>CM056788.1:12828374-17828374 GCA_029852875.1 Mythimna loreyi | reverse complement strand
TTTTTGCGATCAATACTTTGTCATCACTGAAAAAAAAAGAGTTGCGAGAAGCACGTTTTAAATCCTGAAACACTAATCTTCTTGCTTGCATGTGGCCTCCAACTCAACTTCTTGATGCAGCTTTGTGGCACATTGTCCAATTTAATTTCTTTTGTATGTGTCGTAGAATAAATATTTTACATTTTTTTAGTCACTTTTCCCTTTTTCCATTACGACTACTCACGTCAGTCGGGTTTTCGTTTTAAAATTATAATTTCGTTTTTAAATTTGTAGATTCTTTGTTCAACTGTGACAATAGTGATATTTTTTCATAAATAACCGTCACTTCTAAATCTATTTTTCTGTATTCTTCTTTATTATTTTTATAAATAGTTAAATAAATCAATAATAGTAAATCTTTAACTCGAAAAAAGCTAAGGAAATAGAAAGATTACTATTACTTAATACGAGTTTATTTAATCAAAAAAATCTTATTTATAGATCTAGGAACACGTTTTGTACAGCCCTGATTGTCTCAGTACTATAAATGTTCTGTTATCAGATTACATCTTCAGTGTTCGTTGAAAATGTTTTACAGTAGTATCCGATAGCGTTTCATATTCCATCTAGTTAGCTGTAAAGTGAGCATAGATATAAGGACCATGGCGGTAGATAACGACTGTGCTCGCAATGAAAAAGGAAATGCATGTATGCAATGGCTGGTGGCTATGTTGGGTAAATAGAGTTTCATTTTTTTCCTTGTAAACTGTTTGCTTTTTATCCGAATACGGCACGGCTAAAAATAGAACTAGAAATACGGTTTTGATGGATGAGGTATCTTTCTACCGTTTTTATTACCCGATTGGCTAATGGGTTTTTTATGGTAGGTGAAAATCATCGAATGACGAAACCCGCTCTTGGACAGAGCGGGCTACAGTGTCAGACTCTTACTGACTATTCAATCCACCCCATTCCTTTTAGCTTTTATTCTGGGGTCGGACCTTCCTTTCAGAAACCGGACCGAGGTGACTAATGAGGGTGATGTACTACTTTTGATGATTTTAAATCTAGTCTAAACGACTAGTTGATAATATCAACTATTATGTTTTGAATATGTAGTAAACTAGACTATTTTCTTAATTATTTGTTTTACGAATATTTTCATATTTTTTTTTTCATTTTATTCGGTGTAATTTATTTCCAAACTATGTATTAGTTATATTTCTAAGAAACTTTCACTTACTAACAGATAATTTAATTACCTTTTCTTTGATGTACTGTTTTTATTCATATTCTAAATGGAAGACAAATGATTATTCGTTCTTTTTTTCGCTCAAAGTCGCTGACGTATATCAGCCCATTAAACTATGTTTTTTGAGAATAAAATCTATAAAGAAGTAATGATTCCAAATTATTCTTTGTACTCTCTAATCGACTGAGTAGAAAATACTAAGTTGAATTCAAAATTGATTAGGAGGGATAACAAACTTTGAGTCGGACACACTAGTTTACTTACTGATGGTTTCCTTCACCGTTTTGAATAGTAACAAAATTAAAAGTAATGTGTCTGCCTAGAGCCCCTCGCACGCCAGGGGGCATTGGCACCCCTCTTAAAGTAAAATAAATTACCAAAAAAAATATAATAAGTAAAAAATACTCACTGATTTTTTTAGAAAAACATAATTTACGGCCAAATAAATTTTGTGAAAATCGCAATCTACAACCCGTTATAATGCGACTACTGTCCCTAAATAGTTAACCAACAGTAACCACAAACAAAAGCAATAAATTTGATAATGGATTCATATTCACGCATTTCCACAAACCAATGGCCAGACTGACGTCAATCAATGATTTTAGCCATTAATGCTTTGAAACATTGTAATAAATACATGGCCGAATACACAGCCGCTTCGCATGTCAATTGGACAAACAAAGGAAATCTCATTAATGTCATCATTACTAAGTTTGCCACTTGGCTAAAGTATTGTGTTTGTCGAATGGCTAATTAATGTACAGGAGGCTGCTCTTCTGTAGTCTGTTCTGAGCTCCTGATCTGGCTTTTGTGAAGTTTTAGTTAAGCCTTTTTTCTGATGCAAAATGTGCAATAGGCCTTTGGGTGTTCTATTTTTAAATTTAAGTGGCCTAAAGTGGAGGTTGAGAGTTTAATCATGTAAAAGATTTCCTTTTCGAAAAAAGAACATTTTAAATTTTAATAAATCATCAGTATTTGAATGTCTTTACCGTGTACAAGATGCACTGGGTAAACAAGACAAGACATAATTAATGTATCTAGCTGTAGTGATTTAATAAAGCGCAAGAGTTTTTTGTTTGATAAACTTGTCACTGTAGTCAAATTAAAAAAAAATAGCTTATAGACTAAATAACATCACACAGGGACAGAGCAGTAACTAAAGACGTGAATGTGTGACAAACACAGACAGTGACAGTTAGTAGTAGAACTCTAAACAAGCCTGAAGCAACAAGCCGCGATGTCTTTTCAATACATTTTCGAATAAATATTACTCATTCTAAGACCGATTTCTACGAATTTAAGTTGTGATATCGTTTATATTGCGTCCATCGCCCAGCGGACGTAGCCGAATCAATAAAGAAAAATCAAAGCATTTCAAATAGACCATTTACAGGCACTTTTGAAATATCAAAAAAATAAACAGTAAAAAAAAAATTTGCTGATTGCATATCCCAAAAACGTATACCTATGTATAGTATATGGAGAAGAATGTGCAAGAAACTATACGGACACTCTGTTCAATCACGTTATGTATTACAGTTGTCTCGCTGACATATTGTACTTTAAAGTCCCAGCCAATTCGTTCCAAAAGTCGCGTCGTCCAAAAAAAAAATGAAAAGGGGAAACTTCAAAACAAGCCAACGTCTATCAGGAAATAACTGGACTGTTTCATTTGTAGCGAATACTACACTGCTGACGTACGGGTTCCAAGCGGGATGGGTGTCACCGATGACAAAAGTTTTACAATCAGCCGACTCGCCGGCCGGGTACCCGTTGTCAGACTACGAAATATCATGGATCGCCAGCGCCCTCTGTATAGCAGCCACGTTTGGAGTCTCTCTATTTGCTTACATCGTTGATAGATTTGGCAGGAAGGTAGCAGTTTTGATTATGGCTGTACTTCAAGCGGTAAGGATGTTATGATTTTTTTTTGTTTTGTTTTTTGTTTTTGTTCGTGCATTTTTTGTATATTTGTTAGATATACTTCAATCTGTACGGGCCAAATTCACAAATATAACTTATCGCGATTATTTCAAACAGAACACGGTTTGAGCGACTAATCAAGATAATTTAATCTAGTTTACGTTAAACACAGTTTCAATTCAAAATGTTCATGTTTTCGACACGGGTATTTAAACTAGATTATGCTGAACTCAGTTAAGTTTTTATAGTGAATAATGGAATCAGCTCTAAGTAGAATTCCTTTCTAAACGGGGTAAATAGACATTCAAGAATTAATCGAAACGTTGATTGGGATTTTAAATTTTATCAGTAAAAGATTCTACTAATATCGTAAAGCCGAAAGTTTGTATGTATGGATGTTTGTTACTCTTTCATGCAAAAACCACTGAATGGATTTGGTTGAATCTTGGTATCAGATTAGATCATGTCGAGGACTAACATAAGATACGTTTTACTAGCAAATTAAGTTCCCTTGGGATACTATGACGTAGGCGAAGCTGCTGGCAGAAGCTAGTATGTAATATAGCTTTATCAACCCGCAGAATATTACCAAGTCTAGTGTAAAAAAAAAACTTTTAATGGAGGTTAAAAGAGCCAATTTACCTTGACCTAAGTTTGGCCTGCCTAGCGTTAGATTACTAAAACCTTTCCAACTTTGCCGTAGATAAGAAAAGATTTCTTTGCGGTTGGAACTTGGCATTGATTGGATAGGTAACTACACACAAATATAACTAATAAAACCTCCTTTCTTGAAGTCGGTTGAAAACTAGTGCAACTATATTAGAAACCGTTTTTAGGATTCTGTATCTCAATCGAAAGTAAACCTTTATTGGGTCACTTTGTTGTTTATCTGTGACGACTCTTTTTTCATAATGTTGTGGAGGTATAATCTGAAATCAATGATAATTTTTAAGTCGATTAGTTCTGTTAGGGCCGCAAAAAATCAAAGTAAAATCTAAAAAATTCCACACAATCTAAATATATGGCCGTTTCTGCTCCGTTTTTTGAGGTTTGCAAGCAAATTAAAATCTATAGGGCAGTTTTCGTTAACCTTGACAGAAACAAGATACAGGTTCATAGCTTAAAAGTAAAGATAAATGTTTTAAAAACGTTTTTTGGTAACGTCACATAATAATTACTTTTTGCGATTCTGAATTTTTGGAGACTTGACGCGGGAACGACGAACATAAGTATATCATTTAGTACGGAACCCTTGATGCGTAAGTTCGACTTGACTGGTTTATTTTTATTTAGTATCTATGTCTATACATAGATACTAAATAAAAATAAACCAGTCAAGTCAAGTTGTTGTATGTGCTGCTGACTATTCAGCAGCACATACAACAAATTGTCAAAATTCTGCAAACGATTTTCAACTCTTAACCATAATATAACAAGGTTCAAAATGTATTGGAGAAATCTGTCAGATTTGTATAGTCTGATGTGCTGCTGACCGTACAACTACACTAATATAATAAAGAGGTAAAGTTTGTTTTTTTGTTTGTAGGATGTAATCTCTGGAACTACTGAAAGAAAGAAGAAATGAAAAACAATTTTTATTCGGCCCAAACTAGACGCACATACATACACACATAAAACAACCACAAAAAATAAAACAATTAGTCAGTCAACGACACCATAGACACTAGGCAAAAAGCCTTGGTCTCAGTGAAAATTACATGCGTTGTCTATGGCATCTGTCATAATCCACTGTCCACTGTCTGTTACTGATCCGATTGGAAAAAAAATTGCAACAATAGAAAGCTGCTTTGTCTGAGTGACATAGGCTATATTTTATGTACGCGGGCGAAGCTGCTGACAAAAGCTAGTAACGGATATTCCTATAGAAAAAGTTACGTTAGCTTAGCTAAAGGTCAATATTGATGAAATATTAAATGAACCGAGTGACATAATTGTCGACTAATTTGTTAAAATGAGGCTTTAGTAATGAATAGTTTAATGTGTTGTGGGTAATATTGTATTGAAGGGTTTGTAACCTACGTCAATGTCTTATCTCAATGGGTTTAAGTTTTCAAGGACAAAACAAGCCATTTGTTATAGTATATTATAATTCGATGACTCATCTAAGCAGCTCGTATAGTCTTATTGTAGAACAAATGCCTCTCCCTCCCACACCTAGCTACCTATGTGTATCATATCATCATCATCATCAGCCTTTTAATGTTCCCACTGCAGGGACACAGGCCTCCTCTCTAGGAGAGGGAATGGGCCATAATCCACCACGCGGGCCCAATGCGGATTGGTGGATGTCACATGTCTTCGAATTTATGGTTCTAGGACATGCCGGTTTCCTCACGATGTTTTCCTTCACCGTTTTGAGAGCAGTGGTGATGAAATAAATTACACAAAGTAATGCGCCTGGCTGGATTTGAACCCGCGACCTACGACTCGTAAGTCGGGGCCGTCACCACTCGGCCACCACTGCTCTCATGTGTATCATATGTGTTACGTCGAATCAAAACCTTACAAAAAATACACTCATAAAGCTAATAGGTATGGGTTACTGTGACCCAGGAATGCAAAAGGATAACTAAAATAACACAGATGGGTTATAGTCGGTAAAAATTTGAAACAGAGAGTACAGCGAGGATGCTCTCACTCTACCTAAAGAGGCAGGAATTTTTTGATGATTTTCCAAAAAAATATTTTTAAACACAACTCAAAAATCGTAATTAATTCCATAAAATAATACATTGCATTATTTTACTGGATGGTGTTTTTTAATCAATAAGATACATTTGGAATATGGTCGATTGGTTATCTTTACATTTTTTTTTATTCTTCTCTCAAACCGTACTTTTTGAGTTATAACGTCATTTTCGCTAATGAAAAACATGTGTACCTATACTTTTGTAAGTCATTTACGCTCAAACGACTGAATGGATGTGGTTGAAATTTGCGACACGGGTAGACCATGCCTTAGAACACACATAATATTATACACATTTTTTTTATTAAGAGATGTGTGCCGCATGCCGGTCGAGCGGTAGGCCAGTAAAACCAAAACCGAAAACACTGGAAAGAATGGAGAGAGGGCTTTGCCCAGCAGTGGAACAGTATAGGCTAGTAATGACTTTGTTCCCTCGAGATATGATAGGCAGACGAAAGCCAATTGTAAATACTATCATTCGTTGTTACAATTCAATCTATCAAAGGAAGCTTGCAGAATACATTTTATTAACAACCTTTTCCCCGTTTCAGCTTTGTTGGATAATGAAACTGTCATCAGCAAACATTGCCGTGTTAATCATGGCAAGACTGTGCGGAGGGTTGTCAGCTGGAGGATGCTACAACGTAGTGCCAATGTACGTCAGAGAAATAAGTCAAGATGACATCAGAGGTGTGCTTGGGTCCTTCATAATACTGTTCCAGAATATTGGCATACTGGCCATGTTTGCTATGGGGGCCTATTTTGATTATTACACGGTCTTATGGATTGTGGTATGGGTGCCGGTTCTCACTTTTGTGATGATGTTAAAAGCACCTGAATCACCAGCCTTTTTGGTGAAGAAGGGGAAGGTTGATGTAAGTTGTTATAAGATTAAATGCGTGTTGTTTTAGTTTAGAATAATTATAATATTAAGTTATGAATAAATTAAGTTCTAAATTAAAATTATTGGCTAAACAGTAATTAATTAGTGATAAATAATTAATTTAAAAAACATAATTAATCATTAATTACTATTGAATTAATTGTATCTATTAATTATTAATTAGTTTAAAAAAACTTAATAAATCATTAGTTATAACTGAATTAATTATTTATCTACACTAATATAATAAAGAGGTAAAGTTTGTTTTTTTGTTTTTTTGTTTGTAGGGGGTAATCTCTGGAACTACTGGTCCGATTGGAAAAATTTAAGCAACAATAGAAAGCTGCTTTACTCCTGAGTGACATAGGCTATATTTTATGTACGCGGGCGAAGCTGCGGGCAAAAGCTAGTTAATAATAAATCATTAATTGACTGTTGGAAGTTTGTATGTATGTAGGTACGTATCAAGATACGGGTATATGAGTGTGGGTATGAGTATATGAGCATACAGCGAACGCGTTTGAATGGTATTTGACACATAGGTAAACCATATCCTGGATTATGGTACATAGCACATTTTATTTAGGGAATACGAGTATATCCCTAGTACGATTTTTAACTTTCACGTGGGTGAAACCACTGACAAAAGTTAGTAACTTATAATTTGTAAGTTAAGTACTTGTCGAAGTCGAAGTTTGAAAATTCTAAATTTCTGTTGTATTTTTATTGAAACAAAACTTCAACTCTTATTCTAGATCTGGACCGAGTATTTTGTTTTAACTTAGTATTTCTAGTTAGACACTTTTTCTTAGACAACTCCGAGACGTCTGGCCTAATTTTCGCAGAAACCATTTTGATTTGTTCGCAAGAAGTTAGTTAGTCTTAATTTCCCGAAGTTTTTCTTTTCTCCCACACATTTACACACCCCGATTACATACTAAGTCCTCGCAACAATTCTCTCTCAGTCCGTTAACAGCACTTCATTACGCCCAAGTGATATATTCGTTCACAAAGCTCCGGTAATGGGGCAATTTACTAATCCATTAATAACAGAAAACATATCTGGGTTGAATAAAATACAGACGAAACAGATAAACAATAGGAATTCTTGAGATGAATTCTAAAATGGCGCAGTGTGAAAGCGGCGGCATTACGAAATCAATAAATGCGGGCTTATTGTCTGTCCGATGAGCCATTAAAAAGACGTCAAACCAAACGTCACCCGGAATAAACAGTCACTTAAGGGGAATGCTAAAAGATAGTTCATGAAATTCAAATTTTCTTAATTGCAAGTGCAAGTCAGTGTCAAGTTGGTTTATCAAAATATTTAATCAAAATATGAGTGCCGGCCGTATTTGTCTGATCGGACAACAATAAGACCGCCACTTGTAACACCTTAGTAATTTTAAGCTTCTATGTACCAAATTATATTTATGGTGTACCTACAATAAAGAGTATATCTGTCATCATCATTTTAACCGACAAACGTGCACTTTAGGACATAAGTCTATCCCAAGTTTCGCCATAGCGGCGGATTTCTGCAACTCTCACCAGATCATCTCTCCACTTTGTGGGAGGCCTTCCAACACTGCGTCTTTAGGGGTTGTCACTCCAGAGTTAAAGTTTTTTTTATGGAGAGGCCGATGTTTTTTCTTTCGCAAAAAAAAAAAATGTTGTGTACCTTCCACAAGATTTTTCATTTTCGCCTACTGAGCAAACCCTTTAAGTTTGTGAAGACCTGTCCCTTACACAATGTATTTATGAAAATACATTCAAATTAATTAACCCTCTCAATTCATTTTAGCCGTTTGAATGGTTTTTTCATGAAAAAGTCTTTTAAAAATATTAATCAATACGAATAAGGAAAAAAAAAACACTAGGACTATGGTATAGAACACTATAACACTACCTATTAACATGTATATCAAACGAAATCATAAGCTCTTATATAAAGAGTAATTATACCATGAGATATATTTCACGGAAATAACATATCAGAATTACATGTAAATTTTCTTTTGTCGAGAAATTCCTAGCATATGCCGTTATATCAAACGAATGTTTTTTAAATACCGAACGTGTTTCAGGAAGCAGCCTCCACGATAGCATTTCTGAGAAGACTGGCTGTCGACGACAAGGTTATACAGAATGAGATTGATTATATGAAAAATCAGGAGCTTACCTACAACTCACTTCCTAAGGTCTCCTTCAAGACGATATGTGAGTAATAAAAAAAAAATTCTATTTTATCCTTTTGATAGCACTCAATGACATGTAACATTCTATCTTCCTAAAATAAAATATATACATTCATTCATTGGGGTTGGTTAGAATAACGATTTTATAGACGTAAAAGTTAAAAAAAAAAATATTTAAAAAAGACCGAGAAAAAATATAGGGGGGTCTAGAATCATGTACCTACTGGATCCATGGTATTCGTTTGTGGTACAATGTCAATAACACCCTGTATATAAATGTATTTTTAGTGCTTGATCTCTTGTTTGTTAATCCATCATGCCTCAATGGATTGGATGAAATTTAGAAAATGCCCTGGGACAAAACACAGGACAGTTTTTACCCCATAAGTATGTTCCCGTGAGATTTGTTCGATTTTGACGCGAGCGAATGTTCTAGGAAAAGCTAGTAGGTAGTAGTAGGAATCTTCAAATTTATAGTGAAGGCTATTAATAAACTAGTGGTCTTTACCATCATCGATGGCGTCACTGCTTACCATTAGGTAAGATAGGTATCATTGATACGGCAAAACCGACAGTTTGTGCATTTGTAAGTTTGTTACTTTTACAAACTTCAACAACAGAACGGAGATCGGTTCTGCCATTGTTATTGTTTTCATCAAGATCGATGAAACTAGGCTCCTGAGAGAGTACCTATATCCTGGAATAGCACATAGAATACAGAGAATAGATACTTTTTATCTCTGAATATTTTTTTACTACCGCTACTGCCGTTGGCTGAAGGTAGTGTAGATAGCTTCAGATATTTAAAGACTTTTGGATAACCACTTTTTTAAAATTGATATTATAAACGTAAATGCGATTCCTCCTGCTGGTAAGCAGTGTTGCAATCATAAACACTAAGTTTATTAAGACTCTATTTACTATGTTTACTAGATTTAAAGCATATACTAGCGACCCACCCCAGCTTCGCACAGGTACTGATATTGAATATGTTATGCATGTATTATACACATAAACCTTCCTCTTAAATCACCCTATCTATTAAAAAAAAACGCATCAAAATCCGTTGCGTACTTTTAAAGATTTAAGCATACATATAGGGAACGGTAACTTTGTTTTATACTATGTAATGATTTATAAAAAGAGGAGGTTAGAATTCCAGCTGTAGGAATAAATAAGGCTGATAATGCTGTGATTAAGCTATGTGCAGACATTTCACGCTTGCTTTGCTTTTTTACGACATTAGAACATGCAAAAACAACTAATCCAGAAAGAAAAGAAAAGAAAGAAAAATCTGTTTATTTACGTGCTGTTGATTTCATTTTCAAGTCCACTTTACTTCCGTTTCTGAAAGAATGAATAATCTAGGTTCTTTTATGGTAGGTAAAAATCATCAAATGACGAATCCCGCCCTTGGGCGGAGCGAGAAACAGTGTCAGACTCTTACTGACTAAACAACTTTCCTCGTTCCTACGTCACCATCTTTACCAAGGCTGGAGCCTTCCTTTTAAACACGAGCCCTTGGTTCCAGTTGGCTTCGACCCTTCTGCAGGGTCCCTACGGTTTGCTGACAACTCCTTGAGGTGCGCGGGAATAGTGCGTGCCGTAGACGACTAGAATTAGACTGGACGATTACCAGACGACCGGACGACGAGCTACCCATTGCTCGCTGTCCGCAAGCCCGCGCCTACAGTGGCCGGAAATGTCTAATCTAGGTTTATTATAATACCTTCTACATTATTTCGGGCTAAATTTTCCCATGAAAACTAATCGCGATTATTTAAAACAAAACACAAACTGTATTTTGTTTTGATCGCAAAATGAAGCTATAATCTCGATTAAAAGCTCTTCTATTAAATAATCGTCAATCCAAAAACTTCTTAAGTTTAAACTTGGTTTAACATGAAACTAGCTTAAAAGATTAGCACTTGTTAAACTGGAAGATTTGCAAATTTTGCGAGCTGTCAAGATTTCGGTATTTCGTGGATTTTCCTCAGTTAATCTTGAATGGGCTACGAGGCTTGTGGGTTGAATAGTATTCAAACAAAAGTTGTGATTCTTTTTAAAATACTGGCAAGTTAAGCTGATGTTGTGTGAGTGTTCGGTTTTATTTACATTTTTCATATTGTTGGGTGTTATTTTGCCACTATGCCGATTCATTGTTAAAGACGTAGGTACTTATAAAAGCATTGATGTTTTTAATTAACTAAGGGCTAAAGTTTATTGTCTAGATAATATTATCGGAGCAATAAAAACAGTAGTTTAATAGCGATTGCATGTCAAACTGCCATATTTCTTGTGTACTTGTTATCTGTATCATAGAACTACGCTGAAAGGATTGATAATTAGACTAGCGGCTTAATTGAAATGCTGATTATAATCAGAAGTAACTTTGTGTTTCTTTTTTTCCAAAGAGTTGCCAGCAAACAATAGAGGCCCAATTTAGTCGAAGCCTTCGAGAAGCATTGGTTTTTGTAAAAACGTTGCTCAGGGCCCCAGACCTGAGGGAAAGAAGGAACAGGAACGAGTTTTTAGTCAGTAAAAGTCTGACACTATCTCCCGACCCAACCCAAGAACCCATGGGTGCGGAGATGACATTCGATGATTTTTACCCACTTAAAAAAAGTACATTCAACGACATCAAATCCCAAACTAAGCAAGGCTTGTTGGGAGTCCTACATAACTAATAAATCATCATCATCCTACCCTTATCCCATTTTATTTGGGGTCGGTGCAACATGTTTTTTCTTCCACTCAGTCCTGTCACCCGTCACACTATCAGTTTTCCCTTTTCTTTCATATCACTCCTCACACAATCCATCCATCTCTTCTTTGGCTTCCTCCTTCCTCTCCATCCATCTACGTGTACCTACATAACTAATAAATATACTTATATAATTCTAATACATATTATAGATAAATTACAGTCAGACAAAGAACAGAATAATCAACAACGCTCATCACACAAAGTAATGTCTTTGGTGGGAATCGAATGCACAACCTCCGGTATAGCAACCAAGGACATTTATTACTAGTCTAAGAGGTCAGACAAAGTTCTTATACTAGTAGGCCAAGCAAAGTACTAGTACTTATATGATAATGATGTATAACTCTACCTTAAGGTTGTCTGTAGATATCGCTGTCAGCGATAAGACCGCCTTTGTATCCATTCATATAAGTTTCACTATCTCACTATCTCTCTCTATTCTACTTTTTGTTAATTTTCAGTTCAAAACAAAGCATGGCGCCGTGGCTGCATCTTAAACGTTATACTAGTGACGTTCCAAACGAACAGCGGCAACTTTGCCACTCTGACGTATTCGCCCGCCATCTTGAAATCCGCCGGCGTCACGTGGAACCCAGAACTCCAGACACTCAGCTTTCCCGCAGTTATGATCCTTGCCTCGTTTATCTCAATGAGTTGTGTGGAAAAGTTTGGACGCAAGGTAAGAGCCTTTACGAAGTCATTTTGATAAATGTGTTTGCTGGCTAATCTTTATTTCTGATCGGATTAGAGAAGGAATCTTCCTTATACTTTGCGTTTCAACGTTTTATTTGCACGTTTCTTGTTTTTATGCGGGAGATTTTGCTCTGAGCTGTGATTTTGTAGGTTTTCGTTTTATTATTTCTTGCTGAGATTTTCTTTTAAGCTGTAGATGCGAAATTATTAGTCGAAAACCGAGAAAAAGTCTTTGGTAACGTTGCAACTGTGTCAAGGACATTTTTAACTTGATATAAGAGAGGCCCTAATGCGATGCAATTTACGACAAGAAATATGTAACAAAGATATAAGTTAAAGAGTGTCAACGAATTTTCTAGCACACTCTTCTCCATAGAGATCTACGCTTTGGAATGAGAAATGAGCGTCATTTTTTTTCTGAAAGACCGATTTGTTGACTTTTCAAAAGTGCATGTAAATGGTAAAATTATTAGAAATAAATGCTTTGAATCTTGAATCTTGATCTTAACTGATCTGTTAAAGACATAGAGCTGTAATAGAATCTCTATTTCTTGTTCTCTCGACTGACTTTTAACACGTAGGTAATGGCAAGTCTGTTAAATGTAACTTCAAAATAATCTATTGTTTATTTAATAAACTACCACTTTACACTAAATAATAAACAAATAATCGTAAATATACATAACAATAAAATATCTAATATCCGGAAAACCAAAAGCCTATAAAAATGATGATAGTATCATACAAATTAACCCATTTAAAAACTGTTCGCATTACTGACAACCATTGCGGTGGACCGCTAATTAATTATTCATATTATTAATATCATTCGAGTACTAAAATATTCAGAAATATTCACTCTATTTTGGAACAATCCTGTGGACACTACTATCCTGGTTTTGATTGTGGCTTTTGGTGAATGTTCATCATCATCATCGTCACCATCACTGTTGGACATAGGACTCCCCAAATATCACCACAACAAACGGTCCTTTACACCTCGCAACCATCGCACTCCCACAAACCTCACCAGGTCATCGTGTGCCTCAAGGAGTTGTCAGCAAAACGTAGGGACTCTGCAGAAGAGTCGAAGAAAACTGGGGCCAAGGGTTCGTGTCTGAAAGGAAGGCTCTAGCCCTGGTATAGATGGCGACGTAGGAACGGGGTAGGTTATTTAGTCTGTAAGCAACTGTACCAGCCTTCTGGGGTCAAGGGTTGATGCGAAAGCAGAACACCGGGGAGCTGTAACTAAGGCCGGAAGGAACGGTTCGTCGTTTAATCAGTAGAAGTGTTTTCCGCTCCGCCCAAGGGCGGGATTCGTCATTAGATGATTTTTACCTACCATAAAAAAACCATGTCATCGATCCACCCTGTGGAAGGCCTTCTAACGTTGCGTTTTCCAGTGGGTGGTCGCCACTCCATAACCTTTCATCTCATCGACCATTTTGCAAGTAATGCACCATGTCCAGTTCTGCTTAAATTAAGAGATACTTCGGTATCTTGGTTCTCCTGTGGATATTTTTAGGCCTGATGCGATCAAAGAAGAAATCGTGAAGTATAGTAATTTTTATCGATGAGGACTTTTAGTAAGTTAATGCTATATAAACCCTATTAACCCGCTGTATAGTAAATTGAGTTAAACCAGGCAATTTTTGGATAGAACTTTTGAGGCTATTACGCATGGTGATTTACGTTGACATGTATCATTATGGGCGACCCTTCTGTCCCTTTGACTCAAGCTCTTATTAACCATACAATGGTACGTAATCGTTAATGCCCCTTGAACTTTCGATATCATCTCTGAAGGGGTACTCAAAATAGAATGGAATTTTGCTTTAGTAGCAGTGATGCGTGAATTTTTTTGAGAAATTGAACGTTATATAGGGTGACTGGTAATAAAGAATGTTTACTATGCGACTAAACGTGAAATCGCAAAAAAAGCTAGTTCAATAAATTTTAGCCAATTAGTCGAACATTTTTTTTACGCAATTTCAGGTTTGATCCCATAGTGAAAGTTTTTTGTTATCATGCATACATACAGTACATACATACATACATACAGTACATACAGTCTCGTGTTTAAGTATCGGTTACTTATAAAATTACCAATCACCCTATATATTTTTTTAAATTTTATTATGTGGTTCTACTGTATCATATTTTACTTTTACATTATATTTTGAAGATATGATCATATGCATTGTTCTTATAGTCCCTGTACGTTTTAGCAGGGTTGATATTATTCCCAAGACGCAACTAGAATCCACGTTTCGCATAATATTAAATATCTTACTAGAGATTCTGGACTCGCATAGTGTGGTAAGCTACAGCTGGAATCATGTCCGATTGTAATTGGAGTGGTATTTTACTGGGTAGTTGGCAACTTGAAACATTTTAAGAAATAATTTTATCAGTTCTTGGTATTTTCCACTTTGGGACATTTTCATTAAAGTTAATGAATAGTGGCCAAGTGGTAACGGCCTGACTTACGAGTAGTAAGTCCTAGTCCTAACTCAGGTGCTTTACTTTGTATAATTTATTTCTTCATCACCACTGCTCTCAAACAAATATCGTGAGGAAACCACCAACGATATGATATCCACCAACCCGCACCGAGCCTCCGTGGTGGATTACATCCCATTCCCTGTCCTAAAAAGGAGGCCTGAGTCCTAGCAGTGGGAACATTATTAGGCTGATGCCATACATGCTAATAAATGAAGTAGAAATTGGAAATGATAGCAAACGTAAATTTGGCCACTTTTCCTTTTTTTAAGTTGAGGCAATCGTCAAACGACTTCTCGGTGGTGGAGTCAGATAGGGTATCAAACTTTCTGAAATTTAAGTGTGGCCTTTAGTTGCTTTCCCGGTCACTCTTTCAAACGTACTCGCAGCCCAATTATATTATTTAACCTTTTGAGTACCGTAATTAGAGACTAATATAAAGACAATTAAATAGGTGTGCAAATGTAAACGAGCGTTCGTTTGGGGCTAAAGTATTTAAAAACTAAATCAAGTAAGAAGTAGTCTATCCCATCGTCTGTCTTGCGTATCGGCTTTAGGAATCGGTGTAAAAATAACATTTCGGGTCAAAGGACGTACGGAGTGCAAACTGTGGCAAGCTGGCTCTATGCCAATACGACAGACAAGCTTTTCTCACTTGATACAACTTGGAAGGACAAAGTAAAAGATACCATTTTTGTCTGCTTTTAAACTTTACTTACTAGTGTGGAGGGCAAATTAAACCATATTGCTTTAGTCGTTGTTTGACCCAATGCTGTGTCAAATTTTCTTTAGAACAATGTTGTTCATACTCTATACAGAAAATACTAGATTTTACTAGCGGCTCAGTTAGACTTTCTTATATTGTCAGAAATATCTCTGTTATATCAAGAAATATTATCTTTGAATGCCTTTAATGACATAAAAAATCCACTCCATGACAATCAACCGCGCTCCGGGTATGCGATGACTTATCAGCTATATACGTACATATAATACTATTTTTTTTTTTCATTATTATTTTGCAACAACGCTGTTTATATTGTTATTATTTTGCAACAGTTTTAGAATAGAACTGAAACGTGAATACTCTGCAAAATAAAACTTGATTCCAAAAATATCAGCTTGTTAGTAACAAGCTGATATTTTTTAATAACAAAAAAATGTCCATAACCAAAGAATTTGAAGAAAGGTTAAATTTGCAACCCTTACCAATAGTGCATAAATGAAGTAATTGCTAAATTAAGGAAATACCAGACTTAGGAAAAGTTACCGTAGCAATCATGATAGCAAAGTCAGAAGTTTTACTGATATGATTTCATACAGATTTCTATATCCTTGCTGTCTAGAATGTCAAAACTATTCGAAAAGCTGTTACTCAACTACTTTCTAACACTACTACTTTTCCATACGAAACTTTTAAGATGACAGATTTAAGAGCTTTCAAACATTTATATTCAGTAATATTTCCTTATATATGTCACTTTGGGTTAGATATTACTTTAAAATGTTTCAAAATATTTATATGTTTTATAAACACTATATTTTTTTACGATATGACCTCAAAATGAATGTCTCTTCATGATATAATATCAACAATTCATTGTAAAACTTATCTACTCATATAACAACAAAAAAAATTAACTTACAACAATAAAAAAAATATCTTAAAAACGAGACGTAATTTAAGAAAAAATTTAGTTAAGTTCTCAGAAAATTTTGTCTTTCTTTTTAATGTGGTTATTAATAGTATACATTTATAAATATGAATAAAGATAATACTTTTATTTTTTATTAAAATAATTACTTAGAGTCAGACAGAGATATGAACGACATTAAAATAATTAATCAGTTAAGAAACTTTAATTATAAAAGAGAATCTATATAGTTATAGTATTAAGATATAAAGTAATAAAGAAAGAAGATGAACTAGCGACTGAATGGTTAGTCTGAGACAAAATTAAGATGTCCCCGAGTCCGCAAAGAATTTAATCAAAGCAACAGATGCTCAAAATGACAAACTTTTTCTGTAAGTCACAGGAAATAAGGAATCAGAGATAGTACTTGATGGAAAAAGAAAAGATAGTTACGTAGAATACGTGATGATGAAACATGACGACATGGATAAAAATAACAACAACTAGAAGTCTACATCTATACTAATATTATAAAGCTGAAGAGTTTGTTTGTTTGTTTGTTTGTTTGTTTGAACGCGATAATCTCAGGAACTACTGGTTCGATTTGAAAAATTCTTTTTGTGTTGAATAGATCATTTATCGAGGAAGGCTTTAGGCTATATAACATCACGCTGTGACTTATAGGACCGAAGAAACAATGGAAAATGTGGAAAAAACGGGGGAAAATATTCATCTTTGAGGGCTTCCGTTGCGTGCGCTGCGAAAACGGTAGAAGATACCAAAAAAATATGTAGAAAAGAATTATTCCTCTTAAAATGATCTAAAAAAATGTCCGCGACAGTATATGTCTATCTTTTAAGGTTAACTCACTAGAACCGTTTTTATGGGTATAAAATTTGGCCGAAATTAATGCATTATTACCAATTATTTGTTAGAGTTGTATCAACATAGTAATATTAAACTTTATCCAAATAAATATGTTGTTGATTAAGAGTATGTAACTGTGAACAAAATTGTCTTTGACATCACTTATTTTTAATGAACATCTTAGAAGATATTACAATTTTAAAATAACTCCGATATAAAATTCACACGCGTCGCATGATGTGCAAAATATGACGCTACGTCTGGCCGGCGCGGCGGGCGAGGAGAGGGGTTGCTAGCGGGCGGCGCGGAGGGTTTTTTTTATGGTAGGTAAAAATCATCCAATGACGAATCCCGCTCTTGGGCGGAGCGGGAAACATCGTCAGACTCTTACTGACTAAACAACCTACCCCGTTCCTCCCTTGCCTTATTTCCAGAGCCCCGGTATAACGCTTTCGCACCAACCCTCGGCTGCAGGAGGTTTCGACCCTGAAGAGCCCCACAGTTTGCTGACAACACATTGCGGCGCGCGGGAGCAGTGCACGCCGTCGACGACTTGGTCTCGGTTTGGACTGTTACCAGACAACCGGACGGCGAGCTACCCATTGCTCACCGTCCGCAAGCCAGCGTCTACGGTGGCCGGATATCGGCAGGATCGCGGCGGCGACGGCTACGGCGAGGGCGCTTTTGCCCTTGCCTTATGCGGTCGGCCTCCTCCTTTACGAGCATTACTGCTTCGCAGAAGGAGGCGACCGCTTGCCATTCTTCTTCGCTGCGGACCATGGCCTGAACCAAGGCCCGGCGCCGTCGCCGCCGCCGATCACCCCCACGAGGACACGGCGATGCTCTTCCCAAGCAGTGCACACCTCCACCGTGTGCTCCACCGTGTCCTCCGTGCTGGCCACCCAGTGGCGACACCCGGGCGTCTCTTCCGCACGAATCCGGCGCAGGAATCTCCTGAACTTCCCATGTCCTGTGAGAACCTGCGTCATGTCCTGCGTGATGTCTATCCACCACGCCTCAAAGAGGGGACTTGACGCCGAGATTATGGCATGCCCAAGTGTAGCTCTATGAAGTTTTTAGATAATTATGTTCTTTTAAAAACTAAATTGTTTAAATTAATAACAGAAATTGACACGGGCAAAGTCGTGTGTAACAGCTATAATTTATAAAGCTGAGGTTGTTTGCAAAAATAAATATGATGCCCAAAGTAACTATTCCACGCGGACGAAGTCGCGGGCACAGCTAGTAAAGAAATAAAAGCTAAGCAGAATTTTTACCAAGAGATGTTGCGGGAATAAATTTGGCACAATTTCTCAACTTTGTTCTAAATAAATACGAAGCCCTAGACTCGGTGGTTTATTTATAAACATTACTAAAGTAACGAGACCATTAAGCATCAATTAATGTATGTATAAGCTGACGTTAAACATTGCTTGACTTTGAGAGACGCTCATAAATATACCTCATAGTGCTTTTATAAGCAAAATATATCTACAGTTGCTTTCGAGTAAAAACCTTATGAATGCAAAAGAGGAGGACTTGATAAAAAGAGGAGAAAAAAAAATACAACCAGTACGGTTTTATTTTACCGGTTTATTCACGTATGTTTATTTTTGTTTCTATTTTTGGTACGTTTTAAAATGCATTTAAATTGTATATAACCTAATTCAAGTTATCATCATTAAAAATCATATGCGGGCTTTTCATAAAAACACAAGTTTTTTTATGGGGATGGGAAATCATCATGGCAGACTTCTACTGACTAAACGACCCACTCCATCCATATGAAGGAAAGGGGTTAGGGGTCATTAAAGAATATTGAACTTTTTAGTACAGAATGAGAGCATGTATCTCGAGATTTTGTTTTTCTTTAAATATGATAACATAATTACCAAAATAGTACTTCTAAGCTTTTCATCATAAATAAATATCCTTCGAATGAAAAGCCTAAATATAGGAGACCTTTTCAAGAACAAATTAAATTATGAATATGTACCAACAGAATACTCACCAGCATTATGTTGGTACAGATAAAGATAATTAATTAATTTATATGCTTGTAGACGAAGTGATCAAGCTTAGGTGACTCGCTTGATTGGAACATGTAAAGAACATAATCAGCACTAAATATTTACGAGGCGTTATGAGGCTAAATTTATTTAAGTAATAATTTGACGGCGCGACAGACTATGAAGGACATAGCCGGATTAGCTCTAGACAAAATGTTTAGTATTACGACCACGGTCCTATAAAATATTTACTCTATCTTGTTTAACAAAGTGGGGAAAGGAAAGATCGTAAAATTTTGATGAGTTTGAAATATCACTTTGACAATTTTAAGATTTCGTCATTAGTGAAAGTTGGTAACAGTAAATTTTGCTAATGAGTCTGTTGAGGCGAATATCATACAGTTTGTATACAACATTATTTTTACTATATATGCGAAATCTGAATAATTTGTTCAGAATCAGTAACAAAATCGACTATTATAATTTTTACACCGTTATATTTATTTTCTCAAAAATATTTAAACTCTTGAGCACCTAGCAAACGCACACCTATTGCCTTCCTATTGTGTCTCTAATTACGTTATTCGAAAGTTTGAAAAGGTAACAAGTTGGACACCACCGATACTAAGTACAACACAGCTCACAACAAGTCATAGCGAGCATTAAGCACCAGCACAGAATTGGTTGTAGGAACTAAACTCTCCGAACTAAAGTCGCCCGAATAGCCCGGTGACCATATGTATATTTGTACGGCCTACCAGGTAACATACCAATCTTATAACTTTGTGATTTTTCATGATACAGTTATGAAGCTATATAATATATAACCATGCAATAGAAAGGGTTCAACGCAAAATGACATCTAGAGCGTCTTTCATACGAAAAGTCCTTGCAAAAACATCTATTATTGTCCTTACAATCAAGGCGGCAGTTACTTCAAGTTATGATGCTTTATGGACTGGTGCATAATAGCTTCGACTGATCTGAACTAGTCAACAACATAATTATACATGCATAATTATTATAAGATATAGTTAGATGGGAGGACAAATTGTACAATTGTTTGTTTTCCCTAATAAGATAAAATAAGTTTTGTAGATATGTTATTTACATAAAAATAGTAGAGAGGCGTTTCAGGTTTAGCGTATTTTAAAACTAGTGCTCTATGATTATAAAAGTAAGGTATTAGATACGAAAAATGTTTTTGCAATAATGCTAACAAAGTTTCAATTAAAATATTACGGTATAACGTTTAGCTATTAAATGATATCAGTAATTGTTGCAGAAATGTGTTGTAACTTTATCGTCATGCAAAGTTTTAACACGCAATATTTACATAGTCGGCATATATGCTATAGATTTTTAAACATATTTTGTGTATAGATAGTATCTGTATACAATGCGTTACGATTGAGAATACGATCGATTGCCATATTGAGATTTCATGATTCAAGTCGAGGAAAGAAATTTTAAAATGTAATTTATTTACAAACTGTGAACGAAAAAAAGTTTAATCAGACTCGGGTTCCTCAATTTTACTCATCTCTGAGTTCTTCAATTTTGTCAAAATTTCTTCGATTTGACAGTATGACGTAACATCACAACATGGCAATCGATTCTATTCTCACTTGGAACGCATACTACTTTCTTGTAGTCTTTTAAAAGGTGTACATTTTATTTGACGCAGTCTTTAGCTAGCACTAAGATATGAGTAACATAGAATTTGACAATTTCTATAATCATTTTCATTTTCTCTTATTTCCAGCCTCTCATAAGTATAGCTTTTGCAGTAGCAGTATTGTCACATGCAGTCTTAGGAACAACAATGTTACTGCAGCACCAAGGAGGTTCGACACCTGGATGGATGCCTGTGATTGCTATCATAACGTATGTGGCTGTCTATGCAGGTGGCATATCACCGATGCCTTATATTATTATGGCTGAGATGTTTAATTTTCAAGTAAGTTACTTGTTTTGTTATATTTCTATTACCTGTCTTTGTCCCATGTCATTTGGGGTCGGCGCAACACGTTTTTTTTCTTCGATTACGTTCCGTCTGCCGTGAGCCCATAATTTTACTTTTATATCAGTCCTAACCTATGTATCTATTTTTTATTGATCAACTCTTTCCCCGTACATTTACATTTATACAGTTATATTGGTATACCGACCCATAATTATTTTAGTTATATGCATTTTAGCCCGTCTTTTCACATTATCATGCCAAAACAAATTATTTAAATTGTTCTACGGTTTACCAATAAGTTACTGGTACAACAGGTTACTTATAATGTCAAAACATTGTAACTTAACTTTTGTAATATTTTCCTATTTTTCCTTTATTTTATTTTTTTATTAAAAAATGCTATTTTAACCTAGATTACTTGATCTTAATCAGTTAAGTTGAAAAGTTGGTGTCTGAGTCATAAGGATAAATAAATTATGTCCCATCCCTTTAATCGGACGAAAAATCTTGAAATAACTTCCGCTCTGTATACCTAGAGCAGTAGGGAGTGTTAAACTTCTATTAACTAAATCCCACCCATATTCCTTTGATTGCCATTTGCGATCCAGTGTTACAATAACTTTTGAGTTTTCCCGCATCCCATTTTACCCCATCCTGTGTTCCAGTCAGTGTATTAAAACTTGTCACAACTAAACCAAAACGGGTTTACAAATTCTACCCAAAAACCTCAAGACAATCACAACAAACATGTTAGAGGGCTCAAATGTCCATAAGTAATTAGAAACTGTCAACCCTACGTAAACCTCAGGTAGTCGGGAAGATTTCGAATATAACTTATGCAAGGATCTACCATGTTTTGAACCGCAATGTACCGGGACAGTTAGATGTAGTAGCAAGGTAAGTGATTATACGAACAGTCGTCCGTTGAACACAGCCCTAGAGACTGTCATGTTCGGTAATTTTGTAGGTACTAGTACTATAGCTTGTAGGTAGTCAATAGGTAACTTCTAGGCAAGCATGCTCCATAGTTGCCACATTATTACTAGCGATCAGGTGAGATTGAGGTTAAACGCAAGTATATACATTAGGTTTAAAAAAAAATGGGTTAATGCGAGTCAGGCGACTCTGAGAGTTCAGTACCAATTTATGAAAATAATTCCCGAATCGGGTTCCGAAGATTTTTTTAAATTAAAAAAAGTTATTTTTGTGACGTAATGTCAGATTTTCAGTTCTTAGGTTTATTCCTATACTTGTGCTATAAGGCTTTGTTTCAAGCCAAATTTCAGGATTAATCCGTGAATTTTGATCCCTTTGATCGTGTCAAAATGTGCATTTATTGCGAAATAAACGGCTAGGTATATCTTTTTTTTACTGATAACTTAGAAGTTTTATTTATTCAAAGTTTCAAGGGACCGCTGATTTGAATATATAGTTTTGATTTTCACTTAACATCTCTACGCGTTCTTGAGATAAAGGGTCTTAACAGACAGACAGACACACGGACAACAAAGCAAAGTGATCCTATAAGGATTCCGTTTTTTCCTTTGAAATACAAATCCCTAAACCCGAAATATATCGGTTCGTGTTTGCGGTGATTTTTGGGATCATTTGTTTTCAGCCAGAATTGCGGTATTAATTAGAAAAGGTAACTTTGGAATGCAAAGGGCCGCTGAAAAAATGGTTTTAGTCAGCAAACTTGACGCTTTCTCCTACTATAACCACAGCAAGAGAGATCATTTAATGATTTACCACCTAAAGAGTAATTTTTTTAATTCCTAAATTTAGACATTAATTTTGTAGCTTCGTATTAAAACAAAAACTGCTTTGTAGTCGTTTTCATTGTATTTTCTCTTCATCTTCAGAAATATTACAAAATAGTTCAAATTTAAGACTAAAATAATACGAAATCTCCGTTTTCTACGAATTAGAAATCTTTCAGCTACACATAATTATTTCTCAAAGTTTTTCTATAGCATAATTTGTCGACCTTGAATCTTTCTTTCTTCTTTTCGTAAGTATAATTTTAAATATAGCAAAATCCTCATTATTTCGCCGGTAAGTTACACAGCCATTTTCCGTTTAGAATTATTCATAGCCTAAACGTCTAACAGCTATAAAAGCACTCAAAAACCTTTTATACCTAGATCGTAGATAAAAAGGTGATTTAACAGATTTTTCTGTTTATCGTTTTTCGTGTTCCTAAACGTGTTTTGGTGAGCTTTTGCTCTAAATAAGTGGTGGATACCGCGATTCTCTTTGCTATTTATAGACTAGATTTAGCAGACGATATCACATTTCGAATGGACTGAGAGAGTTTGAACACGTTATTGTATTTTCAACACCTTTCAATATTTTAGCAGAAAGTGTTTTTGCTTCGGTCGATATTCTATTTATTACAACTAAGTCTTAGTTTTGTTTTTATGGTGAAAAAAATCATCAAATGACGAATCCCGCCCTTGAGTGGAGCGGGAGAGTGTGTCAGTCTTCTCCTGACTAAACGACCGCTCCTTCTTGCCCTAGTTCCAGAGCCTCGGTGTTCCGCTTTCGTATCAACCCTTGGCCCCAGAAGGCTTCGACTTTGCTGGCCCCCTACAGTCGCTGACAAATTCTTGAGGCGCGCGGGAACAGTGCGTGCCGACGACTTGGGCTTGGTCCGCACAGTTACCGGATGGGCGGACAACTAGCTACCCATTGCTCGCTGTCCGCAAGCCCATGCCTACGGTGGCCGGAAACCTGTTTATTTTCCACACTCATGCAGTCAAAGCCGCAGGCTGACGCTAGTTAGATATATATACGCAATAGATCACGTTTTCTCTCTCCATTCAACTATAAAAGTCAACAAATAAAACACGAATATTGGTCGTCACTCGATATTTTCTCGTTATTTTTGTCTACATACTGTGCTGTCAGCTGAAACATTGCGTGGATTTAAAATACCAAAAATATATTTGCTTTAGTTCTACAATATATTTTTCGCTCAGTATGTCAATCTTGTGAGTCGTGTTTTATTTTTTTATTATATATTTTCTTTGAACGTTCAAGGCAGTCCAACTTGCTATTATTGTGTGAAAAAGAAATGGGTAAGTGCTAGGCGGACTCACATACTGAGTTCTAATATAATTTTTTAATTGGGGTGTAATAATACTGTACTAATCGCACACTAACCTAACCTAATATTCTAATTGGGGTGTATAAGGGTGTGCATTATTCCAGTTATATTTTGTTCACTATATTAGTTACTCGTGCTTATGCAATATATATTATATTGTACTTGTGCAATATATATCATATTATATATTAAGTAGAAGTCATTTTAATGTATTACAAATCAATCTACACCAACTAAAAGTAAATCATCTAATAAGGCGTCAAAAAACTCTTCTAAGTATTGCAACGCTGTATAGCAATGCTTATTAGTTCATATAAGTTTTTTTTTAATCCTAATTGAATTGTTTACAATACTTTAATTTAGATTTACTGCAATACAATATTTTTCTAATGAGACCAACTATATTCGTTAAAGACGCAATCAAGATTCATCAAAATAGGTAATATTTATAACCACACATTCTCATTTGAGACATAAAAATAATCTTTTTAAATTTAACTTTCAAGATATTGTCTATAATACAAAATATTTATACGACATACAAATTCACGCGCGTCTCAAGGAATTATAAGCAAAACCGTATGAACCCTGCAAAAGAGTCGAAGCCTACTGGGGCCCAGGGTCTCTTTCTGAAAGGAAGGCTTGGCCCCAGTGCGAAGGGGTTTAGTCAGTAAGAGTCTGACATTGTTTCCCGCTCCACCCAAGAGCGCTATTCGTCATTGGATGATCTTTGTCCAACATAAAAAAACCGATAATGTCTATAATTGTTTCTATGTTAATCCTTCATAATATATGTCCATTATAGATTGCTATACAGGTTTGGGATTAGAAATTTATACGTAGGTATCGCCGCCATACCTAGGTAGGCCGCCCCACGACCAATCTTATTGATAGGATAATCTATCGGCCATGACATGAGCTTTTCGCATTTACTCCTGCCCATTCATAAAGCAAAGATGGATGGTCTATTACTATCTAGCCTTACATTTCTTTTTGTCAGTCCGAAATGTTCCAGACCTGGTTAAAAACCTCCCCATATCTTTTTAGACACTCTTTTTTTGAACTACTTCGAAGCATTTTTCGTGGTGCGCATTCCGGCTGACATTTTCAAATTCGGAACCGTTTTTGTCGAATATATATATATATAATAATATCTGTAAGTTTTTTTTTTTTGTGGTGGGCTAAAATCATCTAATGACGAATCCCGCTCTTGGGCGGTGCGACAAACTGTGTCAGACTCCTACTGACTAAACACTCCACCCCATTCCTTCTGCCCATAGCACTGGGGCCAAGCCTTCCTTTCAGAACGAGACCCTGGGCCAAAGTAGGCTTCGACCCTTTTGCAGGGTCCCTACGGATATCAGTTTATTTGAAACTAGAGCATAGGAAGAATATTATGGTTTTTATTCATTTTTATTATACTTAAATTACCTTCATAATTGTGCTGTTTCGTGTTCATTCATCTTAGTTGCAGAAGTATCAAACAAAGTTCAAGACGTGTAGTGAAGTCAGAAGTGTACTCCAATATAATTAAGACGAGAACTATAGTCAGGCACTCAAGGTAGTAAATACCAAAGTTCTGAAGTATGAATAGATGGTATAACTTGCAGAAAATAAATAATCTTTTATTACAAGGCAGCTAAGGCCCATAGACAATATGCACAAATAATCTTACAAAATAACAAATTTACGCCGAGTTTTTGAAAGCTAGATCAAATTGTTATTCAACTAACACAACTGTTACATTAACAGCTATGTCAAATTAATTTTGGTTGCCGAAACGATGCCTAAAAAAAATCTATGGCATGTTATTTGACATGCCATTCCTATAGGTTTGATTACGTTGTCAACTAACAAGATGATCAAAATAAAGTTGCTAATCATGCATTATGCATATCAATTGACACTTGACAAGAGATTTGACACATAGTTGGTTTTTATGTTGATCAGGCTCTCGGAAACCGGGTGTAATACTTATAAAAAATATTATAACAAATTGTAAAGTATTGCACATGAAACGATGGCGTCGTACTTCGCTGCAAGCTACTACTAATCGATCAAAAACAGATCGCTACGTGTAAATTAATGACCTAAGTTGAGGTCAAATCATGTTCCGGATTTGAATGTCTAAATACGCGGTCCATGTTTATATGTTACATTTATTGAATTAATTATCACTTGAAAGTGTCGAAACATAAACACCCATATCTTTTTTGTTCGTTATGTTAGAAGATTGAATTAATTATGTTTATGATCGTCTCAATAATAAACACATTATAATAAATTCTGTGGTGTTAACATAAAAAGAGATTAGTCATGAAACAGTAAAATAGGCAATTACTCTATTATACCTACCCTTTTTGTATTTTGATGTATAATACTTGTATGACTTGATTTCTTCTTTGACTTTCACTAAATAAAATGCTTTCAATTTACTATTTTGTCGTATAAAATATTAATATTATGAATACATTTGAATAGGTAACTCATTTTTCATTATATTTGACTCATGCCTTTTTACCCAGAATCGCGACAGTTATATTGATATCAATCAAGGGTTTTGTTACGTTGAATGAACCGGATTAAGGTTCTGCAAACTGACTTGTTAAAGTCTAGGTTCATTGTACTCTTTTTCTATATTTTATAGGATTCCGTACCGTGTAGAAGGTATTGATTTTAAGGAAAAATACGTTACGCGCTAACATGGCTATCAAAAAACTTGGACTCTAAACTCACACACCTACACTACCTGTAGTCACTGATAGACAAGGACAGAGATAAAAACCGGCGCTGTAGTGCGAACAAAATAGAGTTAGCCGCCGAATGTGCAAGATCGTCACGACCGATACGAAATTGTGCCAATTGGCACAATTTCAGCGGTCTAATTGTATCTCGAGTGCGTTCATATATATGTAACCTAATTGACACAACACCCTAAAATATTCATTTAGACCATTTAAAAGATTTTTTTTTATGAGATATCAAACGCGTAAATCGTAGCGCAATTGCCACTGTCTAAATTCAAATTCAAATTCAAATTCAAAGCGTTTATTTCAAATAAACCTTTACAGGCACTTTTGAAAAGTCATAAAGTCGGTCTGTCAGGAAAAAAAATGACGCTAATTGCACATTCCAAAAAGTAGGTCTCAATGGAGAAGAATGTGCAAGAAACTCCATGGACACTCTTTTTAATCATGTTGTGTTTTACAAATATATAGGTTACATATTTTTGTCGCTGCTATGATGCGAGAACAATGTAACTAAAATAATAAAAGAGTACGTAAAGTATGTTCTAAACCAATTAAAATAAACCACTGGCAGCTAAGAGATGACCAGTCCCAACTGACAGCGCCCGTTCACGGACATGACGCGTATATCAGCACCACTCAGCTCAACCATTATGAAGGGAACCGAATGATCCAACACACGCGCCACCATCAGCGAGACATTTGAGTGAGCATGACAAACTCTCAACTGCCATGGTCATTTACGTCAAACAACTTTAAACCATAAATTACTCCAAGGTACTCACATTTACAAACATTGAAAAAAAACTGCTTCTACATTATACAACACTAGAATAATGTCAACATTTAAGATTAAAAATAAAAATAATAATCAATTCGTAGGGACTAGTGGTAGTGGAGCTGGACCAGCAATGAGCCAAGCATTTTTATCTTGTATATAATCCTCTAACTTATAATATGCTTGTCTACATAGTGTGCGTTTAACATAAGATTTAAATTTCATTTCATTGAGTTCTAATATGTTGGGAGGTATTTTATTATAACATTTTAAACAGTACCCCATGAAAGAAGAGGCCACTTTAGCCAGTCTGAAGCCTGGTTGAACTAACTGATCCCTATTTCTTGTAAAATAATTGTGTCTATCGCCTCTTTTACTAAAAAGATGAAGATTTTTCCTAACGTACATGATGTTTTCATAAATATATTGACAAGGCACCGTCATGATGTTAATATCTTTAAACAGTTCCCTTAGAGAATCGCACCGGCGGAGATTGTAAATGGCTCTGATAGCTCTTTTCTGTAGTATAAAAATTGAGTCTATGTCTGCACTACCACTACCACTGCACTAACCATGCCAACAATTTTATTAATTTTGTATTTATTGCTAAGTGCAATTTTATAAAATGAGTGAGTTATTATGGACGGGTATCATTCCTTCTTTAAGACGTTCGGCACTCCAACAACAAAAAAGCTCATAAAAGAGCTAGTTCCTTAAAACAAACAATTTCATTTTAAGTGGGTAGTTTTTCTTTTCCCTCACGATTGTTCCAGTAAGTTACTTGAACAGTAAATTAAAAGCAACTTGCTTCTACAGATCGTATCGTGGTGCGCTTTACTTTGCATTTGCCGAGAAAATTCCAGTGCCCGCGGCCGCAATCCACTGGGACCACAATGACCATGAGTGCTGAAAAGCTTTGTTACACGAAATGTAAAATTCAAAACAGACTGAAAAAACCTCAAATATTCCAATTAAAATTGTAGTTGTTAGCATTAGTACGATGTTCGTAATTTTACCGCAATTCTGCCCGCGGCTTCACCTTGCCTTCCATTTTGTAGGTAGGAAATAGTCAAATAACTTTTTTGTCTCTAGGGTTTAGCAAGGGAGCTAGTTAGAATACAATAGAATAGAATAATACTTGATTGTACGTAAAAAGTAACAATTTAGATTTTTACTGACTAGAAAGCAATTTTTTTGTTTCTTTACTGATTAGAAATCTCTCCCGTAATTTTTTTTTCGTCAAATGACACCTCCCGCAGTAACGGAGGACATGTCATTTGATGACTACGGAACCCAAATAAGATCAACTTGACGCCATGATATGACGTCTTAGCTGTCAGATCAAAATTTAGTTCTTCAATTTCGCTTATCTCTTCATCACTGTGTGAAGTTTTTGAGTAGTGGCGAATGGAAGAGGGTGAATTGAGGTCAATAATAAAATAAGAAAACTGATTTTATTCACTTAAATTTAACTAAAACTCAGTTAAACAAAGTAAAAAAAAAACCTTTATCGATACGCAAATAAGGTTTCTTTACAAACCGTACTTTTAAAGGTAACATCAGACTATCAGAGGTCGTAGACGTTATTGTTATTTGAATCGAATTGTAAAGAAGATGCTCAAACGAAGACAATAAGCGTACTTCAAAATAATTATTTGTGTAAGTTATTCTGAGTACCTTATTCCTGTCTGACCCTTTGACGTTTCTACTTGACCTGAAGAACACAAGTTTTTAGGTTAATAGAAATTTAATTGTCTTTACACAATTTAAACTAACGTAAGTTATAAAATAACTTATTGATTGTTTTGTAAATTGAAGGATAGATGATGTGATTTAAATTGAGTTTATAGCTTGAGTTTAAAGATATACCTACAGCAATAAACCTAAATGTCTTGTGAGTATGTCATGTGTTCTTGTATCATTTTTAGAGTTCCGTAGTCAACAAGCAACCCTTATAGTTTCGTCAAGTCGGTCTGTCTGTCTATCTGTCCGTCCCCTGATAATCTCACCGACCGTTAGCGTTATTCGTCACTGGCTGATTTTTACCTACCATAAAAAAATTGCATAACTGCTCAAACAATATTTGCTGAAAAAATTTGCTGCCAAAATATATTTCACTTGCACTTGCCCATAGAATACCCATTTTTTATTTATTTATATATCTAAATCTCTTATTCTGCCGTCGTTATTAAGAAAGGCACAACTAACATTTTACAAATGTTGAGAAAATCGAGTTTAAACTATTTTTTGAATTTTGTTAAAAAAATCACGTTTAAAATATGTTTTTCAAAATTGTGAAAATGTAAAAAATTGTGTTTTTTTGGTATGTACACAACGATAGCAATATTATATTTTTAATTTAAATGGATATATTTAATAATTAGCATAATTCTTTTTAACTTAACATAAAAAATAACAAGAAAGGAGCAATATTATGTTGAAAAGGCACATATAACCAAATATGCCTTTTCAATGTAAAATTTTGAGTAAAAAATTTAACATTTTACGACGAAAAGGCATATTTTTTTAATTGTGTCTTTTCATCGTAAATTATTAAAATGAATATATAGGTACAGAAAATATTAGAATTAATTCATCGATAGTAAAAAGGTAAAATAAAAGTCACATCATACAATATGCCTTTTTATTGTAATAAAACTTAAAAAATGATGTAGTTGTGCCCTTTAAGCTTATGCTATCTCTGTTTATTTTGCAGCTAAAAATCCACAAAAAATCAGGAAAATAGGCCTTTTTTTCCTGATTCCGAATATATATATAACTCATTTTGACAAAAAATTTTAGTTGTGCCCTTTTTCGGTAGCACGGCAGTATTGGAAAAAAAGTCTAAAAAGTCACTAAATAACCGTTTCCGTTCTTTGTACACCACTAGGACATTTCTTTTAGACCAATCATCACAATATAGGTATACTTGGAATTAAAGCAGCCAACTACCATTCCTAAAAAAACAGCTCAAAATAATGTTTATTTTTGGTCTTTTTTGAAAGTTTGTCGAATAACTTTTATCGCTTTTTTGTGGTGGGCAAAAATCATCCAATGACGAATCCTACTCTTGGGTGGAGCGGGAAACAGTTACAGACTCTTACTGACTAAACGGCCCACCCCGTTTCTTCTTTGCCCATCGCACTGGGACCAAGCCTTCCTTTCAGAAAGAGACTGGGCCCCAGTAGGCTTCGAGCCTTTTGCAGAGTGCGAACTTTTTTTTTCCCTCTTTGGTAAAGCAAAAGAGAGTGTCAAACTTCTACTAATTAAAACCTGCCAGTATTGTGTCTCCCCTTGTGGTTCAGGGTCGCGGTGACTCTGTCAAACAATCCCGCAGTCGTCTGGAGGACATTTTATAACGCATAACTTAATTTCACCTCAGAAACTATTCTACATTGTTATTACACACACATTGTTAGTACACTTTAATTATTATGGTCAGCTGTTCTTTACTTAAAGATATGAATTCCGTATACGCGTAATTTACGTTTTAGAAAAAAAAAATGCTTTATTTTTTTATTTTATCTTAATAAATCGTGTTTCATTTACCGGATCGATCCTCCACGGGATTAAAACGACCAAAATCGGTGTAGATTTGTTCACTCTTGACTACTATCTCATCTGATAGAAAGCTACAGTGTGGTCGACGATGGAGCACTTTAGCCTAGAAGTAACCTGTTCACTTTTGACCTAAAGACCTTCAGATTGTTGCTATCGGAATATAAAAACTCCTACAGGGAATTCCTCTCGCTGTATACACAGCTGTATGTGTATACAGCTGTGTATACAGCGAGAGGAATTATGCTTTGTGAACACATTCACTGTGTAGTGAATGTGTTCACAAAGCATAAGAAAGATATTGACTTTTTATTACAGAGAACACTAATTTAAAGACACAATGAACAAACAAGTATTGGCAATTTATACACATTGGCCTCATTCAGCGTAATGCCAGACAACTATTTAGCACTTACCTGAGGTTGGTTTTAATGCAACCGAATAAATTTATAGTAATAAGATACCGAATCTTTTTCCAGAATGTTAAAGTAGTATTCCAACCTCGGCTGCACGCTGTGAATGCAAGCAACACGTGCAGCTACAGCCGTGTTTGGAATACTATCAAAGAAATCTATACTAGAACATAGAAATCAAGTCGTGCTGCCGAACCCCGGCTGCGAGTGCCACCTCGACCTGCAACCGCAGTCGCGTACGGAATGTTATCACAGAAATCTATATTACTACGTAGAATAGCAATTTTGCAGCTGCAGTTGAGATTGGAACTGCACATTTTCGGTGTCAAATTAAACTATCTAATTATCTGCTGAAGCATTAAGGTAACACACCTAAGCACTGTTATGCGTGGGTACACTGGGTACTATCATGTTACGTCAGTCCGGACGGTTTTCTGCAGAATTCTGTCCGTTAACGTGTTCAAAAGACCCATTAGAGCAGTTAATAAAGGAGTAATGGACGTAATTCACTGAACAAGCAAAGTATAGAGGCGCAACGGGCAACGCTACATTCCGATTCTCGTGTGAAGATAGTTATACACCTTTGCGTTACGTAACGCTGTTGTTTAAATTGTTTAGTTTGTTTGTTGGTAGCTTTTTTGCGTGTTTTTGATTGGTTAAAGGCAATTTTGTAACTGTTTTGATTACCTATGATGGAATTTATTTCTTCTGTGCATTGTTTTTACAGAAAAGTGTGCTTTCCCCTTACTAAAATGTAAAAGAATAATAATACTATACTAATCACTTATTCTTAATTTATTAAACTTTCTGCTCTTGTATCAAAATGTACTATAACAGACAGCCATAAGCTTCAACTAAAAAAATAAGTTTATATTTTGAAACAAAGTCAACAGACAAAATAATATAAACTAGTACAGTAGTTCATCATAATAATACAAAGCAATAACTATGAATAACTCGCCTAAACCTAAACGCATTGCTATAATCGAGCTTGAGAAAGTTTGGACCTAATTAGATTTCAGAACTATACCGACAGAGTTCTAGGCTATTTACATGTCTGCTCCCGGGAATTTGAATTTAGAACTGCGCTAGTTTCAACGGTTTTTCTATCCACCTTAAAATGGCGGCACGGGGTGGCGACGCCGAATTTCAAATGACTTATTCAGTGACTTCTTTAGTTTTTTCAGTTCACGTAGTAAAATATTGGACTTTACTTATTATCGAATGATACGATGACCAATTGCTTTCTACTTTTAGTATATACGTGTTATTTTCTGGGTGATATTAGGATGTTTTGTTGTGTAGATTTCATTACGCATGCGGGATTGCTCCGCATATCACGCGACGCGCGACAGCAGCCCTAGCCAAGTGACAATCGTTTCGTGACGAGTTTCTTTCTACAATCAACACACCTCAAGTTTTAATTATATCATAAAACTGCGAAATGTAGCGATGATCATTGTAGATACGATAACATTTTATTCTGTCATTTTGTATTATGTAAACTTGACTGCTTATTTTGTTGAAATGAAGTTATTCCCATACATTTGATTAGTTGTTGACTAGCGTTAACGATTGTAAATTATCAACTTGGCTAGGGGGGTGGAAAAAACAAAGCAGCGCTGTTACCGCGCTGCTGTCACGCGGCACGTTGCGACTAATTTGAAGGCGCCCTTATTGTAATGCGTGTGATACGCACGTGGGATGCGGTTCGTGATATAGGTAGCAGCCCCACATGCAAAGTAGCACTACATTAAAAACACCCTTTATAATATTGCCGATTAAAATAAAATAAAAAGTGATAGAGGTTTGACTTTGAGTGAAGTTCAGTAGCTATTTAATTTTTAATATTGATACTTTTTTAGACATTGAAACGTTTTCAATTGTTACAGTTTTTTTTATTTCAAATACACAACCTGGCAATTAAAACAGGCACGATTTTGGTGAAATAGATCAAGAGAATTTTACAAACCTACTTTATGGTTTGTATTTGGGTCAAATCGGTATATTTGCTACCAAATGCTGCCAATGCATTACCATGTAGTACATCGGCATTCTAATGGAAAACAAAGTGGCCTTATTCTGTATTCCTTCAGTTGTATATAGTGGACGTGAACATAGGAAGTGCGCTTCATCGTCGACCGCATCGGCACTTTCCGCTAGGCTTTCTTTTTTTCATCGTGGGAAAAATAATTGGGCAGGGCGGGAAAGAGTGTCAGTCTCTTACTGACTAAACGATGCATCCCATTCCTTCTTAGCCCTCAAACCGGGGTCGGACCTTCCTTTCAGAAACCGGACCGGGACCCCAGTAGGCTTCGGCCCTGCAGTTGAGCTTCTACGTTTACTTTCCATTAGGTGACCACCACAGGTGGCTAGACCGCTATCTCACCACCTTCCATTAGGTGAGGTAGCGGTCAAGCGCAAACCTATCAACGATAAAAATTTACCCTTTGCGTTCCAGGGCCGAAGAAAGTCTTTTAATAATTCTCGCCACATGTCGAATATTTAAGCTGTCGATTTATTTTAGATTTGCTAAATCATAGTTGTTGTGAAAAGCATTCAATTTTTATTTAGATCACAAAGAGCGGGTCATAATTTCAATCTTTGTGTCCATAAACCAAAAAATGGAACAAATTAGCAACACTATGAAGACTTGCGGAAGGCGAGCAATGGGTAGCGTCTGGGCATTAGGTAATCGTCCAGACCAAGCCTAGTCATCCACGGCGCGCACTCTTCCCGCGTGCCTCAAGGCGTTGTCAGCAAACCGTAGGGACCTTGCAGAAGGGTTGAAGCCAACTGGGGCCAAGGGTTCGTAACTGAAAGGAAGGCGCTAGCCCTGGTATAGATGGCGACTATGAACGGTGTAGGTTATTTATTCAGTAAAAGTCTGACACTCATCTCCTGATTTGTCACTGGACGATTTTAACCATAAAAAATGCCCTAAAATCGGCGAATGATAAATAATTCAGACAGTATACAAACCTAATCTCGCGCCCCAATCCTCGGATCGAACCGAAATAACAAATCATTAATATTAATTGACGTTTTACAAAAATAACATGATCGGTGACTTGTCAAAATGTTCACGTTCACTAATTAATTTAGTTAGTCACCGTAGACAGATTAAACGCGTTAGGGTCGCCAATCATGGCGCAGTATGAACAATTTTTTTTAATGTTACATAGGTAGGTAGATATTTGCTAATCGTTGGGGTCCAGCAAGGTCGAAGGCTGTGCTTTTTTAACGAAGACAGTCGTCGACTCGTTCCCTCTCGCCTTAAAGAGTTGTCAGTAAATGAAGAGGGCCAACTGCAGAGCCAAAGCCTACTGGGGCCCCGGTCCGGCTTCTGAAAGGAAGGTCCGACCCCGGTATGAAGGCTAAGAAGGAAAAGGGACGGTCGTTTAGTCAGTAAGAGTCTGACACTGTTTCCCGCTCCGCCCAAGGGCGGGATTCATCATTAGAAAAATTTTCCCACCATAAAAAAAGAACACAAAAAAGACGACAAGATATCATTGGATGATTTCTGCCCACCTTAAAAAACCGATGTTGGATAATTATCTAAATTTAAATAATCTTTGCATGTCTTCTATACGATTTTTTTTTTAATAAAAAGACATACCAAGATTGTCAATATTTAGTTAAGTTCCTTAACAGATGGAGAATAATAGATATCGTATTAAGAGGGTCCTTCCCAAACCGCCAACGAGTATCATCTACGTAAACATTTAAAAACTTGTTCTTTCATACAATGGAATGTTTGATAAACAGACTACGTGCAACTTGAAAAAAGATAGACACCACTTGAACGCTCTGTTAGCATTCAACATATCCGTCACTCACTCGAATACTTCATAAAACTTGTTCCAGGAAATCCTACCTACCTTTTCGAGTTTTGGTAAAGCCTTTTCGTCGTTCAAAACCTGGATTAATTGCCATAGATTTTTGTTTTTTACTTTTTTAAATCACGCAAAATAGCAAATTTTCAAAAGTCTGTTCCAGGTTTAATTTGTACATGAATTGTCAAATCATTAATTTAACACTTTAGTTTTTCACTAGCTTCTGCCCGCGACTTCGTCCGCGGAAAATTTGTGAGACAAAATTTGTGATAGCTCGGTTAATATCCATGTTAAATAAATAATTTATAGCCTATGTCACTCAGGAGTAAAGCAGCTTTCTATTATAGCTTAATTTTTTCCAATCCAACCATTAGTTCCAGAGATTATCCCCTACAAACAAAAAAATAAAAAAAAAACAAAAAAAACAAACTACCTCTTTATTATATTAGTGTAGATTTAAAACAAAGGTAATAATATCCACAAAACATCTAACTTTCCGAAATATCTCGACAAATATCTCGGGTTGACCGCTCTTACTTATTTCAAGTTCTATAGTCAAACAGAATTTTTGACCGTTTCTACTATTATTACCTTTTTAAAAAAAGTTAGAAGGACGTAAATCAGTCTACGCTTCAGAAAACCCACTTTACCAACGTTTTTATTAACTGTCCAGAAAAAAAAAAAACAAAATATATGCTAAAACTGCCCACTTTCTAAAGTGTAGAATACCCCGAACGCGTCATCAATATCCGTCCGCTTAATGTTTTTAGCTCACAAAAGGGGTTTCTGGTTACGTATCGGGATATCCATAAAAAATCGTTGTTCGTTTTGAACGAATTTTTTGACCGACTAGGTAAGCCTCTTCATCGTTCCTTTTTTGGCTCGAGGACTTTTTTGGCCATCTATTTTTTATCCAGATTCCAAATAACCACTCGACACTGTTTTAATTTTTATAGGAAAACTATGAGCCAGCGTTGAAGTCTCTATTTTATTTGTAGGCAGCCGTAAAAGCCTAGGTTTCGCACTGGCCTTCGCACTGGCACAACAATAAAAAGTGTATTGTATTGGTTTAAGGCTGTGGTTACAAGTCAAAAAGTCTATTTGAGTCTATTGATATCTCTATTGCGCAAACCAAGCCTAAAGTCAACCAAGGTCAGTAAAAGCATGGAATTATTATGTACGTTATGCGACAGTGCCTATCAGAAAAAATGATCGAAAGCAAACACGCCTCGCCTTGATATGTCAATGAAGAACCAATTGGTTTGTAATATATAGGTACTTATATTGTCTACCAAAGTGATACATCACTAACACAAAGCGATTTCAGTACCTTTTTCGGTCGATAATATAACTACTTCACGATAACATCACTAGTGTTTGACCATTTCATGAAATTAATAGTCGTGAGAATAGAGCTGCGTTGAGCATAATTTATCGGGAAATAATCGTGCCTTTGGCTGCGTTTGCTGTGTAGCGCCATATCGTTAAATGCAGAGTATTCATTAATCTGAGTAGCTTAGCATATCACGTTTGGCGGCCACTATTAGAATCATTAAATCGTTATTTCATATTACATACTAGCTTTTGCCCGCAGCTTCGCCCGCGTACATAAAATATAGCCTATGTCACTCAGGAGTAAAGCAGCTTTTTTATTGTTGCTAAACTTTTTCCATTCGGACCAGTAGTTCCAGAGATTACACCCTACAAACAAAAAAACAAACTTTACCTCTTTATTATATTAGTGTAGATAGGGAGAGCAGTGTAGTGACCGAATGGTAAAGTCCCCGACTTAAGAATTGTAGGTCGTGGGTTGAAACTCAGCCAGGCGCATTATTTTGTTTAATTTATTTCATTACCGCTGTTTTCCTTCACCTTTTTGAGAGCCAGTCATGTGTCAGAACAGTAAAAAATTTGAAAGCATGTGATATTTACCAACCCGCACTGGGCCCGCTTGGTGGATTTCGGCCCATTCCCTCTCTTAGAGAGGCCTGAGTCCCGCCAGTGGAAACATTACAAGGCTGATGCTATGCTGTGCTAATATTATAAAGCAGTAGTTGTGTGAAGGACAGAGAGCCCCAGTGCGAAGGTCAGAGTAGAAACAGGGTGGGTTGTTTAGTCAGTAAGAGTCTGACACTGTTTCCCACTCCGGCCAAGAGCGCGATTCGTCATTGGATGATTTTTGCCCATAATAAAAAAATGTAGACTCATTCCTCCCGAATTGGCAAGAAGAAGCGCAGGCCCGTGATGGTTGGAAGAAGTGGAGGGAGGCCTTTGCCCAGGAGTGGGACAGAACAGGCTAACAACAAAAAAAAAATGTGCTAATCTGGAGAACCGATATCCTAACTGAAAAGGATTTGGAATAGCCCTTTGGGTAACCCTTTTATTGAGGAAAACTCTAGAATTAATAAAATCAAGCTATGGCCAATAAAAGCAAAGCAATATTTAAGGACGCGGGTGAAATCGCGAGGGACAGTTAGAAAGATCAATATTGAAAAGGTTAAACACATGTCATGAGATTTTACCGAGCTTCATTTCTGATTCTTAAAGTTTGGAACTTCCGATATATACATGTTCCACAACTATCACACAACGCCGTCTAGTCCCAAACTAAGTAGAGCTTGTGTTATGAGTACTAGACACCTGATAAATATATTTATAGGTATTTTTCTAAATACATTTCATTACATAAATGACACCCAGACCTCAGGGTCTGAGCACGATGATTTGTTCAGAGACAAATATTCGTTCTGGGTGGAAATCGAACCCACGACCTCCGGCATAGCAGTCAGGGTCCTTAACTACTCAAGCACTCACTTCAGGCCTCACAACTAAGTATGTAGATGCACAAACATTTAACCTACTCCAAAATCCAAATCTTAAGATATGAATAACAAGGGTTCAGAAATCAATTATTATCAAAAATTAATTTGAGCTACAAACAAGTTTCTATTTGTCGCGCCGGGAATCTCCCCGTGACTTCTGTTGATTACTTTTACACTAAACTTTTCGTTTTTTACACTTCATTCAAACCTGCTTAACCGAGTTCCTGATTAATTTTCCTAGTGTTTCATTTGACGTTTCTGTCTCCACGTCCAATCCGGTTTCAATCTTACTGACTCAGATTTGACTGGCCTGTCAGTCTAGTAGTTAGTGACCCTGACTGCTATGCGGGAGGTCGTGGGTTCGATTCCCACCCAGGACAAATGTTTGTGTGATGAGCACGATCATTTGTTCTGTGTCTGGGTGTAATTTACCTATAATATGTATGTATTTAGAAATATATAAGTATGTTTATCAGTTGTCTAGTACCCATAACACAAGCTCTGCTTAGCTTGGGACTAGATGGCGTTGTGTGATAGTTGTGGAAAAAAAAAAACAAAAAAAAAATCGGTTTCCGTTCTTATTCCGGTTTCGGTTTCGATTCCGGTTCCGACTCCGATTCCGGTTGGGATTACTGTTCCGATTCCGAAAATGATAACCACTACCATTACATCCCTAAAATATATCACAGAACATGTCCAAATTAGGTACATATCAAAATATTCATGAATAGAAATCAAAGCAAGCTTGCGCCTGGAACCATTAAGGCTCATTACTTCGACCGAATATTTAGGCTACTCCGTCGATTAGGGTCAATCAAATCGCAGGCGTGGAGCAGACCGGTAGACTAACAAATTAGATGCCTGAGTAAATGTTATTAAGTTAACGGTCATATGACTTAATTAATTGAAAGTAGGCAGGTCTCTTGAAGACCTTGACATACCCACTGAAATTACTTGGTCTGTTGATGGGAAAATTACCACTGTATTTTCACGGGTGTATGTACACCGGAGTTGTCAAAGTAGGTACTACTGTACTTTGACAACTCCGGTGTCAAAATAAACTTTGATTTTTTTGTGATAATGATTGTCATGTTTATATTTTATAATTCTTTCGTACGTGTGTTTGTCACCTAACACTCCAAAACAGCTGAACCGATTTGAATCAAACTTTATGTCTATTCTTTTAGTGGACTCCTGGATGGTTAAAAACAATTGAACCCGGTAAGTGTCGCTGCGATCGCGATAACAGTTTAAAAAAAAAACACTTTTATATATCAAGAATATAATGAAGGAACCTCCTAAACCATGTCCTAAGTGGACCTGGTATAGATAATTCTAGTCTTCAATCAATCTTTTGCTAGATGCTTCGCCCGAGTTACCTGAGTACGTAGTTTCATAGAAATCCGTTCAGCCGTTCCAGCCTACGAAACGTATAGTGTATATAATTACACATACACACTTTCACCTTTAAAATAGTAAGTTAATAGTCTGAAAATAATAACTTAAACGGTTCTATTCAACTACTCAATTCTGCTGAATGATCTAAAATATAAAATAATATTCCGTTGTCGGTGTTCCTGTCGAGAGGAAAGTTTTAGCTGTATTTAAGTTTGTTTGTAAATAAAAGCACGGTATTGTTACAAACGGGACGAGAACTTCACTTAGTGACTTCATAAACGAATAAATTTTGTAGATTGATTTCCACCAATTACGTTTGAGATTTCAGGAAAGCCTTTCAACATCTGTCAGTCATGGAAAATAGTATAAAATAAAGTTAAAAGGATTATAAAACACACTTTAACTTTTTGGATACCGTAATTAGAGACATAATAGAAAAATAATAGGTGTGCGAACGCCGGTTTTTGCTTGGGGCTCAAGAATTTAAGTTCTCAATCTCACTCTCGGGTTGAAATCAAAAGAAATAGAGGCGCAATGATTCAGTGCTTGCCAAATATGAAGCAGTTTAGCGATTTACATTAAAAAAAAAACGAAGAAAAAACACATTGTTTATAGAATAATCTGATAAATAATATAATCTCAATGATTCAAAATAGAATAAAATTCAAATCAGGAATAAAACCTATCTAGCATTAATTATTATCCCAAAAAATAACACGTATATTTTTTTGGCTTTTATTTACTCTAGTAAGTCATATGCTTTTCATATAAAACTTGCTACTAGCTTCTGGGGCCATAACGCGTGACGTGTTAGAAAGTCAAGTGTGAGAGTGGAAAAGTAGGATAGGTATATACACGCTAAATAACTTCATCTCTTCAACATATTTTTTTATGGTGGGGAAAAATCCTCCAATGACAAACCACGTTCCTTCTTTGCCTTTCGCACTGGTGCCAAGCCTTCCTTCCTTCCTTCATTGAGCCCAGTTGGCATCGACCCTGCGATCCGCTCAGATTAGGTTGTCAATGAGAGCTCGTAGTAGAACTTCTGTAGTTCCCTTCAATGGAATAGCTGTTTCTACATTACAGGCTTTTGATATTTACATTCATTAATCTTATGTAAAACTTGATTAAGACACTCAAACATGAGTACACTTAATGTGAGTCTCGGAGGAGATTTCCTACGTTGTTCGCATTTATGTTGCCTTAGTAACAAAGTCGATTATTTATTTAATATATTGAGCCGGGAATCACTGTATGTTTTTTTTTTCATATCACACGCGTGTTTTAATTGCAGGTAGTAAGTCATTACTATGGTAATAAAGCCTATATTTCAAGTCACCTTAAAGAACCACTAGTCTTCTGCCAGCGGCTTCGCCCACGTGAAGTAGGGTTATCCATACAAACTTTAGATCCACATTACAGCCCTTAAAGAGCTGAATTTTGAAAAAAAAAAGGAAGCCTTGTGCAAAGTTTCCTTCTCCTAGTCACAGTACTTTTGGCCGTGCGTTGACGTTCCTTTTGGCTGTCAGTCAGTTTCTCCTTTTATATATATGTTTAGAGATGACTACGGTTAATACTATCGAATAATAATATTTCTTTATTTTCAGATTATTAAGGCCCATAGGTACACTATAAATAGTATAGTCTTCAAAATAATAAACTAAAGAGAGAGCAGTAATGGCCGAGTACTAATGTAATTACGAATTGTAGATTGTGAGTCCGAGTTGTAACGGCCCCGGTTTACGAATTGTAAATCGCGGGTTCAAACCCAGCCAGGCGCGTTACTTTGTGTAGTTTATTTCATCACCACTTCTCTCAAAATGATGAAAGAAAAAACGTGAACAAACAGGCATGTCATAGAACCAAATGACAAGATATGTGACATCTACCAATCCACACTGGACTCGGGTGGTGGATTACGGCCCATTCCTTCTCCCAGAGACGAGGCCTGAGTCCTAGCCGTGGAAACATTAATAAGGCTGATGCTATCTTATGCTAATAAACCAAAATTTAATAGTATTGACGATGACCAACAATTGTTTTTTTTCTTTTTCAGATACGAGCCAAAGTAATGGGTTGTCTAGTAACACAAGCTTGGTTCATGTCGTTCGTACAGTTGGCCGCTTTTACAGCTGTTGCGAACTTCCTCGGGACACATACCGTAGTTTATTGTTATGCGGGAATCAACCTCTGTGGAGCTCTTGTGAGCCTGGTATTTTTGCCCGAAACTAAAGGCAAAACTGCTGAACAAATCGAAATGGATCTTCTAGGCAAATAAATTTGTTTGATATTATCATCATCATGTCAGCCGAAAGACGTCCACGTCTGAATGTAGGCCTCCCCCAATTGTCGCTGTAATGAACAGGTCCTGTGCATCTCGCATCCATCGGGAAACCGCAATCCTTGCCAGATCATTAGTCTATCTTGTTGGAGGCTTTCAAATACTGCGTCTTCCGATACGCGGTCGCCATTCCAGAACCTTTCGATTCTAACGGCCATCCGTTCCGCGAGCAATGTGCCCTGCCCATTACCACTTAAGTTTAGCGATTCTTTGAGCAATGTTTGATATAGTACGCATCAACTAAGTTGAACCCGTTGCTATTGTTGCGTACGATTTTCTGGTTTCAATCGAAGTGGAGGCTGCGCGTTACTATAGCAAATGGTTTAACTTATTTTTCGCGTACTATATAAGATAACTGATGATCAATTAGTGGCCGACACTTAATCACGTGATTGAAGTTTTTTATTTATTTCTTTCTTTCTTTGGGAATACAAACAATTACACGAAGTTTCTTAATTAATAAAACCTTTCCACACACATTACAGGAAAGGGCTAATCTTGTTACTGATTTAATTTTTTTGGCTGATTACTTTGTTACCTTCTGATGTATCGAATATTATAAAGCTAGTGTGAGAGTCCTGGTACCTATAACACAAGTTAAATAATAATAATATAATAATAATAATATGTCCACAACTATCACACAACGCCATCTAGTCCCAAGCTAAGCAGAGCTTGTGTTAAATCTTTAAATAATACCAACATACTATTTATATTCACTAATGTATGTCTCTGTTTTTCTGTTGTTGGTAAGTTGTTGCTTGTACAATATAATGCAGTCCAATAAATTATTATTATTAGTATCTAATGTTAGTAGTGTATGTGTAACTCTCAACGTTATCCATGTGTTACCTATTAAATATTAAGTAGTTCATCATCATTGAGCAGTGGTGGCCGAGTGGTAACGGCCCCGACTTACGAGTCGTAGGTCGCGGGTTCAAACCCAGCCAGGCGCATTACTTTGTGTAAATTATTTCATCACTACTGCTCTCAAAACGGTGAAGGAAAACATCGTGAGGAAACTGGCATGTCCTAGAACCAAAAATTCGAAGACTTGTGACATCCACCAATCCGCACTGGGCCCGCGTGGTGGATTATGGCCCATTCCCTCTCCTAAAGAGAGGAGGCCTGTGTCCCTGCAGTGGGAACATTAAAAGGCTGATGATGAGTTCGTCATCAAGGTTTTTTAAGTTCAAGTTCTTATACTCCTTCCTATGGTTGTCTAGTAGATATCGCTGTCAGCGATAATGCCGCCTTTGTATAAGTTTCACTGAAATTGTTACTTTTTTGGTGTACAATAAAGTATCATAGTATTCTATTTTTCAATCACGTGTTTATATATCAGTCACTAATACCATTCATCCTACAATATACGTGTATATATATACCTTTTGTAAGTTTGAACGTGTGCATTTGTGAAAGAGTTAACTATTCGAAGTTACTAATTAAATTCACCTTTGAGAGGATACTGTGAATGAAAATTTGTGTGCTTCATAATAATTATTCTAATCTAACTAGTTCATAATAATTTAAAGGTACGATACAAGTATATAAGTCAAATAAATTAAATGGAACAAATAAATCTCAACGTCGTATTACAAAAACATTATTGTGAGAAAACACAATAACAATGTTTTTGTAATTTGTTATTATAATTTACTAAATATCATTATAATAACGCTGTGGGCAAGAACAAGCAATCTCAGGTTGTATAAAATAAAGTGAATAAACATGAATACAGAATTTTATTTATCTCATTACGACATTGGTATCAAACCGACCTACTTTGTTATTCAAAGATGAAACACCAAATTTATATTATGTAAATGAGACTAAATAACATGCGGGTAGTTTATAATTCCAGCCGAAAGACGTCGTCATTTTTGGACAAAGCCTCTCAACGACAAATATCGCCACAACGATCAATGACTAATCCCGCCCTTGGGCGGAGCGGTAGACAGTGTCAGACTTCTACTGACTAAACGACCCACCTTTGCCTTCTTGCCTTAGTTCCAGCGCGCGCCTTAGTTCCCGGGCCATCTGTACTGTGAGCAACAAATAAGTATACTGCCGGAAATCTTGGGGTACGTACCAAACTAAAGCGTATTACGAACATACTATTAGGCTCCGGTCGTCTAGTAATCGTCCAGACCAAGCATAGTCGTCGACGGTGCGCACTGTTCCCGCGCACCTCAAGGAATTGCCAGCAAACCGTAGGGACCCTGCAGAAGGATCGAAGCCAACTGAGGCCAAGAGTTCGTCGTTCGGAAGGTTCTAGCCTTGGTATATATGGCGATGTAGGAATGGGGTAGGTTGTTTAGTCAGTAAGAGTCTGACACTGTCTCCCACTCCGCCCAAAGGCGAAGTGAGAAACAGTGTCGCTACATAATAATACGTTAAAGTTGTCCATCAATACGACTTCATGCACACTGTTAAAGTTGAACTGGTGATACTGTGCAGGAATTAATCCGATTTCTGCTACGGGGACTACACATGCGACGGGTGCCCAGACAAGCGCCCACGCGTGGCCCCTCTTTACTGAAAGTTGGCCCTTATCTACACTAATATAATAATCTACACTAATATAATAAAGAGGTAAAGTTTGTTTTTTTTATTTTTTTGTTTGTAGGAGGTAATCTCTGGAACTACTGGTCCGATTGGAGAAATTTTAGCAATAATAGAAAGCTGCTTTACTCCTGAGTGACATAGGCTATTTTTTATTTACGCGGGCGAAGCCGCTGACAAAAGCTAGTAATATTATATTTGTCGAACAGCAAATGGAGGTGTGTATGTTTGCAAGCCCTTTACGCTCGAACTACAGGACGAATTTAGATAAAATTTTGCACACAAAAAGAGCATGTCCTGAAATGGTACTAGCATACTCTTTATCCCAAAAATTATATAAACGTAATAATTTTCTACTAGGCAGAAGTCACTAATTTCATAAAAGGGAATATCATTTTTCAGAGTTGATTTTTTCAAAACTTGTTTCGAAACGTACATTTAAGCTGACCTAAAAATTTGAGCCGCAACCGCTTATCAAGTCGTACGTCGCAACTACTTTGAAAAAGCTCGTTTAGGAAGCTCGTTAAAAGTCAAACATTTTCATAACGATCCAGTATGTTTGAGCGTGCGGGAATTTGTAATCCTACCTTTTTATCCCTTTTTAACTGTTTACTTCCATTAGGACGCCACGTTTTAAAGATCCGACTTTTTGAAATCAATCTCGGCTATGGTAGGTATTTCCTTTTATATGTTGAAAATCATCATTACATACTATAAAATAAAGTTGCTTAGTCCCTATGTATGCTTAAATCTTTAGCACTGCGCAACGGATTTTGATACGGTTTGTTTCTATAGACAGAATGATTCTGGAGGAAGGTTTGTATATATAAAACATGTATGATATATTTCATATTAACATTGCACCCGGGTGAAGTTGGGGCGGTTCGCTAGTTTAATATAATAAGACTTCTCCCGCTTCGTTAAAGCTAGAGGTAGTGTCAGACTTTTATTGTCTTAAAGCTAACAGCTGACAGAAAAAAAATTGACGTGTAACAGAGTTTGTGGGAAAAGGCTTCGTGGAAGCAGTCCAATACGACCAGATCCGCTCTACTCTTGACTTGACGGGATACAATACCCTGTGTCGCAGTAAGATAGATGTAGCCGTAATATAGTTATATCCCTAGGGATATAATTATATACCGGAACATAGTTATAAGAAAGCGATTCATTACTATCTCACTAGGGATATAGTTATAAAACGGACCAAGTTTAGTGATATACTTATATTACTAGATTAAGTTTAGTGAAATAGCTTTTGGAGTGTGCGGCGCAGGCGACGCGCCGCCTCCCCCGCAGTGTACAGTGTTCTACTAAAAGATGTGCCTGTAAGAAGCATTCAGTGATATGTATTTCTAGATGTCATGATTCCTCTTCTTGTCTAAACAAAAATCAAAAATACTTTTAAAGAAACCAAGATCTCAACGATAAGAAATACGAAGGGACTTAAAAGGGTTGAAGCCTGGGCCCCAGTGCGAAGGGCAAAGAAGGAACGGAGTGGGGTGTTTAGTCAGTAAGAGTCTGACACTGTTTCCTGCTCCGCCCAAGAGCGGGATTCGTCATTGGATGATTTTTGGCCACCATAAAAAAAAAGCGATAAGAAATAAAGAAATCTCAAAATTGTTTGGCTTTAAAAGATTTTTAATGTTTGATTACTTTTAATTGTATTGTTAATGTTTAAATTCCAAAAAAATATAATTACTTTAACACGTGTTAATATCACAAAGTATTGTAAATTTAGTCAAGATACATAAAGTTGATTTATTAATAAAGATAAAACCAATAAAATTTTGTTTTATTTAATTATATACCTATGGTAGATTTCTATTTCACTAAGCTTAATGAAGTGATTGGTCTGCCTCAAAAAAGTCTCAAACTTTTAGACGTTTTTAATTTTTTCAAAAATGTTTTAGAATAAATAAGCTTTAATATACTACAATATGATGGATGACAAGATGAAACAATATGACAAACCCTAATATATTTATAACACTGAACTTAATCTAGTAATATAAGTATATCACTAAACTTGGTCCGTTTTATAACTATATCCCTAGTGGGATAGTAATGAATCGCTTTCTTATAACTATGTTCCGGGATATAATTATATCCCTAGGGATATAACTATATTACGGCTTTATCTATCTTACTGCGACACCCTGCACACCGCCAGAGACAGAAACAAATGGAAAAAGGTCGTGTGAGTGAAAGTGATGAAGCAGGAAGGTCTCGATCCTCAGCATTGAGGAGTACGAAGCAAGAAGGAAAAGAGTTTGTAAAAATCCTAATTAAAAAAAAAATTAATTGAGTGAGAGAGAGCTGTGGTGGCCGGTTGATAAAGGCCCTGACTAACGAGTTGTAGGTTGCAGGTTCAAACCCAGTCAGGCCATTACTTTTTGTAATTTATTTCAACACCACTACTTTTACAACAGTGAAGGAAAACATCGTGAAGAAACCAGCATGTCCTAGAATCAAAAAATCGAAGACATGTGACATCCACCAATTCGCACTGGGTCCGCGTGGTAGAGGCCCATTCCTTCTTCTAAAGAGGAGGCCTGTATCCCAGCAGTGGGAACATTAATAAGGCTAATGATGATGAACGCGCCTGGATGGATTTCGTTTGTCTTCGTCGCCTGGCAGTTATCACTGGGCCATCACGGCTCTCCAATTTAATCCTATGTTTGTATTGAATTATAAAGCTTTTCTGATTGTAAAAAAATAAAACGTAGCAACTTTTAAAACAGGATTCTACATTCCCTTTTCTTTTTTATTCCGTTTGAAAGTAAAAACAGTACGAATATGATATTCATAAACTGAAAAGATTACCATAATCCAGAAAAAGCCACGGAAATAAGGAAAGCTGCTTGAAAAAAAAACACGGAACACACCAAAACGCGAAGGGCTAAAATTACCTTTGTATTATTTAACTAGCATAATAAAACTAAAAAAAAAAAACAAAAAAAATCACGTCTTTGTGACATTTCGGACTGGCCTAGTACGTTACGAATCCAATGAATTCACGTGACCCTCATCAAGTCAGGGGTTCACCTTCTGGGAGGACTTCCAAAGCTGCGTCCTCTCTAGAACTTTTTGACCTCATCGACCAAGCCTAATGAAGATATCCGCAGAAGAACTAAGGTTACAGCTCGAAGAATCGGCAGCTTTTGTTCATGCTTACGGAGACGCAGCGCATTGCGCGATGTGTTGGGCATTTGTCGTACATTGCCATTTTTTATGGTGGGAAAAATCATCGAATGGCGAATCCCGCCCTTGGGCGGAGTGGGAGACAGTGTCAGACTTCTAATGACTAAACGACCCACCATTAATTCCTGCCTTAGTTCCAGGGCCCCGGTGTTCCGCTTTCGCATCAACCCTTAGCCCCAGAAGACTTTAACCCTGCTGGGCTCCTACAGACATTGCCATACGGTTTTGTTTGCGTGATACGCCCCACTGCTGGAATGTACGACAACACCGACGAACACCGTCTCCGTAAACAAGCTCTAAGGTGGCAGTAGGCCGGACACATTATATATTCCACAACTATCAAACTAAGCTAAGCAGAGCTTGTGTTATGAGTACTAGACAATTGATATACATACTTATATATTTCTAAATACATACATATTCTAGATAACTAAACCCAGACACAGAACAAATGATCGTGCTCATCACAGGAACATTTGTCCTGGGTGGGAATTGAAACCACGACCTCCGACATAGCAGTCAGGGCTTCTAACCACTAGACCAACTACAGGCCAGTCAAAACACTTTACTCGTAGAATAAACGATCGATCAGCGATCACTTAGTCCAAATTAATAATTCGACCTTCAGTGAAACTGATACTATAGGTCAAGTTTGTCGAACAAAATAGCTTAAAACATCTGTTGAGTGTTAAAAGATTAATTAAATTAGATAGAAACAATATTGGAATTTCACTTCTTGTTAGGGGATGTTTGTTTAGGCTCGGCTTGGTTTCAGATATACATAAGCACTTCAGTCAAGTAAGTATAATTATGGATAGCCTATTGTTTTAATTATAGGATAGAGATTTTTGCTGTTTGACTTTGTAATAGCTTTCCTACAATAGTAAAGTTGATATTTGTAGTAGAAGTAATAGTAAGGGAGCCCAGGATGCTAAATATGCAGTTACTAAAACGTCATGCAGACATCCAACTAAACTGTGAAGATTGGGTTGGTATGTCAAGTTTTCATTTGAAGTTTTAGTTTTCGTTTTTTTTTTTTGAGCGAGAATTTTCAAAAATGTAAAAAAAATCGCTTCACACAAAAATTCAGTCGAAATTGTCAGATTATTGACATAGATATTATCTACAGTATACTTTTCTGCATGTGCTTCACTTACCTTATCTGAACCTGAGGCGCTTGAGTTTTTCCTAGGATCGATTTTATTTTTACTTTTAATCTGATGGGCTACCCTCAAAGCACCCAACCATGTTTAGGGTTCATAATATGTTGTAGAAGTACATTACATTGGCAACAGGCAAGGTTTCTCTACGTATGATATTCTGACGCGCCGAATAACGCGGAAAATCCCCACTTGGACTCCCCTACTACATCCCGGGGCGGCATGGCAAAGGATTTTGCCGCTAGTCAGCCCACACTAGCCACTTAGATACCGCGGCATTTCTGTGAAGTATGCTACGGTAGTTGCTGTATTTTAGTTTTGTCATAAGTACCTACACATTGTTTGATACAATGTTGGCGAAAGCAGGTGTAACCGGCATTCTACAGGAGCGTTATAAACGGTTTTCTTTACCTTTTTGTCTGTAACTTTTTTTTAATTCTAGATAGGCTCGCGTTTGACCACAATCTCACCTGATGGTAAGCGATGATGTGGTCGACGATGGATCACGCTTGCCTATAAGTAAACTATTCACTCTTGAGATAAAAACCCTTAGGTTGTAGCTCTCAGGAAACACAGATCACCGGCAGGGAATTCCACTCCTTAACTGTACGCATAAAATGTGTTTCCGAAACGCTTTGTACATGTACATCTGGGTGGGATCTCCACCATGTGCCGGTGGGGTAACGCTGTACGTTTGGTCGTCCGATGATGGAAGGGACTAGGTGGAATCAAATTGTGCAATTCCAATGCACACTCCCCGAAATGCAAACGATAGAAAACCGATCTCTAAAGAAAAAGACGGTCTCTCTGTCAAGATACTTTGATACACGAGTAAGTATCGGGTTGAAATTAAAACCTCCTTAGGTCTGCAGTCCTTTAAAACTATGGAATCATACAGACTTCTAAGTTGACGGAATAAAACATGCGGCCGTTTATATATCACAAAAAGTGTATAATTCGTAAATTTCAAGGAAATCAAATTTCACTTTAAATTATCAGTGATTTGCAAATAAGCATCACAACAAAATTATCGATTTTCCATAATTAAATTTTCCAACTGCCGTGATAAGTTTCAATTTACGAAACAAACCGAAATTAAATACATGTTGACAAGAACAAATGATTGGTGAAAGAGCGCTTAATGAAGTCTTACTGATTAAATGCTTAAATTAGCGAGCTTTGCTTCATTTAACTCCTTTACAGTTATCAAGACAATTTTTAATTTTATTTTCCCTCAAACATTTTATAACTTTAATTTTGAATGTTACAAAATTCAAAAAATATTAAACTTTACCTTTACTTTTACTTTTTTATGGATACAAATAATCCAGATACATATTAGGGAGCTACCTCCATATTGTCTGACTTTTACTGACTAAAAACCCCCTCCCCCGTACTTCCTTAGTCTTCGTTCTAGGGCTTTCACAGTATCGATGACCCCAGAAAGGCTCGGCCATACTGGGCTCCTACGGTTTGCACATTTAGGTACTGATACTGCCAATAAGAGTAGCTCTGGCACACATAATATTATTATTATTATAAGGCAAAGGCTGCCAAAGGAATACAAGTGAGCTTGAGTCAGTAAAAATCTAACACTCTTCCTCCCTCTCACTCAAGCCAACATGGCTGGAGTTATTTAATATTCTACAAAAAAAAGCGAGTTGGACTCACGCACGAAATTTTCCGTTATGTCTGTCGAAAAAAACTGTAAAAAAACCTTTGTTGTATGGGAGCCTTACTTTAATATTTATTTAATTATAATATTTTTAGTAATTTTTATTATAGATACAACAGAAATATATCATCTGCGAAAATTTCAACTGTCTAACAAACACGGTTACTGAGATACAGCCTGGTGAGTAACGGACAGACAGACAGACAGGGGAAAATTATAGTAATAGGGTCCCGTTTTGCTAAAATGCTTGTTATGGAACCATAAAAAAGCATGTTGACTACAAATGACTTGAATAACAAACGAAATACACGTGTATTCGATTTTGTAAATACAAAAACGTGGTTAAATTATAAACACTCGTAGTTATTTAATATTTAAATCATTCATATTCATATTTGTGTCCAAAGAAATACAAATAAAACTTTTTACTAGTTTTTATTATTCATTACAATTAAAAACTCGACGCGACACGTGTCTGATTTTTATTACATAAAACACTCTTGAATAACCTTGAATATCATCACAATTAACGTTCATTTTAATACAAGTAGTTCTAATTTCGACAACGTCCTTTAACCACTTCGAAATTTCCATCTAGGTATAACTTTACCAGACACTTTGTTAACTCGCTTTTGTAAATGAAACGTTCAGTCTACGGGATACAGTTCAATTTCAACTGGCACGAATCTTATTATAAAACGGAATCTATAATGTGCTAAAATTATGCTTAGGAAAATGTTCTTATAGTAAAAATGCCACCTAAATTTTGACACTAAAATAATCTAACATGTCACCGACGAGAACCGTTTCGTAAATAATTTTTGAAGCTAGTTTCGTGCTAAAATATCTAATTATGGAACCATAATTCTCTACTAAAACTTTTAAAAGAACCTCCTCGGTCGTCATTGTTATTTTAAAATCTACTTAATTAATATGTAAATAAAGTTTACTATCGATCAATGTCGCACATGTTGAGGTATTCGTTATTCTTGACATTTTTTCCTAAAATAATGTACTTACCGCATCGTTGTTGATGAAGAAAGAGAGGTTGGCAGCTGGCAGTGAGTGGCGGCTGATGCACTCCACTTTTAGCTTCATACCTGGTCTGTACCGGCGCTTTAGACCGTGCATCGATGGCCCAGATTTAGGCAGAACTGGAGACAAGAATAAGGACGTTAATGCAGTTTATCTATAGACGATAGCATGGTGAGCTTATTGCGATTTTGGTTTCCTGTATTGATTTAAAATTTTAAAGTAAAAATTTTGGACTATTTTGTTCGTTAAAGTATTCTTAAACTCTTGAGCACCAAGCGAACGCATACTTTTGCTTTCGCATATTTATTGCCTTTCTGTTATGACTCTAATTACAGTTTACTCGAAAGGTTTTTTTTTTTTTTTTTTATGGTAGGTGAAAATCATCCAATGACGAAACCCGCTCTTGGGTGGAGCGGGAGACTAGTGTCAGACTCTTACTGACTAAAAAACCTACCCCGTACCTTCCTTGCCCTATTCCTGGAGTCGAGGTAACAGTTTCCCACTTCCCTCTAGACTCCGGGAGGCTTCGACCCTGAAGGGCCCCTGCAGTTTGCTGACAACTCCTTGAGGCGCGCGGGAACGGTGCGCGCCGTTGACGACTAGGACTCGGTCTTACAGACGACCGGACGGCGAGCTACCCATTGCTCACCGTCCGCGAGCCAGTGTCTACGGTGGCCGGATATCGGCAGGATCGCGGCGGCGACGGCTACGGCGAGTACGCCGTTGCCTTTGCCTTATGCGGTCGGCCTCCTCCTTTACGAGCATTACTGCTTCGCAGAAGGAGGCGACCGCCCGCCATTCCTCTTCGCTGCGGACCATGGCCTGAACCAGGGCCCGGCGCGAGAGGTCGCCGCCGCCGATCACCCCCACGAGGACACGGCGATGCTCTTCCCAAGCAGGGCACACCTCCACCGTGTGCTCCACCGTGTCCTCCGGGCTCGCCTCACAGTGGCGACACCCGGACGTCTCCTCCGCACGAATCCGGTGCAGGAATCTCCCGAACTTCCCATGTCCGGTGAGAACCTGCGTCATGCGGAAGGTGAGGACGCCGTGAGGTCTATCCAGCCACGCCTCAAAGAGGGGCACTACCGCTGAGATTACGGTGTGCCCAGCGCTGGGTTGCGACAGTCGCTGTTTCCACTTCACCATGAGTTACTCGAAAGGTTAGAATCTGTTTTGATGTAGGTCGTATCTTAAAGAAAAATCAAACCAGAATAACTGTATTATTAAGGCTAAACTGAGTACTCCCTGATATCCAAAAGCCAGAGGCATTCACACCACGTGATATTGATTTTATTTTGTCCTGTTAGATTGGGAGCCGACCACACATAGAAAAATTCTAGACAGACATTAATCTAATTTAAGGGAGAGTGATTGGACTGTGTAAAATAATGAAGTATTGAAAACAAATTTCAATCGAATTATGGCTTTCAGTTTATTTATTAGTTAATCAGGTAACTCTTTACCTCAACCTCAATGAAAGAGGCCTAAGATGAAACGATAAAAGAACTCTATAAATTAAATTAAGTGCTATGAAGAGACACTAAATTGTGGCCATCCGTCTCGGTAAGACATTGTACTACAAGAAAGCAAAAGTCTATTTAATATTATTCTCGCTTAGTACTTGGGGCTTTTTAGCTCAGCCGAAATAATATAATGTAATATTCGACAAATATCACACAACGCCTTCTAGTCTCAAGCTAAGCAGAGCTTGTATTATACACATATAAAATACATATTATATACATATTATAGATAAATTACACCCAGACACAGAACAAATGATCGTACTAATCACACAAACATTTGCCCTCGGTGGGAATCGAACCCACGACTACCACGACGGTCACTAACTACTAGGCTGACAGGCCAGTCAAAATGGAATAAATAAATAAAGGAATAAATAAAGGAATTATTATTTGCCCAACTGTGCGATATAAAAGACAGGGTTATGATTTTTGTTGCACAAAATCTCTTTTAATGAGGTGAAGATCCAACCAACAGTAATTGCGACGCTTCTCAAAGCTGCTACGGGGGTTTAGTTCTAAATGCAAATATCTGTGCTTATGATTGCGGCACTTGAACCATGTTTAGTTATGCGCGAGTGCAATCAAGTCTAGTAAAAGCCATATTTCATCTGATTAGGTACAACATCAAAGGGCTCCTCCTACTATTTAGCCAGATAGTAAGTCGTAAAAATTCAATTTGGATTTATCTTTCACTCACTATTAAACTCTTGAGCCTATTATCTCTCTAATTACGGTACTCCAAAGGTTAAAAGAAATGAGTATTTTCAATATTTTTGCTACCATTTTGTAAACTAGTCGCAAAAAAAAATCAAAATGAAAAGTTATCATGAATTCAATGTGCATATACAAAGTGGGGAATTCATAACTTGTTCGGCCGTCGAAACAAATTCCTCTTAAAGCTATAAAAGCATGCAAAACGCAACCAAAACTGCCATTCAGATAAATTAAATTCAACTTTAACGAACATTTCGCCCAAAAGTTATTAACGTACGGCCGTAACAGCAAAAAGGATCTATCTCACTCATTTTGAAGTACAGATAATTTCCGGATTATCGTGAACAGGGGTCGGATTTAAGCTTACATATAAAATGGATATTGTTCATCGCTGATAGGTGGCCATATTCTATCCCTTTACTATGCAAATACGAGTAAGATGCTTTGGTACGATAAAATGGAACAAGGGCACTAGTTTAGATTTATTCGTAAAGTTGTACAAAAGCACACACGCTGTGTATTGGGTCATAGCGTTCGATGTATGTAGGTGTATTTATAAGTAGGTATATGGGAACTACTGCGACATCAGATAACTAAGCTTCAATGTATGCTGTTTCGTTTTATATGAAGTTCACGTTGTGGAACTGTTCAGTTTTGCATTACAGTGTAGGTTAAAGTGAACTATGTTGACTAAACTAGGTCATGAGTCATTTTTTTAAGGGTTTCATGTATGTAGTTAAGTCTTTTATAACTTTTGAATGTAAATTGAATAAAACTAAAGAAAAGTAACATAAAAACGAAACTGTTTTAGTTTTTAGTCACTTTTTATTGCTATTTGTATTTTATTGCTCTGCTATCTTTAAAACACCAACTTTCTATTTTGTGAGCTGCTACGCTGCTACCATCCATTTCGGTATTTATAGTCCAAAAATAAAAAAAACCACCCGACCAAAAACTAAAACAATTTTCAAAGAGAATAAATAAACATTTATGTGGCATGTCTTTTCCTAGAAAAGCGAAACGGTAAATCTATTACCAGACCATTTTCCCCGATTCTAGGCGAAAATATATCCATCGGGCTATAAATACGGGACCCTCACGTTCTGAAGGCATTTCTTGCGTAAAACAGTGTCAACCTTAAGGTATTTTACTGTCCTATAAGGCCCTTAGACTGTAGTCTATAAAGTGTGTCACTTTTGAAAGGGCTGATTGGGAGACAGGTTTATCGTCCTTGTGTATCTAAAGGTGTATCTTCAGGTCGAGGAAAGGAAAAATATATGGAGCATCGTACCCTTCAGGAACGGTTCACCACTATTTGATGATAAGTTCAGTATATTTGACCCTATTTCGAACTACGTTATGATAATAGTCTTACCCTTTTTTCCATGAAAATCCTATAACATTGTTGCGTAATTCATTGTTATAAAACTTGAGGCAGAGGTTTTTATAGAGCGTTCTTTTGTGTTGTGTTTTGATTAAATACTCGGATTTGAAATCACAACTGTTGCAATTTTTTACTGTATGACATTGATTTAGTGTGTGTTGACCCAAATTGACTCTACACATGCACCAATCAACGAGCTAGGTCGTTTGCAGCTAAAACTAAATATTTGTGACTAACACTAGGTCCTACTTTCGTATTTTCCCTTTTCATTCTCACTTTTTTATTCTTGTTTGTATATCTACTTTATTACCACGTATAAAGTGGCGGACCGAGACAGCTTTATGATAAAAGTGTTAAAGGGTGAATACTGGCAAATGTCAGTCTATATGACTGCTGGGATGAAGCCGTGTAGCTCCTAGCCAGTTGCGGGGTTGCTGACGATCTGTGTAAACACTGTTAAATTTTGGTCGTTTTAATCCCGTGGATGGTCCATCTGGTACTTGTTACACTATCGATTTGTTAATATAAAATTAGAGTACTTTTTTTCAAACTCGATTTATGCTTGTACGAAATTAAATTTATTTAAGAAAACGTCCCATGGGTGAATTCAATGACCGTAGGCAGTTAGTACTGTAATGACTGCAAAGAGGTCATATCGTTCTTACTGGCATAATACTTTTACTTTTAAACTTTATGAAAAAGAATATAGTTTAGATTTAGACAGATAAGATGTCTTAGCTTGTCAGAGAAAGAAAATTAATTGAAATATTATAAAATATATGTTATTTAAGAGATTCGAGACACGAATATAATATAAAACTAATAAAGTCTCTGATTGTAGAGTAGTCTCCACTACAGTACCTACAAGACCATTGCCTTTTTTTTATTTCACAGCGTATGTCAGTCCCATCGTACCCTCGTGTCATCAAAAGAGATCAATGGATCTGGGCCATGAAGTTGAACAACTTTCTAGCATCATCGGAAGTGAAGATCATTGACTTGTTTACTCGAAGAAATTAATTTCTTACTTGCGGATATTAAATCAAGTTTTAGAAAAAAGTTGTTTTTTTTTCTTTGCTAACTATCTGTTTGGCAGCTAGCAGTCTGTTTGCGACTTAGTCTGTATGTCTGCTAGGAGGTTGTGTAGCTGCTATTTATGTGATCGCCAACTTCTAGGTAGGCTAGCAGTCGTGGCCGCTAGAAAATTGAGAGGCTGCTAGGAGGTTATTTGGCTGTTGTCAATCTGTGTGGATTCTAGTACTCTACGTGGCTACTAGAGAACTGTATGACTGTTAGCGGTCTGTGTGACTGCAGGTATAGCCAATAGCAAGTTATCGCCGCTTAAATTACACATACAAACTCAGAAGAACATGGACTCACCCACGACATACATGTGCGTATGGACTTGTGCGGTCTGGAAGGAGGGCGCGTCTGCAGACACTTCGCATGTGTAGCGGCCGCTCGCGGTCTGTGTGGCCGCCTGGATTGTTAGCTTCTCGGCATCGCTTCCTTCTCTCTGTGTAGAAAAACAGATATTTAATAAGATTAGTCAAAGTTAAGGTATATCATCATTACATAGTATAAAACAAAGTTGCTTAGATCCTATGTATGCTTAAATCTTTAAAAGTACGCAACAGATTTTGATACGGATTTTTAATAGATAGAGTGATTCAAGAGGAAGGTTTATAGTTATAATATACCACCTTTGCACCCGTGCGAAACTGGGGCGTGTCGCTAGTATTTTTATAAAATGTGGTTTAAGAGGTGGTAACATATATGTTATTTGTGCAATGACACATTTCGCCATTATCTTTCATACAAAATATATTAACATATGATATGAGATTCTTAGTAAGCAATACTCAACAAAAGGAAAATTATTAAAAAAATTCCTTGTACGAAAAATATTTGATTAAATTACAACCTTCTGCCAGCGGCTTTGCTCGCTTCCCTATATCACTCAGTGATAAACTAGCATTCCATTGGTGAAAGAGTTTTTAAAACATGTTAATACCTTTTAAGTTTACTCATTACAGACAAAAACACTAACATCAGTTTCTCTTTAAATAGAAATATCTAAATAGAAGTCCTTGATAGATTCCATAACAATACGGATAGTATTGCTAAGACACTAGTGATAATAACCCAGAGTTGTTAACAGTACTACGTAATTTGCAAAGTTTTGGGTCTGTAAAATTTTAATTTCTCTCGTGACGGAAGGCGTGCGGCGGGCGTGCGGACGGCAAGCAATGGGTACTTCGCCGTCAACCGCAACCGTGCGGAACACACACAACAGCTTACTGGACTTATGAGTTATGTGAAAGTAAACCCTTTGGCCCTGGAACGAATGCAAATGAGGAAAAGGAATGGGCTTTAGTCGGTAAAAAAGAGGGGGACAAAATACCTGCTCGTCTTATTCTGTCCTCCGTATCCCAAAACTTGCAATCAAAGTGATCTTTGCATACCTATTGACCATACCGCGTAAGTATGGAAGTTTTGGGTTAGCAAAATTTTAATTCCTCTCGTGCCAGCAACAGGAAAAATACATAAAAGTAAAAACTGCTTCCATCACCACGATGACTCTTTAATTAGCTTTTACGACCACCACATTAGTATAACGACCGACCGAGGACCGAGGGGCCATACAGGGTCGAAGCTTCCTGGGCCAAGGGTTGATGCGAAAGCCTAACACCAGGGCCTGGGAATAAGGCTAGGAAGGAACGGGGTAAGTTCTTTAGTCAGTAAGAGTCTGACACTATTTTCCGCTCCGCCCACGAGCGGGACTCGTCATTGGATGATTTTTACCTACCATAAAAAAGGGCCTGGGAATAAAGCAAGGAAGGAATTGGGTAAGTTTTTTAGTCAGTAAGAGTCTATCGTCAAACAGAGGCTATCGTCGATTGTGCAAGTACGAATCCTCAAATATTTCGGTCACGTTGTTTGCAACGAACAGTCCATGGAGCGACTCGTTGTCCAAGGACAAGTGGAGGGGAAGCGGTCTCATCGGCGCTCACCTACGCGTTGGGTAGACCTCATTAGAGCTGCAACATAAACCTCCATGGTCCAGAGTTCCCGAGACGCCGTAAATTGTGTCAAGTGGAGACACATCGCGGGAGCCTCACTAGCCAACGAAAATGCAACATGATCAACCACGACCACTCTGTCAAGAGTGAACGACTAAGGAGGAGGAGTCTGACACTATCTCCTGCTCGATTTTCCCCCCCATAAAAAACAACATTAGTATAACGCTATTAAAGTTAAACCCGCCACTTAACCTGAACATAGTTTCAAATGCTTAACACTAATTGTAATCGCATAATCCGCGAGAGATTATGGTTGTACCAAAACATCACGTTAGATTACCTTTTAAGAGTTTACTTGCCTATTTAGAGGCGTTACAGCTATGTTTGTCTCAGTTGTAAACGTTCAAGAAGATGAGATTTAGACATATTATTTACCGCCTAGTGTAAAATAAACGGAGAGCAGAGTAATAAAAGACAGTATTGTCTTTTTACCGTCTAGATACAGAACGATAAAAATTAATTTCTCCTGTTCGATTTACAATCACGGTGACCAATCATAACAGAGATTAACTAAACACCTACCAACGATATGATGATAAATATACTTGTTTTTGTTTATATACAAAGTTGATAAGACAGAGGGGCTTTCCTTAAAAAGGATCATTGTACACACCACTATAAACCATTTTTACTATGGGCAACCCAAAAAACACGAAAAAAATACCGCTTCTCCATACATTTTGTCGAGTTATGTGAACACAAATATATGTTTTTTTTCGTTAACGGTTTTCCAAACATATAATTTTCAACAGTGAGTTTTTATTTATGTCTCACCAATAGTTACGTAAACTTATAGTACGAAAACGGGCATTAGGTTTTAATATATGCAAAGATCCTATATAAAAGAAAGCACTTTATACAAATTTTGTACTTCGGTTAACAGTACCTATTATGTCGCATATAATACTTAAAACAGTACTGGTGGAAGATTTATAAAAGTGATTCCAAGATTTACGAAATTGGGTCGCGTGGCTAATTTTTACTTTCAAATCACCCCTAACTATTTTAGCTAAGGCAAAAAGATATATGAGATCACATATTAGGTATGTACGTTTCGATAGTAAAAAGAAAATAATATATAAAATTTACTATATAATATAACAATTAGATGTTGCCAGTAGCGTCACCCTTTAGACCTGCAATTCAATATTTTGTATAAATTTTATTTACCCCCCTCCGTGCATTAGCGCGGTGCCATCTGAAAATAAGCGCTGGGTGTCTGACACCCAGGAAATGTTGAGGTGGGCTGTGTAGCCTTAGCTGTAGCTGTAGCCACAGCTGTACCCGTAGCTGTAGCGTTGTTGCTGTAACCAGTACAGGGCGTATTTTGTTTTCTTTTACTCTATACTTGTAACCATTGTGGTGTATCGTATCTGTTTCGAATAATGATATTTCTATTCAATTCAAAATGAGAAATTGGTTTAGCAGTCTTTCGACTGCAAACACCTCACCAATCTGAATTACCTTTCGGTGATTAAAGCGCAAACATACATTTAAACGTGTTAGTATCATTAAGATTAGAAAATATATAAATACGGCAGTTTTTATTGGAACCTATTTTTAAAAGTTTCTTGTTTCTTACTTAATATACATATAACTAGCTTTCTGCCAGCAGTTTTGCCCGCATGAAAATAGGTTTTGGCCAAACTTTGGACACCCTTTTCATCCCTTTAGGGAAAGAATTTTGAAAAATCCTTTCTTAGTGTTCGCCTACGTCATAAAAGGAAGCCTTGTGCAAAATTTCACGCTCCTAGTCTCAATAGTCTCGGCTGTGCGTTGATACATCAGTCAGTCAGTCAGTTTCTCATTTTATATAAATAGATAAAAGGAGAACCTGACTGACATACCTATACTTAAGCACAGTTTTTGCTTATAGTGTACATATAATTAGTAGTCCTGGAATATCACATAGGATATATACCTTTTATTCCAACGAGACAATTTTGTACTTTATCTCTTACATATTGTGTGCGTTTGATTACAAATATCAAGATAATGAAACAGACAGCCACTCTTCTTCCATCTACAAAACGGAGCGATAGCTTTCAACTACCTCTTGATTATTCGTCCTCAACCTCAGATAGCACAAAACAAGTGATTGTGCAAATACAAACTTGAATATGTATCAGAGCATACATATTCAATCTGGCTAACAACTGGCAATTAAGTAAATAACTGGGTGACTGGGGCCAATTGTTCGTCGTAAAATTCCAACATGACAGACATCAAATTCATTCTGCTTGATTAACTAAAATTATATTGGTAATAACAGAATTGAATATCTAATATGAAGTATGGAGGTAACAATATATCATTATTTGACATAATTTGTAATTTTATTAATACTCGTATGATGATTTGACGATATGTACCTATAACGTCTTTTTTTTAATATAGAGTATGATTAATAAGTACCTATGAAGGTACGTATCAATCATCGACACTGTTTTTACAAAACTTGGCACAATCTAAAAATTAGCAGATGTTGCTTATTTTCCTAAATGCTATTACAACACGTGTGCCAAAATGAAAATCCGTTCAGCTGTTCTAATAGAGTGACAAACATACACACACACACACACAAACTTTAGCCTCTAAAAAATGAATGTAAATTTCCTATTTCAAGATCGTGGTTTAACCACATTGTAACTCTATTAACATATTTTAATTAAAACAAACCCAACTAATTTAACTCGAAATGTGTCACCAGTGATCCGAAGGACGGCTACCCACCTGAAAATAATCCCTGATTCACCACTATCAACATCCACGAAAAGGTCGTGCCTAATAGTAACAATACATTACCTCCCTCCACCTCTATTGGAATTTACCGACTCGAAAAAGGAAAACGGCTACCAACATACGCATACTCGGAAACAAACGAAATTCAACTTGTCACGTGATTATGTCAGTTGAGGAAAATGCCATTTATGTCCGGGAAACGTGAGTAATAACGGGAACCAGAAAGCATCAGATCCGGGACGGATTGGACCTTTCATCTGGATGTAGATATGAGCATATGACAGAAGCACCCTTTCAAATTGGAGCCAAGTAATTATACGTATGGTGACTGATTGTATGAGATGTGGTTCCTTTTCCTTGTCCTTTATCTGATTCTGTGTGGGAGTGGGGAAAAATTGAAATAGGAAATGGATTTATCTTCAGGAATTCCTAGAATTGATCCCTTTCTGTTTGACTTCAGAAACGGGCTTATCTACAGAAGTTCCTAGAATTCATCCTTTTCTGTTTGGCTTAAGAAACGGGCTTATCTGCAGAAGTTCCATGAATTTTCTCTTTGGCTTAAGACATAGTCTTGGTGAGCATCTGTTTCTGTTTTCTTTTTTTCTGTTAAAATGTCATCAAAAATTGAGTAGCCTTTCTTTTTATATATAAGACGTACCTACTCATTAATGTTTCACTTTATTTAATAACATCATCTGCAGGCGGCTTTACCGTGAAACAGTAAATTATACCAAGGAATCATATTTAAAGAATTAAAAGTATGCTCTCTCTGTATTTCAAGATTCGATCCAAACGTTATCCACATTTTACCTAAATCCGTTGAGCTATTTGAACGTAAAAAAGTAGCGCACACAAATGTTCGCCTTTAATATTATTTTGATTTGTTTTAAACTTCGTATCCAAATACAAAAAGGCGAATTCAACGTCATAGGCATTTTTATATGTACCTGTAAAGTATGTTGGTCATCGTTACTTATTGATACATGAACAAATAAATATCTTAACCAAGTTTAATGGTAAAAGCATACTTATATCTTCATGATTTCAGCCATGACGTCTTCTGTTGGATATAGTCCTAGTGTAAGGACATCGACTGGTCTTATATGTACTGCGTCTATCATATTCTCAAATCACTTACCGGTCAGCATCTTCATCAGACTTTTAAATGGGAACTAATTTTTTGAGCAGTTATTTAAATATTTGAGATGTTATTATGATCAGTTCAAAAACATATTGAGCAGTTATTTAATTTAATGGCAGTTCATTAATTATTGCGACAGTAAAACATGGACAGTAAAAAAAAACAACTTGGCGGTTATTTTATCATACAATGTCAATATCTAAAAATGATTGAGCTGTCCAATAACTAAATGGGCAGTAAAAATGATGGAATGGGCAGATCGATAAATAGATCGGCAGATCATAGCGAGCGGTGACACCCGAACGCAATTTCGTTGAAAAGAGAGGTCAAATGTTCGTTAGTTGGGCGGAGCTTATAGCGCGGGTGGCGGAAGCGACCAATCACAGGGTTGGTAATTGTTCGCGTGTGCTCATGTTTTGTTAAAAAAAATTCAAATTTTTCACTTTTCAAACCATCTCCTTTTTTTGAAGTCGGTTAAAAAAAGGAACCCTTATGGTGCGACTTCGTCTATCTGTCCCTGCCCGTTCGTCACACCGCTATATTATTATCTCAACACTAATTTACAACCTCATTATTTATAGAATTGCTTAGAATGAGATTTCTTTCCGACAAATTCTGATTTATTACTGCCCACACGTAACTGCCCATTCATTCATTTTTACTGCCCATTTAATTATTTTTCTGCTCAATTTTGTATTCACCGATCAGTTTTATTATTTTTTATTACTCATTTTTGTTTATTTTACTGCTTAGCTTTAACTGCTGAACTAGTTATTAAACCTCCCATTTATATTTTTTAACTTACCAAAACCGCTATTTACAACTGCTCCTTTAAATCAGTGCCCTTTTAAATGTAGTGCTAACGGTCGTTGAGATTATCCGCGGACAGACAGACAGACAGTCAGTCTTGCCAAAACTTTATAGTTTCGACAACCAATCGTAGTCAAAAGGAACCCTTATTGGTTTCTTGTTGTCTACGGAACCTGAAAGACTTATCAAAGGCAAAATATATCACCATTCTGTATGTCAGCAAAACGTGAATAAATAAAATAAATAAATCATCACTAGGTTTTTTTTTTAATTTGCCCATACATCTAAAAGTATTGATCGCCTTTTTTTACTATTTAAATTTTTTATACTTTCCAAATACCGTCACTTTGTAATTCATTACAAAAGGATATTGTTATTATTATTATATTTTTTTTTTGGGTTTGGCAGAAAACTTCTTGAGTTAGCCATCTAGACAAGTGTTAAGATTCTATTGATTTTTCGACAGTAATATTTTCTTTTCGTTTAGTAATGTTGCATTAGTTTACTATGCGTTGACGTTTCCTGCGTTTGGCTCTCTGATTGGTAAAGGAACTTGGAATGCGCCAATCGGAGCGCCGAACGTCATAAACGCGACAATTGCGTTAGGTGTAAAACAAATTCACACTAAACAATCCAGACCGAGCCCAAGTCGTCGACGGCGCGCACTGTTCCCGCGCGCCTCAAGGAGTTGTCAGCAAACTATAGATAGGGGCCCAACAGGTCCGAAGCCTCCTGGGACCTAGGGTTGATGCGAAAGCGTATTACTGGGGCCCTCGAATCAAGGCAAGGAATGAACGGGGTAGGTTGTTTAGTCAAGAAGAGTCTGACACTATCTCCCACTCCGCCCAAAGGCGGGTTTCGTCATTAGCCGCGTACTGACCAAGCCAGCGACCTCGTGAGGCAGCCTCGGACATTTGCCGAGGTACGCAGGCCGCGAGAGGCGGCCTCGATCTGTAAGGAGGCTGCCTCGCGCGGCAAGGCCGAGCTACCGTGAGCATCGAGAGCTCAGTTTAGCTTGAAATCGAATAGAACGCACAACTAACAACACGCAACGAATAAGTGGCAAAACACTACCGTCTTGAGTGAGCGCGGCAAACTTACTGAGGCGTCTTTGAGCATCGACAAAAACCGACAACGCTCGGCTCGGGTCGCGGCACGCTTGGCCGAGGCAGCGCATGCGTTTGCCTAGGCCGAGGCACGTCATGACCGACCGAGGATTTGCCACGCGAAGCAGCCTCGCGAGGCTGCTCGCTTGGTCAGTACGCGGCTATTGAATGATTTTTACCTACCAAAAAAAAAAAACACTAGGCACTCTGAAAAGTGAAACTTAAATGTACTGGTAGACAAAGGGGAATGCACACAACAGTAGTAGTTAGTATCGATATCGATTTTAGAAAGTCTGTTAAAGTTCAAAAATCGATCGGAGGCGTGCCAAAGTCAATCACACAACTATTTGAAACGTGACTTTTGTACATCTGCGTAAGTGCTGAAACAACTTGAGAACAATACCGAAGTTCTAACTTTGTTCATGAGTGCTATCGCGGTCTCGAACGGGGGCAGATTAACATATTAAGTTTATACTAACTTCTGACAGCGGTTTCACCTGTGCGAACGTCAAAAATTATCTCAATGGAACGTATAATAAGGTTTTTATTTCACAATTTGACATTATTTTGTTAAACCTATTTTACAAACGTTTAATTTAACTTGCAATATTTGTTTATTTATATAAATAAGTAATTAATGTAATTATTTTTTGATTTAGGGGAAATCTTGCTAACGAGTTTTTAGGCAATTATACGAAACGATAATACTGATTTGTATACATACGTAACTTGGAAGACAATATAATCTACACTAATATAATAAAGAGGTAAAGTTTGTTTTTTTGTTTTTTTGTTTGTAGGGGGTAATCTCTGGAACTACTGGTCCGATTGGAAAAATTTAAGCAACAATAGAAAGCTGCTTTACTCCTGAGTGACATAGGCTATATTTTATGTACGCGGGCGAAGCTGCGGGCAAAAGCTAGTGATATAATATATTAAAATGTTTCAATTAAAGTTTTGTTGAAAGAAAACTCATTGTTCAGTTAAGCTCGCCTTTGAACATGAATTGTCAAATTATCGTATTAATCTTAAGTTTTTAATTTACAACAAAGAATTGAAGCTGGTTTAATGATGTAGTTTTAGCTAAGGGCTCAAACATGATGGAATCGCCTTGTTACACTCCGTTGTGTAACAAACCAATTCCATCATTATTTAGGTTTTTGGACTTGATCACCGAATTTGTATGGCCATCTGGCCATCATCTTCATAGCTCCATAGCTATAAGCTCCATCATTTGGCCCTGATCTAGCACTAAAGTTCTCGTCAAGACTGATTAAACAAATCCAAACTAGATGGGATTATATCGTTAAACTACCGAATTCCTATGACCACCTTTTCATTTCATTATCATCAGATCAGCTCTTACAGATCTCAGATTATAATTTTACATTGTCATCTGATTTACACATGGATACAAAATTTCAGCTCAATCGGTAACCGGGAAGTGAATCAAATTTAATTTGCGAGATTTGATCACAGACGAAAATGTGAACAGGTGAGAGAGAGCAAATAAAAGCTAGTAAAAAATAAAATATTAAACTTCGCCTCAGTTGGCTAAAGACCGTCGAAGATATTTGATAGCCAGGTCTTCGTTAATGGATTACTTTCATCCTTAAACGTAAAAGCTACAGTTTATAAAGCAAAGATTTTTTCGGAAAACTACGCAATATTACTGTTTTTTCTTGCAATTTTGCTGTAATCCCTTGATCCCTGAGGCTTTTACTGAGTCTAGCTGAGTTTTGTATGTGTACTTGTATAGGTAAACCTGTTGCTGATCTTCTTGAAGGAGTTATTGTTACTCTATCTACCTTAGGTTTCTTTTCTTTTTTTTTAATATCCGCTTATCTGACAAGACTAACATCTACAATTCTTTTCGATTTTTTTCATGGGTACATGTCATACTAACTTAATTTTTATTTAATATTTGTTGTCTGACAAAAGTGACTAACGTATTATGTGCGTAAGTACCTATTACGATTTTTTTCAATTGTTACATGTTTTACATTTTTTTTGTCTTGGTATCATATGGTCATGTAAAGAGCTGGGATAAAACGCTTGTTACTAAAAGGATTATGAGTATACATGTGGATGGAAGGAAAGGGAAACGATGGGTTGCGTGCAGAGTTATATGAAAGAAAAATAATTTAATGATAGCATGATAGGTGAAAGGGCAGAATGAAAGAAAGTAGCCGATTTTAAGCGTTATCCCCAATCAACAGTGTGATTCTGTAAGACTTCACTCTTAACTTCGAATCTGAATCCGCCGTGAGTTTCTTGTTTCACATTCTGAAAACTCGCTTGATAATTCGAATTTACACTAGCGCTACACTTGCGAGCGTGTTTGCGAGTTGAACTAAATCGAAAGCGAGATTTTGACAGATAAAGTATGAGATGACATATTAAGTGACATTCTATAAGGTAATTCCGTCATCACTTCGACGCTCACTTCGAACTCGCATTCGATTCAAAATGTCAAATTATAAGCATCTATTTTATGGGTGAAAATAGAAGAAATCATAATTAAATAGTGTTTAGATAAAGTTTTTAAAGTTTACTACATTTAAATCTCCATTTTTTTATTATTAATAGTCAAAAATTTAGCAAAATTAACGTAAAATTAAAATAAGATATATGAAATCAGGGAACACTCTTCAAACCAAGGTCAAGGCCAAGGTGCACACAATATGTCGCACATTTTAAGTGGTTTGCTTGCATTCGTTAGGGGTTTGAGAGGGGAATGTTAAGTGGTTCAACATTTGTAAAAAAACACTTCTAACCTTAGTCCACTGTTTATATTTGCCACCTGAACGTGTCTCATTTGGACTGAAACATTATTGTTGGAACACTTCATTAACATTATTCTTGAACTTTACAAGCAGAAATATAAACTTCATGATTATTTCACAATTATTATCGGCACTGAACGACCAAAAAACAAAAAAATGTAAACAAAACAATATAACGTCAAGTCAATTAAAGTATTGTCCGTCCACAGATTACTAATGCCATTGTCTGTCAGTAATTTTTTTCGTAAAGTAAGCATAGATTATATTCACGACACGAATTTAGAGTTTTCTGTTTTATTTTTTACTTATTAGCTGCCTCAAATTCCATAAAATAAGATATTTTAATTTAAACATCATAATAGTTAAAATTCTGTGTCAAAAACTAGTAAAATAAAAAACCGATAAATCTTAACTTACATTTAGTTGAGTGTGGCAATCACTAGAACTCACTTCACTTCGCAAGTGCCTACGTGATGTTTACAGAATACAAAATCAAGGTCATTTTGAACCTTAAACGAAGTGAGAGTGAGTATCGAAGTGATATGCGAGTTCATGTTCGAATTTTACAGAATCGACGTACTGCTTAGAAATTCTTAGTGAGCTGAATTTTGGAATACACATTTTTATTACAATATGGCAATAAAGATGTGAAAAATAACACATATATATCGCGCCGGCTAAAAACGATATATAGGCGAAAAGGTCACGAAAATCAGATTTCGATCGTGAATTAAATTTTTACAAAGAATGCCTTTTGCATTTTCCTGTAAAATTAAACGTTTTCGAAGTACAGCGCTAAGAAAGGTAGGTAATATTATGGCAATGCGTTCGTTTCCTTATCTCCATTGTCGTAGAAATATAAAACACATTTTTTTATGTTTATTTCTGTAGGCGTAATCCATGGTACGTAATAAGAGGTTCTTTTTGATTTAAGGGCGAAATTTATGATTTTTTTTTTAATTGGAATACTTTAAATACAGAATAAATGATATATATATATATATATTTTTGTTATTCACTGTCGATGTATTTTTTGCGTCCACATTTGCCGCTACATTTTTCACTAGAAAAATGTGCTGTTGAGACGCAAAGCATAGTTTTGAAATGGAAATTTCTCAACTATGCTTTGTCTTGTTGGTAATAAAGCTACAGTACCTACCTCTCTCAGCTCTCTACTACGAAAACGATTAATTTTACAAAAAAATGCAAAAGCAATTTTTTGTAAATATTTTTGTGACGAACAATTTTATAATGACGACTAATGACCTCCGAGCAATAAGTTGCGAGATATTTGCGAAAAACTGATTTTCGTGACTTTTAGATCTCTAGATAGATTACAGATAGATATCTGTCTATCTATATTGTAGGTACACCATAAATACAATTTGGTACAATAGGAGTTTAAAATTACTAAGGTGTCACAATGGGCGGGCTTACAACATTTTTAACCGGCAAGGTATAAATGTCGATTTTTCACATTTTCATTACAACGCCGTAATATGGTGTGTACCATGTAATTCAGCTCACTAGAATTTTTTCCGCAGATAAAACTTTAAATGGCTGGTAAAGTATAGTCGTTGATGACTGGGCGAACATGTTGCGGCGACGACCCGGCGAAATGGACAGGAAGATGATTAAGGAAGGAAAAGAAAAAATAATAATTTGACACATACAGACACACACAATGTAGAAACAACATGTATATATAAGATTTAATTTGTCTCAAGTCACACACACAAACTTAAACTAAATTTATTGATTTTTAGTCTGAATTAATATAAAATTATTTATAAGATATTTTGTCAATAAAAAAAATGCTTAACTTACATTGTCAAATAAAATAATTTTGCAAACAAGTAAAAAAATGATAGTAACTATCTAAAAGTATTTTATTACCACTTTTAGGTAGTTACTATCTATTAAATTTAGGCAGACAATGTCTCGAATTTCTATCGAAATATGCCTGATTCTTTAGCCTTTTAAATACCGTAATTAGAGCCATAATAGAATCACAAACACGTTTGCGAACGCCGGCGTTCGCTCAGGGCTCAAAAGTTTCTACTGTGCTATCCCATTCCTATAAGCTTTTGTACTACACTATAGACTCCAATCTCGACATTCTTGATTGATTTCCGAGTATCCGTAATATTGCCGTGCCTACCATATTACTGGTAGGTAATACTCGCTGCTATATCAAGTGTGAATTCGCACCATTAAACCAAATTAGATTTATGTATCGCCATTGTTGCGAGATTAATAGCTTCTCGATGAAGTTGTGGAGCAAAACGTTAATAATGCACTTGTGATTCTAAAGGTATTTGACATATAAATACGTATTAATGTATAATCTTCTAAATCGAATTTCGATCTTGGAAGAGAAGAGATTATAGTAATCAAACGCAAGCGCTGACACTGGTACACTCCTTATTCCTTTGCTCTAAGAGTCCAATGGTGTGCTCATCCCACAAGACTGGAGAGTGACTAGCCCTCCTAGCCAAGGTACAATCGTATATTTCACATGAAGGCGTACCTGTATCTGTCCCCTATACCATAGTCCATAGGTTACACAACACCTCTGGAAACTGGAACAACGTTTTGGTTTCTAGCGATCTAAAAGAACTGTTAAACTTCTACAAATAATAGCCGGGACCAACGATTTATAAACGACTTAAAGTGGAACTTCATGGTGCACACGTGGACCACGTGCGAGAGACTGGGCGCGTCGGTCTTCATACAATTTATATGGCAGCTGGACTTGCAGAGCTATATAAGATCCACGCCAAGTGAACTAACGTAACGAAGTTCTACATACAAATCAGGCATGGCACTAATATCTTTCTTAGCCGTTCACTCTTGACAGAGTGGTCGTGGTTGATAAAGTTGCACTTTCGTTGAAGCTCCTGCGTTGCGTCTCCACTTGACACTAATATAGTTCTCGCTTTAATGAGCTTTGCGAGGAACGGAAGAGTGTCGGTATGTGATGGATGGTTACTCATCCATCCACTGACTGCGTTTAGTATAAGCGGTTTTGGCTTAAAGATAGATTTGACAGCCCTGTTAGTTTAGTGGTCAGTGAGTCACTCAGGATAAATTGTCTCAAGGAGCTGTCAGCAAACTGTAAGGGCCCAACAGGGTTGAAGACTCGTGGGGCCAAAGGTTGATGCGAAAGCGTACCTGGGCCCTGGGATCAAGACAAGGAATAAACGGAGTAGGTTATTTAGTCAGTACGAGTCTGACACTGTTTTGCTCCGCCCAAGGGCGGGATTAGTCATTGGATTATTTTTACCTACAATTTAAAAAAAAAACAGGTTGATAAAAACTCAAGAAGTTCTCAGAAAACTGTGGGGGCCCAGCAAGGTTGAAGACTACTGGGGCCAAGAATTGTTGCGAAAGCTAAACACCAGGCCGGGCCTTAGGAGTTGTCAGCAAACTGCAGGGGCCCTTCAGGGTCGAAGCCTCCTGGAGCCTAGAGGGTGGTGCAAACTGTTACCTCGACTCCAGGAATAAGGCAAGGAAAGTACGGGGTAGGTTTTTTAGTCAGTAAGAGTCTGACACTGGTCTCCCGCTCCGCCCAAGAGCGGGTTTCGTCATTGGATGATTTTCACCTACCATAAAAAAAGGGCCCTGGAACTAAGGCAAGAAGAAACGGGGTGGGTCGTTTAGTCAGTAGGAGTCTGACACTGTCTCCCGCTCCACCCAAGGGCGGGATTCGTCATTCTATGGTTTTTCCCACCATAAAAAAACTCTACCGGAGTCTCTTTTTCCTGATTGCTACAACTTGGGTGAATTGAAGTCAAGAGTGAATAGGTTATTTCTAGGCTATTTTGAAATAGTAAACGGACACCTTCCCTGCTCTAGTGTGAGGTAAGAGAACGTGTCTGAACTTTTACTGACTAAAATTGTATCTTTTGCGTTCAAAAACCACGGTACTTATCACTTTCATTACATAGTATAAAACAAAGTTGCTTCTCGCGGATTTTATTGTGTTTTTTTTTAATAGAGTGATTCAAAAGGTTGGTTTTATCAATTATCAAATCATTTATTTGCTTGAAACATGGTGATACAGATCTTAAAATATAATAGGTACATAGTTCATAGTTAGTTTATGTGTATAGTACAAGCATAATATATTTGATATCACCATTGCACCCGAGTGAAGCTGGGGCTAGTCGCTAGTTATAATATAATATTTCGTCATAAGCTTTTTGTAAAGGGCATATACAAACAATTAGTAAAAGGGTACTTAATCTAGAACTTTAGGCTCCACATCATCTGAAACTAAATTTTGTTCAATCTAACTTTTAATTCGTTGAATGTTTAATGTTTGTGCACAGTTTTTGTTCAAAATTTCAATGCTTGAATAAAGTTTACTGTTTACTAATCAGGCGTTATTTTACATGGTTACTGTATGGACTTTAAAAGAGACTATGACCCCTGAGTTTGTTTCGGTGTTTCTTCTCAGGGTAGTCAGCTAGGAAACACCGGTCTCATCTAGCTTAAACTGACGAAAAGAAAAAATATTGACGTGAAAAAGTGTTATTTTAAAACCTACTTACAAAATAAATATCATTTATCATTTTTAGTATACAACTTTGGTAGCTTTATTTAGTTGTTTCAGTACTTAGAATACTGACCGTAAGTTAACTAACGTCTTGGGTTTCATATAATCAGCAAAAGTCTGACACTATCTCCTGCTCCGCCCAAGAGCGGAAGATGTTATTAGATAATTGTTTCTCACCTAAACAAAAAGTTTGTAGTGATTTGTTATTGTTAAGGTGTAAAATCTTTTACATTCACCCATGTCGGAAAGAGTATTTTAGCTCTTCGATATCTGAGAGCAAAATCCGTTTTTATCCTCTAGGGGATAAAGGTATTATTGTATTAAAAAATAAGCGCAATAAAAATTAGCGACTCAATGTAATCTATTCTGTTTTCTTATGCTTATTCATATTCTAATAGGCAAAATATTGTAAAATTCATTTTATTTTTTAAGAATAACCGTAGTTTCTTACAGGTTCTTGTAGGAAACGACAAATAAGAACCACGGATAAGATTCTAAAGTTTTATACGTTGCAGACCTTCGTGAAATAAAAATATTAAGTTTTTGTTGGAATTGAATAGTACTAGTTTTTTTTCTAAACTTAAATCTAGTAAACATGATTTTTTTTTATGGTAGGTAAAAATCATCGAATGACGAATCCCACTCTTGGGCGGAGCGGGAAACAGTGTCAGACTCTTACTGACTAAAGATCCTACCCCGTACCTTCCTTGCCTTATTCCCAGGGCCCCGGCGTAACGCTTTCGCATCAACCCTCAGCTCCGGGAGGCTTCGACCCTGCAGGGTCCCTACGGTAGTAAACATGATACAATTTTATTTTATTCTAACAAAAAAAATATTCTTACAAATAAATTTACAAAATCTTTTAAGAAACTAAATAAATTATAAAAGAAAGAAAATAATCCTAATTGAATTCTTAAAATAACTGAATTTAAACGATTGTACTCAAAAAGCCTTACATAAGTAATTGTGTAAACCTTCATAGTTCTAAACAAGTTTATTTGGTTTCGTTTACATAATTAAATTTATTCAAAGACATTTCAAGGAGCAAGATTCCAAATATTTCAGTTACTTATAATTAACTGTCATCATTTAATTATAACTGAAATACTTATTTATAATGTAATCATTTAATTATGACAATTAGTAATACAGTTTTTTTTTCTAGGTAAACATTGTCAGTGTTGCCAAGATTTGAAGGATTTTACAGTAAAAATGACTTTAAACTCTTGAGCCCCGAGCAAACGCCGACGTTTGCACACCTGTTATTTTTCTATTATATCTCTAATTACTGTATTCGAAAGGTTATTTCAGAGAAGCCAATATATTTTAAGTTACTAATTCATAAACCCTCGAATGTGATCTTTCTCTGTCACTCAAAGGTTTGCTGGCAGAAAGCTCATTGGTGAGTTAAGCTCCGATGCACGGCCAAAGTAGAAGAGGACTTGCGGGCAACGAGCAAATGTTAGCTCGTTGTCAGGCCGCAACTATCCAGTATGAATCAAATCATGCGTCGCCTAGTCCCCCACAGAGATGCGTAAAATACAGTAGGGACAAGAAACATGTGAAAAATCGCCTTAAGGGACGTCGCGCGGGCTCCCTCGCTCCTTTATTAACATACTAGCTTTTGTCAGCGGTTTCACCCGCGTACATAAAATATAGCCTACGTCACTTAGGAATAAAACAGCTTTCTAATTGTTGCTAATTTTTTTCCGACCGGACCAGAGATTACCTCCTACAAACAAAAAAACAAACATTACCTCTTTATTATATTAATGTAGATGTAGATATATCATTTGTAGCATTTTGCCTATACAGGTTTTTAGTGAACATTCGATCTCTAATTTAACATCCTAATATTCAAACCGTTACCGTGGTCCTGAAATACAAAAACTACCTGAAGAATTATATATAGGTGCATTTTTGTCAGTAAAAATCTGACTCACCCTCTCACTTGCGATTAGACGTCATATTATTATTTTATTTGTACATAATAAACATGATATTTATATAAGTACTTAGTCAACAGTTTTCCAAGAGCAAAGTTAGTTTCACTACAAGTTTTCTCCTCAATCTTTTTGTTAGAACCATATTCTGTACTTTCAGAGTTTCTGAACTTCAGGAATGTTAGACAATTATTTTTGTGAATTGTACAATTACATAATTGCTATTGATGATTTATTATGACTATATTATTAACTAGATGTTTTTTTATTGATAACTATTCATCATCATCATCAGCCTTTTTAATGTTCCCACTGCTGGGACTTAAGCCTCCTTTCGAGGAGGGGGAATGGGCGGGGGAAAAAACGAAGACAGAAAACATTGCGAGGGAACCGGCATGTCCTAAAACCTAAAATTAGAAGACATGTTACATCCACCAATCCGCACTGGGCCGGCGTGGTGAATTTTGGCCCATTCCCTCACCTAGAGAGGAGGCCTGTGTCACAGCAGTGGAAACTTTATAAGGCTTATGCAATGCAAAAACTGTACAAAATATATGACAATGTCATTACCTGTCACGTCATGGGTCACGTGACTTTTCAGCACGTTCATTTGTCTGTGCCTGCTGCTATAATAAAATGGCAAAAAAAAAACAATGCATCTTTTAATTATGACACGTGCTGGTGATAAAAATGAAATTTTGTCTCTCTTCGTTATGTCGTCCGGAGATGTGACTTGACACATTTCGTAATTAATTCAGCCCTGAGAATATAGTGTGACACGAATAAAAAGGCATTCTGTAAACTGGTCACGTAACATAAAGACTTCGCAGTCAGATAAAATTAAAATATGTTTTTGAAAATGCTTTTTTGGAACAAGCGTGTTTTTATTGTTCTTTTAACATTTAACTATGTTAAAAATAAAACAATAATGCTTTTTGATGAATATTCATGGATAAAAAAAATATATTGAGTAAGGAAGTGAACAATGTCTTTTTAATTTTTATTTATATTAGTTTCGTCACTACAAATAAAGTTGTCAAAAAGTAAAAAGATCCGTTTTGACATTTGATGTTTCATTATTTACGTTGTATTACCATCTATATTACACTATGTAACCATTTTGTCATTACATAAAAACATTTTATAAAATTAATTATTATTTAAGTTTTTTCAAAGTGTCATTCTAGGGTCTTTAAAAAAATAGAATTAAGCCTTTTATTTTTAAAAAGTTTTTATTTTATATCTGTTACAACTAAGTCATAATAGTCATATAATACATAATGTGGGACATAGAAATTATTGATTTAACCTTTCGAATAGTAGCAAGACAATATAGGTATGGTGTAGGAGTGCGTTCGCATACCGACTTACAAAATATATATTTTTTATAAATCTAGAAAATGTATTCCAGCATACTTTCTTGGCTTCATGCTTACATCCTGCATATTTCATACTCGACTTCACGATGAAGACAGCATCGATTGAGTCAATCGAATCAGTTCAATCAACTCAATCAAAAATATTGCATATGGCAGTGATGTAATTATTGAGATGAATTTATGTAGCGACAGGAACAGAAGTATACACTGTATACAGTATTAAAAGAAGTTTGAAAGTGACAGCTGATGTCACTTTCAGCCTTCTTTTAATACTCGTAACTGAAAAGTTGAAACGAAATCGTTTACCCTAGTATGATCATGTCTTCTTCTTCTTTTCGAGTCGATGATAAACTCTTTAGATTGTTTGGTCCCAGTAGGTGGCTACGTTAACAGCAGCTGCGATGGCACTCATTAGGTCCTCCATAGTGCAGGTGTATTGGCACTTAGGACACTCCAGCAAGTGGTATGATCATGTGAAGAAGAAGAATAAAATGCATGTTATTAAGAGAGTTAAGAATATCCATGTATGAATGGCTGGAGAAGGAGGCCAATAAAAAAGATGGATAGATGCTGTAAGAAGTGGTATAAAAAAACATTTTGCGTTGATCTGCAGAAACAAGGGTCAAAGGTAAAAAGATGATGAATTGACTCCATCACTACAAAAGAGTTTCTTCAAAAGGGTTAAGATTTTGGCCCAAATTGGACCACTAGATGGCGTACGTAACAACCATTAACAAAATATTCACAGTAAACATAAATTGCTGTGTTTTCAGCAAACAATGAATATTTAAAACCTATAAAAATGTAAAGAAAAACCGTTTAAAAATTTCTGAATACAAAATGAGGGGAACAAACCAATACAAATGTTCACTTTTACTCAAAAAAATAAATAAAAGTACAATGGTTATTTTGGTGTTTGGTGTTAGTAAACATAATGTAGACGTATACAGGTACTTCTATACCACAAAGAAAAAAATATTAGCGATTTTTCATAATGTTACGCCTAGTACCCACAGACGCATAGCTTAATAGACGGATAACATAGCACAGCTTCAGCCTTATAATGTTCAGAACTGCGGGAATAGGCCTTAATCCACAACGCGGGCCCTGTGCGGGTTAGTGGATGTCATCATCATCATCATCATCCTACCCTTATCCCATTTTATTTGGGGTTGGTGCAACATGTTTTTTTCTTCCACTCTGTATAATGTTCAGAACTGCGGGAATGGGCCGTAATCCACCACGCGGGCCCTGTGCGGGTTAGTGGATGTCATCATCATCATCATCATCCTACCCTTATCCCATTTTATTTGGAGTCGGTGCAACATGTTTTTTTCTTCCACTCGGTCCTGTGTTAGTGGATATCATATGTGTTCGAATTTTTGGTTCTTGACGTGCCGGTTTCCTCACGTTTTTTTCTTTCACCGTTTTGAGAGCAGTGGTGATGAAATAAATTACACAAAGTAATTTACCTGGCTGGGTTTGAAACCGAATCCTTACCCTCGTAAGTCAAGGCCTCTACCACTCAGCCACCACTGCTCGCACTAGTATATTAAGATTGCCTGGTAAATCCGGTATGAGGGCTAAAAAGGAATGGGGTGGGTCTTTTAGTCATTAAAAAATTGACACTGCTTCCCGCTCCGCCCAAGGGCGGGATTCGTCATCAGATGATTTTTACCACCATAAAAAAGCCACCTGCCTGCTGCGGTCTCCTCGTTAGATTTTAAGATCAGACGGAAAGACCGCAGGAGTATTCTAAAGGGTAAAAAAACTTCTGTTGAAGTAATAGTCAACTAGCTCGAAATATTAAAAAATATATATTTTAATACTTAAAGTAAAAAGAAGACTTTATTGAATTTGAAGACCATTTCCTCCATTTTCCTAATAAACAGAACGATTACTCGTCGATTAGTACTTATTTTGTTCTCTAAATACCGTCTTTTTCCTTACTTTTGCCATTTAATTGCCTGTAAGACACCCATGGGACGATAGCCAGTCCCTTCCGTGATCGCACCTTAGCTAGGTAATTATGATAAACGATGGATCCTCACCGAAACAATTTATTGTTATTTTTTGAGATATCCGACATTATATTATGGCGGGCCTATTTCCTTTTTATTAATAGCTGAAATTGAAAATTTGACCTTTAAAAATCGGAACTGATATGGTAAAAAAAATACTCGTTTTAAGCTTCTTTGTTTTCAATGAAAAATTAAAACCAAAGCCGCTTACAAAAATAAGGGTTTTTAGTAATCTTGCAACCAAAATCCTATTTTATCATTGTAATAATATGAATATGGATGCATTGTACGTATAATTGTACTGCCGATTTTAGTATTGCGATTTTTTCGGCCCTAAGGCGGCCTTTACACGATCATGCAAGCGTCAATCATTTCCATCAATCCTGAATGATGGCGGAAAATGGTTTTTGTTAATACTATGCTAACATCAACTATCGTATTACACGTTAGGTTAATCGTCATCTACACTAATATAATAAAGAGGTAAAGTTTGTTTTTTTGTTTTTTTTATTTTTTTGTTTGTAGGAGGTAAAAAAAAAAAAACCTACCCCGTACCTTCCTTGCCTTATTCCTGGAGTCGAGGTAACAGTTTTCCACCACCCTCTAGGCCCCAGGAGGCTTCGACCCTGAAGGGCCCCTGCAGTTTGCTGACAACTCCTTGAGGCGCGCGGGAACGGTGCGCGCCGTTGACGACTTGGACTCGGTCTTACCAGACGACCGGACGGCGAGCTACCCATTGCTCACCGTCCGCGAGCCAGTGTCTACGGTGGCCGGATATCGGCAGGATCGCGGCGGCGACGGCTACGGCGAGTACGCCGTTGCCTTTGCCTTATGCGGTCGGCCTCCTCCTTTACGAGCATTACTGCTTCGCAGAAGGAGGCGACCGCCTGCCATTCCTCTTCGCTGCGGACCATGGCCTGAACCAGGGCCCGGCGCGAGAGGTCGCCGCCGCCGATCACCCCCACCGCCGCCGATCACCCCTTTGTAGGAGGTAATCTCTGGAACTACTGGTCCGATTGGAAAGATTTTAGCAACAATAGAAAGCTGCTTTACTCCTGAGTGACATAGGCTATATTTTATGTACGCGGGCGAAGCCGCGGACAAAAGCTAGTTCAAAATATTGACTGTAGCAAAACTGACAGCAAAACCTATCACGTAATGGGTTCGGTATTAGTGCACAAACATACACTCCAGTATCTCAGTCAAAATTCATTTGAATTTTCAAAATAGGTATCTGTTTTTATTTTTTGTATTTTCTTTTAATATTGTAGAATGATAAAAACGTTTCAATAATAACTGAAATAATATGAATAATACGTTCAGGATACATTTATAAAGTTATGTTGTGTATAATTTTGTTGTGACTTTTTTAATGATACAAACTAGTGCCTGACTGCAATCCCATCTGATGGTAAGAAGTGATGCAATTGTTGATGAAGAGACGCACTAGCTTATTAATAAAATAGTAAACGATCTAATCTATATACCTATATGATAAATTGTAACAAAATAAGCCGTGCTGCCTCTTCATGGATTTTTCCTTTAATAATTAAGACTTTACTTAGCCGCACTTACCACTAGAAAGAGCGATCAAATATTTAGCTAGAAATACTTGCGTTAAGTACCCTTTCAGCAGCGACGGATTATGAATGACATGGTTAGAATATGAGGCTGTTTACTCGATGTTAGCGTTATTATAGTTACTTATATTATCAAGTCTGTGACACAAAGTTGTGAGTATGCTGTGTACATGTGTGGGTGAATGTATGTGTAAATTTGTTAGTTTTTAACGCTCGAACAACTGAACCGATTTTTATTAAACTTGATATAAAGTGTGTGGTTATACAAGTAGATTAAATCCTGGAATAGTCCATAGGATATATTTTGAACCGGTTTAATTTTTATTTACGTAAAAATAAAACCGAGGAACGTGTGTGTTCTCTTAGGATAATTTTCTACTATCACGCTTATGAATCTGCTGGCAGCAGTTAGAATGTATGTATATATTTGATTTGAGTGATGTTTGTTACTTTTTACGCCCAAGATACATTTTTTTTATTTTTAGATTAAAATGAATTTGACACACTTGTAGACCATGTCTTACAATAGTACACAGAATGCTTTTATCTGGAGAGTAAGTTTCCTTTGGATAACATTTTCATTTCACGTAAGCATAGTTGTTAGGAGATATATTTCAGAAAAGTACTACTACAAAGTACGCCCAAGATTATTACTTTTTTTAATTTTTAGATTTGAATGAATTTAACACACTTATAGACCATGTTCTGCAATAGTAAATAGAGTGCTTTTATCACGAGAGTATGTTTCCTTTGGATAAAAATAATAATTTTACGTGAGCAAAGCTGTTAGGAGATATTATTCAGAAAAGTACCACTACAAAGCTTCCGCTCTTAGTTCTTCCCTGAATTCGAAAATTGTTATTATGTTTTTCCATTACAAAATTGGCGATAGCACGGGTGATTTTCTGCGCCGGGCGTGGGCGAACCTGTTCTATGTAATTTTTAGTCTTTTGTACTTAACTTTACAATTTGCAAGCGCATCACAGAATTAATTATTTCCCTCTAGGGTGCAGCTCAGAGTATGACAGACTTTTATTGACTAAAACCATACTTGCGCGTATATTCCTTCACTTAACTTTTGAATCTAGGATCACGAGTTCCCTTTTCAGAAGTTTTCGGCCCTGATTAGACATCGACCCTACTGGGCCTCTATAGTTTGCAAACATTTCTTTGAAATGTGCGTGAAACACCATGCGCTGTCGTCGATTTGGGCTTAGTCCTAACAGTTACATCCATGATTATGGCGTATCCAACGCTGAGTTGCAACTGTCACTGAGGATTGCGATGAGATTCCACTTAAAATTGTGTCAAGTCGTGGCAGTGGAGTTTCGTCCCGGAGTTGCATCTCCACGTGCAAGTCGTGCATACATGCAAGAACTGTTGCCTCCAGATCCCTTAGTGGAAGGCCGGCAAGGAGGCTGGCGTAATCTTTTGAGACTCGCAGGGTTCTACATGGCCGCCGGTACCGGCGCAATGTATGTAATATAACTTAAAATTTGCTACTATGAGTCTGGTACTAAAGAGGAACTGACCAAATCACCACATTGAATGGTCTTGCCCGTCTCGCATCCATCGGATTCCCACAATTTTTACCAAGTTATCGGTCTACCTTATAAGAGAACTTCTAACGCTGTGTCTTCAGGTACGCGGCCGCCACTCTAGAACATTTCAGCCCCAAGGGACGTCTGTTCTGCGAGCAATGTCTGCCTATTGTCACTTTTGTTTGGCGATTTTTTGTGCTGTATTGGCAACTTTGGTTCTCCTAAATTCACTTGCAATTACTAGAACTTGTGAGCGTCTAAAACAAAATTATTGGAATCTGTCCCAGTTTTTTAGTAAAACGTTTAGTTAGAAGTATTCTAGTTACAATTAAATAAAACCGGTGCTCAAAGTAGATTTTATGTGCTCCAGTTGAAAGAGATTTGGCAACGCAATGTACATGTTAGCTTTTATTTCAGTAGTAATACTGACGTTTTTAAACAAGTTCTAGTTTTTAAACAAAAAGCGCAAACGAAAAAATCCCAGAATGCGTCGAGTTTCCAGAAAAACTCCGCAGAGTTAACGATTTATCTAAACTAAACGAGATTTAGGAACAATTTAAACTGTTTGGAACGAAAAAGTTCGTTCAATTCTACAGTGAGCCGTTCTACAATTCCACCTTATTTCGTGACGAAAGAACTTAGTCTGAAATTCACTGACGCTACTTAATCTACGGCAAAAAAACAAGGAGCTGGCAACCCTGTGACATCATGATTGTTGGCAACACTGTGTATTTAACCGATGTTGCCTACTTAGAAAATTACGGGGTAAGAGTGCTTCGCGTTAAATGCTTGCATATGGTACCCGCACATAATCACCACCTTGTTCAAGCATGTCGTTATAATTATGTTACTATGTGCATTACTTTGCCTAAAGACCCTATTTTATAAGTACAATATATTTTTTTCGTATATGTTTTTTTTTAACCGACATCAAAAAATAGAGGACTTGAACGGTCCTCGATTTGCGCAGTTCGTTTGTTTTAGGGGTTTTTTAGTCAATTCGATTACCTATATGTATTTTTTTAAATTGTGTATGAGTGACTTCAAATTAGAACTTCGTTTTTATTACTTGTGCATCATACTGCCTACAAAATGTTTATTTTAACGACATACAGTTGTACAGTAGAGGTATCTAGAGGACTAAAAATGCGATTCGAAAAAAAAAAATCTTCAAAATATCTTTCGGGAATTGAACTGTTTACATAAATAAGTTTGTACGGAACCGTCAGTGCCCAGGTTTTTTGGGTCATTATATAACTTTTCTCTCTTTGGGTCGAGTACTAGGGATTGTTAGACTTCCCGCGGTAACTCGGTACTCTATCGAACAATCTTCAAGGCCTAACAGCTTCCACTACTTATACAAGTATTTATATATATATATATATATTAGTATTCTAAATCTTTTTTTCATGTAGGATAATATTGTACATAAGATCTTGCCCTCGAATGTGATGTCTTTCACTCAAAGGTTTGCTGGCAGAAAACTCATTGTTGAGTTAAGCTCGCCTTCGTATATCAATTGTCAAAAATTGATTTGCTGTAAGTTTATTTTTATGTACAATAAAGAATGTTTTGCTGTAAGTTTATTTTTATCTTACTAATATTATAAATGCGAAAGTTACGATGTTTGGATGTTTAGATGTTTGGATGTTTGTTATCCAATCACGCCAAAACGGCTCGACGGATCTGGATGAAATTTGGCACAGGCATGAGAAACCCTCCGAAATAGGACATAGGCTACTATTTATCCCAGAAACCCCAACCCCAACCCTAATACCACGCGGGCGAAGCCGAGGGCAAAAGCATAGCAAAAGCTAGTGTACAATAAAGAATTAAAAATTCAAGTTGTGGAAGTAAACATAGTATTTTAGAAACTAGTAGTTTTGAGTTCTGTAGAGAGTCGTGTGAAGGACGAGGATTTTATTAACACCAATCTAGAAGCCATGAAGGATAGCCTTTTGGTATTTGACTGGACTCTCAGTCTAGTAGTTAGTGACCCTGACAGTTATACCGGAGGTCGTGTGTTCGATTCCCACCGAGCACCAATGTTTGTTTGATGAACACGATTATTTCTTTTGCTGGGTGCAATTTATCTATAAAATGTATGTATTTAGAAATATATAAGTATGTTTATCAGTTGTCTAGTACTCATAACACAAGCTCTGCTTAGCTTGGGACTAGACGACATTGAGTGATAGTTGTGGAATATTATTATTATTTGACAGGATGCATAGTGAAGAGTGCGCAAAATAACGTAACTTTATTCTGCCATCACCTCTCTATCATCAGACGACCCGACTTTAAACGAGTGTCTGTCTTTACCTTTACGTAGTCAAAGACCTCTACGATCCAAAATAAGCGTTCTGCCTGGTCGTTTATACTGCGCAAATCGATGAACTATCCGTCCGATTATAATTTAGGTAAACAAGGCTAGAATGAATACTCCTAATAAATTTAGCGGTTCACCATCAATGATTGCGTCACTGCTTACCATCAGGTGGGATTTATTTATTTTAGGCTCACCCACACCACATATATTACATTAAATAGGATCTAAGGTATTATTCTAATACATATGCCAATTACGGGTAAACTCAACATTCACAAAACAGACTTCAAGTTACTGCTTAGTTTCTAACTTAATATTATACAATTGTGACAATAAATATAACAGTTTGGTTATGAAGAGGAAAAAATTAAAAAAAAGACAATAAAACAAACAGAGCAAATACCTACACGAGTTGAATTGCATTCAGGCACAAATGCAAAAAAACAAAACATCAAAATGGGTAATAATTTTGACAGTTTTAATCAAAGAAAAATAAATTAGAATTAAATCAATTATCAGTTTATTTTATTATTTATTAGTTATCTAGTTTTAAGGTTATTATTAAGTATATATTTTAAGCATATACGTATGATAATATATACTTAAAAATAAAAAAATACAATAAAAATGGGCAGAAAAAAATATATTGAAAGTTATTTCATCTAACACAGTAAACAATTATCGTAATAACTTCGCAAGTAAGACTTATTAGACTACGTTCCATTCACCTCCCCCCACAATAATATCTCTTAATAAAATTCAGAAGTAGATACTTGAAACCAATCTTGATTCTTAATTGATTCCTAATGATTACGTCTCGGCCTCATTAGGAGAAAGCTTTAGTTTCAATCGTTTAAAAATGTTCAATATAAAATGTTCTTTAGGACACGGAAATGAGTGCAGATTTTTTTCTTTTTTTTTTGACAAATATAACAATAATAATTCTTTATTGACCTAATTTACAATTTGGATTATAAGATTCTCTAACGACTGCGCTAATAAAAACTATGTTGTAAGTGTCATTGTCTACCTTACTGTAAAGTGACAATAATCTTACGTCAGAAAAAGTGTGTTAGATGAGAAAAAAAAACTAAACAGAGAATAATAAAGTTAAATTTTTATTTAAAACAAGAAAAATAAAAACACCCAACTAATTAAAACTACATATGCGCAAAGGAAGAGTTTTATACTATATTTTTTACGCCATATATCTAGCTGAATATGGCTCCACACAACTCCTCCGCGTCACTATTCGACTGGTAGAACGCCCAAAAGACTGGCGGCATTGCCACGTTGAATGCAATGCTCATTTGGGCGAAGAATGAGCGAGTCCTCTGGAAACGCCAAGTGCCGATGAGTCGGTGTGAATTTCCTTGAAAAGGAGACGCGCACTCGGACCCCGTGGTTCAAGCGTTTGAACTCCAAACGACTCAAAACTGTAGGTAATTAATTACCAATAAGGTTTGAGAAAAGAACATCATCTCTCCTTTTAGATATTGAAATAATATAAAGACCACTTAGCTTTTTATTTTCAGGGATCCAGTCAGTGCCTGCTACGCCAATTTATTATCTCTCTTTGATTACGAGAGGTACTCGGTCTTTATGGGGCGATACCAATGATCGAACTGCGTCTCCAAAAAAAAAAAAATTTGTAGTGGGACGAAAACGCAATAAAAGGCTTCTGTTTTTAATTATTAATTTATGTTATAAGAAACTATTTATATTATAATATTTTTTCATAAAATTACAATAAATCTTCGTTTACCAGCCAGACGCATTACTTTGAGACGCAGCTTCGTCTTTAGGAGACGGAATGGGCCGAATTCCAACACGTGGACCCAGTGTGACTTGATGAATAACACATGTAATCATTTTTTTTTTAGAGCAGTGTATATGAAATAAATTAAACAATGTAATTCACCTGGCTGGTACACATAATTTAATTGAAAAAAAAAAGAAAATTTATTGTGATTTTATGAAAAAATCATTATCAAATTATTACTATTAAAATCATTATCAAATTATTCTAATGTAATTTAATAATTATTTTAATTAATAATTGATTTTTTCGATATTCTGAATGTGAATGATGTTTATATCAGTTATGTACATGCCTGAAATAAATGAATTTTAATTTAACTGAAGAGAAAATAAAGAGAAAGAGCAGAAAGAGAGCAGACCAGTGTGTGTTGCCAGTGATGACATATGGCTCCGAAACGTGGTCGCTTACAATGGGCCTTATTAGATGACTCAAAGTCACACAAAGGGCAATGGAAATAGCTATGATCGGAGTTTCCTTGCGTGATCGAATCAGAAATGAAGAGATCCGCAAGAGAACCAAGGTTCCTGACATAGCGAAAAGAATCGCCAAACTTAAGTGGCAATGGGCAGGGCACATCGCACGCAGAACCGCTTTCGGCCGCTGGGGCCGAAAGGTACTGGAGTGGCGACCGCGTACCGGAAGACGTAGTGTTGGTAGGCCTCCCACAAGGTGGACCGACAACCTGGTCAAGGTTGCTGGAATTCGATCGATGCGAGACGCACGGGACCGATCGTTGTGGCGACGTTTAGGGGAGGTCTATGTCCAGCAGTGGACGTCTTTTGGCTGAATTGATAGTGATGATGATGATGAAGAGAAAATAATAAAGGTAACAAGGATTTTTATTTAGGACTACGGAACGCTAGAAACCCACGCAGCAACACAACATTTAGGTACTTTATTTATTTTTTTATAAAATTGTTCTTCAAGTAAAACTTTGAATATTATTATACATTTTGAAGTGTCATATAAATAAAATATTTCTTTAGAGTTGGTACAATGTTTTACTCACCATTAATCTTAATTCACATTTGGCCGAATACATTTATTTTCAGCTGACAAGCTTGTTCTCTAAATTCTCATACCGCCGTCGTCGGTAACTGCAGACTGTCCCTTTTGCACCAGTGAACCAGTGCGATTCACAGCACCATACTCTACCATGCATACATTTTAATGGCCATCCAGAATTTCTAATACAATTGTCTGTCGGTTCGTCGTGGCTAGACCATAGAAATTGATCACTTTGTGATATGGCTAACTGAAATTGGCGAAATCGATGAAACGTAATTTGACAATATTTGAATAATTGTTTGATCATATCATTTACTAGCGACCCGCCCCAGCTTCGCACGGGTGCAATATATATTGAACCTATAAACCTTTCTCTTGAATTACTCTTTCTATTAAAAAAAACCGCATCACGATCCGTTGCGTAGTTTTAAAGATCTAAGCATACATAGGGACAGAGCGACTTTATTTTTGTACTATGTAATAATGTAGAATTTCTATGGTATTAAAAGGTCTAAACAAAGTAGGCCAAACGAGGATTCAAATATCATCAAACTTTAACGTTTAAAACAATCTGGCCAGTTTTTTCTTGGTCATATAATGAATTGATAAATTTTTCCGAGCCGGCCAAACAAATACATGATATCTAACAGCAGACACGGATCGATTTCAAACTCACAAAGTCTCTCAATAAGTTCTTGAAAATAAATACCAATTTAGATGCCTACCCCAATTCCTTTGGTTGATTTTCAAAGTCTCATTCCCACATAGGTTACAAGGGCTCTCGTCCTAATCGATTCGACGAAGCTGGCACGAGAATATTAAATCAAAACCATTTAGAAATTCCTTCTATTGTCAGACAGCAATTTTTCTTCAATACCTAAAATAGAAATTATTCAATTGTTGCTATCGCCTTATCGTCGACAAATATGCTTTTGTTTATAGAAATTGGAGCTGAACATAGACAATGCGGTGTGATACTCTAGTAAGCAAACAAAGCGAATGGATCTCATGTTTCAATGGAAACTCGGCTCGAGCTAGCTGTCACCGGCAAAATGTCATTGATGAATTCAATGGCTCCACTTCTGCAGAATGAGGAAGCGAGACCAGAGTTCGCTGTCATTAGCATTTATATAAGCAACTTAGTGTGGCGAACGATGTTTAAGGTGGAGATATGACTTTTGATGATTCTAAATAGTTTGTGTATGTTTTGAAAACAATAGAATAGAATAAAACTCTATTGTACACCATAATAGAAAAAAAGAAATTGAACTTGGTATAATTTTCTATTCAAAGTTATGTCTATTTGTCTAATACAGACAAAGAACAAATATCAGACAAAAACGATTGGGTGTATTTTTTTATGTATTTATGAAGTGTTTATTGATCTACTTTTCACAAAGTTTTTCTTATTTCTACACACTAATGTCTACATTCCTTTAATTTCTCCTTTCGCAGGTCTGCTGGAAGAAATTTCTTTGTGAAATAAGCAGTACCTTTGTACTTTAAAAATGGACAAATTATTATTCGAATAATCTTGATGCGACGGTTGACGTTAGCTCCTTTTTTATTCGCTCAAGGTCGCTGGCGTATATCTGCCCTTAAGATACTGGTTTAAATATATAAGTACAACTTTAAATAAATGGTTGATTTGTAAGAAATTTCGTAATGGAATCTTGTCATACTGTAGTCCTGTAACGTTATTTTTAGAAGAAAAGCCCAAATTCCCAGAAAATGTTTTTGATTACAAGCTTCTATTGAAAAAAATATAAGAACTAACAATATTGAGCGAGTTGCGAATTTATGTGAAAAGAAAAGTCTACCGCATCATCATTCGATAAAATATTACAATAACTTTTATTAGGTACTGATACGACTTGTATTAACGATCTTCCTGTTTTTCCTGCTCTAGTTATTACAAGTGGAATCGCAAGGTAGGTACATGAAAAGTAATGCGTAAAAAAATTGTAGTTGTAAAAACTCAAATGGCTAAAATTGATATTGTTATTCCAACACTAAACTTAGTTTTTAATACTCTATTTGATTTGCAGGATTAGATATTAACACCCTGGACCGCAAAGAAGAACTGAAGGAACACTGTGAATTTTAGTCAGTAATATTCTGACACTTTATTTTGCTGCATTCAACGAACGAACGAACCACGAACGAACAATAGATATAGATAACGAAGGTAATGTAGTTAAACACTTCCCATATATAAATAGAACCGCCTAAGACGAAGTTGAATTCGCTCGCATAGGATTCCATACCATGAATAAAACTTTTTACACATTTTTTTTTCTATTGTGGTAGACGTTCGACCACTATCTGACTTAATTTTTAAAACACAGCAAAATAAACACATCGTCAAAAAATTCAACTGCCTTGCTATCATGGTTCATGAGATACAGTCTGCTGATAAACAGACAGACAATGGACGTTTAGTTCCGTTTTTACCGTTTAAGTACGAAACCCTAAAAAAACATTCTTCGTTACTGACAGTCAAATATCAACTGTTCAACTTCAACTGTTTTGACGCTACTTTGAATTAATGAACGTGCTGACGGTAGCAGAAATATGTATGTTACTCATAGCGAAATTCAAGTACCTACTTAATTTTCTTTCCCACAGAATTTATGAAATATTCTATACCAGCTTTTGCCCGCGTGGTATTGGGGTTGGGGTTGGGGTTTCCGGTACAAAAAGTAGCCTATGTTCTATTTCGGAGTGTATTGAGTAACAAACATCCAAACATCTTAACTTTCGCATTTATAATAATAAGATGTTGTAAGTAAGAAGTTAATAAGAAGCAGGTATTCGAATATGCTCGTCAGTAATAAAGGGAAGGCTGACATCTGTAGTTATCTTTAGTCGTTTTTTTTTTGGTGATAAAAATCATAACCACGAATCCCAAAATTGGGCGGAGCGGGTGACAGTGTCAGACTTCTACTGGCTAAACGACCCACCGTTCCTTCCTGCTTTAATTCCACGGCCCCGGTGTTCCGCTTTCGCATCAACCCTTGACCCCAAGAGGTTTTGACCCTGCTGGAACCCTACAGTTGCTGTCAACTTATTCAAGCGCGCGGAACAAGTGCGCGCCGTCGACGACTTGGGCTCGGTCTGGACGGCAACCGGATGGGCGGACAGCGACCTAATCTTCATATATGTATGTATAAATTTATTGTATGTGTGTTTGTTACCCAACATCTAAATGGCCTGTTGTATTTTAAGTTGTTTGTGTATTTACATTTTGTATGTATGTTTGATTGGGTCCCTGAATGGTTCATAAGTACAGTTAGACCCATTGGCGTTGCAATCGAGATATTCTTTTTCGAGCAGGAAAACGTCAGCCGGGACCGCTAGTTCAAACAAAACTTTTCAACTTTACACTAATTAAATTTTTAGAATGCGCTTATTTCAATAACTACTGGTTTTAATTGAAAAAGTATTTTAGTATTGTATTACGGGCTGGTATCCGCAACTCTACTAAATAAAAAGAAAATATTTTAGTATCAGACAGTCAATTTATTAAAAAAGGCTAAAAAATCCGCTTGTCACATTTATGTTGGTCTAACTTGTCAAAATGAACTAGCTCATTTATTTTTTCGTGATTTCTGGTTTGGTCCCATAGTAAAAGATGTTTGTTATCATTACTAGAATCACGTGTTAAAGTATCGGTCAATAATTACCACTCACCCTGTATACTACAAACCACAGAAACGAAACAGTAACCAAAGATGCGAAGTTTTGGGGCCAAGGGTTGATGCCAAAGCGGAACACCGGGGCCCTCGTACGAAGGCAAGAAAGAACGGTGGTTCATTTAGTCAGTAGATAATCTGACACTGTCTCCCACTCCGCTCAAGGGCGCGACAACCAAAGACGCAAATTACTGGGGCCAAAGGTTGATGCGAAAGCGGAAGACCAGAGACCTAGAACTAAGGCAAGAAAGAACGGTGGGTCATTTAGTCAGTAGAAGTCTGACACTGTCTCCTACTCTGCCCATGCTGAGATTCGTCATTCAATGATTATTTCCATCATAAAATAAAACCAAAGACGCGAATAAAGTAGCAAAATAAGGCTCAATGAGTAATAATATTACAACAGTCGATTTTTCCAAAATTTCTCACTTTTTTACGGAAAAAATCGACTTTCACATAAGTAAAACCACTGGCAGTAGCTTGTATATTTAGATATTGAAAAGTCATTTGACGTATTAGTAAATCTGCTATCAAAAATACCGAGTAAGTAGGCCATTCATCACGATTGCTCAGAAATCTAGTTCAGCAACGGAAACAGTTAAATCATTACGAACGTGAGCATATATAGCCGGCTTATTAGCCCTGGGGGAACAATGACATAATGGGAGAATGGGGAACGTATGTCATATCGGAAGACAAATTGATAACAATATGAGGAAGTTATTAGTACAGTGGTAGACGGCAGATGTATGAGGAAATTTAACATAAAGGAAAGCTGGTATAGTTGTCCTATGTCATGAAGGCGGATTTGTCTTAGATGCGTGTGGATTAAATTCTTGCATATTGTTTCCGTGTTATCATCAGTATTATTTCAGTACAAAGACGTCTATTGTTGGATTTATGCCTCTTCCAAGAACCGTCACAATGATCGGTCCATTATGTCTCGCCTCTATTGGATTCCTGCAACCCTCACTAGGTCATCTGTCCATCTAGTGGGAGTATTAGGAGGAGGAGGAGTAAGCCTCCCAAAAGACGCTGCAGCTATTTTTGTGTAGATACTATCACGGTAATTTCTGAACAAATAAAAAAATGCTTGAATCCTGCAGCGCAGCGCTAAAACCGAACCTTTGAAGTTTTCGTTTCGAGTGCAAGCAAAAATAAACTTAGCAGTCGTCAGGCGAAAGTGTCTCCAATGGTATGTAAGCTATTTTTTGTGAAACCAAGCACTTTTTATTACTACGCTTAGAAACAAAATATTTGCCAGAGTTGCGGTTTGTTTGAAAATACCGTGACAACAAGAGACAATGAAGGAATACTGAGAGTTTTAGTCCACAAAGGTCTGATACTCCTTCTCACTTCAACCCAGAAAAAGTCATTTGATGATTTCTCATAAAAAAAAAGAAAACAGTGTACACAATACCTGAAGCATTTCTGGTTTTCGTCTTTTACTTCGATAATATTTTGAAATGATAACTTCATATGACAATAAGCCAGAATTTAAGATATTTTTGTGCTAGCAACTTTTACCATTTTTTCCACTTTCAAGATTTTTATTGGAAGCACACAAGAAAGGACCTCAACACGTAGGCGTATTTGCGTTATATCGCAAAGTTTATAGGATTTTTACCCTAAACTTTGCGACCTTGAGAGTCGCAAGGGATACCTTCCCGTTTTATTTTTTCACTCCTGCTGTCGGCAGAATCGAAAACTGTCAGACTTTTACTGTATGGTTTAGTATGTGTCAAATTACTGACTGTACTGTGGTCAAACTCAATAGATTAATTTTAACATCTACTAGCTTTTTCCAGCGGCTTCGCCCGCGTACATAAAATATAACCTATGTCACTCAGGAATAAAGCAGCTTTCTATTGTTGCTAAAATTTTTCCAATCGGACCAGTAGTTCCAGAGATTACCCCCCTACAAACAAAAAAACAAACTTTACCTCTTTATTATATTCGTGTAGATATCTTTAAATTACTTTGCAGGTATCTATTCGTCTTATATCCGTCACTCTAACATTATTTCCTAAATTACTAGGTACTAGCGGCCGCCCGCGACTTCGTACGCGTGGACCTCGTTTTACCACCTTTTTTACCCCTTTAGACTCTCTTAGGGGTTGAATTTTGCAAAATTTCGTCTTAGTGAGCACCTACGTTCTAAAAGGAACCCCCATGAGAACTCATTTGTGACTTATGTATATCACTTGTAGTTTCTGAGATTTCGTGATAAGTATTATTATTTTATTGTTTTTATTGCGACACACGACTCTCTTTCGCGCAACTGAGAGGGCCTTCTATTTTATTCATGAAGACGTTTTTTTTTATGGTAGGTAAAAATCATCCAATGACTAATCCTCCCGCTCTTGGGTGGAGTGGGAAACAGTGTCAGACTCTTACTGACTAAAAAACCTACCCCGTTCTCCCCTTGCCTTATTCCCAGAGCCACGGTATAACGCTTTCGCACCAACCATCGGCTCCAGGAGGCTTCATGAAGACGTTGGGAACGCTTCAGGCTCGACTCTTGAGTGCGTAACTCAGAGGTTCTCAGACTGTTGTGCAAGGCGTTGCAAATGTTCGACACTCGACTCTCGTACGCGTACCCGAGAGTTTCTCTGAATTTGTTCAGCAAGTCGAACGAAGTTATTGTGAACGTTAAGGCGAAGATTCTCCCATACGACGTATTTTTGCTGCCCGTGCTTGAGAACTATGTTTAGAAAGTTGAGACCTGGCTCTCTTAGGCATTTTCGATCGTTTAAAAAAATGTTAATAGCGTGTAATATTCTAGCACTGAAAAGAACTGTTGTTTAGCCCTGAAAAGAACTGTTGGTTATCCCTGAAAAGAACTGTTGTTTAGCCCTGAAAAGAACTGTTGGCTAGCCCTGAAAAGAACTGTTGTTTAGCCCTGAAAAGAGCTGTTGGTTAGCCCTGAAAAGAACTGTCGATTAGTTCTGAGAAGAACTGTTGTTTAGCTCTAAGAAGAACTTTTGCGTAGGTGTATTTTTAAGAACGAAATCTAAAACAAATCCCACGAAAATTTATTAGACTTCGCGCACGACCGCTGCGTAGGGAGCCGACCTCATGTCTGAGCCGCGCGGGTACCTGCACCGGATCCGTGCGGAAGAGACGTCCGGGTGTCGCCTCTGTGTGGTCAGCCCGGAGGACACGGTGGAGCACACGGTGGAGGTGTGCCCAGCTTGGGAAGAGCATCGCCGTGTCTTCGTGGGGGTGATCGGCGGCTACGACCACTCCCGCCAGGCCATGGACCGCAGTGAGGAGGAATGGCAGGCGGTCGCCTCCTTCTGCGAAGGAGTAATGCTCGTAAAGGAGGAGGCCGACCGCATAAGGCAAAAGCAACAGCGCCATCGCCGTAGTCGTCACCGCCGCGATCCTGCCGATATCCGGCCACCGTAGACACTGGCTCGCGGACGGTAAGCAATGGGTAGCTCGCCGTCCGGTCGTCTGGTAACTGTCCAGACCGAGTCTAAGTCGTCAACGGCGCGCATTGTTCCCGCGCGCCTCAAAGAATTGTCAGCAAACTGTAGGGGCCCTTCAGGGTCGAAGCCTCCTGGAGCCGAGGGTTGGTGCGAAAGCGTTATACCGGGGCTCTGGGAATAAGGCAAGGGAGGAACGGGGTAGGTTGTTTAGTCAGTAAGAGTCTGACACTGTTTCCCGCTCCGCCCAAGAGCGGGATTCATCATTGGATGATTTTTCCCTACCAATAAAAAAAAATCCACGCCTTGGTCACGCTCACTCTCGCTATTTTAATTAATTAATTAATTTTTTCTCGCTCGCTTTTTTTAATTTCGCCATAACTTCAAAACCAAACGTCCAATTTAAAAAAAAAAATATTTTTCAAAGACCAATATTATCTACATAAACTGTACTTAGTGATGAAATATATTTTTTTGATAAGGATTAATACCATGAGTAAAATAAATGCGTTTAAATGTAGTTCAAAAAAAATTTAGATTTTTTAATAAAAAAATGGTTGTTGTGCCTCACTCGACATAGATAGGTATAGTGCGTCGCGGACTTTTTTGTAGACATTTATAAGATCTACAATTAATTAAAACATTGTATTGTTCTATCTTTTATAGTTTAGGTGGCGTACGCAAAATAAGTAACTTTTCTGGTTGATTTTTTACACCTTGTGTTCGAAAAACCCAAATATTTTACGGAACCCTATTTTTTCCAAAATAAAATGTAGCCTATGTTACTCGTAAATAATGTAGCTTTTGAATGGTGAAAGAATTTTTAAAAACGGTCCAGTAGTTTTTGAGCCTATTCGTTACAACCAAACAAACAAATAAACAATGTTTTCCTCTTTATAATATTAGTGTAGATAATCATTGAACTATGTTCCTCTGTCCAAGTTACTTAAATGACGTAGTTTTTATAGTGTAAAGCCAGATAATAGCATAGCTTACTGAAAAACATCATTTAAATATGCGTTGTTAGATTAAACACTGTCACAGAATGCGTAAGAAAAAAAGTATTCACAACTTTCCCGGCCCGTCCTTTATTCATGCAAAATTTGAAGATAATCCATGCAGTATGTTTATATATATATATATCCAAGTAAGTTTTTGAGTTTAGCTCAAACATACATACAGACAGACAAAAATTCTAATAAAAACGATGCTTTTGGCTTCGATATCGATTGTAGATCACTTCCTAAGTAATCTTTTCAAAAAAATATTAATAAACAGTTTTCACTTTCCTACGATTTTATTATATTTATCATCATCTCCCTGCCCTTATTATATTTATATGAATAGATTATTCGTAAAACACTTTAGTTAAGTCCCAAGAGGACACAAATTTCCGCACAACTGTTGTATTTTAATTGTGTCTGTAATTACGGTAGTCGAAAGTTAAAAAATATATTATGTTGTTTTCGTTTGTACTAATTTGGGTCAGTAGATGGCGTTGTACGTATATAAATAACATTGAAACGTTATTTGAGATTAGGTTGCGTTGCAAAATAAATTCGTTAGACCGTTGGAATAAGAATAACATATTTCATATAAACATGGAGAACGCCATTTAGAGATGAACTATTTTTTAAAATTATATATTAAATATTAACCCACATTTTTTAGTAAAACAAACCAACCACTACCTAAGATATTTCCCTAAAAATAAACAAGTAGGTAACATAACCGTCTATGAATTTTAAGAATAACTAACTGCTAACTTTGCCAACATGCTCAAATTTAAATTAGTAGTTTCCAAAAAGTGTTAACATGTAACTTGATTTGATTTTGGTGTAATCTCATAGATGGCGCTGTTTTAAAATTGTCTTTATACTACTAATATTCATTAAACTATCTTTCTTTGCCCAAATTACGTAGTTTTAAAAAACTAATAATGGGAATCTTTATTATTTACTTAAATAACTTTACGTGCCAAGTTTCAAGTTAATTAACCCAAGGAATAAGATTCTCCCATACAAACTTTAACATCCCCTAAATCTTGCACTAAGGGTACTACTGAAAAAATAAATGTGCCATCCTTGATAACCACTTTAGGGTAATGTTTGTGCTAAGTTTTGAGTCAATCGGCCCACGGAAAAAAAAGTTACACCCTTGCATCCATTGCACTATTTAAATTCAATATTACTTACCTCCCATAACTTAAGGCGTGATAATATGTAGCCTAAAGCCTTCCTTGGTTTACAAGGAACATTTTTGCTGAATTTCAATTCAATCTATCCAGTAGTTTTGGCGCCAACCCGTACCATAGGCACAGAAAAACAGACAAACAGACAAACAGACAAAGAATCTAAAAAGTCACTTTTTGTCATCAGTTACGTTTTTCTAACAAAACCCACTCATTTTTTCCAGAAAATTCTCAATGTACAGTTTTTCTTTCGTTACTGTTTTATTATATGTATAGATTAGCCAAGTTTAATACTGCTTACTACTAGCCATTGTGTAGAATATTGGAGTATGTTTTCAGTTTTATCTAATATCCAAATCTTACACTTTTCAGGTGCTGATGAAGCAGCAGAAATTTGTTAAATGTGAGATAACAGAACCTAACTTTACAAGTTTAGCGCCATTCACCCCCAGTTCCACAGACACTGTCGAACGCCTCAAGAACGTTAGAAAGAAACTCAGAGAGAATTCCATTCTCCACCTGAACGTACAATAAATGCGTTCCCAAAATGATTTTTGCGTATACACTACAATTGCTACAGGATAATACAGATGACAGCTGTCAGATTCATACAACGTAGCTCTACCTATCCTTTTCTCTCATCTTAAAGATGCATATTTTTGTCTTACTCTCGCCCTGTCTATGCTATGTGAAAGGTCTTTAGGTGACTAAAATCCATTTATGTGACCATATCATTTGCTTTTGGTGTTCCAGCGTTACAGTAACTCTTTTGAACAATGTCATAACTTTAGCATGTTTCATACCTTACCGACCGTTGCGGTACTTCGTTTTAAATGAACACCGACATACCTTATAAACACGAAACAACTTTATAACTATCTCTACACGTTAGTTGATTATAAATCCAATTCTCAGACTGCTTTAGGAGCTTGCTTCGTCTAAACAAGTTATGATCAAGAATGTTCCTTTCAAGAACAAACTACAGACTTCTCTAGAGATAGAACTTTGTATTATGAGACATCTTGTCTTTTCATATTCATAGTAAAGCTTCGAAATCTGTACGGTTCATAACTAAGGCACTTAGTGACTTTTGATCTCCATTGTAGTTCTGAATCGTCCTTTATATTATATAGCTTGGCTATCTATTATTCGAGTAATAGGTACTTATTTTTGTCCAAAGGCGTTTTTAATATCAAGCGGATTTTATCACGTACGCGGATTTGCTACGCAAACAGAAAATTTCAAAAAGCAAAAAATGCGCGCGCAAATGAAAAGGACTGTCTCTAAGGCTATTAAGAAACGGTACCTGGCATCGGCACGGAAAGCCGTGAAGCAGATCTCACATCGTATATGCCTCTAATAAATCCGTTGATGCTTAACACCTGCGTGGTCGAGCGGTTGAAATCTGTTTAACAACCACCACTCTCCACAGCGGACCGCGGTGCCGTGTGATAATCGCCTAAGCTTAGGGTTAGATGTACGATTCGGACGTAAAGCGTCATTAGATTTTTTCTTATTATTTTTTTTTTTGCAAAAAATGAAAACCGACTTCAAAAAACCCTAAAAAGTTAAAAAATACCATAACCTACCTATATTAATAAAACTAACCTAACCTACGATTAACCTGTGATAAAATTTAACAATTTTTTGGAGTTGGTGCAGTTTTCCTATAAAATTTGAAGAGTTCCCTCGATTTCGCCAAGATTCCATCATCAGATCTCAACATGAAAAGACCATTTGGGAAGTATACCCTTTCTAAAAAAAAAAAGAAAAAAAAATAAATCGGTAGGCAAGCTTCGAAGTTATGCGCAAAAAAAAATAGAAACATCCAAATTGAGAACTTCCTCCTTTTTAGACATCGGTTAAAAATTACTCAGTATTAGTTCTGAGTTCGAAAGTTTATGATATGATATCGCCGTGGCTCTAAAAGCACGTAAAACCGTTGATCCTGCACCTGATCTCTCCGCGGTCTCTTCGGCTTTCCGCCCCATCGAACTATGAAACTACCTAAAGGAAAGTGCTTTAGTGTTTGCACTCTATAATATCTCCTGCGTACCTGATTCAGGCTGCGTTTTCACCAAAGATGTGCGAGGAACCGTAGCAAGGGATATGTTTGTAAATACCACTAGAGCGATTGACATTCGGTCAGGTGGATTATTATAATATTTTGGGCCACGTCATGATATTACTTAAAAGTTTTGAAGATGTTTTCAATAGGTATACAGAAATCTAAGTGGATTGATGGAAAATTAGAGCAAGACCATCAATTAGTAAATCAACCGGGATAAAAAATATTTTAACTCCTCTCCCCTCAAGCGAACGCCGGCGATCGCGGGTACTACAGCGAACGCCGGCGTTCGCGAGTATTAACGGAAAGTTATTTGTCTATAAAAACTTTTTTTTTACGTTCTTGGATAAATATCAAAATACCCTACAAAAAAAAAATCAAATATTGTATATAGTTTCCGTTAATACCCGCGAACGCCGGCGTTCGCTATAGTACCCGCGAGCGCCGGCGCTCGCTTGGGTGTCAAGGGGTAGTACTCTAAGACGTGGTCTAACCGTGTGCCAATAGCATAGCATCAGCCGTAGAATGGTCTCACTGCTTGGACTCAGGCCTCCTCTCTACGAGCAATGGGTTAAAATCTCACAAGGGACCAGTGCGGTTTGAGGGGTCTCATATGTCTTCGAATTTTTGGTTCAAGGACTTCACGATGTTTTCCTTCACAGTTTTGAAAGGTGACGAAATAAATTACACAAAGTAATGTGCCTGGCTGGGTTTGAACCTACAATTTGTAAGTCGGGGCACTGCTCACTCAACCAGCACTACTAAAAACGTTTGCTTTTAGCATATTAATAATGTTTTTTGTACAAATAAACACACGGAAAAATAAAAAAAAAAAAAAAAAATCAAAAAAAAAAAATAATCTCTATTTCCCTTGCTCACTTTATCACATGTGAACAGTTGGCTAATGCTCTGTTTTTTTTTTGTTTGGTATTATTACAAGAAAAATATTTTTAATTCAGAAAATAACTGTTTAACGAAGTGTTTAACCTTCTCTGTTAAGATAAACAGCGTCTGTTGGTACAGCCAATATAATTATATATATACAACTAAATACAGTTGTATATAAAAGTGTAAATACAGCATTCAAAAAGAAAATTCTTTCTGAAAACCTACAAACAAAGAACTAAAAGGAAATAAAAAAAAAGTAAGAATAAATAAATAAAATAGCAAAGAATAGTATCTAGAGGAAATGTTAATTCTTAAATGAAATAATCATCCCGCGCGCCTTAAGGAGTTGTCAGCAAACCATAGCAAGGCCTACTGGGGCCATAGATCGACCTCTGAAAGGGTGTGGTTTTCAGTTAGTAAAAGTGTGACACTATACGACACTATACGACTACTGAGCCCCAGGACGACGAATTTTTCACACCAAAAAATAAAGAAATCAACAAATACACCTATCTTTGTAATTTAAACTTATTGTCTAATAAAAATACATGTAATTTAAGAGTATTAGCGATATTCGTAGCGCTTCCATATATATTAGCAACTGCATAAGGTAGAAAATAAAAACAAAGCGGTTTTTTTATCGGGCTAAGAGCTAATCTGCCGAGAGCTTCAATGGTTTAACGATACTAATTAATTCGATTCCATATAAAATATTGGCCTCATTTCCCATAGCAAATGCTTATTTCTATTCGCTTATTATTCTACTAAGTAGTTCAGACGTTTGCGGTAATGGGTAGCGGGGCTTTCAATCAGTACGAGCCCACCTGATCTCACGCAATACGCGCGTGTGCGCAGTTGCGTAGGTAGACATGGGTGATGTAGACCCACGGCCTCGGACTTAAAGAAGCGACGTGGAAGCCTTCGTTTATTTTAGAAGGGGGGTTTTAGGGTGCCGTACTACCAGAGGAAAAATAGAACCCTTATAAAATCTCTTTGTTGTACGTCTGTCTGTCAATACCTTTTATCTTGGGAACGCAAGTCTACGGTCCCTTACGGCTATGAAAAAATAAAACTTTTAAGTTGACGGAAACAAAAAGATACGGCCGTATATGTGACAAAAAACGTACATCGGAACTCTCAAGGGAATCAAATTCATAGAGTACTTTCCGTTGACCTAGAACCCTGACATTTTGCATGAAGCAAGATTTCATAGCACGAATATAGGAATAAATCTAAAAACGGTGAATTCGTAATTACGTCACAAAAAAAAACACTTTTGCGATTCGAAAAAAATCTTCATAACTCAATTCACGAATTTAACTGTTTGCATAAGTAAGTTAGCACGGAACCCTCAGTGCGCGAGTCCAACTCGAACTTGCTCAGTTTTTAATTTTTATTATAAATAAACTTTCTTTTGACCACTTTTTCAGCTGATGGTAACGATGTAGTCGAAAGCCGAAAGAAAAAGGCTTCGCTGAAGCGCCCACGTCCAAATTAATCCACGCTACGCCTCTACGTGTGCGTGTCTACCTGACGCGGCTTTATGGGAGCTTAATAAAATGTAATGATAGTTGTATGGGTTCTTAGGAACGGTAAAGTGCGAAGGAGTTATAGAGATGAGTGGTTATTTAGTATGGATACCTAGAAGTTATCATAATTGATGTTTCCTGAAACACGGCACGGTTGGCTTAGTAGATGAGTTGGCGCGTGGGTTCCACAAATACCTAACTTCGATATTATTAAAATGTAATGCCTTGCGTTTATCTTCATCATTTGGTAATGATGAAGATAAACGCACATCACAGGAACTGCTTTTCAAAAATCATAAATCATTTATTAATTTGCAAACATGGGTAAAATATACATCGAAGTTTTTTTTTTTATATACAAACTAGCCTTCTGCAGGCGGCTTCGCCTGCGGTAAAGTGGGGTTCTTTATACTAAGTTTAGACCTCTTCTTCCTCCTAGGAGCTGAATTTTGAAAAACCCTTTCTTAGTGTTCGCCGACGTCATAAAAGGAAGCCTTGTGAAAAATTTCACGCTCCTAGGCCCAGTAGTTTAGGCTGTGCGTTGATATGTCAGTCAGTCGGTTTCTCCTTTTATTTAAATCGATAGTGAAGTTCTCCATGCTTAACCGTCACATGGGTATGCAAATAATGTAAAGTACATTATACTATTAAAAATGTTAGCTTTCTCAGTCACAGTTACGAAATAGTCACCATAATATTTACATGTCAAAAAAAAGAACGATCCAGGTATATTTAAATACTCGGTTTTATCCGCTACATCGTTTTCGGAAATATAGTTTAATTTAGACACGAAAACGAAATCAAAGTCAGATATAAGGTATCTAACATCTTACCTTGGTGTTCAAGTTTAAAAAAAAAACATCTCGATATCATAGTTTAACTAAAAAATCACAGACAGACAGAGTCACTTTAACATTTATAATATAAATAAGTTTAAAAACTTATTTAACTTTCATAAAATCGAAAACCCTGAACACTAGTTCAATATTAATGTATTAAATATCATACATTATTTATCAATACAAATTTTGTTTTCATGATAAATTTTCCAGGAATTTATTCATCTGCCTATTTGTATGGGTCATTTTATCGGTGTCATTACTATGACGTGGTACCAAAACACATTTCATTTTAAACCGCGATTAAATGGTCTAAAACAACTATAATATTAATTAGTAGAACATAATGGCTTATCGAATTCCGCTGAAACAATATGTCAGCATGGGCTTAGTAATTAATTCATTATAACAATGCCTTACATAACGATGTAATTATAATTATTTATAAACTACTATTATATCACGTAGAGTTCGTCTGAGTGTAATTGAGAGCAGTGGTGGCCGAGTGGTAACGGCCTCAACTTACGAGTCACAAGTTCAAGCCCAGACAGCATAACTTTGTGTAATTTATTTCATCACCACTGCTCTCAAAACGGTGAAAAAAAACATTGTGAGGAAACCGGCATGTCCTAGAACCAAAAATTCGAAGACATGTGACATCTATCAATCCGCACTGGGCCTGCGTGGTGGATTCTGGCACATTCCCTCTCCTAGAGAGGAGGCCTGTGTCCCAGCAAACATTAATAAGGCTGATGATGAAGTGCCAAAGAATGAAGTAATGCCGGTGGAAAATCCAGGTTTGGTATTGAACATGACGGGTAAAGGGTAGCTTGCCATCTGGTTAATGTCTGGATTCAACTCGAGTCGTAAACGGCGCGCCTTAGAGAGATGCGAGCAAAATTGTAGAAGCCAGGCAAGGCCAGTACCCGCTAGGGCCATCGGGAATTTTTTAAAATAAAGCCCGTGATCACAAAATGCAAAGAGCAAGGCAAGTCGTTAATGGCGCGCCTTAAAGAGATGCGAGCAAAACCGTAGAAACCAGGTAGGGCCAGTGCCCGCTAGAACCATCGGGAATTTCTAAAAATAAAGCCCGTGATCATATAATGCAAAGAGCAGGTAACTCACACTCTTGTGACGTTTTACTTAGTTAGCAAAAGACACGCCCTCTCGATGCAACCCACATAGGGAGAAGATATTGAATGATTTTCTACAAAAAAATCTATTAAGTAACTAGTAAATGAAGATCAGCAGCAAAGAAGAGTTTCCGGACATTGCCCGTAAAGACGTCATACTTAGGTAAAAGGTGGGCGGAAAGCTGTAGCAAGGTGGAGCACATTTAACCATCATTTCTGTTCTGGGAAAACGGATCGATGGTCAATAGGGCTTTTATTTTATTTTTTATGATTCTGGAGAGACTACCGCGTAGTTGAAGACGCAGTGGTAACGCGACCTCCTACAAGGTGAATCGATGACCTGTTAAGGGCCGAGGGAACCCAATAGATTTGAGAGGCGCAATACTGGTTGTTGTAACGATAATTGGTCCTATGTCCATCTAAGGACATTTTTCGGCTGAAATGATGAAGTGATAATAATATTTGCTAAAAAATTACATACAGTACATAATGAGTTCACTTATACAAAAATATGTATTTTTTTGCTGTTACCCCCACATTGTAAAATTTGAAAGCTGAAATTTGGTATCAATATGTATATTAACCATGCCGACAAAGTGCATACAAGTGGTCCCGTAAAATAACTTTTTGGTAATAAATATTTTCGGAAATAACCGCTCCGAAAGTGAAAAATGAGGCGTCTCCCCCCCCCTAACTTTTGAACCATAAGTTTAAAAAATATGAAAAAAATCTCAAAAGTAGAACTTTGAGTAAACTTTCTAGGAAAATTATTTTGAACTTGATAGGATGAACAGTTTATGAAAAATTAAAAAAAAAACGTTCTGAAATAATTTTCTTATTTAACCGTACATGCAAGCACTTTTTTTTTACTTTTTTATATATTCCATTATCCTGAGCGTATCGTCTTTCAAATAAAAATACAAAAAGAAAAAAATCGGTTCACGCAATCCAAAATTACCACCAGGTACAGCGCCATCTCTCGGGAAATTAGGTTACTAATTTTTACATGGGCTACTGGGTTCTGTTACATTGTGAGAAATTTGTGGCGGACGGGAACTACGGAACCCTACACTGAGAGTGGCCCGACACGCTCTTGGCCGATTTTTTGAGAAACTAATATCATAAACCGTAAAATTTGCTAAAAAATTACATACAGTGTGGCTGTTTCAACTTGGTGTATCTGAAGTTAGATTCGATCGTATAATAATACAGGTTTTAAAAAATAAATCCCAATATTTATTACGAGTGCACAAGAACTTAATTTCGCAGAGCCTAATATTTAAGGCACGCCAAGTTATAACTGCCGTAATTGTACACAGTTTCGTGGAAAAGTAAACATAACTGTTTGATGGAACTGAAAATATATAAAAGAGACTTACTAAAATTGTTGGATTGTCGCCTGTCATCTATCATATGTCGGGTTTTATTAAATAGGATCCTACGACCTAGGTATTACGAATCCTTCATTTCTCCAACAAAAAGCGAGTAGGTACCTACTAGGTAGCCCAATTTCTAAGCAATGTTTTGTCTGTCTCCTCATGATTGATATAGACCATTTTCTTTACTGACAAAAACAGATACGACGTTGTCGGAAATTAATCAATTTTAATATTTCTCCTTTCACTTGCCGTTTTCCAATTTATTTAGGGTAGGCTCAATTTTTTATTTTTATTTTGTGGGAACACATCAAATAAACCCGCAAGCTCTGTGTGAAAAAGTATCAGTGTTAGATTCTTTCGACGGAATCGTGGAAAAGAGTTACCATGGCTATGAGCTGCTGAAGGAACAAAGGTGGGGTTTATTCAGTAAAAGAATGACTCCTTCTCGTGCGTAATAGTACATTGTTATACGAGGGATGAAAGTTAGTTATTTAGTCCCGAGAAATTTCTTGGCGACCGAGCGGGTCGCTAATAGTTCGAGAGACTAAATAACTACTGAACCCGAGGTAAACACTGTGCTTGTCATTACGAATACGAGGAAAATAAAAATAATAAAAACCTGAGTCGTCGGATTAAGGCGGTAAAAATCTTGCGTTAAATTTATAACTGAAGCTGATGATGATCGTGTTAGTACAAATTTCTTATAACAGAGATTTAGCAAAATGTAAAAAAAAAATCAAGAAAGACCAAATCGGCCACAGATTATAGAGTTATGTTTATTTATTATTATTAAATTATTCCTATCTCTATGTTATTTCAATTGTACTGGCAGTATAGAAATTGGGGTCACGGTTCAACAGAAATGTCAAAATAAAATAGGTTTTTTTTTTAATATTTAGACAACTGTCAGTTGAAAAGTAAAAGTTCCTAGGGAGTAAAAGTACTGCTTTCAGCCCTCTCCGCAGGCAACTTTACATCTACTTTCAGAGTATGAGTAATGAAAAATTATTTAAAGATGACCCACATAAACAAAAACGAGCGGCCCAACATATGAATCGTGGGTTTAAACCCAACCTGGCGCATTACTTTTCCTGCACCGGGTTTGTTAGGAAGCAATGACCGGGTGTCACCACTGTGTGGACCGCCCGCAGGACACGGTAGAGCACACAGTAAAAGAGTGCCCCGCTTGGGAAGAGCATCGCCGTGTCCTCGTGAGGGAGATTGGCGGCGACGACAACCAACGCGCATTGTTCTGTATCTGTAAATTACAGCTAATTCCTCTTCATGAAAAAAGTATTCCAATAGCGGAAAAATGAAAAGGCTGGATAATCAGCCTTTTCATGTTATGACCAAACATACCTAGAATATTAAATTCTGCTCAACATCGCAAAAAAAAAATCCACTTAACGTATCAGAATCCATTTTAATATTAAACATCCATAAATTCAGGTAAAAACATTCCACAATTATCCCCTGTAAAAAGAAGCTACCTCGTTATCCTTTATTTAATCGTCAGCAGTCGAACGATCCCTTAGCGAACGATAGCCTTTACGATAAAAACTTTATTAATGCCCCTTCAAAACGTATGTGTTATAGGCTTTAATGAGTATGCCAGACAGTTTTCAGTAATGAAGCCATGTTACGGCCCTGCGATAAAATTTAAGTGGCCCATGCGGACGTAAAATGAGTTGATATTCGAATACAGTTGGCATAACAATTGGCTATATAAAACAACACGAATAGTGTCTGCAGCAGATAAAGATGATAACGACCTACATAGACCTCACTCCCAATAGTCCCCTATAAAAACAATTGCACCCGTAATTATGGTAACTCGAGGAACTTGACGTGAAAATAGGCGATAAAATATACAAATGTAGCCCCCGTTATCACACCGTGAACGTTACGTACACGCAATTATGCAGACATGATGTATTTAAATGCTGAATACAGCCCCACGTAATGTTGAATTTGTGCTAAGTCACGGTATCTGAACGCAACCGCTGAAACAAATTATATTTTTTTTCCACACGAAAAACGATGTCTATTATATATTTTTTAAATGTGTTTTCCGCAATTTATACGATTATTATTTAGCCGCACAATGATCGTTAATTAAACGTTTGCGCACGAAATATTAAATAATTTCCCTTGACACACGATTTCACGGAATTTTCTAACATGAAAGATTTTCCTCGAACATATTCTAAGGTCAAGAACCAGTACCAAAAGAAATTAAAAGCTATAACGGAGTGGTCCTTTGAGGTTTTAATTCAGAGGGAAATTTTTAATTTGACCAAAATGGAGCGGTTATTATAATTTAATTTTCGTCGAATCTTTTTGCAGTAACACATCCCTCCACATTACGGTTGCTCGAGCAGGTTTGAGTGGAAAAATTGCCCGTCTGCCGCGCAGACAGGGAAGTAATGAATTACATTAATACGAAAATGTGTGGGGGCTTTACTTAAAATTATAATTACATCTCGTGAAATGTTTGTAAACTCAGACGGGGACTCGAATGGCTGACAAGAAAGTTACAAAACTTAATTTCATACTTTATAATTTGTCGTGTTGAGGTGCCTGGTAGAAGAGAAATGGCTGGGGAAATTTTATTTCATGGCAACTGAATTGTGTGTGTCAGTCACATGGTGGCCTCGTGTTGTGAATACAACTTGCTTCATTGCGGACTTGTGGCTAAACATACGTAGTGGGTAGAACCCGTCTATACGAACGGTTCGCTTCGTGTATTATTGCGGACACGACGCGGCAAAACAGGGTTACATTTTTAATCTTACATGCCTGTACAAATTGTGGAATATAGTGGATCACTTGTTGGTTCAACTGGTATTGACAACGCGATTATCTGGCCTGCGTCATAAAATTAATGTTTTTCAAATATTTTTGAAATATAAATTATAACAATGAGATCTATCTGATTGAATTACGTGATAATTAAATGGAAATAGCAAAACGACACTATTAATTTTATGTACCTTACGGAATTGCTCTGTTTTGTATTCAACATTACCTTTTAAAAATAAAAGATTTTTAGTTTTGTTTAGAAATGAATAAATTCAACAACCACTGGATCGATTTTTAAGTGTTTCACCAGTTTAATGACTACTTCATCTCGGAGTGACATATATTTTCGTTAATACCCTTCTAGACATAAAGTTTTAAGGTATAATATAGTTTAACATAACGTTTTCATATTAATTTATTATTATTTATCAAATACTTCATGCACAAAGGTACAGAGGCGGACTTAATGCCTTAGGCATTTTCTACCAGTCAACCTTAGGGTGATGGAGACACAAACATATACACATACATATAACTTTTAATAGCATAATAATACTGCTGCATAATAATCATCTTCATCATCATCAGCCTTTTTAATGTTCCCACTACAGGGACACAGGCCTCCTCTCTAAGAGAGGAAGTGGGCCGTAATCCACCACGCGGGCCCAGTGCGGGTTGGTGGAAATCACATGTCTTCGATTTTTTGGTTTTAGGACAAGCCGGTTTCCTCACGATGTTTTCCTTCACCGTTTTAAGAGCAGTGGTGATGAAATAAATTACACAAAGTAATGGGCCTGGCAGGGTTTGAACCCGCGACCTACAACACGTAAGTCGGGGCCACTCGGCCACCACTGCTCAAATAATAATACTTTGGCATAATGCAAAGGTTTATATAACTATCATTTAGTCTAATAAGTTTTGGCATATGTTATATATATAAAATAAAAATATATATAGATAAATTTTTAAAGGCGTGTTAATCTATCTACACTAATATAATAATAATAATAATAAATTTTATTTCAGATATAATAAAGAAGGAAAGTTTGTTTTTTTGTTTGTAGTAGGTAATCTCTGGAACTACTGGTCCGATTGGAAAAATTTTAGCAACAATAGAAAGCTGCTTTACTCCTGAGTGACATAGGCTATGTTTTAAGTACGCGGGCGAAGCCGCGGGCAAAAGCTAGTACTGTATATTTTGGGCTTTTAGACGAGTGAAGCCGCTGGCTAGAGCTGGTATGTTATATATTAAAGTCCATCACTTCAATTAACCATGTGCAAATAAATATCCTCGCAGACTAATGCGTGAGTAAACGAGCATTGTATTTGTCAAGAGTCTAGACACTAATGGCTTCGTCGAACGATGTATGTGTCCGAGCCGCGAACAGTAACTAAAGCCAATATTACGTATCCACCATTTCGAAATCATTTTATTTGTATTGTTTGTCGTTATGCGGTAAAAAGTTCCAGGAAAATGACTATTTGTAACAAATGTATGGCGTTTTAAATAAAATATTTTGGCGAGAGAATAAAATACGTATTGTGAAATATAAATATTTGAATTGAAAACACAGACAGGCTCCATTCTGATTAATGTAAAAGCAATTTTTGAAGTGTCAACAGCTCATATTCTTGTTCAGGACCATTTCGTTTTCAGTATTGTTTACGTTATAGTTTCAGCTCCAGTTTTCGCACGTATTGAAACTTCACTTTATGTGACATAAAAGTTATTTTGCTGAAAATTGGGTTTGAAATACCTAAAAGAGGGTGTTGTTTGTTTTAAAGGGTTAACCTAGTTTGTGATTACGTGCTACCACAGAATTATGGGCCTGTAATGGGAAAAGGTTGTTGGTAAGTAATTATAATATTTATTGAGCAGTAGTGGCTGAGTTGTAAAGGCCCCGGCTTACGAGTTCAAACCAAGCCAGGCTTACTTTGTACTACTATTTGGCGTTTTTGTTGCGTTTGTTTTTTTTTTAACAAACGCAACAAAAATATTTTATACTAGCTTTTGTCAGCGGCTTCGCCCGCGTACCTACCTAAAATATAGCCTATGTCACTCAGTGGTAAAGCAGCTTTTTATTGTTACTATTTTTTTCCAATCGGACCAGTAGTTCCAGAGATTACCTCCTACAAACAAAAAAAACAAACTTTACCTCTTTATTATATTAGTGTAGATGACAACTAATAAACATGTTTATAAATTTCCCATATATATTTTTTTCTAAACACTACATATTATAAACACTACATATTATAGATAAGTTACACCCAGACACAGAACAAAAATTTGTACTGGATGGGAATCAAACCTATGACCTCTGGCATAGCAGTCAGAACCAATGTTCACTAGACTAACCGGCCTGTGAAATAAAATATGAATATTATTTTTACTAGAACACTCGAAAGTAGCGAAATAATTCCTTTAACAGACTAACACAAATTAAGTTTCTCTAACCAAAAATCATTTTAACCTCACTGGCCAGACCCAGACTAACACAAAGTAAGCACAGGTCAAGAGTTTAAATAAGGACCTTGAAAGTTCGACATCGAATCACCTTCCCAACTTAAATTGGGTTCACGTAAACACTGCGTAGATGTAGTTTAGTTAAAGTTCTAAACAGACTACGTTAATACTACGAATTGATAATTAACAACCGGTTGAAATACTCCAAAATGTCTATGCGCCGCTTTCTAAGAAGTTGGAACTTTGTTAAGATATTATAAACTCCATCAAAGTCCAGTGCGGAAACGCAGCTTATCAGGGTAAGTTGGAGCAGTATCTAAGCGCGAAACTTTAATTGCGGTGAACTTTCAACTTGAGATCATATGAACAAGAATGTTGGTAGTGAAAAATTGTGAGAATGTCGCTTTAATATGCGCAAATTGAGCATAATGTAGTCTAACGAAAATTTTGATAAATAATTTATTTAACTCGTGAATAGAAACAGAATGTATAAAAACCTTTTTTATGGGAAATCACTTAATTTCTTTTTCTGTTCTAGGGGGAACAAGAGGGAATGTTAGTAACTGGAACCATATCAAGTAAGGACCAGTGTCAGACGAAAAATGAGGACACCGTGGCACCTCTCTAACCACTCCTCAACGAAGGAACTTATCGCTGCAATCATGGCGTGCCCAAGCGTAATAAATCTTGAACTCTAGTGAAAGGAAGATTCTATCAGCGATAGAGGGATTACAAATATCAAAATTGTTTTAGTTCAACCGCGTGGTTGCATATTGGAAGACGCAATGCAAGAAGGCCTCCCACAGAGTGCACCGACGACCTGGTGAGAGTGAGAGAGACCTCGTAGAATCAATGAGAGACACACAAAACCACCATGCACCTACCATGTTATGTTTCTGCATCACCCTAAGGCCTTTGTACAGTGTTATGTGCATAAAGTTTTAATAAATAAATAAAACCGGTCGTTTGGACTAGATTTGGGGACGAGATTGTCCATCAGTGAACATACTCTTGCTGAAAATGATGATCATGTGACATATTAGTATTTATTTATATTATTTGGCTCTTCAACAATAAGTACACTGATACCGTGAAACAGAACAATTCGATCTTGTTATCGATTGTAAATTATCAACTTAGCTAGGGGGGCTGGTACTAAAAATCACGGGACAATTAAAGGACGTGGTGTGGTGGTTTTAGTTAGCAAAAGTCTGACACTCCTTATTCCACATAGAGCTAGAAATGTCATTCTATTATATCCTAACTCAAAAAAAGTCTGGTGACCAATATTAAATTCTTACAAAAATGTTCAAATTCAAATGCAACTGCATCTCCGCACGTGAGTGTAAAACGCGTTAAAACATAGTTCTAAGAAATGAAAGGTGTTTTTGATGAATAAGAAAACGAGCGTATTTTAATGCACGGAAAATGCTCCTCTGATGTTAACTGAAAATATACAGCTTTTATAAATAACAAACTCCGAGGTAACTCTGTTTCCTGTTCACTTTAAGCAGTGCTAATTAACTACCTTACTAATTCATTATGTCTTCGCCGCGGTAACCTGAATATTGCGCGGAACTCGCACGGAATTAAAATTTTGTGATTCCTGAGTTTTAAAATATATATTGCATCCAAGACTTCTTACAGACAGGCGTGACGTAAAAATTTCGAAAAGAGTAATAAATTTCGTAGACAACACAAATTCTATACTATTTTGCGCATAATCTATTTTATTATTTTTTCCTCAACACGGATTGCACTGCCCGCATGGTATAATATCAGGAAGTAATTTTCAATAGTGGTCAAAGAACATTTACGTTATGGGGATTTAGCCAGTATTGAAAATTACCTCCTGAATTATGATTTTATAACTTCAGCAAAACTTACATATACACGGGTACAATGTGATATTAAATATGTGTATTATAGATATAAACCTTCCTTTTCAATTGCTCTATTTATTAACAAAAACCGCATCTAAATCCGTTGCGTATTATTAAAAATCTAACCATACATAGAGACCGCGGGAAGCGACTCTGTTTTATACTATGTAATGATACGGCTATAGAAGAATAGTATACTCGTAAAACAGCCCTATTTCAAAACCCGATCTAAAATATTCCGGGACGGTCACAACCTACTAATAATTGAGAGCACTGTGGTGGCCGAGTGGTAACGGCCCCGACTTACAAGCTGTAGGTCGAGGGTTCAAACCTCGACAGACGCGTTACTTTGTGTAATTTATTTCACCACTACTGTTCTTAAAACGGTGGCAGAAAACATTGTGAGGAAACCGATATGGCCTAGAACAAAAATTCGAAGTCATGCGACATCCATTGTCCCTCTCTAGAGAGCAGGACGGCGTCCCAGTGGGAACATTACAATGGCTGATGCTGACTATTAATATTCTCGGAAATATATTTAGATCGCGTTCGATCGGTATTCAATCTGGTAGCAGTCCCGGAAACTACATATAGATTGCGTTTAATTGATATTTAACCAAGTAATACACTTCGCACTATTTTAGATCGCTTTTTGGAACAAGATGAAAAGAGTTCTAACTAAAAATACCAACACAGCACACCACTAGTCCATATGCCGTACGTAAATACCAAACTTTCAAAAAGTGAACTGCGGAACACAAAGTTTAAACGTTAAACCTCAAGTTTATAACTTACGTCAACTTCTATGCCAGGTATCCGGAAGATCTTGAGCGGGGGTACGTCCCGGGGGGAGTATCTGCAGAACTCTCTGTCCCCCCGGTACCATTTGACGGAGTATAAGACCTCCTGCTCGAGGTCGTAGAGGCACTTCATCTCCACCTTGGAGCCTCGCTCCACCGCTTCTGGGACTACCACGTGGACATTGCGGAGGCATAGTGACCCTGTGGACAAAGGAAAGTGGGGGTTATTAAAATGTGGGTTTTACTCGTAGTCTATCGAATTTTTTGCTGAAAATAATAAAATTCATCATCATTATCATCATTTCAGCCGAAGGATGTCCACTGCTGCACATACGCCTCCCCCAAGTATCAACACAACGAACGATCCTGTGCATTTCGCATTCCTGCAACTCTCACCAGCCCCCCCAGCCAAGTTACCATCGTTTCGTTTAGCCTTAGCGCTTGGAGCTGGCCCGCCTCCAATTCCCTTGTTCGGACGTCGTATCAACAAAAGAATTAGGGGCGTGGCTATCTACAAGCGCTAACTCTAAACGAAACTATTATTAACTATTTTAACTTGGCTAGGGAGGCTGGTAATCGATCCATCTTGGGAGGTTTTTAACACTGCATTTTCCGGTGTGTGATCGCCATTCTAGAACCTTGCGTTCTATGAGCGATGTGTTCTGCCCACTGCCAATTCAGTTGGACGATTCAATCCGATTCGACGTAAAATTGAGATCAGACAATTCTCCGTAACACTTTTTTGTACTTATCGATTGTAACTAAATAAGAAAAACATCTTCAATATGTTTTTTCTGTTTGGAAAATTACATTACGCAACATTTACTTACATAAAGGACTATATTTAGATGATGACATAAAGAGATAGAAAATAGAACGTTTTTGCTATGTATTTTTCTAAATTAAAAGTCAATGCTTTTTATTTATCTTCTACTATAAATATACTCAATCGTAATAAATGTGATCTTTTATTAGTGCTTGAGTCTCATTTATGCGACCTTGTGAACAAAGTATAGCTATTCTAGCGCTTCTTTATATATCTTTTAGCGATAAGACCGCCAATTGTAATACCTTATTAATTTTAAGCTCATAATGTACCAAATTGTATTTGTGGTGTACGTACAATAAATAGTATATCTATATATATGTGATACAGCGTGTACGCTTCCTTCATGAAGTAATTTATGGCTTTCCCCCACTTCCAGTAGACTTCATTTTTGAAATTTACAGACTACATGAAAATGACTACATAAAATTAGTTTCTGGGATAAAAAGAAAACATTACAGCCCCATTACTCTAAATTGTTATTTCAACGGCCACCCTAGCAGACTCAGGCCACTCATGTCAACCCATGGCCCCAACAGGCCGAAACCAAGACTCGAGTAGAGCAAAGTCTACTGGGGCCTTGGTCTGCGGATTGACTTCCAAAAGAACTCTCGTGGTCCTAGAGCGCAAAGAGCAAAACAAGAATATACCGTGTAGTTCTAGTCAGTAAAAGTCTAACACTCCCTTCCTCTCTACCCTACAGCGGGAGAAATAAAATTACATAATTATCAACCTTAAAAATTGCTCTTAGTATAAAACAAAGTATTTTTATCGTAAAAGTTTTTATTTTTTAACAGTACTATTTCTACCACCGTGACAAATTTTATCGAAATCCTTTAAAAAATCCTTCATAATACTGGTGTATTTAAAAAGCAGTGTGATATGATACTTTAAATATCATTAACCTATTTGCTACCCAGCTGCATTTAGAACAAAGGGTGACAAACCCCGAATGCCAGATGTTGTACCAATCAATAAGATCTCCGCCATACTTAAACATTCGACGGCTGATTAAATATGTATCTCGGTTATTGATATTACTGGTCAATATTGCTCTGTGATTTCCTATGAGGGTTTGTAAACATTATATTAATGGAACAGACCCGAACAAACATGTGGTTTTCCGGAATTTATATACAGATTAGTTTAAAGATTCTCACATACAGTTGTTATTTGATACTGTTGCCATTTAACCAACTCTTTTTAAACCACGACCATAAATGGAGTTTTTTAATGCAGGTAAAAATCATCCAATGACGAATCCCGCCCTTGACTGGAGCGAGAAACAGTGTCAGACTCTTACTGACTTAACAACCTTCTCCATTCCTACGTTGCCGTGTGTTCCAGGGTCAGTGCCTTCCTTTCAGTCACGAACCCTTGGCCCCAGTTGGCTTCGACCCTTCTGCAGGGACTCTACGGTTTGCTGATAGCTCCTTGAGGAGTGTTTAAACTCTGAAGCCCTAAGTGAACGCGCGCGTTCGCACACTTATTGTCTTTCTATTATTACTCTAATTACGGTATTGAAAAGGTTAAAGCAGAACAGTATTAAGGTACGCTCCCAGTAGAAGGAGCTAGGCGGACTGGAGAGGAGAAGACCGGTAAAAATGAGTAAGTTCATTAATAGGGAGTTTTTTTACAGTGGGAAAAATCATCCAATCACAAATCCCACCCTTGGGTGGAGCTGGATATAGTGTGAGACTTTTACTTACAACCCGTTCCTTCTTTACGTTAGTTCCAGGACCCTGGTGTTTCGCTAACGCATCAGCCCATGGCCCCAGGAGGCTTCGACCCTGCTGGACCCCTACTATTTGTTGACGACTCCTTGATGCGTGCGGGCACAGTCTGCGCCGTCGACGTCTTGGGGTCGGTCTAGACTGCGAGCTACCCATTGCTCGCCGTCTGCAAGCCCGCACCTACTGTGGCCAGAAATCGGGATCAGAGGCACGATGTTTTTTTTTATTATTATTATTTTTTTTATGGTAGGTAAAAATCATCGAATGACGAATCCCACTCTTGGGCGGAGCGGGAAACAGTGTCAGACTCTTACTGACTAAAGAACCTACCCCGTGCCTTCCTTGCCTTATTCTCAGAGCCCCGGTGTAACGCTTTCGCATCAACCCACAGCTCCGGAAGGCTTCGACCACTTACACAGTTTTCACTGATTGGAGATATTGAGTACGGATTTCGAGCATTATGATTGGTTGATTCATAGTCCGGTCCTTTCCACTCCGCTCAGTACCACTTTTGTGGAAATGCATACCTTTTTTTTAAACCTTGAAAGTTTTTTTGGATAAAATAACTGCCGTTATACAGAATTTCGTTTAAATATACAAGGTTTTTTTAAATGTGAAAAGATAATATTTATAAAGGGCAACAGTTCAAGAATATCAACAGATTTTCAGAGGTCTTTATTAAGTATATCCGTGTTGCTGCTGCCAATCACAATTCAATCGAAATACAACTTGACATTGATCTGTTTCATTCAAAAAGCTTTCGCCGGCTACTCTAGCTTTTTCACCTTTCACATTAAAAGAGAAAAAACTTGTTCGTTAAAAATATTGAAATTACATTTTGTGCTAAAGTAGACAGGATTCTTTAGCCAAGCTTTTTAATCGTTCTCTCATTAAGTCTGGACATTTTTCTGTACTTTTTGGTGTCCTAAAAGAAAGAAGAACTGTAAGTGGCACTACGAAATTTCGCTTCCCAAGTGGCGCAACCGTCTTTTTATAATTTAGGTAAGTAAACTGTCTTTTTTGTTCCTTACGATATAAGGAGCGGCTGGCGGGCCTCATTTTAATACAAAACCTTCTTCATTTTAGCTAATATTCAGGTATGCTTACATTTTCTATGAACATTCCGTATTTCTATAGTTAGCTGAATGCTACATTATCCTTACATACAAATTGCTATTATGAAAATATTCACTGAATTGATATTAAATATTTTTTTCTTTATTAAATTAAGGTAAGCAATTTTGAATAAATTAAATGTTTTGTGCTGTTTCTGGCATTGTAATAAAAATAGTATCTACAAATTAAGTGACGGCATGGTTGACGTAGTGGTTGAGCAGTTGCCTGCTATGCTGCGTGTCGTGGGTTCAAATCAATATCATCATCATCAGCCTTTTAATGTTCCCACTGCAGGGACACAGGCCTCCTCTCTAAGAGAGGGAATGGGCCGTAATCCACCACGCGGGCCCAGTGCGGGTTGGTGGATGTCACATGTCTTCGAATTTTTGGTTCTAGGACATGCCGGTTTCCTCACGATGTTTTCCTTCACCGTTTTGAGAGCAGTGGTAATGAAATAAATTACACAAAGTAATGTGCCTGACTAGGTTTGAACCCGCGACCTACAACACGTAAGTCGGGGCCGATACCACTCGGCCACTACTGCTCTCGAAATCAATATGTTAATGAAAAAATATACAAGCTTTAATTCATAAAATAAAGACCTATATAAAACACAATACATATAAAATATATAAATGTTGTTCTCACGCATATTCTAAGCACTTTTCAAATTAAGAATGTTTCAGTCACTTCGAACCCAATGTTCTAGAATACAAATTTTTCAAAGAGCTGTTTAATTTACGAACTAGCACAAAGACTGATTATAGTACTGACAGCGCCAGTGCAATATTCAGTGTCTAACCCAACCGGCTACTGTTGCATGTGGCAAATAGCCAACGAGCTTAAAGTTAATATCACTTTGAGTTCTAACCTCGTTGAGGAACTCAGAAAAACCTTAAATACATTTTAGAAGTTAAAGATGATATTGGTTAAGCTGATCTGAAAAATATTGAACTCAGTTATGAAAAACTTGTTTTAACAAACTCAAAGTATATTAGTTTTTCTCATCGTCTAATATCATTAAAAAGTTTTGCACAACAACTTATATATAAATTAAAAATATATATATTCTTCTGCTGATCCAAAGCCTTAGCAGAAACTTTAAGTTTTTTTTTGAAAATTAAAGTTTTATTTTCAATCTTACTGAAAAGTCTGTTTACTTATTAATAAAAGAATATAACCTAACTATAAAATCCATTGTTTTCTAAACCTTGCTAGTGCAAACATAAATATAAAAGTACAGAAATGTTCACAAATTCTACTATATTTTTTGCTTTATACAGTGTGTTTTTTTTAGAAAATCCTAATTTGATCCTATATGGACTATCGAACACTGCTCAAAGGAATCTCTTTGAGCTATATCCGATATTTCATATAGCTTTAGACTTCTTTTTTAAATGTAAAAATGAAAACTACATCTTTGGTATTTAGAAAAATTAACAAAGAATCGAAAAATAGTACAAGCTTTATGCATGTACCATTTGATAGTGTACCTAATTAAGATCTTCTTTTAGGAAGAACCAGATAATTATAGCAGTCCAAAAGAGAAAGTAATGTTTTTAATTTAATTTTAATTTAAATGTTCTAAATAAATCACTTTTTCGGAGAAAAAATAAAATAAAATGAAGTAGGAACACATATTGTAAAGTTATTCTTTGAGTGTGTTATGAAAAAAATTTTTTTTTTGCATAGTAGAGAATAACATTTATACGCATTTATTTTATCATAGAAGGTGGTACAAAGATTTTTATATTCATAGCAGTCAGATGCAACGTGTTGGCTCACAGGTTTGCTCGTTGTAGTAATGAGGTTAAAATTACTCTTTTTAAAGCGTTTTGCCAGTCATTCTACACGGGGGGTCTGTGAGTTAATTATACGCGGAAGACTCTGGACGCCCTGCGGGTCCAATATAATAATGGGTTCAGGGTGCTGTTGGGGCTGCCTAGATACTGCAGTGCATCGGGAATGTTTGCTTTGGCGCGTGTCGATGATTTCCACGCTATAATGAGGAAAAAGGCTGCCTCATTGCTAAGCAGGTCTAGGGCAAGCTCCAATGGCATACTTGGCCGACAAGTGTGATGCGCCAGTGATCAATCACTGGTTGCGATTGCTGGTGCGGCAGTAAGTGGTTTTTTATGTTACTAACCCTTTAGTTGATAAGTTTTTTACTAACCATTGGAGCTGTGTTGTCTTGATAAATACATTATTATTATTAAAGCATCAGGTTTTTACTTAACATTATAAAATATATAAATACACGACTTTAAAATTTTAATAACTAGCTTCTGCCAGCGGCTTCACCCGGATGAAAATTGATTTCTCCATGCAAGCTTCCAATCCCCGCTTTACCCCCTTCGTAAAATCTGAAAAATTCTTAGCGGATATCTACACCCTATAACCTACCTACAAATTTAAGGTTTGTAGGTGCATATAGTTTCTGAGATTTCAGAATTAATCAGTGTTATTTAGCTACACTTGATAACAACAAACATAATATTGTTATTATCAAGTGTTTGTGTGGACATAAATTAATAATTATATTAAAATCCGATAATTTCCTATAGTTATATATAGTTAACAACACGTGCAACGAAACGTTACAAAATACACACGCGGCGCGCCCCGCCTTAGCGCCTCTCTACTCAAAACTGAAAGGCAAAAAGTTTATAAAAGGCGTGCGCGACGCGTGAGCGGTCATTAGTTTGTCATCATCGGAGCTGCTCGGACGTTCTTGAAGTTTTACTTTATTGTTATATTATTTTTGAAATAATTGTGATTACATAAGTGTCATATAATTATTAAATTTAATCATATAAAAAATTTAATCAAGCATAATGAGCAATGAAGATGCATTTATTCATGAAGACACCCCTCCTCTTACATAATGTACCTACATAACTTTCCAAAAAAAAAATTATTCAAAAAAAAAAATCCAAATTATGTAGGTACCTAAATTTATTTTTGGCAAAAAAAGTCTAAAATCGAATGGTAAGTATAATTAAAAAGCGCACGTACGCATGTAGATTGAGGCCAAAACACTCGTCTCCTTAGAGCATTTTCACTGTCCTAGATACTTTCAAATTTGGCCATCCACACTCACTTGAAAAATTCACCCTGTATATTCATGTCCGTTAGGAATACGCAACATCCTTCAAAGACGATGGTCCGACGCTTGTGTGCCAAATAAATAATGAGCCGGGGTATGGACGGGATCTTATTGAGAAAACAGGCGTAATTCGGTCGTCTAGCTATCTTAACCATGTCTTGTACCTAACATTTGTTGTTTTTATGTAGGTTGGATACATAGGAAAGAGAACATTGAATATGTTGTTTAGTGAAGCCGTTTGCCTAGTTCTGTTACAGAAGTTGTATATGAAGGCGACAGCAATAAATTTGCAGCACAACCGTCACGCGTCATTAATAAAGTTTTCTGGTAAAGGGTTCATGGCGTAGAATTAAAATAATTGAGTACATATTTTATTAGCCTTACAAACTTAGGTATATCGTAATCTAAGAGAATTAGTAAACTCTTTACGAGTGTCTGCACTTTGTAACAGATCGCTCAAGACTCCCATTCATATTTGTCTCCTTTCCGTAGGGACCCTGAAGAGGGATCGAAGTCAACTGGGGTCAAGGGTTCATGTCTGAAAGGAAGGCCCTGTATACCAGGACAACATAGGGACAGGTTCAGTTGTTTAGTCAGGAAGAGTCTGACACTATTTCCCGCTCCGCCTAAGGGCAGGATTTGTCATTGGATGAATGTTACCCACTATTTAAAAAAACCTGTCTCCCCTCCGTTATACTCAAGAGACGTCTAAAACATCACAATGTTTTACCCCATTCCGGTACTTTTTTATGGTAGGTAAAAATCATCCAATAACGAATCCCGCCCTTTGTTGGAGTGGGAAACAGTCGCAGACTCTTACTGACTAAACCATCTACCCCGTTCCTTCCTTGCCATGATCCCAGGGCCCTAGTAATACGCGTTCGCATCAACCCTTGGTCCTAGGAGGCTTCGACCCTGCTGGAACCCTACAGTTTGCTGACAACTCCTTGAGGCGATCGGGAACGGAGCGCAGTGTTGTGGGGTTGTGGTGGTGCGGTGTGACTTGGCTCGGTCCGAACTGTTACCAGACGACCGGACGTAGGTTTTAACGGTAGGAAACTTAGTCAATAGATATTGAAGGAGTTTAAAAAAAAAAAAACAAAAGTGGGCGGAATTATTCGGTGATAAATACTTTGAAGTATATTGTCTACTAGCTTTTTCCAGCGGCTTCGCCCGCGTACATAAAATATAACCTATCAATATCATATCATATAATATGTCACTCAGGAATAAAGCAGCTTTCTATTGTTGCTAAATTTTTTCCAATCGGACCAGTAGTTCCAGAGATTACCCCCTACAAACAAAAAAACATAAAAACAAAAAAACAAACTTTACCTCTTTATTATATTCGTGTACTTTGCAGGTATCTATTCGTCTTATATCCGTCACTCTAACATTATTTCCTAAATTACTAGGTATGAAAAATAATGTTTATTTTGCAAATAAGTTTTTCAAAAACATTTTTGCACGTAATTTTTTTGTCAGTTTAGACTATATCAGGCCGGTTCTTTATAAAAAAAAGCATGTGATTGCCCTAATTTACCAATGTAATTTGGAAAAAAATATTCTTTGTTAAAAACCAATAATAAGGAATCAAAGCGAAAAATCTAATGAATGTTTCGATTCTATTCACTGCTGCGTTTCTATTCACCCCCTTTGTAGCTATAGCTTTTATTTTTCTGTACCTACTGCTTTAAAAGTATAGAAATATAAAATGAACATTTTCTTCAGAGCGTTCGAGCAAACCGTTCATTGAATCTTCTACTACTACGAGTATTAAGTCTTCAAAGCAAAATCAAAATACTTAATTAATTAAGGTTTTAATACCTATAGATATTACAAATTTATTTATTATTTCAAATACTTTTTCTTTCGTGGAAAACCTATAATTGCTTCGCCCACCCTAGTGAAATGATAGGAACTATCAAACCTTTACTGACTGAAATAGATCTATGTCCCTACAGTCAACCTTTGCGTTTCAGCGTCATGGTAACACTTTCGAATAATTGTGAAGCGTATTCGACTTACTAATAAAATTTTATGTGCCTGAACAATCTCGCAGCATAATTTCGGATCCTTAGACCGATTTTATGTGACTAAAACCCATAAAGCAGATTTGGACCTGAGCGTAAAATAATATTTTAGCAAAACCCTCTACGCGAAGCCATTACCCTCTCCATCAAATTTTACATAACCAGTTAAGAAAATGAGCATTTCATCAACACAGCCATAACATCCTTATTATTATTGGCTGTGGAAGTAGGTCGTCCGTGAATGATTGGCCCGTTCATATTATGCGTGAAACGACCATTACGCACATAGGAAATACGACCAACCGGATCGTTTAGAACTCATTCGCAGGAATTTTTATACCCAACCAAATATGAATGTTAGGCACACATTTCAGACTACCGTTATGAACGCAGACCCCTATTGGTCGTTAAAATGAACGATTTCGGTGTAACGTCAGCAAGTCATGGCATTGACGTGTGATGGTGTCGGTGAATGAATTGATGGTGCTTGCCAATTTACGTTTTCCCTGTATCGTATAGATAGAACTGTTGTACAGACGTTATTCCAAACACGAGTGGCCTCGAAATCAGTACGTTTATCAACTAGTTCGTGTAGCACCAGAACATTCAGCCACAAATTGGATATATCGACGTAACAACACAAGCCAACGATCCATTCAACCTCACGCACACTGAAAATTACACCTAAAATGTATTGCTGCGAAGAAACGACCACACTTTATAGCTCCAGAATCACCCAATTCCCTCTTTATCTATTATGTGAGCCCTACATATAATGGCTATATCATCATACGGTCTAATGTCCAGTATAACTATGCCCCTAAATTTAAGTAGTCGTTGGAAAACACTAGACTAGTATAGGAACACATTGGCGATAACATAGAATTGTTAAAGGCAGTCGTCCATAAAATCTAACGTTATAACATTTGATGTAAATGAGCAGGGTATAATATACTCGGGTGTCAACTGTGAGAGTTCTAATATCGCAGAATGACGTGAACAATATTCGCGAAGTAATTTCCTCGATCGTAAAATTCTAAGAGCACGTATAAATTACTTGCTATGCAGTAAGTTTCTTCGAACGTATAAAGAAATTCCCCAAGTAACTTTGGCAATTTTGAAGTTATTATTATTTAACGACTCCATATCTTTCTGTTTTCATTAGACATTAATAACTTGGTAGTTCAGAACGTATCGAGAATTGATATAAATATTTTGTGCTGATCTGGGATTGTCTGAAGGCTTTTGGTGAAAAAGTATAGAAAATTTGGACTTGCAAGATTCTCTTAAGGAAATCACACCTTAAAAACAAGGGTAACCCGCAAAATTTACAGTTATCGGTTTTTTTGCTATTTGCTGCTTTGTGTCGAATAGTAGTAGTAACAAAAATTATATTTGCAATAACTACATGTTGTGTGTGGGATCAAAACAGAAATAGCAAAAAAAAAATTGCTGACCAGCAATTTCTGGTTTTCGTCCCACAGTAAAAGTTGTTTGTTATCATAACTACAATCATGTGTTTAAATATCGGTCAACTTATGTATTTACTAAACTATACTCAGTAAAATCATCATGGTAACTCTCTATCTTAGGGAACGTCAAGATTTTATCAAAACGGCACGTTTTCATTGTTTTCTGAGTTAGAGAGTTATGTGAATAATTTTAAATAAGTATAGTTTTATAAATACATGGCATTACCGCAAATACATTTAAAAAACATTTTTTATTGTCATTGATAGGCTCGCACTCGACCGCTATGCCACCTGCAGGCCTAGCCAATTTGCAACCGTTTCGAATCGAGCCTCAGCGTAAATACCATTTATGCAATAGAACTAGAGGATGAAGTAGAAACGATTACATTTCACTCCGTCATTTTGAACGATGTGAATTTGGCTACAAATATGAGATTTTGTATTAGAGTTCACAATCGAAGTTTTGAACTTGGCTAAGTCAACTGATGGTAAGTGATGATATCACTATATCATCACTTACCATCCTATCATATCATCTTATCATTGTCCACTGACAATGTAGCACGCTTGCTTAGCATATAGGCATTTGTGACAATATTTTTTGTATTAGGTATTTCCATTCTTGCGGTACGGTAAAACTGTCATTATAGTGGTAATGAGCTTATAGAACCAATAGAAAAACAAAACGTGGGATTAAACTTGCCTGAGTTCCCTTATGCTTATTTATTTATTTATTTATTTATTTAACACTTCATGCACAAATGTACAGAGGCGGACTTAATGCCTTAGGCATTTTCTACCAGTCAACCTTAGGGTGATGGAGAGACAAACAGTGGTAGGTGCAATAAAAGAGCAAGGCGTCAGTAGGTACTTCACTTTTTTATATTAACTCTCTCGCAGAGTCTCTCTCGGGAGTTAATTACACAAATCCTTCACAGCTTTCCGGCTTAACTCTTAGCAACTATCGTTTTGTTTCGAATTCAGCATGACTTGAAGACCCCACTTTATCTCCTAGTCACATAATGTACTATTTTATCTGGGAAGTATGTTCCTTTGGGATGATTGTCTACATTAATGCGGGCAAAGCCGCTGGAGCAGCTACATAGAAAGGAATACATACCAAGTCAGATAAAATGTTTTTTTAGCATGAAACATTATTACCCTTCGTCCGTATGGTGTTCCGACGTAAAGAATGGCACCATCCCATGTCTTCCCGTGGGCCTGTGTCCAGCAGTGGACGACTTTCGGCTGAAATGATGATCATCATCAAATGATGATGATGATTAATACCCTTATGAACGAATTTAGATGAAGTGCCAGTGGGATTTTATTCTGGTTTTACAGTATTGGTTTTTTCAATACCAGTAGCGCACCATTCAACCGTTTACACATCGCATAAAAATATAAATAAATACATAGTTTATCTACACATGATATAATGTTATTATACATTGTCATACGTGATATCGAAAAGCACTTTGATAACAATGGTACCATTAAAACAACTTACTAATTAATTTTATGAATATAGTCCAAAGCTATTTCAACAAAGCGAGTTAATCTCGCTTGATATTCTGAAAAGATTTAAAGGCTTAAAATTAACATTTTTACAGAATTGTGTTAAACAAAAATTTATTTAATGTGTACTGGAGTAGATCACATAATCACATATTTTATGAAGACTATCTCTAAAATATACAACGCCATTTAATATTTTTGTAATAAAAGCTTTGCGTGTTTCTAATCTTTTCTAAAGAACAACATTGTATGTATAAGCTGCTTGTATTAACTTTACCAAATTAATAAGCGTTGCGTGAAGCTTTATTCTTTTAATTAAAGTTTGCAATAAATTGTTTTTTTATAAGAATTGTATTGGAAAGACTAGAACGAGCTAATTATATGTCAGATTATAATTTAGGTGTCTTCAAATCTGGAGCGAATAAGCTCTTAATAAACTAGAGTAACCATTAACGACTGCATCACTCTTTACCATGAGGTGGGATCGCAGTCAAGCATTGCTTTATGTCTATCAAAAAATTCTGCCGCGGTCTTACCATCCGATTATAATTTAGGTATCTTAAAAATAGAGTGAAAACCATTGCATAATTGTTTACATTACTATCAGCTGGGATCGCAGTATTGTTTAAAAAAGTAAGTTAACCAATACCTATTTTGTAAAGTTTGTCTCAAAATCATTGGTTTATCCTGTTTTATCCTAAGTCCTTTTCACTAAACTTGTTGTGATATATTTTTTTTATATTCTAATGTAATTATTTATTCATGAGAAAACCTAGCGCATATTTCAGCAAAATATTAAAAATTTAATACCCAAATAAATAACACTGTTTTGTTTCGATAACAAAAACGAAAAAATGGAGGAAAACTTGCCAATTTATGTTCCCAACCCCGCAATAAATATTTGCGATAAAAATATTCGGGGCTGATGAATGAAATAAAAATGCAGCACTAATTCAATCCGTGGCCGGCTACCATGATTCACGTCCTAAGCCTTCATCATCCGAGCATCCATTTGTATTCTATATCCATTGCGCGCCAAACCATTCGGATAATAGTATTACTATTGCAATAATTGCGTATTGTACGACCAATAAAATTTGCCGATCGCTTGCATTGTTTTACGTAGCTAATTCTGTGTGCTCGTAGTTGTATTCTAATTTGGATGTGTTTTGAAGTTATGGCTTAATTTTTAGTTGAAAACTGACAAATTAGTCTTGTTTAAATCCTCCACCTATGTGCAGATGGCAAGTATTAATAATTATCTTTTCGAATACCGTAATCTATACTTAATATTATAAAGCTGAAGAGTTTGTTTGTTTGTTTGTTTGAACGCGCTAATCTCAGGAACTACTGGTTCGATTTAAAAAATTCTTTTTGTGTTGAATAGACCATTTATCGAGGAAGGCTTTAGGCTATATAACATCACGCTGTGACTTATAGGAACAATGGAAAATGTGGAAAAAACGGGGGAAAATATTCATCTTTGAGGGCTTCCGTTGCGTGCGCTGCGAAAACGGTAGAAGATACCAAAAAAATATGTAGGAAAGAATTATTCCTCTTAAAATGATCTAAAAAAATGTCCGCGACAGTATATGTCTATCTTTTAAGGTTAACTCACTAGAACCGTTTTTATGGGTATAAAATTTGCCCGAAATTAATGCTTTATTACCAATTATTTGTTAGAGTTGTATCAACATAGTCATATTAAACTTTATCCAAATAAATGTGTTGTTGATTAAGAGTATGTAATTGTGAACAAAATTGTCTTTGACATCACTTATTTTCAATGAACGTCTTAGAAGATATTACAATTTTAAAATAACTCCGATATAAAATTCACACGCGTCGCATAATGTGCAAAATATGACGCTGCGTCTGGCCGGCGGGCGAGGAGAGGGGTTGCTAGCGGGCGGCGCGGAGGGTTTTTTTTATGGTAGGTAAAAATCATCCAATGACGAATCCCGCTCTTGGGCGGAGCGGGAAACAGCGTCAGGCTCTTACTGACTAAACAACCTATCCCGTTCCTCCCTTGCCTTATTCCCAGAGCCCCGGTATAACGCTTTCGCACCAACCCTCGGCTGCAGGAGGTTTCGACCCTGAAGAGCCCCACAGTTTGCTGACAACACCTTGAGGCGCGCGGGAGCAGTGAACGCCGTCGACGACTTGGTCTCGGTTTGGACTGTTACCAGACAACCGGACGGCGAGCTACCCATTGCTCACCGTCCACAAGCCAGCGTCTACGGAGACCAGATATAGGCGGGATCGCGGCGGTGACGGCTACGGCGAGGGCGCTGTTGCCTTTGCCTTATGCGGTCGGCCTCCTCCTTTACGAGCATTACTGCTTCGCAGAAGGAGGCGACCGCTTGCCATTCTTCTTCGCTGCGGACCATGGCCTGAACCAAGGCCCGGCGTGAGAGGTCGCCGCCGCCGATCACCCCCACGAGGACACAGCGATGCTCTTCCCAAGCAGTGCACACCTCCACCGTGTGCTCCACCGTGTCCTCCGTGCTGGCCACCCAGTGGCGACACCCGGTCGTCTCTTCCGCACGAATCCGGCGCAGGAATCTCCTGAACTTTCCATGTCCGGTGAGAACCTGCGTCATGTCCTGCGTGATGTCTATCCACCACGCCTCAAATAGGGGACTTACCGCCGAGATTATGGCATGCCTAAGTGTAGCTCTATGAAGTTTTTAGTTAATTATGTTCTTTTAAAAACTAAATTGTTTAAATTAATAACAGAAATTGTCACGGGCAAAGTCGTGGGTAACAGCTATAATTTATAAAGCTGAGGTTGTTTGCAAAAATAAATATGATGCCCAAAGTAACTATTCCACGCGGACGAAGTCGCGGGCACAGCTAGTTAGAAATATAATAGAAAGACAATAGGTGTGCGAACACCGCTTGAGGCTTTAACTTGAGGAAGCCGCTTGAGGAATTTAACTAGGTTTTTTTAATAACTCTTGTTTTCTACTTCGATTTCTCAACTCAAAAACGGAAGGCATTTCTAAATTGAGAATTGGAACCAAAAAAATAAAAATAAAATCAGACTGAAATTTCCTTTATTAGTATACTCGGTAATAGGTAACAACAATCGTTTGATATCGTCTCATTTCATCCCTAACAATATTCATACCTACAAACATTTTTTACAAGGTTTCATGTTTTGAATTTGAGCGAAATTCAAAACATAAATCCCAAACAAATTGTGATCGACAGAAAAAAAAACAAATGTCATTTCCAGGCATATTTTATGAAACTTCACAGTTTATTTATCAAGTGCCACAACGCCCACAAACCGTGAAAAAACGAATAAATAAAAAAAAGAAACAATATATTCATTCAATTTCGTTATATTTTTTAGCCTACCGCCCAAACGATTCGATTAGTGGGCCTATTTTGTTCGGCAATTGGAAAACTACTGGACCATGTGACGGTACAATTGTATTCTGTGAAATCTTTTTTCTAACAAAGAAAATCAGGTATAGGGAGATACTTATTCTTACACGCTTTGTTTTCGATAGGTATTCAATTTACCTAGTGTAAGAAAGTCACCTTTGCAAGCTTTTTGAAGAACTTATCAATCCAAAAGGTCATGCCTTGTAGATTGAATAATTGGTCTCGTGAGTATTAGATAGGCTATTATTTATCATTTTCGTTTATTATTGGTATTTATAAGTGTATATGTACGCATATATTTATATATTAGACTTATTTGTATGGTTTTTCCCCTCTCTTAGTGAAGAGGCCTGTGTCCCAGCAGTGAGAACAATAAAAGAGGCTGATAATGTAGTTTTCTACGCTTCTACACTAATATAATAAAGAGGTAAAGTTTGTTTTTTTGTTTTTATGTTTTTTTGTTTGTAGGGGGTAATCTCTGGAACTACTGGTCCGATTGGAAAAATTTTAGCAACAATAGAAAGCTGCTTCACTCCTGAGTGATATAGGCTATATTTTATGTACGCGGGCGAAGCCGCTGGAAAAAGCTAGTTTATTATATTCGTATATTGTTGGTGTTTATTAGTGTATGTGTACACATATTTTCATATATTAGACTTATTTCTTTTGTTTTATATTGTACACGTGATTATTTTCTGAACGTGATCTCTATCACTCAAAGGTAAGCTTAGGTTTTATGCATGAATTGATCTGCAGTTTCGTAAAAAAAATTGCTGGTATATGTTGGTGCATATAATGTTTGCCTATCTGGTCGAAATGTACTCTACTTGCTGACTTTTTCAGCGATTTGAGGTTTGATCTCATAGTCATAGTTATTTTTTATCATGACTATGTTCACGTGTTTAAATATCGGTCAAAAATTTTACCAGTCACTACATATTTAAGTTTACAATAACAAAGTCTTAATTGTATTGAGAGACCTTTTCTGTGGCGTTTTATGGTGCGCAAAAATCATCCAATGACGAATCCCGCTCTTGGGCGGAGCAGGAAACAGTGTCAGACCTTACTGACTAAACACCCCACCTCGTTCCTTCTTTGCCCTTCACACTGGGGCCAAGCCTTCCTTTCAAAAAGAAACCCTGGGCCCCAATAGGCTTCAACCCTTTTACAAAGTCCCTACGGTTGCTGACAGCTCCTGGAGACGCGCGGGAACAGAGCGCGCTGTCGACGACTTGGCTTGGTCCGGACTGTTACCAGACGATCGGACGGCGAGCTACCCATTGCTCACCGTCCGCAAGCCTGCACACAGAACAGGTGATGGACACAGGCGAGCTTAACCCACAATTGGGTTTTCTTACAGCAAACCTTAAAAGTATAATTGAAGAATTTAATCTAAATGCTTTTTAGAATAACAACAGAAGAAAAAGGGTGTGACCTGAGTGGTGTATTCTGGAAAGAAAATGTCGACGCGTCACCGAATTAACTTTATGAAAATGTATATAACCAATACGTTTAACAATAAAACTGATCCAGTACAGCTTACACGTACGTTAGAGGTAACATCCACCATACCAGATAGCGTTACGGGATTGATTTGAAGTACTACCAGAGTCCAAAAAAGCAAAGAGCAACTAAAGAAATAAAAAACTACTCAGATTGGCAGAAATTTTCGTATAATTTCCAATCTCAAAAAAAAAAAACAGAACAGAAAATATTCATTAATATGTATCCAAGCACGTCAAGTGACCGTTATCTGTAAATAATTGTAGCAAGAGGTATTTAATTTTCGTTCAGAATATTGAGCAATCGACACCACTTAAACTAAGATGATCGAGAGGTCTCAAGGTTTTATTAAAGATTAATTTATAAATCATTAAATATTTCGCAGTTACCATGAAAAATAATGAGTCTGTATTTTATAAAATACTTAGCCTCATCTAGCTAGACTACAAAGACACTCAAAACTTCTTAAAAAAAATTATTATCTTTCGCTGGATACATATTACACATAGTGTAAGGAATATGTTATTTCTATATAACGGCAATTTAATTCGGTTCCAAAATAAATGCATATTTTATCACTCGGCAGGAAAATACAAACCTGTTGAGTATTTCCCGGTAACCTGAAATTTGGCAAGAACTAAGGTCTTATCATTCTATCTATTCTAGAAAACTGACTGGCTAGCAATAGCAAAGAGACATCGATGCTCAAGACTCGACTCGACGGGTTTTGACTCGATGAGTGCATCATTAGCGACGATCTTCTCGATTCGTTTCTCAATCGATTCAAACGCAAATTAACTGACGATAACGTCAAATCAGGATAAAATAAGTATTGTAGGGTCTAATTTAATCTATCACGTCATGGTTGTGGTCAAAGGCAAACAAATATATAATTTTACTCATTTAAAATATTAGACTAGCTTTTACCAGCGGAGTCATCCGCGTGTAATTATTACTTCTCTTCATTAAACTTATTTGCCTATAATGTGTATTTATATAAATGATTGTTATTTTGATTTATAAAAAATCTGTTCAGACGTTTCAATTTGAAGGAGTTCCAATCTTAAACAGATACATACAATAAAAATTAAATAAAGAATTTTCAGAATCGATTCAGTAAGTGCACAGATTACGCTCTACATACAAACTTACAAATAACTCTTTATAACATTACTACAAATACATAATTATGAATAGTACTACGGATAACCGACGCGTTATATAAGACCACTATATTACAAATATATTTGTATTTTATTAAATCTTTCACAAAAAAAAAGAATATTTTTTAGGAGTTACCTGTAAAAAAGTATAAAGCTTTTTAAAAGTTATAAAACGTTATCACGGGAAGCTTATTATTACAAGCAAGCCAATTCCTAACTTGTTAGGTCATGTGGATATAAAAAATACCCTCCTTTTTTACATATTTTTCACGGGAGTGGATTAAGGTGAAAAAGGTTAAACGTACCTTGAAAATTTTTCATTATAATTAAATGTTATAATGGCTACTTTAGGGTCTTGATAATGTGTGTTAATATATGTTAATTTCATCATTTAACCTTTCGTCGATGAATGGTCGAGAGAGAATGGGATATAGTCGCCTCCTTCTGCGAAACAGTAATACTAGCGAAGGAGGGAACGGACATCCTGACTTCTCATCGTCGACCGCAGAAAATGTAGAACCAGGTTACCACAGATGCGCACTTGCGGACGACGGCTAATAGATAGCTCGCCGTCCACCCGGTCCACCTTCTTGCGCCTCAAACAGATGTCAGAAAACCGTAGGAGCTGTTTAAGGCCGATGTCTGTCAGTGTAAAGGCCCGGTGATACTGAGTGGAATACTACAGTAACCGAACAGCGTGGAAAAAGGCCCTCCTTTTTGGTCAACTCTCTAGTTGTTGGTTTAGATGACAAAAGTCCCACCTCTGTGGAACTGTTGTCATCGTTGATAGAACCAGGTTAAGGCTGGCACTGGGACATGAGAACTGGTACGAAAACCAAAAGACCGAGTCTCAGCAATGGGCAAAAGTGAGAGAGAAATACATTAGCAAAACAAGCTCGGCCAAAAAAGTTTGGTGTAGCGATCGCATACTGGAAGACGCAGTGTTGAAAGGCCTACCACAAGGTGGACCGATGACCTGGTGAGAGACATGGAAATCCGATGGATGCGAGACGGACAGGACCATTCGTTGTGGCATCACGTGAGAGAAACCTATGTCCAACAGTGCGTTGAGACATCTATGTCGCCACATAAGAACTACAGGAATCCTGCATCGCGCAAATCAAAGTTCTCAGCGCGATTTGAACATATGCGACAGCTTAATCAACTGTCGGGCAGTAGCCCACTATACGATAAAACTTGTCTGGTTGGAGGATCCTCGCCTCTTCATTAGATGTTCGCGCGTTCGCATTACTCTTTGTTCCACGTACCTCCAAAAGTAACGTTTTTCTGCTGAAATGATGATGACATTAAAAATAATGTGATCATGTCGGTTAACAGGACGATGCAATTTCAGTGACGATACATGTCATAATGTACGTACTGAATAAAATCATTCTGAAATAACTAGCTTTAATAGTTATTACAAAATGAATTTATTATGTCCTGAAAATAAGCTGTCAACCAGTAATTAATATCAGTGACACGTATAATTAAACAGAAGTGCACTTAACATATTGTAATAAAAATAACTACCTCGTTACGTGATTTACTTGTTCATTATTTTGATGAGGGTTTTAGTTTTAACTATTGTTTTGCGAATAATGTTAGTTTATTTGTATAATATAGAAATAAATTGTTATTGGTTTTTAAGAGAAATCAATAAACCGGTTTAACCTTTTGAGTACCGTAATTAGAGACATAATTGAAAGACAATAGGTTTTTTATGGTAACGAATCCTGCTCTTGTGCGGAGCGAGAAACAATGTCAAACTCTTACTGACTCAACACCCCACACCGTTCCCTCTCTGAACTTCACACTGGGGCCAAGCCTTCCTTTCAGAAAGAGACCCTGGGCCCCAGTAGGCTCCCACCCATTTGCCGCAGCGTTTTGTCTTGCCGTAGGGATGAGTCCATATAGACAATAGGTGTGCGAATGTCGGCGTTTGCTTGGAGCTCAAGAGTTTAATTTAGCTCTGCTACTATAATCTTCAAACTTCAAAAGTGTATTGAGCAGTGGTGTCCGAATGATAACGGGTCCGACTGACAAGTTATAGGACACTGGTTCAAACCCAGCCAGGGGCATTACTTTGTGTAATTTATTTCGTCACCACTGCTCTCAAGACGTAAGGAAACCGGCATGTTCTTAGAACGAAAAATTCGAAGAACATGTCTTTTATTCACAAAACCGGACTGGGCTGGCGTGGTGAATTACGGCCCATTCCATCTCCCAAAGAGGATGCCTGAGTCTCAGCAATGGGAACATTCAACGTGTGATTATGCTTAATATGCTTATATTCATAGAATTCTATTTATTAAATATTTATCAACGTCTAAATAACATGGAAAACTTTAGACACGATCTTTTTGGGCATCCCGGATCAGACATAATCCAACTATCTAGAGAAAGTTCCTTCCTTTTCAAATGAGTTTTGTGGAACTTTATACTCTGTTACGCAACTCACAAAATTAAATCTATTAAAATTTATGCAAGATAATTTGCATATTTTAATAATATGAGCCAGGAATCTCTGTCCATCTGTTTTAAAGGGATTTTTGAGCACTATTGTGACGATCATATTACCAACAATCAAAACCTAAACTTATTTTCTAAAATCAAGAAAGGAATATAAAAGTTTTGCTGCATTACATTGAGGCTTGGCTAAAATGCAATTAAAAACTCCTACATCTATTGCAGACAACGTCAACGATTTTAACAAAAAAATCAGGCCTTCTCTCTAGGAGAGGAGATGGGGCGTAATCCACCAAACGGGCCCGGTGTGGTTTGGTGGATGTCACAAGCCTTGGAACTTTCGATTCTAGAACATGCCGGTGCACCTCACGATGTCTTTTTTCGCCGTTTTGAGAGCAGCCCCCCTAGCCAAGTTACAATCTTTTCGTTTAGAGTTAGCGCTTGTAGATAGCCACCCCAACTCGTTTCCGAGGAAAGGAATTAAGGTCCTGGCCAACTACAAGCGGTAACTCTAAACGATACGAACATAAAGTTATAATCATAACCAAGTGGCTACGGGGCCTGATGAAATAAATTACACAAAGTAATGCGCCTGGCTTGGTTTGGACCCGCGACTTGTAAGTCGGAGCCGTTACCACTCAGCGACCTCTGCTCTCAGTAAAGTATACATACATAAATAAATAAACAAATGAGCCACGTTAAAACTAATTCCAAAAACGGAAAAGTTAATTACTTTCCTGTATCTCGGCGTCCATCACCAAACTGCCAAGCAGGTTTACAGTATAATGAATACTTAATTAGTTAAAATATTTATGCCCAACATTATTCCACAAACGTAAGCAAATTGAAGATAAACACGTGGCTTTGAGTTCATTCATAGTCAATTTAAAGGTCGGAGAAAAGTTTTAATTGACTTTTTCTGTCAGGAAACTTTCCTTAACTGGCCCAAATCGAGGGTGCGAAGAAAGGAAATAAACTTATACTTCATTATACAATACTGTGTTTATTGTTATTTAGCCAATTACACCAATTATGCTCTAAAAGCATAATTATAGCTTCGCGTTAACTAAAAATGGTTTATTGCCAGGCAATTAGTTTGTTCAAAGATTGAGCAATTGGTCTAGTGGTTAGCGGCCCTGACTACTATGCCAGAGGTCGAGGGTGAGATTCCCACCCATGAAAAATGTTTGTGTTATGAACATGATCATTTGTTCTGTGTCTGGATGTTATTTATCTATAAGTAGCGACCCGCTCGAGCTTCACACGGGTTCAATGCTGATATTATATACAATATGCATTATTTATGTAAACTTTCCTCTTGAATCACTCTCTATTTCAAAAAAATCGCATCAAAACTCGTTGCGTAGTTTTAAAGATCTAAGCATACACAAGGATAGACAGTGGGAAGCAACTTAGTTTTATATAATGTTTTTTATGGTCGGAAAAATCATCGAATGACGGATCCCGCCCTTGGGAGAAGCAGGACACAGTGTCAGATTTGTACTGACTAAACGATCCACCGTTTCTTCTTGACTCTGTTTCAGGACCCCAGTGTTCCGCTCTCGCATCAACCCTTGGCCACAGAAGGCTTCAACCCTGCAGGGCCCCTACAGTTGCTGACAACTCCATGAGGCGCGCGAGAAAAGTGCGCGCCGTCGACGAATTGGGCTCAGCCCGGAGGGTTACCAGATGGGCGGAGAGCGAGCTACTCATTGCTCGTTGTCCGCAAGCCCGCGCTTACGGTGGCCGGAATGTTTTATACTATGTAGTGATTTGTATATATATAAAAATATATGAGTTAACAGTTGTCTAGTACTTGTAACACAAGCTCTACTTAGCTAGGGACTAGACGGCGTTGTGATAGTTTTCAAACATAAAAAAGACATGCTGGAACAGGCTGGACCAAGTAAAACGAAGATAAACGACAAGAGGTGGAAAGTTTTTTCAAACAATACCAATTATGCGTTATTACCATATTGTAAGTTTTAGTAAATGGATTAATAGTTTGAGTTAGTCTTTAATAACAGAGGTGAAGCTCAATTTTGTCAACTTCAGGCCTCCCCGATCGATGAGAATTCATGTCCGTTAAACCGCCACCAATTGTGTTGTTTTAAAGTTACTACTGTGTGCTATAGTTCGAAGTTTGAACTATATAATATCGTTTCGGGTAATTGCGACACACACGCACATACTCTTGGGTGACCACTTTTATTTATAAAACTAACGGTACCTAAGCATACCATTTTAAATGGTCATAACTGCCTTTAACCACCCTCATAGCGACTCTGCAAAAGGGTCGAAGTCTACTGGGACCCAGTCTCTTTCTGAAAGGAAGTTTTGGCCCCAGTGCGAATGGCAAAAAAGAAACGGGGTGGGTTATTTAGTCAGTAAGAGTTTGACACTGTTTCCTGCTCTGCTCAAGAGCGGGATTCGTCATTGGATGATCTTTAACTACCACAAAAATAATGCACTCTAATAGATGGATGAACGATTTTTGCCCACCATAAAAAAAAAATACCTATAACCATAATAATGCCTTATAATATTACCATTCCTTCTCCTAGAAAGGAGGCCTGTGTCCCAGCAGTGGGAACATTAAAAAGGCTGATGATGATGATGATGATGATGAATATTCCCACTGCTGAGACTCAGGGCTCTCTAGGAAACGTAATGAGCCGTGGATGCCACACGTATTCGATATCTTGGGCCGGTTTCCTCACAATATTTTCCTACGTTGTTTTGAGAGCAGTGGTTGTATAGTTCGTTTTTTAATCCTAGACTACGATTTGACAACTTAAAATGTCAAACTCCAGAAAATTGGGAACATATTTCTAGAGTGTGACATTCTGGGTTGTCAAATCGTAGTCTAGAATTAAAAAACGAACTTACTATAAGTGGTTGAAAGTATATAATATTATTTCGGGTATATAGTGGCATACACGCACGCACTCTAGGCTGACCACTCTTACTTATATATCTAACTAACGGTACCTAAGCATACAATACTACTATTTACGCTGTACACAATAATTTGATAATTAAAGTAATTAAATTAGCCGAATTTAGGCTTAAATATGTGCAATTTAAACGTGACCTACATTCGAAAATGTATTGTTATAGGCAGTCGAACTATTGCATGCATTTATGTTAAGTATTTTTGTTTTACTTTAGTGCTTAATTAGACATGGTTTGAATCGGAATACTTGCATTTTGACTGACCTGCCAGTCGGAGGTCGTGGGTTCGATTCCCACCCAGGACCAATGTTTGTGTGATGAGCACGATCATTTTGTTCTGTGTCTGGGTGTAATTTATCTATATTATGTATAAATATATAATTATGTTTATCAGTTGTCTGGTACTCATAACACAAGCTCTTCTTAGCTTGAGACTAGACAGCGTTGTGTGATAGTTGTCTAATATTAAAAAATATTAAATATTATAATTTTACAAGCTGTGTATTAGTTTCACCTTTCACCCATAGATATGTCAAACAGGTTTCACCTGTCCCGATGTTTGTGATAATTGATCCGTTTCCCAATTACCGATTGAACTGAAATTTTGGATGCAATTTTGATTGACACATGTCAATCAGATGGCAATGCAAAATCGTTATGTCGTGGAGTTGATTTGATGATAGAACCGGGAGGTAGCCAGAGTGTAGTTACTGCTCCACCCAACGGCGCCGAAATATCGTTGGATAATATTTGCCCACCTAAAAAAACTATTATTTCCCTGAGAAATCATGAAATGATTTCACCAGTTCTAGATGGAACAAATGTGAATATGTTTATTACGCTTTCATGGCTGAACGGATTAGGGTGAAGCTTGGCCCACGGGTAGACCATGTCACCTGAAATAAGACATTAAGTACTTTTTATCCCGGGAGTCACCAATATTTTCTGAAACTCAAACAAGCGAAGCAGTCTAGCTGCGTCGCTTGTTTGAGTTGAAAAAAGCGATGTCTTAACGACCACTGGATAATGTTGTTACAATTATGGTATAAAGGCTATAGGCTTTTCCATTAGGCAAAAAGGCGTTAACCAAAGTGAGTGTTGGAAAACCACCACCTAAACGTTTATTATAGTAATGGAGTTTCGTTTCAATGGAGTGTCATTAGCACGCCGCCGTTAGAAAACCATAATGCCGCATTTTCATTCGGAAAACAAAACTGTCATAATTGTAAAAACACTCTTATAAAGAAGAGAAATTGCATCTGCGTCTTTAAATATTTTATAATAATTTATTTAAAAGGGTGACTGTTAATTAGTGACTGATACTTAAACACGCGATTGTAGTCATGATAGAAAACCACTTTTGCTATGGCAAGCTAGGCACGCGAAGCAGTTGAGTCGTTGCGTCGTTTAGGTATATCTGTAGTATAACTAGTTTCTGATCCTGTGTGAGTGGAGTTTTATGGTAGATTACTATACTAGTATAGTGATTGATCATTCTTGATTTTTTTTTTCCAATTAGCTGACTTGTACGCCTTCGACGACTTGGATGCCGTCCTGAAGAATTGACAAAAATTGGCTCAAAATCGAGAACTCTGGAAAAAACGGAGGGAGGCCTATTCCCAGCAGTGCGACAGCATGGGCTAGCTGACTTTGTTTTTATTTTACTAGTAGCTACAAAATTAAGTATCTACATATTTCGTGGGCTTGCGGACGGCGAACAATGTTGAGATTTTGCTCGGAAATATAAGTACCAACAAAGTTATCGTATTTCTGTTGATTGGAATCCTACACAAGAGAACTGCAACAGTTTTTTTCTAGAAAGATAGGTTGTATCGAAAAAAAAATATCAGATTTGGATTTTTGATGGACAAGTAGACAGACTATTATTATATCGATATAAATACCAGTTTATATTATTCGATACATTTCATTTTAGTTTCTAGAAATCGATTCACCCAAAAAGAGGATACCCAATATTTATTTTTCAATACACTTACTCGACAAACCGCTTTTATCGCACCGCTTCCAGGTACGCAATGGACTGTGTTCCGCACTAGCGCAGATTTTTGTTTTTAAAGTCTGATACGTGTGCGAATTTGTCAATGCAGTTTTCGGCTCTATAATACATTTTCCTAAGGCTCGCGTCAATTTCACCTCGACCGCAATCACAAACTTTCTAGACTTGTATAAAAATGAAGTCCTCTTTGATCGCCAAAAACGAACGTCGTCCAAAATCACTCGCAACCTAATTAACGCCTCTGAAATGGACTTTGATACAAGCATTGCCAAATGTCTGTGCTTAGCCGGCCATTGAACTTAAAGTCTCATAATGGCGTGTCCCTTCCTGAACAGAATGATTTCCGGCCATGTCCTTGATACCCGAAGCTTTGTGAGCTTTATATTCATAAGTTTTCCGCACGACGGGACGCGGCTGCGTCAAAACTATTCGGTCATATCCAAAATATGGATGTCAACAGCGAAAACCGATAGGTATTTTAATATTGGTTTTCTGCCACCGCCAATGTTTTCGGTTTGCTAATAATAAAATATGTACTAACGGGCAGCAGTTTTACGTGGTATTAGAAATTTGTCCCATGGGAACTTACTACGGGGATAAAAAGCATACCATGTGCTATTTGGAGCGTCAGGCGGCGGTCGACGGTTTATTACTTATTCTTTTATACACTTTTATCATCTACAGCACATCACAAATTTACGTATTTTATCTATTTCTTTGATATTTATTATTTCATTTCGATAGTTTTTAATTTAATGTCCGTAACTGAGTTCGTGGCATCACAGTAGGCCCTAACAGAATACCAGCGCTGCGATATTTATCGTTTTAAATAACGTAGCATATGCTGAGTTAGGCCCCTTTTTGCCCTCGCATTTCCTGTATTTTTAGTTGATATGATTGTGTGAGGCACAAATAAGCGTTTTTTTTTTCTTTCTTTTATTTCAAGACATGTACTACCTACTAGACTATCGAAGGCCAATTTTTATCCGAATCCCTTCATCAGTTTCAGCGTGAAAGAACAAAACATATATACGTATCTTTGTTGTTCTTTCACGCTGAGTACAAAGTTTTGATTTAGAATAATACTAGCTACTGCCTGCGGCTGCGTTCGCGTGATACTAGAAAACTATTCAATGGGAACATACTGCCAAGGTAAATTTATTACTTTACCACAGATACTAATAGATTATATGAGTTATTTTACGTGATCTGCCTGTATACCAAGATTCATCAAAATGCATTCAGTCGCCCGTCATGCGTGTAACATACGAATACTCACAAAATTTTGTCATAATAACAATTTAAATAAGACAATTCAGTTTTAATAAGAAGCACCTTTGTACTCTTCTATCTGTATGTGTTCTTTTCTTTTTATGTTTGTGTGTACATAAATAAATTTAGTATGTGATCCTTCTAGTTAGTTTCTGTGCCATATAAATTACAAATTAAATGAAATTATGCAATAGGAGCACGTAAGCCTTGTTTTACAATGTAGATGAATGAAATGTTTATAAATACAATGTTGTCTCTACCAAAACTATTAACTCAACAAACCTCCTCGGGCCTTTCGTTAAGGGCCTCAAGTCTACTATTTCAATTTAATTGCTAATTTTGACAAGTTTGGTAATCTATATTTACAAAAGGAGAAACTGACTGACTGATATATCAACGTACAGCCAAAACTACGGAGACTAGAAGCGTAAAATTTTGCACAAGGCTTCCTTTTATGACGTAGGTGAACATTAAGAAAGGGTTTTTCAAAATTCAGCTAGTGAAGAGATGTAATGGGGGTCTAAATTTTGTATGGAGAACTCTACTTTAACACAGGCGAAGCCGCTGTAAGAAGGCTAGTCTACAAATATAATGGCGGCATTATGACTTTTCAATGATGAACAACTGACACTTCATTGAAAAAAAAATGGCAAAGAAAGGTAATAATTACAAATTAATGTTTGACATGTGCGGTAATCTGCTGAAATTTTGACTTACCATTAAAACGTTATTGTACAGTTACAAGACAGCTCGTAACACAAATCTACTATGAGATTACTGATCGAACAATGATCAGCTATTGTGCATTAACAGATTACAAACTTTTAGCAAAATGACAATGGGATCATGTTGGAAACTAATTTGATTTGCTTGTATGGTTTATTGAACTAGTCACTTCCATGTATATCAGGGTTCGTGACAGTACGCAATCGTCGTGATTTGCTCGTGTTAAATCAAGTTTGATGAATCATATCGGTAGTGTTGTACATTGGGGCAAATGGTTAATGTAAAATGTCTGAAGGCTACAGACACAGTATATACCTTCGTCAAAAAATATCCACAGCTATAATTTAATCTAAACTAGCTTCCTGCCAGCGACTTCGCCAGCGTGAAAGTAGATTTTCCCATACAAACTTTGGACTCTTCTTTCATAATTATGTTTTCGTCGAGTTTTCATTATTTTTAAGATGTATTCTGCTATTCGTGGCGGGGACAATTCCTAAGAACCAAAAGCCATGAAAATTGGTCAAGCCGATCTCGAGTTATAAGTGTGACAAACCCGTCTTTGTTTTATATATATCTACACTAATATAATAAAGAGGTAAAGTTTGTTTTTTTGTTTTTATGTTTTTTTGTTTGTAGGAGGTAATCTCTGGAACTACTGGTACGATTGGAAAAAATTAGCAACAATAGAAAGCTGCTTTACCACTGAGTGACATAGGCTACATTTTATGTACGCGGGCGAAGCCGCTGTCAAAAGCTAGTAGATTATAAAAGCGGCTTGGTTGTGCTTCATGCAATTTATTTCATTACCACTGCCCTGTAAATGTTGAAAGAAAACATCGTGAAGAAATAGGCATGTGCTAGAACCAAATACCTAGTGGACGACATGTGATTACACCCGCACTCGGCTTGTGTGGTGGATTACGGTTTACTTCTAACAACATTTTTACCCGCGTAGAAGAAAAAAATATAATACAGCATATGTCCGTCAGTAATAAAGTAATAGTCTAAAGTAACTTTAAAGACAAAAATATCTTTGCTTTATCTTATTAGTAAAGATATAAAAAAAGTTTTGAATTTAAATTGAATGTTAAACAAAGAATTTTACGTACCAGTATGTACTACTCGTAAATTATGTGCCTGCTACATAAGATCAGAGGCCTGAAGAAAAAAATAAACACCAAAAAAAGAACAGAAAAAACATGCTGCACATTTTCGTTTGCTAGCCAGTTACAAAAAAAAACCGCTATCCTCATTCATTAAAAACGAAAAATAAACATACAGAACACACTTTTCACATCACTTACATGTTGTCAGACGCACAAAATTAAAGCAAAGACCTTTTTTCCGAGTGCTAACCAGCATAAAAATTGAAATTTCATGTTAACTTGTGATTGCCGGGGAAAATGGAGTCAGTCTTGGCAGATTGCCGGGGTTGATACAAAGTTCTGGGACGCCTTCGAGGAGATACAAGGCGACAAGGGGCTGGGAGCCCATTCTCTGCCATTCTGAACAAAATCAGGCAAGCGCTGCGTAACGTCACACAATGGGAGCAAAGCGAGTGACGTCGCCTTAAATAGATTAACGTGATTTTAAATGGAAGCTTAAAGTGTTGTTGTTATATCGTTAAGAAGGATTTTGCTTAAGTTGAGTGTGGAATGGTTTAAAACTCGATAATGAGGCGCGAGTCGTTGGTTTTAAGCTTTTATTTTTATAAGCTTACATTAGATTAGACTGTTATGATAAGGTGCTGAGGAAATACGATCATTGGAAAGCACTTGCCTTTTTACTCTCCAAAGTTTGATGTAATCTCTAAAACTTGAAGCGTAAGTAAGTCAACATATTTTTTTTAATGTTTTTTTCTTTTGTTACTCCTGTACCGTTACTGTCTGTATATGTATGTTTTACCTATTTTGTTACTATGAAGAGTAACTGAGAAACGAATTTCTTAGGGTCGAAGTCAGAATACCTTGCGTATATTTTTTTGCTATTTAGTGCAAGTCATACGAACCGAAAGAGTTGTATAATGATAAATTATAATATATAATACATAAATGATAAATTATAATAGATAAATTATAATTCTATTAATAAAAACATTATTATTACGCTCGCCAGACATATTTTAATCAACAGTCAACACTGACCACGAAAATTACGAAATTTTGATTCGCAAGCTACCTTTGGAAGAAAACGTATCTCACGCATACAGTAAACTCATGGTGAAATGGAAACAGCGACTGTCGCAACCTAGCGCTGGGCACGCCATAATTTCGGCAGTAGTGCCCCTCTTTGAGGCGTGGCTGGATAGACCTCACGGCTTCCTCACCTTCCGCATGACGCAGGTCCTCACCGGATATGGCAAGTTCGGGAGGTTCCTGCACCGGATCCGTGCGGAAGAGACGCCCGGGTGTCGCCACTGTGTGGCCAGCCCGGAGGACACGGTGGAGCACACGGTAGAAGTGTGCCCCACTTGGGAAGAGCAACGCCGTGCCCTCGTGGGGGTGATCGGCGGCGGCGACCTCTCGCGCCGGGCCTTGGTTCAGGCCATGGTCCGCAGCGAGGAGGAGTGGCAGGCGGTCGCCTCCTTCTGCGAGGCAGTAATGCTCGTAAAGGAGGAGGCTGACCGCATAAGGCAAAGGCAACGGCGCACTCACCGTAGCCGTCGCCGCCGCGATCCTGCCGATATCCGGCCACCGTAGACACTGGCTTGCGGACGGTGAGCAATGGGTAGCTCGCCGTCCGGTCGTCTGGTAGCAGTCCAGACCGAGCCCAAGTCGTCGACGGCGCGCTCCGTTCCCGCGCGCCTCAAGGAGTTGTCAGCACACCGTAGGGGCCCAACAGGGTCGAAGCCTCCCGGAGCTGAGGGTTGATGCGAAAGCGTTACACCGGGGCTCTGGGAATAAGGCAAGGAAGGCACGGGGTAGGTTCTTTAGTCAGTAAGAGTCTGACACTGTTTCCCGCTCCGCCCAAGAGTGGGATTCGTCATTCAATGATTTTTACATACCATAAAAAAAAAAAAACGCATACAGTAAAATAAAATAATTAGAAAAAAAAGACATTAAAATCGATGCAAGGCCAAAAGAGACTTAAAAGATAAATATGCCAACGCTGGTATTCTGATAATAGGGCTCGCGGTGTTGCAACGGACACACTCACGGAGGTTAAATAAACTAGATAGGTATCGAAAAATAATAATAAACAGTATTAAAAACAATGATAAAAGCGTAAATATATATGTTAGTGTGTCACATACATTGACCATTAACCTTAACAGATTAAATATTTTTTTCTTGCTACATACACATATTTGGCGCAGCCACAATTTTTTTCTTTTACCTTTTTATCATATATGTCTGCATGTGGTTTCTGTATTGTGTGTGTCTCTGTGTCAAATAAAATATTTCTCTTTCTTTCTTTCTTTGTATAACGTGTACTGTGTCGAACTGTGTAATATGTCGTTACCACATTAACTGCGTTCTTTATAAAGAGTTGTGCTTAAAACTGTATACTTATACGAAACCGCCGCTTTACTATTTGAAATGTAGGTAGTAAAAGCTCTCTCAACTCATTTTATATCTTCATATTCGTATTTCAGGAACAACTTGGCTCTGGCTTTTCTTCCCACTTATTAGGAAAATGTTCGTACCTGTTTTGACACTTCACAAAATACTTAAAATAGTATACGTGAAAATGCAGTGCTTAAAATGAAGTCCCCGTTAAGGGGCCGATACGCCAGCGAACTTATTTATTCTTACTTCATTTATTAATAAAACATGAATAAAAGCTGTATATCAAAAAAATAGTTTCAAAATTATCTTTTAGTTTGTGAAAGTTGCATAACACCCAATGGTTTTTGCCTAATATTTTTGTCTGTGTTAAACATAACTTTGAAAATAAATCACACCAATTTCAATGAAAATGTAAATATTCGTTGATATGCGAATTATTTGGAAAATAGTTTAACATATATTTCGTTTATTTTTTTAAATAAATAACACCAAGCTCAATGAAAAAAATTGTAAATATTTGTATATCAAATTATTAGGAAAATAGTTCAGTTTAACAATATTTTTTTGTAAACCCACCGAGTAGCCAGACGTGATGTCACATTTAAAATCATTAAATGTCGTGTATCTCCCCCTTAAATTAAGTCCCAGTTCACGATGTACCTTAAGTGGTCCTACGAGGATGCCTCATTTAATTTTAATGTATCTTGGACTGGGTACTTCAGAATCCTTCCCGGCAGCTGCTGTCGGAAGCTGGATGAAGTACCATCAGCTATACAAATCAACACAATAGATGTTGGCGTTTTGCATCCTATTTGCATCTTAAGAACGTTAAAAGGCCATTTTTTTCTCAGAATCTTGAGAGGAAGGATTATGGTTTTAGCAATTCATGGCGAACAAAAGAAATGTTTCTTTTTGTTGTCTTAAAAATACTTTTGTCGTATTGAAGGCTCTACGGCTGTAGGGTTTCTTTTTTTGGCATTCGGCTCAGTGATGGAGGAGTTAATACAACGTTTGATAAACTTATTCATTGTTCTCTGTGTTATGATCTCTTCTGCTTACAAGGATCCGGTTTTCTTTTTGGAGGATGTCTTAGACTTTTACTACTTAGACAATTTTTTCTGTGTCCTACCCAAAGGTCCTTTCCTTGTTATGATTCGTGAAGTCGATATGCTCCTTGGTAGTCCTTAATTGAGCTTTGCAAATAATGACAAATGTATCTGTATGGCTCTCATGTGATCTGACTATTACATTTACTTATTAACTATAAAAGGTACTTTCACCCTCATTTATTTTGGTATTTCTTATAAGCGTAGTTAAATAGATAGATTAATCTAAGAGGAGGGTTTATATACGTATATAATAAATGCATGTTCAATATCAGCATTCCATCCATGTGAAGCTGGGATGAGTCGTTAATTATAGATAAATTACAACCAGACACAGAACAAATGATAGTGCTCATTTTTCTGAGTAGGAATCGAACTCATAACCTCCGGCATAGCACTCAGACACTAATTACTAGAAAAACATAACAGTCAATAGAATAGTTCCTATTGTGGAAAACCTAGAAAAAAAAAGAATTTAACCTACCTCAGATATTAAGCTCTACACATTTCTGCACTTCATTTCAACAAAATTTTAAAGGGAAAAAGATCAAATCTCACTACCCTACCCTATTCGTATATTTTCTATTAAAACTACCCTCCATACATCATTTTACAATAAAATACTATCCAATTGAAGTTCCTCGCGGTGTTATTTATCTACTATTGTGTACAGAAAGCGGCGGGTTTATTTCTTACACCTAGTTTAAAGAAATGGGGCGACAATAATAATATGATAGAAATCACGCATATTTTTCACCTGATATTATATATGAGAGGTTGTAAAACTTGTAACTTTCTAGAAGTGTGTGCTAGATTTGGGTCTAGAAAACCTTTATTTATTACTAGCACTTTGCCAGGGACTTTGTTCGCAGGAATGTTTTCTTTTATAAACTTTAATATTTTTGTACCAATGCGAGCACAGTTAGGAGGCGTTTAGCAAAGTAATTCTTTGCATAAAGGGCACCTACTGGACATGTATTTGATCCTATGTCCTATCCTATAACTTATTTATTTGTAGTATTTAGTGTAGCCCCAAGCTGGCTCAATAAATAGGATATATCCTATTTATTGAGCCAGCTTGGGGCTACACTGGAAACAGCAATTAATAGTAGGTATTTATTTGTGAAAGCTATTAAATAGCAACATCGCATGCGTATCGACTCCTGCACGTAAGCCGCCCCCGATACCTGTGCACCGTCAATACAGAATTATATTACAGATAAAGGGGTTTTTTGGTAGGCAAAAATCCAATGGCATCTCCCGCTCGTGGGTGGAGTGAGTCACTCCGTTTTCATCTTCTGTGTTTGTGCAGCGGCTCACTGCGGACCACATCCCACATATCATGAAAAAAAACCATCGGTGGACAGCATTACCGTGGCCGAATACAAGGCCAGGTAAGAACTTTAACGCCATCGACACTCTAAGAAGATTTAATAAACATTTTGTTGCTGTTTTAAAGAAAAGATTTCTTTTTAGTGTTACGAATTTGACATTTATAATTTTACGATTTATACATTTAATTATTATTCTAATAATAATCTAAGGTTAATAAACTAAAAATATAAGTAAATTATTAAAAAAAGGGAGAAACTTATTGGGCATCAAAACATTCATCCGCATTGATATCTAGGTATAGGAAAAGTGACCAGAACGCTGGCAGCATTGCCACGTTGGATGGCAATGCTGATTCGCTGACAGAATTAAAGCCCAGCACTCTAGTCACGCGAAGAGTCGATACGAATTTGTTGTTTAGTTTAAAATATTGTTAAAAAACACAGGCAAGTACCCAATTCAGACAAAACAAAGATCACCATCCCTATTTACAAGGAAACAATAGGTACTAGCTTGCCAATTCAAATCACGGGCACGTATAGAAATCAAGAAAATCGTAATGAAGAGGGAGAAAGTTACGGCTAGTCGGAATATTTAAAAAATTTATGGATATATTTATTTCCATGGAAGATGGGTAGGCTTTTAATATAGGACGCAACTTGTGTCGATACTCTTGCGCCATCTCACCTTCCTTGCTCGTAATCCTGTGCCGGTGCTGCCGCTGCGGCTGCGGAGAACCTCAAGCGAAGGAAATATACTAACCTTGTTGGTAGTTATATTTTCAAGCCCTTTGCGGTTAAACTCTTAGATCGTGGGGTCCGAGTGCCCACAAGTTGTTTAATGAGCTTTCTAAACGACTGGTTGACACTTCGTGTGACCCAAGAGCTGGCTTTTATCTTGGGCAGAGAATAAACATTGCTATACTAAGTGGTAATGCTGCCAGCCTTTTGGGTACCTTACCAGTCGACAGCGATGCGGAAGAGTTTTTTGTCGCCTTATTAGATTAGGTACCTACTTTTAGTAAGTTCATAAGGGTTTTTATTTTATTAATAGTATATGTAGTTATAAGGTTATTTCATTATATCATACTTTTTTGTGGTAAATTAGACTATTTCCCTAATGATTTGATTTATGAATATTTCCATTATTTTTTTCATTGAACTATGAGATATATATTTAGAACGATATATATTTATATTCAAAGGTATGTCTAACACAGACAAAAAAGCGAAGATCAGACAAAAACCATTGGATGTAATTTTATGGAACTTTCACAAACTAAAAGATAATTTAATAATCAATCTTTTGATGTACGGCTTTTCTTCATATCGTGTTTAATAAATGAAAAACAAATTATTATTCAAATAATCTTGGTGCGCGGGAAGTGACACTAACTTCTCTTTTGTTCGCTTAAGATCGCTCGATTTTCCCCTGAAACTTGCAATATTCTCCACTATTAAAACAAACGAGCATCCAAACATTGAAACATCCACGGAAATTGACCTGAAAATCAGTAATTAACCAAAACCATTGCAGGCAGATACTGCAGAGACTGCAAAATAAATACAATACCTGTTCGCTCACGGCGAATCAATTCGGGCATTTAGGAAGATATCCAACTCTCGCCTGACGCCTCGGGCCAAACTTTGGATTAATGCTAAACAGAAGCATTCGATCCGCCTAACTTATCTACACTAATCTACACTTCTACACTAATATAATAAAGAGGTAAAGTTTGTTTTTTTGTTTGTAGGGGGTAATCTCTGGAACTACTGGTCCGATTGGAAAAATTTTAGCAACAATTGAAAGCTGCTTTACTCCTGAGTGACATAGGCTATATTTTATGTACGTGGGCGAAGCCGCTGACAAAAGCTAGTTCTTAATATTATGCCGAGTTCGCTTTCTGTGTAACCGAATGCATACTAGTGCGAGCTTGCGAATGACGGTCAATGGGCAGCTCTTTGTCCGGACCAAACCCGAGTCGTCAACGGCGCGTAGTGTTCCAATTTTTTTTTAATTGCCTTAAACTAGTGCTTGACTGCGATCTGATGGTAAGCAAGAATGCAATCGTTGATGGTGAGGCGCACTTGTCTATTAAGAGCCTATTCACTCTAGCCTTGAAGACATCGAAATTATAATCGGACGGAAAGACCGCAGCCAGCAAACCGTTCCAGTTCCTCAATGTACGCGGCATAAACGACGAGGCAAAACCCTTAGTCCGGACCGTAGATGTCTCAACAACGTAAGGGTTTTTTTTTTTTTTTTTTTTTTTTTATGGTAGGTGAAAATCATCCAATGACGAAACCCGCTCTTGGGTGGAGCGGGAGACTAGTGTCAGACTCTTACTGACTAAAAAAAACCTACCCCGTACCTTCCTTGCCCTATTCCTGGAGTCGAGGTAACAGTTTCCCACTTCCCTCTAGACTCCGGGAGGCTTCGACCCTGAAGGGCCCCTGCAGTTTGCTGACAACTCCTTGAGGCGCGCGGGAACGGTGCGCGCCGTTGACGACTAGGACTCGGTCTTACAGACGACCGGACGGCGAGCTACCCATTGCTCACCGTCCGTGAGCCAGTGTCTACGGTGGCCGGATATCGGCAGGATCGCGGCGGCGACGGCTACGGCGAGTACGCCGTTGCCTTTGCCTTATGCGGTCGGCCTCCTCCTTTAACAACGTAAGGGTGGATATCTGCCGTGCACTAGCTTCTGACGTTTTATTAGTGCCCATATAGGCCTATGTGAAATAAAAGCCATTTTGATTTTGATTTTTTTTTTTTAGAAATTTATTTGCTACGAATGCAGGTACATAAATATGGTGTTAAACAAATTATAGATCCAATACATTCTACCGTCAGGCATGCAAAAATTTTGAAGTTTAGTTAATAATAAAATAGTATAAAAAATTACCAATTATTTAACTAATATCAAATGATAAAAAATTTCAATTAAATATAAAATCACTGAATTTGCCAATTAATTTAGTGGTATACATAGTGGATTTAATTTGATTGTACGCCGAGATGTCCGATGGTAAAAAACGTTCATCAAAGTGTTAGTAAAGTCGTGCTCATATCTTATAGTTCCACTTATTGGACGGACGGCGAGCGACATTGCTCACCATCTACAAAACCTGCACCCTCTGTAGCCGAGTTAGTAGTACAACCCGTGCGACCGTAATTCTTAAGCTACAAGTTTCTAAACAGAAGCAAATAAGAAAGCAATATTTCACAGCTTTATTGCCACTCTATTATTTATGTGTTACACCTGATTATCTCAGAAACGACTAGGCTAGTCATAAAAATAATAGATAGCTTCGGGCAGAGCTTATAAAATTGTGCTTCGTGAGTTATGGCAACTATTGTTTTAGTCATGGCTTAACTAACTTAATGGTACTCTTGACATCCAGACAGTTTTTGTTTTACAGAAAAGGGCTATTCGTTCGATTTATAAATTAAGTCTCAGATACTCCCTCAGGGATAAATTTAAAGATATAAATATAATGACTGTCCCATCGCAGTATATTTACGAGAATATTTTGTATGCACATAAAAATAAATGTATGTTTAAAAAATACAGTGATGTTCATAATTTTAATACTAGAAACAAAAATAAATATGTAGTTCCTGCTACCAGGCTCAAAAAAATAGGGGGCTCATTTAGATGCCAATGTATACACTTCTATAATAAACTTCCTAGTAATATCCAACAACTAAGCCTTAATAAACTTAAAGCCTTTGTTAAGCGTAAACTTTGCCAAAAAGCCTTTTATAGTGTAAAGGATTATATTGAGGACGTAAAGGCTTGGGATTGACCTGCTCCAGTACTCACTTTAACTGTTGTAACGTTTTCTTTGTTTTTATTATTATTATCTTCTCTCGATTTGACATTAATGTTTATTTTTTAAAATTTTACATTTGTAAACTATATATATTATTTTTGTGAACATGAGGACTATGTGGATTATGCTATATGTATTTTCTTTTTTGTTTCTGTCTCTTTAGTAAATTTAGCGTATGTCTGGCAATTTGAGTATTTGACGACCTACTCAAATGTCCTTTCCTTGGTATTGTTCGTCGGGTCGTGTTGAGCTCCTTAGTAGTCCTGAGTTGAGCTTTGCGAATACTGACAAATGCTTGCACTGACTGGACAGGTTTACTCAAATTTGTATGGATCTTTCTTCAAAAGACCATCTCAGACAAATCTGCATGGTTCTTATGTGATTTGATTTGACCAATACATATTTTCTGTATGGACTTTAAAAGAGACTTTGACCCCTGAGTTTGTTTCGGTGTTTCTTCTCAGGGTAGTCCGCTAGGAAACACCGGACTCATCTAGCATAAAAAAAAAATAATGACGTGTAAAAGTGTTTTTTAAACCTACTTGCAAAATAAAGATCATTTATCATTTATCATAGAATCTGTGACGAAATTTTCTGTTAGGAAATAAGATGAATTTGGGAAAATATTTAGTTTTTAAACATTCTGGCAATTTCGACACAAAACATTTTATTTTCAATCAAATAACTTAGGGTCTAGTAGATTATGTCACCTTCGTTCGAATTCAAATTACACCTATGAGTTAATAAAATAAATAAATATCGTAACAAAAATGCTTTAACTATAATACTTTTTTTTTATTTATTTAGTAAACTGTACAAATAATACTGAATAGGAATACACACACTTACATAGATAGATACTTAACTCAGGCTCTATTATGAATGCATTACGTATGACAGACTTTTACTGTCTCAAGTATACTTGCGTTCCTTCAGCTGCTCTTTATGTTACAAGGTTATGATAATTCTTCCTATTGAATACCGTTATTAGAGAAACAATAGAAAGACAATAAGTGTGCAAACGTCAGCGTTCGCTTGGGGCTCAAGAGTTTAAAAGAATCCCGTAACGCTACCAGGTAATAGTGTAGTTTCCGATACGAAAATACTATTTCACGGTAGCGAACGGCCGCTCCTCCATTATCAAGCTTTGCTTAAGTTTATTCAGGCGTACATGACGCCCAGCAAGTGCACAAACCATTCCTTTATCTTATCAAGTGTGTAGCGAGAATTGGTAGCGAGGAAATGGTTTAGCTACATACTAAAGTCTAGCGATTTATAGTTTTAACTGCGAAAAGGGTGGCGTATTTTAGTTCAGCCATCGGTGAGTTTTAGCTAAATACGAACTGCTTTCTGAGGTAGTTTAGCTGTCGTATCATATTTTAGTTGTACATACGTCTGTATCTTGTATCACCTTGAAAAAACGCTAATTGTCGTACTGTAGCCCGTGTACAGTATGACAAATAGCGTGTTTTCAAGGTCAAATGTTTACCAAATGTATTCGACCAAAAAAGGTTGGTTTCTAAATATTTTGTACCTGGACAAGTACAGATTTTTTTATTAGGTATATTGAAGTTTTCATATGCAATTTTCTAAAAAGCGCGCAATTACGTAATAATAATACCCCGTCGTATGCAAGGAGTTAAAAGAAGTGATATGAAAGAAAGAGCAGTTAGTGATAGCGTGACGGGTGACAGGACAGAATGAAAAAAAAAATATATTGCGCCTACCCCAAACAAAACGGAACAAGGGCAGGAAGATGATGATGCATGCGAGAGAGTTCAGAGGTAGGCTGCAGACATCCACTACTTGACATACGTAAGATTGTTACCACAATTAATGGTTATGTACATCTCGCATCCATCAGAATCCCGTTACCCTCACCAAGTCATCGATTCACCTTGTAGGAGACCTTCCAAATCTCCGTGTTCCGGTACGCGGTCGATCCCTACGGCTTTTGGAACTGTATTAGCTATTCATTAATATACATATAGCAGTCCTGTAGCTAGTATCCAATAGGTATGCAAAATTAAGACAAACACAACCATTAAGTACATTCCACGACACGCCTTTACTAAACCAATCTCTATCCACTAACTATTTGCCATTATTTCTGCTACTGACACTCCGAAAACCCGTATTTATCTGACAACAGAACAATATCTTTTTGTCCCACAAATTTCACGGTAACAAATTTCATTTCACCCAAATGTACACAGCCTCTCTTTACCATAACTTTCCATAATCCATTACGAATCTATCAGTGGCAGAGACGATCGTTCGTGCGGCAAACCCGTCTTACGTATAGCATTGATTTGCACACATCTATTCCAACCAGTTTCAGAGCCTGAGAGTCTAACCAATCACAATGAATCAGGAATTATTCGAAATCGAGCGAATAAAGTGGTTGTATCATAGAATCTGGGTACGTGTTAGGGCTGATTCAGACCGCGAACGACGTGGCGAACTGGCAATCAAATCTATCACAGTTTCGGAAGCGAATGGCAAATACGTTTAAATTAGTAAAGCCACCACACACCTAGTGAACGGGTCGATTGACGCAGTGCCTGAGCAGTCGACTTCAGTACTACAAATATTTGTTTTGTCTACAGATAGTTGTTTCGTCTGTGTTTGTGTAAGTTAGATTTACGTTTGCAAACGCACCACCGACACATGGGAAAAACTAGTGTTGTTAAACATGTTTTTCGGGAAATTAGGGAAGATATATTATACTGTATTTGGATTAGCTATATGTGGGGATGTGTGAGTTGGGGAGGAAAATACGTTTTTTTGTTTTGAATAGAAATAAATTTAACGATGAATATAATGGTATCTTCGCGCCCTTAGGTGGAGCGGGAAATAGTGTCAAAATTTTGTTGACTAGAAATCGCACTCCTGTTCCTTCTTTGGCTTCGATCCAGGGCCCTGAGTGACGTTTTCACAATAACCAATGGCCTAAGTAAACTTTGACTCAGCTGGGCCCTTACGATTTACTGACAATCTTTAAGGCGCGCGTGGAACGAAAAACGCTGTCGAAGACTTGTCGCAGGCTGGACGGTTACTGGACGGTTGGACGATGAACAACCCATCGCATGCCGTTCACAGACTCGCGCGTACGATGGCCGGAGATCGTAAATGGGATGCCTACGGCGGGGGAAGGAAAATAGGTTACATATTCCCGGTTTCTGTTGTAGTAAAACAAAGCAGTGTTCTACATACATCGTAATTATAAAAGTTGCTGCTATCGCAACAACTACTATTTGTATGTTGTTGCTGAGTAAATTAATATCAACGATTTTCGCCCAAAACTGGAATGCGGTTGAGATGTAGTTTCATGATGTGTCTAGCATAGCATAGCATCAGCCTTACAATGTTCCCACTGCTGAGACTCAGGACACCTCTCTAGGAGAGAGAATGGGCCGTAATCCACCACGCAGGCCAAGTGCAGGTTGATAAATGTCACATTTCTTCGAAGTTTTAGTTCTAGGACATGCCGGTTTCCTCACGATGTTTTCCTTCACCGTTTTAAGAGCAGTGGTGATGAAATAAATTACACAAAGTAATGCGCTTGACTGGGTTTGGGTTAGTGATGCGTCTAAACAGCCCTTATATTCCAGCATCGTTCCACCATGAAACGTTCAAAGCTCTTTGGCTTCAGCCCAAATTTGAATATTCCATTGTACGCATTCACATCTAAAATAAAAACTTATCTTTAGTAATGGGTGTAAAATAAAATGGAATTTTCGCATGCGTATGAGCAAAAAGAAAAGGTGTTCAACCGTTTTCTTAAAGTCTACGACACTTTTGTGGAACTCGTTACGTACGTGATACTTTCACGTATGTAAATAATTTTATGATTACGCATTTTTTTTGCTATTGTCTGGGAATTTAAGGAATCCTTTGCTAGATAAATTCTTTTTTTTTGTCTTGATAAGTTTCTGAATTGAACGACAGGAATAAATTGAACGACACTAAATCTTATAGGCAAATGTTTAATATGTATGTGTATTTTGGTTGACTTTACGCTCAAACGACTGAACAGATTTGAATAAAATTTGACATTTAGATAGGCCATGTCTGGAATAACATTTCCATACCCTTGGGGCTGGTGATAGACTATGACCCAACCAGAACAAGAGTTTTGTAAGATAAGCACGATCATTTGTTATCTGTTTGCGTGTTATTTATGTATTGTTAGGGGCATAGTGAAGAAACGCCAACAAGGAGGTTCACAAGCAGTGGCGGCAATCATAGATAAGTTCGTGCGCGCGTCGATTCTGGTGATTTTTGGACTGTCAACGTGCGGAAGAAAGAATGGATCCCGTTTTGAAAAGCCAATCTGCCTAATTTCGTAATATTTAGATTGTTTAGTGTTATTTCTTTTGAATGTAATTAAGCTAGTTCCGTTTGATTTCTTTTCCTTAGTGATTTTGGTTTTGTTTCGTTAAAAAGGAAATATAAAATGTCATAGTCTATCGTTATTGGTTTTTTAAATTAGACTCACTTCTGGTTTTTCCTAAAATCAGAAGTGGGATACGGTTTTCCACGTGGCCTAATGAGCTCTGAAATCCTGATATAAGGCAGTTTGGCTCTTCAAATCTATAAAAAAAAAAAAAACAAAATCTCAGAGAAAACGTCACGTTTCTCTTGTCACATTAAAAAAACGTAAGGTTATTTCGGTTTTGGTTGCTGAATCACGTAAGTAGCGTGGAGTGAGCGCATGAAGTAAAAATTGGGTTTTTACTTCATGATGCGATTGGAATTAATTGTAATTTTGGTGAGTACGTTCCAATTTTCGTTTTATTATTAAGCACCATGTGGTGATTTTGAATATACCTTTGCGTGATCACAAATAGATTTATGAATTCTAATTTAAAACCTCTTGCGATTCATTTTGCTTTTTGGCTAAACAAGCCTGCTTGCTCGCCTGAAGCATTTTTTAATATTTTGCCTAGCTCATTCTTATTCACCGTTATTAACAGTAAAGAAAATGCCTTGTCAAATACGTAAAAGTAGACGTCGCTGCAGAAACCGCAGCTCGCGTCGTGGCGACTGTGCTTCACATTCAAATGACAGTGATTCTGGTTCAAGGCGCCAAAAGTAGCATTCCAGGCAACTATATGATTCTCCTAATAATGTGTTAACCTAACAAATGCAACAAATTATAGATCGTTTGACCAGTCTCGAAGAACAGCGTCGCTCCTCGCCGTCGCGGTCATGCGAGCCCAGTGCCGGTGCGCCTTCGCTGATGTATCACGGTCGCGATCGGCGACTGCGACGCTTGCGGTGCGGTTGCGGTGATTGGTGATTGATGATGCGGTGGTGCTGAGCCTCGGAGGTCGGCTCTGCGGTGCTATCTTCACCGGGGCGTCCCGTGACTGCTGTTACAGACGCCAGAGTTACCGACCGTAACGTCGATGCGATAAGTATAATCAACACAACGGTGAGATCTAACCAATCTTATTACTTATCAAGTTTTCGATCGATTTTGTCCACCAAAATAGAATACTTGGGACGGACATAAGTTGGGTCAGGTGCAGCCGAGCGAACAAAAAGTCCAAGCTTTATCTCAGGCACCCATCCCAAAGACTGTTACTGTTCTTAGACTCCCTAGACCATTTGAAATTAATTCATTCGTAATTAAACAGGCACAAGCGACTGGCGAGTTGGACTCGAATATGCGCGAGCCATATCGTGAGGTGAAGGCGCTTCCCTACGGTTGCTACGAGTAGAACTGGTGACAGGCTCGTGCGGAGAAGCGAGCCAGGCTGCGGCAGAGTTCATGGTGCCGTGGCGAGGGGAGTGGACTCCTGATACGTGTGCTGCCTTCTTTGAAGACTTTGAAGAAGTTGGTGATGTACTTGTGTGGCAAGCTAACGTCGTGCCTCTGCCATACAATGATAAGAGCCGCATGGTACGCTAACGTCGTGCCTCTGCCATGTGGGCGGACTCACATGATACGCTAACGTCGTGCCTATGTCATGTTGAGAGCTGTAAGAAATACGCTAACGTCGTGCCTCTATTTCTTACGGTCGGAGATAGCTAACGTCGCGCTTCCTCTCCAGTGTTTTTAATTTTGGTTAAGTATGGTTTAGTCACATGATATGCTAACGTCGTGCCTATGTCATGTTGAGAGCTGTAAGAAATATGCTAACGTCGTGCCTCTATTTCTTACGGTCGGAGATAGCTAACGTCGCGCTTCCTCTCCTGTGTTTGTAATTTTAGTTAACTATGTCAATGTGTCTTCAGTATAGTCTGCGTTCCGGTCCAACAAGTTGTTGTTTATTTCATTATGTTCTCAGGTGCAGACGAGGATGAAAATGTCGAGTCCACACCTGAGCAAGCTGCCAGAAGCTACGAAGATGTGCCTCATGAACCTACTACGGAATCCGTGCTCTCCCGTTCGGTGATGTCCAGCAGCACGAGACACAGGAGCACGAGGACGTCCTCCAGTCAGGAGAGGCCGTGTTAGGGGCATAGTGAAGAAACGCCAACAAGGAGGTTCACAAGCAGTGGCGGCAATCATAGATAAGTTCGTGCGCGCGTCGGTTCTGGTGATTTTTGGACTGTCAACGTGCGGAAGAAAGAATGGATTCCGTTTTGAAAAGCCAATCTGCCTAATTTCGTAATATTTAGATTGTTTAGTGTTATTTCTTTTGAATGTAATTAAGCTAGTTCCGTTTGATTTCTTTTCCTTAGTGATTTTGGTTTTGTTTCGTTAAAAAGGAAATATAAAATGTCATAGTCTATCGTTATTGGTTTTTTAAATTAGACTCACTTCTGGTTTTTCCTAAATATTTAGAAATATATAAGTATGTTTATCAGTTGTCTAGTCCTCATAACACAATCTGTGTTTAGCTTGAGACTAGACGGCGTTGTGTGATAGTAAAGTTGTCAAAAAAAAAAAACAGTTTAAGAAAAAAAATCGTAACACAAGCTCTGCTTAGCTTGAGACCAGACGGCGTTGTGTATTAGTTGTGCAATAAAAACGAAATTCCCTTCATAATAACAATTGGCACTTCTTCTAAAAGACATCTACAAAACCAAAAGAAGTTACCGGATGCAATAAATTTCCTCAAATGAAAGCGCCTGCGATTTCATTGGCGATACAGAAATGCTGTTCGTAGAAAAATTGAATTCTTGAAAGCAATTTTATAACTTTTAATAAAAATTGGTTTTAAACTGGAGCTGGCTATTGTAATGGTCTATAAATCAAAATAACGATAATACTTCCGAACCCAGCAGAATGTATTAAAGCTACACATTGGAATAAAAATAACATTTTCAATACACTAACTTAAAAACCTGCTCCTGTTCTTGCTGCTTAGGAATACTATTAACTGTTTTCACTAGTGCGGTAAAGTATGCTAGTAGCGAACTCCCACCACAATCTACTGTATCTATAGTTACAAGCTCGACGCTAAGCCCATAACCCCCACGATTCGTCGGGCAGCTTCATTTTATATTCTTAATCATCATCATTTTAGCCGAAAGATGCCCACTGTTGGACATAGGTGTCCCCCAAGCGTCGCTACTACAACGGGTCTTATGCCCTACGCATACACCGGATTCAAACAACCCTGACTAATTCAAACATATTCGACATAACATAAAATGTTGTCAATACATACTCAATCCTCTTATTCCTACCGTGAAACCTAAACGTGAAAATTAGTCACTGTAGCACCAGGCAAATCCCACCTCGTTCGCAATAGAAAAGTTTCTCTACTATTATCAAAATGTACCTATTATTTCAATTAAATACCTTGTAACACACACAGGCAAATGTACAGCCAGCGTTTATATGGTACACAGCAATAAAAATAAACGACACAGCTTAATACAATACAGTGTAATAAAACGGATACCTCTCCGTTTTTACTTAATTAAACTTCATCACAAAAGTGCTTAAAAAGAACCTAATGTACTTTGAAAACTTTTCCTTAGTTTACGATTGCACCCTTTTTTTCTTCCACCAAAAAAATTTACATTGAATTTATTAGTGACCATACTTCGGTAACTCGAAGTTGGAACCATAAATTGGTTCCGCCATATCTTTTATCGCAAAGGCAATGTTATAATGAAGTTTGCAGACAAATTGCAGAAGTAAATTGGAAAAACTAATTTACTTTTTAAGTTTTTGTACGTGTATGATTTTGAGTCGTAGCTTTATATCTTGATTCAGCGATTTTGTGATTTAATCATTATTGACGAATTCATTTTCTTATTTAATAGGAGAATATAATACATAGTGGGTGAGCGATTAGTTTCCACACTGCGTGTCGTATGTTCGATTCCCACACGAAACATTTTTTTTTTTTACAACTATTGCTCAACGCGGTCTAGTTTCAAGCTAAGCAGAGCTTGTCTTATGAGTACTCGACAGTTGATAGACATATTTATATATTTCTAAATACATACATAATATATTATAGATATATTACACCCAGATATACAGTCGACAAATAATCGTGTTCATCACACAAACATTTTTCCTGGGTGGAGAAGCAACCCACGACCTCTGGCATAGCAGTCAGGGTCATCAACTACTAGACTGACAGGCCAGTCACTATGTATGAACTACATATAGGTTCCTGCATAGGTACTGTAAATGTATTTTTACCATAGATACATTCATGTACATGAACACTCACACACAAGAATTATTTGTAGGCTATACAAATATTTCATTTTGTTCCATGCAGGAATTGAACCCGCGACTCACAGCGCAACTATTAATTGCTCAACCATTACACCGAAGACGCGCTTGTATAATTCACACCGTGTTGTATCAATATTATTAACGTCATCTTAACTGTTAAGTGGTTGTAGCATCTACCTATACCCGACTTTCATATTACGTAAGTAAGAAGTAGTTTTAGGGTTCCATACCCGAAAGTGTCAACGGTACCCTATTACTAAACCTTCACTGTCCGACCGTCCATCCGCCTGTCTGTCTGTCCGTCTCTCAGCGGACTGTATGTACAGAAAGTTGAAATTTTAAAACACAAAATCTGTATTTCTATCAAACTGCAAAATTATATAAGGCTTCTATACAAGAAATATCATCATCATTTTGTCAAGTTTTCGTTCTTTTTTAATTTATTTTAGTACGGAAACTATCATGTGTGAATCCGACTCGCACATGACCATTTTTGTTTCATTTAATGTACGTAAGTTCATCGTGACAGAAAATTCTAAATATATTTTTGTCGACATCAATTTCCAGGCATTTTTTTCAGGCCCTATCAGAAAACCAGCGCTGCGTTATTTTACATTCTTGTTAAATATCGCAGCATATGCTGAGGTAGGAGCCTTTTTGGCCTCGCACAGAGCATAGTTGATTTTTCCTATTTTAATTTTAGTTCTCTGATTTGTTGTAAGTTTAAGTATAAGTTACATATAGATTAAGTAGTTATTTTTTATTTGTCCTGTGCGTGTCAAAATAAATGTTTTTCTTTCTTTCTTTCTTTCCAGACGTATGTATATCTATCTATAAATAATGTTTCTTCTGTCCTTCAAACACATTAGTAGGCATAATTTCCGACTAATAACAATAATTACTTAATTGTTCAATTTTCGTATTATGTCCCGATGAAAGGCGATAAACTCGAACTACACTTTGATAAGTTTCCATCAATAAAAATAGTCGGTGTAAAGGTTTTGACGAAATAGAAAGTAGATTATCTATAATACAAAAATACGATAACCTTATAAATTAATTATGGCCCCTAAGTTTGATGTTTAGTCTATAAGAGTCTGATACTGTTTCCCACTCCGCCCATGGGTTGGAATCGTCATTGGAATTTTTTTAATGAGACTATCTTATGAGGCTATTGTTGCTACAGGACACGACAATAACCTGAAACGCAGGGATAGGTAACCAGTTTTTATGATTTTTGAATAGAGAGATATAGACGTGTCTCTGCCATGGATTGTAATAAGCTTAATAAACGAATCTGGATACATCCATTTAATAAGGCTATGGAATTCGCGCTGCGGTGCACATCGCATAATTCTGCTGCGAACGGCACTGCCGATTTTAGCAGCGCGGCGCCGCAACGCGATTATGTATTTCGGACCTAAAAAGCTTATTGTGGAAAAACTGATTTTCATTAAAAACTTAGTTCAGCTTGTTAGACGTCACAAAATAAGCGACTAAATTGTGTTTAACCCATAACTTTTCCTTGTTATATTTGAAGCTAGTTGGACACTTGTAACCTTTTCTAGTGCATCGTTTTTTACCTGTCAAACCGACCTATGTCTTCGTAGTGATTTAGGTTTCTAGACAGCTGGACATAAAGATTTGTCCAGTAAAAATACAGTAATTCTAAGATATCGGTTCGGAAGGAGATATGGATTTGTAAGTGTCGATCTTGATACTTTATCCATTGAACATTTTATAGATCCAGACTAGGGATGTAAAGGAGTTGGTTATATCGTAACTGAATCCTGAAGTGGAGTTTATAATTGGTTTATCGGTATCGGAACAGGAATTAAAACAGGAACCGGAATCAGAACTGAAACCGGATTCAGTCTCTTGTAAAACTATTCGAAAACTCGGTTAATTTATCGGAATCGGTGGAGTAAAATCAATCGGAAGTTCCTAATTGTCAAAATCGCTCTCGGATCTACGAAACATCTGATCGAGACGTTTCTAATGTATAAAAGTAAATGTATGTTATTGAACTACTCTGATACGGCTTAACCGCTGGTTATCAATGTTTTTTGTATCTAAATTAAGTATGTGGTCATAAAGTGTTTTTCAGCCTTAACTTGCTCGAATATTTTAATTGTCGTATAGTAGGTTTCAGAAAGCAGTGGTGGCCGTGTGGTAACGGCCCCGACTTGCGTGCAGTAGGTTGCGGGTTCAAACCCAGCCAGGCGCATTAAATTGTGTAATTTATTTCATCACCACTGCTCTCAAAACGGTGAAGGAAAACATCGTGAGGAAACCGGCATGTCCTAGAACCAAAAATTCGAAGACATGTGACATCCACCAACCCGCACTGGGCCCGCGTGGTGGATTACGGCCCATTCCCTCTCTTAGAGAGGAGGCCTGTGTCCCTGCAGTGGGAACATTAAAAAGGCTGATGATGATGATGAGGTTTCAGCCTCGGCTTCTTTAATGGAACAAATTGTAGTCAGAACTGTAAGATGCTGTATAGAACTATGGTCTTTAAAACTGCCACTTACGTAAATGATAAATATTGCAACATGCCATTAACACTTGAAAGTAATAACCGCACTCAGAACGAACGAAGTAAGCACATTACCGCTCTTTTCAATTGCTCACAATAATAAAATAAAATGGCTCATAAAGATTTATGTTCGCCACATTTTTCTTTTAATTCCCAAAGAAATTAGGTAATGCTCTTTTTCAAAGAATTATTCGGGTTCTAAGGATTATCCTACATTGGAATTAAAGTTGTTTTTCTTATCCCCCTCGATCCGTTTAATCTTAATTCTGTAATTCTAATTGGTCAGTCCCCTTATTAGGGGTTGGGGTAGCAATCAATATTCGTCAAACTAGCTCAACATCTGTGGGCCTCAATAAATAATCCTTTTGACTTGTAGCCGCAATATATTTTTCGGGAACTGTATTATACTTGTACATTTTTTCCAACCGACCCTTACTTTGGATTCTTTTGAGCGTTCGGTCTTTCAGACTGAGGAATGCTTTAGCTATTTTTGTCGCAGAATATTTAGATAAATTAGCTTTGGTAACCTTGGGTTGGTTTATATTGAAGGAATTACTGAAACGAGGATTATTAATATGTTAAAGGATGAGATCGGGAATACTGGCATGATAGAGTACTTTATAAAAACCTCATTAAGCATATTGGTCTTTTTTTAAAGTAAGGTTTGTGCACTAGCTAAAGGTACTTTTTTTAATTGGTGCTTTACTGCGATACCACCTGACGATAAGCAGTTACACAATCGTTGATGATAAGACGTAGTAGTTTATTTGGAGCCTGTTCTAGCCGTTAAGGTACCTAAATTATAATCGAACGTGAAAGACCGCGTTTTGATTTTTGTCCAGCGCTTGGTCATTTAGTCATTCTTAATAAAATGATTATTTTTATGTTGTTCTCTTTGTATTTGTGAATTGACAGAGGTTTCGAAAGTTCAAAAGTAGTAGATCCTGGCCTTAACATAGGCATTTAATAGACAAAGTGTGTTAGTTTTCGGCTACGTACTATTCAGGTCACGCCCGCGGGTCATAGCGTAAAGTTATATAGCTAATAGCCTTTCTCGATAAATAGGGCTATCCGACATCAAAATAATATTCTTCACTTCAATCCCGTACTTCCTAAGATCAGCGCACTTAAATAAACCAAACTGTTCAGCCTCAGATATTAAGTAAGTGATTCATTATAATAATGGTGGCTTAGCTAGATAACTTGTCACCTGACTGAAAGGGCTGCTCTTTGACCAACGAATCTCCATTTTTACTTAACGTGGCAATATGGCCGCCATTCTGGGCACTTTACGAATTGACAGCGATTACAATACATTGCCTCACCTCAAGAGGAGGCTGGAGTCCCAGTTAATCAGTCATTAAGCTACGCTTATGCTCAACTTATGAGTTTGGTAACTTATACTATAGTTATATTCTAATGTAATTAAAATCTTTAGTAGACTCATCTATAAAAGTGCGGCAACAAAGAATTAGGAATTTGAAGAAGCTTTTTCTTCGCAATCTCAAATTAAAAATGATTTAATTTCACACAGGCCTACATGATTACTTGTAAAACGTCAGAAGCTAATGTACTAACAAAATTTTCATCTCTCACATTTGGGTCGGTTAATTCTAGATTCACTAACATGAAGGTAACTTAATCTACTAGATTATGAGACTACAATGTCTCTCAACATGACACAATCACTTAGGCTCTTACGATCCTCTCGAGACGAGACAAGACACGGTCGGCTATGCCCTCTTTCATGCCCCGTATATGCCCTAATTTCAAGCTCTTTAATAATTCAGCATAAGAGCAAATTTTCTATACAGTTTCTCAAGAAGCCGTCGAAAACAATGATATAACCGAGGAATATGTACTGGTAATTTATTTATTTATCAAATGTGACAGTAATGTAAAATACTGTAGACAAGAAGACTTACACTCGTTTTTATAAAGAAGTAATAACTTGTTGCTAAGTAATTTCTTATTAACTCTTTACCTGAGAATCTTTATTTTACAAAAATTTTTTTCTTAATTATAGAATACAAATTGTTACTTAGGTAGTATAGGTACTTTTACTCAAGTAATTAGTTTTACTTGTTTATAAAAACGGGTGTTAATGATTTAGGGTCATAGATATTTTATTTATTTTATTATTTATTTATTTGCTTATCCTCACATCGGAACGCCTTACAGCAATTACACCAATGGAGCAGAATTAGTGATAGTCTTCAAAAGAGCAGCGGTGCAGTGGGTCACGTACGCTGGTTCACGCAGTATCAGGCCAGCGCATTTCCTGAATTCCACATATATCCAAATCATTTATCACAACAAACAACACATTTTTGAAATAATATGTCAAATGACACACATAGATATGTCAAATGACATATCTATGGTTAAGGAGCTTTCATTTAGTGCATTTTTGACGGCCTGCTGCAGAGCCGATGTGTTGCGTTAGTCGTTGCTACGAAATTTATACACCTTTTTATTAATACTTACATTTACGAAATCGTATCAGTATCTAAATTTTAAAATTGGTGAACTCAAGATTTGCCCTAGTTCTGGTTGTTACAGTAACATAACATGCAAATAAAGAATGATGTGAAAAAGCAAATCCAAACGATCAATACTATTCTACCAACTTCTTTTATGTGTAATTATTGGAAATAGACTCTCACCGGTTCCTTTTTATCCCTTTTCCGCTAATAAAGTATCCATTTAATCCATTTTCTCTACCTGGCTTCCTTAATACCCTTTAATCCAGGTATTCTTGGATCCATATTAAAAATAAAAGCACTTAAATGCCTGATTAGCTCTCCGATACAATATTATTCTCTGAATATTTTCAAATAATCTAATATGGATGCAGTTGAAAACGTAAAAGTACTATTTTTCCTTTGTTACTGAAGAAGAGAAACTTTTCACTTTACTTGTTTCTTTAATTCTTGATGTGAAAGAAATAATAAATATAGATTCTTTAGTGCGTTGTTATTTGTTCGGTTTGTAGAACGTGTGAAATTGCGGTGGATTTTTGTTGTCTAATTGAAATCCTAGGTTAGTCGGTGTGGTAGACAATATTATTTCTAAGTAAATAAATGTTTGTTTTATCTGTTTTTTTTTTGTAATTGAAAATTGTTTGAAAATTGGCGTAAATATAAAGAACTTAATGACGCAGTTCCTCAAATATATCGGTAAGCTTTTGCAGATTTTACTTCAAATAATTTAAGAGCATTTATTTATATAATTTTTAGACAATTAATAACACTAACTAATGTGTGGAATAAGAGATTGTGTTGTTAGTAAACTATAAATATAATATGTGTGTATATATGTTACACTTTCATTTTATAAAGACAAAAAAAATGTACGTATGTGTGTATGGTAGGGTTGAAGTAACTCGTTACTTTTATAGCTCAAAATAATTTTCAACTTTCACGCGAGCAAAGTCACCGACAGAAGCTATTTTACCCCAAATCTCAGTTCACCATCAAGGAAATTCTTCGTGTTATTTCTAAAACGTACACATATGTACCTACGGAATAAAACAATTTGTGTTGTCACGCCATTTTCTCATCTCAGAGGATTAAATGGAACTACGGAATTCGACACACCGCTTTAGTTCCGCACACTTTTTCTACTTTAGCCCCGTTCGTAGGTACACATGTACTTTTTACACGTGCTAGCTCCTAATACCTGTACCCGACCCTTTAGAAGAAAATCTTAACAAATCCTACCAATAACATAAAACTGAATGTTTGGTAATGTGTGTATACGTTTGATATTTCTTTACGCTCCAACGGCTGCACGGATTAAAATGAAATTTGGCACACAGGTAGACCATATCCTAGAATAGCACATAGGATACTTTTTATCCCGAAACTATGTTCAATTTTCTGCTATCACACGTGCAAAACTGCTGGCTACTGTCTACAGCTTCGCATAATCTACACTATCTACACTATATAATATAATAAAGAGGTAAAGTTTGTTTTTTTGTTTTTATGTTTTTTTGTTTGTAGGGGGTAATCTCTGGAACTACTGGTCCGATTTGAATAATTTTAGCAACAATAGAAAGCTGCTTCACTCCTGAGTGACATAGGCTACATTTTATGTACGCGGGCGAAGCCGCTGACAAAAGCTAGTTATACATATAATTATCGAAAAAAAAAACAATGTTTGCTAAATAATATCTATCTAAGCTATAGCGTCAATAAAAGCACTCCGCATCGCTTTAAACTAGCCGTATTGCCACTCTGCGAGGCAAAGCTTATCCTCTGTCTAAGGTAAAATTCATAACTTCTTTTAAGGTAAGAAATCATTTAATGATTTCCATAGCTCCAGAGTAGAGTAAGAGGGCGTATCAGATTTTTACTGAACCAAACCACACCTCATCGTCATCATGATCATCAGCCTTTTAATGTTCCCACTGCAGGGACACAGGCCTCCTCTCTCTAGGAGAGGGAATGGGCCATAATCCACCACGCGGGCCCAGTGCGGATTGGTGGATGTCACATGTCTTCGAATTTTTTGTTCTAGGATATGTCGGTTTCCTCACGATGTTTTCCTTCACCGTTTTGAGAGCAGTGGTGATGAAATAAATTACACAAAGTAATGCGCCTGGCTGGGTTTGAACCCGCGACCAACGACTCGTAAGTCGGGGCCTTTACCACTCGGCCACCACTGCTCTCTTAAACCACACCTATATTCATTCAATTGCATGGCGTTCTAGGACTAAAAGCCAGACCTTGGTCATGCAAAGGGTCCACATGACGTATTTATAAGATACTAGCTTTTGCCCGCAGCTTCGCCCGCGTACATAAAATATAGCCTATGTCACTCAGGAGTAAAGCAGCTTTCTATTGTTGCTAAAATTTTTCCAATCGGACCAGTAGTTCCAGAGATTACCCCCTACAAACAAAAAAACATAAAAACAAAAAAACAAACTTTACCTCTTTATTATATTAGTGTAGATGTAGATGTAGATTATGGTTTGTTTGTATGAGGCAATTTGTCAAAGTGCTCTGAACTGAACGTACACTTCTCTGAACTGAACGCGAAAGTAAAGAATTTTAGAAATCTTTATGCTACATTCCATCCAGATTTGAACGAAGCGGTTAGGTGTGCAAGGTATGCAAGGTTTCGTACAATTTTATACAGAATTTTAATTTTTAGATTCGTTCGACGCATTCGGTTCGGATAAGTATGTAATCACTTATAAACATTATTGAGTAAACATGCTCTGATAACATACCAGTTTATCAGTTGACATGCCATTTTAAGTACATTATCTATACAATTCCTTTGACCCTAACCAAGTCTATCTATACGAAGCTATATTTCTAAATTCATCATTCCATCACGATCTCATTGGCATTTTGCTAAAAGTTTATCATCCTCATCAAGTCAGTCAAAGAACGTCCACTGTTGGACATAGGCCTCCTCTAAGTGTCGTCACAACGGGTGGTCCTTTGCGTTTCGCATCCACCGTATTTAGTCCACCTTGTGAGATGCCTTCCAAAACTGCGTTTTTCTACTTGGTCCTATTACGGATACAAGTGTCTTTATTGCTAATTTGATTTTGCAAGTTAATTCCGGCTACAACTCTTTGGGTACTATTACCCTTAGGATTTTTTTATGGTGGAAAAAGTTATTTAATGACGAATCCCGCCATTAGGCGTAGCGGGAAACAGTGCCCGACTCTTACTGACTAAACGACCCACCCCATTTCTTCTTAGCCTTCATACCAGGGTCGGACCTTCCTTTCAGAAACCACCCAGTGGGTAACTTTAAGCCTTTTCATGAGGCCATTTGTGAGCGGGTACATTTCAGAATACAAGTAAACGAATTGAATTCTATGTTCTTCGTCGTTCGCGTGCCATTATCACCTGCCATAATAATCCGTTCCCCCATACTTTGATGGGACACGTCCTACGCAAGTTTCTTAACAACAAAACTTTGGTTATAGTGCAGACTTTAATTATTTTCTACCATAACGTTTAGTGGCACTTCCCCGTGACTTCATACGTGAGGACTGGGATAATGATCTCGAACTTCGTTTTGAATCAGATGGGTTCTATTCGTACAAATGTTTAGCTACAATATTATCGGGGCTCTAGGTAAAGGGCTTTTCAAACAGCGGTAACAAAAGCTCATTTTTGCGGCTTGATAATGTTGGGGCTCACACCTTCTCTGTACGAGAAGGAATTGGATTGGTAGATGTCAAATATCTTTGAATTTTTTTATTATAGAATCCAACAATTCGAAGATTTAAAAATATAAGCAAAATTTATTACTGTTTTTTTTTTTTTCTATTAGCGAGACTAACACAAGTATTTATAAAGAAATAATTACTTGTTGCTAAGTAATTTCTTACTAAGGCTTTACTTGAAGTTAGAAATCTTCTTAAAATTCCAATTATTCTGAACAAAAGATACAAATTAATATTAAGTTTATTAATACCGGTGTTAGAAACAGCTTTTGATTTTTACATAATATAAGAAGAATATAATATATAGCAATATAAGTATTATACTTTACTTTGGGATAAAAGTATCCTGTTTACGTCTCGTTGACCTAATTTATCGTCATGCGTAATTTCATTACGACACATTGTTCGCTGAACCGTGGTTAAGTGCTAATTTTGATTGGTTGTTATTTGTTATATACACTTGTTGTTATTTGTGAGGTAAGTAGAGTGGTTTGTGAGAAGTATTGGTACTTTTTCTATCAACGGTTTTGCTCGCGTGATAATTATTCCAAGAGAACATACTCCCGGTATGCGGCTTAAGTATGTATTGGTTAATTAAGTTGTCTATTTACGTGCTAAATTTCATCCAAATATATGCAGCGGTTTGAGCGTGAAACTGTAGCAAACATACACACATACAAGTTTTCGATTTATACCAGAATCATTTATGACACTTGCTCGTTATACCTACCAATGCGAAAAAACCCTTAATAATAAATACTAAAACTTAACCTAATCAGTAATATTATAATGATAAATAAATAATAAAACAAACGGGGTGAGCTAAATAAAACCGTTTAAAAATACTTGATCTTTGTAAATTCTTCCTATTCAGCTTTCGACTACCGTAATTACAGACACAATTAAAAGACACTAGGTGTACGTACACCGGTGTCCTCTTGTTAATGAATTAAAGTAGTTGCGTACGGTTTTTGAAAAATAATTTTGATTATTCTAATAATGTCAATCTACTATTTATAGAAATAAAAATAGTCAGGCATATAATGCCTCTCTCTCTCTGTCTTCTTTTCTTTATTTTCTGTACATATTTTAAACATTTTTCAATATTCCCTAAAACAAATATTCAAAACAATATTATTATAACGTTTTGAACTTCAATAATATACATTTTTTACGACTTTTATTACGCAGCTGGTGCACAAAGTACAATAACAATATGTAAAACGCTGACTGCATATAAGCGGCTAAAGAAAGTTAGCAAGCTCTGCGAAACTTCAATGGACGCGCACGTATTCCAACAGTTTGTAAAGACAGTCGTAAACAAGAGAATAGTTTTGTTTTTATTAAAATTATTTTTGTTCTTTTTGTATTTTGTTATTTTATTATTCGTTCTCTCTGTTTATTATTATTAGTTTAGTTTTTTGAGTATGGGTGAACGAGACATACACATTGTCCACCCATTGTCGACACATTTAGTTTTGCGAGTGAATTACTACTATCATTTAAGTATCTATGTTATAGTCTTAGAATTAATCATTTAATATGGCCAACTAAACTGGTCAGATCATTAAGAAGGTAATGTTTTAAATTTAGATCAATTTATATTTGGCCACATCATTAATGTAGGATTTTTGTGCATCAAAAATCTTATTATTATTATTCACTAAAAATAACACTAAATTTATAAACTAAACTTCATGCATAGTAGTGGTAAATATAAATGTACTTTTTGCAATTTTGAAGGGACTTAGGGTTTGCCGATTCGGACAGGTTAGGTTAGAAGGAGATGGCAGGGTCTGGTGCGGGAGTAAACACATGCAATCACTTATCACTACATTCTCTTTCCTTATTTCTTTTAAACTATCCTGAATAGCATATTTCAGTGCTTAACTGGGTATATTTGATAGAACAAAATCATATAGTGACAACAGGAAAATGAGGAACAGTGGACTCGATCGGTGGATAACGTAACTATTTATACGTGTGAATGGATTTAAAGGGAGAGAGAGGCCAAAGAAAAGATCTATAATTGTGTGAGGAGTGCTATGTAGGAAAAGGATGTTATTGCTAGCATGACGGGTGACAGGGCAGAATGAAAGGAAAAAACGTGTTGCACCGACCCCAAATAACATGGGCAAAAGGCAGAAACATGACGTGGTGATGATGAATGGTTAGATAGTTGTAATAAAATAAAATAAATAAATAAACAACACCTTTTAGGTTACAAAATGGACAAATAACTTTTCCTGGTCTAGTGGAATGGTTATGGCTCTCCGATAAAGTGAGAGGATATCCTCCCCCTTAGTTGTTCACTCTTAACAGAGTTAGAGGATATATCAGACTTTTACTTACTAAAAGCTCGTGTTACATCAATTACTCTTTATATTCCAGACCCACGGTGTATCTCTGTACAAATTCCTTAACCATAGCCGGCCCTAGGGGGCGTCATCAATTATGCAGACGGCTCTTTAAGTCCCACCTGGAACACAACGCGCAACGCGCTGTCAACTTGGGCCCTTAACGGACTGTGAGCTATCATAATATTACCTACAGTTCAGTTAACCCTGCAGAAGGGTCGATACCAACTGGGGCCAAGGGTTCGTGTCTGAAAGAAAGGCTCTAGCCCTGGTATAGATGGCGATGTGGGAACGGGGTAGGTTGTTTCGTCAGTAAGAGTCTGACATTTTCTCTTGATCCGCCCGAGGGTGGGATTCGTCATTAGATAACTTTTACATACCATAAAAAACCGACAGTTCAGTTTGTAACTTCATTTGTATCATTTTAGTCCTGCTTCTGCCAATAGTCCGCCCGCGCGACTGCAGTTTTTTCTGTACAAACTTTGGACACGCTTACGCTGACTATTACATTTTTTTTATAGTGGGCATAAATCATCCAATGACGAATCTCGCTCTTGGGCAAAGCGGGGAACAGTGTCAGACTCTACACCCCACCCCGTTCCTTCTTTGCCTTTCGCACTGGGGCCAAGCCTTCCTTTCAGAAAGAGACCCTGAGTAGGCTTCGACCCTTTTGCGGAATCCCTACGGTTCTGCTAACGAATCCCTACGGTTCGCTTTGTTCCCGCAAACAAAGCGAGCCGTCGACGACTTGGGCTTAGTCCGGACTGTTACCAGACCGGACGGCGAGCTACCCATTTCTCGCCGTCCGCAATCCCACGCCTGCGGATATAATCAGGGATTAAATTTTAGAAATTCCTTTCTTAAGTGAGTACCATTCATTAATTGTAATTGATGATATTTTGGAAACCATAAATTTTTGGACCTTTTGGGATTTTTAGTATTATTATTTCTAGAATATTAACCTTGAATTATGGGATACCAAAAACAACGCTTTGTTTATGTGAATATAGATATATATATATATATATAATTAGCTTTTGTCAGCGACTTTGCCCGCGTACATAAAATATAGCCTATGTCACTCAGGAGTAAAGCAGCTTTCATTGTTAATTTTTTTCCAATCGGACCAGTAGTTCCAGAGATTACCTTCTACGAACAAAGAAACAAAAAGACAAACTTAACCTCTTTATTATATTAGTGTAGAAGTGTAGATGTAGATTTCAAGATGTGTGTTTACCCGCCAAGGTTAATATGAACTAATGATAACAAGCTTGCCAAAGTATAGTTACCATATTCAAATATTAAACGTCGTTAAAAGAGATAAGATAGCCTTTAAGAATCGAGGACAAAGACACATGTGACCTATTATTCCCCAGACGAACCTCTTAACAAAGACCTCTTTAGGATATTTTTCCGATTTTGGTATATATAGATTCTTTATTTTTATTATTTATTCATATAAATTCTTTTGAGAAATAGTTTTTTGTATTTTTGCTAAACCTCGACTTGAAAACTCAGGTACACATCATAATTATAATACCATAACATATGTTTTTACTTCAAAATGGCTGGATTGATTTTAACGGAATTTGATTGACGGATAGTTTATGTTACAAAGCACTTAATTTCCGACTGGAACAGGATTTCAAACTACGTCTTTAAAACGGTTGAACCCGTATCCGAATCCACTTTTTATATTCCCGAAGTAATAAGACTTAATTTCGAAAGTGGAAGGGCATCTCCGAAATTAATACAGCACAGGGCATATAAGTTGAACCAAAATTGCGATCGACCTTCAATGTGCAGTCGCTGTGTGTGCGCAGTGTATTTCCCGTAGCGTTTGACCGTTTTGTGCGGAAGCGGCGCAAATCTTTCTTAAGTAGGTTAGGTTATGATTGTTTATTAGCTTTAAGTTTGCGTCATTACGCGTAAATAAACTGTTTTTCTTTCTTTCTTTCTTTTAATCACATTTTAGAGTTTGGATCGAAGTGCTGCACAGCGGGGACAGCGTGTAACCAGAACGACAACGGTAATTTTTGGTCGACTAATATTTACCACATACTATACCTATTTCAGAGCAGTGGTGGCCGAGTGGTAACGGCCCCGACTTACGAGTCGTAGGTCGCGGGTTCGAACCCAACCAGGCGCATTACTTTGTGTAATTTATTTCATCACCACTGCTCTCAAAACGGTGAAGGAAAACATCATGAGGAAACTGGCAAGTCCTAGAACCAAACATTCGAAGACATGTGACATCCACCAATCCGCACTGGACCCGCGTGGTGGATTATGGCCCATTCCCTCTCCTAAAAAGAGGAGGCCTGTGTCCCTGCAGTGTGAACATTAAAAAGCTGATGATGATGATACCTATTTCACACAATGATGCCAAAAAAGGAGAACAATGTTCTGAAACTCACAAACGAAATCTCGGGCAAGAACTAGTATAAAATTAAATTAAACTGATAACCGACCTCTCCACCCACATGTTACCCTACATTTATACCCATCCAATAAAAGTTATATTAACTTAGTCACAATACAAGCTGATACAGAAAAAATATTGATGTCTATATGCTACCCACACAAAATAACAAGTCTGGGACATTACAAATAATATATTAAATATTTTAATTTACAAAGTGATTTACACCAAAGTCATGAGTGTCATATATCTCCTAATCGCTTTATAATGTAACTAGCTTCTGAAAGCAGCTTAAAAAGTAGGGTTCTCTACTCCTTTAGTAACTAGGTTTTGCCAGCGGCTTAAAAAGCAAGGCTACAAATTTTGGAACCTCGTTTCGTCCATTTATGAGGTGATTTTCGGAAAACTCTCTCTTAGTGTATGTTGGAGTAACATAAAAATACATCTTGTAAAAATTGTCACGGTTCTTTTTTTATGGAGGAAAAATCATCAAACGATGAATCCTGCCATTGGACAGACCGAGAGACAGTGTCAGACTTCTACTGACTAAACGACCCACCGTTCCTTCTTTAGTTCAAATCTTTAAATGCCATCCAATTCATGACCTAAACTGAAGGGTGGAGCTATATAGGGTGTACGACTCCATCCTTTTTCTCGCTCGCAAGCTTGACATTTTAACACATCATGGTACCGTAACAGAACCCTAGAAAAGGTGGTTAAAACCGTAACAGAACCTTAAAAATGGTGGTTCAAAAACATTAACTATATCGTTCAGTACTGAAACACATACGTTGCATTACTTAAACACTATTCAGAGAACAAAACAGTTACGCTGTAACGTTCTGACCATTAAATGCATTTAGTTCTAAGCCCGCAATTATAACAACGCGAAACTGCACAGCGTGCATAAATAGTGAACTACATGTACCTAAATTCGGGCAATGCGAGTGACTAACGCATTCATGTGGATTGCCAGACAAACATTACCCTGCATAAAACGGTCACTGCAGTCCAGGGGAACCGGAGATGAGTGAGGTTGATAGGCGATGCGAGGATGTGTAGGGGCGCTGTGGAAATAAGCAGCATTCAATGAGAGCTCTTGCATCCGAGAAACTTACATTGTATTTTTTTTATGGTAGGTAAAAATCATCCAATGACGAGTCCCGCTCTTGGGCGGAGCGGAAAACAAGTGTCAGACTCTTACTGACTAAACAACCTACCCCTACATCGCCATACATACTAGGGCCAGAGCCTTCCTTTTCAGACGCAAACCCGTGGCCCTAATTGGCTTCGACCCTTCTGCAGGGTCCCTACGAATTTTACATGGTGTGAGAATTTTTGGCAAAGTCATGCATCGGTAGTAATAATAATAATAATATTTGACAACCATCACACAACGCCGTCTAGTCTCAAGTTAAGCAGAGCTTGTGTTATGAGTACTAGACAACTGATTAACATACTTAAATATTTCTAAACATATACATATTATTATAGATAAATTACAGCCAGACACAGAACAAATGATCGTGCTCATCACACAAACATTTGTCCTGGATGGGAATCAAACCCACGGCCTCCCGCATAGCAGTCAGGGTCACTAACTACTAGACTGACAGGCCAGTCAAAGCAGTAAGTCAGTCGGTGTGTAGCCAATTCAAGTGAGAAGACGAGTGGACTGTTTAAAGCTGACTTTCCTTGCCCAAATCTTTTGCACACATATCTTACTAGTAGTAGAGAGCTAGTACTAGTTATAGAGGCTAGTAGTAGTAGTTGAACAGAAGAAATCACACGGAACCCATGAACAACGCAAATGTACGAAGGAACAACGGGATCGGTTCAAGTCAGTCTGGCAGAACTCTCCGCCCACCCTAAGACGAAGAACAGCCATGAAGATTTACAACAAAGAAAGGCCCAGCTGCCTCGTACATCTCTCGTGGAATAAGTTTACTCTAGGGTAAAAAACAGCCATAAGGATTTTCAATCCGAAAAAAAAGGTACGAATACCTTTTTTTTCGTCGATTCGGATCTTGGATTATTTCTTCGCGTATTTCTGTGTACATCTCTCGTGGAACAACTCTCTTAGTCCACAAACACGTACTGTATGTTCAATTGTTCATGTTCACACAACTTCTTGGCAATGTTGAGCACTCTCTTGGGACCCACACCAAGAGTATTTCGAGAACTGCAATACCTCTGAAAGAATTTCCTCTTAATAAAATAACTTCGTACCGCAACCCCCGAGGAAGTGACGCAATTATCCACATTTAGGATTCAAGCATTTTGCATAATCTTCTACTTCGTGACGTGGAAAAATTTGGCTATATATAACATAATTAGGCTTCGCCATAAAATGGGGATACGATCATTTTTACGATGCTGCTTCACCCAACTTTTATTATATATGTTATACTAGCTTTTACCCGAGATTTCGCTTGATTTATCCTATATGAACCGCGCTTTTATCCTTGGTAAAAAAGGCATTCTTTACTCAACGATAGTGAAGCTCTCAATCTGTCAGTGTAATCTTAACCAACTTCAAAAAGGGTGAGGTGATACGTTTGGTTGTAAGGTTGGTTATAGAAGCATTTTGTTATTCATCTGTCTGTTTGTCAAGGCCTTTTATCTCGAAAACACTTGGAGACAATGAAAACCATATACAGGGGTTTACGGTTCCTTGAAGCTTTAATAAATAAACGTGTTGACTGGCTTCGATATCAAAAGCAATGTGAAGAAGTTCAGTTTTTTTTTTCTTACATAAATATGTAATATTTAAATAAGTTTCTTCTTTTCTCTACTTTTAAAATAAACATACATTTTTTTCTCTTTATGATATCAGTGTAGAAATATGTCAAGAGAAACTTGCTTTAATGTTATAAAAATGTTTAATTAGTGTTTCAAGTTCTATCTTAATAAAGTAAAGGAATGAAGACTAGTTGTTTATTTCTAGTTCGTTATGAAGTACAAGTTGGTACAAATAGATCAGTGTTAACATGTGCTATTTAAGGTTTTAACATGTGATATTCGTTTATGAGCAAGAATGTTCACTTAAAATGAACACTAAAGTAAAATAATAATCTATTTATTGCTCACTAATATTACAAAGAAGAAAGTTAATGTTAAGTTTCTTGTGTGTACATTTGTTACTCTTTTCCACTCAAACGCTCAAACAGATTTGGATAAAATTTTGCACACGAGTACACAATATCCTGGAAAAGCAAAGAAGATATAAATAATCCCACTTTGATGCGTCCACTGAAAGAATCTAGTCTGAATACAAACGTTCGTGCCTCAAAAATATATTCTGCTCTGAAAGTTTATTTGCATAGCTTTGAATAAAAAACCTCAACAAAAAGAGCTATATTTTGAGCCTAAACAAATGCTTACACAACCGAACGACAGTGACAAAATGGTCAGAAATTGTGGCTAGGTGACCACTATGTTTAAATGCGAGATTGGACGAGGGCTGTCCCCCGTGGCTTTCTCTGACAGCCATGGGGTAGAAACGAGTGATTCATAGTCTTTACACAGACCACACACACGAGAATACACACACAAGAAATTTAATATCTACAACATATTAGGGATGTAACGAAATGTGGCTATATTGGAACCGAAATCGGACCGGAGTTTTTAAAATTGGTCTACCGGCATCGGGTTTAAAATCAGAGGTGGAGATAGAATGAACACTGCTAAAACTTAAAAAAAAAAAGTGAAGAAAGAAAAAGTTGTTGACCTGGAATGTTTAATAGTATGGGTAGTGAATATAGGTACTGGTGGTGGTGTACCAGGAAAAAAACATTCCCGGTATTTCCGTCACTGCTTTTGTATTGGTAGTCCTTCTACTTTGTAAAATGGGTCTATCGCTCTAAGATATTCATGTTTTCTATCCAAGACTTTACAAGCGAAGAGTAAATTAATATTTAAAATGCGAACAAAAAAAAATGGAAATGTTGGAAGGCTTTTTTAGAGGTAATTTCCCCCGTAAGTTTTTTTGTTCCTCCAATATAAGTGGGGGTAAAATTAATCGGAACTAAAATCGGAATCGGAGTTGCAAAGTTAATCGGAAGGTCCAAACTTTTCTAAACCTCTGTCACATCCTTACTACACACACCTGAAGATAAAGAATATTTTAGCACGAAACTTAACATAATAATAAAGTAAGCTTTAAAACTACATCTCCTGAAATATTCAGCATAGAATAATGCTGAATATTTCAGAAAAAACCTCTTCTGTAATAGGATTGATGCGAAAGCGGAACCCCAGAGCCCTGGAACTAAGGTAAGAAGAAATGGGGTTGGTCGTTTAGTCAATACAAGTCTAACACTGTGTCCCGCGCCGCCCAAAGCCGGAATTCGTGTTCGATGATTTTTTCCCACCACAAAAAAAAAAAATCTTTTATAATACCTGCATCGTTATAAAATAAAGACAGCTTCTTTCCCCGCTAAATAAACTTTTTTGAATTAAAATTGTAACAAAAACGTTTACCTAATGATTTTTTTAATGGTGAAAAAATCATCTAATGAATCCCGCCCTTGGGCGGAGTGGGAAACAGTCTCAGACTTTTACTAACTAAACGACCCATCTCATTGCTTCTTAACCTTCATGCCAGGGTCAGACCTTCTTTTCAGAAACCGGAACAGGGCCTCAGTAATACCTAATGGTCTGACCTATATTGCGTTCTTATCCTTATAAAGAAAAAACTGACTGACTGGCTGACACCCGATTTCCGGTCACGAAAATTATTTATTTATACTTTATTGTACACCACATTAAAAAAATATAGGACAAACATTGTTATAAAAATAAGGGTACAATGGGCGGTCTTTGGTTATTTGTTGGGTCTTAATCTTTGTATGAAGAAACCTTTACGGACCAAGCCAGATCTAGTTCTAAGAACACAATAAGGGATAGCTTTTACTTTATTTTATACTAGTGACCCGCCCCAGCTTCGCACGGGTGCAATGGCGACATTAAATATACATATAAACCATCCCTTTGAATCATTCTATCTATACGTCGACACCCAAGCGAGCGCCGGCGCTCGCGGCATGATCCAAATTTAAAAAAAGAGAATGTACAATATTTGAGCTTTTTTTTTATAGGGTATTTTACATAGGGACAGCGGTAGGCAACTTTGTTTTATACTATGTAATGATTAAGTTCCTTTGCTGTTTCCTAAGAAAACTATGAATACCGACAGAGTAAGGTGTCAAACTCAAGGGCAATGAACTTAGTATCCGTATCTTTGCTTACAGTTTATTCAATTACAATAAAAGAAGAGTAAAAGGAAATCAGCTGAACATTTCACAGAATTCAAAGCGGATTTTAATCATAATCTCTGTTTTTCTTCGTAATATTATTTCATGATTGAAAGTTATTAAGCGCGAACGACCCGAGATATATTTCCATACTACCGCTCTAGTAGATTTTTTCTCTTTTATTGCGCTTCATCATCATCATCATCTACTATTACATGTGGTTTTTGTGTACAATAAGGAATAAATAAATAAATCATTAGCCTTTTTAATGTTCCCACTGCTGGGACACAGGCCTCATATTGCTATATATTATATTCTTCTTCTATGTAAAAATCAAAAGCTGTTTCGAACACCGGTATTAATAAACTTAATGTTAATTTGTATCTTTTGTACAGAATAATTGAAATTTTAAGAAGATTTCTAACTTCAAGTAAAGCCTTAGTAAGAAATTACTCCTTCATCATCAGCCTTTTTAATGTTTCCACTGCTGGGACACAGGCCTCCTCTCTAGGAGAGGGAATGGACTATAATCCACCACGCGGGCCCAGTGCGGATTGGTGGATAGTGGATGTCACATGTCTTCGAATTTTTGTTTCTAGTATATTCCTTCACCGTATTGAGAGCAGTGGTGATAAAATAAATGACACAAATTAATGCGCCTGGCTGGGTTTGAAACCGCGACCTACAACTCGTAAGTCGGCGCTTATCTCTATTTTTCTCTGCATAACCTAAAAGTTGAATGGTAGAAAATACCTGAGCTTTTTAATCTAGCATCCAACATAAAACCTCTGTACTTATGTGTACTGTTTTAACTATGCATGCAGGTCAATATATGTGGCCTTCTGCTGACCTTCAAGCTGGCTTCATAGGGACAAGGGTCGATGCGAAAACGTATTACCAGGGCTCTGGGATCTTGATACCAGAGCCCTAGCGCTTTCGAAGAAACGGGGTTGGTTGTTTAGTCAGTAAGAGTCTGACACTGTTTCCCGCTCCGCCTAAGGGTGGGATTCATCAATTTTTACCTACCATGACAAAAATAGGTTTACTTTTAGGGTTTATGAGAAAGATGAGACGTTCTGATTGAATGGATTGTTGAGAAATGTAAAAATTTAAGAAAATAAAATAAGTGAAATAATCTATGAGTAACCAGCGACCCGCCCCAGCTTCGCACGGGTAGTGATATTGAATATATTATGCATGTATATACACATAAACCTTTCTCTTGAATCACTCTATCTATTAAAAAAAACCGCATCAAAATCCATTGCGTACTTTTAAAGATCTAAGCATACATAGGGACAGCGGTAAGTGTTTCTATTGAGAATGGGACAAAATGATACTCGTAAAAGCATAGAAGCCTTTTATTTACGTCTGTGTCCACCAAAGTACATAAAATTAACTAACATTATAAAACCGAAAGTTGGTATTGTGTATTGTCAGTGCTCCTTTACGGTAGAACGGTGGAATAAATTTCTATAAAACTTGGTACAGACATAGACCATGTTCGGTAAATAAAAAAAATAAAACAAAAAATTGCAGTTCCTTTCACATGGGAGTAAAAAGCTAGCATATGTAAAAACTTATATAACCTCGATATCTGTCTAACTTGAATACCATTTCATGTTCGTACCGAATCAGAAATGGCCACGAGTTAATGTAGCCCTGACCTCGGAAGGTGTTGGTCTACGATTTAGGTCGCTTGTCTATTCTGGGCTTTATAGCCTACAATCCGCTACCTATGCCTAGCTGTTTTTCAAACCAAAACGTATCCAATCCAGTTTTTGCCTAAACGCAAACCAAAAATCAAAACTATTTCTTGTATCTTATTTTCTTGTTCTTGTTTCTTTTAATATCGTAATTAGAGACATAATAGAAATACCATAGGTATACGAACGCCGGCGCCCGCTTGGGGCTCAAGAGAGGATCGCATTTCGCACATACAAATGTATGCAGGTCGAACGCAGAGCCTAGATCCCACAACACAGGGAATCCTAGTATGGGATCTAGGGCCTCAACCATTGTAAACAAAATTTTGTTCGTTACTAAATATTTTTTCATTTTCAATACCTTTCCTAATGGCAAGCCATGATTTGCTTGTGAAGATAGAGAGTATATACCTACTATGTATTAATATTTATGGTATACATACCACGTCTCTAATATTAGTTTTCAGGTTTATTTCCGATTTTGAAAAATAACAAAAAGTGCTTACACAACATGTAACTAGAATATTGCACATACACCTTTAACCTTTCGAATACCGTAATGCAGGCAAAATTAAAAGACCATAGGTATGCAGACACCGGTGTCTTCTTGGGGCTTAATTAACTAATTGGAAATAAAAGTCTTATCACAAAAGAACAGAAGAATTTAAAGAGTAAGAAAATTTATAAAAAATTCAAGTGCCATCAAATAAAATTTCCTAAAACATACCCTGGTTAAGTACCTATTATTTTTTAAATTAAATTCATTATCATAATTATAAGCATATATACAGAATCCACGGACTACATTGATAGCTTATTGCTATATATGCACGCACTCACAAACACCCCAGAGATAAGTAAGCAAGATTTATCAACAATTCACCAAAAGCCGTCATTTTTGTACCCTGAAATATTTTTTATTTATTTTAGGATATAAAAATTATAAAAGTCAATTCTGAACAGAACTCCAACCTATGTCTTTATTATCACTACATAGTATAGTATAAAAGAAATTAGCTTTCCGCTGTCTGTCCCTGTGTATGCTAAGATCTTTAAAACTACGCAACAGATTTTGATGAGGTTTTTTAATAGATAGACTGATTCAAAAGGAAAGGTTATATGTATAGTAAATGCATAATATATTTAATATCACTATTGCTCCCGTGTGAATCTAATGCAAAATATAATATAAAAGCTAAATTAAAACCCAATTTTTATAGCTAGACCTTAAAATTAGTTTCCAAACCAGGCGATTCATAAGAGCAAAACTTCCTTCTCGCTAATAGAACTATCTTTGAACTGGCACGCGTTCAAAACATATTCCTTGGTCTTGTAGACAATGGCGAAACTTTGCCGTAGTATGACTTACATTGACGGACTAATATATTGATAGATCGCTTCAGTTTATTCTGTGAAGGCAATGGATGTTTAAGTGTGGTTTGTAGATAAGATTCATTTCTATGAACAATTAGTAGAAAAATTAGTCTTCTACTAGCCAAAGTCGTTAACAACTCTGGTTTTTTGAGATATAACCGAAGAGTTAATGGTTGTACTCGTAAGCGTAGAAATCTTAATGGTATTTTTTTACTAAACTCACGTCTGACTATTATCTCAAATGATTTCAAGGCTCTGATCGACTATGGAGTATGCTTGCCTAAAAGACAAGTAACCTATTCACTATCAACTTAAAGATTCCTTGTTTGTAGCTATCTGGAAATACAGACTCCGGCAGGGAATTCCACTCCTTTTTTGGTAACAGTACACAAACTTTTTGGTAATAGTGATTGTGCGTATAACACGCACAATTACTGTTACCAAAAAAGTTTGTGTGCATGGGTGGGATGTCCAGCACATACCGATGGCATTTTTTTTTTTTTTTTTTTATGGTAGGTAAAAATCATCCAATGACGAGTTCCGCTCTTGGGCGGAGCGGAAAACAAGTGTCAGACTCTTACTGACTAAAAAACCTACCCCGTTCCTACATCGCCATACATACCAGGGCCAGAGCCTTCCTTTTCAGACACAAACCCGTGGCCCTGATTGGCTTCGACCCTTCTGCAGGGTCCCTACGGTATACCGATGGCATCAGAATCATAGTTCCATGTTGAAATGATTAGTGCGGAATTAAATATGGACATACAAAGTTTATACGACAGATAGACTTTCCTTAAAGAATCATTGTACGCACCAATATGAACTACTTTTACTATGAGACCAACCCAAAAATCGCGAAACAAAAACCCTCTGCTGCCCATATTCTGTATATCTGCATCAACTTTCTACAAAGATGGCTTCAAAAACGTGGTAACAAAAAATCAAGATATACATATACGACGATCAACGGAAATCATAACAAAATGTGTCACACTGGAAAATTATTGTAGCAGAATAGAATTGTTGCACTACATTTATTTTCCAGTGTGACACATTTTGTTATGATTTCCGTTGAGCGATTACGTCAAAAATTTGGTCCTGACCCCCATACCATAATATATTATTGTTTTAAACGTCCAAATCCGCTTAACTACTATATTGAGGAACTACCAAATGTATAGACAACCACAAATACGAATGTGATTTACATACATACGTGCGGTAGCAAGCAACAATATTTCAACTACCGGACATAACCAGAAACTACTACCGGACGTATATAAGCCTCTTCAAAACAAAGAGATATCAAAACACGCCGCAGACTGGATTTCAGGACAACGTACGTCATAAATCATTTCTTAGTCCAGGTATTAACCTACATACGAACTACCTCCGCCCCCCAAAACTAATGATGACGCATGACAACTATTCATAAAGCCCTCACAAGTGAGGTATTCTAAATATATTGCTGAACCATCAAAGGTTTTAATACAAATCCTATATAATACATACAACTAAAGCCCAGCATTCGAGGTTACAAATCCTTGCTAATTGCCTACCCAGTCTCTTCAAACAAGTAAATAAATTTTCTCAGAAACAGGTGTAGGTATCTTAAAACACGAAATACTGTTTTTTGAAGCTGCTGAATTTCTGTGCAAACAACCTTTACCGTAATATAAGCGGAAAACAATTAAGTAATTAGTGGAGAATTTAATTTGGGTGCGTAAGATATTTTGATTATTTTTTCTTTGTGTTTAATTTTAGAGATGGTTGATTAATTAGACCTTATAGATGAGTTTTTCGTACGACCTTTTATCTTGTCTCAGTTAAAACTTTGTTTTAGACTAGCGCTGGTTAGAAAAAAAAATGCGTTTTCGCAAAAAGGATCATTCTAAACAGTTAGTCAAAAGTTATTATTAAAATAAAAATATTTTTGTATAACATATTTGCTTCAGACTCAATATTCACAAAATTTTTGAATAAAGAGCTCAACTAATCGACTAAAATACTTTCGAGAAATCTATGCTTCTCTTAATAAAAAAATCAGTAACTGCTTCTTTAGTAAAACAGTAGGTATTAAAGTGTAGAAAGATTATTAATAACTGAGAATTCTGTGGAAAAATAACATAAAATAATTTTCACCTGTAAAGCCAAACCAATTCCAGTAACACTCTAAGCTGAAAACCTCAATTTTATAAAATGAAATCATTCATTCGATTTAGTGATTACTCCTTGCAATATAATTTTATTTTTTATTTGAATTGTACCCATATTTAATATTTAATTTGTTTTTTTTATACTGGAGGTTTAAATTTAATTTCTCATAATGCATAAATATTATTTAAAATTGTATACTTTATTTCTTATAATATTCATAAAATTAATAAATGCCCACTTACCTTGAGTTATCAATAGAAATATAAATATTCTAATCGCAATCCTTAAGTTAAACATTTTTACAAACTATATCGAATTTAACGGCTATAACAATTCTAAACTATCACTTTATATACATTTAATTAATAGTACACTTTGTTTAATTTATTATTATTTTTTATGTAACACTGCACTGTTCTTTAGCGTAGTTATTCATTGCGTATTGTCGTAGCGCGTAGCGACGGATCGGCGTAGCGGGCGCGTAGCAAGCGTGCGCTATCGGCGGGTCTACGAGAAGACTGGCTATTATACAGGGCGCGCTTAAGCGCTAGGGGCTCTCGCGGGTTGATGAACGAGGTTACTCATCTGTTTGTTCTTTTCAAATGGAATCTCTAACGGGGCTCTTTTCACAGCCGCCCAGGAGGGTAGCATGTTCCATTTCGGAGGTACTCTCGAGGAAGTAGCCGTTGATTACTGTTTTAATCCTCTTTAAATGTTTTGGATTTGGACGTTTGTTACAATGTTTTTTTTTCGATTCGTTTTTTTAGTAACCGTTTTTATTGCGTTTTCAAGGCGGTTTTGGCTACCAAGTGCTCGTTCAACCAAAAATATTGAAATAAAAAAAAAAACAGTTATTTTATTAAGGAAAAAATACTACGAACTAGTTATTTGCCACAAATGTAGGCAACAAATTTATTTTCTGTCGGGTTATATCTCTGCTGGTTTGTTTTGGTGAGTTAGCTGCCACCACCGGTCTCGTTTATAAGACACACGACTCATAAAACGTTATTGGTTCTTTTATTTATTTAGTAGCGATCGTCTGAGACTGCTCTTTATATTTCGGGTCAAAGACGGCCTATATTAAAATCGGGACATGTATCAACATAGTATATTATGTAGATATAAACTATGTCTTTTAAGTAATACTGTTATATCGAGAGGGTTTTTAGGCTATATGCGTAATTGCGGGAACTTTCGAAAGGTTGACCGTGGGCCTAAAATGTAAAGGGCAACTCAAATGCACAAGGGTTTTAGTCAGCTTCTAGTCTAGAGCGATCATCTAATAAGCTAAATATTATTAAAAAGCTGTAATATTTTCCAAAATAAAGGTCATTTAAGTAAAATACATGAAGTACTCAAACTTTTTTAGCATGTTGATGGCAAACCAATTAAATTGCGTTAATATTATCTTTTACCTTAATAATAAATATTAATATAATATAAATATGAAAAAAAACCTTATAGTCCACAAATTCACAATTAAAAATTACACATAAGATGAAAGGCGTTGTTGGAAGGTTTCAGGGGAAGAATTAGGGAATATTTTTTATCAACAAGACCACTATATATATGTATACATGTTTATATTTGTATATATTATGTTTTTGTACCTATACACATCTATGTACTATATTCTAATTGATGTGTGATAAATAGATTCAGTCATTTATATGATTCAGTAAGCAATAAAGATTTGACTCTGACTTTAAGTTTTGTTGTGCGTGATAGTACAGTTATCCTCAAATGTTAAGTTACTCTCTATTTTTGTATATTTACTATGATTTGCTGTAAGAAAATTCAATTTTGGATGAAGCTCGCCTAAATAAATCAACTGTCGTATTTTAATCATCAGCCTTTTTAATGTTACCACGCTAGGGCACAGGCCTCCTCTCTAGGAGCGGGAATGGGCCATAATCCACCACGCGGGCTCAGTGTGGGTAGGTGGATGTCACATGTCTTCGATTTTTTGATTCTAGGACATGCCGGTTTCCTCACGATGTTTTCCATCACCGTTTTGAGAGCAGTGGTGATGAAATAAACTACACAAAGTAATGCGCCTGGCTAGGTTTAAACCCGTGACCTATTTTTTGTAAAACTACAAGGTTTTACAAAAATAGTACTAGTAATACAAGGTTTAGAATATGCTAGAAACAATTCACATTTGATACCAATTCCCCTGCTGCGAGTCTAGCCTCCATACGTTCTAAACTTTCGAGATATACCTACAGTAAAACAAAGACTAAGTTAGTTCTAGGGTCATTATCTGCTACCTATGTAAATTTTATTGCAGTAACTTCTGGAATCCGTTTCACCCATTCATGTACAGAGAGAAATCGAAAAATTTGTATCGATGATTCATGAACCATCTCACTCAAAATAACACCTACTTATTAATAACGATTGAGAACACGGTGGCCATGGAAAGCAGTGGTGGCCAAGTGGCAAGTTATAGGTCGTGGGTTTAAACTCACCCGGGCTTTGTGTAATTTAGTTCAACACACTTATTCTGCAAAAAGGTAAAAGAAAACATCGTGAGAAAACCGGCATATCCTAGAACCAAAAAATTCCCAGGCCTTTGACATCCACCACTCTGCACTGGGGCAGAGTGGTAGATTCCAGCACATTTTCTCTTCTATAGAGAAGGCCTGAGACCCAGTAGTGGGAATATAATCTGCCCGCGACTTCGTCCGCGGAAAATTTCTTGTAGTGATAGCTCGGTTAACATCCATGTTATATAAATAATCTATAGCCTATGTCACTCAGGAGTAAAGCAGCTTTCTTTTGTTGCTAAAATTTTTCCAATCGAACCATTAGTTCCAGAGATTACCTCCTACAAACAAAAAAATAAAAAAACAAACTTTACCTCTTTATTATATTAGTGTAGATATGTATGCTACGCTATGTCAATAGCTGCCAGGGTTGTAGATTTTTCAACAAAAAACTGGTTCCAGACACAAAAAAAAATATATTTACCTCATATGATTTGACCAGATCAGATTGCATTGTTTTAAGTTTCGCTTCTCAGAACAGCTAGAAAGTACCGGCCTCTAATAGTTTAAAGTCACAGAAAAAATATATTTTTAATATACTTACTTTTACAAGTTAGATAAAACAAACTCCCCTGTCGCCTCTCTCTCTCTCTCTCTATGTGCGAGCGATAAACTCAAAAACTACCTAATAGCAAACAGATTTTCATTCAGGTTACACCAATAGAAAAAATCATTCATGGTATAACCAGGATATATTTATGTTCACCTTAACTTTTCAAAATTACATCCATCATATATCCTGGTTATACTATCAGGAACATAGTGAGACACAGAGGACGTACATTCAAAGCCAAAATCAACGTCAAAGCCAAAGTCAAAGCCAAAGTCAAAGATAAAGTCAAAGTCAAAGTCAAAGTCAAAGTCAAAGTCAAAATATTTTTATTTCACATAAGCCAACATGAGCACTTGTAAAAGTCAGAAGCTAGTGCTCGGTTCCAAATTCAAAAACATAACTCCACAACGACAGCTCTTACCTAGCTACGTCACATTTAGACCACTTTTGATCCACCTGTTTTGATTATAAACCTGCAGACCTACATATAAAAAATAACTAAGTTACCTGCTAATATAAAATAGCAGAAACAACGAATAAACATTTTTTAACTGTCAATATAATATACTAGCTTTTGTCAGCGGCTTCGCCCGCGTACATAAAATATCTATGTCACTCAGGAGTAAAGCAGCTTTCTATTGTTGCTATTTTTTTTCCAATCGGACCAGCAGTTCTAGAGATTACCTCCTACAAACAAAGAAACAAAAAAACAAACTTTACCTCTTTACTATATTAGTACCGAAAATCAATACAACAATATTATTAGAAAAGCCCCTTAATACCAATAATTATATTTGTAAGTTCCGCAAAATATGCAAATTATTTTACAAATGTACTATAAACACATTGCATTAATAACATTTTCTTTGAAAGTATTATTGGCAGTCAGCAATTTCATTAGTCACAACAAAGGTTTCCCGTTCCTAGAAATTGAAAGTTAGATCAAAGTAATGAAGCTTAATAAGACTTCTCGTAATTATTTTAAGTAGAGATTTATTGGAATGTTATTGGATGTAAAGGTGAAACGTAAATGAAATAGCTCTTTCATCATCAGCCTTTTAATGTTCCCACTGCAGGGACACAGGCCTCCTCTCTCTAAGAGAGGGAAATAGCTCTTTAGTTGATGTCAAAATTGATTCACAGTGCTAAATAAAAGGTCACGCAAATTATGCTCCAGTCTCTTTTCAAGGCAATACAATCTGTACGGTTTTTTTATGTCACACGATGAAGACAGTGTCAGACTTCTACTGACTAAACGACCCACCATTCCTTCCTGTCTTAGTTCCAAGGCCCCGGTGTTCCGCTTTCGCATCAACCCTTGGCTCCAGAAGGCTTCGACCCTAATGGGGCCTATTAGGGTCGAAGCAGACAGTACAGGGGGCTTAGACAAAGTCACATTCTCACTAACGATAACGAAATTCGAAACTCCAAATGTATGGAACTGATATATACCTTCGAAAAGTCACGTGGTCAAACGTTTTCGATTCGCTAATTGTTATTAGTTGTTTATACGTCAAATTGGACGTTTTAATTCGATAATCATAGCCAAGAAGATGTTATTTTATCGAACCAACACTTCGACTTATCGATATGTTAGTCGATGTCACTTTGTCTACCATTTTGTGGTCGACATCGTTAAGGCGAAACCGAACTTAGAAATGGATTCGACACGGAGCAATTGCCACTTGTCTAGGGCCCCAGTTGCTGATAATAATCTGTACGGGTAAAAAAAAAACTGGCCAAACATATGAGGTTGATTTTATTCTTTTTTGTGTCCCAATTTAGATGGACCAGGCGGGAGTAATGGACTGTTTTTGAGTTAAAACCCACAGTGTTCCCTTAATTGCCACTTGCAAGAGTCACGGTACCTTCGGAAAATCCACAACCCTAGCGGCAATCAATGTAGAGTGATATTTTAAGTGAGATGATTTATTTATTATTTTATTACTCATTTATATTTTGTTTTTAGCGTAATTGATTATTAGCGTAAATGATTAATGACTTTAAGTCAGTAATCAATTACGCTAAAACAATTATAAACTACTTTTCGAAAATAAGTAAATCACGACAATTTTTTTTCACTTGACACCTGCGACAGATTTTAAAGCGCTTCAGTTTACTAATTGGTGTTGGCTTGAAGAACAAAATGTACTGTGTTAATTCTGGGCAACGCTTGGTCCAACTCCCATACAAAGATTGACTATGTCCTTTCCTGATTTATTATTCTCTCTGTACGTGAAATACGGATTCCTGAAGCTACTACAAATTATGTGTTTAATGAATAAAGAAAATGGTAAATAATTATGTACATTACACTTCTTGCTAACTTTTGAAAACAAAAGTTTTATTATTGTATTTCATTTATTTGGGATAACAAACGGTGATACATTAAAATTTTATAGAAAGCATGCAGTTTGTTGGTGTACATTTATTTCATTTATTGAAAATGAAATAAATGTACACCAACAAAATTTTTTACATAGTATAAAACTGTAAATAAAAATAATGCGTACGATTGTCTTTAAAATTATATAAAATCAAATTAAATCAGAATATAATCAGAATTAAATTAATATTAAAACAAAATTAATTAAAATCAAATAAAAATCAAATTAAACCTTAACAAATAAAATAATAATAAAACAATTAAATCAATGCATAAATCCATGTCGCAACGTAAAGTAAATTAACAAAAAAATACACACAAAATATTCAACAAATAATGATTCATTATAATGTTATATTGTTATGTATGTACATATACAAGTTAAATTCACAAAAACGCTTTAGTCAGTAAGAGTCTGACACGCCCGCAGCAATCAATCCAACCTCAAATGTACCTATCTTACTCGTGTGAAGTGACAATTATTTTAAATGTCAAAGTGTGAATGTCAATTGTGATCAGACATCAATCAAAATTTTATAAGGCATAAATAATATACACTACCGGAAACATAATACGAAAATTGGGAATAAAAATATAATATTATTATTATTTTTGTTATTTATTATATTTTGTTTCTCTTCTTCTTTTCTATCTTTTGAAGTTGCACCTACCATGTTATGTTTCTGCACCACCCTAAGGTCGACTGGTAGAAAATGCCTAAGGCATTAAGACCGCCTTTGTACAATGTTATGTGCATAAAGTTTTAATAAATAAATAATATATATACGAACGAAGATGATTATAAATCAGTGGATAGATAGAACTCATCCAAATCCGTTGCCAAGGAAACAACTTATTGTTTTAATAATAGAAAGGACAGTAACAGAAGAAAAATTTTAATAACAGAAAAATACACAACAATAATCATAGCTTTAATGCAATGCTAACCAGCCCCGGATCTAGGGGGGGGCAAGCCGGGGCCCATGCCCCGGGCGTCAAATTCAGGGGGCGGCAAAATCAGGGGGCGGCCAAATTCACACTGCACAGACCAATGGACAACTCATCATTTATTTAACTTTGACCACGGAATAAATAATAGCACAAGTACAGTAATTTTATGGCCATATCAACTTGACCGATACCCTGAGTGCGGAGTGAGATATGCTGCACGACTGCACGAACATTTATTATTCGCGAGGCGCGTAGGCATAGTTCAAAATACGCGCCCGGCTCCCGCTCGCCTGCAGAAATCGCAGATCGCTGCAGGCGTCTGGTTACCGTGAGTGCGAAAGAGATAAAGCTATATTCGAAAACTTCCTCGTCGATCTCTCTCCACGACAGTGTTTTGTTTCAAGGCCAGACTCCGTCGGCACGCCACCACCACCGCCACCGCCGCAGCCGCTTCTAATGCCGCTGCCGCTGTCGCCGCCGCCGCAATCACTGCGGCAGTGCCCTCATAGAGGGCTCGCGAGGAGACAATGGACTGCCAGTTACGGCGCCATTTCGTCTCCTCCAGGCGAATGTCAACCACTGCGCCCCCGCTCAGGATCTGTTACTCCAGAGCATGGCGCGGTGGTCGATAAACGTCACCGTGGTCTCCAAGCCATACTTTGTCCTGCCCAGAGCTGACTGGGTTCAGGACCTGAGCGGCTCGGTGATCCTTATCTCGTCGGCCGCCGCCGGTACCCCAACCCTTGATGGTCATGGCCGTCCGGATGGTGCGGGGATACCGCACGGTGTCCCGCGAGGCGGCGAGCCTCCTTGCTGGCCTACCACCTTAGGATTTGGAGGCAACAGTCCTTGCACGCATGCACGATCTGCGCGTGGAGATGCAACGCCAGGGCGAAACTCCGCTGCCTGAACATGTCGAGGCGTGGCGGAAAGAGCTCCGGTGGGATTTGGGTGGGAATGGTTCTCCTTGAGGCAGTGGCCGCAAGATGTGAAAATACCCACTAACTTACCGATGTATTTTTAGACTACCTATAATGTATGTGAACATATAAAGCAAGTGTAAGAAACAAGCGCTAATCCCGCCGACAAACTGTTTCGCAGTTTGGTGGGCTTAAGAAATGTAAAAATATTTTGGTTCAAATAAATTATTTATTATTTATTTTTTTTTTTTTTTATTTCATGGAGAAGTGAAAACAGCCACTGTCGCAACCCAGGCCATAAACTCGGCGGTAAGTCCCCTCTTTGAGGCGTGGCTGGGTAGACCTCACGGCGTCCTCATCTTCCGCATGACGCAGGTTCTCACCGGACATGGGAAGTTCGGGAGATTCCTGCACCGGATTCGTGCGGAAGAGACGCCCGGGTGTCGCCACATCGCCGCATCGTCGTGTCCTCGTGAGGGTGATCGGCGGCGGTGACTTCTCGCGCCGGGCCTTGATTCAGTCCATGGTCTGCAGCGAAGAGGAATGGCAGGCGGTCGCCTCCTTCTGCGAAGCAGTTATGCTTGTAAAGCAGGAGGCCGACCGCATAAGGCAAAGGCAACAGCGCCCTCGCCCTCGCCGTAGCCGTCGCCGCCGCGATCGCGCCGATATCCGGCCACCGTAGACACTGGCTCGCGGACAGTGAGCAATGGGTAGCTCGCCGTCCGGTCGTCTAGTAACTGTCCAGACCGAGTCCAAGTCGTCAACGGCGCGCACTATTCCCGCGCGCCTCAAGGAGCTGTCAGCAAACTGTAGGGGCCCTTCATGGTCGAAGCCTTCTGGAGCCGAGGGTTGGTGCGAAAGTGTTACTGCGGCTCTGGGAATAAGGCAAGGAAGGAATGGGGTAGGTTTTTTAGTCAGTAAGAGTCTGACACTGTCTCCCGCTCCGCCCAAGAGCGGGATTCGTCATTGGGTGATTTTTACCTACCATAAAAAAAAAAACATATTGATAGCTGAAATTATATGGATGATCAAGGTGAAAATAAACATAAGTAGGTAGGTGGGGCGGCATTTTTCAATTTCTGCCCCGCCTAAAAAAAATTGAAGATCCGGGGCTGATGCTAACATTACTCCAATATTTTACGATCAGAGGGCAATGTCCGCTTCGAGATGTCCGGATGACATAATCAAGGCAGCTGTGACGAAGGGAGAGGGTAGGATGTCAGAGGGTAGAGATGCATTTACACAATAAAATAATAAACGAAGAAAGTCGTATTTTATTTATTATCCCCAAATAAGAAATAGGGGATGTTTTGTGTTATTGAGTCATGCTTTACAATCGATAAAATGTTGACTTGGCTGGATTTATGGATCTTATTCAACAATTTGTCCGCTGTGGTCTTTCCCTCCGATTATAATTAACAAAAAAAAAGATACTGACTGTTTATGTCGCAAGTCGCAAATAAGTGTATTTCGATAGTTATAAGAGAATCAAATTTCATACGGCACTTTTCGTTGACTTAGGATCCTATTTAGCACAAACAAAAATTAAAATCCTATGTCACGGTATCTAGCCAAGTAACGATCGTTTCGTTGACATCAGACGCTTTGAGTTGACCATGCCCCCAATTCCTTTGTTCTTACGTCATTTGATATGACGCTGAGTCACGTGGTCAGAACAAAAGAATTGAAGACGTGGCCTATTCCCAGCGTTCAACGTAAACGAAAATATAGTAAATTGGCTAGGGGCGCAGAACTTACGCGATTAGAACATATACAAAAAATATTTGAACAACTGCCCTAGTCTGTTTGGAGGGTCCTCTCTTTTCAATTTTACAGCAAGAGATAGATAGATAGATAGATATATTCTTTATTGCACACCAGAAATAAAATTAACAATAGGAACTTAAAATTAAAAGAGTGTCACAATGGGTGGTCTTATCGCTAAAAGCTAAGAGTAAGAGTAGCTTTTTTCGACTTTTGCCTCTTAAAGAAGCAAGTGAGGGATAAAGTTGCGGTTAGCTCCAAGTTTTCACACCGCCTCAATAATCGATTTTAGGTCTCAACGACCGCAGAAGTCAGAACAAACATAATCCCGAGTCGATTAGCAATTCAAATGCAGATCAGAAAAAAAATCGGAAGCTTAATACCAAGTGTACATTACAAAAGACGAATCTTGAGATACTGTAGCAATAAATCAAAACTTGGCTCTGAGGCACATTTCTTTGGCAGCTATGGGTCGGCGTTTTCATTGTAGTGCCGGAATGAAAAACAATATTATATGGAGTACAATGGTTTCCAGCACAGATATAGATATACCTAGATAATCCAAGCATCACGATCTGAATGGAAACCAAGCGTGTCATTTTTTGACTACCTATTATGGACTCACAAGCACTATTTGTGATGAGAAAATCAAATCGATTCAAAGACGCCGCTGCGTACGACGTCCCCCTCGCTCCAACCCCGCCTTGCCAGCATAATTAACCATTTTTATATTTTTAACTGATGTCCGACTAGTGCTATACACCGATGCAGACTGAAAGCAAAATTGACCACTTACGATTTGTGTACGCGAAATAGATTGTCTTGAATATTAATAAAATATTTCGGTCACGTTGTTCGCAACGAACACTCCATGGAGCGACTCGTTGTCCAGGGACAAGTGAAGAGGAAGCGGTCTCTTGGGCGCTCACCTACGCGTTGGACAGACCTCATTAGAGCTGCAACACAAACCTCCATGGTCCAGAGTTCCCGAGACGCCGTAAACCGTGTCAAGTGGAGACGCATCGCGGGGGCATCACTAGCCAACGAAAATGCAACATGATCAACCACGACCACTCTGTCAAGAGTGAACGACTAAGGAGGAGGAGATGCTCTTGCGTTATCTAGGTATATCTATATCTGTGGTTTCCAGGCAGTCCCAGGCAGAAGGCCAGCAGCCTAGTTGTGCGAACTATGAACTACAGCGAGTGTACAATGCGTTGTTATTGCGCAAGACTGCGTAAAAAGTATTGCGTTCTTTATGTGTATTGCTTGAGTTTTATTACGTGTATTCTTTTCTCGTAATAGCATTGTTATCAATCGTGTTTTATATTTTATCGTTTATGGGTTTAGTAGTCACTAATTTGTTTACTTTTGTGTAGTTAATTTAAGTAATTGTGCTAATTAGTTGTTAAATGATAAGGAGGAAAAAATACTAAGAGAAATAGCACTGTGAGTTAAAATGACAGCAGTGATGGCCGAATGGTAACTTCCCCGTCTTACGAGTTGTAGGTCGCAGGTTCAAACCCAGCAAGGCGCATTACTTTGTGTAGTTTATTTCATGACCACTGCTATCAAAACGGTGAAGGAAAACATCGTGAGGAAACCGGCATGTTCTAGAACGAAACATTCGAAGACATGTGACATCCTTCAATACGTACTGGGCCGCGTGGTGGATTATGGCCCATTCCCTCTTTTAGAGAGAAGGGCTGTGTCCCAGCAGTGGGAACATTATGAGACTGATGATGATGAGCAAAAATATGGTCCTCTATAATGTGCCTTGCATTATCCAACTAAGGCTGAAAAAGTCAGTGTGAAGCAGAGTCGGCTACCGTAGGAAATGCTTGCGGATGGCGAGCAATGGGTAGCTCACTGCTCGACCGTCCGGTAATCGTCCGCAACGAACCCAAGTCGTCGATAGCGCGTACTGTTCCCGCATGCCTCAAGGAGTTGACAGCAGTAGGGTCGAAACCTCCTGGGACCATGGGTAAATCTGAAAGTGTACACCAGGGTCCGGGAAGTAAGGCAACGCAGGAATGGAGTGATGTTTGGTCTGTAAAAGTCTGATACTATCTCCTGCTCCACCTAAGGGCGGGAGATGTCATTGGATGATTTTTGTCAACAAAAAAAGATATGCCTGTGTAATTCCTTTTAAAATCCATTTAATATGTAACCATTGCATTCTCCAATTACACGAGATAAAACCACAAAATTAACAACTCTCGGTATTTTATTTAAAACCATATTGCTCCTCACCGCAGACGTATTGCAGACTGCTGTGATTTTTACAACTTGGTTTTATAATTATTTTGTTCATTACATTGTTTGCACTCGCGCGCTCACCGCTGAAATACCACAATGAAACAAAAAGCTTTTTAAACCATCATTTTGTTGTCATTGACTCGCTTTTGCAGGCAGTTTTACTCGCGTGATTATTGTTACTAACTAATGAGAACGTACTGCAGGAATAGAATATAATCTACTATTTTTGTTTTTAATATAATAATTATATTCCACAACTATCACAACACATCGTCTAGTCCCAAGCTAAGCAGAGTTTGTGTTATAATTACTAGAGAACTGATAAACATACTTATATATTTTTATATACATACATTATATTCATAAATTACACCCAGACACAGAACAAATGAACTCATCACACAAACATTTGTCCTGGGTGAGAATCGAACTCACGACCTCCAGTATAGCAGTCAGAGTCACTAACCACTAGACGATAGCCAGATTGACGCATACACACTTATATACAACCGTTTATTACGACGTTTGGGGGAGGCCTATATCCAGCAGCGGACGTCTTTCGGCTGAAATGATGATGATGATGATGTATATTATATATTGTAAATTGTGTTTGACTACAATCCCACCTGATGGTAAGCCACCGCTTACCATCAGGTGGGATTGTAGTCAACACGATTGCATCACCATGCAATCGTTGATGGTGAGGTGCACTACTTTATTAAGAGCCTATTTATTCTAGCCTTCAAGACAAAACTATAATCGGATGGGAAAACGAGTGCGAACATGTTATATGTGCATAGATAAAAGATATAACCAACATATTAATGTTAGTTATTTACCTCATGCTCAAATGACTGAATTGAATGAATTTAGGACACGGGTGATCATTTCCTGGAATGCGACATGTTATAAATGTTATTTATTACGTGGAATAATATTCAAAATTCACGCAGGCAGTCGCTACTAGTTTACAGTATAATTTTTTCATTATATGTATGTTTTTAGAAATATACAGGTATGTTTAAGAGTTGTCTAGTACTCATAACACAAGCTGTACTTAGCTTTAGACGGCGTTGTGGGATATTATAAGTTGATGGTCACGGGTTCCAACCCAGTCAGGCGGAATTTATCACCACTGCTTCTAACAAAACGGCGATGGACAATATTGTGCCGGACCAAAATAATGTCCTAGAACCAAAAATCGTGTGACATCTACCAACTCGGATTGTTTTGTTTTATATTTATAGTTTAAATAATTCGCTATTATTACACCGCAGACTACCCCAGTCAGCGGTAAGACCGCCTTTGTACCCATAGATTTAAGTTTTTGTATAAGATCTGTAACTTTTTGGTGTACAATAAAGTTTAATCTATCTATCTATTTATTGGAACCGCGTGTTACGGCCCATTCTTTCTCCTACAGAGCAGATCTGAGTCTAACAGAAAAAATTACAAGGTCGATGATGCTCATGCATTTTTAAACAATACTAGTCAAGAATTTTTTCATACGTAATATATAATCATTACTACACTAAAAAATATATAAAAAATGGTGTTTAATATTTTATTTTATTTACCTACTTTGTTTTATTTAGGTAACCAACAGCGATACCTCCTCCTTAGTCGTTCACTCTTGACAGAGTGGTAGTGGTTGATAAAGTTGCATTTTCGTTAGCTAGTGAGGCTCCCGCGATGCGTGATGGTGTTTTATATGCAAACTAAAAATAAGTGGAATAAAATATATTGGGCATCAAAAAATTCGTTCACATGCGCAGGCAGCAATGCTACGTCACACATCAATGCTAATCGGTAAGCAAAGAAAAGCCAGCACGGCACGTGAAGAGTACTTTATTAACCTTTCAAATACTATCTCACCTAATGGTAAGCAATAATATGGTTGATGTTGATGTTCACTTATCTAGAAGTGACCTATTCACTCTTGACTTAAAGACCCCAGTTAAGGCTATCAGGAAGCATGAACTTCAAGAATTAAGTATTTTATAGTAAACAAAAATATTAATAAAAAAAGAATATATTGGGTATCAAAAAATTCGTCCACATCGATCAAAGGTAAAATTATCTAGTACGCTGGCAGCAATGCTACTTCTATAAAGCCTAGCCCACATCATATGAAGAGTAATATAATAATAATAATATGTTCACAACTATCACACAACGTCATCTAGTCCCAAGCTAAGCAGAGCTTGTGTTATGGGGTACTAGACAACTGATAAACATACTTGTATATTTCTAAATACATACATATTATAGATAAATTACACCCAGACACAGAACAAATGATCGTGCTCATCACACAAACATTTGTACTGGGTAGGAATCGAACCCACGACCTTCGGCATAGTAGTCAGGTTCACTAACTACTAGACTGACAGGCTAGTCAAAGAGTACTTTATTAACCTTTCGTATACCGTAATTAGAGACATAATAGAAAGACAATACGTATGCAAACGTTCGCTCTAGACTCAAGAGTATAATACAATACTATCTTACCTAATGGTAAGCAATAATATGGTTGATGTCGATGTTCACTTATAGTTCGTTTTTTTATTCTAGACTACGATTTGAAAACTCAGAATGTCACACTCTAGAAAATTGTCAGTTGTCAAATAGTAGTCTAGAATTTAAAAAAATCGGCCAAAAGCGTGTTATGGTAGAAATGAAAAAAAAAATCACTTTCCACTTTACTTGTAGGGGAGGTACCCTAATATAATATTTTTTGTTTGTGCACTTTGTCGGCATGGTTGATATACATATTGATACTTTCAGCTTTCTAGTGCTAACGGTCGCTGATTATCCGCGGACGGACAGACAGACAAACAGACAGACATGGCGAAACTATAAGGGTTCCTTTTTGACTACCCTAAAAATGAACTATATCTAGAAGTGACCTATTCACTCTTGACTTAAAGACCCCTAGTTAAGGCTATCAGGAAGCGAGCTCCGGCTCTTTTCTTATTTTACGCACAATGAAGGTATTCCCAAAACGTTTATTACATTTCATCCTGCTTGGTTCGTCTCGTGGCCTGAATAATTTTGATCTGTGGCTCAATATAACTCTAGTTGGGTAAAGTTATTAGGTTTTTCAGGAAAATTTTTTCAAGGTAAACTTTACCTTACTCGCCCCTGATAAGTCTGTACAATTTTATACACTAGGTAATAAGTCGGAAATTACGCTATGTTTTGTTATAAACTGCCAATACCCCATAGCAGTAAAGAAGTTTAATAAAATGCTCAGATATTTGAGCTGTAAACCGTAATTTCATTTGACAAATACAAGAGCACAAGTTATTACAATAGTTTTTTAAGATCCAATGGCAACTCCCGCCCTTGGACGGAGCAAGAGATAATGCTAACACTTTAACTGACTAACCAACCCACCCCGTTCCTTATTTGCCGTTCACACCAAGGCCGAGCTTTCCTGTAGACCCTTGGTCCGAGTAGGTTTCGACCCTGCCTGCTGACAGGCAGGGCCCTACGGTTTCGCTGACAACTCCTAGAGGCGCGCAGGAACAGTGCGCGGTCGTCGACTTGGGATTTGTCCAGTCGATTACCGGACGCGGTTTTTTACTAACTAGAAGTTATACAATGCTTTAGTTACCTTTAGGTTCCAGAGCCACAGTAACTCTCCCAAGCAATCCCGAAGCTATGTTTATATTCTGATAACAATTCTTTTTACCAACGATCGAGTTGTGGTGGCGTGCAAAAGGCGTAAATCCTGGTCGCTCTTTCCTATACATGCATCTCTTTCTTTTCTAAAACCTCTGTGTTCTGAGAGAAACTTTGTTCAGACATAAAGCAGTGCGCAGCAGTTTTACTAAACCCACAAGGGAAACAACTTTCCCTCCGATTCATTCTTGCTTGTTTCAAAACAAGAATACTGTTAGCTTGCTTGTCTTGTTAAAACACATTCATTTAGTGTATTGTGGAAGTTACGAAGCGTTACAGTAAAACTATGAAGTATGAAATTCTATACTTAAACTTGTTTTTGACATTAAACAGGATTTTTTTAGGGCTCCGTATCTGAAAAGGAAACCTTTATAGGATCACTTTTTTATTCGTCTGTTTGTCTGTCTGTCAAGAACCTTTATCTCGAGAACGCGTGGAGGTAAAAAGTTGAAATTAAAACCCTATATTCAGATTTACGGTCCCTTGAAGCTGTTGAAAAATCCAACCTTTAAGTTAACAAAAAAGAAAGGTACGCACGTTTATGTCACAAAAAACCTATATTTCGACACTCTTAGGAGAATCAAAATTTGTAGGGTACTTCCCGTTAATCCATAATTGTAGAATAGATGTTATTATTATGGACATACATATACTTATACAAAAAATAGGTACATTATAATATTCTTTTTAAAAAAATTAGGTACAGCTTATTTAAAAAAAAAAAATGTTGGCCAGCAGACCTGCGAAAGCAGCAAATGGAAGCAAATGTAGACATTAGTGTTTAGAAATAAGAAAAGAAGAGATTGTGATCTTTTTGCAATCCAAAAAAAATCTTCAAGACTCCATTCTTGAATTCCTTACACTCTAGAATTTATTCACATAGGTAAATTTGTTGCCCTATTTTTTTTAATACTTTTTATTATGTAGACTGTAGAAAAGATAAGTAATCCAATAAAATTTTCCTTACATTTTATTGGAGCAACACAATGGGCAGTCTAATCGCTAAAAACGATCTTTTAAAGATTTCCTTTGGGTACATTTATAAAGGACGATAGACCATACAACATGTTTATTTGGACTATTCATATCTTCTAATGTTTGCAGTAGAAACTTTACTTAACTTTTACTAACAAAAGATTGTTCTTTGCAAAATAAATTTGGCCTTATTTGAGTCGTTAACTAATTTTTTAAGTAGGATCCCTTTTCGTAGGTACGGATCCCTTTAAAAATTAGTTGACGCTGCAGCCGATAAAAAGGAACCCTTTTGAGAACACTTTGTGGTTTTTCTGTCTGTATATCATGACCTTTTTCTCGAAAATGCGTTCAAGTATTAACCTGAAATAAATATTAAATACTCATATCTGCTACTCTTTGAATAAGTGAAAAATCAAACTAACTTACAACAAATTCAAATACAAGGCTGTTTCAAGTGTTCCGTTTATGGCGCATATTTTGCACCTGAAGACTGACATTCAGAAGAAAATCAAACTTATGGAGTATTTCTCGTAATAGACCTAGAATCGTCAAAAGATAAAGTTTGATATACCTAGATTAGTTGAACAATCTAGGTATATCAAACTTTATCTTTTCAGTTGTGTAAAAGTTATTTTCATTACTCATACTCTGAAAGTAGGTGTAAAGTTGCCTGCGGACAGGGTTGGAAGAAGTACTTTTACTCCCTAGGGAGTTTTACTTTACAACTGACAGTTGTTTTTTTAATATTTAGACAGCAAATATTAAAAAAAAAAACTAGTTCTATTTTGACATTTCTATTGAACCGTGACCCGAATTTTTATACTGCCAGTACAATTAAAATGACATAGAGATAGAAATAATTTAAGAATACTTTTTTTTAAAGACTTTATTTTAATTTACTTTCAACTATTTCATTAAAACTAATATTATATTTGAGAAGGATGTTGACCTGACCCATTTTTTTTTCAACAATGTAGGTACTATTTATCAAAAAGTAACTTTATCCACAATAGCAAATAGAAAGAAGGTTTAACCAATTTTGAAGCTGTTTTCGGACAAAAATTAACGTTTTTAACGGGATTTGTTAACGGGAGACCACGCAGGGACCCGTCGCATGTCGTCGGTAAACGGATGATTTCCTTCACAGTATCTCTAGTCATAACTGTGGAGTACTTTAATGTGCCATTAAGTAGCGTGAGAGGCTAAGGCGTGGAATCCCACGACAGGTTTCCGCGCGGCAAGCCCGGACGGAGTACTTTTATCATATGGGACCGCGCTGGCTCCCGCTTCATGCAGTGTTGGCCCTTCAGTGTTATTTGTTTTTAATACCTATAAAGTATTGTATAAAAATTGAACCAGGATAATAAGTACGCTATACTAGTCTTCCATAAGTCCAGTGTCCCTCGGATTATTTTCTTCATCCCAACTATTACTCCCTGTATCTTTATATACCTGCGCCAAAGGCCAACTGTTTAGTTCGCCATTTCCATTAAGTAAATCACACTGCATTGCTCGATCCTGGCAATGAACAACAAGGGAGCAACCACAAACACACAGCCGTGTTAATTGTTCACCCATAACCACTTAGTGCGTTAAACAATAATGTGTGACAACCCTACATGGGCCGATGTTCAGCGATCTGTAATTATTAGCTAGCTTTAATAGTTAGGGGTGGCCCGTGCCCCATTGTCAGCGGGTATATGCATTCTGAATCTTTAGACCTCGGACAGCGTGAGAAGCTTGCGCGGGTGCTAAAAGTGATGATGCATCGAACACGTGACCGTCTTAGGCGTCTATGTATCGTCGTATATACATATGCACAAAACCTTTGGAAATGTTTTCATTTTACGCACAGCTAAGGAGTGAAATACTGTGCTGAAGTCTTTGTTTCCCGACAGCTACAATCTAGAGTTCTTTATTTAACTAGTAAATAGGTTACTTACTAGTAAACATGCTCCATCGTCAACGTCAAACATTATCATTACTTTCCACAGTTTGAAATATTGGTCAAACGCCATTAGAAAACAAAAACAATATTTTAGTTAGCTCGACAGTTCGTTACAAAAACTTGCAATAATGTATTTTATGTCTTTCTTAATTTTTTTCTCTCGCTTTTCCTTTCTTTCAGTAGGTATACTATGGTCACCTTATTGCGCCCCGGCGCGCTCTGGTCCTGCGCACCTCAAGGAGTTGTCAACAAATATAGAGGCCCAACTGCAGGCCCGAAAACTACTGGGGCCGGTTTCTTAAAAGATGTTCCGACCCCGATATAAAGGGTAAAGGTCTCTGCACAGAGCGGGCGCGGCGCGGCGGGACGGGACGGCGTATCTATTACATTACAACTGCTCAGCGTCGCGTCGCCGTCCCGTCCCGCCGCGTCGCGTCCGCTGTGTGCAGAGACCTTTAGAATGAATGGGGTCGGTCGTTTAGACAGTAAGAGTTTGACACTGTTTTTCGTGTTGCCCAAGGGCGGTATTCGTCATTAGATGACTTTTCCCGTTATAAAAAAAAAAACTTATTGCGTCAGCCACTGCACTCATACCCGCCTTACTGTAGGTTCCTACAGGGTCGATACCTCCTGGGGCCGAAGGTTGTTGCGAAAGCGTTACACCGAGGCTCTGGGACTAAGGCAAGGAAGAAACGGGGTAGATTGTTTAGTCAGTAAGAGTCTGACACTGTTTCCAATTTTGCCCAAGGGCGGGATTCGTCATTCGATGATTTTTACCTACCATAAAAAAACTCATGCCCGCTTTAGTTACCGCGCGTCACTCTGAGCATGGCCTTAAGAATGGTGGTTGTATCGCGACTACCATTAATTAAAATTACCCTTATAATGACAATGTGAAAGTTTGGAACTTCCTACGATATGTGAAAATTACGTTGCTATGTTTGGTGGTAAAGTTTTGGTAATTAGATGGGAAATGCGTGTAGGAATATTTGACATTAATGTCGGAGAGGAATTCCGTTCAGAGCTCTACATGCATTGTGTTAAAGTAAAAACGAATATTAAAGAAAAAATGTTTCTATTTTAAAAAGAGTAAACTTGTAAAATTCGTCAATGAAAAATCATTTTTTTAATAAAATATAATAAGGCACAAAAACATAAAAATGATTCATTTCATGTCATTATCAGACCGCAAAAATATTATACAATATTGTAGTAAAAACCTAAAATCTCGACACCAATTTCACCATCTCATCTGGTATCAACTTTAAAAAAAAGTAAAAAACAAACATTGGAAGAATCTGTTCCAACCATTCAAAGATGGCTGGCTCGGCTATAATTATGAAAGCATTGTTTTCTGAAATTCAAGAGATACTGATTTTAAAGAAAATAAAAATGCTATGACAAAGCAAAATGTAGTTTTTAGATCTGTGACGTCATTACGTCTAAGAAAACATACTCTCGAGATAAAATCCGGTAGGTATTGTCGAGACCGTGGACTCTTCTACGGACATAACTTGCAGCTGCTCACATACCGCTCTATCTCTCTCTCTGCATCCCTAATAAAATATTTTGCCCTAAACTTAGCCAAGGTTTTAGCTAACCCTAAATGACCTCCTGACCATGGATCATCATGCAACTCTTTCAATAACTCATGCAAAAGTCCCTTTGGCACCACAACCAGATCACGAACTCCATTCAATCTTCTGGCTTTCTTACACAAAACATCTCCTTTCACACAGAACCCCTTAACGTCACTACCCCCATTATCAGCGATCCTATCTAACCAAAGCCTACAAAAATCATCTCGCCCCTGCCCATCTCGCATCCTAACCACCTCTATCCTATACAACTGCATGCCGTCCTCGAGTGGCTCCGCTGCACTCCTCTGCTCTTCCTCCTCCTGGCCTAATGGATTTCTACTCAAAAAATCAGCAATGACATTATCTCTCCCTGCACAATGGACAATATCGAAATCATAAGCCTGGATGCACAGCGACCACCCAGGTATAATCGTTCATCCATTGCCCCCAGCCAAAGAAGCCCATTGCTGCACAGGCCCCCAAACGAGCAGGGGCACAGCCATTAGAAAACCCAGCGGAGCTGCAAGCTGTGTCCAGGAGAGAGCAGCTCCTGACCAAGAACGAAGATCAAAAAATTGGTGACCTCACTCCATTTATTAGTGTTTTTATAGCAGAACAGGCCTATACTGCGCTGATACTGGAGCATCAATTTCGTGCATATCAGAGCAAGTGTTGACGGATCTCAAGCTGAAATGTACCAGTGACGAGACGAATCATTTTGTGAAATCCATATCGGGATCTTATTTAAAAGATTATCGGAAATTAAATAAAAAAGTAATCACTGATAGCTATCCGTTACCAATTATTGAAGATATTATGATATACTTATCAGGAGCGCGTTATTTTGCAGATTTAGATTTAAATTCAGGCTATTGGCAACATCGTATATGTGAGAAAGATAAGCATAAAACGGCATTTATCACTTCATCAGGATTATATGAGTTTAACGTATTACCTTTCGGACTTAAGACAAGTCAAGCTGTTTTTCAGAGGACTATGGATAAAGTATTAGCTGGTATCAAATATAAAAAGGCCATTTGTTATGTAGATAACATATTAGTGTGGGGTAACAACTTTACCGACTTTATAGATTCCCTAGAAGATGTCATGATGCGATTAAAGAAAGCAAACCTTACTTTGAAACCGAGCAAATGTAGCTTTGGTTATAATACAATTTCTGTATTAGGACACGAAATCTCGGGAGCTGGAGTCAAACCAGACAATAAAAAGCTTCAGTCTTTAAAAACATTGAAAACCCCAACAAATGCCAAACAAGTAAAATCTATATTAGGTTTGTTTTCTTACTATCGCAAGTTCATTAGCAACTTTGCAGAAATAGTATTGCCCTTAACTAGATTATTAAGGAAAGGTGTCGCGTTCAAATGGACGGACAAGGAGGAGGAAGCGTTCCAGAGCATAATAAAAATTATGGAGTCACCACCGATTTTGCATTTTTATTCCAATGACCCAAACATATTAACACGTTTATACGTGGACGCATCGGGTGAAGCGGTAGGTTGCTGTCTGATGCAGGGCAGAGAGGTGATGTATCCGGTTTCCTATGCGTCGAGGAAGCTGAGTGATGGAGAGAAGAAATATTCCACTACGGAGAAGGAGTGTCTCGCCTTAGTTTGGGCATTGAATTATTTCAAACATTTTCTTTGGGGTTTGAAGTTTCAGGTCATGACAGATCACAAGGCGCTGTGTTAGCTGAGGAGCAGGAGAGACATGAATGGGCGATCTGTCGAGACCGTGGACTCTTCTACGGGGCGGCTCCGGTACCAGGATCAGGGCAGCAGCAGGGCAGGGCAGCACAAATCAAACCACGTTGAACTTTTACTATATCTTTACTCGGACACGGCTCGACATACAATGAATTAAAACAACATAATTTATTTTGTTTAGAATAAATTTTAAATTCAAACTAAATTACGAATAGACTGCGAATATGTTGCCAGCCAGTACGCTACTCCAGGGCACATGTGATCTCCTTCGGAGACACCACAGTATCCTTTGTACTATTGCAGAACATGGTCTAGCCTTGTACAAAATTTCATCTGAATCCGTTCACCCGTTCGTGCGTAAGATCGTGGTCATTTCTGCCCGATCACATAAAAATAAATTAGCTTGAATCCTGCGGCGGGCGGTGCGGTTGAAACCCCACTACTATGTAGTTTGGTTTCGAGTACGTTTCTAGATACCTATGTGAACTTAGCGGCTAACTAAAAAAACTAGCTTAAATGAACTACAAGGAAAGAAATATTATGTCATTATTAATACGTAAGCATTAGAATTGAATAAAAGTAATTTCAGCATAAAACCAAATGGTCTCTAGATAAAATAATTTAAATTTATGGCCAGTGGGAATTGGATCAAAAGAATTGTGTCTTTATCCCCCTACGGCGGCCATAAGGAATGTTAAAAAAATTGTGTCGCTGTCCACCAGTGGGGGCGAATGGAATAATTTACAAAGATGTGACGCTGTCCCCCAGTGGTAGACAACGAGAATTATGTTTTAAAGTTGTCTCGCTGTCCCCCAGTGGTGGCCAGGCAAGTGGTGGACATCGGGAATAATCGTTTTGAGAGCAGTGGTGATTAAATAAATTACGCAAAGTAATGCGCCTGACAGGGTTTGAAGCCGCGACCTACAACTCGTAAGTCGAGGCCTTTACCAGTCGGCCACCACTGCTCATGGTTCATCACTGGTTGTGATGTAATTAAAGTGATTTATACATATATTTATATTTTGCTCTCAAAACGGTGAAGGAAAACATCGTGAGGAAACCGGCAAGTCCTAGAACCAAAAATTCGAAGACGTGTGACATCCACCAATACGCACTGGGCCTGCGTGGTGGATTATGGCCCATTCCCTCTTCTCGAGAAGATGGCTGTGTCCCAGCAGTGGGAACATAAAAAGGCTGATGATGATGATACATATATTGTGTGAGAAGTGAAATGAAAGATAGAGGAGTTAGTGATAGCGTGACGACGCTTTCACTAACTCCTCTATCCTCTATTCCGTCGGTGACAGGGCAGAATGGAAGGAACATATTGCGCCGACCCCAAATAAAACGGGACAAGGGCAGGAAGATGATGATGATACATTAATCTCTCATCTCATCATTATATTGTAGCCGGTATTTATATTACTTCAGTAAAATACAGATAGATATAATGTAATAGAATTAATCAGACAAATATTAGTCTGGGCTCAAGATTAATATTATACTCGGTTAAGCTATCATAATGGCAATAAGACCTAAAACATATCAGTGGTCTAGGCCTCACGATATATATTTACCAGATATCTGAATCTAGGATACGGTGACTGTGCAGGAGGTGTTTTTTTTTTACGGTGGGAAAAATCATCTAATCACAAATTACGTCCTTGGACGGAGCGGGAATTTTAAAATATCATGGATATCCCCATTTGGTTGTTTTGTAGGGTGTGTGGTGTAGGTACTCACTGGGTAGGTGGTGAATGAATAAAACTCTTCGTTGGTATCTCCAGGTGTATTTTCCACACACAACACAACAACACAGTTATTATAGAAGGCGCAGATAAGACGAACACTAGTAACAATATACAAATTACAAATAACAGTCCATGACAGTAGGTCTCCACGGGTAGACTTTTGCGAACAACTTTTATTTCGGCGCGGGCGCACGTACCTATGTATCGCGGACAGCTTAGATTGTGACTAGTGAGAAACGAATATAAAAACATGGCGGTAGAAAAAAATAAGTCGCCGGCGCGTTATTGACAGTGCGCGTTTCCAATGCGTCACGTCAAATGTCTGTACGAGTATGTTGTATTTAGTGTTTGTACATATGTGTATTGTTATCTCGGAAATATATATTTATGTGTATATAAATATGTATGTATACGTAAATAGAATTAATGTTGGTGGTCTGTATATATTTATTATGTATAGTGTACTGGGTGAATATATGTGAGTCACCCAAACCCACATTTTGAAGTATTTTTGTACCATCTGTTCTGCGAATAATATGCCCCGCACACTGCCACTGAAGTTTAGTAATTCTTCGAGCTATGTCGGTAACTTTGGTTTTCCTGCGGATATCTGCATTACCGATGGAAACTCCAAGCATAGTTCTTCCAACAAGGTGGACTGATTACCTGTGAGAGAGAAGATCGCAAGAACCCGACGGATGCGAGAATAATAGGATTGGTTATTATGGTGAAACTTGGGGGAAGCCTAAGTCCAACAGTGGACGTCTTTCGGCTGAATTGATGACGATGATGTCGATTAGACAAAAAGACAAAAATGTAAAGTAACAAAACATAGAACAAGTGGACAAAGGCTCTGACTGTCGACAAATGAGTTCAAATATCTGTACATTATCATTACATAGTATAAAACAAAGTCGCTGTGTCCCTAAGTAAGCTTATATTTTTAAAACTATGGAACGGATTTTGATGCGGTTTTTTTAATAGATAGAGTGATTTAAGAGGAAGGTTTATAAGTTTAATACATGCGCAATATATAAGTATTGCACCCGTGCGAAGATGGGGCGGGTCGCTAGTATAGAACATATATACTTACGTACTTACTAGTTCTACATCTATATCAACAAGACATCAAAACCAAACCATCTTACATTTCAAAAACCTCATTTCTCTCCAAATCAATTTTCTCCCTAAAAATACAAATAATATCATAAAAATCACAAATCTAATTCAGCAAAACAAATCGTTGAACATTTCGTCCCTTAGTCTACCCCTCAAATATTCTTTGGTACATAATAAATTGAATTGTGTCTTCATCGTATTGTATAAGCGAAGGGCCAACGGCACGTGACTAACGACCCATTCCTACAAATAATTCCCTTTGCAATAGTCCCTGCCTCAAGTGAACAGATTGATTTTAGTTTCGCAGTGTTTTAGAGTTCATGTCAAAGAGATAGACTGGAGGTACGGGTACTACAAAGCATAACTACTTACAAGCAACCTGTATATTACTAAGATGAGAGCTTTACTAAGATTTTAATTTGATACCGCCTTTGTCTAAAGATTGTGAAAACTAAGAGAAAATGGTTATCTAAACGGTTAGTCGATTTTAGCTTAATAGCTAGGTTGTGATGTAATAAAAGTGGTTTATACATATTAGTTCATTAAGCTTCAAGAGGACACCGGTGTCGGCACACCTATTATTGTCTTTTAACTGTGTCTGTAATTACGATGGATACGTAGTACGGTTAAACGTATCTGTAAAAACGGTGAAAAAACCATTGTGTTGACAACAGTAGCAGAAACAAAAATTCAAAGACACAATGCTAGCAAAGGAGGAGGCCGATCGTATAAGGCAACGGCGTTCACGCTCCAGACGCCGCCAACATTTCGATCTCGATTTCCAGCCACCGTAGGCGTGGGCTAGCCGACGGCGAGCAATAGGTATCTCGCCATCCGATCGTCTGGTCACCGTGCGGACCAAGCCCAGCTGGCAACGGTTATGTTCTGTTTCTGCGCGCCGCAAGGAGTAAACCGTAAGGACCCTGCAGAAGGGGCGAAGCCAACTGAGGCTTTGGGTTCGTATCTGAAAGAAAGGCTCTGACCCTGGTATAAAGGCATCATAGAAACAGAGTGAGTTGTTTTGTCAATAAGAGTCTAACACTAACTACCGCTCCGCTCAAGGATGTTTTTTTTTTTCACCATAAAAAAACATCAACATTTTTAGCATATAGCATAACGCTACTTCGGGAGATTCCTGCACCGGATTCGTGCGGAGGAGACGTCCGGGTGTCGCCACTGTGAGGCGAGCCCGGAGGACACGGTGGAGCACACGGTGGAGGTGTGCCCTGCTTAGGAAGAGCATCGCCGTGTCCTCGTGGGGGTGATCGGCGGCGGCGACCTCTCGCGCCGGGCCAGGGCCCGGCGCGAGAGGTTGCGGACCATGGCCTGAACCAGGGTTCAGGCCATGGTCCGCAGCGAAGAGGAATGGCAGGCGGTCGCCTCCTTCTGCGAAGCAGTAATGCTCGTAAAGGAGGAGGCCGACCGCATAAGGCAAAGGCAACGACGTACTCGCCGTAGCCGTCGCCGCCGCGATCCTGCCGATATCCGGCCACCGTAGACACTGGCTCGCGGACGGTGAGTAATGGGTAGCTCGCCGTCCGGTCGTCTGGTAAGACCGAGTCCAAGTCGTCAACGGCGCGCACCGTTCCCGCGCGCCTCAAGGAGTTGTCAGCAAACTGCAGGGGCCCTTCAGGGTCGAAGCCTCCTGGAGCCTAGAGGGTGGTGGAAAACTGTTACCTCGACTCCAGGAATAAGGCAAGGAAGGTACGGGGTAGGTTTTTTAGTCAGTAAGAGTCTGACACTGGTCTCCCGCTCCGCCCAAGAGCGGGTTTCGTCATTGGATGATTTTCACCTACCATAAAAAAAAAAAAAAAAGCATAACGCTACTACTATTGTTATCAATTTTTACTGGTCACGATAGTAATTGACAATTCTGGGCCAGCACTGTTCTAGACATACAGATACGTTTTAACACCTTTTTAAGAACCCATATTTGCTAATGAATTATTTGAAATGTAAAAATATATAGTAAAAGTAGTACATTTAAACAATCAAGTTAAAACAATTTGACAAATTTTTGTAAAGGACTTTAAAACCATAAAAAGTTCGAAGTTGAGTTGATCGATGAAAACTTTTAATATTTAATGACTTCGCACCGACTGTTCAAGTCGTATTATTACTGGTCATTAAAAACGATTGGTCCCCAATTACTTAAATAAAAAAAAGAAATTTTACCAGTTGTTAAATTTACTAGTTGTTTAAAGTCAAATCCTGAAATTGAATAGACCATTTATTGAGGAAGGCTTTAGGCTATATAACATCACGCTGCGACTAATAGAAGCGAAGAAACAACGGAAAATGTGGAAAAAACGGGGAAAATTATTCATCTTTGAGGGCTTCCGTTGCGTGCGCTGCGAAAACGGTTTAAGATACCAAAGAAATATGTATGAAAGAATTATTCCTCTTAAAATGATCTAAAAAAATGTCCGCGACAGTATATGTCTATCTTGATTAACTCACTAGAACCGTTTTTATGGGAATCAAATTTAGCCAATTTTTACCAATTATTTGTTAGAGTTGTATCAACATAATAATATTAATCTTTATCCAAATAAATGTGTTGTTGATTAAGAGTATGTAATTGTAAACAAAATTGTCTTTGACATCATTTAATTTCAATGAACATCTTAGAAGATATTACAATTTAAAAATAACTCCGATATAAAATTCACACGCGCCGCATGATGTGCAAAACTTGACGCTGCGCCTGGCCGGCGGGCGAGGAGAGGGGTTGCTTGCGGGCGGCGCGGAGGGGTTTTTTTTTATGGCAGGTTAAAATTATCCAATGACGAAGCCCGCTCTTGGGCGGAGCGGGAAACAGTGTCAGACTCTTACTGACTAAACAACCTACCCCGTTCCTCCCTTGCCTTATTCCCAGAGCCCCGGTATAAAACTTTAGTACCAACCCTCAGATACAGGAGGCTTCGACCCTGAAGGGCCCCACAGTTTGCTGACAACACCTTGTGGCGCGCGGGAGCAGTGCACGCCGTCGACGACTTGGTCTCGGTCTGGACTGTTACCATACAACCGGACGGTGAGCTACCCATTTCTCACCGTCCGGAAGCCAGCGTCTACGGAGGCCGGATATCGGCGGGATCGCGGCGGTGACGGTGAGGGCGCTGTTGCCTTTCCCTTATGCGGTCGGCCTCCTCCTTTACGAGCATTACTGCTTTGCAGAAGGAGGTGACCGCTTGCCATTCTTCTTCGCTGCGGACCATGGCCTGAACCAAAGCCCGGCGTGAGAGGTCGCCGCCGCTGATCACTCCCACGAGGACACGGCGATGCTCTTCTCAAGCAGGGCACACCTCCACCGTGTCCTCCGGGCTGGCCATACAGAGGCGACACCCGGGCGTCTCTTCCGCACGAATCCGGCGCAGGAATCTCCTGAACTTCCCATGTCCGGTGAGAACCTGCGTCATGCGGAAGGTGAGGACACCGTGATAGACATCACGCCTCAAAGAGGCGACTTACCGCCGAGATTATGGCGTGCCCAAGTTGGGGTGTAGCTCTATGAAGTACTTTTAGATAATTATGTTTTTTAAAAACTAAATTGTCTAAAATAATAACAGAAATTGACACGGGCGTAGTCGTGGGTAACAGCTATAATTTATAAAGCTGAGGAGGTTGTTTGCAAAAATAAATATGATTCCCAAAATAACTATTCCACGCGGACGAAGTCGCGGGCACAGCTAGTGGAATGATAAAATAGCACTGCATTTTGCGGCAAATTTGAAAGTGCTAATTATAGATTATTTGAAAGAGTTACTAGTGCGTTGGAAAGTAAAGGACAATACTTAAGGAACAAAGGTTTTTTTTATGGTAGGTGAAAATCATCCAATGACGAAACCCGCTCTTGGGCGGAGCGGGAGACCAGTGTCAGACTCTACTGACTAAAAAACCTACCCCGTACCTTCCTTGCCTTATTCCTGGAGTCGAGATAACAGTTTGCTCCACCCTCTAGGCTCCAGGAGGCTTCGACCCTGAAGGGCCCCTGCAGTTTGCTGACAACTCCTTGAGGCGCGCGGGAACGGTGCGCGCCGTTGACGACTTGGACTCGGTCTTACCAGACGACCAGACGGCGAGCTACCCATTTCTCACCGTCCGCGAGCCAGTGTCTACGGTGGCCGGATATCGACAGGATCGCGGCGGCGACGGCTACGGCGAGGGCGCTGTTGCCTTTGCCTTATGCGGTCGGCCTCATCCTTTACGAGCATTACTGCTTCGCAGAAGGAGGCGACCGCCTGCCGGACCATGGCCATGCTGCGGACCATGGCCTGAACCAGGGCCCGGCGCGAGAGGTCGCCGCCGCCGAAAGGAACACAGGTAGATTTTAGTTTGCGGAACAGAGAGTAAAGTCCCACATAACCCCGTTGAGGTCGGATCAGCTCCTCAAGCTTTCGAACTACAAATCTTACACAGCACTACGACAATCAACCCGAGTCACAGCGACAGTACCACCGCGCCCCACATGGGCATCACCGCAGACAGCTCCGACTCACTGAGAATTATGTAGAATCCGGTTCTGACTCACCTGAAGCCAACTTACCACTAGCCTGGCACGCATCAATAACCATCAACATCCGATCTCCGGGGGAAAGTGATGTAGCGCCATCTGTCGCATCACATAAGAACTAATCCTGCATCGGACAATCAAAGTTTTCCGCGCGATTTAAAAATACACCGTTAAATTTTAGTCGTTTTAATCCCTTGGAGGATCGATTCAGTACATGAAACGCTATCGATTGGTAGTTAGAATGAAAAAACAAAGTACTTTTTTTAAAACTCGAATTAATTTACGTATGTTCTAAATTGATTTCTTTAAGTAAACGTCAGCTGGGCGAGTTCAATGACCTGTAGGTAGTTAGTACGCAACGATCGACAACTACCTACAAGGTCAATGACTCGTTTACTTAAAGAAATTAATTTCATAAATGCGTATATCAATAAGAGATTTACAAAAAAAAGTACTTTATTTTTTTATTTTATCTACACAAATCGATAGTGTTTCATGTACTGGATCGACCCTCTTCGGGGTTAAAACGACTAAAATTTAACGGTGTATATTGGGTATCAAAAAATTCGTCCACATCGATCAAAGGTACAATTATCTAGTACGCTGGCAGCAATGCTACTTCTATAAAACCTAGCCCACATCACGTGAAGAGTACTTTATTAACCTTTCGAAAACCGTAATTAGAGACATAATAGAATTAAGACAATACGTACCTATGCAAACGTTCGCTCTAGACTCAAGAGTATAATTCAATACTATCGATCGACCCTCTTCGGGAATAAAACGACTAAAATTTAACGGTGTATGAAACAGCCTGAGACCAACTATCAGACCCACCAGATATAACAGTCGGTCGGAGGATCCTCCCTCCAACGTGGGTATGTGGAACTTTACTCTTTGTTCGAAAAAGACGCTTGTTGCACCCAGAGCGAAAGAAGCTATTTAATGATTTTCCAAGCTCAAGGAAAACGTAAATTCCAGCGCTTTATTAAGAGGCTCTTCAGTAAAATGGATTAAAGATCTTTTGAGCAAAGATTCTTCAGCCAAGCGTTACTGTTCCTTTAACCAACAGTACTTTCAGGAAATAAACATTCAGGCGAACATTATTCAGTCAAATGAACTTCGAATTTTGTAATAATAAATATGTTGTTGATACAACTCCAGAAATTCTCGAATACTTATTTAAAACAATAAATAACGGTTATTGGAAAATTCAATGGAAAAAACCCTTGATTCGATCCATTGAAACTGGGTTTATTCCACGGATTTTTTTCCATTTTCTTTGAAATAAATCCCAACATCTTGGAAAAGGAATTATTGATATGATTACTAATACTCTCGGTTGGATTCGGTTCGGTTCAGTGGATAATCTCAACAGAGATTAGACCAGTTCATAGGAATATTATACAGCACAAGTGTGTGCGGAAACGCTGAATTACTCAATATTCCGTTACTCTCATAGCCCGATGGGATGGCAACCCCACAATCGAAGTGTAATGAGTTGCGATGCTGACACGCGCTCTCGTAACACGCAGCAGCAACGCTATAAAAAGTCGTCGTGGGTGAGGGGGCTTACAATAATCAAGAATGATTTATAAAACGCTCCTCCCGACAGTTCTCTTGTCGACTGCCTTGGCTAAAAACTTTTTAACAGGAAAAAAAATAGCATTCCATTGCAGCCGGTCATCTGGTCCAGACCAATATCAATCACCGACGGCGCGCACTGTTCCCATGCGCCTCAAGGAGTTGTCAGAAAACCGCAGGGAAGCAGAATTACCGAAACCAACAGGGGCCAAGGGTTCGTGTCTGATAGGATGGCTCTGGCCCTGGTATATATGGCAACGTAGGAACGAGGTAGGTTTGATTACTCAGTAAGAGTCTGACACTGTTTTCTCCGCCCAAGGGCGGGATTCGTCAATGGATGATTTTTACCTACCATAAAAATAACCACCTGCCTGATCCAATTGTATTTTCAAACCATCCCTCCTGGATAGTCTAATCAAATATATTAGTATACACAATATTTAATCCAAAATCGGTCAAGCGGTTTAGAGGAAATTAGGTGATAAACACAGGTACAGTCATTATCAGTCTTATTAATGTTCCCACTGCTAGGACAGAGGCCTCTTTTCTAGGAGGAAGATGTAATGGGCAATAATCCACCACACCGGTCCAGTGCGAATTGGTGGATGTCAAATCATCATCCTACCTTTATCCCATGTTACTTGGGGTCGACACAACATGTTTCTTTCTTCCACTCTGTCCTGTTACCCGTCACACTATCACTAACTCCCTTTTCTTTCATATCACTTCTCACAGAATCCATCCAACTCTTCTTCGGCCTCTCTGTTTCTCTCCCTCCATCTACGTTTAAACTCTTTTTTTTTGCAACATGACAAATATGAACGGAATTGGTGTATGTCACATTTCTTCAAATTTTTGGTTATAGGAGATGCCGGTTTCCTCACGATGTTTTCCTTCACCGTTTTGAAAGTAGTGGTGATGAAATTAATTACACTAAGTAATGCACCTGGCCGGGTGTGAGCCCGCTACCTACAACGTGAAATTGTTTTATACGATGTAATGATGAAGATGTAAATGATCAGTCACGTCTAGTTAAGCAGGAACCTAACAAAACTGTCATTATGATAAGTAAGAAAATATGAACAATTTACAAGCATTGAGTACTTTCGGCGTTCCGTTCTACGACGGGAACAGTACCCGGAATTTTTATGACATGTACGTGAGAATAACCAGCTGACTCTTGTTTTTTTTTCATTCCTTATCGCAGAGCAAATGCTTTTTTCTTAAAGGTTGATTTGAAGAGTACGTAAGAGTTTCTTCAAGGTCTCTTGCTAGTTGAACAAAGTGTAACGTTATTTTATTTGTTGTATTTTTATAGTAATTGCTGTTTTGTTGTTTCTGACTTGTCTGAATTCTTATTACGATAAGATGTTTTGAAGATCTGATTAAAACTGAGGCAAGTAAGTTATAATCATCTTTGTTAGTTAAAAGTTTATTACTTTACTACCTTTCTGTCAGCGGCTTTGCCTGCGTGAAAATAGGTTTTTGCTCTAACTTTGGACACGCGTTTCAACATTTTAAGGGGTGAATTTCGGAAAATCCTTTCTTAGTGTTCGCCTGCGTCATAAAAAAAACCCTGTGCAAAATTTTACTCTCCTAGTCCCAGTAGTCTCGGCTGTGCGTTAATATGTCAGTCAGTTCCTCTTTTTTATTTATATAGATTACAGTACAGATAAAAAAAAGTGAAAGCAATACACTCATTACGCCAGATTATTAAAGAATATGTGCTTATTTTGATGCGGTGAGATTTTCATATTGGTTTTGCCTCATTTCTAATTAAATTTAAAATATGACTGCAGTAAGAGTCTGACACTATCTCCTGCTCCACCCAAAGGCGATAGTTGCCATTGAATGATTTTTATATACCGAAAAAAAAACATGTTCGCTGTATGGCGTCAACTGTACTGTGTACCAACAACATCAAAATCTACTGTTTTATAATTAGGTATTCAAGAATAAGAAGAATAAGAAATTTTATTTGCTCAAACATGTCTATGCAGACAGAAAATAATACATGCATGCAAGATCTTAAATATAAGTGGCTCACGAAATGTCTAACATTTTTCATGGCGTGCAAATATCTTAAATTATATTATAATATAAATTAATTATAACACAATAAATCAAAATTCTCAAGCCTATTAGAAAACGTATTAAACCAATAACAAAGAAACAAAAAAGAGAGCTTAGACGGATTTTTACCCAACTGCAGTAAACTGAAAAGGAGGTTAATGTGTTTACTGAAACCCGTTTAGAAGATCATATGGACGTAATAAGGTGCCTCGGATGCTAATGACAGACCTGAATAGTTCCTTCCACAGAATGACGGTATGCGAAAAGTTTATAAAGTCGTTGCAAATATTTTGCATTTGCAAGACAGGAGAGGAAATTGCGTTCATTATATTGTTTAGTGCTGTATAAACGTAACTTTTTGTTATTTTAATGTTTCTTAATTTTCTGGATTTTATAGGAACTACTAATTTATTCTTGGTCGTATCACTAGGAATCACTTTCTCTTCTTCTTAGTCACATTACTTTTGGCAGAATGGTCGTGGTTATCATAGAGGTAACTCTCCAGAAACCGTCAGGATACACCGCACGATTTCTCGCTATTTTTGCCTGCTTGTTATCATCAGAGTCTGTGTTTTACAAAAACTTTGTAAAACACAGACTCTGGCAGGGAATTTCACTTCACAGCACAATTAATGTACATTCCGTTATCATTATTGTATGTTTTATGGTGACTGCTTCGCGCTAGAATGGCTAAATGATTTAGATGAAATTTGGCTTACTGATAGATCATCCTGAAATAGAATATAGGATTTTATACTGGGAGTACGTTATAAATAATTTTCAAGTTTTTTAACCGAAGTAACTGGAAAAGCTGCTCAAAAAATATTTTGATACCAAAATGCTATCTTTGAATATAAAATAACTTAGCATCATAACTTAAGTGATCCGATAAAAACATTATTTAGAGCGAAAACTTGAAAAGCCGTTCTGAAGAAATAATAAAATATATAAGATGGTTGCCTTAGATCTTGTAAATTGGGTTTTATGTTCAATAAAGAAACTACAAACGCAACGAAAATTATTTTACTCGAATCTTTTGTATGAAAATAATGAGTTAATTAGTTAGTTATGAAATTAAACTCGAGTGTACTGTTCAGGAAGGTTGGGTACGTTGGTTTTAGCGTAAACTTGTGTAAGAGACTAATTAATATAATTTTTAATACACTTGAAAACTCGCTCTAATCAGCTACCGAGTGATTCTTGGAAACCGAGATGATGTCCTATTCATCTAGCCTAATCTTCATACCTATCAATTTTGTCGCAAGGATCAAATATTTCTTTGGCGAAAAGACAGAACAGATGGCCCCTAGGGCCGATAGGTTCTGGAGTGGCGACCGCGTACTGGAAGACGAAGCGTTGGAAGGCCTCCCACAAGGTCGACCGACGACCTTGTCAAGGTTGCTGGAATTCGATGGATGCAAGACGCACGGGACCGGTCGTTGTGGCGACGTTTGGGGGAGGCCTATGTCCAGCAGTGGACGTCTTTCGGCTGAATTGATAATGATGATGATAAAGACAGATGTTTCGGATCTGGGTATCTGATAATCTGGTATTTTGCATGTGAAAATATTTATGAATGCACTTACACCTATGTCTAGGGCCATGGGTAAATGTGAAAATGCACACCAAAGCCCTGGAACTAAGACAAAGAAGAAACGGGGTGGGATTTTGGGCAGTAAAGTCTGACAATATCTCTCGCTCCACCCAAGGGATGTCATTGGATATACAAATACAAAATGTTTTATTTCATTAGAAACTGGTGCATATTAGTTTATGATTGGAGCCCCCTTTTAAGCATGATAATGCTTGTTAGATTTCATTGGATGATTTTTGCCCACCTTAAAAAAAGCCTACACCAATGCGTTGTCAAGTTTTTTTAGTTACTGATCATCTATATCGACTGGCAACAACAAAAAAGGTTGTCTAGTTTATTGTCGACGACATATTCATCACGGTTGACAAAGCAATGTGAAGAGCAATGTCTTCAAATTAATGACACGATTTTATTCAGTGAACTTTTGTGACAGTTTTCGTTATTCATAAATTAATTTCTAGTAGATATTGTGATGTAAAATTGGTAAAATTACCTGGTCAGGGTTGCTAGAATCTGATGGCTGCAAGACGCACAGGACTGGTCTTTGTGGCGGCGCTTGGGGGAGGCCTATGTCCAGCAGTAGACGTCTCTTGGCTGAAATGATGATCATGATGATAAAAATTGGTGTAAATATGTATCCCTAGTATCACATCAAACACACAACACATCTGGACAATATGTGAAATCAATAAAAAACTTGATCTCGGTAAAAATGGAGCTGAAAATTTTATTGTAATATCGACTTCCATAGCAAAGCTTGCCTGTTTGTTCCATTTCTTACCAAATACTGGAAAAAACATTAGAATCATTCGCGTTATTATAAGGAACAAAGTAACAAAATCAATGTATATAAAAATCAATGCCACTTTTCGTTGTAATTTTATAACTCAAGAACGGGCTCACCTAGCCAAACCAAATGTTTAGGCTTTGTTCGGACTATTTAGTAGGTAGATGGGATATGTGAAGTTTGCACAAAATCTGTCGAGCGGTTCTTCATTTATCACATTCACATACAACATATCACAGCGAAGCCGCGGGCAAAAGCTAGTTTCGTATAAAAATCTAAATAATTTCTTATATTAACAACAGTAATATAAACTCTAATACCAAGTTCAGGTCAGCGATCAAAGGCATGTTCGACATTGCTTGACAAGATTGAAATCAAACTACTTACTTTCACTGGGAAGGCAATGATTCTGGGCGTTTCTAGAAGCATCAACATCATTCCAGTCGAAAGTCCTATGTGCCTCCTATGTATCACCACAAAGACAAGTCCTGTACATCTGCAGGGAATATGATGAATGCGCTCATCATATTCCCATATCCCTCACCAGCTCCCTCAGGCAAGTTACAATCGTTTCGTTTAGAGTGAGCGCTTGTTGCCCCAATTCCTTTGATCTAACGTCATCTCAAGAAAAAAATTGAGGGCGTGACCAACTACAAGCGCTCACGTTAAACGAAACGACTAACTCGGCTAGAGGACCAGATCATTGGTCCGCTTTATGGAAGGCGTTCCAAAACGCTGCGGGTTCGATACTTTTATCACCGGCTATACCAATTTTTTTCTGCTTTTATCAGTGGTATGGTAATTATACGTCAAAGCCCTTTCATGAACAATAAGTTTTCGTCACATATTTTATAATACAACAAAACGATCACATTCCGAACCGATGGCCTTTCCATGGGATGGTCCATTTAACCTTAGTCTTTGTGATCCATGTAGGGGGGGCGAGGGTTACAAATTATAGCCATTGTGTATGTGCCCTCACGCGGGCTCGCCACTCCTGACAAATTATATTTGCATGGTTATTAATTAGCCCTAGTATAGCGTTTTCGAGCAGAAATGTTATTGTGCATACTGCGCATGGTTTATTGGATACACCTACTCATAATGTAGATTTTGCTGATTAATGGATAGATGTGACATTTAATGTGAACGTTAATAATGCGATGTGCAACATGTTGAGATTCTATAACGGAATATACATCAATATAGGGCGTTTGTGCGTGTAATTAGACAGCAGAAAGTCTGACCATCCAAAGAGTATCGAGGGAAAATGAGACAGTAGATTTGCCACAACCACGGCCGTATAACGCGTCGGGAAAATTGCTTTCATTTTTTACATATTAAGTTTTTAAGTTTATTCTGCCGCGGAAAAACCGCTTCGTGAGATCTCTCTCTTACTTTGCTAACATTTCTACGTTCCGGACCCCGCGTTTCACCTCGTTGATTATACTGAGTACATCGAAGACCTGGAACGATTTGCCTCCTGCGGTCTTACCATCTGATTGCAAGCAATAGCTTAACGGACTTTCCGAGATACAGAAGCGTCTACCAACTTCTAAACTACTGCTACTGAGTAATTCCTAGACAAAAAACTAAGAAGCATTTTCTTCCTAACCTAAACACGAAGCAGGCGGTCGCCTCCTTCTGCGAGGCAGTAATGCTCGTAAAGGAGGAGGCTGACCGCATAAGGCAAAGGCAACGGCGCACTCGCCGTAGCCGTCGCCGCCGCGATCCTGCCGATATCCGCCCACCGTAGACACTGGCTTGCGGACGGTGAGCAATGGGTAGCTCGCCGTCCGGTCGTCTGGTAGCACTCCAGACCGAGCCCAAGTCGTCGACGGTGCGCACCGTTCCCGCGCGCCTCAAGGAGATGTCAGCACACCGTAGGGACCCTACAGGGTCGAAGCCTCCCGGAGCTGAGGGTTGATGCGAAAGCGTTACACCGGGGCTCTGTGAATAAGGCAAGGAAGGCACGGGGTAGGTTCTTTAGTCATTAAGAGTCTGACACTGTTTCCCGCTCCGCCCAAGAGTGGGATTCGTCATTCGATGATTTTTACCTACCATAAAAAAAAAAAACCTAAACACGAAACGATAGAGGTTTATGCGCGTATTAGTGTAAGGTTTATTCGAATAAAATTACTTTTTTACGTCAATATAAAAAAAGAACTCTCACACCTACTGGCCTGACAGCCGCCCTTAATCTCCCATCTGACAATCTTTTCATTTGAAACTCGAATTAGTGTTCGTCTTATTTATGGGCCATTAGTTCTAAACCCTCTAAGGAGGTCCTGATGTGAAGAGGATCTCTACAGGAGCTACTAAAAGATTTAAGGTCTAAATGGACTTAGGTTCTAGAACATTTCATATATTCCAAATGTTTATATAACCGAACATGTATAGTTTAGGCAACTTAAAGTAGTTGAGATATAAACTTGGTGATTAGTTCAGGGATTCTCAATCTGTGATCGATGAACCAAACTGAGGTTCGTAAAAGGTTAAAATGATGTGTACGTGCTTCGCTGTAAATTGACCTATTTGCTAGTTTGTATGTCGCTCTTATGAATATACCAATTTTTTTAGCTGAGCATTGAATAATTATGTAATCTAGCAAAGGAACCTCTTATCCACTCATTTATATGATAAAAATATTCAAAAAGTTTACACAATATTAGGAACATAACACATACTGTTGACCATTACGGCACCAACTTTTTATTTGATTCAAAAAATCAACACATTTTTAACTCAAAAAATATTTTACAATACAAAAATGAAAACTTCTAAGTTTCTATCAAGAATTTTGTTTCATTTTAATTTCGATACTTTTGACTCACGAATAAGCATTAAACGTATGCAAGTTTTATTATTGACACATAGTATATTTATTTTATGTTTCTAGGTCCTTGCTGACAAGAAAGAAATGTAATAATGGGACAAAGTAAAAAAAAGTTTGGAAACCTCTGGCCTAGCTCTGATCAATAACAGAGTGGAATAAACTTTTAACTTTGACTCTGTGCCTTATCACTTACTACAACCACTATAGCTAATGTTATGTATTATAATATGTACATAATATAACAGCCTTAACTTGTTAAGCCTAACCTAGAGTCATAACATCTACGTTTCGTTTTCGTTCGTTTAGGTTTTTTTAATCTGACATTTTTATTTTGACATTTTTAATCACTACATAGTATAAAACAAAGTCGCTTTCTCTGTCCCTATGTCCCTTTCAATGCTTAAATCTTTGAAACTACGCAACGGATTTTGATGCGGTTTTTTTTTCGTATATAGAGTGATTCAAGAGGAAGGTTTATATGTATAATAATATCCATTAAATAGTGGAGAAGTACTGTTATTTTTGAGGTTTCTAATGTGATGTCGTAAATAATTACATCTTTTCCGCTTACATTGCAAACGCAGGCTGAACCCTACGAGTTTTATCAAAATAATGTACTAAGTATTGTACACATTGAAAAGGTCTACAGAAAAGTCCGCGATGGTATATGTCTATCTCTTATGGATAATCCACAATAACTTTTTTTGTCATTTACTTTTTACGACAAATAATGGCTAATTTTCGAAGCGATTTTAACCAATACAGCATTAATCCTTAACCAATTAAATACCTTGAATACATTGTTCATTTAATGTAGATCTATATGGCCCTTTACACCGTATGATTTAAGTGAATATTTTTGAAGATATTACAGATTTAAAAATTGCGGGACGTAGCGTTTGCGGCGGTACCGGCCTACCGCCCGGTGCGGCAAGAGCGTGCCTATAAATAGCGGATTTTGATGGTTTTTTTTTTAATAGATAGAGTGATTCAAGAGGAAGGTGTATGTGTAAATTACATGCATAATATATTTAATATCACCATTGCACCCGTGCGAAGCTGGGGCGGGTCGCTAGTTTGATATATTTGTTTTAATTTGACATTTCTGACGTTCTTTCAGCGGTTTTAAATCCCAACTATCAAACTATATTTTAGGAACTCCTTGTTAACTTTGTAATATTGCTAGTCAAGAAATAGAATGACCAATACGTGACCAATTATGTAATACCAAACTTTTTAATTGTTTTGTATCGGTGACCTTAGAATAAGTTTATTAGATTATCTTGTATTCTCATGTAAGTGACTTTTTTGTCTTTATGAGAATAAACTATTTAAACCTACATTTATTAATTTGATATTTTTGTTTTAATTTTACATTTTTTTTTAAATATATATTTTTATTGACATTTTGATTTATCTTAATTGTAATTTCAATGTTAATAGTATTATTTAATATTAAGTTTTTGTAGTCATTTGAAATTCATAAATAATTGGAAATAATTTCGTAACTGTAAATGTAGTTGTAATGAACACATTACAACTAAAAAAATATAATAAAATTCATCTTACGGCTAACAAGCCGTAATATATTAGCCGTATATTGCTTTGAAAGCAATGCAAAACAAAATATTCATACAAACAGTGCCACTGTTTATATGAATATTTTTTATTATTATTTAAAAAAGGGAAACTACAATATCGCGTTGAGTCTAGTCACTAACGATATTTGTATTTTTTTAAACGAATAAATACACCATTTAAAAGAAAAATCCTAGTAATTACAGTTGGAAGTTTTAACACTAAAATATTGTGTTCTATATCAATAATATCTAAAAATTAAATTAAATCTAAACAGTTCAAATGTTTCGTTATTGAAAATCTACATGAGACTTCATTATACATAGTATAAAACAAAGTTGCTTACCGCTGTCCCTATGTATGCTTAGATCTTTAAAAGTACCCAACGGATTTTGATGCGATTTTTTTAATAGATAGAGTGATTCAAGAGGAAGGTTTATGTGTATAAAACATGCATAACATATTCAATATCAGTACCCGTGCGAAGCTGGGGCGGGTCGCTAGTTATAAATATAAAACGGTAAATTTGAAGCTGTAAAGTCCCTTATTAAAACAGTAAAATTTAAAACACTTTTGTACCGAAACAACTCGTTAAGTTTCAGATATTCGGATAAAGCTGTTAACCTTTCTTTTCATACGAAACGTTCGTTCGTTAATCCAATTCCCATTCGTTGTTCTTTTTGTGCATAGGTATTCTTTTTAATTGAATTCCCAATTCTTATGCAATTATTTCAATTAATTGAAACATTCTGCTGTATTTAATAGTGTCGTTTATTTTCACGAGGCTTTACCAGTTGAAACGTAATTTGTCGAGTAGAATAAGTAAAAAAATAATTATCTGACTATTAATAATATTAATATTTCACAACTATCACACAACGCCGTCTAGTCCGAAGCGTGCCCAAGCTAAGCAGAGCGCATTATGAGTACTAGAAAACTGATAAATATACAAACATATTTCTAAATATAGATATTATAGATAAATTATACCCAGACCCAGAACAAATGACTATGCTCATCACACAAACATTTTGTCCTGGGTGGGAATCGAACCCACGACCCTGCATAACAGTCAGGGAACCACAAGACCAACAGACTAACAAGTTTTATGACTAACCTTTTTATTTTATCTATATATATATATATATATATATACATATAATATATATATATATATGTAAAAAAAAAAATTTTTTTTCGATGAGAGTCGTTTTTTCCACACTAGTGCAGAAAAAACGACGATACTATTCATTTCTACTCCAGAGCAGAAGATGTCATTTAAAGATTTCCGACATCAAAAAAAATCCAAAATAAAAAACGTCCTGCAAACAAACATTGTTTAAAGATATTTGCAATATTAAATTAGATGTCCTTACTTTTGTCCCGAGAGACTAGTAGGTTATCACAGCACTCAATCAAAACTAAAACCTTAGCTGAAAATACGAGTTTCTCTAATAATTCTGAAGTATAATCCACAAATCCCTGAAGATATCTGCTCACAGCGATACGCAGCTGTCAATCACTGTAGTGGTTGTTTGGAACTCGAAGTATCTTTATAGTAATACTAGCTTTTGCCCGCGGCTTCGCTTGCGTAGTATTGGGGTTGAGGTTGGGGTTTCCGGGATAAAAAGTAGCCTATGTCCTATTCCAGAATGTATCCTATGCCTGTGCCAAATTTCATCCAGATCCGTCTAGCTGTTTTGGTATGATTGAGTAACAAACATACAAACATCGGAACCCACGCATTTATAATATTAGTAAGACTAGCCTTCTGCCAGCGGCGTCACCTGCTTGAAAGTAGCTTTCTCCATAGAAACCATAGACCCCCATTACATCCCTTTAGGGGCTGAATTTTGAAAAACTCTTTCTTAGTTTTCACTTCCGTCATAAAAGGAAGCCTTGTGCAAAATTTCACGCTCCTAGGCACAGTAGTTTAGGCTGTGAGTTGATATGTTAGTCCATCAGTTTTAATATACGTAGTATATGGTTTTAGTTAGATGATTACTGTATAGTGGATTTATGTATTTGTATAAATATGAACAATAGTATATGTAAAATTCCTTTTTCAATACACTTACTCGAAAACTGCCACTTATCGCACTATAATTAGGTTCGACATAACATGTATATCACCCGCGTGCTTTTGTTTCATTTATCATACCAAGGGCTTTTTTTTTCCTCTTTATCGTCACGGTCAAGCGTAATTATTATTTTTTTTAAAGCAAAGAGGTGCAGATTTTTGAGGTTTTCATATTTAATTAAAATTTAAATCGTGTTTTTAACAGAATATAATAAATAAACATGATTATTTATGCAATAATTTGTTATTAACAACAAATTAATATTTATCTGTGTTCTAAATTCAAAAATATTTGAATTTCTATTCTTAATAGTTAGTAGGATGTATAACGGTTTGATGTCTTTGCTTCTTTTTCATCCTGCAAAAGATAAGCGCGGGAAAAAGCGTATTAAATAGTAGTCTTATTAGGTAACTTACTTATTGGTAGTTGTGAAAAATATGTTGAATGTAAGTTATAAGAGATTTTACTTTAGACATTAAGCCGCTGCCGTCAGGTATTGTGCTTTACTATAGTTTGCTGCAATCTAAATCTAAAATGTACGGCAACTTTGGAATTTTTTCTTCAGTAAGAAATTAATTTTCAAAGAAAGTAAGTGTATTATAAGTGTAATGTGTTCGTAAGTGTATTGAAAAACGTCGTTTGATATACGTGCAGATTTGTCATTGCAGCCCTCGGCTCCATAACACACTCGCCTACGGCTCGTGTGAATTTCGCCTCGGTCGCAATGACAAACTTCCTGCACTTGTATCAAAATGTACTATTACCATTTTAGGTAAAAGGAATTTTACCTAGGTATCTGTATAAAATATGGTAAAAGCAACGGGGGCAGGGAGAGTGAGAAATTGAACAAAATTTTCCGTTCACTAAGTTGGCGAACACTAAAAGATTTTCTAAAATTCACTTCCTAAGGGGTTGGAGCGTCCAAAGTTTGAATTCAGAAGCCTATTTTTACACGTGCAAAGCTGTTCGCAAAAGCTAATCTACACTATCTACACTAATATAATAAAGAGGTAAAGTTTGTTTTTTTGTTTTTATGTTTTTTTGTTTGTAGGGGGTAATCTCTGGAACTACTGGTCCGATTGGAGAAATTTTAGCAATAATAGAAAGCTGCTTTACTCCTGAGTGACATAGGCTATATTTTATGTACGCGGGCGAAGCCGCTGACAAAAGCTAGTACTTAATAATTACACTTCCATCGACCATAATATTAATCAAAACATTTCCCAGTATATGTAACTACACACCACTAACACGTAACCTCATCAACAATTTTCATGTTAACCGTTTTGATTAACCCGAATACTTGATACGCCACAATAATTCAATAGGGCAACTCTCACCCGCAAGGCCGCAAGGCCTTTGATCGGGGACTAAGTTACCTTTCCTAATAAATGATTAACAAACCCACAACACATTCTACCACAATATACCCTTACCTACCTCTCGCATTGAATGCCATTACATATAGGGTGACTGGTAATCAGTGACCGATAATTAAACATGTGATTGTAGACATGATAACAAACAACTTTTACTATGGGACCGAAGTTGAAATCGCGAAAAAATTAACAAGTTTAATAATTTTGAGTTCAGTAGAACTCAAAATGTATTTTGACCAGTTAGACAAACATGAAAGGTGGAAAGGTTCTCGAAGCCGCTGGATGCGGACAGCACAGGACCGATCGTTGTGGAGATCCTTGGGGGAGGCCTATGCCCAGCAGTGGGCGTCGCTCGGCTGACATGATGATGATGATGATGATGAGACAAACATAAATGTACGGAACAGCGAAAGTTTGTACAAATGTATATATTTCTCTGAAGTCAAATATATATTGCTCGCTTCTAGCGAAAAGACCGCCGATTGTTACACCCCACAAATTTTAACCCCTGTATTTTTATAGAATGCAATAAATGAGTTTATCTGTCTATCCATTTGTTTTTTATTAAAAATAAATAACAATATACGTTTATACATAACTTACTTAAATATTAAATAACTATTTAGACCAAACCTAACTACATATACAAAAACAATAAATACTGTATGTGTCAAAGTACTTCAGTGTAAGTATTCCTTCATATCGCTGGCATCCAGAAATTTGCTCAGAAGACTGGCAGCACTGCCACATTGAACGGCAATGCTAATTCTTTTTGCGAAGAACAAGGCAGCTCTCTGGTATCTGTCTAACTTTACAGACTACACTATAGCTTCTTCTTTATAAATCTTAGACAGAGCTCAGCTGAAAGTTCTTCTTTATTTCTACGTGAAAAGTATGTACAGGTAACACAAAAGCCAGAATCACGAACTTTTGTAGTTCAATAAAGTCCATTGCCTCGTATCTACAACGTCATCGACATAAACTCCGAACAGACTCCAGAGAAACGCAATGGAATGAAGTTATAAATATTTTTATCTTCGTGTAGCTTGTCTTTGAGGCAATGAATAGGATACGTTCAATAAAATTTATTTCCTTTTTTCGGCAGAAGCTTCTGTGTGTCCGTAAAATGCTTGTTCGAATAAATCGATGGGGCAGGACGACTCCTGGCTAGCGACCCTTGTGCTGACTGTTCAAATATACGGACGATACGAGACGCCGCCAAATGCCCCACATTTGCAAAAATACGATAACTTTATTACGTACTTTGTAACGTCCCAAATCCGAAGTTTACGCTAAAATTCAATTGTTTCCCGTATACTTTTGGTTACAATCGGATTAGGATTCTCGTTATGAAATTATTTACGAACAAAATCAAGCCGGTATTAGAGAGTTCTGAGGATTCCATTGTACAGATTAATATCTCTCAAGGGTCTTATTTCTAACTTTTTCAATCTGAACACATTTTTTTTGCTGATAAAAAGGAACACACAAACGTACTTAATCGTAGACATAACTTCCGCAGTTTATTTTGTGTAAATATCTTTACGACCATACTTTTGAATTGGGAAATTATCAAATTCAAATGACTTGTTCATTTGAATCTGATATTTTTTTTTGCCTCAAGGATTTTAATTGCCTCAAGGAGTTGTCAGCAAACCATAAGCTCCGACCTTGCAGAAGGGTCGAAGCCAACTGGGGCCAAGGGTTCGTGTCTGAAAGGAAGGCTCTAGCCCTGGTATAAATGATAGCGTAGGAACGGGGTAGTTTGTTTAGTCAGCAAGAGTCTGACACTGTTTCCCGCTCCGCCCTAGGGCGGGATTCGTTATTGGAGAGTTGCATGGCTGTAATTATGATATTGTATATACAAAAAATTTCAATAAATGCTTAAACCAAAAGTGTAAACTTTAATCGTTGAAAAATTAATTGCTTGGAAATCGACACTATAAATAACTCCTCGAGATTATTATGTTAAAAATATCAGGCTTTTAACTCGATAAAAAAATCTTAATTTAAAGTTGTGTATTTACATAAAGAGTTGGCCACTTTTTATAAATATTGAATCTGTGTTGGTGTCTGTGTTTCCTGATGTCTACAACCCAAAAAAATTTAAGTCAAGAGTAAATAGGTTACCTCTAGGCAAACGCGCTCCATCGTCAACCGCATCGTCACTTCACTTTTCATCAGGTGAGATAGCGGTCAAGCGCGAACCCAACAACATTAAAAAATAAAAATAAAAAATCAGTAAATTGAAAAGTGTCAGTATATAAATAATCCTTCTTAGAAATTATTAATTTTCAAATGAAAACACTTTGTTGAGCAGAGATTCTGATGCTCTAGAATAGGATTTAGAACTAATCCTAATTGAGCTCATTGTAGACTGTAATGCGCTTACTATTATATTATATAAGCCTGAATAGTTGCAATACATCTTTATACTCATTCTCTTTTTGTGTTTATGTTTGTAACACCTTATTCAAACAGCTGAATGGATTTGAATAAAATTTCGCTCACAGGTAGAACACATCCTGGAATAGCACATAAGGTTCTTTTTATTCCGGGAGTATATCCACTAAAATATTTTTTTATTTCTATATGTAGAAAGCCGGTTTCCTCACGACGTTTTCCTTCACCGTTTTGAGAGCGGTGGTGATGAAATAAATTACACAAAGTAATGTGCCTGGCTGGGTGACATCCACCCACCCACACTGGGTCAGCGTGGCGGATTATCCTTTCCCTCTCTTAGAAAAGAGTCCCAGCAGTAGGATCATTTTAAGGCTGATATACTATATGGAAAATTACTAACAGATGCGTATACACACCGTGAAATTTTAATGGTTGTTTTCCCTAAGCGAAATGGTTGTGTCTTGGTAATACAAACGTTTGATAAAAAATTAAAATATTAAAAACAAAAAATGGACCTGTAGAGTGCAAGCTAATTATGACGTATCACAACGTGCGAGAGCTTATTTTGGTTTAAATATTTAATGAATCGGTTTCCTTTGACAACGTGCTGCTCATGCGACTCTAGTAGTACCTACAAATTACGTCTAATGTTATTATTGTTTTTGCTTTTTTGAGTTGATGAATATTTTTAATAATTCTTTATAAAAAAAAAAACTTTTTATTTTTTTTTATTTTTACTGTATGCTTCAAAAGTACTCCTAATGGCAAGTCATACTGCCGTGGAAAAAAAAATAAAATTTCACGGTGTATATAAAAGGAGAAACTGACTGATGGAGATATCAACAAACAGCAGAAACTACGTGGACAAGGAGTGAAAAATTTTGTACAAGGTTATATTTTGACGAGCGATCCATGGCGAGCACTTACGGAGAATTTTTTAAATACATCCCTTAATGGGGATGAAATGGGTGTCCAAACTTTGTATGGAGAAACCAACATATATACCTATCATTATCGTTTTAAATATGTATAGGTGCCGCAGTCTTTTTGACCTCACAGATTTTATTGTTATTTTGCCATACCTCTTTTATTTGTGCTGCATACTAAAAAGCATCAGTCTTACAATATTCCCACTGTTGGGACTCAGGCCTCCTTTCTAGTATGGACTGTAATGCACCACGCGGGTCCAGTGCGGTTTGGTGGATATTAGACGTCTTTAAATTTTTGTTCTTGGACATGCCGGTTCCCTCACGAAGCCATGTGGCATGACGTACGAACAAACGCTTTTTCTTTCGTTTTTCCTTTTACTTGCACGCGAGTGAACCCGCTGGCAGAAGCTAGTATACACATATATACAAAGCTAGTACTGGATTATGATAATTGGCTATGCTCTACGCGCATCGATCATTGGCTCCCCTTCTAACGAGATGGATCCGACCCCCCCATTGTACACTCACGGTAATCAATCATTTCGATTACCAAATACCAACTACGTACATAACAAGTCATGTACACATTCACTTTATCAAAAATATACTCTTTAGATATCAATTTGGCTCGTTATACATAATATTAATATTCAACCATCGATCTTTCGTTGAGAGTTTTGAAGGAGAATGAGCGATTTGTTGCTCATCTTTCATTACTAATCAAAAATGTATTTGAATATATTTTGTTTGACAAAATGTGACTTTCATTTTTATATAAATTAAACAATGGTAACTGCTGGACCCAATCTATACCAATTTTACAAAGAGGTATTGTTAGTTTGTATGTTAAAGCTTTTTTTTGTGGTAGGTAAAAACCATCCAATGACGAATCCCGCCCTTGAGCGGAGCGGGACACAGTGCCAAACTCTTACTGACAAAACAGCCCACCCCGTTCTTTATTTGCCTTTCGTACTGGAGCCAAGCCAAAAATATATATTACTTATTTTAACTGCTTTATAAAGATTTACAAGCTCAATCATTTTACATTCAAATGAAAATCATAAGACACAGATGAAGTACATACTTGGACGGTTACGACCTTCGAAGTTTATTGTGACATCTCTCCGCAGACCATTTCTTGCGTCACATGCCCTGTTACCCGTTTACGTAAGGATCAATTGAGAGCTTCAGATTGGTGGCTTTACCGCAGCCGAATATTGAGCCAAGCATGAGGTAACTACGCTCACGCCCCAGACGCCACCGCGATTCCGGCGAGCAATGGGTAGCTCGCTGTTTGATCGACCAGTAACTATCTTGACCGAGCCCAATTAACTCGTCGAATGCACGTTCTGTCCCGCGCACTTCAAGTAGCTGTTAGAAAACCGTAGGGACGAAAGGGTCGGAACCTACTGAAGCCAAGAATCAACTTCTGACTCAGTCCTGTTATGAAAGGCAACAAAGAAACCGACTGGAGAATACCATTTCTGCAAAAAACACGCTAAAAAGAATACACTGACACATCCTCAAAATAAACTACTACTAAATATTGCTCTTTACGGTTATTAAGAATATGTGAGAGGTAAAGTTGACCTCTATCGGATAGGTACTGTTTACTTATAAATAGACTCGGTTTTATTCCTCCTACGCAAAGATCAGATCACTTACTGAAAGTTCAAACTGATAATAATTTATGAAGATTTCAACTTGGAACTGAAGAGAAAGAGAAACAATTTATTTTTATGAATTTTTTATGAAGCATTGTTTTTATTATTTGGCCAGGTAAAGTTAAAGCAGAGGTGTAACCAAATTAGAACTATTATTTAGTAGATATCTTATTAAGTAGGTTACTAGGTGGCAATATTTGACTTACATAAAAATGGAACACCACTTACTTACACAAAATCTCAGAAATCATGACACCCATAGACTTAAAATTTGGCAGGTATATTGCTAATAGGATGTAGACATCCGCTAAGAACGTATTTAAAATCCAACCCCAAGTGGGTAAAACCGACATTCACGCAGGCGAAGTCGTTGGCAGAAGCGAGTGTTTCGATACAGTAATTGGTATTGTATCCGAGGCGTGACTCACAGGACCGATTGTAGTAACGGACTAAGTCCATGAATGGACAACTTTCGGTTGAACTGATGATAGTGCAATCGTGTCAATTTTTTTGTACGTGGGATCACAAAATGACATCTTCATGTTCTGGGAAATGCTGCAGTAAATTTTTTTCGATGTATATGTATAACATTATTCAGACAATGGCCATAATCTTAACATAGTCCTTGGTAATCAGTCCACAAAATCATATCTTTATATCGGGGATGGTTTTTGGGTACCTACACTAGCACCATACTTACTGGAATATCATCGATTGGTACATGTTCCACGAAACAACGGCCAACCCGAGGTACATTTTCATACAACCGCTTTTAAGTACATGATTATGATGTTATTACACCTCTTTCTTCAGATATTTTGGATACACAGATATCTTGTGAATATTACCTAGGCTTCTAAGAAAATCAAAACTTAAACTATACTTCGTGATATGGGGAAATTCAGTAGATATAAACAGAGCGTTCATAGCGCAGAAAAAGTGTGTCAGAGCAGTGTATGGAGCAAAATATTTAGATCATTGTAAGCCATTATTTAAATCGCTGAAAATTCTTCCACTTCCTTGCCTGTACATTTTTGAAATATGCATGTTTATAAAACGATATTCGCACATGTTTCCATTGTATGAACACATTTCAAAAAGAGTAAAAAGTAGAAGCCCAAATAAATTACTTGCGCCTAATCAGAGACTACATTTGTACAGCAGAAATTCCAATTGCATGGCAATCAAACTCTTTAATAAGTTACCCTCGCGCATCAGAGTGTTGCCCACTAATAAATTTAGAAAAATGTTATTTGACTGGCTTCTGGACAACTGCTTCTACTCAGTAAATGAATTTTTAAATTATAAATGTTGACATTATATTTAATTTAATTTTATTTTTTTTTCAATAGGATGTGTTATTTTTATTCTTTTTTATTTTTAATTTTAGTTTTTAAGTATTTGACATTATTATAAATTTTGATATATATGTCGGAGACGGCGTCGATTTGTTGACAACAAGACAAGGCACGCCATCTAGTGGAAACTAGAAGAACTAAACAAAGATGGCGCGCTTGACAGAGTCGGTGACGTTTCCGCTTTGCTGCGAGCTTGCGGAGGAGGGAACCCGCCCGGGGAGCGGACGCACACTCTCAGCCAGCCCGTCGCAGAGTCAAGACGTTCTGAAACTGTCCGTTTTGTTGTAAAGTGATAACAGTGCACTGTACCGAAATGTATTGAGAAGTAAACCGATTCAACTCCTACCAGTTGTTATTCATTGCACGATACCCACATACACCCACATGATAGATCTGATAGACCAGAGCTCGAATACCATCCTGGACACGAGCCGACATCAGAAGTGGGATTCAATCGTGCAAATGAATCGAAAAGCTATGTGAGCAATAATCACGCAACACTGAAGAAAATGCCAAGAACAAAGACAGTTGGCGGTTATTATTCGAAATTCGAAAATGAAGACTCGGATCGAAGCATGGACTTGAATGGTTTGATTAGGTTTTTACTGGGGTTTTTCCCTAATCCTGAGCAACGAATGTTGAACCATGGTGACGTTGTACCCCCAGACCACAAACTACAACGTTCTACCCAGATTGTGAATCTACCCAAATTCGACCCGGAGAGACGAGAGCAATTCAGAAATCACTATGAGAAAATAGGACAAAGGCAAGCTGAAAACGAGAATAGCAAGATTGGTCTGGATTAGCTTTGGAGAGCAGAGTTCTTGATGGAGACCTGGATCCCTGAGGGAAGTGACGCGGTGGTAACCGTGACGGTGCCGTTGTGACAGCGAGCGATGGGTTGACGCCGTGGTTGCTGATCTTTCACCAGAAAAAGGTCAGGTATTCTCATTCCATTTTTATTCTGAAGCTGAGTTTATGGCGGGTGAAAATCATCTAATGACGAAACCCGCTCTTGGGCGGAGCGGAAGACAGTGTAGGTTGTCAGTAAATTTTGGGGTAGATGTAAAGTAAAAGGTTACATTGACAAGTGTAGGTGACATAATATGACGGTACTCGGTACAGATCATTACTTGTGTGGTTGAAATTGATAATAGGGCCTAAATCGCGATTTTATTACGTGAACCAACCTCTATTTGCGAAATTAAATCTTAGGCTGTGAAATGTTGTTGTAAAGATTCAGTTGAATTAGTGACCGTGACGCATTTTTTGAAAATAGCTTAGGTTCATGGCTTAAATAATTGTAATTACAAAGTACCCTCAGTAGATCCGATAATAACCGTTTCGATCTTTTTATGACGGTGACAGTTCTCCGAAATAATGTTGACGTTGTTGACACCGACGTGACCTAGATTATTTCTTTGTCGTTTCGTTAATAATTGGACTATTTCACTATCGGTATGCTACAAACGCGTGCAACAAAAAGTGATCTTAATCGTTCGACTTTTTTTGACTGTATAAAGATGACAATAGTAGTTTGGCGCGGATGAATTTAAAATAATTCGTAAGCGGGTAAATGAATTATGGTGCGACCGTCTTCGGAAAATGCCTGACAGCGACTATTTTGACGACAAGGACTCTAATACCGACTCTGACCATGACTCTGACCAAACTAATGAGATAAGACCGGCTGACGATGAAAGTGTTAGACCTTAGGTGATGAACAAAGATTCAAATGTAGTATGCAAGTGACTCAGACTATGTACATTCCAATGTTGTTTGTGGCTGCGAGCCTGAATTTTACTTGAGCTCTGTGACCAACGCCAGCATGGCAATGTAAGTTAGCGCTAAAGGTGCTAAATGGAGGCAATGTGTGTGTTGAGGACGGGTACCGGAGGGAGGTCCCGTTGGATTGCCGGATGGAGGCAATGTGTGTGTTGAGGACGGGTACCGGAGGGAGGTCCCGTTGGATTGCCGGATGGTGGCAATGTGTGTGTAGAGATCGGGTACCGGAGGGAGGTCCCGTTCGATTGCCGAGGTTGGGTACCAAACAGAGCATTGCATACTGGATTTGGTCGGAATGTTTCATGGATTGATTTAAATGTCGTGAGAGAATATGCATTACGCAATAAATACCGTGTAGTACCCTATTAAAAGTGTACAAGGAGAGAAAACCAAAATACCCACGAACAAAATAAAAAAAAGACAATAAAAAAAACGCGTTTGAAGTAGGAGGTAGGAGAAAATCAGAGCTTATAAAATAGACGTACAATAAAGTAGTTGAGATAATGAGATAATTAAGTTTACAATATGATCGGACATTTGATATGTAGGCGTATCTTAATAGAAAACAGTAGTTGGTGGTCATATTGTAGGAAACCATTAAGTCGTTAGAGACTTGGCGATCCCGTAGGGATGCGCAGGTATGGAAAAGTGACTAGAGGTTACTGGGCTATGAGTAGCCAGAGGTCGTAATGTACAGCTTAATGATTAGTGCTTTGGATTAGTTTGATTAGTTGTGTGTACTGTGAACGTTGATACGTTCACAGTACACACAACTAATCAAACTACAGGTTAAGAAAGAAGCCAGAAAGTCATGTACCAGCCGAAGTACATGGTGATAGCAGTAGTGGTAGCCTATGTTGTGGGGAACACGCAAGTAAGCGATGCGCGTTAAGCTTTGACGGAAGTCGGTGACTAGCCTACCCAATGTGATCCACAGGTGGTGGATGCACATGTGGGAAAGCAATTGTGATTGCAGTTCGGCAATGAGTGCCGTGGCGTTAGTGGCTTGCTTGTGGGGGTTCCTAAGGCTTTAAGATGAGAACAATGAACGTTGGTACATGACTGGATGACAATTTCTATTACCCAAAATTTTGATTTGCTTTGTTGAGTAAAGTTTTGTTGTCACATTGAGCGATTGACTTCGTATTGCGAGTTCGATTCCCGCACGAAACAGACAATTGTTTGGCCTGTAAATGGTCGGTCATGGCCAAGATGTGAATTGTTAATCTTGTGTGTGTGACACGTAAACTCACACTTGCGTGTTTGGGAGTGCAATCGCGATGCGAGATTGATTCCTAGTGTTTGTCAGGAGTGACCGAGCTATATGATACTGCGAGATGTGTTTTGTTTCAGAGTAACACACAGCGATGGATGACTAGTTGGAACATTTCATCAGTGGACATCTTCCAGCTGAGGTGGCGATGACGACTAACACACGAGGACGTGTGTCTCGCAGGATGGCCGTGTCGGAGACGGCGTCGATTTGTTGACAACAAGACAAGGCACGCCATCTAGTGGAAACTAGAAGAACTAAACAAAGATGGCGCACTTGACAGAGTCGGTGACGTTTCCGCTTTGCTGCGAGCTTGCGGAGGAGGGAACCCGCCCGGGGAGCGGACGCACACTCTCAGCCAGCCCGTCGCAGAGTCAAGACGTTCTGAAACTGTCCGTTTTGTTGTAAAGTGATAACAGTGCACTGTACCGAAATGTATTGAGAAGTAAACCGATTCAACTCCTACCCGTTGTTATTCATTGCACGATACCCACATACACCCACATGATAGATCTGATAGACCAGAGCTCGAATACCATCCTGGACACGAGCCGACATATATATATTTTTTAATCAATATTATTTTTAAATTTGACATTATTAGATATTATAATTGTGACATTCATATAACAGAATATAATTATCGAAAATTGTGCTGTCTTGACATAAAAATGACATAAGTAATTTGATATTTTTATAATATTTCTACACCGGCAACGGTAGTGTATGAGAAACAATTTTTAATATTAAGACCCTGTATGCACCACATACTGAGAAATAAATAAATTATTATTATTAAATTATTATTATTATTAAATTTGTGTAAGAGTAATCCAATAAAGACCTCTGAAAAACTGCAATTTTACATGAAATTTGACTCTCCATTATGTACTTCTATATTAAAAATATAAAAAAGTATTTCTATAGAAGCCTTGTTGCACATTTAATCGAGATGCTAAATTCTTTAAAAAAAAACAAAAAGGGGAACAAAAAAAACAAAAATAAAAAAAACACATATTTCCTGGAACAAGTTTAGTGAAACATTCGAGTAAATCGTAGAATTACCGAAAGCCAACAGAGTTTACAGGTGTTTTCTCTCTTTTTTCGCGTTACTTTTGCATCAAACATCACTTTGGATTGCGTTGAATGAAGCAACAAGCATTTATCCATGCGCGATGTTGACGATAGGCGAGTGGGGAAGGCCCACCTTCGGAGTCTTTCCGTGCTGGCTTCTACTCTTCGTAAGCCCTCCTAAGGTCCAGATCCCCAGGGTCCTAAGCTTAACTTAGAACTCTTTAATTTATATTTTACACAAAAACATAACATAGTCCTCAGTGATTTGACAATTCATGTACAAAGGCGAGCTTAACTCAATAATGAGTTTTCTCCCAGCAAACCTTTGAGTTTTAGATAGAGAACATATCACACATATATTTAATTTTGTTAGAAAAGTTACGGGTTTTTGTTAGTGATTAAAGCAAAGTTATTCTTGTTACATACTCGTATATTCGTCATTATTTACATGTGGAATAATTTCGTAACCTTTCGGTTCTTCGCAGTTAAGCTGATAGCAGTTGTTTTATTTTCATAATCGAGACTGTTTCTGATGACCTCTAACATTTATATATCGTTCGATAATAAATACCGCATAAACATGTTTCATATTTGTTTAATTGGGAAAATTCCTGTGCTAGAAAGGGATAGTGCTATTCATCGCGGATAACGTCGTCTTTATCTCACACATAAGTTATAATGATTATTATTACATATTATTGTAAATGGAGTCTAGTAATCTTGCTTTTGGACCATAGCGTGGGTCCAGATCGAGAGCGATTGGGTAGCAGTTACCTCCTTCTGAGAAGAAGTAATGCTAGCGAAGAAGATGGTTGAAACCAGCCGCCACAGGAGACACCATGAGCGTCGGGAGTCACACACCGATTTCTGACCACCGTAGGCTGGTTTGAGGACTACTAGCAATGGGTAGCTTGCTTTGCGGTTGTCTGGTAAGAACGAAGTTTAGTTTATTACACGCGCTCGGGCTCTATATAGCTGGCGCCCGTTAAGGCCGCGAGAATTTTTGAAAAAGTTACCGTAGCCGCACGACTGAAGCATTATGTTTTAGCTAGTAAAAGTCTGCCAAAGCCTTTTGTTCCACCCAAAGTAAAAAGAAGTCATTTGATGATTTCCCCCTCAAAATAACTTTTAACAGCAGGCATGTACTATCGGTTTGTACCAATTAAAAACAGAAGCATAACGTCCCTGTAACTTAAAAGAAACCTCATTTATTTAAAATTCATTTACAAAATAAGTCCTTCAAAATAAATGGTTTCGTTCATTTAATTGTAAAACTTTAAATTATACTTCGTTCCGTTTTGAACATCGAACAACAGAAAGCGGTTATAGACTCAATTACGGTAGCGGCACGTCCATTGAACGGCAAAACAAACACAAAGTCGATTTGAGCAGAGTCTTAAAACGGAACTGACAAAATATTCCGCCGGTGATCCCGGAATCCACGTCAAAGCCACCGGAGCCTTTGACCCTTTCATCTACACTATGAAGCGAATACTCAACGAGTTGTAACCGCTAGTCGGTTTGTCTGCCATTTAATAATGAGCAAAATATTATTTTGCTAACCTCGGCGGCTTTTGTTCACTTTGTCAGCCTTTCTCGATAAGGCTGGAACAATGATTAACTTCGTTTAGAATTTAATAGTTTCGTAGAACTGAGCTACTAATTCCGACGATGTCGCAAAATGTCCTTTCTCATATTATTATAACTGTTCTTAACCTAAATTTTAATTAAGTTTCGTCAATCTTATAAATTCTAAACTATGAAAAATGGGATGTTGTAAAATTTTATAGCTTCTCCTCGTAATAAATTCTTAAGACTGCGAATGTTTAAGGGTCTTAAATAAAAAGGGGGATGCAACAGGCCTAGGGGAGGTTGGGGAGATAGGGATCAGAAGGGTGAAAAGGAAAACGAAGCAATCAGAATTGTAACGGACTGCGGTTGACAGTTTTAAATCGCAACATTATCTCGGGCCGAGACTAATATATACTTACACAGAAGTAGAAAGCAGTTATGCTAATTATACTGGTTGCCAGTATTCAGTAAGCCAACGACCTCCTATATTGCGGCGTAGCGTTTCAGCAAGATCATTTATTACAACGATGACTGCCAACTTGCCCTTACAAATTCAAGATCCGCGGGGGTGCTTCCACGAATCTTCATGCCGCGTCATAACTCCACTCAATTTGTACAATCGCACTTAATGATACCATCTAAGGGATGATCCTGTAAACGACTCACGTCTTTACTCCGTTAGTAATACGGCATATAAATGTGTAATGGTGCAGAGAATGGTTAGCGCGTCGGGTGTGCTAGTGGTGAGGCTATCGTTTCAGGTGAGAAGGTGGTTCGATTGTACGTACCCATTAGGACTTACACGTGACTAAATGGACAATGGTGGTTGGAAGTAGTGCGAGGGTGGAACGTGCGCTTGCTCTCAGTTATCGAATCGCAGTGATATAACATTTTGATTTACCTCGAGCTTTGCATTTCAACTGGCGTTATTTCCTTTTGCTTTAAATCTATTTGTCATTTGTAACTTATTTTTGTAACTTGGAAAAGGGGATTTTGTTTATCTTAGACATCTATTTTCTAACAAAAAATTCATGAATAGGTTAAGCCAATGACACGGTTTTTCCAGTAGTATGCGTAAAGTTATTTCCTTATGCTTCCCCTGTTTACCTCGTCCCCTATCAAAAGTGACGGGTGAAATGTAAGGGTTAAGTCTCAATCCATTTCCAGAATGTTCCAAAGGCATCGAACTTTTAACGGTTCTGTACCAAATAGGTGAAATCTTAAATTAATCTAGTCGATGGAGGTTTATGTATTAAATAAACATACGTATTAGAGGTAAAATTGACCGGGTTTAAAATCATACAAAAAAGACCGAAGTTTCCAGCAAAATGCTTTTACTGTGATACTCCTCTCCCCTCAAGCGAACGCCGGCGTTCGCGGGTACTACAGCGAACGCCGGCGTTCGCGGGTATTAACGAAAAGTTATTTGTCTATAAAAACTTTTTTTTTACGTTCTTGGATAAATATCAAAATACCCTAAAAAAAATAATCAAATATTGTACGTTAATAGTTTCCGTTAATACCCGCGAACGCCGGCGTTCGCTATAGTACCCGCGAGCGCCGGCGCTCGCTTGGGTGTCAAGGGGATGCTTCACTCACGTGCTAGTGCAAAATTATCCTAAAGGAACATGGGTAGTCCTGGGATGAAAGTAATCCTATAGGATTACTTTCAGCATAAGCATATATACCTATTGGAACAGTATATATACTGTTCCAATAGGTATATATGCTTATGCCAAATTTTATCTAAATCCATTCTGCACATTTAATAAGGAGTAACAAACGTAAACATAAAAAGAAGGTGGATATAAAGGTGTATTGAATTTATTTAGGCTTATAATAGTAAGCGCCTTATAGTCTATAATAAGCTCGATTAGGATTAATACTAAATTCTATTCAAGATAATCCAACAAAATGTTTTCATTTGGAAATTTCTAAGAAAAGTTATTTATACACTGACGCATTTCTATTTTCTGATTTTAATCGTTTATACAGAGTGTCCAAATCTGTCGATTTTTAAACGAATGAAAGTTACCTAAATACACCAGAAGGAGGGTTATGTTTTTCGTATATATGTGCATATATTTCATTTGTACCACCTAGAGCCTAAAGGGATCATTGTCAACATCTTTAAAGACCTAGAATTACTTTGATGACCCATATCGGCTGAGTCACATACATGCCGATATATAAGTTAAGCTGGACGATCTACAACAAGAGGCAAACGAGACGGAGCTGAAAGTCAACACCTGTAAGACCCGGGAAATGAGATGCGGGGTCTTTTTAGTTACTCATTGGCACAGAGGCTGTGGAAAGGGTCCACAAATTCACTTACCTCGATAGTGTTGTGTCAAAGACCGGAGGGACCACTGACCACATAGCTCAGCTCAGTTCAGTGTGACAGTCGTACACACTTACTAGAAGAGTTAAGCTAAAGATACTCCGATCCAACGTCAAAACCGTATCGATGAATGGGTGTGAACCATGGTAGGTCACAAAAGACATCGCTATACAACTACAAGACTGCGTTTTTAAAAAACCAACTACCGTCACCTTTTTTATCATTATGCCTACATGTGGTTTCTGCATTGTATGTGTCTATACATATATGTCAAATAATTTATTTTTTCTTTACTTTTCTTTCAACTGCGCACCGAGGCGAGCTACGCATCCTTGCACATCTCTGGTTATAACGCAGCTTAACTTTCGACAGCCATATAATTACAGACACAAAAAACAATAGATGTGCGGACACTGGTGTACTCTTGGGGCTTGATAAACTGAATAATGTTGTTAAAGTGTTTTTAAAATTGTATAGACTACATTACTCATGTGGATTGGCTCCGCACGCGTAGTTCCTGCAAATGTCATTTCCATACAATTTTTTAGCGCAATGCATGGAATATGCACGCGTGATGCGGGATGTGAGACCGTGCTCCCGCATGTAAAGCCATTCGTATGATGAAACCCTTACAATATTAAAAAACACTCTTATTGTTGTAGAATTATATTAAATTATTCTGTAGAGATTTAGTTAACATTTTTGTTAAATATTTTTCCTTTCTTTCATCATCTACATAAAATTTATTAATAAAAAAATTTGAGCGCCAAACTATGACTTCGCGACTTTTCATACCTTATAATCTCTACCTGTTTAGTGGCTAAAAATGAGTTGACTTTTAGTCTTATCTTAATTCAAAATCTGACGTTTTAGGATCTATTGATTTGTTAGCAAAAGCAATTGATTTTAAAATTAAACGTTGGAACTTTTGAATATCATGACTAAAACTACTACAGCAAATTAAACTGCAATTATTTATTTATTTATATTAGTTTATGGCAGTCCCCGTAACTTTAACAGTGTGCATGTAGTCATATCGGTGTAGAACTTAGTTGTATTATTACGTAACAATTCAAAATGGAGCATTTTATGGGACGCACAGGCTTTATGTAACGTTGGCCTTTAGTTGGTTAGATTAAGGGCCTACTACAGAAAGCAGTACTCCTCATTCGCATTGTGAGGAGGTTCCTATCTTCGAAGCCATAAACATCATAGCTTGGATCCCACTCCGACACCGGTAAACTACAATTGTTTATGTTTTTTTATTTATGTATAAACGTAAAAAAAAAAAAAATGAGATAATAATATAAATACAATACACAACTATCTACTAAACGAAACTATCAAGAATCAATTTTATAGCTTGACATGATCTTGAACAACAAAATAAATTGATGAATCACTCAGAAACATACCCAAAGTAGACATCTTTATAGACATAGATATTTTTTTAATCTTAATATCTATTGAGCCTCCCAAAGGTTTCCGAGAGTCAAACGGGGGCGGAGGAAATTGTCTCAAGGAGAAAGGATCGAGTATACATAATGAGGTTTACATTGAAGACAAATTGTCCGTCTGTGACACTCTTTGTCTCCAACGATGTGATAAAGTAACGTTGAAAAAGTCCTCCTCTGACAAATGTACTGAGAATTTACGTTTGCTACAATTAAAATAATATTGGTTGAAATGAATCAATTTCTGCGAGCGAAATTATGAGTCACGACTCTGACTATGCAACGGTTTGGTATATTGAAGATGTGTCATCTCCAGAACTAGATCAGTTAAGTAATAATATTCTTGTCTTGTATTTTTTAGAGTTACCGTACCTTAACCGAAAAAATTGAACCCTAATTCACCTTGTTGCTCGTCTGTCTGTCAAGATTCTTTATCTCAGGAATACGTGGAGGTATCGAGTCGACCGTTCATTATGGCGACAATCAAGGAAAGCCTATGTCCAGCAGTAGACGTCTTTCGGCTGAAATGATGACGATTATGATCGAGTTGAAATTTAAACCGTATACTCAAATATGCGGAGCCTCGAAGCTGTACAAAAATCAAACTTCTCGCAAAATCGTACAATTCGCCCCTCAAAGAAATCAAAATTTATAGGATACTTCTCGTTGACATAGAATTCTGAAAGGAGAACGATGAGCTTGGACCCACATTATATAAAAATAGATACACTTGCGAATTCATGTTTATTATAATTAAGAATTTATAAGAGGATTATATAAAAAATATTGAGTCACTAGGAGAAGGGAATTAAAAGTTAGAAAAAAAAAGAATTTACTTAAAAATAAGCCATCGTGCAGTTAATTGAACGCACCGTGTTTCGAGTTACGCTCCAACCTAGTCTTTACATGATTTACGTTCTTACACTTGTATACGTTTACGGTACTATACGTATTGTTTTTTTTTCTTTAATTACCAAATCTTGTCTAATATAAAAAAATAACATGAAAAGTGAATACATAAATTGCATTTATGTTTAATATTAAAAAATGAACAATGTTATGCAAAATGTATAATTATTACGAATATTTATGATAACATAAAACGGAACGTTATACGTGGTAACTATTTAGTAATCTGTGGTTATGCTGTCAATGTAGGTGATTGTCAGTGTCATAGGGAAGAGATATACTTTCAAATATTAACACCAGGGCTTGCAAGTACAAGTTTGAACAAATACCAGGAACAGAATCCAGGTATTAAAATACTAGAAAGTATTTTAAACCAAATGCGTATTTCATATTTTAGTCTAGTTCGTAACTACCATGTGACAATAATATACAGCTTTTTTTAGATGGATATGAAATCTTTCCTTCCTATTTCAATCACAAGCTTAACTTCGAGCACGGCTACTGAGCCCAATGCTAAACTAGGTGTACTTTTATAGGAAATTAGTCCGTGATGCTACGATATTAAATTGCACAATCGTATTTGCAAGTGAAAAATACTTGCAAGTATTTCTTATTTCGTATTTTGAAGCAAAGCCCTAGGTTTCAAACCTGGTTTGGTAAATACGTCTCGTCCCTACAGTGTCAAACTAATAAATAGTGTTTTTTCTTTGTTTGTTTTCAACAAATAACGTGGGTTTTTTATTATTTTCTATATGATTTTGTGCATTATTCACGACGTGGACGTTTGGACTGAATATTCTATATATATTGACAAACTCTTTTACCTTTGGATTCCGAATTAATAATGATTTGTTCGACAAAAGTGCACAGGCAATTATTATTGATATTGTTCAGAAATGGGTCTATCGGCGTGATGTCAGTGTTGTAATAGTTAAACATATAAGTTGATACTCAAACTCATTTACTTCTTTGCCGGGGCGAACCTCCGCTGCCGCGACAAGTCGCGGCATGGCGAACAGAGCTCCGGCGGGATCACATGATGGTGGAATGTCGTCAGCGGCTATCGCAACCCAGTGCCGGGCACGCCATAATCGCGCCGATAAGACCCCTCCTTGAGGAGTGGCTTGAGAGACCTCAGGGTGTCCTCACCTTCCGCATGACGCAGGTCCTCACCGGACATGGCAAGTTCTGGAGGTTCTTGCACGGGATTCGTGCGAAAGAGACGCCCGTGTGTCGCCACTGTGTGGACTGCCCGAAGGACACGGTGGAGCATTCCATCATTCATTATTAGATAGTCTTTTAATTAGATAATGTATTAGAGATTATTTAAGAAGAAGCAGTAATTACAAAGATACACCCTTATTTTATTGTTTATCACTATATGTGTTTTATAATCTCAAACGAAATAAAATGTTTTTTTTTGTATAAATATAATTAAATTAATTAATTAATTAATTTTATTCAACAAAGCTCTTTTTTAATCCAAATTCTTAATATTGTGTGCTTCTTAATTTCTTTCTATGAACAGAGTTCCACGAGATCTGTTTGTAATTTATGTAGGACGAGTAGCGACCCGCCCTAGCTTCGCACGGGTGCAATGGTGGTAATGTATTTGTACATATAAACCTTCCTCTTGAATCACTCTATCTACTAAAAAAAAAACATCAAAATCCGTTACGTAGTTTTAAAGATTTAAGCATACTTGGGGAAAGCGGGACTTTGTTTTATAATATGTAATGATGGCTAATTATTTCTGTTACCTGCACTTCATTGGCCTAATGATCGTAAGAACGACTGCCGAACGTATGGATATGGGGTCGAATCCCAAGTAAGACAAAGTAAAATTCTCAGTATCACCCAAGAGAGGTCAATAAGGTATAGACAATAGAGATATCTTGCGGACCGCAAGCAATGCGTAGCTCGTCGTCCAGCCGTCCAATAGCCGTTCGGACGATACACGCCGTCATCCACTTGGGCCCCCAAGTGGTTGACGGCGTGTCCACGCGTAGATGTTAGAAAAACGTGGGGGCCCAGCAGGGTCGAAGGATAGGGCAGGGATAATGTGAAAGTGACCCTGGAATTAAGGCAAAGAAGGGTTGAGTGGGTTTATTATCGCTGAGTGGGTTTTAATCAGTTAAAGTCTGACCTGTCTGAAAAGCGGGAGATAGTGTGAGATTTTAACTGATTAAAACCCTAGTGGAATAATATACGGAGAGTTGAATCAGACTATACCAATCTAGTTTATGCTTACCTGCCTATTTCCTATCTCGTTATGACTAAGTGCCTATAGTTCCTAGCTTCCGGACGTATTTTTATTGGTATGAGGGTAACCTATACTTGGCTAGAGAGAAACTGAACCACGATAGTACTGTGGGTGAATATTTCTATTACCTTCAAATACTTAATGTATAAAAAAATACAAGATTATATTGTCAAATACTCTACGCACTCTTAGGTTCGTTTTAGGTTATAATCTTTTACCTGAATATCTTTTTTCTTCGAACTTCAACAACTTATTGCCCATTTGCTTTTTTACTAGTTTTGTTTAGTTCTAGAACTAGTTGCAAGTTTCCTTAATGTACGATCCTCCTATCAGTGGGTCCCATTGTACATGCAATTCGCCATCCTCCTTTGGCATGGGAAATTTTATCGAGACTGCTTTCTAAATTTGAGCGATTTATAATTTTGACATTTGATTGTACGGAACCCTTGGCGTGCGAGACCGACTTACACATGCTCAGTTTTTGTTTTTTTTTTTTTGTAAGAATTTATTTAGTATCTTCTCCCGCTGTGGAAGAAGTAAGAACGAATGGCAGACACACACAGAATGTCAAAACTATTTTTTCAGATGCCATTTGCTTTTCAGGGCCGTAAAAACCCATTTAGAAATATCGCTCAGCCCTGGCTTATTTCTGTACAGAAATTTGGAGATCGATAAGCAAATAAAAGGCCTATTCCAAAAACGTTAAAGGTTTAGTTTTCCATTTGCAGTATTTTGAACGGCCTCCGATGTCCTCCAACGTCCTCCAATGTCCTGCAGCGGCCTCCAACGTCATTAGAGACTTTGTTCAGATACCCTTTCATACCAGTTTTCGTAATTATTTCTCTGTTACTTTTATTCTTCATACTTTATCTTTCCTTCTTTCGTTATCATTCATTTATAATGGATGGGAGTCCCGTTTAGTAAATTATTCTAATTCTAATCTTAATGTGGTTAATTATTTATTTGTCTTTGCAGTTTTTGAGAGAATAATGTTTTGAATTTTTTTTTTACTCTTAGTATGATTTCAAATTATTATAGTTGTAGTCTATGACAGTAGTTTTGTAACTTACTTCCAATTCACTAATTACAAGGTTTCTTTCAATGAACTAATTTTACTCTATACTATTCTTATGAACTAAACTGATCTTAGTTTAGGTAAATATATTTACTTAAACTAAGAGCAGTTTAGTTCCCTTCTTTTGCCTAAGTATGTTACCAAATCTAATAATAATAATTCATTTATTTCTCAGTAAACGGTACATAGAAGCTTTTAAGGTTAAAAAACCTACAGTATAATTAAACAGTACAGAACAAACAGAATACAGAAGTAAACTTACTGTAGGAATTAGTTTTCTTTCATCATCATTATCATCATCAAATGAGCCGAAAGACATCCACTGTCCGCCATAGGCTGCCCCAAAGTGTCGCCACAATGAAAGGTCCTGTGCATTTTGCATCATCCACCGGATACCCGCAACCCTTGCCAAGCCATCGGTTCACCTTGTAAGAGGCCTTCCAACACTGCGTTTTCCTGTGCGCGGTAGTTTCAACACAACCACTAGGCTAGGCTTCTAGATAAGCGTGCTCCATCGTCGACCGCATCGTCGCTTTCCATCAGGTGAGATAGCAGTCAAGCGCAAATCTATAATCAATTATAAAAAAACAATCCGCTAATCGCTTTTACTGGTAATACAAAATTCCTATATGTGAAACGTTAACCCTACAATATACTGTTATATGTGAGCTCAGTAAAACATGAAACATTCTAACATGATTGCTTTTCCTACTCGTAAATCCGATACATACCAATTCGATTTACTAATTAGCATTAAATCGATATGAATAAAGTGTCACAGCCCTATGCTGTTGGAATCCTTTGAAAGGCGTTCGTGTTTAGCCAGATGCAATTTGCGTGATTCGAAATGAAGAGGTTTCAAAATGGAAGCGTCCAATAAACTGTCTCGCAGTAAAGTGGTTCCGTGGTTTATGACGGGACTTAAAGGTTTTACAAATTGTATGTGCTGTTTTTCGTTTTCTGTGCACTTCGTTTGAGCGGATTCGGCAAAGCAAATTTCACATAAAATTGTTTTGGATATGGGGCTGCAATCTGTTATAAGACCTGTTATACTCTATGGATTAAAATTGGGCTGTGAAAAAGACGGATGAAAAAAGATTGCATGTAGCAGAGATGGATGTGTGGTTGACCAAAAAGATAAAAAAAAGTACCGTAAAACGGGGTGAATAGAAACAATATCTTTTTGCTTTTTCACGTTATTTAAAAAGTGTTTGCTGCATTTATATTTTTTTACAAATTCAATATTAAAAACAAAAATGCTTTATTAAAACTAAAAATTTTCATATTTTTAGTTTATTATTTATATTATTATTTTTTCAAAATAATAATCCTGATAAAAATTTTGTTTCTATTCACCCCCTGAGTTTCTATTCACCCCATTCTACCCGGTACTAGTTTATATCGAATCGTATTATCGAATAAAAAGGTAAAGTTTGTTTTTTTGTTTGTAGGAGGTAATCTCTGGAACCACTAGTCCGATCGGAAAAAAAATTGCAACAATAGAAAGCTGCTTTACTCCTGAGTGAGCTATATTTTATGTACGCGGGCAAAGCCGCTGACAAAAGCTAGTATCGAATAAAAAAAAATACAAACGATCGCCTTAAAAATATTAGTGCGATAACATTTCACCCATAATCAAAACATTTCGTTAGAAAAATGTACGTATAACCGTCCAAAATACTTCCCTCGATAAGGAAATCAAAACTAAGCAATACAACCCCTGACAGGTGAAGGTCGGGTAACACCTTAAGCGCCCTCACTTCCCTTACTTAATGCTTAAAACTTGTACGGGACGTTGAGCAGGTTAATGATGATGAGGGTTATTTTATGAACCTTGTACACAATGGCCTATTTAGACCACTGGGTTATGTCCATTGATTAGTGCTAGCTAATTAGGCGAAACGTTTGTTACAAGTGGTGATATAGTTGGTGAAGTTACGGGTGAAAATGATTTTTTTTTTTCATCGGTGGGAAAAATCTTATCATCATCATCATCTTATAACGAATCAAACGAATTGGATCGACGTCGTAAGGAACGATATGCGTACCAATGGGCTTAAGGCAAAGGACGCGAAAGACCGAGCGAAGTGGAGGCGTCTGTGTGGGAAAGCGGACCCCGGGCACCGAGGTGAAAGCCAAGGTGTGCAACCTAGACTGACGCTAAAATGATGATGATGATCTTATAACGAATCCCGCCATTGGGCGGAGTAGGAGACAATGTCAGACTCTTACTGACAAAACGACCCACCCTGTTCTTTCTTAATCTTCGAGGTACGGAACCAAATGTGACTTTAACGTGACTTGAAACGTTCGTTAGTCGTAGGTCGTAGGCTGATAAAATTTTAATTTTTCCCGAGTTTCTCTACATTAAGTTCGGTTATTTTCCCAAGGAAAAAAAAAGAAACCTTATTTATATCACTTTTGTTTTCCGTCTGTCTGTCACGACCCTTTACCTCGGAAACTGGGAGAGGTATCGAGTTGAGATCACAACCACATAATCAAGTCTGCGATCCCTTGAAGCTGTGAACAAATTAAACTTAGTTAACGGTAAAAGATACGACTGTTTATGACGCAAAAAAACGTATTCTTATTATTTCTTCTTTTGCATGTAGGTACTCTTAGACATTAATGATTTTTTACATAATACCTTGTAGTGTAATCTGCTAAGTTATTCATACATACTTTACACCAAGATAATGAAATACCTTAAAACTAAAAAACAGATATACGAATTGGTAACATTTTCTATTTTATTGATGTATTATTGATCTGATTCTGGGACATGTCATAATAATATCATGTGGATTCATCACGCACGCGGAGTTGCCCCACATGCGGAAACGCTGCGCGGTATCAAGCCCCGCGTCCCGCATGCGTATGTATGAAAAAGACGTTTGCAAGGGCTACGCCATCCCACATGCGTCATAAAATCCGTATGGTATTAAAAACACCAGCATCCGCGTAATATTAAAAAGACCGGGTCAATCCTGTCGCACACGAACCAAAACTACCATCCCGTCTACTTATTTTATGGCTGCGCTATCATACTCGTATGCCACAAAAGCTTTAGAAAAACTTTATCATAGAATGAGAGAGACGTCCTACAAAGCTGAACTTTTTTTTAAAACTAGAAGCGCCATCTTTACAGCCGGGCAGCTCACAATGTGCACATGCTATGTAATTAAAACCTGGCTCGTATAATGGACTTTCCTGAGATACAGAAAGGGATGTTTCAAAAGTTATTTCTGCAGCACGTTGAGACTGGTTTCCTTATGATATACGCTTTTATAATGCTTCAAAGACTAAGATGTTTTTCAAACAGTATCATTGTGGATAAAACGATATGTTCGTTATGTGACAAAAAAAAATGGGCAATTTCATATCGAACTCGCGTCTAAGTGTATTTTTGTAGTGTTGTCGATTTCACCAATATTATTAGTCCGCCCTAGCTTCGCACGGGTACTGATATTGAATATATTATGCATGTATTATATACTTATGTGTATAAACCTTCGTCTTGAATCACTCTAACTAATAAAAAAAACGCATTAAAATCTGTTGCGTACTTTTAAAGACCTAAGCATAGGTACATAGCAACAGCGCTGAACAACTTTGTTTTATACTGTGTAATGATAAGTATTTATTTACTATTCATCTTGTATTTTCAAATGCTTCAAGGCTTGTTAAATATGAAAAAAATATCAAAATAAAGTTTATTTTTGTACATAAAAAATATATTAGTATACGTTAAACTTACATAGAAAGCCAAATACAAAACGTTCGAGTACACAAACTTGAATGTACACTTCCTACAAATTCTTAAAGAACTTTATTGAATTTTTAAAGACCTGCCCAATAGCCCATAATAATCCGGACAGTGGTGAGTGTAAAAAAAGAACACCCCACAATTAGTTGATATAAATAAAACGAATTGATAACGTGACGGCAACGCTATGCATAATTTATAAACTATCCCGGCAATTCGCTGTTATAAATAAGACAAGGGGAAGACAAAAAATATAGTTGGAAATGGGGCGACTTCATTTTATTTTTTAGTGAGATAATGGGGCGACATCATTTTTTATTTTATTTTTTAGTGACGTCATCAAATTCTTACACTCTGGTCACAGTGAGAGGAATCGTCAGACTTTTACTGCCTAACACTTATTATTATTATTATAGCTAACCTGTGCTGTCCCACTGCTGGGCAAAAGCTTCCCTCCATTCTTTCCAGTTATATCGGTTACTCGCTTTATCGTTACAATTCTCAAGGAAGACATCAACACCAAAAAAAAATTAAAAAATCCTATGTGCGGTAATGGGGGTCCATACTACCCACATATATCTGTTCGTCTATCTATCAAAATTTGGTTTCCATACATTGCCTCGATACCCATGTATGCTCTGAGTGCGGTGTGAGTGATTTTACGTTAACATGGCCGACACGTTTATAACGTTCTGCACTCTGATTGGCTCGTTCCAAGATTTTAAACTATAAAGAGCCAAATGCAGTACACCTATTAAGCCTCTGAACGGTGGACCATCACCATACGCTCATAGTATAGAAGTGTTTATTTAGTGAGCTAAGTCCCCTGGTGGTGAGGACTACCTCACTACCAGGCCATGCTATCTCTGTTCAGAAAGTATTAGTGTCCTTTTAATATTTATATAATAGTCCTAGTTACTTGATTAAATAAATTATATTATTTTATTATTAAAAGGACCCTAAACAAACAATCAGTGACGAAATAGTGTAAAATTTAAAACATAAAAATAGCCAGCTTTTGGACGATGTGTTTAGTTGCAGTAAAAAGCTTTCGACTGTGATTATATTTTGTGGACACACCGAGGTCATAATTTCATTAAAAATACAAAAATATAATGTCAAAAGAATGCAATGTCAGCCGAGCTAACCTAACTTGGACCTAGACTGTAAAACATTTTAATATTCATCCTTTTTCGAACGTCTGTCGTGTTTGCGCAAAGATGGTTTGGTTTCGGTTTTTGCTCGCATAAAAAATAAGTAGCGTGAAATTGAATTGATTCTCTGTTTCAACCTCATTCGGAGTCGACTTTAGTATTCAGTGTAGAAGTGTTTTTATTTAAAATAGTTTGAGGTAATAGACGGTTTTGGGGAGTGTTGTTAAAATGGATGAAAAGCTAAGAGGTTAAACGTTCTAGCTTTTCGTTTTGTAGTATTTTTCTAAAGGGAAATATTTAAAACTATTTTTTTTTTTTATAAAGTACCTACAGAATCGTCAATAAAATCCTTCTCTAACTTGTATAATTTTCTAAGGTAAAACTGTAAATAACTCTTTTCTAAGTTTGATCTTGAATACTTAAAAGATTGATCCAAACTTTATTATCAAATCAGTTTCATAAAGAAAGTTATTCCAAAAAGTACAATAAATTTTAACGTAATTTCATTAGCATTATTTACTCTGAATTAATTTTGATTCGAGTTTGAATGTTCTTGAAGTTTTGTATCTGTTGCGTGGGAACTAATTTGAATTAATTCACGAACTCTACATGTCGCGGAGGCTGAAGAAAGTTTCTTTTAATTAAAAATAACAAGCTGAAAATGTGCCTGCTACAAGCATGTGTTTTTGTATGAAATTAAGACGTTATTTTTACGTTGGACCCAGATCTTGTTAGTGCGAAATTACTTCGAATTCATTTTATTTTAAAACGATTTAAATTTAAGCTTTATGCGAAAAGTGTAAGTTTTATTAATATTTATTTTATTTCTGAATGGTTTTTCTGTTAAAAAAATATTCTAAAGGTCACAGCTATACTTGGTTCATAATTAATAGTCAAACTTTTTTATTACATAAATTCCACTATTCTATTTCAACTTAAAAAAAAACTATTTTAGTCAGATTTATTACATAACTGGCTATCCCATGCGTCAGTTTCACCCGCATCTTTGATTTCTTCTTTTTTTTTTTTTACTTGTAATAAACTAGTGCTTGACTGCGATCCCACCTGATGGTAAGCGGTGTAGCAATCGTTGGTGGTAAGGCGCACTAGTTTATTAAGAGCCTATTCACTCTAGCCTTGAAGACACCCAAATTATATTCGGACGGAAAGACTGCAGCCGGCAAACTGCTCTACTCCTTTTTTGATCGTAACGTGATGTAATTTTAATATATAGCTTTCCTCTATAAATGGACTATCCAACAGCTAATGAATTTTTCAAAATGTACAAAAAGTTCCTGAGAGTAACGCGTTCAAACAAAACTCTTCATTTTTTTTATATGAAAGGTACAGATATCACAATCTTTATAAACACGTTTTCACAATCTTTATAATCCTTTAACAAAATACAAGATGGCGACCGCATGCTTCTATCAGCGCCATTACAAATCGTCTCCACTCCTACGTCGCGTCAACGAGATCGCGTTAGATCGGATCTTATTCTGTTCAGCCCATTATGAAGACACTAGCTGCTGCCCGCGACGTCGTCTGCGTAAAGGCTCTACAGCACCAAAAATACCTAAGATGCTGTCGATATCATTACATAGTATAAAACAAAGTTGTTAGAAGGATCTAACAACTTTGTTTTATAGGAATGTATGCTTATATCTTTAAAAGTATGCAACGGATTTTGATGCGGTTTTTTTTTAATAGATACAGTGATTCAAGAGAAAGGTTTATGGATATAATATATTAGAAGTTAAAAGTTATTTTTTGCAAGCGAAGCAAGTGAAAAAGTTATATATGGGAATCCTGCTGACAAAAATTGACAAAACCCTGAAAATCTTGAGCAGAGTTGAGATTATTTATCAAGGTATTTATCTATTGTTTAATAAATTTTGTTGGAACTTGACTTTGTCAAAACGAAATGTACCGTACAATTTAATTGAATTTAATTGAATCTATTAAAATTTTTGTACGTTTTTTTATTGTAATTTGGGGAGCCTGTCTGGGGTCTACATTATAGTGGGCGAAATGATAGCCATCCTCTCAGCGACAAAACATGAGTGGATATTGAAGAGAATCGTACGCGCGGTGTGTCTCGCTGATCCTTTGAAGCCGGTCGTCATGCGTGCGCAAAACGATGTCTCTTTTATCACACTCCTGATCGACTAAGAGAACAGCTACCTCATTCGTCGTTGGCGCATTATACCGCCCCGGATGGGCTGCGATCGGCCTTCTATCTGCGCTGATGACAAACTTAAAGCGGTCGCGCTCGTTCTCAGGCACTGACGCCAGGGCGACTTTGAAGTTGCTAATGTGCGGATTAACGTTATGCAACATACTTTGCAATCCTCTGACCAGACCAGAGTCCAAATTGGGGATGTATCTACTTCGCAGGTTTGCTTGTTCGTCAAAATCGCTTACAAAATGAATTTGCAAAAATTTTGGATTGTCTGTAGGCAACAGCGAACCGATTTGATGGTAAACTTGCCCCTGGACCTTGACTGTCGGCATGAACCCTCCTTCAATGATTTGTTTTGCACCAAACGAAGTCATCTGAAAGGCGCTGTTATAAGCTCGGATGTTTTTCAAAAAATGGCTGGACTTTGAATGCTCGCCATTCAATAAAACTCTTAATAGATCTGGCGGGTCTTGCATACACTCCAAGCGTACCTTACCAGATGCAAAACACATCCCTTTGGGCTCCCCTTTCCATTTGAGTGCTTGGCTGTGGGCACACACTTCTTCTAAGGCACCAATATCTCCGTGGGCAGCGTAGTTTATCGCGACATTGTAGATAAACCCACTTCCTTCTTTATTTAGCCACGGTTGCTCTTCGATATCGTAAACAGTGGATTCATTATAAGATGTCGAAAGTTGATTTATGACACGACGCAGGCGATCTTGTTCTACTTGTGCCGCACGCTGTTCGCCCGACCAAGTTCCCCGAATCTCTTGGATTCTGACACGTTCTTGCGATAAGTGAGCTTCAATGCCACTACGCATTTCGTGGTACCGCTGCTGAGCAGCTGCTCGACGTTCTTCAAGCTGCTCGTCTGTCTCCAACGAACGTGACAGAACATGCTGAGAGCGATCTGCCCTCAAGCGAGTCTCGCGCTCATCTTGATCTTCGAGTGACCGAGCAAAATAAGTACGATTCCGCTGTAAACATAACCTCGTCTCTCGCTGTGTGAAAGTCTCAGACGCACGATACTCAGCATGACGCTCCCGATCGCTTTCAGGTCGAGCTTCTCGCGCTTCGGCGCTTTCGCATAATCGAGCGGCACCAGTGCGGCAGCGCTGCGAATTCAGTCTTGTCTCTCGTTGCGTATTCGTCTCTGAAGAGCGAGACTCAGCATGGCGCTCCCGGTCATTTAATAGCCGCATCTCGTATGCTTCTGCACTTTCAAGTGACCGCGACAATGCGTTTTGGGTGCACATAGTATCTAATCGCGACTGGCGTGACGTACTACTTTCTCCACGTCGAGTTTCCGCATTGTGTTCCCGCAGAACAGCCAACCTTGCCTCACGCTCAACGGCGGTTTCAAGAGATCGAGCTAATCTTTTCCTTCGGGAATCATTTGAGGATCGACATATGTTAGACCGTTTTCTGGTCATTTTGATTATTTTAAATCTGAAAGAATTATGCAAAGTATAACTAAATAATTCTATGGGATGAATGAATGATGAATAATAGGAAGTTCGATTGAATGGCGAAGTAAGTAATATTTATTTATTAAACAATAGATAAATACCTTGATAAATAATCTCAACTCTGCTCAAGATTTTCAGGGTTTTGTTGGAACTTGACTTTGTCAAAACGAAATGTACCGTAAAATTTTTATGATGAAAATGTGCCATCTATGAATTATAAGAATAACTAAGTGCTTACCTCCCAACGTGATGAAATTTAAATTATGAATATCTAAAAAGTGTTTACATGTAACTTGATTTGATTTTTATGTATTCTCATAGATGGCGCTGCTTCCAAATTGTCTTTTACATTTTTTAAACTTATTTAACATCGCATTTTTTTATTGGTTTTTCTCAACTCTGCTCAAGATTTTGAGGGTTTTGTTGGAACTTGAATTTGTCAAAACGAAAGGTACCATACAACTTTTATGAAGTAAATGTAATTTGCCATCTATGAATTATAAGAATAACTAACTACTTACCTCCCAACGTGATGAAATTTAAATTATGCATTTCTAAAAAGTGTTAAAAAGTAACTCGATTTGTTTTTTATGTATTCTCATAGATGGCGCTACTTCAAACTTGTCTTTTACATTCTTTATACTATGTTTCTCTGCCTAAGTTACTTAAATGACGTAGTTTTTATTTGTAAAGCTAGATAATAGCATGGCTTACTCAAAAACAACATTTAATTATGAGTTTTGAACTTACACGCTGTCACAGAATGCGTAAGAAAAATAAAGATTCACTGCTCCTCCCCCCTAGGTGATAGCGTGATAATATGTAGCCCATTGCACGACCCGACCTCTTAGTTATATTCATGCAAAATTTGAAGTAAATCCATGCAGTACTGTTTGAGTTCAGTTCGGACATACATACAGACAAACAGACAAACCGACAAAAATTCTAAAAACTATATTTTTGGCTTCGGTATCGATTGTAGATCACGCCCCAAGTATTCTTTTAAAAAAATATTCAATGTACAGTTTTGACTTCTCTACGATTTTATTATATGTATAGATTTTACTTCGAACCGTTTTATTATCTTCAACTGAGCTTTGAAAAACATCTGTTGGCTTTAATCTGAACTTCTAAATTAAAGGATGTCTTCTCCGTGCTCGCAATTGCTCGGATTTTAGCTGAATCTGACTTTCGTGAAGATCTGCTTGTCGGCTCATTAGCAAGTTCGCAACTCGTTCTTTTCAGGGTTCCGCACCCGGACGGTCACCAACACTCTATTACTCCAACTCTATTACTAAACCTTGTATTCACTGTCAGTCCGTTTATCTGCCATGGGGCTGTATTTAATTAACTGTATTAGCAAGATAATTTCACAAAGTGTGTATTTATATTAATGCTGTAATAATACCATATAATAAGGACTTCTACACTCGTATTATAAAGAGAAAAGATTTGAAGGTATGTAATGAATAAACTTATGAACTTCAAAACAGAGTTTTAAAAATTCTGCTCCTGTTAGCTGTTGCTATTAAAAAACAAATCAAATAAAAAATGTAAAAAACATAACTATTAATTTATGATAAAAAACTCTTCACGTACGAATCCAACTCGGACTTAGCCGGTTTTTCTTTTAAAACGCTGGTTTTAGCATTTTCAGATTGAACATTCAGTAGTATCCAAGATGTAAACTTCATAGGTTTCTTCAGGTGGAACTTAATTGAGATCGAATTGTGCAACTCAGTAATGAACAAACAAAGTTTGTGCATTGAAAACTGTGATAAGTACATCATATAAGTACCTGACCTAAAAAAATGGCAATATAAAATATCATAAACCAATTAAAAGTAATAAGGACATAATATGACGCGGAAATACGGAATGTACCCACCTAAGAGCTCGGGAGGAATTCTTAAAGGGAATTTCATTAAATTCCCTCAGCTCTTATTGATATGGGCGCTTGGCGCTCGAGGCTGGGTCGCACTTTATTAAGAAATCATATGAATGTTGGCGGGAATGGGCGTACGTGACGATACGCCATATTGCCGATGCCATCATACCATCATACCATTGTCAAAGTACAGACGAGCACGATCCTCTCCAATAAATTAGATGTTTAATTCTCTAATTATTCCAAGATGTTATTTTTTCATTAGACTTCGAAGTCGAGTGATGGCTCTCGTTAACGATGTTTGAACGGCGCATAATTGGTATGGTGCCCTTATTATTTGAGATCACACTTACGTTGAATTGATATTCTGTAATATACGGTTTTTTTAAACGATCGTCGGATACATTGGCTTTCAAAATTAAAAACTATTTGGTATTTTTGTCACTTAAAAATCTTTGATATATACTACTCAGAAGAGTTTTCTATTTTCAAATTTTTGATTACTTTTTTTTTGTTCACTATTATTTCTTCCTAAAGCTGGAGCGATTTTAAAAACTCTTTCCTAAGTAGAATGCTATTTTATCACACAGTGACATAGGCTACATATTTTATATTTTCATGCGGGCGAAACCACTGGCAGAAACTAGTCACATTTATTATGCTGCGCTTAGTATCGCTGGTTTGATTGCAACACAGAGTATATCCTACAGATACTGCTTACCATCACGTGGGATCGCAATCAAACATTAGTTCATAGCAAATAAAAAAATGAATAAAGTCAAACTGAACAACCTTCCACAATTTTTTTTTTCAGGAAACGCAAACAAGCCAGCTTTATAATATTTTCGATTCCTGAAAAAAAAATTCAAACAGTAAAAACTGTTCCCAGTGAGAGCGGGAGAAATCATTGGATAATACTGCCTTAAAAAAACCTGTCATAATTATTATCATCATGAGTAAAATAACATTTATATTATATTGAAGTAAAATCAAATCGTAAATGTATCGTTTGCATAATTCTACATTCATCTTATATGTTACTTTTAGGCATTCGTTTATTAAACTCTTGAGCCCCAAGCGTTCGCATAACTAATATTTTTCTATTATATCTCTAATTATTACAGTACTCTAAAAGTTAAATGTAATAAATAAATTTTTATTTTGACAGCAATGAATGAATAAAGTATCAAGATCACTAAAACCACATACCGAGTACAACGACCCTAAAAAAAACAATAAATTTTTACTAATCTGTAACCGCTCGAACGAATTCCATTGTTAAATAAAATGTTATCGAACCAATTCAAGGTCCACAATAATTCATGAATATCAGCAACTCAGCTAAAGTAATCCCTTGTAAAGGGAATGATTATTTCTAAAACAAATGTACCAGCCGACCACGAAGTTAAAGTAAACACGATCTTGGACTGAAAAGGCACCGACTGTAGGGTTGAATAAATTACATTTATTTACATACATTCGTCGCCAGTCTTGAATTTACATATTTCAGGATTACGATAAGAACACGGCCGACGCAGACTGACAAATTAAACAAAGATTTAGGTATCGGAAAAATATTTCAGCGCTGTTACGAAATGAAAATATCACCTACCGGTACATTCAAGCTTTTGGTACTGAGTTAATTTTCCCGAACAAGGTCCAAAAGTATCAAAATGAAAGGGACGAAAATTTTCATTAATTAAACACGTCAGTTTTGTGAATTTTCACCTTCATTTTGACTTTAATGGAGTCAGATACGATAGGGAACGTAATTTATAGCTTGTGAATTTGAGGAGTGATTTTCTGCGGTAAATATATTTCGACTCTCACTCTAATTTATCATGGCAATTTGTATCGCTGCATTTGTATTTTTGTTTAATTGGGTAGTAAGTATAATTTGAACGTGAGTGCGTATCAATTAGTTCCATTAACATCAAAAATGGAGCAGTGGTTTCCCAGCATAAAGGCTCCGGGCCACGAATACACCGAACACCAAAATTCAGAGTTTTAAATTGTGGGTTTAAACCCAGCCAGGTGCATACTTTGTGACTGCTTTCAAAACGTTGAAGAAAGATATTGCTAGACAACCCCTATATCCTTCAACTAAATATTAATAATGATTGAATATACGAATATATCATAATATCCATCAACCCAAACTAGGCCCGGTTGGTGGATTAGGACAGCTCATTCCCTCTCTCCTACACAGGAAGCCTGGGTTGGTTACCCAGCCTGCAGAAACTTTAAAGCAAATAATGCTTATGTTTCTACATACGATTAACACCAAAGTTATTTGTTTAAATGTCACACGGCGAGCGCTCTTTATTTGCAATGGGTAATCTTTACGAAGGAGAATTCGTAGAAAGGGGTTTGGGTAAAAGTGGCATGATTTTTTAAACACGCGGCCACTAATGAAAATTATTTTTTTTAAAAGAACACATTAAGCCTTTAATTTTTTTCTATGAACGTTACTTTCCCAAGTACATCGAAGCCGAGATATTTAAAGTAAATAATCTATAAAATCAAATCGCCGTTTGCTATAAATTGCGTTTATTTCATTCATTACCTTGTAGTATTACTTGTATTTCTCTTTATAAATCGTAATTAGCGATAAACAAGAGAGGCCAGAGCCTTCCTTTCAGACGCCAACCCTTGGCCCCACTTGGCTTCGACCCTTCTGCAGGGTCCCTACGGTTTGCTGACAACCCCTTGAGGCGCGAGGAAACAGTGCGCGCCGTCGACGACTGGGCTTGGTCTGGACGGTTACCAGACGATTGGACGGCGAGCTACCCATTGCTCGCCATCCACAAGCCCGAAATCTTATAGCCTTTATAAATTCCGTCACCTACTGAAGCCATTTCTGTTAGTTTGCCCCGATGGTCATATAATTGATATCTATGGATTATACGAAGCAACTAAGTCTGATGCTATCATTCTGCCGGAGATTATGAACAATCATACTGATCCCTTTCATTGGTACTTCCACACAGACGATGTGCTAATCTTGGACAGAGGCTTCAGAGACTGCATAGAAACAGTGGAGTCCCGTGGGTACCGAATACATATGCCAGCCACAAAAGATGAAGCAGAACACCAGCTGCCTGTACAGCAAGCTAATGAGTCTAGGAAAGTTACAATGTGTCGCTGGGTCGTAGAAACAGTAAACGGTAGATTAAAAAATGCTGTAATCCCTGATGGCGATGAATTTCCAGTATTGAGCGCGGATGACCTCATCATATATGCTTTGGGTACTTACCACGAGGGTGCCAAGGTATAAATGCCATAACAGGACACTATTGTACGTGCATTGTAGGGAACACATCAGGTTGTTGTTCCCACATTATGGCTGTCATATGGTATTTGCGTGGTGTAAAGAGTTCCGGCGGGATCTCATGTAAGTGGAAACAGTGACTGTCGCAACCCAGCGCTGGACACGCCATAATCTCGGCGGTAATGCCCCTCTTTGACGCGTGGCTGAATAGACCTTACGGCGTCCTCACCTGACGCATGACGCAGGTCTGCTCCGGATTCGTGCCGAAGAGACGCCCGGGTGTCGCCACTGAGTGGCAAGCCCGGAGGACACGGTGGTGCACACTGTAGAAGTGTGCCCCGCTTGGGAAGAGCAACGCCGTGCCCTCGTGGGGGTGATCGGCGGCGGCGACCTCTCGCGCCGGGCCTTGGTTCAGGCCATGGTCCGCAGCGAGGAGTGGCAGGCGGTCGCCTCCTTCTGCGAGGCAGTAATGCTCGTAAAGGAGGTGGCTGACCGCATAAGGCAAAGGCAGCGACGCACTCGCCGTAGCCGTCGCTGCCGCAATCCAGCCGATATCCGGCCACCGTAGACACTGCACACCGCACACCGGCTTGCGGACGGCGAGCAATGGGTAGCTCGCCGTCCGGACGTCTGGTAGCAGTCCAGACTGAGCCCAGGTCGTCAACGGCGCGCTCCGTTTCTGCGCGCCTCAAGGAGTTGTCAGCAAACCGTAGGGCCCCTAGGCCCTATAGGGTCGAAGCCTTCCTGAGCTGAGGGTTGGTGTGAAAGCGTTACACCGGGGCTCTGGGAATAAGGCAAGGAACGTACGGGGTAGGTTCTATAGTCAGTAAGAGTCTGATACTGTTTCTCGCTCCACCCAAGAGAAAAAAAAATCATGTGGTTTTTAGGGTGGGGGACATATCAAGAAAATCTGTCTCCTCCAGCGTAGTTCCTCCAAATAATCAGGCATGATATAGAAGAAGAACCATAAAACACCCGAAAAGTCGTTTTATATCTATTTATGTAATTGAGGTTTGTGTACAAATATAATGATATAAATTATAGTAATCATGTTTTTTATTTAATTGTCATATAATAATTCCGTACATACTCCTCCAATAACATGCGTAAGTTAATGAATGTATGTAGTGTGCCATGCATGTTGCATTTTTTTTCGTTTATTTAGACGACATGATGTTGTAACTCTTGCTACTTTGATGTCATATATTTCAGCTCCGATATTGTTTAGGGAAAAGTTATTTTATGATTCATTACTATTATATATATCACTATACGTTAGCAACAATAAACAATGTGGCCGCTCAAAAAAAAAATCATGCCACTGCTTCATACAAAATTACCCAAACCCCTTTTAAAGAAAGTTGGAAGAAATTTATTCACATCGCTGACGCCTCATCGCAATCTGTCAACTCCCTCAAACATTTTGACATTGATTGTCGCTGTGATGATATTACGATTAGAAATTGAACATTTCTATACGACCATACGTCAGTTTCAATGTAAAAGTAAGTAATATTTTAATATCAATAAAACACGTGCATCAGATAGAAATTAATTTATTCTTTGTAATTCTGATAGAAGTAACACCTCTTCAAAGTCCATGGGAATAGTCTTATAAAATCTACACTTAATATAATAAAGAGGTAAAGTTTATTGTTTTGTTTGTAGGAGGTAATCTCTGGAACTAGTGGTCCGATTGGAAAAAAATTAGCAACAATAGAAAGCTGCTCCGACTTTAAGTACCTTGGGTCGCTTATCCAAGGGAATGGTGGGATAGACCGAGACGTGGCACATCGGATCAACTCAGGATGGATGAAATGGCGACAGGTCACTGGAACAACTTGCGACCCACGGATGCCCCTCAAGTTGAAGGGTAAAATCTACAAGTCCGCGATAAGGCCTGTCCTACTGTATGGGTCAGAATGTTGGGCTATGAAAAAGACGGATGAAAAGAGATTGCATGTAGCAGAGATGAGAATGTTGAGATGGATGTGTGGTGTGACGAGAATGGATAAAGCGAGAAATGAGTATATTAGAGGAAGTTTGAAAGTGGCGCCAGTGACTGAAAAGTTGAAAGGGAACCGTTTGTCAAGACAAACGGTTCCCTTACCAAGGTATGGCCATGTAAAAAGGCGGGATGAAACGCATGTTACAAAAAAAGCCATGAGTATAAATGTGGATGGATGGAGAGGGAGAGGGAGACCAAAGAAAATATGGATGGATTGTGTGAGAAGTGATATGAAAGAAAGAGGAGTTAGTGATAGCGTGACGGGTGACAGGACAGAGTGGAAGAAAAAGACATATTGCGCCGACCCCAAATAAAACGGGACAAGGGCAGGGAGATGATGATGATGAGAAAGCTGCTCCTGAGTGACATAGGCAATATTGAATGTACGCGGGCGAAGCCGCTGACGAAAGCTAGTATAACATAAATGAAACTTATAAATAAGTCTTAATTAACTAATTGCACTGTTTCTTGGTACTACAAACGGGGTGGGTGGAATTCCTCACTTTACTCGGGTTTCTGTATCCTTCGCAATGCTCGGGAGTTAATATAAATCCCACACTGGCGTTTGGGATTAAAACTCAACATTCGTTTCGTTCGGAATTCAAAATGCCGCCTGCAATTTTTAAGATGTCCACTATTGGACATCACACGATCTGCTGTTGACAGGCTGAAAAAGATCTGGTGCAATCGTAACATGCCACTAACGCCACGAAAGTCCGCCTCATGAGAAGCTTAATCTTCCCAATATTTCTATATGGCGCAGAAACGTGGATGGTTCGCCTCAAAGACCGACGCAAAATCGATACACTCGAGATGTGGTGCTGGCGACAACTGCTGCGGATCCCTTGGACAGCATTTAGAACTAACGTCTCCATCCTTGAGGAGCTAAAAGTCAAACAGAGGGTATCGTCGATTGTGCAAGTACGAATCCTCAAATATTTCGGTCACGTTGTTCGCAACGAACACTCCATGGAGCGACTCGTTGTCCAGGGACAAGTGGAGGGGAAGCGGTCTCGTGGGCGCTCACCTACACGTTGGACAGACCTCATTAGAGCTGCAACACAAACCTCCATGGTCCAGAATTCTCGAGACGCCGTAAACCGTGCCAAGTGGAGACGCATCGCGGGAGCCTAACCAGCCAACGAAAAAGCAACAACCACGACCACTCTGTCAAGAATGAACGACTAAGGAGGACTATTGGACATATAGGTGACAAATGCTATCATAACAACCAGTCTTGTACGTCTCGAATCCAACGGATTCCCTTGACCAGGTCCCTCACCAGGTCGTTAGATCTAGTTGTCTGCCTGAGTCCGAACCTAATCGTTTGAGTACAGGTACGTCACTCCATCGCGGTAACACGTACCTGGTTTTCGCACATGTCAAAATAATTTGATCGGTTATCACTATATCAGTAATTTAATTAGTTATTCAATTGTATTACATTTTCAATTATATAATAATCATATTATTAATTCAATATTAGTTACCATTTTCAAAATTCAAATATAATTTTAATGCATTGTAGAGTATAATATTATTTACATGCATGAAAGCTTCTATGCTAGTAAAGTCTTTGATTTATTTTGCCGGTTTAATTAATCAAGTTTTCAGTATTTAACAATTGGATTTATGGACAAAAAACATGTTTCTATTATGTGTTGCAACACTTATGTAATATGAGTCGTTGATGTAAAAGCAGTATTATCATCATCATCATCATCAGCCTTTTTAATGTTCCCACTGCAGGGACACAGGCCTCCTCTCTCTACGAGAGGGAAAGCAGTATTATATGTACATATAAAATAATTCGTGTGTTTCTTTATTTCTTTATTTTACCGACTTCGCATTGGAGAACGTTTCCTTTTTAGGGTTCCATAAGATAGAATAGAATACCTAAACTTTATTTATAATATACACCAAAATAAGTAACAATAACTACCTCAAAACATAACCTCACATTGTCGTTCATCTGTCTCTCTGTCTCTGTTGTCCTTTGAAGCTGAAAAAATCAAATTTCTACGTTGATGGGAAAAACGTTACTACGTTGATTTTATTTTCTAATTTTAATGTGATTTTATTTTGATTTTAATTTTTTCATATATATATTCTAATGTAATTATGGACTATGTCTGAAATAAATGATTTATTATTATTATTATTAAAAAAAGATACGGCCGTTTACGTCTCAAAAAAGTACATTTCGCCCCCTCACATATTTTTTACTTTTCTTAGATGTGGCAACCAAAGATCAGGGTCCCCTTGTTTTTGCCTTTCAACCTTACCTCTGAGATTTGAATAGATAATTCTTGGAGAAAGCATCCTCTTCTAATCTAACCTGTTCGAGTTGGAATGCTCCAACTCCCTTAATTCATGGTGGCCCAGAGAGGAATTCACTTATGGAAATTCAAGGAACAAAGAGTATATTTGTTTTGTATACCTTTATTTATTACAATTCAAAGAAAAATAAATGAAATTTATTTTTAAATTAACCTTTTAAAAATCACTTTATTCAAGTAATTATTTGACAGTTACATAATTCTTCCAATCCAGTATCATAATTTTAGAAAATTTTCATTAGTTTTATCTTCAAAATGGATTGCATATCGTGCCAAATATTCAATTTTAATTGCTGCAGAGTGGTTGGGTTATCAAATTACACTCTGCTGTTAAGATAACCCCAAAAAAGAAGTCTGCTGAAGTGAGATCAGCTTCTCTTGGAGATGATCCCTGCGTAAAATTTGGTAACGTTTGTGGGACCGTGTTTCTTACCATATGTGTGCTCTCATTTGATGTGTGCAAAGCTCTATTTTGGTCCCTGTTACAACTTCGCAATTCTTGCAGCTTTGAAATCAAAAAGTTCTCAGCATGGCGGTATAGCGGTCCGAATTAATGGACACCGCCTGAATCATTCACCATTTTTGTATTACGGCACAAACTGTAACTTTCGGTGAATGTTGTGGCTTCTGATTTTTCAAACGCGATACTTCTGATTCTGCTACCTAATAATCACTGCTCTGTTTATCTACAAATCTGTTCAGATAAAAATGGGCTACATCCGAGAACAGGATGTTAGTGAAATTACTGAACTTATCGCGCATTTCATTTGTTCTGATTCCCGATTCGAAGTCTGTTTGCCTTTAGTTCCTGTACTAACTGCATCTTTCAAGGATGCAATTTCAAATCAAGCCGCGATATTCCCTGTAATGCCGATCTAGACACTCCCGAAATCGATGAACGTTTGCGCTCCGACATTTGTGGTTTCGTGGGTACAGATTCAAGAACTCGTCGAAGTCTTCGTCGGTCCCCGATTATGTTTGGTGACCGCGAGGCTGAATTTTTTGCTTCCTTTGGAATCTATCGATTTATTGCTTACTTAAATTAGTACTTGGACACTCAATGATGCGCCGCAATACGAATTCAGCTCGGTAACGCGTCAAACAGTTACATAAGATTGAGCATTTTTATAAAACGCGCGGATACAAAAGGCTTGATATGCTCCCCCGGGAATCAACTCATGGCGGCAAAAATTACAAAGTCCGAGCTTTGCACTGACATAAAAATCGCATGGCGCCATTTTGTTGTTTTAAAATGTCGATTCGAAATCAAAAGTGCATTTCTTTCTGGGCCATATAATTGTAAAACATTTAGTTTTTTGTGTAAAAATTATCCAATGATATCTCCCGTCCATGGGCGAGCAAGAGATAGTGTCAGACTGTTACTGACTAAAATACTCACCCCGTTCCTTTATTGCCTTTCATACCAGGGCCGAGAATCCCTTTCAGAGGCAGACCCTTGGTCCCAATAGGCTTCGGACTGATCTCGAAGTGACCGTGTTCGGTGAGAACCTGCGTCTTGCAGAAGATGACGACACGTGTGGTCTTTCCATCAAATACCATTTGGTATACAATAAAAGAAATTTATTGTATACCAAATGTAAAGTATAATAAGTATCAGTAAAGAATAATATTTTTGATGCACATAAATGTTACATTAATGGTATGGCGAAACGTGGATGGACATAACATCAAACGTTAATATTAGCCATATCATAAAATCATAAATTCTAAGATCTGGCCAAGACATACGTACAAGAAAATTGATTATTAATTTAATATTTTAAACCTAACTATGTACTTATAAAAATAAAAACACGATACACTCAGGCGTCGAGGTACATACACATCGCTGTCATCCGGAAATGTAGTGTAAAACCAAAAATTGGTGCTAAAATATCCAATCAAAAATATATCATGGCACGTTGTAATGGCTTTCATCAAGATAATTACATAAAGCTGACAAAATAATAAGCCATGTTTCGCTTTAATACTGAATTTTAATGAACAACGCGTTCAGAAACCACGGCGCAAACTTTACCGAACTTCCTAATAATGAGAACGAAAACCGATGTTAACCGATGTTACCCGAAGTTATTATCTTGAGTTAGACTCCCTTCTATATTAATCTGATTCAATAAGACTGAATGGAATATTTATTTGCAAGAATATAATTTCGGTAGGAATAATGGTCCAGTTTAATGAACGCACGTTAATCATTGCAATTTATACTTAACTAACTTCTGCTAGCGGCGTTGTCCGCGAGACAATAGATAAATACAAGAGTACATACTTTTGCAATAAAAAGGTCCTATCTTTTGTCCCAGAATATGATCTCATCATCATGTTTTCAACTGAAAGACGTCTACTGCTGGACGTAGGAATTTCCCACGTGTCACCACAAGGAACGGTCCTGTGAGTCTCGTATCGATTAAATTTCCGCGTCCCTTACCAGATCATCGATCCATTTTGTGAGAGGCCTTCCAACGATGTGTTTTTGGTACACGGTCGCCACTTAAGATCCTTTGGCCCCCCACACTGTTCTAAAAGCAATGTATCCTGCACACTTACACTGAAGTTTGGTGATTCTTCGTACTAATACCTGGTTCTCCTGCGGGTTATTAAGGATCAAGCAAGGAAACTCCAAGCATAACCCTTTCCATTGCCCTTGAACGTGATCTACCATGTCCTGATCCGTTCTGAAGAAGTAAAAAACACGCACACACACATTCATACCGAACATTAAGTATAAAGGGTTTTGCACGAAATGTGCGCTCGTTCGTGTCAAGGTGGGTAATCATCGGAGAGTCATCGAGAGAGTGTCAGACTTTTACTGAATAAAAGTTTACTGTACCTATTTCTTCAGTTGCTCTTCTCATTCCAGGGCCACGGTAACTCTTTCTAAAAATTCCGCAACTAGTCTGTACCATGTGGACATGCCATTACTGTGTATGACTTGCATCTTGCAACTTAATATGTGTCACATAACACACGCTTGTGGATTGCAACGGGCACAGAGGAACTGTACTCACGTCTTTATTTTTGTATAGAGACGTATGTTATGGAGAGTCAACCTCTTTTGTATTTATGTGAAAGTCTAGAACCAGTTTTCACTACACGCGCGGATCTCTGCTTTGCGTAGCTCCTATTTCTCGATAGTTACAAAAATAATAACCAGGAACCTTTCTAAACTAATCTTTCCGTGTCGGGGTGCCCTAAAATTCCGAGTTCGCTTCGCTGCACTTTTCGACTAATATCGCAGTTTTGGCTTTGATAAAATTAATATAATTCCTTATAATATAGAAACCTTCCCACAGGATAGGCATAAGCGTATATAGAAGGGAGATCAAGTCAGCCATGCCCACCCAATATGGTTTAGCACCCATCCCAGGATATTGGGTTCTTTTACTTTACCCTAGCCTTAACCCGTTTCATTAAGCTCTTTTCGTCATTTTTCATTTTTCTGTTCTGGATCGTCCAGTTACTTTTTGGACTTTCTAGCTTGTCTGAAACTAGCAATAACCTTAGTTAATGCTAGTTACAGACGGGGTAAGTAAGAATGGGCCGGGTTTGGGTTATCGATTTAAAATTCTATGGACTTGACGCCAGAATATAGACAATTATATGATAAAGCTCTTGAAAATTACACACACATCCATACACCAGATACATCCATAGGAACAGGCCACGGAAGTGACGCTGTAAGAAAGCGCTATTTTTCTTTTATATTGACTTTCTGTTTGTTATTATTTTTTTTACAAAAACCAGCTTGTGGTCACGATAAGCAGTTTTAACTAAATCCGGCTTGTCGAGTGAAGATTACGTAGAAATCTTTTTCCTGCCCCTACTATGCTGTCTTAAAATCACCATTGGTGTGAGAAATGGGTAGTGCTATTCGTTCTGTATAACCCTATCCTTTTCTGACACCATCATAATGATGATTTTAAGATCTGTCACCCAGAAAAGAATGGAATGCGGTCACAACCTACACATCAGCATTTCAGCCGAAAGACGTCCACTATTGGAACCCCAAGTGTCGCCACAATAATCGGTCCAGTGCATCTCACATTTATAGGATTCCCGCAACCCTTGCCAGGTCATCGGTCTACCTCGTAGGAGGCCAACAAAAAGGTCCAACAGTGGATGTTTTTCTGCTGAAATGATGATGATGATTCAAGAGGAAGGTTTACATGTATAATACATGCATAATATATTTTTCAATACACTTACTCGAAAACTGCCTCCTATCGCACCCCTTGGGTGATAAACTATGCTATTTTGAACCTAATAGTTCAATATAGCATGTTTATCACCCAAGTGCTTTTTTGAGTTTATCACAACAAGGGCTTTTTTATTCCTTCCTTATCGTCACGGTCACGGGTGTTTATTTTGTTTTACTTAGTTTATCGAATCAGGCGCGAGGCGTCCCCCAGAGTCGCTGGACGACCCCACGAAATTAGAAACAGACCAGAGCAGATTTGAATGCTATACTTATATATTTCTTATATTTCTACTGTACGTTTGAGATACGATTAAAAATTTTTTCTTTCTTTCTTTATTTCACAAGTCGTAAGTGTATTGAAAAACGTCGTTTGACACACGTGCAGATTTGTCATTGCAGCCCTCGGCTCCATGACACCGGTATACCAGACACCGCAGGCGCCGCTTCCGCCCGCCGGATGCGGAGGCCGTAGAGGCGGAGCTGTATGAGGGATACAGGGTGGCAAAGCGCACCCTCCGATCGGAGATAAAGCGGGCCAAAGATGAGGCCTGCAAAGCGTGGCTGGGGACGCTCAACGCTGATCCGTGGGGACGCCCATACAAGTTGGTGCGAGAGAAACTCCGCCCATGGGCTCCCCCGTTGACGCAGAGTCTCCGGCCACAGATCGTGGAGGGTGTGGTGAGCGCTCTGTTCCCTGCGCGGGGGGACCACTCCCCCCCGCCCATGGCTCCGCCACCAGCGGTGTCTGACGCGGACCACGTCAGCGACGACGGTACCAATGCTCCGGAAGTGACCGAGGTAGAGATGAGAGTGGCGGTACGCAGGATGGGTGCGAAGAATACCGCCCCAGGACCCGACGGCTTGCCAGGAAAGGCTTGGGTCCTGGCCATGGAGGCTCTCGGGTCTCGATTGGGGGGGCTCTTTAGCGCATGCTTGGAGAGGGGCCAGTTCCCACTTCCCTGGAAGACGGGAAAACTGGTCCTCGTCGCGAAGCCGGGGCGCCCTGCGGACTCTCCGTCCGCGTATCGGCCCATTGTGCTGCTTGACGAGGTGGGCAAGCTCTTTGAAAGAGTAATTGCAGACCGCCTCGTCAAGCACCTAACACTGAAGGGGCCCGATCTCGCGGACGACCAGTTCGGGTTTCGCAGGAGGCGCTCCACGGTGGACGCCATCATGCGCGTGCGAGCCCTCACGACGGGGGATGCGGTGTCCCGGGGCAGGTGTGTCTTGGCGGTGTCATTGGACATCGCCAACGCCTTTAATTCCCTGCCCTGGAGTTGCATTAGGACGGCACTCCGGTATCACCGGGTGCCCGACTACCTCTGTCGTACAATCGAGGCCTACCTGTCCGACAGGTACATAGTCTACCCCGGTCACCAAGGAGATTGGAAACGGCGAGAGATGTCGTGCGGTGTCCCACAGGGATCGGTACTAGGACCGCCCTTGTGGAACATCGGGTACGACTACGTGCTGCGCGCCGACCTCCCCGTAGGGGTCAGCGTGGTCTGCTACGCAGACGACACGCTGGTCCTAGCGCAGGGAAGGTCGTACCAGGCGGCGGTCGAACTAGCGACACGTGGGGTTGCGACAGTCGTTGAGAGGATCCAGCAGTTGGGACTCAAGGTGGCACTGCACAAGTCCGAGGCCATGTGCTTTCACGGCCCTCGGAACGCGCCACCAACGGGTTCCCAACTAACGGTAGAAGGAGTTCACATCGGCGTCGGGTCGACGATGAAGTACCTAGGACTTGTCCTCGACAGCCGATGGAATTTCGAGGAGCACTTCCGACGTCTGGCCCCCAAACTCAATCGGACGGGGGCTGCTCTCAAGCGGCTCCTGCCGAACCTTGGGGGTCCAGACGCCTTCTGCCGGAGGCTCTACGCCGGCATCGTCCGGTCCATGGCCCTTTATGGGGCACCAGTGTGGGCGCCGACGCTACGTAAACGCCCGGCGGCCCAGCTGAACGCCTGCCAGAGGGTCATGGCCATCCGGATGGTGCGGGGATACCGCACGGTGTCCCGAGAGGCGGCGAGCCTCCTTGCTGGCCTACCACCATGGGATCTGGAGGCAACAGTCCTTGCACACATGCACGACCAGCGCGTGGAGGTGCAACGCCGGGGCGAAGATCCGCTGCCCGAACATGTCGAGGCGTGGCGGAAGGAGCTCCGGCGAGATCTCATGGTGAAGTGGAAACAGCGACTGTCGCAACCCAGCGCTGGGCACACCGTAATCTCAGCGGTAGTGCCCCTCTTTGAGGCGTGGCTGGATAGACCTCACGGCGTCCTCACCTTCCGCATGACGCAGGTTCTCACCGGACATGGGAAGTTCGGGAGATTCCTGCACCGGATTCGTGCGGAGGAGACGTCCGGGTGTCGCCACTGTGAGGCAAGCCCGGAGGACACGGTGGAGCACACGGTGGAGGTGTGCCCTGCTTGGGAAGAGCATCGCCGTGTCCTCGTGGGGGTGATCGGCGGCGGCGACCTCTCGCGCCGGGCCCTGGTTCAGGCCATGGTCCGCAGCGAAGAGGAATGGCGGGCGGTCGCCTCCTTCTGCGAAGCAGTAATGCTCGTAAAGGAGGAGGCCGACCGCATAAGGCAAAGGCAACGGCGTACTCGCCGTAGCCGTCGCCGCCGCGATCCTGCCGATATCCGGCCACCGTAGACACTGGCTCGCGGACGGTGAGCAATGGGTAGCTCGCCGTCCGGTCGTCTGTAAGACCGAGTCCTAGTCGTCAACGGCGCGCACCGTTCCCGCGCGCCTCAAGGAGTTGTCAGCAAACTGCAGGGGCCCTTCAGGGTCGAAGCCTCCCGGAGTCTAGAGGGAAGTGGGAAACTGTTACCTCGACTCCAGGAATAGGGCAAGGAAGGTACGGGGTAGGTTTTTTAGTCAGTAAGAGTCTGACACTAGTCTCCCGCTCCACCCAAGAGCGGGTTTCGTCATTGGATGATTTTCACCTACCATAAAAAAAAAAAAAAAAAAAAGCCCTCGGCTCCATAACACGTCATAATGCGAATTTCGCCTCGGTCGCAATGACAAACTTCCTGCACTTGTATCAAAATGTACTATAATATCAGTACCCGTGCGAAATTGAGACCGGTCTAGTATAGTATATGAAAAAAATAATTTCCTGAATTCATAGAAAAAAAAAAACAGTACGGGCCTCTTTCCAGGTGTTTGAGTAGCTTTACCAGAACCTTGTAGCATTATTCAAAGTACACCAAAGAGCAGGCCATTTAAATTTTAAGCCATCGGAATAGGTTATCACAAGACTGGATTACTTTGTGTTGTTTGTCTTAAAATGTAACTCAGCCGTAATCTTGGTGTTAAAAGCAATCGTCTGTATATTTTTCCTTGAATTTCAGGAAGCTTTGCTTGTGCCTTAGCATTTTATTTCCAGTGATTCCGAGACAAATCTGGTTTAAAGCGCTTTAAGATCGACGGTTTGGGTGGAGCAGTGGTTCAGCGATAGGCTGCTATGCATGTTGCGACTTCGAGTCTGAAAGAAAGAAAGAAAAACATTTTCCTCATCATTTCAGCCCAAAGACATCCACTGTTGGACATAGGCCTCCTCCAAATGTCACCACAATGGTCCTGTGAGTCTCGCATCCATCGGATTCCCGCAACCTTTACCAGGGCACCAATCCTCTTTGTAGGAGACCTTCCAACGCTGCGTCTTCCGGTATGCAGTCGCCACTACAGAACCCTTCAATCGATTTGGAATGGCCTCTCCAGTCGATCTCTTCGGATCTAGAATGATCCATTGGCATCTGTTCCGCGAGCAACGGGCAGCTTTAGTTTGGCTATAGGCAGGTACATCTATAATTTGTTGCAAAATCTAACAGTATAATATTTTACCAACCAAATATAGTAGTTCGTAACTAAATTATATATTTATTTTGCAAATAGTTAATCACTTTTATACGTCGACTACCCTAAGAAGAAACATCGAAAGGAACACAGAGATCAAACTTTGGTAGATTGTTAAAAAAAGTTACTGTGCTCGTGAAACATAAAAAGCGACTATACTCCCTCTCGATTCACTCAGAGCAGAAAGACGCAAAAAAACAAACGCATTTATTAAATACTTATAAACTCTTGAGCTCCCTATTGTCTTTCTATTATGTCTCTAATTACGGTACTCGAAAGATTAAAGGCATGTAATCGTCAAATCATATAAAAATCATTTTCTTATCCTCACATCAGAACGCCTTGCAGCAATTCCACCAATGGAGCACAATTAGTTCAGAATCACATCATGTGCGCAAGGAAGTGATAGTCTTCAAAAAAGCAGTGCAGATCATGTAAAACTTTTGAGAAAAAATACCACCACACAATATATTTCAAGTGTAAAAGTCTTCTACTAAACTACAGAATAAAAATCATCCTACAGCTACTTACTTTGGAAGGCAAACAAACCTGTAGCGCAAAAGCCAATCAGAAAATGCTCTTTATCATTTTCATTTACGCCGAGAAACCGATAGAGATAATTGTGGACCATGACATTATCGATACCGGAATCTCGAGAGTGACGGAGATTGTCGCGAAACTTATTATCGGGACTAACGAGTCGATTGAATACCTGGTTCTCGTCACAGCCATGTGGTCGTCCCAGGGCGACGACCTATTCAGCCAGAACAAACAACCCGACGGTAAACTGCCAGCGTTTTCATCGCTTTGTCATATTGCTACATCTTTTTTTTTTTGTTTTGACATAATTGATGTTCGGTGATAAATTAGGATAATAACGGGTTTTTATAAAGGTATTTTTAACGTATTTAATTAATCAATATTTTTTTAGTTCATTTTTGTTTTTTTTTTCTTTGATCCAGTAATAGTGGAATGAGTGGACAGACTACGAAATAGGTGTAGAGCAGAAACTGATTTTATAAATAATAAAATGTATAATAATTACTCAGTGAAAATGAGGTTCAAGTTAATAGAAGATGTCAGTTTATATTAAAATAAAAATATCCTCTTAACATTATTATGGAAAAACCGTTAGATATATTCAACAAATATCACACAACACCGTCTAGTTTTAAGCTAAGCAGAGCTTGTGTTATGGGTACTAGACAACTGATAAACATCCCTATATTATTCTAAAAACATACATTTTATATATAAATACACCCAGACACAGAACAAATGATCACGCTCATCGAACAAATATTTGTCCTGGGTGGGATTCGACCCACGATCTCTGGCATAGCAGTCAGTGTCACTAACTACTAGACCCGCATACCAGTCATAACAATACAATTATATTCTGATATTTTTTTATCTATTTTCTGATATTTATTTATTGTGCACACCTACCACAGTGCTGTCTTTTACAAGCTTTTATTTAGTTTCACCTGTCCCGTTGTCTGTCGTTCTGTAATCAAATCTTGCAACTTAAATTGATTGAGCTGAAATTTGGTATACACGTTTAGTTCGGATGACAATGCATGATTAACTGTGTGACGTAATTCTAAATCCAACATGGCGGCGTATCCAATATGGCGGACCAATTATTTTTAATGCACTCCTACAATATGGGTGTCAAATAAAAGGGCTTGCCAAGAATAACTAGAAAAATAATGTGACGTCATTCTAAATCCAACATGGCGGCGTATCCAATATGGCGGACCAATTTTTAACCCAAAGGTTGACTGGTAGATAATGCCTTGTTGCATTAAGTCCGCCTATGTACCACTACTGTACATGAAGATTAAATAAATATAGACCAAAAAAAAAACACCATAAGTTTAATTTAACCTGGAACAAACAATGCTATAAAATAAAACCAGCAAGGAATTTTGGCTAACAGCGCTGTTTCCGCTGCAGCGGCTAGAGGGTAGCGCCATGAATGAAGGGTGGTTGGCGCCACTCAGTCGCGCGGCGCGATCTTGTCGTTGGCACAGATCTATACCACACAACGTAGTACAACACTTTAAGTAGACTAACTTTCCAAAAAAAAAAAATAAAAAAGGCCCACAATTTTTTTGCCAAACAAAATAATAATAATAATCTTTATTTATATAAAAAACAGATTGTAGTTTCCACAAAGTGGGTAGTTTCACATTTCTTATAATCAAGTGGGTGACGTACTGTTCTCCTTGCTAGGCTATGAAATAGCCTGTATTAAGAAGTAACAGTGCCTATCCCCTCGAGTAGTATTACACAATTTTATTTTAACAACTTTAAATTGGAACCAACATTTATGCAAAAAAAAAACACAAAAATACGCAAAATAGTAATAGTTTGGTCTCTTCGTTATTAAACACTGACTTCCGAAATAAAGTTATTTTGCATTCTTTTTCTGTTTTTTTTTTTTACATTAAAATTCGTTCTATTTTTTTATATCAGACTTTTTTGTTGTAGTACCCTTCAGTCAGACTTAAATAAATAATAAATTTTCTGCCTTTCGGTTACATCATTCTATGTAAAATTTTCAAAATTTGTCCAAATATTTTTGAAGTCAGTTAGGATATCAAAACTAAATGTGATAAAAAAAATTCTGAAGACGGCATCAAAATCGGTTCAGCCAAAGACGAGATAACCGCAAACAAACATACATACATACAGGTTAAAGTGAAAACCTCCTTTTTTGAAGTCGATTAAAAAGACACACGAAAAATGAATTACGAAAAAGAACGATGAATTCTTTGCCCAGCAGTGAGACACAAATTACCCAAAAAAAAATACGTCCCGTCTTTTTCTTTCAAAAGAAAATTGTAACAGATATTATCAACCTGGACCAGGCGGACCCTTATGGATACCTCCATAAGGATCTTACCCTTTTATTCCAAGCCATTTCCTGCACTCAACCTCGCCTCAGCCTCTCTTAATCAAATTGACGGTAGTTTGTTAACTATTGACATTAGCCGAAGCTATTTATTACGGTGACTCAAACTAGTAGAACGGATTAAGCTTTCTTCAAAAGAAGTTAAAAATATAAATGATATAAGTATCCAGCGCGTCTCAAGGAGTTGTCAGCAAACCATAGAGATGCTGCAGCGACCCCTCTGCAGAAGGGTCGAAGCCAACTGGGGCCAAAGGTTCGCGTCTGTAAGGAAGGCTCTGGCCATGGTATATGACAACGTAGGAATGGGGTAGGTTGTTAAATCAGTAAGAGTCTTTACACTGTTGCTTTCCTACGATAACAAAAATAATAAAAAAACGATATAAGTATTAAGTAGACCAACACAGTATTCTTCGATTTACATCTGACAAAAAAATCACAGTTCATCCTAACATTTAATTCTTATATTCTTATATGTGCAATTAGAGTAATTTTTTTCCTGACAGACCGACTTTATGACTTTTCAAAAGTGCCTGTAAAGGTTTATTTGAAATAAATGCTTTGAATTTGAATTTGAATTCTTTATTGTACACAAATTACAGTCAATTAAATAATAGAAAAGGTTATGTACATAGGCGAGCTTGACACATAATTGGGTTTTCTTACAGCAAACTTATACAAACATATTGAAAAAAAAAATGGTTGCCTGTAAAGTCGGTTTTACGGGCGAAGATTTTACGTGACAACGTCTTTTTCTCGGTAGAATATTTATTGATATGAATATAATTAAATTGCACAATAGGAACAAGGAATTGAATGAAAATAAGAATTGCACAAATTTTAACTATAGAAATATATTTTGTTTACTAAAACATTGCATGCAGTCGGGCCTCTCTCTCGTTCGGTGACTCATCGTAACGTTACCGAGCGTTACACTTTTTCATAAGTGACTCCCAGCCGCAACCTAATTTAAGACGTTGTCACGTCAATAAACATAAGCGTAACTCACATGCACAACAGAACTTAACTAATCTAAACATAAATTGTTTTATAAGTACTTAAAACTAAAGTAAACTACACAAACATTCTATACACAATGCACACATATGTATGGGATATGTTGGCAGGAAATATACCCTAATTTTTCTGCTGAAAAAAGTCCTAAAGCCCTAAGCCCTGAAAAAGTTTAATTTAAAAAGTCCTTCAATCTTTTACAAAACCAAAAAATGTTAGCTATTATTAGTATGACATTTATGAGCCGCAGAGATTTTCTTATCAAAACATAAATATTGAGACACCTTTTTGTTATATAAACAAGAGATAAGATAAGACAGGGAAGTCATATTTTTATCCTTAACACCTTTATCCCCAGATGAATCCTGTTACTTATCCTCTCTCTACCTTTTGATTAAATTTTCACTTTCACTCAACATCAGAAATAGGAGATTACAGTGATTGATTGTAAAAGTTCTAATTAGTTTGGCGCTAATAAAATATAAATCTCGTTTAAACTCCATGAATAGATGCACGGAAATTGATTGCAGTAAATCTCATTAAGAAGTAATCAAAACCGTTAAATAAAACGTTTTGCTTTTGACACGAAACAAGGAAGTTAATTTTAAGATCTGTCACTTATATTGATTTACTGTTATTGTTGATATTTCAAAGAGATGTACACTTTGCTTGATGAGGTAGATCTTTATAGAAAACTAGCTTTTGCTCAGCGGCTTCGCCCGTGTACATAAAATATAGCCTACTAGCTTTTGCCCGCAGCTTCGCCCGCGTACATAAAATATAGCCTATGTCACTCAGGAGTAAAACAGCTTTCTATTGTTGCTAATTTTTTTCCAATCGGACCAGTAGTTCCAGAGATTACCCCCTACAAACAAAAAAACAAAAAAACAAAAAAACAAAAAAACAAAAAAACAAACTTTACCTCTTTATTATATTAGTGTAGATGTCACTCAGGGCTGCTTTACAGCTTTCTATTTTTGCTATTTTTTTTCCAATCGGACCAGTAGTTTCAGAGATTACCTCCTACAAACAAAAAACAAACTTTACCTCTTTATTATATTAATGTAGATTTTCATAACGATACCACGTCTGATTATGAGGCTCAAACTTCATACTACATTTTCTGTTTTGTTTAAAAGTATTTGGGACCACAAGGAAAATCAAGAACCAACTGTATTTATTGAATTGGTGGTCCAAAGATACTACTCAAAAATTAAATAATTATGGAAGTAGGGATCGCGGTCCCAGTCCAAAGAGTCCCATGATCAAACAAAGTGTCATATGAAACATTTTTTGGTTTTTGGTGAGAAATTGGTGAATAGGCTATTAATAAACTAGTGAACTTTATTATCATCGATCACTTACTATCAGATGATCACAGTAAAACACTAGTTGGTATAAAAAAAAAAACATCAAAAACGTCACAGTCACCGTGACTGTCACACTTTTACTAACCAAATCCTATGCGATTGGCTATAGACCAATCGGGTTTCAGGAGTAGTGGTACTAATTCAGTTGCCTTTAATCTTCTAGACGCCTAGAACTCTTTCGCACAATAGAATAGAACAGAATATATTTTATTTTCTTACCACAAATTATATCATAACGTTACAGTCTACAGAACAATTTTTTCATATAAATTTGTGGAAGACTGGTGCCTAGACTAAGTTTCATAAATACCTGTAAATCAGGTCACTAGGCCCCCCGAACAATCAACTTATACATATTATACAATCTCGCAAGAACATTTACAAGTCACTAAACAAGCAATTTGCAAATTCAATCAATACATATCGATTCTGATACACGAGTCATGATTAGTAATCCAGTTGTGCTACTGAAACATGATGTTCTGTGGTCCCATGCGTGTGCTGGGGTTGCACCGACTATCGATTGAGTTAAATGCAAACAAGCTCATATGTGTGTAGCTCAGTCTGCATCCCTATCAGCGAAGTCTTAGCTTCTTTACTTCCATACATTCTGGGCTAGACAAACTCTATCTATCCCACACGATTGAATTTCTATATGTGTATTCACAAACATTTCACCGAGAAGTGGTTTTAGCTTGAGTGAAAATAAATATTTTGTCGAGTTGCGTCTGTTTTATTTCGTTTGGTATGCATTTCACATACACTTTTAGTGTTTTCTCGTAAAACCAGAATTTCGTCCTGAAAATAATAAAGTCTCTCTCAAAATTCAAACGGAATTATTTAATATCTTAAATTTTAGGTAAGTCAAGTAAAGAAAAATGTTAACGTTCAAGTTTTTTTTATTTTTTATTTACCTATCAATTTTGTACACACGAAATAATAAAAGAAAAGAAAAGGAAACAAAAAAATAGGTACAGATGTGATGCTTATTTCTAAAGAAATCTCTTCCAGCATACCTGCGAAAGGAGTTAGAAAAAAAAAGAGATGTAGACACCGTGTGTAAAAGTTAAAGGTAAAATTTGTCCACACACAACAATTGACAATTATCTATATAATACTACTACTATTTACTATTCCAGGATCCTTTTTTATTTTAATTATTTCAGAACAGAAAAAATAACACGCCCATACACGTAGATACATATATACAAAAACACACTAACTTATCCAACCTGGCTTTCAATAGGAACCCCCACAAAAAGTACAAGCGTGGTTATTCCAAACTAACTTATTGACGGACTGTGCTACACGAAGGCAGAAAGATCAAAAAGTGATGCAATGAAATTGAGCGAAAAACTCATGACCGATGGCAATGGGAACTCTCAATGGACATGATCCGTCCCATCTAAAGGACATAGGATACGATCGTCAATTATTTCTGAACATATGTAGCGATAGGACTTTAAAAAAAAAATTTGAAGTTATTTTCTTAATTCAAATTGTTTCGATAATTCCAATTTCAAGTCAATCCTCGAAGCTCTGACGCTCCTAGCTTTGACTAGGCAATCAGGTCTGACTTGCAGAAATAAACTAACCTAACCTAGGATTTTATTTTTAAGGTGGTAAAATCTTCGAATGACGAACGGGATTCGTCATAGGCGGAACGGGAGACAGTGTTTGACTTCTACTGACTAAAGCAGGAACTGAAGCAGGGTTGAAGCTTTCTGGGGCCAAGGCCCTAGAAGGCTTCAACCCTGTTTGGCCCCTACAGTTGCTGACGACTCTTTGAGGCGCGCGGGAACAGTGCACGCTCGACGGCGCGCGACTTGGCTCCGTCCAGACGGTTACCGGCTGTGCAGATAGCCAGCCACGCCTATGGTGGACGGAAATCGGGATCGTAGACACGACGGCGATGGCTGCGGCGTGATGAATGAATGATGATGATGAACTAATGATTACCTTTATTATGATAGAGAACAATAGATGGAATATTTTAGAAAAAAGTTCGCTATTGCTATGCTACAACAAAACAACTACATAAACATTATATGGGTACACATAAAAGTTATCAAAACCAAACAAAATGATTTCGATATTTGCAAACTTTTAACAAACAGCATTTTGTACATGTCAACTGAAAATCTAAATCGTATTTTGAAGTAACATTTTGTTTGTTAGCTTAAAATATTTGGTAGGAACAAAAAATGGTTTATATTTCCTGTATCCATCAATTTTCAGTTTTGGATAGTTGTTGAGCTGTTATCTAAATTGATCTGATATACGTTATAGTATTGCCATTTAGAAAACACGTAAGCTAGTGTTTCAAAAGCAAACCAAAATTTTTCTGTTATGTAATAGTGTTTGCATTTGTTTTTACATGGCAAATCCAGTTTATCCATACCCAGTAATCATAAATAATTTAATAATAAAGACAATAAGAAATAAATAAATATAACTAAAATATTTTTTCTAGACATTTAAAGTGTCTTCAAATTAATTGCGCTGCGAGTTCGGCTAATTTGAAGGCGCCTACATTTACACAGACATAATTAAAATACGTAAAAAAGAGAAAAGAGATTTTTATTGAAAAAAGCATCACCGATTCTCATGTTTCTATATTCTTTTCTTCTACTGTTTAGTGTGTACATGAATTGTTAAATAAATAAATATTCATAATTTACCATAAATAAAAACTTAATGTAATGATAATGACACATAAAAAATCCTATTAAAATAAAATCTATAAATTTTATATTACTGAATACGTGGGTCACAATGACTAGTATATCACAATTGTGTATTCCAACACGTAAACATCATCTCTCAACAGTCAAAGACCTCTCCAAACAAGTATCTTTTACAAATCCTAAGAGATTTTCAATTACACGGTCTCTAACATATTAGTAAGCGTCCCAATACACACAGAATTTGTCAACCGCCAACATGCGTGCCGTGTTCGCATTTTTATTAAAACAATCACACAAAATAAGTTTCAGAGTAAACGGAGACTGAATACTAATAGTCAACAGATAAAGGGAGTCAAATTCCAAAACATGACAGGGTTTTATAAAACAGAATTTCATGTTTTTTTTTTATTTCTATCAGGTCGTTTATTCGTCACTTTCGTTAGATTTATATAACATAACGTAAACGTTTCCTTATGTCAAATTGTATGGAAAATAACAACATAGATATAGGTTAGTTTGAGCAGTCTACTGCGGTGCAATAGCTCGTAGTTGATGCCATCATCAGGGTGCTTAATAATGATGATAAGTTTTATGAACAACATCAACATTTCCTACATTTTAGTGATAATACTTTTGAAATAATCTCATCGTGCCCTTTATTTTAATGCCCTACATAAATATGCCACAAAAAACATTTTGTGCCAAAAATCTGTCACTAAATGTTTTTAATTTTTTATGTTACAACTTATTAGGCAAGCTTAACGCCGCTTTATTAGCTAAAATGCAACAACCCGTTTTGACTCGCGCCAAAAATATATATTATCTAAATACATACTTTCTGGCACAGTCAAATTACCACCAAATGCGCTTTACGTAAACGTAAATTTGATGTTTGCGTTAAAAACTCACACTAATGCTAGAACCAACCAACACAACAATCCCTGGAACTAAGGCAAGAAGGAACGGTGGGTCGTTTAGTCAGTAGAAGTCTGACACTGTCTCCCGCACCGCTTCAGGACGGGATTTGTCATTCGATTATTTTACCCCATAAAAAAATGGGCCACATACGCCGATTGGACGCACCGGTCTCTTCTCTGTACATTTTATGTGGCAACTAAATTTGTAGAGCTACATTAGATCAACGCCACGCGCCGCCACGCGATGTCAGACGTGTTCTACGTGTGCGTTGGTTTATTTATTTTTTTATTAATTATAGGTTCGCGCTTAAAGTAATGTAGTAAAGTAATGCGGTCGACGATGGAGCGCGCTTACTTAGAAGTAACCTTTTCACTCTTGACTTAAAAATACCCGAATTGTAGCTATCAGGAAACACCGAATCCGGCAAGGAATTCCAGTCCTTGGCTGTACGCAATATAGTTCTAGCTATAGGCTACAAATTGCAAAGCAGCATAGTTTTGGCAACGTTTGCCTACTCTATACCATATTCGCATTTACATGCACAAATCTGACACGTCCAAACAGCTAGCCTGAAATTACTGTCTAATATGGGCTATACAAATATTGGCTCGATCCGGACACCGAACCTGTCAACCGCAGCTCAGTAGTCATTGCTCAGCAATTGTGCCAACAGGATTATTATGTTGGGTTAGGTTAGATTAGTCAACACATTAATCTTAGTTCATTGAGCCCCACGAAGACACCGGTGTTTGCACACCTATTTATTGTCTTTTAAATGTGTCTGTAAGGCAGTCGAAAGGTTAATTAAACCATTTACTGCTTAAGCACTACTACTTTTGAACGAACTAAATAGGAGTAGTAATAAAGTATTAGTTATAGGCTAGGCTACCTACTACGACAGATACTCAAAACTCCAAAGTATGAGAAATCAACACCGATTTAATAGGCTTTCGATTTTCTGCCACTCCAGTTTCAGGGGGTGTGCATTGAAATTACACAAGTTTATTCCTGATCACTAGATTAACGGAGCTGCACCAACAGTACATATTATTAGACATCTCATCTATATAATAAAAATAATAATATATAATATGTCCACAACTATCACACAACGTCGTCTAATCCCAAGCTAAGCAGAGCTTGTGTTATGAGTACTAGACAACTGATAAACATACTTATATATTTCTAAATACATACATATTATAGATATATTACACCGAGACACAGAACAAATGATCGTGCTCATCACACAAACATTTGTCCTGGGTGGGAATCGAACCCACGACCTCCCGCATATGTTCAAAACGTTTTGGGAACACTCCTTTTGTACAGCTAATCCTTTCCCGTAATCCCGCCGTATCCTTTGATAGCTACAACAAGGCAAACGTGGTCCATCTTCAACCACATTCCATCATGGGTTTTGCGAAAGTGACGTTTATACCACGTCCATCGAAGGACTGGAACATTTGTCTACTGAGTCCTTCCTGCGTTTATAATTAAGGTATTTTTAAGGCTAGAGTGAATAAGCTCTTATTGAACTAGTTCGCCCAACCATCACTGATTGCATAACTACTTTCCATCAAGTGGGACTGCAGTCAAGCACTAGTTTATATCAAAAAAAAAAAAAGAAACCCAAGGCCCTGGAACAAAGACAAAGAAGGAACGATAGGAGAGGTTTTAGATTTTAGTCACTAAAAATAGGACACGCAGTCCCGCTGCGCTCGATAGCAAAAGAAGTCATTGGATAATTTTCCACCTAGAAAAATGGACGAGCCTATCAATTATAAAAAAAATATAATTCAAATTACATACAGAAAATAGTGAAATACATAAACGATATGAATACAATCAGAAGATGAAATCGACAGCGAGGATTATGTGTTTTGTCAAGCGAATACACTTGTCCAATCTTATATCTTTACAGATTGCTAAACACACATCTACCACAACAGCGGAAAAGTACATACAACAGATTATCAGCGATACTATTTTCCTATTCTATATACACAGAAAAGGTCCACAATAATAATTAATTGCTCTTAGAATGATTAAAATCTTTTTACGTTGGGAAGACTTATTTTTATTATAATGTATTTGAAGACTCAACTCCAGTGGTATGACTTATTTGTATAAAAAGTTTTGAGTACAGGCGTAAATTAGCCAGCCTTTTGGTTTTTTACAGGATGCATTTTGGAGAGTGTGCGCGGGAAGTGCATGAATTGATTCCGCTATCTTCAACTACTACTGTGAATATCCATCCTTAAGTTGTTGAAACTTCTACGATGCGGACTAAGAGTCGTCATTTATCCCGCATCAAAAGACTGGAACAGTTTGCCTCTGCACTCCAGTCCAGATTGCCATGGCAAAGAAAGATTTTTGAAATTTATTTACGCTGTTGAAACTCCTACGATCCGGACTAAGAGTTTTGCCTCGTCGTGTATACCGTATACATCGAGGGACTAGAACAATTTGCCTGCTGCGGTCTTTCCGTCCGATTACAATTTAGGTGTCTTCGAAACTAGAATGTAAAGGCTGTTAATAAACTAGTGCGCCTCTCCATCAACGATTGCGTCACTGCATAAAATCAGGTGGGATCGTAGTCAAGGACTAGTTTATACAAATACAAAAAAAAATCAGCAAATAGCTGGTCAACTCTTCGCGTGACCAGAAGGCTGGGCTTTATTTTTGTCAGCGAATCAGCATTGCCATCCAGCAAGGCAATGCTGCCAGCGTTCTGGGCACTTTACCCATTGATATCGATGTGGATGAATTTTTTGATGCCCAATAAATCATTTGTAAATATTAGTGTATTTTTATAAGAATATACGAATTTTAACAAATAAAAATAAATATATAAATAAATAATGCAGAATATATCTCACTATAAGAAACACAGTCATAAGTTATTTTCTGAATTACCTAAGGTTGCAGACTTCGCAAACCCTACTTTAATGCCGAAGTTTGACAGGTTAGCTGTCTAAACTAGAGTTAATTGAGAAAGTTTACGTTACTGATAAAAGTACAAACAAAACTTGTAAATGTTCTGTTTTTTTTTTTATTTCAAGGCTGGAATTTTAGAAACTGTACTTGAGAGACTGTTGATTGTTTTAAAGTTCTGTTCTAGGGATATTACGGAGGTGGTTTCATCGGAATCGATGCCGAAACCGGAGTTTTAACGGAACAGAATTCGGAACCAGAACCGGAACCGTAGGTGAACCATCAAGTGTTGGAGTCAAATGAGAACCTATGTTAAGGCCGGGTCAGATACACAGAAATACACTGATTTGTGACTGTGAAACAAATAAAAACCCGGTCAGCCGGTATAACCCCCGCTTCTAATCAATCGGATCCGAAGCCGAAACTATTCTGTACCCAAAAAGTAAAATCGGAAACCTTTAACCTCTCGTATGCCGTAATTAGGGACACAATTAAAAAGTTATTGTGTTTCGCGTAGATCTGCGTACGAAAGGGTGATAACACTCCACTGTCTATGTGTCTCTTTTTTTTTCAGGCTGTTTCTCATGAACCGTGATATCTAGATGGTTGAAATTTTCACACATGATGTATTGCCGCTATAACAATAAATACTAAAATAAAGGTTATAATGTAGTGTCGCAAATTCGATATGGGCTGGTTTTTTTTTTTAAACCCAAGTACCGGACCTTTTTATGGTAGAAAAAAATCATCCAATGACGAATCCCGTTCTTAGGCGGAGCGGGAAACAGTGTCAGACTCTTACTGACTAAACAACCGACCACGTTCTTTCCACACCAGTTCCAGTTCTTTTTGACCATAAAAATACCGGGTTAAAAATCGTTTTTTCGAATATGTGCTCTAAAATCAAGAAGATAAGGTTTAATAAGAACACCATGGCGTAACGTAATGATGTGCCATGTCAAGAGTGAAACAATGCAATGATATTACTCTCCAACTACCCACCACCGCGCTACAACGCGTATGGAGAAAGTAAAGACTTCATGTTGACACTGCAATGCGCTTTTTAGTTAGTGTAACTGTTAACAAATGAGTGTTAAACGAGAAATGGAACTTTAAGCTGTTCATTTTTGTCTTATGCGTACTAGTGCGGTTCTACCGTTCTACTAGTCCATTTGTTTTGTGCATTATTTTTCCTTATACATATATTTTTTGCACTCTGAAACATACACGTATTTGAATACAAAAGATAACTAATGTACAAACTGAGTAATAGATAGACTTAACATAAGATACATAACGTACGGTACGAGTATACATAAAAGCATATAAAAAAATAGTACAAGTAGGTAGATAGTCAAACAAGCAATCATCATCTGCCTTATTAATGTTCCCACTGCTGGGACACAGGCCTCCTCTCTAGGAGAAGCAATGAGCCACAATCCACTACGCGGACCCAGTGCGAATTGATGAATGTCGCATATATTCGAATTTTTGGCTCTAGGACATTCCGGTTCTCTAACGATGTTTTCCTTTACCGTTTCGAGAGCAGTGGTGATGAAATAAATTACACAAAGTAATACGCATGGCTGGGTTTGAACCCGTGACTTACTACTCGTAAGTCGGGGCCTTTACCAGTCGATCACCACTGCTCGAAACAAATAATTCTTTATTTAAAAAGTCTTTCAGTAATTTATCCACTCAATCCATAAAAATCCCAATATTATTTTTATATAGATTCGATAGCAACAAAAAATATACACTCTTATACGTACATCCCTTACGACACAGATTTCAAAGCCATCTCTTTTATACAGTTTTTTGCACACTGCCAAATCTTCACATGTGAAGTCTTTACGATTTAGTATCAAAGTGCTTCCTCTCTTTTTATTAATCCTTGGGTTATATGATCAGTTCATGATCAGAGAAAATAAGTGAGGCTCATGATTCATTAAGAAAATGTCACTGATATATAAGTAATGTAAAGTATTATAGCAATTTTGGACATAAAGCTCGAAATCGTCTTTTTAGAGTTGCGTACTTCAAAAGGACACGAAACAATCACATTGTTGTCCGTTTATTGGTCAAGACCCCCTATCTTAAGAACGCGTAAAGGTATCGAGATGAAATTCAAACAATATACTCGGTCACTTAAAGCTATGAAAAAAAATTAGTTAACGAATAATGAAATGTTTATTTCGACACTCTCAAGAAAATCTTATTTCATAGTATACTTCATTTCTTACTACGTAAAGATGGACATTCAGTTAAGTACATATGCAAATAAAGTGTATCTAATCTTACATCATTAAAAAATTAAAATATTAAATCCAATAAGATATTTTTCACAAAACATAAAAACAATGAAACAAATGTTTCCCCAATTAACATAACAATAATTAACCTTTTCAATCATTTATCGTACACCGAAATAAAAAAAGGTTCAGTATAGCAAGGCATACAAAAAGAATTTAGGTGAATTTATTTCGACATGATTCGACTCCGGAATCGGCACAATGGGGGCTGGCCTAGCAATTAAGCCAATTACCTTCATTGTACTTAACAACCAAAAAGAGGTTCCTTTATTGCAAGCTTTGGGAATAATAGTGGACTTATAACAAGCACACTAGTCTACTTTTCGACTTTTAATTAATTTAAATGACTGGCACTTTATAAAATGCCATAAAATGTAAATTTGATTGCCAGGTTGGTTCGAAATTCGAAATTGTTATGGTCGTAATCCATGAACAGGATTCGTTAATTTTGTGCAGAAGCTATAGAGTAAGTTGGATGAATGTTTAGAATTTGTTCACAACTTTTTGGGTCACTGCCCAGACAACTGGCGTAGTTCAACTGTCAAAAACTGTTGTTACGGTTTAAATACATAAGTTTGATAACGGAATTCAATGAATAGACGGAAAAGTTAACGATGAAAATAAAGAACGGTTGATTGGTCCTGATTCCCCTAACTTGAACAAATTAGCGTTGGATTAGGTCTGAAGATGATTTTTTTCAAATTGAAAATAGGCCACAAGATATAAAGAAGAAGAAATAGTGAACGTGAGTTTTGAACAAAAATAACTGCAAGCACATTCAAACATAAGCACCCAGTCATTATTCAATGCTCCAAAACTTTTTTAGAACGCGTAAAAGAGAAACAGTAATTGCTATAATGATGTTAATATGAACACTAAAAGTTTTTCCACTCTGCAGACTTGGCCGCCCGCCAGCCAGTTTTTTGTCCACCAATTTTGGCAAGACAGGGATATACCGAGTTTTACGGACTTAAATGCCGGATTGCTCTCTTTTGGGCCACCGGCTCGCCATCGATCAACTGTGTCTTAGCTTCGGATGGACGGCTTAACGAGGTCTTTGATGCATAAGAGATAAATGTACTTAATGTTGCCTTGATATTTAACTTTGTGGAGTGAATATTTATGTTCTGGTAACTCGGTGTTTGACTTTTCTACCCCTTTAAAGCTGCAGGACACTGATTAAAAAGTGGTTTGGTACTAGACCGTAGCTAAACTAGTTTGTGGAAACATAATATTAGTCTGCAAAATAATTACGTAGTTGTCGCTTGAGGATTCAATTAACTGTGTCAATCTAAAACTAAAAACACATATTCGAGTTCCTAAACCTTCTTCTTTGGTATCGATTTGACTCAGATCTGGTCAGACCAATATTTAGCCACCTGGACAGTTCTGACTTTAGCTCCTTAGGAAGACGGGGATATGGTGCATTAACCGACTACAAACTTAGTATTTATTTTTGGTTAAGAGTATAAAATTAAGCCCTGAAAATGTTAAATGAAAATTTAAATACCGCCAAGAGATAATTTCTTACTTAAACCTGCTCAAAACTCAGCAAGTGCCCAAGATTTCTATCTAATTAACAACAGGGACTTACGAGAAAGATGAAAGTTTAATTCACAAGCACTTGAAACATTTCCTGAGACCTATCACACTTCAGTTCCCCCAAAAAGTTTGTAACCAGCGTCCAAGAGTTGCCATTATGACTACAGTTCGCTCGTAGTCAGAGTATCAAACTTGCGGATATACTGAAACAAAACAAAGAAGCGGCCATTTCACAGCTGGGCAAGTTTCCTCTTCCAGTAATCAATGATTGAAGTACAGTTAGCAAAAGACTTTGGTGTACAGACAAAGATTAAGCTTATTTTATGATCAAGGTTATACGAATTTAATGTGGATAATTTACGTTGCAATAAAATTCAAAAAACAGATTTACTTCGTCGGTTGTCACAAACCGACGAAGTTTTACGAGATATGAAACTGAATGCAGCGCAAATTTAATACGCGACGACGCTACAAAAAACTTGACGGGGCAAAGCGTGACAACATTGTTTAGCAAGTAGAAAATTATTACATAGACACAAAGTTTTAATTTGCTTATGTGTACACTAATTTCTTTCATTGGCTGTACATAGAATAGGATTAGCAAGTTGTGGAAAACCCTGAATACTACCTTTGATGAGGTTTGTTTGCGCTGTCTTATTTATCAGAAATGGCTGAAAGTTCCTTGTTGCTATAATCAGTAGCTATAGCTATTTCAGTAGCCAATTAGACGGTCACGTCTGTTCGGAAAATGATATTCTGGTATGAATCTAAGATTGATTTAGTTCAGGTGTTGGTGGCATTACTAATAGGTACGAAGACTGAATGTTAAATGATCGTAGTCTATCTAGGCATTTGATTGAAACGCTTGACAAATAGCAAGTCGCGATCACTGTAATTGAATGCCAGCTTCAGGGATCTGTATTAACCGGGTAGTTATGTAATTGGGTACCTACGTCTTACAAGGTTATAGAGAATGAATACTCTAACTTTCGCAACAGCTAGTAAACCGTTGTCAATGGCTTTGCTTGCGCTAAAGTAGCTTATAATCCCACGAAAAGACTTAAACAGAATAAAAAATATCCTATTAGACCAGTGCAGATAGCTTTTAAAAGGGACCTAAATAGTAGTAGAATGAAACCCATTGGAAAAGAAAGATAATATAACAAAAATTTAAGGAAAAATAAATTACGGTCGATCTGAGGTCGGGAAGTGGATGGGTGTGCGGTTTTAAGGGTAAAAAATGGTTAATCACGATTTCTGGCAAAACTACTGGTTCTATGGAAACAAGTCTAATAGCAAACTTATAGACCATAAAAAGATCTACCACTTTTGTATTTACACTTTTTCACATAGCCTCAAAATGTATTGTGAAAAGTCCAAAAAACCGAGTTTTTTAATTTAATTTTTATCTCCTTTAAAAATTACTTTTTTTACTACTATTTAGGTCCACTTTTTATCGTTGGGTATCGTAGGTGCTATTTGCACTGGACTATATGTGCTATTCAGCGACATGTAATCGGCCAGACAGTCTCCCCGTGTGCTAAATTTCATACAAATTAAGCTGGTCTTTTTTTTATGGTGGGCAAAAATCATTCAATGATGAATCCCGCTCTTGGGCGGAGCAGGAAACAACATGATAAAGTAATACGCCCTCATTATTTCTCGCCTTTATAATATAAGTGTGATATAAGTTGTCAAAAAATAAGAGGCATGTTTTGACATTTATATTTTAACAACCTAGCGGCTTGTCCGGTGTAGTGTAGTTACCACTAAAATGACAACGACACCCCTAATTATTATTTTATTGTTTCTTTCAGTTTCATTCGATTTCAAGTTCTTCTTATTCCTACTTGAGTCTTTCACGAATGTCATAATGTACCTTTTATTTTATAACGAGTTTAGCAAAACCATGAAAGTTAATCTGATTTATGATTTTTTTTTCACCAATCATATTGATAAGTGGTGAAAAAAAAAATCATACATCATCATCACTTGTGTTTCCGCAGCATTGGCTACGGAATCACAAGTAACGCAATAAAGAAGCACCTTTTGGTACTTTTTTTTTAAGATTACCATTTTAGGATCAGACATAAAACTTTTGTGAAAATCCTTTCAAGTTTATAGGTTTTTATGTATTCTTTGTTAAGTTTTGGTATTTGAAACCATCAAGTAAAAGGATCACTGAAACCTAATTATTAGGCTTCTAACTTCACCGACACAGGATCCAAAAAAAATACTTGCGTTCATTGTACTAACAATTTATGTAGGAGTAACATGCTTGAGGGCGGATTATATAATGCTTAGTTAAACAGAGACTCGATAAATTAACACCCACATTGTATGAACTGTCTTTGTTTGTATGGTCTTCGTTATTTCAGTGTAGGCCTACATCCAGTCTGTCAGAATAGGCTTATGTAATAAATAATAGGAAAGAAAATTTAACCACACAGATGTGAAACTCTCACACGTAATTTATAGTCAAGAAGCAGCGCGGTGGCACGGTTAAAAAGAACTACGAGACGCTCTGGGCATCGGGAGTAACAAGGTGACTCCTGGCTCCTGTAAGTGCAGGGTTGCGAACGGCGATCAATGGGTATTCCACAGTTCGGTGAGACACACGGGCCGACGGTACGTGGACCTCAAAAAAATATCAGTATGACTGACGGGGCTCGTTAAAGCCGATGACGGAGCCTACTAGGGCTGCAGGTTTGTCCGAAAGTTGCTGCAGCTTTCTCTCAACTGAAGAAACCCGGATGAATCCAAATCGGTCCTTGTCGGTTAACCCTGAGTGGGAAAAATTAATTGATAATTTCCAACCCTCAAAAAATGTTAAAAAGGCCGTTATGAACCGTACTTTAAAAAATTGGGTTGTCAACGTGCCAATGATCGTGCTCGTAGTGCGAAATGTTCCTCATTTCTCGCAAATGACGTTACAACAACCTTGACTGCTCTGGTCGGTCCTACCATACCATGAAATTTGGACTGCGATTGAAAGGGAGTATTGCTTCTACTAACTGGCGTACTTACGATGCGATGGCTCACTATTTTCCTGTATTCCTTTATAATGGAATCATGGGTTTTTCATTAAGAATTTCTCAGTGGCATTTCGGTATGTAAAAGTGGGCCGGGCAGTATTTTTGTAGAAAAGATGGTCGAGGGGGCAAACATTTCTGAAGTGGCGATCGTGTACAGGAAACGCAACGTCCAATGCCTTCCACAAGGTAGACTGATGGATTGGTGAGAGTCGTGTTAATACAATGGATGCGAGAGGCACAGGACTAATCGTTGCAGCGCCACCTGTAAGCCTAGTCACGTTACGACCGTTAAGTTTTAAACCTCTTTCGTCGATGACGACTCGGCAATGCCTCCAATACCTCTGTACCTACTACTGAGCTTTGAGATAATGTCATCCCCATACATTTAAAGGTTTTTACGAGCGTTAGCGATTGTATATTATTAACATGGCTAAGCCCGCTGGGCTTTACCAAGTGTCACTACGACGACCTCGTCGATACGTCTTTCAGCTATGTTGATAATGATGCATAAACGGAAGATGAACTGTGCGAAAAACCATCTGGCTTGAAAGTGAAGAATAATACTCCCTAGCCATGAAAACTACACATAAACGTTGTTCCAGCGCTTGGTCTCTGTTTGATCATGTCGAATTGTCATCTCATTGGACTATAAGACTGACAGAAAAGACAGTGCACCTGCTTCTGGACACATTTATGCATTACCTATCATATTTTCAATACACTTACTCGAAAACTGTCTCTTATCACACTCCTATTAGGTTCAATGTAGCATGTATATCACCCAAGTGCTTTTTTTTTAATTTATCACAACAAGGGCTTTTTTCATTCCCTCCTTATCGTCACGGTCAAAGGTGATTAATTTTTTAATTAAGTTAGCTGATCGATACAGGCGCGAGTCGTCCCCCACGAGGCGCAGGGTGACCCCCACGAGGCGCAGGGTGACCCCCACGAAGTTAGAAAATAACCAGAGCAGATTTTAATGCTATTTTTATTATTTATTTATTTAAACTTCATGTACAGTAGTGATACATAGGCGGACTTAATGCTACAAGGCATTCTCTACCAGTGAACCTTTGGGTTAAAAAAAGACAAAACTGTGGTAGGTGTGCAGAGTAAATAAATAACAGATATTTTAAATAGATTATAATATAAATTAAGTTACTAATAATAATAAAATACGTATATATGCTAATAAAATAAACTAATAAATACTATGATAAATATCAAATAAATATAATTAATAGAAATTAAAATATGACAATTATTATGACGAAGACTTAAATTCTACTGTATGTTTCAGACGCGATTAAACGTTTTATCTTTATTTCTTTATTTCACAAGTCGTAAGTATGTTGAAAAACGTCGTTTGACACACGTGCAAATTTGTCATTGCAGCTCCATAAAACACTCGCCTACGGCTCGGGCGAATTCCGCCTCAGTCGCAATGTCAAATTTTCTGCACTTGTATCAAAATAGTTCCGCATTAATAGTATCACAGAGCTTAACCACCGTGACCGAAACAAGTCAAGACATAATCGAATTCGCGATAGCCATTTTATACTCGCCTATAACAATGAATATTTTTATGACATTGGACTTTATTTCCGGATACGGGTGGCTGTGGAAGTGAGATCGTCTTTTTAACTATTTTTATTTTTTGTTATAAAAGCTGTTTTATTGTTTTTGGGATCCGATTCACTGCGCGAATTTTGTTTGTAGATACAGCCAGTTTTAAGATGATGTAGTGACTATGCAGAGATTTTTTGTTCTGTCGTTCGGACCATATATATCACTCTGTTAGCTCGGATACTTTCCAAACAGAAACATGAGCTTTTCCACAAATTGGTATTTATTTTTCATCATTATCAGATGAACGAGGTCATAATATCGGTCCTGTGCTTTTTACAATCCATAAATTCTCTCGGTCTTCAGTCCTCCTTGTGGAAAGCATTTCAATATTATGCCAATGTAAGCTATTGCTATCAAAGAACTAAGGCAAGTTCCTTGACGGCGATAGCAGAGTCTCTCTATTGAAGATTTTCTGCCGGAGTCTAAGTTTTCTGATAGTTTCAACTTGAGGTTTTGAGTCTAGAGCGAAATAGTTTTAGGTATGTATGCTCCATCGTCTACAATCGTTGCTATTCATCAGGTGAGTTAGTAGTCAAGCGCGAGCCTATCATTAATAAAAAAAACCTTTCTTAAACTGTTTTTATTTTTTATTTAGCCTTTACTTTGCCACTGCTGGGAAGACGCCTTCCCCAACTTCTTTCAACTTTTTCTTTTCGCATGTCAGCTCCAATCAGTGTTTGCTGTAGGCATCTAGCTCAGCTCACCACCTCTTGCCAGGTCGACCTCGGTGGTGTCGTCCACCCTTAGGTACCCAGTTTATGAAGATCAACTCAACAGTCAGTATTAAAGCGGCTGACATGACCCACCTAATCCCATCAGCGCACACTCTTCCCGCGCGCCTCAAGGAGTTGTCAGCAAAGCATCACAGGGACTCTGCAAAAGGGTCGAAGCCTACTGAAGTCCAGGGTCTCTTTCTGAAAGGAACGGGATTGGGGTATTTAGTCAGTAAGAGTCTGACACTGTTTCTGTTTCCCACTCCACTCAAGGGCGGGATTCGTCATAGGATGATTTTTGCCCACCATAAAAAAACCACCTAATCCTATTTTAACTTGACAGCCTTTTTTCCTACGTCTATGATCGCCTTTAAGCGCAGCGTAATCCTTTCGCACTGTTATTCAACAAAAACAAAAAAAAAATGATTTAAAGCAATTTAGAGCTTAAAATCCATTTATTCTTTCTTCCATTTTTCCTCCATTTATTCATTATCTATTTAAACCCTTACTACATGTGATCATCTCCCGCAGACTTGTGCGGCGTCTAACCGAGCGAATCTCGTGGTCTCGCGAGTTTTCAAATGAAACCACGAAACCGCATAGCAGGCTTCGCAGGAATACGACTATGCTATATTTTCTCGCAGTTTTTGATTTTTTTACAAGTTTTATTAATTTATGTGTTTCTTGACAATGCCCGTTATTTATGGAAGACTAGCTTTTTCCAGCGGCTTCGCTGAAACTGGGTTCCTTCACATATTACTTTGGACCCCTATTACACCCTCATCTACACTAATATAATAAAGAGGTAAAGTTTGTTTTTTTGTTTGTAGGAGGTAATCTCTGGAACTAATGGTTCGATTGGAAAAATTGAAGCTATAATAGAAAGCTGCTTTACTCCTGAGTGACATAGGCTATAAATTATTTATATAACATGATTAACCGAGCTATCACAACTTTTGTCTCACAAATTTTCCGCGGACGAAGTCGTGGGTAGAAGCTAGTAGGAAATAAATTTAAGAAAAAAATCTGATAGTGCGAACCTACAAGAAAATCTTGCGATTTTCGCACTCTTAGCCCAAAAGTTTCGACTGTGCGTTGATCTCTGTCAGTTTCCCTTTTCATGTATAGAGATTTAGAATATAATCCAATAAAAATTCGCTGAACTTAATGCCAAAGGAGGTCTAAATTAAAGTTTTCTTGTAGTTCAAAATTCTTAGCGTTTAGAGTGGGTATCAAAAAAATGTACCTACACCGATAACAATGTTAACAATAATTAGTTCTAAGAACCTGCTGACTTAGGAAATTTCAGTTTTTTAATATCTGTACCTACCAAGGTTTTCCCTAAAATTGTTTTCACTTCCTTCCTAATTAGGGAATGATGATGATACAGAACTTATTTTCAGGATACGTACTCCTGAAAATAAGTTCTGTATCATCATCATCGCGTACCGGAAGACGCTGCGTTGGAAGGCCTCCCACAAGGGAGACCAATGACCTGGTCAGGGTTGCTGGAATCCGCTGAAATGATGATGATGATCAGCATCATCATCATTTCAGCCGAAAGACGCCCACTGCTGGACATAGGCCTCCCCCAATTTTCGCCATAATGAACGGTCTCTAGTTCTGTATAGTACAAGCCAATTAAGTTGAATCATCTGCTAAGTTTACGCGCAACCCCCTACTTCGGTAAAAAATCCGTTAACACGTATTCAAAGTCAACCGCCATTTTGGTTCAACTAGTGTGCCGATGACTATATACGTTGTATAACATTGAAATAGGTCAACCAAACAACTGACAAACGAACAAAATCTCAAACTCCTTTCAAAATGAGCTTAGAAAATGCAAAACATACCCACTTGGAGTAGCTAGGTCGTTGCCTAGTTCCATTGTGCCCTTTGGCCCGACCAACGCCGCTCATGTGGAAACGCACAGATAACCGTATTGTGTTCCGTACATCCGTATGGAAAATATTCCTATTCTCTTAGAACAGTTAGAAGTAAGTTCGCATATATTGGAATAGTTTAAATTATACTTGAGTAAAGTTCTCTCGAGTTTTCCAACTCGAGCCCTCATGGAGGGCGTTTCAAAGGGCTGTGTGACATAGAACGGGAATGTAGATTATTTTGTGCGAAATAATATAAGTTGGGATTGAGATAACAATATAAGTGGCATATTAGATAGATAGATAGACAGATATATTCTTTTTTTATGGTGGGCAAAAATCATCTAATGACGAATCCCGCTCTTGGGCGGAGCAGGAAACAGTGTCAGACTCTTACTGACTAAACACTCCACCCTGTTCCTTTCAGAAAAAGCCCCTGGGCGCCAGTAGGCTTCGACCCTTTTGTAGAGTCCCTACGGCTTTTCTGATAACTCCTACTCTTTAGTGTAGGTTCACCATAAATAAATTGTATTTATTTATTAAAACACACGGTACATTAGGAGCTTAAAATTAAGTAAATAAGTTTTTTTTTATTCTAGTTAGGCTCGCGTTTGACCACAATCTCACCTATGGTCAGTGATGATCTGGTCGACGATGGAGCACGCGTGCCTAGAAGTAACCTATTCACTCTTGAAAGACCCCTAGGTTGTAGCTATCAGGAAACACAGACGCCGCAGGGAATCCGCTCCTTAGCTGTACACATAATTAATGTGTAGTAGTTTTAAATTATTATTTTTTTATATTTTTATTACTTTAAATTATTAATATTTTATCTTATTTTTATCCAATTTACGTATTCTGCATTTTGATTACATACATGTGAATGTAAATTTGTACATAAATTAGTTTATCCCAGTGCTGAATCCTACTGTGCCCATGTACTGGCTTCTGAAAGGAAGTTCCGGCCCAGATATGAAGGGCTAAGATGGTACTATGTTGGTTTTTGGCCAGTAAAAGTCTGACACTGTCTAACGCTCCGTCCAAGGACGCGAGATGTCATACAACATACACATGTCGACAACCTCGAGAGCCAACTCATTTATCTACTCACAAAATATCATAATTTTGCTTCCTTTGTAATAAAAACAACGTTCAGAACCATTTTATGAAACACAAAATGCCTAGTACGTTCACAGACTTGTTCTAACATATTTACGATATTAAAATTCTCTTTTCCTAAAGCTAAACGTTAATTGGCTAATATTTTACTTAGCTATAAAGTTTTTACCTTTAATGTTAACATGTTAAAGTTTTCCTCAAGGAATCCCTTTCTTAAAAATACATTGGAAGTAGGAGGTTACAGTTGAACGGAAATTAAATTTAGTACAAGTTACTAGGAAAATCAGTTTGATAGTAATATAGAAAAGATTAGACCAGGTGCATTACTATGTGTCATTTATTCCATCACCACTGCTCTGAAAATGGTGAAGGAAAACATCGTGAGGAAACCGGCATGTCCTAGAACCAAAAATTCGAAGTCATGTGACATCCACCAACCCGCACTGTGCCCGCGTGGTGGATTACGATCCATTCCCTCTCCTAGAGAAGAGGCCTGCGTCCCAGCAGTGATGATGATGATAAAAAAAGCTTGTTAAAACATAGATATAACTTTATATATATGTTATTTACTCTATATATATATAGACTATATATATGTTATTGGTTGATTTCCTACAAAATAAAGAAGGAGAAGCCCAATCGCAGGGCAATTGTAGGGTGAAGCCTACTGGGACCCCGGTCTGGTTTCTGAAAGGAAGCTCCGACCCTGGTATGAAGGTTAAGAAGGAATGGGGCGGGTCATTTAGTCAGTAAGAGCCTGACACTGTTTCCCGCTTCGCCCAAGGGCGGGATTCGTCATTAAATAATTTCTCCCACAGACATCGATTATTATGTTTGACTAATCACATAACATGACACTTCACAATAATTAACTGTTTGGTGACTTGACGAAACTTTCGCAAATTATGGTTAATTTGCAAGGCTTCCTTGGGATTCAATTACTTAATGGATAAGCATTTTCTCTTCATCAAAATACATTTTAACATCGCCAAAAATAACGTAACTTCAGTGATTTACCTTCAGCTTGATTCATATAACTCTCGACCGATTTTATGGAGTGTAAGAAAAAGGATATGTATATATATCTAGGTATATTAGGCGGGCCCAAGTGATCCATTGCGGGCCGGCGTTTGAAATCAAAGCCAAGTGCCTCATGGACCGTGTCAAAGCTTTCATTCCTTTTGGTCGACCCTCTCGCCGCTCGTGCCTTCTTAATGATAATGACGTTGATACCGTCGTATTGTAACGATGTTCTTTATTGACTTGTGAAATTCTTCCATCTACTTCCAAAATGTATGTTTTATTTTGTTGCTTTGGCTTCGCAGTTTGTGCACTTAGCTAAAGTGTCAAATATAAAAAGTACGAAGTGTTCTAATGAGAATCTATTGCTATGTTATGACGTCACGACTAATTATTGTCAAATCGACGCAAATTTTAAAATTTAATGGCGACTGAGGCAAGGCCATTTCCGTTACTTAACGCGTGCGACTATCTCTCGCCAAGCACAAAACGATGTGCTATCTTTTAAGGAACGCCAATATTTAGAGCTACACTATCGCGTCGATCAAGGCTCGCCACGACAGGCTGCCCCTGCCGATCACCTCTACGAAGACACGCCGGTGCTTCACCCTAGCGTGGCACACCTCCACCGTATGCTCTTCCATGTCCTCCTAGCAGTTCGTACAAAAATGTCACCCGGGCGTTTCTTCCACCTGAATCCGAAACAGGAACCTCCCGAACTTTCGATGTCCGGTGAGGACCAGACATGGTAAATTCGGATCATGCGGAAGATGGGGACGTCAAGACTCCTCTTCAGCCATTCCACAAAAAGAAGACTTGCCGCCGTGATTATGGGTGCCCAAATCTACTAATCATCATCATCATCATTTCAGCCGAAAGACGTCCACTGCTGGACATAGGCCTCCTACAAGCGCCGCCACAAAGACCGGTCCTGAATCTAATAATACCTTTGACTAACACTTAGATAAAGAAAATATCACGTAAATTCAGTAAAGTAGTTAATAAAGACTCGCGAAATCAAATAGTATCTATTAATTTAAAAAAGAAGATCCCTATATAACAAGTAAAGTTTCTAGACATGTAATTCGATCATGATTCGAAAGACACGTAGCGCCATCTAGCATCCTAAAGCAAATGGAACCGTTGAAAGTCATTATTTTTTCCCTCGAGAATGGTATTTTTCTGGATGAAATACTTTTTGACCTTTTCTATGCTCTTGACAATGTATATTTACAATTCCAAGAAAACTGCTTCAACCATTGTGTAGGCGTGAACAGGTAACAAACACAGTTATTTTCGCATTTATACAGGTTGTCATTGACGTACCACAAACGAATACCATGGATAGACACCCACAGTGGTGAAATTTTTTGTCGGTTTTTTCTTAGTTTTGTTTTTTAATAATTTGTTACGCTGTTTAAATTAAACTGTATAAAAAGTTAAAAGCGTTGGAATGTATTTCGTTCATTTCTTTGCTTAAAATGTTAAAATAACGATTGTATACAGAAATACAAAACTTTTTACAAAAAAAAAACCGCCTTCAAAAAAAGCCAAACGATAAAAGTTCCTACACTAAAAAGTTGAAAATAAAAATTTGAATAGCTATAAAGAAACTTAATTTATAGGTAAACTTTCCTTTGAATTCCTTGTCTTGGCTGACACCGACTCCAAAAAGAAGTAATAAATTTTGAATATTTGCAAAATATTAATGTCAAATAAGTTTACTTATAAATTAAGTTTCTTTATAGCTATTCAAATTTTTATTTTCAACTTTTTAGTGTAGGAACTTTTATCGTTTGGCTTTTTTTGAAGGCGGTTTTTTTTTGTAAAAAGTTTTTTTTATTTGTAGCCGTTTAGTGTTTTTTATTATAAAGTGGTATGGCAACGAAGTCAATATCGTTTCTACATTTCTTTTGGAAAAGTTACCAATGTCATATAAGTAGGAATACATATTATAGGTACATTGTTACAGTGTGATCGTTTTGATCTCGTGGAGAGATGATATGATGCATGAAATACTTATGATTCATCTCATGAGTACATCTTATGACAGCTCTCATAATCATCATCATTTCAGCCAGAAAACGTCCACTGTTGGACATAGACCTCCCCCAAGCGTCGCTACAACGACCGATTCTGTGCGACTCGCATCCATCGCGTTCCCGTGATTCTCACAAGGTCGTCGGTCCACCTTGTGGGAGGCCTTCCAAAGCTGCGTCTTTTGGTGCGCGGTCGCCACTCTAGAACCTTTCGGCCCCATCGGCCATCTGTTCTACGAGCAATGTGCCCTACCCACTGCCACTTAAGTTTGGCAATTCTTCGGGATATGTCGGTGACCCTGGTTCTCCTGCGCATTTCTTCATTTCTAATTCGAACACGCAAGGAAACTTCGAGCATAGCCCTTTCCATTGCCCTTGACAGCATTGCCCATGGCAGCTCTAATAAGCTCAAACAATGCTAGGGTACATTATTTTATTTTGAAGTTCCCATGCCGACCTTCCACCTTCCAGCTTCATCATCACATCAGTTCAATAGTACCTTACCGCCAAAGTGCATCTAATGACAATTCTAACAAGCCCAAACACGGCTAGGATATATTAATTAGTTACGCAGTTCCAGTGCCGACCTTCCACCTTCCAGCTTCATCATCACATCAGTTTAATAGTACCTTACAGCTAAAGTGCATCTTATGACAATTCTAACAAGCCCAAACACGGCTAGGATATATTAATTAGTTACGCAGTTCCAGTGCCTACTTTTCAGCTCCATCATCATCATCAGATCAGTTCGATGATAACATTTTCAACATAATTATTTAAGATCATTGGTTTATAGTGCATTTTCATAGTTGCTTAACTACCTTGATTGTGATATCTATGCGAGTGTCAAATTTCGTTAGCCATTTTCTGATCTTCTTCACCAGTTCCACCTCATCAAATGTTACTTTTTGACTGTAAATGCTTGAGTTCTCGATGAAAATATAAAAAAAAACTATATAATTGCCTATAATATTTGAGGAGTTCCCTCGATTTCTCATGGATCTCATCATCAAAACTCGATTTTGAAAAAAATGGGACCAATCTGGAAGCATATCCTTTCAAGTACAAAAAAAATTTGCAAACCCATCCATAAACAACGGAGTTCTGAGGTAACAAACATAAAAAAAAAATGAAAAATAAAAAAAATACAATCGAATTGAGAACCTCCTCCTTTTTTTGAAGTCGGTTAAAAAAATAAAAAAAAACAAAACCGTTTTTTTTTTTCAAAAATTTAAAAAGAAAGGTTTTCACCACTGGGGGTCACAATCATGTACTATATGTACTATATGTAGATCCTAGTAGTGTAAAACTATTTTACACTACACTATAATACACAAAAAAGAAAAATCTCGTTTGCAAATTGGCAACATTGCGCCGCGTCCAAACATTGTAAGCCATTGGAAAAGTGACTAGCAAAATTTCTGGCCCCACATTCGGTAATCTTGTTGGTACTAGGAATATTGGTTCGTCAAATATTTCGTATATTTTGAAAGGTGTAGTATACGCTTTGAAACCAACCTTTTGAATTTCAGTATGATGGTATGGATGTCGCTTTGATGTTGTTTTCATTAGTGAGGAATAGATAGTGGATGCTCGGTTCATAAAAAGCAGAGTAGTAGGGCAGCCCAGATGGGAATTTTGCGCGTTATTCGAGCACGTCAGATAAACATTTATGGGGAAACCTTGCACCCTGTATAGATATGAAATAGTGGGGTTTTCTTTTTCGGATTAAGACAAGGTAATAAGTACATACTGAAAGTGTAAATTTTAATAATCTGACATTTCGAGCGTGGCTTAAGGAAATGGGCGAGTCACAAAGTTGTCTTAATTATATTGACTTAATCGTCAGATAAAATTAATATCTATCGGTTATCAGAAAGGCAAATCGCGTAGACCATAATATGTGACGCGCTCGAGTATTCCCATGTGACTATTTGTTTTTTTTACATTTTTGAATACTCTTATATCATCTCCCCCCACTAAAACTAAAACTCGCCATATACTTTTTTTTCGTTAGGAACCCATTCTTCACAATGGCGCTTTAGTAACTGCAAATTTCAGATCCTAACCTTCCCTACTAACCTACTATTGTGAACCTCCTTTACATTTGATTTCTCGATGTATCTCTACGGGTTAGTGTACATTTTGTGACTTTATTACACAATTATTCTCTAGTTAATTTAGAAACACAGTCTATATTTAGTGGATATTATGTAGGTTGCTCTCGAAATTAAAAAACAATGTGCAAAACTAATCCAGTAAAAACATCTGAAAATTCGTTTTAAATATTTTAAACATTCGTATATCAAATGATTAGGCAAATAGTCTTCTTTAACACACATTTTTTTCCAAAACATACCGTCTCGCCGTTTAGACGTGATATTAGATTTAAAATCATCAAATATCGTATAATATCTCCTCTTTAAGTCTGTTTGGTTAGTCCATCGGTCATAAACTTAAATTTTGCAAGAATTTGCTTTCTGAGTATAACAAGAGGTTAGAGTTGAGACTTTCCATATGATCTTTTTCAGTAGCTATCCGGAATGTGCTGTGTGTACTCAATGGTACACAGTGTATACTGCTGACAAGGTACACCTAATCCTAGTTTAGCCCAGTCGTCATCTTCCCCACGTCGATTGTTACCATTTTGGAAGGCAGCTTGTTTCTTTTTCTTTTTACAACTTTTTCAAATCTTGCCTTTTTAAAGCTCTTAATGCTATGCCTCATCGCTCTATCACATACGCCTCTATTCCATGACGGCTCTGACCTTTTTTTATGGTGGGAAAAATTATCGAATGACGAATCCCACCCTTGGGTGGAGCGGGAGATACAGTCAGACTTCTACTGACTAAACGACCCACCGTTCCTTCTTGCCTTAGTTCCAGGGCCAGGTGTTCCGATTTTGCATCAACCAGCCCTAAAAGGCTTCGACCCTGCTGGGCCCCTACAGTTAACTAACAGCTCCTTGAGCCGCACCAGCATGTAGCTCTACCTTAACACTAACATCATAAAACTACACTCAACTATAAATAGCAAAGTGTATTTACGGTAACAAGTCGTCGTTAGTTTATATAACACTAGCTTTTTCCAGCGGCTTCGCCCGCGTACATAAAATAGCCTATGTCACTCAGGAGTAAATCAGCTTTCTATTGTTGCTAAAATTTTTCCAATCGGACCAGTAGTTCCAGAGATTACCCCCTACAAACAAAAAAACATAAAAACAAAAAAACAAACTTTACCTCTTTATTATATTAGTGTAGATTACAGAACTCATCCATATTTCAATATTTCAAAGACACATACGACTCTCATTTTTCATCGGCAAAATGTGGGTCAACACACTTGTACCGCGGCATATTAATATTCTATGGTTGAATGGTCAAAAGGTGCATTGAGTGCATTGAGTGGTAAGTGTACCACGACCCTAGCTTTGATGGTATAATAGTACCATTAAGTATAAAAGAGAATATGTTGAAATTGTACAGTATGGTGATGGGAATAGGGTAGGAAGTTTTGAGAGGTCATTTGAGAAGAAATAAAGAAAAATAGATAGATGAATTGATGATGATGATTTATTTGTTAAATCATTCTGTTATATTTTCGTAACAAGACAACTGTTAAAACTGTAATAAAAGAGTGAATAAAAGTAATAAATACGGTTATATATTATGCTTTAGAAAACGTTATTTCCAACGAAACGAGTTTCCTACAGCTACAAAATTCGAAAAATTTTCTAAATTTCACAGGCGAATTTTAGTCAGTAAAAGTCTTACTCTCTCTCGTGGTTCATTCAAAAGGAATGAAGTTATTTGCTAACATTGCTGATGTTTGTGAAAAAGCAATTACATTTATCGAAAACAGTAAATACACGTATGATATTTTAAACTGAACTTTGTTCTGAAATATTGCTTTATTTCGGTCGTTTATACGCAAATAAGAATTTGTTGATTAAGCTTACTTTATTGACCTCGCAACAGGTCGTAAAACAACAACGAAAAATCATTATACATCTCATCATATGATTTATAATGATTTTTCGTCATACTCATCATACAGGACAAAAATTAATTACAAATCAATGAAACTTTCAAATTCAATTAAAAGTATCACAATAGAAATTGGTTTTGGTAAAAAACGTTGGTCAAAAAAATGTTCTCGGTCGACCATGCGCAATTTGCGTGAGGTGAGGCAGAGCAACAGTGTCGGTAATTAGAGATAGAGCTCTAATTGAACCGTTTAGCATTCAGTCAGCGTTACCGAGAAACTAGGACAGGATGGCTGGATGTTTTGACATTTAGATTTTTGTAGAACTATGCGCTTTTTTGACGTGAACAACATACATCTTTTCGTGTGGCGAGTTCTGGGAAATTTCAATTCTTTATCAAAAGCTTTAATTAAGAAAGTTCCTATAATAAATGTTTAATTTTTGGTCAAGAGAGACTTAATGCGACAGTTCACTGGAACAACTTGCGACCCACGGATGCCCCTCAAGTTGAAGGGTAAAATCTACAAGTCCATGATAAGGCCTGTCCTACTTTATGGGTCAGAATGTTGGGCTATGAAAAAAACTGATGAAAAGAGATTGCATGTAGCAGAGATGAGAATGTTGAGATGGATGTGTGGTGTAACGAGAATGAATAAAGTGAGAAATGAGTATATTAGAGGAAGTTTGAAAGTGGCGCCAGTAACTGAAAAGTTGAAAGGGAACCGTTTGTCTTGGTATGGCCATGTAAAAAGGCGGGATCAAACGCATGTTACAAAAAATACCATGAGTATAAATGTGGATGGATGGAGAGGGAGAAGGAGACCAAAGAAAATATGGATGGATTGTGTGAGAAGTGATATGAAAGAAAGAGGAGTTAGTGATCGCGAGACGGGTGACAGGAAAGAGTGGAAGAAAAAGACATATTGCGCCGATCCCAAATAAAACGGGACAAGGGCAGGAAGATGATGATGATGATGAGAAACTTAATGCCTAGAAAAATAATCAACTTTTCTGCCAGAGATTAAACACGCTAGAAAAAAAAATATCCGAAGGGAATAAACGTTCTTAGAACGTAGAGGCAACTGAAAGACAAAGGTGTGATTTTATTCCCCACTCTACCCTAAAGTGGTAGAAGGCACTGGATGATTTCTCACATCGAAAAAGCAAGATGAATGAGCTATGAGCTATTCCAAGATATGATCTACCCGTGTAGAGAGAGAATTCACTATACAAAGCAACATCTATCCAACGCGTCACGGTCTACATACACTACATGACAAACTTAAACGTCAATAAATCTTTAAGGAAATATTATTTCTCAGATTCAGATCGAAAGCCCGGCTTCGCCTTATTGTCTAAAGGGCAGTACGAGTACAAGGACTACTCCTAATCTACCCGCATACAGAACACTCTCACAGCCTACAGTAATCTCAGATTGATAGCACTTGTACTAATTACAAACGCGTGCCTACAAACATCGATAGTTAATGTGATCATGTGGCATATTGTTCGCAAACTCTCTGCATTTGTGACACAGCCTCTTTAATATTCCAACTTTGACGGCCTGGAGCGAGGCTAAATACAGGCCTAATAGCGACGACTAGTCTTTAGGGATGTGTGGGGAAGGCTGATTGTTTGATAGAATCTCCGTAACCCTAGAATGCCAAGAGCTATTGTAGATACACTGGTGAGTTATTTGATGAAACGTGGATGAAATCACACTAATAACATCTTTTGATCAAGGGTTAAATAGAAATAACCTTAATAGGTTACTTCTAGACAAACTGCTCCTCCAAATTTCGCTCAAATCATATATTGGGCCATTTAAATAGTCATTAAGTAAATAAACTAACGTGGTGAGCATTGGTGGTTGAGTGGTATGGTAACGGCTCCGACTTACGAGTTGTTGTAGGTCGCGGGCTAAAACCCAGTCAGGCGCATTACTTTGTTTATTTCCTCACCACTGCTCTCAAAATGGTGAAGGAAAACATCGTGAGGAAACGGGCATGTCCTATAACCAAAAATTCGAAGACAAGTGACATCCACCAACAAAGTTAGTGCTCATCTAATGACGAATCCCGTTGTTGGGCAGAGCGGGAAACAATGTCAGATTTTTACTGGCAAAACGACCCACCCCATTTCTTCTTAGCGCTCATACCGGGGTCGGACCTTCCTTTCAAAAACTGGACAGTAGGTTTCAGCTATGCAATTAGGCCAGAACAGAGAGTGCTGTCGACGACTTGGCTTGGTCCGGGTATTATGTTAGTGCTTAAATCTCCTTCAACCTTCACCATCCAAAGCTGGTAACATTGAGTCCCTGTCTAAGATAGGGCCCTAGAGAGGAGGCCTGAGTCTCAACAGTGGGAACATTTTAAAGCTGAAGCAATGCACAGCAAATTAAATAAAATAACACAGTAGATGAAATCATGGCATGCATAACATGTCCCCTCGCATGCACTTTTCCTGCTCCAATTTGCCTGCACCATAATTCCACATTAGTCCATGTTAATGTGTGCTACGGCGTTGATTACGTCCATGTAATGAGACTGTTAATGTTAATGTTAAACTGGTTATGATAAACTATAGCTAACAGAGACATAAAATGCAGTAGTAGATAATTGCTACTATTATTATTAGATTAACATTATCTCTCTACTATGTCATAAAGTTATTATTATAGGTATGTATTATTATTATTATTTATGTATTGCATCTATATATGTGTACATTTTATTTACGGTCATTTTACTATATGACTTTGATTTTAGTGTACTTTAATTTTTATGAATTATTTATACACACTGTGTCTACATTTCTCATCCAACCCTTCTGTCGCAGGTCTGCCGGAAGAAATTTCGTTAGAAATAAGCAGTACCTTTGTACTCTTCTATCAGTATGTGTTCTTTTCTTTTTGTTTTGTGTGTACATAAATAAATTAATTAATGAAATACAAATACAGAATTATTGTGTTGGAATACATGATTATTTGCGTTATTTATTACCAGTTTTTTTTTTTTTTCGGCAGGAGTGTGAAATGCTAATGTGTACATTAAAGAGAGTCAAAGTTCACGTAAAATAGCATATTTTCATAGGTCTTCACAGGATTACTCTAACACAAATTAATGTTTTTATCTCTATAGAAGCTTAGATAATATCCACAAGATATCTGTATATCCAAAATATCTGAAGAAAGATGTGTAATTACATCACAATCACGTAAGAGCGGTTGTATAAAACACCATGTGTGTATCTCGGGTTGGCCGCTCTTAACGATATTGCGTTCCTAGCAAGCCGTTTTCACTCGTCTGTCCTCATACTTATCATTGGCGACGAGAATGGAAATAATTATGCATTCAGTGAAAAATATATACAAATTTTGATATTGCTATGAGGCATTTCAATTTTACATATATTGCCATAAGTCTCACTTGCGGGCTTGCGGATGGTGAAAACCCGGTCTTATCCCTACCGCTTTTAAGTACAGAATATATGGTTTTCCGCCCTCGAGTGAAAAATGTGTGTGTGGTCGCCAACCCCCTTTTATATTGTATATATATCTTTGAAAGTGTATTGAAAAACGTCGTTTGATACAAGTGGTCTGTCACTGCAGCACAAATTCCATAATCCCCTCAACAATAACAAACATTCTCCACTTATTTAAAATCGAACCACTAGTTTATTTTTAGAGCTTTATAATATGACTAAAAGATAAACTAATAAAAAACTTTATCATAGGCAAGGAATAGGATGAACTAGACCCAAACACAACAGTATTTTGTCCGGATAAGTACCTATTTATCCAGTGATATCTCCATTATGTCCAAGCAAGTCCAGGTTGAGCTAGGTCAGACTCCCTAATGCCTAAAGCTGTTCGGATTTACCCTAATCTCGATCTTGGTTATTGGTATGTGAATAATGTTGACACCTACTCGTACTATAATTTATATAAATAGTCTATCATAGGATTTTTTTTAGGTACTATTCAATAATAATAATATGATAATAATAGCCATTTATTCGCTATTCACAAAGCTGAATTAAAATTAATTTTGACGACAATTGTTCATCTGTATCCCAACTTTGTGAGTGACTGGTTCCTGTTACAGGTTTAAAAAAAAACCTGTGTTACCTTCTTCCACTCTAGGGTAGCATGAGAAAATGTATCTCTTTCAATTCTTTCGCACAATCCGTGACCGCAGTAAGCTTCGACCCTGCCGGGCGCGCCTCACGCTCGGTTCGAACGATAACCGGACTGTTGGACGACGAGCTACAGTACTCGCAGTCCAAGCCTCCAATTGAGGAGTGACTTTTCAAAACGGCTTATTTCGGGTTCCCAATTTTACTTATTTTTTTAATGCCAATCGGGACTTTATGTACACTCACATTATATGACGTGAAGTGTCCGGTTCTAAAATACTTTAATCTCGAAGAAAAATGGCCATAGAAAATGCTTTCCGCAACAAAATAGCTTAATTCACGTTAATTCTCGGCCCTACTAATTGTGATAGGAGTTTTTTTCAAAATAGCTCATTTCTAGAACATTTTGTATGGAAATTTTGTTAATACGTATCAAAATGGCTTATTTCTAATCTGGTATCACAGGTTATTTTGGAGGGTTGAAAGATAGCTTTAACAAGTTTTCAATGAAAATATTTTTTTTCATAACAAGCTTTTACAGCGGTGGTCTATACTTATATAAATAAAACTCGTCAAGACGATTCACACGAGCCCAAACTCGACGTGGTCGTGCCGTTTAATTACAGAGTTCCTATGGCTACCTCGCGATTCCATCATCAGATCAGCTCCATGTCTGCATAATATTGCATTGTCATCCGAACGTAAACGTGTATACCAAATTTCAGCTCAATCGGAAACCGGGAAGTGGATCAAATTTAAGTTGCAAGATTTGATTACAGAACGACAGACAACGGGACAGGTGAAAGTAAATAAAGCTTGTAATATCTGGAAGTGGATCCGCAAATATATTTTTATACATTGGCAACACTTTTTATTTGACTACGGCCAATTAAAAAAATATTAAACGTCATGTGTCACCTTGCTGTCAACTTCTCAATACTTTCTAGGAGTGTTGTTCTCAATATTTTCTAGGAGTGCCAAAACAAAATGGCTTATTTCTTAGGAGTGCTGAAACAAAACATCTTATTTCTTGGAGTTTGCGACTAAATGGCTTATTTCCTTAAATCATATGATAATAACTCATAAATTAGAGTATTAAAAAAAATATATACACTGTGAAACGATCTATTAACGTACCTAGATTATGTACATAGAAGTTTGTTACTAAAAATATTCATATATGAAAAGTTTTCGTATTTTTCTTGGTCCTGAAAAAAATGACCATACAGAAATAAGCCATTTTGAAAAGTCACTCCTCAATTAGTAATTGAAGTCGGGATTCCGACGGCTGAGGCGTGAAGAGATCCGTTAACACACGCTTGCGACCGCCGTAGAAGAAGACGACCGTCTGCCATTCTTCCTCGCTTCGAACTGTGGCCTGTACCAAGACGCCAGGTCTTGGTACAGGCCACAGTCCGCGAGAGGTTGTTGCCGCCACTAGATATCTATCTAGTGGCGATGATGATAAATAGAGAGTATATCTATACTCTTTATTTATCATCATCATCAGCGTTATTAATGTTCCTACTGCTGGGTTACAGGCCTCCTCTTTAGAAGATGGAATGGGCCATAATTCACCACGTGGGCCCAGTGCGAATTGGTGGATGTCACATGTTTTCGAATTCTTGTTTCTAGGACATGCCGGTTTCCTTACGATGTTTTCCTTCACCGTTGTGAGAGCAGTGGTGATGAAATAAATTACACAAAGTGTGATGAAATAAGTTACTCTCAAGCACACCAAAAATAAAATAACAATAGGAACTTAAAATTAATAGGGTATTATGGGCGGTCTTATCGCTAAAAGCGATTTTTTAAACCTAAGCGGGACATACCACCGAACTACTGTATACACCATGTGTGTATTAATTTATTGTACACCAAAACAAAACATATTTAGTTTTGCGTACAATAAAGAAATCAATCAATCAATCAATTCAGCAGAAAGACGTCCACTGCTGGACATAGGCCTCCCCCAAATGTCGCCACAACGATTGGTCCCGTGCGTCTCGCATCCATCGAATTCCAGCAACCTTGACCAGGTCGTCGGTCCACCTTGTGGGAGGCCTACCAACACTACGTCTTCCGGTACGCGGTCGCTACTCCAGAACCTTTCGGCCCCAGCGGCCAGCGACAATAAAGAAATAAGAATTATTAATGAGATTATTTTCTAAATAACAATCCAGTACCTACCACGGAAAGACAATTAATATTTTTAAACCAAACTTATTTAAGTTCAAAGTGCATACTCCAAGTTCCCCAACTTCTTGTTGTTTGACCGATAAAGTAGTCTCTGGAGAATGCTCTGCGCTTTATGACTTTCGAGGGGCATCTAAATTGTATTGAGATCTGCGTAGGAAGGGAGCTGAGGCTAAGAGTCTAATAATACTTTTTTATTACGAAAAGTAAAGAATTTGACCTTTTTCTGTAATGATGACTTATGAGCTCCCACGGCGAGACTTAATTTCCATAGTATTTTATCTTGATTAAGCTCATTTTCTTTTCTTCTATATATATAAAAGGAGAAACTAGCTGGCTGATATATCAACGCACAGCCAAAACTACTGGGACTAGGAGCGTGAAATTTCGCACAAGACTTCCTTTTATGACGTAGGCGAAAACTAAGCAAGGGTTTTTTCAAAATTCAGCTACTAAAGTGATATCATGGGTGTATAAAGTTTGTATGCAGAGAACCCTACTTTCGTTATAATGTTGTATGTAGGTACAGTACGTGGCGAATAAGTTGGACTACGTAATGAATGAAATACGTAATGAAATCCTCATGATATCAAAAATACTACGGGTGTTACGTATGGCGTATGCATAAAATTAAATTTTACTATTTGCTTTTACGACATAAGCCTGGAATCTCACATTTTTATAACACATCATCTGAAAATTCAGTCACAAAGTCGAGAGTAAAGAAATATGTTTTCTCAAAACCCATAAAAATCATAACACAGCAAAGTTATTCTTGCGTAATTGGTTCTATATGCTGTTAGATTCGTATCGTCTACATTTTGTTCTAAATCTATTAGGTCCATTAGCCGGGATTTTTTTTTACTTAAGTAATATATTGTTCAAAGGTTCTAATCATGCGATCGCGTGCCCAGCTGATGGTCGGGAGTGAAATGACCGCTGGCTGCTCGCTCGACGGCAATTAGCCAGGTTTGATTGAATGGAATAAGTGCTGAGCGTCGAGTGTTTTTGTGAGATTTTGTCCTTACTTTGTTATTTATCCTCGTGTGGAGGATTTCAGGATGAGGAAGAGTGTGCTAGGGTATAAGATACATTAGGGAGTTGTTTGAAACTGTACCATCGAAGACATTTCCGCCTGACCAGCGCTAAGTTCATTTTTGCTTGTACTAGAAACGAAAATTTCAAAGATTTGGTTTTACGCCGCGTCGCATAATTCAAGCAAAAATGTTTTTTAAGGAATCAAACTGAAATGATCGCGATGGTAGCTACTTCTGTACTAATATTGTAATAAGTAAAAATAAAACCGGTTTTTGTTTATTATGAATAAACTTCAAAACAATTTGACTGATTTTAAAAATATGTTTACCGGCAGAATGCTATTTTATCAATAAGTGATAATTAGTAACTATTAGCATAAGCTAATTACGGGCGAAGCAATTAGCAGAAGACGGCATAAATATGTTTAAATAATCTCTCGCTTGATTAGTCTCATAAATATACTATAAGCTATGTAATATTCTTATATATGAAAACCGACCTAGAGCGTGTCAAGGTACGCTCAGTGTAGGATTTCGTAGTTTCCCATCCGTTACAAATTTCTCACAATATAAGAGAACCCTTCTATGACTTAAATGGCGCTGTACTTTGGCCTACTTGCCAAAGTACAGCGCCATTTCTAGGAAAACTGGATTACTAATTTATACAACCTAAAAGGATTAGGTATTTTGGGTTTTCGGTTATGAAATATTTTTCATTGGAGTCACTTACTTGAGTTTGTAGAAAACAAAGATGTAACGAATATTATATATATAAGAACTATATTTAATTAACTTATATTTAATAAGAACATTATGCGACAGATGTATAAGTACAAACACAGCCACCCTTCCAACGCATAGGTATTATTTATACGTCTGTCTGACGTAGTGCTTTTTTATGTGTAATGCAAAGTCTTCTCGTAGAAAACACTTTGAGAAAATGTATTCAGATTTATGGATATCTTACTTAACGTGGTAGAAAATATACAGAATATAAAGCAAGCATCAAGCCAAGCCATAGGGTAAAGATATCCGCTATTCAAAGGGGTGTTCGGTTGATTGAACCATCAACGTAATATCCGGAACTGGACTGCCGCTCATTTTTCGAAGACATTTTTGAGAAATGGTCAACAGCGAATCGATTACCGCCTGCTCTGTATTCCTTGGTCCCGTAGAATAAATATATGCAGAAGGTTCATAAATCTAAATAAAAAAAATATACCAAAATACGCTTTCAAACATAATGGTTTTGATTATTACATCATCCGGTCATCATCATCATCATTTCAGCCGAAAGACGTCTACTGCTGGACCTAGGCCTCCCGTAAGCGCCGCTAAAAAGGCCGGATCTGTGCGCCTTGTATCCATCGGCTTCCAGCAACCCTGACCAGGTCATCGGTCCACCTTGTGGGAGGCCTTCCAATGCTGCGTCTTCCGGTATCCGGTCAGCCTTTTAAAATTCCAATTATGATTCACGCGATATTATTCCAAGGAAAATCCAAAGGTAAGAATGTTGTCATTCAGAGGATTCCGATTAACCTTTCGAACACCGTAATTAAAGACAATAGAAAGACAATATGTGCGAATGCCGGCTTTCGAAGCACCTCAGTATCAATACACCGCACATTCATTGCCCGCGTACCGGAAGACGCAGCGTTGGATGGCCTCCTAGGCCTCCAAGGTGGACCGATAACCTGGTCAGGGTTGCTGGAAGCCGATGGATGCAAGACGCACATGACCGGTCTTTGTGGCGGCGGCGCTTGGGGGAGGTATATGTCTAGCAGTGGACGTCTTTCGGCTGAAATGATGATGATGATGATGACATTCATTGGCAACTCGCGGCTCTCCACCTCGACTTAAATCTAACAAGTATCATCATAGTGGTCGGCTTTGAATACGTAGTAATCGATTTTTCAATCCCAATCGAAGTGGTGGACCGCGCACAACCACAACAAATGGTTCAACTCAATTTCCAGTGCCGCGCAGTATATTACAATATTAATTGGTATGAGAGGACAGTGTAGACCGGTTTTTTTTTATGGTGGAAAAAAATCATCCAATGACGAATTCTGTTCGTGGGAGGAGCGGGAAACAGTGTCAGACTCTTACTGACTGAACACTGCCCTCGTTCCTTCTTTGCCTTACGCACTCAGCTTTATGACAATTTAATTGGGCATTTAGAAACTCGGTGTCTGTGAGTGGAGCGAATTGGAATGACAAAGCTTTTACAGACAGAGTCACTTTTTTTTATTGCAATAAACTAGTGCTTGACTGCGATCCCACCTGATGGTAAGCAGTGATGCAACTGTTGATGGTAAGGCGCACTAGTTTATTAAGAGCCTATTCACTCTGGCCTTGAAGACACCTAAATTATAATCGGACTTATGTTCCATCATTGCCCTTTTCGTTCCAGACCCACAATGTCTCTTTCAAACAAGCTTTGGCGGACAATGAAGCCTTTAACAGTAATAAAATTATAGTGATCTTGGCGTTTAATGCTCTCCGCTCGTTTCTTACGTGATATAATTATCAAAGAGAATCTTTTAATTAGACCTTTTATTTTTTAGTCGTCCTAGTTAAGTATCCAGTCATTAATACTTTAACAGGCATAAGGATTTCCTTACAATCCACAAAATGGACTTCGGAAGTAATACGACAGACGGTGAGCAAGCGGTAACTCGCCGTCCGGTTTTCTGGTAATAGTCCGGACCAAGCTAATCGTCAACGGCGCGTTCTGTTCTCTGTTAAAGAAGTTGTCTACAAATGGAGTGGCCCAACTGCAGGGCCGAAGCCTTTTGGGGCCCCGGTCCGGTTTCTGATAGGAAGGTACGACCCTGGTATGAAGGCCAAGAAGGAATGGGGCGGGTCGTTTAGACAGTAAGAGACTGACACTGTTTCCCGCTTCGACCAAGGGCTGGAGTCGTCATTTGATAATTTTTCCCACCATAAAAAACCTTTTATTTTTTAAGAGTCCTTGTTAGTTAAGTTAGTCATGAATACTTCAACAGGCATAAGGATTTCCTTACAACCCACAAAATGGGTTTCGGAAGTAATACGACATTCGCTATACAATACCTAAGCTATAAACTAAAACTTACCTACTTGGATAATGTAAAACGGAAGCTGCTCAAACTATAACGCGGCAAATAAATTGAACCATTTGCTATGGTTACGCGCTGCCTCCTTCAAAGAAGACCCGAAAATAGGTTACTGCTCATTCAATGTCAACTGCCATGTTGGTTCAACTTGTGTGACGAAGATTGTGATTGAAGTGGATGACTAAGCGCTGCTGTGACTCAGACCTCCTCTCTAGAAGAAGGGGTGGGCCGTAATCCACCAGGCGGGCTTATTGTGAGTAGGTGGATGACAAATGTCTTCGAATTTTTAATTCTACGACATGCTGGTTTTATACGTCAAATAATTTGGCGCATAAAATTAGCTACAGTTACATACTTTATGGTTTTTAATGGGTATGTTTCAAACTGACAGTCTCTCTATTCACAACCCCCAACATACTTGTACAATTTTTATCGATATTACATTTTGCAGACAAGCTGTCAGAATCACTCGGTGTTTAAAGCGAACGCAATTTGACAACTGACAGTTGACGTTTGAACATCTGTCAAATATGTCAGCCGCCATTTTAACATGTAATATTCTATCTAGTCTATTAAGTTTCTGGCGTAGGTAACATTTCTGCATTAATTGCGTACTGGTACCCAAATATCAATATATATATAATAGGTACGTATTGTTATGGTAAGTTTGATGTAACGTATTGTTTTAAACGACTCAAGTTTGAAGGGGACGCGTTTATTATGTATCCAACTTCCGTAGAAAGGTAGTCGAGGGTGATTGAGAACGGGTGGCCATTGTTTCGTGAACGTTCTCGATTTGCTATAAATGGAATCACATGTTTATAGTCGTGAAATTCTGTAGCCGAATATAATTATAAATTACTGAACAACAATGCTTGAATCAATTTTAGTAATTCTCCATTTGAGAGGGTTGACTGATCTGTTAAAAGTTTATATTAACACTAGCTTTTGCCAACGGCTTCGCCCGCGTGAAAATAAGTTTCTCCAAACAAACTTTGAACCCTCGTTTCCTCCCTTTGGGGGTTGAATTTTGGAAAATCCTCTCTTAGTGCTCACCTACGTTATAAAAGTAAACCTTGTGCAAAATTTCACGTTTCCAGGTCTGTCAGTTTCGGCTGTGTGTTGATATGTCAGTTAATCAGTTTCTCCTTTTATATATAATACTAGCTTTTGCCAACGGCTTCGCCCGCGCTCAGGAGTAAAGCAGCTTTCTATTGTTGCTAAAATTTTTCCAATCGGACCAGTAGTTCCAGAGATTACCTCCTACAAACAAAAAAACAAACTTTACCTCTTTATTATATTAGTATAGATATAGATTATGACTTGAAAAAGAATAATATGGAATGCCCTTCTAGAGTTTTTATTTCCTGATGCCTATAACCTGGGAAACTTTAAATCAAGAGTGAATAGAATACTTCTAGACAAGCATATTCCATCGTCAGCCACATCATTACATACTATAAGATGAAATGTCAAACGCGAGCCTACCCATAATTTAATAAAACTGTCCTATTTGCGCACTGAGGATTCTGTACAAACTTACCCATTTCTATTAAAAAAAAAACTTTTATTCCAAATCGCAAAAAAAAAATGTTTTTCTACCGTAACTATAAAACTGTTATGAGATTTATTCTTATACTTATGCTATAAGACCTTGCATTATGCTATATTTCAGAATTCCGGATCAACGGGACCATTACCCTATTAATTTTGATTTTCTTGAGAATGCACTAGCTTCTGACGTTTTATGCCCATGTAAGCTCATGTGAAATAAAAATATTTTGACTTCGACTTTGAGTGTCGAAATGTACCTACGTATTTTGGTACGTAAACGGCCGTATCTCATTGTTTCATTAACTTAGAAATTTGATTTTTTCACAATTTCAAGGGACTGCACACCTGAGTTATTGTTGCAACTCGATGCCTGCACGTGTTCCCGAGATAAAGTCTTAACAGACAGACGGACAATAAATCCTATATGGGTTCAGTTTTTCCTTTTGAAGTACAAAACTGTAAAATAAACTGTAGAATAAAATTTTTCCTGAAAAGTCCTTACATTAATGTTACACTCATTCTTACAAGCGAACACCCGAGAGAACACTATCAAATTATCTACTGTTTTCTCATTTTCAAAATGTCCTTCAGTAACTAAATCCAACTTATTATTGCATACCTCTCAGCCGGAGACATCAAAGTAAAACATAACGGTTTAAGTTAAAACGAGCTTGGCGTCCAAATTCCTAAAGTCAACAGAATAAAGTAGGTTGCGTCGCTAGACGACTCACAATTTGTAAGTTAGGATTGAATTTCCATTACAATTTGCAAATTTTTCTTATAAAACAAAAGTAACTTATCATTGTGTTCTAGAGCTCCGCCAGTTAGTAACAAAAAGGACATACTGGTCTAGCCAGCAATGATTTGGTTTGAGAATGGCGAACCATATTATGTAACTCACCTTAAGTCTGACCAAGTGTATATGCCGAAATTAGAGGTCGAAAATGCAGTTTCTTCGTAGAATGACGGTTTCATCCTAGGTTAGGATATGTTAGATCTTCAAGTCACATCTAGGAGCGCCGGATCTTCGAGGATTAACCAAATCAAGTCAACCTTACCTTAGGAAAGTAATGATTGACTTGATTCTTTAAGGATAGCAAACCTTAAGGTGGCCATATTTGACCCAGGCACCTTATTAAGGTCGGTCTTTTAGTCAAAAGTGACTTAAGTCCGTTAAGCGTGATCCATCATCAGTTACGTCATCGCTTACCATCAATAAAACCATTCAAATAGAAGTCAAACGTGAGTCTATCCGTAATAAAAAAAAAAAAAAAAACGCACAAATCCATGTCATCAAAGTCATAAGGGATATAATATGACCTCTTTTTGAAGGTTAATCGGTATCAGGTGTACCAAAGACTAACCTTCTTATGGAAACTTCCTTTATTTCAATCGACACACTCACCATGAACATGAAACTCCTCATATTTACTAAATAACAACGTATGTCTGTGAATTTGATTCAGTTGAGTGAAGGAAATGACTCGGAATAATTATAAGGGTTATCGTAATCAATATAAGAAAAAGGTCAGGCGAAACATTAGGTACGACTATATCAGATCAACACCACTAACTTACAAAGTCAAACCAATTAGGTAATCACAAGATCCATTACGGTGTTACTGTTTATCAAAATGGACCTAATGCCGATGGAAATAAACACGCAGCCCTCAGGTAAACGTCTTATCAGTGACCCAACTAATCTGCGCTTACATTTCTGTAATACCAACTAAGATTTTAAGCCGTTAATGACATTAAAATTGCCTACATGCCTTGTAATGCAAACTCTGAAGTAGGGAACCAACCCTTTTCAAGAAATACTGAAGACCTTTCAAATATCAACCCTAACTTATAACTTTTAAGGTCCTTTTCAGCTTATTGGCGTAGCAGTATCCGAAATACATAGCAGCATGTACTTATAGAATTTAATTTGTTAAGGTAGGCTTGTTGATAGCAGGAAATGCAATATCTCGTAAGTACAGAAGGTTCAGAGGCGAACAGCTACCGAAGATGGCGTTACTTGGAATGCGTTGATAAGATTATACTTAATCATCTTCTACAGTACGCCTGTCGGATCTTGGTGAGTCTGACGTTAGGCTCTGCGAATTTTAGCACTTGAAAACTCGTACAAAAATAAAGCTATCAGGCTATACACCGTGAAATTTAAATGGTTGTTTTCCCTCAGTGAAATGGTTGTATCTTGGTAATACAAACGTTTGATAAAGAAATAAAATATTAAAAACAAAAAATGGACCTGTAGAGTGCAAGCTAATTATGACGTATCACAACGTGCGAGAGCTTATTTTGGTTTAAATATTTAATGAATCGGTTTCCTTTGACAGCGGGCTGCTCATGCGACTCTAGTAGTACCTACAAATTACGTCTAATGTTACTATTGTTTTCGCTTTTTTGAGTTGATAAATATTTTTAATAATTATTTATAAAAAAAAAACTTTTTAATTTTTTTTATTTTTTCTGTATGCTTCAAAAGTACTCCTTATGGCAAGTCATTCTGCCGCGGGAAAACAACCATTTAAATTTCACGGTGTGTAGTATCAGGACTCTAGATCAACGGGAAGTAGGTAACCTATGAACTTTGATTCCTTTGAGTAGTCGAAATGTACGTTTTTGTGCAACAACATCCATGATTTTTTTCCGTTTACTTAGAATTTTAATTTCTTCACAGCTTCAAGGGACCACAGACATGATTATACGGTTTTAATTTCAACTCAATACCTCAACGCGTTCTCGAGATAAAGGGTCTTGACAGACTGACAGACTACGGGATCACTTATTGGATCATATGATCCAATAAGTGATCCGTTTTTTCCTTATGAGGTACGTAACTCTAAAAACGGAACCTCTATAGGATCACTTTGTTGTCGGCAACTTTTAAAACAAATAAAAGATATGAACAACTTTCTTAAAGAAGTCATACTCAATACCGAAATGAAATTAATTACTTTCCGTACAAAGTTATTCATGAGTTTATTTTCCTTCCGTACAAAGGAGGTATATTTTGACTGGCCTTTCAGCATAGTAGTTAGTGTCCCTGACTGCTGTACCGGAGGTCGTGGGTTCGATTCCCATCCAGGACAAATGTTTGTGTAATGAGCACATTTGTTCTATGTCTGGGTGTAATTTATCTATAATATGTATGTATTTAGAAATATATAAGTATGTTTATCAGTTGTCTAGTACTCATAACACAAGCTCTGCTTAGCTTGAGACTATACGGCGTTGTGTGATGGTCGTCGAATATTATTATTATTATTTGTTATATATTTTTCTCTGCTAAAATAATTACGTCCTTTTTTTATGGCGCGCAAAAATTATCCAATGATAAATCTTGCTCTTGGGCGAAGCGGGAAACAGTGCCAGACTCTTACAACATAAACAACCCATCCCGTTCTTTTTTGTTCTTTCGATGTTCCATTAAAATATGGGTTTTTCGATAAACCTGTCTGGTGCAAAAAAAAAAAAAAACAAAACTTTCGTTTGTATTGAGATACCGGCTTCAAAGGGTAGAACAATGAAAAATTTCGTACTGGCTTCCTCTTCGCACACTTCTCTTAAAAAGAATATCCCTCACCAAAACAATTTTTCAACGTCGACTCATTTATGTTCAACCACTTTTGGTTGAACACAAATAAGTCTTCAAACGGCCGTGAAAACAATAAAAAGAAAATGACATTAGGAAAAAATCTCAAAAAGAAAATAAAAAGCCGTACAAAAATTAATTATACGGCAAAACTTTATGAACATGAAATAATATACAATTAGCAGCAATCCTCGTTGTACGGAAACAAAGGTTTTTCATGTTCAGCCGACATTTGTCGGGGCGGGCCACAAAGAACATTGGTTAATCAAAGCGACACTAAATAAAAACTAGTCCATTTTGTTTCTTTCGTTTTTCCTTCTGTTACTACGCACGGCAAGTCGTAGTAGGGTTTTTATTACATGGAGGTAGAAGCTAATTAAGTTTTAGTGAATTATTCTCGAAATTGTAACGTACAAAAGCTTTAGCAGTCTTAGGCCCGATTTTCAGGTAACTACTGCTAAATAAAATGGAAGTTTATGTTGGAAAATAACACGTTTAGCTCAAGGGATTTCGTTAGTCGTAAACAGAGAAGTAGTATTTTTCGTTGGAATTATACAATCATGGAACATGAAATGTGAAAAAAACAGTAAATGTATATTCGTATTCAAGCAAGCGCTTTCATGAAAAGAGAATAAGAAAAACTGTCTTATTGTAGGCAGTTTTAACATTAACATTTTTTAATAAGGATGGGCTCGCGTTTAACCACTATCTCACGTGACACACGGCGACGACGGAGCAAGCTTGCCTAGAAATAACCTTAGATTGTAGCTATCAGGAAACAGACTCCGTCAGGAAATTCCACTCCCACTTCCACGCATAATGAATGTATTCCCAAAACGCTTTGTACCACAAAGTGGAACATGGTGGAAACCTCACCCATAGGTATGGGTGACGTTTCCACCATGTACCGGTGGCGCAACGCTGATGTCTTGTCGTCCGATGATGGAAGGAAACTTAACATCTTTGTCCCCTATCTGAGGCAGAGGGTATTGACAGTAGTCACCGATCGCCACCGGTTTAGGACTATTTAGATTTGCGAAGGATAATTTTGAAAGCATAACATTCGATCATTATAGCCCATGCTTTAACATAGCTAAACAACTTTTCTCCCAACGCTGTGATCCCGTAGACTGTTCAAAGGAACCTTTTGCGAACCAATGAGAACATTATGATAGGCCAAAGTTTATGTAAAATAGCAGATTTAATAAAGAGAAATAGTCTTTACTGGATTAGTTTTACACAAATTTATGTTTTAATTTGTCTAGAAGCCATTCATAAGATAACTGTGTATCCAAAATTTTTGGACATAGATGTGAAATAACTTCATATTAACTTAGCTAAACAACTTTTCTCCCAACGCTGTGATCTCGTAGACTGTTCAAATGAACCTTTTGCGAACCAATGAGTACATTATGAAGGGCCAAAGTTTATGTAAAATAGCAGATTTATAAAGAGAAATAGTCTTTACTGGATTAGTTTTACACAAATTTATGTTTTGATTTGTTTAGAAGCCATCCATAAGATAACTGTGTATCCAAAATTTTTGGACATAGATGTGAAATAACTTCATATTAACTTAAGAGCGGTTGTATGAAAATGTACTTTGGATTTGTCGCTTCTTAAGACGAAAACCGGCAGACTACGTGGGTTACAGATGCCTCGCCATGCCGCCTCCGCCGGGACCCGGAAAACGAGGTAGCCTAAGAGGCGTTGGATCGACGTCGTAAGGGACGACATGCGTGCTAATGGGCTTAAGGCAAGGGACGCAAAAGACCGAGCGAAGTGGAGGCGTCTAGGAAGGAAAGCGGACCCCGGGCACCGAGGTGAAAGCCAAGGTAGCAGCCGGGACGGGCGCTAGGTTGATGATGATGCTTCTTAAGAATGGTTGAATGCTCGGCCCTGATATTTAAGGCAAATAAGGAACAGGATGGGTTGTTTATATATTTAAAGTCTGACACTATCCCCACTTAATCCAAGGGTGGGATTTGTCATTAGATAATTTTTGCCCACCATAAAAAAATCTCTATACAATTTTTGTTTAGATAAGAAAAATAAATGTATCAAGTACATATACACCGTGAAATTTTAATGGTTGTTTTCCCTCAGCGAAATGGTTGTGTCTTGGTAATACAAACGTTTGATAAAAAAATAAAATATTAAAAACAAAAAATGGACCTGTAGAGTGCAAGCTAATTATGACGTATCACAACGTGCGAGAGCTTATTTTGGTTTAAATATTTAATGAATCGGTTTCCTTTCACGGCGGGCTGCTCATGCGACTCTAGTAGTACCTACAAATTACGTCTAATGTTACTATTGTTTTCGCTTTTTTGAGTTGATAAATATTTTTAATAATTATTTATAAAAAAAAACTTTTCAATTTTTTTATTTTTACTGTATGCTTCAAAAGTACTCCTTATGGCAAGTCATTCTGCCGCGGGAAAACAACCATTTAAATTTCACGGTGTATATTGAGCAAATATATCTACAACATTACTAGGTACCTAAAATGAGTCCCGAAACTCCAACAATAAGATAAAGTGTTATGATCGATGCTTACAACTGTGAACTGAACAATCCTTTAGTATTTTCTCCAAAACTACAGAGTTACCTAATGGGGAGTGCCATCCATCAGATTACCTCTCAGCACCCTCATCCATCAAAGTGTAGGTAGTTCTCACTGACTATGAATTCAAATACAAGCCTCCATACATCGAGGATATGGTAGGTATTTGTAGTATATATGTATCTTCGATCTGGTCTTAGAGCGTCAATATTCACATGGCTAAGTGATATTGACTTGTATAGTACCAGTTAGGCGATATATTTTAACGCTTTGTATATTAAGCTTCAAGACGAAGTTATTAGGATTGGTCTTTATAAAGCATCTTATTACTGTTTAGTATGGTGACAGTAATAAATAATATAATGAAACAATATGTGGCGTGTAACTTGAACCAAAATGGCGATCGCGATAGCAGATTTTTCGGGACACAGTTGAAGCGGGACTGCGAGTAACCATAGCAATGACAGACATTTGGCTCAACTTGTACCCTAAAAAAGCCTGTATATTTTATGTTCATAGTTTTTATGATTCAAATACTGTTTTGTGAAATAAAAATTTATTTATTTATTATTATTATATTTATTATTTATTAACTTATTTGCCGCATACTTGTGTAACACAATTAATAAAAAAGGGCGATTCTTTTTTGAGAAGGGAAATTATCAAATTATCTCTTAAAAAAAATCCAGAGTGAAGCGAGATGTCAGAATTTAACTGACTAAAATACATCTTTTTTCCTTCATTTGTCCTATCCGTTCTAGGCAAGGTAATCTTGAAACGTCCTCGCAGCCAAAAAAAATAAGACGGACTGTATCGAGATTTATTGTGATCCTCAATATTTTTTACTTGTGATAAACGACACTACAGTTTAGTGTCCAAGTGTTTTTACAAAGAGATATGAGGTAGGGGATGGACTACACATCCCTAATAATTATGTCTATGACTGGCCTGTTGGTCTAGTAGTTAGTGACCCTGAATTCTATACCGGAGGTCATGGGTTCGATTCTCACCCAGGCCAAGTGTTTGTGTGATGAAAACGATCATTTGTTCTATGTCTGGGTGTAATGTATGTATTTAGAAATATACAAGTATATTTTTGTATAAAGATGTGTACGTATTTATCAGTAGTCTAGTACCCATAACACAAGCTCTGCGGACTAGACGGCGTTGTATAGTAGTTGTGGAATATTAATTAATTATTAATATTAATGTCTATTGCCAGTACTAAATAATAGGACAATACTAGTTCAAAGTTAGTAACAACTTATCAACTTAAGAGACGGATCAACAAAAAGATACTGGCACTGTACTGTATCAGTGTAATGATGCCTTTAAATGATAAATTCCATGCAATACACACAGTTTACGTATCATCATCAGCCTTTTTTAATGTTCCCACTGAGAATGGGCCACAATCCACCACGCGGGCCCAGTGCGGATTGGTGGATGTCACATGTCTTCGAATTTTTGGTTCTAGGACATGCCGGTTTCCTCACGATGTTTTCCTTCACTGTTTTGAGAGCAGTGGTGATGAAATAAATTACACAAAGTAATGCGCCTTGCTGGGTTTGAACCCAAGACCTACGACTCGTAAGTCGGCCACCACTGTTCTCATTTATAATAAAAAAAAAATAAAAAAAAAAATTGTGGTATTTACTGACAAGTAAATACAATAACTTTGTTTATTTCGTTTTATATTTTACGACAGTGTACGTGTCAGTTCCAAACTATTGTATTTCGATTTCGTATTGTATAAAGAAATATGAGATTAATTATTTCAGAATGCGTTGGAATAATATTATTTTGCTTATAGATTGAAAAACAAGTGTATTTCGATATCATCATCAGTCAAAAGACGTGCACTGCAGAACATAGGCCTCTCCCAAGTGTGACCGTCATGAACGGTCTCGCATCCTTCATATCCCCGTAACTCCAACCAGATCATCGGTCCACTTTGAAGGAGGACTTCCTACGCTCCGTCTTCCGATACGCGGTTGCTATTCAAGTCCAGGCCCAATGGTAATAGCCCCGATTTTGTTCAAACATAGCTAGGGGTCATAATCACTACTTGAGTTTCCCTTCTCAGAACAATTAGAAAGTATCGACCTCAAATAGCTTGAAGCCACAGAAATATTCAAATGAAAAATTTTATTTTAAATATACTACACGTTATATAAAGTAATTTATTTCATCACCACTGTCCTAAAACCAAATACTCGAAAACATGTATCATCCACCAATCCGTTCGGCTAGCGTGGTGGTTTATGGCCTTCCCTCTCATAGATAGAAGGATTGAATTCCAGAAGTGGGAATAATGTAAGACTGATTATTGCAATTAGGTTATTAATTTGGAAAAAATGGTCGAATGAATTCTGAAGGCTATAAGCGATAATTTGTTGTAGTGACTATTGATCGTTGACCTATAACCTAGATATAGACAAGAAAGTTAATATAAAGTATTTATTAAAATATTTAAAAGTTACCCGTCTAAGAAAACTTTCAAAACTTTAAGGCGCTCTCACATCGCGTGAGAGCGCTAAAACTACACAATATGTCATCAGTGTAAGTAAAGGTGTATGGCCTGTATATCATCAAGTCAAGTAAAGTAACTGTACAGTAATGCCTTATTTAACAGAATTTTAGAGACATAATAGAAAGACAATATATGTGCGATAGAACGCTCGGAGCTCAGTTGAATGCGTAGTATATTTATATTATATCGATGCATTAGGCAAGTGTGTGAGTTAGGTGAGTGGTGGCCGAGTGGTAACGGCCCAGACTTACGAGTTGTAGGTCGCGGGTTCGAACCCAGCCAGGCGCATTACTTTGTGTAATTTATTTCATCACCACTGCTCTCAAAACGGTGAAGGAAAACATCGTGAGGAAACCGGCATGTCCTAGAACCAAAAATTCGAAGACATGTGACATTCGCCAATCCGTACTGGGCCCGCGTGGTGGATTATAGCCCATTCCCTCTCCCAGAGAGGAGGCCTGTGTCCCAGCAGTGGGAACATTGAAAGGCTGATGATGATGATGATTAGGCAAGTGCATCGATATAATATAAACATAGATATGCCTATAAACAGCAGGAAATATCTTTTGAGGATTATGATGATGATAAAAAAGCTTTAAGGTCGCTAATCGCTGAAGGCCGATTTAGTACAGTTCGCTATAAGTCTTCACAATAAGCAGAATACATTAAACGTTCCTCATTGTTATAACAAAGGTAACAAAAACAATTATGAATATTCCGACAAATAATTCTCTTTGTGATGGACAAAGGGTATTAATGGCGTTACGAGGACTTTATTTTATAACACAGGGTTGGTTAAAAGCGCCACCCGGTTAGCGACGTATTTTCTTATTATCAAGATAATAAGAATCGTATTTATTAACGGAACGGAAGAACGTCTTGTTGCTTGCTTTTTGTTTGAACGGTGAAGAATAAAGAATATAATAAATAGGTAATTAACAACGTCTTGCTAAAAAAATATACTTCTATAAAAGATCTACTTCTTAGGTTACAAAATTATGGCTGTATTAATATTAAAATCCAATATATGTATGAAGAGAACAGTAATGGCCAAGTTTTAAAGGCCCTGACTTACAAGTTGTAGTTTTAAGGTTTCAAACCCAGCCAGGCACATTACTTTGTGTAATTAATTTCGTAACCACTACTCTCAAAACTGTGAAGAAAATCATCGTGAAGAAACTGGCATGACCTAGAATCAAAAATTCGAAGACATGTGACATCCACCAACACGCACTATATACGGGTGATGGATTACGGCCCATTCCCTCTCCTAGAAAGAAGGCCTGAGTGGGAACATTAGAAGGCTGATACCATGCTGTGCTCACACTCAAACGACTGATCAGATTTGTATTAGATGTTGTTCCATTCTCGATTCGCTGAACAATTTTAGTGACACATGTGCAGTTCTGCATCTATAAACCGCGTACAGCGTCTTAAGAAAGAACGAACAAAGCCGACACAACGTGTTATTTTTATTTTATTTTATTATTTGGTAAAACAAACAATCATACATTGTATCTTACATCTAGGTATACATATATGAATAAATGTACGATCCACTACGTTTCCACATATTACCTACGGAGTTAGATACAGGGTAAAATAAACATCAACATAAATACGATTAGAGCAATACAATTTTTTCGCTATCTTAAAATCGAATGGTTATCTCCATTTTAACGCTTCAGTATACTGCAGACGATGCTGCATATACTGCGAAGACGGTGAACTACTCATTTAGTACCGTGCTCTCAACATGAACATTTTTCTACGCGATATTTTTCTACGACTAATATCGTATAAACAAGAATATTTTTGCACTAACAATATAAGTTTCCTTACGTCCCAACTCTCTTTATCTTTGCTTTCATAATCATTACGTAGTAAATCAAATATGTGCAAGAGCTGAGCAGGTCACAACTTGTCTACAAGGAGTTGAGAACCATCCTTATAGAACGCTGTTTCTTCGCGTTCAACGCTGAATGCGGCGGAACAGCGCTGATGCAGTGGAACAGCGCGGATCGAGGCAGAACAGCAATAAATAAGGCAGAACAGCGCTGAACGAAGCAGAACAGCACTGTACGAAGCAGAACAGCGCTGAACGAAGCAGAACAGCGCTGAACTCTATCTATAACAAAAACTCGCATAACAAAAACACATTTTTACTCATTTTATTTTAGTTAACCATATTAGATGCGAAAAGCTGAACTGATGCGTACGCAACTACATACAAAACTGTTCTTTTCTATGGTCATAAGATGAATAAGTGTGAGTAAAGAGAAACAAACTAATACCATACACACATACGTACGAACAGGCTTCGCTTTAATAATATTAGTACATCATTAAACGGTGAGTCAGGCATCTATTCACATGAGTCGCAATATATGCTATGTGTATAATGTATGCGTCACTAACAACTACATTTAACAGACAGAACATATCCGGATCTAAATACATAATGAGCCTCCATGTAATTCCGGCTGACGCACAGTGTATTTTTTCCCCAAAAAATCGGACATGCCTTTTTTTTTGTGAAATCTTATACATAAATGTTTTATGAATTAATTAATAGAACACTCGTGCACCTATTTCTCATTATGGAGAAATAAAACCACTTTATTCTTTTTTATAGTGAAATAGTAAATCATCCATAACTTTTGAAATATTTCACAAATTTTCTTCTTGGTTTTTCTGATCCACAATAATCTCAAAACACATAATACTAATTGATTTATATATTTTTTAATTGAGTTTTAAGAGATTTATTTACAATTTAAGCATTTTTTATTTTATTTTTTTATGGTCGTATTTTCAATTATTTGGATTTTATTTTTCTTTAGAATTGTTAATAAAATGTGTTAGAAGCTTAGAAAAAAAAATCAGATCCAAATAATGAAGGATCTCTAACTTAGAGGCTTCTAAAGTTTTCTATGGTAATTATGGTTTTAGGGTTGTCAATATTTCTTTTGAAATTTATTTTCTTTTGAATTAAAAAATGGTGGTTAGGGTAACAATTATTATTCTTCATCCTGACGGAATGCCGAAAGGCCGAAAGAATTTCTGTTATGTTGTCGCTATCGGTATGACCTTCAATAATTTCAATTTCATTTTCTGTTGCCGCCTCAAAATCGTCTTCAGCTGAGATTTCATACGGTTTCAGTAACTCCACTACCTTGGATGGTAAAGGCAAAGATTTGAGTTTTTTCAACCTATTCTGAAGCCTAATGTAGGAAATTTCTGGATCTGACGATTCCAGTGCCCTGTGAAATAGGTCCAACATTGTTTTTTCACGGTCGGATTTTCGGCTATGGTGTTCTCTGTCATAACGCCAGAACTTATTCCGCGCTTCACCGGCTTGTTCTGATAATAGACCCACTGGAAGAGCTGAGCTATTAATAATATCTTTGCCGTGAATGAGGATTTTGTGCATAGTTACTGTCATTGGGTACCAACCATATTCTGCCACGTATTTAGATGCTACGGTTTTGCAAAAATCTCCAAACTTATCAGCATCTACAGGTAGACTACAAGATAAGGTGACCAGAATCGTGTGAAGATCGTCCAACAACCACTGACTAAGGCCTAATATTTCTGCAAACACTGCACGATTTTGATCAGATAGAACGGTTCGGGCTGTGTTGCCGTCATTTGTTGTTCCAGCATTGGGTCTCACAACATCAACCAGCACTTTCAGTTCTTTTCGCACTCTCTCTTGCACACGTTTCTTTGTTTCCTCTACAGTGTTTGATTCCAGTGAACATTTGCTTACCCTCCATTTCTTAACAGGAAGCTTGTAGCCCAAATGAAGTAAAAACTCCAATACCCGAATCCATGCATGCAAGGGGCTTATTCCGTATTTGAAAACCGACACATCTATTGGCCGCGAATAAATAATATCTAATTTGTTGAATTGTGTAGAGGTTGCTTTGCAAAACGGACATTTAAGTTGAGAAGAAGTCTCTGTTATTGTATTCAGAACTTTGCCATCTATGCATGTCAAATACAGTTGTGGTTTTGCCCTTATTGTCTTCTTGTTAGATGTCGTTGCTTCTAATGTAGTTAAATCCTTAATTTGGTCATCTATCCACTTCTGTTCATTGAGTATTAAATCTTTCGTCTCTTTTCGATATTGGATATGAATCGGGCGGCAAAACCTGTATGATTGTGGAGTTGGGTTTAACCAAAGAACAAAGTCTTTTTTTTTGTTTTTATCCGCAATGGAATGAATGTAGTGGCAAATAAACTGTTTTCAGGGTCTTGATTATCAGAAAAATTTTGTTTATACAATGATTGACCCGAACTACCATCAAACCCCCAACTATCAAGGTTTTTTTGTTCACAATATGCTGATATAATTTCGTCGCATGAGTGTACTAACCTTTGAAGAGTGTGAGAAAGTAAACTAGCTAATGGGACAAAGGCTTCTCTCTCTGTTACTTGAACTGCACTATCCGGATAACATTTTTGTTTTGCGTCGAATACTTTTTTATATGTAGGAAATGCTGGAAAACCTCTTGATTTTAAATCATGTTGCAAAAAATTGTATGTAGCTACTGTAAATTTTCTGTCTATAAATACTGCTAAAGCTTCCTCTGGAGAATAAGGACGGGGGTCTTCGCGAAGTTTGGTTGCTAGCTTAGTCGGTCGTGTTGGACTTTCAAGACAAGAATTTATAACAAATTGCAAATCTTTTGATGCATTGGTTTTTAATTTTTGACCTTTTGCTTCTAATGCACTAGAAACAGCTTTGATAACTTTTGCCGGTGGTTCACTTTCTAAAGAATACTGGAGTTCTTTGCACACCCTTCGTTTTTGTCTGCCACTAAGTGATTCATAGACCAAACATGAAGAAGTCGAAGGAATGGCATCGATTGTGGGCGACACGGCAATATCAAAAATATTTTGTTCAGGGACTATATGTAAATCTTGAACACTATGATTTGGATCAGTATTGGACTCTGAAATTTGTTGCTGATGATGAGGTGCAAATTCATATCTGTCAAGCGATTGGCTCATAATATTAATTTCAGAGTCAGGAATAACCACAGAGTCGGAAAGTGACGCATCTTGTAAAGTTGGATGTTCGCTAATTAAAAATTTATTCAAATCATTTTGTATCGATTCTTTAAGCCACGTGTTATTCTTCTTTGCAAAAAAGGTCATATTATACTTACAGTTTTTGTAGAGGATTTCACATTTAGACGTGAATTTAGCTATTGCTTCTTTGAATCTTTTCTTATCATTGACATCAGTTTCGGAAAATCCTAAAATATTCAAAATAAGGTTTGACCTTTCTTGTAAAGGCAGGTCAGTAGGGCGAATTTTCAATCCCATTTCTTTTGATTTGGTGATCAACATCTTATAGGCATCGAGCCTACTAATTACGTCTCCTTGTGTACTTGCGAATACTCCCGGAGGATGAAGAGTACCGGCTGTGGCGTTATCCACAACTCCATCAACTGCCACTCGTGGACCAACATGAGGGTTGGCGCCCTCATGCCCTCCTTGCAGTAAGTCAGCCGGTCGGAGCCCGGACAGACATCCCTCAACAGGCCGGGTCAGGTCCTGTTGAGGCAAAGTGGCGCCATGGGTCTTTGACGGCTCCATGGTGCCTCACCCCCGTTCCTCCAGGAAATATGTGTTGGTGCAAGGTTTTAGCCGTAGCCTAACGAGGGCGGACCCCTTCCCTGAACCACATATCACCTTTCATTGGATTTTAAACTGAAGATTTTAAAACTTTATTTAATTACTAGCTTTTGCCCGCGGCTTCGCCCGCGTGGTATTGGGGTTGCCTAATAAGAAGTTGTATATCCCACGGGAACCTTATGTTTTCCAGGATAAAAAGTAACATATGTGCTATTATGAAGTATACGCTATCCTTGGGCCAAATTTCATACAGATTCATCAGGCCGTTTTGGCGTGATTGAGTAACCAAACCAAAATAAGAAGTTATATAAGGTGCTTTTAAAATATATGCCAGGCTTTTTGGGAGCTGTACTGTTGTGTTTATAGATTACAATAGTGAAGAGCTTTCGTGCCCAGGAACAGTTAATCCAGTTTGAGAAAATAAAGTAGTTAAATAAATATTGACTCTATTCTGCACAACGTGGTTCACAAATTACGCGCGATGTTTCTCTTCGTCAATGAAACAGCTGCTATCTCTTTCCATTCGTTCTACGAATGAAAACTAAAATCAGCTGACTAGCTTTTCCCTACCTAATTCACTAGGTACGCAATAATACGTAGGCAAACAAGTGTTTTAAAGTGCAATTACTTACCAGTAGTTACCAGTTACGATGATAAACTTCACATCACACTTAAACAGTTCAGTTTAAGTTAGTTTAAACAATAGGTACTTAGATTAACCTTTCGACTTTTGTAATTACAGACACAATTAAAGAACAAAACGCCGGCGTTCGCTTAGGGCTCAAAAGTGTAATATCAAATAACGATAAATTACAGGAACTTGGCGTATTTAAAAGTTATCCGACACCAACGTATTTAAAAGTTATTTACACACTCCCTACCGATTTTGAAACTGTTGCACAAGTCCATCTCTGCGTTGCACACAAATGGGTTTTCACTTTGTTCAATGTGTCCGTTTTACTGTTCACTTGGCTAAATGTTTTTAATAAAAACGCGCGCGATAATAATAAAACTAAATCCCGTGGCGGGCGGGAGGCGACTGGCAAGCGGGTGGTCGGCCAGCGCGTGCGGCGAACGGGGTAGTGCGCGCGGGGGCGGGAAGGGGGGGGGGGGTTGCTGTGCAGTAACGACCGAGTGGCCGGCGCGCAGGCGGCATTCGTTTGAAATGAATGACAATCGTAGTATGAATGGCGCCGGTGTTTTGCGGCGCGGAGCGGCAACAGCGTATCGTAATATCGTAACACCGGAGGATGGTTTTATGCGAAAAAAGAATAACACAAATTATCAACATTTTATCTTTACTATTGTAATCTATAAACATAATACTATATTTCATAAAAAGCCTGGCATATATTTTAAAAGCACCTTATATATCCCACAGGAACCTTGTGTTTTTCCGGGATAAAAAGTTGCCTATGTCCTATTCCGGAGTGTATCCTATGCTTGTGCCAAATTTCATCCAGATCCGTCCAGCCGCTTTGGCGTGATTGAGTAACAAACATCCAAACATTGTAACTTTCGCATTCATAATATTCGTAAGATATATTTTTTTTTTTATTGTTGTTGATATGTTTCAATAAGTAAATAAGACCAAGATAATTTATTCAGATAATATTATAAACTGCGTTGGAAAAACTGACATTTAAAAAAATTACTTCAAATATTATGTTTATTAAATTATGAGGCGACAACCCTATCCAGAAAAATCTGAATTTTAACAACTCCGAGATCCTGCATAATTAGGATCCAAGAATTTGTAGGATCATAAGCATAAATAAAAAGAACATTTCGATCCTAGTTACAAATCCAAATATGTAATAATATGGCGGTAAAAAAAAGAAAACATAAATTTACAAAATCAGCCATAAATCTGTTATCTTGAATAAATAAAGCCTAGATGTTTTTTGTTATAGGAGGGATTTTAAGACACTATTTAATGCCGTCAATAGATTCTTAAAAAGAAGTCAAACTTTTAAGTTATAACTGTTTCTATGGTTTTTCTGGAAACCATAGACATTTTTTTCAAGTACTAATTTTCAATATTTTATAGCAAAAGGGCAATCAGGAGTTTTCGTCTCGCATTTATAATCACAAATCCTATGAAATTAGATAGTAAAAATGCCATGTCCGATTTTTTGGGCGAAAAATACACTGTGTGACGTTATTAGACAACCCTGAACTCCAGGTCAACGAACTAACATGGAAATACGTGTCAGACTGGAGACAAGATGTATCCAGCAATTACGTGGTAACAATTAAGAATGGGTTGGTACTCATTCTTGGACGTGATCCAAAAATACAATACTACAATTAAAAAAAAAAAACTTATTTTTCCACTTTACCTACACATTCTAAATGTCATATTCAAAATTGGTAGAATGCGCGAAGCTACAGTGTCGTCAGGCAGCGATCGATTTTTTTTTTATGGTAGTTAAAAATCATCCAATGACGAATCTCGCCCTTGGGTGGAACGGGAAACAGACTCTTACTGACTAAACAACCTACCCCATTCCTACATTGCTATACATACTAGAGTCAGAGCCCTCCTTTAAGAACGAACCTTTGGCCCTAGTTGGCTTCAACGGTTCTACAGGGTCCCTACGGTTGCTCACAACTCCTTTTTTCTTTAATCCACTGATGATATCATCTACCACAAACGGATTTTTATGCGGTTTTCGGAAATAGGGGTCAGGACCAAATTTTTGACGTAATCGCACAACGGAAATCACTACAAAATGTGTCACACTGGAAAATAAATGTAGGGCAACATTTCTATTGTGCTACATTTATTTTCCTGTGTGATACATTTATTTTCCAGTGTGACACATTTCGTAGCGTCAAAAATTTGGTCCTGACCCATAGATGCATTTTTTCATGGGGAAGGTCCAAATCTTTGCGAAGTAAAGTAATACAAGTAAGATTGTTGGTCAGTGTTCCATAAATGGTAATTTTAGAAAAAACTTGGATATTCTTTTTATTTCTTTTTCATGTAGTTATTGTCTATCTATGTCTAGTTGCTACAATCTAAATGGAAGGAGTCACTGGCTCCTGAAATACAGTCGCCTAACCTCAGGAGTCTAGGTTTCCCTTAATTGTTTACATATTGCAACAATAAATAGAATAGTGGGAAATAGTGGAGTTTCTTGCACATTCTTCTCCATAGAGATCTACGCTTTGGAATGTGCAATTAGCATAATTTTTTTACAGACAGACTTGACATTTCAAAAGTGCCTGTAAATGGTTTATTTGGAATAAAATGATTTTGACTTTGACTTTGAATAAAGAATTATTATTATTATATGTATACCGTAGCAATAACCTAAACAGACCAAAGTTCCCTAGATTATTATTATTCAACAAGCTATTGCATTGTAATAGGAATCCTATTATGAAAAAATATCCAAGCTTTTCATGGACGAAGTTTAATACTGCAACTTTCAAACTCAATTCTGAGCATAACTTTATTCGTAAAAGTAGAGAAATAGCACGAGAAATGTACTGTACTTGTGTCAGATGGATAAATATCGTGTTTTGTAGTCTAATATCCATCCTTACGTTGTTCAAACCTCTACGGTTCAGACTAAGCGTTTTGCTTCATCCTTCATTCTGTGCACATCAAAGGACTGGAACAAATTGCCTGCTGCGGTTTTCCCATCCAATTATTATTTGGGTGTCTTCAAGGCATTTTTGCTTGCACTCCAAACGAAAACGTCAAAGGGTGTGACGCCGCGCCGCAGAATTTATGCGATTTTTTTTATAAATAATCAGGCAGAAATGGCCGCGATAATACATCAACTGTCATATTTTGATAAAATTGTATGTACAATAAAAAATAAGACTTAAGGTTATAACTCGCAAAATTCAAATATTTTCATTAGCAGCTCAGTGTCAAGTTGTAGGTATGTTGATCAATTATAATTGCAACCGTAACAAGTATTTATTTACGAAATTACAATAATTTAAATAATCAATACGATTCTCTCAGTTTGTCCAACCCTATTTAAAGACTATTTCATCAAAAAGTAATTCAATGAATTGATGATTTTAATTAATATAACTCAGTAAAGCCTTATTTGGTACGGTCGCTAATCATATTTTAACGAACATAAAACCTGACACTACCTGATCCTAATACTTCCCCTTAAGGATTCAGCTTTAAAAATCTGCAGCCTATAATAACAAATCGATCAACGTGAATAGACATTTTTTGTTATAACAATTCTCGTAGCAGAGTGCTACGACGTAGCAGATGCTACGCTGTCGTAGCTCAGCCTGTATACGTCTCGTAGCGGAGAATTATGAAAAATCTTCAGCTAAGTTGAGTTTACGATATTATGATGTTAATATTAAACTACTAATTTGCAAAACACAAGTTTTTAATCCTGCTAAATGTTGCTTTAATTAAGCAAACCTTCCTTACGAAGGAAGTTCGTACATTTACAACGCCTTCCCAGATTTCTGTGTTAATACTTCAGTTTAAATTTATATTACGTCATGTCACATACTCGGAAGTTGTAGGAAGATATCTGCTACAAATTCCTTGACCCACTTGCTAGAGTGAAGTGACGGTTTGTGATCACAGAATAATGCGAAGTCACCGTCGTAAATAACTTTGCAAGCCTTCATAAACACAGGGACAGCTTTAATCTTTCAGTCCGTTGTTTTGGAATGAACAAACACAATTTTGATAATTATCGTGTTTCCTCTCATGCGAGGGAGTAAGGAATTAAATTTTTATTACATTAACTTCTGTTGAATGACAGAAGACATTAGGCATGCTCGACTGTTGTGGGTCTGGTGTTTGGTTTACTGTCACTGTTTGTTTTTTTTTAATTTTGACACCTGTCAGAATGCCAGCTCTGTGCTATTTTTTTTTAATTTTGCAGCATAATTAAACTCAGATACGAACATCCGTGGCCCCTTCCAAGTCTTTTATATTACTTTTTTTTAGTTAGTATTTTTGGTTTTAAACAAAGTTTTTGTTATTTTTTCCAAACATTCATTCAATGTCAGTAATGCTAGCAAAGGAGGAGGCGGACCGCATAAGGCAACGGCGTTTGCGCCCCAGACGCCGCCGCGATTCCGATCCTGACTTCCGGCCACCGTAGGCGTGGGCTTGCGGACGGTGAGCATTGGGTAGCTCGCCGTCCGGTCGTCTGGTAATCGTCCGGACCAAGCCCAGTCGTCGACGGCGCGCACTGTTCCCGCGCGCCTCAAGGAGTTGTCAGCAACCGTAGGGACCCTGCAGAAGGGTCGAAGCCAATCAGGGCCACGGGTTTGTGTCTGAAAAGGAAGGCTCTGGCCCTGGTATGTATGGCGATGTAGGAACGGGGTAGGTTTTTTAGTCAGTAAGAGTCTGACACTTGTTTTCCGCTCCGCCCAAGAGCGGAACTCGTCATTGGATGATTTTTACCTACCATAAAAAAAAAACATTCATTCAATGTGGTTTTTTATTAACAGTCATAAAGTTGTTTTTCCGTTTTTTGATGATTCATAAAACTTGTATTTTATTGCAACCAACCATTTACCCTTTCAGGCACCTTTAGCTGCGCTGATAAGTCTTTGAGGCGAGCTTAAACCCCAACGCAGCATCGACTCGGGTGCTGAAGTGCAAGGGTGTTCTTTCCCTCATGATTCGAACCAACTCCTTGCCATCATTATTGTTACACAGAAAGAAGTGACTGCTTCCCATTCCTTCTCGCTCCATACCATGGTCTGAACCACAGCCAGACGCGAGGGGTCGTTGCTGCTGATCACAGCTTCAAGGACACGGCGATGCTTAGCCCAAGTTAGACACACCTGTACGTTATGCTCCATTGTCATCTCAAGGCGGTCCGCGAAATGGGGACACTCGGGTGTTGTGCCTGCCTAAATCAGGTGCACAAACGTCCCGAAGACCTGCGTCATGCAGAAGTTGACTTCGCTGTAAGATCTCTTCAACCACTCCTCAAAGAGTGGACTTATAACTCATCAAAAAATTATAGTGAATAATTATATGCACACAATGTTTCAATATAATTTTTTCTGTACTGACATTTCAGTATAATTTTTTACCAGCTTGTGATATAAAATTTAAATTCACACAATCCCTCAATAAAACAATGTTGTCCGAAGTTAAATTGAATTTGACAGTCAGTAGTTTACCAAAGGGCCGTTGCCTGATTTGTAATCATTGGGCGCACAGAAAAACAATGCGGCTCGTTAAGATCCATGTTGCCTAACTGAAATCACAGCAGCTGTGACGATTGGACGAAATATTGTTAATCCGATTTCTGTTTATAATTCAATGAAGCCGTAATTTTGGGATTTTGAGAAGATTATGCTATTTCGACCGTTTGCTGAAAGTCTATTGTGTGAATTAAAAGTCTGTAACGACATAGTATTTATATATATATTTAATATATATATAAGTATTATTATGTAAGTCTGTTAATGTATTGTTTAATTCCTATTTTTTGTTGTATTTTTGTAAATTGTACACTGGATCTTATCCAAAATTTTTGACCTCTCTCTATTACACAGGTCAGGTTAGCTGTAAGAAAACTCAATTTTGAGTTAAGCTCGCTTTTGTACATATGTATATTGTAATCCTCTTTTTTATATACTGAACATATTTTACATATTTGGTGTACAATAAAGAATTAAAAATGTCTGTTTTAAATTTTGGGTCAATCAAGAATATTTGAAAAAGAAACATAGTTACTTGGTAAAGAGCCAAGAGCATCGACTTATGTCCTAGAGATAGACGTTCATAGAAATGATTTGTCAAAATACTGAAAAGTTAATTACAAAAGTCCGTTGCAGCGCTTCATTGATAATATGTCGTCTAACAAAACTTTTAAAAGTTACAGCGCTCTCACACTGCGTGAACGTCAAAACTGCACTAATTCATCGATGGTAAAGGTGTATGGCCTGTAGATCACATAAGTTAAGTGACTGTACGGTACGCCTAATCTAGTGCTTAGTACATATGTATCGATGGCCAAGAGTATTATTAGTAATGATGTGCTCGTCGAGTCGAAGATTTAAAGTCGGTGTTCAAACACCGAACCGAATGTCATTTAACTGAGACCAAGGCTTTCTGTCTAGTGTCTATGGTGCCGTTTAATAATACGTGGTTCACACTTGACTGACTAATTGTTGTATTTTGTGTTGTTTTTTATCTTATCGTGTTTTGTTGTTTTTTATGTGCGTCTATTTTGGGCAAAATAAAAATTGTTTTCTTTCTTTTCTTTTTTCTTTTGACGCTAATCTGTTGGTTTTCTAGCGGTTGCATTTCGGGGAGTGTGCGTCGAAATTGCGTATTCTGTCTGTTTCATTATCGAAACAGCAGACGTTCGGAATTGCTGACATTTAGCTACTCACAAAACGTTTTGGGAACACATTCATTGTGCGTACAGCTGAGGATTGGAACACCTGGTTAATATCTGTGATTCTTGATAATTACAATCTCCTTTGGATTTTTTACGTAAAAAGGATATTTCTAGGCATGAACACCTGAACAATCTGCTTGCATTCGGTAATAGCAAAATTCACTCGAATATTTCACAAAACTTTTCCCTGGTATACGTGTTTTTTAGAAAACTTGAAAATATTTTTTTTGTTTTTAAATTTCGTCATATAGAATCTTGATAAAATTTGCAAGGCTTCTATAGTAATATTTTTTGACTGAATACGAATATATGAGTACATTATGAAGCGTCAAAGTTCACGTAAAATAGCAGATTTTCCGAGGTCTTTAATACTACTAGTTTTACACTTTATAAATAGAATCCTGGATAATATCCATAACTCTTTGAGTTGCGCGTGTAACACACGCCGTTAAAGACTAGGACTGGGTCAATATGGATACCGAACAGTCGAACGACTCTATTCCCTAAGGAATAAAAAAAAAATACTAATATGTTTAAGTTAAACTTTATGAGAACACATAGATTGTTGCTACAGCTAAAAAGTGATATTCCTTGCCAAAGTCTGGGTTACCCGATAGCTACACCTTAGGACTATTTAAAACAAGCGTGTATACATTATTTCTAGACAAGTGTGCTCCATAGTCGACCATATAATCACTTACCGTCAGGAAAATTTTGGTCAAGCACAAGTCAATCAAAATTTAAAAAAGAACTTTGGCATCCAACTTGTGTTTAACACGTCCTTATCTACAAATTTTCAAATCAGTATCTGGGTATAAATATTCAAATATTTAACCAAATTTTATGGTCCAGTTGTATTTTTTTAACGTATGCTCGCAGCCTTTTGAAACGTTCCAATATGATATATCAAGCGCATGATGCCTACATTGTTATTTTGTTTGTGCTCAGTCAGCCTTCACTCATCCTAACGTGCTGACGTGTGCAGTCGCTCCGGTGCACGACATCTTTTTAATGTTACGTAACACGAGTATATTACCTATTCTAAATTATCCGGTTTTTGTTAATCGGTATTGAACAATTTTGTAAAGATAGATCAAGAAAATTACTACCAATTTCGATTTTCTCAATTCATTTGAAGTTGAGTGTTTCTCAATGTCTCCTTTAGCCTTCATAGTTCAGTCAAATTAGATCAAAAATCATAGGTAAGACTACAATAATTCACACCCTGACTATTAGTAGTATTGTTCGAATTACCGTCTTAACCTTTCGAATACCGTAATTAGAGACATAATAGAAAAACATTAGGAGTGCGAAACTATAGGTTTAGTACTTATAGGACAACATAGCTGTCCATTCATTTTTCAAGACCTTTCATCGCGGAAACGCGTGAAGGTATCGAGTTGAAATTAAAATCATATAATCAAGTTCAAGGGTCCTGTGCTGTGAAAAAATCAAACTTCTAAGTTACATATACTGTTCTAAAAAATTTAGTTATATTGCAACATTGTCAAGTGCGTTTAACCTCTACCTCATCTGATATTATTTATTTATCACCTTATATTTCCTCTTTTAAATTCCCTATGGTGGAAAGAGGAAGCCACAAGGGAGAGAGAACGCACAACCCCAAGCCTCAGCCTGCACGACAGAAGTCGCTCTGGGATTCGAGAAACGCAGAGCAATCTTCGGCCACCATGAGTGTGGGCTCGCGGATGACGAGCAATGGGTAGCTTACCGTCCGCTCGACCTGTAAGGACTGATCCCCAATATTCATCTGCATGTACTGTTCCACGTATACCTCTAAGATCTAAGATGTCAACGAACTGTTAAAAAGGGGGCCAATGGGGCCGATGCCTGCTGGGACCACGGAGGGAAGTACGAAATTGATACAAAGAAACTAAAGAAGCATAGGTGTGATTTTAGTCAGAAGAAGTCTGACACGCTCTTTCGCTCCACTCTAGAACGGGAGAATGTAATTTCCAATCTTAAAAAAACAGGTGGAAGCTGCCAAACAACAAATCTCGAGACTCGGCAGGAAATTCCATTCTTGAACTCTTCCTGTTACAAAATTATAATCAGAAACATTAAATTATATTTGACATAAAAGGAAAATATTCATCAGTTGAACAAAAATAATTATTGTAGCAACGTTTTAATTAGTATCGTAAAATTCATTGTAAAATCACTGGAATGTATTTTGTTAAGAGAAAATTGAGGCAGGAATATGTAACAGCATACCGACATTAAAATAATGGAAGAAGGAATTTTGAGGAGAAGGAAGGAAACTTAAGAAAAGCGAAGTTAAATATATGCTGCAGGCACCTATTTATTGATTTATTTTATTTTGTAGGGGAAGAAGATTTACATATAAAACGGCTATAAAGAGATGCTGTACAAAGTCCACCGACGCTTTCAATTTCCATTTTCGTATTCTTTTTATACTGAACGTTTACGTCGAGTATGGTTTAAAAGATTGTTGCTTCATCTAAAGCAATCAAATGTGATAATTGATGCAAAAGTGATGCCAAAAAAGAAAAATAACACCTGAAAACTCTGTTGGCATTCCATAATTCTACGATTTACTCGAATGTTTTTTTTTTATATAGGAGTAGGTACATTATGGAGAGTCAAATGTCGCGTAAAATAGCCGATTTTCAGAGGTCTTTACTGGATTACTCTTACACAAATTTACGTTTTGATTTCTATAGAAGCCTAGATAATATATCTGTTTGACCAAAATATCTGAAGAAAGATATGCAATAACATCATAATCTCGTAAGAGCGATTGTACGAAAATGTACGTCGGGTTGTCCGCTCTTAAATCTTACATTGAGTGCCAGAATTCATCGAAAAAGTATATTTCGTCATAAAGCATAGTCATAAAGCATAGTGTTGTAAATTGAGTTGTTGGTTCAAACTTATGTAATAAAATATCACTTAATTTATTTTTATATAACTTGTCCGAAAATTTGGTATTTATATCGAAAATTACACATTATCATTTATACCTACGAATACTTTTTTGTACTTACCTATTTTCAAAATTAAACTTTCATTAAAATCTGTATACTAATCAGGAAATCGATAATTTGATTACTGATTTCCTGATAAGTATGCTATATGTTAATAAGTATTTAAGAAATATTTTATGGTAATAAAGCGAAAGAGCGATATCATAAAAATAAGTAGGTACCTATCGAAACGGATCGGAAATAAAATTTAAATAAATGTAAACATAAAATAATAAATTTTTACCTACCATAAAAAAAGTGTTTACCTAAAGGCAGATATTGTTGGAAGTTTGCCAATGGAACGCGAAAAGTTTTTATTAAAATACGATTAAATGATTATTTTTTAATTCTAATTAATAATTAAGAATCTTACTGACTAAATGCTGCAGGGTGGTGCGAGAGAGTATATCAGAATTTTACTGACTAAAATCGCGTGGCTCTAGTGGGAATCGAACCTACTGGGTCCTGACCATTCCTGACGGTCAGGGTAATGCAGCAGTCAGGGTCACTAACTACAAGGCCAACAGGTCAGTCTATGAGACCCGCGTGTGAAATTTTAAGCCGTCGGCAACTCGGGGCAAATTCTTGCCGCACGGCCGGACGGTAAGCTACCCAACTCGTCGCCTGCTAGCCCGAGCCTTTGTTAGTATAGACCGAGACCCCTTAAGACGACCATTATCCTGACCAAGGCCTGAATTAGGGGCGGTGCGAGAGGTTACAGTGGCCGACATATGAGGAGGCCTAAGCAGTGGGAACATTATAAAGCTGCTGTTATGCTATGCTATAGATATTATCCCTAGGGAATATTTACAGTTAAATAGCCATTAACATTAAATTGCGTTAAACCTTTCAATCTGTCTTCTCACAGACCTGCACTAATAATATCGTCTTCCATTCATCAATAAATCCAATCCTGGGTCACACTTGGTAGAGTTGGAGAATCAAACGACTTTACGATGAAATGGAACATTAAATTAATTTATGCTTTCTAGACTGATTGTAATTATATTAGAATCAAATAATTGATACAACTCCGCATGCAAGTCGGACGCATCAGTGTAACCATTAATAATTATAATTTTATAGGCTAGGAACATAAATAACAATTAATTTACTGGCCATAACGTAGGTGTACAAAGTTATAAATTACGCTCATTTACATTGTACTGTTACATGTGTTTTGCAAATATTCAATTTCAGTATACATTTTTAATATTAGTGTCATGTTTTTTTTTATTACATTAATTAATTTAAAATATTTCATTTCACTAAACATTTAATCGGTAATTAAGAATGTCAAAGTAATGTAACATCAGAAGAATTACCATAATAAAATGACAGATTTATTCAAAAATTCAAATAAAAATGTCAAAATAATGACAATAGTAAATGTGAATTTAAAAATTAATCAAAATGTACATTACATACCTTCGCGGCTTCAAAAACAAATTACATTCAAAATTAACACGGTAAAAATATTTTTTTATCATATCAGCCAGTGAACTTTTTTTTAACTTAGGCAAAGGAAGTTCTTGAACCCCTAGGGTTCATTCACGCCCTCACACCCATTGACTTTTTAATGTCTTTAATTACGGTGCTTGTTACAAAGGTTGAAGCGTTTTGTAATTTATTGTACACCTTAGGTAGTAGCCATTAAAACTAATTTCTTTTTTATAAGTAGAGCCTATGTTTATCTCTAGAGACAACATTCCTTTTAGTCACATCTATATGCTTAATAAAATATTCAAGATGTTGTCGTACAAATAGACATATCTTTTTAACATTCACAAATATGCTAATGGGAAAATGTTGTGTTTTTTTTTTTAATTGTTTAGAGCTCCATCCATATACCCAGCTCAGATTGCACGCACACATTTTTTTTACGGTTTCGCACCTTAAAATGAAAATACTGTTATAAGATGACTTTGATGTCCATCTATCGGTCTGTCCGTTTGCTAACATAGAGCCAACGCATGGAGGCATCAAGTTGAAAATATAAAATCTCTGTTGTGCCTAGTCTGTAGTCCCTTGAAGCAGTGTAAAAAACCACTTCTAAGTTAAAAAAGGCACGGTCATTTATGACCCAAAAAACGTACATTTCAACACTCTCAAGGGAATCAAAGTTCATAAAGTACTTCTCGTTGACCCAGAATTCTAAAATTTGGCACAAAGCAAGGTTTAAGGTACAGGCTTTTTTTGCGGTGGGAATATTAGCCTTCTTCTTCATCCCTTGGGCGGGGCGAGAGATAGTGTCAGACTTTTACCCACTGCAAAGCCACTCCTGTTCCCGGTCTGTTTCTCTGTGCTTTCCATACCGGGGCCGAACCTTCCTTTCAGAAATCGATTATTGCGTGCTCAACGCGTGTCCCTCTGATTTAGCAGAGGGCACAGCGACGAGGTAAGAGCGGGCTCGGTGTGCACTCACCCTGCCATCGGGCAGGCAGGAGGAGGAGTTCCTCCTCCTTCTGCCACCGCTAGACTCGTAGCCCCAAAGATTGTCCAAGGTCATGTTTCTGACTTTCGATGGGGGTCGAGGGCCTTGGCTTAACCGCCCGGGCCGCGAGGAAGACAACCTCTATAAAAAATCACCCCAAACCTCCAAGCGGCGGCGCACCGTGAGGGAGGTTGTTAGCTTGACTAATGGGTAGCTAAATTAGTCCCTAGTGCGGACCACTAAATTTGAGCCAGTACCTAAAGTTTTATACTCGTGGGAACAAGATGCCAAAATCAAAATTTTTCACAACAACTATATCGGAGAGTGACGAGCGGTCGGAGTCCGACGCTGCGTCCAGAGGGAGCTCAGGCTCGGAGATGGAGGAGGAGTTGGTGGGCAACTCCGGAAGGGACTCGCGTTCCTTCCGGAAGCGCACCAAATCGGGGGACGGGCAGCCGTCCTCCGAAGAAGGGAAGGGATCGGCCCCAAAAATCCCCACCGGCAGTCGCGGTGGGGGCCAAAGCCGAGGAAAAGGTAAGGGGCTCACTTCGCAGGAGTCCGCTCAGCGAGCTGCAAAGCTTGCCGCGGAAGGGCGCCACCCTGGTGTGGTCAGCACTGGGGAGCGCCCGCCGCGTCAGTCCGGTGGCGCGCCAGACGATGGGGCGGACTCCGCCGAAGAGGCCCGAAGGTCTTTCGGCGAGCTTATGGTCGCGGCGCTGAAAGATATGGGCCGCAAGAGGCTCGCAAAGCCGTCTTCCAAGGAGAAGACGGTTTTGAAGCACGCCGCCTCTTTGTCCGAGGCTTTCGATAAGGCCTTGGACAAGAGCGTGGCGAAGCTGCGGGCCGAGCTCCGGGCCGAGCTTCGCGAGGAGCTTCGGGCCGGGCCCGCGGGCCCTGGAGCCGTTCGGCGGGAGGCCGTCGGAGGGGGTTCCGGGCAGGGACAGGGGCAAAGTCGGCCCCAGCCCCAGCCTGAGGCAGGGAGCCAGCTGCTGACGCTGGTGCAGTCGGAGCTGGCTGCCGTCCGGCAGCAGCAGCAGCAACAGTTCCAGCTGCAGATCCAGCGGCAGCTGTCCCTGCTGGAGGGAATTGTTCTGCGCCCCCCATTGGCGTCCTCCGGCCAGCGCCAAGCGGCATCATATGCTGCTGCCGCTGCGACCACGCCTTCTGCGCCCAGGGCGGGCCCGTTGGGGCAACCCGGGCGCAGGGCATGCGAGCCGTCACGGTGAGCTGCCCCGTGCCGGCGGCCAAGGCCATCACTGGCGAGGGCCGACGGCTTCTGGTGGGCTGGGTCTCCGCCCAGGTAAAACTGTTGGAGCCCAGACCTCTGCGGTGCTACCGCTGCCACGTGGGACACCACGTGGGGGCCTTCTGTGCCGCGGAGGTGGATCGCAGCGACCACTGCTACCAGTGTGGTAAGCCCGGTCATAGGTCTGCTGAGTGCCGGAATGCGCCGCATTGCTACGCATGCGCGGCGGCAGGCAAGCAGGCCGACCACCGGGCTGGGAGCAGGTCCTACGACCCCCCGGCCAAAGTGAAGGCCAAATTGAGTCGCCCCCCGACCACCACCGCCGCCGCCGCAGCCGCTTCTTCGGCCGCCGGCGCGGTTTCCGTCGCCGCCGCTACCGCCGTGGCGGTGCCCTCTCAGAGGGCTAGGGAGGAGACAATAGACTGCCAATAACGGCCCCATTACGTCTCCTCCAGGCGAATATCAACCACTGCGCCCCAGCTCAGGATCTGTTGCTCCAGAGCATGGCGCAGTGGTCGATAAACGTCGCCGTGGTCTCCGAGCCGCACTTTGTCTTGCCCAGAGCTGACTGGGTTCAGGACCTGAGCGGCTCGGTGACCCTTATCTCATCGGCCGCCGCTGGTACCCCGACCCTCGAGGCCGTCACGAAGGGTCGGGGTTGCGTGGCAGCACGGTTCGGGGACATTGCAGTGGTAGGCGTCTACCTGTCCCCGAACAGAACTCTCGCCGACCTTCACGACTCCCTCAGGGAGCTGAAGACCGTCGTCGCTGGGTATGGTACCCTCCCCGTGGTCGTTTGCGGGGACTTCAACGCCTGGAACATGGCTTGGGGTTCCCGGCTCACGAACCAGCGGGGTCGGTTGGTGGAGGACTGGGCTCTGGAAACAGGCCTGGTCGTCCTAAACCGGGGTTCTGTCCCCACGTGTGTGCGGGTGCAGGGTGAGTCCGTGGTGGACATTTCGTTCGCCAGCCCCGCTCTGACACCGCGTGTAGTTGACTGGCGCGTCATGGAGGGGGTGGAGACATACTCGGACCACCGGTATATCCGGTTTGACGTCTCCGCCCAGACCTCGACCGCGCCGGTCCGACAGACCCCATGTGGTCCGCGTTGGGCGCTGAGGCAGCTGGAACGGGAGCTCTTCCTGGAAGCCGCGGCGGTGCAGGCCTGGGTGCAAGCACCGGTCAGGCCTGCCGACATCGACGTCGAGGCGGAGTGGTTCCGGGAGGCCTTGTCGCAAATTTGCGACGCGGCAATGCCCCGTCTCCGCCCAGGACGCGCCCGACGCCAGGTGTACTGGTGGTCGCCAGAGCTTGCGACGCTGCGCACCGCATGCAATGCTGCGCGACACCGGTATACCAGACACCGCAGGCGCCGCTTCCGCCCGCCGGATGCGGAGGCCGTAGAGGCGGAGCTGTATGAGGGATACAGGGTGGCAAAGCGCACCCTCCGATCGGAGATAAAGCGGGCCAAAGATGAGGCCTGCAAAGCGTGGCTGGGGACGCTCAACGCTGATCCGTGGGGACGCCCATACAAGTTGGTGCGAGAGAAACTCCGCCCATGGGCTCCCCCGTTGACGCAGAGTCTCCGGCCACAGATCGTGGAGGGTGTGGTGAGCGCTCTGTTCCCTGCGCGGGGGGACCACTCCCCCCCGCCCATGGCTCCGCCACCAGCGGTGTCTGACGCGGACCACGTCAGCGACGACGGTACCAATGCTCCGGAAGTGACCGAGGTAGAGATGAGAGTGGCGGTACGCAGGATGGGTGCGAAGAATACCGCCCCAGGACCAGACGGCTTGCCTGGAAAGGCTTGGGTCCTGGCCATGGAGGCTCTCGGGTCTCGATTGGGGGGGCTCTTTAGCGCATGCTTGGAGAGGGGCCAGTTCCCACTTCCCTGGAAGACGGGAAAACTGGTCCTCGTCGCGAAGCCGGGGCGCCCTGCGGACTCTCCGTCCGCGTATCGGCCCATTGTGCTGCTTGACGAGGTGGGCAAGCTCTTTGAAAGAGTAATTGCAGACCGCCTCGTCAAGCACCTAACACTGAAGGGGCCCGATCTCGCGGACGACCAGTTCGGGTTTCGCAGGAGGCGCTCCACGGTGGACGCCATCATGCGCGTGCGAGCCCTCACGACGGGGGATGCGGTGTCCCGGGGCAGGTGTGTCTTGGCGGTGTCATTGGACATCGCCAACGCCTTTAATTCCCTGCCCTGGAGTTGCATTAGGACGGCACTCCGGTATCACCGGGTGCCCGACTACCTCTGTCGTACAATCGAGGCCTACCTGTCCGACAGGTACATAGTCTACCCCGGTCACCAAGGAGATTGGAAACGGCGAGAGATGTCGTGCGGTGTCCCACAGGGATCGGTACTAGGACCGCCCTTGTGGAACATCGGGTACGACTACGTGCTGCGCGCCGACCTCCCCGTAGGGGTCAGCGTGGTCTGCTACGCAGACGACACGCTGGTCCTAGCGCAGGGAAGGTCGTACCAGGCGGCGGTCGAACTAGCGACACGTGGGGTTGCGACAGTCGTTGAGAGGATCCAGCAGTTGGGACTCAAGGTGGCGCTGCACAAGTCCGAGGCCATGTGCTTTCACGGCCCTCGGAACGCGCCACCAACGGGTTCCCAACTAACGGTAGAAGGAGTTCACGTCGGCGACGGGTCGACGATGAAGTACCTAGGACTTGTCCTCGACAGCCGATGGAATTTCGAGGAGCACTTCCGACGTCTGGCCCCCAAACTCAATCGGACGGGGGCTGCTCTCAAGCGGCTCCTGCCGAACCTTGGGGGTCCAGACGCCTTCTGCCGGAGGCTCTACGCCGGCATCGTCCGGTCCATGGCCCTTTATGGGGCACCAGTGTGGGCGCCGACGCTACGTAAACGCCCGGCGGCCCAGCTGAACGCCTGCCAGAGGGTCATGGCCATCCGGATGGTGCGGGGATACCGCACGGTGTCCCGAGAGGCGGCGAGCCTCCTTGCTGGCCTACCACCATGGGATCTGGAGGCAACAGTCCTTGCACACATGCACGACCAGCGCGTGGAGGTGCAACGCCGGGGCGAAGATCCGCTGCCCGAACATGTCGAGGCGTGGCGGAAGGAGCTCCGGCGAGATCTCATGGTGAAGTGGAAACAACGACTGTCGCAACCCAGCGCTGGGCACACCGTAATCTCAGCGGTAGTGCCCCTCTTTGAGGCGTGGCTGGATAGACCTCACGGCGTCCTCACCTTCCGCATGACGCAGGTTCTCACCGGACATGGGAAGTTCGGGAGATTCCTGCACCGGATTCGTGCGGAGGAGACGTCCGGGTGTCGCCACTGTGAGGCGAGCCCGGAGGACACGGTGGAGCACACGGTGGAGGTGTGCCCTGCTTGGGAAGAGCATCGCCGTGTCCTCGTGGGGGTGATCGGCGGCGGCGACCTCTCGCGCCGGTCCCTGGTTCAGGCCATGGTCCGCAGCGAAGAGGAATGGCGGGCGGTCGCCTCCTTTTGCGAAGCAGTAATGCTCGTAAAGGAGGAGGCCGACCGCATAAGGCAAAGGCAACGGCGTACTCGCCGTAGCCGTCGCCGCCGCGATCCTGCCGATATCCGGCCACCGTAGACACTGGCTCGCGGACGGTGAGCAATGGGTAGCTCGCCGTCCGGTCGTCTGTAAGACCGAGTCCTAGTCGTCAACGGCGCGCACCGTTCCCGCGCGCCTCAAGGAGTTGTCAGCAAACTGCAGGGGCCCTTCAGGGTCGAAGCCTCCCGGAGTCTAGAGGGAAGTGGGAAACTGTTACCTCGACTCCAGGAATAGGGCAAGGAAAGTACGGGGTAGGTTTTTTAGTCAGTAAGAGTCTGACACTAGTCTCCCGCTCCACCCAAGAGCGGGTTTCGTCATTGGATGATTTTCACCTACCATAAAAAAAAAAAAACCAACACACGTGTAGTAAAATCAGTACGTAGAATAGGTATAAAAGACAGAAACCATTGTGGAAGTTATTGGAATTACAAAAGAAAGTTGTCTAAACAATCTTCTTCTACTGTCACTTAAATATTTCTCATCAACTTTTCAATGGAAAATTTTCTAATAACTACCAAACTCACCAACTTAAGCTGAAATTCGTGTGAAATCGAATTAATGAGCGCCACAAACAAGTTCTTAGTAAACTCTGGAGGTTTAATAATAAAATACAAAGGAAAAGAAAATATTGCCTAAAGACGATATTGTTTACTTTCATTAAGTTTTAAATAAGACTTACAGAAAGAATTCGTTGAAAGAATGACACACGTTTTTATTTACAAAGTAACTTTTATTTTTCTAAGGCTCGGCACAAATGGGCCACCGACCACAGCCACCAGTGGCCAGCGACGGCAACTTAACACACTTTTTAATATATTTTGCAGCGGTAGCGAGTGGCCGCTAACGGGTACACGTATGCGGCCCGTACACAAAATATATTAAAAAGTGTATCAAGTCGCCGACCCTGGCCACCGGTGGTTGTGTTCGGTGGCCCATTTGCGCCGAGCCTAAGGTTTTTTTAAGGTGAGAAAAATCATCTAATGACGAACGACCTTGGGTAGAGTGGGAAATAGTGTCAGACTCATACTGACTAAACAACCTACCCCGTTCCTTCCTTGCTTAAAGAATCTGACATTATAAGAATCTGGCGTTTATAGAATCTGACATTTGTAGAATCTGGCATTTGTAGAATCTGGCATTTGTAGAATCTGGCATTTTTATTATCTGGCATTTACTCGTATGATACGTGTACGACACAAATAAAAAAAAAATATGACATGTATTCTTACGAAGTGCATTTACATATTAATAATGTTTTATAGTGAAGGACCATTGTGTGGTTTTTATGTTGACATTCCTTAATTTTTTATAGTGTACAATAAAGTATATAATAATAAATACGTCTTTTATGAAAGTTTATTTATGAAAATATTACATAAACTGACTATCCTCAAATATTGGGCGATCTTTCCTCCTTGAGATTGCTATAATATATATAAAAGGGATGTTACGAGTAAATAGCATATTGAATGGACGGATGACAATCAATTTCATAAGGGATTCTTATCAAAAAGGTTGAACTGCACGGGACGCTGTTATCATGAAACCCCTGTTACTCAATATATATCAATTTATCACATTTTTTTTACTATAATTTATTTATTTCCTAAAGAAAACTTTTGGTCCACATTATGTGTTAGTATCACTTATTAAATAAGTGCAATAATACAAATTTTACTTATTAATAATAGAAATGTTCTATTTTACGTTTTATTTCACGATAAATAAATTACATAATTAATTAATTAAATTACAATTTTCTCTAAATTAAATGTAATGGAAAAATTAAAATGTCATAGGATAAAAAATTAAAAATGTCACAAAAGTCGTCTTCAATCGCGCGACATTTAAAAAAAATAAATTATATTAAACATTGTAGTTTATGATTGAGTAAAATTTATAAGAAATTGTTAATGAATAGTACCTAAATTCTAATAAGTAGTAGACACATCACCATCATCATCATGTCAGCCGAACGACTCCCACTGCTGGGCATAGGCCTCCCCCAAGGATCTCCAAAACGATCGGTCACCAGATCGTCAGTCCATCTAGTGCCCACGGAGCGCCACTTCAACGATGCAATCCTTTGAACGATGTCGGTTGTTTTGGTTCTCCTACGGATCTCATTATTCCTGATTCGATTAAGCAGGGAAATACCAAGCATCGCTCTCTCCATTGCTCGCTGGTGTCTACTACCAGCGAGCAATGGAGAGAGCGATGCTTGGTATTTTAACCGACATACGACTAGAAGAGATTATGTAGAGATTATGTATAATCTCTTCTAGTCGTATGTCGGTTTGTCGAATTGGCATTCAAACCACCCAAAGCAAAGGCAGCTTTATCCCCGCGTTGGATACTCTACTTCTTACACCATCTGTGAAATAATTAAAAGACAATTAATGAACTGAAACAAATTATACATTAGAGATGTTATTTACAAGTTAACTAAAAAAAACAAACAAATTTCAAAAAAAGAATTCTAAAATTGACATACCTATTATATTTAATTTTCTTTCTTTAACTAATTCTTCTTTCATTATATTTTATGTAGCTGTCAGTAACTCAACATTTTTTTTTGTTAATGGCCAGTTTGACTTTTTAATTTATAACTTGTTTGATGCAGAGTTCATTAAAATTTTAGTTAACTTCTTGTTTTGAAAATGTTTTTGACGTTCCGAATTCAAATCTCATTATTTCTTACTAAATATGTGTACATTAAATCCGGAACAGAATGATTTGTAGGTGATGGTTATACATATATTATATGACATATAAAAGGACATTATCGAGCAGGTGTTGTAAAAACTCATGTTACTTCCTCATCAACAAACCAAAACCATAAACAACAACAGCCGGTAAATCTTCATCAACTTTTATACAACATAATAAAGAACACAGGAGACGCAATTTTAACGTCGGTATCCTTTGTCGAACAGACAGAAAGGTACAAACCCTTCGCCATTTTCATTTATTTTGTCTGTATTCATGGGAAAATGAGCGAGAGTAGGTCCTATTGTGATTTATTTGTCTATAGCACAGAACAAAGGAGGCCCGGGGAAGAGGGATGTAGGGAAATTTTTACCCGTCTGTGGTAACCAGAAATATTACATCGTATTATCTGTGTTGTAGTTAGATAATCACAAAACCCAACTGGCCCCTTATTACAAAGCCCAGTGAAATATGGGTGTGAATTTCATGCATCTCTGCGCCATTTTTATATTATACTAGCTTTTGCCCGCGGCTTCGCTCCCGTGAACTGACTACTCTACCCAACTCTACTCTATTATACCCTATTTTTTTTTCTTCATAAGAACCTTCTTCTAACAATAATAAACGCAACAAAAAAAGAATTATCGAAATCGGTTCAGTTATTCTCGATTTTTGCGCTTACCAACACATTTTGCGATTCGTCTACACTAATATAATAAAGAGGTAAAATTTGTCTTTTTATTTTTTTGTTTTTTTGTTTGTAGGAGGTAATCTCTGGAACGACTGGTCCGATTGGAACAATTTAGCAACAATAGAAAGCTGCGTTACTCCTGAGTGACATAGGCTATATTTTATGTACGCGGGCGAAGCTGCGGACAAAAGCTAGTTTTTATATATAAGACTAGCGATCCGCCCCAGCTTCGCACGGGTATATTGATTATATTATGCATGTATTATGCATACAAACCTTCCTCTTGAATCACTCTATCTATTAAAAAACACCGCATCAAAATTCGTTGCGTACTTTTAAAGATCAAAGCATACATAGGGAAAGGCAACTTTGTTTTATATTATGTAATGATACAGTAATTTAAAAAATATTTTTATATTACATACAGTAATTTAAAGAATAGGTGTAAATTTTTAGGTAAATAAATACTTGAATATTTATTCCGGAAGGAAATCATAAATAAATAAAAGAATATTAATTCCGATCGGGAATCAAATCTGTGATATGCAGCACAATAGTTATTCGCTCAACTAACTATATGCAGCACAGTAGTTATTCGCAAAACTAACCATACTGACGTCATCAGATCTATCTCAGTCATCATCGTCTTCAGTCATCAGTTTTATTTTCTAAAACTGAAATTATATTACTCTATTTTGCCATTCATATGTTTAAGTAAAGAACAGCTGAGCGGGTTCAATGGCCGTAGGTAGTTGTCGGTCAATGCGTACTACCTACGGCCATTGATTTACAAAAACTAGTACTTTATTTTTTAATGTTACCTTTACAAATCGAAGGTGTTTTATTTACCGAATCGACCCTCCACGGGATTAAAACGGCAAAAATTTAACGGTACAGATATTTTTTTCCTTAAAGTTTATCTAACTAAATGATAATATAAAAATATACATTTAATTATAATAAAAATAACCTAAATAAACTAATATATACAAATGATTTATTGGGCATCAAAAAATCCATCCACATCGATATCAATGGGTAAAGTGCCCAGAACGCTGGCAGCATTGCCACGCTGGATGGCAATGCTGGCAATTGTATAGATATTTATGTTACAGTTTTTTAAAACATCCTCTTAGGAACGAACTCCTGTATACTCTCTCGCTCCACAGTTTATTTTCAACACAAAGCTGCAATTGTAAACATGCTAAGTGCATCGCAGGCAAAGCAGTAAACAACCCATAATTAGAACGTGCATCATAATAACCTATTTCTCATAGCTTTACCATTTTCCTAAACAAATAGTCAAGAGAGAGAATGTTGGAAATGGTGTAATTTACTTCAGTTGAAAAGCACATCTATTCCATGTCTTGTTTTTATGGTGGGCAGAAATCATTTAATGACGAATCCCGCTCTTGGACGGAGCAGGATAGTGTTAGCCTCTTACTGACTAAACACCCCACTCCGTTCCTTGTTTGCCTTTCGTACTGGGACCAAGCCATGCTTTCAGAAAGAGAACCTGAGTCCCTACAGTTTTGCTGACAATTCCTTGAGGCGCGTGGGAACAGAGCGTGACGTTGTTGATGACTTGGGCTTGGTCTGGACTGTTGCCAGACGATCGGAAGGAGAGCTACCCATTGCTCGCCGTCCACAGTGGCCGGAAATCGAGATCGGAATCTCGGCGGCGCCTGGGGTGTGTGCGCCGTTGCCTTGTGCGGTCGGCCTTCTCATTACCTCCACACTCGTTTATTTTTATTTGTTATAAACTAATGCTTGACTGCAAGCCCACCTGATGCTAAGCAGTGATGCAATCGTTGATGGTGAGTCGTATTAGTTTATTAAAAGCCTATTCACTCTAGCCTTGAAGACATCCAAATTATAATCGGATGGGAAGACCGCAGCAGGTAATTTGTTTCAGTCCTTCAATATGCGCGGAATTAATGCCGTGAATTCACAGTCATCATCATCCTACCCTTATCCCATATTACTTGGGGTCGGCGCAACATGTTTTTTTCTTCCACTCTGTCCTGTCACCCGTCACACTATCACTAACTCCCTTTTCTTTCATATCACTTCTCACACAATCCATCCATCTCTTCTTCGGCCTCCCTCTTCCTCTCCATCCATCTACGTGTAAACTCAAAACTCTTTTCGTAACATGCGTTTCATCTCTCCTCTTTACATGGCCATACCAAGACAAACGATTTCCTTTCAACTTTTCAGTCACTGGTGCCACTTTCAAATTTCCTCTAATATACTCATTTCTTACTTTATCCATTCGCGTCACACCACACATCCATCTCAACATTCTCATCTCCGCTACATGCAGTCTTTTTTCATCCATCTTCTTAACAGCCCAACATTCTGATCCATACAGAATGACAGGTCTTATCACGGACTTGTAAATTTTACCCTTCAACTTCAGGGGCATCCGTGGGTCACAAGTTGTTCCCGTGACCTGTCGCCATTTCATCCATCCTGCGTTGATCCGATGCGTTACGTCTCGGTCTACCTCACCATCGCCTTGGACGAGCGACCCGAGATACCGAAAGTCGGAACAGATTGGTATGGGCGTTCCGGCGAGAGCTAAAGCTACAGGACCGGAGAGACCGAACAAGTACTCCGTTTTAGTTCTGCTTACTTTCAGGTCAACACTCTCCAGTCTGTGCCACCACACCTCCAATCTATTCTGGACCTCTAGGCCACTCTCGGCAACCAGCACAATGCCGTGAATTCACAGTATGGAAAGAAATTGGAAAGAAATAAAATTAACAACATTAATATGTCTCACGGCTGTGCCATACAGGTCCAGTTCAGCATAATGCCAGACAACTACGTAGCAGTTGCCTGACGCTGGTTTTCAATTGGACCTATGGGTGTAGGTGGCTAAAAAACATAAGTCGTACCCCGCGAAACCGTCCACATTAGCGTTTCGCCTGTTTACAGAGCTTCACTTCTCTAATCTGGAGCCGCCATTACAGGTATTAAGTCGACAAAAGTTTTATTTCGTTTTTGCCATTTTTTCTTTTCATGCCGACGGCATATCTAAGTACCTATATTATGTTAACAGGCGCTGTCAATCCGGGCGTGATCATCGGACGGCGAGCAATCGATTGATCGATGTCTTCCCGCCCGCGCGAGTATCGCCCTGGGCTACACCAACTACTGCTTAGCGTACGTTTTCTTTAAGATAGTAATCAAATCAAATCAAATCTAAGAAGGAAATCAATTCGGCTCGAGATGATTTGATAAGCACGCCAACCAAACAATCTTGGGAGCGACTTTTTAACTAAAAAAGAAAAGTGTTTATTCGTGCTTCTCTCTAAACAGTAAAACAAAAAATACTACGCGGCAAATACATACATATAAGTTGAGTTGCTGCTGGTTACACTCAGCACAATCGATGCAATCCACTTCGACTGAGGCTTGAAAATCAGTTCCTGCACTTCCAAGGTCGACCGTCATGATGGTACCTACAACTGGTGTGACGAGGATTTTAATTAATTTTCGGGGCTCAATCGAAGTTATCCTATATGGCTCAAGCCAGGGAGTTGTAAGAATCGAGCGAACAACCTCAAAACCTCGAAAACAAAACCTTCAAATTTCGCTGAGAAGTATGCCAAGGAAGTATCTTAACGCCAATTTTGTTATATTCTCCATAATATACATTTATGGAGAATATATTATGAGACGTACTTGCGAGAACAGAGAGGAAAGCATCACTGTTAACCTGCACTACGCCGATGACACTACTCTAATTGCAGCAATTGAGGCGGAAATGGCTTCATTTCTAGACCGAATGGAATGGATTTGCGAGGAAATGGGGTTTTTTAACAGATCTTCCATGTTTTATTGAGTTAGACATAACTTTGAAAATAAACCACAACAAATAATATGATTTTATTTTTAAACTAGCGGCCGCCCGCGACTTCGTACGTGTGGACCTCGTATCTTACTAATATTATAAATGCGAAAGTTACGATGTTTGGATGTTTGTTACTCAATCACGCCAAAATGGCTGGACGGATCTGGATGAAATTTGGCACAAGCATAGGATACACTCCGGAATAGGACATAGGCTACTTTTTATCCCGGAAACCCCAACCCCAATATCACGCGGGTGAAGCCGCGGGCAAAAGCTAGTTTTTAAATATTTATGAAATTATTCGGCAAATAGTCTTAGTAGTTTAACATGTGTTTTTTTTAAACATACGGACTACTCGTTTTCGACGTAAGTAATGTTCGATTTGAAATCATCAAAAATCGTATATCCGTGAATCGTATATCTACGCCTTAACCTTTCGGCTACCGTAATTAGAGACAACTAGCTTTTGCCCGCGGCTTCGCCCGCGTGGTATTGGGGTTGGGATGGGGGTTACCGGGATAAAAAGTAGCTTAAGTCCTATTCCGGAGTGTATCCTATGCCTGTGCCAAATTTCATCCAGATCCGTCCAGCCGTTTTGGCGTGATTGAGTAACAAACATTCAAACATCGTAACTTTCGCATTTATAGTATTAGTAGATAAGATTAAAAGACAATAGGTGTGCGGACACCGGTGTCCTTTTGGAGCTTAATAAACTAAGTGGGGCACCTACATATCGCAATGAAATAAGTGAGATAAGTGAAGGTAACGAATTGCAGCAAGATTGCAGATGTCTGTGCCACGATTCCGCTGAACACGGGCTTAAAGTTTGACATTGTTATGCTATCTGAGGTGAATTTGAATTACCGAAATCTCACAGCCATATGTGGAATATATCTCCACTACAAAATTAAACGTAGGAAATGAAAGAAAATGCGATGGTGTGTTTGTGTGTGTGTGTGAAAAACGGGCGTACATAGCATTGGTCATGATGTATCATCCTAGCTAAATCTCCTTATATATAAAAATAAATAGCTGTTTGTTAGTCTCGCTGAAATTCAAGCTCAGATGGACCGATTTAGCTAATTCTAGTCTTGAAATATTTATTACTTCTGTTCATACGTACTTATATTCATTTTTTTGTAATGGTTGTGCTGTGTCTGTCACGAATAAAATTGTTTCTATTCTATTGTATATATCGTGGCCATATTGTACAATTTATCTCTTCATGATGTGGCCAACTAAAACTGGCCAGATCGTTTAAACGTCAACGTTTCATGATATTTCAAACAACGTTTGGCCATATCGTAATATAGGATTTTTATGACATGGAATTTGAGTCATCATCATCTTCCTGCCCTTGTCCCGTTTTATTTGGGGTCGGCGCAATATGTCTTTTTCTTCCACTCTGTCCTGTCACCCGTCACGCTATCACTAACTCCTCTTTCTTTCATATCACTTCTCACACAATCCATCCATATTTTCTTTGGTCTGCCTCTCCCTCTCCATCCATCCACATTTATACTCATGGCTTTTTTTGTAACATGCGTTTCATCCCGCCTTTTTACATGGCCATACCAAGACAAACGATTCCCTTTCGACCTTTCAGTCACTGGCGCCACTTTCAAACTTCCTCTAATATACTCATTTCTCACTTTATCCATTCTCGTCACACCACACATCCATCTCAACATGACATGGAATTTGAGTAATCTTTGTTAATAAATAAATAAGGCCACATCATGAAATGCCACCATTTCATGATATGGCCGGTCACATCATGAAGTGATTAATTCTATGATCAGATCACGACATATATATTAGTAGTATCTAGCATGTTACTCATAGCATAAGCTCTGCTTAGTTTGGAACTAGATGGCGTTGTGTGATAGTTGAGGAATATCTTACTAATATTATAAATGCGAAAGTAACGATGTTTGGATGTTTGTTACTCAATCACGCCAAAACGGCTGGAAGGATCTGGATGAAATTTGGCACAGGCATAGGATACGCTCCGGAATAGGAAATAGGCTACTTTTTATCCCGGAAAAACTTAAGATTCCTGTGGGATTTCACATTTCATTTGATCAAGTGTAAAATTGTATAGGGCAACCCCAATACCATGCGGGCGAAGCCGCGGGCAAAAGCTAGTTATTATTGTATTAAAAAATTTATGATGCCAAATATTGAAACTACAACAAGTACTTTTCTGGAGCCAAGGGCCCTTGAACTAAGGCACGAAGGAACTGTGAGTCGTTTAATCAGTAGAAGTCTGACATGTCCTTTTCACCATAAAAGAATAAAAAACAACAAATGCCATTATATATTTACGACCAAATAGGCACCGGTTCGGTTTAAAAAGCCTAAAATTCTCATCTCTTCATTCTCATCTCAGCATCTCAGATTACCATCAAAATAAACCGCTTTTCGGGCAATGTTTATTAAAAAAATACACCTACAAGAAAAAAGGTTTTATTCGACACGAAAATACCGTGACCTGTTTTATAAATAATTGATTGCTACCGTTTGAATTTAATTCCCCAATTACTTCCTAGTCACTGTTGACATGACAACCAAATTCGACTATAAATACTTTATTCTCAATTAATTAAATTTAATAGAAAAAATGCTATTACTATGCTATTATTTATTATTATTAATGTTGTTATTACTCAAGCCCCGAGCCGGACGCCGGCGTTCGCACGCCTTTTGTCTTTTTATATCGTCTCTAATGTCTCTAGTTTCAAGTTTTTAATAAGATAAATTATATTTAACTTAAAACAGCAGATTAAAATAATTCGAGTTGTTTATACAACTGTGTAAATGATAGTTGTGTATTTTTGAGTGATCCTTGGATGATTTGGAAATACAATCTAATGTGTGTCTTCCTTCCACAGGATTGCTGCAAACCTAACTAGGTCATCGGTGCACCTCGTGGGAGGCACAGTGGCCACTCCAACTTCATTTGGCAGGAAACTATAAAACGCATAAAGGAAAAGTTTTCACAAATAAACGTAGGTACATACCTTCCCATTCGAATCCTATAGAGGTCACATTCAAGACCCCATATTGAGAAGCCTATATCTTAACTTAATGCATTATTGATTGAGAAAAGTCTGCCTCGCGACGGTATTTGATCAGAAATGTCCATAAATTGTGGTCTGGGACCGCTAACGTCTCAGGGCCTCCGGGCTTCGGGGCCATGCCATCGATGGCATGGCATCCCAGGAATGTGCGGCTTCATATCGTTGTGTGATGTTTTATTAAACGGCGTATTACTTTCTTTGTGAATTGTGAAGAAAAAAGGCGAAGAAAAAGACTGTAAGTGGAGTTTATTACGAGGATTAAGGGTATGATGATGGAGACCAAAAAGTGGATTGTTAGTGGATTGACCTTTCGAATACCGTAATTACAAGCACAATAACATATCAAATTATAATAATATAATTAAAATATAATATATATTTTTTAAATTATTATTATTACTTTCATTTTATTTTGACAATAGGTGGGCAGACACCGGTGTCCTTTTGGGGCTTAATGAATTAAGACTCTACGAGAAGATTAGATTTGTTCGCGATTCGCCCAACAATGAAAGACGTTATGTCAGATAGTATGATTTTATTTTGACAGTAGGTGGGCAGACACCGGTGTCCTTTTGGGGCTTAATTAAGACTCTACGAGAAGATTAGATTTGTTCGCGGTTCGCCCAACAATGAAAGACGTTATGTCAGATAGTATGATTTTATTTTGACAGTAGGTGGGCAGACACCGGTGTCCTTTTGGGGCTTAATGAATTAAGACTCTACGAGAAGATTAGATTTGTTCGCGATTCGCCCAACAATGAAAGACGTTATGTCAGATAGTATGATTTTATTTTGACAGTAGGTGGGCAGACACCGGTGTCCTTTTGGGGCTTAATTAAGACTCTACGAGAAGATTAGATTTGTTCGCGGTTCGCCCAACAATGAAAGACGTTATGTCAGATAGTATGATTTTATTTTGACAGTAGGTGGGCAGACACCGGTGTCCTTTTGGGGCTTAATGAATTAAGACTCTACGAGAAGATTAGATTTGTTCGCGGTTCGCGCAACAATGAAAGACGTTATGTCAGATAGTATGATTTTTTGTGAATTGGTTTGTGTGCCAGTTCCCGCGCGCCTCAAGGAGCTGTCAGCAAATGGCCAACTGCAGGGCCGAAGTCTATTGAGGCCCCGGTCCAGTTTTTGAAAGAAAGGTCCGACCCTGGTATGAAGACTGAGAAGGAAAGGAGTGGATCGTTTAATCAGTAAGAGTCTGAAACTGTTTCCCGCTTCGCCCAAGGGCGGGATTCGTCATTAGATGATTTTTCCCACCATAAAAAACCCCGTGGAAGGTCTTTCAACGCTGCGTCTTTTGGTACATGGTCACTACTTCAGAACCTTTCATTCTTATGTACCCTGCTTACCGCCACTTAATATTTTTAATACTGACGGCTAATCTGCCGTGCTTATGATAATTGCAATAAGTCACATAACTCAATATCGACCAAAATGTGACTTATGATAATGGCAGTAAGTCACATAATTCAATATCGACCAAAATGTGACTTATTGCAATTATCATAAGCACGGCATTAATGGTGATGTATGAAAATTCAGATTGTTTACATAAAAATATCGAAAACTATTGTGTCAACATTGACAATACCAATACAATAACCGTGTCCTAATATAACGATATACCAAGCAAGCAGATGTTCCCTGAATCAAAGAATCCAAATAATCTCGAAGTCCAATGCAATCTGAGAAGTACGAGTACAAAAATGGGAACAGAAACTGAATTTGCTTGCTGTGGTGACCTATTTCTTTGAGTACCTATGTCTTTTATAACTACGTCGTTCAGTGGAGCAGACCTCTCGAGCCAAACGAGAACGAATGCCGATTTTTACGTGTAGTTCGAGCTTGCAAGGACGTGTGTGTTGAAGATCTTTATAACTATAAACTTCATCAAAGTCAAGAATTTTCTAGATGATGTCATCAACTAACAAGTGAAAACAGTTTAAAATATGGATTTTAGATAGTTTCCTAGAACGACTTTTTTATGGTAGGTAAAAATCATTCTATGACGAATTCCGCCCTTGGGTGAAGCGTGAAAGAGCGTCAGACTCTTACTAACTAAACAACCTAGGGTAGGTTGTTTGATTCCAACGTTGCCAAATATACTAGGGCCAGAGCCTTCCTTTTTAGACACGAACCTTTGGCCCTAATTGGCTTCGGCCCTTCTGCAACCCCCCTATGGTAGCCAAGGCACCTTGGGCCCGCGGGAACAGATCAAAAGCGTTTACTAAGCATCTACCTAAATCTTATACCTTAACAGTTAAAATTGCAAAAGAAGTTCATTCCAATAAGAAAATGAAACGTACCTGTATCGTCTCTACGTTTGTGTGTCGTATGGCATTCCGATATCTCAATTGTTGAAAGGGGTCGTCCATAAATTACGTTACAATTTGTTAATTTTGTTACACACGTCGACGTCCTTGTCACAGCTAGTCACAATCATGAAACTCCCTAGTGTGACGTCACATGTTTTGCAATGTTCCGTCTGTACTTAAACAAACCTTTATTCATGTGTGTTCAGCCGATTTTTACTTGCAAGGTAAACGGCGGCGGCAGTAAGACGTTGGCATTGTAACCTCTTATTTGTATATAATGTCGTTATTATGTCTACGAAATAGAGGTTTTCGTGTAAGTTAGAATGTTATTTTTTTTTTTTTTTTTGATCTTTCATTAATAGTTTAGATAGATAGATATATCCTTTACTGTACACCAAAAGAAAAACAAAAAAGAAGAATAGAAATAAAAATAAAATAAAGAAAGAAAAAGAAGTGAGTTAAGTGAGTAAGAATTCGGGTTTTAATATGTAGTAATTTTAAAATGTGACATCACAAAATATTTTAGTTCTCCCACCACACATGATGTCACACGTTCGTCAAACTCCCCTCCTCCTAAAGTGTAATGTAATTTATGGATGGCCCCTAAATGCAAACATCGTTTCAATGAGGCTTGTTACAAGTAAACACATATATTTGCAATTCCTTCCGTGTGCCTTTTGCCTTCTTCAACTGGTAATATAAATCTTCAATAGGTACGTATTATTGTAAAAATAAAATGTATTTTTTTATTTTATTCTCACAATCTTCGATCGTGTAACTGAAAGCAGCTTAAAAAGGCTTTTAAGGTTTTCCACATTACCCTTTTATTTACTTTAACTTTACATACAAATAGTAACACTTTGATGGCGTACAGCATTGGGTACCTGTCAGTTAACCTTATCGAAGCGTTGTAGAGGTATGTGAAACAGTGTTTTCTCCATTGAAAAGAGAACGTTCTTTTATCAGACGGGCTTGTGTCTGGTCCAGGCAACTGCATCGTTTTCTTATGAAAATTTAAGAAATATTAGTATAATCATTATATAGCCTTAAATTCTAATAAAAAATGTCATGGGGCTTTTATGACCCATTTTATGAAAGTTCGCGTACTCAAACCAAATCAGTTTTAAATTGTAGATTTCAATCTCACTTTACAAAATATGAATTTTTTTTTACGTATCCAATGTCCGAAAAAAGTTATTTAACTTTTAAAATGTTAAAAAATTTTGCTTAATAAAACAGTTCAGAAGTTTTTACTTTTAGCATTGTGAAAACGTATGTTCCAAGCAAAATAAATATGCTTGTATAAATAACTACGATGTAATAACTCTCTCGCTTGCACATTTGGCAGATAGAAAAAACTGATAGACTAGTACCAAAGAGTGTATGCGGTTAGATGATTGTCTAGGCATCGACCTAATTAAATAATTTAATTTAATTGTGATATTATATTTATTCAGTTTCCATTTTATTTATTGTGTTGGTTTTTTAAATGTAAATGGGTGTATTTGGCCTGAAATTAAAGATTTTATTATTATTATTATTATTATTAATCCGGTAAAGAGAACAGGCTCGAGGTGATCTGCGAGATGGTATTAAAAAAAAATGTGCATGGGCCAACGCCGCTTGGACTGCGTCGCTGTCGTTCGTCATCCGTCGATTCTGTGTGCGTTTATACATGTGGTTCTGTTACGTATCATTTTATCGACAATAACAAAACGAGCATTATACCTACGTAGGTATATTTTAGAAGATCCCACATAAATTGGAAGAAATTGTATTAAACAATATTACTGCTCATGTACACACGGCCGCCGCACTGTTGGAAGCCGTCAGCATGTTGTAACCGTAGTTTATTTTTTATCATGGGACAAGATGTAACTGTGGATCAAGATGTAACGTAGGTGCACCTGCAGTCTTTTTTTTAGCGGACAATGACCCCCAGTGATCCTCCCTTCCTCGCTCTTGGCAATATGTAATAACAATAGATATTAATCAAGCTGAATATAAATATTATTAAAGTAGAACTTGATTTTAATTGTCCCATAAATCATCATCATCATCGACCTTTTGAATGATGGGAACATGCCTCCTCTCTTATCTAGTAAAAGTAGTGGGCCGTACTCTACCCCGCGGTCCCTTAAATAGTTTAATACAACTGCTTTTGATAAAACTAGCACATTATAGTTTCTTTCCCATAGGAATGTCTCCATGGGAAAATATCCAATACCGCTTAGGGATGACTAGCTTTCGACTGGTAAAAGTATTTTAGAAATCATATTTTCAGTAGATTTGAGTTAATTCATAACAAAAATGCAATAAAAAATGCCTTAATAATAGTAAGTAAAATATTTTTTCTCAATTCAATTCAATTTCAATTTTTTTTCTCAATTCTCCCACAGCCCACAAGAATGCGACCCATACCACTTGTGTTGCAAATATGTCTATCTATATACCTTGCCATGTTTCGATTGTGTACGCCGTGGGCCAAATGTCCAAACAAAAAGCCCAATGACCTTTAACTATACGTTACAAATGTTAAATCTAAGAGTAGCGTCTCTCATAAAATGGTGGGCATATTAGGGCCGAAACACATAACCGCGTTGCGACGTCGCACCGCTAAAATTAACAGTGCCGCCCGCTGCTTTTTTCGCTTCGCCGACACGGTTTATTGTCTTATCCTACAGGGATAACCAGTTCCTCGTATTTTTTAAGTATGAATAGACGTCTCTCTTTCACTGATCGTAATAATCTTAAACAGGACACGCCATCTAGTAGCAAGTAGAGAGGAACTAAAGATGACGTGCCTTGACAGAGTCAGACGTTTCCGTTTGGCTATGAGATCCAGGCCAAGCCGTCGCATCGTGTAGATGCACTGGAACTGTCCTACGTTTTGTTGTTTGTACCTACCTTCGTAACAATAGTGCACTGTATCGATTTGTATTGAGAAGTAAACTGATCTGAGCAACTGATCTTAGCAATTCTTATTACTGGATACTCACTTAGGAGGGCAGTGGTGGCCGAGTAGTAATGGGCCCGACTTAAAGGGAAGGTGAAGGAAATCATCGTGAAGAAACTGACATGTCCGAGAAGCAAAATTCGAAGACATGTGACATTCACAAACTCGCACTGGACCCGCGTGGTAAATTACGGTCTATTCCCTCACCTAGAGAGGAGGCCTGAGTCCCAGCAGTGGGAACATAATAAGGCTGAAGCTTTGGTATGCTATGCTACCCACATCTACTCACCTAGTCACTGACCATAAGCTTGAACCATTTTTGATGAGCCGTCACTTTCATGTCTTTTCCAAACTAAACCAAAGTTACGGCCTCCACACGGCAAAGGACATACGAGGCGTATTAGACCTCGTACCGCACTGATTGTGTCAAGTATACCTGTAAGTTCAGTTACCTACCTACTTACAGCCCCAGCAGATCCCAACCTACGCTTCGCATTACACAAAACTATACGAAGTAAGACAAAAGCCTAGCACAGATTAACAGAGGCGCCTACCTATCGCCGCATTCAACCTATTGAAGCCAGCGAGGTCAAGTGTTGCTACATGTGAATACTCAGTATACACGGACACATTTACTTGACGTGCTCTGTTAAAATGTTGCCAGTTTAAAAGTTAAATGATGGAACGTGAATGGTTTACCTCTTTGAGAGTTTGGATTTTATTTATCTACATCTACACTAATATAATAAAGAGGTAAAGTTTGTTTTTTTGTTTGTAGGAGGTAATCTCTGGAACTACTGGTTCGATTGGAAAAATTTTAGCAACAATAGAAAGCTACTTTACTCCTGAGTGACAGGCTATATTTTATGTACGCGGGCGAAGCCGCGGACAAAAGCTAGTTTAGTATACACGCAGCCTCGTATCTTTCAGTGTTATTGGTAAGTTTTTTCACTGTACACCGTTGAGTTTTGAAGATCTATCCATTACTTTCATGTAATGGATAGATCCTCAAAACTCAACGGCGATCAACGACCATCGATTTACTACACTAGTCAATGACTTGTAGGTAGTTAGTACGCAACGGCCGACTACCTAAATGTTGACTCGCTCAGCTGTCGTTTTCTTAAAGAAATTAATTTCCTACATGTCTAAATTAATTAATGTTAAAAAAGTACTTTATTTTTTAATTTTATTTTGTGTTTCATGTACCGGATCGACCCTCCATTGGATTAACGTTTCGGTACCGTGATTAGTACAATAGGTATGCGAACGCTGGTGATCGCTTGGGGCTCAGGAGTAAACAACCAAAGACTAAAACTATCCATATTTAACGATGTATATAGTTATGGAATTTTGTTTTAGAAGAGTCACGAAAAACAAGTCATTTTTGGAGATTATTATTGAAATGAAATGCCAGGAACTGGTAAGAGTGGTGGTCGATTGAAAATTTTCCCAAAACAGAATCCTATATATTATTATGAAGACAATCATTCATATTGAACACCTGATGTTTCATTTATTACGCCTGAAGTTTACGTATTTCGTTTGTTTCCTTTTTCTAACCTATTTCGCTGGGGTTATTTGTTCGATTTTTATGTTTTGACTACGTAAAAATAACATGGCAGGCAATCATTTGTTGTCTAAACATTTTCGATCGCCTACGGAAGCAATAGTTTCCATTCTGAGTGGAGGGAGAGCTCTTCTCTCGCACCTATGTATGTAGCCGGTAGTCCACCTGCTCTATCGGACGCCCAGGGTATCTCTCTTGTGGTGGCTTGGGAGTGATGAAATATGTCCTGGATCTGGACCCTAGTGATCGCAAAAAGTCACAGTCGCCGATCGCCTTCACGAGGACACGGCAGTGCTCCCCCCAAGCGGAGTAGACCTCCACTATTTTCTCGACAGTTCATCCATACAATGGTAACACCCGGGCGTTTCCTCCTGCCGAATATGAAACAATCGTGGATCTGCATCAGGTGAAAATAAAGGATGTAGTGTCTCCAACCACTCCTCAAATAGGAGAGTATATAGTTATATCCGCGATTGTGGCGTGTCTAATACTCAATTATTAACCTAATTTCAATCAATTAATTTTTCCAAATTTTACTGGCAATGGGGCCTTCCCATTTCATTGTGCGTCCTTTCGGCCCCAACGGTCATCTAACCGTAAGGGGCCGAAAGGATCTGGAGCGGTGACCTCATACTAAAGACGCAACGTTGGAAGGCCTCCCACTAGGTAGACCGATGACCTGGTCAAGGTTGTTAGAATCCCATGGATGCGAGAAGCACAGTATCGATCGTTGTGGCGACGCTTGGGGAAGGCCTGTATCCAACAATGGACGACATTCTGCTGAAATGTTTTTTTTTGTTATTTGGTTTACTCAAAATTTGCTTACATTGTTACATTATAAAATTCTGCCAAACTGTAAAACAGTTTGTCGGTAGTTGTTCTCGTTTCACATTTATACAAATTTTGTTAAGACGTGATGACGATGACGATGATGGCGGATTTTATATATAGAGAGAGTCAGGAGACAATATCTTGCAGAGAAATACCTCTAAAATACCCATTTTTTTACCGGAACCATAATATTAAACGAGTTTTGATACGTACTTGAGTTTCAGGTTACATGCGGGCAACGATCAAAAATGTACTAGTTTCGTACGCCTACGTACATACTCCATCAGAATGTAACACTATATTCCAGCACATCATTCAGTCTATATATAGGCACGAAATGTGAATGGTTTGAGAGCTAATTTAGAAAGGACTAGCTATTTTCGAACAGTATTTTTAGACAAGACCAGACATCGAATTTCGTGGAACACAGTATTATGATAAAATGCTACCTATAATGTTTTGATTTTTACACAGGTTCAAGGACTATTGCGTGTAGGCGGACATGGTCCAATTCGCGATTGGCACAATGTTTAAAAAAAGATCTGATTCGCAATTGGTCCAATCGCAAATAGATGAATTGGATCAATCGCGAATTGGACCAAATGCGCCTAAAGGGTCTATTGCATACGTCAGATATTCATTTATCATTCATTATGTACTAGATTACCATTGTAAGCCATTTCTTTTAATGGAGTGTCAGTGGTTGATCATTGGAAAGTTATAATGACGCCATTATATTAGTAGATTACCAAACTTGTCAAAATAAAAAAAAAAGAAATTAATGATAGACCAGACCATTCTGTCACTTTTGTAAAAGCAGACTTGAGATCCTTTTTTTGGGCTGAGATTTGGTTTAATATTAAATGAAATCTTTCCACACCGCAGGGGTTCGAAAATAGTGTACGACGAATATATCAAAACTCCAACAGACTTGTTTCACAGACCTGTTAAGTCGGATTACTGAAAACTTATAAAACTTTCTTGAGTAGTCAGCATAGAACTAAAGCAGAGTATATTTCGTGAACAACTGCTGTTTCTTTATTCTCTTGCATGGATAAACTAGAGTTATCAACCAGACGTCGCTCGGTAGTAAACAAAAAGACAGCTTGCTGTAGTTACAAAATAAAACGTGATACTTTCTTGAAAGTACGTATCGTTAGCTTCCCTGCAAAGCTCCGTATCTTTTCTCCGTCTGAAGTACGATTTTCTTGTTTTCTTTCGATATCTTGTTTCGTCAAAAATACCTTAACAAGAAGATAAGCTGGTTCAAATAAAAGGCATGGCTTTGTTCTTAAGGCCTATGTTGTTTCATTGGTTGCTATGGTTACATGGTGAGGAAAGAGTTTTATCTGCCCAAAGAGGTTTACATCTATATCTTTATTTAATATTCGAAATGTTTTTGACAGTTATTGTGCAAGTTAGCTATACCTTCTTATAAAATGCTTTGTCCTGAATAACTGTCTGACGGATCAATGCACAGCTTAAACAGCAAATCAGAATCTTGGAAAATATATGTTATTTGTATGACGTAGGATTCCTACTATTTATACTTAATAATATATCAACGCGCAACCAAAACCACAGGGTCTAGGGGTGTTTTTTTTTTTATTGTTATAAACCAACATTCGACAGCAAGACGATGAAGACGGGTTCTAACAAAATTGATCCCCAAAGGTCCAAAATTTGTCTTGAATATCTGCTTTCTGGTAAGCGAAGCCGCTGACAAAAACTAGTACACCTATAAATACGGTTCACAAATGTGTTGTTTTCTTATGAAGATCTAAAAACGAGAAGAAAATTCGTAGCTATAATAAAACTTTATTTTATTTTCTTTCTTTCTTTATCTGTTTACAGAATGGCAACGTCGCATATTATGACACCCTCGAGGATTGACACGATACTCTATTTATAGTCACCTCAAAGTTTTTCGCAGAACTGAATAAACACACTTGTTTCGTTTTTATCGAGTAAATATGAAAAAAACGCCGCAAACAGGTGGGGATTACGTCATTCATATTCGCATCCGAATAAAGATTTTTTTTATTACATTTTGTGGAGCAGATGGTCTGTATAGGGTAGCAAAGGATTGGTGTTGATACATTTTATTGATTGCTACGTTCGTTTTATCGACAAAACACATATCTATAAACATCTAAATGACTTTAAAATGGACAAAATCAGCACGGATTTTCTTAAGGTTGATTTTGAGGGTTGCGTATTCGAAAGGTGCCAAGAGAAACCTATTACTAAGCCTTCGTTCGTGGATCGTTCCATCAGTTTGTCCGTCTGTCTGATTCTAATAAACCGTGAATGTGTATAATAAAAGTATATTAAAGTTAAAAATTAAACGGATTTCACTCTATTTTGATACTCGAGTCCGCCTAGGACTTGTTTGGTTTTTTTGCTTTTACGTCACACGTTTAGTAGAAATAGCTTGCCATGAGTAGGTACTGGCGGCAGGCTATTTTCTACACCACAAATGCTAACTGCAAAGCATTTTCTGATTGCTTGAAGTTTTTGTTTCTGCCTGCGTTTGAACCTAGACTTACAACACGATCTCCTTTTTTCCTCTTTCCATCACTGCTCTCAAATTACTCAAATGTTCAAAACAGCTTCGACATTTCCACTTGATTGACATTTAAGTAGTTGTCATTTCCGAACCGTTTTCTTATTAACTTTGATGGAAAATTCCATTACCTACTATATGAATAAGTAGAAAACATGATACTCACCATGACATAGAATTTACATAACATAGTAACACGGAAGATGTATAACAACATAACTTCGTAAGGAACGTAATTAAGATTTTCATGAAATATGAGCAAGGGGCGTAATAAAGACATAATTGATTTCACACTCCCACAGAGATTCGTATCAATAACGTTATAAGTAGGTATTCTCTAATTTCCTCTCGTTTCGTACCGCTAAATGGTTCCCGAAGATTGAATTAAAATTACTTCACCTAAATGTAATTTACGTATAAAATATTTCAGTGCGCAATGACCCGAAATTGATTCAATTTGTGCCTTTTACAATGTACTTATATACCTTTTCCTTAACGTATAAATTTATAGGTTTGTTATGTAGTAGGACCCGGAATTTCTGTCTTTTGAGATGATGAACAAAACCTACTGTTTTATTTCTCAACCATTCTTTGTTGTGTTGGTCATAATCAAGTTAACTGCAAGAACTAGCGACACTTCTGACCAGTTAATAATTATTATTATTAAATTAACACAATAATCTGTTAGATTGATAGCCTTTTTGGTGACTATTATTAATATTAAAAACAAGTTTTTATTGATTCCTAGGTATCGGGATATTTACCGGCGTGTACTGTTCACGCGCGTCTCAGGGAGTTGTCAGCAAACTGTAGAGGACCAGTGAAGGAAATGGGTAAACGTATCGTAAATAAGGCAAATGAGAGTAACTCCAGGGCCCTGGAACTAGAGCAACGAAGCAACGGGTGGGTTTTTAGTCAGTATACGTCTGAGACTAGCTCCCGCTCATCGGGTGACGTCAATGGACGATTTTACGTTACGAACCTACGTTAAGTGTTTTCATATAAGCGACAGTGAATCGAAACTCTTAGAGTGCATTGTGGACTAACAACTAAGGTAAGGTCCTAAGGTTGTCTGGTAGATATCGCTGTCAGCGATAAGACCGCCTTTGTACCCATCATCATCATCATCAGCCTTTCAATGGTCCCACTGCTGGGACACAGGTCTCCTCTCTAGGAGAAGGAATGGGCCATAATCCACCACGCAGGCCCAGTGCGAATTGGTGGATGTCACATGTCTTCGAATTTTTGGTTCTAGGACATGCCGGTTTCCTCACGATGTTTTCCTTCACCGTTTTGAGAGCAATGGTGATGAAATAAATTACACAAAGTAATGCGCCTGGCTGTGTTTGAACCCGCGACCTACAACTCGGAAGTCGGGGCCGTTACCACTCGGCCACCACTGCTCTCTCTCCACTGCTCCCCTTTGTACCCATTCATATAAGTTTCTGTGAAATTGTTACTTTTTTGGTGTACAATAAAGTATTATTCTATTCTATTCAACTATTTATTAATGAAATAAAATTAACAATGTCATTTTTTATGGTTAATAAAGTTCTCTGCCATTACTCACGTTCGTAAAAATATAATTCAAAGTAAGCATACTCACACAGAAGTCATTGTAATACATATTTTTCTTTCACAAAATCTCTAAACTACTCACATTACAAAGCTTTTCAAACTGACCTTCATCAACCTTATAATTTTTTCACTGCTGGAACTCAGGCCTCATCTCTAGGAGAGGGAATGGTCCTTAATTTAGTTACCTGGAAAGAGTCTACCTCCCCAGGCTGATGACACACATTTTCGAATTTTAATGTCTAGAAGTGAAGTAACCAGCCTGTAACTTCACGATTTTTTCCTTCACCGTTTTGAGAGCAGTGGTCATGATGCCTCATGTTAAATATTTTTTACGTTTTGTAAATGTAAATCGACTTTAGAGAAGTTCTCAGCTTTAAATTCAAATTGCTAAATAATAAAACAGGCCATTTTTTTTCTAATGTTACAATAAGCAGAACTTTATTCTGTTATTGAGTCTATAAAACTTAATTCATAATATTATTTCTTGTCAAAGTTTTTATACTAACATATAAATTCAAACTGTAGCACTATATTTTTTCTTCAAACAATGTTGCATGCATTCATTGTTGACTTCGCTTGGGGATTTCAGGACCTTTTCTAAACCTTTGAAAGAAAACAGCACACAATAATAATATTTTACACAGTAAAGAGAATAAAATATAAAATGTGTACTGCCAAGTTATTTTCTTGACTAAATTCATACTGTACCTAGAAATGAAAGTTGAAAATATTAAACTCTTGGGCCCTTAGCGACCGACGGTATTCGCATACCCATTGACTTTCTATTTTGTCTCTAATTACGGTATTCGAAAGGATATAGTTGTTTTAAATAATAGATAGATTAAACTTTATTGTACACCAAAAAGTTACAAAACTTATACAGAAACTTAAATCTATGGGTACAAAGGCGGTCTTATCGCTGACAGCGATATCTACCAGACAACCTTAGGATGGATCGTAAGAACTAAAAATGAATAAGGGGGTAGTCTGCGGTGTACTACTAATGAATAGATGCGTAACAAAGTAATTATGACCTTTGAGTGGAAAAGTATGAAATAATTCTTCTTTCGCTCTGAATGGAGTGAAAGCAGTGTCAGACTCTTACTGACTGAAAACTACCCAAGTACTAATTGCGCTTTGCGTTCCGGGGCCGTTAACTCTTTCGGAAAAACTTGAACAGGGCTTAATAGGGCTATAAAATCATCATCATTTTAGCCGGACCGAAAGACTACCATTGCTTGGATGTAACACCTCCCAGGGTTCTTACTGAATCTGATAAAATGTTAACTACACGTACAGTACGGCCGGTTCAACTTGGCGTATCTGAAGCTAGGGTCTATTTCTTTTTTTTTTAAACCCTAAATTATTTTACGAAAGCACAAGCGCAAACTTTAGCTCAAAGCCTAACTTCCGACTCGCCTAATTAGAACGACCTTACTGTTAGACTGGTGAATTCTTTTTTGGGTCATCAATCTGGAACCAGAATCCAATCTAGGATTCTTTACACCCCAATTAGGCACTAAAATTTTAATTATATGCAGGAGCAAAAGGGTTAGGTATGTGTGTTTACGTATACCAAATCTTATTGCTTCTGGATCTACCTAATTCTTTAATTTCTCCTTCGTTTGCTTAGGATCTCCTAGCTCTATTAACTCACTACAATCTTCTACCTAACGCCATTCAAAATGGCATAATATCTCTTACTAAATTCAGTACTAGTTTCAGTAGTAAAGTACCTATTTAATTACAGCAAACACTGTTTTTACTATTCATCCATCTCTATACATCAAACAGTTTAGTTTATTCCACTGAAATCGAATTAAATGTTTAGTCAGCGGACTGTAAAAAATGATGTTACATTCGTTCGAGCCGGAGAGCACTGACAAATGATCTGTACAGTTTATTGATTGCACACCAGTGCAGCATTTGATGCGTGTCGGGCGCAAAAAGCGTGAGTTCACTGAAAATAGACTATATTATTTGAAGTAGATAATTTAGTTTTACCGCAAATGAATAGCCATAAACTAAGATGCTTCAAGCATTTTTAAAATTCTGAAAAAGACGAACGGACACACCTAATAGTCCTTAATAAGGGACTTATGGTAGGTCAAATCTGCCTGACGTGGTCAATTCGATTTCTGCCGATTGTCTGTGTCTGTGATACTACGAGAGCTGTAGCTCTGACTTGATCATCACGCAGCTTATAATTATTTTTTTTACGGTGGGAAAAATCATCTAATGTCGAATCCCGCTCTTGGGCGTGGCGGGAAACAGTGTCAGACTCTTACTGACTAAACAACCCACCCCATTCCTTCTTAGCCTTCATACCGGGGTCGGACCTTCCTTTCAGAAGACGGACCGGCTCCCGAGTAGGCTTCGGCCCTGCTGCAGGGCCTCTACATTTGCTGACAACTCCTTGAGGCGCGCAGACGCCGTCGACTACCTGGCTTGGTCTGGACCGTTACCAGACGACCGGACGGTGAGCTACCCAATGCTCGTCGTCCGCAAGCCAGCACCTACGGTGGCCGGAAATCGGAATTGGAATCCCGACGGCGTCTAGGGCGTGTGCGCCGTTGCCTTATGCGGTCGGCTTCCTCCTTTGCTAGCATTACTGCTTCGCAGAAGGAGCACATCATCTCTTGACATTGCCAATGCCTTCACTAATGGAAGGAGCCCTGGACTTGCATTTGGGAGGCACTACAGTATCACCCTTATCCGTCAGATAGGACTCGATCCTATCTGACGGATAAGGGTGTCATCTATCATGGTCACCGGAGTGAGCGAAACTGGCGAAAGATGTCGAGTGGTATCCCTCACGGCTCGGTTCTAAAGGTTCACCCTGGTCGACTACTTGCTGCGTAGCTGTCTTCCTAGCGTGGTCTGCCTAGCGTGGTCATGCTGCGATGAGAATTCAAAAGTTGAAAAACCAGATATAATTAATTCCCTTGAAGAAAGAACGAGATTATTGCCGTCAGCCGAGCTCTAATCCAGCCTCTGGGCTGCTTATAAGGAATTCGATCGTAGCCAAGAACGCCGATCGAGAAGTAAAAAGCTGAAGCTTAGTGGCAGCAAACTCTTGACCTAATAACAAATTACTACGACTAAAGATCAACCCAACAAAAATATAAATAAGCCGTCATAGTTGCTATGGTTGGATCGAAGAGGTAGAACACAAAATGATTTGGTAATTATACACCTGAATTTAAGTTAAAGCCAACACACAATAGAAACCCAAAACAAAAGAGAAGCAACAAGTTGAAAAAGTTTCGGAAAGACTTTTAAAAACAAATAAAATACAGGTAGAATTCGAGTTTGGACGTGTCGCAACGTCAAATACTTCCATATTCCCCCGAAATCGTAACTTTATCCCCATTGAGAGAACACAATGCATCTGGAAACTTTTCACATAAACAAAACATAGTCGTGAGCCGGCGTGTCTCGTAAATAAGCAAGATGGCGGGTCTTGGGACAAGGCCGGCCTGCCCGGGGACGCAGGCCCTTTCAGTGAACTCTCCACTGCGCGGCCATTTCTTTCTTTATTTCTTTTTGCTGTTGAAATTGTATTTTTGTTGATGCATGTTGATGCGGCTTGTGATGGATGAAAGTTATGTAAGGTACTGGACAGCTCGTATTATTAAGGTAGACTCTTTTATTTGGAAACAATTTGATAGATATTTCGAATGTTTGTTTGACGTGAAAATGTGGTAAACGTTGAAATTGATTGAGTAGACTTTTAAGTTAAGACTTTTTTCCTAGCCCTTATTTTTCCACGGCTAGACAAAGGCCTCTTCTATATCATTCCAGTATTTCTTAACTAACTTAACTTTTTGGTGTACAAAAAAGTTTAATCTATCTTCTTCTTCTGCCGCTAAACCTGAATCCTTTTAGGTATTGTAGTTAATTATTTTACCAAATATATAGAGAATGAAATCTCTCAATTTCCTTTCATAGGTCTCACAAAACGGTTTTAGGAACACATTCAGAGATTCGTAGTGGAATTTCATAATGCGGGCGGAACAAGAAAAAAAAGATCTCGACTGACAAAAATATATCCCGTCCATTTTTTTTCAACGTTGACATGCACGCCAGCCTCGTCACTTCACAAACGGAAATGATGTCAAAGAACTATGTATATCCCATACCCCGCCCTTTACCATTATTCAACAATGGATTTTATTCATAGGTGTACTGACACCTATGAATAGACATCTGTCAAAAAATCGCAAATGGATATTTGCCTATTCTTTTCTATTTTTTGACAGATTATTGCTTGATATCAGGCTAGGTTTTCAGACAAGATTTAAGCAGGTTTTCTATAAATAAACCGAACAATTATTCACGAAGGAGGTTTGTACTTATTATTACGAGCTTGTTATTGTAGAAAAAAAAATCGGCAAAGTGCGTGTCGGGCCACGCTCATTGTAGGGTTCCGTAGTTTCCCGTCCGCCACAAATTTTTCACAATGTAACAGAACCCAGTAGCCCATGTAAAAATTAGTAACCCAATTTCCCGAGAGATGGCGCTGTACCAGGTGGTAATTTTGGATTGCGTGAACCGATTTTTTTCTTTTTGTATTTTTATTTGAAAGAAGATACGCTCAGGATAATGAAATATATAAAAAAGTAAAAAAAAACGCTTGCATGTACGGTTAAATTAGAAAATTATTTCAGAACGTTTTTTATTAATTTTTCAAAAACTGTTCATCCTATCAAGTTCAAAATAATTTTCCTAGAAAGTTTACTTAAAGTCCTTCTTTTGAGATTTTTTTCATATTTTCTAAACGTATGGTTCAAAAGTTAGAGGGGGCGCCTAATTTTTTACTTTTGAAGCGATTATTTCCGAAAATACAAATGAATGATTTTACGGGACCCTTAATCATTTTTAAATACCTATCCAACAATATATCACATGTTATGGTAGAAATGAAAAAAAAAAATCACTTTCCACTTTACGTGTAGGGGAGGTACCCTAATTAAACATTTTTTATCACTTTTTGTTTGTGCACTTTGTCGGCATGGTCATATTGATACCAAATTTTAGCTTTCTAGTGCTAACGGTCGCTGAGATTATCCGCGGAAGGACAGACAGACGTGGCGAAACTATAAGGGTTTCTTGTTGACTACGAAACCCTAAAAAAGCCCAGCATTTCAAAGATTTATAACACCACATTCAGCTGAGGCGGGTTGCTAGTAGAAATATACAAATGTGATGATAATGTATCACGGGACCTTGTGGATGACGATTTAAAATTAAAACAAGAAATAGAGCCGCTTTAAGATTATTTTTACTGATTTACAGAAATAATTTACCAACATAAATCTCGAAACAATCTCGTGAAAATTGAAAGAAATACAGAACATGTAGTACCGACCTTAGTTTTTTGGCTTCGATTTCCCTTGATGAGAAGATGGAACGAAGGAAACTTCTTGTTTCATTCGTTCCAGTTCTTTTTTATATTCAGTGATTGATTGCAAACAGTGAGAGGAAAACAGTGGTGGCCGAGTGGTAATGGCCCCAACTTACGAGTGGTAGGTCTCGGGCTCAAACTTAGCCAGGGATATTACTTAGTGTATTTTATTTCATTCTCACAGTGCTCTCAAAACGGTGAAGGAAAACATCATGAGCAAACCAACATGTCCTAGAACAAAACATTCAAAGCCATGTGACATCCACCAACCCGCACTAGGGCCATGTGGTGTTTCCGTGAATTGCGGCCCATTCCCGCTACTAGATGGAAGCCAGAGTTCCAACAGTAGGAACATTACCTATAAGACTGATGCTATACAAAAAAGTTACAAATTTTATACAATGCAATCCATTCAAGCAAGCTTCATTTGGTCTCAGAAAACACACACAATACTGATTTGTGCTGGTAACAGCAATTTCTTTAAGTACATAGTTCTTACTTCCTTCATCCATGCTATAAATAAATCACGACTGTCTTTCCCGTTTTCCTCTTCAAAGATTGTTAAGATAGATATCGGATTATTCTAACAATATATAAAAAAAATGTGACATTTGTGTGGTATAAAATGTAACGGATTAAGCCAGCTTGGGGCCTGTTGCGATTTCCAGCAAGGGAGTGTGCCTTAAAAATTGTTAAAACTCTTTCAAATTATATTTACTCAAGCCAAGATCTTAGGTAGCGATAGACTTATAGGTAGTTCACATTGTCTTGATGGATAATCTAAAATTTCATATGATACCTACCTTAAATTGTTGAGGTACATCATTATCATCATCATCAGCCTTTTCACTGCTGCTTTTTTTTTCACTGCTGGGACACAGGCCTCCGTTTTATGAGAGGGAATGGATCATAATCAACCACGCGGGCCCAATACGGATTGGTGGATGTCACATGTCTTTGAATTTTTGGTTCTAGGACATGCCGGTTTCCTCACGATGTTTTCCTTCACCGTTTTGAGAGCAGTGGTTATGAAATAAATTACACAAAGTAATGCGCCTGACTGGATTTGAACCCAAGACTACAACTCGTAAGTCGGGGCCGTTATAACTCGGCCACCACTGCTCTCGTTAGGTCCAGTTTAGGTAGATAACCTGACCTATTTTTGTAGGTACGTCCAAGCGGAGCCCCCAATGCGTGGGGCCTTTGCTAGGGGGGGGAGACATTTGCTACGCTCGCTAAAAGGCTAATCCGGCACTGTATATAATATAAAAAATATATTGTCTTGTCTTGTTATATGTCTTGTTTTATTTTTAGAAACCGAACTTGTCCACTATTATTTAGGTATCATCATACAAGTAACAAATAATAACTTTTTGTTCTTTCTTCACAAAGGTTTCCTTAAATAAGTAACCTATTTATAAGAATCTCTTTTGTGAGACTGGGCTCCGTAAGTCCGTACCCGCCGTAACTCCACAATATTTTTTTTTTATGTCGATGGGAAACATTTGACCATAATTAGACAAAATGAAAGAAGAACAAATGAGAAGAGAAGTGATTCTGTACTCTGTGTATGTTTTTTTTTTACGTAGTAAATCATCATCTATGTCATCACAGGAGCTTCCGTGTATAGAACCTCCTGAACTTACCATGCCAGTGAGGACTTACGTCTTGAGGAAATTGAGGACGCCTGATGTCTTTCCAGCCACTTCTCAAAGAGGGGATTTAATGTAATGATAAGTAGCAATAATGAGAGAGCAGTGGTGGCCGATTGATAAAGGCCCCCGACTTACGAGTTGTGATCGTGGTTTCAAACCCAGGGTGGGCGCATTACTTTGTGTAATTTATTTCATCACCACTGCTGTCAAAACGGTAAAGGAAAACATTGTGAAGACATGCCGGTTATGTCCTCGAACAAAAAATTCGAAGACATGTGACATCCCCCTCCTAGAGAGGAGGCCTATGTCCCAACAGTGGGAACATCAATAAAACTAATGGTGATGATGATGAAGTACCAATAATTAAGGTACTATAAAAAAAAATGAACTGTATCAACTATTCAAATTTTAACACTAAAAATACCTTAGATCTCTACGAACAGAGCTATCCAATCGACAGAATTTTTGCCGTTTCCATAATATATCGATAAAACTCTATCTAGCGATCAACACTAGGCGTGTATTAAAATGCAAATAAAATCCATTTGAATATCTGATAAAACCAGATTGAAATCGAAAAGAAAAAACGAACGAAATTGATTTTTTATTTCTCTTTTCGTTTTTTTTTTTTATAGGCATCGGTGAGAGATTGAACAGTTTTAGGTTTTCCGGCTTAGCTTTCATGAAATCCTGACGCGTCGAATATACCATAGAGTGTGGTGAAGTGGAATTATGACATATTGACTAACCAAACACTGGATTCATATTTGTTTGGGAGCTTTGCTTCAATCCTTTTTTCTGTAACTCTTTACACAGTTTTTGGAGAGTTATGTTTTTATCATTGCAGACTAATAGTTTACGGTATTTTTAAATTACGAAAACGCATTGTTAAATTATCACTTACCATAAGGGCCTACATGTTTTTTTTTTTATGGTCGGTAAAAATCATCTAATGACGAATCTCGCTCTTTGGCGGAGCGGAAAACCGTGTCAGCCTCTTACTGACTAAAAAACCTACCCCATTCCTTCGTTGCCTTATTCCCAGGCCCTGGTGTTACGTTTTCGAATCAACCCTTGGCCCAGGAGGCTTCGACCCTGTAGGGCCCCTACAGTTTGCTGACAACTCCTTGAGTCGCGTGGTAACAGTGCGCGCCGTTGACGAAGGGCCCACATGTTGGATTATGGCCCATTTACTCTCTTAGAGGGGAGGTCTAAGTCTCAGCAGTGGGAATATTATAGGGATGATGCTATGCTTACCATAAAGTGAGATGGAGTTCAAGTGTGACCCTATAAACATAACAGAAAGGTAACTTGAGATTTTTATTTGCAAATTCACCAAATATATTTCGATTTGGTAAATAAATTATTAACAACAAATAGATTTATAGAATATATATCCTGAGAAGCTTTTGTTTTCATTTATTTTTGATGTTCATAAATCACGCAAAAGCCAGCTTGTGAAATGTAGAAATACGATTTTAAATTGTATTTCGAAAGAGGCTTCAGACACTCGCGAGACATAGCTTGAATGAAAAAAATACCGGTTTTTCGTTAGTCGTCTCAGAAGTTTAATTTTTCCATAGCTTCAAGCAACTACAGACTTGAGTATGTTTTTAATTACAAATCGTTACCTTCACTCTTTTCTGATATAAAGGGTTTTGACAGACAGACAGACGGACATTAAAGTGATCCTACATGGGTTCCGTTTTTTTTTCCTTTCGGGGTAGGTTATCTACCCTAAAAAAAACTTATAGGTTTACAATTTATTCCTATACTCGTAAATATCCTCTATTACACCAAGGGTCGGCTCTTAGCCCTTACCTCTTCCTGATAATAATGGACGCTCTGACGTCGGACATTCAGGAAGAGGCTCCCTGGTGTATGCTGTTTGCCGATGATATTGTGCTGGTTGCCGAGAGTGCCCTAGAGGTCCAGAGCAGATTGGAGGTGTGGTGGCAAAGACTGGAGAGTGTTGGCCTAAAATTGAGCAGAACTAAAACAGAGTACCTGTTCTGCGATTTTGGCGGTCTCTCTGGTCCTGTGCCCATAGCTCTCGCCGGAACGCCCATACCAACCTGTTCCGATTTCCGGTACCTTGGGTCGCTTATCTAAGGGAATGGTGAGATAGACCGAGACGTGGCACATCGGATCAACTCAGGATGGATGAAATGGCGACAGGTCACTGGAACAACTTGCGACCCACGGATGCCCCTCAAGTTGAAGGGTAAAATCTACAAGTCCGTGATAAGGCCTGTCCTACTGTATGGGTCAGAATGTTGGGCTCTGAAAAAGACGGATGAAAAGCGATTGCATGTAGCAGAGATGAGAATGTTGAGATGGATGTGTGGTGTGACGAGAATGGATAAAGTGAGAAATGAGTATATTAGAGGAAGTTTGAAAGTGGCGCCAGTGACTGAAAAGTTGAGAGGGAACCGTTTGTCTTGGTATGGCCATGTAAAAAGGAGGGATGAAACGCATGTTACAAAGAAAGCCATGAGTATGAATGTGGATGGATGGAGAGGGAGAGGGAGACCAAAGAAGATATGGATGGATTGTGTGAGAAGTGATATGGAAAACAGAGGAGTTAGTGATAGCGTGACGGGTGACAGGACAGAATGGAAGAAAAAAACATATTGCGCCGACCCCAAATAAAACGGGACAAGGGCAGGAAGATGATGATGACTCGTAAATATCCTCGTTCATATTATTATTACGAAAGGCCTTCGCATTGTTTTTTTAAGGTAGGAAATCATCACTTAAATAACTCCTCCTACTCTAAGGAGGTACGAAAGGGGGTAACAGACTTTTACTAACTAAAACCTACCTGCGTTCCTTCAGTCACTTTTCATTCCAGAGATGCCACAGTAATTTTTTCGAACAATCTCGTAGGCAAAGCAAAAAGGCCACTAGGGTCCTAATGTCACCATCACTGTAGGTCCTACCCGCCTTGCAGACGGACACATTGGAGATACGTTCCGGCTCTCCGGTCTTTACAGCATGCTCTACCTGAACTTTGTTGTAGTCCACTAGGGTCAATCCCGAATGGACCTTCTACATTATGCTTCCCCTAGTCTGCAAACCCGCGCCTACTCTGCCTGGTCAAGAATCGCCTTCTGACTCCCAACGCATGGAGAATCTCCTGTGGAGGCGCGCAATGGTTCGATTTTTAAAAATCTATAGGTAACGGACGATTATAAATTACAAATTGGTCTCACAAAAAATCAGCAATGAAAAAAAAAGTTAATATTGAAGAATGAAATGATAACTGTACCAAAACAGCAAAGTAAGTACGCAATTTCGTAGACGTTTATACATTTTGGTCCACGCTTTGGTGTTTAATTAAACATGGCCATAACCACCTGTTTTGAGGCGACTTCAAAAAGAAACAGTATACGTTACCATAATACCATCTAGTTTTATAAAGTTGTAATTCACCCTTTACCACGCGTAAACTTTCCATCTGCCTACATTAAAAACTTTATGAAATCCGTCTTTCTCAAAGCAAGCTTATTTCACAAAAACACGGCAACCAAAACTCGCGCGCGGAATTCGCATCGCCCATCGGCAAAACTAATCACGTTCGATAGAACAAAATGGAAGCTACGGCGAAAACACCGGAGAAATCCGAAATTAACAGTAACGCCTCCAGGCTTTTAATTAAACTTCGTAACAGTACGTACAATACTTATGTATGTGTAATTATTTAAAATGTATCTAAGGACGTCGGTATATTTGAATACATTGTTTTGTTTCCAGTGAATTTCGTTGAAATAAAGACTTCTTGCTTGAAAGATCATTTAGAGAGTGGCGGAAATTGAGTCTTTTCTCTAACTTCTGAATAAATTGTCGACGCGGATGGCGCAGAGAAAATCATACATTTTATTGTTTTCAACTTATGATTACAATCATCTAATTGATTGTAGGACAGTTACTTAATATATAGCATAGCATAAAAGTATCAGCCTTATAATGTTCCCACTGCTGGGATACAGGCTTCCTTTCTAGGAGTTGGAATGGGTCGTAATTCACCACGCGGGCCTAGTGCGGTTTGGTGGATGTCACATGTTTTATTTGGTTCTAGGACATACCGGTTTTTGAGAGTAGTGGTGATGAGATAAATTACACAAAGTAATCCGCCAGGCTGAATTTTAACCCAGGTCCTACAACTCGTAACTAGGAACCGTTACCACTCGGCCACCACTGCTCTCTACTTAATATTACATATTTATTTAATAGATACTAGTGCTTGACTGCGATCTCACCTGATGGTAAGGCGCACTAGTTTATTATATGCTGTCTTTTTATTCGGTTTCCAAGGTCATCAGGTTGGATATTGTTCTAAAAAGTTACCTCGTCTTTGGAACACAAAAGGCAGCTGAATAAGCACAGGAAGTTTTTATTTAGTAATAATCGGATTTCCTCAAGACTTCTTTCCTCAAAAAACATTACGTAATACAATATAGTTATGTAATACAGTAGTTGTCTGGGCAAATATACATCCTTCGGACATAACACGCGTAATGAGAACTCGATGGAATAATTGGTAGTTCATTGGAAAATCGAAGGTGAAAGGTCACGTAAATGCTTTCCAACATGGTGGACAGCCCTCATCAAATCTTTGTCTCACTACTGCATATATGACGGGCTCCCAAGCTGCCAAACACAAAGCTGCATGGTGTAGTATTGCCAGAGAGGTGGAGGCGCAGGACTCGGCCGAGACATGACCAGTACCACTTCGTCGAGATTTCACGACGCATCCTTCTACGAAGCAGTAATGTTAGCAAAAGAGGAGGCCGATCGCATCAGGCAAAGGCTAGCCGCCGTCGCAAGCCGCAGCCGCCGTCGCCGTGTCTCCGATCCGGATTTCCGGCCACCGAAGGCGCGGTCTTGCGGACTGCGAGCAATGGGTAGCCCGCCGTCTGGTCGTTGGGTAACAGTCCGGACCAAGCCCAAAACGTTGACAGCGCGCTCTGTTCCCGCGCGCCTCAAGGAATTGTCAGTAAACTGTAGGGTCCCAGCAGGGTCGAAGCTTCCTGGGACCAACAGTCAATACAAAAGCATATTCCTGGAGCCCTGCCAGGGATCAAGGCAAAGAGCAGGTTGTTTAGTCAGTAAGATTCTGACTTTATCTCCCGCTCCGCCCGATGGCGGGATTCGTCTACGGATGATTTTTACCTATAAAAAAAAATCGAACGTTCGGCCGAACAAGGCTCTTTGTAGATTGGACTTAACCAAATCTAGATCACCAATTAGCCTCTTTGCACGCCTTTCTATCGAGTCTAAAATTTACTTCAACGCAAGCAATCTGACAAATGTAGTGGGGATACACTTCGTTTTAAAATACCCATGTAAGGACTATATAAGGACATTCCTTGCCACATTTGAACATGTCACTGTGCCAGCGTGCCGATCGTCAATGAATCGAGTTATTCTCGTTACGCCGGAAATTAGGGGCCGAGCGAGGTAACCTGTCATCGTCCTCAACCTCACAGAGACGCTTGGCAGTGAGTGATTCGACGAATTCCGGACTTGTACATTGTACACTGCAAATGGTCTTGAATAATCTGACTGAATTTTTTACATGCACAGCAGTGTTCGAGTGAGTAAACTCATCATCATTGCAGACAAAAAACGTCCACTATTGTACGTAAATGCCTCCCAGGTGTGGTACCTATACTGAATAAACCTGTACTGAATAAATCCTGTACTGAATAAACTCAATCAATAGACACCCAATTCACTTCTAGCATCAGAGGCCTTACCATGACCTGATGTTAGTCTTGCAAGTGAGAAAGAGAAACGGTACTATACACCCATATAATTCCATCCCTTCAAAAGAAATTTTCGTCAAATGGATTGCGTTCAACTACCAACTTACAACAGTAAAAATCGGAAAATATCCCAAACGGACGTACTCCCGGTTAAAAAAGTATATAGATGTCTTTATAGGCCAATTTGTATCTACATTAAAACATATTAAACAAGGTTGGAAGGCAGGAAGAAATCGCCGAGTGCGATAAAGCCGTCGATTGTATGTTTTTTTTTATTATTATAAATTTTCCTTTCAATGTATTATAGTCTTTGTGTACAAGAAAGTGTATAATAAATAAATAAATATAACAAATAATTCAACAAATGGAACATATACTTAAGTAATAGATGGAATCTTTTACTTAGGTTGGGTACAAGCCAACATAAATTATGCATTCAACTTTTGATGTTCATTCACAGTCACAACGTTTGTAGACAACCGCTTAGATAAATATTCGCTGACTGCTAACGCAAATAATGTATCTATCTTATGTCTTATTAACTCCAGCTAAAAGCGAATAACTCCCCGGGCCCTGAGAACGTCGAAACAAGTTAACTAATAGCGAAGCGTTTTCATACACGATGACCGTGCACAACCCGAGCGATTTTTTTCTCCCAACGGACTTTAGGGACCGTTAAAAATTCAAAGATAGAACGCAACGAGATTAGAAGTCTAGTTTGAACGAGTACCCCCACCTATTGTAACAATGAAGCTGTCAAGTTTCACATGAAGGGCAATAAATCTGTGCAAGCCTTAACATTTACCTTCCACGACGCGCGAGAGAATGTTACGAATGAAAATAAATCGCCCCTAATTCAGAGCCAAATCGGCGAGATGAAATTGAAATTGAGATTGGGCGGTGTAATGGTGCTATATAGTGATCCGAACGAGCTCCTTGCTCTCGGCAGCTCTGTAGCGTAATTAATACCCCGCCAAGAGCAAATTGCCACAAACCTGCACTTTCCATTTGTGCCTTTGCTTATGTGATATTAACCGGTATGTTTCGGGTTTTGTTTTGTAAAACATGATAGGTAGTTATGTCTATAGTCACAGTTGAAACTACTTTCATCCCAAATATCTCTTGTGCAGAATTCCAATTTCAAATTTATACACCTATATCCTATTTACTAATACATTTTTTTTTTTCGAAAACCGCAATCCATGTATTTTTTCCATGTTTAGTTTTTTCTTTACGTCACTCAGTATACAAAATGGAAAACTTAAAATATCTTATTATCGAGCGTCCCGCCCATTTTGATTTAATTACGAGTACGAGTTCTGCCGTGCCACTAGTGCTACAAAAACGGCTCGAAGGATTAATGATGAGTATGGCGGCGGCTTAGATTATAAAACAAAATGTTTGTTTCAAAACAAAAATTTTGTTTTATAATCTAAGGGCGGCGGTATCGCAAAAGGGAACACAGTGCGTTTTTGGTTCCAACGTTTTCATTCTGTAATTGAACGCTATTGTGGAAGCGGATTCATTGCAAACCACGTCCGAGTTAGCTGCAGGCTGCGATGTTAGTGACAAAATTGTTTTGATCCACTTAAATCAAATTGGGAAGGTGAAAAAGCTTCAAAGGCGGGTCCTTCAATAATTTATTTTATTTATTCACATAAAAAATACACAGGCGGACTTAATGATACAGAAACAAATTGCGTTAGGAGCAATATCAAGTATTACCCACTGTTTAACATACTATATGTATACAAAAATATATATAGCCATATACTAAAAATACAATATACTGTATTCATGTATACAGAAAGTAGAACGAAGATAAAAAAGAGAATACAAGAATCTAGTGAATTTATTATCAGAATTCGGCTACTAAACCGTGCATGTAAATAAGCCAATGCTCATACTCAGTGACCAATGTCATTGAGTATGATTGTGGTATTGAGACATTTTTTTTTTATTTTTTCTCCGGTACGGTCATTTTTCATTTTGTTTGACGAGTAATTAAAAAAGTAATAAAATAAATGTATTTTTGAAATAACAGGCAGCACGGTGAAAACTCCATCGTCCACTAGTCGAAATGTCAAAAAAATAAAACCTAACCTAACAAAAGTGACAGATCACAAATGTTTTGATTTTTAAAATAAGGTTATCTTCTAATTTCGTTTGTATGAGTATTTCTATTTGAAAACGTTGCCACAAATTATTACTAATATGACGTCTGCATTAATAAGTGCTATCAGAAGACTACACATTGCTGTAACACCTCAAATAAGAGTATATTCTTCAAACGTCGCTGCTACTACTTCTGCGGGCTCTAACAGTTTATCTATCACAAAAAAGGAGTGGGCCTTCCAACCTCAGTACACAAAGCCTCGTGAAGTATGGATTGAGAACTTAGATACGATAGAGGAGCAAAAATTGGGCTTATTTGAGTTACATCCTTCTGTTTACGCCGCTCCCCCTCGGTTAGATATTATAAATCAGAATGTTGTATGGCAGCGAAAGATTAGGTTTGTGTCTTGGGCACATACTAAGACTAGGGCCGAAGTGCGAGGAGGTGGCAAGAAGCCTTGGCCTCAGAAAGGTACAGGTCGCGCTCGTCATGGGTCCATTCGTTCGCCACTATGGCGCGGGGGTGGCATAGCGCACGGTCCTCGCTCCGGCAAGTCTCACTTCTTCATGTTACCCTTCCATGTCAGAATTCATGGTTTAACTACAACCTTATCATCAAAGCTAGCTCAAGATGACCTTCACATTGTAAAAGATTTGGAACTGCCAACAGATGAGCCAGAATTTTTAGCTGAACTAGTTGAGAAGAGGAATTGGGGACCTTCAGTGCTGATTGTTGATGAGTAAGTTGAGTTATATTGGCCTGTATAGTTCGTTTTTTAATCCTAGACTATGATTTGACAACTTAAAATGTCAAACTCCAGAAAATTAGGAACATATTTATAGAGTGTGACATTCTGAGTTGTCAAATCGTAGTCTAGAATTAAAAAATGAACTATATAAAGAAATCGATGAAACATCAATACAATCCTTCTATGCCATGAGAAGACTAGTTGGGTCTATTTAAAGGGTACATAGTTCAATCTATGCAAAGGTAATGTAATTATTCCCAACTAGAAGAAGCCAGTGATAGAGGCTTATTACTGAACATTTAAATTTTTCATTAACCTTTTGTATGCAGACCTATGCAAGAGACAATGGCTTTTTAAACTCTTGAACCCTGAGCGAATGACGCACTTATTATCTTTCTGTCATGTTTCTAATTATGGTCCTCAAAAGGTTAATTGTATCTCTAATTATTGCATACAAAAGGTAATATTTTTATTCTATACCATAACTAATAAATCCTAATTATATTTCCAGCACGGATTATGCACCAAGGAACATAACAGCGGCTACAGACAGCCTAGCTCACATCAACATCATGCCAGTATATGGCCTCAATGTCTACTCTATGCTGAAACATGATACTCTCGTTCTAACTCTATCAGCTGCAGAAAAGATTGAGGAAAGGTTACTACACTGGCTACACGCGGATACAAGAGCACAATCACGAGAATACAAAGTGAATCAAGTTTAATGTTAACTTAATCAAAATTAATTGTATCTCAGTTTATTAATTACTACTGAAGTCCCTTAACGTTTCAAGTACCATAATTAGAGACATAATAGAAGACAATAGGTGTGCAAATGCCGGTGTTCGCTTGGGGTTTTAAAGGCTCAACAGTTTTATTTAGCGGGTAATGCCACCAAGCTTGTTCTGTATCCTTAATACTATTTACTTTGGTGTATAACATCATTAAACTTTGAGCCCTACGCGAACACTGGTGTTTACACTCCTATTGTTCTTTAATTGTGTCTGTAATTACAGTAGTCGAAAGCATTTAACTTTGTATAATCAATACAAAGTTAAATGCTGTACTAAAGTATTAGATGCTAATTGCTGCCTAAATAATTTGACCTGAATAATATTCTAAGGAAATATTTCCCTACTTCATTACAATGTTTGTGACCTTTTTCAATAAACTTGAAAGACCTCTATAAAATCTTTACTGTTCTTTATTTATTATAGCATCTAAAACAATAAGAATTAGGGAACTGTATACTTGTTAGTAGTGTAAAAATATAGAAACCATTGAAAAAATACTTGTTATTTTATTTAAATCATGCCTATAAAAATATGGACCACAGAATATAAGTTGATTGAGGAAAAGAAATGATAATTCAATATCACTGTCAGGATTTGGTTGATCCCCGTTCTTTGTCTCTGTGTGATTCAGGCATCTGTAAAGAGAAAATAAAAGCTGTGAGAAACAAACATTTATGTAAATTATTTATTGTTTATACTGCATACACCAAAGGACTGCAACAGTTTGCCTGCTGTGTCTTCCCATCTGATTATAGTTAAGGTGTCTTCAAGGCTAGAGCCTCTAGTAAATAGGCTAGGGCTCTAGTAATAGGTAGTAGGCTATTTACTCTAGTAAATAGGCTCTTAATAAACTAATGTGCCTCAACATCAACAATTGCATCACTGCTTACCATCAAATGGGATTGCAGTCGAGCAATAGTTTATATGAATTAAAATATATATTTTGGAGCAAGGAAGATTCTCAAGTTTACAAAAATACATTTTTAAGCAACTACTCTTGTAACACCCACATGAAGCTGGGGCAAATTGCTTGTAGGTATGTGCATGTTTCTTACTGATATGAACTAAAGATCATCATTACTTATTGGTTTTAATTTAATGTAAAATTAATAAAATGTATTTTACCTTATTTGAAGATGTCTGTTTAACAATATTTCCTGCCATTTTCTGTCTGATACTCCATCTCAGATCTGACCAGTCATTTTCACCTGGTACATTAGATTTGTACTTGTTCCATAAAGTAGTATAATAGTGATACAGAGTGACAGGATCACATTTCTTCTTTGCTGGCTGAATAGGAACTTTTATTACTGAAAAAAGAAAAATGTTCATTGTTATTAACTGGTACATGTATTTGAATTATGTTCTTCATTGATACTGGAACATTGTTGATATATGAATTATGTTCATTGTAATTATTGAACAATGTTAATATTTGTGATGTCCATTGTTGTAATATTAACTTTCAAGTACTTTAATTAGAGACATAAAAGAAAGACAATAGGTGTGCAAACGCGGTGTTCACTTAGACCTCAAAAGTTTAAGTCGATTTTTTTTTATAAATTATGTCTTTATTGTTATTTGAAGTTTAAATAAATATGTAGTATAAAATAAATGTAACGGCCCCGACTTACGAGTCGTAGGTCGCGGGTTCAAACCCAGCCAGGCGCATTACTTTGTGTAATTTATTTCATCACCACTGCTCTCAAAACGGTGAAGGAAAACATCGTGAGGAAACCGGCATGTCATAGAACCAAAAATTCGAAGACATGTGACATCCACCAACCCACACTGGGCCCGCGTGGTGGATTACGGCCCTTTCCCTCTCTTAGAGAGGAGGCCTGTGTCCCTGCAGTGGGAACATTAAAAAGGCTGATGATGATGATGATGATAAAATAAATGTAGTTTTCAAATAAAGTGCTCATTAAATTTGTCTTAATTAACTTCAAACTCTTGAGCTCCAAGCTCTATTATGTCTCTAACTACAGTATTCGAAAGGTTAAGGTGTGCATTAAATTAATCACTTACAATTATTACTAGGGGTACAAGAAGTCGGTTTTTCTTTCACAGTTTCAGGTTTCTTTTCAACTCGAATACAGGAGCAGGCTCTTCTAAGAGGCTTTTCTTCTGTTCTAGGCAACCCCAAGTTAGGAGCCGAATGAACATTCCTCACATTTAGCCCTTTTTTAGGCTTTTGACATTCTCTAGTACATTTTAATGAGTTTAAATCTTGATTCTTTGATCTGCTGCGGGAACAAAAAGTACTGGCGCTGTGCAGCCTCTCAAGACCTGGCACCTCATACTTCTCCTGGCTGTTGGACCTGGATTGACTTTTTTGTTGAAGGTCATACTTTATCAGCTTCTTTAAATCTGAAAAAGTTTTTAAGTAATTTTTTAATACTTGTTTATTGATCAAAAGAAATGTATAGATTAATAGGACACACGACGTTATAACTGATACTATAACAAAGCATACTGATTTACTAAAAAAAAAAATTTTTATTGAAAAAATTATAATTATGGATCACAGACGAAAATATATAAAAAAATTAACACGATTTCAATCAAAGTAGAGTTGTAGTGTAGTGGTAGTAAGTCAGATACATGTATACAATTACCCGTTGTTGTTTACAATGATAATACACGAGAGATACAAACCTGTTATAAAATATTTGAGGACTTCACCACTTATATTGTGGATGCCTAAATTGTTGAGATACCTCAATATCTCTCTGGCATCCAACTCAGCGGTCACTTCGTAATAGTCGTCATCCATCTTATAAAACGTAAATAAATTAAACCAACTAGACTTAGAAATAATTAGCTTCAGAATTAAAAGTTTTAAATTCCTTCGATAAATAACGACCGCCAATCCAGCAATTCCTTGTTGACGTTGACAATGACAATTGACATTTTGACACTTCGTTTAAAACTTTATTTTTAGTCTTTGCCATGTCAGTGCCTTGCTCTCTCGGGTGTCCATAGACTATTCTAGCATCATCACTCCATCATTCATTCACTTAACATAATCGCCTAAAAAGTAATAATTGACTTAATTTATGTATGATTAATTCAGCTTATTACATTTATTATCAATATTATATAACAATGGTAAGATCATTTTAATACGCTATCTTTAAAATCAGATTGTGTTATCGATTTTTATTGACCTATATTATTTCTTTTGACACATCAGCTGATCGAATGTCGCGCCATGCATACTACACTGCGTGGTTAGAAAAATAGCAGAGCAAAAATAAATTCACGAACATTCACGAATGTAAATCAAAACATATGGTATTTGATTACTGTTATTTAATTAATATTTTACTTTGACGTCAATTTCCAGAAACTGTGATGAATAAAACTAGTGGTAAATAAATATATTTTGATTCAGTGGTTACTTAGCTAGGTACAAAAACGTAGCAGTGCCGTGGCCAAACCTAATATAAAATGTATATTATTATATATTAGTTATTTAATTAAGTGAGCGACAAATATGCGTAAATATCTTACAGTAAAAATAAAATATGAACCAAATAAAATACTCCAGACATTATCTTTTAGAAATATAGATCTAATTCAATGCATTAGTTGATTTTATCATTTTAAGATACCTATTGGAGATTTAAATAACCAAATATTTTTTCGGTCAATGCACCTTCGAGCTTCATCATCATACTCAAGTTGCGCGTAGGGTTATTCTATTATAATATTGTACAATGACTGACATACCTAAACAACCAGAAGTAGTCGTTTTTATTTTGGCGGGAAATCTAAATCCGTACATTAATATTTAGTGGTAATAATCCTAATTATTAATATCAGTCTTAATTTACGTAAATCATGGGCATTATTGATGTGCATTTTATTATTTATTTAATGCTTGTTGAATTGTTTTATCTTTTTACTTACTTTACCTATACATACCTAAGCAAATGAAAAAGATAAACTCTCTTTATCATTCACATTTAAATTATTAAAGTACAATATTCCCACTACGAGTAATCTATTAATGTATTATTTGCACGTTGTAGGTTTGCACTAGTACCTACGTGTTATTTACTCGAAGGCTGTTATCATACGGGTACGACTACGCTCACCGTCCGATGTGAACGATCATTACCACTGCAGTGTTTGCTGCGAAACGTACCATGGCTGCTAACAAGAACAATCCCGCTGTGGCGAATTTCGTCGAGTATTTACAAATACCAAGTGTGCAGCCCGACATCAACTATGGTAAGTCTTTCATTGTTTTGTATTGGCAATTAATTTAAAGTAGTAATGTATAAATAAAACATCGATTTTGCATGTTTCGCCGGTTCGTGTGATTTTATTCTTCTATTTATAAAGATGCACGCGCAGTGAGGTCCCATATCAACTACCTATGCCAATTTTTCTGTTTTCGAGTTTGCTTCCATTATTTTTCGATTATAGGTAATCATCTACTTATGGTATATTGTGCAAAATAAAATAAAAAAAATAGCCGGCTTCAAAACAGTTCACTAAAAAGTGAAAATAAATTTAGTTTCGGAAGTCTCCTAACAAACAAAGACATCGAAGTCTTACACTAATGTTTCGTCAATTAGGTACTATTTCGGTGTTACTTCATAAGTTCGCTATTTTTTTTTTGGAAGACGTTTAGATTGGTTTAGGTCATAGATAATTATTTACATAGGTGTTATAATGTAATATACGATGTAAATACACTCAACTTAATTCACTGATAACTTCCAACTGAAAGCAATGAATGTATTCATATCTTACCGATAAATTCGACAATTGCTAAAAGATAAATATTTAAGTAACTATATTTTGGTGGCAAAAGCCATTTAAAATTTCTCACCTGGCTTTCCTTACCAAACGCCAAGGAGTGATTGTGATAACCAAACTTATTTTTATTACACATATCTTGAGGGATTTAGGGTTTAAACCCTCAAGAAACAAAACTGTGCCAACCAATTTTACCAAAAAATTTTTAAAACTTCACGTGGAAAACATTTGCCATAAGTAATTTCTTCCTTCAAAGAGTTGCTTACCGTGAGAGTATATGAGATTTCTATTAGGTATTGTGCTAATAACTTTACCATTTAATTAATTATAACTGTGTATCTAATGGAATGTATACCTAACTGGATCAATTCATCTAAAGTGCAAACATTACGTATAGCTACCTAACCAGGATACAGCAGATTGTATCATTGACGTATCTGGAACTCTCAATTGAGTCTACCCTAGCTGATGGTATTGGATAATTTGAAACCTCGGCGTTCCTCGGCCTATGTACCTACTCAAGTGCGAAATGAATGATTGCTGGGGGGAGGGGGCACTGCATTAGCTAGCCTTCAATCATGCAGCTTGACGTAGCTATTTCAATTTTAATGGCTTTCAGTCAAGGATATGTTCCTATGTGGTTTATTCTATTTTATTATGTAATATTGGTATACGAAAATGTCCACGGTATGATATTTGATCTGAAAATAAAATTATACGAATACCTAGCCTATAATGTGCTACTTCTGGGCAAAGAGCCTTTGAATGTTCTCCGATTTGGAGCCAGTTCTTGCCAATTTTTGAAAAAGACAAGTTATCCCTCCATACCCTTCTTGGTGCTGCGACTCCGTCGTGAAGTAACAATAATGATAATAATAATAATGATTATTAATAACCCACCTTAATGATTTCCCTCGATAATAAAACTTGTATTTAATTAATTACCAAAGCGTGTCTAGAGTTTTCTTTGCTATCTTGTCAAATTACAAAAGAAAGCTCTCTACAAATAACTATTTTCACGGTCAACGGCCATCGGTATTCATGAAAATGTCAAGGTCATAAGTTGAGCCTAGTTTTCTTTAAACGTGCCTTAATATACAATGTTGCTTTATTTTAATATTACAGACGACTGTGTAGCTTTCCTAAAAAAACAAGCTAATGGACTTAGCCTTGCCGTGAGAGTATATGAAGTAGTGCCACGCAAACCCATAGTCATTCTAACATGGCCTGGAACGGATCAATCGCTCGGGTCAATCTTGCTGAATTCTCATATGGACGTCGTGCCCGTTTTTGAAGTAAGTAATTTATTATACAATAAAACAGCTCGTATAAATAATGTACAAGAGCATGCAGATGGAACATATTCCGCTTGTCCCCTTTATGTGGTTGACGCCGGAGATAACAGTTCAACTTGCAGTTACATATATGTAAACTGATGAATGAACAATAAAGAATAATTTACCTAAAGTATAAATAATAATTTACCTGATAAAGCATATGTTTGTTCCATACATATCTGAGTTTCGAATTTCGCTATCGTTAATGTTAATGTGACTTTGTCTAGGCCCCCAGATTGGACTAACGATACAGTATTATAGTTCCCCGAATCATCGCTTCTTGTTGCCACTTAGCGATCTTGGCTTAAATATTAACATGACATAATAAATCTAATGTACGTTAAATAATACGTGACGTCATACATAATAATATATAAGCAGTCTAGATTGCTTATCATGCCAAGATACCATGTACACAGACGTGAGATACATATCTCTCAGTAAATTGTTTATGCATGGTAATTTAACAGAAGATATTGACAGATAGACAATGATTGTTAATTTTAAATGTTTAAATTGGCTAAACATTACACCTTTACATGTCAATATTTTTACGCCAATTTAAAATAGGCCAGCTCCTATTTAAAAAGAAAACAAAAGATTACCTAATTTTATGAAATTACAGAACAGTTGGACGCATCCTCCATTTAGCGGACATATTGATAACGATGGAAAGATCTTCGCTCGTGGCTCACAAGACATGAAATGTGTCGGTATCCAATACCTTGAGGCCATAAGGAAGCTAAAGACGGCAGGGGTGCAATTGAAAAGAACTCTACACGTTTGTTTTGTACCTGGTAATAATAAGTATATGAGTTTGCCTTCTATATCTTCCACATTCGATGATGCTCCGAAACATCATCTTCAAGTCGTTATCCCAATTCATTTGAAGTCGGTGAAGCATGTTTTCTTCTTCGATGCATCTCGATGCTTCGATTTTTTTCCCATCATCTCAGTAAACATCTTCTTTCTATACACATCCAGAAAACAAATAAGACTGCTAAAAATATTATCTGCACAAACTGTTGATTCGAATGACTTCTTTTAGACGAAGAAATCGGCGGACATGATGGCATGGAAAAATTCGTCCACACAAAAGATTTCAAGGACCTGAACGTAGCGTTTGCTTTAGACGAAGGAATGGCCAGCCCAAATGAGGACTTCGTCCTGTTTAACGGCGAAAGAAGCATTTGGCGTAAGTGATTATTACTCAAAACTGAATTTAAAAAAGTACCGAATACTCTATAGGAGTTATTTGAATTTATTTTAGATTAATGTTATGTCCCATCACTCTTATTGCACGGAATAACTTTTCTTTTAAGTATTTTTACATACTTCCCAATTTTTGGGACGTATACCAAGAGTTATGGGCCAGCCTAATGTTGGCAGGTACAGTAATCTTGCTATTGGTGCCTGGTCACAACTTTGCCATATTTTTTTCCTGGTTCCCATAATAAGACACCCGTTGATAAAACAAAATGTTATGTTTTCTAAATGTTTATTTTTTCTCCCAGAAATTCATGTACATTGCACTGGACAACCTGGCCATGGTTCATTATTGTTGCCAAATACTGCTGGTGAAAAGGTTCGTATTCTATCGTTATTGACTTTCACTACCAACCAGTACCTATCTACAACAGACGTAATATACCACTATGCATATATTTTGAGAACTTGTTATCTAAATATACAACGTGTAACGTGAAATGCGCAAAACCTCAGACACCCCAAATTATTTCTAATTCAATTTACCTAATTCTGAGAAAAAATATTCAATAAAAAAATGTTAACGTTGTATGTGCTGTATTTCTATAATACGAACTATTATTATGTATGAGAAAATTTAAATTGGACGACAAACTTTCTAGTTCGTTGACCTATTTTGGTAGGTATGCGCACGTGATAGCTTGGCTTACTGCTCATAATTATTTTATTCCATGAAAAATATATGTATCTTTAAATTAAATTTACTTTCCTTTTCCAGTTGAGGACCATTATTGATAAGTTCATGGATTTGCGAGAAGAACAAAAAAAGATATTGAACAGCAATCCGAAACTAACGATTGGTGATGTTACTACTATCAATTTAACTCAAATATACGTAAGTTTGCGGTAAAAGTATATTGGGATTATGTTTCAGTAAAGTGACTCCTATGTGTGTATTAAATTTATTATTTTATTTTTATTAATTTCAATTACTTATTTTATAAAGCCATACCTATTTACAGTATGTATTAATTTTTATTTATTTCGCCTTATTTTATTTTCAAGCTGTCCACTAAATATGGTAAGTGGTAAGTGGGCTAGAATGTTAATTCAAAATGGGAATGAGAAAATAATAGTTGGAGAAAACGCAGCTACATTTTTTTTTTACTTTATATTATATGCTTGCTTAGTGATCATTTTCAAAAAATATGAAACAAAGAATCTTTTATTTTTCGCAGGGTGGAGTGCAATCTAATGTAGTTCCAGAAAAGCTGACTGCAGTTTTTGATATAAGATTGGCAGTTACCGTCAATCACGAAGAATTTGAGAACATGGTAAGGCTTATATATTTTTTTATTATGTAAGAATGATACTAACCATTCGCTCCGCAGTAGAATTGAAATTAATGACAGAGCAATCGATTTGCTAATTTGTTCTGTTCATCTAATTGATTGGTTTCTCAATTAGTGGTGGCGCGTTAAGCGAAACTAGTGTAATTTATCAGTTTAATTGGGTCAAAGTCAACAAATAGTCAACATATTTTATTATTGCCATTAATGTGTTATGAACAATATACCTGACCTAACATAAATACCTACATGAATTTCAAAAAGAAATACGTCCCTTAGACATTTATGTAATACCTTACCATTAGATATTTTAAAAAAGATTGTATTTTTTTTTTCAGATAAAAAAATGGTGCAAAGAAGCAGGCGATGGTGTATCTTTCGATTTCGAACAGAAAAATCCTTGTGTAGAAATCACAAAACTGGATGCTAGCAATCCATTCTGGATAGCATTCAAAAGTGCTGCTGATGAGCTGTAAGTATTACGAGTATGGACCAAAATCTATGAAACAGATATCTAAGAATAATAATACTGCGTTTTAGGCTTATTTTAACTATTTTAAGAGCTAGTTATGGTTAGTGGACTCTGATTAAATACGCACTTGGCAGATTCCCCTTGTAAAAATCAAAAACAGTTTGGAGGAGGATAACAATGTTTTTTGATATTAACAAAAAAAAATGAGTCATCTACTCAAATAACTGTCACTAAGCGTACGTAGGTGCTTAAATAATTGAAGTTAATTAGTGTACAGTATCAATAAGGAATTTTGCAATAACAAGAACGAAGAATTTTTTCATGGTAAACACAAATTCTCAACAGGAAACTCAAGCTGGATTGCAGAATTTTCCCTGGTGGTACTGACAGCAGATACGTGCGTGATGTCGGAATACCTGCCCTAGGCTTCTCTCCGATGAACAACACACCTGTTCTTCTTCATGATCACGACGAGTTCCTCGAAGTCGACGTATTTTTGAAAGGCATTGATATCTATGTCTCTCTTCTTACGGCTGTTGCCAACGTGTAAATAGTTGTGTCATTTAAATTTTATGCATTTATTTTTATAACAAAATAACGTAGTAGTCTTCCTACCATGCTGACTATAAGAGTCTTCTGATTATTGTATCGTATGTAGCGACCATCTGTGCCTTTTTGAAAAAAAAAAAAATCAGCTCCTCAATTACGTAACATACTTTTGATCACAATTCTCAGGATTTTGAAAAAGCTCCTACCTTATGAACGAACGTACGTACCTTTGAAAAAAATCGTCCGTTTCGCAAAGTAAATGACTAAAATCGATATTATTACTTATTAGAACGTTTACTTCCCACGTTGTTTCATACAAAACGTCTACATTTTTTTTTAAATTGTTATAAGTATTTCTTTTACGTGTTTTATTGACTAAAATCAGACCTATGTTCTTCAGTGGTTTTTAGATTCTAGGACCACGAGTCAAAAGCACAAAACCAGTTGATTTGTTTAAAAAATAAGGATTTAAAACTTTGTATGAAACACCGTGAGGAGTAGGTAAATGCTCCTAATCATTAACCTGATAGGCATTAGTAGTGTGTTACGTAATAAGGTATCCCGCTGTTTTATTATTTATTTAAATCCGTAGATATAATTGTTATCATAGCAATTATTGTAAGTGTGACATAAAAAAAACAATGATTAAAATAAAATATGTAAATAATCCATATATTAGCCGATGACACTATCTGCATGATAAACAAAGACATCATCCATTAAACTGTAAGTGAAGATACTGATAATTAATGATTGTGAGTACGTAAAACTATTTTATTACCTACCTACTTATTTATTTTGAGTTCATGTACAGTATAGCAGTACCTACATATTATGTGGAGGCATTATTGTTTTACAGTAACATTGTTGTTACTGTAAAATCAAATTTCGATTATACAGTAAAAAAATAAAATAAAATGAAGACATAAACAAAATTAAGAATGATACTAAAAATGTATGATAAAATAATAAACTAATAAATTGTATGAAAAATATGAATTATTTACTTTTGCACCTTTTTTTTATAAATAATTTTATAATTATTGCGTTATACATTAGGTATTCAGTGTTAAAGTCTTCTATTTTTTTTTCTATGTATGTTTATAAGTAAATCATTTTATTTTTACATCTAATTATTTGCTGTTATATTTTATTGCAATCTTTATAACGGTTACATTATAAAAAAAATATAATGGATTCTGGGTTTTATTTCGTTTCCTATGTGAGACAATTAAAAGGAAATAATAATTTACTTTAATTAACGAGGTTCCTTATTACTTATGCCACCGACTCTTAGAGCATTTCACCTAGGTTATATGCTCTACGCACCGACTGCAACGATTCCAATACTGGGACAACTCATGCCATACCTACACCTTAACCCCCGAGTTTTCTAAAAACTAGACTGCACTTGATTTTGACCATATGAAACTCAATCTTCTACTGTAATAATACCTACCTACTCTAGTGGTTCTGGGTTGAGTTTTCTTTGTTCTCAATACTAAAATTAGTTTGAAGTTTCGCGCTTAGGACCGACTCATGAATCATGAAGGAATAGGTTTCTTCCTTCATGGCACGAATGCATTGCTTAGTGACATCTCTTTTGAGCTATCGGCTCCAGCCATTTAGATATCTGTGTTCAATTTGTACAGTTATTATTAAAATACCAACAATTAAAATAATACAGTTATTATTATTACCTAAATATTTATTAAACTATTTATGTCTTTATGGGGATTATGTTTTATTATAACATTAATTACAAGCAAAAGTATGCCTAGGTACAACATTGAGTACAACTCATGTAATTCATTCTAATAACTTCATAAGTATTTTTAAATATAAAAAAAAGATTGAATGAATGCAACATTCACCTGAAATCACCTGGTTTCCCTCACTATACGGCATTTTAAGGTTAAAACCATAGAGAAAAAATAGTCCTTTGACAGGTAATTTCGATTGACTGATTGAACGGTTTTATTTGTTTACGTTCGTGTGTTGCTGATTTTATCAGACCGCGAAAACTCGAGGAAATAAGATAAAATTAACAAAACAGTTATGAATAAAATATGTAGGATATGTCTTGAAGAGGGCGTACTTTCATCGGTTTTTACTAAAAACTATAATATATCGTTATGTGATATGGTGGAGTATTGTTGCAATATAAAGGTAAAATATTACAATATTAAAGCATAAATAACGCAAATAGGCCTATGTCCAACAGTGGACGTCTTTGGACTGAAATTATGATGATGATTAACATCAGTAGGCGTTGATAAAGTATCTACTCGTCTTATCTGCAAATAATACTACCTTATATACTAGTAAAGTATTTCTACTACTATTTCTAGATAAGTAAAGACGATGGTTTACCTGAGCAGATGTGCAGTAACTGCATTTACAAGCTTGGTATAGCTTACCACTTCAAACAAACCTGTGAGAGCGCAGATATAAGACTGAGACAATATTTAGGACTAAGAATCCCTAGCAAGTAAGTAATTATCATCCACTTTCCTTTTATACTTTATTACCTACTCAACTATCGACACGCTCCAGCTTCGCACGGGTGTAATGCTGATATTAAATATATTATGCATGTATTATACACATAAAGCTTCTTCTTGAAGCACTATCTATTAAAAAAACCTCATCAATCCGTTGCATAGCTTCAAAGATCGGAGCATACATAGGGACTAGGAACAGACAGCGGGAAGTGAATTAATTTTATACTATGTAGTGATAAAACACCAGAGCGAGCAAAGGAGTATTTTTTTTAAATTGATCTAAACTAGTGCTTGACTGTAATCTCGCCTGATGGCAAGCAGTGATGTAATTGTTGATCGTAAGGTGCACTATTTTATTAAGAGCCACTATTCATTCAAGCTTTGAAGGAACCTAAATTATAATTAGACGGGAAGACTGCAGCAGGCAAACTTTTCCAGTCCGTAGAAAACAAGTATAAAACTCCTATTCTCACTTGAAGAAAAAAAGTTGTAAATTTATATTTTACAGATACAATGATGCCTGTGTAGCAACTGATCCATATGTAAGTATTTTCATGTCAATTGCCTTTTATAAAACATCTTTATTACCTATATTAAATTTAATTGATAGATGGGCCTAGTTGTAAGTGGCCCTGACTGCTATGCTGGAGATTCTATGTTAGATACTCACCTAAGACAAATGTTTTGGTGATATGTATGGTTATTTGTCCTGTGTCTGGATGTAATTTATTTATAATAATGTAAGTATTTAAAAAAATAAAGTTTAAAAACTAACACCCGACTACTTAAAAACACACTCTAAAAAGTACGAAACAAGAAAACAAGAAAGCCGTGGTTGTATACCACTTTTTTTAATTTATTATTCTTATGGCATACAACCACGGCTTTCTTGTTTTCTTGTTTCGTACTTTTTAGAGCGTGTTTTTAAGTAGTCGGGTGTTAGTTTTTAAACTTTATTTTTATTTAACATATTTTGGAGTTCTAAATAGGTTAATCTTGGGTTCATTGATTTCTCAGCCCATGAATACAGGTAAAGTCACAAGCAAATGCTAGTAATATATATATATTCAAAATGTACAAGTAAAGCGCTTTCAAATGATACCAAACACGGCATATTTATCTTAACTTTATTTTTTTACTTCGTATGTTTTGTCCGCTAGAGGGCGCCACATTAGATTTTGTGAAATCCCATATAGCCTATAACCAGCGGACAATTAAGACGCTTCTAATGATATGTCATTTGTCGAATTCTGATAAGTAGTTTAGAAGTTACGAGGGAACAGATGAACATCCATGCCCACATACATACATACATACAGGTCAAAATCATAACCCTCCTTTTGCTTCGCCGTAGTCGGGTAAAAATGTGTTGGTACATTTATCAGTTGCATAGTACTCATTGCACTTGACAAGCTCTGCTTAGTTTGGGACTAGATGGTGTTGTGTAGAAAGTTTTACAATAAGATTATTATTAAACCTATAATTAAATATCAGCCTAAATTAATATGTAATATTTGTAATGTTTCCAGGTGCCAACACATGCAACAATAATTAAGAAATGGCAAGTTAAATAAATCAATTTTATTCTGTACCACTTACCCAATATCACCTGCTACTATAAAAACCTACCATTTAATTTCAGTAAATGTAAGCAACCAGAACCAAAAAGACATACTAACTATAAGAAGAAGTCAGAATCAGAGAAGCTGAAGCGAGGTCCTAAGCCAAAGCCCAAACAAGATCATGCATGTTACCAGTGTGACAAGCAATTCAGATGCCAGGCGCAATTAGAAATGCATGTCAGGTAAGTGAATTTCAAAATTTCTCTTATCATAAATTACTAGCTTTAGCCGCAGGCATAGGCTTCCCTCCCAATGACAGAAAAATGTGATAAGTGAAGAACAGCCTGACTGATTTTGTGCAAAATTCACATAAACCATCTACTAAATAGTCCGAACAAAGCCTAAACATTTGGTTTGGATAGGTGAGGTAGGTCACAAATTGAATTCCAGAAGATACTTATGTAGCAAGTTTCATTGAAAGCCATTCAGTCATTGAACACATCGATGCCTCCAACGTAAGTTGTTGTAACCCACAAAATGGCGATTTTGGGTTTTTTATGTAAAAGTGTCTAATTTTATGTAAACTATCCTTCAAAAAAACAAAAAGTCCAAAAAACCTATTATTTAACGTACTTTTGAAACGTATAATGTTGTATATTTCGAACGATTCCGGCGTAGACTGTAGTATTTATTACTTGCAATGATTTACAACGGGGAAAAGCGCACGCGCGTCCGTTGTATGTAACACATATCACAGATTACGCTGGAATTCGGTGCCAGTTGCACCTTTCACGCAATTTTTACATCGTTAATTTAATATTCTAGTAATTACTATTCCGCTTAATCTTATCTTTAACTAACATGAGAACCATTTAAAATATGGTATTGATCTCATATAACAATTTACGTCGCTAATTTTAAAATTATTTTATGTTAAGTGATACGTAAAACATTTTACTTCGATGCTAGATATGTAAAAGTAAGTTGTAACATCACATACAACGATTTACGTCGCTATTCGTTTGAAATAAGTACGTTGTATGTATTTTTCAGGGAGTGTTTTATGAATATCACTGAAGTCAGAGTCATTCTAGGTAACTATTTTCAATGAATATGAGAAGTTTTAAATGACTAAATTAACAGATGATGGCATATTTGGAACTTTGGACCTTGAAACTGCTCACTTACTCGTATTTCATAGCTGTGTAGTATAATAACCATTTGGATTACGACTGCTATAGCCATTTTTGTTTATATTATATCATTATTATTATAGCTAGCCTGTGCTGTCCTACTGCTGGGCAAAGGCCTCCCTCCATTCTTTCCAGTTATCTTAGTTACTCGCTTTATCGTACCAAGTATCAAGGAAGGCATCCAGGTCGTGTCAAGGAAATGTGGGCCAGGAACACAAAAGGCACCGACAGATTACATGTGTGATTACACCAGGACTTTCCTTCTTGCTCGTGTTTATTGCTAGCTTCCCAAATCAAAAAACATTGTTCGTAACTTTTACCTTAGTCACCACCTGCATGTTTCTGCACTGTTGAACTCTTTAGGCTAAGTCTACTATCAGTGATTTTATTGAATAAAGTATCGTTTGAAAAAGGTAATGAAAAAAATACACATTTAAAGACTAGAGATTTTTCAAAAAGGTCAATCGTCAAAGAAAAACCTTTGTAGTAAAATATCAAAAACAGCCAGTAGGAAAACTGGTCTATTGAGTCTGCTGTAAGCACTATTTGAATGGAATGAATTTAACTGAATAGGTGACAGAGAAAACGATGTATAACTATGGCTAATTTAGTTATAGGAGAGCCAAGTTTAGAATTTATGCTGATACTATTGTGAGACATAAGTAAATAAGAATAAATTGTCTGTTGCCGTTGCTGAAACTTCAAACTTCAGACGTGTATAAACAACAGTTTCCCCATTTCTATAAGTGATTAAGTTCTTAATAAGGTGTTAGTTAAATTTGATATACCAACAGCAGTATTAATCCCGGATCAAAGAGGTATTTAACAGCCTGTGAAAAAGTCTGGGTCTGTCAAAACCATCGTTTGTTACCATTTCAAGTCTTTTCAACTGCTTGCAATTTGAGTCACACTATGTTTGACTAAATTCACTAATGTTATATTAAGACAGAGGTTTAAACTTTTAGTGTGTATAGTAATAACGCATAGCTTTTGCCTAAAGGGTACACAGAGAAAACAAGATCTGAAAGATCATAATATCGTAAAAATAAAAGAGGTACCAGTTTGTTCTGAAGATTCAATATTATGTTTTATCAGACTGTAAGGTGATGAACACTTCTTTCAGCAACAATACCTTAAGATGCCGAAATGCTGATGATATGAATACACCAGTAAGGTGCATGAAACCAGCTTTTTAGGGTCGGGAAATAATCCCTCTATTGTACTTATATTACAAGCAAAACTTAATATTTCCGGGCTTTTCTAGATTCAGTGTAAGTTATTAAACATTACTTATTTACCTATCGTTTGTCTTGGATATGGTTACGAAAAGAAGAAGAATAAAGCATATTATAGCTACAAGTATAGTCACTTGAAAAAATGGAGAGAGGAAAAGATTACAAAGTGATAGTGAGACGGGTGATACGACAAAATAGAAGAATAAGCTTGTTCCACCGACTCCAAACCACATTGGACTAAGATAGGAACATGATGATAGTTTTCCTATTTTTAAATCTTATTGGTTAATAGAATTTTCTTAATTATTTTGGTTTCGATACTTTTTTGAGTTTTGATTATTTAAACTGTAGTAAAAATTTGGTTAAAGGACGATGTAATTAATTGAAAGTATAATTTAAATTTAGAAAACGCTTAAATTTTTATTTTAGTTTTTTTTTAATGATTTTTAATCTTAATCTTTAATGTTTTCCTAATCTTTAAAATACCGTTTCTTATTCTAGACTCTAAATCCTAAAATGTAAAATTTTGATAAACTTGATTGAATATATTCTGCTTTTTTGTATTTCGGTAACGTATCAACGAAAAGGTATCCTCCTAAAGGAAATTAGGCTGAAAAAACATTGTATTTATTTTATTATATCAAGTAATGATACACATACCACACCTTTTTTTTTATTTGTAATCGACGTAAATTCATGTAAGTATCAGATATGATCCAATTTGGCTCTTGAACTCCCGTGTATAATAATGTAAGTGATAGTTACAACATTTTGTGAGGACCTCATGTCGCGGTAAACAGTTGTAACAACAAAATTCAAGAAACCGTTAAAATTATAGAGTAATGACATGTAGTAAACAATAACATATTAAAAACTATACGCTCATACCGAATTTCAAAAAGATTCTTTGAAAAATGTGGCTTGTATCGAAAAAAGTATCTTTAAAACGCTCTCCTGTAAAATTGCATTTTTGGGGTTACAACAACTTACGTGGGAGGCATCGACATATAGACACAGAAACTAACTAACTTTCGCCTTAATAATGTATGTTTTTCTTTATTTTTTAGAACCCATACTGGAGACAAACCTTTTGTGTGCATGTACTGTCCAAGACGATTTACACAAAAACACAACCTGACGATACATCTCCGAATTCATACAGGGGAGAAACCGTTTCAATGTGAAGTATGCAGGTAATTTTCGATTCATGGTGAATTTTGTGAATAATAATCAAAATATTAAGCAGAATGTCAGTCTTATGATGCATCCACATATGCCCGGCGGCCAACCCGACGGCCAGACCGCCGGCACATACATCTTTTCTAACTTCGCTAGATTTCGAAGGCGGTCTGAAAGCCGGCGACATGTGTGGTTAATTTAATCGACTGAAAGAAAGAAATCATTTATTTGCTTAAATAAGGTACAGAAGGTTGTCAGTATACATAAATAACATTGATCTCTTATTCTGCCTTTAATTACTGACTGGCCTATTGGTCTGGTGGTAAGTGACTGCTATGCCAGAGGTCTTATGTGTGTGGATGAACCATTATATTGACATTCCTTTTAAGATTATTTCTCTCTTCTAAAGGCCAAGTACCAAATCATAGTCTGGCAAAATGTAGCCATTTTACAAGCTTTTATTTAGTTTCATCTGTCCTGATGTTTATGATCAAATCTTGTAAATAAAATTTGATTCACTTCCCGGTTTCCAATTGAGGTTTGCATGCATGTGTAAAATCAATTTTATTGACAATGCAAAATGATTACGTAGATTTTATCAGATGATGGAATCGGGAGGTGGTCTAGGTACTCTGTAATTTAATTTAAATGGCATAACTCCATTGAGTTTGAGCTCGTCTTAATTCGTCTTGACGAGTTTTAATTATACGTACCTACCTTGTATATACCTATCGTGCTAAAAAGCTTACTGAAAAAATATTGTTTTCTTGAAAACTTCTTTTTAGGTCTACCTATAAAATTGCCGTATTTTAAAACGGGTTGCTTTACGTTGTATTTCTGTAAACAAGAACTAATTATTTATTTGTTTAATTTTCAGCAAAAGATTCTCAGCTCAAGGAAATCTTCATGCTCATCTCAAGATACATACTGGGCAAAGAGATCATGTAAGAATTAAAATAATTAATATATTTAGGGCGAGAACTCACGTAGCGGTTTTCACCCACGGCCCGCGGGCTCTGTACAAAAAGAAAAAAATAAATATTGCATAGCATAGCATAGCATCAGCCTTACCTATAGTACTCCCAGTGTTGGGACTCAGGCTTCCTCTCTAGGAGAGGGAATGAGCCGTAATCCACCACGCAGGCTTAGTAAATCTTAGTTATAAAATTGAATAGCTGTTAGTTGGTCTCGCTAAAACTCGGGATCGGCCGGACCGATTTGGCTGCGGATTGATTTGGTCTTGAAATATTCGTGATAGTCCAGAGAAGGTTTAAACGGTGAGAACGAAGAAATAAAAATCGGCGAAACGAAGTTTTCCGGGACAGCTAGTCTTATACTATAAAAAATAATAGTTGTTCGTTAGTCTCGTTAAAACATGGGAGCGGCTGGACCGATTAGACCAATATTGGCCTCGAAATAATCGTAATAACTCAGGGAAAGTGTAAATGGTTCTCACCATTTACACTTTAAACACGAAAAAAAAAAAATCGGCGGTACGAAGTAAGTAAATTTATATATATTGTAAAAAAAATAAAGCACGTTTCAGTGTGCGTAGTTGTTCTCGGCTCCTGCTGCACCGGCGTCACCTTGTTCTGCGGTCAATTGGCGGGTGACCGCGCAGAGGCTGGCATAATCGGCCGCTAGGCTTGCGGTTGAAAATTGCAACCGCGACGGCTGCGACACCGCGTATCTGCCGTCTAAGGAGTTTTAAAATTAATTAGCTGTCTCCTCTACCGCGGCGGGCACGCGTGAAAACTACTCTTCATGAGTTCTTACTTTCACCAAAACACTTACCTACAAAAAAAAAAACCATAGAAAGAAGACTATTAATCCCACACTTCATCATCTTCGTAGCATCCCCATATCGTATCGCTCGTAACCGCTTGGTGAGATCTCGCATGATTGGCTTGAGTTGACTACGCGAACTAACGGGAACGCACGGGTTTCTAGACCCGTGGGTGATTCACGTGAGAGCAATACCATGCCTTTATAGCATCACGGGGAAAAAAAAAGCCTTTACAGGAGTAAAGGCTTTTTTTTTCCCCGTGAGCGCAATACAGTAATATAATATTGAAAGGTTGGCCTTTAGGGCATCCGTAAAGGTTTTTTTTTTAATATTTCAGGTATGCACTCTATGCAACAAGACATTTATAACTTCAAGCGAACTAACTCGCCATATGAGTAAACACAGAGGAGTCAAAAATTTCAAATGTGATCTATGTGGAGCTGCTTATGTGCACTCGAGAGATCTGGTAAGTTTCAGTGTTGATTCCAGCGTTATAAAAACCTTTGTTTAGGTTTCTTAGTTAAAAAAGCTAGCCCAGTTACGCTCGTTTCGTTAACGTCAAACGCTTGGGATTAGCCACGCCTTCAATTCTTTTGTTCTGACCACGTGACTGAGCGTCGAGATGACGTCAGAATAAGGGAATTGGGGGCGTGGCCAACTCACAGCGTTCAACTTTAACCAAACGATGGTAACTTGGCTAGGGGGGCAGTTATTTTGTATTGTACAAATAGTGACATCTCAAATGGCACGTAGGAACTAAAACTTGAAATTTTTCATCGCAGTATTACAGTTTTCCTTAGTATTAGAAGCTTCACTCCTCCATGGTCGATCCCACAGGATCTTTGATTCTTTCCAGAGTATAATTCACCCCGTAGCACTCGGCGATAGTGGAGGCGACTATCGGAGAAAGATTTTGCGGTATTGGATCTTTGATATCACAGACTATCTTTAGAGCCAGAATAGCAATCCTGGTTTCCCTGGACCATTTGCTACCAGCAGTTCCTTATTATTACTTTTAAAGTAAAAGCTACAGGCCTTATAGTGCTGCTATACCCAGCACTATAGTCAGAAGATATCTTGGTTTTCTTCATTTCATGTTAACATTATTCTAAATTTTGGGCCATACGTAAAGGTTCAGCTGGCTGCCAAAAATTGGGATTCCTAGCAAAGGGAGACAGTCCCTAACGCCACAATAGCTGCGCAGACTTTACCAAGCACAAGTTCCATCGTGTGTGGTCGTACTGCTCTCATCGTTGGGATTGATCTGTCAGATATCAGCTTGATGCGGAGAAAGCCAGTTCCATCATCGAACTCCAGACGTAAGGCGATACTCCATCGGTACATGGTTGATATTCCACGCTACATACAGAACATTTTGGGAACACATTCTTTATGTGTATAGCTAATAATCGATAAAAAAGTTATACAATACCTAAAGAATATTGTGTATTAACCTATACTTAATTATGATTTTTTACAGAAACTGCACAAACTGAAAAAGCATCAAATAGTCCAACAAAGTTCTAAACTTCAAAATGAAGGCTTCAACAACAGCGGTAACATAGATATTATAGGAATAGATGTTGGGAAAGATCCTCCAATGCCAATGAAAGATGTCAGTCATCTCATACCACATTTGATCAATGAGAAACCACAGCAGAACCTGCCAGTTATTCCTGAAAGCAACCAAGCACTGTTGCCTTATGAACAAAAAAGTGCTAAAGAGATGTTTCATCAGTACCCAAGTAAAGTGTTTGAAGTTCACGACTGTGCCATTTGTGGAGAGAGCTTTGAATATGTGACAGCATTAGCCCAACATTACTTACATCGTCATAAGGACCATGATTCGGTACAGACAAAAACTTATGGGCTGACACAGTAGCTGACACTTTTTGAAATGGGAAAAATCCACTCAGACATTTGAATTTTCGCAATAGCATCGTACTTGTCGCCGTTAGTTTTGTGTCGGTTTTTTCGAGCAAGAAGCATAACTCGCTGTTCACGGGAATCCGGGAATCAGTAATTTTTATTCGAAAATTGTCCCTAAGAAATTTAACAACACAAACTGGACGAAACTTTTAGTGGCGACGCTTGGCTTATCGACTCGCTAATGGTTTAAAGGTGACCTTTAAACCATTAGCGTTTTTGAATAAAAATGACTGATTCCCGGATTCCCGTGAACAGCGAGTACAGCATATGATCACGAGACTTACCAGACACCCAAACAGCGCCACCTCATGGCGCGGTTGCGTGCCTCGAGGCGGGGCGTCACGTAGTCATCGAGTGATTTATCAAGGAATGACGGGACGGTGCGTGTGGCTCCAGCGCGAAGCTGGAACCACTCGCGCTAGTGCGGTGGCGACATAAGGCAAGCGTGTGAACAACGTGTGAATACAGAGTGGTCCACTCACTGTCGGCACGAAGTCAGCTTGCGGGCGAGGCATGGTAGTGTTAGTTGGATGTCGGGTGGCTATAATGAGTTATGACCTTTATACGCCCCTGACACCAGAATACAAAAAATCGATCTGCTTCAACCTCAGTTGGGTTTCTTTTAGGCGTATGGTTGAGACACATGTGTCATTTGATCACAGCTCTTCAAGAAAGGCCAGCAGCACTTTGGTGCTAATAACCATTTCACGGAGAGTATCTGGGTTCTCGGAAGTATTTTGCCCTGTAAAAAAAAACAGATGAACCACCACAGTGACCATTTGGCAGCTTAAAGCAGATGAACTGTTGTCTTATTTTCCATGCATGCAGAGTAGGCTGTCTGTAACTCTGTGACGAGAGAGTTGCTTATTACAAGGGCCAAAGCTGCGTTAAGCTTGAGCACGCGCGGGCAGCCGCCTGGAAAAACGTCGCGCGACTAAGCGCGTGTGTCAAGCGCGGCGGTCCTCGTAGCGGAATCCGGATTATTACCATGCCGCCCGCGAGACCGCGGGCAGGAGCACTTTTGTATGGGACCATACTGGCTCCTCCGTGTTGTCCTTTACATGTCCGCTGGCCAGTTGTAAGGGCCATGAGTTTATTTTCGAGTCCCCTCTCAAATTGTGTAACAGTGCTATATTTTTAAGTGTAGTTGATATTAGTAATGACAAAGGTAAGGATAAGGTTAACAAACTTCATTTTTGGTAATGAATAGTATTCTATTTATTACATGGCCAAAGATAATATTGATTTAAACTTGATGATATCCCAGTACATAACAACTGTAATAACAAAATTATTCAGGAATAAATTATTTATTCAATGAAATGATATCTTTCACTCACATGATCTAATAACTTTACTAAAATAAACAATATTCTTAACATTCAACGCACTGGGATCCAAGGTTCTAAGATGTCACCAATCTTCCTACGTTCTGAAAACAAAAAGATAGTTTGGTATGATGTAAGTTTCAAGTTAAAATTGAAAACAGCATTTTAATCCTTTGAACACCAATGACCAGAGGTTGGAATTAGGTAAAAAGAATTATACAGCACACAATTTTGGTAATTTTAATCATGTGGAAGGTCGATCCTGTACATAAAACTATATCAATTAATTAATATAATTATAAAAAAAAACTACTTTATTCATACAAATCGATAGTGTTTCATATACCAGATTGACCCTCCACAGGATTAGAATGATCAAAATTTAAGTATTCATTCACTTGCATGTTATAAGTATTTACTAACAATCAAAGATAATAGGATTGCAGACACTGGTGTCCTCTTAGGGCATAATGAATTAATAGTATTAATTCACTAGCATTTTATATTTATTTAATAGCAAATAAAAGGTTTGGTGTAGACAGTATACTTCCCTTACATTGCGCTTGGGTTTCAAAAGGTGAAATGAAATACATAACGTAATTAGGCAGCAATATAAATTAGTAAAAAAATTCTGTAAACAAAAGAACACAACTCTAGAACCTAACTAAATACCTGCGACTTTCAATATTCTTTAAAAACTATTAACTTCAATCAAAACCAGCTTACCTGGAACCGGGAAGTCCTCAGGGTGTAATTCAACGTAATGCCTGTACACAGCATCTTTCTCTGCTAAATAACTGTCTCTTTGCTTTTGTACGTAAGTTAGGGCACCAATAAATCCGGCAGTTAAAAGCACATGTTTCTGGATTCCTGAAAAAAAAAATAAAAGATCTGTTTATAAACATTACAACATATAACCCCAAATCTAGAACTCAAAACTGTTCCAACTTAAATTGATAACAAAAGTTCATCTCAACGCAAAAAAAAAGTAGACTTTAAACATCTTTACTGTGATACTGTTACAATATGAATGTTGTTTTCCCACTGTTATTGTTATGTAATTTAGACTTACCACTGAAGACGGGACGTCTAGTTTGGAAGTTAATGAATACTCCCGAGCCGACGCCAAAAAATGTTCCAATAACTATTGGCCAGACTTTATTCAACACAGGTATTTCTCTCCCATTGTTTCCTAACTTAAGTAATTCTTGGGCCGACAAATGTGAGGCAGGAGTCGGAGCTTCAGCATTCGCCATTTTTTCAGTAGGAGATTTTCTAGCAAGTAGGTATTGCAAGTAAAATCAACCTGTCAGTCAATACTTGACACTTGAACAAATGTCATTGTCAAAAGCTTTTTTCTTTATACCGATGTGAAGGCTATAGTCATTTGATCATATTGTTTTATCTTACCTCCACATGTACCTATAAAATTTTCTACTCCATTTTACTGAGATCGCGTTTATTTCAACTAACCAGTTGTGCTTGTGCAGGCAGACACCAGAGAATTAGGGTGGAAACGAAAGTTCACGTAAAATAGCAGATTTTCAAAGGTTTACTTACACTAATTTATGTTTTGATTTCTATAGAAACCTTAATAATATTTATAAGATATCTGCAAAAATATGTGTAATAACACCATAATCACGTAAGAGGGGTTGTATGAAAATGTACCTCGGATTGATGTAGTAGGCTTTGCTTTGAATTCGACTAAAAAACCACAAGTCACTCAAGAAAAAAATTACACCTTTTTGACACGAGTAACACTGCTATCATATGTCAAAATAGAAATAACCTCATTGTGTTCACAATTGTTGTTGAGGTTATTGTTGTGTTTACAATATTACAATTTGTATTAAACTGATCTGAAATAGCCAGACGAGAATAAACTTATATACCAAGACCTGAAAATATGGTAAGTTTAGCTTAGTGGTTTTGTAATAACAATTCAATGTTGCTTGGTTACTTTTCATGTAAATTTTATTTTAATTCTAGGGAAAGCAAAAGAAAACGAGAAAAATCGTCGAACGGAAATTCGCTAAAATGAAAAAACTTATTAGTCTCAGTGATAGCAGGATCAAACCTACAGAACGAGTTGAACCAAAGAAGAAAAAAATTGATCCACATGAGCTAAAAATACGTGAAGCACCGCAGGCCAGCTCGGCACTGTTTTTCCAATATAACACGCAGCTAGGCCCACCTTACCACATCCTCATTGACACCAATTTCATCAACTTCTCAATCAAAAACAAATTGGATATAGTGCAGAGTATGATGGATTGTTTATATGCCAAATGTATTCCATACATAACAGATTGCGTACTGGCCGAGTTAGAGAAGCTTGGGCGAAAGTACCGTGTAGCTTTGAGGATCATTAAAGACCCACGCTTTGAAAGGATTACGTGTTTACATAAAGGAACTTATGCTGATGACTGTATAGTGCAAAGAGTAACACAGCATAAGTGTTACATTGTGGCAACCAATGACAAAGATTTGAAAAGGAGGATAAGAAAAATACCAGGTGTACCAATAATGTATGTTGCTGAACACAAATATACTATAGAGAGAATGCCAGATGCATATGGAGCACCTAAAGGTGCTATTTAGTATTTAATAAAACATTGTTTTCAAAATTCTTACGTTTAATTTTATTTTTTTTTAGTACATAATACACATTAGTTTAAGTGATACATTCTATTACTATTTAGGTACTAGACTATATATCATTCTATGTGCTAGGTATATGGTATGGAATTGAAAACTGCCTCTAGGTGATCTTGAACACATTCTTTTAACCTTTCGAGTACCGTAATTACAGACACATTTATAGAATGATAGGTGTGCGAATGCCGGCGTTCGCTTGGGGCTCAAGAGTTTATAAAATAGTTGGGCATTTGTTCTTTATTCATTTTCCTAACATTTATTATTACAATAATATAAGTTGACAATAAATTGAATGTAACATGCCTAATTTTATGGGAAGTTTAATAGTAAGCCACAATCATTTCATATCTTATTTAATTAATACAGTAGAATCAAAGTCTTTTTTTACACCTTTACAAAAGCATTTTAGTTCACAAAGGCTTATTGCCTTTACACACTATGTAATACTAGATGGTTGTGTTGTGAGCACTCGGAGATCCAACAACATCAATTATCTCACCAACTGGCTTGGTTTCGTTGTCAGCCACCATATTACATATTGACGGTGGAATGGTAAGAGTCTGAAACAAAAATTTCATAGTTATTTAAACGATTTTTGCATTTTCTGCTCCTAGACTTTGCTGTGTTATGTCTGTTTATAATACACCAATGGCTTCACCAAGGGTGGACAACTACCAAAACGAATGGCTGAGGACAGACATAAGGGAGAGGGAAGCCTTCGCCCAGTAGTGGGACTTAATAAGACTAACTAACAATGGCTTTACCTGATACAGACAGAATTATTCCAAAAGAACATACTCCTAAGAGAAATGGCCATTTCCAAGGTCCAATTTTTTTTAAATGATTCAGTGGTTATAGTGTGAAAACCTTGCTAGGTTTAAAAATTAAGTTTTAATTAGGTAAAAAAAATTTTTTTTTTTCACACAGAAGGACAGAAGTATAAAATTATTCATATTCACACACAATCTTATTGAGGTTGTGTGTGAATATATTATTTACTATGCTTACCTTCCCAGGATTGAGAGCTTCATATTGGTGTCTCAGAGCTTGCAACTCAAATTCACAAGAAGCCAGCGCATTCTTCAAGTCCAAGGCTAGAGCCAGATCAGACCGCAACTCGTTGAAATGTTTGCAGATCGCCTCAGTTGGCGTAGGAGCAATATCTGCAAACAAACAGGGCAGACCATTAAAAAAAAATTAGGTTCTAAGAGATTGTTTCGAATTATAAATATGATTTTCTCAATCTATACAACAACTCAACAATTTCAATAAGTTGTTTGTGAAATGAGGTTGTACCAGGATGCCAAGCTTTTGGGAAAAAGGTTGTACAGTCCGACCGATCTAACTTGACGAGGCGACGAGTAGGTTCTGCGAACTTAGCGCTCGTGGTAGTGGAGCCCTGATGGGAATTTTATGCGTTACTCGAGCGCGTCAGAAAATCATACGGAGAGAAACCTTGCACACTGTAATGTACCCCTACCAGATATAAACTCTTAATGTAGTGAGATTTTTATTTCGATCTTCGGTAAAACTCGAACGCGTCGAGATAAGTGGAGTAAATGCAGAAAAGTGTATATGTACTTCAATAATCTGATAATTTGTACGTGTCATAAGGAAATGGGCTAGTCACAAAGTTGTAAAAAAAAAAACGTCGGCTACATCGACCAGTTAATCGTTTTTAAACTTTTTTTAAAATTCTTACATATTCTCCCCCTCTAAAATGAAAACTTGTCATTTTCGTTTAAGAACCTATTCTTCACAATTTAATAGGACCCCATGGCGCTTTAGCATCCTGCCTGGGCTCCTCTACTATTATGTAGGTACTCGTACAAAAACAAGGTTTTTGATTTTTTGAAAATCCTCTCGCTTACAAACAGAGAAACTTTAAAAATATACATAGGCAAAAATATTTTATGATGCTGATTAAAAATCACAACCACTTGCTTGGCGATAGAATCAAATGCAGTGCGAATAACTGTGCAGATCATCATCAAGCCAAAAAATATTTATTGACAGACATATGCCTCTTCACACATCACCAAGAAAACTAGATACAAACCAATATTCATAAGTCTCAGCTCCTGTTCTATGGCCTTGGTCTTCCTCTGTCCTACTCCGGGAGGCAGTTTCATACGTTGTGATCGCAACCAGACTCCTGTGCCGCGCGCTTCAGGGAACTTGATACCCGACCATTCCACAGTCTGTACACAATAATAAATATAAAAAAAAAATTGACAAACACATGACTATTAATATCACGGATAGCCCTCTGCAGAGGATGTATGGAGCCAGAAGCTGTTGAGCATGTGCTTCTCGAGTGCACAGCCTAAGAACATGAACCTTGGGCCCGTCTTTGTACCCATTCATATAAGTTTCTGTGAAAATGTTACTTTTTTGGTGTACAATAAAGTATTATTCTATTCTATTCTTAGACTCATCGAACTTTATATCTTGTAGAACTAATTGATAATATGACTCATATTTCTTTCTTTTGAAGAAGAAAAACTGAAATTTTATGGTTAATATTGGAAACACCGACTGTCCTTTATTACATTTATAATATGGTATGGTATATCGGGCTGGTGTGTGAAAATGTAGAATTTCACATAATATTATGTAATAAAGGTAGCGGGAACTGGATTGTCAATTCTATGTAATTTGGTAAACAGCATATTGGGCTGGCCTCACTTTATTAGACGAAAAGAGTGATGGATAAGTGTTCTATTTAAAATAAAAATTATTTAACACCATTTTTGTTGCTAATAAAAAGCAGAGCTGAACTTACAACACTTTCCACAGCCCGCACAGGTCTTTGTTGAGCAGTAAGTTTCTTCTTATGTAGTTTTCTGTCATGACGCCTAGCTATACTAGAAGCTGTGTTTGATGGAGTACTAGTACCCTCATTGTTGTTGTTGATTTGACTTATAGGAGGCAAGTTGCCACTATCCGCTCTAGATATCAATTTCTGTAAGTCCTGAGTTTTTCTTTCTCTTTCACGTTTCCTGGCTTCAATTTTCTTTAATTCAGTTATCAGCATTTGCTCCTCATCAATCTGGAATATAATATTATTACGGTTTAAGAATTATCCAAAAGAAATTCTTGATTTTGTGGCTTGAATACAGGTAGAAAATTTACAGTGAAAAAAAAAATGGAAGTTCAGTATTTACCTGATCTTGTGTTCTATCAAACAGTCTTCTTAGTTGTTCCTTCCTCTTTCTCTCATGTTCAGCATCATAATGATAAATGCGTTTCTCACCATTCACCATTGTTACAGTATTTGACCATGGATTCGTTTTTACCTGAAAAATAAATGCATTTAATGCAATTACTTAAAAAAATAAACAATTATATTTATGCATTTGTGTTGTCTGAAGTTAGGCTCTGCGAATTTTAGCGCTTGATAACTCGTAAGAAAATAAATGGTTTCAAAGTCAAAGTCAAAATCTTTTTATTTCACATAGGCCTACATGGGCACTTGTAAAACGTCAGAAGCTAGTGCACGGTTCCAAATTGGTTGTTTCCTATGGAGAAAAACCGGCAAGAAACTCCATGGTTACTCTTTTAAAATAATTGTTTCTTTTACAATATTTCCATATTACAGTATTATCACATTGATTATGTAAGGACAGTGCAGACCAGTCAATATTGAAATCGTACCGTAAAAGTGGTAGGAAGTAATCTAAGATTTGCGTCTACAATGTTCTCACATTCACATTATTGAAAGAAGCTATACAAAAGAAAAATAATCACAATTATCTGTAAGACAATTACATTATATTACGGATCTATAAAATGGTAATCTAGGGAATTTTGAATATGTCAAAAAAAAAAAATATGTCATATAAAAAAAAAGGAAAAAGATGGAACAGTTAACAGACAATTACTCAGAATATTGATAAGTTACCAGGGGGCCACATGTGCAGAAGCAGTCATTGCCAGACAAGTGTGTCTTCGACATAGTCTCTAACCTTATAATATACTGCTAGACTGCAAGCAAGTGCAGTCTACAAGATATCTAGGTGTCATAGTCGACGGGTGTCTAACGTGGCACTCGCAGGTCGAGGTTATTATGTCGCGAGTCAGAAAATTTATATGGATTTTTAAAAACCTAAGACATGTGATGCCTCAAAAGACACTCAACGACATTTACAAGGCACTTGTGCAGTCGGTAATCACATAATGCGTGCCGGCTTGGGGAGGTACCACCAAAACTAAATTTCTCGAGCTGGAAAGAGCACAAAGGTCACTTTTAAAGGTGATGTATTTCAAGCCGTTCAGATTTCCCACAACGGATTTGTATACGATTAGTGGCCTGTTATCAGTGAGAAAATTATACCTTTTAAACCTAATACTCTATCTACACAAGCATATTCCAGTCAACCAGGAAATACAGTCCAGAAGGCGAAAAGACACCGTGGCTAACTCCTTTGGAGTTCACACAGTTTTTGCGAGGCGTCAGTACGTTTGCCAGTCAGCCTACATTTACAACAAAGTAAATGCGGCACTACATTTTCACCTGGAGGTCTCGAAAAATGCAAAGACGTTATAACCGAGTGGCTACAATCTCTTACATACGACGAAACAGAGCAGATTTTGGCTAGACTTGTTTGATTACTGTCATCTTATTTATTATATGGCATACGGCATTACATGGTATACAAAAAGCACACACAAACACACCATCACACGAACACATCATCACACTAACACACCATCACACAAACACACCATCACACACACACACCATCACACACACACACACAAGGTCACATGTATAATTGATTACAATGAGCCTCATTAAAAATATAAAGTAAACTACACTTTTAACTATAATTTTAGAATTTTGAATTTATTCATGATTTATTTATTTATTTTTGATGTCATAATTATTATTTTTGATTTTTATTTCAATCTTATTTTGACTTGTCACCCCTATTGTAATCAAAATTTTATTGTAATTTTATTTTGTTTTTAATTTGTATCTTAATTTTAAGTCTGATTTATATTTTAATTTTGTTTTTGTTTTAGAATTTGATTTATTATTTAATTTAAATAATAATTTAAATTATTATTATTAATTTTAATTTTGTTCATGTAATTATGGTCTTAATCTGATATGGTTTTAAGTTTTAATTTTATCTTTAATGTCTAAGGGCGGCTTGCACGTCTCAGTTAAATCTAGATTTAGTGTGATTTAAACTCGACTTAAGCTTAAATCGAACTTAACGCATTGCACGACATCGGTTTAGCGTAAAGCTAGACTTAAAGAAATGTCAAATTTAAACCGGCATGGTAGGCGGTTTAAATTGCTAAATCTAGATTTAGTGAGGGCAGTTCGTTGTCAGATGACATAAACAAAAGCAAACGTCAGTTTGCGTCAAGGATCTTGTATCTTTATCCTACGGATAGTCTGGATTGACGACGAAGCAATATTGCAAACTCTTTATCAGCAAACAGCTTGCTTACGTGGAGTATAGTCAAAGTCAGTTAACAACGCGGAAAGGTTTAACAGTTTTTAAGAGTTTGTCACACTCAAGAACTCTCTGTATTCATAGTACTTTTTTTCCATTTTTAAGCCAATTTTTGCCAATACTTGCCAAGTTACAATGTACGCACTATCGACCAAACTTTTTGCGACACTAAAAACTTTTGCTAAATATCACACGGTCCCCGTCTTACCTCGCTACCCCATTTTTTACCCCATCTTCCTTTAAATTATGATTTTCTCATTATTTTTAATATTTTCACCACTACTGCTCTCAAAACGGAAAAGGAAAACATCGTGAATAAATACGGGCATGTCCCAGAACCAAAAATTCGAAGACATGTGATATCCACAAATCCGCACTGGCCCCGAGTGGTGGATTATTACCCATTCCTTCTCTTAGAGAGGAGCCCTGTATTCCGACAGTGGTAACATTAAAAATTTAGTCTATGTAATTACTGTACTAATAACACATTGAACTTCTTTAGGACAGAGCTCAGAATTTTACAACATGCAACATGGCGCGAATACCGTTGCGTTATTAAATGGATATCTATTTATATCTATATATATCTATTTATAAAACCTACATTAAAAACATCTCGAACTTCTTTAGCCTAAAATTGTCCCGTAATACGTAGATAGTGTACACAATAGATGATCGAGATAAAAAATCCGTTTTTTAACTTTACTCTTCAGAACTTTTTTGAGGTTGTCGTAAGCTTTCCAGTCACTCCTTTATAATATCCTTGGTTTTTTATATTTGAAACGTTCCATACCTCAAAAAAAGTAAAAAAAATGTGTTAAATATCCAGCACAATTATGAAAAATGGAACGCAAATGAATGAACGAAAAGAATGAAACGTGTTAAGGTAGGTTTAGTTAAGTCGAGTAGATTTCGACACTAGCAAGACGCTACTAATACAGTTTACGTTAAGTCGAGCTTAATGACTAATGCGACTTTAACAAAATCTAGTTTTAAGAGCAGGTCGTGCAAGCCGCTCTAAGTCTCAATAGTGTTAACTATTTCAGGGGAGGAGCGAGACAATCCCGACACAAGTGTTTTTAACCACTTACTGGGGCTGTTTCATTCACATATGTAATGAAAATCTAAGAGGCTAAATAAACATTTTTAATTTTAATTTTTTTTTTTTAATTTTATAATATGCTTTTTTGGTTAGAACACGCTTAATATGAGTTTTGAAATTCAAACTAATAAATGTAATTTGCAGTTGTTATTGCTGTTAAAAACTGTTATGGCATTTATTTTTTTAAAACCTTTGTTATTGTAGGAGTTTTCAGGCGCTAAAATTCGCAGAGCCTAACAACACGCCAAGATCCGACGGCCTTACTGTTGTAGTCAATTGTAATATCAAGTCAAATAATTATAATTTAAGTAGCAAAACTTAACATACTTTGCTCAATGTAGCACAGATCCCATAGTAGCGTTCTTTCAAGTCTTCCACACTTCGGTCCCTGAACGCAGCTCGGTCCCATCGGTCATGTATAACAATGAAACGCAGATCAAATCTTTGGCATAAATCCATGAGGTGATCGGTTTCAGCTTGGCTCCAGTCTTCTGATTTCAAATACTGATTGTACTCCGATTCAGAATATGATGGTATTGTCACTTGCTGGATAGAAAAATATGAAATTTAAGATACACTAGCCAATTTTTTAAATTAAAGAGTTATTCCACATATTTATTTTTTTAAAGCTGCCCCGCAATACACAAGACACTCTCACATCAATCTATAGTTCATACAAATATTTGTTCCTGTTTGGAACAAATATTTGTATCATATCCATGCCATACTGTATGGGTGACAACTGTTCAACCACTGTAACAACTGGTCAGTAATACTAAGGCTTTGCTGACCTTCCTCAAGGAGCTGGGGTAGATCTAATGACACATTTATCCCACCCGTACCTAAAATATGCGCTTTAGTCGTGGAGTTGCGGACGCCAGCCCGATATACCATAACAACAACTGTGCCATCGAACTGCAGCATATTTATATTGCATATTGGATTCATAGCTTATGTTGAACTCATAAGCAGTGCTCAGAAGTATGTTACTACATGAATCACAGAATCACAATTAGAAAATAAAAAATATGATTGGCATACTCTTTTGATAGTAATGGAAGTAGCTTACCTTATTAAACTGTGCAAATGGATACTCTTTGGCTTCATCAGCAGCTCGTTTCCAATGGTGGAAGACAGCATTATCAGTACGAGCTGGATTTGTGAATGGTGCCCATACCCATTTCCTCACTTTTCTCATACCAAGCTTAGCTTTAGTTTGTTTGTAAGCTTTACCTGTCAAAAATTGTATAAAGTAAAATGTGTGAGTAATAAAACCAACTTAAGAACATTGAAAGCTTTCCTTATAATCAAATGATTTGCGAAATTAGTGTGAGGTTTGTTGATAGAACATATTCGACAACTATTACACAACGCCGTCTTACTACTTACATACTAATACATAAATTCTAAATATATTCATATTACAGATAAATTACACCCAGACACAAAACAAATGGTCATGCTCATCACAAAAGCATTTTTCCTGGGTGGAAATCGAACCAACGATCTCTCGCAAAGCAGTCAGGGTCACTGACTACTGGACGGACAGGCCAGTCAGAGAAGAATCAATCACGTAAACATTTTCATTTTATATAAACATAATAAAGGGAAAACTTTTTAGGTATGAAACTCACCTGTATCAGTGGGTAAAAGCGGTGGCAGGTCTTTATTGTCATTGTAGAGCAATGCAAATACCTCTCTATGCATTCCCTCAGGTCGCTTCACTGCCTTTGCAGTCACATACTTCTTCTTCACTTTATCTCCATGTATAATACTATCTCTACTGATCTCGGTAGCTGGTTGTTCCAGCTCCAATATATCAAGAATATCAGCCATTTTATTCAATTTTAACAAGCACTTAGCACTTTTTAAAAAGCTATTGGCACTTTTTACAATTTGGGCTTGCAAGCCACAAATCACACTTATTTTGTTAACAATTATGTGCACTACTACTTTTTATAAGTGTATAGTGAAAAATATTCCTCGCAATAGAATTATTTCCAGTTAAATTGAATGAAACAAACAGAAATCATTACAATTTCTCTATTTTCTGTTTGGTCGAGGCTAACACTGCTGACAGCAAGCCAAAACCAAAAACAATAATAGTGACATTGACACTGTCGCTGTCAGTTGACTGATAGACAATCTTTTTTTTTTGTTTTAGTACTGTGCAGTTAGTGCACAGTATTTTTAGTCCAGTCGAATTAGACCAAAAAATAGAGGTATATAATTCCCGGCTGAAAATTGGTAGGATTGTTCAAAACACTAAATGATATTCGGGCTCAAAGGTCCCAACCAAATAATAGCTTTTCTCAAATTTCAGCAAAGAAGTAAGTTTTACGGGTAATATTTAATGGCTCGCCATCCGGTTGTCTGGTAACAGTCCGGACCAAGCCCAAGTCATCGACGACACGCTCTGTTCCCGCATGCCTCCAGGAGTTGTCAGCAGGGCAAAGAACGACCGGGGTGGGGTGTTGACTGTTCAGTCAATAAGAGTCTGACACTGTTTCACACTCCACCCAAGAGCGGGATTAAAAAACCTAACGTGTAATATATTGTTGGATAGGTATTAAAAAATGAAAAGGGGTTTACCGAAATCATATTTTGATGATTTTAATATTTTCGAAAATAATCGCTTCAAAAATAAAAAACATTGTGTCCACCCCTAAATTATTTTATCACTTCAATATGCGTATACATACGGACGTATGCTCGAGAGATGAAATTAAAAATTTTCTTTGCGAGATTGCAAATAATTTTGTCAGTATGGGTTCGTTAATTTCTATTTTCATTTCTTAGGCTATTCAACCACTGCCTCACATTGACGTCAGTTGTCTTGCTCTCTTCCATTATTGGTTTTTGAGATGTGTTCTTTGTTACGTCCTTGGAACGTCCTCCGACGTATCTTTAAAAAGTGCTATAGGTGCTTCCATCATTAATTTTAATTTCAGCCGAAATATGTCTACTACTGGACATAGGCCTCCCTCGCCATAATGAACGTTCCTGTGCATCTCACATCTGTCGGACACCCGCAACCCTTGCCAGGTTATCGGTCTACCTTGTAAGAGGCCTTCCAACACTGAGTCGCCACTCTAGAGGTGTTTTAATAGGCTTTTTATTAGGTAAGAGGGAATATGAAGGAATTTAACTAAAAAAAAATACATTAAGTACAGTACCTACTGAAATTTTATTAGTCGCGAATGACATTAGTATACAAATCTATTAAGAATAGAGTTCAGGGCTGCAGGGTTGTCCAGAGGAGTCTGAAAATAATAAACTCTATTTTAGTCAATTGTAATGTTTGAAAAAGGCACAGTAGATCAGATCAGAGAGAGGAGATCGTCAGAGTGGTTAGCGTGGGTTAGAGTAGTGCTATGGCGTCCTCATTTTTCGCCCGAAGCAGGTCCTCGCCGAAAGATGAAAAACCCGGGTTTCTCCAATGAGCGGATTGCCCAGAACGGAAAGTGTAGTATACGGTAGAAGTCTGCGGAGTACCACCCTATCCTCGTGGAGACGATCGGTGGTGGCGAAATCTGATGTCTAGCCTTGCGTCAGGCCGTTCAATAAAAATCAAGCCAACCGATCTGACAGACTTCAAGGCACGTTGTGTTCCAAGCGTATTTTCAATAGATTTCAGAAAATGGACTAGTTCGTTCATTCGAAGGAGTTACCGGAGCCCTGAAGCACAAAGGGCAACTGAAGGAACACATGAGGGTTTAAGTCAGTTAAAAGATTGACAAGCCCTTTCGCTCCAGACAAAGCGGAAGAATGTATTTGACGATTTCCCGCATCACAATATTGGGTTGCACATCAGTGACTTAAAAGGATGAATTGGCGTACCTATCGGTGTTTTAATTTTATAGGCAGATAAAAATAATTGCAGTTGGTATAATCAATTTAAAAAAAGAACTTTACCGATTGTCCAGCAGCATTCACCCAAAAGAATTGAAGTCGAGTTCCATTCCGGTAGTAACCTTCAACCAATCGATTAACAACAATTGATGCTCTTGGTGCGGATAGGAAGTTATTCTGCATTCCATCCCATTTTAGATTTTCCACCCATTCTAGTTGCCCTGAAATTATTTCAATAGATTTTTGAGGAAATTCATGTTTTTTTGTTAACCGCGTTGTCAGTATGCTACTGATTCCGTAAGTAGTTCGCATTGGTGCGAGAAAAATTATGATACAGGTAACTTCGATAACTATATCAGTTAGTACTCAATAGTTGTACTGTGCATGTGGCCAAAAAAAAAAAACAATTGTTGCGCCATCCTGCATATCGATGCCTCCCACGTAAGTTGTTGTAACCCCAAAAATGCAATTTTACAGGAGAGCGTTTTAAAGATACTTTTTGCGATACAAGCCACATTTTTCAAAGAATCTTTTTGAAATTCGGTATGTGCGTATAGTTTTTAATATGTTATTGTTTACTACATGACATTACTTGATAATTTTAACGGTTTCTTGAATTTTGTTGTTACAACTGTTTACCGCGACATGAGGTCCTCACAAAATGTTGTAACTATCACTTACATTATTATACACGGGAGTTCAAGAGCCAAATTGGATCATATCTGATACTTACATGAATTTACGTCGATTACAAATAAAAAAAAGGTGTGGTATGTGTATCATTACTTGATATAATAAAATAAATACAAAGTTTTTTCAGCCTAATTTCATTTAGGACGATACCTTTTCGTTGATACGTTACCGAAATACAAAAAAAGCAGAATATTTTCAATCAAGTTTATCAAAATTTTACATTTTAGGATTTAGAGTTTAGAATAAGAAGCGATATTTTAAAGATTAGGAAAACATTAAAGATTAAAATTAAAAATCATTTTAAAAAAACTAAAATAAAAATTTAAGCGTTTTCTAAATTTAAATTATACTTTCAATTAATTACATCGTCCTTTAACCAAATTTTTACTACAGTTTAAATAATCAAAACTCAAAAAAGTATCGTAACCAAAATGATTAAGAAAATTCTATTAACCAATAAGATTTAAAAATAGGAAAACCATCATCATGTTCCTATCTTAGTCCAATGTGATTTGGAGTCGGTAGAACAAGCTTATTCTTCTATTTTGTCGTATCACCCGTCTCACTATCACTTTGTAATCTTTTCCTCTCTCCATTTTTTCAAGTGACTATACTTGTAGCTGTAATATGCTTTATTCTTCTTCTTTTCGTAACCATATCCAAGACAAACGATAGGTAAATAAGTAATGTTTAATAACTTACACTGGATCTAGAAAAGCCCGCAAATATTAAGTTTTGCTCGTAATAGAAGTACAATAGAGGGATTATTTCCCGACCCTAAAAAGCTGGTTTCATGCACCTAACTGGTCTATTCATATCATCAGCATTTCGGCATCTTAAGGTATTGTTGCTGAAAGAAGTGTTCATCACCTTACAGTCTGATAAAACATAATATTGAATCTTCAGAACAAACTGGTACCTGTTTTATTTTTACGATATTATGATCTTTCAGATCTTGTTTTCTCTGTGTACCCTTTAGGCAAAAACTATACGTTATTACTATATACACTAAAAGTTTAAACCTCTGTCTTAATATAATATTAGTGAATTTAGTCAAACATAATGTGACTCAACTTGCAAGCAGTTGAAAAGACTTGAAATGGTAACAAACGATGGTTTTGACAGACCCAGACTTTTTCACAGGCTGTTAAATATCTCTTTAATCTGGGATTAATACTGCTGTTGGTATATCAAATTTAACTAACACCTTACTAAGAACTTAATCACTTATAGAAATGGGGTAACTGTTGTTTATACACGTCTGAAGTTTGAAGTTTCAGCAACGGCAACAGACAATTTATTCTTATTTACTTATGTCTCACAATAGTATCAGCATAAATTCTAAGCTTGCCTCTCCTATAACTAAATTAGCCATAGTTATACATCGTTTTCTCTGTCACCTTTTTAGTTAAATTCATCGAAATAGTGCTTACAGCAGACTCAATAGACCAGTTTTCCTACTGGCTGTTTTTGATATTTTACTAGAAAGGTTTTTCTTTGACGACCTTTTTGAAAAATCTCTAGTCATTAAATGTGTATTTTTTTCATTACCTTTTTCAAACGATACTTTATTCAATCAAATCACTGATAGTTGACTTAGCTTGAAGAGTTCAACAGTGCAGAAACATGCAGGTGGTGACTAAGGTAAAAGTTACGAACAATGTTTTTTGATTTGGGAAACTAGCAATAAACACGAGCAAGAAGGAAAGTCCTGGTGTAATCACACATGTAATCTTTCGGTGCCTTTTGTGTTCTAGGCCCACATTTTCTCGACACGACCTGGATGCCTTCCTTGATACTTGGTACGATAAAGCGAGTAACTAAGATAACTGGAAACAATGGAGGGAGGCCTTTGCTCAGCAGTAGGACAGCACAGGCTAGCTATAATAATAATGATATAATATAAACAAAAATGGCTATAACAGTCGTAATCCAAATTGTTATTATACTGCACAGCTATGAAATACGAGTAAGTGAGCAGTTTCAAGGTCCAAAGTTCCAAATATGCCATCATCTGTTAATTTAGTCATTTAAAACTTCTCAGATTCATTGAAAATGGTTACCTAGAATGACTCTGACTTCAGTGATATTCATAAAACACTCCCTGAAAAATACATACAACGTACTTATTTCAAACGAATAGCGACGTAAATCTTTGTATGTGATTTTACAACTTACTTTACATCGAAGTAAAATGTTTTACGTATCACTTAACATACAATAATTTTAAAATTAGCGACATAAATTGTTGTATGGGATCAATACCATATTTTAAATGGTTATCATGTTAGTTAAAGATAAGATTAAGCGGAATAGTAATTACTAGAATATTAAATTAACGACGTAAAAATTGTGCGAAAGGTGCAACTGGCACCGAATTCCAGCGTAATCTGTGATATGTGTTACATACAACGGACGCACGTGCGCTTTTCCCCGTTGTAAACCATTGCAAGTAATAAATACTACAGTCTACGCCGGAATCGTTCGAAATATACAACATTATACGTTTCAAAAGTACCTTAAATAATATGTTTTTTGGACTTTTTGTTTTTTTGTAGGATAGTTTACATAAAATTAGACACTTTTACATAAAAAACCCAAAATCGCCATTTTGTGGGTTACAACAACTTACGTGGGAGGCATCGATATATCGATACGTTGGAATTGGAAATAGACTAAAAAAAAACTAGTTACTCTTTGCCTTGTGTCAAGGCAGGCAGGCATTCCGTTTTTGAAAGTAGCGGTAAAATATAAAATTATCTTTTTGACTGCGTGTTGTTTGCCTTTCGATTTTGTTGATAATACTTATTTACCTGGTGTATTTGATACTGCGTCCAAATTGCCATTGTATATAGCAACGGAAATTGATGTGTTTTGTAGAAGATATTCAACTGTAAGAAAAATATATTGTAATTAGTTACCTTCATATTTCGGTTTCTTAGATCCTAGAAATGTAAACGGTAGAAAATTGAGGTATAGTTCGTTTTTTAATTATAGACTACGATTTAACAACTCAGAATGACACACTCTAGAAATATTTTCCTAATTGTTTGGAGTTTGACATTTTAAGTTGTCAAATCGTAGTCTAGGATTAAAAAACGAACTATAGTAGTAAATATTTTAACTTAGGTACTATTACTTAATGATATTAGTAATACTATCCTGCAAGTTTGTTGGTGTTTTACAAATAACTTTGTATAGTATTCGGATTATACTACATTGGTAATACCTTTTTCTGTAGCTGGGGTCATAAAAGAGCTTTTAAAAGCTTTGATAACATCCTCCCGTCCAGAATCGTAGGTCGGGTTGGAAATTCCTAAAGCCTTTGCAACTTCAGTGTTCATAATATCTAGATAATCTTGTGTGTTGTTCAATGCTCGTCGTAAATATTCTCGCTGACCAAACAAATCTGGAAATGGTTTTAATCGTGATTATTAAATAAATAAATAAAAAAAGACCCACCCAACCACGGTACATCCTGTACTTTGTAATCTATATATATAAAAGGAGAAACTGACTTGCTGACATATCAACGCACAGCCGAAACTATTTTTTACTGGAACTAGGAACGTGAAATTTTTGTTCTTTTTATGTCGTACGCGAGCATTAAGAAAGGATTTCCCAAAATTCACGCCCTAAGGGGATGAAAGGGGGGTCAAAAGTTTGTATGGAGAAACCTACTTAAATGCGGGTGAAGCCGCTGGCAGAAAGCTAGTTTAACTATATTTCTGTGTAATAATTTCTACATAAACGAAGTTTTTCAATACCTACACTTACGAAGACATTAATACTCGTATGGGTCGAAGTCTGATTAAATTAATTTAATATTAGGTCCTCCTTACATATGAAAATGAGTGACGCAAAGAAGAAGCCAAAGATGGAAAAAACCTATGGATTATGGTTTTAGAAAAACAAATGCATGAGTATAGTTGTATAAATTTGGCAATTGGAATTCCTGACCAAAGACCACAAAACGCTAATGTCATGTAAGGACCTAATAAAATGGTGGTGAGACGAGAACGCGCATTTTTCCGCACTAATGCGAAAAATTGCCGATTGCGTACGATGTTTAAACACTGAGGGATAAGAGCAGGTTTTCGAGTAAGTGTATTGAAATAAATATTAGAAACATTTTGACAGACGCAGGCATTGTATGAAAATTATTGCAGTGAGAAAATAGATGAACTATGTAAATAGGTCACTATTATATGCAAGAAAATCATTACTTTCTACGTCGACACCCAAGCGAGCGCCCGCCGGCGCTCGCGGCATGATTTCGCGCCACGCGCCGTAGTCAAATTTTTAAAAATAGAATGTACAATATATGAGGATTTTTTTTTATAGGGTATTTTGATATTTATCCAAAAACGTAAATAAAAAGTTTTATAGACAAATAACTTTCCGTTAATACCCGCGAACGCCGGCGTTCGCTCGCGGATGAAAAGGTTAATAAGCTGCGAATAAAATTATAACTTACCTCCAGTTGTAGGCTCCCTAGTAAGTTTTTGAACGATATTTCCAAGATTAACAGCAGTAGCGCCAGCATTTTCGTTAACAAACTGGCCCAAAGAAACAAATTTATCGAACGCATCTTCTAACTTTTTGTCTTGAACCAACTGTGTAGTTTCTCTGGATAAAGTTTCTATAGCGTCGCGGCCATTGGCATCAATGTAGCCCAGCTCCTCGAGGTAAAAGCCCAGTTTCGTCATGACTAGGGCTGGCGAAATTATAGCATTGCCTAACACCACACCTTCAAGGTTGTATTTAGTCGTGCCCTGCAATACAGTTTATCAATATAACATTAATATATTTCACAACTTTTACACTACGCCGTCTAGTCCCAAGCTAAGCAGAGGTGTGTTATGGGTACTAGATTACTGATAAACATACTTATATATATTTCTAAATACACACATATTATAGATAAATAAATTATACCCAGACACAGAACAAATGATCGTGCTCATCACACAAACATTTGTCCTGGGTGGGAATCGAACCCACCACCTACGGCATAGCAGTCAGGGACACTAACAACTAGACCAACAGGCTAGTCCAGGCCTATTATTGTGAAATATATTTACAGTACGCCGCAAATAAGTTGATATCAAACTTCGTATCAAACCGAAATAGTTCAACTTGTGTGATGACTATTATAATCTATTTTAGTCAAATGTAGAGGTTTAACTGTAGGGCCGAAGCCTACTAGGGCCCCGGTCCGGTTTCTGAAAGGAAGGTCCGACCCCGGTATGAGGGCTAAGAGGGAGTGGGGTGGGCTGTTTAGTCAGAAAGAGTCTGACACTGTTTCCCACCCCACCTAAGTGCGCGATTCGACATTGGATGATTTTTCCCACCATAATAAAAGTCCCTACTTCGTGGGAAACCCGAAAATCGGTTACTGTTAATACCTTTCGACTACCGTAATTACAGACACAATTAAAGAACAATAAGTAGGAAAAATAGGCTCAAAAGTTTAAGATCAACGTCATGATAGTTCAACTTGTGCGACGAGGATTATAATCTATTTTCGGGTCACAATCGAAGTTGGGACTGCGCACTAACTTGCCGCGTACCTACTAAACCATTGGCGGATCCACGTTAGTGCCGTGAAACCCCGTAAACGGGCGTGAATGTGAATTAGGACAGATTTCGCGGAGTTTTTGTGTTGTGAAGTCATGGCTTGAATTCACGGCATTAATGTGCAGCCGCCATAAAAGTTTATTCATCATCATCATTTCAGCCGAAAGACGTCCACAGCTATAGGCCTCCCCCAAGCGTCACCACATAGACCGGTCCTGTGCGTTTTGTATCCGTCGGATTCGAGCAACCCTGACCAGGTCATCGGTCCACCTTGTGGGAGGCCTTCCAACGCTGCGTCTTCCGGTACGTGGTCGCCACTCTAGAACCTTTCAGTCCCAGCGGCCATCCCTTATGCGTGCAATGTGTCCTGCCCATTACCGCTTAAGTTTGGCGATTCTTTTCGCAATGTCGGCAAACTTGGTTCTCTTGCGGATATCCTCATTTCTGATTCTATCTAAAAGTTGATTGATTGATTGATAGATATCAAAAAACTTACTTGATGAAGCTTGGCTGCTAGTGCCAGGGCCAACTGTGCTCCATGTGCCTGCCCGAAGATGTACAATGGTGTGTCTCTGTACCCTTCATGTTCAGTGTAGAAAGATTCTAAAGTCAGAGCTAAGTGTTCAGCTGTAAAATAACAATAACGGTTTCGTCAGGTTATCATAACTTGAGATTAAATCCTAAATCCTAACTCTAATAAAATTATAATTCTATTTTCACACTAGCTTAAATGCTTGTTTGTTAAAGATTAAAAAAACACTTACCATTTTCCTCAGCAGTTTTCGGGATTTGATCGTTAGTTTTAGGACTACTAAAACCTGTACCTATAGGAGAATCGATGAACAGCAAGTTGTACCGGTTAATCTGGAAGTTCAGAACACTATGTTAGTATCTAAACAAACAAACATAGATATTACTACTTAATATCTATGTTTGTGTACATAAATATGGCGAGACATGCTTTCGACCCAGTACTCTGGTATATGAACGAAGTAACATCCCGCGTGGTGGCGAAGACAGGGATCCCTTCAGACAGACATCACCTCGGTAAGCTCAAAACTTTGTACGCTAATCAAACACAGCCTAAGGTATTTTTGAACCGTCGACCTTAAGGTGGTACAGAGACATTTAAAGAAGACAGATAGACAGGAAAAATTGGTCAAGTGCGAGTCGGACTCCCGCACTAAAGTTTCCGTAACATACTTATGAAAACAGTTGTATTTCCGAATCAAGTTTAGAAGATTTTTCGAATCATCAAAAAAAAAGTTTGTTTTTTTTTGACGTTACTACAAAACAGTTTTCAGATTTTTTTTTTCTATAACTGTGCTATAAGACCTTGCTTCATGCCAAATTCCAGTATTCTAGGTCAACAGGAAGTATGAATTCTGATTCCTTTGACAAGTTTGCGACATAAACAGCAATTTTTTTCTTAAAATTAGAAGTTTGATTTTTCACAGCCTCAAGGGACCGCAGTGAGTATGTAGTTTAAATTTCAACTCGATATCTCCACGCTTTCTTGGTCTTGATAGACAGTCGGACAACAAAGTGATCTTATAAGGGTAAAGTTTTTTTTCTTTTGAGAGACAAAACTAAAAAAGAATAACATATACGATATTGATCATCATCATCATTCCAGCCGAAAGACGTCCACAGCTGGACATAGGCCTCCCCCAAGCGCCGCCACAAAGACCGGTCCTGTGCGTCTTGCATCCATCGGCTTCCAGCAACCCTGGCCAGGTCATCGGTCCACCTTGTGGGAGGCCTTCCAAAGCTACGTCTTCCGGTACGCGGTCGCCACTCCAGAACCTTTCGGCCCCAGCGGCCATCCGTTCTGCGTGCAATGTGCCCTGCCCATTGCCACTTAAGTTTGGCGATTCTTTTCGCTATGTCGGCAACCTTGGTTCTCTTGCGGACGATATTGATTCTATAGCCCAAATAATATTATTATTTATTTATTGTATATCTATTATGCTTATGTACTTGTGCAGTTTAGTTTTAGTTTTAAGTATAGTACAGTTTATATTTTGGAGTAGTTTAAATTCAGTTGTGCATATGAATGGATTATCCTCATGCTTAAAATTTCTTTAGGTTTTTAAGTATAGGTTTGCTGTAAGAAAACCCAACTATGCTCGCCTGTGTACATCACCTGTTCTTTTATTTGTATTAATGTAATTTTGTGTACAATAAAGAATATAAGAATAATATTATGCCTTACCCAAGAGTCTGGTCTTCTTTCGAAATTGAGGTCGTAGGGGCCAAACATTCCTAAGTTGCCCCACAGGCTGGGTGGGACACCTGTCACCCCATCCAACCACAGTATAATTGGCCGCTGGTAACGATTGCCAAATGCGATAGTGGGGTAAAACCACCAGAATACTTCTCCCACAAGTGGTATTTCGGTAAAAGCTGCGGTATAATCAATTTCACCAATGCCTTCACCTTTCAGGACTGAAAAGGATAAATCGAGTTAGTTTATTTGAAAATTCGTTGAATTCTGTCATTAGAGACACAATAGAAAGACAAGAGTACAAACGCCGGCGTTCGCATGGGGCTTGAGAGTTAAACACTCATAAACACACTAAACATCAGTTTTGTTTTTATAGTGACACTAGCGATCCGCCCCAGCTTCGCACGGGTACTGATATTGATTATATTATGCATCTATTATACACATTAACCTTCCTCTAGAATCACTCTATCTATTAAAAAAATCCGCATCAAAATCCGTTACGTACTTTTAAACATCTAAGCATACATAGGATCTTAGCTTAGCAACTTTGTTTTATACAATGTAATGATGGTGTGTGATTAAAATAAAATATTTCATGAAGATGTTTGTGGTAAATAAAACAGCTATTTCTAGCTACATTTGACATTTTCCCGTCATGATAATCGTGCGGAAGGCAGTAATCAACATTGTAACATAATTGTTCACACAGTAACATTCACACAGAGGTCACTAACTGGCAATTTTTTACGCCAAGTGCTTATTTATTTGGTGACATCTTTCTTTGATTTTTTGGATTGTAATTTTAATTATGTTTTGCTAGCTTTTTTGTTCCATTGTAATGTAATAATTATCCCTGTAATATCAAAACAAACCGACTAAAAAGTATCTCATCTACTCTTTACTCACCTATAGTTCGTTTTTTAAACCTAGTGTACGATTTGACAACTTAAAATGTCAAACTCCAGAAAATTGGGAACATATTTCTAGAGTGTGACATTCTGAGTTGTCAAATCGTAGTCTAGAATTAAAAACTAACTTTATTGACGAGCTAAATGAGATAGAGTAAGTAACCGTAGTCGCAATACACAAATAATACCTGGCGAATGCCTGACAACACTCGCCGAAGCCATCTAACGCAGGCGGTAAAGAAAAATAAATAAATAGAGATATTTATTACATAAATTTGAACCAACAACAACAACTTATGATGAACTAGCGACCCGCCCCAGCTTCGCACGGGTGCAGTGCTGACATTAAATATATTATGCACGTATTATACATATAAACCTTCCTCTTGAATCACACTATCTATCAAAAAAAAAAACCGCAACAAAGTCCGTTGCGTAGTTTTAAAGATTTAAACATACGTAGGGACAGGAAGTGACTTTGTATTATACTATATTGTAATGAAGATACGTTTTCGATGAACTCTGGCACCCAAGGTAAGATTAAACTTGTGTTCAGGGTGCCAGAGTCCTCGCCCAACATTTGAACATTACTTAACATTAAGTCATAAGACGAACTCAGTAAACTTATAATATTAACAACAACAAAGGGTCGCCTGATTAGTTCAGGAACAGGAAGAAAAACGTACTTACGACGAACAGAGAAAGGAGGTTCATCCTCCCTTGTAACTAACCACCATATGAGTACTCCCAGTCCTGCTAAAAGGGCAGCTACTGCAATGGCACTCCCGATTATAAAAATCTTCTTTACCATTTTTAACTTAAAATACGTCTAGAATATGCTAGCCTAGATTAAGTATGTAATAATTTAAATAAACTTAGCGATAAATGTAATCAAATTATTCAGATGTAGGTATTTCATGATAAACAGATATTTTGAAATATACCTTATTTGATTAGTAATCTTGTTCTGATATCAAAGCACGTAGGCATGAAATACCAAAGTTAAGTACCTATTATAATTAGGTGTTCTTAATTGGGTGGATAAGTAGTTACCTAATTGGGTTTCTTTAAATCCACATTGTCCAATCAAGATAAGAATTAGTCTTATCGGTTGGCCTTTCAGTTCAAGCAGCATATTGGGTATATTTTGTCTAGAATTACATAGAGTGAGGTTGATAGATGACTCTTCTTCTCATCCCATATTACTTGGGGTTGACGCAACACGTTTTTTCTTCCACTCTGTTCTGTCACCCGTCACACTATCTCTAACTCCCTTTTCCTTCATATCACTCCTTACACAACCTTTCCATCTCTTCTTCGGCCTCCCTCTTTCTCTCCATCCATCTACGTGAAAACTTAGAACTTCTTTTGTAACATGCGTTTCATCTCTCCTCTTCACATGACCATACAAAGACAACAAATGATTTCCTTTCAACTTTTCAGTCACTGGCACCACATTCAGACTTCCTCTAATTTAATAATTTCTAACTTTATCCATCCTCGTCACATCCACATCCATCTCAACATTCTCGTCTAGCTCCTTACATGCATTTTTTTCATCCATCTTTTTCACAGCCCAACATTCTGATCCATACAGTATGAGGTTGATAGATGTACAACTTGTATATATTTATACTAAAGATATATTTTCTAAGAGCATTTCTTGCGGTGGCTGGAGCGTGAGGATTACCGATCCCTTGCGCTTTTCGCCACCTCTTTCGCTCACAAAATTGCTTTTCAGAAGGAAGTGACTTCTTTTCATGCCCCCTCGCTCCGTACCATAGAACGAAGCGAGATCGTCCCTGGTCCAGACCGTAGTATGCAACCAATATTCTAGGTCGGACGCAATGGACGATCCAAAACAATCGTGTCTGGTGAGTATTTGCGGCAAGTCTGACACACACTCCTGTTCCACCCCTGAGCGTCATCAAATGACTTTCACCTTTAAAAAAAGCAGAAAGTGTGGAACCTAGAGCGCTTTAACCATTCTTCATAAGGTGGTTCGCATCGCATATTAGGGTTAAATAAAACTAATAAGGTTTTAGGATGTAGATATTTATGTTTATGACTAGACTCAGTCAAAGGTTCAATAATTTTTTATTCAATTTTATCCAAATGATGTCATGTCGCGAAGGAATGCGTTGGTTCCGGCTGGATTGTCTCTCGGTACCTGTAAAAAATGAAATAAAATCTAAATTGAAACGAAGTTTTAGGAAATAAATACAGGGATATTTCCAAAATTATTTTCTCTATTAATATACATATATATATATTTCGTACATCATCGACATAGTGTATAAATATTACTTATACACTATGTCGATGATGTACGAGTATATCTAAATAGTATTAAAGTGTAAGTCACTTTCTGCGTTTGTTTGTTTATTTTAAATTCTTTTTAAACCTGCACTGAACAGACTTTGATATGTTTTTACTAATTTGCAACCATGCAAAGTCAGAACACTCTGACTTTGCATGGTTGCCACTAGTCAACAATACAAATAAGTACTTACACTATGTCCTGCATAGTTTATCCAAAAGAACCTAAAGTTTCCATAGGACTTGTAGTAACCTTCTAACTTATCATTTTCCCAAATGGGATGACGTGGTGCTTTTTTGTATCCTTCAGCTCCGGGCCACTTCAGGCGGTCTACCCATAGTATTTGACCTGAAATCATACTAAACTCTTGAGCTCCAAGCGAACGGCCGAACGCATAGCTATTGTTGCTGACTCCAAACATAAGGCCCGCCTAGTTTGGGAGTCAGAGGCTTCATAAATTGTACTATTACGATACCAATATAGAAATGATTGTCTTTCTATTATGTCTCTAATTACGGTATTCAAAAGCTTAAAAGTACTATCATAAGCAAGTTGAATTGTTTACTGTGATCGGGACCCGAAAATCGGTTAATGCGCATTCATGACAATCGTTAGGATGGTTCAACTTGTGTGACGAAGATTATCACTGATTTTCGGATCCCAGTCGAGGTGAGGGGTTGCGCGTAGCCCTGGCATTGGCCAGGGCTACGGTTCAGCTTATGTTCCGCGTACTTTCATATATTCATTTTGACTATGTCTCAAAGACTATCAGAGTTAATTATATCGGAGTTTGTTGGATACCAATTTTTATAAAACTAAAACTACCTACTTAGGAATTTAAACTCGTAAATGTCAAGGTAGTTTTGTAGTGAAAAATTAAATTTAATGACATTCTCTCAGGAGAACTAAGTTTGAATCTGAAGTAATGAAATATTTTACCTGGAGTATCACAAATCAAATCAAGATTTCCATTATATTTCGTCAAAATAATATCCGTTTCGTTCAGCAACTTCTCAACTGAAATTTTATTAAAAACTTTTTAATTAAAAACAAATATCTCAATGACTTTCTATTTCGAATAATTTGAATGAACTGGGAAGAAGCTTTAAGACTTTGATCTGAGGAAACCTCATCATAATCATCATCATCATCATTTCAGCCGAAAGGAAGTAGGGAGATCTTCATTAATTCCATGCAGATGAAGCCAAAAACAGAAGCTATCGAGAATAACAATAATTAATGTAAACTGAATACTAACTGCCGTCAGTAACGGGTTTCATGAAGTCGGTTCTCAAATAGTCAAATACTGGGGTAGACTGCGAGCCCCACACCACGTGCTGAGGAATATTTAGAGCCGGTTTAACTAACGAGTTCATTAAATAGTTGAGATTGAATACTCTTTGATCACGCTCCGAAGATGGTTCAGGTACAGCATTTTGGATCATCATTTGCCTTGAAAATTCTGTAAACAAAAGAATATTATTAAAAAATTATACCCACTGTGTAGTTTTTGTATTATTGGTTCTAGTTTACCTACCAAATGGATCGCTTAGTGTGTCAACCGGTGTCCTGCTCACCCTTTTTGTGAGGATGTTATAAAAATCGACATTGTCTGAACGTCGCAGCACTACCTGCTGAGTTGCACTCCATTGACGCGTTGAATTATAGTAAAGGCCTAAATTAAATAGCCGTTCAGCTTCTTTGGCAGCAGCCTGAATTTCATCGTGTCCTTCTTGGTCCACAAGTCCAGCTGCCAGTAGCAACGGGCCCCATGTGAGAGTAGCATCTACTGGAGATATCCACGCGTTGCCCATCGCTATTCCTTTCAAATTAGATCCTATTGATCCATTTTTTTCCGCCTAAAAACAAATAATAATTTATAATAATAATAATTGCTGATAATGCAGGTATACAGATAAGATGGTGTAATTGTCGATAGTCCCAATACATTTTGCCTCACGGCATGCAAATTATTCAATAATTAGAGAAAGAAAAAGAATATAATATAAAATTGAATTCCATTGTCAGTTCATAAAAATCGTATTCAGTGATGTCATTAAAATTCACAATTACTAGTTATAAAAATATGTCATAAAGAAAATCAAATATAATGTCATAATAATTGGAATACCATGTCATACAAATTAAAAATACAATGTCATAAAGATTGATACAATGTCATATAAATTAATATACAATGTCATAAAAAATAATAAAATGTCATCTGATACAGTACAATAACGCACATAGAGACATTAAAAAATACAAATAAAAAAAAAATACAATTAACCAATATGAAGTACCACTAAACAAAGAACCAAGGACTTGATAATTCAAAATTGAATTGAATTAACATTTAGTACCAGCTATAGTCCCTGGAAAACGACCTGTTTTGCCTGTTCGTATTTAGCTTTGGTTTTCATAATTCTATCATAATGTTTCTGTAATCGAAATCCATATCAGGTCAGTTAAAAACAGGATGTGTTTTAAAAACATGGCTTCGCGTACCTCATTCATACGTATTCCCATGTCAATTGCCATTTTTCCACCGTACGATTGCCCGTAAATATATAGTGGCACTCCATTAAACTCTGGGTGTTTGTCGTAGAATCCACGCATTAGCTGAACAAAGTCTAGGGCTGTAGAAAGTTAAAATCTTTGTTAAATCAGGGTACAACACGAATTATTAATGCTTCGGTAGTTATTTAGTTGACTTACCTATTTCATCGTTAGTAACAGTCAAGAATTTGAGGTCATCAACATAGCTAAAACCAGTGCCTACTGGGTTGTCTACAAAAAGCACATTGAAGTTTTTAACCTGAAAAATACCTTTGTATATTTAATAAAAAAAAAATATATAAAAAAAAAATAATGTATAATATATGTATGTATGTATGTATATGTATAATGTGTGTGTATTAATTTAATGTATGCCATCTATTAACCGGGATTTTGATGACATTGGATGTTATTTTTGCCTAGAAGAACATTGATTTTGATGTATTCTTACCCATGTGTAGTTTCTCTCTTGCAAGGACAAGTCCAAAGGGCCTAGAATTTCAAAATTTCCGATGGCCGTAGAAGACCCACCAGGACCTCCCTGCAGCCAAACTACAAGGGGTCTATCAGTGTAATTTTCTACATCAGCAGTGGTGTAAAACAGCCAGTAGAACATGTGAGCACCTTCCCTCACAGTGACATAACCATAGTCTTGTTTGAATGGTCCAAATTGACCTAGAGCAATCGTTTCGAGATTATTATTAGTCAGTACAAATTTAAAAAAAAGGTAAGTTAAAAAAATTCGCACCCAGCTGAAAATTGGTAGGATTGTTCAAAACACCGGTCATGTGAACACGTGTACGCACATTAGTAGTTATTAGTACCTATGTATTAGTTATTACTTCATATAATATACATACAGTAGTAGTAGTATACAATAGTTTTGGGATATTTGTTTTACTATGTGTATGTTTATATTTATAATAGATATACTACTTTGTTTGCATGTCAAATTATTTCATTGATAATACACACATTACACACACGTTGGGGTCTTCATTTTTTTTTTTAATTTACTTTCTGGAAGAGATTTCTTTAGAAATAAGCATCAAATTTGTTTTTTTGTTTTCTTCTTTTATCTATCTTCTATCTTATGTGTATACTAGCTTTTTCCGCGTGGTTTTGGGGTTGGGATTGGGGTTTCCGGGATAAAAGTAGCCTATTCCGGAGTGTATCCTTTGCCTGTACCAAATTTCATCCAAATCCGTCCAGCCGTTTTGGCGTGATTGAGTAATAAACATCCAATGAAATTGAATAATATTAGTAAGATACCTGAACCGTTAAATAAAATAAGTGATGTACTAATGCATATTCATATTATGACGATTACAACTTTTTGAATCGGTGGCATGTAGGAACAGAACTGGATAGATTATTATCCGATCTACAATTTTCTTCGAAGCAGATTTTATTATCAATTCTCCCATTTTGCAGAAAATTGCGAAAAACCCGTTTCTGTGACCTTTAACCTCGAGTAAATTTTAGATTTCATATATTATGGTGTTTTGCACAAGCCTACCAATTTTCAGCTGGGTGTGAATTTTTGTATCTTCGGATATCAAAATTGAGCGGTCTATATTGAATTATTTGCGTTTCTCATAAGATATGTTTAAGGACATAATATTGGCAGTACAAGATCCCGTTACAAAATATGTCAAACTATGCTAAATAACCAGGTTTTGTTGTATATTTGGAAAATATATTAGACTAGAGACCCGCCCCAGCTTCTCATGAGTAGGTACTGATATCGAATATATTACGCATGTATTATGCACATAAACGTTCCTCTTGAACCACACTGTCTATTAAAAAAAAACCGCATCAAAATTCGTTGCGTGCTTTTAAAGATCTAAGCATACATACGGACAGGAAGCAACTTTGTTTTATACTATGTAATGAAGTGCAAAAGCAACCAAACTCAAAAATTCTTGTTCAAACGAATTCAGACAAAGAGCCTTTTTATCTAGTCATGCTATCTGCGATAATTTATTATGTTAAGAGCCTCCAAATTTGCTTGAGATATACCTAATAGAAATGTTAATGTGCATAACAAATTTAAACTTACCAACTGTATAATCACTTGCTAAAGTTAAAATTAATATGGAATAAAACCACTTCATGTTGCTGAAGTATACAAGACACTAAAAGTAGAACAATATTTAGCATATCAATTAGTGATTAGCTTATCTTTACGTAATAATTTTGGTAGCCTCTATAATTTCATTACCGCTTGACCAATTTAGGCCTACTGTCTTCGGACGCATAGCTTTAAAAACGCATATTCTTCATTATACGTTTGGTGTACTCCTGCGTCTCCTGCTTACAGCTTACATATAAAGCTTTATTTATTTACTAGCTTTTGTCAGCGGCTTTGCTCGTATACATAAAATGTAGCCCATGTCACTCAGGAGTAAAGCAGCTTTCTATTGTTGCTAAAATCTTTCCAATCGGACTAGTAGTTCCAGAGATTACCTCCTACAAACAAAAAAACAATCTTTAGGTACCTCTTTATTATATTAGTGTAGTAGATTTATAAAAAAAGTTGGCTCACATTAGGAACTACTCCTGTGTCGTGTTGTGTACGTTCACAAACATGTATAAGTCATATACAAAAGATACCCACACCCGATACACCTCTCTGTAGGCCATGCAAATATTTATTTCGTGCGGGAATTGAACCCGCAACCCTCAGCGTAGCGGTCAATCGCACAACAACTGCACCAGCCGAGCCATCGAAATTTCTGGGGGCTTAGACAAAGTCACATTCTCACTAACGATAACGAAATTCGAAACTCCAAATGTATGGAACTGACATATGCATTCGGAAAGTCACGTGGTCAAACGTTTTCGATTCGCTAATTGTTATTAGTTGTTTATACGTCAAATTGGACGTTTTAATTCGATAACCATAGCCAAGAAGTTGTTATTTTATCGAACCAACACTTCGACTTATCGGTATGTTAGTCGATGTCACTTTGTATACCATTTTGTGGTCGACATCGTTAAGGCGAAATCGAACTTAGAAATGGATTGCCACTTGTCTAGGGCCCCTGGTCATTCTGTCGACGAAGAGGCAACATGCTGTTGCGCGTCATGTAGTTGCCGTTGTTGTTGCCTATAATGACGAATAGCATAGCAAAGCATGACATCAGCCTGATAATGTTCCCACTGCTGGGACTTAGATATCCAATAGTTTTTTTTTTGTGTTCAATAGATCCCTATAGTAATACTACTTAATTTTTTTTTAGGTAGGTAAAAATCATCCAATGACGAGTCCCGCCCTTGAGTGGAGCGGGAAACAAGTGTCAGACTCTTACTGTCTAAACAATCTACCCCATTCCAACGTTGCCATATACACCAGGGCCAGAGCTTTCCTTTCAGACGCGAACCCATGACCCCAGTTGGCTTCGACCCTTCTGCAGGAATCTCGGCGGCGGGCGTCTCCGGACCATGGCCTCGACCAAGGACCGGCGCGAGAGATCGCCGCCGCCGATCGCCCCCACGAGGACACGGTAAAGCTCTGCCCAAGCGGGAGGACTGAAATATAACAATACGTTTCACTTTCAACCCACGGTAGCCTCTCCCGTGGGTTCCAGAATGGTTCCAGATAACCTTTTTCTTGCCACTGTATTTCAGACACAGCGGCATCGTTTTGCGGCAGATATAATTTTGGCATTAGCTGCTAATCCTTAGTTGAGCTTAATATACAGTATAATGATGCGATTATAATAAGTGCTTAAATACCAACAGTAAATCACTATAGTTATCTTAATCAAAAGCCAAGGAGTGATATCTACAGACTACTGTAGATGACACGCGATACATGTTTGATAACGATGTTAATAGTGCTATCTTAAAGTGTTACAAGTCACACATACTTGTCTTATGACTAAGAGTCAAATGGATCAGATTTTTTACGTTGATGAAGTCGTTCGCACATCAATTGCTATATAGATAATATCAAAGAAAATTGACCAACTGCTTGAAAATTACCAAATGCTGTTTCTGTTAAGATTTTTCTAAATATTTCAAGAAAAGATACTCGTAGAAGTTTATTAGCTTAGAGTTGTTAGTAGGGTGGTTTCTAAATCGGGGACCCTAGTCTAATCATCGCTGTGTCCTCGTAGGAGAGATCGGTGGCGGCGATCTCTCGCGCCGGGCCTTGGTAGAAGCCATGGTTCGGAGTGAGGAGGAGTGGCAGGCGGTCGCCTCCTTCTGCGAAGCAGTAATGCTAGCAAAGGAAGAGGCGGACCGCATAAGGCAACGGCGTTTGCGCCCCAGACGTCGCCGCGAATCCGATCCTGACTTCCGGCCACCGTAGGCGCGGGCTTGCGGATGGTGAGCATTGGGTAGCTCGCCGTCCGGTCGTCTGGTAATCGTCCGGACCAAGCCCAGTCGTCGACGGCGCGCACTGTTCCCGCGCGCCTCAAGGAGTTGTCAGCAACCGTAGGGACCCTGCAGAAGGGTCGAAGCCAATCAGGGCCACGGGTTTATGTCTGAAAAGGAAGGCTCTGGCCCTGGTATGTATGGCAATGTAGGAACGGGGTAGGTTGTTTAGTCAGTAAGAGTCTGACACTTGTTTTCCGCTCCACCCAAGAGCGGGACTCGTCATTGGATGATTTTTACCTACCATAAAAAAAAACCCTAGTCTAATGCTGAAAGTTAAAAAAAAAACAACCTACTCAATTTCAAATGAAATTTTCAATTAATCATTAGGGCCTTATGATTAACTTAGATATCCAAGATTCATCTCTGATTGATTACTGATAAATGGGGTATTATATCTAATCACACCATCTCGCCGAAGGCACGCCACTATCAAGATCATACGGGTATTTGAGGAGTGGATCGAGGCGTCACGGCGTCCTCACCTTCTGCATGACGAAGATTCTCACCAGCCTAGGCTAGTCAGCCAGCCTACTTCTTTTTTCCCTTTGCCTCCACCCTGGAGCGCAAAAAATAGTTAGTTGATTTATCACCTTCAAATATAAACGTACCAATACTGACGCGCTTATGTTAACTTAATTATATATTTGGAATGTAGAGATCGAGATCGACTTTCCTGTATACTTAACTCAATATCAACCAAAATTTGACTTGCTGCCATTATCATAAGCGCGGCAGAATAGTATACAGTAGGTACATTGACTGTTTGTTTACTTGGAACAATAAACGTCGCTAATTAGCTCATAACTGAAGATATTATTGACGATTATTGTTAATCATATGTATGTTTGTGTTGTTGTAATGTTTTTTATGTTTAACAAAAGAGATTAAACTTTATTGTACACCAAAATAGCTATGATATCTTTTATGTTATGTTTGACAAGATTTCCTGTGTGGATGGTGGAGGTGTTTTTCTTTTATTGTGGCTAAAAGAAAAGCTGGGGTCGGACCTTCCTTTCAGAAACTGGACTGGAGCCCCAGTAGGCTTCGGCCCTGCAATTGGTCCTCTACATTTGCTGACAATTACAACTCCTTGAGGCTTGCGGGAACAGAGCACGCCGTCGATGACTTGGCTTGGTCCGGACTGTTACCAGACGACCGGACGGCGAGCTACCGCCGCCGCAAGCCAGCGCCTTCGGTGGCTGGAAATGGGGATCGGAATCGCTGCTGCGTCTGGGGGGTGAGCACTGTTGCCTTTTGCGGTCGGTCTCCTCCTTTGCCACCATTACTGCTTCGCAAAAAAAGGCGATCGCCTGCCACTCGTCCTCGCTCCGGAATGGTAGAGGTACTAAGGGTGGAAAATCATCAAATAATGTGTCCCGCTGTAGGTGGTGCAAGGACGAGTGTCAGGCTTTTACTAGCGTACAATAATACCTACGGTAGTAAAAGTCTGACACTCCCCAAATCTCAACAATTCAACTCTGGTGCAATAGTGCTATAACTTTTTTTTAACGATTCCGGAGCTTTGGCAGGTTATGCAGCCCTTCTAGCCAAGTTACCATCGTGTTGTTTAGAGTTAGCGCTTGTAGTTAGCCACGCCCTCAATTCCCTTGTACGGACGTCATTTCAACAAAGGAATTGCGAATAAACGAATCAAATATAACTTGGCTAGGGGGACAAGTGTACCTGCTATCAATAGGTATATAGCTATCGTAGATAACCTGATTCGTCATTCCAACACTATCCCATTGTAATTTTGCTAAAAGTTTGTAATCTATGCATTCATAATGGCCGATCAGTGGTCTTGTAATAGAGTTGTGGTACGAGCAGTCTTATACCGAATTAAAATGTTTTAATGACCCCATTATATTAGTAGACTAGCCTTCTGCCAGCAGCTTCGCCCGCGTGAAAGTAGGGTTCTCCTCACAAACCTTAGACTCCCGCATCCCTTTAGAAGCTGAATTTTGAAAAACCCTTTCTTAGTGTTCGTCTACGTCATAAAAGGAAGCCTTGAGCAAAATAATAATATTATATAATATGTCAAAATCAACAATTATGCAATTATGACATCAATGATAGACTATTTTGACACTATTGCAACATCAGACTTGAGGCTCTAGACCAGTAGTTCCCAAACTTATTTTTCTCGTGGACCACTTTTAAAATTTTACTGGTTTCGGTGGACCCCCTGCTGCTACATTTCTTAAAGTCGTCAAAAAATAAAAATTGTGTCGCTTCTGAGTTCTGTCCCTACACAGGGTGTATCTGTGAACATTTACATCCCTTCGACCTCGTGTTCTACCAACCATTTTGAACAACATTTGTTCTATGGCTTTTCGAAATTCGCATAAAAAAAATTTCAACTTTCATACAAAGTCGGTCACGTAACTTGGTCATTTTGTATGGAGAGTCGAAAAAAATTCTGAAGATCTGTAAATGAAATATTGTACTTAATATCGAATACGAAAGTTTGGACAAGTAACAGTCACTTGCCTAAATAAAATATTGTCTGCTTAGTTAGGTACTTATAACAATGTTGGTAGGCCCTTATAAAAACAATGCTTACATTTTTGCTTTTCACTATCAAAAGCAGATAAATTTTCGTGGACCCCCATTAACATCTTATGGACCCCCATTTTGTATTCACGCCTACGTAGACCCCCAGCAAGTCTCCCGTGGACCCCTGGGGGTCCACCTGGACCACTTTGGGAATCACTGCTCTAGACGTTCTTTGTCACTGTCAATTGCCCAAGGGTCGGCCACAATACTGCAACTTATCAATGCCAATTGTATTTATAGCATCGGTGTATGAGTTCGCACGCAGGTCGTGTAAATTGATAACACGTTACTAAGAATCGTTCTGTTCGTTCTGTGTTTGACTTCCTTGTTTCCTCTATCTCCTGGTATACCTATAATACGAACTGATCTTCCTCTTTGTAGGGACTTATTATTTTGGCTTCAATATCGGTTAACATTATTCTTTGCTGGGTAGATATTCCTGCTATATCCGGTGCACACGGTAAGCCAAACAGAGGCAGACTATCTCGCTTACTTGGAATACCACCGTGTCCTAGAGGTGACGATCGGTTCTGGTTCACGCTAGGGGACGAGAGAATTAAAGGGCGGTCACCACTTCCTCCAAACTAATAATGTGAGCAAGGGATACAATCGAAAGTGAAATTGATACTTTGCCTCTGCAAACGCGGGCTCACGGATGGCAAACAGTGGGTAGCTAATTGTTCGGTAAGAGTCAAACTCGAATCGAGTTCCACAAACTAAAAAATGTCAGCAATGCCAGGTCTCCGGGAATTTTCGAAAAAAAATAAAAATAAAATAAAGGACAAGCAAGGGTAGTCTGCCCAGCCCTAAGTTTGATTTAGTTGTGTCAGACTTGAAAGTTATGCTGCTTCTGATCTGAATCTTGAAATTATTGAAAAACATGAACCTTTAAATAAAGTTTTTGGACAAACTTTTCACTTTCGTTGTGTGAGACCCGTGCGACCTCCTTCTTCACAAGCATTACTGCTTCAAAGAAAGAGGCGACCGCCTGCCATTCCTCCTCGCACAAGACAATTGTGACAGGTTATTGCCGCCGATAACCCTTGGCCTTAGAAATTAAAAATTTAGCACAAAGGTTCCTTTTATGATGTAGGTTATTATAAAAACAGGATTTACCAAAATTCACTTCCACGGGAATGTAAGGAAGTTCAAAATTTATATAGAGGAGGACTTTGACGCGGCTAAAGCCGCTAGCAGAAACTAATCTCTATCTATGATTAATTTTCGTCAAAATTGCTGTGCAGAATCTAGATCTTATCTTACGCGAACTACACTCACTTTTGTCAGTTTTACGTTTATGTTTTCCCTATTGGTTTGACAAATAGGCAAGATTGATCGATCGATTTATATCTTCATAAATAGATTGAATCTTATCCTACGAATGATCAACATTTAAGTGTTGTTTTAAGCCATGATAGAAAAAATGAGAACATGTGTCTACGCACATGTAGATTGAGACCGGTATCTCTGTTTATAGTACCAAAGTCATGTGCAGTTATTGTCAAGTGAGATTTGAGATTATCGAGATTGGCTCATCACATGGATCAAATGATGAGTCCAATCTTATGATTTATCTAGGTTGTATGATTTATCTAGGACACGTCGAATTGATGATCTATCTTTAAAATAATAATAGTATTTTAAATGTTTCTCTGTTATTTACCTGCTAAATACTGGACATGGGCTCTGACGTCCATTGGATTCCAACTCCAACTTTAAGAGGGATAAATATGCAAGATTAAATAAAATCATTAAAAAATGTAAAATCTACAAAAAGCAAAAAAATAACTATTCCAAAAATATTCAGCTACGGAAAGATCGTGTTAACTTAATCAATCAATTAAATAATTATCAAATTAAGTTAGAAGATAGTATAAATATTTATAAAATGGACACTGAGCAATTACAGTCTGAAATACAAAGTCTCAACAATTCATTGAAGTCAATTTATAGTACATATATAAATAAATATATCGCAAAGCCAAATAAAGGAACATATTCTGGCGACAAATGATTTGGTAGACAAGGTAGACTCCCTTACTGTTAGTATTAACAAATGTACCTGTCAGAGAGACTCTAACCAGGCTGACCTCCAACTTGTGGAAACAGAGGACAAATCCCAGGCAATCAGTGCTCAAGATTGTGTTCCCAGCCAGGTACCCCACATTCAACATGATTTAACTCATGGGGTAAGTTCAGTAAATTGTAGTTTTTCCTCTGATAACAGTGGAGACTATCAATCAATCATGTTTTCTGATAGTATAGGAAGAGGCTTAGGGCAATTAGTTAGTGGCTACCTTCCTTTTTCTTCTCAAAATTATTGTACACCTCAAGCTACATACCATCATATAATGTCATTGGTTGGTGAGCATGTATATAACCCCAATTCTATTTTAACTGTATTTGTGGGTAATAGTGTAAATGTAAAGATAGATGATATAAGTAACAGTGTCACAAACTTATTGAAGCTAAATTGTAAGAAGATCATTTTGTGTGCTTTTCCCTACTTTAAGCACTTGACATATAATCAAAATAAGTACATACATATGTTAAATGAGCATATGCAGTTTTTAGTTCATCATCATAGCGATAAGTTTATTTTTTATGACATCAACAATTTTGTTGATAAACTTTTATCGACGAGGTATACTGTATACCTACCTATTGTTTTTAGACGTAAAATAGCGAAGCTATTATCTTTTATTATTAACACAGACATAGCTAATATGTCGAAGTATTCTTTTAGTCCTCAAATTGTTAGTAGTGATACTAATGATAAGGCTGCTGGCTCCGTTGGTTTAAACTAACTAGGAAGACAACAGAGGGTACTTTTGGTAATTTAGTTCAGTGTTACGAAAAGGTGCCCTCTAGCATACAAACTAAAGGAGCTAAGCAGAAATCATTTAATTTGTTCCTTCAGAACATTCAGGGTTTTTCTTCAAAGCAATTGGAGATAGAATTATTTTTAGAAAAAACAAAGTTTGACATTATTTGTATTACTGAGCATTGGTTAAAGGATTCTGAAATGCTAATTAATTTCGAAAATTATAATGTGGGCAGTTGTTTTAACCGACAATCAATGTTACGTGGGGGTTCATTAATACTAATTAAAAATCTTATCAAATTTAAAACTCGTAAAGACATAGTTGCACTGTCCATTGAACATAACATTGAACTGTCTTGTGTTGAGCTGGATAGGCATATCATAGTGTGCGTTTACAGGCCCCCTAATTATCACAACTACTCTATTTTTGAGTCAGTCATGGATGAAGTAATGGCAAAACTTTCAACTGGAAACAAACAAGTAATTGTCTGTGGAGATTTTAATGTTAATATTTTAGAAGATAATACAGATAGCGGTAGATTATTAAATCTCTTTAAATCATTTAATTTATTAAATGTGTTCACAGAACCAACTAGAACTACCACAACTACTGCTACATGTATCGATAATGTTTTTTGTTCTTGCAACTATTTAGAAAAGGCCATTGTAAATTGTCTGCCTTCTGATCATAGTGGCCTAATGGTAACCTTTGAATCGATCATACCAATACAACAAGTGCAGATACAATTCAGACCAATAACATCTGGTAAACTTAATAAATTTAACAGCACTTTAATTGACAAGTTAGGCAATTGGAACATTGCAGTGAACAATGGTAACATTTTGTATAATGATTTTTTTTCCATGGTTGAAACCGAGTTTAATAAGAATTTTGAAAAGAAGACTAAAAGCATCTGCCCTCAGTTTAAATTTAGTGACTGGGCGACTAAAGGAATTAGATTAAGTAGGGAAAGACTTTTCGAGCTGTATGGCCTTAAGCCTATCATTAACACTGAAACTTTCAATAAGTATGTTGCTACTTACTCAAAAATGTTTAAAAATACTTGTAAGGCAGCTAAAGCTTTATATATTAGCAACAAACTTAAAACAGCAGATAATAAAATAAAAACGGTTTGGAAAATTATAAATAATGAAACAAACAGGAATAAAACACATAATAATGATTACACGTTAGAGACTGATCATGGCCTCATTAGTGATAACAAAATAGTTGCGGAAGAATTTGTAAATTTCTTTACCAGTATACCTATTAAAACTACTGAAACCTTAGATTCATCGCCATCGCAAGCTTTTGATTTGTTGCAGGCGAATGTTGCAGCCTGTCAGACTGAATTTAACTTTAAGCATATAAACCCCAAAACAGTAATGAAAGCTTTTAAACAAATCAAGGTTAAATTAACGGAAGACCTATGGGGTATGTCTATCAAAGTTTGTACCTCAATTATTGAGACAATAGCGCCGTATTTAGCTTTAATATTTAATTTATGTATAGATCAAGGAGTCTTTCCGGATCTAATGAAGTATAGTAAAGTGATACCACTTTTTAAATCCGGGGATAGTAAAAACACTAATAATTATAGGCCTGTGTCCGTGTTGCCGGTTTTTAGCAAGATATTTGAAAAAGTGATGTTGGATCAAATGCTTAATTATTTTAACACGAATAACATCTTGCACGACAAACAGTATGGCTTCACCAAAGGACGTTGCACGACGGATGCTGGTGTCTCCTTACTAAAACATATATTTGATGCATGGGAGGAAGCACAAGATGCTATAGGCATCTTCTGCGACCTGTCTAAGGCATTTGATTGTGTAGATCATGAAACACTTCTTCTAAAACTTGAGCATTACGGACTAGGCATAACAGCGTTAAGATTAATAAAATCTTATTTAAATGATAGACAGCAACTAGTTCAGATTAATGGTGTTAATTCGTCGAAATTAAATGTCAAAATGGGAGTACCCCAAGGTTCAATTTTAGGACCTTTTTTATTTTTAGTTTATATTAATGATCTACCCAATTTATTGCAAAATAAACTTAATATGGTGTTGTTTGCCGATGACACTTCATTGATTTTTAAGATAAATAGAAAGACTAATAATTTCGACGACGAAAATAACGCCATACTGCAGGTCCAAAACTGGTTCACTGCTAATAACCTAGTTTTAAATGGAAAAAAAACTAAATGTATAAGATTTTCCCTACCTAATGTTAAAAGTAGTGATTGTGACATTATATTGAACAATGAGAAACTAGAATTCGTTGATAAAACAGTTTTCCTGGGGATTACGCTTGACTCAAGGCTACAGTGGGGTCCTCATTTAACATCTCTTGCAGGACGGCTTAGCTCAGCTGCATATGCTATAAGAAAAATCCGCCAATTTACGGATATTGATACCGCTAGACTAGTCTATTTTAGTTATTTTCATAGTATTATGTCATACGGTATCTTACTGTGGGGACGGGCTGCAGACATAGACTCAATTTTTATACTACAGAAAAGAGCTATCAGAGCCATTTACAATCTCCGCCGGTGCGATTCTCTAAGGGAACTGTTTAAAGATATTAACATCATGACGGTGCCTTGTCAATATATTTATGAAAACATCATGTACGTTAGGAAAAATCTTCATCTTTTTAGTAAAAGAGGCGATAGACACAATTATTTTACAAGAAATAGGGATCAGTTAGTTCAACCAGGCTTCAGACTGGCTAAAGTGGCCTCTTCTTTCATGGGGTACTGTTTAAAATGTTATAATAAAATACCTCCCAATATATTAGAACTCAATGAAATTAAATTTAAATCTTGTGTTAAACGCACACTATGTAGACAAGCTTATTATAAGTTAGAGGATTATATACAAGATAAAAATGCTTGGCTCATTGCTGGTCCAGCTCCACTACCACTAGTCCCTACGAATTGATTATTATTTTTATTTGTAATCTTAAATGTTGACATTATTCTAGTGTTGTATAATGTAGAAGCAGTTTTTTTCAATGTTTGTAAATGTGAGTACCATGGAGTAATTTATGGTTTAAAGTTGTTTGACGTAAATGACCATGGCAGTTGAGAGTTTGTCATGCTCACTCAAATGTCTCGCTGATGGTGGCGCGTGTGTTGGATCATTCGGTTCCCTTCATAATGGTTGAGCTGAGTGGTGCTGATATACGCGTCATGTCCGTGAACGGGCGCTGTCAGTTGGGACTGGTCATCTCTTAGCTGCCAGTGGTTTATTTTAATTGGTTTAGAACATACTTTACGTACTCTTTTATTATTTTAGTTACATTGTTCTCGCATCATAGCAGCGACAAAAATATGTAACCTATATATTTGTAAAACACAACATGATTAAAAAGAGTGTCCATGGAGTTTCTTGCACATTCTTCTCCATTGAGACCTACTTTTTGGAATGTGCAATTAGCGTCATTTTTTTCCTGACAGACCGACTTTATGACTTTTCAAAAGTGCCTGTAAAGGTTTATTTGAAATAAACGCTTTGAATTTGAATTTGAATTTGATAAATACAACTTTTGATGATTTTAAATCCAACATCATGTCTAAATGTCTAGTCGGTATGTCTTGAAAAAAAATATGTTAAATTATTATAAAGTATAACTATTTTCCTAATAATTTGATGTACGAATATGTTCATTGAACTTCGTGTAATTTATTTTCAAAGTTACGAGTATGTCTAACGCAGACTGAAAAGCGAAGATCAGGCAAAAACTATTGGGTGTATTTTTAAGGAACTTTCACAAACTAAAAGATTAATTTAATTACCAATCTTTTGATGATCAGGTGATTAAATAACGCTAGTTCCTCTTTTGTTCGCTCAAGGTCTTTGGCGCATAATAATAATATATAATAATATGCCCACAACTATTACACAACGCCATCTACATAGTCCCAAGCTAAGCAGAGCTTGTGTTATGGGTACTAGACAACTGATAAACATACTTATATATTTCTAAATACATACATATTATAGATAAATTACACCCAGACACAGAACAAATAATCGTGCTCATCACACAAACATTTGTCCTGGGTGGGAATCGAACCCACGACCTCCCACATAGCAGTCAGGGTCACTAACTACTAAACTGACAGGCATGTCTGCCCCTTAAGCAAACCGCCTGAAAAGACTTATTAGAATAAATATGCAAGACGTCACAATTATTTTGTAGACTGAAACTACAATATATAATATGTTTTTTTTGCTACTTAATGACTTTTTTTTGTTTGGAAAAATCATCAAAAATCCAGACCTTGGGGGGAGCAGGAGACAGTGTCAGACTTTCACTGACTAAACGACCCACCGTTCCTTGCTTCCTTAGTTCCGGGGCCCCGGTGTTCCACTTTCGCATCAACCCTTGGCCCCAGAAGGCTTCGACCCTGCTGGGCCCCTACAGTTGCTGACTCCTTGAGGCGCGCGGGAACAGTGCGCACCATCGACGACCTAGGCTCGGTCCGGCCGGTTACCGGATGCTTGAATGACTAAATATGGCATATTGTGTATAGACCAGTGCAGATAGCTTTTGAAAGGGACCTAAATAGTAGTAGAATGAAACCGATCTGAGGTCGGGAAGTGGATGGGTGTGCCACACCCATCCACTTCCCGACCTCAGATCGACCGTAATTTATTTTTCCTTAAATTTTTGCTATATTATCTTCCTTTTCCAATGGGTTTCATTCTACTACTATTTAGGTCCACTTTTTATCGTTAACAGTGCTAATTGCACTGGACTAGTAACGTTTGGTTTACCTACTAACTGCTTATAGGCTGCACTCATTTAAACGCTAGCTTAACTTTTATTTTATAAATGTTCGTAAATTAAATATGCTCGTAACCGCGTAACCCGAATGTACTAACTAAACACTTGCCTGTTTACTGTGTGACTTACTGTAGGTTAGATAATTTGGTACTATAGAAAAATTGTTGGTTTAATTATTTTGAGTCCTAAGCAGATCTATTTAAGTTAAAAAAGTGAAAAAATTATCATTTCTTTGCTTTAGAAAAACGTTAATTTTTACTATGAAATAATATAATTATGTTTACTACGAGCATTTGTCAGTTAAGTAAATAAAATTGCTAACTATTAAAATGTATACATTTATAGCAAATCAATTCCATAATTTTGTTTGTTTTCATAGCAGCTTACTAGACCAGTGCAAATAGCTGTGAAAAAGGTGAAAAGTGGGAAAAAATAGTAGTAGAGTGAAACTCGGTTATTTGAAATTTTCACATAGATTTTGTGAAAAAAGTGTAAATACGAAAGCTGTAGAGTTTGCCATTATACTTTTTTCCCTAGAACCAGTAGTTTTGCCGGAAATCGAGATAAACCGTATTTTACTCTTGAAACCCCATCCACTACTCGACCTCAGATCGACCGTAATTTATTTTACTTTAAATTTTTGTTAAATTCTCTTCTTTTTTCAAATTTTTCCATTTAAAAAATTATCAGCAGTGGGCTATACGCGTAAAACCGACAAACATCGAATTAGGATACAGAATTAGAATCAGAATGTATTTCTTGATAGGTTATACATAGATGTTAAAGCTTAATGATAAATTATAGTTACACTATATCCTGCCAAATAGCCATACAATAAACAGTATAGTAGCATATTTACGTTCTTTTACAAGTTTGTTTGCAACTGAGTAAGTGGTTTACCTACATAACATAATATATATATCGGTCAGATAGCCTGATATCAAGATCAAATCATCACATTCTAGTGAACATTTAAGATATAAGAATAAGTTGATAACATCGCGTCTTCAATTCAGATATCGAGGGACTTTCACAGTTAAGATGGGTCTTCCCCAAACGCCTGTCATCAACGTCAAACATGATTGAGCCCCAGCGAATGTCTGCGCTCGTCTATCTATTTTCTTCTTATTATGTCTCTAATAACGGTATTCGAAAGGTTAAAAGATTGTTGCTTCATCTAAAGCAATCTAACGCTTTGTTTGATGGAGAAGAATGAAAAAGAGAGATAACGTCTGAATACTTTCTTGGCATTCGGTAATTCCGTCATTTACTCGAATATTTCATTGTTCTTGGAAATACGTGGTTTTTTTGAGAAAAAAATGTTATTATTTATAATCTTGATTAAAAATATGCAACGCTTCTATAGAAGTACTTTTTTATATTTTTAATTTATGACTACATTATGGAGGGCCAAATTTCACGCAAAATAGCAGATTTTCAGAAGTTTTTACTGAGTTTTACACAAATCTATGGTTTTGATTTCCATAGAAGCCTAGGTAATATCCACAAGATATCTGTTTATCTAAAATATCTAAGGAAAGAGGTGTAATAACATCATAATCACGTAAAAGATGTTGTATGAAAATGTTCATCGGGTTGGCCGCTCTTAAGGATTGAAATTACTCACAAAACACGAACAATTCACAACAAACAAAAGGTATGTAGAGCCGATAAAGGAAATGAGTTGACGATGAGTTTTGCTATCGTAAAAATACAGAAGGTATTATTGTGTCATCATCATTCATCAGCTTACCGCTTTGCAATGCTCGATACAGGCCTCTCCCAAGTTTCATCACAATATTTGCTATCATTGTTGAGTAATACTACAAAATATAAAACCAAGTAGTTTCCCGTTGGCTATTCCTATGTTTGTTTAGATCTTTAAAACTACGCAACGGATTTGGATGCGGTTTTTGAATAGATAGGGTGATTCAAGAGGAAGGTTTGCATGTATGATATATGCATAATATATTTAATATCACCATTGCAGCCGTACGAAGCTGGGGCTGATCGTTACCTACATAGGAATTGGTAGCAGAATTACATATATTATTTATACTATTAATAACACACTGTCTGATATATTCGATCAAAGAGTGTTATTATAACTTTTAATATTGGAAAAAGTAACACGTCGTAACATTTAAATTAAAAATGTATTGTAGATAGATTTTGGTATAATTGGTGAATTTGTTAAGTTTGCTTAGGGAGCTCAATCCATAACTAAGTATGAGAAATAGAGAGTGAGGCTAACAGCATATTTTTTATTTAAATTATTATTATGATAATATTATAAAAAACGATGCAAAGGGTAAACGGGCATAATTTTACTTATTTGAGATATGTATGATACTATTGGTTATCGTACGAGTATGTCATAACTATTGTCTAAAATACCGCTATTAACGACATTATTGTATGTGTGTATTGTTATTGTAATATAATACACAACATAATATTATGTTGTGTGTTCTTAAATATCGTATTTTATTCAAATAAAATAATAATTTGGTCGTTACCAAATATTTCTAGCCGTTGGCAGTAGTTAGGAGCATAGGAATGCTGTTTTTTTATCCAATGATACAATTTTAGTTTTCATCACAATATTTTTAATATTACTCATATTTTACTGTTCCAAGCTCACTGACAACATTCGGTAGGGTGGGTTAGGTTAGACCTTTAAAGTTATTAAAGATATTGTTTAAAATTTTTGTACTTTTTCCAATTCCAAGTTTTACTCTATGAGAAAATACCAAAATTTAAAAACCCGCTAGATATAATCTATAATTAAATGACAAGTTGTACATGATGTCCACAAAAATCACGAAAAAACAACCCGCTGCTCTATACATTTTGTCGAGTTATGTGAATGAAGTAAATGTATGGAGCAGCGGGTTTTTTTTTCGTGATTTTGAGGTTGATCTCATAGTAAAATTTGTTCATATTGGTGTGTACAATGATTCTTTTTAAGAAAAGCCCATCTGTCGTATTAACTTTGTATATTATTGTTCTAGTGTCTGCTCTAATCTGATGAAATATTGTTTATTGTTCTGTTTGTGTAAATAAGTCCAAGTAAGAAGTATATTAAAGTAGACTATTAAATGCTGTTGATTGCTTCCTATAATCAATCAACAACATTGCATTTAATATTCTACCTCTTATCAGGATAACTTCAACTTAATGGCCGCGTGTGACTCAACCATTTATTTATTCAGTTGTTTTTTTAATGTCAAATTTTTGGAGCGGTGTTTTTTTTCCAAAGGTGTCGAGGTTACTGCATCGTTACTTCGGAGGATCATCTCACATGATCAGGCGTTTGCAGTTAGTACAGATTGTAATCAAAACAGGTGGTAGGAGACTGGTATCTGTAGTCTGTACAGTCATTCTTGACGGCCAAGAGGAGTCGGTCGTCGGTTATTCGAACTATAAGTGCAATATATAGGTGCTTACTCATATCGCGGGTTTATGTGGCTGTATGGGCAGTGGTAGTAGTTTAGCAGTAGTTGTATTGTTGATATCACCAGTCGTATTTACAAAGCATCACAGTTGTAACGGTGCGTGATGACTAAAGTATCGCCAGCATTGTTGAAGCAGGTAAGTCGTTTAATTCGTGTGTGCAGTGTTATGTCTAAGTCGTTTTTTTTTAATTGACCATTGAGATAAGGAAGGTTAGCGCTTGCTTATAATCGTTTTAATGCGAGTGTTTTGATGCTATTTCGTTGACTGATTTGTGATTTAAATGTAACTGTGATATTTTTTATAGTTTAGTGCCTTATGGGCGCATGTGGAGTTTAGTTGTTTTTTAACAGATTAATGTCCTTTTGGTTTAGAGAATTGCTTATCTATGTATATAAAAATCAATGCCACTTTCGGTTGCAATTTTATAACTTAAGAACGGGCTCACCTATCCAAACCAAATGTTTAGGCTTTGTTCAGACTATTTAGTAGATGGTTTATGTGAAGTTTGCATAAAATCAGTCGAGCTGTTCATATTACATTTTTCTGTTGCTGGGAGTGAAACCGCGGGCAAAAGCTAGTAATAAATATTTTTTCAATTTATCTGAAAATGTACTAACAATATTTTTGATATTTATATTATCACTGACACCCTATGGCCGTTGTTGGCACTCTTTTTGTTTGTTACTTTCTACAAAACCCGTTGCTTAAAACTTCGTAAGGTTTGTTTAAATATTTCTGCAACTTTCTTTAGAAAGTAACGCAGGTTAAGCTAAGTTGGATCGATAAAACATGAGTGTGTCTACGAATTATGTTTTAAGATTGGATTGCAAGGTGAAATGATTCCAATAAAAATAATTGGATTACCTACTGGCAGGGCTGTGGGATAATTTGTGATGTGCCGTAACCCTGTAACATAAAGGGCAGCTGAAGGAACACAGGCAGATTATAGTCGGCCTGATACTCCTTTTTGCTCCACCCAGAGCAGTAGAAGTAATTTGGAGTTTCCCTGCTTCAAAAAAAAAAATGGTACTTACCTAAGTATATCTATCTAAATAAGTGTAATAGAGCGATGTGGACATTGGGGAACAATCTTCGTTCTTCTTAAAATAAACAAATAAATAAACAGAAAAAGATACTAAAAAAAAAAAACTTTTACTGAATTTTACTTGGAAAAAATAAAATATAAAAACCAAAATCGGCCAAATAAATTTCGTAAAAATGTGTGAAAAAAGACAATAATTTTTCAAGGTCATCAAGGTGTATACATGACGTATGTACAATCGGCGCTCAAGGAGAAAATAGGTAGGTATACCTGCATATCTAGAATTGTAGACAGAAGATAGTCAGGTGTCTCCAAGTATCAGAATAGAGACATTTTGTAATACCTGTCTGCAGTCGTCGACGGCGCGCACTGTTTCCGCGCACCTCAAGGAGGTGTAACCAAATCGTAGGGACTCTGCATAAGGGTTGAAGCCTACTGGGGCCCAGGGTCTCTTTCTGAAAGGAAAGCTTGGTCCCAGTACGAAGGGTTTTTTTTTTTTACCTACCATAAAAAAAAAAGTACGAAGGGTAAAGAAGGAACGAGATGGGTTGTTTAGTCAGTAAGAGTCTGACCCTGTTTCCCGCTCCGCCCAAGAGCGGGATTCGTCATTGGATGATTTTTGCCATAAAAAATACCTGTTTGCAACAGGAAAAACAATTGTTGTTTTTGGAATAAAAAGAAACGCTTACGTACGAAATAAACCGGTTAGGGCTCCACACATTGGAGAAATTCACGTATTTCATGGTCTATATTGATAAAATTGGAGTTATTCTAAATTATTATAGTACCTCACTAGAAATTAGTAACTCATTAGATAGTAAGGTGTGTTCAAGTATGAGAATAGTACATAGTATTTATACAAGGGGTGAAAGTTAGTTATTTAGCCCCGACAAATTTCTTGTCGACCGAGCGAGAGCGAGGTCGCTAATAGTTCGAAGGACTAAATAACTCTTGAACCCGAGGTAAACACTACAGCACAGGCTTTTCATTATGAATACGAGGAAAATAAAAATAATAAAAACCTGAGTCGTCGTCAAAGGTCTTCGTATGATTTTAGGTAAGTATATTTCTTTTAATTTAGGCGGTAAGCGGTTTTCTCCTCTTAAGAATCTTGCGTTAAATTTATAACTGAAGCTGATGAACTTATCGTGTTAATACAAATTTCTTATAACAGAGATTTAGCAAAATGTAAACAAAACTCTACAACTCGAAAAAAAAATCAAGAAAGATCAAATCGGCCACAGATTATAGAGAGACTACCATTTACCCGCCATTTTTTTTTCAGTGGTCGGCTAGCCAGCCGATATTTCAGTCAATATTTTTCATTTTATCATTGTAAAAATGGGTCAGGTCAACATTTTTCTCGAATATAATATTAGTTTTAATGAAATAGTTGAAAGTAAATTAAAATAAAATCATTAAAAAAAATATTCTTAAATTATTCCAATCTCTATGTTATTTCAATTGTACTGGCAGTAGAGACATTCGGGTCACGGTTCAATAGAAATGTCAAAATAGAACTAGTTTTTTTTTAATATTTAGAAAGCTGTCAGTTGTAAGTAAAACTCCCTAGGAAGGAAAAGTACAATTTTCAACCCGGTTCGCAGGCAACTTTACATCTACATTCAGAGTATGAATAATGAAATAGAGACATTTTATAATACCTATGTGCAAAAGGAAAGAGAATTGTTATTTTTGGAATAAAAAGAAACCCTTAAGTACGAAATAACCCGGTTAGGCCGCCACACATTGGAGAAATTCACGTATGTCATGGCCTATATTGATAAAATTGAAGTTATTCTAAATTATCATAGTACCTAACTAGAAATTAGTAACTAGACCTATTAGTCATCTGTAAAATATTTACCTTTTTATTTAGCTATTTTACGTTTTGTATATTATTTATTACTAGCGACCCGCCCCAGCTTTGCACGGGCACTGATATGAAATATATTATGCATGTACTATACACATAAACCTTCCTCTTGCATCACTCTATCTATTAAAAAAACCGCATCAAAATCCGTTGCGTACTTTTAAAGATCTAAGCATACATAGGGACAGCGGTAAGCAACTTTGTTTTGTACTATGTAATGATACGTTTGATTAAAACTGCGTTAATGTTAACTATAGAGTCTGAAGTTTGTCCATAGTGTGTACCTACCTGTTTAGACGTTGTTCATTTAAATTTTTAATCATTTTAATTTTGTCATTATAGTAATGTAATTCTATAATTTTATCAATGGTTCAACAATTTATGTATCTAGGTACCAATGAATTTAGTTTATTATGCTATACCAATTTAATGTAATGAAATAAAGTTACTATGGAATTATTAAACAATAAAAAAATGGAGTTATTTAGTAGATACGGTGTTGAACAACACACACACACACACACACATTTATTTGAAAAACATTTAATATTATAACTATTGAACATAAGGATAGGAGGGTATAACGAAGGACCTTAAAATATGCAATCAATAATTTTATTTGCATATTGTGGGTTTACAAAGGTGTTTATATAGGTACAGTTTCACCAATCAGGTATAGTTGGAGAAAAAATTGTAACTGGTTTATGATTATTTCAGAATAATAAAAGCAATATACAAGCGAAAAAAAAAACATATTGTAATTTTGGCCAGCTATTGAGTAGGTGTGCACCTGTGTGCGTCACAGCCTTCAAAATTACAATAAACTCGAACTAAAAACTGCGACTGCAAATAAAAAATGAGGACAAAAAAAAGGAAGTAATATTTATGTTATGATTCAATAAGGTAACAAGAAAAGAAAGGGTTAAAAATAAGTGAACGTAATTTGTATTTAAAACTAGCGAACCGCTATGACTCCACTCGGGTGTAGTGCTGATATTATATTGTGAGAATTATATATTGTGCATGTATTACACTTATAAACCTTCCTTTACTATATTTATAAAAAAAAAAAATTGTATCAAAATCCGTTTCGTGATTTTAAAGATCTAAGCATACATAGGGACTCGCGGACGGTGAGCAATGGGTAGCTCGCCATCCGGTCGTCTGGTAAGACCGAGTCCAAGTCGTCAACGGCGCGCACCGTTCCCGCGCGCCTCAAGGAGTTGTCAGCAAACTGCAGGGCCCCTTCTGGGTCGAAGCCTCCTGGAGCCTAGAGGGTGGTGGAAAACTGTTACCTCGACTCCAAGAATAAGGCAAGGAAGGTACGGGGTAGGTTTTTTAGTCAGTAAGAGTCTGACACTGGTCTCCCGCTCCGCCCAAGAGCGGGTTTCGTCATTGGATGATTTTCACCTACCATAAAAAAAAAAAAGCATACATAGGGACAGATAGCGGGAAGCGACTTTGTTTTATACTATGAAGTGATTACTGGTAGATTTGTGCTTGACCTAGTGGTCGTATCGTCAGATGAGGTAGTTCTCACCTGAAGGTAAGTAATGATGTGATCAATGATGGAGCACGCTTGCCTGGTGTGATCTATTCACTCTTAATTTAAAAATAATCAAGTTATCTGGAAACAGACTCCGATCGCTTTATGGTATCAAAATATTCGTATTGTATTCAACCAGTAACTGTATTAGCTTGCCAGTTGCTAGTGGCGTAGCCAAGCCACGTTGCAAAAAGGCCTGGCTAGGTGACCAATGCCAAGGGGGGCGTTGGTCACCTTTTACATGGGAAATTATCGAATAACTTCTCTTGCTCTGGGTAAAGCGGGAGGAAGTGTCAGACTTTTACTGATTAGAGTAAGTTGTCATGATTAAAGTACTGTTGTAATCTATTATAATTTCGATTTCGAAGGTAGGAGAATTTTAAATAAGAGGTTTGCTAACAGTAATAAGGTTTTGGGGGCCCCCGAATGCGTGGGTCCCGGGATCCTACCCCACCTGGCCCTTCGGTAACTACGCCAGCGTCAATTGACCACTCTTTAAAAAAAAATAAAACTATTTATACAAGCAAAATGCTTAAAACCTTTTCACCAATTAATCAATTAAATTGTTAACTGGGATGATTTTATATTGTTAACTAATTGAAGTCAACGTCGGCCGTATAGAGTTACACTTCGTTTCCTCTCGATGGTATTGACAAAACAACAATGAATTGTAAAAATCAGTTTCCAACTTCGTTATGTATTGGATGTTGACCCCGTTACACTCATTTGAGTAAAGCCGGGTGCAGACTGCTGTAGGTAACGTAACATGCAATGTAACACGCAGTGAAAGAGTTTGCCATCCGCACTGTCGCAATATGTCCTGCAATGATTGAACTGAGCATTTCAATTTCATTTTATCTGAGTAGGTATCGCACGGCCGTTCTAATTTGGCGTGCCTGAAGTCAGGCTCTACTTGTAAAAAAATAAAGACTGTTAATAGCAAATGGCTAATGGTATTGCTATTATTTTTTTTTTCATTACTCATACTCTGAAAGTAGGTGTAAAGTTGCCTGCGGACCGGATTGAAAGTGGTATTTTTCCTCCCTAGGGAATTGTGCTTTCCACTAACAGCTGTCTTAATATAAGCAAAAACTAGTTCTATTTTGACATTTCTATTGAACCGTGACCCGAATTTCTATACAGCCAGTAAAATTTAAATAATACTAAGATAGGATTAATTAAAGAAAACAAAAAAAATTTTTAAAAGATTTTTAATTTTTTTTTTAACTACTATTTCTTAAAACTAATATATATTTGGATCAGAATGTTGGGCTGTGAAAAAAATGGATGAAAAAAAAGACTGCATGTATCGGAGATGGGAATGTTGAGATGGATGTGTGGTGTGACGAGAATGGATAAAGTGAGAAATGAGTATATTAGAGGAAGTTTGAAAGTGGCGCCAGTGACTGAAAAGTTGAAAGGAAATCGTTTGTCTTGGTATGGTCATGTGAAGAGAAGAGATGAAACGCTTGTTACGAAAAGAGTTCTGAATTTACACGTAGATGCATGGAGAGGAAGAGGGAGGCCGAAGAAGAGATGGATGGATTGTGTGAGGAGTGATATGAAAGAAAAGGAAGTTGGTGATAGTGTGAAGGGCGACAGGACAGAGTGGAATAAAAAAACATGTTGCGCCGACCCCAAGTAATATGGGATAAGGGTAGGATGATGATGATGAATATATATTTGGGAAAAAGGTTGACCTGACTCCTTTTTTCATTGATAAAATGAAAAACATTTGTTTTACATTGATAAAATGATTAGCCAGCCGACTATTGAAAAAAAGAAACAAAATAGGCGGGAAAACGGATATTCGTAGTATCTCTATAATCTGTGAGGGATCTGAACATTTTTGTTTTTTTGAGTTGTAGAGTTTTGTTTATACTTTACTAAATCTCTGTTATAAGAAATTTGAATTAACACGATAAGTTCATGAGCTTCAGTCATGGATTTAACGCCAGATGCTTAAGGGGAGAAAACCTTTCACCGCCTAAATCAAAATAAATATACTTACGAAGACCTTTGACGACGACTCAGGTTTTTAATATTTTTGTTTTCCTCGTATTCGTAATGAAAAGCACAGTATTTACCTTGGGGTTAAAGAGTTACACCCCTAAGATAACAATGTACTATTAAACCATTTATTTTAAGTGCACAAGATCCGACGGCCGTACTGTACTGTAACATGCTCAGATCGTATGCTCGCTGCGTCCACATAATTATATGAAATGCTCCTTTCATGAATAACCTTGCTGTATTACACTACAACAAATAATAAAAAAAATAAAAAATAAATAAATAAAATTATTTATTGTCTCAATTAAATTTTACAAATTAAGATGAAGCCCTGAACCCCACACTAGGATTCCCTGTGTTGTGGGGTCCAGTCTCTTTCAATCCGTAATCATACGGATAATATTCGACAACTATCACACAATGCCGTCTAGTCTCAAGCTAAGCAGAGCTTGTGTTATGAGTACTAGACAACTGATAAACATACTTATATATTTCTAAATACATACATACTATTGATAAATTACACCCAGACACAGAACAAATAATCGTGCTCATCACACAAACATTTGTCCTGGGTGGGAATCGAACCCACGACCTCCCGCATAGCAATCAGGGTCACTAACTACTAGACTGACAGGCCAGTGATGTACCCGGTCACGACTGTCTGTACCCGGCTTAACACTGGGTAATAAGTCAAACATTACGTAAGCTGTAAGCGTGATATGACGACAAAAGGATGTTTTGTAACTTATGCTCTCTCCTTTCAATGCTAATAATGATAAATGGTATCTACTTTCATCGTTATATAGCTATTGCCTCCGGTTTCGCTCGCATTAATGTTGAGTTCTTGCACACAGTAGGTACTTCATTCTGGATGAAACTCTTTGTTCTGTTTGTACCGTACAGAGTGTTTGTCAAATTTCTTCATAATCGGTTTTTAATATGATGCGGGACGCGGAGCGTGATACAGCATGCGGAGATATTCATCATCCGTACGATATGAAAAACAGTCTTAAGTTCTACAGTTCTACTCATTTTGAACTTTTTTGAACCACTGGAATTCCATATCTAAGTATAAAAAAGATAACACGATAAAAAATATTGTAAGTATTTAATTGATTGTATTTTTTTGCGTTTTATACAAAAATAATCAGAGATTACAACCGGCCCTTAAAGTATGAAAGCATAACATAAAAACCGACATTTTTCTCATTTAAAGTTAAGATGGTTTCAAACTGAAATAAATTAGATAAGTATATTAAATCTAAGTTTGAGAGCATTTTTACCATAATTATAACAGATTCAGTTGTCAAAATCGATAAATTTTGGTCTATATATCAATTGCCTAACCAATTCAGAAGTTTCGTTTCTTTTTGTGTCCAATAAGTTATTCATGCGTAGTAATTAAGAAGACGAATGGTTCGTTTACTCTTCGCTACATATTTAGTTAATATTGTATTATTTTCTGTTCAAAGACACAAGGTCACAGAGTATTAATAATAATAAATTATTTATTTTCAGGCGTCTTGACGCTTGGGGAGGCCTATGTCCAACAGTGGACGTCTTTCGGCTGAATTGATGATGATCTTGATCCATATATATATATGTTACAGACTAACATATATAAAGTTAATACAGTTGTTAGTATAGATTGGGATTGGATAGATTGCGCAGATGTAGGTACTTTTTTTTATTTTTGAGGGGAAACTTACAAAAGGCACCCGGGCTTTTGGGATAATTCCAGGAAGTATGGGATTTTCACCTCACTAAAATGACCCCGGTGATCACCACCAGCACACAGTAAAGGGACCCCCCTTTACCTCTCAAAAGACTATTCCATACCCCTCTGTGCAATGCCTGTTACGGACCTACGGTTTAATTGATTTATTGATATAAAAAAAATCGTTTCGTCTGCACTTTTTTATCGATTTAAATATTGGGCCAGATACAAGAAACGAAATTTGCTGTCAAAGATTTATCTCCACAACTTGGGCACTCGAAAAAATCACAACTCTTATCAGTCATGATTTTTACGTCATTGGCTCTTATCAGATTAGTATTTGTCACTATGATGATTGCATAATAGAGAGACCAAACTTATATTTTTTACTAGCTTTTGCCAGCGGCTTCGCCCGCGTACATAAAATATAGCCTATGTCACTCAGGAGTAAAGCAGCTTTCTATTGTTGCTTAAATTTTTCAAATCGGACCAGTAGTTCCAGAGATTACCCCCTACAAACAAAAAAACAAAAAAACAAACTTTACCTCTTTATTATATTAGTGTAGATTACGCTACAGTGAACTACTGTGGATAATCTCTTTTTGTTTGTTTTTTGTTTTTTTAATTCTTCTAGATAGGCTCACGTTTAATCACAATCTCACCTGATGGTAAGCGATGATGTGGTCGACGATGGAGCACGTTTGCCTAGAAATAACCTATTTAATTATTTTTTTTTATTCCCTGGCTGTACGCATAATGAATGTGTTCCCAAAACGTGAACATAAAATAGGAATAAAGCTGCTCTATGAATTGAAAATAGAAAGAAAAAGAAAGAAAACTGTGTTTATTTTGCCCAAAATAGACGCACATATTACAACAATCTGTCAAGTGTGAACCAGGTTTTATGTATAGCACCATAGACATTAGGCAGAATATAGCCTTGGTTTCAATTAAATGACATATTTTGAAAAAAAAAATTTTTTTTCGATAGACACGTTTCTATGACACAGTAGGTTATTTTGCGCACACGCATACCTAATAATAGCCAGGAAGGATTCGCTACAGTTTTTTCTTAGTCAACCTCGTTACGCTTGTCAATTTGTCAAACAAAAGACTCTTAGTTTTTTTTTGGATATAATACATTTGGTAGTGGGTAGGAAATACAAAGGTTTTCACTGTATGTCTAATGTCCATGTAATGATAACAATGTATATACACAAATATTACTTTTGTACCTTAGTGTCTAAAATATTCCATTACCTTTTCTGTACGTATTTATCTGGACCCTGAGGTCCTAAAGCCACCAAGGCCTCTTAGTTTGACACTATTTCCCGCTCAGTCCAAGGGCGGGATTTGTCATTGGATGATTTTTTTTATGGTGGGTAAACTACCATAAAAAAACCAGTTGCCGGATTTTCTTAAAAGGTATGATGCAGGAACTGTCATTTATTTCCTACTTTAGGCTGATTACTTCCTGTGGAAAAAATGTTTGATCAGTCAGATCATTGTTTAACTTTTTTTTGAGGGAAAAAAAGTCACGTTTCTCGGTGTATTCAATGAATTTTTACTTTCGTTAGCAACAAGAACAAGAATTTACTTCTTTGGGTGTGAGCCATATTTATACTTGAGGTTAGAAATCTTCACGAAAAATATAATTTTTTCTTAACTAAAGAATGCAAATAGTAACTTATAGTTACTTTTACTTAAGTAATTAGTTTAACTTCTTTATAAATACGGATGTTAGTGCGATATATCTCCGCTAACTTATTGTAGTAATTTAGCTTTCAACTTTGTTTAGTTTGTTTTTCATAACACATAGCCGTATCGTTCTAAATACACATGTTGACAAATTATATGCACTAGGAACCTACTGGTAATTTATTCGTAAAACGTAAAATCTATTCTAGTAAAGCTATTATTTTTAAATGGTTTTTTTTTATTATAATATTATTAATTTGATCTTTTAAAATTCTCGTTTTTAATTTTTTCACACCTGTTTTTTATCAGTAGTGCATAATCTAAACATTAAAATTTGCACTTAAATATATGATTATATCTTGTCAATATATAATTTTGTGATCAGAGAAAAAAAACAGCACCTTTATTATGACATTTATATATTTATATTAATAAATCTATTTACTTATTGACAAAAAAATATTCATTATTATTATATTATTAGTATTTTTTTTATCTATTTACTTATTGAAATAAGGTATGTATCGCTAATTAAAACCTTCATTGGATGATTTTCACCTACCATAAAAAAAACCTTTTTACAGACTACAAACAAGACACGTAGTTCAGCAATGATCTGACTTCACTTCTTTGTGATAAATGTGGTAAATGATTTAGGAAGTATTTGTTATCTAGTTTAAAGTTTTAAACTGACGAAAAGAAAAAAGAAATTGACGTGTAAAAGTGTTATTTAAAAACCTATTTACAAAAAAAAAACCGCCTTCAAAAAAAGACAAACGATAAAAGTTCCTACACTAAAAAGTTGAAAATAAAAAATTGAATTACTGTAAAGAAACTTAATTTATAGGTAAAGTTATTTGACATTAATACTTTGCAAATATTCAAAATTTATTACTTCTTTTTGGAGTCGGTGCCATCATTTTTATTGTTGAAACTTAATGTTAGGTAGCTTTTTAATATTCGGTGCCATTTTTCGTACATAATGCTTAAACATTTTCAATGTACTTAAAATGTGGCAGAAGGTTTTTGTAAGTATATATTTTTTATTTAAAAAAAATGTGCAAATCGGATGATTTTTTAGAGAAGTCTAATATGTATTTACGTCTTAATTAAGTATTATAATATTTGAGTATGCAAATAGGTACTAAGTATATTTATAGTTAAGTTAGAGGTAGTTTTTCAAGGGATTGTTGCCCATTCGTAATTCCTTGCCTTCACTGGCACCGACTCCAAAAAGAAGTAATAAATTTTGAATATTTGCAAAGTATTAATGTCAAATAACTTTACCTATAAATTAACTTTCTTTACAGTAATTCAATTTTTTATTTTCAACTTTTTAGTGTAGGAACTTTTATCGTTTGTCTTTTTTTGAAGGCGGTTTTTTTTTTGTAATTTTTTTTTTTATTTGTAGCCGTTTAGTGTTTTTCATTATAATGTGTTATGGCAACGAAGTCAATATCGTTCCTACATTTCTTTTGAAAAAGTTACCAATGTCATAAAAGTAGGAATACATATTAAAGGTACATTGTTACAGTGTAATCGTTTTGATCTCGTGGTGAGATGATATGATGCATGAAATACTTATGATTCATCTCATGAGTACATCTTATGACAGCTCTCTAAATTATCATCATTTCAGCCAGAAAACGTCCACTGTTGGACATGGACCTCCCCCAAGCGTCGCCATAACGACCGATTCTGTGCGACTCGCATCCATCGCGTTCCCGTGATTCTCACCAGGCCGTCGGTCCACCTTGTGGGAGGCCTTCCAAAGCTGCGTCTTTTGGTGCGCGGTCGCCACTCTACAACCTTTCGGCCCCATCGGCCATCTGTTCTACGAGCAATGTGCCCTGCCCACTGCCACTTAAGTTTGGCAATTCTTCGGGCTATGTCGGTGACCCTGGTTCTCCTGCGCATTTATTCATTTCTGTTTCGAACACGCAAGGAAACTCGAGCATAGCCCTTTCCATTGCTCTTGACAGCATTGCCCATGACAGCTCTAATAAGCTCAAACAATGGTAGGATACATTATTTTATTTTGAAGTTCCCAAGCCGACCTTCCACCTTCCAGCTTCATCATCACATCAGTTCAATAGTACCTTACAGCCAAAGTGCATCTTATGACAATTCTAACAAGCCCAAACACGGCTAGGATATATTAATTAGTTACGCAGTTCCAGTGCCTACCTTCCAGCTCATCATCATCATCAGATCAGTTCGATGATAACTTTTTCAACATCATTTTTTAAGATCATTGGTTTATAGTGCATTTTCATAGTTGCTTAACTACCTTGATTGTGATATCTATGCGAGTATCAAGTTTCGTTAGCCATTTTCTGATCTTCTTCACCAGTTCCACCTCATCAAATGTTACTTTTTAACTGTAAATGCTTGAGTTCTCGATGAAAATATAAAAAAAACTATATAGTTGCCTATAATATTTGAGGAGTTCCCTCGATTTCTCATGGATCCCATCATCAAAACTCGATTTTGAAAAAAATGGGACCAATCTGGAAGCATATCCTTTCAAGTACAAAAAAAATTTTGCAAATCCATCCATAAACAACGGAGTTCTGAGGTAACAATCATAAAAAAAAAAAAAAAAAATACAATCGAATTGAGAACCTCCTCCTTTTTTTGAAGTCGGTTAAAAATAAATATCATTAAAATGTCAGTCGACTTACGTATTTCAGATACATTATTCGACTGGCTTTATGGGTCAGGACCAAATTTTTGACGTAATCGCACAACGGAAATCACAACAAAATGTGTCACACTGGAAAATAAATGTAGTGCTACAATTCTATTGTGCTACAATAATTTTCCTGTGTGACACAATTATTTTCTAGTGTGACACTTCGTCGCGTCATAAATTTGTTCCTGACCCTTATATGAAGCCATAAAAAAATTGGCCAAGTACGATACGGGCACACGAAGGGTTCCGCACCGTCCGGCAAAAAAAAAACTCGTTTCTTATATGGTGCCCCAGTTGCCTCATTTCAATATTAATTTTATTCTGTTCATAGTAATAGCGGCAACAGAAATACATCATCTATGAAAAATTAAATTTCAACATATTAGCTAGCACGGTACTCGAGATACAGTTTTGTGACACACAGACTGACAGCGGAACCCTAACAATATGGTCTCGATTTTACCCTTTATGTGCGGTACCCTAAAGTCAAAACTCTCAAACTGCATGCACCGATAAATGCTCTTCTTGAGCAATCGGAATACAAAAGTTAATACCTATTGGAATTAATTACTTTATTTTTATGACCACATAAAACTATGATTCTGTTTATATCTACTATAACAGTATTTTTTATAACTGTTAGCATCTGTAAAAAGCGTTATAAATATCATAATTATGGGCTTGTGGATGGCGAGCAATCGGTAACTCGCCGTCCAGTCGTCTGGTAACCACACGACTGTGGTGTGGTGGTGGTGGTTCGGACAAAACTCAGTCGTCGACGGCGCGTACTGTTCCTGCACGCCTCAAAGAGTTGTCAGCAAACCATAGGGACCCTGCAGAAGGGTCGAAGCCAACTGGGGCCAAGGGTTCGCGTCTGAAAGGAAGGCTCTGGCCCTGATATATGGCAATGTAGGAATGGAGTAGGTTGTTTAGTCAGTAAGAGTTTGACATTGTTTTCCGCCCCACCAAAGGGCGGGATTCGTCATTGGATGATTTTTACCTACCAAAAAATATACCATAATTGTTTTAATGGTTTTTTATTGAACACTCTTTAAAATTGGTGTTCATTTGTGTAACATTCAACGTTTCAAAAACGCAGACTTGGATGTAATTAAGCAAAGTGTTCAAAAAACCATATTTACATAATCACCAGCCACATAATAGAAACAAGAACTTTGTTTAAGTAAAATAGCTATTAAAAAAATATGTTTACCAGTTTTAGAATCATACAAAATTACATACAATTACTTGTTGTCATCAACAGCCTTTTTAATGGACTCTAGGAGAGGTTATGGGCCATAATCCACCACGCGGACCCAGTGCGGATTGGTGGATGTCACATGTCTTCGAATTTTTGATTTTAGGACATGCCGGTTTCCTCCCGATATTCAATGTGGTTCAATTACTTGTCGGTTTACCGTAATGGGATGGATACATACGTGTATAGAAAAATGAACAAATGAATGCAATTTGCAGTTATTTTTGCTGTCAAACACTGTTATTGGGATTTATCTACACTAATCTACACTAATATAATAAAGAGGTAAAGTTTGTTTTTTTGTTTTTTTATTTTTTTGTTGGTAGGAGGTAATCTCTGGAACTAATGGTTCGATTGGAAAAACTGAAGCTATAATAGAAAGCTGCTTTACTCCTGAGTGACATAGGCTATAAATTATTTATATAACATGGATATTAACCGAGCTATCACAACTTTTGTCTCACAAATTTTTCGCGGACGAAGTCGCGGGCAGAAGCTAGTTTTTTATAAACATTGTTTTTATATGAGTTTTCAAGCGCTACTACCAGAGTTTAACTTCAGACTCGCCAAGATCCGACTGCCGTACTGTACTTACCTATTTGGATTTCGTTGCTGGGCCAGCGCTACGTTCGACGCTCACCCTTGGTTCATCTTGTGAGAGGCCTTCCAAGTTCCAACGTTGCATCTTATGGAATGGCAGGCGGTCGCCTCCTTCTGCGAAGCAGTAATGCTCGTAAAGGAGGAGGCCGACCGCATAAGGCAAAGGCAACAGCGCCCTCGCCGTAGCCGTCGCCGCCGCGATCCTGCCGATATCTGGCCACCGTAGACACTGGCTCGCGGACGGTGAGCAATGGGTAGCTCGCCGTCCGGTCGTCTGGTAAGACCGAGTCCAAGTCGTCAACGGCGCGCACCGTTCCCGCGCGCCTCAAGGAGTTGTCAGCAAACTGCAGGGGCCCTTCAGGGTCGAAGCCTCCTGGAGCCTAGAGGGTGGTGGAAAACTGTTACCTCGACTCCAGGAATAAGGCAAGGAAGGTACGGGGTAGGTTTTTTAGTCAGTAAGAGTCTGACACTGGTCTCCCGCTCCGCCCAAGAGCGGGTTTCGTCATTGGATGATTTTCACCTACCATAAAAAAAAAAAAAACGCTGCATCTTATAAGAGGCCTTCCAAGTTTCGACGCTGTATCTTCCGTTATGTGGTCACAGGTACAAAACTTATTGTCCGTATCGACTGCTGTGCCACTGTTTTCTGTGAGCAATTTGCCCTGCCCACTGCCGCTTAAAATTGGCAATTCTTGAATGATGATATTGAAATCGAATTTCGAAACCAATATTGAAACCATCAATTTGTTGTTATAACCTCACGTAGATATAACTGTGTAGTTTATAGAGGCACTTATTAACCTGCTGTTGAATTCACAAAGGTCATCACGAGAGCTTATTTACGCTTGTAATAAGTGCATTAAGTAATTTTTCAATAGACGTCTTCGTATTCGTAGTGAAGGTCTATGAGATAACCAACACGATGACTATAAAAACTGTTTGTGATTACTAAGATATGTTCGCTTACAGCGGAGTCACGTGAACCATGAAAAGCTTTTGGTTGTAGTAGATAACTATAATTTAGGATAATGAAGATAATGCTGCTAAAAAGTCTCAATTTTATTTAATTTTCTATCAATAGAACGTACTGAACGTAAGGAAACCAACATGTCCTAGAACCAAAAATTTGAACTCATGTGACATCCATTAACCCACACTGGGCCCGCGTGGTGAATTACGTATTTTAATCTATTCCCTCCACTATAGGAGGCCTGAGTCCCAGCAGTGGGAAAAATATAAGGCTGATGCTGTGCTATAGTTATATATGTGCTATGTGATCAATAGAACATGATTTTCCCTATCATAAAAGTGTTGTCAGTTTATTTATCTGTTTCGAACATGTAAGATAAAGATTTTGAATACAGTGTGTTGAGTGTGAGTTGTTTTTACATTGACGTGATCGAAACGATTAGCGCGTTTGGCTCTCTGATTGGTTAAAGAGCTTGGAGCGGGCCAATCGGAGCGCAGAACGTCATAAACGCGTCGACCGCGTTAGCGTAAAACTAACTCACACTAAGCATTCAGAAACCTTTTAAAACGACTCACGTGTCAGTAAGTGACCACCTGGTAATCTTGGCATTCAAACAATGCTCAATATTCATAACAATGAACGAAGTATTTAAACATACTGTACTTTATGAATAAAGGAATGGTAAATTTACAAAAGTGAATAACTCATTTAAAATTAATGAAAAACTTTGCATTAAAAAACATATAACTGGCAGCCTTATCACATTTACCTGGAATCAGGGCCGGAATGTAGGCAACTGCCTACGGGCCCCGCCAGGTTCAGGGGTCCCGAGCTTCAAGTAAAAAAATAGACTATGTTTCATAAACAGTAAAAAGAATAATTTGAAATTTCGATGACATGACATTAAACTAGCCGTTTACCAAACTATATAATGCATACCTGTAGAGTAAAAAACAGCGTAGTTATGAATGAATTGTTAGACAAAAAATATATTAAGAAATTAGAAGAGTAGGGGGGGCCCCGAGACTTGCATTACCTAGGGGCAGGGGTTCATATACATGCATAAACCGGCCCTGCCTGGAATTCCCAGATATCGCTTGGAAACAAAACAAAGTTGATAAATGAAATTGCACTTGACGAAAATGTGAAAGTTAACTTTTAGAAATGTTTCAGAGCACATAACACCAATTATTCGAACATTACATATAATATAGGTATGATTACATCCTCTTTTTATGTAGCTCTATGCATTAATTTGCAACAATGGTTAATACCATTAATTTCATAAATTACATATCTCATTTCTGGTAGCTTTAGTCGGTTTTACCCGTTGATAAAAGTACCCTAAAAGCTACAAAACTTAAAAGGTACATTTACATTTTTAAACAAAGTGAAAATCACAGCGTGAAAGGTTTGTCACGCGAATGGTACAGCTGTTGGTACACGTGAATCGTTTTAAACGCAATCACGTGGCGTGATAGCCCTCTTCCGCCGGTCACGCCACGGGCAGATGCACCCAATTGTATATAATACTAAAATAGCGACATGAATGACAAATGGATCAATTTATTAAACAAGTTATGTAATTTGTCGGCCATTATTTTGACTGGAGGTCGTTGCGCGACTTGCAGACTGCGGATGTTCAGCGAAACATAATACAATAATCAGCAGATCTCATAATTTTGTTATCATTCTTTGTCTTATTATGTGATGGTTCAGAAAAGGCCATATTTGTTTTTGAAACTTGTGTTTCCGGTAGTGATCATCATCATCAACAAAATTTTTAATGTTCCCACTGCTGGGACACACGTCTTCTTGTCACAAGAGGGACAACCAAGGACAAACAAGAGGGACTAATTCACCACGCGGGCCCAGTGCGGATTGGTGTATGTCTCAAGTCTCATGTCTTAGAATTTTTGGTTCTCTAGGACATGCCAGTTTCCTCACGTATTTTTTCCTCACCGTTTCGAGAGTAGTGGTGATGAAATAAAATTATACAGAGTAATGCGCTTGGCTGGATGTGAACCCAAGACCTACAACTCGTAAGTCGAGGCCGTTACCACTCAGCCACTGCTTTACTGTCTTATATGATGGTCAAAAAAAGCCACATTTGTTTTTGAAACCTGTGGTTCCAGTATTTCTGTCCTCTAACATAGCACTAGAATACACCTCATAAACAAAGAGTTTGATTACGATTACTCCAATGACGTCAGTGGGACAACTGTCAGAGAACTAATAGGTATAGTTCCTTTTCCAGAACTGTTACAGAGTATTTCCGTGACAGTAACAAGCCTCTCAATCACAGGCAGTTAGACTTGGAAAAATACTCGGAACGTCACGTAATCATGTCTCTAGCTGCTAGGGAATGGTTCATTATTTTGATGCTGATTTAGTATCATATTAGTCTTCCGCCGAGGTAATCTCTGGTACTAATGGTTCGATTGGAAAAATTGAAGCTATAATAGAAAGCTGCTTTACTCCTGAGTGACATAGGCTATAAATTATTTATATAACATGGATATTAACCGAGCTGTCACAACTTTTGTCTCACAAATTTTCCGCGGACGAAGTCGCGGGCAGAAGCTAGTTATTACTCTTCATCCTTAATCATTTTGAGCACTAAAACAATGGTGTGCTAGGTGACTCTTTGAAGTGGATTTCTTGAAAAGCAAAGCCTTGCAAATGAGATTATTGTCATGTCAATATGAGACCTACTTTTTTTAAAGTGAAATTGATTGACACCATAGTAACTATTTAGTAATCTGTGACACCATGAAAAAAAGTAGGTAAAGTATTACAACACTGTCCAAAAGATTTATGAGTTTTATTGACCATTGCCATTTGATCTTTTAAATTGATAAAAAACCAAACCTGTTTAGTTTTTGAATTTAAAAAACTTTCAACAAAACTTTTTATAGTCTAGCTTGGACCAGTTTTTCAAAACATTTTTGATTTTAGTTAGTGCACATTGGCTGTTACTAGTCCGAACCGGTATGGCTGTAGGGGAACACGGCAAATTTACAAAAATATTCTGAATATTTTGATGTATTTCGTAGGTGGTATTTATATTTATATGGTGTATCGAATAAAAAAAAAAGAAAAAGAGCTTGCAGTCACATGTTTTGCGCCAACTTTTGTCATAATATTGTATAGTAGCGACCCGCCCCTGCTTCGCACGGGTGCAGTGGTGATATTAAATATGTAATGTACGTATATGTAAACCTTTCTCTTCACTCTATCTATCTAAAAAAAACCGCATCAAAAGCCGTTGCGCAGTTTTAAAGATCTAAGCATACATAGGGACAGAGCGACTTTGTTTTATACTATGTAATGATGATTGACTATTTGAGCAGTGGTGACCAAGTGGTAACGGCCCCGACTTACCGAGTTGTTGATCGTGGGTTTAAACCCAGATAAGCGCATTACTTTGTGTAATTTATTTAATCACTACTACTCTCAAAACGGTGAAGGAAAACGTCGTGAGGAAACCGGCATGTATTAGAGCCAAAAATTCTAAGACATTTTTTCTTTTTTTTTGCTTGACTGCGATCCCACCCGATAGTAAGCAGTTTGCCGTCCACCCAATCGAACTGAGCCCGCATGGTGGATTCTGGCCCATTTCCTCTCGTATAGAGGAGGCCTGAATCCCTGCAGTTGGAACATTATAAGGCTGATGCTACTCATATATGGTATAAGAGAATGCAGTCACATTCTTGCGTCAACTTTTATCACAATATTGACCCCGGGTGTCGCCACTGTGTGGACCGCCCGGAGGACACGGTGGAGCATACGGTCGAGGTGTGCCCCGCTTGGGCAGAGCATCGCCGTGTCCTTGTGGGGGCGATCGGCGGCGGCGATCTCTCGCGCCGGGCCTTGGTCGAGGCCATGGTCCGGAGCGAGGAGGAGTGGCAGGCGGTCGCCTCCTTCTGCGAAGCAGTAATGCTAGCAAAGGAGGAAGCCGACCGCTTAAGGCAACGGCGCTCACGCCCGAGACGCCGCCGAGATTCCGATCCTGATTTCCGGCCACCGTAGGCGCGGGCTTGTGGATGGCGAGCAATGGGTAGCTCGCCGTCCAATCGTCTGGTAACCGTCCGGACCAAGCCCAGTCGTCGACGGCGCGCACTGTTCCCGCGCGCCTCAAGGAGTTGTCAGCAAACCGTAGGGACCCTGCAGAAGGGTCGAAGCCAACTGGGGCCACGGGTTCGTGTCTGAAAGGAAGGCTCTGGCCCTGGTGTATATGGCAACGTTGGAATGGGGTAGGTTTTTTAGTCAGTAAGAGTCTGACACTTGTTTCCCGCTCCGCTCAAGGGCGGGACTCGTCATTGGATGATTTTTACCTACCTTAAAAAAAAAAAAATCACAATATTGACTATTTATTTTGCACACTTCGTTCAATTTAGTGCGTTTTTTTGTTTAGTTAAGATGAGCCAATCTCACCTGTTGATACGTGTCTAGTATTATGTACAACGTTGCAGTGCATGATTGCGTGTGCCAGCCGCAAAGTTCAATGTACAACTTTCATAAATCTTTATGAACATTGTATTGTGAATTTGTGAATAACATATTTTTGAACGTAATATAGAATATCTTTGACATACGACTAGTTTGCATTTAAAGTAATGTGGTACAGTCTACCTGATACGATTTACGAAATTAGATAATAAATAGATATCGGCTGGCGCAGTGGTTGAACGATTAACAGCTGCGCTGAGCTATTAATAATTACAGTTTTTGGCCTAAAATACTTAGTACAATATTACATTTCATTAGGTAATATTTAAATTAAAGATTAACAAATGAATACAGCATCTGTTACTGAACTAGGAAAAGCCTTGTTAGCTAAAATTATTTGTATAGCCTACAGATAAATGTTCCGGGTCTAGGTATCTTGTTTAAGTGACTTTAAATGTTAATGAACGCACCCACGACTCACAGGAGTAATTCCTAGTGTGGGACAACGTGTTTTCAAATAAAAAAAAATATAACACGAATCCGCAAGTCGGCTATAGATATAGACGGGCTAAATTTCAATCGCAAATTGCGTGTCACGACTGCAATAGAACTGCAAGCCAACCGTGCAGTTCGCTTGCAGTTGGTGTGCAGTTTACACGATTCCACTAATCCACCGACTGCAATTGCACTGCAGTCCGATTGACTGCACGTTTAGTTTGCAGTTCTATTGCAGTCGTGTCAACTGCATTTAAACTGCATCCGAACTGCAATTTGCAGTTAGATTGCAGTTGAATTGTGGTTCTTCTGTCTTGAGCCGTAGAGTCGGTTTGAAGCAGATATTATCCAGTTGTAAATTTCAGGAACACCAAATGGCATAGGTTTAAATCAGTCAAGACATTTATCCTTGTTACAGTTATGGCTGACGTTTGGCGCATCGCTGTCATTCCTAATCATCGGGCTGGTGAGGGGCTACTCCGCCTCGGCGATCCCGTCCATCGAGGCCATAGATCCAGAAATTATACAGAGCAGTGAACAGAAATCATGGATAGGTAAGGAAAACATTCTTGAGATGGGAAGATTTAATCTAACGACAATTTACCTTTCGAGTACCGTAATTAGAGACATAATAGAAATACAATAGGTGTGCGATCGCCGGGATTCGCTTGGGGCTCCAGCACAGATGACGCAAGAGCAACTACTTCGTGTACCCAGCTTACGTACGTCGGACATCAGTTAAAAATATAAAAATGGTTAATTGTGCTGGCTAGGTGGGGTTGGAGCGAGGGGGACGCCTTACGCAGCGGCGTCTTTGAATTGATTTGATTTTCTCATCACAAATAGTGCTTGTGACGCCATAATAGGTAGTAAAAAAATGGCATGCTAGTATCTATCTAGGTATATCTATATCTGTGGGGTCAAGAGTTTAAAATGATGTCCTGGAGTTGGACACCTCAAACGGATAAAGTTATGGTTTTTTCCATCAGAAATACCTTAGGGCCAGTCTGGCGGCTGGATTTGTACCCAGTCGTGTTATGAGGGCGCATGAATACTTTCAAGTATTCCATAGTCTACACTAATATAATAAAGAGGTAAAGTTTGTTTTTTTGTTTTTTTGTTTGTAGGGGGTAATCTCTGGAACTACTGGTCCGATTGGAAAAATTTAAGCAACAATAGAAAGCTGCTTTACTCCTGAGTGACATAGGCTATATTTTATGTACGCGGGCGAAGCTGCGGGCAAAAGCTAGTAGTTAATATTCCTTATAGGATCTACGATCCGGACTAAGCGTTTTGCCTCGTCATTTATACCGCGTACATCGAGGGACGGGAACATTTTGCCAGCTGCAGTCTTTTCGTCCGATTACAATTTAGGATTTTGTCTTCAAGGCTAGAGTGAATAGGCACTTAATAAAATGTTGTACCTCACCATTAACGATTGCATCATTGCTTACCATCAGATGGGATCGAAGTCAAGCACTAGTTTATAGCAATAAAAAAAACATGCCTCTCAGGAATACCAGAATATGGTGATGTTAGGTAAAGAGATAAACTTGTAGAGCAATTAATGATCCATTACATTGGAAAATTGCACAAAATTTGTAGTACCTAGTTGTATTATTAGGATCAGTGGATCAGTGGGTGATTCGGTTAGTGACGGAAGTAAAACTCTGTTGAGTGTGCGGACGTGGAGTTGTAGAGCAGAGCTTGGCTACAATTGGATGAGTGGTCTGCCTAATTTTAGAATCATCACAATCTAGCTGCTATTTTTACATTGTTGTCATGTGTTCTTCTTCTTTTTAACCGACTTTTTTATGGTAGCGTTTTAGTAGCCCGCGTAGTTTTTTTTATGGTAGGTAAAATCATCGAATGACGAATCCCGCTCTTAGGCGGAGCAGGAAACAGTATCAGACTCTTACTGACTAAACAACTTACGTTACTACGTCGCCGTCGTCTATTTCAGCGCTAGAGCCTTCCTTTAAAAAAAGAGGACGTTTTAAAGTCGTAATCGTAGTCTTATCGTCGTAAATCTCAATGCATTTTTTTGTTCAGCGTTATTTTCGTCATTAGTAAACCGTTTTTTTTTTCTTTGGAGGATTTCTTTGGAGGAGGCATTTTCGTGAAAATCTGATGAAGAAATTCGGAGATAGACCTTGGAACACTTCAATAAATGACAACAAATCTTCCGAAATTTGTATGAGACGATGGATCTTGTCTTCGTAAAAGTTGACATTCTTAGCATAATTATAAATAAGTCCGGCTAAAAATCCTCATTATAATTTAGCCAGTGATTTCTGCTAGCAAACATTTGTTTGGAATGATTGTTATGAAAATATCAGTCGTCACTTCAATACGCCGTAACTAAATTTCAGTTCGCGATAATTTTTCAAACGGTCGACGGTCGTAAGAATTGAGTAGCAATGTGAATAATGATTATTATATAAACTATAATAATAGGTATTTCTAGAGAAAGAAATTTATCAAAAATTATGCTTTTATTTAGGTATTTATTATAGTAACAGTAACGCCTCGGCTGGCACAACGTTTTAGCGATTGACTGCTGCACTGAGTGTCAAGGATTCGTTTCCCGTACGGTACAAATATTTATATGGCCTACAGATATGTATTCCAGGTTTGGGTATCTTTAACATGTTTGTGAACGCACCCACGACACAGGAGTAATTCCTAGTGTGGGGCAACGTTTTTAAAAAGAGAAAGAATGAGTAATATTTTTTATTGCAATTGATACATACAGCATATAAAGTAAAAATACACATAAAAAGACTACTATACATATTTGAAGTGCTTATATAAAATTAAACACTACTTTCTACCAGTCAATCTTTGGGTGATGAGGAGAAAAATAGTAATAGGTGCAATAAAAGAGAAAATAATGGTGAATACAAGAAAAGACATACAAAACCACAGATACACTAAAATTATCTACACTAATATAATAAAGAGGTAAAGTTTGTTTTTTTGTTTTTTTGTTTGTAGGGGGTAATCTCTGGAACTACTGGTCCGATTGGAAAAATTTAAGCAACAATAGAAAGCTGCTTTACTCCTGAGTGACATAGGCTATATTTTATGTACGCGGGCGAAGCTGCGGGCAAAAGCTAGTATAACATATTGAAGTTACACACATTACTTAGAATAGTGTGTTCCGGAGTTCCGTCATACCGCCAAGTCATTCTATATATAGTCTTCTATATATATAAAAGAAGAAAATTACTGACTGACTGACATATCAACGTACAGCCGAAACTATTGGGACTAGGAGCATGAAATTTTCAAAATCACTTGATCGAGGCAATTTCAAAAATCCTTTTTATTTAGAGAAAAATTATATAAGTATTTTTAGATTACCTAGTTTTTGTATTAAAAAATAAGGAATAGGTTCTTATTTTACAAAAATTCAGACTTTCAGTCAACTAATGATTTTCATTGTTTAGATATTAAATATTTAATACTGATTTTACTATTACTCTTATTTTACAGGTGCCATTCCACCTCTGGGAGCCTTCCTTGGAAGCATGCTATCTGGAGGCCTGATGCAACGTCTGGGTCGCAAGCGCACGCTTCAGCTGACCTCACCCATCTGGGTGGCAGCCTGGCTGATCCTGGGCTTTGCGAAGTACTATCCTCTGCTGCTAGTGGGCAGAATAATCACAGGTGTTGGAGTCGGATTTGTATTAGCTACGGCACAAGTCTACGTAAGTTTTAATCATTCTAAAAGCATAACATTAGTCTTATAATGTTCCCATTGCTGGGATTCAGGCCTCATCTCTAGGAGGTGGAATCTATCTATATGTATACTCTTTACATATTGCAAAAGTGAATCTGTTTGTCTGTTATATCTTCACGTCTTGACAAACGGCTGGATAGTTTGATGACGTTTTGCAATGACTGCAATGGGTCACTTTTCATTCCGGAAGTATGTTGCTGTCAGATGTTAGTACCTTAAAGAGAAGTTAAATGGTTAGGAGTTATCTTGGCTGGCCAGGGCTATATGATTATTTGTTAGATTTACTGAGACCCTGGGACACAGAAGTCTAATGAAGGAAAATATATGAGTTTTTGTTAGTAAAAGTCTGATTAGAGATTGCAAATCGAGCCCGGCCAGATGCCCTTTTCCACCACGCCCTGTCATGCGACAAAACTAATTTGGGGCTTCCGCGCCGCAGTTTTTGTACCTACCAGGCTCGGTGGATGTCTAACAGGGCACCGAGTCTGGTCGGGCCCGGTTTGCAATCTCTAAGTCAGATGGTCCAGATCATTCTACCCGGAGCAGGACAACCTTCGTGAGTAACCTTCTAGAAGTCCTGCTCATATTGTTATAATTCTTACCTCGATAGAAAGCGATATCACGAGTGCCACGGCCCACTTTTTGTGATGAAAAAATGTACGGTGCCCAAGGGACAGACCCATAGGTACATAAATAACTGTTTTATATCTGTGGCAGGACATAGGAGGGAAACCGTAGAAAATGTAGTATTTATTTGTATCTGTTTACATATGACTTTAAAACGTGGTAATTCACTATGGACCTCATCTGAAGGCTTAAAGTCACCCAAAGGGCAATGCAAGAAAAAGGATGAAGGTATCCGCAGAAAAACCATAAGTTTACTGCCACAGCCCAAAAGATTGTCAAACTTAAGTGGCAGTTGGCAGAGCTCATTGACAGACACAGATGGTCTATGGGGTGTTTCAGCCCCGTTCTTCCTCATTCTGGAGTGGTAATCACGTTCACAACTCACGTTGTACCAATTCCCGTTGGTATATGCAGTGTTGCGGCCTCTAACAAGGTTACCGAGGTGACACCTGATGAGTGTCACGGTAATCTGTTAGATGTGTGATGCATGGACCAGTCATTGTGGCGACACCTATTGGGGATGACTATTTCTACCAATCTACTACATCTTTCGGCTGAAATGATGAACGATGAAGAGGATGACGTGTATCTATTTGGTATAAAATAAATCAAGACAACCAGGAAAATTTTCTGTTTTTGTGCAATCAATATTACATTGGTGATGTACTGCATTTGCAATGCAAATGTATGCAAATAGATATTGCACAAACATTTTTATATTCAGTTTTTATGATCCGAATGATATAAATAGGTACACTTGTTACGCAAGCACGATTGTGACTTTATTTAATAAAATCATCGCAAAGTCTCTCTTTAAAGTTATGTATTTTTTGTCATTCCTAATAATCAATGTAAAAAATTGTAACTTGGTAACTGAAACAAATACATTTCATCGAATACGAGTTGTAATGTTCCACTGGTTCAAACTCAGCCAGGCCCTACACTGTGTGTAATTCATTACCACATCACTGCTCTCAAAAGGATGAAGGAAAACATGCCAAAACCAGCATGTCCTACAACCAAAAATTCGAAGACATGTGACATCCAGCATCCGCACTGGTCCCGCGTACTGTGTATTGAAGTCCCCGAAAACAGCCCATTCCCACTTCTAGAGAGAAGGCCAGAGTCCAAGCAGGGCTTTATTCAAAACCGGCCAAGTGCGAGTCGGGCTCGCGCACAAAGGGTTCCGTAGCAGCAAATATATTATAAAGATTTTATATCATCGCGGATTTTTAAAGGTGTACAATACTGTAGTATATTTTTTGATCTATCTTATAAGGTTCAGCCATCGTTTTCAGTGTAAGCACAATAACTTAACCAAAATTACAGTTAAATCAACCTATCTCAAAAACTGTAAGAGATACTTTGATCAAACCAAAAATCGTTGAAAGAGTTAATTAGCATGCATCACCTCTATTTTTTTTAGAATTTTATACCCCGTAGTTATAAAAATAGAGGGGGGGGGACATACTTTTTACGACTTTGAGAGCTGATATCTCAAAAACCGTTCACTTTAAGAAAAATGTTTTTTAGAAAACTTTATATCATTTTAAAAGACCTTTCCATTGATACCCCACACGGGTATGTACATCGAAAAAAAAATTTTCATCCCTCAGTTACATGTATGGGGGGCCCCACCCCCAATTCTGTTTTTTACTATTTAGTGTCATAATTTTGTAGCGGTTCATACAACACATATTCCCATCAAATTTCGTCACTGTAGTACTTATAGTTTCCGAGTAAATCGGCTGTGACAGACGGACAGACGGACAGACGGACAGACGGACAGACGGACATGACGAAACTATAAGGGTTCCGTTTTTGCCATTTTGGCTACGGAACCCTAAAAATGACCAGATTAGTGTAGAGTTGTAATCAGAGTAAATCAGAGTCGTTCTTTTATTACTCGAGTAGCTACCCTAGAGTTATCCAAGTGACTCCAACTTCGAGCAGGGTCGAAGTAAGCCATTGACAGTAGAACCTGACGTTTGTGTTAAAAAATGCGTGTGTAGTGTATCTACCCTGTGACGTCATTAAAGTTAACTCCAACCTCAAAGAATGTAGGGCAGTAGATAGATAGATAGATGAAAAATTTTTCTTTTTTTTTTGTATGATCATTATGGCCAATTATGCTTTATTTATCTAATTAAGGAAGACGCAAATCCACTCATTCGTAGGATCGGAAACGTTAGGTACAAGAGCTAACAGATCAAACTCATCGGATCATATAATTTAATACACGTGATACTCATATAATTTGCACAAATATAATACGTCTTTTAATGTCTGGTTATAATAATCGTATTATGAATTCATGTATGTTGTTGTCTGACCACGTGACCTTAACTAGTGTTCGGATCATTGTCATAATAGGAGGGAAGTCCAGGATGCTAAATTTGCAGTTACTAAAGCGCTATGGCTATCTATTAGATTGTGAAGATTGGGGTCTCATCATCGTCATCATCATCAGCCTTTTTTAATGTTCCCACTGCAGGGACACACGCCTCCTCTATCTAGGAGAGGGAAGAATAAATAAGGATAAAAGAAGTCCCCTTCTTTTATCCTTTTTTATTATATTTATAATCTCCCGATTGGGGTCTAAAATGAGAAAAACAGTTTATGGCAAGTTTCATTTTAGTGGGGAGCGCAGTGGTGGCCGAGTGGTAACGGCCCCGACTTACGAGTTGTAGATCGCGGTTTCAAACCCAGCCAGGCGCATTACTTTGTGTAATTTATTTCATCGCCATTGCTATGAAAGCGGTGAAGGAAAACATCGTGAGGCAACCAGCATGTCCAAAAATTCGAAGAGATGTGACATCTACCAATCCGCTTTAGGCCCGCGTGGTGGATTATGGCCCATTCCCTCTCCTAGAAAGGAGGCCTGTGTCCCAGCACTGGGAACATTAAAAAGGCTGATGATGATGGGGAGGAGAGAGTGTAAAAGTTGTACAAAAATATTATTGAAAAAAAAAAAACAAATAGTCACATTGAAATACTCATGCGCGTCAGATTCATAGGGTGTATACACTTTGCCTTTCTGATAACCTATAGATATTTATCTGCGATTAACTAATGGGGGTGGCTGTGGACGACGTCTTTTTTAACAACTTTTTGACTCGCCCATTTCCATAAGCCACGCTCAAATTGTTAGATTATTGAAATATACTCTTTTCTGCATGTATTCAACTTCTCTTGTCTCAACATACTAGTTTTTCCATGGATTGAAAAATACCTCACTATATTATTAATAATAAATTTATTTATTTGGAACAAGGAAAACATACAAATATGATAATCTACACTAATATAGTAAAGAGGTAAAGTTTGTTTTTTTGTTTGTAGGAGGTAATCTCTGGAACTAGTGGTCCGATTGGAAAAAATTTAGCAACAATAGAAAGCTGCTTTACTCCTGAGTGACATAGGCTATATTTTATGTACGCGGGCGAAGCCGCGGACAAAAGCTAGTTTTTAATAATTTATTTAAAAACATAGTAATTATTAAGGGTTTATATCTGATGAAAAAACCTTGGTAGAGAAATCTAGCACCCTGTAATGTACCCCATTACAGGGTACTAGGTTTCTCCCCATATATTTTCTGACGAGCTCGAGTAACGCGCAGAATTCCTACCTGGGCTCCCCTACCATAAGGGTATTTAGTCGACCGCAGAGTGGTCGTAACAAGTTAAACATTGTTTTGATCACAAGCGGCCATTTACATTTTGTAATATCTACATGCATTTAGTATGCATTTTTGCGGTTATTCTTGCCTCGGTTTAATGACTGAAACATGAGTAAACTTACTGTAAAAATATAAATAAATGGCCTTAATTTGTAAAATTTTAAATTTGTATGGAGTCAAAGAGCTGAGATATAGCTGAGTTTTAGATTTTAGGGTCCTTTAACGATACCTAGGCAAAGAAGGAACATAGATGTCGGTTTTGTCACTAATAGTCTGATACGCCCTCTCGCTTTACTCTGGAGAGGGAGGAGTAATTGGATGATTTCGGAGCTTAATAAAAAAATCAATGTTCATGCTCATCACACAAGCATTTGTCCTGGGTGGGGACCGAACCCACGACCTCCGGCATAGCAGTCAGGGCCTCTAACCACTAGACCAACAGGCCAGTCAGTAAATAAATAATTTGAAACTGTTGTTGCTATGGTTACGCCGCAGCCCACTTTGATTGAGACCCAAAAAACGGTTACTGAACATTCAAGGTCGACCGCTATGATGTTTGAATTGAACCACTTGTCTGAACTTGTGTGTCAAAACTATGTGGCAATGACTTTACATGCAGAGAAGTCACGTGACAACTGTCGGGTGGTAATATCATTGCCGTAGATTTTATACACTAAATACAGTGATAGACAATAATTTGTCAAAGTCTGTGGTTCACTCGGTTGAGCATACATACAATCTTTCGGTTTCAGGGTTCCGTATCCAAAGGGTAAAACCGGGGCCCTATTACTAAGAAAGTCCGTCCGTCTGTCTGTCACTAGGTATCTTAATAAATGACAGTTGAAATTGTCATAAATTATTTATTTATTTATTTATACTTTATTGTTCACCACATTAAAGAAATATAGGACAAACATTGTTATAAGAATAAGGGTACAATGGTATTATGTACTAGTGTTACCACTATAACAACAAATACTAAAAACAAAATAAAAAAATTAACATGGCAATAGATCCTATTCTCATTTGGAACGGATTGTAGTTCTAGCTTGGTCTTATTACCTGATGTACTTACCTAACTTTAGTTTAATCATATTTGGTTTGTTAAATTGATTACTAATGGACGAAATTCATCAGAAAAGACCGAAGTTAATGATTAACAAATATTCAAACATTCGCTTTTAGTTTCTGTGTAAACACACACAACACAGTTTATTGACATTGAGGTGTTTTTATCACTTTTTTTTTTGTGTCACGTATGTGTCACTTATTTGATAATTAATTGACTTGCGAAATGATTAAAGGAATTATTTTTTTAATAATTTTTTCCTTAATTACCTACATACGTTTTTTAACACCATAAAAAATGATGCAGATAACGAAAAAGACAGAAGAGAGCGAGGTGAAAACAAAAGATATACCACCTTTTTTTCACCTCGCTCTCTTCTCTTCTCAATACGCGGCAAATAAGTTGAACCCGTTGCTATAATTACGCGCAATCTCCTTTGATTGAGACAAGAAAATATGTTAAAGAAAATACGCGGCATATATAGTTGAACTAAAATGGTCGGTTACTATTTTGGTTTAGCTTTTATAATTACATGGAAAATGAATAGAGTCACAATAGTCCCAACATTAGTACATATCTACTACAGGTGTTATTCCAAAACAAATATCCTATAGTTTCAATGTTCTCAATCTGTCGCAACACAAATATCTAAACACATCTCTCTCAACTTGGTTCACACCCGTGAGGTTATAAAAAACAAAAACACCAGGTTTTAACATGAGAAAAATTAACCTTAAAAACATAAAAATAATTAATTTATTTCTCAAGTAATTCTGTGCCGCTTTTCACGCTCTAATTTTTTAGGATTCCTAGGCCTACAAAAAGTCAAAAATAACTTGCTCTTCGACTATTTAAATTTGGAAATGGTAATTTAGTTATCAGGCTAAATTACCATTTCCAAATTTAAATAGTCTAGGTACCTACTATACCGTATCAAATCATGACCTTGTTAGGAACGTGTAAGGCAAAATAATATTTTTTGTATACCGTTCCGTAGACTCGTCGTAGTAGGATTTAGTGGGACGGTCCATGATTTTTTCGCTGCTTAATTCATTAACTCCCAAGAGGACACCGGTGTCCGCACATCTCATCATCATCATCTTCCTGCCCTTGTCCCGTTTTATTTGGGGTCGGCGCAATATGTCTTTTTCTTCCACTCTGTCCTGTCACCCGTCACGCTATCACTAACTCCTCTTTCTTTCATATCACTTCTCACACAATCCATCCATATTTTCTTTGGTCTCCCTCTCCATCCATCCACATTTATACTCATGGCTTTTTTTGTAACATGCGTTTCATCCCGCCTTTTTACATGGCCATACCAAGACAAACGGTTCCCTTTCAACTTTTCAGTCACTGGCGCCACTTTCAAACTTCCTCTAATATATTAATTTCTCACTTTATCCATTCTCGGTGTCCGCACACCTACTGTCTTTTAATTGTATGTGTCTGTAATTATCATAGATATGTCGTAATTACGGTAGTCGAAAGGTTTTTTTTATAGTGTGCAAAAATCATTCAATGACGCGGGAAACAGTGTCAGACTCTTACTGACTAAACACCCCACCTCGTTCCTTCTCTGCCCTTCGCACTGGGCCCAAGCTTTCCTTTCAGACAGAGACCCTGGGCCCTAGTTGTAGTCGAAAGGTTAATAATACATTCTTAATATGTTCATGGCACGGCGGATTACTTTAAGGGTGTTTTTAATATCGTGAGGATTTAATCACACATACAGAACTGCTCCGCACGCGGGGTTGCTGCCAGATATCAAGCTCCACGTCCCGCATGCGTTTATACCGGGGCTCTGGGAATAAGGCAAGGAAGGCACGGGGTAGGTTCTTTAGTCAGTAAGAGTCTGACACTGTTTCCCGCTCCGCCCAAGAGTGGGATTCGTCATTCGATGATTTTTACGTACCATAAAAAAAAAAAAAAAAAAAAATGGTTGCCTGTAAAGTCGGTTTTACGGGCGAAGATTTTACGTGACAACGTCCTAATTCTCTAGTGCTGCGCGCGCGGCAGACCGATCATAGTTGAGTGGGAGAGAGACGCAAGGCATTCGGCGGGCCTCTCTCTCGTTCGGTGACTCATCGTAACGTTACCGAGCGTTACACTTTTTCATAAGTGACTCCCAGCCGCAACCTAATTTAAGACGTTGTCACGTCAAAAAAAAACGTCCCGCATGCGTACCTATTACACGCATTATAAATAAAAAAAAAACGATATTTGCAGGAGTTACTCTTCTCTTTTAAATTTATGGTGGGAAAAATCATCGAATGACGAATCCCGCCCTTGGGCGAAGCGGGAGACAGTGTCAGACTTTTACTGACTAAACGACCCACCGTTCCTTCCTGCCTTAGTTCCAGGGCCTCGGTGTTCCGCTTTCGCATCAACCCTGAGGGGCTACTCGTGCGGCGCAATCTTGTATGCGTGATGAAATCCGTATGATATCAAAAACAACTGGTACCTACATTATTCCCATTTATATTTGAAGGTGAGTGAATGCTGTGACCCTGAGATCCGCGGTCGCCTGGGCTCGCTGCCGACCCTGTCCATGTCCCTCGGGATCCTCATATCGTACGTGGCCGGGAACTGGCTGTACTGGAGATACCTCGCCTTCCTGTCTGCTGTGTTTTGTGGTAAATATTACATCTATAATAAGTGCTGTGATATAAACATTTAAAGCGACCATCCTTCAGAGTTGAAAAGTCATTGCCATAGGTGACGATAGGCCTTAGTGTAAGCACAGAATAAATATCGAACAGTAAAGAAACTAGGCCTTGTTTATAAAATAAATACCTACACTCCATAAAATCAATAGGGTTGTCACTATTACTTAATGTTTTTGATATTGTTTGTTTTTATGAAAAAAAAGCAGTAATAGTGTAGTGATCAACAAACTGAATAGATAATTATATAGATAACTAGATTATAAATAAAATCTAAATGGTAATCTCGTGACGTCGCCGTCGTTGCGTCGGTTAACCTAAGCAAAATAGTTTAAAAATATGGAAAATATTTTAATATTGATACAACAAGTTTTAGATCGTAAACTTGTCACTATGGTGTAACCTTTTACGGCTTTTGGCGGGAACGTACGCGAGCCACGGTTGGACGAAGATGTTTCGTGCGCTCAGGAATGGGCGCGCGTAAGTATAAAATAAATCACTTTAAAAATAAATATACACAAGTAAATTCCATGATTGTTCCTCTCGCCAAAAATACTTGTAGGTACCTACATAAACTTGTATAGCTACTTCAACATTAAACAATCAAGTATTCATTTCTTTTTTTGGCATCCCAATACCTTTCATATACTTAACTAAGACAGTATCATATACTACGCAATACGTTCCGGGCATTTTTCTAAAGATTACTCAAAGTAAACTCAAACGTGACCACTCGTCTTGACGCGACACACAATACTCAAGCACTGCGAGAATAGCTTATCCATCGGTCTCGTAGATGCGTATGTTTGTGTGAGTGTGCCGTTTCCGAGCGTTTGTAAACAGTTTCCCTACTGTTCGTTTACTTCTACTGTGGTGTAAGTTTGTTTATGGAGACGCGGTGCGATGGGCGTTCGTCGTACATTGCAGCAGCAGGCCGCGTTAAGCCCTGCGCACACCGCTGGAGGCGCTGCGGAGCGCAATTGAAGACAACAATTTAATATAAACCCTATTACACCTTACCTTAACATTCGGTCTACAAAAGAATAAATCGCATGCGGTGCTCGAAGTGCCTTCAAGCTGCTACAAGAGCATGCACGCGACTGTCTGTAGACCGTATGTCAAGGTAGTTTTATATTAAATTGTTGTCTTCAATAGCGCTCCAACGCGCCTCCAGCGGTGTGCGCTGGACCTTATTGCACACGAAAACGCAAACATATTGCAATGTACGACAAACGCTCATCGCACCGCAAACAAGCGCTTATGGTTGTTTATCCGCTCTGTGGCATTAAGTACCGATAATTTTGATTATCAATGCTTTTACTGTAAGATTTAAAATGTGGTTTAGTTATAGACTGTTATTGTAATAGTTGCTTAAAACTACCATCTTAGATATTTTATTTTAATAGTTGAGAAGTTGTTACAACAGTGTTTGATTTCATATCAAACAGTAGACTCCGGTAGATCCATTATATGTCCCTTCTTTGGCATTGATCGTCAAATCGTTGAGCTCCTTAGTTTTCCTAAGTTGAGCTATACGAATACTGACAAATGCTTGCACTGACTGGACAGGTCCACTCAAATCTGTATGGTTCTTTCCTCAAAAGACCATCTCAGACGCTCATCTGCATTGTTCTCATAAGATTTGACTATTACTGTATGGACCATAGAGCAACACGGGCCACCGGCAGACCGGAGTCCGTGTTGCTCTATGGTATGGACTTTAAAAGAGACTTTGACCCCTGAGTTTGTTTCGGTGTTTCTTCTCAGGGTAGTCAGCTAGGAAACACCGGACTCATCTAGTTTAAACTGACTAAAAAAAAAACAAAAATGACGTGTAAAAGTGTTTTGAAAAACCTATTTACAAAAATAAATATCATTTATCATCATTTATCATTATAGTTTACGAAACGATCTCAGTAACTATCTGCAAACGCATAATCCTCAACTTGTTTATTTCCAGTGGCATTATTCGTGGTACTCCTACCTCTACCAGAGTCTCCCGTGTGGCTGCAGTCTAAGGGTCTTGATGCTTCAGAATCTATCAAGTGGCTCCACTTGTCTGCTCGAGCCACTGCCACAGTTAAGGAAGATAATCAAGAGTGAGTACTATAGTTTTAAAACTGACTTCTAGATTATTCATCATTTCAAGAGCTTGCTATCTAGTGACTCAGAATATTGGGAAGCTGTTAATAAAATGTGGAATATTCTGAGCCACTGTTAATATACCTGATGAATTTCAGACCAGTAATCTAGTTTAAGTATTCATTTTAGTAAACCTATATAGGTATTCTGAATATATTCTACATACATCGTCCTGAATTTGATCGCTGCATAAGCTGCATTCAAACTTTTGCATCTAGGAATGTGGCTTTTAGTTTGTGTTCAACTAAACGAAGTGAAACCAAAGATTAGTGAATAGTTAGGTCGCCGCGTCTTCGTGTTGGTACTGTATTTAGTTCAGCGGAAGAAGTTTAAAACCAAGTTAATTTCTTGTCTACGAAGTAAGAACAAAACATGGGAAAATAATAAATTTAGCTCTATCGTATTTAGTGTGTTTTGGTTATCCTGTTGTCAGTAAAAAGTTCTGTTTCCTTAATAGCTTACTGTTGTGTACTTAGCCTATCGATTTCCTTTTTTACTTCATCATGTTGCAAGGACTAAGTGTTACCAAGGTTAAGTGGATCATTTATCTTATTATGGCGTTTAGGACCATTCAGTTTATTGCTTTATTAACTAGACTATGTTTCTTCTTTGACGATGTCTTTAGATTTTTATTTAATGTTGGAATCATCCAATGACTTCTGTTGCTCTAAGGTGGAGAAAGAAAGTTTGTCAGGATTTACTGACTACAATTATACCTGTTTTTCTTAGTCACCCTTTGAGATTTAGGACTACGGGGTCTCTTTGATAAAAATACCCGTGATCCTAGCGGGTATCGGCACTGCTGAGTTCTGGGCACCTACGGTTTTGCTGATAAATTTTAGAAGTACGCGTGGAACACTACACGCTGTCGATTACTTGCTTGCTTCCAGTCTTTATTGGACTGACGGACGGTGAGCTAACTAATACTCGTCCTCCGTAAGCCTATAGTCTCACGGATCGCCCTGCGTCTCCCGACACCGTTTTTTGTGGTAGAGTAGAATATCCGTTCCCTCAAGTTTGTCACCATCTCATTCGCCTGCATTATTGCTTCGCAAAACGAAGCGCCCTGAACGAGGACTCGGACGATATCTTTAGTTAAAACTGGAGAAAGCTATCATTCAATTTACCTACCTGATATAACATTAGATATATTTAAATATTTCTAAAGGTTTCGAAGATAATCATAATAGCAATATGTTGGGTTTAATTAGAACTGGCATAATACTCCCAATAAAAGTCAGTAAACGAGCAATTACCTACATTTTAAACCACTAGATACACACTCCATAAAAAGAAGTCTCAACTAGTCTTAGTTTCACCTTGTTCGAGGTCAACAGGGCAGCAACCGACATGAAGTAATTGCTACCGGTCACGTTGCGTTGCGTTACATATTGTGAGGTCGAATGCAATACTATCGATAAAGATGAGGCGACAATTTCCCAAATAATTATATTGGCGTGCAATATCTGTTTAGCACGCAAATTACTACGCGGATAAGCTAATTGGTGTTTAACAAGCTTCAGTTACTGGTGTCTATAATAAGGATAACGATACTATTGCAGCACGGAAGATGTAATAGATACTTCTGGATTTTTTTTTCTTGAAGATATAAACTATTGCTTTACTGCTATCCCTCCTGATGGTACGCAGTGATGGCGAGGCGCGCTAAAAGTAGTGCGCCTCTTTGAGTTTGAACCGATTGTGGACTCAGGTTAGCCGCTGCAAAAGCAATCTGGCGTCATATCTTTCGCTCTTTATGCACGAACGGAGGAACTAATTCTAATGAAACTTGGCTACGGGTAGACCACGTCCAGCTATGCTATTCTCTAAGAAACAGCCTTGAGCGTCGAAATCAAAATAGGCACATTGGATTGTTAACCCAATTAACCAATACATAGGTTTGTAAATCCAATGTACCTTTTTTGATTGCGCCCAACGCTGCGCTCACGGCGGTTTTCTTAGAGAATTGACTAGCGCACATAGCTTTTTATCCTGGGAGTACGTTCTCTTCAGATAATTTTCTACTATCACTCGCTTGAAGCCACTGGCAGTAACTTATTAAATAAACATAATTTCAACGGACTCTTACATATGGTAATAATTATTATTATAAAAATAATTATTCATGTGCTAGCGAGAGGAATCACCCGAGCGCAACCTTATTATAATAACAAATGCACGGTTTTATTATTGTAGGTCACATTGGTTTATTATACAAGAGTAGCAGTTTTTTTTTTAATTTGTTACATGGCTTGATCAGCATCACACTTCTATCTTACTTCAATGTAGGGGTCCTGCGGGGCTGAAACCTACTAAGGCCCCAGTAGTATTTGTCCCTGCAGAGAGTATATACTGTGGTGTCTGCAAAGAGACCATATGACTTACTAAGAGACTGGCTTGATAGATGTTTCGAAGGATGTCGGCAGTTCTAGAATAGGTTTGAAAATTTAAAAGAAAAAAAAAACAATATGTTGTTTTTTCAGTCGAGGCGCGTCTGCTGAAGCCTCAATACATGTATATTAATGACTAAAGTGTTTTTTGTTAGAATATAAATACTTATTGCCCTAGCATTTCTATTCGGAATTATATTCGGGAGTAGTTGATGTGGTGTCTGCATAGAGATCATATGACTTCAAGCTAACAGACTGGCTTAATAGATGTTTTAAAGGATGTTGGCAGTACTAGAATAGGTTCGAAAATTTTATAGGAAAAGATATGATCTAAGATACATAGAACAAGAATGACTCCTCATATGTTATTCGATTATGGTAAATATTACATGCTAGATAACGCATTTATTAATACATTGCGTTGAGGTTGCCTCGCTAAATTTAATACAAATGATGTTAAATATTAAAGTTGTTTATGAAAATAGCTAAACTGACTTTATTAGCAGTCAATGTCCTGAAAACTTTTTCATTAATTAATGTATGTGAAATAATAGGCAACCAGTATTTTTTTAGTTCCTTGGGGCACATTCTTTCAGCTGATGCTTGATTTTTTCAAATAACAGATGAGGGTAAATTTGGTCAAAAATGTAGTAACAAACTTTAATATTTAACATCATTTGCATTAAATTTAGCGAGGCAACCTCAGCACAATGTATTAATAAATGCGTTATCTAGCATGTAATATTTACCATAATCGAATAACATATGAGGGGTTATCCTTGTTCTATGTATCTCGTACTAATAGTATGTTGTTTTTTTTTACTGCCATCGACGATCCCAGTACCGAAGCCCTGCCGAGCTAGTGCTCCGTATAAAAAAGATTGAAAAAAATACACTAGTTTTTAATACACAAGTATTGAGGCTTCAGCAGACGCGTTTCGACTGAAAAAACAACATACCATTTTTTTCTATTCAATTTTCAAGCCTATTTCTAGAACTGCCAACATCTTTCGAAAAATCTATCAAGCCAGTCCGTTAGATAGTAAGTCATAATAATATGGTCTCTTTGCAGACACCACAATACCATACAAAATAAATATATTTTTGATTTATGTTTTTTTTATCTTCATTGATTGACTTAATTTATCTAATCACAGGGTTCTATTCTGAGTTTTATTGCGGAATGTAAATAAATATATATATGAACACATTAGCCTCTTTGCTTTGACGACGTGATGAAGTTCAATGATATTACTATGGCACTTCTGTGTGTGATATTGTGTTCATCAGTGTTTATATTGGATACGCCAATAGCTTTCGACTTTATGACTACAATTATCCACAGGAAAGCTGAAACCCCGGCTGGTCCTCCGAGTCTGTTCACCCGTAAAGTGTTCTTCTCTTCCGTGGTCATCAAGCCCATGATCATTGGGTTCGCGCTGCTGTTGTTCCAGCAGTTCAGTGGCATTGACGCTGTCATATTTTTTACTGTTGAGATCTTCAGGAATGCTGGTGAGTTTATTCAAATTCTTGACGGCAGTCTTACTTTTGACAGTGCTTTGGTAAAGTAGAATGTTATTAATATGTTTCAAACTCAAAGCCTATTTAAAACAAGTATTTTGAAAGTACGGTAAAAAGGTACTTCTCATGAGTAAGGTGCTGGGAAAACGAGCTGTATTAAAAACCAAATGAATGACCAGAAGTGGACTGTATAAGCATAATAATTAGCCTTAAAATTGTCTCCCTGTTGAGACTTAGGCTTTCTCCTAAAGGTAAACCTTACGAAATGAAATGGGCCGTAATCTACCACAAGGCCATGTCAAAATGAAACGGATTTGGATTGATGCATGACTTAGAATTGCAAATGAATAGAAACTGTTGAGACTTAGAATTGCTTTTTTTGTTCTTCGCGATATTTTCGTTTACTGTTTTGATAGTATTATCGACAAAATAAATGCCAGGAAAGCACCTGCTGGATTTTAAATCATGTAAATGCATTGAGTGATGCTAAAAATAAATAAACTGTTAAAATCTAGGCACATAATTTCCACATTAACCTTTGAGCCTAAAATTCTTCATATATTTCAGGAAGCACGTTAGACGCCATGACAGCTACCATCGTAATTGGTCTTGTACAACTGCTCAGCAACGGCGTCAGCACATTACTGGTAGACCGAGTTGGTCGTAGGCCACTCCTGATGATATCTGCAGCTATCATGTGTGCGTCTATGGCATCCATGGGAGCTGCCTTCTATTTCCACTTGAAGGAGTCACCGTGGCTTGGGTGAGTAACATGTACATTAAACTGTAAAAGTGCTTGGGTAATTAGAATAAAAATCGTGTAAAATGAGGCCATCTAACGTAAAATCAGATTAAAATATTGTTATCGATAACATTACATTTTATTGTTACTAGATGGCGTTGCTGTGCCTTAATTGCTTTGTTAATATTTCTTTTTATAGTTTTTTTTTGTTTCTACAAAGATTGAAATAATTTATAGTTTATATTTAAAAGAAATGAATATATTAAAAATATTAAAATTGAATATAATTTTACAAATATCTGATTATATAGATAATCAGATGGTTCGTTTTCAAGCTTAAGAGGTGTCGAACATGTCAAGACATGGCGGAAAGCGACTGTCGCATTTCAGCGGTAGTGCCCCTCTTTGAGGCGTGGCTGGATAGACCTCACGGCGTCCTCACCTTCCGCATGACGCAGGTCCTCACCGGACATGGCAAGTTCGGGAGGTTCCTGCACCGGATTCGTGCGGAAGAGACGCCCGGGTGTCGCCACTGTGTGGCCAGCCCGGAGGACAAGGTGGAGCACATGGTAGAAGTGTGCCCCGCTTGGGAAGAGCAACGCCGTGCCCTCGTGGGGGTGATCGGCGGCGGCGACCTCTCGCGCCGGGCCTTGGTTCAGGCCATGGTCCGCAGCGAGGAGGAGTGGCAGGCGGTCGCCTCCTTCTGCGAGGCAGTAATGCTCGTAAAGGAGGAGGCTGACCGCATAAGGCAAAGGCAACAGCGCACTCGCCGTAGCCGTCGCCGCCGCGATCCTGCCGATATCCGGCCACCGTAGACACTGGCTTGCGGACGGTGAGCAATGGGTAGCTCGCCGTCCGGTCGTCTAGTAGCAGTCCAGACCGAGCCCAAGTCGTCGACGGCGCGCTCCGTTCCCGCGCGCCTCAAGGAGTTGTCAGCAAACCGTAGGGACCCTACAGGGTCGAAGCCTCCCGGAGCTGAGGGTTGGTGCGAAAGCGTTACACCGGGGCTCTGGGAATAAGGCAAGAAAGGCACGGGGTAGGTTCTTTAGTCAGTAAGAGCCTGACACTGTTTCCCGCTCCGCCCAAAAGTGGGATCGTCATTCGATGATTTTTACCTACCATAAAAAAAGAGGCGTCAGCACATTATTGGTAGGCCGATTTGATCATAACCATTACTGCTGATATGGGGTCTATTAGAGCTGCTTCTATAGTCATTACGACACTTATTCTTTCTTGTTCTATATCATAATTTCAGCCGAAATACGTTCACTGTTGGACATTGGCCTCCCTCAAGCGTCTCACAAGCGACCGGTCCTGTGCATCCATTGGATAACAGCACCTTGTGGGAGGCCTTCCGACCCTGCGTGTATTTTAGCCTAACGTAAATTTTATTATCAATATCAACCGAGTCTTGTTTCTAAGAGACGACTGTTCATTGATTTATGGACGTACACAAAAAGTTTCACCATATGCCTTAGTATTCGTTTCTTGGGTGACCATTTCTTTGCTAGATGGCGCTAAACTCAACATTTTTAGTTTGTTTTTGTGTTCACAAAAACAAACTAAAAATTATTGAGTAAAGCACAGTCAAAGTAATATATTTGATAAAATCTCACATTTAATTTTATTGCGAGTAACAGTTAAAAATGGCACAAACCCAAAAATTTGATTGTTTCATAAAATGGCGGCCGTTACGTACATTAAAAAGTTACTGTTACCAGAACTGATGCTTCACCCACTAGAGTTGGATTACGTTAAGTCTGCGCGTGGCTGGGGGCGTGCCTAATGTTGCCAGTTTAATTAATCTACTTTCCCTCATATAATAAAAAAATACAAAGCACAAGAAATACATTTTGAAATCAAATTTTATTGCGATGGTCATTCTAAAAATTACCTGTCAAGTAAGCAACACGGGCTCTAACTTTCGAAAATGGTACCATAGGCCCGTTGTTATTTCGTTCTTCACAGGCACGTTTAACGTTCAAGACCATCTCTCTCCCAGCACTTTTAATAACTTTAAAAGTAATATGTAATATGTGTTTTTAATTGTTTAAAAGAATATATTCTTTTGAAACAATTAAAAACACAAGACGCGACACTTTCTCCAGACACCTGACATAAACGACCAATTTTGTCACAAAATTAAAACAAATTTTAGCCGCACGCAGCCTTTTTTCTATAGTAGGTGTCCCAGCTTCTGCCAGCGGCCTCGCCAGCGTGAAAGTCTGTTAACCACCATAGGGGTGGAGTTTCGTAAAATCTGCTCATAGCGGACGTCAACACCCTGTAAGAAACCTACCTGCCGAATTTTAAGTTTCTAGGTGTAATAGTTTCAGAGATGAAGTAATTAATCAGTGAGTGGTATTTCGGTTTTATATATTAGTAGCTTTTGCCCGCGGCGTCGCTTCCGGTATCAGAAAAATGTGATAAATGAAGAACCCCTTGACCGATTTTGTACAAACTTCACATAAACCATCTACTAAATAGTCCGAACAAAGCTTAAGCATTTGGTTTGGATAGGTGGGCACGTTCTTGAGTTATAAAATTACAACGTATAGTTGCATTGATCTTTATATAATACTAGCTTTTGTCAGCGGCTTCGCCCGCGTACATAAAATATAGCCTATGTCACTCAGGAGTAAAGTAGCTTTCTATTGTTGCTAAAATTTTTCCAATCGGACCAGTAGTTCCAGAGATTACCCCCTACAAACAAAAAAACATAAAAACACACTTTACCTCTTTATTATATTAGTGTAGATATAGATCCAAATCTATATAATTACTACTTTAATGAAAGTAAACAAATAGATTGAATTATAGGTTGTTTAATTAATTATTATAAAAAAGTCATGAGAACTTAGAAAATATGTACTTTATATAATATATAATAGCTCGTTATAATAATCACTTGTTAAGATTCAAATACATAGTAGCAGTCCATTTTCAACCAACTCTGCCAGGCACCACTCGGGTACGAATATTCAGGGAGATTTGTTGTTCTGGTCACCCGAAAAAAATATTTGACAAATGGTCCACTTTTGGAAAATCGTATTGTAGGCCCGATATTTTCTCATTCCTCTTAACAAGCACGTTTGAATTTCAAGATAATATCTTTACCAACACTTTTAACCATTTTCAGTATAATGATGACGATTATTTACTTTGGAAACGATTAAAAACACGGAAGACAAAACATTCTCTTGACACCTGACATAAATGTCAAGATGACGGCAAATGATTAGTTTCCTTTTTTCGCCGCGCGCAGACTTATCTAAATTGAACTCTAGTTAACGTTATTTGCCGCCATATTTGTTTTTTCATTTGGATATCAAATCAAATGAAGTCAAATTATGACATAAACGTCTATGTTTATGTCATAATTTGTGTGTTGCAATACTAAAGAAAATCTCCCGACTACATTTATTGGGAAAAATGTTTGCTTTCTACTGGCAACCCGAATAACTTTGACTATTGGTTTGACATGTGATGGTAGGTACAACGTTTTGAATTTTACAAATGTCAAACGTCTCACGTAATAGTAACTTTTAACCGTTCGTATGTAACGTTAATTGACCGTTTGAAACAACTCGCCCTTAGTTATTGCCTCAAAATTCACTTAATCCAACACAATCCACAATCCTGGAATCTTTAAGTCAAGAGTGAATAAGTTACTTCTAGGTAAGCGCGCTCCATCGTCGACCGCATCGTCGCTTTCCATCAGGGGAGATAGCGGTCAAGCGCAAACCTATAATCAATAAAAAAAAACCTGAAGTAATATCCAACTATACTCAAAGACAATAGTTAGATGCGGATGTTAGTTTCCTGTCTACATTTTCCATATGCATTTATTTTTCTTTCGTAAATTGATACAATAATACCAGCAGTTAATTGCATGTTTCAGGTAAATCTATATTTGTGTTATTAACATAAATTATTGCTAAGTATGATGACTAAATTACATGCTAACGTTTCTAAAGTAATGCAAGCAAATTTCCTTTGAGGAAATCATATATTATTAACAAGCTTTTTGCCGGCGGCTTCGTCCGCATGAAAATATGTTTTCGCACAAATTTTGGACACGCGTACATCCCTTTAGGGTGTGAATTTTGGAAAAACCTTTCCAAAATTCACACCCTAAATAAACACCCTAATCCATTCGTGTAAATAATCAAGTATATGGATCGAAGCATCGATTTTATAGGTCAAGAAAAATGACTTTTTAAATCGATTTTAAGCAATGGATTCTATGAATTTTCTATTTGACAATATAATTTTGTGAATCGATCTGAGATCGGACTTTTCTTTCCTGCGGAAAGTACCCATATTATTATTTAAAAGTGTTTGGAGCACTATTGTTTTTCAAGCTCATTTTATATGAATGTTGTTCACCTGATTAGTCACGAGTAATACATATCATATATTCAGATCTCGTATAAAACATATCATGAAACGTATACCTAACTAAATACTGTAGGATCATCTAATTCGTGCTTTATAGGACTGCAAAGTAACCAAAGGTTCGATCTTTAGGAAATCAATCAATAAGAACTCGATTTATTACTGAAGGCTTCGATTCGTATCGATTCAAAAATCATTTGTCCGGCCAGATCATCCATACATACTAATTTTGTATGTATTGTACCTTATCCGTAGTGGTCCTAAACAGACTTTAATAATAATGATTAAGATTCCCGGATTACTCTTTAGATGGTCTGGTTTGGGACAGAAGCCAACCGAATTCGTGGTCCGTCCGTGCCTAATTCGAGCGTGACTGCACTGTAATTATTGTAAGCTACACGTGACAATGTGGATCTTATTTAAAAACTAGCTTCTGCCAGCGGCTTCGTCCGCGTGAAAGTAGGTTTTTCCATACAAACTTTGGACAACTCGTAATTATGTTTTCGTCCAGTTTTCATTATTTTTAAGATGTATTCTGCTATTCGGGGCGGGGACAAATCCAACGAACCAAAAATCATGAAAATTGGTCTAGCCGATCTCGAGTTATAAGTGTTGTAACAAACCCGTCTTTGTTTTATATATATAGATAATTTCTTGGTATAAGAAAACTTTGTAAGAGTCCATAAAACTACCTACCTACTCAATTTGAAACAGTAATTAATATCAAAGATATAATAAGATATTTACGCTATTCGTAAATTCAAGCGAGTATTTACCTTAATTATACAAAAATATTGATTTTAAGGAGGCCACGATTGAATAAGGTTTTGCTTATTGGAACAAAGCCTTGTCAGCGTTAACGAGTTGTAATTTGAATCCAATCAAGAATAAAGCAGAATTTTCAATATTAAATATGATAGGTCAATTTCGGTTGAGAATCAGCACTTTTAAAATATCAAAATTTTAACAGACAGCCTTCAAGGAGCTCGAAACTTGTAGATAAATGTTTTATTGTTTAAATCATAATGTTCCTTTTTATCTGTTCTTTTCATTGTCTCTCTGATAAAAGATCATTGACGTTATTGATTTTCTCCATGTTATCCGATTGTTAATCTTAAGTGGTATGTAATAATACTCGCCATTATAACCGAGCCTATACAAATCCCATTTTGCAACTTTTTGGTTGATCCAAAAAATTTTGTGCATGACATCCGTTTTATTGTTTTAATTAATTGTTATTTCATAATTTATGACCCCCCTTTCTTTCTCATATCTTCCTTAGTATTTCTTGTTTATGCCAAGAATTATAAGAACTTATAATTATTTCAGTACTTCTTACTTCTTGGTTTAACATTTAAATTACTTATACATAATCTTGTTTTATCAACCTTACTTTAGTGTTACTTTCCAATCACTGGTTCTATTATAAACAATCCATTGTTGTCTGCTTTAATGTCATCTATTACCATTTTCACTGTTTTGCTCTTCTTACCTAAATCAGTTGCTATGTCGTTTCATAGCTTATTTTTCCATTTAGTTCTGTAAGTGACGAATTCACTATGCCTTAAACTGTATGTGTGTTTTGTCTGTATATGTTTTAGTGAGTAAGTCGATCAGGTGCTTGTTTAATAAATATATAAATTTAGTTTATAAGATTTTGATGTGTAGGGTCTTGCAGTTGATTTTTATCATTCAATCAGAAGAGATCCCTAATTCTCATATTTCGATAGTTGTAGTAGAAAGAGCATATTCATTTGCGCACTCATTTCGATTAATTTCTGACTGTCGACTGGCTGTCGTGATTTAAGTTGGTCTGAAATATTATTGTATTTCTAACTTACCTATTATTCTCTACAGGTACCTGCCCATCGCGAGTCTGGTGGTGTTCATGCTGGGCTTCTCACTCGGGTTCGGTGGACTGCCATTCTTGCTGCTCGGCGAGCTGTTCCCGGCACAATACCGCTCGCAGCTCTCCGCCATGGCAAGCGCCGTCAACTTGCTGTCTATGTTCTCTGTCATCAAGTCCTATCATATCCTTGATGTAAGTATTCATAGCTATCCGTACTAATATTACTCACGCCAAAGTGTATTTGTCTGTTAGTATTCACGTCAATAATACTGAAAGTACATGCGGGCGAAATTAGTTACTTATAAGGTTAATAACAACTGGGTGGTACAGTTTTGCGTACCAAAGTTGTACGAAGCTGGCCAGCCATGACACAATAAGATGATGTCGTGTTAGACAGCAAAGGATGTGTCGCGATAAACTATCGCCAGAAATAGAGAGAGGAACCACTGGCTCGTAGAAGAAATGGACATAAATAATACTCCAAAAGAAAAGGGCGACATTAATCTAAGGTAGTAATCACAGAAACGGTTCCATATAATTTCTAAACTTTCGCTGTGTTTAAGACGTGGATCCACATTCGATAAATTCTTACGCTTGTGTTGTCTAAACTTCAGATCTATGTTCAAACCTAACAAACTTTTTAGGGTCACATGAAATAATAAATTACTCTATCTTATCCCATATATTCATCCAAATATATTCAAATCTGTCTTTAAATTCATTTCATTACAATTACTGAAATTGACAATATTTTTTATATCAATTGAAATAATTTCTAGAATAATTAAATCCAACAAATATCTACCAGAGTTATACTTTAAGGAAAGACTGATCATGTGTGTGTGAGAAAGTAGGTATGTGAGTGAGTATAGAAAATATGTCTCAGAATTCAAAATCATATGTCGAATTTTCTGTCTCTGAGTTTACGATGGTTTAGATTCGTAACTGGAGCTGTGTGCTGAGTGTGAATTTGTTTTACGCTAACGCGATCGATGTATTTATGACGATCGGCGCTCCGATTGGACCGCTCCAAAGCTCTTTAACCAATCAGAGAGCAGAACGCGCTAAACGTCTCGATCACGTTAACGTAAAAACAACTCACACTGAGCACACAGATAGATGGTCTTACTATCAGGTTTATTATTTGATGACTGTTTCACCCTTACAAAAAACCAACAGGTCATCTCTCAGGTCCGCTAGTACTTTATAATGTCAATTCTTCTGAAAATACGTATTAATATAACAGTAATTAGTATGCCGAATGCATCTGTTATTATCAGCCCCAATATAATTACTTACCGAAAACAGAAACAGTTTGTAATAATAATTGTACCATAATTGCTGGCACCATAATGTATAATATAATTTCGAAACAATATGGATATTTCACCTATTATATGCATACGGTATGTTATTTGATATTAACAACGCGTAACTTTAACCAGCAATGAATTGGAAATGTAATTTTGTACCAACGCTATTTGTGGGATCACAATATGAACATACTAACATATACTAAGATACTATTGTATATGCATATAATATCTTAGAAATTATGCAAAATTTACAATGAAGAATTCGCATTGAAAATCCATCCTAAATTTACCCTTTATAAGCTTTTCAAACAGACTTGATATATATAAAGGACGATATGTTACGCGCTAACATCGCAATCTCACTACCTGTAGTCACTGATAGACAAGGACAGCAAGGACAGAGATAGGAACCAGCGCAGTCCTGCAAACGAAATAGCATTAGCTGCCAAATGTATGTGATCGTCGCGAACAATGTGAAATCGTGCCAATTGTCACAATTTTAGAGACGAGTGTTGACTCGTCTAAGATAGGTGTATCTTTAGTTGTTTCAGCGACCCACATTTGAACTGGTTAATTACGAAAAACAAAAATAAGTAGTTGTTTGTTTGCTTGTCTGGCATCGTGACCTTTACTGCCTACCTAATGTGGGATCTTCCATACAGTGTTTTTAATATCTGTCTACCCACGTTTATCTTTTTGCTAATATCAATATCTGTAGTAGGTACTACCCCGCAATACCCAAGCAAACGCATGTGACTTCGCGCTATTCTGGCAAACGTCTCGTTCGCATATTAATATATAATATTGAGCGTTTTTTAATATAGGGTATTTGTATAAGAACGTCTATAAACGTCTAAGAAAGTCTATTAATATCAAAACTAAGGAAACCTTTTCATTAGTCCCTATATAAAATTATTTATTGTAATGAAAACTCACAAAGTCAGCAATCGGGATATATGTCATCATCATCAGCCTTTTTAATGTTCACACTGCAGGGATACAGGCCTCCTCTCTAAGAGAGGGAATGGGCCGTAATCCACCACACGGGCCCAGTGCGGGTTGGTAATATGCGGGGATATATGTATGTATGTTTATTTGGCATTATCTTAAAAAAAAACTGTTACTTATGTACTTCTGACCAGTACATACAATTAGTAAGAACTTAGTAGTTTTTTTATGGTGGGAAAATTCGAATCCTGCTAATGACGAATCCTGCTCTTGGGTGGAACGGGAAACACCGTCAGACTTTTACTGACTAAACGACTCACCCTATTCCTTCTTAGCCCTCATACCGGGGTCGGGCCTTCCTTTCAGAAACCAGACCCGGGCCCCAGTAGGCTCCGGCCCTGCAGTTGGGCCTTTACATTTGCTGACAATTCCCTGAGGCACGGGGCAACAGAGCGCGCCATCGACGACCTGGCTTGGTCTGGACCGTTACCAGACGATCGGATGGCGGGCTAACCATTGCTTGCCATCCGCAAGCCCGCGCGTACGACGGCCGGAAATTGGGAACTTAGTAGTGAAGTTTTAAAAGTCATTTATAATTGTGTGTGAAAAAAGTCGTGCGCAGTGCGAAGGCGAAGACAGAACTATGGTCTATGAAAACAATGGTGGCGTGCAAACTGTTTTCTGTCGACAAAACAAAACTGTTTGGTCCGTAACAAAGAGAACTGACACTGGTGTCCTTTTGATTTATTTCATGTTCTCCCGAATTTTTCGCCTAAATTTAAATTTTTACCAATTCGTTGCAGCCAAATAAATTTTTGGTTAAACACTGTTTGAGTGTACACGGGATGAAGTTAGACTCTGCGAATTTTAGCGCTTAAAAATTTGTAAAAACATAAATGGTTTAAACAAATGTATTTTGCTGTTGGTATTGCTGTTAAAAACTGTTGTTTGCATTTTTTTTTAACTTTTTTTTTGTACGAGTTTTTTTTTCCAGAGCCTAACTTCACACTCGCCAAAATCCGACGGCCGTACTGTATACGTACCAATCAACAACAATACAACAACACAATCAAAAACACGCACAATCTTTAACACGCTCAGCGCGGGACGAGGTCTAATACGCCCCGTACCTACGCGTCTTCCTTGCGTTGCGGCTATGTAAAACATGGTCTTCTCGGCCGTGCGAAAGCCGTTACTTAAACTTTATTAAGTTTAGGAAACAGAGATAAATATACCTGTTAAAATAACGTAGACTAAAATCATTCCATCCAATATGGGTCTCGACGATTGTAGTTTGTATGTTCCGTATTACAATTTATTATTTATTTTATTTTGTGTGTAAATTAATACAATTGACTACTGTACTACTGGACTGAACTTTTTTTTTGTTTCAGTTCTTTTATTTGTTAATTTTTTTGTATTCTAGTCAAACATTTGCAACAGTTTTGCTTTAACTCAGTGTTCAAAACTGTTCCACTGTTGCAAACTGTTGAAAACTGTTCCAAATGTTTATTTATTAGGTATAGGTATTAAAATTTTGATTCATTTATTCCCCTCCACAGTCCGTGCTAACATCAGCGGGAACATTCTGGCTGTACTCATGCTTCTGTGCCATCGCGTTCTTCTTCGTATTGTTTATGGTTCCTGAAACCAAAGGCAAGTCTCTCGCAGAGATCGAGCAACACTTCCGAGGACAAAGCCAAAACGAGAAGGCAGAAAAAATCAACATGCAAACAGTATTGTAGGTTTAAGAATTTTTGTGTTATAGTAACGGTATATCTGTATGTCCCAGTCGGTAATTTGCCCCACTTGTAAAAGACACGCATTTAAAATTTGGTGCTTATTTGAGTCGATCTGGTTAGTTTATAAGTATGACGACGATACGTATTTGTACAGTTTATGTAATTTTAAATGTGTGTCTTAGTTTTGCCGACTGGGGCATGTGTGGTTAGTTTAGCCTAAGAGTATCGAGCCCACTTTGTTTTGTTTGGTCAAGATTTTTATTTTATTTATTTATTGGCACACTAACAGCAATGCATACATGAATATCTCTTAAAATAGTAAGAAAATACATTACACTGGTATGCATGCCTATTACAGCTTACACTATAAATTTGGTTGACATTAAAATTATGTTATGTTGTGAGATAAAAAAATCACAAAAAAATTATATACAAAATAGAAAAACACGCACTCAAAATTAAAAAGTAAATTAAATATCAAAAATGAATTGTTAAAAAAAGAGGAGGAGGCTTCCTCTGACTGGTGTGATCTGGCTGTGGGTGTTCCTCAGGGTGGCGTCCTTTCTCCTCTTCTTTTCTCAATTTTTATTAACGCTATCACAAAGGTCTTATCTTCACACTACCATCTCTATGCAGACGACTTGCAGCTTTATCGACACTTTAAACCTGAAGAGCTTTCTGACGCCATCAATGCCATCAATAATGATCTTAAAAATATCTGTGAGTGGGCTAAAAATTTTGGACTTTTAGTAAATCCTACCAAATCGCAAGCTCTCATTATTGGTGGCAGATATTTTGTAAATTGGTTGAATAACCAGTCTCCTCTACCACCAGTTTTATACGATGCCATTATAATAGACTATTCAAAAAAAGTTAAAAACTTAGGTGTTCTCCTCGATTGTTACCTATCTTGGAATGTCCACATTGCTGAGGTAAGCAGGAGGGTATTTTGCTCGTTTCAGTCACTAAAACGTCTCCAGAAGTTCCTGCCCTTCTCAACCAAAGTTACTCTTGCTCAGTCTCTTCTTTTACCTATTCTAGATTACGCTGATGTCTGCTTCCTTGATGCGACAGAGGAATTACTTGATAAGCTGGAGCGCCTGCAGAATTTGTGTATCCGCTTCATTTTTGGACTTAGAAAGTACGATCATGTATCGGAATTTCGGAGGCAATTGAAGTGGTTGCCTATTCGGCAGCGTCGGGATTGTCACACTCTTTCTTTTCTCTTCTCTGTTCTTCATAATCCCAACTCCCCTGTGTATCTTCGAGAACGCTTTGAGTATCTTGTGCCGAGAGGAAAACCTTGTCGCTCTTCATCATCTCTTCTCCTTCGTTTTCCTGCCCATTCGTCTAGTCGTTACAGTGGATCTTTCACTGTTCGAGCTGTACGCCTGTGGAACTCTCTACCACACACAATTCGGGATAGTCCCTCGTTGGAGGTTTTCAGGGGAAGAATTAGGGAACATTTCTTGTCAACATGACTCATATGTATGTATTAGTTTTATTTATTGTATATATAGTATGTTTATGTATTTGTGTAGTTTAGTTTTAGTTTTAAGTATAGCACAATTTATATTTTGTAATAATTTAAGTTCGTTTGTGCACATGGACGGATTATCCTCACGTTTCAAATTTCTTTATGTTTATATATATATGGTTTGCTGTAAGAAAACCCAACTATGGGTTAAGCTCGCCTATGTACATCACCTATTCTTTTATTTGTAATTTTTAAATGTGTACAATAAAGAATATAAGAATAAGAATATAAGAGGATAAGTAAGTATACGATAAAGATGTATATGTTAAGATGGTAGGTGAAAATCATCCAATGACGAAACCCGCTCTTGGGCGGAGCGGGAGACCAGTGTCAGACTTTTACTGACTAAAAAATCTACCCCGTACCTTCCTTGCCTTATTCCTGGAGTCGAGGTAACAGTTTGCACCACCCTAGGCTCCAGGAGTGCACCACCCTAGGCTCCAGGAGTGCACCACCCTAGGCTCCAGGAGTGCACCACCCTAGGCTTCAGGAGATATGTTAAGATGGTGAAATGACTAAACGATGAAACATTTACAAGTTTCACCTTCTTAAACTAAGTATGATAAAGAATATTCGTAAAGTACTCATTAATCAAAGAATAATGAGTATTCTATGGTTTCGCATACCTATTTGATACTTATTTTACTTCTCCTGAAAATCTCCGCATCGTTTCTTTCCATCAGGTGAGATAGCTGTCAAGCGCAAACATATCAACAATAAAATAAATCTCTTTTAGTAAACTTGTCAAAGTATTTTGTACGATAAAATTATTTGATATCGACATAAGATTTGACAATTTGGCTATGTTGTTTGACATAGAACCTAGAGACGAGTTATTGAGAACAAAAAAACATACTCTACTATATACTACTATATATACTCCAACCTAAGGTTGTCTGGCAGATATCGCTGTCAGCGATAAGACCGCCTTTGTACCCATTCATATAAGTTTCTGTGAAATTGTTACTTTTTTGGCGTACAACAAAGTATTATTGTATTATGTTCTACTAATTTTCCACCAACGTTCTTGACCAAAATTAATAAATTGGGTGAAAGTGAAGTTTCAGTGCCACTTGTGATTAATTTTAAGATAAGATAGATACATAACAATTTTGTTCTAATAGGTACTAAGTTTAAATCTTCCATCGAATATTTAAATATGTTATTTAACCTTTTAAAACGGCGTTACGTCGGCGTTCACTCAGAGTTCAATTAAAATCTCTATTTCATTTGCAATAGAGAGTACATTCTGTTACAAAACATTGAACGCAATCGTTACGCCTGTAGAAAAATGCTTCGCAATAGACTTTGATGCATTTTGCTATTGCCAGTGCAGATTGATTGCCATTCGAAGTCAGTAAAAATAACACGACAACGCTCTCCTATCGATCGATTTCACAATTTTATGAATAGGCACTATTCATCAAATAGATATATTAGATTTTCAGATGTATGAATCGTTGGTTTGTTTTACCAGGCCAGGACATATCCTCAAAAATGTCTAAAATCGACTATAAGTTTATTTTAGTCATTTGCCTTCAATTTTCGCTGTATTTTCTACTGAGTTGAGGTTACTAAGTGTAAAAGTTAATATTAACATTAGTTTCAAGTAGGTAAATGCCATTTTTTTTTCTCACCTAGGGTTTAAAAAAATCTTCTTGGCATGATAAAACACACAACCGCAATTATGTATATCAAATCAATATATTTGAAATTGGACATTGTATTCTCTCCCGGGTTCGGTTAGTTAACTTTAAAAATTAATGGCAGACATTTCAAGCTAAAACTAAGTAATGCCTGCATATATATTTTTAACTAATAGGTACTATAAAGTTGAGTTACTTTAGCCCTGAGGAATAACTTTGGCTTCAGTTTGTTAATTAATAGAAACACAGCTTGGTTAATTAGTTTAAATCAAAGTTTCACTCCAAGGCCAAAGCCTGTATAAAAAAAAATCAAATAAAATATAAATAAACCAACAGTGTATCTATTACAATAAAAAATCGTTTAAATTTCTATCAAAGTTAGCTTTTACCTTTCAAATACCGTAATTAAAGAGATATTTAGTTCAAAAAAGGTTAAGTAGCTATTATAGAGCTTTTAAGGAAAACTTTCCAATATTATTATTTTCTGTATATTTTGATACTATGTAAATAGAATAATTAGTACCTACAGTAGATCTAAATATGTAGTAAAGTTCGTTTTTTAATTCTAGACTACGATTTGACAACTCCGAATGTCACACTCTAGAAATATGTTACCAATTGTCTGGAGTTTGACATTTTAAGTTGTCAAATCGTAGTCTAGGATTAAAAAACGAACTATAGATAGTACCATTTAAACTGTGATAGATGAGGTAGTAGTATGAAGTAACATCATAGTGATATTAATATAACATAGTATTAGTAAGGTGATGTTTTGTTAAGAATATTTATTTTTAGTCCAATTACTACTATATTGATGATTGTTTAACTATATCTTTCTCCTATAGCCAAAGGATGACTCTCATGAACTCATGACCCGCGTAAAATGTACCGCGTAGGACTAAGTGAGATGATATCTCAATCAATTATAAATTTAGTATATCCAAAGTCTGTGCTCATTATCGACATGGTTTTTTTTTTATGGTAGGTGAAAATCATCCAATGACGAAACCCGCTCTTGGGCGGAGCGGGAGACCAGTGTCAGACTCTTACTGACTAAAAAACCTACCCCGTACCTTCCTTGCCTTATTCCTGGAGTCGAGGTAACAGTTTTGGCTTTGACATATCTATGGTTGGCGCCGTGTTTGAGCAATTAACTACTACACTGCGTGCAGTGGCGTAACTGACTAAGTGGAGTAATGTTTGTCCTATGTATGTTTGTAATAAATACGGTGTACAATAAAGTATGAGTATATTGCCTGAGGCCCGTATCAAATTAATTGGGATTTATTTTTTTGTTTGAATTTTACCTAATAAATTTTGTAATTTTCGGTTACTTGTTCTGAACATGGCTTCTTAGACTGGGGGCCCCGTCATACCGGGGGCCTGTGGCATTTTACCAGTCATGCCACCCTATAGTTACGGCACTGGCTGCGTGTCTCGGGTTCGTTTCCCGCACGGAACAAAATATTAGATATTTGTCCCTGCTCTGGGTGTCTTTGTTTGTGAATTTACATGTTTTTGAACGTACGGGAATAATTCTACGACACAGGAATAATTCCTAGTGGCCTCACTAGGTAGGTTAATTTAAAAAAAAGGCACAGATAATTGGAGTTGTCTATGATAAGTTTGAAACTACGTTGTTATGTTAAACATTTAATGTATTTATTAAACAATAATAGCCCTCAACTACAATTTTTTTTTAGTTCCTGGAAGACGTGGATACAATAATTACGTTATAATATTTATTTATAACAACCTTTAAAAAATCTAAAAAACATTTTTGTTGCCATGACTACATGCTCTTGTAACTCTGAAGCTTTCATAGGGGACTTTATAAGTAAATAAATACTCTGTTATTATATTTTATATGTTTGTTAATTTTATTAAAACATTAAGAATTCATTTGTTTCTTTACCTTTTTGTTTTTTTTTTCGGCCAAACACCAATAAAAATTTTTGACAGACATATTTTGACACGAATATAAACAAAATTTCAATGAAATGTATGACACGACAGTCATACACGCATTTTATGGAATTAACTTTTACAAGTAAATAATAATGCAATCAAATGGATAGATACATGTTCATTTTTTTCTGAAAACAAATATGGTTTGTATCAATCATAGTATAGCAAGAAGAGAATTAAAAAGAATAATAAAACACGTTCTATCTAAAATATCTGTTGTTTTATTTATTGTGCATACCTACTATAACTGTTTTAACCCAAAGATTGACTGGATTTTGTTTTTATTTTCTAATTTTGTAAAAACCATCCAGTGACATGTCTACGCCCTTCTTGGGTGAGGCGGGAGACAGTATCAGACTTTTGACGACTAAAAAACCTACTTCTGTTTCCTCCTTATTTATTGATGCTGTTGTTCTTTTGTATAGTGTCTGTTTAGGGTTCCATAGTCAACAAAAACCCCTTATAGCTTTGCTAAGTATGTCTGTTTAGCTGTCCGTCCGCGAATAATCTCAGCGAAGAAAGATGTAATTTGGTATCAATATTTATATCGATTAGTCGATAAAGTACAAAAACAAAAAGTGGTAGGTACAAAATGTTTTATTGGAGTACCTGCCCTACCATAAAGTTTGGTAAGTATATTTAATTGTTGGTTAAGTATTTAAAATTACTATCGGGTTCAGCGCCATCTCTCAGGAAATTGGGTTAATAATTTATACATGGGCTACTGGATTCTGTTACATTGTGAGATTGTGACGGACGGCAAACTACGGAGCCCTACACTGAGCGTGGCCCGACACGCGCTTGGCCGGTTTTTAAACCCAAAGGTTGAGTGGTATAGAATGCCTTGTTCTATTATGTCCGCTGTAGATTTACTGTTCATGAAGGTTAAATAAATAAAATCTTTCCTATATTTTACTCCTCCCTCTTTGCCCTTTAGCTTCTATCATTTCAAAGTGAACTATAAAGTTTTGGACGGAGATTGATTGCAAGGCCTCGTAGTTCCTTGTATTTGCGAGGACGTAACTCTACCGTAATCTGTTCTGTAGAAAAAAGCGTCCGTCACAGTTGGCAACTTGGTTTTCATGACACTTTACTGAATTAAATACTTGTACTATCAAATAGGTATACATCACATTATGCATGTTTTTTTATGGTGGGCAAAAATCATCCAATGACGAATCCCGAAGCGGGAAACAGTAGGTATCAGACTCTTACTGACTAAACAACCCACCTTCAGAGATACCCTTCCTTCTGTGTTTTTTACACTGGGGCTAAGCCTTCCTTTCAGAAAGAGACCTTGAACCCCAGTTGGCTTCGACCGTTTTGCAAGCTGTGTGGGTGACCATTCTTCAAGAATTTGGGAATATCAACGTTCTGCTGAGGCCGTCGTTCTAGAAGTAGACCTGAACAGTTTTACTTTATATACAAAAGCCCCTTAGGTACACCTATGTAGGCATTATAACATTAAGAGAACGCATTGTAAAGCAATAAAAGTGCAGTCACTACATTCATCTAATTTAATCGTGGTCTAATTCACAATTTTACGACAAACAATAAAATAATGAACTTAATCACAAATCAAAGTTGCAAATACGTTCGCTGCAGACATTCTGACGAGTCAAGGCAGGACGATTCAATCTATTAAAGTGAACATATAGCAGGGACGTATACAATTGACAAAGGTTCGCCGGCTGGAGCGATGTACCAGCATACGTCATCAATCTGTTTCGCTGACCCACTTTCCAGTATTGACACAGCATGCAACACAATTGTACCAGCTTCAACCATAACGACTTGGGATTTATGCATTAGGAATAGCTGATAATGATGAGCAATGAGGATCATCGATTCTCGGTAAGTCCACGAGTAACTCACGAATCGTAATACGATGTTTATTAGGCAATGCTTACATGAACTAAAGTCGTTCAAAAATAAAAGGTTAATTTTGACATTTGAGAAACTGAAAGAAAATACATAAAGTGTTTTGATGTAATTACAGAAAGTAATATAGATAGGCGACATTGGGGGTGGCTATGTCCAGCAGTGGATGTCTTTCTGCTGAAATGATGATAATGATGAATACAGATAGGTTACATAACGTAAATAGTAAAAGAATCAAATGTCAAAAAGGGCCTCTTGTTTTTTGTCAACTATAAAGTAGATCTGGTGTTTCATAGAATTAATTAAATATAGAATATAGAGCATGTTTTCTCACGAATATATTGTTAACGGCTCGGGTTGAAATCTATTGTACCTAATGGCTTCATTAGACTCTGTATATTCCTAATATGTTATACAGAACTAGCTGTGCCCGCGACTTCGTCCGCGTGGAATAGTTACTTTGGGCATCATATTTATTTTTGTAAACAACCTCAGCTTTATAAATTATTATAGCTGTTACCCACGACTTTGCCCGTGTCAATTTCTGTTATTTATTTAAAAAATTTAGTTTTTAAAAGAACATAATTATCTAAAAACTTCATAGAGCTACACTTGGGCATGCCATAATCTCGGCGGTAAGTCCCCTCTCTGAGGCGTGGTGGATAGACATCACGCAGGACATGACGCAGGTTCTCACCGGACATGGGAAGTTCAGGAGATTCCTGCGCCGGATTCGTGCGGAAGAGACGCCCGGGTGTCGCCACTGGGTGGCCAGCACGGAGGACACGGTTGAGCACACGGTGGAGGTGTGCACTGCTTGGGAAGAGCATCGCCGTGTCCTCGTGGGGGTGATCGGCGGCGGCGACCTCTCGCGCCGGGCCTTGGTTCAGGCCATGGTCCGCAGCGAAGAAGAATGGCAAGCGGTCGCCTCCTTCTGCGAAGCAGTAATGCTCGTAAAGGAGGAGGCCGACCGCATAAGGCAAGGGCAAAAGCGCCCTCGCCGTAGCCGTCGCCGCCGCGATCCTGCCGATATCCGGCCACCGTAGACGCTGGCTTGCGGACGGTGAGCAATGGGTAGCTCGCCGTCCGGTTGTCTGGTAACAGTCCAAACCGAGACCAAGTCGTCGACGGCGTGCACTGCTCCCGCGCGCCTCAAGGTGTTGTCAGCAAACTGTGGGGCTCTTCAGGGTCGAAACCTCCTGCAGCCGAGGGTTGGTGCGAAAGCGTTATACCGGGGCTCTGGGAATAAGGCAAGGGAGGAACGGGGTAGGTTGTTTAGTCAGTAAGAGTCTGACGCTGTTTCCCGCTCCGCCCAAGAGCGGGATTCGTCATTGGATGATTTTTACCTACCATAAAAAAAACCCTCCGCGCCGCCCGCTAGCAACCCCTCTCCTCGCCCGCCGGCCAGACGCAGCGTCATATTTTGCACATCATGCGACGCGTGTGAATTTTATATCGGAGTTATTTTATAATTGTAACATCTTCTAAGATCTTCATTGAAAATAAGTGATGTCAAAGACAATTTTGTTCACAATTACATACTCTTAATCAACAACACATTTATTTAGATAAAGTACAATATTATTATGTTGATACAACTCTAACAAATAATTGGTAATAATGCATTAATTTCGGCCAAATTTGATTCCCATAAAAACGGTTCTAGTGAGTTAATCTTAAAAGATAGACATATACTGTCGCGGACATTTTTTTAGATCATTTTAAGAGGAATAATTCTTTCATACATATTTTTTTGGAATCTTAAACCGTTTTCGCAGCGCACGTAACGGAAGCCCTCAAAGATGAATAAATTTCCCCGTTTTTTCCACATTTTCCGTTGTTTCTTCGCTTCTATTAGTCGCAGCGTGATGTTATATAGCCTAAAGCCTTCCTCGATAAATGATCTATTCAACACAAAAAGAATTTTTCAAATGGAACCAGTACTTCCTGAGATTAGCGCGTTCAAACAAACAAACAAACAAACAAACAAACAAACTCTTCAGCTTTATAATATTAGTATAGATATGACAGTTATTCATGTAGCATGTTGCAATATTTAGCATCCTATACCAAATATCGAAGTCGATTTTAATGTCAAGATTGGTTTGTGAGAATGAACATTGTAATGCCCATATCAGTTCGAGGTCCGCGATCTAGTCATTACGTGTGTACAATGGATGCCACTGCGGCTGCAGTAGTAGGGCCCAAATTGGCAATCGATCTTGCGAACAATTCATGCGAACTGCTGAGATCTAGAACGATAAATATTAAATCGTATCGGATGCACGAGACACGGTCGTATTCTCACGGACATACCAATCAAGTGAACCGGACGTATAGGTTTAAAAAACCGATCAAGGGCGAGTTATAATCGCGCGCGAAAGGTTTCTTACTCATAGGGATATATTTATAACAGGCAGCTAAGTTTTTTACTTAATATGTTTCAAGATAATCTATTAAATAAAACTGATATGTAAATATACTGCTATTATATTTAAGGCTTACGCAAAATGGATGTTCACTCCCATGCTACGAAAAATTTAAAATCATATTAGCCGAGTCTAAACACAACGGTGCTATATTGTTTAGTTAAAGATCTTATGACCATGTTCTGTCTCCGTCATCAAGCTCTGATCTTCTTTTCGTACGTAAACGGCCATCTTATTTTTTTTAGAAATTAGATTTTTTCCCCGTTTCTTGGGATTCAATATCTGAGTATATGGTTTAAATTGCAACTCGATATCTTTACACGTTTTCGGGATAAAGGGTCTTGACTAGACAAACACCTTCCCTTCAAAACTATTTTTTTTGTCTCGTAACAACAAATTTACTGTTTCCAGATTTTTTCCCATATTTCTGCTATATTATCTTGCTTTGTGCCAAATTTCAGGATTGTGGGTCAACAGGAAGTACCCTATTAATTTTGATTCCTTGAGAGTATAGAAAACTTTTTTTTTTGCAACATAAACTGCCATATCTTTTTTTTTTGTAAATTTAGAAGTTTGATTTTTTTACAGCTGCAAGGGACCGCAGACTTAAAAATATGGTTTAAATTTCAACTCAATACCTCCATGCGTCTTCGAGATAAAGGGTCTTGACAGACCGACAGACAGACGGACAACAAAGGATGGGTCCTTTTTTCCTTTTTAGGTACGGAACCCCAAAATTAAGAAAAAATTAAATAATTTATTTTAAAAATTTGAAAAAATACATTTAAAACTCTCATAGTATTTTATTCAATTTTCCTGGTCCCTATATTCCAAACGCATTAATTTATGTTGTACCTACTGCCGATGATAGCACGCGATTTGCATGAGTAAACCTTTCACTTCTTCAGTATTCAAAGAAAATTTGCTGTGACAGACGGGCAGACAGACGTACGAGTAATCGTATAATCAGTTTTGAGATCAAAGAACCCATAACCTTGATACAAAACTGCAGAAAAAAAAACAATATCATTACATAGTATAAAACAAAGTTGCTTACCGCTGTCCATATATATGCTTAGATCTTTAAAAGTCCGCAACGTATTTTGATGCGGATTTTTTTAATTGATAGAGTGATTCAAGAGGAAGGTTTATGTGTATAATACATGCATTACCTAAACATATATTTAATATCAGGACAGTACGCGTGCGAAGCTGGAGCGAGTTGCTAGAATCGTATTTTTTAAATTATTTTTTTATTGATTATAGGTTCGCGCTTGACCGCTATCTCACCTGACGGAAAGCGACGATGCAGTCGACGATGGAGCGCGCTTACCTAGAAGTAACCTATTCATTCTTGACTAAAAGATATAATATGGAAACCGTTTTCTGTTCCATAAAATACGAGTGCAAAACAAACTTAACTGCTCACGAAATTTATAGGTGTCAGTACAACAGTAATAACTATAAATACACTGTTATGAGATCCAAGACACAATAATAACGACTCCAAAAATCGTGAACTCATAAGGCTCATTATAAGTGTAAAGTTTCGCAGCACGTTATCAAGGCACAGTGTCGCGGCGACGGCGGCGCAGGTAAGGGGCGGCTTGCCTCTGTTGCAACACCTCACTCACGACCGCCTAACTAGCGAGGATGACACAGATCACTGCACGGCCCGACATCACGGATACAATGTTCCATTTATAAACAACTGCATATATTAGTAACTAGCTTTTGTCAGCGGCTTCGTCCGCGTACATAAAATATAGCCTATGGCACTCAGGGGTAAAGCGGCTTTCTATTATTGCTAAAATTTTTACAATCGGACCAGTAGTTCCAGAGATTACCTCTTACAAAAAAAAAAACAAACTTTACCTCTTTAGTATATTAGTGTATATAAACAACAGCATGCCTGGCTTTGCCTGGATTGAATAATTTTTTTAGTATATCTAAACCAATCCCTATAACCTTATCACAAAATGTGCTATTACTTTTTCCATAATTCACTTACGCCACTGACTTCGTACGTACAATCCGTTTCAAATGAGAAAGTTTAAGCAGAGCCCAGTTCTTCAATTTCCAGGCTCTTAAATTTTGCCAAAAAATCACAACATGGCAATCGATCCTATTCTCATTTGGAATGCACAGTAACGAAGACAATGGCTGAAAAGAAAATTACTATAGCAATTATAGACATTTTCTTTTCAAAAATTTTTATTTATTTATTTTTATCTTCCTTACAGCTATCTTTACAGGTATTACCTAATGCGATAGTGCGGCCTTAAAATTATTATTTTTTTGAAATTATAGTGCTTTGGGTATTTGAAGAACCCACTCGCTAAAACTACAGTGGTCTATACTCTCTTCCTTATTGTAAGCATGTTATGATACTACTACAGATTATAGCCATACTTCGGAGCAATCACATGGAGCCATCAAAAAGCTATAATCACCACTTAGGTTTGACAGAAATAACACCTTAACGACGACAAGACGTTTTGTCTTCACTCATCACCGCTTGTGTCTTATGACTTGTAATATGATTATGATAAAGTTAAATCTTACTAATATTATAAATGTTTGGATTTTTGTTACTCAATCACGCCAAAACGGCTGGACGGATCTGGATGAAATTTGGCACAGGCATAGGATACACTCCGGAATAGGACTTAGGCTACTTTTTATCCTGGAAACCCCAACGCCAACCCCAATACCACGCGAGCGAAGCCGCGGGCAAAAGCTAGTCTATCTATATGATTGCACGCAATTTATAGGAATGATTATTTAGAAATATACGAAACGAGACAGGACAGTCTAAAGTTTAGTGATAGTCGCTTCTCTACTGCGATGTCACTCGTATGGCCTTCGAAAGGTAAAAATGTTGAGTATTGCTAGGACCAGGACCTCTCTAGTCGATACGTGATGATATGTACATATGTAGTATAGATACTAACAGATTTGGAAATGATTAAAATTGTTGCTTTTAGAATCGGTATGTTGTAAACATTGGTCAGAAATATAATGGATATCTACGAATAAATTCAGTTTGAATGTAGTAAATGATAAATATATGATATTTATTTTGTAAATAGGTTTTAAAATAACACTTTTACATGTCAATATTTTTTTCTTTTCGTCAGTTTAAGCTAGATGAGTCCAGTGTTTCCTAGCTGACTACCTTGAGAAGAAACACCAAAACAAACTCAGGGGTCAAAGTCTTTTTTAACCTAACCGTAACCTGGTCAAATCATATGAGAACCATGCAGATTAGTGTCTCAGGTGGTCTTTTGAAGAAAGAACCACACAGGTTTTGAGTAGACCTGTCCAGTCCGTGCAAGCATTAGTAGTAAATAGATGACAATCCCTCTCCTATTGAGGAGGCCTGTGTCCCAACAGTGGGAACATTAAAAAGGCTGGTGATGATGATGACAATCTGGACAGTACAAAGTTACAGTTACATTGATTATAATAAAAGAACAGAACACTGCACATTGCGTGCAAATTGTAATATAGCAATCGGTTTGGCATGGTATGTTTATCATTGTCATCGAACATGGTACTCTCTATGGGTAGTAAACTTGTGGTACCGCACCTCCATCCAACCAGATAGTAGAAGATACTGACAGTCTTATTTGTGAGCAGAGGAAACATACAAATAATATAAATTGTATCGAAATGGATAAAAAAAACAGAAAAGAAAACGGCTGTGAGAGAGAAACAATAAAAAAAATAGAACACTGACAAATAATCCAGTAAACAATTGTCGAAAGTTATTTCCCATCTAATAAATCCAGTGCTAACAGGACTACTGACAGACAAATTAATATGTATTTACTTTAAATAAATGGGATCATTGTGTCGATATTAATTGTATATATTCGTCACGTAACGGAGTCATTATTTCTCATTGCATGCGCCCGCGGCGTCCGGGAGTCCCACGATGAAACGGTGACGCAGCGCGGCCGCGCGGCAGATGCACGAAACTAGACGCAAACTCACGCGTGAGCTCTTGCATCGTATCGGTATCACGCTCACCAGGACCAACTTTCCTATATAAACAGCGACTATTCAAATTTAATGTATTCAAAAGCTAAAACTTTGTAAAGTAACACATCTTCAGAGCTCAGTATACTTTAAGGTTTCATGAAAGCTCACCAGTGATGATTTTAGTAAGTGTTTGTTGTATGGATTTATGTGTATCAATACTTACTAGGTAGTTGTCATGTCGTATAAAATTTTTCGATGATTTTAGTACAAAAAAAAACTTTTTTAGTCTCCGGTACTAATAATAATCTTAATTTTATGTATTAGGTATGTAAAGTGTGCGTTTTAAAATAAAATTAATATTTTTCAGTACATATTTTTGATAAGCGCACTTGCGTGGCCGGCAAGCAAATGCGAGCCTCCAGTAAACAGCTACCTCCCTCCGTCTGGCTCAGGAGGCCGGCCGTCTTCACAGTATGGTCCACCTGGAAGTAATGGTGGATCAGGCCCCGGATCTCAACCAGGTGGTAGCTTAAGTCCATCTGGACCTCAAGATTCTTACTCAAACGGACAGACTGGTCCATCAGTAGACACGCAATACGGTCCACCGTCATCAAGAGGTAACGGACAGGGATCTCAAGGTTTTGGACCTCAGCAAGGACAAGGCAATTTCAACCAAGGAAATGCACCTGATTCACAATACGGTCCCCCAGGCCGTGGTAATGGTGGTAATGGAAGGGGCCCAGGAGGCCGAGGTGGTCCAGGCGGCAGAGGTGGACGGCCACAATCCTCTTATGGTCCACCCAGCCAACAAGGTGGATCAAATGGTGGAGGACCAGGATTCGATCAACCAGACAGTTCATATGGCCCGCCACCTACTGGAGGCTTTTCAGGTCCAGGCAATGGACAATCTGGCAACCAACGTCAAGGATCTCAAACCCCGAGCAATAGTTATTTGGCCCCAAGTGGTGGTTCTCAAGGCTCCGGTCAGTCGCAAGGTGGATTCAACGGTGGTCTTGGAGGGCAACCATCGTCGTCGTATGGTGCGCCTGGTTTTGGTGGCGGTGCTGGCGGTCCCGGCGCGGGTGGAAGAGGCAATGGCCGTGGTGGATCAAGCTACGATGATGGACAATCTAATGTAAGTGTTAAAATCCTTAAGCATTCACAAAAACTTTTGAGTCCCTAGCGAACGCCAGCGTTTGCACACCAATTGTTGTTTAATTGTGTCTGTAATTACGAAAGTTAAGTAAAATATGGGATTCTCTTTTTGTTTTTTTACAAGAAATCATGTCTATGCCGTACCATGTTATATATATATTTTTAAATTCTTATAAGCTAATGCTTGACTGCGATCCCACCTGATGGACCACCTAAAATTTTGATAAAACAGTGTAAAAGCGTACATCAGACTGACTACTGTTGCGTGGATCTATTGTAGTTCTACATTACTACTACAAGTCTAGTTGCTAAATAAAAGAATCTTTGTTGTTTTCAGGAGCCGGCTAAATACGAGTTTAGCTATGAGGTGGACGACGCTCAGACAGGTACTAAATTTGGTCATTCTGAGCAGCGTGATGGCGACCTGGCCACTGGCGAGTATAACTTAGTGCTGCCCGATGGCAGAAGACAGGTTGTCGAGTACGAGGCCGGCCTGCAGGGATACATGCCTCAGATCCGATACGAGGGTTGGTTCATTATCTTGGTTGGCGATACGACACCTGTGCATAACTTTTATATTAAACTGTATTGCAGGTTTCCACTATCTGTAAGATTTATAAAATCTATAAGAATCCTCAAATCTATAAGATCTATAAAATCTATAAGATTCCTCAAATTTACAAAATCTATAAGATCTACAAAAGTTATTTGCAAAACTAAGAAGAAAACCGTTTTAAAAATCAGTAAGAAATTAACACCACTGCTCTTAAAACGCTGAAGGATAACGTCGCGAGGAAAGCGAAGCGGCTTATCTTAGAAACAAAAATTCGAAGACATGTGACATCCACCAACCCGCATTGGGTCCGCGTGGTGGATTATGGCTCATTCCTTCTAGATAGGTGGCCTGAGTCCCAGCTATGGGAATATTATAAGCCTGATGCTAAGCTATGTTACAGAATCTTTGGCAATCAATATAATAGTTTATTAAGAGCCTACCATGACATGTTAAAATATCAATCGATAGATTGAGAAAGACGGAGCTATACATCATTATGTAGCTCTATCTTTTTACCAGTTCAGTTTTGATCGTTAAATGGATCATATTAAGAGCTCATGGTATGCCCACTGATTAGAGATTTAAACTTTATTTTACCAAGTATTCTTCTAACTTTCTATCACAGGAAATAGTTGTTGTAACAAATGAGCTATTTTAGTTGTAAAATTACTACGAACTAATCTGCGCATTACCTAAACAAAGCTGTTGGTAATTGAATTTACTTGCTGGTTCAAATTTGTATTTAATTAGTGTTGTTTATTTTATTTACAAAGTTTTTCGTTTGGTTCAGGTGGCGGTAACGGCGGCAATGGAAACGGTTTTGGTCGTGGTAATAAACGTTGAAATTTTTATATTGTGTTTGAAAAAGAACTTTTTTTTAACTTATATAAAATAGTGCTTGATTGTGATCCCACCTGGCTTGTGGCTGTTCGAATAATAATAACCGCACAGGGCGATCATTAAGGTTAAGCAATGTTGGTCGAGGTAAGTCTATGGATGACCATTTTAAAATGCTGAGATTTCTCCTTGCCGTACCTCAAAAAGCACCTTAAACTGTAGTTCTCAGCTGTCATGCCATGGTTGAATGATTAAATACTATGCTGTGTGTTATGGGTTTGAGTCCTGTAAGGAACAAATATTTGTATGGCCTACAGATAGGTGTGTGCGCAGGTAGGCACACATAGGATAGTTCAGAACTATCCAATGTTAGTTACATGTTTGTAAACGCACCTACATAAGATGCAGTGGTAATTCCTAGTGTGGGTGTGACGGGTTTTTAAAAAAAGAAAGGGGTAAAAAGAAAACGGAAAATATGACACGTCTTGCCTAGGGGCTTCGTGTCTCTTAATTACTGGGTGGTGAAGGTCATTCCATGTAAAATAGTGGTACTGAGCTGTATCCAAGAAAATTAGACGCTGACCGTAACACAATTGGGAAAGGACTAGATACATATTTGGTGACTTCGAAGATCAAATAGAGACTTCATCACAATCGTTCTTGGTAAAAGGATTGTAATTAAAGAACCAATAAACAAAGAAGTTTTTTCACAGGTGGCGGTGGATCACAAGGTGGAAGTCAAGGTTATCCTCAAGGCGGCCCAGGTGGTGACTACCCAGGTGGTGGTGGCGGTTTCCCTGGATCTGGACAGGACCAATCAGGGAGCCCTGGACGATACCAAGACGGACAGGGAGATTCGGGTAGTCAAGGCTTCATGGGATACCCCAGTGGAAGGCCTGGTGGAAATGGAAATGGCGGTGGTAATGGAAGAAATGGGAAAGGGTCCCGTGGGCCCCAAGGAGGTGCAGAAGATTTGAACGGCGGTGGTAATGGTTACCCAAGCGGAGGCCCACAGGGTGGTAACGGGGGTTACCCCAGTGGTGGCGGTGGAGGAGGCAGTGGAGGTGGCAATGGAGGTTATCCCAGCGGTGGGCCTGGAGGGAATGGTGGAAGCTTCCCTAGTGGCAATGGAGGTAATGGCAATGGTTATCCAAGTGGAGGTCCAAACGGAGGTAGAGGCGGGCAGAACGGAGGAAGAGGACGCCCAGGATTTCAGAATGGAGGAGGGAATGGAGAAGAAGGTTACCCCAGCGGTGGACCTAGCGGCCCTCGGGGCTCCGGATATTGAAATCAAAACAACGACATCGACTCGCTAATGATAGACATAAAACGCTTCAGTAAGTGCAATACTTACAAACCTAAATGAATTTTATAGCTTTGTAAATAAATTATGTAAAAAAATTAGTTTGTTTCTATTCTTCATTTGTTTTAGTACAATCGGTGTTCAAGCAAAATAGTTATATCGTCAGTGAAATGGTTCCAATTAGTATGATATTACGTTCATACATAAAGACAGAAAGCAAAGTATCACTGTCTCCCGAAAAAAAAATGTGTTACTTCGAAATAGAAGAATAATGATATCCATAAATATGCATCTTTCCTTATGATCTAAGATACATAGAACAAGGATGACCCCTCATATGTTATTCGATAATGGTAAATATTACATGCTACATAACACATTTACACACACACACACACACACACACACACACACATAGCATATAGGGAATAGGTTGCCTCGCTAAATTTAATGCAAATGATGTTAAATAATAAAGTTTGTTACTATATTTTTGACCTAATTTACCCTCATCTGTTATTTGAAAAAATCAAGCATCAGCTGAAAGAATGTACCTCATGGAACTAAAAAAATACTGGTTGCCTTCGCAAAAATGATGTGCAATAGTTAGTTGTCCTGATTTAAGATATAACATATATTATATTATATTATGCCCTCACTGTCGTTAAGTAAAAATAAAGGCAATTAGTGGTTTTTATTACTTTAAACTATTAGCAACAATACGATTAAATTTGGAAATGTTGAAAAATCAGAAATATTCGCACTCACACACACACATAACATATGAGGGGTCATCCTTGTTCTATGTATCTCGTACTATTAATCGTTTACTGTATATGTCTCTGTTTAGAATCGAAGAGTTTTATTTCGTTTAGTAGGTAAGTCCCGTCTTTGAGGAGTGGCTTGAAAGACCTCACGGCGTCCAGTTCATGTGAAATACAACAAGGGCAAAACATACATATAAGGCAAATATTTTAGTAAACTAACAAGGAAAATCCATAATTATCGAAGAAATTTGTCTTAAATTAAATAAATCTGACTGATCAGATGTTGAAAAAAGTTACGTTAGCACATATCCACTTTTAATTAATGGCAAGTAAAGCCGATGTCGGTTTTCCTGCCAATATCTAAAATGTTGGAAAAGCAAGTGTGTATATTATGATTTTAGAAAATGGAAAGGTAATACTGTTCCAGAATTTTTGGTCAACACTACTTTTGACCAAGAATTCTTCGATTGATATAGTTGAACTTGATGGGTTAGTATAAATAAATAAAATAAAATAAAAAATATTTTAATTGTTAGAACCTAAAAAATAGGTAAATATGTAAACCAGAACAGATAAAACATATATTTGGAGCCATGACTAATAATTTTATATTAATTGTAGCGGATGAAAATCATCATCGCCACATACAAGCAATTAACAAGCAATTTTGGAATGAATGATATATTTATTTATTTATTTGGAGAAGGACATGTGAAGAGGGCGGAGACATTGATTGGGAGAGTAGTCTTCGATAGGCGGCTAATTAATGTAAAGTTTTACTCAAGACAATTATAACACAAACCTGTTTACAAAATTGACAATAATTACTCAAGAGCGGTCAAAACTCTCAAAACACAAGTGCTAACCACGAAACAAAATTAACTATTATCCGAAGACAGCTTGTGTAACTGATGTACCATATTTTTTATTAATCCACCCTCACAGAAGATTTATCGAAATGCTAAAATACAAAGTATTTTCATGATAGTATAATAAATGAGTAAAATATTTATTAAAATAGCCTATTCAACAGGCGGGTTAGCCAACTTAAGGCACAACGTTTACAACAATTAACGACTAACGTATTGGTTTGTCTACCAAGATTATGAGGTTGGACATCTCTATGCTGGGATCTCTTGATCGTTTCTTCTATTACCACCGTCATTTTCATTTTCACCGGGTCTTCCTCTAAGTCTAAGGTCTTCATCATCCGAATTTTCCGTTCCGTTCAAAATATTGATCATTTTTACTTTTTCTTCATTTTTGAAATGTGTAGTTCTATCTACTTTTACGCATCTTTGATTTCCTTTTCTTCAATAATAGGCAATGCTATGTAATGGGTAGACTCTTTTTCTTTTTGGTACAGCGGTGCAATCGTTGCTTGGCACTAAAACAAACATTGATACATGTACGTACTGGAGATTTTGAGATGAGATCGCACGTCAGAAATGAAATTAGGAAATGTGCAGAAAAGTGATTGAAAGAAGTGCTCGAGTTTGTTTCGAAGAAAAGTAAATAGCGTTTTTACAAGTAAAGTTTGTTTGGCTAGGCTATTTTTTGTGAGTAAACAGTATTTAGAAAGTATTTTCCTTCTTGCAAATAGAGTTCAAATAGATGAGTTCTTCTTGCAAATAAATTAATTAATTTATTAGTTAATAATTTGTAAACAAAATTAATAATATTGAATTTAAATTAAATTTCAATGATGTTAATGAACTACTTTGCTATATTGGCAACATACTCACTTTTAATTTGATAGCTCCATTTATGAAATTGGTTTCGGTTGCAGTAAAGCTAAGCTGCAAAATAGTTTCTGCAGCATCAGGTCTTTCAGCCGACACCCGGTGCCAAGGGCCTGATACGTAGGAAACGGGCGCAGGCCTGTCATTGACAAACCACACCAGATGGGCATTCGGCCGGGATGGTCCAAGTGAACAGTTCGCGGCCACCAACTCGTTCAAATTGTACAGCTCTTTGAGACCCTTTACGCGGGGTCTGGTCTTTGGAAGAACTGAAAGATAAAAATAACAACTAATTTTTTTCAAGGTCATCAAGTTGTACAGACATATGTATAATTGGCGCTCAAGGGGATAAAGAAAAATATGAATAGTAATCTGTAGCGTAATGTGTGCAAACGTGTATTATACAGAGTGATAAATGAAATACAATTAAAAAAAAATCAAACTCTTATCACTATAGTTATATTGACCTAAGAGGTCAATTAAGAATGGGCAAATATTCGACACGTGTTAGATATGGAACTGTCTTAAAGACATACTTACAGTGTATATGCATGTATTTTGATCGAACCTCAACCGAAAAGTACGGCGCATCACTGTCCACTTCACAACTATAGTTTCCTGATGACTCCTGCGTTAGGTTAATTAGTGTCACAGCATTATTTGAAGAACGTTCTATCTGTAGTTGAAAAAAAAAAACTTTTAACGCTTGCTTAAAAACCCAGTCCTATTCTTTTAATTTTTTTATCTTCGGCATTAGTGCGGAAAGTGCGACAGCTCACCTCCGCCACAGTTTACTGTATTTATCATATCAGCCAAGCAGTCCCCGTTAGCATAGCATCAGGCTCATAATATCTCCACTGCTGGGACACAGGCCTCCTCTCTAGGAGTGGGAATGGGCCGTAATCCTCCACGCGGGCCCAGTGCGGGTTGGTGGATGTCACATGTCTTCGTATTTTTGCCAGTTTCCTCACAATGTTTTCTAAATTGTTTTGGGAGCAGTGATGATGAAATAAATTACACAAAGTAATGCGCCTGTATCGGGCCATTACCACTCGGCCACCACTGCTCTATCAACTTATGTTCGATTGAAAACGGGTGAAAGATCTTTGATTGTTTTGCAAATCATAGCACGATAGACACATTCATGAAATTATTGAAAGGTTTATAAGTGCCTAGTTGACATTTAGACATCATCTTGCGATTGTCGAGGCTTGCTAACGCTTGGCAAGCGTGTAAACCTATCATAACAATGCTACTTGCTTGTACGATAGTTGCATAGTTAAATGCTAACAATGACATTATCTACAGTAAAATTACGAGACACGTAGAAAAAACCTACTCGCACTAAATTACACTTATGTTTTCAATGATGTCAAAAATGAAAAACGTGCTTGTCTATACAAGCACGTTCATAGAAACTATTTGTCAAAACACTGGAAAGTTAACACAAAACTCCTCTGCAGCGCTTCATTGGTATCGTCGTCTATCAAAACTTTTAAAACTTACGGCGTGGATACGTCAAACCCAAAACTGTACTGATGTCATCAATGTAAAAGTGTATTGAATACAGAACACTTAAATGAAGCAAAGTGACTACGGCACGCATAATATAGTGCTAAGTACATATATATCTATGGTGCTATTTTACTCACATCAACCTTTACTCCATCTACATGGAAATAATATGCATTGGGTATATCTCTAGGTACGTAGCGATAGAACTCTTCTCCATCTTTGTACCACTTGACAGCATACAACTTGTCCTCTTGCAGGTCGTACTGGCAACCTAGGCGTACCTTTCCACCTTCGCGCTCATGAGAAGGTACCCGGAGATCTACCAAACGCAAGCTCTTCACTGAATCTAAAACACATTGAGATACGATTTATGCATGAGTAAAACAGAAAATATGTGTAACACCTTGCGGAACAGGCCGTTCAACAGGCAGTAAACAGGTAAAAAAAAAATGGCACAAAATGCAATCAAAAACTTTGCGTGATTATTTTTAAAGAAAGGAATAAGTACTAGGTATAGCAATATAGAACATTATTCATTTTTTTACGATAATTCTGTTTTATTTTCGATATCCCCTTATTTTTGTTTGTCCCAATACTACTAGATATACTTTATTTATAGTGTGGCCTGCCGCTTAAGGGCGGGTGGGCTCAGCGAAATAGGCATTTAACGCTACCAAGAGTTGCCCGCGACTTTATGTACATTATAATTTACAATTTGTATTATTTTGATATTCTTTACGGTACAGAAGCGAAGCGCGCGCTCAAAAATTGGCACAGGTCCTTCCTCGGTAACGAGACACTGGCAAGCGACGCGCGGATCCAAAATCACTTGAATAATCGAAAAAAAATTCACTAATTTAATTAAAAAAAAACGATTCGGTAGCATCGCTTCCAAAATGAATTACCTTTATATTGATGTTATTTATAAAATATGAAGTGTTATAGTACTCGTTTAATATGCAAAAAAAATCACAAAATCTAAGCTACTTCAGAATTTTTTTCTATCGAGAAAATAGTATGGTGTCGTGTATTGAATGGATACATGCCAAAGAGAAAGAATGTGTCTTAAATATATATTTTTTTCAGATTCAAAAAGTTGTAACTTGCCTATCAAAAGTGAGTTCAAAAACCGGCAAAACCGGGAAAACCTAGCCTTAACCTGGTACAATTCTCATATCCTCTTTAGTAGGTCTTGCAGCAAAGCAAACCTAAGTGGGGTTCAAGGTTGTTCTAACAGTAGTAACATAAAAAAATGCGTAAATTTTTCTCAAAGCTATTTGTCAAAATACTGAAAAGCCGTTTCATTGGAATTATTTCGTCTATCAAAACTTTTAAAACTTACAGCTCTCACACTGCGTGAACGTCAGAAGTGCACTAATGTCATCAATGTTAAGCTGTATGGCCTGCAGTTCACCTGAGCCAAGTAAAATTACTGTATGGTACGTCTAATCTAGTGCGTAGTACATAATATATGGATGCAACTGAGCACTGGTAGTAGAAACTCTTTCTTTTTGGAGTCACTTAAAAAGTACGGTATAATAAGTACAATACCTTGCGTCAACAACAACAACAACAGGATCGTCTTGCCAAACATCTTGGTACAGTATTTCCAGGTCTGTGTCATGCCCACGCGCACACTTCACGTCACTACACCAGCTCTCGGAGTGTATTACTTTGACTTCACTTTGTGTGGGATCAAAGGCTATCCTTTATCTATACTAATATTATAAAGAGGAAATATTTTTGTACTATTGTTCGTAATAAAAAAATTCAAATATTACTAAACAGATTTAAAACATTCCCTCATCAGTACAATCCTGCTTTCAGTGGCGTAAGTATACCACCTGAGGCCCGAACCAAATTTATTGAAAGGGGCCCCAAACAAATCATCTCATTGTGTTTGAATTTAATTTAATATATTTTGTAATTATTGGGTTACTCGTTCTGAGCCCATAGCTTCTTACTTAGACTGGGGGCCCCGTCATACCGGAGGCCCGTGGCATTTTGTCAGTTTTGCTACCCTAAGTGTCTAAACACACTATGCCGAACGTACGCGACCGAAGTTCCGCGGCTGATTTTACGTTCCAACGTATTCGGCTGATATGACACACCATAAGTGCCGAACTTACGCGGCAGAAATTCAGTTGCGCTATTTTGTGTGTATATTCAGTGTAAACACTACGGACGGACACGCGGGGAGCGGGCGGGAGCATGCCTGCCTCCCGCTGCTCCCCGCTCCCGATCTCCGTCGGCAATCGAACCGAACTTCGGTCGCGTATAATGTGTGTTTTACAGAATACGTTGCCGCCGAATTTCCGCTGAACTTACGCCCGACTGAAGTTCGGCTGTACGCTATAACGCAACGTAATTTCGGCATAATGTGTCGCTAGTAATTCAAATAGCATTTCAGGCGTAATCATGCCGCCCTTCCGTCGCGTATCCTCGGCATAGTGTGTTTAGACAATATTAGTTACGGCACTGACTGCTTTATATCTGAATGACATGATGTTAGTATTTTTTACCTTAAATCCGTCTGCAGAAGCTTTTTTAATTACCTAAAAACATTTCAGTTTTTGGCATTTCAGTAATTAAATATATAAATAATAATAAAAATATAATATATTATTATTATTTCCATTTCAGGTATATTATATATAAATAATAAACCTGAAATGAGTTTACTGTAGTAACTTATACCGTTTTTATGATTGAACCTCAGCCAAAGGTCACAGTAAAACAAGTTATATTGCGATAATTTAAATGTTTTCATTACGAATTAAAACAAGATAGATAAGAATTCAACATTTACTGAGATAAAACTAAAATCTGCATGGTTCTCATATAATTTGCGCATTACATGTTTACTGTATGGAGTTTAAAAGTGACTTTGATACCTGAGTTTGTTCTCAGGGTAGAGTGTAGTCAACTAGGAAAAACTAGACTAATCTAGATTAAACTGACGATAAAAGTTTACGTGTGTAAAAATTCAAGTGTTCTTTTGAAACCTACTTACAAAATAAACATCATTTATCTTAAAGACGTACTCGTATCTTGGAGGTACGGTCAGCAGCACATAAGACTATATAAATCTGTCAGATTTCTCCAATACATTTTGAACCTTGTTATATTATAGTTAAGAGTTGAAAATCGTTTGCAGAATTTTGACAGTTTGTTGTAGTCTTATGTGCTTACCGTACCTACCTAGACAGTGTGGATTAAATTCAATTTATTTTTACCCCATGACAACGTCTCCAATCTCTTAATCGACTGTGGGCTCAAACTGACCGCTGCAAAAACAATCTGGCTAAATGCTTTGAGCTATCTCCATAAAGGTGCTCCCACACAGCAGTTATATAGCGTTAGAGACTGACTTTAAAAAAAAAATATAACAAAAGTTATAAATTGTTACAAATTATAATAAATTGTTATTGATGTTATACAACTTCATTTAACAAAAAGTTTTACAACTGATTACAATATGATATTACAAAATATAACTTTTGTTGCATAACATCATCAGAGCCTCAGCGGGTTCAGGGGGCATCCAGTAAGAGCGCCTTTTCTTCTTTTTTTCAAACAAAAAATAAATGCCAAACCTAAGACAAACCCAAACGATTCAACATAATGTTATACGATGTTATACAAGTTATACAACGAGTTCAACTTCAACCAATGTGGGAGTGTTTATAACATATAAAATTTCTTAACATGTTGTAGAGTATTGTTACACGCTGTTATAAATGACACAATGTTGTATAACGTTATATAACTGCTGCGTGGGAGCACCTTTACAGGGTCAGTGTGGAGTCGCTGCACAAGACATGCTTACCGCATTCACTGTCCCACAATGTTTTTGCAGCACTCGCGACCGTCAGGGGTGAAAATAAGATGGTAAACTCACTTCACATTTTCTCTAACTGTGTAAAGTTCAGAGAGCAGTAGTGGTCGACTTGTCGCGGGTTCAAACCCAGCCAGGTGCATTACTTTGTGTAATTTATTTCATCTCCATTGCTCTCAAAACGGTGAAGGAAAACATCGTGAGGAAACCGGCATGTCCTAGAACCAAAAATTCGAAGACATGTGACATCTGCACTGGGCCGGCATGGTGGATAATGGCCCATTCCGTCTCCTAGAGAGGAGGCCTGTGTCCCAGCAGTGGGGACATTAAAAGGCTGATGATGTATAAAGTTCTAATTTAAAATAAAAAAATGTCAGAAAGAACGCGAGTTCACGTAAAATCGCCGAACCATTTGGCATATGGCTATCTATGGGCCGAACACTCAGAATTATTCTGAGCGTTTGGCTTTATGTGACGTTCTCATCATGTTTGAAGTAACACAATATCCTTTTCTTTATGAAAATAAAATAAAACTAAGTGTGTGTTTAGAAAGAATATAATCGTTAGATTTACATAGTACAAGATCATACTCCAATTTCAGTACAGAAATAAATCAGAAAAAAATCCGCTGCGGTGTCCCATTAAGATTTGAGTATCCAAATCGCATAATCCTTCTAAATTAAACATATTTTTTTACTTTTCTTCAGGCAGTGTAGTACTATTTAACATTACCGACGTTCGATTCCCTTTTCTTCAGTAGAAGGCTTTATGTAATGGGTAGACTCTTTTACTTTATAATACAGCGGTGCAATCGTGGCTTGACACTAAAACAAATATTGATACATAAACATACAGGAAATTTTGAGATTAGACCTCAAAAACTAAATTAGGAAATGTTTTTTTATATTTAGATATTTACAATTTCAATGGAGTTTATAAATTGTTATGCTCTTTGCCACTCACCTTTATTTTGACGGTTCCATCTATGAACTCAGCTTCGCTTGCATGGAAGCTAAGCTGCAAAATAGTTTCTGAAGCATCAGGTCTATCAGCCGACACCCTGTACCAAGGGCCTGATACGTAGGAATCGGGTGCCACCCTGCCGTTGATGAACCATATCAAAAGGGACTGAGGGTGCGATGGTGGCAGAGAACAGTTTGCGGCCACCAAGTTACCAAAGTTGTACTGGTTTTTGAGACCCACTACGCTGGGACCGGTCTTTGGAAGTACTGGAATAAAAAATGCTATGCTATTATCGGAAAGTTCCTAATTTTCCAAATTTAAATTTGTCGATAAAACTTTTTATTTATGTTCTTGGATAAATATAAAAAAAAAATATGCTCAAATATTGTATATTCTATTTTTGAAAATTTGATAACCGGATGGTGCGAAATCATGCGCGAACGCTTGCTTGAGTATTTCTCAGGCGTTATTCTCAGTATTTCCCATAGTGCCTATTTATTTAAGAACCTTAAAAGTTTTTAAGAATACAATTTTCATTACTCAGAAATCTCGATTTAACGTGCAAAATTTCCTATATATATTAATTTTTGTTGATTGTAATATTAAAGATATGTGAGTGTTTTCAAATTATATACTCATCGATACAGTTTCATGTTACGGATCGATCCTTCACGAGATTAAAACGATCCGTATAGGGAGAAAACGAGAAATAACTTCAAAAACACATAAGAGTAATATGGAAAGTGGCGCTTGTGACTCAAAAGTTGAAAGGGGATAGTCTACGGTCAAGTGAAGAGGATAGATGAAACGCATGTTACTAAAAGATGAGTTTACTTGAGGAAGGGTGGAAAGGGGGAAGGAGGCCAAAGAGAAAATGGATGGATTGTGTGAGGAGTGATATGAAAGAGAAAGAGTTAGTGATAGCGTGGTGAGTAACAGGACAGAACGGAAGAAAAATACGTTCTGCACACCAATTGAATAGCCCTGGGGTCAAGGGTTGATGCAAAAGCGTAACACCAGGGCTCTGGGATTAAGGCAAGGAAGGAACGGGGTAGGTTGTGTAGTCAGTAAGAGTCTGATACTGTTTCCCGCTCCGCTCAAAGGCAGGGATTCGTCATTGGATGATTTTTACCTACCATAAAAAAAAAACCCAATTAAATGGCACGAGGGCGGGAAGATGGTTATGATGATGACCTTGGACAGTATCTCGTAATTCAAACTTACAGTATACATCAAGGTATTTGTAAGCAGTCTTAGTTTCAAATCTCGGTGCATCACCATTCACTTCACAACTATAGTTTCCTGATGACTCGTGTGCCAGGTCAACCAACGCCACAGTGTTGCCTGTAGAACGTGCTATCTGCAATTGGATGAAAAAGAAAACATAGCATAGGTATAATATAATAATAATATGTCCACAAGGGACTAGATGGCGTTGTGTGTTATGGGTACTAGACAACTGATAAACATACTTATATGTTTCTAAATACATACATGTTATAGATAAATTACACCCAGACACAGAACAAATGATCATGCTCATGAGGCCAGTGCGATTTTGGATTCTCACTAAAGACACCACAACCGTTTTGGTAAAAATATCTAAATATGTATCTACGTCAAAGTCAAAAACAAAAAAGTATAGCATTTCATAGGTTATCTAAAAATATTTGCAATTGACGATATATTGACTGACTTGTATCAATCAGGAGGAAATATTCAACATTACAACATTATTTACTCATGAAGCTTTGAAAATGAAAATTATTGAAACTCTTTTGCTACCTTATTCCAAAACGTGATCTAAATTAGATCCGGGGCTATTAACGTTCAGAACGTTTAATTGAAATTAGACCTAGTAATAGTCTCGATCTAAATGTGCTTCATTTAGATCGCATTTAATAGGTACTAGCTGTGCCCGCGACTTCGTCCGCGTGGAATAGTTATTTTGGGCATCATATTTATTTTTGCAAACAACCTCAGCTTTATAAATTATAGCTGTTACCCACGACTTTGCCCGTGTCAATGTCTGTTATTATTTTAGACAATTTGGTTTTTAAAAGAACATAATTATCTAAAAGTACTTCATAGAGCTACACACCCCCTTGGGCACGCCATAATCTCGGCGGTAAGTCCCCTCTTTGAGGCGTAGTTGGATAGAGATTACGGCGTCCTCACCTTCCGCATGACGCAGGTTCTCACCGGACATGGGAAGTTCAAAAGATTCCTGCGCCGGATTCATGCGGAAGAGACGCCCGGGTGTCGCCACTGAGTGGCCAGCCCGGAGGACACGGTGGAGATGTGCCCCGCTTGAGAAGAGCATCGCCGTGTCCTCGTGGGGGTGATCGGCGGCGGCGACTTCTCGCGCCGGGCCTTGGTTCAGGCCATGATCCGCAGCAAAGAAGAATGGCAAGCGGTCGCCTCCTTCTGCGAAGCAGTAATGCTTGTAAAGGAGAAGGCCGACCGCATAAGGCAAGGGCAACTTTGTCCTCGCCGTAGCCGTCGCCGCCGCGATCTCGCCGATATCCGGCCACCGTAGACGCAGTCTCGCCGTAGACGCTTGCGGACGGTGAGCAATGGGTAGCTCGCCGTCCGGTTGTCTGGTAACAGTCCAGACCGAGACGAAGTCGTCGACGGCGCGCACTGCTCCCGCGCGCCTCAAGGTATTGTCAGCAAACTATGGGGCCCTTCAGGGTCGAAACCTCCTGCAGCCGAGGGTTGGTGCGAAAGCGTTATACCGGGACTCTGGGAATAAGGCAAGGGAGGAACGGGGTAGGTTGTTTAGTCAGTAAGAGTTTGACACTGTTTCCCGCTCCGCCCAAGAGCGGGATTCGTCATTGGATGATTTTTATCTACCATAAAAAAACCCCTCCGCGCCGCCGCAAGCAACCCCTCTCCTCGCCCGCCGGCCAGGCGCAGCGTCATATTTTGCACATCATGCGGCGCGTGTGAATTTTATATCGGAGTTATTTTAAAATTGTAATAACTTCTAAGATATTCATTGAAAATAAGTGATGTCAAAGACAATTTTGTTCACAATTACATACTCTGAATCAACAATACATTTATTTGGATAAAGTTTAATATTACTATGTTGATACAACTCTACCAAATAATTGGTAATAATGCATTAATTTCGGCCAAATTTGATTCCCATAAAAACGGCTCTAGTGAGTTAATCTTAAAAGATAGACATATACTGTCGCGGACATTTTTTTAGATCATTTTAAGAGGAATAATTTCGTCATACACATTTTTTTGTTATCTTGAACCGTTTTCGCAGCGCACGCAACGAAAGCCCTCAAAGATGAATATTATTCCCCGTTTTTCCCACATTTTCCATTATTTCTCCGCTCCTATAAGTTGCAGCGTGATGTTATATAGCCTAAAGCCTTCCTCGATAAATGGTCTATTCAACACAAAAAGAATTTTTCAATTCGAACCAGTACTTCCTGAGATTAGCGCGTTCAAACAAACAAACAAACAAACAAACAAACAAACTCTTCAGCTTTATAATATTAGTATAGATTAGACCTACTAAATGATCCCGGAACTACGTTTAGATCGCGTTTTGGAATAAGGCGGTTGCAGTTGTCAAAGGTAATCCCTTTGACTATTTCAGCGAATCATCGCACTATACATTCATGAATAATTTATTGAATGATTCTGACATTTAGATCTAATCTAACAATCCTACTTGTTTCTTATAAGACGTTTATGCCTTGCCTTGTTTGTGTACTGAATAAAAGAGCTAAACAGTAAAATGTTTTTTGGCTGAGACAGTGATGTAAGCGAGTTGTAGAGATAATCTCTCGAGCACTCGGCACTATGTTTATACTTGCCGAGTATTCGGTCGAGAGCACTGTCTCACCCGTTTACTTGGTACTTGTAATTAAGGCAATTACACTGTCAAATGTTGTGCTTTTCCTTGGGTTCACGTTTACGTTCGATTTTCAAGTCAGGCAATAGGTACTAATGATTTTTTTTTCCATAATTACTTTATTCGCCTTTTTAGTTAATGGTGTGATACCCTAATAGCTCGAAAAGGATACAAACATAGGATACAAAGCAGTTGGTCCTGCACCTATTCTCTCCCTGATCGTGTTACTTGTATTTAAATGCACGCTTGAGGACTAAGGCGATTCTCACACTGCCCCACAAGATGCAGCATGTTGCGTTTAAACGTATCTACGCGCCTACTTGCGGGAGTGCAAATTTGCATCATCGTGCGTGTTTTATACGCACACACGCGCGTAGGTGCGTTTTGTAGATTCACGCACGGCGGCTCTCATTTATTCGCCGTTCTCTATGGTGGTCGTGCAGTACTGAGCATCACGATCGTTTTGATAGAAATGGTTAATAGTGTGGAACTCATTCGGGACGCTGCCATTATACTAACTGTTTGGTTTTTGTACGGTCACAAATACACACACAAAAACAAACACACACGTCACGCCCATTCAAAATCACGCGCGGCACTGCGGGATTCGGTGTGCCATACCTTGCGTCTCGCCCCGCACCCACGCGCGGGGCTGCATGTTTCGCCGCGTGTATGCGCGTGATCCGCATGAACGCGCGTGGATGCATTTTCAGTGTGTTGGACTGTGCGTGTTTTCCATACAAACGGAGATACTTACAAGCAACGGAAGAACACGTATCCACGCGCTACGCTGCATCATGCGGGGCAGTGTGAGAATCGCCTTAAAGTCAGTCAAGTTATTCATGAAATAATAAAACTGTATGATTGTATTCGACATAAGTTGAGAGATAACTAAAAATAGTATAGAGATAAACTTTAGTAAAATATTTGTAACCTTATAACTGCCTACTTTGGATATATCCAACAAACACTCTCGCATTCATTCCGCCAAGGACATAACACAAGGAGTTGTCAGCAAATGAAGAGGCCCAACTGCAGGTCCGAAGCCTACTGGGACCCCGGTCCAGCTTCTGAAAGGAAGGTCCGGCTCTGGTATGAAGGCTAAGAGGGAAAGGGGTGGGTCGTTTAATCAGTAAGAGTCTGACACTGTTTCCCACTCCGCGCAAGAGCGGGACTCGTCATTAGATTATTTTTCCCACCATGAAAAAAAACATCTACGACCAAAATAATCCATCTCGTCTGTCGCTATGAGGTTTGAAGACCTAAACAAGATTAAGTACCTTTTTTATTTGTTACAAACTTTCAAAATCAAATCAAAATCAAAATGGTTTTTATTTCATATAGGCCTACATGGGCACTTATAAAACGTCAGAAGCTAGTGCACGGTTCCAAATTGGTCGTTTCCTATGGAGAAGAACCGGCAAGAAACTCCATGGTTACTCTTTTAAAAAAATGGTTTCTTACAATATTATCTCGTTATTACAGTATTTATGTCATTATGTAAGAACAGTGTAGACCAGTCAATATTGTACTCAAAAGCACAATAAAAATAATCATAATAATAAAAAATCAAAGGTGAGTCGTAATAGGATTTGCGAAGTCTACAGTGTTCTTACTTTACAACGTGAGATGTAAAGAAAGAAATATTATATAAAACAAAAAAATTAATAAGTATGAAAAAAAAAATACATAGGTATATCACCACAACAGTTACACTGCGAGATGCTAACAAAATAAATTATTATTTAATTTAAAAGTTTTTAAATCTTAATAATATAAATATTGCAAAAGCAATGTGTCGAAAAAAGAGGGAAAAAAAAGTGTATATAAAAACAAAGATGGAGCAGTTAATAGACATAAATACACAATATGAATGAGTTACCAGGGAGCCACATGTGCAGGAGCAGTCATTGCCAAACAAGCTTGTCTTCTATATAATCCTTAACCTTATAATATGCTTTTTTGGTTAGGACCCGCTTAATATGATTTTTGAACTTTCCCTCACTAAGTTCAGTTACCGTTACTGGCAGCTTGTTATAAAAGCGTATGCTGTTAACTAAAAATGACTTGCTGGTCTTGGCTAGTCTCCATTTGGGTAAAACAATTTCGTGTTTACTGCGCGTGTTCTTGTTATGAATATCGCTTCTAATTTTAAAAAGTCCTAAATTTTACGAACATACAGGATACTTTCTAGGATATAAAGAGAAGGCAGAGTCAGTATATCGATTTCTTTAAATTTATCTCTAAGGGACTCGCGAGGACCCATTTTATAAATAGCCCGGATGGCTCTTTTTTGTAAAATAAAAATTGAGTCGACATCAGCTGCAGATCCCCACAATAAAATGCCATAAGACATAATACTGTGGAAATAAGCATAGTAGACTAATCTAGCTGTGGCTACATCTGTCAATTGCCTTATCTTTCTTACTGCATATGCAGCTGAGCTTAGTCTACCAGAGAGAGTTCTAATATGAGCGCCCCATTGCAATTTAGAATCGATAGTTATACCTAAGAAAACAGTTTCCATTATGACATCAAGTTTTTTGCCGTCAAGTATTAAACTGATGCCAACTTAAGGGACATTTGGCGATGAAAATTTTATACATTTCGTTTTATTGGCATTTAATAGGAGGTTGTTAGCTTCAAACCATTTAGAAAGAACAGCCAGACTTTCATTGACATGTAAAACATCCACATCCTTCCTATCTACTTTAAAAATAAGGGAAGTGTCGTCTGCAAAAAGGATTATGTCGGATAAATTAGCCATCATGTAAGGAAGGTCATTAATATAAACCAGAAAAAGGAAAGGGCCAAGAATTGAACCCTGAGGCACGCCCATCTTTACTAAAGACCCCGAGGACGTCGCCCCATTAATGTTTACTTTTTGCTGCCTGTGAGATAAATAGGAAAAAACAAGATCAGCAGCTCGTCCACGAATTCCGTAATGATGTAATTTACAGATCAGAGTTTTATGGTCAACACAGTCAAATGCTTTTGAGAGGTCACAGAATATGCCAATGGCATCCTGGGATTTCTCCCAGGATTCCAAAATGTGACTGATGAGTTTCACTCCTGCATCCGTCGTCGACCTTCCTTTCGTGAAGCCAAACTGATGACTATGCAAAATCCCATTCACATTAAAATGACACAGCATCTGGTCCAGCATGATTTTTTCGTAGATTTTACTCAATGCTGGAAGCACAGATATAGGTCTATAATTAGAGGGGTCACTCTTACTACCTGATTTGAAAATTGGTACAACTTTACTATGTTTCATTAAATCAGGGAATGTACCGCTGTCCAAACATTGATTAAATATGCCTGTTAGGACAGGAGCAATTGTATCAATAATATCTCCCAGAACTTTAACTGATATACCCCATAAGTCCTCAGTGTTTTTCATGTTAAGACTCTTGAAGGTTTTTATAATTGTATCAACAGAGATACGCTTAAATTCAAAGGTTGGTATATCCTTAGTAAAATGTTCTTTTAAAAAAGATTCAGCTAACAAAGATGAAGAAGGGAGAGATTTCGTAACTTTTATTGGGATGTTAGTGAAAAAGTTTTCCAATGTCTCAGCCACTTTTAACTTATCCGAAATTATTTTATTATCAATTTTTAGGGACAATTCATTTCGATCTTGTTGGTTGGTCTTTCCAGTTTCTTTGTTTATCACCTTCCAGACAGCTTTTATTTTATTCTTAGAATTTCCAATTTTCTTACTTATTGACATAGACTTAGCTTGGGCGCTTTCAAATATGGACCTAAAACATAAGGCAGTTCATCAAGAAATTGTCAACTTATCAAAAAGTATCAGACTAGATTGTCCAGACATGTAAATCTACTTGCATCAAGGTTAGAAGGCTGTGCGTTAATATGTCAGTCAGTCAGTCTCTTCTTTTATATATATGTTACCGGCCAAACCCGATTTCAGGACAAACTAATTTGGCCTAGGCTAAACTAGTTCTTCCTATTAGCGATAGGATAAACTAGTTTAGCCTAGTCTAAACTAATTTGTCCTAAGCCCAATAGGATAAACCAGTTTAGGCTAGGCCAAACTAGTTAGTCCTGATATAAATGCGCACACTCTAGTTTAAACATTCTAATATATCTAGAAAGTCAAAATAAATAGATAAACTGAATAAAATACTCCGTAATTGGAAAAATAATCCATTTTATTAAACTGTAGTGATTCGTTCTTAAAAGTTATATTTAAACGGTAATACCAAGGGTAATACGAACAATCATACTATAACAAATAATACTGTATTTTTTTTTAATAGAAACAAAAATCAATTATTAAATTTGTTATTTATTTTTACATGGTTTGCTTTGGTGGCACTTAGAATTGCAGAGTATCATTACCTTCTTGCACTGGCATCTATTTGTGGAACAGTTTTTATAAACTAGTGCGCCTTACCACCAACGATTGCATCACCGCTTACCATCAGGTAGGATCGCAGTCAAGCACTAGTTTATTGCAAGTATAAAAAAAAAAACGCTGCATCTCACAAAACTTTGGCCTGTTCCAACTGAATGTTTCGTAGCTGCAATTCGTAACGATATTTCAGAGGTAATATTTTTTTTTATAGCCTACTTTGTGTCCCACTGCTGGGCAAAGGTTTTCGCCTTCCAAACTTCTCTGTCTTGGGAGATCTCCGGCTAAGTTTGCCCCGCGAACGTGATTAGATCATCACACCACCTTCGCCGTGATCGACCTCGACGGCGTCGACCTCCCTCAGGCGTCCAGTGAGTGATAATCTTCGCCCATCTGTCCATTATAGTTTAATAAAATTGATTATTTTTACAGTTACGGAGTATTTTATTCAGTAATTTATCTATTTATTTTGACTTTCTAGATATATTAGAATGTTGAGGCTAGTCCATACCAGTTTATCCTAGAGTGTGCGTATTTATATCAGGACGAACTATAGTTTGGCCTAGCCTAAACTGGTTTATCCTATCGGGCTTAGGACAAATTAGTTTGGACTAGGCTAAACTAGTTTATCCTATCGCGAATAGGAAGAACTAGTTTAGCCTAGGCCAAACTAGTTTGTCCTGAAATCGGGTTTGGCCGGTAACATATATATAGATGAACAAGTGAAGATATTTTTTCACTTACGTCAACTTTAACTCCACGCATACGGAAGGTTTGTAAAGAGGGCTGATTCGAAGGCACGTAGCGGAAAAACTCAAGATTGTCTTTGAACCACTTGACGGAATACAAGGTGTCTCCTTGCAGATCGTATTGGCAACTGAGCATGGCTTTTCCACCTTCACGCTTATAGGAAGGAACCCGGAGCTGTACCAAACGTAAGCTCCTTACTAGACCTGCAAGATATTAAAACACGGTAAAGCATCACTAAATCATTAGGCTAGTTATATGTATACAATGTATTTTTATAAAAATTCAAGTGTATTTTATAAAAAAAAACTAACAGAGTTACAGACTAACCTATCTTTTATTGAAGCAAGAAAATAAATAAATAACACAAATTAGCAATATAAAAGTTACATGTTTGAGCCGTTTGAGGTTGAAGCACTAGGGCCGTGAGGGCAATCATTGAATTGTGCGCGATATTAAAAAACAGCTGGTCGACTCTTTTTATGACCAGAGGGCTGGGCTTTATTTCTGTCAGGGAATCAGCATTGCCATCCTGCGTGGCAATGCTGCCAGCGTTCTAGGCACTTTATGCCCTTAGTTAAAAACACTTGACTGCGAAAATCAGTCAAAAATGTTTTTACCTAAACGCATTGGTCAAAAGTACTTTTGCCTAATTTTTGCAGTCAATGAGTTTTAACTGTACCTAACATATATGTTACAATATTTTCAAATTATCAATGAGTATGAGAAGACTGAGCAGATTAGTAAGAATTGTACCCAAAATCACAAAATAAAATTATAATAAAGTGAATACTCATAATATTAAATTCAGAACTTTTTGATTCTATTGACTAATCACAGAAGTAGTTACTTAGGTACCCTCTTCTGTTAGGTACCTTTAATTTCATAATAGTTATTTTATACAGCAATAGTCAGGGACAGGTACGCATATGGTAGTAAGGAGTTAACACCGGACCAGACCGGCAATAATAGGCCGGCAGCCAATAGAAGGAATAGTATAATATGTGCACTGAAGTACGATACCTGGGGTCCACAACAACAACAACAGGAGAATCGTTCTGCAAAACATCTTGGTACAATATTCTCAGCTCTATTACGTAACCACGCGCACTGCACAGTACTGCTACAGTTGGATTAAATACTCTCACAGCACATATGCGATATAGCGACCAGTGGTTTATTTTATTTTAACTTTTCTTGAATGCAAGATCAGAGGCTATCACGATTTTACGAATTCAAATTATGTTTTGGTAAATAAAAATGTTTAAAAGAGATAACAGTAGCCTAATAATTGTCAAATAATAAAAACAATAAAAAATCAAAGGTAATGGTAGTCTAATAATACTTCTCTTTATCAATCTTTGTAAAAGATATTTAAATTTATACCTGAAATGGTTTCATTGTCGAAACTTCTATAATTTTTAAATATATCGCAGCTAAAAGGTCAGAGTGGAACAAGTATCATCCGAGATAATTTAAATGTTTACATTTAGAATAATCTAATAATAAAAACATTAACTGAGATAAAACTAAGGACAGTTCTATCAGCTACCTTGATTGAAACTGTTACGTTTGAATTGATTTTTTAACGATAACTAGAGAAGACTTATAAATAGAGAACAAAAAATTCATGGAGTGTGTTTTTTTTTTAGTGTATTTTTTGTTTTGAATAACATCATGTTTATGTATTCGATATAAACAGAGAACAAAGAATATGTTTTCACCATCAATTCAAGGGGTAGAGTTTCCATTTAATGGATCGGTTTTTCTTCTTTTTTATCATATACCACACTTACCATGGTTTCCAGTTTTGAGTAAACCTGTTTTATGACTAATTGCCGTAAATTAATTCTTTTTACCTAAAGTATCTTGTTTAATTGTCGTAAAATTATCCACTATTCGGGAAATGGTTTTTGTTACAAATTAGTTATCTTAGCTACTGCGAACTAATCTGTACGTTACCTTTAGCTGTTAGCAGTTAAATATACTTTTTGGTTCAAATTCGTATTTAAATAGTGCTATTTATTTTATTTGTAAAGCTTTTCTTTTGGTTCAGGTGGCGGTAACGGTAGCAAAGGAAACGGTTTTGGTCGTGGTAATAAATGTTAAAATTTTATATTATAGCGTTGTCCACGATATCAGAATATTTCTGTGTTGTCGACTTTGGACGTTACCATGATTGAAAAGAATGTCCATGTAGTTTCTTGCACATTCTTCTCCATAGAGATCTACGTTTTGGAATGTGCAATTAGCATTTTTTTTTTAGGACAGAGAGTCTTAATGTTTTAAAACTGCCTATAATTAAATGGTCTATTTGGAAAAAAAATGATTTTGACTTTGACTTCCTTTATTGCCATGTGGTGGGTATGTAAGGAATAGTTGAGGCTCTCCTTGTGACAATGAAGGCAGTGTTTTTTTAAGTGTAGAACTAAATGGATGCTAAGGCGCAAAGAACGGAGGCAGAGGATATCAGAATCAGAAAGGTAATGTAGAAGAAGGTTAGTCCAGCTGTGTCTCAGTTCACGGGGCTGAGGGTTGGTGCGAAAGCGTTACACCGAGGCTCTGGGAATAAGGCAAGGAAGGGACGGGGTAGGTTGTTTAGTCAGTAAGAGTCTGACACTGTTTCTCGCTCCACCCAAGAGCTGGATTCGTCATTCGATGATTTCTACCTATCATAAAAAAAGCTGTGTACTCAGTGGCCTCCTGAGCTCCAGATAATGGACACATAACAATGAGATCGACTCTTTAATAATATACACGATATGCTTCAATGAACAGTGAGAGCAGTGGTGGCCGAATGGTAAAGGCCCCGACTTACAAGCTGTAGGTCACGGGTTCAAACCCAGCCAGGCACATTACTTTGTGTAATTTATTTCATCACCACTGCTCTCAAAAACGGTGAAGGAAAACATCGTGAGGAAACCGGCATGTCCTAGAACCAAAAATTCGAAGACATGTGACCTCCACCAATCCGCACTGGGTCCGCGTGGTGGATCATGGTCCATTCCCTCTCCTAGAGAGAGGAGGCCTGTGTCCCTGCAGTAGGAACATTAAAAAGGCTGATGATGATGATGATGATATGCTTCAATAAGTGCAATACTTACAAACATAAAAATATCATATAGCTTTGTAAATAAACTATGTAAAAATAAAACGACTTATTTCAGTAATTCGCTATATTTTCTTTATTTATAAAATACAATCGGTATTCATGCAAAGCAATCATATCGCTATCACAATGCTTCTAATTAGTATGGTATCGCGTTCACACATTAATTAATATAAACAAAAAAACAATTCAAGAAAATAATGGTGTAAATGCATAGAAAACAATATCATTTTTACATTCGAATGCATCAAAGTATCACGAAAAAAACATAAATAACAAAATATTATGGGTAACTGCAAATAAAGAAGAATGGTGAGATCCATTTATATGCATCTCGAATTCCTAATCCACTTTAATCCAAAACGCGATCTAAACGTAGTTCCGGTACTATTACTAGATTTAATACCAATTAAACGCGATCTAAATGTAGTTCCGGGACTATTACTAGGTTTAATAGCAATTATCAGTTGTCTAGTAACCATAACAGATGGTTTTTGGAAGCTCTGCTTAGCTTGGGACTAGATGTGTGACAATTGTTTAAAAAAAATGTAGTTCCGTGATTACTACTAGGACTAATACTAACACCTAGTAATAGTCCCGGAACTACATTTAGATCGCGTTTTGGAATAAAGCTGTGTAAGTCTCTATTTAGAGTCGATCAATTTTAATTACTCGAAGTGCAAAGTAAAGAGTTTTTTACATTCATTGGTGTTCTAAAAATATATACAATTTTACTCTGGAGGCCCTTACCATAACGTTTTAAAAAGTCAAGCGAAAAAGATGTATAGAGCTGTACCCATTCATCCCTTTTATAGTTTAAGTTAGATCGTAAAATGGATCGTGTTTAGATGTCGTAGTAGGATCTCTAGTCTCGTTTACATCTCACCCTTAACCCACAGGACTTGTTACAATTATCTTAACCTATACACTTTGTCGTTGCAACGTCTTTAATCTACATAACGCCAAGCTTAGCTTGTTTTTCAAGATTACAAGTTAAAGCCATAATTACTATGCTTATAAGTAAGTACTACTATAGAGTTTTTCATCAAGAACTTTGTTTTTTTTTTTTAATTATAATAAAAAGATTCCAATTTGTGCCGCCAGGTGGCAGTGTTCGTCGTACACATTCCCAGTTCCCTATTGATATTTCAAAAAACGAAATGTCGGATTGTTTTGCTTTACTTCTATTCAAAAAAGTTTTTGTTGAAAAACCCTTTATGTAGACTGTTGTTTTATGTATACAAATTTGAAGTACATAATTAAAAACTACAACAAAACATGATTAACGTCTTTATTTTAATATTCTTTTGAAGGGTAACCAAAAAAGTGCACAATCAAAGATGGCAGCCAGTTAAGAAAATTTTTAAATAGTTACTCTTCGTATATCAAATATATCTTAACGGTCCCGACTTACGAGTAGTAGGTCAGTAGGTCGCGGGTTCAAACCCAGCCAGGCGCATTATTTTGTGTAATTTGTTTCATCACCACTGCTCCCAAAACGGTGAAGGAAAAACATCGTGAGGAAACCGACATGTCCTAGAACCAAAAATTCGAAGACATGTGACATCCACCAGTCCGCATTGGGCCTGCGTGGAGGATTATAACCTATTATCTCTCCTAGAGAGGAGGCCTGTGTCCCAGCAGTGGGAACATTAAAAAGGCTGATGATGATGATCAAAAATAATAAGCAGTGGCTTCATTATTTGCTGTCGCGAAGTGCATTTCGATCAAGAGGACGAAAATATTTCGCTTGGCGACCATTTTTTACTGGAAAGGAAATAAAAAAGATCCGACCCGCAATTTGTCTCTCAAGACACACACAACCGCACTTCATACGTCAGCTGAGACGAAGCTTACGTGTCTATTTATAAACCTCTATACATATACGTAGTTCTTTCTTTATATAGTTTGTATTTTTGCTTTGGAAGTTTCGGATGAAGAGTATAAGTTTGCAATGCGAAACGCTGTCCTTGTTATTACGATACTAAACCCCATAAAAATTCGCTCAAGAAGGGTTTCTCATCATTATTTGTACAAGTTTTTTTATACAATTTATAGATACATGAATATTATATTTTTTACAAATACAAAAATTTATTTTAACAGCAACAGAAATAGCTACATCATCTGTGAAAATGTCTATATTCTGCAAAAGGTTCTTTTTAAGAAAGAAAGGCTTGGCCCCAGTGCGAAAGGCAAAGAAGGAACAGGGTAGGGTGTTTAGTCAGTAAGAGTCTGACACTGTTTCCTGCTCCGCTTAAGAGCGGAATTCGTCATTGGATGATTTTTGCCCACCATAAAAAATATCGGTTTAGGTGAATAGCTAAACATTTTTAGATAAAAGACATGATGTGAAAACATTTAGTTTAGTACCTCTAAACTGCATGTTATTCATACCTTGATTGGTTACCTGAGCTGGTCCACACATGCAAGCTGTTCAATGAGCTATACAGAGCAATTCTCCCAGCATAGCGTACAGCGTACTAAGGTAGCATAATTGTTACGTTCCGAAACGACAGTATTCAAGATTGCGAGCGCTTTGCTTCGTGGCAGACCAACTTCCTCAGCTACTTACTACATATGTATGTACAACCAGTGGCGTAGCTACCTTGGGTGGCACCCGGTGCGGAAGCTGGTGGTAAAAAACATGGATCAGTAGGAGAAGGACAAGGATAGTGTCAGGCTCTTTTGCGGGAATCCCCGAATTATGCATAAAGCTGAGCTAGTGCAATTGGAGGAATTTGGCGCTAGTGATTTTTTTTTTGTTTGTACATTGTTCTTAAAGTTGAGAGACTGGTTGGGTGTCACCCCAAAAAAGGTGACACCCGGTGAGTTCCGCCCCCGCCGCCCCCCTTTGCTACGCCACTGTGTACAACTAACCTGCCTGATGTTCAAGTTGTGTGAACTTCCAAAGAATTGTTTAACCGTATCTAAAACGCTGTTCACAGTATCCGCCACGTATTCCCACAAAACACTTGAAATTCGAGCCGTGAAAGATTTGTTGAACAAAAATTTGAGACATGTTGTGCAATTTCTCGGCCACCTATGTTTTGTTGCAGTATAACCTACATTAAAATTAAGAAAAATATTGGTATAAGTAAAGATATTAACGAATTTTTCAACGTCGTAGATGTGGCGATGTCTGAAAAAAAAAGAACTTTTTTTAATACAAAAAAAAACATGTACTAATAACATGAAGGAAAGTAAATCGCTTACAGTGTTTAAAACAAAATTTAAAAAAATCGTTATGATAAAAAATTACGTTAAACCTCGGTATTCCTCATAATATTACGCGCGTATTTGACGGAGAATTAGGCAGGCACAAATACTTCAGCAGTTATAATATTTAAGCCTGAATAGTGGCACTTCCGATCTGGGATTGGAACCTAGGACCTGGAGTATCCTTAGGGATGTGTCCTAACAAGAAGGACGGGGGTTTTAAGAGGTCACTGCGATGTCATTCCAGATGGTCATTGGGGTAGTTTAATAGGTAGTGAATCCCACACTCCCAGGTCTTTCGCCAGTCCAGGCGCCTTTTGAAGGCTTCCCCCAAAAACCAAATATATGCCCTGAAGTTGAAATAATAACCTAATCCAACGAAGAGTAAAAATATATGCCATTACAACGTACTTCATAAGAAAAACTGGCATTTACTTACTTTATTGTATAGTCAGCAGCACACCAGACTACAACAAACTGTCAAAATTCTGCAAACGATTTTCAACTCTTAACCATAATATAACAAGGTTCAAAATGTATTGGAGAAATCTGACAGATTTGTATAGTTTGATATGCTGCTGACCGTACAACAAATTGCGACTAACCTATTTATTAACCTAGCAGAATTGTGAGTATTTTTCTCCATTTTTAAAGAAAGGACGGTGCAGTTCTATTTACCTTTTTCTTCACCTGTGATTTCATTTGCCTCAGTAAAAGGCAAAGCTATGTAATGGGTGGACTCTGTCTTTTTTTGGTACAGCGGCGCTATCGTTGCTTGACACTGAAATAAACATTGAAGAAGATGTAAGAAATGTTGGGATGCACTTTAAAAAGAAATATGGAGAAAAAATATTGAAGGACTTCTGAACGTGTTTCAAAGAAACGAAAATATATTTTGAGAACTACAGTTTTGCAAAATAGTGTCTATTTAGTCTGTGAGTACGTAATATTTTATAAGGAACATGTATCTATGTTCATTTGCCAAATAGCAGAGTTCTTAAGAAAAGCATTTATGGATTTCTTAAAAACTCGCATTGATTTTGTTTTTTAAGTTCATACTGTTAATAATTTAGCTTTAACAGTATTAACTTTTGTACGGCATAATGTCAATCTACACTAATATAATAAAACAGGTAAAGTTTGTTTTTTTTGTTTGTAGGAGGAAATCTCTGGAACTACTGGTCCGATTGGAAAAAAAAATTGCAACAATAGAAAGCTACTTCACTCCTGAGTGACATAGGCTATATCTAATGTACCGCTGACAAAAGCTAGTGCTATATTAAAAACCAACTCACTTTTAATTTAATGGCTCCATTTACGAAATCGGAGGGGGTTGCAAAGAAGCTAATCTGCAGGATACTTTCAACAGCATCAGGCCTTTCATCCGACACCCGGAACCAAGGGTCTGACACGTAGGAAGTGGGTGCAGGCCTGTCGTTGACGAACCACATCAGATGCGCCTTCGGCCGAGATGGGGGCAGAGAGCAGTTTGCGGCCACCAATTCGTCCAGGTGGTACTGTTCCTTGAGACCCACTATATGGGGACCGCTCTTTGGAAGCACTGGAAGAAAAGAAATAGTGTATCATTAGGAAAATAATTTTAACGCATCTATTGGAACTTGTTGATCCTCAAGCCAACGCCAGCATTCGCGTCATTCGGTTAGACAACAGCGTTCGCATAGGTTATAAAATATTGAGCGTTTTTTTATAGGGTTTTTTGGTTTTTATCCAAGAACGTAAATAAAAAGTTTTTCATAAACAAATAAATTTAAATTTGGAAAATTAGCAACTTTTCGTTAATGCCCGCGCGAAAAAGAGGTTGAATTCTCTCAAGAGCTCTTGTAAGGTAGCTGAGTAGTCTTGCAAAAAATATAATCAAAACAAATATTTGATTGATGAATGAATGTTATTGGATACATGTTATTTAGATATGAAAGATCTCATTTCTATCATCGGACAACCCGACGCACGGCGAGTATACATCCTTAGGTTGTTGATACCGCTACGGTTCGGACTAAACGTTTCTCTTCGTCATTTAGTCAGCGTACCGGGATTGAAACAACAGACTCTTATTAAACTAGTGCACCTCCCCATCAACGATTGCATCACTGCTTATCATCAGGTAAGATCTCAATCAAGCGTTACTTTATATCAAATAAAAAAAAAAAACAGCTTTAAAGACACACTTACAGTGTATATTAATATGTTTATGTCTGATGACAGTGGCAAAGTTCGGTGCTTCACCATTTACTTCACAACTATAGTTTCCTGACGAGTCCTGCGTCAGGTTCACCAGCGCCACGGCGGTAATTGAAGAACGTCCTATCTGCAATTGAAAGGAAACACATAATAAGTATCATCATTATCATTTCAGCTGAAAGACGTTTACTGTTGAGTATAGTATACCTCCTCCAAACGCTGCCACAACGACTGGTTCTTGTGTGTCTCACATCTATCGGATTTAACCTATACCAGGTCATCGGTCCTCCTTGTGGGAGGCCTGCCAATGTTGCGTCTTCCGGTACGCAGTCTCCACTCCAGAATCTTTCGGCCCCATCAGCCGATAGTTTAACAAACGCCCTAGGCGTCCAATTGGTTGGCTAATTTAACCAGATGGCTGCGATATATACACTGTATATATATAACTAGCTTTTGCCCGCAGCTTCGCCCGCGTACATAAAATATAGCCTATGTCACTCAGGAGTAAAGCACCTTTCTATTGTTGCTAAAATTTTTCCAATCGGACCAGTAGTTCCAGAGATTACCCCCTACAAACAAAAAAACAAATTTTATCTCTTTATTATATTAGTGTAGATATACCTAGTTGATTTCCACTGTAGTATCACAGTAACGGAGAGCAGTGGTGGCCGAGTGGTAAAGGCCCCGACCTATGAGTTGTAGGTCGCAGGTTCAAACCCAGCCAGGCGCATTACTTTGTGTAATTTATTTTTCATTACTCATACTCTGAAAGTAGGTGTAAAGTTGCCTGCGGACAGGGTTGGAAGAAGTACTTTTACTCCCTAGGGAGTTTTACTTTACACCTGACAGTTGTTTTTTTAATATTTAGACAGCAAATATAAAAAAAAACTAGTTCTATTTTGACATTTCTATTGAACCGTGACCCGAATTTTTATACTGCCAGTACAATTAAAATGACATAAGAGATAGAAATAATTTAAGAATACTTTTTTTAATGACTATTTTAATTTACTTTCAACTATTTCATTAAAACTAATATTATATTTGAGAAAAATGTTGACCTGACTAATTTTTACAATGATAAAATGAAAAATATTGACTGAATAGCCAGACGACGATAAAAAAAAAAATGGCGGGTAAAGTCTCTCTATAATCTGTGGCCGATTTGGTCTTTCTTGATTTTTTTTTTCGAGGTGTAGAGTTTTGTTTACATTATACAACTATTAGCGACCTCGTTCTCGCTCGGTCGCCAAGAAATTTCTCGGGACTAAATAACTAACTTTCATCCCTCGTATAACAATGTACTATTATCACCACTGCTCTCAAAACGGTGAAGGAAATCATCGTGAGGAAACCGGCATGTCCTAGCACCAAAAATTCGAAGACATGTGACATGCACCAATCCGCACTGGGCCTGAGTGGTGGATTTTGGCCTATTCCTTCTCCCAGAGAGGAGGCCTGTATCCCAGCAGTGGGAACATTAATAAGGCTGATGATGAAGATCACAGTATCGGCAAAAAAATATATTTAACAATACAGAATACAGAGCATGTGAATTGTATCGCGATTACGTACACCGTGATCTACAATAGCCCACCCACTACTTCCCGTATGTCCGTATTACTGTATACTGTACAGTAATAACGTCACGTTACCAGACGACATCTGAATAATCGTTATGACTAATGACTCGAATAGCCGGTGACATATCCATGCGATGCCATAAAACAAATAAAAAGAGTGGTTCTTTGACAGATGGCGAAAGAATCTCAGAGCAATATATTTTATTAGGTATCTTAGAATAAGGTGAAGCATTTGCTGTAGCCGAGCAATTTGTAGCCTAGTGAGAGCAATGGTAGCGGAGTGGTACAAGCTAATATTGAAATAAAATAAATTAAAAAATACATTTAAAAAAAGTGGTAACGGCCCAGACTTACGAGTTGTTAGGTCGTTCATAAAATTGTTAATAAAAAAATCATGTGAATTAAATAATTCCTAAAAGCTACCAAATGAGTGATGCTTTTAATATTAGGACATTCTACATTTTCAAAATCGAACTTATACAAAAAGGCGGTTCTGTACCTCAGGTGGGACTCGAGCCCACAATCCTCGGCTTAGGACTAATATAAAGCTTGTAATGTTAGGCTTACATACTTGCCAAGCGTTGGCAAGCCTCGGCCAATCGCCATTGTATAAATGGGGAAATTCCGTAAACACAATGGCGATTGGCCGAGTTTGGGCCAACGTGTAAACGAGGCATAAAAAATAGTTGAAAAAATAAGAATTGAAAAAAAAACGAATTTTCATAGACCTATAATATATAACGAGGTGTTCTAAGTGACGATTGCTGAAGCAGCTAAGTATTCGCACTTTTGACGTAAGGAGCAACTACTTAGCGAGTTTGGAGCTCTCCCAACTATTGCTGATACTCCGAATAGTTGTTCAGAAGTTATCGGTAGCTTTTTCCATGACGACTACGACTCCGAAGTTTGTAACTTGTTCGATGAAATACAAAAATCGAAAAGATACTCATTCTGGTATTGCTGAGATGCTATGATTTCTCCCGCTCTTAGGCGGGGCGGAAGGCCGTGACAGATTTTCATTGACTAAAAACCATTAATGTTCCTTCTTTGCCTCGTTAATTGCAAGGCCGCAGGGTTCAATTTCATACAACCCATAGCTCTAGTAGACTTCGGCCCTGCGGGGCCTTTACGTTTTGATAACGAAGACGCGGCGCATTGGCCACTTGTCGTACATTGTCATATGTTTGTGCATTAAGTCCGCCTCTGTACTTTGTTGTGCATAAAGTGTATAGTAAATAAATAAAGATGTGCGTGCGATGACGCGGCCGGATGCGGTAATGTACCTACGACAAACGCCGAACGCGTCGCCCATTGCGCCGCGTCTCCGTAAAAAAGCTCTTATCGCCGTCGACGACTTCGGCTCGGCTCGTACGGCTACCGGACGACCGGCGAACTTCTCAACGGTTGTTTAGAAGTTCGAAACAAGAATACAGAGTTAGAGAGAGACGTACTAAACGTTAAGAAGAAAAAACGGTCTAGACACAACACATATTATTTAAAGATTTGCGTGAATAATTCAATCATAAACGTTTGAGGTTAAAAATATCTACATCAAATCCAGTCACTGACGTCGCTAAACAGAACGGTTCCACATGTTATTGTTTGTATAAATATACCTTGTCTAGGTTACCGGCGACATGGGAGATATTAATTACTATATCAAAAATAATAAATATCTTTACAACTGGTTCATCAAATTAGTCCAATCAATATAGTTCTCGTCATATCGTTAAGCTCCTTAGTAGTACTAAGTTGAGCTATACGAATCATCATCATCATCATTTCGGCCATCCGTTCTGCGTGCAATGTGCCCTGCCCATTGCTACTTAAGTTTGGCGATTCTTTTCTATATAGCTATACGAATACCTACTGCCAATTTCAAGACAAATTTACTGTTCGTTGCGATAAATAGTACATTTTGATACAAGTGCAGGAAGTTTGTCATTGCGACCGAGGCGAAATTCGCACGAGCCGTAGGCGAGTGTGTTATGGAGCCGAGGGCTGCAATGACAAATCTGCACGTGTGTCAAACGACGTTTTTCAATACACTTACGACTTGTGAAATAAAGAAAGAAAGAAAAAAAATTAATCGTATCTCAAACATACAGTAGAAATATAAGAAATATATAAGTACAGCATTCAAATCTGCTCTGGTCAGTTTCTAATTTCGTGGGGTCGTCCAGCGATTCTGGGGGACGCCTCGCGCCTGATTCGATAAACTAAGTAAAACAAAATAATCACCCGTGACCGTGACGATAAGGAAGGAATAAAAAGGCCTTTGTTGTGATAAACTCAAAAAAGCACTTGGGTGATATACATGCTATATTGACCCTAATAGGAGTGCGACAAGAGGCAGTTTTCGAGTAAGTGTATTGAAAAATAAATAGTATAATAGTTCACAAATAAAATAAAAAGTTGTTAACAAATAGGTACAATACATACAATTAGATCATCATTCAAGTTTTACAGAGCAGTTAAGTTACATTTCTTTTTCTATTTTAATAACTAGCTTTTGCCCGCGGCTTCGCTCCCGGCAACAGTTTATTCTACTTTACTCCAGTCTACCCTACTCTACCCTGCTCAACCCTAGTCTACCCTTCTATACCATTTTTTTTTTCATAAGAACCTTCTCCTGACAATAACAAACACAACAAAAAAGAATGATCGAAATCGGTTAAGCCATTCTCGAGTTTTGCGCTTACCAACACATTTTGCGATTCATTTTTATATTATAGATTTAATTTGCTTTAGTACCTCTTTTAGCCGATGTACATGTAGAATATGATTATAGACTTCGATGTACATCCTATAGCTATTTCTTTTATTCAAGGCGCTTCTACAAGAGGTATTTTTTTTTATGGTAGGTGAAAATCATCCAATGACGAAACCCGCTCTTGGGCGGAGCGGGAGACCAGTGTCTGACTCTTACTAACTAAAAAACCTACCCCGTACCTTCCTTGCCTTATTCCTGGAGTCGAGGTAACAGTTTGCACCACCCTCTAGGCTCCAGGAGGCTTCGACCCTGAAGGGCCCCTGCAGTCTACAAGAGGTATGGGTTCTCAATTTAGTGTGGTCTCTTGATTTATTTTAACAGTTGTGTTATTTGAATGACACAATTTGATCGGGTTTTCAGAAATTAGGTTTTTGTGTCTCATGTACTTCTGTAGGAGCCCTACAGGGTCGAAGCCTCCTAGGGCCGAGGGTTGATGCGAAAGCGCTACACCTGGGTTCTGAGACTAAGGCAAGGAAGGAACGGGTTAGGTTGTTTAGTCAGTAATAGTCTGACGCTGTTTCCCGCTCCACCAAAGGGTGGGATTCGTCATTTGGCGATGATTTTTACCTACCATAATAAAAAGTGTGTCATGTAGGTACTTATTACTTGTACTTATTTTTCATGATTTCATCAGCTGAGATAACGATTAAACATGACGCTAATGTATTATAAAAAATAATGATGGCTGTTTATTATTGGCAACACTATATAGGTTTATCGTTAGATTCAAATAGGTTCAATTAAGAGGTTAATTTGTGTATAAGGTGAACATACATGATATAATGTTAGTAATTATCGTCTACGTACAGTTACAATATTTTGCAAAACTAAGTACCATGTAACCTGCATATCACTGCATGCATGCCGCGTAATGACGATATCAATATTAATTAATACATAGTATAAAACAAAGTCGCTCTGTCCCTATGTATGCTTATATCTTTAAAACTACGCAACGGATTTTAATGCGGCTTTTTTAATAGATAGAGTGATTCAAAAGGAAGGTTTATATGTATTATAATACATGCATAATATATTTAATATCAGCATTGCACCCGTGCGAAGCTGGGGCGGGTCGTTAGTCCTACTACTATTATAAAGGCGAAAGTTTGTAAGTATGGATGTATGGATGTTTGTTACTCTTTCACGTAAAAACTACTGAATGGATTTGAATGAAACTTTACCACAATATAGCTTATACATCAGAATAACACATAGGCTACTTTTTATCCCGGAACCCCAACCCCAACCCCAAAACCACGAGGGCGAAGCCGCGGGCAAAAGCTAGTTTATAATAAAGTACTAGTAGACCCACATTAAACATAATTATAATAAAGTAATAGAGCTTCCGAGACGCTGTAAACCGTGTCAAGTGGAGACGCATCGCGGGAGCCTCACTAGCGAACGAAAATGCAACATGATCAACCACGACCACTCTGTCAAGAGTGAACGACTAAGGAGGAGACCCACATTACTCCCTGAGATACTGGTTACTATACAAGGTGTCATTGACATGTTAACGCAGACGAATACCATGGGTCCAGTACATGATTCTGGGCCCCCCAGTGGTAGAATTTTTCGTCGGTTTTTTTTTCAAATTTTTGAAAAAAAAAGTTTTGTTTTTTTTATTTTTAACCTGTACAAAATCGTTATTCTGACCAATCCCAATGATATTTTTATAAAAAAAAATAAAAAATAAATTTTTACAAAAAAAAAAATTAATAAAAAAATTATCGAGGTAAATAAAGTCGCTATTCTAATCAAACCCGATGACATTTTTAATTTGGAATGTAATGCACTCATTTTTTTCGCAATAATTGTTAAATTGACGTTTTTATACACTTTAATTAAAAAAAAACATTAAAAATTAATTAAAACAAAATAAGAAAAAACCGACAAAAAATTCCACCACGGGGATGTCTAGAATCATGTACTGGATCTATGGTATTCGTTTGCGTTAACATGTCAATGACACCCTGTATACTACTAGCTTTTGCTAGCTGGCGACAGAAAAAGATGATAAATGAAGAACTGCTCGACCGATTTTGTGCAAACTTCACATAAGCCATCTACTAAATAGTTCGAACAAAGCCTAAACATTTGATTTGGATCGTTGAGCCCGTTCTTGAGTTCTAAAATTACAACGAAAAGTGGCATTGATTTTTATGAATATTGATATTTAAAGTTCAAAGGATAGGCCCGTATTACAGCATTTACAGCCATCACATTATACATAATTATATTGTAAAATATAAGTTCCTTTAAATTGTAAACTTTTGTAGTGATTGGAAATCAATAATTATCTATTAAATTATTATTGTACAGTACAATACGTTTGTAGGTAATTTGCAAGATTACCGTATATACCTTGCTGAGCTTAATCTGTGTTGGCGCAGATGCAGTGGTTGAGTTAATTTACTTTATTTGCAAACGAGAGGTGGAGTTCGGCGGAGTGAAGTTGAACAATTCTTCGTGCCGTATAGGTAATGAACATTCGGCTCCATAGCCTATTTGATTATGTTTTCTCTGGTTTAAGGCCACGTGTTCATTCATACATTTTATTTCAAAGTCTGGGCTGGGCCTTGATACAGGACATAGTCCAAAGCGAGGAGGAATGGTAGGCGGTCACTTCTTTTTGCGGAACCGTAATGTTAATGAAAAAGGTGGCCGGACGCGTGCGGGAACAGACCGGGATCCCGATTCTTCCCGGTGACTGACCGGGATCCCGATCCCGATTTCTGGCCACGGTGGGCAAAGGAAACCTTGCCTGCCTGCCATTCGGTTACCGTCCGAACGGAGTCCGAGTCGTTGCTAGCGTCTAGTATTCCAGGCGTGCCTCAAGCATTTTCCAGCAAAAATGTAAGGACCCAGCAGAGCCGAAGCTAACTAGAAGATCATCTCATTCAGATATTTCTTTTTTTTTAGATAAAGAAGAAAATTCTAATTGATATAAATCACAAGACTTCGAGTTTGATTTTTAGCTTTATTTACTTCGGTTTCCTGTCGAAGTACAAGTATTCGTAGAACCCAGTATGATAGAACAGATTCATCTTCATACAACGACGTACGACAGGCGTGTTTACTGCAAACACAATATGAACACAAATATGCATCGTGCAGAGCAATAATAAATTGGTAATACATACGCAGTCGACGGGCTATTGATTTACCTGTATGAATCAGGAGGAAATACATAACATTTACGCATGAAGCTTTTAAAATGAATCGCTGTAAGTTAAAATGATTGGAAGTCGTTTTTGTAGTTTATCATTTCAGCTTGTGCAATGACTGAAAACGGGTCAAAGGTCAACCCTTTGGCTGTTTTAGCGAATCATTCCACGATAGACACATTCATGAATAATTTATTAAATGATTTATTGGTGCCTAGTAGTAACGTAGCTGACATTTAGAAGTCATCTAGTAATGCTACTTGCTTGTACGTCATTTACATTGTTAAATGTTAAAACTGACATTATCTACAGTAAAATTACGAGACGCATAGAAAATATCTTCTCACATTAAATGTCACTTATGCCATATCGAATGTTTGACTTAAATTAAGTATATAGTTTCTTTCAAGCAGTTTCTAAGTAAGTGGAGTGTCAGGTAACCTTATGGCAGTGGAGTAGCTAGGTGGAAAAAATACAGGGGCCCCATTTTTTTCTCTTTCTATATATTTTGTTTTTAGTCCTATGATACGTGGCGTTTTAGACGTTTTAGACGTGGGATGACTAAACGTGTTGCCTTGAACTCTTAAACTTCAAGCGACCGCCGTTCGCTCACCTATTGTGTCTCTAATGGCATACAAGGAATTAGTGTTGCAATTTATTTTATTGAGATTTCGAAGGAGGAAGAATTTCACGGTAGTTCAATAAGAGGTTTACTAAACAGGCCAGGTATATGTTGCTTTTAATTCGGCACAAGACAGCTCATACTACAATTTTACTACGAGACCACTGACTGACCAATGATCGTACATTATAAATTAATAGATTACTAACTTTTAGCAAAATGACAATGGGATCGTGTTGAAATGACGAATTTATGAAGAAAGCTGAACCTGGTTGCTTGCTACTTAAAGTCTTTCTCTCTCTCTCTTTCTTTAGGGTTGATCAAATTGCAGTGGCATTACGTATTCTAAGGAGACATCCTCAACAATGTCTCCCTTGAATAATATTAATATTTGTTAGTTTATATTTAATAATCTGTAGTAATTTTAGTATGGTTACATTTACTGTATTCCACTAGTCTTGCTCAGGAGCAAATGTCTCACGTAATATTACTGAAACACATCTTCCATTATATAGAAAAAAGGATAATAAATGTCTAGTTATCATTGAAATCCTTAATCCCGTGTTTCCTTTGGCAACCCAATAACTCTAACAGAAATGGCTCATTGCATTCGATACGGGTAAAAAAAATAGTCTACAAATTAACTTTAGTCATACAAATTTCTTTCAACATTGTTTTGGAAATGATATTCCGCTTGGAAATGATATTTTAAATATAGAATTGTTTGTTAGTAATCGAATAATTAAATAAATTGTCACTCACATCAACATTAACACCAGCCATTGGAAAATAAGATACAGGGGGATCACTTTTAGGCACGTAGCGGTAGAACTCGTGTCCGTCTTTGTACCATTTGACGTTGTACAGGGTGTCCCCTTGAAGGTCGTACTGACAGCCGAGGAGGGCCATTCCTCCTTCAGGCTCATGAGTAGGTACCCTGAGCTCTACTACACGAAGGCTCTTCACTGAATCTGAAAAATAAAAAAAATACGATATAAGGACAAAGAATACAGAAAACGTTTTATGACAGATAGGCTCGCATTTGACCACTATCGCAGTTGATGGTAAGGGATGATGTCTGTTTGATTTGATCATGCTTGATTAGAAGTAACCTACTTATAGACCCTTAGGTTATATATATATATATTACTAGCTTTTGCCCGCAGCTTCGCCCGCGTACATAAAATATAGCCTATGTCACTCAGGAGTAAAGCAGCTTTCTATTGTTGCTTAAATTTTTCCAATCGGACCAGTAGTTCCAGAGATTACCCCCTACAAACAAAAAAACATAAAAACAAAAAAACAAACTTTACCTCTTTATTATATTAGTGTAGATATATTATAGCAGACTCAGGTTGAGAATTAAACTTTCGAGTACCGTAATTAGAGACATAATAGAAAGACAATAGGGGTGCGATTGCCGAATTTCGTTTGGGGCTCAAGAGTTTATATTCAAATCTTCTTGAAAAATATGACAGAGAGAAAAGTTCAAAGGCTAAAAGTTGATTTATTGATTGCCGGGCTAGAATTCATAAGTTTGATTCCCATTTACACTATCAGCGTGGACCCACATTTATCACAGTTTAATTTAACGACTATATGTATATCAGTATAATCGACGCTGTTAATCAATTATTAAAAATAAAAAAGGTTGTTTCTTTTTTTACACTAATTGGTTTGTTGCTTTTAATCACTAAATAGTTGATTGTAAAGCGAAAATGAAGACCTAATTAGGACTTTTTTTCCTTATTGGATTCATTATTCATTTATTAATTTAATCAGCATGTACAGTAGTGGTACATAGGTGGACTTAATGCAACAAGGCATTATGCCTTTTCTATTAATTTTACTTACAATGAATAAAAAATGACTATTCAAAATAATTGGCACATCCTGACTTATCAGTAATAATACAAATATTAAGATTAAAATTCAGATATATATTTTTTAATTTAACTTTCCGTCGAATAATAAGAGCTTTAAAACTAGTAAATGCAAACGAAAAAAACTAAAAAATTTAAACGCGGTTTTCATCACTATACCTATAGAATATTATTGTTCAAAGTATAACGTACTCATTATTAAGGTTTTGGGAAATAAATAAATACCTATACCAAAATAATCCGTCAAACTAAACATACGTAAATAAAAATAGAAGATTTAACTACACGAAGTTTGCTAAAGGTTCATAGGTTAGTGTATCTATAAACAATATTTTCACTAATATCAATCCAATGAAATACTCATATAATACAGACAGTTTTTTGACACTGAGTATAATTGACTGTGACTCATTCACAGTTACAGAAGTAGAACTCAACTACGAACGAACTATACAGACATAAGTACCTAGGTATCTAGCTAAATGTCACCGATGCGTACGCACATAGTGGTTAGAGTACGCACCGGGCATAACAGGCAGCTAAAAGTACAGTACAATGAATATACTGAAGTACAATACCTTGCGTCCACAACAACAACAACACGAGAATCGTCCTCCCAAACATCGTGACACAGTATTTTCAGCAGTCCGTCTCATAACCACGCGCTCACTTCACAGTACTGCGACAACTAGACAGTCGCACTTCACTTCACATCACTCGGCCATCGCCAATATATCACTGGCTTCAATAATTTAAATCAACATCAATAACAATTGTATACTGAATTCAGTTAAAATCCGCCGTTTGCACAGTCTAAATAGGCCAGCGAAATTCCGGCGACACCGTTCTAAATTTAAAACTGGTCGCCACTGAACTGTCCAGCGCATGCGCCGTGCTAACAACGTACTGCCAATATCAAAAAGATTGCGTGTCAATGAATAATATTTGCAGTTTTTGTTTAATTTCAAATTTCGAACGTGCACTTTTTTCTGTGAGCGTGCACGCAGTGTGTAGGGTCAGTGGCGTGAGTACAACAAATTTTAAAGGGGTGCACACTTGTGAGTCAGACCAAATATATGCAATTATGTAAATTACAGTGTGTTTTACCGGCATTAATTATAATGATTAAAGACTTTACATAGCTAATAGTTTGTTTGAACAACCGTTAATTATTGTGAACGTTCATGACACATCGGTGAGTGGGTGAATATTGCCGCTAAAGCCACCCATATTAATTTTATTGTATGAATTTTTTGTTTACCTATTGTTTTGATTTTTATTGTGTACGGGAAAAGGTTATCCTTTGTTCCGAACAAAATATGTACGGTATTCCAGTTTTTTTTTTTATGTAAATAAAAGTATGATAGTAGAAATTGACTGCAAAATAATAGTCTTTTTAAAAGGTTTGTAGTCAATATTTTAATTATTAGGTATAACTGAAATGATTTTATCTAATAACTTGCACAGTTTTTATTAGTAGCCCTAAAAGGCCACCGGTGTCCGCCCACCTATTGTCTTTTAATTGTGTCTGTAATTACGGTATGTGAGAGTCAAAATGGCGGGTGTACCATAGCGGAATAAATTATACCAATTACCAAAAAAATGTACCTAAAATGTACTATTCAGTACCTATGTCTAAAAAATCTGTACCTCTTTCACAACGAAATTATTTAGAAATTCAAGGTACACCCGCCATATTGACATCAAGATGGCGGGTGTACTATAATATTTTATTATTTAACCATTACTCATAAAATATAATTACACCAAAAAATTGTACCTAAAAAGTACCTCCATCAAAAGAAAACGTACACTTGAACAGTTGGATAGTTCCTGAGAAATAAAACAACCGTACCTCGTTTACTATGTTCAAGGGCGGATCCAGCTTTGGAACCAGGAGGGGGTCACATAGTCGTGGTCACTTATAATTTAATTTTGATAACAATAGATAGAGATGGATGGATTGTGTGAGGAGTGATGTGAAAGAAAAGGGAGTTAGTGATAGTGTGACGGGTGACTGGACAGAGTGGAAGAAAAAAACATGTTGCACCGACCCCAAGTAATATGGGATAAGGGTAGGATGATGATGATGATGATGATGATGAACAATAGATGCAAGTAACAAGTAGGTATTTTTTTAATGTACATACATACGTAATAGTCCAGTGAAAATAGCATTTAAAATGATAAAATGTGGAACAAAGTAGTAGTAGAATGAAACCCATTGGAAAAGGAAGCGAATATAACAAAAATTTAACGAAAAATAAATTACGATCGATCTGAAGTCAGGAAGTGGATGAGTGTGCGATTTTAAGGGTAAAAAATGGTTTATCTCGATTTCTGGCAAAACTACTGGTTCTATGAAAAAAGTCTGATGGCAAACTTGTAGGTCATAAATCGTAAATTAGCAATTTTCCGCAACTAACAACTAGCTTCGTAGATGCATATATGATCAAGTATGATGCGGGTAGTTGATAAAAAAAATGCGATATACACTGTGTTTTTTGATTAATCATACGAGCTTCATAGCTTGCAAAACGGAGATAACTTAATTATCATTGTTATAATTTTCACTGCGATCATATAGAATAATTTAATATGAAACGCGGAAAAAAAATGTTGTTGACTTAAACGAACAGAAAAAAGTGTTTTGTATATACAGGGTGTTTGGTGCATCGATTGCCAAATTGATTTGGCCGTCAGGATAGATGATTTGCTATATCTTCAGCCCCAATAAATCATTCCTTGCCTCACCGGTTTTTTTTAAACATGTTTTTAACTTTTATTCTGAAAAACACCGGATTTCAGCATTTAAGCTTACATAAATAAAAAAGTTATTAGTCTATCCAACCAAATTAATTTTTATATTTAAGTGTACTGTTGTCTGGTCCTATGAATATGACAAAATAATTTTAAAGCTCAACTTTAAATTTCTATTAAAAAAAACTAAAAGGGTTGGAGATCTTCGAATTCTTTTAAAAAGTTCTCTAGTTAATGCCCTTTCCAACGGTGTGCAATATGCTAAAAAAAACTTTTTATTAACTTCACTAACTGGCTAAATGTGCAGTCAAATCACAAAAGGCTGATATTTACGGTTTTTATATTATTACGGTAAATGAACTAAGAAGTTAAAGTATAGAATAAATAACTTGCTCTAAGTAGGTAGATATTGATATCTCATTTTTAAGTACATTATTTATTTTTTTACAAAGGGTATTAACTAGCAGGTACTAAAATCACAAATCTTGCTCAAATTGGGAGCCATTGTTTCGTATACACGCGCGACATCTTTCTCTTATCTCGAGTTGTAGTTCGAAGACGAATTTTTGCTTTAACGGCCACATCATCATCAGCCTTTTAATATTTCCACTGCTGGGACACAGGCCTACTCTCTAGGAGAGGGAATGGGCCATGATCCACCACGCGAGCCCAGTGCGGGTTGGTGGATGTCACATGTCTTTGAATTTTTAGTTCTAGAACATGCCGGTTTCCTCACGATGTTTCCCTTCACCATTTTAAGAGCAGTGGTGATGAAATAAATTACACAAAGAAATGCGCCTGGCTGGGTTTGAACCCGCGACATACAAACTCGTAAGTCGGGGCTGTTACCACTCGGCCACCACTGCTCCGTTTAACGGTCACAAAAACCTCAATACGTTACACTTAATCATCTCTCGTCTCAACTTCCGTGGCACAAACCAGTTCTTTGGCCCGACTCCCGACGTAAAAATCCAGTGGAGTTAGGTCTTTTTAGGTTGAAAGACAAAAGATCTGTCTTCATTGAAAATTGGCAGCTCAGATAACAATAAGGGCAGCTCTGTTTGAAGAAATTCAAGATTATTATCCCCGTTGAGGTTATCAGGTAAATAGTGCGGTCCAACCACATGATTTGCAATTACTCCTGCCCAAATGTTCGCACTGAATCGTCTCTGAAATGACCTCTGTCTTTTTACATTTAGCCAATTAGTGAAGTCAATAAAAGGTTTTTTTTAGCATATTGCACACTGTTGGAAAGGGCATTAGCTAGAGAAATTTTTAAAAGAATTCGAAGATCTCCAACGCTTTTAGTTTTTTTTTTAATAGAAATTTAAAGTTGAGCTTTAAAATTATTTTGTCATATCCCATACACTTTGTAGGTTTTTTATAGAAAAACTACACGTTACTAGCAAGTAATTTTGAATTTCATAGAACCATACAACAGTACACTTAAATATAAAAATTAATTTGGTTGGATAGACTAATAACTTTTTTATTTATGTAAGCTTAAATGCTGAAATCCGGTGTTTTTCAGAATAAAAGTTAAAAACATGTTTAAAAAAAACCGGTGAGGCAAGGAATGATTTATTGGGGCTGAAGATATAGCAAATGATCTATCCTGTCGGCCAAATCAATTTGGCAAACGATGCACCAAACACCCTGTATAATCGACATTTCCCATCGATTCATGATTTACCTTCACCGTATAGTGAAATATTTTCAAAAATTTCTAGTGAACTTCAACGATGAACAATGATCTTAATAATTTTATAACCAAAACTCCGAATTCACTTATCGCTAATTGCATTATGTATGGACAAAAATAAAGAGGTATCTAATCATTTTGACGCGTAATTTTCATTCATGATGTATACTTCAATTATCCCTAGAATATATAAAAATATGCACGTAGATTAATAATTAATTATAATAATAACATAGTAAACATTGTTATATTCGCTTCCTTTTCCAATGGGTTTCATTCTACTACTACTTTGTTCCACATTTTATCATTTTAAATGCTATTTTCACTGAACTATTACGTATGTATGTACATTAATAAAATACCTACTTGTTACTTGCATCTATTGTTCATCATCATCATCATCATCCTACCCTTATCCCATATTACTTGGGGTCGGTGCAACATGTTTTTTTCTTCCACTCTGTCCAGTCACCCGTCACACTATCACTAACTCCCTTTTCTTTCACATCACTCCTCACACAATCCATCCATCTCTATCTATTGTTATCAAAATTAAATTATAAGTGACCACGACTATGTGACCCCCTCCTGGTTCCAAAGCTGGATCCGCCCTTGAACATAGTAAACGAGGTACGGTTGTTTTATTTCTCAGGAACTATCCAACTGTTCAAGTGTACGTTTTCTTTTGATGGAGGTACTTTTTAGGTACAATTTTTTGGTGTAATTATATTATATGAGTAATGGTTAAATAATAAAATATTATAGTACACCCGCCATCTTGATGTCAATATGGCGGGTGTACCTTGAATTTCTAAATAATTTCGTTGTGAAAGAGGTACAGATTTTTTAGACATAGGTACTGAATAGTACATTTTAGGTACATTTTTTTGGTAATTGGTATAATTTATTCCGCTATGGTACACCCGCCATTTTGACTCTCACATTTGAAAGGTGTTCAGAGTGAAACAAGTATAAATAACTTGTTCCACTCTTTATTTACATGCTACCAAGCTTAGACTTAGTTCTCTACCAAACCTTTTTTTATGGTGGGAAAAATCATCGAATGATGAATCCCGCTCTTGGGTGGAGCGGGAGATAGTGTCAGACTCCTACTGACTAAACGACCCACCTTTCCTTCCTGCCTTAGTTCTAGGGCCCCGGTGTTCCGCTTTCACATCAACCCTTGGCCCCAGAAGGCTTCAACCCTGCCGGGCCCCTACAGTTGCTGACAACTCCCTGAAGCGCGCGGGAACCGTGCGCGCCGTCTCTTTACTAAGTTAAGTCCTTTACCTAGTTCTGTACTGTACTGTCACGCAAGGGAACATTAGCTCGCCAGGGCTTTGATTAAGGAATCGTCGATAGCAGTAAAAAAATTACGTCAATTATAAACAACTTGTATTGATGCTTCGGAAGACGCAATAAGACTGAAAAAACAATCAACTATTTTTTCCTATTTAATTTTCAAATCTATTCTAGAACTGCTAAAAACCTTCAAACATCTATCAAGCCAGTCCATTAGCTTATGATTCATGTGATCTCTTTGGAACTTCTAGAACTGCTAACATCCTTTGAAACATCTATTAAGCCAGTCTGTTAGCTAATAAGTCATGTGTTCTCTTTGGACACATAGTACCGAGCGAAAGTCACAGCATTGGATGATCATGGTAGGTAAACGACACGAGAATCCGATGGAAGCGAGATGCACAAGACTGACCGTTGTGGTAGAGCGTGGGGGAGGCTTATGTTTAGTAGTTGAGGATTTTCGTCCGGGATAGTGATGAATAAAATTCTTTCCTTTTTCTTCGAAAGAAAATAAATTCTTTTTTTAATGTTCTGCTGATGATTCTTACATCATCATCAGCCTTTTTGCGTATGATCCTTATAATACAGGTAAAAATGAAGTGAAGTGATGACGAAAAAAAAATGTAATGGGTGTATGTAATGTAATATATATGTGTAAATGTGTAGGTATTTAGACTATTTAATATTATGTGTCCTATATGGATAAATGGGTGAAATGATAAAAACTGGTTCAGTATAAATAAATACATGAAATGAATTACAAAAAATTGTAACTAAAATGTAACCTTAACACTGATTTATAAAATAACGCATTTTGTTTGCTTTATTTCCGTGGTTCCGTACACATCCTGGCGAGAGAAGCTCAAGTTATTTCCGTTGGTGCAGACGCGCGTCTGGCGCTAGTTCTAAGACTATTCGCTAGATGGCGCACATTGCCTCGCGGAGTTTCAAACGGTCCATTGTGAGAAGTTTCAATAGTTTGATTCAGGCTACTTTGTAAAGGTATGGGAAAAGAGAATAGGGAAAAACTAAAAGAACTAAAGTGTAGTTATTTTTTATTTTTATTTTATTTTAGTCTGCTGGGAATCTGGCCTCCTCTCTAGGAGAGAGAACGAGCCGTACCCTCATTTTGAGGGCAGTGATGATGAAATAAACTACACAAAGTAATGCAGCTTTGCTGGGGTTGAACTCGCGACCTGCCTTTCGGTCCAGAACTTTTTTGTGAAATGAAGTATTAAATAAACTAATAAAAATTGAGTAGAAAGCTCAAATTACAATATGGTCGGCACAACGTTCAGTCATTCTGCACGGATGGGCATATATTTTCCCTGAATGTTTATAACTCGTAAGCTAGTCTTAAGATTGTGTCATTTCCCGCAAATAAATTGTTTTCTTTCTTTGAATAATTAGGCATTTTAATGAGAATTTTTAAAGCTTAAGAACGATAATTCTCCCGAACGAATTTTGTACAGGCGGGCCAATCTTAATGGTTTTTTTTTTTTACTCACTTAATATTCAAACTAGTGCAATCCCACCTGATTGTTAGCAGAGCTGGGTACTCTATAATAGAGTATTATATTAGATAAATACTCTGGAAATACTTCACACTACAGTCTTCAGGTGTGTGCGCAAACACAGATAAATGAGAAGAAAGCGCAGTGCTGGCTCAGCGACGAAATCAAATAGGTACATTGAATTTGTATGTGATTTGAATGTACCTACCTATTTGGATTTCGTCACTAAGAATAGGGGGCCAGGTGTAAGATTAATGAGTTTAAATACTATTCCAGTCACAAGAGTATCCTCCCAAGCAGCTGTAGAGAAATTGTCAATGGAAAAACCCAATAGCACTATTTGCCCCAGACATGGGGATCGAACCAAAGACCCCTCACTCAACAGTCACACGTGTGACCACGAGACAATGGGGCAGTTACGAAACGTGACATAAAACCACACTTATATTATAAAGGTGAATATTATGGTGTGTGTGTGTGTGAGTGTGCACAGTTGTTACAACTTCACGCTCGTACGGCTGAACGATTTCTAAGAAACTGGGTAAACGGGAAGATCCTCTTTAAATAGCACTTAGGGTACTTTATTTCCCGGGAGTATATTCCTGTAGTATATACCTATCTATAACCAGAAACCCAATAAATGGGTAAGTAATAAAATACATTTTATTTTTATGTAGCCTATACTGTCCTACTACTGGGCTGGAAGAAACTGGGGGAAGCCTTTCTTCCCCCAATTTCTTCCAGGTGGTTTTCTCTCGGGCCACCTCGAACCAGTTCTTACGGAAGGCGTCTAGGTCATCTCGTCACCTCTTCCCAGGTCAACCTCGTCCATTTTCAGGTTACATACTTCATGGAGACTCTTGCCCAACGGTCAGACTGCATGCGGCTAATGTGACCAACCTAATCCCATTTCAGTCTGGCAGCCTTTTTCCCCACAAAATACATTATCTGTGTAAAAAAAAATATCGGCTATACAATATATTAGTATTGGCCGTATTTATGTATTTTTTGTCATCTCCAGTTACGTGTGAAGACAAGTGCGAGAACTAGTGTCAAAGTATTTATTTATATTTAACTAGCTTATTAGGCAAAGTTTGTATAGCCTAATAAGGACAATTTTTAATTTTCCTGATTTTTTATGATTATTTCAAGACCGAAATTAGCTAAATCGGTTCAGCCGTTCTTGAGACTTAGCGAGATTAACGGACAGCTATCCATTTTTATATATAAGACTAGTTGATTCGGAAAACCGCCAATGAACTATCCCGAATATTTCAACACCGAAATTAACTAAATCGTTTCAGCCGTTTTCAAATTTTAGCGAGACTAATAAACAGCTAATCATCATTACATAGTATAAAACAAAGTCGCTTCCTGTCCCTATGTATGTTTAAATCTTTAAAATTACAAAACAGATTTTGATGCGGCTTTTTTAATAGATAGAGCTATATAAAGATATATAGATGATTCATGAGGAAGGTTTATATGTGTAATACAAGTATAATATATTTAATATCAGCATTGCACCCGTGCGAAGCTAGGGCGGGTCGCTAGTTTTTGTATGTAAGAAGTTATCTAGTGTACAAACGACAGTTCCCTTGGGATAATTTCCAACCACCACGCGGGTAAAGTCTCCAGTTGAAGTTATTGTAAATACAAAAGTGCTAGAATCCAATTTTTCAGTCGTAATTCCACCTTACTCGAAGATTAGCTCCTTATAAACTTCGCCTCATTCTTATTTGCTCTCAAGAGGTGAAAATAGCGCTCCAACGGCTAGAGATTGTAAGCCCAATTCTATTCCCCCGGGGAGCACATTCAGTTTCCAGGACGCTCCACACTCCAGAGGGAATATTATCCTGTGGATACTATGCTCTCTTTTAAAGGATCTGGACGTTTTTGGGCAAGATATTCTTATTTAATTTCGTACCGGTAGGTTTTGTATTTTTTATTTGGTGAAATACAACGGGTTTTAAGGGTTGTGGAAACTTTGCCTTGGCCTGATATAAATTGCAATTTGAAAGGGACTTTACTAAACTAAATCGTCGAAGTTTCAACCTACTGTAAATTTAAGTAATGCACTCATAAAAAAAACAATAAATACATACGAATATATAATAATAATTTATAAAAAAATTATAATTTGTTTTTTAAATTTTGGTCTGCCTGTTTGTTCCGAATAATCTCAAAAATGCTTAGACTGATTTTGGCAGAACTATCAGTGGTAAATAACTACTGTAGTGAGGTAACTGAGGCTATTCTTATTTTAGAATAATAATTAGGATACCGCGTAAAAAAAAACATTGAAATTGTGATCAAAATGGCATTATGCTGCTAACAAAGCCGACGTGGATACCAACTATATAGTGTTACAAAATGCAATGCATGTAACTTTCGTCAAAAGTAGTTTGTTATAAATAGAGCCTGATTACGGAGCTGTGTCCGAGTTATTTCATTTAGCTCAACTTGCTGATCTAAATCCGAAATTGTGCGAACCAAACAGCACCGAAATAAAATAAAGTTCAACATTTAAACACGACTTTCAATGTATTTAATTATTTACGTAATTATTTTATTTAATACCAATTTAGTGTTTGAAGCGGCCGCTGGAACGTAATTGAGTTGTATACAAACGAATCATAACCACATCACTAACAGTTAATATTTAGTTTAAAGCGGTTTCCCAACTAACTAACCTTGAATTTGTACAATTCGGTGTACAACAAAGCCCTGGATATCTCAATTAATGTCGAGTTGCGGTACACGGAAGGCACGGTCCATGGCCGACATATGGACAAATAAGTCTATTTGCGAACATTTAATATTCGCTTCGGGCCCGCGTTAATTAAGCTGGGTTGTTGGGTCCGCGGGTGCCCGATGCCCGATGCCCGCACCCTCGAATCACCCTCGACTCGATAAAAGAAACAAAACACTCGCTACCAACAAATAGACGTGTACCCACAATACGTTTCAAATGCTTTTTGTCAAAAATTTTAAAATAACTCCTGGAATATTTCCTGTTTGTGAAATGTTGTCGAAAGCATACCTACCCCTAGAGCGAATAACGGAACGTGCTCGTGAAATACTCACTAGTTTAACAAAAAAGTTTCTTTTAAAAGTAACAGATACTTTCTTGATTAATAAAAATATTTTGCTCGAACTACTACATGAGTAAGTAAAGAAGATATTATGTGTGTTCCATTTAAAATTTGTGGCTTAATTAGACACATCGATATTTACAATTTTTCTTTCATGAAATCTGTGTCTCTAAATTTTTTATAGTAGGCTTGGGGAGGCAGGTGCGACCGGACCGCGGTACAGTTGTAATAAGTAACTGCCTCCATCGCTTGACCGATAAAAGGCAAAATAAATCTCAATAAACCCGTCTCACGTGGCGCACACGAATGAATGATTAAACGGAGGCGTTTCTTCATTTGTTTTCACTTTGGTTCGGACAACACGATGGTGTGTGTGTAGTCTAGCTTTACTAAGGGAAAATTACACCGCCCGTGGGAACTCGCGCGAGTATATCATCATTAGAGGAGCCGCGGCCGGGGGACACGCCTCGTCTTTATAAAAGATTCAGCCTGATACAAACGAGACGGACGAGTAATGGCTGAGTTACTTGTGCGTTGTTCGCACAACTTTACACACACAGTATTTCATTTAGGCGCCATTAAAATTAACCAAGACCTATGGGCATGTACGCACAAGTAATCTCGGCAATTAACGCCCTGTATCGCATACTCTTACAATGGATGGCTCATAATTAGAATGAATAGCAGGCGCAGATACAAAGCCTTCACCTGGTTTAAGCGAACTTGAGGGAAATTCGTTGCTGGTCTGTAATTGCTCTTTTTCTTCGAGCAACCTTCATAGGTAAGTATCCATTTGTAAAATTTTGCATATTTCAGCAATTATGCAGATACTGTTTGAAATTATAGCTTTGTGCAGATCAATTTTCTCCTAAAAGCTCTCGCAGGTTGAAATAACAATTCTTAAAACATTAACGTGCTGATAGGCAGAGAAGTACGAACGATCTGAAACCATTTTCAGAATGATGGTTATTAAAACTGAATTCCGAGCATTTTGAATTTCGAATCTTTGCTTTTAAAATTATTTGTGAAATCGCAATTTTCTCAGGTTTAGTATCCCTTTGAAGAACTATATTCTGAGATTTCAATTTGCCTTGCCCTCAGCTGCTAAGTAATTTAGTTGGACTTGACGCCAACTTGGCGACCTGCACAAACGTCCGCGAGGTGAATTTTGCAACTTGACTGGTATATTATTAAGTTGAAAACTTTAAATGCAGGACATTTATGAAACTGTCTGGTGGGCGGTGGCCGCAAAGTTTTGTTAATCAGAATAGCGGGAGGTAGCTGTCGGGTCAAACTAGTTAGAATTTTCACCTCCGCTATCCCTTGACATGGGCTCGACCGGGAATATTTTAAAATTATTCAATTTACATAGGTTAATTGCCCACTTATTCTAGGAAACTACGTGTGGCCTGAATATTGTGTATTAAATTGGTTTATCATTATATAATTGTCAGGTTTTTTGTTGTCAGCATAATGTTGACGACGCCAGAGCTCCGGTGTTGTTCGAAAAAGTTATCATGGCCTTAGAACGTAACGGGCAACTGAAGGAACAAGTTTTATATAGTAAAAGTCTGACACTTCCTCTCGTTTCATACAGAGTGGAACGTCTCTTGATAATGCTGTCAGTTTCAAGCAGAAAATAATTAAAATACAGAAATTATAAGTTTACCACAAATCTAAGCAACACAAACAAAAATAAAATACCCAATCTCAACTAAATATCCTTACTCAAAGAGCGAGCAATGCGAGTGCAAAATTGCTCAGTATTACGACTCGATCAGGTTAGGGTTTTTTATGGTGGGCAAAAATCATTCAATGGCATCTCCCGCCCTTGAGGGGAGTGGGAAATAGTACCAACCTTTTATTAATTAAAAACCCACCCCATTAATTCTTTGCCTTGTTTTCAGGTTCTTGGTGTTACACTTTCACAATACCTGCGCTGGCGCTAGGCTCCACTGTCCCTACAGTATGCTGACAACTCCTTGAGGCGCGCGTAAACAGTACACATCGTCGACGACCTGGGCTCGGTCCGGACGATTACCGGACGGTCGGACAGCGAGCTACCCATTGCCTGCCGTCCGCAAGCTCGCGTCTACGGTGACCGGGAATTGGGAATCGAGAGAGCGAGAGCGAGAGCGCTGGTGCCTTTGCCTGATGCAGTTGGCCTCTTCCTTTGCTAGTATTACTGCTCCAGATTAGGGTAGAAAGATAGGACAAGCTCCACTCTCAGCTTGGCCTTTGCTGTTTTTTTTTTTATTGGTTACCCAGAAAGTAGCTTACGTAGAAGGTAACTAGGAGATAGATATACTTTTTATTGTAGGTACACAACTTGGTACATTATGAACTTTAAATTACTAAGGAGTTACAATGGGCGGTTTTATCGCTAAAAGCGATTTTTTAAAGACAACCTTTGGATGGATTTTGATTTTTTTTGATTTTTAAAATAAAACTACCATTTAGAGGCTCGTTAATTGAGGTCAGTAATTTAGAGGGCAATGTAGATTTTTAGAGGCGAATCGTGCTATTACAAATAAATTTGTTTCATTAGCACCCATTAAAATGTACCAAAAAAAAAACAAATTATACTAGGTAACTAGGTATGTATTCTTTTATTTATTTATTTAAACTTCATGGTACATAAGCGGACTTAATATTCTAGGCATTCTATACCAGTCAACCGTTGGTTTAAAACAGATAACACTATGGTAGGTGTAAACAAAAAATAAATAACATGTATTTTAAATAGAATGTAATATCAATACGTTAGTTATAATCATAGTTATAATAATAAAACTCGTATATATTTTTGCACATTGCACGCAGAACAGATGGCCGCTGAAGCCGAAAAGTTCTGGAATGGCGACCGCGTACCGGAAGACGTGATGACTTAACCAGGATTGCTGGAATCCGATGGATGTGAGACGCATAGGAACGGTCGTTGTGGCAACGGTTGGGGAAGGCCTATGTCCAACAGTGGACGTCTTGAAATGACGATGACGTATATTTATGCTAATATTATAAACTAACAAATACTGTGATTGTTTTTTTTATTTATTTTTTATGGTAGGTGAAAATCATCCAATGACGAAACCCGCTCTTGGGCGGAGCGGGAGACCAGTGTCAGACTCTTACTGACTAAAAAACCTACCCCGTACCTTCCTTGCCTTATTCCTGGAGTCGAGGTAACAGTTTTCACCACCCTCTAGGCTCCAGGAGAACAAATACTGTGATAAATATCAAATCATTATAATTAAGAGAACTTAAACTTGAGCCCCAAGCGAACGCCGGCGCTCATACACCTATTGATCGTTAATTATGTCTGTAATGATCAAATATCGACTTTGATAATTACAGACACAATTGAAGATCAAGGTTCATACAACATTTTTTTGGTAAAGACTAGACGCTAGACGCGTATTTGAAACGAAATCATCCCTTAAACTGGGTCAGTTGTATAGATCAAATATGTTTTAAACTCATGTATTATTTCGGGCATCAATAAAGGCCGCCATGTGTAAACTGTGGGGCCTCATAAAATATACGCAATAGCATTGTTCTGCTGGCTCTGTGTCCTTGTGTGTAGAAGAGCGAACATTAATTCATATTTCTTTTATTACTGTGTGTCTGTTCGGCGCTCTCAGGCTCCAATAGAGTGTTCACCGCTTCCCCAGGGTGTCGTAGGCGGTGACGAGGGATTCTACACGGAACACGGCCAACCATCAACCTGTTTATGATCATACATACATGTATATTATATTCGGTTTACTTCGCCAGTTACTTACTTTTATTTTATTTTTATTTATTCAGAAAACCAACTGCGATACATCATTCATCATCATCAGCCTTTTTTAATGTTCACGCTGCTGGGATACAGGCCTCCTCTCTAGGATTCGATCGAAGTTGTAGGTCGCGGGTTCAAACCCAGCCAGCCGTATTATTTTGTGTAATTTATTTCATCACCACTGTTCTCAAAAACGGTGAAGGAAAACATCGTGAGGAAACCGGCATGTCCTAGAACCAAAAATTCGAAGACATGTGACATTCACCAATCCGCACTGAGCCCGCGTGGTGGATTAAGGCCCATTCCCTCTCCTAGAGCGGAGGCCTGTGTCCCAGCAGCTGGAACATTAAAAAAGGATGATGATGAATTAAGCATAGTTAAGTTATGTATTAAAAATGCCAATACACCTTTTTTACATTGGAAGTCATTATTTCTTATTTAAATATTTACGTACACATAAAAGATAAAAAGAAGAAAACAGCAAAATAGGTACAAAGATGATGTTTATTTCTAAAGATATCTTTTCCTGTATCTGTATCTTTCTTTATGTACATTTGTTTATTTGTAAAAAATACTTTCATTTATTTTCATTGAATGAAAAAATGCTGGGAAACTGTTGGTTCCTCTTCAGAGATTGCATCTCTACACCAGAGATGCCAGTTGAATGACAACAAAATCTACACTAATATAATAAAGAGGTAAAGTTTGTTTTTTTATTTTTTTGTTTGTAGGAGGTAATCTCTGGAACTACTGTTCCGATTGGAAAAATTTTAGCAACAATAGAAAGCTGCTTTACTCCTGAGTGACATAGGCTATATTTTATGTACGCGGGCGAAGCCGCTGACAAAAGCTAGTATATAATAAATTACCAACTGAATTCAAATTGATATATTATTATAAATTTAAAGGTAAAATATTATTAGGCTTTCCGAAATGTATTTTAATTCTATTAACAAATTTTTAAATCATAGTTTTTAAGATTACACATACTACTATATGTTTGTACAAAATTGTGACAGTACCTAGTGTATTTTTCATTGATAACTGTTGTATACTTTACTACACTACTGTACTTTTCCTTTCAAATTTACACACTATGTCAACTCTTTTTTAACCGACTTCAAAAAATGAGGAGGGTTCTCAATTCGACCGTATATAATAGGTATGTACTAATCCTCGAACAAACATAAAAAAGCATATTATGTCGTTTATGAACTGATTTATTTTGTTTTGTTCTTGAAAGGATATGCTTCCAGATTAGTCTATTTTTTTTTTTCAAAATTCAGTTATGATAATGGATCCATCGGATCACCCTTGCTTGTCCAACAGGACCTCTAATAAAGTCATAATAGGTTCGTATTTATAACTTGTATCTGCAGTTACCTCAATCGTATTTTCATTTGTTGATGAACAAACAAATATCCTAAGTTTATTTGTTAGAATGAGAAGCGCTATTGTATTAAGATTAACATACACAAACAGTACCTATGTATTGTTATTTTCTCTTGAATTCAGATGTGTAGTAAGCTTACAGTAGCTGAAGCAATTTGTATTTGAATTTCAGCATTAGGTACCAGTAGCGCCATCTATGACGTTCACATAAGAACTAATTTTGCATCGCGCAATCAAAGTTCTCCCCCAATTTGAAAATATAGAAAAGTTCGAGACCAACTACCGGCCCACCACACATAACACCTGTCTGCTCGGAGGATCCTCCCTTTTCAACGGGGGTATGTGGGACTTTACTCTCTGTTCCACATACCTCCAAATACCATGAATACTAGATAGTATTCATAGGTATTGGTAACTTAAATCGTATTAGCTAAGAGATTTTAGGTCATACAATTTAAGTTAGGTACCAATTAAAGACTAAATCTTTTTACTTTAGAGATCAAGATCTCAAAGCACAAGTATAGGAAAAAATCTGAAAACTGTAAAAAAAAATGCGATTCGGAAAATCTTCGTAACTCAATTTGGGAATTGAACTGTTTTTATGGGTAAGTTTGTACGGAACTCTCACTTGGCTGGTTTCTTTTTGAGGTACAGAGCCCTAAAAAATATTTAAAAAAGACATTCAAATGTAATTGTAATATTATTACTGCGAGTCAATCAAAATCAATGTGACAAACTCATTAAAAACTTGACACATGGGAAATTAGAAGTGGTGGAGTTTTTGGTAAATGGTGGCTGAAATGCGGAAGGTCCTTCTAAAATCGCAATTCCCTTTGCGCACACAATATCGCAGTGGTGGCCGAGTGGTAACGGCCCCGACTTACGAGTCGTAGGTCGCGGGTTCAAACCCAGCCAGGCGCATTACTTTGTGTAATTTATTTCATCACCAATGCTCTCAAAACGGTGAAGGAAAACATCGTGAGGAAACCGGCATGTCCTAGACTCCTCCACCAATCCGCACTGGATCTGCGTGGTGGATTATGGCCCATTCCCTCTCCTAGAGAGAGGAGGCCTGTGTCCCTGCAGTGGGAACATTAAAAGGCTGTTGATGATGATGATGATGATGACACAATATCGGCTGTTTGAACACTTTTCTATTTCTTTAGGGAAGAATATCATCAAATAATTTCCTCTCTCTCTGGGTCCACAGACAGTCAGACACGTGTCTCAAACGGGTAGCACTCGGGCTCGCACTGGTTTGAGTGTGATTGAGATATCGTCTCTATGAGTGGTGTCTATGTGTGTGTAGTTCTTCTGTACTATCTCTTTTTTTTACTACTACTACAGCCATTAACACAACTGCAATGCTAACCACCTTCAACAAAATGAGTCAAACAATTTTGCAAAGATAACACTTTATGTAAATGTAAAGAAATTATGCGAACTTTTAATTGGCCTTTAGGGCAGCATAGTACCACCCTAACAACACTATTACACAAATTAACAGCATGTAATGTTCGCGAGCACTCCCAGGTTTGCCAACGTTATAATATAATATATCAGCATTGCACGCTATTATCTTCTTATATGAAGGTAATATTGTTTATTGCTACATGCCTACGCGATATTAAATACCGACCGGCCTGAAAGACTTACGCGCAGATTTTCAGGAGAGACGTGAAAATTGCATATTCATCATTTATTAAATTTACCTGTAGCTTTCTGTAAAAATATTAAGAAAAGTTATGGATAAAAAGTTCTATCTTAGCTTTTTTTTGTGTAATGTTGTGGTTTGGATACTAAGTCCTTTAAGCCATGTCGACAAAATAAGAATTGTCAATTTGTTTACCATTAGAATTTGGTTACAAATATTCTAATGGTTTTGTACATAGATATCTGTTTGACATATCTATGGTTTTGTAGTAAGTATTTGGCTGCAAGACAGTCTTCTTCGAAGAAAAACATTGTAAGAACTACTCGAACAGGGCTCGCGTGTTAGACAGTGAAGTATGTGTTCCCTCTCCCAGAGAAGACGCCTGTCACAAAAATTGAAATAATGATACAAACTGATTATGTTATGTTACGGACACTGACAAAGAGCGGCCGGTGCAGCGCGGAATCACTGGCCTCTTCCTACTTCGTCGCGTCGTGTCTTGTCTCGGTGTGGACTGACCCTTACGTATACTATTGAAACATAATAATGTAAAAAAAAACTCTGAAGGGCGTCACATAGGTAGCATATAAGGTAGGTAGCTTCAAAGAGTGCTAATGAGATTCCTCTTCACGTGTTTCTTCTGTCATGTATACCGAAGCTGAAACTTGTTAAATAGCTTGTTATTAATTAACTAAATGATGTGCGTAATGAAACCACCGGTATCAGTCTAGACGTAGTTCATAGAATGTACGTTGTTAGGGCTTTTTTACGATAATATATAAGCAATATGGCCGCCAGACGGTTCAATATTTTATATTTTAACTAGCTTCTTCAGTGGCTTTGAGCGCGTATAAGTATTTTTTCCATACAAACTTTGAGCCACAGTTTCATCCCTTTAGGGGGCGAATCATGGAAAACCTTAGTGCTCGCCTACGTTCCATATAGTATAATAATAATATAATACATAATATATTTCACAACTGTCACACAAAATCGTCTAGTCCCAAGCTAAGCAGAGCTTGTGTTATGGTTACTAGACAACTGATACATACTTACATATTTCTAAATACATACATATTATAGATAAATTAAATTCAGACACGGAACAAATGATTGAGCTCATTACACAAACATTTGTACTGGGTGGGAATCGAACCCACGACCTCCGGAATAGCAGTCAGGGCCACTAACCACTAGAGCAACAGGCCAGTCAATTTATAGGAAAGCCTTGTGCAAAATTCCACATTCCTAGTCCCAGTCCCAGCTGTACGTTGATATATCAGTTAGCCACTTTCTTTTTTTATATGTATAGAGAGCTCATACAAGTTTAGTTACCAGTAAATTACGAGGAAAAGACCTTCTAACCTAGTTAAAAGGTAATTTGAGGAGACTTCGACATGATTTCAACTTGACTCAAGGTTCATAGCGAACACAAAGGAAGTCGGAGAAGTGATTATGAATATTAACAACTGTTTCAGACGCTTTAGATTTACTAGTCTACTATACTAGAGACCTAAGTCTTAGTGATTACTGCTGACCTAAATAGTTTTGTGGTAGGCCCGTCCTTTGACAAAGGTGTATACGAGGTAACTTCAATTTATTGCTGGACTACCAATGAATTAAAGGAATCTTTCAAATAATAATATAATATTCCACAATTATCACACAACGTCGTCTAGTCCCAAGCTAAGCAGAGCTTGTGTTATGGGTACTAAACAACAACAATAAACATACTTATATATTTCTAAATACATACATAATGAAAAAAAGTGTTACCATTGCCATTAGACAATAGTTGCCTTTTAGTGTAGAATTAAAATTTAAAACTAGAATAGATTTTTAGCCGAAGATAGCGCAACATGGCGAAATATAGTCCATCAAAAAATAAAGTTTAAAAACTAACACCCGACTACTTAAAAACACGCTCTAAAAAGTACGAAACAAGAAAACAAGAAAGCCGTGGTCGTCACTTTTTTTAATTTATTATTCTTATGGCATACGACCACGGCTTTCTTGTTTTCTTGTTTCGTACTTTTTAGAGCGTGTTTTTAAGTAGTCGGGTGTTAGTTTTTAAACTTTATTTTTATTTAACATATTTTGGAGTTCTAAATAGGTTAATCTTGGGTTCATTGATTTCTCAGCCCATGAATACAGGTAAAGTCACAAGCAAATGCTAGTAATATATATATATTCAAAATGTACAAGTAAAGCGCTTTCAAATGATACCAAACACGGCATATTTATCTTAACTTTATTTTTTTACTTCGTATGTTTTGTCCGCTAGAGGGCGCCACATTAGATTTTGTAAAATCCAATATAGCCTATAACCAGCGGACAATTAAGACGCTTCTAATGATATGTCATTTGTCGAATTCTGATAAGTAGTTTAGAAGTTACGAGGGAACAGATGAACATCCATACCCACATACATACATACATACAGGTCAAAATCATAACCCTCCTTTTGCTTCGCCGTAGTCGGGTAAAAAGTTATTCGTCGAGGTCACGACACTCAGTATTGAGGATAAACGACGCAAGGAGATATTCCCTACATTGAGAGGAGGTCTGAGTCCTAGCATTATAAGGCTGATGCAAAGCAATGCGTATCTCTTACCACTTAGCCATCCAATACCTAAGATCAAATGACTAAATCCCATAGGTAGTTCAATTGAGGCTGCAGTTTAGCATTTACAGGTTGCAAGTTTGATTTCCGCATGGAACAAATATTTGTTTAGCCTAATAAGATTTTAGTCAGGTGTGTGTTCGTGTATCATCACATACATTTGTCACAATCGCTAATTCTGTGCTACATTTGATATTTTTGGACCCTCGGCACAGAATTAGTGATTGTGAATGTCGTTACACAATCACGAATTCTGTGCCGAAGGTCCACAAATATCAAAAGTGATGATATTTGAAAATATCGAACTGACACCAAAAATTATAAAATCCTGGATTGCAGTACAGATACCGGCACGGATCTTGAGCGTTGATTTGCTGCTTCAAGGCCGATTTCCACTTGGGCAGAAGCGAAATATCGGGTGTCTTTTGTGGTATGAAGTGAGACGCGGGGGGTGGGGTGTGTAATGCTTGTACTAGTGATTAGCTCGCTGATGTGTACGATGAGCAAAGCAACCTTCACTCTTTTACCAGGAGGTCAAGATTTGAACCAGTATTGGTATTAGAGATCACCGCGTGATTAGAATATGTAAAAACTGCCCAAAATCAACTAACAGGCAGTTGCTCGGAAAAATTACATCACCCGTCTGGTCGGAAAATAACTACTCCCTTTTCAATGGAGGTTTGCGGGACTTTACATCCTGTTCTGTGTATCTCTAAAATGGTATCTTCTTCTATTCGTCGATAGATACATAAAACAACTTATAGATAACTATAACACAACGCCTTGCGCCATCTATCGGATTGTGGGCACAATACTAAGCCACCTGAGTTGATAGAAATCACAAACAAGATCAAAACAATGATAAAACGATACCATGTCAATAGCATCTGGGTATTATAAGCGACATCTATCGTACGCTGTGTGAAGTGTCCGTGACGTCAACGAATTACTACTACATATACACATGAGATGTTGAACATACACAACACACTAAGTTGTCAAACTGCCTACACACGTGGTGGGTCGATTCGGTACATGAAACACTATCTATTTGTAAAGATAAAATTAAAAAATAAAGTTTTTTTTTTTAATTTGAATTCTTTCTCTTTACACCCAAGCGAGCGCCGGCGCTCGCGGCATTATTTCGCGCCACGCGCCGTTGTCAAATTTTCAAAAATAGAATGTACAATATTTGAGCATTTTTTTTAGGGTATTTTGATATTTATTCAAGAACATAAATAAAAAGTTTTATAGACAAATAACTTTCCGTTAATACCCGCGAACGCCGGCGTTTGTTTGAGGACTGAAAGGTTAAGTAGTTAGAACGTAATCTTCAAAATTAAATAAATCCCAATGGCGCTTAAATAAATTTAGCATCCTGTGTTCCTCTACTATAAACCCTATCTGTTAGAAAACTATTTAAATTTTTGGTGATTTTGAAAATATTGCTGAGCGTACAGCAAGCATTGGCTAAATAATAAAATTCTCCACTCATTATAAGCTCTCTCATAACTCCAGATAATGATCTCTCCTAAGAGAATAACTCCATACGACTAATAACATTATTACCATGAATTATATCTAATGAAATTAATGTATTATTCAATTGACAGAAATCAATTGTTTATGCAAATTAGGTATTCAAACCTAAGTTGATTGATTAGTTAATTAGGAGATAAAGTTTCTTTGGACCAAAGGAGGCAATTTGACATAGACACATTGTGTGTTATAGACAAACAAAAGCGGTTTCTTTTTATTTGCCACACTGGCCAAATCGAATGTGGCTATTGAAAAGCCAATCTGGCCAAAAGGCAAACTGGAAAAAATAAATTAGACTTTTTCCCAGTAGTACGTAATACAGCATTGACTATATTGCTCGGTCAGTGGCTATCTTTGAAGAATTGCCAAAATTGAGTTTCAGTGAGCATGAAACATTGTTTCCGGAGGAGTTCTAGATTAACGGCCGCGCTTCAAGACATCGCAGCTTTGTATAGAGTTCTTCCATAATGGACCCCTGCCTTAATATTTCGTATGATATAGAAGTTTACCTCTCTTGATTTCATAAGATTTATTAGATTTTTTACTTGATGTCATGAGAAACTTGGTTTGAAAATTATGAAGATACATGAGTAATTTTATCCAATATTGTGGAGCAAAATTATGTTTTAAATCATTTTATTTGGCCTTTTTCTCTATACATTCATATTTAAGTATATTCATAACTCTTTTAGTTGGTACATCACCAAACTCAAACAATTTATTTCAAATATACCATTTACAGGCATTTATGGCAATAGTCAAAATGTCGTTCAATCAAAAATAAAAGTGAAGCTACTTTGCACGTTCCAAAGCGTAGATCTCTATGGAGAAGAACGTGCAAAAAAACTCCATGGACACTCTTTTAAATCATATCCTTTATAGGCTGAATAATGATAATGAAAAATACCCACATCACACATAACTATGGGACCGAAAACTGTCACATTCGAACTGTGGTGACAACGACGTAACAGTCGCGAAGTTCAACTTCCCCCGTCTAAGAAAGTTAGCAAACTTGAAAGGTGTATATTGTGCACACAATTTGCGTTCTTGCAATATGTGTTTTGCATTTGCTTCGGTGCCTCAGTATTTAACTTTTCACTTTCAATGAATAATTCGAGTTCCTTCTTGACAAAATGTTGTGCTTATAAACTTAACTATTTCATGTATTTTATAAGCTTTTTTATAGTCCCTCCTGTTCCGATGTTTGTGATCATATCTCGCAAATCAAATTTGATCCATTTCCCACTTTCCGAATGAACTGCAATTCTGCATGCATGTGTAAATCAGATGATAATGCCAAATTACTATGTCATGGAGGTGACCTGATGATGAAAATGGAAGGTAGCCATAGGAACTCAGTTAAATGACATAACCACATCGAGCTTGGGCTTGTATGATTCGTCTGACCAAATACTTTGGTGCTAGATAGGGTCTGATGATCAACCTGGAAGAGGGTCATAGGTATTCCGTAATAAGCTTAATAAGATAACCCGTGATTTCAGCTCTTTGGATGGTCTTGATGAGAATTAATAAATAATTATATTGACATAAAATGCGTTATAACAGCTTGCTATGAAAAAAAATAAAATAATTGAAAACTAGTATATTGTAATCAAAATTTTGACTCTTTCGTTTTGTGTGTTATACTCACCAATTTTAAATTCAATGGTAGCTTTTTGAGTTGCCATAACAACCTTAAAACCTACAGTATCATCAAAAAAGGACACTAAAATATACTTTGGCTTTGACTTTCGTACACCCACGACGTAAACAACCAAGATGTCAAATCCATTAAAGCTTCGAAATATGTAATATCCTCTATTGTTTATGATAGTTCACATCCAAAGATATTGATTCTTTCATTTTGAAGTCACACACAAGTAGCTAAGAAATTGGCAGAAACGTTTCATTTTTCGAGTTCTGAACTACACACAGAACTTATAATATACAACTTACAGATAGTTCCGGGTCTGAGTTTGTAAGTTTACATGTTTGTGCATTTGTAGTGTGAGCGATTTTGTAGAGCATCAAGAAATGGATATTCTAAATTCTATTCGAAATCCAGAAATACTATTAAATACTGTTTTATACAATCTAATGGATTCAATGCAATATTATAGGCAACGAAAACACATACTTGTCCAAACTTTGTTTAAGAATAAACTTAACTATTGTGAAGCAACTGCATTCAAAACTGTGCTTGAAGTCACAAAGCGCACTGTATTTAACAACTTCAAATTCTAAAGTTGGTCGAGCAATATTGAAGTTTGCCAAGTAGCACGAACAAGAGTCATAGATATTCATTAATCTCGTTACAGAACCTGGTCAACTTTGCTTGTAAACTTGTGTCCTAACTTCGTCAGACTAGAAACAATCCTACTGCAAAAGTTACAGTTTCGGCAGCTCGCCAATCGTCGACATTTATTAACTTTCAGTATTGAATACTCGTTCAAATGAAATGACTGAAAGTAATTCCCTCGTAAAACATTACGCCGTCACGGTAATAAGTAAATTTCAAAACTTGCCACTTCTCGCTGCGTTTTAATAAAAGTTTAGCGCGCATCCACACTCCGCGCCCGGGGACGGAGTTACCAGCCTGGCTCACGAGCGCCAGTGCGCACTGAACCACGCCAACTTCTCACACTAAACTAAGAGAACAATATTTCAGTGATAATTATTATAAATGCAGGTTCTTTTGACTTAATGTGGTAAGCCGTGGAAAAAATATATTTAGAGATATGCGGAACAGAGTTTAAAGTACGAAATACTTCCATTGAAAACGAAGAAACGTCCTATCATACCAGGCCTGATAGTAATTTTCGACGACTTGATTTTTTAACGTTGTTGCATATATTCTGAATGCGCTGAGAACTTCAATACCGTCACACACGATTTTCAGTTTTTTTTAGTTCTTAAGTGGTGCAATAGATGTCACTACAGATATTCACTTCCAGAAATGTCTACTGCACGTTGCGACATTTCAAAAGCGTCGCCTCAATAAAAGTTTGTTTTGATATCTTGTGATTCTAACTTCGTAAGGGGCGACACGGCTGTTAAATCCCCGATGCATGCCCGATAAAATCTATCGGGAGCAGACCGATATGTTTATTCTAATCAATCAGCTGATCTCCGTACAGTACGCGAGGGCGCTGCGAGTTTGTTTTGAATTCTCACACAAAATAAATATCAATGCTAATAGTCGGATAGATATTGGGCCCGATATCTCCCCTTTGGATATCGTACAACAATAGCGTGAGCCATTTCCAGGCATTTCCCATTTAAATTTGTTCCCTCGGTTTCCTTATCGACAGGAGGGTAGCGTTGGCGTGAAGAGACACGCGGCGGGTGCATTACATAAGGGGATCGGTCTGATGACTCACGCGTTACCGACGTCCGCCGCCGCTAAGGACGCTAAATATTGCCCTTTTATGCTAAACCATGTCAACTTGCGAGAATACGAGCGTAGATTAAATATTTCTGTAAACATATCGGGCATTAAAATTGTATTGATAGAACCGATAACACTGTAATCATCTTACTACTGCATGAAATACGCAGGGGTATAATAAATTGCATTTTTGTTTAAATTTTAATATAATGTTTCATTGTGTAAGCAGAAAATGTGTTTGAGCACACCGTGGGAGTGGTTGGAAAGACTTCACGGCATTCTTACCTTTCGCATGACGCAGCCACCAGACGTGCTAAAATTTGTGTGCGTGCGTGGTAGGTTCCTGTAAAAGATTTGTTCGAAAGAAACGCCCGGGTGTCACCATTGTTCGGACCATCCGGAAGACACGGTGGAGTATACGGTAGACGGCCGCCCTGCTTGGGCGACGACCTCTCGCATTGGGCCTTGTTACAGGACATGGGCCAGAGTGAGGATGAATGGCAGGCGTTAGCTTTTGTCTGCAAAGCATATTAGCGAAGGAAACTGCCTTACTTTCTTGCAAGTAAAGTTCATTCGGCGTTAGGGGAATGATTAAAAAAACGAAATTAAAACTGCATTACTCAAGTTGAGCACTTAAATAAATTTAATTAACATAATAATTCTCGTAGCATGATGTCCAACTCGTAACAATATTCCTTTGTCATTCAAATCGTACACGTAATAATATTCCTTTTTACGAAATCATCAAATAATTACACCCGACCCAGGGTGGAGCAAGAGAGCGTGTCAAATTTTTCTCAGTAAAACCACACTTGTATCTATCAATTGCCCTTTGCATTCTAGGTTTACTTTTCAAATTTTTTTTTTCTATTAACTCAAAAAACATCTAGTTAAATAACCACCTGTACATTTTTGTATGGCAAAGCATCGTTGTCAAGAGAGATATAAGTTATGTCGTAATTTTTCTTCGAGAATCCAAGGTAAGCTCTCTGTTTCCGCATTTTGTGTACAAATCGTCGTTATTAGATTAACTGTGTTCGCGACGTTGACGGATATCGTGATTTTAGGTAGCATTATTAGTAATGACAAGATGACGTTGCAGAGGTAAACAACTTTTTTTGGTGTTGCTTATGGACATTTTTTTTGTTTGTGTGCTAATGTTTATTTGATTAATGAGATTTTTTAACTCTTTATTGTATATAAAAACTTAACTTAGTATGTGGCCCAGCAGGATCGCAAGAAGGAACCACCCATTCCTCGTTTAGTCAGTAAGAGTCTGACACTGTTTCCCGCTGCGCCCAAGGGTGGGATTTATATTTATTTATTTATAGTTAATTAAAACGGTACATGCCCAATGACATTAATTAACATAGAATTCTGAAAACATAACAAATAATAATGCACAATGTTGGTATTTATGTGGAAGATTAGATTATAAATTATTTTGATTATTATAAAAGAATAATTACATAGTTTAAAATTAATAATAATAATATGACTATGATTTTTCCTACCATAAAAACTTAATATATAGTGATTTGATTATTTATTTACAAAGGCAAGCTAAATCAACAATAAGTTTTTCAGCCAACCTTGGGATGACAGTAATCGAAATCACATTCACATACACATCACATTCCTTGTTTTTTTTTTTTATATAAAAAGTATTATCCTGTAGTTGACTCTAGTTTTCAAGTAAGTAAGTTGACAATAGTTCAAAATTATCTAATTGATATTTTGGTTTAAAATTTTTAATCTGTTTTTTGGTTTGAGACTTAAAAAATCAAGAAAGTAACATAAGAAAAACAGACAGTCAATTGTTCAAACCAGCTTAAATTACAAGATTTAATGATCAGCCAATTTATCCAAAAAAAAAAATACAAGTTTGCATGTTTGCCTATTTGCTAAATAAATATAATTTACTAGTTTTTGTCAGCGGCTTCGCCCGCGTACATAAAATACAGCCTATGTCACTCAGGAGTAAAGCAGCTTTCTATTATTGCTAAAATTTTTCCTATCGGACCAGTAGTTCCAGAGATTACCCCCTACAAAAAAAAAAAAACATAAAAACAAAAAAACAAACTTTACCTCTTTATTATATTAGTGTAGATTATATTTACTTATTTGAATGAATGAAAAACAAGCCGCTAACTCTCATGTCAAAATTAATATCTCTAACGCTTATTTTTTATAATAATAACAAAATCATGTTTCAATACTTGCTTTAAAAATATTGGATTGAATTTATACATTATGAGCTTCTGCCGCAACTACGTATGTAATCATGAAATTAATGGAAGTCAAAGCAACAAATTATTTTAAAACGCTTTCAGTGTGTTTGTCGGAACAGAATGACTGAAACGGACTACGGAAATTTAATTTTTGACTTTAAATAATGTGAAATTAAAAATGTTGTCTATTTACTTTTCGAATACCGTAATTAGAGACATAATAGAAAGACAATAGTTGTGCGAACGCTATCGTTCGCTTGGGTCTCAAGTTTAAATTATAAATTAAAATAATAAAATAAAAAAAATAATAATTAATTATTATAATAATTTATTGACATTTTTGATCTCTTCTCAGTAGGTACTTTTGAAGCCTGGAGAACTAGGCTCGGCAGGGGTTCGGTACTGAGATCAATATTAGCTGGAATAAAACTGCTTTGTCACTTAATACATATTCGGTCGTCAGCGGTCGCACTTTAACTGACTAAAAACATACAATTTTTTCCCTATTCGATTTTCAAACCTATTTTGGAACTACCAACATCGTTCGAAATCTCTGTCAAGCTAGTCATATGGTTAGTAGGTAAGTCATATGGTCTCTTTGGAGACACCACAGTACTCTCTTGTCTGAGTGGTCGTGGTCATCGCTGTGGATCACGATGAGTGATACTGGTCATTCGGCGCCATTCATCGCCGTTCATCAATCAGTCATTTTTATTTCACCTACAGCTTAAATTGTGGGGAAATAACTTGGAAGTACATCAAAAACATAACATAATATATTCGTAAACCTTTAGGTCGTTATGTTAGTCATTCTCAGGTATAAACAGCGACGTAAAATGTAAATAATATTTATTTCGCAGATAGGTTTAAAAAAACACTATTAATTACTCTTAATTTTTCTTTTGTCAATTTAAATTAGACGAGGTTTCGTTATGGTGGGCAAAAATCATCCAACGACAAATCCCGTTCTGGGCGGAGCGGGAAACCGTGTCAGACTCTTACTGACTAAAAACCCCACCCAGTTCCATCTTTGCCTTTCGCACTGGCAATCCTTTTTTTAGAAAGAGACACTGGGCCCTAGTAGGCTTCGACCCTTTTGCAGAGTCCCTACGAAAGTAGACGAGGTTGGCGTTTCCTAGCTATCCTATCAGACACTCACGTATTAGGTAATACTAGCTGCTGCCCGCGACGTTGTCTGCGTGAAAGCTTTACAGCACCAAAAATACCTAAGATGGCAGTGTCGGTATAGTAAGTAAATAACTTTTAAAATAGCATTGCATCAGCCTTATAAAGTTCCCGCTGCTGGGACACAGACCTCCTTTCTAGGAGAGGGAATGAGCCATAATCCACCACGCGAGTCCAATACGGATTGGTGGATTACACAATATGTCTTCGATTTTTGGTTTTAAGACATTCACAGTCACAGTTTCCTCATGATGTTTTCCTTCACCGTTGAGCAGTGGTTATGAAATAAATTACACAAAGTGATGCGCCTGGCTGGGTTTGAACGCCCGACCTACAACTTGTAAGTCCGAGCCTTTACTACTTCACCACCACTGAGTCGGAGCCTTTACCACTCCGCCACCACACTACGATGGTAGTTATGCTGCCAGAAGCCAAAATGTAAAGAAAGTCATGACTGGTGACGCGGGAGCAAGCGACATACAGTTGCTTGCGTAAGAGACAACTCGTCCTGAAGTTGACACCCGCTGCACTCAGTGTCTGCCCCTGCGACTTATTGATGGTCATCGCGAAGCAAACACTCACAGGGAATTGTACGCGCTTGAAGTGGAACGGGAAGTTATGAGGTACAAAAACTGCCTCGCCTACTCCACAATCCGTTAGAATTTTTGCTTCAATGGTGTGTCTGTGCAGCGAGATGACGTTAAGACGGGTCTCGTTACACCACTTTGTAGGAGATAGGTTCCGAAGATGCATAATCGGGACTCCGACTTTCAGCTTGATGGTATGCGCTGGAAGTCCACTTACTGGCTGGGAGTTCAAAAATTCCACGGGATAATGTGTGGCGTCATCTTGCTCTACGACAGTGTTTATCGAGGTATAGAATCAGAATCAGAATGAGATATTTTATTTGTAGAACATAGGTAGGTAAACAAAATACAGATGTGATGATGATAGACCACTGCATTGCCCTCAATTTCCGAGAGAATGTATTCGTTAATTGTTGCAGCCTGATCATTTTTGGACGTCAAAATGGCCCTCTCACACACCCACAAATTCTGCTGGTGCGGTGAACGACTGATGTCACACAGCAAATGAATTCTTCTAAGCTGGCTAACGCTCTATCGAGACTCTGGAAGTACCTCCTGTCCACTTCTCTCGCTTTGATTTGCAGCTTTGACTTGCAGCGGACTTTGGCAGAGGCCATGATCCGGAGCGAAGAAGAGTGGCAGGCGGTCGCCTCCTTCTGCGAAGCAGTAATGCTACCGGCTAAAAAATGGGGTCGAGTGCATCAGGCAAAAGCAAAGGCGCTCAAGCTGCAGCCACCGCCGCCGTGTCTCCTTTCCCGAATTCTGGCCACAGTAGGCGCGGGCTTGCGATCGCCGAGCACTGGGTAGCTCTCTGTCCACCCATTCGATAACTGTCGGGACTGGGCCTAAGTCGTCGACAGTGTGTACTGTTCCCTGCGCTTCAAGCAGTCATCAGCAGCTGTAGAAGCCCAGCAGGGCCGAAGCCTTCTGGAGGTAAGAGTAGATGTTAAAGCGGAACACCGGGGCCCTGGAACTAAGGCTAGAAGAAACGGTGGGTTGTTTAGTCAGTACGAGTTTGTGCATTGCTGCCGAGCCGAGCTCTCATATTAATGGTTGAGCACAGCGCACAAACTCGTGACTACAACGAAGATTGTTTCAACGTAGCAATCGGGAAGCGTTTGCCCGAAATCGCCACTGAACAAACTGTGACACTACCCATCAAATGTTCGTTCCCGCGGATGTCTTGCAGGGCTCTGTCCTCGGCCTCAACTGCCTTCCTGATGGCCATCGTACGCTCATCCCAAACGATCAGAGAGCAATCCTTAAGCACGTGTCCCTTATCGCTGTTACGTGACACACCACAAACAGGCGATTTGGCGCTCTCTAAGTTGGTAGGAGTTTAAACATGGCATGTGCTGTCTTGCCTTGCCACCCGGAAGCAGTGTGGCAGCGATTCCCGATGACGCGACAGCAATAGCAATATTGCCTTGCCTCCTGACCTCTGCAAGTATGGCATGTTTTTCCTGTTCCAACAGGAGCAATCCAAGAAAAACATTTTACCCTGGTTTTGCACAACGCTTTCAAGGACGGTGTCATAAATTTGTTTTTGCTCTGAAGAGAACTCTGTCTCAGCGTTATACTCTCGATTTCCATACTCTTGATACGGGAATGATTGGGGAGCTCTCAATCCATATTCAATCAGTAGATTGCCGTCGATATAAATGTCCACATTTTGAAGTGAACTGAGACAGGTGTTCAGCACACGATCATCAGGTACATCGACTTAGTCTCCAATAACACGCCTCAAAGCTCGCAGAAAATCTTCAGACAGATGATGGCGATATTTCAATGAACATAACTTTTTTGTAATACTGAACACCGCATTTTTTTTAATAGTCTTGCTCAACTCTGCTCAAGATTTTGAGGGTTTTTTGGAACTTCAATTTTTCTAAACGAACTATACCCTGCCCTATATATTGCCCTGTGCGATAAGACCGCCCATTGTACACTTAATTTTTGTATTTGTATACCCTGTCCACATTACCATCTATGAATTTTAAGAATAACTAACTACTAACCTTGCCAACTTGCCAAATTTAAATTATTAATGTACAAAAATTGTTAACATGTAATTTGATTTCATTTTTATGAAATCAAATAGATGGCGCTGTTTTAAAATTTTCTTTATACTACTACAAACTATGTTTCTCTGCCCAAGTTACATAAATGGTGTAGTTTTTAAAGTGTAAAGCCAGATAATAGCATTACTTACTCAAAAATCACATTTAAATATGCGTCGTTAGAATAAACACTGTCACAGAATGTGTAAGACAAATAAATATTCACAAATCCTCCCCCGTAAGTGATAGCGTGATAATATGTAGTCTCAAGAGGACACAAATTTCCGTACAACTGTTGTCGTTTAATTGTGTCTGTAATTACGGTAGACGAAAGGTAAAAATAATATTATTTTGTTAATGTAATGTTTTCGTTTGTACTAATTTGAGTCAGTAGATGTCGTTGTACGTATATTAGGTTGCGTTGCAAAATAAATCCGTTAGACCGTTGGAATAAGAATAAGATATTTCATATAAACATGGAGAACGCCGTTTCACCATTATAGAGATGAACTATTTTTTTAAAATTATATATTAAATATTAACCCACATTTTTAACGTAAAACGAACCAACCACTACCTAAGATATTTCCCTAAAAATAAATAAGTAACATTTGCTCTGTTTGGGCTTGGTTTTTTTTTTCATTTCTAATTCCCATTTGTGAGTAAATTCGACAGCGCAGTAAGACTAAGAAAATGCACATGACTGACATTACCATCTATGAATTTTAAGAATAACTAACTACTAACCTTGCCAACATGATCAAATTTAAATTATTATTTTCTAAAAAGTGTTAATATGTAACTTGATTTGATTTTTGTGTAATCTCATAGATGGGGCTGTTTTAAAATTGTCTTTATACTACTAATATTCATTAAACTATGTTTCTTTGACCAAATTACGTTGTTTTGAAAAACTAATAATAGGAATTTTTATTATTTACCTAAATAAGTTTACGTGCCAAGTTTCAAGTTAATTAGCCCAAGGAATAAGATTCTCCCATACAAATTTTAACATCCCCTAAATCTTTAACTGGGGGTACTACTGAAAAAACAAATATGCCGTCCTTGATACCTAATTTAGTGTAATATTTGTGCAAAGTTTTGATTCGATCGGCCCACGGAAAAAAAAGTTACACCCTTGCATCCATTGCACCATTTAAATTCAATATTGCTTACCTCCCTTAACTTACGGCGTAATAATATGTAGCCTAAAGCCTTCCTTGGTTCACAAGGAACATTTTTGCTGAATTTCAAATCAATCTATCCAGTAGTTTTGGTGCCAACCCCTACCATAGGCACAGACAAACAGACAAACAGACAAAAATTCTAAAAAGTCACTTTTTGTCACCAGTTACGTTTTTCTAACAAAACCCACTAATTTTTTCCAGAAAATTCTCAATGTACAGTTTTTCTTTCGTTACTGTTTTATTATATGTATAGATTATATACATTCATTGAGAGTACAGCCAAGGAGTGGAATTCCTTGCCGGAGTCGGTGTTTCCTGATGGCTACAATCCGGGAATCTTTAAGTCAAGAGTGAATAGGTTACTTCTGGGTAAGCGCCCTCTATCGTCGACCGCATCGTCGCTTTCCATCAAGTGAGATAGCGGTCAAGCGTGAACCTATATTTACAAGAAAAATAAAAAAAATATATAATAGTATTTATTCCAGGAATATGTTCCCTTAGAACGATTTCTTTTCTTATAGGCAAAGTCGCTGGTAATAACAGCTATAAAATTTAAAATATTTTAATACTTTACAATTTAAATATTCATGTTGAACTTAGTATTCATGTCAAGATACGAGCGTTGTTTAGTTTGGGAATTGTTGACTCACTTTTTGTTATTTAAACTAACTTAGCAATTAATGTTAAAATTAGCGCAGTTCACTGTGTTTATTGTACCTACTTCTTGAATAATTAACTTTTTAAATTGTAAAAAAAAAATGTGACATTATCAATGGCCAACCGTATAACATAATAAAAATATTTTTAGGTGGAAAACCTAATAACTTCTCTCGCTCGAAGATGAAGCGAAAATGCGTGTCAGAACTACGGTTTACAATTACTTCCTTATTCATCATCATCAGCCTTTCAATGTTCCAGCTGCTGGGACACAGGCCACCACTCTAGGAGAGGGAATGGGCCTTAATCCACTACGCGGGCCCAGTGCGGATTGGTGAATGTCACATGTCTTCGAATTTTTGGTTCTAGGACATGCCGGTTTCCTCACGATGTTTTCCTTCACCGTTTTGAGAGCAGTGGTGATGAAATAAATTACACAAAGTAATGCGCCTGGCTGGGTTCGAACCCGTGACCTACAACTCGTAAGTCGGGGCCGTTACCGCTCGGCCATCACTGCTCTACTTCCTTATTACTTCCTTATTACGGTCAATGTTTTAAAACTAACGACTAGTTGTAGACGTTTATCTTTAATATGTATGTATTTAGAAATATATAAGTATGTTTCTCAGTTGTCTAGTACCCATAACACAAGATCTGCTTAGCTAGGAACTTGACGACTAGACGGCGTTGTGTGAAAGTTGTGGAAATATTATTACATATATTTACTTTACTTATTTTGTAAAGATTTGTTTGAAGGTTTCCCTAAATTATATTATAAAAAAAACCATTAAAAATATAAAAAAAAACAGTATACATTATAAGTATTCCAAATTTCAATAATAACAAAAAAAAAAAAAAACTAGTTAATCAGACCATCTCCGTCATAAGCAGTCCATCATCGTAGCTTTAATAAATAAATGCAGTTCGAGAATAGTCATCAAGTCGACGCGGCACCGTTCGGTCCGGCCCATAAATGCCGGCTTATTTCCGGATGCGGCGGGGCCCCGTGAGGCCCCTCTGTCGCAGATATTTAGATTGCCTAGATATTCGTACGGGGAACGAAGACGGGCCACTTACTTCGCCATATCTCCTTTTGCTCATAAATTATTATTTTATGAAACTAGAGACCCGTCCATGCTTGGTAAGGGTGCAATGCTGATTTTGCAAATAGTATGCATGTACAAATATAAACTTTCCTCTTAAATCACTCAATCTATTAAATACGGCTTCAAAATCCGTTGCGTAATATTAAATATCAAACCATACATAAAGACAGACAGCGGGATGTGATTTAATTTTATACATGTAGTGATGAAGATGAAGTTTGCAAAATAGTGTTGTTAATTTATTATTTACTAGCTGCTGCCCGCGACGTTGCCTGCGTGAAGACTCTATAGCACCTAAGATGGCAATGTCGCTATAGCTTTATAAGTAAACAAATTTTAAAATAGATTTGAATCAGCCTTATAAAGTTCCTCAAAGGGACGAAGACCTCCTTTCTAGGAGAGGGAATGGGCCATAATCCAGCACGCGGGCCCAGTGCGGATTGGTGGATGACACATGTCTTCGAATTTTTGTTCTAAGACATTCACAGTCACAGTTTCCTCGTGATGATTTCCTTCACCGTTTTAAGAGCAGCGGTTATGAAATAAATTACACAAAGTGATACGCCTGGCTGGGTTTGAACCCCAGACCTACAACTTGTAAATCAGAGCCTTTACCACTCCGCCACCACACCACGATGGTAGTTATGCTGCCAGGAGTAAGGAGAGTCAGGAATGGTGACGCGGGAGCAAGCGACGTACAGTTGGATGCTTAAGAAGCAACTCGTCCTGAAGTTGAAACCCGCTGTGACTCAGTGTCTGCCCCTGCGACTTATTGATGGTCATCGCGAAGCAAACATTCACGGGGAACTGTACGCTGAACTGGAACGGGAAGTTATGAGGTACGAATTCTGCCTCGCCGACACCACAACCCGTATGAATTTTTGCCTCAATGGTGTCTCTGTGCAGCGAGATGACTTTAAGACGGGTCTTGTTATACAACTTTGGATGAGATAGGTTCCGAAGATGCATAATCGGGACTCCGACTTTCAGCTTTCCCCTCCACCTCCGAGAGAATGCATTCGTTATTTGCCTCAGCCTGATCATTTTTGGAAGTCAAAATGGCCCGCCCATACACCAAAGAATTCTGCTGGTGCGGTAAACGACTGATGTCCCCGTACACACAGCAAATGAATTCTCTCTAAGCTGGATAACACTCTATCGAGAGACTCTGGAAGAACCTCCTGTCCACCTCTCTCTAGGTGGGCTTTGACTCTCGGCGGAGTTTGACATAAGCCATGATCCGGAGCGAAGAAGAGTGGCAGGCGGCTAAAATTCGATTGCGGACTCTATTTGTGGATAACTGCTGTCTCTCTGCCTGAGCTCTAAGTCACTGCAAACGCACGACACGCACGATTCTCTTTCGCGCAACTGAGAGGTCCTTACATTTTGTTCATGAAGACGTTGGGAACGCTCCAGCCTCGACTCTCGTGCACGTAACTCAGAGGTTCTCAGATTTTGTTGTGCAAGGCGTTGCGAACGTTCGACACTCGACTCTCGTACGCGTACCTGAGAGTTTCTCTGACTTTGTTCAGCAAGTCGTTGTGAACGTTCAGGTGAAGATTCTCCCATACGACGTATTTTTGCTGCCCATGCTTGAGAACTATGTTTAGAAAGTTGAGACCTGGCATTTTCAAAAGTTTAAAAAAATGTTAAAAGAACTGTTGGTTAGCCCTGAAAAGAACTGTTGTTTACCCCTAAAAAGTACCTACTATTGGTTAGCCCTGAAAAGAACTGTTAATTAGCTCTGAGAAGAACTGTTGTTTAGTTCTGAGAAGAACTTTTGCATAGGTGTATTTTAAGAACGAAATCTAAAAAAATCGCACCAAAATTATTATACTTCGCGCACAACCGCTGCGTAGGGAGCCAACCTGCGGTTTACTATTTACCTTACTCATAGATCTAAATTCCCCTCCCGCAGTCGCGCCTTGGTGACGCTCACTTCGCAACGGGCCGTGCAGCAGAAATCGTAATATTTTAATTTCGCCATAACTTCAAAACCAAACGTCCAATTTTAATCATTCATCATCATCAACCAAGCGCCAGTCCCTGTTGCTACCCTTGGCTTTCACCTCGGTGCCCGGGGTCCGCTTTCCTGCAAACACGCCTCCACTTCGCTCGGTCTTTTGCGTCCTTTGCCTTAAGCCCATTAGCACGCATGTCCACGTCCCTTATGACGTCGATCCAACGCCTCTTAAGCCTTCCTCAAAACGAGGAAGGCCGGGTACCGGTGGAGGCGGCATGGCGAGGCATCTGTTACCCACGTAGTCTGCCGGTTTTCGTAAAACGTGGCCATACCAGCGTAAGCGGCCCTCCTGCAGTTTATCCGCTATGTCACGGACCTGAAGGCTGCCCCGGATGCGGGACTTTTTAATGCGGTCTTTCCGTGAAACTCCTGACATCCACCGCAGCATATTCATTTCCTTGACACGCAAGCTTTGCTTATGCCGTTCAAGTACAGGCCACGCTTCACTGCCATACAAAAGGACAGCCTAATGATGGTCTTATAGACCTGTCCTTTGAGCCTAACCGGCATTTTGGGGTCACAGATAACCCCAATTTTAATCATTCATATTTCCAACATGAAATCCTCTTTAAATCTTATAAAAAAATTAATAAACACCTCGATACATCATTACACAGTATAAAACAAAGTTGCTTATCCCTGTGTATGCTTAGAGCTTTAAAAGTTCGCAACGGATTTTGATGCGTTTTTTTTAATAAATAGAGTGATTCCAGAGAAAGGTTTATAGCTATAATATATCACCTTTGCACCCGCGCGAAGCTGGAGCGGGTCGCTAATAATGATTAAACAAAAGTAAATTCTGATTCGAGATTTTTTAGTTTTTTGCATTTTCTGAAAAAAAATAGTGTATTAATGTATACTTTATTTACACCATCAAAAATTAAAGATTACAACGAATAAGAAACCAACAAACTTTAAAAAAAAATCACATATTTTTACGTGAGATTTTTCAATTGAAAAATAGACTGTTTTTTCGATGTTAAGTCAAAATAAAGAGCAACTGTGAATATTTGAAATAAAAAAAAATATAGTAAATTTGGGACATGAAAAGAAAACTTTTCACCAAATTTTGTGAAAAAAAAGTAATTTTTAAAGGAGATAAAAATTTAATTCAAAACCTCGGTTTTTTGGACTTTTCACATAGATTTTGAGGCTATGTGAAAAAATGTAAATACAAAAGTGATAGATCTTTTTATGACCATTTGCCATTAGACATTTTTCCATAAAACCCTACTGGTTTTTATGGAAACATTTTTGCCGGAAATCGAGATAAACCATTTTTTACCCTTAAAACCGCACACCCATCCACTTCCCGACCTCAGATCGACCGTAATTTATTTTTTCTTAAATTTTTGCTATATTATCTTCCTTTTCCAATGGGTTTGATTCTACTACTATTTTGTTCCACTTTTTATCGTTAACGGTGCTATTTGCACTGGACTATTACTTTAAATGATGTAGTTTTTATTGTGTAAAGCTAGATAATAGCATGGCTTACTCAAAAACAATATTTAATTATGAGTCGTTAGCTTACACGCTATCACAGAATGCGTAAGAAAAATAAAGATTCACTGCTCCTCCGCCGTAGGTGATAGCGTGATAATATGTAGCCCATTGCACGACCCGGCCTCTTAGTTATATTCATGCAAAATTTGAAGTAAATCCATGCAGTACTGTTTGAGTTCAGTTCGGACATACATACAGACAAACAGACACACAGACAAAAATTCTAAAAACTATATTTTTGGCTTCGGTATCGATTGTAGATCACGCCCCAAGTATTCTTTTTAAAAAATATTCAATGTACAGTTTTGACTTCTCTACGATTTTATTATATGTATAGATTTAAAACTTAGCAAGTTCGACTGTACTTTTTATGTGCATATATTACGACTGTTATCCACCAATCCGCACTGGGTCCGCGTGGTGGATTATGGCCCACTCCCTCTCCTAGAGAGGAGGCCCGTGTCCCAGCAGTGGGAACATTAAAAGGCTGATAATGATGATAACGACTGTAAATATGACAAACTAACCACATAATTTTCACATTTTTTTATAATGAAATAAAGTATTGAGTAAATTATTGCTATGTCAATAAATAAAAAAAAAAACAAGTAAAAAAAAAGACGAATAAGGTAAGAACTCATTGAGTATATAATTATCTAAAAATTCGTCACCGTCGCTATTAATGGGAATAGTGCCGAAAATATGCCATGCCAATGGCAAAGCGTATTCTTCAAAATTTAAGGCGGACAACATATGAAATGTTTGTCGAAATTACATATAATATCCGAGATTTGTGAGGTCTTTGTGTCGTGAGCGGCTGCTACGCGGTAGTGACGAAGTGCTACGGCGTGCTACGAAAGTGCTACGAGAATAACGCTTACTTTGACACACAAACAAAATCTTTGCTTAAAATAAAGGTTTTATCGGCGTGTTAGCTTTGCAAACAAAGTCTAACTCGGTTAATTTATCTCAGTCATATCGATCCGTCTACCAATGTGAAAGATTCCGCCGTTTCAACGTGAAAGTTTTCAAAAAAGAAGAACAGAAATAAATCTCAATTGATTATGCGGACGTTCATTATTCATGCATAAAATAAAGTATGGATGTATATCTGTCGGACACAGTGTACGACTTACAACGGGGTTACTTGGGCGCGAACTTTTCACCCAAGGTCGCCTGCAAAAGGTAACCGGGGCCGCTACGAACAACCTGACCTATTAATTTTCATTTTCAACGGCGAACATTGATTATTTATTGTTCCACGTATAATAAGGCACACAGAAACAAACGATAGGTAATTAAATGTCCGATGGAACGCCGTCATTGTCGTGATTCATCATAAAATATTATATTACCCAGTGTTGAATACTGTTTTGTAAACTGCATGACAAACAATTAAGAATAATGAATATGTTTGCTCTATTTGCGATAATGTGATTGGGTGGCGTGCGTGCGGGGCGAGTGTGTCGACGGTGACGCGCGCTGTCGCGCGGCTCGGCGCGACGCGGCGCTGCATCCGCGCGGCACATTATGCAGGAGCCCGTAACGGCTGCATGACACGCGATGCAAGCTGATTCACATATTTTTTGCGCTGCAAACCTTGTTACTGAACATAATAGGGTCGCCGTTCTCGCTCATTTCGGGACGACAAAGCAACCGTATCAATCAAAAGAAATTAAACTTCCCGCAGCATTCATTAACTAAATGAATATTTATATTATAATTTTAATTTGACTATATTTCACGATTTTAATTGTTTCTTGATAAACGTTGGGTTTGTTTCTCAGAGCATGTCCTAGATAAATAATAATTTTAATTTATGAATAAGTCCAGTAAAATTATTGTAGGTTATATTTATAAATTATGAATGAGTTGGATTTTAGACTTCACAAACTTTGTCTTGGATGATAAGTGGCCTGAGCGTACAAACTACTTCAATATATTTCATCAACTCATAAATTATTTTGTTCAGGTCAGCAAGTAAACTAGTTAATTCGAACCAGTTTACGCAGATTTTGATGAATAATTCATTTATCAGTTTTATTCGTGCAACGAATCCGTGGTTTGGATAAAAGGAGGAAAATGTGTTTTTATAACGAATTCAGAAATAATTTGATAATCTTGTGTCGTGAGTGAAATAAATAACAAATAACTCGATTTCTACGTCAAAAGTTGGCTTGGCAGGAAAATTAATGGATATCATATGTTGTGTTCGCGTACTTATGTATAAACAGCTTTAGGAAGTAGTAACTCACGTGTAGGTACGCCATTATGATGACAAAGGCTAGAGTACTCGAGGGGAAAAGCGGAGGGTCGTGATACAAAGACCGATGCTGATGTATTGGTCCGGAAATCACAATTGTAGAACGCAAATTACCCCCGTCCTTTCTTTGAAATAAATTCGGTGAATTACAAGAAAAACAGAACCCGCAACCTACCTACATGTATAAATACAGGATTCGGGATGAAAAGGCTATACCTATTTAGCTGTATTTCAACATATTGAATTACGGCCTGTATTGATAAATGTAATCTTTCAAATTATTTGTGGGTAATTTTGTGTAACTAGAATTCTTCCCCTATCCGTTGCGGAAAAGATAAAGAATCGAAGGATTGTTTTCTCATTCGCGAAGGAACTAGATATGGGTCGTTTTACCAGTATCCTTAAGCCCGTTTTCGACATAAAATTGACACACGGGATACCCAATTTATTCAAATAGGATAAAGTTTATTTCACTGATACCAGAATGATAACAAACTCGATGTTTTGTTTCTTACGTGTGACGCAATTAAAAATGTTTAGTTAAACTATTTTAGAATAGGTTATTGCTAGATAAGTGCGCTCCATCGCAACTGCATCGTCGCTTTCCATCAGGTGAGATAGCGGTCAAGCGCAAAGACTATATCGTGACTGCGTTTAGGTATGGAATTAAAATTAAAGCCACATACTAAACCTGCGTCCCCTTGAAGCTGTGAAAAAATCAAGCTTCGTAACTTCGAAGCTTGATTTTTTCGGCCGTTTATATCACAAAAAAAACATATAATTCGATACTCTGAACGACAACAAAATTCATAGGTTACTTCCTGTTGACCTAGGATCCTAAAATTTGGCACAAGACAAGGTTTTGTAGGACAACAGGAAAAAACTGAAATTCTGAAAATTATTTTGCGAACTCAAGGACTGTTTTCAAAATGCAATTTTTTTAGAACCCTCAGTGTGCGAGTACGACTCACACTTACACAGTTTTTTCACTTAATGGTAAGCGATGACATCATTGACCATGGATCACACTTGCCTAGAAATGACCGACTTATTCCTGGCTTAAAGACCCCTAGGTTCTGCCTGAATTTTAATTTTCTAAGGAAAAATTCTGAGACAAGTACGAACTAATAATAAAAAAAGTAATAAGCTGTATTTGTACTCTACTATCTTATTTTTATTATCTGCATTTGCTCTTTTCTTTTTGTAAGTTTTTGTGTGTACATAAATAAATAAATAAAATAATTTAAAATAAGTTTGTATTACTTAAAATATAACTACCTAAGTAAACTACTGTTCTGCCTGAATTTTCATTTTTTAAGCAAAAATTCTGAGACAAGCACAAAATAATTTAAAATAAGTTTTTATTACTTAAAATATAACTATCTAAGTTAACTCAATAGTTGTCTAGAAAGTGTACAAGTTTAAACTAGCTTCGAACTTTTAATGAAGATGTTGCTAGTCGTAGAATGTCAACTATTTGCCGTTAATCGCGGTTTAGTCTCGGCTGATTGATTCGCTCTAGTTTAACGATCGACCGCCTGATCTCGCTAATTATTCAGTCATTAGGAATCTTCCGTTTGTTTAGAAAACCAATCAATCAAGTCTGTCTATCTAGGTTATAAATCTATGCAAGGATTTTCATACTGCTGTGTTAGATATCAGGGTTAATTACACTGATAATATAAAGGCGAATATTTGAGTGTTTGTGTATTCTTGTTGTAGTACGCGGCAAATAAGTAGAACCATATGCTGAGGGTGTGGCAAGATACCACATGTTTGAGTCCCAGGTTGGGAATTATATACAAATTTTTGGTAACAATCCAGTTATGGTTTTATTGCGGATGTTGGCAACAAGTTCGCTGTTATATATTCCAAATGTACCTACATGTGTTCTTTCTTTTTTGTAAATATTCATGCAGATTAAAAAAGTATATTTAATCACCATAATATTTTTTAATCTACAAAAACTTACTTGCGGCAGTCCGTATAAAAATGACGCAAGTTGTCAAAATTAGAAACATAATTTACGCGAGCGCCCAGCAAATATTTTATAATTTCCCGTTATTATGAACTTTAGCGAGAGGGGTAAAAGTACAGATATAATCCCCGCCGTTGGGGTCCTGGCACGTATACCTCTTAGTTACACCTAGTTTTGTCCCGCAATTTTATTAAATCACTTTTAGAATTCATAATTAACACGAGGTGTAAATGTGACTAGATTGTATGACCTGTTTAGGCGTATTCAAAATGGATACGACGGATGGGCTTTCCTTAAAAAGCATCATTGTACACAACAATATGAACTACTTTTACTATGAGCCCAACCCAAAAATCACGAAATAAAAACCCGCTGCTCCATAGATTTATATTCACATAACTCGACAAAGTATGGAGCAGCTTTAAAGTTGTTCATATTGGTATTTTTGGGGATGCCGTGGCAATTCTGGCATCCTGGGATGTTTGTGGACGCGTATGTCGTGATGTGTGACAGATTCGATACGCTTCCAAGATGGTGCGCCTGCGCTCCTCTAATTGCATCCTGAATCTGTTTAAACGGATACTACTCTCCCATCTTGCAAAGATGTATCCAGACATACAACTGAAGGAACACTGTAAGATTTAGTCAGTAACAGTCCGACACTTTTATGACACCGATCTATAATAAAAAAAGAGCAGTAGAAGACGTTTCACGGTTTCCAACTTAAAAATGACACGTAATGAAAAGCACTCCTAGGGCCAAGGTTTGATGCGAAAGCGTATCACCAGGGTCTTGGGATCAAAGCAAGGAAGGAACGGGGAGGTGTTTTAGTCAGTAAGAGACTGACATTATTTCCTTCTTCATCCGCGATGATTATTGCGTTTATTTATGATTGGGCGGGATTTGTCATTGTTGATGTTTACCTACCGTAAAAAAAGCACATACGTGTAAAAATACCTTCATCTCGACTTTAAATAAACCTACTCAAGATTTTTAAAATCACTTGAATTATACATCGTGCCTGCGGGATAATAAATCGTTACAGTTTCACGGGAGCTTGGCCGCGGATAAAAACTATTAGAATAAAACGTATAAGCATTTATTCTTGCGAAAAAGGGTTCAGGAAATAAATAGTAAGTTACAAGAAATACATGTCAAGTATGTTATTTTTACTTAGAAGTTCAGTTGTTAACCCTTAATACGTTATGTTTATGTTCACGTAACCTACTTACATATAAAACAATAGAACGGCTTTTACTTTAGTAATTCCACTTTATACAAAGCAATGTTTCCTGAAGTTTATTAAACGGAATTTTATGAAATAACCAGGAAATTCTTTACATTCTTCTAACATTATAAATATGAAAGTTACTACTGAATGCATGTTGCTAGAAACCTGGATTTAGGTACTTGATTCTTAGCTAAACTTTTTTATTTTTAGCTGTAGCCTGAATTAGGATGAAAGGTCCCTAAGGGCTTCTTTTCAGAAAGAAACCCTGGGCTTGCTTGCTTGGGAAGGCTTGGCCCCAGTGCGAAAGGCAAAAAAGGTACGGGGTGCGGTGTATAGTCAGTAAGAGTCAGACATTGTTTCCGACTCCACCCAAGAGCGGATGTCGTTGGATTCGTCATTGGATGATTTTTGCCCACCATAAAAAAGTTTGTCCAGTTTGTTAGTATAACCTGAAAAATTGCATAATTAAAGAAAGAAAAAAAAAATTACAAGAAAACCATAGCTCTTGGAAAAAAGTTATTTTTATAGGTCTCTTAGAAAAACTAACCTTGCAGAGTCTGTTTAGAGTTTTCCAGGGTAACCATGGCAACTCGTGTCCAGGAGAGAGATGTACTAATACTGCATGTTTTGGAATTAGCACGTAGGATAGCATTTTATTCCAGAAGTAAGTTCCTTTGGCATGATTTTCTATTAATAGTAAGTAGTAGTAGCAAAAAAATCTAGTAGGTGGCTCTAAATTAATAAATAGAGGTCATCATCAATCATCAATTCAGCCGAAAGACGTCCACTGTTGGACATAGGCCTCCCCCGAACGTCGCCATAACGACCGGTTCCGTGCGTCTTGCATCCATCGAATTCCAGCAACCTTGCCCAGGTTGTCGGTTCACTTCGTTGGAGGCCTTCCGACACTACGTCTTCTGGTACGCGGTCGTCACTCCAGAATCTTTCGGCCCCAGCGGCCATCTGTTCTGATAAATTGAAATAAGTAGATATAATTCTCTTCTAATTCGTACCCTAGCGCCGCCTACCCCGTCTAGTCCACCGGTTAGAAAACAAAAATAAAATCACACTAATTAGGTCACATGATTTATTTATATATTCAATTCTTTTGAGCTACACAGTATATCCATTATGTACAAACTCGTATTTATACGCTATAAATATGTAATAACAATAAGCAACAATAACTGCGTACTGCGTAGTCCACAAAATTATACACATACCTTATAGTAATTATATTACATAATATAATATATATAAATAATATCTCGCCATGCCCAATTCACTTTAAAAGAATCTGTAAAATAGCACATTTAACATTAACCTTTTCATCCTCAAGCGAACGCCGGCGTTCGCGGGTATTAACGGAAAGTTATTTGTCTATAAAACTTTTTATTTACGTTCTTGGATAAATATCAAAATACCCTATAAAAAAAAATGGTCAAATATTGTACATTCTATTTTTGAAAATTTGACAACAGCGCATGGCGCGAAATCATACCGCGAGCACCGACGCTCGCTTGGGTGTCGACGTAACAATATTGCTGATACTGGGGCCAGGTCCGGCTTCTGAAAGAATGTCCGACCCCGGGATGAGGGCTAAGATGGAATGGGGTGTCATTAGTTGATTTTTCCCATCATAAAAAAAAAATCAACAACATTGCTGACGAACCAGATTAAAATTTATGCACTCTCACTCTCTAATTTATGTTTCATTTTATGTACTGATCGTGGTCTTTTGAATCAGAAATAATTTAAATAAGATAATTTACCATTTAAGATAACCTATCCGAACATCTAGTTGACACTTCGCGTGACGCAAGGGCAGGTTTTTACCTCGGACAGAGGATAAGCTTTGCCGCAGCGTGGCAGTAGCGCCAGTATTGTAACAACATTTTATATAAATTATATTTAATATATAGTTTTTTTTTTCTGCTTGTAGTTCATTTTAATCAGGTAAAGATTCTTATTATTTTTATGTTTCTAGAATTTCAGTTCTAAATGTTTTTGCTTAATATGCAAATTATGTAAATAAATGAGATTAAATCTTATATCTTAAAAGAACGTATAAAAAACTCTATGGACACTATTTTAAATCAGAAAATAATTACAGTACCTATTTTAGTAAACCGTTATTGTTGTAGTTATACATTATACTATAACGATGTACACGTAAAAAGAAAATAAAGTAAAATACACAGCTGACACCCTTTTGATTACGGTAATCAGACACATAGAAAGACAATATGCGTGTGAACGTCAGCATTCGCTTAAGGCTTAAGCGAATGCTGACGTTCTAGAGTTCTAGAGTTTAAATAGCTCAAAATAATTCATGGCTATTTTGCAGATCCTAAACTGTAAGTAGGGCATGGTGATTTATACATAGTCACAGTCAAAGGCTGCGTTGGGCTAAAACCCCTGTTCTCCTCACTCGAACCATGAGTAACACGAATATCGGAAATTCCGCACATTACTGGTTATTGGTACGGAACCCGCAGCCAATCAATTGACGATATACATTGTATGCCACATTTAATTCTGTTAGTAATGCATAATGGCTGTGCCGAAGTTAATTTTGAACTTTACGAGGCCTTTTCGACCGTTTTATGCATCCGAAAACCTATTACGATAATTTTATACTCGACATTATTTATACATAGACTCGTTAGGTAACTACATAATTTAAGCACACCATCCTCATTCAGTACTGTAGGCAGAGATGCTTTTTCAAAACCACGTTAAATGAATGAAAACGACTGAGATGAATGAATGCTTTCAAAATTCTGGTTTAAAACAGGTAAGAACCGGCAAAATGCGGTAAAAGGGGGTTTCACTGACTGAGCTAAAGTCCGCCATTTTCTTTGCATCTCCATTATTTACATTAATTGATATGCGTTTAATTCGCGAAGAGCAGGAAGATAAATATTTTGTTCCGTTTGAGGAAAATGCGTTAACATTTTTCATGAAAAATAAGCTGATAATCACAGTGATGACGTAATATCACTGTGGGAACTTCGAAAAATAAGGTAATTTTAAATCGTGAACGAGGAAATCTTCAGCATAACGTTTCCTTTGTGTTTACTGTAGGTACATAATTTTTCTCATTTTCTTCTCTACTTAATGTTTTTATTTATAATTGAGAGCTTTTTGATATTTTATAATAACTTTCTGTATTATATTCATTCTCAACGAAGTACATTTATCCCTGTACATTCAAAGACATTTTTTTTTTTGTAAAATATCATGTTACTTCATCATGCCTAAATATTCATTATAATGCAGTCATAATTATGTAGTTATGTATATTTGAGATATTTTTACATAAAAACGAACAGTCACTTTAGCAACATCTAATTGTTATGCAGACTAGGTAAAATATAAATTGACCGAATTCTGAAAAGTGATGCGTTTCACATTTTTACGAATAGTTTTCTTTAGATCCAATATAATTACTTATAGTTATATAAATTGGAGGGGTGACGCATCAACTTATAAAATAAGTCTTTATCTAAATATAAATATTAGTAATTTACAAAATTTATACATTGTAGTTATATATCTTCTCTTATATATGCTCTAATAAATACTATTCAATTTAAAAGAATCGAGTACATTTAATATATTTCTTCTAAATTGAAATACAGTTTATTTATTAAAATAAATGATTAAAATTATTAAAATAAATAAACCTAAGTTGATTTATTTACCTTTTCCACAAAAAGGTTGATGTAATAAACAAAACTGATAAGAATACATATACACATAGGCATTGGGATTATTTTAAAAAGGATGAAAAGGATGACAAAATATTATTATCTACCTAACTGTTACAATAAAATGATATCAATGGCTGAATAATTATTTTGCAAGTGACCAATTTGCCAGCCTTGTCGCGTGTTAACATCGCAAATGATTGTTTATGAAGCGAGATAAACCATTAGTACTTTATCCTCGAGTATATTGGCTCATCAGCTTTTATGACTTTTATAAAAACTCTACAACATCGTAATTCGTGAAAATAAGTTCTAGAACGACGTACGAACTGAAACTAGAAGTTTTGATGTCGACTTTAAAAAAATACGAACTTAATGTTGTAGTCTCGCCACAGGAACTATAAGAATAGACAAGGATCGCTTCTTTTCGCTACAAAAGTGTTGTGGCTGAGTTTGTCTATCGTAGTGTTACTGTGTAGAACCAACTTTTCCTTGTAGCGACTCTATCTTATTGCCTGATATTGCAAGTTCGAAACTTAAGTGCTACTATCTTTCCGCTTACTTTGCGCCAATCACCTAGGAAACATGACTTTCATGAGTTCTTTAGACATTTAAGTGAGTTAGAACTTAATTCTTGCGTACATTAAATACTTGTCAATACTAGTATAGTTTGAGAGGACCACATGAAACGATTTCATTCGTTTGATGTTATAAATAACTAGCTAACCAAAACGCAGAGCGCAGTGTTGAAAATGTTGAAATAAAATGGTAAGTCTCGTTTAACGCAGTGCGTTCCAATTCACGATGAATGTCACCTTCTCTGCTATAAACTACACGTGCGTCAGGCATGAGCGCTGATTGCTGCAATTTACACGAAAAACGCACGTTCAACTCCGACTGACATATTATTTCGTATTTTTCGACACGTCATTTGAGTATGGTTTTTATTTAAGGTCATGAAGCATTTTTTTAAAACGTATTTTATTTCAGAAAGTCTCAATTATTTCGTTTATTTCAGAAATATTTTCTTCTCTCAGATCAAATCTTTTGTTATTTTTTGACCGTCGAATTACTTTGCACCGAAATACAGCAAGAAACAAAACCTGGCCTACTAAAGCTACCATATTTATGATTATAAATGGTTTCCTTATTTAATATACACATAATAAATGCATGGCTATACAACATCAATCCTCTTAAAACTACAGTTAGTCAATGATTGTGATATGTTAACATTATAAAATGACATACCTAATCATAATTATGTACAATCAAATAAATCGGTTTATCACCTTATATTGGAATGACGACACTTAAAACTTGCGTTTCTTTGTAATTATAAAATATATTCTTTATATAAAATGGTAGATTTGTAAATCAGTTAAATTCTCTAACTTTGGTTACCGAAATTCTCTTTGGAAAAAGCATGAGGCGTCAACTAAAATACTGATTGTTACGTAGACATTGATGGCACACATTTCATCACAAAACAGAATTTACAATGGTTAATCAACAAGTTTATCACTTACATTAGTCAGACATGCAAAATTGGATACATTTGTATAAGCCTATCCCGAAGTCGTATTGAATCAAGCATTTCATTTTGAAAGTTTTAGCACATTTCATCACTTTATTTAGCTACCAAACTTTTCACTAATAGTTTCACTTATATTTTTTAACAATCGTTCTTTTACGAGTGGAATTTGTTTTGTGATATGTGTATCATGACACATAGGAGTAGTAGGTAGGGTGCGTCGGCTAGAGAGGGCGCGCTGCCCGGCTTGCCCGCCGCCTGCACGCGGTCGGCCCTGGAGCCGCCCTCCGTCAGCTCCCGGGACCTGGAGTAGCCCTTCAGCCTCTCCCCCTGAACACTCTCCTCGTTGCTCCGCCAGTAAACCGTAGCTATAGTTGCAAGACACTGAAACAAGATTGCACACGTCAGTCACATTATTTAACCGAACATTTTGTACCATTTCTATACCCAGAAAATGGATGGTGGAATAGATGGCTGCAATCGAGCGGGAAAACTACAAAAGTTACCGATTGCTCTTTGATGCTGGTGCAAAACTTTTGATACAACACTTCTGTCGCTTTTTACGACAACTCGGAAAAGATTGTTCTATTCTTTGGTAGAAAGTCAATGACATTAATCCTTTCGCTGGTGTTTTACAGAAAATTTTATCTGTCTCTGTAGATACTAAAGCCGGAACACGCGAAGAAGGTTTTAACTCAAAGTTTGTGAGAATTATCCCCAAATTACGTGTCAATAACTTATCGTTAAGGTTGTCAGTAAAGTGTAGGGTGCATGGCAGGGGTTGGAAAGGCAGCTAACTGAATTCGCCGTATCAGGTCAACGCGGGGTAGATAAGTGCCTAAATATTAAATCCAAGTTGAACTTGATTTTATTCTTGTTTACTACCAACTGAGATTTTAGCAAACACTGGTATTTTCTTTTATTGTTTTCATCATCATCAGTCTTTTAATGTTCCCACTGCTGGGACACAGGCCTCCTCTCTCTAGGAGAGGGAATGGGCCATAATCCACCACGCGGGCCCAGTGCGGATTGGTGGATGTCACATGTCTTCGAATTTTTGGTTCTAGGACATGCCGGTTTCCTCACGATGTTTTCCTTCACCGTTTTGAGAGCAGTGGTGAAAAAAATCTACTGCGTTCTACCAATGATTCACGCAGAAAACGAGATTGATTTTGCCATGATCCATCGTAATTCGTCAACAGAAAAATAATCGTATATATACCAGTGTTGTTATAATATTTTCCTGACGGCTGCTCCCACAGATCTTGTCAGGCGTTACTCACGCTTGGGCGGAGTCACTTTACGAGCGTCTAAGTATTGTTTGACAACACAACGTCTCACAATACCTTTGTCTATAGACGACATTTTTTTGGATATTCCTTTATGATTTTTCTGTTATTAAGGATCATCGTATTTGTGAAGAAAACGTCGATCTACGAATATCTTCGTCTGGTTTCGAGAAAGATTATGCCGTAGAAAAAACACAATAATTTTGCTTTTTGTTTTTTTTTTTAATATTACAGTCTGGTGGTTAATCTTTCTGATCAGTCTGATCTTCTAGTCAGTTTGAATTTCTAGAAATTATATCAAAATTACATTTTGCCTTTTTCTGCAACATAATAAAATTCATGGGACTATCTATTTTTACCCGACTACGGCGAAGCAAAAGGAGGGTTATGATTTTGACCGGTATGTATGTATGTATGTATGTGGGTATGGATGTTCATCTGTTCCCACGTAACTTCTAAACTACTTATCAGAATTCGACAAATGACATATCATTAGAAGCGTCTTAATTGTCCGCTGGTTATAGGCTATATGGGATTTTACAAAATCTAATGTGGCGCCCTCTAGCGGACAAAACATACGAAGTAAAAAAATAAAGTTAAGATAAATATGCCGTGTTTGGTATCATTTGAAAGCGCTTTACTTGTACATTTTGAATATATATATATTACTAGCATTTGCTTGTGACTTTACCTGTATTCATGGGCTGAGAAATCAATGAACCCAAGATTAACCTATTTAGAACTCCAAAATATGTTAAATAAAAATAAAGTTTAAAAACTAACACCCGCATACACATGCGCACACCGCCATAAGAATAATAAATTTAAAAAAGTGGTATACGACCACGGCTTTCTTGTTTTCTTGTTTCGTACTTTTTAGAGCGTGTTATTTTAAGTAGTCGGGTGTTAGTTTTTATTTATAATATTTTCCCAAGACCTTTTAAATTTCACTTTTCTCAAATGGTTCTCCTGTTTCAATATGTACTGACTTCTTTGTTTTTATTTATTTATATATTAACCCTATTATTAATCGTAATGTTCGTTCGTCATTTTATTATTTGAGTATTGTGGGTACCAATTGATTTCTAAATTTTTATATAATATGGTACAAATTTTATTTTATAATGTTATGTTTATATTGATCAAAGAGTTGTATTGATGTATTTTATTTTAATTACTTATATATATTTACCTTCGTCCGTGCGTCACTGCGGGGTGCCAACTGAAAACCAGCGCTGGGTGTCTGACGCCCAGCAAATGCTGAGGTGGTAACTCTTTCGGTTCGGGCACGCTCAGCGTACACTTTATGTTTGTTATTTTTTAACGTTTGTTGTGTTTTTTGTAACTCTTGTGTTGTGTCTGTGCTGAATAAATTTATTTCTATTCTATTCTATACTTTGTTTTATCTACTTAAATCATCACTGTTTATAATTATGTCATGGTCAGATCAAATTGATCACTTTAAAATATGGCCAAATAACTGGCCAGATCATTTTAAACTTTTAAGATTGTTGATATTTCAATCGTCGTTTGGTCTAACTTCTTTAGACCTTATATTAAAAAAGTCTAAAGACCGTTTATTAGAAAGGTCTAAAGAATATAAAAAAAACTTTACTTTCTATGGAAGAGTTACCATAGAAATTCTACATGAATGATATGGCCAGGTTAAATGATCACGTTAACGATCTGGCCAATTTTAGTTTGCCATATTAGTGATCAATTTCTATAATCTGGCCATGACATGCCTGACTAACTCACCGACTCAGCAATGACCAAGCCAAATCCTTAGATCTAGGTAACTGATTTTTTTAAGTGATTCATTTCAAGAAAAGATTTTCCAACACACCCTAAGGTAAACGGAAGACCAGTTTCTATGGAGAATTTTACTTTTATATCTCAGTGGAGCCACAGTCAGAAGCTAGCCGTACAAAATAGCTTCAAAAGCTGATGAATAAATCAGGCATCCTACGTAAAATAAACTGAAATAGGCTGTTCCTAATTCTGGTGCAACTGAATTCGGCGCAGCCAAGTTTTACTCCAATCAGGCTTTAAGGCACGATGTCTTTTATTTCCTTTTCAACGAATTGCAACGAAACGTGATCACGAGTTGAACTGATGGCAAAATGAAGGATTCGTGACAAAAAGCTTTTACATTCTTTGCACAAAACATGGTTCAACAATGGCCGAGACTAAAATTGTGAAATTTATAATTACTAATAGTGGTTAAATCGATGAACTATATAGAAGAGAAACTACAGGTTTTCGGAACAATTTACGGTGCTGTTTTGAAACTGCACAATATTTCAGATTGTAATAAAACTCATAAATAATCACAAAAATACACGATACCTCGTCAATAATCAATAAGACTTGTTATTTTATTTTTCTAATTTTAACAGTTTTTCAGAATAACTCTTTAAATAAACTTAAAAAAAAACAGAATAACCCGTTGTGATTTATCGCACGTCATGTCACTGTGTGCGTGTGATCTAGGAATGAATTTATCGTATGTGTGTTTGTGTGTGTGAGTGCGGTTACAGGTCTAGTAACAGACTGGTCGAGTTTGAATAAAAGTAGTTCACAAGAACCGATTTCAATGAATTTAAAAAATATACTTATTTTATTGTTGATTCGGGTCGAGAATCTCTAACATAATTACCTCCTGAAATATTTTTCAGCTTCAAAACTGCACCTTCTATAGTCCATTTTAACAGTTGATAAACCCGAGTTGTCGCACCATATTTAAATCATGTTTTCGATTAAGTATTTATTGACACAAAGATCACAGAGATCTATGGAAAATTCTGCCATTTGGCTCAAATACAAATAAAATATTCATAATATTTATTCATATAGTCAACATTTTTTTATCAATTTTCCTGGAGACCGATTGACAGATAATTACGAATTTAAGAAGAAAAAAACATGTGTACTTAGGCATTTGGCCTGACACACATTAAAATATAAAAATCTGTCGGCCGTGTGTGAACTAGGCATTACTGAGTTACATCATAGACACTAGGCAAAACTCAGTAGCCTTGGTCTGGGTCCAAGGTTGTTTCTTATCTATTGAGAGAGACAGAAATAAACAAAAAAAAAAAGCATTAAAATCGGATCATCCATTTGGGGGCTACGATGCCACAGACAGACACATACACATTTACACACACTATCACACAAAAAACCGTGTAAAAATATAGACATTAATAAAAGAAAACTGATACTAATATAAATATAAGATTCTGCGTCGCTTCTATGCGAAAATAAATCGTTGCTCAGCTTATACCGCGACGCTGGGACAATTCAGCAATCTACGGTGCTGATTTTCAGCAATCACCATTATAGTGATAGTGAGTACCTAATTCAAAATAATTAAGTTCACATTAAATAAAATTCATCATCATCATTTCAGCCGAAAGACATCCACTGCTGGACATAGATTTCGCCAGGAAAGGGAATGGGCTGTAATCTACCACGCGGACCCAGTACGAGTTGGTTGTTTCGAATTATATGTATTTTCAAAGATGACCTTTCTACTATCAAATAACCCAACGTAAGATGAGTGTTCACCCTTACATTGTTGACACCTCTACGGTTCAAACTAAGCGTTTCATCTCGTCATTATACATCAAAGATTTGGAATGATTTGCCCGCAGCAGTTTTCCTGTCCGATTGTAACGTAAGTATCTACAAAGCTATTATGAATAGGCTCTTAACCTACAAACTACCAACGATTGCATCAACAATGATGATGAATTCATCTATCTATTACCATATAATTTCATAATTATTGTCATAAATACTTTTTAATTTGGAAAGGTAAGGAAGGTAAGCTGAATTTTTTAATGTCCCTGAAATGGCTCAAATTGTAATAATCGGTCTGGGATAAAAATAATGTTTTTTTTTTATAATTGCTTTAAACTAGTGCTTGACTGTTATCCCACCTAATGGTAAGGAGTAATGCAATTGTTGATGGTAAGGCGCACTGAGCCCCACTCTAACCTTGAAGACACCTAAATTATAATCGGACGGAAAGACTGCAGCCGGCAAACAGTTCCAGTCCCTCGATGTACGCGGTATAAACGACCAGGCAAAACGCAGATGTCTCAACAACGTAAGGGTGGATATTTGCAGTACGTAATATAAAAACAGCTTTTTACCTTCAGTTTTAGGTCTCCTTTCCTAAAGTGCTTGGGTTTGACTTTAAAGTCGAGTGCGAGGCTGGTGGTCTCGAGCCCATCTTCATGCTTCTCATGTGTTGGAGGCAACAGTGCGACGGCGGGGGCAGGCTCCCCGTTGATGTACCAGGCCAGGCGCGTAGCGGGCCTGGAGCGGCCTGAGGTGCAGTTGACTTGCACCCGGTCCCCGATCTGGTACCGGAGACGGGAACCCGTGATTGTGGGCCCGTGGTCAGGAAGCGCTAAATGAATGGATTAGTAAATAAGTTAGATTGTGTAGACAATAAAGAGATAACTATTTGAACGATTTACCGCTGAGAATAAATAAGGCAATAAATGATAAAAACTACTCTTCTGCGATCATCAATGTATTAGGTTGTAAAGCGATTTAGAAAGTATCTTTTTGAATTATGCCTGTATGTATTCCTACTCCTCGCTTAATATTACCTATGTTTTGGTTTTCGCTTCTGACATACCTCTGTTAAACCCGTGATGGATGGTGCTGGTATAGTAATTAGGTACGTTGTAATATTATATTGTTGTTTAATAAACGAAAAAAAAAACTTTTGACAAGATTAACCGAACCTTTTTGGTAGGTAAGTACTAGATAAAAGTCAATTCATTTTTAACCTTTCATTATTCATAATCACAAACAAAATGTTACTATATTTAGTAACAAAATACATGGTTTCATTCATTCAGGTATTTTTTTCCTCTCTAAATATATATTGCTGGTTTATTATGTCCTCTTTAATACCTCTGTTATAGGTATAAATAAGATTACAAACAATTGATTAACGTCTGAATAATAGAGATCTAGTACATAGTAACTTCATAATTATACTTATTTATTGCTAGCAGACGTTTATATTCTAAGATAGGACCAAGTATCTCGTATAAATTTAACGACGCGGTAAGTATTGTGACATCGATGGAGATCGCTTATAAAATAGCTCTTATTAACATACAGGCTGGTTACATAAATATACATTAAGCGATTTTTTAAATATAGAATGTTTTTTTTTATTATTTGAAAAAAGAACAGTTTTTTTGCTTTTAAGTCTAATCTTAAATGAGATATGATGATATTGAGCATGGTTGTCAAACTTAACTGCCAAGGTTTTTATTTATATAAATCAGTATAGTTTTATTTTAAAAAAAATAATATTTGGCCGCTAATAAGTTTTGTGCATTATATTTCAATAAAAACCTTTTGATTATTTTCTGCCAAGAGTATCTATTATTGCCTTTATTTCAAGGAAACTTAGAAAATATAAAGTGTTTGCTAAAATATATCGTGCCTAAACCCTCGGCAGATGATTGATTTTAGTTTGTAGAAACTGATGGAGAAGTTTCAGCGAAATATAGAGCTCTACGCCATAGGAATAATAAACAAGAGCTTCACGTAGAAGCCACCCGTCACGCTCGCCCGTTCTAAAATTTCTCACATAATTGTATCTTTTGTTATTCTCATATAGCTGAGATATTTACCATTTTTTTTTTGTAATAATAATAAAAATTTAAAAAAAATACTGCCCAGAAAAAAGAAACAAACGACAACTACTTACATTTTCGTTCCATTCACTATATAGCATTTTTACTATGCTTAATTCATATTTTTAATTTAATTAATATTATCATACCCTTTTTATAAAATGTACTTAATTTTCACTTCTAAATTAAAACGTAATTTTTAAGTATTGTTTAAAGTCCGTTCGCATGGTAAATACAAATTAGCTTAAGCAGGAAACCTATTATTAGACTTACTAAACTGCAATATCTTTATTTGTATTATATCATATGTATCGCTGTTGTAAATAAATAAACATAAAAAGATTAAACGGACCCTATTCACTCAAAGAAAACAAATATCTCATATTACTTAACAAAATTCGGAAAACTGAACCAATTTTGCAGGTCAATGTTATCGAAAGCAATTTATTAGTAATACATTACTGCTCCAAAAACTAACTTACTTAAGCGAAGGAACAAAAATTTAGTAGGGGATGCGATTACTTAATTGTGTTGCAATTCCAACAAGTACAAGGCAATAAACTAATGCTGCCTCTGCTTCCATCTCCAAATTGAAATTCACATTTGGAGTAAACGTCATGATGCTCCACATAAACTACTAACTAGACAGCCATTTTGTTTTTCTGAACATTTTGAAAATCGAATCTGGTTCGAATGGCTTTCTTTTTTTTGTTTTGATGATGAAAACCTTTTTAGATTTACAAGCTTGGAGGTTGAAAATTCGTTGCCAGTTTATTCAGTTGTTTTCACAGTAAACGTTTTTTTTTTCTTTTTTCAAAGGCTTGCACTGTATAAGCTATTTTTTTTTCATTTTTTTCAAATAATCTGAAGATGGCTAGTGTTGTTAGCTGCCTTTTAACCGCTTAGAGCATTATGAGAGAAGCTAATCTAGGTTAAATGCTCTAGGTTTGATCGAGATTATCTTCCCTCATTATTAATTTTTGGTAACAATTTTTTTTATGCTTTGTTAAACAAACCCTTTTTCATTTTTTCGAAAGCCGTATTTCAGAATTATCTTTTGTCTTCGAAATATACTTACTCAGGGATCCTAATTATCTATTAAAAACCTTAATACTTACCAACAATAACCATGTCTCCATGGTCAGACACCGTGGGGAAGAGGGGCCTCTCTCCTGACACCTCGCACCGGTAGCGGCCTCCCGTCTCCAGCACAGCTGGGTACAGCGTCACATTGGCACCATTAGGACTGGATTTCTGGTAAAGAGATGGAAATATTTAGTATTCAGGTTACGTGTGATAAAGAGCTTTTTTTGAAGGTGTTCTCGAGAGTCGATTACAAACTGGTTTGGATATTAGTATTGTTTGCTTAGTTTGTGATTTGTTTGCTTCTGTTTAGAGACTCGATCCCACGAATAGGTACGATAGAATGTACAGCGGCATAGACAGGCTTTTTTTGTGGTACAATTGCTTTTTTTTCTCCTTTGTTTTACAATGTGACACGACTGTGAGGTTTCAAAGAAACTATTATTATAATGTTATCGATTAGAATATTTATGTATAGTTTGTTTTTTAATACTAGACTACGATTTAACAACATTTTGATTTTGATTTTTGATTTTGAAAAGCCTGCGAACTTTGATGTAAGCCCGTAAAAAAAATGTTCAAAATAATAATGATAATATTTTTTGTAAAGAGAAAATAATTAGTATCTATTGGATGTATTCCAAATTGGAATGTGACGGTTGACATACGAGCACATTTGCTAAAAAGTAAAAAAAAAAACGCAAATGGCCGTAAATTCAAAGCCAGTCCATCGATTTTCATACTTCAAAGGAATTATATTCTAAACGATCATGTTATTTATACACTATTCCAAGAAAAAAAACTATTGTGAAAAACATTTTTTCTTAGAAAAGGACTCAAGTTTCTATCAAAAGGAAAGCTCTAAGAATCCACCCAGCCATTTAACAAGAGTGTTTTTCGAATTTCATTATTTTACAGCGCAACAAAAACTGTTATGTTTCTAGAATATTAATTATTATTGTTAAGTTATGAAGGTTGCATTTTCTCGTAAAATGTATTAAGTATTATTCTGTGGCTTAGCTGTCAGACATTCGAGACGCTTTGTTTTCCTCGAACACATTATTTCCTGTGATGTCAGCCAGCATTAAAATAATGTTAATTATTTAATAATTTATTCTAAGAACTGTAGCTATTGTAGAAGGATGCTCATAACCTTTTTGCCAAGACTTCTTCTAATGATGTTCAGGGCCTGTTATAATTATTTATTCAAGTGAAAATTCAAATTTAAAATTGGTGTAGTTTTATATCCAACTGGACAATATGAGGAATGGAATCATTAAAAAAGCCGCGGTCTCTGTAAAATGGAGCTGTAGATTTTATTTTAGTGTTATACCTCAGTGAAGTTTATCCTAATAAATTTGCTGCCACATACTAAGTATACAAAACATTCTCATTAAAATCTACAAATGAATGAGTACATCTAAATTTTAATGGCAAAAAAATTAATTAAGCATACAGACATGGCTTGAAGGAGTTAGTATCGGAGGCTGAAACCAACCCAACCAAAAAAAAAGACACTCGAAATTCAAAACTGACAGATATCAAATGATCTCCATTTAAAACTAATTTTAGAACGAGACAGTAGTCTGCTTAAACATTATTGCAACAGTAATTTGATTTCATATAAAAGGAACCTCAAGTCTTTTCCCTATAGCCATAAAGTGCCGGAACAACAAGGCAACGCTTAACAAATCAACAAAGCCCAAAGAAGATTTCAATACCCCTGTTTATCTTGTCAGACTAACAGAAACGTGTAATAATTTAATATAAGAAAATCCTGCCTAAAATTACTTGTTTGACTTCTCTCTTAATTGAATAACTCAATTTAACTTAATTAAAGTTACGAAAAACCGCGGAGAAAAATCTTATTACCAAATTTTTTTTGTAAACACTTAATCCAATCTGTGGAGTTTGTGGATAAAATGAGTGGGAAAAAGGAGTATGCACAGTAAGTTTACTAGACATATACGTAGATTCGTCACTTCGTCAGTAGCACTAATTATGATGTTGTCATTAACTCTCCGGTGAGGGCCACCGGTCCACCCTCCGGGACTTAGCGGCTGTAGATTTAAATTACTAAATTCAAATGAACCCAAGGCTTTTTTTCTCATCTAAATTATTTACCTCCATACGTAAAGCCCGTTATAAAATCATCCGACATTTTCCAGCATATTTTGCAATCCTCCAACAAATTACCTTCCACCTTTTGTTATTAAACCGTCCCGGTAAACTGAGCGGTCTTAGGAAAATATCTATTAGCGATACCTCGACTAAAAGGATTTACCTACAAGAATTTTCTGCAAACAGTTATTAACCCTTGCAATAACTCCTTCTCGCTTCTTTTTGTACTTCTGGCTGTGAGTTATAGATTTCCGAAACACATAAAACAAGTGTATAATGTAAGAGCGGATACCTCTGCACATAAAAACTCTCGTGAATGTTACATTTATTTGGAGATATTGTTTTCATTACGTTTTGTTTGCTCAATATATATATAAAAAAAGCAATAAAAATTTGTAAATGGGTTGTAGATGATAAGCGGCGGGCGCTAAATGAAAGAAAGTACAAATGAGTCCGGGCTCGCCGAGCGTCGAGCGCGCGTGTGTTTACACCTGCGCCTCTTCACCGCGTAATATCCGGTCCAGTTTTATATTGTTTCCTCTCGGGGAGACCTAAGCAAACTCAACTCACGACCGGATTAATCCAATTATACGTATCTACTCTAAAAGTTCATCCGCATTATCTGGCCGGCCGTCATTTACACAATTGTTCAGAAACAAGCAAACCCTCGGTATAGTTAAGAGGGCTGACTATTGAAAACTCTTGGAACTGTGAGGTTTCCGACGTAACACGGGAAATATTAAAAGTGTGACATGAATATCGATTGAAAGCGGAACTTCTTATGCGGGCGGGCGTCTCACTTACCGCAATAACGCGAACGTCCATATTAATTTTTGTTTGAGGTAATCATTTGTCATGGTTGGTTATACACTTGTGAAGCAGTACTGTTAATTTGGGAGTTCGCTATAATTTTTCAAGGTATTCCCTAGTTTATATTAGAGGTGGACAACTTGATTCAACCCATGATCTCCTGTTTACTAACTAAACTGTAAGGTCTATCAATCACAAAAAAAATATTTAAGTATAAAAATAAAAGAGCGAGTAAGCTTAAAGTAAATCAAAGATCAAAATACAAGCTAAAAGAAATAAACAAATTGAGGAACCTGCCTTGAATAAATTCGATTTTCTTTTGACAAACAATAAATTATTATGTAAAAGAATTTAGTACGGCTGATAAATTATAGTAACTTGCTACCTATAGCCTCGCGCTAGTCCTCTTTGCTTAAAAGGAAAATCGCTTGTGCTAGCAAAGATCGACTGAATTAAAAGCTGCGATCGATCAATCGATCGTTTTCGACCATCCCTGCCCCCCCTAGACAAGTTACGAAAACGTTGAACGCTTTGAATTGGCCACGCCCCCATTTCGTTTGTTTCGATGTCATCTCAAATCTTAGGCACACGGTCAGAACAAAGAAATTAGAAGCGTGACCTATACCAAGCGTTGATGAAACGGTAGGCTAACTAGCTAACTTGGCTATAGGGGCTGGTATATTCATATACAACGTGTAACAAAATAACCATATACATCAAGAAGCGCTGAAGAAGACAGGTTGAATAGCATCTCTACACGAAGTTTCAGCTCAAAATAATTTAAAAAAAAAATTGATACCAAATTCTTGTTATCGCATGATTCTTGATTTTAAATCATAACAAACGTGTCACGACACTACGGGGTTTCAATAACATTCCACGACACTCGCTAATATTACGAAGCATTCTGTAAATCTGACCGCCTAGTACATGGCTACCTAATTTAGCGTTTCTTGATGTACATAGTTATTTTGTTATACGTTGTATAATATTATCGCTTTCAGTACTGAAAGCTCTTATAGTTTAAGGCGATAGTCCCCGTCTAAGCGATCACCACCTCGCTCTACATTCTATTCAATTTCCACAGGTGAGACTGCACGGCATTGCATGACAACGGTTATTAGTTCCGCATTTCTATTTTAAGTTTTCCCCGAATTACAGAACTAACGCTTCAAGACATTTGCAGTAGATTTTCATGAATGTCGTATTGCTAAGTGTACCTACTGCAATGTATGTAGATAGCAGTTGATGTATGTAAACAATTGTACGAATTGTTTTAATCTTACGTGAGTAAGAAAGTTTAAAAAAAATGCTTTTTTTCAACCAGTGATGAGTTGAGAGCTGATGATTTGTTGCTAGCACAAAGCTGCCACAGGGATATGGAGATTGGCACAATAGAAGAGAGTCTATGCATAGCAAAGGGCGAAGTCAGATTGTGGATAATGTTGAATCCCCCCAGACGAAGATCTGAGAGAGACTCTCCATTACTTATCATCAAACGATTTTTGACGCGTGGTCCAATTAATAAATGTTCGTTTACTGACCTCCACATCAACTCCAGGTAGCGGGAACTTCCTGCGCGGCTCGTGGTCTCGTGGGACGTGGCGGAAGAACTCCTTGCCGTCCTTGTACCATTTGACAGAATATAGCACGTCAGCCGGACCCAGCGCCCAGCGGCACGACAGCGCCGCCCGTGTGCCCAGAGCCACGTGCGCTGGTACTCGAAGTTCTAGTAGCTCCAGGCTGGTCACTCCATACTCTGCGTAAAGAAAAAGAACTTTAAGTGGTACTCGTAATTGGAATCTTCTCGTTGCTTGGGTTAACACAGATGAAGACACAGAACACTAATAAAAATACTCGTAGACTCTGATATAGAAGCAAGATGAAAAAATCAAAGCCAAACTTTTGTTCATATCATAGTTATCATCCAACGAAAAACAACCACATCGAGCCTGCAACGTTGACTGAATTGTTGTGAAAAAGTTGTCGATATCAAAACCAATCGATCATTTAAAACGACATTCAATTTGAAAAGGAAGATCATTTTTTACTGAAAATTGAAAGGCTGCAAAATATAAATGAACAACAACAGATTTTTCAGGCCACGCGGTCCGCAACCAAAGTGCTTACAAAACCTTTTTCAATAAAAACTGCTCTACATATGCAGGTGTAACTATAAGTAGGTGGGTATAAGTATTTTTATTTGGCTGTAGGTAGCGTGTTATGAAGGCAAAAATCCATTAAACGCCACGTCAAATAATTTCCCATGTGACGCTCGCTCGCGGCCCGTAAAAGAGGCACTATTGCCCTCGCCCAACGGTGGATAATATTACTTTACGACCCGCGGGGCGAGCTCAAATGTAAGTAAATTGGTGAATAAAGACAACGAGCAAACAGTAACGGTACATGCCAATATTAGCACAACAATTTAGCAAGGAGACGACCGCGGAGTACTGACGGCTAATAAAAATTCGGAGCGATTGCTTTCCCAATGTCTTACGCTCATTTGAAATGATTTACTTTCCTCAGTTCGTCACAGTCAACTGCCGAACATGGAAATGTCGAGGCCTATTAGATTCTGAATATAGCCTGTATTTGTAGGTCAACGTTTTGTGGTGATAGTTTGGTATTTAATTGAAGAGAACAAAGGATATCAATGGCCGTGCCTCACATTCAGAGAGCCTAGGTATTTGCAATCTGTATTCAGCTTATTTTACATTATACAAGGCCTTCAATTTCAAAAAATATTCACAATTTCCTTACACATAAACCTCAAGAATACTCTAAAGAATATTCGGAAGGCGATGGCGAGTGACTTTGAATAACGACGACTTTTACGGGCCGCCATTTTATTAGAGTGACGTCATATTTGCGTACACAAAAGAGCATGTTATCCGCACGTGATATTTAGTTATCTTAGGCACGCATTCAGCGGACTAGTGCTCTCTTGTGAAGACGGAAATGGTGCTAAGTGTGGTGTCAGCAGACAGGCGGGGCCGGCGGGCGGAGATAGTGCACGAACCAGTCGCCGCACTCTAAGTACTCAGTAAAGCCCAGTACAGGTAAGCTGCGGTTCGGTTTTTGATCCAAATACATCAAAAGGGACTCTTATAAACACACAAAGTAAAAGTAGACATATTTTTAATGAGGGCTGGTCTCTGAGTATTTTTTCGATGCCTATGGAAAATTTCGACAAATAATAAACAAAGGAGAGTAATAAAACAATATAACGATGTAGTTAAAAGAATCAATTAGTTTTCTTGGCTTTCATTGTCTCATTAATAAAGAGACTTGGGGCTGATTCTTCAATATCCAGAACACACACACACACACACATACACACACACATACACAGAAGTAATAACGGCTATTCGATAGCTTTTGTGTAGAAAATATGCCAAACCGTTTTATTTGTTTGTTTTTTAGATAACTGATACCTGACTATTGAAAACCGACCTAAAAGCAAGTAGATATTTATGGAAGTTAAATTGTTCAATCATTATTTCCAAACATTGCATTGAAAAGCTTAAATTCGTCGTGTTCATGGCTACAGATTTTCATTTCAGATAAGCTCCTGCTACAGTGGCTGAGTGTACATTATTTGAAGTAGGCACAGGACAGCCCCTCTCTGGCCGGTCTAGTCGCTACCCAGAACAATTGGAGGCAATACTACGCTTCGATAAATGTAACGATGTTCGTCCACTGGCTGCTGAGCAAATATCGAATTGAATAAGTATCGATAGAATAGCCGAAGAGCTGGTTTATGAATAATTGCGATCGTTACTGTGGATTCTGGACGGAAGATAAATAAAAACGAAGCCAATTTAGTGAATAATGCGCGTTTGCTACAATTTGACTTTTTACTTTAGTTTATATTGGCGCTGATTCTTTGGTTTTTCTGCAGTAAAACGGGAATGTTGATAGTCGTAAAAGATACTGACAGGCTGGAATATAGCGAAGGGCGGAAGCTCATTAGTCTGATGTGACCATATTGGGTTTTAGGCGCGGCGGGTTCTCAGACGGCGATCTAAGGGTAGCACGCCGCCCTGTGAAAACTCGTAACAAAACTTACGAAACCCGTTAACCTATCATCATCATCATCATCCTAGCGGTAGTCCCGGTTGCCAACCTTGGCTTTCACCTCGGTGCCCGGGGTCCGCTTACGAAACCCGTTAACCTATCATCATCATCATCATCCTAGCGGTAGTCCCGGTTGCCAACCTTGGCTTTCACCTCGGTGCCCGGGGTCCGCTTACGAAACCCGTTAACCTATCTGTCAGAGTAATGGGATGATTCGAAACAATTACCGGGGTCCTAAAATGCAGACGCCAACTGAAGGAACAAAGTGGGTTTTAGTCTGTAAAAGTCTGACAGTCCCTCTCGCTCCACCAAGAGATTAGATCTATACTTACTTATAAAATGCTTTGTCCTGAATGACTGACGGATCAAAGTACAGCCTAAACTGCTGATCGTAAAGACCTAGGACTTGGAGGGAATGTTCTTTGAGTGATGCATCTGATATAAGAATAGTACCTACATTTTGATACAAGTGTGTAATGTAGGAGGTTACCGTTGAGACAGTAGTGATTTTTAAATAAATAAATCGCTTTTTCCAAGTTAAAATGACCGAAATTGAATAAGCAAGTAAGAATTGAACGAACACAACCACCTAATGTGCTTTTTTTTTTCGTATTCAAAATTCGTTTGCGAACAAAGAGGTAGGAGGAGGAGGTAATGGTAATCAAGGAGGTAATGGTAATCAAAATGTCACAGTTTGGTAACAGATGTTATTATACACAGTGTAGTGCAATAAGAGTCGCTTTCTTAAAAGTTTTTTACGAAATCCTACTCCAAAGTAGTTGAAAAAGGGGGCAAAATTTTCTCCATATAACCTTTTTTAACTCTCGTCAAGCTGCTGATAAACAACTCAGACAACTCAGAATATCACACTCACTCAATTTTCTGGAGTTTGACATTTTAAGTTGTCAAATCGTAGTCTAGGATTAAAAAACGAACTATACAAGCTATTATTATATAGAAATTTCAAAAAGTCACAGTGAATTATTGATTTTGACAGTTCATAGCTGTCATATCTAATTCATTACCTAGTTAAGTGTACTGCGAAGTATTTTTAGTTGCCTGAGTCTGTATATGTCTACTCTCTTCATTTGTTGTCACATTAATTTGACACTGCTATTTTCGTCTGTCTGCTACTTTTTTATTTGTGTGTAAAAATAGCAACCGTTTTTGTACATAATATACAAGCTTCTGCCAGCAGTTCAAAGTAGAAACATACTCTGGGAATAAAATGTGAAGTGTAATCTTATGACATTTTTCCCTTAGATTAAATCAAAATAGCAGAAGATAGGATTTTTTTATGATGGAAAAAATCATCTAATGACGAATTCCGGCCTTGGGCGAGGCAGGAAAACAATGTCAGACTCTTACTGACTAAAAAACCTACCCCAGTTCTTTCTTGCCTTATTCTCAGGCCCTGGTTTTACGCTTTCGCATCAACCCTTGGTCCAGCCATATAACCATAGCAACTATGACTATTTAAGCTCAACTTTATCAGCTCGTATTATAAGAGACTTTCGGGTCTCTATCGAAGTTGGGGCTGCTAATCATAGCAACGGAGTCAACTTATTTGCCGGGTACTATAGATAGACTACTAGGTAGATAATGGTCCTTCTAGTCCCTCTCCTAGAGCGGTGTCCTGTGTCCCAGCTGTGGGAACGTTAAAAAGGCAGACGATATATGAATAGAAACTTTACAATCCTATTACTAGAACCATAGATATATCAAACTGATATATTTATCTATGACTAGAACTGACAAATAAGTTGAAAAAGACACTGTGCTAATAAAACTTAGCTCTATTCGCGCAAAGCAATAACTTTTCTAATAGCTCATGTCAAGTGTATAATTAAATAAATAACAGTTGCGTCATCGCTGAAGCGCTTGAAGAGCCCGCTCCATGCTTCCTCAGTCAATTACGGGGGGCACTCGTTTCTTAGTGAGACACTTCATCTAACTGGCTATTTATTGCTTTTTAATTACGCCATACTGATTTTTAGAGTTTCGTGTTACGAAAGGATAAAACGCAATCTTTATAATATAATATAATATAATAATACAATATATTCCACAACTTTCACACAACGCCATCTAGTTCCTAGCTAAGCAGAGCTTGTGTTATGGGTACTAGACAACTGATAAACATACTTAGGTATATATTTCTAAATACATACATATTATAGATAATTAGGTACACCCAGACACAGAACAAATGATCGTGCTCATCACACTAACATTTGTCCTGGGTGGGAATCGAACCCAGGACCTCCGGCGCAGCAGTCAAGGCCGCTAACTACAAGACCAACAGGCCAGTCTATAAGGTCACTTTATTGTCCGTCTGTCAAGACCCCTTATGTCAGAAATGTGTGGTGGTATGAGTTACTAAAATGATCATCGCCGATTCTTCGCCATAGGAAACGACCAGTTTGGAACCGTGCACTAGCTTCTGACGTTTTACAAGTGCCCATGTGGGCCTATGGAAAATAAGAAGATTTTGACTTTGAAAGTCGATCGCCATTTCGTTCCAACTTATATGCCGCTATTGTACACACTCTGAATCATGCTAGATATCCATCACAACATCATACGAGTATATGTATGTATGTATGAAGGCAGTATAATTAAAAGGCCACTATAAAACCACCAAAGTTAATTAATATTATGATGGAACTATTTGAACAAAATGTTCAAATAGTTTTCATTTCAACGCCACCACCACAAGTCGTGCAATGCAGAAGGTATTTCGTTTATTTTTTTCAGAATACTTTATTACATGAAAGTTAAAATGTCGTAAAAAGCTCCTATAAACGGGTGTAAAATATAGCTCACTGTAGAGAAAATATCTTATGATTTATTGTGTCGCATATTTATATGACTAAGTAAGTACCTAATACATATATTATTTGCTAGAAATTCACCAGTTGTGGTATTTTACTTTGAGTAGATACTAAAGTGCATAATTCATTCATGAAAATTATTACTTTACCTCAATTAATTAAAAATGCGAATGCAAATTTTGCGATGGCGTCAAACATTCGTTAGGTAGGTAATCTATATTTTGCAGCGATGAAGCATTTTTTATTACACATGCATGAGTAAAATACGTTCCTAATGAGAATAGGATCGATTGCCATGTTGTGATGTCACGACTTACCAACTATCAAATCGAGGCAAGAAGTTTTATTTATTTAATTTATTTTCGAATTCAGGATGAAGTGACGACAGGTCACTGGAACAACTTGTGACCCATGGATACCCCTCAAGTTGAAGGGTAAAATCTTCAAGTCTGTGATAAGATTGCATGTAGTGAAGATGAGATGGATGTGTGGTGTGACAAAAAAGGAAAAAGTGAGGAAAGAGTGTATTACAGGAGGTTAAAAGGTGGCGCCAGTGACAGAAAAGTTGAAAGGGAATCGTTTGTCTTGGTATGGCCAGGTTAAAAGGAGGGATGAAACTCATGTTGCTAAAATGGTAATGAGTATGCATGTGGATGGATGGAGAAGGAGAGGGAGCCCAAAGAAAATTGCGTGAGGAGTGATATGAAGGAACAGAAAGATAGTGATACCATGACGGATGACAGGGCATAATGCAGAAAGAAAACGTTTTGCGCCGACCCTAAATAACATAGGCAAAGGGGAGGAAGATAATGATGAATTTATTTACGAAATGTGAACGAAAAAATATCAATCAGAATCCAGTTCTTCAATTTTACTCATCTCTGAATTCTTCAATTTGGCCACAATTTCTTCGATTTAATCCGTGAGAAGGCGCGCCTAATTTTCTTACACGAGTAGGCGCGCGCGAGCAAATTGCTCACACTATCATAAATGTTTATATTTTTAGTATTTCTGTATTTATTGGCTTATAATGTATTTAAATAAATAACACAAGGTTTAGTAAGTAAGAAAACAAGTATTTTAATCAAAACTATTAAACATAATAGCAATTTCTAACGCAAATAACAAAACAACCTAGTAGTAATTAAATTTTTTGGCATATTTCATAAAAGTCACAATAAAAACTGTTACATAATAAAAACTAAGTAAAAGTGTTATTCATTCATTAAATCTACACTAATGGGCCTCTCGAAACACACTGAACACATGTTTGGTGCAAAGTGGTGGCGGGCGCGTGATGAGCAAATTGCCGCACGTTGGTACACGGCCTCAAGAAATGCCTTGCTGCGCGGTCTCAACGCCACTGAGCGGATCGAGAATTGCGTCAGGGGCGAGGGGGTGAATATTTAGGAAGGTACTGAAGTGCTTGAATTGGTGTGGCAAGGAAAAGACAAAAAAAAATTGAAATAAATTTTTGTGTGAGCAAATTGCTCATAGCGCGCCTTCTCACGGGTTAATAGTGCGTCGTGACGTCACAACCTGGCAATCGATCCTATTCTCATTTGGAACGCATAGTATTTATTTATGGTCAGCTCGGGCGAGGAAATGATAGGTACCTTATTTCCTCGCCCGAGTTAATCATTAATACAATGCGTTCCAAATGCAAAATGCAAAAGCTATACCTAGCTTTCGCGTAAACCACAGTTTGTTTTTAATCATGTCTAAAGCGTACGATAGTAAAAGAATGAATGCGATACCTTGAATACTAACAAGTGTTCTTGGTATCAGGTGTAGCTATAATACCGAAGAGTCGAAGTAATGTATGGTTTCAATATGTGTTATCAAAAAAACGGCGCGCAAACGTCGTCGGTTTGCATCTTTTATTATACGGCGCTTCGTATCGAGGTAATACTTTTTTTTATTTTTAGGAAAACACCTCAGGCGTCTCTCCTAGTTCTTTGTTCTGGATTCTATTCTTTATAACCTGGTTTTGTTTTTGTAATTACTTCTCATTAGTTAGAGCTGAAAATCTGAGACGATCTTTGTTGTAAATATAAGTGTCTAATTATTTCGCTTAGAATCTTAGATAACAAAATAAACATCATCGTCTTTTATAATTCTTTTGCAAGTAATTAATAAGTTTTCTATGAATAAGATTTTATTATAACAATTTTTTTCGTACCCGATAAAAAATTAAAGTTAAGCTTTTTGGAATCGGCTTGATAGAACATAAACATCATCCAAAGAACTTCGATGAACTTATTCAGTAGGACCAATATCCAACTCCATCATCAGATTCATGAAATCCGAATTTAAAGTACTTTGGATTAATAAACTATGTCTAGATACATAAGAAGCTAAGAAGTGGAATTTCTTACAGGAGTCGGTTATTTTCCTAGTTTGTAACTATCAGGAAACCCCGACTACCCTCCTTCCAACCTAGGGGTCTTTAATTCAAGAGTGAATAGGTTACTTCTAGGCAAGTGTGCTCCATAAGGTGAGATTGTGGTCAATCGCGAGCCATTGTATTATTTTTTTATTATAAAAAAAAAAATACAATGTGGTTGTTGTCTTAAAGAATGATACGCCAGCTCCGTAAAACCAGGCATGCTTGGTACCTACATAGAATTAACAATCTATTGAACATATACATAGGATTGTTATTTCGATGTACTTTTGGATTTCGTCGCTGCGGCCAACGCTGCGCTCAAGGCTGTAAGAGTATTCTGTGCTATTTCACTGCAGGCTAATTCATTGTCATCTCAGTTGCATTCTTTGTCATAGGAATGCCCAATTTCAGTCAAAACAATTAAAGGCAACCGTTTCCAAATCCATTAGTCAGATTTACCCTAAAGCCTAACTAACGATTGATTGCAAAACATAAATATTAGTTAACAACCATTGTACCCAAGAGCATAACTTACCTCACATAATGAACAACCATAATAAACGACCAATGATTGCCGGCAAATTCAATGTACTTAACTAGGAGTCACCTACTTCAATTACTTTCGTCTGAGTCCATTACCTTGGAGACAGAACCCTAAAAAAACAAATAGGTACTATGTCTATTGAATAGTCTGCCGGCAGACTAATGGGGTGATACATAAAATTTTAAAGATGTTATTTAGATATTGGTTAAAGTGCTCCTACAAATAAAAAAAAAAAACAGTGGTGGCCGAGTGAAGTAAGTTGCGGGTGCAAACCCGCCAAGCGCATTAGTTTGTGTAATTTATTTCATCACCACTACTCTCAAAACTATGAAGGAGTATATGGTGAGGAATCTAGAATGTTTTAGATCCAAAAACTTCGAAGTCATGTAACATGCACTAACCCATACTGAGCCCGCGGGATTACGGCTTATTCCCTCTCTTAGAGAGGAGTCCTGAGTCCCAGCTGTGGGAACATTGTAAAGCTGATGCTATGCTATGCTCCTATGAATTGATCATCCGAAACTTTAGGATGAGTTTATTGACTCACTAAACCCAAAAATCAAGGTAGGTGCGTAGGGACACAAGTGAAACTACTCGCAGCTAATAGCACACTGGTTTATTCCTGCATTCGCGTTGGGGTGGGGACGCGGCGCACGCTTACATACGCGCTGCTCACACACACATATACAACACTTTGGTTTTGTGGAATAAAGTTTGTAAGACAATAGTAGTAATACCAGTGACTTAGCCTATGTGAAAGTATTTAGAAAATAATAGCCTATGTCATTTAAAAAATCTATTAGTGAAACTATTTTTTAAATAGGTTTAGTAATTTCTGAGTTAAAAAAAAAGTACAAAAAATAAGATTTATGTTATTAATACAGAAGCAAAATAAACATTTCACCTATAAAAGCTTATAATAAACGAAGCAGTAATTAGAATTTTAAACATACAGAAAAAATCATATAAAATTAAATATTCAACCACTTTTTCTAGTTTTAAGAAAAGGCAATTACCTTGCTATAATATAAAAGTGTTACTGTACATTTAGCCGTAGTTCAGTCTGACATTTATGGAAGTGGACGCGCGATGGAGCCGTGGTTACCATAGTACTTGTTCACGTTGGAACGCGCGGGCGCGGTGGCGGGTGCGGTCGCGAAGACGTGGCGGGTTCATGTCCACATTGGCCGCCAGGCGTTTACGCAGGTATGACGCGCTAACGTTTCTAGCGACAAGTTTATACTGGTTAAACTTACCTGCCCCCCTAGCCAAGTTACAAACCTTTCGTGTCGACTTTCTTTCTACTATCAAAACGCCTTAGTGAAGTTAGCATTAAATATTATTAAACACACAAAATGTAATCATGATCATTGTAGAAACGATAACATTTCATTCTGTAATTTTGAATGATGTGAACTTGGCTACGAATTTTATCGAGATGATATTATTTTCATGCATTTGATTAGTGTTCTACTAGCGATAACAATTGTAGGTTATCAACTTGGTTAGGGGTGCTGACGTGACGTCGCGAGTGAATCGCGCGCTCCGCCACTAGTTCGACGTGAACACACATAAACTTCTCACACGTTTAATATAGCCGCGAGCGGCGCGCGCGCGCCAGTCGCGTCGCTAGCTTGCTACTTAGACCGCACGTGCGTTTCGTACGTGAACACTTGGATGTTACGCCATCACTAAATTATAATAAAGAGTTTGATTTTTTGTTTGTAGGAGGTAATCTCTGGAACTACTGGTCCGATTAGAAAAAAAATAGCAACAATAAAAAGCTGCTTTACTCCAGAGTGACATAGGCTATATTTCATCTACGCCGGCGAAGCCGCTGCCAAAAGCTAGTGTTTGATATTTCGTGACCGCGCCCGCCACCGCGCCCGCGAGTCAACGTGAACAAGTACTAGCGTTTCCAACATGACGTATATCGGAGTCACGCGATAATCCTGCCGTAATGAATTGACAGCTGTCATTAAAATTACGAACACAATCCATGCTAGAATATGTAAGAAGGGACTAGCTCGTACAGGCGTGTTTCACGAGTTTATTGTTAGAAATTTTCTTGGTGAGTGTACTGGAATAAGAACAAAGGTGTAAATTATCAGGGTTCTTTTTTTTGACGGTTTACGTGTCGAGTTTCTTGAATTTATACTCAGAATCAGAACTATATCAAATTGTAATTTAGTTTTTTTTTTTTTAATTGGCATTAACCTTAGATAATATGTAGATACATAATAATATACACTGTATGGATATTTTCATCATCATCAGCCTTTTTAATGTTCCCACTGCAGGGACACAGGCCTCCTCTCTAAGAGAGGGAATGGGCCGTAATCCACCACGCGGGCCCAGTGCGGGTTGGTGGATGTCACATGTCTTCGAATTTTTGGTTCTAAGACATGCCGGTTTCCTCACGATGTTTTCGTTCACCGTTTTGAGAGCAGTGGTGATGAAATAAATTACACAAAGTAATGCGCCTGGCTGGGTTTGAACCCGCGACCTATAACACGTAAGTCGGGGCCGTTACCACTCGGGCACCGCTGCTGTATGGATATTTTAAAAGTACAAAATTAAATACATTAGTTCATTCAAGAATCAAAGCATTTACAGACTTTTGAATTGTCAGCCAAAAATAAAATGCTAATTGCACATTCAAAAGCGTAGATCTCTATGAAGAAGAATGTGCTACAAACTCCATGGCGGTTGGTGGCAGCGCACCGCTGGATTCAAGCGAAATTATTTTTAACTTATCAGGCAGAAATTACCGCGATAGTACCTGCCTTGTTCTGAGCGTCTTTACTTCTTTATTTTTTCATATTTGTCTATTGTCTTATTCTGCTCTAATAGTATCTATGAAAACTTACAAGTTTAAAAAAAAACGTTCAATTACAATTGAACTTTTTTAGTGTTTTCCTACTATCTGTAAGTTTTCCAAAGAAAACTAAAATAAAATAGATCGTTTTCTTTTAATCAAATAACTGAAATGTCCATCACAATCTGAACCTAAACTGATTACTAGTGCTTTATCAGCAAATATTATTCTAGAAGCTTCGTTCGTTTTATATCTAGAAGCTCTAAATTTTAAGTGAGGCAGTTCTTTTTGTTAACCTTTCACAATAAGTCCTATAGATTCTAAAATTTAATTTTAATAACGTGCCAATCACACTGACAGAACCCGACATTTGTATCAGTAGATAGTTTAAAATTTAGCAGGGCTTTGATCCTTTCCCTTCACAAACGAAACTAACTTACAAACGAAATGAAAACGTAAGGAAAAACAGGTATCTGTTCAGTATCTGATTAAAGTGCTTATACAGCTTAACGAAAATTAATTGTAAAGTAAATCAAAAGAACGATTATATACTACGGCTGTCGGAACTTGGCGAGTCTGGAGTTAGCCTCTATGAATTTTAGCGCTTAACTCACTCGGTTAGAATCGATTGAACTATAATCGATCCTAATCGAATGAGTTACTTAGGAGTAACGCATTCGATTAGGATCGATCTTGGGGTAACTATTGTTTTATTTTCAGGTAACCAATTTTGATTCACAAAGTATGTTACAGAAGAAGTGCTTATCTATTATAACGGACTAAAATAAAAAGAATCAATAAATTATTACCGGACAGTTACAATGTTGCTAGAAGTTAAATTTGGAATAAAAATAGAAAAGATAGTTTAGGAACTTAACAAAATAGACTGAATTATGGGAGAGATCAATAGTTAGTCTTAGCCTTAATTATAGTTTTACAATTAGTTCTTTTCAATTAGGCCTTTGCCCAGCAGTGGGACAGCACAGGCTAGCAATAATAATAATAATAATTAGTTCTTTTAAAGTTGACTGATTGTTTGAATCCGTGTAATCAATTCGAGCATTCGAGCGTTTTAAAGTTCACTTGCAAGATTTGACCTAAAACTAACACCCAAACATACTTAAATAAAAATACTTACAAGTACTCGTAAAGATACTCATCGTTTAGCAGAGACGTGTAAAATATCGGTCGATTCTTAAACAAATTGAACAAAAAGTTGCATTGAATGTGGTGTGGGGCATCTGGTTAATGTCGGGAACAAGTGGCGGTGGCATTGGCGTCGATACACTTCGCACATGGGCTTCGGATTGAGTGCCTTTTAATCGCGACCCACTTCCATTGATTACGAACAAGGTACACACACCAAACACAAACGCGTTCAGTAAGTAACATTAAATTGTAGACTGTTTACTGGTATTGTAACGAAACGAAATGGATGGCAGATAAAATGAGGCTAATTTACTAATTACGTAACACATTCTCGTCTAGGCTTTTAGGTCGTTTGTAAATTAAATTCGTTTGTGTAGATGGTAGGTATATGAGCGTATGAAATGATACTTATCATTCCACATTAATTGACTGAAGGAAAAGTTATTTTTCGGAGGCTTGACACTTTTCCAAGTTATATCCACATATTAGTTTTTTCTTTGAATCTAAAAAAAATGGTCTAGTTCAGACTTATGGTTAAAATAAATTTCCTTGAATGCCACAGAAGTAAGGACATTTCAATTTTCGCTTTGCAATTGCCCCGACGTTGCATGATAAGGTATAAGTTAAACGTTCATGTAACAATAAATTAAGCTTGTTTTCAAAGTTCAGTAGTTAATTGCTAAGTTGGAACGCTGTTTTGCTTCATGTACAATAAAATAAAAACGAAATAATTAGCAAAACTTTCTGTTTTTTAATCGTTTTAATACGGGTTCCTTCATAATGTTCTGTACTGTTTGGCGAACGTTTAAACATTTTAATTAAACCACTTACCAAGTACGAAAAACATTAAGTGGGCACTATACGATCGGGGAGGGTTCTTAAGCGGCGTTTTAAAATTCTAACTTTCTATAACCTGCCCATAACGATATAGTAGTCGAGAGCATTCGTTATTTCCCTTGCTAATTTTATTGTAGCCTGTTCAAATTACCTGAGGCCGAAATAGATTCTGCTAAACAAAAGCTCTTGTTCGTAACGATAGAATAATTAAGAGGACTTGTAAATAAAATAAAAGTAGGGTCTTTCTTGAAGTATATTTTTCTCAAGTTGGAAGTATATTATATGAGGCCAATAATGTTTTAGAGGACTATGTTGTTCACAGACGTTTCATTAGTTCGTAAATGTTCGCTCCGATAAATAGCACTCGTCATAGTTTGGAGTGTAGGCTTGCTAGCGCGCTGTATCGTGGAATTAGCCGGACGTTCAGTGTCCGCTCCGAATGTAGGCCTTCACGAAGTTGCGGTAATCACCACGCTTGTTCAGACTGTTGTTCGGAATACGGTGTTAATCCTGCTTTTATTGAAGCGCACTGATTTGAGTGCTGCTGAGAGTGGATCCGAAACAGAATAATTATCATTTTGTATTATAGACGAACAAATAGTCATATGTAATACCATTCATTTCATGGTGGCGGGAGAATGAGTGGGAGGGGTTAATAAGGACTTCCCTATCAAAGTATATTATTTGAAGGGGTGTGTCAGCTTTTCAACAATCTAAAATTCTGGTCGTCATTAGTGTTGGTTCAAAGCCACGGATCCACAGAACTTTTAATATTGAATCAATAAATCTTTTGTGTGTGTTAGTTGGACATTTTGGAATGTTTAAAGAGTTGGAGCATTAGCGTATCTGTGTTATTTCTTTCGCAGTTTGTTGAGTACTCCTTGGCCGGGCAGCCAACGATGCAATGACTGCAGATACGAACCATTTGTTAGATATTACGATGAAAAATAACTGCATTTTTATTTTAACTGGGAGACCTATTAATGTGACTTGAAGATATAGTTATCGTCTAGTATGAATTTCAGATCGCTTTTTTTTTAAACAGGCTAGTTATGAACTAACTTCACCCATTCGAGTTAAGCAAATAAGTGTTTGGATAGGAGTTCTTTCAGTTGCTCTTAATATACTAGAGCCCTAGAAGTTCTGATATTCAAGTTGACCACTTTTTGAGGCTGCTTGAAATGGTTCTAGCTAACGCTAAGAAGGTCATTATCTTCCTGTTTTTGATTTCTATTACATGGGTTGGTGTAACCATATTTTTTTCTTTATCTTTTCTGTCAAACCTCCTTTTCGGTTACATAATTCCATGCACAATATTATACGGCATTTTGGCTTCACTTTGGCTTCCCTTACTCTCTCTATTCATCTATATTATGTACAATCCGTTCCAAATGAAAATAGGATTGATGGCTATGTTGTGACGTCACGTCGAACTGTCAAATCGAAGAAATTAGGTAGAGTGAACAAAAAAAGGTGTTCAAAAAAAGTAATTTACGTACGAATCGTGAATGAAAAAAGTTTCATCAGAATACAGTTTTTCAATTTTGTTTATATCTGTTTCACTGTGTGATGTGTCTGAATAGTGGTAAATAGAAGAAAAAGGCGAACTGTTTCTAACAATGAAAATAAGAAAGAAAATAGTTTTTCTTGTAAACTTATTATGACTTAAAACAATATATTTGGCAAATAGATATTAAACTCTAACGTTTTTACTTCAACTAGAATTAACTAAAATTTAGTAACAAAAAGCAAAAAAAAAAAACTTTTTATTGATACGCAAATAAGATTTTTTTGCAAACCGTACTTTTCACTCAAAATTTGACAGATCGATTTTATTGACTTTCCTGTTCTTATTTGGAACGCATAATACACTCATAACTCTATTAGTACCTACCTGGTAAATGGGGTAAATAGAAACAAAAGTAGAAGAAAGAAAATTATTACTTTGATTTCATATTTTTAGTTTTAAAGCATTTTTGTTTTAAATATTGAATTTATAAAAATACTAGCCCGCGACTTCGTCCGCGGACAAAAACTGTGATAGCTCCGTTAATATCCATGTTATATAAATAATTTATAGCCTATGTCACTCAGGAGTAAAGCAGCTTTCCAATCGAACCATTAGTTCCAGAGATTACCTCCTACAAACAAAAAAATAAAAAAACAAAAAAACAAACTTTATCTCTTTATTATATTAGTGTAGATTTTAATCCTGCAAATGATTTTTAAATAACTTGAAAAACCAACAAAAATTAGGTTTTATTTACCTATTTATCCTGATTTATTTATGTTCACCCCGTTTTATGGTACCAAGATAATCATTCTTCTTCTTCACATGACCGTACGAACACAAACTACCTTTCGAAATTTTCAGTCACTGACCTCATTTTCCAACTGTTTTTCAATATACTTATTTCTCATTTATCCATAAGTAAAAAGCTATATTTAGATAATAGTCTATATCTATTTCGCCCTCTCTTTTCGAAGCTTATTTTTTGGAATGATTTTTTTTTACAGCATTAATACCCCGAATTAATTAGTGATTTATTATTGTTACTGAATCAGTTTATTTATTAATAGGTTTATTTATAGTAGTAGCTTCTTTTTATAATGTTTTTTTTTTGTAAGGGATCTTTGTGCACTATTGTGACGAAGTCAAACCCCTCGTACCTTCTATCATATTACCACCAATCAAGAACTAAACTTATCTTCTAAAATGAAGAAAGAAATAGGTATAAAAGTTTTGCTGCATTACATTGAGGCTTGGCTAAGATGCCATTAAAAACCTACATCCATTGCAGACAACTTCAACGATTGTAATAATAATTTCTTTTGTCCTTGTATCGGACATATGCCACCAACACAAACATGCTGTATGTTTTCCTTGCTCTCACATACCTCACAGTTAGGGGAGTCAAAATTTTATAATGTAAATGAGACAACACTACAGATTTCGCCGATACATAGACTATTTTGTTTGTAGTACAATCCACGTTTAATTATTTTACTAAATTATTACATTTTGATTGGTCTACTCTGTTTTCTCATACCTATTAATATTGTATTATGGAAATGTAAAACTTTATTTTTTTAAGAGTAACGGTACTCTTAAAAAAATAAAGTTTTAACCGTTGAGTTTTTTGGCGTTTTTTTGTTCCTTAGGAAGCGACCAATTGGAACTATGCTCTAAATTCTGTAGTTTATAAGTGCGGCGACCGCATACCGGAATACGCAGCGTTGGAAGGCCTCCCACAAGGTGGACCTTGTGGGAGGCCTTTGATGATCTGATTAGGGTTGCTGGAATCCGATGTATACGAGAAGCACAGGACCAGTCGCTGTGGCAGCGCTTGGGGGACACCTATGTCCAACAGTGGACGTCTTTCCGCTGAAATGATGTTGATATGTAGTGCTTAAAATTATGTTATGGATCCTTTGTGTAAATTTATACTTTTATTAATTTTATTATTAACTTTTCTTTGCCAAATTCCAAGTAGATTTGCCAAATATTTCTTAGGCTCAAATTCCTCTTCTGAAAATGTTATTCTGGATCAGAGTGTAAACAGTCCTGTATCGATTACCTGTTTGTTTACTCGGAAATTAAAGATAGTCTCGCAGAATTGTTGATCTGTTTTGTGGAGTGGGCTCCTGTTTAAACACTGAACGTTATTGTTGGCCGACATCCCGATGTTGGTGAATTAATTAATGAATTTAAAATTGTTGTAATCGTGTAATTGTAAAATTGGGACATGAAGCTTTAATAAACAAATTTTATTATTATAATTCCGTTTGTTTATTTATACGATGAGCAAACCATTGCGCGTTGTCTATAAGTCCGCGAAGTTACGATCGTTTCGTTAATGCCGAACGCTTTGGGTTGGTCACGTACTCAATTCTTTTATTCTGACGTCATCTCAATCCTGACGTGGAGTTGAATTAAAGGCTTGGGGCCAATTCCAAGCGTTCGACGTTAACGAAATGCTCCTAAGCCACAGAGATACACCACACAGCTAGTTTAAGATTCAGAACACTTAAAAATAATGTCCTAATTATTTTAAAACTTTGTTTAATTAATATCTTAGCTCCTGGTGAAATATTAATAATAATTATTGTTAAACTAATTAATTAGTGTAAATACGTAAGAGAAGTAGACACTTGAGAACGCTAGTAAATAATTATTTTGTTAAAAAAATATCCGTAATAGTCCGCTTTAATTTTCTTTAGCCAAAAGAGAAAAGAAAAAATTGAAAATATAACTGTACGTCCGTGAAACAGAAATGGGACACTATATTTTTTATTTTTTATTGATAGACTTTTTGACCACTACTTCACCTATTGGTAAGCGATGATATGGCCAACGATGGAGCTTGCCTAGAAGTAACCTATTCAGAAATCCCTAGGTTTTTTTTATGGTAAGTAAAATATCCAATGACGAATCCCGCCCTTGGGCGGAGCAGGCAACAGTGTCAGACTCTTACTACCTAAACAACCTACCCCGTACCTTCCTTTTTTAAAAAAAAGTAAAAATGTAGTTCCCGTTAATACGCTTTAGCATGTAGATAATATTTTTATAAATCAACATAAATAAAAAAAACTGCTTTGTACTTGTTTTACGATTTATTATGGACCAGGCCACGAGAGCGAAGCCATGAGGCAAAACTAGTGATACGTGAGTGGTAACGATCATTACTCGTTGGTAATACACACAGACACACATACTTAGTGCAAGTACTAACAGTTAACACAAACACTGCTGGCTCTGAGTGGTTGTGAAATCTGGTACTATTTATTTGTAGGGCTGGCTCGGACATCGGTTCTTGACTTTGGTAGTTAGTCAAAGTCTTAGTCATAGTTTTGAAAAAATAATAATAATATACTTATGTCCAACAGTGAATAAATTTCAGCTAAAATGATGATGATGATAAATGTAGGGTTCTCTTACATCTTCATTTCTGGATTTTCTCCAAATACGCAAAGACATTTGGAAAGTAGCCATTACGTGCTAAATGATTTTAAAGTTACCCTTCTCATGAGGTTTTATGAGCGATTACCAATGTGGAATGTAATTTTATGAGCAAAATACCGCACCACGATGTCTATATAAATTGGTTTTTTATTTTTAATATAGTATTTTTAAATTTTGAATTACATTTGTGTCTAAAAAATTATTTTTGACACAAATGTAAAATTTATTTTATTTACTTCTGTACACACAAATACTTAATTTGTTGATGAAGTGAATTTAAAAAATCAGTCATAAGCCAGTTTACGTAAATCCATACCAAAATATTTTTTATGGTTTGACCTACTGTATATTACTTTAGCCCCCGGCAAGACAAATTCTTCCCTTCTATCTTCCCAGCTCTCGTAATCTCTTGTCTTCTCCGCCCAACTTAAACAAGATTACTGTTAAAAAATATTTGAAAGGCCTGTCAGTCGAGTAGTTAGTGGCCCTGACTGCTATGCGGGAGGTCGTGGGTTCGATTCCCACCCAGGACAAATGTTTGTGTGATGAGCACGATCATTTGTTCTGTGTCTGGGTGTAATTTATCTACATCTACACTAATATAATAAAGAGGTAAAGTTTGTTTTTTTGTTTTTATGTTTTATTGCTAGTAGGGGGTAAACTCTGGAACTACTGGTCCGATTGGAAAAATTTTAGCAACAATAGAAAGCATGCTTTACTCCTGAGTGACATAGGCTATATTTTATGTACGCGGGCGAAGCCGCTGGAAAAAGCTAGTCTATAATATGTATGTATTTAGAAATATATAACTATGTTTATCAGTTGTCTAGTACTCATTACACAAGCTCTGCTTAGCTTGAGACTAGACAGCGTTGTGTAATAGTTGTCGAATATTATAAAAATATTATATTATAAAAATATTATCTGTGACCTTTAAATTAACTCTCACTACCCACAATAACCACCCAGTCAGCAATATTTACCCGTCTACCTACATAAAACTTAAAACTAAACTTTGTACCTACTTTATAAAATCTTTACAAGTTAAAACGATTACTTACATTGTATTTTAGTTGTCTCGGTTTTTCTCTCCGACTTATATTAAAAAAAAAATCAATAAATACTTGACTCCAGTCTGATATTATCTACACTTAATATAATAAAGAGGTAAAGTTTGTTTTTTTGTTTGTAAGAGGTAATCTCTAGAACTACAGGTCCGATTGGAAAAAAATTAGCAACAATAGAAAACTGCTTTACTCCTGAGTGACATAGGCTATATTTAATGTACGCGGGCGAAGCCGCTGACAAAAGCTAGTAATTTATATAAGCTTTGCCAATGGTTTCGCTAGTGATAAAGTTGAATATTATCCTACTAGCACGTACTATCCTTGATCATAATTCAGGACGTAATCTACCTTTTTTGAAGTGGGAAGTCATCAAATAACTCGTCTAGTTTTGGTTAGAGTGAGAGGGAGAGACAGGAATTTACGGACTACAACTTATTGTGCTCCTTCAGTGGCTTATGCGTTCCAAGGTAGTACATATTCAGAACAATTCTGCAGCACTGCCCGGCTTCGCCCCTGACAGGCCTCGTCAATTTTGCTGACAGCTCTTTGTAGCACGCGCGGAACACAACGCAGTCTTGGGCTTGCTTGGTCCTAATTGAACGGCGAGTTTGCATATGGTCTACCAGTTTTGAAATTGTATACAAATTTGTTCTGTTGTTGAGTCTTGATTGACTATATTGCTTTGTTAAAACTGGCAACACTAAAATTCTTATTCACTAAAGTTTCTCTTATGCATGAATAGACGAAATTCAGTCACATTCTTTAATTTATCTTGCCACATTTGCACCAGTAAAAAATCATACAATAGAATAATTATATTATTACACAAAACACAGTCTACATGTCGGATTAACACAGACATTTAAATGTACAGACATACAATTAAATGGGTAGGTTCAAGTAGGATTAAAATAAAAGCTCTCCGTACCTTTTACTAAACGTTTGGGCAACCCTAATACCCAAGTGAATGTGTCAATAAAAGTCCCGTTCACTGCTCGATAAATGTCACGGTGTAAACAAGCAGTTTGTGCATTTTATGTGTAATTAACGAGTTGGGCCCGGGGGCCCAGGAGCCCCGGCCCCTTGTAGGAATTTATTAAGTAACGACTGGCGTTTGATGTCCCACAAACTTTATAAAACTACGTTTCATGTTTTACTAGGTTTTTTTTTATGGTGGGAAAAATCATCGAATGACGAATCCCGACGTTGGGCGGAGCGGGAGACAGTGTCAGACTTCTACTGACTAAACGATATTCCGCTTTTGCATCAACCCTTGGCACCAGAAGGCTTCGAACCTGCAGGGCCCCTACAGTTGCTGAGAACAGACACCCTGTGGCGTGCGGGAACAGTGCGCGCCATCTACTATTTGGGCTCAGTTGTAGGTTATCAGATGGGCAGACATCGAGCTGCCCATTGCTCGCCTTCCGCAATCCCACGCCTACAATGTTTTATTAGGTAGTATTGGAAATTATATTTTTTAATAAATACAACTCAATGACCTGTAACCTTTTACATAGCCATGACCTTTGTTTTAATTTAGATAGGGTTTGAGGATTTTTTTATGATTACGTAGGAAAATGTAAGCAGGTTTTCATTACGTAAGTTTTTAATGAATAAATGTGTAGGCTGTATCTATTTGAACTTTCCGAATCCATATTTCAGTCGGTCTGAATAAATTTTATAAGTTGTGTGAATAGCTTTTAGGCAAGCATCCATTAATTTTCTAAGACTACAAGCCAGATTTTTCTCTCTAAAGACAAGAGTAATAGACTTCAGCAAAATAACTTAGACTTTTAACAGCAAAACACTTTGGTCATTTTTTTAACAAGTGTTTTGTGGAAAATTTCAACTTCATAATGTTCCGTGTACTTTATGAATCTTTCTATTTTTATTTTTCGTGTTCTTCACCGTGTAACGAGTGCTGGATTTTTTTTTGGGAGAATGTATAAAAATGTGGCGAATTTTGACTGAATCTGTGCTTTTAAAGACCAACATGATTATTCTAACTCGTTTCTGAAGTCGGTGTTAAATAGCAAACAAATAAAACCAGAAACACCGGCTTTCAAAATAAAAGTTATTTTTAAACTTTTTAAGGTTTTTTTTTTGTTGTGTAGTTGATTAAGTTTTTTTTATAATTAAATTACTTTTTTTTAAACTCAACCAAAATACAAAAATGGCTGCCATTCAGAGGGGATTGGGTTTGACCTCACATGTAGAATAGTTTTAATGATAAAATAGAGGAAAGTATCACCCCCTAAAGTTTGTACAGTCTGATCCCGGACACATTGTAGGATTATACATGCAATAATTCAGATTTTTTGTCAGATTATTCAGCAAGCAATTTTTTGCTGCAATAATGTAATTTAAATATGTAAATAGTAAATCTTTGCAAGTACTATATTTTTACGCATCTTTTTAATTTGTGTGCCATCCGAGTGTGACCACACTTTAAGACCTATAGTCCTGTTAACTGCAAAAAATAATAAATAAACAAAAAAGATATTTCGGCCCCGCTTACTCACCATGACCTTTTTTATCATCAAAATAATAACAATAAGTATAGTCTACATTTTCTTTAAAATAAATAAGTAGCCCGGTATTGTGTACCTATTCAAATTCTCTTTGTGAAAGTCAACTTGTCCTGTGATAGCTTTTGGTGACGTCACGTTTCGTACCTAAGCAGCTTTGAGTGCAGTGGTTTGTCTTTGCAGCCAAGAGCTCGTTGAGACTGACCTTTGAAACGATACTCTGGTATTATTAGGAACAAAGATGTTTTTAAAACTGATTTTTGTTTTGCTAATTTCAATCATCATCAGCCTTTTTTTAATGTTCACACTGTTGGGACACAGGCCTCCTCTCTAAGGGCAATGGGCCATAATCCACTACGCGGGCCCGGTGCGGATTGGTGGATGTCACATGGCTTCGAATTAATCAATACAGGTAAACTTAATTGCCATTGTAACGTCTGAAATCCAGTCGGTGAATAAGAACAAGGTTATGTATTAAATGATACCTAAATGATTTTTATTTTGTAAACTTACTTACTTACTTACTTTTAACACGTCATTTTTTTTTTCGTCCATTGAAACTAAATAAGGCCGGTGTTTCCTAGCTAGACCTAGACTAAGGGGTATTGAGTTTCTTTGTGTTATCGCATCTGGAATGAAGATATCCACAGAAGCATTAAGGTCGCCGACATAACCCGAAGAATCGCCAAACTTAAGTGGCAATGGGCAAGGCACATTGCTCGTAGAACAATGTTCATAGAGCTGAAATGTTCTGGAGTGGTGGCCACTAAAAGGCGCAGCATTAGAAGGTCTCCCACGAGGTGGACAGATGACCTGGTGAGAGTAGCGGGAATGCGATGGATGTGAGACGCACAGACACTTGGGGAGGCCTATGTCCAAAAGTGGACATCTTTCGGTTGAAATGATAATCAATAAATAATTTTCAAGGTTTTGAGGTAATCCCGCTTTTAATTGAAAACTTGAAATAAAAAAATGAATCAAGAAATCTTGAGGCATTTAAATAATGACTAGAAATGAGAGTATTAATCTTACGAAGATGATTACTTTACCTTCTATATCAGATTTTGCGCCAATCAGCAATTGATATCTGCCGATTCCCGAGTAATTGACTCAATCAATTTATACAATAACAACAGAGAATATTAATAGTGATGTAATACTGTAGTACGAACATTAATTATGATGAAATTATTATAATTAAGTTCCAGATATAGAAAGGATAGGAAATACTGATCCCTGACTATTAAACCAAAGTAAGAAATTTCAAAGCAAGCTTTTATAGTGCGATATATAGCTATATATTTATGACTAGTCTAAATAAATCACACGAGCCTAAACTAGATAAGGTTGGGTCGTTGAATTACAAAGTACCCATAGCCACCTTCTGGTTCCATCATCTTTTCTTGAAATAATAAATTTGCATTGTCATCTGATTGATAAATGCATGCTAAATTTGCTAACCGGGAAATAGATCAAATTTAATTTACAAGATTTGATCACAAACATGGGTCAGGTGAAGGCTCGGTTCTGACTGTTCCCGGACGGGCGAACGTGGAGCTACCCATTGCTTGTCATCCGCATTCTTGTGCATACTACCTACCACCTAGTGCAGCTGTTCTGGAACGAATAGACACAACTGATCAAAACATATTTTTCAACTTCACTGTCAGTAATTTGCCGTTGATCCTATTTACCCCACTTTCTCCTAGACCATGTCCCGGTGGAGCTCTGTTACAGGACACTTTAATCCGGAAGAATGTTTACTTGGAATATTTTTTATACATTTATTCGAGCAAAGGCGCTGAGCTAATAAATAAATAATAATAGGTTAGGTTAACTAAATACAACTGATTTTTAAATAAGTATTTCATAAGTACCAATTAAAGTCAATGCCACCAAATGTTATTCCCATGGTTTCTAACACGTGTTATCGAAAATCGTGGTCGGCTTATAAAAATATAAAAAGACATACGGAGACCTACTACCTACGCCTAGTCTGTATGTTAAATGGACAGCTTGTTTTTTAGGTAGGAAAACATTCAATGACTTCATACCGGACTAATGTAGTTTTGAAAAAAAAAATGACGTGTTAAAGTGTTTTTTTTTTTAACCTAATTGCCAAATAAAGATTATTTATCATACGCTCATAATGTAAATTATAAAAATATTATAAAGCTGAAGAGTTTGTTTGTTTGGTTGAACGCGCTTATCTCAGGAACTACTAGATTCTAAAATTCTTTGGGTTCCTCGATATTTATAGGCTATATAACATTACGGGAGCAGGGCAGTAGCTAGAGATGCGGGTGAAACCGCGGGGGACTTGTGAAAAACCAAAACTAAATTACTTGACAATTGTAACAGGCAACGTGTATTAGCCTGTAAAAGTCGTAGGAAACTGCAAAACAAGCACTTACAAATAGTTGGAAAGGAGCAATAGAAAGTTAAAACAATCCGCTCTATTTATTGAGAACCAGTGCCGTAATTATAGGACGGTGCACGGGGCGCAGGAATGATCAAGCCATGCCCAAGTTTTGTATAATTTATCTTCTTCACTAGGACAAGGTCCCACTTTATAGTTCAACTTGTGTTCCGGGCGATCCGCTAAAATATGACACGCCAATTCGAAACAGGTATCTCTCGAAACACTCCAGTGTTGAACTGTGCAACTTAGCCCTAGCAAAAGAGGACCTAGCCTTATTCCCTGCTCATCAAGATTATTTGAATAATAATATGCTCTTCATGTATTAAGCACAATAATCTACACTAATATAATAAAGAGGTAAAGTTTGTTTTTTTGTTTGTAGGGGGTAATCTCTGGAACTACTGGTCCGATTGGAAAAATTTAAGCAACAATAGAAAGCTGCTTTAGGTACTCCTGAGTGACATAGGCTATATTTTATGTACGCGGGCGAAGCTGCGGGCAAAAGCTAGTTATGAATAAAAACCGTACAAGTATAATTATCGTTTAGTTAGTGAAAGTTTCTTAAAAACACCAATTATTTTTGCCCGATCTTCAATTTTTTGTCTATCATGTTAGACATAACTTGAAAATTTAATTGCACCGAGTTCTATGAAAAAAATAAATCATATATTAAATTATTAGGCACATAGTCTAGCTCTAGCTAGCAATTTATGTATATTTATTTCAAAACATACGTGCTTCAAAAATCTCATTTTAATTTATATATTTTTTTAATTACTTTTTTCTATAAAGTACTCAGTAAGTAGCATGGTACTCACATAATACATACAAGAAAAGGAACAAGATTATATTTAACTCACAATATTACTCAAAAGAATGTCCATGGAGTTTCTTGCACGTTCTTCTCCGTAGAGACATGCGCTTTGTAACGTGCAAATTAGCTTCATTTTTTTTGACTGACCGACATTTTGACTAGGACCTGTAAATGGTCTATTTGTAATAAATAATTTGAGTTTTGAGTTGAATTTATCTGCTTTATAATCTTACTCACCTCAGGTGAGTAAAAAAAAAAAATTGAGCGCCCCTTATAGAATTGAGATTCTATCAGTGGCGCTGCCTCAAGGAGTTGTCAGCAAACCGTAGGAGCCCTACAGGGTCGAAGCCTCCCGGAGCTGAGGGTTGATGCGAAAGCGTTACACCGGGGCTCTGGGAATAACGCAAGGAACGCACGGGGTAGGTTCTTTAGTCAGTAAGAGTCTGAAACTGTTTCCCGCTCTGCCCAAGAGTGGGATTCGTCGTGATGATTTTTACCTACCATAAAAAAAAAATCAGGGGCGCTGTTGCAGGTATCGGCACCGAGCGTAGAAAAGGCCAGTTACGGCACTGAGAACATGATAGTACCTAGTGAACCCGTCGGGTTCCGAACCCGTAGGTTCTCACCAGGGACCTGCATCGTTCTGATAACAGAACCAGTGATAATAATACCTTAACAAAGGTTCGTACTTTGGGGAAATAATCACATTAAAATAAGGGTTGACATTTGTGTGGATTTTGTATGTTAGGTTTGTCTAATTATTTTTACACACTATTGTGTACTTGTAAAGTTTTAAAACAGTATTTTGGGTATTGTAGGTATTATGATAAATTTATTTTATCTCCTCAATTTCAGCACCCATTTACCTTTTTTCCGTTGGGTTAAAATTACTCAATGAATATTATCTGATTGTTTTTCCAGTCTTAATTTTTGGGAATTCATAACATATTCCGTTTAATCATTACATAGTCTACATCTACACTAATATAATAAAGAGGTAAAGTTTGTTTTTTATTTTTTTGTTTGTAGGAGGTAAGCTCTGGAACTACTGGTCCGATTGGATAATTTTTAGCAACAATAGAAAGCTGCTTTACTCCTGAGTGACATAGGCTATATTTTATGTACGCGGGCGAAGCCGCTGACAAAAGCTAGTATGAAATAAAGTCGCTTCCCGCTGTCCCTATGTATACTTAGATCTTTAAAACTACGCAATGGATTTTGATGCTGTTTTTTTTTAATAGATAGAGTAATTAAAGAGGAAGGTTTATATGTATAATACACATATTTAATATCACACCGTACCCATGCGAAGCTGAGGCGGGTTACTAGTATATAATATCATAACATATTAACTTTAACATATTATTTAACTGATTGATAATTCCGCTCTGTCCGTGTTTACCCAGTTCGTACAGTTCCTAGATGCATTGCTCGTACAATTTCAGCACAAACGGACATGTACTATTGTGCAACATTTCGAGAAAACTTATTGTTCTCACGGGAAATCAGAATGGCTGCATTATCGACTTGCATTGCAACCACTGAATACTAAGACTGGGACAACGGAACTATGCAGAAACTAACCATCACCTACATGTAACTTTGTATCTAGTTATACAAGGAACTATACAACATTAATTTTAGTATATGCGGAACCCGAAAAATGTGTATAGCATTTTTATGTAAATAATATTAGAATATCTAGTATTTTATGCACAAAATAAAAATTTACAAAGTTTCAAACATTTTACGTTACCTAGTTGTGCGCATTAAAACCTGGTCACCGGACCATTTAGGCAACTGAGGAGTTGCAAAAATTATTAAAATCGATTCAGGATATTTGTTGCAAATAATTTTATAATATTATGTAAATTATTAGAATTGATTCTGAATATTGTTGTACCTATATTTGACTAGTGTAAACGCCCGACCTAGAAAATCACTCAAAGGGAACATATTTCTTTGATAAAACTCAAACAAAAGCCCTATATGACATTCCAGAACATGGTCTACTCGTTAGCTTTTTTTTTTTTCATCCAAATCAATTCTGTCGTTCGAACATGAAGAACTAACAAACATACATTCTCACAAACTTTAGCCTTTATAAGATTACGGTGTTATAAAGCTGTTCTTATTAAGCTCTCAGAATGTATATCTGCTATAGCATTATGCTATACGAGTCTACGTATGTATAAGATACGAGCCAAACGCTTATCCTTTCACACACATTGATAAAGTTTTAGCGCGTTTGAATGGCAATGGCTGACATTATCGTAAAAGTCGAAACTTTGTGTTGAAATAGCTCCAGCGAAACATAAGGGGTTCACGTACAATTGCTAAAGTTTCTAATATACTAGGATATACGTTCCTATTGTTCCCATAATATGTCATAAAAATGTCGTAGGATGGGCACTGTCTCGTTGAAGTTTGAGGCGGTATGTTGGCAGTAGGTACGTACCAACATAACGTAAGTTAAGGAATAAATTCCCTAATCCTCAAGGTGAAGCCGTGGCGCCGGCCGGTAGCGAGGGTCTTCCCCGCGATCGAATTACACCGGGATCGGAATACACTTGGACAAGTACTCGGCCGTAGTCGCCGAACAAAAATTTTCACTTTTTTAAAACATACGCTTATTGAAAGTTTCAATAATTTCCGGTTGTGTGTGTTAGCGTACTGATCGATAAACTAATAATATCAATCTACTTTAATGTCATTATTTAAATAGATCTTTCAAACTAAACTCCAAATAAACTCTTTCAAAGTCCAAGTCGATTATTGTTTAATAAATAAATAACGTTATACTGGGCCAAAGTTATCGCTTAGTCATCATTATAACAAAAACTATGGACAAACCGCTACCCAAGTTAAACATGATGGGGAGCCGCCGTGCGTCAGCGAAAATAATGTAATATGAACTAACACACTAACTGACCCTCTGAGTAGTTATCAAATTAACAGCTTACACAAAACTTACCCGGCCTAAGTAATGGCCGATTCATTCTCATGTGCGTATACAAGGAAAAAGATTAGGGGTCGGGAAGTCGGGACTATTTACCGCCCGAGTTTTTCCGACTTTCGCCGCCGAGTCAAACATATCACCGAGTTGAAAGCCTCCACAGTGGCCACTAATGCCAAAGTGCGTGTCAGATGCGACTGCTGACTTAACCTGTATCCCATGCACACAAAAGATGAGGCGGAACGTAATTGGTCACCCTTCCAGCTAATAGCCACATCAATGTTGATCTAACAGCGTCGTTAAAACGGTTCAAGTGGAAATAAACTTATACAACTCCCCTCCAGGCGCACAATGAAACACGATAAAAGCACCTCTCAGCGTTTTATGAAGAAAACAAACGCTGAATAATAACGCGTATCATGTAGCGACAGCGACATATGTTGAACAAACGTAATGTAATTACCGTTGATTGTTTACGCTTAATGCAACAATGTGTACACAGCTGGAGTGAGTGGCGTTAAGCACTTCTCACGTGGTCTAATTAAGTGTAACACTTAGAGTGGTGCCGGGTGAGGGTGCCACTCAATTATTCGCAACTTGATGCGGGATCAGGCGCTGTGGGCCCGCTCCGCTCCGCGCTCGCCCGCGCAATCGCGCCGCTCCGCCTGCTCTCCCACAAATCCGACCGACGCATAGCAAAATTCCACACCGCAATTATGTGGGTTACGCGACACTCAGATGGATTATGTGAAATTAAGCGCAGAACAGTAACTAAGTGAGCATAATTCACACTGTCTCACCGCCACTGTGTAGGTTGCGTAATTTTATGATGATAGCTACTAGTCGTGTCTCTAACTTAATGGGTTTTCGTTTGTTCAACATTGATTTTATCAAACACTCCTCACTTGAACTTCCCCGAACTTGATTAACTGGAAGTGTCGGTTGGAAATTACTTGAAGCTAATTGAAGCTACGCTTTGATGTTTATCAGTTTTAAATTTGAAATGAAGAAACAATAGCAATGCCCGAGGTCTTCAATAACAATTAAATTGATATTGTAGTAGGGTCTCTTCAATTTCAGTTAATAGATGAAGCTCTGAAATTGCAATTATAAATTACAGCTACAGTATTGGTGGGGACGTTCTCGTAAATACTTGGACGCTGATTTCACCCCTCTGTTACAGCGGGCGGGATTTTTTTCGGAGTTTCCTATAGCTTTGGCTTATAAGGGTCATTCTACCATGTTTTCCTTTAATTGAAGGGGATCTTAAGCTTTCTTTGACGTTTAATGCTTCGTATTCTTTACGCAAAATACAATGTAGGGAGTACGTATCTAACCTTTGCTAAACAAAAGCTAGGAAAACTTTGACTTTAAAGATCTTCTGATTTGTAGAAAAAGCTTAAGTGTGAAAAGATAAAGCAACCTGCAGCTAATACAAGCTTCAAAAACCTTTGTTTTAAATGAACGCCAACACACAAATATATTCGCAATCACACATACCATTCCCAAAAAGTGTAGCTGTGAAAAAATGATTTAAAACTTTTAAATGCAGTTATTATTCAAAGGGTATTACTCATTTCATGCTTCTATGTCGACGTTTTTGACAAAAAGTACACTTGCCTTCCTGAAGTTAGAGTTTATTTTCGTGTGGGTAGAATTTGGCGTTCTGGTAACACTGTGAGATTACCAGCGTGTCGTTACGATGCTCGTTTAGATATGGCGCATGAAGAATTGCAGATCTAGAAATGACACGAAGACTTTAACGGAAAGTCACGCAGACGCTACGACGTTCTTTAAGAAGCCAGGTCATTCAAAGAAATGGTTTAATTTGGACATTTTGCTACAGAATAAATGAGACTTGAAATCTCAATTTTTTTTTTTACTGGCGTGTTGGTTTAGTAGCCAGTGATCCTGACTGCTATACCGGAGCTCGCGAGAGTTTTTTTTTATGGTGGGCAAAAATCAGCCAATGACGAATCCCCCTCTTAAGAGGAGCGGGAAACAGTATCAGACTCTTACTGACTAAACACCCGAGCCCGTTCCTTCTCTATCTTTCGCACTGGGACCAAGCTTTCTTTTCAGTAAGAGACCCTGGGACCCAATAGGCTTCGACCCTTTTGCAGAGAACCTACGGAGCTCGTGAGTTGGATTCATATTTGTGTGAAGAGCACGAACTTCAGTCACAAGGAGTAATTTATCTAAAATAAAATATGTATTCAGAAATATTAATGTATAATACGAGTATATGTACGTTAATCAGTTATCTAGTACTCATAGCACAAGCTCTGCTTAATTTGAGACTAGATGGCGTTGTTTAAAAGTTTTGGAATATTATTATTATTTTTATCTATCTATTGAAATGTCATAAATTAGACGTCGTCTGTACGTGGGCTGCTACTACGAAACTACGAACTAATATAAACTAGGATATAAATTATGTATTACACAAAGTCTTCGATCCACAAAGTATTATAATGTTTGAGAATTCATTTGAACATTGAATTAATGTTCAGTATGATAGAAGAGAAATGGAGCATGGAGGGAAACCATCCAATGACTGCTTCCACTCTAGGATGAGTGGGAGAACTTATCAGAATTCTACAGACTAAAACCAGATCTGTGTGTTCAAGGACCACAGATTTCCTTTTCATGAATTCCTCGTAGCTCCCATGAGCATTGACCCTATCAGGCCCTTACAGTTTTGCTGAGTTGCTGACATTTCTTTGAGACGCATGTGGTGCCTTCAACGACTCGGGTTTGGTTCGAAAGACAGGATAGCGAGCTAGCCATTGCTCGTCGTCCACACTCTACTTCATACCCAGGCCTGTGTTTTACTTTGTGCAGTTCACGTCATGAAAAACCGAGATGTCGTAAAAGCAAATTTTGAAGATATAAGATATCCACACTGGGCCCCACAGGGCCCAAATATCCCCCTATTCTGTCTCTTAGAGAGGCCCGGATCCCTGCACTTTCAATTATCATAAGTCTCATAATGCTTATGATTTCATCACTTATTACGTAACAATTGCCTTATATTTTTAACTAAAAATATTTTTGTAGCAGTTGGAAAAGCTCTCCGTTTTCATAAAGTTTAAACTTGTTCTCACTGTAAGACAAAACGTTGGAGATAAGATAGAAAATCTCACAAATGCCCCGGTTTGTTAGTGTTTGCTAAGATTACTTACAAAAACAAATACGGAGAAAACATTTCTTTGAGATTAATTTATTTAAAAAAATAAAAAGCTTCTAAGGATCGTCCGGCAGTAAACATAGGGAGCTATTATGACTACTTATTTAAATAAAAGCTTTTAAATCTGTGATTACAAACAAGATGTTCAAGTCGACGCGAAAATAACTGCTCAAGTTTACAGCTGTGGGCAGATAAACGATCTATTTCATAATTTACAAGTTTAATTATATTAAAACAGAGCTGTGTCGTGGCGTTGAAATTCCGCTACCCTTCAGTTGGTATACAACAACCGTTAATTTAGTACCACAACTTGTATAACTGCAAAACATTCTGTATTTTGTTTCTTCTTTACTGCAAAACATAATTTAAAAATATCCGTTTGGTGACATTTTGACACACTTATTATATTTTGTTACAGTGGGGGCACAACAATCCACCTCGTGTGCCGCCTCGCCAGGGAATAGAAGGATTGAATAAAAAATATGTACGGTATATGTACATAGCAAGTGCCGCTCGCAGATTACGAGTGCTCAGCAAATTGAGGTGCAATGTGGAGGTTAAAAATAATAATATAACCTCCGGGAGGGCCGCAACCGCGCCCCGTGCAGCGCTCATTCTTTGATCTTTATTATAATAATAAAGTTAGTTCATTTCGCGCCAGTAATGAATATTAATGTTCTCGCTTAAGTCATAAAATAAACTTTATCTGAACAACGCGTCGTCGTGGCTCTGGCACCTCGGCCCTAGTGATAAATTCACAAAGAATAAGCCGAACTCGGTCCGTTTTCAATTATAACCTAAATTCGTATTGTGTACTTTGTAACTTCAATAATATCATGAATTATTTAGGGAGCGCCATTAATAACAACACGAATCGTTGTGTTGAACACTGTTGCCGACTTGCCGCTATCTGTACGTTCTGTTGAATGTATTCGTTTTATGGTCCTGGAATTCTATGATTTGTAAAATTGTTTGATCTGTGAAATTATTCAACTCGTTGATAGTTTGCGTGCTCCTACAGTTTGAATATCAAAACGCAAACGGAAACTTTAAGTTGACTTTGATTGAGGTTCCATTCTACACAAGCTCTGAGCAATTTGAAGCTCTGACTTAATGTGTCGATAGCTCAGATAGTTTGAACGCTATTACTGTACTAAACACCATCCACAATCCACTATGGACTTACGATTACGAACCTGCCAGAGCCATGAGTATTATACATGGATTTTTAGAGAGCAATAGATTTTTACGCGCGAAAATCGAATGACATCCAAATTTACGAGGGATTTGGCAGATTACGACCCCTCAAATTGGTACTTATATTGATTTTTATACTTTATGCAATGTCAGAGACGGGCATGAAACATGTGAGGACATGGGAAAAGCCGGATTGATATTTTTCTCACACGGTGAAAGGGAAATAATATAAATGCTTTAGAAAAGAAAAATTAAGAAGTCACGATCTCAGGAACTTGAGAAAATGTATAAAGAAACATTTCATTGCCACATAATAAGGCCTCCTTCCACATCATCTATTAAACTCCAATAGGTAAACGAAAACATTATTCTTAATTTAAACAAGGTTTGTTTTCCTGAAAAAAATAACACAGTACGGTTCGGAAGTACACGTAAAAATTTAATGAAAACATTGTGCTTTAAAACAAATCAATTAACGTGATTACCTGAAAACACAGCCTGTTTGTATCGCTGATGTTTTTAATTATTGCTACACATTTATCCACCCTTACGTTGTTGAGACACATGCGGCCCGGAATAAGCGTTTTGCCTCGTCGTTTGCCGACGGCAGTCTTTCCGTCCGATTATAATTTAGGTGTCTTCAAAGCGAATAGGCTCTTAATAAACTAGTGCGCCTTACTATCAACGATTGCATCACTGCTTATTATCAGGTGGGATCGCAGTCAGGCACTAATTAATTGCAATAAAAAAAAACGTGCGAGGCACTGCATGCGCCTGCGAGGCAGTGACTCACAAGGAGAGTAAGACTATAAACAAGGGCTAATCTCGTTCTGTGCTCCGTTACATTTGTTCTCCAAACAACCCATCTGTTTGTGCAGACAATACCTAAGTACAATAATTGTGCATGAAGTGGCCGGCAGTGCCGTGCCTTGTTGGCACAGCGCGCTCTCTAAGCCTTTCCGATGTGTGACTAATGTTTGTATATGGTAATGAGATGGTAATGACTGGCGCGCTAGTTCACCTAAACTGGATCATTGAGCGCCCGTTTTCATCACTCGTCCGGTCAGCGGAGCGGCGCAGTCGAGTGCTTGCTAAGACACGGCTTGCCCGAGCTTTCTGAATAAACAATGGTGCTCACTGAATGTAGCGCGCTGGTGGCCGAGTGCCGCAAACTGCGCGCCCGTGAGATGTATAATTCTGTACAGAGGAACTTTACACTGCCTACTGACAGAGTCTGCCGCTCTCAATGTTAGCTACCGCGTAAACCACATCTGAGTAACTTCCCTTTATTTCTCTTCTATGATCTAGCTGTGTAAATGTTTCATCTTTGAAGCAAAAGTAATCTATTGTTTTAAGGATAAAAGCATGATAAAGCTTGAAGAATTTGACTGATTAGAGTGTAGCGTTTCTCAATATTAACATTTAAATTAAATGACTCGGTTGACACAGTGGTTGAGAGATTGGATGGACTACGTGACATGGATTCGATTCCTGTGCGGATCTTGTATTTGTATGGCCTACTAATAGATTCTCATAGTTGTTCTGAGTCTGGGTGAATTGTGTGGACTGAGGATCGTTCGAAGGAGTTACTGAAAGGGTACCTAAAGGAATACTGTGAGAAGTTATTTGAGGATTTCTCACGTAAAATAGACGTATACACAAGTACTTGTAAGTGACTTTAAATGCTTGTGTACGCACCCACTATATAGAAGTAATTCCTAATATGGAGTACACTTTAGATTTACAACAAATATAATGTAGTAGGTGCCCAATATGGTTGACTGGCCGGTTGGTCTAGTGGTTAGTGACCCTGACTGCTATACCGAAGGTTGTGGGTTAGATTCTCACCCAGGACTTCGGAATATATAAGTGTGTTTATCAGTTGTCTAGTACCCATAACACAAGCTCTGCTTAGCTTGAGACTAGATCGACGTGGTATGTTAGTTGTGGAATAAGTATATGTTATAATAACTTGCACCCACTGCTATGGTTACACGCAGCCCCCCGTTTTAATTGCGACCTGAATAATATGTTACAGTACGCGGCAAATAAGTTGAACTAAAATGGCCGTCGTTGCTGTGCCACACTTGAATCGAGACCCGAAAATCTATTACTATAATATTTTGTTTAAAATTATACGCCGATGATTAGTATTAAATTATTAATTGTAAACAAAAGGCAGGCCTTTTGGTAACAATTAATAAAGACGTACATTAATTATTCAGTATATAGGTCGCAATAATATTGGGAACAACAGAGATACACGATTTAATAGGATTACTCGTAGGTATAAGTTTCACGTCATTAACGCTCTCAGCTCTAATTAGGCAACATCGATATAATCGAGCCTCTACAATCGATACAATTATAAATAGCTTCTATTAATTATTCATTTCATGATTAATCACTGAAATATTACTGTTGTGTCAAGCCCTAGGGCATCTAATGAGGGGTTTGTATTCATATAAAACATGGCTTATTTCTGGTAATTATACTTAGCCACAGATTGGGAACGAGGTTACTAGCTCATAGTTATCGACATCATCAATAGACGAGACTACACTGAAACTTCTGCTTTACCTACCAGCCGAAGCCTACTGGGGCCCCGGTCCAGTTTCTGAAGGTCCGAACCCGGTATTAGGGCTAAGAAGGAATGGTGACCGGAAATCGGATTGGTGACACGGCGGTGGCCGTTGCCTTTGCTTGATGCGGTCGGCCTCCTCTTTTGCTAACATTACTGCTTCGCAGAAGGAGGCGTCCGCCTGCCACTCTTCCTCGCTCTGGACCGTGACCTCTAAAAGGCCCACCGCGAGAGATCGCCGCCTCGTGTATTGATAGTAGGATATGGTTTGTATAATTGCATTAAATCACTGCAAACAGTTACAAGACAGGGAAAATATTCGTTACTTTGCGTATCATAAACATCGGCGGTCAATCACTAGTAAAAGTATTGCATACCCTGCTCCTGCGTGCCATTTCATACCAAGCGGAAACTAGCCTTGAAACAAAAAGCCAGCGCTCAAAATCAGTGCCGTTATCTGTAACACTAAAGAGACCGTTTTGAGCGAATTGGCTCACATTTTGGTGAATGAACTGATTTGAATACATTCGATGCAATTATGCATGTTCGCTTAGTGTTCGATTAAAACTTGGACACCCGCTCCTACCCCCTTTCTAGTTGGGTTGGGAAATCATCAAGTGATTTCTCTTCTTTTCTCTATAGAGTGGTATGAGAAGGCGTGTCAATCTTTACTAACCAAAGCCCACATGCACCCTGTTGCCTATTGTACTCTAGGTTTACTCTTTCAAACGTTCCCGCAACCCACTCCTACGGTGTAAAAAGTGCAACAGCCAGTCCCAGCACAATTTGTTATGTTTTTTGTATTTGACTAGTCGGCTACTGGTTGCAAGAAAAAGTCTAACAGCCATTTCTCTCAATTAATTTCTACAATGATTTGTTCCTTATTATTATTACGTTTATGAATTGCTTTACTCACTTGGTAGTGTGTTGAAAAACGTATAACTTTTACACCACATGCTCGACAATGCCATTAATGTCATACAACCACCACATGCTCGACAATGCCATTAATGTCATACAACCACCACATATGACTTTAGGAATCTAAAGTAGTATGGACGACGTTCCCTGGGGAATAATGAGATTTGAATTTATAACCAATAAATTTAATAATATAAATTTATATAAACTCCCTCACAGTGCTCGGGAGTTGATTATACAAATCCCATACAGCATTCGGGATTACATTTACTAAGCTTTTCAACCTTCCACCACGCTTTTATAACATTATCTTTTAGTTACATTAAGGCTACTATTGATTGTGGGCAATTCTCATTGCATTCGACTCTAAAATGAGCTTGCTTTCAGCTCGAGCGTTTATTTTACCTGCAATTGCAAAGTTTTCTTTCATTACATTAATAATAAATTAATTACATTTGATATTTACTGGATTTAAAGTTAAATTTTCATTTCAAATCGATATCAGGTTCACCACTTTCCCAACCAGATTATTTTTTATATTATACTAGCTTTTTCCAGCGGCTTCGCCCGCGTACATAAAATATAGCCTATGTCACTCAGGAGTAAAGCAGCTTTCTATTGTTGCTTAAATTTTTCCAATCGGACCAGTAGTTCCAGAGATTACCTCCTACAAACAAAAAAACAAAAAAACAAACTTTACCTCTTTATTATATTAGTGTAGATTTTGTATCATTAGAAAAAAAAAAACTAAAGGCACATCCTTTACTTTTTATTACTAAGGGGGACTGAGGTTTTTTTTGACTCATTTTATTTTTATTTACGGATACTTATTTTTGTATATCTGTATATATAAAAATACTGAAGTAGTAGTTAATTTAGGAAAAATCGGCCAAGAGCGTGTAGGGCCACGCTCAGTGTAGGGTTCCGTAGTTTCCCGTCCGCCACAAATTTCTCATAATGTAACAGAACCCAGTAGCCCATGTAAAAATTAGTAACCCAATTTCCCGAGAGATGGCGCTGTACCCGGTGGTAATTTTGGATTGCATGAACCGATTTTTTTCATTTTTATTTGAAAGAAGATACGCTCAGGATAATGAAATACATAAAAAAGTTTTAAAAAAATGCTTGCATGTACGGTTAAGTTAGAAAATTAATTCAGAACGTTTTTTTTTAATTTTTCAAAAACTGTTCATCTTATCAAGTTCAAAATAATTTTCCTAGAAAGTTTACTTAAAGTTCTACTTTAGAGATTTTTTTCATATTTTCTAAACGTATGGTTCAAAAGTTATAGGGGGGAGGACTCCTCATTTTTTACATATTTACACTATCAAAAAATGATTTTACGGGACCCTTAATCATTTTCAAATACCTTTCCAACAATATATCACATGTTAAGGTAGAAATGAAAAAAAAAAATCACTTTCCACTTTACGTGTAGGGGAATTACCCTATTAAAATGTTTTTTACCACTTTTTGTTTGTGCACTTTGTCGGCATGGTTGATATACATATTGATACCAAATTTCAGCTTTCTGGTGCTAACGGTCGCTGAGATTATCCGCGGACGGACAGACAGACAGACATGGCGAAACTATAAGGGTTCCTTTTTGACTACGGAACCCTAAAAAGGGTCTCTTACCTAAAACAGTCTGGGAATTTAAACAATATGTTTTGCCAAATGGGTAGTTTTGTTCAAATCGATTCTCAGAACTGGCAATATTTCACGATGGCCGTTGTCACGAGGTTCACAGCTGACTCACGTACCGAGTCTATGTTTATTTAATCGCTGTAACATATAAATTGCTAGTCGTACGTTTCAATAATAAGGTCATATCGGCCTGTAATTACGGCCACACTGTGTGATAAAGCTCTCTAATCTTCTCACACATAGAAGGAACGATATTTAATTTAAGTACCTACCTACTGCATATCAGAGATGTTAAAAAAGTCCGATTCCGTTTCGGAAAGTATGGAAGTATTCGATTGATTTTGCACTTTCGATTCCGATTTTCGTTCCGATATAATGTTCGATTATCGTATTTTCAGATGATATTTTTTTTATTATTATCGGATGTACAGACCAGTTTAGAATTTTGTCGTCGGGAAAACCCTCCCGTACCTTCTGTCGATTACCTTCCCTATTCACTTGTTTTGATACTGTACATGCAACTAAGCTCTAGTTTTTTCATTCTTGTGCCTCTGTCTCCCAGTCTTATTCCAATCGAGTTCCGATTCCGATTTCGGTTCTCTAGATACACGGGGTTGTGAGCAAACGCTAGTTTTAAACAAATATACACGTTGATCTAGTTTGTACGTAAATACAATTTATACTTCTAATAATAAAGTCTACCAGAATAATTAGTTGGAATTTACACTTTTAGATTTTGTTTTAAATAAATTAAATACATCGATTCCGAATATAACCTTCACGTATCTGTGTTAGACATGTATGTGGTTTTAATAAATTAGTGTTATTATGTTTAATTATAAAACTGACGCTACAGCCAGCCTATAAATAAAATCACTCAAATTAAACATTAGTTTATTAACCAAAAAGGTAAGAGACCTTAAATTTTTAATTAAACTATGTATACTTGATACTAATTTGCCGGAAAATTTGATACCGGTACGAGTAGTTACGAAAGTAAAACTTATTACCTATAGGAAACAATAAAATGTTTCTTTTGTAATTTTAGAGTTTTCTGGTTAATTTATTTAAGATCATTTCACGTTTGCGTGTTTCTGGGAATATGTGTAGATATACAATTGTTTTGAGGCTGTTCAAAGAGCGGATTGTTTATTCCTCACACTTCGATAGAGACTCGCGAGGAGTGAGAGGTAATCCATCTGTTGACGTTTAGCCTTTTGTTTATTTTTCGTGCTTGTAAGAAGCTTATTACCGTGTACTATGGTACTTATACTTTCATGTAGGGTTTCGGATATAAAACAGCGTGAAGAATACGTGTTTACCTGAGGCAATTTGTTATGGAAACCAGCTGCCACCTGCGGCTTCGCCTGCGCAAAAGAAGAAAACTATCCCTAGGGAACCTACTTCCAGGGTAAAGAGTATTTTATGTGCAATTTCACATGGGATGCTATGCACACATACAGTTTCATCGAAACCCGTTCAACCATTCGAAAACTAGCTGCTGCCAGCGACTTTGCCTGCGAAAAAGGTAGACTATAAAATGGAAATTAGAACTATCCCAAAAAGTAAGTGACTTCCAGGACAAAAACTGTTCTTTGAATAATAGCACATAATACTTTACGTACTTTTTTATGGTCGGAAAAATCATCGAATGACGAATCCCTTGGGTGGAGCTTTCTACTGACTAAACGACACTCCGTTCCTTCTTGCCTTAGTTCTAGGGCTCCGGTGTTCCGCTTTTGCATCCACCCTTGGACACAACATAGAATACTTGACTCACTAGTAGGGACACCCATAGATATGTCAAACAGTGACATATCTATAGATATGTCAAACAGTGACATATCTATGAGTACACCAATATACTATGTCCTGGAATACGTATAACTACTTAGTTTCATATTATATATGTTCAGCGGTTCGTACGTGAAGAAGTAACAAGAATACACACACACAGTCACAAACCTTCACCTTTATCATATTAGTATGATTAGCAGCCACTCGCGACTGCGCCCATTCGAAATTATTACTTCCTACCTTTACAAACCCTACCCTATCCTATTTTATGTTTATCCTTGTTATAATTTAACTTTGTACTACATTTGATATAAATCTATTCAGCCGTTTGATCATAAAGAAGGACCAAAAATACTCACACTTTTTGTTGTATATGTGTGTGTGTTGAGAAATCCATACTATCCATACTAATATTATAAATGCGAAAGTAACTCTGTCTGTCTGTCTGTATGTCTGTTACTCTTTCCCGCTTAAACCTCTCAATCGATTTTGATGACATTTGGCACAGACAATCTTTAGAACCTGAGAAAGAACATAGGCTACCTTTTATTGCGAAAAAAAAAAATTTAAAATAAATTATTCAGTTATGAGTGAAGCGAGAGAGCGTGTCAAGCTTTAACTGATTAAAACCCACCTAGGTTTCCACCTAACTGAAGAATCAGTTGCCCTTTGCAATTCCAATTTCTTTGTACATTCCCACACACAAACCTACATACAAACAGACATTTTTATCTTCATAATATTTGTGGGATGAAAGCAGGGTGATGTGAGATAGATGAATGTAAACCGAGAGTTCTTGGAAGAAGGAAAGCTCTTAGAAGTACTACAAATACAAAAGAAACATATACCAAAAAAGTTTGCAAATACAATGAGATTCATTACACATTTTTATTTAACTTCCAATGTTTGTTTAAAGCAAATCTTGCAAGTGGAATTTGTAACAGTTGATCTTGGATTTACAGTTGCATCATCATCATTATCATCGGATTCTCTCACCAGGTCATAGGTCCACCTTGTGGAAGACCTTACTACGGTGCTCCTTTCGGTACGTAGTCGCCACTCCAGAACCTCTCGGCCTCTTGACTATTTGTTATGCAAGCAGTGTGCTGTCTACTGCCATTTAAGGTTGGCGATTCTTCAGACTATGTTGGAGACCTTGATTCTCCTTTGGCTGTCTTTATTTTTGATGAGAACATGCAAGGAAACTCCGAACATAGCCCTTTCCATTGCTGTTTGGGTGACCTTCTGATGAGATGTGAGTTATCACGTTTCAGACCCATATTTATGTCATCACTGGCATTTACAAAAGTACCTATACCAAATATCAATTAAATTTAGCTTCTCTTTATCTCTTTTGACTGATCGACATTTTGTATTTTAATTTTATTTATTTACGAACGAAAATTTCATTCAGAACTTAAAATTTACGCATCTCTAAGTTCTAATATTTGACCAAAATTTCTATGATTTGACAGTACGGTGTGACGTCAGTACATGGCAATCGATCCTAGGTATAGCATAGTAGGTACTATATACCTAACTATTATGTCGTCCGAAAAGCTTATTTTGAAAAAGTTACGCACTGTTTACTTAGTGTACTGCTTCCAACTTTAAAGTCAAAAACGAAATACACACAACACTATTCTGAAGAAAATTTAGCCACACTTTACATATCTTTACAACACAACTCTTCTAAAAGGCTGAAATTTCATGTTTAAAGGACCAAAGGACACAAGTTTTCCAGTTGCGTATTCCGGGGTTGCATCTCGTGTTAACCCCACGCCACGCCGTGACGTCGGATCGTCGGAAGCCGGGCGTGAGGCGTGACGCGTGGCGTAGCTGCCACGCTAGCAAGGCCTCGCTGTACTCCCATTTCATCTATATTTTACTTTGTTGTTGAACAGCGAGATGATGTGTAAACCAAAATACTTGTTTTTTTTTTGTATTTGATTCGTTTGTAATATATCAATAACAAGTAACCATTAATGGGGCAACGTCCTCCGGCTCTTTTGTAAAAATGGGCGTGCCTCAGGGTTCAATCCTTGGCCCTTTCCTTTTTCTAGTGTATATTAATGACCTTCCTTACATGATGGCTAATTTAGCCGATATAGTTTTATTTGCTGATGATACTTCCCTTATCTTTAAAGTAGATAGAAAAGATGCGGATGTCTTACATGTCAACGAAAGTCTGGCTGTTCTTTCGAAATGGTTCGCTGCTAATAACCTTTTATTAAATGCAAATAAAACTAAGTGTATAAAGTTTTCATTACCGAATGTTCCTCATGTTGGTGTCAGTCTGATTCTTGACGGTAAAAAACTTGATATTATTACGGAAACTGTGTTCTTAGGCATTACTATTGACTCCAAATTGCAGTGGGGAGCCCATATTAGAACTCTCTCGGGTAGACTAAGCTCAGCTGCATATGCAGTAAGAAAAATTAGGCAGTTAACAGATGTTGACACAGCTAGGTTAGTCTATTATGCTTATTTCCACAGTATTATGTCTTATGGCATTTTACTGTGGGGATCTGCAGCTGAGGTAGACTCGATTTTTATATTGCAAAAGAGAGCAATCCGGGCAATTTATAAGATGGGGCCTCGCGAGTCCCTAAGAAATAAATTTAAAGAAATTGATATACTAACTTTGCCTTCACTTTATATTTTAGAATGTATTTTATACGTGCGTAAAAACTTAGGACTTTTTAAAATTAGAAGCGATCTTCATAATAAAAATACTCGTAGTCAACATGAAATTGTTTTACCTAAATGGAGATTAGCTAAGACCAGCAAGTCATTTTTAGTAAATAGCGTACGATTTTATAATAAGCTGCCAAAGGGGGTGTCAGAACTTAGCGAGAGGAATTTCAAAACTCATATTAAGCGTGTCCTAACCAAAAAAGCATATTATAAGGTTAGAGACTATGTCGAAGATACACTTGTCTGGCAATGACTGCTTCTGCACATGTGGCCCCCTGGTAACTTATCAATATTCTGAGTAATTGTCTGTTAACTGTTCCATCTTTTTCCTTTTTTTTATACGACATTTTTTTTTTTTTGACATATTCAATATTCCCTAGATTACCATTTTATAGATCCGTAATATAATGTAATTGTCTTACAGATAATTGTGATTATTTTTCTTTTGTATAGCTTCTTTCAATCATGTGCATGTGAGAACATTGTAGACGCAAATCTTAGATTACTTCCTACCACTTTTATGGTACAATTTCAATATTGACTGGTCTGCACTGTCCTTACATAATCAATGTGATAATACTGTAATATGGAAATATTGTAAAAGAAACAATTATTTTAAAAGAGTAACCATGGAGTTTCTTGCCGGTTCTTCTCCATAGGAATCAACCAATTTGGAACCGTGCACTAGCTTCTGACGTTTTACAAGTGCCCATGTAGGCCTATGTGAAATAAAAAGATTTTGACTTTGACTTTGACTTTGATCATTTATTTTTTAGGATTTCGTACCTCAAAAGGAAAATACGAAACTTTATAGGATCATTTTGCTGTCCGTCTGTCTGTCTGTGAAGACCATTTAACTCAATAACGCCTGGAAGTATTGAATTGAAATTTAAACTATATACTCAGGTCTGCGAACCCTTAGCTGTGAAGCTGTGAAAAAATCAAACATCATCTAAGTTAACGAGAAAAAAATATTCGATTGTTTCTCTCGCAAAAAAACGTATATTTCGACAATCTCAAAGGAATCAAAATTCATAGGGTACTTCCCGTTGACCTAGAATCTTGAAATTTTGCATGAAAAAAGGTCTTATAACATATATCCAGGAAAAAAACTGAAAATTTTATACGTCAAAAAAAGCTTTTCGTAAAAATCTTCACAACTCGATTCGGGAATTGATCTGTTTTCAAATGTATGTACGAAACCCTCAGGGCGCGTGCCCGACTCATATTAGCCCCTTTTTTATTTCAGGTATCCCTTAGGACAATTTCATACTTTTTTTGCTAATGAAGCCTCTAGTAGCTAAGCTGCTTTGTGAAAAGAAGGTTAGAAAGCTAACGTTATCAGATTCTAATACGAATTTAAAATTTTCAGTACAATCATTTCTGGCTCTCTTTGGCATCGGCAAGGACATTCACACAATGTATTGGGAAAACATTAATGCGCGTACAGTTAAGGATTGAAATTCCCAACTGGAGTCTTAGTTTTCCTGATAGAGCTACAACATGGGGGTGTTTAAGTCAAGTGAATAACTAGGTAGGCAAGCAAGCTCCTTCGCTATCGTCGATTCCCATCAGGTGAGATAGTGGTTAAGTGTGAGCCTATCTATTGATAGGCAGTTTACATTTTTTTTTATAATATATAGCTTAGGTACTTACCTAAATGTACAATTTTCACATGTCTTTTATCTAAAAATATTTACAATCTGCTTTTTATTTACCTTCACCGATGTTAGGTAAATAACTTTATTGTTTTGTATGTCTTCTATACGATTTATTCTTACGAATACACATATTGTCATCAAGATTGTTAACGTTTAGTTAATTACTTAAACCGATAGAGTACGAATGTTTCACCTATTCCAATGTTTGTGATCAAATCTTGTAACTTAAATTTGATCCACTTCCCGGTTACCGATTGAGTTGAAATTTTGCATGCATGTGTCAATCAGATGACAATGCAAGATTATTATGTCGTCGAGTTGAATTGGTGATGCAAATGGAAGTTGGTCATAGGAACTCTATTAAATGATTTGTCTTGACGAGTGTTAATTATATAGGTATACTAGCTTTTGCCCGCGGCTTCGCCCACGTACATAAAATATAGCCTATATCACTCAGGAGTAAAGCAGCTTTCTATTGTTGCTAAATTTTTTCCAATCGGACCAGTAGTTCCAGAGATTACCTCCTACAAACAAAAAAATAAAAAAACAAAAAAAACAAACTTTACCTCTTTATTATATTAGTGTAGATGTAGATAACGCACTTAAAAAGCTTGCCATGAAAAAAAAGGATTTTCATTGAAAACTTTTCATCTAAAAGTGTCATCTGGTAATGCAAAGGAAGGACATTCAAAACATTAATTGATTGCAGATACAGTCAAAAAGCGGAGTTGGCGCTAAGCCGAGATAGTTCCAGGTGAAAATGGTGGAACGAGAAATAAACAACTTATGTGATATGGGTATTCCATATTTTTCTTTGAATCAAATTTGTTCGAGGTGCCGTAGTGGCAAAATTTCGTTTCCATTCCGACCAAAATTTGATTTAATAAATAGATCGAGGGGATAGGCACACCGAAAGTGATTTATTTATAGTTATTGAATATAATATGAATTGAAATATGGGGATTAAAGCTATTTTTTGAAGAAACTGCGTTGCCCCACACTAGGAATCACTTCTGTATTATGGATGCATTCACAAACTTGTAAACTCGTTATAAATCACTAAATATAACTAAATCCTGAACTAAATAAAGTCTCGTATTTCAGTTTTTGTTATAGAACAATTCGATTTTTTTTTGTTTGTATCGAAGGCTATTTTTTACTTTCCTACACCCGTCCTGTCGTTTTGATTTCTGCTGTCAAAACTGGAATTCGACCCCAACATAGTTGGGAAATGACTCTACTAGGCAGATTGATTGCATTTGATTGCGTATAAAAACGGAAAGGTATATAGGTAGATTGTTAGCTGTAACTATATTTATTGTTTCGTTGCTAAAAATAATTAATATCGGCGCCCAAGCCAGCCATATTTTTCCGACATCCAGTCATATATAAATTATTTAAAATTCACATATAGTTGGAGTATTCTTTTAATGTTAGAAAAAAATCAGTGTCAGACTCTTACTGACTTACCTACCCCTTTTCTACGGTCGTGCCCAAGTCATCGACGGCGCGCACCGTTCCCGCGCGCCTCAAGGAGTTGTAAGTAAACTGTAGGGGGCCCTGCAGGGTCGAAGCCTCTCGGAGCTGAGGGTTGGTGCGAAAGCGTTACACCGGGGCTCTGGAAATAAGGCAAGGAAGGCACGGGGTAGGTTGTTTAGTCAGTAAGAGTCTGACACGGTTTCCCGCTCCGCCCAAGAGTGGGATTCGTCATTCGATGACTTTTATCTGCCATAAAAAACCCCTTTTCTACGTTGCCATATATACCAAGGCCAAAAGACCTTGAAAAAAGAATAAAGATAGTAAATAATAGCAGTAGAGTATGTCAATGTTTGTGTCATTGTGTCACGTTACATACATTAAACACTTTTTTTTTTATTTAGGCAAAAATCAGTGTCAGACTCTTACTGACTAAACTACCTGCCCCATCTACATTACCATACCTATATAGCAGAGCTAAAAGATTTCGAAAAAAAAATAGAGGTAGGACAGAGATAGTTATACCAGGGCCGAAAGACCTTGTACAAAGAATAGAGATAGTAAATAATGGCAGTAGAGTCTGTCAATAGCAGGAATGTTTAGTTTATGTTGAATCCAGTTTGAATTGGCGCCGGCGGTAGGATACAATCACCATGATGTTCACAGTTGATAGGCTAACAGCCGCCACTCGTAATAATAACAAACAATATTGATTAAACGGAATGATATTACCGATACCAGCCACGGACCAACATCCTGGTCATTGGTTTTCACTGAAATGCACACCTACGGTCGAGGCATTGGATATTAAATGGTAATTAAACTTATGTATTAATTCGTGGAAACTATTAAGGATATATATTAGAGATTTTTTTAGTAACTAAAAATTTATCCCCGAATTAATATTATTGACGACTATCAGGGATATATATATTATTTAGTAACTAATAATTTAAACTACGGATACATATTATTTACGAACGAATACGAATTAAATTAAATTCTCCTTTCTCAGGTACTTATTATATAACAAAATTTCCCACCGTTTTTGTATGTCTCTTCGCGATGTATTAAAAAACCAAGGTACATTGACTCGCTCAGCTGATGTTTACTTAAAGAAGTCGAGTTTTAGAAAAAAAGTTCTTTATTTTTTAATTTCATTTATACAAATCGACAGTGTTTTATGTACCGAATCGATCTTTCACGGGATTAAAACGATCAAAATTTAGCCGTGTATATTATGTTGTGGCTAAATTATAGAAATTGATATGGCCAACTCAAATATGGTCACATCGTTCAAAACTTTAAAGTTTGATGATATAATATTTGGCATACTTACTTTCTTTTAGAGATGAAACGGATATCCGGTAACTATCCGGTATCCGGCCTATCCGGCCTTGTTTTCACTATCCGGCCGGATACCGGATAGTAATACAGTATCCGGCCGAATTTCGGATATTAAATTAAAAATACTTTACGTAGTTTACACAAAGCGAATGATACGACATATAAGATAAGAACAAGTTTTATTTTTATAATTGCAAAGTAATTGGTTAAATATTAATTAGTTCGTTTAGTACTCAAAATTAACAAGTGGCAAATTGTGGTGAATGAATACCAAATTTTCCGCATTTGTTGGTAACAGGCGACTCCGCTTGGCTTCGTATACCAGACCCGCTTCTGAAAACAGCCTTTCGCTATAAATGCTGCTGCCAGGTGCTGAAAGATAAATTCTGGCAAACCTTGACAACTGCGGGTACTGGTTCACATTTAAATCAAAATATTGCCAAATTGGCGAACGTTTCTTTAATGATGACATTTCTTTTTAATCAAAGTTAAAACTATGACCACAAATGAAAAAACAATGGCAGAAACAAACACGAACTCGAACGAACGAATGAACGCGCGCGACAACTCGAACGCCCCCGAACCGCCCCGATCTCCGCTCACGGTGCGAATACACCCGAACGCGCCCGAATATTTCCGAAAAGGCCGAATATTCGGTGGCCGGATATCCGGCGCTCCGGCCTCGTAGCTTGCCGAATATCCGCTATCCGGTATCCGGCCAAACCACTATCCGTTTCATCTCTCTTTAGATTTTTTAATACCATAGAAAATTTTCATCGATGATATGATCAAACGATTATTTAAATATCGTCAAATGTTACCGTTTATACCATCTGGCCAATTTCACTTCGCCATACTTCAATCATCAATGTACTAGATCAAGGATTAAGAAAAAAAATATAACACACTAGTTTTTGTCAGCGGCTTCGCCCGTGTACAAAAAATATAGCCCATGTCACTCAGGAGTAAAACAGCTTTCTATTGTTGCTATTTTTTTTCCAATCGGAGCAGTAGTTCCAGAGATTCCTCCTAACAGAGACTACCTACAAACAAAAAAAAAAAACAAAATTTTACTCTTTATTATATTAGTGTAGATAAGTGGCCCAGAATTGCTTCAAAAACAAAAAAAAAAACTGTTCAAAAATATTGGTTGAAAAATTAAACCACTTTTGTAAACAATAAGGTTTAATATACAAAATTAAAAATGGCGTGTATTCTTTTTTCAAATTAGTGCGATGTCATATCTCAACGCCTATCATTGGACCAAAATGACTTCGAATATCATCACAGAATTATTTGTGATGACATTTGTCGGGCCGTTTTCGAAACAGAGGCCATAATTATCATAAAGTGATCGATTTCTGGCCACGACATATACACCGTGATTGTACCCTACACGTTTACTGTTACCCATTACTGTTAAACCTACACTTCTCTTCACAGGCATTATATTAAAAAGTATAATCATCATCATCCTACCCTTATCCCATATTACTTGGTATCGGCGCAACATGTTTTTTTCTTCCACTCAGTCCTGTCACCCGTCACACTATCACTAACTCCCTTTTCTTTCATATCACTCCTCACACAATCGATCCATCTCTTCTTCGGCCTCCCTCTTCCTTTCCATCCATCTACGTGTAAACTCAAAACTCTGTTCGTAACATGCGTTTCATCTCTCCTCTTCACATGACCTTACAATGACAAACGATTTTCTTTCAACTTTTCAGTCACTGGCGCCACATTCAGACTTCTTCTAATATATTAATTTCTTACTTTATCCATTCGCGTCACACCACACATTCATCTCAACATTCTCATCTCCGCTACATGCAGTCTTTTTTACCCGACTACGGCGAAGCAAAAGGAGGGTTATGATTTTGACCTGTATGTATGTATGTATGTGGGTATGGATGTTCATCTGTTCCCTCGTAACTTCTAAACTACTTATCAGAATTCGACAAATGACATATCATTAGAAGCGTCTTAATTGTCCGCTGGTTATAGGCTATATGGGATTTCACAAAATCTAATGTGGCGCCCTCTAGCAGACAAAACATACGAAGTAAAAAAATAAAGTTAAGATAAATATGCCGTGTTTGGTATCATTTGAAAGCGCTTTACTTGTACATTTTGAATATGTATATATTACTAGCATTTGCTTGTGACTTTACCTGTATTCATGGGCTGAGAAATCAATGAACCCAAGATTAACCTATTTAGAACTCCAAAATATGTTAAATAAAAATAAAGTTTAAAAACTAACACCCGACTACTTAAAAACACGCTCTAAAAAGTACGAAACAAGAAAACAAGAAAGCCGTGGTCGTATGCCATAAGAATAATAAATTAAAAAAAGTGGTATACGACCACGGCTTTGTTGTTTTCTTGTTTCGTACTTTTTAGAACGTGTTTTTTCACCCATCTTCTTAACTCTTTAACTTTAAAAATTATAATCATAGACACTAGTTCTACTTACAAGTAGTTTGGTTTAATTCACTAGTGCCTTACAGCAAAGTTAATGGAAACCAGTGAAATTAAAAAGTTGGAAACTGACAAAAGTTTTGAACGAACAAGAAAGATTATGAAGAAAAGAGATGGCTTGACACGGTGCGGCTTTCTTACAGGATTATAATTAGAATCCAGTTCATCAATTTTACTTACCTCTGAGTTCTTCAATTTTGCAAAAATTTCTTCGTTTTGACAGTATAACGTGACGTCACAACATGGCAATAAATCCTTCTTTTATAAAAAAATAAATGAAATAAATAAATAAATGAAAATGAAATTGTAGTGATATCAACCCTCCGAGAAAATTAATTTGAGCAATTTGCATTTAACATTTCTTGTAAATAATATTTAAAGAAAACTTTATATAGGATGACGTAATTAGTTTCCGATACTTAAGTTAGCAGAAAAAAAAATTGTTGATGCGTAACAAATTAGCTTATGACTCGTTAAATTGCAAAATCAAAAACTTAAACTTTGTGCTTTTCTATCTCTCTTTGTCTTTTAATTTTAAAGTGTTAGTGTGAACATCATCTCACTATTTTCTTTTAAATATACCTTTTTTTTTCAAGGACATGTAATTTTTATGAAATTTAATTTAGAGAAGAATGGCTATTTAATGTAATGGTTATGTAATTTGTTTAAGTGTAATAATATCTGACTGTAAAGTAATATTAACCTTTGAACCACGGTTTTCAACTAACATAGATATAAGTAATACTAACACATAATGTGGGCCAAAAGTTGTCTTTAATTGAATAAATTATTATATTATTATTATTTATTTGGAACGCATTGGATGCATCATCATTTTTCTCACTAATGTATACAAAGAGACAGGAGCCTTACCATGACGAACAAGGAAGAAGAGGAATGGGGTGGTGGTGGGGCACCTTACATAGCTTTTTCGCTTTAAGATTTTAATTTAGGTCGTAAAATGAATCGCATTAATAGCTCGTAGTAGGGCCTCAGGGGACCGATGACGGATTTCAGCAGGTAAGCAGATAACCTAATATTTTTGTCCGTCCGGGACACCTCGCTAAATGATATTATTGGGATGGCTTGCAAATCGAGTAAATTTACTTAGGTACCTACAGACCCTAACATATTTTTTTTCTCACATAATGATTGAATTAGAAACATTATTAAACAATTTTGTACTTAAAATCTTGAGCCCCAAGCGAACACCGGCTTTCGCACACCTCTTTCTTTCTATTATGTCTCTAATAACGATATTCGGAAGGTTAAAGCAATTTATTGAACAAGTACATAGTACTTATTTACTTTAATTTATTAACCGACTTTAAAAAAGGAGGAGGTTCTCAATTCGATTGTATTTTTTTGAAAACTTTCTTTCCTGGATAAGAACGAGAAAAACGCGTGTCAGTACATGTTATAACTCTGACATGTATATGATTATAGGTTAATTATAAAAAAAGGGTTAACTTTAACCACTAACATACATTTATATCCAACAAAAACTCTTAACATTAAGGCACCAGGGTCGCACATTCACGACCAAAACTCTGTCTAGTCAGCTTTTCTCTCACCTACGGGGATTGAAGAACTAAACAAGATGTTGTACTTACCCAGTCGTAAAGAGACGACCCAGGCGAATAGGACACAAAACATTCGTTGGATCAATCCGATGCAGGCAGTTAAAGGGTTAAAATTTCGTAGGTAAGTGCTGATAATAAAACGTCACGTTTACCAAACAAATTAGTTTACTGTATCAAATTCAACCTTTTTGACTGCAAATCTACTTGTAGTCTACTAGACATTCTAGAATTAATCCCAACAATATAAAAAGTTCTTTCAAAGTCTGCAAAAATGATTGCTCAACAAAGCCTTTGGGAAATGAGCGTAAATATTTAGATATGTACAAATGTTAGCAGATAACGTAATCCCAAGATCGTAACTTTAGAGTTCCAGATACAACAGTGAATAACAAAGGCAAGTGCTACAATCAATTGGTATTCAAATTACATATAAACTTCTCGTACACATGTTATTCTGACAGAGTAAATTAAACGGTGCAGTTATGTTTATACAAGTCATGGATGACTGTGAACAGAACGGCTACAGAGAACTGTCTACATTCCCTACGTACGGTGTTTACTCACTGTGCGGTCTGATTGCTTGTACACTTTCTATTAGAGCCAGGAAGTAACACATTACCATTATTCCCCCTTTTCACTAAGTTCCTATTACTTATTCTTTCTTCACATCATAAAATGGCGACCGATTAATATCAATTATAAAAGTTATTATGATGTTGGCGACTTTATTACTTACTTGCTAAACGCAAGTCGTGTTAACTTTTATGGGAAAATTTCTATCATGTTTGTTGAACTTTGATGTTACGACTTTGACGTGATTTTGTGCTGTTTATAAGGATAAGTTATTGGAGCTCAAGTACGGAACAGATTGACAAGCCTCGAGGAAGTAAGGAAGCATAATAGCGAATCCATTTTTATTGGCCCAGTTTTTTAAATTAAAAGTAAAGCCGGTCATCCATTTTGCATTTACATGAGCATTTTAGCATTCATGTTTACAAAATGACCATCTGGTCATTTGCACGAGCATACTGCATCTGCAATATGCTCGTATAAACAATGCATTCAGCTGCTCTGATAACAATAAGTTTTCTAGAATAATAAAATTCATACCGGTTGTATTCAAAACGGGGCACGTACAGTAACGTACGGTCCAATTTTGGCGCACAATTTACCTGCAGATGCAACAAACACAAAGAGGCTATATTTTCGCGGAGGAGTGCGGCTGTGGGGGGGAGGGTAGCCGGGCAGGCGTGTGCCGGCTCGGATTACGGCGGCCATCTGCCGGCGACACCGAACAATCAAGCTAACGAGGCGCGCTCGCGACACCGGATTAAAGCCTAATACCGCTGCGAACAATACCGTCGACGCCCTTTATCAGTTACACTTAGACGCTAACAGATCGCTCGTGTCGCGACAATGGCCCTTCTTGTTTATGGCTAATCCTAAGTGGATTACTCGCGGGCCGCAGTACGCGACGCAAAACAATCATCACGCAGTAGTTCAGCTCCATAAAAAGAAACGAGCTTCGCGAACGACGACACTTTGATACACTCGGATCTGAGCTACAAGATTTAACTTTCGGAATTTAATGAGATTATACAACAATGTTGTGTTAATGTTAAAATGTAACAGAGTCATGACAATGCTATCATTTAATCGTGTATTGTGTCACACGTATAAATTGTCTCCATTGCTTACACGCGGCACAGCGCTACGCAGCCAGCGATATGAAACCGCATGAAATGAATGTCGCTTCGGTATGAAAACGAGTTTGTCGATCGCAATATCGTTTGCTCACTCGTGGTTCGTGGCTCGTTGTTAATAACGACGCAGTATGTACGCACTTATTAAACTGTAGCAAGCCGTAACGGTTTCGCCTTCAATTTTTGGTTGATGTTGATCCAATTTTCTATCCTTGGCATACTTTGTTGGAAGCCGTCCAATTGTGAAACCAGAATATAGTCATTTTATTAGTGTTCGACACGATGTTTAGCACTAAAATATGAAGGCAAATAGACTTGCAGGAACAATTTTCTACCAAATTTTTAGGTAAGTTTTGTTAGTTTGCGTCATTTGACTAATTTGTAGATAGTTGGTGATCACCGGGGTGGTTTTAGTGAGGTAAAAATCCCACACTCCCCGGATATAACCCCAAGGTCCGGGCTCCTTTTGAAAGTTCCCTCTTGAAAACAAAAAGAAAAGTACTTAGGTACTATCAACATAATTTAATCCTGACCGATTTTGAGGTTAATTTGGTGCAGCTTATGTCCATTTTTCGTTCACCTTCTGCCATGTTTCTCTGTGGTGTGGTAACGAGGTGACGCGTCAAGAAGCGCACGGTGACGGATCGCCCGTCGCTTGTTTATTCAATAGTTTCCGTCTCAAGCCAGGCTCAGCGATAATCGCTGATCCTTTTCATCGCTTTGTTTTGTCTTCCATGATTACGACTGGCTCTTTATCGAGTGTTTACTAAATCGAACTGAAGGCGCTGTGTTTGTGTTACGGTTCTTGATGGCACTACAGAACATTTCAAACAGTATCAAAGAAGTAACTGTCAGTAACAATGCTTTGATTAATAAATATCTAGACTAGAAAACAACACAACAAAAAATATTTCCATTACGCAGTCGACTTCGTAACCTAATTAATTACTGACTCAAATTTAGCAAAAAATTTAACACAAATATTCAAGTTAGATTTTTTGAACAAGACCTAGACTTTCTTTTAGGATTCTTTTTTTAAATAAAACCTTTGTTTTCTTTTACAAAGCTCATATCTACTTTAATAGACGAAACGTAATTTTGTGAAAGAGGTGCGCTAGCTATGTGTTTGCGTACGTTGTAATATTAAGATATATGATTGTGTATATTTATAAAAGTCAAGTTTAATTATATATTATTTTTTATTTGATATAAGCTAATGCTTGTCTGCCAGCTTAATATACTTGCGTATATTATAAAGTTACGTTTTGTCTTGTTACAAAATTAAATTTTAAAATTGCTTGTGTTTCGAGCCGGCTGCCACAGCTGGTAGTAACTACACCTCACGCCACACAATCCCGCCGACTTGAGGCTCAACTCACTTTATTTATTCCCATTGTTGTTCCACTCCAGCGTCAGCAAAGTTTTAAATTAAGGAGATAGTTATTGCTGATAAATCTGGAAGTGTTGCTCTTAGTACTGTGAAAGTCGAGCACCCGGACTGATAATGTACTCAGCATTATACTCCGGGTTTATAGCATTTGTTTTCAAAGTCACTGAACAAAGCCTAGTGACTTTACATTTTTCGAGTACCTATCGATTACTTTAAAGGTGAAATACTCGACTAAACGAGTGTATTTTGAAGGTATTTTATACAAATGTTCCTTATTAAAACAGCATTCCTATAACTGATTTAATAAAGAACATCGAAGACGACGCTTTCTTAGTGACAAATTAAAAATGTTGCCGAGATTAGTTCTGACTCGGGTGACGGGCCCCTGAATGGGGACGGAATTCAATGAATAGCTTCCCGACTCTCACTAAAGTGGCCAATCTCTGCCAAGATTACGTCACATTAAGGGCCTTTCTCACAATCATCCCCTTCAATGACGTACTCACTGTTGACCACTACTCAACCCCATTATAGTGAACATTTTCCGATTCTTAATGTGTATAGAGACCACTTGATGTCAATTTGGTGCACAATAATATTTTATTACTAAAGATAAGGTTGATAAATGTGTTTGTGGCGATGTTATCCTCGTTCTATCATCTATTCTGAAAGTGCATCGGGCACAATATTTCCCACTTATGGCGGATACATGAAACAATCCACGATAGATCAGCGGCGCGGCGGCGGCGTGTGGCGACCACTTGTCAACGCACCGCGGCTCGGCGCGGCGGGGGCTGCAAACTAAGCGTTTCTGCCAAAAGTACGTGACCTTAATGTATATCAATCCGAGCGTGATTTATACAGGAGGGATCTGTAAAATATGATATAAAATAAACATTGACAACCAGAACGATGAAATACGACGCAGCGTTGTGATTTAAGGGCGCGTTTCACGAGATTTTATGGCGCTATAAAATCAGTTCGCGCTCTGCTCCGCCTCCAAAGAGCGCACGTACAGCACAGATTTGACAAAACAGACGACGGACATTTATTTGTTCGCTAGTTTTTTTGCAAGTTTTATGGACTGCTGCCAAGTTTATGGTCCACGGACAACGGGCGAACGCTTTGACAGTGTAAAATTGGGCGACTCGATTTGATTTGTCTCTATACCACTCCTTACCCCTTTCTTGTAGGTAGTAAATATAGATTTTCAAGAGAATGCAGTTTGATGACGAGTTGCATTTGAGAGTAAGCTATTTGAGATATTAGTAAGAGCTATTTAAGCCATGACTCAAATAGCTCAAATTCATTCATAGTCAAATTCATTAGGACATTAGCATGTGGCACTTGCAATAAATTGGATAAAATATACTGCCATTCAGAAATTTTATAAACCTTTAAACAATAATAAAATCTCTTAATCTGCTTGATATTACAAACCATTAAATTCACAACACAATACACATTGATGGCTATTGAATTCATGTACCTAAACCATATTTTATTTATTACTTATGTGAGCTTGAAATGGAACAATATATTTCTTCTACTCATCTTATAAATTATGTATGGGCCTGGGGATTCTTGGCCATTTTTTGAGACTTTAGTATCAATGTTTTTACGGTTGACGAGTTCAATTTTTTATTTTATATTTTGAGTAAATAACAAACATAAATAAACTGCATAAAAATAAGTTTGGAATCAACAAAAATATGGGAATATACTCGTAAAAAGGTCAAAGTGGGAATATAATAATAATAAAACTTAATTCTGAGACAAATTATAATGCAGTGGGAAGGAAAGGTATTGTTGTAAAGTAAAGTAAAATTATTGGTGTAATTAGTACATTTAAATAGTAATTTTGATGCTACCACGACGCATAGTTTGAGACGAGGCGGGAAAAGAAAGTCTTGATGGACTTAGGAGAGGTCTTTGCCTAGATTTGAGAGAGTAAGGGCTTGGAAAATAGTGTTTTGAAATGAAGGAAGCATATAGTTTGGGACGATCCAGGATTTTTGTATGTAGGACAAAACTCAGTGAGCTTATCAAAGAATAAATCCACTGTTATAACAACATACACTGAGCATTTATGTGAGATTGGAATAAAAAAAATCTTCTTTAATAATTTAATTCTAATAGAACTGATGGATGTGTCGTGTGACGCGAATGGATAAAGTAAGAAATGAGTATATTAGAGGAAGTCTGAAAGTGGCGCCAGTGACTGAGAAGTTGAAAGGAAATCGTTTGTCTTGGTATGGCCATGTAAAGAGGAGAGATGAAACGCATGTTACGAAAAGAGTTTTGAGTTTACACGTAAATGGATGGAGAGGAAGAGGGAGGCCGAAGAAGAGATGGATGGATTGTGTGAGAAGTGATATGAAAGAAAAGGGAGTTAGTGATAGTGTGACGGGTGACAGGACAGAGTGGAAGAAAAAAACATATTGCACCGACCCCAAGTAATATGAGATAAGGGTAGGAGGATGATGAATTCTAATAGAACTGAATTGAAATAACTGTACGTTTTTTTACTTTAAATTGAAGTTACCTTTCGACTACCGTAATAACAGACACAATTAAAGAACAATATGTGTTGCGACCGGTGTTCGCTTGGCATTCAAAAGGTTAATTTATTTAAAGTTTTTGTAGACTTCAACAAACAGCATTTCATCTTATACACCGTGAAATTTAAATGGTTGTTTTCCCGCAGCGAAATGGTTGTATCTTGGTAATACAAACGTTTGATAAAGAAATAAAATTTTAAAAACAAAAAATGGACCTGTAGAGTGCAACCTAATTATGACGTATCACAACGTGCGAGAGTTTATTTTGGTTTAAATATTTAATGAATCGGTTTCCTTTGACGGTGGGCTGCTCATGCGACTCTAGTAGTACCTACAAATTACGTCTAATGTCACTATTGTTTTCGCTTTTTTGAGTTGATAAATATTTTTAATAATTATTTATAAAAAAAAAACTTTTTAATTTTTTTATTTTTTCTGTATACTTCAAAAGTACTCCTTATGGCAAGTCATTCTGCCGCGGGAAAACAACCATTTAAATTTCACGGTGTATAATGGCGTAGCGATAATGGTGATCGAAACTCTAATTACCATTATTATAGGGTCGAGGCCTTCTAGAGCCAAGGGTTGATCCGAAAACGGAACACCGGGGCCCTGGAACTAAGGCAAGAAGGAACGGTGGGTCGTTTAGTCAGTAGAAGTCTGACAGTCTCCCGAACCGCCCAAGGGCGGGATTCGTCATTCGATGATTTTTCTCACCATAAAAAGGTGTGCACAGTACAGAAAAAAAAAACTGAAAAATGTTTGAGTATATGGTTTTAATTTGAACTCGGTACCTACCTTAACACGTTCCCGAGATCAAGGGTATTTATAGACAGACAGATGGGCAATAAAGTGATCCTGTACGGGTTATAAGAGTAAAAGGAGGCACAAGATTTTTAAATATTAGATACCGCTCCAACCCAAGTTCGCACGGGTGTCAAAAATTTAAAAAAATCGCGACTTTTTCTTAATATAATATGACGGCTAAATGTTGATCGTTTTAATACCGTGGAATTTGTAAAAATAAAACTAAAAATAAATTTGGTACTTTTTAAACTGATTTTAATGTAGGCATGTACGAAATTAATTTCTTAAAGTAAACATCAGCTGGCCGAGTTCATTACTTGTAGGTAGTTATCGGTCGTTGCGTACTAAATTATTTTATGCACTGGATCGACTCTCCGCGGGATTGACACGTATGTGTATAAATCATTTGAACATTTATATGGAAAACCGTTCGAAGTTTTTAACTCTATCTCGAACAGACACACAGAGAAACGTGGTAAAGGACTTTGTTGTACAATATGAAAGGATGTTATGTTCAACAACTACTGTCAGAAACATGGTACGAGTTAGAAAATCTAATGACTGAGTTATGAAACTAAAGAAAAACTTTACACTCGATACAGTATCGAGTCCATGAAGTTTCAGTTACAATGCGGCTTTGATAGCTTACTCATAAATTAAACCGAAGTAAGTTCCAGTGAACACACCGCTGAAACGGCAAACAATACTACATCAGAAAGTTACATGTAAAATGAAATAACTACGTTTTATTACAAAACTAGTTGCTGCCAATGGCTTCGCCCGAAAGTAGAAAATGAGAGCTTTCAGTGGGCTGAGTGTGAGTTGTTTTTACGTCGACGTGATCGAGACGTTTAGCGCGTTCGGCTCTCTGATTGGTTAAAGACCTTGGAGCTGGCCAATCGGGGCGAAGATCGTCATAAACGCGTCGATCGCGTTAGCGTAAATAAGTCACACTTAACATACTGAATAAAAAGTATTGTACAACGTGTAACAAAATAACCATATACATCAAGAAGCGCTGAAGAATACAGGTTGAATAGAATCTCTACACGAAGTTTCAGATCAAAAAAAAAAATTGTACCAAATTCTTGGTATCGCATGATTTTTGATTTCAAATCATAACAAACGTTCACGGAGGTCAATAAAATTCCACGACACTCGCTAATATTACAAAACATTCTGTAAATCTGAACGCCTAGTACCTGGCTACCTAATTTAGCGCTTCTTGATGTATATGGTTATTTTGTTACTCGTTGTATAGGTATGCTTGTTTCTATCGTCACATCGGGCAATAAAGCACATCGCACTGGCGAACGTCCCCTCCTCTCACTCGCTAACCATATTGAGCGTGTTTACGTTATATCCAAAGCCAAACGAAGTATTTTTTTTCAAAAACACATAGAGCTGTCAAAATTATGATGGTAAAAAGATCTCAGAAATGTCTTTAACATCATCTTCATCAATATCTGACGGCTTAAAGGGTTGATGTGAAAGCGTAACACCAGGGCCCTCGGATTAAGGCAAGTAATATAATAATATAATATATAATACATATAATATGTCCACAACTATCACACAACGCCATCTAGTCCCAAGCTAAGCAGAGCTTGTGTTATGGTTACTAGACAACTGATAAACATACTTATATATTTCTAAATATATACATATTATAGATAAATTACACCCAGACACAGAACAAATAATCGTGCTCATCACACAAACATTTGTCCTGGGTGGGAATCGAACCCACGACCTCCGGCATAGCAGTCAGGGTCACTAACTACTAGACTGACAGGCCAGTCAAGTAAGGAACGAGGTATCTGACGGCTGGACATGGGCCTTCCCCTTTACCGTATAGATTTACCCTGGTTTTTTTTTTTTTTTTTTTTTTATGGTAGGTGAAAATCATCCAATGACGAAACCCGCTCTTGGGTGGAGCGGGAGACTAGTGTCAGACTCTTACTGACTAAAAAACCTACCCCGTACCTTCCTTGCCCTATTCCTGGAGTCGAGGTAACAGTTTCCCACTTCCCTCTAGACTCCGGGAGGCTTCGACCCTGAAGGGCCCCTGCAGTTTGCTGACAACTCCTTGAGGCGCGCGGGAACGGTGCGCGCCGTTGACGACTAGGACTCGGTCTTACAGACGACCGGACGGCGAGCTACCCATTGCTCACCGTCCGCGAGCCAGTGTCTACGGTGGCCGGATATCGGCAGGATCGCGGCGGCGACGGCTACGGCGAGTACGCCGTTGCCTTTGCCTTATGCGGTCGGCCTCCTCCTTTACGAGCATTACTGCTTCGCAGAAGGAGGCGACCGCCCGCCATTCCTCTTCGCTGCGGACCATGGCCTGAACCAGGGCCCGGCGCGAGAGGTCGCCGCCAGATTTACCCTGGTGCTTCTCGTATTTAGATCTAGATATACATAAAAGGAGAAACTGACACACAAACTTATTTACGCACAACCAAAATTACTGGGACTAGGAGCATGAAATTTTGCACAAGGTTTCCTGTTATGAAGTAGGTGAGCACAAGAAAGGATATCCCAAATCAAGAACTAAGGGACTGAAATGGTAGTTTAATGTTTGTACGGAGAAACCTACTTACACACGGGCAAGTCTCTAGCAGTAGCTAGTTTTATTTAAATACTAGCTTTTGCCCACGGCTTCGCCCGCATGGTATTGGGATTGGGGTTGGGGTTTCCGGGATAAAAGTAGCATATATCCTATTCCAGAGTGTATCCTATGCCTGTGCCAAATTTCATCCAGATCCGTCCAGGCGTTTTGGCGTGGTTGAAACATCCAAACATCGTAACATTCGCATTTATAATATTAGTAAGATATTTTTGTCCACCTTATGGAAGACATACTTCCCAACGCCGTCGTTATTATTAAGGTTTATTAAATGAAAGCTATTTTAGTTCTCCCCTACAAATGGCTTGTTTCTAAATTGCAAATGCTCCCAAAACTTGGTGGAATTTACCTGAAAACTAGGCAATGATAGACTAAAATGATACGGTAGACTTTAGGTACTTTGTAACAATTTGTAAAGGAAATTACGCGGGCAGTTTGCTGCTGAGCTAGGTCAGGTGGGAAACCCAACCTTGAAACCGCGATAACATACCTTTCGTCAGTTGACAGTGACAGGTTAAGATGTCTATCTTACCGACTCCCTAGCCGTAACCTAGATTCTTTTTTTATATAAACGACATTTACAAGGTTTTGTAGGAAAGACAGTGTGATATATTAAGAGTGAATGAGTCAGGTTTTACAAAAAAAGTTCATTAACAAATTTTTAGTTAACAACAGTAAACTATACAGACCTTTTTTATTCACAATTCATTAATTTTGCAAATGTTTTATTTTATAAATAAATGTTTTTGATTATGAATCATTTATACTTTTTTCATTTATTTTACAATTTATGTACTTACACACGTTTTTAAAGAAAATACTTTAGAATTGAAATTGTACAAAGGTACCTGCGAAAGGAGAAATTAGAAGGAATTCTTTTGAAATATCACCCATCCCCTAGGTGCCGAAATACCAATCGAAGAGCGAGTATAGGTTATATAATATATAAGAGTGATAGGTTGACTATATCTTTCTCACTCTCATAGACGACTCGAGCCGACCATACCCGAAGAAGCGTTACATTCCCGATCGTAACCAGTCTACGCACAAAATATACTGCTGTCTGTAAAACTTGAATGGCCTTAAAAAACGCTTAAAGCGTCGTACTGTACACATAGTTGTACGAAATTGACAAATTTGATCTCGTTTTTCCTAAGGCTTACCCAAAAACCCTGTTTTTGTTGGCATTTCACTAAAAAATCCAAAAAAAGAACTAGTTTTAACGTTAAAATATCCCACTCTAGGAATTCCTCTCATAAGGTAAACAAGTACGTTCACAAACATGTAAACTCTCATACACAAGACATCAGACCGAAAATAATGGAACTCCCGTCTGAAAATTAACAAAGCTAATAATAAAGTTTCGCCGTGACAGTTCATTTTATCTTAATTAAGTTCAATCAGTCGATACTACGAAGAGACCGAATATAACGAATTTTATTTGATACTTACTTGAAAAATATGTTCAAAGTTCAAAAGTGTTCTTACTTTTTATGAATATTCTCAACTCAATATGTAGAGAGTTCGAGCTGAAAATTGTGTTTTCGATCAATCTGCAAAAGTTTGTGAGTATCAGTCTACTAAAAACTTAAACGTATTTGATTTCGTACGCGTTAGCAAGTCGGAGTTCTACCGAACAGACGAAATGATACCGCAACGATTAGACCTTTCGCAAAGTATTTGTATGTACATATGTTTGAAAAACGCCTACGTTTTGCATTCTCGGGACGGATTGGAGCCCTCCTCCTGTACTTATGAATAAATGGATACTTTACAGTTGCGCGTGTGGGCTTTTTTGATTCCGTGACTAAATGTACAATGGTACCCTTATGGTTAGTGAGACCTTATTATGCCTCCATCTGCCTGAATGTTTGCCTTTGTGTCAGAACCGGAGTGCAAGATCAAGTCATATTTTCAATTGCGTAATTAGGTATCTCTGTGGTCCAAATCTTTCTTTCGAGCTCAGTTGGCATAAATCTTGCGATATCTACACCATTGTAAAGTTTCATAAGGATAAATTATTATTAACGCTGGCATCATTTTATCAGCTCCTAAACCGTGCTCTTACCATAGTAAGCGAAATGAAACACGACCATGTACTTAAGCGAACAAAGAAGTAACACTCGGAGACTACTGAGTCATAAAGGCCATTGTCTCGAAATTGCCGTAGGATTATAAAAATCGTAATGGGATTATTGTTTAGTGTGCGACAACGCGACGACGTTGCGACGGACACGGTCTGAACATTTCAATTACTGCACGCATTGTTTGCGCGCTCACGCGGCCGGCGCGCCGCTGTTTATCGAAGTCCGCTGACTCTGATGAGGGCCCCCACAAAATGATTAATCCTGCACTACAGTGTAACAGACGCGGTTGCGATACTCTGCTGACTTATGTGCACACACCACATCGTATTAAGCTCCAGTTTATGTGCATCTGCGGAGAAAGCATCCTTTATTTTATGATACACTGGCTGTCAGAATGAACGTATTATACGTCAAGACGGAATTATAGAAAGGATTTATGCTTCAGGATTCAAGATTAGGAAAGTCGTAAATAAATAATTCTAGTCTTAACAACTTTTTCATGGAGATTAATGCGAGAGACGTCTCAAGTTTATCTAAGTTGGTTAAAAAATCGGCTAAAACACAAATTACTGGTAGCTTAAAAACTAGTAAAACAATCTGAAAGCCCAATGACACTAAATTAGATCACAGTGAGCGAGTGAAATAGGTTAAATGGATTTTACGGCAATTTAACATTCACTATACAATAAACAGAAGACGGCGTAAATACAAAATGTCAACTCAACGTAATAACGAAGTAAATTATAAAAATTGCTTGTATTTCTCTTGTCTTAGATAAAGGATTTTTTTTTTTTATATTAATCCTTCTTGATTCTCCGAAACGATAAATAGTAGGATCTTTGTTTCTGTACAGACATTGTTTGTTTTGGCTTCGGAGTTTATACAAAAATGGTGTTGGAAAAATAACATCGTCGTGATTTGAGTAGGTAAGGAAAGATGTATATTTTAAGATGGGAGACGGTTAATCATTTGTTTTTGTGAGGACATCGGCGGGTGGTTGTTGTGTCAGGGAACAATTTTATTAGTGTGTTGTTTAGACAGCGCCAGCGTGTGTGATATAGAGCGACTTCTCGGAAACAATGTCGAGCGTGTCGCTAGACTTCACTTGGTGACTTTGTGAGGACTCACTAACATAAGATTGCGGTTGAACATAATGACATTAGACAATTTGACGCACCAGTTTTGTGCAGTCCCCAATGTCATAGACAGCCACAATCATCACTCAACGTCGTCTAGTCCCAAGCTAAGCAGAGCTTGTGTTATGAGTACTAGACAACTGATATATTTCTAAATACATACATATTGTAGATAAATTACACCCAAACACTGAACAAGTGATTGTGCTCATCACACAAATATTTGTCCTGGGTGGAAATCAAACCCACGACCTCCGGCATAGCAGTCAGGGTGACTAACTACTAGGCTGAGCGATCTGTCAATTGAAACTGGATTGAACATAAACTAAACATTCTTGCTATTGACATACTCTACTGCCATTATTTACTATCTCTATTCTTTTTACAAGGTCTTTCGGCCCTGGTATAACTATCTCTGTCCTACCTCTATTTTTTTTTTCGAAATCTTTTAGTTCTGGTATTTAGGCCAGGCAAACAGATGTACAAAGGACAAGTCAAGCTCATTACGGATGTGGTATCTCCAACAAATAAAAACAAATGCTTCACAACTCGAATGTACCTTCTCCAATGGAACACAAGTTTGTAGTGGTATGTACGTAAATAGTAATCTACCCACGGGTACCCGCGGTTAGGCTTGCTCTACCGGGTAATGTAACGGTCCAAGGGGTCTGAATTGTGTTAAAACCCTTTGGATAGTCGCAATATATTTTTCCAAAGTTGCTTTCGAGGGTATTTTGATGGGATTTACCGCTTTTACATTGCGATGGGTTAGCGTTCTATGGTTTTTCTCTGATTAATTCGTTGCGTATTTTGAATAAATGATGATGGATAGATTTTGTTTTCCTTTCCTTGTAGCGGTCATGTACCTGCCTACTTACCATACGTACCTATATGTATAGGTTTAAGTAGACCGTTATTCATTAAACAATGTTTCATTTGAAAGAGAAGGTACTTAAGATGTATAAAAAAACTGTCAAACTTAAATATTATTATTATTTCTAGCTCACATTGTCCCACTGCTGGGCAAAGGCCTCCCTCCTTTTTTTTATTTCAAATTCCTTCCACTGTTCACTGTAAATATTATTATTCATTTTTTTTTTCTGGTAGGGTTTAAACGTGCGACTACTGCGCTACAAACGCGCTGCGACCGCGCGTCATTTATTTATATGGAAAAATAAAGCAGCGCGGTGACAGCGCTGCGGTACGTGCGGTTCACCTTGCGGCTAATTTAAAGGCGCCTTTATAATGTATTCAGGTCTGCTAGAAGATACTTCTTTAAAAAAAACTATTGTGTGTATATGTTTGTATATACACAGTACAGACAGACGGATAAAAAAAGGATCCTAAAAGAGTTTCACTTTGTTCCTTTTTACGGTACGGAACCATAAAAAAAACTGCTCAGTTACCAGGAAATTTAGGACACCACAAATAATGGGACTAGGGAAGGATGAAGAGGATGTAATAGCTGAGGAAACCTATGATTCATATCATAGGTTTCGAATATTATTATTACTAAAAATCTTTGCCTAATGGTACCTACTATAGTACATTGTGAACCTAGGGGGGGAGGAAATTGTTTAGTCCCGAGACGTTTTTTGGATAAGAAAAGTGCTACTTTCAACTCGCTCTGCATGCAACTTTACACCTACTTTCAGAGTATGAGTACTGAAAAAGACCATTATTCTTAGATATCGTTCTCATTCACAGCTAGCTTTTCCTTTAGCCATTAAACAAACCGAAAGTAATATTTAATGAAAACATAATTATTTTCACAAGTAATTTCCGCCAAAACGTTTCATTTCTGACGACGTCAAGGTCTTCTCTAAGAGCTTGGCGTCAACTTCTTGTCAAAAACAAAGAGACACGGACGCAATAACATGTCATATTCAGTTTAAATGAAACATATTGTTTTATAAATATAGAACGAACAAATGAACACTGAAAGATGTAAAATGAAATTAATTTTACGCAATAGCAGCGATGTGAAATATGTAATGATTGAAAAGAGTGTCTATACAATTTCTTGCACCTTCTTCTATTTGTTTATTTAAACATGTATACTTTATTGTACACCAAGAATTTTATATATGCAGCATTACGCTTCTACGCTTTGAAATTTGCAATTATCGTTTTTTTTTTCTGAAAAACCCGACTTTTTGACCTATCTAAAGTGCTTGTAAATAGTTTATTTGAAATAAATGCTTTGAATCTTTGATTTGTTATTATTATTTTGATGAGTGGTTTTATTTATTAGTAAGCTATATGGCCTATAATCTTTTTCCATAGCTAGGGGTTTTAAAACAAAAAAAAAATTCTTTATCATCTCAGAAAAAACCAGTAGTAATTTTACAAAAGTATCTTAGGTGCATTAATTCAGTAAGTCCCAAGAGAGCACCGGTGTGCGCACACCTATTGTCTTTTAATTGAGTTAAAAATTGGTATCGACACAGAAAATATCTGTATGTTTTCTTAGCTAGGCTAAATTTCACTCGAATTAACTACTAACTACTAGACTGGCCTGTCAGTCTAGTAGTTAGTGGCCCTAACTGCTATGCGGGAGGTCGTGGGTTCGATTCCCACCCAGGACTAATGTTTGTGTGATGAGCACGATCATTTGTTCTGTGTGTAATTTATCTATAATATGTATGTATTTATAAATATTATAAGTATGTTTATCGACAACTGATAAACATACTTATAATAGTACCAATAACACAAGCTCTGCTTAGCTTGGAACTAGATGGCGTTGTGTGATAGTTGTGGACATATTATATTATATATTATAATTACCAGTTCCATTTCCCACAGGGTTACTTACATTTGTTAGGTATAATATTTTCTATATTTATCTAATTTATTAGGAAAATAAATTGAGTTATTATTTTTATTTAATTTATTTTTATTAAATTGTTCAAACAAACAAACTATTCATTGGAACGGTACATTTACAGTTCCAATTCGTTATTTTGCAAAAAAATCCACGATGTTTACTTAACTTTTTTTTTAATAATCAACTTTTACAATGTTTTTTATTCGTGCTAAATTCAGAAAACCCAACTCAGATATATCGACAGGAAATATTTCGGCCTCTTGAGAATGATGAAACCTAATTTACCCAATGAATCCACAAAAGGGAACATAGCTGTGCAAATATGCATAACAGAGAGATTCCAATCATCGGGACAATATTGTCAGCTCATGTAGTGACCCAAATTAGCTTTGAGTGCTGGCACGCATTCATACTTCTAGAGCAAAGCAATTCTTGTTACTGCCCAATCAGGCCGGGGTTACTGAAATGCATATGCAAAATAGTTAGTCATTCAGAGCCTGACGCTGAAACCTAATAATTTAATTCTTACGGCCAATAATTTGAACTTATTTGCACTATTACAGGGTTAGGTCAATAGATGAATGGATGCATAAAACAAAAGGATGGTTCTATTAATTCCATAGAAATGTTTTCTATTCCAAAGACCATTTTTCTTTAGGCGTGCTTCGGTACGTGTAATAAATTTATTCTCAATACTTTTAAAATTTACTATTAATATTTTTAACCGACTTCAAAAAAAAGGAGGAGGTTCTCAATTCGATTGTTTTTTTTTATGTTTGTTACCTCAGAACTCCGTTGTTTATGGATGGATTTGCAAAATTTTTTTTGTACTTGAAAGGATATGCTTCCAGATTGGTCCCATTTTTTTTCAAAATCGAGTTTTAATGATGGGATCCAAGAGAAATTGAGGGAACTCCTCAAATATTATAGGCAACTATATAGTTTTTATTTATTTTATATTCATCGAGAACTCAAGCATTTACAGTCAAAAAGTAACATTTGATGAGGTGGAACTGGTGAAGAAGATCAAAAATGGGTAACGAAACTTGACATAGCATAGATATCACAATCAAGGTAGTAAAGCAACTATGAAAATGCACTATAAACCAATGATCTTAAATAATTATGTTGAAAATGTTATCATCGAACTGATCTGATGATGATGATGGAGCTGGAAGGTAGGCACTGGAACTGCGTAACTAATTAATATATCCTAGCCGTGTTTGGGCTTGTTAGAATTGTCATAAGATGCGCTTTGGCTGTAAGGTACTATTGAACTGATGTGATGATGAAGCTGGAAGGTGGAAGGTCGGCATGGGAACTTCAAAATAAAATCCTAGCATTATTTGAGCTTATTAGAGCTGTCATCTGCAATGCTGTCAAGGGCAATGGAAAGGGCTATGCTCGGAGTTTCCTGCGTGTTCGAATCAGAAATGAAGAAATGCGCAGGAGAACCAGGGTCACCGACATAGCCCGAAAAATTGCCAAACTTAAGTAGCAGTGGGCAGGGCACATTGCTCGTAGAACAGATGGCCGATGGGGCCGAAAGGTTCTAGAGTGGCACCGACTCCAAAAAGAAGTAATAAATTTTGAATATTTGCAAAATATTAATGTCAAATAAGTTTACCTATAAATTAAGTTTCTTTACAGCAATTCAAATTTTTATTTTCAACTTTTTAAGCTATTGCATAGCTTCTATCGCAGGCCTTGAGCGCGGGGACTAAATTCAGAAATTCCGTAACGAAAAAATCTCACGCTCCCCACTCCGACGGGCACGGAGGTGTGGCTTAAAGGCCGTGCATCGTCTAACGTCGTGTCAGTTCGGCAGTCTTCGACACGGCGCTGTGTGTCGTGCGATTAGACGTATTGTACGACTTTACGGAACTCGCCCGAATCGAGACGAGCTACTCCGAAATCGGACGAATACATAATCAGCTGTTTGTGAGAAAGTATATAGGTGTATAAGTATTTATCTACAACTTGTACGTGTACTTTATTTGTTTTCCTATCGGTCACCACGCTCAAAAAGTGTAACTTGAATTAATATCAAAGAAAAAGAAATATTGTATGAATAAAATAAAAATAAATAATTATAATTGCATAAGTTGATACAGAATGCTATGCAATAGCTTTACCGCGGCAGTCCCCGAGTGCCACACGTATTTTTAGTGTAGGAACTTTTATCGTTTGACTTTTTTTGAAGGCGGTTTTTTTTTGTAAAAAGTTTTTTTTTATGAGTACCGTAATTAAAGACACAAATACAATATGTGTACGAACGCCGGTGTTCGCGTGGCGCTCAAGAGTTTAATTTTGTGGACTTGGTATGTCCTAGATCCAAAAAATCGTAGATGTATGACATCCACCAATCCGCACTGAGCCCGCATGGTCAGTGGTTTAAGCCTGCAGTGAGAATATTTATTTATGAATACACAAACAATTAAAATAAAAAAAAATAAAATTACAGATAGAAAATTAAAAGCAAAATTTCTTCCAGTAGACCTGCGACAGGAGAATTAAATAAGAGATAAATGATGATGATGATGATGGATGAATGATGGAGTCAAAAAAAGTGGAATGTTTTCTTATGTTAATACAAAACTTAAATCTGTTAATGATTTGACTCCTAGTATAGGTGCCAGGATCAATACGATTATTTTGGCTTTGTATCAAAATTTGTATGTTTTAAAACTATTAAGTACAAAGAACATCATACAAATCTATCCCTTTCACAATTTGAGAAGTACACGCATACACATCGGACGTGCACCGGATTCCTTTTAACGAATCCGCTTGTTTCGGCGGACACAAAACCCGGTCCTCATAGATACGGACTGAATGTCGGTCGGTCTGTAGGCACAGATTTTACAAGCGATGTGTTGCCGCAAATATCGATGCGATATTCCGATTTGAAAACATAACGTTGTTACCGGATTGATACATGGGCTTTCCTGCTTGGAGTTTTTTGAAGGTATAATAAATATTTTTCCATATTTTTTTTTATTGATTACAAGCTTTTGTCAGCGGCTTCGCCCGCGTACATAAAATATAGCCGATGTCACTCAAGAGTAAAGTAGATTTCTTTTGTTGCAAATTTTTTTCCAATCGGACCAATAGTTCCAGAGATTACCTCCTACAAACAAAGAAACAAAAAAACAAACTTTACCTCTTTATTGTATTAAGTGTATAGGATAGGTCCGTGCTTGACCGCAACCTCACCTGATGGAAAGCGACGATGTGGTCGACGATAGAGCGCGCTTACCTAGAAGTAACCTATTCACTCTTGACTTAAAGATTCCCGGATTGTAGACATCAGGAAACACAGACTACGGCAAGGAATTCCACTCCTTGGCTGTAAGCAAAAGTGTTCCCAAAACGTTTTGTACGTATATGTGGGATGTCCACCATGTACCGATGGCGCAATGCCGTACGTCTGGTGGTCCGATGATGGAACGGGCTAGGCGGAATTAAATTATGTAATTCCGATGCACACTCCCCGAAATGCAATCAGTAGAAAACCGACGGGCTAGCAACTCGGCGTCGATGCTCAAGACTTTGAAGCCTCGACTCGACGAGTACATCATTGCCAATAATCCTCCTAGCTCACCTCTCAATAGACTCAAGCGCGTCAATTTACCCTAAACTACTACATATATATATCAAACCAATTCTTATCCTTACCGCCTTTAGGCATGCAATGTGCACTTTTACGTACTAGTGCGTAAAAGTGTGCGAGCTGTCCACTACCACAATTTATTTCATTTATCGTATCAGGCTAAGCGCTAAGCGACTCCGACGAGTCACCGGTCAACCCAAGTTATTATTAATTTCAACGTAAGTGTATTGTGAAACGTTATTTGATGCGCGTAGAAATTTGTCACTACAGAACTCGAAAAACTTTCCGCCTCGGTTGCAATCACAAACTTTCTCCACTATTTCGCTCACATATTATGTTTATATGATAAACTTACACAAAATCTTTTTAGTGATTGTTTTCAAAGATAAAAAGAAAGATAATAGACAGTAGAGAAGTTTGGGAAAAATTTAACCACTCAAATCTCCCCGGGTCTCCAAAAATCTTTTTCCTTAACTGTCTCGGTAACGCAAAACCAAAAAAAAAGCATTGCTAACAATGTTTCTTTTTTTACTAATAAAAATAAATAGATACATATTTCAAGATAGGAGAGCAGTGGTGGCCGGGTGGTAACGGCCCCGACTTACAAGTTATAGGTCGCAGGTTAAACCCAGCCAGGCGCATTTACGTAACTTATTTTTATCACCACTGCTCTCAAAACGGTGAAGGAAAACATCTTGAGGAAACGGGCATGTCATAGAGCCAAAATTTCGAAGACATTTGTGATATCCATCAATCTGAATTGGGTGGTCGCGTGGTGGATTATGACCCATTCTTTCTTCTAGACAGGACTCCTGTGCCTCAGGAGTGGAAACATTATAAAGGTTGATGATGATGATAATAAATTTCAATGGTCATAGAGATGACCAATTTGATTAAATACTGCAATTTTATCTGTTATCCACAATATACTCGTAGATACACAGAACAGCATCATAGTTAACACAAATTTTTATTTCAAAAAGTACATTTACGGGAACGTTAATCAACCCCAGCAATCAGCATTGAAAGGGTTTTCAGAGCTGATTGCTGTTATTACATAATTCTTTTTCCACTTCACTTATATAAAACAAACAAATGAATCGACTATCAAACTGTACATACCGAATCGCAATTTGACGTTAATTAAAAAACTTTTGTAGACTTCCATTATCATGAAATTCGAAGTTGGAACTTGTATAATTAAACAGATGGTTTTTGTTATCATTTGATATTAGATCGATTGGCTTAGCCGCTGCGTTTTGCGGGAGAAAAACTGTTATAAACCCACCTTGAAAATATTCTTTCATAGCAAGCTTTTATAGGGCGGTATATATCTATATATTTAAAATTCGTCAAAACAAATCGTATGAGCCTAAATCCGATAGGGTTATGTTGTTTAATTACAGTTTTATTTTTTTATATTCCACAACTTTCACACAACGTAGTCTAGTCCCAAGCTAAGCAGAGCTTGTGTTATGGATACTATACAACTGATAAACATACTTATATATAATTTCTAACTACATAAATATTATAGATAAATTACACATAGACACAGAACAAATGACCGTGCTTATCACATAAAATTTTGTCCTGGGTCGGAGAACCCACGACCTCTGGCCTTTCAGTCACGGCTACTAACCACTAGAACAGGCCAGTCAATGAAAATATTTTTTTCATAGCAAGCTTTTGTAGGGCGGTATATATCTTTCTTTATAATTAAAACTAATCAAAACCAATCATATGAGCCTAAACTTGATGAGGTTGTGTTGTCTAATTACGGAGTTCCTATGGCCACCTTCTAGTTCCACCATCAGATCAACTTCACGACATAATCATTTTGTATTGTCATCTGAATGACACATGCGTGCCAAATTTCAGTCCAATCGGTAATCGGATAGTGAATCATTTACAAGATTTGATCACAAACATCGGGACAGGAGAAACTAAATAAAAGCTTGTAAGAACGGTAAGAGGTACGAGCAGTGGTGGCCGAGTGAGAGCAGTGGTGGCCGAGTGAGAGCAGTGGTGGCCGAGAGAGAGCAGTGGGGGCCGAGTGTGAGCAGTGGTGGCCGAGTGAGAGCAGTGGTGGCCGAGTGGTAACGGCCCCGACTTACGAGTCGTAGGTCGCGGGTTCAAACCCAGCCAGGCGCATTACTTTGTGTAATTTATTTCATCACCACTGCTCTCAAAACGGTGAAGGAAAACATCGTGAGGAAACCGGCATGTCCTAGAACGAAAAATTCGAAGACATGTGATATCCACCAATCCGCACTGGGCCCGCGTGGTGGATTATGGCCCATTCCCTGTCCTAGAGAGAGGAGGCCTGTGTCCCTGCAGTGGGAACATTAAAAGGCTGATGATGAAGAACGGTAATGAAAGTGACAATCCACCCTAAATCTATCATGATCACACGTGACGAGTCATGTTTTTTTTTTTCATAAAAAAGCCGGTTCTTACGGAGAGTGATATAATGAAAAGGGCAATGGCCGCTATTGCCATTGCTAGAACGCTACCACTTTAGCTTATAGGCGTACTTTTTCTTCGAGAATCAGAGAAATAATGCCACATATTCAGCAAATGTATGGTTGTCATATTTCAGGCGTCAGTTGGAGTCGTACCGTACGATATGGCATTGCCTCAGTATATAAATAATATGTCTGGGTAATAGCCCATTAATGTGCCGACTGTCAGATAAAGGATATTCTCATTCACATCTTTTCATGCTAATTTTGAGATAGGAACTTATAGACTGCCAGGTTACTTATTTGACACAACAGTTTTGTTTTGGTGCCAATTCGTATTGTTCCTTGAAGAAGCGGATGCACTCTATTTTTTTTTTTAATTTTATTCTAGATAGGCTCACATTTGACCACAATCTCACCTGATGGTAGGCGATGATGTGGTCGACGATGGAGCACGCTTGCCTAGTAGTAACCTATTCACTCTTGACTTAAAGACCCCTAGGTTGTAGCTATCAAGAAACACAGCCGCCGGCAGGGAATTCCACTCCTTAGCCGTACGCATAATGAATGTATTCCCAAAACGCTTTGTACGGGTGTTTCAATTTGATTTGGCACATTTTCGTCTAGTTCATCCAAAAAAATTCAAAGGTAAATGCTTGTGTGATGAATTCCATTATTTATTCATTTGTCTAGGTGTAATTTATCAATAATATATGTATGTATGTATGTATTTAAAACCATATAAGTAGGTACTAGCTTTTGCCCGCGGCTTCGCTTCAACAGAAAAATGTGATAAATGAAGAACCGTATCTACTAAATAGTCCGAAAACAGCCTAATTTGGTTTGGATAGATGAGCCTGTTCTTGATTTATATAATCACAACGAAAAGTGGCATTGATTTTCATATATATGTTGATGTTTATCAGTTGTCTAGTACTATAACTGCTTAGCTTGGGACTAGATGGACTTATCTGATAATTGCGTTCTGTGATTGTGTGTGTGATTAACCCTTATGTGAGTGACGAGGTACCTGGGTACCTTTAGCGTTTTCAAATTTAAAGAAAAGTATGTTTTACGCCCTGTAGGTGGTTGTGATTTTCTGAGAGCTCTGAAATAGTTATAAATTACATGTTTTTAAATCTTTTGACCCAAAAAATTAATTCCAATGTTTGGTAGAAACCAAAACATATTTTGAAGTCACAACAGAGTGACAAGGTACCCGGGTACCTCTCTTTGTTTTGTCTGACTATGGAAAAAGTATTAATAATTTAGTTCAAAAATGAAATAATAATAGTTTATTGAATAGTTTTATTTATATTAAAAATTACAAAATCCTTTATTTATGCAGTTTTAGTACAGTTCTTGAAGCAGGTGTCACATGTTGGACGAGTTACTGCATGTTCATCACAAACTGGTTTTTTGCAGTTAGTGCAAGCTTTTCGTGGATTTCTTTGTTTACGTTCGAGTTCTCTGCATATGTACCAACTACCGACTACTGCAACACGCCCTTTAGAATTTCTTCTAACTGACCTATAGATCCAAAAGAAACCGGTAGCCGTAGTTCTTGGCCAAGCACGTCCTGCATTGCAGATCTCACATATAGTTTTGATGTTACAATGTAATTTTTTTATCTTTGTTCTATATTTTTACCACACAGTTGTAGACTCAATGATTTCAGAAACTTTCTACGTCTGTCACTCGAGACAAATTGCGGGTTATGTTCCATGTAAATGATATATGCTCTCAAATCTGCAATGTCAATGATGTTGTAAAAAAGTGCTAAAGGCCACCAATTCGTTCTGCGTTTTACAGTGTATTCTGCTAACAGCTTATCCATGTTGTCCACTCCACTTTTGGTTTTATTATAATATAAAATTATTTCTGGAAGATTCTGCTAATTTTGTCAATAATACCTACTGTTGAATTATATCTTTGAACACATGATCTTTGTTTAGAAGTACTCGCTCCAATATTTATAATGAAATAAAATTCTAAACTCATAAAATATAATAAGCTCACACAATACAAACTATCGTATACGGTCAAGTGTCAATATCAAGAACGTTGCATTGAATGGATTCAGTGTTTCTGGTGCACCGATAACCAAGAATTGTAGGTACTTCACTCCTCTGCATTGACCGCCGTAGTCGTCAACTGTTTAGATTAAGTAAAATAATAATATTTGAAGTATTTGTATCGTAAACGCAGATCTTGATTGTTTACGTTACGTACAAAATGTATGAAGGTACCCGGGTACCTCGTCACTCTGATAAAGGTGTTTTATTTGTCACTCACATAAGGGTTAATAAATAGTCTTTTATAGTCTTTATAAGTCTTTTTATTTTCACTTCCCATTAAAACCTCTGAGCACCTATTCATCCCAAAATAGCAACACATATCCATTGATCAGCTAGTCAAATCTTGTCGCGGTCAGCAAATGGATGGATGGCCATTTTTAACTAAAGGAGACCCTTTCGTGCCCACAAGGGGGTGTTAAACTGTCGGTCCCGGGACCCGGTCCAAAAGGGTTTGGACCTAATCGTTACATCGCTGTAACTCCTTGTAAAGTATTTATATTTAAACACAAATGTATAGGCTGAAGCAAATCTTACTATAGTTTTTAAGGTCCCGTACCTGTTTTTTATGGTGGGCAAAAATCATCCAATGACGAACCCCGCCCTTGGACCAGGCGGGGAACAGTGTCAGACTATTACTGACTAAACACCCCACCCGCTCCTTCTCTGCCCTTCACACTGGGGCCAAGACTTCCTTTCAGAAAGAGACCCTGGGTCGCAACAGGCTTCGACACTTCCGTACCTCAAAAGGAATTACCGGAAGAGGGGTCGAAGCCAACTGGGGCCAAGGGTTCGTGCCTGAATGGAAGGTTCTGGCCCTAGTAGGTATAAAAGCAACATAGGAACGGTGTGGATTGTTTAGTCAGTAAAAGTCAGATACTGTTTCCCGCTTCACCCAAGGGCGGGATTCGTCATTAGATGATTTTTCCCACCATAAAAAGACCCGCTAATAACTTCTCTTACTCTAGGGCGGAGCGGGAGGGTGTGTCAGACTTTTGCTGATTCGACGTTAAATAAGTTAGTTGGCATTTAGATTTGACTCAACATATAAGTATACTAGCTTTTGTCAGCGGCTTCGCCCGCGTACATAAAATATAGCCTATGTCACTCAGGAGTAAAGCAGCTTTCTATTTTTGCTAAAATTTTTCCAATCGGACCAGTAGTTCCAGAGATTACCTCCTACAAACAAAAAAACATAAAAACAAAAAAACAAACTTTACTTCTTTATTATATTAGTGTAGAAGTGTAGATTATTATATATTGAAAGGACAATCATTAGTAAACCATAAATTCGATAGTCTGATTAGCTAAACAAATAAATGTTATTAGCGGTAGCTAATCATTTCATTTGCGTTGCATTTAATAAACAATGTAATTAGGCATTTGCATTGCATTTCAAATAAATCATAAAATTATAATTATACCAGTAAAATCATCTCTCGTCTCTAATTAAATGAATACCTATCAATTTCTAAGCATTTAAAACAGTATGCACATTGTAAATAATTATGTTGAAATAATACCTAATTAGAAGAAGAAGAAGATTAGTTCTTTGTGAACCAAATTAATGATATAACTAAATAATTATGTATTTTGCTATTTACGTCGAATACAAACCTTATTGTTTTAGCCGAAAGACTTCTACGGCTGGACATAGGCCTCCCCCAAGCGCCGCCACAAAGACCGGTCCTGTGCGTCTTGCATCCATCGGATTCCACCAACCCGCCGCAGCAAACGCTGCGTCTTCCGGTACGCGATCGCCACTCCAGAACCTTTCGGCCCCAGCGGCCATCTTTTCTGCGTGCAATGTGTCCTGCTCAGTGCTGCTTAAGTTTGGCGATTCTTTTCGCTATGTCGGCAACCTTGGTACTCTTGCGGATATCTTCATTTCTGATTCGATCACGCAAGGATACTCCGAGCTTAGCCCTTTCCAGTTACACATAAAAATAAGTAATACCCAGATAAGTTTGAAAATGATAAAAATATCACAAGGCCTATGTCCAACAGTGGACGTCTCTGGGCTGAAATGATGAGGTTCATGATGACGATCACGAGACCCTGCAGAAGGGTCGAAGTCTCTGGGGACAAGGGTTCGTGTCTGAAAGAAAGGCTCTGGCCCTTGTATATAGGCAACGTAGGAACGATGTGGGTTGTTTAGCCAATAAGGATCTGACGGGATTATATCACTGGATGATTATTCACCGTAAACAAATAGTCATTGACATATACGAGTACCTCATACATACAAGGCGTTCCAAATGAGAATAGGATCGACCGCCATGTTGTGACGTCACGTCATACTGTCAAATCGAAGAAACTGGATAGGGTGAACAAAAGAGACATTTTTTTAAATTCTCTCAAAACGATGAAGGAAAATATCGTGAGGAAACCGGCATGTCCTAGAACCAAAAATTCGAAGACATGTGACATCCACCAACCCGCACTGGGCCCGCGTGATGGATTACGGCCCATTCCCTCTCTTAGAGAAGAGGCCTGTGTCCCTGCAGTGGGAACATTAAAAAGGCTGATGATGATGATGATCAGAATTCAGTTCTTTAATTTTGATTATCTCTGTGTCACTGTGTGATGAGTCTGAATAATGGTAAATGGAAGAAAACGGCGAAATGTTCCTTACCAATTATAACTTAAAAATATATATTTAGCTAATTCATATTATACCACTTCGCTTACAATTAACTAAGACATACCTACTAATACAAAGCAAAAAAAAATCTTTATTAATACGCAAATAATTTTTTGCCAACCGTACTTTTCACTCAAAATTTGACAGATCGAGGTTATTGGCTTTCCTATTCTTATTTGGAACGCTTAGTACGTATCGATGGCAATGGCAAATATACTCAAGTCACACACATGTCAAATTTGCTGCAGCTGACAATCTCAAATTCCGATTCCGGAAAGCTATTGCTGTGAATACCCTAATGGAAGAAACTAATCTAACTCTGCGAAATTCAGGGAACAACTGAGGGCTTCTATCCTCCTCTATTTCAATATACACTGGACAACATATTTATTTATATAGTGTTATTTCTAAAGCACTGATAACCCCTCAATACTATGGTATTAACATCGTAAATAACAGCTTTTGTTCTAAGCATAGCATAGCACAGTTGGATCTCAGACCTTCTCTAGGAGAGGGAATGAGCCGTAATCCACGCGGGCCTAGTTCGGGTTGGTGGATATCACGTCTTCGAATTTTAGGTCCAAGGACATGCCGGTTTCCTCACGATGTTTTCCTTCACTGTTTTGAAAGCAGTGATGATGAAATAAATTACACAAAGTACGTTAAGGAATAAACAAACAATACATAAATGTTATTGTATTTTTAGTTTATTTAGGTTATACATAAATAAAAATAAAGTATCTCTAGGATTATACTCGAAAACCCTGGTTAGTTAGAAAAAACTAGTTAGTTTCAAATTGAAAGAGGAATAAACAAGAATATCCACTCTCCACCAGGATATTTATAGCTATTCTAGAAATTTGAAATACATATTCAGATTAATAAACTGGAAAAAGCAAGGCCTAAATCGACATGAGAAATGCATGAAACATTCACCTACATTTTCCTATGTTTGGTTAATATTTCACTGTTTTAACTGTACAATTTAAACACAGTCAAAATCAACAAGTTGTGTCAATTTATTCTGTGTACTAAACTAAGACAACATTAGCTGTTTTCCCTCTACCTGTACATGACAAAATTACTCCGTATAACTAAACAACGGAAATCATAATTACGACTATTAGACGTCAGATTTCCGTAACAGGAAAGCTCCAAGTTTGTAATTTAAGATATTTATATAGTTTTCGTAAGTTAGTTTGTTAGATTAGTTTGTTACCTGTCTGTGAGAATCTTTATCTATATATATAAAAGGAGAATCTGACTGACTAACATATCAATGCACAGCCGAAACTATTGGGACTACGAGCGTAAAATTTTCTTTTAATGACGTAGGCGAACACTAAGAAAGGATTTTCTAAAATTCCCTCCCTAAAGGGATGAAACGCGTGTCCAAATTTTGGCAAAAACCTATTTTCACGCGGGCATAGCCGCTAGCAGAAAGCTAGTATAAAAAAATAGATACAAAGGTAGATTCAATGGCGATTTGGACACAATATAATAATATATTCGAATATAGTCCGAATCAACACTATTTTATTTTCAAAAATCGTTAAACGCATCCATTCAAAGGGTTGAAGCACTTCTAGCCATTACGTTGACCGCAAAGAAAAGTTGTGTATTCATTTAATTTAGTAAGGTAAATTTGAATCACTTGGAAGAGTCTTGATTAGTCATTTCGAAAGGACTAACTTTGAATACGCTAAGCTGAAGAAAGCTGAGTGAATTTTAGTTCAAACAACAATCGGCCTAGGCATCCGATTGGATGCCGGCATTTGACGAACTCCCTACGCGTCCAATTAGATGGCTAATTTAAACAGATGGCTGTGACATAGCTACTACTAAAATGGCTGAAACAGCTACTACTTAACCAGACCCCCAATTATTATTTTTGTGGTTGCTATACTCCATCAAATAAACCACTAGATGACCAAAGTATACATGTTAAAATGGACCTTCTATTTTTTGACAACTTTAAAAGACTTTATCAATTCTACCCGATGCGGTTTTTCCTAAAATTAGCCAAACTATACAGTTTATAATATAACAGCTTAATATAACAGCTTCGCACGGGTGCAATGGTGATATTAAATATATGCATGATTTATACATATAAACCTTCCTTCAATCACTCTATCTATTTAAAAAAAAATCGCATAAAATACCACAGTGTTGTCTTTTTTAACCCAAAGGTTGACTGGTAGAGAATGCCTATATACCACTACTATACATGAAGATTAAATAAATAAAAATCCGTTGCGTAGTTTTAAAGATCTAAGCATACAGACAGCGGGAAGCGACTTTGTTTTATACTATGCAATGATAGTAAATAGTACAAGATTTGTACCTCGTATCCTGAATTGTATAAAGTATTTTACGTAATACGCGAGAGAGATAATTATAGCGAGTCTGGTCTACTAGTTCGTGATACATTAGTGCAGTTTAGTGCAGCTTAGTGACCGCAGCGATGTAATGTGTAATGATCCCTGGAGCGCACAGCAGTGGCAACACTAACAGTTTGCTGGTCCACCGCTCATGAATACTGGTGTAATGCGTTCCGCTGGGCTGACGATGACAACTTTATTTCTGTGTTTTATTTCACACTTCCGTTTATGAAGTGGAGTGGATGTTAATGTTTTATTAAATGATTATAGAGGTCTCCTACATTCACGGTATTATTATTATTTTTTTGGTAATCGCTCAATAGTATATTTAATCTATTTATGCCTATATCTTGCTTTAGATCGGACTCAAAGGACGTGTTAGACTTTTACCATCAAAAAACTCACCTTTGTGCCTTTATTTACCTTTTACGTTCTAGAACTGTAACTCTCACAGTAACTCTTTCATAAGTTCCGAAGAATCCAAAACCGTAGGAACGGGGTAGGTTATTTAGTCAGTAAGAGTCTGACACTGTTTCCCGCTCCGCCTTAGGGCGGGATTCATCATTGGATGATTTTTACCTCTGGTAAAAATGAGGACGGTGTTGCACTCGCCAGTTATTCCTTAAAGAGAGGACTTATCTCTGCGATGATATACACTCTGATGTGGTGTATCCAGAACAAGGTTGCGTCAGCAGCTATGTCGATAAATACAGCAGTGAAATATAATCTCTGTAAGAGCGGTTTCGTACTACGTCCGATTCGGATTCGATCCAAACTCGTGAAAGTATGGGTTATAGTAGCCGAAGCCGTTTTGTTCAAACCATATATAGTAGTGGAGTTCGGATCGGACGTACTGCAAAACCGCTCTAACACTGCTGCTCGTGGCTGAAAGGAAGGCTCTGGCCCTGGTATAAAGGCAAAGTAGAAACAGAGTGGGTTGTTTAGTCAGTAAGAGTCTGACACTGTTTTCCGCTCGTGATTTGTCATTGGGTGATTTTTACCCACCATAACAAAAAAATCAACTTACCTGTTCACTACAACTTATCAAAGAAGCAAGCGGAGCGAATTGATAATGTATTGATCAATCAGTGACTTTTGTTTCAGCCAGACTAAAGATGGACGGACAATCTGACGTCATCAAAACTGGCCCAAGTGTTAACGATAATACGGTTATGTCGGTCGTAATAAGTTGGTTATGGCTTATATTAATGTTTCATGGCCTATAACATTCGCGTAAAGTTATTTAGAATTAATTAAAGTTGGCAGAATTGCTTTATAGTTGTTGCGTTTTAGTAGGGCAATAGCGGTCATTGACTCACTTATATTAACGTTCTTAATTTTGAAAATGGAATTCAATGTAATTATTATTATCCATACTTACTTAATATTATAAATGCGAAAGTAACTCTGTCTGTCTGTCTGTTACGCTTTCCCGCTTAAACCTCTCAAACGATTGAGAAAGGACATAGGCTACCTTTTATTGCGAAAAAAAGGACGCAGACAAAGTCGCGGGTACCAGCTAGTTACCTATAAAGAAGAAAGATTCGTATGTGTGTATTTTGTTTTGAATTTGGAATGAACTCAAAAATTACTTAAACTATTTTAAAAATAAAGCTTGTAATGATTTCAACCGTAGAATAAACACTTTATCACTGAGTTATTGAGTAGGTATATTTGCTACTTTCAAGTAGGTGAAGCTTGTAGTAGAAGCTAGTATTAATTATACATCATTAATTAAGTTGTTCTTGAGGCTCAAACAAGATACATTGATTTTTCTACCGTCTAAACAACTGATGGAAAATTCAAAATTTATTAACGATCGTATCTCTTACTTTTTTATTTCAGTGTTTTTTTTTTATCAGATAACAGAAAGTTTCTTGTTTATCTTGTAATCACATTTATTTATTTATTTATACTCTATTGTACACCACATTACAAAAAAAATAGGACAAACATTTTTTTTCTATAACACTTCTATTGTTCGGGTTCCGTCGAAGAGATATTAGGAAAAGGGCAATGACCGCTATTGCCACGCTTAAACAAACTGACTATACAGTCGTTAACGTTGTCAGTCAAGTATATACTTGAGTAATAAAAATTTTATTCGAATTCAATTGCTGTTTGTTAATCTTGTTAAAACTCAAAACTAAATCCTAATTCAGCGATGATCTAAAAGGAAAAATAATAGAGAGAACCCATAAAAATAGTTGTAAAATTCGAAATTGGTAATTTTGTCTGGGAATCGCCTCTTAAAAATGGAAAGTACTAATTTTATAGGGGTGGAGACAGGGGTGGAAGCTAGTAACTCATAATTCCAGCCAATTTGAAGCCATACCATAGTCTTACCCCTTACTTACGTATCGACTAATCATCGTGAGTTAAAGTTAACTATAAGTAACTATGTCAACACCTTACATTAAAAAAAAATCTGATTGATCTTTTGGTCCAGCAGTTAGGGTGTTATTTGTCTATATATCACAAAGATATCATCATCATCAGACTTTTCAATGTCCCGTCATCATTTCAGCCGAAATACGCCCACTGTTAGTCAAAGGCCTCCCCCAATTGGCGACATAATGATCGGTCCTGTTCTCTCGGATCCATTGGTTTCCCGCAAACCTTGCCAGTTCTTCGGTCCACCTTGTAGGAGGCCTCTCTGATAACGTTTCCAAATTGCGAACTAATAGTACATTTTGATACAAGTGCAGGAAGTTTGTCATTGCGACCGAGGCGAAATTCACACGAGCCGTAGGCGAGTGTGTTATGGAGCCGAGGGCTGCAATGACAAATCTGCACGTGTGTCAAACGACGTTTTTCAATACACTTACGACTTGTGAAATAAAGAAAGAAAGAAAAAATGTTCAATCGTATCTCAAACATACAGTAGAAATATAAGAAATATATAAGTATAGCATTCAAATCTGCTCTGGTCTGTTTCTAATTTCGTGGGGTCGTCCAGCGACTCTGGGGGACGCCTCGCGCCTGATTCGATAAACTAAGTAAAACAAAATAGTCACCCGTGACCGTGACGATAAGGAAGGAATAAAAAAGCCCTTGTTGTGATAAACTCAAAAAAGCACTTGGGTGATATACATGCTATATTGAACCTAATAGGAGTGCGATAAGAGGCAGTTTTCGAGTAAGTGTATTGAAAAATATTAATCTCATGTTCTATATTCGACTGTATAATAACTAGGTCTATAATGTAAGTTCACAATTTCACATAAATCTAGGCTTATTGGTCGGCAGTCATTTTGATAATGGGTATTGATGCGATGCTGTGTTTTAGGCTTTGGTTGGGTTAAGTAATCCGCGCATAAGCTTTGCGATTAAATGCATCCAACTTTATGCTTCGAAATACCAAACATGTAAAATCGATTTAGATGTGATTTAGAATTTCATGATTTAAATTCAAACAAGAACTGACTATTCATTTAGCGCTTTTGAATTGATATAAAAAGAATGAAGAATATTCAATGTTTGTGTGATGAGCACGATCATTTGTTCTGTGTCTGGGTGTAATTTATCTATAATATGTGTGTATTTAGAAGTATTATGTTTATCAGTTGTCTAGTACCCATAACACAAGCTCTGCTTTACCTTGGGACTAGAAGGCGTTGTGTGATAGTTGCGGACAAATTATTTCATATTTTATATTATTTTAATGCATAGATCTCTTCTTTTATCAGTTTCACTGAGGTGGCCAAACAGTCGAGCCGTCTCCTGGTCAAAGTCAAAGTCCAAAATATTTTTATTTCACATAGGCCTTGAGACATGGGCACTTGTAAAACATCAGAAGCTAGTGCCTGGTGTCAAATTGGTCGTTTCCTTTGGAGAAGAACCGGCACGAAAATCCATGGTTACTCTTTTTAAAAAAATGGTTGGATACAGTATTAAAAGATAAATTATGTAAGGACAATGCAGACTAGTTAATATTATACTCACGAGTACAACAAAAATAACCGCAAAAATGGTAGGAAGTAATCGAAGATATGCGTTTACAACGTTTACGTATCTTAGGACCACGCCAAAACAGTGGTTTTGGCGTGATCCTAAGATACGTGGCCCACCACTACCTTTTAACTCTATGCTATTGATCACCATTTCACGAGCTTACCTCCGGCAAACATTTTTTACCTGTTTCGTAATATTACCTAGAATCATTTTAGGTCATTATTGAAAACAAATGGCGTGGTAAACGTGACAAGAATTTTGCGGTTACATCCTACGCTGAGCGATGACAAGTGATTCCTCAGTACCTACGTATTTTTCGGTTCTCAAGCCTACATTATGGGTGTAATTTATCTATAATATGTATGTATGTATTTAGAAATATATACCTAAGTATGTTTATCAGTTGTCTAGTACCCATAACACAAGCTCTGCTTAGCTTAGGACTAGACGACGTTGTGTGACAGTTGTGGAATCATTACATAGTATAAAACAAAGTCCCGCTGTCCCTATGTATGCTTAGATCTTTAAAACTATACAACGGATTTTGATGCGGTTTTTTTATGAAAAGTAACTTGTTTTAATGATACTATATGTTATTTTAAATATCTGATATATTGTGCACCCCTACCACAGTGTTGTCTTTTTTAACCCAAAGTTTGACTGGTAGAGAATACCTTGTTGCATCAAGTCCGCCTATGTACCGCTACTGTATATGAAAATTAAATTAAAGTATCAATATTCCAAATCAAACAAGGTTAGTCAACCTTGTTTGTTTGAAATCTTTAAAAAAACAAAACGTCGAAAAGTGAAGGACCTGTCTTAAAATTAAATGGGGCGTTCAGAATGACGTACTGTAGAATATGTATTAAAGCTGAGTTTTTTTTATGATCCATCGGGTTCAATGACTTTGACACGTGTCTGTCTCAGCCCCTGTACTGAATCACGCCGTGAAGATAACATAGGTACTCATAGATAAGTAGGGAATATTCATAAAGCGATCGAATATTGTTAGAAACTAATCTTTGCCAGCGGCTTCACCCTCGCCCTATGTTACTCAGTAATAAAGATGCATTTTACTGGTGAATGAAATTTAAGAATTGGTTCAGTACCTATTTTCATAGACTAACCTTCTAAATACAAATTTTACATCATTATGATATTACTAGCTTGGGACAGAATATACTAAAAATTAATCAGTATAATTTCAGCCTAAAGACATTAATTTTTAGACATTGGTCTAATATCGCCACAACGATCAGTCTTGTGCGTCTCGCATCCAACCGATCCCCGCAAACTTCACCAGAACATCGGTTCACCTTGTGGGAGGCCTTCCAACTCTTGTATGCTTCTTGTACGCGGTCGCCATTCCAGAAGTTTTCGACCACAACGGCCATTTGTTCTGCGAGCAATGTGCCGTGCTCATTACCACTTTAGAAAAAAAAATGAATAGGAAATGTTCTTTTTAATGACTATTAACTCACCTTATGTAACCTATTCACTCTCGACTTAAAGACTCCCAGGTTGTAGCTATCACAAAACACAAACTCCGGCAGAAAATTCCCATTCACTCTTTAGCTGAATGCTCAATGAATGTGTTCCCAAAACGCCTCGCAAATATGTACCTTTTATTTAAATCTATTCAAAACATAATCTTCTGAGAAAGAAAAGAAAAGTAACAAACGAAGAAAATGTTAACATTAATAACATTTATTGTTATAATTTAAATTAGGTTAGAAGTTTCATTTCGTTGAATTATACAGTGAAAACAAAATATTCAATATAGGGTCGACTTGGCCACTGTTGTGGGCCAAATTAACATATTATGGCCCATGTCTGTGGCGCGTATCTTTGCTGCCATTTGTAAATAAGATTATACCTTAAGGGTCCACGAGTTATGAAAGGAGGCGCACAATCAACTTTACTGCTTGCTTACTGCTGACGTTTTGGTTTTAGACGCTCTTTTGTCTTAGCACACGTACTTGTACTTTTTGTTTTAAAGTGGGAAAACATCACATCGACGCTAGAAAGGCAAAAATATCTAAGCGACATTGACTGAACTTTACAGGAGAGTGATTTTAAGTTAAAATGATTAGGAAAATAATTATTCTTTAAAAACCAATCGGATTTTGATAATAATAAATTATTACCATGACGTTAATAATATATAAATCCGACTATTTCGTCATTTAGTATTTTTTAAAATTTTAAATCACTTGGCCGTTAAATTTGCTCAATGTCGATGTCGCTTAGATATTTTTGCCTTTCAAACGTTGATATAGGTGTCGGTAGTGTTGACTGCTGTTGGAGTGACTGGGTGTTACGCCACGTGTCACCAGTTCGATTACCGCTCAGAACAATTAATTATATCTACACCAATATAATAAAGAAGTAAAGTTTGTTTTTTGTTTTTTATTTTTTTTTGTTTGTAGGAGGTAATCTCTGGAAGTACTGGTTCGATTGCAAAAATTTTTTCACAGATAGAAAGCTGCTTCATTTCTGAGTGTCATAGATAATATGATAAAGAAGTAAAGTTTGTTTTTTTTATCTCGAAAAATTGTATAGGAACAGAGTTAAATATGTTAAAACAAGAAATTTTCCGCGGACGAAGTCGCGGGCAGAAGCTAGTGGCATATAAAGATAGTTATTCCGAGTTTGGGTGTCTTATGTATGTGAGTTTACATGCTTGTAAACTCACCGATACACGATTAATGCCTTGTGTGAGTAACAACATTGTTTTTTTTTTAATTATATGGCCGTGAATGAACAAGCTTTAGTTAGTCATATCATTAAGTGCTGACAATTTATCAAACAATTAACTTTACTGAACTTTAATTTCACAACTATTTATTGATTTAAAAGACAGTTCTTGGTGATTCTTGGACGATCTTCTACATAGAGATCTATGTTTTGGATCGTGAACACAAAGTTCCAAAAAGGTTTTGGTACTTTTTTGTGACTCTGAAAGCTTGACAAATAACGTACCAGTAATTGCTTAAATGATTTAAATGATTTTGAATAAACTACGGGAAAAAAAAACTAGCCCTAGTAACACACGTCACGCATACATTCATCAACCTACCCATGTAATACCGATATATTACATTACTATTAATTTTCATTGTAGGAACATTGAAATTCAATATATTTTATACGGTACTTGACAATATTCATAAATACGAAAAGTAAAAAATATATATTACATAAGTATTTTCTCAAGGAAAATCATTTATTTAGCAACGAATTTTTTGTATACTTAAGAATAGCCTAAATCCTTATATTAAAAGACTAGCTTTTGTCAGCGGCTTCGCCCGCGTGCATAAATTATAGCCCATATCACTTAGGAGTAAAGCAGCTTTCTAATGTTACTATTTTTTTTCCAATCGGACCAGTAGTTCCCGAGATTACTTCCCACAAACAAAAAAAACTTTACCTCTTTATTATATTAGTGTAGATTTGCCTGAATAAACCTTCACAATTTTTGAAATGATAAATTGCTTCGTGTTGTCACAAAAGCAGGACTGACAGACGAAACAATGCCTAATTGCGCTTAATAATTACTCTGAATATAATTACTACTATTTGCAACGTGAACGCGAAACAATCATATTAATTAATATTGGAAACAATCGTTTTGATTTGAGTATTCATATCAAATGCGTTCTCAGTGTTTGTTTCCAATTGTAGCACAATAATGTATTTGATTAAGGTATACATATATAGTGTAGTGTAGTGGCCGTAGTAGATTGAGAGCAGTGGTGGCCGAGTGGTAACGGCTCCGACTTACGAGTCGTAGGTCGCGGGTTCGAACCCAGCCAGGCGCATTACTTTGTGTAATTTATTTCATCACCACTGCTCTCAAAACGGTGAAGGAAAACATCGTGAGGAAACCGGCATGTCCTAGAACCAAAAATTCGAAGACATGTGACATCCACCAATCCGCACTGGGCCCGCGTGGTGGATTATGGCCCATTCCCTCTCCTAGAGAGAGGAGGCCTGTGTCCCTGCAGTGGGAACATTGAAAGGCTGATGATGATGATGATACATATATAGGTTTTTTATGGTTGGTAATAAGTTTTCAATGAATTTTATTTTCCATAGCAAGCTTTTATAGCGGTGGTTTATACTTATATAATTAAAACTCGTCAAGACGATTCACACGAGCCCAAACTCGACGTGGTTGTGCCGTTTAATTACAGAGTTCCTAAGGCTACCTCGCGATTCCATCATCAGATCAGTTCCATGTCATCATAATATTGCATTGTCATGCGATTTACACCTGAAAGCAAAATTGCTGCTCAATCGGTACAAATACAAATCTTTTTATTCGTCAATGCAGGTGTACAATACAAGAGGTGTTAAGAGTTACAGGAAGTTCGCTACATTGTGCCTGTGGGCATACGAAAATTATATTAAACGCGTATTACTTATATTATATTAACATACTTTGTTGTTAATTTCAATTAACCTATTATTATTTATATAATACTATTTAATTCCATTACTTATATCTATTTATTGCTAAACTCTATATAATATTGTTATTTTTTCGGTTGAAGATATGCTTCAAAATTGAGATGCAAGAATTGAGCCCAACATACACAGTTACATTGCAAACTAATAAAAAGCTTGTAAAAATGGGATATAGTGTCAGACTCTTTCTTACTAAACAACCTACCCCGTTCCTAAGTTGCCTTTATACCAGAGCCAGAGCCTTCCTTTCGGACGCGAACCCTTGCCCTAGTTGGCTACGACGCTTCTGCACAGTCCCTACAGTTTGCTAACAAATCCTTGAGGCGCGCGTCAACAGTACGACTGGGAGGGTATAGCTAGTTTGTCATTAAAAAAATTTGATTAATATTTAAAGGAACATAAGCATGAAGTACAATTTTCATCCGAGTTTTGGCTGAAACTGAATTTTATGAATTTTATCATAGTTTTAGGAACCCTGCCCAAACTTTTAAGTCATTTGACCTAATCAAAAAATACAAAAATAGTATTTATTTGAAAAAATAAACTTCCAGAAATAAATACAAAAATTTTCATAATAGATAACTTCACAACACGGCTCCTAAAAACCAAGTAACAAACTAAAAATACGCCATCGAAATGGTTTTGCAATATAGACGGTTTTTTTTATGAATATGAAAGTCGATAGTTTTTTTTTTAATATATAATTCAACCATCAACTGAAAAAAGCTGGAAATGAATATTCACCGTTACGTTGTTGAAACATCTACTGTCCGGACTAAGCATTTTGCCTCATCGTTTATACCGCGTACATCGAAGGACTGGAACAGCAGCAGAGCAGTTTGCAAGCTGCGGTCTTCTCGTCCGATTATAATTTAGGCGTCTTCGACGCTAGAGAGAATAAGCTCTTAATAAACTAGTGCGCCTCACCATCAATGATTGCATCACTGGTTACCATCAGGTGGGATCACAGTTAAGCACTAGTTTTTAGCAATTAATTTTTTTTTTTAAATGTTTTATTTTGTTTTTTTTTTTCATCAGGTGAGATCGCAGTTAAGCACTAGTTTATATGAATTAAAAAAGGAATCGGCTACAGTCTGACCGAGACTCCAAAACTGCATCCGAAACCAAAATCGAACTTTGTACGGACACAGCTTATTAGTAAGTTATATAATTTGCAGTTATCTACACTAATATAATAAAGAGGTAAAGTTTGTTTTTTTGTTTGTAGGAGGTAATCTCTGGAACTGCTGGTCCGATTGGAAAAATTTTAGCAACAATAGAAAGCTGCTTTACTCCTGAGTGACATAGGCTATATTTTATGTACGCGGGCGAAGCCGCTGACAAAAGCTAGTATTTATTATAACTACAAATTATATAGGGCCTACCCAGTGTAATTACCCTAATATAACTAACATAACATAACGTCACTCCTGGATTCCCGGGAGGTTAAATGGAGGCGAGGTGTAGGGGTAACGCGTATATAGGTATAGAACTACCATATTTTGTCACACTACTGAAATATAATGATCCAATGACAAAGCTAGAACTATATTGCGTACACGTCTGCCGCACATGCCGATCTGATAATACTTAAGTAATATTGCTAAGATTACATTAGATATTTTTGGGTGTAATATTGCTTTTTATTTCTGTGGGTACGCTATTAATAAGTCTCGGCACAATATACCCCTAGTTCACTCGCAATACGTATTGTTGGTACGCTGTGTACGAAGCCGTTCTACGCACAAATCACGCGTATTACATAAGTATGTTAGCGATTTTTATAATTTGTTGCATACACTATCGCTGTTTTTTGCATTAGCAACACTAAAATCTGTTTATTTCACTGGTAACTAGAATGGAATGCGTCTATGACAGCGCAACGCAACTGACAGCTTAGAGCTTATAAGAGTGGGGCGGCGCGCGCTATCACGAGTCACGGCACATTCCATTTTAGTCGACGGTACAGGCAAGATGGTCAGTAAGTTGTGCTATAGTTATTAACTTTTATAATTGTTTACTTAAATCTTTTACCCGTTTTGCCGGTTTTATTTCATCACCTTTTCCGCTAAATACCTTTCAACTACCGTAATTACAGACACAATTAAAAGACAAAAGATGTGCAAACGCCGGCGTTCACTGGAGAGGGGTAATTACTTCGCAATAATTACTTCCTTATTATTACGAATGTTAGATTCTTCACATGACCTTTATATATCTACAAAACTGACCTTATTTAAATAAGTATCAAATCAGTCTCTAAAGTTAACACATGTGTGCGTCGGTCTAATGTATGTCTACCTTTCATCTTCAAAATATCATCCTATAAACTAAGGTTTGATACTAATAAAACATAAACAATGTTTCCAACTCAATGTTTATAATTAAACAATATTTACAAGTATTTGACAGATTTTATTCTCCGTTAACAATATTAGGCCAACACAAATACTTTTCTTTCCTCATCAAAAGCGGCGAAGACTTCTCAATATTGATTTAAGTAAATGTTACTCAAATAGCTACACAAAGCGAACGAATCATTTGAATAGACGAAACATAATACAACAAATGGAGAAATATTTTTCTTCTTATAATTTTTGTTCTTAAGAACAGCGATGGGAAGTTTTAATTAAATTAATTAAAAGTTATCTTGGTAATAAAATTGTTACGTAAATAAGTATGGTAGTCTGGTAGACGAACAACGATTTCCATTTTACGTAAAAACAAACCATTCATTTTGTGTGTACTAATAATAAATCTTTAAGTGGCATATGGGAGCGTCTAATTAGTCCGCAGACACAGACAAAAAACGTCAGAGGGCACATCGCTAAATAACCTTCAGACTTGCTCTACATTTTTTCTTTGGATTTGGTTAAATTAGAAAAGGTAAAATAAAAATTGCCTTACGAAAATTGCAGACTAAAATTGTGTTTATTATTTTATGTAAGTAGATGTACCTATAAGCTTATCTAGTACGTATAGGTAGATACTGCTCTACCTTATCCTTGTCTGCTTCGAAGGAAGGGCGCCTATCTATCCCACTAATCTATGAAATGGCGAAAGGATACGTGAAATGTCCCTATAAATATTATCCCCATCGTTACAGAGCCTGCTATCAATCAATTGGTGTTTGTAGTGGAATAACAGCAATATTACAAATGGACTAGGATTATCAGGTTCCTAGCATTGGCTCATCACTGAAATGAATGGGACGGAAATACCTACGTGCAGCATTAATGTGTGGTTCCACTACACTGCTGTCATTAGTTGTTCATTTTCAACCGTATTAAAAATTTAAGCAGTGAAACATGACCCTTTTACTGCGCTTTCACACAAATTCAATATTAACAGACGCATTTGCAAATATTGTTAGTATACATTCAGCATCATAAATAAGGTATGAAACTGGTTTTATTTAACACATGTTATTGGATTTGGTTTCGATTAAATTATCAGATAGCAAAAGAAACTTATCCATTTATTAAAAATGGTTTCGATACTAAGATGTGTATTTACGTAATGAACCCGCAACATTGGATGCAAATTATTATGCTAATAAGAGCAGACACTCGATAGACATCGAACCCACATCAGGAGTTCTTATTAGATGCGATTGTATTACAGATATGGTTCGACACAAACGGGCCACCGACCAAGGCTAACGGTGGCTGTTGCGCGCTACCGCCACATTGTAATAGCGTCAGAAGCTAGCGACAGCCTCCGGTGTTCGGAATCTGCCACATTTTATAGCACTGTCTCTGCTGTGCAGTCTTACGATGGACGATTTGAATGTATAAAAATCCATTAAGGTGTTGTGCGTCACGTTGATGCGTGGCTACGCTCGTCTAACGGTTAACAACGTCGGGGACATTGTGGCAGTGGTGGGTGTCGGGGTTTTATATGGGCTGTAGCGACTACAAGTGGCGAGTCGCGGACACTGCTGTAACGAGTGGCCGCCACCGGCTAAACCTGTGCGACGCGTCTATATCATTATATAGTACAAAACAAAGTTGCTTATGCGTATGCTTATATCTTTAAAAGTACGCGACGAATTTTGATGCGGTTTTTTTTATAGATAGAGTGATTGAAGAGGATGGTTTATGTGTATAATACATGCATAATATATTCAATATCAGGACCCGTGCGAAGCTGAGGCGAGTCCCTAGTAAAACATATGACAAAGTTGGTTAAGTCGATGTCACTAGCCACCAGTGGCTGTGGTCTGTGGCCCGTTTGCCCTGAGCCTATAAGTCGGCACTCAGTACGTCCTCCGCCGAGAGCTCGAGTACCTCAACAAACATGTTTTTCCTCATAATATCTACGTGATTGTTGAACATGTGGAAAGTTCTCCTAAAAGGATTGTTACAGTTTGAATATTAAACGAGTACATAAAGCGGGATCATGGATAAAGAAAATATTATTTTTATTTTGCTGAAAATATTTTATTGGTAACCGGTTTAAGTTTGATGAAATCAATCCACGAGCGTTCAATTGAAACGAAAATGTTAATAAAGAATGTAATATTTTTTTCTTTAACTTTCACACACCATTATTTAGTTCTAAATAAAGTAGAGGTGGTGGTATGAATACTTGTCACGTAATAAACATACAGCCCTCTCGACTCTTGGCGTGACCAGAGGGTTTTTTTTTACCAGTGGGCTTTATTTCTCTCAGCGAATCAGCATTGCCATTCAGCGTGGCAATGCTGTTTAGTGTGTGGATATGTATGATTTTTTTGATGCCCAATAAGTTTTTTCTTTTTTATTAACCATTTGAAAATTTTAACGTATTTTTATTTTATCAAAACTTAAAAACACATCTACAATGTTATAAATAGCAATTGCACAACAGACACAACAAATGATCGTGCTCATCACACAGTCATTTGTCTTGGGAAGGAATGTAGATCGAACCCATGACTTCCGACATAGCAGTTACTGCTACTAACTACTAGACCAACAGCTCAGCCACTTTATTAAAACGTTTACAACAAATTTTAATCCAACTAGGTGTACAAGCATAGTTTACCAACAACACACGTGGGTTGAGCTGACCGATTTCCGCATGAAAAGTCTACAAATAAACTTTCCTCGTACACTTTCAAAAGGGCAATCGCAATTTGCAATTCACACAATACCCCACAAAGTTGGCGAAGCAATTATTACGATATCAAAAGGTTGATGTAACAGCCGCCTACTTGCACTCGCTGGCTGAATATTGATGACACTGCTTCACTGTAGCCAATCTGTGTTCTATGCATAAGTAATGAAGAAAATATGGAACCTAGAGTCAAGTGAACTATAAATATTGACATCAGATGTCGTTTACAGCGTAGAGGACCTATTGCCGAACAAATCATGTATTGTTAAGCGCACAAAATAACGAATGTCAATATCATATTCTGGGAGCGACGACTCGTAAGTATTCTTAAAACGGAAATTGAAGTTTGCAATATTAATAAGGACAAGTATAATTCGCTGTGATTTGTTTGATATATATGGTTACGTAGGTACACCTATGGTAGTTTAATTTTAGGTTCATTCAAACCTTATTTATATACCTACTAGTGACCCGCCCCAGCTTCGCACGGGGGCAATATTTAATATATTATGCACGTATTATACAAATAAACCTTTCTCTTGAATCACTCTATCTATTAACAAAAGCCGCATCAAAATCCGTTGCGTAGTTTTAAAGATTTAAGCATATATAGGGAAGGAAGCGACTTTGTTTTATACTATGTAACGATTATAAAAGGAGAAACTGACTGACTCAATGCACAACGCACAGCCGAAACTACTAGGCCTACTAGCGTGAAATGGTGCATATGGCTTCCTTTTATGTCGTAGGCGATCACTAAGAAAGGATTATTATCCAAAATTCACCCCCTAAAGGGATGAAACGCGTGTCCAAAGTTTGTGCGAAAACCTATTTTCACGCGGGCAAAGCCGCTGGCAGAAAGCTAGTTAGTTATATTAGAGTATAATAAATCATACTGAAAGTCCTAATACATAATAAATAATGCATATAAGTTTGATATTATTTCAATCTTTATTTGGCCGACTTTCTTTAAACCTTTTATTATGAAAGAAAAAAATCCTACATCAATGATATGGTCCCTTTTCTTATATCTATGGTCCCAAACAAGGATTGACATTTCATCAAGTATTAATGAAGATCTGGCCAGTTGATAATGTGGTAACGATGGAGCGCGGTTGCCTAAAAGTAACCTATTCACTCTTGATTGAAAGACCTGGACCTTGACTCTCTCTTTTTCCCACTAAAAGTTATATCGAAGTAATACTCCTATAAAGGCTTGTGGTAGACCCCCTGTAGAAGGTCCACTCCTCCCTCCTTACGTCCAATGCTGATGGTTTCTCTATATATTCCTGTTTCTGGCGGAGTGAAGGCACCCATATACTGTGGAGTCAAGAGCGGTGCGGATCTAGTCTATTAGAAAGCTTTTACAAAACACAAACACGCTTTACTCTTGTTCGAGAGTTCGTACTTACAGCCCCAGTATTAATAATAAATAAATAAATAATAATAATAAAATGCTTTATTTGTTTTTAACGACAATTTTACAAAACAATTATACTTCTGCCAAACTGCATAGCAGTTTGTTGGCAGACGTAGCTCCCCTCGTAGGTTTAACGCAGTCTGTCAAAATACAGTTTATCGATTACATGTGTAAACAAACATTTAAAAAATCAAATTGTCTCTCTTTGTAATATAAGTACACATACAGATTTAGAAAAGGGAAAAAAAAATCATCACTACATAGTATAAAACAAAGTCGCTTTCTCTGTCCCTATATCCCTTTGTATGCTTAAATCTTTAAAACTACGCAAAGGATTTTGATGCGGTTTTTGTTAATAGGTAGAATGATTCAAGAGGAAGGTTTATAACTATAATATATCACATTTGCACCCGTGCGAAGCTGGGGCGGGTCGCTAGTATTCTATAAAACCGACCAAGAGCTTGTCGGGCTCCGCTCACTGTAGGGTTTCGTAGATTCATGTCCGTTACAAATTTCTCACAATGTAACAGAATCTTTTAACTACGACTTCAGCGCTAAGTAGCCCATATATAACTTAGTAACTCAATTTCCCGAGAGATGGCGCTGTACGCGGTGGTAATTTTGGATTGCGTGAACCGATTATCAAAATACAGGCCCCAAGCCTATTTTGAAAGCCGATGATAAATTAGGCTTTTAGTAATTGTTTCATTACTAAGCGTAATTATAATAATTATGCTAAAGAGAAAGGTTTTGTGTAAACTGTTCGTTTATAGCGTCATAAACTACTAGATATGCTTAAAACAGCCATTCTATTGTCACCTAACACACTGGCTACACGCATTAAATAAATAAACCAGACACTGTTTGTTACAAAAAAGTTCTTATATTCTTTTATGAAATAATTATGGCCACATATAACAACCAGACAAAAATATAAGTATTTAGTAGGTTAATTTTTTTTTACATAAAAAGTTGCCCCACACTAGGAATTACTACTCCTGTGTCGTAGATGCGTTCACAAACATATAAAGTCACATACACAAGATACCCAGTCCCGGAACACCTATCTGTAGGCCATACAAATATTTCGAACGAGTCGAACCCGCAACTTTCAGCGCAGCAGTCAATCGCTCAACCACTGTGCCAGCAGAGCCGTCAATGTATGTTTTCGTTCAGTTGTTTTATGTGTTTAAATTTTCTTATGTAAAATCTGACGGAAGAGTTTTAATTTTCGAATTTACGTTAACCAATATCTAACTTACTAACCCACGCTGGTCCCACATCGTGGATTATGGCCCAGACTTCTCCTAGAGAGGTCTGAATTCCAGAAGTGGAAACAGTATAAGACCGATTATTTAAGCACCTTTTTTGTTGACGGGAGGCAACCTTCAAAAGGTGCCCGGACCTTGGCGATAATTCCTGGGAATGTGGGATTTTTACCTCAACAAAACCACTACGGTGATCACCATCAGCACGAGTTACTTTAAAACATTCAGGTACTGTCACGTTAGAAATACACTTATCAAACCCAAAACTACAAAATGATTGTAAACAAATTGTTTGCACCAAACATATAGTATCGTGAAATTGAACATTTTATCAATCGGATGGTTGTCAGTTTCGAGCTGAAACTGAAATGAAAGCGCAAATAATCCAGTCAACACTATTATTTACGAAGCTTAGCTAAAACTGAATATTTCTGTTCTTTAGCAGTATTTTGCAGAATAACGTTGCAAAATAAAAAAGAACGATAATTAAATTAAATGGTTTAATCACGCATTGGATTTTTTTTTGTGTCGGAAATCACGGTAGCCGCTGCGGTGTGAAAGGTGTCTGTTCCCCCACTTGCGACGCATGCAACCTCCTTCTTCACTAGCATTACTGCTTCACAGAAGGAGACGACTATAGCGCATTCTCCCTCGCTCTGGACCATGAACCAGGGCCCGGCCTGAAAAGACACCGCAACCGATCGCCTCCACCGTATGCTTGCCAACATGTCCTCCGAGCGATCTACTCCCAAATTTACTATGCTCGGTAAGGACTTGCCTAATGTGGAAGGTGCGGACGCCGTGACGCCGCTCCAGATACTCCTCAAAAAAGGATATGCCATGATATTATGTATGGTGTTGGGTGCGAGGGTCATTATTTCATACATCAATATGCAAGTCTTGGATTTCAGGATACCTAAAAACTAAAAGCATTCTATAACGTGGGTTCGATTTATCGGACTATGATTTATCGGGATATGGCCTGCAGTCACACTTATTACCCAGACCCGGAACAACTAGTTGAGATCTAAGTGTGTTGTATATCTGAGTTTGCGTGTATCATAAAAATCATTTAGAACATTGTAGAAAATAGAAATTGAAAGAAATGCTTTATACCAGTCTTTCGGCTGAAATAATTATCATTCATATGTTGCCATAACAACCGGTCTATGTGTTGCATCCATTAGATTCCTGCGCCACCACCACCCACCACCACCTAACCACCGAGTGACCACCTGGTAATCGCTCGGTCTACGTTATATAAAGACTTTCTCTTCGATACACGGTTGTCACTTCGGCTCTTTTTGGCCCCATCGCCTATCTCTTCTGAGAGCAACGCCCGCTGCCCATTGCCACTTTGGTATGGCGATTCTTTGAGCTACGTAGGTACCCTTTTAAGAACAGTAACTTTAAACAAAATTGGTGGTGCCTACCCAACACTTTCGTGAGCTCTATTATTCAAAACATTTTAACTTTACTAAGAGTATTCCTACTGCAGAAACACACTGTAGCTGACAAGGCAATTTAACATTTCTAGATAGAATACAGAATACTGAGTGGCAACTTGTACTAACAAAATATTTAGGTTAGTATTACTCGATATTTCAGCGTTCGTTACGTATTGGAGATGCAACATATACGTGGGTTGTACTGGTAAGGAAAGTTTGTGCACCTCATTTGAAAACTCTTCAGCAGCTATCGCTTGAAATAAAGAATGGAAGAAGTATGGCTTTAGTTTGTACGCTGTTGTTGTTTATGGATCATATCATTATAGCAGAAAGATATTTATAAACTAGGTCTGTGATGTTAATTATTCAGTAAGTTGTTATTACATTTGTTATGACAACTACTTTTCTCATAAATCAATAATAATATAACAATTAAGTCCACAACTATCACACCACGTCGTCTAGTCTCAAGCTAAGCAGAGCTTGTGTTATGAGTACTAGACAACTGATAAACATAATTATACATTCCTAAATACGAGTACATACATATTATCACAGATATTATAGATAAATTACACCCAGACACAGAACATATGGTGCTCATCACACAAAAATTTGTCTTGGGTGGGAATCGAACCCACGACCTCTGGTATAGCAGTCAGGGTCACTAACCACTATACAAACAGGCCAGTCAGTTATCACTTTAATTATTATCCTCTGTTTCATAGACGTCACCCATCATATGTTGGCTGACGGCTGTCTAAGGTGTAAAGATATGCTTACGCCTTTATTCTTCGACGGCGCGTAGATATGCGCCTCAAAGAGATGTCAGCAAAACCTAGGGGCCCAGGGTCAAAACCTACTAGGGCCATGGGTTGTGTGAAAGAGAATCCTAAATATAGACAAGGAACAGGACTGGGTTTTAGTCAGTAAAAGTCTTAGGTACATGAAAACAAGGGGGAGATGTCATTGGATGATTTCCAACGCTAAAAAAAGCCTTAATTTTTAGAAATACTTTTCAAGCCACTTACCAGGCACTCAGCCCAGTTCATACGACCAACCTAGCTTTTAACCGTCCCACCAAACTTGAGGGGAGAACAGAATGTGTATTCTTAATCGTCCAGCTATTAAGCTATGATAGCTCCCTCATTAAACAAAATAAACGAGTGCAAAATGTAATTAAAGCTACTGAAATGATTTCAACGAAAATATTTCGACGGGTTTTATCGAAAGCTTTATATTTTGTCGTCATTCAGTTAATGCCGTGACAGTATCAATTAGTGCCGACTGCCTCCCATTTTTACGAATGAATAAGGAGTATGGAAAGACCAACGAATAACGATAATAGGGAACTTTTATCGACAATCGTACAAAATAAACAGATGCGACGAAACGTCCATTCATGTTAGCGTTATGAACGTGGCATGCTTTTATCGTTTTCATACTAAAATAGCGTTTTTCTTAAATAAATAACAGTTGTTTATTTCTGCTATAACGTCGCTGGAAACATTAAAGTGTCATTTTGGTTGAACCGTCGGGGTTGGGGGTTATGGTGACCGCTTTTTGAAGACTCACCGTTTTATCAAGACAAGACGTACTCATTAAAAGAGGCGATAAACTTAGTTTATTTATTGGTCAAGGACGGAATACACAGAGAGCGTAGTTTGAAACAGTTAATACCGAAAGTCATAGACCAGCTAGTGGCCAAAAGATCGGCCGAAGCAGAAAGATTTAGAAGGAAAAGTGGAGGTTCAGCAGTATGACTTAATATAATCTAATAATTAAAAAAAAAAAACAAACAACTATACCATTTTTTATGTTCAGATAAATCATCGAATGACGAATCCCACCCTTGGGCGGAGCAGGAGATAGTATCAGACTACTACTGACTAAACGACCCACCGTTCCTTCCTGCCTTAGTTCCAGGCCCCAGGTTCCAAGGGTTGATGCGAAAGCGGAACTTTCGCATCAACCCTTGGCCCCAGAAGGCTTCGACCCGGCTGGCTCCCTACGGTTGCTGACAACTCCTTGAAAACAACTACATCTAAAGCTAGTCTATAGATTAGACCAATTTATAATCAATAGCCTACTTTTTCATAAAAAAAAATCAGTTATTCGAATAATCATTTAAACATTTTAGGTCGCTAAAATGTCGCTAAAGAGAAATTATAAAAATAATAAAAACTAGAACGTATTTTTTTAATTGCATAGAGCTAAGGCAAAAACAAGTAACGGTCTATATACCTAAGGACTTTCAACTTGTACAAAGGCTTATTTTGTAACTACTGGCAGTCATAAAAAAATAGTAGCCTGAATTGAAATAAAAGTCATGTGATAAAAATGGCGTGTCTTACTTTATTAACACAGTGTTACTTTAAGTAATACACACCATTTTCGCCAATCACGAATCACTTGCAAACGTAATTCGAAGTAAGGGATTTCGCATCGGTCACCATTGTCCAATATAACATGAATGAATTCTTTACTAGCGGTCACCATTATCACACGTGGCCCAAAAAGAACATACGCTAGCGGTCACTAATGTCCGACATCGACACTAACGTATTAATCCAAATATCATCGTCAAATTTAAAATGACCATGGATGAATGCTTTAGTAATCAAGTAATAATAACATTAAATACACGATTGTCAGCAGCGGTAACGGCCCCGACTTACGAGTTGTAGGCTCCGGTTTCAAACCCAGCCAGGCGTATTGCTTTGTGTAATTTATTTCATTACCACTGCTCTCAAAACGGTGAAGGAAAACATCGTGAGGAAACCGACGATGTCTATGTTCTAGAATCTCGAAGACATGTGACATCCACCAACCTGCATTGTGCCCGCATGGTGGATGTCGGCCCATTCTCTTTCCTAGAGAGAAGGCTTGAAACCCAGCAATGGGAAAATTATAAGGCTGATGATAATACATTTTTTTTTATTATAGGTGCGCGCTTGAGCGCTATCTCACCTGATAGAAAGCGACGATCCGGTCGACGATAGAGCGCGCTTACCTAGAAATAACCTATTCACTCTTGACTTAAAGATTCACGGATTGTAATACATAATTTAGGTTGTCAGTCAATCAGTACTCCAGTGGCGTATTCCATTTTATTGTTAGAGCTTCAAATACGTTTCAATTTTACGTTGAGCGCCCAGTAAAAAGAAGAGCGGCTCATATAAATAGTAGCTTCTACAAACAAATAAAAGAATTCGTGTAGGTATTCCCAGCGTTTTTCTTCACTACAATTAAACTAACTTTGATGTGGTTTGTACAAAGTTTATGATGGCTCAGAACAGATAGACATTTATAGCTCCCGAAACGAATAAACTATACAAGTTTTTTTTTTATATTTTTTTGCTAGAAATTCAGTTTTTCTGCCGTTGTTTGTAAATCGGATTGAAAAGGTTTAAAGGTTAGTTTTGTTGTTGGTCGGGAAAATAAAGTGTGAGATCTATGGTCGCTGTTGCAGCAATCGGGAACCGTTTTTTTGTGGTGCGTCAAAATCATCCAATAACGCCCGGGCGGAGCGGGAGATAGTATCAAACTTTTACTGAATAAAGAACCCACCCCGTTACTGTTAAGCCTTTCATATCTAGGTCAGACCTTCCCCTTTCGGAAGCTAGTCTATGGCCTCAGTAGACCCTGGCCCTACTGGGCCTCTACGTTTGCTGACAACTGCTTGAAGCGCGATCATCTCATTTGCTAAGTATGATGTGCTTTGGCAATACTTTTGTTCAACCAAACGCGCGCTATCGATTACTCTTGCTCGGCCCTTTTCAATCGATTGGATGGCGATCTACACATTGCTTGTCATCCACAAATACGCGCCCACGGTGGCTGAAGTTCAATCTATGACTCTTGACACCTAGGGCGTCTCCTGTCGCGGCGGCTTTGGTAAGAAGATATCACATACATAATGGAATCTTTACACAAAAAACATACAATTGCCAGCTATTTGACATTCGAGAGATTGGCTGGACACGAAATGGGGTTGCACTTAGAGCAATATGGCTTATTATACATAAGAGAGATCGCAGAGCAAACAGATTCGAAGAACAAAGTGAATACATTTTCCAAAAATATCAAGTTCCGGTTTTACATCTACGGTGAGGCCCTACCGCAAGCTCTTCGCTAGTTCTTTAGCTAGTTCACGACCACTCTGTCAGGACTAAGAAGAAGAAAAAAAATCCCTCTTTGTCGCTTTTTATCGTATTAGTCAGCAAGTAAATAAGTAAGCTACCTGTAAATGCAGTCAGTATAATTTAGGTGTTTTCAAGGCTAGAATGAATATGATCTTAATAAACTAGTGCGCCTCACCATCAACGATTGCATCACTGCTTACCATCAGGTGGGATTGCCGTCAAGCACTAGTTTATAGCAATTAAAAAAGACGTCTCGCAAAAGCCGCAACCAACCTACCAGACGATCCATAACCACGACCACTCCGCTAGGAGTATACGACTGAGAGGAAGAAAAAAGAAACTCTTTCTCGATTTTAACATGCCATATAAGTAAGTGCTCCTGATGATGACTTTGAACATAGATCACAATTAAAACAAAGCCAATTAGCCTTATGATTATAATAACATCAATTACAAAACATTAAACAATGAATATTTTATTCATATAATATGTTAATTGAACTGTACGGTATTAAACGTTAAAGGCGTAGGCACTTAGCTCTATTAGGAGGTTAACCCATTTAAAAGTTCAATTAATATAGTCCTAAGATAATATTATATGAACATTGGAGGACTTAATTGCGAACCCAGGGAAGGTTTTTGACCGGAGTTGAGTAAAAAAGAGAAATAATTCTGTTTGTTTTATTCGCAGTACAGTTTACTTTGAAAGTTTGCGATTCGTGGCGCAAACCCGGACCCGAAACCGAATATTTGATAGCAAGCTGAAATAGTTGATTTTTGATGAAGAAAGTTTTCATTTTGTTTTTAGAGTGAGTTTTGATGTGACGAATTTAATTATGCAGACAAATAATTATGTCAAATGTAGAATACAATATAATAGAAGAATATTTTTTCATACAACAAAAAAAAAGTAAAAATTTCACAGAAACTTATATGAATCGCTACAAAGTCAAAAAAATAAGGTAACATATCTTAAAAGTAAGTGTGTACAAGATATGTGAAATAAAGATATTTTGGATTCTATTTCGGATCTAAAAACCTATTACTGCGCATTAAATGTCGACCGCTATTTGGTTCAACTTATTTTCCTTCCTCTATACACTATATATTTCACAACAACACTTGTTCGTTTGAATTGTTTGAAAGAGTTAACGTGGTCCTGGAACGCAAAAAGAAAGTGAAGGAACACTGGTTTTTAGTCAGTAAAGTATGGAACAGACGGCTGTAATCCAGTGTTCAAATAAAGGTGACCTTGATTGGAGCTTGGTTTGTGTTTTTGGATTGTGTAGCGGCTACACAGACGTAATCCACGTGCCAAAAGTCCTACACTATATATCGTTTCAACCGAACGATAGTTTAGAAAACATGCATCCCAACCAAGAGCTTTGAAGGTCATGGATTACAACTGCTGTCTACACGGATTGAAGCTGGCAAGGACATTTATGTTACGATGCTAGATTGCAACCGTTTGGTCCACACTTAAGTCCGATAGTTGACTATCTATGCGCCTGTTTTATGTACTTTACACATGTAAAGGGTGTCTGTGTCTGTGTGGAGTAAGGAAGAGTATAACACACGTGCGAGAGACGTTATATGACAAGGTCTCACCTCAAAATGGTCTTATTTTGAGGTGAGACCTTGTCTACTTGAGTACGAATTAAGCACCTCTTATATTCCACTTTAATATTCCTCAGGATTATGTTATTAGAACCAAATCTTAAAGAAACGAACGCAACAAGAATGGCCCAAAAATGATATGTTTCCATTAAATACTATTCTACGAAATCCCACCACAAGTTACTTGCAAATTAATTCTCGTACACTGAGCAGGCTCATACTTTTTATTATTATTACCTAAACTTAATATAATTTAGTATTATATACTCGTAGGTACCTATGTAAGTTGAGAAAAAATCAAATTATATTAAATTTCTCCTAACTTCCAAAACTCTATAATTTTGGAATTCCTAGAAAATTATCTCAGTCAGTATCTCAACTGTACGAATTCATTTCATATTAAAAAATATCAAAAGTATTTGGAAGATCTAAGTGTTGCTACTTTTGGACCACAACAAATTTTGCCAATTCCAGTATGCACCGTCAATTGGCTAAGTAATCACATCAATATAATCAATTACAAATGATTATTTATAAATTCAGCATCAGAAATTATATTTCTCGAGTGGTCACAAAGATGTAAAATTGAAGCTTAATAAATAAATTGACTAAGGAGCACCTACTGTTTTTTTTTTTTTTTAATTGCAATAAACTAGTGCTTGACTGCGATCCAACCTGATGGTAAGCATTGATGCAATCGTTGATGGTAGTGCGCCTTACCATCAATTTAGGTGTCTTCAAGGCTAGAGTGAATAGTCCTAAGTCCACCTAAATTATAACGGGACGGAAAGACTGCAGCCGGCAAACTGTTCCAGTCCCTCGATGTACGCGGTATAAACTACGAGGCAAAACGCTTAGTCCAGGCTGCAGGTGTCTCAACAACGTAAGGGTCATACTCTTTAAGGCCTGCCTTGTATCGTGCATTGGGTAGTGGGACGGCGGAGAAGATTTGAGGCAGAGGCCTAAGGCATTTAGTCTCTTAAACATCTAGCTGGAATTAAGTGCACACATACTCATACTGTGCCTAGGTGGCAGTACGCGTATCACCGTGCATTTCATTCCGTCCAGTTGTGCCCGGATAAGCCCCCCCTGATTTTTAAATCCATTTTCTTTGCAAAATATTAATTGAAACTTTGATTTCAAAGTCAAAGTATGTATTAGTGTGCTTTTTGGTGATACAATAGGACTTTTTTTTTTTCTTACAATGATATTTCTTAGTATTATTATTTTTCTTAAAATGATTTACAAATTATATGTACATTCTGAAGAACACTTAACTCAGCTTTTTTCGTGAAAACATATTTCTAAAGATCGAAGAAGAGAAAAAATACTATGTTGTTATTATATTTTTTTTTTTATGTGAAAAAACATATGTTGGACGATGTTGTACATGTCTCTGTTATAAATGTACCTAGATACTTTTTTCGAATCAATTGACTTAGCCTTTACCGAGGAGTAGGCTTCAGAAAACCATTGTTCTATAGCACTGCTCGGGTTTTCGGGCTACTAAAGGAAGTTTAATTATTTACATTCTTGGATATTTCCCACAAATAGAACGCATAATATTTTAATATCTACGCGGCCATTGGGCGTTCACTTAGTGCTGAATGGCGCATAATCACGCGCGAACTGCGTTTGCCTGGTGTTAGACTGGTAGAATACGCAAAGGGTTCAGGATATTGGAGCCGGATTTTACAAGTTATGTAAAAACTTGTAATTACTCCCAAAAACAAACATCGTTTAGCCCATCGTTTAACATGAAGCTGTATTAATCAGCAAAGTCAACTGCAGATAAATGTTACTCTGATAAGAAAAAAAAGTGTTGAATAGGATATATTGACGACTTGTTCACGATGTATGCTTAACAAATAAAGACACCCTATGTTTTTTTATCAGAAATATATATATATATATTTTTCAAATAAACCATTTACAGGCACTTTGAATAGTCAAAATGGCGGTCAGGCTAAAAAGTGAAGCTGATTTGCACATTGCAATTGTTGCAAAGCGTAGATCTCTATGGAGAAGAACGTGTAGAGACTCCATGAATACTCTTATGAGTCGTGAAAACATAAATCATTATACGAATTATGATTTAGTTTAAATTCAGAAGATAAAGTTATTATGATGATTTAGTAAGGTAGTCTTATTTGAGTTGAGTGATTTCTTAGCAAATTGAATCTTCACCGCAGTACATGAAGAATTCGTAAACGACTCACTGAAGAACTTGAAGAAGCCAAGAGTTACTGACTCTGTATTAAACGTCGTAACAGCGACGTAGTCTATATGAAAAGAAAATAACATCCCATATGACACCATTACAGGAGACAGCCCTCCATAATGGAAATTTGCATACGCACCTTAAAATTTTATTCATAAGGAGAAAATTGTTTTACATATTCGGCGGGTGTGCTCGGGAACAGCGGCGGCCGCGGCGCGTCGAGCACTCGAGCAAAAATATCGAATTATTGTCGAGCATTAGGAATTTGGGGCGCATTACCTGCTCGTAAGGAGCGAATGATTATCATGAGGCAGCAGGCTCCCTCACACACCACTACATAGGTACCTCACACCTAGTAGGTACCTGCGTGAGCGAACAAGCACGTCACGAGATTGAATTGCTCCATCAATTTAAAAACTGGGCAAGTGCGAGTTGGACTCGCGCACTAAGGGTTCCATACCAACCAATTTAAGTAAATAATTAAATTTCCTATATCTAGTCTCGAAGAATTTTCCGAATCGATAAAAGTTGTTTTATTGTTGATATGTTCGCGCTAGACCACTATTTTACCTGATGGATGATACTTTTTTCGTTTTTTGACGTAGCCACTCAGTTTTCAAAATTATTCCTATACTTGTGCTATAAGGCTTTCATGCTATAAAGCCATTATAATGTTTCATGCCAAATATCTGGGTTCTAGATTATTGGAAAGTACTCTATGAATTTCGATGATCATAATTAGGACTTTGGTTTTAATTTCAACTCGATACATTTGGATGTATCGAGTTGAAATTAAAACCAAAGTCCCCTGAGAAAAAGGGTCTTTGACAGACAGACATACGGACAACAAAGTGAACCTATAAGGATTCTGTTTCTTTTTGTGGTGCGGAACCCTAAAACTGAAGCCTCTGATCGTCTACGACTCAATTTAGAGTATATACTTAGACAAATGCTTATACCTTTGGTACGTATTCAAGTATTCATATTGCCTAGACACATTGTGTCATTGAAATAGCGAACACCGATCGTATTGAATCATTAATCTACCCTCTGCCATCCTAATAATGCTATTGACAAATTGTACTAATTACAAAGTGATTACGTATTAATGCGTCATATCAAACGAATTTGTGTACTAACTGAATGAAATATCATCCAATGAAAAATCCCGCGCTTGGGCGGAAAAAATTGACGTGTAAGAGAGTTTGTAAAAACCTACTTACAAAATAAAAATCACTTAACATTTGGGTGGAACGGGAAAAAAACGGAACGGGATATCAGACTCTGACCGACCCCGCTCTTTCGTTGCCAAGGCCAGAGTCTCTATTCCAGACACGAACCCTTGGCCCCAGTTGACTTCGAGACTTCAGCTCCCTACGGTTTGCTGACAACTCCTTGAGGCGCGCGGGAACAGTGCGCACCGTCAACGACTTTGGCTTGGTCCGGTCGGTTACCAGACGATTGGACAGAGAGCTACCCATTGCTTGCCGTACGCAAGCCCGCGACGATAAATACGTGTTCTACCGTGATCATTATACAGGGTGTAAGGGACAGAATTGCGCAAAATTTAAGGGCTTGCTCAGTAGTCAAAGCTGAACAAACTTATTTTTTTTTTATTAAGAAAAATGTCGGCCTCTCCATACAAACAGTCCAATCAATGTCTGCCGTCCGGTCGGTAATCGCCCCGACCAAGTCTAGTCTCGCGTGCCTCAAGGAGTTGTCAGCAAACCGTAGGGACCCTGCAGAAGGATTAAATACAACTGGGGCCAAAGGTTCTTGTCTGAATGGAAGACTCTGGCCCTGGTAGGGTAGGTTGACTGCTTTCCGCTCCGCCCAAGGGCGGGATTCGTCATTGGATGATTTCTGTCTACTATAAAAAACGTTGTTCAGTTTCGTTTACTTAACAAGCCCTTGAAGTTGGCGGAGACCTATTCCTTACACCCTGTATTTACCTAAATCTATTCCTGGAAATTCCAGTGCTTCTCACGCTTCGGATGGAGTTAGTTTCAAACCTTTACTGACTAAAACAAACTTAGAGAGAAATCAGAGATATATTGATTTCTCTTCAAGCATTGTGTTACTAATTTATTCGTATAATTTTACCTAAAACTGAAACTTTTGTGAGAGCTGGAGTCTGTAGTAGTCAAATTATATGTAGAACTTGGCTACTACTACTAATTTCTATGTAGAACTTGACTACTACCTACTGCTACCTTTTGCGTTCCAAGGCCGCCAGACAATAACAGTAGCTACGAAATTCCGTGTATCCACCTACCTAAATCTGTAGGAATATTTTCGATTTTCCTCGTACTCTCGTATTTAAGATATCCATCGATAATAATATAAACGTCAAGTGTTTTATCCGCATAGAGGCTCCGCTCTCCTTTATTACAAAGGCTAATAAGTCATATTTCATAAATTATTTGAGGCGACTACCCGCCAATAAGGGCGAGATAACAAGGGGCACGCACTTGTGACTGCGACTGTACGGTCCTTGGTCCAATATTCCCCACTATACTCTATTTATAACTCGCGTTATTAGTTTCTCTATCGACTGTACATCGATGTTCGAAATTTAAAATTGATTGGAAAAGCTGTTAACCTTTTGTTTTGGTAGTGGGGTTTGTCCGCATATTTCATTTCTTGGGTTCACAATATTGTTTACTAGCTTTTGTCAGCGGCTTCGCCCGCGTACATAAAATATAGCCTATGTCACTCAGGAGTAAAGCAGCTTTCTATTATTACTAAAATTTCTCCAATCGGACAGTAGTTCTAGAGATTACCTCCTACAAAAAAAAAAAAACAAAAAACAAACTTTACCTCTTTATTATATTAGTGTAGATTGGGCAGGTGACCTAACCTTACGTGACGTCACAGTTGTAATAAAAAAAAACTATTGTACCCTATTGTACTTTCTTCAAATTCTACTTCATTTTTCTCTGGTAAGTATTTTTCTTTTTGTTTTACTGAGTTGTTTTTAAGTTTAAAAGCCAATTATAACAGAATTCTGTGATCTCTTGTTAGAGACTGAAGTAGTGAAAAAGGCCAAGTGGATCCTCGTTTTTGGTATAATCCAGCAATTAATGGTTTTAACAAAATAACGGTTAAAACTAGGGAATCCAATCCCGCAAGCCTGCGAGATTGATGACAGACATAGATATATCATTGATATATAATTGTTATATAATTGATTAATAATAGATATATCATTGATATATATCTATGATGACAGCAATCCCGCGTATCACACGGAATTTGCGGGATTGGCGTATTATTTTTACGAGTCACAGTGTGACAAAAAAATAATTATTCGAATTTCACAAAGATGTGAATAATCAGAATCGATAAAATAAAATATAATCAATGCTTAATATTTTAGATATAGGATAGATTTAACTTTCCTTGATATTCAGTTTCTTTCCACTTCCAATAACTCGTATAACTCAAAATAGAAATTATTTTTTTTTAGATGTAGTTGAGATAAAAAAAATTAAAAACTATATTATTTTCCGTAGAAAGAAAGGAAGAAAAATATTTTTAAAATCTCCAATCAGCAACTGTGCGAGATCTCGCATGTGCAACTCCGCATTTCTGATCCCGCAAAAAAAGTTGTGGGATCTCACTTGTGAGATTGAATTTATTTATGTCTTTATTGTACATCTTAGGTTATCACAGGGCAAACATTAATCTTGAGATTGGATTCCTTAATTAAAACCATTAATTTCTGGATTAGTCTTATTATTTATCGTATTATCTACCGACCAAAATCACCGACGGATTCAGTAATGTGAAAAAAAAAATAGAGCTCACTTATAATAAATTTATAATATATATTAAATTTCTGAAATTTTCCCATAAATATTAAAATCATGGTGCAATTACGCACGACGTTCATGTAGGCTTTACAAAATCATTTTGTACGGTAAAATTATTAATGTCATTCATAATTTTTGCACTGATGCTTCAAAATGTGACATGACAATGATTCTCTGGCTTTTGGGTATTTATCCTGAAGGGAAATAATGAAACTGTATATTTAGTATTGTTCGACGTAATATAATATTAATTAAAATTTATATGCAGCTTAAAAGTCAGCTTCATTTATTTACCACTAGCGACTCGCCCCCGCTTCGCCGGTATTGAATATATTCAATACCCGTGTATTGAATATATTTATGCATGTATATTCAATACACGGGTATTGAATATATTTATGCATGTATTATGCACATAAACCTTCCTCTTGAATCACTCTATCTATTAAAAAACCGGCCAAGTGCGAGTCGGGCTCGCGCACAAAGGGTTCCGTAGCAGCAAATATAATAAACTTATTATGTCAATTTATACACCTGGTGAATGGAGCCTAAACTCTCCCGATATTTTGCCTTGTACTTATAGGTTCAGCCATCGTTTTCAGTGTAAGCACAATAACTTAACCAAAATTACAGTTAAATCAACCTATCTCAAAAACTATAAGAGATACTTTGATCAAACCAAAAATCGTTGAAAGAGTTAATTAGCATGCATCACCTCTATTTTTTTTAGAATTTTATACCCCGTAGTTATAAAAATAGAGGGGGGGGGACATACTTTTTACGACTTTGAGAGCTGATATCTCAAAAACCGTTCACTTTAAGAAAAATGTTTTTTAGAAAACTTTATATCATTTTAAAAGACCTTTCCATTGATACCCCACACGGGTATGTACATCGAAAAAAAAATTTTCATCCCTCAGTTACATGTATGGGGGGCCCCACCCCCAATTCTTTTTTTTACTATTTAGTGTCATAATTTTGTAGCGGTTCATACAACACATATTCCCATCAAATTTCATCACTGTAGTACTTATAGTTTCCGAGTAAATCGGCTGTGACAGACGGACAGACGGACAGACGGACAGACGGACAGACGGACAGACGGACATGACGAAACTATAAGGGTTCCGTTTTTGCCATTTTGGCTACGGAACCCTAAAAACCGCATCAAAATTCGTTGCGTAGTTTTAAAGATTTAAGCACAAATAGGGACAGGCGACTTTGTTTTATACTATGATTTTCATGTCATCGACCACGTTTATTACACAAAAAAAAAGTAACCCAAATCTTATTCACTCGTTGCCAATAAAGAACGAAAATATTATGTAGATAATCTAATAGTAATTTGGTTTGGGGATCACGAAATAATAAATCGTTTTTCACAGTACGATAAAGAAAAGCGGTTTTCCGTTGTCGGCACGAGACGGCCGACGTCGCGCGCAAACGTCACGTCGTGAGATAAACCTTCTCTGAGACACAAAATACGGTGAATAAAATGTCAACACTATAAATATCACAAGTCTGCTGGAAGATATCACTTTTTGAAATAGTACAAAGCTGGGCTTTTGAATTCTAAATCACATCACACTAAGCGGATGTATGCATATGTACATCAAGGACAGAAATAATTTGCCTGCTGCGGTGTTCTCGTACGATTGTAATTTAGATGTCTTCGCTGCTAGAGTAGCTCTTAATAAACTAGCGCAGCTCACCATCAACGATTGCATCACTGTTTACAATCAGGCGGGATTGCAGTCAAGCACTAGCTTATATAAAAAAAATACATCACACTAATATTATAAAGGCGGAAGCTTGAGAGTGTTTGTTTTTTCTTCCCGTTCGAACTGTCAGCACTAAGGTACAACTGGTATCCTAGAATAGTTCTTAAGATACGTTATATCCAAGTAATGTTTCTTTGGGATAATTTCTAATTCCACACGAGTAAAGTCACTGGTAACATCTAGTAGATAGTTCCTGCAATAATACGTAAACAGAAACTTTTTTTTTGGTACGTATATTATTATCTAATGAGATGTTCGCGCTTGACTGTACATATATATATATATATATATATATATCTCACTTAACGGTAAGCAATGATTTTTTTGATGTCAAAATACGCTTTTCTAAAAGTTAGGTTACCCCCCGCTTTACGCATGCATCATCATCATCAGCCTTATTAATGTTCCTACTGCTGGAACGCAGGCCCCCTCTGTAGGAGAGGGAATGGACCATAATCCACCATGCAGGCCCAATGCGAATTGGTGAATGTCACGTGTCTTCGAATTTCGGTTCTAGGACATGCCGGTTTCCTCACGATGTTTTCCTTCACCGTTTGCATGTCCACATTAGCAATATGTTATTTCTAGAAACGTCCATAAAAGTAATGAAATTCACACTCCAACATATAAAATAACCAATTCAATAACTCCAATCAAAGGCTGCGACCGTGAGTTGTAAGGTTTATTCACAAAGTTTTTGTGTGCAGCAAACAATCGATTCAATCAGCGATTGCATTAGTTAAAAGTAGGTTAGCACAGGATATGAGGCGTGTATTTTTGTTATTCTTTATTTGTAGACAATCAGGGCTGAGACAGGTTGCGGTTAAGCCGTCCGGAGTTGGCTTTGAATACCGATGACGGCGCAACTACGCGTCGCGTTTCAATCTGTACCCTATGCATAAGTAATGTGAAAAGTATGGAGATACCGCTCCGATGCGGAATACACGCTCTTCTAAAATATCGCTGTATATTTTTATGGTAACGACTTCAGTTATTTGTTCTTAGTACCGAGCATGCCACTGTAATCCACGTATTGTATGAGGAACGGACGTAAAATATTTGTTGTGCTTATTATAAGCACCCTTGTAGGTAAGTCTGAACCACTATTTATTAAAAGGATCATTACTACGTGTAATTGTGGGCGAGGGAAACTGGGGTCCGGATCATTATAATAAAATCTTGTATACGAGCACAGAACAGATGAAAGTATATGTGTGTATCTACTGAAAGTTTGTTTTATAAGTACCTATTCATTATAAATGACAGGTGGTCTTTGTGGCGGCGCTTGGGGGAGGCCTATGTCCAGCAGTAGACGTCTTTCGGCTGAAATAATGATGATGATGATGATGATAAATGACAGTAAACTAGAAATCCGTGTTTACAACGTTTTTTTAGTACCTAATTATAAATGATAATGATAAATGAATCCAGGAATAATATTGAGTCCAGGAATAATTTGAATCCAGGAATAACATTTGAGTCCAGGAATAATATTTGAGTCCATGAATAATGTGAAGTGATTTCAGAAATAAAATTGCTGATAAATTTGTTCTTTCATTACAATAATAGTGTAATTAAATTACTAATATCGTACTAAAGTCCGTGATTACTACGAAGAAGCTAATTAAACAAAGCAACGATAGCAAGTGAGATGTTGACTAGTTGTTTCCGATATACTACACCTCATTTAACAATGAAAGCAATAAATTATTTGATTCTAAGTTTACGAAACTCATTAACAGTTCAATGAACGGGAAATTAAAGATTATAGCTAATACTAGAAGAGTTATTATGGTAGGGGAGTGTTGACAAGACAATTGAAAAGGTAAATATTCATTACATTATTAGAAAAGATAACTTCATCAGTTTAATCGCCAATAAGAGTACAGTACGCGGCAAATAAGTTGAACCCATTACTGTGGTTACGCGGAGACCCCCTGTGATTGATACCCGAAATTCGGTTAATTGCCAATAACAGTACAGAACACGGCCAACAAGTTGAACCCGTTACTGTGGTTACGCGCACCCCCACTTCGACTGATACCCGAAAATCGATTACGACACATTCAAGGCCGACCGCCATGTTAGATCAACTTGTGTGTTTAGAATTATACCTAACAGTGAAAGCTAAAAACATAAATGTATCCACAATCTGATTCAAATCTGTGACAAGAATTTCTTAAAAGATATTTTCAATCTCAAACGTTATAGCGGTTTTGAAAAAAAGTTTCTAAATGTGATATTCCATTCAGGTATGGGTCATGCATTTATATTGATTCATTTGAGTAGCAACCTCCAAGATCTAGTTAGATCTAGACAGAGCTGAAATTTGCCTAGTACTAGATAGTTACTGGTTGCATAACTGACTTACTTGAGTTGCTAACTTGCTATACCTAGTCATTCCAGCTACGAATAATTTTGATTAACTCGAAATACATTATGACAGAGCAGTGAGTAAGATAGAATAGTGGTGGCCAAGTGGTAACGGGGGGGCCTTTACCACTCGGCCACCACTACTTTATCTTACGAGTTGTGATCGCGTGTTCAAACCCAGCCAGGCGCATTACTTTGTGTAATTTATTTCATCACCACTGCTCTCAAAACGGTGAAGTAAAACATCGTGACGAAACCGGTATGTCCTAGTACCACAAATTCGAAGACATGTGACATACACCAATGCGCACTGGGCCCGCGTGGTGGATTAGGACCCATTCTCTCTCCTAGAGAGGAGGCCTGTGTCCCAGCAGTAGGAACATTAAAAGGTTGATGATGGCATTATGACAGCGATGGATGGAAGGAGTGGAGTGAGGCCTTTGCCTAAAAGTGGGACAGAATAGGCTAACAAAAAAAAACACAAAATCCTTTACTACCGTGATCTATATAGCATTTGTATTTTTTACAAGTTTTTTTTATTCTAGATAGGCTCGCGTTTGACCACCATCTCACCTGATGTTTAATTTAGTTTCACTTGGCCCAGTGTTTGTCTGTGATCAAATCTTTTTAAATTGCAAATTAAATTTGATCCACTTCCCGGTTACCAATTGGGCTGAAAGCATATTGTTATAACATGGATCTGTTCTGATGATTCAACTGAAAGGTGGCTATAGGAACTCATCATAGTCCTACTGTGTAATTTTTTTTAAATGATATGCGAAATAAAATCTTGCTATGAAAAACAATATTTTCATTGAAAACTTGTTTTAAATAACATTTTTCAAGGATTTATAAACTGCATGTAAACCCCATCCTAACTTAAATTTATAACCACTTTTACAATTTAATCAGTAGACAGATTGAACAATTTTTACAAAAGTGGAACAACCGACATATTGCCGTTCCTAGTGTTTGTATTTTATTTTAAGACTAGCTTTTGCCCGCGGCATCGCCCGCGTACATAAAATATAGCCTATGGCACTCAGGAGTAAAGCAGCTTTCTATTGTTGCTAAAATTTTTCCAATCGGACCAGTAGTTCCAGAGATTACCTCCTACAAACAAAAAAATAAAAAAAATCAAACTTTACCTCTTTATTATTATTAGTGTAGATATAGATGTAGATTAACATCAATTGAATTAATCTGATGATAAATATTAGGTATCCTGATTTGATTAATAACATATACTTGTGAAAAACAAAATAATATGGTTTGTTATAACTACATTAGTTGTTATGAAACATGGCAAAGTAATCAACTTTATCATGCTTTAAATACGCATTTTTTGAGAGCAGAACATCATTTTTTTAAATAAGGAGTTGTCAACCTTTCAGTGACTAAACCACGGTCAGCGTTCACGCGATTACTTTTTCTAACAATCCCACAACATAACTTCGAGTCTTAAAACCGGTTTAAGATCGAGTAGAAATGTCAGACTGTTACTGACTAAACCCACTCGCCTTTTTCCAGTAGCCTTAGGCTTCCAGGACTGCGGTGATTCTTTCGAATAACTCCGCACTAATACGTCTAACGACACATTTAAGACGGCATTCACAAACCAATTTAGAGATTAAGAGGAACACACACGTAGGGGATTTTGTCGTTATTATTCTCCTCTTCCACTTTACTTTAATAATCACTAAGGCTTATGGCGAGGGTCGCGTCAAATGCCTTCTCTCTTATCGCTGGCTATACTCCGCTTGTGCATATTATGGGCACTTGGCATCTCGACGAGTCAACAACAAAGCAGCATCCCCGGAAAATATGAGACCTTGACGCCATCTGCCGCATCCTGGATGAAATGTCGCCTTTTACGAGACAACGCTATTAGATTTTATAAAATATAAAATGTAAATAACATCATAATGCCAGAAAAGCTCAGGAATGTCGAACAAACAAGAAATATTTTCATAGTCTGTTTATCACGTCGACTTGAATTAATTACAGACTTGCGATGATTGCCCCAATTATATTATCATGTATATCAGAACGAATGTGCAAACATAAGGAAAGCGGTATTAAGAAATATGACTCGAAAACCATTGTAATAACAACGCACAGATATTACAGATCTTCAGCATTGTTATTCCAACTTACTACGATTTATTGTATTTAAGTCTTTGTTTTTACTGCGGATAACTTTGTTATGATAAGCAGTAAACTCTTTACACGATAGCATTTATTAATGTTGATTGTACAGGAGCGTCAGATAAATACACTTCTCATCAAAAAAATCGAAACACTTCCGTTTTCATTGTTTCTGTCCGAATTTAACACAAAAAAGAATTCATACGATGAAAAAAAATACATATATTATAGCTGGCAGTTTGGCCATTACAGTAATAAGCGAAAATTCTAAATTCAAAATTAGAATTTCATTTGTTTATCTTATAAACGAAATGAATCACTGTTTTGAGACAAATGTGTGTTTAGGGTTGGAGTACATTTAGCGTTTAAAAACTAAAAATTGGCGCCTATCCTTAAACTTTTTGTTTTTTATTTCAATACTGTGACTTTGGGACGTCAGAAAAAAGGTTTTTTTTCTAAAACGTATGGATACTTCGCCCACAGAAGCCGCCCAAGTTGTGGCATTGCTGGATTCTGGCCTTAGTCAGCGTGTTGTGGCTGCAAGACTGCATCTAAGCCTGTCATCTGTTCATAGAGTCTATAAACGTTATCGGGAGACTGGTTTGTTCACGCGCCGTTCAGGATCTGGCAGGAATCGGGTCACTTCTGAGCGAGATGATCGATTTATTGTAACAACTTCTTTAAGAAATCGACGCCTTAACGCTTTTCAACTGCAGCAGCGGCTTCGTGTTGTACGAAGGGTGGCTGTAAGTGACTCTACAATTAGAAGAAGGTTGAAGGATCGTGGACTGGTACCGCATAAGCCAGCAAATGGGCCGAAATTAACTGCAGACCATCGAAGAGCGCGCCTTAACTTTGCACGTGAGCACCTAAATTGGTCATACCTACAGTGGAGCAAAGTTCTCTTTTCTGATGAGTGTAAAATTATGCTGTATGGTAACGACGGAAGGAACAAGGTCTACAGAAGAGACGGAGAACGCTATGCACAATGCTGCATTGAAGAAAAGGTCAGCTATGGTGGCGGTTCGTGGACGGTTTGGGGAGGAATCAGCGCCGACGGTAAGACAGAGCTTGCTTTCGTGTCTGGGCCACGTCTGCCTGCACTAAACTGTCATCGGTACGTCGAAGAGTGTCTCGAGCCTCATGTGATGCCCTATGCACATTTTATTGGCAACGGCTTCATATTCATGCACGACAATGCTAGGGCTCACACCGCGGGCGTCGTACGAGATTATCTTAACGAAGTCGATATCTCTATTATGGAATGGCCAGCAAGAAGCCCGGACATGAATCCCATTGAACATCTATGGGATGAATTAAAGAGACGAATTCGAGCAAGAGATCCTGCCCCAGAAACACTTAGCCAGCTGCAAGATGCAATCCAAGAGGAATGGGACAATATACCACAGCATGTGATCGTGACTCTCATCCGATCGATGAAGAACCGTATGGAAGCAGTAATTAGAGCTCGGGGAGGGAATACAAGTTATTAAATAAACGTTTTTTAGCTTTTTTTTTCATTTACGTGTGTTGTTTTATCCATTTCCTTTATACTCCATACGGAATAAAAATGACTCATTTAACAAAATACGAAACCTATGAAAAATTCATTTAAATTTAGAACATTAACATTAAGATTTGATAAGCTCATATTACTCACTATTAAACGACATTTAACATTTATTCCTAAATGTACACATTTTTCTGATAATCCTGACAAAACGTAAACTTGCAAGGTGTTTCGATTTTTTTGATGAGAAGTGTATATTTTTTTAGATATGATATCATTAAATAATTCCACCCATTCTAGAGCGCGTTTAAACCTTTTACTGACTTACATATGTGTTCCAAACCTTAGTAACTCTTTCACGGGTAGTCTGAAAGGGTTTACCCCGGGGTTCTGGAACGCAAAGCTAAAAAAGACAGGTATAGTTTTAGTGGAATAAGGCAAGGAAGGAATGGTGTAGGTTTTTTAGTCAGTAAGAGTCTGACACTGTTTCCCGCTCCGCTCAAAAGCGGGATTCGTTATTGGATGATTTTTACCTACCATAAAAAAAGATATGGTTTTAGTAAAAATTTGACACGTCCTCCCACCCCACCCTACAACGGAAAAAGTCAAAGGATGATTTTCCAAAAATTATGGCCTTAGCGAGTCCCTTCTGAATACCTACGGTTTTGTTAATTTCTGACGTCTTTGACGACGCGAGCTTCTTCTTCTTCTTTTCGAATCGATGGATTCCGCTTCCCTCAAAGTTTTTGGACCCAGTAGGTTGCCACATTTATAGCAGCTTCAGTGGCATTTTTAAGGTCCTCCAGCGTGCATGTGTAGGGACATTTTGGTCACTCCAATAAATGGGCCATTGTTTGATCAGAAACACCGCACTCGCACTGTGTGTCACCGGGGTCTATAATCGGGCTACGTTCCCCCATTTGCCTTATAAATTCTGATGCTAGGCTATCTCTATAAAATGACCTTCAAGTCAAAATACCAGCTCGAGTTAAATAATTTGTTTGGCTTTCGTTATGAAAGGCAATCCCTGAATGTAGCCGCTCACATCGATCACGGCTCACCCGTCGCGCCGTTCAGTAAGACATTTCCACATAACAGAATTATGGCATGGATTATAGCATGTAAATAAACGAGCGGTTGGCGTGGTTGCTGTCTATTCCGACACAGGCAATAACTATGCGATTATCCTATTTGGGTGCGCAACAACGAACAGGCGTGACTCCATTCGCATTTTTCATATTAACCAACTTGGGACACATTAGAGCCGCACTAAATTCTTATTCTTACAAGCATCTTGTTTTTTTTTTGAGGTGGGAAACCAAAAAACGACTTCTCCAGTTTCAGGGTGGAATGAGAGGGCGTGTTTTTTTATGGTAGGTAAAAATCATCCAATGACAAATCCCGTCCTTGGGCGGAGCAGGAAATAGTGTCAGATTCTTATTGACTGAACAAACTAACCCATTCCTACGTTACCAGGACCAGAGTCTTCCTTTCAGTTTCGTATCTAAAAGGCCAGTTGGCTTCGACCCTTCTGCAGGGTCCCTACAGTTTGCTGAGGCACGCGGGAACAGTGAGCGACATCGACGACTGGGCTTGGTCCAGACGGCTATCAGACGAACGGACGGCGAGCTATCCATTGCTCGCTGTAAATAAGTCCGCGCACGAAGGGGCGTGTCAAATTTTTACTTACTAAAGCCAACCTGTGTTTTAATGGCACTTTATTTGGTAGGGCCGCGGCACAATTTCAAACGGTCCCTGTTGCACCTTTTCAGCTTTACGGTTCTTCTTGTGGTACGCGTGGAACACTATGCCTGACAGTGCATAATAACTTGGGAGGTTAAGTCTTAATGGACAAAGGGCTACGGTATGGCTTCGTCTATCGTCGTCGACTTTCAACGCCCAGGGTGTCTCTTTCGTCAGCGCCGGGGCGATACGTGCCCCATTCGGTGACGTTACCCCCTTACAAAACTAAGACCCGCATTTAAAATTACATAAACTACACATCGCACGTTTGACTTGCGTTGTATAGTTCATTGTTATAAACTAACGTCGTCTCAATTCAGCACCAAATTATAAATACGTCTCTAAATTTTGCAAGTGATTTACCATACTGCTTTGAAGAGGAAGGCAATCGCTTCCAATGGGAAGCTCTCACTCTTACTCCGGAGCCGGGTGTGTGAGGTCACCGCAGCCGATTGCCTCCACCAGGACTGAACGGTACTCCACCCAAGCGGGGCACACTTCCACCGTATTTACAAGCAACTAGGTTTACAAGTAATTTAACGAGTTTCGGAGCGTAAACAGTTTTTACTGCGCCTGAACTTGCGCCGAACGACGACGTCGACATCGTTATTCGTCAGTCGATGTTATATAGTATTGTCGGTTTTGGTAGTTATTCATCACGTTATGTACCAGTTCCGTGAATAATTCACACACAATTTCTCCGAACTTTGAATAAAAGGAAGTCTTCATATTCGAGGAAAATATTTTTCACGGTGACAATAATAACAGTGCTGGTTTGAAAGCTTGTCCCATAAACTTCATCCTATAAATGACTCCATAAGTTTGAGGGTTTCACCCGACTGAATAATGTTTAAACTGCTTTAATTGTGTTGTTATAAAACGGTAAATGCAGACAAAAACAACAATCAGACCAACTTCGGCACCACGCATATTTTTCTTGAAATACAAAGCCGAGTTTTTCTCAACTCGGTAAACTTGTATTTGAAGTGACGGGAATGCAAAATTAGGAACGAAAACATAAATATTCAGCAAGACTATATAAATAAACGAAGTTTGGGCCATTTATTCCGATACACCGGGACTCTGTGCACAGACTGGAAAAGTTAGGCGGAAACGGGATTTCCTAATGCGATTTTAATTCGTTCTTCCCGCGACGAAGAGGGTAATTTCAATAAAAGCAAAGTCGGTAGATATTTTGTCTGTGGAAAGGGAAAAAATGAGAAAAAAATGTACAAAGCGCCGTGATTTCTTATTGTGAAAGCGCCACCGTTAAGTGCAATGCTGTGTCGTCCATCGCATCGAGTTAATTACATTAGGTGCGATCAATAACCGCAACAAACATTCGTGAACAATGCTAATTATAACCGATGCGATGTAACCGTTCACGTAACGTAAATAAAGCAGAGCAAACAACTTTAATTCGGCAATTAGTTGGAGACGCGTGCTTGAATAATTATATGTGCGAGATATATTCCATTCTCCTTCCTACGTTCTTGTAATCTCAGCGGTGAACACATTGTGTACAACTTGTACAACATACTGTACAATGTATGTTTGTCCGTATCGAGTGTACTGTTAAGGAACTTGCTTAGAAAATTAGCTGTAGCGAATCCAACGTTGAAAGCGATCAGTGCGCGCTATTAGGTAAACTAATTTGTTTATATTTACATACTGTTAGTTGCTGGCGTGACTATCTGACTCCTAGCTACGTGCACTTTACTGTGGAGTAGCTATTTAATTACGTATTGTAGGTACTCCACTATAATTGAACTTACTGTATGAATATTCAATGAGTTACAAATGTCAGACGCCTGTCAGCCACGATTAGTTTTGCCGTTTAAAAACTTCTCGGCTTTGGGACGCATTTTAATGTGCTTCCAGGCTTCCAGCTATTTTTTTGCGGTTGTTGTGTTTATAAAAAGTGGAGTGGAGATTCTACGAAAAGGAATGAATATATTTGTGACATTTTTTTTGTTGATTTAAGTATGTAGTACTAGTAGAGGGGAGGTGGTCACGCGGGCGCTTGCCTACGCGTTTTAGAGACCACATCAGAGCTGCAACACAAACCTCCATAGTCCAAAGTTCCCGAGACGCCGTAAGCCGTGACACGTAAATGGCGTCTCGGGAACTGGAGACGGGGCGAAAACACATTGCCTGAAGGTAAGCAGTGACACAATCGTTAGTCTGCCGCTATTTACCTAATGTATGTTGACTTTTTGGTGTATTTATTTTATTCAATAACCAAAATTGGATTAAACCATCGTGGTCCAGTATGTCATTCGACGCACTGGAAACTTGTGGACGACAAGACAAACAAACATTGTCAACTTGACATTTGGGACGCACGATCGTATTCTATTCTATTTTTTTTTTTTGAGTTGTTGTCGACTATTCTGCCAGTATCAAAACTCATATTACATAATATAAGAAGAAAAAATTGATATTTTGGTTTGTAACTTTGATTGAATTCGATTTTGGTTTTTTTTAACGTAACAGGTGTAGACAGTATTTTTTTCGGAGGAGTCTTCAAATAACAAAATTGACAATAAACAGTATTTTTTTATCGGAAGTCTTGAAATGTAACAAAACTAGGAGTAAAAACAAAGCATAAAACTGTATCAGCCATTTGCACACAGCCGAGACATAAAATTGGAGGAGAATGGGTACTTACCGCTGAATGAGTAGATAGCCCATGGGATGATGACAAGTGTAATTTAACTTATCTTGATGAGTATTTGGGCTCTTGATGATGATTGCTCTAAAAACTGTAAAGCCTGTTCTACACTACTGGAGCACGCGAGGAGCACTTCGAGTCCTTTGACTCTGGCGCGAAAACCGACAACGACTGGAAGTCGCCCGAAGCACAGCCCGAAGCAAGGCGAGGTTGCTTTAAGCGAAGCGAAGTACCCTTCATACATTCGTTCTTCATTCATTCTTCGTATTCGTTCACCTTCGACCAACTTCGCGAGTAGTGTAGAGCAGGCTTTATGTTTTAGACGAACTATTGACGATCTCGTGATATCATCTATTAACGAAGTAATGACTTACAATCAAATATTGCGTGAGAAGTATCGATCAAAGGTGCATTTATGCCTTTTCCAAATTATATTTCATTATGGCTGTAATAAATGTTGAATTTTTTGAGTATGCAATACATACCAAATTTAAAAAATCTTTGTGAACAATTTTAGTGTTTTCGAATATTAAGCTGCTTCAGAGCCATCCTAATCTCGTACAGGCTGACGTCCGGGATATCTTCGGTATAGTGTCGAGTCAATCTAGCTCTTGGGTCATTTGCTAGATTTGCGGCAGGTTTAGTGATAGACTTATGTAACTGTCCATAAAAGGCCTCGATCTTTTTAAATATTAAGTAGTTTAGCAATAATATTTATTCGATATTCTTTACATGACAAATGAACAGGAACATTCTTAAATATAATTTTCAATTGAAAGTTTTAACTATGAAATCCTGTATTTCGAAAGAAAAGAGTTAAAATTATTTTAAAATTAACAAATAATCAAACGGAGTAGTAAGTAGACGGATACAAAAATATGTAAAAAAAATCTATAAAAGTATTGCAGTCGGCTTATAAGTTGAACAAAAATGGCGATCGTCCTTCGACGCGCAATAACAGATTTTCGGTCTCAATGGAAGTGCGGCACAGCGGGAGGTTGCGCGTAACCATAACAACGGTGACCATTTTAGTTCATTTTATTTGCCGCGTGCAATAAAGTGGCGGTGCTACTACTGACCTCTAGTGAGCAGCATCGCCACGCACAGCAGCAGGCAGGGGTGCGCGTGCGCCGCTGTCATGGTGCTGCCGAGACGTCACTGCAGCCAACAGTCTCGTGCGCAAGCCGCGCCACACCGCCACACCCTCATCGTATACACCCTGCAAACAAAACTATGATAAATAACAGGTTCACTATACAGGCTCCACAATTGGAATAGTCCATAAGTTCAGTTATGTTTTTATTAAAAGTCGGTGTCCTGCTAAATCCTCACTAAATACGAGATTTTCTCCTCACATCCGCAATATCAGATGGCTTAGAAAATGTACTGACGAACAGACCATATATGGTCTGTGGACTGATATAAAAGTCTCTCTACAGACTGTATGTGGTCTGTAGACAGGGAAACTGACCTTTTGACTTTGGTAATTATAGACACAATTAAAGAACAATAGATGTGCAAATGCCGGCGTTCGCTTGGGGCTTAATGAATAAATTCAAACTAAATAGTTTGCATCTCTAGCGCAAACTATTCAGTTTAGAAAAAAAAAATTGGTTGCCTGTAAAGTCGGTATACGGGCGAAAGTTTTACGTGACAACGACTTTGAGTGGTAAAATAATTTTAATGTGAATATTCATTCGTATAGTAGGAAGAAGGATGAAATAATAGTCTCTCTCGCTCTTAGGCGGGCTAACTGTGCTCGAGTGGAAGGAACGCGTGCCTTTCACTTTTTATGTCTGTCTCTCTCGCTCTTAGGCGGGCTAACCATGCCCGAGTGGAAGGGACACGTGCCTCTCACTCGCTCTCATTGTGAGCGCATAACGTGAGCGGAGCGTAACGCAGTTTCTTGAAGTGTCACCCGGCAAACCAATTTATAAGACGTTGTCACGTCAATATTAGAAACAAAGAAACATATTTATTTTTGAAGACCTGTCCGTAGATACCCCACACGTATGGGTTTGTTGAAAAAATAATTTAGAGTTTCAGTTCCATGTATGGGGAACCACATAATTTTTTTTTCTATTTTTTTGTGAAAATCTTAATGCGGTTCACAGAATACATCTTCTTACTTACTTCGTTACGTTACGATACGTATCCTCAACGTCGAGTATGGTTTAAAAGCTTGTTGCTTCATTTCACAATCCAACGCGATGTTTGATGGAAAGGCAACACGAAAAAAGAGAGATAACGCCCGAACACTCTGTCAGTAATTCCGTGATTTATTCGAATATTTCATACTAGCTTTTTCCAGCAGCTTCGCCCGCGTACATAAAATAATCTATGTCACTCAGGAGTAAAGCAGCTTTCTATTGTTGCTAAATTTTTTCCAATCGGACCAGTAGTTCCAGAGATTACCCCCTACAAACATAAAAACAAAAAAACAAACTTTACCTCTTTATTATATTACCTCTTTTATTATATTATATTAGTGTAGATAACTATTTCCAGAAATGACGTATAAAAAATTTAAATATATTTTTAAAACCCTTAAAAGTTTTTGAGGAAAATTGTAGTAATTTAGATTAAATGTGCAAGCTTTTATTATTTTTACCAATATTTACGTAGAACAACAACTGTTTTTAAAACCTTCTGTAGGATCTTCACACCTTTTCATGATAATAGTTTTAATGATAGGCAAAAGTACGTAATAATTACGTTTATTGACTGATAATTGATACTAACTAAATATTAAGTGACCGCGAGTTGAGTGATATTTGTGTACTAAAGTATAGACCGCGCGTAGCAAGTAAAGTGCTGACTCAATTATGTAAATTTTTTTTTTTATAATATATATATATATATATATATTTTTAATAATATATTTGACGACCATCACACAACGCCGTCTAGTCTCAAGCTAAGCAGAGCTTGTGTAATGAGTACTAGACAACTGGTAGACATACTTATATATTTCTAAATACATACATATTATAGATAAATTACACCCAGATACAGAACAAATGATCGTGCTCATCACACAAACATTTGTCCTGGGTGGGAATCGAACCCACGACCTCCGGCTTAGCAGTCAGGGTCACTAACTACTATGCTGACCAGGCCAGTCAACTTTGTACGTGCTTGCACTGTACACCTTCAAAAATAAGAGAACCAAACGCCACTCCCTTGCGCAGTGTGGTCATAGTTTCAGGTCATTTACAGTATCAAGGTTGGTAACACCTAAAAAAGTACCAAGGTAATTTACCCGCTGCCAAAGTGCCCTTCAGTTACTGTAGAGCTTTTAAAATGTTAACTTTTCACGTTAACATTATTGTGTACTCAATTAACTGGTCTGCTATTTATCAAGTTAAGCTCATCTATTTGTTGAGTCCACCAATCCGCACTGGGCCCACGTGGTGGATTACGGCCCATTCCCTTTCTTAGAAAAGAGGCCTGAGTCCCTGTAGTGGGAACATTAAAAGGCTGATGATGACGATGATGTGTGGGGTTGATGTGAAAGTGTCCACTAGGTCACCAGGGTCACCAGGGCCCTGGGATCAAGGCAAAGAAGTAACGGGGTAAATCGATTAATCAGTACGAGTCTGATCGACACTGTTTCCCGCTACGCTCAAGGGCGGTATTCGTCATTAGTAAATCCCATCATAAAAAAATGTAGTAAGTGCCAGATAACAAAAAAGTTACAATCATTGACTCTCCAACTTTTTTTTATAACTTATAATTAAAAAAAAAAATAACGGAAATAAAGACATAAAGCCATCTTCAATCACCATATATCATCATTTTCAGCCAAAAGACGTCCACTGCTGGACATAATCCTCCCCCAAGTGCGGCCACAAACACCGGTCCTGTACGTCTTGCATCTATCGGATTCCAGCAACCAATCATCATGTATGGTGATCCTTAATCCTTTACGTTTTCTAGTAGTGAAAAATAGTCCTTTGTTTGTTTCCAGGGTAAATGCACAGAGATATAACAAAAAAGTCAATGACCGTTTTGTTATCCTATGTTCAGTTTTAGTTCGGCGAAAAACAATCAATCAGCCTCGACTATTCATAAAGAGAAAAATCTGCATACCTGTATAATCACATTTTAACATGGAATGATTACCAGATAGAACTCAATAATGACTGTGTAGTCAGGTATACCTTAAGTAAACTAGTGCCAGATTTTCTGACTTCTAATTATAACTGTACCTAACAACTGTCAAAACTCAAATATCTACAAATGATACACTATTCCAACGGTTTATATGCTTTACGAAGCATGGAGGAATCTCATTAAGTTGGTCACCCATCCGTTAACCGACCTCAGCCAGTATTACTTTCTTTTAGCTATTACCTATTGGAGGGATTCTGCAGAAGGGTCAAAATCAACTGGGACCAAGGGTTTGAGTCTAAAAAGGCAAGGTAGGAACGGGATCGCTTGTTTAGTCCGTAAGATTCTGACACTATTTCCCGCTCCGCTCTAGGGCGCGATTTGTCATTGGATGATTATTACTCTCAACATAAAAAACCTACTTAACCACCAGTTTTTTCCACAAAAGAATATTTCTAACCCTTTCAAAATCACTAATCCATGATCTATTTCTATTTACATCCCTCTTCGTTGAGCCCCTCGGCACTCTTTCTACTCATACATTGGAAAAAACGTTGTATTTTTAGGCCAGTTCTCTATTTAAAAGCAACCCAGTTCCCGGCTTCATTCGCTATGCGGTTTGATTCCTGAACGCATTAATACGGCTTTCATGACCTCTCGAGGACGTATGGCGCCTCTAACCTATTGCTTAGGGGCGAATGATTTCGGAAATAATAGAGAAATAAGATGGTGAATATGATTTATGGTAAACTAGCTAGGTTTGAAGGCTCGGCTTCGGCCGCGCGAATTTGAAAAATTATCCGTTCGTTCCAATCCGTTCGGGTGTTGACGCGTGATTGATTAACAAACATTTATAATATTAATAGGAAAAACAAGTATGCCTTTGTGTTGTAGAGAATAGCTGCCTGTTATGGAACTGATTCCATTGGAAGATAACTTTACCATAGATAAATAGATATACTCTTTTTTGTAGGTAGGTACACCAAACACAACTTGGTTGATACTTATTTATTCTTTACTAGCTGGTACCCGCGACTTCGTCTGCGTCTTTTTTTCGCAATAACAGGTAGCCTATGTCCTTTCTCAGGGTCTAAAGATTGTCTGTGGCAAATTTCATCAAAACCGTTTGAGAAGTTTAAGCGGGAAAGCGTAACAGTTAGACAGAGTTACTTTCGCATTTATAATATTAGTATGGATTGCACACCAAAAATAAAATTAGAATAGTAACTTAATATAACCATAGTATTTTTTTCCGAGGACTGTTTAATTTTTTGATAAAATTAACGCATTTTTTTTATTATTCATATGTTACACAAACCGTTTGTTTACTACTACTGTTTGTTAGATTGTTCTGTGCAAACAAACCAAATACAGGCGTGCATAAAGTCACCTGCCCGTGACTTAACTTGCACGAAAGTAAGTAGTGACTCTAAAGCATTAAGGCTGCCTCTGTACCTTTACGTACCTACATGAAATAATATACTAATAACTACTTTACATATTTATCTACACTAATATAATAAAGAGGTAAAGTTTGTTTTTTTGTTTGTAGGAGGTAATCTCTGGAAGTACTGGTCCGATTGGAAAAATTTTAGCAACAATAGAAAGCTGCTTTACCACTGAGTGACATAGGCTATATTTTATGTACGTGGGCGAAGCCGCTGACAAAAGCTAGTATATAATAAAATAAATAAATATGTAAAGTAGTTTTTTTTTTGCATTATTGATAGGTTCGCGTTTGATCACTATCTCGCATGCCATCATAAGAGATGATGTAACCGACGATGGACGTGCACCTTGCCGAGAAGTAACCAATTTACTCTTGAAGACTACCTAGGTTGTTAATTGTAGCAAAAAAAATATCCAGGGTTAAAAAATATCCTGTAGTAAAAGTATTTCGTGAGACAAACTTCAAATAAAAAATAAAAGCCAAATCCGTTCATCCGTTCGGGCGTGAAGAAGTAACAAACGTACACAGAAACAAATAAACACACACACATCGATACTATCAAAGGGTGAGCTTGACCAGTATCTCACCTCGATGATCTGGTCTGTAGCAAATTATCATGACCATGAAAGCAAAGGATATTTTTTTTTATTGTGGGAAAAATCATCGCATGACGAATCCTGCCCTTGGGTGGAGCGGGAGACAGTGTCAGACTTCCACTGGCTAAACGAGCCACCGTTCCTTCTAGCCTTAGTTTCAGGGCCCTGTTGTTCCGCTTTCGCTTGAACCCTTCGTCCCAAAAGGCTTCGACCCTGCTGGGCCCCTAAAGTTGAGGACAACTCCTGGAGGCGCGCGGGAACGTCAACGACTTGGGCTCGGTCCGAACGGTTACCGGATGGGCGGACAGCAAGCCACCTATTGCTCGCCGTCCGAGCGAAGGATCACTGGAGGAACGCAGTTCGCCCCACCAAAAGCTGGAGAAGTCATTTGGTTATTTTGTTAACTTGGTTTTATTTACACAACCTACATTCATCACATAATAAAGTTAACCTGCCACATGAGCAACTGTACCGTAAAATAAGCATTATTTATGTATGCAAGTCGCGCCCTAATGCGTACATTTCCCCGCAAGTAGGCAACATCCGCACCACTCCATTCACTTAATTTCCTCCATTCACTCGTCTCTCTTCCAGTTGTGTCTTCCATCCCCTATCCGACTAACCCCTAGTAATGAGGTTCACGGTCAGGGGAGCCTGTGACCTTCAACAGGCATATTAAGGGTTGCAAGTTTGCCCATCAGACATTCGAAAAATTAGGGGGCGTGCACCCCTATTAGGAATATTACACATGCAACATTTTTTTTAACAAGCTGGGTTGGCGTGTTTATTTTACATAAAAGATAGATTTTTTTTTATAGTTTTGTACCCATGGGTTAAAAACGAGGCCTTATTACTGAGACTCAATGGTCTGTCTGTCTGTCGCGGTATCTTTTCATGAGATAGACAGTAAAAAATTTCACAGTTGATGTATTTTTACAAATACAAAAAACCATAACGTAAGCAACCATATCATATGGTTCAACTTATCGGCCGCATACTTTACTATCGCTTTATTTATAACAATACTACAAAATACAGTCGACCTCATTACATTCAGCGCAGCTTTTGTTTTTCTTTATCATCCTTTCTATTGACTTGGGACCTGAGCGTTGAGTTAACGCAATAAGTTAAGAATAAACTAATTATTACAGCTTTTCACCCGCCGCACAATGATTACGACAAAGCTCGGGAAAAACCCAAACCTGTTTATTTACCATTTACCCCGATTAGCCGAGGATCCATTTTACCCGCAGCTAAAGCCTACAAATAACCTCATTTGGACGTCAACGTCCTCCAGAATTTTACGAATTTGCAGTAAATGTTTAACGAAAAATTTAATATAGGACAGCCGAAACTGAACCACAATATCAACAGATTTTAAGTCCTGATCTTCAATTTTTGAAGTAGGGGAAAGCCGAGATAGATGCCCCAGTGGGATAGGTGCCCCGATTTCGATTACTGTGGATTTGCGAATGAATCTTATACTGTTTCAATTATTAATCAAAAGACTTTCCAGCCACTACTATGTTGACCGTGTCTTACGTCTCTATGTGATTGTATGAGAAGATAAAATGCGATTAAAGTTTTAAGGGGATAATTGCCCGTTTTGTGGGGAGGGCATCTATCCTGTAAGGCATTTGTATGAATGAGGCAACTATCCCACACGTGGGATGGATGTCACAAAATATAGAGGTCCGCTAAAATCGCGAATACTCGAAAAATATAAAAGAAAATGTTTTTAAATTATTATAAATTTGTCAACGAAAAACCAAAGTACCTGCTAATCTTACAAATAACGCATTTCACTTTTTCTACTCAGAGATATGGAGTGATTTCAAAAAGTGGGGCAACTATCCCGTTTTTACCCTATGAAGCAGATTTGCTAGTTTTCTTTAAGAGTCGTAATAATTAATTGTATTCCATCAATTTAACATCAAACAAGTTCTGTACAGTGAAAGCTTTTTCATTATAACCTGTAATAAATGAAAAGTTGTATATTTTCGTGTTGTTGTTTTTATTAATCATTGGTTCAGATTACATATACCAGATATTAAATACCGATGAATTCAGTAGGACTTCAGAATTGAAATGAAAGCATATAAGCATATAGCAATGAAAGTATTTTTAATAAACAATTTTGAATTGTAGAAGAAAATTTTAAACTGTCAAATCAGTCAGAACAAGTTTTCAATGAAAATATTTTTTTTTCATCACAAGCTTTTATAGGGTTTTAATTATATACTTATATAATTAAAACTCGTCAAGACGATTCACACGAGCCCAAACTCTGACGTGGCTGTGCCGTTCAATTACAGAGTTCCTTTGGCTACCTCGCGATTCCATCATTAAACCAGACCTGGTTATGTCATCATAATATTGCACTTTCATGCGATTTACATCTGTATGCAAAATTGCAGCTCAATCGGTTGAAGATAGCTGCTTCAAAATTGAGTTGCAAGATTTGAGCCGAACATACATAGTTACATTGCAAGCTAATAAAAAGCTTGTAAAAATGCTAATTAATTCGCATTTTAAAGCGTAGATTTAGCGTAGATCATGGAAAAGAATGTGGCAGAAATTCCATGGACACTATTTTAAATTATGTAAACATATGTGTAATAGACTAATGAAAAGTCAATTTCTCAGCTAACCTTCGTTTTACCCTCTTAGATGTTGAGTAAAATCCGTTCTTAATGGATGTCTATACTATATAAGAAACCTGCCAAAATCTGTTTATAGAAAATAAGTTTTATTTATTTTTACTTTTTTTAGTTTTTAGTTTATACTAATGATAACTTGACTGCGATCGCACCTGATGGTAAGCAGTGATGCAATCGTTGATGGTGAGGCGTACTATTTTATTAGAGCGATTTACTCTATTCTTGAACACACCCAAATTATAGTCAGATGGGGAGACCGCAGCAAACAAATTGTTTTAGTTACCTATAGTTTAGGAATGTTGTGATTAATCAGTGAGTCGTATTTTGCTTTTATAAATATACCAGCTTTTGCCGGCGACTTCACCCGCGTCTGTGGTAACTGCTCCGCCCCTATAGGTCATAGCGTGATGTTATGTAGTCTTATAACCTTCCTCGAAAAATGGACTATCCAACATAAAAAGAATTAAGAAAATTTCAATTCGAAACTGTAGTTCCAGAGATTACCCTTTACATACAAACTTACAAATTTTACATCTTTATAATATTAGTATGGAAAAGATATTATAAATATCTAAGTGACATGCTTTTCGCTTCTCTTATATCAAAACAACGTAAATAAATAAAGTAAAAAATTTCAAAATTTATAACAGTGTCCGCTCACGGACTTGACGCGTATAATCAGCACCACTCAGCTCAACCATTTTTAGAATAAAATAGAAATAATTTTATGCGAGAGAGACACAGCACAATCAAAGGTTACAAAAACAAAATAAAAAAGAACTGTTTAGTAAAAAAGAGTTTTCATGACCCTAGAAAAAGCAAGTGATGTTACTCAGATAGGCTTTAGCTATTTCGAGTACTTTGATGATTTCCCATTAAAAAAAAAAAACTGAATTCAGTGATCGTTTGATTTTTTCATTATTCGGCATCCCCAAATAAGGCAGTTGTTACCACAACTTTGGGGGATCATATACTGTCGATGGCCCACTTATTAGAGTACTCAAAATGGCATTACATCTGCCAGGCAGGGTATAGCACCCTAAGAAAAGAGCCTTGAACGCAGCGCTGGCCGCAGCGTCGAAATAGAAATAAGTACATTGTATTGTTAACCCAATCAGCATATACATAGAATTGTTACTCCAACGTGCGCATTTGAATTTCGTCGCTGCAGCCGGCGCTGCGCTCTAGACTGTTTTCTAAGAGAAATACTGTTCCTTAGGGGACTTGAATAACGTCACAAACACTGATATAAACGTAGTAACCTACGGGCCCCAAAATCTTTGAGAGAAGAGAAAGCCACCGATTCGAAAACAAAACGATTATTCATTTATTTTTTGTTGAGATTTTGAAGTTGAAACAAAAGGTTTGGAACTATAGACACAGAAAATAAACTCTCATTTACGGTTTCAAACAAGGTAAAGATTTACTGACAATAGAACAAAGCCATCTATTTGTTGACCTTTGCGTTAAAACTAATTAATAATAGAAACCCCGCAAGTCCAATATTAGGGGTCTCTAAACTACCAACAGTCGAATATTTAGCTTCAATTAAACGGACGTCAGCCGATATTCGTGATCAAACAGCAGATGGTTAAAATCTCACCAAATACTCAACATAATTTTCGAACAAAAAACTCAATTATGAAGAATGCCTAATACTAAAAATAGAGTTTTAACCGGTAATAATGGGGTAAAAATCGGTAGGATCCCTTGTAACCAGCTGTTATACGGGCGAAGTTAAATGAAACGTTCTGGTGTCGGCCAATTAAGGGTTTTTTTCAAACATTAATCAAGTGTTAGAGGGGGGAGCATTTTTACGTCGGTCGGGACGTGCGATAGCCCCGTGACGGATGACGGGCGGCCGGGGGGTCGCGGCCTAAGATGCATTCATCACCCAAGGATTTGCCCACTTTCAAACTTGGCTACTTAGGTTCAGTTCTAGACGAAATAGGTCAGACAACGACTTTCGATAACGTACAATAGATATTTCCGTGAAGAATATTACGTAGGTACTAAGTAAGTAGTGCTAGTGACGTACTCTTTCGGGCGCAAACGTTATTCCGATAGAATTCGAGAAAGTCTATTCTATCGGAAATGTATGAAGCGCAATCCTGAAATTCCTGAAAAATCAACCACTGTCCAATGTACCAGCTTTTAATATTTTAAAAACATTTCTTAGAAATGACATGAGAAATAAAATATTTCAACCAACGGCTTTACCCACGTAAAAGTTAAAAAATATAGCCTTTAGCACTTTGTAATATAAACATTCTATTAGTGAAAGAGTTTTTTAAGTCGGTATTTTTTGAGTTTATTCATTACAAAGAAAAATATAATCATATTTTCTTTTTAGAGTTAGTAGAGAGATAAATAAATAACTGTAACATTACTAAATCTTTGATAATATCGGAGTTATTGAAGAACGTTCAAGAAAGTCCACTCTGACTCGACAAAAAGTTTCCACCGTGCTCCGTACTGAAGTTCAGCAACTCAATGCGAACGAACAATCTTTGAGGGTGACAAATTTTTCCTCAATTTTTCAATGTATACTTCGGAGTTCGTTCTCCGTTATTTAATTACTCAGGAGTCAATGTTCCGGAAAGTATTAGGTACACTTTAAAACTGTTCCTTTTTTGTTTTATGTGAATGTCGGGAGAGATGCATAGCTAATGTAAAAATTCTCGCTCTTACTCGTAATCTACGAGCGACTCACGACGATTAACGAGGCGTTTCAATTAACTCAGTATTTATGAACATACAAAGACAACTTTTTACTCGAACGAGTGCTTAGATAGTAAATATTTTGGTGACATCGTTACAAAAACTGTTTCAATGAGATTAAACGTTACGCTGAAATGAAGCTTTAATCTATACGAAGAGGGTCATGTTTTCAAGTAATTTAAACCCGACTGTGTACTGTTTACTAACAAAACAAGTGAAAGAGCGGGGATGGTATATATGTACAGTATATGTACATAAATACATATGTACTTAGATATACAGAGTGTCATTGACATCGTAACACAAACGAATACCATAGATACAGTACATGATTCTAGACCGGGGAATGGTATAATTTTTTGTCGGTTTATTGTTATTTTTTTTTTTATTTTTCCTTTTTTTAAATTAAACTTTATAAAAAAAATATTCCAAATAAAAAATGACATTGGGTTTAATTAGAATAACGACTTTATTTACCTGGTTGATTTTTTACATGATTTTTTTTTTTTTCAAAAAATATCAGAATGGTTATCAGTTGGTTAGAATAACGATTTTATACAGTGTATAAATTGTGTTTTTTTTTTCATTTTCAAAAATTTGAAAAAAAACCGATGAATAATTTCACCACTGCACTGCACTGTATTCGTTTGTGGTACGTGGATGTCAATGACACCCTGTATATTATATACATAATAATAAGCATTCGTAACGTAAACAAGCCGTTATCACCAGACTTATACAGAACCAATTATTTTTGAAAATGCCATTATTTTCCTTTTCATACCGGAAAACCTATTGTGTACTTTGGAGGAATGATTCAGCAAAATTAATTTGAGGAAAAACACGGATTTTTATATCAATACGTTGGCCATTCAATAAATCATAAAGTTTGCGTGTATTGAGATGACGTTGATTGAATTTAAGCTCATCAATTTGATACTTTTGTATTCAGCGTTTTATTTACTTAAATTTTCAGTGTTGTTATATCAAGTTACAATTGTATCTGGCTAGACAAGTGGAAAATGTTTTTTTCACACTTCTCCGCAATTTTGAATCCAGGTTTTTTTTTCGAGTGTCATTGTCTCAGCATTTTTCTGTTTATCACAATGGGTTATAACTTTCAGAAGTTGGTGGTAGTGATTGGGAATAAAATGGCGAGGTTTTCGTAAAGACGACCACTACACCAGACTAGTGGAAATAGTAACTATGTACAGGTAACCTACATATAAAAGTACGTTACAATAACATTATTGAAACGTACTTTTTGCTTAAAAAAAGATTGTTGATTGTTGATTGTTGTTGTTGATTGTTGTTGTTGTTGAATCATCTAATGGCGAATCTCGCCTTTTTCCGTACGATTATAATTTAGGTGTCTTCAAGGCTAGAGTGAAAAGGCTCTTAATAAACTAATGCACATCACTATCAACAATTGCATCACTGCTTAACGTCAGGTAGCATTGCAATTGAGTACTAGTTTATATTGATTTTAAAAACACCAACCATTTTACGCAATTTATGTTGTCTAAATAAGCTTAGTTTCAGTTTATATTCTGTTATTATTATTATTATTTATTTAATAATAAGTATATATTCCCATTTATTTTACTGCAGACTTATAGACGTACGACACAAAATTAATCACCCGTAAAATATCCAGCTAACTTTCAAGTTTGTTTCCGCAGTACATCGGTTTCAGCAAGTTTATTTGGCAAGTAAACTGGCGTTGCGACTCAAACTTGAATACCGGAAACAGTATATTAAACCAACGGTTCAAATATAATAGTTTTGCTACATTAACTGCAAGTTCAGGGGTCTGCCGAGCTGTTGGAGCTTGGCAGGCTTGGATTGCCAGGATGGTAGGTAAGAGTTACACGATAGCCCTGCAGGGTTATTCAAGTCACCGCGACCCTGGAACGCAAACCAATTGAAGAAACAGCTAGAGATTTTTGTGACGTAATGTCACTGTTTTATTTCTTTCTTTCTTCAGGAGTACCTACAGAGGCGGATTTAATGCCAGAATTCAGATTTATTCCGGACTATATCAGTGCTAAGACTTTTCTTCGTGCCCTATGATGTTTGAATCACTTGAAAGTGTCAAAATACTGCCGTATTTCTTTTTTTTTGTTAACTCAGAAGTTTAATTTTTTCGAAGCCTCAAAAGATCGTAGACCTGAGAATGTGGTTTAAGATTCAACCTGATATCTTCACTCGTAAAGATTCATCAAGTGATAAGGGTTCCATTTTTCCTTTCTTGCGAGATTTCTCACATCTTTCTAAAATCGGTTGTTTGGCTACCTAACAAACAGCAAGCTTTATATTTACACACGAATTCCATATTTCAATGAACGAATAACTAAAACACTTTCGGGTGGTCTTCAAAGAAAACTGCGCAAACGTTGGGCAGGCGTATGTAAAAATAAATAATAATAACATAGGCGTGCGCGTACGCCGTTAATGTGTCGTTGCGGTCGCTGGAGTAAACATGGCATCCGTATGACTTCCGACGATATCAGATACAACGGGTAAATAACCCGAATTACAGACACAAGTGCCCTGGAAAACTTTGTAAGAAGCTGTAGCAGAGCTTTCAATATGTTGCATTGCTACATGTAATTTAGGTTTTTAAGGACTAAAACCCGTGACTATGTTCCTTCTTTGCTTTGCGTTTCAAAACCCCTGATTTCCCTTTCAAAACCAAATACATGCCAGTAGACTTCGCCGACCAGCTCTTTTTTTATGGTGGGCAAAAATCATCCAATGACAAAACCCGTTATTAGGCGAAGCGGGAAACAGTGTCAGACTCTTACTGACTAAACACCTCTATCCTGTTCCGTCTTTGCCCTTCGCACTGGGAACAAGCCTGCCTTTTAGAAAGAGACCCTGGGCCCCAGTAGGCTGCTGTTTCCCGCTTCGCCCAAGGACGATATACGTCATTTTATGATTTTTACCTACCACAAAAAAAGCACTTTTTAAGTGATTTTTTTGAGTATCTGTTCTGGTTTAAGGAATAAAAAATCACTTAGCGAGTCTGTACTCGCTTGTTGGGTCTTAGAAATACGATCCAAATCTTTAAGCATCGTCTCCAAAGAGAGTAATTATGGTTTTCAGGAATTAATAAGTATGTTATTCTACGCATACCATGTACGTGAGTAACTGTTACTCTGTTTGAAGTGTAATTAGTGGCAATTGTCCTGCAATCTTAATCAGTCTGAGAGCAACCGGGAAGCGCAGCAGATACAATTAAAGCTGCTGTAATTCAATACTAGGAACTTTATTACTGATATATCGTACTAGCGTTTTACCACGGGTTTGCTTACTTGGGCAGTCCTGCAAGAGCAATGTTTTTTCTATACTTCAATACTATATTAACTACACTAATGTAATAAAGAGGTAAAAAGTAAATATTGTATGATTTTGTAATAATATACTAATAAGCAAAAAAGAGTCTGAGGTGGACTCGCGTAGTTTTTAAGCTTAGCTATAAGTGTGAAGATAAGGGCATGACAAATGCCATAAATTAAAAACAAAAAAGTGTATAAACAATTATTGTGCATATTATTGAAAAGTGCGCGGACCACCATGTCTGCGGTAAAATATACTAACAAAAAAAAATAAAGTGGTAAAATTTGATTATTTGTTTGTAGGAGGTCTACTGGTCCGATTGGAAAAAAATTAGCCACAATAGAAAGCTGGTTTACTTCTGAGTGACATAGGTTATATTTTATGTACCTACGTGGGCGAAGCCGCTGGCAAAAGCTAGTAATATTATAGAGAGGTAAAATTTGTAAGCTTGTATGTAGGGGGTAATCTCTGGAACTTCAGTTTCAAACTGAAAAAATCTTTTTGTGTTGGATAGTCCATTTTTCGAGGAAGGTTATAGGCTGTAGAACATTACGCTATGACCTATGAGGGCAGAGCAGTACCCACAGATGCAGGTGAAGCCGCTGGTAGCCTATATATTGCTAACATCAAAACCGATGATGATCGATGATTTTTACTTACCACAAAAAACCTAAACAAATTAATCTCTGAATAACATTAACTGTACTATCGGTGTAGTAGTCAAGCGACTAGCTGCTACACGTCGCAGATCTGGTTCCCGCATAGAACCAATATTTGTGTGACCCATAGACAGTTGTCCCGGTTTTGGGTGCATGTGAGTTTACATGTTTGTAAACGCACCCACGATACAATAGTACAGCTAGAAGTACATCAGACCGACACACGTTTTTTTTATGGTAGGTAAAAATCATCGAATGACGAATACCGCCCTTGGGCAAAGCGGGAAACACTGTCAGACTCTTACTGACTAAACAACCTACCCCGTTCCTTCCTTGCCTTAGTCCAGAGCCCCGGTGTAACGCTTAGCTTTCTACCTTAAAAATTGCGGGATGCTCTGTACAAACTTCCACGCTCTTTTGTAGGAACCGTCTTCCCGGGTTAAAAGGAGTCAAAAGTAGCCTATGGCACTCTCCGTCTCTTCAACTATCACCACTTAAAAAATCACGTCAATTCATCGCTCCGTTTTGCAGTACAATACGGACAAACAAACAGACATAATTATAATATTAGTATGGATGGATTAAGTACATAAGAATAAAAGAAAAGAACAAGGAAACGAAAAAAAAAAACAAAAACTCAGTCAAAAAGTCAGTTTTAACGGGCCTTCCTTCCTGGGGAAGTCCAGTCAAAACTGTCAGTTTTTACACTAAAAACGACACAGTTTCAGGCTTGCAGCTGTCAATCTTTTTAATGGAGGATTTCGCTGTCAAAACTGTTGCAGGGTCAAATAAGTAACGACAGTACAAATTTATGTTCTGCAGAGCTCATTACTCATCGTCCGGTCCTCCCTTTTCATTTATTATCTATCTCGTATCGCAGCGGAATACCCCGTGATTGTTTTGACGGGCTGGGAATTATATAATCAGATATTTTATCAGGCAAAAGGTGAATAATATTGTACTGAAAATTTAACAAGTTTTTGCAATAAGTTGGTGGTTTTATTGTTTTTTTTTTTTTTTTACATTGGTTAAAAATCATTTAACCTCTCGTATGCTGTAATTAGAGACACAATTAAAAAGCTATTGGGTCACGCGTAGATCTGCGTTCGCGCGTGCGTGCGAAAGGTTAATGATGCATCTAGTCCTTGGGCAGAAGGGGAAGTTGTCAGACTCTTACTGACTAAACAACCTACCCCATTCCTACGTTACCATATATACCAGGGCCAGAGCCTTCGTTTCAGACACGAACCTTTGGCCCCAGTTGGATTCAACCCCTATGCAGGGTCCCTATGGGTTGCTGACAACCGGGACAGTGCACGCCGTTTTATCGTCTTGGTTACTGCTCAACCTCACCTTGAGCGCGCTTCTGGTGTTAATCACCAGAAGCGCGAATATTAATTTAGGCCATTTTATTTTTGTCACAGTAATATGTAGAGTTGGTATACGAATGAAACTGGTAGCTGATAATACAGCATCAGATATTCTTTGCCTGAAAATCAAAACACGATCGAGTTTGGGCACGTGTTCGTCTTGACGAATTTTAATTATATGTATAGGAGTATTACCGCGCTATAAAAGATTGCTATAAGAAAATAATATATTCATTGAAAACTCTTTTAGAGATAAATATTCGTAGTAATAGTAGTAGTAAGTAAATAAATAACCGTGCTTTTTTTGGAGAACACCTAAATCACAAAAAAAAGCAAACCAACTAGAAGCATACGTTATACGTAGGTAACAAGAGAGTATGTTTGAAGTAAGTGGCACAGTTTTTCCATATCCGCTCGCCTTTGAAAGCGCCGCCGCCGGTTACCGTTCCGCCGCCGTAGGTAATCCATTTTCTCTCTGTTTGACTCTTATAAATCGTTCAAGAAGTTAAGGAACGTAAGTATAACGTACTATTTTTATTCAATACGGAATTGATTTTCAGTATTTCTACTTAATACTTTATTGAATTGGTAGCTTTGCTCCACCGACAAATTGTGATTTTTTTCTTGGATTTATCTTTTCACAATTGATTTTACACTTTTACATTTTTTTTTTATTGGGTCTACACTTTCAGTCTATTTATCGAGCCACCTATTGAGCAAAGCAGTAAACGAAGAATGTAATGAACGCGAATGATAACACGAGGGACAAACAAATCGGTTGGTCAGTCGCTTATCTGGTCAAAATGTACTGAACTAGCTGTTTTCTTTTTTTTGCGATTTCAGTTTTTTTCAGTGTCAGACTCTTACTGGTGTAAAAGTTGTTTGTTATCATGACTACAATCACGTGTTTAAGTCTACACTAATATTATAAAGAGGTAAAGTTTGTTTTTTGTTTGTAGGAGGTAATCTTTGAAACTACTGGTCCGATAGGAAAAATAATTTTAGCAACAATAGAAAGCTGCTTTACTCCTGAGTGACATAGGCTATATTTTATGTACGCGGGCGAAGCCGCTGACAAAAGCTAGTATATTATATATACACCTATATATCCCCTTGTTTATTTTATTTGTTCACCATAGATTAAGGTTTCGTTTCTTAGAAGCAGTCATATAAATGTACAATAAATGTATTATGCGTTCCAAATAAGAACAGGAAAGTCAATAACCTCGATCTGTCAAATTTTGCTTCTAATTACTAAATTTTAGTTAATTCTAGTTGAAGTAAAAACGTTAGGGTTTAATATATATTTGCCAAATAAGTCATAAATAGTTTTAAGTCATAAATAGTTTCCAAGAAAAACTATTTTCTTTCTTATTTTCATTGTTAGAAACAATTCGCCTTTTTTTTCTATTTACCACTACTCAGACACATCACACAGTGAAACTGAGATAAAAAAAATTGAAAAATTGTATTCTGATAAAACTTTTTTACATACACGTAATTTTTTTTTAAACATCTTTTTTTTGTTCACTCTACCTAATTTCTTCGATTTGACAGTTCGTCGTGACGTCACAACATTGCCATCGATCCTATTCTCATTTGGAACGAATTGTACAGGTTGTTTTTGTTACCTAGATACCTATTACTCTAGCTAGACAAATAATAAAGCTATGCCTACATTACAGTGTCACGTTGTGATGTGACGTGACGTGGGATAAACATATGTATAAATAAAGAAACAATTTATTTTCTGGCAGAGCAGTGGTGGCCTAGTGGAAACAGCCTCGACTTACAAGTTGTAGGTAGCGGGTTCAAACCCAGCCAGAGGCATTAATTCCGGGCTTGCGTGGTAGATTACGGCCCATTCCCTCTTCTAGAGAGCAAGCCTGAGTCTCAACAGTGGGAACATTATAAGGCTGATACTACAAAAAAATCCATAACTAATTTCATAATAAATTTTATAGTCAGTCAACCGCGTCAAAACGTGCTTTATTTATTTTGCAGAACAATTACCGTTTTTTTTAAACAATAAGGGTGTTTAGAAATATTCACACCACCAGTTAGCGCCACTTAGTCGTCAGGTCTTTTACTTTGAAAACTTATATATGACGTTGACATTGATGTCTAGCTAATGTCAGTAACATAAGCGTTTTGACAGGTGCCTGGACCTGACGCCTCAGTGCTACCTGGTGAATGACATCTTAGAACACCCTCATTGAAAAAGTACAAAAAAGGCTTTGCTTTGGCCCAAGTTCATGGAAACAAAAGACAAGCTCGATTCTTTGAAACTGAACACGAATGAGTCCTTTCGATACAATTAGTGATCCAATAAAACTTATTTGCAACTAAAAATATCATATTGTAAAAAAAAAACTAGGCTAGATGTCTGAAACATAGTGTCGTTTTAAAAAAATCACTCTTCTTTAAGAGTGATTTTTTTCTGCCTTTGACAGATATCTGATTTTTGATAATTGTAAATAGAACAGCACGTCCAAACAGCTAGTTCAAATGTTTAAATAAAATAGAATATGTTTAACTAGACTATTTTACTAATAATTTAATATAGGTACGGATATTTACATTTTTTTTTATAGAATTTGGTGTGATTTATTTTCAAAGTTATGTCTAACACAGACAAAAAACATGTATTTTTATTTAACTTTCGCAAATTAAAAGATAACTTAATTATTAACCGCTTTTTTGTATGGTTTTCATCTATATCGTGTTTAATAAATAAAGGACAAATAATTATTCGAATAAACTTGATGCGCGGGAAGCGACGCTAGATTATCTTTTACTCGCTCAAAGTAGCTGGGGTTTAATGTCGTCTTAAACGTCAGAAGAATTAGTAAATAAAGCCGCGACACGACACAAATAAATACAATGTGAATAGAGCTTTAATTTAACGGTGTCTTGAGCCAAGTGCTAGAGGTCTACCTAAATAAAATTGTTCTGAAAGGCTTCGATCCCTGATAAACGAACAAATTTATTCACAGACATGCGCGTGTTGGAAACCCGTAATGACGGCGAAATATTTGCGGAGTGCCTTCATTAAATTAATTAAAAATAAAAATTTGCTCTTTTCCTGTTATTGGAACTCTCATATTTAATAAGATATGTAGGGGATGCTGAAATTCCATATTTAAACATTACATGGTTACGATATAAATAACACTAGAAGTAAAAATCGAAGAGATGACCAGGACGTTGCAAGTTTCAGGCCCTGCAGCTTTCAGCACCCAAGGCGTCAAACTATATACCATATATATATATATAATTCGACAACTATCACACAACGCCGTCTAGTCTCAAGCATGGCAGAGCTGTTGTTATGAGTACTAGACAACTGATAAACATACTTGTATATTTCTAAATACATACATATTATAGATAAATTACACTCAGACACAGAACAAACGATCGTGCTCATCATCGTGCTCATCATCACACAAACATATGTCCTGGGTGGGAATAGAACGCACGACCTCCGGCATAGCAGTCAGGTCCACTAACTACTAGACCAACAGGCCAGTCAAACCAGAACCGTTGAAATCGGAAACCGTCCCGTCTACTGGAAAATGTAGAATTAGGGATGGCGAACAATTGATAGCTCACTGTCCGATTTCTTATCGTGTGTGACAAACATGCGATAATCCCATTTTAAATCAGGAATATAATAATAAACCATAGTTTAAACTGATTAATTGTATTTGGTTCATGAATGTATAACAAAATTGAATATATTAATTGCATACGATCAGAATGGCTGTTAACAACAAAACAGCTGTTACCTATGCAACAGGATAATTAATTACCTATGTTTGGCACGTTATTAATAGATTCCAAATTATAATTTGATATCAATTGGTTTTGTTCGCAAACCGCGCTCATTTTAGGTTTCATGTGGTATAAAATGTATGATAAATATCCCAGTGTGTAGCAAAATAGAATAATGATTAGATTTTTCGCGTCTCTAGGTCCTGGGGTTACCAGATGAAAAAAAATCAAAAGTTCTGAGAAAAGGGCTGATTTCTTTGTAGCATACGTATTACAGATGGCCTCAAAACAGGCGGGAGCGCTAACTCAAAGTTGTGCAATTATTACCAAAGGAAGATTATTTTTAGTCTGTTTGACTTTTACATAAATCTTTAAATTATAAGCTGTAGTTTATTGAAAATTCTAAAAATCCTAAGATTAAATGAGATTAGCAAAATCCAGCCACAATTCTAAGAAGAGTCTAAAAATATTGAAATCCTCAGACAAATCTTGAAATAACTTAGGTATACCGCCTTAAAATAATATTAGATTTGCTATTATATATCATAACTATGCTATGCTTACGCTCAAAATGGTGAAGGAAAACATAGTGAGGAAACCGGCATGTCCTAGAACCAAAAATTCGAAGACATGTGACATCCACCAACCCGCACTGGACCCGCGTGGTGGATTACGGCCCATTCCTTCTCTTAGAGAGGCGGTGTGTATCCCTGCAATGGGAACATTAAAAAGGCTGATGATGATGTTATGCTTATGCTGTGACTGTGACCCGCCTCTGGGATGTATGCTGACTATTACTGGCCCAGATACGGATTAGCAGTAAAGTTGTGTCAACCAATGGGTTAATAGCCACGAGCTTAAAACACATCATCACTTACCATCAGGTGAGATGGTAGTCAAATGCGAACCTATCCAAAAAAAAAAAAAAAAATAATGTGGTTAAAAAATTCAGTACATTACCACATAAATGAAACAAAATTTATGGTATTAATATATTTGTGACGACGACGATCTGGGGAAGGTCGTGGAAAGCCGCTGGATGCGGACAGCACAGGACCGATTGTTGTGGAAATCCTTGTGGGAGACCTACGCCCAGCTGTGGGCATCGTTCGGCTGACATAATGAATATATTTGTGATACAATAACGCGCAAGGAAGGTCCTAGAACCAAAAATTCGAAGACATGTGACATCCACCAATCCGCACTGGGCCGGCGTGGTGGATTATGGCCTATTCCCTGTCCTAGAGAAGAGGCCTGTGTCCTAACAGTGGGAACATTAAAAAGGCTGATGATAATGATGATGAGACAATATGGTACGGGCATAGGCAATTGGGGATTCTTTTTTTGAGTCAAAAGTCAGTGGCCCAAACGTTTTTGTAGTCTGTAGAAGTTTTTACAGTTTGTGGCAGAAAGTAGCAAAACTTTTAATCGTTTAGGCGTCACGTTTTTAATACAATGTTTTACAAAAGTTTTATTGAGGTTGTATTTGTAGTTTTTCGTCTGTTGTTAGAGTAAAGTTGACTAAAAACTCTGGTGGTAGTATGTAAGTAATTAATTAGATGTATTTCGCAAAAGTTTCTTTAAGTAAAATCCACTGCGTACATGGTTCCAAGAAAATTATCTTACCACTGAAAATGCGACTAGAACGTGAGTGGAAGCGAGATAGCTAGCTTTTTGCTCGAAAAAACCCCGACGTCGATGGCGCGCACTGTTCCCGCGCGCCTCAAGGAGTTGTCAGTAAACTATAGGGTCCCTGCAGAAGGATCGAAGCCAACTGGGGCCAAGGGTTTCAGTCTGAAAGGAAGGCCCTGGTCCTGATATATAAGGCAACGTAGGAACGGGGTGGGATGCTTAGTCAGTACGAGTCCATCCCAAGGGCGGGATTTGTGATTGAATGATTTTAACCCACCATAAAAAAGACAATATCATTTTTCACATCGGCAGATTATTATTATATTGTAATATGCATTGTGCTCAGTAAAAGTTATACCACCCATAAACTAAAAGTGAGCAAAAATAAAGCTGCGAGCGATAACCGCAACATGTTAAACCTAGATTAACCTCGGTTTTTATATTTATAGTGCGTAAAGAACTTGTCACTTTGTTAAATAATGCTCGCCATTTTATAATTTTATGCCACAGCGAGAGTTTTTTTTATTAAAACCTTTTTTCATTACGTTGGGACTTGCTGTGCTAAAAGCAATCATAGATTATATTTATGAACCTAAGTTTTTAATGTATTTGTAGAATTTAGTTCAGCCAGATATGTTTTTTTTTGTTGACTTAAACTAATACTTGACTGGGATCACCTAATAGTTAATCGTGATGCAATTGCTAGTGGTGAAGTGCGCTGTTTTATTAGGAACCTATTCACTCTACAACATATTGTATCGATATTACTCTACTCCAACATGAAGGATTTACATATTCCCGACACGGACAGGTTTTTTTTTTTTTATGGTAGGTAAAAATCATCCAATGACGAGTCCCGCTCTTGGGCGGAGCGGCGGACAGGTTAGGTTAGAAGGCTAAGTGCTTGTTAACGGCGACGTGTTGCGTAGCGCGTTCGCACGTGTGATGACGCGGCCCCCTGCTACAATGTACGACGAACGCTCAATGCGTCACGTACAATGGTCTACACAAGACTAAGTGCGGAAACCATACTCAGACATAACATGACGACCAATGCGTCGCCCATTGCGTCCCCGTAAACAAGCATTAAGGTGGGAGCGAAGCAAACCAGAGCTTTAACAAGCGTGCAATGGAACTATGGTGAGTAGTAAAAAAGTTTGTCACAAAAACGTTAATCCATACATTTGTCGAGCTTTTGTAGTATATTTGTAACTAGCTGCTGCCCGCGACGTTGTCTGCGTGAAGGCTCTACAGCACCAAAAAAACCTAAGATGGCAGTGTATAATCAGTGCATATCAGATGGCATAGCATTATAATTAAACAACTTTTAAAATAGCATTGCATCAGCCTTATAAAGTTCCCGCTGCTGGGACACAGACCTCATTTCTAGGAGAGGGAATGGGCCATAATCCACCACGCGAGTCCAATACGGTTTGGTGGATGACACTTGATGAATTTTTGGTTCTAAAACATTCACAGTCACAGTTTCCTCATGATGTTTTCCTTCACCGTTGAGCAGTGGTTATGAAATAAAATACACAAAGTAATGCGCCTGGCTGGGTTTGAACGACAGACCTACAACTTGTAAGTCGAAGCCTTTACTACTTCGCCACCACTGAGTCGGAGCCTTTACCACTCCGCCACCACACTACGATGGTAGTTATGCTGCCAAGAGCCAAAATGTAAAGAGAGTCAGGACTGGTGACGCGGGAGTAAGCGACATACAGTTGCCCGCATGAGAAGCTACTCGTCCTACAGTTGACACCCACTGCACTCAGTGTCTGCCCCTGTGACTTATTGATGGTCATCGCGAAGCTAACACTCACGGGGAACTGTACGCGCTTGAACTGGAACGGGAAGTTATGAGGTATAAATACTGCCTCAACTTCGCCATAAACCGTAAGAAATTTTGCTTCAATAGTGTGCCTGTGCAGCGAGATGATTTTAAGACGGGTCTCGTTACACCACTTTGGAGGAGATAGGTTCCGAAGATGCATAATCGGGACTCCGACTTTCAGCTTTATGGTATGCGCTTGAAGTCCACTTGCTGGCTGGGAGTTCAAAAATTCCACGGGATAATGTGTGGCGTCATCTTGCTCGACGACAGTGTTTATTGAGGTATAGATCACTGCATTTCCCTCAATTTCCGAGAGAATGTATTCGTTAATTGCTGCAACCTAATCATTTTTGGACGTCAAAATGGCCCGCTCAACGACACACTCAAGAAATTCTGCTGGTGCGGTAAATGACTGTTGTCCCCGTACACACAGCAAATGAATTCTTCTAAACTGGCTAACGCTCTATCGAGAGACTTTGGAAGCACCTCCTGTCCACCTCTCTCGCAGTGGGCTTTGACTTGCAGCGGACTTTGGCAGAGGCCATGATCCGGAGCAGAAGAGTGGCAGACGATCGCCTCCATCTGCGAAGCAGTAATGCTAGCGGCTAAAAGAGGGGGTCGACTGCATCAGGCAAAAGCAAAGGCGCTCAAGCCGCAGCTACCGCCGCCGTGTCTCCAATCCCGATTTACGGCCACAGTAGGCGCGGGCTTGTGACTGCCGAGCAATGGGTAGCTCTTTGTCTACCCATTCGATAGTTGTCCACAGCGCGCACTATTCCCTGCGCCTCCAGCAGTCGGCAGCAACTGTAGGAGCCCAACAGGATCGATGCCAAGATTTCAACGTAGCAAACGGGAAGCGTTTGCCCGAAATCGCTACTGAACAAACTGTGACACCACCCATCAAATGTTCGTTCCCGCGGATGTCCTGCAGGGTTCTGTCCTCGGCCTCAACTGCCTTCCTATTGGCCATAATACGCTCATCCCATATGATCAAAGAGAAATCCTTAAGCACGTGTCCCTTATCGCTGTTACGTGACACAGCACAAACAGGCGTTTTGACGCTCTCTAAATCGATGGGAATTGGTATGGTGGTATGTGCTGTCTTGCCACCCGGAAGCAGTGTGGCAGCAATTCCCAACGACGCGACAGCAATAGCAATATTGCCTTGCCTCCTGACCTCTGCAAGTATGCCATGTTTTTCGTGTTCCAACAGGAGCAACCCAAGAAAAACATTTTGCCCTGGGTTTGCACAACGCTTTCAAGGACGGTGTTATAAATCTGTTTTTGCTCTGAAGAGAACTCTGTCTCAGCGTTATACTCTCGATTTCCATAGTCTTGATGCGGTGACGATTGGGGAGCTAGTAATCCATATTAGATCAGTGGATAGCCGCCGATAGAAATGTCCACATCTTGAAGTGAACTGAGACAGGTGTTCAGCACACGATCATCAGTTACATCGACTTCGTCTCCAGTAGCACGCCTCAAAGCTCGCAGAAAATCTTCAGACAGATGATGGCGATATTTTAATGAACATAACTTTTTGTAATACTTAATGTCGCATTTTTTTTAAGTCTTGCTCAACTCTGCTCAAGATTTTGAGGGTTTTTTGGAACTTGAATTTTTCAAAACGAACTATACCCTGCCCTATATATTGTCCTGTGCGATTTTGTATTTGTATATCCTGTCCATGTGGACAGGATATACAAATACAAAATCGTTATTGTACACCTCATAATGTTATGAGGTGTACAATAAAGCTTATAGTAAAAAATAAATAATATACGATACCACGTTTAGGAAGAATTTGATTTTTATGAAATCAAATAGATGGCGCTGTTTTAAAATTTTCTATATGCTACTACATTCAACTATGTTTCCCTGCCCAAGTTACTTAAATGTCGTAGTATTTATAGTGTTAAGCCAGATAATAGCATGGCTCACTCAAAAACAACATTTAAATATGCGTCGTTAGATTAAACACTGTCACAGAATGTGTAAGAAAAATAATTATTCACAACTCCTCCCCCCTAAGTGATAGCGTGATAATATGTAGCCTATATGTTGGCCCATCCTTTATTCAAGCAAAATTTGAAGATAATCCATGCAGTATGTATAAATATATATCCAAGTAAGTTTTTGAGTTTAGCTTGGACATACATACAGACAAACAGACAAAAATTCTAAAAACTATATTTTTGGCTTCGATATCGATTGTAGATCACTTCCCAAGTATTCTTTTAAAAAAATATTTAATGAACAGTTTTGACTTTCCTACGGCTTTATTACCTATATGTATTTCGTAAAACTCTTTAGTTAAGTCCCAAGAGGACACAAATTACCGTACAACTGTTGTCGTTTAATTGTGTCTGTAATTACGGTAGTCGAAAGGTAAAAATAATATTATTTTGTTAATGTAATATTTTCGTTTGTACTAATTTGAGTCAGTAGATGTCGTTGTACGTATATAAATAACATTGAAATATTAGGTTGCGTTGCAAAATAAATGCGTTAGACCGTTGGAATAAGAATAAGTCATTTCATATAAACATGGAGAACGCCGTTTCACCATTAAGAGATAAACTATTTTTTTAAATTATGTATTAAATATTAACCCACATTTTTTCGTAAAACGAACCAACCACTACCTAAGATATTTCCCTAAAAATAAATAAGTAGGTAACATTTGCTCTGTTTGGGCTTGTTTTTTTTTTTCATTTTTTATTCCCAGTTGTGAGTAAATTCGACCGCGCAGTAAGAGACTATGAAATCTTGAACACGACCTATGTCGTGAGATTTTGAGGGTTTTTTGAAACTAAAATTTGTCAAAACGAATTATACGACTTTTATGAAGAAAATGCGCACTACCATCTATGAATTTTAAGAATAACTAACTGCTAACCTTGCCAACATGGTCAAAAAATTATTAATTTCCAAAAAGTGTCAAAATGTAACTTGATTTGATTTTTGTGTAATCTCATAGATGGCGCTTTTTAAAATATGTCTTTATACTACTAATATTCATTTAACTATATTTCTTTACCTAAATTACGTAGTTTTGAAAAATGAATAATGGGGATCTTTATTATTTACCTAAATAAATTTACGTGCCAAGTTTCAAGTTAATTAACCCAAGCAATAAGATTCTCCCTTACAAACTTTAACATTCCCTAAATCTTGCACTGGGGGTACTACTGAAAAAATTAATATGGCATTCTGGACAACTAATTTAGGGTAATGTTTATGCTAAGTTTTGAGTCGATCAGCCCACGGAAAAAAAAGTTACACCCTTGCATCCATTGCATCATTTAAATTCAATATTGCTTACCTCCCATAACTTACGGCGTGATAATATGTAGCCTAAAGCCTTCCTTGGTTTACAAGGAACATTTTTGCTGAATTTCAAATCAATCTATCCAGTAGTTTTGGCGCCAACCCGTACCATAGGCACAGAAAAACAGACAAACAGACAAACAGACAAAAATTCTAAAAAGTCACTTTTTGTCATCAGTTACGTTTTTCTAACAAAACCCACTCATTGTTTTCCAGAAAATTCTCAATGTACAGTTTTTCTTTCGTTACTGTTTTATTATATGTATAGACAACAGCAACATAACACAACAACGAAAAGTCACCCAAACAACGAAATCTAACTGCGAAGTCAGTCCAAAGTCTTAGATTTTGCTCGAGCTCGACGGCTACGCTTTTGGTCCATTAAGCCTTTTGAACAAATATCTAGCCGTCTTTGGAAATAGTTACAGTTAGCACTAATTGCTCAGTCTTGTGGTTGATGTTCGAGGAACTGGATATGGCCTAATTTTTTGTACCTGTCTGAAACTCTTGGCAAAGCGTTGTGCGCAAGCTTAGGTGATCGAGAAACTGAACTATGTAATTCATTATAGACGTTATGAATAATGACTTGATTGATTTTAAAACTACTACATCTAACGTAAGAATAAATTCCAGGCCTGCAGGTAACTTTACAGAAGGAAGAAAAAACTATTATTTTTTTGACGTGACAACGTCTTAAATTAGGTTGCGGCTGGGAGTCACTTATGAAAAAGTGTAACGCTCGGTAACGTTACGATGAGTCACCGAACGAGAGAGAGGCCCGCCGAATGCCTTGCGTCTCTCTCCCACTCAACTATGATCGGTCTGCCGCGCGCGCAGCACTAGAGAATTAGGACGTTGTCACGTAAAATCTTCGCCCGTAAAACCGACTTTACAGGCAACCATTTTTTTTTTTACGTAAATTTTTATTTCTATTTGGAATCGTTGTCATATGCATCTTGATTATGTCATACTTAATGCTCCACTTTTGTAAAATTCATTTAATCCATTGTGCTGATTTAACTTGTTAAACTTAGATTAGGTTGTGATGGGACTCATCTGCTCCATGAGATAAAAGTCCATAAAAAGTACAACATACTTCTTGTTCTTTTCTTTTCCTTCTTCTTTTCATCTCATTAAATATAGTGAAAATTTTGCAAAAAAAAAACTTGCGCATGTTCACGAGCTTCTCATCTATAATCGATAGCGTTGTAGGTTACCTAAGTTTGTACGCAATTAAGACATTCAACCTAAGATATTTCATCTAAAAATAAATAAAAACATTACCAAAATACATTCCAGATCTTTTAATTCTACGTCAACAAAAAACAATGTCGCTATCGCTGCCTCTGTTTACCTTCCAGTCGAAAACACAATATAATAAAATGGTCCCCTTTATTAGACACTCGTTCCATATTCGTACGATCATAAGCAATAATGTCTCACATGACTTTATTTCCGTTTATATTAAAACGTATGCCTGTGCGTCACCTCGGCGTAAACCCCGCAGAAATCATCACACGAAACATCAACCAAATTAACGAAGAAAAATCCGCGCATCAAAAGATTTGCTTAAACATAATATTAACGTGTTAAACACAAGGAAACTCTTCTAGCTCGCATATCTAATGAAAAATAATTTGGGTGTAGACAGCCGGCATTAATATTAATAAATAATAAGGTGACGGTTCGCACGGTAGTATATAAATCCGGCACGCTGTGAGCCGTCACAATAGTAATATATTAGGACAAATGTTATTACAAGCTCGACTCGTTATGTTATTTTTGTTCGCTCCCCCGTGTTAGGAATTCAAGGCGTTTGTAGAAGCGGCCGGGGCGACCGCAGCGCCCGCCGCGCCATTTGGCGCCCCTGTCGCGGCTCCAACCGGAATAGCCCACTGTGCTCCAACTGTACACTGTGCCCAACTACCCCGCCACCGAATCGCACCTAACTAAATATTCTATGCTAAGTCTTTTTATACACTGCTAAATTTCGATCGTTTTAATCCGGTTCATGAAATACTAGGTACCGATTTGTAAAAATAAAATTTAAAAATAAAGTACCTATTTTTTTCTCAAATTCGAATTATTATACACATGTACGAAATTAATTTCTTTAAGTAAACATCAGCTGAGTGAGTCCAATGACAGTAGGTAGTAGTCGATAGTTGCGTAGATACTAACTACCTACAAATCATTGGACTCGATCAGATCTTTACAAATCGATGGTGTTTACATGAAACACTCTAGGGAATTAAAACGATCAAAATTTAACGGTGTATAGAGACACTGAGGAGAGCAGTGGTGGTCGAGTGGTAACGGCCCCGACTTAGGTCGTACGTTGTAGGTCGCGGGTTCAAACCCAGCCAGGCGCATTACTTTGTGTAATTTATTTCATCTCCACTGCTCTCAAAACGGTGAAGGAAAACATCGTGAGTAAACCGGCATGTCCTAGAACCAAAAATTCGCAGACATGTGACATCCACCAATCCGCACTGGGCCCGCGTGGTGAATTATGGTCCATTCCCTCTCCTAGAGTGGAGGCCTATGTCCCTGCAGTGGGTACATTAAAAGGCTGATGATGATGATAGAGACACTAAATTGCAAATTGATTTCATTAATAAAAATTTTAAATTAAAATACCGACTGCATACCATCGATTAACCCAGCAATCGTTAAATCGTTTTCACAACTCCGCTATCATAAACCCACAGTTTATCGATATTACGATATCTATGATCAAATACTAATTGGTGCTTTTTTAACAATAGCACTACAATGTTGCTTCGTTATTTCACTATAAATAAAATTCACTGACATCGTCTATATTTATTGAATAGTGTCATCATTAAAATAAGGCGGGTGTACAAGCAGCCGGCATCAGCCCCGAGCACGCTCGGTATTGTACAACTACCTTTACCGCAACCGCCTCAAGACTTCCGAGAACCAAGCAACGACCAAATGTTATAATTAATAATCTTCCTTTGAAGTAACTATTTTCAAGTAGTCCTTTGAATGCAGTCGAAAATATGAAAAATGTATTAAAATATCTGTAGATGGTTGAACTAAAATTTGTAGTTTTAAAAATCTTATAAAGTCGATTTTTAATCCTAGACTACGATTTGACAACTTAAAATGTCAAACTCCAGAAAATTGGGAACATATTTCGAGAGTGTGACATTCTGAGTTGTCTAGAATTAAAAAACGGACTATAGTTTCCGATTGTATAGTTCTACTTCAGGGCAAAGACCTCGAATAAGGAAGGAATTTGGGGTGACAACCAAAACAAAAAACCAAGCCAGGACCGAAGCTTTTTCAGTGTTTATTTTTGCTCTTTCTGCCATTACAAGCGCGAGCCGACAACCGCTATCAACAATTAAGCCCATCAGGACCTCTCATAATTACGTACCAACAAATAAACTAGTAATTTTATTTACAAAATATTTCAGCAAGCGCCTTTTCGACATTAACCGGTAAAAATACGGTCTATATTATCACTCTAAATTAGAGTAAACATGATAAAAACTGTACCCGCAACCATTTTACGGTTGGCCGACGAAAATATTCGGCCCAAACACGAGACGTGGGGCTTCCTCTTTTCACAAAATGTCTATCGGTAATGGAAATTTCCTACTGTAAACTAACGTAGGTACATAAAGGAGACTTGTGCAAAGGACATGAACTCAATGCTGACTCTATTAAACTTTCATAACGTTCCCCAAGGGGGATGTGGGTATAATCGACAATAGTGTGCCATCTTATCTATACGTCAGTTTTCACTCAATACGTTAATGTTGAGAATAATTAAATAGTTGAACTAAATTCTCGGATCGTGCGGTCCAAGTGCTCGCAAATTGTACAAAGACCTTCCAAGACGCCATGTTATTGGACAGGCATTACAATGCAGTGCGGCAATACCACCAATCTTTTGGACACAATACCAATCGACAGCAATAGGAAGCAGTTATATGACGCTCTATTTCAAATTGCTTTACTTAGTTAATTTCAATAAGGTAAGTGTTTTTTTGTATATATTTTTAATAATAGTAAGTTAAATATTACAGTGTGCAATTTTAAAATATTGTTTTGTTATTTACATACTTATCATATTTTATCTATTTTTTTTTACATTAAAAGTCAATATTTAGTCTAGAATGGGCCATAATCCACCACGCAGGCCCAGTGCGGGTTGGTGGATGTCACATGTCTTCGAATTTTTGGTTCAGTGCATGCCAGTTTCCTCACGATGTTTTCCTTCACCGTTTTGAGAGCAGTGGTGATGAAATAAGTTACACAAAGTAATGCGCCTGGTTGAGTTTGAACCCGCGAAATACGACATGTAAGTCTGAGCTGTTACCACCACTGCTCTAATCTTATGTATTCGATACATAGCTAGAACTTATCGTGTACCCACTTTAATTGTGTTAATTGTATTTAGATCGCTGTTTAACGAGTATAGGACAAGCTTTAAAAGTCAGCTGTTTACACCGTCGTGAAAGTTATAAAAGTCAAATGAGGGTAGCGGATGTCTTTAGTAGGCTGGACTGGCCACCTGGTACCTTGCGACGGTAGAAACGTCGCATGTATCTGCATCTACTTTACTTAGGACCGTAGGTAGGAAGGAGTTGGTGGTGCGGGCACTGCCCTTGGACTCGCATAGACTGGGGCCTCGCGCATGCCTTCGTTTCTTTAAAATACGATTAAGATACGATTTTTATTTTATAATAGACTAGCTTTATGATTGTAAACAACGATGTGGTCTAATGTCAGGTTGAGACAATGGCTTTCGTGTTTATTACTCAATACTACGAGTATATACTAATATATTTATTATTAAAAAAAATGTACACCTCATAATGTGGACAGGATAAAAATTTACAAAATTAAGTGAACAATGGACGGTCTTATCGCATAAGGCAAACTTTTACAACCTTAGGATCGACTAATCGAAAGGAGATAGATTGGGGCGGCTGGAGGCTTGTTCGAATTTATGGATAAAAAGGCCTCACTGATGCGCTTTCGCCCACTTCTAAACTTGGCCACGATACGCCTCTGACTTTACCTCAGCACCCATTTGGAACAATCGTGACCCGTTTTCATTTCTGTTTAGACTTTATGGCCTACTTTGGTGTTAATTCATGTACCGCATAAGCTCGTAAAGTCTATCGCCATTGCCGGCAACACCTACAATTAGTCGCTGTAAAAGGATTATTCCTTAGTCAACACAAAGGATTGCCAGTCACATAATTTAAAATAGAAAGAGCAAAACTATAAATTCAATTGGTTAATTTTCTATTGGTCGACGCGGTTGATGTAGTGTTTGGTTGATTGGCTGCTGTACTGCGAGTTTCGGGTTCGATTCCCATGTGGAACAAATATTTGTCTGGCTTATAGATTTTTTTTTATTGTTCCGGGTAAGTATATAAATATATAAAAAAGATAATATAACTATTTGTCATAACTAATGTCTCACTTGTTGTCCTGCCTCGCCTCCCTTAAAACAGCAGTCAAAGGCGTCCCGTTTTTCACCAAGACCGTAAAAAAATGACATAAAATAAGGGATATCATACTCCTTCTACCATATTCTTTAACTAGCTTTTGACCGCGGCTTCGCCTGCGTGGTATTGGGGTTAGGGTTGGGGTTTCCGGGATAAAAAGTAGCCTATGTCCTATTCCGGAGTGTATTCTATGCCCTTGCCAAATTTCATCCAGATCCATCCAGCAGTTTTGGCGTGATTGAGTAACAAACATCCAAACATTGTAACTTTCGCATTTATAATATTAGTAAGATTCTTTAATTACCGCTACATAACTACAACAAAGCAGCATAAAAAAATTGTACGCCGCGCGCCGATGATGGCTAGACATAGGGTTTAGCAACAATATTTACAACAAACAAAATTTAGCAACAATAGAAAGGTGCTTTACTCCTGAGTGACATCTACACTAATATAATAAAGAGGTAAAGTTTGTTTTTTTGTTTTTTTGTTTGTAGGGGGTAATCTCTGGAACTACTGGTCCGATTGGAAAAATTTAAGCAACAATAGAAAGCTGCTTTACTCCTGAGCGACATAGGCTATATTTTATGTACGCGGGCGAAGCTGCGGGCAAAAGCTAGTTAATAATATAAGTAATAAAAACATCTACAACTAACCCACACATGTACCTATAACAAATAAAATATTTGTATTTGTACAAGCATCGCTCACCATCAGGAGACATTATAGTCAAACGCGAGCTAGAATAAAAAAAAAGCATAAATAGTATAGTAAGTTATCTGTTAAAGGTGCCACCATACTGGTTGGCACCTCAACGTACACTACGACCAATTACCAGAATAGCAGCCGGTAGTATGTGATACTCGGCTCCTCACAGGCAGACAGATCATTAGCACCTACCCAACAACCCTGCCTGTAGAGCTCGACCTAACTCGAGCCTAATCTTCAACATAACTGGGAAACCTGACGATAATCTCTATACAGCTCATATGGAAATATTTTCAAGCCAAAGCCGGGAAAATCATATTGCATTGACTTGATTCTGCAATCTCATTTCTATTATTGGACAGTACGGGAAATATTCACTCTTATGTTGTTGACACTTATATGGTCCGGACTAAGCGTTTTACCTCGTCGTTTATAATACGTAGGTACATCTAAGGACTGTAACAGTTTGTCTGCAGCGATCCTGCCGTTTGATTATAATTTAGATGTCTTCAAGGCTAGAGTGAATAACTATAGGCTCTTAATAAACTAGTGCGCCTTACCGTCAATGATTCCATCCCTGCTTACCATCACGTGGGATTGCAGTCAAGCTCTAGTTTAAACCTACCAATTAAAATGAAATAATAAATGTTCGCGAACTATGCTCCGCGTATCGGCAATAGCTCTGATGGAGAGATTTTATTATATCAAATGACGAATCCCGTCCTCGGGCGGGGCGGGAAACAGTGTCAGACTCTTACTGACTAAACAGTCCACCCTATTCTTTCTTAGCCCTCATACCGGGGTCGGACCGTCCTTTCAGAAACGGGACCGGGGCCTTAATAGGCTTCGGCCCTGCAGTTGGGCCTCTACGTTTACTGACAAATCTTACGCGCGGGAACAGAGCGCGCCGTCGACGACCTGGCTTGGTCTGAACCGTTACCAGACGACCGGACGGCGAGCTACCCATTGCTCGCCGTCTAGCATTACTTCTTTACTTAGCTTCGCTCAAGGAGGCGACCGCCTGCCACTCTTCCTCGCTCCGAACCATGGCCCGGCGCGAGCGATCGCCGCTTGCTATGGTTACACGCAGACCCTACCATTTTAACGGTAGGAGTTCAATATTGACTGGTCTGCACTGTCCTTACATAATTTATGTGCTGTAATATGGAAATATTGTAAAGATAACATTTTTTTTTAAAGAGTAACCATGGAGTTTCTTGCTGGTTCTTCTCCATAGGAAACGACCAATTTGGAACCGTGTGCTAGCTTCTGACGTTTTATAAGTGCGCATGTAAGCCCATGTGAAATAAAAAATGTTGACTTTGACTTTGACCCCACTTTGATTGAACCCCAAAAATTGACATTTGTACATTCAAGGTCGATGTGATTGTTCAACTTGTACGTCGAGTGTTATACCCGGCTTAAGACAATATGAAAATGTACACAGAAATATTGTAGCTTGATATTTAAGTTCTGGTGCCCAGTAAGTTTGTATAGAGCATAAGTTGAAGAGCACTACTCTTGCATGTTAATTAGTCTAAAATTCAGTTCGACTGTATGAAAACTGGGAACGAAAGCCAAGGAAATACAAAGAGGAAATTATATAAAGACGGTTAAGGTGACACAAAGTTTTTAGGGAGATTTTGGTATTGTGAGACCTTCTGCATCTATTATTAATCGACTTCAAAAAGGAAGTTCTATGTTCACGATTGTACACCAATTTCTTGGTCGATTGTAGACCGATTTTAATAAAAAGGTTATTTTTTTTTTGTAAAACAGTTTTTATCGTATCGCAAACTAACTTCTGCTAACGGCTTTACCCGCATGCAATTATAATTTAAACCCGACATGTTGTCGTAAGCGATATTACGGTAAAGTTTCATCAAAATCCATTCAACTTCAACAGCAGTAACAAATATACTACAAACATACATATATATACTTTCGCTTTTATAGTATTGTGGTATTAGTGCGATTACATAGCTATCAAAGCGGCTACATGATTCATTAATCGCCTCATAGCAACTACTAATTGCATTTTACCAACAAAGGATCTCTATTCTATAAATAGTTTCAATTTATCTGCCTAAGACTTGGGTATATGAACGTCAGTCTTCTCCCGCTGTATGGTGGAGCAGGAGGGGGTGTCAGACTTTTAGAGCGCTTTCAAATTAGACGGGCGGCTGTCGTGCGACAGCAGTGCAGCAGCAGCGCGACTGTCGCGCGGCACGTTGCGACAATATTTAAGGGGTTCTGACTGACAAAATCTTTACCTATGTCCTTCAGGTGATTTTTCGTTCTAGAACCACGACTCTAAGCTCTAGTACCTAAGCATCTCTAGTAGCTCTGGTATGCTTCGGCCCTATTTGGGCTGTTTGCTCCCTACAGTTTACACACATCTCTTTGTGGAATGTGTGGAACATTATACGCCGTCAACGACTCGGGTTTAATCCGTACGAATACCAGACGCCCTAAAGGAGAGCTACGCATTGTTCACCGTCCGCAAACCCGCTCTTGCAGTGACTGGTCTAATTCGTTTTTTAATTCTAGACTACGATTTGACAACTTAAAATGTCAAACTCCAGAAAATTGGGAACATATTTCTGGAGTGTGACATTCTGAGTTGTCAAATCGGATCGGACTAGGATTAAAAAACGAACTATGGTCAGGGTCATCTGTCCATGACGGAGTCCTTAATCGGATACCTATGCAGTCTAACCTTGTCCCAATTAGCTTGGGATCAGCATCCAGTCGAACCGGATGCGGCTGAATAACCGTGTTCAACTTGGAGCGCCTGCCTATGAGACCACTACCCAATTACTAAGCAACACAATACTTCTTGAATAAACATGACAGTCGGATACAGTATCATTATCATTACATAGTATAAAACAAAGTCGGTTTTCGCAGTCTGTCCCTATATATGTTTAAATCTTTAAAACTACGCAACGGATTTTGATGCGGTTTTTTTTATAGATAGAGAGATTGAAGAGGAAGGTTTATATGTATAATACATGCATAATATATTCAATATCATCATTGCACCCCAGCTCGCCCCAGCTTCGCATGGGTGCAATGATGATATTGGTCGCTAGTAGTCTATTTATAATCAAAAATATATCACAAACACGGTCCAACAATTTTATTTACCAACCCATATAATTTCCATAGTTTACAACTAGGTACATCGGATCTTGGCGAATCTGAAGTTTTCTAGCTCTAAAATTCGTAGAGCCTATACGAATTTTAGAGCTAGAAAATTCTTAAAAAAATAAATTTAAAAAAAAATAAATGCTAATAACAGTTTTTAACAGCAATAACAACTGCAAATTGTATTTATTTGTTTAAACCGTTTATTTATTTACGAGTTTTCAAGCGCTAAAATTTGCAGAGTTTAACTTCTAACACGCTAAGATCCGACAGCCGTCCTGTACATTTCTTTAAAATCGACGATAATTAACTCTCTCACGCCTGATTACACTCGAACATTCCTTGCTATCTCCGATCGAGTCTCACAGAAAGTTGTAACAAAACCATCCGTCCCATAGGGGTTGTTTAGTTCATTATTTTATTCGTGACTTTTTAATTTCATTACGTCCGACGCCCTTTAAGGAGATTAAACACAAATTGAACGAGTTGTGGACTGTAGAGCTGTATGGTGGAGTAATTATTTTTTGTTAGGGTGTCGAGTTTAATGGGCCGGTGACATGTGGCCCCCGCCGGGCTCGGGCAGGGGATTAACTGTTATAACATCAGCCCCGACCATATGGAAAACTTGTCGCGGCGACAACGTGACCTCTGTCCCGCCGCGTGCCGCACACGACACGCCGCGTCCGCCACTTGTTCACTGACACGCTCGTCACCACTGACATCAGCCCTTTTAATTTATGGTTATTGTAATTAACTAACGAAAAAACTTTTCCGAATAAAATCCCGTAAGGAGTTTCGACCTAATTTGAATTTTTAAATATTTATAAGGAATTAATTTCATGAATTCAGTCGTAAATAAAAAACTGGAACGCTTATTTTGTTTACTAAATTACTATTCTGTGTCAGCATAATTTTCTATTCAAGATAAGTGCGTCAGCATCTCTTTGTCGTGAGCTACCCGCTTAGTCGTGCAATTTGTGACATAATTTATTAATCGATAGCGTTACAAAAACCAGAATGTGAAATTATGCAAGCTACAGCTAGGTACATGCTCTTAGCTCGCCTTTGTGAATAAGTAGCGAAAGGATGCTAACAAGCCACGCCATACAATTTATGCATAATAGCCATCTTTAAACCCAACACAGCTTGTTTGCATTAACTGCTACATTATTTACAACGACTTTAACATTTTTGAATTTATATTACGATCGTCAACTTTGTAGGTTCAATTTACGTTGAGCAGCACGCGATCGCGGGATTGCAACTAAATTTGGCATTACCATTCATATGGATGGCTGAGCGGAGTCAATTACCCGGTATGGCGCGGCGGGGAGCTGCGCCTGTGTCCCGCACACAGCACACACAGTCTGCAGCCGGCGCGCAATAAAACGCGGGCCCGACGCTCATTCTCGATCACTTTGATCGGCCCGGATGTCACAGTCGTTTCCAACAGTTTCGCCAAACTGTCCACCAATAAATACAGTTTAATTTTAGAATAATTCGCTACAGCTACCCAGAGAGCCACGATTCATGGCTCTATAAAGATATCTTGCGACTTGTTTATCGTAATACAAATGTAACGTGTCACACGCCTGGAAAGGGGCGAAGTAAAATGACGGCGTTTTACATAAACGAACTATGTCATATCGTGATCGTGAGCAATAACTACTTAACTTTGATAGTTTCTTTGTGGAGGGGTTAACAGATATTGCCTATTTATAAACGCCGAATATTAGACAGATACCGTTTGTTTGTTCTTGTTTTTTTGGTTGTGAAATAAGAAAACAAAATCAGATTGTTATTAAAATCTGATGTAAAATAACGTAGGTAAACATCAAACAACTTCACATTAATTAAATCAAGTCTAGACGATGTATTTCCAGGAACTTATTCAATATATTTCGGCAGCAATACTTTAGATCGTCAAATTAACTTTGATTGTGTCATTAATTAGCGACTGAAACTTTGTTTAGACGAGTGTTTTTTAGATTCATTACAAGCATACGACGTCCACGTGACCACATAAATATAATGTTTATGGTGTGATACATGGAGTCAGGGAGCTGACGAACGTCGTGAAGCACGCAGATGTCGAACCCGCACTCATTTGCGACAATCGCCGCGGCCATTGAGGACTGATTGTTTAATTGCTTCGTTTAATCAATTGACCGCTTGAGAAACTCAGTCGGCCTCCCTGTCCCCGGACGCTACTCGCTTATTTATTAGTAAACTGCTCCGGGTCAATAAATCCTCCGGTTAAACGACATTTTATTAACGATCCCGTTGACATGTCTCCACCGCTGCTATTAAATTCTAATAAGTACTTCTGGTTCCAAATTATCGACGACCGCGCCAAGCTTAAGTTTAGAGTGCCTAGTGTGAGTTAGTTTTACGCTAACACGATCAACGCTTTTGACGTTTAGGACTCCGATTGGCCTGCTCCAAGTTCTTTAGCCAATCAGAGAGTCTAATGCGCTAAACGTTTTGAACACGTTAACGTAATAATAACTCGAACTCAGCGCACTTCTCAGCACAGGCCTAGCCAAGTTACGACCCTTTAGTGTTCTACAATCGAAACGCTTCAGCGTAACTATCATTTGTACAATAAAACTACAGGACGTAGCGATGATCACTGTAGAAATGATTACATTTCATTCTGTCATTCTGTCATTATGATGTGAACTTGGATATGAATTTTGTTGAGATGATGTCATTCCCATACATTTGATTAGTTTTTTTTACGATAGTAGCTATGCCTACTGGGGTCTTACTATGACGTGTCTAAATGTCAATCGTACGAGCGACAAAAAAAGATGGAGCTATAGACATATAGTGTCTATAGCTCCATCTTTTTTTGTCGCTCCCCTTTAGCAGTTCAGTTTAGGTTATCATAGATCGCTTTAGGAGAGTTCGTGGTAGGGCTTCAGTTAAATTTGGTTTACAAACCACGCTGCAATATTACGTAGTGATCAGCCAAGAGACATTAACCCAATATCAAGGCTAAAGAGGAATAAGCTTAATTTATATTTCCCGAATAACTGCGAACTAAAATAAAAAACGGTCGTATTTAAAACGTGCTATTCAAAATATTTGCACAGCCTCTGATTGCATTGCTGTTGTTCCACCTTTCACTGGCCGAACGCTTCACTGAACTTGGCGAAACTTTCATTAATTATCCAAGTCAAGACTAGTAATCTATACACTACGAACTAGTTCGTGCGCCAACCAATATTTTACCCATTTCAACTAAGTTTTGTCCAATTGATTTTGCAAATTCAATGCACCTTTAGTTACATTTGAATTGGTTTAACTTTCAATGAGTACCTTTTGTGAATCTTATAAATAGCTTACAGCTGCGTCCTCGTTAGGAGCCTGGTAGAGTACAATACATGAATGACAAAGCCGATTATCAAAGCCTATTGATTCCATTTTTCGGCGCCCTCGAGTTCCAAAACGAACTGATCCCTTTATCCAGTTTAGACTAAGAATAGAGACTAAAGCACTACCAACACGCCTACACAAACAATGTGTTGCTTACCAAATTATATTGAAGCGTTTATGCCACCATCATCATATTAAACGTGTGGATATTGTAGTGGTGTACAAAGTCGATAAAGTTTAAGAGGCAGATATACGCTAGTGACCTTGAGCGAACAAAATTGAATAATAATTTATACTTTATTTATTAAACACAATATGAATAAAAGCCGCATATCAAAAGATTGATAATTAAATTATCCTTTAGTTTGTGAAAGTATCATGAAAATACACCCAATGGTTTTTGTCTGATCTTTACTTTTAGTCTGTGTTAGACATAACTTTGAAAATAAAAAATAAAATGTAAATATTCGTTTATAAAATTATTAGGAAAATAGTTTAATTTAACATAGATTTTATTCAAAAGATACTGACAAGCCGTTTGGACGTGATGTTAGTTTTAAAATCATCAAAAGTCATATATCTCCCCCTTAAACGGGATAGATATAGACTAGTGGTGTACGGAGTCGATAAACTTTAATATCTTTACGCTGCCATAGAACGCTTTCTCTATAACATTGTTGGTGTAAATCTACTAAAACACAACACGAGTTTAGTGAAGCATTGACTAAACGATCGACAGAGCTCAACGGAAGGGATAAAACTGGGTTGTAACATCAGAACATCGGACACGACCAGACTAATGCGACTCGGAAGACTCGACCGCTGAACGTTCAGATAAATTCTCGTTTATTTTCCACTTATAAAAGTAGATGTTGCGTGAGTTACACGTTTAATGCACATTCTGTTTTTGTTGTCTGAATGCCTAGTGCGAGTTTTTTTTACGTTTACGCTATCGAAATGTTTTGCACGTTGATCCGCTCCAAGCTATTAAGGCCAACCGGCCGGTAACTGTCCGGACTGGGCCCAAGTCGTCGATGGCGGGCCATGGGGCAATGTGACAACGGTACTCCCACGAAGGCAAAGAAGGAAAAGGATTGGGTCTTTTATTAAGTAAAAGTCTGACAATATCGCCCCACCGAAAAACGCGAAGATTGTCATCATGTCATTAGATGATTTACCCCACCTAATAAAAAGCTCTTAATGCCAGGTTCTACTCATTTTGAACCTTTGAAAATCCACAAATATACAAGAGAACGCCCCGAAAAAATATTTGATTAAAATTGACTATAATATATGACTAAGCGCCGGGCAAAAACCAAAACATGTTATAAATTAGTTGGCTTGACAAATAAAAATCACGAATCAGACCTTAACTTACAATTTCAAACTTACATATCTACGAGAATACATCACGGAAATATTTAAAGGTTGCAAAAAAAAAAGCTTGTTTTTTAAAGGCTTCGCTAAAACAAAAATCACGAATAGTTATTTAACAGCTTAAGCGCCGATTGTACATACATCTAGGTACAACTTGCTGACTTTTAAAAATTCTTAATAGTCGTTTTTTTCACACAATTTTAAGAAATTTATTTCACCGTAAATTTTGTTTTTATTTTCTAAAAAAATCTGAAAGTTTTTCTTTACTTATTTTTTGTTTATTTATTTTAAGAAAGGAAAAAAATAAAACAACTGTTACGGGGCCGCGAAGACGACATAGACCTAGGTAGAGTTCATACAAATACTCAGTGACTACAACTAACTGAGAGCCAAACGCGGCATACATTAGGATCGCGTTGACGTTAAGACAAGTCGCATTAAGGCGACTGATCGATATCACAGCCGCACATTCTCTCGTCAATTGATTCAACTATTTCTGGAGTCGTTGTTAATCCAGCTCGGTTTCGCCGCTAACTAGTATCGAACGAGCTCGGGTTCAGTCTACCTCGGCGCACGTAAGGATGCTATTAATTAACATTTACTAAGACATTACGTTCTCTACACTTCATAGTTACATGAAACCAAATCTGAGAGTCGCTTAATCTTCTGTAAGCTTGTAGTTTTACTATAATAGAATATGCCTCCAATTACGTCGTGTAAATTGATGTTTGGATTATTCTAATTAGAGTTGCTTGATTATAATTGCGATGTTTACAATCAAAGGAGGGTATCCTCACGTTTTCGCTCGGCATACTCACATAGCGTAGCAACAGCCTTGTATTGTTCTCATTGCCGGGACACGGGCATCCTCTCTTGGACTACCACGCGGATGTCACCTGTCTTCGAATTTTTGGTTCTGGAACATGCCAGTAACATCACGATGTATTCCTTCACGGTTTTGAGAGATATTGTGATCAAATAAATTACACAAGGTAATGCATTACTTTGTGTAATTAAACCCAGGCGGGTTTGGACCCACAACTAGCACGTCAGGGCCGTTACCACTCGGCCACCACTGCTTTTATATGAAGTAATAATTCTAAAGTGGCTTATTACTGTCTCTAAGAAGGAGAAATGCAGGTGCTGCAAACAACGAAAGTTTCCCGGGACAGACGGCGGGACTTATTATAATAGTGGAGCGCTCCCTGCCGCTCTAATTTATGGAGGATCACTTGAATATACTAAATTAAAGAAAGTCAGGAACTGTGACATTTTTTAGAACTAATAAAGGCTAGCTGTGGGCCCAGAGGCGGTTAAACATCTGTATTTTTGTCAGAGCAACTTTATTTAGGTCTCAAAATAATTGTCTGTCTTTCAAATGTTGGTTTTCAATCTTTTAACCGCCAACGATGGAACTATACAGCTAAAACTGTCGCGTTTATTCCGCAAGGGTCGCATCATCATCATCATCAGCCTTATTCCCAATGCTGGGACACAGGCCTCCTCTCTAGGAGAGGGTATGGCCATAATCCACCATGCGGGCCCAGTACGAATTGATGGATATCACATGTTTTCGAATTTTTGGTTTTAGGACATGCCGGTTTCCTCACGATGTTTTCCTTCACCGAGAGCAGTGGTGATGAAATAACTACACAAAGTAATGCACCTGTCTGGTGTGATTCCAGCATGAAATAAATATTTATATGGTCTACAGGCAATTGTTCCAATTATCGTTTTTTTTATAAGGCAGAAACTATCTAATGACTTCTCTCGCTCTGAGGTGGAGCCAGGTGAGTAAAACCCATACCAAAATTCCATTTTTTTTTGTAAAAATAAAACACCAATTTTCCTTCGTTGCCTTGCATTCCAGACCCCAGGTTTTCCTTGCCACCGAGGCTTGGGCTCCTTGAGGTACGCGTAAAACACTATGCGCCGTCGATGACTTGGGCTCGGTTACCGGAAGCGGTGAGCTACCCATAGCTCGCTGTGCGCAAGCCCGCGCCTACTGTGGAGCCCGCTGGTAAGGTGGGTGGTATATGAACCTGGTAACGACCAGAAGTAGCAATCAACGTAGGAGTATTTTAACTAAAATGTAAAAATGTCCTTACGATAATTGACGCCTTAAGGGACAAAAGGCCGCTGTCTCAGAGTTAAGAACTTTGTCTTTTACCTAAAACATTTTAAAAAATATCCCTTACATTTATCGATATTTGGGTTTATCCACCCACACACCTCTCTAAAGGAATAATTCTTAGTAGTGCCGGGTAAAGATTTTCACAAAGAAAAAGAACCTATCTAATTAAAATTCTTATTGAACATGAAAAGGCTGTATATTAAAATTCCCGTGTCCCAATAAAATTCCTCTGTCTTTTAAAATTGAAATCAAATAAATTTGTACACACAGATACAATTTAGATGTTACAAAAAAATGTTATGTCCCCGTCTTCTTATACTTATAAATATTAGTAAAAAATAAGTTTATTTAATATTACAGCCTACTGAAACAATATGGTTTGAATGTAGTATTACAAACTCAAGGAAGGAAGGCTCTGGCCCTGGTATACCTTTATGGCAACGTAGGAATGGGGTAGGTTGTTTAGTCAGTAAGAGTCTGACATTGTTTCCCGTTCCACCCAAGGGCGGGATTCGTCATTGAATGACTTTTACCTACCATCAAAGAAAAACACCGCACCTTAACAACCTCCCAGAGGGTAGTGCAAACTGTTACCTCGACTCCAGGAATAAGGCAAGGAAGGTACGGGGTAGGTTTTTTAGTCAGTAAGAGTCTGACACTGGTCTCCCGCTCCGCCCAAGAGCGGGTTTCGTCATTGGATGATTTTCACCTACCATAAAAAAAAAAACAACCTCCACATTACAACCGGTTTTCAGTTTTTATTATTTTTTTGGTTATCTTTTTTTGTTTTATTTTGTATTTTTATTGTTGTCCTATATTGTCCTTTATTATATGATAGATATATTTATTAGATGATAGATTATTATTGTCCTTTTGACAATAATAATCTACACTAATATAATAAAGAGGTAAAGTTTGTTTATTTGTTTCTTTGTTTTTTTGTTTGTAGGAGGTAATCTCTGGAACTACTGGTCCGATTGGAAAATTTTTTGCAACAATAGAAAGCGGCTTTACTCCTGAGTGACATACACAGTCATACACAGGCCATATTTTATGTACGCGGGCGAAGCCGCTGACAAAAGCTAGTAATAAATAATTTTAAAATATTAGAACAGTCCGTGTTGGAAGTCTGTGTGACAGGATTTCCTAGTGCAGATGCCAGTCTCCCACAAAGGAATACTTGTATATAATTATGCAATGTTAGTTTGTAAGGCACCTTTGTGGAAGAGAAATAAATAAATATGAAAACTTCATTGGTTTAGTTTGGAGCCGCGCCGCAGGATTCAAGTACAATGTTTTTTTTAAGTGATCAAACACACACACACACACACATTACCAAATAAATTCTTGAATAATAATAGAAACTTTCTAAACAGTATATACTTCTGTTGGATACTCTGTTACTTCATTACATAGTGTAAAACAAAGTTGCTTACCGCTGTCCTTGTGTATGCTCAGATCTTTAAAAGTACGCAACGGATTTTGATGCGGTTTTTTTAATAGATAGAGTGATTCAAGAGGAATCTTTATGTGTATAATACATGCATAATATATTCAATATTAGTACCCGTGCGAAGCTGGGGCGGGTCGCTTGTGATAGATAAATTACACACCAGACACAGGACAAATGATTGAGCTTATCACACAAACATTTGTCTTGGGTGGCAATCGAACCCCCGACCTCCGGCATAGCAGTCAAAGTCAAAGTCAAAGTCAAAATCTTTTTATTTCACATAGGCCTACATGGGCACTTGTAAAACGTCAGAAGCTAGTGCACGGTTCCAAATTGGTTGATTCCTATGGAGAACAGAGTCAGGGTCACTAACTACTAGACCAACACGCCTGTCAAATTTATTAGATAATGATAACCTAGAACATTTTGTAATGCAACTCCTTACCTATATCCTTCATTTAGAACACGTAAACACTACGTATTTACTGTATATTATAGATATACCTTCACTGCATAAATTCTACAGGTACGACTAAATTATAAGCTTCGGTACTACAAATAGAGTTCACACAAGCTCATAAGCAAATACGTACTTTGCCAACAATCTCTCTTAACGTTATAGTTTTCGTGATTTCAATTAGGCGGGTTCTGTACCTGCATACCTACTAGTGTACCGACCGTTTAAATCAAATAAACCACATTTACAGAATGAAAAGTTTACTCGGTTCTAACCACGTAAAATAATACCACAGAACTCTGAAAAGTCTACATAACTTACTACGGTTTTTGAATTTAAATTCAGATAGGGGTAATTCAAAGCTTACGGTATGATGTTTAACTTTGTAGATTATGCTACTATGTTAATTAAACAAAATAGTGAGGTGACTTTTGTTTCTGTTAATTTTGATAGTACGGTTTTTTTTACAGAATGGTAGCTGGTGACTGTAACAAGAAAGAAAGAAAGAAAAATAATTTATTTCGTACAGCTTAAGACACAATAGTTCAGTAACACGTAAAAAAATTAAAATACAAAAACAAAGATAATAATAGGTAATAATTAAGTTGTGTGCCTCACGACTTCACCAAAATGGGTTCAGTTCAGCATGAATGCCAGACAAGTAGTGCCTGACGCTGGTTTTCAACTAACCTGTGGTTGTGACGCAACGGACGCAAAGCTGTTTTGTAGGGCTTTGACAATTTTAGAAATAATTTGATGATTGCTATACAAATGCAAGACTGTGCTTGTAAGTATGTGAAAAAGAATAAAAATACGAATATAAGTAGAAAAACGATGCCAAATGTGGGTAGAGGTCTGTTTGTATAGACCAGACGCGTCCAAATATGCAAAAAATAGATAGTGTTGAGTACCCCGTTCCCATACATCAATTTATTATTTTAGGTCAAAATAAAAACACTTTAACTAATGTTTTTTTTTTTGCTTGGATTTTTTTTATTTTTGCTTGGATACCTTTGATCAGACGTACCTACTGAACCCTGTGTCAAAATTTGTCATCTATTTCAATGGGACCTTTTTTTATAGTGGACAAAAATCATCCAATGACGAATCCCGCTCTTGGGCGGAGCGGGAAACAGTGTCATACTTACTCACTAAACACCCCACCCCGTTCCTTTTCTATCCTTCGCTGGGCCCAAGCCTTCCTTTCAGAAAGAGACCCTGGGCCCTAATATTTCTATTTTAATGGGACCTTATATATCCGTTAGACTGCCTAGCCTTTTCCATGACAGCCATAAAATAACAAATTCTTATTTTAAAAAAAAGTCACTGTTGAAAATAAAATCACTATAGAAGTAACAGGAAGGTCAAAAAATTGTTGTTCAATAGCCCAGTTCTATTTCCGTGAACTCAGTGATGTTATCGTCATGATTTTTTTATATTCAAAATAAGGGACTTTCGCTCCCTAAAAGATTAATTCTGAGTCACTCTTTATATATTTTTCTTTTGCTTAACATAATAGTGAACACTGATGGCCGAGTGGTAACAGCTCCGACTTGTAAATCGTGAGTTCAAACCCAGCCAGCCGCATTATTTTGTGTGTGTATTTATTTGACTTTGTGTAATTTATTTCATCACCACTGCTCTCAAAATGGTAAAGTAAAACATCGTAAGGAAACCAGCATATCCTAAAACCATGTCCATTCGAGTGTTTGACATCCGGTAATCCTAGTCTACTAGTCCCGCGCCCATTCCTTCTCCTAGAGAGGAAGCCTGAGTCCAAACACGGTAGTGAATTCTGTACTAACAAGTCCACACTTCGAGGACTTCGTTTATCATCTTTGGTGTTCCCCCGCGCCTCAAAGAGCTATCAGCAAACTGTAAGGACCCAGCAAGATCGAAGCCTCTGCCAGGGCCCTGGAATTAAGACAAAAAAGAAGTGGGATGGGTTGTTTAGTCAGTAAAAACGCCCTCCTACTTGCGGGAACGCTTTTCCTATTCTCATCCTTCTGATGCTCTTTGCAGATCGCATCTTAAGAATCTCCTTAAATCCCCTCCCCACTCCACCGATTTTTATTCCTACTCCTTCACTGCGCACGCAGTGCGGTTGTGGAATGCACTACCGCCTGACATCAGAGGCTGCCAAACTCTTTCAATTTTTAAGAGTAGAGTGAAAGAACACTATCTTTCTCTTCCCTCATAGTTGCTTATTTTTATGTATTATTTTATTATATTATAGTATACATTTTTGCTGTATTTATTTTACTATGTGTATGTATATTTTTATAATATTGTCAATTGTTGTGTGTGGACAAATTTTACCTTTTACTTTTACACACGATGTCTACATCTCTTTTCTTTTCTCTAACTCCTTTCGCAGGTATGCTGGAAGAGATTTCTTTAGAAATAAGCATCACCTCTGTACCTATTTTTCTGTTTCTTTTTCTTTTCTTTTATTATTTCGTGTGTACATAAATTGTTAAATAAATAAATAAAATAAATAAAATAAATAAAATAAATAAAATAAATAAAATAAATAAAATAAATAAAATAAATAAAATAAATAAAATAAATAAAATAAATAAAATAAATAAAATAAATAAAATAAATAAAATAAATAAAATAAATAAAATAAATAAAATAAATAAAATAAATAAAATAAATAAAATAAATAAAATAAATAAAATAAATAAAATAAATAAAATAAATAAAATAAATAAAATAAATAAAATAAATAAAATAAATAAAATAAATAAAATAAATAAAATAAATAAAATAAATAAAATAAATAAAATAAATAAATAAATAAAAGTCAGACACTATTTCCCGCTTCGCCCAAAGGCGGGATTTGACATTGGATTATTTTTACACCCAATAAGAAAAATCCCTTCATGGAAAGGATTCATTGTAAGTTTATAATGGTTTGTCGATTTACCAAATACGGTGAGTATTTAATAAAATACTCAATTGATAATCAATTAAGTTTAATTGATTAGTCCGTTGACACGTCCGATATAAATCATTTTCCACCAATTTACGGACTATTAATGAAACATTGTATTAATAATTTAAGTAGAGCCTTAGTTTATAACGGTTGTTAGTTTAAGCCGAGAGTAAACTGCCTACAAGTTATTTTTGACAAACTAAAAGTGAAATTATGCATCTACATCTGAATCTATATATATAAAAGGAGAAACTGACTGACTGACATATCAACGCACAGCCGAAACTACCGGGCTTCCGGACACAGACCTCCTCTCTAAGAGAGGTTATGGGTCATAATCCACCACGCGGGCCCAGTGCGAATTGGTGGATGTCACATATCTTCGAATTTTTGGTTCTAGGACATGCCGGTTTCCTCACGATGTTTTCTTTCACCGTTTTGAGAGCAGTGGTGATGAAATAAATATTACACTAAGTAATGCGCCGGTTGGGTTCAAACCCACCTGCGACCTACAACTCGTAAGTCCTTTTTTACTCGGCCACCACTGCTCTCTACTAGGCCTAGGAGCGTGAAATTTTGCACAAAGCTTCCTTTTATGACGTAGGCGAACACTAAGAAAGGGTTTTTCAAAATTCAGCCCCTAAAGGGATCGAATGGGGTCTTAAGTTTGTATGAAGAACCCTATTTTCACGCGGGCGAAGCCGCTGGTAAAAGGCTAGTAACTGCATAAACCGCAGTGAATTGAGAGTAACAAGTTGGAAACCTGTCAACGTTTATAATAATCTTTAAGAGCTCCAGCCTAGCCGTTAATTACAGTTACTAAAAGAAGAGGTTCCCTCTCCTAGAGAGGAGGCCTGTGTCCCTGCAGTGGGAACATTGAAAGGCTGATGATGATGATGATGATGAAAAGAAGAGGTATCCAGAGCCCTAACTCACGTAAAATCAAACAATCCCAATTCCATTGTCGTTCGATCGTAGTCCTATCCAAAAACGGTATTCACGTGTTCCTTGATTCGATAGAACGACAATCGAACAACTTCTAAACGACATCTCTTCGATCGAACGAGTTCAAAATCGGTGTCGTTCAAACTCGATTGATGGATGGGAATACGAAAATGTCAAAGTCGCTACGATATAGTTACGGTTTTCATTACGAGAATTAGGCTACAGGAATAGCCAGTACTATTAAAAATCCAAAGGTTCGTGTCTGAAAGAAAGGCTCTGGCCCTGGTATAGAGGCAACGTAGGAACGGGGTAGGCTGTTTACTTAGTAATAATCTGACACTATTTACCGCTTTGCCCAAGGGTGGGATTTGTTTTTGTTAATTTTTACCCACCATAAAAATATACCACAAAAAATAGGTATGATATTATTTAATTCAAATGACTGACTCAGCGAAAATAATTTCGTAATTTACTTACTACTACACCTACACACACGACGCTACAAATATCTGCTTAGGTTTTCATCATTTATTTAATAAAACGTTAAATGGGTTTAACAGGTAATCTACATCTACATCTACACTATAATAAAGAGGTAAAGTTTGTTTTTTTTATTTTTTTATTTTTTTGTTTGTAGGAGGTAATCTCTGGAACTAATGGTTCGATTGGAAAAATTTTAGCAACAATAGAAAGCTGCTTTACTCCTGAGTGACACAGGATATAAATTATTTATATATCATAGATGTTACCCGAGCTATCACTACAAGAAATTTTCCGCGGACGAAGTCGCGGGCAGAAGCTATATAAGAATAAGTGTAGTAATAAAATAAATAAGTGGTTTGCCTAAAGACAGGAAAAAAAACTCGTGGAACGCCACGATCTCGGTAATTTTTTCCAACAATATCAATCCTGTCATATCCCTGAGGAGTACATGAATCACGGAGCGCGGTCAACTCAGATTTAATTCATACCTAATAGAGAACGAAGAGCTACTTATTGTTTGTCGTCCATAAGTCTGCGCCTACAGAAGTGAGGAACTGACCTCCGAGATGTCTCCTGCGCCATGTGTCATTCAATCTAAACCCTCTGATGAGGGAAAAAGGCTCTACACTATCTACGTTTCCAGGTCACATGATAATCATAAAATTCTCTGCAAAAGAGAGAAATTGACTTTACCTTGAGACGAAAAAGTTTCAATCCATGAAATGGTAAATTAACAATTTTATAAAATTTCTCTTTACTGGAATAAACCCTGCAAAGCTTCAGCATTTCGTAGCCGCTGAAACGAAATACTTTCTTAGTTCTTGAACGAGAGCGAAAAATATGTACATAAAGTCATACTTGGCGCTCATTTATGTTATAAATGGGGTTCAAGTGAGCCTTATGTATTTTCTCTCACACATTCAAATAAATAAAATTTGTGCTATTCCCGCCTGTTTATGTTTGCCATAGATTATGAAAAGATATGGTAGGGAAATGAAATCCGTGAATATGTGACAGGTTCATGTCAGGCTGTGTAAAAACAAAAGGAAAAAATAAGAATGTGTGTAAATGTCTATTTATTATCACTGCGAGCATAAAGTGTTGTGAGATAATTATATTTTGTGTCGTTGGAGTCCATTTTCTTGTGATAAAAATAAGTTTATGGAATATGCTTGAATCTATATTTTTAAGAAGGATGCTCGAAGGTTGCCAGCCAAATTCAAAATTATTAAGTTTTTTACTTAATTTACAGGCCTGAGTCTACTGCATGTTGATTAAAATATAATAAGCAGGGTTTCCGAAAATAAATACGTATTACTCTCGCAAATTATATTTTATCAATAAAAAACTTAACAATGAGCAAGCAAAAAAAAAACAATCAACTTAGGTAAATTTAAACATTGCGGGTTAGTCTTTTGCTTCAATAAGTTCTCATGAATTATCATCATCATCATCATCATCATCCTAGCGGTATTAGTCCCGGTTGCCAACCTTGGCTTTCGCCTCGGTGCCCGGGGTCCGCTTTCCTGCAAGCACGCCTCCACTTCGCTCGGTCTTTTGCGTCCTTTGCCGTAAGCCCATTGGTTGTCATGAATTATCATGAGTACATAACGTAGAACATATTTCTAAGAATAACTAATTGAATTGATGTCTTAATAGGTATGTTCTAAAACTTACTATTTGATTTGAACCAATTTTTAAAGAGGCTATAAATAGAATTTCATTTGAAAATTAGTTGATTTCATATATTTACTCTATTTTATTTTAGTTTACACATTTAACCAATTAAATGTATAAAAAAGTAACAAGAGAGAAAATCTAGAATACGTCTATTTAAAAAAAAAAAACCGGCCAAGTGCGAGTCGGGCTCGCGCACAAAGGGTTCCGTAGCAGCAAATATAATAAACTTATTATGTCAATTTATACACCTGGTGAATGGAGCCTAAACTCTCCCGATATTTTGCCTTGTACTTATAGGTTCAGCCATCGTTTTCAGTGTAAGCACAATAACTTAACCAAAATTACAGTTAAATCAACCTATCTCAAAAACTATAAGAGATACTTTGATCAAACCAAAAATCGTTGAAAGAGTTAATTAGCATGCATCACCTCTATTTTTTTTAGAATTTTATACCCCGTAGTTATAAAAATAGAGGGGGGGGGGACATACTTTTTACGAATTTGAGAGCTGATATCTCAAAAACCGTTCACTTTAAGAAAAATGTTTTTTAGAAAACTTTATATCATTTTAAAAGACCTTTCCATTGATACCCCACACGGGTATGTACATCGAAAAAAAAATTTTCATCCCTCAGTTACATGTATGGGGGGCCCCACCCCCAATTCTTTTTTTTACTATTTAGTGTCATAATTTTGTAGCGGTTCATACAACACATATTCCCATCAAATTTCATCACTGTAGTACTTATAGTTTCCGAGTAAATCGGCTGTGACAGACGGACAGACGGACAGACGGACAGACGGACAGACGGACATGACGAAACTATAAGGGTTCCGTTTTTGCCATTTTGGCTACGGAACCCTAAAAACAGTTTAAATAATAGCTATCGAAGCGAAATATATAAGTTATCTGGACGAAATTATCAAACTCGAATGTAATATCATTTATCAATGACCGTAAAAATAAATATCTATTAACAAACCATTACTTCATACTCGATCCTGAAATAATCACATTCTTGTGTGACTCTGTGACCTTTCACTAGAAATCTTTACCTCATATTAAACTAGTTTCTCTCAGCTGTTCCACCCACGATAAAGTTTGGAAATATAATATTCCTATGAAAGTTACTCCCAAATCAACAACTATCTTATGTCCTTCAAGTTTAAATTAATTTATATACTGAAACTCTCAAAATAAGCTCAGCATTTGAAATCGTAACAAACAGATACGAGGTACAGCTTTTGTATTCATTATAATCACACCAATACTATAATATACATATATGTATATATATAGTATATATTAAACATAATATGATTTAAAAGAGTGTCCATAAAGTTTCTTTGCTTTGGAACATGAAAATTAGCTTCACATTTTTTTGGACTAACAGACATTTTGACTATTCAAAAATGCCTACGTCATTACATAGTATAAAACAAAGTTGCTTGCTCCCTATGTATGCTTAGATCTTCAAAAGTACGCAACGGATTTTGATGCGGCTTTTTTTTAGTAGATAGAGTGATTCAAGAGGAAGGTTTATGTGTATAATACACGCATATAATATGTTCAATACAAGGTGTCATTGACATGTTAACGCAAACGAATACCATGGATCCAGTACATGATTCTGGACCCCCCAGTGGTGGAATTTTTCGTCGGTTTTTTTTTCAAATTTTTGAAAAAAAAGTTTTGTTTTTTTTATTTTTAACCTATATAAAATCGTTATTCTGACCAATCCCAATGAGATTTTTAGAAAAAAAAATTTTTTTTTACAAAAAAAAATAATAAAAAAATCATCGAGGCAAATAAAGTCGTTATTCTAATCAAACCATATGATGTTTTTAATTTGGAATGTAATGGACTCATTTTTTTCGCAAAAAATGTTAAATTGACGTTTTTATACAGTTTAATTAAAAAAAAATTAAAAAAAGATAAGAAAAAACCGACAAAAAATTCCTTCCCTGGGGGGTCTAGAATCATATACTGGATCTATGGTATTCGTTTGCGTTAACATGTCAATGACACCCTGTGTACTAGTTTTAAATAAATGGTTTGAGTTTATAAATATTTTTATATAGATTACAATTTATACTAAAAGAAAATAACGGAAAACCTCTTTATTCCCAAACGATTTGACACAAGTGAACGTTTACGTAAACGCAATCGAATGCGTTATAAACTCAGGCTCTCGTCAACCGAAGCGTAGTGTAAAAGCTTGTAGGTTTATCCATCGCAATGTTTCATAATTATCTACACTATCTACACTAATATAATAAAGAGGTAAAGTTTGTTTTTTTGTTTTTTTGTTTGTAGGGGGTAATCTCTGGAACTACTGGTCCGATTGGAAAAATTTGAGCAACAAAAGAAAGCTGCTTTACTCCTGAGTGACATAGGCTATATTTTATGTACGCGGGCGAAGCCGCGGGCAAAAGCTAGTGTAACATAAAAACAGAGAGATAAAAAAAAACATATTATCCACTTTATAAAATAAGTCAATGAAAATAAAATAAAAAATATTCATTACAATGTAGACAAAGCTCTACTGGCATTCAGTGACATACATTAGAATAAAATTTCACAAAGCTGGTTCTAGGAATTACGTGAGTTTTTTTTTTAAACTGTAAAAGTTTTTGGAATTCAGTTTTTGCCATTCTGAATTTTGATTTTTGCAAGGATTAAACTCGTGTTGCAATTATTTTTTATTATTTTTTCAGTACTTTTCATTTAAATAAAATAGATTTCAATAGAAGCCTTATCTTGAAATCTATTTTATTTTTGATAAATATAGGCTACATTTAGAATCTCGATTAAGTGCGCTAGGCTTCTATAGAAGCACTTTTTACATTTTTAATATAGGAGTACATTATGGAGGGTCAAAATTCACGATAAATAGTAGATTTTCAGAGGTCTTCACTGGGTTACTCTTATACAAATTTACGTTTTAGTTTCTGTAGAAGCCTAGATAACATCCACAAGATATCTATTTATCCAAAATATCTGAAGAAAGATGTGTAATGACGTAATCACGTAAGAGCGGTTGTATAAAAATGTTCGTCAGGTTGGCCAGACTTAACGGATTTTAATGCGGTTTTTTAAATGGATAGACTGATTCAAGAGGAAGGTTTACAAGTAGGTATAAAACATGCATTATTGACATCAACATTGCTTCCGTGCGAAGCTGGGGCGGGTCGCTAGAAATTGCGTAAGAGCGGTCGTATGAAAAACAATGTAAATTTATATCGGGTTAGACGCTCTTTGCCTCTCGCGCATGGGGTTGTATTATTATATTATTACTTAAGTAATTATGCGTTTTATATAAAAAAAATACATAAAATGAAAATATAGAATATTAATTTTCGGCCAAAAGAATTTCGTACACCCGTGTGTACAATATTTTTTTATGGTGGGAAAAATCATCGAATGAAGAATCCCACCTTTGGGCGGAACTGGACACAGTGTCAGACTTCTACTGACTAAACGACCCACCGTTCCTTCTTGCTTCTGTTCTAGGGCGCTGGTGTTCCGCTTTAGCATCAACCCTTGGCTCCAGAAGGCTTCGACTATAACTCCTTGAGACGCGCGGGAACGAATTGGGCTCGGTTCGGATGGATACCGGATGAATGGACAGCGAGCTACCCATTGCTCGCTGTCCGTAAACCCGCGCATACGGTACCCATGTGTGCAGTACGACAATTATCGTTTTCAAGGTCATAAAAGTTGTACAATCGCACGTACAATCGGCGTTCGATGAAAAAGCCTCGTTATCCTACTCTAATATTTACTAAATCCAGGTTCCCTCACGATACTTTCCTGTACTTCTACATAATGCAATTAAAATAAAAAAATTCTCCTCACATTTATTATCAAAGACATTTGACAAGGACTTGTAAATTAAGGGGCCCCTTACGTAGATTGTGTCCGAAATGGAACAAGGAAAAGGGCTTGCCTTACAGGGACACCGTAGAGTTTCATTACTGCCTTAACTTAAGACCGGTTTGTATCTTTGTATCTCTCGCTAAGTTGCATTACTATTTCGGAAAGTGGGATATTACACAGATGGTGTATAGTTTACAGTTTATTATCTACCTACATATATATATAAAGGAAGATTCTGACTTAATTTATTAAGCCCCAAGAGGACACCGGTGTATGTACGCCTGTTATTTTTTAATTGTGTCTGTAATGACGGTAGTTGACAGGTGACTGACATATCAACGCACAGCCGAACCTACTGGATCTAGGAACATGAAATTTTGCACAAGGCTTCTTTTCATGGCGTAGACAAGCTGCACCATAAAATAAGGAATTTAAAAAATCATCTTTTATGGGGTGAAAGGTGGGATAATCATTTATAGGCAAAATTTTATTTCTCAGTAGGTACTCCTTACCTGAAAGTTAGTAAAAATAGTAACCGAATTAAGTTAGTACCGTAAGTAGAGACATAATAGAAAGAGATATAGTACGAATGCGTTCGCGGGGGGCTCAAGACTTTAAATAAAAAATTGTTTTCACCATTCCTTTCTTAGGTGGGAAATCATCCAATGACTTCTCCTGTTCTAGGGTGGAACGGGACGTGTCTTGTTTATTGTCTGTTTTATTGACAAAACAATTTAGGAGCTGTCAAAAGTTATATGGGTAAGTCTTAGTGTCTAAACACACTATGCCGAACGTACACGACCGAAGTTCCGCGGCTGATTTTACGTTCCAATGTATTCGGCTGATATGACACACCATAAGTGCCGAACTTACGCGGCAGAAATTCAGTTGCGCAATTTCACACGCAAACACAACAAAGCACGTGCATCTCGTGCGCAGACAGAGGCGAAATAAACATTACGGGCGGACACGCGGGGCGCGGGCGGGGGTATGCCTGCCTCCCGCTGCTCCCCGCTCAAGATCTCCGTCGGCAATCGAACCGAACTTCGGTCACGTATAATGTGTGTTCTACAGAATACGTTGCCGCCGAATTTCCGCTGAACTTACGCCCGAATGAAGTTCGGCTGTACGCTATAACGCAACGTAATTTCGGCATAATGTGTCGCTAGTAATTCAAATAGCATAGCAAGCGTAATCATGCCGAACTTCCGTCGCGTATCCTCGGCATAGTGTGTTTAGACACTTACTCCTAAACTCTTCCACTTTATAATACGACTGGCCTGTTGGTTTAGTGGTTAGTCACCCTGACTACTGAGCCGGAGGTCGTGGGTTCGATTCCCACCAAGGACAAATGTTTGTGTGATGAGCACGATCATTTGTTCTGTGTCTGGGTGTAATTTATCTATAATATGTATGTATTTAGAAATATATAATTAAGTATGTTTATCAGTTGTCTAGTACCCATAACACAAGCTCTGCTTAGCTTGGGACTAGACGACGCTGTGTGAAAGTTGTGGAATATATTATATAGTTTTTGCCCTAGACTTAGTCCACGTGAATTTTATTTTTATCGCGGGCGTAAAGTTAAAGTCAAATAAAAATTAGACTAAGTCCTCGTGGTGTAAGCTCACCTACTTTGTACAAAGGTCATCAAAATTGTTTCAGTAGTTTAAAAGTGAAAGCGAGATAACACAAAAGCTTTTAGAGTTACTCCCACGTTTACATATTTATAATACTTACTGATTTCAATGGCTTCACTGCGTGGTAGTTGAAAAATGTCTCTATGGAAACATACTTTTGGAATATTAATTAGCCTATGTGCTATTCCAGGATATGGTCTAACCGTATGACAAATTCTATTGAAGTCCGATCAGCTTTTTGAGCGTTGCAATGAGCTGGACTCTTTGCTTGCAGAACATCTATGGCCATCATCATCAGCCTTTTTAATGTTCCTACTGCAGGGACCCAGGCCTCCTCTCTAAGAGAGGAAATGGGCCGTTATCCACCGTGTGCGGGTTAGTGGATGTCACATGTCTTCGAATTTTTGGTTCTAGGACATGCCGGTTTCCTTACGAGGTTTTCCTTCACCGTTTTGAGAGGAGTGGTGGTGAAATAAATTACACAAATTAATGCGTCTGACTGGGTTTGAACCCGTGACCAGCCGCGAAAAACCGACGAAAAATTTCACCACTGGGTTGTCCAGAATCATGTACTGGATCTATGGTATTCGTTTGCGTTAACATGTCAAACCCTGTATAGTATAGCACACGGCAAATAAGTTGAACTATTTGTTATAGTTACGCGCAGCACCCAATTTCGATTGTGATCCGAAAATCGGTTTATAATAAAATAATATAATATTTGACAACTATCATACAACACCATCATTCTGGTCTCAAGCTAAGCAGAGCTTGTTTTATGAGTACCTACAAGACAACTGATAAACATACTAAATACGTAAATACTATAAATAAACACGCATCCTGGGTTCGATTGACTACTAGAACAACAGGCCAGTCAAGTTTCAGTCAGTTATTGGTTCTAGAATAAGCCGGTTTCCTCAAGACGACGCCTCGACTTCCGAGTTGTATGAAGGTCGCGGGTTCAAATACAGCCAGGCGCATTATTATTTATTATTATTATTTCTAGCCCAGACTGTTCCACAACTGGGCAAAGACCCGCCTCCATTCTTGCCAGCTCTCAAAAACGCTGAAGAACAACATTATTGAATAACAAAAAGAAAACTCGTCTAATTTTCTACACTAATGGTAATTACTTAGACTAGCTTTTACCGGAGATATTGTTAGCGGAAAAGTCGAACATCTTACATGCATGTGTAAACAATAACGAGGTAAAATAAAGCTTTGCTGTAATCCAAGTGCGATTCGGAAAAATCTTACCGTGAACATTTTAGTGATGTAAACATGAAGTGAGCCGTCAAGACAACCGAACAAGGAGTAGCGGCAGTTCACTTCCGTTCGTATCAAATAGGTTTCCTCAGTGAAATGTTTATAGAATAGACAGCCAGATTATGTTCTCCTTTGTTCTATATTTGATACAAATCCTTTCACCCTATGAGGCGTATAGTACGCGCCAATTAAATTGTACCATTTGCTTTGTATTGGTTGGTTATAAACCTCGTCAGAAAAGTTGAACCATCATGGTGGTTGATCTTGAATGCGCAGAAACAGAAAGGCCTGTCAGTCTAGTAGTTAGGGACTCTGACTGCTATGCCGGAGTTCGTGGGTTCGATTCCCACCCAGGACAAATGTCTGTGTAATGAGCTCATTTTGATTGAATCTGGGTGTAATTTATCTATAATATGTATGTATTTAGATGTATATAAGTATTTTTATCAGTTGTAAGCTCTGCTTAGCTTGTGGCTAAACGACGATGTGTGACAGTTGTCGAACATGTTATATATGTTTATAAATAACTAGCTTTTGCCCGCGGCTTCGCCCGCGTACATAAAATATACCTATGTCACTCAGGAGTAAAGTAGCTTTCTATTGTTGCTAAAATTTTTGCAATCGGACCAGTAGTTCCAGAGATTACCCCCTACAAACAAAAAAACAAAAAAACAAAAAAACAAACTTTACCTCTTTATTATATTAGTATAGAATATATAGTGTAGATGTAGATTATATATTTTAAATATTATAAATATTCAGGACGAGAAAATTTCAGGACATATTCAGAGATATGGTAACCCTACTTATATGTGAATATATTTTTGATGGACAACCTAGTTTCAAAATCCTTGTTAATTTTAACTCCAAACAGGTCAAATAGGATGTCGGTATGTAATTGGGGAACTTTGAATGAATTGATGAAAAGGTGAACCTTGGAGCTGATTTAACCTTTATCTCTTTTAGAAGCACCTCTACTGAGATTAATAAACAGACAGGTGAATAAATAGTGTTTTGATTAAATCATTTAAGAGCGGCCAACCCGTGGTACGTTTTCATACAACCGTTCTTACGTGATTGTGATTTTATTACACATCTTTCTCCAGATATTTTGGATACACAGATATCTTGTGGATATTATCTAGGCTCCAATAGAAATCAAAACATAAACAATAGATAATTCTTATTACTTTATAACTACAAACGTAATAACCGGTCAAGTGCGAGTCGGACTCATACATGAAGGTTTCCGTACCGTCCGCGTCTGTAGTACAAAACAAGTTAAAACATCATGTTTATTGTATGGGCTCCTACACAACCTTAAATATGTTTATTTTTTTTTTAGTATTTTTTGATAGGACGGCCACAGAAATACATCATCTGTAGAAAATTCAACTGTCTAAGAAGAACGGTTCTTGAGATTCAGCCTGAATGACAGAGAGACGTGCAGACAGTACCTACTACAAAAACTATAGCATTCTGTGTGCTGAGTGAGAGTTATTTTTACGTTAACGTGATCAAAACGTTTAGCGCGTTCGGCTCTCTGATTGGTTAAAGAGCTTGGAGCGAGCTAATCAGAGCGCCGAACGTCATAAAAGCGTCGACCGCGTTAGCGTAAAACAAACTCACACTAGGCATTCTGAAGTCACAGTGCTGTGAGAATACTGCGGCTTAGCTGTTAACCAACAAATCAACAAACGTACTCGTATATCATTGCTCCCATTGCAAAAGAGGCATGTCAAGTAACATAGTAATTTGTCAATGGACGTTTAAGTGCCTCTAAAACGGCCTCTTGTGTTGAGCAGCCATTTTTAATCGCTATACTTCGGACGACCCAAACTGCGCAGCGGCGGAACGCGGAACGTCCGGTTTAGGGGTCCCGCTAAAGGATGGGAAATATTTGTTACATTCCTAGGTTTTCTGAGTCATTTAAACTTTTTGAAACGGCTTACCAACTATCTAACGAGAGCTTTTTGGCTGGATGCTTCATATATCGATGGGGTTGATCCTAAGTATAAATTTGCGACATGGCCAGTTATCTTGTTGATAGCTATAGCTGATAGCATGGCAAGTTATTTTATGTATCGAAATAGAAAGAAAGAAAGAAAAACTTTTTATTTGCGGGACGCAATCTTAACACTTATTTACATGTTAAAATTTTAAAAAAAATGGAATCAACAACAAATTAAAACTATGAACAAAATCGTAATTATAAAAAAATTTAGTGTGACACTTTCGCATAAAACGGCCCACAATAATAATATTCAATCACCATCATTTGATCATTTGCCTGAGCGTAATTTTTCTGTAATAAATACTTTTTTTTTTGTGGTAAATTCATTGAAATTGTATTGTCTAATTATTTTTGTCTATATCAGCTGCGTACCTTAAGTTTGTATTGCGAACAAAGAATGCTATCATCAAAATTTAACGTTGTATATACAAAAGTAAATTCATAGATTAACATATAAATATGTTATCAGTTGTCTTAGCCCAGTCATATTAGGTGAAAAAAGGGGTCAACCTCAGAATGAGAGATAATAAGCTATAAATTGGTATAAACCTTTGTTTTGTCGTTCTAAATGTGGTCTCAAAAGTCACAAATGATACCGTGTCCGCGTCTTAAGATATTAACTAATATTATAGGTAATAACGTTCTTATAGGCTCCAGGATTTTCAAGCATCCAGCCCCATTCTTGAGGTTCTAGGTCAAGTCATGCGCTGCGCACTCTTCGCGCTCTACCTCAAAAACGGTTGATCGTATCAAAAAGAACAAAAGACGAAAATTGTAGAGAATTTTATACTCTACAACTTTTATTAAGGTAAAAATATCATTTAAGCAATAGAAAGCGAGATATTCACAAAAAAACAATTTTTATGACCTTTGACCTTCAATATCTTAAGACGCGGACACGGTATCACTTATGACTTTTGAGACCACATTTAGAACGACAAAACAAAGGTTTATACCAATTTATAGCTTATTATCTTTCATTCCGAGGTGAAACCTCTAAAATGACTGGGCTATCTAGTACTCATAAAACAAGCAATATTGTTTTACTATTTATATTTATTATTATATCTGCTTTAAAGGTTTATGATTCTATTCAGTAATCTTCAATCATTGTTTTCAATTAACATGTGATCTTGTACAAAATTGCTAGGCCTCTAAAAACAGATTGCTTTAGTATTAGTCACTCCTAATATAAGCCACATCTGGATGAGCTTAATGCAGCGAGAATATGGCCTGATAACTTCTACCAGATTGCTAATGTCTTATTGACAGCTATTGGATAAAAATATCTCTGTTATATCTTCACCAACATGGAGTAGTACCTATTAATATTCATTCAGTTATTGTATCATGTAGTGAGAGCAGTGGTGGCCGAGTGGTATCGGCCCCGACTTACAAGTTATAGGTCGCGGGTTCAAACTCAGCCAGCGCATTACTTTGTGTAATTTATTTCATCACCACTGCTCTCAAAACGGTGAAGGAAAACATCGTGAGGAAACCGGCATGTCCTAGAACTAAAAATTCGAAGACATGTGACATCCACCAATCCGCACTGGGCCAGCGTGGTGGATTATGGCCCATTCCATCTTCTAGAGAGGAGGCCTGTGTCCCTGCAGTGGGAACATTAAAAAGGCTGATGATGAGTTATTGTATCTAGTTCCTGACTTGAAGATTTTTATAGATATAACCGACTATCCTTCTGCCAGCGGCTTCGCCCGCGAAACCGCTGGTGAAAGAAGGGTTCTCCGTACAAAATTTAAACATCCATTACATCCCTTTAGGGCTGAGTTATGAAAAACCCTTTCTTAGTGTTCGCTTGCGTCATAAAAACTATATCAATGCACAGCCAAAACTACTGGTGCCTAGGAGCGTAAAACTTTGCACAAGGCTTCCCCTTGTGCAAAGTTTTACGCTCCTAGGCACCAGTAGTTTTGGCTGTGCATTGATATGTCAATCAGTTTCTCCTTTTATATATCTATATAGATAAAAACACACGAGTACAATCCGTTCCAATTTGAACTGTGAAGTTAGGCTCTGCAAACTTTAGCGCTTATGCACTCGCAAAATAATAAAGCATTGACATTTTAGCGATAGACAGGCGCGTTTATAGAAACTATTTGTCAAAATACTGAAATGGTAATACAAAAGTCCGCTGCAGCGCTTTATTATCATTGGCGTCTATCAAAACTTTTAACTTAATGAATGGTCTTTGTGAAAGAGACACCACAATCAAAACTTTTAAAACTTACAGCGTTGATACCTTTTTTTTTTTTTTTTTTATGGTAGGTAAAAATCATCCAATGACGAGTCCCGCTCTTGGGCGGAGCGGAAAACAAGTGTCAGACTCTTACTGACTAAAAAACCTACCCCGTTCCTACATCGCCATACATACCAGGGCCAGAGCCTTCCTTTTCAGACACAAACCCATGGCCCTGATTGGCTTCGACCCTTCTGCAGGGTAGCGTTGATACCTCAAAATTGCACTAATGTCATCAATATAAAAGTGTATTGCATGCTGATCACTTAAGTGGAATAAAGTGACATATTATGGCACGCCTCATCTAGTGTGTAGTACATAAGTATATCTATGTAATAAAGGGTTTAAAAATTAATGCTAATATTAGCTGTTAACAACAATAAAAAATTGCAACATGTTATCCACAACGGTCTCATAGGCCCAAGCATTTTGTAATAAAGCACTATTTTGGTTTCTGACACGGAGCCCCTACGGGACTAGCTACGCCATTGGGTCTCAGGTACACTTACAAAACGTTACTTTTAAAACTTAAAAGTTCAGTGTGACCTAAAATAAAAAGACAAAGCGCCTGTGGTCACAAGTACGACCCCGCAAGTCCGCACTATGCTAAAATATTTCAACTATCAAATATTTGTTCGAAATCTAGGTGTTAGCGCACGTGACTCGCTTCTTTAAATGCATCTAATCGAGGCTGTAGTGCAGGGATGGTAAACCTTCGTTGGCAAAGGACCCACTAAAAATATATGTAAAAAAAATCCGTCAAAAAATCTTGGTTTCGTGTTTTCTTGGACAGAAAATTAAACTTTTGAGCCCTACGTGAATATATTATATATATATATATACGTGAATATATAATATAGGTACTTTCGCACACCTATTGTTCTTTGATTGTGTCTGTAATTACGGTAGTCGAAAGTTTAAATGGTATTAACTTTTTATTTACAACCTAGAATTTGTATAAGAGAGAGAATAACATAAAGTTTATAATTATTTAAATTAAATTGACTAGCCTACTTGGTCTATTAGTTAGTGATCACAACATCGGGCGTAGTGCCGGAGGTCGTAGGTTCGATAGTCACTCAGGATAAATGTTTGTATGATGAGCACGATCGTTTTTCTGTCTGGATGTAATTTATCTAAAATATGTGTACTTTACGAATATTTAGAAATATATAAGTATGTTTATCAGTTATCTAGTACACATAGGACAAGCTATAATTAGTTCAAGACGAGATAGCATTGTTTGAAAATTGTGGAAAGTAAAAAAAAAATTGTTAATTTAGTTAAATAATAAACAAATTGAGTATGATTACTACTGTTTCAAATTACCTAGCTGTTAAACAGCTTACACCTGGTGTATCCGATTTTTTTTCCGCGTGCCACCATATCGCGTACCATATGTTGGCCACCCCTGCTGTAGTGCAAAGCATTTAGTGCAAGCTTAAGGTCTAGACTTAGCGAGTTCTTCACGTTCTTACTATAAAAGGAAATCTTAAGGCACTAACACTATGGATTATACGGAGCTTTAAATCTTGTAGATTTAGTATTAGTATAAGTGTTCTTGCTAAGGTAGCATTTCCTAGAAGGCACGTGCTTTTGTAGCAAGCATTAGTCGTCTTCCCTTGAGTAACATTTTGAACACCCATATTTGAATATGTCTGCATCTACCTACTGGATTATGTTTCTCTAGAAATTTATTCGCAAGCACTTATTTATATTAATGAGTTATCTTTTTATTTATTTGTTTAAATTTCATGCAGGACTGGTACATTGGCGGACTTCAGCAAACATGTCATTCTCTACCAGTCGAACTTTGGGTTTGAAAAAACAACGCTGTGGTAAGCGTGCATAATAAATTTATGTAATTATTTTTGCTTATGTATTCTCATTTGTATATTTATCGTGTTTATTTTATTTATTTTTAAGTTTTGTTTTGCTAGAGCAGTATACCGCAGAATACACCCCCTTTTTAGTTTCTCTTATAATCCATCTAAAGGTTGTCTGATAGATATCACTGTCTCCGATAAGACTCCCTTTGTACCCATAGATATAAGTTTCTGTAAAATTATTACTATTTTGGTGTACTTACAATAAAGTTTTATTCTAACCTATAAATAACAGCTATTTCAAACAAAATATAATATCATTAAATTAAGTTACTTAAAATAATAAATGTTAATATTATAATCTAATAAATACTTACTGTCATAAATATCAGATAATTATAATTAACAAAACTAAATATGAAATTAAAACTTCATATATATTTCGTCTATACCTACGTGTGATTGTGACATAACTTTTCCTTAACAATCTGATTTGAAAGGAAGGTTTAAAAATAGAAGAAGATCTTTTCCTTCAAGACCTGCGATGAAGAAGATGAATAAAATAGAAACACCTACGATGAAACCTCACGCATTAGTGGGTGGTAATTTATAGGAAAAAAATGTCATGTAGGTATACTTAATTCCTACACAAAATAACTCAGAATAAGGGTAGGAAGAAAATGATGAAGAACTAAGCAGATTTATTTTATAATTGGAGGATGAGGTTGTCAATGTAGTGGTCAGAATAAGTTTATGTTACATTATCATCATTACATAGTATAAAACAAAGTTGCTTCGTCCCTATATATGCTTAAATCTTTAAAACTACGCAACGGATTTTGATCAGTTTTTTTTTTTGATAGATAGTGATTCAATAGGAAGGTTTATGTGCATAAATATATTCAATATCAGTACCCATGCGAAGCTGGGGCGGGTCGCTAGTTAAATATAAACTGCAGTCTTTCCGTCCGATTATAATTTAAGTGTCTTCAAGGCTAGAGTGAATAAATACGCTCTTAATAAACTAAAGCGCCTCACTATCAACGACTACGTCACTGCTTACCATCAGGTGGGATCGCAATCAAGCACTAGTTTATAGCGATAAAAAAGAATGTTTTGGGAACACATTCATTATGCTTTCAGTTGAGAAGTGGATTCCCTTGTCGGAGTCTATTTCCTGATAGCTAGAGCCTAGGGGTATTTAAGTCAAAAGTGAATAGGGTTACTTCTAGGCAAGCATGCGCCATCATCGGCCACATCATTGCTTACCAACAACTAAAATAGTGATGTTTTTTATATATAGTTTTTTATTATTATTATTCATAAAATAAAAAACTTAGTGAAAGGGTGCAAAATAAATATCCCTCTGGGTTTTAATAATATTTTATAACGAAAATAATTTTTATTAAAAAAAAAATATTATATAACATAGGTACTATTTGTAAACAATTTTTTCCACACAAAAAAAATCTGCTTCTATCGTAAGTTTGCGTGTAGTTTTCGTACTAGTGCGTAAAAGTGCGCTAGCTAGCGTGTGTCACAATTTTTTACATTTATTGGGCTGATCACGCAGTATAGTGAGGGCTCACTAAAGTGCATAAAAGCACTAATATATATTTTTTTCTATAAAGTTATGTTTATTAAGTGTTATGTAGTGTTTCAAAAACCTATTAGCAATAATAAATATAATTAATAATATAATCCGCATGAATCAAATGTAATTGTAACGCATATATTTTTTTTTTATGCAGTTTTTCGTCTCCAAAACGGACTCAATTTAGACGGTAAAAACCAAAATTTCTTCACCTACATCTACACTAATATAATAAAGAGGTAAAGTTTGTTTTTTTTGTTTGTAGGAGGTAATCTCTGGAACTAATGGTTCGATTGGTAAAATTGAAGCTATAATAGAAAGCTGCTTTACTCCTGAGTGACATAGGCTAAATTATTTATATAATATGGATATTAACCGAGCTATCACAACTTTTGTCTCACAAATTTTCCGCGGACGGAGTCGCGGGCAGAAGCTAGTATATTATATAGAAATAATTATATCTAAACAAATAATCTATTTTTTTCCGAAGCATGTTAATTTTAAAATATGTAACCCTAATAATGTATGTAATGTAATCCATTATTCATAAATATGATGCATGCGCGGCACACATGCATGTCTCCTACATTATTACTTACCTTTAGGCCTCACCTAGCCTTTAGGTGGATTCATTAATATAATTACTGACATTATACCCCTTCATTCTGCTACGTATACATTTTTTATGAAATAATTGCTTTATGAGAAAAGTTGTAGGGTCGGTTGTTTAGTTTATGTCACATAAATGTTTAGAAATGGCCCGTTGTTTGGTCAGTGGGTCGACTTAGGGGCGGATTTAAGTAAAAAATATTTTTTTATGGAACCTTTAATAAGACCATTAATTTTTCTTTAATAATAGATACTTTTAAAAATTACTTACAGTTATAATAGATTTAATTAAGATGATTTTAGATTAAATTCTATAAACTATACAGTATTTTAAGTTTAACTTACTATATATATTTACTGAAATCCGCCCCTAATATTTTTTATGGAACCTTCAAAAAGACCACTATTTTTTCTTAAATAATACTTTTAAAAATAACTAACTGTTATATTATAAATTTAGTATTAAATTCTATAAATTATACAGTATTTTAAGTTTAACTCACCCATAAAATAATCAAAAGTCATCCATTACCGAATAAAAAGCGCATAAATCCAAAATATTCAGAGCAAACAGTTTTCCAACTTGGTAAAAGCACAGAAATTATTCTACTTCACAGCACACATGAAATAAATTGCACAAATTGCATCCAATTTGGTCCGGGGGCACTGCGCACTTTTGCTTAGTTCGAAAGTTCGGCAAAGTTTACGTGTTTAGAAGTGTAGTGGAAGAGTGACGTGCGGGGCCGGCCGCCGACAACGCGCGAGTGAGCCGCCGAGCGCTCGCCGAGCGCCGAGCGGCAAGCGGCAGCTTTAGCTATCACTCGGTCATCCGTTACCGCCCATACGCCTCAGTTCCACCCTCCTGTTGCCTCGACCACCTTGTTCATATTTCACTCGCGTACCTACCTACTAGTAAATTCAATGAGCTGTTATTAAAAATTTGCTTCAGCCTTTTCAGTAATTAATGAATCCACACTCAGTTTGGTGCACTCGCGGCGAATGAAAGTAAGACCGCATATCTCCGGCTCGCAGACAGGTTAATTTTCATATTGTTGTACTCGTATCATCTACATAAAGTCCGGCTAAAAGCGTAGCTGTAACAAATTATTATTGTTCATAAAATAAGATTTTATGCATGGTTATGCAGATGCGATTCTATCTCGACACGGAGCTAGTCAAGCTTCTTGAATGCTTTCAGAATGTAGGGGTTCATTTTGAGATGCAAGTGTATTGTGGAGATTTTCTACTACAAAGAACAAATAGTAAAAAATAATCAGTAAAAAAAGTACGTGTAGTAACACGGAATATAAGTTAAACCAAAATGGCATTCGTTACTATGTTCATGACTGTAGGGGCCCAGCAGAGCCGAAGTCTCCTGGGACCAAGGGTTGATGCAATAGCATATTACCTGTGATCAAGTCAAGGCAAGGAAGGAACGGGGTAGGTTGTTTATAGTCAGTAAGAGTTTGACACTGTTTCCCGCTCCACCAAAGAGCGGGATTCGTCATTGTATGATTTTTACCTACCATAAAAAAGCACCCTGGGATGCCACACTTCGATTAAATGATAAATAAATGATATATATTTTGCAAGTTGGTTTAAAAAAACACTTTTACACTTCAATTTTTTTTTCGTTAGTTAAAACTAGATATTAGATCAAGACAAAGAAGTTTGGAAGGAGAAAGGGGAGGCCTTTGCCCAGCAGTGGGACACAATGTAGGCTATTAAAAAAAAAAAAAAAAAAAAAAAACTAGATGAGGCCGGTGTTTCTTGGCGTACTACTCTGAAAGAGAAACTCCAGGGTAATAGATAGATAAAGATCCGAAAATCAACTTACGAGCCGCGAATCCCTTCATACTCTTTTTGAAAGTAAAATCTGTGTATAATTTTAATAGGTTTATAATAAAGTGCCTTATGCACTGTCTGAAATATGAGGTAGCCATAATTATTGGCTTCGTGCCGAATCAACACGGCCAACCAGCTGTCGCGGCTGTGCAAACGTACGGCTCCTCCAGTAAAGGGTGGGACAGACGGAACTGGCGTTGCAACCAAGATAGATAGATAGATATACCTACTCTTTATTGCAGGTACACCATAAACACAACTTGGGTTGATGCGAAAGCGTTACACCGGGGCTCTGGGAATAAGGCAAGGAAGATACGGGGTAGGTTCTTTAGTCAGTAAGAGTCTGACACTGTTTCCCGCTCCGCCCAATAGTGGGATTCGTCATTCGATGATTTTTACCTACCATAAAAAAAATCATAAACACAACTTGGTACCTACATTAGGACACTTAAAATTACTACTGTGTTACAATGGGTGGTCTTATCGGTAAAAGCGATTTTTCAAGGTCACCTTCGTCGGAGCTTGGTTTGTGTTGCAGTTACATGGATGTAAACCACACGCCAAGACGTCCGCAAATCAGTCACTGCTACTTATAAAATAAAGATTTATTATTATTATTGCGATTGAGAAATTGTGTCTCCTAACCAAGTGCTTTTGAAGGTCATGGATTACAACAATTCCATTAGTTATGTATTGTATATACATATGTAAAATAGTAAATGATAATCATAAATGATATTTATTTTGCAAATAGGTTTTCTATAACACTTTTACACGTCAATTTTTTTTTTCGTTTAGTCAATAAGAGTCTTCTTGCTCCGCCCTAGAGATTTCTTGCTCCGCGCTAGAGCGTATAAAAAACCCATGCAAAGGTTGTCTGTAATAAACCGCTTTTAATTTTAAGCTCTCACTGTAATTCTATATATGGTGTATCTACAATAAAGAGTATAATCTAACTATCTATCTGTTCGAGTTTCAATCGAACACTAAGCGAAAATGCATAATTGTGTCGAATGCAAATATACACATTCGCTCGTCTACTAAAGTGTGGACGAACTTTCTATCTAAAACTGCCGTCTGCATAGATTGAAGCTAGCAAGGATACCTCTATTGGGACGTTGGTCTGCAACCGTCTGATTTACCCTTTGCCGAGCTTGCCACGTCGCCACCCGTCACCCAATGAACATTTCAAGCATTTTAACGCCATCAACCATCAATCAGACTCACTTACTTTTCTATTCGGAGTTGAGTAGATAAGCTTGGTTTATGTATTTAGTTTATGTTGTGGCTTCATGGATGTAAACCTCGCGACACCAAGTTTACAAATCAGTCACTACAGTTGGTAAAACGCGCCTCCCAACCAAGGGCGTTGAAGGTCAAGGATTACAACTGCTGTCTACATGGATTGAAACTAGCAAGGTTTTTTTTATGGTAGGCAAAAATCATCCAATGACCAATCCTGCCCTTGGGCGGAGCGGAAAACAGTGTCAGACTCTTCAGACTGACTAAACAACATACCCCGTTCCTACATCGCCATCTAAGGTTATCAGCAAGGTCACCTTTATTGGGACGTTGGTCTTCAACAGTCTGGTCTACCCTTTACCGCCACGTCGCTACCCGTCACCGAAGGAACATTTCAAGAATTTTAACGCCATCAGCCATCGATCAGACTCACTTACTTTTCTATTCGAAATTGAGTAGATTTGGAAGCAATCGTCGTATATCAAAAAGGTTACACGAAGATCGGTTTCGTTGAGTTTGGAAGCAATTTTGAGGGATTAGATTATTAAGTTGACGTCTGAGAGAAGATTTAAGATATAATTATTTATTGATTGCATATATGGTTCTGTATGTGTATATTATTATATATTTGTGTATGACTAGGTACATTGTATAAAACAAAGTCGCTTCATTGGCGCTACAGTAACCTGCAAAAATGAATGAAGTATAGTCATTAAAATTTTTGGATTTTTTTTTTTCATGTTCTGCGTTACTTTCTTATTTTTTCCCTTCCCATGAACCTTCACCCAAAAATAACAAACACAACAAAAAAGAATTAGCGAAATTAGTCCAGCCGTTAACACGTGATGACGTGACCAAGGGAAATAGGGATTCCTTTTTATTTATATAGTACTAGCGACCTGCCCCAGCTTTGCACGGTGCAATACTAATATATTACGCATGTATCATACTTATAAACCTTCCTCATGAATCACTCTACTTATTAAAAAAAATCGCATCAAAATGTGTTGCGTAGTTTTAAAGATTTAAGCATACATAGTGGCATGCGACTTTGTTTTACACTATGAACCGAATATATTTAGTAGTACAAATATGTAGATCATGTTGAGTCACACAGTTGCAATACTAGATTAAATTATTGTAAAACAGGATTGTCTACTGATTCAATTTTATATTAATGAAGTAATAACTATAGAATTGCCACAGATTATTTAATTGTCATCAACAAAAAACTAATAGCACGGATAATCGTATTGCAACTGTACGCCTTATTTTAACAAGAGAAGCGCCGAATATTTATATTCGGTATTCGGCAGAATTTTAAGTTATTCCTATTACACACGTAAGTGTTAGCTGGAATGAATAGCTAATGAGTCACAGATTAAATGTTCCAAACATATGTGATATCTATCACGCCTAGTTTTCGAGGTACATGCCAAATTATTTTTTTTATTACCCCATTGATGAAAGACCCAAATTTTGAGAAAAAGCTTACTGACAAGGAACTTGGTGCCTGGTTATCGCTGAAAGCAGTTATTAAAGGGTTTTTAGGGAACCGTAGGGGCGAAAAAGCTAGTTGACGACATATTAGAAGCATATAAAAAGTTGGGCAGCAGAATTTCGTTAAAAATTCACTTCCTTCATTCTCACTTTTCTTTTTTCCCATCTAATCTTGGTGCAGTCAGTGATGAGCAAGGTGAGAGGTTCCACCAGGATGTAAAGAAGCTTGAAGAACGATTTCAAGGGCGTTGGGACACAACTATGCTAGGCGATTACTGCTGGCGTTTAAAACGAGAAGATCATTCAAAGCACAAAAGAAAAAGTTAAAGTTTTGCGATCTTTTGTGTTAAAACTTTTTATAATGTTTTTTTTTTGTTTTTTTTTTTAACCTTAATGATAAAATTAAACTTGGTTAATGTGAAAAAATCTGGTTGATTTAACTTTTCTTTAAAATATGTTTTAGCATTTCAATTTTTAGTAAAATTTGGCACATTCTTATGGAAGAAAAATGAGACGTGATGAATGGAAATTTTGTATGTATTTTTAATAAACTATAAGTATTCATAAGAAAACATGACATTTCAAAGCGGGTACTCAATTTTTTTTTTCATTTGTAACGCAGTGTTATTATTATTTTACGTAGTCTTTTCACTCAATATGTAGCATCTTTTTATTTTGATGTGGAAAATCATCTTGACTCTAGATAGAGAGGCTACGTCAGACTTTTACTGATAAAAACCGACTTGTCTTCCTCATTATGTCTCACATTTTGAGTTACAACTAGACTTGTAGAACTACACTAGATCCACGCTACGCGACGTCGTTGTACGTACAAATCAGGCGTGCAACACGTGTGCGTGGGTTTATATAGTTCTAGCTTTAAGGAACGTTTACATTCGCATTGCAGACTCTATCAATCAAAAATACGCTTAATTTGTAACATTTATGATATAACTAATTAAACTGGTTTGCTCTTTAAATACGAGAATTGTACTCTGATTTCATAGTTGTAAGTGTTACATTTATTTCCATCTTACTACTCTTTTTAGAGTTGGAAAATTATCCAATAATTCCCTCCTCTCTGTGTAGACCAAAAATTGTGTTACCTACCATTATTAACTAAAACCTATCTGTGTCTCTTTCTTCATCATAATCATCTTCTCTGCCTTAAGACGTTCGCTGTTGGATAATTTGGATATATGCCTCCCACAAGTATTGCCATTGTTTCTTTATGTTTTGATAATTGATTCGAACTATTTGTTATCTTTTTATTGTGAACTAATTGCTTATAATTATTTTTAATTTTACTGATAGTTTGTTTGTTAGTTATTGTACCTATATTATACAAGTTATTGTATATTATACAATATTATACAAGTTATTGTATATTATACAATAACAACTCTTTGCACGTAAAGATTTCATTTCGACTATTAGTAAGAAGGACTGTTAGTAAATAAATAACAGAGCAGTGGTGGCCGAGTGGTAACGCGTGGCCGTTACGTTGTAGGTCACGGGTTCAAGCCCAGCCAGACGCATTACTTTCTGTAATTTATTTCTTCACTACAGGTCTCAAAACGTTGAAAGAAAACATCGTGAGGAAACCGGCATGTCCTGGAACGATAAATTTGAAGACATGTGACATCCACCTATCTGCACTGGGCCAGCGTGGTGAATTATGGCCCATTCTCTCTCCTAGGGAGGAGGCTTGTGTCCCAGCAGTGAGAACATTAAAAAGGCTGAAAACTATGAAATAAATAAATATAGTTGTTCATAAAGTTCTCAGAAACTATGGTACCTGTTACAGATCTTCCCTTTACCCTGGCAAATATGAATATGTCATCGACTATCAAGTCATAATAAATATACGTAATCATTTCATTACTCCTAATGGTTTTCCTGTAGAATGTCAGCAGCCTCGCACAGGCTGTATTCGTATCGGGTTCTCAACTTCACTCCAGACACTAATTACCCTTCTCTAATTACTAATTATTCCTTAGAGCTGTTTTAACATTTGTGTAAAGGATAAGCAACATTGCCTTGTATTGTACATATATATATTTCTTGAAATTGAATTTGATCTAAAACGCTATTATTAACGACCAAAAGAGATAAAGGAAGAATTAATTAAAACGTTATAAGTATTGTATTAAAAACCATATTGGCTATAAATTTAAGACCGCCTCTGATATTTTATAAGTGCCTAAGTAAGCCCTTGTGAAATAAAATAATTAAACATTATAGTGTTTTGCATCCGCATTCTAATGAATTTCAAAGTACTTGACAAAATGTGCGGAGTCAAAATTAACAAAAAAAAAACTCGATTCTAAACGTAGAACTAAATTGCATGCACGTGGGCCACGTAATGCGTCGACGCGTCGATCTGGGCGCGTCGGTCTCCATACATTTTACATGTAATCTAGACATGTAGAACTAACTACACGTGATCTACGCCACACGACGTCGTTCTACGTACAAATCAGGGCCTCAAGTCTGCTATTACAATAGTGTCAGAATAGTCGATCATTGATTACAAAATTGTTAATTCTGACAAGTTTGGTAATCTACTAATATCATAACGTCATTATGAATTTCTAATGATCAACCACTGACACTTCACTAAAAGATTTTTTTTTAGAATGGTAATCTCGTACACAATGACAAATGAATTTATTTGACACATGCGCTAAATTAATGAAATTTTGACAGTTCCTTTAATAAGTGACTTACAATTAGAATGTTATTGTGCAGTTATTGTTTTTAATTCGTTACAAAACAGCTCGTACCACAATTCTATTATGATACCACTGACCACCCAATGATCATTATGTATAAACAGATTACGAACGCCAACACGATTTCATGACAATAGAATCGTGTTGGAATGACAATATTTTGAAAATAACAGACTTGGGCCCCAGGCGTGTTTGTTACACGTGTGTCGGTCTAATATAGGTCTAGCCTAAATAGAACTTTACAAAAAAAGTGTGGATTCCAATCGAGTTTACCAAATTGAAAGATCGAATCGAATCGATTAGTATTTCAATTTCATGGCTTCATGAGTTTATAACAGTGGTTTCTAACCTTATTTTTCAAGGACTAGTTAGGTTTCTTTGCTGTTAGCAGAAACAAAAAGACCAAAAATATGGTACTTTCGTAAAGTATAGGATAATAAAGTAACAAACATTATCGTAGATAACACATTACTTCTGATAGAAATTTAAATCTTTTGTAAACTATATTTTGGCAACTATGGAAACATCACCAAATTGATTATAGCATAGCATCAGCTTTATAATGTATGTTGAGGCCTAAATCCCAGCAATACAGGGATACAGGCCTCCTCTCTAGGAGAGGGAATGGGCCATAATCCACAATCTACCACGCGGGTTCAGTGTGGATTAGTGGATGTCACCATGTCTTCGAATTTTTGGTTCTAGGACATGCCGGTTTCCTCAAGATGTTTCCTTCACCGTTTTGAGAGCAGTGGTGATGAAATTAATAACACAAAGCAGTGTAATTACACAATACCTACCTATTGTAAGTCGGTGCCGATACTACTCGGCCACGACTACTCTAGAAATTGATTAATTTGAAAATAAAACTACACTACACTAGCTATAAGGTGTTGCGAATGACAGCTGTCATATTCTCTCATTATTGAAGCATATTTTCGTCACATATGCCCATGACGACCAATGTAAAAACAACTAATCAAAGAGCCTAAGGCAGTAAACATTTCGATAGCGTTAACGTAAAAACAACTCGAACTAAGACCTCAGAACTATTAACATTGTTGAGGAGAAGGTTAAGCCCATCCGAGTGGCTGACAGGCTCACAGCGGGGGACGAAACTTTACCGACTACACTCTATTAGTAACGACTCCTCTGATTATTTCGTTTTAATGTTTAACCATGTTTCTGGCCCTTTTCCGATTAACTATGCTCCTCCGTAACACATACAATCCGTTCCAAATGAGAATAGGATCGATAGCCATGTTGTGACGTCACATCGTACTGTCAAATCGAAGAAAGGTAGAGTGAACAAAACAAGACATTTAAAAAAAATTACTTAGAATCTTGAACGAAAAAAGTCAGTTTTTCAATTTTGTTTATCTCTGTGTTACTGTGTGATGTGTCTGAGTAGTGGTAAATGGAAGAAAAAGGCGAATTGTTCCTAACAATGGAAAAAAGAAAGAAAATATTTTTTTCTTGTAAACTATTTATGACCTAAAACTAATTGGCTAATTTAATTAAACCATAACGTTTTTATTAACCTAGAATTAAGTAATAAAAAGCAAAAAAAAAAAACTTTTTATTGACACGCAAATAAGACTTTTTTGCAAACCGTACATTTCGCTCAAAATTTGACAGTTCGAGGTTATTGGCTTTCCCATTCTTATTTGGAACGCATAGTACAATGTCGTACGTAAATATCAATACGTACGACTCGTACTAAGGTCTAATTCCACTAAGTGGACTCTATGAAACCTTTTTACTCTGTCTTGCAAAGTGAACTACATTATTTTCTCAAAAAAAATGTAAACCATCTATCTTTTTTAGCCCTTTCTTCAGTAATACCTACTTTAGGAACCTTTTTTAAAATAAAGGAGCCTGTCTATTACATAACTGTAACAAATTCTCTGATGTATCTACATTATTAATTCGTTGTGAGTACTCTCGTGAAGAACATTTTAGTTTTTAAATTCAATTTTAGATTCATATTATGAATATTATGCATTTTGTTTAACATACGCCTCGCGGGGGAACGCATTACCATTTGCTACAAATGTGAAGATTTCTAAATATTTATTATGCGCTTAAAAATATTTGCATTATACGTTTTTCTTGCCACCTTAGGGAAAAAGTCTGCATACCAATAATATTTTGCAATTTATTATCCTGAAATAATCCTCATGTTTATTTTATATTAATAAAATATATTTATTTAAATTTACTACATTTATTTTAAAACAAAAAAGATTTTTTTTCATGTTTCAAGCTAGTTGACTTTGGCAAGCCAGATTTATAGAAAGCCATAATTCCTAAGTAGTTTTCAGAAAACAGCAATTTTTGAGCAACACACAAAAAAAAATCCATAGTATCTTTTAAATTGTCAGCATCTATAACTCAAATTGTCTCGGCAACTTAGCAAGGGTTCTGGTGTCGACACAGGTTCACTTGTGTAGGTATACATTATATATGTTTCACCAAAGCTTAATTGAGTTTTTAATTGACAACCAACGTTTCGGATACTATTTATTCCACAAATACACACATTATATATTTACTTTAAACTGTATGTACTACTTTGTATTTAATTTAAAACATATGCAAATAAATTATCTTTTTTTATTAATTGATATAAAATAGTGCTTGACTGCGATCCCACCTGATGGTAAACAGTGATGCAGTCGTTGATGGTAAGGCGCACTGGTTTATTAATGAATCCCTTTTCATAATCTGCAAAAATACTAGAATAAGCGTTGCATAGCCCTGCATCGTTTGAACTTTGAATATATCATCATCAGCCTTTTTTTTAATGTTCCCACTGCTGGGACACAGGCCTCCTCTCTAAGAGAGGGAATGGGCCGTAATCCACCACGCGGGCCCAGTGCAGGTTGGTGGATGTCACATGTCTTCGAATTTTTGGTTCTAGGACATGCCGGTTTCCTCACTATGTTTTCCTTTACCGTTTTGAGAGCAGTGGTGATAAAATAATTTTTTTTTTTTTTTATACAAAGTAATGCGCCTGGCTGGGTTTGAACCCGCGTTCTACAAAACGTAAGTCGGGGCCGTTACCACTCGGCCACCACTGCAGCTCTACTTTGAATATATGAAAGAATGAAATTTTGCACTCGTAAAAACTGATCAAAATTACAAATCGCTTATTAAAATCAGAAGTGAAACTTTTAATTCGTTATGTCCGGTAATTTGGACCGTTCCGACCATAACACATACATATCGATCGAAATGGCCCATTTGAAATCAACAGCAGCTGCTAAACGCACACTGACACAATCATGCAATGGCAATTTCGACAAAACTTGTAAAATCACACTGACGAAAACACATATAAGTATGGTAAATTTCTTATGTTGGTACGACGCACAAATATAGATATACCTAGATAAAGCAAGAGCAACTACTTCGCGTGCCTAGCTTACGTACAAAAATCGTAAGTGGTCACTTTCGCGGTCAGTCTGCATCGGCGTACCGCGCTAGTCGGACATCAGTTAAAAATATAAAAATGGTTAATTGTCCTGGCAAAACGGGGTTGGAGTGAGGGGGACGCAGTACGCGGCGGCGTTTTTGAATCTATTTGATTTTCCCATCACAATTAGTGCTTGTGTCGCCATAATAGGTTGTCAAAAAATGGCACGCTTGGTGTTCATGCAGATCGTGATGCTTGCGTTATCTAGGTATATCTATATCTGTGGTACGACGTGATGGCGAGATCGCTGCGACTGACGCAAGTGTCCCAGCTGCCAACCGAAGCATATGTGATTGCGCCCTTAAAGTTTACTAGCAATATCAGTCGCGACTTATCGGCGAGTCGTCAGTACGTCACGTGCGACACCGCCTCACCATTATCTGAACCTAGCCAAGCGAAAAATTGATATTTGTTATGCCATTTACATAACCAAATCGCCCTTAAATTCACATTATTTATACATTCTATTATAGACTCTATATACAACTAAACGAGTTCAATTCAGTCAATTTGTTTACTTAAAGTCGCGTAGGTACGCTACATTATAATAGCTATTAGTTATTTATTCCTTTTGTTTAATGAGTCGTAGTATAAATACCATAGTACATTATACCTAATTAATGATATTTGCATAATTGTGTTTATTGAAAACTATGTGTACTTGGAATAATACATTATTTTAATTGCCGCGGCCATGACTCTGCAATCCACTGGGGTTATTTTACACAACGCAAACGAGTAAGCAAACTAAATATCGAATGAACGAAATTACTTATTTTATGGTTAAATGCTACGCTCGTTTTTAGATGGCCACGAAAAACGTGCTATAATGTTCGAATCGAAGTTCCCACACGCATTAATTTCAGTTTCCCATTACATGCTGGTAACAGTTCCATAATTACTCATGCTTGCAAAATAAATACGTATTCAAAAATAGTAATGCATTTACATTTTCTCATTTACTGGTAGGCCCACTGTATTGAGCAATAAAATTAAATCAAACAAAATCGATTGTGAAATAAAATGTATGAACTCATTTCCGAGCGACGGCCCCTCTCGTCCGGCCGAGCACAATTTTTATCATCACAAAGGCAATTTCCATCAAAATGCACGAATTTGGGGCTTGAAGCGTGAAGCTGTATGCACTACCCGCTACCCGCTACCCACTACCCGCTACCCGCTACCCGGCTACCCACACCACTGGCTCCACAAACAAGCGCTATATGGCTGGCCTCAGTTTAAAACTGTGATGTTGACAAGATATACACCATAAAATGCCAAACGCCGCCCAACTTCCAATTAATAAAAGACAATTTTTGATAAATTATAAGTAACAGGTACAACGATTTCAGACGATTTTAAAACCAATATGAATGTATCAGGTACTGAAAAATGGCTTGATAAAATAATGAGTGTAATGAGATAATGAGAATCACAATAAATAAGGGATAAAATATAATTAAAATTATCAGTTACTTTCCACGTACTTTTACAATTCGAACAAGGGACAGTGCTTTTGTTCGAATTGTCCTCTGACATCCTGAGATAGTGTAAAAGCAAAGTTGTGTTATGTATGGGTGCAATAGCTCTATCTTATAGAAGTACAGTAATACCTAAGTAAGGCAATTATGTTTTTATTATTTGTATTTTACTAGTAACCCACCCCAGCTTCGCACGGGTACTGATATTGAATATATTATGCACTAGCTTTTGCCAGCGGCTTCGCCCGCGTACATAAAATATAGCCTATGTCACTCAGGAGTAAAGCAGCTTTCTATTGCTGCTTAAATTTTTCAAATCGGACCAGTAGTTCCAGAGATTACCCCCTACAAACAAAAAAACAAAAAAAACAAACTTTACCTCTTTATTATATTAGTGTAGATGTATTATGCACATAAACCTTTCTCTTGAATCACTCTATCTATTAAAAAAAGCGCATTAAAATCCGTTGCGTACTTATAGGGACAGCGGTAAGCAACTTTGTTTTATACTATGTAATGATGTTCTTGCCAATATTTTTCTTTAAAAGTTTGACAATACTTTTCTTTTATATTTTAATTTCAAAATGTATTAATGTCCGACTGATATAAAGTTAAAAAAGTAATACAAATGGTAAAAGAAGTTACAGAGACGTGTAAAATTTTTGCTTAGTACATTTTCTTGCTTTATACATTCTAAATGATAACAGCCACGTCTTATCGCTCATGTAACAACAATTCTATAAGTAATGAATCATATTCTGTTTCGCAAATCTAGGTCTAAGGAGGCAGCTGTGTTTGTCTAGCGCGATCTGCGAATAACACTAATAATACTACGACACCCACATGTAACCTCATTACTGAATCAGACCTCTACTGTTGTTATAAAACTAATCTATAATATAAAAATGAATCGCAAAATGTGTTGGTAAGCGCAAAACTCGAGAATGGCTTAACCGATTTCGATAATTCTTTTTTTGTTGTGTTTGTTATTGCCAGGAGAAGGTTCTTATGAAAAAAAAATAGGGTATAGAAGGGTAGACTAGGGTTGAGCAGGGTAAAGTAGGGTAGACTGGAGTAAAGTAGAATAAACTGTTGCCAGGAGCGAAGCCGCGGGCAAAAGCTAGTTTGCGATGAAAATATTTTTTTCATATGAAGCTTTTATGGGCCGGTACATCTACACTTATATAATAAAGAGGTAAAGTTTGTTTTTTGTTTTTTTTTTTTTTGTTTGTAGGAGGTAATCTCTAGAACTACCGATCCGATTGGAAAAATTTTAGCAACAATAGAAAGCTGCTTTACTCCTGAGTGGCATAAACTATATTTTATGTACGCGGACGAAGCCGCTGACAAAAGTTAAAGGTTTTTTTTATAAATAATTATTAAAAATATTCATCAACTCAATAAAGCGAAAACAATAGTAACATTAGACGTAATTTGTACGTACTACTAGAGTCGCATGAGCAGTCCGCCGTCAAAGGAAACCAATTCATTAAATATTTAAACCAAAATAAGCTCTCGCACGTTGTGATACGTCATAATTAGCTTGCACTCTACAGGTCCATTTTTTGTTTTTAACATTTTATTTTTTTATCAAACGTTTGTATTACCAAGACACAACCATTTCGCTGAGGGAAAACAACCATTAAAATTTCACGGTGTATATTTAAAACTCATCAATACGGATCACACGAAGCCCAAACTCTATAGGGTTGTGCTGTTTAATAACAGATTTCCTACAGCCACCTTCCGGTTCCATCATCAGATCAACTTTACGACATAATAAGTTGTGTTGTGTTGTGTTGTGTTGTTGTTGTTGTTGTTGTTGTGTTGTGTTGTGTTGTTGTTGTGTGTTGTTGTTGTTGTTGTTGTTGTGTGTTGTTGTGTTAATGTTTATGTGTAAACTGAATAAATATATGTGAGTCACCCACATAAGTTTGCATTGTCATCTGATTAACACATTTGTATGCAAAATTTCAACGCAATCGGTAACCGGGATGTGGATCAAGTTTACAAGATTTGATCACAAACATCGGGACAGGCGGCTAAATAAAAGCTTGTATAAAAATCTGCTACTACTACCGTAAAACGTTTGTTACTCTTTCATGCAAAAACTACTGAATTTATTTCAATAAAACTTTGTAGATGGTAGACCAAGTCCTGGAATAACACATATATATGTATAATGCACATCAGCTGAGCAGCTGAGCGAGTTCAATGGCCGTAGGTAGTTGTCGGTCGATGCGTACTTACTAACTACAGCCATTGAACCCGCTCAATTGTTCTTTACTTAAAGATATGAATTTCGTATACGCGTAAATTAATTTTAGTTTTAGAAAAAAAAAGTACTTTATTTTTTATTTTATCTTTACAAATCGATAGAGTTTAATTTACCGGGTCGACCCTCCTCGGGATTATAACAACCAAAATTATACGGTGTATATTCAAGACTGTGTCTCTACTAGGGCATGCAAAACCGGTTTTCCGGTTTTGCGCAAAACCGGAAATCGGCCAAAATTTAACGATTTTTGAAAACCGGTTTTGAGAACTAAAACCGGAGCTCAGCTTCGGTTTTCCCATTATTGAGTAACAATTAACATTTTGATTTTTATCAACATTTTTTTCGAACACTCTCAAAAAACTAATTAATTTTGAGGCTTCAAATATATCCGAACTATGAAAGCGGAGGGCATCGGGGTGTGTATCTCACCGAAGCATATAGTTAATTATTATGTGTTAAGAGTAAAACCAACAAGTGTTAAGAGTGAAAGGGTGTTTTCGTTAGTGCTGGGTATTTCTGTAACAAAATAAGAAATTCGCTGTCTAATCGAATGTTGGATGCACTTATATTCTTGAGATCACATTACCAAGAACAGTGATCAAATGAAAACAAGTGATTTATGCTTTTTTTAAATTAGTATAAATATTTGATTATTGATCTCTTTTTAAGTGCAATATGAATCATATTATAATAATGTTATTTTGTAGTTCGTCTTCAAAGTTACAAAAATGTTGATTTTTTTTGATAATTGTGGGTGGCTGGGTTTAATATTTGAAGATACTAATTGTGTTTTCTATGTTTAAAGTATATTATTTTTGATAGCAGACTTAATAGGTACCAAAGATACCAAAAACTTACTTGTTGTTGATCTCAGTTAATTAATCTTTATACTGCACAATTATTATGGTTTGGATTAAAAAGAAATGTAACATACAATTTGTTTTATTTGTAGACTTAAGGGGACTTATTTAAAAAAAAATGGTGTTTCTTTTTAAATTATACTACATTCGATTTTTTTTGCTAAAACCGGACCTAGCTCCGGTTTTCGGTTTTGGTCCCAAAAAAACGATGTTCAAAACCGGTTTTGATGACTTTCCGGTTTTGCATGCCCTAGTCTCTACTACACATGATTCTCTCTACTACTTAAAACATTAAATGTGCCTTTGTCCGTTTATGTTGCATGAAGTTTCAATATTTTAAGTAAATATATTTTTTATTTTTCATCCATCATCATTACATAGTATAAAACAAAGTCGCTTCGTCCCTATGTATGCTTAAATCTTTAAAACTACGCAACGGATTTTGATGCGGCTTTTGTTAATAGATAGAGTGATTCAAGAGGTAGGTTTATATGTATCATACATGCATAATATATATAATACCAGTATTGCCCCCGTGCGAAGCTGGGACGGGTCGCTAGTAAAGAATATAAGAATACTACCTAAGGCATTATGTCTGCCTTTGTCCGTTTAAATTGCATGAAGTTTCAATTCTTAAATAAAAATATTTCTTTTTTATCATCCATATCTTATGAACAACACCTGTAAAATTTCAGCTCTGTCATTCCAGGTGTTTAGGCTGAGTGTTGATGAGTCAGGCCTTCTCCTTTTGTATCAAATTATATACTAGACCAGTGTACAATTTAGTACTTACATTTGACCTATAAGTATGCAAATTACAGGTAATAAAGATACAAAACTTTATTAAACATTAAAAGCTAGGACATTTTTTTTCCACAGTGGTCACACATATCTAGTCTCAAACATAACAAAAGATCATGCTCATCACACAAACGTTTGTCCTAGTGTGGGAATCGAAACCACAACCTCCTGCTTAGCAATCAGGCCCACTAATCACTATACCGACGGGCACCTCATAAGGAACCTTCATACTTCACAAAAATTTTAGTAGATATTGTAAATACACAACATCAAATAGAGCACACAATCAAAGAGAAATGATCTCTAAGTATGTACGTCATAGTTGAAAACCAGCGTCAGGCACTTAGCTGCCTGACATTTATGCTGAACTGGGCCTGTTTGGACCAGCCGTGGGGCAAACAACAAATTATTATTATTGTACCTACAAATAATAACTACAATACTACTAATACTACTAATTTAACTTGTTGTTTGTTGTGTTATGCCCTGTGACTGTGCCAATAAATGTTATTTCTTTCTTCTTTCTTATTTTATCTAATCCTGGTTCTTGGGGCTTACGACCTCGAGAAAAATTAGGTGACTTTGCAAAACAAACCAAAAAAAAGGTATAAATCCATGAGACATAAAATCACACCATAAAGTACTAAGTACTATGCGTTCCAAATAAGAATAGGATCGATAGACAGGATGTGACGTCACGCCGTACTGTCAAATCGAAGATATTTTTGCAAAATTGAAGAACTCAGAGGTGAGTAAAATTGAAAAACTGGAATCTGAGTAAACTTTTTCCGTTCACAGTTCATAAATAAATTAAATCATCATCATCATTTCAGCCGAAAGACGTCCACTGCTGGACCTCCCCCAAGCGCCGCCATAAAGACCGGTCCTGTGCGTCTTGCATCCATCGCCTTCCAGCAACCCTAACCAGACCAGACTAAATAAATTAAATATTTAATAAATAAAATGAATTTTAAAAATATCTTGCCTCAATTTGAGAGTAAGTCGTGACGTCACAACATGGCAATGAATACTATTCTCATTTGGAACCAAAAAAAAATGATACCCTAAGAATAACAAATTCTCAACAAAAAAAAAACATAACCTAGTATAAAGTTGCGTGTCAATACAGCGTGTAATGATAAAACATAAATTAAATTCGGCTTAGCGAGGGTGAGTGATCGATACAGTGATATTAATAATACTCGTATAGCGTCGCATGCGCAGGAGTCGCGTGCGGGTGGTCACAGGCGCGCGCCGGCCGCCAGGTGAGCACGGGAACATCTGCCGTAGTCGGACAGACGAACGTTGCTTATATTACTGGAACTGCCTTTATGGGTTCTTTGATTTTTAGAATTATGGTTATACAGTTGAGAATCAACGTGGATATTCTAAATTTGTATGGTTCTTTCTTCAAAAGACCATCTCAGACAAATCAGCATGGTCATTATGTGATTTGACTATTGCTGTAATATTTAATACAGTCCATGCAGTAAATATTTACTACATGGAGTTTAAAAAAGACTTTGTCCCTTGAGTTTAGTTTAGCACCGAAAAATAAAAATGACTTGTAAAACTGTTTTTTTAAACCTACTTGCATAATAAAATAGGTCATTCACATTTTATTATAAATCATTTTTTTTATATTTCTTTAGAGAAACGTAACCTTAATCTACTCCTAGGGACTACTACTTTTGAAAAGTGGACTCGGCTTTGGTATGAAAGGCAATTATAAAACGGGGTGGGTTAAATAGTGTCAAACATTTACTGACTAAATAGTCAGTAAATGTTTGACACTATTTCCCGATCCGTTCACGGGCGAAATTGGTCATTGGATGATTATAACGCACCATAATGAACCCTATACTAGGAATTACTCGTATATCGTGTGCGCACCTACACACATGTATTGCTGCGCTAGGAACGTCGCACTATCGACACGGGGCCCTGAGAAGAAACACTAAAACAAACTCTGGAGTCAAAGTCTTTTAAAGTCCATATAGCAAACATGTAATTGTCAAAACATATGAGAACTACATAGATAGGAGTCTGAGATGTTTTTTTGAAGAAAAAACTACACAGTTCTGAGTGGGCCTGTCTAGTAAGTGCAAGCATTGGTCAGTATTAGTGTAGCTCAGATTCAGGATTACCTACTAAGGAGCTCAACAATTTGACGAATAATGATTGAATTCCCGTTCGCATGCGTTAACGGGCAGTGACAATAGCTGTCTAACCAATAAGTGCCAGTTCACACGATCGTCGACGCGTTCTGCAGCGTCAAACGTCATGCATCAAGCGTCAGGTAGTACATAGAGTAGGTGCCAACAGTAAACACGCACGTTGTAACCTCATTCCGACAGTCGGGACACTGCTTTAGTATCAAAACCACGTCAGCGTAAACCACACTTATTTATATGATTGAAAGGGATTGTGGTTTTTGCCGCGATCTATTTCATGACTGGCCTGTCAGCATAGTAGTTAGTGACCCTGACTGCTATGTCGTGGGTTCGATTCCCACCCCGGACAAATGTTTGTGTGATGAGCACGATCATTTGTTCTGTGTCTGGGTGTAATTTATCTATAATATGTATTTAGAAATATATAAGTATGTTTATCAGTTGTCTAGTACCCATAACACAAGCTCTGCTTAGCTTAAGACTAGACGACGTTGTGTGATGATCGTCAAATATTATTATTATATATTATTTGACGACCTCATCTGAACTGTTAAAAAGTGGAACTATATGGGATGTGTAGTTGTATCCTTCTTTCTCGCTCCTAGACTGGACTTTGACGATTCACTTTGATGGCATTGTTAGAGCAGTGATTCCTGCACAGAATTAATATTTTTTGTAGAGCCTACCACAGGTATAGATATACAATCTGGGGAGCCTACAGAGAGTAGTTACTGGTCTTGGTGTCTCAAGTATTGTGAGTTTTTCATTTTTTTGTATGCATCAATGATATAGGAGTAAATTCTACCTAGTAAGGGAGACCATTTATCAGAAAGAAATCATGCGATTTTTATTTTTAAATAAAAATCATAAAAGCCACCTTCATCATCAGGTGGGATCGCAGTCAAGCACACACACAAAAACTTTATTTTTCTACTACCTTTAGAAAAATAAAGTTTTAATAAAAACAAGAATAAATTTTAATAGAGTGCGCACAAATTAATGTCATTTCTAGTAAGAAGGCATTTGTGAGTTGTAAGAATTCACTAACTCGAAATAACCGTGCGATAATTTTGGTGTATCAAATATCACTCTCCGTCCAGAGTTCCAGACATGTCAGTCCAGAACATTCCGTATTTTGTCACAACAAGCCTATCAGTCTGAACACATCGATACCAAAGGATTTCAATCGAGTTGTGAATAAATTATGAACAAAACTTTTCTAATGAAGGCATAGGTCTATGTCCAATATTGACGGGGTGGAGCTGACTTAATTGCTTGGGGAGACACACTGCGCTATTGTTACTGCTTTATTTCCTTTCAAAAAATTACAAAACGAAGTACCAACAAACTTTTTAATGTATCGCATCGTTCTATTTGTTCCCCCAACTCCTTTCTTTTCGGGGCTACGACAAAAATTCAATTTACATCTCTTCGCCTCGCAGTTACTTAATTCTTTCTCTCCGTGAAAATAAATCTCCCGTAATTGATTCCGCTTTAGTTCAATTTGTCTTCGTTAAAACTCAATTTCCGTAGTCTATTTGTGAATAATAAATTGCGTACTTCAACAATGTGCCACGGTGGTTGTTTTGTGTAGACTTCAAACCTGAAAACAATTTCGCGCGCACGAAACAAGTCAATCTAAATTACTGGAACGCGGCGACACATTGACGGAGCACTCTTCAGTTCGCAGCAGCTCGGCCGAGTGAGGCGCTGATCTCTTTATTAATGTATCGGCGGGAGATCCGGGCCGCCGCCTCGCGCACGACTTCACGCAATGATTAGCGGACAACTACGGAATAGCGAACTTGTTTATACACTAGAGTACGCCGCTCGACGGCTCCTAGCTCCATCCGACCTGATTCCATGTTTAAATAAAGTAAGAGGCCGCCGTAAAAAACAAACGTGTTTGTGCAATAGTTCTACACCAGCAAGTTTACTTAAAGCCATAACAGTTACACTCCTTCTAATAAAAAGCTAAAATTAACACTTTAATATTACAGATGTATACCGCAGATATTACGCGCTGCCAGTTATCTGGAATTGGACTGTAAAAAAGATAAGGTATGCAGCAATGGAGTCGTCAATGTAACGATTTCACATATTGGGTCCCGGTCGGCACGTCGCGGCGACCCTCGCTATCGGCGGGACATCGCGGCTCGAGGGTAAACATCTAATCTACCGCACAAACAAGCTGTCCAAATTGCCTCTAAGGTTATCGAATACTAAATTAAATTGGTTACATGATTCTATAACCGGCTCAATTGCTGAACCTAACCAAAAAACTTTGGCATGCATTAAATATTTAAAAGGGTACAATTACGATACAACACGGTCCCTATAATCTCTACAATACCTGGTATTTATTCATATGAGGAACATGTTATTTTGTCATTTAATTTCATTTGCATGAACTTGGGAGTATTTATTCATTAACTGCGGAAGCGTTTCGCTTGGAGTTGATGACAGAGCCGCGGACGCCTCACCTTGCATCGCTTTATTCGTGTATCAGGGTGTTCTTAATAAAGCCGTACAGAAGTGAGTAAACAGTGAAAGTTTGTAAATTAGTGTTAACGACAGCGAGTTTTAATAAGCAACGAGTTTACTTGTTGCGAATAGCAATTAGTTCCGACTTGCGTCACGCGTGGACTTAACGTGTCTAGTTTGAAAAGTCAGACCGCGTCTCGGTTTTAATGAGTTTTCGTCTAATGCCTTCCTTGCCAAGAAAATTTATGTCATGAATAATAATAGATGCTAACAGAGCAACGATTAAATCCTGAAAAGACACGTCCGCGGATAATCCGCGGAAGAAACATCCTAATAAACACCGTTTTAACGAGTTGATGACAAGAAAAGCTGCGTCGCGCCGCGCCGGCGACGAGGCGACTACCCGCACCTGTAGCCGTAATCCTGCACACGCACCCCCACCCCAACACAAGCCGCTTATTAACTTTACCAAGTACCTACGCAGAAAAACAGAAAGCCTTCAAATAGCTTAAGAGCTCGAATCCTTTTACTTAAAAGATTTACTCAACTTTGATGTTTAAATCACGTGAAAGGGGCAACGCTACAAGTATCTATTACGGTCCGCACTCCCCAACTAATAAGCTATTTAAACTTCTTTTGTTATAAATCTCGCACTAGCTACATTTAACAAACACTAGCGGCGGGCTCCGTCGGTACATATTTAAATTGGCCCCCACTCACGGCAGGTACGGTATGTTTTATTTGAAATGGTTACTATTCATAAAATGTAACAATTTCACCCGTACTTTATGAGTCTACGTCCGAAAATCTCTACGTGTTTGTCTACTAATTACTATTTTAGCTGTTTAAAAATTATGTAGTTAAATATCCTGGTTGAAAAATGACGAGTTAAAGGAAATTCTACATTTGGCATAGCATAGCTTAGCATCAGCTTTAAAATGTTCCCACCGCTGGGACTCAGGCTTCCTCGTTATGAGAGGCAGTCCCAGTGCGAGTACTAACCCGCAGATGTCGAATTTTTGGTTCTACCGGTTTCCTCACAATGTTTTCCTTCACCGTTTTGAGAGCAGTGGTGATGAGATAAATTACACAAATAATACGCCTGGCTGAGTTTGAAGTCGCGACCTACAACTCGTACTTAAGTCACTGTTCTCAATATTTTGCATACAAAGTGATACGATTTAACAATAACTAAATCATTACGTGACTAAATATAACAATAGTTGAGCTGGTATGCTTATTTAATGAGTTGTCCGCCTCCCTCCCTTTCAAATACCATTAGTCTGCCGCTTCATCAGATGGGACAATATGTTGTATTGTCCCCTCTGTTAGCCTTTGATGCCAGTATCAGCGAGGAAACAATAGGACCGGCAAAATAGCAAATTTTAACAATATAAAAGAATGACAAAAACACGAAACTGCCAATGATTAAAGTTTCTGGAACAGGGATGAAATCAGTGGTTCACTATTGTTTCAGCTTGTTCTAGTGCTGGGTTTCAGGACTCGAAACATTGTAATAAACAATTTTTTTTTAAAGTGTAAACATGCGTACATCACCCAGTAGACCTTGACCCTGGTTGTGTTTAGAGCTGTCTAAACACAACCAGGTTCAGATTGGCTAAAGTACGTAGTTCGTTTATGGGGTGCTGTACTAAATATAATAAATTACCAAGTGAGATTATTCAATTGAATGAATCCAAATTTAAAACTTGTATTAAACGCACGCTATGTAGACAAGCATATTATAAACTGGAAGATTACATTCTTGATAATAATGCTTGGTTAAATGCCGTTCCTGCTCCACAGCCACAGTCTACTTTTGCCTTCTAATTTGTTTTTTTGTTAACATATTTATTGAAAGGATGGAAGTTGTTGCCCTTTTTATATTGGCTTTTCGTAATAGTTTTATATTTTATTTGTTTAATTGAAGCTCATGACCATCTACAATTATTATTTTTTTGATGTGGATACAATAGCATTGTATAATGTAGAAGCACTTTTTAAATTTTGTAAATGTGAAGTACCATGGAGCATTTTTCGCTAGGTTGCAACTTATTTGACATACGAGCATGGCAGCTGAGAGTTTGTCATGCTCTCTCAAATGTCTCGCTGATGGTGGCGCGTGTGTTGGGTCATTCTGTTCCCCCTAAAATGGTTGAGCGGAGTGGGGCTGATACATGCGTCATGCTTGTGAACGGGTGCCGTCAGTTGAGGCCGGTCATCTCTTGGCTGCTAGGCGCTTATTTGAAATTCTCTTTTTTTTAATATATTTTTTTTATTATTATTATTTTACTTTTTGTTAAATGCCGCTACATCGTGCTCGCATATTAGAATCAACATTTTGTAACCAAGTAATATGTAAATATAAATTTTGATTTAAAAGAGTGCCCATGGAGTTTCTTGCACGTTCTTCTCCATAGGAGTCTACACCTTGGAACGTGCAAACTAGCTTCAATTTTGACATTTCAAAAGTGCCTGTAAATGGTCTATTTGAAATAAATGAGTTTGATTTTGAGTTTGAGTCTACTGGGGCCATGAGTTATGTGAAAGTGTACCCTGGAACGAAAGCTAAAAAGGAACTATTGTAGTTTTTAGGTGTTGTTTTAAATTGTTTTGTGTATTCCCTGATAAATGTTGTCAGTTTAATCATATTCTTTCATTTTCTGTAAAACAAACAAACGTTAGGATATATTTTATTTTGTTTTACGGAAAATAAAAGAATATCATAGTCTTTAAAAAATCGCTTTTAGCGATAAGACCGCCCATTGTATCACCGTAGTAATTTTAAGTGTCCTAATGTACAAAGTTGTGTTTATGGTGTACCTACAATAAAGAGTATATCTATCTATCACACAGGACGAGCTGTTCTGGTGACCCTTAGGAGATGCATATGTCAAGCTAATCATAACTTTAATTTCATTAAATCTGAGTCTCTAGCGCAAACAAACTGAAAGAAAAGAAAAAAAATATTGCTTCACAGCATCGATCAATATCGATGCGTAGTACAATTAATTACCATAGTTCGTTTTTTAATCCTAGACTATGATTTGACAACTCAAAATGTCACACTCTAGAAATATGTTCCCAATTTTCTGAAGTTTGACATTTTAAGTTGTCAAATCGTAGTCTAGGATTAAAAAACGAACTATACACACTAGATTAAGCATGCCGTACAGTGACTTTGCTTCACTTGCACTTCATGAATGCTTTCACTTTTACATTAATGACATGCAGTTTTGACTTTGCTGTAAGTTTTAAAAGTTTTGATAGACGATAAGGCAAATGAAGCGCTACAGCGGACTTTTGTATTAACTTTTTAGTATTTTTTTTTATAACATAATATATTCCGGACAACATCGTGAGGAAACCGGCATGTCCTAGAACCAAAAATTCGAAGACATGTGACAACCACCAATCAGCACTGGGCCCGCGTGGTGGATCATGGCCCATTCCCTCTCCTAGAGAGAGGAGGCCTGTGTCCCTGCAGTGGGAACTTTAAAAAGGCTGATGATGATGATGAATATATTCCGCAACTTTCACACAACGCCGTCTAGTCCCAAGCTAAGGAGCTTGTGTTATGAGCACTAGGCAACTGATAAACGTACTTATATGTATATTTATAAATACATATTATAGATAAATTACACCCAAACCCAGAACAAATGATCGTGCTCATCTCGGGTGAGAATCGAACCCACGACCTCCAGCGTATCCGTCTGGGCTTTTTTTTTTATGGTAGGTGAAAATCATCCAATGACGAAACCCGCTCTTGGGCGGAGCGGGAGACCAGTGTCAGACTCTTACTGACTAAAAAACCTACCCCGTACCTTCCTTGCCTTATTCCTGGAGTCGAGGTAACAGTTTTCCACCACCCTTTAGGCTCCAGGAGGCTTCGACCCTGAAGGGCCCCTGCAGTTTGCTGACAACTCCTTGAGGCGCGCGGGAACGGTGCGCGCCGTTGACGACTTGGACTCGGTGTTACCAGACGACCGGACGGCGAGCTACCCATTGCTCACCGTTCGCGAGCCAGTGTCTACGGTGACCGGATATCGGCAGGATCGCGGCGGCGACGGCTACGGCGAGTACGCTGTTGCCTTTGCCTTATGCGGTCGGCCTCCTCCTTTACGAGCATTACTGCTTCGCAGAAGGAGGCGACCGCCTGCCATTCCTCTTCGCTGCGGACCATGGCCTGAACCAGGGCCCGGCGCGAGAGGTCGCCGCCGCCGATCACCCCCACGAGGACACGGCGATGCTCTTCCCAAGCAGGGCACACCTCCACCGTGTGCTCCACCGTGTCCTCCGGGCTCGCCTCACAGTGGCGACACCCGGACGTCTCTTTCGCACGAATCCGGTGCAGAAATCTCCCGAACTTCCCATGTCCGGTGAGAACCTGCGTCATGCGGAAGGTGAGGACGCCGTGAGGTCTATCCAGCCACGCCTCAAAGAGGGGCACTACCGCTGAGATTACGGTGTGCCCAGCGCTGGGTTGCGACAGTCGCTGTTTCCACTTCACCATGAGATCCCGCCGGAGCTCCTTCCGCCACGCCTCGACATGTTCGGGCAGCGGATCTTCGCCCCGGCGTTGCATCTCCACGCGCTGGTCGTGCATGCGTGCAAGGACTGTTGCCTCCAAATCCCATGGTGGTAGGCCAGCAAGGAGGCTCGCCGCCTCGCGGGACATCGTGCGGTATCCCCGCACCATACGGATGGCCATGACCCTCTGGCAGGCGTTCAGCTGGGCCGCCGGGCGTTTACGCAGCGTCGGCGCCCACACTGGTGCCCCATAAAGGGCCATGGACCGAACGTTGCCGGCATAGAGCCTCCGGCAGAAGGCGTCTGGACCCCCAAGGTTCGGCAGGAGCCGCTTGAGAGCAGCCCCTGTCCGATTGAGTTTGGGAGCCAGACGTCGGAAGTGCTCCTCGAAATTCCATCGGCTGTCGAGGACAAGTCCCAGGTACTTCATCGTCGACCCGACGCCAATGTGAACTCCTCCTACCGTTAGTTGGGAGCCCGTTGGTGGCGCGTTCCGAGGGCCGTGAAAGCACATGGCCTCGGACTTGTGCAGTGCCACCTTGAGTCCCAACTGCTGGATCCTCTCAACGACTGTCGCAACCCCACGTGTCGCTAGTTCGACCGCCGCCTGATACGACCTTCCCTGCGCTAGGACCAGCGTGTCGTCGCAGACCACGCTGACCCCTACGGGGAGGTCGGCGCGCAGCACGTAGTCGTACCCGATGTTCCACAAGGGCGGTCCTAGTACCGATCCCTGTGGGACACCGCACGACATCTCTCGCCGTTTCCAATCTCCTTGGTGACCGGGCCTCGATTGTACGACAGAGGTAGTCGGGCACCCGGTGATACCGGAGTGCCGTCCTAATGCAACTCCAGGGCAGGGAATTAAAGGCGTTGGCGATGTCCAATGACACCGCCAAGACACACCTGCCCCGGGACACCGCATCCCCCGTCGTGAGGGCTCGCACGCGCATGATGGCGTCCACCGTGGAGCGCCTCCTGCGAAACCCGAACTGGTCATCCGCGAGATCGGGCCCCTTCAGTGTTAGGTGCTTGACGAGGCGGTCTGCAATGACTCTTTCAAAGAGCTTGCCCACCTCGTCAAGCAGCACAATGGGCCGATACGCGGACGGAGAGTCCGCAGGGCGCCCCGGCTTCGCGACGAGGACCAGTTTTCCCGTCTTCCAGGGAAGTGGGAACTGGCCCCTCTCCAAGCATGCTCTAAAGAGCCCCCCCAATCGAGACCCGAGAGCCTCCATGGCCAGGACCCAAGCCTTTCCAGGCAAGCCGTCGAGTCCTGGGGCGGTATTCTTCGCACCCATCCTGCGTACCGCCACTCTCATCTCTACCTCGGTCACTTCCGGAGCATTGGTACCGTCGTCGCTGACGTGGTCCGCGTCAGACACCGCTGGTGGCGGGGCCATGGGCGGGGGGGAGTGGTCCCCCCGCGCAGGGAACAGAGCGCTCACCACACCCTCCACGATCTGTGGCCGGAGACTCTGCGTCAACGGCGGAGCCCATGGGCGGAGTTTCTCCCGCACCAACTTGTATGGGCGTCCCCACGGATCAGCGTTGAGCGTCCCCAGCCACGCTTTGCAGGCCTCATCCTTGGCCCGCTTTATCTCCGATCGGAGGGTGCGCTTTGCCACCCTGAATCCCTCATACAGCTCCGCCTCTACGGCCTCCGCATCCGGCGGGCGGATGCGGCGCCTGCGGTGTCTGGTATACCGGTGTCGCGCAGCATTGCATGCGGCGCGCAGCGTCGCAAGCTCTGGCGACCACCAGTACACCTGGCGTCGGGCGCGTCCTGGGCGGAGACCGGGCATTGCCGCGTCGCAAATTTGCGACAAGGCCTCCCGGAACCACTCCGCCTCGACGTCGATGTCGGCAGGCCTGACCGGTGCTTGCACCCAGGCCTGCACCGCCGCGGCTTCCAGGAAGAGCTCCCGTTCCAGCTGCCTCAGCGCCCAACCACGGGGAGGGTACCATACCCAGCGACGACGGTCTTCAGCTCCCTGAGGGAGTCGTGAAGATCGGCGAGAGTTCTGTTCGGGGACAGGTAGACGCCTACCACTGCAATGTCCCCGAACCGTGCTGCCACGCAACCCCGACCCTTCGTGACGGCCTCGAGGGTCGGGGTACCAGCGGCGGTATCCGTCTGGGCTACTAACTACTTGACCAACAGGTCAGTTATTTTGACAAATAGTTTCCATGAACGTGCTTGTCTATCGTTAAGATACAAGTTAATGGTTTACAGTAACCAATTTAACAATTGCACAATAGTATTAAAAAATTGCGAAAGCTAAATTTTACTTTATTCAAGCAATTCATTGAATGAATAAAAAGAGTTAGCATAAAGGAGAGAGATACAAAGTGGTACGGATAACTCGTAGCGAGCGCCGCGGGATTGTGGAACCGATTGGCCTCACATACGTATTCTAGTTCAGTGGCGTAGCTAGTACACCTCACAGAGGGGGTCAGGGGCCCCGTATCAAAAGTCCCTCAGAGGCCCCGATAAAAAAATACAATGCTTTTTTACAAATTCTTGGTTAACCCTATGAAACTGTTGTAGGTGATATGTTGAGAATTTTTGCCTATGCCGGGGCCTCTGTATCGCGGGGACCCCGTATCATTGATACGGCAGATACGGCGGTAGCTACGCCCCTGTCCCAGTCGAAGCTAACCAGTACGCCTCTCAGGTAAGTTTAAACCTGACGACTAACGAGTACTGACATTCACTGCAGGCATATACATACATAACATTGTTTGTGTTTCTTGTCGTGTTACTGAGAATCAATAAGTAATTGCTTTGTTTGTACTCTGCATATCTATTGTATTTGCGTTTGTACAGCGTATAGCTAGAAATACATTAGACACACGACGTATAACACGCCAGGCCCCCTAGCCAAGTTGCAATCGTTTCGTTAACGTCGAACGCTTAAAACTAAAACGCTCGAATTTTTGGTTCCTAGGACATGCCTCAATAACAAAATAGCTTGCAAGTCAAAATATCTTGTAATGTCACTAAAAAAACTTGTGGAAAATAACTTGTACTGCTGGGACTCTAGCAAGTAAAAAGGACTCAAGGAAAGAGAATAGGACGTAATCCATCTTGCGGGCTTGCAGATAAGTGGATGTAACATGTCTTCGAATTTTAGGGTCTATCATATACCAGTTTCCTCACGCCGTTTTGCTTTGATACCATACTTTAAGTAGATATACTTCAGCAATCATGCATATTTGAATGCAATACATAGGTAATAAGTCACCAAAAAATGTTAATTTTGTTTTCAGATACTACAGAATCTAAAGATAGATGACATGATATTGAAAGTAAATTAACACATAATCATGTACAAAAGACGAAATGTTAAGTTTAATTTTAGAATATATTTGCCTCGTTAATCTTAGTACAAGATAGCTCTTTCAAAGCCTGTTGAACTAAGCACAAACGTATATATATAGGTATAATATAATATATAAATACGGTAATATGATATGGAAATGTGAAATAAACTGAATGCTTCCAAATAATCCTTTGCACGAGTCGAGTGTACATTTGAACTGCTTTTTGTAAATTCGGGTATGCTTAAAGGAATATTGGAATATGTATTGAAGCTTTCAAAGCTTAACTGTAGGTTAAGGGTCTCAAAACTTTCAGTACCCTACATACAAGGGCCTAAGCAAAGTATGTGAACAAAATATAGAGCTTCGTTTTCAAAGGTATATAAAATTTTCGCTGCTACCAGCGGCTTCGCCCGCGTAATGGTAGAAAATTATCCTAAGAAAATATTTTCTTGGAATAAAAATGTGTTCTATGTGCTATTTAGAGCAGTAGTGGCCGAGTGGTGACAGCAGTTGTAACCAAATGGTAAAGGCCCAGACTTACAAGTTGTAGGTCGCGGGTTCAAACCCAGTCAAGCACATTACTTTGTATAATTTATTCATCACCAATCAAACCGGCATGTTCTAGAACGTAACGGCCACGACTTCCGAGTTGTGGGTCGCGGGTTCGAACCAAGTCAAGCAAATTACCTTGTGTAATTTATATCATCACCACTACGCTCAAAACGGCGAAGAAAGACATCGTGAGGAAACCAGCATGTCCTAGAACCAAAAATTCGAAGACATATAACACCCACCGACCTGAACTGGGTCCGCGTGGTAGATTACGACCCATTCCCTCTCCTAAAAAAGAGGCCCAAAACCCAGTAGTGGGAACTTTTTAAGGCTGATGCTATTCTATGCTATGCAATTTTTAACCTTTCTAATTCCGTTAATAGAAACATAATATAAAGACAATAGGCATGCAAACGCTGGCGTCAGAGCTCAAGAGTTAAATGACACCAGTTTACAATACAAACATACGTTTTTTGCCAGAAATGTGTTTTTTGTACCCGTATTGAGACTTTACATTTGTAAAAGCATACAAATCCCACGTTCAATGGTTATTTCGCCATCTGTCGGTCATCGGAACATCGTCTCGGCAAGGTGCACCGCATGCAGGTGTTTCTGATTTATTTATTTATCTGCGGAAAGTTTGTTTTGAATACAGCATTTGAATTACTTGTGGTGTAATGCATAATGTGTACAGATTTAAATAAAAGAAAGAAAGAGAAAAAGGAGGAGATCGCCTCATTGATTTTTTTAAAACCTTTATTTTTGTACGAGTTTCCAAGCGCTAAAATTCGCAGAGATTAACTTCAGACTCGCCAAAATCTGACTGCCATGCCGTATTGTACCTACTGCACTAAAATCTAGTTAAAACGTCACGGTGTAACTATAGAAAGGGGATCTAAATGTAGGTACACAAAAATTTTTACACAATTTATTTCTAATGTTGTTTAAAATTATATAACTACACTGACGTTACCGAATTGATGCCATACTGGCATGACAGTGACAATATTGTCGACAGTTAAGACGCAATAGCATAGCATAGCATTTTTTTTTCACTGGCTTTTCTTTAAACTGCCTCGGAAGAAAGTAATAATTATAAAACAATTAGTAAAGATATTCTACTACTACGAATATGTGGAAGACTAAAGTCATGACAAACGAAGCGCCAAAAACTTTAAAAGTTCACGGGGAGACCATACAACATGTCCAAGAATACCTTTACTTGGGCCAAGTAGTCTCTTTCCAGGCGAGGCAAGACAAAGAAATCGCAAGACGAACTGAAAACGCCTGGAGGAGCTACTGGTCCATGAAAGACTTATTTAAAGGTGAATTGCCCCTGGCACTGAAACAAAAACTCATGGACATGTGTATTCTCCCTGTGTTGACCTACGGCGCACAAACTTGGTCTTTGACTAATATCCAAAAGTCCAAACTCAAGGTTTGCCAACGAGCAATGGAGCGCAGTATACTTGGCGTTAAATTAATGGATCGCGTTCGAAACACCACACTGAGCTCAAAAACTAAAATTATAGATGTGGCTCAAAAGGCTGCCCGACTGAAATGGGACTGGGCAAGACACGTCTTCCGCATGCCCGACAAACTGTGAGCCAAAATAACACAAAGTTGGTGCCCTGAGACAGTGCGACGGGGTCGCGGCAGACCACGAAAGAGATGGTGCGATGAGCTAGACAGATTCCTCCCGAACTGGCAAGAAGAAGCGCAGGCCCGCGATATGTGGAAGAAGTGGAAGGAGGCGTTTGCCCAGGAGTGGGACAGAACAGGCTAACAAAAAAAAATAATTCTACTACTCAGAAGTAATTGTGCAATCCCGAAGAGATTGCGCCTTGTGGAACTGCGTTTACCAATATTCACTGAACTGGGATTCGATTATTATCGTCAAATTATACATTTTATATTGCTCAAGTTTTTAAAGAATCGAATCCTCTCAGGCATAATAACGAGAATTGGTTGTATAATAACACTTAACCTATATCTATTTCAATAAAATTATCAATCGTTTCCAACCGCCGAGACTTTCAAATGTTCCCAATCGTAGAGTGTTATGATCCTAAACACTTCTTTATTATAAGAGACTTTGCATAGTACGGATGGCTGAATAATCAATTTTCGGCTACAGGGTTGTTCAAAAGAATAATCGTGGAAAGCAAAGGCCAACTGAAGGAACACAGTATTAACCATGCTCACTCATTTGTCACTGATGCGCTGTGCGGTAGCGCGTATACGCCGAATCGTTCAGTTCAACTCATATGGCTAAATTGAGAGGTATTACTGATACAACGCGTCATGTTCGTGAACGGACGCTGTCAGTTGAATGTCATCTCTTAAGAAAGAATGAAAGAAATAAAATTTACGCGTAATGACGCAAACTTAAAACTAGCAAACATAACCAATTACATAAGGAAGATATGCGCCACATCTGCGCAAAACGGCCGAACGCTCCGCATATTTTTTTTTTGTGGTGGCAGGAGTAGAAAATCTATCATGGACACCCAGAATGCAAATCACCCACAATGAGGCAGCCTGTGATGAGCCAGACTTCTACCGGCTAAAAACTACTCATGCCACACGAAAGGCCATTAAACGTCGCCGGGATCTTGATAGGTATTGTCATCTCATGTTATTTTACATAATAAAATCAAGCCCCATAGTTTACCTAGTCGTCGACGGCGCGCACTGTTCCCGCACGCCTCAAGGAGTTGTCAGCAAACCGTAGGGACCCTGCAGAAGGGTCGAAGCCAACTGGGGCCGAGGGTTCGTGTTTGAAAGGAAGGCCCTAGCACTGGTATAGATGGCGACGTAGGAACGGGGTAGGTTGTTTAGTTAGTAAGAGTCTGACACTGTTTCCTGCTCAGCCCAAGGGCGGGATTCGTCATGGGACGATTTTTACCTACCACAAAAAAGCCCAATAGTTTCGGCTGTGCGTTGTTACGGCAATCAGTCAGTTTCTCCTTTTATACACGTATATAACTGATAGAAGACAGACGGCCTGCCCACTCGGGCCATCCCGACTTATCCCAGTGTTTTAGCGACATAAATTGCCGCCGCCTATTTACATTACATGAATTAACATATCCGCGGGTATTCCCTAGCCAACCTGAACCCAACGAAATTCCCACAATTTACAGTAAAAATACATCTACCTACATAGTCGTACCAACACAAATTGCTGTACCTTTTTTAATAAGGGAAGGGATTTTTAATTATTTAATTCATTTTTGTACAAATTTTCGGCTGGTTGCGGCTATGACAGACGTATAATTTAATTGTTATTATTTTTTCATGTTTTATAATAGAATTTACAATGGCCTTTAAATAAAAGGGTTGAGGTCGGTGCGGGTGGTTTGTTCTTTACTTCGAAATCGTTTAAGTTTGATGTCTTTGATGTCTTTTTGACAAGGTAGGTCAGTTTTTCATTCCCCTTGTCTATGTGAATAAAGGCTGGTATTTCTGTTCTTGAGGTATATTTTTACCTCAAGAACAGAAATATAAAAAATACAGTTTTACAGCTTTTGAAAATATGTCCAACCGCCTTATTTATTCATTAATTAACAGTTAACTGATTATTAAAAATGATGTTTCGTCCTTTTCAGTCTTAAATATATTTTTCTTTTTTTGATGCCTTTTTTGGTGGGAAAAATCATCGTATAACGAATCCCGCCCTAGGGCGGAGCGGAAGACAGTGTCAGACTTCTACTGGCTAAACGACCCACCGTTCTTGCCTGTCTTAGTTCCAGGGTGTAAAGTCATAAAATAAGTCATACATTCTAAGTAGAGTGGAGTGGAGTGTCAGACTTTTACCAACTAAACCCCAATTCCGTTCCTTCGGTTGCCTTTTACATTCAAGATACTATTCGCGTTAAGATTAAACACTGAAAGAAACCTTTTTCTGTCTGTTCAACCAATTTTAATTTCTATTTCGTACGCATAAGAAAGGTATTAAAAGCAAAAAAGTCGTTAAAAACTCAAAAAGAAAAAGAAAGAAGACATGTTTATTTGGCACTCCCTGAAACAAGAACAATAAAATAAATAATTATAATCATAAATTAAACAAAAAAAACAAAAAAAATGATAGAAAGATAAATAAAAAGAAATAAAATTAACAATATCAATATGTCTCACGGCTGTGCCAAACAGGTCCAGTTCAGCATATTGCCAGACAACTACGTAGCAGTTGCTTGATGCTGGTATTAACTATTTACTGCAGCTGCCATTTTTCATTCCACTAACGTAATAAAACTCAAATTCCTTTGAAAGGACAGTAAAAAAGATTTTCTTAAATGTCTAATGTTATTTTTAACGGACTATAGGTTACGCTTTCAAACAATCCCACAAGTTGACATTTAATACAAGATAATATTTTATGTGTAGGTGCTGAAATTGCGTAAAATTAAAAAGTTTACATCAGCAACACGCTCGCTCCTGGCGGGGGCGACAGTATCTCGACGATCACGACACAACACTGTGTGCTGTCCACATGTGTCGCTGACACGTGCCACAACACAACACATTGGCTGAACTTGCGGCCATTTTGTATTTTTTTTTCTTTTTAAATTACAAACTAGTGTTTTTTTTTTATTATGGGTGGGACGAATCCCGCCTTTAAGCGGGCCGGGAAACAATGTCACACTCTTACTGACTAAACAACCCACCCCTTTCCTTCTTAGCCCTCATATCAGGGTCGGACCTTCCTTTCAGAAATCGGACCATGGCCCTAGTAGGCTTCAGCCCTGCAGTTGGGCCTCTACATTTGCTAACAACTTACTGAGGCGCGCGGAAACAGAGCGCGCTTTCGACGACCTGGCTTGGTCAGGACCGTTACCAGACGACCGGACTGCGAGCTACCCATTGCTCGCCGTCCGCATGCCCGCACCTAAGGCGGCCGGAAATCGGGATCGAATCCCGGCGGCGTCTGTTTGGCGTTGTCTTATGCGGTCGGCCTCCTCCTTTGCTAGCATACTGCTTCGCAGAAGGAGGCAACCGCCTGCCACTCCTCCTCGCTCTGAACCATGGCGTCTGCCAAGGCCCAGCGCAAGAGACCCAAAGCCCAGCGCGAGAAATCCAAGGCCCGGTGCGAGAGATATTACAAACTAGTATAGCTTTCCCACCTGACAGTAAGCAGCGATGCAATCATGTCATGACATATCTGTCATGCATGATTGCTTAGCCGAACAACAAAATGATTCTGTAAGGATTCTGCTTTTTCCTATTGATGTACGGAACCCTAACCACACTAAAACATTAAAAACAACTTTTCATTTCACAACTCAGTGTTAAATAACAAACAAATTAAATCCGAACCATACCTATGTCGGTAGTTTTTTTTTTGTGAATTTTTTTTTAATAAAAATAAAATCTCCTATTCAACAATTTCGTTTCAACGGTAAATAAAAAATGAAATAGAATATTCGATTTATCAATGAACTATTAATAAGTTAAGTTTATTTTGCATACTACTTATAAGGTTTATTTATTCTACTAATGAGCAAAAAGGTAAAGAATCTCTGGAAGAAGAGTCCCTTTTTTGTTTGTCTGTTGACTCACATGTGCCTGGAGACAAGTTTTACTACACATTTCAAATATCATTACGTCTCCGCGACAACATAAAAACGAACGAACAGATTTTACCAAAATAGAACTTTGTTTTGGCCTATAAAATCCGACCAAGCTTAGCTTTGTTATTAGTAGGGTTTTTTTAGGTGAAAATCATCCAATGACGAAACCCGCTCTTGGGCGGAGCGGGAGAGAGTGACAGACTCTTACTGACTAAAAAACCTACACCATTCCTTCCTTGCCTCATTCCCAGAGCCACGATAACACTTTCGCACCAACCCTCGGTTCCAAAAAGCGTTATCAGTAGGGTAAAGAATCATTGAAGTACCCAGTTCTTTAAAGGTTGACTGCTAGAGAATGCCTTGTTGCATTTAATCTGCCTGTGGATCACTACTGTACATAAAATTTAAATAAATATTAGAGATGCACCGAATATTCATTTTACATTCGGAATTCCACGTATTTGGCAGAATTTAGAGGTATTCGTATTATTCTGTTGAAATGTCGGATGTGTAGGTAGGTACCTATATGTATTTATTATTTTTACCGAATACATTCAGCATTTTAATGCATCAAACCAGCCTTCAGGGCAAAACAAAAATATGTTTACAAGAAATCGTTAATTGTAAGGTTAGCTACTCAAACAAAGATTCAGGGTTTTATCAGACACCTGCCAATTCTGGCATCAGGTCCTCGTCATCATGAGAAATGTATAGAACTGGATAAGATAAATTTAATGAGCCTAAACTCGATTCTATAAATAAATTATATTTATTTTGTAAATAGGTTTTAAAATAACACTTTTACATGTCATTTTTTTTCTTTTCACCAGTTTAAACCTTTAAACTAGATGAGTCCGGGGTTTCCCAGCTGACTACCCTGAGAAGAAACACTGAAACAAACTCAGGGGTCAAAGTCTCTTAAAGTCCATACAGAATACATGTAATGATCAAATCATATAAAAACATGCTGATTAGTGTCTCAGGTAGTCTTTTTCTATCTCCTTTTCTATCAATTCTATTCGGTATTCGGTGAAAACACTATTCGGCGCATCATTACACAGTATAAAACAAAGTTGCTTACCGCTTTCCCTATGTATGCTTAGATCTTTAAAATTACGCAACGGATTTCGATGCGGTTTTTTTTAATAGATAGATTGATTCAAGAGGAAGGTTTATGTGTATATATGCATATTATATTAAATATCAGTACCTACTCGTGCGAAGCTGGGGCGGGTCGCTAGTTACATAGTGTAAAACAAAGTTGCTTACCGCTGTCCCTATGTACATTATGCTTAGATCTTTAAAAGTTCGCAACGGATTTCGAAGCGTTTTTTTAATAGATAGAGTGATTCAAGTGGAAGTTTTATGTGTATACATGCATATTATATTCAATATCAGTACCCGTGCGAAGCTGGGACGTGTCGCTAGTCTTACTAATATTATAAATGCGAAAGTTACGATGTTTGGATGTTTGTTACTCAATCACGCCAAAACGGCTGGACGGATATGGATGAAATTTGGCACTGACATAGGATACACTCCGGAATAGGACATAGGCTACTTTTATCCCAGAAAACCCAACCCCAACCCCAATACCACGCAGGCGAAGCCGCGGGTAAAAGCTAGTTTCTAATAAATACCAATGCCACCAGTGCTCCAGTGTGTAAATCGAGACTCTCATACCTACAATAAAAAAGGTTGTCTGAATGTGCGCAGCTTATTACAGTCTACAACCGTCACTCGGTATTTCAATAACCCAGTGCTCCACCGCTGAAGCAATACTCGTGAAAACGGCTGAAATAAAACAAACGACCCGTAAAAAAAAGGACAGGATACCTACATTGATCTGCATACCTACCTAGATTTGGAACTCCTATTTTTTTTATAATGGTTAGACTCACGTTTGACCACAATCTCACCTGCCCCCCTAGCCAAGTTACATTCTCTCGAACGCCTCGAGCAAGCCACGGCTAAGGTTTCTTTGTTCTGATCACGTAACTGAAGTCCAGACCAAGCCCAGTGGTCGGTGGCGTGTACTGTTCCCGCGCGCCTCAAGGAATGGTCAGCAAACCGTAGGGACCCTGCAGAAGGGTCGAAGCCAACTGGGGCCAAGGGTTCGGGTCTGAAAAGAAGGCCCTTCTATATATGGCAATGTAGGAATGGGGTGGCTTGTTAAGTCAGTAAGAGTCTGACCCTGTTTCCCGCTTCGCTCAAGGGCGGGATTCGTCATTGGTTGATTTTTATAATTTTTCATCATCATCATCATCAACAACCGGAACTACCGCTAGGATGATGATGATGATGATCATCATCATCCTAGCGTCCTTCCCGGTTGCTTTCGGTTGGTTTTTTTGCCTTGGCTTTCACCTCGGTGCCCGGGGTCCGCTTTGTCACTTAGACGCCTCCACTTCGCTCGGTCTTTCGCGACCTTTGCCTTAAGCCCATTAGCACGCATATCGTCCCTTACCACGTCGACCCACCGCTTCTTAGGCCTTCCTCGTTTTCCGGGTCCCGGCAGAGGCGGCATGGCGAGGCATCTGTTACCCACGTAGTCTGCCGGTTTTCGTAAAACTTGGCCATACCAGCGTATGATGCGCCACTCCTGCAGTTTATCCGCTATGTCACGGATCTGAAGGCTGCCCCGGATGCGGGAGTTCTTAATGCGGTCTTTCCGCGAAACTCCAGACATCCAGCGCAGCATATTCATTTCCGTGACACGCAAGCATTTTTATGATTTTTACCTACCATAAAAAAAACATATAATATTTTCTACTGCTTACTAACTTATTTTACCGGTATACAGCTGTTCTGTGAATACGGTTGTGTTGTATGGCATACTGTAAATATGTATTTTGACTGTTTAAATAAAATTTACGAGTATGTGTATATTATATCAGTATCAATGGATGTTTGTTTTTCTCTGTAACTAAAGTTTATTTTAAATTCAGTTGCTGTTTAAGTTAATAAATAGAAATTAAGCGAAGTTCCTATAGACTATTCATTCTGTAAGTAATACTAAAAGCAGGTCTAAATGTTGTCTTTAAAAATCCCTTTTAGTTTTTTTTTTGCTTGGTCCGGACGGTTACCAGACGTTTGGACGGCGAGCTATCCATTGCTCGCCATCCACAAGCCCGCGCCTACGACCTATATGTTTGTTAATTTTACTTTGAAAGCTACAAAAAACGTTCGATTGGAAGCGATACATTCGGGTAGATCTCCATTAATAAATCAATAAAGCCGAAACAGATGAACCAATTTAATTGAAAAATAAATATCCATGGGCGTTTTTCAGTTCGAAATCCAAATATGAAGCCAATTAGTAACCATTATTGGTTTAACTGCAACAACGATACTTTTGAAAATAGTGGATTCATGTGATTTTTGCGTATATGTAAGTACTGTAAAGATGAACGCACACATAGGCTCTCTGCCTATGCAAGCAGCGGTGGCCGAGTAGTAACGGCCCCAAATTACGAGTCGTAGGTCGCGGGTTCAAACCCAGCCCGGCGCATAACTTTGTGTAATTTATTTCATCACCACTGCTCTCAAAACAGTGAAGGAAAAACATCGTGAGGAAACCGGCATGTCCTAGAACCAATAATTCGAATACATGTGACATCCATCAATCCGAACTGGGCCCGCATGGTTAATTAAGGCCCATTCCCTCTTCTGGAGAGGAAGCCTGTGTCCCAGCAGTGAGAACATTAAAAAAGGCTGATAATTAATTATAATGATGACACATAGGCAGAACCGCATGCGTAAAACTAACGAATGCAAGAAAAGAATTTTAGTTTTTTTTTTTATGAAATCGTTTGAAACCCCGCATACTTAATTTCATTGAATCATCAAAATCTGGAAGGTCTCCAAAACAAAGAATTCTAATGTTCTTTTTAACCGACTTCAAAAAACGAGGAGGTTTCTCAATTCGACCGTATATATGTTTTCTTACTATTCGTTGGACGTTCCGCTTGGAAAAGTGTGCGTTCACCTTTAGAAGCTACATGACGTACACTTAGGGACCTTAGGGATATACAAGACTTGTAAAATATTGTATACTAAGAAAAGCTGTAATAAGGAATGACTGTTAAAACAAGGAACTAAAGCTAAGGCGCTTTGCACATGGAGCAACTATTGCAGCAACTAGCAACTGTCAAGTAGCTGTTAATAATACAATGTGCCTAGCCTACCGCAGTTAAGTATAGCGATTTTTTGAGTATGTCGGTAGTATTAGTTCTCATACGGATATCTTAACTTCTGATTCTGGCTTGGCTCCAGTGCAAAAAGCAGAAAAGAACCGGGGTGGAGTGTTTAGTCAGTAACTGTCTTCCCGCTCCACCCAAGAGCGAAATTAGTCATTGAATGGTTTTTGCCCACCATAAAAAACAACTACTGATTCACCATTTCACAAATCGATTTAAAAATCGACCAATTTCGTAAATATAGGCCAATACAAGCTTAGTTCGGAAAGCCAAAAATGGCGCATAAAAGCCGGGAATTGCGCTGTCAACTGGCTTGAAACGCTAGCTTATCGCGAACCTGCTGAGTGCCAGCCACTCTGCCATCACTGGGTGGCTGGGCAGTGATTCTATTTAATTTAACTTGCATTGGACTAGATCTTTTGTAAAACATTGTTGAAGTAAAAATATTGCTGAAATGTGATGAAAATGTTCGATTTTTTTTTATTCTAGAACAAGTAATGTAAAATACATGGATAAGAATTTATGAATAAGAATTGATGGATATTATTGCCCTTAATCGGAAACTAATACATATTTTTATCTCAATTCCAAGTTCCTTTATATTCTCCAACCACACGATCGAAGCAACTTGCAGACGCTAGTGTAATTATAATGTGATTTAATAATGCTATATTGTTGAATAATTCTAAAAGTAATTGTACCAGGATACGCGTGGTGGATTATGACCCATTCACTCTCCTAGAGAGGAGGCCTGTGTCCCAGTATTGGGAACGTTAATAAGGCTGATGATGATGAATTGTACCTAGAAATGGTATCGCCATATTTTGACGTGACAACGTCTTAAATTAGGTTGCGGCTGGGAGTCACTTATGAAAAAGTGTAACGCTCGGTAACGTTACGATGAGTCACCGAACGAGAGAGGCCCGCCGAATGCCTTGCGTCTCTCTCCCACTCAACTATGATCGGTCTGCCGCGCGCGCAGCACTAGAGAATTAGGACGTCACGTAAAATCTTCGCCCGTAAAACCGACTTTACAGGCAACCATTTTTTTTTGGAGTATTTTTTTTGAAACTCAGAAGGAATAGGCGCAATTATGACAGAGAATAAAGTACGAGTATGATAGGTTTTGAACAAAAAGTCTTTAATAAATGAGGTATTACGGACCCCATGGCCCATCATATTATTCAGTTCAATAAGACCGTACAATATAGAAGTATTCCATAATTAGTAGGCCCATCTAATATAATATCTAGCTTTTGCCAGTGGCTTCGCCCGCGTCAAAGTTGGTTTACCCCCTTAAGAGTGGAGTATCGTAAAATCCGTCCTTAGCAGTCTACACCCTATAAGGAACCTACAGTACGGTCGTCGGATCTTGGCGAGTCTGAAGTTAAAACTCGTACATAAATAAAGGTTTTCAAAAAATATAGTACGAGATACATAGAACAAGGATGACCCCTCATATGTTATTCGATTATGGTAAATATTACATGCTAGATAACGCATTTATTAATACACTAGCTTCTGCCCGCGACTTCGTCCGCGGAAAATTTGTGAGACAAAAGTTGTGATAGCTCGGTTAATATCCCTGTTATATAAATAATTTATAGCCTATGTCACTCAGGGGTAAAGCAGCTTTCTATTATAGCTTCAATTTTTCCAATCGAACCATTTGTTCCAGAAATTACCTCCTACAAACAAAAAAACAAAAAAATAAAAAAAAGAAAAAAACAAACTTTACCTCTTTATTATATTAGTGTAGATTGCGAATAGGTTGCCTCGCTAAATTTAATGCAAATGATGTTAATTTTTGATGAATTTCTGATGCTTGTTTTTTTCAAATAACAGATGAGGGTAAATTAGGTCAAAAATGTAGTAACAAACTTTATTATTTAACATCATTTGCATTAAATTTAGCGAGGCAACCTATTCGCAATGTATTAATAAATGCGTTATCTAGCATGTAATAGTTACCATAAACGAATAACATATGAGGGGTCATCCTTGTTCTATGTATCTTAGATCAATAAAAGCCAATAACAGTTTTAACAGCAATAAATTGCATTTATTTGTTTAAACCACTTAGTTTTTTATGAGTTTTCAAGCGCTAAAATTCGCAGAGTCTAACTTCAGATGACTCGCCAAGATCCAACGGCCGTACTGTATCTGCCTAAGTTTGTAAGTGTTATATGTAGTTTCTGAGATTTCGTGACTAAGCAGTTAATGGTATTTCGCTTTTACATAAAAATAAAGTTTAAAAACTAACACCCGACTACTTAAAAACACGCTCTAAAAAGTACGAAACAAGAAAACAAGAAAGCCGTGGTCGTATACCACTTTTTTTAATTTATTATTCTTATGGCATACGACCACGGCTTTCTTGTTTTCTTGTTTCGTACTTTTTAGAGCGTGTTTTTAAGTAGTCGGGTGTTAGTTTTAAAACTTTATTTTTATTTAACATATTTTGGAGTTCTAAATAGGTTAATCTTGGGTTCATTGATTTCTCAGGCCATGAATACAGGTAAAGTCACAAGCAAATGCTAGTAATATATATATATTCAAAATGTACAAGTAAAGTGCTTTCAAATGATACCAAACACGGCATATTTATCTTAACTTTATTTTTTTACTTCGTATGTTTTGTCCGCTAGAGGGCGCCACATTAGATTTTGTGAAATCCCATATAGCCTATAACCAGCGGACAATTAAGACGCTTCTAATGATATGTCATTTGTCGAATTCTGATAAGTAGTTTAGAAGTTACGAGGGAACAGATGAACATCCATACCCACATACATACATACAGGTCAAAATCATAACCCTCCTTTTGCTTCGCCGTAGTCGGGTAAAAAGGTATAGATTACACGGAGCATTTTTCCCATCCTACTGTTCTGAATGCAAACAATGTCTAAGCACGTTCATAATGATATATATTCTCGACATTAAAAATGTCGTATCTAATCCGCGAGGGCATTTCCAACTACATTAAAAGCCGACATACCTGAAATGTTTGTCATGACAACAGCCCTTTGTGGTCATTGCGCCGCTTTGTCAGCAAAAACATACAAACGGAGCTTTGATGTCAATCGAGTCACAGATATTTCATATCATACCAATATATGGGATGTGAAACTTTACTATTTTATTGTACTTATCCATATCATGTAACTAAGAGTTGTCTGATATACGAGAAAGGGATTTACATGAAGAAAACTAAGGAACTACGCACTATCCAGGCCACTTTTCTCCATTGATGCTGAGTTGTCATGGCGAATCCAGATTAACCTTTCGATCTTGTAATTACAGACACAATTGATGAACAATAAGTGTGCGTTCGCTTGGGGTTTAATGAATTAAGAAAGAAGGAAAATCTTTTTATTTACGGCACGTATACTCTAAACGCTAATTTACAAGTAATTAACAGAAGGAAAAAAGAAGAAAAAAATCCACAATAAGGATAAAAATAAGTTAAAAACCATAAAACAAAATCTTATATCTAGAGAGTTGTAGTGCGCACGTCCGCGCAGATTAGTGCCGTGAAGCTTCGCCAACCGGCGTGAACGTGAATGCGGACGATTTCCGCGGGATACGACTTGTGTATTTTATTCATGGCGTGAATTTTTTGACACTAATATGGTGCTCTCATAACGATTACATATCAACAGTGTGTGCATCAGAATTGCAATACTAATTTATTCCGCCTAGTCCGTTCAATCATCGGACCATCAGACGCACAGCGTTGCGACACCAGCACAACATGGACATCCAACCTATACTCACACGTTTTGAAATAATTTTCACTGTACGTACAGCTAAGAATAGGAATTCCTTTTCGAAATCTGTATTTCCTGTAATCTAGCTCTAGTAAGTCGATGGGCATCCTGTAGGTCTTTAATCAAAATTGAATAGGTTATTTCTAGGCTAGGTACTCCATCGTCCACAGCATCATCGCTTACTATAAACTAACATAGCGGTCAAGCAAATCATCATCAGCCTTTTTATTGTTCCTACTGCTGGGGCACAGGCCTCCTCTCTAGGAGAGGGAATGGGCCATAATCCACCACGCGGGCCCAGCGCGGATTGGTGGATGTCGCATATCTTCGAATTTTTGGTTCTAGGACATGCCGGTTTCCTCACAACGTTTTCTTTCACCGTTTTGAGAGCAGTGGTGATGAAATAAATTACACAAATTAATGCGCCTGGCTGGGTTTGAACTGTCGGGGCCATTACCACTCGGCCACCACTGCTCTAATAAATATAGTCTTCTTAAACAAAACACAAGTTACTAACTTTCTTTTATCCTACCTCGGCCACCAAATAACTACGTAGGTTGTACAATAAAGCAGAAGCTAATGAATTGTTCTACATAATTCAGAACTTTGCTCCGGTAACATATGGACGGTGGAGAGAAGATACAAACTTCTGGCATGCCTCACTTTCAGCTTATAAGCTATTTAAGCGGGGAAACTGTGCAGACCAAGAATAGACTCAGTTACGCTTCAAAAGTACTAATTTTAAAGTTTATTTAACTACTAGAGATCCTGGTGGACGTTGTCCTGTCTGAAAGATGGCATTTTTTAACAAACTTTTTATTAGCTTGTTAGAATAAAAAAGTTAAGACCCTGATTGCAACGCCATCTACCGGGCCCGAAAGTATTTACAAATCATCCAAAGACCCATTCCAATATACACACAAAAATACATCCAAATCAGTCAAGCCGATTAGGAGGAGTTAAGCTACTAGTTGAATTAACCTTGAATCTGTAGTAATCGATTTTCAGGTCTCAATCGAAGTGGGGACCTGTAACCATAGCAACGAGTTCAATTTATATGCCGAGTACAATAAATCTTTACACTAGAATGGTTGAAAGATTTTGGATGAAGCATGGTACACGGATAGACCATGTTTTGGAATAAAACGTGTTTTTTATTCCAACAGTATATAGTGAAACATTTTTTTAAGATGACGCGGGCGAAACCGCTAGCCGTCATCATCATCATCATCAGCCTTTTTTAATGTAGGTACCCACTGCTGGGACTCAGGCCTCCTCTTTAGGAGAGGGAATGGGCCGTAATCCGCCACGCGAGCCCAGTACGGATTGGTGAATGTCACATGTACTCGAATTTTTGGTTTTAGGACATACTGCTTTCCTCACGATGTTTTCCTTCACCGTTTTTGAGATCAGTGGTGAGAAATAAATTACTGTTATGTAGTTATAATATAATTATATGGAAATTAAGTTATGTGCCTGGCTGGGTTTCAACTCGCGACCACCACTGCTCCTAGGTTCCTAACCTTAGGGGGCTCTTTTTAGCACTAAGAAAAATTCATTCTTAGTGCTCGCCTATGTCATAAAGAAAACAAACATCGTACAAAATTTCACGCTTCTAGTCAAGAGTTAAGTTTATCCTTTTCACATGCCTCTTGGTCTAGTAGTTAGTGATCCTGACTGCTATGCATTACCGGCACAGCTGTCAGAGTTCGATTCCCACCTAAGACAAAAGTTAGTGTGATGAGCATCATCCACCTTGTGGAGGCCTTTCAACGCGTCTACCGGAATATTATATTTATTAATAAACGTACCACCTTTTTAGGGTTCCGTAATCAACAAGGAGCCCATTTAGTTTCGCCATGTCTGTCTGTCTGTCTGTCCGCGGATGATATCAGCGACCGTTAGCACTAGAAAGCTGAAATTTGGTATCAAGATATACATCAACCATGCCGACAAAGTGTAGGTACAAACAAAAAGTGGTAAAAATGTTTTATTAGGGTACCTCCCCTACATGTAAAGTGGAAAGTGATTTTTTTTTCATTTTTATCATAACATGTGATATGTTGTTGGATAGGTATTTTTTTTTTTTTTTTTTATTGATTATAGGTTCGCGCTTGACCACTATCTCACCTGATGGAAAGCGACGATGCAGTCGACGATGGAACGCGCTTACCTAGAAGTAACCTATTCACTCTTGACTTAAAGATACCCGGATTGTAGCTATCAGGAAACACCGACTATTATAGGTATTCAAAAATGATTAAAGGTTCCGCAAAATATTTTTTATAATATAAATATTTTCGGAAATAACCGCTCCGAAAGTAAAAAATGAGGCGACTTTTGAACCATAAGTTTAAAAATATGAAAAAAATCCCAAAAGCAGAACTTAGAAAATTATTTTGAACTTGACAGGATGAACAGTTTTTGAAAAATTAAAAAAAAACGTTCTGAACTAATTTTGTAATTTAACCGTACATGCAAGCATTTTTTAATAACTTTTCTATATATTTCATTATTCTGAGCGAATCTTCTTTCGAATAAAAATACAAAAAGAAAAAAATCGGTTCACGCAATCCAAAATTACCACCGGGGACAGCGCCATCTCTCGGGAAATTGGGTTACTAATTTTTACATGGGCTACTGGGTTCTGTTACATCGTAAGAAATATGTGGCGGACGGGAAACTACGTCACCCTACACTGAGCGTGGTCCGACACGCTCTTGGCCGATTTTTTATCATATATGTCTACATGTGGTTTCTGCATTGTGTGTGTCTAATGTGTCAAATAAAATATTTTTCTTTCTTTCCTTCTTTCTTCTTAATATTTTTATATAGATTGAATTCAGGTACGGATAGGTGGTATCGTTAAACAAGGTTATAATAACATCTAACGCTAAGTACTCCGGACTCAGCTTCCATGACATAACAGCTTCCTTACCTGGGAGGACGGGAGTCTCCGCTCTCGTTAGAGTACGTCATTTGCATAAAACAGGTATCACGTTGCATCGGCCATAACTGCTTACCTAATTCTGTATTATGGAACACCAAGCGATATTTAATTTTGGCACTCCCATTCTTCCTTGATTATTATGTATTAAGGTGCAAATAATGCTTCGACCCTTCTACAAGGGTTCCTATGGTTTGGTGACAACTCCTTGAGGCGAGCGGGAACACTGCGCGCCGACACTCACTAGGGTAACGTTTGTAATGGAGAAATAGTGCCTCGATTAATAAAAAAAGGAAATTTGCAGTAGTCACCAGAAAAAAAAAAACTATTTTGCGGATTCGGAACCAACTTAGAGACTCAATTCAGGAATTGCATTATTTTCATAGATATATTTGTACGGAAATCTCAGTGCGCGAGTTAGACTTTTCCTATAACTACCTACTTGTGCTATGAGATGATGTGTGTGACTTATTATTTATAATATTTCTTAGAATTTGATTTTTTCACTGCTCTTTGCAAAAGCAGACCTAAATATTTAATAGTTTAAGTAAATATCTACCCGTGATCCTGTGAAAAAGGACCGAGACAGTAAGACAGACTACAAAGTAATCTTTATAGGTTCCGTTTTTATCGAAATTATATATTTTGATAAACCTCAGAGGAGGCAATAGCGTCTTTGTGTGTACAAGCGTAAATAGCAAGAAGCTTGCACTGCCAATGTAATGCGTCCATTCCCATATACACATTTTGCATATTGCCCAAAGACTTTGAAAGAAACGAAATCCATAAATTTTGGAAGAAAAAGAAAATGCCCATATTATTTCACGACATTAAGATATATTTTCTAACAGTTACTAATTAACTAATATTTTGATTATAACTTAATTTTCTAAAAAAACCCTTACAAACTTAACTAAAAATGCCTAATCTAATAAGGCGTCAAAAAACTCTTCCGCGTCGTTTTTTTTTTTAATTTATGTGTATATAATTATGTAGTTTTAAGGTTATTTTATCATTTGATCCTATGGTAAAATGAATTTTTTTTTTCTAACAATTGAACTGTTTAAGGATGTATATTATTCCATTACATGTTATAGGATGTGTACCTACAAGAAATACTAAGATTATAAGATATACGTACTTAAGTCGCTTATAATACAAAAATATCTACTTTTATAACAGACACATAAATGCGAAACTTTTGTCCCATCCTGAACATTTTCGCAAAAGGGTGTACATAACTGCGCGAATTTCGCTATGTCCCGTTTTAATAAATCTCTATTTACAATTCCGCGCTCGGCGAGTGGAAAGGCTTAAGCCAAGACATTTTTCTTCATTCGCAAGTGTGTGCTAACAAACTCTGTGTCGCCGCGCCGCGGTTGGGGACGTTTACCCTTCTCAATCTCGGAGAATTCGGTTACAATCATAATGTTACGCGGCTGCGGCGCGGCGGTGGCGCGGACCAACACTTTTATTTTAATCTCCTTTTATGAAATCACTCGGGGGTAAGTTGAGAGTAATTTGAAATACATTCGCTATTTCCTGATTGGGTATGTGTTTGCTTAGATGTTTTTGTTCTGACTTTAGGAATTATTGCGGCTTTTAAGCTTTTAGAGGTAAAGAAAATCACTGTTTACCATCATCAGGTGGTATCGCAGTCAAGTACTAGTCGTGCCAACCGATGTCCACAAGTCATTTGAAAAACACATACTTTACAAATTTAAAAATTATGTTGAGGAGTGGTAATAGGTACATTTTTTTTAAATACCATATTTTTTAATTATAAGTATGGGATTTTACATTGTCGATTTAATTTAGCAATTTTTAAATCAATTCAATTTTATATTTTTCAGTTCAATATAATTTTACGAAATTTAATTTAGTTATATTATTAAAATTTAATAAGTCAATTCAAATTTGAAATAAAATTGACTAAAATAATACTTTTACCCAATTACATTTCAAAATTTCGTGTAATTCAGTTACAAATTATTTGCTTGAACCAAACCGTTCATTTGAATGTCACAGATATTTTAAACGTTGACCACGTAGCCTGATTCTATATAACGAAGATGACTTTATAACTTACTTAGACGCCGTGTTATCTGAATACTAATGCCATCTCTTTGACAAAGAACAATGGCGTCCAATGCAGTCATTCCCCTACAGAATTTGCGAAATTATAGGTACTTTTATTATTTCTTTTTTACGAAACAAATATACCTAAGGAAAATCCATTGTTGTGTCATGTAGTTCTTAGTGTTATTGCACTGTCGTCGAGGTCTCTATGAGCGCTTCACAGGAGAAAAGAGCTTTAAAATAATAGAATGTAACAAGCTCGCTAAATCTCATAGCCTTAACGTAATAACTGTGAAATTGGACTTTCAGTGAACCTCCGTGGCTCACCGCAGGTAATTATATATCTGGAGCCCCGGAATATGAAGTAATTATGTTGTCGGCGACACATTATCGCCTTGCCGTAACTCCTCAAGTAAATGCCCCAATGCGTTTTATACATTTGAAAGCACTACCCGTATTCAAGAGTAAAACCCACTTCCATACGCTGTCCGCTGGGGTCACTCATAAATTTCAATGTACTATTCTGGCTAGCGTACTTTAAGTGAAATATCTACTCCATTTGGGGATCCAAACACCCAAACTACTTGATGAATTCCAATACTCTTACGTGACTCACAGTATAAAGCGCAGGTGATTTTATGAACGTCATTTTTGATATCGATACCCGCTCATGATTGGTTAATGATATTGCTATATTTTTTTCAAAATGAAAAACACTTTGTGATTAAATAAACTGTTCGTAAAATGAGTTGCTAGTATTAAAAATAAAGAAGAAGACATTTTAGTGACTACATAGAAGCAACTTATGCGACTGAAGACTCCGTAATACAGAACACAAACGTTTGCACAACAGATACAAGATCAGCACCATTTATTCAGGGCTCAGCTACTCAATGGCAAGAAAAATGGGATACATAGGTATTTATTACCGATCCCACTACTAAAATAGAACTAAAAAACCTTTATAGCAAATGCTCCGTTTCAGATTTCCCGACCGCTGTGAAACATAGGGTCTAATAAATATTCCCCCTGTCGGATCTCCCTTCGTTGCGAGACGGGCCCCGCCTAAGATGAGGAAAACCGCCGAGATTTGTACTATAAACCCTCCTGTCACCGGAAAACAACGTACGTGCGATATCATTGCCGCCAAGCGTGGAAATATTCTGTACAACCGGGAATCAGGCTGCGTTTAGACACGCTCATTACAATGTTAATGGATTTTGTTAATAGACGGATAGACGAGATGAAGGCAATCGCGCACTCTGAATAATTTACACTACATTGTTGTTTGTATGACTGTTTGCGTTAGTTAATTGAAACTACTCGGAGCTTATGCTCTTATACCATGTCCTATTTAAGGAACACAGCGCTTGGTTAATCAGAACTGATTTATTGACCCATTAACGGACACGTCACCCGTAGCTCCCAATCAAAGTTAGATGGCATGCAGCTAATCCAGAACTCTGTATACATTTTCGTGCTCAATCCAGTTCTGTTTGTATTGTATGGGTGTAGGTATCTGTGTCGTCAATCTCTCATCGCTCACACGCTCGTCTCAGAACTAAGGTTGCCCTTTTCATCTTATCGATGACAGTTTGCGGCGGCCATTTCTCGTCCTCATTGTGTATTCAACCAGCTGCGATAGTTCTATGTAAATTTTAATAACATTAATGTACATTATTTAAATTTATGTAAACGTCAAAGTGAGTTATTTCATTTTCAGCCAATGTCACCTCATCACATTCACGTTATGCAATAAATCACGGTGATTATCCATTGTTTTCGCGTGCGGTAATGAATCTGTCCCAGCGGTGGTCAAAACAAGGGATTATGGAATGTAACACGTGGAAAAATTGATACAGAACAAATGCAAACACAAACAAATGAAGATATTTTTATTTTACAAGCTTTTATTTAGTTTCACCTGTCCCGTTGTCTGTCGTTCTGTAATCAAATCTTGCAACTTAAATTTGATCCACTTCCCGGTTTCCGATTGAGCTGAAATTTAGTATACACGTTTAGTTCGGATGACAATGCAATATTATGATGACATGGAGCTGATCTGATGATGGAATCACGAGGTAGCCATAGGAACTCTGTAATTAAACGGCACAACCACGTCGAGTTTGGGCTCGTGTGAATCGTCTTGACGAGTTTTATTTATATAAGTATAGACCACCGCTATAAAAGCTTGTTATGAAAAAAAATATTTTCATTGAAAACTTGTTCATCTTCAGTTTAAATATAGATTATGATGGGCATGTCACATTGTGACATTCAGAAGAAGAAACACGTGCGACATCGCCGGCGCTTAGACAATATTTAATATTTATTGAAGAAGACGCGGGTCGGGACTACGGTATGATGATAAACAGGAAAATGATTTACAAAGTACGGGTAAGTGCTTCATAAACGCACAATCTACATATTGTTTTCATTTTTATGATGGAACAAACTTCGTTATCTATACTTGCAATTTCTGTAAAGTTGAATTATTTATTTATTTATTGAAATTTTATGCACAAGAAACACTGTACAAAGGCGGACTTAATACGTAACCTTTAAGGCGGATTAGTTGTTTGAACGTGCTAATCTCAGGAAGTACACGTTCGAATTAAAAAAATCTATTAGTATTGAATGGTCAATTTATCGAGGACGGAAGTTACCAAAGATGCGGTTGAATCCGCGAAAGACAGTATTATAATAAATTCCATTTCTTGATCTATCGTCGCAGTCATTCGTGCTTGGTCCCGAACCCTCAGGAAGTTCATTCATCCACGACACCCGAGAGTAACGCGGATCGACTGCCTCTGACCCCAACCTTTAGGGAAACCATCAAACACAATCATTCGCCAGGGGATCAGCAGAACTGTCCTGTGAGAGGTATCGTTTGGAGATAAATTGGTGCACAGCTGTCGAGGGATGATTTATAACGAGCCATGTTTACACGATTTGTTTTCTTTACTTTTCTGGTCAAATCTGTGTTGAATCGGCTTTGATTTTAATACAATATTGTTGCCTGTTTGGCTTGGAAACTTGCAAGTCATTTACGAGGTAGCTTCTATTATTCAAATAGGATTACTGATGTCATCGGACGAAGAATCGCTAAACTTAAGTGTCAGCATGCAAGGCATATTATTCGACGAACAGATGGTAGGGCCGAAAGGTTCTGGAGTGGCTATCGTGTACCGGAAGACACAGCGTTGAAAAGCATCCCAAAAAGTGGACTGATGTTCGTAGATGAGGGTTGCGGATATCCGATTGATGTGAGGCGCGCAGGCCCGTTCGTTGTGGCGAAGCTTGGGGGAGACCTGTGTCTAGTAGTTCTTTTGTTAAAATAATGATGATTCAAACAGTCTAATGAACTTCAGACGAGTAGATGATAGATGCTTTTAAATTGAGGGAGCATCGAACATACCTTTGCCTCTACTCTGGGTCCACCTTGCCCATTAAATATGACATTAAATATGAGTACACATCAGCAGAGCTCAGAGGAGCCTAAGACTAAGTAAATTACTTATTAAACTTTAGAGTTCCAAGCGAACGCGGTTTTCGCACACGTCTTTCTGATATGTATCTTTTTTTTTATTTTAATAGCCTATTGTGTATCCCACTGCTGGGCAAATGCCTCCCCTTTTTCCTTCCAGACCTCTCTGTCTAGGGCGACCTCCGGCCATGTTTGCCCCGCGAACATGATGAGCTCGTCACTCCACCTTCGCCGCGGTCGACCTGGACGACGTCGACCTCCCTCAGGTGTCCAGTGAGTGACAATCTAATTAACTAAAAAAAAATTAGAGTCATAATAGAAAGACAATAAGGTATGCGAAATCCGGCGTTCGCTTGGAGCTCTAAAGTTTATTCGAAAGGTTATAATTTTTGGTTCTAGGTTCTGCTGGTTTCTTCACGATCTTTACCTCCACAAAAATACATTAATATATATTTTGAATATATTATCTATTGCTTGACTACGATTCTACCAGATGGTAGCATTGATGCAATAATTGATAGTAAAGCACACTAGTTGATGATTTGAATGGTTTGAAAGCTAAAACTTTTAGCATTAAAATACGCTAGAATTTCAAAACTACTCAACTTTTATATTCTTCACTCAGGGGAGGAAAGTACAGAAATAAAGAAAAACATTATTTGTCATTTGTAAAGGACAAACTACAAAGCACGCTGTGTTTCACTTTGTCCAACAGTGGACGTCTTTCGGCTGAAATGATGATGATAGATATATAGATATGCTATTTATAGTAGGTACACCATAATCACAACTTGGTGCATTAGGAGCTTAAATTACTAAGGTCTTATCGCTTAAAGCGATTTTTTAAAGACAACCTTTGGTGATGATGACACTGTGTTTAAACCTTACAACCTTCAACCCGTCGTTTTTTTTATATGGTAGGTAAAAATCATCCAATGACGAATCTCTTGACGCTCTTGGGCGGAGCGGAAAACAGTGTCAGACTCTTACTGACTTAACAACCTAACCCGTTCCTGCCTTACTAAGGCAAGGTCCCATCCCAGAGCCCCGGTGAAACGCTTTCGAAAAGGGCGGATACCATCAGTTCACCACTCCAAATAAACAATTAAAAAACTCATCTGGATATTATCTAATTAATCGTTGACGAATTTCGACCGGGCACGAAGTCTGCCGAATCAGAACAATATAAGAAACGAGCCGGCCTAATTGGGTCACGGAGCAGACTCTGTCGAACATGGGGTCTATTAATTGAACCACTTCTTCCTTTGCATTATCACAGTCGACACGGCGGGCCTTCAAAATAATTACTTGTCATTTTATTCCGAGAAACGTTGATTTGAGTTTGTAATTTTTGATGGGACTGTTTGTGGCGCCGGCTTTTTATATCTAACTCTGTTCGGTCAATATCAGGATTATTGTGGGGAAATTAAATAATTGTATGAAAATCTTAGTAGGTCTTTTTTTTATGGTAGGTAAAAATCATCGAATGACGAATCCCACTCTTGGGTGGAACGGAAAGCAGTGTCAGACTCTTACTGACTAAAGAACCTACCCCGTGCCTTCCTTGCCTTATTCCCAGAGCCCCGATGTAACGTTTTCGCACCAACCCTCAGCTCCGGGATAGTAGGTCTAAAGCAGCACACATGTCGATCAAACATATGGGTAGCATAAACGTAACCGTGTGATGTAAATCCAAGAATCATCATCATCAGCCTTTTTTAATGTTCCCACTGCTAGGACACAGACCACCTCTCTAGGTGAGCGAATCAGCCATAATCCACGCCGCGGGCCAAGTGCGGATTGGTGGATGTCACATCCAACAAATTATTATTATAGCTAGCCTGTGCTGTCTTACTGCTGGGCAAAGGCCTCCCTCCATTCCTTCCAGTTATCTCGGTTACTCGCTTTATCGTTCTAATTCTTAAGGAAGACATCCATGTCGTCCCGCCATCTCCTTCGTGGTCTGACGCGGCCCCGCGTCGCTGTGTCCGGGCACCAATCCTGTCACATCCAATAAACATTTGTTTAATAGGAAACAGTTTTATTTTACGAATGCCTACGCCTCTATGAAAGCCATTTACAAATACTTTCACGGCATTGTACGCGTCTCCAAAACTCTAAGAAGCTTCTACAACACTCAATGTCTAAGCGGCGTCAACGCATTGCGTAAACTCGCATCTACGAATAACTACTCAGTATCAACGAGGTGCGTACTATGCACGCGACTATGAATGACTACGCGGATCCACGCGTTGCGTATACGTCGACTAATGACTACACAGCATCAACGAGGTGTGTACTACGCACGCGACTATGAATGACTAAGCGGATCCACGCGGTACGTAGCGTCTACGAATGACTGCGAATACTGACTACCATGTGGTACCGACGAGTCTATGTATATCAACGCTTTTTTTCGCTACGCCTATTGATCTACGTATGCTATGCTCGCGTCTACAAATACCTACGCCTCTACAAATGCCTAATTGCTTGGTTACGGAGACGCGGCGTGATGAGCGTCGCGATGGGCGTTTATCGCACGCATATAGCATTGTACGACAAACGCCCAAAGCGTCGCCCATCGCACCGCGTCTCCATAAACAAGCACTTACTAACTTCTACGAGCCACACTCAAACGCTCAATCAAATTTTAACTCTAAAAACTCGATTCCGCTGAAAGAATTAGTGAGTCCATTTTAAACTTTATGTTTCTTTGTTTTCATCAATTGGTTGCAATGTTTTTAATTGAGTCTTTCATTTGACCGAAACTCGTGTGTCTAAATACATGGCAGTGTCATGAAAATACAAAGTTTATGGCACCATGTACAATTTTCACAACATCTATCCAAACCAATTATCAAAACTAGAAACCACTAGCATGTTTCCATAAAATAATTTTAACTATCAGATATCGCCAAACTTAAGGAGTAGTGGGCAAAGCGTTGCTCGCTGAATAGTCAATGGAGCAGAAAGATTCTGGAGTGATAACCATACCAGAGCGAAGCGAGCTTGAAATTTTATAGTACTCCAACACGGGCAAGCTAGGTTAGAAGGAGAAGGAAGCCCCGTTATCCCTTTCCTGTTAGGTTAGACATCAGAGACAATAATAGGTCTTAGAGAGACTTCACTGACCCTATCGAAGTCAGAAATTAGCTTTAACTGCATCTATATTGAGCATTGGGGTGTAGAATGGTAAAGGCCCCGATTTACGAGTTGTGGGTCACAGATTCAAACCCAGCCAGGCGCATTACTGTGTGTAATTAATATCATCACCATTGCTCTCAAAACGATAAAGGAAAACATCGTGAGAAACCGACATGTCTTAGAATCAAACAATTCGAAGACATGTGACATCTACCAACCCGCATTGGGCCAGGTGGGTCACGGCCCATTCCCTCTCCAAGAGAGGAGGCCTGTGTCTCAGCAGTGAGAACATTATAATGTTCCCACTGCAAGGAATCTAGGTCAAACGCGAGCCTACCTAAAATAAAAAAGAATACTATACTATTTTATTTATTTGTTTAATATTATTGTACAGTAGTGGTAATAAGGGGGACTTAATGTAACAAGGCATTTTCTACCAGTCAACCTTTGGGTTAAAAAAGACAACACTGTGATGGGTGTGCACAATAAATAAATATCAGGTAAGAGATATATTTAAAATAAATGTAGTATAGTGCATAGTGTAGTATTTCGTCTAGTATTTCGAATTTAAGTACTTAAATATTTGCATTTCTGGTAGGCATTTATACACAATCCAATATAAACAAACATTACATACATTATTTACATAAGAGAATACAACACGAATTCGCTTGTGTGTAAATAAACAATTGTATTTATGTAATAGTGAACGACATGAATTCACACTTATTTTGTAAATGGACACTTACTGATATTTACTTATATAACTTGTTTAGATATTATTTGTTTCATCTTTTATTTTGTTTCATAAACATTTCACTAAAAAAAAACATAGATCGATTTTATTAAAAGAATTCACAGGTTTCAGCCTTTTTTTTAAGATGAGAAAATTAAGTTATCAAATTTTAATGACTTCTCTTGCTCTTGGGTAAAACAAAAAGATGTGATAAACTTTTACTGACTAAATTCCATTTATGTTATTTTTCCCTTTACGTTCTAGATCCACGGTTTTATTTTTTATTTAATATAAACTAATGAAATGTGATTATTTCATTTGTTGTACGAAATTTGATAGAAATTCTACCCATTTAACAAAACTATCAATGGATTCATGGATTCATCATCATCACTGCTGGGGGAAAGAAATCTTGCATTTTTCCCAGCACTGGGCCACTATTTGCCAGTTCCAAAAAAAAAACATCTACGTTTTCGAATTTGGTACCTAATCGATTGATAATATAATACTATAGCGTGGCAACCCGAACGCGCGCTCTCTATGCCTGCCGGTAGAGTGCGCTCGGGGAGTTTGACGTATGGCGGCGAGACGCGCGCGCGCTAAACGACCGCGCTAAGATAAAAATTAGTTTAAAAGAGTTTTGTCGTGAATGTTCTTAGTCCTAAGTTGTTTTCTGAGACCATCATCATCATCATCAGCCTAGCGTAAGTCCCGGTTGCTACCTTGGCTTTCACCTCGGTGCCCGGGGTCCGCTTTCCTGCCTAGTCTTCTCCACTTCGCTCGATCTTTTGCGTCCTCTGCCTTAAGCCCATTAGCACGCATATCGTCCCTTACGACGTCGATCCAACGCCTCTTAGGCCTACCTCGTTTTCCGGGTCCCGGCGGAGGCGGCATGGCGAGGCATCTGTTACCCACGTAGTCTGCCGGTTTTCGTAAAACGTGGCCATACCAGCGTAAGCGACCCTCCTGCAGTTTATCCGCTATGTCACGGACCTGAAGGCTGCCCCGGATGCGGGAGTTCTTAATGCGGTCTTTCCGCGAAACTCCAGACATCCAGCGCAGCATATTCATTTCCGTGACACGCAGGCTTTGCTTATGTCGCTCAAGTACAGGCCACGCTTCATCATCATCATCAGCCTAGCGTAAGTCCCGGTTGCTACCTTGGCTTTCACCTCGGTGCCCGGGGTCCGCTTTCCTGACTAGTCGTCTCCACTTCGCTCGGTCTTTTGCGTCCTCTGCCTTAAGCCCATTAGCACGCATATCGTCCCTTACGACGTCGATCCAACGCCTCTTAGGCCTACCTCGTTTTCCGGGTCCCGGCGGAGGCGGCATGGCGAGGCATCTGTTACCCACGTAGTCTGCCGGTTTTCGTAAAACGTGGCCATACCAGCGTAAGCGACCCTCCTGCAGTTTATCTGCTATGTCACGGACCTGAAGGCTGCCCCGGATGCGGGAGTTCTTAATGCGGTCTTTGCGCGTTCTTAATCACGCAGGCTTTGCTTATGTCGCTCAAGTACAGGCCACGCTTCACTGCCATACAAAAGGACAGGCCTAATGATGGTCTTATAGACCTGTCCTTTGAGCCTAACCGGCATTTTGGGGTCACAGATAACCCCCGCCACCTCACGCCATTTCGCCCAGGCCGCCGAGATACGTGAGTCGACGTCGCAATCGACGTCCCCGGACTCGTGGAGCACCGATCCCAAGTACCTGACCTGTTCCGTGCGCTCAACTGTGTCTTCGCCAATGCGAACAGGAGCAGCGTTAGTTGTGTTACAGGCCAAGTACTCGGTCTTCGCCGCATTAATCTTCAGACCGCCGTTTTCCAGCGATTCCTTCCACGCTGCCACACGTCGAACCAAGCGCCCACTGTCCGAGTCCGCCAGCGCGATGTCGTCTGCATACATGAGCAGCCACGGCGGCTGCTCATGTAAGTCCCTGATGGTGGAGGACAGCACGTCCAGCACCACGCTGAACAGAAACGGACTAAGGACAGAGCCCTGGTGAACTCCGACGGTGATGGGGAAGGGTTTCGTATCGCCAACAGCGGTCCGAACCACAGAACCGGAGTCTCGGTACATATCTCGGATGATGTCAACATAGGTCTCGGGCACTCCTTTGGATCTCAGCGCCCACCAGATCACATCACGGGGGACACAGTCGAAGGCCTTCTGCATGTCTAGGAGTTAGTTAGTCTAAGTTGTTTTCTGAGACCAATAAATTGTAATTGACCCATCAGACTCTCAATTCGTTCCCCACCGACGCTATAATACTACTTTAATATATGTTGCGTTAAAATGGTGTCAAGTCATCATCTTCCTGCCCAAGCTTTAAGAAAGAAAGCCTCAGTCAGTACTGAGGCTTCTCAGTAGAAGCCGGAAGGAATATCCACCATAAATAACATTATTTAAACTACAAAACATATTTTACAATACAATTCACGAATCACCTGTGAGCCATATAACCCGACCTTTTACCATATTTTCTTATTGTATCTTACATCGCCTAGAAAAAATAGGACCTCCGAGAGGCGAGGGCAAGCTTAACTTTATGATAGAGTGAACCGGACATTTTATTCGTCGTGAACGACTCGTTTTATTCGTCATAAAATCCAAATTATTAATGTTCCCGAAAGTGTATGAATCACCAGTTAAAAGGTTTGCAATATAAATTTGGGCAGTCCTTCGCTTTATAAATCATTGGAGGTAATAAAAAGTATATTTCGATAATTTGACAAACCCCTGTGGAGCAGTAAATAGCTGTTTGTCTGTATGCCATAATGTTTGAGTTCGTGTGTCGGATTGTGCAGCTTTGTTTGTTCGAAGTCGTTGCCTGAAGTTTGCTTCGCTTTTCTGTCTCTTGGCGAAAATAAATCCACCAAATTCTACGAAAAAAAGGGTATATTAAAATATTGGCAAATATTCTTAGTATTTAACATTTATTTTTTTCAAAACGGCTTTAAAATCACCAAAAGTCGTATTATCTACGCCTTAAATGAATATATCATATTCAGTATTCGCGATAAAACTCGATAACAACTGAACCGGTTTGGTTTATCTTAGTCTTGAAATATTCCTGATAGGCCGAAGAAAATTTAAATGGTCTCACCATTTAAATTTTCTTCGGCAAAAAAAGGGAAATTCATGAAAAACCAAACACACAACGCAATATCTAATTAAAATGAATTATGCTGGTGCAGCTAAAAGGAATTATAACATTCAATGACTATTAGGCGGTACGAAATTCACCTGGTTAGGTTAAATATCTGTTTGTATCAGCAAAAAGTATACTTTTACTAAATGCATAAGTATTATAATTTTCGATACCTATAACAAAAATACAATATTTCAAATCATGGTCTCTCTGTCCATCTGTTTGTTGCGCCTGATCTCCGAAACAGCCGCACCGATTTTGAAAGAACTTCTTTTTCTTCTATATAACCTAAAGCTACTTTGTTTTCCCATGGGAACGGGATTTAATTACAAAGGAGGACCGAAAACATTCGAAATGAATATATAAATACTGACGGAATTTTCACTAGATCCGCTAAATTAATTGAGGAATGACGGAACAAAAGCCGTTGCTGATTAGCATAAGATTTTTTATATTATTTTTTTTTTACATTCGCTATTTTCTAAACTTTTCACTGTCTTAATTATAGGTAACTATCGACCCGCCCCAGCGTCGCACGGGTACTGATATTGAATATATTATGCATCTATTATACACAACAACCTTCCTCTTGAATCACTCTATCTATTAAAAAAACCATATCAAAATCCGTTGCGGACTTTTAAAGATACATAGGATCTAAGCAACTTTGTTTTATACTATGTGATGATATTACTATACATTTATTATTTTTATTTTGTTTCTATAAATTACACGACTTTCGGAAAAGTTACTCCTCAATTAATCTCTTAACTCTGCTTGTGCTCGTCTCTTGTCACGTAAAATTCCTTCATCGCCGTTGTACTGTCATCTAACAGTCTTACACGTTATGTATTTAAGTTACGTCCTAAATAAATATGAATCTATTTTACAGGTCAAACAAAACCCAACTCTTCCCTAGGTACTAAACGTCAAGGTTTTATGTATATTTTTTATTTTTTCACTTACTAAGAGGCCTTTTTGGCCTTGCATGGGCCTTTTTAACACTTACTGCTCCTGCAGAGCGAGAATGAACGTCGTATTTTTTATTGCCCAAAACTAACCCATGTTTCCGCAGCCAGTTGTATCGGGCTTGGTCCTTACTCCGGCTGCTGGGCCGGACTGCGTGCTACCCATTGCTCGACGTCCACAAACTCGCGACTACGGTGACCGCGAATCGCCCTGTAACTCGTAGTGGATAATTGTCATGTAAAGTTAGTATACCTTTGTAATTCTAGTGTATAAGTCACTTTTTATTTGTTTGACCTTTTATTTAATAATAATTTTATTTTTGTATTGTATTGACTGATAACAATTAATTTATATTAATTTAATGAATAAATATATTATTATATATTCTAGTGTCAATACAGCTAAAAATATGTGCAATCATTGAAAACAGTCGTATTTTCGGTAAAATGGAGCTGTAAATGTTTGTTTATTTATTTATTTAATCTTTATGTACAGTAGTGGTACATAGGAGGACTTACTGCAACAAGGTTTTCTCTACCAGTCAACATTTAGGTTAAAAAAGACAACACTGTCAAGTGTTATTGTAGTATTGACTACTACAGCGAAGTTTTACGACAAGGTTAACTAGATAATATATAATTTGAAAAGTTCTAGAATGCGTTACATCCACATTCTAATAGACAACAAAGTGCGTTTGCCATATCAAAAACGAAATATACTTTTATACTTGATACTGGCTTCATGCAGAAGCCATGCAAAGCCTAAGAAAAAAATAAAACATATTTACAGTTTAAAAGTAAGCCAGAAGTATCTAACCTATATCAAATTCCATAACAAAATCCATATAAAAATCGAGAACACGTCTTCATTCATCAGTTTCTAGTGATTCAACTTTGATATGGTTTCCTTTCCTTCGGAGGTTACTCGCAAAGTTTTTTGCCGAGTAGCATCTACCCCTGAGGGATGTTGCAGAATCAGCCCTTTTTTCTCCAGATAAGTTCATCCAATCGAAAATACGTGAGTCAAAGGTAAATTGTTTTCAACAAGTTTTTTAATTTTGTCTCGGTTAATTTAATATTGAAAGTTCAAGAGTTAATTTGATGAAAATTTATATTTACTTACCTATTTTCCTTAAAGCATAATAAATAAGTAATTAAGTGGTAACTAGCTAGGTGTAATTTACTTAACCATATCGTTGTCCTATAATGAAAAGCTTGGGTAATATAATTTTGTTAAGTATTTTTTATTTTAACCATTTTTTAGAAGGAAAAAGAGACGATTGAGTCTCGTCTCTTTTTCCTTCTTCACCTTGATCACACAAAAAGTTTAATAAGTAGGTACCCTGTTATTAAAATTCATGATAATCTCGAAGCGATTACAAGAATCTTTACAAAAAGCATCGACTGATATTCAAGTGATAGACAGGCCCGTTCATAGAAACTATTTGTCAAAATACTGAAAAGTTGATACAGAAGTCCGCTTCAGCCCTTCATTGTCATAATGTCATCATCATCAGCCTTTTTAATGTTCCCACTGCAGGGACACAGGCCTCCTCTCTCTAGGAGAGGGAATGGGCCATAATCCACCACGCGGGCCCAGTGCGGGTTGGTAGATGTCACATGTCTTCGAATTTTTGGTTCTAGGACATGCCGGTTTCCTCACGATGTTTTCCTTCACCGTTTTGAGAGCAGTGGTGATGAAATAAATTACACAAAGTAATGTGCCTGGCTGGGTTTGAACCCGCGACCTACGACTCGTAAGTCGGGGCCGTTACCACTCGGCCACCACTGCTCTAATGTCGTGTAACATAAATTTTAAAACTTACAGAGTGAACGTCGAAACTGCACTAATATCATCTATGTAAAAGTGTATATCACTGCACTACCTGCAGATCACTTCAGTCAAGTAAAGTGACTGTACGGTACAAATAGTCTAGTGCGTAATATACATATATATTGGTGACAAAAAACGTACCTATATATATACGTTTGCAAGATAATAATTTAGAAATGTATAACTTAAATTCATATAAAAACGAATCCAAATTGCAGGCTAGAATACTGACATATACGTAAAAAATATTTATTTCAAGTACCACTTAAACTCGTACAAAAAATAATCAATTCACAATAATTAAAATCACAAATTTTAAAATTAAATTATTTTGTAGTCATTATACATACAATTATTTTAATACATTTTAAATTAATTTTGAATAAACGTTTCTCTGAGTTCATAATATACGGAATAATAAAAACATCGTACAATTTTTATTTTGGGGGGTAGGGGCAAAATCCATTGGGTGTATATTTATGGAACTTTCACAAACTAAAAGAAACGTCACAATAATTTTCAATCCATACTCTTCGTACAAATAGAATACAACAAACTGTCAAAATTTTGCAAACGATTTTCAACTCTTAACCATAATATAACAAGGTTCAAAATTATTAAAGAAATCTGACAGATTTGTATAGTCTAATGTGCTGCTGACTGTACAACAAAATGGTGGCATAACTTTTATTTATACAAACTTAAATGTTTCAGTACAATTGCGGTCTTATCGCTGAGAACGATATTTACCAGACTGAAAGATCTTAAAATAAAGAGTTGTCTGCGGTTCTAGTAAATTAATCAAACTTTTAATTTTACGTTAAAACGTCATTGTAATTGTCATTTCAGCCGAAGGACGCCCATTGCTGGACATAGACCTCCTTGCCACAAAAACTGGTCTCAGTGCGTCTCGCATCTATCGGGCTATCGTTTCCGTCACCAGGTCTTCGAACCACCTTGTGCAGGAGCTGCAAAGTAAGGACATTTCTTTTATTGATAAAGTCGCGTTCGTCCAATATCTCATCTGATGGTAAGCGGTGATGTGATCGACGATAAGCTAGAATAATGCATACAGTGTCATAATTCAGTTTTTTTTTTTAAATTACCTACATCGCCTAATCCTAAGCAAATAAGCTGATGCTATGCTATGCTAATATGGGAAAAAATGGTATATTGAGTTGACACACACACGCACAAAATGGCTAGGGGAGCTGGTCCCAATAGTTTCGGGTATACGTTGATATGTCAGTCAGTCAGTTATCCTTTTATATCATATAAATATATCAAATAAAAAACGTAAGCTTACAAATAACTTCACAAAAGATTTAAAACCATTACGAGTTTAAAAACTTCAATTGCATTGTAAGTGCTTTGAATCTCTTCCCAGCAATCACGCTAATGAATGAAATGAGAGCGGTAAGTGTGACTGAATTTCATTCCAAAAGACATTAAAACTTGCTGTCAGGAGTGAAAAATAATCTCAGCATTAAATTATTGCTTACAAGATGAACGGAGACAGATAAGGCCGGCCGCGGATTACGCGCGGCTAGGGCTGCGCCGAACACTGCGAACACCGGGAAATTTAACATTTAAATACTTAGCATCTTGGGGTGGAGACCTGGTGTCCTGAAGTATAAGCTTATAGCTTGGCTTAGGCACCAGTCTCCCACAATACGAAAACTGTATGCCTTACATTAATATGACCTGCCTCTGTAAAACATGTATTGTGGTGAGAAAATAAATAAATTATTGTTAAAAAACAAATTATTATTATCTTAGCCAGTGTTTTACTAAACTTATTTTTTTTTAACTCTAAAAGTTACCACAGATTAATTTCTCACTCACAGTTTTTTAATTCGTCACAATTTTTCACCGCCAGCAGGAAAATCTCATCTGCCCCTCGATCCCACTTCATAACTTCCACGTCGGCCCACTGCGAAAGGATGGTTTGGATCAAAATAAATTGTTAGCTTAGGACTCCTTATTTAACTTCTTATTAAAACACGCCAGGTAAGGCAGAATGTTGTATCGCGCCTTCAGATAAATCGGATAAATTCTTCAGTCGGAGTTAAGCCGTGAAAAAGTTAGTAATGAACTTCTACGTATACTTACGTTTTTACCTCTCTGTTCAAAAACAAACAGGGAAATGGAGCATTATTTAGCTGTACAAGAGCTTCAAAGATAGAAAATCTCATCATCGCGGTCTGTTACGAAAGCTAGCCAGTCCAGAAGGAAAACTAAACACTAATGAATAAAATTAAAATTAAATAGTATGCAAAGAAATAACAATAAAGTGAATTTATTTAGTTTCGCTGTAGCACATTCCTCGGCGCGCCTCAGAAACTTGTAATTAGTTGAAATGGTTAAAGAGCGGAACAATTTCTTTCTATCTATAACTCGAAACGGGTACACATTAACTAAGAAGTTCGCCCATAATTTTTAATTCACAAAGTAAGCGTTAATAAAATGAATATATGATAAAAACAAGTTCATAATCATTATTAATAAGAGTACTTTAGAAGTTGAACAAAACATGACCGAGTTCAAAACTCCGATCGATTTCACAAAAATCTTAAAAGTTTCGCCGAGCAAAAACTTGGTTCATGGCTGTCTTAAAATTGTGTACAGAATCGAGGCACACACAATTAGGTGCGTAGCTGTACAAAGTAATATACGATACGGTATAACAAGGAATCGCTTAATTAGAAATGTTGTCGGAACCTACGCAAACTGGCTTGCTTGTTCACGTTACCTCGAGAAACTTATCGCTGAAGCGTGGCCCTTTATCCTTTCCATTTAGAAAATATTTATTTAGCATCCTTTCCTTAAGCCCCTGTGCTCAGGTGCGAGATCGCCCTAACTCAAATAAGGGGGCAGACATTTAAATAAGGCACTTGTTTTCATTACACTTCTGTTCGTACCGACATTTATTGTGTTCGCCGCAAAAACTAATGTTACATTTATGTAACACGTGCTTCAGTTATCGAATAGTTTTAAAACGGAATAGTTTGAGGAAGAAATATATTTTCTAGAATTTTACGTCGAATCTACAAGGAATACCGGAAAAATCGATGTTTATGATACTTGAGTAAAGAACGCTGGAACTAGGAACTCGTCTCAACACTTTGCATTTGTAGTTAGTTATAAATTTGGCAGGTCTTCTCTTACAAAGAGGTTGGACGTAAAATACCTATTTCGGATGATTGAAAAGCAATGTCAAGAATTTAGAGGACCTTTTAATTTGATCTGTTAGCAAAATTAAGAGAACGTCTGTAATTGATTGTATACTTAGTTTGTTCTCAACCAATTACTACGAAAGCGTGCCCGTCTGAGATTTGATAGTACCTAATATAAACTTTGTCGGCCTTTCTCAAGTTTTGTAGTTTGACAAATAAAACCTATGTTTAATGTTTTAAACATAATTCAAATTGCGAAGGGAAAGGTGTACTAGATTTTTTGTACTCTTGGGCCGAGCGTCAGACTCTTACCGACTAAACTGCCCACCTAATTCCTTCTTTGCCATTCGCACTGGGGCCAAGCCTTCCTTTCAGAAAGAGACCTTGGGCCCCAGTAGGCTTCTAACCTTTTGCAGAGTCCCTACGGAAGGTGTAGTTAAAGATTTATTTATTTATTTACTCTTCGTGCAATACAAAAGTACAAAGGCGAATGTGATGCTGTAGGCCTTTTTATCTAGGTGGGAAATTATCCTATGACTGACAATGTTGTGACAAATTTTTATTGACGAAACCCACTCCTATGTCCCTTCTTTGCCTTCGTTCCAGAGCCCCGTTCTCATTCGAACATCCCGTGGTCCCTGTAGGCTTTGACCTTCCTGAACACCAAATTTTCTGCTGATATCTCCTTGAGTCGCACGCGGATCACTACGCGTTGTTGACCGCGCGAACTACTTATTTCTCGCCACCCTCAAGGCTACTCCTGTGGTCTCTGTGGTGACGAGAAATCGGGATCGGTATTTCGGCGACTAGGATACCGACCCCAAGGATAAGGAAATCCATTCGGATGGACAACTTTACGCCCCTGTAGTTCACGCCCGGTCAGGAATGCCCGAAAGTTGACAACGCGTAGCGTTCCATGCGTTACTCAAAGAGATGTCAGCAAAACGTAGACGCCTAGCAGGGCTGATGTCCACTATGGCGACGAGGAATTTCTAAAAAGGAACCTGTAGTCCTAAAACACTACGGGCATCTGAAGGAAGTGTCTGTGTGTAAATATATATAGTAAAGGTATTTTTTGGTTGTGTTTTAAAAAAAATATGATAGTAACAGGTACAAATTTATTATACTCGTAAGTAAACACTTTTACTTCTGACTTAAGTGGAGTATCGTTTAAAAACGTATTCTACTTGAGTGAAGCATCTCGTACCTACACCTTTCCTCTACCTACTTCCTACCTCTTCATTATTATAACATTAACTTCACTCAGCTAAATAAAAAAAACAGTAAACTAAATAAATGAGCTAGTCAGCCGTTCGTGTATTTTTCTACCGTCTATAATATTTATTCATAAGGCACAATGATATTCTAAAGTTGTTTTAATATTATGTACCTATAACAAAGTGAGGGGATCGCGATCACAAAGTTACAATGTTATGCTAATAACTAACCGAAACTAAGCAAATGATGTTTACACTAAGTTGCCGGCAAATATACTCAACCTGTAATTTTCAACGTTTCAAATAATAATGTCTGTGCCGTTTTATTTTCATTGCGATCCTTTCCATTTAATAAAAGGGTTTTATTTATTTTAAAAAGTCCGTGTAGTTAACATTTTGAACTCACTAGCTTTCTGCCACGGACATTGCCCGCGTGAAAATAGGTTTTTCCACAAACTTTGGACACGCATTTCATCCCTTTAGGGGCTGAATTTTGAAAAACCCTTTCTTAATGTTCGCCTACGTCATAAAAGGAAGCCTTGTGAAAAATTTCACGCTACTAGGCCCAGTAGTTTTGGCTGTGCGTTGATATGTCAGTCAGTCAGCTTGTCCTTTTATATATATAGATAATACAATTTTGAATTGTAAATCTTTTACAGTTCTAGACTCTGCGAGCCCCGCACTCATTGGTTGGGTTGGATATTCCTGGTTGGTTCTGTGGCAGGTCCTGGCTAAATGGAACGCATTAGATGATTAAACACTGCGAGCTTTTCACAATAAAAAAAATCCTCCGTAGTTTGCGTTATACGACAAAACAAAGCGATTTTGTTTAATGTAAAAACAAATAATACTAATCTATATTGTATAAAAAGAGAAACTGACTGACTGACATATCAACATACAGCCGAAACTACCGGGACTAGGAGAGTGCAATTTTGCACAGAGCTTCCTTTTATGATGTAGGCAAACACTAAGAAAGGATTTTTAAAAATACCAGAGACGCGTGTCGAAAATTTCTGCAAAAACCTTTTTTCAAGCTTGCAGAGCCGTTGGCAGAAAGCTAGTAAGGTACATAAAACTGAGCATCTGTATGAAAATATCGCTTTAAAAAATAATAATCAGTCTTCATAAATTTTTCTTTAATCAATAATTCAATTGTAACGTTTTACATAAACTGATGGAACGAAGTCAAGCGCCCGCCATTTTGTTGAATAAAACTTATCCCTTTCGGAGCTCGGGGAATCTATTAGACATTATAAAAAATCGAAGTGATTCCCGAGAGGCACCTCTTCCTGCAAGACTTCCTGTATAAACAAAGGAAACTGTACAGAGGAATTTCAGACTACGTTTATTCGTCCTTGTAAGACAAATAGCATGACTCATACAAGTTAGCTAGGAAATTAAACTTACTGTCTGACTTTCACAAGGTTTTCAATGTAAAAGCACCTAAAGGAATAATCAATTATTCATAAACTTCGTAACAAACTTTAGAAAACTAACTTTTGCAAAATAGTCCGATTTCCCGCAAAAATATTTTAAGCTTCCAATTTTGCCCCCTCGGGGATGTTGAGATCGAAATTATGAACAAGTGAATACATTATGATCTGTATGTCACAATATATTAGAAGCAAGATTTAGAATTTCAGGTAAACTTTTATACCTTTAGATTTTTTTATTGTGGGAAAATCATTAAAAGACAAATCCCGCCCTTGGGCGGAGCGGGAAATTGTGTCAGACTGACTAAGTAACTCAACCCGCTCCTTCTAACCTTCCTACTCCGGTATGGCTAGGCTATACCAGGGTTGGACCTTGCAGAAGTCGATCCAAAGCCCCGTAAGCATACCGACAGACTTTAGGTTAAAATGTAAGTTGCCATTTTTTTTTCTCTTATTTTATAATAAAGATAGAAAACAAAGAAAGAAGAAAATAATTAGTGTATTTGTAGTTTATTTACGTTATTATTAATATAATAATTAAATGTATATTATCATGCAAATAAAATAATACAATTAAAAAAAAAAAAAAGAATAAGGGTAAGAGAAGTTCTGTAATTTTATCTCATTATCTTAATAAGAATAATAATGTTCCAAGAAACGGTTTTGGTAATTTACTACTAACAAATCTTTCATAATGTGTATTGGTTTTTATAATGCTTAAATGACATGCAATTTAACCAAACTTTTGTTCGTTAAAAATCCAAATAACAGTACTTGAATATAACAATGAAAAACTTACATTAAACATTTTGTGCATTGTGTTCATAATTGTCCCAGGGGCAATTTTTGAGACAGGCCAACTAAGGTCATAATTTATTCGAGGGTTCAAAAATAGTTGGCGTTGGGTTTGTGAAAAACAAGCGGACGGTGTCCAAATTAGGTTGGGGGACCAAAATTGGCGACCGTGCTGAATTGACTATTTTAATAAAAGAAATCAATGATTTTCCTGCTTTGTCAGCTATGGTCCATACCAGAAAACTATGTAGGTATTTCCCAAAACAAAAAAAGGAGGCGTGTTTTCACCAGGTAGGTATATCAAATTAGTACCAATATATCTAACAGAAGGCAAAACAGTTGGGATTTGTCATGTTTCCATGTTTTCTTTTCACCACCCTTAGTTGACTGGTAGAGAATGCCTAAGGCATTAAGTCGCCTGTGTACCTTTGTGTTGCATGAAGTTGTTATAAGTAAATAAATTCGGCAGCTCTATTTTTCTAAGATTTGTTTTAAAATGTACTTGCCTAACTTTTCATCACTTCCTACGACATTTCAATCTACATCTACACTAATATAATAAAGAGGTAAAGTTTGTTTTTTTGTTTTTTTGTTTGTAGGGGGTAATCTCTGGAACTACTGGTCCGTTTGGAAAAATTTTAGCAACAATAGAAAGCTGCTTTACTCCTGAGTGACATAGGCTATATTTTATGTACGCGGGCGAAGTCGCTGGCAAAAGCTAGTTTTTAATATATCTTTTAATATTGTACGGGAGTTTTTAAGAACCCTTATAGGATCACTCTGTCGTCTGTCTGTCTGACAAGGCCCTTTATCTCTCTCTCGCATGGAGGTATCGAGTTGAAATTAAGACTTACTGACGTTTGGGACACTTCATGTTTGGACACAGAGCGTCCCAACTGACACTTCAATCTACACTAAAGGCAGATTTATATTGAGTAAGTAACTGACGTCAGTCCACTGACGAGTCAGTGCTGACCTGGCACTGCCATCGTGTAAATTGATTTCAAGAAATATCCTCGACTACTGACGAAATACTGACTGCTTGTAAATAGTACGCGTCAGTTTTCGGCGCCAGCACTGACGACAGTCACTGACTCAATGTAAATCTGCCTTTATATAATAAAGAGGTAAAGTTTGTTTTTTTGTTTGTAGGAGGTAATCTCTGGAACTACTGGTCCGATTGGAAATAATTTTGCAACAATAGAAAGCTGCTTTACTCCTGAGTGACATAGGCTATATTTTATGTACGCGGGCGAAGCCGCTGATAAAAGCTAGTTTTGAATATTTTTTTTAGTTACGATTCGGACACCAATTAAAAAAAAAACTGGTTTTAAAGTCAGATAAAAAGTTTTGTTTATTCATCTAATTGAATCAATATAATATAAAATATCTCGTCAACAATCACATTTATTGATGTTAAGAGTTATGTATGTAGTATATAGTCTTGATCATAGATATGTCAAACAGTATGATATATCTATGGTCTTGATAGTTCTTTTAAAACATGTAATTACTATCTCATGAGCGAGTATATAGCAAAAAATAACACAAACGCGCTGTCGTTATATGTTTAGAAAAAAAAAAAAAAACAATATTTGTAAGAAGATTTGTTAATACTTCAGTGACTAAAAATAATATACGTTCACAAAGTCATTTACAAATATTATCTAAATATGGCACAATTTTTCTGTGACAGTAAACCGACCTAATAATAGTTTAGATAATTAATGTTTTCTTTACTTCATACTACATTCAAAAACTTTTGTATCTGACTGAACAAAATAGCTTCATTAAATTTAATAGTTTCCGAAACGTCTCTTTAAAAAATAAAGTGACAATTCGGACACTGTGTTCCGAAATAATTTCGACTTACTGACGGATCCGAAACCGGTAAGTCAAAATTAAAACCATAAAACACTTTTTTCATTGAGAAAAATTGCCAAGACTCTGTTTCGGAATTGAACTACATATTTACACGTAAGTTCAGTGTGTGAATCAGACACGCACTGGCTCGGTTTTTTTTTTAATTCGATCTACTGATGGTTTTGGCTATGGTAAGTAAAAGCAAAACCTTCACAAATGATAAACACAACAGTAATCCTAAACTCCAGTGCGCCTCACTATCAACGATTTCATCACTCCTTATCATCAGGTGAGATCGCAGTCAAGCACTAGTTTATGTCAAGTAAAAAAGGGCAGTGATGAAACCGAATACGAAACCGGTATATCCTAGAACCAAAAAATCGAAGACATGTGACATCCACCACACTGGGCCCACGTGGTGGGTTACGGCCCTTTCCCTCTCCTCGAAAGGAGGCCTGTGTCCCAGCAGTTGGAACATTAAAAAGGCTGATGATGATGATGAAAAAAGTACCGAGTGCCTTGCATGAATTTGTTTTACGCTAATACAATCGAACGCCTTTATGACGTTCGGCGCTCCGATTGGCCCGCTCCAAGCTCTTTAGCCAATCAGAGAGCCGCGCTAACCGTTTCGATCACGTTAACTTAAAAACAAATCCAAGTCACACAGGACAAGGTCACAGAATCCGTACACAGGAACTCTCCTCGCTAGACTCCGACGATTCCCGGCACTATCACCAACTTTGAGCACTTTAACTGTTACTTACGTGAAGTGCACAAATTTTAAAGAAAACTTCGCACTTAACCTCGCCACAAATATAAATAATATGTAAGTCGACTCGTTAACAACTTTCCTGCATGAACTTTAACTTACATAGACTTTTGAATCATATGACTGTATAGAAGTAATTATGAATGAACAACGTCAAGCATTATCTTCGTATATATTTTTCTATTTCCTTCTTCTTGTTCTTATTTTATATCTGTGTGTGTATATAAACTGTTAACCCTGTTAACCACTTTCTGTCGTATTAATCCGACAAAAATTGTCATATCCATTTCGCCAGGATCGTATATTTACGACTATATACACCGAGAAATTTTAATGGTTGTTTTCCCGCGGCAGAATGACTTGCCATAAGGAGTACTTTTGAAACATACAGTAAAAAAAAGAAAAAAAAGTTTTTTTTTTTATAAATAATTATACGGTGTATATACTCGCCTATAATTTATACCAGATGAGAGCGTTAACTCTTCAATTAAGAGTTAACTTATAAGAGTATACGTATTTAAACTCTTGAGCCCCAAGCAAACGCCAACGTCCGCACACCTCGTCGTCGTTCATCTTCCTATTGTCTCTAATTACAATATTCAAAAGGTTAATCGTAAATAGGAAAATATTTTTTGGTTGAATGCGACATTAGTTATTATTTAAATTTAAATGCGCCTTACCATCAACGATTGCATCACTGCTTACCATCAGGTGGGATCGCAGTCAAGCGCTAATTTACTGGATTTAAAAAAAAAAAAGATGTCAGTAATATTATAAAGCTTAAAGTTTGTATGTTTGTTCTTCACTCTCGAACGGCTGCACAGATTTAAATGAAATTTGGCCCATGAGTAGACCATTTATAGCTTTTTATTTCAGGAATATGTTCCTTTGGGATTTTCTACTATCACCTGCGACAGGCTCTTTGTAAAAAGAAGAAAGAAAGAAGAGTTTTTGTATTTAAACTCTGAAAACATAATACTACTTATTTGAAGCAGTCGTGTAAAAAAAGATGAGACGAAATGTTATCATTAGTCCCGTAGTTAGTTTTATAGTATTTGCAACCACGCGTTAAAAGTAAAATACAGCATGCAAACACAAATTAACAGAATTTATTGTACGATTAACGTAATAGGTAAACCTAAAGTAAACCTTTACTTTTATAATACTTACACATATACGTACAATAACACTTTAAAATTCAGACGAAACCATAAAACCAAACATTAAGAATTCCAAAAGGCCGTTATCGGTGACCTAATGTATATCAAGATTAAGCTAAAATTTATTTTATTGTTGCTGATAACCGGAGCACCTATACGAAATATAATTATTTCAAATAAATCTAATGAAAAACTTCTTATACGACTTATTCAGGCGACAGGGCAACTTTCAGTGCTGAAACTTTTAATGGCAACATTCGTTGTTAATTTCTTTATGATTGTCGAAAGTTCTGCTTTGACAAACACTTAGGATGTCAAATATTCTTCCAGAGCAAGTCGTAAAAGCTGTAGACACAACAGTATTGTTAATTCAGAGATAATTTAGTTTTTTTTAAGCTCGCTTTATAGCGGCCACCGTAGGCGTGGGCTTGCGGACGGCGAGCATTGGGTAGCTCGCCGTCCGGTCGTCTGATAATCGTCCGGACCAAGCCCTGTCGTCGACGGCGCGCTCTGTTCCCGCGCGCCTCAAGAAGTTGTCAGCAACCCTGCAGAAGGGTCGAAGCCAATTAGGGCCAGGAGTTCGTGTCTGAAAGGAAGGCTTTGGCCCTGGTAGGTATGGCGATGTAAGAACGGAGTAGGTTGTTTAGTCAGTAAGAGTCTGACACTGTTTCCTGCTCAACCCAAGGGCGGGATTCGTCATTGGGTGATTTTTACCTACCATAAAAACCGTAGGGGTTCTGCAAAAGGGTCGAAGCCTACTGGGGCCCAGGGTCTCTTTCTGAAAGGAAGGCTTGGCCCCAGTGCGAAGGACAATTTTTACCTACTATAAAAAAAGATCGCTTTGTAGGAGACAATTTTCGTTCCGTCGAAAAACACTTTCTTTCTTTAAAAGTCGCAGCCCAAAAGTTATTTTAACAAACTAAAACACGTATAAACAACAAAAAAGTTTGTATACCCATTAAAAACCAATCCGAACGGCGTCGTCCTCAATTCAGTATTGTTCTAATTCCACTCAAACCCAAGATACACTCGCCGATCAAAATGGTGAACGATTTTTGTTCGCTTTAATTAAGTCACGAACGTCACAGTGGCTGTTGGCCCGTTTCCTTGGCCCAGGTAATCACGATCGGAAAGGCATTAATTCAAAACTCCAGTATTGCTCTCGAACCCGATTGCTAACGACCCCACTTGAGCACGTCGCAAACGAACTTCCTAAATACGGTGTAGCTTGTAGCAGTCACCATGATCGTCTCAACTACATACAATATCAAATAAATAATCCCTTTTGTAGGTGATTGAGTAACATTACAGCATTGGTCACCTACTGTAGGGGCCCTTCAGGGTCGAAGCCTTCTGGAGCCGAAGGTTGGTGCGAAAGTGTTACCGCGGCTCTGGGAATGAGGCAAGGAAGGAATTGGGTAGGTTTTTTTGTCAGTAAGAGTCTGACACTGTCTCCCGCTCCGCCCAAGAGTGGGATTCGTCATTCGATGATTTTTACCTACCATAAAAAAAGCAGTCACCATGATCATCTCAACTACGTAACATAAAAAATTAAATAAATAGTTCCTTTTTTAGGCGAATGAGTAACATTACAGCATTGGTCACCTACTTTTTTTTCAACTCCAACTCAAACTCAAAATCATTGATTTCAAATAGACCATTTACAGGCACTTTTGAAATGACAAAATTGAAGCCAATTTGCTAAGCTAACTAACACACAACGCCGTTTAGTCTTATATTTTAAATACATATATATCATCACTACATAGTCTACGCTAATATAATATACTAGCTTTTGCCCGCAGCTTCGCCCGCGTACATAAAATATAGCCTATGTCACTCAGGAGTAAAGCAGCTTTCTATTGTTGCTTAAATTTTTCCAATCGGACCAGTAGTTCCAGAGATTACCCCCTACAAACAAAAAAACAAAAAAACAAACTTTACCTCTTTATTATATTAGTGTAGATTAAAAAGGTAAAGTTTGTTTGTTTGTTTGTAGGAGGTAATCTCGGGAACTACTGGTCCGTTTTGTAGGTAAATGAGTAACGTTAAGTACAGCATTGGTCACCTAAGTTCTTTTTTTCAACTATCATACAACGCCGTTTAGTCGATATCTATGCAGAGTTTGTGTTATGTATTAAACAATTGATGAACATACTTACTTACATATTTTTAAATACATACATATCATCACTACATAGTATAAAACAAAGTCGCTTCAGTCAAAGTCGTTGTCTGCCCTTATGTATGCTTAGGACTTTAAAAATACGCAAACGAAGTTTGATCCGGTTTTTTTAATAGTGTTTCAAGAGGAAGGGTTATTGTGATTCCGATCCCGATTTCCAGCCACCGTAGGTGCGGGCTTGCGGACGGTGAGCAATGAGTAGCTCGCCGTCCGGTTGTCTGGTAATAGCCCGGATCAAGCCAGTCGTCGACGGCGCGCTTTGTTCCTGCGCGCCTCAAGGAGTTGTCAGCAAATGAAGAGCCTAAATGTAGGGTCGAAGCCTACTGGAGCCCCGGTCCGGCTTCTGAATGGAAGGTCCGACCCTGGTATGAAGGCTAAGAAGGAAAGGGGTGGGTCGTTTAGTCCGTAAGAGTCTGACACTGTTTCCCGCTCTGCCCAAGAGCGGGATTCGTCATTGGATGATTTTTACCTACCATGAAAAAAGTCTTACGTGATATTTTAAAAAGCCAAAGTAACAAACTAGACTACCATCTGAAAATCAAGAACCTTGAAGCTGAATACCTACATCGTATTTCGAATTGGTTACCGCCCAACCGGATACTGTAGAGGCAACCGGAATCACTGCTCTACTAGAAACTATCGGAGCCATAATACCAACATACCTACACAACATCTAAACTACTACCGACAAAACAGCCTAACAAATGGCGACAGAAACATTGCTTGGCTAGATTTACTAAGTATTATAAATATTCTAGAAAGCTATAATCTGTTTGCTGTAATATAAAATAAATAAAATGTAGAATCTAAGAATTGCACAGGAAAACATTCATTGTGCGTACAGCTGGGGAGTAGAGTTTTATGCTAGAGTCTGTATTTTGATGTGGAGTACCACTAAGAGTCTTTGATACAAAAGCGAATTGGTTATTTCTAGGCAAGCGTATTTGTTTATGGTGAGCAAAACCCCTACCTATTTCTACATTGTCTTTGTACCAAGGCCAGAGTCTTCCTTTCAGACGCTAACCCTTGACCCCAGTAGACTTCGACCCTTCTGCAAAATCCCTACGTAGGCAAGCGTATTTTTTTATGGTAAGTAAAAATCATCCAATGACAAATCCTGCCCTTGGGTGGAGCGAAAAATAGTGTCAGACTCTTACTGACTAAACGACCCACCCCATTCTTACGTAGGAATGGGGTGGGCACCCAATTCCTACGTTGCCTTTATACCAGGGTCTAAGTCTTCCTTTCAGACGCTAACCTTTGGCTCCAGTTGGCATCGACCCTTCTGCAGGGTCCATACGTAAGCAAGCGTCACTACAGTGCGCGAGTACAATTCGCACGTGCACATTTTCCTTTTGAGAGATTTATTGGAAACCTAAAAACCAAACCGACATTTTACGTAGTATTTTTATAAAAAACAAAATAGTCCAATGATTTTACCAATTAACAGGTCGGTACTATTACTATTATTTCATCGGGATAAAGGCTTGCTCTCTAGGAGAGGAAATGGGCCAGAAACCACCACGGGTTGATGAATGTCACATGTCTTGGAATTTTTGGTTCTAGGACATGCTGGTTTTCTCACGATGTTTTCCTTCACCGTTTTGAGAGCAGTGGTGATGAAATAAATTACACAAAGCAATGCGCCTAGCTGGGTTTGAACCCACGACCTGCAACCCCGTAAGTCGGAGTCTTTACCACTCGGTCACCACTGCTCTTATAACAAATCCACAAAATGTAGTAAATTGTAAATTATCGCAGAATTATAACTTATTAAAAGAACAGATACCTATACTATAGCTGCAACTACTAATTATTTAACAATAATAAAATTCAACAAAAGCAATCAGTGAACGCTTGAAATAGCCTCCGCGTAATAAATATGGCAGCAACAATCTTCCGCTATCCCTGTTCAAATATTTATTTTGCAAATAGGCCGAATCCAGTTAAGCTTCAATTCTAATTAGAGAAAAACAGGCAATTTGTAGATATAGATTTCAATTTTAATTGAGCTGTCATGAATTATATAAAAGACAGGCCTTCAATTTCGCAAAGTATGATGACAAATGTATTTACGAAACAGATTAATTTGTGTTCCTGAAACGGAACTGCTCCACTAAGTAGCAGTTTGAGCTGTATTTAGTTAAGAATTATACACCGTTAAATTTTGGTCATTTTAATCTCGTTGAGGGACAGCTGAGCGGGTTCAATGACCGTAGGTAGTTGTCGATCGGTGCGTAATAACTAGTACGCACCGATCGACAACTACCTACGGTCTAAAGAACAGCTGAGCGGGTTAATTGGCTATAGGTATACCTATAGCCAAAAAACCCGCTCAGCTGTTCTTTAGTTAAAGATATAAATATCTAATACGGGTAAGTTAATTTTAGTTTTAGTAAAAAAAAATACTTTATTTTTTAATTTTATCTTTACCAATCGATAGTGTTTCATGTACCGGATCGATCCTCAACGGGATTAAAACGACCAAAATTTAACGGTGTATTTAGCTATTGAATGAGTCTTTGAAACAGAGAGATCGTCTCATCAATCTGGCCTAGCTTTCGTACTCACCTATTTTGTGTCGTAAGCCACAAGGCACAAATAAGGCACAAATAAGGCACAAATAAGGCACAAAAAGGCCTTTGATACATTTAATGATGGGGAAAAAATTATATGCAAATAAAAATATCAAATTGTAAAGAAAAATCTAGACCAACGAACGATACCCTATGCTTTGCATCAGGTAGGTTCGCAGTCAAGTTCTAGTTTATATAAAGTAAAGAAATATATTATCTAGGGAGTTTTTCATCATCAGCCTTATAATGTTCCCACTGCTGGGACTCAGGCCTTTTCTTTAGGAGAGGGAAGGGGCCTTAATCCACAAAACAGACCCAAAGCGATTTGGTGGAGGGTCACATGTCTCCAAATTTACAATAGTTCGCTTTTTTAATTCTAGACTACGATTTGACAACTCAGAATTTCACACTTTAGAAATATGTTCCCAATTTTCTGGACTTTGACATTTTAAGTTGTCAAATCGTAGTCTAGGATTAAAAAACGAACTAACCATATTGTTTTTTTTAAACGACTTTCATTTGCTCCTCTAAAGGTGATTGCCTCGTTCGTATTCATATGTCATATTAATGACACAACTCCATCACAACACAAAGGCGAGACGAACAAAGAGACGCTTCAGCCAATTTAGTTAGTAAGTAGTTAGTATAAGTAATTAGTGGCATTATAAATCTGTTAACAAAAATAAGCACGTGTACTATTCAAAGTGAGACAAGGTCTAGGTTTAGCAGAGCCATTAGTTAATTGGATAGTGTCGTGTACACAATTGTGATTTCAAAGACAACGATAATCAATTGTGCGTCTAACGAAGGGGTAGGTGTAGGGCTGTCATCTGTCCGGGATTCCCCGGATTTGTCCGGGTTTTGAATGGCGCCCGGGGGTCGTCCGGCAGTAGTTTTTAAAATAGGTTAATTGTCTTACTGAGAATTGTGATTATTTTTCTTGCTTTCATTATAGCCTCTCTCAATAATGTGAATGTGAGAACATTGTAGACGCATATCTTAGATTACTTCCTACCATTTTTACGGTACGAGTTCAATATTGACTGGTCTGGACTGTCCTTACATAATTTATGTGTTAATATTGTAATATGGAAATATTGTAACAAATCATTTTTTTTAAAAGAGTAACCATGGAGTTTCCTGCCGGTCGTTCTCCATAGGAAACGACCAATTTGGAACCGTGCACAAGCTTCTGACGTTTTACAAGTGCCCGTTTAGGCCTATGTGAAATAAAAAGATTTTGACTTTGACTTTGAGTCCGTGTGGAACCCGGACACTTTTTTGTCAGAGGAAACACAATTTCTTTATTCTAGTAGTACACTCTAGGTAAGATTGACAACGATAGACTTAACGAGCGCGGGGTGTCCGGGGAAAAAATCATATTTTGCCTAAATGTCCGGCAATTTTGGTATATTTATTCGGCGACGGCAATTAAGGTGATAGCAGCCCTAGGTAGGTGGAATACAAACATATGGGCTGTGCGACTCGGCGCGGTTCGGCGCGGCTCGGCTCGACTCGGCACTACGACAGGATTCTATCTCCAAATAGTCACCGGACTGACCTACGAGTGTAGGCGAGTGCTATGTAACCCCTTTAACTACCGTCCACTGAGATTTTGCTGTTCTACGCTCAGGTGTGCTAAATCCGAATTTGTAAAGTATACATATATATATGTTTTTCACAACTATCACACAACGTCGTCTTGTCACAAGTTACGCAGAGCTTCTGTTATGGGTACTAGACATAGGTACATATCTACACTAATATAATAATGAAGTAAAGTTTGTTTTTTTGTTTATAGGAGGTAATCTCTGGAAGTACTGGTTCGATTGCAAAAATTTTTTCACTGATAGAAAGCTGCTTCATTTCTGAGTGTCATAGGCTTATATTTTATGATTATGAATAATATAATAAAGAAGTAAAGTTTGTTTTTTTATCTCGAGAAATTGTATAGGAACAGAGTTAAATATGTTAAAACAAGAAATTTTCCGCGGACGAAGTCGCGGGCAGAAGTTAGTATTATTATATTTGTAATAGATAAATTACAACCAGATACAGAACAAATGATTCAGCTCATAACACAAACATTATTTTGTTCTGGGTGGGAATCGAACCCACGAACTCTGGCATAGCAGTCAGGGCCACTAACCACTAGACCAACAGGTCAATCAAAAAGTGTGGGTTTGTTTTTTGACAGAAAAGAACAAGGATATTCCAAGAAAATATATATTCTCTTCTCTTATATCTTCCAGGAATAAAAGAACAAAAATATTCCAAGGGAATATATATTCTCTAAGAATATTCTTGTTCTTTTACTGAAGTGCAGGCAGAGTCATGGACTAGCTTCTGAAAGGACGTTACCGACCCCAAGGAACTGGGTTAGTTTTTTTTTAGTCAGTAAAAGTCTGACACTGTCTCCCGCTTCGTCCAAGGGGGAAGATATCATTAGATGATTTTCACCCACCCACCCATTAGACCATTCTAAACCATTCTATTCTTGTGAGCACTCGGACCCCATGGTCCGAGTGCTCACAAGTGGTTTAATGAGCTTTCTAAACGACTTGTTGACACTTCGCGTGAACCAAGGGCTGGCTTTTACCTTTGGCAGAGAATACGCATTGCCATGCAACGTGGCAATGCTGCCAGCCTTTTGGGCACTTTACCAGTCAACAGCGATGCGGAAGAGTTGTTTGATTAGATTAGGTACTTTTAGTTAATACCATAAGGGTTTTTTTTAATTTAGGTGTGTATCATCATCATCAGCCTTTTAATGTTCCCACTGCAGGGATACAGGCCTCCTCTCTAGGAGAGGGAATGGGCCATAATCCACGCGGGCCTAGTGCGGATTGGTGGATGTCACATGTCTTCGAATGTTTGGTTCTAGGACATGCCGGTTTCCTCACGATGTTTTCCTTCACCGATTTGAGAGCAGTGGAGATGAAATAAATTACACAAAGTAAAGCGCCTGGCTGGGTTTGAACCCACGACCTACAACTCGTAAGTCGGGGCCGTTACCATTCGGCCACCACTGCTCTCTACGTTGTATTGTCACGTGTGTATATGTAGTTTTAATGTTACTTTATTATTTGATTCTAATTTATGCTATGGTTAAATAAATAATGTCGTTTTCTGCAAGAAACATCTAACATCCATCTAAACCTTAGGACCTAAGAATTTCGAGTCTTTGGGATAGTATTAGCGACAAAATCTACCTTATTAATGTCATGTCTGTCAAGCAAACTAAATGCTGGTATTGCTTGTATATTTTGAACCGCACAAATAATCTAATGCTAGCTTATTTAGTTTAAATGGCGGTTCACAATTGTCTCTAGAGCTAGCGACGGAAATTTTGCAATTTTGCAGAATGCTGTTATTTTGCGTGTGCTTATATTTATCTTACAATATTTCTATGTATATTTATGTTTGTTTAAGTGTAGTGTGAAGGAGAAACATAGGAATTTTAAATTACACATAATAGATTGAGTTTTTTTTTGCTTGACTGTGTTTGCTACCTCATGGTAAGACGTGAAGTATCGTTAAAGATATCGTAAAATACTCAGCTCCCCTAGCCAAGTCGATAATCTACAATCGTTAACGCTACTAAACAACTAATCGTCGTGTATTTGCAAATATAAAAAAAATATAAATATATTACACTTCTCATCAAAAAAATCGAAACACCTTGCAAGTTTACGTTTTGTCAGGATTATCAGAAAAATGTGTACATTTAGGAATAAATGTTAAATGTCGTTTAATAGTGAGTAATATGAGCTTATCAAATCTTAATGTTAATGTTCTAAATTTAAATGAATTTTTCATAGGTTTCGTATTTTGTTAAATGAGTCATTTTTATTCCGTATGGAGTATAAAGGAAATGGATAAAACAACACACGTAAATGAAAAAAAAAGCTAAAAAACGTTTATTTAATAACTTGTATTCCCTCCCCGAGCTCTAATTACTGCTTCCATACGGTTCTTCATCGATCGGATGAGAGTCACGATCACATGCTGTGGTATATTGTCCCATTCCTCTTGGATTGCATCTTGCAGCTGGCTAAGTGTTTCTGGGGCAGGATCTCTTGCTCGAATTCGTCTCTTTAATTCATCCCATAGATGTTCAATGGGATTCATGTCCGGGCTTCTTGCTGGCCATTCCATAATAGAGATATCGACTTCGTTAAGATAATCTCGTACGACGCCCGCGGTGTGAGCCCTAGCATTGTCGTGCATGAATATGAAGCCGTTGCCAATAAAATGTGCATAGGGCATCACATGAGGCTCGAGACACTCTTCGACGTACCGATGACAGTTTAGTGCAGGCAGACGTGGCCCAGACACGAAAGCAAGCTCTGTCTTACCGTCGGCGCTGATTCCTCCCCAAACCGTCCACGAACCGCCACCATAGCTGACCTTTTCTTCAATGCAGCATTGTGCATAGCGTTCTCCGTCTCTTCTGTAGACCTTGTTCCTTCCGTCGTTACCATACAGCATAATTTTACACTCATCAGAAAAGAGAACTTTGCTCCACTGTAGGTATGACCAATTTAGGTGCTCACGTGCAAAGTTAAGGCGCGCTCTTCGATGGTCTGCAGTTAATTTCGGCCCATTTGCTGGCTTATGCGGTACCAGTCCACGATCCTTCAACCTTCTTCTAATTGTAGAGTCACTTACAGCCACCCTTCGTACAACACGAAGCCGCTGCTGCAGTTGAAAAGCGTTAAGGCGTCGATTTCTTAAAGAAGTTGTTACAATAAATCGATCATCTCGCTCAGAAGTGACCCGATTCCTGCCAGATCCTGAACGGCGCGTGAACAAACCAGTCTCCCGATAACGTTTATAGACTCTATGAACAGATGACAGGCTTAGATGCAGTCTTGCAGCCACAACACGCTGACTAAGGCCAGAATCCAGCAATGCCACAACTTGGGCGGCTTCTGTGGGCGAAGTATCCATACGTTTTAGAAAAAAAACCTTTTTTCAGACGTCCCAAAGTCACAGTATTGAAATAAAAAACAAAAAGTTTAAGGATAGGCGCCAATTTTTAGTTTTTAAACGCTAAATGTACTCCAACCCTAAACACACATTTGTCTCAAAACAGTGATTCATTTCGTTTATAAGATAAACAAATGAAATTCTAATTTTGAATTTAGAATTTTCGCTTATTACTGTAATGGCCAAACTGCCAGCTATAATATATGTATTTTTTTTCATCGTATGAATTCTTTTTTGTGTTAAATTCGGACAGAAACAATGAAAACGGAAGTGTTTCGATTTTTTTGATGAGAAGTGTATTTGCTTAACATAAGCTGGTTGGTTGTCGGACAATTAGAAAATGCCTAATGTATGTAACCTACATAGTATAAAACAAAATCTCTTCCCGCTGTCTGTCCCTATGTATGCTATCTTTAAAACTAACCGGGAGAGACTTCATTTCAACCAAATTAGTTGCCATGTTCACATCATTCAAAATTATAGAATGAAATGTAATCGTTTCTACAATGAGCATCGCTACATCCTGCAGTTTTGTGATATAGTTAAATATAGGCATTTCGATTATAGAAAGAGAGTCGTCACGAAACGATTGTAACTTGGCTATGGCGGCAGGTCCCTCCAGTAGTATGTACATGTAGAAATATCAAGAGATTCGTCAACGTCGCGCTGTGTTGACATAAGCCGTACAAACGTGACCCTTCCGATTGACTTTCTAGATCAAACGTGTTCGCCGAATTTCTAGACCAACATGTAGGAAGAACCGATATATCGGAACCTCAAACGGAATTCTGCGTTTGTCAATTAAACTAACGAAGTACATACAAGGATTTGTGATTTGTTTTAAAAGATAAACAAAAAAGACAATCAAACTAGTTTTAAAATTATCCGCCATATTGAATTTATTGCGACGTGTCTTTTAAATCATGTTCTTTTCAACAAATCTTATCCAAGGAGTTTATATATCCTATAGTAAAACCTTTGCCCGTACTCGTAAATAATTATCATGAAAGTGTTTAAAAAATTAATAGCGCGCCATTTTCAGGAGTCCGCCATTATTTAGAATGACGTTATTTAGTTAATCTTACATTCATCATCATCATTCTAATCTGTTCTAATCTCTGGGGTCATTGGTTAATGCGAAAGTGTAAGTAACACCATGGCCTTCATGGCCCAACGATGGAATTTGTCATTGGACGATTTTTACCATAGATATATCAATTTTTACCCACCATTTTTACACCGGGGCCCTGGAACTAAGGCAGAAAGGAAAGGTGGGTCGTTTAGTCAGTAGGAGTCTGACACTAGATCCGGGATCCGGGAGATCCCGGTCCGCCCAAGAGCGGGGTTCGTCATTCGATGATTTTTCCCACGATAAAAAAAAAACACAAAAAAAATACTAGAATTTAATTAACTAATTTAATTATTAAACCACCAACGACCCCAACTCATCAAATATAGGAGTAAAACCATCAAGCTAACTACTACAGTCACAGTTTTTCCGAGGCTCGTTAACTGACAAAAGTTAGCTTTGTGCTGCATCGTGTGCCGTCAATGTGTGCTCAGTACAGTGTACGGCAAGCGCTATGTACAGTCAGCCAGTTTGATGTGCTAATGAGCGAAATTAACGTTTAGTCGGCGTCAATAAACGTCACTTTGTCACCTGCAGTCGCTACAATACTCATTCACCCCGCTCGCTCGATAGTTCCACGTGTCGCTATAAATAATGTTGCTGTTATACCGTAAGGCCGATCTAACTTGGCGAACTTTACCGTTTGTGCACACGATCAAAAATAAAGGTACAGTACGGTCGTCGAATCTTGGTCTCTGCGAATTTTAGCGTTTGAAAATTCGTACAAAAATAAAGGTTTTCAAAAAATAAATGTTTTTACAGCAATAACCAACTACAAATTGCTTTATTTGTTTAAACCAATTAATTTTCAAGCACTAAAATACGCAGAGCCTTCTACTCGCCATTTCATTCAGACTCGCCAAGATTCGACGGCCGTACTGTACCTATATTTTCGACCGTGTGCACAAGCGTTACAGTTCGCAAAGGGTAACTTCAGACACGCCAAGTTAGAACGGAACCCTTATTTTTTAATGTTTGTCCTATGTATATTTGTAGTTAATGCGGTGTGCAATAAAGTATACATAATTAAATATAATAAATAACAGCCGTACTTTACGTTGGACCGACCCACACGTGAGTCACACCTGATTTGTAGGTACGTAGAAAGACACTTCGCAGAGTCGCGTGGCGTAGATTTAGTGTAGCTCTACAAGTCTAGTTGCCAACTTGCCATATAAAATCTATGGAGAGCGACGTGCCCAGATTGGCGTATATGGCTCACGTATACGAAATGTAGTTTTTTCTACCTTTAAGCGAGAATTGCATTAAACTATCATTCACGTGGACCACGCTTGATTTTTACATAGAACGACGTCGCGTAGCGTGGATATAATGTAGCTCTACGTCTAAGTCTAGTTGCCGTATAAAATGTATGGAGACCGACACACCGAGATTGGCGTATGTATCCCACGTGTGCACAATGTCCATTCTTAAAAATACTTGCGTCAACGTTTATAGAGATTTAGTCTTTACGTACATTTTTTGTTATAACCTTTTTGATAAGACATTTGATGATATCCCTTCAAATGATTTTCCCACTCTTGAATAGAATGAAAAAGCGTATCAGGCTTTTACTGGTTAAAACCTTCTTGTTTCCTTCAGTGGTTCTTTACGTTCTAGGGTCACAGTTACGTTCAAAAGGCAAACAGCCCAGATTAAGAGATACCTGGAATTAGCAGATAACTGAAGCACAAAGGCTTCCCGGAATGTCACCAGTCCAAAACAAGTAGACCTTCCTATCTAGCTTTTGGAGTTTGGTGTCCGCACTCAGTCTCTGATGGACCATTGTTTGTGGAGTTACTAGAAATATCTCTTTGATGTTATAAACTGATAAAAATGCTCTTTTCAGTTTCTTTATATGCTCAGTGCTCACACAAACCTAATGCATATCATAAAATAAAATAAAAACAAATGAGGAATATTAAATTGATTGAAAATTGTTATGTAAGTTTGCAGATAAATATTAATATTATTCGCAAATCGACTGAACACTACAGTCTTCATCATATTAGTCTGAACAGCGCTTTATCAATTGCCCATAAGGGGATTGTTATTGTTTAGCTAAGTTAGGTTGATTTAGTTTTTAATTAGATATAAGTTAATAAGTAGTATATCCAACTCACTAGCACTAATTAGCACTATCGCATTGGGTGGAAGTCTGTAAAGGCAGTTGTATGAGGATAAATAAATACGTAACTCTTGCTTTATCTCAATAAAATCTCCGTCAAAAAAAATCTGGCACAATGATAAAACAAAACGAAGTAACTGTCTTAAACCGAATTATTTATACGTTACATCGGGAGAAAACATCAAAGACAAAACAAAAAGCTTGTAAAAATTATCTACCGTTTACTTTATCCATCAGCGTTCGCACTCGTATCACGTAAATATATCGTGAACAAATTCCGGCGAGTGTCGGTATTACATTATAAAAAGCAACAACCTACTTGCCCGGGGCGTAAGCGGGCAAATGTGGGGCAAAGTGGGGCAAAATCTAGAGTACAACAAGCCTAGCTTCCATAGCATTTTTACATGCAAAACGTAATACTAATAAATCTTTGTATGCGTCATATAGATGCAGGGTTGTGCCGCTGCCTCAAGTCGGGCCCAGCCAGCCGGAAAATTGCAAACTAGCGTACCCAGTACACCGCGATGTCTATCTGGGCTTACGCCTCTTTGATATAACCAGCCAGGAATATTAATTATAACATGTAATTACCTGAATTGAGGGTAATAGTTTTAAGTGTTGTTTAGTGTAAATTGTTTCTATTAAATACTTGGAAATTGTAGAACTTTTTAAGATAATTATTGAGGGATTTATAAGGGTCGTTGATGATAGACGTGATTGAGAACAAGAAAATAAATGATCTAGAACAGCTTCATTACAAGTGGGGAAAATTACAGCCGAGGTAAACTATATCCTACTACTATTATAAAGGCGAAAGTTTGTAAGTATGGATGTATGGATGTTTGTTACTCTTTCACGTAAAAACTACTGAATGGATTTGAATGAAATTTGGCACAGGCATAGGATACACTCCGGAATATAGGCTACTTTTTATCCCGGAAACCCAAACCCCAATGAAATACCACGCGAGCGAAGCCGCAGGCAAAAGCTAGTACCAAATATATTCTACCATAAATTATAATTAATCAATTAATCAATCTGATATATTATGCTTATAATAGTTTAAGGTTGTTTTTGTCATCATCAATCAATCAATCAATCAAAAACATTTATTTGCTAGAATATGGTACATAAGGTGTTACATTATATAGGATTCCACATATCCTGCCACAGCATGGCGTGCAAATATATTTACAGTCAGTGATGTTAATTAATCTCACTAGCAATTTACAGGTTCTATTGACTTGTCTTCTAAATAGTCTTTTACACTATAATATTTTTTAAATAATAATATATTGAAAAGTTTTTTTTTAAACATTGTCAGCGGTAAGTCTTGTAAACTATTAGGTAAACGATTGTAAATAATAATCGACATGCAGTATACATTTTTTTTAAATAATTTTAGCCTTGTTGGTGGCAGTCGAAGTCTGTCCTTATGCCGTGATCGGCTATTTGGCCTGTCAGTGCTCGTCTCAAATAGATTATAGTTTTTCTTAACAAAAACACATATTTCAAAAATATATAAACATGGTAGAGGAAGGACTTTAAGTTTTTGAAATAGTGGCTTACAGCTGTCTAAAAAGTGAGCTCCACAAATCGCTCGAATACATTTTTTTTGAGCTCTAAAAACTCTGTCAAAGTCTACTGAGTTACCCCATATTATAATACCGTATCTAAGTACGGATGATACATAGCCATGGTAAGCCAGCATTGCAGTTTCACAGTTTACCGTTTGTCTAATTCTTTTTAAAACATATACGAAACGATCAATTTTTGTAATAATTTTATCTATATGTGCCTTCCAATTGCAGTGCTTGTCTATCGTAATACCCAAATAAACACAATTATCAACAGTTGTCAAGTGAGAATTATTATAATGAATGTCAAGTTTATTTATGTTTGAATTGTATGTCTGGAATTGTATAATGTTTGTTTTAGTCATATTTATTTTTAAGTTATTTTTGTCAAGCCAATTGATAGCATTTTCCAAAGCCTGAATGATTTCACTTTCTAAATTTTTGTCAGTATCACTCTTGAGCATTATAGTCGTGTCATCAGCAAATAGTACGCAATCCTTGCCTATCGCCTCTAGAATGTCATTGATGTAAACCAAAAAGAGCGGTGGGGATAAGATTCCTCCCTGTGGAGTGCCATAATTATTTACTTTATATTCCGACCTATAGGTTTTTTTTACATTTTGATGGGTTTTTGTTACTTCCACGCATTGGATTCTTTCAGAAAGGTAACTTTTGATCCAGTCGTTGGCCTTACCGCGGATTCCATAGTGCTCAAGCTTTGATAATAGTGTTTTATGGCAGACAAAGTCAAAGGCTTTTGTCATGTCTAAGAACACGCAACTTATCTTAGATTTTTTATTTAAACCTTCTGTTATATATTTTACTAGCGTAAAACATGCTAAAGCAGTGGAACTGCCTTTCCTAAAACCGAATTGTTCTTTTTTAAGAATATCACATGCTGTTAAAAAGTTTTCTATTTTTATACACATAACTTTTTCAAATATTTTGGATAGAATTGATATTAGGGTTATTGGACGATAATTGCTCATGTCCGTTTTTCCACCTTTCTTATAAAGAGGTTTGACAATTGATTTTTTCAGGCGTGTTGGGAATACTCCTTCTGTTAAAGACAGGTTTATAATATATGCTAAGGGGGTCACTAAACTCCTTGCACATTTTTTTAGCACCTTAGTGCTTAGGTCGTCATATCCAGTCGAGTTAGTGTTTTTTAGACTGTGAATTATCTTATAAACGTCTGATTCATCTACTGGTGTCAGGAAAATGCTTTTAGGATTTTGAGGAGTCGTTATTTTTACGTCATATTGCAAGTTATTTTGAGCGGACTTGGTCGTCTTTGTTTGGGATATATAAAAGTCATTAAATAGGTCACATATTTCGTTTGGATTGTCATAGTGTTTACCGTTAATATTAACGGTGTCAACTTCAGAGTTACTTGTCATATTAATTGTGTTTGTTTTAATCAAGTCCCAGGAAGCTTTGCTTGTGTTTTTGGCCTTATTAATATAGTTTAAACTATTAATCTGCTGCGCCTTATGTATGCATTTTTTTAGTATTCGAGTGTAGTTGTCATATATTTTTTTGTTTTGTTTTTTATTGTGTTTGTATAGATGGTATTTTAAATATAGTATTCGTTTTTTTATGCAACATCTTTTTATACCCTTGGTTAGACCTCTATTTTTCACTTGTTTACACGTATTTTTTATTTTAACTATAGGGAAACATAAATTGTAGAAAAGGGTTATTATGTCGTGTAATCTGTCGAAGGCGTCATTTGTATTTTGAATTTCGTAAACTTCGGAAAAAGAAAGATTTGAGATGCAGTTATTAAATTTAATTATATTTTCATCACTGAGCTCTCTTACATATTTAAAGCAAAAGTTCTGGATATCTTTTACTTGTGAATCAGTTTGTAATTTCACCGATATTGATTGTGCTGTTTCGTGGTCTGAAAGTGCGAGATAGTGAATTGCAGACTTAGCGTCATGTATGTTACTTACTATTAAGTCCAAACATGCGTTTTGTCTCGTAGGCAGCTTTATGTGGTTTATTAAGTTATTATTAGTGAGTATAGACTTTAACTCATTTGAAGTTTTATTTGTTTTCAGTGTATCAATATTCCAGTCGCCACAAATGATGATTTGTTTACTGCCTTTTTTACATAATGTATTGGTGAGAAGTTCTAGATTATTTAAAAATACTGAGGCATCACCTGTAGGTGTTCTATATATGCACACTATAATTAAGTTGAAATTAATTATTTCGACCGCACAGCATTCAAATTGAAAGGGAATGGGGAGAGGTAGATTTTTTATTTCTCTAAATTGTAGGTTATTTTTTAATAAAATACATGAACCTCCCCGTCGCTGGTTAGTTCGAGAGAAGAAAGATACCAGTTTATAATTATTAAGCCTAAGGTTTTGTTCGCAGCCCCTTTTAAGGAAAGTTTCAGTTAGACATATAACATCGACGGAACCCAGTTCTTTTTGTAAATTTGAAATTGCCACCTCTACTAATTCTTGTTTGTTCAATACCCCAGCAATATTCTGATGAATTATCGTTATTTTAGTGTATTCCGATTTAATTGCGAAAAAACTCAGTTTTCTTACCATTACCAACTTGTTTTATTTTTTTAAAGAAGGCAGTAATTTTGGTTTGTGTAGTTTTCCGCGGTGTCATATGTACGTCATATGTATCTATACCTTCGTGATCAATAAACAATTTCATCTTCAACATCACCCTTATTTATGTACTGGGACACAGGCTTCCTCCCTAAGCGAGAGAATGGGCCATAATCCACCACGCGAGCCCAGTGCGAATTGGTGGATGTCACAAGTCTTCGAATTTTTTGGTTCTGGACTTGTCGTTTTGAGAGCAGTGGTGATGAAAGAAATGACACAAAGTCCGCCTGGCTGGTTTTGATCCTGCGACCTACAACTCGTAAGTTGGGGCCTTTACCACTCGGCCACCACTGCTCTGTCTCTAATAAACAATTTATTATTTACTATTTAAAAAAAAAACCCCAGCAACATACTATTTTACCACTAAGTGACATAGGCTATATACGAGTATTTACTTATTTCACGCAGACGAATCCGCAACAGAAGCTAGTACTTAATTTATAAATCCTTAAACAGAAACAATACATTATACAAATTTCAATTTGGGAACACGTTCCTTTCACAATATACCTTAAATGTGTTATCGCATTGTTTATAGCCACACCTTTGATTAAAATACGGATGAAATTACCCGACACCGATGATTCTCACATGTTTCTAAAATATGCGACGGGAATAAAGTAATCAATTTAATTATATTCCGTCTTTATACGCAAAGGTCCCCACATTAATTAAAACTCAACCAACACACCCGTGAAAAGAACAGAAATCAAATCGTCTTTTCTTACCATGTGTACTTTTTTTATGATGGGCAAAAATCATGCAATGACGAATCCCGCTCTTAGGCGGAGCGTTTACGTTAGAAGAGACGAGCACAAGTAGAGTTAGAAGAACGAATACTTAATTAGGGAGTAACTTTTTTCGGAAAGTGTTTTTTTTTTCTTTATAAGTAGTATGTAAAAATCATCCCTGTCGAATCCCGGGCGGAGCGGGACACAGTGTCAGACTCTTACTGACTAAACACCCCACCCCGTTCCTTCTTTGCCAAGAAGGGCCAAGCCTTCCTTTCAGAAAGAGACCCTGAGCCCCAGTAGGCTTCAACCCTTTTGCAGAGTCCCTACGATTTTGCTGACAACTCCTTGAGGCGCGCGGGAACAGAACGCGCCGTCGACGACTGGGCTGGGTCCGGACTGTTACCAGATGACAGGCCGGCGAGCTACCCATTGCTCGCCGTCCGGGTAATGTGTATATTTTTAAGATTATTTTTTACTAAGGCTCAGCAGTCAGCCTTTCAGTATTTTACAGGATTTATTTTGAAGAGTGTGCGCGAGAATTGCATGACTTACCATACTTTCCATTACCATTGGACAACCGTACAGTAACCGTATGGTGAATATCCACCCTTGTCTTGTTGAAACTTCTAAGGTCCGGACTAAGCTAAGCGTTTTGCACAAAAAGTAATAACTTTTTTTAAATTGTGCTGTATCTATGAAGTCTAGACCAAGTCGCAAGTAAAAGCTAATGATAATAAGACCTCTTTATATAAAAATCGCTACTACTTTTTACAAGCTCTTTTATTTGTGTGTAATGACTCGAACCCTCGGATAAGTATCGGAACTTTGTCGAGTGTTACTCGATGCGACATGACGACACGTGACATTTGAGTTGAACCAAATCAATCGTAAGAGCGAAATTAAATCCGCATTAAGTCTCGAACTCGCCTCGACGGTTATAAGATGGACGGTGTGACTCGTCCCTTAGAGAATAGCACGCCAGGACCTGTCGCTCAAAGATCCACGCAGACATGCATTTTAATACACGTTATATACGTACGTACACTAATTTTTTTTTCGTCGTTGCGAATCCGATCCCGACTTCCGACCACCGCAGGCGCGGGCTTGCGGACGGCGAGCAATGGGTAGCCCGCCGTGCGTCTGGTCGTCTGGTAACAGCCCGTACCCAGCCCTAGCCATAGAAATGGTTCAATTTATTTGCCGCGTACTTTATAAGGGGACAAATCTGATGATGATGGGTAACAAAAATTGAGCGAAAACCAAATGACGTGGTAGATGATGTTGCCATAGACAGGCATTAATTTAAAGTTGGCTTCACTCCACCGTCATGTGAACTCCTCGGAGCAACGTATTTATTCTGCCTACATATTAAATTACTTTTACAGCAAAGTAACTTCGCAACGCTGCGTCGGGCTGCAGTGCATCACGAAATTATGATTTACAGTGTGCTGTGTGCGCTCGTGAAAGTTTTATTTAAGAGGCAGGCAATGCACAAGTGCCTGGCATTCGGTCGGATGTGTGTATATTAGTTAGTTATCATGGTTGGAGTTGGTTTGCTGTGTTGGAGTGGGGAAAGGGGGGGGAGGAGGTATAAGTCGGTGGGTAAAAAATTGGTATAGTACAGATTGTTGACAATATGTACACTTTTTAGGTCGAGTAAACCATATGAAATTAAAAATGACTTATTTTTTGCGATAACGAAAAAATATGTACATTTTTGAGTGTCGAAATGCGAATCAAACTTCAAAGGATATTTCCCGTAGACATAGAACTCTGAAATTTGGCATAAAGCAAGGACTTATACCATAAATATAGGAATAAATCTGAAAACTGTAAATATGTAGTTAAGTCAAAAAAAAGTTTGATTCGGAAAATCGTCAAGACTCGATCCGGAAATTGAACTATTTGCATAAGTTACGTAGTTTTATTGTACGGAACCCTAAGCGTGCGAGTGCGACTTGCACTTGAATTTTTTTTTAGTACGAGTAACATACAGATAAAAACAAAATTAGAAATACAATTTCATTTTTCAACCAAAAGCAAATTAATATTCCTCCTAAGCTAGAACACATAGCAATATTATTATTACTAATACAGCATATTGCTACATTTGCTACGTATTCGATACGATATGCCGACACTATGCGGCATTAATTGCTAGCATCGGTATGTGCTACGTCGTAGCCGTCCGTAGCGTCTACGGCGCGGCGCCACAAATTCTACAAATATTACGCTATAGTTCATTGAACTGCTACGGTGCTACGAAGGTACTGTTAGGCTGAGCACATACTTAAGTCACGACAATATTTTTTTAAGATAGACTTGAATCACATAGACTAGTAAAAAAAAATTATACTGGTTTGTCTGCGACACGTTGCAGATCTATAACGAAACTCTTTTGTCTAATACGACAACGCTGCGCACACCGCATGTGTCAATTCCTTTTCAATATAATTTTTTTTTTCGACAACCATCACACAACGCCGTCTAGTCTCAAGCTAAACAGAGCTTATGTTATGAGTACTAGACAACTGATAAACATACTTACATATTTTTAAATAAATAAATATAGATAAATTACACCCAAAGACAGAACAAATGATCGTGCTCATCACACAAACATTTGTCCTGGGTGGGAATCGAACCCACGACCTCCGGCTTAGCAGTCAGGGTCACTAACTACTAGGCTGACAGGCCAGTAGAAAATGAATTTCCTCGATACTATTGTATTAATTTTTTTAAGAGTTCTTCGTCTGTAAACACGATGCAACGTGCTTACTTTCTGAACACTCGGACGAGACTAGAAAGGAGGTACGTCACTAGACTATTTTTCATTAATGTGTGCGCCCGCATACATACATACAAAAGGGAAGCAAACAATCGTTAGTGAGACTTGTCGCTGTGCAGTTTTTGTAGGTTTTACATAATTTTGTCTATGAGACGCTTTGTTTGTAGTGTGCGCGTCTTCCTATGTTTTGTAAAACGATAGTCTGTTTAAAATCGTCATGACTTAAGTATGTTCTCTGCCTTATGAAGCTATAGATGTTGGAACAGTAATGTACAATGTGTAATGGAAAGCTGTGATCATAATTTAAGAATTGCTTGTGCCAAAGGAAACATAGTTACTAGTTTATCTGAGGAAGATATAGTCAATTCCCAAAATAATACCTAATTACTTTTTTCATTAAAAATATAAGTTATCAGCCTTTTAATATATGGCTACCGCTTTGCATTACACCCTGTATAAATGTCGGAACAATAATGTATGTGAATAGAACTACGTAAAATATTATTTTTTGCGAAAAGACTCAATTCTGTTTACGTATTTTTATGCTGTTGTTTTGTGTCTCGTCACAGTCTGGTTTTCGCGGAAAATCTAGGCTACTTAGGTTTGAATAATTTATTGGGCCAAAAAAGGTACGAAATAGAAGCAACATTTTTATTTTCCAATAACTACACATGGCTGAATAATAACATGTTTCCTTTTGACATATTCGTGTTTTGAAGATGGAACGTTTCTGACAAAGGCCGCAAAGTTTCCAGTAATTACCAAAGCTAACCACAATGTGTTACTAAGCTAGCTCTGTATGCATCTTATCTAATGATTCCCCAAACGCTCTCGTTAAACTTGCACCATTGTTTGCCAAACTTCGAGCTGTAAGTAATTGTATGGTTACGACTGTACCTACATCCGCGTATAATAGATATGCAAACTTACTGCTCAACAAAAGCGAGGAAAGACGGTACTGGTCATGTATGCTGAGTTCGCGGAAATAGTTCAAGTACATTGGTCAAATATAAGCCACGTACGCTGAAATGAACCCGTCGATCTCCATACATTTTGTACGACAACGAGACTCTACGCTCCGCGACGTCGTTCTACGTACAAAACAGGCGTGGTCATCGATACATATGTATGTATTACGCACTAGATTAGGTTTACTATACAGCCAGTTCATATAACTTCGGTGATCTGCAAGTCATACACCATTACAGTGACTGGCCTATCAGCATAGTAGTTAGTGACCCTGACTGCTATGCTGGAGGTCGTGGGTTCGATTCCCACCCAGGACAAATGTTTGTGTGATGAGCACGATCATTTGTTCTGTGTCTGGGTGTAATTTATCTATAATATGTATGTAGGTATTTAGTAATATATAAGTATGTTTATCAGTTGTCTAGTACTCATAACACAAGCTCTGCTTAGCTTGAGACTAGACGGCGTTGTGTGATGGTCGTCGAATATAAAAAAAAAAAAATGGTTGCCTGTAAAGTCGGTTTTACGGGCGAAGATTTTACGTGACAACGTCCTAATTCTCTAGTGCTGCGCGCGCGGCAGACCGATCATAGTTGAGTGGGAGAGAGACGCAAGGCATTCGGCGGGCCTCTCTCTCGTTCGGTGACTCATCGTAACGTTACCGAGCGTTACACTTTTTCATAAGTGACTCCCAGCCGCAACCTAATTTAAGACGTTGTCACGTCAAAAAAACAAAAAAAAAAAACATTGATGACACTAGCGTAGCACTATAACGTTCACGCATTAAAAGAGCGCTGTGTCACGTCACATGATTTATCTGTGACATTTCCTCAAGATATTTTAATTCAGTGACTTAAATTAATATTGACTGTTTAGTATTAGGCAGAAAAAATAAGAAAATTGATATTTGGAAGTGACATAAATATCACTTCACTACTTAATATAAAACAAAGTCGCCTCCCACTGTATCTGTCCTCCTGTCTGCCACCGGAATATGTTTTCTTTTTTAATAGATAGAATGATTACAGAGGATAGTTTATATTTTTAGTACTTGCATAATATATTTAATACAATATTTCATAGGTTACCATTTTATAGATCCATCATATAATGTAATTGTCTTACTGAGACTTGTGATTATTTTTCTTTATTTTATATAGCCTCTCTCAATAATGTGAATGTGAGAACATTGTAGACGCAAATCTTCGATTACTTCCTACCATTTTTACGGTACGTTTTCAATATTGACTGGTCCACACTGTCCTTACATAATTTATGTGATAATACTGTAATATGGAAATATTATAAAAGAAAAACAATTTTCTTAAAAGAGTTACCATGGAGTTTCTTGCCGGTTCTTCTCCATAGGAAACGACCAATTTGGAACCGTGCACTAGCTTCTGACGTTTTACAAGTGCCCATGTAGGCCTATGTGCATTAAAATGATTTTGACTTTGACTTTGAATATCACCATTGCACCCGTGTGAAACTGGGGCCAGTTGCTAGTAAAGAATAATGTTGCTATGCTAAATATTCAACATCAAGTAGGCACACCAAACTATTCTTTACAGTGTCAGTGGTATAAACGATATGCGTCAAATGCTGCCTCGACCTTAACCCATCACGTTAACCCAATAACTGGAATAATCAGTTCTACTTTACTAGACATCAAAGTGCGATAATTCGTGCACAATTGAAAACGTCGCCGGCAGACATCCGCTAATCATGCGGAAGGAGGGAACACGACGTTTAAACTAAATTTATAGCGACGAAATGAATCGCACTGGAGCTCCGAGCAGAATCTACGAAATATAGGTACTTACTTCATTAATAAATTGGCGTGCCAAGTGACAGTTGGTCTCTTCATCATTGGTTTGCTAAGGAGTAATTTCTAGTGGACTTAATATTTGTTGGAACTGCTAATTAATCAAATCCTAATTTTACCCGAAGGATATTCGAAACTTCTGGATCTTAAAGCCACCACGTGCGGCGGAGACCTCTCGAGCCGTACCTACTCTGGTCCGGAGGAAGAGGGAACTTGATGCGGCTTCTGCGATGCAGTGATGCTCTCAAAGGTGCGGCCTGCTTCTAAGCCGCAAATGTGAGGGGATAGACACACTCACGCCGCTTTAGCACTTTAACGATTTGTAAAATTGTTAGAAATACTCGTAAAGGCCCATCTGTGATAGAAATTATTCAAAAAAGTAAATAAATGGGTAGGCACTTACTCTTACTTCACGCTAAATACGTGACTAATACTCTAGGGCGCAAGGGCTTCTGAGCAACGAGTTTTGGTCGTCAGGATTACATGAGATCTGTCTCTGTCGGTACGTTTGAGGGCTATGCAGATAGAGTCAGAAAACTGGGAAGAAGTTACATCCTTCTATAAGATCATGATAGTCGGGAAGAACAATGCCGAACGGAATTTTGAGAGCCCTACCAGTAGAAATCCAACGTGCGTTATTCAATGGAAGCCGAACTTTGGAATCTCGAGCAGACCGTAATAGTCTCCTCAGAAATTTGCCAGAGGGAGTTCTAAAAACCATTTTCCTGGGCCAGACTCATAGAAATGGCTATGTTCTGATAGTGATAGAAGTGGTAAAGCCCCATACTCCTCGAACTTATTTCAAAGTCCAAACGCCTTTTTTCCCCGAAAACTAAAACGCAAAATAAGGTAGGTAACCTACACACGATTAGCCTATTTATTTCCTATACAAATATTCCTGTACTGTATTACCAACATCCGTATTTCTTTACAATGATTAAAGGCAGATAAACCCACTTTATAAGATACGCGAGCTGACCAACAACGTTGTCCTCCAGAGAATAGCTACAACAAAATATAGAGCAACATTTTGCCAAAAGCGACTCGAGATACGTCGGCATCGCAGCTTCAAATCTCCTGAAAATTATTCATGGCACAGCGTCGTACTGATGTTATTTAACTTAGATTTCGCTGTTACACGAATTTCCTGGTTTATTTTAGTCCCTATGAGATATAGACGGTTGTAAAGACACTCCTACTTTCACACTCTCAAGTGCTCCTTTGCGCTTTTCATTTCTTTGGAGGTTTTAAAAGTGAAAACGTTTTGGTCGGATGTTTAAGAGATTTTTCAAGTAAGCAAAAATTAATGATACTTAATGGGATCGGAAAATAATTAAGGATGTTTACAAGTACTGTCGTCTCCATGATGATTCTGAGTATAAGCAAATAACATAATCTAAAGAGACCCTAACTAGACTTATGTACGAGTATACCAAAATGAGGTAACAAAGACGCCAGCACAACCAGTCATGAAAAGCAAAGTCAAACATCCAGGAAAACTAGACGAGCTTATTTTTTTATACAACAGAAGTGTCTGTTTTAATTAATTATTCGTTAATTGATTCCTAATAGATATTGTGTTGTAAAATTGATGTAGGTAGTCATGTATTTCAAATGTCTGCGCAATAGAACAATGTATGGAATCATTGAAACAGACGTAGGTAATCTCGGTTAAATGAAACGGAGAATTGTATACCTAATAAACCATAGCGAAGCATACCGGTAACCGGATAGACTAGCTGACCCGATATATTAATACTGCAAAAACGAAGGCAAAAACAAAGTAAATAAAAGCGTATGAAAACTTCATACTTTCTGAATTTGACACGGGCTTCATGTATAAACAGTGCAAAGCCAAAACACACACCTATTGTGTCTTTAATGACGATATTAAACATTTTTCACTGCACGCATGCAGGGTTTCCGAGTAGAGATTCAACGCCGGGGCGAAACTCCGCTGCCACGACAAGTCCCCGCTAGGCATGGTGTAAGAGCTACTGGAACCAAGGGTTAAGTGAAAATTAACCCCCGGGGCCCTGGAACGCAAGGTAAAGGTAAAGAAGGAACAAACGAGTCGGTTTTACTCAGTAAGTCTGACACGTCCTCATGCTCCACCGAAGGCGGGAGATGTCTTTAGATGATGTCTCAACTAAAAATATTAGTGCAGGGCGTAAAGAGACCTTCGAGATAATGCAGGTTTTTACCGGACATTGTGAGTTTGGAGATTTTCTGCACTGGATTCGTGCGGAAGAAATGTCCGAGTGTTATTATTATTGTGTACCGCACGGAGGTCACAGTGTAGTGGAGTGTAGAGGTATGCCCTGCTTAGGCAGAGCGACGCCTTGTCCTCATGGGTTTGATAGAAGGCAGCAACCTCGGTCTCAGATCTAATGTAGCTCTACAAATCTATCTAGTTGTCATATAAAATGTATGGAGACCGACGCGCCTAGATAGATTACTATTATTTAATTCTTTATGCACATAAGAATACAGAGGTGAATTTATTTTCAAATTAAATCAATTCACAACAAATCTTTTCTGTAAAATGTAAAACAATCATTCGTTTTACGTACTAGACACAGACATAGCTAATTTCTTTGTCAGCTTTCCAATAGAAAGGCGAGACAATAGCCCAGACACGACTATTCATACTGACGCTCACATGTGGGGGGTAGAAAGGCAAATCGGATCTTATTGTTTAGAAGACAGGGTTGAAAATGTGGTGATATATGGGATAAAGAAAAGTACTGTATGTATAGTAATAAGGCGAGTATTGAAGTAGGCTGTAGGGCTCTCTGGCGAGCACTGCCCTGCCTGCCCCTCGACCTAATGAAACGTAGACTTCATCGGAACAACACGATTCTCCTACACTTTGTCGCCTAGACGAGAAAAACGACAGACCATTTTAAGTGTTTTTATTTTTAGAAAAGATGCAACACAATACAATTTTATTGGATTTCTATTGCTTCGTGTAAGATCTCAATTCATTACCTACCTATTGTTTCGTGTTTTGTATTCAAAATAGGATTTAAGCCAATTACGTCAATAATAATTAATAGGAAATAGGGACGTCCTAGAACCAAAAATTCGAAGACATGTGACATCCACTAACCTACCCTGGGCCAGCGTGGTGGAATGCGGCGTATTCACTCTCCTAGAAATGAGGCCTGAGTCCCAGCAGTGGGAACATTATAAGGCTGATGAGTGATATGCTATGCTATTCGAAAACTGACATCTAGGTAGGGTAGCTGCAAACAAGCTGCTCGGTTGTGGAATGCGTTACCTTTAGATGTTAGGTGTGCTTAAACGCTACCAACATTTAAAAAATTGATGAAGGAATATTACCTTTCACTTTGATTTTTCTTCTCCTGTCTCAACTATATATTAGTATATTATTTTTGTATTGTATGTATTCGTGTTATTATGTCTTATTAGTATTATTTCTAATTAATTGTACACTGACAACCCTAAATCTATCTCCTCTCGCCCAGTTCATCCAAAAATTGTCTGTAAGAGATTGCCTTGTGCTATAAGAGCGAACATTGTACCCTTAATTTTAATGTTTATCCTTTGTAAATTTTTAGTTAATGCGGTGTTCAATAAAGTTTAAAATAAATATGTCACACGTTAGGGTAGAAATGAATAAAAAAAATCACTCCTTACTTTACGTGTAGGAGAGGTACCCTAATAAAATATTTTATCTTAGCACTTTGTCGGCGTGATTGATAAACATATTGGTAAGTATCTCAGCATTCTAGTGCTAACGGTCGCCGAGGTTACCCTCGCACGGACAGACAGACAAACGGACTTGGCGTTCTTTGTTGACTACGGAACCCCAAAAAAGCAAAATCTTAGCAATAGAGGGACACTTTCAGTTATCGAATTGACTTGGTCTACAGGGTGTTAAAAAAATAAAAAACATTATTTTCTTCGTTGTTTTTAATGCATGACAGAATGACAGATCTTACTACAGATGATCATGAATGCTATGACAGCTACCAATGGGTCGTATTATGAAACAAGTCAACTAGCATTGTAAACACATTTTAGAAAACCTTAATATAGTAAAGTTTGAAATCATAAAAGTCAACTATAGCGTTGCGCGACTGTGGGGATGTATATACGAATCACTGTTCTGCCGTGCTTATGATTAATACAATAAGTCACATAACTCAATATCGACCAAAATGTGACTTATGATAATGGCAGTAAATCACATAATTCAATATCGACCAAAATGTGAGTTATTGCACTTATCATAAGCACGGCAGTGTTGCTTGCTGGTCTAACTAAAACTAAAAAAAAAAACATGGTTTTTGAGATTGACCAGCACAAAAATTTGCTATTCACAGAAAAAAAAAAACAAGCGTTCATTATTAGACTGACCTGTCAGTCTAGTAGTTAGTGACCCTGACTGCTATGGCGGAGAACGTGGGTTCGATTCCCACCCAGGACAAATGTTTGTGTGATGAGCATGATCGTTTGTTCTGTGTCCGGGTGTAATTTATCTATAGTATGTATGTATTTAGAAATAAGTATGTTTATCAGTCGTTTAGTACTCATAACACAAGCTCTGCTTAGCTTAAGACTAGACGGCGTTGTGTTATAGTTGTCAAATATTATATTATTTATTGGCTTGCGCGTTATTGCTCCATAAAATTACCACAGTCCTTAAACGTGTAATTTGCCTAACTAAAGGAACACAAATAAGTCTGAGTCAGTAAGTCTGGCACGTCCTCCTACTCCGCCCATAGCGAAATAAAATAAATAAATAAAGTATTTAGCAGCCTAAAAAAAAACTGTCCTTACAGAAGATACGGATACTGACTTGTGTCTTGTGTTGCGTCAATCGTCTATTTTATCTATTAGCATTCTTAGTGTATGACTAGCCTGATTCGTAGATTTCTACGTGTCCAGGGAACTAGCACCTAAAGCACACTCCATTGTGACGTATGAGTCTTAACAGCAAAATTTATATCGTTTTAATCCCACGGAGGATCGATCCGGATATCCGTACATGATACACTATCAATCTGTATCTAGCGTGTTCAATGACCTGTAGGTAGTTAGTACGCAAAGACCGACAACTACCTACAGGTAATTGAACTCGCTAAGCTAACATTTACTTAAAGAATTGAATTACGTACATGCGTAAATAAATTCGAGTTTTAAAAAAAGTACTTTATTTTTAATTTTATCTTTATAAATCGATAGTGTTTCATGTACTGGATCGACCCTCCACAATATTAAAACGTTCAAAATTTAACGTTGTATATAAATAAAATAAAGTTGTATATAAGTAAAATACAGGATTTGTGACACAAATCTTAGTTCACACGATGCTTCTCAACAGCGATTCGTACTTACACCCCACAATAAATGATGTAACAGTTGCCTTACATTATAACCGAATACAGTTATTTCTAATTATTATTTATGAATTTATTATGACTCGTAATCTAGCGATTTGCATAGACGGTGTAGAAATACTATGTCCCTGATAAATAACATATAAATATAATTTGAAAATAAAACTCAGTCTCATAGTGCAAGACTAGGATATAACACTACAAATCATCGTAATGTCTTGCAAAACAAATTATTATAATAACTGGAATGAATCATTGTAAAATATATTAAAAACATTATTAATAACAAAATGACTTGGGATACAATCGAAATACGTCATAAGAAAAGTTTTCAAAATACCGCCCAACTTAACGCCTAATCGGTATTTAATTGATTGGCTAGTTAAGCAAATGTTCAAATGTGAAATGGTACAGACATATTAAAACTTCCCCCTAGGGGTTGTACCAATCGGGCGTCGGGTTGGGTTTAATATATCTCCTATTCAAGATACACAAAAGTTGCGCAACACTGTTTCTGCAACAGTGTTACGCAACATGTTACAGCAACACGAAAAGCTGTTACAGCAACACTGCGATACTTTAAAACGAATAGGATTAAAGTCATCAGTAAATTAAAAATACAGTAGACAATATTACTTCTATACAGTCTAGTTGCGTCGGCTACACGCGCCGCTCCGTGGAAATGTAATATCATAGTATATGAAGGAATGTCACCAGTAGAAATTCTAAGAGATTACAAGATTAGTATCTTAGCTTTAATTTATAATACGGATCCGGAAACTGTATAGCACAGAGATTCCTGATAGCTCCTAAATAAGTTAAAATCATGGTAACTATGTTATACGAGTTGTCTTTTATAGAAATTAGCTTTATAGCAGCACACTGCGGCTTTTAACGTACGCTTTACGTTTTAGTTTTTTTTTTTTGGTTGAGATTCTTTATCAATGGTTTGTGTTTGAACAATAACTAAATATATCCGGAAAGCCGATAACTTTTCCCTCACTCCATCTTAAAACCTAACACATTTGATAATGTAAACAACAAATACAATTCATTTACTAAATACATTCGTTCTCAAGTTACAGTAAGTGTTCGTTTTAGTAATTTAGTGAAATACAAATTAGTGTTATAGTTCTTATTTATAAAAATCGAGTAAGCATATTTTAAGTATTTTTTTTTTAGAATGTAAAAGTAATCACGATTAAGGAATGTTAATGAGATTATATAAAGTAAATAATCTTGAGGTAAACTTTTTGAGATTATTAATATTAGTGTACCTAATAATGCAGTACATAAATGAGTACTTAAATAAAAATTGGAGGCTACTCCAATAACAACACAGGCTGTACGATTCGATATCAAAATAAATAATATTAATATGTTAGATATCACCTCGCATATTGCCTTCTTATTCCACTACACAATATACATCATATATTATTGAAACCTTACCTTAACCTTACTGAGATAAACGCTACAAATATTAAAGCAAATGTAATCGTCTACATTCTGGGAATGTACCATTTATAAAACAGTATACCTATTTATTTACAACTGGAATTATAAAGAAACATTTATGATTAATTCAAACGATAATTACATTTCACTATGCTACATTAAGCTACAAGGTCAAACAAAACAAAACATTCAAAAATTGATATCTTTGGAAGAACAATGACAGCCACATACTAGCGAAGCACGACGCCTGCCCACACCGAACATGACGCGGCAATGTACAGGCAGGGACCATCGACACACGTCCAGAAAAGTATTGTCCATTATGCTTTGAACTCTTTGGCAATATTACAGATACAACAAACTTATTACTCAATTTATATTTTGGTGTTAATAAGGGAATTAGGAAAATACTCGAGTTTACTGGCTGTATCAACGCTGCCAACACTTAAGTTTTACTGATACAGTTACAAGATAAAAATGTGCTTTAAATATGTAATCATCACCGACTTCCACTGAGATATAGTTCTATGAACTACTTCACATCAGTCACTAAATAAGTTTACAAAATATTACTATTGATACGGATCAGATATGAAGGGATCATGATAAATTGTTAAACATCACAGATACGTCAGTTATAAGAGATTCGATGAGAACAGTTACAAATTATGTCAGTATGGTACTACTATCGAGTGTAAACACAATTGTCTAGGAATGGATGTAGTAATAGTTATACAATAGATATTCCAAAGAATCATACGGCTGACTCACATTACAAATTATTGTTTACATGCATTTTCAGACTTATTGCCATACATATTGTTTTGTATGAAAATGCACATAAAGAAAACTTGAAGCAAAACTCGTTGATTACCTAAAGGTAAACTTGAAATCAAGTGTTTCCAACACGTCCACAGGTTTACAATAATGGTCGCGATCTTTAAAAAGATGGCGACGTCAGTCCTAGAGGGATCATGCGGTATGTTAGGCCGGGAGGTGTGCGGCGTGCGCGGGCCACTCGTGCGGCGCGCGCTATAGCGGCGGAGTGCCCTCCGCGCCCGGCAGCGCGTGCACGCGCGCCGACAGCAGGTTGTGCAGGATGAACACGGCCGGCTTGGGGCTGCCCTCCATGTCCAGCTCCTGGACACAAACAACACATTGAGAAACTGATAACTCGCCTGATTTGTACGTGAAACGACGTCGTGTGACGAAGCGTAGCGTGGGTCAAATGAAGTTCTAGAAGTCTAGTATGACCAGATCGGCGAGTGTGGCACGCGTGTACGTAGTGTAGTTCAAACATTAGTTGTAAAAGCTAGGTACTGACCACCGTGTCGTCGTCAGCGAAGTGCAGCCAGAGCGCGGAGCGGTCGTCGTCGGCGGAGGCGCGCAGCGCGTGCAGCGGGCGGCGGTAGAGCGCGCGCGCGCCGCCGCGGCCCAGCGAGCCGGCCGCCTCCCACACGCACACGCCGCCCGCGCCCAGCGACAGCCGCGCGCATACGCCGCGGAACCGACAGCCTAGGGTATACACAAGCGTTCTAAGCATTTATTTCATTCGATTAAACCGTATTGCTTAACCAAGTGACAATGATGACCCTTGATAATTAGTTATGAGATCATAGTAAATTAGAAACCTGTGCTCACAGACATTTAAAATTTAAATGCATGTTTAAAAGTATTGGAGTAACAAATTACAAAGGCGATATGTAAAGAACTCACGGAAAGTGAACTCGGGCTGGTCGCGCACGGCCTGGTGCGCGCCGTCGACGAGCGCGCCGGCCACGGCGGCCAGGTCGTGCGGCGTGTCGACGCGCAGCGCGCGCACGGCCAGGCCGGCGGGCGTGCCGGCGCGCAGCCCCAGCGCCGCCGCGCCGCCGCCCGCCGCGCGCCGCCACCACGCCAGGCGCGTGGCCGCCAGGCTGAAGCACTCCGTGGGCGCGCACCACGCCTCGCCCGACCACGGCGCCGCCTCGTACAACCTGAGCCCACACGTGCCACATCATTAGCTACGGAAAGGGCCCCTTACAGACAGAATAACACACAGGTTTGCTGGCAGAAAACTCATTGTTGAGTTAAGCTCGCCTTTGTACATGAATTTACTACTGTGTGTAGTACTCCCAAGCCGCTAAACATAGAACTTCATGGCGTCACATCGCGAGAGAGGTGGTGGCGCAAGACTCGACCGACACACGACCACGAAGAGAAGAGTCAAGAGTACATGACTAAGAAGAAGAGTGTATAGTCCACAGTTCTTGTGTACAATAAATAATAATACTTAATAAGAACAATCCAATAATTTAATGTTTGTTATTTTAAAATACATGTTTGTGTATCTTAGGATCTTATGTCTGATTATGGTTTCCACACTCAGTCCTATGCGGACCATTGCACCTACGTAAGCTATGGCAAATCAAATCTTTGGTGGGCTTATTCCAACCAGCCAATCTCTCTCCAAAATCTGATTAGGCCTCTCAGGTTTTTCAAGGCGTCAAAAGTGGGTTGGAAAAACCTAAAATACGTGTGCGTGTATCAGTGGACACCTATGCAGTCCAGGAGCATATACGTAATTGTCTCCTCCCCCTCAAATCACGCTCTGAACACGATGATCCGTGATGCCAAATCATTGTGCAATATCCAATGATGGTCCCCACCACCAGGCGCACCTCTTTCTAGTCTTAAGAATGTCTTTGGGTTTAAGCCCAACATTCTATTTCTTACTAGCGACCCGTCCCAGCTTCTCACGGGTCCAATGGTGATATTAAATATATTATGCATGTAATATGTAATATAGGTACATATAAACCTTCCTCTTGAATCACTCTATCGATATAAAAACAAACCGTATCAAAATCAGTTGCGTAGCACAGTGTATTTTTTCCCCAAAAAATCGGACATGCCTTTTTTTTTGTGAAATCTTATACATAAATGTTTTATGAATTAATTAATAGAACACTCGTGCACCTATTTCTCATTATGGAGAAATAAAACCACTTTATTCTTTTTTATAGTGAAATAGTAAATCATCCATAACTTTTGAAATATTTCACAAATTTTCTTCTTGGTTTTTCTGATCCACAATAATCTCAAAACACATAATACTAATTGATTTATATATTTTTTAATTGAGTTTTAAGCGATTTATTTACAATTTAAGCATTTTTTATTTTATTTTTTTATGGTCGTATTTTCAATTATTTGGATTTTATTTTTCTTTAGAATTGTTAATAAAATGTGTTAGAAGCTTAGAAAAAAAAATCAGATCCAAATAATGAAGGATCTCTAACTTAGAGGCTTCTAAAGTTTTCTATGGTAATTATGGTTTTAGGGTTGTCAATATTTCTTTTGAAATTTATTTTATTTTGAATTAAAAAATGGTGGTTAGGGTAACAATTATTATTCTTCATCCTGATCGGCCGAAAGAATTTCTGTTATGTTGTCGCTATCGGTATGACCTTCAATAATTTCAATTTCATTTTCTGTTGCCGCCTCAAAATCGTCTTCAGCTGAGATTTCATACGGTTTCAGTAACTCCACTACCTTGGATGGTAAAGGCAAAGATTTGAGTTTTTTCAACCTATTCTGAAGCCTAATGTAGGAAATTTCTGGATCTGACGATTCCAGTGCCCTGTGAAATAGGTCCAACATTGTTTTTTCACGGTCGGATTTTCGGCTATGGTGTTCTCTGTCATAACGCCAGAACTTATTCCGCGCTTCACCGGCTTGTTCTGAAAATAGACCCACTGGAAGAGCTGAGCTATTAATAATATCTTTGCCGTGAATGAGGATTTTGTGCATAGTTACTGTCATTGGGTACCAACCATATTCTGCCACGTATTTAGATGCTACGGTTTTGCAAAAATCTCCAAACTTATCAGCATCTACAGGTAGACTACAAGATAAGGTGACCAGAATCGTGTGAAGATCGTCCAACAACCACTGACTAAGGCCTAATATTTCTGCAAACACTGCACGATTTTGATCAGATAGAACGGTTCGGGCTGTGTTGCCGTCATTTGTTGTTCCAGCATTGGGTCTCACAACATCAACCAGCACTTTCAGTTCTTTTCGCACTCTCTCTTGCACACGTTTCTTTGTTTCCTCTACAGTGTTTGATTCCAGTGAACATTTGCTTACCCTCCATTTCTTAACAGGAAGCTTGTAGCCCAAATGAAGTAAAAACTCCAATACCCGAATCCATGCATGCAAGGGGCTTATTCCGTATTTGAAAACCGACACATCTATTGGCCGCGAATAAATAATATCTAATTTGTTGAATTGTGTAGAGGTTGCTTTGCAAAACGGACATTTAAGTTGAGAAGAAGTCTCTGTTATTGTATTCAGAACTTTGCCATCTATGCATGTCAAATACAGTTGTGGTTTTGCCCTTATTGTCTTCTTGTTAGATGTCGTTGCTTCTAATGTAGTTAAATCCTTAATTTGGTCATCTATCCACTTCTGTTCATTGAGTATTAAATCTTTCGTCTCTTTTCGATATTGGATATGAATCGGGCGGCAAAACCTGTATGATTGTGGAGTTGGGTTTAACCAAAGAACAAAGTCTTTTTTTGTTTTTATCCGCAATGGAATGAATGTAGTGGCAAATAAACTGTTTTCAGGGTCTTGATTATCAGAAAAATTTTGTTTATACAATGATTGACCCGAACTACCATCAAACCCCCAACTACCTTCAAAAATACAATCTACAGTATCAAGGTTTTTTTGTTCACAATATGCTGATATAATTTCGTCGCATGAGTGTACTAACCTTTGAAGAGTGTGAGAAAGTAAACTAGCTAATGGGACAAAGGCTTCTCTCTCTGTTACTTGAACTGCACTATCCGGATAACATTTTTGTTTTGCGTCGAATACTTTTTTATATGTAGGAAATGCTGGAAAACCTCTTGATTTTAAATCATGTTGCAAAAAATTGTATGTAGCTACTGTAAATTTTCTGTCTATAAATACTGCTAAAGCTTCCTCTGGAGAATAAGGACGGGGGTCTTCGCGAAGTTTGGTTGCTAGCTTAGTCGGTCGTGTTGGACTTTCAAGACAAGAATTTATAACAAATTGCAAATCTTTTGATGCATTGGTTTTTAATTTTTGACCTTTTGCTTCTAATGCACTAGAAACAGCTTTGATAACTTTTGCCGGTGGTTCACTTTCTAAAGAATACTGGAGTTCTTTGCACACCCTTCGTTTTTGTCTGCCACTAACTGATTCATAGACCAAACATGAAGAAGTCGAAGGAATGGCATCGATTGTGGGCGACACGGCAATATCAAAAATATTTTGTTCAGGGACTATATGTAAATCTTGAACACTATGATTTGGATCAGTATTGGACTCTGAAATTTGTTGCTGATGATGAGGTGCAAATTCATATCTGTCAAGCGATTGGCTCATAATATTAATTTCAGAGTCAGGAATAACCACAGAGTCGGAAAGTGACGCATCTTGTAAAGTTGGATGTTCGCTAATTAAAAATTTATTCAAATCATTTTGTATCGATTCTTTAAGCCACGTGTTATTCTTCTTTGCAAAAAAGGTCATATTATATTTACAGTTTTTGTAGAGGATTTCACATTTAGACGTGAATTTAGCTATTGCTTCTTTGAATCTTTTCTTATCATTGACATCAGTTTCGGAAAATCCTAAAATATTCAAAATAAGGTTTGACCTTTCTTGTAAAGGCAGGTCAGTAGGGCGAATTTTCAATCCCATTTCTTTTGATTTGGTGATCAACATCTTATAGGCATCGAGCCTACTAATTACGTCTCCTTGTGTACTTGCGAATACTCCCGGAGGATGAAGAGTACCGGCTGTGGCGTTATCCACAACTCCATCAACTGCCACTCGTGGACCAACATGAGGGTTGGCGCCCTCATGCCCTCCTTGCAGTAAGTCAGCCGGTCGGAGCCCGGACAGACATCCCTCAACAGGCCGGGTCAGGTCCTGTTGAGGCAAAGTGGCGCCATGGGTCTTTGACGGCTCCATGGTGCCTCACCCCCGTTCCTCCAGGAAATATGTGTTGGTGCAAGGTTTTAGCCGTAGCCTAACGAGGGCGGACCCCTTCCCTGAACCACATATCACCTTTCATTGGATTTTAAACTGAAGATTTTAAAACTTTATTTAATTACTAGCTTTTGCCCGCGGCTTCGCCCGCGTGGTATTGGGGTTGCCTAATAAGAAGTTGTATATCCCACGGGAACCTTATGTTTTCCAGGATAAAAAGTAACATATGTGCTATTATGAAGTATACGCTATCCTTGGGCCAAATTTCATACAGATTCATCAGGCCGTTTTGGCGTGATTGAGTAACCAAACCAAAATAAGAAGTTATATAAGGTGCTTTTAAAATATATGCCAGGCTTTTTGGGAGGTGTACTGTTGTGTTTATAGATTACAATAGTGAAGAGCTTTCGTGCCCAGGAACAGTTAATCCAGTTTGAGAAAATAAAGTAGTTAAATAAATATTGACTCTATTCTGCACAACGTGGTTCACAAATTACGCGCGATGTTTCTCTTCGTCAATGAAACAGCTGCTATCTCTTTCCATTCGTTCTACGAATGAAAACTAAAATCAGCTGACTAGCTTGTCCCTACCTAATTCACTAGGTACGCAATAATACGTAGGCAAACAAGTGTTTTAAAGTGCAATTACTTACCAGTAGTTACCAGTTACGATGATAAACTTCACATCACACTTAAACAGTTCAGTTTAAGTTAGTTTAAACAATAGGTACTTAGATTAACCTTTCGACTTTTGTAATTACAGACACAATTAAAGAACAAAACGCCGGCGTTCGCTTAGGGCTCAAAAGTGTAATATCAAATAACGATAAATTACAGGAACTTGGCGTATTTAAAAGTTATCCGACACCAACGTATTTAAAAGTTATTTACACACTCCCTACCGATTTTGAAACTGTTGCACAAGTCCATCTCTGCGTTGCACACAAATGGGTTTTCACTTTGTTCAATGTGTCCGTTTTACTGTTCACTTGGCTAAATGTTTTTAATAAAAACGCGCGCGATAATAATAAAACTAAATCCCGTGGCGGGCGGGAGGCGACTGGCAAGCGGGTGGTCGGCCAGCGCGTGCGGCGAACGGGGTAGTGCGCGCGGGGGCGGGAAGGGGGGGGGGTTGCTGTGCAGTAACGACCGAGTGGCCGGCGCGCAGGCGGCATTCGTTTGAAATGAATGACAATCGTAGTATGAATGGCGCCGGTGTTTTGCGGCGCGGAGCGGCAACAGCGTATCGTAATATCGTAACACCGGAGGATGGTTTTATGCGAAAAAAGAATAACACAAATTATCAACATTTTATCTTTACTATTGTACAGTGGCGAAGAGTCCATATAACACGATTCCCATCGGCTTCTCTTATAAAAATTTGTTCTACAGGTCAACGACCTTGTTAGTTCGTTCTATTGCTCATTTTACTTCCAATTTTTTAAATGCCTACAACTTTGAAATAAAAATGTCAAAATCTTAAGCCGAAAAATACCGAGTTCCCTTTGCAAACATCCAAATCCCATACAATGCATCTATCTCTTACTTTCCCATAAACTAAAACCTATTCTCTAAATCGTTCTGTCTCTTTTTAACTCGCAGAAAATTGTACCAAAATAAGCCGCTGCGCGCCGGGTTATTATGAGTAAAATAAATAATAATACGAGTAATGCACAGGTGTCCAGGTTCAAGACCATACCTACTCAGCGATGTCTATGCACGTGCAAACGAGACAGAAAAATTAATTCCTATTTGACTATAATGATTCAAAATGAGAATGAATTTAGCTGTTTATAATTCTTACTGGCGAATAATACATTTTATTTGGCAGGATTTTTTATACGATAAAATTGACATGGCGGCTAATTGTTTGGGTGGCGCGAATAATTCGATGTGTTGATATTGTTTTCTTGTCGTTTCTTATGTTTTTCAATATTGATGTGTGGTGAACCAGGTGAACTGTACATTTATTTTGTGTTTTGGATTGCGGACATCATTTTGAAATGACATTCATTCATGTAGACTGCTGTAATTAATAGATTTTTGATGTGCAACGCAATGTTAATCCTATTTTTTTGCATCATGGAGTGTGCTATATTAGGTAATTTGACTTTACGCTCCGGCTTCCCTTCAGAAAATATCCACCCTTCGCCACTGCTATTGTAATCTATAAACATAATACTATACTTCATAAAAAGCCTGGCATATATTTTAAAAGCACCTTATATATCCCACAGGAACCTTGTGTTTTTCCGGGATAAAAAGTTGCCTATGTCCTATTCCGGAGTGTATCCTATGCTTGTGCCAAATTTCATCCAGATCCGTCCAGCCGCTTTGGCGTGATTGAGTAACAAACATCCAAACATCCAAACATTGTAACTTTCGCATTCATAATATTCGTAAGATATATTTTTTTTTTATTGTTGTTGATATGTTTCAATAAGTAAATAAGACCAAGATAATTTATTCAGATAATATTATAAACTGCGTTGGAAAAACTGACATTTAAAAAAATTACTTCAAATATTATGTTTATTAAATTATGAGGCGACAACCCTATCCAGAAAAATCTGAATTTTAACAACTCCGAGATCCTGCATAATTAGGATCCAAGAATTTGTAGGATCATAAGCATAAATAAAAAGAACATTTCGATCCTAGTTACAAATCCAAATATGTAATAATATGGCGGTAAAAAAAAGAAAACATAAATTTACAAAATCAGCCATAAATCTGTTATCTTGAATAAATAAAGCCTAGATGTTTTTTGTTATAGGAGGGATTTTAAGACACTATTTAATGCCGTCAATAGATTCTTAAAAAGAAGTCAAACTTTTAAGTTATAACTGTTTCTATGGTTTTTCTGGAAACCATAGACATTTTTTTCAAGTACTAATTTTCAATATTTTATAGCAAAAGGGCAATCAGGAGTTTTCGTCTCGCATTTATAATCACAAATCCTATGAAATTAGATAGTAAAAATGCCATGTCCGATTTTTTGGGCGAAAAATACACTGTGCGTAGTTTTAAAGATTTAAGCATATATAGGGATACATAGCGGAAAGCGAATTTATACTATGTAATAATACAGCGCACAACCTAAATTTATCGCGACCCTGAGTTTGTGTGTTCTGTTCTCGCTTATTGTTTGTTCAAGCTTATTTCTCTACTTAGTACATTTTATTATGGAGACGAAGTAAATTACGTAAGAAAGTAAATATTTAGGAGATTTAGGAATTAGTGTGCTTGATCTTGAACTGGCGATCGACGAGCAAGTAAAACAATGCCGCGCTTATGATAATGGCAGTAAGTCAAATTTTGGTCGATATTGAGTTAAGTATATATTTGGAATGTAGAGATCGAGATCTACATTCCTGTATTCTTAACTCAATATCGACTAAAATGTGACTTACTGCCATTATCATAAGCGCGGCAGAACTGCGGTCTTATGGCTCGTCTGTAAAGCTCTCTCTTATGTGAGTTGGCGAGCCTGGCTCGTGGCTCGCCATTATAGCTTCACTTTTTACTCAGCTCCTCGTTCAAAAACTGTTTGACTGGCTAGTCGATCAGCACCAACGAGCCACGAGTAAGCTAACGTTCTTTAAAATTTGGACAAAACAACCAAATTTTCGACAAAACAAAACCATTACAATGAACCCAAGGAGACTTCTCCTAAAACTTTTAACCTAAATTGATAACTATTAACAGTTTAACTAGAAAGCAGTGGTATAGGCCCCGACTTACGAGTTGTAGGTCGCGGGTTCAAACCCGGCCAGGCGCATTACTTTGTGTAAGTAATTTATTTCATCACCACTACTCTCAAAACATCGTGAGGAAACCGCCATGTCCTAGAACCAAAAATTCGAAGACATGTGACATACACCAATTCGCACTGGGCCCGCGTGGTGTATTATGGCCCATTCTTCTCCTAGAGAGGGAGCCTGTGTCCCAGCAGTGGTAACATTAATACGGCTGATGATGATGATGATGATGAACAGTTTAACTTAACATACAACAAAAGTTCTCGATGGTACTCACCTGATTTCTCTATCGGTAATCGCAACGAAAGTCGGCTGCCAACCATCCGCTTCATCAGAGCTATCAGACCCACCGGAAGCACTCATCTGTGAAAATTACGAAATAATTTAAACATATTTTACACACTTCATTACCATAGCAAAAGAAAGTCAACATTCAAAGCATTTCAAATTTACCATTTACAGGCACTTTTGAGACATCAAGAAGTCGGTCAGAAAAAATTATGCTAATTGCACATTCTAAAGCATAAATCTCTATGGAGAAGAGTGTGCAGAAAATCCATGGAAACTCTTTTCAATCATGTTATGTATTACACTACAAATATCTCGGTTGCAGGTAAGTACACAAGTAATATTCTTCAGTTTCTGTCTTAAGATAATATTTGGAAAAAAAACAGCAAAAGGTAATTAAAAGCGCAAGTTGTATTCTTTTTTGTTCGTCATTCTATTGTTAAAAATTCCAACCCAATTGGACGTGTCTCTTGCACGACATCACGACGTCATGCAGATTAAGCCTGCTCTACACTACTCGCGAAGTTGCCTCGACTAAGTAGTCATCGAAGTTGAGCGAAGTCCGAAGTGTGTGACTACACACTCGTGCAACCTCGCGAGGAGCATTTCGAGTCCTTTGACTCGGGCGCAAAAACTGACAACGACTGGAAGTCGCCCGAAGCGAGGCGAGGTTGCACGATGCGAAGCGAAGTACCCTTCTACACTAACGTATTCGTTCAACTTCGGGCAACTTTGTGAGTAGAGTAGAGCAGGCTTTAGGTTTTTAAAGAACCCTAAAAAATTTGCTGTTCCAAATTCAAACTCACATGATCTTGAGGAGGTCGCCTCGCCAGCCAGCCAGCATACCGTACATCACCAAGCAGTGGGCGCAGTCTTGGGCGAGCGCGTGCAAGGGCAGCACGCGCCGCGCGTCGCACGGCCGCGTGCAGCGCGCGGTGCCAGCCCGTCGCGCCCTGCGCGCTGCCTGCGCGCAACGCTAGAGCGTGCACGCCGTCCGGAGAATAGATCTCTATTGTTCGCTCCTCTACAAAGGGAAATGAGAGGCTATTTAGATCAGATATTTTTGATAAATAAACTATGTTAGCTACGACTATGACACGGCTGTGACTATGTTGCTTATAATAAATAATAATAATATGTTTTTATTGGGTTCAAATTTAAATAAATTCTATTCACTGTCTTCATTTCGACCTGGAAATAAGAAGCAGCAAAAAATTAAATTATTGAATTCTTTTATTTTTCCCTCTCTCTTTTTCACTTTCTTAATTGTCAGTTTTCATTATGTTATTTTTTTACCAACCCGCACTGGGCCCGCGTGGTGTATTGCGGGTTTTTCTCTAAGAGACTGCTCTTAGCAGTGCTCTTAGCGTGTCCTAGCAGTGGGAACATTATAAAACTGATGCTACGTTATTTTTTTTTTGTAGTACTACCTTCATATTATAACTTGGCACCATCTGTCATTCAACTTATTATTTACCCGGATCACGATGCCGCAGATTCTTGGCGATGCACGCCATCAGTAGAGGCACATAGCGCGTGTCAGCTCTGCGGCGCCGGGGGGACGGAGGAGAAGGTGGCACATCCGCCATGAACCCCCGCTGAAGTTCCCACCCCACTTCACTGATGATCGACGCCTTGCGGAAGTACGGAGTGACTTCTCGGAGATATTTTACTGTGGATTGAAATTTTGGTTTTGAACAAAACATGAGCACAGAGGCAGGCAAGAAAAGTTTGTTTAAATTTATTTGTTTATTTATTTATTATACACTTTCTTGTTCACCAAATACATAGATAGGAAAACTTATAATAAAAAATATACAATCTGCGGCCTTATCACACTCAGCGATTTCTTCCAAGCAACCTTGTTTGGATAGAAAGTAGGTAATAATTAATCCTCAAACTAATATTGGAGTGCAGCTTGCTATACAAGCTTTTCAATTTCTCTGGGAGGAACCACTGCCCTGTGTTCAAATTTGAGATCAGAGTTAACTCCAATGACATTGTCAGGTAGATACCCTATAGTTAAATAACATATTGTCTAAGCTTAGCTTAGTAAGTTTAACTTACTTTCCATATACACATTTTTTTTTCTTGACACATTGCTTCTGCAATATTTATATTATTAAGACCAAAAAAAAATTTAATTAAATAATAATTTATTGTGTTAGCATCCCGCTGTGTAACTGTTGTAGTGATTGATGTATTTTTTTTTTCTCATACATTTTTAATTTTTTTTTTATATAATATTTTTTTACAATTCACGTTGTAAAGTAAGAACACTGTAGACTTAGTAAATCCTATTACGATTCACCTTTTATTTTTTATTATTATGATTATTTTTATTGTGCTTTTAAGTGCAATATTGACTAGTCTACACTGTTCTTACATAATGATATAAGTACTGTAACAACGAAATATTGTAAGAAATCATTTTTTTAAAAGAGTAACCATGGAGTTTCTTGCCGGTTCTTCTCCATAGGAAACAACCAATTTGGAACCGTGCACTAGCTTCTGACGTTTTATAAGTGCCCTTGTAGGCCTATATGAAATAAAAACCTTTTTGATTTGATTTGAAAAACTCTAGGGTAGATATTTGAGTTATATAAGGATGACCTTGGGTTGCAACCATAGTTGCCACCCTAACCTGATTATTCTTGAATGCAGGGCTTTTGTAGAGTGACATATATTAGACTAGCTTCTGTACTTAAAATATAGCCTATGTCACTCAGGAGTAAAGCAGCTTTCTATTGTTGCTAAAATTTTTCCAATCCAACTAGTAGTTCCAGAGATTACCTCCTACAAACAAGAAAATAAAAAAACAAAAAAACAAACTTTACCTCTTTATTATATTAGTGTAGATGTAGATTAGTGTAGATAAAGCATTTTTTCAAGTCAGACCTAGACAACATTACACTAACATACATTAAAACAGACATTTTTATTACTTCCAGTAGTTTCTAATCTAAAATTGGTATTTTTTGTTTAAAGTTGCAAGCAAATGCAGAAACAAGAAAAAAAGTCAAGGTTTAAAACATTCTAACCTGAATCTACAATCTTTAATTTTTAACAAGGTCAAGAAATGAAGCAGGTAACTCAATAGTACCCCAGAAATTATGTCAAAAAATAGAATGAGAAGATGGGAAGATGACATCCATCTGACCTTAGGTCCTTACTTGACAAGAGTATCTACATAGTCCAATGGAAGTATTCAACCTTTTGAATACCATAATTAGAGACAATAGAAAGACAATAGGTCTGTGAATTCTGGCATTCACTTGGGGCTCAAGAAAAGGTGTATGCTAAAATGCAAAAGAAATTGAGACATACTGGGACCAGAACTACAATTAAAACCCAGAGACAAAATGTATTACCCCAAAGCTTAGAAATATTTGGTTATTATATTATTTTGATCTAAAATTTGGCTTAAAATAGTTATTTCATACTAAATATTTATGACTTGGCAATTATGATTCACTTAAAATTTCCTAGTGCTGAGAAGAAGTTTATCTGTCTATAGTAGACAGAACAGCCCTGAATAGCTCAATTAGCAACTATGCACCACTGAATTGGAGCAATTAAGGTCAATTTAGTTAGCCTGTGCTCCATAACTAGCTTTGCCTTAAATATTATAGCAGTTATAGCATGACTTATGATCACCTACCTTCTAACTGGACCATCTTTCCAGCTCTTTTCAATGCTTTGACTGCTTCCTCATGTGTTGCATCCTTTAAATCTTCACCATTCACAGACAGTATGGCATCACCAACATACAACTGCTCTGTAAGGTCAGCTGCCATGCCTTTAAATATCTTTGATATCAATATGGGCATATTATTTTCTATACCACCCTTTATTGAGATTCCCAACCCATTATTGTCAGACTTCACAACTTGTACTAGACGTTTTTGATTTGCGATCGCTTCTGGAACCTCTGTGAAGTCACTGTTCGGAGTCTCTACGTTGTTGTTGTTCAGAGTGCCATTCAGTGTGGTAGTCGCGTCGTAGCCATCATCTAGACACACACTTAGGTAATCCTCTTCGAGTGTACAATGTACACGATACCACACGCCGCGGACCAGGGTCTCTAGTAATCCTGAACGTGTGCAGGTTGCACTGGGGCTATCGCTGCCCCCGCTGGAGGCTCCGTTCTCCACCATAATTTCTCTTGTTTTCACAACAAACAACAAGAAAATATGAGTTAACTGCGACTTTAATTAAGACATTCACAATATTGTTGCTACCCTTGATATATTTTAATTCATTTTATGGCTGCACATTTACTACTTACTGCTACATAAAAAACAAACGCAGTTTATTAAATTAACATGATAAAATACGAATTTATTGCACAATCGATAGGTACCTATACAATTTCGACTTGACAGTCCGCACGCCCCTGTCGCGTGCGCCACAGATGTAAAATATGTTTAAGCAAGTAATACAAGAATGTTTTTTTTTAGTCGATTTTACAATTGAGGAGGACTTTAGCTTTACCGAAATTGGCTCTTTTTTTAGTTTTTGGCTGCTTTTTTGCTAGTGAAAAGTGACTGTTTTAATTATTGGCAAATAATTCATAGCCTAGTGGATCATATTGTTATGTGAAATTGGTGTAAATCTGTATATGAGATACAGAATAAAAAAAACTTGTAGAATCATTGAAACTAGTGTCATTTCGGTAAAAATGAACTAAAAAAATAATTTACTCACCAAAAACTGGCCATGGCTGCGTAAAATGGGAGTACGCACTGACGCCCACTTGGGCACCCGTCTCGTTAATCGCGTATTGTCGCGCGTATGTAGTTCGTGGTGATCACCTTAGCGGTAAGGGTAGGTAACTGGATTATTTCCTGCACAGTGTCGCTAGTTCAACTTTAACAGAGTATATAATTATGTAGTCATATTATATAGATGAAGAATTTTAATATATGATTACCCCATTATATACCATTATTACGTAGCGACAGAGGCACGAGTTGCGGGCGCCCGCGACTGGTCCTCGCGTAGCTTGTCCGGACAGAGTATTTTTGTATAGAACCACGCGGGGTCCCGCTTTAAGCAGCATTGGTTCTAAAAACCTGTTAAAAATTATGTTACATTCGCCACCAAATAAAGCAAGCTCACCAATACGGAAAAAATGCTCAACAGACTTAGTATTCAAGTTCTAAAAGTACAAAGAATTGTCCTTTTTGAAAAGTATAAAAAAAAATCCTTTTGACATTCTTATCTCTATGGATGATTTGACTAGAGGTGGGGAGATTTATATTAGGTAAAATACGTAGGTACTAAGTCTTAGAAGTAAACGTTCAGCAAAATACTAGTAAATAGTAATATTCAAGTTGATCAAGTAATGGAGTATTTTCAGTTTATCAAGCATTGGATTGACAGCTTTCATAATAATAAATATAGAAACTTATAGCAAAGAAAAATGTCATATTTAGGTTTCGAATTGCAAAAATTGTTTTATTCACAAAATCAATTTATAAGGCTGAACGCTGCGTAAAGCGGGAGCCCGCAAAAGCTCATATAAAATTGCGCTATCCAGGCTGGCCACGCAAAGATCTGTTGCGGGCTCCGAGCCTACATTCCCGAGGCCGTCTCCGTGGGATTGACGCCCTCGCGGAGCTATGCACAGGCTGGTCGACTCAATAAACGAGCCTACTAGTTGTCAGTTTTTTTTATAGTCGTCGACTTATACTACGTAAGACGATGTCTCCGACGTCACTGGTTACGTTACCTTTCGTGAAAATAGTGTAACGACCCATACTAATGAACAACCGCGCGTTTTTCCGACTGATATAAAAAGTGAACTTTCTACGTAGACTCCACTCCAACATAGTCTGTGTAACAAATGCGGAATTTCGAGTGGTGTAACAACCAAATCCAAAAAACCTGTTCCAGTATAACGTGTGCAGGCATATACGTTTCATCTCATCTCTAGATTTGATAGACGTAATCAAAATATCTTGCCTGTGGTTGTTTGTGTTGTTTTGCGATGAGATTTATTATTTTTTCAATTTTTCTTAATTTAAGCTATTTTATTCATATCGTATAGGATTCATACGTTAATCATCATGGAAATGTGTAGAGTGTGTTTATCAACAGAAAAAGAAATGCTTCCACTGGATGAAACTTTCATTATTAACTATAACTTGTTAACAAATCTTAGTGTGAGTTTATTACTCGTTATCTTTATTGGTTTTAGCTTTTATTAAAGTATTCAAACACATAAAACCGTGTAAATTAAACTAAACGGAGTTCTTTATGTTAGCATATGATTATTCATGTATTCAATTGTTCATTGTTTTTTTTAAAGAAAATTTTTAACTTGTTATTTCAGATAAACTTATTAGATGGTATGCCACAATATTCATGTCAGACATGTGTGGACACAGTCAAATGTTTTATAGAATTTAGAGAAAAGTCTATAACAGCAGAAACAACATTGAGAGAGATTATTTTTTCGGTGAGTATTTAGTAGAAAGATAAGATCCTTCTAAGATGACCCACTGACCTGATCTCCTGGAGTTCGCGGGACAATCAAGCAAACTTAGAAGGCTTGCTCAGTAGGCGAACTGAACAAAATGCAAGATTTTATTTATGGAAACACTGTTAAAATTATGAACTTGTTTGAACAGTTGATATGGAGTGGCCGATTTTTTTTTGTTTCTGAAAAAAAATGTGGAAGATTTTTCAGTTTCGTCTACTGAGGAAGCCCTCAAAGTTTGGCAACCCTGTCCCTTACTCCTTGTACAGTTAGGTTTCAAACTCAGAACTTTTAATTAATAAAAACAAACAAAACCTTATTTTATTGTTATTCTTTTGCTAATCACAAGTATCTAAAATACTAAAGAACCATTAGATTTTCTTTAAATTATTTTGGCTGATAAAGAGTTTAACTTCTTTCAGGAAATTAAAGCAGAAAATAAGGCACTTGTTACAGAAATTGAAAAAGATACTACTATTTATGAAAACGAGAAACTGGCCATTAAGTCAGAGATAAAGGAAGAAAATTATTTTGAAGATGCCTCAATTTTTGATGGTAACTTTGATGAGGCCTTATCTGAATATGAAGAGGATGACAACATTATTATAAAAAAAGAAGATGGTAAAGTAACATTATCCTGCTTAAATTATTTAGTACTGGAAACACAGAAACCAAGTTATATAATATCAAAAAGCTTAAAAATCTAAGTATACATACTCAAGAGTTCTCAACTCATTACTTTGGTATAATATACAATATATTATATACTAAAAAATTTATTAGAGTTATTTTACTTAAAGATTTTAATGGTTATTTAACCATTAAAATCTATCGGCCATAGTGACTTTTTGTAGTGAAGCAAAAAGTCTTGCATTTACAACTCCCTATAGTAAAGATGCCAATGCGCTACTGATGCACTACCGCATCATGACTGTATAGATGCTAACATGCTACAGTATCGCTGCAGTAACTTAATTGCTTCAACCTTTTGAATACCAAAATTACAGAAACAATTGAAAGACACAGCCCCAAGAGGACACTGGGTGTCCACTCACCCAGTGTCCTCTTGGGGCTTAATGAACTATTTCTTTGTGTTATTAACGAAAACATTATTCCTTCAGATGTGAAATTGAAAAAGATAAAAAATAAATATAAGAAGCTCAAAGTAAAAGCATCAACATTATTAGAAGGTATTGCCAATGGACTTGCGAACAAGTGGTTTTGTGGTAAGAGTTATTTATTTCATTCTAAATTTTTTTTGTTTTGATTCATAGGCAGATAAAAGTATGAATAGAGCTTGGCAAGGCAGACTGATGACTTAGGGTTAATTCACATCGAGACGCGACGCGACTCGACGCTGCATGCACATTATAATAGAGTAACGCAAAATAGAACTTTATTTACTACGCGATAAGATACACATTTCATTGTGAGAATTTAGAATGCGTTGCTCCATGCAGCGCTGCACCACCTGACGCGGCGGTGCATCACTAGTCCGTGCAGCGTGATTTTAGTGGCTGCTTCCTGCATCGTCGCCTCGCGTCACGTCTCGGTGTGAACTGACCCTTAGTGTGCACGTGTGTCACGGAAATGCGGTGGATGTGAGACGCACAGGACCGTTTGTTATGGAGCCACTTGGGGGAGGTTTATGTCCAACTGTGGACATTCTTCAGCTGAAATGATGATGGGAGCTTGTTATTATTTACCGAGGATAGTTGCACAGCGCATTACTGAGAATTTTTAGAGACTTATGCCAAGAGGCTTCAAGTTTCGGACATTATATCGTAAACGGAATTACATGTGACCTCTATAATAATCTTATTTAGCTAATAAACAAAAGCAACAACCATTATTTTTGTTTATTCCATTAAATGAGGCTTGACGTTTGAGATATCTTTATCTCTAATAAAAATTAGTTTGAATGTGTTGCTAAGCGCAAATCTCGAGAAAAGCTGAACCGATTTCGTTAATTCTTTTTTGTTGTGTGTTTTATTGTCAATAAAGGTTCTTATGAAAGAAAAAATTTGGGTGGAGTTGAGTAGAGTAGAATAGAGCACCTAATCAGTTGACAGAAGCGAAGCTGCGGGCAAAAGCTAGTTTTTACCAGAAAAAAGAAACGTTTTTACTTATATATTATAATTTATTAGCGGCCCGCCCTAGCTTCGCGCGGGTGCAAAGATGATATATTATACCTATACTTAAACCTTCCTTTGGAATCACCCTATCTATTTAAAAAAAACCTCATCAAAATCCATTGCGTACTTTTAAAGATCTAAGCATACATAGGATCTAAGCAACTTTGTTTTATACTATGTAATGATGATGAGAAGTTATATAAAAGAAAGAGGAGTTAGTGATAGCGTGACCTGTGACAGGACAGAATGGAAGAAAAAACATATTTCACCTACCCCAAATAAAACGGGAGGAAGATGATGAATTTTTCTATGCACAGTAATAACATTTATTTACCAGTGCCATCAAACACTATCTCTATTTAACTTAAGATATTTTATTTTCAGGTATTTGCCCTCAGACATTTGACGACAAAATAGAGCTGAATAAACATCTAGAAAGCCATAACAAGGATCGACAATGTGATCTTTGTAGGGAACAATTAAATAGCTTGTCTCAGCTTCTGGCTCACAGACTGATACATGTCCCATTAAAACAAAGTAAATGTCACATTTGTGAGAAGAAATATAAGTCGTGTCTTTATTTGGAACATCATTATAGGAATTTCCACATTGAACAAGATGTAAGTACTCTGTACATTTTTTTTTTGTTAACTTATTAATGCCATGCATATTTTTTATTGGAAAGATAAGCCAAGCTATTCTCTAAGAAAATAGCCTTGAGCCCAGCGCTGGCCGCAGCATTGAAATCGAAATAGGTACTTTGAATTGTTAACCATATGTACCTATACATAAACTGTATTTACTTTATATATATGTTAGTCTATAAGGTATATATCTATGGGCCAGGATACCTGGAAATAAATGATTTATTATTATAATAGATTTATTGGACTGTTAATCAGGATTGAGATCCCGGTGGCGACTGGAGAGTAGTTGCTAAAATGCTTTATTCGCGCGCGTAGTGTGCACATTGTGGCAATGTGAACGCTAATTCTGTCGGACTTGCGGACGGTGAGCAATGGATAGCTCACTGTCCGGTTGTACCTACTCAGAGCAGTCTGTACCCAGCTCTAATTATTTACACTTTCTGATGTCTAGTGAATGAAGCCAATACAAACCAGTTTATCCTGATAAGTTTTCTTTTTTTTTCAGGACAGAAATCTTTTTTGTAATGAATGTCCATGGACTTGTAATACACCAAAAAAGCTCAGCAGTCACATTCTGCAAGTTCATTCCAGTATAAAGTACATCTGTGACGTTTGTTCTAAAGGGTAAGTCGCCTATATTAGCTTACTAGCTTTCTGCCAGCGGCTTCGCCCGCGTGAAAATTGGTTTTCGCATAAACTTTGGACACGCTTTTCATCCCTTTAGGGAGTGAATTTTGGGAAAATCCTATCTTAATGTTCGCCTACGTTATAAAAGCAAGCTCTGTGCAAAATTTCACGCTTCTAGTAGTAGTTTCGGCTGTGCTTTGATAAGTCAGTCAGTCAGTTTCTCCTTTTAAATATATAGATAGAGCAAAATTTTTAATGGAAACATTAAAATTTTTGTTACATTACTTATTTCTCATTTATTTTCAGTTTCCAAAGTAAAACGAATTTAAAGTCGCATATAAGATCACATGGTAAAAATAAAGCTTATGTCTGTGATATGTGTGGATTCTCCTGCAAACACAGCGGTGGATTAAAAGTAAGTTCTTTTTAACTTTAATGGAATTGGCAATTTCATACGTACTCTAAAATTATTGCATGTCATTCACTTGCGCATATTTCTCAGCGTGGGTGTTCTCTCCAGGGGCGTACCTACCGCCGTATCTGCCATATGATACAGGGCTCCGCGCCACAAGGATCCCGAAGTAGGCAGACGCCGCCATGATCAGTACTTGTACCTAGGGTTAATTGGGGAGTGGTAGCGGTACTTTGGACTGCAACTGAACCCTAGGAAATCTCGTGCCAAAATTCATTTTTTTGGGCACCAACGGTGCGGTAGTTAATAATAAATTAATAGTGTTAAATAAAATAATAATATAAAAAATGCCCTTTTAATTGCAGGACCATAAAATAAGGAGACACAATCCAGCAAGAGTGTATTGTAAAAAATGCAAGAGGCCCTTTTCTAGTCAAGAGGACCATGATAGACATAAATGTACCCGCAAGTCACAAATATGCCCCATATGTGGCCTTCAGCTCGGGAACGTGAGAGTGAGTAAAATACATAGATTACTACGATTTAAGTTAACCGCCAATAGGTACATCTTCGCAGGAGCGTAGCTTTTTTTTAAGGTGGGAAAAATCATTTAATGACAATCCTGCCTTTGTCAAAACAGTGTCAGACTCTTACTGACTAAACGCCCCACCCCATTCCTTCCCCCCTTTTTTATGCGGGATATCTTCAAATAACTTCTTTTTCTTCTGAATTAGTACGAATGAACTTACATGAGGTCATACTTCGCGGTTCTCATCAGTTAAGCTACTACATTAGGGAACTGTATAGAACTAAAGTACCTAATTAGAGTACCTTACTCCTTTGTCAGCGCGTTAGTATACAATCTAAGTGATGTATAACTTGAAGGGTCTAGCTTAGGCCCCAGTCCCCTACAATATGAATATTATAACAGATTTTTGTACCTATACTGTTTTAATTGATTGAAAACTGTATATAGTAGTTAGTAAAATAAAAAAATATTATTATTATTGCCTAATGGTTAACTTACTCTACTGTTTCAGCTATCCCAGCATATGAGGAAACACAACGACAGCCAAGGGTACGAGTGCACCCGATGCCCTGCTAAGTACAAGACGAAGGGCGCGTTGATAGCTCACCAGAATCGACATGATGGCCTAAGAACAAAGCAGTGTGAATACTGCCCCGCCAAGTTTTACACTGCAAGTGTACTTATCAAACATCGACGGACTCACACAGGTATACCTACCTTGATTACGGATTTATAATGCTTAAAGGCCGAGACACCAGAATGGCATCGGCACGGTGGGCACTTACAGTGTGAAATAATGTTAAACTTTTATATACGTACAGGATTTATTGTAATTATTTATCCCCCATCCCCTTTGTCAGCAAAAGTTATCAAAGCTCTTACCCCCTCTGCCTACGTAAACATTTTTCAATTATAAATGTATTTTTTTCATATTGTAATTATAACATCATAATTATAATAAAAAAAAAGAAAATAGGTTAAGGACGGAGATTAGATTTTAGTAGTACTAGTACTGATCAAGCATATACAATGTGAGGGTTGCCATGCGTAATAAAATAAATAAATAACTATCGATGACGTAGGTAATCATCATCTAGACTCCCCTATCCCCCATGTCAAAATAAGCAAAACAAAGACTCTCCCAACCCCCTACAGTGCTTATGTAATACTTGAACGGCCCCAATATAGGTACGCGTTACCGCGGGCTGAACCACCGCCACCGCCAAACGCGATACTGGTCTTTTAAGTCTAAGAGATAAAGTCTAAAATTATTTCACACGGAAAGTGTTCGCCGCGTCACTGCCGGCCGCTGCCATTCCGATATGAATTGGTCCTAAGGTAGAAACTACATTGGGGCCTCGGTCGCCGTTCCTAAGGTAGAAACTACATTAGACTCACGCCATCGCGTAAGGTAGTTGAAGGGCGTCAAAATTGGTCTCAGATGTCCGTGTACCGCGGTCTCTCCAAGGGTCGTAGCTATCACCGTATCAATGATACGGGGCCCCCGTGCTACAGGGGCCCCGACGTAGGCTAAACTTCGCAACATGTTATCCACAACTGTGTGGTAGGGTAAACCAAGCAGTTTTAAAAACTCCATTTATTTTTTACTAGCTGTGCCCGCGACTTCGTCCGCGTGGAATAGTTATTTTCGGCATCATATTTATTTTTGCAAACAACCTCAGCTTTATAAATTATAGCTGTTACCTACGACTTTGCCTGTGTCAATTTCTGTTGTTATTTTAGACAATTTAGTTTTTAAAAGAACATAATTATCTCAAAGTACTTCATAGAGCTACACGCCATAATCTGGGCGGTATGTCCCCTCTTTGAGGCGTGGTTGGATAGACATCACGGCGTTCTCACCTTCCACATGACGCAGGTTCTCACCGGACATGGGAAGTTCAGGAGATTCCTGCGCCGGATTCGTGCGGAAGAGACGCCCGGGTGTCGCCACTGTGTGGCCAGCACGGAGGACACGGTGGAGGTGTGCTCCGCTTGAGAAGAGCATCGCCGTGTTCTCGTGGGGGTGATCGGCGGCGGCGACCTCTCGCGCCGGGCCTTGGTGCAGGCCATGGTCCGCGGTGAAGAAAAATGGCAAGCGGTCGCCTCCTTCTGCGAAGCAGTAATGCTCGTAAAGGAGGAGGCCGACCGCATCAGGCAAGGGCAACAGCGCCCTCGCTGTAGCCATCGCCGCCGCGATCCCGCCAATATCCGGCCACCGTAGACGCTGGCTTGCGGACGGTGAGCAATGGGTAGCTCGCCCTCCGGTTGTCTGGCAACAGTCCAGACCGAGACCAAGTCGTCGACGGCGTGCGCTGCTCCCGCACGCCTCAAGGTGTTGTCAGCAAACTGTAGGGCCCTTCAGGGTCGAAGCCTCCTGCAGCCGAGGGTTGGTGCGAAAGCGTTATACCGGGACTCTGGGAATTAAGCAAGGGAGGAACGGGGTAGGTTGTTTAGTCAGTAAGAGTCTGACACTGTTTCCCGCTTCGCCCAAGAGCGGGATTCGTTATTGGATAATTTTTACCTACGATAATAAAACCCCTCCGCGCCGCCCGCAAGCAACCCCTCTCCTCGCCCGCCGGCCAGGCGCAGCGTCATATTTTGCACAACATGCGGCGCGTGTGAATTTTATATCGGAGTTATTTTAAAATTGTAATATCTTCTTAGAAGATATTAAAAATTGTCTTTGTCTTTTTTTCTTCTTTTTCGTCTTTTTTTTTAAATTGTTTTTTTTTTCAATGAACATCTTATGTTCATTGAAAATAAGTGATGTCAAAGACAATTTTATTCACAATTACATACTCTTAATCAACAACACATTTATTTGGATAAAGTTTAATATTATTATGTTGATACAACTCTAACAAATAATTGGTAATAATGCATTAATTTCGGCCAAATTTGATTCCCATAAAAACGGTTCTAGTGAGTTAATCTTAAAAGATAGACATATACTGTCACGGACATTTTTTTAGATCATTTTAAGAGGAATAATTCTTTCATACATATTTTTTTGGTATCTTCTACCGTTTTCGCAGCGCACGCAACGGAAGCCCCCAGAGATGAATATTTTTCCCCGTTTTTTCTACATTTTCCATTGTTTCTTCGCTCCTATAAGTCGCAGCGTGATGTTATATAGCCTTTAGGCTTTCCTCGATAAATGATCTATTCAACACAAAAAGAATTTTTAAATTCGAACCAGTAGTTCCTGAGATTAGCGCGTTCAAACAAACTCTTCAGCTTTATAATATTAGTATAGATACGGGGCCCCTGTGGGACTAGCTACTCCACTGGTCTCACCTTTTCTAATCGCTTTCAAATTAGTCCCTATTTAATTATTTCAGTTAATGAGAAACTACACTAAGCACACGTGTGCCACATACGCCGTCTAGGCGCGTCGGTTTCCATACATTTTATATAGAAACGAACTATACTTGATCCACGCCACGTAACGTCGTTCTACGTACAAAACAGGGGTGTTACACGCGTGCGTCGGATTAGTAGTTGTAGTATTACGATTCTATTATGAAATGAACCACAAAAAAGATATTATTTATTTGTATACTGATGAGAGTTGTACATAATCGCTGTGTGGGTTTTGACTACCGTCGCCGACCCACCTACTACGAATCACGAAATATTACGTTGGTACAATTTTTTGTTAGAGTGCAAATTCACCAATTACTTTTTTTTTATTATTTACCCAAATTCGTAAGCGATTTACGATAGTGGCTATCACGCACGTATCATCATGATAGGCACAGACATCCCTCCCACTAAACCCTTTCTTCACTCCCACTAATAAAATCTTGACAAAATAAAGACATTACACATTATAACCCAAAATAATTTTATTTCAGGTGAAAAACCATATGTATGCAAGGTGTGCAACAAAGGATTCACAGGCAACCACAATCTCAAAGTACATATGAAAGTACACGGAGAATATTTAATTGTTAAAAAGAATAGTGAACAAGAAGATTTAACTAAATTTAATGTTACCAAGTGGAGGTAGTTGGGTTTATTAAAATTTATATTTGTTATTTTTATAATAGTTATTCCAAAATGTATAGTATTAGTACTTAATTAAAAATAAATTATTTTTAGAAAACTTTTAAAAATGATTTATTATAGAAATACAATTTACATCTAAGTAAGAAACTAAGTGTATCACATACAAAAAAAAAGTCTTTGGCAAGTACAGAAAGTACGTACTAATATAAAATATAAACATTCATAAAAAAACGTATAAAATGGATAAACGGTAAAATTTCACAAAAAGCAATTGGATAGTTTTAGGAAAATAATAAGTCTTACTTTATACTTAGATTACAATTAGGTACTAACAGGCAAGCGTACATGTGCCACCAACTATCATCACACAGTTGAATAAACTAAGTAAATAAGCTGCCAACATGCTCACTTCAATACATTCTATTTATTGGAAGATCAACTTTTGATGAGTCGGCAACACTGTGCTATAAAACATACTGTTCACACATTGAGATCGTATTCTGCCAATTTAATCAATTCTCATGATAAATTACAATCTTAAAGCCAGTCAAATGTCCAGTGCATTCGATGTGAATATTAAACTCTCTAAAATAAGTACAATATTGACAATTATTGTGTAGTTTTGATATTTTCAGTCAGTCTTATAAGCTAATACAACAGTTGAATTTTGAATACTTATTTAGTTCGAACACACACTGATTCAGACACCTATAATTTTTATATAATCATTAATAAAATGCAAAATAATGGTGAAATATACTAAAACGACAATTTACAATTAAATGAGCTTATGGGGAATTGCAAGTGGCCATAATAATACTGAATATAAACAATATAATTTTAGAGAGAATTAATAACTTTGTTATGCAATTAATATTTCAAAACTCCATTTCCTCCAACAAAACTGTTCCAATCTAGAAGATGACTGTATAAAACAATATTACAACAATATTCTGTACTTAATTAGCACTTCAAAACAAAAAATTGAACTGATGACGGCAGTAAGGGCCGAAACTGTGAACTGCGGAAACCTGCGCACTCCCATACAAAAATGCTCTGGGTCATGTGGAAAATGGAATGCGGGAAATGTGGGGTCCCGCGCGGGCATCCGTTGGGCCCGTTTGGCTACATAATAATACATTAAGTTCTCCAGTGACACGACTACATGCACACAGTTTAAGTTGAACTAGAAACAGTGTCGCTTGTTAAACTTTATTATTACCTAATAATGCGGTTTCCGCGACGGATACCTTCGCACATGACCACGAGCTTTGTCAAGTGAAGGCTGACCGTCACTGGCGCCCAATTTATGCAGTTTCGGCCCTAAGTTTACGAGCAAATACTTAAAAAAAATGCTGCTCATCGAGACTTCGCGGCTATATGATTCACAGAGATAAAAAGGGGAAACACCAACCTTTGACCATATTCCCTCTCGGAAACGCGTCGGTTTCCAGAATTACTTACATCAAACATTAAAAATTTATATACTAATAATGTACCTACTTATCCTAAGGACGTCAGCGGGTTGTATCGAACGCCAATAATAAGTAATAATAAAGACAAAGTAGAATTTCTTGTTATCATGACCAGTACTTATCCCTAAATGTATAAATTATCTAAAATAAATAATTGACAACAAAATAATAAACTTATAACTTCAATACGGTCTTATTTGGACTAAAAACTAACAAGTAAATAGATAAGTAAAGCCAATTGAATAATTTATGTACTTATTTTTCATTGTTTAGCCAAAAACAATAAGGTACTCATTTACATTATAGTACACAACCATTTTTAAAACTACTCTTATAAAGGAACTAATGGAAATTACAAAAGTTGGGGAACCTATTTAAGACTTTAAATACAGGTATTCTTATTAACTAAATGTACTTGGCAGTATTATGTCAGGTAAACGAGGACAGGCATCAATTGTGAGTTAAGTTGGTTAACATAACAGAGTATTGAACAATCAGAAGTAAAAATGAAGTATTCACGCACTACTCGAGCCATTCTTGTTGTGAATGCTGAAGGTTAGAAGTGACATTCAGTTCACATACAAATAACATAATATTATGAAGACTAAAGTGTTACAAAAACTACTTCTTTTTACAAACCTATCTTAAACTAGAACACTTTTCCTAGTGTAATAAAAAATGCATAAACCATCAAAGAAAAACTTGTCGAATATTGGCTATCTATTTTACCAAGGAGTAGCATACAGATGGAGTGTCAATACACACATTTATCTCCAGAATCAGCCATCAAAATCATGGAGTGTACATAAGCAATCGTGCAGATATTGAGTGATGTGATGAAGTGCGATACTTATCACTCCATTCATGGGCTTCTCCGTGATTTGTACCATCTTAAATTTCGTTTCCAAACTGTGTATTGGGTAGTATCCTAACAACTGTGTCTTTCGTACCTATTTTATCGGTGTCTATGAGGGATCCCGAGCTATGTTTCTTTGTTTTGGGTGCGAGGGGCGGTACCTCGCTGCAGGTGGAACAGTTATCATCAGTGACTTTGGAGCTGGATCCAGCGGCGCTGAACTTCTTCAGGCTACCGGTAGCGAGGGATCCATTGGAAGAGGAGCAATGTGGAGGCAGTAGTGGTACTCTCTCCTGCAGGTCTCGACTGGAGCCCGACGGCCGGTGTCCGAAACCGCTGGTTCCTGCCTCGGAAACTGCGATTTCTGGACAACCGCCCATGTTAATCCATTCTTGGATTCTGAAAAAGAAATATAGTAGGTATTACATTTGATTCAACAATTCCTTGCAACTGGAGTATAGCTGAATGAGTTAGGAAAAAGGTAATTGTGCGTCAAATCGTTGCGTCATTTAGGGCAGTGCACGTGTCACAGCGATATCTATTAAAAGTTGGCGCGCCGGATTGAAAAACGTCGCCGTAATGTATGCGACTACGTCACGTTTAGCCGGATTGTTATGGCGATGCGTAGGTACACGATATGGCTGCTACACATCACATCCCGATCGCTAGTTGACTAAGATTACCTACCTATTAACAATTTCTTCGAAGTTGGGTCTCCTCTGCGGCGTATGTTTCCAACAGTCCCTCATGAGTGAGTACATGGGTGCCGGACAATTTGCCGGCGCTGCCAGCAGTTCGCCGCCACGCACCATCGAGATCACTTCTTGATTACTATAACTGTTAAACAGAGAGCAAAATAAATTATTATTAAGACACAAAATTGATGGTCACATGGTCAGAAAGTTTTTGGTTGGCTAGGCTTTTGTATACCCTCACCAGGAAGTCGTTAAATAATCGATCACTCGGCATAACAACCTCGTTAAAGTATATAAGTCTAGTGTAACTAATGTTAAACAAAAAACGAGAAACAACCTTGAACTTAATCACACACTGACCTTCAACACAAATGACACATAATTACATGTCTGCTACAAGTTGCTATGATAATATTTTGTTCTTCGGTTCTTACCCATAATATGGCTGTAATCCATAGCTGTATATTTCCCACAACACAACTCCGTACGACCAAATATCGCTCTCGGTCGTGAATTTCCCATAAAGTATAGACTCTGGAGGCATCCACCTCACAGGCAACAAACTCTTTGACTGTACCTGTAACATATATCTAATTATTATAAGGACTTCAGGGTTTCTAGATTCTTATCTACCAAACCAAAAAATTACTTAGTATAATCATGATCCAAATCGCTATCAATATAGACAATATATCACAACTTTCAAAAAGTGTCATACAAGTTTCATATACAAAACAATAAAAAATGTTTATCATGCACAAGTTTCAGTATTGCAAATTCCAATGTGTGATACATTGTGATCTTCGATAAATATGCATAAATTTCTCATGCAACATAAAAATATTGCATGCCAAGCATTCACGGCAATCAACCATCATTCATTAAATTTTTTACTCAAGCATAAAATGCTCTTAGAACATAATTATGGTGAAATCAGTTTCATATTTATGCAAACAGATTTTTTTTAATATACTCACTCTATAATAATCTGAACTGTAGATATCTCTAGAAAGTCCAAAATCTGAAATTTTGACGATAAAATCATCAGATACCAAACAGTTTCTAGCTGCCAGATCTCTGTGAACATAATGATGGGATGCAAGGTATTGCATGCCTGATGCAATGTTGCTTGCGATGTTTAGCAATCTCATAGGCGGCAGTCCTTTCCCTGATGGTGGTGCACGTCCCATCAAAAACTCATGAAGGTCTCCACGAGCCATAAACTCAAACAACATACATAATGGCTCCTCTCTTAAAGCCACACCCACAATGCACACAATATTGTCATGGGTTAACTCAGATATTAGGTCTATTTCCCTTCTGAAGTCTGCCTGAGTTTTCGCTGAGGCATTCTCTTTCAATGCCTTTACGGCTACAAATTGTGTTTCACCATTCTTTTTCAGAGCTCCCTTGTATACTTTACCAAATGCACCTTCTCCTAATTCTTCCAGGAATTTGATTTGTGAAAGAGAATACTGTGGTATACGTAGCACCCCATTGCCACGGGTATTTCTTGTCAGATGAGGTTGATTGGCAAAATTGTTTGTCAATAACTCACTCATTTCTATTGGTGAATTCAATCTAGAATTCCCATAGATATTTTTATCTGCATTTGGTAGATTTATATCCCTTATTGCAGCAGCATTATTTTTGTTTTTATGTCTATAACATAAGCAGATGATAAAACCAATAATTGATAAGGTCAAAACAAGAAAGACTATAACAATGTATATCCATATTTTGTGAGCACACTTTGGAATATCACAATATTGCTTTTCTGTTTTGCCATCTTTTTCTATAATGCACCAGGGTTGCTCTAGAACTCCTCCAGGGTTTCTACAATAACTGTGTGTCCCAGCGAGTTCAGGGTAATCAGATAATCGAACATGTAATTGTTTTGACCATTCAATACAAGCCATCCCATTGTTTGCAATGTTTACTCTACCAAGATACCCACTGCCATTTTCCCAGTAGCATTCATCATCAGACACCATGACTGCACCAATGCTGATCCTCAGACAGTCAGGATCATCTTCAGGTAAGTCTTGACATTCCTCTAGTGTCAGCTGCTGGCCTATATGAGGATGTCGCTTAGCTATGGCATATTCCTTTTGACACAATTCATTCTCAAGAATCTCACAATCTTGTTTGCACACACGTCTAAGCACAGTTGAGTTGTATCGGAAATTAAACATGGCTGCAAATGAGCTATTTGAGTCTGTATACATACTAGGTAATTTTCCAATAGGTAAGTTTTCAAAAACAATTTCTGGCAAGTCATCTTCATTTATTTTACTGGAAGGATCTGATTGTAAGGAGAAAAGTTTCTTAGCCTCCTTGTAGAACTTCCTGTTGGTGATAAAAGGATCCCTACAAATAGGAAATGTTGAATAGCAGAGACTGGGCACCGCATAGCCTTCACAGCGGGGGCTGATGTCATTGGAATACTTTGTGACTTGGAAAGCTTTCAACAGCTTGTCTTCAAGAGCTGCTTGACTTGTGTTGTAGGGAATAAACACAAATTGACCTTTTAAATGTTCTGCACATACCCTGCCCAGGTATTCCTGGCATAGTGGCTCTAACTTTTGGGGCTCTGTAGAATTAGTGATGTTTGTATTCAATGTTTGTATATTCTCTGATATCATAACAGGAGTCGACTGAACATTAATGTCCAGTTGGCTGTAGATATCAGTATTAGGAAATAGTGATGCATATGTAGGAATCTCATAGTTCTCAACATTTTGTTCAACTTTTAACTGTGATGTTTGCTTTTTCTCATAGTTTTGTTTGATCACACATGTGTAGTTGCCTTGGTCAGTTACAGCTAAGTCTTTGATCCTCAGATTTGTACCTATAGTGCCATTAGTCTTATCAATTTTGGTAGTTATTTTCATTCTCTGGGTAGAGTTATCATCTATAATCTTATTATCTTTCAACCAATATACCTTTACATTTTCTAACAATTTTTGTTGAATATGATCTGGTGGGGATTCCTTCAACTGAGTAGCAATGCCTTCCTTGTTCTTTGTATATTTCTCAACTTTTGTATAATTCATTATCGCTTCACATTTGAAACGTACATCGCTTCTGGGTGCCCTGGTGATAACGGGAGGCAAGACTTTCGAAAAGAAAATGTCAAGTTTTATGTTCCATACTTTCTGTTCCGATGTAGAATTTGACTTCAGTAATGAGATAGAATCTGTTCGATCTGATCTTGTAGATTTAATTACACACAAATAGAAGCACAAAACAATAAATACACTGCAGTAGTTCATGACTAACACTTCCCATAACACCGATGCCTATCACAATTTTAAACTGAGTGTAGCTTTCTTATATATGAAGTTGCTCGTTTGCGTGGCACAACAAAATATTAATGTAATTAGCTTTATGCCATGTTTAAGTTACATATTTTTCATAAAACCTTTAAAAAGCTGAAAATTATTAGGAATACGAATGACAGCAAATAACACCAACCAATATCAATGACAAACTGACTGAGTTGCCAGGCGCAGTTTTTTAATTTCTGTCATTTATGCATTATTGTAAATAGTTGCCATGGCACAAGAATACATTCCGCTAGGAAGATTTTGGTAGAGGCACAAAATTATTTTGCAATAATATTTCGCCTGCTATTTTAACATGTCCCACAGTCACACCATCACACCAAAAAGGGAGCCAGTGAGCCTAATGCCTTCTATCTGTGCAGCTTCCTTCTTTGCTAACATTACTGCTTCGCAGAAGGCAGGCGGTCGCCTCCTCATTGTACGGGATGTTACAGTTTAAAAATTATGAAAAATATCTCATAAGTAGAACTTTATAAAGAATTCCTACGAAAATAATTTAGGACTAGATGAACACTTTTTGATGGTACAAAATAATTTCTGAACTAAGTTTGTAATTTGACCGTATAAGCAATTTTTTTTTTAAACTTAATGTGAATATTTTATTATCCTGAACATATCTTCTTTCAAATAAAAAAAGAATGATTAAAATCGATTCACGCAATCCAAAATTACCACCGAAAACCCAACATGTGTATAAAACTCGTCTAGTTTATATAAATTAGTAACTTTATGCTACTTTGCACTGTTAAGTCGTAGTTTAAGGGTTTTGTTACTCAATGAAAAAATTGTGACGAACGGAAAACAACGAAACCCTACAGTGAGCGTGGCCTGACACGTTCTTGACCAGTTTTTCCTTTTTAGGTACGGAACCCTAAAAATTAAATAATGTACTTACTTTGCCAAGTTTTCAAGAGCAGTTTTTTCATAGTAGAAAAACGTTTAAAATTTACCAGGTAAAACTGTATACAGTCAAGTCAAGAACAAAAGTACCTAGTGATGATGGACTCGTTGTCGTTATAGAAACTGCGAGATAATTAGATTACACAATGCGGCAAATAACTTGACTCAAGATTTTGTAGTGGGGGAAGCTCCTACCACTCATAAATTCGTAGATTTTGACAACTCGGCCTACCCCCACCTAGAAAATCTCTTGTCAACTTATTTAAAGCCTTCGTGTTTGGTAATAAAACACTAAATGACATTTTAAAATTATTATTATTAAAAAATAATGTAACTTGCAACATTATCAAACCGTATTTTTGAGAGGTTCATACGTTTCAATTTTCTACATTCGTTGAATTGGGCAGTTTAAAGAGTATTTTGCTCCAGTTCTTCTTCAATTTCCTCCCTTAGAACTAGTCCACCAAGGAGTGAAGAGTCTGGAGGAAGCCACTCGCAGCTGGTGTCTTCTGAAGAGCATGCCTGGAAATCAAAATACAATCTTTATTTATTGAAGTTCAGCCATAGCACATACGTCCCATAACACATAGAGAGGAGGCCTGTGTCCCAGCTGTGGGAACATTAATAAGGCTGATGATGATGATGATAGCACATACGTATAAACCGTTAAATTTTGGTCGTTTTCATCCCGTGGAGGGTCGTTGGTCCGGTACATGAAACACTATCGATTTGTAAAGATAAAATTAAAAAATAAAGTACCTACCGATATTTTTAGGGTTCCGTAGCCAAAATGGCAAAAACGGAACCCTTATAGTTTCGTCATGTCCGTCTGTCCGTCTGTCCGTCTGTCACAGCCGATTTACTCGGAAACTATAAGTACTACAGTGATGAAATTTGATGGGAATATGTGTTGTATGAACCGCTACAAAATTATGACACTAAATAGTAAAAAAAAGAATTGGGGGTGGGGCCCCCCATACATGTAACTGAGGGATGAAAATTTTTTTTTCGATGTACATACCCGTGTGGGGTATCAATGGAAAGGTCTTTTAAAATGATATAAAGTTTTCTAAAAAACATTTTTCTTAAAGTGAACGGTTTTTGAGATATCAGCTCTCAAAGTCGTAAAAAGTATGTCCCCCCCCTCTATTTTTATAACTACGGGGTATAAAATTCTAAAAAAAATAGAGGTGATGCATGCTAATTAACTCTTTCAACGATTTTTGGTTTGATCAAAGTATCTCTTATAGTTTTTGAGATAGGTTGATTTAACTGTAATTTTGGTTAAGTTATTGTGCTTACACTGAAAACGATGGCTGAACCTATAAGTACAAGGCAAAATATCGGGAGAGTTTAGGCTCCATTCACCAGGTGTATAAATTGACATAATAAGTTTATTATATTTGCTGCTACGGAACCCTTTGTGCGCGAGCCCGACTCGCACTTGGCCGGTTTTTTTTCTTAAGCTAAAATTAATTTAACGGTGTATTATTACATGCCTACATAAAAAAAAAAACATAGGTAACATGGAAGACTATTCCGCCTGACGCCCACCACTAAGTTAATTTTTGCTTGCACTCGAAATGGAAACTTCAAAGGTTTGGTTTGGCGCCATGCCGCTGCAGGATTCGAGCGATTTTTTTTTTGATCAGGCAGAAATTACTGCAATGGTACAGCATGACCTTTCTAATTGGCTCTGCGAACTTTAGCGCTGGTGCACTCGTAAAATAAATGGTTTTAAAAAATGCCAATATCAGGTGTTAACAGCAGTAGGTATAGAGGCTAGATTGGGGGGTATACGGAACAGGGAATAAAATCCCGCAAACCTCCGTTGAAACGGGAGGATGCTCTGACCAGACAGATGTTATCACCGTGTAGGTGGGCAAGTGTCCCATAGTTGATTTCGGGCTGTCTAATATCTAGAAGTATCTTCAAATCGCGCCGAGAACTTTGATTGCGCGATACAGGATTCTTGTACCTAGTTCTTATGTGGCACTATACACCGTTAAATCTAGAATTAAAGTTAGAATAAAAAAACAAAGTACTTTTTTTTAAAACTCGAATTAATTTAGGCATGTTCTAAATTGATTTCTTTAAGTAAACGTCAGCTGAGCGAGTTCAATGACCTGTAGGTAGTTAGTACGCAACGACTGACAACTACCTACAAGGTCAATGACTCGTTTACTTAAAGAAATTAATTTCGTAAATGCGTATATCAATAAGAGATTAAGAAAAAAAGTACGTTATTATTTTATTTTATCTACACAAATCGATAGTGTTTCATGTACTGGATCGACCCTCTTCGGGATTAAAACGACTAAAATTTAACGGTGTAGATGTCGCTATAGCAGTAACAACTGCAAACGGCAATTATTTTTTTTAAACCATTTTGTGTCCTTGACGTGTCCGTTGAATTTACCACTACATAAATGACTTTCACAGTTCATAATCAAGTGGGTACCTAACTAAAAAGTAGGTTATAGTAGTTTAGGAAAAAAGAAATATCTTTACAAATTGACGTGATTCATGAACCGAATGGACCCTCCACCAGCTTGTGGAGGGTGAGCAACGGGTAGCTCGCCATCCGGTTGTCTGGTAATAGTCCGGACCAAGCCAGTCGTTGACGGCGCGCTCTGTTCCCGCGCGCCTCAAAGATTTGATAGCAAATGGAGTGGCCTAACTGCAGGGCCGGAGCCTACTGGGGCCCCGGTCCGGTTTTTTAAAGGAAGGTCCGACCCTAGTATGAAGGCTAATAAGGAATAGGGTTGGTGGGTCGTATACCGATTTTTACCAACATAAAAAAACCTCCACGGGATTAAAACGATCAAAATTTAACGGTCTATAATATCTAGTTTAATTAACTATATCTAGTCTAGCTGCTGTTTGCAATTTACAGACTTTCTAGCACGTACAGTGCTTAGGGTCTATTTCCAAGTATGGTTTCGACTGGCCTCGATGTCAGTAAAGTCTCCGATCGTGATCATTGTGTTTTCAAGCATAAACACGTGCCTGTAGTTTATAATGATACAGTTAGCAAAAAACGTCGATTATTAGTAAATAAATTATTACTAGTTCTATTCTTATTATTAGTTCCCGCGCGCCTCAAGGAGTTGTCAGCAAACTTCAGGGTCGAAGCCTTCTACAGCCGAGGGTTGGTACAAATATGTTACCGGGGCTCTGGGTATAAGGCAACGGAGGAACGGGGTAGGTTGTTTAGTCAGTAAGAGTCTGACACCTTCCTATTTATAAAATAAAATAAAAATAAAATAAAGACACTGTTTCCCGCTCCGCCCAAGAGCGGCACTCGTCATTGGATGATTTTTACCTACCATAAAAAAAGTAAATAAATTATTGTCCACAAAACTATTTGATGAATGCACTTAGGTACAGATTACCCATACCCACCCATAAATTAAGATTTATGCGACTTTTTGGTGTAGGTACAATAATTATATTTTATTCTATTCTACTATTTAGTGTTTAAGTTAAAAGTTTTATCACTGATGCTTTTTATTTATTTAATGAAAAAATTTGGTCGTCTTTCGTTGCCGACTGTACCGAACAACTATAGATTAGGCGCATCTACAGACTCTACAGTATGGACACTTTCATCCGAAGTAGAGAAATAAACATTACTCTTATAATGTGCTGTGTGTTATACACACACAGTACAGTACCTACATTATAAAGCTGAGTAATGTTTCACACAGACAACTCTTTACACACAGACTCAGCTAGAAATAGACACTAGAGTCTATATTCTATTCGCATATAAGATTACACATTTAAAGAAACATTTTTTTACTGTCTAATCAACCTATTTTAACTTCTATTCCGAAGACATAAGGATGACATTAAAAACAAAAAAGTCGTTAAAAAAAACAACTATTTACTGCAGCCGTTATTTGTCATTCCTCCAACGTAATAAAACTCAAAATCGGTTGAACGCACAGTCATAAACGGTTTTCATGTCATTCGTCATTTTGAACGGAGTACCTATAGCTCATGACATCACTTTTCCTCTTCACCATCTTGATATCAAATTAATAAAATAAAACAAAATTAACGTCCCTGCCTGAGTTCGAAGGTTCAAATCTAGGAAAGAACTGCAGATCAGAAATCGTGGCCGTAACAGATAATGTTAGGTTAGGTTAGGTTAGTCAACCTATGCTAAAACAAAAAGGAATCTGGTTTCTTTATGGTAGGTAAAAATCATACATCGTGGAGCGGGACACAGTTTCAGACTCTTACTGACTACAACCTACTCTGTTCCTTCCTTGCTTTGGTCCCAGGGCCCTGGTAAAACACTTTCGCATCAACCCTTGCTCCCAAGAGGCTTCAACCATGCTGGACCCCTACAGTTTGACAACTCCTTGAGGGTTCAGTGCGTGCCGTCGACGACTTGGGTTCGGTCCGGACCGGACCAGACGACCGGACGGAGAGCTACAAATTGCTCGTAGTCCGCAAGCCCGCGTCTATGGTAGGCGAAAATCGGGATCGGAGACACGGCTGCGGCGTGAACGCCGTTGCCTTTGCCTGATTAAGAAGATTTTTTCTGACCCTCAAAGGACCGCAAACGTGTATATTGGTTTGTATATAGTTTTAATTTCAACTCGATACCTGCATGTTCTTGAGATAAAGGGCCTTGACCTTAGAGCATATAACCAGGTTAAATGCTCTAAGGCCTTGACAGACCGAAATATAGATAGACAGGCAACAAACTGATCCTCAGCCTAGAAAATCACTTTGTTGTATATCTGTGTCAAAAAACTCCCAAAGAGGCTCTAGGGGTTTTTTTTTTCATTCATTTTTCCTATTACGGTGCGGAACTGTAAAAAGGAAATTCATAACAGACCTGACACCTGCAGGATGTAGCCTCCACGTAGTGGAAGGTGTCGGTTCCGGGCTGTACTCCAGGGTCGCAGTTCCGCAGCTTCACGGAGGCGTGCTTGCGGTCCCCGTGTACGCAAACCGGGTGATGGGACTGTTTGTAGGGGAACTGCCAGTCAGCTATCTGTAAGTTAAATAAAAGAATAAAAGTCAAAATCTTTTTATTTCACATAGGCCTACACGGGCACTTGTAAAACGTCAGAAGCTAGTGCACGGTTCCAAATTGGTTGTTTCCTATGGAGAAGAACCGACAAGAAACTCCATTGTTACTCTTTTAAAAAAATTGGTTTGTTACGTATTAACATATAAATTACTAGCTTTTGTCAGCGGCTTCGCCCGCGCACATAAAATATAGCCTATGTCACTCAGGAGTAAAGCAGCTTTCTATTATTGCTAAAATTGCTCCAATCGGACCAGTAGTTCCAGAGACAAACATAAAAACAAAAAAACAAACTTTACCTCTATTATATTAGTGTAGATGTAAGGACAGTGCAGACCAGTCAATATAACTTCATATTTACATCATCACCAATGAAGCTTTAAAATATGAGTTCAAAGGCCTAAACTCATGCCCCAAAGAAGAGACACAAGGCCCAAAAGAAGTAGGTTATTCGAATAAAATTCATGTCAATGTAGCTAAGAAAGCAGAAATTTTTTTTAAAAAGTTATGAGCCAACAACGTTTCATTTTTCTTGGTGTTTGAGTGTAAAAAAGTAAACAAAATAACGTAAGATCTTCAAAACAAAGTCAGACAAGTCAGTAAGTATCGACAAAGCTCAATTACCAACCTAAGACCGCCTTTGTACCCATTCATGTAAGTTTCTGTGAAATTATTACTTTTTTGGTGTAGAATAAAGTATTATTCTATTCTATTCTATTACCAGATTTCATAAAACACGATCTTCCACTTGATGTAAGTACTCGTCAAGAGTAACTGCGCGCTTTTTGACCGCACCCATCTGCTCAAGACCGCTACCAGTTCAACCTCAATAAATTATATTAGAAGAGCGGGCCTCCTAGCACAAGTATTTCTTATAATAAATAGGAGATCCATATGTATATAGATATAGAAGCCATAAAGTTACTGAATAAATCATTATTATAACCAGCCAAAAAATATTTGGCGCAAAAGCCGTCAGGACGAGCCTGAGTATTAGTTACCTCGTGTGAAAGACAGTATCCCCCGCAGCCCAAAATCTTGACATCATCCCAGCAGCGTCTTCCGTTCAGGTCTGTCTGCATGGCTTTGTGCGTGTGTCTTTTGATCTTGCAGCGCCCAGTCAACGAGGCACCAGCGCAGATCAGCACACAGCAGAACATCAGCGACAGAGTGCTGGCACTCAGGCCTCTCATCAATCCCGACATTTTCGACACTGGAATGATTTTGTTTTAAGCACTTTTTACGTCCAATAGAAACAAAGCGAAGGTTTAAAATTGGAAAAGAAGATAGGTAAACCAAATAGTAAGACTTAAACAGAACTCATGCACTGTAAGAAGAACCAGAAAATTTTAAGAATCAGAAACTTTAATTAACAAAAGATTGGCTGAGACAATTGTGCTCAAACCTTATCTGAAGCTTGATCCCGAACTGTGTGTCGAATCTCGTCGCAGAATGATTTTATAAAGCAGCAAAGTGGACGTCACGGCATTTCTCTCACTTCGCTTCACAAGACTATGAGCCACGAACCATTAGCTTCAGAATTACGCCGTTAAGCTGGATAAAAATAGAGAAGAATCGCCCCTTAGAATACTTACATCACATTTGCATACTTAATTTAGTGCCTTTAGCACTGTTAGACGAAATACTATCTTCCCTAAATATACATATACAGCCTTTAGCTATCTAGTTAGTAGCTAAACCAGTACAAAACACAAGAAATTATCTTTAGAGGAACGTCATCTGAAATCCAACTAACTTCCTTGTCCAATAACGTAGTGTAGGTACCTACATTTTACGCAGATAAAAAGACGCTAACAAGATAAAAATAAAGCTAATAAATAAACAAGGAGAGCTTACTAAATAACGAGATTTCAAGTCGACCCAAAAAAGTCATTAAAAGCGGTGGTGCAGAACAAATTGGCTCATTTGTGCGAGTTCCTTGTCGCATCCCGCGGCCCCGCCTGATGGAGTGATGGCCGCGGTTTGACCAAATTCAAAGTTCGAACTAATTGCATCGCGTTCCTCATACCTTATACCCGTATAATTACATAAATCTCAGTAAGTCACCGCTCTGCGTAAGTAAACATGTGTTGCAAGAGATTTTTAAATTCAGATCAATTTTTAGAATGCAAGTAATAAAGTAGTTGGAATTCCAAAACTGAAACATTTAGGAGATAGCAAATACATAAAGAGAAACCACCATTTGCAAATACATTTGTTACAGCCGTGCGATTCACAAGACAAAACATCTTTCCAACAACAAATCATCGTGGAAACAACTGTTGAAAACATATCTACCGATAACGGTTGATATTTTTGGGTACCTACCGATATGTTTTCCATAGTCTCAGCAAACGGTTGGAGAGATTAATCATGTTGGTTTTGTAAAACTTCCATAGTTAACCATAATTAGTCAAGATGCATTCTTAGGAACCGATTTTGTTAGAAAACTTGTTAGGGTAAATACGCCATACGTCGGCCCCCCCCCAAACTTCGGCCGTCTGCACATTTTCAGCTTGCGTTCCTTTAAAACGTAATAAAGTGGCAAGAATGCCACCCTAATTGCAACCTTAGTTCATACTATATATGTACAAACCGTTATTATCCCATTACGTCGCTCACTCTTCGCGTACTGAGCGTCAGCAGCGATTGCGCCGTCGAAGCGTCATGTCCATATTAAAAGTACCTTACTTGCTGTGAATACTCACATTTCGGGGATTGATATTAGAACGGTAAGACATTCCTTTATTTTTGTTTTAAGCTTTCTTATTAGTAATAAGTGATTTTTACTATATTTTGAGATAGTTTTTCCAATGTTTTACGTATTGTTTTAAGGGAAAAATAGGAGGCCGCCAATAGAATACCAATTTTGATTTAAAACCGAATTCTCGGCCGTGGCCGACTTAATGTAAATGCAGTCTGTTTTAAAAATTCCAATTGTAGTAATTCCATTGGTTCTATAAGAGAATTTGCAACGCATATAGACCAATAAATCTATTTTACGTTTAATCGCCAAATGGCGGCCGGGGTGATATTAGTTAAATCTCGAGAAATAATGGACACGAAATAGGGGCCGGCTTTAGAAATATTAAAGATCGCAATGTCGACCAGCCTCAAATTCGAGCGCCACTATACAGGCTGATTACTTTTTTATTTTCTCAAAGTTAAATATTAAATTTATTAATATTGTAAAGACGAAGAAGAAATAGTAGGAGTTGATAATATTATTAATAACCTCTCTATAATTCAAAGTTATCACGAGTTCCCCACAAAATCTCTTTATATTTCGAACTAAATCAATACATTTGTTTTTTTGTTTCGTGGAGGTAATCCCATAAGACTGAAGAGATTACGACTTTTTTAATTCATGACAAACACATTTATAATTAGCATAGCATAATAATGTTTAAGTAACCTTTATTTTATTATTTACCGACAAAACAATCACTTGTAAATTATTACAGTTTTTTTTTATTTGATGTTTTTATTTTATTTTTTATAATTATAATATATAACATTGTTTAAAGCAAATAGAAAAATACTTTACCTGGTAAGTATTAAACAAATACGATTAATAATGTAGGCATAACTACTTGTGAGACTCCTGCCAAAATAAATCATATTAATAATATTTGTCAGTTTTAATTTACAACACCCTATACCCGGCCGACATTTGGGAAAAACGCGACCGACTATGGGCCATGAATGGCCGACTTTAGGAATTTTTCGTTCTCGATGCATTTAAACCTTAGTACTTTTTCCTTGTAATAGAAATGTTATCCTTATGCCCATAAACATGAAATACATATAACAAACTATCAAAAACCGCATCAGAAGCATCTTCATGTTGCAAATTGACGGTACCAGAGCCATCCCAATATAGAAAAACCGTTAGGGGGCCGACATTTAGCGTATTTACCCTACCCAGTTTATTAACAAAATCGGTTCCTCGTATTATAAATTATAGGAGTTGGTTGAACAGCCTTCGATTTTTGAAAAGTTTGTACCTACCTACTAAAAGATTAAATCAACCCTTCTAAGCTTTCAATAGCTTTTAATTTTATACAGCATGAATCACCTCATTTGCATGTGGATTGGTAGGTACCTACGTAGGTACTGTATATATTGTCGCTGTGAGTTAAACAACCCCTGGCGCATTCATGATTTTAGCGCAATTTGTGGGCATTGTGTTTGTCCATATTCGCCGGTGCCCTGCACTTGTGTAAAGTAGACTTATTGCTGACAGGAAAGTGCAACACAGAGACCTATTTTAAGTATTCGATCTCTATTATGATTAAATATACAATTTATTTTAATGTTTTTTAGACAAGAAAATCATTACATAGTATAAAACAAAGTTGCCCACCGCTGTCCCTATGTATGCTTAGATCTTTAAAAGTAGGTACGCAACGGATTTTGATGCGGTTTATTTAAATAGATAGAGGGATTCAAGAGGAAGGTTTATTTGTATAATACATGCATAATATATTCAATATCAGTACCCGTGTGAAGCTGGGGCGGGTCGCTAGTTAAATAGCCGTCAGTATCAGTAGCCGTGTGAAGCTGATATCCACAGATGGGGGTTCTCGGACGGTTCTGATCTTCAGAGTTTGTGCGGCGTCTCTCCGCAGATCATGTCCCATCTTCCATCCTGCAATGCGTGCTCTACTACCTGTTCACGTAAGGACCTAAAAAGAGCGTCAGTGGAAAGCATTGCCGTGGTCGAATACTGGGCCAGACACTTTGGCTCTTAGCTGGTTTTGCCATCGACACGCTAAGAAGAAATAAAGCTAATCTGAATCATTATTAGGTAGGTAAGCCTACATGTTCAGAGGATTTTTCTTGCCACTTCAATAATTGTTTTCAAGTAGGTACATTTTTTTATTTTGTTGAGTTGATATATTTGGCAATGCTGAAAGTCATCTTACTTCGTTTTTGAGAGAGCATAGCACTCTAACCTTTTGAGTATCGAATCGACATACAAAATAGGTACCTACCTACAATGATTAAGTGTTCCGAACTTTTATTTAGGCCTCTGAGTTGTTAGTAGATTCTAGTTTTAATAATGTTTAGTATAATCTAACTGACTAACATATCAACGGAAACTACTGGGACTAGGTACAATTACAATAGTAGGTACAATTTTGCACAGTTTCCTTTTATGGCGTAAAGGAGCACTAAGAAAGGATTTCTTAAAATTCACCCCCTAAATGGGTGAAATGGAGGTCAAAAGTTTGTATAGGTAGAGAACCCTACCTACTTACACGCGGGTGAAACCGCCGTGCTGGCATAAAGCTAGTTAATTACAAAACTTGCTAACCCTATGCTTAGGTTAAAACAATACCTAATAATTTGATGAGTTGATTCTAAATTCAAATGCTCCACCACAGACAATTTCAAACTGGCTATTCAGTCAATTCAGCGATATTATACCAAACTAAGGGCATAAATATTTCTTGATTAGAGTTTTACGAATCTGCTAATCAATTTCTGTGGCAAAGTGTTAATGTTTAATCTTGATTATAAGTCCGGTTCAGCAATCCTGCTCCAACCGTTCAATTTGCTGTTTGAATACCGTTATGGACTTATGGTAAGGTATGATTACAAGCAGCAAACTGCGCTAGCTCCCTCCCAATGCTACCATGTAAAGTTAACAATCGGCAAATAATATGGCGATCACAAAACTCCCGATGACATTACTGCAGTGATTCATAAAGTTCCTGATCGAGATACTTGGAACACACCATAAGCGACGAACGATTTGTCAGTTCAGTAATGGCTTTGTTGGGCAATTTATACGTATAGGTATAGTTAGGTGCAACAAAGGTATGTAGGTGTAGTAATTCCATCTTAGGTGCGGGCTTGTGGACGGCGAGCAATGGGTAGCTCGCCGTCCGACCGTCCGGTAACCGTCTGGACGGATCCCAAGTCGTGGATGGCGCAAACTGTTCCCGTGCGCCTCAAGGAGTTTTAAGCAAACCGATTTTTTAAACCTGTATTTATATAGAGTTTTAGTTGTTAGGTATCCGTGGCAACATTCGTCAATACACCTTGCCTTTCAGGTGGAAAATCATCAATAACCTTCTTCCGTTCTACTACGACTAAACACACTTGTGTTCCTTAAGATGTCCTTTCAGTTCCCCAGGGTAACTGTTCCGAACAATCCGGCAACACTAGCTTTGACATCCTTATACCAAAAAACCAGACAAGTGCGAGTCGGTCTCGCGCACTGAGGGTTCCGTACTTATGAAATACTTAATTCAATTCCCGAATCGAGTCTTGAAGATTTTTCCGAATTTTGAAATATAGTTCGAAAGAGAAGTTTTTGGAGAACGTTACTACAAAAGAGATTGCAAAAATTTGTATTTGACTCCGTACCAACTTCTTTGACAACAAATATTAAAATGAATAAATGATTTCGGAAATGACACTGTACTTTTTTGCGGAAGTAAGAATTGTTAACCATTTATTAACATTTTTAAAATTTTATAATGTGGTTAAAAAATCAGTAGGTAGGTACATCATACACATAAATGAAATGGCGCAATATGGTACGGGGTATAATCTCTTTACATTATTCAGATTATTCCCTATATTTGTGCTATGAGACCTTGCTTCATGAAAAATTTCAGTTTTCTAGGTCAATGAGAGCTATCGTATGAATTTTGATTCTTTTGATAGATTCTATGAGTTTTTTTACGACATAAACGTCCGTAGACTTGAGTGTACGGTTTTAACGCCAACTCGATAGTTCCACGCGTTCGATCTTGACAGACAGATAGACAGGTGGACGAACAAGAAAGTGATCGTATAAGGTTTCAGTTTTTTTCTTTTGAGTTACGGAACCTTAAAAAACGAAAAGCGATGGCCTTTAGTTGTTTATCCAAAACTTCACTCCCATTAAAGTCGTGGTTTTCAAAGTGTTACCGTTACTATGTTACTTTCTTGTTATCGCTTGGGAAGGATACACGCAAGCTTTGCGGGGAGTTAAGTTGACGTCACGTGTCGTTTCATTCAACTATCTGAAAAGTGTGAGTGCAGTGAATAAGTTCTTTTTGTAAAAACTATTCATACGTGTGTTAATTAGAACAGGTAATTACATAACTTTTTTTTTATTTAAGTAGGTAATTAGTGGATTTGTGGGTATTTAAAAACATAATGAATTTATTTATATTTTAAACATTTGAACTTCAAATATTAGGTACATTACCCACGCTGTAAACGGTTCGGTTTAATAATTAAAATACTGCTAACATGTAAAGTCGTATATGTGGGCCCAGTAGGTAAAAGCGTTACATAAGATACTTTTCCCCCGAAAAGTATCATTGGTATTTAATTTAACACAAAACGATTATAGTAATAAAAAAAAACAAAAATAACGCAAAAGCATCAATAAAAACAAAAGGGATTTCTTCTTTTTTTTTGGTCTATTTTTGTTCCTAAAACTAGCCAATTTTTATAATATTACCTAATCATGTCTCTTTCAGGAACATAAGAGATCTTAAACTCTTTGGATTTATAAAAAAAAAGCGAAACCATTAAAAAAAAGAAAAAGAAAATGTATTTCTTTTTTTTCTTCTTTTTAAGTCTTTTACTTAATTTTTTTTCGTAAAAGTGGCCAGCTTTTTTTTTAAATAATTATTAAAATCTCTTTCTGGAATTCTCTTACCTATATTTGTTTTACATGCTTGTTTTGTATTTTTTTTTCAATATAAAGAGAAAAATAAAATCGTACGTTTCTGCTACGTAGGACCGTAGGTTTGGTTGATGAAATTCCTGGAAAGCTGACCTGTAACATGATATTTCAGTAACAGGCCGTGAAATTGTCGGAACATGCTAGGGACACGGCGCGGCGTTGGGTTGGGGCTGGCAAATCTGGCTTTACATTAATAAAGTGAATCAAAATAGGACGAGGTATATTTATTATAGACACTAGGTGTGCCAGACAACGCGCACAAACGAAAACCATGGATCCAGTACGTGATTCTGGCTAGACCCAGAGCATTTTTTATTTTTTATGGTAGATAAAAATCATCCAATTACGAATCCCATCCTTGGGAGAGCGGAAAACTGCGCAGACTCTTACTGACTAAACATCCTAACCCGTTCCTTTCTTGTTTTAATCCCAGGGCCCTGGTAATACGCTTTCGCATCAACCCTTGGCCCCAGGAGGCTTCGACCCTGCTAGGCCCAGTTTTGTCAGTTGTTTCAGTTTGCTGACAACTCCTTGAGGCTTCCGGGAACAGAGCACACCGTCGACGACTTGGGCTTGGTCCGGACAGGTACCGGACGATTAATGTTTTAAACTAAGAATTATTTAGTTTCATGCAGTTTAAATTAAACCCAGTCTGCTAGCAGGCAGGTTCAAAGCCTACTGGTACAAAGAAGGAACGGGGTGGATTTTTTAGTCGGCAAAAGTCTCACACTATCTGCCGCACCGTCCATACCGTCCATGGACGGTGCGGCAGATTTCATTGGATGATTTTTACCTACCGAAAAAAAAGTCATGGTATCTATTCGTTTGTGCTTCTATGTGTGACACACCATGTATATGTACTTACTGTGCGTTCCAAATAAGAACAGGATCGATTGACAGTATGTGACCTCACGCCTTTTTGTCAAATCGAAAATATTTTTGCAAAATTGAAGAACTCAGTAAAATTTAAAAACTGGATTCTAATTTAACTTTTTTTGTTCACAGTTCGTTAAATTTTACGTAAATAAACTGAATTTTAAAATTATCTTGCCTCGATTTGACAGTAATTCGTGACGTCACAACATGGTAATTAATCCTATTCTCATTTGGAAAGCATTGCACGTATTTAGTTTCATAAATCTTGAATAATTTGTTGCAAAGTCTGGCGCACGCAAGGCTCTTGGGATCTTACGGTTTTAAAGCATAAGCGTATTTTTTCAGCTCCGATAATGAAAGCAAGAAAAAAGTCGACAGAAGATTTAATTAAGCGGCGATGCTGATGACGGAGTGGTCGGAAGCAATGGTGACTGGTTCTTACGGTCAACTGTTGTTGACAGTCTTCGCTCTGGTGATGTTTTTTGGTAAGGTCCACTTCCACTTCCATTGACCACCGCTAAGTTATTTTTGCTTGCACTCGAACCGAAAATTGTTTTGCTTATTCAGAAGTTTGTTTTGGTTCGGAAACTCAATTACGAAAGCCTTATCTACGGTAACAGATTTTAATATGGACATTTTCGATCTTTACCGGTGACCTCTGAATGCACTAATTTCTCTGGAAGCGAGAAGCACACGGAAACGTTTAATGCCGCGGTTTTAGAAAGATATCTTTAGAGTATACCTATCGAGACGTGTAGGTAGGCTGCATGATCGTTATAAAGAGATCCCTGAGTGGTTTATGTGTATAGTTCATACGTAAACTATTTTCATACTACCTATGAGTTTTGTGATAAAGTTCGCAATTCCAATTTATCTTACCTAATTTATTAGCATGGCAATAAATTAGGTAAGATAAATATAATGCCTTACACAAATATACTGGGGCGTAAAAAATTGCGTCACAAAAAAACTGCGATATATCCCATTGTTATTATTTATTTATTTATAGTTAATTAAAACGGCACAGGTCCAATTACATTAATTAACATAGAATATTATAAAAAAAAAAAAAAATCATTCGAATAACATACAATACAAAATTAATGTCAAATTCAAAGATATACAATTTGTGGATAAAATTAATAATAATTATTTGCGTAAATGGTTAAATAAATTAAATACATCATAAACTAACATGTAACAGTGGACACCCTCGCATATTGTCTCTCACAAAACACTAGACAAGCACACATTATTCTCTTCCATTCATCGGCAAACACATCACATTCAGGGTTGGCAGTCAGGAAGGCGTTCAGCATCCTTAGGGTTCGACATACCGGGGACTCAGCTCGAGAAACAGTCATGTTCATATAGATTGATCATTAATATGTTTGTTGTTTAAATGAATGTTTGTTTTAAGGGAGTCCACAGACATAGGTACTAGTATCCAGGATGTAGCAAGCAACCTAGTAGTGCTACGCAATCGTTGTGTCGTAGCAACTCAAGGCTGCAGGGGTGCTTCGCTAGTGTTGCGTCCTTGCAACCAGGCAACCCGGTGCTACACAAATGTTGTGCCGTAGCAATTTAGGGGTGCTTCGCTAGTGTTACGTCGTAGCAACCGAGTGGAGCTACGATAGCGTTGCTTCGTAGCCATTTTAGCGTCTTTTTATGTAGTCAATATTACTACTGTGCTACCGTACATAAAACCAATCAAGCGAAACAAGACTATCACTCTATTGAAAATAATGTAACGTAAAAATCATTAAATTAAGTACATCAATCAGTCAGCACATTACCCCTGAAGTTGGTTACAAGGTCTCTAGTGTAGTAGACTGATAATACCTACTTAACGTTGTCTCATTGTGCAGAGTATGGAGTAACCTGTCTGGAGCTGCTAGAACTCCGAGTACCAGCGCAGGTGGCGCTAGGCACGCACGCGGCGCTGTCGTGCCGCTGGGCGTTGGGTCCGGCTGATGTGCTGTACTCCGTCAAATGGTACAAGGACGGCAAGGAGTTCTTTCGCCAAGTACCACGTGACCACGAGCCGCGCAGGAAATTCCCGTTACCTGGGGTCGATGTGGAGGTTAGACCCTTCCTTAAATTGTCTCACTGCTAGGCAATCACTTCCCTTTATTCCATCAAACAGTCACTTTGGAGTGCTACTTCTTCCCAATACGTAAGAAAGACAGCCAAGCTACCCCACTATCTCTTTCAAGTTTATAAAACAGGCTAAAACGAATCTTACTAATTTTCTCATAAAGTAAGGCAGAAGCGTATTACAGTAAATTAATCTGTACATAATTTACTCGTTAATTACAATAACTTTCTAAGACTCATATCTCTATTGAACCATACTCTTATTAAATTTAATTTACTCGTTTGTTTCTCGCAGCAATCGGATTCGTCCGGTTCGAGTCTGGTGCTCTCAGCGACCACGTCCGAGACTGCCGGACGGTATCGCTGTGAGGTTTCCGGTGAAGGGCCACTATTCCCCACCGTGTCCGGACATGCAGATTTGGATATTGTCAGTGAGTCTACCTACACTTTTTTAATAACTGATTTTTTGTATCTATTATGGCCCATATGAATAATAGTCCTGGTTCCCTGGTACATTGTTTGTATGGAAAATTAGCTTAATACTGATAGTAATCATGTGCAAATTATGTATCAGGGAACCTGGACTATAAGGATGTTATATTTCTCCATTTCTAGTCCTTCCTGAACATGGACCAGTCTTGTCAGGACTACGATCGAGATATCGCCTCGGGGATCGTGTGCAGGTAAACTGCACTTCTGGCCGGTCCAGACCATCTAATAGCCTCTCGTGGTACATCAACGGCGAGCCAGCACCCACCACAGCAGTGATGCCATCGATCCACCGTACCTTTGCTGGCTTAGAAACTACTACGCGGCTGTTAGATTTTATATTAACCGAGCAGCATTTTAAGAGTAATGGACTCAAAGTAAAAGTAAGTTAAAGCACAACATTATAATAATGTACGTAACCCGAAACATCGGAAACATGGACTTCTGAAATAAAAGTGTGGAGTGGTAGGCGGACGCCTCCTTCTGCGAAGCAGTAATGCTAGCAAAGGAGGGGGCCGCAAGCGAGAGAAAACGGCCCTTTCGCTGCAGTCGCCATCGCGATTCCAATTCTGATTTCCAGCCACCGTAGGCACGGGCTTGCGGACGGCGACCAATATCCGAACCGCCTCAAGGAGTCGTCAGTAACCGTTGAGGTCTAGCAGGGCCTAAGACGACTGGCTTCTGAAAGGAACGTCCGACCCTGCTATGAAAGCCTAAACAGGAACGGGGCGAGATTTTTATTCAGTAAAAGTCTGACACTAACTGCTCTACCCAAGGGCGGGGGATGTGAAAAAATACTATGCGTATTATTTTGGAAAAATTTAATGTTTTTAATTTTTTATTAATTATCTTCTTGTTCCAGTGTCTAGCAACCATTGCAGCTATCTATTGGCGAAGCAACGAAGAAAGCGCTCTGTTAGAAAAAGAGAAGATCTCTAACAAACTAACACTGTTCACACCAGAAACAAACACAAGAGCTGACCGTGTCCATTCTAATTTAGCGGAATTACTCACTAGTTCCGCAACCAGTGTAGTTATTTTGCTTTTAGCGGTTTTCTGTATAAGGCTCTGTTAGATTTAAGACAAGATTATTTGATAAGAAATGAATGATTGGTCTGGCGAGAGGGAATTTCTTATCGATTAGCGGAACTAGCTCACTCAACCTTTTTAGTTCCTTAGTAGTACTACTATTCATAATAAGTTTGTATACCGAGCATTGGCTGTATTTTTATGAAAAATAAAGACATAAAGTAATGACTTCATTATTATTTTATTTATGACAGTATCAGTAATAAATAATTAAATACACTCAAATGAATTTGTTTTTCCAGAATTCCAGTGTTTAGCAATATAATGTAATAGTAGTTTATAGGTGCAACATATTTATGAGCAAGTGGGGGATCAAAAAGATGGCACCTATATGTAGGTCAGAAAACGAAGTGAGCAAAGTTGAAAATGTTAAAATTAGTAAGCAAAACCGATATGAGATTAAAGACCCACCGACTCCGCTTGGGTCTTTTCACAGTAAGTAATAAGAACCTTTTGAAATGTTGGTATTCATGTAAATGTAGTTAGGATGTTATTTAAATTTTCATAAACCCATAACCACGTAGCAAAAAAGTAGTAAATGTCCCAGGCTCCACTCATTAATGGCACAACATGCGTTCAAGGATCCTACATTTAAACGCAAAAAATCTAGTCAGGGCAAACAAATTGGAATACAAATATAGCTGTTTTGATTTCTTTTGTAATGGCCCACGTAACTAGATCAACAGAGTCTCAGTATAAAAATGCTGCTTTTTTACAAATGCTTGATTTAGGTACACAATGAGGCGGTTGTGGTTAACATGTTGCGAATTTTTGCGGCCCCTGTAGCGTGAGGCTCTGTACCATTGAAACCCAAATTATTATATTTTAATGTATCTGACCCAATCTTAAAATCCACGAGGTTATTGGTGTTCATTGTAATTTACACATAGGTACGCACAAAATATGTAGTTCGATCAAATCTCTGTAAGATCCTAATGAGCTCGAATTTGCCACATGCCCAAACTGGCTTAATCCGCCTCTGAACCCTTTATGTCAAAATGTCTATGAATCCGTTGATCAGTATTCTATTATTTTCATATTTCACCGGTTTCATTACCTTCTTTTTCTTTCACGCTGTAGTGAAGTAAATAATATTATTCAGTCTACAGCAAAGGTTTACTATCCTTGGGGCCCTTAACGTGCCTTATCTTATCAAAGCGTATAGGGAGGGTACTGTTTTTAAGTAAAATTCTTTTGTATATCAGTAATAGCAATCGATAGCGGTCGATGGGAATGGGACATGTTTTTCAATAAAATGACATTTAAGATTTACTGTTATCTGTGCTTATTTTTATTATCTGTCCACAGAAATGTCATGTTTTATTCTAAAGGTGTGTGTACATGGAGATCACAAATAATAAAAACAATCTACCACACAAATAACAATGAGTAAATTTAAATAATGCTAGTTGTATTGTCACGTTTTAACTCTATTGTGTACTAATTCTCTTTAGTTTTATTTCATAATAATGTAAAAGAAGCGGTCTATCTGAGCTATAGGAATAATAAAAAGCTATAAGTCAATTCAACAGCTATATGGGCGTCTAATGTGTACACTAGTTTATTCCGACTTCAACAAAAACAATGATGATATCGCTTCAGTAGTTCAGCAATAAAATACAGCGCACTCCTTAAAATAAACATTAAAATGTCCAATAGACCACATTCTAAATCCAGAATAAAAGTTTGTAATAAATCTGTGTTTCACCTTCAAGACAAAAAAGCTGACGAAAATGAATTATCTCTTGGTTTAATTAAATCTGCGAAGAGGACCGGACAGCTCAGTTTATGCAACAGGGGTCTGGGGACAGGTGAGACGGAATTGTTTAATAAATGTATATGTATTGTAATTGACTGTGTATGTCACATAAAACCTTGCCACTTATTTATTCTTACAGTGTACCCAGTACAGTTGTATTCATTTTTAAATCTCTGATCTCACAGGCTAATTGTTATGGAAAATGTTTCGTTTTTATAGAATGAGTTGATTGTAAAATATAGAATAGTAATATTATGTACTTAGATTGTATAAATAAAACTAATAAACAAACAGGCTTGATATTTTAAATATAGAACTACTAGCCAATCTGGCAAACATTGTTCTGCTATAAATTATGAAAAAGAAAAATATAGGGGTTTGAGCTAAGAGTGTAAAAATTAGCCTAAAACCTATTCTCACATGCACTAGATGTGTACGAGAAAAAAAAAATCAGTCAAGCCTTTTCAGAGGACTTCGATAATAAACACTACTGAGATTTTTATAATTATAATAAGTAGATATAGTATTTAGAAAGTTAGACATGCTAAAATAAACCTTTCAGAAAATTGTGTTTTCAAAATTTCATTGCTTATAATTGTGCCACTTTTATTTAAACTGCCATTTTAGTGCCAGACAATGTTTGGAAAATTGATGAGTTGGTGTTGGATGAATCCAAGGAGGTTGACTTCACAAGAAATGATACAAACAGGTGGTGGACAGCCGAGCCACTGAAGACCCTTGACCTCAGCTCCAATGCTATAAAAGTAATATCAGGCAATGTCAAGTTTCTGCAACACCTAGTTAACCTCAAGGTGAGCAGATCAGAGACACTTGATTGCCTTAATGTCATCAATTCTTTATGTTAATTTTTGCTTATCAGACATGCATTTAGATCAAAACTTATCATACTATCTACTAAAGAGAAACCAATCTATAATTCTAATGCTCCTGGTCATATAATTTTAGATGTTTTCATGTTCAATAAATCTTTCATGTTGCAATAAGTAAAGACATAAAATTTAATTTTTCTAAGGATTCAATTTATTTCGCTTTGGTTATTAAAATATTTAATTGTGCCAGAATCCATTACGTTTGATTGATTGGTGCTAAATTAAGATGAAGGTCATACATTACCAACAAAGGTTGTAAATTATTTTATACATTGTTTAGAATATAATCATTTTCTTTTTCCAGCTTCACGACAATGCCATATCAAGTTTACCACCGGAGTTTGGTGAATTAAAAAGCCTTATGAACCTGAGTTTATCTCACAACAGGCTGGTAACACTCCCAAAAGAATTCTACAGATTGACCGAGTTGCGTTGGCTGAATATATCTCATAATGAACTTACGAAAATTGAACCGGACTTTGGAGATCTGGTTATGCTGAACTTTTTGGTGAGAAATTGATGTGATTTGGTATTATTATATCCTAGTACTAGCGACCCGCAGTAGCTTCGCACGGGTACTGATATTTAATATATTATGTATGTATTAATATGTATAAACCTTCCTCTTGAATCACTCTATCTATTAAAAGACACCATATCAAAATCCATTGTGTACTCTTAAAGATAAGTATACATAGGGACAGCAGTAAGCAACTTTGTTTTATACTATGTAATGATATTAGATAGTATATTGGGAATACTTAGAGTATGGTAGCGGGTATTTGGTATTTTATTCAAAACTTCTATTGCTTAGCAACCATATTCCTAAATAAATAATATTCAAATATAAATAATATTTGTATCTTTAATTCTTTGAGCACTTATCTCCTTATATCAAAAGCAAAAATAAAAACAAGTTGTTTTAAACCTATTTATAAACCTACAGTGAATGGCACTTCAAGGCATATTTTGTTTGGAGTGTTCTAGGCCCAAGTAGAAATATTCTTTGACATAATGTACATTTCCCTCTAAAAGGTCACAAAATAAAAAAAAAAAAAAACAATTTTCACAATCTGATTTGTTTGTTTTCTCAGGACTTATCACACAACAAGTTGAAGACATTACCTCCGGGTATGGGATATCTGGTAAGAGTGGTGGAAATCAATCTGTCTCACAATGAGCTTCAAGAACTGCCACCAGATATTGTCAACCTTCGAGGTGATTATATTTTATTAGCTTCTTTAATATTAATCCTGCAGTAGTAATCTAGGTTTTAAAATAATCGCTTCCTATCTCTATTACTGTAAATATTGATAAGTGGTTAATGAATGAGGGAAAAGAAAGTGAATTGTTACATAATTATGATTGTGATTATAGTTTCATCACAATCATAATTATGTAGAAAAATGTGCATAATAATTACTTGCGTGGGACAGCTGTGCTGAATGTTGCATAGGAATATGAATTTTAATGCATTAGACTCACAGTTTAGATCCTATTGCAACAAAATTTTGCTCTTTTTATTTACTTACATCAGCAGTTCAAATTCAACTTTCTGTGTATGCATTTAAAGTCGATGTTTGTGTGGGTTTTAAAATCATGGGTTCACATTATAGTATTTTATGGAATTAATGTGGTTGTGGGCGTTTATCTCTTGACCCATGGCATTGGTGTTTATGGTGTAACATTTAGAGTCATCATTATGCAAAAATTGGAAAATCTGTAGAAGGCTAAGTGCTTTACGAAGACGCGATGCGATGTGCGCGGGCGTAGTGTTGGGCGTTCGTCGTACATTGCAGCAAGGCATTGCGTCATGTGGCAATATGGCATAATCATATGGTAATGTACTATGCGTTCCGAATAAGAATAGGATCGATTGACAGGCTGTGACGTCACGCCGTACTGTCAAATCGAAGATATTTTTGCAAAATTGAAGAACTCTGAGATGGTAAAATTGAAAATCTGGATTCTGATTAAACTTTTTTAGTTCACAGTTCGTAAATAAATTAAAGTTTTCGTAAATAAACTGAATTTTAAAAATATCTTGCTTCGCTTTGACAGTAAATCGTGACGTCACAACATGGCAATCTATCCTATTCTCATTTGGAGGGCATTGTACGACAAACGCCCAACGCGCCATGCAACGCACCGCGTCTCTGTAAACTAGCACTTGTATCCAGCAGTACATTGAAATAATAATAACTAGCGACCCGCCCCAACTTCGCACGGGGGCAATGCTGATATTAAATATATTATGCACGTATTGTACATATAAACCTTGCTCTTGAATCACTCTATCTATAAAAAAAAGCCGCATCAAAATCCGTTGCGCAGTTTTAAAGATTAAAGCATATTTGTAGAGACAGGAAGCGACTTTGTTTTATACTATGTAATGATGATGATGAGGGAAATATAATGTATGTATGATGAAAAAATTAAAATATTATTTTAATAAAATAATAATAAATTCTTTCAGATTTGAAGAAAATGAATATCAGCAACAATTGCCTTAAAAAGTTACCGCCACTTGGAGAACTAAGAAGAATGGAGATACTGGACGCGAATCATAACGACATTGAAGAGTTACCCGACTTTTATGGGTGTTCCGCCCTCAAAGAATTATATATTGCTAACAATTATATTAAGGTACTAGTAAATCGCTCCGGTTTCGTGCTGGTGTAAATTGTATATACACATCCACCACATATATTGCTTTTTTAATAGTAAAAACTGGTTAAAAATCTATTACTACACTCAGAAATAGAGAACAGACAGACGAAAATCGACTTTGTAATGATTTTGATTCGTATGTCTTATGCTAAAGTGTTCCAAAACAACAATTACTTATGTTTGAATATTTTATAATGATGATGCGCTTTCCCCCGCTTGGATTGACATAGCCATGATGCCATGGAGGTTAAACTTTTGTGCCGAGGATTAAACAGAAATAGCACTAAAATTTATTGCTAAAATAGCAAACATAAGGCATGGCAACTAATTTAAATGAAAGAGAGGTTTTCAGCAGAAAATGATGCATTCCTAAATTCATTTTTATTTCTAATTTATTTTTTATGACATTGACAGACACAGGCAACAATATTATCTTGTTTTTATATTAGTTTAGACTCTTAAGACCCAAGGAATGCGCGAACGCCAGCGTTCGTTCATACACCTATTGTCTTTCTAATGTGTCTCTAGTTACGTTATTGAAAAGGTTAAAAAATAATAAATAAAGGAAATTAAAAACTTTGTGTTTTAATTTCAGGAAATCACAGACGAGTTTTGTGACCAGATGCAGCATTTAAGCGTGTTGAACATCAGAGACAACAAAGTGGAAGTGTTGCCAGAAAACATATCTCTGCTGCGGAAGCTGAAGAGGCTGGAGCTCAGTAACAATAATCTCAACAAGTATGATACCATTGTGACTATTTTTAAAAGTAGGTTCAGTGCTTGTATGTCCTCAATTTTCAGTATAACAGCTGATGTGGATTTTTTTTTTTTAATTTGAACGCATTTTTTAAAGTCGTTTATATTTAATTTTGACGATGATACTAATTTGCTAGTTCAAATCAACTATAGTCAGATGTAACACTCGTAAGGTAAACTAAGTCTAAACCAGGCCGCACACCAGGCATACAATTGTTTCTCCACAATTGTAGCGCCACATTCGAAACGCGACACATTTAACGCCCCCATATATTCTTACGTGAGCCCGCACACCGAGGAAACATTTGTAGCGGGCGCACTTTGTGGCAAGACGTCATCCGCGCTACAATAATTCAAGATCGAACCGGTTCGTTTTTTGTGTCGTGTTGCTTGGAAAAATGAAAGACAACATTGAATTTTACGTTAAATTTATTGCAGAGGGTGAAAAAAACCCTATATAATACAATCATACACTCATGATTATAGTTACAGACGGATTACAGAAATTATTTGGACTAAGATTGGTGAAAAATCTTGATATTGAAAACTTGATTAAACCAATAACGTCTAAAGGATGAACCCAATAACGTCTTTTTTTTCTCATGAATCGTCTTTCATCAAGAAATCGTCGTTATCAGAAAATAACGTCGACATTTTGAAAGCGGTGCCACGCTACAACTGTGCTTCCGATGTGCGTATACTCAATACTCAATACTCGACACCATTTTCTGACATAAGACTTTTGTTGACTTTACTTCAAAACTCCAGGTAAATAATTTTATGCATATTGCAAATCGTCTCACCACTGTATAAACAACCTTATTGTCCGTGATACTAGCGGTCTCAACAGTCGTTGTCTTCCCCGAAAGATAGGCATTTGGCAAAAAAAAAAAAATAGGATCTCGTATGCAGCGCCTAACCCAATTCATTTGGTTAACACGAAATTGAATTTAAATATGGTTCAAACCGTTTAGGAAAAGTTAAGCGACAAATACGGTAGGGTAGATTCTCCAATGACGTCTTCCGCCCTTGGGCAGAGCAGGAGATGTATTAGACTTTTACTTACAAAAAAAAAGCCAAGTTTGGGTTGCTCTGCCGCAATGTCATTCTAAGTTCCAAAATATTAAAACAAATATTTCTCTATAGGTTACCAAGAAACCTAGGACTGCTCTCTCAGCTGCAGAGCATCAACATGGAAGGCAACAAGCTGTCGTTCGTGCGCCAGGACGTGCTGCGCGGCGGCACGGAGCGCATGATGAAGTTCCTGCGCGACCGCATCGCTGAGGAGGTCGTCAGCGAGACCAGGGTCACGGCTGACAACTGGCCTGATAAGTACGTATATAGTTTTTTTACGACTGGCCTGTTGGTCTAGTGGTTAGTGGTCGTGGGTTCGATACCCACCCAAGAAAAATCTTTGTGTGATGAGCTCAATCATTTTCAATGATCAATCATGCATCGATTTTTACCTCATGCCGATGAAGATAGAACTAGATTGGGTCTACGTGGGCCACCTATACTGATCTATATGTGTTGGTTTCCATACATTTTATATGGCAATATACTTGTCGAGCTATATTGGACCTACGCGACGCGACGCGTCCCTACATACAACTCTGAGCTGCGTTCAAATTTGAGATTGGAGTTAACTCTAATGACGTCACAGGGTAGATACCCTACACTCGTATTTTTAAACGCAAACGTCAAGTTCTATTGTCCATGGACTCCAACCGACCCTGCTCGAAGTTAGATTCCTGGGTAACTCTAGGGTAACTATTGATTGCTGATTCGGGATCATAAAAGAACGACTCTGGGTTGCAACTCTACACGACTCTGGGTTGTAACTCTACACTACTCTGGTTATTTTTGAATCCAGCCCTGGTGACGCCCACATGTCGTTATAGTTCCCGCTGTATGTTCCATTTGTTAATTAGGGTGATCTCATACCATGTTCTTTACCCCAGGTACACCCTGAAGAAAAGCCAAGCGCTGATGATGCCGGCGCGCGAGCTGACGCACGTGCCCGAGCACGTGTTCAGCGCCTCCGCCGAGGTGGACGTGCACACCGTCGACTTGTCCAAGAACAAGCTCAGCGCCATACCTGACGGGTTAGTACAACATTCTGCTTATAGCTTTTTTTATTTGATATGAACTATTGCTTCACTAAGACCACACCTGATGGTAAGTAGTGATGCAATCGTTGATGGTGACGCGCAGTAGCTTTAAAGAGCCTATGCTCTCTAGCCTTGAAGACACCCAAATTATCATCGGAAGGTAAGACCGCAGCAAGCAATTTGTTTCAGAAAGCGATGTACGTAGAATAAACGACGAAGTGAAAAATTCAATCCGAATCGTAGAGGTTTCAACAACGTAAGGATTGAAACTCGCCGTGCACCGGGTTGTCCGATGATAGAAATGATGGGATGGTGGAATTAAGGCATGCAATTCCCGCGCACACTCTCCGAAAAGCACCTTAGGGCCTGATTTCAGTCTGATCAGATGCAGCATTAAACATACTTAATCTATATTTCTAAATATAAAAAAATATTATTCATAGAATAATTACACACAGACGCAGAACAAACGATCGAAACAGAAACTGATTTTATGATATTAAATAATAATTATTATTATTTATTTATTTCCTCTCACAATGTTTTTTTACTCAGTGTAGTTTGTTATTACTAAAATGTTTTTTTCTTTCTCAACAGCCTCGTCCGCCTAAGCGATTCGCTGACGTCGCTGGTACTGTCTTCCAACAACGTGACGAGCGTTCCTCCGGAGATCAGCAGCTGCAGGCGCCTGCAGTACATGGACCTCGGCAAGAACCTCCTTATGGACCTGCCGCCCGAGCTCGGCGACTTGAAACACTTGAGGGAACTAGTCATTTCTAATAATAAGTGAGTTATAGGTATTATCACTACATAGTCATTATCATTACATAATATAAAACCAAGTCGCCTGTTCCTATGTATGCTTAAATCTTTAAAACTACGCAACGAATTTTGATGCGGCTTTTTTAACAGATAGAGTGATTCAAGAGGAAGGTTTATGAGCATAATACATGCATAAATATATTCAATATCAGTACTCGTGCGAAGCTGGGGCGGGTCGCTAGTTTAAAATAAAAACTCTTTTTGTCCCTATGTATGCTTAGTTCTATAAAACTACGCAACGAATTTTACGTGAAATGCAATTATAAAGTACTTTTTTCAAAAACTCGAATTAGGTTAAATTAATTTCTATAAGTAAACATCAGCTGATCGAGTTCACGTCATGTAGGTAGTTATTACGTAACGATGGACAACTATTACAATTTACAACTATTATAATTTCGTACATTCTGGGACTAGGATCGTGATTTTTGCACAAACTACCTTTTATGACGTAAGTGAGCACTAACACGGTTTTTTTTTTAAATTCGCCCTCTAAAGAGATGAAATGCGCTTTTCTAAGTTTGCATTAAGAAACCTACTTTCACGTGGGTAAAGCCGTTGAAAGAAACTAAATTGATCTATTGAAGGTTTTTAAACTAAAAACTTCTTGTTTGCGTCATGTCCAATAATATTAACTTTCAGTAGTTGTAATAGATCTTAATTTTTGATAACACTAAGATGATGATTTGCTAAAGTTGCGTTTCTAATTGTAGCCAATCATATCACTGTTTTTAAGAGTGTAATGGACAACTTGATATGCAAATGTGTGAGTTGGCGACACGCCGACACAGGTCCTCGTACTTAGCTAGTGTAAGGGCACTTCTATTTGTATTCTCTGTTCTGTGGATAAATCTTCGAATTATCCCGGAGTCCATCAATTCAATTCAATTTTCATTTAAAGTAAAAATAACCATCATAGCTCCTTACAAAGAAGTGTTTTAAAACTACAATCAAATTAACTCTCTATATTGTTCGCCTTAGATTCACAAAAATACCGCGGTGTGTGTACGACCTGGAAAACCTGGAAATACTGCTAGCTGCTGAGAACAAGATTGACGAAATCAACGTGTCATCAGACGCACTGGCCAAGATGAAGAAGCTGGCGGTACTGGACCTCACCAATAACAGCATCTTCACTGTGCCGCCGGAGTTGGGGCACTTCACACATCTGAGGTCAGTTTAAACACCGTATAATTTGACATTTTAACCTCTGTCTGTTAAGAAAAAGATATTTCTCGAATATGAAAAAAATGCTAGTATCTCAAAATATATCTATATAAATATTCTCTATAGATAGTGTTACAGACTTCGGGTTCGTCATATACCAGCTCGACATGAAAATTCTTTAGTACATACTTGACATTATAACTTCTTGGTCTATTGACTGGAATAATTATAAATAAACGATTATAGCGCCTTCCGCTTGTCAGCTTCCGGTACATCAAATAATTAGTAAAAGTTATTATATTGTGCATTATTCTTTGATATATATTATTGTTAATAATTAATATTTAACGAGCCATTTCATTAGATTATTCAATTGTAAATTAATAGTAATGTATTCGAGTGTGTTATAAAAGCCGCTGTGTTGACAGTTTTCCTTTGATAAGTCTCCTTAGTTACGGTTGCAAGAAAATAACATTGAGAAAATTACTCGCTACCTACTGTAATATTTAATTATAATTATAAACTAATTGATTGGAAGTATCTTTGTTTTACTGTGACCATCCTGACGTAATAGTTGGTTCACAATAGTTATAAATTTCATGTTGCTTACTGTTTAGGCAAAAAAGTTGATATACAAAGAATATATTATAACAACACGTAAATAGACATTTTTTTTTCTATCGATATAGATAACCACACGAAAAAATAAATATTCCTGCCAAGTCTGGTCAATTTTGCGCCCCCCTCCCCTGAGTCTACGCCCTATAACCTAAATACTAATATTATAAATGCGAAAGTTACGATGTTTGGATGTTTGTTACTCAATCACGCCAAAACGGTTGGACGGATCTGGATGAAATTGGCACAGGCATAAGATACACTCCGGAATAGGACATAGGCTACTTTTTATCCCGGAAACCCCAACCCCAACCCCATTACCACGCGGGCGAAGCCGCGTGCAAAAGCTAGTAATAATAATAAGTCGACAGTCGATGATGGTGAGGTGTATTAGTTTATTAAAAGCCTATTCATTCTAGCTTTGAAGACACCCAAATTATAATCTATTTACGACACTGCTTGATGCTGACACTAAAATCAAAGTTTACGTTCACCACACTTCGGAATTCGTCAGTCAATTAAAAATCACTTGATCGGGGCAGTTATAGTTTGCGATTCCCGTTCTTTAAATGGGTAGTAGAAAGACCATTGCTGATCCTCGCAACTATCATAACATTACTACTACGATTACGCATCTATTTACTTCTACTTATTTCTCTCACAAAAAACTCTGCGCTCTGCTTAGCTTAGGGCTAGAGAAAATAAAAAAAAAACAATTTTTTTATGCGATTTGTTTTGTACATATTCATACTATTCGCATTAAGATAAGACATTTAATTAAACCTTTTTACGGTTTTCATATATGAAAACTTGTAAAAAGGTTTGAATATTTGAGTGGGTCACTGGATGGTTTAAAATTAAAATTGGTTCTGTTTGTGGTGCTGCAATCGGGTTCCCAATTTTCCTTTTTTTTCCTAATCCAGTTTTCGGACAAGTCTGCCTGGAATTTCTCAACTCATTTGTGGTTGAGGAGTGATCCTATGCGGTTCACGCGAATTCAACGCTACGCGGCGGAGTCTTGTCTTATGGCGGCTCAACATTAGTGCCGTGAATCGATGCTATTAATAAATTACACAAGTCGTACCCCGCGAAAACCGTCCACATTTGCGTTCACACCTATTTACGGAGCTTCATGGCATTAATATGGAGCCGTGATTACATGCGCGTGAAGATATAAAACAAATCACCTCACTACAAGAGTGCGCGCTAAAATATCAGATCGCTTCTCATTGAATGTCGCCATTTTGCACCTACAATTGGTCACATAGGCCATTGCAATAGAGTATGAATTGTTTGTTACATTGGCGCCGCATTGCTTCGTTTTCTCGTTCGCCTTGAATCACCTATATAGGACACTATGTCATATAACAACTAAAAGATGTGCATCGAAAAAATATCCTTGGGGCCAACGCTGCGTTAAGCTTTAAGAGGCCACCAGTCGCGTAGTGGAAAACAGAATTATTACTTGCGCAGTGTCGCTAGTTCAGCTTTAACGGTGTGCATGTAGTCGTGTCGATGGAGAACTTAAATTTATTATTACGTAGCAAAACGGACGCTGGGTTGCATGCAACGGACCACTTTGGTATGTGACCGCGTAACACAGCATTGGCCCAACGCCCAATAGCGGTCAAGCGTGAACCTATCAACAAAACAAGAAAATAAAACAACAATTTGGAATATTGCCTTCTTACATTTTGTGCATGAATAGTACATAATTCTTGTTTTTGACGATAGGTGGTTTAACAGTCTTTTCTCGTCAAGTTCTTGCCAAGTTTAGCTTAAAGACACGACCAGTTATCAGGACAATCGATATCACACAACGCCATCTAGTTTCAAGCTAAGCAGAGCTTGTGTTATGGGTCCTAGACAACTGATAAACATACTTATATATTTCTAAATACATACATATTATAGATAATTACATCCAGACACAGAACAAATGATCGTGCTCATCACACAAACATTTGTCCTGGGTGGGAATCGAACCCACGACCTCCGGCATAGCAGTCAGGGTCACTAACTACTAAACTGACAGGCCAGTCAATATGATAGTTTTTTGTTTTTTAACCTTTCGAGTGCCGTAATTAGAGACATGATAGAAATACAATAGGTGTGCGAAAGCTGGCGTTAATCGTTAAACGTTGTTTTGAACGTTGGCGTCTTCTATGTGTTCATCTGCGGCAATTAAGTCCACCTTGAAAACTCTTTCCAACATTCAGGTAGACCTGTAAGATTCAGTAGTTCTAGAACAGTTCGCTTGTTCCAGGAGCCTGGAGCTGATGGGCAACTGTTTCCGGCAGCCGCGCCACGCCATCCTAGCCAAGGGCACCGCTTCCATTCTCTCCTATCTCAGGGACCGCATACCCACCAAATAGTTTTAGTCCATTTTGTGGTCATACACGGTATGTATAGCGTTCTAGAGATTCTTGTGGAAGTTTGTGGCACGGGATTAAAATAAATGCACAAATTATTCTACAAAAGAAAGAAAGAAAAACAGTTTATTTCACGCAAAATGTCGCAACCTTAAAGATATTAGACAATGAATTATTACTATTGTATAGAAAAGCGCTCAAATGTTGAATAATACGGTTAAGAAGACTGAAAACGCACAAATGTAGGTTCTCACTAAACGATTGAGCACAAACAAATTGCAACTCAAAGCCATAGACAAATAGTTTTTTTTTTAACGTGATTAACCTTTTAGCTGTGGTGCTTTCAAATATATGAAATTCAAATATTTATAAAGCCCGCAGTATAGATTGGAAATTCAATATCTTTATCAGAAATATAATACCTTTTACAGGCACTTTTGGTATGAATAATATTAAGTGTTGCCAGACGTGAGCGAACTTTCACAAGCGATCTGTAGGACGTCAAGTCAACAGTATTGCCATATACAACGCAGTCAGCTTACTTAAGCCAAATATTTTCTTTTTTCACGTACCTGATTATGGTATAAATCTTATTATATCACCTTTTCATAACTATTGTGAAAGCTATTTGTTATTATTTTCTTCTATTTTTGTTGTTCATTTAAATACATTTGTTATTAAATTATATTGCTAACATAGTTGATATCTGTGGATAACACGTTAGAGAATATGGGTTGTGAGATATTCAGTATGTCATACAATATCATGAAATTCTATTAGATATTATTGATAAGTGACGACAAGTATTTACAAAGGATTGAGTGTAGAGTACTCCATATGTTAATGGCCAAAGGTAAGGATATATTTGATATTTTTGGACACATTGTTTTAAAGTAATGCATGCAATTATGGTAGACGATTGTTTGCCTAGCTGTATTATTGTGGTATCAGGCACATTTGGTACAACAAATTTTGTTCATAATCGACAATAGTTGTTATTTAATCTAGAATATTGAAGTCTGTCAAAGATAAAAATCTAACCACATTGATCTTAATAGCCACCTATTTAAATTAAGGAATCTAATTAACTCACACGTTGTTTCAAAATCTACCAAAGTATTGTTCAAAGTACCTGAAGTTTATTTTGTATAATATACACGGCCTTTTTTGTTGGCAGCTTAAGTGCATGAAGTGTTATATATAAACAGAGCAAGGCACAAGTTTGTTGAAAATTCATGAGCACAATATTATAAAAATTGGAAATCTTTAAGCATATCGCGTGATTATGAATATATGCTTTGAAAGAAAAGAATGTGTTTTTATTTTAAATTAGCGACCCGCTCCGGCTTCGCACGGGTGGACTACCCCTAACATTTATTCGGATGAAAAATAGATGTTGGCCGATTCTCAGACCTACTCAATACGCTCACAAAATTTCATGAGAATCGGTCTAGCCGTTTCGGAGGAGTATGGGAACGAAAACTGTGACACGAAAATTTTATATACAAGATTACCGATGATCCTCTTGGCAAGTTTCTCAAGACTTTGGCGAGTCATCAAGACATCAAGCGAGTATCTTTCAAATCCTTTCTGATGACATGGAAACTGTGAAGTAACAGAAAACGGATGCACACAATGTGATGTCACAGTCATTAGTTTGCGCTCGTAGAAAATAGATAGCAAGAATATACCTACCTAAAAACATACGAAGACCTTTGACGACGACTTAGGTTTTTATTATTTTTATTTTACTTGTATTCTTAATGAAAAGCAGTGTTTACCTCGGGTGAAAGAGTTATTTAGTCCCTCGAACTATTAGCGTCCACGCTACGCTCGGACGAAAAACCTACTTCTCGGGTCAAAATAATTTACTTTCACCCCTAGGATAACAATGTACTATTCTAGTTCCGACCAGGCACCCCGCTTCCTCATTAAAATATTTAAAAATGCTAATTGTTACTTGATTTTATATAACCATTTTTGATGCGGTTTTCTGACCGCAATTAACTATACCTATTGCTTATTGACACCACCGTATTACGCTTAAAGTTTGTTCCATAATTAAGAAAATATGTCAAAAATTATAGTATTGGACGACAAAGGTGTATGTATGTCTAGATAAATAACCCTTCAAATAACACGAACTACAGGCTCACACAGTAACTAGGAAGAAAATAATAATATAAGTGAATTGCCAGCGTCAACTGTTCTACACTAAAAGCAAGCAACATTGAACCTTATTACGCAACAAGATAAAGTTCAAATCGTTTCCAAGAAGCGGTAAAATAGTCGATCACGGTTTTTAGTCTTTGTTGCATAAAGGTGCAAGTAAATATATAAATAATGGCGTGTGTGACTTTGAAGACCGTTACAATTTATCTTAGTGCTGTCATGCTTGTAATTAACATGGCAGAAAAACATAAATATATGTTGCGACAATCTGCGTGTCAGAGTGACTAGTGTGTTAGACTTTTTTTTATTGTTGTTAGACTCGCACTTGACTAGTAACTTAGGTATCTACCTAATAGGAGGAGCCTCCTGGGCCAAGGGTGAAAGCGTAACACCAGGGCCTGGGAATAAAGCAAGGAAGGAATGGGGTAGGTTTTTTAGTCAGTAAGAGTGACACTATTTACCGCTCCGCCCAAGGGCGAGATTTCGTCATCCAATGATTTTTGCCTATCATAAAAACAACCTAATAGAAGGAGAGCTACCGGTCAAAAATAATTGCAAAAGTAACCAAAATAGGAAAATGAAATCTGCTTTTCACAAGGCACTTGCAACCGCCAGAATACTCGTGTCTTTTTACATTATTATTGAAATTATAGAAGGAATATTGCCACAAAATTACAGCCTTGTAAAAAAAAAATTATGAATTGCTATTCCCATAACAACTTCACTGGGTTTACGTGGGTTGCCACGTACCTACTTGTAACTCTCAAACTCAAAATCGACTGCATTTTTTTTTTAATATTTAAACATGTAAATTAAAACATATTCAAATTGTAGCCTTGTAAAAGCAGTTTGCACGGATTGACTGGTAGTTCTTGTACTATAATGGAAAGCGACGATTTGGCCGACAATGGAGTACGCTTGCCTAGAAGTAACCTACTCACTCATAACTAAATGATTCTTAGATAATAGCTATCAGGAAATACAAATTCCGACGGGTAATTACACTCCTTAGCTGACGGTACACTCAATAAATGTGTAGTGGGTATGGGCTTGGTGGAATTAGGCGAAGCAATTCCGAGGTACACTCCTCGAAATACAACCGGTGGAAAATCGTTAGTGGTCAAGACTTTGAAGCTTCGACTCTACAAGTGCATCAAAGATCCTCTTGGTGTGACGATGGCAAAAATAATTTGTTTCCCTGCCTCGCCTTTTTTCGGTAATGGCAATGCTGTTCGCTGGCGCTATCATTATTAGATACTATGTGATAACAGTAAACAGGGCATGTGATACAAAATGAAAGCTGGAACATGGAAAGTAGAAATAGTAGGTTCATTAGGTACCTCAACCTAGAAATTCTAAGGGCCAACGCTGCGTTATATGTGACCGCGTAACGTAAGGCTAAGAATGCTAGTGGTTTCCATCCGTGGCCGCCGCGGTTGCAGGCTTCTTCTTATCGAGTCGATGGATTCTGCTTCCTTTAAAGTTATTGGACCCAGTAGGTTGCCCTGTTTATAGCAGCATCAGTGGCATTTTTTAGGTCCTCCAGGGTGCATTTGGTTGCGGGCTTGCAGTTAGGTACTGTAGAATGTAGATTTCAACAATGAAAGCACATTTCACGATGAGTTGTACGCCGCAGTGTGCGCGGTATTTCGCGGCTCCCATCGCACCGGTGGACCGTCTTACAAATGCATGTCTTGCGGTAATCATCCGCCAGGTTTGCGGGCGAAAATCGCAACCGCGATTGCTGCGTACCTGCATAAAACAGGGATCTCGTAATTTTATAAATAAACCAGCGGTTTCCATAGAGACGGCGGGCGACCCTTACGCGGTCACCCGCGCGGTCCCATTAGTCCCATATAAATTGCACCGTCGCTGGCTGGCCGCGCAGGCTAGCCGCATATGTGATTATCAAGAAAATATGTATTTTTTGCTTAAAACATTGGAACACAATAAATACAAACGATAACAATGCATAATTAGCTTGAGTTTTTACTGGTAGTTCGCACACGTCATAATAAAAACATAGCATACCTATCTATTGAAGCAATCATGTTTTCCTGCACTAAGTATAGGAAAATTGCATAGTGCATCAAAGCAAAGGAAAATTGCTACAAGTAGTTTTAAAGAATGCAAATGCATTGTTCATATAATCGCAGTCGTTAAAAAATAAAAATACAAGGGCTACCGTTTGCCAGGGCTGCGGAATTGAACCCAAGACTAACCAAGTTTTTTTATGATGGGAAATACATTCATTGATAAATCCTGCCTTTGAGTGGACTAGAAAATAGTTGTCACACTTTTTTTTTTAAATCTAGATAAGCTCGCATTTGTCCACAATCTCACCTGATGGTAAGCGATGAAGTGGTTGACGATTGCCACGCTTGCCTAGAAGTAACCTATTCACTCTTGATTTAAAGACCCCTTTTTTATGGTAGGTAAAAATCATCGAATGACGAATCCCACACTTGGGCGGAGCGGGAAACAGTGTCAGACTCTTACTGACTAATGAATCTACCCTGTACCTTCCTTGCCTTATTCCCAGAGCCCCGGTGTAACGCTTTCGCACCAACCCTCAGCTCCGGGAGGCTTCGACCCTGTAGGGCCCCTATGGTTTGCTGACAACTCCTTGAGGCGCGCGGGAACGGAGCGCGCCGTTGACAACTTGGGCTCGGTCTGGACTGCTACCAGACGACCGGACGGCGAGCTACCCATTGCTCACCGTCCGCAAGCCAGTGTTTACGGTGGCCGGATATCTTGCCTTTGCCTTATGCGATCAGCCTCCTCCTTTACGAGCATTACTGCCAGGCAGAAGGAGGCGACCGCCTGCCACTCCTCCTAGGTTGTAGCTATCAGGAAACACAGACAGGGAATTCCAGTCCTTAGCTGTATGCATAATGAACGTGTTCCCTAAACGCTTTGTACTTACTTTTATTGACTGAACGACCCACGTTGTTCCTTCTTTGTCTTAGTTCCAGGGCCCTGTAGTTTCGCATTCGCATCAACCCATGGACCTGTGTCCCTTTGCTTCCTAGGGCCTTGTTAACTCTCTAACAATCACGCAACTCAGTACATAATGTACTACTAGCTGCATTATGTCAACGTAATGTATTTGGCGTATTATCAAGTTGCCTCGATACCGCGACTCGTCCAAACAGCATTTACATAACAATAGCATGAATGTTACTGAATTAACATAACAGATTGCTTCACTAGCTTGGAATGGGACTGCCCAGTGTCCACTCATCTAACTCTTTTTGCTTTTGTGTTTTTGCTTGTGTACCCAAATTAATTGTAGCCATCGATATATACTCGTACTACGCACTAGATTAGGTGTGCCGTACATTCACTTTGCTTGACTTAAGTGTTCTGCCGGTCATAAGACATTTAGTGCAATTTTGACGTATCCTCTATAAGCTTTTTTGCCACTGTTTTAGGTAATATTTTTTATGACGATTTTATTTTGTTTTTAGCCTTTTGAATACCGTATCTTTCGAGTACCGTAATTAAATAGAGACATAATAGAAACACAATAGGTGTGCGAACGCCGGGGCTGAAGAGTTTAATACATATAATAGAAGAGACAACGTAACGTAAGTATAATTATATAATTAGAGATACGCTAAACTCATAAAGTTTATATCAAATCAAGCGCTCCAGCAAAATTTGCTTTGTTTTGGCGCAATCATGATAGATTGCCGCCAAAACAAAGTTACTGGGAAATTCGTAGTGTTAGAATCTTATGGAAATTTCAGTGATCTCATAGTGGCGCCGCCGCGAAAGTCGCCTTTGATGGAACTAAACAATTAAGTTTCTGTCTATGAAAGGTGATTTTCGGCCCACCGTGCGCCACCGCGTACATAATTTTTCATGGCGGCTATAAATGAGTGCCGTGAAGCTCCGTAAACAGGCGTGAACGTGTGTTCATAGCGTGTGAATTCACGGCACTAATGTAGAGCTTCCGTCAATTTAGTAGAAAAAATATACTAATGGCTTTTTCATTTCTTCATAACGTCTGTACTTAAGCATATTAATTGTGTCGCAATACTAAAATCCCGGTTCTATTAATGACAACGGTACCTTTGTCGGAGGATGTATGGGTGGACCCCTCATATTGTGTCTACGAATTAAGAAGTCATCCTTTTGACGGACGTTTGCGAAATATCCGTCAGTCAATTTACGAAAATTAGATGTTGCATCGGGAAATAACACATATGTTAACTTCAGCATGTCGTTTTAAACTAGCCCGCATAGGCCGTTACAAAACACGCCGTTCTAAGCGCCTAACGTCATTATTATCGTTTTCACTATCGTTTGACGTTGACTCGTCACTCTATTGTAAATTGTAGTCTGTAAACCCATAATAATGAGCTGCAAGGTCGCGGATACCTGGCAGGTGGGGGCCGGCACATGACGCCTGCACTTCATACCGTTTCAGTGCCCGCGGAGTGACTGACGACCGCCGCTGTGCTCGCATCACTTGCGCACTTCGTCAGCTTGCTTATCCCGAAGTCTTACATACCTGTTTTCCACAGTCTGAACCTTACAAGCTTTACCGTACCAAACTTTGCATTTTTTAACATCGAAATGTTAGTAGTTTTTGTGTCAAAATAGTAACCAAAATTTTTGTTCCAATATCTTTGTTTCCAATCAAAAGGAGTTTGAGTATGTTTGCTCAGGTGTGCCCAAAGTTAGTATGTAAACGATCCGTATCTAATTGCGCAATTGGTTCATCACCCTGGTAGCTGGAGTTCCTTCATACAGTGGTAGACACAACTTTGCCTTTGACGGTTCTTTGCCTTTACATAATATTACTCGTTTGAACGTAACGATTGACAATGCTTATCAGTTAACTGGTACGTTTTAGAAACACAGTTTTTCATAGAATGTGAAGTGATCGTAAATTATATAGAACAGTTGTGTACTTCGTTATAGGTTAATGAGTCATCAAGTGTAGTTGAACGTGATCAAAATCTATTATTATGAAGCCTTATGGAGTCGTTATTGTCTTCACGACGCTCATGTTCTTTAAAAGTAAGTGAATCATTATTAAACTTTGTATATAACTATAATATTTATGTAGTCAACATGTAAGTAACAGGTTAAAATCAAAGGGTTTAAAATGTATTTTGAACAATGAAGATCCCAGGTTGCCTGGAAGAAATCGCAGAATTCGATAAGGCCGGTATTTCTCTATTATTAAGTATTTATTATATGTAGATATACATTTCTTGGTGTACAATAAAGTATATACCTACTATAAATAAATGAAATTGTAGGTGGGATATCTAGCTATCCAATGTTTTGTAGATTAGAATATATATAAAAAAAATAGCTCTAATGACAATCTATGGTAGGTATTATTTTTATTTTAATAAAAAATAGCCACACTACTTGGGTATCGTGTATACTTCTGTATCGTGTGGGCATTTACAAAGAAGTAATCGCACACACACGCAGGGCCGGAATAACAATATGTAATACCATACAAATATTTGTTTTGGGCGGGATTCGAAACCACGACACGCAACGTAGTATTCAATCGCTCAACCACTGGGCGCAGTCTAATCGCTTAGCCTTCTTGGGCCAATTCTATTCGTGGTGACGTTCGGTAGCCTCAACAAAAATCGAACTCAAAAAGTTAATGTTTTTTTAAATTTATATTTAAAACTATCGACCCGCCCCAGCTTCGCACGGGTACTGATATTGAATATGTTATGCATGTATTATACACATAAACCTTCCTCTTGAATCACTCTATCTATTAAAAAAGCCGCATCAAAATCCGTTGCCTACTTTTAAAGATCTAAGCATACATAGACAGACAGCGACTTTGTTTTATACTATGTAATGATATTGTTTTACTCTTAAATGATCCACTTGTAGGATTTTATTAATAGTACCTTAGAGAGTTATTTTAAGTGTGCATGTTGATTCACATCTAGTAGATGTCAATCATTTTTTTTGTATGCGTGATTGTACAGCAGTTTTGTGAATTACAATAAAAAAATTATATCTTATAAGATATTTTACGCTATATTAAAAACGAAATTTATACCTAAATGTATATTTCGTCCTTAATATAGCGATAAAGTAGGCTCTAAGTAGATAAATGATGATGCCATTGTTTCTATGAAATCTGGGCCACTTTCAATACTACTCCAACACAACCTATAATATTGCCGAAGGTTCCAATACTGTCGGGCAATTTATAAAGACAATAAAGAAAATATCATTTACATTTTCATTACTGCGTTTATAAACTGCATGGCAGAATAGCTATGTGTGTTTTATCGTTGGATAGGTAATTTCGAGCTGAATAAAAATGACTAAGACACCAAGTTCCAAATCTTAAGCTATTTAAAGTTATTCAAAAAGCTCTTTCTTTACTTTTTTCTGAGGGCATGAAAGAAAAAATTAAAAAAAAACTTTGGGGTATGCATTGCGCCTCCATTGAAAAGGGAGGATCCTCCGACCAGAAAGGTGTTATAGTCTGGTGGGCTACTGCCTGATAGTTGATTTTGGGCTGTCGTATATGTTCTAATCGTGTGGAGAACTTTCATTGCGAGATGCAGGATTCTTGTAGTTCTTATGTGGCGCCATAGATATGGCGCTACAAGACTTTGGGTTGAACATGACGCGTCACGCGTGCGGTACTCTCCTGAATTAACCCCGTAAAGGGTGCCGCGCGGCGTTAGGTACATTTTTACCGACTTCATAAAAAGGAGAAGGTACTATGTTCGGATGTTTGTATTTTTTTTTTGTATGTTTGTTCATCGATTACTCCGCCAATTATCGACGGATTTTCATCATTCTTTTTTTGTTCGAAAGTAGATAGTTCTTAGTGGGTCCCATTGTCACCAAGTTAAGATCTGATGGGATCCATGAGGAATCGAGGGAACTCCTTAAATATCATAGGCAAACATATGGTGATTTTGGTCTTTTCATCTAGATCTTAAGCGTTTACAGTCAAAAAGAAACATTTGATGGAATGGAACTGATGAAGAAGACCAGAAATGCCCAATGGAACTTCATACTTACATAGATATCACAATAAAATTACAATACAAATAAATAAATGGTTGTGAATAGTTAGGTTGATGAAAATGGTATCATCGAAATAACCTGATGATGATGATGTTGATGGAACCGGAAGATAGGCAACGGAACTCCGTAATAATCAATGCATCGCCGTGTTTGGGCTCATTAAAATTGTCATGTGATGCACTTTGGCTTTAGGGTACTATCGAACTGATCTGATGATGGAGCCGGAAGGTGGAAGGGAGACACAGGAACTTCAAAATAAAACGACGTATCCCACCGGGTTTTGGGTTCATTGAAATTGTCATGAGAAATAGGCACTTTGGTTATAAGTGTATCGCAACCAAAAAGGGTGAAATAAAAAAACTTTTTTGGTGTTTCTCGGTATTATTTGTTTCTTATTTAACACCGACTTCCGAAATTAAAGTTATTTTTATATTTTTAGTGAAGTCGGTATATTTTTTTGTAAAAAGTTTTTTTTATGCGTACAGTGTGAAGTGCGAGCCATAGATAATACATATATTGTGCGTGCAAGCCGCTAAAAAGGAAAATGCGATGTTGTTCACTTTTTTTAATGTAGATCTGAACACTACGTTTAATAAAAAACAGAAATCTTACTAATATTATAAATGCGAAAGTTACGATGTTTGTTACTCAATCACGCCAAAACGGCTGAACGGATCTGGATGAAATTTGGCACAGGCATAGGATACACTTCGGAATAGGACATAGGCTACTTTTTATCCCAGAAGCCCCAACCCCAACCCCAATACCACGCGGGCGAAGCCGCGGGCAAAAGCTAGTTCCATATAAATGTTAAATGTAAATAAATAGCATTGTTTGGTTACTGGCGAAACTAACACGTTAACCCTAGAAAGATTGTAGGGGCCCTTCAGGGTCGAAGCCTCCTGGAGCCGAGGGTGGTGTGAAACTGTTACCGCGGCTCTAGGAATAAGGGAAGGAAGCTACGGGGTAGGTTTTTTAGTCAGTAAGTCTGACACTGGTCTCCCGCTCCGCCCAAGAGCGGGTTTCGTCATTCGATGATTTTCACCTACTATAAAAAAAAACCCTAGAAAGATATATATATATGTTAACCATATTTTGATGGCCACACACAGTTATTTTTATAACTTTGCGCTTCAGAGGCGCACGATATATTTATTGTATTTTTTTTTTGTAAAATACCTATTTACTGTCTATTTTCACTTAATTGTTTTAATATATGGTAAATGAACTAATAATTGGGAATCAAACGAGCTTACCTGTTATGCGAAGTCTTGATTCTAATTTTATGAACGGTGACACAACTACCACTAACTAGAAGCCCCAAAGCTGCAATAATAATTAGACTACCTAATAAACACTAAAGGAAACTTAGTAAATAGAAGTCTATGCAGAACCAACTGGCAGACTGGCCTGTCAGTCTAGTAGTTAGTGACCCTGACTGCTATGCGGGTGGTCGTGGGTTCGATTCCCACCCAGGACAAATGTTTGTGTGATGAGCACGACCATTTGTTCTGTGTCTGGGTGTAATTTATGTGTAATATGTATGTATTTAGAAATATATAAGTATGTTTATCAGTTGTCTAGTACCCATAACACAAGCTCTGCTTAGTTTGGGACTTGACGACGTTGTGTGATAGTTGTGGACATATTATTATTATTAACTCATAATCATAAACTGCCAATCTTTTTGCATTAGAAGTAGCTGTGTCTTGTACTGTGAGAACTAAATTGTGAAGTGTCAATACCACTTTCTTTCATGATATTTTTTATCTATTTACTAACGGTTTGGCTAGTGGCTCTAATGCGGTTTTTTATAAGTTATCTAAAGCCCCTAGAAATCATGAACCCTATGTTCATGATTTCTAGGGGTTTCAGTCCTTGAAATATAGTCTATTAAAGTTTTAGCTGGGCAGATTTTTAGGTTTTAGGTGAAGAAAGGCAGGTAGATTCTAGGTTGAAGACAGGGCTTAGATTAGGTTTGTTTTTTATGGTAGATAAAAAACATCTAACTACGAATCACCCTTGGGCGGAGCGGGAAACGGTGTCAGACTCTTACTGACTAAACAATCTACCCCGTTCCTTATTTGTCTTAATCCCAGGGCCCTGATAATAAGCTTCCGCGTCAACCCTTGACCCCAGGAGGCTTCGACCCTGCTATGCCCCTCCAGTTTACTGACAATTAATAATTCCTTCAGGCGCGCGGAAACTGCGCGCCGTCGACTTACCACAGACGACCGGTCGGCGAGCAATGGGTAGCTTGACGTCCGCAAGCCTGCGCCTGCGGTGGCCGGAAATCGGGGTCGGAATCTCGGAAATCGGCTGCGGCTGCGTCGGCTGTAGCAAGAGTGCTGTTGCATTTGCCCGATGTGGTCGGCCTCCTCTTTTGCTAGCATTACTGCTTCGCAGAAGGTGGCGATCGCCTGCCACTCCTCCTGGCTGTGGACCATGGCCTGGACTAAGGTTCTGCACAAGTGGTCACCGCCGGCGATCTCCCCCACAAGGACACGGCGATGCTCTTCCCAAGCGGGGCAAACCTCTATTATGTGCTCAACCGTGTCCTCCGGGAGGCCTATATTAGGGGGATTTTGGGTATATTAGGTATTAAAATACTTAGTTGAGATCTATGTATGAGATATATGTATATCTTAGTATATATCTACATTTAATAATCGTCTAATTGATTGCTAAATGGTCTATCAGTATTTAAAATAATTTGTTCTGGAATGCACAAATCTCTTGAAAATCTGTATAGCATGTAGCCTTCGGGGCACTTTGTGGGGGGCCGTGATGCAGCTTTTGTGAGGAGAATTGCGAAGAATACCAGTAGCAGCCAAAATACCCGTTGTACATCCATCTGAAAAGAGTTAAAAATCTAATTAGTGATCTTTCTTTTGCACTATAAATATTACAGGACAGAACAGACAAAAATCACGGACATAATCTGCAGGCTGCACGACTATCTTATATGTGTGCATTGCAGTTACGGGAATTGAACCTACTAATAAGGACTCAACCGATACTGAAACCCTTTTTGACACAAAATGGACTTCAGTCAGTCATTATCAAGGAAACCGTTCGATTATTTTACGTTTTTATTTATAGTTCAGTCAAATTAGACCAAAAATAGGGGAAAGGTTACAATAGTTCGCACCCGGATAAAAACTGGTAGGATAGTTCAAAACACCATCATTAAATGAAATCTAAAAAGTCGTCATCACCAATCTGACATCTGGAAAAAAAATTCGAGGTCAACGGGCCCAAAAAAAGAGTTTTCCAGCAAAATGTAAGTTTTATCATAAATTGGTGAGACAAAAGTTGTAGATTAGATATTTATCTACAAGAATGTATAAATACTTTTTTTTCTAAGAGCCACCGGTATTGAGATATAATGATTCAAAAAGTTGAAAGAGGGAAATCGTCATAGTGTGCACATTTTTTCACACCACTTTTAGGGTTCCGTACCTCTAAAAGGAAATTAGCAAAAAATGGACTGGGTTTTTTTATGGTGGGTAAAAATCGTCCAATGACAAATCCCGCCCTTGGGTGGAGCAGGAAATATCTGACTTTTGCTGACTAAAAAACCCACCCCGAAAGGAAGGCTTTGGCCCTGTTATAAATACAACGTAGGAGGCTTTATACCCAAGGCCAGAGCTTTCCTTTCAGACGTGAACCCTTGGGCTCAGTTGGCCTTTCTGCAGGGGCCCTACGGTTTGCTGACAATTCTTTGAAGCACATGGGAACAGTGCACGCTATCGACGACTGGGTTTGGTCCGGACGGTTACGGCGTGCTACCCATTGCTCGCCGTCCGCAAGCCCGCGCCTACGGTGGCCGGAAATCGGGATCGGGATCCCGGCGGCGTCTAAGGCGTGAGCACCGTTGCCTAATGCGGTCGGGCTCCTCCTTTGCAGATCTTTGAAGCGACATGCTTTTAAAGCACTACTAATTATCTAGGTACCTAAACTAGCCACTGTTAGTGGATTTGCCCGTGTGTTTGTAAAAAATATCACAAAGCAAAATACTATCGGGATTGAAAGTGTCTTGTGTCGAGGGATGCTATTCAAATTAGCCTGGAGCGCATTGCTGACTATTGGTCCAGTGACGAAATCCAAATAGGTACCTATATTCAAATCCATAGAAATATAAAAAACATCTTCAATCTTTTCTTATATCTATGTTCAAATCACTACAAATCCAATGCTACTTCCTACTACATTTACAGCGCTGCGTTCAAGGCTATTTTCTTAAAGAATATGGAGGCTGGACATGGTCTACTCTTACCAAAATTTTGATCAAAATTCGTTGAGTAGTTTTTGTGTGAGAGTTACAAATGTCCATACATACATAAACTTTCGCTTTTATTATATTAATGGGATATTATAATCTTGAGCCCCGGGGGAACGCAGGCGTTCGCACGTCTACTGTCTCTCTATTGTGTCTCTAATTACGGTATTCGAAAGGTTAAATTTTACTATTTGTAATTAAAGCCAACCCAACCAACTATGGGTTAAGCTCGCCTGTGTACATCACCTGTTCTTTTACTTGTAATTATAATTATTAGTGTACAATAAAGAATATAAGAATATATAAAGATAACAGACAGACTGCGTCAACGATTGCATGTTCTAATTAAGTAATTCTGACTAAAATTTTTTTAGATTTCCTCATTGAATAGGTAATTTAGGATTGAAGACAAAAGTATATAAAACCCCATGGGAACTATAAGACGGTCTTGCCCACTCGCCTATCGTCAATATGGCCAGACAGCCTAGTAGTTAGTGACCCTGACTGCTATGCCGGAGGTCGTGGGTTCGATTCCCACCCAGGACAAATGTTTGTGTGATGAGCACGATCATTTGTTCTGCGTCTGGGTGTAATTTATCTATAATGTGTATTTATTTAGAAATATATAAGTATGTTTATCAGTTGTCTAGTACTCATAACACAAGCTCTGCTTAGCTTGAGACTAGACGGCGTTGTGTGATGGTTGTCGAATATAAAAAAAAATATCGAGTATGGTTTAAATGCTTGTTTCTTCCTTTAACTCAATCCAAATTGCAACGCGATGTTTAATAAAATGGCAAGGTAAGAAAAGAGAGATAACGCCTGAAAACTCTGTTGGCATTTGGTAATTCAGTGATTTACTCGAATATTTCACAAAACTTGTTGAAATTGTCTTACAAACAAATACTTTCTTTGAAAATTACGACGCATTTGTTGTAATTTTTAACGATTAAAGTTTTCCAATGTTGCCGTACGTGTTAGTTTTGCCTATGGTAATCTTACTAATATTATAAATGCGAAAGTTACGATGTTTGGGTGTTTATTACTCAATCACGCCAAAACGGCTGGACGGATCTAGATGAAATTTGGCACAGGCATAGGATACACTCCGGAATAGGATATAGGCTACTTTTTATCCCTGAAACCCCAACCCTAACCCCAATACCACGCGGGCAAAAGCTAGTACACACACAATAACTGGCGGCGGCGGCTTAGCGGCTTAAAAATTCTCTTATATCTTCATTCAACATTTTTTTTTCACAACTCACACCAATAAATAAGTTAAGTATTTAATAAGATTATTATTTATTTTTTTCCCGCGCTTAACCTTTGCAGGATGATAAAAAAGCAAAGGCATCAAACCGTTATACATTCTACTTAATATTCATCATCAGCCTCTTAATGTTCCCACTGCAGGGACACAGGCCTCCTCTCTCTAGGAGAGGGAATGGGCCATAATTCACCACGCGGGCCCAGTGCGGATTGGTGAATGTCACATGTCTTCAAATTATGGTTCTAGGACATGCCGGTTTCCTCACGATGTTTTCCTTCACCGTTTTGAGAGCAGTGGTGATGAAATAAATTACACAAAGTAATGCCGCCTGGCTGGGTTTGAACCCGCGACCTACGACTCGTAAGTCGGGGCCGTTACCACTCGGCCACCACTGCTCTCTCACTTAATATTAAAAATAGAAATTCAAATATTTTTTTATTTAGAACACGGATAAATGTTAATTTGTTGCTAATAAATAACAAAATATTGCATAAATAATCATGTTGTTTATATATACTCTGTTAAAAACACGATTTAAATTTTCATTAAATATTAAAATACTACATCGCTTTGCTTTTAAACAAAAACACCCTTGACCGTGACGATAAGGAGGGAATCAAAAAAGCCCTTGTTATGAGAAATGACACAAAAGCACGCCGGTGATATACATATTTATATGCCATGTTAAACCTAATAATAGTGCGATAAGTGGCAGTTTTCGAGTAAATGTATTGAATTCGTTTCAGCTGTGTGTGCATGCCAGCCTCCTTGAGTTTTCCCCATAATACGTTATGGCGTATTATGGGGAAAACTCAAGGAGGCTGGCCTTGTGTCTTATGACTTTGGGGAAGGTAAGGCCAAGGCAGCATGCACACGTGTGCTCCCAGCCGTATAGTATTGAACAGTGTGACTTAGAATTGCACTTTCAGTAGAAAATCAAGACAAGAAAGTTAATTGTTACTGGAACAGTTTACAGATTAAAGTGTTATTTAAAATATACACAGAATTAATTATCCTTCAAAATCTATATTTCAGAAAATGGATTCATAACATATATACCTATATAATTATATATTTGGGGTATTCAAACCAAAAAATTCAAAATATTTCACATAAACGTGCCTACGTGGGCACTTATAAAACGCCAGAAGGTAGAGCACGGTTCCAAATTGATCGTTTTCTATGGAGAAGAACCGGCAAAAACTGTATAAATATTGTTACTCTTTTATAAAAAAAAGTTGTATAATTTATATATATTATTAAAATATTACTAGATAAATATATACATTATTAATTGATAAATTATGTAAAGACAGTGTAGACGAGACAATATTGTACAGGAAAAATAATCATAATAAAAGTGAGTCATGTTGGGAAGTATTAATTAATGTTTTATAATCCTATGTTTAGGTTAACTCACCGAATTAAATTTGTAAATTTCTTAGAAGTAGGTAATAAACGTAATATTCATTACTGTATTAATAAACGTATTTTGAATTTCAATTTGAGCTTTTCTCTTGTGAAACATGATTAAGAATTAATAAAATATGCTTGACAATACTTTTTTGTGTGCTCATAACCTTACAAAACCGTAATTAGATACCTAATTGAAATAGGTACATTAGGTGTACGAACGCCGGCGTTTGCGCGTTGTTCAAGAATTTAATCAATAAAACCTACTTTACTCAAATCTACCTCAAAACTTACGATAGTAAACCTGTAGGCAATTGCATTGACCAAAACAGTTGATGACCTAATTTATAGTAAGTAAGTAATACTTTGCTAAAATTTAGACATAGTATTGTAATGTATTTCGTTATTTTTCTATTAAATAAAAATTTAAAAAGTTCGAAAGAACAAAGGAAATTATTCCAAATTAGGTACCGCATAAAAAAAACTGAAATAAATTGTGTAGGTGCATTCCGATCCATACATGCCGAAAATGTAACAAGTCAATACAGGATTAGTCCTTGGGGACATCAATTTATTTGGAACTTATTTAGCTTCTATCGTTGAATTTCATATATTTCGTGGTTTTGTTGTAAAATTGCACTCACACTAGTAAACAAAATCTCAAATTGTTTACCAAAAAGTAAAAGCAAAAAATGTCTATGTACGGAGTTTACTACGACAGAAAAAAGTATGAAATGGCTATCGGAACATTCACTTTAAAACGGCTTTTATGCATTATTTAATTTATAAATAAAAAGTACTGACCTTGTAATGTTTTTCGTTTTAATATTATAAGTGGAATATAATATTCGAGTCCAGTGTAGAATGATGATGATGTTCAAACTAAATTAAGATATTGTTCAAATTAAATTAAGATATTGTTCAAATTAAATTAATCGGTCTCCACACACACTTTTCACACACAAGCGAACTGTACGGCAAAGCGCGTTACGAACTTATGCGAAATATCGAGAGCTTCTTTTGTTTTATAGGCAGCGCGGCCGGCTCGCTCGTTATACAGCACTTGACTGCGAACGATCGCGCCGCCGGCCGCGCCGAAATCACCATAGACTATACACGAAATCACTGTACTGACTGTACTGAAGTCACCGAAAAATAGCACTGTGAAATTCGAATGAATTGGCATACTAAAGCCACGTTTCCACTAGGCAACATTTTTGAGCTGAAATTTTGGCACCCTTTGTGTAAATAAAAAATCAATGTAAAATTATTATGACATGGAAGTAATTTGATGGTGGAACTACATGGTGGACATAAGGACTCGGTAATTTAACTGGCTTCTTGGTCTAGTGGTTGGTAACCCTGACTGCTATGCCAAAGCTCGTGGGTTCGACTCCTACCCAGAACAAATGTTTTTGTGATGAGCATGATCATTTGTTCTGTGTCTGGGTATGTAATTTATCTATAATATGTTTATATTTAGAAATTATATACCTAAGTAGGTATGTATCAGTTGTCTAGTACTGATAACACAAGCTCTGCTTAGCTTGAAACTATATGGCGTTGTGTGATAGTTGAAATTAAACGACACAACATATATTTAAACTAATTTACAATGTAAACTGATTTTTTTTTGCTATCGTACTACTATTAACTACAACAAACAATAGAAAAATTAAAAGCAAGGAATTATTTAGCTAATACATACACCGTTAAATCTTGATCGTTTTAATCCCTTGGAGGATCGATTCAGTACATGAAACACTATCGATTGGTAAAGTTAGAATAAAAAAACAAAATACTTTTTTAAAAAACTCGAATTAATTTACACATGTTCTAAATTGATTTCTTTAAGTAAACGTCAGCTGAGCGAGTTCAATGACCTGTAGGTAGTTAGTACGCAACGATCGACAACTACCTACAATGTCAATGACTCGTTTACTTAAAGAAATTAATTTCGTAAATGCGTATATCAAAAAGAGATTTAGAAAAAAAGAATTTTTTTATTTTATCTACACAAATCGATAGTGTTTCATGAACTGGATCGACCCTCTTCGGGATTAAAACGACTAAAATTTAACGGTGTATATTTTTGGTTGCAGTTGGTTGGATTTTTTTTCAGTAGATGGTTTTTATCGGTTCTCTCACAAAGTTGTATTTTACACCTAAGCTAAGAGGTCTTAAAGTCGCAACGACGATATATAAGAAGACTCTGGCAAACTACGAAGTTTGCCAGAGTAGCTAGTCTGTAGTCCACCGTTTTGTTTTTTCATTAAAACCTTCTCGGAACTATCTTATATATAAAAATGAATCGCAAAATGTGTTGGTAAGCGGAAAACTCGAGAATAACTGAACTGATTTCGCTAATTCTTTTTTTGTTGCGTTTGTTATTGTTAGGAGAAGGTTCTTATGAAGAAAAAAAAAATAGGGTAGAGTTGGGTAGAGTAGTCAGTTCACGGGAGCGAAGCCGCGGGCAAAAGCTAGTTATGAATATTTTAAAACCAAAATTAACCAAATCGTCCAGCCGTTGTCGAGTTTTAGCGAACAGCTATTAATTTTTTTTAGGTATATAAGTTTATCAGAAGATTACATTTATTTAAAGACGTTGATTGTTAAGGGTGGCAGAGTATAATCACAAATATTAGTTACTACTATGCGTTCTAAATAAGAATAGATCAATTAACAGGATGTGATGACACGCCGTACTGTCAAATCGAAGATATTTTTTGCTAAATTGAAAAACTCAGAGAAATCATCTCTGAGTTTTTCAATTTAGCAAAAAATTCAAAAAATAGATTTTGAATAAACTTTTCTCATTCACAGTTTGTAAATAAATTAAACTAGCTGTGCCCGCGACTTCGTCCGCGCAGAATAGTTATTTTGGGCATCATATTTATTTTTGCAAACAACCTCCTCAGCTTTATAAATTATAGCTGTTACCCACGACTTTGCCCGTGTCAATTTCTGTTATTATTTTAGACAATTTAGTTTTGAAAAGAACATAATTATCTAAAAGTACTTCATAGAGCTACTAAGGGGGGGGCCCTTGGGTACGCCATAATCTCGGCGGTAAGTTCCCTCTTGGAGGCGTGATTGGATAGACCTCACGGCGTCCTCACCTTCCGCATGACGCAGGTTCTGGAAATGGGAAGTTCAGGAAATTCCTGCGCTGGAGTAGCCGATATCCGGCCACCGTAGACGCTGGTTTGCGGACGGTGAGCAATGGGTAGCTCGCCGTCCGGTTGTCTGGTAACAGTCCAGACCGAGACCAAGTCGTCGACGGCGTGCACTGCTCCCGCGCGCCTTAATGTGTTGTCAGCAAACTGTGGGGCCCTTCGGGGTCGAAGCCTCCTGCAGCCGAGGGTTGGTGCGAAAGTATACCGGGTACCGGGCCCCGGTATACCGGGGCTCTGGGAATAAGGCAAGGGAGGAACGGGGTAGGTTGTTAAGTCAGTAAGAGCCTGACAGTGTTTCCCGCTCCGCCCAAGAGCGGGAATCGTCATTGGATGATTTTTACCTACCATAAAAAAACCCCTCCGCGCCGCCCGCAAGCAACCCCTCTCCTCGCCCGCCGGCCGGGCGCAGCGTCATATTTTGCACATCATGCGGCGCGTGTGAATTTTATATCGCAGTTATTTTAAAATTGTAATATCTTCTAAGATGTTCATTGAAAATAAGTGATGTCAATGACAATTTTGTTCACAATTACATCCTAATCAACAACACATTTATTTGGATAAAGATTAATATTATTATGTTGATACAACTGTAACAAATAATTGGTAATAATGCATTAATTTCAGGCAAATTTGATTCCCATAAAAACGATTCTAGTGAGTTAATCTTAAAAGATAGACATATACTGTCGCGGACATTTTTTTAGATCATTTTAAGAGGAATAATTCTTTCATACAAATTTTTTTGGTATCTTGAACCGTTTTCGCAGCGCACGCAACGGAAGCCCTCAAAGATGAATAATTTTCCCCGTTTTTACCACATTTTACTTCGTTTCTTCGCTTCTATTAGTCGCAGCGTGATGTTATATAGCCTAAAGCCTTCCTCGATAAATGATCTATTCAACACAAAAAGATTTTTTCAATTCGAACCAGTTCCTGAGATTAGCGCGTTCAAACAAACAAACAAACTCTTCAGCTTTATAATATTAGTATAGATTTTAAGCATACTCGTACATAGGGACAGCAACTTTATTTTATACTATACTAGCTTTTGCCCGCGGCTTCGCCCGCGTACATAAAATATAGCCTATGTCACTCAGGAGTAAAGTAGCTTTCTATTGTTGCTAATTTTTTTCCAATCGGACCAGTAGTTCCAGAGATTACCTCCCACAAACAAAAAAACAAACTTTCCCTCTTTATTATATTAGTGTAGATAATGATTATTGGCTTCTAACAAAGCATCGACTTTTTAGAATAACAATAATTTGATATGGTCAAATGCTGCACAAATTATTCAAATATCGTGAAAATATCTTTTTAGTTTTCTTTCACCTCTGAGTGTTTATTGACCCAGTTTTACGGTACAGAATACAATCACATTATGTCATACCTAAGCTCGGCGGTCGCACCAAGGTCGCCGCCCACGCCGTTTTGCCAAATCATGAATGAGGATGACAAATAATTTTACACTCATTCAGGTAAAAGTTTCACTGGATGTTGACCCCACATACCGTAGTTAAGGTTAGACACATAGATATATCAAACAGTAGAGATATGGCAAGGAGGCGTGGTTCTTGGGAACACAACTAGGCCGGCATACTTCTTCCCGGTACCCAAAACCCCAATTATGTGCAAAGTCAATTCTTCGAATTGAGAACAAATATCATTGCTTGCTTAGTACAGATCAACCAATTAATCAGCTGGTCTAGATGCACAATGGATGTGTATTTAACGTAAGATCATGCGTTAGTCTTTTGTTTTGTTAAGGATGTGAAGTAATATTTGTGGTTATCGATATTTTTCATGATCTTCGTTTTTATGTATGTACGTATGTCTATTTGCGAGAAACTCAAAAAAAAAACTGAACGGAATTTCATGTGGTTGGGATTTATTTTTAAGAGGATGAAAAATTATTTCTAAAAAATATCTAAGATTATTTTGTTTGTATATTTCTTCCTCTACATTACCTCGTATAGGTATTTTATTTTAGTAAATATTTGAAATAATCCACATCCTGGGCTTTCTATAATATCTTTTCAAAAGTCTTTAGGCTGAAAATAATAATATTTAGCAACAAAATTGTTGTAAACTAATTGGTAATAAAATACACTTTTGGGAACTGACGGATATTCCCGCATCATTCGTTCTATCACTATCAATCATATTCACTGTCCTTTAATTTAAAATTTTTAGTTATCCGAAGGATCTAAGAATAAAAGTGGATGAATTCACTCTGAAAAGGGCGGCTCCAAAACTGAACTTGAAGAACATTTTGATAAATTATGTGGAAATATCATGAACGTCCCAAGTATGTTTTTATTCTGGATTGAATATAAATTTCGTCCAACTGCGAAAGCTTTCAGTTGAAATGATGATCATCATCATTTCAGCAGAATGATGATGAATGAGTGAATACTGACAAAAGCTTGCATTGACATATAAATAGTTTCTAGATAGTGTTTACAAAATTTAATTTGTATTGTAATTAATAATAAATTAAAAAATTTCGCTCGTATAGAATTAAGTTCGTATTAAACATCTCGTAACTCGAATTAGCTTTTCTTTAAGTAAAGATATTTTTTAGTTAGATAGAAGATAATAGGTCCTATCCCACGAAGGTGGTGACAATCCTGGATGTGTGTATAGACTCATTACTCATTGTTCCTGGGTAAATATTAGCTATATTTTTTATGACACAGTTTTCCGTGTGTGTGTGTTTTCCGTGCTGCAAACGGAATAAAAAGTTATTAACGTATAATTCATCAAAGATTTCCTTGGTGAGATAGAACAAATTTTGCAACTCTGAATTTCATCGATATTTTTTCTCGGCTACTTGACATCACTAATTGTATAATTTGCATATGTGTGTTTATAGTGAGCCCGTAGTTACAAGAGGATGCTCCACCTCTTTTTTGAGTGTGTTTCATAAAAAAGTTCATATGTGTTGAAATCTATATCTCTGTGTCCGTGAGACATGTGAGGTCGTGTGGCGTACGTATAGATTTTGATTTTGTGTTAGTGAAAAAATGGGCGTAGTTTGGAGACATCTGAACTCGAACAAATTTGCGTTGATAACATATCTCTACTGTTTGATATATCTATGGTTAGACAAATGATGATCGACTACAATATAATGAAAGTACGCAAAATACGCGCTTTAGTCGTAGAGTTGCGGACATCAGCCCGATATACCATACCATACCAATATAATGAAAAGATTTAAGCATAGAAATATAAATCAACTATAATCATGAATATTTATTAAATTAACTATGACCACGGCTACTATAAAACTCGTATAAAAATAAAGGTTTTAAAAAACTAAATGCCAATAACAGTTTTTTAACAGCAAAAAATAAAACTGCAAGTTGCATTAAAATTTATTTGTTTAAACCATTTATTTTTTAACGAGTTTTCAAGCGTTAAAATTCGCAGTGCCTAACATCAGACTCGCCAAGATCCGGAGGCCGTAATGTACTCATGTGGACATTGAAGTGCCTAGTATCTAGTTTTAAGCTCTAGCATGTAACTGTTTTTGTCCCTAGTAAAATAAAGTAAGAAAATATCATATAGGTATTAAGAGCAGAATTCAAAACGGTGAAGGAAAACATCGTAGGGAAACCGGCATCTCCTAGAATCGAAGAATAATACACCGTTAAATCTTGATCGTTTTAATCCCTTGGAGGATCGATTCAGTACATGAAACACTATCGATTGGTAAAGTTAGAATAAAAAAACAAAGTACTTTTTTTTAAAACTCGAATTAATTTACGCATGTTCTAAATTGATTTCTTTAAGTAAACGTCACTTGGGCGAGTTCAATGACCTGTAGGTAGTTAGTACGCAACGACCGACAACTACCTACAAGGTCAATGACTCGTTTACTTAAAGAAGTTAATTTCGTAAATGCGTATATCAATAAGAGATTTAGAAAAAAAGTACTTTATTATTTTATTTTATCTTCACAAATCGATAGTGTTTCATGTACTGGATCGACCCTCTTCGGGATTAAAACGACTAAAATTTAACGGTGTAGAATTCGAAGACATGTGACCTCCACAAACTCGCACTGGGCCCGCGTGGTGGATTACAGCCTATTCCCTCTCCTAGAGAGGAGACCTGAGTTCCAGCAGTGGTAACATTATAAAACCGATGCTATGCTATTGTCTTCTGTATTAAGCCGCGTACGCACGTACGAACAAATTTGTTGCGTTACATGATACGCACAACTTGGTTCGCACGTGCGTACCACTATCGAACATCGAACACTCTGTTCGTCAAACATGTTCGCGGCGATCCTTGTAGTGTGTTCTGTATTGACGGTGTTCGAAGAGCTTTAATAAATGTTACGCAACAAAACTGTTATAAGCGCCGTCATGGCTACTAAGAATTAAGATAGAGTTCACGACTGTTGTTCGCGAACTCGACTCGAACTATGTTTGCGTTCGTGTTCGAATATGCCGTCCATACGTACGAACCAAATGTTCGGGTCTGGTGTTTGTGTTCGCTATGTTCGTGTTCGTACGTGCGTACGCGCCTGGTGTCTCTCTTTAGTGTGTACGATGTCAGTTCGGTTCATCGAGACACAGTAACCGTGTGACGTCACGCGGTGGCGTCATTATACGTACGTAGCTAGCAGTAAATTGCACAATTCATCCACGTTAGCTATTGATATTCATATGTTCTATGTAGACCTTGTTTTTTTGTTCTTAGTAATTGCTTCTCTCTGTATTTTATAGTACAAGACTTACGATCAAACATTTTTTTTACATAATAATAAAAAATAAAAAACTAAAACCCAACTACGACAAAAAACGACACTGAAAAAGTACTTATAAAACAAAATTTTCAGAATACTGAACTGAACAAAGTTGCTAATGTAGTAGCAAGTAAATGGACACAGTAGACTCTACCAAGATACTAACGGTAGAAGGAGTTCACATCGGCGTCGGGTCGACGATGAAGTACCTAGGACTTGTCCTCGACAGCCGATGGAATTTCGAGGAGCACTTCCGACGTCTGGCCCCCAAACTCAATCGGACGGGGGCTGCTCTCAAGCGGCTCCTGCCGAACCTTGGGGGTCCAGACGCCTTCTGCCGGAGGCTCTACGCCGGCATCGTCCGGTCCATGGCCCTTTATGGGGCACCAGTGTGGGCGCCGACGCTGCGTAAACGCCCGGCGGCCCAGCTGAACGCCTGCCAGAGGGTCATGGCCATCCGGATGGTGCGGGGATACCGCACGGTGTCCCGCGAGGCGGCGAGCCTCCTTGCTGGCCTACCACCATGGGATTTGGAGGCAACAGTCCTTGCACACATGCACGACCAGCGCGTGGAGATGCAACGCCGGGGCGAAGATCCGCTGCCCGAACATGTCGAGGCGTGGCGGAAGGAGCTCCGGCGAGATCTCATGGTGAAGTGGAAACAGCGACTGTCGCAACCCAGCGCTGGGCACACCGTAATCTCAGCGGTAGTGCCCCTCTTTGAGGCGTGGCTGGATAGACCTCACGGCGTCCTCACTTTCCGCATGACGCAGGTTCTCACCGGACATGGGAAGTTCGGGAGATTCCTGCACCGGATTCGTGCGGAAGAGACGTCCGGGTGTCGCCACTGTGAGGCGAGCCCGGAGGACACGGTGGAGCACACGGTGGAGGTGTGCCCTGCTTGGGAAGAGCATCGCCGTGTCCTCGTGGGGGTGATCGGCGGCGGCGACCTCTCGCGCCGGGCCCTGGTTCAGGCCATGGTCCGCAGCGAAGAGGAATGGCAGGCGGTCGCCTCCTTCTGCGAAGCAGTAATGCTCGTAAAGGAGGAGGCCGACCGCATAAGGCAAAGGCAACGGCGTACTCGCCGTAGCCGTCGCCGCCGCGATCCTGCCGATATCCGGCCACCGTAGACACTGGCTCGCGGACGGTGAGCAATGGGTAGCTCGCCGTCCGATCGTCTGGTAAGACCGAGTCCAAGTCGTCAACGGCGCGCGCCGTTCCCGCGCGCCTCAAGGAGTTGTCAGCAAACTGCAGGGGCCCTTCAGGGTCGAAGCCTCCTGGAGCCTAGAGGGTAAGTGAAAATTGTAACCTCGACTCCAGAAATAAGGCAAGGAAGGTACGGGGTAGGTTTTTTAGTCAGTAAGAGTCTGACACTGGTCTCCCGCTCCGCCCAAGAGCGGGTTTCGTCATTGGATGATTTTCACCTACCATAAAAAAAAAAAAAAAAAAAAAAAAAGACTCTACCAAGATGCCTTCGGTTATAAATTGACAATAATGGCTTAGTACAATACTATTCTGAAGTATGCAATATTCACTATGTAGAGATAAATTTTCATGTTTGAAAAACCGCAGTCACACGTTGTCAAAGTGCATGTAAATTTATCTCTACATAGTGAATATTGCATAAACTTTTTACAATAAAATATAGGTACCGACATCACTAAAAATTTAAAAATTATTTTAATTTCGGAAGTCGGTGTTTAATAAGAAACAAATAATACCGAGAAACACCGACTTCCGAAGTTATTTTTATATATTTTATTTCAATTTCACCCTTTTTAGTTGCGATACACTTTTAACCAGAGTGCCTATTTCTCATTACAATTTCAATAAACCCAAACAATAGTAGGATACATCGTCTTATAAGTTTCTGTGTCTCCCTTACATATTCCGGCTCCATCATCAGATGAGTTCGACAGTACCTAAGAACCAAAGTGCATCTCATGACAATTGTAATGAGCCCAAACACGGCTAGGACAGATTGCGGTTCCATCATCATCATCATCAGGCCATTTCGATGATACCATTTTCAACATTACTATTCACAACAATTTATTTATCTGTATCGTAACTGTATTGAGATATCTATTTAAGTATAAAGTTCCATTGGCCATTTCTGGTCTTCTTCATCAGTTCCACTTCATCAAATGTTTGTTTTTGACTGTAAATGCTTAAGTTCTAGATAATTAAATCACCATTTATACTCATGGATCCCATCATCAGATCTTAACTTGGTGACAATGGGACCACCTTAAAACTATCTACTTTTGAACAAAAAAAGAACTTTGAAAATCCGTCGATGATTGGCGGAGTATTCGATGAACAACAAACATACAAAAAAAAAAAACAAACATCCGAACATAGTACCTCCTCCTTTTTGCGAAGTCGGTAAATAGTTGGCCACTCTAAATACTTACTCGAAAAAATGCGCAATATGATTTTTAGAAACAGACACTATCCATCTATCCATAGAATAGATTTATGTTTGGCGCGGTCAAGATATTTCGACTGTACTTTACTTACTTACCTATTCTAATAAAAGCATTTCATAAGTATAATGTACCTATTTGTGTCGTAGCTACTAAAAAATTGACTGTCGATAGTATTCCATGATTTCGCCACAACCACAACACTAGTTCCATTAGTATTTTTTTGAATCCAGATAAATCCCGATCTATTTTATCAGAGCTCTATAAATCCACACTGAGATTTTTCAAAGATGGATAAATTACATTCTATTTTATCGAATGAAGGTAAATCCAAACTTAATATTACATTTTTGAAAGGATGTGTGGCTTTAATACTAAACTTGCTGAACAGGATCGTTTTATTCAATACTGTTGTCAGATTAAAGAAAAAACTGCCACGAAAATAATGAAAACATGATTATTAACACTTTTTTTTACGTATCTCCCAAGAAGGTAGAGTGGATTTATCCGAGTTTGAAGTTAAGCGACACATTTATACTAAGTTAACTATAAGACTACCTACTGTGACATTACTTACTGTACGTACTTACTATAAATTTTTTTATTTGTCTGTTAGCTTCCAAAGCGCAATGCGGGGTGGGCCGTTCGGTGACGTTCACACGATGGTCGGGGGTGGCCCCAGAGATCGCTACTCCAGTGTTTGTGTACTCCGCGAGTGGGGATGAGGACTCCCTTGCTGGAGCCTGCCTGGCGAGATGCCGCGAGCTGCCGGACTGCGCCGCCGTCGTCGTGGCTTATGGCAGAGGAAACTGCCAGGGCATAGCCGACTATACCACGGCTAAATTGAAGGTGGATAACGACGTCGCCTTTTTCAAGAAAGTTTGTTTGGCATGTAAGTAGGTATCTCTATCTTAGTATTGTAAAAACAGCGTTGAGCGCAGCGCTGGCCCCGCGTCGAAATCTGAAAATATATATCTAAGTATATCCAAATCACATATAAATTCAATGTACCTACCTATTATGCGTTCCAAATAAGAATAGGATCGATTGACAAGATGTGACGGCACGCCGCCGCCGTACTGTCAAATCGAAGATAGTTTTGTAAAATTGAAGAACTCAGAGGTGAGTAATTGAAAAACTGGATTCTGATTCAACTTTTTTACAAGCTTGCAATGCTGCCGCGCTTATGATAATTACAGTGAGTCACATTTTGGTCGATATTGAGTTAAGTATAGGTATATTTGCAATGTAGAGATCGAGTTCTACAGCAGAATGTAACTACTTATGTATGTTCGGCTCAAATCTTGTAACTCAATTTTGAAACAGATGTCTTCAACCGATTGAGCTTCAATTTTGCATGCTGTAAATCGCATGACAATGCAATATTATGATGACATGGAGCTGATCTGATGATGGAATCGCGAGGTAGCCATAGGAACTCTGTAATTAAACGGCACAACCACGTCGAGTTTGGGCTCGTGTGAATCGACGAGTTTTAATTATATAAGTATAGACTACCGCTATAAAAGCTTGTTATGAAAAAAAATTCATTGAAAACTTGTTCATTGAACTGTGAAGTTCGTAAATTAATTATTTTTTTCTTATATAAACTGATTTGACAGTAAATCGTGACGTCACAACATGGCAATCGATCCTATTTTCATTTGGAACGCGTTGAATTTATTTGGATTTCGTCGCCGAGCCAGCGCTGCGCTCAAGGCTGTTTTTTTTTTAGAATTGGGGGTGTGGTTTCTGTTAAAACTTTGTTCTGTTGACAGTGCCAGAGGACTGCGATGTGCGGTGGTGGGCGCTGGAGAACACGCCTGGCTACCACCTGCACTCGGAGGGCTCTCATCTGAAGGTCATCCTCAACACCACCGTCTACGAGTGCTATGATGCTGTATTCACGTACAGCGGGGACCAGAAGTTTCGGTAAGTGACTAAGTGAAGGCCATTTTATGAGCCGTCGTTATCGTGACGACAAATAATCTTGTAGTTTTAGGTGTCGTGGATTATATATTTAAACTAGCCTTCTGCCAGCGGCTTCGCCCGCGTAAAAGTAGGGTTCTCCATACAAACTTTAGACCCCATTATATCCGTTTAGGGCTGAATTTTTAAAAACCCTTTCTTAGTATTCGCCTACGTCATAAAAGGAATCCTTGTGCAAAATTTAACGCTCTTAGGCCCAGTAATTTAGGCTGTGCGTTGATATGTCAGTCAGTCAGTTTCTCCTTTTATATATTACTAGCTGTGCCCGCGACTTTGTCCGCGTGGAATAGTTATTTTGGGCATCATATTTATTTTTGCAAACAACCTCCTCAGATTTATAAATTATAGCTGTTACCCACGACTTTGCCTGTGTCAATTTCTGTTATTATTTTAGACAATTTAGTTTTTAAAAGAACATAATTATCTAAAAGTACTTCATAGAGCTACACCCCAACTTGGGCACGCCATAATCTCGGCGGTAAGTCCCCTCTTTGAGGCGTGATGTCTATCCCGGCATCCTCACCTTCCGCATGACGCAGGTTCTCACCGGACATGGGAAGTTCAGGAGATTCCTGCGCGCCGGATTCGTGCGGAAGAGACGCCCGGGTGTCGCCACTGTGTGGTCAGCCCGGAGGATACGGTGGAGCACACGGTGGAGGTGTGCCCCGCTTGAGAAGAGCATCGCCCTGTCCTCGTGGGGGTGATCAGCGGCGGCGATCTCTCGCGCCGGGCATTGGTTCAGGCCATAGTTCGCAGCGAAGAAGAGTGGCAAGCGGTCGCCTCCTTCTGCAAAGCAGTAATGCTCGTAAAGGAGGAGGCCGACCGCATAAGGCAAAGGCAACAGCGCCCTCGCCGTAGCTGTCACCGCCGCGATCCCGCCGATATCCGGTCTCCGTAGACGCTGGCTTGTGGACGGTGAGCAATGGGTAGCTCGCCGTCCGGTTGTCTGGTAACAGTCCAGACCGAGACCAAGTCGTCGACGGTGTGCACTGCTCCCGCGCGCCTCAAGGTGTTGTCAGCAAACTTTGGGGCCCTTCAGGGGCGAAGCCTCCTGCAACTGAGGGTTGGTGCGAAAGCGTTATACCGGGGCTCTGGGAATAAGGCAAGGGAGGAACGGGGTAGGTTGTTTAGTCAGTAAGAGTCTGACACTGTTTCCCGCTCCGCCCAAGAGCGGGATTCGTCATTGGTGATTTTTACCTACCATAAAAAAACCGATTATTCCCGATGTCCACCACTTGCCTGGCCACCACTGGGGGACAGCGAGACAACTTTAAAACATAATTCTCGTTGTCCTTTTGTCTTTTGTCGTTGTCATTCAATTCGAACCAGTAGTTCCTGAGATTAGCGCGTTCAAACAAACAAACAAACAAACTCTTCAGCTTTATAATATTAGTATAGATGTATAGATGTAGATGTCCACCTAAAGAAAGACACTATTAACAATCGTCTATGAATTTTTTTGCTTTTTGCAGTGATTACAGATTGTCATGACAGTGGGAAGTGGGAACGGCGACAGTCGAAAAACGATAATTTGTTAAAACTAAACTGTGATGGTAAATAATATGTAGTAATCGCGACTACACGACAGACAGTATTCTGACAATAAATTAACCGTTACGACACAGTAGGAATGCGGCTTTATATTGCGTACAATAATCAGTCCCGCTTTTTTTATGTCCTTGTGCTTTATTAATAGTACATATGTTTACAACCACTGTTTACAAACGATCTTATTCTAATTATAATTGACAATATACATTTAATTATTATACTACCTAATAATAACCTAAATAAACTAAAAATACACTAATAATTACTAATGATTTATTTGGCATCAAAAAATTCATCTACATTGTGGATGAATCAGGGTCACTAAATACTAGACTGACCCACATCGATATCAATGGGAAAAGTACCCAGAATGCTGGTAGCATTGCCACGCTGGATTCGCTGACAGATATAAAGCCCTGGTCACACGAAGAGTCGACCAGCTGTTTGCTGATATCGCGTACAACTCGATGAGCGCTCGGACCCCATGGTCCCGCTTTGTTATTTGTTATGTTATAACTACAAACATTCTTCGACCTTTGCGTGGTTTAGAGAAGTAAATAGAAGTACCCACATTGAGCAATACCGGTGGAACCACAGTTGGGCACTTTGCCCCCGCCTTGCACATCTGAGTGCATGGTCTTCCATGCACTCAGATTTTTTTACATTATAGCATAAACCGTGTGATGCCGCAAATTTTTCGCAAACAGTTATCAACCTATGTAATGTACATACTGAGGGAGCCAGTAAAACCATATCATCGGCATAGCTGATATTGTTTACACAAATGCCGTCAACATAACATCCCACGGGCATCTGGCTAAGTTCCTCAATAAGCGCATCAGTGTACAAATTAAAAAGTAAAGGCGAACTTAAACCCCCCTGCCTCACTCCACATTCCAGCTTGTAGTCATTCGACAACTTACCCGCCCACTTTACATTATTAATCTGATTGAGGTACTTACCAATACCGAAATATTGATGTCAACTCTGGCGGCAGGGCCGTGTCTCTCAGTTTTTGCCATAACTTATCGTAAGACACAAGGTCTAACGTCCTCGAGAGGTCTAGAAAGCAAGCGTAAACCGGAGTCTGCCTATCAGTATAGTATTTCACAGTGTGCTTAAGACTCAAAATAGCAGTTTCAGTCGACAAGCCAGCTCGAAAACCGAACTGAGCATCGTTTAACATGCTTGTTCAAATATCTATTAAGCACACTGTCAAACACCTTCGCTACAATAGTAGCTAACGAAATGGGTCTATAATTTGACTTATCAGATGCATCCCCCGTCTCACTCTTAACAATAGGTACCACCAGAGTCCTCATCAGGGCTGTTGGTAAGTGTGAATGACTAATACACAAATTAAAAAACATTGCCAGTACTCTAGGCAGGTGGGGACCAGCATGCTTCTGATGTTCCAGGCTAAGAGCATTTTCCTCCCTTCATACCACTCCCTTATTATTATTTATTATTAAAAATCATCCAATGACGAATCCCGGCCTTCTGTGTACACTCATTCCTTACTTTGTCTGTTTTGTCACACCACATGCAACCATCACCACCGAATCATTGAAGTATAGTTGCGTTCTTTATTGTTTCCTGCCGTTCAAGTTTTTATATGACATCAAGTGAATTCTGCGATAAACATATGTTGTGAGATTTAACCTCATTAATATTAATAAGGAATTGAGGAATATATCTCACAAGGTCTCGTGCTTGTGCTTCATACCTATTTATAATTCTGAAATTTTTAGTAAATACCTTGCACACTTGTTTAGTTATTCTGACTTGACGAATTCCCTGTTTTTTGTATTATATTTTATGGTGGGAAAAATCATCTAATGACGAATCCCGCTTTTGGACGGAGCGGGAAACTTTGTCAGGCTTTCACTAACTAAACGACCCACCCCATTCCTTCTTAGCCCTCATACTGCAGTTGGAGCTTCCTTTCAGAAACCGGACCGGGGCTCCAGTAGGCTTCGGCCCTGGAGTTGGGCCTTTACATTTGCTGACAACACCTTGGGGCGCGCGGCTACAGAGCGCGCGGTCGATGACCTGGCTTAGTCTGGACTGTTATCAGACGACGAGACGGCAAACTACCCATTGCTCGATGAATTTCCTGCTGATGTCTGTGTGTTCCTTATACTCGTAGCTACAACCTATTATAGGGTTCTTAATGTCAAGAGTGAATAGGTTATTTCTTGGCGAGCCTGCTCCATCGTTAGCCACGTCATCGCTTTCTATTAGGTGAGATAGTGGTCAAACGCGAGCCTATAAAAAAATGCGCACGAAGGGTTACAAGTAGCCTGCGGTGCAAAACAAACCGTGTTTTTTGTATGAGAACACAACTTTTGTATTGTATTCTGTTTTTGGTATTATATTGCTAAAGTAGCAATAGACACACATTATGTGCGAACAGTTTTAACTGTCTAGCTATCACGGTTTATGAGATACAGCCTGGTGACAAACAAACAGACAGCCTAATGATAGAAATAGGGTTCCGTTTTTATCTTTTGGTTATGGAACTCTACAAAGGAGGTACGAAATGACTTCTTATAAACTTTATTCATTCACCATGAAGCATTTAAGTAATATACTTATTTTTTTTTTATTCAATTAGTATTATCATCATACCCTTTTCATAAAATGAAGTGTATTTAACTTTCACTTCTAAATTAAAACCTTATTTTTAAATATTGTTTTAAGTCCGTTCGCATGGTAAATACGTAAATACAAATTAGGTTAAGGAAATTTATTATTAGCCTTACTAAACTGTAATATCTTATTTTGTATTATATAATATTTATGTAGGCTATAGCTAAGGTACATACTTATAATAAATCTAAACAAAACTACACACATACATACTAAATAAATACACACATAAAAATATTATTTGATGTGTATTTATTTAGTATGTATGTGTGTAGTTTTGTTTAGATTTATTATGTATGAGTTATTTGTATGTATATGTATTTATGTATGTAAATATTAAGTATGTACCTTAGCTATAGCCTACATTTATCGCTGTTGGTTTTCTAAATAAATAAACTCTTGAGCCTCAAGCGACACACCTATTATATCTCTTACGGTATTTAAAAGGTTAAAACTAATTAAATCTTAGTACTAACTTTCGATTTTATGATTCTGAGAGAAAAATATCCATTAAAATTTAACTAAGTCTCGAAAACAAAGATGTGCCATTGTTTGTTTCTTTTTTATAAAGCTTATTGTCATTGCCAGCATTGAGTTCTCGAAAAAAATATATACTTAAAAAACCTTCTGCCACATTTTAAGTACATTGAAAATGTTTAAGCATTATGTACGAAAAATGGCACCGAATATTAAAAAGCTACCTAACATTAAGTTTCAACAATAAAAATGATGGCACCGACTCCAAAAAGAAGTAATAAATTTTGAATATTTGCAAAGTATTAATGTCAAATAACTTTACCTATAAATTAAGTTTCTTTAAAGTAATTAAATTTTTTATTTTCAACTTTTTAGTGTAGGAACTTTTATCGTTTGTCTTTTTTTGAAGGCGGTTTTTTTTTTGTAAAAATTTTTTTTATTTGTAGCCGTTTAGTGTTTTTCATTATAATGTGTTATGGCAACGAAGTCAATATCGTTCCTACATTTCTTTTGAAAAAGTTACCAATGTCATAAAAGTAGGAATACATATTAAAGGTACATTGTTACAGTGTAATCGTTTTGATCTCGTGGAGAGATGATATGATGCATGAAATACTTATGATTCATCTCATGAGTACATCTTATGACAGCTCTCTAAATTATCATCATTTCAGCCAGAAAACGTCCACTGTTGGACATGGACCTCCCCCAAGCGTCGCCATAACGACCGATTCTGTGCGACTCGCATCCATCGCGTTCCCGTGATTCTCACCAGGCCGTCGGTCCACCTTGTGGGAGGCCTTCCAAAGCTGCGTCTTTTGGTGCGCGGTCGCCACTCTAGAACCTTTCGGCCCCATCGGCCATCTGTTCTACGAGCAATGTGCCCTGCCCACTGCCACTTAAGTTTGGCAATTCTTCGGGCTATGTCGGTGACCCTGGTTCTCCTGCGCATTTCTTCATTTCTGTTTCGAACACGCAAGGAAACTCGAGCATAGCCCTTTCCATTGCTCTTGACAGCATTGCCCATGACAGCTCTAATAAGCTCAAACAATGGTAGGATACATTATTTTATTTTGAAGTTCCCAAGCCGACCTACCACCTTCCAGCTTCATCATCACATCAGTTCAATAGTACCTTACAGCCAAAGTGCATCTTATGACAATTCTAACAAGCCCAAACACGGCTAGGATATATTAATTAGTTACGCAGTTCCAGTGCCTACCTTCCAGCTCATCATCATCAGATCAGTTCGATGATAACTTTTTCAACATCATTTTTTAAGATCATTGGTTTATAGTGCATTTTCATAGTTGCTTAACTACCTTGATTGTGATATCTATGCGAGTATCAAGTTTCGTTAGCCATTTTCTGATCTTCTTCACCAGTTCCACCTCATCAAATGTTATTTTTTAACTGTAAATGCTTGAGTTCTCGATGAAAATATAAAAAAAAACTATATAGTTGCCTATAATATTTGAGGAGTTCCCTCGATTTCTCATGGATCCCATCATCAAAACTCGATTTTGAAAAAAATGGGACCAATCTGGAAGCATATCCTTTCAAGTACAAAAAAAAATTTTGCAAATCCATCCATAAACAACGGAGTTCTGAGGTAACAAAAAAAAAAAAAAAAAAAAAAAAAATACAATCGAATTGAGAACCTCCTCCTTTTTTTGAAGTCGGTTAAAAAGGGTTTTCACACGTCTTGTCCTGTTTTCCAAATTTTAGAAATGGCAACCCTAATTATGTAGTTAGTTAGCCCCTTTTTGCAAAAATCAAGTTACATGTTGTTTTTCCTCATTCAGTATACTTATGGTTTTTGTTCTAATGATGTGCAATTACATGGAAATGAGCCATGCTTATTTTGATATTACCTAAGTTCATTAATAAAATTATTCTAGTGTTTCCCTAAAGTAGGTAATGTCGTAGTAACAATATTGCCATGATTCATAGTTGTATAATTGGAGTAGTTAATGTTTATTATTAGCTTTTATTTATTTACTTACGTAACTTGTGTTTTTCATATCCTTGTGGAATTAACGCTATAAACATTTCTCTGGATGTCCCCTGAAAATACTGCGAAGGCGATAATTTTATAGTACTTATGTGTTCTTTTCCTTACTGCTTCCCTGCGTTCAAATTTGAGGTTGCAGTTGCCTTTAATGACGTCACAGGGTAGATACCCTACACTCGCATTTTTGAATGCAAACGTCAAATCTACCTTGCTCAAAGTTGGAGTCACTTGGGTTAACTCTAGAGTTGTTAATAGCTAAAGGAATGGACGTACAATGTTGGAACTCGGGTAGACCATGCCATAGGACATTTATCCCGAGAGTAGGTTTTCTGGGGATATTTTATTACAACCGGGTGAAGCAGCAGCATTTTACCTGGGTTTCATAGAAATTAATGTAATAATATGTAAGTGTTAATACTACAAAGCGGTCGACATGGACTCAGCAATAATTGTACTTACCAATAGTTTACTGTTAGGTGCCAAGCCAACGCCGGTGTTCACGAATCTTTTGTCTTTCTATTATGTGTCTAATGACGGTATTCAATGAATTAACGTCTCAGGAGTTCAGGGAGGCTTTCGTTAGGCGGCTGGATCAAGGGCTTGATTCAAAAAGCTGTACTCTTGATCACTATAGTTTCCTAACTTTATGAACCTTGTCCAAGACTTTTCTCAAGTAATAGAAGTAGGAGTGTAGCGATAATTTTATCTAGTAGTTCTTACGATTTAGTTGTAGCTTGTGATAGAGAGGTGTGTAAACCGGTATGTCCTAGAACTCATAATTCGAAGACATGTTACATCCACCAATCCGCACTGGGCCCGTGTGGTGGATTATGGCCCCTTCCCTCTGTTAGAGAGGAGCCCTGAGTCTCAGCAGTGAACATTAAAAAGGCTGATGTTGAGTTGTAGTTTGGACCTTTTCCCAATTCCGGTGGGCTATGTTTCTTTTAATATATGCTATGACCTTTCAAAAAACGTAATTACAGACACAATTGAAAAAACAATATGTGTGCGGACACCCCTGTCCTTTTGGGGCTTAATGAACTATGGGGCTTTACGACCTATTTGGCGGAGTCTGTGAGACACGTAATGCTAGTTTGTTTACCTTTCTTATCATATTTATGTCTACACGTGATTTCTGCATTGTGTGTGTCTATATGTGTTAAATAAATATTTTTCTATCTTTTTTCTTTATGTTTCCTTGGGATGATTTGCTAAATTCTCGTTTATCTCCTACAGATCCGCGCAGTGGGTTGTCCCACAAGGCGAGTTCGACCCCGAGTCAATGTACACTTCAGACTCCATGATTGGGAACTGCATTCTCAATGCGGAGAACAGATTCACCGAGCCGGAGTCCTATCGGGTGTCCAACTACTACACAGTGTATATTGAAAACCAGTGCAGCCATGATTGTGAGTATCTTATTTATTTAGTCAAATACTACATTATCATGAATCATGCGAAGAGGCTAAGTGGTAATCCAGATTTGGTTAAGTCCAATATTCAATTCAGAGCCTAGAGCACAGGTACAGAGAAGAAGAAGATAGGAAATTATTATTAGCCTGTTTTGTCCCACTCCTGGGCAAAGGCCTCCCTCCACTCCTTCCATCCATCGCGGTCCCGCGCTTCCTCTTGCCAGTTCGGAAGGAATCTGTCTAGTTCATCGCGCCATTTTCTTCGTGGTCTACCGCGACCCCGCCGCACTGTCTCAGGGCACCAACTTTGTGTTACTTTAGCCCACAGTTTGTCGGGCATGCGGCAGACGTGTCCTGCCCAGTCCCATTTCAGCTGGGCAGCCTTTTGAGCCACATCCACAATTTTTGTTTTGGAGCGCAATGTGGTGTTTCTAACTCGATCTGTTAACGTTAAGTTAACAGAGCCAAGTATACTGCGCTCCATTGCTCGTTGGCAAACCTTGAGTTTGGACTTTTGGGTATTCGTTAAAGACCAAGTTTGTGCGCCATAGGTCTACACAGGGAGAATACACATGTCCATGAGTTTTTGTTTTAGTGCCATAGGCAATTCACCTTTAAATAGGTCCGTAGCTCCTCCAGGCGTTTTCAGTTCGTCTTGCGATTTCTTTGTCTTGCCTCGCCTGGAAAGAGACTGCTTGGCCCATGTAAAGGTATTCTTGGACATGTTGTATGGTCTCCCCGTGTACTTTTAAAGATTTTGGCGCTTCGTTTGTCATGACTTTAGTCTTCGACATATTCATCTTCAGTCCAACCTCAAGGCTCGCATCACTTAACTCTTGGAGCATGCGTTCGAGCTCAGTGGCTGAAGAAGAAAAGAGAACAATGTCATCGGCAAAACGGAGGTTTGTTAACATCGTCTCGCCAACGGCAATGCCTCTCTCCTTCCAATCAGCTGCCAATCTTCTGAAAATTTCTTCTAGGGTACTGGTGAACAATTTAGGAGATAGCGGGTCGCCCTGTTTGACTCGTTTTTCTATATTAAATTTTTGACCTGTGTTTTCCAACTTGATTGCGGCTGTGCTATTTTTGTAAAATTATCCGTAACAGGTCAATATAAGTTTGATCAATTTGTTGTCTGCTTAAAGCATCGAATATGGCTGTGTGTGTGATGCTGTCAAACGCTTTGGAATAGTCAACAAATGCCAGGTGGAGCGGGATCTTGTACTCTTGGTGTTTCTCTATTAATTGGTTGACTGCGTGGAGATGATCCGTCGTACAGAGGCCAGCACGGAAGCCTGCTTGCTCAGGAGGTTGGTGTTTGTCTAATTCAGAGAAGAAGAAGATAAGAAAAACTTTTTAAAATGATATAAAATTCTTTGATATACATAAAAAAATTATATAGATAAAAATTTAGAAATTAATAGGAACCCACAATACTCAAATCTTACTAATATTATAAATGCGAAAGTAACGATGTTTGGATGTTTGTTTACTCAATCACGCCAAAATGGCTGGACGGATCTGGATGAAATTTGGCACAGGCATAGGATACACTCCAGGATTAGGACATAGGCTACTTTTTATCCCGGAAACCCCAACCCCAACCCCAATACCCCGCGGCCGAAGCCGCGGGCAAAAGTTAGTAATAAAATAACGAACGAACTTTACGAACGAACACGAAATAACGAACTAGGTAGGTATATAAAGCAGCCGGCGCGGCGCGGACGACGCTGCGTGAAGGTCAGCGGGTCAGTTTAATCGTCGTCAATACCCGCCATAGAAATATTAAAAACATCTCTTTTCAACTTTTCTTATATCTATGATACCCGCGAACGCCGAGTATTAACGAAAAGTTATTTGTCTATAAAACTTTTTAATTATGTTCTTGGATAAATATCAAAATAAACTATTAAAAAAAAATGCTCAAATATTGTACAATTCTATTTTTGATTATGATTACATATGATTATGATTATGACAACGGCGCGTGGCGCGAAATCATGTCGCGAGCGCCGGCGCTCGCTTTGGTGTCGACGTAGAGATGATATTTAAAAACTTTGTTGAACTGTATCGGATGACAAAAAAAAATTCGCAATTGTTACAAGGAAAACCTTAACCTTAAACCATGAGATAATTACGCCAATTGACTGGCCTGTCAGTCTAGTAGTTAGTGACCCTGACTGCTATACCGTAGGTCGTGGGTTCGATTCCCACCCAGGACAAATGTTTGTGTGATGAGCACGATCATTTGTTCTGTGTCTGGGTGTAATTTATCTATAATATGTATGTATTTAGAAATATATAAGTATGTTTATCAGTTGTCTAGTACCCATAACATAAGCTCTGCTTAGCTTGGGACTAGATGGCGTTGTGTGATAGTTGTGGACATATTATATATTATATTATATTATTATTAATTGAATTTAAAGAACGAGGGTGAATCACTGTTCTTAGAAGTAGAATTATTTTGTGGATTATTTTATATTTATTTAAGAGTGTCAGTCACATAATATTTATGCAAAATTTCACTTGATTCGATCTTATATTTCTCAAGTAAGTAATAAATTATAAATAAATGTTTAGTGTAGAGTTATTAAAATATTCAAATATGAAAAAAATCCAGTTACGTACTGGTAAACGCGAGATTTGTTTTTTGGATATTTAGCAAGCAACAACCGTTGAATAGAGTAAAATATTATTATCCTCTAATAATAGCTGAAATGGGTTGCTAAATTTAAATTAAAACGGGTTGATTGAACTGTGGAGACGATAATCGCTCCGAACGGCCACCTCCGTTTTGCAAACAAAAGAATAACAATGAAACATTTAGCTGAGACTCTGAACACTTTATTTGGCAGCATCTAGTTCATTTTAACAAATTAATTGGCATTTAAAAAGTGTCAGTTACAAGGTACCTCGAATGTTAATGTCACTACTACTATCACCACTTCGATCCCAAAATTAGAAGGCAAAGCATGACTTGAAAACAGCCGTCATCTCTGCCAATGTAATCATCATCATCAGCCTTTTTAATGTTTCCACTGCTGGGACACAGGCCTCCTCTCTAGGAGAGGGAATGAGTCATAATCCACCACGCGGGCCCAGTACGAATTGGTGGATGTCACATGTCTTCGAATTTTTGGTTCTAGAACATGTCGGTTTCCTCACGACGTTTTCCTTCACCGTTTTGAGAGCATTGGTGATGAAATAAATTACACAAAGTAATGCGCCTGGCTGGGTTTGTACCCGCGACCTACAACTTGTGGGTTAAGGAATAAGAAAGTTAGAAAAGCGGTATTCTAATGATAATGAGAACTATTTGATTCATTCTCAGAGATAATATAATTATTTTCTTGAATGGTTCTTGAGATACTCTTTATTCTTTGAACTATATCGTGTGATTGGTAATAAAATCCAGAAATCGGTGTCATTGTCATGTTAAATATTATTTGGATAAGATGAATTCTCTGAACTGTGACACGCCGTGCGCAACTATGACTTCACCATATCGGAAGATGTAATTTATGTTATCACTTCTTTATAATTCAGAAAGCGACCCGCCCCAGCTTCGCACGGGTACTGATATTAAATATATTATGCATGTATTAAGCATGCATAAACTTTCCTCTTGAATAACTCTGTCTATTAAAACAATTCGCATCAAAATCCGTTACGTATTTTTAAAGATTTAAGCATACATAGGGAAAAGCGACTTTGTTTTATACTATGTAATGATAATAATGTTATTGATTACATAAATAAGTAGTTCAACTTTGAGGTACGTACGTCTTAGGGTCAATTCACTCTGAGAAGCGACACCGCGAGATAAGATACAATTCACCGAAAGATACACATTTCAGCTCCCCTAGCCAAGTGACAATTGTTTTGTTTAGAGTTAGGGCTTGTAAATGGCCACGCCCTCTTTTGTAAAGATGACCTCCGAACAAGGGAATTGGCGGCGTGGCCAACTACAAGCGCTAACTCTAAACGAAACGATTGTAACTTTGCTTGGGGAGTATTTGAGCTTTTCGCTAAGACTCTAGACAGACGGACCGCATTTCGATCGAACTGCGCGGTTGGTTTGCAGTTCTATTGCAGTCGTGTCAACTGCATTCAAACTGCACCCGAACTGCAATTTGTAGTTGGATTGCGGTTGAGTTGCGGCCCGTCGGTGTTGAGCCTAAGAAAACAGGCTTTGACCGCAGCACTGAGTTAGCGACGAAATCCTAATACGTACATTCAAATCAAAAATCTAACCTATTTTTATTGCGTCGCTGGGACAGCGCTGCGCTCAATGCTGTTATTATCTTGGAGAACACCCTTGATGAAGACATCTTGCGGCGCAGCGCTGCGTCGTATGATATATTCTGAATTCACACAGTCATGAACTGTATCAAGAAAAGTAACAAAGATATAAAGTTATGTTACTTGGTTACCGAACCTTTGGAGCGACTGACTGGGGTGGTTTTGCTTCCGTACCCAGCCGTGTGCTGGCGCTAAGGATTGCAATCCGGTATCATTTTCAATCCGGCCGGATTTCACCGGATTGACGCTAATCCGATCGGATCCGGACGGATCCGGCCGGATTTTAAAGTTACTTAGGGCCTAGTCATTTCCTTTTTAAGTATTTTTTCATAATCTAATCAATTGCTCACACACTTTTCGATTAGTTTCGTTCGATGTCAAAGGTCAAGTGGCGACGGACAAAGAACGACATTCCCAGATCGCGATTGCGTATATTTTGCTTTACGGCGCCGACTCACCGGATCCGAAAGGTCCAAAAACATGCCGGATCCGACGGATTACCGGAGCCGCCGGACCGGATTGCTATCCCTGGCGCCTACGTCCTGCCTACTTAGTGACTGCACTTTGACAACTTGATGTCACCTTTTTAGGGTTCAGTAGTCAACAAGGAACCCTTATAGTTTCGCCAAGTCTGTCTGTTTGTCCGTCTGCGAATAATCTCGGCGACCGTTAGCACTAAAAAGCTGAAATTTGGTATCAATCAATCAATATGTATCAATATCAATTACGCCGCAAAAAAACTGGTAAAGAATGTTTTATTAGGATAGGTACACGTAAAGTTGGAAATGTTTTTTTTTTTTTCATTTCTACCATAACGTGTGATATATTGTTGGATAATGAATGTTTATATTTTCGGAATTAGTCGCTACGAAAGTAAATACAAGGCGTGTGTGTCTGTGTCCTCTAACTTTTGAACCATAAGTTTAGAAAATATGAAAAAAATCTCAAAAGTAGAACTTTAATTAGACTTTCTTGGAAAATTATTTTGAACTTGATAGGGTGAATAGTTTTTGAAAAATTAAAAAAAAAACCGTTCTGAACTAATTTTGAAATTTAACCGTACATGCAAGCATTTTTTAAACTTTTTTAATATTTCACTCTCCTGAGCGTATCTTCTTTCAAATACAAATACAAAAAGATTAAAATCGGTTCACGAAATCCAAAATTACCACCGGGTACAGCGCCATCTCTCGGCAAAGTGAGTTACTAATTTTTACATGGGCTACTGGGTTCTGTTACATTGTGAGAATTTGTGACGGACAGGAAATTACGGAACCCTACACTCGACACGCTCTTGGCCGATTATTTAAATATGTTTGGAAAAAATAATATAACGTTGTGTAAAAATTATTAAAATCGATTTAGTCCCTTTTACTTTTTTTACTTTATATTCAGTTTCGCATATACAAAAAAATAATTTTGTACAGCTCCATCCCCCAAACAGTGTCAATCGTTAAAATGGATCGCTTTAACAGCTCATGGTAACATTGTTTACCAATATGAACTGCCACTACTATACATGCTCACGGTAACAGAATGCTTGTAACACCTAACGACTAGTTACTATTATCATAATACCTGATCCCGCATGTATGGCTATGAATTCCGTAACCATACGGGACCTGTATTGCATGAATATGCATAGCGCAATTTGTATTTTCACGTACCAGTAGATATTTGTATTAGCATAGCATCAACCTCATAATCTTCCCACTGCTGGGTCTCTGGCCCCCTCTCTAGGAGGCGCCCGCGTACATAAAATATAGCCTATGTCACTCAGGAGTAAAGCAGCTTTCTATTGTTGCTAAAATTTTTCCAATCGGACCAGTAGTTCCAGAGATTACCTCCTACAAACAAAGAAACAAAAAAACAAACTTTACCTCTTTATTATATTACTAGACTAGATTTTCCCAGCGGCTTCGCCCGCGTGCATAAAATATAGCCTATGTCACTCAGGAGCAAAGCAGCTTTCTATTGTTGCTTAATTTTTCCCAATCGGACCAGTAGTTCCAGAGATTACCCCCTACAAACAAAAAAACAAACTTTACCTCTTTATTATATTACTAGCTTTTGCCCGCAGCTTCGCCCGCGTACATAAAATATAGCCTATGTCACTCAGGAGTAAAGCAGCTTTCTATTGTTGCTTAAATTTTTCAAATCGGACCAGTAGTTCCAGAGATTACCCCCTACAAACAAAAAAACAAAAAAACAAACTTTACCTCTTTATTATATTAGTGTAGATTATAGTGTAGATGTAGAAGTGTAGATTACTCCGTCATTTTGCTTAGAGTTTATTGTTGTTGCTGCATGACAATAGCCAACTAATTTTGGGACTATAGATGTACATGATAGCCAGCATTCGGTTAATATTCTATTATCACATTTTAACCTCAGTCTCTGCAGCAGAATTTCTAAGCCAGGCATATTTCGATTCACACTGCGTATATTTTGTGTCAAACAAAACTAGTAGGCGCTCAGTTGAGAACATAGAAATATAAAAAACTCTTTTCTTATATCTATGGTTGAGAAAATGGAAATGATGTCATACCACTCTTCTAAGACAGCAGTTTGCGAACACGATACGGAAAACTGATCTAAGTTTTCAGTTATGCTGATTACGTCACCAAATGCTGCTTAGTTGTATATTTTTTTTTAAGAAATACACTCTTGGGATATAGTCATTTTATGGAAAGTGTTTCTGGGTTCTACACCGTGAAATTTTAATGGTTGTTTTCCCTCAGCGAAATGGTTGTGTCTTGGTAATACAAACGTTTGATAAAGAAATTAAATATTTATAAAAACAAAAAATGGACCTGTAGAGTGCAAGCTAATTATGACGTATCACAACGTGGGAGAGCTTATTTTGGTTTAAATATTTTTATCGGTTTCCTTTGACGGCGTGCTGCTCATGCGACTCTAGTAGTACCTACAAATTACGTCTAATGTTACTATTGTTTTCGCTTTATTGAGTTGATGAATATTTTTAATAATTATTTATAAAAAAAAAAACATTTTATTTTTTTATTTTTCCTGTATGCCTCAATAGTACTCCTTATGGCAAGTCATTCTGCCGCGGGAAAACAACCATTTAAATTTCACGGTGTATGTATATGATTATTAAACGTGATTTGACAGTTTGACCTGTGTATGTGTGGTGTGAGCATCTTGTTGATTTGTTTGTATTTAAGTACTACTACCTAAGTACTAGGTAGGTATATATAAAATATAGCCTATGTCACTCAGGAGTAAAGCAGCTTTCTATTATTGCTAAAATTTCTCCAATCGGACCAGTAGTTCCAGAGATTACCTCCTACAAACAAAAAAAACAAAAAAACAAACTTTACCTCTTTATTATAGTGTAGATTTGATGACGCATTTTCCTAAACGCCTACTTACTTTTGGTACGCATAAATGTATCTATGAAATGGCTAGTATGAATGATTCTTACCGCAAAGTAGGTACTATACCTACTATGCGTTACAAATGAGAATAGGATCAATGTCTTAACGTCACAATACCGCCACTGCGTCAAACTGAGGAAAGAAATTTAATTTATTTAAGAAGAATTTAATTTATTTACGAACTGTGAACGAAAAAATTTCGAAATCCAGTTCTTCAATTTTACTCATCTCTGAGTTCGTCAATTCTGCCAAAATTTCTTCGATTTCACAGAACGACGTGACGTCACAACATGGCTATCGATCCTATTCTCATTTGGATCTCATGGTACTTACCAGCGTCGTTATATAGGTGCCGGCTTTTTTTTTATGGTAGGTAAAAATCATCCAATGACGAATCCCACTCTTGGGCGGAGCGGGAAACAGTGTCAGACTCTTACTGACTAATTAACCTACCCCGTTCCTCCCTTGCCTTATTTCCAGAGCTCCGGTAACACTTTCGCACTAACTCTCGGCTCCAGGAAGCTTCGACCCTGAAGGGCCTCTACAGATATAGGTGCCGGCTAGTGTTGCCACAACCAGATGTTCTGATTTGCGCGGGAAGTCCTGATTTTAGAAGTCTGGGTGACAGGTCCCGATCATCCCTCATCACCATCACTAACCTTCTAACTCTGTCAGATCATTAAATGCTAAATTTAATGATCTGACAGAGTTAGAAGGTTTAAACGTCATCGCCGTCATATAAATACGCTGTTAATATAAGCGGAATATAAGTTGAACCAAAATGGTCGTAGTTGTTATAGTTACGCACAACTCGACACTTCGATTGAGATCCAAAAATCTTTTGCTGCCCAATCAAGATCGATCGACGTTTTGTTTCTTCTTAAAGGTATTTCACATATTGTACCTGCTCACCTCAAAGAGTTATTAGATCATCACACACACCACCTTCACCGCGGTCGACCTCGACGTCGACGCCGACGCCGGGTCGTCGACCGGGATCAGACGTCCAGTGAGTGACGATCTTCGCCCATCTGTCTGTCAGCGTTCAATTATTAAAAAAAAGAACTAGTTCTATTTTGACCTTTCTATTGAACCGTGACCTAAATTGCTATACAGGCAGTAGGTAAAATTGAATGAAGATACTAGGTATCAATATTAAAGTATACCTTTTATTTTAAATATTTTTTTTTAAATTTACTTTCAATTATTTCTTTAAAACTAGGTATTACTATATATTTTGGAAAAATGTTGAGCTGACCCATTTTTACACCGATAAAATATAATGGCGGAATGGCCGGCCGATCACAGAAAAAAATAAATCGGCCAAGAGCGCGTCGGGCCACGCTCAGTGTAGGGTTCCGTAGTTTCCCGTCCGTCACAAATTCCTTACAATGTAACAGAAACCAGTAGCCCATGTAAAAATTAGTAACCCAATTTCCCGAGAGATGGCGCTGTACCCGGTGGTAATTTTGATTTGCGTGAACGTGAAAGAAGATTCGTTCAGGATAATGAAATATGTTAAATGATAAATTCATTAGGTTCAGTAAAGCCTAGTGCTTCAAAATAGGGAAGTATGGACTCTCAAATACTGTCTTATTAATATAGTATTACTTGCATAACGTAGTTTTACTTCATTGTCAGCGACGGCTACGTTCATAAAATTCAACATTACGTAAGTAACTACTTTGAAATCACCACAGTGCGTACCTACCTCTTCCTTCGTTATAAGCATGTCAGTTTTGCTGTAAGGAAGATAGTTACCTAACTCGCCTCTTCTGAAATATGCCTTTGCGCTCGATTTCACATCGGATTTTCCTTGTGCAGCAAACCTACAGTCATTGGTTTTTCCAATGACTGTAGGTTGGCGACTGTGATGAGCGCGCAACGTAACTAGTGAAGATCCCTTATAATATACACCGTTAAATTTTGATCGTTTTAATCCCGTGGAGGGTCGATCGGGTATATGAAACACTATCGATTTATGTAGATAAAATAAAAAAATAGAGTAATTTTTTTTCGAAATCTCGTAGTTTTTTTTTTTTTTTATGGTAAGTGAAAATCATCCAATGACGAAACCCGCTCTTGGGCGGAGCGGGAGACCAGTCTTACTGACTAAAAAACCTACCCCGTACCTTCCTTGCCTTATTTCTGGAGTCGAGGTAACAGTTTGCACATACCCTCTAGGCTCCAGACCTCTAGGCTTCGACCCTGAAGGGCCCCTGCAGTTTGCTGACAACTCCTTGAGGCGCGCGGGAACGGTGCGCGCCGTTGACGACTTGGACTCGGTCTTACCAGACGATCGGACGGCGAGCTACCCATTGCTCACCGTCCGCGAGCCAGTGTCTACGGTGGCCGGATATCGGCAGGATCGCGGCGGCGACGGCTACGGCGAGTACGCCGTTGCCTTTGCCTTATGCGGTCGGCCTCCTCCTTTACGAGCATTACTGCTTCGCAGAAGGAGGCGACCGCCTGCCATTCCTCTTCGCTGCGGACCATGGCCTGAACCAGGACCCGGCGCGAGAGGTCGCCGCCGCCGATCACCCCCACGAGGACACGGCGATGCTCTTCCCAAGCAGGGCACACCTCCACCGTGTGCTCCACCGTGTCCTCCGGGCTCGCCTCACAGTGGCGACACCCGGACGTCTCTTCCGCACGAATCCGGTGCAGGAATCTCCCGAACTTCCCGTGTCCGGTGAGAACCTGCGTCATGCGGAAAGTGAGGACGCTGTGAGGTCTATCCAGCCACGCCTCAAAGAGGGGCACTACCGCTGAGATTACGGTGTGCCCAGCGCTGGGTTGCGACAGTCGCTGTTTCCACTTCACCATGAGATCTCGCCGGAGCTCCTTCCGCCACGCCTCGACATGTTCGGGCAGCGGATCTTCGCCCCGGCGTTGCATCTCCACGCGCTGGTCGTGCATGCGTGCAAGGACTGTTGCCTCCAAATCCCATGGTGGTAGGCCAGCAAGGAGGCTCGCCGCCTCGCGGGATCGAAATCTCGTAGTGATATACGCATTAAAAAAATCATTTCTTTAAGTAAACGAGTCAATGACCGCGTAGGTAGTCTTCGGGTATTGCGTACTAACTATCTACCTACAGGTCATTGAACTGGCCCAGCTGATATTTACTTTAAAAAAACAATTTCGAAAGTGCATAAACGAATTCGAAATAAAAAAAAAGTGCTTATTTTTTTATTTTAACTTTACAAATCGATAGTGTTTCATGTGCCGGATCGACCCTTCAAGGGATTAAAACGATGAAAATTTAACGGTGTATAATATGAGAGGCTAAAGTTAACAAACGCAGTATATTTTCGTCTCCATACATTTACAGTTTTCACGCTAAACCCGCGAGAATCCGATGGATGCGTGACGCACAGGACCGGTCGTTGTGACGACGCTTGTCACTGTCAGGTTCCGTAGTTTCCCTTCCATCGCAAATTTCTCACAATGTAACTAACAACGCGAAGTATAAATTAGTAACCCAATTTTCCGAGAGATGGCGCTGTACCCGGTGGTAATTTTGGATTGCGTGAATCTATTTTTTTAATTGAAATTAGATACGTTCAGGAAAATAAAATATGTATGTAAACAAAGTTAAAAATTAAAGTTAAATTACAAAATTAATTCGGAACATTTTTTTTTTAATTTTTCAAAAATTGTTCAGCCTAAATTAAATAAGTAGGTAATCCAAAATAATTTTCCAGGCTTTATTCTATTTTTGAGACTTTCACATTTTCTAAAGTTATGGTTCAAAAGTTAGAGGGGGGACGGGACGCATTGTTTTTAATTTTGGAGCGATTATTACCGAAAATATTAACATGATCGTACAAATATTTTACGGGACCTCTAATCATTTTTAAATACCTATCCAAAATATATCACACGTTAGGGAAGAAATGAAAAAAAGAAATTACTCCCAACTTTATGTGTAGGGGAGGTACTAAGTACTAATACAACATTTTTTACTACTTTTTTATTTTATAAGGGTTCCTTGTTGACTACGGAGCCCTAAACACCAGATTAAATTCGCCAAAAATGCTTTATATTCTTTTTAGCTTAATAAAACTATAGTTAATGTCCATTATTTCCAGATCCAGAGAAGATAGACAGATGCTCATACGAGGAATACTACAACCAGACTCTGAGGCATGTCGAGTTCACCATCAAGAATCAAACGAAGGACGAAGTAAGTTGAAAAAAGATGACATTTCCCTGATATCGTTTTATTGGAATAAGATCAACAGCATGCCTGTCCGCATTGGCGGGGCAAGACCTAAATTTGATGTGGGCAAGATATATTTTCCGAGGCCCCCTGAAGGACGACGCAAAAGGACCGATTTTGTTAAGAGAAAAAGTTTTTTGAGACTCGAATTTTTACGCGCCTAAGCGTACGGTGCTCGGTGGTTTTTTATATTGGAATCGGGATACCGGCAACGTCTGGGGCGTGAATGCCTTGTGCGGTTGGCCTCTTCTTTTGCTAGCATTACTGCTTCGCAAAAGGACGTTTCTGCCTGCCACTCCTACTCACTCCAGACCATGGCCTGTACTTGGTACAGGCTTGCAGGTCTTGACCAGGCACGAGACATGGCCGCCACCGATCGCCTCCACACTTAGAGCATTTATAAATGCTCTAATCTTCCACAAGGACACGGCGATGCCAAGTATGCTCCGTCCAGTGGCGAAACCCAGGCGTCACTTCCTCATGAATCCAATGCAGATACCTCCCGAACTTACCATGTCCAGTAAGACCCTGCGTCATGCGGAAGGTGAGGACGCCATCATGGGGTCTTTTCAGCCAGGCCTCAAAGAAGGGACTTACTGCCATAATTATGGCGTGCCTAGAACTGGGTTGCGACAGTCGCTGTCGCCATAACATCGCGACATCCCGCCGGAACTCATTCCGCCATCCCGCCATTTGACGCGGCAGTGGAGTTTCGTCCTGATGTTGCATTTCCACGCATAACGTGCAACGTGTGCAAGGACTGTTGCCTCCAGATCCCAAGAAGACTTACCGCTTCACGGGAAACCGTGCGGTATCCCCGCACCATCCGTATTGACATGACCCTGAGGCATGCGTTAAGCTGGGCCCTCGGTTGCTTTTGCAGCGACGGCGCCTACACTGGCACTCCATACAGGGCCAAGGATCGAACAATTTCTGCGTAAAGCCTCCTACGATTGGACCCCCAAAGTTCGGCTGGAGCCGCTTGAGAATAGCCCCAGTGCGATTCAGTTTGGGAGCCAGACGTCGGAAATGCTTGTCAAAATTACATCGGCTGTCGAGGACGTGTCCCAGGTACATCGTAGACCTGACGCCGATGCGAACTCCTTTATTAGCTGGGAACCCGTTTACGGCGCATTCTGAGGGCCGTGGAAACACGTGGCCTCGGACTAGTACAGCGCCAGTCGCCACCTCGAATCCCAACTGACTACTGCCAACGACTATCGCAACCCCGCGTGTCGTTAGTTCGGCCGCCGCTTGGTACGATTCTCCCTGTGCTAGGACTGACGACGTCAGGAAAATAGCCGCGCAGCACGTAGTGGTACCCAATGTTCCACAAGGGTGGTCGTAGTGCCGATCCCTGTGGAACACAACATGTCATCTCTCGCCGTTGCGACTCTCCCTGGCGATCGGGGTAGATGATATACCCGACCGATAGGTAGGCTTCAATCACACGACATAAGCGGCCGGGCACCCAGTGGTATTGCCAGATACTTGCTAGTCGATTTTTATATTATTTATTGCTAGGTATATATATATATTTGCATTCACGGGCCTTCGAGGCGCGAGGCCCCTAGGACCGCGAGGCCGTGGGCGGTCGCCCACGTCGCCCACGCCTTACGCCGCCTCTGCCTGTCCGTAGGGACCCTGTAAAAGGGTTTAAGCCTATTGGGGTCCAGGGTCTCTTTCTGAAAGGAAGGCTTGACCCCAGTGCCACAAATTATAATAGGTACAGATGTCAATCTACGTACAAAACGAGTTCGAGCAACGCACACATAGATACCGTTCACCGACGCAAAAAACGGGCTCAATGAGGATCTTTGCGACCGCGAGGGTGTCACGTTTGAGGCGTGCGTCTGTGAAATTTTGCAACTACCACGATAATTTGTTGTGCATAATCCAGTTGACAACCCTAGCGTGCGCGACCGCCGTGCGTAGGTATGAAAAGTGAAGTACACATACATGAGATTGACTTCTGTACCTTTTTATTTTGTGCCAGTGCGAAGGGCAAAAGGAACGGGGTGGGGTGTTTAGTCAGTAAGAGTCTGACACTGTTTCCTGCTCCGCCCAAGAGCGGGATTCGTCATTGAATGATTTTTGCCCACCATAAAAAAAAAATAGCATGTCTGTAATTACAGGGACGAAATAAATCTCCTTTGCCGGACACGAAACATTTTTTGGCGTGTAACATTTGATCAATCACGATCAAATACAATCTGAAGCTTTGTATTAGTAAAGGTCTCTGCACACAGCGGGCGCGGCGCGGCGGGACCGGGCGGCGACGCGACGACGCCATACAGATCCGAGGTTACCGTCGCGCCGAGCGGGACGGCTCTGTGTGGCGTCGTCCTCCGTACTATCTAGTACATTACAACTGCTCAGCGTCGCGTCGCCGCCCGGTCCCGCCACGCCGCGCCCGCGCCGTGCAGACACCTTAAAAGAATTTACTAAATCGGTTTAGGAGCTCTAGAAACTATCTCGTATAAACAAGCTTTATCTCAATGATCTCTTTATAATATTCAATTATACAAGCGGACCGAAGGTTTAAGTTCGTTTTGGAGGACTTAGGTGACACAAGGGTAAAGTCGAGATAGATGCCCCAGTGGGATAGGTGCCCCGATTTTGATTAGGTACTCTAGTTTTGTGAATGAATCCTATAATATTTCAATTATTAATCAAAATACTTTCCAGCTACTTCTATAGCGACCGTGTCTTACGTCTCTATGTATGCATGAGAAGACAATATATGATCAAAGTTTTAAGGGATAGTTACCCGTTTTGTGGGGAGGGCATCTATCCTGCAAGGTATTTATATGGATCGGGCAACTGTCCCACACGTGGGATAGATCTCATAAAATAAAGAGGTCTGCTAAAATCGCTAATATTCTAAAAATATAAAAGAAAATGTTTGTAAATTATTATAAACTAGCTTTTGCCCGCGGCTTCGCCCGCGTAGTATTGGGGTTGGGGTTGGTGAAAAAAAGTAGCCTATCTCCGATTCCAGAATGTATCCTATGCCTGTGCCTAATTTCATCCAGATCCGTCCAGCCGTTTTGGCGTGATTGAGTAACAAACATCCAAACATCGTAACTTTCGAATTTAAAATATTAGTAAGATTAGTAAGATAAATGTTTGTCCTGTAATAAGCTAAGGTGTGCAATAAAGTTATAAATCATCTAATGACGAATCCCGCCCTTGGGCGGAGCGGGAGACAGTGTCAGTCTCTTACTAAACGACCCACCCCATTCCTTCTTAGCCTTCATAACAGGGTCGGGCCTTCCTTTCAGAAAATGGCCCGGGGCCGCAGTAAGCTTTAGCCCTGCAATTGAGCCTCTACATTTGCTGACAACTTCTTGAGAATTATGGGTTTTAGTCAGCAAAAGTCTGACCTATAGATTCCCTACGTACAATAGAAAAGGTTCATTTGTTCATGTGTTCAGTTCTTGACTGGCCTGTTGGTCTAGTGGTCATTGCTATGCCGGAGGTCGTGGGATCGATTCCCACCCAAGACAAATGTTTGTGTGATGAGCACGATCATTTGTTCTGTATCTGGGTGTAATTTATCTATAATATGTATGTATTTAGAAATATATAAGTAGTTTATCAGTTGTCTAGTACCCATAACACAAGCTCTGGTTAGCTTGAGACTAGACGACGTTGTGTGACAGTTGTGGAATATATTTAAACCGCACATTCAACATTATATGACATCTACTGCAAAAGCGGTAATTCATCACGCGGAAATACATTCAAAAGCCATATAAAAGAATTACTGCCACACATCAATCCTTTGTCTCATTTTTATTCTAGTGAAATCCTTAAATAAATAACACTCAGCTTGTTCGTAACGCCACATTCTAAATAAAAAAAAACCATCAAAGTTATATCCTACCGCATAGAATCTGTTTCGCGGCATGTCAGTAACATCAAACCCGCGTAAAGGCGGGATTAAGCACGTCCGCCATTTTGTTCGCTGTTCTAAATTTAAAAATCTTAATTCTTTATCCAAAAATGTTTCTTTTGTCGTAATTTGGGCGTGACCGTGCTAAATCGGCCTTTCTTAGCCATTTAGCTAAAAATTGAGCCGATTTCTCTAATAGAATGTGATTTTTAATCTTTTTATTAACGTACTAGCTATTGCCCGCGGCTTCGCCCGCGTGGTATTGGGGTTGGGGTTGGGGTTTCAGGGATAAAAAGTAGCCTATGTCCTATTTCAGAGTGTATCCTATGCCTGTGCCAAATTTCTTCCAGATCCGTCCAGCCGTTTTGGCGTGATTGAGTAACAAACATCCAAATATCCAAACATCGTAACATTCGTAACTTTCGCATTTATAACATTAGTAAGAAGTAAGATTGGTCAATGAAAAACCAAAGTACCTGTTGGTCTTACAAATAACGCATTTCTCTGTCTTTTCTCAGAGATATGGAGTGATAAAAAAAAGTTGGGCATCTATCCCGGTTTTACACTACAGAGGGATTATACGGAAGAATAATAGCATGAAGATATTATTGTCTGTGCTATTATTAAAAAGCTGTAGACTTGTTTATTTGAATCCGTGAATCTCAGAAACGGATGGTTCGAATTGAAAATTTCGTTTAGCTCATTTATTGAGAAAGTCTATATCACGCTAAAAAACGCAGAAGCGGAACAGTAACCAACGCCGTTGGTGAAACCTCGAGGAACAGATAGTTTTATTATTAGTGTAAATGAGCCCTTTCTAGACCTCAAACCAGTGGCGTAGTTGCTCCCACAGGCCTGAGTCACAGACCTGTATCAAAACTCCCACGAGACCATTAAAAATATAGTGTTTTTTTAAGAATTGCTTGGTTTACCCTACGAGACGGTAATGGATAACATGTTGCGAATTTTTTTCTCCGTCGAGGCCCATATAGCGCGGGGCCCCATATCGGAGATACGGCAGTTACGGCGGTAGCTACGCCCCTACCTGATAGCTGATAGTGAGCATTGAATGAGGTCTACCTATAATGGGACAAGCGAAGCCAAAATATGCTTGTATGACCATGTATATGCGGTTAACCGGAAAAGCACACTTATTGTCATTAAAAATGTTGTACTTACGTCTTATCTGGAGTCGTAAACTACGTCATATTCACACTGCTAAATTATCGCTAAACTAGCTTCAAAGAGGAATTAGGGCCTTATCACACTAGCGGATTGACAACGTCCTCAAAGCGGAGCGGGTGCGCAACGAATTCGTCGCGAACACGTCGCTGCTGTGCAGCGAAGACGTCGCGGACGCACAACGAGATTTAAATTCGTCGATGCTTTCGTTTTCGTCTCCGGCGTCTTCGAAGCAATAAAGCCAACAGCAGTGTTTCCTCGTCGGAATCCATTTTGTTACTGAGTGTATTGTCCGGCGATAATTTGCTACAAACACGCCACGATAATGTAATCGCTGCGCAGCCGCGACGTGTTCGCGACGCATTCGTTGCGCGCCCGCTCCGCTTTGAGACGCTCGCAATCCGCTAGTATGATAACGTCCTTACTCAAGATATTTTTTTAACGATAACTGTACAATCTACACTAATATAATAAAGAGGTAAAGTTTGTTTTTTTGTTTTTATGTTTTTTTGTTTGTAGGGGGTAATCTCTGGAACTACTGGTCCGATTGGAAAAATTTTAGCAACAATAGAAAGCTGCTTTACTCCTGAGTGACATAGGCTATATTTTATGTACGCGGGCGAAGCCGCGGGCAAAAGCTAGTAGTTTATAAATAAAAGATGCGAATGACTAATCAATAGACCAGTGCAAATAGCTTTTGAAAGGGACTTAAATAGTAGTAGAATGAAACCCATTGGAAAAGGAAGATAATATAGCAAAAATTTAAGGAAAAATAAATTACGGTCGATCTGAGGTCGGGAAGTGGATGGGTGTGCGCTTTTAAGGGGAAAAAATGGTTTATCTCTAATTCCGGCAAAACTACTGGTTTTATGGAAAAATGTCTAATAGCAAACGTGTAGGTCATAGAAAGATCTACCACTTTTGTATTTACACTTTTTCACATAGCCTCAAAATCTATGTGAAAAGTCCAAAAAACCGAGTTTTTTAATTAAATTTTTATCTCCTTTAAAAATTATTTTTTTTTCACAAACTTTGGTGAGAAGTTTCCTTTTCATGTCCCAAACTTGCTATAATTTTTTTGATTAAAAATATTCACAGTTGCTCTTTATTTTGACTTAACATCGAAAAAACAGCCTATCTTTCAATCGAAAAATCTCACGTAAAAATATGTGATTTTTAAAAAAACTTTATTGGCTTCTTATTCATTGGAATTTTTACTTTTTGATGGTGTAAAAAAAATATATACATTACTATAGTAAATTTTCTCAGAAAATGCGAAAAACTAAAAAAACTCGAATTAGAAATTACTTTTGTTTAATCATTATTAGCGACCCGCTCCAGCTTCGCGCGGGTGCAAAGGTGATATATTATACCTATAAACCTTCCTCTGGAATCATTCTATCTATTAAAAAAAACCGCATCAAAATCCGTTGCGATTTTTTTTGCTTTTAAAGATCTAAGCATACACATGGATAAGCAACTTTGTTTTATACTATGCAATGATGTACTGAGGTATTTATTAATTTTTTAATAAAAGATTTAAAGGGTATTTCATGTAGGAAATGTGATTGCTGCAATTTTATGCAGTAAAAACGTTGTCTTAATAAATTTTAGCTTCGTTTAATCAGTCAACGTTATTTATATTCATTACATATGTTTAAATAATATAATCTTGCCTCATATATTTTATCCTACATTCTAATCATTTATTAGTTTTTACCATTAGTTTTTGTCTCTTTGATAGCATTTCTTCATGGTTAAATTCGAAAAACTTACTTATGATTCAGATGATGAAATTAATCATCTGAATCATTAACTTCCTCGTAGGTTTGTTCTTCCACATTGGAGCATTATGTAAGCATACGCAATTGCAGCAGCCACATTTCCAACATGAAATCCCCTTTAAATCTTATAAAAAATTTAATAAACACCTCAGTACATTATTACATAGTATAAAACAAAGTTGCTTATCCCTGTGTATGCTTAGATCTTTAAAAGTTCGCAACGGATTTTAATGCGGTTTTTTAAAATAGATAGAATGATTGCAGAGGAAGGTTTATAGGTATAATATATCACCTTTGCACCCCTGCGAAGCTGGAGCGGGTCGCTAATAATGATTAAACAAAAGAAATTTCTAATTCGAGTTTTTTTAGTTTTTCGCATTTTCTGAGAAAATTTACTATAGTAATGTATATATTTTTTTACACCATCAAAAAGTAAAAATTTCGACGAATAAGAAGTTAACAAGCGTTTTAAAAAAATCACATATTTTTACGTGAGATTTTTCGATTGAAAAATAGTCTATTTTTTCGATGTTCAGTCAAAATAAAGAGCTACAGTGAATATATTAAATAAAAAAAATTAGGGTAAGTTTGGGACATTAAAAGGTAACTTTTCACAAAGATTTGTGAAAAAAAAGTGATTTTTAAAGAAGATAAAAAATAAAAACTAGAAACACAGTTTTTTGGACTTTTACCATAGATTTTGAGGTTGTGTCAAAAAAGTGTAAATACAAAAGTGGTAGATCTTTTTATGATCTACAAGTTTGCCATTTGAATGTTTCCCCTAGAACCAATAGTTTTGCCGGAATTAGAGATAAACCATTTTTTTCCCTTAAAAGCGCACACCCATCCACTTCCCGACCTCAGATCGACCGTAATTTATTTTTCCTTCAATTTTTGCTATATTATCTTCCTTTTCCAATGGGTTTCATTCTACTACTATTTAAGTCCACTTTTTATCGTTAACGATGCTATTTGCACTGGACTACAAGGAAATATTGAGGTCAAGAGTTGTCTATACCTATTATACCTACCTGATGTTTGTCGTGCTCATAATTACTTCGTTATGCTAATGGTGACTAATAAATACCAAGAATACGTTTGATTACGAGAAGATACTTTTTTTTAGGGTTTCGTAGATTGTCTGTCTTTCTGTCATCAGGCTGTGTTTTATGAACCGTGATAGCTAGACAGTTGAAATTTTCTCAGATGCGTTAATGAATGCATTGAATTATACCTGTATAGCGGCAACAAAATTGTTCCCGTTAATAAATACTAAAAACACAGTAAAATAAATATTCTAGTAGGATGCCGTCATGCAACAAATATAAAGAACTAGCGACCTGCCCCAGCTTCGCACGGGTGCAATGTTGATATTATGCATGTATTATACAAATAAACCCTCCTCTTAAGTCACTCTATCTAATTAAAAAAACCGCATCGAAATCCGTTGTTTAGTTTTAAAGATCTAAGCATATACATATAGAGACAGACAGCGGGAAGCGGCTTTGTTTTATATTATGTAGTGATAGGCGGAGCGGTACCCAAAGACAGATGAAACCGAAGTTTTCACCAATTTATTTTCAGACATAGCACGAAAAATGTTCTGATTACGATGGGACGTGGAGGGAACGGGACGGGACCGTGCAACAAACGTGTAATTGAAGTGCGTCGAGCGGGCCCGGACGGGACACGGATAATGCACTGTGTAATATAAATTGATTCATACAAAATATATGAAACAGATTAAAACCGTGCCCCGTCCGGGCCCCGTCCGAGCCCCGCCCCGGGCACAGCACGTTCTAATGAGAATCATCCCTTAGCTGTCGAATACTAGTGAAATTTATAGAAAAGTTTAAAAAGAAAGTTACACAAACAGGGAAAATATGCACAATATTATCAAAAGCCTTGAGATTTTACTGCAGTTCAATTCTCTTTTCAATGTTGTTGCCATTTTCAGTGCAAAACTTCATGCGAAAAAGCAGAGCGCTTCAACTGCCGAGGGTTCACGTGGATATCCGAGGGGCCAGAGAAGGGGGGCGGGGGCCGCGGGCTATGCGACCTGCACAGTGAAGACCTCATCACCACGGGCTCCTGGCTGCTCAGACGGATCTCTTCGGCTACCTACTACCGGAGAGTCGTCTGTCTCAACAGTAAGTTCGGTATTCGCGACTATTCAACTACATTTGAATAATTCATGACTCTCCCAACTATATTTGAATAATTTACGACTCTCCAACTCTCCAACTATTATGTGAATAATGTATGACTCTCCCACTATAAGTGAATAAATAACATATAACTCTCCAACTATATTTGAATGAAGAATCCGAAAAATTTTGCTACGCGAAAAATTTTTGTAAAAAACAGAGTGAAAACAAGCCATTTAATTACTTATAAAAAAAGCATTTGAATAATTCTGAATGGACTAAGATTTGGAAATTGGTGTCGTAGTGGTAACTTTTATTCAGCTCAAAAATATCATAGACATAACTATTGGAAGGTGAGATCAGATTTCATGTGAAAACAATGATATCATTTTTTAAATTCTATTTTCGATCGTACCAGTTCAGGTCATATTTTTGTTTTGGGTACACACTGGAGTGTGATGCAGCCGCTTGTTGGCTACGTGCCGAGCTAGGATTAGGGGACCAGTGCAAAGAAACAATGGCATTATCTATTAAAATTTTCTGTCGTACTATTTTTTTTGTTTTGGGTAATGGTGCAATAACCCAAAATCTACTTAGGTTCAGACATGGCGGTGACGTCATAGTGGGACATGCAGCAGCCGTTTATGGCTACGTGACGAGCTAGGGTTGGGGAGGAGGGGGGGGACCGCGGCAAGGTGACTTGAAGGTTGCTGTCTGTGATCTTAACTTGTATGCTCGTTCTTCTAGTTACAGTAGAATGTTTGGTCTCAGACATAATTGTGACGTCATACTGGAACATGCAACAGCCGCATGTGGCTACGTGCCGAAATAGGCTTAAGGGGTGGGGGGGGGAGCGGAAAGGTGACTTGAAGGTGACTGTAATCTTAACTTGTATGCTCGTTCTTCTAGTTACAGAAGAATGTTCGGTTTCAGACATGGTCGTAATGTCATACTAGAACATGCAACAGCTGCATGTGGCTACGTGACGAGCTAGGGTTGGGGAGGTGGGGGGGACCGCGGCAAGGTGACTGTAATCTTAACTTGTATGCTCGTTCTTCTAGTTACAGTAGAATGTTCGGGCTCGGACATGGTGGTGACGTATGTCCCGCGCGGCTTGTTCCGCGGCCGCGTGTACGTGCCGGGGAGGGGGGAGCGCTGCAGCGCGCGTGCTAGCGGGCGCGCGGTGCGGCTCGCGCTGCCCATGCGAGGCGACTGTGACGTCAACTTCGCTTACGGCATCTCGAACGGACCTAATGGCGTAATAAACAGGTAATAATATAAACTAAGTAGCTGTGAATTTCGCACTATGTCGCAATGGACCTCAGGGGCCCTAGACAAGTGGCAATCGCTCCGTGTCGAATCCATTTCTAAGTTCGATTTCACCTTACCGATGTCGACCACAAAATGGTAGACAAAGTGACATCGACTAACATATCGATAAGTCGAAGTGTTGGTTCGATAAAATAACAACTTCTTGGCTATGGTTATCGAATTAAAACGTCCAATTTGACGTATAAACAACTAATAACAATTAGCGAATCAAAAACGTTTGACCACGTGACTTTTCGGAGGCATATGTCAGTTCCATACATTTGGAGTTTCGAATTTCGTTATCGTTAGTGAGAATGTGACTTTGTCTAAGCCCCCAGGGCTTCTTCTCATATAAAGAAGGCGACTGTTAATTATAATGCTTTTTTGAAGGCGGGTTGACGGTTTCAGACTTGTCAAAACTGTCGATCCGAAAATCTTTTAAATCTTGTAATTTCTTTAATACAACTAATATTAAAATATGTACTTAAAATACAATTTAAATAAAGGTTCTTCACACGTGCTTTTAAAATATATGCTACGCTCTCCAGGGGGTGCAGCACTATGTTTATAGATTACAATAGTAAAGAGCTTTCGTACCCCGGAACAGTTAATCCAGTTTGAGTAAATAAAGTAATTAAATAAATATTGACTCTATTCTGCCCAACGTGGTTCACAAATTACGCGCGATGTTTCTCTTCGTCAATGAAACAGCTGCTATCTCTTTCCATCCGTTCTACGAATGAAAATTAAAATCAGCTGACTAGATTGTCTCTACCTAATCCACTAGGTACGCATTAATACGCAGGCAAACAAGTGTTTTAAAGTGCAATTACTTACCAGTAGTTACCAGTTACTGTATTCTAAGATGATAAACTTCACATCACTCTTAAAACAGTTCGGTTCAAGTTAGTGTAAACCATAGGCACTTAGATTAATCTTTCGACGTTTGTAATTACACACACAATAAAAGAACAAAACGCCGGCGTTCGCTTAGGACTCAAAAGTGTAATATCAAATAACGATAAATTACAGGAACTTGGCGTATTTAAAAGTTATTTACCTACACCAATTGCACTGTATTTACACACTCCCTACCGACTTATCTACAAAACTGTTGCACAAGTCCACCTCTGCGTTGCACACAAATGTAGACACGCTTACGTACATGGCTTTTCACTTTGTTCAATGTGTCCGTTTTATTTTTCAGTTGCCTAAATGTTTTTAATAAAAACGCTCGCGATAATAATTCCCGTGGCGGTCGGGGGGCGACTGGCAAGCCAGGTCGGCCAGCGCGTGCAGCGAAAGGGGTAGTGCGCGCGGGGGAGGGGGGAGGGGGCTGCGCAGTGACGACCTAGTGGCCGGCACGCAGGCGGCATTCGTCTGATATGAATGAAAATAGTATTATGAATGGCGCCGGTGTTTTGCGGCGCGGAACGGCAACAGCTCATAAAGTGTACAGGATGGTTTTATGCAAAAAAAGAATTAAAATTTATACGTGATTAATTTTTGTATGAGAAAAAAAAAACACAAATTATCTACATTTTATCTTTACTATTGTAATCTATAAACATAGTGCTACACCCCCTGGAGAGCGTGGCATATATTTTAAAAGCACTTTATATATATATGAAAAAATACCTAACACTAACATAATTACCTCCTGAAATATTTTGCAGCTTCAAAACTGCACCTTGTATAAGTCATCTAAAACTTTTTTATTACTTAGTCTGTTCTTGGTGTAAACCGTATTATAATTCCTCGTTACACAAAATTAAAAATTATAAATCCTCGTTACACAAGTTGACCTCCTCGACGTTGAATGCCGATTTTCGAGTCTCAATCGAAGTAAGGACTTCGATTGAGACTCGAAAATCAGCATTCAACGCTGCTCGACCGTCATTGAGGAGATCAACTTGTGTAACGAAAATTTATAATACGGTTTACACCAAAAACAGACTAAGTCTGCTGCAGACACAGACAACAAACAGATAACAGACTAACGGCTAAGCGTAAACATAGCAAATGGTTCAACTTATTTGCCGTGTCCTTTCTTTCTATAGTCATAATAATGTTGCTTAACTCAGAACAATGGCGTACGTGATGGTGATGATCCAGAACAACCCCATCATCCAGACGGCAGGCGACCGCTGGGTGCGCGTGGGGTGCTCGCCCGACGCGCGCGCCGTTAAGCAGGTCGACGCTACTGTCGCTGTCAGGGATATCGGGTAAATACATACATATATGACTACTAGCTTTTGCCCGCGGCTTCACCCGCGTGGTATTGGGGTTGGGGTTTCCGGGATAAAAAGTAGCCTATGTCCTATTCCGGAGTGTATACTATGCCTGTGCCAAATTTCATCCAGATCTGTCCAGCTGTTTTGGCGTGATTGAGTAACAAACATCCAAACATCGTAACTTTCGCATTTATAATATTAGTAAGATGTGCAATTTGCTGTAGTGGCTACAAAAAGCCGACCTTCAGTGAGTCGGAACCGCGCAGCCCTATGGCCCCCGCCGCGGCCAGCGCGGTGTATGGCGGCAGCAGTTCTCCTGTCACCATGTACGTGGTGCGTGCGCTGGACGACACTGGAGCTGGTGCCGTGTCGCTGGGAGAGCAGCTCAACCTGATCATTGAGACCACTGGTGAGTTTATGCTGTGTAACGTAATGCTAAAGTGATGTCATATTTTAGACGGTAGCAGATAACTGAACCTTATGACTATGGTTTTGCATTCTTACGAAATACAGGGTGTTTGGTGCATCGTTTGCCAAATTGATTTGGCCAACAGGATCATTTGCTATATCTTCAGCCCCAATAATTAATTCCTTGCCACACTGGTTTTTTTTTAAACATGTTTTTGATTTTTATTCTGAAAAACACCGGATTTCAGCATTTAAGCTTACATAAATAAAAAAGTTATAAGTCTATCCAACAAATTTTATTTTTATATTTAAATAGAATGTTGTATGGTTCGCCGTCGCTTTTTGGCTTATGAGGGCAGAATTCTTTTGGCACACAAAGGAATAGTGAATTTGACTGATGTAATGTAAAAAAAAAATTGATTGTTATTAACTTAGATTATAAAACAAAAAACTTTTTACAAAAAAAAAACCGCCTTCAAAAAAAGCCAAACGACAAAAGTTCCTACACTAAAAAGTTAAAAATAAAAATTTGAATTGCTGTAAAGAAACTTAATTTATAGGTAAACTTATTTGACATTAATATTTTGCAAATATTCAAAATTTATTACTTCTTTTTGGAGTCGGTGCCAGCATTTTTATTGTTGTAACTTAATGTTAGGTAGCAATGTACTTAAAATGTTGCAGAAGGTTTTTGTAAGTATATATTTTTTATTTAAAAAAAAATGTGCAAATCGGATGATTTTTTTAGAGAAATCTAATATGTATTTATGTCTTAGTTAAGTATTATATATTTGAGTATGCAAATAGGTACTAAGTAGTTTTATAGTTAAGTTAGAGGTAGTTTTTCAAGGGATTGTTGCCCATTCGTAATTCCTTGCCTTGGCTGGCACCGACTCCAAAAAGAAGTAATAAATTTTGAATATTTGCAAAATATTAATGTCAAATAAGTTTACCTATAAATTAAGTTTCTTTACAGCAATTCAAATTTTTATTTTTAACTTTTTAGTGTAGGAACTTTTGTCGTTTGGCTTTTTTTGAAGGCGGTTTTTTTTTTTGTAAAAAGTTTTTTTTATTTGTAGCCGTTTAGTGTTTTTTTTATAATGTGTTATGGCAACGAAGTCAATATCGTTCCTACATTTCTTTTGAAAATGTTACCAATGTCATATCAGTAGGAATACATATATTGTTACAGTGTAATCGTTTTGATCTCGTGGAGAGATGATATGATGCATGAAATACTTATGATTCATCTCATGAGTACATCTTATGACAGCTCTCATAATCATCATCATTTCAGCCAGAAAACGTCCACTGTTGGACATAGACCTCCCCCAAGCGTCGCTACAACGACCATTTCTGTGCGACTCGCATCCATCGCGTTCCCGTGATTCTCACCAGGTCATCGGTCCACCTTGTGGGAGGCCTTCCAAAGCTGCGTCTGTTGGTGCGCGGTCGCCACTTTAGAACCTTTCGGCCCCATCAGCCATCTGTTCTACGAGCAATGTGCCCTGCCCACTGCCACTTAAGTTTGGCAATTCTTCGGGCTATGTCGGTGACCTTGGTTCTCCTGCGCATTTCTTCATTTCTGATTCGAACACGCAAGGAAATTCCGAGCATAGCCCTTTCCATTGCCCTTGACAGCATTGCCCATGACAGCTCTAATAAGCTCAAACAATGCTAGGATACATTATTTTACTTTGAAGTTCCCATGCCGACCTTCCACCTTCCAGCTTCATCATCACATCAGTTCAATAGTATCTTACAGCCAAAGTGCATCTTATGACAATTCTAACAAGCCCAAACACGGCTAGGATATATTAATTAGTTACGCAGTTCCAGTGCCTACCTTCCAGCTCCATCATCATTGTTTTGGTTCGAGGTGGAAATGAAAGTGGACTGTATTTTTGATCTGCTGGTATATTGCCGTTATTTCCAACTTTCTAATTACAACAGTCCCGGACAAACAGTAATTAATTTAAATGCGAGAGGTATCGTCTGTCGCGGCGGTGTCCGTGGAAGCGAGTGCCGAGTGCCGCGGTGTGCTGAACCGCCTGAGGTCCGCGCCGCCCGCGCCTCTCGCGCCTCTGCTCCCCGCTGCCGATGACGTATGTGCACGCCGCCTGCGCGTGCACACCGAGACGCCGAAGGTTGTTGGGTTCAAATCCCAACAATCATCATCAGATCAGTTCGATGATAACATTTTCGACATAATTATTTAAGATCATTGGTTTATAGTGCATTTTCAAAGTTGCTTAACTACCTTAATTGTGATATCTATGCGAGTGTCAAGTTTCGTTAGCCATTTTCTGATCTTCTTCACCAGTTCCACCTCATCAAATGTTACTTTTTGACTGTAAATGCTTGAGTTCTCGATGAAAATATAAAAAAAACTATATAGTTGCCTATAATATTTGAGGAGTTCCCTCGATTTCTCATGGATCCCATCATCAAAACTCAATTTTGAAAAAAATGGGACCAATCTGGAAGCATATCCTTTCAAGTACAAAAAAAATTTTGCAAATCCATCCATAAACAACGGAGTTCTGAGGTAACAAACATAAAAAAAAATAAAAAATACAATCGAATTGACAACCTCCTCCTTTTTTTGAAGTCGGTTAAAAATGCAAATAGACCGCGCGGAACACGAAAGTGAAGCCACGCTTGCAGACATGTGTGCGTGACAGCACTGTAAACATACGTTTCCTCGGTGTGCGTTACGGTTACCAGGATAATAACAAAATTACCCATATTATTTCATTACCTATCTATTAGGTGTTAAAAAATTAGCTGCAAGAAAGGTAAGTACTTACTTAGAATTATAAATAAAATGTATTTGCAAAAAAAATAATATAAAAGTGATTAAATTTTTTTTTAACGTGTTTGTTTTGCGATAGTGGGTAAGTGGACGAAGTTCTTGCAGTTAATTTTTAACACATTGTATATTAATAAAAATTAATTTCCGAAATGTATGTACGCACATAACTTAAGAACGCTGCACCTATTTAAGTGAATGTTTATTGTTGTGTTTGTAATATTTTCAGGACAAGGTTTGTATGAAAGTGTTTGAAAAAAAAATTGCAAATAAAATGAAAATGGTGTTATTTATTCACTTGGTAATTTTTTTTTTAAGTGGGTAGATATCGAACGACTGCCATTAGATGTTCGTATGGCAACCGGGATTCGCGATGCGATTCTTCGAGCTATGTCGCACTTTAGTTCTCTTGCGGATATCTTCATTTTTGATTCGATCACGCAAAGAAACTCCGAGCAAAGCCCTTTCCATTGACCTTTGGCCTTTCCTCGGATTCATGCATACAAATATTTGCATTGAGTGGGGATCGAACCCCCCACCTCCTGCGCAGCGGTCGCGTTCACTACCTAGCCGCCACGGAGGCTGTCATAATTACTATGTTTCAATATTATTACATAATTATTATTAGAGACAAAAAATTCAATAGTTTTAGTAATTAAGGCACATACAAACAAACACACATACGTCAAACATACCAACCAAAAGGCAAAACGAACAAAACACTTTTATCGAAATAAATATTTTTTAAATTGATAATCTTGTTTCCAATACAAATTTCCCAACTTAAGGGTAAATGTTTCAAAATAAACTAACAACACTGGGAGATTTTGTTGACGTTTTGTGTTCCAAGATTTCACTAAAAGAAATTACGTAAAATAATGTCTAAATAAACAAATAATTAATATTTGCATATAAAAAGATATTCCATCTTGTTTTTTTTTGTTTTTGGGAACAATTTTTGCAATGTTTGAACACGAAAGGCGGCATTATTCTCGAAAATATGAATATTGTCTGTGACCTTCAGTGACGTACTTACGATGCGACGCTTCGTGCCGCAGTGTTACCAACTCTCAAAAATATTTATCCCTAAAGTTGGTGACAAAAACCCCTAAAATCGCCCTAATTCTTATGTTTTCCCCCTAAAAAATACATAAATATAAATTCATAATGATTTAGAAATAATATATTGTAATATGTTGTAAAATGTTTTTATTTAAACTTATTTAACACATTAAATATTTCATCTTCATCTGAAAATTCAGATTTTTTAAAATCATACATGTTAACATTGAATAAATTTAACATATTATTGGATGGATTAAAAGTTACACAAGATCCATTTCGATTTAATGTAAATCGGATCATCAGGATGCTTTGCAACATTTTAATAGATAGTCTATTCCGTAACTTATTTTTAACGATATTATAGATAGAGAATGCATGTAAAATAAAGAATCAAAAAATCCCTGAAAATACCCCTAAAAATTTCAGACCCCTAAAAAAATCCCATCTCACTTATTTACCCCCTAAATCTGGGGGGAAAACCCCTAAGTTGGGAACCCTGTCGTGCCGTACTGACGCGAGAGTGTATTAGTTTTTCTATTTGTATTTACTTTGTTGGCTTCACTTTCGTGTTCCGTGCGGTCTATCTGCATTTTGTTTTATAATCTAAGGTTATTAACATGTATGTATTTTTATAATACATACATGTTAATAACAATCAATTTTTTTTGTAGTAAGTATGATTCATGGTAATAATATCTAAATCAAATTAGACTCTTTTTTAAATAACAACATTTTTTTCCTGAAAAGCTTACTCAATATTGCTTAGATATTATTGCCTTTCAAGCATCGACGCGCTTATAACTAGACAAAATTATAATGTAACTATATTACCTATTTTTGAAAATGAATAATGATGTCATAAAAAAGTCATATTACAGCCAACAACTTTGAGTTATTATGTAAATATTTGGATGTAGGAAAACAAGATAATATTTATTAAATATTTCTATTTCTATAAGCTTATGTGTTTATGTAATATATGTAGGTGATGGTTTATCAAAGACACTTCGAATACAAATACAAATCTTCCACCTGAGTCTGTTCTGAGTCCTCGAAACGTAAACTTCGAAGATTTTGGTTTAGCGCCACGCCCTTAGATTATAAAACATTTTGTTTTATAATCTAAGGCCACGCCGTAGATTCAAGCGTTTTTTTTAAATGTGATTAGGTAGAATTGGTAGTACGCTAGTAATAAGTCTAGTTTCTCCATGTCAGATTATTTGTATTTTAGTTCCCAGTTAGAGAGCACAATTAAAGAAAGATGATCTCCTTGGATCACTGACACGATTAAGTTAATGATGCGATTACGGGACAATGCACTGACAACCTACCGAAAAACGAAATCTAGTACAAAACTCGAATACTACAAGGAATTAAAAACCCTAGCAGTGAGATCTTTGTACTATGAAAAAATGGCATAGGTACTACAAGGATAATATAAATAATCACATTAAGAATCCTAAGTTACTATGGAAAAATTTGAATTCCACGCTATTGACTATAAACTCCAGACAAGACCTTCCGTCGCACTTTACAGATCCTGACCTAATTAACAGCAACTTTTTGACGGTTCCCGGTAACACTGTGGCAAACGTGTCACTGTTGAATTTCGTAAATTTTTTCGCAATTTCCGTGTAGGAAACTGACTGTCATCCGTACCTACATACAAAGGTCCAGTTGAAAACCAGCGTCAGGCAATTGCTACGTAGTTGTCTGGCATTATGCTGAACTGGACCTGTTTGGCACAGACGTGAGACATCTATTTTTTTTAAATGTTATCTTAAGTTTGTAATTATTGGTTGTTGTAATTGTTGGAAATGCTTCATGGAGTGCCAAATAAACATGTTTTCTTTCTTTAGCAGCAGTATGTTTTTTGTAACCTGCCAGTAAGTTCCTAAACCAAGTAATGAATACAATGTTACTACAATTACCCGCGTTTTAACTAATAATTGCATTCAAATAATTAATCACTGGTTCACGCTAGAGCTGGCAACAGTGGCGTAGCTACCGCTGTACCTGCCGTATCAATTACACGAGGCCCCCGCGCTACAGGGGCCCCGACGTAGGTAATAATCCACATGTCATCTACAACCGTCTCGTAGGCTAAACTAAATATTTGTAAAAAAAAAAATTTTTTTTTCATTACGGTAGTATTAGTAGTATTTGACAACTATCACACAATGCCGTCTAGTCCCAAGCTAAGCAAAGCTTATGTAATGACTAAATACATACATATTATAAATAAATTACACCCAGACACTGAATAAATGATCGTGCTCATCACACAAAGATTTATCCTGGGTGGGAATTGAACCCACGACCTCCGGCATAGCAGTCGGTGTGACTAACTACTAGGCTGACAGGCCTGGTGGGGTGTCCCGTGGGAGTCTTGACACGGGGCCCCTGTGGGACTAGCTACGCCACTGGCAGGCACATAAATAAAAAAAGCTACTGGTTGTGAATAGTAATTACATGTTTCATTAAACTGTTGTTTTAACAGTTATGGTTGATTGCAGATCCCACGGAGATCAGGGCGTATCATCTGGTGGCTTCTTCGAGGCTTGGTGACAGTTCCGTGCTACTGCTGGACAGCAGAGGATGTCCTACGGGACAGGTAAGCTTAAATATTACATAACACATGACATAATATGATACATTGTTGAAAAAGGAGGACCACCATTGAAAGACCAGACTCAACTTGTGTCTGGTCCGGGCACCTGCCCAAAATTGATTTAAAACTGTTTGTTCTAATCGCCCGGAGAACTTTAATAGGATTTTAGGACCTATGTGATAGCGGTTAAGCGCGAACCTATCAACAATAAAATGAGGCATCATATATGTCGCTACATGCCTGTTAGGGGATTGTCCCAAAGAGTCTCCGCGACCTTGGAACATATTGGGCAACCAAAGAAACATGGATGGGTATAGTCAACATACACCATAACGCAGTGTAGAGGACAAGTAATTAGACGCCAGAAAACCGCTGTGAGCTCATCGCATTTTGCGAGAATGTGACGCATTCTTTTCTATAAAATAGTAATGATTGTCTAATAGCTTTAACGTTGTGTCATTTTGCGTGAAATAAACTGTTTTTCTTTTTTTTTTAGAAAGTTTGACCATGAGTGTGTCCAAGGAGTAGGTATATATTATGTTATCAGAAATTGGGTTGGGGATACTGATAGCCAGTGGCTTCAAGTAAATTGTGGGTATTTAGCCGCGTTCGATTATACTAAGTAAGCTTATCCTTCCCGTTTTCGGGTGTATTTATTATCGTACGGATTTCATCACGCATGCGGGGCTGCTACCCGACATCACGTCCCGCATTCCATGCGCGTGTTCTACGCATTGCAATAAATACTTGTATCAAAAGAACATTTGCGGGAGCTACGCGTGCGGAGCAATCCCGCATACGTGATGCAATACGCACGATATTTTTATTTAGTTGGTAAATAAACAGACACAGAAAACACTTTTTATATTATGTAAATTTGAATTGTTGAAATTTAAATGCATACTTATTCCAATTAATTAGCGAAATTAATTTGACTTCAACTGTCATGCGACTGTAGTTTTTCAGTTGTTGTTTTTTATTTTATATAAACAAACATTTACCATCAGGTGGGATTGCAGTCAAGCACTAGACTGCGATCCCACCTGATGGTAAGCAATGATGCAAACGATGATTGTGAGGTGCACTAGGTACATTTTGTTTTGCACTGTTATCCATTTTTTCAGGAGTATTAGATACCATATTCTTTACTATGTTGCAGGTGGACTTCCCAGCGTTCACCCGCTTGTGGCTGGGTGGCACTCAGCGCCTCACGGCGAGGTTCAAAGCGTTCCGTTTCCCCACCTCGCACATCGTGAGGTTCGCGCTCATGGTGCGTTTCTGTGACCACAAGTGTCCTCCGGTAAGTGACCTGCTCTTTGAAAGACCTAATGGATTGTAAGATTGTTCTAGAGAATTAAGATAGTAGAACTACTTTAGGCCCAACGGGTCACTAGAACCTTCATACACCGATCTAGATGCGTCGGTCTCCTTAAATTTTATATGGTCTACTAGACCGTCTAATGACGGATCCCGAATGAAAACTCTTACTAACTAAACACTCCACCCCGTTCCTACGTTGATTTTATACCAAGGCCAGAGCCTTCCTTTCTGACGCGAAACCTTTGGCTCCAGAAGGCTTCGACCCTTAACTAAGTTTCTATAGAAAAAGCATCACCGATGTACCATGGAAAACACTTCCTGTCTGATCACCGCTAAGTTCAGTTTTTGCATACATTCGAAACGAAAACTTCAAAGGTTTGGTTTTTTTATTTTGCTTTTCGCACTGGTGCCAAACCTTTCTTTCAGAGAGACCCTGGACCCCAGTAATAATAATAATAATAGTTTTAAATAATAGTAGTCCAACGCACACGTGCGCCACGCCTGATTTGTACCTAGGTTTTTTTTTATGGTAGGTTAAAATCATCGAATCACAAAACCCGCTTTTGAGCAGAGCGAGAGACAGTGTCAGACTCTTACTGACTAAAAAACCTACCCCATTCCTTCCTGGCCTTATTTCTAGAGCCGCGGTAACACTTACACACCAACCGGCGGCTCCAGAAAGCTTCGACCCTGAAGGGCCCCTACAGTTTGTTCCCGCGCGCCTCAAGGAGTCGTCAGCAACAGTTGGGGCCCAGCAGGGTCGAAAGCCTTCTGGGACCAAGGGTTTATGCGAAAGCGGAACAACGAGGCCCTGGAACTAAGCCAGGAAGATTCGGTGGGTCGTTTAGTCAGTAGAAGTCTCACTGTCATAGCAAAATACAGAGTTGAAATATGTTAGATTGAACAATGAAATCTTGAAGGTTTTGGAAAAAGTAATATGTTTTATAAAATGTTACAGAACAAAAGTTGTTGCTAACGATGTTAGTAATACTATCCTGCAAGGTTGTTGGTGTTTTGCAATTAAACCGGTTAACAGTGGCGGGGCAAGACCTAAATTTGATGTGGGCAAGATATATTTTGCGAGGCCCCTTGAAGGACGACGCTAAAGGAACGATTTTGTTAAGAAAAAAAAAATGTAGCCGGAAATCGGTATCGGCGTCTGGGGCGTGAGTGCTGTTGCCTTATGCGGTTGGCCTCCTCCTTTACTAGTATTATTGCTTTGCAGATTCCTTGGAATCTGCAAAGCAAAAAGCAAGCAAAGACTTGCCGCTTCACGGGAAACAGAGCGGTATATCCCACACCATCCGTATGCGTATTGCCATGACCCTCTGGCATTCCGGAGCGAAGATTAGTGGCAGGCGGTCGCCTCCTTCTGCAAAGTAACAATGGTTGCAAAGTAGGAGGCCGATCGCAGCGGAGCTCACGCTCCAGATGTCGCCGCGATTCCGATCCCGATTTCTGGCCACCGTAGGCGCGGGCTTGCGGACGGAAAACAATGGGTAGCTCGCCAACCGGTTGACCGGGAATATTCCGGGCCAGCCCAGTCGTCGACGGCGCACTCTGTTCCCGCGCGCCTCAAGGAGTTGTCATCAGGCCCAATTGCAGGGCCGAAGCCTACTGGGGCCCCGGTCCGGTTTCTGAAAGGAAGGTCCAACCCTGGTATGAAGGCTGAGAAGGAATGGGGTGGGTCGTTTAGTCAATAAGAGTCTGACACTGTTTCCCACTCCACCTAAGGGCGGGATTCGTCATTAGATGTTTTGTCCCACTATACAAAAAAATTACCCTCTGGCATGCGTGACGGCGCCTACACTGGCGCTCCATACAGGGCCAAGCAGCAAACAATTCCTGCGTAGAGCCTCCGGCATGAGGCGCCTGGACCCCCAAAGTTAGGCTGGAGCCGTACTTTCCACGCCGATACGAACTCCTCCATTAACAGAGAACCCGTAAGCGGCGCGTTTCGAGGGCCTTGGAAACATATAGCCCCGAACTTGTACAGCGCCACCTCGAATCCCAACTGCTGAGTCCTGCCAACGACTATTGGAACCCCGCGTATCGCTAGTTCGACCGCCACCTGGTACGATTGTCCCTGTGGTAGGACCGACAACGTCAGGAAAATAGCCGTGCAGCTCGTATTCGGTCATCTCTCGCCGATCCCACTCTCCCTAGTGATCGGGGTAGGGGTAGGCCTCAATCACACGACGGGCACCGGCCGGTGGTATTCCCAGATACTTGGTAGCCGATTTTTATATTATTTATTGCTAGATGAGTCCACCAGAGTCCAGTGTATCTACATATATTTTCGTTCGCGGGCCTGCGAGGCGCGAGGCCCCTTGGACCGCGAGGCCGTGGGCGGTCGCCCACGTCGCCCACGCCTTACGCCGCCTCTGCCGGTTAATGATATTCCTGTCTCATCTAAAAATAAAATACCTAGTGGATGCCATCGACGGACGCCGGAATTATTATGCCTAAACTTCCGATACTAAGAAAATTATGGGGTTTACCAGTGACTCAAAAAAGAGCAATTTATTTCTATTGATGACATAATTCGGGTCATTCGACGAATATATACACCGTGAAATTTTAATGGTTGTTTTACGTCAGCGAAATGGTTGTGTCTTGGTAATACAAACGTTTGATATAAAGATAAAATATTGTGAGTGCAAGCTAATTAAGACGTATCACAACGTGCGATAGCTTATTTTGGTTATATTTAATGAATCGGTTTCCTTTGACGGCGGGCTGCGCATGCGACTCTAGTAGTACCTACAAATTACGTCTAATGTTACTATTGTTTTCAGAAAACTCTTTCGCTTTTTTGAGTTGATGAATATTTTAATAATTATTTATAAAAAAAAAAACTTTTTTATTTTTACTCTTTGCTTCAAAAGTACTCCAACCATTTAAATTTCACGGTGTATATATGTATAGTATATAGTAAACGAAATATGTTCTGTAGTATATTCGATAGGCTTGCGATTAGCCACTGTCTTACCTGATGGTAAGCAATGATGTGGTGGACGAAGTTAGTTTTCAATAATGAGTAACACAAGAACAAACATTCCCTTCCTTACATACTCAGAGATACTAACCTTTAAATAACTCAACATTTCTTTATTTTATGATAGGTAAAAATCATCCAATGATAAATCCCGCTCTTAGGCGGAGCGGGAAATGCGTCAGACTCTTACTGACTAAACAACCCTCCCCGTTCCTACGTTGATTATACTAAGGTCAGAGCCTTTCTTTCAGACCCCTTTGACCTCAGTAGACTTCGACCCTTAACTGACTTCAGAGATTTCTATAGAAAAAGCTTAGATTATAAAACAAAATGCAGATAGACCGCACGGAACACGAAAGTGAAGCCAACAAAGTAAATACAAATAGAAAAACGAATAGGTACTCTCGCGTCTGTACGGCACGAAGCGTCGCATCGTAAGTACGTCACTGAAGGTCACAGACAATATTCATATTTTCGAGAATAATGCCGCCTTGCGTGTTCAAACATTGCAAAAATTGTTCCCAAAAACAAAAAAAAACAAGATGGAATATCTTTTTATATGCAAATATTAATTATTTGTTTATTTAGACATTATTTTACGTAATTTCTTTTAGTGAAATCTTGGAACACAAAACGTCAACAAAATCTCCCAGTGTTGTTAGTTTATTTTGAAACATTTACCCTTAAGTTGGGAAATTTGTATTGGAAACAAGATTATCAATTTAAAAAATATTAATTATTTCGATAAAAGTGTTTTGTTCGTTTTGCCTTTTGGTTGGTATGTTTGACGTATGTGTGTTTGTTTGTATGTGCCTTAATTACTAAAACTATTGAATTTTTTGTCTCTAATAATAATTATGTAATAATATTGAAACATAGTAATTATGACAGCCTCCGTGGCGGCTAGGTAGTGAACGCGACCGCTGCGCAGGAGGTGGGGGGTTCGATCCCCACTCAATGCAAATATTTGTATGCATGAATCCGAGGAAAGGCCAAAGGTCAATGGAAAGGGCTTTGCTCGGAGTTTCTTTGCGTGATCGAATCAAAAATGAAGATATCCGCAAGAGAACTAAAGTGCGACATAGCTCGAAGAATCGCATCGCGAATCCCGGTTGCCATACGAACATCTAATGGCAGTCGTTCGATATCTACCCACCTAAAAAAAAAATTACCAACTGAATAAATAACACCATTTTCATTTTATTTGCAATTTTTTTTTCAAACACTTTCATACAAACCTTGTCCTGAAAATATTACAAACACAACAATAAACATTCACTTAAATAGGTGCAGCGCTCTTAAGTTATGTGCGTACATACATTTCGGAAATTGATTTTTATTAATATACAATGTGTTAAAAATTAACTGCAAGAACTTCGTCCACTTACCCACTATCGCAAAACAAACACGTTAAAAAAAAATTTAATCACTTTTATATTATTTTTTTTGCAAATACATTTTATTTATAATTCTAAGTAAGTACTTACCTTTCTTGCAGCTAATTTTTTAACACCTAATAGATAGGTAATGAAATAATATGGGTAATTTTGTTATTATCCTGGCAACCGTAACACACACCGAGGAAACGTATGTTTACAGTACTGTCACGCACACATGTCTGCAAGCGTGGCTTCACTTTCATGTTCCGCGCGGTCTATCTGCATTTTGTTTTATAATCTAAGAGAAAAAGCATCACCTATATACCATCGAAATCACTTTTTGTTTAACCACCGCTAAGTTCATATTTGCATGCACTCGAAACGAAAACTTCAACGGTTTGGTTTGGTGCCGCGCCGCAGCATGGAAGCGATTTTTTTTTAAATAACTAGATTTTGCTCGCGGCTTCGCTCATGTCTGATACTGATACTCTATTCTTCTCTACTCCAATCTACCATACTCTACTCCACTCTACCCTATACTGAGCCCGGGCTACTCTAACCTACTATAGGTACCTTATATTTTTTTTCCGTAAGAACGTTCCGCGTTCTCCTGGCAATAACAAACACAACAAAAAAAGAATTAGCTAAATCGGTTCAGCTATTTTCGTACTTTGAGTTTACCAACATATTTCGTGATTCATTTTTATAGGTATATAAGCGCAAAAAAAAAACGCGAAACACGAAACTATACGCGCGAAACTATATTCACGAAGCTTATTGGATACTCCTTACATGTTGTTTGATGATTAATCCATTTTGCAGTCATCAGACCACATATGCTATTCATGCATATGTATGCTATGCATAATAATACGTAATTATGTAAATATATAATATATACGATGCCTCTGTCGCGAAGCAATAAATATTTATATAAAATTAATTGTGATCATAAGTAAGGCATTAACATAGAGTGAATAATATAAAAATAGTAAAAATTACTTTATGATCCTGAGATGGGAGGTAATCTCTGTTTTAGATCGGATTTTTTTTACTCAAATAAAAAAATATGTTAATACAAGTTATCTATCTTATTACTTAAAAAATAAGACTAGGTAAAATTTTATGTTTTACATACAATATAATGTAAGTAAAATCCAAGGTAAAAAAAATAATGTGAAAGATCTATCAATACATTTTTCCTGTAAATAACGTGTCATTCAAAGTCCAACAAAAATTAGGTTATTTTGTTTACTATTCCTGGATCTTAAAGCAGGTATTATCCACTCTATGTTACGTCCGCGCTCCAAGTATCGTATTCAGTGATTAATTCATGTCATAATCGTCTCACAGAAGTTTAATATCTTTTAATATTTAAATAACTTTTAAACAAAAGTTGTTATTATCTATAGGTATATAAAGAGAAACTGACTGACTGACATATCAACGTACAGCCGAAATTACTGGGACTAAGCGTGACCTTTAGCACGTTTCCTTTTATGATGTAAGTGAACACTAAGAAAGTATTTTCTGAAATTCACCCCCTAAGGGGATGAAATCGGGGATTTTATGGAAAAACCTACTAACACGCGGGCGAAGCCGTTGGCAGAAGGCTTGTCTATATACTATATAAGCAGAAACTGCTGGGACTATAAGCGTGAAATTTTGCACGATGTTTCCTTTTTTGATGCAAACACTAAGAAAGAATTTCCTGAAATTCACTCCCTAGAAGGTTAAAATCGGGGTCCAAAGTTTTATGGAAAAACCTGCTAACACGCTGGCGAAGCCGCTGGCAGAAGCTTATTAATGAATGTTTTTTTGAAAATTCCAGGTGGAATGCAACCCAAAGCAGAACCGTAGCACACGTCAGACCAACGCCACGCTGTATCAATGGGGGGAGGAGGTCCCGGCCGCCGTGCGCGCGGACACGCCGCGTGCTTCCGGCGTGGTGGCGCAGGGCGGCGCCGCGCCGTGCGCGCCCGCTGGCGACGACGCCATGGCGCTGGAGCTGGACCTGCTCGTCGACTCCAAGGACATCCTGTCTGTAGACACGCTGGTGCGAGCTGATCATAGATCTACGATGCGTAAGTGTTTCAGTCCTCTACCGTCCCCAAGCTATTTTTTTTTTATTGCTATAAAGTAGTGTTTGACTGCGATCCCACCTGATAATAAGCAGTGATGCAATCGTTGATGGTGAGGCGCACTAGTTTATTAAGAGCCAATTCACTCTAGCCTCGAAAACAACTAAATTATATTCGGACAGAAAGACTGCAGCCGGCAAATTGTTCCAGTCCCTCGATGCAGGCGGTATAAGCGACGAGGCAAAACACTTAGTCCGGGCCGCTTATAATGCCGTTATCTGACAAAATCAACGAAACTTAATAGCGATTTTATTAAGCTATCACAGTAAAACTATTAGGTTCTCAGTTTAACTATTGGTATTACAAAGATACTGCATAGATAGATCATTAAATTATTTTCAATACACTTACTCGAAAACTGCCTCTTATCGCACTCCTATTAGGTTCAATATAGCATGTATATCACCCAAGTGCTTTTTTGAGTTTATCACAACAAGGGCTTTTTTATTCCTTCCTTATCGTCACGGTCAACGGTGATTTTCTTTTTTTTACTTAGTTTATCGAAACAGGCGCGAGGCGTCCCCCACGGGCGCTGGACGACCCCCACAAAATTAGAAACTGTTTTGAGCAGATTTGAATGCTATTATTACTGTATATATTTCTACTGTATGTTTGAGATACGATTAAACGTTTTTTCTTTCTTTCTTTATTTCACAAGTCGTATCTAAGTGTATTGAAAAACGTCGTTTGACACACGTGCAGATTTGTCTTTGCAGCCCTCGGCTCCATAACACACTCGCCTACGGCTCGTGCGAATTTCGCCTCGGTCGCAATGACAAACTTCCTGCACTTGTATCAAAATGTACTATTTTAGCATAGTAAAAACGAAAGCCCGCCAAATGTCAGATAATGACCCTAGCTTAAAGACTGCAGTCAGTCCTTTGATATTTGATATGGTAGTAGTACTTAGATAGTAGGTACTGGTGGGTCAGTGGTACCTAACAGTCCCAATTTACTAGTACCTCGTAGGTGTGGAAAAAGCATCGTGTGAATACATGTTCTAAAATAAAAACTTTTAAAACATCTGACATCCACTAACGCGCATTGGGTTCGTGTGGTGGATTACTAGCACCACTATAAAGTGGTGAAAAAAAAATTGGCAATCGGAATGGTTCTTGGTTAAATGCTCCAAGGTTCTTTATAAAAAAAGGAAATAAATTCCTAGCAACTAAAAAACTGACTTTACTCCTTTATAGTGTATCCATGATTTATCGGTTCACTATTTATATTCATAAATATAGACATACTGGATACCAATAAAACATACTAGAAACGCATGTCCGACCCATTCTCGAGGAGGCCTGCTTCCCAGCTGTAGGAATATTATAAGGCAGATTATACGCTGATTGTGTTTTGAAATGTAGCCACAATATAACAGTAATATAATAATATAATATATTCCACAACTGTCACACAACGTTGTCTAGTCCCAAGCTAAGCAGAGCTCGTGTTATGGGTTTTTTTATGGTAGGTAAAAATCATCGAATGACGTATCCCACTCTTGAGCGGAGCGGGAAACAGTGTCAGACTCTTACTGACTAAAGAACCTAACCCGTACCTTCCTTGCCTTATTCTCAGAGCCCCAGTGTACCTAACGCTTTCGCACCAACCCTCAGCTCCGGGAGGCTTCGACCCTGTAGGGCCCCTACGTCGTGTTATGGGTACTAGACAACATATTATACTTAGATTAATTAAACCCAGTGACATATTAAAGTCGGCTCCAGAGGAGTTTCATGGCACTAGACCGTGAAGCTTCGTAAACAGGCGTGAACGTGAATGTGAACAGTTTTCGCGGGGTGTTCACGCGGTACGACTTGTGTAGTGTTTATTCATAGCGTGAATTCGCGAGTGAATTCGCGCGTGAATTCACGGCACCAATGTTGAGCTGCCATAAGGACATGGCGCGTGAGCTTCAGCATATTTGTATTTTATTTTAAAACAGTTATTTAATTAATTTAGCAAATATAACAACTGCATGCTTGTTTTGAAAAATGCATGCAATGTTTTTGGAAATATGATATTTCCTTATTTGGGGAAAATACACGTTGCATCGTTACATCATCGACTTAGGCACAGTTGCATGTATTCTTTTGAATAAATCCTTATAGATGACTGTTGACTACTAATACTGTGCCAATGATTCGCTCGTGTGCACACGTAGGCAGAACCCCTTTGTTGACTTGGAAATTGTCTTTGATTATAACACTGTCTGCATAATCCATTTATGCTCTATTTCTTCTACAACATAACATGTGATCAATAGAAGCTTTAGCAAAGAAGCTTATAGCAATAGAAGCTTTCACTGTAGCACGCAAAATGTTCACTCTTGGGTACTTTCATGTGTAACGTAATCAATGTTAGGCGCAATTACGCACAAGGTACGCAAAAGCGCGCTTAATACCTAGTCGTGCTTCGAAGGATTTGCCTGCTGCGGTCTTCCCTTCGCCTCACCATCAACGATTGCATCACTGCTTACCATCAAGTGGGAACGCAGTTATGCACTAGTTTGTTGCACTTTTTCAGAACTCTTTGTGAACATTAACAGATTAACAGAGTTGAAAATAAAACGACTAACGTGTCCTGATCTACATAGGAACTTAGGGTACTTCTGGTTATATACAAACGCTTGTGAATGAAACCATAGCGACTTATAAAATGACCTTAACGCCATCTATCGAGCAAACCGGTACTAAATGATGAAAATCAACGTAAAAATAAACAAGTTTTCAATTAATTTTTTTTTTCATAACAAGCTTTTATAGCGGTGGTCTATTATACTGTTACGAACGTGAGTAATCAAATGCCGGTTTACTAATAGAGAGATTTATTTTCCACAAACAAAACACCAATTTAGTCCAATCGCAAATAAACCACTTCGTAATGCACTCTAGAAATCCGTAAGAATATCGCTTAGGTCGTCGTATGGATGAAAACGCTCTTCACTTGACTTGGATAGTTCGCCTTTGATCGCTGTCGAAATCAAACTGACTGACGTCCGGCCAGCGGGCACGTATTTATACTCAGAGCCAAGAAAATTCTAGATACCGAAGGTTCGAGGCCACACCAGAACAAAAGAAACCGTTTCCGCGAAGCAATAAATTATTCTTATTACCTACCGGTAGGTAACTACTCGACCCCACGACTCATACGAATTTCGACTCTATGGTACAAGACGGAAGGTACAAATTCCTTTAACAGATTACTTAAGTACCTACAAAAGTTCTCAGAATTATTGAGTAGGTACTTATTGCGAGGCAGATTTTTCTAGAATTTGCTAGGCCCTGGTACGTACTTATATTCTGGAGGTTTCGATTAGCAATGCGTTTTAATTATTCGGTGATACTCTTAACTTTGTCGAAGAAACGGCGTGTTCCATTTTCACGGCGTAACAGTGCCCCCCTCTTAGTCATGCTCGTCCCGAGCATTATTAGATCCTTGATACGGCGCCAGTCTATCCACGTGGACCACCTTAGGCTTCCCCCTCAGCCCTTTCTTGATGCGGTAGGTTACGTCGTTGATCCTTTTCACCACGGTGTAAGGTCCCTCCCATCGAGCTTGAAGTTTCGGCGACTTCCCTTTTCGTCGGAGCGGGTTGTGGAGCCAGACTAGTGCACCTTCTTCAAATCCCTTGGTGTTGGCATTACGGTCGTACCTAGTTTTCATTTTGGAGCTGGTGTTCATGCTATTCTCACGTACTCGTTTATGCACTTCGTCCAATTGATCTTGAAGGTCACTGACATAGTCCGTAACTGGCTTGGTCTTGTCAGGTGGCACGCCAGTTATAGCATCGACTGGAAGTCTCATCTCTCTGCCGAAATTCACTCTTGCTGGAGTATATCCCGTGCTATCGTGCACTGCCGATCGATAAGACATCAGAAATAGTGGAATATACCGGTCCCAGTCCTTCTGATGGTCATCGACCACCTTAGCCAGGTGATTCTCCAGGGTCTGGTTAAATCTTTCCACCATTCCGTCCGACTGTGGATGCGCAGGTGTTGTGCGTGTTTTGTAAATACCCAGAAGGGTACACATCTCCTGGAACAGCGCAGATTCAAAGTTACGGCCTTGATCGGAATGGATCTCCAAAGGTGCGCCATATCGGCACACTACTTCTTCGACCACCTTCTTCGCCACTGTCGTCGCTTCCTGATTGGGAATGGCAAAGACTTCTGGCCATTTTGTGAAATAGTCCTGGATCACCACTATGTATTTGTTTCCATCATTTGTAATTGGAAATGGTCCAGCAACGTCGATGGCAATGCGTTCCCATGGGGCTCCCACATTGTACAGCTGAAGCTTGCCCCTGCTTCTGGTCTGTGGTCCTTTCACAGATGCACACGCTGTACATTTCCGACACCATTGCTCTATGTCGTCTCTACAATTGAGCCAGTAATACCGCTGTCTCACTTTCAGTAGAGTCTTCTTGATCCCCAGATGCCCACCTGAAGCACCATCGTGTATTTCCTGTAGCAGGGGGACCACTTCACTTCGTGGTACTATCACTTGTGTGGTTACCTCCTTGCCATCGTTCGATTCCCATTTCCTGCAGAGCACATCATTTTCTAGGACTAAACTGTCCCACTGCGCCCAATAGCTCTTTGTGACGGGACTAAGTGACGATACTTCACTCCATTGGGGCCTAGCTCTACTACGCATCCAGTCCAGTATTGGTCGAATATCGTCATCTTCTTCCTGTGATTTCTTGAAGTTGCTTTCAGTCCTAATTAAGTTCACGTAATCTCGGGCTTCGTTCTGCTGGCAGTGTCTGCAGTCCTCGTCACATGGACGTCGCGACAGAGCGTCAGCATTGTTATGCCCTTTTCCACTACGATGTTCAGTCACAAAATTGAACTCCTGCAACTGCTCGAGCCATCTTGCAACTTGACCCTCCGGGTTTTTAAACTGTAGCAGCCATTTCAATGCAGCGTGGTCGGTCCTCAACGTAAACTGCCTCCCTATGAGGTACTTATGGAAGTGCTGCAAGGTTTTTACTACAGCCAGCAGTTCTCGTCGAGTAACGCAGTAGTTCCTCTCGGGCTTTGAAAGTGCCTTACTGAAGTAAGCGATCACGATCTGTCTGTCACCTTGCACCTGTGACAATACGCCACCAATTCCCGTATTGCTGGCATCAGTGTCAACGACAAATCTTCCATCTCTGCTCGGATACCCCAGTATAGGAGCTTCACATAGCCGCTGCTTCAGCTCGTTGAATGCTGCCTCACAATTCTTGTCCCAGATAAAATCTCGTTTATCCTCAGTCATTTGATGCAAAGGTTTTGCAATGTCCGAAAAACTCTTAACAAACCTTCTGTAGTATGTGCATAGCCCTAGAAATGCACGTACTTCTGTTTTATTCTTCGGAACTGGCCACTGTTGCACAGCCTTTATCTTCTCAGGGTCGGTTCTCACTCCATCGGCGGAAATCACATGTCCTAGGTAGCTGACCTCCTTCTTGAACAGGGCACACTTCTTTGGGCTTAGTTTTAGGTTAGCCCCTCGTATTCTGGTGAACACTTTTTCCATGTTCCTTAGGTTTTCCTTGAAAGTGCGGCCCATTATAATGACGTCATCCAAATATACTAGACAGACGTCACCAAGAAGACCAACCATGACTCGTTCCATGAGGCGTTCAAAGGTTGCTGGAGCATTGCACAACCCAAAAGGCATGACGTTAAATTGCCACAGGCCATTGCCAATGCCCGTACTGAACGCTGTCTTTTCTTTATCCTTCTCGCTGATTTCCACTTGCCAGTAGCCACTTTTCAAATCAATGGTTGAAAACCACCTCATACCACTGAGCATATCCAGCGTATCGTCGATCCTCGGCAAGGGGTAACTGTCCTTCTTCGTGACGTTATTCAGCATTCTGTAGTCTACACAGAATCTTGTACTGCCATCCTTCTTCTTCACCAGAACTACAGGAGAAGACCATGGGCTCGTAGAAGGCTCAATTATTCCGCTATCAGCCATATCCTTCACCATTTCTGCCACTTCAGTTTCTTTAGCCCAGGGTATGCGGCGCGGTCTCTGTTTGATCGGTCTAGCATCACCTGTGTCTATCTCATGCTTGACGAGGCCTGTTCTTCCGCAGTCCTTTCCCGTTGCAAAAATATCCCGAAACCGTAGCAGAAATTCCCTGGCTTGCTGTAGTTCTGAGGTCGACAAATTGTTCTTAGAATTTTCCAGAAGTTGCTGGATGTGATCAGGTTCCCCTTTTGTCGAGTCCTGCTTCACTGGAGATGTGTTGATTTGGCGGAGATACTTCACTTCTTCACATCTCCCAACAACACTGTTTTTCTTCAAGTGGACCTCCTTTTTCCCAAGATTTACAATTCGCACTTTAGATTTCCCTTTCGTCATTACTAATGTCCTCGCAGTGATGAGTTCCGGATGCCGGCCAGTATCCTCAACTATTACGCATCTTTGTTGCCTGATTTTCTGAGGAAATTTTACTTCAACTAAAGTTTCTGTTCTCGGAGCCAATGTAGTATCTTTCACACAATAGAGGTTACATGTGTTGACTCCTCGCAGGAACACTTCTTGGTCTGGGAACTTCAATACTCCCCTATCCATATCTAAAACACATCGGTACTTCTGCAAGAAGTCCAGACCCAGAATGCAATCATCGGTAATATTCGCAATCAAAACAGAATGGGTGTACACTTGATCACCGATTTTTAACTCTATATCTGTATCACCGAGGACGGAGACTGGCTGGCCGGTTGCTGTCTGAAGTCGGCAGGATGGAGACTTTCTTTGCCACAAGATCGTGCGTTTCAGCAACTCAGGTCTTATAATAGTCCGTGACGCCCCGGTGTCAACGGTGAAATTGCAAGTACGTTCATTCAGTATTCCTTCTATGGTCAAACTATTTCCGTTGTGGACTTGATTGATGGTTATGGTTGGGGCCTTAAGTTGACCAGCCAGCACCCGCCCCGCGGCCCTGGCGACATTTAGTTTAACGACTCTTCGTTAACCTGGGTTCCGGAGTCCACACTTCCCCTCTTTCTTTTGGGGCAATCGGTACGAATGTGCCCTTTTTCTCCGCACCCGTAGCACGTCGGAATATATCGGGACTTTGCCGAAGAAGAAACTACCCCTTCTCGTTGGAGCGGCTGCACTGAAGGCGAGACCACCACTTCTCGAACTCTGTGCGTGCGTGAATCCTGTCGTACGGCTTCCACTTCCAAAGCGTGAGCCATCGCACTCTTCAGAGTTTGGTGGTGTCCAAGTCGCACCGTAGCTCTTACTTCAGTATCCCGTAGACCGTCGATGAATGCCTGCACCAGATATACTTCCACGGTCTCCGGTGTCATCGACACGTATGCGCGCCGCACCAGCCGTTCAACCTCGACACCCCACTGTTGGAGGCTCTCGTTGGGCTTTTGTGTTCTCTCGCGAAGCTGCGCGCGGAATACGTGCTCGAGGTGCTTGTCACCGTAGCGGGTGTCTAACCCTTCCATTAGACGCTCCAAGGTCCTACCGTCCGAAGGAAGGTTCTCTAGGACCAGTAGGGCATCCCCACGTAGAGCTAAGGTTAACGCCGCGAAAGACTGCTCATCATCCCAGCGGTTTGTCTTCACCAACGTTTCGAATTGGTATTTGAAGGCAGTCCATGACGACGTGCCGTCAAAACGTGGCACATCAAACTTTGCGGCCGACGTACAGTGGGTGTGCGCTGATGAGCCAATGGCAATGGGTTCGCGTGCTTCCAGCTTGACAATTTTTCTATTGATGTCCAGCAGGCGATCTTCATGGCCATCTATTCGGGTTTCCAAAGTATCAGTTCGGGCGGAAACCTCCTTGACCTCTAAGGTGAGATTCTTTACTTTCTCGCCCAGCGTGACGAGGCCGTGATCGATTTTCTCGAGGATAAGGTTCTGCTTAGCCTCTTGATCGCGGCGAGCGGCTTCCTGTTCGCGGCGAGCGGCTTCCTGTTCGCGGCGAGCTTCTTCCTGGTTAGCCGCGATTAGGTCCTGGAGCTGGCGCTGGTTAGCTTCCTGTTCGCGGCGAGCGGCTTCCTGTTCGCGGCGAGCTTCTTCCTGGTTAGCCGCGATTAGGTCCTGGAGCTTGCGCTGGTTAGCCTCCATGCTAGCTTGCATTGCAGCCAACACCGCAGCGAGGCTCATTTCCGAGGTTGGGCCTGCTGGCATCTCAGCAGCAGCCGTTGCTCCCATACCAGCCGGATCTTCTTCCTCCAGTCGGTGTCGCGCAGCATCCATCTCCGTTTGTCTCCTTGTTCGTGGTCGCTGTTCGTCGTCCCTCTGTAGTAATGGCATCCCACTTCTGACACCAGTTGTTACGAACGTGAGTAATCAAATGCCGGTTTACTAATAGAGAGATTTATTTTCCACAAACAAAACACCAATTTAGTCCAATCGCAAATAAACCACTTCGTAATGCACTCTAGAAATCCGTAAGAATATCGCTTAGGTCGTCGTATGGATGAAAACGCTCTTCACTTGACTTGGATAGTTCGCCTTTGATCGCTGTCGAAATCAAACTGACTGACGTCCGGCCAGCGGGCACGTATTTATACTCAGAGCCAAGAAAATTCTAGATACCGAAGGTTCGAGGCCACACCAGAACAAAAGAAACCGTTTCCGCGAAGCAATAAATTATTCTTATTACCTACCGGTAGGTAACTACTCGACCCCACGACTCATACGAATTTCGACTCTATGGTACAAGACGGAAGGTACAAATTCCTTTAACAGATTACTTAAGTACCTACAAAAGTTCTCAGAATTATTGAGTAGGTACTTATTGCGAGGCAGATTTTTCTAGAATTTGCTAGGCCCTGGTACGTACTTATATTCTGGAGGTTTCGATTAGCAATGCGTTTTAATTATTCGGTGATACTCTTAACTTTGTCGAAGAAACGGCGTGTTCCATTTTCACGGCGTAACAATACTTATGTAATTAAAACTTGCCAAGACAATTACACGAGCCCAAACTCGACGTGGTTGTGCCGTTTAATTACAGAGTTCCTATGGCTACCTCGTGATTCCATCATCAGATCAGCTCCATGTCATCATAATATTGTATTATCACGCAATTTACGCCTGCAAGCAAAATTGCAGCTCAATCGGTTGAAGATATCTGATTAAAATTTGAGTTGCAAGATATGAGCCGAACATACATACCTAGTTACATTGCAAACTAATAAAAAGCTTGTAATGGTAGGTTTACACGCTTGCCAAGCCTCGGCCAACCGTCATTGTGTTTCCCCACTTATACAATGGCTACACAATGACGATTGGCCGAGGCTTGCCAACGCTTTGCAAGCGTGTAAACCTACCATAAAAAGAGGTTGGTCTAGCCTTACCTCTGTTTTGTCTAACGATATCTTTTTTATTGCCAGCGGAGGAGAGCAAGTTGAGCGACGGCTCCATGGTGTGCGTGCACGAGTTGCTGCTGGTGTCGCTAGCACTCGCCTGGCTCGCTGTGCAGATTCTACTGCTACTGGGATGCTGCGTGCTCGTCAAGAGGTACCTAGATACAACCAACTTTATTGAGCAGTGGTGGCCGGGTGGTAAAGGCCCCAACTTACTACGTCAGTAGGTTGTGGGTTAAAACCCAGCCAGGCACATTTAATTTAGGTGTGTAATTTGTTTGTGTGTACTGGAAGGCCTTCCAACGCTACGTCGTTGGAAGGCCTCCCACAAGTTGGACCGACCACCTGATCAGGGTTGCTGGAATTCGATGGATGCAAGTCGCACGGTACCGGTCCTTGTGGTGACGTTTGGGGAGGCCTATGTCCAACAGTGGACGTCTTTCGGCTGAATTGATGATGATGAAATTTATTTCATCACTACTGGCCTCAAAACGGTGAAGGAAAACATCCGTGAGGAAACCGGCATGTCCTAGATTCTAGAACGAAAACTTCGAAAACGTGTTAGGTATATCTACGAACCCGGCCCGCATGGTGGATTACGGCCCATTCCCTCTCCTAAAGAGAAGTGAGGTTTTATCCCTACAGTTGGAACATTATAATGATGCTATGTTATGCTAACTAGCTGTCGCCGCCGCGATCCTGCCGATATCCGGCCACCGTAGACACTGGCTTGCGGACGGTGAGCAATGGGTAGCTCGCCGTCCGGTCGTCTGGTAGCAGTCCAGACCGAGCCCAAGTCGTCGACGGCGCGCTCCGTTCCCGCGCGCCTCAAGGAGTTGTCAGCACACCGTAGGGGCCCAACAGGGTCGAAGCCTCCCGGAGCTGAGGGTTGATGCGAAAGCGTTACACCGGGGCTCTGGGAATAAGGCAAGGAAGGCACGGGGTAGGTTCTTTAGTCAGTAAGAGTCTGACACTGTTTCCCGCTCCGCCCAAGAGTGGGATTCGTCATTCGATGATTTTTACCTACCATAAAAAAAAAAAAAAAAAAAAAAAAAAACGATAATTCCGGCTTAACCTCACAGATTAATCCAGCTTTCCTAAACGAAACTTCTATTTTGAATAATATTTGAAATTGAAATAACTTTGGAATGGCCGATTGCCAACTGAAATGTTTAATAGCGTTGGTTGAAGGCTCTTTATTAGAAGCAATCTAATCATAAAGTGTACACGGTCTCACAGGAATAGGTATCTTGTTTCGTGTTCCCTTTGTAACCCAAATTGTAATAAAACCAATCCTGGCTTCCACTTTATTATTATAGTCTGCTAAACTAAAAAACTTTTCGACTTTTTACAATCAGATCTGATTTACTACTAAGCTCATAACTATTTCGGGATATATATATTTTCTCTTGACAATGTAAGGGCCTCAAAGTTTTCTTACGGCGTGGGCTATTTGCATAAAGAAGGCGAATTTCTAAGGCTTGTAAGGATGTTACGGTATCAAACGAACGTGTTCCGGATATCAGTGAGGAAAGGGGTTGACTTTAATAAATATTATAAAACTCTTGGCAACGACGATTGCAGTGCTCGGTGCCTTTCTGAGAGTCGGCAACGGAGATGATGCCCGCAAACGAACTTATAGATTTAAAATTTATAGATAGGTTTATTAGTGTACATAATACATCTGAAAGAATGTTTGTGATAAAGCAGAATTTAATTGTCATTTATTGTTTTTTTGAAGACAATAGACGAGGTGTGATCGCTTTCTAAGACATGATTGTTTTCTGAGACTTGATTGTTTTGTGTTAAAAAGTCTATGGTTAAATCTTGTTTCTATTGGCGAAAAAAAACTTACAAATAAAAGTGTTTTTAAAAAATCTAGTTGCAAAATCAATATCATTTAAATAAAAGATCGTTTTTCGTGAAAACTGGTTTTATTTCAAATCGAAGATTTGGAATAAGTACAGAACAACCTCAAACCTCGGGTTACGTAACTGAATCAACAAAAAAATGAAATTGGACAAAGTAAACAGTTACGAGCGGTACTGACTCAACCAAGTTTTTATTAAAGGCTTCTTTTTACTTGTGTTATGTCATATTCTAGTGGCTAACTGTTTGACGAGCATTTATAATAAAAAAAACTTCAAAGAGCTTACAATTAGAAATTCCTTGTAAAGTTCATGAAAAAATAAAAACACAAAACCAGAGCAACGACTAAATTGCCTTTAATAACACTTGTATCCATATACGTACGTAAGTAATTGCCTCGGATATTCACAAACCAAGGACAAAGTTAGGTTACGATAATCCCATGCGGATGACGTGCGGTTGTAAAAACTTTAGACGCTTCTTGAATATCTAAATGAAATGTTAAGACCATGTCAGGCATAAATTTAATTAAGTCACAGCCATTTGGTCGGAGTGGTCGGGAGGTTTAGTATTCCTGTGCCGAGGTGCGGAGATGCGGTACACTACTAGAGCGCCTGACAGCTGCCTACGTCAAAATTCTAATTAATTTACCCAGTTCAGGAGGCCATTGACGGTCTATAAATTAAATCTGCGTCTATTCGGAACTTCAATAAGGCTTATGACGTAATCCTCAAAGACAGAAACATTGCCAGGTTTGACGTAAAATAATACTTATTTTCACGTTGTCTGACAACTTTTTCTCTGACAGCATAAATAAACTTGTAATCTGTTTGGACGAAAGGTTAGTCAGCGTGTATGAAACCAAACAACAGTAACATGTTGGATTTATGTTTTGGGGCATTTGTAAGTAAAGGCAGTTTGTTAGGTCATCGCTTATTCGCATGGGATGACAAATAGCCCACATCTCGCACAATGGAACAGCTGCACTAACTGCCCGGGCTATTTCTTTGGACTCTCGTCACAACGTGGAAAGTTTCATGCTATCGTAGTAAATGTCTGCGCTGTTTATTTTATTGGTAAAGTTCCGGTAACTGTTAGCAGACCACAGTATACATTTCAGGAAAAATAGACTGTATTTTTTGCACAATATTATCGAATATTATTCGGACCAATAGCGCGAGGTACAAAATGAGGAAACATCTTTCAAAATACCTAACAATCCCGGACAGATAGACAAAGATATTGCCTCGTGAAACAGCTTACTGAACACGGAAGAAACTGTGTTTTATGAGTTTTATCGAGATATTGTTATTATCAATATACTAATTCAGTGCTCTGATGGCGAATCGTATCTTTACGCGAATCTGGTGATTTTTTTAGACATATTTTTTTTTACTATTTTTAGGATTCCATACCTTAAAAGGAAAAGACGGAGGAAGGAAAATAACCTTAAAGGATCACTTTGTTGTCCGTGTGTCTGTCAAGACCCTATATTTTGGGAACGTGTGGAAATGTCGAGTTAAAATTAATACCATATAACTCAAGCTGAAAACGGCCATTTATGTCACAAAAAACTTATATTTCGACACTGTCACTGGAATCAAAATTTACAGGATATTTCCAGTTGAGCTAGAATCCTGAAATTTGAGATGAAGTAAGTTTTTAGAGCTAAGTATAGAAAAAAATATAAAAACGAAATTTGTAGTTAGCTTAAAAAAATAAAAACATTATTTGTGCTTCGGAAAAATCTTTGAAACTTGAAGTTAGCTTCCAAGACTAGTCAAGAACAAGTAATAAAAGTTCAGTAGCCTAGAAACACAAACATAAACAAGCGAGATTATTATCGCAGCAGTGGTATTGCTTGTAGGCAGTGACTAAGTCAAAATTATTAGGCACTTGGCGGTCCCAAGTGGCCACTAACAGGCCACTCTCCAGGGGAAATGACGACATAACCTTATCCACGAGGACTGAACGGACGGGGATAAGTGTTTCTATTTGTTTAAGTGTAAGTTTCTCACTACGATAGAATAACAAATAAACTCTTCGACTGCCCCTGTTCTTTCTTCTTTATTTTCGAATCGATGATAAACTTTTTTAAATCTTGGGGCCCAGTACATGACTCCGTTAACTGCAGCATCGGTGGCACTATAGTGTTTTCGTCCTATGATGAGTTCCCTGACAGTTCGTGTCTGACAATTACAGTGATGTGACCTAACGAAATTTAGTAGATTTTTTTATAATATCGATTCAGTTGGCAAAGAAAGTGGAATCGGATTGCTATTTTTCGATTTTTTTTCCTACTAATATCCTAATGTTATAAATGTGAAAGTTTGTAGATGGATGTGTATGTGGATGTTTGTTACTCTTCAACGCAAAAATTACTGTACAGATCAATATCTGTAAGCTACATATATTACTGTACAATTTTATCAATATAAAATTGTACAGTAATATATGTAGCTTATATATCACAATATTCTAGCAGAGCAATATATCCATATCGGAAGGATACAAGGCAGACGCACTCGTACTGACGCGACGCGGTCGGAATTGCAAGATGGCCATTCCGATTCATCAATTTTTTGTCGATTAGTGTTGATTAGGTAGTGTCAATCTCTATAGTCAGAAGTTCCGTTCAACGCATAACACATTTTCTAAATTTATACTTTTCAATTTTATGTACTTAAATTATAATCACGATAATTTACTTTGTAATTTACAAAAGGCAGTATTTTTTTTATCATTCAATTTGTAATTATTTTGCCAGTTTTTTTTTTTTAGTCCAAAGTAGTATGCGTGCCACGGAAAAAAATGAACTGTCAGGGAACTCATCATAGGGCCAAAAAACTATAATTAAATCCTCCATAGTGCAGAGGTATGGGCACTTAGGGCACTTCAGCAAGTGGCTCATGTTTTGAACATTGGCACCGCACTCACAATGAGTATCCGACGGGCCTATAAAAATTTCGCCAAGTTGTATTTACAGCGGCCTACCTGGATGCGCAACCGACTGCCCTGTTGGTCTAGTGGTTAGTGGCTCTGACTGCTATGGCGGAGGTCGTGGGTTCGATCCCCACCACGATCGTTTAGTTCTGTGTCTGGGTGAACGCAGGCACACAGAAACAGACCTAGAGTTTATTGGAGCGCGCAAGCCCCACCACGACGTCAACGTAGATATACGGGGATGGGCTATTAATATGTACTGTTTTTATTGATTGGCCTGTTGGTCTAGTAGTTAGTGGTCCTGACTGCTATGCCGGAGGTCGTAAGTCCGATTCCTACCGAGGACAAATTTTTGTGTCATGAGGTCAATCATTTGTTCTGTATCTGGGTGTAATTTTTCTATAATATGTATTTATTTAGAAATATGTAAGTATGTTTATCAGTTTTCTAGTACCCATAATACAAGCTCTGCTTAGCTTGGGACAAGACGACGTTGTGTGACATTTGTGGAATATATTATACTAGCTTTAGCCAGCGGCTTCGCCCGCGTACATAAAATATAGCCTATGTCACTCAGGAGTAAAGCAGCTTTCTATTGTTGCTAAAATTTTTCCAATCGGACCAGTAGTTCCAGAGATTACCCCCTACAAACAAAAAAACAAAAAAACAAAAAAACAAACTTTACCTCTTTATTATATTAGTATAGATATATCAAGGCTCTCAAAAGAACATATTATTATTATTATAGCTAGCCTGTGCTGTCCGACTCCCACTGCCTCCCTCCATTCCTTCCAGTTATCTCGGTTACTCGCTTTATCGTTCCAATTCCCAAGGAAGACATCCAGGTCGTCCCGCCATTTCCTTCGTGGTCTGCCACGGCCCCGCGTCGCTGTGTCCGGCATGCGGCAGACATGTCCTGCCCAGTCCCATTTAAGTTGGGCAGCCTAAAGAACATAATATATTAAAGAAGAATTAATTACACCTTTTTTATAAGGGAGACCGTAAGACTTTTGCCGGTGGAACTAGATACTTCTCACCCTGTCCAGAGAACTTGTGGTTATACTCGTAATCTAAAATTCAAAAAGCATAACAATAATTTTGTTCCACAGGTACCGGAACTTAGCAGAACTAAACATGCAGAAGGACTACCAGTCGTTTGACAACGTGGGCTTCGACACCGTGTCCACGCACCGGCGCGTGCACTGGCCCGACCAGAACATAGACATATTGCACGCGACTTAAATGTTGCCAGGTTTTTAATATACACGTAGATGGATGGAGAGGAAGAGGGAGGCCGAAGAAGAGATGGATGGATTGTGTGAGGAGTGATATGAAAGAAAAGGGAGTTAGTGATAGTGTGACGGGTGACAGGACAGAGTGGAAGAAAAAAACATGTTGCACCGACCCCAAGTAATATGAGATAAGGGTAGGATGATGATGATGATGTTTTTAATAAATTACAATTGAAATTAAGGTTCATTAGCCACTTCTTTAACATACAACAGTATACTTTGACGTACAGTACGGTCAAAATATGTTGGCCACTCTGAAGTTGCCGTTCTGAACTATCGAGCATGCTCGAAAAATTTCTCAATGCGCATTCACCAATATAATTCACTAGCTTCTGCCCGCGACTTCGCTCGCGTTATTGAAGGTTTCTCCATATAAATTTTGGACCCTCGTTTCATCCCTCTAGGGGGTGAATTTTGAAAAATCCTCTTTTAGTGCTCGTCTACGTCTTAAAAGGAAACCTTGTGCAAAATTTCACACTCCTACCCCCTGTAGTTTTTGCTGTGCGTTGATATGTCACTCAGTTTCTCCTTTTATGTACTTACATATATACTTATGAAAAGAAATATATGAAAAGAATGACTGCGCATTCAATTGTTCGAAGTTCAGAGCTGCCAAAATATTTCGGTCGTACTATACTGTGTGGTCATACTATAATTTAACTATGAGTGTACCACTAAACTTAATCTCACTAAACTTAAAATTTTGTTGTTATAAACCATCATGGTTCTTCTAAATTATTTTTTATGATTCTAATTTCAAGTTCAGTTGTAGGGCAACTTCTTGTTGTCTACCCGAAAGCTAACTATTTGTCAGAAAAGAAGTATTGGACTTGATTGCAGTGTCACCTCTTTTTTTTTCAAACCGTCCATAGACATTCATACCAGAAAAATTTTCACCCAAATCGGCTAAGACATTTAAGAGATAGGATAGGTGACAAACACACGTACCTCGAGAAGAATTTTAATGTGTAGATATAAAGATGTACTCTCTGTATAGTAACAGTTGTGTATTATGATTAAGTAAATGAAATATTTAATTAATCTTTAAAAACAAATGGAATAGGTACATATTTTGCTTTAAGGGATGTAAATTACAAACCTAAGTAAGTACATTTAATTCTGTATCGGTTTCTGTATAGAAACTAAAGTGACATGAATGTATGATGAAGATGTGTGTGATTTCTCCAGTTAGTGTGTAAATAGTACCCACTTATTAACTGTAGAAAATACCAAATAGTATGCCAATGTAATGTAGAAATGTAATTATATTGTACATTTTTAGAAAGACTTTTATTAACCACCTCAAAGAAACGGTAAGCACTTTTGCAGCTCAGCCTCGGCCAAACGCCATTGTGTAGCTATTGTATAAATGGGGAACCCCGTAAACACAATGGCGGTTGGTCGAGGCTTGGCAAGCGTGTAAACCAACCATTATAAAAATCAACGTTGGAACGTCTTCTTTTGAATTATTCATTTACTGGTATTACTCATTAAGCCCCAAGCGAGCGCCGGTGCTCGAAAACCTATTGTTCTTTAATTGTATCTGTAATTAAGGTAGTCAAAAGGATTTTAATGGAAATATAAATCACAATATTGTAAACGGTAACTCTTTATTTACATTTCATTTTTTTTTAAATTTTATTGAAGCTGTTTCGCGACAGTCTTTTTGAACTCAATATTTCTTGAAAGTCTCTGATTGTATGTACTTTCGTTCAAGAAGTATTAAGTTTTTTGCTCATTTCAGTTTGTTAGCCTCTTAATCTTTTGCTTTCCACAAATTTAAACAATTATTGAAAAATTTGTAGGTACCTATATACAGTACTGAGTACGGTCGAAATATTTTGGCCACTCCGAACTTTTTTTTTAAGAATTAAGTATGAAGAATGCGTTTTGCGTATTTTTTCTTGTGCAATAATTCGGAACGCTAACTTCAAAGTAGCCAACATATTTTAGCCGTACTCGTATACTTGGTCTTGTGGAGTTGCGAAAAAATACGTTGAATAAGAGTCTAGTCCTGATAAAACATCTCAAAATCAATAAAGTCAGCAGTTTGTCGAATACCAAAATATTTTTAGTCGTTACTACGGGTCCATTGGAATCGCTATTCGACTGTTTCGGTGGTGTAGATGGCGCTAGTTCACTGTGTGGCGTTGTGTGGCGCGGCGAGCGGCGGCGGCGCCGACTGCGGCGCGGGCGCGGCGGGCGCGCGCGAACCGCCGCGCGGCGCCGCCGACCGCACGCTCTGCCGGTTCGACGCCGCGTTGTAGTGGTAGCCGTCGAACTTGTCTGACGCGCCGCCCGCGGGCGGGAATGTGGCCGTGCCCATGTACATCACCTGGAAACATGGAACTTGTTAACTGAAGTATTTACAGACTACCGTACATAAGTGCAGGTACCTAACTCTGAATCTGCATTAATTGTTACCTTTGTATGACAAACAGGCGTTGTCCCTTGTCCAGCATATCTCATTGTTACCAAGATATGTGAATTTCAATACCAATTAGATAAGGACTCCGCAAGATGCGAGATCTTTCTTATTCTCGACCAGAGTGATTTGCCAGTACTTACTTCTGTATCCAACGAGCAAAGCGGATCCTTACTCTAATGCCTCATACATACGTTACGATTTATCGTAGCGATAAATCTGTGCAGACCAGTTTGCGCAGTTTTAACGATCGTGTGTATGAAAAATCGTTGACGATAATCGTTCGTCGGTGGCAGTTGCAATTTCTATCAGATAAATCGTTGTCGATTACATTTGCACAGTTTTATCGTTGCGTGTGGACGGTGATCGCTCAGTTCGGCAGTACTTCACGAACCTTGCTAGTGTGCGCACGTGCACATCGCTTTCACAGAAACATGTCGACAATGTCGTTCAATCGCAGTGTAGCAGTTAATCTTTCATGAGGACTTATAGCTTCTCTCATTACAGTGTCTTGTTTCTTTATTAGTGGAGAAACTAAGGCCAGCAGATTTAAATATGCCTCTTCATTCATCCTTAAATAGTTATGCCAATCTTGCGGAGCGAATTTCAACTCACATAACAAGTTGGTATGAGAAAATTGCTTCCTTTTCATGAGCCAGTCTTTACACCATAGATTCCGCTTCTTTTTTTTCTTTAAACACATAACAAGGCCTAATATAGCAAGTGCGTCATAATCTTCCATTGTTAACATGTATCTTGCGCGAGCATCTGCGGAGAACTGGCCGATCGACGTCGATATCGGAGGCGTGTGGAGGCACTAGGAACGTTCGATTTATCTGCACAGTCTGAAATCGCTACGATAAATCGTTACGTGTGTATGAGGCTTAAAACTAATCGAAGAAATGAACCCGTAGGTACTTCTTTATGCCATAGTGTGGCAAAAAAATGGACAGTCCACCTGTTGTTATAAGTGATTAGATATCGTCGCTTATAGATACTCGTAGGTACCAAATACTAGATACCAGAGATTAGCAGTAAAAATAATTGAAGAATGTGTAGGTTCAGACCTGAGGTTTGTACCCGTCGGGGCCGGCCTCGTACTCGACGAGCTGCATCCTGCCGTCGGGCAGCAGCACGTGGTAGGAGCCGGTGGCGTGGTCCTCCTTCCTCTTCTCGTTGTGTCCGAAGTCCAAGCTCACTCCATTGTCTTGCACGTCGTACGAGAAGTCGTAGTTAGCTGGTAACTGAGAGGATAAACAGAAATTAGTTAAAAATAAAACCAAACCTCCACTAAAGACGGAAAATAATTGAGAATTTTGAGGACAAAATTTTACCTAGGGTAAGTTGTCTCACATTGAACCAGGTAAATTTCAAAGTCTCATAGTGGGCTGGATTTTCAATCAATGCCTGTAATTTTTTGTGTACAGTTAGCATATCTATTTAGCTTCATTTTTGTAAAACATTAATTTCTCATATTCCTTTTACTTTCAGTGTAAAACAGGTTTTTATGAAAAATGATTTTTGGTTCATTGAGTACTTCAGGTGGTACAGATTTAACCAGGGCATCGTACACATTGAGCCACCTTATTGACTATGTGTTCTAGTTAAATTTATAAGACAAATAATTTGTAATAATAAAAAAAAAAACAGTAATAATAAAAATCAGCCTTATATTTATTAAAATCACTTACATCCAGAAACTTTTCAGTCAAATTCTATATTTTAAAAATAAATACAAAAGTAGCATAATATTCTTGATACATTTTAAAAATAAGAAACTAAATAATTTTTTACTTGGTTTTTTAAGGTTTTATTTTCAAATAAATATCGTTATAGAAACAAACTTTAATCAATGTAAAAAACATTTAAAAAATTCTTCAAAAAATAAAACAAAACAAAAATTCTATTCACTTCTTTCACTCGATCTGTGCAGTTTAAGGGCCATAAGCATGTCGGCATCACTTTGTTTGGCGCTATTCTATAACAAATTAAAATAATTGTAAAAAATACACTCATTTAACACAATGGATAATGGTTCAATGTGTACCACACTCAGGTGGCTCATTGTGAGACACACCACGTTTTGATAGCTAAACTCAAAATTTTATTGGTAAATCAATCTCGTTAAAACACAAATTATAGCGCTTTTAATAGCTAAATAAACGTAGGAAACAGTGTATATATAAATAAATCGATATCATTTAAACAAAAAGAGGTAAAAAAGAATGAAATTTGCAAAAAATACTTACTTTTTGAGTCAGTTTGCTTTTGAATGCTCCTCAAACTAATACTTTGCATATGATCGCCACGCAAACTAGTGGGCAGAGACGGAACGTAAATACCTCTCTTTCACTCATATTAGCATTGTTTGGCAATGTCGCATTTTTGAGATTCGGCGATGGTTAAATGTAGCTGCCTGGTTCACTGTGAGACACACGACCCTACTTAATTTTACAACTTTGCAAAAGGCTTAGGAAAGCCTTTTGCTAAAGTCGCTAATCATTGTGAAATTGGAAATAAAGGAATATGAATAAGTGGTCCTTTAAAGGCAACTTTTTCATTTTATGGCCTGATATCTTTTTTTCTATGGTGGGCAAAAATCATCCAATGACGAAACCCGACCTTGGGCGAAGCGAGAAACTGTGTCAGACTCTTACTGACTAAACACCCCACTCCGTTCTTCCTTTACCCTTCGCACTGGGGCCAAGCCTTCCTTTCAGAAAAAGACCCTGGGCCCCAGCAGGTTTCGACCCTTTTGCAGAGTCCCTACGATGGCCGGAACTCTAAAGATTTTGGAGTGCAGAGAGTGACACTTCACTCTCAGTACTCGAAAATTAGAAACCTTTAGCACTCCAGTACAAGATGAATCTTACCGTCGGTTCCTGTAGGGGTTTCTTCAGACCACCACCACCGCCACCGATCTTCGGAGGTAAGTACTCTTGGGCATACGCATTTGTCCATAACGACACCAGTAAAGTTACCTAGAAAATTCAAAATTCTCGTGTTTATATTAATTGCTTTCTAACTAAGTAGGTACGTTACTTTGGAAATTGTTAGTAAACTTGAACTTTAGTGCTTGTTTAAGGAGACGCGGTGCGTTGGGCATTTGTGGTACATTGCCAGGTTTGTGTTTGCGCTTGCGATGACGCGGTCCGCTGCCTGCAGCAATATATGACGAACGCTCAAAGCGTCGCCCATAGCACTGCCTCTTCGTAAATAAGCATTTAGCGTTGAAAGAAATACTCCAGTGTGCTGATTGTGAGTTGTTTTACGCTGACGCGATTGATGCGTTTATGACGTTTGGCGCTCCAATTGGTCAGAGAGCCGAACGCGTTAAACGTCTCGATCACGATTAACGAAAAAACCACTCGCACTCAGTACACAGATGTTTTATTTTATAAAACAAATAATTCGCAACACTCACACAAATAATTCGCCACATTTTAAAATAACGCTCGAGTTCTTTCTACTGGCGGGCACTGGGTGGTTTTGGGAGGTTCAAGCAACAGTACGATGTTTATAAAGCCAAGGGCTGCGGTCGTAGAACTCCGCCCCCGGCATTTTTTCATTACCGAGATGCACGATCCACGAAAATTTCGAAATGAATTTAAATGACTTAGTTCACGCCAGTAATGGGTTCAGTCCTGGCTGTGACTACAAAGTTGTAGGTAAGTATTTAAGCACCAAACTAAGGCTGCGGTTCCACTAGAGGTATGTGCTAAGCTGTGCGTTGGTAAATGTGTACATACTAAAGGTTTGCGAGTGTAATACTCCGGTTCTATGGTGAAGCTAAGATAGCTAAGCTAGACTACGCATGCTTGTGCAGTGTAGTCAAGTCTATCGATAAAATAAGTGTTTTATTTTAAATTTATTTTTACATAATGTGCAATAAAGTATTTTACTACTCATAGCTCTAGCCGCGCGAACGCGACATGCAGCTTACCTTATAATTTTCAGCAAACCTTATAATTTATATACCTACAGAGCTACTTATATAAGTAGTGTAGTAGGTATATCATGTCCTTCTTCTAATGCACAGCATGTGTTTCAAACAGTCAAAAAACATAGGTAACCTAGGTATTATAATGATCTAGGTAGACGTTGTGCCTAACTCAGTTATTGCGTAATCTATCTCGCGGTTAGATGCGTAGATTTAGCAACGCGGTTGCGCACTCAAGTTCAAGATAGCTTACCCTTCCTTTTGTTTGTAGGTAAGTCTTCGAAGTGCGGCTTGGAGGTCTCTTAGGATCAGCACACACCGACAAGAACGCGACGCCGCTACACTACGCGCATTTTTTTAAATATCAATACTTTATACTTACACCACTATAAAGTAATGTCCGACCGAACTTTCGGTTTCGGTTTCGGTTTCGGCCGAGTTTCGGCCAAAAATCAAGTTTCGGCTGCAGTTTCGTTTTCGGCCAAAATCGGCCGAAACTTTTGACGAAACCGAAACTTATCTCGCAAGGTCACGCACGTTCGCCTAACTTCGTTTTCCGCGGCAAAGCTGTGTCGTAAGCCGTCGGCTCTGTACGGGAATCGTCGTGTGCCGTTCGGATAGCTCTGTAGTAATTCAATAAAACTTAGTCAGTGCGTGTGCGTCCGACGTAAACATTATTTTTCAGTATTTTAAGAAATTTTATACTTGACTATGTGAGTTTCGGTTTCGGTTTCGGTTTCGGCCGAAACTGAAGCCACGGCCGAACATTCGGTTTCGGTTTCGGTTTCGGCCGGAAAACCAGTTTCGGTCGGACACTACTATAAAGTACCTACTTAGATATAAATTAAAAACCACTTACGTTCACAACTGTTTTATTGGGAAAATACATGCAGATGCAGAATCTACTTTTTTAATGAGTACCTACCTATAATATAAATGATAATTATATTTATTTTATTTTCAATTATTATTTCACATTCTAATGATTGAAAAAGACAAACTAAATAATGAATCAATTGTTATAATTGATAATTAAATCAACAAAATATGTAGACAATTTAGGTCAAACTAATCTTAAATTAGCTCCAATTGCCTTTAAAAACCCAGTTTCAGTATAATCCATCTGATTTTTTAATATAATTTCTGTACGAGCATTCTTATCCAAAACGTTTTTTCTTTTTGCTGGTGTTGGGGCACCTGTACCTAGTTTATCAATTTCTATGATTAAGTATTTCATTTCTTTGATTAAATGATTCGATATAGGTACCTATATTATAGAATCCCACATGATTTGCGCTCACTGAATTATTAATCCTATGATGCCACGATTCAGCATAATATTGAGTTCTAGGGATGTCCTGGTCGATTAAATCTTTTGTACTCCAGTGGCTAGGCTGATATTTTGGTGGTGAAGAGTTTGTTCCCCAGATGTAATTATCACTAAACCATTGTGCAACAGTTTCCGCCTCAGGGGATATATTTTCGCGCCATTTACCAAAATAATTAGGTATATCACTAGGCGATAAGTAAGAAAGCGCAAACAAACATTTCATTTCCATAGCAAATTTAGCATCACCACTACCATATAGTTTCTGGAAGCCACTTTTCTGTATTTTAAGGTATACTGTATACCTAATTTGCCCCAAATGGAAGTTGCATCCTTTAATGATAACATTATTGAAATAAGTTTTAAAAGTAATTTGGGGTACTTGTTCTAGTGTTCAAGTCCATTATTAAGTACCTATATAACGGGGTGATAGGACTAGGTATATCAACGGATGCACAACATTCTAATAACATTTCAATAAACGTATCATAGCTAGCTTTGTCTTTTGTAGTCATGAGTGCAAGTACCATCGGAAACGTCACATTACTATACACAGATCCATGTATCACATAGGTACAGTTAATGGAATATTCGTGGAACAATTTTGAATGTGCCGTCTTGCCACTTAAGTTTGACACCGGTCGCGTATTTGTGGAACAATTTTGAATGTGCCGTCCCATTGCCACTTAAGTTTGACACCGGTCGCGTACCGGAAGACGTAGCGTTGGAAGGCCTCCCACAAGGTGGACCGATGACCTGGTCAGGGTTGCTGGAAGCCGATGGATGCAAGACGCACAGGACCGGTCTTTGTGGCAGCGGCGGCGCTTGGGGGAGGCCTATGTCCAGCAGTGGACGTCTTTCGGCTGAAATGATGATGATGATGATGAATCTGAAAATCTACTGTATCGGGTTCAGTGATTGGCTGTTTCCCTTTTTCTTATGTCTATATATAATTTGCTTTAAATTTTTAATGGTTGGTAAATGGGCTGATATTGCATCTGAAGTTGTCGCTAAGCAATCATTTATTATTTTACTTGGTTTTGTCCCAATGTTATGAATTGATTCTTCTTTGATAAAATTTATAATGTTAGCAACCTTTGACTTTATAACATCAGGGTCATGATTATGGTACAGTATGTTTTTGCTAATTAATGTATGCATGCCATTTTCACTGTTAAGTATACCTACTTAGTAATTAATCGTACATTACAATTATATTTCTTGTCCCGTCTCATTTCTCACAACCAATAATACTTGTCATTTAGCACTTTATTTTTTTCGAAAACTAATCCTTCCATTTCTAACTTAATTTCACCTTTGTTTGTTTTGAACACTTTTAATTGACTTTCTTCTGAGTTTTCCATGTTTCATTTACTTTAACATGACTTTTGACTAACACAATAAAATGATTTGACTACTACTACTAATAACTACCTCCCACTAAAAATAAATGATTTCATTAGCGCCTGATCACAAAGATGTAGCAATTAATGTTTTTCTGCGATATGATGGTTCTGCTTTTCAATTATTATAGACATAAAATGTATGCTTGAAGATGATTCGGACTAACAAAATTATGATTTTCGAATTTATGATAAGTGAGTGTATGCCAAACAATTTTCTGCGAAATGAAGATGCGTTGAAAAAAGTTCTGCTTTAAAAGGTAGACCCATTGAAACCATTTGTTTGGTCTGTAGTCCCAAACTGTGAAAAAATCAAATAGGTACCTAAAGATACAGCCGTTACATGATTGTGAACGCATCCACGACAACATTGCGCATGGAAATTAACACCAGGGCTAAATTCCGCTATAATGACATTTCTGTAGCGGATAGTTCCCATAGTTCACGCGAGATCTCATGGCGAAAAGGTGACAGGTTCTCTATTATTATAGGCAATTAGACGTATAAAAGATTAATAGATATTATAATTTTACCAAGGTATACCACTATTATTATCACCTTATCAGATTTATTTAGGCAAGTCTTACAGGTATTGTTAGGGAAATATTTATTTCGTACCTTACTCTAGCGTGGATACGTAATCTAGAATAGTGTTGTATTACATTGATCTATCAAGCAATCTATTGGATAATTTCACTGAAGACAAGGTGTTCTAAAAATCAAAATGGCCACTTTAAATCGTTCCGTTACACTCTGTTTATCTTTATAATCTGTATTCTGCTCTAGGAAGGACTGACATTCATGACATTACTCAAGTCAAAGTGACAGTGACAGTTCTTTCTCAGGACAAATTCGAACACGCTGAATCTGAGATAATTATTATGAAATTGATAACACACAGGCCCTGAATGAAATACTACTGTCCGTGAAAATGAACTCTGTCTTAAGAAATAGATGTGTCGCGCTAAGTCGTGCATTCAGTACTTCGGTTGTAAAAAAATGTGCCGTGCCTCCGGCTCCTCCTAAGAAACCAAAGAAGATCACTTCGGCTATAACATGGAAGTCCATGACAGCGACCGCGCTGATCGGCGGAGGGTTGACCGCCTTCATGATGTATGTAAGACGCGAGAAGCAGGAAGCACTCGAACGTGAGAGAAAGCGACAACTTGGGAAGGCTAAGATAGGAGGAGAATTTGAATTGGTTAACACAGAGGTAGGTTAGAAGTGCTGGTAAATGCTATTCCCTTCCATTACTATAATTGTTCGGTTCAATCTATTAACATATTAATTTTTATTACCACTTTTTGTGTAAACACATTTTTTTAATATTCGTTCTACTTACTGCTTGCAATTACTTACTATTCACCTTAAAATATAAAACTTTAGATCTATTATTATTATACTTAATCGTGTTTTAACATTAACTCTACCTATACTTGACTCAAGTCTAACAACATTTGCAATGTTTCAGGGAAAAATAGTAAAAAGCTCAGATTTCTTAGGAAAGTGGCTTCTAATTTACTTTGGGTTCACCCACTGTCCAGATGTGTGTCCCGATGAGCTAGAGAAGTTAGCTGAAGTTGTGAATATGCATGGTATGTATATACTTGCCTTTACCTTAGATATATACTTTGATTTTCCTTGTAACTGACTCATAGACCATAGTCTTTACCTTAATACTATGTAAAAGTTGGTACATTTGGTAGTGTGTTATAGAAATATAACTTAGGTAATTAACCTTTTGAGTACCATAATTAGAGACATAATAGACAGACAATAGGTATGTGATACTCCCAGCGTTCACTTGGGGCTCAAGAGATTAAGTAACATTGGATACAATAAATCAAAACATACATTTTATATTTCTCTGTAAATTATTTTTTCATTTCTTTTCTGTACCGCTCCTGCATAAAGGCCAAAGGCCATTTATCTATTATTTACTTCCGTCAGGCACAGGCCTCAGAGGCTTCCCTCTCATTGTTCTATACACATGTAACCTCTGTCATTGATGAATACAATTATAATATACTAGCTTCTGCCCGCGACTTCGTCCGTGGAAAATTTCTTGTAGTGATAGCCCGGTTAACATCTATGTTATATAAATAATCTATAGCCTATGTCACTCAGGAGTAAAGCAGCTTTCTATTGTTGCTAAATTTTTTTCCAATCGAACCATTAGCTCCAGAGATTACCTCCTACAAACAAAAAAATAAAAAAACAAACTTTACTTCTTTATTATATTAGTGTAGATGTAGATAATTGCATGCATGATAATTAACTAATGCAATGTTTTAGTGCAACCAAAGGCAAGTTTTGGTGCCTAAACCAAAACTAGATTTTCAGATTACCTACATGATTAACTGGTAGAAAATTGTTAAGGCATTGATTGCCTCTGAACTTGTGTGCATTAAGTGTTTAATGTTATATATAAAAAGGATTAGCTATTTGTTAGTTTTGTTAGCTAAAACTTGAGAATGGTTAGGCTGATTAGGCTAATTTTAGTCTTGAAATATTTGTAAGTGATTATTTAGTAAAATATTAGTGAGAAAATTAACATTATCAGGCGGTACGAGTATGAAGTAGATAATAAATAAATATTTATCTAAACTTTCAGATAGTGACGCTAAGCTACCACCTGTGCAGCCAGTGTTTATTTCTGTAGACCCTCAGAGAGACACTCCAGAAATAGTTGGAAAGTAAGTTTATCAATATGATTCTGAAATTAATTAATTAAATTGCATGAGAGAAGCATAGAACTGTTATGTAGTAAGGCCTGGGCCCAAGCAAGTGGTTTCTTTTACTCTGAAAATATGGTGGCCACTGGTGGTAATACTCCATGTAGTGTTGATACTTATACTGTGGCTAATGTAAGTATAGTACAAGTATAGCTGTTCTAACTTGGCATGCCTTAACCGATTCCGTGCGGATGATGCCGCACAGGCACCATGTAAATCTATTGCGTTTGGTGTATGGTGCCCGAGAGGATACAAAACTAAAACATAAAAAACTCGGCTAAAACGACACTTGTCAAAAGAGTCCCGTGAATAAAAGTGCCTTTATTTGTCACCCATATCATGCCCACAGTGTTCGTTTCAAGTAATTTCGTAAATTAGCAGACTTCAGGGGTTGTAAACCAAGTTGTCGAGTCATTTTTTATCAATAAAAATACATTTACATTCTTATCCAAATAAAACACTTCATAATTATGTTAGTGTTTGTAGGTACAAGTAGAATATTTTTTATTCATTAGAATCGGACTTCCCATTCAGGTATACATATGTTCTATTTATTATTCAGCGTTTTGTAGAGAAACAATATTACCATCGAAATAGCGGATTCAAAATTGTTTCCCTACAAAACACTGCATAATAAATAAAAATATCACCTGGCTGCAAAATGAAATGGTACGTGAACAAATTCTATATAACACTCTTAAATAAATAAATCAATAAAATAATGCAAAAAGGTTTACAACACCTGGTAGAAATTAGTCCTTTACCTTCCATTTCCATAAAAACACATAGATCGTCACTTTTAAACGCACGGAATGAATTTACTGACCGCTTACTTTCGATACACAATGGCAAATGACTCTTTAACACGTGGAAACACGAGAACAAGCTAAAAGTTACAATTCATGGCGGATGAGTCCCCAAAGGAATCATCAAAGTCTCTGGCGCTTGGTGCCCCAGAGGCATCACGGAATTTTTGTTTGACGCCAGGCACTAAAGATTGCTAAAAAGACCTCCGCACGGAATCGGTTAAGTAAGGCTCTGCACTTGTGCACTCGTAAAATAATAAAGGGTTTAAAGAAGTAAATGGCAATATTATTAGTGTTAGACTAAAAAGTCGAGTATCACTGCGTCCCATCGGCCCGCACTAGTGTCTGACATTCTACAAGGGAATTATGCGCCTTTTCTCTTCTCAGTCGGTACACTCTTGTCAGAGTGGTCGTGGTCATCACTCTGGATCACGATGAGTTATTTTCTTGGTCATGCGGCGCCATTCATTGCGGACTGCAGCTTTCCGGGTGCATTCGTAGACCGAGCACTTAGTTGCGGCCTTGATCTGGTCTGTCCATCTCATTGGTGATCTACCACGTGGCCTGGTGCCCTCAACCTTGCCCTGCACTACGAGACGCTCTATGGAGTCATTACCACGCCGCGATACATGGCCGAAGAAAGTCAAAATGCGCGATTGCACTGTTGCGAAAGTCAAAATGCGCCTTTTACTCAGTGTCATACTTTTGTATGTTCTACGTTTATCTTTATTAGTTAGCATTAGTAACTGCAAATGGCATGTGCTGCAAACAAAAGTAAATCATGAAAACAATGCCAACTCACTTGCTAATAAACCTTTCCTTATTATCCTTTTCACAGGTACTGCAAAGAGTTCTCTCCACGCTTTCTGGGTTTAACAGGCACAAAGGAACAAGTGCAAAAGGCTTGCAAGTCCTACCGAGTGTACTTCAGTGCAGGCCCTCAAGATGTTGACAATGATTATATTGTAAGTATGATATATCAATTTATTAACCTTTCAACTATCTTAATTACAAACACAATTGACGGACAACAGTGCCTATTGTCTTTTAACCTATCGGCTCAGTAGTTGGAACATGAAAATGTAACAGACAGTTACTTTCACATTTATATTAAGTACCTACTAGCTGTCGCGTCCCCTGCGGTTTCGCCCGCATCTTAGTTACTGCCCTGGACGTTTATTCTTTCTTCGAAATATCGTTCCTATGAAACGGGAATTAAGCTCGGTGCAAACGAACCACCGACCACAGCAACCGATGGCTATCGCGCGCTACTGCCACTTTTGTAACAGTATAAGGAGCGACAGCCACCGGCGTTTGGAAGCCACCAAAAAGTTAATAAAAACGGAAAGTTTACTAGCGTAGGGTGGCGGTGGAATGGTAACGCGGGCGATACGTAGAACGTCTGATCTTTAACAGTGCGTTGGGTGTAGCAGCATAACAGTGGCGGGTGTTGGAGTTTTGTGTGGCCCTTAGCGACCGAAAGTGGCAAGTCACGGACGCTGCTGTAGCGAGTAGCGGTCACCGGCGACACGTGTGGCGCGTCGTATACAAAATATTTATGAATAAGTGTGTTAAGTCGCTATCGATAGCCACTAGTATCTGTGGTTGGTAGCCACCTTTGCGCTGAGCCTAATTAAACTGAGGCGTGTGGTAGGAAACAAGTGAAAGTTAGATCGAAACTTCGTTTTTCGTTGAATAAGAGTAGACGTCCTGCTCCCGCAGGTTGTAGCGCAATGTTACATGGGCCCTCGATAAATGGGTCTGGCCTTCCTCGATAAATGGGTTATCCTAAGGAATTTTTCAAATCGGACCGGTAGTTCCTGAGATTAGCGCCGCGTTCAACCAAACAAACGACCTCTTCAGCTTTATAATATTAGCACCTATTAATAGGTATGAATTGTCAAGTTTAATAATAAACATCTATTATTTTACAGGTGGACCACACAATTATTATCTACCTTGTCAACCCTGATGGAGAATTTGTCGACTACTACGGCCAGAATAGAAACGCTAAAGAGATCCATAATTCTATGCTCGTAAACATTAAGAAATATGAAGATTCCAAGAAGAGTTCGTGGTTCTAAACGCGACAAGCATTTACGTAGACGAATAGAGAATAGTTCCAAAGTATTTTTATTTAAGTAAAATAAACTATTTGTTACTTAATACTAATGCTTTTATTTAGAAAATTCTACTTAAAAATAATTTAACAAATGGTTATTCAGTAGGTAATATTCACTGACTTCTATTATTTATTAAATATTGCTATCTACTCTAAAAACGAACTGTGTATAAATAATTTAAAGTCCCTTAATTACATTGGTCGACAATTTAAAATAAAATTGAGAGTAAGGAGATGTTCAGTGATTTTATTTAGCATTGAATCACTGAATACGTTCATAGAGTACATCTACCTTATCCAGTTTTTAGGGTCTTGATATTTTATAATAAAATTGGTACTGACACATTTTTGTATTTATCGATAAGTGATATTGATAACGCATACATTTTGTATTTGAGATTCATTATGGTGCAGCAGTTGTGTCATTAAAAAAAATATTTCTTCATGAACATATGGACGTAACGGGTTTATTCATTCATATAGAAAACATGGTACCTACTATAAAATATGTGCCAACAAAAAATAAATTGTGAAAATAGGAGTTGAATATAATTGTTGTGTTGTCGACCATAAAAAATTGAGATCTAAATGAGTAAAGTTCTGTAGACGATCATGGAATTTATTTATAAAAACTTATAAACCCCAACTTTGACTTCACAAATGTTTTACCACAAAAACTTTAGAAGAATAGAACCTTACAATATAAAAACAATAACTAGTTTATAACACAAAGAGAGAGAAGAAAAATGTAAATACTAGCCACGTCAAATATTGAGCTTACAAGTTCTTATAAATATATTTCAAGATTGTTTACAAAATTTTTCTAATACTGTTATAAATTAAAAATTAGCAGTCATTTTGCTAGTGATCTTACTAATAGTGACTTGTCCGCCGGAGCTGTGTATTTGCACTAAACTTTGGTCTAACTGGTACAATTTCACTGTGGTTCCTTCGAGGTTCGCGGTCGAGATGCTGACCTCACCCTCGTTCACCGTCACCAGGTTCATATCACCGTCGAAGTTGCCCTCGTCGATGATATTCACGTTGTTAGTATTCAAGCATATATTATCACTTTGGAAATTATTCATTTGGCTATTATCCACCACTAAAAGTTCTGTTTTAATGTTGCTATCGTCCTGTAGTACCAACTCCCCTGTTACATCTAACGGGACTTCTTGAGCGATGTTCAGGGTCAGTTCTTTGGCTTCATCCTCCGGCAACTCATCAGCGAGCACATTTTCATTAACTGTTATCAGTTCTCCGTGTTCCTTATTAAACATAATCCTATCAGTAATGACAGGCACGGGCTCAACATGCTGTAATATGATAAGTTCGTGTTTGTCTCTGTCCCTGTCTTTATCTGAAGCTTGTTGGTGGGCTCTCTTCTTTTTTAAATGAGTTTTGGAGTGTTTTAATTGTTGGGATTTCGTGGCGAATTTTAACGTGCACAAAGAGCAGTCAAATGGTTTTTCACCTGAAAACAAAAGCTGTCGTTAATTGGCAGTAATTATCTACACAGATGGACGATGAGGGCGAAAAGTTTTGGAGTGCCGACCATGTACCGGAAGACGCAGCGTTTGGAGGCCTCCCACAAGGTGGACCAATGACCTGATAAAGGTCGCGGGAATCCGGTAGATGCGAAAAGCACAGAACCGGTCACTATAGGTACAGGCGATAAGACCGCCCATTGTACCCTTATTTTTATAACAATGTTTGTCCTATATTTTTTAATGAGGTGTACAATAAAGTATAAATAAATAAATAAATATAGCGAAACTTGAGAGAAGTCTATGTCCAGCAGTGGACGTCTTCCGGCTGATATGATGGTGATAATATATACATAACATAGATCCTAGATATTTAAATTTAATTGTTCAGTTAAGTTCATTTACAGTAAAAAAAAAAAAAAATAGTTTTGATTTAATTTTAGAAATTCATCATCAGTAAATGTGACATTGAGTTTGTGGTGAAAAGTGATGAGAAAACAGTACTGTATTACCAGTATGTACTCGGTGATGGTCTCGGAGCCGGGTGGCGTTGGCAAACTTCTTGGAGCAGACGCCGCACTCGTAAGGTCGCTCGCCTGTGTGCTTGCGCATGTGGGCACTCAGGTTCTTCCGCGAGAAACTGTAAAATAAACGATGATTTATTAAAGGATCAAAAATATCCCGAAAACGCACGTGCACGTCTTGGACTGCACAGGTGTCACTGACACACGCACCCAAACCTTAGGCACACCGAACTCCCTTATTGACGCCCTAAAAAATCTGCGTAGTGCGGAAAACATACTCAGACATAACAACATATGCCGAAAAGAAAAGTACGGCTAATTGATTCTTTACAGAGACGCCGCGCGTTGGTTGTTTGTCGTACATTGCCATGTTTGTGTTTGCACTTGCGGTAACATGGCCCGCTGCTGCAATGTACGACGAACGCCCAACGCGTCGTCCATCGTCGCCGCATCTCCGTAAACAAACAGCGAGCCTTTTTACTCGACTTGGCGGAGTTACTAAAATGTGCCCCCAAATTATTTTAACCATTTAACACCACTAATTTATTCAAAATAAACTTTTACAAAATCAAAATTTACATAACAGTAAATGATGGAGAATAGAAGCATGCGGGTAGGAAAAGTACGAAATAAAATATACCTAAAAAAAATTAATTGTGTTTTTATACTAAACCTAACTACATATGTGTGTAACATAAAATACAAAAACACACGTAGGAATCAAAGTACTCCTCCACATCACTGACATCCGGAAATTTGACCAGAAAATTGGCAGCATTGCCACGTTGAATGGCAATGCTAATTCTCTGAGCGAAGAAAGTGCTAGTCCTCTAATCTCTGATGCTTAGATTTAATATTGAAGCTTGTGTTCTTGTGTAATAATTTAGTTAAAATACATAACTAAAATACATTTATTACCTTTTCCCACACATTTCACAGCTGAAAGGTCGTTCCCCAGAGTGTATCCGTTCGTGGGTCTTGAGTGTAGACCCCGACGTGAACTTGCGGCCACATGTCGAACATGAATAGGGCCGCTCGCCTGAACAAATAAATACAAACAATACAATGTAAAGACGTATCAACGTATATTTTTAAGGCGAACACTCACCTATTTGTGTAGACGCAAATCTTAGATAGCTTCCTATCTATTTTTACGTTTATTTTTATTGTGTTTATGAATACAATACTGACTGCTCTACATTGTCCTTACATAATTTATATGTTAATACTGTAATGTAGGAATATTGTAACAAACCATTTTTTTTTTTTAAGAGTAACCATGGAGTTTCTTGCCGGTTCTTCTCCATAGGCAACGACCAATTTGGAACCATGCACTAGCTTCTGACGTTTTACAAGTGCCCATGTAGGCCTACGTGAAATAAAATATTTTGGCTGTCGAACAAATCGAAAAAATTGTTGCTTTGATACAAGTGCAGAAAGTTAGTCGTTGCGACCGTACATGAAACACTATCGATTTGTAAAGATGAAATTAAAAAATAATGTGCTTTTTTTAAAAAACTGTGCTAAAGCATGTACGTAATTAATTTCTTAAAGTAAACATCTGCTGATCGAGTCCAATAATCTGTAGGTTGTTAGTATGCAATGATTGCAGTCATTGGACTTGCTCGGCTGACTTTTCTTTATTCGATTAAAAGATTAAAATTTAGCGGTGTATATGCGATTATAAAAAGTGGGAGCGAAATACCGTAAGAAATTGTGACCAAAATAATCGGTGTCTTACTACCACGAGTGTTCGTACCTGTATGTGTTCTCATATGTAATGTGAGGTTGGAATTCTGAATGAAACTCTTGCCGCAAACTGAGCACACGTAAGGTTTCTCTCCGGTGTGTGTACGGTGATGTGTGTTCCGCGTCGACTCGTGCCGGAAACTGTCAGCAAAAACATATAAATTTCATGATTAAGCGCTTAAGTACAAGAGCAGTGCCCAACTGCCCAGTAGTAACGGCTCCGACTTATCAGTTGCAGGTCGTGGGTTCAAACCCAGTCAGGTCTATAATTGTGTAATTTATTTAATCATCACAAAAGACTGATTGACTGATATTTCAACCATATTATGGTTGAAATATGCTCGACTTGCAAATGATTTTGGTATTACGTTTGTATGGATAAATCGTCCCGAACCGGCCTCTTAAGCAAGGCTGCTACATCATCATCATCAGCCTTTTTAATGTTCCCACTGTTGGGACACAGGTGTCCTCTTTACGAGAGGGAATGGGCCATAATCCACCACGCAGACCCAGTGCGGATTGGTGAATGTCACATGTCTTCGAATTTCTGGTTCTAAGACATGCCGGTTTCCTCTGTGTGATGTTTTCCTTCACCGTTTTGAGAGCAGTGGTGATGAAATTAATTACACAAAGTAATGCGCCAGGCAAGAATGGCAAGAAGAGGCGCAGGCCGGTGATGGTTGGAAGAAGTGGAAGGAGGCCTTTGCCCAGGAGTGGGACAGAACTGGCTAAAAAAAAAAAAAAAAATGCGCCTGGCTGTGTTTGAACCCGCGACCTACAACTCGTAAGTCAGGGCCGTTACTACTCAGCCACCACTGCTACGCAGTCGATACGCAGCGCAGCTGTCGATTGCTTAACTACTGCGCCAACCTTGATGTCACACGACAAAAGAAGTCAGTGAAGCAAGTTACCGTTTATCGCAGTACTGGCAGGCGTAGGGCTTGCGATCAGAATGGACGAGCCGGTGCGAAGCCAGCAGGCGGTTGGACGGGAAGCGCTTGCCGCAGACGCTGCACTCGCAAGGGCGGAGCCCGATGTGACGCGACATGTGCGCCGCGAGCAGGCCGCTGTCACTGTACCTGTGGAAGGTAGGGGAAAAAAAATGTAATGATTACATGCATTACAGCGCAGCATGTAAAAAATGTGTTCTAGCTTAATTATAACATAGAAAATCATTCATCATCATCATCTTGCAGTCATCAACCTGCAGTTTATCCGCTATGTCACGGACCTGAAGGCTGCCCCGGATGCGGGAGTTTTTAATGCGGTCTTTCCGCGAAACTGCCGACATCCAGCGCAGCATATTCATTTCCGTGACACGCAGGCATTGCTTATGCCGCTCAACTACAGGCCACGCTTCACTGCCATACAAAAGCAAACATGGAAAATCATTACATAGTATAAAACAAAGTCGCTTTCTCCTTATGTATGCTTAAATCTTTAAAACTACGCAACGGATTTTGATGCGGTTTTTTTAATACATAGTGTGATTCAAAAGGAAGGTTTATGGGCATAATACATGCATAATATATTCAATATCAGTACCCATTGGAAGCTGGGGCGGGTCGCTAGTACTTATATATTTCTAATAACATACATATTATAGATAGATTTCACCCAGACACAGGTCTAATGATCGTGCTCATAAACATTTGGGTGGGAATCAAACCCCATTTCAATTCAAGTTATTTGCCGTGTACAATATCCGACCTATGACAAATGATGATGCTGATGTATGATGGTTATTGTCAAAACCCTACAAAACCGATTTGCGTTCGTTGCGTCACAGCCACAGGTCAGTTGAAAACCAGCATCAGGCATTTTTTCCTTTTTTTTTGTTTTTGAGTCGTGAGGCACACAACTTAATTACTATTATTATCTTTATTCTTTTTTTGTGCTTTTTTTTGTTATTTTTATTCTTTACGTGTTACAAACTTTTGTATTTGTGCCTTGTGCTGTGCCAAATAAATTATTTTTCTTTCTTTTCTTTTTATGATCGTCATCTCACCTCTTATCGCACATAGTGCAAGCGTGTTTCTTCTCAATAATCTCGCCGGTGTGGACGCGAGCGTGTCTCCGCAGCGCGTACTGTTCCGTGAACGCCTTGCTACACACTTCGCATGAGAACCGCTTCGACTCCATGTGCCGCGAGATGTGGCGCCGGAGCATTGCGCGGGCTGTATCGAAGACACATTTTAGATTTAAAATATTATCACGCCTGTATCCTCTGAGGGAAGGTAGGATTAGGCTCTAGACAGACGGAACGCAATTTAACTGCAAATTAAATGCAGTATTCATTAATTTGTGTAATGCATGTATCATTAAAAATATGAATGTTGCTGTGCCCTACCAGGGCCCATGTTTAAAACAATATACTGTAACATCTACTTATAACATGACTGCAATGAATAAATAAATAAATTGCAGTTCGGATGCAATTGGTGTGCAGTTTACACGATTGCACTGAACCGCCGACTGCAATGCGCGGTTTAGTTTGCAGTTCTATTGCAGTCGTGTCAACTGCATTAAAACTGCATCCGAACTGCAATTTGCAGTTGGATTGCAGTTCAAATGCAGTCCGTCTGTCTAAAGCTTAGCACACGTAGTCATAGGGCAGGTGATTTTCGGCCGTCGTCATAAGGACGGGCAAAAGCAAGGCCCAAGCGCGAGTTGATGGTGAGTTGTATTCGGGGATAAATATAATGACCACCATAAAATGCTTTGATACCCTTAGTTTTGTAACCAAAAATATCTACTTAACACCAGAAAAATAAAGTCTAAAATTATAATAGTACCAGCTATTTTAGTTACAACTCCACTTTAAATTGTATTCGACCACCAAATATAGTAAATGATCACCAAATCTTGACGAGCAAATTAATGTGTTATTTCTACCTAAATAATCACTGTGATTGCCATAATATGCAGGTGTATTATCAAATAACAAACTCCATCGAAAACACACTCTTATCGCACTGTTTAGAGGCAGGCAATAGACAATTTTCCACACTAGTGCAAGAAAAGGCGCAGGCTATCCGGGGGGACAGCCTGTCGTTTTTATGGTGGGGTAGGGACCCCACCATAATGTTATTACATTTATTGTACTAATCAGGCCGAACGCGCATCGTCCCCCACGAGTCGCAGATCGTCTCCCGTTCATTGATTTCAGTGAGCATTGAAAAATGTCGTTTGAGACACGTGCAAAGTCAATGCGATCCTCGGCTCCATAACATAAACGGCCTAACCTACTACGGGTCGGGTTTTTTTTTTATGGTAGGTGAAAATCATCGAATAACGATACCCGCTCTTGGGTGGAGCGGGAGACAGTGTCAGACTCTTACTGACTAAAAAACCTACCTACCCCATTCCTTCCTTACCTTATTCCTAGAGCCGCGGTAACACTTTCACAACAAACGGCGGCTCCAGAAGGCTTCGACCCTGAAGGGCCCCTACAGTTTACTGACAATTCCTTGAGGCGCGCGGGAACGGTGCGCGCCGTTGACGACTTGGACTCGGTCTGGTCAGTTACCAGACGACCGGACGGCGAGCTACCCATTGCTCACCGTCCGCGAGCCAGTGTCTACGGTGGCCGGATATCGGCAGGATCGCGGCGGCGACGGCTACGGCGAGGGCACTGTTGCGTTTGCCTTATGCGGTCGGTCTCCTCCTTTACGAGCATTAATGCTTCGCAGAAGGAGGCGACCGCCTGCCATTCCTCTTCGCTGCGGACCATGGCCTGAACCAAGGCCCGCGTGAGAGGTCACCGCCGCCGATCACCCCCACGAGGACACGGCGATGCTCTTCCCAAGCAGGGCACACCTCCGTGTGCTCCACCGTGTCCTCTAGGCTTGCCACACAGTGGCGACACCCGGACGTAACCTACGGCTCGGGTGGATTCCACCTCGGTCGCAATGACAAACTTCCTGTATTTGTATCAAGATTCTATCAAGTTCTATATTTTGCCAAGGGTATGAAAATGAAATTTTTTGGGTTTTGATTAACATTTTCATTATCTTTGGGTTAACAATGATTTTTTTGGAGTCAGTTTACTTAAATAGGATAGCAAGATGTAAAAACTTTGATTATAATTTTATATTGAAAACGCTGGTATAATTTTGGTGATCAATTACTACTTTTGGTGATCATTTACTACTTTTGGGATAACAATGATTTATTTGGACTCATTTTGTTTAAATAGGATAGCAGGATGTAAAAACTTTGGTTATAATTTTACTTTGAAATGCTGGTTTAATTTTGGTGATCATTTACTATTTTTGGGTTAACCATGATTTATTTGGACTCATTTTGCTTAAATAGGATAGCAAAGTGTTAAATCTTTGGTTATCATTTTACATTAAAATGCGAGTTTCATTTTGGTGATCATTTACTATTTTTGTCTGCTATTTGTTACTATATTTGGTGGTAAGTTAAACATAAGCCGTTGTATTCCACATTCTCAAAAAGATGTCAGCAAAATTGTCGGGGATTGTTAGGGCTGAGGCATTATTCTATAGAGTTACTGTTGCCATCGCAAAGAGTAGCCGACAGAATACAGATGGGTTTTACCTAGATATAGTAAAAGTCTGTCACGCTAAACATTTTGCTCCAATCTAAATAGGGATAATTTATTAATAGTGAAAAATTTACTAAAAGTTATTTAGTGATTTTTTTTTTACCATTTGATACCATTTCATATAGAAAAATCCAATAAATATTATAATTTTTCTCTGTTTGGTAATAAAATACTCTGCGGATCTATCCAATCGATATTTTAAGTCCACAGGTGGTACCACAAAGTCAAGGTATTTTATAATCATCTAGTAACTCACCACTAAATTCCTTTGGGCATTGATTACACTTCCAAGGGTTTCCTTTACTGTGTATAGAAGCATGCACTTTGAGATCATGGTCCGAGTTGAACGACTCCGTGCACAGGTTGCAGGAATATAATCGCTGGCTGTTCGGATGCTTGCTCTTCATATGGGCATGAAATGATTTTGCATTTTGGAATTTCTACAAATAAAAAAAAAGATATGATTTTGCCACACTACCCGCCTCAAGCTATAATGCCGTTATGTGAAATAATCATATTTTGAGTTACGCACAAGTGCTTGCTTACAGAGATTCAAGCTTCAAAGCATTTATCTATACTTATTGTTACGCCGTGAAATTAGAACACGCCGTTTCTTCGACAAAGTTAAGAGTATCACCGAATAATTAAAACGCATTGCTGATCGAAACTTCCGGAACGAAAGTACGTACCAGAACCGAGCAAATTCTAGAAAAATCTACCATGTAGTAAGTAGGTGCTCAATTAATATTATAAGTTTTGTAGGTATTTAAGTAGAAGTGGTACAGGAATTTGTACCTTCTGTCCTATACTATAGAGTCTTCATACTACTTTAGAGTTTTGGTATAGAGTTAAACCTTTATTGGCAATTTTGAAAAGTCAAGAAGTCGGTCTGTCAGAAAAAAATGACGCTAATAGAGTTGAATTTAGATAAGTCTGCGCGCGGCGAAAAAAGGAAACTAATCATTTGCCGTCATCTTGACATTTATGTCAGGTGTCAAGAGAATGTTTTGTCTTCCGTGTTTTTAATCGTTTCCAAAGTAAATAATCGTCATCATTATACTGAAAATGGTTAAAAGTGCTGGTAAAGATATTATCTTGAAATTCAAACGTGCTTGTTAAGAGGAATGAGAAAATATCGGGCCTACAATACGATTTTCCAAAAGTGGACCATTTGTCAAATATTTTTTTCGGGTGACCAGAACAACAAATCTCCCTGAATATTCGTACCCGAGTGGTGCCTGGCAGAAAAACAGTGTTGGTTAAAAATGGACGGCTACTATGTATTTGAGTCTTAACAAGTGATTATTATAACGAGCTATTAAAGAGTTTGTTGAAAATGGACTGCTACTGTGTATTTTAATCTTAATGAAGTGACTATTATAACAAGCTATTATATATTATATAAAGTACATATTTTCTAAGTTCTCATGACTTTTTTATAATAATTAATTAAACAACCTATAATTCAATCTATTTGTTTACTTTCATTAAAGTAGTAATTATATAGATTTGGATCTATATCAATATATATTATATAAAGATCAATGCAACTATACGTTGTAATTTTATAACTCAAGAACGTGCCCACCTATCCAAACCAAATGCTTAAGCTTTGTTCGGACTATTTAGTAGATGGTTTATGTGAAGTTTGTACAAAATCGGTCAAAGGGTTCTTCATTTATCACATTTTTCTGATACCGGAAGCGAAGCCGCGAGTAAAAGCTACTAATATATAAAAGCGAAATACCACTCACTGATTAATTACTATATCTCTGAAACTATAACAACTAGAAACTTAAAATTCGGCAGATAGGTTTCTTACAGGGTGTAGACGTCCGCTATGAGCAGATTTTACGAAACTCCATCCCTATGGCGGTTAACAGACTTTCACGCAGGCGAAGCCGCTGGCAGAAGCTGGTACACCTATTACAGAAAAAAGGCTGCGTGCGGCTAAAATTTGTTTTAATTTTTTGACAAAATTGGTCGTTTATGTCAGGTGTCTGGAGAAAGTGTCGCGTCTTGTGTTTTTAATTGTTTCAAAAGAATATATTCGTCATAATTATGCCGAAAGTTATTAAAAGTGCTGGGAGGGAGATGGTCTTGAACGTTAAACATGCCTGTGAAGAACGAAATAACAACGAGCCTTTGGTACCATTTTCGAAAGTTAGAGCCCGTGTTGCTTACTTGACAGGTAATTTTTAGAATGACCATCACAATAAAATTTGATTTCAAAATGTATTTCTTGTGCTTTGTATTTTTTTATTATATGAGGGAAAGTAGATTAATTAAACTGGCAACATTAAGCACGCCCCCAGCCACGCGCAGACTTAACGTAATCCAACTCTAGCACATTCCAAAGTGTTGTGGATATTATAACCTTTGTACATAAAACCTTCATGTTTAAGTAATAAAGAGTCAACTACTCTATAGTCAGTTGCTAACCGAACTCTGATGTTTCATTACATAACATGGTGACAGCGGTGAAAATAAAATCTATAAAATAAAACAGAACAGTAATAGTTGAAAGTTTTTCTGATTATTTTGCGTTGAGTAAGTGTAACTATTGTACGAGTATGGAACACGCGCGACCACCGTCGGATCTAAGTTTGGGAGGCAGCTCCGTCAGCCGGGCTGACGCTTGGAGAAAATGGAAAACGCAATTTATGCTGTTTTTAAAAGCATCTGGGGTGCATAAAGAGGAGCACGGCGTACAGGCTAGTTTATTGGTCAACTTAATTGGACCCGAGGGGTTCGATATTTATGAGACGTTTTCATTTGAAAAAGAGAGTGACAAGGAAGATGTCAATTTGTTACTGAAAAAATTGGACGAATATTTCGGTGTAAGTCAAAATATAACGTTGGCTAGATACAACTTTTTTACTAGGAACCAAGAGGCTGGTGAATCGATTGATCGATATGTAACAGCATTAAAACTCTTGAGCAGAAATTGTGCTTTTAAAGTAATAGAAGAGGAGCTGATTCGGGACCGGATTGTTTGCGGCACGAACAGTAATGTCGTACGAGATCGGCTGCTGAGAACCGAAGATTTGACCCTACATAAAGCAATAAAAATATGTCAGGCAAATGAACTGTCTAATGACAGTAATCGCTTGTTGGATACACGAGGCACAATAAGCTCGGTAGAATCGGCTTCCGTGCAAGTCGATGCGGTTGGCGTGCGCGGTGGCAGCAACCGTGGCAGCTGGCGAGGCCGGGGGCACCTGCAACGTCGGGGACGTGGCGCGGTTGGTTCCGGCTCCAAGACAGCTCGGCAATCAGGAGCATCTGGAGATTGTCTCAGGTGTGGAGGTGATTGTACGGAACCTGCATCGTGTCCGGCTATTGTTGTGCAGTGTTATGTTTGTGAAAATTATGGTCATTTTGCTAGGATGTGCAAGGTAAAAAAAAATGTAAAAAAAATGTACGACATAAATATTGCTGAAGATGAAAACGACGAAGGAGACTGTGAGTCAATTTTTATATCTGTATTGTATAAGGTTTCTGAGGTAAATACTTCATCTGAGGACTGGTTTGAAATACTCCAGGGGGAGTTTGGTTCCGAAAAATTTAAACTGGATACGGGTGCAGATATTAGTGTTTTATCTGCAAAGCGATTTTTATCACTTGGATATGATAGTAAAATAATAATTAAGAAAAAACATGTCAAATTGCAGTCTTATAGTGGCAATTTTATACCCATAAGAGGATTTTGTAATTTGAAATGGTGGTATAAAAACGTTCCTTACGAATTAAAATTTGCAATAGCTGATATAGAATGTCAAAGTGTGCTGGGACTACAAGCATGTTTGACTTTAGGGTTAGTTAAAAGAGTGCATAATATTAATTTCACAAATTACCACGACTTGTTTAGTGGATTGGGGTGTTTGCCAGGCGAATATCATATTGTAGTAAACAAATCAGTAATGCCGGTCGTATGTGCGCCTCGTAAAGTACCGTTAGGTTTACGCGATAAGTTACAAGACGAGTTGAACAGGATGATTGAGTTGGGAGTTATTAGAAAAGTGACCCATCCAACCCCATGGGTTAATTCACTAGTGATTGCTGCGAAGAAAAATGGTCAGTTACGTATTTGTTTAGACCCGAGACCACTCAATAAGGCTATAATGCGTGCGCACTATCAATTACCAACAATTAATGAATTGGCTACTAAGCTTCATGGTGCTAAGTATTTTTCAGTTTTGGATGCCAACTCAGGATTTTGGACTGTAAAACTAGATAATGCGAGTGCAGACCTATGTACATTTAGTACTCCCTTTGGGAGATATCAGTATTTGCGATTACCATTTGGTCTGAATTGTGCACCTGAAGTGTTTCATGCGAAAATAAAACAATTATTAGAAGGATTAGAGGGGGTAGATTCTTTTATAGATGATATTATTTGTTGGGGTAGAAGTAAAAATGAGCACGACATGCGATTAAAAGCTCTGTTGAATAGAGCCCGGGAAATCAATTTAAAATTTAACAAAGCTAAATGTCGTATATGTGTGGAGGAGGTTACGTATTTAGGTCACATTTTTAACAAAGACGGAATGAAAATGGACTCCGAAAAAATTAGGGCTATCCAGAAAATGCCCGAGCCAACGGATCGCAAAGGTTTGGAGAGATTTTTAGGGGTTGTTAACTTTCTATCAAAATTTATACCTAATTATTCAGACCATACATTTCCACTAACGAGATTATTAAAAAAAGATGTTTTATGGAGTTGGGAAAGTGGGCATGTACAAGCATTCAACAAATTAAAAGAATTAATATGTAATGCGCCGGTATTAGCATTGTACAACGTCCGCGGTCCGGTTCTGTTGTTTGTGGACGCAAGCAGTGTCGCGGTGGGAGCCGTGCTCATGCAGGACGGACGCCCGGTCGAGTACGCGTCTCGTACGCTCACTGAAACCCAACAAAGGTATGCACAAATCGAAAAGGAAATGTTAGCTATAGTGTTCGCGTGTGAAAAGTTTCATCAGTATATTTACGGCAAAAATAGTATCATTGTTGAATCTGATCACAAACCACTTGAAAGTATTTTTAAGAAATCTTTAGATGCGATCCCAGCGCGCTTACAACGTATGATGTTGAAAATTCAAGGCTATGACTTGTCGGTTTCTTATAAACCAGGAAAACTAATGTATATACCTGATACATTGTCACGTGCACCTCTTCCAGATTTATATAACGATAAGATTAGTAATGATATTCTATGTCAACTAAAAATGATTGTTAGCAACATTCCTATGTCACAAAATAAGTTTACTCTGGTGAAACGGGCAACAAGGGATGACAAAACGTTAAAGTTATTGCTACAATATATTAATCAGGGTTGGCCTGATAAGTTTCATGTATCAAATGATTTGAAATATTATTGGTCTATAAGAGACGAACTATATTCGGTGGATGGGGTGATATTTAAAAATAAACAGGTAATAATACCCCAGTCGATGCAAAATGAGATGTTGAAATTAATCCACGAAGGTCATTTAGGTATTGATCGTTGTAAAAGACGTGCCCGTGAAGTGTTATTTTGGCCGAGTATGGCAAAAGATATCGAATTTTTTGTAAAAAAATGTAAAGTGTGTCAGGAGAATTCGAACAAGCCGAGTAAAGAACCAATGATACCTGTGTCCATACCAGAGTTACCATGGAACAAAATTGGAACGGATATATTTGAGTACGCGAAAAAAAGTTTTTTAATCTTAGTTGATTATTATTCAGGTTTTATAGAAGTAGCACAATTGAGGGATACTTGCTCAAATTCGGTGATTAAAATAATGAAGGAAAATTTTGCGCGATATGGAATACCTGATACAGTCATTAGTGACAATGGTCCACAGTATGCTAGTCGCTCTTTTAAAACATTTGCATTGGAATGGGGTTTCAAACATGTCACATCTTCTCCTTATTACGCACAATCAAATGGAAAGAGTGAAAGAGCAGTGCAGACTATTAAAAAGATGTTAAAAAAATCTTTACAAAGCAATACAGATTTTTATTTAAGTTTACTAAACTTTAGAAACACACCGCGGGAAAATTTGGATTCTCCTGCGCGACTAATGATGGGAAGGCGATTAAATTGTAGATTGCCTGTTCATCCTGAGCTATTAAAACGAGATTGTAATGACGACACACAACATAAATTATTATTAAAGCAACAAATAAAAAGTAAATCTTATTACGATCAGCATTGTAAGCCGTTACCTGAATTAAATGTGGGCGATGACGTTATTATGTTTGAAACTAACAATGAACGCAATGAACGAATCCGTGGTAAAGTAGTAGCAAAGGCGCCAACACCACGTTCATACATAGTGAAAAATAAAAAGGTATCTACCGTCGTAACCGCCGACATTTAATTAAGAGTACGTCAGCAGGTAATCCAAAGGGAAAAATAATGAATGATGTGATAGTGTCGGACGATGATGACAACGATATCTACCTTTCGGGTAAGGAGGATGATGAGGACTATGTGCCTAGTGATGAAGTTAATGAAAGTATGCAAAGTTGTTATTCGCCACCTGTTACCCGTAGCAAGAATAAAAAAATGTAAGTTTATTAGTTTTAGTTATATTTTATTAGTTTTTAAGTTCGATACAGTTTATTTCACGTTATTAATAAGTTTGCTTAAAAAGGGAAGATGTTGTGGATATTATAACCTTTGTACATAAAACCTTCATGTTTAAGTAATAAAGAGTCAACTACTCTATAGTCAGTTGCTAACCGAACTCTGATGTTTCATTACATAACACAAAGTAGATCTTTATGGAGAAGAATGTGCAAGAAAATACACTCTTGATGCTGCGCGAAGGGTGACGCGTTGGGCGTTTGTCGTACATTGCAGCAGCGGACCGCGTCATCGCATGCGCAAACACAAATGCTCAACAGGCCGTGTCTCCGTAAACTAGCACTTAATCATGGGAACTTAAGAACGATTTTACTAATTTATCTTAGTACAACTATTGAGTACCTGCTTGGTTGAAACTATATATATATTGGAAAAATACTGCTAAGAGAGATTGATATAAGTTATTAGCAGCTAAAAACGAAAGCCCGCCACCGTCCATTGTGCAGAGCATGCTCGGAGAGGAAGGAGACAATTACGCATGTGCTCCTGGACTGCACAGGAGTCATTGATACTCGCACACGAACCTTACGGTCCCAGAATTCCCTTTTTCACGCCTAGTCAGTTTTTAGAGAGAGATGGGCTGGTTGGAATGAGCCCACCAAAAATTGCCGCTTTGGCTCACGTACCTAGTATGATCCGCATAGGACTAAGTGCGGAAATCATACTCGAACATAACATAACAAACAAGTCAGATAAAAGCACTTCAGCTTAAGGGCGGACACATAATTTATAATGCATTCTGATTTATTGGCTAGGTCGTAGTGCAATATTGAGTTATTAAAAAAAGTTACCTTAGAACAAGTCTTGCATGTAAATGTGTTTTCTTTATTGCCATATTTCTTTTTAAGTTTCTTTTTCAAAGGCTTCAGAAGCCCTTTCGATTCTGAAAGATTAAAGATATAATGTAAAAAAAGCAATTTACATAATATGTTGTTTTTGTTGTTTGTGTATTTTATTTTAACTCACCATAATTCTTATCATTCTCATCATCAACATACTTAATTCTGAAATAACAATGAGCAAATTAATTAATAAATAAAGGCAAAATTATGAAATATATGTAAAAAGATTGTAATAATACTAGCTGGTTCAGTAAACTACGTACTGCCTAAAAAGGATAGTTTTGTCCTTCCCTGAACTTTTACAAATATTTTAATACCAAAATTAGCCTTATTGGCCAACCATTCTCGAGTTGCAGTGAGACTAACACACAGCTATAAATTTTTAAAATAGAAAATAGGTATTTTTTTATTACCTATTCTTTGGTTTTGTTACCACACAAAGGTTTCCACTGTCGCTGATATCACTGAGATCTTCTAAATATTGAACATCTGTAAATAGGAAAAATATAAACAATTACTCTTCTATTGTTTAGTTCATTAAGTCCCAAGAGGATACTGGTGTCTGCACACCTATTGTCTTTTAATTCTATGTATTATGGTAGTGGAAAGGATAAAGCTATATTATTATGAATTTATTTAAAGTCATTGGGCAAGTCACATCATGGTAGCAAGATTATTTAGACTGGAAACAAGAACAAGACTAGCTAGTTTAATAATGTAGGAGAAAAATTTATAATGCAGATCTTTGCAGAGGCGGCGTAAGGCGTGGGCGACGTGGGCGGCCGCCCACGGCCTCGCGGTCCAAGGGGCCTCGCGCTTCGAAGGCCCGCGAACGTAAACATAGATATAATTACCCCCTATTGTTTGGCCTCGCCTTTTCCCGTTACGAGGGGTAGGCTTTCCTGGTGCTGAGGCGTCACTTACTCCGCTGGTATGCATCGTCATCTGAAAGCCCCAACTGCTACATGTCCTTGCAAACATTCATCATCCACGTAAATATAATTACTCATCTAGCCATAAATAATATAAAAACCGGCTAGCAAGTATCTGGCAATACCACCGTGTGACTGATTACCTGTTGTGTGATCGAAGCCTACCTCTCGGATAAGTATAACATCTACTCCAGTCACCAGTCGGTTATGTGGTATTCCTCAGGGATTGGTACAAGGACCACCCTTGTGGAACATCGGATACGACTGCGTGCTGCGCGGCGACTTTATTGATGGGGTCAAAGTGGTCTGACCCCACACTAGTCCTAGCGCAGGCAGAATCGTACCAGTCGGCGGTCGAACTAGCGACACGCGGGGTTGCGATAGTCGTTGGCAGGATCCAACAGTTAGTGGTCGAGTGGTTCTACACAAGCCCAATGACTTGTGTTTCTACAGCCCTCGGAACGCGCCGCCATGCCAGAGGGCCATTGCAATACACATGGAGCGTGGATACCGCATGGTTACCCGCTAAGCGGCGAGCCTCCTTGCTGGTCTGCCACCATGGAATCTGGAGGCAACAGCCCTAGCACACATGCACGATTTGCGCGTGGAGATGTAACGCCAGCGCTAAACCCCGCTGCCGCGACAAGTAGCGGCATGACGGATAGAGCCTTGGCTGGATATCTAGATGGTATGGCGACAGCGACTGTCGCAAGCAAGTTCTAGGCACGCCATAATCATAGTGGTAAGTCTCCTCTTTGAGACCTGACGGGAAAGACCTCACGGTGTCCTCACCTTCCGTGTGACGCTGGTAAGAACCTGCATCACCGAACATGGCAAGTTCGGGAGGTAGGTACCTGCACCGGATTCGTACGGAAGTGACGCCAGGGTGTTGCCGCCGTGTGGAGCGTCCGGAGGACACGGTGGAGCACATGGTACAGGTGTGCTGTGTGTGTGGATGTGGATTCGATTGGCGACAGCGATATCTCACGCCGGACTTTGGTATAGGCTTTGGCCCGGAGCGAGGAGGAGTGGCAGGCGGTCGCATCCTTCTGCTAAGAAGTAATGGTAGCAAAGCAGGAGGCTGATCGCATAAGGCAACGGCACTCACGCTCCTGACGCCGCCGAGATTCCTATCCCATATAAAAAAAAAAACTTTTTTTAATCCATCCTCTTGCGTAATCTATAGGGGGCCTCGCAAAATAATCTTGCCCACATCAAATTTAGGTCTTGCCCCGCCACTGGATCTTTGTCCAGCAGTGGGACAGTAGTGGCTAGAGAAAAAAATATATTCAAGAATAGTTAACTATTATAGATACCTAAAAGAAACTGCCCAAATTTGATTTGAAATAAATACTACAACAATAAATGATTTTAGAAATTACAATGTTATTTTTTGCAGAAATAGGTTTTTTTGATGTGGTTAAAAAACCAGTACACTGTAAGATTTTTGATTTTCTATATTAGATAATGTGTGATGTTTTTGTGATGATTTTTTTCTAACAAAAACTATAATTAAACCAAAACACAGCCAAATAAAAAATACCTTCTAGCATATCTGCCTCTTGTTTCACATCAATAACTTCATTATTTAAATTTATATTATATTCTCTTTTATTATAATCTTCTAGGTTTTCTTCATTCTTTATTTCCCTGAAAACAGGAAAAAACTATTTAGTTTAAAAATAAAATCCACACAAAAAATTTTACCACATTTATTTTTGTTGAAAAAAAGAAAAATTAATATGAATACTAACATGCTATGATCAGGTATTTCCTCTTTGGTAATGAATTCTCCTTTCAGTATTGACTTTAGCATGCAGTCCGACTTCTCACACTTGATCTTGAACTCATAGCTCTGAACCAGTAGAGCCTGACACGGCTCACATATACTTGTTGGTAAACCATCTTCTGGAAGCAGCTGAATGGACAAAATTTTTGTATGTATATTAGTCAAAAAATTCTCATAGAATAAATTAAAATCATGAAATGTTGATATGTTTCAATTGCAGTGTTTATGTATCTAGTGTCTCAACTGGATGCACAATACTTCTATTACATACCATAATAATAAAAAAAAACTACATGAAAGTTGCAGAGACATTGAAATGCAAAACTGTTTTTTGAAATATGTGAACTTTAAACAACGACTATCTGGAGTAGAAGATATATATATCAGTCAGCAGCTAACTAAAAGTAATTTTAACTTACTTGAAGAGTAGTTAATGTCGTTAACATATGAGCCAAAACATTGTTTTCTTTGGTAGCTAGTAAAGGGTACAGGATCTCATTATCTGTAGCGAGACATATTCGACACATGTTTTGAACATTGCAGTGGTCTGTGCTAAGATATTGGTACACGTTGTAAGGTATTTCTATTTCAATATAGTCTTCTCTAGTTGCTTTCACTTCATCAGTTTTCATACTGTCGTCAAGGATAGATTCAGACTCCATTTTAAAATGGATAGGCTAACTGGTGTGGTTATCTTTACTGAAACACTTGTGGAATTTATTTTAAACTATAGGTTTTACATATTTAATATACAATATTAATTACCGCCTGTAAAAACAATACTCATAAATAAACTGATGATGATCATGTCCATGACAATCAACAGACAAGCATTCATCTTGACACTGACAGTGACATTTTATGAAATCAATTGTCAATATTGACAGCAGTCTATGACAAACGGATAGTGTATATTTTTTTTGTTTATAGCCTATGGACCATTTTCAACTTCTCGTTTAGAAAAAGTTGAAAAATGGCATTGTTCGTATATATTTTTTTAAATGTCCCGAACCCCTTAATGAACTCTGTTATTTATTTATTTAAGGAAAGTTATAGGTACATTATAACCACCTAGCGATGCTATGCTGTCCCACTTACTTAGGTACGGATAGCGCAACGTGATTAACTATTTAGCCCATTTTCTGAGATATTTTTTACACCATTAACTCGATAAATGTACCACTACATTAGTCCCTTGCTTGCTCGGAAGTGATTATCAAAATCTCTGTTTGTTAAGTTTTAATCACGACCGGCAGCGCCTTATTTACTGGCACGTTTTTGTGCCAGCGGGGCTTAAACGGTAACTTAAAATTAGCAGACTTCCTTTCGTTCGAGATTCAACAAGTCGCCGCTGCGCCGACAACTTACAGACATTGTTTTAGCCCCTAGTCACATCGTCAATCTACTATATCATCGACAGGCGTACCCAATTGCTGTAGCTGTCTGTACTTAAAGTGGGACTTCCCGACTCGCCTCGAGCATGGTTTAAAAGGTTGTTGCTTCATCTAAAGCAAACCAATGTGATACCTATTTGATGCAAAAGTAATGCCAAAAAAGACATAACACCTGAAAACTCTGTTGGCATTCAGTGATTCTACGATTTATTCGAATGTTTCACAAAACTTGTTCCAGGAAATACGTGTTTTTATTAAACCCGTAAGGATTTTTGAAAAAGACATATTGCGCCGACCCCAAATAAAACGGGACAAGGGCAGGAAGATGATGAAGGATTTTTGAAAAAAAAATTACGTCATTTAGAATCTCGATTAAATGCGCTAGGCTTCTATAGAAGTACTTTTTTATATTTTTAATATTGGACTACATTATGAAGAATCAAAGTTCACGTAAAATAGCAGATTTTTAGGGGTCTTTACTGGATTACTCTTACACAAATTTACGTTTTGATATCTATAGAAGCCTAGATAATATCCACAAGATATCTGTGTACCTAGCCAAAATATATGTCTGCAAGAGCGATTGTATGAAAATTTAATTCGGGTTGGCCGCTCTTAACGAATCATTTATAATAATAGAATGAAAAGCAGATAAGCTTCAGCGGAATTTTTAGTATGATACAATTTCCATATACTGCTATCAAGCTCGCTCTATTTCTATAACTTCATCCGCAACCAACACAAGCCGTATGCCTGTGCACTTGTCTGTCACTAACAGTAACGTCTGTTTCATTTTAATACTGATTAGCCAATATAGCAGTAAGATTGAGTACTGACCCGTTATTGTTCGTTGCCTGTAAAACTCCACTGCTGAGCATGGGTTGCTAACAATAGGTACTACTATAAACAGTTCATGATCACAGTGCTTAGTACTTCGCCAGTATAACTAGGTATTTAGAGGGAGAGAGTATTTCGATGCCTCCCACGTAAGTTGTTGTAACCCACAAAATGGCGATTTTGGTTTTTTTATGTAAAAGTGTCTAATTTTATTTAATCTATCCTACAAAAAAACAAAAAGTCCAAAAAACCTATTATTTAAGGTACTTTTGAAACGTATAATGTTGTATATTTCGAACGATTCCGGCGTAGACTGTAGTATTTATTATTTGCAATGGTTTACAACGGGGAAAAGCGCACGTGCGTCCGTTGTATGTAACACATATCACAGATTACGCTGGAATTCGCTGCCAGTTGCACCTCTCACGCAATTTTTACGTCGTTAATTTAATATTCTAGTAATTACTATTCCGTTTAATCTTATCTTTAACTAACATGATAACCATTTAAAATATGGTATTGATCCCATACAACAATTTACGTCGCTAATTTTTAAATTATTTTATATTAAGTGATACTTAAAACATTTTACTTCGATGCTAGATATGTAAAAGTAGGTTGTAACATCACATACAATGATTTACGTCGCTATTCGTTTGAAATAAGTGCGTTGTATGTATTTTTCAGGGAGTGTTTTATGAATATCACTGAAGTCAGAGTCACTCTAGGCAACCATTTTCAATGAATCTGAGAAGTTTTAAATGACTAAACTGAAAAGTGATGGCATATTCGTATCTTTGGACCTTGAAACTGCTCATTTACTCGTATTTCATAGCTGTGTAGTATAATAACCATTTGGATTACGACTGTTATAGCCATTTTTGTTTATATTATATTATTATTATTCTAGCTGGCCTGTGCTGTCCTACTGCTGGGCAAAGGCCTCCCTCCATTCATTCCAGTTATCTTAGTTACTCGCTTTATCGTACCAATTCTCAAGGAAGACATCCAGGTCGTGTCGAGGAAATGAGGGCCTGGAACACAAAAGGCACCGAAAGATTACATGTGAGTTTTAGTCAGTAAAAGCAACATTTACTGATTAAAACTCACTAGGACTTTCCTTCTTGCTCGTGTTTATTGCTAGTTTCCCAAATCAAAAAACGTTGTTCGTTACTTTTACCTTAGTCACCACCTGCATGTTTCTGCACTGTTGAACTCTTTAAACTGAGTCCACTATCAGTTATTTGATTGAATAAAGTATCTTTTGAAAAAGGCATTACCTTTAAAAAAAAAAAACACATTTACAGATTAGAGATTGTTCAAAAGGACTAACAACGTCAAAGAAAACATTTCTAGTAAAATATCAAAAACAGCCAGTAGGAAAACTGGTCTATTGAGTCTGCTGTAAGCACTATTTCAATAAATTAAACTAAAAAGGTGACAGAGAAAACGATGTATAACTATGGCTAATTTAGTTATAGGAGAGCTAAGCTTAGAATTTATGCTGATACTATTGTGAGACATAAGTAAATAAGAATAAATTGCCTGTTGCCGTTACTGAAACTTCAAACTTCAGACGTGTGTAAACAACAGTTTTCCCATTTCTATAAGTGATTAAGTTCTTAATAAGGTGTTAATTAAATTTGATATACTAACAGCAGTATTAATCCCCGATGAAAAAGATATTTAACAGCCTGTGAAAAAGTCTGGGTCTGTCAAAACCATCGTTTGTAACCATTTCAAGTCTTTTCAACTGCTTGCAAGTTGAGTCACACTATGTTTGACTAAATTCACTAATGTTATATTAAGTCAGAGGTTTAAACTTTTAGTGTATATAGTAATAACGTATAGCTTTTGCCTAAAGGGTACACAGAGAAAACAGAAAACGATCTGAAGTATAATAATATCGTAAAAATAAAAGAGGTACCAGTTTGTTCTGAAGATTCAATATTAATTTAATGTTTTATCAGACTGTAAGGTGATGACCACTTCTGTCAACATACTACCTTAAGATGCCAAAATGCCGATGATATGAATACACCAGTTAGGTGCATGAAACCAGCTTTTTGGGGTCGGGAAACAATCCCTCTATTGTATATATTACGAGCAAAACTTAATATTTGCGGGCTTTTCTAGATTCAGTGTAAGTTATTAAACATTACTTATTTACCTATCGTTTGTCTTGGATATGCTTATGAAAAGAAGAAGAATAAAGCATATTACAGAATGAGCTATAAGTATAGTCACTTGAAAAAATGGAGAGAGGAAAAGATTACAAAGTGACAGTGAGACAAAATGGAAGAATAAGCTTGTTCCACCGACTCCAAATCACATTGGACTAAGATAGGAACATGATGATTTACCTATTTTTAAATCTCATTGGTTACTAGAATTTTCTTAATCATTTTGGTTACGATACTTTTTTGAGTTTCGATTATTTAAACTATAGTAAAAATTTGATTAAAAGACGATGTAATTAATTGAAAGTATAATTTAAATTTTGAAAAAGCTTCAATTTTTATTTTCAGATTTTTTGTAATGATTTTTAATCCTAATCTTTAATGTTTTTCTAATCTTTAAAATATCGTTTCTTGTTCTAAACTCTTAAACCCTAAAATGTAAAATTTTGATAAACTTAATTGAAAATATTCTGCTTTTTTTGTATATCGGTAACGTATCAACGAAAAGATATTGTCCTAAACGAAATTAGGCTGAAAAAACATTGTATTTATTTTATTATATCAAGTAATGATACACATACCACACCTTATTTTTATTTGTAATCGACGTAAATTGATGTAACTATCAGATATGATCCAAATCGGCTCTTGAACTCCCGTGTATAATAATGTAAGTGATAGTTACAACATTTTGTGAGGACCTCCTGTCGCGGTAAACTGTTGTAACAACAAAATTCAAGAAACCGTTAAAATTATAAAGTAATGACATGTAGTAAACGATAGCATATTAAAAACTATACACTCATACCGAATTTCAAAAAGATTCTTTGAAAAATGTGGCTTGTATCGCAAAAAGTATCTTTAAAACGCTCTCCTGTAAAATTGCATTTTTGGGGTTACAACAACTTACGTGGGAGGCATCGATTTATTTATTTGACCAGCAATATTTACAATTTATACTAATACTGGCGCCGACAAATTAACGTGGTTCGCCCGAAAGTTGGCCTTTTGTCAGATTAAAAATTCGAAAACTCGATTGCAGAGTCATCTATCAGGATGTTGTGTAATCCGAAACCATCCACGGTCACCACCCACTCGAATATGCCTACAATATTTTTATTCAGATCGGTTAACCCGTTTAGGAGTTAGGTGAAGTTACAAAGGAATTTTATTAAAGTATAAAAGTGTGTTAGGGACATATACCTAAAATACAAAACCTAAAGATTAGAAAACGGTAAAATTGGAAATTTTGTAGGTGATTTTTTTATTAAATCAACATTGGACACAAAAATGGTTTCTATAAACTAAAAATATGAACTCAAAGTAATAATCCTATTAAAATTTTTGTTTCTTTTCACCCCCTGAGTATCTTTTCACCCCACTTTACCCGGTAAGAAGTTCTACCTACAGTCGCCTGGTCATAATTTAAGCTGGGTGTGGTTTTTGCAATCTATCGAAACTAACGCAGCTTACAAAGTTATAATCAGTACCTACGCCGGTTAACGGTTGTAACTAGTCAAGAGGTAGTGTGTTTATGTTTGTTTCCTTATCTGATTAACGAAAACACTCGGCTACTGGATTTACTTACTTATCTATCGGCTACCCATTTTTTGTATGGGATTGTTCGAAAGTCACCGCAGTCTTAAATGCAAAGGTCATCTCCAAAGAATACGGGAGAGTTTTTTTGATAAGAATCTGCTTCTTCTATTAGCTCCACTCAGAGTGGGACATGTTCATGATTTTTAACCCAAAAAGGTAGGTAGTTACTTAAATACTTTTGAGCGGGATATAAATAGTCTATGGTCTTATACTATACCACGGAATCATTCTGTGTTATTTTTTTATGTATGGTGGGAAAAATCATCGAATGACAAATCCCGACCATAGGCGAAGCAGGGAACAGTCTCAGTCTTCTACTCAATAAACGACCCACCGTTCGTTCTTGCCTTAGTTTCAGGGCCCTAGTGTTCTGCTTTCGCATCAACCCTTGGCCCCAGAAGGCTTCGACCCTATCATTCTGTGTTCTGTGAGAAGTGACCTGTCGTGTGGCGTCATCTGTTGGGACAGGTCAACTAATAGCTTCTGTCTGTAGATGAGACTAATGCAGGCGTTATCAAATACATTGTTACATATCAGATAATTCTGTAGCTACAAGTTAAACTTTAAAAAGAAACTTTGACCTCAGTTAGTTCCGGCTGTGATAGTCAGATAGAAATTTATACGCCGTTAAATTTTGATCGTTTTAATCCCTTGAAGGGTCGATCCGGTACATGAAACACTATTAGTCCAAGATCCCAGAGCGATCTGACGTAACTTATTTTCAAATGGATAAAACCTTAAGTTCTCAGTAGCGTCTCATGTGTTTTGACTACCTGTGAGTTTATGGAGCTTGCCGTCGGGCACTTAGCCAGATACCAGGTGAGTAAGGTAGCTAAAAATAAGAGTAACTTAACTTAAATTCTAATGGCTGATTTTTGTATATGTTTTGTACAATATTATTCTAAAGTAGTATCATAAGTGTCAGACACTTTCCATGGACCAAAAATTTGGTCAGACGCTTTAAAGCTCAAAAAAAAATTAAACAACTTTATTTATTTTTAAATGTCTGACTTTTGAATATGTTATTAAGGCATTTATTATTAAGTTATATTTCATTTGTCAGACAAATTCTAATGACCCAACAACCCTTAAAAACTAAAATTATCAGTGAGGAATATTAGCGCGAGAGCACTATGCGCATGCGCCTTAGAGTTGAATATTTGAATGTTTTTTTAAGTACTTACGGTTTTTAACTCAATATTTTCTCAGGTATTTCTAAATTAACCAAACTTAAACATTAAAGTAATCATTAATTAATAAGTAACTCAATCAATTTATTGCATATATCGATGCCTCCCACGTAAGTTGTTGTAACCCACAAAATGGCGATTTTGGGTTTTTTATGTAAAAGTGTCTTATTTTATGTAAACTATCCTACAAAAAAACAAAAAGTCCAAAAAACCTATTATTTAAGGTACTTTTGAAACGTATAATGTTGTATGTTTCGAACGATTCCGGAGTAGATTGTAGTATTTATTACTTGCAGTGGTTTACAACGGAGAAAAGCGCACGCACGCCTGTTGTATGTGACATATATCACAGATTACGCTGGAATTTGCTGCCGGTCGCACCTCTCATGCAATTTTTATGTCGCTAATTTAATATTCTAGTAATTACTATTCCGTTCAATCTTATCTTTAACTGACATGATAACCATTTAAAATGTGGTATTGATCCTATACAACAATTTACGTTGTTAATTTTAAAAATATTTTATGTTAAGTGATATATACAACATTTTACGCCGATGCTAGATATGTAAAAGTAAGTTATAACATGATGTAAGGATCATATATGATCAAAATTGGCTTTTGAACTCCCGTGTATAATAACGTAAGTGATAGTTACAACATTTTGCAAGGACCTCATGTCGCGATGAACCGTTGTAACAACTAAATTGAAGAAACCGTTAAAATGATAAAGTAATGACATGTAGTAAACGATAACATATTAAAAACTATAATGTCATACCGAATTTCAAAAAGATTCTTTGAAAAATGTGGCTTGTATCGCAAAAAGTATCTTTAAAACGCTCTCCTGTAAAATTGCATTTTTGGGGTTACAACAACTTACGTGGGAGGCATCGATATATCGGGAGACAAAATTTATTCGGAGTAATTCTGTTTTATGAAAAATTATTTTTATTTTATTCAATATTATAAAAAGGTGACAGTTGAAAACATTGAATGAAATAATTTCATAAAAAAATATTGAACTTTGAAAAGTTCAAGCAAGTACTTGTTCATCTTTTAATTTGTCGTAATCATCGTCACAATCAATAGAATTTTCATCATTCGCCCAATCATGATTTTGTCCATTCGTGTCGTCATCTTCATCATCATCAGCTGTATTGTCGTTACTGGCAGCTTCTTCTGAAAAAAATAGTTCAAAAAATTAAAAAAACATAAAAGTACTGGTAGAAAAAAAAAATAATTTGTCAAAGTACACTACCTGATTTTTGGAGTGATTCGCTAACAGCTCCTGGTAATTGGTCACCATCAAACCAATGAAAGTGATACTGGTTCTCTTCTAAAGTCCACCCGTTGTTTTCAGGAGTGAAAATGGTAGGTTGTTTTTGATGAGCATAATTCCATATGCTTGCAATGTAATTTGCTCGGAGGAATTGTTGAAATAATTCAGATTTACATGGTGGTATAAATATTTCTTAAATCTGGCATCAAAATTTCTTAAATTTTTTGGTTGGAACTCTTCGTTAATGTTAGATACGCTGTACTTAAAAACATCTCATACCGTGCAGAATTAAGAATTAAGAGGAAGGAAACCGAGTTATTGTAGACATCTCACTCGCTCTAAAACGCATTTATAGTGCTCTCGCGCAAATATTCCTGGCTGATAATTTTAGTTTTTAAGGGTTGTTGGGTCATTAGAATTTGTCTGACAAATGAAATATAACTTAATAATAAATGCCTTAATAACATATTCAAAAGTCAGACATTTAAAAATAAATAAAGTTGTTTAATTTTTTTTTGAGCTTTAAAGCGTCTGACCAAAGTTTTGGTCCATGGAAAGTGTCTGACACTTATGATACTACTTTAGAATAATATTGTACAAAACATATACAAAAATCAGCCATTAGAATTTAAGTTAAGTTACTCTTATTTTTAGCTACCTTTCTCACCTGGTACCTGGCTAAGTGCCCGACGGCAAGCTCCATAAACTCACAGTAGTCCGGTCAAATTAGACCAAAAAATAAGAGTAAAGTTACATAAATTCCCACCTAGCTGAAAATCGGTAAGATTGTTTAAAATATCATTAAAAACAAAATTTGAAAGTTCCCCATCTTTCCCCTGTAAGGAAAAAATTTTATTCAAGGTCAAAGGTCAAAAAAAAGAGTTTTTTGCGATTTTCAGCAAAACGGTAAGTTTTATCATAAAAATACGTCAGACAAAAATTGTAGATCATAAAATTATCTACAAAAAATGTGTTAATACTTTTTTTTCTACGAGCCACCGTTTTTGAGATATAACGATTCTAAAAGTTTCAAAAGTTGTAATCGTCTTAATATGCACACGTTTCCTCGCCACCTATGAGGTAGTGTACTTAGCGCGTTTTTTTAAGAAAGCAATAGAAAGCTGCTTCACTCCTGAGTGACATAGGCTATATTTTATGTACGCGGGCTAAACCGCGGACAAAAGCTAGTATATAATAAAGAGGTAAAGTTTGTTTTTTTTTTTGTTTGTGTAGTTAAGGTTTATATTAAATTGTTGTCTTCAATTGCGCTCCGCCGCGCCTCCAGCGGTGTGCGCTGGGCCATAGTGCGTAAGTTCGACTCGCACTTGGCCAGTTTTTTATCATGAGAACTTGTTGAAGTAGCTGTTAACAGGAGTTCTGGTTACTCAAAATAATATCGAATCATTTCGGCTGGTGTGCAGAATATGCACTAATTGTCTAAAATTTTGTAAGTCTCCCATAATAGGCAATCACAATAATTATATTTAATTGAATATTGTGTCGAAGTATAAGACGCTTCCTAACCTTTATTTTTGTACGAGTTTTCAAGCGCTAAAATTCACAGAACCTAACTTTAGACTCTCCAAGATCCAACAGCCGTACTGTACACATCTCTAGCTCTAAGCACAAAATGTTTTGGTAACACATTCATTCTTCTTTCCCTGTCGAAGTCTATGTTTCCTGATGGTTAGGTCTAAGTTATGTCTGAGTATGGTTTCCGCACTTAGTCTTGTGTAGACCATTGTACGTGAATATTTACACTAAACCTCATCATCATCAGCCTTTTAATGTTCCCACTGCAGGGACACAGGCCTCCTCTCTCTAGGAGAGGGAATGGGCCATAATCCACCACGCGGGCCCAGTGCGGATTGGTGGATGTTACATGTCTTCGAATTTTTTTTGCTGCTGCTCACTTCCTGATGGTTATAACCTGGGAATCTTTAAGTCAAGAGTGAATAAGTTACTTCTAGATAAAACGCGCTCCATCATCGACCGCATCATTGCCTTCCATCAGTAGAGATAGCAGCCAACGAAACAGCAACCTTTACTTTGGCTTTTTTAGTTAGCTACGTAGAAAGTGCTTCCAAAAAAAAGCCAAGCCGAGAGAGGAGGAGAGTGGATTTGAATTAGTCTCCGCTTAGTACCGCTACCGCGTACCGCTTACTCCGTTCATTCGACCGGTACGAGGTCTCATGTTCATTTTATTTGAAAGTCCGTTCAGTTCCACTTACCTTGTCTTGATAATGAATGGAGATTTTGAGCTCTGTAATTGGCTACACTGGAACACACACTAATAATGTTCCCAAAACTGGGTTGTTACCAGCTACTACGCATACTCCTTCATGTGAGAGGGGGTAGGCTGTAATCTACCACGCAAGCCATATGAGGACTGATACCTAGATGTCTGATTTCTAATTATTATTATTTTTGCTTCGTTTATATTATAATAACAGTACGAATAACGATGTTATGTACGAGCACCAGAGTTGTTATTCGTCGCGGTCAACAACATCTATTTAAGGGGTGAAAGGTCTCGTCTATCCATGAGATAATGAATATTTCTTAATGTAAAAGTATTGTGAGTTAGTTGTTTGTGTTTATGTTATAAAAGTAGCATGCTTCGTAGGAGAGAGGGCAGGCCGATCGCTATCCAGGTGGTGAGACAACGGAAAAAATATGGGGATGGGCAAGCCAGCAAATGAAGAATGGCGTTGGAGCGGAGACCTACATTTACCCTGTTCAGGTTGATACGGTTTGAAAAAAACAGAGGTGTACTGGTATTATTTTCAGCTATTGGTGAGATTAAGCTACCGTACTAGTGAGACAGCGTTTGCGGTAATCGTACATCAAGTAACCTTGCCAAAAATATATGTCGTAGGCGTTACTACATACACGTGGCTGGAAGACCAATAATATAGGGAAATGTGATTTTTTTTTCTGTACATAAATATTGGTTCTGTTTAAAATGTGTAAATATTTGTATGGGACGACTTTTATCTATAGATTTACTGTAAGTTAGTAGTTTTATTACATTCTGTAACAATATTTTCCGAGTTGTTTTTATTGTTAACAAGCATCGACTGATTTAAAAATAACAGCTAAAATTAATTATAAAACAATAAAATTACAATTATTCTCACATGTAAATGGAAAAATTTGCAGCATGAATTATTGGCGTAGGTGTAATTATTTTGTTTCAAAGACGTATTTTAACCTTTGTGATAAGGCTGACCCAAGAAGAAGATAATGGAGTGTCGAAGTATCGCGAACGGGCGCAGGCGGCGGGACCGAGCGACCGGCGGCCGCGCATCGCATACTCAACCGACTCTCCCAGGAGGCTGGACCCCTGTGCGACCATTCCCTTTTGCTCTACTCTCCACCAATATGTTCATTGGCGTCACCTCAAGTGGAGACAACGTGAATTCTCATTACGACTACCTTATTTGAACGCCGGAGGTAAGTTCAACTCTCTTTCAAGATAATAAACTTACTGAAGGTCACCCTAAAAGTTTATGTAAATAAGTGATTACCGATAGCTTGAAGTGTAAACTCCTCCAGAATGTGTATTCATCGCACACTCCCCGACGAAGATTATCATCCACGTAAAGCATGATTTTAAAATTAATTAAACTAAATCTTACCTTTATGTACATTGGTATTTAAAACTGTCCTCATTGCGTTTTCTTTGTCAAATATGTACTACGAAGAACTGGTAACATGTATATTTTTCTTGCAGGCACATCTAGTGAAAGAAATTTTGTGCATTTGCAAATATGGCGCTAGATTTCGTAGCTGGATGTATAGGGGGTAAGATACATACATAATATCTATAAATATATAACTATACTACTTTATCTTAAGTTCTAAACAAACTAACTCGCTCTGTTGGATTTCAGGTTGTGCGGGAATCATTGCTGGTCATCCTTTGGATACATTGAAAGTGCATATACAGTCGGGTAGAGGCAGTGCACTGCAATGCACGAAGACTCTTTTGAAAGGAGGAACGTTGTCAACAGCTTACCGTGGAGTTGGAGCTCCATTAGGTGGAATAGCGGCTGTGAATGCCATAGTTTTTGGTGCATATGGAAACACGAGACGGGCGCTGCCCAATCCAGACTCTTTGAAGACGCATGCGACTGCCGGGGCAGCTGCAGGCTTGCTGCAGAGCTTCGCGTGCTCGCCCGTCGAGTTAGTGAAGACACGGCAGCAGTTGTCCAAGCCAGGAGATGGCATGCCGTCAGGAGCGTGGGCCGGGGCCCGACACATTGTCCGGACTGGAGGTTTCAAAGCCCTTTTCCGTGGACTCGGTGTGACGATGGTTCGTGACACCCCTGCATTAGCGATCTACTTCACCTCGTACGAGGCGATGACTCGGGGAGATCAATCTGTGATGAAAGTGTTTATGGCGGGCGGTATGGCAGGAGCATTGTCGTGGGTGGTATTATATCCTATTGATGTGGTGAAGTCGAGATATCAAGGAGACGTAGTGGGGAAGTATTCTGGTGCGTGGGATTGCTTCGTGAAGTCAGTGCGCGCGGACGGCTGGCGTAGTATGGGGCGCGGTGTGGGTGCGGTCACGCTGCGTGCCTTCATCAGCAACGGCGCGTGCTTCTCCGCCGTGGTGTGGACGGAGCGCGTGTGGCAGCACATGGCCGCGGACTCCGGCGTCAAGACGCTGGCACAAGCCGGCGCCATCAGCGAAGCGGTGTGTGAGAACAACGACCGAATATTTGATGTTTAAGGTTCGAATTATTAAGCTTTATTAAGTAAATACTTTTTTATGATAAAAAAAAGTTTGTGTAAGTACTAAGAAATAATAGGAGAGAACGATAAAGAAAATATTTATATTACTCGTTGTTTTTTTTTTCTGATTACTTACATTCCTAGAGTTGCTCTACTAACTTACCGATAACCGAGGTCCTAGATTTTAAAATAAATAAGCTTATAAATCCATTACAAACACATACTATTAAATTAGAGCATTTTATTTAATTTGGAAACAAAGAGTATCTCAAGCAAGATAAAAATAACCAGTACTTAGTAAATATAATTTTGTATGATGAACGCTATTATCTAGCAAATTGAGTTTCGTAGACAACGGCTACGAGATTGCTACGCCGCGCCGCTACGTCTGCTACGAAAATGTTCGAAAATATTATTTAATTTTTTCACACATATTGCAATCTTTTGCGACCATTGCTAGTTAATTTTTTAATCAATACAATCAATGATATAGATATCCTTTCTTACATATAAAATTATAGCAAAGTGTCTCACTAAGATTGCCTGTCTGTATGATTGCGATAAACTCAAAAACTGCTTACCGTATTTTTATGTGGTCTTTACTAATAGACGACATATAGATTCATACATGTATATTCTAGTAGAAAATACCAAAAAAAAAAAATTCAAAAACTTTTAACACCCATTGTTAAAACATTTTCGAAATTAAGACGGAAAAAGACGAAGAGAGCAAGCGGAGAAGCAAAGCTAGGGTGGGTTTAAAATAAATGAAACATCAACATTTCTTTCTTATTAAGTATCATATACTTGTCTGAAAAATTTCATACAATTTTCAAAAATATTCCAAAAATACAGGAATGATTCACATTATGAAAATATCACAACATTATAAATATGCCAAAATTGCTATAATAAAGGTAAATATTTTTAAAAATAAAGGACGGTAACATAATAATTTTACATAATATTAACTTCACTATACTTTTTCCTAAGACTTTTATTTCTTCATCTTATTGATTAGGTAGATTACGATAGTAGGGTAGGCTTTCCGATTAACAGAAAAGTTACTGTGAGACCTGGAAAAAACAATGTATTATTATAATGTACGAAAAACCGAAGATAGAAGACGATAGAAGCAATATATAGTGTGACTAGTCATCATCATCCTACCCTTATCCCATTATATTTGGGGTCGGTGCAACATGTTTTTTTCTTCCACTCTGTCCTGTCACCCGTCACACTATCACTATAGTGTGACTAGTAGTCACTGATTAATACTTAGACACGCGATTGTAGTCATGATTATTGTCGGACCAAACACATTCATCGATCCCCACAGGGGCCGCATGGTGGGTTGCTGTCCATTCGCTGTCCTAGTCTTCTCTAATGTTCTCACAGCCAGGACACTCGCCTCCTGGCTATATACATATCCTATTCTAATAGTAATCGATGTAGCAAGGTATATTTATATTTTTTAGAAAGCTATTTTTATCGTAAATACTTTTTAAATAGGAAAGAAAAATATCCTTGTTGCAAAAAGTGTAAACTGTCACTTATAACTATCTCTTTCAAAGGCTACAAGTAAATTCTCCTGCCAGCTTAGGGAATGATAGCAAGCATCAAACTTTTACTGACTGAAGACCATCAACTACTTCAACATCCAGTGAACAATCGCGTGAACACAGCTTTGGTCCTAATCGCACGGCGAGCTGCCTATTACTCGCCGTCCACGCCTACGGAGGGCGGGTCATCTACAGGAATGTAGCCACTTCTATGACGTCACAACGGAAATAAAAACTGCTAAATGCTACATCGCGCAGTAGCCCACCAGATAGGTATAACTCCTGTCGGATCCTCCCTTTTCGGAAGTTTGTGGGACCTTACCCCTAAAGAAATTATTATTTTATAATGTTACGTGCGGGAATAGAACCCGCGACTGACAGCTGTCATTATATTACTACTGACTGACATATCAACGCATGGCTTAAAATATTAGGCCTAGGAGCGTGAAATTTTGCACAAGGCTTCCTCATATGAGGTAGGCGAACGCTAAGAATGGGTTTTTCAAAATTCAGCCCTAAAAGGGATGTAATGGGGGTCTAAAGTTTGTATGGAGAACTCTACTTTCACGCGGACAAAATCGCTGGCAAAGGCTAGTTAATTGATAGTAGAATTAATTTTCCTTTGAGCTACAATAAATTAATAATGAATCACACTTCACATCTACAGAGATTGCATAATTATTATTTATTGGCACGCATGATTACGTGTTGTTTGTTTGAAACTTAGCAGGCGTTATGTACGTGAACAACTTGTGCTTTATGAGGGAAAAACAACAAACTTACAATGTATATATTACATACATTAGTATTAGACACACCCACTGTCGCTGACATTATATTTATAGGCCAGACCAGCTAGGGATGCAAAAAAAAATATGATTTTTTTATTTTCAATTAATCTTCTAAAAATATAATAAGGTTACAGTTATTATATTTTTAGAAGATAATATTTATTATTTAAAAAAAGTAAAATTGAAATGCTCTTTTTTCATTTTTTTAGATTAAATACCTACTTTTTTAAAATCGATATTATGTCTATATAATATTTGTAGAAGTTTAGATTTATTATTGAAAAGAGTAAAATTGATTTATTTTTCATGTTTTAGACTAAATACCTACCTAAAACTCTGCTTACCTACCCTATATCACGTGCGAACACCCGGTCAATACCTATACTTGATTGGCACGAGGCTCAAATTAGGTCAAAGATCAGGACAACAAGGATTATCAACAAAATCTTTAGTTGCTTACTAAAGATTTTGTTGAAAAAAGAACACTTACTTAATAATACCTGATTGATAAGAGGGAGCACATCCGCACAGCAATATCTGAAAAGAAAATGTTTGTTCCAATCCCTCTTGTTGGGATGTCCAATGATTTTGTTTAGAGACGCTGTATCGATGGAACCATCCCTTCTATGAAGACACACAACATCTCCATATTGAATTTAGAATTCGAGAATATTACAGAACTGTAATCTCTATATCCTACAGGACAAAGTTCGAATTCCATTGAAACTTCTCTTTTTAATATATTTAAAGATAATATGAAATAAGTCCCGTGACTCACTAGGACGTTGCGACGATGCTACTGGTTTGCATAACTAAGAAAATGCCTGAAGCTCTATGGTGTGTACCTCACCTGGCCACTATTTATCATGCAGTCAACCATACATTTTTTGGGTAAACATCACCATGACGACTCAGTGGGGCAAGGCCCTAACGCAATCGCTTCTGGTGTATCATCTCGAATTCTAAATTCGGTTATACCGTCCTACTCATGTTCTAATGCTACCTTGGAGTGCACTAGTCTTGCTCCATAGGTTGCGGGGGTAGGGGCGGTGGCGGGGGCGGGGGCGGAGGCGGCGCGGGCGCATCATTGTTGGCAGCCTGGTTTTCCATCAGCCCGAGCTGCTCGAGCATATCGTCGTTGTCTTCCATCAGGTGAACCTGCACCAACCACGGCCGGTTACTCTGCAAAGAACAATTTGAATATCCAAGACGAAAAACGTCGACTTTTGTTCTCTCTACTGATACTACAGGCAATTTATTGATAAATATATCATGTACCATAGAAGACACTTCTGCTTGACCACCGCTAAGTTTATTTTCGCTTGCACTCGAAACGAAAACTTCAACAGTTTGGTTTGGCACTGCGCTGCAGGATACAAGTGAATTTTCCTTTTAGTGATCAGGCAGAAATGACCGTGATGGTACATTCCATTTACAAATATTTTATCTCTGATTTTTGCATGTTTATAATATAACGTACCAAAACGTTGACGTTTGAGACCTGTCCACGGCCTGTCAGAGTTAAAATACTATAATGGATTGGACGATCATCATACATTTCAGGTGGAAAGCTGAAACTAGTTAAATTACCTTTAATGAATGTTCTCTTTATGTACAAAATACGTGTGTTAGTTAAAAAAAAAAAAAACTGTTAGATAATATGGTAAGTATATTTTGATACCAATGGATAGACTTTGTAATTCTAGATGGAACAGACTCCGTTTCGGAGAGTAGATACTATAATTTCGCCCTCGTGTGTCAAACAACGTTTTTCAACAGTCAAAACTTGAAAAATAAATAAAAAATCATAAACATAATATTTAGTTACAAAATAATATTCAGTTATAATGACGTGTGTGATAAATGACGCTCACGGATTTATTTTCGAGCGTCCTACTCGATTTTCTAACTCGTTATCTATGTTTAAAATATATTTTATGAACCTACGTAGTTTAAATAGCAAAAAAAAAATATTGAAAACTGCGTCTTGTTATTTACGCAATGAATCATAACAATGAGTTAGAACACGTTTACAATAGCAATGTTCCGAGGGCTTAGCCCCTTCACGGTCGTGGCCAACTGTTCAGTTTCGGTATCAATCTCGACATGACTTCGCATTTTCCTTTATTAACCGTTGACCTTCCCCTTATCAGATATTTTAAGGTTCCCTGCTACGAGCAAGAAGTTTAACTTTCATTATTTACAATTTCCCTTTCGAATACCGTAATTAGAGACATAATAGAAAGACAATAGGTGTCAAGAGTTGTGTTGTTGTTGTCTTAGGGGGGCTCAAGAGTTTAAACCGTGTTTACAAGAAATTAACAAGCCAGAAAGATTATTATATTAAACCCACGATTGTATAGAACATTAGTACTTTCAGAGATTACCTCCTCCAAACAAAAAAAAAACTTTACCACTATAATATTATTGAAGTTTTAATTTTATTCTTGCTATCTCATAATTGTGTCTTCTGTAGATCAAAGCCCTCTTTCCTTCAGAGTCCTCCATATCATTTTGACTTTTTGCTATTGGTGAACTCGGAAGCCACCTCGACCTCTCCTCCGCTCTTTTACAATGGCATTTTCATCGACTTATATCCAAGCGATAAGAAAGCACTTTCATAGAAAATATTTGTCAAAACACTGAAAAGTTAATACAAAAGTCCAGTGCCGCGCTTCATTCGCAATAATGTCATCTAACAAAACGTACAGCACTGTCACGCTGCGTGAACTGTAAAACTACACTAATTCGGCTTACAGATCACCTAAGTGAAGTAAAGTGACTGAATGGTACTTACGCCTAATCTAGTGCACATATATCGATGGGCATTTTTTATACTTATTTCAGGCCTTAAGCCCCTTCGCTAAAAATAACCGTAGCTACAGAACCGCATGACAAATTAATAAACTAATAATAATACATTTTTTAAACTTGTTTCACTTGATAAGACCGTCTACTAGACCCATTTATATTTATCTAAAAATAAACATTCAATGTGGTAATGATAATATGGCAAATGTAAAAAAAAATTAAAACATAGATTACATTGACCTAATGATTGTTTTGTTTTAAACATACCGCAAAGTGATCAGAATTATTAAACCTCTTTTGTATTATACACTCCGTGTCACCATCATACAGACTAAAGCCGGGTACAGACTGTTGTAACATAACATGCAATGTAACACGAAAAAATATACCGTCCACATTGTCGCAATGTATCATGCAATGTAATGGCGGCTCCAGGTTAATGTTAATGCCGTGAAGCTCCGTAACAAGCACGTGAATGTGGACGTTTTCGCTAGCTATTCGGGGTACAACTTATATTTTGGTATTCATGGCGTGAATTCGCGCGTGAGTCACGGCACTCTCAACTGAGCAGTGGTTGCAGAATGGTAACGGCCCGGACTTACAACTAGGTCGCGGGTTCAAACCCAGCCAGGCGCATTAATTTCATCACCACTGCTCTAAAAATGGTGAAGGAAAACATCGTGAGGAAACCGGCATGTCCTAGATCCAAAAATTCGAAAACATGTGACTTCCACTAATCAGCATTGGGCCCGCGTGGTAGATTATGATCCATTCATAGAGCGGAGGTCTATGTCCCAGCAGTGGGAACATTAAAAAGTCTGATGATAATGATGATAGTGGAGCCGCCACAACAGAATTTCTAGTATCGACGCCTTGCGCACGGGAACCGTGCACGCTACGCACTATCATAATTTCAACAGAGTAAATGTTCGGTTCGTGTACCTTTTACACTTATGAAATGCTCGTTTCATATTACTTTATTTGTTACGTTACAGCAGTCTGTACCCGGCTTTAGATACCTACCATGCTTATTTGTCACAAAATACTAATTCAGCAACAAATATCTAATAATAACTAATAAACTAGTTTTTTTTTGTTATTTGTACGGTATCTGATTATACCTAAATATTATCTAACTGACGTTATGATAAATAAAAAACTGCTTTGTTTTCTTTTGCTTTTCGTCATCGCATTCATATCTAATGTATCTAAATTCTACTGCGTAAAATAGGCGTATTGACCTCTACAGTAACTTTGGAGGTCAAGTACTATCAAAATGATGAAACTCATTCATAACACTTTAATTAGTAAATACTCGTAGGTGTTTCATAGATAAAAAAGAAAAAACTTTCGTAGCTCACTCTAACAGCGGTCGTAGCAACTCACGAGTCTACGAAAATAATATTAATACGTGGAAATTATGATATTAAGAACTTTTGTAAAAACATAACCGCTTTTCAAGCAATTTACATACTTATTTCAACAGTAACATTTTAACATACAGCTACGCATTTTTCGTAGCTCGCTACGATCTTTTCAATATTTTCGGCGTAGCACAAGCTACGAGGTTGTAGCGAGTGAAAATCGGATAGAGTTCAATAAACTGATGCTTCTAAATAAAATGTTAAGAACGAATGTGGTGAAAATGGTGATTGCAAGGCAATAAATCATTGCTTAGGAAAGCGTCGGACTCTTGCCGAATAGAAGCAATACGTTCGATAGCCCGTACAACGCATGGCAGTACCACCATGAAAAATGGGCTTTCCTGAGTGATTCCTTAGGCGTGGTCCTAATTGGGAGCGATCATACGATGGTGCGATGCCTTTTTCATCGCACGATCAAAGTGGTCGTACGATGACCTAACAGGTGTCCTAATAGATCGCGCGATGTCTATCGTGCGATGTCGTCGCTCGATGGCTGGGGTCGCGCTTACGCCATTTTAACGATGGCTTTTTATAGAGATGCACAGTTTTTGCTGTCGGGCAATATTGCTTTAAAAATCGGAAATGACATTGAAAAAAGGAAAAATACTTTATAGATCCAGAAATCTGTGCGGTGAATTTTTCAACCTTTATTTTGATGTACGAAATAACGAAGAAGACTTTTACTATTATTCATTTTATTATTTGTTTATGTCAAAAGAAATATTTGACTACATCTGCAATGGAATACGTAGCATGATTACATGGTCGCAAGATCAAACGCATCGTACGATCGTTATTAAGCATTTCATGTGCTCGCACGATTACGAGGTTCAAATAGGACACTCTGATGAAATCTGTATGTTTGAACTCATCGCACGACGAAAACGCATCGTGTCATCGTACGATCGCTGTCAATTAGGACGACGCCTTATACTTCAACCGAAATAAGTTTTTAAATCAAATCTTTTTTACTATCCGTTTTACCAATTTTCAGTTTGGTGGCAAGACAAATGGCGGAAATGACGTTTTCAATACACTTACTCGATAACTGCCTCTTATCGCACTCCTATTAGGTTCAATATAGCATGTATATCACCCAAGTGCTTTTTTGAGTTTATCACAACAAGGGCTTTTTTATTCCTTCCTTATCGTCACGGTCACGGGTGATTATTTTGTTTTACTTAGTTTATCGAATCAGGCGCGAGGCGTCCCCCTGAGGCGCTGGACGACCCCACGAAATTAGAAACAGACCAGAGCAGATTTGAATGCTATACTTATATATTTCTTAAATTTCTACTGTATGTTTGAGATACGATTAAAAAACTTTTCTTTCTTTATTTATTTCACAAGTCGTAAGTGTATTGAAAAACGTCGTTTGACACACGTGCAGATTTGTCATTGCAGCCCTCGGCTCCATAACACACTCGCCTACGGCTCGTGCGAATTTCGCCTCGGTCGCAATGACAAACTTCCTGCACTTGTATCAAAATGTACTATTTTCATGTAAACGTAGCATAACACCTGAGTTTAGGATGACGCGCGCACTACTTCGACACACGAACTAAATAGAACTATAGTTGCAAGGCGGCAAATGAGTTGGACCAGTTATTGTGGTTATGCGCGGTTCTAAATTCGATTGTGACTCGAAAATCGGTTACTAGGCTTTCAAGGTCGCACGCCAAGATGGATCAAATTGTGTGACGAGGATTAGGTATAACCGATTTTCGCGTCTCAGTCGAAGTTGTGGGGGGGGAATCGTGCCGCATGTTTGTTTGTTTGTGTTTGTTTTTTTTTTGTAATAAATGTTTTTCTTTCTTTCTTTTCAACTTATTTGCCGCTTTAAGCGTTTCAAGTTAAGCAATAACTAACATCAGGGAGTGCCGTGCGGTGCTGTCCATGCCTGGCCGTCTCCGACAGCAGGATCTTCTGCCGCTTCTCCTCCATGAGCCGCTCGCGATGCTTGTGGATGTAGTCGTACACGTTGGGCAGGCCCATGATCACGCACGCCGACAGCGCTGACCGGTAGATGTTCATGTCTGTTGCCTCGTACCTGGGGAACCAAGACATCATCATGCTACAAAAACGTTTGAACGCAAAATACAAATCATCATCATCATCATCAATTCAGCCGAAAGACGTCCACTGCTGGACATAGGCCTCCCCCAAAAGTCGCCACAACGACCGGTCCGGTGCGTCTCGCATCCATCGAATTCTTGCAACCTTGACCAGGTCGTCGGTCCACCTTGTGGAAGGCCTACCAACACAACGTCTTCCGGTACGCGGTCGCCACTCCAGAACCTTTCGGCCCCAGCGGCCATCTGTACTGCGTGCGATGTGCCCTGCCCATTGCCACTTAAGTTTGGCGATTCTTTTTGCTATGTCAGCAACCTTGAAATACAAATGAAGGAACACAAAAGGTTTTAATCAAAATAAAAAAAACTACTGGGACACAGGCCTCTCTAAGAGAGATGGGCCATAATCCCACGCCCACCCAGTGTGTGATGGTGGATATCACATGTCTTGGATTTTTTTTTCTAGTACATGCTGGTTTCGTCACGAGGTTTTCCTTCATCGTTTTGAGAGCAGTGGTGATGAAATAAATTACACAAAGTAATGCGCCTGGCGGGGTTTGAGCCAACTCATAATTTGGGGACTTTACAACTCGGCCACCATTACGGAGCGGTGGTGGCCGAGTGGTAAAGGCCCCAAAAAGGTGTGGTTAAACATAATTAGAACATATTACATGTTTTAACAAAACGTACTTTTTATTCATAACAATTTGTCGATTATAATTATCAACAGGGTATCAAATCATGTGTGCAGCGGTCAAATCTTTCCAGAGACCACATGCCGCGATTTTCTTATCAACCAACCTTGTTTGTTAGGAATTCGTCAGTTTCCTGCGCTGCCTCTTTCAAAACATATCTTTCAATATTTTTTTTTAACGTAAACTAATGCATGACTGCGATCCGGCGGCCCACCTGATGATCAGCAGTGAATTTTTTTTTAATGCTAGGCGGAGCGGGAAACCTTTTCAGACTCTTACTTACTACATAACCTACCCCGTTCCGTCCTTGCCTTATTCCCAGAGCCCCGGTGTAAGGGATGATTCTCATTAGAACGTGCTGTGCCCGGGGCGGGGCCCGGACGGGGCCCGGACGGGGCACGGTTTTAATCTGTTTCATATATTTTGTATGAATCAATTTATATTACACAGTGCATTATCCGTGTCCCGTCCGGGCCCGCTCGACGCACTTCAATGCCACGTTTGTTGCACGGTCCCGCCCCGTTCCCTCCACGTCCCATCGTAATCAGAACATTTTTCGTGCTGCGTCCGAAAATAAATTGCATAGCACGGACGGGCCCCGGCTCGTCCACGCCCCGGCCCTGGCACGGCCCGCTCTAATGAGAATCATCCCTAACGCTTTCGCACCAAACCCACGGCCCCGGGAGGCTTCGACCTAGTGATGTAATCGTTGATGGTGAGGCGCAGCAGTTTATTAAGAGCCTATTCACTCACGATAACTAAATTAGACATGATTGTGCCAAAACTTTGTTTAACATTTCAGAATTTGTTGACCGTGACTTTGATGTATTAGGTTAATGACATTAATTCGATACCGTTGCATATAAACAACGACTCAATTTCTTCATAACAATGGTAGATTACAAGAAATGGTAAATATGTGTTAAGTAGCACGTTTATTTTCATGTGCCAGCAATGTATGTAAAAAAACGTGCTGAGATAGATAATTTTGTGTTTGATTGTAGGACCAGTAAACAGTTACCATAATCATGGTCTAGGTATATGTACTCTTAGTGATAATTATTATAATATTGAACTCGAATTATATTATCGAACTCTGTAAGATTTATCTTGTATGGAGTAGGTACTGCTCTAATTTTTGGGATAGGTCTGCCAAATTATAATAACTAGGTATATATTGTACTAGTTTTTGTCAGCGGCTTCGCCCGCGTACATAAAATATAGCCTATGCCACTCAGGAGTAAAGCAGCTTTCTATTATTGCTAAAATTTCTCCAATCGGACCAGTAGTTCCAGAGATTACCTCCTACAAACAAAAAAACAAACTTTACTTCTTTATTATACACTCAGCGGCACGGAATGTGGCCCAAGTGCGTTATGTTGTTTATTATCAAAATGAAAAGCGAAACAAGGTTTTTTTGTTGTTGTAAAATTTTAATGTTTATTCAGATCTTATATGCTAACGATTAATTAACAAAAAGTGAGGTAAATTTAATAAAAATAAAATAAAATTTTATAAAACCAGAAAAGACGAAAAAGCTCGACATTTAAAAAAAATTGTTTTTAAATTAAATTTACAAATTAAAGCTATGATACTTGAAATTAATAGCGGGTATTTCCACCTCTGGCCCTGAAGACCGCCTGCATGCGGTTAGGCATGCTGTGGATTATGTTTTTAATGTCCACTTGGGGTAATTCGTCCCAGGCGGCCACCAGAGCGGTTTTCAACTGACCGATAGTCTCTGGAGGGTTGGGACTGGATCGGATGCGTCTTTTAAGCATGTCCCAGACATGTTCTATGGGATTCAGGTCTGGGCTTCTTACTGGCCACTCCAATTTCGTGATTCTCACCTCAGACTGGTAATCATCCATACAAAGAGCTGCATGAGGTCGGGCATTAAAATTAAATCTTAGCTACTGAGGAATGCTACGAATGGTAAAATGGGTTCTTGGAGAATCTCTTGAATGTATCGAGCTGCTGTTAGACCACCTGGTACGACTACCAACTCTGTGCGTGCGACTGAACAGATCCCTCCCCAAACCATAACTGATTCACCATGGAAACTAACTGTTTGTGTGGTCGCAATTGGCAGAAACCTCTCCCCGTGCCTTCTACACACACGTTCGCGGTCATCTGGAGCTCTTAAGGCCACTCTACATTCATCTGTCTACAGAACTTTGCTCCACCGCTCGTGAGTCCAAATGGCGTGTTCGCGAGCAAATCGAAGTCGAGCTACACGATGGTGCCGGAGCAGTTCTAGACCTCGAGCTTCGAGCACGCAGATTCTGTTCCTCCATTCTCCTTCTTATTGCCCGCTTACTTACGTTGACTCCTCTTGCCGTTTGTTGTCGCTGCTGTATTTTAACCGCAGTAAGGAACCAATTTCTCAAAATTGCGAGCGCTATAAATCGGTCGTCTCGTGCCGATGTACACCTAAAACTGTCATTTACTGATCTCCTTGTGTATAGGCCGGTCTGATCGTATCTTTTTAAAGCATACCTTACTTCTGTATGCGGTACATTTAAAGTTTCAGCAATCTCTCGCTGCGTTCCCCCCTGGCTCCAAAGCAACACAGCTTGACCAACTTGAGTTGAAGTTAGCAGCATTATGTTCCAGTTCTGGAAGCATTAATTACTGTAGAATAATTAAAAAATTAAATCATAAAGATTAAAAGCACGATCATTTGAATATCGAAGTTTAACTTACCCGTGTTCTTTGCGTTTCGGTAACAAACTAGCGTTAAGCGTCACAGAAAGTAAACAAATGAATCGTTTTGTGCTTACCGTCTTAAATTAACAATAGCATTAATGTCCTGACAAACTGCCACTTGAAATTCTCATACGCGATAACAAAATCGCCTGTTATCGGTCTGTTTATGTTTGGGCCACATTCCGTGCCGCTAAGTGTATTAGTGTAGATTAACTTCACGCATTAGAGTCAATTGAGAAGAGAGCTAAGAAGATCTTCGGCAATGATGCACTTATCGATTCAAAGTCTTAATCATCGAGTAGCTGCAATGAGATAGAACACCGAGTTGCGTTTATCGTTTACATTTCGGGGAGTGTTTTTTTTTTATGGTAGGTGAAAATCATCCAATGACGAAACCCGCTCTTGGGCGGAGCGGGAGACCAGTGTCAGACTCTTACTGACTAAAAAACCTACCCCGTACCTTCCTTGCCTTATTCCTGGAGTCGAGCCTTATTCCTGGAGTCGAGAACATTTCGGGGAGTGTGGAATTTGGAATTTAATTTCTCCCACAATTTAATTTCTCCTAATCCGTTCCATCATCGGACGGCGTTGCGCCATCGGTACAATGTGGAAATCACACGCATACGTCCAAAGCGCTTGGACTTTCCTACGGCCTAAAAGAGTGTTTTAAGGTTCCGTACCTTAAAAGGAACAACAGAACCGTCATAAGAACATTTAATTGTCCATCTCTCTGTAGGTATGTCAAGACCTTTATTTTGAAAACATGTGGATGTGTCGAGTTGAAATTAAAACCATAAATTGAAGTCAGCGGTCCCTTGCAAATGAAAAAAAAAACAGCGAAACACTCTGGTAAATTTCATCTAAATGGGTCAAGCAAACTAGGAGTTGGGGGTCACAAACACACTCAAAGAAGATGATTTATATATAGAAATAAATCGTACTTATAAAAACTGACCTCTGGCCTTTGACGCCTGGAGCCTGGCCCCTGCTTCCCAAAAAGATCTACTTTAGATACCTACGTAAGTGCTAATATGAATGTGGTCAGATAATCAGTTATCCAATACTAACATTCTGCCAGCGGCTTTGCTCGCTTCAAAATAGGTTTCCACACAAACTTTGGATACGCGTTTCATCGCTTTAGGGGGTGAATTTTGGAAAATCCTTTCTTATTGTTTGCTTACATCACAAAAGGAAGTCTTGTGCCAAATTTCACTCTCCTAGTCCCAATAGTTTCGGCTGAGCGTTGATATGTCAGTTAGTCAGTTTCTCCTTTTATATATACTAGCCTCCTGCCAGCGGCTTCGCCCGCGTGGATGTAGGGTCATCCATACAAACTTTAGACCACCATTACATGCCTTTAGGAGCTGAATTTTGAAAAACCATTTTTTAGTGTTCTACTACGTCATAAAAGGAAGCCTTGTGCAAAATTTCACACTCCTAGTCCCAATAGTTTCGGCTGTGCATTGATATGTCAGTCAGTCAGTTTCTCCTTTTATATATACAGATAGATGATGACTTGACTTATTAAGATATGTTCACGCAGTCATCACGAATCACGATATACAAGCATTACAGACAGATAACCCTCGCACTGATCCCTCATTAACCGTGCTTGAATATGGAGAATGGAAATTTCATCAGATTCTTAACATATCTTCATATGTTTGTATTTTCTTGGCACGCTTTTTTTTAATTCCAGTGGCTGATAATATTTGAAAAGATAGCTTTTTTATTATAAACTAGCTGACCCGACGAAATTTGTACCGTCTTAGAGGCAATAAATGAGCATATTTTTTTCAGATTTTCAGTATCTTATGCCTTTTTCCTGGTTCTTAGCTACTTCCCTACCAATTTTCAGGCAAATCGGTTTAGCCGTTCTTGAGTTATAAATAGTGTAACTAACACAACTTTCTTTTAGTCCAACATTTTCGATAGAAGAGAAAATATCGATATACTTACCAATTTCCTCTTTATTTCGTGGTACGAAAACAGTTTGACCATTTGAAAAAAATAATACAAAAACTATTCTTGCTGTTCTAATGAAAACCATGTGGAACTTTACAGATTGAATTGTGACAAAAACTGACAAACAAGTGTAATACGTATGTGCAACTATTTCTCATGAAGTAGCATTCTACATACTTATTCATACATTATGTACATCCGTAAACATTTACTGTGGTTATAAACTAAAAGACTAAACCCGAACGACCAACAAGCAACCGAAATTCTGGGACTCACGACTCACAAAATTACGATCGTTTGGCCTCACCCTAAAAGACATAATCAATACATGGTATAAAACCAAGTTGCTTACCGTTGTCCCTATGTATGCTTTGATCAGTTTTTTTCAAGAGGTAGGTTTATGTGTATAATACATGCATAATTTATTCGCTCGCTATATGATAAGAATGAAAGTTGGAAGAAATATCTGGAACAAACGGGTTGGTTGCAAGCAGCAAGTGCATAAACTAATGACTAAAACTAGGTTTATTATCTCAACTCACACATTACTTCAAGTTATAAATAGAGAGTAATTGATAGAACCGACATATAAATCGTGGTAATGTTGCCAGTGTTTTGGGCACTTTTCTCATTGATATCGATATAAATGAATATTTTAATGCCCCATGTTATTTTTACCCCTTTGTTATTTTTAATTTGTATTTATGTCGTGGCCAGATCATAGAAATTGATCACTTCATGGTATGGTTAACTAAAACTCAATCAAGTTACAATCGTTTCGTTTGGAGTTACCGCTTATAAATAGCCACGCCCTCAAATCCTTTGTAGAGATGACGTCCGAACAAGGGACTAGGGGGCTGATCATTGACACGTTAACATTTCACGATATTTGAATGATTGGGAAGGAGGCGTATGTCCAGCAGTAGACGTCTTTCGGCTGAAATGATGATGATGATGAATGATTGTTTAATCAAATCATTGATGTAGAATTTCTATGGTATTAAAAAGGTCTAAAGAAAGTAGGCCAAAGGATAATTCAAATATCATCATACTTTAACTTTTAAAACGATCTGACCAGTTTAACTTGGCCATATCATAAAGTGGTCAATATCTATGATCCGGCCACGATATATAATACACTAGAGACCCGCCCCAGCTTCGCAAGGGAGCAATGGTAATATTAAATATATTATGCATGTATTATACTTAAAAACCTTCCTCTTGAATCACTACTTCTATCAAAAAACCCTATCAAAATCTGTTCCGTAGTTTTAAAGATTTAAGCATACATAGGGACAGCGGGAAGCGACTTTGTTTTATACTATGTAATAATGATAATGATTATATCTATTATTTGTTTCATAATATAAAGCTAAATCTGAATGGATGCAACAATATATCAACCCCCTGCCAACTGCTAATGTATATCTATGTCTCCGGAAAATTGTAAATGCCGTAAGATTGTAAAATATTGCGTGAAATTGAAAACTATTTTTTTTTAATAAGACAAGGTTACGTTGGAATCTAATGAATTTAGATGTGATTTATTGTATACCAAAACGAGTTTTTTTTTTCATAATGTATCGCGAAAATATTAAGATATGAATGCAAAGCGCACAGGATCGTTAATTATAAGACTTGTGAGAGGCAGTCGACCTCTTTCGGCTGAAATGATTATGATGAAATCATAATTATGAAGTAGTAATTTTCCAGTGAAATATATACTACTAGCTTTTGTCAGCGGCTTCGCCCGCGTACATAAAATATAGACTATGTCACTCAGGAGTAAAGCAGCTTTCTATTATTGCTAAAATTTCTCCAATCGGACCAGTAGTTCCAGAGATTACCTCCTACAAACAAAAAAACTAAAAAACAAACTTTACCTCTTTCTTATATTAGTGTAGATAAATAGAAAAGGCTCACTGAGTCATTAACTCCCAGACTTAGAAAGCTTTCTTTCACAGATGTTGATTTAAGATGTAGAAGAAAACTATGATTGGATTGTTACATTCAACCCTTTGTAAATGAAGCCGCAGGTATAAGTTAGTTCAACAGTACAGTTGATCTAGTAGGTAACAATTATGACAAGCCCCTTAGTCTTAGTTTATAGAAAGATAACTTGACGATAACAATTCTATAAAAGATGCACATCCCACGTGCTTTTCAAGATTGTATTATAATTAATCGTAGTTATATAAATTGTTGTGAATAACGTGATTGAATTACCCATTCATTTCCTTATTTATAGCTTAAAGATAATGCTGACTTGAGATCTGAGACTCATATAATCAGAGAGAAATTACGAGAATTAAGAGTTGCAAGAAAACAATTTCACTCAATGTAACGCAATGAACGTCATATGAAATTAGTGAATGAATGCCATATGAAACACATACATGTATCAATAAAGACACTTTCGCCTGACAACAGCTAAGTTCATTTTTGCTTGCACTCGAAACAAAAACTTAGGATTGAAGCGAAATTGTTTTTGAGTAAATAAGTATGGCCGAGATATTACTTAATCGTAGTTAGGGCGCTTACAATTTATGCGTTTTTGACGGTCTGCTGCAGTGCCGATGCATTGCTATCGACGATCGTATTTTTCATACAAAACGGTGCGGCATCCGGACCGCTTACGGTCGACAACAGGACGGGAACGTCACAAGCACCACGTGTTCAAGTCGGTGTTGAACACGACATCACTGGCATGCAAACGCACAGCAGCCAGATACGTTTTCAGTTTAGGTGCTTGTTGTTAGACTGCTAAACTTACTGCAACCGGCCGACTACAACACGGTAAAAATAGCGGTCCAAAATGAAACGTCTAAATTGATATGCAGGGTTTGCAAGGGCCGAAGTCTGCCAGAGCTACTACTGGATGGTTCAAAACGTTAACGTAGCCCTGAAACGCTAAGGGCAACTGTCTTACTATGACGTGTTAAAATGTCAGGCGTGCGAGCGAGAGAGAGGTATGGAGCTATCTGTAAAGCATTCTTAAACAGTTCCGTTCAGGTCGTCAAATGGCGCTGACATCTCATGGTAGGGCTTCTGAAGTACCTAAGGTAAGTTCTAGTTGTAAAAGTCTTACAGACCCTCAGACCCAGAGCGGGAGAAGTTACTCCATGATTTACCACCCAAAAAAAGGATGAAATATTGCAGTTAAAACTTTTTTTATGTATGTCTTACTTGTCACTCTTTCTCTTTGCAAAGACTTTTTCTTTTATTTGGAGTTGGATCTGTATATCATATTTCGTTTCAACTTTCGCATATTCAAGGGCGCCGGCTTTTAGAAAACCTCGTGGGTACTCATTTGATCAATCGAAAAAGTGGCGAAGTGTGAAAACACGGACAAACGTTAAAAATAATGCTGTGGCTTCATGCATAATGCGATGAGCTCATAGCGCTGAAGTAAGTAGCGGTTAAGTTAACTAAAACTCACCACTCATTGGTCCTCTCATCGTAGCACTCGACGTGGTAGATGGTGGTGACGCCGTTGAAGCCTCCGATTGCGAAGATCATGTCGTCTATGACCTCGATGGCGAAGTTACTCCGAGGGTTGTACATGTCGGGCACGGGGGCCCAGGTGTTGGCGGCGGGGTCGTATACCTCGCCGCTGCACATTCGGGAAATGCCGTTGAAGCCGCCGATTACATAGATCTAGAAATAAAGAAATAATTTATATTACTAGCTCTTTCTTTTGGATTATTTTCCGTCCATAATATCCGAGGTGGAAAGGTAACCCATTGGTTGCTCTCAAGGAATTGTCAGCAAACCGTAGAAACCTTGCAGAAGGGTCGAAGCCAACTGGGTACAAGGGTTCGTGTCTGAAAGGCTTTTGGCCCTGATACTAGTATAAAGGCAACGTAGGAACGGGGTGGGGTCAGTAAGAGTCTGTCACACTGTCCTCTGCTCCACCCAAGGACTGCAGTTGTCATTGGATGATTTTTACCCACCGAAAAAAAAGCTGTGATGGCAACTAGCCTTGGTATGTATGTAAACTCAGCGTAGTTTTATTGTATCATATTGTAATAAAAATCTTTATAATTGTGTTTATTGCCGTTGTGTGCTACATATAATTTGGGTCTATACGGGCTTCCACTCCACCTAGAGTAGGAGTAGAAATATTTAAGAGGTTCAGCTGTCCTCTTAACTTCTGACGTTCTCGCCTAACTATTCAATTATTAATATACTAGCTTTTGCCCGCAGCTTCGCTCGCGTGGTATTGGGGTTGGGGTTGGGGTTTCCGAGATAAAAAGTAGCCTATGTCCTATTCCGGAGTGTATCTTATGCCTGTGCCAAATTTCATCCAGATCCGTCCAGCCGTTTTGGCGTGGTTGAGTAACAAACATCCAAACATCGTAACTTTCGCATTTATAATATTAGTAAGATACATACAAAGATATTCGGTTATGAATCAAGTTGCGCGCGGCGTAGACACTTGGCCTACATGTTACAATTCAAATAAATCTAGATAAAACCAGTGCTTTCTGCATAGGTCCGTAAAGGAATACAAAATAATATTGATAAAGATTTTTCTTAAACAGACTTCGGCGTAATATGACCTGTGCTGATCCTGTAATGATAGTGTGGCCATTTTGAATTAATATCTTGTGTGATTAATAATATTATTAGTTAATGCTTATATTATTTTTACGAACGTGAGTAATCAAATGCCGGTTTACTTAGAGAGAGATTTATTTTCCACAAACAAAACACCAATTTAGTCCAATCGTCAATAAACCACTTCGTAATGCACTCTAGAGATCCGTAAGAATATCGCTTAGGTCGTCGTATGGATGAAAACGTTCTTCACTTGACTTGGATATTCGCACTTGATCGCAGTCGAAATTAAACTGACTCACGTCCGGCCAGTGAACACGTATTTATACTCAGAGCCAAGAAAATTCTAGATACCGAAGGTTCGAGGCCACACCGGAACAATACCGAACAATAAACATTATTTTTATTACTCGTAGGTAGGTACCACTTTACCCTACGACTCATACGAATTTCGACCTTATGGTACAAGACGGAAGGTACAAATTCCTTTACTAGGTTAGTTAAATACCTACAAAAGTTCTCAGAATTATTGAGTACCTACTTATACGTGGCGGGTTTTTCTAGAATTTGCTAGGCCCTGGTACGTACTTCTATTCTGGAGGTTTCGACTAGCAATGCGTTTTAATTATTCGGTGATACTCTTGACTTTGTCGAAGAAACGACGTGTTCTATTTCCACGGCGTAACAGTGCCCCCCTCTTAGTCATGCTCGTCCCGAGCATCATTAGATCCATGATACGGCGCCAATCTATCCACGTGGACTACTTTAGGCTTCCCTCTTAGCCCTTTCTTGATTCGGTAGGTTACGTCGTTGATCCGTTTCATCACGGTGTATGGTCCCTCCCATCGAGCTTGAAGTTTCGGCGACTTCCCTTTTCGTCGGAGCGGGTTGTGGAGCCAGACTAGTGAACCTTCTTCAAACCCCTTGGTGTTGGCATTACGGTCGTACCTAGTTTTCATTTTGGAGCTGGTGTTCATGCTATTCTCACGAACTCGTTTATGCACTTCATCCAATTGGTCCTGAAGGTCACTGACGTAGTCCGTAACTGGCTTGTTCTTGTCAGGTGGCACGCCAGTTATGGCATCTACTGGAAGTCTCATCTCTCTGCCGAAATTCACTCTTGCTGGAGTATGTCCCGTGCTATCGTGCACTGCCGATCGATAAGACATCAGAAATAGTGGAATATACCGGTCCCAGTCCTTCTGATGGTCATCGACAACCTTAGCCAGGTGATTCTCCAGGGTTTGGTTAAATCTTTCCACCATTCCGTCCGACTGTGGATGCGCAGGTGTTGTGCGTGTTTTGTAAATCCCCAGAAGGGTACACATTTCCTGGAACAGTGCAGATTCGAAGTTTCGGCCTTGATCGGAATGGATCTCCAAAGGAACGCCATACCGACACACTACTTCTTCAACCACCTTCTTTGCCACTGTCGTCGCTTCCTGGTTGGGTATGGCGAAAACTTCGGGCCACTTTGTGAAATAGTCCTGGATCACCAATATGTATTTGTTTCCGTCATTTGTAATTGGAAATGGTCCAGCGACGTCGATGGCAATTCGTTCCCAAGGGGCTCCCACGTTATACAGCTGAAGCTTGCCCCTGCTTCTAGTCTGTGGTCCTTTCACAGATGCACACGCTGTACATTTCCGACACCACTGCTCTATGTCATCTCTACAATTGAGCCAGTAATACCGCTGTCTCACTTTCAGTAGAGTTTTCTTGATCCCCAGGTGTCCACCAGAAGCACCATCGTGTATTTCCTGTAGCAGGGGGACCACTTCACTTCGTGGTACTATCACTTGTGTAGTCACCTCCTTGCCATCATTCGATTCCCATTTCCTACAGAGCACATCATTCTCCAGGACTAAACTGTCCCACTGCGCCCAGTAGCTCTTTGTGACGGGACTAAGTGACGATACTTCACTCCACTGGGGCCTAGCTCCACTACGCATCCAGTCCAGTATCGGTCGAATATCGTCATCTTCTTCCTGGGATTTCTTGAAGTTGCCTTCTGTTCTAATCAAGTTCACGTGTTCTCGGGCTTCGTTCTGCTGGCAGTGTCTGCAGTCTTCATCACACGGACGCCGCGACAGGGCATCAGCATTGTTATGCCCTTTTCCACTCCGATGTTCCGTCACAAAATTGAACTCCTGCAGCTGCTCGAGCCATCTTGCAACTTGACCCTCCGGGTTTTTAAATTGTAGCAGCCATTTCAATGCAGCGTGGTCCGTCCTCAACGTGAACTGCCTTCCTATGAGGTACTTATGGAAGTGCTGCAAGGTTTTTACTACAGCCAGCAGTTCTCGTCGAGTAACGCAGTAGTTCCTCTCGGGCTTTGAAAGCGCCTTACTGAAGTAAGCGATCACGATCTGTCTGTCACCTTGCACCTGTGACAATACGCCACCAATTCCCGTATTGCTGGCATCAGTGTCAACGACAAATCTTCCATCTCTGCTCGGATACCCCAGTATAGGTGCTTCACATAACCGCTGCTTCAGCTCGTTGAATGCTGCCTCACAATTCTTGTCCCAGATAAAATCTCGTTTATCCTCAGTCAGTTGATGCAGAGGTTTTGCAATGTCCGAAAAACTCATAACAAACCGTCTGTAGTATGTGCATAGCCCTAGAAATGCACGAACTTCTGTTTTGTTCTTCGGAACTGGCCACTGTTGCACAGCCTTTATCTTCTCAGGGTCGGTTCTCACTCCGTCGGCGGAAATCACATGTCCTAGGTAGCTGACCTCCTTCTTGAACAGGGCACACTTCTTTGGGCTTAGTTTTAGGTTAGCCCCTCGTATCCTGGTGAACACTTTTTCCATGTTCCTTAGGTTTTCCTTAAAAGTGCGGCCCATTATAATGACGTCATCCAAATATACTAGACAGACGTCACCAAGAAGACCAACCATGACTCGTTCCATGAGGCGTTCAAAGGTTGCTGGAGCATTGCACAACCCAAAAGGCATGACGTTAAATTGCCACAGGCCATTGCCAATGCCCGTACTGAACGCTGTCTTTTCTTTATCCTTCTCGCTGATTTCCACTTGCCAGTAGCCACTTTTCAAATCAATGGTTGAAAACCACCTCATACCACTGAGCATATCCAGCGTATCGTCGATCCTCGGCAAAGGATAACTGTCCTTCTTCGTGACGTTATTCAGCATTCTGTAGTCGACACAGAATCTTGTACAGCCGTCCTTTTTCTTCACAAGAACGACAGGAGAAGACCATGGGCTCGTAGAAGGTTCAATTATACCACTATCAGCCATGTCCTTTACCATTTCTGCCACTTCAGTTTCTTTAGCCCAGGGTATGCGGCGCGGTCTCTGTTTGATCGGTCTAGCATCACCTGTGTCTATCTCATGCTTGACGAGGCCTGTTCTTCCGCAGTCCTTTCCCGTTGCAAAAATATCCTGAAACCGTAGCAGAAATTCCCTGGCTTGCTGTAGTTCTGAGGTCGACAAATTCTTCTTAGAACTTTCCAGAAGTTGCTGGATGTGATCAGGTTCACCTTTTGTCGAGTCCTGCTTCACTGGAGATGTGTTGATTTGGCGGAGATACTTCACTTCTTCACATCTCCCAACAACACTGTTTTTCTTCAAATGGACATCCTTTTTCCCAAGATTTACAATTCTAACTTTAGATTTCCCTTTCGTCATTACTAATGTCCTCGCAGTGATGAGTTCCGGGTGCCGGCCAGTATCCTCAACTATTACACACCTTTGTTGCCTGATTTTCTTGGGGAATTTTACTTCGACTAAAGTTTCTGTTCTCGGAGCCAATGTCGTATCTTTTAAACAATAGAGGTTACATGTGTTTACTCCTCGCAGGAACACTTCTTGGTCTAGAAACTTCAATACTCCCCTATCAATGTCCAGAGTACACCGGTACTTCTGCAAGAAGTCCAGACCCAGAATGCAATCATCGGTAATATTCGCAATTAATACAGAATGGGTGTACACTTGATCACCAATTTTTAACTCTACATCTGTATCACCGAGGACGGAGACTGGCTGGCCGGTTGCTGTCTGAAGTCGGCAGGATGGAGACTTTCTTTGCCACAAGATCGTGCGTTTCAGCAACTCAGGTCTTATAATAGTCCGTGACGCCCCGGTGTCAACGGTGAAATTACAAGCACGTTCATTCAGTGTTCCTTCGATGGTTAGACTATTTCCGTTATGGACTTGATTGATGGTGATGACTAAGGCCTTTAATTGACCAGCCGGCACGCACCCCGCAGCCCTAGCGACATTAAGTTTTATCGTCTTCTCGTTAACTTGGGTTGCGGAGTCCACACTTGCCCTCTTCCTCTTGGGACAATCGGTACGAATGTGCCCTTTTTCTCTGCACCCGTAACACGTCGGAATATAGCGGGACGTTGCCGAAGAAGAAAACACCCCTTCTCGGTGACGCGGCTGCACTGAAGGCGAAACCACTACTTCTCGAACTCTGTGCGTGCGTGAGTCCTGTCGTACGGCTTCCACTTCCAAAGCGTGAGCCATTGCACTTTTCAGAGTTTGGTGGTGCCCAAGTCGCACCGTAGCCCTCACTTCAGAATCCCGTAGTCCGTCGATGAATGCCTGCACCAGATTAACTTCCACAGTCTCCGATGTCATCGACCTATATGCACGCCGCACCAACCGTTCAACCTCGACACCCCACTGTTGGAGGCTCTCGTTAGGTCTCTGTGTTCTCTCGCGAAGCTGCGCGCGGAATACGTGCTCGAGGTGCTTGTCACCATAGCGAGTGTCTAACCCTTCCATTAGACGCTCCAAGGTCCTGCCGTCTGAAGGAAGGTTCTCTAGAACCAGTAATGCATCTCCTCGTAGTGCCAAGGTTAACGCCGCGAAAGACTGCTCATCATCCCAGCGGTTCGTTTTTACCAACGTTTCAAATTGGTATCTAAACGCGGTCCATGATGACGTGCCGTCAAAACGTGGCACATCAAGCTTTACGGCCGACGTACAGTGGGTGTGCGCTGATGAGCCAATGGCAACGGGTTCGCGTGCTTCTAACTTGACAATTTTTTTATTTATGTCCAGCAGGCGATCTTCGTGGCCATCTATTCGGGTTTCCAAAGTATCAGTTCGGGCGGAAACCTCCTTGACCTCTAAGGTGAGATTCTTGACTTTCTCGCCCAGCGTGACGAGGCCGTGATCGATTTTCTCGAGGATCAGGTTTTGCTTAGCCTCTTGATCGCGGCGAGCGGCTTCCTGTTCGCGGCGAGCTTCTTCCTGGTTAGCCGCGATTAGGTCCTGGAGCTGGCGCTGGTTAGCTTCCTGTTCCCGGCGAGCGGCTTCCTGTTCGCGGCGAGCGGCTTCCATACTAGCTTGCATGGCAGCCAACACGGCAGCGAGGCTCATTTCTGAAGTTGATCCTGTTGGCATCTCAGCAGCTGCCGTTGCTCCCATACTAGCCTGATTTTCCTCCTCTAGACGGTGACGCGCAGCATCCATTTCCGTTTGTCTTCTTGTTCGTGGTCGCTGTTCGTCGTCTCTCTGCAGTAATGGCATCTCACTTCTGACACCAGTTTTTACGAACGTGAGTAATCAAATGCCGGTTTACTTAGAGAGAGATTTATTTTCCACAAACAAAACACCAATTTAGTCCAATCGTCAATAAACCACTTCGTAATGCACTCTAGAGATCCGTAAGAATATCGCTTAGGTCGTCGTATGGATGAAAACGTTCTTCACTCGACTTGGATATTCGCACTTGATCGCAGTCGAAATTAAACTGACTCACGTCCGGCCAGTGAACACGTATTTATACTCAGAGCCAAGAAAATTCTAGATACCGAAGGTTCGAGGCCACACCGGAACAATACCGAACAATAAACATTATTTTTATTACTCGTAGGTAGGTACCACTTTACCCTACGACTCATACGAATTTCGACCTTATGGTACAAGACGGAAGGTACAAATTCCTTTACTAGGTTAGTTAAATACCTACAAAAGTTCTCAGAATTATTGAGTACCTACTTATACGTGGCGGGTTTTTCTAGAATTTGCTAGGCCCTGGTACGTACTTCTATTCTGGAGGTTTCGACTAGCAATGCGTTTTAATTATTCGGTGATACTCTTGACTTTGTCGAAGAAACGACGTGTTCTATTTCCACGGCGTAACATTATTAATATCTATGAGACTGTGAGCGTAGTGGGAGAAATTTTTCTTTTGTAAACATCTCAGTGCAAATATAATAATGATCTGTATCTTTTATTATACGGTTTTCCAGCAACAGTTTTTTTTTTCAAATCTGTCATTCATTAAGATGATTCTAGAAGTCCATCCTTCTTTCACGCTCGCACGGTCGACATTTTAACACATAATAAAGCCCCTGTTCATCCCACCATCTCCTTTATAGTCTGCCGTAACCACATCTCACTGTCTCATGGCACCAACCTTGTGTTACTTTTTCCGATTACCGGGCATGCAGCAGGCAATGTGAATGTCGACCTCAGTAGATTATAACCCAAAAAAAAATGCACTACATTTTGATTCTCCACTGTAAATACTGCTATACCGACTACTCCTAACTGATGTCGGAAATGTTTGCAAGACAGCCAATTTCAACGGAGAACAGGCCTCGACTCTGGAGGTAATTAGTATAATACAAAAGTTGTGCACTATCCTTCCCTGACTCCCAGAGTCAAGAGTCTGGGTTACCGATTTTATTACGATTTTGAAGGTGGGAAAATTATCTTTAGTTCAATACAAGATTAGCCTATCAGGTTCTACCCGGGGGGGGGGGAGCTTGGGGGCCCCCGCCTAAACCTAGCTAGGCCATTGGTCTTACATCGAGAGTGCCTCACACATAAGATTACAAGCAATAATACCTAAGTACCTTGTTGTGGTAGGCGATGCACGAGACGCCCGAGCGGCGCGAGCGCATGGGCGCAAGGTTGGTCCACTGGTTCGTATCCGGGTCGTACACTTCCACGCTGTTCATGCACTCCTGGCCGTTGAAGCCGCCCGTTATGTAGATCTTGTCTGGAACAACGACGATAATATTAATTGAGATAAATATAAACTCTTATGTTTAAAATAATTAAACTTAAAAAATATAGTTTAAAACTAAGAGCGTAAAATTAAAAAGCGACTTTAAGAGCTTGTGGATGAATTAATTCCTTGTGTACTATTTATGTGTATGTCTAGTTGGTACACAAGCTTGGCTTAGCTTGGGATGCGATGGTTTTGTGTGATAGTTGTGGGGAAAAAATATAAGCAAGTAAATTTAAAATTGTATTTATACGCCAACTGATCAATATGTATTCTTGTTTGTATATCATAAATGAGAATGGGCGTTACAAATAACGTGGTCCACGTCGCCCACGCCTAATACTGCCTCTTGTCTTGCAGTGTTCGGGTGTAATATATTTGAAAATATATACATTTTTTTCCACTGCCAAAAATCCTCGTAGAATTTGCTATCGTGGTAATTTCTGCCTGATCAGTTAAACAAAAAATTACTTGAATTCTGCGGCATGGCGATAAATGAAAAACGCAAGCAAAAATGAACTTAGCGGTGGCCAGGCGGAAGTGTCTTTGATAGTACCCCTTAGCCACGTCAGATGTTGCCCCACCTCTGGCACCCAAAAATAAAACGACTGGCACCCACCGTATCATCATGTATCTAGAATACGCGCTTGTTAACTGAGACACGGCGCGTTGCACGTTGCGTGTTTGCGCGTGCGTTGACGCGGCCCACTGCTGAAATGTACGACGAACGCCCAAGGCGTTGCCCATCGCGCCGCTCTTCCGTGAGTACTTACTATCTAAGGCGGCTGCGCTTGCGTCGGATCGCTGTGCGTTCATGGGCGCGACAAGCGACCACTGGTTGGTGCGGTGGTTGAACCGCTCGGCCGTGTTCTGTCGGTGGTGGCCGTCGTAGCCGCCCATCGCGTATATCGTCTCCCCTAGAACCGCCACTGACACATAACAGCGACGTGCGTTCATCGGTGCTACCTGTATTGACAAATTATGCTGTAAAGATATTCGAAGTAAAAGACACTCCATAGTTCCATTAGCCACCTCTTCATCATCATTTGAGCCAAAACACGTCCACTGTTTCACATAGGCCTCCACCAAGCGTCGCCACCGCGACCGGTCTTGTGCATTTAGCATCCATCAGATTCCAACAATCCTGACCAGGACATCGTTCCACCTAGTGAAAGGCCTTCCAATGCTGCGTCTTTCGGCACGCGGTCACACCTCCAGAACTTTTCGGACCCAACGGCCATCTGCTCAGCGAGTAATATGTGCCCTGCTTATTGCCACCTCTTAGTTCTTGCAAAATGAAACGGGGAACCGAATTATCCGGCAATATACTCGGTTCGATTCGAAGACATGTGACATCCACCAACCCGCACTGGGCCCGCGTGGTGGATTACGGCCCATTCCCCTCTCTTAGAGAGAAGGCCTGTGTCCCTGCAGTGGGAACATTAAAAAGGCTGATGATGATACTCGGTTCGGTAAGTACTTTAAAGAATTATTCGGTTATTCGTTGAAACCATTATTCGGCGCATCTTTAACATAAAGTTAATGAAATACCTCTCGCCAAGACTTGGTGACTGCGTCGAAGCAGCGGCAGGAGTTGAAGTAGTCCATGCCGTCGAAACCACCGATCACGTAGATGCAGTAACCCAGGACGGCTGTGCCGTGGTATGCTCTGGGTCCTGCAGGGTCCACTTCTTCTACCTGAGTAATGCAAGTTATTTTAGAAAATTAAATCTACTGTGCGGTGTTTGCTGTGACTTGTCTTTTCCTTACAACGTATGGAAATTGTTGAATAAAGACAAATCGACAATATGAAGACTTTTTTAATATGTAGGTACACTTCTACTTGAACTCCATGTCATTATAATATTGCATTGTTATACGATTTACACCTGCATGCAAAATTGCAGCTCAATCAGTTGAAGATATCTGCTTCAAAATTGAGTTGCAAGATAATAAAAAGCCTTGTAAAAAAAGCCTTTGTGAAGTATTTTTTTTAGCATTGCAGTTTTCAAAATTTTATTCATCATTATCGGCTTGAGGTTGGACTATAATTGAGGTAATCTTCTTATATATAAAAATAAATCTGCTATTTGTTAGTCCCGCTAAAACTCGACAACGACTAGACCAATTTGGTCAATTTAGGAAGGGAAGGAAGGAAGATTAAAACTGTAAAAAAATTATCCTTATTAGGCGGTACGAAGTTTGCCGGGGCAGCTAGTATGTATATAATTATTGCTAATATTGCAATAAAAAATGGTACCTACCTTTATCCAGCGATCCGCTCTCGTGTCATAAGTTTCAATAAAAGCCGTCGGTGAACCACCACTCCATCCTCCAATTGCGAACAGAACCTGAGTTAACACACCGCAGTTAGTTCTTTTTAAATTACTAGGTTGAAAATATCTTTCAAAATATGTTCATAGATTATGGATTACCATAATCGATTCGAGACTATTAAGTCTAGGGTGCTCTATCGTAGACCACATCATCGCTTACCATCTGCCCTCTAGTCAAGTTACGATAGTTTCATTAACGTCGAACGCTACGAGTTGGCCACGTCCCAAATTAATTTATTCTGACGTCACCGCTAAGCTTAATCATGTGGTCAGAATAAAGAAATTGAAGGCGTGGCTCATTCCAAGCGGTCGGCGTTAACGAAGCGATCGTAACATGGCTTGAGATGACTGGTGAGATAGTGGTAAGTGCAATACGAATAATAATTAAAAAAAATAAGTACAGGTTATTTATTCAATTGGGTCTAGATTCAATTGGGTCAATAACCTGGTAAAATTGAAGCTTTTCGATTGAAGTACTTGTCGTTAGATCATGAGAAAATAATAATTAAAATTTATAAAATTACGAAGAAAAAATAACATTACTTCGTGCGGGACTCGAGGGCGAGCGATCTCCGGCGTAGCCACTTCACCGTCTCTCTGAGCAATCATCTCCAAGTCGTACAGAAACTTCAAGGTTTCAATAATAATTGGCCGTGAACCTTCGTTACCAGTTACGTATGGATGGTCTTTTACGTTTTCTAAGAAAAACTGAAATTAAAAACGTAATGCATTAAATTACAAAGTTCACATGAAATAACTGATTTCGTGAAGTTCGTGAAAACACTAATAAGCATTTACGAGTTCACGAATTCTAAGGCCGTGACATTTCTGGGCGTATTTGACCGGCCTTTTTCCAAACTTTTCTTCTTCATAGCTCTCAATTATACAGAACGTGTCTGCTGGAGACTGATTTATGGATAGTTTATCCCTTTTTTTTTTATTGCCCTACAGCAAGAGTAACTCCTGTATCGTTAGTGTGTAACATAAAACATATGAACAAGGTGTCCTGGGGCCATGGGTCGATGCGAAAGAGTAACACCAGGGAACTGGGATCAAGGCAAGGAAGGTACAGGGTGGGTCACGTATCAGTAAAAGTCTGACATGATTTCCCGCTCCGCTCAAGGGCGGGATTTGTTATTGGATGATTTTTCACACTTAAAAAAGAAACATACACAAGGTTCCCATCTTAACACTTGTCTGTAGGCCCTACTAAATATTAGCTCCATGCAAAAATCGAACCCGCCACACGCATTACCTACATTTCTAGGATTAATTATGGTCTCTACGCTAAGCTTCTGGGCAGGTGTATTCCTTCTTCACAGAACAGAGATAGTGAGCAAACCCGAACCTAATAATTGTAAAAACAATACTCAGAACAACTACATTAATAAGATTTCTTCATGAAAACTAATAATTACTTGGGTGTCCAGTAGTCCGAGTCGTATACTGCCCATCAGTTTGACGGTGTGCTGCCAACGGCTGTCGGGGTCATAGTTGACCCAGCGCAGCACAGCCTCCCACACCACCTCCTCACTCTTCACGTTCAGTTCGTCTTCCAGTATAATCGAGTTGAGTTCCTCGAGAGGCAGGTGGAGGAATTCATCGCTTTGGGTCGCCACGGTCACGAAGTAACGCAGGAGGTAACGCCTACCGTCTGCCTCAAGCTTATAACAAAACACGCGTCTGCAACAACGCCACCTAGTGTTAGTTAGTCAGCTTACTTTAGAAAAGTCATTCCAAAAAGGGAAAAGGAGAAACAGAATTTGAAACTAATCGATAGCTGCTTATTGAGTCTTTTACTTTGTGTCTTCAATTAGAGACTCATCAGCACAATCTGTTCTAGACAGACTTTTGAACTATTTTAAAATAGATGCAAGCAGTGGGATTATCATCTTGAAGACTTTCTTTCTTTGAGTGGTATAGTTAAAGAGTCTGTATGCTCGTTGGTGTAGGTTCAGGTTTATCTCCGGTCTCCCCATCCTCAGCTTGGGGATCAAGAGGTTAACCACCAACGGCGATTTTGTCTGGTAATTAATTTGGCATCCTGGTCGCCAGAGTTGTATGTCTGAGACTAGGCCCTCCATCTCGTTTAACTCTCCAACCCCCGAAGGTGACGGAAGAATTGGCGAAATAGAGTATTTGGTCGAGGATGGTGCGACTGTGCAACCCTGGCGGAATAAAGAGTTTTTCGGATTCATTTGACGTCTACCTTGAACAAAAGTCTGACAAAACCCCACTAACCTCGCAAACATCATAATACCCAGACAGTTCTTGGGATTCAGCGAGGCTCTCAGATGGTCACAGCAGAGCTGCAGGACGCCGAGGAAGGCGAGGTAGTCGGCGGTCATGAGCAGCTCGTGCACGTTGGTGTCCGTCACGTCGATGCGGCGCAGGTATGCATACTCGATCAGTAGCAGCAGGATCTCGGAGCGCACGCCCGATATCAGCACGTCGCTTTGTTCGCGAGAGTGCAGTGTTGTTGTAAATAGTGCCCTGTTGACCGTTAGATATGGTTTAATTTGCATTAGCAGACACATTTCGTTGCATATTAAAGCTGTAAAAAAAAAATCAGCGCCATCAACCAGATTATACCATTACTTATCTCATCTATACTATAATACTTTGCTATCGTGCTGTTGTGCCATCTTAAGAGTCCTTTTAAAAAAACTCTGCAGAGCGCATTGTTCCCGCGCGCCTCAAGTAGTTATTCAGCAAAATCGTGGGAGCACTGCAGAAGGGTTAAAGCAAACAGGGGCCTAGGACTCATGTCTGAAAGGAAGGCTCTAGCCCTTGTGTGTAGGAACGGAGTGGGTTGTTTAGTCAGTGAGTCTGACACTGTTTCCCACTCCGCCTAAGGGCGGGATTCGTCATTGGATAATTTTTACCCTCCATAAAAAAAAACTTTATGGGATATTTTCATTCTTCTGTCAGTCTCTCAAGACTTTTTATCTCAGGAACATGTGTACTAATAGACCCTGTGTTGCTTGTTCATGCCAAATTTTAGAGTCCGGTTTCTGAGAGGAAGGTCCGAACCCGTTTAGTCAGTAAGAGTTTGAAACTCTTTAAGGACGGGATGCGTCACTGAATAATTTTTATCCACAATAAAAAAATACTAGCTATGAATAGAGAGTGAGAGTCGTACAGGAAGTATGGGCTGCAGGCAGAGAGTATGGCGCGGTGCACGGGAAAGGCGGCGCCGTCGTCCGCGCGCACGATCGCGTCGCAGAGCAGGCGGCACTCGCGCAGTCGGTGCAGCGCCTGCATCGCCGCCACCGACATGCACCGTCCAGTCTCGCGACCCGCCGTCTGTCCACACAACCAACGTTACTACAACTGTGTCTACACTGCCTTCGAACCATCCAGTTACTTCATTTGCTCAGAAACGCTTAATATGCTGTACTACATCTCAGTAAATGGCTTTAGTATCGCCATGGCTTATAAGTTTTACCGCTTCGAATGTCAGTTTTCAGGCTTGAACCTGGCACTAGAGGTAAGCATTGACAAGCTATATTCCAGTTCTTTTATATTTTCCAGAAAGAGGCAGTAATGCAAAACAGGACCAACATCACACATTTCCTATATCGCACAAATGAAGTTTTCCGCACAATTGGATCAGACACAAAATCCGTCCGGTTGTTAGATTCCTGAAAACTTTCAATAGCTGTTCTGCATCTCGATAAAGATGCTTTGCGATTATCACCAGGAACTTGCTTGGCGCCAGTGCCTTTAAGCTTCCCAATTGACATTTTGGGTTAGCAGTTATACTACTGCAACATCGAACAATTAACACAAATATGGCACACCATATTAAGCGTGTTTAAGCAAATAAAGATACTAGACCGTTCACTACCTTGAGCAAGTGTTGCCGGCGAAAATAAATTGTTGAAAAAATTGCCAGTGCCAAGAGTATAGTTGAAAGAAGGATAACTATGAGGATCCGTATTCCAAGTAGTGTGATACATTGTTGGAATGTTAGACAGGTTGTAGAAATACTGTTTCCCCAAGTTTTCTTCTCTTCTGGCTAGAAGAAAATAACATGAAAATCCCAAAGTGATTGTTGTTTTTGTTGCTGGTGTTCAAATAAGCAAGCGCACTCTTATTGTACGCAATTGCGCATAGTTAGGGATATTTAAAGCTTTAAAATATTTAAAGATTCAACAAATTAAGGACAGTAGTCTTCATTTGGGGTCCGTTGCTGTTTATTGGGTTTGAAAAAGGGATAATTTCTTCTTATTTCCGCAAATCCCAGTAACATCCGCTTGTGCGGCCGCAGCGGTACATCCAGGCCTCTGATACGTTAGTACTTACTGTGTTATTCGGGTCGTTTTCCATTTCAGTGTGACTTTAACGCAAAGTCATCATTATTAAATTGTCACGCATTAAAAAAATCTTAAGTGTAAATTGGACGTGTCGACACAATCGAGATTTGGCTCAATAAATTTATAAAAATAACCGTAAAAAATAACTCAAAATAGCAGAATCAAGTCATTTGATAAAACATTTTAGGTTAGCAAAAAAATGATATAAGAATGACAATCATGTCACACCTTTTTTTTCCAGATGACATTACTGGACAATAGTATTTTCATTTTCAGCGGTTACCTTGCTGAAATCAAAAACGTTTATAATGATACTTTTTCAGTAGATAACGGCGTCCGTGGTGAGCATGCATGAAGGTTGGGACTTTAAGGGTGAAGTTCAAAGTTTATACTGTTTATGTAAAGTCGATGAAAAAAAGAAACAAATGTATTAAGTATTTTGTTTTTATTAGGAAAATAATTTTCTCACAAAGCTGTCACATTCGTAGCCACACACGACATAACATTAACAGATGTTTAATAGTAATTACTTAATTAACATACCTGCGTAATAATATACATACATACTACAAAGTTACTTCTAATCTTAAAAATAGAAAAATATTTACAAAAACTCTTAGCGAATATTTTTAGCTACCGAAATTCATTTAAACAGTAATTTTCACTGAACTCAGTAGCACTAAATTCTGCACTAAACTCCGTTGCACAATGTTCTGCACTGAACTCAATGGCATAGTATTTTGCACTGAACTCAGGGACACAGTATTCTGCAGTAAACTCAGTTGCGCAGTGTACACTAAACGTCATTACATTTGTATGAATACTTCTTTCTTAACATTACGTTAGTGAGGTTCAGTTAAGAGGAGTGGTGGTTTCCTTCGCGTGGATGCCGTCTGCTCTGAGTCGTGACAACAGTGACTTGTATACTACAGGAGCGAAGGGCAGTACCACACCACGCTCTTGGATTTCACCTGAAAACAAATGGAAATGTATGAATGTATTTTAGCTCTACGTTAAAAAATGCCCTGCAAAGACTAACCTTCCGAACAGAATAAGTATTTCAAGAGACATCTTTCAAGGACGTTTCAAATTTAAACAGTTTTAGCTGATTAGTGGTGCAACGGATCTCTGTTTCTGTTTCCGCAAGTGCGGAAGTTCCGCGCGATTTTCAACATCCGTTTCTGCTTCTGTTTCCGCAATTTTATAACGGATATTTAAACGGAAGTTTACTGGAATATTAATAAAATGTTCAGTTGCAAAGTTGCAATATAAACAATATTGCAACTTTGCAACTGTAATAGATTTCTATAATTTATTCTATAAAAGATTTCTAATATATCTATTTCTAGATTTGGGGTATTTATTTTTTCATATTATTTACACTTCCGTTTCTGCTAAAATTTACTTTTGACATCTGTTTCCGTTTCTGGTTCCGCTAAGACACTTCCGTTGCAACACTAATGTCTATGCTGAAGAAGTCCATGGGCCTCCCTAAGTGTGGCTATATCGACCTATTCTGTGCCTCTCGCATCCATTAGATTTCCACGACAGCGCCCAGACCATCATTGCCAGAAGCAGCACTGAAAGACCACACACAAGGTGGACTTGTGTGAGGTCTATCAATGCTGCTTCTTCTGTAATGAAAACACCATAATCGAACCTTTCGGTTGCATCAACTATCTACTCTGCGAGCAATGTGACCAAACCACTATACGCCATAAGCGATAGTCCAGGGCCTCAACTCTGCTATTACAATAGTGTCAGAATATTCAATAATTGATTTCATAATTGATGATTTTGACAAGTTTGGTAATCTACTAATATACCTAATGGTTCCTTTGATCAACAACTGAGACTCTATTGAAAGGAATGGCTTTTTTTATGGTAGTTGAAAATCATCCAATGACGAATCCCGCTCTTGGGCGGAGCGGGAGACAGTGTCAGACTCTTACTGAATAAAAAACCTACCCCATTCCTTCCTTGCCTTATTCCCAGAGCCGCGGTAATACTTTCGCACCAACCGTCGGCTCCAGGCTTCGACCCTGTAGGGCCCCTACAGTTTGCTGACAGCTCCTTGAGGCGCGCGGGAAAGGAATGGCTTAGAACGGGAACCTTGTACATAATGACAAATTAATGTCTAACGTATGCGGTAATCTGCCAAAATTTTGACAGTTCCTTTGATCAGTGACCCATCACTATGACTTGGTGTAACATGGTGCAGTCATTGCTTTTAATTTGTTACAAGACAACTCGTATCACTACTCTATTACGAGCCCACTGACCGCCCAATGATCGGTCTTTATGAATTAACAGATTATGAACTCAGGCCATACATAGCTTGCTGGAGTCTCCTTACATGGTCCCTATTTGTCACGCGTGCTTTTTGTGTAATCTTAACAGATCCAAGTCCTTACCATCCAGCACCATCTTGGCGGCGATGCCGGTGGGCAGGCCCACAGTCCAGGCCATGGCGGTGTGCTTGCTGGGGTCTCCCCGCACCGTCATGGTCACTTCACGTCGCTCCCGCTTGCCATCGCTCCACGTCACTCCGAGCTCGTGGCGGAGTACCACCAGGTCTGTCTCGTCTTTTTCTGTAATGGACATATATTATCTACACTAATGTAATAAAGAGGTAAAGTTTGTTTTTTTGTTTGTAGCAGGTAATCTCTGGAACTACTGGTCCGATTGCAAAAATTTTAGTAACAATACAAAGCTGCTTTACTCCTGAGTGACATAGGCTATATTATAGGCATATTTTATGTACGCGGGTGAAGCCGCCGACAAAAGCTCGTTATGACTATAAGTGTGGGTAGACTATGAGTCATGCCTCGACTATCTGTTTAACTAAAAAGAGGAGTTGTTTACTGTGCATGGATGGGGATGGAGTTTGACATGACCCTCCCCTCTTTTCACAACACATGACAATCCCGCACACCGCAGCCAATAAATTAGGATTAATCAAAACAGAGGAAGATAGGTACAACATGGGCACTATGGAATTCGGCAGCTAATGCTATGTCGCTCGCACGACAGCACCGGTTCTAGTTTCAGTCTTTGTCTATCAGTGACTACATGTAGTGTAGGTTTTGTCACACGCTCAATTTCTTGGTTGAGATACGTCAGACCAGGTTTCTTGGGGGTGTGGCCAGCTACAAGCGCTCACTCTATACGAAACGTTTGTAACTTGGCTAGGGAGGTAGTTGTCTGAAAATTTCGCAGGCAATAGAATAGAAATAGCTCTATAATCTATATATATAAAAGGAGAAACTGACTGACTGACATATCAACGCACAGCCGAAATTACTGGGACTAGGCGCGTGATATTTTGCATAGGGCTTCCTTTTATGGTGTAGGCGAACTGCAAGAAAGGATATTCCAAAATTCACCCCTTAAAGGGTCATCCCTTCAACGGTCGGACACAAAGTTTGTGCGAAAACCTATTTTCACGCGGGGAATGAAGTAATTAAGTCCAACTTACGCAACTGCAGTCGCTTGCTAAGATAATGGCTGACGGTGTCGAGGGGAGTGCCGCATTTGACGATCTCCACGTCGTCCAGCAGCCCCAGCGACTCCAGCGACTGCGCGCCCGCGGGGCCGATGCGCTCTGACAGGCGCGTGCGGAGGTTCTCGAAGAAGATCGACGAGTCCACCAGGCCCAGGAGTTCACACGCAAATTGACGCTGTAAAAGTTAGCATAGCGTCAGCTTTATAATTTCTTTTGACTGACCTGTCAGTCTAGTAGTTAGTGACCCTGACCCTGATGCCGGAGGTCGTGGGTTCGATTCCCAACAAGGACAAAGTTTAGGAATATATAATTATGTATATCAGTTGTCTAGTACTCATAACACAAGCTCTGCTTAGCTTGAGACTAGATGGCGTTGTGTGACAATTAAAAAAAATGTTCCCACTGCTGGGACTCAGGCCTACGCTCTAAGAGAGGGAATGCGATAACATCGCGGCCAACAACGCGACAATCGCATCGCGTCGTGTGGTTAAAAAAACAAAAAAACATACCCATGTGATCTTAGGTCCATCCGGATGTAAAGACGTGTGAGGGTTGGGGTCCACCAGACCGAATAACTGCATAGCTATCATATTATCGGCAAAACCTGCATTGACAAATACAAAATATCAGTCGTTGATAATGACAAATCCCGCCCTACTGACTGACTAAACGACCCACCCCGTTTCTTCTGTGTTCTAAGGCCCTGATGTATCGCTTTCGCATCAACCAATGGCCCCAGGAGGCTTCGGCACTGCTGGGATTGGCTATTACTTGCTGACAACTCCTTGAGGCCCACGGGAACAGTATGCGCCACCGTCGACTTGGGCTTGTTCCGGACTGTTACTGAATGGGCGGACAGCGTGCTACCCATTGCCACTCGGCCACTCCTCCTCGCTACGGACAATGGCCTCTACCAAACGGTACACGGTAACCAACGGTAAACGGAGTGGGCGCTTTAGTCAGTCAAAGTCTGCAACTATCTCCCACTCCGCCCAGCGGAGTTGTCTTTGGATGGTTTATACGCACCAAAAAAAATTGATTTTTCGCGACAACCGTTGAACGCGAAGTTGTGCAAGAAGATCCAATCACGAGCTTTCAACATCTTATATAGCAAGGAGCCCTACTTGGTATATAATATGTTGGTAAAACAAACCTTTGTATCTGATGGTTCCTCTGAACATGGTGTGCGCGTCCTCGATGCCGTACAGCCGCGAGTACATGGTGCTGTCTCTGTTGGGGAAGCCCTCGAAGGCGAAGCCGGGCAGGAAGTTTAGTTCACGAGCCACTGACATCAGTTCTCCTCCGCTCAGGACTTCTACGATCTGGGAAACCGAATTAAATACGAAATTTATTTATTGAATTATAACACCTTTATAGACGCGTCCAATGCGATGCTACAACTAGCACTTAAAATTACATAATTTAATACAAAAAGTTCGGGTCCTACATTTCGGCAGGCTTTGGCTAAATAAATCCTCCGACAGCGCTGTATTATTAATTATACGTATGGCTCGTGACAAAGTACCTAATTGCTGCAAGGCGTTCCGATGACAGGATAAACAAATACATAAAATATATGAAGTTTATTTGGTCCATAAGTACAGTAGGGCCGTTTTAGCTTGGCGAGCCTGAAGTTAATCTCTGCGAACTTGAGCGCTTGTGCACTTGTACCAAAAATAAATGGATTAACCTTTCGAGTACCGAAATTAGGGACATAATACAAAGACAATAGGTATGTGAACGTCGGCGTTTCCTTAGGGCTAAAGAGTAAAAAAAAATATCAATAAAATTTGTTATCGGCAATAACATCTGCTTATAGTATTTATTTTTTTCGAGTCTAATTTGCCACGCAAACAGAAAAGATGCCAACGTGCTACTACCGCGCCACAGCATCGCTACAAACATCGCCGTGGGGGAGGGGCCTTAGTTTCTTCTATTATATTTTGGGAGTATGCGGAACAGAGAGTAAAATCCCGCAACCCTCCATTGCATAGAGAGGATCCTCCGACCAGACAGATGTTATAGTCTAGTGAGCTACTATCCGATAGTTGATTTGGAGCAGTTGTATATGTTCAAATCGTGCGGAGAACTTTAATTGCGAGATACAGGATTAGTTCTTATGTAGTCGTGCATATTATACAGTGGAAGATACTAAGGCCCCTCCTCCACAGTTTCATAGCGACTTCATAAAGAATATTTAAAATTAAGTAGGCAACTATTTTATAATTCGTATCTGTAAGATAAATTACCTGTCCTTTGCTGAGATACTTGGCAGCAGAAATAGTGTTGAGTAGCACTCCTCGGGGGTTCCATGAGAACTTGTACCTCAGAGCGTTGTCACTGAACTCTGGCGCTGGTAAACCTAAAAAAAATAATAGGTACTTATACACTTTCTGATGCCTTACGGTCGTCAAAAGTTGGTTCCTTGTTTTAATACTTTGATCCTATGTCGTAGTCAGGGTCTGATGGTGGTCTTGGAAGGTGGCTATAGGAACTCCGTAATACAATTAGATAACCCTAACGTGTTTGTAGTTTTCGGAAAGGTCTTAATGAGTATTAATGATACAGGTAGGTATATACAGAGCTATAAAAGCTTGTTATGAAAAAATATTTTCATTGAAATCTTGTTAATATTGGTGTACAATATAGAGTCTATTTAATTGTTTACCTCCGCAGTACGAAACGAATGAGTCGATTCTTCCTCCATGGTTCTGTATGTCGTGAATGCATTCGAGAGCGAGCAGGTGGTCGATGCCGGGGTCCAAGCCTACCTCGTTTAGCAATGTGATGCCCGCATCCTTTGCACTGGAAACATAAAGAATCTAGCTGAAATAACATAAAACCAAACATCAAAGTTATTATTCTAATTTTTTTTTTAGTCAATAGCTACTATTCATTTTTGTAATTTAAAATTTAGCGCCAAAACGAAAGTCATTTTGTTTTCTACACACTCTTCTGATACCTACTAGGGTTTTTGTAACCAATAACGATACCTTAGTACTTAACAATTTTTCATAAACAAGAAGACTAAAAGCCTACGTCTGTATTTAATCTGCGTATTAGGAGTCTTGATTATCGCCACCGAGCTGCTAGCCTGTCGGTTGTTTGCATTACAAGGAATGTGTATCGGAATTGCACAATTTTGTGATCTGGTTTACGTACTTAGTCTCTACTGGACCATTGTGCGTAATTTTCAGTTTACGCCGCCAATTTAGTTATATCATCGGACCACTAGACGATAGATCAATCGTTTTCTATGGAGATATAATACCAGAAACATCACCAGTGCGTAGACTGCTTATTCTTTTCAAAGTATCACTACAACTTTTGAGTAGACTTCAGTTTCTGAATTCGAACCTAATTTGAAGCGCAAGGCCTTCAAAGCTTCATCCCCGTCGAGGTCGGATGGCAGTTTAATGATACAGACCTACTAACACTTGATTAGTGACTTAGACATAGACTTCATACATTGTGACCATATGCTTTTCAATGCTCAGACGTCTTCTTCACATCTCCATGCCCCCATAAGTGAGACTACCACGCGATCTCTACGATCAATAACATATAGTAACCGCAGAACATACGGCAGTAGCGAGTCTACCAATCAAGCCCTGAAGTTGTCATCAAACTATAGAGGCCCTACAGGGTCGAAGGCTCCTGGGCCAAGGGTTGATGCGAAAGCGTAACATCAGGGCCTGGGAATAAGGCAAGGAAGGAATGGGGTAAGTTGTTTAGTCAGAAAGAGTTTGACACTGTTTCCTGTTCCGCCCAATAGCTGGATTCGTCTTTAAATGATTTTTCCCACTATAAAAGAACTCTAAATTGATATACAGTAACCACGTACGCTTGATGCAGCTCCTGAACTTCAGGCCTGACATAGGACGCGGTGACCATGTGCGCGCCAGTGTTGAGACCGACCTTCCTCATATGGTCTATGCAGGCCATACCGCAATATTGAGTAATATTTAATACAGTTCCTGAACTTAACGCCTCACATATAAGACGCATCCATAAATATGAGCTCCAATATTAAGACAGGCCTTCGTCACATCTCCATGCACTCATAAGTGAGACTAGGACTCCATCACTACGATCATTTACATGTAGTAAGCACTTACGCTTGATGCAGCTCCTGAACCTCAGGCCTCACATAGGACGCGGTGACCATGTGCGCGCCCGTGTTAAGACAGGCGCGCGCCACGAGCCCGTGCAGGTCGTAGGGCAGCAGCGACACCACGACGCGCGCGCGCGACGTCAGCGCCTGCAGGCCGGCCTGGTCTTTAGCGTCCAGGTACTCCGAAGATATGCCGTAGCGATCGGCCAGAGCGTCCGCTTCTTCTTTTACTGCTGATGCTGCAATTATGGATGCAAAGTAACTATTAGGGCATGTCCAGTGTACACACTTGAGACAATTGTTTTAGACAGACTTGTCTACGACATCGAAGACTTGTCTACGACACCGCAGACTTGTCTACGACGTATGTTTTTTCTGAATGCTCTGATGAGACTACTGTAGAGGAGTTACCGTACGTGTCTTAGACAAAACAGTCTTGTCGCAGACAAGTCTGCGTCGTAAACAAGTTAGTCTAAATAGTCTTGTCTCAAGTGGGCGCTCAGTCTTAGAGCAAGCTGCAGTTTGACGCTCTATGAGGACTACTTACCGGGTATTTTATTGATATTAAATGTTTCTATTACCTAACCATTTTACTGGATATGCTGTCCTGCAAGATTCTTAGACGAATGCTATCTAACTTGGTAGTAAAATAGTAGTTAATATTATATATACAAGGTGTCATTGACATGTTAACGCAAACGAATACCATGGATCCAGTACATGATTCTGGACCCCCCAGTGGTGGAATTTTTCGTCGGTTTTTTTTCAAATTTAAAAAAAAAGTTTAGTTTTTTAACTGTATAAAATCGTTATTCTGACAAATTCCAATGATATTTTTAGAAAAAAAAAAGAAAAATAATTTTTTTTTTTACAAAAAAAAATTAATAAAAAAATCATCGAGGCAAATAAAGTCGTTATTCTAACCAAACCCGATGACATTTTTAATTTGGAATGTAATGCACTAATTTTTTTCGCAAAAATTGTTAAATTGACGTTTTTATACAGTTTAATTAAAAAAACGTTAAAAATTCATAAAAAAAAAAATCCATCACTGGGGATAAATGACACCCTGTATATTCGCGTCAAGATTAGACATTTAAAGAAACTTTTTTACTGTCTGTTCAACAACTTATTTATTTATTAAATAATAATAAGTAAAAAAAACGAAAATATACAAACTAAAATTTTCAACCGTACACCCGTGTGTACAGTAGAACAAAGCTATTTTCAAGGTCAAGTTGTAAAAAAAATCGACGCTCGAGGAGAGAATGTTGTACAAACCTACTGTGACAGCAATATTCTTGTCTCTAGCCAAGTACTCCACTACCGGAGCTGACACCAGTCCACTGCCGAGAATCAGGATGGGAGTCTGTTGCTCATTGCCTTCCACCTTATGACGAGATCTACTGGAATATTAAACACTAAAGTTAAAAACGTAGTTTAATCGTAGCTATATTATAATATACTAGCTTTTGTCAGCGGCTTCGCCCGCGTACATAAAATATAGCCTATGTCACTCAGGAGTAAAGCAGCTTTCTATTGTTGCTAAAATTTTTCCAATCGGACCTACTAGTTCCAGAGATTACCTCTTACAAACAAAAAAATAAAAAAAAAAAACAAACTTTACCTCTTTATTATATTAGTGTAGATGTATGTAATGTACATATGCGGCATACTCAGGCCCAATCACACTTAGTGTTTGGGCCTCAGACTGCCGCATGCCGATCAAGTAATGGGTACGAAAAACACGAGATTGGTGTAAACCCAAGCTGAAAATGATCAAACCTAAATAGAAGTAGAAATAGGTACAAAATTGGTGGCTAAAACGTCTTCTTTAGGAATTAACAAAAAGCAATCAAGTTGGTCAGCAACGGTTACATTTTGTACACCCATAATTATACAGTACGGCCGCCGGTTCTTGGCGAGTCTGAAGTTATAAGCTCTGCGAATTTTAGCGCTTAAAAACTCGTACAAAATAAATAGTTTAAACAAATGATTGCAATTTGCTGTTGTTATTGCTGTTAAAAACTGTTATTGGCATTTATTTGTACTAGTTTTCAAGCGCTAAAATTCGCAGAGCCAGTAAAAATAATAACTAAAAATTTTTTTTAGTTTGTATGAAGTCTGAATATAGATTTTTTCAGAATCAGTAACTGAATCAATTCCAATATTTTTTACGTTATGTTTTATTTTTTACTAAAACTATTCAAAGAGGGTTGAACACCACAAGTTGGACACCAACGACACGAACAAGTAGAACACAAGCCTTGGCAGGTCATAGCATTATTAGGAGCTAGAGCACCGCTGAGCACCTACAGGAGCAAAACAACCCCTCAGTCGCCCGAATGTCCCGGTGACCATGTGTTTATGTAAACAACCAGGTAACGTAACAAGATTATAACTTCGTGATTTTTCATGATACAGAGAGAATTTTTTTTACATAGATTCTTTACATAATAATACTGAACATGTGTTTCGGGTACTTAAAATAAATATTTACTTACATATTCGCCATTCTAAGTTCGTTGATGTACTCATAAGGGGGCGTCAATCGACCGTTGCTTGTTATGATAGCCTGAAAGATTATGAACAATCAAATAAAGTAAGTAGAGCGAGGCGTGGTGATGACGTCATTACACCACTATCGTTGTTCATAATAAAGATGTTTTCCTACCGAATCGAAGCTGATTAGATATATGTATATTTATTTATGCAGGAAAGTGTAAAAAGTCCTTATATTTCTCTAAACAAAGTATCTAGTCGTTTGTAAGGAGCCACAAACTTCTTCGTAACGTGTCGATGACAAAACTACACTTCTCATCAAAAAAATCGAAACACCTTGCAAGTTTACGTTTTGTCAGGATTATCAGAAAAATGTGTACATTTAGGAATAAATGTTAAATGTCGTTTAATAGTGAGTAATATGAGCTTATCAAATCTTAATGTTAATGTTCTAAATTTAAATGAATTTTTCATAGGTTTCGTATTTTGTTAAATGAGTCATTTTTATTCCGTATGGAGTATAAAGGAAATGGATAAAACAACACACGTAAATGAAAAAAAAAGCTAAAAAACGTTTATTTAATAACTTGTATTCCCTCCCCGAGCTCTAATTACTGCTTCCATACGGTTCTTCATCGATCGGATGAGAGTCACGATCACATGCTGTGGTATATTGTCCCATTCCTCTTGGATTGCATCTTGCAGCTGGCTAACTGTTTCTGGGGCAGGATCTCTTGCTCGAATTCGTCTCTTTAATTCATCCCATAGATGTTCAATGGGATTCATGTCCGGGCTTCTTGCTGGCCATTCCATAATAGAGATATCGACTTCGTTAAGATAATCTCGTACGACGCCCGCGGTGTGAGCCCTAGCATTGTCGTGCATGAATATGAAGCCGTTGCCAATAAAATGTGCATAGGGCATCACATGAGGCTCGAGACACTCTTCGACGTACCGATGACAGTTTAGTGCAGGCAGACGTGGCCCAGACACGAAAGCAAGCTCTGTCTTACCGTCGGCGCTGATTCCTCCCCAAACCGTCCACGAACCGCCACCATAGCTGACCTTTTCTTCAATGCAGCATTGTGCATAGCGTTCTCCGTCTCTTCTGTAGACCTTGTTCCTTCCGTCGTTACCATACAGCATAATTTTACACTCATCAGAAAAGAGAACTTTGCTCCACTGTAGGTATGACCAATTTAGGTGCTCACGTGCAAAGTTAAGGCGCGCTCTTCGATGGTCTGCAGTTAATTTCGGCCCATTTGCTGGCTTATGCGGTACCAGTCCACGATCCTTCAACCTTCTTCTAATTGTAGAGTCACTTACAGCCACCCTTCGTACAACACGAAGCCGCTGCTGCAGTTGAAAAGCGTTAAGGCGTCGATTTCTTAAAGAAGTTGTTACAATAAATCGATCATCTCGCTCAGAAGTGACCCGATTCCTGCCAGATCCTGAACGGCGCGTGAACAAACCAGTCTCCCGATAACGTTTATAGACTCTATGAACAGATGACAGGCTTAGATGCAGTCTTGCAGCCACAACACGCTGACTAAGGCCAGAATCCAGCAATGCCACAACTTGGGCGGCTTCTGTGGGCGAAGTATCCATACGTTTTAGAAAAAAAACCTTTTTTCAGACGTCCCAAAGTCACAGTATTGAAATAAAAAACAAAAAGTTTAAGGATAGGCGCCAATTTTTAGTTTTTAAACGCTAAATGTACTCCAACCCTAAACACACATTTGTCTCAAAACAGTGATTCATTTCGTTTATAAGATAAACAAATGAAATTCTAATTTTGAATTTAGAATTTTCGCTTATTACTGTAATGGCCAAACTGCCAGCTATAATATATGTATTTTTTTTCATCGTATGAATTCTTTTTTGTGTTAAATTCGGACAGAAACAATGAAAACGGAAGTGTTTCGATTTTTTTGATGAGAAGTGTAGTTAAATTCCTTGCCGTCCACCGATGCTGTCACTAGGTCCCTAAGTGAACAGGTAACATGGCACGTGATGCTGGTTAGAAAATGGGGCATGGTCTGCAGAGAGACGCCGCACACTGAAGATGAGAACCGTCTGAGAACCCCCATTTGTAGAGATGGGTATAAATAGGCTTGTTGGTTGGCTAGGTTGCTATTAAACTTACTCCTTGAACGACAGGCGAGAAATCGTGTTCCTCCAGTGGTTTGGTAGCGTCTGACTTCATAATATCCTCTGCATACGGGTACAGCAGGTCCCCGAAGAAGTCAGTAGACTCTCTCGGCAGCTGTGTTGGCATGTTGTCTATGGAACACACCAGAACTCCTGGGCCCTTGAAACTGAAGATAAAATTGTGAACTGTCAACACGCTCCCGTATGGTCTAGTGGCTAGGATACCTGGCTTTCACCCAGGAGGCTCGGGTTCGATTCCCGGTACGGGAAATATTTTGTTGCCGGTATGCATTTTTGTTCAGCGTACTTAGCAATTGATTTTTCATACAAAACCAAAAATATTGTTAAAACAAAAAAAATACTATTAGTTATCGTATGTTCATAATAATTAGAGTGATAATCTGTCATTCAGTATATCTTTACAGGTATGTTTATTGTTGATTACCACGGTTTTTCCAATAATAACAATTTTATCTTTCAAATAAACAACCAAAATTGTTATTTTTATATTCATATAAACTAGTACTTGAACGCGATTCGGTGCAATCGTTGACAGTGAGGCGCGCTAGTTTATTAAAAGTCCTAAATTATAATCAGAGGGAAGACTGCAGCAGGCAAATTGAAAAACGAATAAATAAATAGTGAAACCTTTTAGTATCCTTGTTTCTATCAGCATCGTAGAGACAGAAGGGTGTGTCGATAGTGGTGCACTCGTTCATGAACTCGATGGAGCCACCCGGGTCCGCCGATATGTCGCAGATTGCCAACATTCTGCAAATAACATCAACCTTTAATATGAAGCCATTTTTTAAATGAAAATTTCTAAATAGAATTTCTCGTAAGGACCCTGCAGGAGGACCCTGGTACAAAGGCAAGTTAGGCGAGGTGGGTGTTTATCCAATAAGAGTCTGAAACTGTTTTCCGCTTCGCCCAAGGGCAGGATTCGTCATTGGATGTTTTTTACCCACCATAATAAAACCTATTATATGAAATATTTTTTGAGATAAAACAATGAATCTTTCTAAATATGTATTTATTATTGAGTGTAAAAACCAGTTACTTATTCACCAAAAATCAATTTAATCATAATTTCTTATCGCACATATTATAAGCCTTTCAAAGTGACCAACAGTTTTCATGGCATCACGAAAAATAAAATAAAAGCAATCAGTAAAGACATGATATTTGTATCGTAATCACAATCCTATGGATCAACAACAAATAACAGTACGTAGTATGTACGTAGCATGTTCATTTATTAGAACAGCATGCGCGTAACATGTAGTGGGCTCGTAACGATTGCACTTGCTACACAACGCATGATCATAGCATAAAGCATGCTCGTAGCACGAAGCGTGCCCGATTATACCGTAGCATAAAGCATGTGCGTAGAAGAAGCATGCTCATAGCATGTTCTTGTTCATAGAACAGCATACGTGTAGCATGTAGCAGAGTCGTAGTATGTTAGCAAGCTCATAGAATAGGCGTTGCATGTAGCAGGCTCGTAGCATACGCATAGCATGTAACAGGCTCGTAGCATACGCGTAGCATGTAGCAAGCTTGTAGCATACGCATAACATGAAGCATGCTTGAAGTCTGTACGTGCATACGTGCGTAGGATATAGCATGCTCTTTACAAAACGTGCCTATATAATATCGTAGCACATATTATAGCATGTCCGCAGAAAGAAGCATACTCATAGCGCATAGCATGTTCATAGAACATTGCATACGCGTAGTGTGTAACATGTATATCCTACAAATTTGTTGTTCCGGGTTTGAGTGTCTTTTATATGCGAATTTATTTGTCAAGTCTCAAGTAATCAAGTACACAGTAAAAGTTGTTTCAAGAGTAGAGAAGTTTTTATTAAAGATTATTTTCCGCTGTGTCGCCAATACAAGCTTCTCGTAGTTCGTGAGAAAATTATGAGACTGATTATTTTAATCACATTTATTGTCTTACCTATGTGGTAGCGCCGGTGCTCCAATACTTTTCGGTAACCAGGGAGTGTGTGAAGGCAATAACAAATGTTTCGCGTCTGGGATGGTCAGCAGCTTGGGGCTGCCCACTGCCCAGTAGATGCAGTTCACCAGAACCGATGTGTATGGCGCTATCTGTTACATACAAATATATTGTCTTATATTTAAATCTATTAAATATCACTAACTCTCCTGAGGTGCGCAGTGTTCCACGCGCGCTCCAAGGAGTTCATGGATTCGCTCCTGAAAGGGAAAATCCAGGATCCTGGAACGCAAGTCAAAAAAGTAACAAACTTTCTTTCAGCAGACTTTTACTGACTAAATCCAACTCTGTTTTAGCCAGTAAAAGCCATTTTTCTGTTCAACGAATATTTTATTTTTATTCAAATAATCGTAAGGTACTTTCGGTTATAATGGTCATGGGTTTTTTATTAGATTAGGTATTTGTAGTTAAATTCATTAGGGTTTATTTTCTTTTTTTATTTGTGTGTATATTTATGTCGTTTTAAGGTTAGAGATTGACTTAATTTTAGCAAATAAAATTTATAAGTTCATGGAACTCCATAATTCAAATGTCTGATTAGAAGAGTACATTTAAAAAAAAATGCTGAGTGGGAGTTGTCTTTTCGTTGACGCAATCGAAACGTTTACCGCGTTTAGCTTTCTGATTGGTTAAGAACTTGGAGCGGACCAATCGGAGCGGAGAACCTCTTAGTCTGCGGGTACGAAACTAGCGACGGGCGGAGCGACGGCGGGGCGGGGCGGCGCGGCGCGGGGCGAATAGATAGCGGTGTCTAGCGTGTGTACGAATCAAACTTCCGCGCAGTCGCGCACACGTAGTGTTGTGATAAACATGGTTTCACGTCGAAGAGAACTATTGGAGCCCAGTCTCCTAATGAGAGAATTTTTATTACCTAGAGATGGTGTTCATCAAATAAATCAACGACGATGCAATTTGGGAAAATTTTCTACACTTTATTACGAGCTACTACGTTGTCATTCAAGAAAGTTCTACAATTACACAAGAATGAGTATAGAGACATTCGATTATGTTTTACAGAAAATTAGAAGTAATCTGAAATCAAACATTTTCGGAAATCGTATAATCTCACCTGAACAAAAACTATTTTTAACACTAAGGTCATCATCATCATCACAGCGTTAGTCCCGGTTGCTTCCTTGGCTTTCACCTCGGTGCCCGGGGTCCGCTTTCCGACTTAAACGCCTCCACTTCGCTCGGTCTTTCGCGTCCTTTGCCGTAAGCCCATTGGCACGCATATCGTCCCTTACGACGTCGATCCAACGCCTCTTAGGCCTTCCTCGTTTTCCGGGTCCCGGCGGAGGCGGCATGGCGAGGCATCTGTTACCAACGTAGTCTGCCGGTTTTCGTAATACGTGGCCATACCAGCGTAGGCGACCCTCCTGCAGTTTATCCGCTATGTCACGAACCTGAAGGCTGCCCCGGATGCGGGAGTTTTTAATGCGGTCTTTCCGCGAAACTCCCGACATCCAGCGCAGCATGTTCATTTCCGTGACACGCAGGCTCTGCTTGTGCCGCTCAAGTACAGGCCACGCTTCACTGCCATACAAAAGGACAGGCCTAATGATGGTCTTATAGACCTGTCCTTTGAGCTTAACCGGCATTTTGGGGTCACAGATAACCCCCGCCACCTCACGCCATTTCGCCCAGGCCGCCGAGATACGTGACTCGACGTCGCAATCAACATCCCCGGACTCGTGGAGCACCGATCCCAAGTACCTGACCTGTTCCGTGCGCTCGACTGTGTCTTCGCCAATGCGAACAGGAGCAGCGTTTGTTGTGTTACAGGCCAAGTACTCGGTCTTCGCCGCATTAATTTTCAGACCGCCGTTTTCCAGCGATTCCTTCCACGCTGTCACACGTCGAACCAAGCGCCCACTGTCCGAGTCCGCCAGCGCGATGTCGTCTGCATACATGAGCAGCCATGGCGGCTGCTCATGTAAGTCCCTGATGTTGAAGGACAGCACGTCCAGCACCACGCTGAACAGAAACGGACTAAGGACAGAACCCTGGTGAACTCCGACGGTGATGGGGAAGGGTTTCGTATCGCCAACAGCGGTCCGAACCACAGAACCGGAGTCTCGGTACATATCTCGGATGATGTCAACGTAGGTCTCGGGCACTCCTTTGGATCTCAGCGCCCACCAGATCACATCACGGGGGACACAGTCGAAGGCCTTCTGCATGTCAAGGAACAAGAGGTGCAGAGGCGTATTCTTTGATCTGTATCCCTCCATGGTAACCCTTAGGGCAAAGATGGGATCCATGGCACCATGGCCTGGTCGAAACCCATATTGACATCCCGAGACGGTGCACTCCTGTCGGATCCGAGAGTCAATCACCCGCTCGAAGAGCTTCATGGTGTGGGACATAACCTTAATCCCCCGGTAGTCGCCACACTCCTGCACTGATCCCTTGCCTTTGAAGACTGGAGTGATAATACTCAGTCTCCATTGACTCGGGATCTTTCCGGTGAGGAGCATGCGGTTAAATAGGTGGGTTAAGATGCCCACACCACGAGGACCCATCGCCTTCCAGGCTTCAATGGGGACTCCATCGGCACCGACAGCTTTCCGGTTCTTCATGCGGCGAAGAGCCACATGCACTTCTTCAGGCGTAACCAGGGGCACAAGTCCCTGATTTGGAGGGAGAACCGGAGACAGCACCTCTTTGTGCTGCTTGTTCAGCAGCTCGTGGAAGTACGAGCGCCATCTCTCCTTCACCGCGAGGTCCTCGCATAACAGATTGCCCTCAGGGTCTCTTACACAGCGGCACTTAGTGATATCCAGTGCCGCTTTGACCCTGGAACGTGCCAGCTTATATATGAGCTTCTGCCCCTCAGACGATTCCAACTTATCATAAAGTGGCTGTAAGTGGTCTCGTCTGGCTCTGGCTACGGCCCTCTTGGCGGCACGTTTTGCAGCTCTGTATGCGTCGCGGTCTTCAGGAGATTTGGAAGCTTGCCACGTTTTGAAGAGAGCTTTCTTCTCACACTATTTACTTACCTACTAACACTAAGGTAAGTAGGTAAATAAAAGTAGATAGATTGTTAATATATTTTTGTTTATTAATTGAATAATCAAGATAAGATCAAAAATTCACTTTTCGGGTGTTTGAGTTCTATACCCATGAGACCAGCCCGTTTCGTACACAGCGCTTAATGTTTTAATGCATTTGATTACATCGCTGTCGCGCCGCCCCGCCGTCGCTCCGCCCGTCGCTAGTTTCGTACCCGCAGACTTAAACACTCATTCGCGATAACGTAAAAAAAACTCACCCTAGGCATTCAGATTGTTGAAAGAATTTAGATTAAACTCCGTTCACAAATTTGGATTAAACTTGAAAAAGAAAAGGGTTTTTCGTAACTTTAACACATTATTATTAAAGTTTCTAAATAATAATAATAAAACAGGAAAACAAATAGCATGCTTAACTTATTGACCGATTAATTTACAATCATTTGCTTTGTTATTCCCATTCTTTAGATAAGATAAAGTTACAAAAACATTTTAGCAACATTTCTTTGACTCAGTTTTATTAATTACAACCTCAGTGAGCAGATAACTCGTGATATGAGATAAAATGATAACATTATCATTGTGATCTACACGCGAACCACACTCATTTTGCGTTTCATTATTCTTTATTGTCAAACAAACAACATTGATATACCTGCGGATCCCTCTTAATTTGTGGTGTGATCACGCAAGGAAACTTCTGAGGAAGGGCTATACTCTGGTATGACCCTTTCCTTTGGGTGGCCCCTTTAGGAGACTTAAAGCCTTCTCATAAAGCTCATTGTAAGTGACCACGTTACTGAGTCATAGAGAGCTCATACATTTTCTTTAAATCACGAGTGTATACGTATAGGTTATTTCTAGGCAAGCGTGCTCCATCGTCGACCACATCATCGCTTAACATCATGTGAGATTATGGTCAAACGCGAGCCCATCGAAAAAGATACTGCACATAATATATTTGAAGGTACTCAGTTGGTATAATCTTTAGCACACAAGGTGTACCATCATGTCAACCCTGAAGGCGCCGTAACCAAGTTTTCTGGTTCCAATCGAAGCGGGAGGCTGTGCGTAACTCTAGCAACGCAACGGATTCAACATATTTGCCGAATACCTACTATATTCGTAGTTTATGGGGAAAGTTACGTACCTTCTGCGCGAATGTAGAGATGTATCGTTCAGGATGCTCGTCATATTCTTGTGCATCGTATCCTCCGCCATTTTTCCTTTCCAAGTGATGTCTTCTACGCACTTCACAGCCGTAGATTTTGTTGGGACCTAAATTTAGAAAATTTAGTAAAGGACTATCGATAAATTATACTAATTATGAAAGTATAAGAAAGTACTTACTTCCATGTTCAGCCACTTTTTTCAACATTTCTGGTGGAACATATTCGTGAGGTAACTCCTGGAATATTTCTTGACTTCCCTAAAATCAAATAATGCATTTAGAGATGCGATAAGACCTCCCATTGTACGAGTCAATGATCTTGTAGGTACCTAGTTGTCGGTCGTTGCGTACTACGTACCTACAGGTTATTGAACTCGCCCACTTTACTTAAAGAAATTAATTTCAAACATCTTTTAAAAGAAGTAGTCTATTTTTTTATTTTATCACGTGTTTAAAAGTATCGGTCACGAATTACGAGTCACCCTATATACCTTGCTCTATCGTCAAACAGTTTGGAAAGCTTACCTGAGAAACGTTTCCAGATCCAGTGAAGACGAAGGTGAGAGGTCCCAGAGACTTGGGCATCATGCCCAGCGCCACCTCGTAGCCAGCGTCCCTGATGGCCTGCCGCGCCATGCTGGAGTTGCGGTAGTTGTGGGAAGGCCCTATGTGCTGGACAGGAAAACTTTATATTAGGATCGAACATATGAATAGGCATAACTGTATTTATAAGATGATGATGATGAAGATGAAAATATTTAAAAAGGATAAAACCGTTTGTATGGCAATAAATGCGTATTTCGAGACTCTCAAGGGAATCAAAATTTACGAGGTACACCCGTTGACCGTATTTTTAATTTGTTGTGAAAAATCATCTAATGACGAATCCCGCCCTTGGGCGGAACGGATGGTTCCTTCTTAACCTTCATAGCGAGAAAGTCTCAACAGAAAGACAGAAGAACGACATATATCCATGTATCCTATAAAGTTTTTTTTCGGTGGGTAAAAATCATCCAATGACAAATCCTGCCCTTGGGCGAAGCGGAGATAGTGTCAGACCAGGGCCGGTTTATGCATGTCAGGGCCCCTAGGCAATGCACGTCTCGGGCCCCCCTACCCTTCTAACTTCTTAATATATTTTTGTCTAACACTTCATTCAGAATTACGCTGTTTTTTACTATATTGGTATGTATATAGTTTGGCAAACGGCTAGTTAAATGTCATGTCATTTATGAAACATAGTCTATTTTTTCCTGAATCGTGGGGCCCTTGTACCTGGCGGGGCCCCTAGGCAGTTGCCTACATTGCCTAATGGATAAAACGGCCCTGTGTCAGACTCTTACTGAATAAACAACCCACCCCGTTCATATGTTGTCTATAAATACCATGGCCACAGCCTTCCTTTTAGACGCGAACCCCTGGCCCCAGTAGGCTTCGATTATTCTGCAGGGTTCCTACCATTCTATTATAGCGCAGATATATTTAAATCTAAAAAAACAGTAGTTTATACAAAAAGTTGTGATGTAGGTAACATCACAACTATTTTTTGTGATTTAAAAAATCTTTCTTTAGACTTAATTTTTGTTTTGTGACTCAATAAACATTTTTTTGTCATTAGGAAAAATGTTCGCGAACTAATATTTGCATAAATTAAGGTTGTACGGAACCCTCAGTGCGCGAGTCTGAATCGCACTTGCCTAGTATTTTGTGGGGGCGCAATCAAAGAAGCTCGCACCCGGTCGTATAAAAGGCAAATTACGGCACTGCTCGACACTTTTCTCTTTTAAAAACCCAGCCTTTTTATTTAACCCACTTTAAAAAGGAAGTTCCCAATTTGTTATCGGTTACTGAAGATTAATTATAACAATCGCGCTCTAAATTGGCAACCATAAATATCTTTCGACCCCACCTGAAGAATGAAATTCATATTTACAGGCCTTGTATTTTATTTATCTTGTTACCGCACGCTGTTATCAGATAAACTAAATATACCGACGAGATTATTTTTATAACCACAATCAAATAAATTACGTACAAAATTTTTGATTAAAACTTTTGTTGGTAGGTAGGTAGTCTTTTAACTTTTCACACACACTTTGTTTCTAATGCCATTTTTTTTAGTCAACCACATGAAGGAAAAATGCAATTGGAATTTTTGGATCCAAAATTGGATTTTTACTTCATGGTCAACCAGCAAGTAAGTCCTCTCGCCCTGAGTAGACTTAAATTGAGTGTCAGACTTTTCGAGACGAGTCATAACTAATAACCCGCCTTAGTTCCTTCCCGCAGCATATTTCAATGCCTAGTGATTAATATATAGAGTTTAGGAGACATTCGCATATTTAGTGATACAGTCAGTGTTCAGAAAGGAGAAGTTCAGGAGTTAAGAAAATGATCTGGAGTATTTAGTTGTAGTATTTAGTAATATAATACATACCAAGTATCTACCTAATTCAAGATAACTTTTACGCAGAGGCGTAGCATGGACTAATATAGATGTGGGTGAAGGCGCATCAGTGAGGCCTTTTCCTTCGATAAATTCCTACTTGTAAAGTACCTAAGTGTGATACTGATAATTCCTAGGTTACAACGTCCTTTTCAGCAAGTTAAGTCCACTTACCATAAATGGTGTGTGATGGCCAAGAGCGAGCAGCCGGAGACCGATGCCGTGAAGGATGTTAATCATGCCGGCCACTCCTGCGTATTTACCAAACGCCACCACGCGGTTACCGGAGTCGTCCATCAGCTTCTCGTAGTCTATCAATCGGATATTCTGAAAATGAAAAAGGTTTTATTGTAGTGGTCACAATGGTAGGAGAAATACCAAAAAAAATATATAGGTATATATATTAGTTATCTATGTTATTTAATTATGTCCCGGATGTTATACTTAAAATAAGTGACCATTCGTACAAAATTTTTGTTTTGTCAGGGAACAAATATGAATTTGAAATTCCTCTTGTTTAGCATAAAACTTTTTATTTCAAAATTGTATATAATTATTAATTGTATGATTATAATATATGCTCGTCAAAAGCTAAATGTGTTCTAAAGCTTTACAAGTGGCAGAGTAAGGCTGCCGAATAATTTGCAAATAGGTATAAAAGCAAGCGGGTATATTTTTTACGAGACAGTTTCCAACATATTTGACCGGTCTGCATTGCACATTTGCTCTATTTATTGTACGGGCAAAATATACTGACCGCTCTGAAGTTTGCGGTTAGAACTGTCACGCATACTCGAAAAAATGCCATTCTAGAAATACATACTGCACAGCCATATGTATACACGAAGGTCGGATCGAGATACGTTTAATGTCTTTGGGAGTGGTCAATATATATTTCGGCCGTACTGTATTCAGGCCAAAATTCGAAAATAGAACGTAAAATAAAAATCTGTCAAATAATGGACTTACCTTTTTCAAAATAGCATCCAACATCGGCATATTAGTCTCCTGTGCCTTGATGGTGTGCGAGAAGAAGCAGTAGGTCTTGTTGGGGATGAGCAGGTCGATGGGGGTCTGCTTCACGCCGAAGATCACGCTGGCCTCGCTGATGTCCTCCTGGACTATTGCGCCTGCGTTTATGTAAGACTGCAAGGGAAATTAATCGATTAATCAAAGGATATAACAGAGCTATAATAAGCCTACACTGATATTATCCCACTCCTGAAATAAAGACTGGCCTCTAGACTTTGACAGAGAGGCAGTCATTGACCAAGGAATGCATCATGATCCATTAGGTGATATAGCCTGAAATCATAATAATTATTTATATACTTCTTGGAATCTATTCTCGGCTCAACAGTAGTGCCATGAATTCACTCGTGAATTCGCAATTGAATTTACGAGTGAATTCACGTCACTACTGTGAATTCACTCGCGAATTCACGCCATGAATAATCTTTAGAAGTCGTACCCCGCGAATCCCGTCGACATTCACGTTCACGTCTGTTTACGGGTCTTCACGGCACTAATCTGGAGCCGCCATATGGTCGTGACTTACGACGCTTTCCGTGAACTACGAAAATGCGAAAATGAACATCGCTACTCCACAATCTTTGCCCATCTGTCCGAGTGCATTCGTGCGACCTGGTCAGCCTACTAGAGTCCACACACCCTCAGTATGACTGTGTTTTTTCCGACCTCTGCTACTTAAGTTGTAGAGCACTGAGTGGTATAACAATAAACAAAAATGCTATGGTCTCTATTTACAGATGTCTGTCGTCAGCAAAATTTCGTCCTAAGTCTATATCGAGTAAACAGCTTTTTTTTTCATTGATAAGCTCACGATTGGCTACTATCTCACCTGACAGAAAGCGATGATGTGGCCGACGATCGAGCACGCTTGCTTAAAAGCTTAGCGTACTATTTACTATTGACTTAAAGACCCTTAGGTTCATGAAGCAACTTCATGCTTAGGTTGTAGCATCAGACAAGTAGTAGCTATTAGTTTCTTACTTGCATGGGGTAAGCCCTTCGATTGGAAGGCTGGACGATGACCCTGACTCCCTGCCGCACCAGCCGGTTGACATTCGAAGGTGAAAACGGCGCTCTTCTCTCCCATACTGATTGATCTTCTCTCCGTATAGCTATTATGCGTCTGCTGCGTCCACTCTGAATAAAAACAAAAATTATCTGAAGTTAGAAGTTTATCATTAAAATAAAATATGACATAAACCCTGAATTTCCTTAAAGGTATGACACACTTTACCATTTCTCCGGAGATGTTTAGTTTTTAGACCTCTTATGATAATACTAGCTGTCGCCAATGGCCTAGCCTACATAAAGAAACTTGTCCCCAGGATAAAAGTATCCTATGTGCTATCCAGGATATGTTTTAACCATGTGACCAACTGGTTTCGACGAAACTTCTCATCATCATCATACATCATTATTTTGTGATCATTTTGTGTTCAGCTGGACACATATCCATATTGTGGTTTGCCAATGAGAGAAATGCTAAATCGAAACACCCAATGATACTTTTTCCAAACTGGGGCTCCTGCCCTGATCCTCATACACACACATCAAAGGGCTTGTGATCTTTAGAGATACGAGCCAGTAAGTGTTGAAACATACTCGTATTATAGATACATATACAGGGTTATTGGTAAACTTCTCTCTTCTTTTTATTTTTTAAGATTTTTTTTTCGCGATCAGGCTTGCCCCATAGTAAAAGTTGTTCATAATGATGAGTACAATGACCTCAAAAGAGGTTCTTAGTGTTTTACCAATAACTCTATATAATGTTTATGGATATAGAAGGTACCTACACCACCAGCTGTGTCACCTCGCCCTCCAATTTCATAAGTTCCTTCTTCGATTATCCGTAAAAAATCGTTTTTAGAGTTAAGACCGCCCATTGTGTCACCCTATGTAACTTTAAAAACTTTTACATTAAGCGAAGTATATTTTATCAATAAAAAATGTTGACCTACTTCTCTATACTGATAGTTCAGGTTTTTATTTCTGAGGTTTTTTATGTTGGCCAAAAATCACCCAATGAAAACTCCCGTCCTTGGGCGGAGCGGCAGATAGTGACTTTTAATGAAAATAAACTAATAAATTATCGGTAGAAAATTTTGACGTAAGTACTTTTCTATACCGAAATTGATAGATTAGTCAAAATTGTTGTTTTCTTTAAATGAGGTAAATTCTGGGATAGAAAGTCAATCTTTCATTTCAATTTAATCTCTATGATTGCTGTAAAGTTTGCTGGGATTTTAGGGCAGATGAGATAACAATGGATCACGGAGTATTGTGGATTACCTATTTAATATATAGCCGCATGCAGAAATAGAATAGTCATTTTTACGCACACAATCAAACGAATATTTGCAGTTCATCCATAATCTTCTCCCTAATTAGTAGGTATCTAGAAAGGCTTCGACCCTTCTGGGCCCCTAGTGTTACTCTATGGGTGAAAGTAACTTATTGTGCCCGGAGAAGGAGTTTGGCGTCCGAGCATAGTGAGATCGTACAAAACATTCGTTTTCTTTCAAGAAAATAATTACGTACCTACTTAGTAATTTTATCACCCTTATCTTGAAAGTAAAAACATTTGTGTTTATGTAGCACAATGCAATCAAATCATGCGCAGATCTTTGTAGCTGTTTAAATAAGGAAACGAATCAGTATCATTTCAGCTAAATATAGAAATAGGTCATCATAATATTAGAAATCACTCGAAGTAAATAAATAACCTGTGCTTTTTCATATTTTTACATACTTAAATAAGAAGAAGAGAATTCAAGAGCAGTGCAATGGTGGCCCAAAGTCCAAAGATAAAGACCCCTACTTACGAGTTGTAGGTACGTCGTAAGTTCAAACCCTGTCAGCATCACCACTATTTTTAAAATTATGAAAAAAAACATTACGAGGAAACCGACATGTCCTTAACCAACTCACACTTGGGCAATGTGAGAGTTCGGTTAATTCCTTCTAACTGAGAAGCAGTGGAAACTTTATAAGGCTCATTATGTGATTATGCTAATGCTACTATCTATTTTTTTCCTCAGGTAAACCCTTTTTACAAAGTTATCGTTGCATTTTAATTAAAACCTTAAGTAGGTAAACTCAGCTTATTTCCTCATAAGGAAACTATAGGTAGGTACCAACTTGCTGAGGCCTCTACATTCCTACTCCTTTGCTTCGCTGTTAAATCACTACTCGAACAAAAACTCAAGGTAAGTATTACGTATTTTTTTACACAGGGGAAAATACGTGTCGCACTTAGGGCATTCAAACTCGAATAGTTATCAACTCCGGAGCTAGTTACGATGTTGAGCAATCAAATCCGGAACTCCGGAGTTGGCTCCGGAGTTGACAACTTTTTTAGAAATTAATAAAAAAGGCCTTTTATTTTAATCAATAGAAGTTTTATTTGTTAAAGAACAATGTTTTTGTTTAAAAATGTACTGTCTGGCAGATAGAAGTTATAAAAGTCAACTAATACGCATTACAAAATATTAAAAATTAAAATAATCATGAACTTATTAGTAGGTACCTAAAAAATCTACTTTTTTTGAGATCGAAGTTCTTAAAAAAAAAAAAATTAAAATGAGAGAATGAGTTCTTGGTAATAAGTTTTGAGAAACGATAAGGCATTTAAAGATGAGTCAGAAATAGAGCTTCTAAGTTTCGTGCAGAAAAAGCCTGCTGCCGAGAATGCTCGTTCTGACTCCACGCTCGTCGGCAAGACACAAAGCAGATAGTGATAAGCTTCTGAAAGGTATTTTGCTCTGCATCAGCCATTGTCATAAATTGCTCAAGATCGATTGCTCAAGAATTAAGATGCGTTTTTTCGTTTTGTAAATAATGTTTACATGGTTTTTGAAAACCGGTTTCAACTCCGGTGTTCTATTTCAACTCCGGATTTGAAAAATGCTTAAAATCGCTTCGAAACTCCGGAGTTACGAAACTCCGGAACTCCGGATTGAAAGCCCTAGTCGCACTGTACTCATGAAGTTTGTGTAATTATCTCGTTACGTAGATTCGTAAATATCATTATCATAAGATTTGCCAACCCTCGTATAAATATTTATAGACCATATTATTACAGCTTATGATTCTAAATAAACCGTTCGTTCTTGACACACCCTAAAGATAGTAGATGTCAACAAGTTTAAGGTAACAAACAACGATAATAATAATAAAACAAATGACTGATAGCCATCATGCAATAGGAAAAATTAGGAAAAATATTCCATAAATTAATTCATTTTATCTTATTTGGTAACTACGACTTGTTACTTTTGATAATGGAACTTTCCTCCTTAAATAGTATTAATTAGTTTGGAGAAGTTTTGTTTTGTGAAGTAGTATTTTACCCTTGTATACACTCAATACAACATTTAATTTCTTAGATTATATCATAAATATATATTTTTTAATTAATTAAAGACATTAAAATGGACAAAAATAGAAACTAATTTAGGTACCTAATATTTCGTGGAAAATTTCTAAAGGGGTACCACACACTGGTAAACACCACTAATTTAATATTTTGTGGAAAGTTTTTAGAGTGCTACCACACATAGTAAACACAGCGATGGAAACCCCCTCACAAAATAGACCGATGACCTGGTGAGACTCACGGGACCACAAAAAATCGAGACATACCTACAGGATCATTCGATGTGGTGACACTTGGGTGAGGCCTATGTACGATAAAAAATCTTTCGGCTGAAGTAACGCATTCAATGTCGTGGAAAAATATACAACAGTTACAGTTGAGGTGAACAAAAGATGGTCTAGAGAAAATATAAAATATTTGTACGAACGATCAAATATTTCGCGAGATATCTGAACGGGTTTACCTATTTATGTAGGTAACATTAAGATAAGTTATCTTATTAAAGTATGTTCAATTAAACAACGGTAAATAAGCATATCGGACAAAATAACAATAACCATCGTTATCAGTTGCTACCTAGGAATTAAAATATTTCTGTATGTCAAGTCACATTCAAGGCAAATTTAGGTAAATCAGTAAGTAAATAACCTTGCTTCAATGTTACCTTTATTCCATTTAATGCTATGAATTAATTTTAATTTGATAACAAGTTTATAAATTTTTCGTGTCTTTTTTACACATAACGGTCCACTTGCCAGCCTTTATCCTTGTACATAAATGTCTGCGTACGTTTTCTCGGATCTACCTGAGTGAATTTTGTATTAGAATGTTTATAGACAAACATGTTTTTTTTCCTAGATTCCTACTATTCCTAACTCTACTTCATCTTTAACGGGAATATCTATTTAGTTCGTGCTGTAAAATATTATAGACGATTTATTTTACAGAAATTAATGATTCATTTACTCGTTCCAATAGCATCTACCAGAGTTGTAATTTATGGGATGCAACAAGTCGCATAATTATCATTGCTATGCCAACGCCACCGTAGGCCATAGACCATAGAATAGCTTTGTTTTGGCGGCAAAACAGTCAATCACCTCTTTGACTCTCACTTGAAGATCAAACGTAAGGAGTGTCCGATTTTGCTGACCAAGAACCGGACTTTTTTTAGGACTCCTTTGCATTCTAAAGCTAGCGCTGTTACTATTTCAAACAACCCCGCAACGCAAAACAAAATTGCTGTTGAATTTTTTTTTTAATAATTTAAAAAACCGATAGCATTCGGCTCGGGTTTAAAAATCAGCAAAATTAACTTTTGATTAATTAGTACTTTCTAATAATCTACGTAGGTTTACGTCCAAAACAAGTGTAGGTATCTCTATCACTTTTACATTATTTAAATAAGTACCTATACAAGAACGCAATGATAACCAATTAATTAAAAAATGACTGTTACCAAATTATTTGTTACTATCTGTTCCAAAAATTAAGTAAATCTAAACAGGAAAATGCTCAAAATTTGAAAGAAGAATTTTGAAAGACTCACCTTAGCAGAAGAATAGTAAACTACATTTCTCAAGAACAAGCTCCTCGGACGAAGAGCCGCAGTTTTGTGCAACATACTAATTTAATTATCACGTATACTTAATTAAACAAAACTTAATTAAAATAATTAATTAAAATTGAAATGTGTACACAATGAAAGCGTTCTGTTTCTTACGAGGCGTGTTTGATATCTATTTAGTGCTCCGAACTAAATTACGAAGCTTCTTTGAGAAAACATTACAATCGGAATGACGTTTTATCACTAATGATAGTGATACCACGGTTGTTATTTGATTGTTACTTGCGTACCCAGTCCCCACTTTATTTTCGTACACGATTTAATTCAATATTTGTTAAAGAAATGTAGGTCGCATTTACTAGTGAATTTTCGCACTTTTGCCGACTGTGTATCTAGCAATTTCAGTCTTTCTGTTAAATCGTCGTGTTTATGTTTTCAAGATAATTAAGTATCATTAACTAACAATTCAATAAGTTACAACAGATCGATAGCTAAGATGAACTAGAACTAATGACGATTTTGTTTTCCTTACGTTATATAGGTATGTCACCGGATAATTGCTAAAACAAAGGTATCCGGTATATCTGTCAGGGTATAAATTATTATTATTATTATTATACCTAGCCTGTACTGTCCCACAGCTGGGCAAAGGCCTCCCTCCATTCTTTCCAATCATCTCGGTCACATGCTTTGCCGCTCCAATTCTCAAGGAAGACATCCAGGTCGTCCCGCCATCTCCTTCGTGGTCTGCCGCGGCCCCGCGTCGCTGTGTCCGGGCACCAATCCTGTGTTTTACGGGCCCACAGCACGCTAGACATGCGGCAGACATGCCCCGCCCAGTCCCATTTAAGTTGGGCAGCCTTTTGAGCCACATCCATTATTATTTGTGTTTTGTAGCGGGTATAAATATGACTAGAAATGCACCTTGTTCTATTACTTACTTAAATTCGATATACTTGCCAAGTCCGAGATTCTGATTCTGAGATTGGTCAACAAAATGTGTTTTGATAAAGTGATGAACAAATAAAAAGGTTTAACTTTTATGCTACAAAAATAGACAGACGTCTGAGCTAGGGTCAACAAGGTTGCATAGTAGGTAAGCATAATAAGCTTTGCAATGCGTCAACTCTCCGAACTTAGGTCTACTCCTAGCGGATGGAACAGGCAGTAATTTACCACGCAGGGCCAGTGCAAGAAAATGGTTGTCACATATGTCTAATGATTCATGATTCTATGATTCCCTAGAATCAAGAATTTGTAGACATATGTGACAACCGGTATTCACCGGTTTCTTCATGCTGTTTTCCTTTACCGTTTCAAAAACAGTGGTGATTAAATAAATTACACAAAGCTAAGCGTCTGCCTGGTGTTGAACCATAACTTGAACCTACCTACCTCATAAGTCGTCCTGACTTTATGCCACTGTATACCAAACATATGTACCACTACTGTACATAAAGTTTAAATAAATAAATAATAATAAAGTACAAGCCAAGTTGATTTTTTGTGTCATGCACCGAAAATTACGCTTTCCAGATTTCCATTAATATGCGAAAAACGCCTGTATTAAAGTAATAAAAAAATAAATATTGCGAAATTTAAACTCCAACGCCTGCCAATGTTTTATTAGCAAAATTACCTGCCTAGTGATTATATAGGGTCCACATGCCCTTCAGTTGAATTAACAAAGCGAGTATCTTAAGTAGATATATGATTATAATTAAGCATTTCTAAGTAACTTATTTTTATTCCACTGTTGGTCAAAGTCCTCACTTTTCATTATATGTATTAAATAAAAATCTATTTTAATGCCTGGTTTAATAGTCATAGCAACCATGTTACCTACCTCGAGTCACAGATGCTACATCTAATTTACGCAGCACGGCAACGACGATATTTTAATTCCAAAAACGTAGTACTACAGTTTAACATTCACTACCAATAAAGCCTATTTTTGGGGCACAACAATAATGAAGAACCTACGAGTATTATTACGCCGAAAAAAACATCAGGTTACTGGGATATACTTTCGGGAACACAGGGTGACACAGGTGACAAGGTGATTGGAGATACAATACCACAGACAGACAAAAAGATAAGTATCACATAAACGGCTACTTGGATAAAACTATTTTATTTGAGTGAACTTAAAACTGAAAATGTAGCGTTTGAGGCTATCAGTGTACCAGTCTTGCGGTATAAATAGGAATGGGCTAGCGGACGGTGAGCAATGGGTAGATCATACTAATGTCATACATAAAATCATCTAATGACGAATCCCGCCCTTGGGCGAAGCGAGAAAGACTCTTACAAACTAAACTACCCACCTCTTGGGCCTGACAACTCCTTGAGGCGCGCCGGAACAAAGCGCGCCGTCGACGAACTGGCTTGGTCTAAACTGTTACCAGACGACCCGATGGAGACCTACCCATTTCTCGCCGTCCACAAGCCCGCGCCTACGTTGACTGGAAATCAGGACGGGAATCCCTGCGGCGTCTGGGGCGTGTGCGCTGTTGCCTTATTTATGCGGTCGGCCTCCTTCTTTGCTAGTGTTACTGCGTCACAGAAGGAGGCGACCGCCTGTCACTTCATTTATTACCTATAAGGCGGGACAAAGTTCGCAGGATCAGCTAGTTATTAAATAAAACAAGTTTAATCTTCACGTTTACTCAAGAAATTAAAAATCCCGCCAACAAAACCATAGCAGGTGCGCCATTGATCAATTGTTTTTAAATGTTTTTGGCTTGGGTACCACGTTTTTTTGAGCTCCTTCATTTTATTTATTGATTACTTTATGTTCCATTAGAAAGCGGATATAATATAATACATACATAAATAATCAAGTTAAAGTCTAATATATACATTTGTTTGTTACACATAAGTAAATGGATGTAGGTACAATTATTATATTTATTTTTTTATGGCGGCGTCAGAAGTGGCTGAGCGGTACCACCGTCATCGTTTAGATTCAGTGGTACTGGGTTAACACCGAAGCCCAAACAAAAAATCCAACCAAAAACTTCTCATTGATTTTCTCCATTCGATATTTTAGGGTTTCAAAAAGATAAAAATATCGACATTTCAAATTCGACCATTGTAAGAAAGATATTCTCGTCGCTACTTATGTATAAAGCACACACATTAAATATACAAAAAGTACCACAGTTGTGTTGATTTTGATTATTTTATAATTTTAAAATATCATCAGTTTACTATTTGACTAGATACCAATTTTGATTTCTATACAACTTCTTTCTAGTTTTTCATAGTGTTTTTGTCTTTGGTTTACTTCAACTCAGCTGGATGAAAATGTCAAGACCGTCAAAATAAATTTTTAGTTGTCATTTTGAACTGTGGGAGTGTGGTGTTCTTGTGATTTAAATAGAAATTACGCTGTATAAAATAAAAGGATAACGCAATTATAGAAGGAAATAACTTAAGTTCTGTTTATTTAACAAAAACATGAGATCGTAGAAGAATGAATTTAAAATACATAGCTTTCAAATAACAGAACATAATTCACCAACGATCGTCATGGCTCGCTTCCTGTCGGAGGATAAATTAAAAGGTTTCGAAAAATATAAAGTAAGTTCTCCTTAAATTCGTTGATATCATTTTTATATGTAAGAAAGTCATCTTAAGAGATGTTAATTAGTCTGAAATTAATACGTTAACATTATTATTATCCCTAACGATGTTATGTGCCGAATATTTTTTTGTCAATAAAAATTTATTAAAATTGCTCATAAACCTTTTTGTTTCAGTACAACTCAGTGGATACCAGTGTCCTCAGTAATTATGTTATGCATCCGTTTTGGGACTGGTGTGTCCAGGTAAGGTTTAAGTTAGAAAAATATTAAAATATTGAATAGATAACTTGAGTGTTTTTTTTTTTTATGGTTGGAAAAATCGAAGGTAACATAAGTGTTTAAATTCAAGTTATCTCCTTAAGTTGTCCCAAGTAGTCATTTAAAATTAAAAATTGATTCCTCTGGCCCCCGTCTACATTCACATTAATAATTCTTTTGTTGTCATCTCAATCTTCTGTATTAAAATAAAATTCAAGCATTAGTTTTCACAAAAAAAAAATATTTTTACATACATAATCTCGCCTGTTTTTCCCACATTTTACTTAAATGATTTAATTGGTTTAATTTATTATATTAGGCACATAAAGAACAACTTATTAACATATGTAATATTTTCAGTTCTGTCCAGTATGGGTGGCACCGAACCTGCTGACCTTCTCTGGCTTCCTACTCACTGTGCTCAACTTCTTTATCTTCTCATATTATGACTACGGGTTCTACGCCATGAGTAAAGATAATCACAACAATGATTACATACCGAATTGGGTGTGGGCGGTGTCAGCTGTGACTCTGTTTACTGCTTATACATTAGGTAAGACTTTACTTGCTATACTTTAAGAATAAAATGTAAATTGTGTAAAACGTCAGATTTAAAAATGATTTTTTTTGTGACATAAGCCAGTGCTTGACTGCAATCCCAGGTGGGATGTCAGTATTTATCATCAGGTGATGATAAATACTGACATAATTGTTGATGATGTATTGCTCTAGTATTTAGAGCCTAGAAGACACTTGAATTATTATCAGATGAAAAGACCACATCTGGTGGATTATTCCAATCTTTTGATGTACACAGTATAAATAACAAATTGAAGTGCTAAGTAGTGGAAGTGTTAGCAATAGAAAAACATAGGTGGGCAGTTTAAGGATGGGTACTTGTATATCTAACTTGCAATAAATTATCTAAAGAGAAAACAATAAAAATAATTGGACCATGGGACAAATTGCGCTCACTGTCCCATAGAGTTGTGACATATACCATTGGAAAGGCTTTGGTTGGTACTTTTGATTGTTTCTATCGACACAACCTTCAAGTCTATGGGAAAGAAAAGCACCTAAATAAGTTTTGGAGGAAAAGATAATTAGTCACCAATTTCTTGGTTAAACATAGACGGATTTTGGATTAAGTACTTATTTTCATTTGAAAGAGTATTCCTCCGAATTGATCCTTAGAAATATTATCATCATCTGATGATAAACTTCGGAAATATGGAACGAAACTCCTCATGGAATCATAGTAGTACTGTTGTAAAAAGTAAAACTGTTTCATTGGCACGTTTAATTATAGTCATCTATCAAAAGGAAGAAAGATGTACCCTCTGTGCATCAAAATAATCTGATAATGAAGTTGGAAAGCAGGCAATGGAACTTCTGAATGGAATGGATGTTTAGGCTTACAAAAATTGTCATGGGATGGGAATTATTTTGGCTGTACATTATCATTGAACAATAAACTCGCGTTTGACCACTATCTCACCTGATAGCCGACAATGAAGCACGCTTATCTAGAAGAAACCTATTCACTCTTGATTTATAGTCCCCTAAGTCGTAGCTATCACTAAACACAGACTCAGAGAAATCTACTCCTTAGGCAATACGCACAATAAATGTGTTCCCAAAACGCTTTGTACGTATGGATGGGATGTCTACGTCTAGTGGTCCGATGATGGGACGGACTTTGCGGAATTAAATTGAAATGTAATCGATAGAAAACCATTCCATTACACACTCTCTGAAATGTAATCGGCAGAAAACTGACAGGCTAGCTGGTACTCGGCGTCGATGCCCAAGACCTTGGAGTTTTGACTTAACAAGTGCATTATTACCAATAATCTTCTTGGCTCGCGTCTCAATCGAATCCAGTGCATCAAGCTTGTATTTGGCAGACCCATCCCAAAGATGAAAGCAGTATTCCATACATGATCGAACTTATGCTTATAAATGTTGAGTACCTATTCCGGCTTTCCGGCAAAAATTGGGGATCTTGGCTACGGTGAGACAGTACTTCATGTCTTACCTTAGCCAAGATCCCCAATTTTTGGAAGCCAACTGGCTCTTTTCTTCGATGTATGAACCGAAATTGAGTGTAGACGACAGCGATCAAAGAAGCTGAAGGTGGTGACTCCGTTTAGCGGAAAAAAGACCCGCCTGGGTTTTAGTAGCATTGAACTTGACCAGATTGGCATCTCCCCAATCGGAGACCGCTTTCAAGGACAAGTTCAAGCGTTTAACCATAGCCTATCGGAGAGATCGGATCTGTGACCCACTAGCTCGTGCGTGGTTTCAAGCCTGTCGGTTAGGGTCGGTTCATATCTGACGTAAAATACGCCGAGCGTATCATCAGTCGCGTCTATTCGGTCGAATGTGTCAGTTCATATCAAACGGATAATGCGTCGAGCGTAATATCCGTCTTTCTGCGTTTAGCATTTATAGAGCGATTGTGTTGTGTGATACTGAATTTTAAAATGAAGCCTATCGAAATGATTGCTATTTGGGAGGTTTTAAAACAAGACCAAAAAGGAAATGTATATTAAAATGATACCTACTTACAAAAACCGTTGACAATGCGTTGACGGAAACGGAATAGACGCTGTACGCTCGACGCACTAACGTATCATCGGTTGAGTGTGAACGGTCAAGTATTTTTCTATACATTTGTCTGTTCTGGCGTTACGCGACCGATAATACGCGACGCATGTTCCGTCAGATATGAACCGACCCTTATCTTTCGGTTACATTTCCGATCCATCATCAGACTACTAGACGTATGGCGTTGCGCCATCGGTACATAGTGGACATCCCACCTACCTATACGTACAAGGCGTTTTGGGAATACATTCATTTTGTCCACAGCTAAGGAGTAGAATTGCCTGCCTGCGTCTGTGTTTTCTGACAGGTACAACATAGGGGTCCATAACTTGTTTTACCGGGGCCCTTGGATCAAGGCAAGGAAGGAGCGGGGTAGGTTGTTTAGTCAGTAATAGTCAGACACTGTTTCCCGCTAAGAACGGGATCCATAACATAAGAGTGAATAAATCACTTCCAAATGAGCGCGCTCCAACGTCGGTCACATCATCGCTTACCAACCAGTAAGATAGTGGCTACACGCATGCCTATCGATAATAAAAATAACACTGTACGGATGTGGCTAATATTAAATCTTTCTAGGTCTGTCATACAACCACAATGGCAACCTTGCAACCAAATTGCATCTCATGACAATTCTAATAAGCCCAAACACAATTAGGATCGATTGATTTATTACGGAGTTCCGGTGCCTGCCTTCAGACCTCAGATCATTCCGCTGTTCCCCCTTCCTCTCTTCATTAAGATAGTCATCGATTACATGTGTTAACAAAACAATTTTATTTGTTACTAGCGTCCAGCCTCAGCTTCGCTCTGGTGCAATGGTGATATTAAATATATTATGCATGTATTGTACATTGTATAACATCCCTTTTGTATCACTCTATCTAGTAAAACAAACCTCATCAAAATCCGTTGCGTAGTTTTAAAAATCTGAGCATACATAGGGACAGACAGCGACTTTATACTATGTAATGAAGATTGTTCTGCTGTGATCCCATGAAGAGGTAAGTGTAGGTACAGATCTCAAAAGTTCATCTTCACAATATTTATATGTGAACAGTATAAAGTAAAAGCATTCATTTAAAAAAAATCGTAATAGATCTACAATAGACAGAAACTGGTGAACATACGTAAAAAAAACATGCAGCGGAATATAATTTACTAGCTTTTGTCAGCGGCTTCGCCCGAGTACATAAAATATAGCCTATGTCACTCAGGAGTAAAGCAGCTTTCTATTGTTGCTAAAATTTATCCAATCGGACCAGTAGTTCCAGAGATTACCTCCTACAAACAAAAAAACAAACTTTACATCTTTATTATATTAGTGTAGAATACATTATAACTTCTATCTTTTTTAAGTCGGTTAAGTAACAGGTTCTATGATGTGAAACAACAACAAACTTAACAATAATACTTAGCAGGATTATGTTCGGTTTATCGTAGAAGAAAAATATTTATAGCAGAATAACCCCATGGATTTAAAAAAAAGTTTGTCTTCATATTGACGTACAAATCCGAAATGATCTCATCTCTGTTAGTGGAAGAGCCCACGCTCCATATATTTTTGCCCATGGTTCTTTTCATGAAGTATGAACATAGAAATATAGGTATTGTTACGCCGTAAAAATAGAACACGTCGTTTCTTCGACAAAGCTGAAAGTATCACCGAATAATTAAAACGCATTGCTAGTCGAAACCTCCAGAATAGAAGTACGTACCAGGGCCTAGCAAATTCTAGAAAAATCCGACACGTATAAGTAGGTACTCAATAATTCTGAGAACTTTTGTAGGTACTTAAGTAACTTGGTAAAGGAATTTGTACCTTCAGTCTTTTACTATAGAGTCGAAATTCGTATGAGTCGTGGGGTCGAGTAGTTACCTACCGGTTGGTAATAAGAATAATTTATTGCTTCGCGGAAACGGTTTCTTTTGTTCTGGTGTGGCCTCGAACCTTCGGTATCTAGAATTTTCTTGGCTCTGAGTATAAATACGTGTTCGCTGGCCGGACGGGAGTCAGTTTTGATTTCGACAGCGACAAGTGCGAACATCCAAGTCAAGTGAAGAGTGTTTTATCCATACGACGACCTAAGCGATATTTCTACGGATCTCTAGAGTGCATTACGAAGTGGTTTATTGGCGATTGGACTAAATTGGTGTTTTGTTTGTGGAAAATAAATCTCTCTATTAGTAAATCGGCATTTGATTACTCACGTTCGTAACAACTGGTGTCAGAAGTGAGATGCCATTACTACAGAGGGACGACGAACAGCGACCACGAACAAGGAGACAAACGGAGATGGATGCTGCGCGACACCGACTGGAGGAAGAAGATCCGGCTGGTATGGGAGCAACGGCTGCTGCTGAGATGCCAGCAGGGCCAACCTCGGAAATGAGCCTCGCTGCGGTGTTGGCTGCAATGCAAGCTAGCATGGAGGCTAACCAGCGCAAGCTCCAGGACCTAATCGCGGCTAACCAGGAAGAAGCTCGCCGCGAACAGGAAGCCGCTCGCCGCGAACAGGAAGCTAACCAGCGCCAGCTCCAGGACCTAATCGCGGCTAACCAGGAAGAAGCTCGCCGCGAACAGGAAGCCGCTCGCCGCGAACAGGAAGCCGCTCGCCGCGATCAAGAGGCTAAGCAGAACCTTATCCTCGAGAAAATCGATCACGGCCTCGTCACGCTGGGCGAGAAAGTAAAGAATCTCACCTTAGAGGTCAAGGAGGTTTCCGCCCGAACTGATACTTTGGAAACCCGAATAGATGGCCATGAAGATCGCCTGCTGGACATCAATAGAAAAATTGTCAAGCTGGAAGCACGCGAACCCATGGCCATTGGCTCATCAGCGCACACCCACTGTACGTCGGCCGCAAAGTTTGATGTGCCACGTTTTGACGGCACGTCGTCATGGACTGCCTTCAAATACCAATTCGAAACGTTGGTGAAGACAAACCGCTGGGATGATGAGCAGTCTTTCGCGGCGTTAACCTTAGCTCTACGTGGGGACGCCCTACTGGTCCTAGAGAACCTTCCTTCGGACGGTAGGACCTTGGAGCGTCTAATGGAAGGGTTAGACACTCGCTATGGCGACAAGCACCTCGAGCACGTGTTCCGCGCGCAGCTTCGCGACAGAACGCAGAGGCCTAACGAGAGCCTCCAACAGTGGGGTGTCGAGGTTGAACGGTTGGTGCGGCGTGCATATAGGTCGATGACATCGGAGACTGTGGAAGTTAATCTGGTGCAGGCATTCATCGACGGACTACGGGATTCTGAAGTGAGGGCTACGGTGCGACTTGGGCACCACCAAACTCTGAAAAGTGCAATGGCTCACGCTTTGGAAGTGGAAGCCGTACGACAGGATTCACGCACGCACAGAGTTCGAGAAGTAGTGGTTTCGCCTTCAGTGCAGCCGCGTCACCGAGAAGGGGTGGTTTCTTCTTCGGCAACGTCCCGCTATATTCCGACGTGTTACGGGTGCAGAGAAAAAGGGCACATTCGTACCGATTGTACCAAGAGGAAGAGGGCAAGTGTGGACTCCGCAACCCAAGTTAACGAGAAGACGATAAAACTTAATGTCGCTAGGGCTGCGGGGTGCGTGCCGGCTGGTCAATTAAAGGCCTCAGTCATCACCATCAATCAAGTCCATAACGGAAATAGTCTAACCATCGAAGGAACACTGAATGAACGTGCTTGCAATTTCACCGTTGACACCGGGGCGTCACGGACTATTATAAAACCTGAGTTGCTGAAACGCACGATTTTGTGGCAAAGAAAGTCTCCATCCTGCCGACTTCAGACAGCAACCGGGCAGCCAGTCTCCGTCCTCGGTGATACAGATATTGAGTTAAAAATCGGTGATCAAGTGTACACTCATTCTGTATTAATTGCGAATATTACCGACGATTGCATTCTGGGTTTGGACTTCTTGCGGAAGTACCGGTGTGTTTTGGACATTGATAGGGGCGTATTGAAGTTTCCAGACCAAGAAGTGTTCCTGCGAGGAGTAAACACATGTAACCTCTATTGTTTAAAAGATACGACATTGGCTCCGAGAACAGAAACTTTAGTTCAAGTAAAATTCCCTAAGAAAATCAGGCAACAAAGGTGTGTAATAGTTGAGGATACTGGCCGGCATCCGGAACTCATCACTGCAAGGACATTAGTAATGACGAAAGGGAAATCTAAAGTAAGAATTGTAAATCTTGGGAAAAAGGAGGTCCATTTGAAGAGAAACAGTGTTGTTGGGAGATGTGAAGAAGTGAAATATCTCCGCCAAATCAACACATCTCCAGTGAAGCAGGACTCGACAAAAGGTGAACCTGATCACATCCAGCAACTTCTGGAAAGTTCTAAGAAGAATTTGTCGACCTCAGAACTACAGCAAGCCAGGGAATTTCTGCTACGGTTTCGGGATATTTTTGCGACGGGAAAGGACTGCGGAAGAACAGGCCTCGTCAAGCATGAGATAGACACAGGTGATGCTAGACCGATTAAACAAAGACCGCGCCGCATACCCTGGGCTAAAGAAACTGAAGTGGCAGAAATGGTAAAGGACATGGCTGATAGTGGAATAATTGAACCTTCTACGAGCCCATGGTCTTCTCCTGTCGTTCTTGTGAAGAAAAAGGACGGCAGTACAAGATTCTGTGTTGACTACAGAATGCTGAATAACGTCACGAAGAAGGACAGTTATCCCTTGCCGAGGATCGACGATACGCTGGATATGCTCAGTGGTATGAGGTGGTTTTCAACCATTGATTTGAAAAGTGGCTACTGGCAAGTGGAAATCAGCGAGAAGGATAAAGAAAAGACAGCGTTCAGTACGGGCATTGGCAATGGCCTGTGGCAATTTAACGTCATGCCTTTTGGGTTGTGCAATGCTCCAGCAACCTTTGAACGCCTCATGGAACGAGTCATGGTTGGTCTTCTTGGTGACGTCTGTCTAGTATATTTGGATGACGTCATTATAATGGGCCGCACTTTTAAGGAAAACCTAAGGAACATGGAAAAAGTGTTCACCAGAATACGAGGGGCTAACCTAAAACTAAGCCTAAAGAAGTGTGCCCTGTTTAAGAAGGAGGTCAGCTACTTAGGACATGTGATTTCCGCCGACGGAGTGAGAACCGACCCTGAGAAGATAAAGGCTGTACAACAGTGGCCAGTTCCGAAGAACAAAACAGAAGTACGTGCATTTCTAGGGCTATGCACGTACTACAGAAGGTTTGTTATGAGTTTTTCGGACATTGCAAAACCTCTGCATCAATTGACTGAGGATAAAAGAGAATTTATCTGGGACAACAACTGTGGGTCAGCGTTCAACGAGCTGAAGCAACGGCTATGTGAAGCACCTATACTGGGGTATCCGAGTAGAGATGGAAGATTTGTCGTTGACACTGATGCCAGCAATACGGGAATTGGTGGCGTATTGTCACAGATGCAAGGTGACCGACAGATCGTGATCGCTTACTTCAGTAAGGCACTTTCAAAGCCTGAGAGGAACTACTGCGTTACTCGACGAGAACTGCTGGCTGTGGTAAAAACCTTGCAGCACTTCCACAAGTACCTCATTGGAAGGCAGTTTACGTTGAGGACGGACCATGCTGCATTGAAATGGCTGCTACAATTTAAAAACCCGGAGGGTCAAGTTGCAAGATGGCTCGAGCAGCTGCAGGAGTTCAATTTTGTGACAGAACATCGGAGTGGAAAAGGGCATAACAATGCTGATGCCCTGTCGCGACGTCCGTGTGATGAAGACTGCAGACATTGCCAGCAAAACGAAGCCAGAGAACACGTGAACTTGATTAGAACTGAAGGCAACTTCAAGAAATCCCAGGAAGAAGATGACGATATTCGACCGGTACTGGACTGGTTGCGTAGTGGAGCTAGGCCCCAATGGAGTAAAGTATCGTCACTTAGTCCCGTCACAAAGAGCTACTGGGCGCAGTGGGACAGTTTAGTCCTGGAGAATGATGTGCTCTGTAGGAAATGGGAATCGAACGATGGCAAGGAGGTGACCACGCAAGTGATAGTACCACGAAGTGAAGTGGTCCCCCTGCTACAGGAAATACACGATGGTGCTTCTGGTGGACATCTGGGGATCAAGAAGACTCTACTGAAAGTGAGACAGCGGTATTACTGGCTCAATTGTAGAGAGGACATAGAGCAATGGTGTCGGAAATGTACAGCGTGTGCATCTGTGAAAGGACCACAGACCAGAAGCAGGGGCAAGCTTCAGCTGTACAATGTGGGAGCCCCATGGGAACGCATTGCCATCGACGTTGCTGGACCATTTCCAATTACAAATGATGGAAACAAATACATAGTGGTGATCCAGGACTATTTCACAAAATGGCCAGAAGTCTTTGCCATTCCCAATCAGGAAGCGACGACAGTAGCGAAGAAGGTGGTCGAAGAAGTAGTGTGCCGATATGGCGCACCTTTGGAGATCCATTCCGATCAAGGCCGTAACTTTGAATCTGCGCTGTTCCAGGAGATGTGTACCCTTCTGGGTATTTACAAAACACGCACAACACCTGCGCATCCACAGTCGGACGGAATGGTGGAAAGATTTAACCAGACCCTGGAGAATCACCTGGCTAAGGTGGTCGATGACCACCAGAAGGACTGGGACCGGTATATTCCACTATTTCTGATGTCTTATCGATCGGCAGTGCACGATAGCACGGGATATACTCCAGCAAGAGTGAATTTCGGCAGAGAGATGAGACTTCCAGTCGATGCTATAACTGGCGTGCCACCTGACAAGACCAAGCCAATTACGGACTATGTCAGTGACCTTCAAGATCAATTGGACGAAGTGCATAAACGAGTACGTGAGAATAGCATGAACACCAGCTCCAAAATGAAAACTAGGTACGACCGTAATGCCAACACCAAGGGATTTGAAGAAGGTGCACTAGTCTGGCTCCACAACCCGCTCCGACGAAAAGGGAAGTCGCCGAAACTTCAAGCTCGATGGGAGGGACCTTACACCGTGATGAAAAGGATTAACGACGTGACCTATCGCATCAAGAAAGGACTAAGAGGGAAGCCTAAGGTAGTCCACTTGGATAGACTGGCGCCGTACCGTGGATCTAATAATGCTCGGGACGAGCATGACTAAGAGGGGGGCACTGTTACGCCGTAAAAATAGAACACGTCGTTTCTTCGACAAAGCTGAAAGTATCACCGAATAATTAAAACGCATTGCTAGTCGAAACCTCCAGAATAGAAGTACGTACCAGGGCCTAGCAAATTCTAGAAAAATCCGACACGTATAAGTAGGTACTCAATAATTCTGAGAACTTTTGTAGGTACTTAAGTAACTTGGTAAAGGAATTTGTACCTTCAGTCTTTTACTATAGAGTCGAAATTCGTATGAGTCGTGGGGTCGAGTAGTTACCTACCGGTTGGTAATAAGAATAATTTATTGCTTCGCGGAAACGGTTTCTTTTGTTCTGGTGTGGCCTCGAACCTTCGGTATCTAGAATTTTCTTGGCTCTGAGTATAAATACGTGTTCGCTGGCCGGACGGGAGTCAGTTTTGATTTCGACAGCGACAAGTGCGAACATCCAAGTCAAGTGAAGAGTGTTTTATCCATACGACGACCTAAGCGATATTTCTACGGATCTCTAGAGTGCATTACGAAGTGGTTTATTGGCGATTGGACTAAATTGGTGTTTTGTTTGTGGAAAATAAATCTCTCTATTAGTAAATCGGCATTTGATTACTCACGTTCGTAACAGTATGTTATAAAATTAAATACTTATAAACAATACATAGCAGTAAGTAAATTACAAAAAACAATTCACAATGCTGAATAACAAATTCCAATTAGAATGTTAAGGTAGAGCAAAGTTCATTGGCTAGGAACAACTTTTAGCATGAGTCTGTGCTGCCAATAAATTGAATTTTGATGGCATTAGTTAAGTTAAAATCTGCAGCTCAATAAAATTGTCTCATTATCTTGTGCCAAAACTAAATTATGACCATTATAATGCAATGTTTATGCATTATAGCTATGCAGCGCGTAGACCTTCTATAGTAGAGATGTTACGGAGTTCCGGCTTCGGTTCCGATATACCGAAACTTTCGATTGATTTCACACCTTCGGTTCCGATTGATTTGAAGTGGAGGTTATTTAGGAGGTTATACCAGCTCACCGATTTCTTATTTGTGTGTCACAGTCACAAATTAGTATATTTGTGCATATCTGACCCGGCCTTAACATAGGTTCTCATTTGTCTCCAACAATACATGGTTCACCTCTGGTTCCGATTTCGCCTATAACATCCATATTCTATAGCATAAAAACGCTCCGTCGACGCACGTTTCTGAAACGCAATGTAAACGGCGCGATTAAAAAACGTGGTCTTCGTAGACCCAAGCTGCCAATTCAAGCTATAGAAATATTTAATTTAACAGATGACAATATGAAACAAAGCGTTTTATAATATGTTACACAATTTATTAACAGAGGCCCCACCACGAGCTTAACGAAATCCATTTTACAACATAAACAGCCCTAAAAAGGACCTTTGTTCATGACTCTGAGGGGAGTCGTTTAAAAATTCCACCGAAGCTGCTATAAACGTGGCAACCTACTGGGCCCAAAAACTTTGAGGGAAGCGGAATCCATCGATTCTAGAAGAAGAAGAAGAAGAACATAAACAGCTATATATTATGTATATCTCCATCCCCATTTTTGTAAAGATAAAAATTAAAATATACTTTTAATCACATGGAAGCTGTTCAGTTTTACGATAAAAATAGCTTGATTATGTTACAGAATCACCAGTTGATAAAACGCACCTAATTATTTATATCTCTCGAACTATGACTTGTTAGGAGTAAATAATATGTTCAAATTATAATAATTGCTCGAAAACTAGATGAGCCTCTCATCATTAACTTTTCATTGGTGTTATTTTAAATTTTAATTGCCTGATATTGAATTTTAGTAGCGAATTGAAATTGACACAGGTAGGAAAAGACTATAAAATTTCCGTACAATTTGTTTAAAAAATCAATATAAGATGTGGATTATCATATTAAAAAGCCTTGATCGACAAGAGTCGCGTCTGACTTCATCTTATAAGCAAAATGCGGAAAAAATATACTTCCGCCGAATTTTTGGTGATATTTTTTCGAATGAAGGTCAGTGACTATTAAAATTATTTCGTACAGTGATTACTAGTAAAAACTTATTGGTAAACGCCTAGATGCAGTATACGCTCTTTCTAGTAATCTCTCTTAAAATAGGTGACACGAAACAATGCAGTTGCATACAATTGCATACGCTAAATTGGACGTCTTTTTATTGCTAGCTAGCAACCCGCCCCTGCTAAGTACGGATGCAATGCTGATATTAAATATATTATACATGTATTTTACATACATACAAACCTTCAACCTCTATCTATTAAGAAAATGCATCAAAATCCGTTGCGTAGTTTTAAAGACACATAGCGACAGACGGGAAGCGACTTTGTTTTATACTAAGTATTGCTAATTTACTAACTAAACTACCATATTGGGTTATGCCAGACGACCCTGCGGCAACGCTAATTCCTTTGACCTTCAGCTAAACATTTATATTTAAAAAACATGCTAACAATGTCATAGCAAATATGACTATATCCGCCTTTGCATCGAATTTGCTATTTCGTAGGCTCATAAAAATACGCTTGTCAATTTGCATGTAAAAGTTGACGTCACTTGAGCGCAGTAAAAACACCTTTAACAATCGGCGCCAGATTGTATGACGTTGTATGTGCTAAACATACCGAAATCAGTTTAAAATTAGCGGTTTTATTGATAGCGTTTCGTTCGAGTAGATTATCTTTAGTTTCTCGTTAGGTATACTAGTAAAAACTAGATAAAATATCTTCTCTTACAAATGTTTGAAGTAAAGTAGGTATGACTGTATCATTACATAGCATAGTATAAAACAAAGTCGCTTCCTCAGTCCTCCCTCTATGTATGCTCAGATCTTTAAAACTACGCAACGGATTTTGAATGCAGTTTTTTTTCTAATAGATAGAGTAATTCAAGATTCCTCTTGGTTTATGTGTATAATACACGCATAATATATTTAATATCACCATTGCACCCGTGCGAAGCTCGGGCGGGTCGCTAGTGTGTGATACATTGCACTATAGAGGTTCCATCACCTTTTTTTCTTGTGCTTATCCCCACGTACTTCAGTTAGTCTCATCCATGTTCTACCCAAGAACTCATCAAAGCCATTTGCCCATCTTGCGTGTACGCTACTCAGTCACCACTTTATTCCACTCAAGGGTCTTTACCAGCTTAGCCAAGTCGATAATCTACAACCGTTAACGCTTGTAGAAAACTGATTAAATGTATGGGAATGATATCATCTCAGCAAAATTAGTAGCCTTGGTTTCGAATTTCCTTTTGTGAACTTTCACATCGTTCAAAATCACAGAATGAAATGTTGTCGTTTCTGCAATGCTCATCGCTACATCCTGTAGTTTTATGGTATAAATGATACTTACGTTCGATTGTAGAAACTAGAAAGAGACTTGACTCTGGATACGGTCTTTACTTGACGGGACCTGCATATATCCTGCCTTGCTCTATTAGTTTTTTTTTTAAACTATTGCCCTACACTTGAAATCTAATATAGGTGCATTCACAAACAATCAAATCGAACCCGAGTTCCTTTTCTCTTTTTTCCATAGCCTACGTATGTTTTCGGCGTTTGAAACTCGGTCTATAAGACGTATGTAGCCTTATAATGTTCCCAATGCTGGGAGGCCTAGGCCTTCTCTATAGGGAATGGGCTGCAATCTATTCGATAGGACTAGTGCGCGGGGTGGATGGCTCATATCGTTTAATTTTTGGTTCTATGCACTAGAACCAAAAATTCAGTTCTGCCGGTTTCCCCACAATGTTTTCCTTAACCGTTTCGTGTCGTGATGATATAAATAAATATTACACAAAGTATAGCGCTTGTTTGGGCTTGAACCCACAACTCGTAAGTCTGGTTCTTTACCACTGAGCCGCCACTGCATCTGAAACAAAGGTTTTAAAAGGCTTCCGGCTGAATCATCATTTGGGCATTTTTCATGAGTTGGCACTTATGCTAACGATCCCATTGAACGATACCTACCCATTCTTAACTTGGTACGGTTTCCTTACGAATGTAAACGGTTTGCTTCCGAACCAAATCAGTCTATCTATGCATAGAGTAGGCCACCATTTTTGTTTTCACAACTATCACACGACGCCTTCTATAGTCCCAAGCTAAGTAGAGCTTGTGTTATGAGTACTAGACAAATGATAAACATATTCGCTGGGTGCGCGATGCCTGCGCCAACTAGCGGTTGCAAATACGGTGGCCTCCGAAATGTCAAATGCCCGGCTATCATTACGACGAGTTATTTACAAACGAAAAATTTTAATTAAATATTGTAATTTATATTTATTCCAATAAATATTCTAAATCTATATAAGGTAAGTCTTTTCTATTTTTCGTCTAAAATGGCACAATCAATTGATTTCGCTTAGTACATTACGGATTTTTCATGGCTGTCGTCATGAGAAGTAAGTAAAGAAATAAGCAAATTTCATCGAATAACGCATTTCATGTAAATAGCAGACGATTATTTATGAGTGCTTGTGCTCTCAATAATCCATAATTTTATGTATTTTCAGTTAAATATGGCCAAATTAATCATAAAAACTGGATTCCGACCAATGACACACTACATCATTTTCCAACCACAAACAACATTGAAAGGAAAACAATTAGTTATAGCTCAACATGTGCAAGATGTGAAAGAATTTATTGAAAATAATTTTTGCAATTAACTACGCAGCAAGCTTCGTGACTCATGTTTATTTATTAAAAACGTAAATCTCGCTAGTAAAAAGTGACAGCGTCCGCCACCGAAAGTTCCTTTTTTGGCCATGACGCGCGCTGCGATCGTTTCGTGGTTCCCCCACCTTATACTTCGCACCCAGCGAATACTTATATTTCTGAATACATACATAGATAAATTACACCCAGACAGAACAAATGATAGTGCTCATCACATAAACATTTAATTTTGTCCTGTGTGGGAGTCGACGGTGGTCGTACGGCAGTCAGGACCTAGTGGTGGAAGGCCTGTTGGTCTAGTGACCAACAGGCCATTCAATTAAAGAAAAAAAGAAAGAAAAATTGAATTATGGTTTGAGTCCCAGTAGGTCCGCTAGCAGACGGTGTGCATTTGACCGTCTTCGTACTCAAAGCAACTGTCCAATCCGGTCGTCTGTTGGGAGAACAGATTTGGTCTGTCGAACGAGATTACGAGACGAGATAGACCAAATCTGTCATACCAAGTTCGAGCGTGTGTGAACATTAATAAAGACTCGTACTTATGTGCTACTACCTGGTACCCGAGACATCGTCTGCGTCTTTTTTTCGCCATAAAAGGTAGCCTATGTTCTTTCTCAGGGTCTAAAGATTGTCTGTGCCAAATTTCATCAAAATCGTTTCAGAGGTTTAAGCGGGAAAGCGTAACAAACAGACAGACAGAGTTAGGTACTCTCGCATTTATAATATTAGCACGGATACTCACTAGTCCTCATAGAACGTACCTATCTCCATTCCTCAGAGTTGTATTATCTAAAATGACAATAGTTATAGTGTTGGAATTCATAACATTCCATTCTAGGTTTATCTATAAAAGTATATATTGAGCGACCATTAAAGCTGGTACTATAATAAGCAACAAAATACTCGATAGTTTCCATTATTTTATCAACATTGGTACGGCGGTTTATGGATAGTATTAACGTATGTAGTAAAATAGCATATAACGCTGTTTTACTCGTACATGCGTTAATAAGCATGTAGATTGACACTGAAATTATGAAATAGAAACTGTGCGTATCAGTAGGGTAAAACCGGTTTAGATACCCCGATTGTAATTATTTAATACATATATATTATATATATTTTTAAAATTGCAATAAACTAGTGCTTGACTGCGATCCCACCTGATGGTAAGCAGTGATGCAATCGTTGATGGTAAGGCGCACTAGTTTATTAACAGCCTAGTCACTCTAGCCTTGAAGACACCTAAATTATAATCGGACGGAAAGATTGCAGTCGGCAAACTGTTCCAGTCCCTCGATGTAGGTACGCGGTATAGTAAAATTCATACTTACCACAAAATCCACTTAGTTAGGGAATAGATGGTTATTTTGTGTAAAAATTATGAAATCATCAATTTGTACTACGCGCTAGATTAGGTTTAGGTACAGTACGGCCGTGGGATCTTGGCGAGTTGGAAGTTAGGCTCTGCGAATTTTAGCACTTGGAAACTCGTTAAAAATAAATGATTTAAACCAGTGATTCCCAAAGTGGTCCAGGTGGACCCCCAGGGGTCCACGGGAGACTTGCTGAGGGTCTACGTAGGCGTAAATAAAAAATGGGGGTCCATAAGATGTTAATGGGGGTCCACAAAAATTTATCTGTTTTTGATAGTAAAGAGCAAAAATGTAAGCATAGTTTTTATAAAGGCCTACCTACATTTTTATAAGTACCTAACTAAGCAGATAATATTTTAATAAGGCAAGTGACTGTTACTTGTCCGAACTTGCGTATTCGATATTACGTACAATTTCATGTACAGACTTGCAAAGCTCTATCCGCCCGAAAATGCTTAGTGCTTGTTCAGACTTAAACTTGATCACCACTATAAATACTTGATGCTAAAGGCAAATTGATTCATTTGTTTTTATTTTTTGGCGACTTTAAGAATGTGGTAGAAATGTAGCAGCAGGGGGGTCCACCGAAACCAGTAAAATTTTGAAAGTGGTCCACGAGAAAAATAAGTTTGGGAACTACTGATTTAAACAAATAAATGGAATTAGCAATTGTTATTGCTGTCAAAAACTGTTACTGAAATTTATTTTTTTATACTTTTATTGTTGTACGAGTTGTTTTCAAGCGCTAAAATTCGCAGAGCCTAACTCAGACTCACCAAGATTTGATGTACGTACTGTACCTGGTCACTTTACTTGGCTTAGGTGATCTGTAGGCCATACACCTTTAGATCAATGACATTAGTGCCTTTTTGATGTTCACGCAATATGAAGGCGTTGTAAGGCCCGGTATCCACCAAAGCGGAGAGGAGAGGAGACGAGAGAAGATGTGCCGCGAAGCTGGCAGGTTATTTCCACCAAAGCGGAGAAGAGATGCGTTGCGGAGAGATGTGAGCTGTGTGGCAGAGATGTGAGCTGTGAGAGATCGAAAACAGTCAAGTTCTGTCTACGAAAGGAAGATGTAATGCGAGGCGCGCGGAGAAGGTAGCGGGGTGAACGGTGCGCGAGCACGTGCGCAGCCCGGCCGCCCGACTAGACACTTCTCCGCTCTGCCGCGCCGCTTGCTCGCTCGCTGCACTAAATTCTATAGAAAAATGAGACATCTCCTCTCCTCTCCGCTTGAGCCATTTCCACCAGAGCTAAGCGGAGAAGAGATGTGGAAATAACGAAATCGGATTGGTTTATTCAAACACATCTCCTCTCGTCTCCTCTCCTCTCCGCTTTGGTGGATACCGGGCCTTAGATTTTAAAAGGTTTGTTACATGACATAATTATAGCCAATGAAGCGCTGGAGCGGACTTTTGTCAAACAAATATTTTCTATGAACGTACTTATCTCTCGCTAGGATATAAGTCGATGCCTTTAGGTTAGTTGGTTTTTACTTTAATTTTTCACTCGAATTGCATGCTATTTTATTTATTTATGGATATATCTATTACTCCTGTATCTATCTTGGAAATACAGCACGATTCAGGATTAAATCATTGTGGGGAGGGAGGGGGGGGGGGGGGGGGCAAAATAAAAAAAAAAAGTCGAGCTAAGCTTTTGCATATTATGATAGCGGTTAAAAATATCATTATGCGGGGTATCATATTAATTTGGTTTTTTGTATGCACTAAAAAAAATGGTTGCCTGTAAAGTCGGTTTTACGGGCGAAGATTTTACGTGACAACGTCCTAATTCTCTAGTGCTGCGCGCGCGGCAGACCGATCATAGTTGAGTGGGAGAGAGACGCAAGGCATTCGGCGGGCCTCTCTCTCGTTCGGTGACTCATCGTAACGTTACCGAGCGTTACACTTTTTCATAAGTGACTCCCAGCCGCAACCTAATTTAAGACGTTGTCACGTCAAAATAAAAAGTGATTTCCAAAAGTGTGGCATACACCGTTAAATTTTGATCGTTTTAATCCCGTGGAGGGTCAATCGGGTACATGAAACACTATCGATTTATGTAGATAAAATAAAAAAATAGAGTAATTTTTTTTCGAAATCTCGTAGTGATATACGCATTAAAAAAATCATTTCTTTAAGTAAACGAGTCAATGACCGCGTAGGTAGTCTTCGGGTGTTGCGTACTAACTACCTACAGGTCATTGAACTGGCCCAGCTAATATTTACTTTAAAAAATCAATTCCGAAAGTGCATAAACGAATTCGAATTTAAAAAAAAAGTGCTTATTTTTTTATTTTCACTTTACAAACCGATAGTGTTTCATGTAGCGGATCGACCCTTCAAGGGATTAAAACGATCAAAATTTAACGGTGTATATCCCGGTTTTACCTTAAACTAAACGATCATTATTATATAACAGCTGACTTGTTACTTTGTATGGCGTAGCGCGTGGCAATTGTTGCGCTACTTAATAACAACAGAGAGAGAAATTAGTCACTCAATTACTTTGTTTAGGTTATTTTGGTGCTTATTAATAAGTATGTATGTCAAAAATAACTTGTATGTAATGCCTACGTTCAGTCCACACGTGCGTGTTTGTCAATATACACCTCTCTGGTACAAATGTACCAGCTAACTGTAAACTTTATTTTTACGCAAATAAGGTTTAAGTTAGATGGTACGAAGTGTGCCATTTTTGGTACACTGAGGCCTGAGAGGTACGCTTGTTATATTCCTGCCCCCCCAAAGTAAATTTTGTGATTGTTTCATTCTTTTGTTTTGGCGTCATCTCAACGCCAAGCAAGCGTTCAACGTTAACGATACGATTGTAACTTGTCATCACTCTGTCTCTGCCTGTCTGTGTTTGGTCTCTGTCTTGCCATGTCGTTGTTGTGTTGTTTGTTGTCTTGTTCACAGCTAATGTACAAAACTGATGTGTCAGACTTTTACTGGCAGTTACCCATTGCGTTCCAGAGCGCAGAGTGTAAATTCATTTTACGTTACCGCGATCGAAACGTTTACCGCGTTTAGTTCTGTGATTGGTTAAGAGTTCGGAGCGGACCAATCAGAGCGCCGAACGTCATAAACATGCATAAAGCAAACTTACACTAACTTCCCTCTCTCTCTCTCTCTCTCCGCTCTCTGAATACCCCTTTGTGGATTAAAAGCGTTAAGACGTTTTATAAAACAAATCAAAACTAAACACAACAGTGTAACTAAGTGCGATTGTAATGGCGACTTGATCTCTCATTCTTATTGTTGCCCTTTCTTATCTAATGTTAAATTTAATGTGTCTTGCGATAATAGACGTTTCATCACATCCTCGTTCCTAAGTAAAGTTCAAACTTTAACTATCGACTATTTGTATGTTTTAATAGATAAATGATTATAAATATTGTTGTAGAAGAAGCGTTGTTGTCGATCTATTCACGGAAAAGATAGAAATAGAAAACAATTAAAACAAATCTACACTATAATCTACACTATAATATAATAAAGAGGTAAAGTTTGTTTTTTTGTTTTTTTGTTTGTAGGAGGTAATCTCTGAAACTAATGGTTCGATTGGAAAAATTTTAGCAACAATAGAAAGCTGCTTTATTCCTGAGTGACATAGGCAATAAATTATTTATATAACATGGATATTAACCGAGCTATCACTACAAGAAATTTTCCGCGGACGAAGTCGCGGGCAGAAGCTAGTAATAATATATAATATATATATATATATATATATATGATGTAAATATATATATATTATATATAATATAATAAAGATGTAAAGTTTGTTTTTTTGTTAGTTTGTTTTTTTTGTTTGTAGGAGGTAATCTCTGGAACTACTGGTCCGATTGGAAAAATTTTAGCAACAATAGAAAGCTGCTTTACTCCTGAGTGACATAGGCTATACTTTATGTACGCGGGCGAGGCCGCTGACAAAATCTAGTGGGTAATAAAATAACTACGGTTCAACATTATCAGTTGGGTCTACAAGCAGAAACTTACCTAATTAAACTCTTGAGCCCCAAAAGTGTCCATGAAGGCGCGGACACCGGTGTCCTCGCGGGGTTTAACGGAAAGGTTTGCTTATTTTTGATATTTACATTTTGTCTATGAAAAACTATTTATTGTCTTGGATAAATATCCTATGAAAAAAAGCGCTTAATATTTTATATAATCTAATATATATCTATATATATATATATATATTTACATCTCGAAGGACATGTTGCGTCCTATATGGCGTTATTTACCGATGATGCTGCGTCCAACTGACTTTGTGCGTCCGGAATACGGACGCAAGATTAACCGACCCTCATTTTTAGCCCAAGGGTCCCTTATGATCATTAGAATGCATGGGCAAAAAATTGGCATGGACGTAATTCCATCACTACAATGCCTTTTAGCGTATAATATAGTTCCGCCGTCGTCCGACCGAAATTTGGAGGACGCTAGTGTTCAGCGTATAATTTACCGCGTATACTTTGAGTTCAGTTCACCGATCTCATCGTGTCCATTGAATATCGTACTTAATTTGTAAAGTTTTTATCATGTTTTCGTGACAACAATCTTGCGTCTCTTAAATATCCTTAAACGGGCACTAGGTACGGTGTCTGAGGGGCCCATTCGGGGTTGACGAGGGACGCATGGCTTCAGCGCGCTCGCGTGCCGAGTTTGTAAAGAAATAGACTTGTGCCGGCCGTGATGCAAGCTTGTCACCAATGTGAATTATTTGCAAGTGCGTTAAAAGTGGTTATTTATTTGGTCTATTATTATAGTCTGTTAGTGATGACTATTATAATATACCAGCTGCTACCCGCGACGTTGTCTGCGTGAAGGCTCTACAGCACCAAAACTACCTAAGATGGCACTGTCGCTATAGCATTATAAATAAACAACTTTTAAAATAGCATTACATCAGCCTTATAAAGTTCCCACTGCTGGGAAACAGACCTCCTTTCTAGGAGAGGGAACAGGCCAAAATCCACCACGCGGGCCCAATGATTTTTAAACGGTTTTTTTTCTTGGGTCAAATTTAGTCATTCAAATTTCACCCTCTTCCTGTCAACTGATTAATCTGAAATTTTGTATACACTTTGGATTTTGGTGACAATACAATTATGTTTATTCATTATCATTATAAATTCAAAATGGGCGGCGCTACAAAATGGCGGATAAATTATGTTTTATTAATCCCAACAGTATGGGTATCAAATGAAAGGGCTCAACAAGCAGAATACAATATACTATAAAAAATTGAAATCCAAGATGGCGGCCGCTACAAAATGGCGGATAAATTATGTTTTATTAATCCCATCAATATGGGTATCAAATGAAAGGGCTCAACAAGCAGAATACAATATACTATAAAAATTTAAATCCAAGATGGCGGCCGCTACAAAATGGCGGATAACGTAGGTTTTATCAATCCCATCAATATGGGTATCAAATGAAAGGGCTGAACAAGCAGAATACAATATACTATATAAAATTAAAATCCAAGATGGCGGCCTCTACAAAATGGCGGATAACTTAGGTTTTATCAATCCCATCATCATGGGTATCAAATGAAAGGTCTCAACAAGTAGAATACAATTTACTATGCAAAATTGAAATCTAAGATGGCCGCCGCTACCAAATGAAAAAGAATAAAATAAATTAATTAAAAAAAAAATAATTTATTAAGAATTATTTAAACAGAATGCGAAATAAAAACTAGAAAATAAAAATACGTAAAAAAACTTTAAAAAGTTTTTTTACGTATTTTTATTTTAACGACTTAAACGTCAATTGTCTGTCAATTGGCTGTATTGTAGACAATTGACGTGCCCCACGGTTTTATTTTAGTCTAGTCTGTGCATATGTTTATAATTCCCACGACTGTATCTATTTTATTATTTTTTGGTTTTTAGTACATTTATCTTAAACATTGCAATGTATGTTTAACATAAAACCGTTTAACATAAAACCGTTTAACTTAAAAAGTTTTTTTACTTATTTTTATTTGGTTCTAAGACATTCACAGTCACAGTTTCCTTACAATATTTTCCTTCATCGTTTTAAGAGCAGTGGTTATGAAAAAAATTATACAGAGTAATGCGCCTGGCTACAACTTGTAAGAGTCGGAGCCTTTACCACTCGTCCACCACACTACGGTGGTAGTTATGTTGCCAGTAGCCAAAATGTAAAGAGAGTCAGGATCAGGACTGGTGACGCGGGAGCAAGCGACGTACAGTTGCCCGCGTGAGAAGCAACTCGTCCTAAAGTTGACACCCACTGCACTCAGTGTCTGCCCCTGTGACTTATTGATGGTCATCGCGAAGCAAACACTTACAGGGAACTGTACGCGCTTGAACTGGAACGGGAAGTTATGAGGTACAAATACTGCCTCGCCGACGCCACAACCCGTAAGAATTTTTGCCTCAATGGTGTGTCTGTGCAGCAGATGACTTTTAAGATGGATATCGTTACATAACTTTGGAGGAGATAGGTTCAGAAAGGTGGACTCCGACTTTCCAGCTTGATGGTATGCGCTGGAAGTCCACTTGCTGGCTAGAAGCTCAAAAATCCTACGTTGCTCCAAAACCCATCTTGCTCGACGACAGGGTTTATCGAAGTATATAGACCACTGCGTTCCCCTCAATTTCCGAGAGGATGCATTCGTTAATTGCTGCAGCCTGATCATTTTTGGATGTGAAAATGGCCTGCTCAAACAGCGAATGAATTCTTCTAAGCTGGATAACACTCTATCGAGAGACTCTGGAAGCACCTCCCATCCACCTCTCTTGCAATGGGCTTTGACTCGCGGCGGACTTTGGCAGAGGCCATGATCCGAAACGAAGAAAAGTGGCAGGCGGTCGCCTCCTTCTGCGAAGCAGTAATGCTAGCGGCTAAAAGAGGGGGCCGACCGCAACAGCCACTGTGTCTCCGATCTCAATTTCCGGCCACCGTAGGCGCGGGCTTGCGGCCGGCGAGCAATGGGTAGCTCGCTGTCCGCCCATCCGGTAACCGTTGGGACCGAGCCCAAGTCGTCGACGGCGCGCACTGTTCCCTGCGCTTCAAGCAGTCGTCAGCAACTGTAGGAGCCCAGCAGGGTCGAAGCCTTCTGGGGCCAAGGGTTGATGCGAAAGCGGAACACTGGGGCCCTGGAACTAAGACAAGAAATTCTTCTTGGGTTCCCGCTCCGCCCAAAGGCGGGAATCGTAATTTGATGATTTTTCCCACCATAAAAAAGGTAGAGTGCCTTCGCCAAGAGTTAGGATGACATCAGAGAATTCTCGAGCACGTGCATTGCTGCCCAGCCTAGCTCTCAGACTAATGGCCAAGCGCAGCGCATAAACTCGTAACTACAACGAAGACTGTTTTAACGAAGTATTCACCTCGGCAGCCCTCGTTCCCCAAGACAACACGGGAAGCGTTTGCCCGAAATCCCCACTGAACAAACTGTGACTCCACCCATCAAATGTTCGTTCCCGGGGATATCTTGTAGGGTTCTGTTCTCGGCCTCAACTTCCTTCCTATTGGCCATTGTACGGTTATCCCACATGATCAGAGAGCAATCCTTAAGTACGTGTCCCTTATCGCTGTTACGTGACACACCACAAACAGACGTTTTGGCGCTCTCTAAATCGATGGGAATTTTAAACATGGTATATGCTGTCTTACCACCCGGAAGTAGTGTGGCATCGATACCCGATGACGTGACTGCAATAGCAATATTGCCTTGCGTCCTGGCCTCTCCAAGTATGCTATGTTTTTCCTGGTCCAACAGGGGTAACCCAAGAAAAACGTTTTATCCTGGTTTTGCACAACACTTTTAAGGTGTGGTGTCATAAATTTGTTTTTGCTCGGAAGAGAGCAAAGCGACACGGCCATTTCGTATGGTGGTCATTTCGCCCGGATCGTAATTTGTCTCAGCGTTATACTCTCGATTCCCATAGTCTTGATGCGGTGAGGATTGGGGAGCTGGTAATCCATATTTGATCAGGGGATTGCCGCCGATAGAAATATCCACATCTTGAAGTGAACTGAGACAGGTGTTCAGCACACGATCATCAGTTACATCGACTTCGTCTCCAGTAGCACGCCTCAAAGCTCGTAGAAAATCTTCAGACAGATGATGGCGATATTTTAATGAACATAACTTTTTTGTATCTAATATTTAACACCGCATTTTTTTTTATTGTCTTTCTCAAGATTTTGAGGGTTTTCTGGAACTTGAATTTTTCAAAACGAACTATAGGTACGATACAACTTTTAGGAAGAAAATGCACATTACCATCTATGAATTTTAAGAATAACTAACTACTACCCTTGCCAGCTTGATTAAACTTAAATTATTAATTTAGAAAAATTGTTAAGATGTGATTTGATTTGATTTTTATGAAATCTCATAGATGGCGCTGTTTAAAATTGTCTTTATACTTCTAATCTACACTAATATAATAAAGAGGTAAAGTTTGTTTTTTTGTTTGTAGGAGGTAATCTCTGGAACTACGGGTCCGATTGGAAAAATTTTAGCAACAATAGAAAGCTGCTTTACTCCTGAGTGACATAGGCAATATTTTATGTACGCGGGCGAAGCCGCTGACAAAAGCTAGTATTTATTAAACTGCTTTCACTGTCCAGGTTAGGAACATAGTTTTGAACAACGAATAATGGGAATCTTTATTATTTACCTACATAAGTTTTCGTACCAAGTTTCAAGTGAAGTGCCAAGGAATAAGATTCTCCCATACAAACTTTAACATCCCCTAAATTTGCACTGGGGGTAGGTACTACTGAAAAATAAAATATGCCAGCTTTGATAACTAATTTAATAAGTAATGTTTGTAGTAAGTTTTGAGTCGATCGGCCCACGGAAAAAAAATTAAAACCTTGCATCCATTGCACCATTTAAATTCAATATTGCTTACTTCCCATAACTTACTGCGTGATAATATGCCTTCCGTGGTTTACAAAGAACATGTTTGTTGAATTTCAATACAAACTATCCAGTAGTTTTGGCGTGAGGCTGTACCATACACACAGATAAACAGACATAAATTCTAAAAAGTCACTTGTTGTCATCAGTTACGTTTTTCTAACAGAAGTAACTTAATTTTTCCATAAAATTCTCACTGTACAGTTTTTATTTCGTTAGGTACCTGTTTTGATACAGAGCATTGTACGGAATTGATTTAAACATAAAGTTGGATGGAGGCGGGAATGTGCTTGCAGTGTTTTGAACGTATACGGAGATATTCAGTGCGCAAGAAAGATTTAAGAGTGAACGGACGCAAAATTCAATTATTCGGAACCAATATGAATTTAATAGTAGATGGATGTAATTAAGTTATTATAATCATTATGATATATGCAGAGCATTATACGGAATTGATTTAAACATACATTCGGATGGAGGCGGGAATGTACATGCAGTGTTTAGTTGGTATACGCTGGTATTCAGTGTGCAAGAAAGATTTAAGAGTGAACGGACGCACAAATTCAGCTAGAAATATTTAATTTGAATATCACCATTTAACGTTTAAATGAAATTTGACGTCGACTACTGATATGATACTGATTAAAACATCTTACATACACATTGAAAACATTATAAATCTCACTACATTCAGTGGACGCCGCAGGGTGGTAGTTTGTAAAGACGCAAGAAGTCCATCGCGATTTAAATATATATATATATATATATATATATAATATATGAGCTCGCTGGTAGTTTAACAGAATATCGCGAAATCATCTTGACGACACGGGTGTCTAAGGGATCTAAGAGTTCTAAGGTAGACACAACAGAATTGCATATTCAGAATTGTTCTGTCTACTACCGGGACTTAAACCTACTCTCTATGAGAGGAAATGGACTTTAATCCTCAGCTCCGGCACGAAGGATATTAGTGGATATCACAAGAAGTTGTTCTAGGAAGATGGGCTTGTGTATTTATTCGAATTTCTGGTGGGTCTATCTAAGAAATCTCTCAAGAGGTTTTCCAACCTTTTGAGAGCAGTGTTGGTGAAATAAGCGCCTGCTTAGGTTTGACTTGATTCCACAATCTAGAAACCTCAAGCCGAGGCTGTCACCACGCACTAAATTAAATAACAAGTAAAAGTGATAGTACACTTTTACTTAACTTTTACAAAATCCACGGTTGTAATCCAATTGGCTCTGGGCTAGTTCTGGATATATCTTCGAAACGATAGAAGAGTTTTTCTCATGATTTTTATTTTAGATTAGCTGCTGCAAGAGGTTTCAGCTGAATGTAGAGAATTGTTTCAAGGGACCGTACTCCGAGGATAAAAAGTATCTTATGTGCTATTCCAAGAAAAGGGTTATCTGTGGGCCAAATTTCATTTAAATCTCTTCTGCCGTTCGCAAGTGAGGAAGTAGCAAACATACAAATATACACACAATATTATGCCTTTTTAAAAGTGTGATGAATCACGTGTAATCCATTCATTGCTATGTATGTACGTAAGCAATTAGCACGTATCAGTCACTTAAATTATAATTATGTATTAATAAGTAAAGTGTAATTTTAATGATATAATATTCTCTTATCTACGCTTTTGGCCTTGTGAGGCAAAATTTGGTAATATCTAACGCTTCTACGTATTTCTGTTCTGCGAGCAATGTATCCCGCCAGAGCACAAATGTTTCTGGAGTAGCGACCGCATGCCGGAAGACGCAGCGGTGGTAAGCAGGCACCAGAACGACTGATGTCTTGGTCAGGGTCGAATGATGCGAGACGCATAGGCTGGTTGTTGTGGCGATGCTTGCAGAAATCCTGTCTTTTGGCTAAAATGATGATAATGACTACGTATTTCTACCAATTATCCGAAGCTGTCTTTCGGAGTAGCCTGGATCCATAATATAATGTACCAATACTTATTTATCTACACTAATATAATAAAGAGGTAAAGTTTGTTTTTTTGTTAGTTTGTTTTTTTGTTTGCCCCTACAAACAAAAAAACAAATAGTAATCTCTGGAACTACTGGTCCGATTGGATAAAAATTAGCAGCAATAGGAAGCTGCTTTACTCCTGAGTGACATAGGCTATATTTTATTCACGCGGGCGAAGCCGTTGACAAAAGCTAGTTTATGCATAAACACTTTATGTAGGTACATAATATTGTACAAGGGCGGACTTAATTCCTTATGCATTTTCTACAAGCCAGATTAACAAGCCGAAGAATCTGTAGATTCCACTATCCCTAGTGTTTCGCCTTTGGAATTGATACCTATTTTGAGTTGTGTAAAAATTCGTCATGATTGATTATCCTCGACATGATTTGTTTCTCTAAATAATGAATGAGAAAGGTATACTATACAGTACGGCCGGGCGGATCTTGGCGAGTCTGAAGTAAGTTCTGCGAATTTTAGCGCTTGAAAACTCGTACAAAAATAAATGGTTAAATAAATTAATGCAATTTGCAATTTTTATTGCTGTTAAAAACTGTTGAACATACTATGTTGATGTTTTTGGAAGGAAATAAAAGTTAAAAAAAAATATATATAGTTTTCTAAAAAAGTTCATACATATTGGTCCAGTCATTCTCGTCTTTTCCGCTTTGCAACACATTCACCCAATCATTTTTGTTTATACACAATATTGTAGTATATTTCAAAAAAATATACTCGTAAATCTCACGTAATAATATGAATGTAGTAAGTTACCGGTAGTAATTCTGAGCTATTTTTGTATTGAATAGTTTTGAATGTTTTTATTTCTAGTTATTACAAACAAATTTAAATCCAAGGCCGAGGTTATTATGTGTTTCATTTCGTTTGTTTAGTTTTATAGTAGATCAATCCACAAAATTGAAAAAGTATCGTCCACATGTTCAGGAAAAACGAGCTTCAGCGTTTTGGGTTTATAAAAATCGTAGATGGAAAATATATGAAACTAGCAACCTGTCCCAGTTTCGCACAAGTCAATGCTAATCATTACATAGTATAAAACAAAGTCACTTCCCGCTGTCCCTATGTATCCTTAGATCATTAAAACTACGCAACGGATTTTGATGCGTTTTTCAATAGATAGAGTGATTCAAGAGGAAGGTTTGTATGTATAATACTTGCATGTATTTAATATCACCATTGCACCCGTGCGAAGCTGGGGCGAGTCGCTAGTATTAAATATATTAAGCATGTATTATACATATAAATCTTCCATTTGAATTACTCTATCTATTAGAAAAACCAAATCAAAATTAGTTGTGTATATTTAAAGAACAGGGCTTACATATGGACAAACAGCGGGAAGTGACTTTGTTTTATACTATGAAGTGCAATTATCTATTCTTTACTCTACCATTCCGTCGGTCTAAGTTGCAACAAAAAACACGGTTGAAATGTCATAACTCATAAGACTTTTAAGAAGGCGATTAGCGAAAAAATCAGTCCGGATACTTGTTTCTTTTGGTTGACCGTGGCAAACAGGTTTTTGGGCAAAACATGTTAAATCATTAACCTGTAAAAACATGCAAATAAGAACAAGATTCTTTTAAAATATATTGAAATTCTTAATGTCGGATATCTCATTTTATTGAGGTAGGATATAGGATATATAACAGCACACTGTATCCTAAAAAAATACGCGAAAAAAAACGCGGAGAATGGCTCTCAGATATTTATCCAAACTTACACAAAAACAGGCATTCTTCTCACGTTTAGATAGTAGATAGTAGTCTACGAAGATATGGTTTTTCAATGCTCGATTCTATTTCTAGTACATCTGACTATTCATTCAATCTAGTTAATCCTCAATGGAAAGTGGCGCGATGAATTCAAAAGTACAAAAGACTTATCTACGCTGTGGGCGTGCGCGACACGTGGTACCGATGACCGGCGCGGGCGCATTGCAGGCGAGCGCCGGCGCCGGCAATGCCCGACATCACACACAAATGTCACATTGCCCGAAGACGTTGACCTTGCTTTTTGGAACTCTATATATCGTCGCCTTGGAGGTCAATGGAGCTAAGCCACAATTTTTGCGAAATGGAGCTAAGTGCATTAACGTACTCACAACAAGCCATACTTTATACTAGTCAATATATCTAATAGATATCTTATCTGTAAGCAGGTTATTTTTCAATTTTCCAATAAATTTAAGTTCAGCTTTAATAAGAGTCAATAAGTATAAGCAGCTTAGATTCATTGTGATTACAATCATAGAAAATAAGTATTGAGTGGTCATTACTTGTAACAACTCTTGACCTCATAAATTACACTACTTTTATGTTAAAATGACTGTTTTCTCCCGCATCCTTTTTTTTAAACGTCCATAACTCAGAAGTGTAGTTCTGTGGCGTAGCTCCATTGACCTCCAAGGCGACGATATATATAATCTATCTACCTATACAATCTACCTATACCTATATATACTATCTACCTAATTAAATCAGCGTATACACAAATGATGCGTATTAATTAACTATTTTGCAATTCTTAATCACAACGTCATTCACGTAGGTAATGAATCGAAATATTAATCATAATCACTTCCTATTTTTGATATCACGTGCAAAACACGCGATATTTCGTCATTTTTACACCAAATAATCAATGAAATATACAATTAATAGGTCATCTCTCTATAGCTAGTATAAATATAACTTATCGTCAAAACTAGTTGACTATTTTATAAATAAACAACTGGATAAAAATTATAATAATAGATTGTCACATGTTTCTGCCCCTCGATGTTTGTTATAAACCGGATGGCCAATGTATTGCAATTTTGCAACTCGTGTCGCTGATTTAGTAAAATCCATTAAAGGCTTAATTTTTATTGTCATGACGGTAAAATTATAACGAAATGTTACTTGTCTAAAATTGTCAAATTGCGTCGATAATATTCTCTAATAACACTGCGTTACACGATTTTGGTACCCACGTAAGTGTTAGCTGGAATGAATAGCTAATGAGTCTCACATTAAATGTTCCAAACACATGTGGTATCTATCACGTCTAGTTTTCGAGGTACATGCCAAATTATTTTTCTATTGCCACATTGATGAAAGACCCAAATTTTGAGAAAAAGCTTACTGACAAGGAACGTGATGCCTGGTTATCGCTGAAAGCAGTTATTAAAGGGTTTTTAGGGAACCGCAGGGGTGAAAAGCTAGTTGACGACATGTTAGAAGCATATAAAAAGTTGGGTAGCAGAATTTCGTTAAAAATTCACTTCCTTCATTCTCACTTTTCTTTTTTCCCATCTAATCTTGGTGCAGTCAGTGATGGGCAAGATGAGAGGTTCCACCAGGATGTAAAGAAGCTTGAAGAACGATTTCAAGGGCGTTGGGGCACATCTATGCTAGGCGATTACTGCTGCCGTTTAAAACGAAAAGATCATTCAAAGCACAAAAGAAAAAGTTAAAGTTTTGCGATCTTTTGTGTTTAAACTTTTATAATGTTTTTTTTTGTTTTTTTTTTTAACCTTAATGATAAAATTAAACTTGGTTAATGTGAAAAAATCTGGTTGATTTAACTAATTTTCTTCAAAATATATTCTAGCATTTAAATTTTTAGTAAAATTTGGCACATTCTTATGGAAGAAAAATGAGACGTGATGAATGGAAATTTTGTATGTATTTTTAATAAACTATAAGTATTCATAAGAAAACATGACATTTCAAAGCGGGTACAAAATTTTTTTTTTTCATTTGTAGGCAGGCAGTGTAATTATTGTGGGTCACTTAATAAGTTCACACAATCGTTAATCGCACATCCGTAATTATGGCGTTAGTACACATCTTTCCACAAAGTTTTGGAAAGTTTTTATTGAAAACGAAATATGAATTTGTGTTAAACTGGTCCTGTAAAGACCTCTGAAAATCCGCTATTTTGCATTTTTACGTGAACTTTAGCCCTGTACTCAAAAATTAAAAAGTAAAGGTAAATAATATATTAAGTAGGTAAATAAACAAGTTTTGTGAAATATTCGAGTGAATCAGTGAGCGATATAAGTTACTGAATGCAAACCGACCGGTCGGAGGCTCTCTTCTTTCGCATTGCCTCTTTATTAGTGTTTATACGTAGATATTCGCTATGTTTATGCTTTAGATGAAACAGCCAACTGATATTTTAAAACATTCATAGGACAGATCCAAATGCCATATCACAGGGTTGCTTACCAACACCCAAGATTATTTAACTTTATGCACATAATAAGTACAAGAGCGGACTTAATGCCATAGGCATTTTCTACCAGTCGACCTTGGGGTGGTGCAGAAACAAAACACAAGATTATTTAAGGAGTTTCAACTCTTTGAGAGCGCGTTTCCACTAAAGCAGACAGAAGAATCGTGCAGCAATCGGTCAATCATATGAATGTTAAGGTCCTAAATCCAGATCCTCACCTACCAACTTCTGGCTCACTAAGCTTCAGCCATCAACTGTTCCAGATGGCATTGACGGCAAGCAGGCTCGGCGCACCGGCACCAGTGGTCCCCTGGGCGAGCTCTTCGACCACGGCCTCGACTCCTACTCAGCAGTCCTCATACCCACCTACCTCTACAGCATATTTGGCAGGTACATTATCTATGTTATACTAATAGGTCATTTTAAACAATTTTTCATCAACATTGGAAACAAGTTTTGAAAAAACATTTTGTTTTTCATAACAAGTTTTTAATTGTAACTCGGTATATACCTTTGTAATTAAAACTCATCGAGACCTTTCCGAGAAATAGGGTAATTTTTTTTAATTGTATTGCCGAGTTTCTATGGCCATCTTCCAGTTTAATCATTAAACCCAAATACCATCTAGCACCAAAATATTCGTCAAGAGTAGTCAAGACGAATCACATGAGCTCAAACTCGATATTGTGAGGTCGTTTAATTTCCGAATTCTTATGGCCACCTTCCAGCTCCATTATCAGATCAGCTTCGTGTCATCATAATATTGCATTATCACACGATTGCATGCAAAATTTCAGCTCAATCGGTAATCGGGAAGTGAATCAAATTTAATTTGCAAGATTTGATCACAAACATCGGTTAGGTAAAACTAATATGAAGTTTGTACTTGTAAAAGCTAGTTTATATTTTTCTTTATCATCATCATCATAACCAGCCTTTTTAACGTTCCCACTGCTGGGACACAGGCCTCCTCTTTGGCTGAGGGAATGGGCCATAATCCACCAAGCGGGCCCAGTGCGGATTGGTGAATGTCACATGTCTTCGAATTTTTGGTTCTAGGACATGCCGGTATCCTCACGATGTTTTCCTTCACCGTTTTGAGAGCAGTGGTGATGAAGTAAATAACACAAAGTAATGCGCCTGGTTGGCAATTTTTTTCTTGCTTGATTAATGCAATTTCGTTAAACCAGCGTCTGATATACGATAGATATGGTACTTACGTCACGTCGCTCTATGAAAGTAAAAAACAGAGCTCTCCTGTTTTCGGCCATGGACACGCATTGTAATATCGCCTGCGTACCTGGCTAATCTCCATCGAGATTGGCCTCCGTGGGCTAAATTCGGCCGAGGGAATATTCCCTATTATTTTCTTGAGGTCATGACCCGGTCACGTCCCTGACATGACACGGATGTTTGTGGTAAGGCCTTCTTGATATGACAATAGACAGAAAAAAAATAGTACAATGTTTAAATGTCCATAGCTATGATATTATGATATTACAATGAATTATTGATACCTCATATACCAATATGTATAGGTTAGGTTAGGTGTCAGGTTATGTTAATGTATTCAATGAGCAGTAGAGTACGTGGCAAATAAATTGAACCATTTGCTATGGTTGGCCACCGTAGGCGCGGGATTGTGGACAACAAGCAAGGGAAGCTCGCCCTCCGGTCTTCTGGTAATCGTCGAGACCAAGCCTAATCGTTGACGGCGAGCACTGTTCCCACGCGGCTCAATGAGTTGTCAGCAAACCGTAGGGACCCTGCAGAAGGGTCGAATCCAACTGGGGCCAAGGGTTCGTGTCTGAAAGGAAGGCTTTTACTTAGCTTGTTAAATTAACTAGCTCAATCTTACATTGAACATAAATTTACACTTAATTTATCCCATACTTACAAGTCCAATCCCATGATTATTTAGCGACCTAATTAAGATAAGATGGTGATAAAAGAAAGTTCCGAATTTTCCAACTAACTAATGATGTATGTCGAAGGTTGCACGCGATTGTTGAAGTTCTCAAACTGAAATTATTTAGAAAATATTGCGCAAACGTTAAGCGTTAGTAAGGTACCTTATGCATTTGTTTTTTTTTTGGGTGACACGTCATGGCTACAACAAAGGTGTTTGTCACGCGATACCACAAAAACTGGGCAAGTGCGAATCGGACTTACGCACTGAGGTTTCCGTACAAACTTGTTTCTTGAATGTCTATATTAACGCAATTATGTTAGTGTTGAAGTGAATCTGAGTACCAATACAAAGTAATACTTGTTTAATGGTACAACAAGAAACCAAAAATGTAAAAAAGACTGTATTTATTGAACAACCAGCGGCTTTGCCCGCGTGAAAATAGGTTTTCGCACAAACTTTGGACACGCGTTTCATCCCTTTAGGGAGTGAATTTTGGAAAATCTTTTTTTAGTGATCGCCTACGACATAAAAGGAAGCCATGTGCACATTGTGCAACATTTCACGCTAGTAGGCCCAGTAGCTGGCTAGTAGGGCCAGTGGCTGTGCGTTAATGTGTCAGTCAGTCAGTTTCTCCTTTTTAAAGGTATACAAATAAGGTTTGAATGAACCTAAAATTAAACTACAATAGGTGTACCTACGTAACCATATATATCAAACAAATCACAGCGAATTATACTTGCTCTTATTAATATTGCAAACTTCAATTTCCGTTTTAAGAATACTTACGAGTCGTCGCTCCCAGAATATGATATTGACATTCGTTATTTTGTGCGCTTAACAATACATGATTTGTTCGGCAATAGGTCCTCTACGCTGTAAACGACATCTGATGTCAATATTTATAGTTCACTTGACTCTAGGTTCCATATTTTCTTCATTACTTATGCATAGAACACAGATTGGCTACAGTGAAGCAGTGTCATCAATATTCAGCCAGCGAGTGCAAGTAGGCGGCTGTTACATCAACCTTTTGATATCGTAATAATTGCTTCGCCAACTTTGTGGGGTATTGTGTGAATTGCAAATTGCGATTGCCCTTTTGAAAGTGTACGAGGAAAGTTTATTTGTAGACTTTTCATGCGGAAATCGGTCAGCTCAACCCACGTGTGTTGTTGGTAAACTATGCTTGTACACCTAGTTGGATTAAAATTTGTTGTAAACGTTTTAATAAAGTGGCTGAGCTGTTGGTCTAGTAGTTAGTAGCAGTAACTGCTATGTCGGAAGTCATGGGTTCGATCTACATTCCTTCCCAAGACAAATGACTGTGTGATGAGCACGATCATTTGTTGTGTCTGTTGTGCAATTGCTATTTATAACATTGTAGATGTGTTTTTAAGTTTTGATAAAATAAAAATACGTTAAAATTTTCAAATGGTTAATAAAAAAGAAAAAACTTATTGGGCATCAAAAAATTCATACATATCCACACACTAAACAGCATTGCCACGCTGAATGGCAATGCTGATTCGCTGAGAGAAATAAAGCCCAGCTCACTGGTAAAAAAAAACCCTCTGGTCACGCCAAGAGTCGAGAGGGCTGTATGATTGTGTATTACGTGACAAGTATTCATACCACCACCTCTACTTTATTTAGAACTAGCTACTGCCCGCGACGTTGTCTGCGTGAAGGCTCTACAGCACCAAAAAAACCTAAGATGGCAGTGTATGATCAGTGTATATCAAATGGTATAGCATTATAAGTAAACAACTTTTAAAATAGCATTGCATCAGCCTTATAAAGTTCCCGTTGCAGGGACACAGACCTCCTTTCTAGGAGAGGAAATGGACCATAATCCACCACGCGAGTCCAACACGGTTTGGTGGATGACACAATAATATCTTCGAATTTTTGGTTCTAAGACATGCACAGTCACAGTTTCCTCATGATGTTTTCCTTCACCGTTGAGCAGTGGTTTTGAAATAAAATACACAAAGTAATGCGCCTGGCTGGGTTTGAATGACAGACCTACAACTTGTAAGTAGCGTAAGAGCCTTTACTACTTCGCCACCACTGAGTCGGAGCCTTTACCACTCCGCCACCACACTACGATGGTAGTTATGCTGCCAGGAGCCAATATGTAAAGAGAGTCAGGACTGGTGGCGCGGGAGCAAGCGACATACAGTTGCCCGCGTAAGAGACAACTCGTCCTGAAGTTGACACCCGCTGCACTCAGTGTTTGCCCCTGCGACTTATTGATGGTCATCGCGAAGCAAACACTCACGGGGAACTGTACGCGCTTGAACTGGAACGGGAAGTAATGAGGTATAAATACAGCCTCGCCTACGCCACAACCCATAAGAATTTTTGCTTCAATGGTGTGTCTATGCAGCGAGATGACTTTAAGACGGGTCTCATTACATCACTTTGGAGGAGATAGGTTCCGAAAATGCATAATCGGGACTCCGACTTTCAGCTTGATGGTATGCGCTTGAAGTCCACTTGCTGGCTGGGAGTTCAAAAATCGTCATTTTGCTCGACGACAGTGTTTATTGAGGTATAGATCACTGCATTTACCTCAATTTCTGAGAGAATGTATTCGTTAATTGCTGCAGCCTGATCATTTTTGGGCGTCAAAATGTTCCGCTCACATACCCAAGAAATTCTGCTGGTGCGGTAAACGACTGATGTCCCCGTACACACAGCGAATGAATTCTTCTAAGCTGGCTAACGCTATATCGAGAGACTTTGGAAGCACCTCCTGTCCACCTCTCTCGCAGTGGGCTTTGATTTTCAGCGGATTTTGGCAGAGGCCATGATCCGGAGCGAAGAAGAGTGGCAGGCGGTCGCATCCTTCTGCGAAGCAGTAATGCTATGCGAGCAATGCGTAGCTCTCTGTCCACTCATTCGATAACCGTCGGGACCGGGCCTAAGTCGTCGACGGCGCGCACTATTCCCTGCGCCTCAAGCAGTCGTCAACTACTGTAGGAGCTCAGCAGGGTCGAAGCCAAGGTTTCAACGTAGCGAACGGGAAGCGTTTGCCCGAAATCACCACTGAACAAACTGTGACACCATCACATCACCCATCAAATGTTCGTTCCCGCGGATGTCCTGCAGGGTTCTGTCCTCGGCCTCAACTGCCTTCCTATTGGCCATCGTACGCTCATCCCATACGATCAAAGAGCAATCCTTAAGCACATGTCCCTTATCGCTGTTACGTGACACAGACGTTTTGACGCTCTCTAAATCGATGGGAATTTGAATGAACATGGCATGTGTTGTCTTGCCACCCGGAAACAGTGTGGCAGCGATTCCCAACGACGCGACAGCAATAGCAATATTGCCTTGCCTCCTGACCTCTGCAAGTATGCAATGTTTTTTTTGTTCCAAAAGGAGCAACCCAAGAAAAACATTTTGCCCTGGTTTTGCACAACGCTCTCAAGGACGGTGTCATAAATCTGTTTTTGCTCTGAAGAGAACTCTGTCTCAGCGTTATACTCTCGATTTCCATAGTCTTGATGCGGTGATGATTGGGGAGCTAGTAATCCATATTAGATCAGTGGATTGCCGCCGATAAAAATGTCCACATCTTGAACTGAACTGAGACAGGTGTTCAGCACACGATCATCAGTTACATCGACTTCGTCTCCAGTAGCACGCCTCAAAGCTCGCAGAAAATCTTCTGTGAGGGTTTTTTGCTTGAACTTGAATTTTTCAAAACGAACTATACCCTGCCCTATATATTGCCCTGTGCGATTTTGTATTTGTATATCCTGTCCACATCATGAGGTGTACAATAAAGCTTATAGTAAAAAATAATAATATACGATTCCACGTTTAGGAAGAATTTGATTCTTATGAAATCAAATAGATGGCGCTGTTTTAAAATTTTCTATATGCTACTACATTCAACTATGTTTCTCTGCCCAAGTTACTTAAATGGCGCAGTTTTTATAGTATAAAACCAGATAATAGTATAGCTTACTCAAAAACAACATTTAAATATGCGTCGTTAGATTAAACATTGTAACAGAATGCGTAAGAAAAATAAGTATTCGCAACTCCTCCCCGTAGGTGATAGCGTGATAATATGTATAGCCTATATATTGGCCCATCTTTTTTTTAAGCAAAATTTCAAGATAATCCATGCAGTATGTTTATATATAAATATATATTTAAGTAAGTTTTTGAGTTTAGCCTGGACATACATACAGACAAAAATTCTAAAAACTATATTTTTGGCTTCGATATCGATTGTAGATCACTTCCCAAGTATTCTTTTAAAAAAATATTTAATGAACAGTTTTAACTTTCCTACGATTTTATTATAATTACCTATATGTATAGATTAGGTATTCGTAAAACTCTTTAGTTAAGTCCCAAGAGGTCACAAAGTTCCACACAACTGTTGTCGTTTAATTGTGTCTGTAATTACGGTCGTCGAAAGGTAAAAATAATATTATTTTGTTAATGTAATGTTTTCGTTTGTACTAATTTGAGTCAGTAGATGTCGTTGTACGTATATAAATATATAAATAACATTGAAACGTTATTTAAGATTAGTTGCGTTGCAAAATAAATCCGTTAGACCGTTGGGATAAGAATAAGACATTTCATATAAACATGGAGAACGCCGTAATGCCGCAGAGATGAAAATAAAAAATAGTTTTTAAAATTATGTATTAAATATTATCCCTCATTTTTTCGTAAAACGAACCCACCACTACCTAAGATATTTCCCTAAAAATAAATAAATAACATTTGCTCTGTTTGGGCTTGTTTTTCTTTTCATTTCTAATTCCCAGTTGTGAGTAAATTCAACCGCGCAGTAAGAGACTATGAAATCTTGAACACGACCTATGTCGTGAGATTTTGAGGGTTTTTTTAAACTGAAATTTGTCAAAACAAATTATACGATACAACTTTTATAAAGAAATTGCGCATTACCATCTATGAATTTTAAGAATAACTAACTGCTAACCTTACCAACATGGTCAAATTTAAATTAAATTGTCAAAATGTAACTTGATTTGATTTTTGTGTAATCTCATAGATGGCGCTTTTTTAAAGATGTCTTTATACTACTAATATTCATTAAACTATGTTTTTTTTGTCCAAATTACGTAGTTTTGAAAAATGAATAATGGGAATCTTTATTATTTACATAAATAAGTTTACGTGCCAAGTTTCAAGTTAATTAACCCAAGGAATAAGATTCTCCCATACAAACTTTAACATCCCCTAAATCTTGCACTGGGGGTACTACTGAAAAAATAAATATGGCATCCTTGATAACTAATTTAGGGTAATGTTTGTGCAAAGTTTCTAGTTGCTCGGCCCACGGAAAAAAAAGTTACACCCTTGCATCCTTTGCACCATTTAAATTCAATATTGCTTACCTCCCACAACTTACGTCGTGATAATATGTAGCCTAAAGCCATCCTTGGTTTATAAGGAACATTTTTGCTGAATTTCAATTCAATCTATCCAGTAGTTTTGGCGCCAACCCATACCATAGGCACAGAAAAACAGACAAACAGACAAACAGACAAAAATTCTAAAAAGTCACTTTTTGTCATCAGTTACGTTTTTCTAACAAAAGCCACTTATTTTTTCCAGAAAATTCTCAATGTACAGTTTTTTTTTCGTTACTGTTTTATTATATGTATAGATAAAAAAAACTAACCTATGTAAATAGTTCAACTCCCGAACCGAGTCTCCAAAAAATGTAAAAAAGACTGTATTTATTGAACAATAAAAAAAACTAACCTATGTAAATAGTTCAACTCTCGAACCGAGTCTCCAAGATATTTACGATTCTAGGTCAACAGGAAGTATCCTATGAATTTTGATTTTCTTGAGAGTGTCAAAATATACGTTTTTTGCGACGAAGTTTGATTTTTCACAGCTTCTAGGTAACGCAGACTTTACGTCTATGCAGTCCCGAGATAAAGGGCCTTACAGACAGACGGACAACAAAGTGATCCTATAAGAGTTCCGATATTTCCTTTTGATGTGCGGAACTCTAAAAAACATAGATCAAGATTCAATGACAATATTCAGCACAGTATCAAAGTAACAAATCGAGTAAAAATTGCTGTCTGTGATTACTATAATGCTCGCCCTTGACCGTTGACTTTTGTAACAATCGCGAGGTACGAAGTTTGCGGAAGAAACGTGGCATTAGAGTATTAGACACGACATCCATAATAATAGCTGCTTATTACAAAATATAGGTACGTACGTATCATAATCATTGATTTTACGTGACCCTTAATTAGCTATTAGAGAGCAGTGGTGGCCGAGTGGTAAAGACCCCGACTTACGAGTTGTAGGTCGCGGTTTCAAACCTAGCCAGGCGCATTACTTTGTGTAATTTATTTTATCACCACTGCTCTCAAAACGGTGAAGGAAAACATCGTGAGGAAATCGGCATGTCCTAGAACCAAATATTTGAAGACATGTGACATCCACCAATCCGCACTGGGCCCGCGTGGTGGATTATGGTCCAGCTGTGGGAACGATGATGAAGTAGCTATTAATATTATATTTATTATTGTAGCTAGCCTGTGCTGTCACACTGCTGAATAAAAATCTCTAATTATCTCGGTTACTCGCTTTCTTGTTTCAATTCCTAAGGAAGACATCCAGGTCGTCCCGCCATCTCCTTCGAGGTCAGCCACAGCCTCTCATCGCTGCGTCTGGGCACCAGTTCTATGTTTAACAGGGCCACAGCTCGTTAGACATGCGGCAGGCATGTCCTGCCCAGTCCCATTTAAGTTGGGCAGCCTTTTGAGCCACATCAACGATTTGTGTTTTAGTTGATAATAATAACTTAATGGTCGTTGAAGAAGAGATACATCATCTTCATTTGAATTGAAATACTTCTACTGTTTTGCATAGACCTCTCCAATAGTTGCCAGAACGATCGGTCCTGTGCGTGTTACACCCACCGAATTCCCGCGACCCTCACCAGTTCATCGGTCCGCCTTGTGGGAGGCCCAGCACCATTGTCACAACTCCAAAACCATTAGACCTCATTGACCATCTGTTCTGCAAGTAATATGCCCGTGTTACTTGCTTTCTGCCACTTCAGTTTGGCGATTCTTCGGGCTATATCGGTAATTTTGTTTTTTCTCCTGTTCCTTCAATTCTGATTCGATCACGCAAGGAAACCGTGCTTAGGTCTTTACATTGCCATTTAGGTCATTTCTTTTTTATGGTGGGTAAAATTCATCCAATGACAAATCCTGCCCTTGGGTGAAGCAGGAAATAGTATCAGACCCTTACTGACTAAACAACCCACCTCGTTCCTGCACTGCTTTATATACCAGGGCCAGAGCCTTGCTTTCAGACTCGAAACTGTTGGCCCCAATTACCTTCGACCCTTCTGCAGGGTCCATACGTAAGTGACTTCTTTAAACTTTCTGATGAGGCACAAAATATGTGGTTAATTTTTAGCCCATTCAATATTGCAGCGATCACTCACAATCACCGTTAATTTACTATAGATAAACTTGACACTTCCACATTAGTGGGCATTCTTTTTTCACAGTCTTTTTTATTTGATATAAACTAATAAACTAATACTTAACTGTGATCTCGCGTGATGTTGAACAGTGATGCAATCGTTGATGGTGAGGTGCACTAGTTTATTAAGAGCCTATTCATTCTAACCTTGGAAACACCCAAATTATAATCGGGTGGGAAGACCGCAGCAGGTAAATTTAAGTACTATATTGAATATTTTTATGCATGTATTATACCCGTAACCAAGCTGATAGCTTACTTACAACTAAGTAAGCAATAAGTAAATAGTAGTAGGTAGCAGTTTTTGCCGCGTACGTACATCGCAGAACTGAAAATGTAACAGTTTGCTTGACATCCCAACATGATTCAGGTGTCTCCAAGGCTAGAGTGGCTTTTAATAAATTAAAGCAAATCACCATCACCGATTACTGTTTATTGTGTTACTAGCGACCCGCTCCAGCTTCGCACGGGTGCATACATTATACACATAAACCTTCCTCTTGGATCACTCTATCGATTAAAAAAAACTGCATCATAATCCGTTGCGTAGTTTTAAAGATTTAAGCATACATAGGACAGGTGACCTTGTTTTATACTATGTAATGATATACTTTATTGTACACCAAGACAAACATAACATTGCAAGGAAAAGAATAGAATAGAAAAACATTTATTCAATTCAGACTGCACAACATTTATAAAACATACGATTAAAAATAACAATCAAAAATTAAATGGTACGCTGAGCGTGCCCGAACTGAAAAGGTGACCACCTCAGCATTTGCTGGGCGTCAGACACACAGCGCTGGTGTCAAACTATACTACACCCGTTCTATACTTGTACTATCTATCTTTCTGGTGGGGTTGTCCGATGATAGGGTTGTTTATTGTATTTACTGCATCTAAACTCTGAGAATCGGAGACCAAAAGCTTCTATTCGATAATATAGAGCGAGAACTGATAAATGTTTTTTTTAAGTACTGTTAAACTCGCTATTACATATTAGATAGGATATCGCTAAAGGGAAAGAATATCCTGCATTCAGCTAGATAATGTGTTATCGTAGTGGAACCGGAGTTTCCCTATCGATCCTGATTATTTTCTGACATTGATTAATGGTATTAATATTATTTAAAATAATCACTCCTCTTTTAAAATAATCAATCTCTCCTATTAAGGCGCTTTCAAATTAGATCCGTTCTGGTTAATTTGAAGACGTTTGAAGTCATACTATAGGATATCCTTCTGCTAAGTTGTAGACGGTGGAAAAACTGCTTATTTATTTAATTTTATTGGTCATCCAACAATTTTGTAATCAGCCTTATATTGTTCCCATTGCTAGGACTCAGGCCTCCTCTTTTTGAGAGGCAATATACCGTAATCCAACACGCTGGTCTTGTGTGGGTTGGTGGATGTCACATGTCTTCGAATTTTTGGTTCTATGACGTGCCAGTTTCCTCATGATGTTTTCCTTTGCCTTTTTGAGAGCAGTGGTGATGTAGTAAATTACAAAAAGTAATACCTGACTGGGTTTGAACCCGCGACCTACAACTCGGTAAATCTGGGCCTTTACCAATCGACCACACTGAAACATTAAAAAAAGTAAAATAATTGAGGTTAAATTTCTTCTAACCTAATTTAATATAAAATTTACAAAACTAAAGTAAAAAAACTTACCGGCCAAGGGCGAGTCGGAATTAGTTATCATTAAAATTAAGTTTTTGTAAAATGAAGTAGATCTGATAACTCCAATGACACCACTGCTACTAATACTTGTTATCAATAATCACACCATAATATATGTGTAGTCAGCAAATCACGCAACGTAAGTAGTAGATAAGTTGGTAATATTGTCGATAGAAGACTTATTTGTGATTATACTCTTTTGCTTACTTATTATGTAAAGATAAAAGTTTTAAAAAGTATTCGACTCAATTTTCTATACTCGTTAACAAATAAAATTTAAATGTCAAATCAAGCCTTCTATTTTTGACTACTTTAACCGCTCTGCTCCCGCGCTCCTCAAGGAGTTGTCAGCAAATGAAGAGGCCCAACTGCAGGGCCGAAGCCTACTGGGGCCCCGGTCCGGTTTCTGAAAGGAAGGTCCGACCCTGGTATGAAGACTAAGAAGGAATGGGGTGGGTCGTTTAGTCAGTAAGAATCTGACACTGTTTCGCGTTCCGTCCAAGGGCGGGATTCGTCTTTAAATGAATTTTCCTACCGTAAAAAAGTGAATAAACAGATTTTTTAAAATGCTTTAAAAAGTAAGTGCCAGTTACAACTTTTAAATTTGGTGCAGGAGGAAACTGTAAAACAAAAGAAAAAGGATGCATACATTAAAATTGTCAATTACTGTAAATATCTTTTCCATTTGCTTATTTATTTTAAGACTACATTTATACAAATTTTTAATTTATAAATATTTATGTTTATGTATAATTTGCTAGTTCAACTTCAAAGATCTAGTGGTTAAATAATGTTTTACAGCTATCTCAAATAAAATGTATATAACTTGGTTAAATACTTTCAGTTTTCAGCATGGTAAGAATATTATGAACCACATATTCAAACACTGCAAAAATGCATAAAATCTATAGATGCATGTGTTTTGCCTATAATGCCATTTTTTACTAAATATGTAAATGTGATAAAAATATATTTCACAAAAATGCATTATTTTTTTGTCTACTTGTCGAACATTTTCCGTTTATTTGTTTAGGCTTATCTTCGAAAAAACTAGATCAGTTTTGATGGGATTTTCACTAATAGGTGGCTTATGTTTTATGTAGGTATGTCTCAGGCTACCTAATATAGGTTTTAATTTTAGAAAAAGAATTAGTGTTGTCACACCAACGTGAACGTCGATTGTTGCGATAATTCCCGGACAAGAGAAGGACGAAGTCGCGGGAACCAACTAGTATTTTACATCTTCCTTACATAGATGTGCTATATTTAAACAAAAAAAAAATCGGCTCCGTGGCTGTATTGTGATTATAACAATATTTCCCTATGGCTGCATTGGCTTACCTTATCAGTTTATTTACAAAGCCATAATACACGATTGTGTGGTCATCGCAAATAGTAACTGTTCACAGTTTGTAAAGTGCCTAGGTACATTATGTATAAGTAAAACGCACATAAACGTTAGTTGTGTTAATTAGACTTGTAAAAAAAGAATCCTTAGACTGAGGATTTATGTTTTAACGCGGTAACTATCCTTCATCGTTCTGCTCTTAAAAGGGTAAAGGAAAACATAGTGAGGAAACCGACACATCCTAGAACTAAAAACTTCAAAGACATGTTACATCCATCAACTCGCGCTGGGGCCGCGTGGTGGATTATGGCCCATTGCCTATCCTAGAGAGGAGGCGCGATTCCCAGCAGTGGAAACATTTAATAAGGCTGATTCTATGCTATGTGGTAAAAGTCATCTCATAATTGTTGAAATTGAAACTTGATTGTTGAGTTAAGGCAGATTTATATTGAGTAAGTAACTGACGTCAGTCCACTGACGAGTCAGTGCTGACCTGGAACTGCTATAGTGTAAATTGATTTCAAGTCAGTACAGTACTTTCACGTCAGTACTGACTTCAATATTCGCGCTGCAATATTTTCGGCGTCAGTCCGTTCCCCCGCCACCCGCGCCAGCGCTACTGACAACGTGTAAATTGCCCAAGTCAGTTGCTGCCGCTCTGTTGTACGGTGACCACGATTCGTAGAACCGGATCACAAAATGACACGAAAATTGAGCGACACGGAAAACTTAAAACTTGTACAACAATACCGTAATAATTAATGCCTATGGGATTTCAAATCACAAAATTATAGAAATAAAGAAATGCGTGCAACAGCATTGCAGAATATTGCACAAAATTCTTTGATTCTTTGCTGTTTTTGAGAAATCATATTTCCGCACTGACTTTACAAACGTGTGTACACCAAAAGAAATATCACCGACTACTGACGAACTACTGACTGCTTGTAAATAGTACGCGTCAGTTTTCGGCGCCAGCACTGACGACAGCTACTGACTCTATGTGAATCTGCCTAAGGCAGATTCATTGACGCGTACTATTTACAAGCAGTCAGTAGTCGAAGATATTTCTTTTGGTGTACACACGTTTGTAAAGTCAGTGCGGAAAAATGATTTCTCAAAAACAGCAAAGAATCAAAAAATTTTGTGCAATATTCTGCAATGTTGTTGCACACATTTCTTTATTTCTATAATTTTGTGATTTGAAATCCCATAGGCATTAATTATTACGGTATAGTTGTACAAGTTTTAAGTTTTCCGTGTCGCTCAATTTTCGTGTCATTTTGTGATCCGGTACGACGAATCGTGGTTACCGTACAACAGAGCGGCAGCAACTGACTTGGGCAATTTACACGATGTCAGTAGCGCTGGCGCGGGTGGCGGGGGAGTGGACTGACGCCGAAAATATTGCAGCGCGAATATTGAAGTCAGTACTGACGTGACAGTACTGTACTGACTTGAAATCAATTTACACTATAGCAGTGCCAGGTCAGCACTGACTCGTCAGTGGACTGACGTCAGTTACTTACTCAATGTAAATCTGCCTTTAAGCTCGCCTTTGTACATTAATTGTTAAATTACTGTACTAGAGTACGGCCATTGGATCTTGGCGAGTCTGAAGTTAGGCTGTGAGAATTTTAGCGCTTGAAAAATCGCTTGTAAATGATGAAATGTCCTATGTGTATTTGTAATAAATGCGGTGTGACAATCATTACATATTATAAAACAAAATCGCTTCCCCCTATGTATGGTTAGATCTTGAAAACTAAGCAACGGATTTCGATGCGGTTTTTTTTATTAGATAGAGTGTTTTAAGAGTTAGGTTTATATGTATAATACATGCGTAATATCTACATTGTATCCGTGCGAAGCTGGGGCGGGTCGCTAGTAAAGCATAAATAAATAAATAACAATCATTATTAAAAAATAAAAACATGAATTGTTTAATTTCAGGGATGAAGTCAGCACGCTTCGGTTCCAGTTCTTGATCTGGAACATCTTCTTCAACTTCTACCTGACGCACTGGGAGAAGTACAACACGGGCGTCATGTTCCTGCCCTGGGGATACGACTTCACCATGATTGTGAGTCTACCATATTTATTTATTTATAAGAACTTCATGCAACACAGAGGTACACAGGCGGACTTAATGCCTTAGGCATTCTCTACCAGCCAACCAAAGGGAGGGGGGTCATATCTTTATATATTTGCAAAACATTTTTTGACTGTTCGGCTGGCGCAGTGGTTGAGCGATTGACTGCTGCACTGAGAGTCGCGGTTTTGATTCCTATACGGAACAAATATTTGTATGGCCTAAAGATAGGTGTTCCGGGTCCTGGGTATCTTGTCTATGTGACTTTACATGATTGTGAACGCCCCCACGACACAGGATTAATTCCTAGTGTGGGGAAATGTTTTTTTTTAAATCAAAATTTCAACCGCCAAGAGACGTTGCTGGTTCAAACTTCGTAGTGAGAATAGAGCTGACTGCCATACTAAAGCTACTGGGATCAAGGGTTCGCTTCTGAAAAGAAGGCTTGGCCCTGCTACAGAAGTGGGTTTTTTAGTCAGTAAAAGTCTGACACAATCTCTTGCACCACCTAAGGACGGGATGATTCCTTGGATGATTTATATGATTATTACTCATAGAAAAGAAACGTGAATCATTTTATTTATTCATTATATACTTGTTTTACAAGACAAACATTCATAAAAACATGTGTACAATAGATGGTCTTATCGCACAGGGAAATCTCAAACAGACGACCTTTGGATGGGTTGTACGAGAGCAAAATAGATTAAGAGCGGTCAGCGTAAAACAATTTAAGTAATGTTAAAAAAAAACCGGCCAAGTGCGAGTCGGGCTCGCGCACAAAGGGTTCCGTAGCAGCAAATATAATAAACTTATTATGTCAATTTATACACCTGGTGAATGGAGCCTAAACTCTCCCGATATTTTGCCTTGTACTTATAGGTTCAGCCATCGTTTTCAGTGTAAGCACAATAACTTAACCAAAATTACAGTTAAATCAACCTATCTCAAAAACTATAAGAGATACTTTGATCAAACCAAAAATCGTTGAAAGAGTTAATTAGCATGCATCATCTCTATTTTTTTTAGAATTTTATACCCCGTAGTTATAAAAATAGAGGGGGGGGGACATACTTTTTACGACTTTGAGAGCTGATATCTCAAAAACCGTTCACTTTAAGAAAAATGTTTTTTAGAAAACTTTATATCATTTTAAAAGACCTTTCCATTGATACCCCACACGGGTATGTACATCGAAAAAAAAATTTTCATCCCTCAGTTACATGTATGGGGGGCCCCACCCCCAATTCTTTTTTTTACTATTTAGTGTCATAATTTTGTAGCGGTTCATACAACACATATTCCCATCAAATTTCATCACTGTAGTACTTATAGTTTCCGAGTAAATCGGCTGTGACAGACGGACAGACGGACAGACGGACAGACGGACAGACGGACATGACGAAACTATAAGGGTTCCGTTTTTGCCATTTTGGCTACGGAACCCTAAAAATGGAAGGAAAGAATCAGTGTTAGGTAATGTTAGTTCCTTCCTGCACAATTCTTACGTGCAGTACGTGTGCACTACGATTTATTATCTTCTGCGAAATACTGGATGCCAAAGACGTGGGACTGTGCATCGAAACATGGGATTAAAAAAGAAACTAACTATTATACAACGTGTAACGTTAAAGGCGCAAAACCTGAAAATAATTTGCTCAGAACAACAAGCAGAAACAATTAAACCTCTTTTTAATAATATGACTCATTTTTCCAAATATCTACATAGCAAATGTTGTCCTGTCTATTTATTAATAAGCCAAGCTACCACGTGCGCAAACCTGCCAAAATAGGTCAACAGCCTAGAAATGTTGCGGGCCAATTTACATTTTTTCATATGTGCTAAAATAATAGTTATTATTATAGACATTATCAGAATTGGTAGTAAAACAAAAATTGCCTTTAATTTTTTTTTTCTCATAATAAGGTAAATTGAATTAAAATCATTTGGGGTACTACTGGGTATCTGACGTTTTGTGCATTTAACCTTACACTTTGTATACCTGTCACTACATGATTTTGCATCTGTTTATTAAAGACGAGATCTATTTATTTCGCTGCTCTTGAGATCCTGATCCCATGATATCCGGTACCGTTTCATGGAGTTATTAAAGTATTTGTAAGATTTGATATCTCTTGAGATGGTGAACGAGCTATAAAATAAATATTTTTTTTGACAATTTGTTTTGCGCAGCAATAATTGCTATATATCGTCGAATATAGCCATATTGCGCAATAAAAATTGTTAAAAAACATTTGACGTGGGGCGGCTCAGTTGGCGCAGTGGTTGAGTGATTGACTGTCGTGGGTTTGATTACCGCACCGAACAAATATTTGTATGGCATACAGATAGGTGTTCCGGGTCTGGGTATCTTGTGTATGCACGGATTGGACTCGGCTTTACATGTTAGTGAACGCACTCACGACACAGGATTATTTCCTAGTGTGGGATAACTTTTTATTTAAACAACAAAAAACCATCATGAAGCAAATAAGACTGTTAAGTGTGAATGTTTGTTTAATATTGTTCTAAATGTTATAGAATGTCGAAGATACAGTGAGAATGGAATGTGCATGTTATAAAAAGCAGCAATATGCTTGATGCTCCGCGTATTCGTGTTTTTCTTGGCTCTGTATATTATTGTTTCTTTATGAATGGACCGGAATTCTTTTAAGGTGCTCCCACACAGAAGTTATATAACGTTATACAACATTGTGTCATTTATAACAGCGTGTAACAATACTCTACAACATGTTAAGAAATTTTATATGTTATAAATGCTCCCACATCGGTTGAACTTGTAGTATAACTTGTATAACATCGTATAACATTATATTCAATCAGTTTGGGTTTGTCTTTCGAGGAAGGTGGTAGTGACCCAATAATGGAGGAAGTGCTAGGTTTGACGTTTATTTTTTGTTTGAAAAAAAAGAAGAAAAGGATGCGTCGAACTCTGAGGCTGAAGCTCTGATGATGTTATACAACAAAAGTTATATTTTATAATATCATATTATAATCAGTTGTAAAACATTTTGTTAAATGAAGTTTTATAACATCAATAACAATTTATTATAATTTGTAACAATTTATAACTTTTATTATAATTAGTTTTAAAAAGTCAGTCTCTAACGTTATATAACTGCTGTGTGGGAGCACCTTTAGAGAAAAAACTTTAATGTACCTATTTTTTTTAATCTGGCAGTTAAAATGTTACGTCTCGCCGGTATTGAAAGTAAATATAATATTACTAGCTGTGCCCGCGACTTCGTCCGCGTGGAATAGTTATTTTGTGGCATCATATTTATTTATGCAAACAACCTCCTCAGCTTTATAAATTATAGCTGTTACCCACGACTTTGCCCGTGTCAATTTCTGTTATTATTTTAGACAATTTAGTTTTTAAAAGAACATAATTATCTAAAAGTACTTCATAGAGCTACACCCCCCCTTGGGCACGCCATAATCTCGGCAGTAAGTCCCCTCTTTGAGGCGTGGTTGGATAGACCTCACGGCGTCCTCACCTTCCGCATGACACAGGTTCTCACCGAACATGGGAACTTCAAGAGATTCCTGCGCTGGGTTCATGCGGAAGAGACGCCCGGGTGTCACCACTGTGTGTCCAGCACGGAGGACACGGTGGAGCATACGGTGGAGGTGTGCCCCGCTTGAGAAGAGCATCGCCGTGTCCTCGTGGGGGTGATCGGCGGCGGCGACCTCTCGCGCCGGGCCTTGGTTCAGGCCATGGTCCGCAGCGAAGAAGAATGGCAAGCGGTCGGCGCCTTCTGCGAAGCAGTAATGCTCATAAAGGAAGAGGCCGACTGCATAAGGCAAGGGCAACAGCGCGCTCGCCGTAGCCGTCGCCACCGCGATCTCGCCGATATCCGGCCACTATAGACGCTGGCTTAAGGACGGTGAGCAATGGGTAGCTCGCCGTCCGGTTGTCTGGTGACAGTCCAGACCGAGACCAAGTCGTCGACGGCGTGCACTGCTCCCGCGCGCCTCAAGGTGTTGTCAGCAAACTGTGGGGCCCTTTAAGGTCGAAGCCTCCTGCAGCCGAGGGCTGGTGCGAAAGCGTTATACCGGGGCTCTGGGAATAAGGCAAGGGAGGAACGGGGTAGGTTGTTTAGTCAGTAAGAGTTGACACTGTTTCCCCCTCCGCCCAAGAGCGGGAATCGTCATTGGATGATTTTTACCTACCATAAAAAAACACCCTCCGCGTCGCGCGCAAGCAATGCCCACAGTATTGCACAGCATACGTCGCGTGTGAATTTTATATCGGAGTTATTTTAAAATTGTAATATCTTCTAAGATGTTCATTAAAAAAAAAGTGATGTCAAAGACAATTTTGTTCACAATTAGATACTCTTAATCAAGAACATATTTATTTGGATATAGATTAATATTATTATGTTGATACAACTCTAACAAATAATTGGTAAAAATTGGCTAAATTTGATTCCCATAAAAACCGTTCTAGTGAGTTAATCTTAAAAGATAGACATATACTGTCGCGGACATTTTTTTAGATCATTTTAAGAGGAATAATTCTTTCCTACATATTTTTTTGGTATCTTGAACCGTTTTCGCAGCGCACGCAACGGAAGCCCTCAAAGATGAATAATTTTCCCCGTTTTTTCCACATTTACCATTGTTTCTTCGCTTCTATTAGTCGCAGCGTGATGTTATATAGCCTAAAGCCTTCCTCGATAAATGATCTATTCAACACAAAAATAATTTTTCAATTCGAACCAGTAGTTCCTGAGATTAGCGCGTTCAAATAAACAAACAAACAAACTCTTCAGCTTTATAATATTAGTATAGATTCAAAGCAAACACGGTTGTGGGTAGGTATGATCTTAACTTTACGTGTATATTTTAAATTGAATCATTTTCCAAGAATGTAAAGCTAAAAATATATTATCTGTCTTCAGAATGCTAGTCAACGAACATTACCTACCACTCTAACATCTCGTAAAGTTATATTTTGCGTTGTTATCTGATTGACACATGCATGCAAAATTTCAGCTCTAGGTAACTGGGAAGTGGAACACTTGGTCACAAACATCAAGACGGGTGCAAGAAAATAATAAGCTTGTAAAAATATAAATAGTTATTAAAGATAGGAGAACAGTGGTAGCCGAGTGGTATCGGCCCCAACTTACGAGGTAGCGGGTTCAAACCCAGCCAGGCGCATTACTTTGTGTGATTTATTTCATCACCACTGTTCTTAAAACGGTGAAGGAAAACATCGTGACGAAACCGGCATGTCCTAGAACCAAAAATTCGAAGACATGTGACTGGTCCCGTGCAGGATTATGGTCAATTTCCTCTCCTAGAGAGCAGGCCTGTGTCCCAGCAGTGGGAACATTAAAAAGGCTGATGATGATTTGTTCATTAACTCTGGGTTTTTTAGTCAGTAAAAGTCTGACACTATCTTCTGCTCCGCCCAAGGATGGGAGATGCCCTTTGATGATTATTACTCACAAAAAAAAAATCCGAGAATCATTTTATCATCATCAGCCTTTTAATGTTCCCACTGCAGGGACACAGGCCTCCTCTCTCTAGGAGAGGGAATGGGCCATAATCCACCACGCGGGCCCAGTGCGGATTGGTGGATGGACCTACGACTTGTAAGTCGGGGCCGTTACCACTCGGCCACCACTGCTCTGTCATTCAGTCAGTCAATCATTTTATAATTCGAGGTAATTCCCACAGGGTTCCTGTATCCTGCTACTGGTGACGTCAGTCTTCGGGCCCGAAGCGTGGCACATTCCTCTGCCCGGCGGCATCGCTCCGGGAGTCGTCTTCGAGTTCATACTCTACTTCTCTGCGATGCTCACAAGCCAGACTGTCATCTTGTGGAATATTTACAAGTAAGTTGCTGAAGTTTTCTTTTTTGGGATTCCTTACCTCAAAAAGAAAAAATGGAATCACGGTGTTGTCATTTTGTCGGTATGTCAAAACCCTTTATCTCGGGAATGCGTGGAGTTTTCGACTTGAAATTAATTGGGCCGTAAGCCACTTCGCAGGGGATCCACTTTCTCTAGAAGAAAACTAAAGTGCCTGAAGTGTTCTAAGGTTGATAAGCTTGCTAAAAAACAAGCGTCACAACATACTAATATATTTCTAAATACAAACATATTATTGATAAATTACACCCAGACACAGAACAAATGATCGTGCTCATCGCACAAACATTTGTCCTGGGTGGGAATCGAGCCCACGACCTCCCGCATAGCAGTCAGGGTCACTAACTACTAGACTGACAGGCCAGTCAAAACTAAAAATAAGATTAGCATTGAATCCAAACCTTTTCTTACTGTCCGTTCAATCGATTTTGACTTTTATTGCGTTGGTTGCATGATAAATGGCAGCAGCAGTAAATCGTTAGTATTGTCACCACTTCTTGCTTTTAATAAAGTCTTTATGTCTAAGGAATAGAACTCAAAATCGGTTGTACGGCCGGAAAAAAAAAGTTTGTTTAAATGTCTAATCTGATTTGGATTGGGGTATAATTTTTACAATTTTTTTTTTATTAAAAGAAAACAGTATAGTAGTGATATTGTAGCCCACAGTGCTGTTCACAGATTATCTGTGGAATACTTGAGTAAAAACACTAGGATTACTAATGTAAATTAACTTAACTGTCGCTGCGTTGGTCATGTTAAAAACAAATAGGTACTAAGAGAAGTAATAAAATAAACTTTTAAAACTGTAAGAGAGCAAAAAAGAATGAAAACATTTGCTTTTATACAGGCTGTCAATGACATCGTACAAACGAATACCATGGGAAAATTTACCACGAATTTTTTTTTACCACGAAAAATTTCACCACCAGAATCATGTACATCCAGTACATGAAGCTTTTCGTCGGATTTTTTAAATAAAAAAAAAAGTTGTTTTTTTTTTAATTTTGACCTGTATAAAATCGTTATTCTAATAAAATCGTTTGTGGTACGATGTCAATGACACCCTGTATAGACCATCTACACTAATATAATAAAGAGGTAAAGTTTGTTTTTTTATTTTTTTGTTTGTAGGAGGTAATCTCTGGAACTACTGGTCCGATTGTAAAAATTTTGCAACAACAGAAAGCTGCTTTGCTCTTGAGTGACATAGGCTATAAGCATAGCATATTTTATGTACGCGGGCGAAGCAGCGGACAAAAGCTAGTGAATGATATGATAACATTACGTGACGTCATTGTCAGGTCGTACCGCGACGGCACGGGCAAGCTGCGCTCGTTCAGCGAGGCGGTGCGTCCGCTGGTGCCACTCTTCATTTTCTTCGTGCTGAGCTCGCTGTGGGCGACCTACTCGCCCAACGACATCATCAACCGCGCGCCCAGGATCTTCTACATACTCACCGGAACTATATTCTCTAATATTAATGTAAGTTTTTATTTGTTGGAGCTTATTGCTAAATAACAGTCGAAAGTGTCATCTTACGGCCATGTGTCATCTTACGCCATGGCTAAGGCGACTTATAGTAGCGATGCTGTCGCGTGTTAGTCACATTAGCAACGCTATACTAACGCGCTACAGCACCGCGAGAGTATTGATGCGAACGCGCTACAGCATTGCTACAAAAAGTCGCTGTGGGCGTTGGTCTTTATGGTGATGACGCATTTACCTTTACTGACCCATTCGAATATTATGCGAATAACCTGGTGCTTTCACTTTAGGGTCGGCCCATGGATGAGTGGGTGGGGACTATCAATTAGGTACACGCCTACCCTCCTACGTACCTCGGACAATACATTACAATCGGCAATTTGCATAATCCGACATTATATACAATAGGCCTACCTAGACCATTGCCACACACATTGCACACGTTTTAGGTATTCTACACATACAGTAGAATACCTAAAACGTATGAAATATTAATCACTAATAGTATAAAACAAAGTCGCTCTCTGCTGTTTGTCCCTATGTATGCATAGATCTTTAAACTTTAGATCTTTTGATTTTGATGTGGTTTTTTCATAGAGTGATTAAAGAGAAAGGTTTATGTGTATAATACATGCATAATATTATTATTTTTAGCATAATATTTAAAATCACCATTGCACCCGTGCGAAGCTGGGGCGGGTCGCTAGTGTATAATTATAATAAAGATCGAACCAGTTGGTTGGAACAAAGCAAAAATAAGTTGAGTTATGAATTTGCAATATCATTATCAATGTGTTATTGTGCAAGGTTCATTTAAATATGTGTTTTATTTTAGGATTTTCCCTATTCCAAAATGTTTACATTTATTGAATGACATCATTACATAGTATAAAACAAAGTTGCATCCTGTCCCTATGTATGCTTAAATCTTTAAAACTACGCAACGGATTTTAAAGCGGTTTTTTTTAATATCTCGAATAACTCAACAACGCGTGGACTAATTGTACCAATTCTGTTTTTGTTGTGTTTCTTATTGTCAGGAGAAGGTTCTTACAGTCACACTTGCATAATTATAATACTTAACTACCAGCACGTCTAGGTACTTGTGATATATCACGATTACATCTACATAATTAATCATAGTTATATAGATAGATTTTGTGTTATGATGATGTATTAGTATCAAATTTTACTATAAGCACATCTGCATGGCATTGGGCCCGCGTGGTGTTTTATGGCCTATTCCCTCTCCTAGAGAGGAGGCCTGTGTCTCAGCAGTGGGAACATTAAAAAGGCTGAATGAAGGCTGATGATGATAATGGTGATGACATGTACAAGGAGCCGCAAAAGTGCCTGGGTACCTTAGTACCTATATTCCTTTGCACGTTAGCGAAGAGCTCAAGTTTTCTAATATTAAACTAGATGGCGTTGGTATCTTCACAGCTAAGTGGCGACCTGACGCAATTTTATAAAGCATAAACTTGACGTTAAATTTGACGAAAAATAGACACACATGAGTCATTATTGGAGTCAAAAACTGATTGTAGTTCATAATGTGATATTTTCCACTTGAACTTGCAGTGCCGCCTAATAGTGTCACAGATGAGCGACACGCGCTGCGAGGCGTTCAACTCGCTGCTGGTGCCGTACGCGCTGGTGCTGGGCATGGTGTTCGGCTGCCGCGTGTCGGCCGGCACCGAGCTGCTGCTGCTCGCCGCGCTCTGCCTGCTCAGCTCCGTCGCACATATCTACTATGGTTCTAAAGTGGTAAGTTCTATTCAGTGATGTAGATACTCCCACAAATGTCCCGTATCAAACTTCCCACGGGGCCCCGGCGGGATCCCTTCTTTTTGCATAATGTTTTTTGTCCTAATATAATTCGGCATAACGATTTTGGCACAATTTGTTTTGGCATAATAATACTTTGGCATAATTTTTTTAGGCATACATTTTATGTTGGCATAATCATGTTAAAGACTAATTTGTTTTGGCATAAATTTGATTCGCATAACGTTAGTAGGCCTAATGACTATTAGCATAACGTTAGTAGGCCTAAAGACTTTTAGCATAACGTTAGTAGGCCTTATGACTATTAGCATAATAATATTTAGGCATACAATTAATATAAATAACAAAAACAATGTTCATACAGAACCGAATTGCTGCAAAACCGACTTCACGTAGTCTTGTTGGTCCTACCTCTAGACTGTTATTTAAAATCGCGTAGGCGCGTAGGGGCGAGGCGGCCCACGGGCTGAGGAGCAGGCGGCTGCGAGCGAGCCGCCGTGGCTGAGGCTGGCCGGCGAAGCCGGCCAACAAGTCGAAGCTGCGGTGGTGAGCGAAAGCCGTCTGCGACGATTAGCACGCGTGGGGCCGCCGGAGGGCCGCAGCGCCGGAGCCGTCACAGAAGCCCTGCCTGCTGCATGCTGCTTGCTTGCATGTTGCATGCTTGCTTGCATGCTGCATGCTTGCTTGCATGCTGCATGCTTGCATGCAAAAATATGTTTTAATATTTTTATGCGTTATTTATGCTTAACTTTTATGCTTTAGGATATTATGCTTAAAAAAGTTATGCTTTAGAACTTTATGCTTAGATAAGTTATGCTTTAGAACTTTATGCTTAATAAGTTTATGCTTTAAAATATTATGCCTAATCATTATTATGGTTACAGACATTATGCTTAAAAAAATTATGCATGAGCTGTTCTGCGTAATTATATTATGCGAAAATATAATTATGCCAAACAACATTATGCTAAGTTATATTAGGTCTTAAAATTGTGGGTTCCATCTATCTGGCAGAATCTTGATAGTCCGAATTTTATTTGGCATAACACACTTGGCAGAATCTTCTTTCGTCGAATATTTTTAAGGCATAAAAATTAGTTAGCATAACTATTGATTGGCAGAACGTTTACATGTCCGAATTTGCAACGGCATACTTTTAACATGGCAGAATTTTATTTGGCATAATAACGATTGTCATATTATCATTTAATATTACACAAAGTTTCGTTTAGAATTATGTTTATTTAGAGGGATGGTGATATTTGAGGAGCCGGTATTTTTTTCCTTGAATTTCATTTTACCGAAATCGCACCTATGGCCGACGTCCTTTTTGCTATAGACATACTTGATATATGTTACAAAATAATATCATAAACTGTCAATATGCTATGCTAAAAATTGATTAACAGAACCGAATCACCGCAAAACCGACTTTCCGTAGTCTTGTCTGCCCTACCCCTAGAGTGTAATTTAAAATCGCGTAGGCGCGGAGGGGTAGGGCGGCCCGCGAGCTGAGGAGCAGGTGGTTTGAAGGCCCGCCACCGCGGGTGAGGCTGGCCGGCGAAGCCAGCCAGTAAGCCGAAGCTGCGGTGGTGAGCGTTGAAACCATCTGCGACGATAAGCTCGCGTGGGGCCGCCCAAACCCCGCAGCGCCGGAGCCGTGACAGAAACGATGCTGCATGCCTGCTTGCCTGCTGCATGCTTGCTTGTATGCTGCATGCCGGCTTGCATGCTGCATGCCTGCTTGCATGCTACATGCCTGCTTGCATGCTGCATGCCTGCTTGCATGCTGCACGCCTGCTTGCATGCTTGCTGCATGCCTGCTAATAAAGAAATACATTGACTGCGAATTTTCTGCGATATGATGGTTCTGCTATTCAATTATTATGGACATGAAATTTATGCCTAACGATTATTCGGACTAACAAAATTATGATTTTCGAATTTATGATAAGTGAGTGTATGCCAAACCACTTTCTGCGAAATGAAGATTATGCTATGCGTTGTTATGCAAAACGAAATTATGACGAAAAAAGTTCTGCTTTAAAAGGTAGACCCTAAAATTGTATGCTAATGGATAGGGAACCGGCCCCGGCGTAGGTAAAAATTTGTAATATTTTATACACAATTTTGACTGACCTGTCAGTCTAGTAGTTAGTGACCCTGACTGCTATGCGGGAGGTCGTGGGTTCGATTCCCACCCAGGACAAATGTTTGTGTGATGAGCACGATCATTTGTTCTGTGTCTGGGTGTAATTTATCTATAATATGTATGTATTTAGAAATATATAAGTATGTTTATCAATTGTCTAGTACCTACAACACAAGCTCTGCTTAGCTTGGGACTAGATAGCGTTGTGTGATAGTTGTGGACATATTATTATTCAGTGGCGTAGCTAGTCCCACAAAGGCCCAGTATCTAAGGTCCCACGGGGCCCCGGCGTAGGTAGAAATCTGTAATATGTTATACACAAACGTTTCGTAGCAATATAAAAACATAATGTTGTTTTACGGGGCCCCCGTGGGTTTTCTAATACAGTCTATGATTTTAAAATAGTATACATGTTAAAATAGCAGTCTAGTGGTGCATCCACACATCACACACAAGCGGCCAGCCCGACGGCCATACCGCCATCTCTTCTTCGTTAGATTTTAAAGGCAGTCTGAAAGCCGGCGGCATGTGTGGATGTATCATATTAAAATATCCGGTTCGTTCGGAACCCTTTAGTACACGAGTATGACTCATACTTTGGTTTTTGTTTTCTTAGGGTCAACTCACACCGAAAGAGCGGCGAAGGGCAACGAATCGCAACGCAGTTCCAATGTCATATGAATTTTGACTTTATTTTCATTAATAAACTACGTATATGGAATTCCTGCGGCACCGCGGGCATCCGCGCGAAACGTTCGAGTTTCTCATGCGATAATAATAAAGTTAAAATTCATATGACATTGAAACTGCGTTGCGCTTCGTTGCCCTTCGCCGCTCTTTCGGTGTGAGTTGACCCTTATGCATCATATAAAATGTCACTAAAGTTATTTTAATATTTTTTTCAGGTGCAGGAAATGTGTGACCATTTCAAAATTGAATGTTTCCGTATCAAACCAAAGATAAAATAAGTTATTTATATAAATAGATTTTGACTGGAAGTTGTGAATAATTAGCAGAAATATTTAATATAGAAGTATAGTAGGCTGCTTGTCAGTACCATCAAAGGTGCTATAAGTTGAACTAAAACGGCCATCGTTGCTATGATTGACCCGAAAATCTAATACTGCGCATTGAGAATAGATCGCCATTTTGGTCCAACTTATAAGGTGCCTGAAAGATGTGCTTGGGGTAATATCGGCGATGGGGTAATTACGTATAATAAATTAAACATCGCACATATTCCACTGTATTTTTAATGCTAGCACATCATTATGTTGCGCTCCGTCGCACATTAAAAAAAAAAACTAGCCTATTTGGCTAGTTTAAAAAAAAACTAGCCAAATAATTGGGATTATTTGTTCCTACCCCACCGCCGATCTTACCCCAACATACTATATGCCGTGTTTGCACGCCAGGCTATCAAAAGGGCAGTGTGAACACCAGCGTTCGGTCGACTGTACTTTGTACTCTTGTATTGGAGTTGTATTTAGAAAATAAAGGTATGCGATCATGTACCAACAGGTAATATCATTATTTGTGCCAGTAATTGCCGGGTGAAATCGGGCAGGTTATTTCATTTATTTATTAATAAGATATATGATATTATTGTTGATAAGTTGTTTTTTTAGTGTCCATTATTTTCGGGTTTAATTTTTTTGCCCAATGATTTCCGATTTACCTTGTCCAAATTCTTTGCGACAAGTAAATACAGATTTTTATGGGTTATTGTAAAGTGAACGCGTACCTTTATAAAAATAGATGTTTCATAGAACTAGCCACTCTTTACTGTTAGAGTAGCAAAATTTAGACCCTAAATAAACGTATACTTTTGATTTTGAAAAATCAAATAATATGCCGTTTGAAGCAAGCATTTATTATACTTTTAATACTAATTTATCCAATACTATTTTCTGAGTGATATTTCAAATATAAATAAACTGAGGACCAAGAAACAAAATCAACTGATTTTAATGCATTATTCGCGATGGATTTTCTTGTTCTATTTTTTTAAGTCTTGTAAATATTAATTTAATTCAGGGTAAAAAGATTCATATTGTGTTACTATGTTTGTAAAAATATTGGACGGGCATTTATTGAAAATTAAATTTAAGAATTTTTAGTCCTCATAGAATAAGACTAAATTGAAACGTTACTAGTAACGCTAGTCATGTTTATTAGGTGATAAATTGTTACTCATGCCATAAAATATGTCATACAATAGATGTGTGATTTCATGCCAAATGTTTCCATTTAGGTTTAAATTTAGTCAATTTTATCAAATTAAATACTTCCTAGGTTAAGTAGTAGGTGTCTAGTGATCATGTATTTTTTCACACTGATCTTCTTATCTTACAAACTCGATGTAATAACGTGTAATGATTTAATGTTTGATACACTTGAATGATCTGAAATCTAAATCTCAGGTTGAAATACGCGTTCCTCCTTTATATATTATACAATATTGTTAAGTTTTATTTGTGGGACAAGGTATGAATATATTCCAATGTTTTGTGATGGATTTAGCATGTTTAGTTTCATTTTCGTACTTTCCAAGCGGTACAATATTTGTACTGCACATCTTGACAAGTTTTAGAGCGAAAACATTTCAATTGAGTGTTGTGTTTATTTTTTTTTTATATTTTATACTAAACAACGAATACCTAACACTAAAAATTATTATTATGACAGCATCAAAATTGATTATTATACTAATATTCATATGAAAAAGGGTGGGGGACAGAATTGAAGTGTACGTAACCTAGGTATATTTCGCTATCTCATTTGAACCTAACCTAGAACCTAATGGCAGATGGCGATTCGTAAAAAACGCCGTATTAAAAGTTGCTGCGATAGATGGTACCTAAATATCACAGGAGGTGTGCGAACGCCGGCGTTCGCGCGGGGCTCAAGACTTAACGGGCACGTGGCCTACCCGCGACGGACACCCTCGCCGGTCACCGTGACGCACTATTTTTGTATGGAACCACGCCCTTACGCATTTTTAGCCCTAAAGCTTACCTACATCAATAAAATAATTACAGTACAAAACCATAACATTTTGCAAAATTATCGCTTCATTTAACTTAAAAGCACAAAGCGACACAATGATAAAGTATTAAATTAACTTATTGTGATGTTTTCGCCCTAAAGCGTCTTTGGTATTTAAAGTGAGGGTTGCTCAATGTTGTACCTGTTTTATTTTAATAGTTGTTACGTACACCTAGAGGTTTTAAACCAAAGGGTAGGAACTGTAAAGCGACTCTGCCTCATCTACATTTCAAGTCTTGTATTGCCAATAAAGGACTTTTATTTAATTTGCGTTTCTGTTTTTACTCTTTAACGGTTGGGCGTCGTAAGTTGCGCGTAAAAACGCGTGACGCTTTTATCCACATTAGCCTTCAGATTAAGAAGTTTGCATCGGTGTATAGGACTGCGCGAAATATAAAAAAATTGAGTAATAAACTTTTTGTATTTATAAAATTGTCACCTATGCCTACTAGCATGTGCGCCTAGTGTGACGTGGAGGCGCGATCTTACTTGCGCGTCACCGGCGCGTTTGAAAAAGGTGGTGTATACTTGCCCTTATTGTTTAAATCTAAACAAAGACTTCTTTAGCTACTAATTCCAATAATGTTCGCGTAAGGGTCGATTTATACTAGCGCAGAGTCGAAGCGCATCGAAGCGTCTGTCCAAAACTGAACATAACAAATTCAACCTTAACTCCACAGCGTAACGCACACATTACTTCGGAGATTTTAAAAAGACGCGCGCATTCGTCGGAATTCGCGCGCTTTCGTACAGGAGCATTCCTAGTTATGGGTAAAATAAAATATTTTCTACCTATTTATTTGTGAATACCACCAAAAAATGCTGCGCAAATACTGCGATATGATAAAAGTACCTAACCACAAAACTATAAATAACTTATATGAATAGGTATCAATTCCGATAATTTATTGCGGTTAACACAAATGGTGGGCTTGGTCACCTAACAATTCGCAAGTTATTTTTTTTATATGAAGAGGTAGAAGAATTAAAAAGGTAGGTATAACCTATTTAATGTGGTTTCATGTTCAATTTAAAGTTCATCATCAATTTATATTTAAATGCGATTTCATAAACAAATAAGTTTTTACTAACCTGTAGATTTTTTTATGGCAAGTAGGTTCCATATAGGAGACATCCACTACAGAAGAACAGATACAAAACTTCACCCCTAAGCGGGTAAAACGGAGGTTGGAAATTTCTATGGAGAGACCGACTTTCACGCGGACAAAGCCACTGGCAGAAACTTGTTATAGATTAAATTACGCCCAGACACTGAACCAATGATTATGCTCCTTAAACCTTTTTTTCTAGGAGAATCGTACCCACGACTACCAGTATTAAGTGTAAAGTTATGCCCACGACCATAGAAATTAGGGCCAAAAAGATGACCTGTTTAAACTGGACTACATCAGTGTAGCCCATGCTAATTAATATCGTATTGAAAGCCACTACACTACTAAACTCAATTATCTACCTAATAATAAGCATAAAGGGTTGACCAGTTGGTTGTAAACCAACATCTCAGGCAAGGTGACCTTGCTATTTTCTATCCATGTATACAAGCAATGTTCCAAATGAGAATAGGATCGATTGTCATGTTGTCACGTCACGATTTACTGTCAAATCGAGGCAAGATATTTTTTAAATTCAATTTATTTACGAACAAAAAAAATAAAAATTTAATTTATTTACGAACTGTGAACGAAAAAAGTCAGAATCCAGTTTTTCAATTTTACTCTTCTCAGAGTTCTTCAATTTTGCAAAAATATCTTCGATTTGACGTACGGTGTGTCGTTACATCCTGGTTATCGATCCTATTCTTATTTGGAACGCATAGTAGACATTGGTTGTAAACCATGACCTTCAACGCCCTTGGTTGCAGCCATATCCTCACAACCACAATGATTGGATATTGATTTGATAATGTTTCTGCAAGTGGTTTAAATCCGTCTAGCTGCAACACAAACCTTGGTTGAGATGCTACACTTCAACCATGTGGGTGCACCATACGGTGGAAGTCTTCTTTAAAACAAACAATAAGAGATGTTATGGAGAAACAACAGATTGCTACTAAATGCCTAAGCTAGCTGTGTCTCAAACAAAAATACATCTATTCTATTCCAAGCAGGCAATTACGCAAAAATAAAACAAGCAATTATTTTACATAACTCACACATTTATTATAAGGAAAAACAATAAACATTTTGACCTTAGCATAAAGAACTAAGTGTTTCACTTATTTCATCACCCAATGACAGTAGCTTTTTCCACTGCTCCGGTGTCATGCTAATACCCTTCTTACCAGGTAACAGCTCACCATTCTTTTCATAGAATTCTCTTATATCTACATATACCTTTCCTTTGAATTCCCTGACCTTAACTAATTTTTTTCCTTGTAATACCCAAGTTGGCTCTTTGTCCTCTGTCCTGCTACCCATTTTGGCTTTCTTCTCTGCGGGAGGGTTTCTCTGTAATAAAAAGCATAAGTATTGCAAAGTCTGTCTAATTCAAGGGTAGAGCTCATAGTCGGAATACTGATTGCAAGATAAAGAAAAGGTAATAAAATAATTCAAGAGTAATTGAATGGGGACATGATTTTTGAAATCAAGTATCTGAATTAGTAGCTCCTGCCATGTTTGAACCACACTTGCCAGGTGAATGGTTTGAGTAAATATGGCATCCAAATCAGCATTAATAAATGGGGCTAGTGTTGACACTCTTATTGAGGAACTTAAAGGCTTTTAATAATTTTTTGAATGTTGCGAGTGTACAAGTGAGATCAGTGGCCTCATGTTTTTCCTATCTCTAATTTACACAGCTCAAATATAAAAATGAAGTGAATAAACAAGTTTGCAACAGTAGTGTAAACTTTAGAGATAAAAAGTAATACAAGATATTGTGGTGACTACATGATTTTGTTGTGCTCTCCATATTCTGGAGAAACCTACCTCGTACGTCAGATGTATGAGGTGCATTATTTTTTTAAGGGAAATGTGAGGGCCAATGCAACTCATAAAAGCCCCATAATTTTGCCCCTTGCAAAACATCTTAACACTACATGAAAAGTGATACCAACCAATGAATATGATGCACTTGCATCCAATAATAAAACTGATTGGTGTGAAAATGTCGCAAAATAATTATGGAAACCAAAGATATGGGGCTATAGATTTGGGAGGTTAAAATAGCCTTGTTACCATTGATAATAAAAACATTTTTAAATAGAAGTCAGGGAGTGACTTGCACATACAATAAATTGGCCCCACATCTGTGGGACCAATTATACAAATGAGAATATCCCAGACAAGACCCATTACAAGTCTGGTTAGAATCCATACTAGTATCTTACTGGATTATACACACTTCCTGTTTACTCATGTGAATCTCCACAAAGCCAGCCAAAAAGGCAAGAAGAAACCCTATTCGACTTTTCCTTTCATTTAGTCCATCCTAAGGTTGTCTGAACGAGATTGCCTTGTGTGGTAAGACCAATTGTACACTTTGTTTTGTAAATGTTTATCGTGTCCGCATATAGATAAGAAATTGAAGTAGTGTTGGTAACCAGTGTTTACTATGGCCAGACAAAAGGTAAGCTGGATATGAGAAATAAGAAATCACCCAGAAAATTGGTTCTGAAAGATTGCTACTTCGCAACACTTCACCACATAAAACCTGCCCTGCAAATGCTATATTATTTCATATATATAAGTTACATACAATATAAGTACTTAAATATATTCTTTTCTATTCTATTTTTTTTATTGGCAAATAGAGCCGATGTCAACTATTCTGCCAATGTCTAAAGTAAATTGGAAAAGCTAGTGTATTATCAACATGGACAAGTACTTAGATATAATTTTAGAGGTAAGATGACAGTAACTTTTGTGACAAACTTTAATAGTGAGATGGAAAATTCAGTGTCCACCAACTACTTAATAATAGACCATAAAAAAATAGTCCTCGGTGAAAAAGTTGAAATTTGAGGTTCAAGCTGCTTCAAAATGTTGGCCATTTGCTTTCACACGTGTAATAAAAACGTGAATGTAACTAACTTCTAAAAATCTTTCGAATGTATTCTTAGACACTGACTAATTTTTACCCACATGAAACTATAAAGACTAAGAAAAACTTACGTCGACAGGTCCATCATCACTATCAGAACTGCTAGAGCTTTCTTGTTTCTTGTGTTTAGGCATATTGTAGCTTTTCTAAAACAATATTAAAATAATAAATATTTTCCGTATTTAACAATATTTAGAAGGAAATAACAAATAAAATTGATACGAACATATTTTTAACTCGAAATAATAATACTCCTTATCGGTAAAGTAGGTATTCACTTGCCGAGTTGCCGGTTGCCGGTCGCTCTTCGCAAAAAACTTTGTTTTTTGATGTAAATTAGTGTTGCCCTATAAAGAAATATTCTGTTTGTGTTTGGTCGTTATTCTTTTGAGTACTTACTAGGGCCATACTATGAGTCCAAGACCTCTCATGGAAACTTTCAATAAATTCCCAGTGAGTCTAATTCCTTTCAAAAGCAGTCCTGCTTCTAAAACGTTAAAAATCGTACCATGACAGCACAGTCTAATACCAATTTCCAATATTTACGACCACAAAACAATGTAACTTTTTCAAGATCGTTTATTTTTATATTATTTACGCTCAAAAGACGGTCATTTACGTACGCCATATTATGAAAAGTCTATACAAAAAAAGGTGGACGGATTTTGAACGATTTCGTAAACGTCACAAAATCAGTAGAATAGAAAGTATACAAAAACGCTGCCGGGCAGTTTAATTTCAGACATGCTATAACAGGTCATGGGTAAACCCTCTGAACGGCGGCCGTTCTAACTTGGTGAGTTTTTTTGGCATTTATTGTTTTAAAACCTTTATTTTTATACGAGTGCACAAGCGATTAAGTTCCCAAGCCTATATTCAGGCTGGCTTTTCGCCAAATTACAATAGCCGTTCTGTAGTAATTATAAGTAACTCCTAGTTAATTATGCTTGTCGAAAAAATTGACTCGATATAATAAAAGATCTATTACTTTTGCTCCCAACAAGACTATAAAAACACTACAATAATTATGTTACATCCGATTCTAATAGTACTCGAAGTTCTATCTCCCCATAATTATGAAGATATTCTTAAAGCTCTCAGTATCCAAGCTGTTTTGCTTTACCACAAAAAAAATAAAACGTCAATCACTTGGTCGTCAAAATTAGGGATGCAACGAGAACATTGAGGTAACGATACTTGATACTAGTATTAGTGGTCAAGTATCGATACTAACTCAGTATTGATTGAAAAGTATCTATGCTTACTCGAATCGAATAGTTTAAGGATAATTTAGAGTAAAAACTCAAAAAGTATTGGTATTCTTTATTTTATTTGGACAAAACTATTCAGACTTCGCAGCAGTGCCGGCGCGAGACCTAAATTTGATGTGGGCGAAATATATTTTGCGAGCCCCCCTAAAGGACGCCATAACACCATGTCATCCCACCGGAACTCAATCCGCCATCCCACGACTTGACGTGGCAGTGGAGATTCGTCCTGGTGTTGCATCTCCTCGCACAAATCGTGCATGTATGCAAGAATTGTTACCTTCAGATCCTAAGGAGACTTTTCACTTCACGGGAAACCGTGCGGTATCCCCGCACCATCTGTATTTCCATAACCCTCTGGTATGTGTTAAGCTGTGCACTCGGTTACTTTTGCAGTGACGGCCCCTACACTGGTGCTCCATACAAGGTCAAGAATCGTAGCGTAGAGCCGCCCGCAGGAGACTTTTGGACCCCTAAAGTTCGGCTGAGCCACTTGAGAGTAGCCCCAGTCCGATTCAGTTTGGGAGCCAGAAAATGCTGGTCGGAATTTATGGTCACAATTCTACCGGCTGTTGAGGACGAGTCCCTGGTACTTTGTCGTAGACCCGACGCCGATGCGATCTCCTTTATTAGCTGAGGACCCGCTGGCGGCGCGTTCCGAGGGCGATGGATACAAATGGCCTCGATCTTGTGCAGCGCCACGCGATCTCCTTTATTAGCTGAGGACCCGTTGGCGGCGCGTTCCGAGGGCGATGGATACAAATGGCCTCGATCTTGTGCAGCGCCACCTCGAATCCCAACTGCTGAATCCTGCCAACGACTATCGCAACCCGCGTGTCGCTGGTTCGACCGCCGCCTGGTACGCTTTTCCCTGTGCTAGAACCGATGACGTCACGAAAATAGCCGAGCAGCACGTAGTCGTACCCATTGTTCCACAAAGGTGGTCGAAGTACCGATCCTTGCGGAACAGAACATGTCATCTCTCGCCGTTTCACTCTCCCTAGTGATCGGGGTAGATGATATACTAGACCGACAGGTAGGCCTCAATCTAACGACAGAGGTGGTCGGGCATCCGGTGGTATTGCCAGATACTTGCTAGCCGATTTTTATACAAAATATTTAAAAATGTATAAAATATGTTTAAAAAATTTAAATAAATATCATAATAATAAATGGTTATTTTTCAATTTTTTTTAAAAATAAAAAACAAAATAATAATGAAAAATCATCGAGGCAAATAAAATCGTTATTCTAATTTAAATCCGATTACATTTTTAATTTGGAATGTAATTCACTCATTTTTGTTTTTTATTTTGTTATGTCGTTTTTATAAAGTTTAATTTAAAAGACGTAAAAAAATTAAGAAAAAATTCCACTAGGTACTGGGGTGTCCAGAATCATGTACTGGATCCATGGTATTCGTTTGCGTTAACATGTCAGTGACACCCTGCATTATTTATTGCTAGATGAGTAATTATATCTACATTTGCGTTTGCGGGCCTACGAGGCGCGAGGCCGTGGGCAGTCGCCCACGCCTTGCGCCGCCTCTGCTTCGCAGATCCCTTTGTCAATCATTTAAAATGCTTCAACCATAAAACACCTACTGTTGTTAAAAGTTAACTTTTTTTTTCGAGCATTAAGTAATAAGCTTGCCAACTATACGAAACTTAAGATATACTTCAAATATTCCAATTTAAGATATGCTTTTTTTGTTAATTTTAAAATGAAATAGTGATCTTGAAATTACATTTATACTGATTTATGTACTTTTGACCGATACCTACTCGATACATAAAATAAAAGAAACGATATTAAAAGTACTTGGTATCGGAAGAAAAGTATCGAGTATGTACTCGTATTGTCCGTCCCTAGTCCTACTAGTCTAGTCAAAACCAAAACATTTCGAATTGTGTTATGAGGTTATGTTTTGCGTAAAAATATATTTTTGAGAACTCACAATATTGTAGCAAATTTTAAGAATAATGTTAGAACCATGGAACAGTGCTACTCTTTTGCCACCACCAGTAAACTTGTTTTTATGTGTAACTAAGTTTGGTAAGAGGCATTCGTTGTTTACTTTTTAATTTTGAAAGCGTGATATTTTTAATATTATTCAAAATAAAAGCATCTTTCTAGTCTCCAGTAGGCACTTTTCTTCTTTTTCCAGTTTTCTACCAATATTGTTTTATGAGTAAATTTTTGCACTTTTTTCACTATCATTATCTTTGATTGCTTCTGTTTTTTTATTTGAATCCTTATTAAACTTTTGATTCTGGCTCGCTATAGTAGGTATTTATAGGGAGTAATGCTAAAGGATTGTTGTTTGTTTTTCCAGATGTATCAGCATTAAAACATGTATTCAATAACATCATCAAAGTGTTATCAAAGCAGTCACCTCTACACAAGGAAAGTGCTATTTGCTCAAGATTTCTATACAAATATGATAAGAAATTTCGTAATGATATAGGGTACAGGAACTTCAGGAAAGTCAACACAGCTCTGAAGAAATACCTAGCTTTAAACCTCATGAAAGATATTGAAAACTTTTTGTTCGCTCTGCCATCAGAAGGTGATGATCTGTATTTACCTACAAGGCAGATGCTAGAATTTGTTTTGTTAAGAATTATGACATTTTCCAAGATAATGTTGAGGGTTTGTGTTTGCTCGAAACAAGCAGCAGTGTTTTATTTAGACAGGATAAAGCGAGGTGAAAGTCATTGGATGAGCTTATTACCATATGCACTATTGAGTAGACTGTGGTCAATGAGTATGGTGCTTCTACAACACACTACAACCTGGTATAGCAACTTATATCCTTATTTAAATAAATTACAAGTGAAAGGGGTTCATTTTCTACCAGAGAATTATAATCTACCAGAAGACTTGGAACAGTGGTTAGACCTGAAGAATATTGATGAATTTGGTCGTTTTGAATGGGCTCAAAAGAAACTTGTTGATATTGACGATACCTTGATAGATGGTGATGATAATGATCTATTTGATAATATACTTGGATATGTAAACCAGAATAATGAAGATCAAGCTGAATCAGATCATGAAGAAGACATCAAATCATTGCCATTGTTGGAGAAAAATCAAGAAAACCCCTTACCAGTACCCACTGTTACAAAAATAGATCATGGTGTAGTTTTATCTAGGGAAAGTTTTAAAACTCTTCTTAATTCCAACAAAAGTTTTGTAAAAGACAAAATACCACCCCCTGCTCCGCCTGTGAAAGTGATTGAACATTCCTATGAGAAAATAACGAATTCTAGCTCTTTGAGAAAATTTATTGAGATGGAGGAGAAGTTCAGAAATGAGTGTGATAGTAAATCTCTAACAAGCCATATGAGCTTAATGCAATGGCATGCTCTTAAAAATGCTTTACTCAAGCTCTGTGACAAAGTCACCAACAGGAAAATAGACAAGAAGTTCCATAAAATATGGAAACAAAAATGTTTAGATTACATGTAATAAAAGCTTTTTATTAATAATATTTGAGTTTTATATTGTTTAAATAATAATATTTACAGATACAACAATTGTTACAGCACCATTTTTAGATGAATAACTATGCACATAATCAGGCATTTAAATTAACATAATGCATTAAAAAACAGTATATCAGGTACAATTACATATGTGCAGGATACTTCATGATATTCAGAATGATACATATTTTTAAGTACCAATTTTATTATGATTATTTAGGGAACCTGACACCAATACCTTATTTTTAGAAGTTCCCAAAGAATATCTACTTCTTGTACAATTACTATTATTGTATATGTACAACCTTATGCCTGTATTTCTTGTGATCAGTATTTATATTCATACACAATTGTTTGCTTTGGCTTAGGGCCAACGCTGTACAAAGCGGGAGTCCGCGCGGTTCCATACGAATGTGCTCCGTCCGGGCTAAGCGCTGGCAGCCGCGGCCCGCACTCTTTTTTCTACGTAGTGATACATTAAAGTTCTCCATTGACACGACTACATGCACACAAAGTTAAACTAGCGATACTGCGCAGGTAATAATCCAGTTTCCGCTACGGGTACCGGCGCACACATCACACGCATAGTCATGCGAAGGGTGCCACACTTGTTCCCGCTACATGCAGCGTCGGCCCCTAATTCATCCCTGCATTCTAAAAATTTTTACCAACAATCTATGGTTTGGCAAGCTTAAAGCAGATATAGTAGGTTCATTAAAAATGTGAGAATAGATTAGCATAGGCCTCTGTGAACATATTGCAAGACTTTCAAAAAAGGAAAAAATACAATTCTCCTAGATTGCAAGTTAGGCCTTTCTTCAATACACAAAATCATCTTACATTACAGAAATAAATTTTTATTAAAGGAATGTACCTACATGGTGTTTCGTATATTTTTTGTTATAAGATTTAAGTGGAATGTTACTTTGGGAATGCAAATAAATAATAATACATGTTTTGTGCATTAGAAACAAGTTAGGTCGAAGTATTATTTTCTTGTTGTACTAGACAGTTTCTGCAAGCGGGCCTTCAAGCCACCTTCCTTTTTAGGCTGAGTAATAGGTTTCCTTTCCTCTTGAAGTTTTTTGGCTTCTTTTAATCTGAAACAATATGATTTTAAATCAATAAAATTATTTCCTTACCACTGCTTTAACTTGTTAGAACGAAACATTAACTGGTGGTGTTTTATTTAGGAAATACTTTATTTTCTATCATAATCATTCTACAAAAATAAATAAGGCGGAGTAAATAAACTCGCGCCCATCTAAAAGCACTGTACTCATTTGAGTACAGGAACTAATTGTACTCTTTTCAGTACTTTTAGGGGAAAATTCTAAATTAAATTTTGTTGTAACTTATTACAGCAGAGTTGCAATTAAATTTAGTATTTAAATACTGATTTAAAAACTTGATTGCCGTTTAAAATTAATTATGTAACAATATATGCGTCAAATAAATTTCGAATGTAATCATCCATAAATGGATTTCTTGCTGATGGGCGCCTGTTGTTACAGCCGAGTGCTACACACTGATTGTTGTTATTTTAACAAATTAGTAACCTTCTGACAATAAAAGGCTTGGCCTTGAATTGTTTTGTATTTCGGGCTGGTAGCGACAACTGAAGCGCGAATTTTGCGTACTGGTAAGACAAATGTATTCATTGTCATTCGATCCCCCCACCTCCTCAAAAAAGGCCTGCAAAGCCTTAGTGTTGGCTTGGCCTTTAATTTTTTTTTACAAAAAATTACAATTTGGTTACTGTACCCAGTTGAGTACGGCAGCGCTAAATGGTTACTCTTGCAATATTAAATGTTGAAAAGAAGTGCGATACAACTGAACAGATATTTACAGTACTCACTTTTCTTTGATCGCAATTTGTTCTTCCTTCTTATAAATATCTTTGAAATCGCTACAAAATGAGGTCCACAGTGAAAAAAATTCTTTAGGTTCACAGTCTTCCACTTTGCCGCATTTAGGAGTGTACTGGTAAAACTTTACAGTCGCGATGAATTTCGTTCGGCATTCTTCTAAGTTTTCGTGTTCAGTCTTTAGTTTCTCTTCTGCTGCATTTAGGAATGTGGTCATCTTGTCTTTGAATACTTCTAGTCGTCTCTTCCCCTCATCCGTCGGGGACTCTTCGTTGAGATTACGTGTTTGAGCGTCGGTCTCTATCACTTTCTTCGTTTTGTCATTGCAAGCTGTAATTAAATAGGAAAGTCCAATTCAAATTCAGATACTTGTGACGATGGCGAGGTGTGTGTTTCGGTTTCGATTTAGTGTAGGTTTGTCAAGTTGATTGAGGAAGAGAATTGAAGAGAGAATCTTGCTAGAGGTCTAAGCTGCTGGCAAAATCTTGCTATTTCTGCAGGTTGCTAGCAACATCTTGCTAGAGTTTTAAGCAAACACACGCATAGAAAAAATATGGATTTTCTTGAGATCAGTCAGAAATAAATGTCCCGACCACAGAACAAAATTTATATATGTATGTAATTAGTTCAAAGAGACGTTATGATGATGAGAATGAGAATCATCTTACCATCAAGCTGGTTCCTCAGCGTGGTGAGATGCGCGGCCACGTCGGCGAAGTCGAGCGTGGCGGCGCGCGCCACGTCGCCGGGCTCGGGCACGGGCAGCGCGCAGCCGGCCGACAGCGCGCCGCCGCTCGCGCGCATGTACGTGCGCACTATGAAGTGCAGGAGCGTCACGTTCGACTGTTTCGACTGAGGACAATAACAATAAAATTAATATTATCTTTATTTATTTTTTAAACATATAATTTACATTTTTAAATATTTTCTTAAAAAAAACATTTAAAAATATAAAAAAAATAGTGGTCCGCCAGTGTCGGGAGCAGGGTCCAAGCTACCGGTGGTTAGGCCTACAGAGACAGAAACCTCCTCATTATACGAGCCGTGTCGAGGAGTACTGCCTTCTGTATCAGGCCCTTGATCCAACTGCGCAACGACAGCTTCGACAGATGGTCGTTGAAGCTTTGGCTATAAGGCCATTGGCGGTCACAACTATCGGCACAATGACAGCCGAGCCTACATCCCACATGTCGACAGCCTCGTGTGCTAAGTCGAGATACTTGTCAATAAAATCTTACTAATATTATAAATGCGAAAGTTACGATGTTCGGATGTTTGTTACTCAATCACGCCAAAACGACTGGACGGATCTGGATGAAATTTGGCACAGGCATAGGATACACACCGGAATAGGACATAGGCTACTTTTTATCCCGGAAACCCCAACCCCAATACCACGCGGGCGAAGCCGCGGGCAAAAGCTAGTGATTACTAAATAAATAATATTCAAGCTTTTACCTGCGGCCTCGTTCCTGTCAAACTACATTACTAACCGACTTATCTTGCTACCTACCTATGTTTTTTAGCACTGGTGGCCCGTTCTTGAGTTATAAAAAAAAATAAAGTTTAAAAACTAACACCCGACTACTTAAAAACACGCTCTAAAAAGTACGAAACAAGAAAACAAGAAAGCCGTGGTCGTATACCACTTTTTTTAATTTATTATTCTTATGGCATACGACCACGGCTTTCTTGTTTTCTTGTTTCGTACTTTTTAGAGCGTGTTTTTAAGTAGTCAGGTGTTAGTTCTTAAACTTTATTTTTATTTAACATATTTTGGAGTTCTAAATAGGTTAATCTTGGGTTCATTGATTTCTCAGCCCATGGATACAGGTAAAGTCACAAGCAAATGCTAGTAATATATATATATTCAAAATGTACAAGTAAAGCGCTTTCAAATGATACCAAACACGGCATATTTATCTTAACTTTATTTTTTTACTTCGTATGTTTTGTCCGCTAGAGGGCGCCACATTAGATTTTGTGAAATCCCATATAGCCTATAACCAGCGGACAATTAAGACGCTTCTAATGATATGTCATTTGTCGAATTCTGATAAGTAGTTTAGAAGTTACGAGGGAACAGATGAACATCCATACCCACATACATACATACATACATACAGGTCAAAATCATAACCCTCCTTTTGCTTCGCCGTAGTCGGGTAAAAAAGAATTGGCGAAATCGGTTTAGCCATTCTCGAGTTTTGCGCTTACCAACACATTTTGCGATTCATTTTTATATTATAGATATTGATAGTTTTTTTCGAAATGAATTAATGTTTGTTTCTCCATTTCACCCTTCGAGCCTTATCCATGCTATACCAAAAGAAAAGTAAAACAAAGTATTTTGAACCTACTGTTGAACCTAACAGTATTCGGTTGCCATTTCAAGTGTTTTCTTTTTTTAAGGTTGGGCTGTGAGGTCGTGTCAGACTTTTCCTTTATTTTTTTGAGGCAAGCCCTTATAATCCTTAGCGGTATTAAGCGATTTTTATGGCTCAATAAGTAAACTAATCTTTATTCATGGTAATTTTTTATTTGTACTTACCAATTCAAAAATATTTGTTTGGAAAGTAAAGTTACGGTCGCGTAATCTACACTATCTACACTATTATTATAAAGAGGAAAACTTTGTTTGTTTGTTTGTTTGGTTGTAATGAATAGGCTCAAAAACTACAGGACCGATTTTAAAAATTCTTACACCATTCGAAAGCTACATTATTCACGAGTAACATAGGCTAAATTTTATCTTTGAAAAAATAGGGTTTCGTAGAATATTTGGGTTTTTCGAACACAAGGTGTAAAAAATCAACCAGAAAAGTTACTTATTTTGCGTACGCCACCTAAACTATAAAAGATAGAACAATAAAATGTTTTAATTAATTGTAGATCTTATAAATATCTACAAAAAAGTCCGCGACGCAATATACCTATCTATGTCGAGTGAGGCACAACAACCATTTTATTATTAAAAAATCTTGAATTTTTTTTGGACTACATTTAAACGCATTTATTTTACTCATGGTATTAATCCTTATCAAAAAAAAATATTTCATCACTGAGTACAGTTTATGTAGATAACATTTGGTCTTTGAATGATTAAAATTGGACGTTTGGTTTTGATGTTATGGCGAAATTAAAAAAGCGAGCGAGAAAAAAAATGATTAATTAATTAAAATAGCGAGAGAGACGGTCCTCAAGCCAGTGTCTACGGTGGCCGGATGTCGCCAGGATCGCGGCAGTGAAGGCTACGGCGAGGGCCCATGGCTTGAACCAAGACCTGGCGCGAGAGGTCGCCGCTGTCGATTACCGCCGGCTATGCTCTTCCCAAGCTGGGCACACCTCCACCGTGTGCTCCACCGTGTCCTTCGGGCTGGCCACACAAAGGCGACACCCGGGCGTCTCTTCCACACGAATCCGGTGCAAAAATCTCCCGAACTTCCCATGTCCGGTGAGAACCTACGTCATGCCAAGGCGGGGGTGGAGTGAGGGGAGTTTAGATCTATGAGTAAGGTACCCGCGCGGCTCAGACACGAGGTCGGCTCCTTACGCAGCGATCGCGCACGAAGACTAATCATTTTCGTGCGATTTGTTTTAGATTTCGTTCTTAAAAATACACCTATGCAAAAGTTCTTCTCAGAGCTAAATAACAGTTCTTCTTAGAGCTATTCGACAGTTCTTTTCAGGGCTAACCAACAGTTCTTTTCAGGGCTAAACAACAGTTCTTTTCAGTGCTAGAATATTACACGCTACTAACATTTTTTTAAACGATTGAAAATGCCTCAGAGAGCCAGGTCTCAATTTTCTAAACGTTCTCAAGCACGGGCAGCAAAAATACGTCGTATGGGAGAATCTTCACCTTAACGTTCACAACGACTTGCTGAACAAAGTCAGCGAAACTCTCAGGTACGCGTACGAGAGTCGAGTGTCGAACATTCGCAACGCCTTGCACAGCAAAGTCTGAAAACCTCTTGAGTTACGCTCTCAAGAGTCGAGGCTGGAGCGTTCCCAACGTCTTCATGAAGCCTCCTGGAGCCGAGGGTTGGTGCGAAAGCATTAAACCGGGATTCTGGGAATTAGGCAAGGGAGGAACGGGGTTGTTTAGTCAGTAAAAGTCTGACACTGTTTCCCGCTCCACCCAAGAGCAGGATTCGTCATTGGATGATTTTTACCTACCATAAAAAGTCTTCATAAACAAAATATAAGAACCTCTCAGTTGCGCGAAAGAGAGTCGTGTATCGCAATAAAAACAATAAAATAATTAAATTAATACTCATCACGAAATCTCAGAAACTACAAGTCTAATAAAGGGGGTTAGAAGTTTGTATGAAAGTCCTCTGTTTTTGAAGTAAGAGACTTGAAATTTAAAATGTATGCTCTATAGATGCTAAGAACGGATTTTACGATAATCTACTCCTAAGGTGGCTTTTTTTTTTTATGGTAGGTGAAAATCATCCAATGACGAAACCCGCTCTTGGGCGGAGCGGGAGACCAGTGTCAGACTCTTACTGACTAAAAAACCTACCCCGAACCTTCCTTGCCTTATTTCTGGAGTCGAGGTAACAGTATACACATACCCTCTAGACTCCTAAGGTGGTAAAATGAGGTCCACGCGTACGAAGTCGCGGGCGGCCGCTAGTAATTTATATAGTAGGTATTTTTGTAGTAGGATATATTATATATTTTTGCGATAATACATTCACACGTGAAAGTTATTTATAACACTAATGAATGTTATCAATATTGGGTGCACGATAAGATCCAATTAGGTATGGTACTCGTACATATCTAGTTCGAAATATAGCTTGTATTAATGCCATAACCTTCGTTATGTAAAGGTAATGGGTAACGGGCTTTCTTATTTGTTCCCCTGTAGACCTTTTCAGGAGATGGGATGTGCTTACGGTGCGACATTCCTTAGTAATGCGTACAGTAATTAGAAAACACTGTTCATTGCAGTACAACCCAGATCTTCAAAAAGACAAGAGACGAAGGGGAAGAGTAGGTATGCCTGACGCAACTTTTAAACTGTACTCACTCCCTTCTCAAGAGCCTAACTCCAGACTCGCCAAGATCTGACGGCCATACTGTATAGTTCGTTTTTTAATCCTAGACTACGGTTTGGCAACTTAAAATGTCAAAAAACAAAAAATTGGGAACATATTTCTAGAGAGTGAAATTCTGAGTTGTCAAATCGTAGTCTAGAATTAAAAAACGAACTATACCTTGATTGTGCAAGTTGGCTCATAATGAAATTATCAAGTACTGAGTAATCTCACCTTGACATCCTTCAGTTTAGCAAGAATTTCAAGACCGAAACCATCAGCTTGTCCTCTCTGACCATTCCCGCCGTTCATGTAGTTGCCGAGAGTCAGGATTATAGCAAACAACCTCTTCAGAGATTCACTGGTCGTCAGAAACTGAAAAACAAGCATGCTTGATGTTATTAAAAAAAAAATAGCTGTCAATTATTTTAAACAATTTTATTTTGTGAAGATGAGCAGTGGTGTACGAATAGTATGAGTTGTACGTCGATAGTTTCGACACCGAAAACCGGCAGACTACGTGGGTAACAGATGCCTCACCATGCCGCCTCCGCCGGGACCCGGAAAACGAGGAAGGCCTAAGAGGCGTTGGATCGACGTCGTAAGGGACGATATGCGTGCCAATGGGCTTATGGCAGAGGACGCGAAAGACCGAGCGAAGTGGAGGCGACTGTGTAGGAAAGCGGACCCCGGGCACCGAGGTGACAGCCAAGGTGTGCAACCAGGACGGCCGCTAAGATGATGATGATGTACGTCGATAGTTCAAACCATAGCTGCTGCTTAACTTTGTGTAATTTATTTCATGCCCCCAAAACGTTAGAGGAAAACATTGTTAGGTGTCATCATGTGACCTCTACCTGGCCTGCGTGGTGGATTGCGGACAATTACCTTTCCTAGAGAGGCCTGAGTCCCAGCAGAAGGAACATTATTTACTTCTATATCTATTTATATAAAAAGGAGAAACTGACTGACTGGCATATCAACGCACAGCCAAAATTACTGAGCCTAGGAGCGTTAAATTTTGCATGAGGCTTCCTTTTATGACATAGGCGAACACTAAGAAAGGGTTTTTCAAAATTCAGCTCCTAAAGGGATATAATAGGGGTCTAAAGTATGTATGGAGAACCCTACTTTCACGCGGGCGAAGCCGCAGGCAGACGGCTGGTTTATTTAATATCCTCACATCGGAATGGCTTGCAGCAATTACACCAATGGAGCACAATCAGTACAGAGTCACATCATGTGCGTAGGTGGTAGTCTCCAAAGGAGCAGCGTGGTAGCATTTTATGTTTTGTGTGCATGCTCACCTCACAAGTATGTTTCAAATTATCTAGTTTGTGCATTGTTGTGCTAACCGCATCTTCAAACTCTGCTTGAAACATAAAACAGGATATTCGTTCCGCGAAATTTGGTATACTAGATAAATCCTGCAGAAATGCTTCAGGTCTGTCAAGCGGTATCTCAGGTTTGCTTTTTTGATGTTCTTTGATCATTGCTAACTCCTCGTCAGTGGCTCGCTGGAATTAAAAATAAATTACCTAATGAAAAGAAAAATCGATTTAGATTAATCAATCGATATTCTATATTTAAGGGCCAATGTTGCGTATAGCGGGAGAAAGTGCGGGCAACCGTCACCGTGTGCCGCGTACCCCGTAGAGGAAACCCGATTATTTTCTACGCAGTATCACTAGTTCAACTATAACGGTGTGCATGTAGTAGTGTCGATGACGAACTTGTTATGTATTATTACGTACAAAAGGGGCGTGGGGTTAGGCTGCCTGCGACGGCACCCCGGGCGACGTGCCCGGATGGAACGCTTTTGTTTTGCCCGCTTAACTCAGCGTTGACCCTAAAACGTCCACGTTAAATAATGTCATACTAACCAACTCGTAAATCTGATTTAATGCTTCCAAACTAACTACCGACGTGTCGAAATTGTAAATAGCATTCTCAATTTCAGAGAACTCAACATGTAAACTTTGTGCGAGAATGCCAACGTTCTGGGATCTTTTGCTGTCTAATATTTTTATCGGTTGAATCTTCGTTTTTACTTCGACCTTTTTTTTGACTGGCGCCTTTACAACTTGTCTTGAGAACAGGTCAGTGAATTCATCAATATTATCTAGGTTTGTTTCCTCAATTTCCAACCACAAGGGTTTAAAATTACTGGATATTGACTCTGGCTGGGCGACGGGCGCTGGCGGAGCTGCTAGTATTCGCGTCCAATATAACGGTTTCATGGGAGCTGCCGGTTTCACAGGAGTTTTTCTTAATGCTGCAAGAAAATTTGAAAATTAGTCACAATCTTTATAAACCCCCTATTCATAACCACTTATCATACAAATACAGCTACTTTTCTAGTCCTTTTCACATCAATTAAGTTAGTGAAAAGCAGACCAACATCAATTTGGCGAATGTTTATGAATAAAGGGTTGCATTTTTAAAATGAATTCGTTTATAGAAGCTGCCGCTACTTACTTGCTCTTTGTACATTCCATCCTCCGACAGGCGGCGCTGGGAACGGTACAGGCCCGCTAGCCAGGGGCGGTGGAGGGGGCGGGGGACCTACCCCGGGTAAGCCAGGTGGTGGAGGTGGGGTGTCAATACCCGGTAGAGGAGGCGGCGGAGGACCCATTCCTGGCATTGGTGGTGGTGGAGGACCCATGCCGGGCATAGGGGGCGGTGGGGGTCCCATACCAGGCATTGGTGGTGGTGGGGGACCCATTCCGGGCATAGGTGGCGGTGGGGGTCCCATGCCGGGCATAGGTGGTGGTGGAGGTCCCATGCCGGGCATAGGTGGTGGCGGTGGTCCTATTTCCGGTATAGAGGGTGGTGGGGGTCCTATGGAGGGCATAGGGGGAGGCGGAGGGCATATTGCAGCCATTGGAGGAGGTAAAGGACCCGCATCGGGTATAGGAGGTGGCGGAGGATCAAGAGTGACTGGCGGAGGTGGGCAGCTCATGTCAGGCATGGGTGGGGGAGGGAGGTCGGGCACTGCCAGTGGTGACAACGGGTGTGTTTCGGGCGTATGTTGTGGAATGGTTGGCTCTGAACATGAAGAATCCACAGAAATAACTGCATTAGACTTCGAAATTAATAGTTTAAGATCTTTTTCGGTCATTTGAGGGGAGGGTGAATCCAATTTCGGTATATCAGGAGGTGTTCCCGGCATCGGAGGTGGAGGAGGAGGCATACCTGGTAAAGGAGGAGGGTGGAAAGGGACGATTTGATTAGCCAGGGTAGCTCTAACTGGCGATATTTGCGCAATAACAGACGTCTCTGTGGTCGGCATAGATTTTGCGGATATAGTCAGCTCCGGGGACCGGTCCGATATTGATAAACATGTAATTTTATCATCTGAACTAGCTAAACTGCTCAGATTGTCATTGTCCAATGAGATAGTACTTGAATGTCCCAGTGACGACTGACTAGTTGATATTGGTTGCTTTTCAACTGTTGTGTACAAAACTTTAGTTTTTGGGACAATAAATGTGTTTGCATTCCCTAACATAGGAGACCCCTCTTGTACCACATCTTTGTTCGAGTCTATGGAACTTTTTGTACTACACGTAATTAAATCAGTGGACTCATAGGTACTGCGAAATGATGCATCAGATGAACCGCTGGTCTGGTCAGCATTTAGGAGGTATTGGTCAGTGTTCTTCTTGGTATCTTCAGTAGTGTTGAGCTCTGATTGATCATCATTACGATAACTTTTGTTCATATCTCTACTTTTATTCAACTTACAATAATTTACTATTTTCTCAGATCTGACATCAGGTTTACTAGCAATAGCCATCTCACTTTTATGTTCTAAACTACTTAAATCTAGTGTTTTATCAATATTTACATTTGTTCTTAGAGGGTCATATTCAGGTATGTTTATCACAGGTTTATTTGATAGCTTATTTAGGTCACTGGCAAAACTTGAAGTCTGTACTTCTTTGCTTGTTAATTCTGTTCTAGTTTTGAGAAGATTATATTCATTGATGGAATCAAGACGTTTCTCTAAGTTCTTGTTGAGGGATTCAATTTGTGTGTTTATTCTATATTTTTCTATTTGATATTCTAGTTCTTGAAGTTTTTTCTTTAGTTGAGATATAACTACTTTAGCTTCGTCAATGTCACTTATTTCTTCATTATTGTTTTGGCTAAAGAACTTATTGTTTTCTAAATCCCGCTGGTTGTTGTCTTGTGTAAAGTAGGGTGAGTCCTTGTCAGGAGGCCACACGGAGCTGTGCAGTCTACCTGGTGTGACTGGTTGTAGTGCTGGCGCCTCCATATGTGCCCAGTAGTACATTAAATTTGGCTGGAATGACAAAATAATTTGATGCTTCAGTTATTCACAACACAAGCTCTACTTAGCTTGAGACTAGACGGCGTTGTGTGATAGTCGAGGAATAAATTATTATATTTTTTTATTATCATTCAGAACACCTTTATATTTTTTTTTTCACTTTTAATTTAGAGGAGAAAGGTGCAAAAAAACTACGCAAAACGCCAATTCATCTGTTATACTAATGGTTAATCCATTAACCACTCACATCAGATCTATGCAACAAATATTTTCACAAACATTTTACCAGGGTCATATATTGACAACCTGGTAATTCCAGATAAGTAATGAAAATTGAATCTTGTTAACTGTGGCTATACACTACTAAATTATTTATTAAATTTATAGTATTACTAAAAGCTGATTCTCTCTGCCCTGTGTTTAAATTTGAGACTAAAGTTAACTCTAATAACATCATCAGGTATTACACTTGCATTTATTAACACAAACATATAGTTTAATTGTCATTGGCTTACACCAACCGACCCTGCTTGGAGTTAAAGTTAGGTACTCTAGGGTAGCTACTAGGAGTTATAAAAGAAAGACCCTGGGATGCAACTGTACCCTATTCTGGTTATTTTTCAATGCAGGGTTGTTATTACAAGTTGTATAGTTTATTAAATACAACTATAATAGTTTTATGTATAAAACTTAAAGCAGTTTACACATCTACACAATCAATTTTATGTTTCCATTATAATTCTAATAACATTAATTTTATTTAAAAAGCAGGTAAATACACAGTTGAGCACATTTTGTAATTGTAAAAACTATCAATGCCTATTTAATGCACAAAAAACAACATACACAAATATTTACTTGCCATTTCAATAAAAAAAATTTGGAATTAATATATTACACGTAAAATTGATTCAGTACACATGAGAACCGCAAAAGTATTTTTACAATTATCTGTATTATTAAAACGCACAAGTTGTTCATCAAATCTAGAACAGAGCACAGCATGTTTGGTTAGGAATTACCTTTTCGTCTGACACATTAAGATAGCATTCTCTCGTTTTAAACTAAAACTACATAAAGTAACTACCTTAAATATAGTTTCCGTGGGCGCATCCTTGTCAGATATTTGCCTAAGGACGCCAGCGGCTAGAAGATTCGTACAGTACTGTATTCCAAGGTTCTTCTGATCTTGAACACTTAACAAAGCTTTTAAGTGACTGTTCTCCGTTATTGATGATATGTACCAGTTCAGAAGCATCTGACCTGGAAGTAACACAAACGTTTTGCATTCAAGCTCACACAACGCACTATTTATAAGTAGTTTTTGAACATAAACAAGGTTGTCTGTCCACCAACCATTACCATATACGTTTGACAGCTGATGCAAATTAGTGACGCGCAACCGGCGCAGCCGCAAACGTGATCATATCGATAAATATGCATTGTTTTGCATCTCGTAAACTGTAACGCGAACTACTTTTTAGTTTGAAGCTGCTACTTTTTAGTTTTAGAAAAATTATAACTGACTAAATGTATTAAAAAACGAAAAACAATATAATTCAATAGTTTTTTTTTGTAAAGAGTCTTATTTTGACATATTCACAATAATTTGACCATAGTTTAACCGAGCCCCAGTTAAACTATAATTGATCAAACAAGTCGCGAATTAACGACATAAGTATTATATTATTGATATGATAATGGAGGTAGGATAGGTAAATCGACTGAGGTCAAGTAGGTGTCATACTCCAGTATTCCACTGTTGAAAAGGGAGGATCTTCCGACGAGACAGGTGTTATGTCTGGTGTGAGCAACTACTTACTCAATAGATAATTTCAGTTATCGTATAAATGTTCAAATCACGCGGAGAACTTTAATTGCGCGATTCAGGATTTCTAAGTTTAGTTCTTATGTAAAGCCATAGGTGTCGCTGCATAGGTAAAATCTATATTTGTCAAACTTTTACTAGTAAAGTAAATGCTATGTACCTACAGCTGTTAGGCAGTAGAAAAAGGTCCTGTTACTGTCTTGTTAGATACTAATTGACGTTACACATCGTCCCGTTATGTTTCCATTAGGCGACAAACAAACCTACGAGTCACCTAGTTGTTTTACGCGTAGGTAGGTAAACTGCCTACCAATCTAGATTGAACGAGTCTCTTCAGAACAATGTGGTAAGCAACTAAGTTGCAGTTAGTTACCTCAAGTTAGCATATTGATTTACTACCCTATGCCTACCTACATTATGGTAACTAATGTCTACTACCTACTAACTAAATTTGTTACAAATGAACTACATGGTCGTACGAGCATGTATTTCATTTATAACAAATTTTCACATACACCATATTTTTTCCACATTTTGCCTGAAGGTAATTATTGCATCTGTTTTTTTTTTCATATTAAATAGAGTTTGACCTCTCATCTCACCTGATGGTAAGCGATGATGTCATGGCTTCGAGGAAAAGGCACGATGCTGTTGTAGCGACATCTATGACGCCACATTGGAACTACAAGAAATCCTGCATCGCGCAATGAAAGTTCTCCGCGCGATTAGAACATATACGACAGCCCGAAGTCAACCATCGGGCAGTAGCCCACCAGACTATAACACCTGTCTGGTCGGAGGATCCTCCCTTTTCAATGGAGGTATGTGGGACTTTACTCTCTGTTCCACCTCCCCCAAACTGGTGACCCTCGACAAAGAACGTCAGCGCAGCCTTCGTGCAAATACTTCGTGACGTCATCATCACTTCCTTCAAGCTTTCGAGCAGCGAGCCAACAGCCAGTACCCACGGCTATAAAGGGTATCTTGACCACCAGCATGACATCCTGGTCATACCTGTTCATCACCTTCAGCCTCATCAGCGACCTTGGCTAAGCCCCTGCACCTTCGGCCAGTCACAACAAGAGGCTTGAAGAACCTTTCCTGGTCGACGACAGCAGTCAAGCCCTACGTCGCACAGCACCGCTCCGACTCACTGGAGCTAGCTGCATTACTCCGACTCACTGGAGCCTGCAGCAACTATCCCGACTCACTGGGATAGCACCACCCCGACTCACTGGGGCATTACCGCAGACAGTTCCGACTCACCGAGAACTATGCGGAATCCGGTTCCGACTCACTGGAGCCAGCAGCATTACTCCGACTCACTGGAGCCTGCAGCAATCATCCCGACTCACTGGGATAGCACCACCCCGACTCACTGGGGCATCACCGCAGACAGTTCCGACTCACCGAGAACTATGCGGATTCCGGTTCCGACTCACTGGAACCAACCTACCACTGGCCTGGCACGCGTAAAGAAGCCTCAAGAACTATCGATCTCCGATCTCCGGAGGGGAGTGATGTAGCGACATCTATGACGCCACATTGGAACTACAAGAAATCCTGCATCGCGCAATGAAAGTTCTCCGCGCGATTAGAACATATACGACAGCCCGAAGTCAACTATCGGGCAGTAGCCCACCAGACTATAACACCTGTCTGGTCGGAGGATCCTCCCTTTTCAATGGAGGTATGTGGGACTTTACTCTCTGTTCCGCATACCCCCAAACTGTGGAGTCAAACTTTAAAAACGTTGATTGAAAAGTTTTTGAGGAAAGATTACGAATTGCAGCTATTGATTTCCATGGACTACCTATACTGCCGTCGTTATTAAGAAAGGCACAACTAACATTTTACAAATGTTGAGAAAATCGAGTTTAAAATATTTTTTGAATTTTGTTAAAAAAATCACGTTTAAAATATGTTTTTCAAAATTGTGAAAATGTAAAAAATTGTGTTTTTTTGGTATGTACACAACGAAAGCAATATTATATTTTTAATTTAAATGGATATATTTAATAATTAGCATAATTCTTTTTAACTTAACATAAAAAATAACAAGAAAGGAGCAATATTATGTTGAAAAGGCACATATAACCAAATATGCCTTTTCAATGTAAAATTTTGAGTAAAAAATTTAACATTTTACGACGAAAAGGCATATTTTTTTAATTGTGTCTTTTCATCGTAAATTATTAAAATGAATATATAGGTACAGAAAATATTAGAATTAATTCATCGATAGTAAAAAGGTAAAATAAAAGTCACATCATACAATATGCCTTTTTATTGTAATAAAACTTAAAAAAATGATGTAGTTGTGCCCTTTAAGCTTATGCTATCTCTGTTTATTTTGCAGCTAAAAATCCACAAAAAATCAGGCAAATAGGCCTTTTTTTCCTGATTCCGAATATATATATATACTTAACTCATTTTGACAAAAAATGTTAGTTGTGCCCTTTTTCGGTAGCACGGCAGTATAAAGTTTCTGAATATAATAGGTACCTATTTGGAGATTGACAGTGTGACATGAGTTTTACCAATAATACATAAAGTGCGCGGTAAGTAACTTGAACCATTTGATAAAAAAGCCACTTCAACTTCGCAGTATTTAACGATTTTCCGCCAATTGAGGGCGGAAAATCGGTTACTGCGAAATTTCAATATCTTCATTTTAAAATTGGGGGCAAACTTAATTTAGTTCATTAAGCCCCAAGAGGACACCGGAGCCCGCACACCTATTGTCTTATGATTGTGTCTGTAATTACGTTAAAAACTTAAATCGTTCACTAAAACATTTCCTAAAATTCCCTAGGGAAAGTATCGGTACCTATATGATAGCTTTATTGCGTAAAAAAAGAATGACTCGATTTGATAAACCTAAGTGTCTTCACGGCTCGAGTGAATAGGCTCTTAATAAACTAGTGCGCTTCACCATCAACGATTGCATCACTGCTTACCATCAGGTGGGATTGCAGTCAAGCATTTTATATCAATTTAAAAAAAAAAACCTATGGGCCACGATTGGGGAGTTCCCCCTCGGTTACTATTTTCTGTAGGTATTTCTGTTGATAGATAAATTCTAATCGATGCTTAAGTACCTACTACTCCTCATCATAACTGGAAATGATGACTCTGCATACCATCAAATACCTATACCTAATGAATGCTACATAGTGTGTTTACTGTACTACTACTGGTCTACATAACCTCCCGTCAATGACCGGATTTTAACCTTTACGTAACGTAGTATCGAGATTCTTAGATAGAGTTAATACCTACTGTACATTCTTATGCTAAGTTCCTTAAGAAAAACAGCATTTGGAGCTGAAACGTACATTTGTGAATCAATCCTTCCGATGCGAAACATCCTCTCGACACATTGATTGCACACAACACAGTTGTTTCATTTTTAACATAAACTTCTATCACCATTACCGACATCGTCAAGTCAAACTCTATATGCACTTTATAGTTTTCTTTATGCAGAATAAACATCTGAAAACGATACCACTTCAACGTCTTAGGCACATTCATTTTTAACTTTTTCGGTGGCACATATAATACTAGAGCACGGTGGTTTATAATGCACTTTGAAACGGCACGTAGTAATTTAATTTTAGGCGAGGTTTCGGCTCTCAACAGCGCGAAGTCATCGTTATGCAAGCGTACAATGTTCCCGATGTCTTGAACACCTTTTCTTCGCGACCGAAACTGGCTGAGGAAGGTGACATAATTGAACTGTGCTACTGAGGAGCTGGTGAAGTTCACGCGGTTTGTTGACAGTTGCATGTTATTTAGATAAAGCAACTATCGTTCTATATGTCACGTATGCACACTAGTAACTAATGGCCAGTATCTCTGCTAAAGCTAATCATTAGCGGTGATAAGAAATTACGGGCTATTTGTTAATAAGAGATAACAGTCTTGTTGCGATGTTCATTCACCTGCTAGCGCCTTGATACTATAGACATGATTTTTATTGTCTTTTTTTAATCAGGCGTGTCTAAAATAGTCAATAGCTGGTCAAAGTCCATCAAAGAGACCTTTGATTGACTGGAAGAAATCCTACATTGAACATTGATCAAACTTATCATTATTACTGTAGTTCAGTATTGATTACTCACTATCTCATGATGTTCCTAGTTATTGGCTTCGCTCTACGTACCTATGTGATGGTCTAATAGATCGGTCAACAGTCCGGTATTCGAACTCTACTGTAAAACTAACTACATAGGTAAGCAAGACCTTTTTCCATAATTTGAGCTCCTCCCACTCTGAGTGGAATTAGATAAAGTTTCAGACTTTTTCACACTTGTCAAGAAGACCTTATGAGTTCCAAAAGTGATAGTTCTATTAATGTGTTTTATAGTAAAGTAAGTAAGTAAATCGTATAATCACCATCAGAATCAGAATGATTTATTTGTAAAACATAGGTGTGCGACGTGTTACCTACAGTTTCGTAGATCATCCATGCTTTGCCTAGAGGCGTACAAATATTTATATATACCTATAATTATCATTGTCCAATTTTCATTGAACTTTTGAGGTGAAGTAAACTTACAAATCGTTAATAAATTCAAAATTAATCGATACATCATTACAAGTTAAATTAGTTTCAATAAACAGTTACAGCGTGTACGTAGGTATTCCTAAAAGAGACAGGGAGAGGTTTTCCTAGCTTTACTAACATTTCATTAGCCATTTACGTAGCTTATTTTGGATCTACATAGGTATTGTGTCATACATACAATTCTAATTAATAGGGAACAAATTCTTGCTCGTATATTCCTCAACAATAAAGTATTACCCGCCTTTAGAAATAAACCTTGCAGCGACACCAAGCAAAAATAGTAGATACTGGACTTGCAAAGGTCCGGAGAAGGCTAAGATTTTAGCTTAAAAAATAGACCGCAAAATTCAAAAGTTCTTAAGGTTTTTGCATTTTGTACGTCAAGTTCTAAGTTGGTTAAAATACAATTTGCAACTGTAATCTGCATTTATTTATCGATATTCTTTAAAATCACCAGTACATCCCTCTTAGTTTCCCTATTAAATTGCTATTTTTTGAAAAATATAATTTTGAAAAAGACTTTCGACATGATTTTGTTTTAGTTGCGATGTCATCAATGACTAGTCAAGTCCAATGACAAGTCAGTCATGCCACTCCCTTTCGCTCTGTTCCTAGCGGTCGGCCCGCTCTAGAGGGCCTGTAAGACTTTTACTGACTAAAACTCAATCCTCTTCCTGATTTGCCTTCGTTCCAGGACTCCGGGGTTGTCTTTCGTATAATCCATGGCCCTAGTTGACTTCGACCCTGCTGGGTCCTCACGGTTTTGTTGACACCTCCTCGAGGCGCGCGCGCTACGCATCGTCAACGACTCAGGTCCAGTCCGGACGGTTACCGGCCGTCCGAAGTCATTAAATATGGTTGGATTCAGCTTAGCAGACTTTGAATATGGTGGGCTACCTTAGACGAGTTATTCCTTAAAGTCTAATTATGAAGTATTAGTTACCTTCAAACTTTTCCAACAGCTTGAAGTTTAGTTTGTCGGGTACAAACTTGGGGCGCACCACTCTGGATTCTGTAAGTTTGTCGAGTGTGAGAGAAGCTACCTTCCTCAGCACATTCGAATCGGACATTGGGGTGTCACTTAAACTCGAATGCCTGCGATCTTTCTCTGTTATAACTGAAAGGAAAACAAAAAAATAATTTATTTAAATAGGTTTGTAAATAAAAGTAATATATTTTACATAATTAAAGCTAGAACTATATTAGACCGACACACGTGGACCACGCACTCATTTGTACCTAGAATGACGTTGCGTGGCGTGGATCTCATGTAGCATTCTACAGATTCTTCACTCGCATTTAGTAAAAAAATATTGTAATATTAGATATAAACAGCCATTTCAATTTCATCTATATGTGTCTATGTAGGTATGTAGAGGTTATACGTATAGATACATCATAACCACCTATCGGTTGATTACGAGACAAGCAAAGAAGAAAAGTTGTTTGGCTACCAGTATTACATGAAATGCCAATTTTGTAACGTTCTCATACAGAATTCTAGTTTCTACTTCAGCAGAACAGCTGTTCAATGTGTTATTAAATCGACTAGCTATTCAATAAATGGTTCGTTAGTTTCTTACGAATAAAAAATCCAACGGTATCTGAGCACTCCTTTTGTTACGTTGAGTTTCTTTTGATTCTCACAGAAACAACGTCAACGTCGAAGGTTAGGTTTTATGTACTGGATTTTACGCTGTTTCTGCGACTAATTACATCTAGCTTTAAACTAAAGTCGCAGAACAAATAGCCGTTGGGGCAGGAAGACACAGTGTTGGAAGGCCTTCTACAAGGTGAACCGATGACCTGATAAAAGTTGCGGGAATTATGCGCAATATGCATAGATGCGTGACGCACAGGACCGTTCATTGAATCGACATTTAGGGGAGGCATATGTCCAAGAGTTGACGTCTTTCGGCTGAAATGATGGTGTTGATATTTAGCCTATACTGTTGAGACAGACAGAGCTGAGGCTCTGCAGCACTGCTGAGCAAAGGCTTTCCTCCATTCCTTCCATTTTTACCGGCTCTGAGCCAGTTCTTGGCAATTCCAAAACACAGATCTTTGACGTAGCCCAGAAGGCTGCGCAGTTTAAGTGGGACTGGGTTGGACAGGTCTGCCACATGGCGATCAAGCAGTGGGCCACTAAGACGCAAAGTTGGTGGCCTGAAATTGCATGATGGGGTCGCGGCAGACCAAGAAGGAGATGATGGGGTCGCGGTAGACCAAGAAGGAAATAGCGGGGTGATTTAAATGTCTTCTACGTTCTATAATCTAATAAATTATGTATAAAAATCTCTCACACTGTCATAGTACTTATTATCGAATTTCTTCGGCTTAATAGATTTTCATAATAATTTTTGTATATATTTTTTGGTCTGAGAATAAATAGATCGTACTGTCTGCGCCGTCTCCCATTTTTATTTGGCAGAACAACGTTTGCCAGATCAGCTAGTAATATTATAAAAAGATTAATATTTGTGAATGTAGAATAAACTCAAAAACTTTGAAACCTATGTTAATCGAAGGGCCATAATCTTCTTATCTTTTTATTGTGACAACGAAACTGAAATATGCGTCCGAAAAAAGTTATAAGTATTGATATGAAGAAACGGGAATCGGTTTTGTTAACCAGTTGTGATTTGTGTAAGATGCTGTTTGTCTGATATATATGATATATATACATTATGTAGGCTAGCTAGTGAGAAACTGATAAGCAATAAATAAGTAGGTTTAGGCTAATATTGTCGCTCATCCAACAAAACAGTGACCAAGATATCAACTATGTTTTGTCAATTTTTCAGATTCAGGAACAGCTTTTTAAGGTTCTTAGTATTTTTTGATTAAGTGGATATTTATGTGTTATCATTTACAATTATTTATTTGTAGATTCATATCTATAATATAAAAATCAATCGCAAAATGTGTTGGTAAGCGCAAAACTCGAGAATGGCTTAACCGATTTCGATAATTCTTTTTTTGTTGTGTTTGTTACGTTCAGGAGAAGGTTCTTATGAAAAAAAAAATAGGGTACAGAAGGGTAGACTAGGGTTGAGCAGGGTAGAGTAGGGTAGACTGGAGTAAAGTAGAATAAACTGTTGCCGGGAGCGAAGCCGCGGGCAAAAGCTAGTTGAAGATAAAATAAACTATATTTATTGCCACTTGAATCATATACTAGTAAATTTTGGACTATTTTCTAATAACCTCATTGCTGTATGAGAAGTGTAGGTACCTACGTTAGGATATCAAGCTTATACTCCTACTATGATGGTAGATAAGCAAACAGGCAAGTTTTTATACCCAGCAGGTATATCAACATAATTACACTCTCGGCCAAGTACCTACTGACAAAGAAAAGCCAAAAAAACCCGAGTAAATTGCTCACATGATGAGATCTTAGATGTACTTAGCTATATTCATTTAAGGTTACGCACGCCAGAGGTAATCATGTTTCATTACAAGTGCGGGAAATATCTTATGTAAGTTAGTACTCAGTACGTTTTGTTATGTAGATGCTTTACGTATCGATTTGCTTTAACGACGTTAATCCACTGTAAATAGAGCTGAAAATTGATTGTTGCGGGCTTGGTCTGCTTGGGAGCCGGTGCGTAAAAACATCAACAAACTGGTTTGCTCGCCCATTGTGAAAAGTAAGCTCTGCATGTCAGCAACAGGTAGAGAACTGCTGCCTTACGAATACCATCCACTCATCTAGGTATGTAGGTGAAGAGGGGCTCTGTGGAGCATTGATTGATTCGTACAAGGATTTGCGATAAGCGGCTACGCAAATAGATAACGCGGATCAACCTTATCTGTATGCTCTTACTATACGAGGATGATACAAACGTTTTTTCTAAATATAACATCTCGAAACTATTGTCATTGTTGTGAAATATCCCGTGTGCCAATATCTGAGTTGCACGTTGGTCTAATTAGTACTAAGATAAACAGATACTGTGTAATATTGAATGTTTATCAGAGGCGAGATCTTCTAGCCGCGCTAAAACAATAGTTGTTGAGCAAACAACAAAAACAACAAAGCCTCAGGTAGCCTCAAGGAAACAGATGAATGTAAAGGTTTATTATAAACTGACCGTTGTTGTCTAGTATGGTGAGAGACGGCTCGCAAGCCACCGGAGGAAGCTCCACCTTCCGATGTTTGGACACAGTGAACGAAGTCTGTCCCGGGCAGGCTTTCACCCTGTTCTCCAGGAAATCGTGTTTGCACTCGTGGGTGACTCGTTCTAACTCGCGTTCCGCTTGGTGGACGCCGCACCAGCCCGAAAATGCAGTGCCCATAACCTTTTCATTCTCGCTGATCTCGCTTTTGTCACCGCTGTCATCGAATACGTCATTTTTTTCTTCTTTTTCTAAGTCGTCGGTGGAGAGCGAGGAGGCTGCGTCGTCGTGGGGCATGTCTACGGTCATGGTGTCGGCGGCGGCCGGCGCGCAGGGCGTCAGCGTGCGCGGCAGCTCCTCGGGCGCGCTGTCGCTCTCGGCCGAGTAGTAGCACTGGTTGAGCTCGACGGCGAGCGGCGTGAGCGGGTCTGTAAACACTGACTCGGAGGTGGAGTCGTTGGCGGGCGAGAGCGCCGGCGGCGGCGCGGCGGCGGGCGACTGGTCGCGGGTCGGTGACCGCGGGCCGCGCTCGCACCTGGTCACCGTTAGCTGCGACTGCACGCCGGCCGCCTCTGCGCCCTCCCCCTGCCGTAATGTTTTGAACACGCACTCGACCGTATCGTTATCTGATATTTCGATCGGTTCGTTGATATCTGAATCTGGCGTTTTATCGAACTCCCTGTCGATGGCGTCACGTTTGGCATCGCTCTTTTTTCGTCCATGTTTTTTGCTTTCTCTTCCTGGTGACTTTCTGTTCAAGTTTCGCATAAAGTGTTTACCCTTTGCTGGGGATTTACCAGTTTTGGATTGTTTCTCGTTGGTTTGAATGTTCCCCATGATGCAACAGATTCTACTATATTCATTTATTAAACTTTATAAACTTGAATAGTCTACTGAATAAGATGGAACGCAAAATATAAAATCTAACTTGAAGCAGTTTCACAGCCCTTGGTTGTCTGAATCCAACCCTTGTTCATGTTCATCCCCGAGCATGCGCAGTTCGGACTAGGAATATCAATATTTCTGCTGCGTCCAAATAAAAAAAAAAAACATATTTTGTCCAATATTTTGAATTAAAATTCCTGTCATATCTATGGATATGAACTTATTTTATTTAGTTGTGTTTATTTGTTTGTTATTTTTAAAAAACGGCACACTGATCTCAGTAAGTTAGAGACTCGGTAGCGTGAGGCAACTTTTCCTAATGCGTTGTATTGCCGCTAGATGGCGGGACAGGTATGTAATTTTGTAGCAAAACATGTTTTAAGTTAAATGGATAGTTTGCCGGAACTAATGTTTATGTTTATCCTGTTCATGTTCTGCAGTTTGGTTTGCTGATGCTAGTCTGATAACTAAAGTTGAATATTATTGGCACTTAAGAAAGTTTGAACTTGTACGTACAAATATATATGTATACCTAACTGTGTTTGGTTCATATCACAAGCGAGTAACGTTTTGTTTGACTTGGATCGGGGTTCAATTCTTACCAGGCTTGTGAATTAATAACATAATTGTGAACAAATAACAATTAATTAATTTATTATTAAATTAGTGACCCACCCCAGCTTCGCACGGATACAATGCTGATATTAAATATGTGTATTATAGGGTAAGTTGTCTCACACTGAACCAGGTAAATTTCAAAGTCTCATAGTGGGCTGGATTTTCAATCAATCCCTTTAATTTTTTGTGTATAGTTAACAAATCTATTTAGCTTTAATTTTGTAAAACATTAATTTCTCATATTCCTTTTACTTTCAGTGTAAAACAGGTTTTTATAAAAAATGATTTTTGGTTCATTGAGTACTTCAGGTGGTACACATTTAACCAGGGCATCGTACACATTGAGCCACCTTATTGACTATGTCTTCTAGTTAAATTTATAAGACAAATACTTTGTAATACTGATAAAAAACAGTAATAATAAAAATCAGCCTTGTATTTATTAAAATCACTTTCATCACATAAACTTTTCAGTCAAATTCTATATTTTAAAAATAAATACAAAAGTAGCATAATATTTTTGATACCAAGTAAAAAGTTATTTAGTTTCTTAGTTTTTAAATAAAACTAAATAACTTTTTACTTGGTTTTTGAAACAAAACAAACAAACTTTAATCAAAGTAAAAAAAAATTATTACCAAAAATAAAACAATAAAAAATTCTATTCAGTTCTTTCACTCGTTCTGTGCAGTTTAAAGGCTTTAAGCATGTCGGCATCACTTTGTTTGGCGCCATACTATAACAAATTAAAATAATTGTAAAAAATACACTCATTTAACGAGTGGGATTTACACAATGAACAATGGTTCAATGTGTACCACACTCAGGTGGCTCATTGTGAGACACACCACGTTTTGATAGCTAAACTCAAAATTTTCCTGGTAAATCAATCTTGTTAAAACACAAATTATAGCGCTTTTTATTGCTAAATAACCGTAGAAAACAGTGTATATGTTACGGGTAAAGCTAGAAGATGGAGTAAACCTAGGTTTACCCGGGTAAACTTAGTATTACCCAAGCTTCTTGGGTAAAGTCCGAATAATAAGTAAAATAAATTTTAATTCGGGGTTTACCCATGCTCACCTAGGTCTACCCAACTCTGGCTGGGTAATGTTAGGTGTTGCGTTATTTTCGCACCCGTGGCGTAATTCTGGGGGGCCCGCGTTATCTGTTCATTATTCAGTACCTAGCTTGCAATATTACGTTCGCCTTTGTATGTTTTTTAAATAATAATTGCACCCAGATTTTCATTTCACTAATTAATTAGACAAATTAATTTAAAATATGCAAAATTTTGCCGCCGTGTCCTCGTGGGGGCGATCGGCGGCGGCCATCTCTCGCACCGGACCTTGGTCGAAGCCATGGTCCGGAGCGAGCAGGAGTGGCAGGCGGACGGCTCCTTCTGCGAAGCAGTAATGCTAGCAAAGAAGGAAGCCGACTGGGCGCTCACGCCCGAGACGCTGCCGAGATTTCGATCCCGATTTCCGGCCACCGAAGGCACGGGCTTGTGGATGGGGAGCAATGGGTAGCTCGCCGTCCAATCGTCTGGTAACCATCCGGACCAAGCCCAGTCGTCGACAGCGCGCACTGTTCCCGCACCCCTCAAAGAGTTGTCAGCAAACCGTAGGGACCCTGCAGAAGGGTCGAAGCCAACTGGGTCTAAGGGATTGCATCTGAAAGGAAGGCTCTGGCCTTGGTATATATGGCAACGTAGGAATGGGGTAGGTTCTTTAGTCAGTAAGAGTGACACTGTTTCCCACTCCACCCAAGGGCGGGATTCGTCACTGGATGATTTTTACCTACCATAAAAAAAACCCTAGCCTCCTGAAATCGACTGTTCATTTGCAAGCTCTCGTAAGCTTTCTTCTGGTGATATATTTGCACTTTGCTCGGTCGCCATTATGTCACTAAGTAAGCGACGTGCGTGACCGCGTGGGCAGATAACGCGGTCCCCCCAGAATCACGCCACGGGTGCGAAAATAACGCTACACCTAACATTACCCAGCCAGAGTTGGGTAGACCTAGGTGAGCATGGGTAAACCCCGAATTAAAATTTATTTTACTTTTTATTCGGACTTTACCCAAGAAGCTTGGGTAATACTAAGTTTACCCGGGTAAACCTAGGTTTACCTCATCTTCTAGCTTTACCCGTAACATATATATAAATAAATCGATATCATTTAAACAAAAAAAGGTAAAAAAGAATGAAATTTGCAAAAAATACTTACTTTTTGAGTCAGTTTGCTTTTGAATGCTCCTCACATTAATACTTTGCATACGATCGCCACGTAAACTAGTGGGCAGAAACGGAACGTAAATACCTCTCTTTCACTCATATTAGCATTGTTTGGCAATGTCGCATTTTCGAGATTCGGCGGTGGTTAAATGTAGCTGCCTGGTTCACTGTGAGACACCCTACCCTACATATAAAATAAACCTTCCTCTTGAATCGCTCTATCTATTAACAAAAACCGCATCAAATCCGTTGCATAGTTTTAAATATCTAAGTATACATAGGGACTGAGAGCTACTTTGTTTTATACTATTTAATGATGTAGGTTTCAGACCTACATTTTTCCTACAAAATATTTTTTTTTTTGTTCATCAAGTTAGTAGTGGATAGATGATTATCTACATCTACACTAATATAATAAAGAGGTAAAGTTTGTTTTTTTATTTTTTTGTTTTTTTGTTTGTAGGAGGTAATCTCTGGAACTACTGGTCCGATTGGAGAAATTTTAGCAATAATAGAAAGCTGCTTTACTCCTGAGTGACATAGGCTATATTTTATGTACGCGGGCGAAGCCGCTGACAAAAGCTAGTTTTTTAATAATTATGTTTAAAAAGGCGATGTAATCGACTTGGACCGATTCTTTGAAACCGAGAGATCGTCTCATTCACCTGGCCTAGTTTTCGTACATAATCTATTTGGTCTCGCAAAGGCAAAGCAAATCAGTGACCTTGAGACATTTAGTGATCGGGGAAAACTAATACTTACGTAAATAAAAATATCAAATTGAAGAGAAAAATCTAGGCCATATGAATAAAACATAATTTCGGTTTTCAAAGAGTTACCTAGCGTTGCTATTTTGTGTTAAATATATGTTAGTTTATATTTAGAATCAACTTTATTTATAAGTTATAAGTAGATATCTTTTTTAGGGTTCGGTAGTCAAGAAACGAAGAAATTATTTTAAACGTTTTTTTTATTATTATTATTTGTTTTTCTTAAATATATTAATTCGTTTTACAAAATAACTCGTTTTTAGGATTTCGTAGTCAATAAGGAACCCTTATAGTTTCGCCAAGTTTGTCTGTCTGTCTCACACAACAATCTCAGCGACTGTTAGCCCTAGATAGCTGAAATTTGGTACTAACCTAACCTAACCTAACCTGTGATATATTTTTGGATAGGTGTTTAAAAATGATTAGGAGCCCAGTAAAATATTTTTTACTATCTAATTTTGAACAAAAAAAGAATTTTGAAAATATACACATACAAAAAAAAAATACAAACATCCGAACATAGTACCTCCTCCTTTTTGTGAAGTCGGTAAAAACCCTTCCGCATCGCTGTCGACTGGTAAAGTGCCCAAAAGGCTGGCAGCATTGCCACACTGTATGGCAATGCTTATTCTCTGCCCGAGGTAAAAGCCAGCCTTTGGGTCACGCGAAGTGTCAACAAGTCGTTTAGAAAGTTCATTAAAGAACTTGTGGGCACTAGGACCTCACGATCCGAGAGTTTCAACCCCAAACGGCTCAACCAACAAGGTTGGTATATTTTCGCCGCTTGAGGTTCTCCGCAGCCGCAGCGGCAGCACCGGCACAGCATACGTGATGTTGGATTTAAAATCATCAAAAGTCATCTTCAAAAATTAAATAAAAAGAAACGAAGTACAGGCATCCTAATGAAGTTCTTTATTATTATTTATATTTATTAAATATAATTGTACTCCTAAAGAGGAGAACAATCAAATCAACTCGTCGCTGTCAACTGTTGGTCGCCCGCTAATTGGCTTCTCACTAATTGCGCCTCAAGCTACAACAACCTTCCTCCTTCAGCATTTAGTCTGTTCCAGTCGTTTTTGTAAGGGTTTTCCCCAAAATTTGGGATATAAAAAGTCGCAAAATGAAATAGTTTATTTGAACATACAGTTTGACAAATCATTACATAGTATAAAACAAAGTTTGCTTTACCTATATATGCTTAGATCTTTAAAAGTACGTAACGGTTTTTGAAGCGTTTTTTTTTTAATAGATAGAGTGATTCAAGAGGAAGGTTTATCTACACTAATATAATAAAGAGGTAAAGTTTGTTTTTTTATTTTTTTGTTTGTAGGGGGTAATCTCTGGAACTACTGGTCCGATTGGCAAAGTTTTACCAACAATAGAAAGCTGCTTCACTCCTGAGTGACATAGGCTATATTTTATGTACGCGGGCGAAGCCGCTGACAAAAGCCAGTGTATAATATATTTAAAATTAGTACCCGTGCGAAGCTGGGGCGGGTCGCTAGTAGTCTATAATACAATACATAGTAGTATCGTAATACATGCCTTACTGGGCATATAGTAGTAAATTATGATACAAGTGTGTAATGTAGGAGGTTACCGTCGAGGCAGTATTGTTAAGAGAGCCAACGGTAACCTTTCATTAATGACGTGTATCATACGATATTTTCAATACACTTGAGAAGAAAAATAATTTGGCTAACTATTATTAGGTACAACAGTAAAACTAGTATTGTTTTCATAATATGGCGTTAAAAAATGTAATCTGTTTCCATATCAGCGCGCATCTACCTATTTTTTTTTTTACCCGCAGGTGAAGGCTTTTTTTTTTTTTTTAGGTAGGTAAAAATCATCCAATGACGAGTCCCGCCCTTGGGCGGAGCGGGAAACAAGTGTCAGACTCTTACTGACTAAACAACCTACCCCATTCCAACGTTGCCATATACACCAGGGCCAGAGCCTTCCTTTCAGACGCGAACCCATGGCCCCAGTTGGCTTCGACCCTTCTGCAGGGTCCCTACGGTTTGCTGACAACTCCTTGAGGCGCGCGGGAACAGTGCGCGCCGTTGACGACTGGGCTTGGTCCGGACGGTTACCAGACGATTGGACGGCGAGCTACCCATTGCTCGCCATCCACAAGCCCGCGCCTACGGTGGCCGGAAATCGGGATCGGAATCTCGGCGGCGTCTCGAGCGTGAGCGCCGTTGCCTTAAGCGGTCGGCTTCCTCCTTTGCTAGCATTACTGCTTCGCAAAAGGAGGCGACCGCCTGCCACTCCTCCTCGCTCCGGACCATGGCCTCGACCAAGGCCCGGCGCGAGAGATCGCCGCCGCCGATCGCCCCCACGAGGACACGGCGATGCTCTGCCCAAGCGGGGCACACCTCGACCGTGTGCTCCACCGTGTCCTCCGGGCGGTCCACACAGTGGTGACACCCAGGCGTCTCTTCCGCACGAATCCGATGCAGGTACCTTCCGAACTTACCATGTCCGGTGAGGACCTGCGACATGCGGAAAGTGAGAACGCCGTGAGTTCTTTCCAGCCACGCCTCAAGGAGGGGCATTACCGCCATTATTATGGCGTGCCCAGCACTGGGTTGCGATAGCCGCTGACGCCATTTCACCATCACGAGATCCCGCCGGAGCTCTTTCTGCCACGCCTTGACATGTTCAGGCAGCGGACTTTCGCCCCGGCGTTGCACTTCCATGCGCAGATCGTGCATGTGTGCAAGGACTGTTGCCTCCAGATCCCATGGTGGCAGGCCAGCAAGAAGGCTCGCCGCTTCACGGGAAATCGTTCGGTACCCCCGGATCACGCGTGTTGCCATGACCCTCTGGCATGCGTTCAGCTGGGCCCTCGGTTGCTGCTGCAACGACGGCGCCCACACTGGCGCCCCGTAAAGGGCCATGGACCGAACGATTCCTGCGTAGAGCTTCCGGCAGGGGGCGTCTGGACCCCCAAGGTTCGGCAGGAGCCGCTTGAGGGCAGCCCCAGTACGATTCAGCTTGGGAGCCAGACGTCGGAAATGTTCCTTGAAATTCCACCGGCTGTCGAGGACGAGTCCTAGGTACTTCATCGTCGACCCGACGCCGATGTGAACCCCCCCTACCGTTAGCTGGAAATTCGGCGGCGGCGTGCTCCGGGGGCCATGAAAACACATGGCCTCAGACTTGTGCAGCGCCACCTCGAGTCCCAACTGCTGGATCCTTCCAACTGCTATCGCAACCCCGCGTGTCGCTAGTTCGACCGCCGCCTGGTGAGACTCTCCCTGCGCTAGGACCAGCGTGTCGTCTGCGTAGCAGACCACGCTGACCCCGTCAGGGAAGTCGCCGTGCAGCACGTAGTCGTACCCGATGTTCCACAAGGGTGGTCCCAGTACCGATCCCTGCGGAACACCGCACGACATCTCTTGCCGACTCCACTCTCCCTGATGACCGGGGTAGATAATGTACCTGTCTGATAGGTAGGCCTCGATCACGCGACAGAGGTAGTCGGGGACCCGGTGATACCGGAGTGCCCTCCCTATGCTACTCCAGTAGTATTTGATTTTATTTAATTAATACAGCCAATGATCTTCACTATAAAAAATCACACCGAAAACCGCGAGCACCTTAAAATGGCGGCCATAGACCACAACAAAAAACATTTCTTATTTGATCGAACGATTTACACATTTTTTTTGCATCATCATCATCATCCTACCCTTATCCTATATTACTTGGGGTCGGTGCAACATGTTTTTTTCTTCCACTCTTTTTTCTCGAGAAAGCGTAGAGGTACCGTTTAAAATTAAAAATATATACTCAAGTAGGTACGCGCTCCATCGTCGACCGCATCGTCGCTTTCCATCATGTGAGAAAGCGGTCAAGCGCGAAGCTATAATCAATAAAAAAAAAGTTTGCAGTCTCTTGAAGCTGTGAAAATAACTTTCTAAGTTAACGACAAAAAGATCCGTTTAAGTCGCATAAAACGCACAATTCGACTTTGTTAAGGAAATCAAAGTTCATACGGTAAGTACCTTTTTTCCGGTGACCTAGAACTCCGAAATTTGATATGAAAAAAGTTACGTAACACAAGTATAGGAATAAATAAAGAAAACTGTTAATTAGTAGTTACGTCTTTTTTTATTCGGAAAAATGTTCGAGACCCGATTTAGGAAAGAAACTGTTTAATATAGACTACTAAATTATAATATAGATACATAATCGCAATCTCATCATCAATCATCATCAGCCTTTTTAATGTTCCCACTGCAGAGACACAGGCCTCCTCTCTAAGAGAGGGAATGGGCCGTAATCCACCACGCGGGCCCAGTGCGGGTTGGTGGATGTCACATGTCTTCGAATTTTTGGTTCTAGGACATGCCGGTTTCCTCACGATGTTTTCCTTCACCGTTTTGAGAGCAGTGGTGATGAAATATATTACACAAAGTAATGCGCCTGGCTGGACACGCAAGTCGGGGCCGTTACCACTCGGCCACCACTGCTCAAATGCAAATAATCGCAATCTAATTTAGTCTAATTAATTTATTATGTCCCACTGCTGGGCAAAGGCGTCTCTATCCTATTTCCATACACGTCTCCGGCCCTTGTGGCCCAGTCCCTCAGGAGACTCAATCTCCTTTAACATGATTTATCGCGATGTCGTCTTCCATTTAATGGACTAAATAAGTCTCCCATTCCCACTTAAGACTTGTAGCCTTTATCTATAATCTTAGTTTAGGCGTATAGTATTGAATTCATGCATAATAATATAAGCCTTTATTTCTTCTCGTGGAGACGCAACGTCGAGGCGAAACTCTGCTGCCACCACAAGTCGCAGCAAGGTCTCATGATGAAATGGCGACAGCGACTATCGCACGCCATAATTATGGCGATAAGACGTCACGGCATTCTTACCTTCCGCATAACGCAAGTCTTCACCGGACATGGAAAGTTCTTTAGGTTCTTGTACCGGATTCGCCGGAAGCGAGGCCCGGGTGTCACCGTGTCACTACTGTGTGGACCGCCTGGAGAACACGGTGTAGCACAAGGTCGAGATACGCCCTGATAGGGAAGAGCACAACAGTGTCCTCGTGGGGGCGATCGGCAGCAGCGATCTCTCGCGCCATGGACTCGATCTTGGGCCATGGACCACCTTTTGAATGGAAGGTCTGGCCCCGATATGAAAGGCTAGCAACGGGATGAGTTTTGTAGTCGGTAAAAGTCTGACACTGTCTCCCGTCATTGGATAATTTTTACGAACCACCAAAAAAGAAACCCAACTTCCTTGACTTAAAAAACGAGTTATTTTATAAAAAACGAATCAAAAGTTAAATTAAAAAACAAAAATTAATAATAATTACAAAAACAAGTTTATAATAATTTTACCAAGGTCCTTGTTTTTGGCCATCCATTTATACATAGCAACTTTGAACACAATAAAAACATAAACAAAATTGTATTACAGTTTCAATTCGCCTGTTTTTCATTACGACGACGTTAGTGGAAAAAAACGAGTGTCCTTCGCGGCTCGGGATCACAGGGATATGGAGCGAAAATATCGCCAAGCGAAGTGTAGGTCTTACGTAAATCTATTTAGGCAGCTTCGTTTAGCACTTCACGTCGTTTTGCCTGCAGTTACGACACTTTATGTGTCTATTTTTTTCATCCGCTTTTCTTTTTAACGGGATGAGATTAACTGAAGCTATGCACTGTTTCAAAGTACCGTTAGTGCAGGGATGGCGCAACTTGGTGATCGTTCTATCACTACATTGTATAAAACAAAGTCGCTTCTCGCTGTGTGTCCCTATGCTTAGATCTTTAATACTACGTAACGGATTTTGATGCCTTTTTTTAATTAATAGAGTGATTGGAGACTGACTGACATATCATATACACGCACAGCTGAAACTACTGCGATTAGGAGCGTGAAATTTTGCACACGGCTTTCTTTTATGACGTAGGCGAGCACTAAGAAAGGATTTCCCAAAATTCACCCCCTAAGGGGTTGAAGCGCGGGTCAAAAGTTGGTATGAAGAAACCTACATACACGCGAGCGAAGCCGCTGGTAGAAAGCTAGTGTATGATACTTGCATAATATACCTATTTAATATCACCATTGCACCCGTGCGAAGCTGGGGCGAATCGCTAGTCAAACATAAAATAGTGTAATAAAGTGGTTATGAAGAGCCACCAACCAATCTTGATTTGGTTTTCCGAATAAAAAGCTTATTAACTGAACTTTTTATTTGCAATCCGAAAGCGCTGCAGTCGTATGAGTTTTTCTCTTTATTTAAAGAAAACTAAAATGTGCACTGTTCCCGCGCGCCTCAAGGATTTGTTAGCAAACTGTAGGGAATCCTGCAGAAGGGTCAAAGTCAGCTGGGGACAAGGGTTCGTCTGAAAGGAAGGCTCTAGCCTTAGTATAAAGACAATCTAGTAAAAACCCATTTGATTAAACATTAACCCACCCTGGGTTGTTTAGTCCATAAGAGTTTATTTCCCGTTCCGACAAAGGGTGGGATTTGCCATTAGAGGATTTTTGCCGCGCGCCGTAAAAAAAGGCGATTTTTAGTGAAGACCGCGAAACAACATATCTTAAGCGTACATCTTTCGCTTGACACTGTTCCTGATTAGACACGGTTGTTTCGGGAAGTTTCTGTTTCTTTGGCCCAAGCACACGACGGTTACATGCACACGACCTTTGTTTAAATTGGCTGGAGGAAATGGTAGGGCAACGATGTTCCGGGTCACGTTCGTTCTTTCGCAAGAAAAAGTGTTTCCATTACTCATATTCTGAAAGTAGGCCTGAGCGGAGCTGGTTGAAAGTAGTACTTTTCATCCCTAGGGAGTTTTACTTTCAACTGACAGCTGTCAATTGAATAAAAAAAAAACTGTTATATTTTGACATTTCTGTTGAACCGTGACCTGTTATTTAGTCCCACGAACTATTAGTCAAACGTCTCGGGACTAGACAACTTACTTACACCCCAAGAACAACAATATACTATTTATATTATTTTTTTCATAATACATACTAGTGCTTGAATGCGATCCCAGGTGGAATAAGGTGATGATAAACAGTAAATAAACATCATTACATAGTATAAAACAAAGTCGCTTTCCGCTATCCCTATGTACGCTTAGATCTTCAAAACTACGCAACAGATTTTGATACAGTTTTTTTTAATAAATAGAGTGATCCAAGAGGAAGGTTTATGTGTATAATGTATGCACCCGTGCGAAGCTGGAGCAGTAACACAATAAACAGTAATCGATGATGGTGATTTGCTTTAATTTATTAAAAGCCACTCTAGCCTTGGAGACACCTGAATCATGTTGGGATGGCAAGCAAACTGTTCCATTTTCAGTTCTGCGATGTACGTACGCGGCAAAAACTGCTAACTACTACTATTTACTTATTTCTTACTTAGTTGCAAGTAAGCTATCAGCTTGGTTACGAGAAATTCAGGGTTTAGCGCGATATACAGCAAATATGGCGCAGTTTCAACTCTGAGGCTACAATTGGACTAAAGATTAAAAAAAAATCTTACTAATATTATACATAAATGCGAAAGTTACGATGTTTGGATGTTTGTTACTCAATCACGCCAATACGGCTGGACGGATCTAGATGAAATTTGGCACAGGCATAGGATACACTCCGGAATAGGACATAGGCTACTTTTTATCCCGGAAACCCCAACCCCAACCACAATACCACTCGGGCGAAGCCGCGGGCAAAAGCTAGTTTGATATAAAGTAATGCTTGACTGTAACACCTGATGGTAAGCAGCGATGCAATTGACGATTGTGAGTGTGGTATACACATGTGATATAAACAACTAAATGTGCGACACTACTCAAAAGGCAACGCTTGAGCAGTCCCATACGGTCCCGGGTTATGACTAGACGTCACTCTTGAATCGTGTGTACTTACTGACAATTTGGTGGTTTCATCTACACTAATATAATAAAGAGGTAAAGTTTGTTTTTTTGTTTCTTTGTTTTTTTGTTTGTAGGAGGTAATCTCTGGAACTACTGGTCCGATTGGAAAAATTTAAGCAACAATAGAAAGCTGCTTTACTCCAGAGTGACATACTATATTTTATGTACGCGGGCAAAGCCGCTGACAAAAGCTATATTTTATGTACGCGGGAAAAGCCGCTGACCAAAGCTAGTTTATTGTACAGGGCCTCTCCAATTCCTTTTTTACATTGTTCCTGTGCTATACAAACAAAAAAACAAACTTTACCTCTTTATTATTAGTAGATAATAAGATCTTAAGAACAAGATTTTTTTTATTGCAAATAAGTGAGGATTCAAAATCACGAAAACGTATTGTTCTTTAATAAAATCGAATTATCCCCGGACAAAATTAAATTGCCGTCGATCAATAAATCAAAAAGTAATCGACTGTATCAGTTTAAGAACACTACAGTAGGTACTTTCATTTTCTAATCAATTGACTTCTTTTATAACGCGCGGAAAAATCCAATATCAAAATCTTTTAAAACGATTGCTTATTGAAAATAATAATGTTAGGAACGGCGCGATGATCCCCCTTAGGAAATAGGTGAACGGCTGCTAAAGTACCATCGAGTACTTGTTCTGGATTCCTTTTCACATTAAAATCTAAGACCCCAAGTTACCTAGTTATTCTTTACCCATACTTTGCGCCTTTTAAGGGAAAAATTATGCAAACTGAGATACTCGCTAGCTAGGGGCCCCATACCATGAAGTCTTAAAGTTATCATAATTCTAACGTGAGACAGAGATGAAGCTATACAAGCTGTACAGTTCTATCCCACTTTTACACCGGATTCTCGATGATTTTAAGGCGTTGGTTGTTATACGATTGGTTTTATATATTTAAACGATGCCCTTTTACCTTTAATAGCTTTTGGATTTCGGAAATTGTTCGAAACTTTATCTTAGGGAGAAGTTTGTTATGAAAATATTTTTCTTTAATTCGATAACTTCCACAATTTTCGATGTAGTGAGGCTGTGTAAATCGGTACCTATTGAAGACTTTAAGACGTGAGACGAAGTAAGAAGTATTCTACGTAATTAGGCAAAGTTTAATTTGTTTCCTTAAATTATTTTTACGGTGTTACGTAAATGTACGTTTAGTGGGTTTTTGTGAAAGTCTCTATCCACTTAGTCAACTTTTCGGCACGCCATAATCACGCTGAATGGATAGAACATACGGTGGCGGTGTGCCCTGCTTTTTCCGGGCGAAGTACTACCACGTATAGGGCCGATGCCCGTTAGGGCCTCAGGGAATTTTTTAAAAGATAATCTACGGGTCTAGTACAACTAACGTAGGTGGGTTTTAGTCAGTAAAACTCTGACACAGAGGGTGCGTCAGACTTTTACTCTCGTGTTCGAAGCGTGGCTGGATAGACCCCACGGCGTCCTCACCTACCGACCGAGATAAAAATCTTTTGTTTTTATTAATTTGACATTGTATTATATGCAACGTATTTTTAATGATTTAAAAAAAATATATATAATATAAGATTTCTAAAAAAGCAATGTCAATCACTAAAGCTATGTAGGTACTGTGAAGCCATTGCATAATTTCCTACCTCCCTAAAATAACTTAGTCAAGTTTTAACTCAATTATCATCATCATCAATTCAGCTGAAAGGCGCCCACTGTTGGACATAAGCGCCCAGATGTCGCCACAATGAACGGTCCTGTGCCTCGCATCCATCAGATTCCCACAAGCCTTACCAGGTCATCGGCTCATCTTTTAGAACTCAATGTCTTTCGGTACGTGGTCACTATTCCAGTACCTTTCGGCTTTAAAACCACCACCACCACACCCACCACTAAACTCACATTTTGATATTACCTAACAACATTTTGATGTGCTGTGATTTGATATTAGAAGTTAGTAATGGTAGTCAAAAAATGAAAATTCATGTAAGAAGTCGAATATCCCAGCAAACTTCGTCTGGCTGTTTCCTGATATTATATTCAACAAATGGCACCTCTGTTTAGGCGACGAGAAGCTCCCCCTTTTGCAACGAAAATGAGATTGAACAAATTATTTCATAGCTGTTGTTATACCTAGCGAATGTGCGTTCTTATCAGGAACAAAGCCTTGCGGATTTAATTCGCATATCATGTGGAACTAAGATAAAACATCCTGTGCCCTAATTCACGTAAAATCAAACAATCCCAATTCCATTATCGTTCCATTGTCGTTCGAACGTAGTCCTATCCAAAATCGGTATTGACGTGTTCCTTGATGGGGATTCGATAGAACGACAATCGAACGACCTCTCTTCGATCGAACGAGTTCAAAATCGGTGTAGTTCAAACTCGATTGATGGATGGGAATACGAAAATGTCAAAGTCGCTACGATATCGCTACGGTTTTCATTACGAGAATTAGGCTACTGTTCAATTGCGCAGAGGGCTCACCCCATGAAATTATCAGCACAATGGTACCCTATTGTAGTGTACCGGTGTTATCGCAGTCACAATGTATCGGCGAACAGATGCAAGCCTAGCCCCACGTAATCTAAACATAACAGTGGGCCAGACGAGACGAACCAACTTGTTATTCAGGGTTATCATATTGCAGAATATTGTAAGTATAAAAACTGGATTCAGGGGCGCATCGTCAATTTGTAGGGCCCTAGGCTAATAATATCTGTGGGCCCACATAATAGGAATGCACGAGCTAGCTCAAAAATTAAAGTAGATATATTCATCTTGTTAATTCTTCTTGTACTTGTGTCTTATGAGAAAAATTTAAGACGTAAGAATCCTAAAAAAAATTTTTTTTTTATTAGGCTTCAATATAGTCATCTCTGGTTTCCCTTCAAAACGCAATATAGTGATACAAGAAAATAAAAAACACATTTTGATTCGCAATATTAGTAGTATTAAATTAATATTGTCTCCTATTTTACTATGTTTGTCCAGAAGTAGTCCACTTGTGGATTTGACCCTGCTATATACATACTCGTATTTCATTGGTTTCCATGAGGGCTGGGGCCCCATTTTACTCGCGGGGCCCTGGGCTGCAGTCTTTTTAACCACTAGATAGATCCGGCTCTGTTACTTACCTACTTCTTAAAACAACAGCAGTAGTATAAAACAAAAGTATTTTTATGCAAAGCTGTGTTGAAATTGCTAGACGCACGATATTTTTCCGTTGACTGACATTAGCTTGAAAATTATGAAGAAAAATATGTCAATTCAGTTGCAGCCTTCTTCAGTGTTTTCAATGAAACAAAGGCATTATGAAATAGCGGATTTTGTTATTGACTGTTGGATAGGGTTGACAGTTCAAAGTGCTTTACACATCTTTTCACTTTAGTAAGCGACAAAAAGTGCGAAAATCGTGTCTCTACCTTTCCGCCGAGAGATAACTGCAAATACTATAGAGTACGCGAATAACGCTCGTACTAGTTGTCACGGTGATTTATTTATATTCTCACCATTGAAACTGTAGGTAGAAAGTCATTTGAGTGATAATAATGATTTGTGGGAGGGTTCGTTTCTGCTTCAAAGACCAATATAGGCCGCAGCTAAGATATATTTAGAATCTTTCAATAATTGTAAGAAGATTAAGAAACACTTTTGACTGCGCACCCTTTGTGCGTAGCAAATGTCAAGTATAAAAAGTACACTCGCTAGCAACCAGGTTGACTCAACGTAACATCTTCATGGCTATACCATCTTCACTCGCTGGCTGCCACTCCTCGAACTGTTCTCAGCTCCTGTTACATATTGACGTCGGTCAAGTGACGGCAGGAAAGTCGAAACAATAATATATACGAGTAATAACGTAGTACCTAAGCATATTTCCTTATGCGGCAAAATACATCATTACATAGTATAAAACAAAGTCGCTTCCTGTCTCAATGTATGTTTAAATCTTTAAAACTACGCAATGGATTTTGATACGGCTTTTTTTTAATAGATAGAGTGATTCTAGAGGAAGGTTTATATGTATAATAAATGCATAGCATTCAGCATTGCACCCGTGCGAATCTGGGACGGGTCGCTAGTTAATCTTCTTATATATAAAAATGAATCGCAAAATGTGTTAGTAAGCACAAAACTCGAGAACAGCTGAACCGGTTTCGCTAATTCTTTTTTGTTGTGTTTGTTATTGTCAGGAAATGGTTCTTATATAAAAATAGGGTATAGTAGGGTAGGATAATCTGTTGCCGGGATTCGAAGCCACGTGCAAAAGCTAGTTGTATATAAAAGTAGTGAATCATTTTTAGTAATAATTATATTTATTTAAAGCTGAAGTTTCAGGCTTTTCCCCCGTACCTGTAACAAAAAAAAACAGTTCAGGATTCTTTGAAGAAAATATCTGCAAGCTGCAAACAATTTGGTTACTTGCCATTGTATATATCTATATAGTCTGTGATTTTGATACACAGTAAAGTAACTCTGTTCCCCTTTATAATGCGAGTGTATTTGGCTTAAAATGTATCGAGTCAGCCTTCTCTGGAAGCTTCGCTAAGGTAAGATAGTCAATACTACAATAACATTTTCAGCTCTATTTTATCAAGATCGCGTATGCTTCAACAATTCCACATAGATGTAGGATAAACACTTGGTATAGCGTAGCGTAGCATCAGCTTTATTATGTTCCCACGGCTTGGACTTAGGCGGTTCACACACTGCCCCGCATCATGCTGCATGTTGCGTTTCAACGTATCTACGCGTGTACTTGCGGGAGTGCAAATCTGCATCATCGTGCGTGTTTTATACGCACATACGCGCGTAGGTGCGTTTTGTATATTCACGCACGGCGGCACTCATTTATTCGACGTTCTCTGTGGTGGTCGTGCAGTACTTAGCATCACGATAGTTTTGATAGAAATGGTTAATAGTGTGGAACTCATTCAGGACGCTGCCATTATACTAACTGTTTGGTTTTTGTACGGTCACGAATACACATACAAAAACAAACACACACGTCAAGCCCATTCAAAATCACGCGCGGCACTGCGGGATTCGGTGTGCCATACCTTGCGTCTCGCCTCGCACCTACGCGCGGGGGTGCATGTTTCTCCGCGTGTATGCGCGTGATCCGCATGAACGCGCGTGGATGCATTTTTGGTGTGTTAGACTGTGCGTGTTTTCCATACAAACGGAGATACTTACAAGCAACGGAAGAACACGCATCCACGCGCTACGCTGCATCATGCGGGGCAGTGTGAGAATCGCCTAGGCCTCCTCTCTAGTAGAAAAAAAAGGAATGGTAAAGAGCGAATGGGCCGTAATCCATCAGTGCGGGTTGGTGGATGGATGTCGCATGCCTTCGAATTTTTGGTTCTAGGACATGCTGGTTTCCTCACATGATGTTTTTTTCACCGTTTTGAGAGCAGTGGTGATGAAATAAACTATATAAAGACTAGTAAGTTGGGGCCTTTACTACTACACCACCACTGCTCAGCAAACAGCAAGTGCGTACTTGATATACCTTACTAAACTAAAACAAATTAATATTCTAATATCTAACAGGGATACATTTGTGAATAATTGAAACATCCACTGAATTCCAGAGAATATACGTACCTTATTTTAATCCCCAAATCGGCTTAAGAACTTAAAACTTCTTTCGTTTGCGATGCAGTTGTCCAAGTTTTACAATTTGCATGAGCATAATTTATAGGATAATCTGTAGCATAATTGTACCGCTGTCACGCGTCAGAGTAATTAATGCGCGGGAGAACTGATGCTTTCGTAGTTTAGAAACTTGGAGAAATAGTTTGTGCTGCTGGGCGCGTCTTACGTCTCTATAGAGTTGTAAGCAAGTATGTTATCGAGAATAGCATGTTCAACGTTCTATAACCGATGGCCAGAACTTCGTTGAATGGCGTGTAATATCGGGATCATAATATGTAACTTAGTGTTGTAACAGTGTTCTGTCACCGTTGGCGGCGCTCGGAATAGTTTAGACGTGAGTGTATCAGCGAGGCCTTTTTCTTACAAAAAGAAAACCAGACTACTATTGTAGCAACCTAGTGTCGCTTACTATTAGGTGAAAAAGTGGTAAAGTGGTTACGCGAGGCCCCTTTGGGTACGAGACCGTGTGTGAAAGCCCACATCGCTCATTGTTTTGTGCCCTAAGTTTTCTTCAATAGCTTTTCTAAGGGGGTGGGTATTATTATGCACAGTCATTGCCCTAAGTTACCTAAACTTAGGGCAATGACTATACTTATACTATACAATTTATAACTTTGGTTGTTTATGGTAGGTAAAAATCATCGAATGACGAATCCCACTCTTGGGCGGAGCGGGAAACAGTGTCAGACTCTTACTGACTAAAGAATCTATCCCGTGCCTTCTTGCCTTATTCCAGAGCCCCGGTGTAACGCTTTCGCACCAACTCTCAGCTCCGGGAGGCTTCGACCCTGTAGGGCCTCTTCGGGTGTATAACTTAGGTAATAGTAGAAGAAGAAGTTATACGCTTCCTAATGAACCTGTATATACTTACTGTTGAAGTAACGTCAAAGACGGTGAATGACTTCTGTGGATAGAGTGCGAGTTGTCGAAACGTTTACCACGTTTCTATTTATTTTTAAACATTCATACAATTTTCCTTATGTTACCATTTTATAGATCTGACTGAGAGTTGTGATTATTTTTCTTGCCTTTATATAGCTTCTTTCAATAATGTGAATGTGAGAAGTGAGAACATTGTAGACGCAAATCTTAGATTAACTACTTCCTACCATTTTTACGGTACGAGTTCAATATTGACTAGTCTGCACTGTCTTTACATAATTTATGTGTCAATACTGTAATATGGTAATATTGTTACCACAAAACCATTTTTTAAAAAGAGTAACCATAGAGCTTCTTGCCGGTTCTTCTCCATAGGAAACGACCAATTTAATAATAATAAAATAATAATAATAATAAAATGCTTTATTTGTTTTTTAACGACCGTGCACTAGCTTCTGACATTTTACAAGTGCCTATGTAGGCCTATGTGAAATAGAAACATTTTGACTTTGATTTTTTAGCTTTCTGATTGGTTAACAGCTTGGCGTGGGCCAATCGGAGCGCTGAACGTCATATAGCCACGTTATTAGCATGTTTGTGGATGGTTTTCGCGGGAAGTACTCACGCTCGTGCCGGTTTCCCGGTCATGCGGCCGAAATTCATGGCGTGGATTGGCACTCGCAACGTGGGTAATGTGGAGCAGTCAATAAATGTGTTGATCGCGCTAATGTAAAATCAACTCGCACTAGGCAAAATATGGAACTGAAAATAGTTTCGAGTCCGAGTAAGATTATATAGTGACACGATACGATTCAGTGGAGCGATACAGTTTGGAGCAGTGGTGGCCGAGTGGTAACGGCCCCGACTTACGAGTTTGTAGGTCGCGGGTTCAAACCCAGCCAGGCGCATTACTTTGTGTAATTTATTTCATCACCACTGCTCTCAAAATGGTGAAGGAAAACATCGTGAGGAAACCGGCATGTTCTAGAACTAAAAATTCAAAGACATGTGACATCCACCAACCCGCACTGGGCCCGCGTGGTGGATCATAGCCCATTCCCTCTCCTAGAGAGGATGCCTGTGTCCCAGCAGTGGGAACATTAAAAGGCTAATGATGATGATGATGATGATGACGATACGATATAGTGTGATGTGTAAGATGAATGTTTGGCAGTAATTATATACCACATCTTTCACACTATCTAGCTATCTAGTCCTAAACTAAGCAGAGTTTGTGGCATGATTTTAATCTTACACGCAATCCAAAATTACTACTGGGTATAGCGCCATCTCTCGGGATATTGGGTTATTAATTTTTACATGTTGCCACAAGCACAATTTGTGACGGACGGGAAACTACGTCACCCTACACTGAGCGTGATCTGACACGCTCTTGGCCGATATTTTAATAGATAGAATGAATCAAGAGAAAGGTTTATAATACATGCATAATGTATTTAAAATTACTAATGCACCTGTGCGAAGCTGAGGCAGGTCGCTAGTAAGTATTTGTCACTATTTTCATGTACAATAAAGTTTATTCTACTCTATATATCACATCCATATACAGAACGAACGATCACGCGAAACACACAAACATTTGTTTCAAGGTGGGAGATGAACCCACGGCGTCCGTAAAAATAGTCTGGGCCATTAACCATGAGGCCAAGAGACTGAATTTGTGATACAAATCGCTTAGAATAAAAACGCATAGAAACCTAGTACGAGTACAAAAAGTAAGGCAGCTAAAACTTAGTCATGACAGTGGCTAACTAACGTATTAAATTAAATCAGCGACTCTATAGCTCGTTTTTTAATTTTAGACTACGATTTGACAACTCAGAATGTCACGCTCTAGAAATAAATATGTTCCCAATTTTCTGGAGTTTGACATTTTAAGTTGTCAAATCGTAGTCTACGATTAAAAAACGAACTATACGAATTACATTCTATTTGTCAAATATAACGTTGTACGAACATAGTTGGTTTAAACTATGTAAGTTTCCTACAGTTTCTACTTCTCATCTGAAACAATGCAAAATGCAGTTGCCGATAACCAACTCTTTGTGGCAGTTATTGGTCCTAGTTATACTAGGTACATAGGAGCAGTTGCAACTCAGACTTACAGTTTCGGTTCCGTCTAGGTACTGAGATAGTACCTATGTTAAACAGTGAAGCTACAAGTTTATGCAGTATTCACGGAGAGAAGTAACTCCTAAGTACTTCAGTGAGGCTCTACATCGCTAGATATTTATTCTGCAGAAGTTGTAGGACAAAATAGAGATGGGAAAGAGTTTTATGGTAGGTACCTAGTACCATCAATTTATATCCTAGCGATATACAAGCACGTTCATAGAAACTATTTGTCAAAATACTGAAATGTTAATACAAAAGTCCGCTGCAGCGCTTCATTGGCATTGTCGTTTATCAAAATTTTTAAAACTTACAGCTCTGATACTACAAAACTGCACAAATGTCATCAATGTAAAAGTGTATGGCATGCTGATCGGTTGAGTGAAGTTAAATTTACTGTAGGGGTGCCTAATCTAGTGCGTAGTACATATAAATCAAAGCCTAGTACTTATAGAATTAAGAAATCAGTGGTAGCCGAGTGGTAAAGGCCCTCGACTCATGAGTTCCAGTCCAAACCCAGCCAGACGCATTACTTTGTGTAATTTATTTCATCACTACTGCTTTCAAAACGCTGAAGGAAAACATCGCGAGGAAAATGTTAATTCTAACGACCCGTACTAGGCCCGCGTAGATTACATGTTAGTAGATGACTGCCCATTTCCTCCTATTAGTAGAGTAGATCAAATTTTTGTTAAAATATGTGATCATAAATGTAGGAACGGGTTTTTTTAAGGTGCGTAAAAAGCATCCTATGACGAATCCCACCCTTGGGAGGAGCGAGAATCAGTGTCAGACTCTTACTGATTAAACAATCCACGCTGTTCCTACGCTGCCTTTATACCAGGGTCAGAGCTGTATAGAGAGGTTGTTCCCAAAGGTCTTAGGATTCTGTTGTTCTTCTTTTCCTATCGAAAACTGAGAAAATAAACTACAAAATAATACTTAATTGCATAAAATGTTTTAATGTAAGTAATTGCATAGGTAATGTAATATACTTGGTTATATCAAATGTCAAAACGGAACTTTTATTTATTGACAACTTTTTGAGAATTCAAAAATGGAATCACATGAAACTTTTCAGCTTAGTTTTTTTTTAAACTTGTTTTAGATGGCGGGAGCAACAGCGGATTCGGGCTCCGTATTTTAGAAATGATAACACTGCAGCTCCAAAGTGTAAACAAGGACAATGTGGATGATTATTTACAGCAAGTAAAGATACACACAAACTGTAAGTCAGCTTGCGTTATAAACGACTTGTTAGAGTTGGAATATTTAGTTCAACTGTTCGTTTATCTTCTAAGCTATGAACAAATCTAGCTTGCACTAGTTTACTGGACATAGTTTTTCGTGGGCGTTTTGTCGAAAAGATATAGATGTAGTGGATTAAGTCTGTTGTGCAATGCCACGAAGAGGTAGATAAGCGAATTGATTCTACTTTTATTTCCTTGTTTGCAAAATAAGCCAGTTACATAAAGTTCCCTAATTAATAAATCCTTAGTCTAAAGTTTGTGTATTTATTTATTAATAAAAAGTACAGTATAAGTAGTTGTCGAAGCAGGCCTAGAAAGAGGTGGCGGGATGATTTAGACGCGTACCTAGACGGCTGTTTCGAGACGGGCGCGGAAAAAAAGGTTTGGAAGGACTTGGGGTAGGCCTTCGCCCAGCAGCGGGTCAGTTTAAAAAAAAATGTACACCAACAGCACTGCAACTTACAATTCATATAAAATTACACCTATAAACGGCATATCAGTAACCGTGTAAATAACAGGTATGTGAACGCACGTGCGAATTTTGTTGCGCTGCATGACACGCCACAACTAGTTTCGCACGTGTTTACCACTAATGAACATCGAACACTGTTCGACAAACATGTTTGTGGCATTCACATTAGAAGGAATGTTCTATACGCACACTGGACGGTGTTTCGTGAATCACTGTGAACATTAAAAAGTATGCTGGGCTATTGAGATACTCGTAGCGTTGACGACTGTTGTGCGCGAACTCGTTTCGAATTATGTTCGCGTTCGTGTTCGAATATGCCGTCCAACGAACAAACCAAATGTTCAAGTTTCATGTTTGTGGTCGCTATGTTCGTGTTCGTATGTACACGGCAGTGACAAATAGGAACAATAAAAAGTGTGACCAGTAAACTTAAATCCAGAACAGTATAAAGGCAAAATAAACCAAACTATATACTTAGCCGTACATAGTTCGCACTGTTTATAGGCAGCGTCTGTATGAAGCGAAACTGAAATATTATTTCAGTAGTAGCTGTGTGTGACGTCACCGTGTATGTCAGAACGTGATCCACATGTTACCTATATTTTAAATAAAAACTCACTAGACACCTACATAATTTATATTTCCATTTATTTAGATTACAGTTGTAAGTAACTAGCTTTTGCCCGCGGCTTCGCCCGCGTGGTATTGGGGTTGGGGTTGGGGTTTCTGGGATAAAAAGTAGCCTATGTCCTATTCCAGAGTGTATCCTATGCCTGTGCCAAATTTAATCCAGATCCGTCCAACCGTTTTGGCGTGATTGAGTAACAAACATCCAAACATCGTAAGTTTTGCATTTATAATATTAGTAAGATAATAAACAGTAATATCTTCTAGTAAGCTGTCCGTTTAATTATATCACAATCAGTTCTATATTCCCTCAACTGGAACTCAGCATGCCTCTCCGAGAGAGGGAATGGGTTGTAATCCAGCACGCTGTTACTATGCCATTTGGTGGATTTCACAGTCATCAGTCATGTCTTCGAAGTTTTGGTTCCTGAATCTGCCGATTTCCTTACGGTACTACTATACTTACGGGTATGGGAGCAGTGTTGATGAAATATATTACACACAAGTAAAGCGCCTGCCTGGGTTTCAATCCACGACAAATCTAAATCGAGGCTGTTACCGCCACTACTCAGATTGTCTAGTTTTAAAATAAATGAAATTGTTAAATAGTTTTATGCGAGAGTTTTGTCATTGTGGTACTCTATGTCAATTGTGGTTTCATAAAAAGATAATTTTATAGCACACTAGCTTTTGTCAGCGGCTTCGCCCGCGTATATAAAATATAGCCTATGTCACTTAGTGGTAAAGCAGCTTTCTATTGTAGCTAAAATTTTTCCAATCGGACCAGTAGTTCCAGAGATTACCTCCTACAAACAAAAAAACATAAAAACAAACTTTACCTCTTTATTATATTAGTGTAGATTATAACATAGTCAGCTTTATAATATTTCCACTGCTTGAACTCAGGCATCGTTTCTAGAAGAAGCAATGGACGATATCCAAATGTTTCCACTGCGTGGACTCAGGCCTTCTCTTTAGGAGAAGAAATGGGCCATATCATCCACGCGGCCAGTGTGTTATTGGATGTTACTTGACTTGACCCATCTTCGAAATTTTGTTTATAAGTTTAAGCAGAACCGGGTTCCTGACGATGTTTTCCTGACTATGAAAATGATACATCAGTAATTTAAAAGCAAGGATGTACTTTGCTAGCTACCTTCATAAAACTATGTATAAAAGATAAACCATTCGTTTATTAAGGTTTATGTTAATATCATCTAAGGTTTATGTAAGTATGAAAAATATATCGTGGATAATATTTTTTCATAAAACTGAGGTCTCGTATCTATTCCTCGATATTTTTATTAGATTTTTTGCATAACGATATGAGGATGTTTTCCGAACCGTATAACATTTGTTCCTTTAAAGATTTTGCTTTGTTTATCTTGTAAATATATATTTTTAGGGTTCTGTAACACAAATGGAAAAATCGGAACCCTTGTAGGATATTTTCGTTGTCCGGCTATCGGTCAAGACCAAAGAGTTTTCATAGTTCGATTCTAGAAGGAAATATTACGTACAATGCGTTCCAAATGAGAATAGGACCGATTGCCATGTTGTGACGTCACGATTTACTGTCAAATCGAGGCAAGATATATTTAAAATTCAGTTTATTTACGAAAAAAATAATTTATTTACGAACCCGTTTTTCAATTTTATTTCTGAGTTCTACAGTTTTGCAAAATAGTCTTCGATTTGACAGTACGGCGTTTTTTTTATGGTAGGAAAAATTATCAAATGACGAATCCTACTCTTGGGCGGAGCGGGAGACTGTGTCAGACTTCTACTGACTAAACGACCCACCTGACAGTACGGCGTGACGTCACATCCTGTCAATCGATCCTACTCTTATTTGGAACGCATAGTAAGCAGCGTAATGTGAACTGTCACATTAGGTACAAGCACAACTTTCTGTACAAGTTTAGACGACACCTCAGAATATACTGCATAAATTAGTTAGAACATATCTCTGTCTCTTTCTCTCCACGAGCAAGAACAAGAAAACCGTCGTGTTATTTTAGTTTCCGCGCCCTGAAGTATCAGCGCCATCATTAGTTTAATTAGTAGAGCAACTCTTTGAACTCCGTGTACAAGATCAAGCCCGGGACCCTCATTACTCTGAATAAGGAACGTTGCCGTGGAGGTCAACAATACACGACCTATGGCTACCCACTGTTGGACAAAGGCCTCTAAGTTGAGCCAACAAGATGGCTGCTGCCTTACGTTAAAATTAAACTAAGAAAAGCTTCCTCGTAGTTCTTTTATTACGTCTGTTTTGTGTTTCCGCTAAGGAAGAGGTGAAACCGCTCGTTTGTTGTACAAAGTCGAGCAGTTAGTTACTCGTATCTAAAGTAGGCTTCAGGCTGGCTAAAGTGGCCTCTTCTTTCATGGGGTACTGTTTAAAATGTTATAATAAAATACCTCCCAATATATTAGAACTCAATGAAATGAAATTTAAATCTTGTGTTAAACGCACACTATGTAGACAAGCTTATTATAAGTTAGAGGATTATATACAAGATAAAAATGCTTGGCTCATTGCTGGTCCAGCTCCACTACCACTAGTCCCTACGAATTGATTATTATTTTTATTTTTAATCTTAAATTTTGACATTATTCTAGTGTTGTATAATGTAGAAGCATTTTTTTTTCAATGTTTGTAAATGTGAGTACCATGGAGTAATTTATGGTTTAAAGTTGTTTGACGTAAATGACCATGGCAGTTGAGAGTTTGTCATGCTCACTCAAATGTCTCGCTGATGCGCGTGTGTTGGATCATTCGGTTCCCTTCATAATGGTTGAGCTGAGTGGTGCTGATATACGCGTCATGTCCGTGAACGGGCGCTGTCAGTTGGACTGGTCATCTCTTAGCAGCCAGTGGTTTATTTTAATTGGTTTAGAACATACTTTACGTACTTTTTTATTATTTTAGTTACCTACATTGTTCTCGCATCATAGCAGCGACAAAAATATGTAACCTATATATTTGTAAAACACAACATGATTAAAAAGAGTGTCCATGGAGTTTCTTGCACATTCTTCTCCATTGAGACCTACTTTTTGGAATGTGCCATTAGCGTCATTTTTTTCCTGACAGACCGACTTTATGACTTTTCAAAAGTGCCTGTAAAGGTTTATTTGAAATAAACGCTTTGAATTTGAATTTGAAGTACTATGAAATTGTCTGATGGTGTAACTGAGGATTGAATTGAATATTGCAATCAGCGTGTATCAGAAATAGAGCATGCAGGTAGCCTGTATCTCAATAAGAACACCGCAGTTCAATTTTGTACGCTTCGCTTGTCAATCATAGGATTTGGTTGTGTACTCGTACGAGTATATGTAGGAACTATCCTTTGAGGCTCGACTGAAAATTCAAATCAGCACTAAACGGGTAGGTACGTAAATTATAATAAGTGAGTAATAGTTAATGAATGTAGTCATGATCACAAACAAATTTTACTACGGGACCAAACCCGAAATCGCTAAAAAAACTATTTGTCAGTACATCTATGTTCGCCTAATAAATGGTCAAATTGTACCTACTTAACTTGTTGATTTTTTTGGTCCTATAGAAAAAGTTGTTTGCTATCTACAATCACGTGTTTAAATATTGGTCATTAATAGCCAGTCGCCCTATATACCTAGGTGCATAGATTATGTCTACACTAATATAATAAAGAGGTAAAGTTTGTTTTTTTGTTTGTAGGGGGTAATCTCTGGAACTACTGGTCCGATTTGAAAAATTTAAGCAACAATAGAAAGCTGCTTTACTCCTGAGTGACATAGGCTATATTTTATGTACGCGGGCGAAGCCGCTGGCAAAAGCTAGTATTTGATAATATAAGTAGTTATACTAATTGTTTATATCTTACTAATCTTACTAATATTATAAATGCGAAAGTTACGATGTTTGGATGTTTGTTACTCAATCACACCAAAACGGCTGGACGGATCTGGATGAAATTTGGCACAGGCATAGGATACACTCCGTAATAGGACATAGGCTACTTTTTATCCCGGAAAAACTTAAGGTTCCTGTGGGATTTCACATTTAGTTTGATCAAGTGTAAAATTGTATAGGGCAACCCCAATACCACGCAGGCAAAGCCGCGGGCAAAAGCTAGTTAGTCTACAATGCTGCCAGCGTTCTGGACACATTTCCCACTGACATCGATGTGGATGAATTTTTTGAAGCCCTATGAGTGTTGTTTTTTTTTAATTCGACGACCATCACACAATGCTGCTTAGTCTCAAGCTAAGCAGAGCTTGTGTTATGAGTACTAGACAACTGATAAACATACTTATATATTTCTAAACACATACTTACATATTATAGATAAATTACACCCCGACACAGAACAAATGATAGTGCTCATCACACAAACAATGGGAATCGAACCCACGACCTCCAGCATAACAGTCAGGGTGACTAACTTCTAGGCTGACCAGTCGTTTTCTATCTGCTTGTACATATTATTGTATATACCTTTAGACAGTAATAGTAATGTAAATAAATATATAAATTTTGCAATAAACAAAGTAATAACTCATCAAAAAGTGTATAAATAAAGTAGTTGTGTTAACTGAAATAATTTGATATCTGGGCCACACTATTTTAGTAGCCGCTTAACGGATAACCGAAGTGAAAAAGGTAATTTAGTCACAGATAAAAAGTGCCAAATATACACCGTTAAATCTTGATCGTTTTAATCCCTTGGAGGATGGATTCAGTACATGAAACACTACCGATTGGTAAAGTTAGAATAAAAAAATAAAGTACTTTTTTTAAAACTCGAATTATTTTACGCATGTTCTAAATTGATTTCTTTAAGTAAACGTCAGCTGGGCGAGTTCAATGACCTGTAGGTAGTTAGTACGCAACGACCGACAACTACCTACAAGGTCAATGACTCGTTTACTTAAAGAAATTAATTTCGTAAATGCGTATATCAATAAGAGATTAAGAAAAAAAGTACTTTATTTTTTTATTTTACCTACACAAATCGATAGTGTTTCATGTACTGGATCGACCCTCTTCGGGATTAAAACGACTAAAATTTAACGGTGTATAAGAGTATGTGGTATCTATCACATCTTGTTTTCGAGGTACTGCCAATCATTATTTCATCTACTTTCACATAAGTCGTATAAGAAAAGTTGACGTTTTTGATGTATAATATTTTTTTAGGGTTCCGTAGTCATCAAGGTACCCTTATAGTTTCACCAAGTAAGACAGACAGACAAACAGTGTCTGTCTGTCTGTCCGTCCGCGGATAATCTTAGGGACGGTTAGTTAGTACTAGAAAGCTGAAATTTGGTATCAATATGTATATCAATTACGCCGACAAAGTGCAAAAATCCTCCCTACACGTAAAGTGGGGAGTGATTTTTTTGTTCTTTTCTACCATAACGTGTGATATATTGTTGGATAGGTATATAAAAATGGTAAAGGGTTCCCTAAAATATATATTTTTGATGGTGTAAATATTTTCGGAATCGCTCCAAAAGTAAAAAACAATACGTACAAGCGCCATTTCTCGGGAAATTGGGTTACTAATTTACACATGGGTTCTGCTACATTGTGAGAAATTTGTGACGGACGGGAAACTACGGAACCCTACACTGAGCGAGGCCCGACACGCTCTTGGCAGTTTTTATTATTGCTTCATTTTGCTTATATTGTTAAGTGGTTTTTTTTCAATTCAATCAATTATCTTTGTACATGTTTATTTGAGACTACAATATGATGAATTAACTGATTTTCGTAACTACAAAAATGCACCAAATAGTGTTACATTTGTAGGCAGTATACGAACACTACAAAAAATGTCCCCTAAAAATGCTGAACGTTTCCCTAAATATTTGCTTTATTTTGGGACGTAGGTACCAAGAAATTTTATTTTCCCATCCATCCATTTTCTAGAAAAATGGATGATTGAAATGAAAAATGTATATTTTTTTGTTTTTAAAGCAATGGAAAAAATGGGTTTGAATGTCGTCAAAAATTCTCGTCGTTTATAACGCGTACATCGGAGGGAAAGATCGTAGCAGGCATACTGTTGCCTGCTGTGATCTTTCCGTCGGATTATAATTTGGGTGTCTTCGAGGCTAGAGTGAATAGGCTCTTAATAAACTAGTGCGCCTCACTATCTACGATTGCATCACTGCTTACTGGTGGGATCACAATCAAGCTCTAGTTTACATAATACTTTAATTTTTTTCTATCTAATTGTGGTGGCGGTAAATGATGAGAAGAGTGAGAGGTTTCACCAGGATGTAAAACAAGCTTGAAGAACAATTTCAAAGCCTAAATAAAAATTGCTAGGCAATTAGTGTTGACGTTTAAAACGAAAAGATCCTTCAAAGCAAAAAAGAAAAAGTTATGAATTAAAGATATTCTCGCGTTAAACTTTATTAATCAAATTTTACTATATTTTTTTACGTAAATGAAAAAAATATAATTGTGTAAAAAAGTCTGGACAATAATGTTAGATTAAATTATGTTGGCTTTAGATCGAAAAACTTAAGTGTGATGTATATTTTGTATTGTTATCGTTTAGTACATATATTATGTACTAAACGATAACAATACAAAATGGGTACATAACTTTTCTTCAAAATTTAGTGCACTGTTTTATTATTATTTCCTCTTTATTTACTTTCCATTTATATATTATTATTATTATAAAGCGCGCTCCATCGTCGACCGCATCGTCGCTTTCCATCAAGTAAGATAGCGGTCAAGCACGAACCTGTAATCAATAAAATTCTCTTCTTCTACAATATTGAAAAGTTATAAGCTAGCTAAATAGTTGACTTATTTCGGTATATCATCTATACATATAATAAAACAGTAACGAAAGAAAAACTGTACATTGAGAATTTTCTGGAAAAAATGAGTGGGTTTTGTTCGAAAAACGTAACTGATGACAAAAAGTGACTTTTTAGAATTTTTGTCTGTTTGTCTGTTTTTCTGTGCCTATGGTACGGGTTGGCGTCAAAACTACTGGATAGATTGATTTGAAATTCAGCAAAAATGTTCCTTGTAAACCAAGGAAGGCTTTAGGCTACATATTATCACGCCGTAAGTTATGAGAGGTAAGCAATATTGAATTTAAATGGTGCAACGGATGCAAGGGTGTAACTTTTTTTTCCGTGGGCCGATCGACTCAAAACTTAGCATAAACATTACCCTAAATTAGTTATCCAGGATGCCATATTTATTTTTTCAGTAGTACCCCCAATGCAAGATTTAGGGGATGTTAAAGTTTGTATGGGAGAATCTTATTGCTTGGGTTAATTAACTTGAAACTTGGCACGTAAATTTATTTAGGTAAATAATAAAGATTCCCATTATTCATTTTTCAAAACTACGTAATTTAGACAAAGAAACATAGTTTAATGAATATTAGTAGTATAAAGACATATTTTAAAAAGCGCCATCTATGAGATTACACAAAAATCAAACCAAGTTACATTTGGACACTTTTTGGAAATTAACAATTTTTTGACCATGTTGGCAAGGTTAGCAGTTAGTTATTCTTAAAATTCATAGATGGTAGTGCGCATTTTCTTCATAAAAGTCGTATAATTCGTTTTGACAAATTTCAGTTTAAAAAAACCCTCAAAATCTCACGACATAGGTCGTGTTCAAGATTTCATAATCTCTTACTGCGCGGTCGAATTTACTCACAACTGGGAATAAAAAATGAAAAAAAAAAAACAAGCTTAAACAGAGCAAATGTTACTTATTTATTTTTAGGGAAATATCTTAGGTAGTGGTGGGTTCGTTTTACGAAAAAATGTGGGTTAATATTTAATACATAATTTTTAAAAATAGTTTATCTCTTTAATGGTGAAACGGCGTTCTCCATGTTTATATGAAATGTCTTATTCTTATTCCAACGGTCTAACGGATTTATTTTGCAACGCAACCTAATCTTTCAATGTTATTTATATACGTACAACGACATCTACTGACTCAAATTAGTACAAACGAAAATATTACATTAACAAAATAATATTATTTTTACCTTTCGACTACCGTAATTACAGACACAATTAAACGACAACAGTTGTACGGAAATTTGTGTCCTCTTGGGACTTAACTAAAGAGTTTTACGAATAATCTATACATATAGGTAACTAGCTGCTGCCCGCGACGTTGTCTGCGTGAAAGCTCTACAAGTCTACAGAAACAAAAATACCTAAGATGGCAGTGTCTGTACAGCATTATAAGTAAACAACTTTTAAAATAGCATTGCATCAGCCTTATAAAACTCCCGCTGCTGGGACACAGACCTCCTTTCTAGGAGAGGGAATGGGCCATAATCCACGACGCGAGTCCAATACGGATTGGTGGATGACACAATATGTCTTTGATTTTTGGTTCTAAGTCATTCACAGTCACAGTTTCCTCATGATGTTTTCCTTCACCGTTGAGCAGTGGTTATGAAATAAATTACACAAAGTAATGGCCTGGCTGGATTTGAACGCCCGACCTACAACTTGTAAGTCGGAGCCTTTACTACTTCGCCACCACTGAGTTGGAGCCTTTACCACTTCGCCACCACACTACGATGGTAGTTATGCTGCCAGGAGCCAAATTGTAAAGAGAGTTAGGACTGGTGAGGCGGGAGCAAGCGACATACAGTTGCCCGCGTAAGAGACAACTCGTCCTGAAGTTGACACCCGCTGCACTCAGTTTCTGCCACTACGACTTATTGATGGTCATCGCGAAGCAAACATTCACGGCGAACTGTACGCGCTTGAACTGGAACGGGAAGTTATGAGGTACAAATACTGCCTCGCCTACGCTACAACCCGTAAGAATTTTTGCTTCAATAGTGTGCCTGTGCAGCGAGATGATTTTAAGACGGGTCTCGTTACACCACTTTGGAGGAGATAGGTTCCGAAGATGCATAATCGGGACTCCGACGTTCAGCTTGATGGTATGCGCTGGATGTCCACTTGCTGGCTGGGAGTTCAAAAAGAATGTTTTCGTTAATTGCTGTAGCCTGATCATTGTTGGATGTCCAAATGGCCCGCTCACACACCCAAGAATTCCAAGAATTCTGCTGGTGTGGTAAACGACTGATGTCCCTGTACACACAGCGAATGAATTCTTCTAAGCTGGCTAACGCTCTATCGAGAGACTCTAGAAGCACCTCCTGTCCACCTCCCTCGCGGTGGGCTTTGATTTGCAGCGGACTTTGGCAGAGGCCATGATCCGGAGCGAAGAAGAGTGGCAGGCGGTCACCTCCTTTTGCGAAGCAGTAACGCTAACGGCTAAAAAAGGGGGTCGACTGCATCAAGCCGCAGCCACCGCCGCCGTGTCTCCGATCCCGATTTCCGTCCACAGCAGGCACGGGCTTGCGATCGCCAAGCAATGGGTAGCTCTCTGTGCACCCATTCGATAACCGTCGGGACCGGGCCTAAGTCGTCGACGGCGCGCACTGTTCCCTGCGCCTCAAGCAGTCGTCAGCAACTGTAGGAATCCAGCAGGGTCGAAGCCTTCTGGGCTAAGGGTAGATGTTAAAGCGGAACAACGGGGCCCTGGAACTAAGGCAAGAAGGAACGGTGGGTTGTTTAGTTAGTACGAGTTTGTGCATTGCTGCCGAGCCGAGCTCTCATATTAATGGTCAAGCGCAGCGCACAAACTCGTGACTACAACGAAGATTGTTTCAACGTAACAAACGGGAAGCGTTTGCTCGAAATCGCCACTGAACAAACTGTGATCCGCGGGAACGAACATTTGATGGGTGTTGCCCATCAAATGTTCGTTCCCGCGGATGTCCTGCAGGGTTCTATCCTCGGCCTCAACTGCCTTCCTATTGGCCATCGTACGCTCATCCCATACGACCAAAGAGCAATCCTTAAGCACGTGTCCCTTATTGCTGTTATGTTACACACCACAAACAGCGTTTTCCCAATTGTGAGTAAATGTGATCGCGCAGTAAGACTAAGAAATCTTGAACGTGGGATTTGGAGTCAAAACGAACTATACGATACAACTTTTATGAAGAAAATGTACATTTCCATCTATGAATTTTAAGAATAACTAACTACTAACCTTGCCAACCCAATCAAATTTAAATTATTAATTTCCAAAAAGTGTTAACATGTAACTTGATTTAATTTTTGTATAATCTCATAGATGGCGCTGTTTTAAAATTGTCGTTATACAACTAATATTCATTAAACTATGTTTTTCTGCCCAAATTACGTAGTTTTGAAAAACTAATAATGGGAATCTTTATTATTTACCTAAATAAGTTTACGTGCCAAGTTTCAAGTTAATTAACCCAAGGAATAAGATTCTTCCATACAAACTTTAACACCCCCTAAATCTTGCACTGGGGGTACTACTGAAAAAATAAATATGCCATCCTTGATAACTAATTTAGGGTAATGTTTGTGCTAGGTTTTGAGTCGATCGGCCCACAGAAAAAAAAAGTTATACCCTTTCATTCATTGCACGATTTAAATTCAATATTGCTTACCTCCCATAACAGACGGCGTGATAATATATAGCCTAAAGCCTTCCTTGGTTTACAAGGAACATTTTTGCTGAATTTCAATTCAATCTATCCAGTAGTTTGGGCGCCAACCCTTACCATAGGCACAGAAAAACAGACAAACAGACAAAAATTCTAAAAAGTCACTTTTTGTCATCAGTTACGTTTTTCTAACAAAACCCACTCATTTTTTCCAGAAAATTCTCAATGTACAGTTTTTCTTTCGTTACTGTTTTATTATATGTATAGATTATAATAAAATCGTAGGAAAGTCAAAACTGTTCATTAAATATTTTTTTAAAAGAATACTTGGGAAGTGATCTACAATCGATATCGAAGCCAAAAATATAGTTTTTAGAATTTTTGTCCGTTTGTCTGTATGTATGTCCAGGCTAAACTCAAAAACTTACTTGGATATATATTTATACATACTGCATGGATTATCTTCAAATTTTGCTTGAATAAAGGATGGGCCAACATATAGGCTACATATTATCACGCTATCACTTACGGGGGAGGAGTTGTGAATACTTACTTACGCATTCTGTGACAGTGTTTAATCTAACGACGCATATTTAAATGTTGTTTTTGAGTAAGCCATGCTATTATCTGGCTTTACACTATAAATACTACGACATTTAAGTAACTTGGGCAGAGAAACATAGTTGAATGTAGTAGCATATAGAAAACTTTAAAACAGCGCCATCTATTTGATTTCATAAAAATCAAATTCTTCCTAAACGTGGTATCGTATATTATTTATTTTTTACTATAAGCTTTATTGTACACCTCATAATGTGGACAGGATATACAAATACAAAATCGCACAGGGCAATATATAGGGCAGGGTATAGTTCGTTTTGAAAAATTCAAGTTCCAAAAAACCCTCAAAATCTTGAGCAGAGTTGAGTAAGACTATTAAAAAAAATGCGGCGTTAAGTATTACAAAAAAGTTATGTTCGTTAAAATATCACCATCATCTGTCTGAAGATTTTCTGCGAGTTTTGAGGCGTGCTACTAGAGACGAAGTCGATGTATCTGATGATCGTGTGCTGAACACCTGTCTCAGTTCACTTCAAGATGTGGACATTTCTATCGGCGGCAATCTACTGATCTAATATGGATTACTAGCTCCCCAATCGTCACCGCATCAAGACTATGGAAATCGAGAGTATAACGCTGAGACAGAGTTCTCTTCAGAGCAAAAACAGATTTATAACACCGTCCTTGAAAGCGTTGTGCAAAACCAGGGCAAAATGTTTTTCTTGTGTTGCTCCTGTTGGAACAGGAAAAACATGGCATACTTGCAGAGGTCAGGAAACAAGGCAATATTGCTATTGCTGTCGCGTCGTTGGGAATTGCTGCCACACTGCTTCCGAGTGGCAAGACAGCACATGCCATCTTCAAATTCCCATCGATTTAGAGAGCGTCAAAACGCCTGTTTGTGGTGTGTCAGGTAACAGCGATAAGGGACACGTGCTTAAGGATTGCTCTTTGATCATATGGGATGAGCATATTATGGCCAATAGGAAGGCAGTTGAGGCCGAGGACAGAACCTTGCAGGACATCCGCGGGAACGAACATTTGATAGGTGGTGTCATAGTTTGTTCAGTGGAGATTTCGGGCAAACGCTTCCCGTTTGCTACGTTGAAACCTTGGCTTCGATCCTTTTGGGCTCCTACAGTTGCTGCCGACTGCTGGAGGCGCAGGGAATAGTACGCGCCGTCGACGTCTATCGAATGGGTGGACAAAGCTACCCATTGCTCGGCGGTCACAAGCCCGCGCCTACTGTGGCCGGAAATCGGGATTGGAGACGCGGTGGTAGCTGCGGCTTGAGCGCCTTTGCTTTTCCCTGATGCAGTCGACCCCCTTTTTTAGCCGCTAGCATTACTGCATCGCAGAAGGAGGCGACCGCCTGCCACTCTTCTTTGCTCCGGATCATGACCTCTGCCAAAGTCCGCTGCAAGTCAAAGCCCACTGCGAGAGAGGTGGACAGGAGGTGCTTCCAAAGTCTCTCGATAGAGCGTTAGCCAGCTTAGAAGAATTCATTTGCTGTGTGTACGGGGACAACAGTCATTTACTGCACCAGCAGAATTTCTTGAGTGTGTGAGCGGGCCATTTTGACGTCTAAAAATGATCAGGCTGCAGCAATTAACGAATACATTCTCTCGGAAATTGAGGGAAATGCAGTGATCTATACCTCAATAAACACTGTCGTCGAGCAAGATGACGCCACCCATTATCCCGTGGAATTTTTGAACTCCCAGCCAGCAAGTGGACTTCAAGCGCATACCATAAATCTGAAAGTCGGAGTCCCGATTATGCATTTTCGGAATTACCTATCTCCTCCAAAGTGGTGTAATGAGACCCGTCTTAAAGTCATCTCGCTGCACAGACACATCATTGAAGCAAAAATTCTTACGGTTTATGGCGAAGTCGAGGCAGTATTTATACCTCTTAACTTCCCGTTCCAGTTCAAGCGCGTACAGTTCCCCGTGAGGGTTTGCATCACGATGACCATCAGTCGAAGGGGCAGACACTGAGTGCAGCGGATGTCAACTTCAGGACGAATTGTGTCTTACGCGGGCAACTGTATGTCGCTTGCTCCCGCGTCACCAGAGCCAGAGCCAAAATATAAAGAGACTCAGGAGAATCTCTTTATATTTTGGCTCTTGGCAGCATAACTATCATCGTAGTGTGGTGGCGGACTGGTAAAGGCTCCAACTCAGTGGTGGCGAAGTAGTAAAGGCTCCGACTTACAAGTTGTAGGTCTGTCGTTCAAACCCAGCCAGGCGCATTACTTTGTGTATTTTATTTCATAACCACTGCTCAACGGTGAAGGAAAACATCATGAGGAAACTGTGACTGTGAATGTTTTAGAACCAAAAATTCATCAAGTGTCATCCACCAAACCGTATTGGACTCGCGTGGTGGATTATGGCCCATTCCCTCTCCTAGAAATGAGGTCTGTGTCCCAGCAGCGGGAACTTTATAAGGCTGATGCAATGCTATTTTAAAATTTGTTTACTTATAATGCTATGCCATCTGATATACACTGATCATACACTGCCATCTTAGGTTTTTTTGGTGCTGTAGAGCCTTCACGCAGACAACGTCGCGGGCAGCAGCTAGTCTTCATTAATAAACAAACTCATACTTGATGCAGATTCTTCAATTGTCTACATTAACAAAGACCGATTTTAATCGGCTTCCCTTTTCTTAACATGCCAATTAAGAACTGGCGCAGGTAATTAACGTGAACAGCATTCACAACATGATGACACTTCAGTTTCAAATCGGATCTCCTTTTGAAAATGTTCACTCCTCTCTCTAGGTGCAGATGTACATAGAGAACCAAATAACATCGTGAGCGAGAGGGAATTTATGTTAGTACTTACAATATGTGCTTCGAAATCAAACTGCAAAATACTAGTTTGCAGTAATTGGGGTTTTCGTTGACCTGAAAAACGGTTCGACTCAAATGTTTGGGAGAGGGTTTTTGTTTATTTTTTATTCACGTAGTAGGTAACTTTACTATTGTATTTGAAACTTATGAGATTTATTAATTTAATGAATCACTCATAAGTTGTCTATGTAGGTAAGTGTACCTACCATTCTATGATTTTTTTTAATACACATACCTAAAGTGGAAAATATGTAGAATCCAGTTTCAGAATCCAGTTTCACGTAGACACTAAAATTATTTAAAAAAGTAATTTGGTTGAACAAATTACTCTGTTAACAATAGCCGCGGTCGTAAAAACCATTGAAAAGCTAGCACATGTGATATAAATTCATGACTACTTGCTCGCTAATTTCGTTGAAAATTTATAACGTTTACCTTATAATAACAAGCGAGACATAAAAAAAGCTTGAGATGAAATTCTGCCGACGTATTTTACTCCTTTGCGCTTCACACAGCTTCACCTCTGGGGGCTATAAAAGAAAACAATTGAAAACAATTTTCTCCTCGAAAAGCTTTTTCATACCGAGGAGGCATAAGATACGATACTCATATTACAAAAAAATTCGCATAATATCCATGCAATCTAGAAAATGTACGATTCTGTGTAAAAATAAAGCCTGTCAAAGTTGAAAGGGCTATATATAACCGTTGAATCTGTAAGCTCGGTCCAGTCACGCAAGCTTGGCGAGCGTGTGGCCAAATATAGCAATACCTACTCAACACCTACCTCACTACCCAATGAATATCTAAGGGGTATTTTGCCGTCGTTTAGTTTGTCAAATCTATCAACCTTTTAATCACTCCTGACTTGTATGCATGACAAAGCAAAATGTCTGTCCGTGCGTTGCTGCGGTCTTATTGTCCGATTATAATTTTAGTGTCTTCAAGGGTAGGGTGTTATAGGTTCTTAATAAATTGGTGTGCCTCCCCATCAACGATTGCATCTCTACTTACCGTCAGGTAAGATTGCAATCAAGCATTATTTTATCATCATCAGCCAGAGACAGCCCTCCTCCATGGGCTATTGCCCATTGGATTAATATGGATGGATTATTATCCACCACGCGGATACAGTATGGATTCGTGAATGTCACACGTCTTCGAATTTTTGGCTCTAGGACATGCCGGATGTTTTGATGTTTTCCTTCACCGTTTTGAGAGCAGTGGTGATGAAATAAATTACACATAGTAAAGCACTAGCTAGCTGCAAGTAGCACACAAACTAAAGCATTGGCTAGGTTTGATCCCACGACAATAGCACTCGGCCACTACTGCTCTCCATTAATTTATATTACTTAAAAAAAAGATGTGTCTAACACGCCCCAGTCATGACTACATGACAGAAACTATGCGTTTTAAATGTGGAAATTTCGTAAAAAAATATTGTTATTTATTATTTGTATCGATAACTATGTAGCTAGGTTCATCTCAATATTCATAAACAGATAAACATATTTATTGGTAAAATAATACATTTAAATTTGAATATCAAGCTATTTGAGCTATTGTGTGTGAGCTGTTTACCTTTTATTACATCCATATAAACATAAGATTACTCGTACAAAAACGAACACTATGAAATTCTAGCTTGGCGTTGAGAGCACACTTTTGCTTTTTTAGACGGCTAAAGGGCTAAACAACAAGTAACACCAAATAATATTTTCAAAGAAAGCAATTTTCCCATTGATATCGATGTGGATGAATTTTTTGATGCCCAATAAATAATTTGTAAATATAGTAGTATTTTTATTTTATTTAGGTTATTTTTAGTATAATTAAATGTATATTTTTATGTAAAAAAAAAAGAAAAAAAAAAGTAAAAAAAAAAACTAAGAACTAAGACTTAAAAAAAAAAGAAAGTATTTGTTCGTAAGTATATTAAAAAACGTCGTGTGATATATATGCGATATCACTGCAGCCCTCGGCTCCATAACACACTCGCCTACGGTTCGTGCGAATTCCGCCTCGATCGATTTTTAAAAACAGCATCAACATTGATTATCATTTAAAGAAATGGAATGAGGAACACTGGGGCGAGGTGGGAACGTCACACTATCTCTTTTGTGCTCACATAACACGAGGGAAATAACGTCTTATTTTAGTTTATGCATCTTTATGACGTTTTCGTTTTTTTAATCTTAAACTACGATTTGACAACTTAAAATGTCAAAATCCAGAAAATTGGGAACATATTTCTAGAGTGTGACAATCTGAGTTGTCAAATCGTAGTCTAGAATTAAAAAATAAACTATAACTTACTTATTTTTGAACCGATTTGTAAAATTCTTCGTATAAGCGATTTTTGATAAAGCTAAGATTTGAAAAAAAAAATAAAAAAAAAATTGTGACTTCCTACCCAATAGGTATACCTGTTCTACTTCATTAAGTTTCTGGTTTTAACCAGACGAAGTATTTATTTCTCGCACTATCTACCCAAATATTTAAAATGTAAAGTAGTTTTAGGTTTCACCTATCTACGTTATGCAAATTAGTTTGGACTCATAGTTTTATTTTTATTTGACGTGAAAGACTCGAATGAGGTTATTTACTGGGGTACGTTTTAAAAGTTTTAGCCATAACTAGAAATGGATACTTGTAGTAATAGTTATAGCAGAATTAGAAAAAAAACATAATGGAAAATGTGCAGTACGACCGTTGGATCTTGGCGAGTCTGAAATTTTTGCACTTGAAAACTCGTGAAAAAATAAATGGTTTAAACAAATAAATGCAATTGTAATGCATCTGTTGTTATTGCTGTTAAAATTGTTATTGGATTTTTTTTTTAAACCTTTATTTTTGTACGACTTTTTCAAGTGTTAAAATTCGCAGGGCCTAATTTCAGACACGGTTTTTTTTTTTTATGGTGGGTGAAAATCATCCAATGACGAAACCCGCTCTTGGGCGGAGCGGGAGACCAGTGTCAGACTCTTACTGACTAAAAAACCTACCCCGTACCTTCCTTGCCTTATTCCTGGAGTCGAGGTAACAGTATGCACATACCCTCTAGGCTCCAGGAGGCTTCGACCCTGAAGGGCCCCTGCAGTTTGCTGACAACTCCTTGAGGCGCGCGGGAACGGTGCGCGCCAATGCCAGACACGCTAAGATCCGACAGTCGTACTGTATAAGGCACAATCAATTATTTAGCACATAAAAGTGTGACGGAGGCGTATTACGTCCACTCTATCTGATGATGACGATGATGCCCTTGTCTCATTTTATTTGGGATCGACGTAACACGTTTTTTTTCTTCTATACTGTCCTGTCACTCGCCACGCTATCACTAACTCCTTTTTTTTTCATATCACTTCCAAAACCACCCAATCTAAATACCTTATGTAGTATTCGATTTACTAAATAGTTGAAAAAAAAAAAGAATTTGAACTGATAAACGAAAATTGAGGAGCTTAAAAATTTAAAATACGATATTTACGAGTTAATTTACTCATTACGCATTATTATCATCATCAACATTTTAGCCGGAAGACTTTCACAGTTGAACATCGCTTCCCCCAAGTGTCTCCACGACAATTTTCCCTTCGCCTTTTGTATCCATCGGATTCCTGTGACCCTCATCAGATCATCGGTCCATCATGTGGAAGGCCTTCCAACGTTGCGTATTCCTAAGCGCGATCGCCACTCCCACTCCAAAACCTTATTATTATACTTTTAAAACTTTCCTGGCCACATCAAGCATTTTTCCAGCCGCTACCTTACTTCTTCTGCAAATTATCTTCATTTCTGATGTGATCATGCAAATATCGCATTTGATCATTTTAAGCTTCTCAATTTTACGTAAAAAATGATGTTCTCAGAAAGTTAAGTTTCTTTTCGGACCTAATTTTGGATTTGTGTGCACTGCACCGTTTCTTCAGAAGACATCGTCCTAAGGATTAACAATTCACAATCCGTTTATATCGAGGGTCGTCGTGGACACTCCTCACGAATATTCTCAAATTGATTTCTAGGTCAAGTTTCTTTTTTTCCAATTTGGATTAAAAGCATTTCAATCCGGATTATTTGCGAAGTAGGTACTTGATTAAATCCTTTCGAACATAAGTAGCAATTTTAATTCAGTTTTATTGATTTTTGTGTAGTTACTCAAGCCACAAGCGAACGCTTATTGTCTCTCTAATGACGGTATTCAAAGAATACAAAACACGTACATTTTAGTAACACGACCAACAATAATTAACAGATGAATTTATTGTAAAAAGTCTCTGGAAGCTGGTACTCACGAAATTTAAATTGAGGAACAATAAAGAGTTTTCCAATTACATGAACGCACAAAGCCTTTCATTTTAGTAACCGTCGCTCGACGGACTGATAATAATCTACGTATCTGTAATAATTACGAGACAGTGATTGAGTAAAGCCTGTCAACTTGTCAACAGATCGATAGGTCCCGCTCACCGCTCACTTCACCAGAAGATTATAAAGCTACATAATTATACTTTTAAAACTTTCCTGGCCGCTTCAGAAAAAAACAAACAAAATCCTCGCCTCATTTGTGGTAATTCTACATAAGTTCTAAGTTCCAGACGGAAATGTTTGCGAAGACAAATACCGAGCACCTCTAAATGATAAGTCAATATTATGAAAAGTCACAGCGACAAAAACTGAAACAATTTCAGTAACACAATTTGAAATATCTATTTTATTTGGAAGGGTGCTTGTCAAATACCTGTCATGTGTAATAAATGTCCTTCCCTCGTTTACATTTTCAATAAATGAACCGAGGACCTTCGGAAATCTCATTTGGACCTTTGCAAACGTGCCGGGTATGTAAAAGTAGAGTTAGCGTAGTTGGCTACCGTGTACCGTGTCAACTACTACCTATTCTTTGCGACGGGATAATTAATTCTAATTTGTGTGTGGAACAGTTTGTTGTTTGTAAACTAAGGCAGCTAATTGTCGGGCCGGTGTAATTGGGAATACAACGATATTTTTGCCATTTACTATGCTAATCGGGTACAACGCAAATGCGATAATAACACGGCGCAATTGTAAATGAGAAGCGTTTTATGAAAACGATTAATTAATATTCAAATAAGCTAACAAAAAGCTAGCTGTGTAAAACTTTAATGAGTCAAAATATTGGCTTCATTAATTGGTTTCGTAAATATGATTGATGGATTCATTTATTTAACGAAGACACAAATGGGTGACACGATCAGTCGTTCGATTTTCGTAAATTAATGAGTGAGAGATAAAATATATTATAATGTTTGGCCGACTGAAGTAACTGTCGCGTCGCTGCGGAGAAACGGCTTTTGTGGCAAGTCGTGGTTTACTTATAGGTACAAGTTAAATACCGTTTGATTTGCCCGACCACTTGCACATTATATTATTAATACAATGTACCGTCAAACGGTTCCTTGTATTTGTATTGCTTTGTTGGTTTAACGCGATTGTTATTAATGGTGTTTGATAACTTCAGTTATACAATAAGACCTCAATTTGGTGATCGATATTGTGGATTTATGAATAGGATCACTTTAGTAATTTTCTGTTATTTACTGAGGTAGAATAGCAAAGTTTTTTTGGACAAAAAATAGGCAGTTACCATCTCATATACGAATTGATGAGTGATACAATCGAAAAATGTTCGATAATCTGTTGAAGCTACAGAGTTGAGAGTTCAATCAAAATGTAACAATGTCTGCCTACTATAAATTTTGATTGCCTCTTATCATCCTGAATAATTAACGGATATATCGAGATTTTACAAGCACTGCTTAGCAGAAACTTGGTTTTAAACTATTAGTAATAATAGAAATCCTTCATTCCTTTTTTTCGAACTGCGATGTTTTAATGACTGATCTCTGTAAATATATCGGTCTAAATCTATATTTAAAATTCGAAAAAAAAAATAAGTTATGGAACAACGAATTCTCTGTCTCCAAATGTTTGAATTCCAAATTTAAACATGGTAACCCATCAATAAAATATATAGGGCTTCTAATAAAAGTGTTCACTCAAAACTAAACCTAAAATATAGAACGCTAAAGGTGATACTTGAGTTGGTGTCGATAAGTTGAAATTATAGGTATTAAAATATAAATTTTAGTATAGACGGTTATTATTAGTTAGTAGGTAAAAAGACAGTGTGAATGAACGGCGCCCTGGGTGAAAATATTGCTTTCTGCACCACTAGTCGCGGGGAAAATTTTCGCACGGACGAATACATATTTGGTAGGCCTATAATAGATTGGTAGATACCGGTTCCGGGTAGAACTCTTTGTTGTGAGATTTATATATGAAATACAGAAAATATTTCTACAATATTATCGGTTTTTTAGAAAATAAATATGTCTTTACAAAAATCTAGAAGCACTTGACAAGTCCGGTTCCAAATGTAGTCGTAACAAACCACACATCCGTCCATCAGTTTGTCCATATCCATTATTGGATTTGAATCCGGTAGACCTTTTCAGTACTTGTAACACTCGAGTCGTAAGTCTATTGTCGATGGTCCGCATTCACGGTAACAATAGACAAGTTTCCGTAACATGTCGTACGCAGCCCGTTTTGGTACAGACGCGGGTTTTTCGTGTCGCTTGTGGTGAACATGTTCTCTAAGTTAGATACTCGTTTTGGGGCGATAGTCTGAATGTTTGGACGGGAACAGACATGGTTGGGGTTTATCCGTATTAGTTATTGTAAAGTAGCTATAGTTAAAAGTAATGTCCGAATGAAACACAATTTTCAACCGAAAACGAAACGTTTCGTTCGTTTTTCTCTCCTCCTCCTCCTTTGGTTTCGGCCGATACCGAAACTAAAAACAATATAATATTCTATGTTAAGTTCAAGCGTTGAAAAAAGCAGGAAAACTTTCACAAAAATTACCGAATAGGAAAGACCTATTCGGTAATTTTTGTGAAAGTTTCGAGAAAATACTCTAGTAATTATTTCATATTTTTAGGGTTCCGTCCCTGTAAAGAGAACAAACGGAATCTTTATATGATCACTTTGTTGTCCGTCTGTCAGTCTGTCAAGACCCTTTATTCAATTAATTCTCGGGAACACGTGGAGGTATGTAGTTGAAATTAACACTACCTATATACTAAAACTTAACTTAGGGAGCAGTGGTGGCCGAGTGGTAACGGCCCCGACTTACGAGTCGTAGGTCGCGGGTTCAAACGCAGCCAGGCGCATTTTTTTTGTAATTTATTTCATCACCACTGCTCTCAAAACGGTGAAGGAAAACATCGTGAGGAAACCGGCATGTCCTAGAACCAAAAATTCGAAGACATGTGACATCCACCAATCCACACTGGGCCCGTGTGGTGGATTATGGCCCATTCCCTCTCCTAGAGAGAGGAGGCCTGTGTTCCTGTAGTGGGAACATTAAAAGGCTGATGATGATGATATACTAAAACTACTCAAAGGAAAGTAAGCCCATTGCCCCAGTAGACTTGGGCCCTGTTAGACCCCTACGGTTTTGCTGACATCTCTTTGAGGCGTGAACCATATTAATGATCGAGCTTAACCCTTATACTCCAAGTCATATCCTCCCATTGGCTTCACCTGCAATCGTCATACTGACAACCATACTCAATTGAAAATAATTGAAAGCAGTTTCCATTGTCACGGTGCCTAAGTTAAGTGAAGATGGTTAAAAGTTACTAAGAAGGCGGTTTTTATAGGTAAGCTTCGTTTGTTTACGGGTTTTTATTGTGGTTCCGTACTTTTTTATGCAAAAATGGGAACCCTTGTAGGACCAGTTTGTTGGACGTTTGTTCATCTGTCAAGACCCATTTTCGCAGAAATACAAAGAGGTATGAAACTGAAATAGTACTCATTCTTAGATCTGGCTCCAAGTTAATGGCTCAAAGTTAATGGACATTGTTATTTTATTTACATTATTTGGTTTTGTTAGCTGTTGTGGATAAATCCATTTCGCAGAATTTCCGTTTTCAATTTCCATTCCACGGAACGGATTTCAGCAATTTTCGGAGAATGTCCTCTCATTGTTGTAATATCCAGAGTACAATTAGTACAACGTTGGCATTTGCAGGTCGAAATATGGTGCATGGAGTCGGTGTCCACGACTGTCCATCAGTCGGATGCTGGAGTTATGTGTGCAGTTCAGTTCATTCCAAAAGCGAATAGTTGAAATAATCTATAATTTGATCATTTGTAATTTTGTTGACATTATTGTATCAGTTTGTACCTTTATGACTTGTAAGAATCCCTTACCAATAAAAAACTATGACTATGACTAATCATTTAAACTCTTGAGTCCCGAGCAAACGCCGGCATTTCTATTGTCTTTCTATTATGTTTATAACTAGCGACCCGCCCCAGCTTCGCATGGGTACTAATATCCAATATATTATGCAAGTATTATACACATAAACATTCCTCAATTGCATCACTCTATCTAATAAAAAACCGCATCAAAATCTGTGGCGTACTTTAAAAGATCTAAGCATACATAAGGATAAGCAACTTTGTTTTATATTAAGTAATGATTACGGTCCCTACGCGAAAGATTAATTGTTAGTATAAATGATAATCTTGTCCACATGTTTTGCCATATCTTAGGGGGTGGCCTTTGGCAAGAAGCAAGGTCTCAAATCACAAATACTTACAGGAAAAAGTCTAAAAACTAATTTGTAGCATCACAAAAAATTGGCGAAACATTAGACAAGAAATCAAAAACATTCCTACTCAAGTTCTGAGGCGCCGTAGGGACCCTGCAGAAGGGTCGAAGCCAATCGGGGCCACGGGTTTGTGTCTGAAAAGGAAGGCTCTGGCCCTGGTATGTATGGCGATGTAGGAACGGGGTAGGTTGTTTAGTCAGTAAGAGTCTGACACTTGTTTTCCGCTCCGCCCAAGAGCGGGACTCGTCATTGGATGATTTTTACCTACCATAAAAAAAAAAAAAAAAGTTCTGAGGCGCGTTTTCAAGAATGTTTGAGATCGCTTTGAAGAGTGCCTGAGCCGAAATGGATGACATTTAAATAATGTTATTTTAAAATAGAATAAGAATGTTTGCTATTGGCCGAGGCGGGATTCGCACGAGCCGTAGCCTTAAAAACGTGCACGTGTATCAAACGACGTTTTTCAATACACTTACAGCTCGTGGGGGATGACTCTCGCCTCGTGGTAGTCGACGCGCGCCCAGCCGCACTAGTGCAGAAAAGAGTGTCCTTAGCTGGGGTTAGGGCTCCAGTGACTTTAGACGTGTATCAATCGAATTTCAACAAAATTAGTTAAGAAATAGTTTCTATGAAAATCACGTTGCCGTACATTTGCTATGCAATAATACACATTACGTACGCAAAATACGCGCTTTAGTCGTGGAGTTGCGGATACCAGCCCGATATACCATACCATACCATACCATACACATTAAAGTTCTCCGCCTATACAATACGTTCCAAATGAGAATAGGATCGATTGTCATGTTGTCACGTCACGATTTACCGTCAAATCGAGGCAAGATATTTTTAAAATTCAGTTTATTTACGAAAAATTTAATTTATTTACGAACTGTGAACGAAAAAAGTTTAATCAGAATCCAGTTTTTCAATTTTACTCTTCTCCGAGTTCCTCAATTTCGCAAAAATGTCTTCGATTTGACAGTACGGTGGTCGTTACATTCTGGTTATCGATCCTATTCTTATTTGAAACGCATAGTACATATGTACATTGTTATATTTGAACTAGCGACGCTAAGTGCGTAATGCACTTGATAATCCGGTTTCCGCTCAGTTTCCGGTCAAGCGACGGGTTTGTCAAAGCGTGTTTCCGCTTAAAGCATCTAAAACATCATTGGCCTCCGAATTTGATTTAAAAAAAACTCATCTTTGACTGGACGATATGAGAAAAAAAAACACTTGTTGTGTTAAATAAAACGCGAGTGTGATATACCTAGTTGGCATAATGAATTTAATAGTAGTACGATATTAATAGTATAACTCCGTTTCGAGGAAGTGTATCTATTGAAAGTAAAGTAATTTTCTCATTGATTGAGTTTCTGATTTCGTAAATTAATACTAGATTAATTATAGGTTGTATTTAATTTTGTTATTTTTTTATGCATTTACAAACAGTGAATAATTTCTTAGATACCAAATATTTAGCTAATATTTCTGACTGACAGACCGACGTCAATTCTAAAGTACCTTTAATAATTATTTTTTTGTTTAATCAACTAAAAATCATCATCAGCCTTTTTATGTTCCCACTGCGACACAGGCCTCTTCTCTAGGAGAGGGAATGGGCCATAATCTACTACGCGGGCCCAGTGCGGGTTGGTAGATGTCACATGTCTTCGAATTTTTGGTTCTAGGACATGCCGGTTTCCTCATGATGTTTTCCTTCACCATTTTGAGAGCAGTGGTGATGAAATAAATTACACAAAGTAATGCGCCTGGCTGGGTTTGAACCCGCGACCTACAACTTGTAAGTCGGGGCCGTTACCACTCGGCCACCACTGCTCTCATCAACTAATAAATACCCATCTAAATCTTACTAATATTATAAATGCGAAAGTTACGATGTTTGGATGTTTGTTACTCAATCACGCCAAAACGGCTGGACGGATCTGGATGAAATCTGGCACAGGCATAGGATACACTCCGGAATACGACATAGGATACTTTTTATCCCGGAAACCCCAACCCCAATACCACGCGGGCGAAGCTGCGGGCAAAAGCTATTAATACAATTATCTTCGATAAGGGATGGGAGAATAGGTGCTTCCATGATAATAATCACAAGCTTGTTTTTTAGGATGTAGTTGTTTCACAGTTTAATAGCTCCCATTTTAATCTCCGACGACTTTTCATTATTTTCTGTTGGGTCAGATATTGCTCTCACAGGCCGTTTCGTACGAGCAAACAAAAACATTTATAAAATTCTACGTTGGTTCAACAAATGAATTCTTCAAAACGGTCAGAAATCAGACGAAAGATTAGTCTCTTTTTTACGTTTTTAGGAAAACGTTTTGAGCCGGGTTTTTAACTTTTATACTGCAAAATTGAAGCCCGACTGCGTGCTTAACAGGGAAACAAAGGAGTTGACATCAGCGGAACACAGATTATTATTTTATTTTTATTTATAAACTTCCTCGAACTTAGTTTTTTCGCACTATTATTAAGTTCAATAGGAATGGATATCACCCTCGTGTTTTTTTTTCATTTATCACAACAAGAGCTTTTTCCTTTTGATTTGATCGCATTAAAGGTGAAATTTACTTTTGAAATAAAGAGGGGCACATTTTTTAAGTTTAATATTTATTGAAAAATTTAATTGTCCTTATAAATATATCAATGTTTTGTATAGAATAAAATTTAATTTGGCGTAGCATCCAAAGAATTCTCTTCGAATCTCAAATTCGATATTTATTTTACAAATGAATAATTTTAATTATTATTATTATATTTATTTTGGTAGATTGAAAGAGAAGCAAATGGTATCAAACCGTTATACTACACTACACCCTAATAAAAAAATATTGTTATTCTGTTGTAACAAATTATTGTGTTAATAATCATATTTATTTCTGTACGTACAGAACAAAATAAATATGATTATTAACGCCAAATTAAATTTTATTCTATACAAAACATTGATATATTTACTTATAAGGGCAGATACGTTACGGGCTAACATCGCAATCTGAAAATTTGGACTCGAAATTCACACATCTACACTTCATGTAGTCACTGATAGACAAGGACAGAGACAAGAGCCGGCGTTGTCATGCAAGCGAAATAGCGCTAGTGACCGATGTGAAATTGCGACAATTTCAGCGGTCCACGCGCTGGAGGTAAGTCATTTCATCTAAGATACAAAATGAATAAAATAGCTTCGTAATTTTCAGCGAAAGTTTTTCTTCGTATTGAAAAACGTCGTTTGATACACGAGGAAATTTGTTGCGAGTTTATCACGATCACTCAAATGTCTCCCTGATGGTGGCATGTGTTTTTGGGTCATTCTGTTCCCTTCAAAATGGTTGAGCTAAGTGGGGCTGATGCATGCGTCATGCTCGTGAACGGGTGCTGTCAGTTGAAACCTGTCATGTCTTAGGTGCCAATAGCTTTTTATACCATTAGTTTTTTCTTCATTAAGACTACATCGTGCTCACATAATAGAAAGAACAAGAAATATGTAACTAAGATTACATTTAACTCATAACATGATTTAAAAGAGTGTCCATAGAGTTTCGTGCACGTTCTTCTATGTAGAGATTTACGCTTTGGAACGTGTAAATTAGATTCACTTGTTTTTGTACTGACCGACATTTTTACTACTCAAAGTGCCTGTAAATGGTCTAAAAAAATAAATAATCGAAGTTTTTGGGTTTGAGTTACAGTAGCACTCGGTCCCATAACAGTCTCGCCTGTGCGGCTCGAGTGAATTTCAACTCGCTTGCAATGACAAACTTTCTACACTTGTATCAAAATGTAATATTGTATCTCAGATCCCGTAAGTTTACTTCGAGGCTTTATCTTTAATTGTTTTACTGTAATATTTTTTCTTGTGGATGTCCGTAATTGCTGCTCAATTTTAGATACAGGTTAATTTTCCTTAACAACATGTAAACAGATACCACTGCGTGTTATTTCTACCTTTTGTACTGTGTGTTTGGCACATCATAGGAATATGAATACAGTTTATACATATAACCAGCCATATATATTATACTCACTTTTGAATGGAGTTCAGAAATAATTACATAATTGTACCTACATTCCAATGTAGTGGAGCAGTGGTTTTTTATGGTAGGTATAAATCATCCAATGACGAGTACCGCCGTTGGGCGGAGCGGGAAACAATGTCAGACTCTTACTGACTAATCAACCTACCCCATTCCTTCCTTGCCTTAGTCCCAGCGCCTCGGTGTAACGCTTTCGCATCAAACCTCGGCCCCAGGAGCCTTTGACCCTGTAGGGCCCCTACAGTTTACTAGCATTACTGCCTCGCAGAAGGAGGTGACCGCCTGCCACTCCACCTCTTTGCGGACCGTGGCTTAAACCAAGGCCCGGCGCGAGAGGTCACTGCCGCCGATCGCCCCTACGAGGGCACGGCGATGCTCTTCTCAAGCGGAGCACACCTCTACCGTGTGCTCCTCCGTGTCCGGTGTGTGTGAAACCGGTTTGTCCTAGAACCAAAAATTTGAAGACATGTGACATCCACTAATACGAACTGGGCCCGCGTGGTGGATTGAGGCCCGTTCCTTCTCCTAGAAAGGAGGTCTGAGTCCAGTAGTGGGAACATTAAAAAGGCTGACGATGATGAAGTTGAACTAAAATGATGATTCATCTTCAATACGCTCATCGTAGCCGTCGCCGCCGCGATCCCGCCGATATCCGGCCACCGTAGACGCAAACTTGCGGACGGTGAGCAATGGGTAGCTCGCCGTCCAGTTGTCTGGTAGCAGTCCAGACCGAGCCCAAGTCGTTGACGGCTCACACTGTTCCCGCGCGCCTCAAGGAGTTGTCAGTAAATGGTAGGGGCCCTACAGGGTCGAAACCTCCTGGAGCCGAGGGTTGGTGCGAAAGCGTTAGACCGGGGCTCTGGAAATAAGGCAAGGAAGGAACGGGGTAGGTTGTTTAGTCAGTAGTCAGTGGCGTAGCTAGGCCCACAGGTGCCCTGTATCAAAAGTCCCACGGGGACTCCATATAAAAAAATGGTGCTTTTTGTATATGCTCGGTTTACCTTACGAGACGGTTTTGCCGCCAAGCAGCGCGGGGCCCCCGTATCATTGATAAACAGACACGGCGGTAGCTACGCCCCTGTATGTGAAAAGGTTCAACTGTTTCACCATTGATGTACCTGCATCACTTGTTTAATTAAAGTAGTTTACCTCTCCAACAAAAACACATTAAAATACCTTGTACTCGGACGTTTCATTTGACATTTCGACCCTCACTGGTAAAATACCTGTCCCTAATACGTTCCCTGGAAGGTAAGTACCGTCTCCCTGTCTTATCTCACGTGTAGTGATAAATGAACCGGTTCTCCCGATTCACGTACGACTAATAGTCATTGTACAATTCAGGTACAGGTAATTTCATTTACAAGTATCTCTCTCTTCGTTTTCAATTCCATTTCCGAAATGTGACCTATATATCAATAGTTATTGGCGTTATAAAAATACTCTCATTAAATATTGTTTTTTTTTTTCACTTTCAAGTAAAACAGAAACATTGTGTGCTAAAGGAACTTTATTTGCCCTTTGGATTGATCCACAAAAGAAAAATGCATTATTTGGGGTAAATGATAAATGATTTTTAATTTTGTAAGTAGGTTTTTACAAACTTTTTTACATGTCAACTTTTTTTTTTCTTTTGAAACTAGATGAGGCCGGTGTTTCCTAGTTGACTACCCTGAGAAGAAATACCGAAACAAACTCAGGGGTAAAAGTCATATACATCGATATATACATATGTACTACTGTGTACTACGCACTAGATGTGGCGTGTCGCACGGTGACTTTACTCCACTTTTTTTTTTTAATTATGTGGTTCCATCGGCGAACGCCCGATGATTTTGCCAATGTCAAGGTTTACTCCACTTAAGTGGGCATGTTATACATTTTTACATTGATGACATTAGTGCAGTTTTGACGTACCAGCGCTGTAAGTTTTAAAAGTTTTGATAGACGACATAATGCCAATGAAGCGCTGCAGCGGTCTCTGTATTAACTTTTCAGTATTTTGACAAATAGTTTCTGTGGATGTGCTTGTCCATCGCTAGGATATAAGATCATATATATAGGCTGGTTTATTGACCGATACTTCAACACGTAATTTGACATTTTGAATTTATTTGTTTTGTTAATTTAATTTTGAGATTTTTGTACTGTATATGGACTCTAGTGTGACAATAAATGATATTATTATTAGAGCCGTGAATTCGCGCTATGAATAAACTAGTTGTACCCCGCGAACAAATGTACATTCACGCCTGTTTAAGGACCTTCACGGCACTAAACTGAAACCGCCATTACAATACTCACCTACTGCTTTATGTTGGAGGAGCTCGGTAATTTTTTTATTGTTTTAAATATTAAAATAAATCCATCTGGGTAATTCTAACCTTGAAGACAAATAAGTTTATTTGTCTAAAAAAAGAAAAGAAAATTAAAGAACAAAAGAAGAAGAAAAAAGAAGTAGAAGAGAGAAGGTTTAAGTTTGTTTGTTTGTTTTTTTTTGTGATTATAGTTATAATCACAAAAAAAGATTGCAGCAAGCTCATAGTTCCAGTCCTTCGATGTATATGATACAAACGATGAGGCAAATCGTTTAATTCGGATCTTACTTAGTTCTTACCTTAGAGGATTCAGCAATGTAAGGTACTTCGGGTAAATCTACACTAATATAATAAAGTGGTAAAGTTTGTTTTTTTGTTTCTTTGTTTTTTTTGTTTGTAGGAGGTAATCTTTGGCCAGTAGTTACTGGTCCGATTGGAAAAAATTTAGCAACAATAGAAAGCTGCTTTACCACTGAGTGACATAGGCATATTTTATGTACGAGGGCGAAGCCGCTGACAAAAGCTAGTTAATATTAAATCAGACACACAGGGTTATCTGTAAGGTTAAGCAAAGCTTACCGAGGTCGATCTGGCGATGTGTGACCATCTTTACTTACTAAGTTTCAACCGTTGGTCCCGGGCGGTCATTTATAAATAGATCTTTGACAGCCGTTGCAGATAGTCAAAACCCAGGAAATCTGACTAGTCCAGTCAAAATAGACTAAATTATGATTTCAGTTTGCATTAATTCCCAACAAGCTGAATTTTTGTGCAGGCCTTGAATACGTCATTACAAATGATATGTCAAAAGTCCCCATCGATCCCGCTTGTGCGTTGTTTTTTATTCGAGGTCAAAGGTCACGAATTTGCGTTTTTTGCGTATATCTCTGAAACAACAAGAGCTATCGAAAAATGGTTCAGACAAAGTTTGTAGATCGTAAAATTGTCTACAAAAAAGATGTCAACACTTCTCTTCTACAAAGCATCGTTTTTGAGATATCGTGACTGTAGACCGCAGGAAAGTCGTATTTTCGAGTATATGCACACAACTTGCGACCCGCCCCAGCTTCGCACGACATATTGAATATATTACGCATGTATTATACAGATAAACCTTTCTCTTCAATCACTCTATCTATTAAAAAAAACCGCATCAAAATCCGTGGCGTACTTTTAAAGATCTAAGCATACATAGGGACGAAGCAACTTTGTTTTATACTATGTAATGATTTCCGCACCACCTCTGAGGTAGTGTTCACGGCGCTTTTTATTTAACGTGGTTTTCGCAGTAGAAACACTCCATAATATATTTTGATCGAGAGAATGTAATGGGACACTATTTTGTTGTTGATTTTTTTTTAAATTTAAATTTAATGAAAATTTTAACAGCAAGAAAATTACATCATCATTCATCATTAAATTCTTCATAGTCACTCATTTCTTCCTCTTCACTGTCTTCTTCCTCTTCTTGCTCGATTTGTGTAGACTGCTCCAAGAAGAGAGATATATCAGTTATATCCTCATCAATTTCAAAACAATCTTCATCTGTTTGCATTTGATTCAATGTTGGTGCAAGATTGGCCTTGACAATTGGTACATACCGATGAACTTTAATTTTTCTGGAGCAGGTGGCAGTAAAGTATGGATTGGCTCAAAACTATTATATATCAAATTTCAACCCCAATCTTCAGGATTTATTTGCCTAGCCGTTAAATAAAAAGCGCCGTGTACACTACCTCAGAGGTGGTTTTTTTTATGGTAGGTAAAAATCATCCAATGACGAGTCCAGCTCTTGGGCGGAGCGGGAAACTGTGTCAGACTCTTACTGACTAAACAACCTACCCCGTTCCTCTCTTGCCTTATACCCAGAGCCCCGGTAACACTTTCGCACCAACCCTCGGCTCCAGAAGGCTTCGACACTGAAGGGCCCCTACAGTTTGCTGACAACTCCTTGAGGCGCGCGGGAACAGTGCGCGCCGTTGACGACTTCGATTCTGTCTGAACTGTTACCAGACGACCGGACGGCAAGCTACCCATTGCTCACCGTCCGCGAGCCAGTGTTTACGGTGGCCGGATATCGGCGGGATCGAGGCGGCGACGGCTACGGCGAGGGTGCTGTTGCTTTTGCCTTATGCGGTCGGCCTCCTCCTTTACGAGCATTACTGCTTCGCAGAAGGAGGCGACCGCCTGCCATTCCTCTTTGCTGCGGACCATGGCCTGAACCAAGGCCTGGCGCTAGAGGTCGCCGACCTCAGAGGTGGTGCGAAATGTGTGCATATACTCGAAAATACGACTTTCCTGCGGTCTAAAGTCACTATATCTCGAAAACGATGCTTTGTAGAAGGGAAGTGTCAAGATCTTTTTCGTAGACAATTTTACGATCTACAAACTTTGTCTAAACCATTTTTCAATAGCTCTCGTTGTTTCAGAGATATACGCAAAAAACGCAAATTCGTGACCTTTGACCTCGAATAAAAAACAACGCACAATCGGGATCGATGGGGACTTTTGACACATCATTTGTAACGACGTATTCAAGGTCTGCACAAAAATCCAGCTTGTTGGGAATTAATGCAAACTGGAATGTCTATTTTCACTGGATTAGACGCTTAGAATTGACAAAAGGTAGCTATCGTGTTTCCCAATTACTGATTTATAGAAACTAGACAGGCTGCCAATCCATTTTTGGAACTGGTTTTAAGCTGTATCTGATTAAACTTATTTTGGTCCCGATATTTTACTAGATTTGTTATAGAGCTAAAAAGCGGTAAATGCTTAAAAAAACTCTTTAAAAATGCTTTTATACAGCTTTTGGAAATAATAGGAACTTTTATACGAGCGTTTTTCGATCGAGTCGTAAGAGTAATTGCTTATACGATCTTTTGTTAGTTGGGTAGTTATGTTACAAACATGGTTAGGTTTTGGTTAGTTATTGTTGGATAGAGGTCTATCTACTTTATGACTCATAGTAAACCTTAATTTTACACTCAAAAAGCCAGTATTTTACATGTTAGCCAACATCGATAGCACCTGGCCATCCGCTTAATATTCTACGTAGTGATAGACAAGCACGTTCATGAAAATTGTTTGTGAAAGTACTGAAAACTTAGAAAGTTTGCTGCAGTGCTTGATTGGCAATATGCCGTCAAACAAAATTATTAAAATATACAGCGGTAAATAGCTTGTAGAAGATACGTCAAAATTCAAAGTCAAAACTGCACTAATGTCAACAAGTCATCAATGTAAAAGTGTATGGCCTACAGGACACTTATATATATTATATATAGCAATGCGAGTGCACGGTACGCCTAATCTATTGCGTAGTTAATGGGTATATAATGTGTATACAAAGTTGATATAACCGATGGGCTTTCCTTGAAAATGGTAATTATACACACCAATATGAATAACTTTTGAGTACTATGGGACCAACCCAAAAATCACGAAAAAGAAGCTCCATATATTTTGCCGAGTTATGTAAATATACATCTATGGAAGAGCGTAGCTGTGGTTTTTTTCGTGATTTTTGAGTTGGTCTGGTAATAAAAGCTGTTGTAGTAAATGTTGCTGTGTACAATGATCATTTTTAAGGAAAGCCCATCTGTCGTATCAACTTTGTATATCGATGCTAGTGTAAAAATAATTCAGGCACACTAATACACGATTACAGTTAAATAATTTACAACAACGAAAATATTTTTTCAGTACACTTACTCGGTAACGACTACTTTCCGCACTGGTGCGGGAAAAAGCGCGTGCCCATCCCAGCCACAGTATTATTGTAATAAAGTAAGTAGTTTATCGTATCAGGCGCGAATCGTCACCTAAGAGACGCAGGTTGACCCTCACGAGATCAGAATGTACTATTTCTGTAAAGCACTAGTTTATAACACTAACCATTTTACCGTCTGCGTCGGAAATGTCTATCAAACACTCTCACGTCTATTTCGCCTGAGTCGAACATCCAATTGAAGAGCTAAACGGTGGAGTGCCTCGTTGTGTACACACGACCCTGGAGCAGAGGGTACGAAAACAGACGTCGGATCAACCTGACGCCAGCGTTTAAGGGTTACCCTCTTGATTCCCGAGTGAAATCCGGCGTTCGCGCGTGATTTCGCACCATTCGATTGAACACCAAGCGAACGCCGGCATTCGCATTGCTTATACACTCGCGAGCAACCAAATCGACTAAAAAATTAAAAAAAAAAAATTAAATTTTACAAAATCTACACGTGGTATTCATGACAGCAATGTGCCATTTGAAAGTCTAAGATATCAACTTTAATTTAATGATATTACTTAAAAAATAATAATGATTAATAATGTAAAAAATGTAATTGTAGGCAAAAAGGGAAATTTAAGAAAAAGGGTTAGCGTCTGGTGCTTTCCAAATAAAACAAAAAACGTTGGAAAAACATAAAAAAGTTATTTTCATTACTCATACTCTGAAAGTAGGTATAAAGTTGCCTGCGGACAGGGTTGGAAGAAGTACTTTTACTCCCTAGGGAGTTTTACTTTACAACTGACAGTTGTTTTTTTAATATTTAGACAGCAAATATAAAAAAAAACTAGTTCTATTTTGACATTTCTATTGAAACGTGACCCGATTTTTTATACTGACAGTACAATTAAAATGACATAGAGATAGAAATAATTTAAGAATACTTTTTTTAATGACTTTATTTTAATTTACTTTCAACTATTTCATTAAAACTAATATTATATTTGAGAAAAATGTTGACCTGACCCATATTTACAATGAGCCAGACGACGACTAAAAAAAAATGGCGGGTAAAGTCTCTCTATAATCTGTGGCCGATTTGGTCTTTCTTGATTTTTTTTTCGAGTTTTGTTTACATTTTGCTAATTTCTGTTATAAGAAATTTGTATTAACACGATAAGTTCATCAGCTTCAGTTATAAATTTAACGCAAGATTCTTTGAGGAGAAAACTGCTTACCGCCTAAATCAAAAGAAATATACCTACCTAAAAACATACGAAGACATTTGACGACGACTCAGGTTTTTATTATTATTTTTACTTTCCTCGTATTCGTAATGAAAAGCACAGTGTTTACCTCGGGTTAAAGAGTTATTTAGTCCCTCGAATTATTAGCGACCTCGCTATCGCTCGGTCGCCAAGAAATTTCTCGGGACTAAATAACTAACTTTCATCCCTCGTATAACAATGTACTATTAATCAATATCGGTATTGCCTCCCCTAGCTCTAATTACAGCCTGCAGTCTGTTTTTCATCGACCTTATTGATTTTTTGACGGTCTCTTGAGGAATGCCGTGCCACTCCTCTAATAACGCTGTTTTAAGTTCTTCCACGCTTGCAAGTACTGGATTTCTAGCCCATACTCTTCGTTTGAGTTCATCCCATAAGTGCTCAATGGGATTCATGTCTGGACTGAGCGCAGGCCAGTCCATTACGCGTATTTCGACTTCTTCAAGAAACTGTCGAGTGATCCGCGACGTGTGACAACGGGCGTTGTCGTGCATTAAAACGAAGTCTTCGCCAATAAACCCTGCGTAGGGAATAACATGATCCTGCAATATATCGGTGATACACCGATCAGCCGTTAGCCCGCCCCCACGGCCTCCCCCAGGCATATAAACAAGCTCGGTTTTGCTTTATAAGGAGATCCCAGCTCACATCATGCAAGAACCGCCTCCGTATGTAACTGTTTCAGCGAAACAACATTGTGCAAATCGTTCACCCGGACGTCTGTGGACTCGGCCTCTTCTGTCACTTCCATGTAGGCACATTCTGCACTCGTCAGTGAACAAGACTGACCGCCATTGCACTATGTCCCAATCGACATGTTCTCGAGCAAACCGCAGCCGCGCTTAACGGTGACCAGCAGTCAATTTGGGGCCTGTCGCAGGCCTTTTTGGAGTTAAATTGGCTTCCTTGAAGCGTCTTCTTACTGTCCACTCGCTAACAGCCACCCCTCGTACACGTCTCAGTTCTTGTTGCACATCAACACCCGTTAAATGGCGATTACGCAACGAGGTTGACACTATGAAACGGTCGTCTCTTTCGGAAGAGCATCGGTGGCGGCTGGTCCTTGGTCTCCGAGTAAAGGCACCTGTCTCTTGATATCGTCTGTATAAACTGGATACAGCAGACTGGCTCAAATGAAGTTGGGTAGCTACTGCTCGCTGACTAAGCCCTTGTTGCAAAAGGGCAACAGCTTGAGCGGCTTCTTCTGGTATGGTATCCATGTTCTTGTACAAACAATGAATGTAATTTACGGAGATGTGTACCCGTCAACTTGTGATAAGCTACTGATGAGGATAGCGGGTTGCGGAGAGCTTTCACAGCAGAGTAATTAGCGCAAGTCGTGGGTAAGCTATTGAACAAATTTACTGTATCGCTCAATTAAATTGCGTAAGTGAATAGGGGTATTTTTTTTATAAAAGGTAATGATGCGCATTGGAAAGCTGACATCTTAAGCTTTCAAATGGCATATTGCTGTCATGAATACCACGTGTAGATTTTGTAAAATTGATGTATATGTGCGCAATGAAAGTTTGAGTCGATTTGGTTGCTCACGAGTGTAGAAAAAAAGAAAGAAAACAGTGTTTATTTTGCCCAAAATAGACGCATGCAATACAACAATCTGTTAAGTGTGAACCAGGTATAATGTATTGCACCATAGACACTAGGCAGAATACAGTTGCCTTGGTCTCAGTTAAATGATATATTTTGTCTATGGCATCTGTCATAAATTACATAATTTTTTACATGGATCGATATGCAACAGAGAAACAACAAAATAACATATAAAATGCATATAACGTTAATAAATAAAAGAAAATAGTTACAAAATATAAAACTGAGTTGTGCATCGCATCTGCGCGAAAATGGGTCGTTGCTCAGCTTACACCGTAACGATGGACAGTGCCAACGATCCACGGAGCTGATTTTCAGCAACCACCTACAGTTATTTATAAAATACTAGCTTTCAGCCAGCGGCTTCGCCCGCGTGAATATAGGTTTTCGCAACAAACTTTGGACACACGTTTCATCCCTTTAGGTGGTAAATTTCGGAAAATCCTTTCTTACTGTTCGCCTGTCATAAAAGGAAGCCCTGTGTGAAATTTCACTCTCCTAGTTCCAGTAGTTTCGGCTGTGCGTTGATTTGATATGTCAGTCAGTTAGTTTCTCCTTTTATATATACATATAGATAAATCGTTTTTTATTGTAGGGTATTTATACAAGAACGTAAATAAAAAGTTTTTCATAGACAAATAAATTTAAAAATGGAATAAGCAGACCTTTCGTTTAATCCCCGCTCGAACGCCGGCGTTCACGTTGAGGCCTGAAAGGACTGCAATCAGATGGTAAGCAGTGATGCAATTGCTGATGGCGAATCGCACTACTTTAAGAGTCTATTCACTCTAGCCTAGAAGACACCTACGGCGCGCATTGTTCCGGCACGCCTCAAGGAGTTTGTCAGCAACTGTAGGGGCCTCCTGGGCCAAGGGTAGATGCGAAAGCGTAACACCAGGGCCTGGAAATAAGGCAAGGAAGGAATGGGGTAGGTTTTTTAGTCAGTAAGAGTCTGACACTGTTTCCCGCTCCGCCTAAGAGGGGGATTCGTCATTGGATGATTTTTACCTACCACAAAAAAGCCTAGAAGACACCTAAATTCATAGTCCTACTAATAATTAATTCAGTCCTGTGAAGTACGTACGCGGAATAATGTTTAACTAAAACTTCTATTACTTACTTAGTTGTAAGTTAATTCCTCAGCCATACAGCGAACGCCGGCGTTCGCGGGTACTATAGCGAACGCCGGCGTTCGCGGGTATTAACGGAAAGTTATTTATCTATAAAAACTTTTTTTTTACGTTCTTGGATAAATATCAAAATACCCTATAAAAAAAAAAATCAAATATTGTACGTTAATAGTTTCCTTTATTACCCGCGAACGCCGGCGTTCGCTATAGTACCCGCGAGCGCCGGCGCTCGCTTGGGTGTCGAGGGGTTAATAGCTATCAGCGTGACTATGAGAATTCTAGGGTTTGGGTTTGTTCTGTCTCTGGGTGAAATTTATCTATAATATGTATGTATTTAGAAATATATAAGTACGTTTAACAGTTGCCTAGAACTCATAACGCAAGCTCTATTTAGTTTGAGGTTAGATAGCGTTATGTGATAGTTATGGAATATTATTATTAATTATATTTTATATAATATATATTATTTTTGAATAATTTAAGAATACTTTTTTTAAATGGCTTTATTTTAATTAACTTTCAACTATTTCTTTAAAACTAATATATATTTGTGAAAAATGTTGATCTGACCTATTTTTACGCTCATAAAATTAAAAATATAGACTGAATAGCCAGCTTACCACTGAAAAAAAAAATCGAAATAGTCGGGTAAATAGTAGTATATCTCTATAATCTGTGAGGGATTTGATCTTTCTTGTTTTTTTCGAGTGGTAGAGTTTTCTTTATACTTACTTAATCTCTGTTATAAGAAATTTGTATTAACACGATAAGTTCATCAGCTTTAGTTATGGATTTAACTCCAGATTCTTAAGAGGAGAAAAGCTTTTACCACCTAAATTAAAAGAAATATACCTATCTAAAAACATACGAAGACTTTTGACTAAGTAACTAACTTTCACCCCTAGGTTAACAATGTATTATTTCATACGTACGTTTAGGTTGTAAGTTCTTCAACTTACAGCACAGGCAAAGCCACTGGTAAAAGCATAGACTTTCTAGAGAAGGTAACAAACCATTTTTCTTTTCTCTATAGACTATTTGTCAGATGGGTGACCACTGTAAACCTTGCTAACTTGCAGATCAGACAGTTCCAGTCCGTCATTGAAAGCAGACCGACCATAAAACGCAAGGACATCGTTCTAAGTCGGTCGCAATTCTTTCGGAAAGTCTTGCATTTCAGCTGATTCTCACAAATAAAGTCGTATGTGGGGAAAAATCGTAGAATATATATATATATATATTGTACAAGCACTAATATATCCCTCTCTTAGAGAGGAAACCTGATTCCCAGCAGTGGGAACATTATAAGACTGATTCTATGCTTTATATGTATTTTTAGTGTACAGTTGTTTGTTTCCCTAATAAAAATAAATAAATTTTTTTGTTTGTACGCGCTAATCTCAGTCAAAAACTTGTGAATGAATAAATATTTTCCTTGCTATCAGTCTTTTTAACCTCTCAGCCCTCAAGCGAACGCCGGCGTTCGCGGGTACTACAGCGAACGCCGGCGTTCGCGGGTACTACAGCGAACGCCGGCGTTCGCGGGTATTAACGGAAAGTTATTTGTCTATAAAAACAAAAAAAACATTATATTTTTGAAAATTCGATGACAACGGCGCGTTTCGCGAAATCATGAGCGCGAGCGCCGGCGCTCGCTTGGGTGTCAAAGAATATGTGGTCTATAAGAAATTGCCCTGTGCGATAAGAGCGCACATTGTAAGTACACTTTTTTTTTTACATATATATTTTTTTTAAATTGAATTTTACAATAAAATATATAATGACAACACTATAACAACACATCCTCGAAAACTTTCAACGTATTTCGAATAGGTTCAACATGAAATGTTGCTTTGCGGATGCACAAGAGTGCTAGCCACAACACTCTCCTATCTACAGCGGGAGGAAAAAAAAAATGTTGCTTTTTTTTTATTTGCCACAAGGGTTTTTGATCATATTTTTGGCTTGGACACTAAGTCCTTTAAGCCATGTCTTCGTATGTATGGTTTGTTTACCATTAATGGATTGTGAGTACATTTTCTAATATTGTTGTCATATTGTTGTAATGATTGGCAGTAAAAACTCGATACAGATCGAGTCAACCTTTTCGGCAAACTTCGGTGAGGAAATTTAACACTAACTACAATAAAATTCTTAACTCCATTATACAGAAAGTTGTGCAGACACTTGAAATACAAAATTACACAATTTTTTCCACTTTTCACATTCCACAAGAAATCAATTAGCGAATACCTAATTAAAATACCAACTGAACTGGACTCGAAAAAATCTCCCAAGATTCCAAGTCGGCGACGGCGCGTAGTTGTTCCACGGGTGCTTCAAGTAAATGTCAGCTAACCGTAGGGTCCCAGCAGGGTCGAAGCCTACTGGGACCAAAGGTTTGCTTCTGAAAAGAAAACTCGGACCCGGAAAAGAATAGGAGTGGGTTGTTAGTCAATAAATGTCTGACACACTTTATTTTTCTCATACTTTTTAATGTTTTTATTTATATAATACTAGCGACCCGCCCCAGCTTCGCACGGGTGCAAAGGTGATATATTATAGCTATAAACCTTCCTCTTGAATCACTCTATCTATTAAAAAAAACCGCATCAAAATCCGTTGCGTAGTTTCAAAGATTTAAGCGTACAAAGGGACATAGGGACAGAGAAAGCGACTTTGTTTTATACTATGTAGTGATTTCTTTACATTTCACATGTAAAGTAAGGACACTGTAGACTTCGCAAGTCCTATTACGACTCACTTTTTATTTTTTATTATTATGCTTATTTTTATTGTGCTTTTGATTACAATATTGACTAGTCTACACTGTTCTTACATAATGATATAAATACTGTAACAACGAAATATTTTTAGAAACCATTTTTTTTTTAAGTGTAACCATGGAGTTTCTTGCCGGTTCTTCTCCATAGGAAACGACCAATTTGGAACCGTGCAGGCTTATGAAAAATAAAAACCATTTTGATTTTTTTTTTGACTGCTCTCTGCACTCTGCCCAAGAGATGTCATTGGATGTTTTTCCCGCCTCAAAAAAGATATATAACGATTTATGTGAAAATACATATTTTTATTATTTTCCTACTGGTGATTCATTTTATTTTCTTTACTGACTTGTTGCAATAACATTGAGAGTGAAATATTTATTTGGGCAAGCTATCATATTTTTTACATAAAACAATAAACAGTAACATGTATTCGGGATACGCAATATTATATTGAACCAACACGCAAGGAAAACGCAAAAACAACCAATTTTATGAACATTTGTAATGAAATGTTCTAAAATAAAATGAACAATCAGCTTTTAAACAAATGTACTTTATTTTTACTGGGGACCCGCTCCAGCTTCGCACGGCTGAAATGTTGATATTATGCATGTATTATACATATAAATCCTTCCTCTTGAATCACTCTATCTAATAGAAAAACCGCATCGAAATCTGTTGCTTAGTCTTATAGAAGTAAGCATACATAGGGACAGACAGCGGGAAGTGACTTTGTTTTATACTCTGTAAAGATGATTATTTATTATTATTACTAAACTGTAAAATTATCAGCTGTGTCAAATTAATTTGAGTTCCTGAAACGATACTTAGAAAAAAAAAATAACTAATCTATGGCATGACCGTCAGAATGTATTGAAAGAAAAGAAAAGAAAGTTCAAAGAATGGCAGCGTATAGGAGAGGAAGACGATAGTTTGAAAGCTGAAAAAAAGAGGGAGTATGATTTGTTGAAGAAGAAAGCTAAAAAAGCCGTAGCTTTAGCGAAATCAAAGGCTCACAACAAATTGTACGACCAACTGGACAGTCCTGCAGGCCAAAAAGAGCTCTATCGCCTTACTAGAGTAAGAGAGAGAAAGGCGAAGGATGTTTGTCAGGTAAGATGTGTAAGGGATGAAGCTGGAATGGTTCTATCGAATGATGAAGAAATCAAGGACAGGTGGAAGGACTATTTTGAAAGACTGATGAATGAGGAAAATAATTGGAGTGGAAGTTTAGAGAGTAAACCAATAAATGTTGGGTTAGTAAGAATGGTTAGTATGGATGAAGTCAGAATAGCAGTAAATGGTATGAAGAATGGTAAAGCCATTGGTCCAGATGGAATACCAGTTGAAGTGTGGAAGTTATTGAAAGTGGATGGATGGATGTGGTTGGCTTTGTTCTTCAATAAGTTGTTACGGGAAGAAGCCATACCTGATGAGTGGTGCAACAGCTCTTTGGTGCCCATTTTTAAAAACAAAGGTGATGTGCTTGAGTGCAACAACTATAGAGGAATAAAGCTAATGTCACATACCATGAAAGCCTGGGAGAAAGTGATTGAGAGAAGGTTGAGAGAAGAGAGTGAAATTTCACAGAACCAATTCGGTTTTATGCCTGGTCGCGGCACAACGGATGCCATTTTCGCTATACGCCAGCTGTGTGAGAAATACAGAGGTGCACATAAAAACTTGCACATGGTATTCGTTGACCTCGAAAAGGCATACGACCGGGTGCCTCGTGAGGTGCCTGGGAAGTATGTTCAGTTGATCCGAGCGATGTACAGTCGATGCAGTACCCAAGTCCGGTCTACAGCGGGCACCACTAGCAGCTTCAATGTGGCTGTCGGCTTACATCAAGGGTCGGCTCTCAGCCCTTACCTCTTCCTGATGATAATGGACGCTCTTACGTCGGACATTCAGGAAGAGGCTCCCTGGTGTATGTTGTTTGCTGATGACAATGTGCTGGTTGCCGAGAGTGGCCTAGAGGTCCAGAATAGATTGGAGGTGTGGTGGCACAGACTGGAGAGTGTTGGCCTGAAAGTAAGCAGAACTAAAACGGAGTACTTGTTCTGCGACTTCGGCGGTCTCTCCGGTCCTGTAGCTTTAGCTCTCGCCGGAACGCCCATACCAATCTGTTCCGACTTTCGGTATCTCGGGTCGCTCGTCCAAGGCGATGGTGAGGTAGACCGAGACGTAACGCATCGGATCAACGCAGGATGGATGAAATGGCGACAGGTCACGGGAACAACTTGTGACCCACGGATGCCCCTGAAGTTGAAGGGTAAAATTTACAAGTCCGTGATAAGACCTGTCATTCTGTATGGATCAGAATGTTGGGCTGTTAAGAAGATGGATGAAAAAAGACTGCATGTAGCGGAGATGAGAATGTTGAGATGGATGTGTGGTGTGACGCGAATGGATAAAGTAAGAAATGAGTATATTAGAGGAAGTTTGAAAGTGGCGCCAGTGACTGAAAAGTTGAAAGGAAATCGTTTGTCTTGGTATGGCCATGTAAAGAGGAGAGATGAAACGCATGTTACGAAAAGAGTTTTGAGTTTACACGTAGATGGATGGAGAGGAAGAGGGAAGCCGAAGAAGAGATGGATGGATTGTGTGAGAAGTGATATGAAAGAAAAGGGAGTTAGTGATAGTGTGACGGGTGACAGGACAGAGTGGAAGAAAAAAACATGTTGCGCCGACCCCAAGTAATATGGGATAAGGGTAGGATGATGATGATGGCATGACCGCGGCGAAGGTGGAGCGACGATCTCGTCATGTTCGCGGGGCAAACCTGGCCGGAGGTCGCCCTAGACAGAGAGGTTTGGAAGGAAAAGGGGAGGCCTTTGCCCAGCTGTGGGACATCATCATCATTAGCCTTTTAATGTTCCCACTGCAGGGACACAGACCTCCTCTCTCTAGGAGAGGGAATGGGCCATAATCCACCACGCGGGCCCAGTGCTGATTGGTGGATGTCACATGTCTTCGAATTTTTGGTTCTAGGACATGCCGGTTTCCTCATGATGTTTTCCTTCACCGTTTTGAGAGCAGTGGTGATGAAATAAATTACACTAAGTAATGCGCCTGGCTAGGTTTGAACCCGCGACCTACGACTCGTAAGTTGGGGCCTTTACCACTCGGCCACCACTGCTCCCATACACTGGGTTATTAAAAAAAAAAATCTATGGCATGGCACTTGACATGCCATTCCTATAGGTTTGATTTCGCAGTCAACTAACAAGATGATCAAATCCAAGGCGCTGATCATGCTTTTTGCACATCAATTGACACTTGACAAGAGATTTGACACCTAGTTAATTGATTTTTACGTTGATCGGGCTCTCGGAAACCGGGTGTAAATCTTTGATCGATCCCAAAATTATTTTAAATCAAATATGCATTTTTTTATAATATTGCTTAGAAAACTATTACTACTCGCAGTCGTTTAATTTTATTTTTGGCATTTTTGATCTTTTTTTTATGGGAATTATTTTCGCATTGTCAAGAAAACGTAGATCAGTGGCGGTCCCTTCATACAAGCCCAAAAGCCGAAATTCGGCATGCCTTACTAAAATGCTCGATAAGAATCAATATCAAACCCGAACAATTTAAAAGTTCGCGCGCTTAATTCTTATCAAAATAACACAAAGTATCTACTTAGGCCCGCCCGCTGCATTACACATCGCGATTGTTCGCGCGCTTCGCTTACACTCGGCACTATATATAGCTATCTCGCTTACACTTACCGGCTTTTACCGGGCTTTCAATGTCTCTTTCGCACTCATAGCGATGTGCCGTATAAGTACTTATGACGTTTTGCGTCTACAAATCGATCAGTATAGAAGATTTAAGCTGGGCATGCGCATGAAGTTGTACGCGTATGCGTGACCTTGTCAGCTTGCCACATCTATAATGTTGCCGTTTTAGCAACGTTGTGAGATCTTGGAGACTTTTAACGAGTTTGGAGACTTTTTTAAAGATTTAGCAACAGTAAAAACTAGCGGCTTTTTAAAATAACGAAATTAAATATTCAAGCGTTAACTTAAAAATAAAAAAAATGCACTGGAACTTTGCGTAAATAGTTTTTGACACTCGAGTGCAACTAACTTCAGTTTTATTTGCTTTAGTGGGAAAAGTTTTGTTGTGTGTTTTCTTAGATTTTCCCAGTGTTATATGTTACTGTTTTGGTGACTTACCTACAATAATTTAGGTAATTGTACCTTGTGAGGATTTAAAATGCGTTCGAGTTTTGATTGGCGAAGATAAGGTAAAATCTTTAAACTTTGCTCAGAAAAAACAGTTAATTTCTTCATTAAAACCGACGCCTAATCTGTGTATTTCTCAGTCTAGTAAATCGCATAAACGAAAATTTAATAGATCAGTGTATATATAAATTACTCACATTTTCCTACAGAGGGATTAGATTCATTATTTGACATTTATGCAAACTATTTCGACAAAAAAACAATAAAAAGTTAATTGATTTGCCTGTATTCTAGTCCTGATCTAAAAGATCGTAATGTTTTGGAATTAATTGATTTCATTCATGAGAATAACCTCGAAAATGCCGTTCCTGAATTGTTAAAATTAGTGTATCTTGTTTTAACTATTCCGGCTGTAATGTAAGTCAAAGTCAAAATCTTTTTATTTCACATAGGCCTACATGGGCACTTGTAAAACGTCAGAAGCTAGTGCACGGTTCGAAATTGGTCGTTTCCTATGGAGAAGAACCGGCAAGAAACTCCATGGTTACTCTTTTAAAATAATTGTTTCTTTTACAATATTTCCATATTACAGTATTATCACATTGATTATGTAAGGACAGTGCAGACCAGTCAATATTGGAATCGTACCGTAAAAGTGGTAAGAAGTAATCTAAGAGTTGCGTCTACAATGTTCTCACATTCACATAATTGAAAGAAGCTATACAAAAGAAAAATAATCACAATTCTCTGTAAGACAATTACATTATATTACGGATCTATAAAATGGTAATCTAGGGAATATTGTATGAATACGTCATGTAATTTAATCATTTCAGAAAGATAGACAATTCCTATTAGAATGTAAATAATTAATTTAAATACCTTTTTATATTCTATGTAGGTATTTTTTTACTTTTGCTTTGGAACTTTCTGTTTTGTTTTTTTTTTGTCTGTAACCTGTTAGTCCTGTTAGGAAGCAATCAACTACTTACCATAACTTTGTTTCCTCAAGCAATGAACCAAATCAAATGGCTTTTTTCAAAGCCACCGGAGGTATGCAATTGCTAATATGTTTATTATATTCAATCTAGTACTAGCATGCCTTCAGTGAGTGAAATTGAATAAAAAATAGGAAAGAAGATTGATGAATTCACTTTTAATTTATTGTATCTAACCAGTAGTTTATGAGAAAATTGCAATGATCCATACGTAGGTACTTACATACTCAGTCCAAAACTGAACTTTCTTTTTTTGAAATTGGGTAAAATTTTTGGGCTTGCCTTATATTGAAACCCTCGGCACGCCACTGACGTTTTTTTTTTTTTTTTTTATGGTAGGTGAAAATCATCCAATGACGAAACCCACTCTTGGGCGGAGCGGGAGACCAGTGTCAGACTCTTACTGACTAAAAAACCTACCCCGTACCTTCCTTGCCTTATTCCTGGAGTCGAGGTAACAGTTTTCCACCACCCTCTAGACTTCAGGAGGCTTCGACCCTGAAGGGCCCCTGCAGTTTGCTGACAACTCCTTGAGGCGCGCGGGAACGGTGCGCGCCGTTGACGACTTAGACTCGGTCTTACCAGACGACCGGACGGCGAGCTACCCATTGCTCACCGTCCGCGAGCCAGTGTCTACGGTGGCCGGATATCGGCAGGATCGCGGCGGCGACGGCTACGGCGAGTACGCCGTTGCCTTTGCCTTATGCGGTCGGCCTCCTCCTTTACGAGCATTACTGCTTCGCAGAAGGAGGCGACCGCCTGCCATTCCTCTTCGCTGCGGACCATGGCCTGAACCAGGGCCCGGCGCGAGAGATCGCCGCCGCCGATCACCCCCACGAGGACACGGCGATGCTCTTCCCAAGCAGGGCACACCTCCACCGTGTGCTCCACCGTGTCCTCCGGGCTCGCCTCACAGTGGCGACACCCGGACGTCTCTTCCGCACGAATCCGGTGCAGGAATCTCCCGAACTTCCCATGTCCGGTGAGAACCTGCGTCATGCGGAAAGTGAGGACGCCGTGAGGTCTATCCAGCCACGCCTCAAAGAGGGGCACTACCGCTGAGATTACGGTGTGCCCAGCGCTGGGTTGCGACAGTCGCTGTTTCCACTTCACCATGAGATCTCGCCGGAGCTCCTTCCGCCACGCCTCGACATGTTCGGGCAGCGGGTCTTCGCCCCGGCGTTGCATCTCCACGCGCTGGTCGTGCATGCGTGCAAGGACTGTTGCCTCCAAATCCCATGGTGGTATGCCAGCAAGGAGGCTCGCCGCCTCGCGGGACACCGTGCGGTATCCCCGCACCATCCGGATGGCCATGACCCTCTGGCAGGCGTTCAGCTGGGCCGCCGGGCGTTTACGACGCCACTGACGTAGATTGATGTTATTTGTTAACGATATTTTTTTTTATTCAGTAGGTAATGAATATGTAAATATATGTTTATTATTATGATAATTATTTAATGCATAGCTTGTTTAAAAAAAATAAAGAAATAATGCCAAAAAAAACTACGTTTAAGTACAGTATGGCTATCGGATCTTGGCGAGGCTAAGTTAGGCTTTGCGAACTTAAGCTCTCAAGTAGTGCACTTGAGTAAAAAAATAAAGGATAAAATAAAAATAAGTAGGTAAAAAAAATAAACGCCAATAACTGTTTTTAACTGCAAAAACAAGTGCAAATTGCATTTATTTGTTTAAAGCATTTACTTTTTTACGATTGCACAAACGCTAAAATTCACAGAGATTAAGTTGTACGGTGCGCACTGTACCAACAAAGGAATATAATTAAGAACCACTGAGCATGCAACTGAAACTCAAACGGGTGCAACTCGGCTCACACTAATTTTACACTTAGATTATGGTACAAGAAAACCTCTAATCGAACCCTAAAAACGCACGTGAATCCGCGGAAGATAGATATTCTGATATTATTTGATTTTATAACAATGAATTTGATAACAGTGTCATTTAACACATAAATTAATTGCATCTGTGGATGAATCGCCACAATTTTGCCAATAACACGTGCGAACTCTGAATAGGCAATCAAACGCTGGAAAATAAACAGCAAGTACTGGTAGTATTAAAAAAAATAAGTTAAAAATTACAAATACAAGTATCTCTTTACAGACGCAAAATGACGCTATTATTATTATGACAAAAACTCATGAAAGCGAAACAGAGACAAAAAGAAGCATAAATAAACACTCACTTGACATAACGCCAATATGTTATGTACCAACTTAACAGACCATAAAAAAGCAATGTTGCCACACGCGTTTACGATGAACTTCATAACCAGCATGATCTAAATCTTTATCTTGGCGCAGACTCTAACAATGGGCTTAAACTTACAAGTAAAGACGAAAGAGCTTTGTAAACTTTATTTTTCTTTCATTCTCAGTTCTGCATGAATGTTTGTGAGTAAAACGGGAATGCGAGCGACTGAGGGTTTACTTAGCCAACACAATTTTAAGGAAACTCTAATGAGTTCCATATTCATTTTCGTATGTTGGTACCGAACTTTGCCCTCAAAAAGTAAGGTTCCTTATTATTGTTTATTGATCGTTTTAGGGTTGTCCTGACGGAAAATGCGTCGCGTATTATCGGTCGCGTAACGCTAGAACAGACAAATATATAACACTAGCCTTCTGCCAGCGGCTTCGCCCGCGTTTTTTTTTTTTTTTATTTTTTTTTATTTTTTTTTTTTTTTATGGTAGGTGAAAATCATCCAATGACGAAACCCGCTCTTGGGCGGAGCGGGAGACCAGTGTCAGACTCTTACTGACTAAAAAACCTACCCCGTACCTTCCTTGCCTTATTTCTGGAGTCGAGGTTACAATTTTCACTTACCCTCTAGGCTCCAGGAGGCTTCGACCCTGAAGGGCCCCTGCAGTTTGCTGACAACTCCTTGAGGCGCGCGGGAACGGTGCACGCCGTTGACGACTTGGACTCGGTCTTACCAGACGATCGGACGGCGAGCTACCCATTGCTCACCGTCCGCGAGCCAACCCGCGTTAAAGTAGGGTTCTCCATACAAACTTTAGACCTTAAATGCCTTTAACGGCTCTATTTTGAAAAACCCCTTTCTTAGTGTTCGCCTACGTCATAAAAGCAAGCCTTGTGCAAAATTTCACTCTCCTAGTCCCAATAGTTTCGGCTGTGCGTTGGTATGTCAATCAGTTTCTCCTTTTATATATGTAGACAGATGATACGATAATGCATAGAGGGTACAACCATGATAAGTTTAACGCATTTTCCGTCAGTACGAACCTTTAATTTTCACTTAATCTTTCGATTACCGTAATAATATATAGTCTTTTAATTGTGTCTGTAATTCGACTGGCCTGTCAGTCTAGTAGTTAGTGACCTTGACTGCTATGCCGGAGGTCGTGGGTTCGATTCCCACCCAGGACAAATGTTTGTGTGAGCCCTGGGGCTCTGAGACTAAGGCAAGTAAGGAACGGGGTAGGTTGTTTAGTCAGTAAGAGTCTGACACTATTTTACGCTCCGCTCCTGGGCGGGACCTCATCATTGGATTTGACAGGTAAGTTTAAGGAACTTACCTGTCAAATTTTAAGTTTGTAGGTGTTATAGATTTTGTGATTAATCAGATAGCGGTAGGTAGATTATCGTAGTGTAATTTACAGTTGTATTGATTTTCAACGAAAAAATGTTTCCCTCAAATATCCGATTTCATGAAATGGGTTACTTGAGGCAAATATTTTTGGGGCTTTAATTCGCACTGTATTACGCTGCGAGCTCATTACAATTTAAATTACGTATACTTAATACAATATTAAAAGTCGGTTACAAGCTCCCGACCTACCTCCGCCCTCCTTCTCCGCCCGATAAAAAACAGCCTGACATGTGTGTAAACAGTTCGTTTTCCATAAATAATTACTTTTCGATATTTTATATCGTAACCACCGTGTTTCTTGTTATAAGTTATGCAGCTATTTTCAGAAGGCGAGTTGTACATTTTGATACAAGTGCAAAAAGTTTGTCATTGCATCAGTGACAAATTTGCACGAGTATCAAACGACATTTTTGAACACAGTTACGAAGAAATATTCTCATTCAAAATTAAGTTACACGGTTGTTTTCAGAAGGCGAATTGTACATGTAATTTTGATACAAGTGCAAAAAGTTTGTCATTGCAGCAGTGACAAAATCGCACGTGTATCAAACGACATTTTTTAAAAGAGCTATAAAGAAATATTCTCATTGAAAATTACGACGTGGTTTTGTTCATTTCGTACTGAAGAAAAATTTTCCAAAGCTGTATATTTTAGTTTTGATGTAGGTGGTAAGTATTTTTTACCTTAATCATAATATCTGACGGCAGCGGTGCGCGTAACGTCTAAAGAATTCTCTTTTCATCTTAATTTTTTTTTACAGGTACTTAAATAAATAAGTTAGTTATTAAGACTATTATTTCATAGACTGTTTTCCTCTAAGGAGAGAAAAGAACGAAGAGCAAAGGTATCAAAGTCGTTTGAATTTAGAACACACATAAATATTAATTTGCTGGTAATAAATTCTGTATGCATTATTAAAGTATTCTCTTTACAGCTGATGTTTTTTATGGCAGGTAAAAATCATCGAACGACGAATTCCACCCTTGAGTGGAGCGGGAAACAATGTCAGATCCATACTGACTAAACCACTTACCCCGTGTCTTCCTTGCCTTGATCCCAGGTCCCCGGTCATACACTTCCGCATCGACCCTTGGTCCCAGGAAGTTTTGACCCCGCTGGGCCCCTACAGGGGTGTGTCGTCGACGATTTCGGCTCCCCTATGGCGTGGCTTACCCCTTCCCCCTATGGCGTGGTCACTCTCGGATTGCATACAAAAGAAAGAGATGGACCACAATACTTTCAAATATATATATTTTTTTTAAAAGTCCACAAGCACATTTACAAGATAAAACCCCTGTAACAGCAAAACATGGTTTCTAAAATCGTCTGACAATCAATCGGAATTTTGCATCTATATTAGTCTAGTTTTTAACAGATAAAAGTTCGCGGCAACTTCATGATTTTTTTCTGTTGTCCTAAATAAGCTATTTTTGTTTTAGACACACTACAATTTAGCTTCTATTCTGAAGAGTAGCATTTTTTTATTTACTGTTTTTACTACAATGGATCAAAAACTTTTGCATATTATATAAAACTCTCGATTCCCATTAACATTTATTTCCTTCGTTCTTCTTGTTTTTGGAATAGCTTAAAAATACCTTCATCTTTTGAAATGATACGGCGTACGGCGAATATCCACCCTTACGTTGTTGAGACACCTGCGGCCCGGACTAAGCGTTTTGCCTCGTCGTTTATACCGCGTACATCGAGGGACAGGAACAGATTGCCGGCTGCAGTCTTTTCGTCAGATTATAATTTAGGTTAGGTTAGTTTATTAAGAGCCTATTCACTCTAGCCTTGAAGACGGCTAGAGTGAATAGGCTCTTAATAAACTAGGGCGCCTTACCATCAACGATTGCATCACTGCTTACCATCAGATGGGATCGCAGTCAAGCACTAGTTTATAACAATTTAAAAAAAAAAGATGTTTCAGTTACGTAGAAGGCTAACAAGAGGCTATCTCATTCAGTACTGTCTCTAAGTTTATTAAAAAAACAATTTTGTATATGTCATTCAGTTATATACTTACTATGTGTACATGAGGCAATTTACTACATCGGTCACATTTGAAGTGGCCTCCTGTTGTCAAGTGCTCGTAAATACTGCCACTAAGTAAGGGTCAAGTTGTATGTAAGATGCACGTGTTCCTAATAGCAGTGTCCATGTATCACCCAGTATATGATGTAGTATCTAGAGCGAGGCAGGTTCTTGTAAATTATTTTGTGTAACGGCCGTGGGTGCAGTGGGGAATTTAGTGCAATGGACTTGGATATAAACTACACAGAAAAGCTCAGCATTGTACTGGTTTCTACTAGATTTTCACCGTTACAATCTGGATTTATTTTTGTGCTTTTTTTCTACTTGTTTGTCATCGTCATCATCCTACCCTTATCCCATGTTACTTGGGGTCGGTGCAACATGTTTTTTTCTTCCACTCTGTCCTGTCACCCGTCACACTATCACTAACTCCCTTTTCTTTCATATCACTCTTCACACAATCCATCCATCTCTTCTTCGGCCTCCCTCTTCCTCTCCATCCATCCACGTGTAAACTCAGAACTCTTTTTGTGACATGCGTTTCATCTCTCCTCTTCACATGTCCATACCAAGACAAACGATTTGATGTAGTTTTTTTCTACTTGTTTGTATTAAGGGTTAAATGTAATTTTGCATTAATGACGAACCACTTTAAAAACAAATTCAAATTTAAACTTCTAAAACGAAGTAAAGTTAAAATCAGGAACTGAATTAATTTTGCTAAAGTTCTCCCTAGTATGAATGACCTTTAAATAAGCCTACTTTACAGTTTGAAATTCTCTTAATTTGGATTTAAACGTTGATGTTTTTATTAATTTTTGGAAAGAACTTACATTTTGTTATTGGAACTTATCAATCCCTTTTTCAAATCCCTGTCCTATGTAGTTTGAAGTATCTTAATAATGAAATTAACTGCTCCCGAGGGTGGAATCCATCAATATCCAATTCGCTAAAGTTAATCTATGGTAGTGGATCAGACGGTGAGTGGGGTCCTATTGACATGTCCAAATGTACGATCAGTGACTGAAAGCCGTTCTGAGAAAACCCGGCTTTGATATAGTAAATGGGTTTACAGTTAAAATACTACTAAAAACGACAACTCGATAATCTGATATAATTAATCGTGATTTGAAAACTAAATGTTGTCAAATGTCTACCTACTTACTTGTTCTAGGAATTAAGAAGAAACATTACTAATTTTGGTAATTCTATGAATAACAATTTTCATTCTAGTTATGCTCACATTGGCTTACTATCTCACTTGATGGAAAACAAAATTACCTATTGTCGAAGTGGAGTATGTTTGCCTCGAAGTATAAGTTCACTCTGGACTTAAAGATCGCCAGGTTGTAGCTCTCTGTCACAAAACAGACTTCGGCAGGAAATCCTTAACAATCAAGCCAGTTTAATTATTGATAAACTGGCTTGATTATATAATATACAATAATAGAATACTGACTGAATATACAACAAACAACAACAATAATAGAATACTATAATATACAATAATAGAATACTGACTTTGACAACAATATTAAACTTGATAGAATATTAAAATAGATACTTACATTAAAGATGCTTTCATATTTGTTTACTAGCGGTAAGCATGATTTGCAATTCAAATTCATTAACGTAATCTGTATAAATTGCTTTTCATCAATTGCTTTTAGTCATCAGTAAATACATTCCTATACAACTAGTGCAACCAAATATCCGTAGATGGCAAATACATATACTCCCATTACAGTAGATCTTACGAAGAAATTTATACTCCAAAGTTAGTAGTTAGCATGAGTATTGGGGTTACGATAAGAATTTTAATGAAACTACCTGAGCTGGGATAGATTAAGTGAAATTTATTGAAATTTAACTTTAATTTTGATGTAGTTTAGTTTGAGAGTCAATATAATATTTGAAGATTCAATTCACATAGGGTATCCTATTTATTTATTTGTAAACTAGCGACCCGTCCCAGCTTCGCACGGGCGCAATGTTGATAGAATAGAAAAGAATATTACTTTATTTATTTATATTATTAACTAGCGACCCGCCCCAGCTTCGCACGGGTGCAATGGTGATATTAAATATATTATGCATGTAATTTACACATACACCTTCCTTTTGAATCACTCTATCTATTAAAAAAAAAAACCATCAAAATCCGCTATTTATAGGCACGCTCTTGCCGCACCGGGCGGTAGGCTGGTACCGCCGCAAATGCTACGTCCCGCAATTTTTAAATCTGTAATATCTTCAAAAATATTCACTTAAATCATACGGTGTAAAGGGCCATATAGATCTATATTAAATGAACAATGTATTCAAGGTATTTAATTGGTTAAGGATTAATGCTGTATTGGTTAAAATCGCTTCGAAAATTAAGAGATAGACATATACCATCGCGGACTTTTCTGTAGACCTTTTCAATGTGTACAATACTTAGTACATTATTTTGATAAAACTCGTAGGGTTCAGCCTGCGTTTGCAATGTAAGCGGAAAAAATGTAATTATTTTCGACATCACATTAGAAACCTCAAAAATAACAGTACTTCTCCACTATTTAATGGATATTATTATACATATAAACCTTCCTCTTGAATCACTCTATATATTGAAAAAACTGCATCAAAATCCGTTGCGTAGTTTGAAAGATTTAAGCACTCAAAGGGACATAGGGACAGAGAAAGCGACTTTGTTTTATACTATGTAGTGATTGTTACTTTTTTGGTGTACAAACCAAAAAAGTAACAATTAATAATAATTATTATTTATTATTATTAATTATTGTATTAATTAAATATATTGCATTGTACATATAAAAATTCCTGTTGAATTATTCTATCTATTAAAAAAAACCGTATTAAAATCCGTTGCGTAGTTTTAAAGATCTAAGCATACATAGGGAAGAAGCGACTTTGTTACACAAAACGGTTACTATTTCTAAAAGATATAGAATTAATAGCTTTACCCGCGGCTTCGCCAGCGTGGTATTGGGGTTGCCCTATACAATATGATAATTTTACACTTGATCAAACAAAATGTGATATCCCACAGGAACCTTATGTTTTTCCGGGATAAAAAGTAGCCTATGTCCTATTCCGGAGTTTATCCTATGCCTGTGCTAAATTTAATCCAGATCCGTCCAGCCGTTTTGGCGTGATTGAGTAACAAATATCCAAACATCGTAACTTTCGCATTTATAATATTAGTAAGATTATGCTTGGCTAGATTCACTGTCCGCTTGACTAGTGTAGGAGTGCTCTCGAGCATATATCGCAAAGTATTCCAGGAATCCTTCACCACCGACAACTATAGCGTAACGTAACTGCCTTGCAAGTCATGATTGTCAAAGGAGCCTCTTGATCTCAGACAGGACCTTACCGAGTTAGTGTTACGAGAGTTCTCACGATGACAATTTACCGAGGTACTGCATCGTCGCTTTCCATCAGGTGAGATAGTGGTCAAGCGCGAACCTATAATCAATAAAAAAAAAATAAAAAAAAAATATGGGGAAGATATAATATACTATATTAATATTAGTATATTAATATAGTATATGTCGGCGCAATAACAATAGTTTGTGATTTAAATCATTAAGATTTGTAATTAAAAAGCCCTAAAAATTAGTAGAAGTTCATTGCGATGTAAAATTAACGTTAGACAGCAAATAACTGTTTTTGTTATTGTTATTTAAACGTTTCGTTTCGTTTTTCTAAAACACGTGCTCGCCCCACTTAGGAGCGAAACATTATAAATAGGCCCGCACTGTCGGTGCCAAGGCATCGAAAATCAGGTTGATTCCGCGCTCGACGCTCGCCCCGAACGGTCGTGCCGCTACGCGCCCCACGCCCGCTCCGTGCCCGTGTCTGCATCCCGTCTCGCCGCCGCTCCAGCCGTGACGTCATCAGACGTCTCGCCGCCGCTCCAGCCGTGACGTCATCAGTGGTCGCCGACCGCTTCACCGATCCGAAGCCGCCTTTCTCAAGGCAGCGGACGATTATTTCTCTGTAACGAAAAATAACTCGTTAAACAGTGCCCCTTCAGGGAAAAGCCACAGTTTCGTGGTCCTTGGTTGAAACCTCACGGTGACAACGACGCCAAGGGGGTGTTGACCCGCTACACCCGCCGAACCCCTTCAGGGCTAGGCAGTTAATTGGAGTCGGGAGCTAGGTTTTGGCCTTGGGGGAGCTCCTAGTCAAACCTAAACTCCGAGTTCTCTTGCAGCTACACACCTGGTGTCGGTTGGGGTGTCTATCCCTTCGCACCAGACCCTGGTAGGGCCCGATCGCACATTAAGATTGGCGATCGGCTACAAGCTTAGGGCTCACCAATAGGTACTCACCTCCCAGCCTACACAAACCCTGCTGGGAGGGTCACACACCCCCGGGCCTGTCCACCCGGGGAAGTAGGATTCATAGGAACCTCCCCAAATTAATGGTAGGAACTTAATTCCTACCAATCATGACGGACGCGATAATAATCGCGTTCGTCAGGAACGTCCTGCTAAAGGACCCCGAGTTTCTCGCCAAATATGGCGGGAAACTCGCCTCCCTATGTCCCCCGACCCCGGCAACCGTCGCTGACTTCAGCGACGTTTTCTCGCCGGAATCCCCTCCCCCTGCCGAGAAAGGCACGCCGGGTCCATCGATGCCTAGCATCGATGAGCCTGCCCCCTTGCCGGCAGCTGCCCAGCGGCCGTCCGCCGCTCTAACCCTGTCCGAGGCGATGGACACTTCAGTCCCACCAGCCTCGGACGTTGACTCATCAACCTCCGCCTCCGACTCTTCCTCCTCAGAGGACGACTTCCAAGTCGTCCTAGGAGGAAAAAGGAAGGCGAAGAAGACGAAGGCAGGTAAGGCCAAAAAAACGGCCGACACCACCCCCATTGCCTTGACCCCCGCCACGCCCGCGCCCGCAGCTTCCCCAAGCCGCCCCACCCCCGCTTCTGCGCCCAAGAAGCAGCGCCCCCCCCCTCCCCTATACATACAGGAGAAATCTAAGTGGACCGACGTGTCCAAAATGTGCGTGGATCGCAAGATCCACTACACTAACGCCCGATCTTGCCAACAAGGCATAAAGGTCCAGACCGCAACGGCTCAGGACTACCGGGACCTGACCCGAGCCCTTAAGGAAAGGTGTGTCTCCTTCCACACCTATTCCCTCCCTGAAGAAACTCCGACCCGCGTAGTCATTCGGCGGGTCCCTAAAGAGATCACCTCCTCCGAGGTCATGTCCGACCTCATCTCCCAGGGAGTGCCGGTGCAAGCAGTGCACCGCCTCCACAAAGCTCGGGGCAGAGAAGAGTACGACATGGTACTCGTTATCTGTGACCCCACAGAGGGTCATCACCCCATCTTTCGCATAAAATCGGTATGCTCACTATCGGGCATATCGATAGAAAAACCCTTCCGCCCCACACTAGTCGGACAGTGCCATCGCTGCCAACTATACGGGCATTCCCAGCGAAACTGTTACGCAACACCCAGATGCGTCAAGTGTCTGGGTTCCCACGGAACAGCCGACTGCCCTCGCCCCAAAGACCGCACGCTGTGCACTGAGCCTCCCAGCTGTGTGCTATGCGGGCAAGCCGGACATCCGGCCAATTACCGGGGCTGCCCTAGAGCCCCGAGAATCCCCGCCAAACTGGCCAAGCGCACCGCCGCTCGTCAGTTGAGAGAGGTCCCGGCAAGCATCCCGGCCCCCAAACTCCCCGAACGTCTTGCCCCCCAGAGGCCCTCTCCTTGGAACATGCTCCAACACCAGAGAGCCTTCCCCGCTCTGGCGACGACCCCTAATCAGGTCCCAGCCTTGATGGCCACGCCCATCCCTGCCCCACCTTCCGCCCCCGTGGCCCCTGCCACTACAGCCCCCAAGGTTGCGCCCAAACGCCTAGCTGCCCCGGCAACTAAGCAAGCGCAACCTGGCGACTGTGGCAGCGAGGACCCAGTAGGGCTCATAATTCTGGAGAATTACTCCATCTTTATGACCTCGGAGGCCAGAGCTTTGTCAGCAGAGCTTAGTGCCGCCAAGCGCGCCGGCAAGCTGGATAACAGCGTGCGCGCCAGCCTGTTCCGAAAATACGACTCAGTCGTTAGGGAACTTGACCTCCTCCCCTGCCTTAACCGTAATGGATAAGCAAAAGGGAATATGCACCCATAAACCCAGATCCCTAATTATAGGGTTCTTCAATGCCAATGGCATTGGCAACCAGCGTGATGAGGTTGCCGTCTTCCTCCGCGATCACCAGCTGGACATTCTACTGGTCCAGGAGACCCTCCTTAAGCCCCACCGCAAAGATCCTAAAATTGCCAACTATCGCATAGTTCGCAACGATAGGACCCGCTGTCACCGTGGTGGCACCCTAATCTATTACAGGAAGGAGCTCCATTGCATCCCCCTGACCCCACCCGCACCCCAATCTCTATTGGAATACTCGGCCTGCAGACTAGGTATGACTGGTCATCAAACGATCACCGTCATATCCGCCTACTGCCCTCCGGTCAACTCTTCGTCGCAAGGAGCAGACGACCCCATCGCCTTCTCTAGCGACCTCACTACCCTATTCGGTCTGAGCGACTCCGTTATACTAGCGGGCGACCTCAACGCCAAACATCCCGCCTGGAACAGTAATACGACCAACCCAAGAGGTAGGGTCCTGTATAACTTAAGTTCCTCCCTCAACTTCGACACCATTGCTCCGATGGGTTTTACTCACTTCCCCCATAATCCAAACCATAGCCCAGATGTTCTCGATGTGGCGCTCCTAAAGAATGTAAGCCTCCGCCTACATTCTATAGAAGCAATACATGAACTCAACTCCGATCACCGCCCGGTGATCATGCACCTAGGCTCCCGCTCGGGTAACCTTGACCCGGGCCAGCCCCCTCCTTCCCAATTGATCACTGACTGGAAGAAAGTAAGCGACAGACTGAAATCTGCCACGTCACCTCAATTGGACACTATCCCTGACCACATAGTCTCTGTCACAGACACGACGGCGGCGATTGACTCACTCACCGAGCACGTACAATCTGTCCTGAACGAATGTTCTAGGGAGATTCCAGCGACGGAAGACCGCCGCTGGAAGATCCCGGACGATATACGGGCCCTGATGACTGAGAAGAACGCCGCCATCCGTGCGTACAGCGCCTTTCCCTGCGACGCTAACAAGGCCCACATGCGCAAATTACAGCGTACTGTAAGGAAGCGCATGGTGGAGCTGCGTTCCGCTCGCTGGGACAAGATGCTCAGCGAACTTGAGCCCACCCACCAAGCCTTCTGGCAACTTCAGAGGAAGCTACGCTCCACTGAAGAGTCCACCATGCCCCCACTCGTCCGACCGGACAAGAGTATCGCGTTCGATAACTCCGAAAAGGCGGAATGCCTGGCCGACAGCCTTGAATCCCAATGCTCGCCCAGCTCTCAACTAGTAGACCAAGCCCACATCGACATGGTGAATGCTGAAGTTGAACGTAGAGCCTCCCTACCTCCCGTTGAAGACCCTGACAATCCCCTAGCCCCTGTCACTCCTGACGAGGTCGCGGAGATCGTCAAAAAGCTTCAACCCCGGAAAGCCCCAGGCGCCGACGGCATCACGAACAGAGTTTGCAAACTCTTCCCCCCCCAATTAATAGTGCTAATGACCGCCATCTTCAATGGCGCATTAAGCAACAACATGTTCCCCCAAGCGTGGAAACAGGCTACTGTCATCGGTATTCCCAAACCTGGCAAACCCAAGTCTGACCCCGCTAGCTACCGTCCCATCAGTCTCCTCAATGTTCTCGGCAAAATCTACGAGAGGCTTATCTACAAGCGACTCAAAGATTACGCTGAAACCAAGGGTCTCATCCCAAACGAGCAATTCGGGTTTCACCAAGTCCACCGCATCGTTGAGCACCTAAGCGTTGGCTTCCAGCGCGGCTCGATGACGGGCGTCTTGTTCTTTGACATAGCGAAAGCATTCGACAAGGTCTGGCACAACGGCTTATTATATAAGCTGTACAAACTCGGCGTGCCAGACCGTCTCGTTCTCATCATGCGAGACTTCCTGTCGAATCGCACCTTTCGCTATCGTATCGAGGGAGCACTCTCCTCCCCCCACCCCATACGAGCCGGAGTCCCACAAGGATCAGTGGTTTCCCCCCTCGCATTCACGCTGTTCACCAGCGACATCCCCAAAAGTAAAAAGGCCCAGTTGGCACTATTCGCCGACGACACGGCCATTTACTACACCGGTCGTGACACCAGAGTCATCGCTCAAAATCTCCATACCTCCGCGAACACCCTGGGTGAGTGGTTCCGGAAATGGAGGATTGAGGTTAACCCTGACAAGAGTCAAGCTGTTCTCTTCACGAAACAGCGTAGGACCGTCCCCCCTCCCCCACCGATCACTATGTACGGCAAGCCTATCCCCTGGGAGAAGCAAGCAAAGTACCTCGGCGTGATCCTTGACCAGCACTTGACCTTCGCCGAGCACACAAAGCAGGCCCGCTCGCGTGCCGCTTTTGCTCGAGGAAGGCTCCACTACCTTTTGACTGCCCGCAGCAAATTGTCACTTAAGTGCAAGCTGCGCCTCTACACGGCAGTCATCCGGCCGATAATGACGTACGCGTGCGCCATCTTCGCACACGCTAAACCCCGTCACCTTCACAGGATGCAGACCCTCCAGAACCTGACCCTCCGTAAGATCCTTGACGCCCCATACTTCGTCCGTAATGAGAATCTACACTTAGATCTCAGAGTCCCCACCATCCAGCAGTTCATGAAACGCCTCTGCAAGCGTTTCTTCGATACCGCTGAAAAACACCGCAACCCCCTGATCGTATCGGCCGCCCGATACGAACCCTCGCGAATCTCCAAGGTTCGCCGCCCAAGGCACACCCTCATCACTCCTGACGACCCCACTACCCTGCTCCAAGAGAGCCGTAGGGAAACTAGTACACTCCGTCGGTACATCTACAAACCGCAGTCCTTCCGTCCTCGCCGTCGAGGCCCGCCGCGACAGTCTCGTAATTGTCCACCCCGACCCTTGCTCGAGCCAGCCCGCGCCGCTGAGCCGTAGTTTTAAAAGATCCCCTAAATAATCGTATGCTCGATCCAGCCCGTCCCTTGCTGCCCTCCCCCAGTGACGCCCTAAGCCGAGGCCCGTACCCCACCTGGGGTGCCCTTAGCGTAGTCGCTTAGTTTTTAAGTAATTAAGCCCTGGCTGGAGGCTTTGATCCTAGTATCGAGGCCGCCACAGGCAAGACCGGTTAAGCAGCCGACAACCTCATAGGTTGACCTGCGAGAGGCCATACAAAAAAAAAAAAAAAAGGTGCCAAGGCATTCTCGCTCGAGCCGCCGGACAGTACGGACCTCTTTGTGACGTCGTTACTCTGTTCGTTGAATATACGAAGTGTTAGATAACTTGTGAAGTTTTATTTTGAACATCCAAATATGAGTGACCACCATGAAGATAAAATCGATGACGTCAACACAGCTGACGTCACACTTTTTAAAAACGCTACGAAGGTGCCTTCTCCGTCATATATTATTACACAATATAGTATACTAGCTTTTGCCCGTGGCTTCGCCCGCTTGGTATTGGGGTTGCCCAATAAGAAGTTGTATATCCCACAGGAACCTTATGTTTTTCCGGAATAAAAAGTAGCCTGTGTCCTATTCCGGAGTTTATCCTATGCCTGTGCCAAATTTCATCCAGATCCGTCCAGCTGTTTTGGCGTGATTGAGTAAAAAACATCGAAACATCCAAACATCGTAACTTTCGCATTTATAATATTAGTAAGATTTACACAAATTAGTATTTGTGTTGGTGACTTCACCCGTGTGAAGGCAGGGCGAGTCGCTAGTTATAGCTAACTAGCTTTTGTCAGCGGCTTCGTCTGCGTACATAAAATATAGCCTATGTCACTCTCCCTTTTTCCAATTGGACCAGTAGCTCCAGAGATTACCCCACAAACAAAAAAACAAAAAAAAAACAAACTTTACCTCTTTATTATATTAGTGTAGATGTAGATAATATCAATTACACGGTCAATAAAAAGTCATTGGTATTGGCTACCTACTCATACACTGAAACACGGGGCCCTACAGGGTCGAAGCCTCCTGGGCGAAGAGTTGATGCGAAACACCAGGGCCTTGGGAATAATTCGAGGAAGGCATGGGGTAGGTTTTTTAGTCAGTAAGAGTCTGACACTGTCTCACGCTCCGCTCAAGGGCGGGATTCGTCATTCGATGATTTTTATCTACCATAAAAAAAAAAACAATTTAACGAAGAGTTATGGACTTTCCGTTTATCGTGAAGTAATAATAATAAATTGAAGTTTATCGTGAATTGTGATATGGTTTTGTGACTTTCCAATGTAGCTTACAAGTTAAAACGTATTTCATACTGAAAAAATCGTACTGGTAAACTTCGTACCGCCAATTTTTTTTGTCGTTTTTACCGTTTAAACCTTCCGTGAACTTTTGCGAATATTTTATGACCAAAATTGGCGGAATGGATCCAGCCGTTGTCGAGTTTTAGCGAGATTAACGAACAGCTAAATAAGTTTTTATATATAAAACTAGCGACCCGCCCCAGCTTCGCATGGGTACTGATATTGAATATATTATGCATGTATTATACACGTAAACCTTCCTCTTGAATCACTCTATCTATTAAAAAAAATGCTTCAAAATCCGTTGCGTACTTTTAAAGATCTAAGCATACATAGGGACAGCACTAAGCAACTTTGTGTTATACTATGCAATGAAGATTAGGCAAAAACCTGCAGCGGCTGTAGATCGAATAGGGCAACTGAAGGAGCATAGGTGCGTTCTAGTCAGTAAAAGTCTGACACACTCCTCTCTAGTTCTATTCCGAAGCAGCAGAAGTTACTTATGATTTCTCAGACCAAAAAGAGTCTAAAACAAAAATAAACTCAACTACATGATTTGGATGAGTTTATGATTTGAAGATATATATATATATATATATATATATATATATATATATATATATATATATATATATATATATATATATATATATATATATATATATATATTCGACAACCATCACACAACGCCGTCTAGTCTCAAGCTAAGCAGAACTTATGTTATGAGTACTAGATTATCAATTCAATTCTGTAGGCACTTCAAAAAACAAATGAACACCTCATTGTCAAAATCCTTTTGTAGGGATCCGTACCTCAAATGGAAAAAACGGAACCCTCACAGGATTACTTTGTTGTCTGTCTGTCTGTCCGTCGGTCAAGACCTTTTATTTCGGGAACGCGTGGAGGTAGTATCGAGTTAAAATTTAAACCACAATTTAAACCACTCAAGTTTGCGGTCCCTTGAAGCTGTGATAAAATTAACAGAAACTTCTAAATTAACGGAAAAAGCAGATACGGTTGTTTATATCTCAAAATACGCGTATTTTGACACTCTCAAAGGTATCAAAATTCAGTTCTCGTCGACCTAAAACCCTGAAATTTGGCATGAAGCAAGGCTTATAGCACAAATATATGAATAAATTATAAAACTGAAAATTTATGGTAATGTCACATAAAGAACTTTTACGATTCGGAAACAATCTTCGAGACTTTATTCGGGAATTGAATTATTTTCATAAGTTCATTGGTAAGGAACCCTCAGTGTGCGAGTACGACTCGCACTTTACCAGTTCTTTTTTTTATAAGTGAGCGAAAAAGTAGCACTAGTGATTAAATTTTTGTTTCAATACTTTCTAAAAGGAAAACCAGTCAGTAAATTTAAAAGTATTTAAATAAAGAATATGATTAGGTTTATTTTTTTCTAGCTACCCGCCCCAGCTTCGCACGGGTGCAATGTTGATATTATGCATGTATTGTACATAAAAACTTTCCTTTGAATCACTCTATCTAATAAAAACACCGCATCAAAATTCGTTGCGTAGTTTAAAAAATCTAAGCATACATTGGGACAGACAGCGACTTTATTTTATGCTATGTAATGTTTTAAAGACAGTATAAACCAAAAAGAAAAAGCTATATCATGTTTTACCTATTTGGCGATATACCAAAATCGCATAAAAGGAAAATCTCTGTAATTAATAATATCTGTAATTTTCCGACAACCTTGTTTTAAAGTTGCATGTGTCGAAATGGTTTCCTTTTGTTTTATTTGCCTTTTTAACTACAACTGCATGCGGTTCCCTAGTTATTATAAATGCGGTAAAGAAATAAAACTTAACCTGAGTTGAAGGTATCATGAAACTATTTAACAGTGTTAACGTGGTTACCGGCCACCTACTCTAGTTAACTAACTTCCTATGAAATTAACCCAAATGTAAATGTAATAACTACTGTTTATTGGAGAATTCTTTGGTCGTTCTGAATCGTTTGTCGAAATTACCAATTCAATATTCAATTTTCATTGAAATGAAGAAATATTGGAAGCCTTTTAAGGGCTGGCAATAATGTCTTATATTGAATAGTATTTACATATAAATGATCAAGGTATAAGGAAAATTACCTATATAATTATATTATTTATACAACGTGTAACAAAATAACCATGTACATCAAGAATACAAAATTAGCCAGGCGCTCAGATTTACAGAATATTATCGAATGTCGTGAAGTTGACCCCGTAGTGTGTTTGTTATGATTTGAAATCAAGAATCATGCGATACCAAGAATTTGGTAATAATTTTTTGAAAAAAATATTTTAAGCTGAAACTTTGTGTAGAGATTATATCTGTCGGAGACGGCGTCGATTTGTTGACAACAAGACAAGGCACGCCATCTAGTGGCAACTAGAAGAACTAAACAAAGATGGCACGCTTGACAGAGTCGGACGTTTCCGCTTTGCTGCGAGCTTGCGGAGGAGGGAATCCGCCCTGGGAGCAGCGACTCTCTCAGCCAGCCCGTCGCAGAGTCAAGACGTTCTGAAACTGTCCGTTCTGTTGTAATTTGTAAAGTGATAACAGTGCACTGTACCGAAATGTATTGAGAAGTAAACCGATTCAACTCCTACCCGTTGTTATTCATTGCACGATACCCACATACGCCCACATGATAGATCTGATAGACCAGAGCTCGAACACCATCCTGGACACGAGCCGACATCAGAACTGGGATTCAATCGTGCAAATGAATCGAAAAGCTATGTGAGCAATAATCACGCAACACTGAAGAAAATGGCGAGAACAAACACAGTTGGCGGTTATTATTCGAAATTCGAAAATGAAGACTCGGATCGAAGCATGGACTTGAATGGTTTGATTAGGTTTTTACTGGGGTTTTTCCCTAATCCTGAGCAACGAATGTTGGACCATGGTGACGTTGTGCCCCCAGAGCGCAAACTACAACGTTCTACCCAGATTGTGAATCTACCCAAATTCGATCCGGAGAGATGAGAGCAATTCAGAAATCACTATGGAAAAATTTGACATACGCAAACTGAAAACAAGAATATTCAAGCCTCAAGACCACCGGCAACAAGGTAGCAAGCCAATCCAGGTCGGCTTTGGAGAGCAGAGTTCTTGATGGAGATCTGGATCCCTGAGAGAAGTGGCGCGGTGGTAACCGTGACGGTGCCGTTGTGACAGCGAGTGATGGGTTGACGTCGTGGTTGCTGATCTTTCATCAGAAAAAGGTCAGGTATTCTCATTCCACTTTTATTTTAAAGTTGAGTTCTCATTCGTCAAAGATTTTTTTATGGTGGGTGAAAGTCATCCAATGATGAAGCCCGCTCTTGGGCGGAGCGGGAGACAGTGTAGGTTGTCAGTAAATTTTGAGGTAGATGTAAAGTAAAAGGTTACATTGACAAGTGTAGGTGACATATGACGGTACTCGGTACAGATCATTACTTGTGTGGTTGAAATTGATAATAGGGGCTAAATCGCGATTTTATTACGTGAACCAACATCTATTTGCAAAATTAAATCTTAGGCCGTGAAATGTTGTTGCAAAGATTCAGTTGAATTAGTGACCGTGTCGCAGTTTTTGAAAATTGCTTAGGTCCTTGGCGTAAATAATTGTAATTACAAAGTACCCTTTCGATTTTTTTATGACGGTGACAGTTCTCCGAAATAATGTTGACGTTGTTGACACCGACGTGTCCTTGAACATAAACTTGCGATTGTTTCTGTGTCGTTTTGTTAATAATTGGACTATTTTACTATCGGTATGCTACAAACGCGTGCAATAAAAAGTGATCTAAATCGTTCGATTAATTTTTGTCTGTATAAAGACGACAATAGTGGTTTGGCGTGGATGAATTAAAAAAATTCGTTAGCGGGTAAATTAATTATTGTGCCACCGTTTAATTCAATGTTTGCTAGTTCAAGTTTTTTAGTTAAGAAATACGACGCGTCAAATTAAATATGCAGAGATTATCGAAGACTAAATAACAATACCGTACCAAATCGTTATTCGTTGATGTTTGTCTCGGATCAAATGTCTCAGTTACACGACCTAGGGTGGTGATTGTTGTATTTTCAATTACCTATTCCCAATGTTTGATTTAATTAAAGAGTATTGGTTGTCTTGGAGGCCTGTCAGACGCCGGGATGGTTGTCTTGAATGGCTGTCAGACGCCGCGTTGGTGGTTTTGAATGCCTGTCAGTCGCCGCGTTGGTTGTCTTGGAGGCCTGTCAGACGCCGGGATGGTTGTCTTGAATGGCTGTCAGATGCCGCGTTGGTGGTTTTGAATGCCTGTCAGTCGCCGCGTTGGTTGTCTTGGAGGCCTGTCAGACGCCGGGATGGTTGTCTTGAATGGCTGTCAGACGCCGCGTTGGTGGTTTTGAATGCCTGTCGGACGCCACGTTGGTTGTCTCCAATGGCTGTCGAACGCCGGAATGGTTGTCTTGAGAATGCCTGTCAGACGCTGGGATGGTTGTCTTGAAGGGTAATAAAACTATCAGACGCCAGACGGAGGTAGGAGGAAAATCAGAGGTTATAAAATGGACGTACAACAAAGTAGTTGAGATAATGAGATAATTAAGTTTACAATATGATCGGACATTTGATTTGTAGGCGTATCTTAATAGAAAACAATAGTTGGCATATTATAGGAAACCATTAAGTCGTCAGAGACTTGGCGATCCTGGAGGGATGCGCAGGTATGGAAAAGTGACTAGAGGTTACTGGGCTATGAGTAGCCAGAGGTCGTAATGTACAGCTTAATGATTAGTGTTTTGGATTAGTTTGATTAGTTGTGTGTACTGTGAAGGTATCACGACAGGTTAAGAAAGAAGCCAGAAAGTCATGTACCAGCCGAAGTACATGGTGATAGTAGTGGTAGCCTATGTTGTGGGGAACACGCAAGTAAGCGATGCGCGTTAAGCTTTGACGGAAGTGACTGGCCTACCCAATGTGATCCACAGGTGGTGGATGCACATGTGGGAAAGCAATTGTGATTGCAGTTCGGCAATGAGTGCCGTGGCGTTAGTGGCTTGCTTGTGGGGGTTCCTAAGGCTTTAAGATGAGAACAATGAACGTTGGTACATGACTGGATGACAATTTCTATTATCCAAAATTTTGATTTGGTTTGTTAAGTAAAGTTTTGTTATCACATTGAGCGATGGACTTCGTGTTGCGGGTTCGATTCCCGCTCGAAGCAGACATTTGTGTGGCCTGTAAATGGTCGCTCATGGTCAAGATGTGAATTTTTAATCTTGTGTGAGTGACACGTAAAGTCACACTTGCGTGTTTGGGAGTGCAATCGCGATGCGAGATTGATTCCTAGTGTTTGTCAGGAGTGACCGAGCTATATGATACTGCGAGATGTGTTTTGTTTCAGAGTAACACACAGCGATGGATGACTAGTTGGAACATTTCATCAGTGGACATCTTCCAGCTGAGGTGGCGATGACGACTAACACACGAGGACGTGTGTCTCGCAGGATGGCCGTGTCGGAGACGGCGTCAATTTGTTGACAACAAGACAAGGCACGCCATCTAGTGGCAACTAGAAGAACTAAACAAAGATGGCGCGCTTGACAGAGTCGGACGTTTCCGCTTTGCTGCGAGCTTGCAAAGGAGGGAACCCGCCCTGGGAGCAGCGACTCTCTCAGCCAGCCCGTCGCAGAGTCAAGACGTTCTGAAACTGTCCGTTCTGTTGTAATTTGTAAAGTGATAACAGTGCACTGTATCGAAATGTATTGAGAAGTAAACCGATTCAACTCCTACCCGTTGTTATTCATTGCACGATACCCACATACGCCCACATGATAGATCTGATAGACCAGAGCTCGAACACCATCCTGGACACGAGCCGACATATCCAACCTGTATTCTTCAGCGCTTCTTGATGTATACGGTTATTTTGTTACACGTTGTACATATAATTATATTATTTGAATTTGAGTTATACGCGGCAGTGATACAATAAAATTAGTTCATCCGTACGAATGGCTTCGGATGAATAATTCTATAGAAACAAATGACTAACGTAACCAGTTAGCATCGTGTAAAGTTTCCAAGTGGGCCGGCTCTACTTTATATGAACTAACTTGCCAACTTTCCTAAGACTGCGTTCGTCTGTTCAAGTTTTGAATTCAAATCTTTGGTTAGCACCTATGTGCTTCACAAACTTACGATAAACTCGAAGAACAAGAAAATGTTTTTCAAAATCTTCCGTCTGTCCTAACTTGAACATTGGCTGAAATTTTCCACTACGCTTTCGTACGTTGCTGATGCACCTAAATACGGATGGAGAATTGAAATCGGATTTTTACTAAAGCCTTGTAGAAAACGAGCGAGGATAGATCAGGATTCGATTAAACGTGTCTGTAGAAACCAACCAATATTATAGGTAAACGATTCGGGGAAATTATACCAAGCTGCGTAATGAAAATAACTTTATAGTATAAAATAACTAGCGACCCGCCCCAGCTTTGCACGGGTATTGAATATATTATTGTCTGGGCTGTCAGCATAGTAGTTAGTGACCCTGACTGCTATGTCGGAGGTCGTGGGCTCGATTCCCACCCAGGACAAATGTTTGTGTGATGAGCACGATTATTTGTTCTGTGTCTGGGTGTAATTTATCATATGCGTGTATTTAGAAATATACCTATAAGTATGTTTATCAGTTGTCTAGTACTCATAACACAAGCTCTGCTTAGCTTGAGACTAGACGGCGTTGTGTGATTGTCGTCGAATATTATTATTATTATTCAAGTATTATACACATAAACCTTCCTTTTGAATCACTCTATCTGTTAAAAAAAGACGCATCAAAATCCGTTGCGTACTTTTAAAGATATAAGCATACATAGGGCATAAGTAACTTTGTTTTATACTATGTAATGATAAGGATGATGAGGTAGAGGATGCGGCGAATAAAGAATTTCTTTGTTGTCCACATAACACAAGGTGTCACGTGAAATAAGCTCCAACACGAAAACGTTCGCGAACGAGACATTTTATTGACATTAAAGCTACGAGGAACAACGCTGTAACGAACGATATAGGGCCCGTGAATATATGGAAAGATATTGGACAATAACTTAGCACCAAATAGTCGGATTTGCCCTTGGGACAGAGGATTTTATTTGTCAAGCTTACAATGAGAATAATATAAATAATTTTATCCCATTTTTATTTTGGTTAACGCAAAAACGGTTTGGTCCAAATGTGTTTAACATTTTTATGATGCTGAACAAAATAGGTGTATAGTCTGGTGATTATTTGAATTGTAATTTTATTAGAAAGGTCCATTTTATGTTACTATATCTTTGTTGTTTTTGCGAATAAATTCACATTTTAATGATTGGATTGACTTCAGTAGTCATAAGAAGTAGTGAGGACCACGTAGTACCTATAAATCGCTCTGCTCTCTATTTTTGAGGTCAGAAATCATGAAATAATTTATGTCTCTCTTCGCTTCACTCAGGAGTTGAGCGAGTGAGTTCGTCAGACTTTTACTGACTAAAACCGACCTGTTTCTTCAGTTGCTCTTTGCGTTCATAGACTACTCTTTCGAATAAACCCGGTCACTGTTGACTTAGTGGTCCAATATAAATAGCAAATCCAATTACCAGTTGACAACTCAAGCCAGAGCCACTTAGCGCAGGAAAGTGAGAGGATCCGACCAACCCCCCTAGCCAAGTTACAATCGTTTCGTTTAGAGTTAATGATTGTAGTTGGCCACGCCCCCAATTGCCATGATCGGACGGCATCTCAAAAAAGGAATTGGGGGCGTCAATTACAAGCGCTAACTGTAAACGAAACGATTGTAACTTGGCTAGGAGGCAGACCAGGGAAGGGAAAGGACTAAATATTAGTATGATGTAGTATTTCTTTTGTTTTGTAGACCTTTGGTCTCGTTCTCTATGTCCAAAAACTTGCAGCAAAATGTACTACTGCACGACCCAGCGATACACAAAACTTCTACGAGTCCCCTGATCTATAGCAATGGCTCCCAAACTGTGGTCAGCGAACATCGATCAGTAATAGATGGATGTCTGCGAACCACTGATGGCCCGCAAGAGCTAACTAAATGTGGTCCGTCGTCCGTCGGGAAGGCTTCCAATTTCTAACTTCTCAACTGACAAATGACATTGATGCGAACTGATTTTAAACTAACCAAAAAAAAGTTGTGCTTTTAAAAGTAAAGAACAGGTTTACTTACCACGATTTTTGACGTATGGTACGGGTTTATGTTCTTTTTAGTATTTGGTCCCTGAAAACTATAAAGCTCCAAGTCTTAGTATCGTCAGTACGTTTTTATAAGGGTTTTTTTATGGTAGGTAAAAATCATCCAATGACGAATCTCACCCTTGGGCGAAGCGGAAAACAGTGTCAGACTCTTACTGACTAAACAAACTACATTAAATACAATAAAGACAGTCGAAGATTGAGAGTGTGTGCGGTGTACACGTACATGTTTATTACTTCTTCATGCACGAACGGCTGAAAGGATTTCGTTGGAACTAAGGGCCGGGACACATAAAAACGACACGACGTCGTGTCGTTCCACGATACGGCGTCGTTTCACGATGCGACGTCGCGTCGTGGGAATCTACGTCGAGGATCGTTAAAAACTACGTCCTGACATCGTAAAGTACCACGATACACGGCTCCCGTTATTCATGATTGAAAAAAATGGTTGGATCCAGTATCTTCTGAGTTTCTTTCTATCTTTTCTTTAGCCGCCTTCTTAACAACAGCAGGAGCAGGACGCGTCTAGTGTGGTCTATTTTGTCAAAATTAACTGTGACAATTCACCCTGCATTGTATCGACGGCGTCGTGCCGTGTATCGTAGCACGTTACGTATCGTGGTACGACACAACGTCGTATCGTGTTTATGTATCCCAGCCCTTAGTACACAGGTAGATCATGTACTAGAATGGCTCATAGTATATTTTCTCCGGGGAGTATGTTCGTTTCGGGTAGTAGTCGCTTGCAACAGTAGAGTAGGTACTTATAATGATTTGATCCCTCAGTTCTCTCACCGTCAGTTCTAGCCCTTTATATTTAAGTTCAACTTTCCTTTTTAAATACGAGTCATCTTCGTGATGTTAATTAATCCTGTAAGACAAGCGCATAACATACAAGACAGCGCTTCCGTATTACATTAACCCATTATATTTATCCTTTAAATACTGCTTTTGCTTTAATCAACTCATATTTAATAAATTTCGCTTACTACTGCAGCTTATTTTGAATCAACAATATGTTTAACAGAATAACATTTTAAATACACAATCATTAACGAGAATTACCTATATTAATTTAATGAAATAAGAGGAAATATATTTGAACATTTTCCGTTAATGTCTGTATTACATTCAATTTGATGGGAGCCAAAGAATTGTGCAAATTAACAAAGTAGCAAAAATGTATCCGGGATAGTGATCCAATCTGTGTGAGACAGAAGCTTCATCAATCATTGTACCATTACCCAGATCAGATGCGTCAGGCGGTATCAAAGAAATGGGCTGTAGCTAATCACTACAGTCTTTTACGAATCCCCTAATTACATCGTCCCGTATTTCGCCATATCACATTTTTTATCCCCTGTTTTTGAAAGCTTAAAGGCATGTTCGTTATAAAGTGTTCATTCACGGTATTATTCGGAGTTTTTTTTTATGGTGGGAAAAATCATCTAATGACGAATCGGGAAATAGAGACGGAGCGGGATATAGAGTCAGACTTTTAATGACTAAACTAGCCACCCCGTTTACTTTGCCATAGTTCCAGGGCCCCGGTGTTTCGCTTTCGCATCAACCCATGGCCTCAGGAGGCTTCGACTCTGCTAGGTTTCTACGGTATTATTCGGTACCGTTGGGTATATAATTGGCTGCTACGCTGCGTGTCACGGGTTCGATGTCCACATCAAAAACATATTTTTACGACCTACTTGTTACTGGTGTGGGTGTATGTGAGTTTTACATATTTGTGAATGCGCTCACGATTCAGGAAAAATTACTAGTGTGGGGCAACGTTTTAAAAAGTAGGTCGTTTGGAGAAATACTTCAACTGGTTCTATTTCTACGAGTTGGTGAATTTCGTAAGGTTTAACATTAAGTATGTTAAAATTAAATAAACTAAATAAAATAATATTTAGTTTATTGAATTTTAATATAATGTGTGTGTGTATTTATGTAAATTGTAATGTTTTAAGATGGGAATCATTTCCTGACAAAAAATAAATGGTTATTATTATTAAACCCCGAGTGGACATCGGTGGACACCGATGTCCACTTGGGCACACCTATTGTCTCTCATCAATAAACTACTCATTTACGAGTATCTCACTCTCATTTCTAGTCGCATAATTAAATGTACCTATTCTGTTTTTTGCGCATTTTATTGTCCGGGTAAAGGTGGCCAGGAGACCCATGACACAAGTTTTTTTACTTAGTATGGGCTCCTGTCTCCCTTCCATGTATTAGTTATGTGTATTTTATAAACATAATGTAACTTGTGGGAGAAAATAAAGGAAATTTATTATTATTATTATTGTCTTTTAATTGTGTCTGTAATTACGGTAGTCGAAAGGATAAAGTTATTTTTTGTCCGAGGGCTCTTACCTATTCGCTTTAACGTCGAGCATACTCTAAAAGCTTGTTGCATCAAAATTATGGAAGACAACACGAAAAAAGAGAGATAACGCCTAAAAATCCTGTAAGCATTCGGTAATTTTGTGATTTTCCCGAATGTTTCACAAAACTTGTTCCAGGAAACCCATGTTTTTTAAAACCCATAAAAGTTTTTGAGAGCAATAGTCATAATTCTGAATTTCAATTAAATTTGCAAGGCTTCTGTAGATGTACTTTTTTATATTTAGAGTTCCGTACCTCAGAAGGAAAGAACTGGGCAAGTGCGAGTCGGGCTCACGCATAAAATAAAGTACCGTTTTTCTAAAACTCGAATTAATTTATATATTTTTAACATCTTCTCGAGCCCAATGACCTGTAGATAGTTAGTACGTAATAGTGGTGGGTCGTTAACGATTTTTGTGTTAACGCAACGAAACCGTTAATTTCATCCTGTTAACCTGTTAAAAAAGCCGTTAACGTTATTAACAGGTTTTCATGAATATAACAGACTGTTTGTACCAACGCAGCAGTTAATAGACGATACTTTGTTCAAATTGAAAAAGGAGCTGACGACGAAGAATCAGATAATTTTAGTTGGTTTTGCGTTAGCAGCTTCAGATAACGTTAGTTACTTTTGAATACCTATTCGTTGAGTTAATGCGCTTTGTCAATATCGTTGAATGAAACAGTTGAAAGATTTAATGAGGTTTTGCCGTAAACAAAAAGCAGTTAATTCGTTAACATTAGATTAACAGTTTAAAAAAGCCGTTCGTTGAATTAATGCCCTCTCCTAGTACGTAACGACCGACATCTGCACATCGGTCATTCTACTCAATCAGCTGATGATTACTTTTTAAATTTAATCTTAACAAATCGATAGTGTTTCATTTACCAGATCGACACTCCACGGGATTATATCTATCAAAATTTAGCGGTGTATACAAATTTGCAAGTGTTTTCGAATCTTCAGTGTCAATTTCTGTCCTATCTTCTAAGGTATCGCAAAATGCGACTAAGGGATATTATGAGATGTTTCGCCGGCTAGCAAACACACTACGATTAAGGAGTGACCACTAATCCGTCGGCCAGGTGTGGCAATATTCTCTTTATTAGCTGGTCTGTGATTACCAAGGGATGTTTATGAGACCTACGATCTGAGAATATGTTGACTTGTGTTCTGTATTTGACTTGTTTCTTTCATTTAAGTTGTTATATACCGGGTATTTTTTTAACCACTGCGTAATTTTTTTTTGGTGGCTCAGTGATAGCAATAGAACACATTTTTAGTTTATAACTTTTTTTTCTCATTTTTTCACTTTGTCCCTTTGTCCTAAGCGATGTCCATAGAGTAAGTTCCTGAGTAAACAAGTCTCGTAAGCGTTAACTTAATTTTTTATTATTGACACATATCTAAATAAAAAATACCTACCTGTTTATTAAAATGTATTCAAGTTTATTAAGTCTCAATTTGCGCACTGGTTAAAAATGTCTCCTGTATATTAACACAAAAATAAGAAAAATAAAAGCACTTATTAGCTATATAGGGTAATAAATTCTGGAAGTTCAGTATATTTTTAGGTTTTTTTCCAATTTCAGGATTGATACATAGTAAACAGTTGTTTGTAATCAAAACTACAATCAAGTGTTTAACTATCGGCTGGAATTATAATTGCGACACAAATAAAAAAAAAATGAAAAAAAAAAATAGGGCGTAAAACAATTTTCCCGCATCGCACAAGACTGGAAGTGTGCTCAAAAGACGGAATTGCACGCTGTATGGCAATTTCTGACCGAGATAAAATCCAGTTCTTGGGTCATGCCATGTCAATTATGGGTTTAGATAATTCTTTAAAAACCATGCATACATACATTAATTAAATAACTAAGACAGTATGGTAAAAGCTACATTTCATAGCATTTTTTATTGTGTTTTTATGGTGACGATAGGATCTAATGTAATTCGATTTGAGGGTAAGCAATTAATCTAAGTAACAGTCGTTAAACGCCGAGAACGTGTCCCTAGCTATACCGCAGTGGATTTTATTGGGATCTTCGAAAATAGCGGATAAAGTGTATTGAATAATGCATCAAATGTTAATTATTACAACACACATATTATTTAAGAATCGCCCAACTTAAGAGGCAATGGTTCTGAAGTAGCGACGCGTACCGGACTTCGCGGCGTTGGAAAGCCTACGCTAAGCTACAAGGTAATAATAATAATAATAATTGAAAGCTGAGAAAGAGAAACAAATCAAGTATCTCGATTTAGCACACGAGGTTGTCGACATGTGGGATGTAGACTCGGCTGTCATTGTGCCGATAGTTGTGACCGCCAATGGCCTTATAGCCAAAATCTTCGACGACCATCTGTCGAAGCTGTCGTTGCGCGGTTGGATCAAGGGCCTGATACAGAAGGCAGTACTCCTCGACACGGCTCGTAATGTGAGGAGGTTCCTGTCTCTGGAGCCCTAACCACCGGTAGCTTGGACCCTGCTCCCGACACCGGCGGACGACTATTTTTTATATTTTTAAATGTTTTTTTTTTAACGTGTTTTTATAAGAAAATATTTAAAAATGTAAATAATATGTTTGAAAAAATAAATAAAGGGTTATAATAATAATTCGTTTATTTTCACCACAATATTCACAGAAACATTTAAGAACAATTATTAATTGCCAAGCAGTACAATTTTGAAAATATTGTGGGGACTGGTGCCTAAGCTAGGCCAATGGCCTGTGTTTCAGGTGGACCGATGACCTGGCAAGGGTTGCAGGTATCCGGTGGATGTGAGATGCACAGGACTGTTCATTAAGGTGACAATTGGGTCACGCCTATGTGCAACAGTGGACGTCTTTCGGCTGAAATTATAATGAGTTATTATTGATTACACGCTCGACGCCTCGAGATGCTTTGCGCTGACTGATTCTTTATTAAAACATTCTGTTTACGTAAGAAGTACCTAGGCATAATGATATGCTATATTAAAGTAGGTATCAGCTTAGCCGGCAGACAAAGCGCTGACTGGGCAATATCAGTAATATTCATCCCAGCCAGACTAGAAACTTTCTAGTTCCTCCTTTATTTCTCGGAAATCTTTTACGGCAAAGGAAAAGCCTTCTTTGTAATTACTGCTGCTAACGGGGACTAAACTTTTTTATATTATGTCATGTTAAAGTGCACGGTGCTGCTTCGAACAAATAATTCCTATTTGGACATCTTATTTTGTATAAGTTATAACTTAGTTTTTTCCACAACGGCGAGAATGTTTTTATGCAATTTATATGTCACCATGATTTATACCAGTAAAATAATTTACTAAGATTAATTAAATAAAGTTAATAGCATGTGTAATATAGCCGTAAGTAATATGGACGGACTGAAATATCGTTAACGCTTCTATATAACATAAATTTTAGTATATGCGAAACCAGAAACACGTGTCTAATTTTTTATGAAAATAATCAGTGTAAAATAGTATAACATAGCATCAGCTTTATAATATTCGTAGGAATAGTATAAAGCTGATGATAAGTTCGGGAGGTTCTTGTTCCGAAATCAGGTTGGAGAAACGCCCAGGTATCACAATAGCGCGGCTCGCCCGGTAGCCAATGTATGGTACCCCTCTTGGGTGGAGCATCACCGTGTCCTACCTATGGCGAACGCCACCGGAAACTTCTCATAGGTTCTGGTGTAGTCCAAGAACTGAAGGTAATGGATATTCGGAGCTCTTGCTCCTTCAGTTCTTGGACTAAACCAGAACGCATGAGAAGTTGTCGGCGCCGATTGCCTTCTGTAGGATACGGTGATGCTCCACCCAAGAGTGGTACCATACATTGGCTACCGGGCGAGCCGCGCAATTGTGACAGTTGGGCCTTTCTCCAACCTGATTTCGGATCAAGAACCTCCCGAAATTATCATGTCGGGTGCGAACGCTGTGTCGTCTCTTCAACCACTTTTCAAATTCAAGCACTCTCCATCATCTTCCTCTACTTCTCAGTCGGTACATTCTTGTCAGAATGGTCGTGGTCATCACTGTGGATCACAATGAGTGATTATCTTGGTCATTTGGCAGCATTCATCGCGATCCTTGTAGTCCACGATGAACGGTAGCGTAACGGCCTAAAGCTTTCCTCAATGAAAGGGTTAAATCCAACACTACTAATTTTACAAACCATTAGTTCTTGAGATTAGAGCGTTCAAGCAAACAAAATCATCAGCTTCATAACATTAGTATCGAGTTCAAGTAAGAAGGGTCGAAGCTAATTGGGGCCAAGGGTTTGTGTCTGAAAAGAAGGCTCTGGCCCTGGTATGTATGGCGATGTAGAAACGGGGTAGGTGGTTTAGTCAGTAAGAGTCTGACACTGTTTCCCGCTCCGCCCAAGACCGGGACTCGTAATTGGATGATTTTTACCTACCATAAAAAAAAGTCACTAAAGGTGGGGATACTTAATTTAATTTATGAATGTTTAATTCATGTATGTCTAACTTTTATTACCTCGTTATTTTTTTATTATATGAAACTAGCTTTTGCCCGCGGCTTCGCCCGCGTACATAAAATATAGCCTATGTCACTCAGGAGTAAAGCAGCTTTCTATTGATGCTAAAATTTTTCCAATCGGACCAGTAGTTCCAGAGATTACCTCCTACAAACAAAAAAACATAAAAACAAAAAAACAAACTTTACCTCTTTATTATATTAGTGTAGATAGTGTAGATAAATGGTCCTGAAATAAACAAAGAAAACAGATGTAACTTTTTATGAAGGTACTTTTGTACCGCTTCAACGAAACAAAGCTTTGACATTCTGTTCAAAATGTTTAATAACTTTAAAGTCCGTTAATGGAAATTATCTATACATATAATAAAACAGTAACGAAAGAAAAACTGTACATTGAGAATTTTCTGGAAAAAATGAGTGGGTTTTGTTAGAAAAACGTAACTGATGACAAAAAGTGACTTTTTAGAATTTTTGTCTGTTTGTCTGTTTTTCTGTGCCTATGGTAAGGGTTGGCGCCTAAACTACTGGATAGATTGAATTGAAATTCAGCAAAAATGTTCCTTGTAAACCAAGGAAGGCTTTAGGCTATATATTATCACGCCGTCTGTTATGGGAGGTAAGCAATATTGAATTTAAATCGTGCAATGAATGAAAGGGTATAACTTTTTTTTCTGTGGGCCGATCGACTCAAAACCTAGCACAAACATTACCCTAAATTCAATCAAGGATGGCATATTTATTTTTTCAGTAGTACCCCCAGTGCAAGATTTAGGGGGTGTTAAAGTTTGTATGGAAGAATCTTATTCCTTGGGTTAATTAACTTGAAACTTGGCACGTAAACTTATTTAGGTAAATAATATTAGTTTTTCAAAACTACGTAATTTGGGCAGAAAAACATAGTTTAATGAATATTAGTAGTATAACGACAATTTTAAAACAGCGCCATCTATGAGATTATACAAAAATTAAATCAAGTTACATGTTAACACTTTTTGGAAATTAATAATTTAAATTTGATTGGGTTGGCAAGGTTAGTAGTTAGTTATTCTTAAAATTCATAGATGGAAATGTACATTTTCTTCATAAAAGTTGTATCGTATAGTTCGTTTTGACTCCAAATCCCACGTTCAAGATTTCTTAGTCTTACTGCGCGATCACATTTACTCACAATTGGGAAAACGCTGTTTGTGGTGTGTAACATAACAGCAATAAGGGACACGTGCTTAAGGATTGCTCTCTGGTCGTATGGGATGAGCGTACGATGGCCAATAGGAAGGCAGTTGAGGCCGAGGATAGAACCCTGCAGGACATCCGCGGGAACGAACATTTGATGGGCAACACCCATCAAATGTTCGTTCCCGCGGATCACAGTTTGTTCAGTGGCGATTTCGAGCAAACGCTTCCCGTTTGTTACGTTGAAACAATCTTCGTTGTAGTCACGAGTTTGTGCGCTGCGCTTGACCATTAATATGAGAGCTCGGCTCGGCAGCAATGCACAAACTCGTACTAACTAAACAACCCACCGTTCCTTCTTGCCTTAGTTCCAGGGCCCCGTTGTTCCGCTTTAACATCTACCCTTAGCCCCAGAAGGCTTCGACCCTGCTGGATTCCTACAGTTGCTGACGACTGCTTGAGGCGCAGGGAACAGTGCGCGCCGTCGACGACTTAGGCCCGGTCCCGACGGTTATCGAATGGGTGCACAAAGAGCTACCCATTGCTTGGCGGTCGCAAGCCCGTGCCTGCTGTGGACGGAAATCGGGATCGGAGACACGGCGGCGGTGGCTGCGGCTTGATGCAGTCGACCCCTTTTTTCTGGCCGTTAGCGTTACTGCTTCGCAAAAGGAGGTGACCGCCTGCCAATCTTCTTCGCTCCGGATCATGGCCTCTGCCAAAGTCCGCTGCAAGTCAAAGCCCACCGCGAGGGAGGTGGACAGGAGGTGCTTCTAGAGTCTCTCGATAGAGCGTTAGCCAGCTTAGAAGAATTCATTCGCTGTGTGGACATCAGTCGTTTACCACACCAGCAGAATTCTTGGAATTCTTGGGTGTGTGAGCGGGCCATTTGGACATCCAACAATGATCAGGCTACAGCAATTAACGAAAACATTCTTTTTGAACTCCCAGCCAGCAAGTGGACATCCAGCGCATACCATCAAGCTGAACGTCGGAGTCCCGATTATGCGTCTTCGGAACCTATCTCCTCCAAAGTGGTGTAACGAGACCCGTCTTAAAATCATCTCGCTGCACAGGCACACTATTGAAGCAAAAATTCTTACGGGTTGTAGCGTAGGCGAGGCAGTATTTGTACCTCATAACTTCCCGTTCCAGTTCAAGCGCGTACAGTTCGCCGTGAATGTTTGCTTCGCGATGACCATCAATAAGTCGTAGTGGCAGAAACTGAGTGCAGCGGGTGTCAACTTCAGGACGAGTTGTCTCTTACGCGGGCAACTTTATGTCGCTTGCTCCCGCCTCACCAGTCCTAACTCTCTTTACAATTTGGCTCCTGGCAGCATAACTACCATCGTAGTGTGGTGGCGAAGTGGTAAAGGCTCCAACTCAGTGGTGGCGAAGTAGTAAAGGCTCCGACTTACAAGTTGTAGGTCGGGCGTTCAAATCCAGCCAGGCCATTACTTTGTGTAATTTATTTCATAACCACTGCTCAACGGTGAAGGAAAACATCATGAGGAAACTGTGACTGTGAATGACTTAGAACCAAAAATCGAAGACATATTGTGTCATCCACCAATCCGTATTGGACTCGCGTCGTGGATTATGGCCCATTCCCTCTCCTAGAAAGGAGGTCTGTGTCCCAGCAGCGGGAGCTTTATAAGGCTGATGCAATGCTATTTTAAAAGTTGTTTACTTATAATGCTGTACAGACACTGCCATCTTAGGTATTTTTGTTGCTGTAGACTTGTAGAGCTTTCACGCAGACAACGTCGCGGGCAGCAGCTAGTTGTGTAATACAAATAAGCTTAGTAGCCGCGAGCTACACCCTCTTACTTTTAATTAAAATTAGCATTTCCATTACTATCAGAGTATCGACCAAAATTTTGCTGGCATATCTTTTTCATCATCAGTCTTTTTTTAATATATCCACTGCATTTTATTAGCATATTTCTTTTTACATTGTACATTTTTCCAGGATCGTGTGTAGAACTCTCCGCACCGTTGAAAACTCGGGCTTGGTCTTAATAGGACGAGCGGACGACGAACTTGACCCGTTGCTCACCGTCCGCAAGCCTGCGCTTTAGGCGGCCATTTCAGTTTAACTTATTTTTCGCGTTTTATACATATCGTAAACGCGGATTTTTGGATGTCACATGTTTTCAAATGTTTGGTTCTATGACATGCCAGTTTCATCGCGATGTTTTCTTTCACCGTTTTGAGAGCAGTGGTGATGAAATAAATTACACAAAGTAATATGCCTGGTGGTGTTCGAACCCGCGACCTGCATCTCGTAAGTCGGGGCCGTTACCACTCGGCCACTGCTCTCTCCTCAATTACTATTACTATTTAGATGGCGCTTAATTGGTATTAAAACTAGTAATAGTCCCGAAAATTACATTTAGATAAGTTTTAATAGGTATTCAACCTATTTATTTATTTACCAGTTTATGTACATACTAAATAATAAAAGAAGAGAACACAGAGACAGGAAAATAAGTACATAGGTAATAAATAAGTACCTGGGTGTTAATGTTTTTCATAGTGAAGTCAGTTATTTTTTTCTTTTAACCATAAATACGAGTATAATCGAGTGTATCCAGAGTTTAATTTAACAAGCTCTATAAATAGAAAACAAATAATTTATGTTTTCCATTTCCCCAATTAGAGGGCATTTACAAAAATATGTTCACAGTAACCTTTGAAGTCATAGTACCTAATATACAGGAAATCTTTATTTTATTCATAAGGAATTCTTGATAAATTTACATAAAAATACCTGTTGGTAATAATTAATTGAGCCCGAAGATGAATAAAACATGCCGCCGAGAAATGTACTATGTGGGTATAAAGTTATAACCTATACCTTTTGTTTGTTATAAAAATACCAAATGACTTCTAAGCCTTCTTCGCCGTCTAGGTCGGAGCGTGAAGGCGTCAGACTTTTACTGACTAAAACCTACTCCCATGTTTATTCTCTGTCTTCCGTTCCAGAACGCTGGATTCCCTACGATTTTACTGACATCTCAGTAGGCTCCGTCAACGACTCGGGCTCGGTCCTGACGGTTACTGGACAGACGGACGGTGAGCTTCCCGTTGCTCACAGTCTGCAAAATTACGCCTTCGGAGGCTGGGAATCCGAGTCGGGAGTCCCAATAGCAGGGGCGTGAGTATGTCTGGTCTAAAACGGACGCCTCCTTCACTAGCGTTACTGCTCGGGAGAAGGATGCGAACGCCTGCCATTCCTCCTCGCTTCGAACCATGGCCTGTACTAGAACCTGATGCAAGATTTAGCGCTAGATAGAGCACTATAACCTAACATGACAATTTACGAGATCTCAGAACCTAGTCATAAGGCACATATTTCCGAGGCTTGACTTGCAGCCAATGTTCAAGACATCATTCAGGCTGAAAATTACTCCTCGGCTAACCTAGATATAAACCCTGTAGACCAGGGATGGCGAATCTATGGGACGTGTGAAGTGGTGGCACACATTTGGACACATAAATATAAATTAATATTACTTTGCGTTTAGTTAATTTGCGACTTAGTTACTTACATGGTGTGTAAAAAATACATAACACTGTTAACAGGACACCTAATTTACGAGTTTTGGGGTGGCATAAAGTTAAGTAAATACACCGTGAAATTTAAATGGTTGTTTTCCCGCGGCAGAATGACTTGCCATAAGGAGTACTTTTGAAGCATACAGAAAAAATAAAAAAAATAAAAAGTTATTTTTTTATAAATAATTATTAAAAATATTCATCAACTCAAAAAAGCGAAAACAATAGTAACATTAGACGTAATTTGTAGGTACTACTAGAGTCGCATGAGCAGCACGTCGTCAAAAGAAAGCGATTCATTAAATATTTAAACCAAAATAAGCTCTGGCACGTTGTGATACGTCATAATTAGCTTGCACTCTACAGGTCCATTTTTTGTTTTTAATATTTTATTTCTTTATCAAACGTTTGTATTACCAAGATACAACCATTTCGCTGAGGGAAAACAACCATTAAAATTTCACGGTGTATATAAGTGTGTGTCCATTTTTTTTTTCCAATAAATTTTAAGAGCGGCCATCCCGAGGTACATTTTCATACAATTGATCTTACGTGATTATGATTTTATTACACATCTTTCTTCAGATATTTTGGATACACAGATATCTTGTGGATATTATTTAGGCTTATATAGAAATAAAAAAATAAATAAGTGTAAGAGTAATCCAGTATCTTGTATAGATCTTTGAAAATCTGTTATTTTACGTGAACTTTGACTCTCAATAATGTAATATTAAAAATTTTAAAAAAGACTTCTTATAGAAGCCTTGAGCATTTCGTAGAAATTCTAAATGATGTCATTTCTTTTCAAAAAGGTTTAATAAAAACACGTATTTCCTGGAACAACTTTTGTCAAACATTCGACTTAATCATAAAATTACAGAAAGCCAGCAGAGTTTTCAGGTGTTATCTCTCTTTTTCCGCATTACATTTGCATCAAACATAACTTTTGATTGCGTTAAATGAAGCAACAAGCTTTAAACCATGCGTGACGTTTTTTTTTTATGGTAGGTAAAAATCATCTAATGACGAGTTCCGCTCTTGGTCGGAGCGGAAAACAAGTGTCAGACTCTTACTGACTAAACAACCTACCCCGTTCCTACATCGCCATACATACCAGGGCCAGAGCCTTCCTTTTCAGACACAAACCCGTGGCCCTGATTGGCTTCGACCCTGCAGAAGCAGGGTCCTTACGACCATGCGTGACGTTGACGACAGGCGAGTCGGGAAGGGCCCACCTTAAAGGTTCGCCATCCCAGCCCTAGACCTGGCCTGATCTAAACGCCACAAAGTCATTATACTAAAACAGTTTTTACAATCAGCGTTTTGCGTGGACATGGTGGATATTTTCCTTATAATGTTTATAATTTGTAACTTAGTCCTAAGATTGCATCATTTTCCGTAAATAAAACGTTTATAGGCCTGCATTAAGCCTAAAGGAAAACATTTTAAGTAGAAGTATCATCTGGTATAAATTCTCTATTACATTTACTAAATTCATCATCATCATCAGCCTTTTAATGTTCCCACTGCTGGGACACAGGCCTCCTCTCTAGAAGAGGGAATGAGCCATAATCCACCACGCGGGCCCAGTGCGGATTGGTTTTTTTTTATGGTAGGTGAAAATCATCGAATGACGAAACCCGCTCTTGGGCGGAGCGGGAGACCAGTGTCAGACTCTTACTGACTAAAAAACCTACCCCGTACCTTCCTTGTCTTATTCTTAGAGCCACGGTAACAGTTTCATTCAGCCCTCGGTTCCAGGAGGCAACGACCCTGAAGGGGGGCCCCTACAGTTTGCTGACAACTCCTTGAGGCGCGCGGGAACGGTGAGCGCCGATGACGACTTGGACTCGGTCTGGACAGTTACCAGACGACCGGACAGCGAGCTACCCATTGCTCACCGTCCGCGAGCCAGTGTCTATGGTGGCCGGATATCGGCAGGATCGCGGCAGCGACGGGTACGGCGTGGGCACTGTTGCCTTTGCCTTATGCGGTCGGCCTCCTCCTTTACGAGCATTACTACTTCGCAGAAGGAGGCGACCGCCTGCCATTCCTCTTCGCTGCGGACCATGGCCTGAACCAAGGCCCGGCGCGAGAGGTCGCTGCCGCCGATCACCCCCACGGGGACGGCGATGCTCTTCCCAAGCAGAGCACACCTCCACCGTGTGCTCCACCGTGTCCTCCGGGCTCGCCTCACAGTGGCGACACCCGGACGTCTCTCCCGCACGAATCCGGTGCAGGAACCTCCCAAACTTGCAATGTCCGGTGAGGACCTGTGTCATGCGGAAGGTGAGGACGCCTTGAGGTCTATCCAGCCATGCTTCAAAGATGGGCACTACCGCCGAGATTACGGTGTGCCCAGCGCTGGGTTGCGGCAGTCGCTGTTTCCACTTCACCATGAGATCCCTCCGGAGTTCTTTCCGCCACGCCTCGACATGTTCGGGCAGCGGAAGTGCGGATTGGTGGATGTATTACTAAATTATTCTAAGATTGTTAGTTTTTACAAGCTTTTATTTAGTTTCACCTGTCCCGTTGTCTGTCGTTCTGTAATCAAATCTTGCAACTTAAATTTGATCCACTTCCCGGTTTCCGATTGAGCTGAAATTTGGTGTACACGTTTAGTTCGGATGACAATGCAATATTATGATGACATGGAGCTGATCTGATGATGGAATCGCGAGGTAGCCATAGGAACTCTGTAATTAAACGGCACAACCACGTCGAGTTTGGGCTCGTGTGAATCGTCTTGACGAGTTTTATTTATATAAGTATAGACCACCGCTATAAAAGCTTGTTATGAAAAAAAATTTTTTCATTGAAAACTTGTTTTTACTCTACTAACAGAATTTATGGCCATACTAGGTGTACTAAAATGTTTATAAGTAAGTAAAATATATTCCAAGATACTTAACTCTGAAGAGAGCGGTTTCGTTTCGCTACGAGATATATTATTTTCTAGGAAACACGTTGGTTTTCGTAGCAGCGTAGCACGTAGCACATTCGTAGCCTGACGTAGTGCCGTAGCGCTGTTAGTGGTTAAGACATCGTTCAAGAAATTCGGAGCGAAATGTTCAACGTAGCAATTGATTTTGCTAAACGTGTTTTGTTATTATTTACCAACCCTTGGACCGGGCAAAGTAGTATTTATTTTTTCTAGATAAACTGTAAATATGTACTAGGAGTCTAGTCTCGATGTAGTTTGTTTTTTATACAGATCTTCCTTATCACTATATACCTAGTATAAAACAAACTATCTGTACCCATGTATGTTTAGATCTTTAAAACTACGCAATGGATTTTGATGCATTTTATTTGTCTGTTTGTCATTTTAAACCCCATTTCGTGTCCAGGCTATCTCTGTCCATTCCAGGTTACCTAGAAGAGATCGCGGATTACGATAAGGCAGACGATTTTTTTTTCTAATTCTAGGCTTAAATTGCGTAATAAACTTATCAATATCTTAAGTTTTTTCATTCTGCGATACCGTCACCTCAACTTATTTTCGTTTATTTTTTAATTATTTTTAAGAGCGGCCAACCCGTGGTACTTTCTCGTACAACGCTCTTACGTGATAATCTTGTCGCCTTAGGCTTTTAAAGAAAAACAAATATATTTTGTCTAAAACTAATCCAGTACAGACGTCTAAAAATATGTTATTTTACGTGAACTTTGACCATTACGAAAGGCTAAAGTTCGAGCAAAATACGTACAGCAAAAACGTAAGCTGTAAGTATTTCAGTCATAAAAAAGTATTTCTATAGAAGCCTTGCACATTTAATCGAGATTTTAAATGATGGCAATAATTCTCAAAACCTTTTAAACGTTTTAAATAAACACGTATTTTCTTGAACAAGTTTTGTGAAATATTCGAGTAAATCAAGTAATTGTCGACTGCCAACAAAGTTTTCGGGCGTTCTCTTTTTTCGCATTGCCCTTTCGTCAGAAACAACATCGCGTTAGAAACTCGTAAAAAGCTCTTAAATCATGCTCGACGTCGATGATGGGTGGGTGGGGTAGGCTTTTTAAGTGAATAAAGTTTTTTTAACAGATAACTGCCCCACAGTATTGTGTTAAACAGCATTAATTCGATATGCCTCACCTGAATCCCGTGGCCGTATGAGTGCTTTCGTAATGACCAATTAGGTACGTTATGAATTCCCCTGTCCGCCTGCATCCTGTATTTGTCGAGTTTATCGACTATTTTGAACAAATCGAATTAATTTGTTGACTATTTATTGTTCTAAACAAAGATAGCAGTGGTGGACGAGTATCGGTCCCGACTTACGAGTTACGGGTCACGGGTTCAAACCCAGCCAGGCGCATTACTTTGTGTAATTTATTTCATCATCACTGCTCTCAAAACGGTGAAGGAAAACATCGTGAGGAAACCGGCATGTCCTAGAACCAAAAATTCGAAGACATGTGACATCCACCAATCCGCACTGGGCCCGCGTGGTGGATTATGGCTCCTCTCCTGGAGTCTGCCTGTGTCCCAGCAGTGGGAACATTAAAAAGGCAGATGATGATGTTCTAAACGTCCGGTTACATAATTATTACGTACGGACACTGTTATTTACTAGTTGCGTCACTTCTAAGATAGTTTATTTTAACACGGGTATCTATAACCTAGTATTTAGGGTTTCGTACCTCAAAAGGAAAAAAGTGGAACCAAACACCAACAACATTCTGTTGTTCGTTTGTCAGTCTGTCTGCCTACTGGGCCCAAAAACTTTGAGGGAAGCGGAATCCATCGATTCGAGAAGAAGAAAAAGTCTGTCTGCCATGGCCCCGTATCCCGGGAATTCATTGAGGTATGCAGTTGAAATTTAAACCATATGCTCAGATCTTCGGTTCCTAGAAGTTGTTAACTTCTAAGAAATTAAACTTCTAAGTTAAAGGAAAAAATATATGGCCGCCTATATAGCAAAAAATGTACATTTCGACACTCTCAAAAGAATCAATATTACCAGGTTCTTCCCGTGGACCTAGAATCCTAAAATTTGGTATCAAATCTTGCTCGAAGTTAATAATTAATGATATTAGGCCTTGGTCTTATAATACAAATACCTATAGGCACCGTGCGGAAACTATAAAATAATATAAAATATAGAATAGAATATAAATATAGAAAAAGGCGTAGTTTACAAAGAATTAACATTTATAAACACATTTGCCACACAAAATTCATTTGAAGTCTGCGGTATAGAACTACCATCTAGTAAAATAATTATTATTTGTCTGTATCGTACTCCTACATCAGATCCGACTCAATTTTTAAGTAAACTCAATAGCCTTTTACATAACTTACACAAGAGATATAAATCTAACACACAAATAGTCTTAGCGGGTGATTTAAATATAAACACTTTAAAAACGGGCAACGTTACAAATGAATTTCGAGACCTTTGTTACAATTATAATATGAACATTCACATCAAAGTACCCACATGGAAATCATCCTGTATAGACCATATCATAAGCAACATTCCAAATACAACTGCTTCAGTACTCCTGCTTCATCTTTCCGATCACGACACAGCACAAATGTTGACTTTTCCTATAAAACTTAAAACAACAAGCAACTCAACATATTTTACATACAAAAGGGACTATAATTTTGATAATATTAGAAAGTTTAAGCAATGTCTCCGTAGTATGTCATGGTCAGAAATATACGCTGATAAAACTGATATAAACAGAGCATTTACTTCTTTTCATGAGTTATTATGCCTATTCTATAATCTTTGTTTCCCGAAAGTAAAGTTAAAAATAATAATCGGAAATAAAAAGAAGCCAAATTGGATTAGCAAAGGACTGAAAAAAAGTTGTAAAACAAAACGTACTCTACGTTTTAATTACTATACTCATAAAAATGCGGATAATAAACAAAAATACATATCGTACTCAAAGCTATTGCAAAAATGTATCTTTGCTTCAAAAAAGAACACAAATATTAAATACATAGATAATAATAAAAACAAAAGCAAAGCTACCTGGAGAGTAATAAAAGATGAAATTAATAATACTGACTTCAAAGATAATATAAATAACATCAATAAAGACAATGCAGTGATAACAAATCCTGTAGAAATAGCGACGGTTTTCAATGATCATTTCAACATCAATATGACACAGAATTGTAATGTTACGAGAAACAATTCCAATGAATATTCAACACCCCACTCGATGTTCCTTAAACCTGTGTCCGAAGTTCTTACGGAAATATTATCTTTAAATAATACAAGCTCTTCAGGTTATGATGAAATCAATACAAAAATCATCAAATCATGTGTTAATGAAATCATCTCAATCTTAACACATCTTGTAAATTTATCCTTCTCACTTCGCACTTTTCCCGAAGCACTTAAACTATCTGTAATAAAACCACTTTTTAAAAAGGGAGATAAATCAGATGTAAATAACTATCGCCCGATAACACTTATACCCATACTGTCAAAGATATTTGAAAAATGCATGTATAAGAGATTACTTGACTATTACAATAAATTCCATATAATTAAAAACGAACAGTATGAATTCCGAAAAAATAAATCCACTACCTTAGCCGTCTTCTCTCTTATAGATACTGTTTTAACAAACCTTAACAATAACTATCTTACTACAGGTTTGTTCTTTGATTTGTCTACAGCCTTTGATCTTGTGTCTCATAATTTATTGCTAAAGAAATTAGAAAAAATAGGGATCAGGGGGCCTGCTCTTGAATGGATATCATCATACCTGAATAATAGACAACAGCGTGTAACCATTACCAAAATAAGTAAAAATAACGATATGACATCATACTCATCGGAATATAAATGCAACAAATTTGGCGTCCCACAAGGAAGTGTTCTGGGACCAATCCTGTTTCTTTTATATATAAACTCCATTACCAATATCACAAATCATAAATGTACATTATTTGCCGATGATATATCCATTATAGTTACTTCCGATAAAAAGAATAACACGGTTAATGATCATGAATCTGACATAAACAACACAATAGATAAACTAATAGAATGGTTAAACATAAATAACTTGTCAATAAATTTAAATAAGTCCGTATACATACAATTCAATAAATCAAATAACCCTAAATCTACACTAATACAATAAAGAGGTAAAGTTTGTTTTTTTGTTTTTTTGTTTGTAGGGGGTAATCTCTGGAACTACTGGTCCGATTGGAAAAATTTTAGCAACAATAGAAAGCTGCTTTACTCCTGAGTGACATAGGCTATATTTTATGTACGCGGGCGAAGCTGCGGGCAAAAGCTAGTATAACATAAAACTAAATATACCCAAAATTGAAGAAGTGACACAAACAAAATTTCTTGGTGTAACTATAGACCAAGATATTAACTGGAAAACTCATACGGATACTGTGTCTAAAAAAATAAATAAGTTTGTGTATGCCTTAAAACAGGTTAGAAATATAACTAACACAAAAACAGCGATAATGTCATATCGCGCTTATGTCGAATCGTTATTACGTTATGGTCTGATAATGTGGGGTAACGGTATGGATCACCACAGAGCGTTTGTTGCGCAAAAAAAGTGCATTAGGGCAATTTACGCCTTGCAACCAGATGAATCATGCCGACCCATATTCAAAAAACTTGGTTTGTTACCGCTACCGGCCCTCTATATCTATGAAATATGTATGTTCGTCAGGAAGCACCCATATTTATTTGCTAAGGCAGACGACATAAATGTTCGCAACCGATGAGACCCCAACAGGCTCGCTCTTAGGAATATGCCAAGGTTGACCAAATATAATAAAAGCTGCGTCACAATGTGCGTGCGCTTATATGTATAATAAGTTACCAAGTGGTCTAAAAACTCTAGGCATTAGATTATTTAAAAAATAATTATATCAATGGTTATTGATTAATAATTTTTATTGTGTAAAAGATTTTATTGAAAGAAGAAATTAATGCAACTATGTAAACCTAATTACTAAATTTGCATGCCAAGACTTAGCGAAACATGTTTGTTCATATTTGTACCTTTTTACCATCTTTTATACCATGTTTTTTAGCAAATAAATATATTATTATTATTATAGATGGCGTTATAATCCCGACAGTAGAGACACCGTGCGAGTAAAAAAAGAAACTTTCCAGACACATTGGTTGTGACTGTCTAGTCTGTAAATGTGATTTTACAATCATTAAAAATATAAAATACAATGATTAAAATTATAAAATATGGTTTTCTACCAATAAACAATGATCGGCAGCGTGGTCAAAATATATCAAAAGGCCAAAAGCTATTCGAGTCGGGACATGTTTTTGATGTCATAAAAACAGTTGGCGAAAAAATGCGTATTGATCATCGAAAATTGAACTGTTTTCAATCATAATTACCTACAAAATGGTGGTTTTTATATAAATAAAATCAAATAGTACTTTTTAAATACTTGAATGCATACTTACGTGTGTTTTACAACCGCATTTATCCATTTAATTCTTTTATCCCTGAGCCATGGCATGTGAGTACTATTAGTAGGGAAATAGTAAAATTTTACACCCTTGGAGTTGTTTTTGGATGTATTACAGGATCCAGCAATACAACAATACATTTTGATAAATTAAATTAGCAAAATTTAACACGAATATTCAGAATTTTTTCCATGGTTTGACCTTTGATTATGTATATAATGTCTAGATGGAGCGTCGCCCTACAATCAAAACAAAAAAAAAACAAGACAACAATTTTAAGCATGTGTGCGTGTAGGCGATGTTTTACACTATGCATCTATGTTTCTGTGTGCGTGAATAATGATACCAGCTACTACAATTCTCCCATAAATCACATAATAAAAAATAGACTAATTAAATAAAGATAAGTTATAGGTGAATGTTGTAGTATTGTTCAGTTTTTAACCGACTTCGAAAAGGAGGAGGTTCTATGTAAGTATGTAATGTACGCTTAACTTTTTTTTTCATAGAAATATTGTTATGATCTGATCATGAACCACAAAGATATGGAACAAAACTCCTGTCAGAAAGGGGGGGGGGAACGTATCGAACTAATCTGATGATGAAACCAGAAGGACAAAAATTAAATTAATGTAATCGATCCCTGTTTGGGATTATTAGAATCTTTATGAGATGCACTGTGGCTATAAGTTATTTAAATTTGTCCGAGGGGTACTTTTTAGTGGTGGTAAATTAACAAAAAAATATAAAATAAAAAACGTTACCTACAAAAGAAAAATTTTTCGATTTTCATGTTAAATAACACTGAAAAGTATATTATAATTTTAATTTTGATGTGCTTTGGCGCGGAGTCCTCCTTGTGTTATACGTCTATGACCTATAATAACAATGTTTACGAGACATCGAATCAAAATCATAAGAAAGACTTAATAAATTAATCTTATTAAATTACTCTCAGCACATTTGATATCGGTTTATTGGATCCAATTCAAAAATAATAATTATAATGGGCTCATAAACAGAAAAATATACATTAACATTATATTATTATAAAAAAATACAGGCGAATTAAAAACTCGACTTTTTTAATTTTAAAAACTACACCAAATAAATAAATATATACACATATGTAACCCGGAAACTAATGAATTTACCCACAAAAAATGACGTTAAGTTGGGAGATTTAAAAAAAGTAACTGGTAACACTGATAAAACATGGCGTAATTTGGTGTTCATAAAAACAAAAAATAAATACAGTCTTTTGATTATTTACCGATGATAAGTGATGTGTTTACAATTTTTTACTCTTTATTTATAATTTCGGCAGAGGGTCAGTGGGTAGCCTTAGGGGCGGATTTTTAGGAGTTGGAGTATATCCTTAGGGGCGCTATGAGAATCAAAGAAAACGAAAAAAAAATTTTTTTGGTTAAATAAATTTTTGGGACTTGAAAATTTTTCGAATTTTTTTTTTTCAAATTGGTACCATACGCTGATAGGCACCATGAGCCGTGCATAAAACAAAAAAAAAATTTTTTTGGTTAAAAAAATTTTGGGACTTAGAAAATTTCTCCTTACTTTTCACCTTGAGTATTGTTAGGGGCAAACACAAAATTTTTTTTTTGTTTTCTGCACTGCTCATGGTGCCTATCAGCGTATGGTATCAATTTGAAAAAAAAAAAAAATCTAAAAATTTTCTAAGTCCCGCGCCATAGCGCCCCTAAGGCTACACTCCAACCTCCAACACCACAGTTTTAAAGCATATATCGTCATTTTACCGCTGTTATTTGTTTAGTTCTTTGCGCGCGTAATTCGTTGTGACAAATTGACAACAAAGCGGCTGGATTAGCACTAAACGGCGGGTAAAAACTTTTTAGCCAATGATTGACTCATATTTTTTGACACATTTGCGAGCATTTGATGCTCTATCTAGACATTATATAATCCAAGGGTTTGACAGTACAATTTTTGACACTTGAGGTAAAAGTTTCGGATATAAGTCACGAGATGGCAGGGTCATCGCCACGCACGGTGCCTAAAGGAATTAATATGAAAACTGAAAATTTGTCATTACGTCACAAAAAGTTCTTATTTCAATTTTCTTCGAAAAAAATCTTCGAGACTCGATTCGGAAATTGAATTATTTACATTAATTGATTGGTACGGAACCCTCACTGTGCGAGTCTGACATGAACTTGGCCAGTATTTTCTGCATTGATTCAAGGAACTATTAGCGCTAAATGTTACCTACATCGATTTGAAAGAGTTAAATTGTTAGAAGCGTTAATTTAAACGTTTATTTCGCCTAAAATTAATCACCAAGTTAAATTTTGTGAACTTTTTGATTTAATTACGCTGCTGTGTACATCTGCCTATACTAGGAAACTTTTAGTCATGACCAAAATATTTGTATACTAGCTTTTGTCAGCGGCTACGCCCGCGTACATAGCCTATGTCACTCAGGAGTAAAGCAGCTTTCTATTATTGCTAAAATTTCTCCAATCGGACCAGTAGTTCCAGAGATTACCTTCTACAAACAAAAAAATAAAAAACAAACTTTACCTCTTTATTATATTAGTGTAGATTATTTCCTTTATTTATATTTCTTACATATTATCTATATTTTTAAACATTTTCTTAAAAAAAATAAAAAAAAACATTTAAAAATATAAAAAATAGTAGCCCACCGGCATCGGGTACAGGGTCCAAGCTACCGGTGGTCAGGGCTCCTGAGAGAGGAACCGCCGTGTCCAGGAGTATTGCCTTTTAAATCAGGCCCTTGAGCCCAACGAGAGCCTCCTCAGATGTTGGTCGAGGCTCTTGGCTATTAAGCCATTGGCCGTCACAACTATCGGCACAATGACTGCTGTGTCCACTTCCCACATGTCGAAAACCTCGCGAGCCAAGTCAAGATATTTAGTTTGTTTATCTTTCTCAGCCTTCACAAGGTTCACGTCATGAGGGACCGCTATATCAACAATCATTGTGCGACGCTCCAGACGATCTATCACCACTATGTCAGGCTTATTGGCAACAATAGTCCTGTCAGTGATGATAGATACGGTCGGTACGGACGGTCCCAATACAATGTGATATGGCCATTGTCGAGAACTGGGTCGGGCACATACTTATAGTACGGTACTTCTGATTCCACAAGGTTGTATTTAAGAGCAAGTTGCTGGTGGATAATCCTGGCTACAAGGTTGTGTCTATGCAAATAATCTCCGTTAGCCAGATGAGAACATCCAGATATAATGTGTCGGATTGATTCCCCGGGCCGGTGGCATGCCCGACAGATGTCAACCGTACCGTCCTTCACAATGTATTTCCGGTAGTTGTTCGTCATCATAACTTCGTCCATTATCGCAAATGCAAAACCTTCGGTTTCCCCGAAAAGGTCACCAAAACGCAGCCAGGATACGGACGCTGAAAAGTCTACATCGGGCCCATGTAAGGCCCGGTAAAAACGCCCGTGAAGCTCCTTGCTCTGCCATACTTCCCTACGGTCATTAGTATCCAGTACCATAGATTTGCGCCAGTTCTCGTTAGCCAAGGAGAGCGGCCTTTTCAGCCAGCCCTTTTCCACCGCACCGTTGTATATTTATTATTATCATTTACTTGTCAACAGCAATTTGTTTAATCACTGCAGCCGCCTTATAGTTGAATTATTTTTAATAATGACGGTAGGTAAAAATCATCGAATGACGAATCCCGCTCTTGGGCGGAGCGGGAAACAGTGTTAGACTTTTACGGAATAAAAAACTTACTTTATTCCTTCCTTGCCTTAGTCCCAGAGCTCTGGTCATCATCATCATCCTACCCTTATCCCATGTTATTTGGGGTCGGTGCAACATGTTTTTTTCTTCCACTCTGTGCTGTCACCCGTCACACTATCACTAACTCCCTTTTCTTTCATTTCACTCCTCACACAATCCATCCATCTCTTCTTTGGCCTCCCCCTTCCTCTCCATCCATCTACGTGTAAACTCATAACTCTTTTTGTGACATGCGTTTCATCTCTCCTCTTCACATGACCATACCACGACAAACGATTTCCTTTCAACTTTTCAGTCACTGGCGCCACTTTCAGACTTCCTCTAATATACTCATTTTTCAATTTATCCATTCTCGTCACACCACACATCCATCTCAACATTCTCATCTCCGCTACATGCAGTCTTTTTTCATCCGTCTTTTTCACAGCCCAACATTCTGATCCATACAGTAGGACAGGTCTTATCACGGACTTGTAAATTTTACCCTTCAACTTGAGGGGCATCCGTGGGTCGCAAGTTGTTCTCGTGACCTGTCGCCATTTCATTCATCCTGCGTTGATCCGATGCGTTACGTCTCGGTCTATCTCACCATCTCCTTGGACGAGCGATCCGAGATACCGAAAGTCGGAACAGATTGGTATAGGCGTTCCGGCAAGAGCTAAGGCCACAGGACCGGAGAGACCGCTGAAATCACAGAACAAGTACTCCGTTTTGGTTCTACTTAATTTCAGGCCAACACTCTCCAGTCTGTGCCACCACATCTCCAATCTATTCTGGTTCTCTTGACCACTCTCGGCAACCAGCACAATGTCATCGGCGAATAACATACACCAGGGAGCCTCTTCCTGAATGTCCATCGTAAGAGCGTCCATTATCATCAGGAAGAGGTAAGGGCTGAGAGCCGACTCTTGATGTAAGCCAACAGCCACATTGAAGCTGCTAGTGGTGCCTGCTGTAGACCGGACTTGGGTACTGCATCGACTGTACATCGCTCGGATCAACTGAACATACTTCCCAGGCTCACCTTTCTCCTTAAGGGCCCACCACAGAACCTCACGAGGTACCCGGTCGTATGTCTTTTCGAGGTCAATGAATACCATGTGCAAGTTTTTATGTGCACCTCTGTATTTCTCACACAGCTGGCGTATAACGAAAATGGCATCCATTGTACCGCGACCTGGCATAAAACCGAATTGGTTCTGTGAAATTTCACTCTCTTCTCTCAACCGCCTCTCAATAACTTTCTCCCAGGCTTTCATAGTATGTGACATTAGCTTTATTCCTCTATAATTGTTGCACTCAAGCACATCACCTTTGTTTTTAAAAATGGGCACTAAAGAGCTGTTGCACCACTCATCAGGTATGGCTTCTTCCCGCAACAACTTATTGAAGAACAAAGCTAAGGTTGTCTGGTAGATATCGCTGTCAGCGATAAGACCGCCTTTGTACCCATTCATATAAGTTTCTGTGTAATTGTTACTATTTTTGGTGTACAATAAAGTATTATTCTATTCTATTCTATTCTATCCATCCATCCACTTGCAATAACTTCCATACTTCAACTGGTATTCCATCTGGACCAATGGCATTACAATTCTTCATACCATTTACTGCTATTTTGACTTCATCCATACTAACCATTCTTACTAACCCTACATTCACTGGTTTACTCTTTAAATTCCTACTCCAATTATTTTCCTCATTCATCAGTCTTTCAAAATAGTCCTTCCACCTGTCCTTGATTTCTCCCTCATTCGATAGGACCATTCCTGCTTCATTCTTCACACATCTTACATGACAGACATCCCTCGCCTTTCTTTCTCTTGTTCTAGCAAGGCGATACAGCTCTTTTTGGCCTGCAGGACTGTCCAGTGTGTCATACAATTTGTCCTGAGCCTTTGCTTTTGTTAAAGCTACGGCTTTTTTAGCTTTTTTCTTTAATAAGTCATACTCTCTCTTTCTTTCAGCTTTCAAACTACCGTTTTCCGCTCTTACACGCTGCCATTCCTTGAACACATTCTTTCAACACATTCTGAATTTCTATCGACCACCACCATGTTTCCCTATCTATAGTGCCTTTTCCTCTCGACTCCCCCAAAACATCTTTCGCTGCATTCCTAATACATTCCGCCATCTCATTCCAGCTTTCATTTATACTTCGATCATTCATGTCTCCCATCTCTATCATTTTGTCCACCACTCGCTCTCTAAACATTTTCGCACAATCATTCTTCTCTAACATATGCCATTTTATTTTAGAAGGAGGACGCTCTTTGCTTTTATTGCATTTAATTTTGACTACTCATTCCATAACCAGTAGTCGGTGCTGTGGGACCAGATCTTCTCCTGGTAGCACTTTGCAGTTTTTGACGTGCTTTATGTCGTTACGCCTATCCAAAAAGTAATCAATTTGCGACTTGTGGAGACCGCTTTTATAAGTGATCAGGTGTTCCTCACTTTTTTTAAACCAAGTATTAGCAACTGCTAGGTCAAAGGCTGTAGCAGATTGTAGCAGCGTTTCTCCTTCATTATTTGGCCTTCCAAAGCCCCATCCTCCATGTACTCTTTCATAAATACCTTTCATTCTTCCCACACGTTCATTAAAGTCACCTCCAACTATCAATTCCTCATGTACAGGAATGGTCATTATGACACTATCAAAATCCTCCCAAAACTTCTCTTCCACCATTTCATCACATCCTGCTTGTGGAGCATACACACTGACTACATTCAACATCACATTCTCTATCATAACTTTCACAACTATAAATCTATCATTAATCCTTTGTACTTCCATCACGCTCACGCTTCCATCACTTTCCCAGAGCTCTGGTGTTACGCTTAAATATTGACTTGACATTCAAGCTGTCTGGCGGCGGACGGACTTTGTTTGAAAATGAAAAAGAAATAAAGTAAGTATGAAATAAAGTGTTGTACAGTGTAGATTACATATAAAAACTAAAATAGTGTTACAGGCACATAAGGCACTTTTATTCGAAATCCGCTCGCGTTCGTTCACTTTAAAAATAAAAACTAATGATGTTGCGACGATATTGTTTTATAAAAACCTACACTAATATTTTTATATTTATTTACAGGGGTAAGTGTGCGTGAGTACTTTGCACGTAGGAATTCTCCAAGAGGTGAAGCCAACTGGAGCCCAGGGAATCTTTCTGAAAGGAAGGATTGGCCCTAGTGCGAAAGGCGAAGAGGGAATGAGGTGGGGTGTTCAGTCAGTAAGAGTTTGACACTGTTTCCCGCTCAGCCCAAGAGCGGGATTCATTATTGGATGATTATTGCCCGCCATAAAAAAGTGCTTTTACGCACAAACTCTAGATACCCTGACTCGGAACATATATCTGTAGGCCGTACGAATATTTGATCCGTGCAGGATTCGAACTCGACACACGTGACGCAATGCCATTTGCTCAACCGTTGCGGAAAATGTGCCGTCGAATGCAATCAATTTAGATATTACCCTAAAAACAAAGTTTAGGGCAAGAAGTACTATCTATGAACAAAGATCTCTGCGGACAGTGTTTGCTATGGACCGAGATATCAACATACAATGTTTTCTATCAAAGTTTTTGTTTCGCAAAAGCGTGTTTTTATCTTAGGTTACCCGCTCTATAAAAAATATCTTTTTTTTATTGATTATAGGTTTGCGCTTGACCGTTATCTAACCTGATGGAAAGCGACGCACACTCCCCGAAATGCAACCGGTAGAAAACCGACAGGCTAGCACCACATATAACACATCATTTTTTTTTAAATTATTTAAGCATGAAGTTCTTTCAATTAGTAATGTCGTTAATCACAGCTGTCGCTTCCTGGTAATCCATAGACGAGGGGGACATAATAATGAGTGCACTATTACGTCGCCCTGCACTCAATTGGCAAATTGTTTCATTACGTAAACAATAGATATATCAGTGCACGGTTAGACTAACGAGGGAAAAGAATGCATGTTTACTGTTTAATCGACTCATGTTGAGAACACAATTAGCTTTGGAAATTACTACACAGTTTTCATGTTAAATGTGAAAATAAAGCATCTAGTTTTAGCTATTGTCGCGAGTCTCAGCTATCTTTGTTTAAATCACAACGGGGATGTGTTTACAGAAAGTTGGGACTGAAATATCTCGTTAAAATATGGATGTTTGTTACCAAAAGTTCCTTTATACTTTCGGTTTTTGTAAAGGCACCAACTTCATGTTTCGACTGACAATGCTTGCATCCCAAGGGGGCTGTCGACTGGGAAAAATGCAAGCTATTCAGGCGAGCGGGCGCGGCGCTCCCATCAATATCAGTACAGCGTCAATATTTTCTTACAAATAAAACTAAAAAGACACAAAAACGTCCTATTTGTAATCCCTGAAATATTTTAATGTTCCTTGTTCCATGTGAATCAACACTTGTCGTTAACACGTGTGATGATATAATTAATGGCCGTGCAGTGCGCATCGCTAATTGAAATCTTCATATGAATTTATTAAACGCGTTATAATATACATTATAATTATACGAATTTCATTTGTATTATCATGATTTTATTCGGCCGCCGCGTGTATATTGACCGGTCGGCGGGAATCACAACAAAGTGAGTGCCTGAGAGTGGATGACACCGTCGAGGTCGCCCTGGGTCGCCAATAGCTGGTTTGAGGAGGCTCGAGAAAAGAGTAGGTATTTAAAAAGGAGGATTCATATACATAAATCTTACTGCCAAACATTGTACACGTGCAGCTTGTGGGTTAACTACACACTGGGAACATACAGCGCCTTACGTGTTCAATACAATAAAGCGTTTAGGATGCTGCTGGGGCTGCCACGGTTCTGCAGTGCCTCGACTATGTTCGCAGAAGCGCACACTGATGGCTTTCATGCCCTTATTAGGAAGCAATGTGCGTCGCTGATGACTCGTGTTAGAACCAGTAGCAACACTATTGTGAACGTGTTTGCGGATAGGCGGGACTCTCCGTTGCTGCAACACTGGATATGCTTGCACGCTGCACGGTGAGCAACGGACAGTTCCCCCTCACTGCAATAAATGTGTGTAGTTTTTTGTTTTTGTGTGTAATTTAGTTTTTCATGGTGTTTTGTAATTTGTATTTGTTTTGTTGCCTGTGTGTATTTGTGTGTTGTGTTCAAAGCATATGGACGGAAATGTCCGAAATAAACGTTTATTATTATTATTATTATATACTTCTTTGGAATGCGCTTCCTCTCAATATTAGGATGGCCACCAGTCGGTATTCATTTAAACTGATGTTGCGGAATTATTTTCTCCACAAATAGCAGAGTCGTCTCAAAACCCCTTTCTTTTACTATGTATAGATAATATGTATATGTAGGTATATTATATACGTAAATATTATATGTATGTTTATTTTATTCATATATATATATATATTTAACCCTGGGTCTCATTAATATATTTTTAATTTTTTTTTTATGCACCTGCCATGTTTTCTCTTCACCACCCTTGGTTGACTGGTAGAGAATAAGCCTAAGACATTAAGTCCGCCTGTGTACCTTTGTGTTGCATGAAGTTTTAATGAATAAATAAAATAAATAAATATGAAGGATTCGTTTGCCCAACAGTGGTAAAACAAAATCAACTATAATTAAAGCGAGGTCTTTCATTATCCTGCAGGTCCACTGCAGGATAATGAAGGCCATTGGTTAACAAAAGAAAGCAGGATCATTTATTACCATGATTACTGTGTGTTGAAGTTTGCCTTTCAGTTAGTCTTAGATTGTTCTGCTGTTAAATAATAAACCTTCCCAAGATTACTGGGACCGCTGTATAAGTCACATTGACGTATATCCGTTTTTGGAAGCCGCAGCAAGTGTTAATTACCGTGTAGGTACGCCACGAATATCTTGAGTGTTGTTGCGTAGGGAAAGCAATTTATTTGAATTAATATAATTTATTTTGCGTTTGCCCGCGGTACCTTCAATTTGCCAAGATTAAGGAAAAATCAGACGAAATTCATTTGTTTTTATTTCGGTGGCTACGCATTACGTCTACGCTACGTAGGCCACCGCCCACGCCTGCGGCGCCGCGGCGTAGCCCGCGTGGAAACATTCATGAAGCGATATGCCAATATTTAAAAGCGATGATCTGGCAAAAACCGTTGGGTGTATTTTTATAGAACTTTCAACTACAAGATAATTTAATTTCCAATATTTTGTTACGCGGTTTTTATTCATATTGTTTTAAATGGAGGACAAATTTATTGGAATAATTTTAATACGTGGGAAGTGACGTTAGCTCCTCTTTTGATATCTCAACGTCGCTGGCGTATGAAGTTAACACTAACTATTGCACTTCAAGTTACAATTTGAAGATTGTAGAGCCTTGAATGTTTCCTTAAATACTGACTTTAGTCAGCCCGGGACACGTTTTAATATTTCCTGTCATCGTAGTAATCCGAGGGCAGTCTTTATTAATTTCTTAGTAGCAGTAATGGTTACGGGCGGGTACACTTATGTTTCTAGGAAGAAATATTATCTGTTGCGTTTAGGATGTACACAAGTGACGTCATTAAGGAGTTTAAAAGCTATAAATAGAGCCTTCGCAGACGGATGTAAGTGAAGTGGTACCTACCTCTAAACCTTGGCATTAACGACTGGTAAAATTGTATATTAAACATTTCAACTTTTGCGGAATGCCGAAAGGTTTATACTACTATTTACCTTTGAACCCGGGTCCACTGAAATAATTTTTGTACATCTTTTTAGCCTAAGTTTTTGATACTAAAGAAGAACTAAACAATGAAGAAGTACTAAAATATTTAGTCCTTTATTAAGCATTTCAATTTTCAAGTTTTTTTTAAATTATTATTATTATTCTATAAGGATTTTCTTGAAGTTTCTTTCGCTTGTTTTTTGTTCAGCAGGTTTTTTTTTTAATATTTAGATTACGTAGGTAGTGTTCCAACGACAATATAGTACAATAATAAACAAAATAAAGAACATTAAAATATATCTACACAGTATAAAACAAAGTCGCCTCCTGCTGTCTTCCCTATGTATGCTTAGATCTTTAAAACTACGCAATGGATTTTGATACGGTTTTTTTTTAATAGATAGAATGATTCAAGAGGAAGGTTTTTTGTATATAATACATTCATAATATACAGGGTTTCATTGACATTGTACCACAAACGAATACCATGGATCCAGTACATCAGTGTTTTTCAACGTGTGGGTCGCGACCCCCTGGGGGGTCGCGCAGCTCTGCAAAGGGGGGTCGCAAAAAGTCGGGCGAACTACGTCAGTAAAAAATGATTAAAAAGGATAAAATTATTTATTAAGAAAATGTTGACAAAAAGAAATGAACACTTGTAGGTTAATACAAATAATTAACAAAAAATAAAAAATTTATGTCTGTAAATAGTAATCAGCTAATGCGAAACTTGCGCTTGCTTTTGATTAATCAATTTCTCAAATCGTGGTTCAATTTTTGCTACATTTAGAATTAAATCATTTTCCACATTTAAGCGATTTCTTTGCTTACTTTTTATTTGGGCCATCGATGAAAATGTCAACTCGCACAAATACGACGTGGCAAACGGAATCAAACACCTCAAAGCCTCAGTTGTTAATTCTGGGTATTCTGTTTTTCTTTTTAACCAAAATGTATCCAAATTGGTAGACTGGAACAACCAGTTCCAACTGTAGTTTCCCATCAGCAGATAGTTCCAGTAGATTTTCTTTTAGCTTAGTTGCCATGTTTGCCTCATTTACAGCAGCAGTTAAAAATGGATTTATGACCCACCTTTGCTCCATGGTCTGTGATATTTCTTGCACAGTGAAATAATGACACAATTCTTTTTTCAAATTATTTAACACCGTTTTCATACCAGGTGTGTATGTTTTGATGTCTATTTCACATCCAACTTCTTCAATAAAAGACTGTGTTAACGAAAAGGAATCGAAGTTGTTCAGATTTATGGACGATGACCACAAGTCGGGGGGTCGCGAAATATTTTTCAATACACTTACTCGAAAACTGCCTCTTATCGCACTCTTATTAGGTTCAATATAGCATGTATATCACCCAAGTGCTTTTTTGAGTTTATCACAACAAGGGCTTTTTTATTCCTTCCTTATCGTCACGGTCACGGGTGATTATTTTGTTTTTCTTAGTTTATCGAATCAGGCGCGAGGCGTCCCCCAGAGTCGCTGGACGACCCCACGAAATTAGAAACAGACCAGAGCAGATTTGAATGCTATACTTATATATTTCTTATATTTCTACTGTATGTTTGAGATACGATTAATTTTTTTTTCTTTCTTTCTTTATTTCACAAGTCGTAAGTGTATTGAAAAACGTCGTTTGACACACGTGCAGATTTGTCATTGCAGCCCTCGGCTCCATAACACACTCTCCTACGGCTCGTGCGAATTTCGCCTCGGTTGCAATGACAAACTTCCTGCACTTGTATCAAAATGTACTATTTGCATACTATAAGGGCCGCGTCATGAAAAAGGTTGAAAAACACTGCAGTACATGATTCTGGACACCCCAGTGGTGAAATTTTTCGCCAGTTTTTTGTAGTGGATCTGTGGTATTCGTTTGCGTTACTATGTCAATGACAGCCTGTATTAAATATCAGCATCGCAGTCGTGTGAAGCTGGGGTGGGTCGATAGTAGAAAAAAAAAACAAATAAACTGCTTAATTTGACTTAATTACACTATTTTATCATTTCTCATGGATATAGTACATTAGGATTTGTATATGAAATGTATCCGTACCAAAAAAAAAATATATATATATATATACAAACTTATAAAGTTATGTGCGACCTATGAAAATGTCCGCATTTTTAAACGGGTAACTTTGGACTGTGATAATTTCGTTTAGGCTTGGTTGGTAAAGTTTAATAAGTTCAAGTAAACTTTATATTTAAGAGGCCTCTTACCGAGCCATCTATCGTCAATGAGTTTATGGTTTAAAAGCTTGTTGTTTTATCCAATGCAATGTTTAATATTGTTTAATAAAGAGGGAACGCGAAAAAATAAAGATGTCGGCTGAACGCTCTGTTGGCATTCGCTGATTCCATCATTCACTCGTACATTTCATAAAATTGATCCTTTTTTTGTTACCTTAAAAGTATTTTGGAATATATTATCGTTCATTCAGAATCTCAATTAAATGTGTAACGTTTTTATAGATATATATATTTTTTAATTTAAAAATGTATGAGTGTATTAAAAAGATCCAAAGTTGACTCAAAATGGTAGATTTTCAGAGATTTTTACTGGATTGTTTTTTTTATGGTAGGTTAAAATACTCAAAAGACGTATCCCGCCTAGGACAGAGCGGGAGACAGTGTCAGATTCTTATTGACTAAACAACGTACCCCGTACCTTCCTTGCCTTAATCCTGTTAGAGCCCTGGTATTACGCTTTCGCATCAACCCTTGACGCCAGGAGGATTAGTCTAGCTCATTAGCTAGGAAACTAGGAAACTCGGCGTTCTTGCAAAAGTCCGACGGTTCTTCACACCGAGTCAGCTTCTAATGCTGTACAAAGCACAGGTCCGATCGCGTGTGGAGTACTACAGCCACATATGGGCTGGTGCTGCAAAATGTCACCTAGCGGCTTTGGATTCGGTGGAAAGGCGTGCAAAGAGGCTGATTGGTGATCCAGATTTGGTTGAATCCAATCTTCAAAGCCTCGAGCACAGGCGCAGAGTAGCCAGCCTTGCGGTTTTCTACAGGATGCATTTTGGAGAGTGTGCGCAGGAATTGCACGATTTGATTCCGCCATCCCAATTTTACCTTCGGACATCCCGGCGTACGGCAAATATCCACCCTTACGTTGTTGAGACACCTGCGGCCCGGACTAAGCGTTTTGCCTCGTCGTTTATACCGCGTACATCGAGGGACTGGAACAGTTTGCCGGCTGCAGTCTTTCCATCCGATTATAATTTAGGTGTCTTCAAGGCTAGAGTGAATAGGATCTTAATAAACTAGTGCGCCTTACCATCAACGATTGCATCACTGCTTACATCAGGTGGGATCGCAGTCAAGCACTAGTTTATTGCAATAATAAAAAAATAAAAAATTGCAACCACTTTATATGACCGTCTTTTTAGCTAGTAAATTATCCATTGACTTCTGCCGCTCTGGAATGGAGCGAGAGAGTGTCAGACTTTTAAACGACTAAAATCCATTCCTATGTTTCTTTTTCGAAGCAAGGTATTTTTTTTTGAAGTGACAAATCATCTTATGATTACTTCCGTTCTAGGATGGGTGTTAGTTATACCTACTCGTACACAAACCAACCAACAATAGAAACAGTTGCGTGGTTTAGACGAAGATGATGATTAACTGAAAGATATATTACGGAAAGCGACTTATCCGACATAAAAAATATATTTATAAATGCTGATTTAATAAAAGACATTGTTTTTTTTTAAATATATTGCATGTATTTATTATGTATTCATGCACTACGAACTATCTGCGTGTCTTTTTTTCCTCTATAAAATTTATCTAAAGGTTGTCTGTAAAAATCGCTTTTACTCATGAGACAGATATTGTGACATCCTATTAATTTTAAGTTCCTATAGTATTTTTTATTTAATTAATTAAGCCCCAAACGAACTGTAATTACAGGGTCAAAATGTTAAGTGAACTATCCATCTTTTTTATATTTCACGTATTAAATATGTTTAATTGAGAACAATTTGCATCAGTTTTTTTTTATTACATAGATAGATAGATAAATAGATATTCTTTATTGCACACCAAAAATAAAATAACCATAAGAACTTTAAATTAATAGAATTATTATTAGCATTTTATTACGTTTAGCAAAAAGTTTTAAATTATAAAACTTACACTTTAAATATTTTTAGTTTGTAATCTTAACTCCAATGTCTTTTCTTCACATTTTTCAATAATGTTTGCTTTATATTCAACTAACGACCCGCCCCAGCTTTGCTCGGATGCAATGCTGATATTAAATGTGTGTACTATACATATAAACCTTCCTATTGATTCACTCTATCTATTAACAAAAACCGCATCAAAATCCGTTGCGTAGTTTTAAAGATCTAAGCATACATAGGGACAGACAACGGACTTTGTTTTATACCTACTATGTAACGATGAAATTCTAATAAACTGAGATATGTTATACACTTACAAAACAACCAAACAATGTATTCTGAGCAGTAACGGTAACACACACATACATATTCTAAAATATTCTTATATTTTTTTCTTTACTTTTTTCAACAATTTTTGCTTTAAAAAGTTCTTCTTGAGATCGGTAAAACCATTTGATTTGCAACCCCAAACGACTAATGAAAGTTCGTTCAGTGCAATCAGTCTCTCTTTTACTTGTTTATACGAGTTTCTTTTAGCACTCCACTACTTGTTAGGTTGGCTTTGTAATACCATTAAGTAAAGTCAGAGAAATTAATTGTTTACGACATTTCGCTACAATTCCTAGTAAATAGAAACTTTACAAAGGTTCAAATGATCTAATTACCTCACCCACAACGCCTTGACACTTAATATTATTCAACTTACCGATAAACAACTAAGTATTTTCAGACTGTAAGCTTTTTATTACAGTCTTCGTGGAGATGATCGGCAGCAGTCTCTCGTGTCTGGCCTTTGTTCAGACCACGGTCCCAGGTGAGGGAGAATCTCGTGAAGAAGCTCGCCGTCCGGTCGCCTGGTAACAGTCCAGACTGAGCCCAAGTCGTCAACGGCGCGCACTGTTCCCGCGCGTATCAAGAAGTTGTCAGCAAACTGTACCCTACAGGGTCGAAGCCTCCTGGGCCAAGGGTTGATGCGTAAGCGTAACACCAGGGCCTGGGAATAGGGCAAGGAAGGAATGGGGTAGGTGTTTTAGTTGGTAATAGTCTGACACTATTTCCCGCTCCACCCAAGAGCGGGATTCGTCATTGGATGATTTTTACCTACCATAAAAAAAAGGTGAGGGAGAATGGGAGGTGGCCGCATCTGGGGTGCAACAGACATCCTCACGCCTTAGGAGATGCTCCGGGCCTCGAAGAACGTCGGGTGATTCTTGGCCATCGCAGGCGTCGGCTTGCAGACGACGAGCAATTGGTAGATCGGCGTCCGGTAAGGACCAAACCCGAGTCAAATGCGCACCTCGAAAGGGAAAGTTACCGCGGCGCAAGGTTAACGCAGAGATTAATCTAGAACACACGTTCAGTCAGAATCTAGTACTCCTCATGGACCACCCAGAGTGGGAGGAATAATTCTACGATTTTCCAATTAAAAAGAAAATATTATTAGGGTAAACACCAAAGAAGAAAGTAAAGTTTATTTGATTACTTTACCCTCATATTTCTCAACAGTTATTAAACTGCCTAAAATAAGCGTGGTGGATTTGCATGATATTATAATTTCCCAGTCCGGTCAATATTACAATGACGATTTGGACTGAGTACATTCATGAATAATTAAAATCACGTACTAGTATTAATATTTCTGATGTAGGTAGTTAGGAACACTTTTCTAATAAGTCACGCATAATATTATGCTAACATTATGAAGGTATGTATGTAAGTATGTGTATTTAATCTTAATGCCTGTAAGAACCCGCAGAATGAGATAAGACTGCCTGTTGTATGTCTCTACTTTTAAGGCTCAAAATTTGTAAAATTATCTTGGTGTACAATAAAGTATCATTACATAGTATAAAACAAAGTTGCTTACTCATAATTATGCTTTATATAAATTATCAAAAGTTGCTGATCAATCAGCTGTATTAACCGCCTACCATGCCTATGTTGCTTCAACACTAAAACACGCTGTGACTTTTTGGGGCAACGCCACTAACAAGGATTTAGTTTTAAAGCGCAAAAAAGATGTGTCCGAGCAATTGCAATCTGTATTCCTGACTCATGTGAACCTCATTTTAAAAAATTAAAGATATTACCTTTCCATGCATTTATATTTATGAAGTAGCCTTATTTGTAAAAGTCAATGAAAATCTATTCGAAAAATTGGAATCAAAGACATATTTTAAAAATATTTAATGTACCACATAAAACGGCTCAGTTTGACAAAAGTTTCTTTGGTATGGCATCAAAAATCTACAATAAAATACCTATCGACATTTTGAGCACTAGGGAGCTTACCCTATTTAAAAATAACTTACGCAATTTCTTAATCGATAAGGCTTACTACACGATCCAGGATTTCTTAAATTATTGAATAATTATGTAATTTTGACAATTATAATTCTTACTCAATCTTGACATTTATAATTCTTACTCAATCTTGACATTTATAATTCTTACTCAATCTTGACATTTATAATTCTTACTCAATCTTGACATTTATAATTCTTACTCAATCTTGACATTTATAATTCTTACTCAATCTTGACATTTATAATTCTTACTCAATCTTGACATTTATAATTCTTACTCAATCTTGACATTTATAATTCTTACTCAATCTTGACAATTATAATTCTTACTCAATCTTGACATTTATAATTCTTACTCAATCTTGACATTTATAATTCTTACTCAATCTTGACATTTATAATTCTTACTCAATCTTGACATTTATAATTCTTCCTCAATCTTGACATTTATAATTCTTACTCAATCTTGACATTTATAATTCTTACTCAATCTTGACATTTATAATTCTTACTCAATCTCGACATTTATAATTCTGACTTAATTGTGACATTTATAATTCTGAATCAATTTTGACATTTATAATTCTAATTCAATTTTGACATTTATAAATGAAACTTAATTTTGACATTTATAAATGAAACTTAATTTTGACTTATTATTTTTAAATATTTTTTTTTTAATATAATCTGTAATTTATTATTGTATGCCTAATTGGCAGGACATAATGCAACTGTAATTTATTAAGATTTAACATCTGTATGTAACCTATGCCCACAATAAAGACATTCTGATTCTGATTCTTACCGTTATCTTTAAAAGTACGCAACGGATTTTGATACGGTTTTTTTTAATAGATAGAGTGATTCAAGAGAAAGGTTTATGTGTATAGGACATACATAATATATTCAATATCAGTTCCTGTGCGAAGTTGGGGTGGGACGCTAGTTTATAAATAAATATGACGGCGCATGCGTTAATGTCAGACATCAGGTTGACTTTTAGCTGTCAAAGTCAGCCTAGCGAAGCGTCACTGTCGATAGTGGTAAGGGCGGCCAGTTTTGAACACGGTTGTTCGAGACGGCGCCTGCGGACCACGCTTGTGACGAATCGCTTTGCATCCAAGTGAAAGTTTAATCTAGCGTTATAATTAAGTTGGTGTCGTGTTGCTTAGACTGTACATCGTCGATTTGAATGAGTATTTCGATTATTAAACAATGTGCTGATTAAACAACTGTGATTGGAATAAGGACTTGTAATTTTTCTGCTTACGCCCACCTGCTTATCCACCTACCCACATACATCACAAGATGAGTTCTGATGAAGGCCCTCCTGCCCCTTCATCAGAAGTGGGATACGATGGGGCTCGAATTGAGCAAGAAACACCAAAATCGGATGCAGAAAAATTGCTGAATATTATGGAAACGCTTTTATTTCGTGTTCTCGCAGCTCAGCCGCCGCCAACTGTGAGGACTAACCAGGCAACACATTTTTTACCGTTTAATCCAGACGAACCAGACTGTGACATAGATGGTTGATGCAATATTACCGAAGCGATCGTTCATAATAAGCGCTTAGAAGGAATAGACTTGCTCATGGCTCTTACTACCTCTTTAAAAGGACGAGCGGCTTCATGCATCACTAAGTTAAACTTAGGTGAAATGTCCTGGAGTGTTGTCAAACAGACACTGTTAGCAAAATTTTCAAAACCAAAACTGATTCAGGACCATTTCGACGAAATATTGCGATTCCAAATAGGAGCTAAGGAGACAGCTTCAAAAGCAGCTCTTCGTTTATGGAACTTAATAGAACGAATACCTAAGACTGTGATGCCTGAAGAAGTGGTGACGGGATTCGTTATTTCTGTGCTTTGTCAGAAGGACAGCCTGATAAAACGCGAATTGATTGCGCATAATATCACAACTCGCACACAATTGTTCCGAATCCTGGGAGGCGTATCTTTTAAGCGGCGTTCAGATGGTGTCGAAGCTAACGAACCTGAGGCGAAGCGTTTCCGTGCTACCGAAAGGTTCACTGGCAGATGCAACTTCTGCGGAATATCGGGACATCGGTTTGCGGAATGCCGAAAACGTCGTGACGCGCAGGGATCAGTCGAGCCTCGAGATACTCCGAGTGCTTCCCGTCCGTCGGAGAGGATGACCGATGTAACGTGCTACACTTGTGGCCAAAAGGGTCATGTGACAACTAACTGTCCCGATAAAAGGAACGGTGGTAAAGCTGCGGCCAAGGAAGTCCACCATTGTGAACACCGTCCTTCAAGGGGCATCTTGACAACATCTTCCGGTGAGTCTGTACCTTTTCAATTTGACAGCGGATCGTCCTGTTTTCTTGGGAAAGAAAGTTATCGTGGTAAGCTCTTGGGTACTGTGTGTAAAAGTCTCGTCTATCTGAGCGGCATAACCCAGAACTTCCGGTGGAGCTACATATCGATGCTAGCTCAGAAGGATATGGAGCAATCCTTCTGCAAAAGAAAACTAATCTTCCGCACGTTGTAAAGTATCATAACCGCCGTACAGCAGACGCAGAATCTCGTTATCATTCCTACGAGTTAGAGACTAGCGGTCGTCAGAGCTGTAGAGCATTTTCGCCATTATTTATATGGTAGGCGATTTGTTATAGTTACAGACTGCAATTCACTTAAGGCGTCGAAATCGTAAAAAGACTTAACACCCCGCGTTTACCGATGGTGGGCTTATTTGCAAGCTTACGATTTCGATATTGTATACCGCGAAGGAAGTAAAATGGAGCATGCTGACTACCTGTCCCGAAATCCACTTTCAGATTCTGCTGTTCCTGTCACTTCTGTAAAGCCTAAGACTAAAACTGTCGATTATGTTGAACTACATCAGGGCTGGCTGTCAGTTGAACAGAAACGTGATGCAGAAATTCAGGATCTTATCGCGAAACATAATAATAATAGCTTTCATGAAACAGTTACTAGGTCAAACATATGACGTTAGAGATAGCACACTCTACAGGAAGATTACTCGTAACAAAGCGGTTTCATGGCTACCCATAGTTACACGGTCTCTTATTTGGACATTAATTAATCATGTCCACAACGAGTTGGAACATTTAGGCAGGGACAAAACTCTAAACAAACTGTATGAAAAGTATTGGTTTCCCGATATGTCAAAATGTGTACGAAAATTTATAGGTTCGTGTATCATTTGTAAGGCATCGAAAGGACCATCGGGTGCTCAGCCTGTTCAGCTTCATTCGATTCCAAAAGTATCTGTGCCTTGGCATACGATTCACATAGATTTTTCGAGGAAGTTGAGCGGGAAGAGTGACAGAAAGGAGTATTGCTCAGTAATAATCGATGCCTTTACCAAATACGTTTTACTCGAACATATTTTTTCAGTCGATTTCAAGAGTGCAATATGTGTTGTACAAAAAGCGGTGTGTCTTTTTGGAGCCCCGAAAAGAATCATGACAGATCAGGGCCGTTGTTACATTAGCTCAGATTTTAAGAGCTTTTGTCAAGAGTATAATATAGACCTCCATTTCATTGCGACTGGTACGAGTAGGGCAAACAGTCAAGTTGAACGAGCGATGCGTACTCTAAAAAGTCTCCTTACTATCATTGAAAACGACCCTAACAAAGCGTGGCGTGACGAATTAAGTAACATCCAACTTGCTCTCGATAGTTCTAAATCTTCTGTTACCAAATACTCACCGTCAGAACTAATGTTTGGAATTCGTTCTAATTCTTTAGGAATGTCTAAGTTGAACGTCGATAATAAAGATCATGAGGTTCGCTTAGATTTAGATTCGATAAGAACTGATGCATCAGCTGACATTTGCAAAGCTGCTGAATCTGATACCCTTCGGTTTAATCGTGGTTGGGCCACAATAAAACCTTTCTCTAAAGGAGACTTTGTATTTATTAAAAATTGTGAACGGAATAAAACAAAATTGTGTAGAAAGTTTCGAGATCCATATGTTTTAGTAGTAGTACTTGAAAACGATAGCTAGGACTAAGGATAACTTAAAAGTTTAGGTGGTTCTCAGAGAACTTATAAATATTCTCACGAAAATTTGCGCGCAGTACCTCAGGGACATATCGGTTTAACTGAAATAGCTACAAGTCTTTTAAATTGTGAAGAGGCCGAGACGGCGAAGGAAGATGAAGAAACTAATTCAAATCATGACACTGATAACTCTGACACCTTGACCGTACGCTCAAATACTGTTTTCGTCGATTCGAGGACGCTCACAGCAGGCTCAGACACTCTCAGTGCATGCTCAGATCCTGAGACTTGGGATGTGTCGCACGAAGTTGTAATTCATACAGAACAAAACGATTCTTAACCGTAGGTAAGTTGACCGACCCGTATGAATCTTTTTCCTGCCAAATAGTCAGACGAAATATGTCGTCCGAGTCAGTATCAGATTGACTTGTCTCTGTGCTTTTATTCTGTGAGACGAAATGTGTCGTCCGAGTCAGTATCAGATTGACTTGTCTCTGTGTTTTTATTCTGTGAGACGAAATGTGTCGTCCGAGTCAGTATCAGATTGACTTGTCTCTGTGTTTTTATTCTGTGAGACGAAATGTGTCGTCCGAGTCAGAGTCCTTTAAGTCGACTGACTTGTTCTAGATGTTTTGCAGATTATGGTAAGACGAATATTGTCGTCCGGGTCACATCCACCGAAGGATTGACTTGTCTAATAGTACCGATTGTGAATAGTTAACCTACATGCTGTTTAATGACGAGGGTGTGTCATCCGACTTAATTGTTGCGAGACACTCTCCTTAAGTCTTAAGTATCATTGCGCATTGTGATAATTGCAACTAGTCGTCCGTCAGGATGCCGAACGGACTATGTACCATTGCAACTCAGTGTTTCAGAAAATCGCCCGAGGACGGTCGAGTGTCAGTCCGGCCGTGACGGCGCATGCGTTAATGTCAGACATCAGGTTGACTTTTAGCTGTCAAAGTCAGCCTAGCGAAGCGTCACTGTCGATGGTGGTAAGGGCGGCCAGTTTTGAACACGGTTGTTCGAGACGGCGCCTGCGGACCACGCTTGTGACGAATCGCTTTGCATCCAAGTGAAAGTTTAATCTAGCGTTATAATTAAGTTGGTGTCGTGTTGCTTAGACTGTACATCGTCGATTTGAATGAGTATTTCGATTATTAAACAATGTGCTGATTAAACAACTGTGATTGGAATAAGGACTTGTAATTTTTCTGCTCACGCCCACCTGCTTATCCACCTACCCACATACATCACAAGATGAGTTCTGATGAAGGCCCTCCTGCCCCTTCAAATAAATAATATTCCACATCTTTAACACAATGCCATCTATTTCCAACTTAAGCACAGCTTGTGATAAGAGACCTAGACAACTGATAAACTTATATATTTCTAAATACATACATATTGTAGATTATTATTACACCCAGACACAGATCAAATGATCGTGCTCATCACATAAACCTTTTTCCTGGGGCAATCGAACCCACGACCTCCGGTATAGCAGTCAGGGCCACTAACCACTAAAGCTAGACCAACAGGCCTGCCAGTATTTTCTTACTGTTTACGATCAGATGGCTAGACTGATTTGGATGGCCACCAGTGGTAGCCGAGTGAGCAGTGGTGGCCGAGTGGTTAAAGGCCACGACTTACGAGTTGTAGGTCGCGGGTTACTTTGTGTAATTCATTTCATACCACTGCTCTCAAAACGGTGAAGGATAACATCGTGAGGAAACCGGCATGTCCTAGAACCAAAAATTCGAAGACATCCACACTGAGCCTGCGTGGTGGATTATAGCCCATTCCCTCTCCTAGAGAGGAGGGCTGTGTCCCAGCAGTGGGAAGATAAAAGGGCTGATGATGATGACGTTCCCTAGATGCGGGCGAAGTCGCTGTCGAAAACTAGTAATGTAATAACATAGTGACATGTTGTGAGATACTATTACCTTGTTATCTTTTATGTTTCGTCATACGTCACATTAATAAGACCCTGTTTAACTATTAATACATGACATGTATGAGTGGCGTGTGCGTCTACCAGAACTACGGAGATGACAAAACGTATGATCGCGCAGCTTCCTCAATTACCGGGAATAGACACATGCTTACTTCAAGCCTGTAATCGGTAAAGGCCGAATCCTTTTCATCTAAAATAGATAGGCTTAATTCCGGGAACTCCGAATTGTGGCTCTTCTTGGCAAATGACATTTGGCCTGGGTCTTAGTTAATTTGAGGACCTTCTTCGCAACACAGATATAGGCATTCGAAGTTATTATTAAGAGTTATACTAGCTTCTGAATTAGGTTTCTCCTCTACAAAGAATTTTTTAATTTCTTCAGGGCTGAATTTTGAAAAATTACTCATACTCTGAAAGTAGGTGTAAAGTTGCCTGCGGACAGGGTTGGAAGAAGTACTTTTACTCCCTAGGGAGTTTTACTTTACAACTGACAGTTGTTTTTTTAATATTTAGACAGCAAATATTAAAAAAAAAACTAGTTCTATTTTGACATTTCTATTGAACCGTGACCCGAATTTTTATACTGCCAGTACAATTAAAATAACATAGAGATAGAAATAATTTAAGAATACTTTTTTTTAATGACTTTATTTTAATTTACTTTCAACTATTTCATTAAAACTAATATTATATTTAAGAAAAATGTTGATCTGACCCATTTTTACAATGAAAAATATTGACTGAATAGCCAGACGACGACTAAAAAAAAAAAAAAATGGCGGGTAAAGTTTCTCTATAATCTGTGGCCGATTTGGTCATTCTTGATTTTTTTTTCGAGGTGTAGAGTTTTGTTTACATTTTGCTAAATCTCTGTTACAAGAAATTTGTATTAACACGATAAGTTCATCAGCTTCAGTTATAAATTTAACGCAAGATTCTTTGAGGAGAAATCCGCTTACCGCCTAAATCAAAAGAAATATACCTACCTAAAAACATACAAAGACATTTGACGACGACTCAGGTTTTTATTATTATTTTTATTTTCCTCGTATTCGTAATGAAAAGCACAGTGTTTACCTCGGGTTAAAGAGTTATTTAGTCCCTCGAACTATTAGCGACATCGCTATCGCTCGGTCGCCAAGAAATTTCTCGGGACTAAATAACTAACTTTCATCCCTCGTATAACAATGTACTATTTTAGTGCCTATGACATAAAAGGAACCCTTACGCAAAATTTCACGTTAATACGTTTAGTGTTTTCCCAGTAGGCTATACCTTTTTTTATTCCGGTCAAAAATCATATAATGACGAATCCCGCTCTTGCACGGAGCGGGAAACAGTGTCAGACTGTTACTGACTTAACACCCCATTCCTTCTTTGCCTTTCACACTGGGGCCAAGAATTCCTTTCGGAAAGAGCCTTTGGGCCCCATTAGGCTTCGACTCTTTTGTAGAGTCGTAGGGACTCTGCAAAAGGGTCGAAGCGTACCAGCCTACTGGATTGGCTATCTACACTAATATAATAAAGAGGTAAAGTTTGTTTTTTTGTTTTTATGTTTTTTTGTTTGTAGGGGGTAATCTCTGGAACTACTGGTCCGATTAGAAAAATTTAGCAACAATAGAAAGCTACTTTACTCCTGAGTGACATAGGCTATATTTTATGTACGCGGGCGAAGCCGCTGACAAAAGCTAGTATGTTAATATATTGGTTACTTAGTTTCTCCTTTTATATATATGGATTCTAAATTGGAAGAGAATTGGCAGGAAAATATCTGTCAAATAGCAAGTAATAATTATTTGGAACCCGTCCAGATATAATAAAACAATCTATATGCTAACAAAGAGTCGGTAGTGGTGGATATTTTAGTTCGGTTTAAATTCAATTGGAATGAATTCTGAAACAGTCGGGGAAAAGCCAGCAGAACACGGAACAGGTTTACGGTGAAACTCATGAGCACAAAACAAAAAGCTGAAATGAGACCTGGGAGGTAATTGCCAGGACATACGTCGCCAAGTTATTTCCTGTTTCATTTTCAGCCAGTTTTGTTTGACGATACTAAAAGTAAATTGCATCCAATGAAAACTCCCCCAATCACGACGGCACTGCCAGAGGGCATGAGCTGGTGCAAAAACATGCATGGAGCTTGAAATACACATAATATTTATGTATTAAGAAAAGTTAGGGAACTCTACGGGTGCATGTTCACAATAAACTATAAATATACACATAAATTTTACAAGCTTTATATTAGTTTCACCTGTCTCGATGTTTGTGATAAAATCGTGCAAATAGTGGCTCGGTTGGCGCAATGGTTGAGCGATTGACTGCTGCGCTTAGGGTCGCAGGTTCAATTCCCGCACGGAAAAAATATTGGTATGGCCTACAAATTATAGGGTTTCCAGGTCTGGATATCTTGTGTCAGGTCAGGTTGACCAGGTCTGGATGACTTTACATGTTTGTGAACACATCCAAAACACAGGGGTGATTCTTAGTATGGGCAATTAATGTGTGTGTATGTGTGTTTTTTTAAGAATATAAAATAATAATAATAATTAAATTTGATCCAGTTCCCGATGGCCGATTGAGCTGAAATTTTGCATAGGTATATATGTAAATCGCGGGTCAATACAATATTATGATGACATGGAGCTGATCTGATGATGGAGCTGGAAGGTGGCCATAGGAACTCAGCACCAAACCAATTAAACCCCTTCGAGTTTAGGCTCGTTTGATTTGAGTCGACGAGTACTTGATCCTAAATGGTAGTCATGGTCTGATAATGGAGCTAGAAGGTGGCCATTGGAACACAATAAGGTAATCGTAATGTGTTTGTACTTTTCAGAAAGGTCTTGATGAATATTTATTGTAAAGGTATATTCAAAAGTATAAAAGCTTCTTATGAAAAAAATATTTTCATCGAAAACTTGTTATTGATATAAACTAGTGCTTGACTCAGACCCCACCTGATGGTAAGCAGTGATGCAAGATGTATATGGCGCAGCCGTATCGTATTAAACTAATTCACGAATTGACGTTAGGTAACCATATTACTGCGTGACGTTTTTCAGTCTGGCGCACCAACTTGACTGGTTGAATTTTGACTGGCCTGTCAGCCTAGTAGTTAGTCACCCTGACTGCTATGCCGGAGGTCGTGGGTTCGATTCCCACTCAGGACAAATGTTTGTGTGATGAGCACTATTATTTGTTCTGTGTCTGGGTGTAATTTATCTATAATATGTATTTATTTAGCAATATATAAGTATGTTTATCAGTTGTCTAGTACTCATAACACAAGCTCTGCTTAGCTTGAGACTCGACGGCGTTGTGTGATGGTTGTCGAATATAATTATTATATTACATTAACTTGTAAAACGGCGTGTTATACAATATGCCTGTGGGTGTACATTATTATGACGATTTATTGCGACATACATGATTATATTTTCTATTGTGATCTCTCTCAATGTTTTGCTGGAAGATTTTGATTAAAAGAGTTTGTTAAGCTCGCCTATGTACGAGTACATGAACACTGTTATCCGCTTATATCATTACATAGTATATAAAACAAAGTTGCTTATCGCTGTCCCTATGTATGCTTTGATTTTTAAAAGTACGCAACGGATTTTGATGCGGTTTTTTGTAAATAGATAGAGTGATTCAAGAGGAAGGTTTATGTGTATAATACATGCATAATATATTCAATGTCATTACCCGTGCGAAGCTGAGGCGGGTCGCTAGTTATATTTTAAGCTGTTATCGTGTACAATAAATAATTAAAAACAATATATTTCAACAAAGAATAGAAGAAGTAGTAGCTACAATAAAGAATTCGCAGTTCGTAAAATTAATTGTTAAGATTTTTGGACAAAAAGCAACAATTAGTTGCTTTTTGTATACCTATTGTCTACTTACTTACTTACTTGAGAGCAGTGGTGGCCGAGTGGTAACGGCCCCGACTTACGAGTCATAGGTCGCGGGTTCAAACCCAGCCAGGCGCATTACTTTGTGTAATCTATTTCATCACCACTGCTCTCAAAACGGTGAAGGAAAACATCGTGAGGAAACCGGCATGTCCTAGAACCAAAAATTCGAAGACATGTGACATCCACCAATCGGTACTGGGCCCGCGTGGTGGATTATGGCCCATTGCCTCTCCTAGAGAGAGGAGGCCTGTGTCCCTGCTGTGGGAACATTAAAAGGCTGGTGATGATTGTCTACTTAACAAATTACCTACTATCTAATTGACGACAGTGTAATACTCTGCATCTGTACGGAACTACGTTTATGATTGATAGCAAGCCAGCGTTTAAACAAACTTTGAATCTTCAGAGAATAATAGTTCCTGGAATTCCATAACATAACAATGTGAAGTAAAAATAATGAGCGATTTCTCTGAGCATTGTTTGTTCTCGGTATTTCAATTAATTAAATAAATGATGATGAAAATTTCATATCATAGAACAGCATCAACTGAAAAGTTGAAAGGAAATCGTTTGTCTTGGTATGGTCATGTGAAGAGGAGAGATGAAACGCATGTCACAAAAAGAGTTCTGAGTTTACACGTAGATGGATGGAGAGGAAGAGAAAAGATGGATGTGAGAAAATTATTATTATTGATATGAAAGAAAAAGGAGTTAGTGATAGTGTGACGGGTGACAGGACAGAGTGGAAGAAAAAGACATGTCGCACCGACCCCAAGTAACATGGGATAAGGGTAGGATGATGATGATGAGAACAGCATCAACGTTGTACTGTTCCGATTGCTGAGACTCAGGCCTTCTCAAGAAGAAGAAATGGGTCGTAAATCACCCAGTACCCAGTGGTGGATGTCACCTGTCTTCGAATTTTTAGCTTTAGGACATACCGGTTTCGGCACGAGGTTTTTCTTCACCGTTTTGAGAGCCGGAATACCGTAATTAGAGACATAATAGAAAAACAATAAGTGAGCGACTACTGGCGTTCGCCTTTTGTTCAAAAGTTGAAATCGCAAAGTACTGCGCCTGGCTGGGTTTGAACCCGCGACCTACACCTCGTTAGTCCTTTACCACTCGGCTACCACTGTTTTTCACTCGGATACTACTACCTCTTCATGATGAAAATGATATTAACCTTTTGAACACTGGTAAAGTAAAATAAAATGTTTTTTTTTTTTAATTGTCATAAACTAGTGCTTGACTGCGATCCCACCTGATGGTAAGCAGTGATGCAATCGTTGATGGTAAGGCGCACTAGTTTATTAAGAGCCTATTCGCTCTAGCCTTGAAGACACCTAAATTATAATCGGACGGAAATACTGCAGCCGGCAAACTGTTCCAGTCCCTCGATGTACGCGGTATAAACGACGAGGCAAAACGCTTAGTCCGGGCCGCAGGTGTCTCAACAACGTAAGGGTGGATATTTGCCGTACGCCGGGATGTCCGAAGGTAAAATTGGGATGGCGGAATCAAATCGTGCAATTCCTGCGCGCACTCTCCAAAATGCATCATCCTGTTTATTGTTTATTGTTACAGTAAAAATGTAATATCTTAAAACTAATGCGTAATCTAAAATATCACTTGTAACTTTTTTATATTTATTACATACTTTTGGATGATGATCCCTAAACTAGCTAAGACCTGTATCTTGGGGACCTGAGTAGTGACCACTTTAATTTATAATATCGTGGTGTGAGCAATGAAACATATCAAAATTGAATTTATAAAAAGTAAAAAATATTATTAAAGAAAAGAAAAACAACTTCAGCCTAGGTTTTTGTGTGATGTGGTTTAGGTATTGTGTGAATATAGTGTGCACATTATATGTATCTAGCTAGCACATGTAATTGGAAAGTCCCGTGTCGGCGTTGAACGTGAGATAAGTATGAATATTAGTTTTGGGTAGGTATCGGACGGATAACGTCCCGTATTGGTTCTCGGAAATTATGGCAACCCTAGTCATAGTCTGTATTTATAAAATGTAACCGTTACTGACTGATTGATTTATCAAAACAGAGCTCAAATCACTGATTTCACATTATTACGCATAGGCAAGCAGATGGTCATTATGACTAGCTTACAATTTTCTTAAAATCACTGATTAAGAAGATGACGAAGGAACCAAAGTTACATGGAGATAGTACTTACATTTGGATACAAGTACATAAAGTTTGTCATTGCGACCGAGGCAGAATTCGCACGATCCGTAGGTGAGTGTGTGGTGGAGCCCAGGGCTGCAGCACAAAATAAAAACGTACAGAAGTCAATCTCATGTATGTACTTCACTTTTCATACCTACGCACGGCGGCCGCGCGCGCTAGGATTTGCACTGCAACTGGATTATGCACAACAAATTATCGTGGCAGTTGCAAAATTTCACAGACGCGCGTCTCAAACGTGACATCCTCGCGGTCATAATGATCTTCGTTGAGCCCGGTTTTCGCGTCGGTGAACGGTGTCTATGTGTGCGTTGCTCGAGCGCGCTTTGTACTTAGATTGACATCTGTACCTATATAATTTGTGGCTGCAGTGGCAAATTTACGAGTCATGAAATAAAGGAAGAAATCTCAAATATGTAGTAGAAATAAAATAAAAAATTATAAAGAAAAAATAGCAATTATAATCTGCTCTTGTCTGTTTTTGATCTCGTAGGGGTCAACCCGCGTCCACCCTGGTACGATACCTACATCATACACTAACAATAATATTGTGGCGGGGGCAGCCTGCGGTTTTTCCCGCACTAGTGCGGAAAATGGTCCATTGCATTTCTGTAAACGGTGGAATAAGAGCGGGTTTCCTAGTAAATATATTGAAAAAGCTATTTTAATGCGAGCAAACTGTTGGCAGAAGCTAGTGATATAGAAATAGCTTTCCAACTTCTTAGAAAAGTCACACCATTTCCTACAAGCATTTTGCTTAGCGATGGAGCAAATATATCCAGGTAAGTGAGCTCGTTCCACTCGGCTATGGCGTATTCAAAAGGTCCATAATTTAGACTGGGAGGAGGGGGAGTGTACGTACGGTTGGGCTTTAATCGTTTCAGCTGCGCTAGCCATTCTTAATGGAGTTTTAAATAACACGTTTACCGCGTCTCTGTGTGCGTTCTATTAGACAACAAAGTAGCGGTGCATAGAATATTATATGTCACATAGTGTGATGTGAATTTTCTAGACAGAAATGCAACAAACAACTCCTCTGCTACCGTGTAAAGTTCCGTGAAATAATACAGATAAATAAAGCACGTTCAGTGGGTTCTGAGTAGGTCTTTCAAATACCGGATTTTCCCTAATACCGGAATCGATATGAATACCGTGATCACGATATTGAACACAAGTTCATTTACGACATTAGTAAAACTAGTAAAATACGCGTTTTTATTCTCAAATCAGTCTTTAATACAGTTTCTTTCGATTCACAAAAAAGAGGAGGTTCTCAAATCGTCTTGTAGTTTTTTATCTTAATTGCTCCAGATAATGTTCAACAATGTCTTAATTAAATAGTTACCGATTTTTATGTTTTTTTTTGTTTCTATTGTGTTGAAGATTTAACGAAGAACTTCGAAGTGGTAACAAATCCTTTACATAACCCAATTAATTTTGAGTAATTTACACCAATATTTTATAACACCGACTTCCAGCCTTAGACGTTTTTTTTTTGCATTTTTTTGTTTTGTCTAACAATTTAGTATTGAATCGGCTTACGCAGAGCATGAAGAAGTCTATCTTGCGCTGGGAGCGCTGGTACCGCTGGTACTGCAAGAAAGACTTCTTCATGCGCTCTAGAAAAAAAAAATTAAAACATTTCCGTTAAATTCAGAACCTCTCAAAAAACCATATTCGGTGAGGCCCTGCATAATGTGTTTGTAAAACCGTAATCACGGCTAAAAAACGGCCAATATGTATCCAAAATCACGGTATTACATGATTTGAGAATACCAGTATTGAAAGCCCTAGTTCTAAGTCTTAGCGCCAACGAATTCTTGGTAAACTAAAGGCGTGGTGGCAATAAGTAACTCATGTGATCGCCACGCTACCAGGACGTCAGACAGAGCATGAAAGTTAAATTAACGCGGTCGGAGGATGCAAGCTCTCCGAAAAATCGGCGCATTCGTGCTCACAACGCATGGGGGGAAATTGGAGTTGGCGTGGTTCTGTATTAACTATCCAGAGCACTCAGCTAGTCTGATCTTATCTGATTTCCGTAATAGCAATCTCCTTTAAACTTTTTCTACGAATTGTTAGGTAGAATCTTGACAAGCGATAATTCGATGGCAAAGGTTGAGCACGGATAAAACGCTGTCGGACTCACAGATATTAAGTTATCTATTTGGTTCAGATACAGATGTTCATTGTATTTAATTTTATTATTAATCTCAATGTGCTTGAATTTTAGATCTTGAGATATTTGTTGTACAAATAAATTACTTATTTAGGCTTACTGTTCACGCACGCGTAACTTCACAATCGCGTATTCGTCACTATACGCTTGGTGTACGTCTGCGTGACGCTAACAAACAAAACTATGGCCTACTCTTCACGGACGCGTATTTCAAGCAGTAGCTTCATACACGCGTAGTTGTGATTATACGCCTGCATCAAGTTTACAAACAAAACTATAGTCATGGATGCGTAACTTCACAATCGCGTATTCGTCACTATAGGGGAAAACCGAGATAGATGCCCCAGTAGGATAGGTGCCCCGATTTCGATTACTGTAGATTTGCGAATGAATCGTATACTGTTTCAATTATTATTCAAAAGACTTTCCATCTACTACATTGTTAACCGTGTCTTACGTCTCTATGTGATTGCATGAGAAGACAAAATGCGATCAAAGTTTTTAGGGGATAGTTGCCCGTTTTGTGGGGAGGGCATCTATCCTGTAAGGCATTTGTATGGATGAGGCAACTATCCCACACGTGGGATGGATGTCACAAAATATAGAGGTCCGCTAAAATCGCGAATACTCGAAAAATATAAAAGAAAATGTTTTTAAATTATTATAAACTAGCTTTTGTCAGCGGCTTCGCCCGCGTACATAAAATATAGCCTATGTCACTCAGGAGTAAAGCAGCTTTCTATTGTTGCTAAAATTATTCCAATCGGACAAGTAGTTCCAGAGATTACCCCCTACAAACAAAAAAACATAAAACCAAAAAAACAAACTTTACCTCTTTATTATATTAGTGTAGATTTGTGAATGAAAAACCAAAGTACCTGCTAGTCTTACAAACAACGCATTTCACTTTTTCTACTCAGAGATATGGAGTGATATCAAAAAGTGGGGCAACTATCCCGGTTTTACCCTACGCTTGGTGTACGCCTGCGTGAAGCTTACAAACTAAATTATAGGCTACTGTTCACGGACGCGTATTTCGAGCAGTACCTACATAGACGCGTACTTGTGATTATACGCCTGCGTCAAGTTTACAAACAAAACTATAGTCGTGGACGCGTAACTTCACAATCGCGTATTCGGCACTATACACTTGGTGTACGCCTGCGCGAAGCTTACAAACTAAACTATAGCCTACTGTTCACGGACGCGTATTTCGAGCAGTAGCTTCATAAACGCGTACTTGTGATTATACGCCTGCGTCAAGTTTACAAACAAAACTATAGTCATGAACGCGTGATCCGTGGTTACATAGACGCGATACGATGGCACAACGTTGCCACTTCGTCGCTTATTTCTTAGTCTTGTAAGCAAGCTTCACGCAGGCGTACAGCAAGCGTCTATTGACGAATACGCGTTTATCAAGACACACGTCTGTTAACAGCAATAAAAAAAAATCAAAATTGTTTTTATTTCTTCGGCTGCAGTCTTTCCGTCCGATTATAGTTTAGGTGTCTTCAAGGCTAGAGTGAATAGGCTCTTAATAAACTAGTGCTCCTTACCATTGATCACCAACGATTGCATCACTGCTTACCATCGCAGTCAAGCACTAGTTTATTGCAATAAATAATAAAAAAAAATCACATAGGCGTACATGAGCATTTATAAAGCGTCAGAAGCTAGTGCACGTTTCCAAGGTGGTCGTTTCCTGTGGAGAAGAACCGGCAAGAAACTCCAAGCAAGCCTTACTTAACCGCTGCGCCACGTGTCGCGGCATCGATTCCCGTACAGAACAAATATTTGTATGGCCTACAGGTAGTTATTCCAAGCCTGAGTGTCTTATATATGCGAGTTTTCACGTTTGTAAACACACACCTACGATACAGGAGCATTTCGAAGTGTAGGACAAAGTTTATTTAGAAAAAAAAACGTAATTCAGGGACCTTTAGACAATCCTAAAACTAAAGCGGCAATAATCCGTGAAAGTAGTTCCATGTCACTGTTTAACAGTAAACATACCCGTGTAGGTATATTTCACAACTTTCCTCAACTGTATTTCATTTCCCGCATTACCCCAAGTTGTAGCTGTCAAATAGGGGTAATGGATTATAATAGTATTCATTTGTAATGGAGTTTCGACCTAGTAACTTATGAAATAGTGATCTTTTGAGTCAATTCGCAGGATTCTGAAAGTGGCGCATCGGATTTATATATATAGTTCGTTTTTTAATTCTAGACTACGATTTGACAACTCAATCAATGAATGTCACACTCTATAAATATGTTCTCAATTTTCTGGAGTTTGGCATTTTAAGTTGTCAAATCGTAGTCTATATTAAAAAAGGAACATGTCAAAATTTAGTCAGTGCATCATGTATCGTATTGTAATTAGGGCTGGTATCCGCAACTCTACGAATAAGGCGCGTATTTTGCATACGGATCAATGCATCATGCATCGACTAAATTTTGACGAGGATATAAGCTCAGAAAATCTCGTTATTCAAGAGAGTTCGGGGATGGTTAACAGATTGCAATTAGACTAATGGGTATCGTTAGGTTTGCTAGTTAATCTCTAATACAGAGATATTTGTTTGCAGCCAGATTTTTGTGTAACGGATTTAAAACAATTCTTTTGTACATGCAGTTTATGACGCGAAATGCACGTGACGATTTTAACTACATCGTTTTTCATGAATCGATAAGCAAGCGTGTGGGGTACTTAAGAAAGATTTTTATTTTATTTATTGGGGAAAACAAACAATAGCACATACTGTAATATACAAAAAAAGCTTAGAAATAGTTTTACATATGTGATATCAACAACGTTCTCCACATATAAAAACGTGAGACATTTAGTATGACAAGCGCTGTAATAAACTAGTATTATATACATCTACACTAATATAATAAAGAGGTAAAGTTTGTTTTTTTGTTTTTTTGTTTGTAGGGGGTAATCTCTGGAACTACTGGTCCGATTGGAAAAATTTAAGCAACAATAGAAAGCTGCTTTACTCCTGAGTGACATAAGCTATATTTTATGTACGCGGGCGAAACCGCTGACAAAAGCTAGTAAATAATAAAATAATAATGAATCACCCAAAGATTGACTGGTAGAAAATGCCTAAGGCATTTTCATATTTTATGTACGCGGGCGAAGCTGCGGGCAAAAGCTAGTTTTTAATAAAAGCAAAATTAAATTAAAATGTGGCAAAAATATAGCTGCTTACTAGTTTTTATTTTTTAATAAATTGAGCAACAAAATTCTAAATTTACTTTTAGGTACTGCAAAAAGGTCTAGATCGCCGAAATTATTATTAAAATTGCTCGTAAGGCGATGAAGAGGGGCACGCAAGCCAGCATTTGAAATAATGTAGTGATGTTGTATGCTACTGTAAGCAGAAATAATTATACAGGTATGTCGTGCGATATCGAAGATCGTCGCACAAACGAAAACCATAGATTTAGTACATGATTCTAAAACCCTTTAATTATATTTATTTTTAAAGAAGTTTTTACTTTTTTTAAATTAAACTGTATAAACGTTATATTTTTGCGAAAAAAAAAATAAATTAATTACATTCTAAATTAAAAATGTCATCGGGTTTGATTTGAATAAGGACTTTATTTGCCTCAATGATTTTTTTAAAACTTTTTCTAAGAATATCATTGGGGTTGGTTAGAATAACGATTTTATACAGGTAAAAATAAAAAAAAAAAATTTTCAAAAATTTGTAATAAACCGACGAAAAATTGTTATTCTAACCATATAATAACGATATTATACAGGTAAAAATTAAAAAAAATATTATACCTATATTATTATATATTACCGACGAAAATTTTCACCACTCTAGAATCATGTAAGTATGGTATTAATTAGCGTTACGATGTCAATGACACCCTGTATATTTAATGCTAACTTACTTGTATACTTATAGTAGGTATACGCTAATACACCATACTCACAATAATTATAGGCACACCATACTTACAAAAACATATCAAAATAAAACAAAGATCTAAAGCAGTGTTCGAAACGTTAGTAGTTCGTTACATCATCATCATCATCAGCCTTTTAATGTTCCCACTGCAGGGACACAGGCCTCCTCTCTAGGAGAGGGAATGGACCATAATCCACCACGCGGGCCCAGTGCGGATTGGTGGATGTCACATATCTTCGAATTTTTTGTTCTAGGACATGCCGGTTTCCTCACGATGTTTTCCTTCACCGTTTTGAGAGTAGTGGTGATGAAATAAATTACACAAAGTAATGCGCTTGGCTGGGTTTGAGCCCGCGACCTACGACTCGTAAGTCGGGGCCGTTACCACTCGGCCACCACTGCTCTCGTAGTTCGTTACGTATAATATAAAACTCGTATTAAAACAGCAATTAGAAAAAATTTGCTCTGTAATTCTAGTAGCTCACTCAGTAATTTAGTGTCGCGGCTAGAATTTTAATATCTGAAATGGATTAATCGCAATCCACTTTTAATAAGCTCGTTTTGAATATTTTCTCTTTTAGTAATTTTATCGCTTAGGTGCTCAAAAGAAATCATCAGTCGCTAGTTTTTCTTTATTCGTTCGTTTCATAATCCGAGGTTAGAATCCCAGGCACTGGATTAACAATACATTTCTGTAAATTAAAATGAAACAAATAAATGAATCAGATAGGCTACTGGTAGGCTACAAATATATATTATGTCAAAACAAAAAAAAAACTTTAGTTAATTAAACTTGCAAATATTGCTTCCAATAACAAATGGTGATAAAAAAACTTAGCTAGTTAATTTTGGCCTTATTTTAGTTATTTGTTATACAAGATTGCAAAGTTGCTTTTTTTTTAAACCGTGTGCTTAGTTTTGATGACCGAGCAAGCGAAATCGTTGTCTCACAAACCAGGTTTTAACAATATAACACGAAAAGAAAATGGCGCGCGCAAAGGAAATTAAAAAAAAGTACTTACACCAAAAAGGTTCCGAGTTTGCGTTATTATCAAATTTAAACAAGTTTTCAATGAATTTTTTTTTTCATAACAAGCTTTTACAGCGGTGGTCTATACTTATATAATTACCTAAAACTCGTCAAGACGATTCACACGAGCCCAAACTCGACGTAGTTGTGCCGTTTAATTATAGAGTTCCTATGGCTACCTCGCGATTACATCATCAGATCAGCTCCATGACATCATAATATTGCATTGTTATGCGATTTACATCTGCATGCAAAAATGCAGCTCAGACAATCGGTTAAGGACATCTGCTTCAAAATTGAGTTGAAAGATTTGAGCCGAACATACATACATAGTTACATTGCAAGCTAATAAAAAGCTTGTAAAAAAAATTATGTGATAAAATTGGCACCATGGAGGTAGATGTAGGTATAATTACAAACCTAATGGTTTAGTGATGTTTAGAAATCAAAAACTTAGTGCACACGATGTTCTAAATTCAATACAATATACTCTTCGTTCGGATAAAAACGGCTTTTGCACTCTGATGTCGAAGAGAAAAATACTCGTTCCGAGATGCGGGGATAAAGAGACTTACTGACTAAACCACTCCTGTACTTTTGCTGCCGAATCTATTTTCAGATGCAGACCCTGTAACGTTAAGATGTTATATGAGTGTAAGGAAAGAGGTAAATAATAAGATATGTTTGTTGTGAAGTTTAACTTTTAATTATGAATTAGTGGAGGAAACGCTGGGTGGTCTACAGGCACGTGGTAGTACCAGCGACAGCAATCAGCTGTCGAAACGAGGCCCTCAGAGGCCGGGAGTAGTCAAAGAACGTAATAAAGCATAATTTGAATTAGAAGATCAACCAGCTACTATTATAGTATATACCCCTAATCTTGTACAACATTAAAAAAATAAAATCCCTAAATTAAATTAAAATAAATAAGGAACTAATAATCAAATTATTAATGATAAAATAACTCTAATTACAGAAGAAAAATAGTAACAAACATAATTAGAAAACCAACCAAACCTTTGAAGCTTTCGTTTCGAGTGCAAGCAAAAATGAACTTAACGGTGGTCAGGCGGAAATGTCATTGATGGTACTCGTATATCAATGATCATCATCAACCTAGCGCCAGTCCCGGTTGCTTACCTTGGCTTTCACCTCGGTGCCCGGGGTCCGCTTTCCTACTTAGCCGCCTCCACTTCGCTCGGTCTTTAGCGTCCTTTGCCTTAAGCCGTCGATCCAACGCCTCTTAGGCCTTCCTCGTTTTCCGGGTCCGTATATCAATGAGTTGCGTAATATAAAATCCTTCAGGGTGTTCTTACTTCAGGGTTCCTTACTTATTTAACTTTGAGGTAAGGACTCAATGAACCTTTTCATAGTAATGACGGTGAAAAATTCGTACTACGATAGTTTCTATGGCGAACTTATGGAGCGTGTCACCTAAAAGAAACTGAACCACTTACCTTATGTTTATACCAATATGACCTTGCTCTTTATACTTTAAGAACTCGCTATAAATTAAAGTGAGTCCTTGCGGGTTCAAGTTGGTTTTATCCGGATTATTTGAAGGACAAAACGATGTTTTTATCTTATCTTTTTCTTTTTTATTCCGTCGCCCGATACTTGAAATTACTCATGTATCGTGAGTGCGTATACAAACATGTAAACGCATATACACATTGTTATAGGACGCGGCAATTAAGTTGAACTTATTTGACCCACTTTGAACGCGACTCGAAAAACAGTTACTGTGCTTTCAAAGTCACTAAAAGTTTATTAAAAAAACAATAAGATATATTGAAAATATACATACACCGTTAAATTTTGATCGTTTTAATCCCTTGGAGGATCGATTCAGTACATGAAAAACTATCGATTGGTAAAGTTAGAATAAAAAAACAAAGTACTTTTTTGTTAACTCGAATTAATTTACGCATGTTCTAAATTGATTTCTTTAAGTAAACGTCAGCTGGGCGAGTTCAATGACCTGTAGGTAGTTAGTACGCAACGATCGACAACTACCTACAAGGTCAATGACTCGTTTACTTAAAGAAATTAATTTCGTAAATGCGTTATCAATAAGAGATTAAGAAAAAAAGTACTTTATTTTTTTATTTTATCTACACAAATCGATAGTGTTTCATGTACAGGATCGACCCTCTTCGGGATTAAAACGACTAAAATTTAACGGTGTATATATATTGTATAAAATTGTTAACACGGTCGATTTTTGGCTTTTCGTTACAAACGAAATTCGGCTTTGCGTTGATATGTCAGTTAATTTATTTTCAGTTTATAAAATACTAGCTTTTGCCCGCAGCTTCGCCCGCGTACATAAAATATAGCCTATATCACTCAGGAGTAAAGCAGCTTTCTATTGTTGCTAAAATTTTACCAATCGGACCAGTAGTTCCAGAGATTACCCCCTACAAACAAAAAAACAAACTTTACAATATTAAGTGTAGATATACAAATGTACATTCCTGTAGTACATTTTGTACTGATCCCATGGCTTGTCAATCATCATCATCATCATCATTATCAGCCTTTCAATGTTCCCACTGCTGGGACACAGGCCTCCTCTCTAGGAGAGGGAATGGGCCATTATCCACCACGCGGGCCCAATGCGGATTGGTGGATGTCACATGTCTTCGAATTTTTGGTTCTAGGACATGCCGGTTTCCAATACTAAACCATAAACAAGTGGCTCTATATGACTAAGGAAGTTGCGGAAGTGGCTCAGCAATTATAATATTACCTAACTCAGTTTCAAGTTTTAGATCTCATGGTATGAACCCCAATTATCTACTACGTCTTGTACAGCAAGCAACTTGACCTTAATTGGACGGAACTCTCAAGTTAAGTTTTGCCATAATACCTAGTTAAGCAAAAGCTGAACTTTTCGCTATTACCCGTAGTCTATGTCCACCCTTTTTTCGGATACTCGGTGTGTCCAGGTTTTTTTTTATGGTACTGACTAAACAGTCCATTCCGTTCCTTATTTGCCTTAGTCCAGAGCTTACTGTTACGCTTTCTCATCAACCCTTGGCCCCAGGAGGCTTCAACCCTGAAGGGTCCCTACAGTTTGCTGACAACACCTTGAGACGCGCGGGAACAGTAGGGACTCCCCTACGGTTTAGCTGATAACTTCTGGTGTGTCCAGGGTGTCTTTATTTCTTGAATCTCAGGGATGTCTCAACCTGCACTAAATTGTAATTATCTCTTTACATCTATTAGTATTCGTATAGCTTGAGAACGTCTGATCCAAATTCTTTGTCCTTTTCAAAAAGTATCGATAATATTCCTGAGCGAATTTAAGTATTATAGACTTTATTATGGTGTTGACTCTTTGTTGGCATGAGCTTTATAATTTTCTCACTGCTGCGACTTAGGCTTTCTCTCCTAGAAAATCGTTATCTCCTAGAATTCGTGACGTCCACCAACCTGCACTAGGCCCGCGTAGTGTAGATTCTAGGACATACGTTTTGATAGCAGTGATGATGAAATAAATTAAACATAGTAATGCCCCCGGTTGTAATACAAAATTTGGTTACGATGGAGCGACTTAGTTAATACTATGACAAAGTTCCTTAATTTAGATAAAAAAAGCAATGCGGGTCCTAACCAAAAAAGCATATTATAAGGTTAAGGATTATGTAGAAGACAAGTTTGTTTGGCAATGACTGCTCCTGCACATGTGGCTCCCTGGTAACTCATTCATATTGTGTAATTGTGTCTGTTAACTGCTCCATCTTTGTTTCCATATACACATTTTTTTTTTCTTGACACATTGCTTCTGCAATATTTATATTATTAAGACCAAAAAAAAATTAATTAAATAATAATTTATTGTGTTAGCATCCCGCAGTGTACCTAACTGTTGTAGTGATTGATGTATTTTTTTTTTCTCATACATTTTTAATTTTTTTTTTTTATATAATATTTTTTTACAATTCACGTTGTAAAGTAAGAACACTGTAGACTTAGTAAATCCTATTACGATTCACCTTTTATTTTTTATTATTATGATTATTTTTATTGTGCTTTTAAGTGCAATATTGACTGGTCTACACTGTTCTTACATAATGATATAAGTACTGTAACAACGAAATATTGTAAGAAATCATTTTTTTTAAAAGAGTAACCATGGAGTTTCTTGCCGGTTCTTCTCCATAGGAAACGACCAATTTGGAACCGTGCACTAGCTTCTGACGTTTTATAAGTGCCCTTGTAGGCCTATATGAAATAAAAACCTTTTTGATTTGAATGCCGCTTGCTGGGTTTGGACCCGCGACCTACAACTCGCAACTCGTCATCCTTTAACTGTTGTCTATCCGAATGCAGTCAAATGCACAGCTGGTTTAATAAAACTCGCCAGTTCAGACTTAACCAGTGAATTCAAAAGCTAAGCTAATTTTAAAAGCTATGGTGGTCATTTGAGTTCTTTTCAGAACATTTCGTTGCTAATGTTTCGTTTAAAGAAATTAATAGCGACGCTCGCTAAGCGACTTTGAATTCCGTGGTTTAAAAGTTTGACCCGGCTTTCAAAACCAAATTTAATTAGTACCTAGTACTTTTAAAATTGTTGCTAAGTTAAAAGAATTCGGCTTGGCCGCCGTTGAGGGATTTAGTATTGGAGGGTTTTTTACTCTGAAATCCGACGTAAGTCAATATTCCTCCTTTTTATAACTCACGTCCTTCGATACCTACTCAACGCTTTGTACTGACAGTTTGGTATTTCTTGTTATTGGCGAAATCGGCTTTATAATGTTCTAGAATTCAAGGAAAGGGGATAAATAGGCTGTAAGTTAACACGCGAGTCCTTTGCGGGTTGGTTGTCTACCTACTACTTTTGGTGCTAAGTTTAAGTGGAGAGCAGTAGTGATGATGTTTTTTTTTTGTTACGGTTCTTATTTTTTAAACTTTTGAATATAGTAATTAGATACTTAAGTGAAAGACAATAGGTGTCCGAACACCAGCGTTCTCTTTGGGCAAGAGTCTAAGAGTGGCCAACCCGACGTACATTTTCATATAAACGCTCTTACGTGATTATGATGTTATTACACATCTTTCTTCAAATATTTTGGATAAACAAATATCTTGTGGATATTATCTAGGCTTCTACAGAAATCAAAACATAAATTTCTGTAAGAGTAATCCAGTAAAGACCTCTGAAAATCTGCTACCTTACGTGAACTTTGACTCTGCATAATGTACTCCTATATTAAAAAAATATAAAAAAGTATTTCTATAGAAGCCTGCGAATTTAATCGAGATTCTAAATGTTGACTTTTTTTTTAAATCCTTAAGGGTTTAGTAAAAACAGATATTTCCTGGAACAAGTTGTGTGAAACATTCGAGTGAATCGTAGAATTACTGAATGCCAACAGAGTTTTCAGATGTTATTTCTCTTTTTTCGCATTACTTTTGCATCAAACATCACAATGGATTGCTTTAGATGAAGCAATAAGCTTTTAAACCGTGCTCGAAGTAGACGATTGAGTCGGGAAGGCCCACCTTAATATAGCCCTTGCCGTACGTTATTTGAGGTCGGCGCAACACGTTGTTTTCTTCCATTCTATCGTCAACCGTCATGATATCACTGACTCTATTTTCTTTCGGCACAGTCCTTTAAACACAACACAGCCTGCTCTGTCCACAGCAACATTGATATCTTTTTTGATAGTCAATCTTAATTAAAACTAAAATCATTCAAATTGACTTGATGACGTGATGAGCCTAATGAAAATTACTTATACGTCGACACCCAAGCGAGCGCCGGCGCTCGCGGCATGATTTCGCGCCACGCGCCGTTTTCAAATTTTCAAAAATAGAATGTACAATATTTGAGCATTTTTTTTAAAGGGTATTTTGATATTTATCCAAGAACGTAAATAAAAAGTTTTATAGACAAATAACTTTTCGTTAATACCCGCGAACGCCGGCGTTCGCTCGAGGGTTAAAAGGTTACTTAATTGATTTTAATTTTATTTATCTCTTTTTTTGTACCTGATTTAGATAATTTATCGTTATCAATTTATTAAACCTTTCGAGGATCGTAATTAGAGACATAATAGAAAGACAATAGGTGTGCGTTCGCTTGGGGCTCAAGAGTTCAATTAATTAGACGTACTGGAAATGTTGTATCGGTAAGTGACTGTTTTTTACAGGAACACCTCATATTTTATTTATATATTATTATATTGTTTAAATCATATTGTAAATAAGTTGTTGATGTGTAAATATAGCCAATTAATAAATAATCACTCCTCACGTAATTCACTGATTTTTCCTGGTAATTTGTTATTAATAAATATTTCCGATAAGGAATTATTTTCGTAAATGGAAGTTACAGTTCTCGTTCAATCGTAGATGTACTATCGAGGTCATTTATGTATGATCATTTTTAAAAAATCGGTGAATCGTGCGGCGCGGTGCTAAACCAAAACTTTTGAATGCAAGTAAAAATGAACTTAGCGGTGGTTTTTTTATGGTGGGAAAAATCATCTAATAACGAATCCCGTCCTTGGGCGAAGCGGGAAACAGTGTCAGACTCTTACTGACTTAACGACCCACACCATTCCTTCTTAGCCTTCATACCAGGGTCGGACCTTCCTTTCAGAAACCGGACTGGGACCCCAGTAGGCTTCGGCCCTGCAGTTGGGTCTTTTCATTTGCTGACAACTCCTTGTGGCACGCGGGAACCGAGTGCGCCGTCGACTACCGGCTTGGTTCGGACTATTACGAGACAACCGGACGGCGAGCTATCCATTGCTCACCGTCCGCAAGCCCGACTTAGCGGTGGTCAGGCGGCTGTGTCTTCGATAATACTATTACAATCTACTAAATATCAGTGTCAATATTACATATTTTATGTAAACGTCCAGTTCTACAATGCAGTCCTATCAATCTACAATGCAACCGCATAGGTATTAAGCAAATGTAAGCCATGGGACATTGGCAGTAAGATTAGCAACCAGATTAACACAAACCGAATCTTAGTAGAGCATTACTTGTAATTATTTCGTTTCTAGATTCCAGATATCCGTATCCATCTACATTAAAAGTCGCTTTGAGGCCGATTCGGCGACCCGTGTACAATAATGTACATAGGAAGTATATGTACCTATACAAGCTTCGTTTGTAATACTCGCTTACCCGTGTTTTTCTGTTATTGCTTCCACGTACTTTTCTCGTAAACAGTTATTTTTTTTCAGAGTTTTCCCGATTACCATCTTGAAGAATCAACTTGAACAGTTTATTTTTTATTTACGTCTATTTTTACTATTTCACTGTTATTATTTATTTATTATTAATTTTATTGTACACCTCATAATGTGGACAGGATATACATTTACAAAAACTAAGTGTACAATGGGCATTCTTATGGCACAGGGCAATTTCGTACCAAAATCATAAATATAATATACTAGCGACCCGTCCCAGCTTCGCACGGGTGCATTACTTATATATTACGCATGTATTATACTCATAAACCTTCCTCTTGAATCACTCTATCTATTAAAAAAAATCACATCAAAATCTGTTGCGTAGTTTTAAAAATTACAGTACAGAGCGACTTTATTTTATACTATGGAATGATGATTAATTACATATACTAATAAAGATTGTCAAATACAATATCAATTAATACACTAATAAATATATATAAAAAAATAAGATCGAGAAAGGTGATTAGATATATTATAGTGAAAGGTAATGCTCCTTCAGCATTGCTTTAAAAGTGCGTTTGAGTACGCCTTACTAAGACCCGGTATCCACCAAAGCGGAGAGGAGAGGAGACGAGAGGAGATGTGTTTGAATAAACCAATCCGATTTTGTTATTTCCACATCTCTTCTCCGCTTAGCTCTGGTGGAAATGGCTCAAGCGGAGAGGAGAGGAGATGTCTCATTTTTCTATAGAATTTTGTGCAGCGAGCGAGCAAGCGGCGCGGCAGAGCGGAGAAGTGTCTAGTCGGGCGGCCGGGCTGCGTGCTGTGCACCCCGCTGCCTTCTCCGCGCGCCTCGCATGACGTCTTCCTTTCGTAGACAGAACTTGACTGTTTTCGATCTCTCACAGCTCACATCTCTGCTACACAGCTCACATCTCTCCGCAACGCATCTCTTCTCCGCTTTGGTGGAAATAACCTGCCAGCTTCGCGGCACATCTCCTATCTTCTCCTCTCCTCTCCGCTTTGGTGGATACCGGGCCTAATGCATTCCACATTCGAGCTGCTTGAATAGTAAACGACTTGTCAAAAAAGGAAGTAGAATGCATACGAATACTTAATTTCATGTTATTAATGTGTTTTCAAACTAGTCTTCTTAAGTTATGGTTTTTATTATTATTTGTTTATTGTTAATCCCTCTTATATCCCTCTTATTCTTCAACCTACATCTACAAAAAATGTACCTTTTGAGGTTCTCCCTTAGGCCCTTTGTCTTGAAGTGCCCGCAACCAACCCTTGCCTGCGACTCAAACCTCTTGTTTAGGGGCAAATAAATGATGCGATTGGTTCAGTACATAATATATGTATACCTACAGTGTCTGTGTATGTGAGTTTACATGTTTCTGAACGCGCCCACGAATACGGATAAAGGCGCACCGTTTCTTCTAAATATAATTATAATTACTTTTTAGCAATTACTTATGACTAGTTTTTGCCCGCAGCTTCGCCCGCGTGGTATTGGGGTTGGGGTTTTCGAGATAAAAAGTAGCCTATGTCCTATTCCGGAGTGTATCCCATGCCTGTGGCTTTCATCCAGATCCGTCCAGCCGTTTTGGCGTGATTGAGTAACAAACATCCAAACATCGTAACTTTCGCATTTCTAATATCAGTAGGTAAAAAAATCTCGTTTGTTGTCAAAGTCATAAAACCCTACGGTTTTGCTGACATGTCTTTTGCGGCGCGCGTGGATCACTACGCGACGTCGACGACGCGGACTTGGTCCAAACTTGGTCCGCAAGCGTGGGCTTTTGGGCGCAAGCCACCGAAGGTGTGGACCTTCGGTGGCTGGGGCATAAGTGATGAGGATGCCTATTCCCTCACATGCTCACCTGTTTTTTTTTAATAAAAAATCGAGTCAAGTAAGAGTAACCGTTTGTAAATCGTATGTCAAGGTAGTTAAGGTTTATATTAAATTGTTATCTTCAATTGCGCTCCGCCGCGCCTCCAGCGGTGTGCGAACCAAAGGGCTCTGTGAGCTAGCTACTCCGTGTCGGCATGCTACGGCTGCGTGCTACGGAGCTACGACTTCGTAGCGTCGTAGCAAATTACCGATCCGCTACGAGTCGATTCATCATTTCTGAAACTTGTGAATTCATGAAATTGTATGTAATTCTGCCAAATTGAACAACAGGTCGTGAATAATGAAATAAGGCAACAACCAGATATTATGGACAAAATTTATTTAATAAGTCTTACTTGTGGTTTAAAGTACTATTTACATGTCATAACATCAATTGTAATACTTATCTATAATAAACAATGAATTTAATATTCATTGCTGTAAATCTAAAGCCACATTTCCACTTCGTCAAGTGTTGCGTTTAATTTCTACACCGTACACGACTAAATGTGTAATTCGTTAAAGTGTAATCAAACAAATTTGTCGATGTACGTAAACTAACACTCAATACTCGACGAAATGGGAACGCGTTTGGAAATTAATTAAAACTGATCAAATATCCATATGGCATATATTTATATGTTCACTTAAGTACTGTAGATATAATTAATTTATTGTAAATTACATTGTAATTGTAAAAAAGTACCTATTTACAAATATCGATGGTCACTTTTTAATTTCATCTTAATTAAAAATAATAAAATTTATGTGTGCTGAGTTTTTTTTTATAAACAGGCAGAAGTATATAGGCAGTGTTTATAATATGCTTATTATTTGTGTGAGTTTAGTTATTGAGCATTTAGCTGTAAAAGTCACGTAAACCACACTTGTACAACAAAGTAGCAATTAGCTTAACGGCAGTGTTCTAAACTCCGGTCAGACGAAGTGAGAAAAACCCCGAGCCCCGGCGACACAATACTCTCACAAACTGCAATAAAATATAAACGAGCTTGCCTTCCTTACATCTTTTAGACAATAAACAGTAAAAAGCGGCTCGGGAAATCAATTATTCATTTCCATGAATTGCAATCACTTTGCATGTATCGGTGTCAAAAGACTTTCCCATTTACTGGTGGCGTGTATTTATTGATATTCAGGATGTTTTACATAAACCTTTATGCGGAGATCAACGCATGGCTTTACGAGTATCAGTAGACATTCTTTTTATTTTTTTGAACCATGAAATCAGTTTTACTGATTTTTTTAAAACAGCACGCGTTAAAAATTATAACAAATGAGATTTGAACCTCTCTTTGTCCCTAAGCTAGATAGAAGTAATTGACGACAAACGATGACGCAGCGCCTTCATTCATTACCGTTACTACATCGATCATTGAACACATACCAATACCTTTGAAATAATGTACAAATTAAACCTAAATTACTAATAGTAATGAGACAGTATCAATTTGAAAATAATCATAAATTCAATACACAAATGAAATAATACTCTAAATTCTAAAACTCATAATTTAATATAATGAAAAAACAAAATTCAAGATTCTTTAAGGTGGGAATTTCGTAATGTTTTAATCTAAATGAGTTTCATCACAACATATTGGATGGTATTCGTGATTCTGTACTTAATAAGGATCGGAAATAAAAATGTGAAATACCTAAACTTACTTGTCAATAACCTAAATAGTACCTAATTACGAAAGTTTTCATATTTTAATTGAACAGCAGATTACAATTTGTTGTCATAACAATTCACATAATAATTTATAAATCATTGAAATAAACGAAACTCAAAATCTCGTGTTTCTTATTTAAGTAGTCGTTTATAATAAACGTATAGTAGATTGGCACTAAAAACATAGCTAGCAAATACTTCGAGAACCGTTCAAATACAATTTACTTCCATAGTTTAAAATCTAGAAAAATTGCCTTGTAAAAGCGATGCGTTCTGTAGATTTTGGTGTAAAATTAAAATGTCAGTTTGAGATCTGTAAATAGATATTCTGCTGGATTTATAAAAATATTAGTCACATAGGTGTCTTACATAGACCGTATGTATTTAAAAGTCTAAAGATGCTTAACTATATATGTAAGAATAAACTACACTATGAACTAAAATATATTCTTAATGCTTCCGGCCAGATATCATGTAGATAAAAATATTTATACAAGACGCATATGGTACGGTGTTTGTTATCTTTTAACAGAAATAGCGGCACGTGTTGGATTATGTGCTAATTCCACGGATTTATCAAGTCTTGGTATTGGAAAAAGCTGGGATAACTTGACGACTGACAGGACAGAATGGAGGAAAAAAACGTTTAGGGCCGACCTCAAGAACAAACGTTTTGGGCCGACCTCAAGACCCAAACGTGTTGGGCCGATATAAGACGGCAAGGTAGGAAGATGATGATTTTGGAAAGAGCACATAATCTTTAATAAAACTCTTCGTATTACAGCGTAACCTATAGGAAAAGTAAAGGCAGTGGTAGTTATTAATATCCATGTTAAATTCTAAACGACTTTTCAACGTACTGAAGTCAGTCTGTCGCAGTCACATTTCATACAAAACATATTTTCTAAAACCTCTAAAAAAGCTTTCAACTAATAACTCAATATAAAAAATAAATGGGTATAAATAATTGAAGTGACAGCATTGAAATTCATGTCCTGTAACGTATCCTTGGAAATATGTAATACATTAAGCGGCCCGAACACACGCTTCTTACCTACTGTTTGAATTATTACACAGACATGTCCCCTACACAAGTATGACAGTCTTTTGTCGAAGGCTATAGCCATAGGCATTGCGTAAACAGAGGTTGTCTAGCAAAGAGGAGCATTGGCTTCAGGGTCCTCCGCCCTAGACAACCCAAAGACACTTATTAGTATACGGTGTGTAGTACACTGCCCTGAGCACGCCCCTGGCTACAGCCGCGCTACTTGTTGTTGTGTACACCTACATCACTACCCACAATAGCTTTAAGCCCTCATACAAAATCTAAGAACTCATCACTATCAGAAAAGAATAATATCAAGAGTATATTTCGAAAATTCATACAGTCAAGTAAGTATAAACAAGTTGACTTAACACGAATGTATATTTACAGTTATCCAATATTTACCTTATAGTATCTATTATTTGTGAAACCAATAACATCAATCTCATAATAAATCTTATTCTATTAAAGATCTGAATTTCTCAATATTCCAATATCCATGCATTGTGATGAATGCGGCTTGACTTCTCCTCAAATATAAGAATAGAGTTTATGAGACTAGACATTACCAAACGACACGACACGAGATTACGACGCGACAGGAATCCTCATACAATAATTATATTTAACAGTTCAAGTCATTTAACTCGTGTAAATGAGTTGAAAAGTTAAAATACACTGATTAGTTTAGCGCGCTTCGACATTCCAGCACCCTCCCTCTATATTAAGGCGGAGATGGAAAAGTTAATTATTTTTCTACAAACACAATTTAAATATGGAATAAAATGTAATTACGGTCGTTACTAAACAATGTTCCCGGGAGTCGTAATCTTCCTCCATCAGTGCAATTCATACGAAAATTTCGGCCATTACCAGATCAGCCGCATTACAAGGAATTTGAGACTTCGACAAGATTATTTGGGCTCAGAATATTGCTGGGAGATTTAAATCTGCACATCATTTTTCGCCCAATAATGAGTTCTCGTAAAATATGGCTTCTGGAATATTAATACTGCGGATTTCTGTACTTTATTTCGTTGTTATTTGACTTGACGAGTCAAATAACAACGAAATAAACCTTCATGTATAAAATAAAATTTTGTTTACTCTCAGTTGGAAATGAAATACACGAGCGAACTATTGATTGAACGTGAACGGAATGTTGAGGAACGAATGAGTGCGTCGGATCTCTGTCATGCCAAATGGAGGCTCCATTACTCCAGTGCCCGTAAACTCTACCAGCGTCCTCATACACACATACATCCTAGCAGCACAATTGACAATGTCGACTATGATCACTACTCTATACTTCGATGATTTATTTACACCACTCGCACCATACTTGCATAAGTCAATAATAAACCACATTTACAAAATATGAGCTATGGAGATCACAAGTCATTCGTTATCGTACGAAACCTTCGTTCCGAAATTTATATGAAGGACGAAAGTAAAAGATTTTACTTATATGAAGAACAAGAGCTTACTTAATACAATCTATCGCAGTTATACCAGTTCTTCGCGACAGACAGGTATGTTAATTAAGAACTAAGCGATTTTATGGCAACTTCCTTATCTAAGTACCTTTGTATTTTAAACAGTACCTCTTGATGAAATAATCATAAAAATATTGATACAAGCAATCATTCCAGATCATATCTCATTATTCATTGCATGAGAGAATCACTGAACAACTATAATATAGCTAATGGGGTTTTATTTCATATCTGATTTCAATATAGGTAAAAACCTAAACGCACCTAATGTAAGCATGACTTGAAGTAAATCTAACGATTCATCTTCTATTGATTAAAATGACATTCATTACTCAAATGAAAAACAAAATTTGCAAATTAAATCACCTGTTAAATACGCAATTTGGTTTCCGTTTGACGAGTTAATTATAACACTTCAAGTTCCACGGCACTCGCCAAGTTTGTAAGTCCGTCACCACCCACTTATTTCTAGTTCAATTTTCCATCCCTGTATAAAAATATTTTACTTGACTTATCACAAAAATGTACTGTTCACACACTAGCTACACTTAACTTTCTACGTACAGTAACAGGTGCGCAGAATACCACCAGCTTCACATAGAATACGGGTTTCGCACAGTGGCAGTCTTTTAACTGACTGGCAATGATTGTTTGTGTTAGGCCTCCAGATAGGGGGTGACAAGTGGAAGTCAGGGGTGGACTCGCGGCCCCGGCACGAGCGCGCCCGGGCACGGCCGAGCGTAGCCGAGCGTGTCACGCCTGGCGCCTTACAGCCGTGTTCATACGATGATCTCGCGGATGACGCGGCGCGCGCGCGAGTTGGGCGTGGAGTAGCCCGACTCCAGCGACTCGTCGTAGCCCAGCGACATGTGCAGCGGTTTCTCCTCGGCGCCGCCCTCCTCCGGCCGCATGCCGTACTCCGGCAACCCACTCACCTCATGGTACGGCGATTCTGGTGAAAAACAATATGCTGTAGGTACTTCCTAATTATATTTCCTAGTTACTATTATGGGTGAAGATTTAAATCCTTTAATGTATACGAGAGCCTGAAATGAAGACCCTGATGATCGTCATAGAAGAGCAATCATCTAGGTATTCATTTAAATAGTCTAGACTAAAAAATAGTACCCAGACAAACTTAAATCAGCGCGATTAACTGTGTCCTTGGCATACTAGACTTCTATAAAGTAAATATTTTTCGGCAGTTTTTTAACAGAAGCCACGGTGTTTTCCAAAAGTGTGGGCGTAAGGTCATTACCGAGCGGCTACGCTCCACGGAAATTTATCGTAGTAATTTATGAACAAGTTTTGGTAGCGCAAGAAAAACTCGTTGGCGGTGCAGAAAGGCAGAAAGTGTTTCTATTATTAATTAGTGGGTTAAAACACTTACCGATGTGCTGATCCATTCGTTTCTTGGGCTTGTGCACGGAGGCGTAGGGGTCGGAGCAGTACTCCTGGCGCGAGGGGTTCTGTGCGGCGCGCATGTCGTAGTCGCTGGGCGCGGGCGGCTGGCTGGCGTGCGGCAGGTGCGAGTAGTGCGCATAGTCGTCGATGTTGCGGTAGCCCGCATGCGAAATGGGATCGTAGTCGTAGTTGCTCTGACGGTCCAGCACCTGATGAGCTGGTAACGTCGCGGCATTGTTCGCCGCCGCCATCTTCATCTGCCACAACGAGTCCTGAGAGTTCACGCTGCCCCCGTTGTTACTGTTCGTATAACTGTTCTCTATGAAGCCCATGTTTACCCCTGTGAACAATTTTCCTCATTATATATCGCATCGTGGGATCCTAGCGGGATATAACGCGACATGCAAAGCGTGCTGTCCAGATATAGGTGGTTATTACCTTCTATGTCGACTGTGGTTAGTCCTTAGTGAATGCATATGAGAAAATAAATCAAAATAATTGAGTCCAAATCAAAATTATACAATGCATGTTTAACACAACTATGAAGTAACGTAAAGTTTGATGTTTCATGAGAAAAATGTTGAAAAGTGGATAGAAAAGAAAATATACTTACAATCTGAATTAGGCATAGTTTGTCCTGGATGAGGTTGAGTGTGGGGCGGTACATGATATGAGTATCCTCCTTGGGTCGCGTATACAGCGGTCTTTGAGTCATCCATAGACAACGCCATGTCCATAGAGTGTTCTAGAGCTTTATTCTCCATGCCCGAGCTGGGGTAATATGGCGGCGGGGCCTGGTTTTGTGGCGTTACTTTAGCTGGCCTCATCGAGTCCATTTCGTAGTCTTTGGATCTATCTTTCTTGTTGGGCCTGCGTCTGCACTGGTAGATAAGTAATAGTAGTCCCACGAACAGAAGAACCACGACGGTGGTGACGAATATCCCTACAATGGCTGCTGTTGTGCGAGCTGATGTCTCCTTGATGTACGATGTTCCAACTGTTAGGAAAATAACAATAGACCCATGTTTAATCAAGTTTGTTGACTTGAGTCGTGATGTTGTCGAAAAGTGGGGGTGGACTTAGCGATCATTGTACCAATAGTCGTATCAGCCAATCGCTTTGGAAAGACGAAACGTTTAGGAGGCTTTCGTTCGACTGCTGGATGGATCAAGAGCTTGGTTCAGAAAGCAGTACTTTTGGAGAGGGCTAGAAAAAAAAAGATCCCTTCTCTAAATCCATGACTGTCTGTAGCTTGGACCCAATTCCCAATACGGGTGGACTAATATTTTTTATATATATTTTTTTAATTACTCTACAAATAAACGACTTTTTTTTAATATAGGCTCGCGTTTGACCACAATCGCACCTGACGGTAACTACTTTTATAATCACTTTTAAAAGAAACGGAAAACATGATACAGCTCTTCTTTATAATAAAAGTATCTAATAATAAAGTTTTTCTAGGAATATATCTTTATCCCAATCACTTTTGCGCTTTATAAGGTTGCTATTACCAAAAATAATTTGTTTCAGTGAAAAGCTTGAAGGCACTTAAATAATTCTTTCCTTATATTAATGCTTTCATAGAAGCTGTTTATTAGATCGTAATGTTCATTCATTCACCCGGATACAAGTTAATAAAATTGCCCGTCGGGAAGACGTCAGATTTAAAGTGAACAGCTAAAAATAAATGGATATTCGCCTAAATGTAACGTCTAAAATGTTGTTATTCGTTTTGTTTTACTTTATTTTAACCTGTTTTCCCCATTTTTCTTTGTTTATAGGACGAAATGCAAGTCGAATTCGCGCACGAAGTGTTCCGTAAAGTTTGTAGCAAAAAAGCGTTATAAATATCATGTTTATTATACAACAACGAATTTAAAGCTCCCTTAAGGAAGCGCTACAGATACTTAATTGTTAAATATTTATCTTTTTTTTCAATATTTTTTGTTGACAGAAATACATCATCTTTGTAAACTGCAATTCACTAACTATCATGGTTTGGGGGATACTGCTTGGTGACAGGCACTATAAGGCCCCGTTTATACCCTTTGCCTACAGAACCCTAAAAAGGAGAGTGAATTTTAAATAGGCACCTAGGCTTATAATTACATTAGACTATATTCAAATCTTATGTAGAAAACAACCAGGGTAAAGCTGACACGAGCCTTGAGCACTCAATTATCATTTAAATAACGTAGTCTACAACTAATTACTCACTCTCTGCTTCCGTGTACTCGCTGCAGACATCTTGATTGACTTGCAAGCAAAGCTTGAGTCGTATGCGAGGGTTGAAGTCGTCCAAAGGCGGGTCGGTCACGTGCCGGGTCGTGGTACGAGTTGCTTTACTGGGGAGCTCGACTGTGGCCTCCTGGACGGTGGCGACTGCGCCTGACAGACGTAGGTTCACAGTGTCCACTACCTGTTACACAAGAAATTATATTAACATTTGTTCCTGATTTGAAAATATTATTGTTTTTTTTTCTCCGTGTTTAATGGGTTCTCATACAAAATTGCGACGCGATTCCTTGTGGCAAAGCATCGGTCTACCCAAGTTACGATCGTTTTGCCAAATTCCTTTGTTCTAACGTAATCTCAAAGTTCAGTCACGTGGTCAGAACAAAGGAATTCCAAGCGTTTGACGTTAGCGAATAGATCGTAGCTTGACTGGAAAGCTGGTGTCCACAACGCGCGATGCGGATCAATTTGTTGATTTTTTTCGATGCGACGTCGCATCGCAGTTTGCCGTTTGTTCAAGTGTAACTTAGTTGTCTCAACTGGCTTCCATCTCTGATGCACTTAGTTGTTAATTAGTTGCGGAGATAAAAGTGGTTCATGTGCGTTATCTCCAAGTAGGACAAATACGGTCACAATGTTGTAGACGCAATTTAATTCACGCTCACGCCATTTGTCATTATTTCCTAACAATATATATATTATATTCCAGATGGCGAATTTATTTTAGATACTTTGCTTTGAACATCCACAAATATAGCTGCATTTGATTTGTATTTCTATCCGCATTCAGCCAAAATCCAGAGTTTGTTGAATATCGCTTAAATCGTTTGCGCTTGGCAGTCGTACAAATATAATCGTTTCAAACTTAGTACACACAGTTTAAACTTCAATGTAGTTTATATTAACATTTACATTCTGTTGTAGTAATTATTTCTTGGACAGAATGCCGGGCATGTTCTATCCGACCCGGTCGAATCTAAACGCATTCCTGGAAAGTATATTTCGTCGAGAGATAGAATACAAGAGGTATTCATAGTAATGCTATACAATTTCTCAAAATAAATAATATACAATTTCAATATCATTTCTCAAAATGCCAAACAGATTTTTAAACTATCTAATCTAAACGCATTCCTGGAAAGTATATTTCGTCGAGAGATAGAATACAAGAGGTATTCATAGTAATGCTATACAATTTCTCAAAATAAATAATATACAATTTCAATATCATTTCTCAAAATGCCAAACAGATTTTTAAACTATCTAATTAATAATAAGTTGATATTTCAGCTACTAATTTTATCGTTTCGTGGTTAATGTGCTTTTAGAAACATGATTATGTTTTAATATTCAAAGCATCTATTTCCTAGAACTTATTCACTATTCAAGACTTTTTGGAATTTAGATTAATTACGTACATTGCTAAATTCCAACGTCTCTACATATATTCTGTAGTTTAGAAATAATTTCATAATTAAGTAGTATGAAATGTACGCAGAGTTATTTTCGCTCTTTGGTATTCTGGTGATTATAATAATGTTTTTTTTATTCGGGTCAACAACACAAAAGAAGTTAAAATGGTAAACCTAGTACACAGTAGGCACTTGCCAAGCACACATTTAGTACATTCCTATTTCGCACGTAACACTTTTTCCAATTTTCAAACAACTATGAGGTAGATAGAGGTACGTAAATTTCCCTCTTCTTCAATCAACACTATACCTAAAGCGCATGATATTAAAATGCAAATTAAACAAGGTATATAACACCTGAAGCTTACACGCAAAGCCGTACACACAAGAGTGAGCTAACAATAAAGTATGGTGGGGGTGTGGTGTGCAGTATGTAGCTAGAAAATATTTACATAATAGGAAAGAAAATAAGTAGAAAGAGAGAATTACCTGCCATCCCGCGGTACCTCCCATGGACGCGAGTCCTTCCACGACCCCCACGAGCGACAGGCAGGTGGGGGTCACCGTGAACGCTATCGCCTGCGTGCTGGGGTCATACGTCACTTGCTCCGGAGGATTGATTTTGTCCACCTTCGTCGTCACGGTAATCTCATTCGAATAATTGCTCTGCCCCTTAGTATTGACCGCTTTCACCTGCAGTTACAAATTCAATTTAGAACTTGGAAGAGGCGAACGACTCGATTGTGAGCATTCTAAAGCGTGTCGAAAACCATAGCGACGGCACAAAACGTAAAAAGAATATTGTAAACTTAAATAAACTAACGGCACGCGCCGAATGATTTACCTTGAAAACAAATGTGAGTTGCTGTCGGTAGCGATAACAATGAAAAACAAAAATGTAAGTTAATACCGTATTTGGGATAAATCTTAACTGAAATTACAAATTCTACAATGACTTGAAGTGACATTATTTGTGAAACCAAAGTTGTCCTAATTTACTAGTGACGGACCAAGGCTAAATGTAGATTCTGCCGAACGACGATTCTAGCTGCATTATGGCCGAGCGAAATTTCTGCGCGTTCGAAGTTAGAACTTTGTTTGAATTTCATGTCCTTCAATAAGCTTGACAGTTTTTGGCAAGACTTTTTTTTTTAATTTTCAATGGCAATTTTAAGTGAATACGAAAATTTATTCAAGGTGTAAAATTTCTGTAGTTTTGTATCTCAAAATCTCAAGTATGTACACTAATAGACCAATGTAGAATCATTGAAACATGCGCGATCACGTTATAATGAAGCTGAGAATTCTATTGTAGTATAGTTGACTCGATATATTTACTGTCAAGTACTACACAAACATTAGAATGAACATTGATCATTCACATTCAAATGTAAACTAAATACTTTGTAAACTTGACACTGGCTAAATGTACAAACCGTGGAATGTCAAAAACAAAAAAGGATGACAGGACGGTAAGATTAGTCAGATAGTGTGCGTCTCTGTCATTTGTTACTATCCTTACTACAGCCATTAAATTAAACGTTTGTGGTACTTTTCAGCTTAAACAATATTTAGAAAATCTTGAGTAAGCTTACGCAACCGAAAGTTTGTCAAATAAAACGGAATTCGGCCAAATCCCAACTGTACCAATCGGCAAATACTGTTAAGTTGAATGTAAATCTAATTTCAGTCCATCACTAATTCTCTTAAGAAAATTGGTTTCTAAGAAAATGAATACAATAGCTAATAACATCTATTGGGTAGGTACTTTAGCTAATAAACATGTTTCTTGTTCTTCGGTGACTTCTACGAAAATCTTGGATTAGGTTTTCGAGAATCTTTTTGATTCGTTGGAGACATCCAGTAATTAGGAAGGCTTATGCTACTCACTAATACATAATTAAGTAACTGTTCTATCGATGTGATTGTAAGAGAAATAAAACATGATCCCACGTACTACGAAGACTAGTATCAAAAACTAATCCCAAATTACTTAATTAAAAAGGTTGTTACCTTGAAAGAGTACGTGTTGTGCTGGTCGAGCCTGGTGACGTTGCAGGGGTTGATGCGCCCGCAGTCGTACTCCATCCAGTCGAACTCGGAGGTGCGGTCCGAGGCGCAGTGTTCAGAGCTGGTAGAAGTGCCAGCACCCCGAAGAGTCTCCCGCCGGTAACGTACGAAGTATTTCGTGTTCGATAACCCCCCATCAAAACCTGCTTCCCACTTGAGCGTCACGTACGTCGGCCCCACTTTTTGGCTCTCCAACAACCGAGGCGACTCCGGGGCGCCTTTCGGCTGTAACTTGATCTGAGGTCGGATGCTCCCTAGCGAGTTCTTCACTTTGCAGTAGTAATCCCCGTAATCTTGGGGCTTTACGGTCTTTATTTTAAGAACACTGCGGTAAGAATCGTTGTTATCGGTCGTGGTATTTATCTCGTAGTGCCCGTCCGAGGACATCTGCAGGGGAGCTGTGTTCGATCCGTAAAACCATTGAAACTCTGGTTTGGGATACGCTTGAACTCTGCATATTATTTCAGCCATTTCCATAACATCGTAAGCAACTTTATTATGTTGCCGGATCGATATGGGTTCGTCTGAAACAAGGATAACGAGCTTAAAAATAATATAGCTATAAATTATTTAGCATTGTACATACATATTCTTATTTTCCTTACCTATTCACTTCCTTTTCTATACAATTTTCTTAGTAGATACAGGAAAAGGAAGCGAAATAGCAAAGGAATATTTATAATTAGCTTTGTTTGTAAAACATTTTTGAGTCTATTTCTTTGCTAATTAAAGTAGGTATGTAATGAGATTCTAAGAAAACAAAACGTATATTCTTAAATACTCACGTTCTATTCGAAGATGCATCGCAGACTCGACTTTCTTAACTTCATTCTCGAATGCGCAGGAATAAATGCCTCGATCATCCGGCAATAGGTCATTAGTATTCGGTCTCGCCTTTCCGTTAAATTTAAGAGTGCTTTGAACAGTGTAAACGGCATTTCCACTCTCTTTAATATCAGTTTTGACTTCGTATAAATTCGTATCGGCTTTGATTTCAGCGTTGTCCTTAAACCACTTGACATTGGGACGCGGCTTGCCGAGTGCACTGCAAGTGACCGTGAAGTCTTGCTCTCCCGAGCGTTTCGTCATGTGAGTTTGTAATTTGTTTTGGAAACGAGGCGGCTGGTGAACTTCCAGTGTGACAGAGGCTAGCTCGCCGTGACCTAATTCGTTTGTTGCTTGACAATGGTAAACGCCTTCACTTCCAAGGTGTGCACTAGGTATAGAGTATTGATTGCCTGTAGCGAGCACTGCAGGCTTGACGTCCGAAGTAGTATCCATATCGCGGAACCATCGGTACTGCGGGGCAGGCCAGCCTGGTGGCTTAGCGCTACAAGTTAGAGTGACCCCAGCCCCTTCTTGGGCCACCGGTCGGTCAGGACTGATGTAAGCACGCCCAGGCTTGTGTCGAACGAGCACGGCTACTGATGCACTGTTAAATCGCTCCGTCCGCTTTCCATTACTAGATGATATAACATTCACAGCCCGACATACGTAAGTTCCGGCCATCTCAGCATTCACTCTTGTTAAACTAAGGGTGTTTCCGCTTTGATGGAAATCAGGTTTTCCTTCCATCGTCCACTCAATAGATGTAGGCTCAGGGTTTGCCGAAACTTCGCAATGAATTTCGACATTTCCGCCTTCCTCGGCTTCGTAAGTTTTGGACTCGACAGTTACGCTCGGAGGGAATAGTACATCGAGATACATTTCTTTCTCCCCGGGGCGCCCCAGGCCGTTGTCAGCGCTGCACGTATATTTTCCCGCGTCCTGCACTGTAACTCCTTGGATAGTATGAGTGAAAGAGTTTGAAATGAATTTGCCATTCCTAGTCCATCTCACAGTGCTCACTTTCGGCTTGGCGTCTACTTTACATTCCATAGTAGCCACACCATCTATTTCTACCCGCAAAGGATTTTCTGGTGCAACTTCAACGCGTGGAAAATCTAAAACAATAATAAGATTTCATTAAATGTGAATAATGTTTTCGCAAAAGTTTTCCCGATCGATACTGAACTGCCAGGAATATTTTAAGCGCACGTGATGTGTTTGCTGTCGACAGTTTGTAGTATTAACGTTGTACAAAGGAAGCGGATGTGCTGGTCCGGTCAGTTATTCGAAGCATACCAATAATACATTTGTTTACAGAATCTGTCAGAATTAAAACATGCACTGGCTCGCTGGCTTGTACTCCTGCTGGTGAAAGACGTTGCTTATTCAGGTCAGTTCATAATAAACAGTATCCAGATGCTGCTGTGAGATGAAGGCGCGAAAACGATCTTATCGTTTCTTCTTAAATTTTTATTTCAATTACCTAACCCAATTTCCGATCATTGAACACAGACATGTGGTTGCAGTTGCATCTTTAAACATCGACTGGGAATAAAAATAAACGAGGGGTCAATGGTCTTTTATGCTAGTAACATTTGGCGTTAAATATCACAACAATTAACTGTGTCATGCACTTATAGCCTGGCATTGGAGTAGTGCCCGGGACACAACTATAGACTCGTTCATTTACCGCCCCGAAGTACCATATAAATGATAAATATAGGACCTAATAAAGCTTGTTAAAACTGGTTCAGCTTTTCTCGTTTTGTATCTTCGATGAATCTCTATTTGCAGCAGCAATTCTAAGCAGATATTTCTAAACCCTAAAAATAAATACCGTTTATTGTGGAGCCGGTTTACGTGGCGTTAAAAGTTAAGCGCAGGAAATATAAGAATTGTTAATGAGATAAGACTTTAGAAGCTTCTTTTTAAAATCCTTCAGGACGGTAAGAGACAAAAAGTAATTTTGCACAAATATAAAATTCTGTAAGGAATGTAACTTTACACTTGAAGAAAAAATGTCTGATGGTTAACATTGCTTCGGTGTTTTTTCTTGTAATTAAAAATGCGTTCCAAGCTGTTATGCCACCGTGTTTAAATACACATTCGGAATCATTTTGTTTTTCCTATTTCCGAATATGTATTTAACTAAATTTCGAAAAAAAAAGTTTGTTGTATCCATTATTTAAGAACGACGGCAGTATGTGATTTCTCTACTTTCAATCATAATTTCGTTTTAATATCATTTCATAGTAACCGTATGAAGCGAACAAACCTCTCCTTTGTGTAATAGTTGGGTGACCACAACAAAAACGAAGTTTTAGTTCGTTGGTCGGTTCACCTGGCAAACTTTCGATTGCGGGATTTGTCTTAACGTGTGGCCTTGCCTAAACTAACTGAAACTACTAAATGCTACTGGTTTTGAGCAAAGCTTTTACTACAGTGGACTTGGAATTAATTCTACTAGAGCTTAGACTAAAATTTAAGAGCCCATTTTAAAGTTTAGGTAATTGGGTTTTTTCATTAAAACCTTCTGTCCCTCCTTTCCGTTCAATAACAATACGTTTGCTTCATTACACGGGACGTATAAAATCTAACTGACGGCATCTGGGGTTTACTACACACCTATACCTCTAAACCCTTTTTTTTAAATACTGGCGCGTGGTGAGCAAAAGCCCAGATTTTTTCATGAACGTTTTTATAAGCAATTTCGACCAACGAAAACAAGGTAAACCAAAATAAAAGCCTGGCTTTGACCGTCAAAGCTGTATTACTCGTACATAAACGGGTTTGATTAGCAGTTAGGAACCTGGAACTAGAACTTTATGGTGACAACAAACTTAGAAGCAAAGTTCAGATTTCTCACAGTGAAGACGTACTCCTACTATTTGTAAAACGTGGGCGGAATAAGTATTTTTAGCAAAGGACTCTTAGAATGCTGTCTATTTCAACGACTTTTTCATATGTTATAAAATATTCATCGACGAATTTCGACCAAAATCTGTATAAATAAATTTGTGAAAATTTGGGCCGCAGTCTGTTGACAATAGGACGAAAAATATACAAGGACTTGAGTATTCTTGAATTTAATTATCTCGTGTAAATTATTAGTTAAAGCTAAGCCAAAAGGATTTTGGGCTTCATAGTCTGAAAATTTTAATAAGTAAGGTTGATGTAAATTAGACTAAAACAAATAGCAATATATCAGTTCTGAAATAAGGTATGAACATTCGTAGTCTTGTATTTGCGCAGTAGGGTCATGTAAATAATAGCGAGCAGGATTCCGTTCCCGAGGTACGGAGGGAGCAAGTTTAGGTCATTGAGGTTATTTGCAGAGAGCTTTTACGTTTCCTTGATGGCCGCTGGCTTCGCTCAGGGATTCCTATGCCGAGACGTCGTCGTCTACATTTGAACGCGCGAAAGGAGTCCGTACAAACACTATCTGCCAGCGTTTCTTTACTCGACAAATGACTAGTATGTAGCTATTTTACATCTACCTTCCTGGGTTATTTTAGTTTTTTTCCTTTGAACAACAAATTTTGTCTTACTTACAGTTAGTAGACTAGTAATAAAATTCCAAGAAAGCACTCTGAAGTCAGTAATAAAAATGAATTAATTAAAACAAAATTAATAAAACTAATGAACGGAAATCGGCATTAATATTATCTCAATTCAAATACAAAAGGAATTCAGAGACGTAAATAGTAGATTTGAAGAAAACATCAAAATTTTACGAGCAGCAAATCATCAAAGATTTATTGTACGAAAATAAGATTTTACTACGAAGCTTTCCTCTCACTTTGAAGAAATAAAATTCAGATGAAATGAATTAATTTAATTGAAATAGGAAATCCTAATACTGGAAATAAGAATAATAGGTGAATATTTTAACAATTTAACACTTGTTTAAAAATAAACCAATCATAGAAACACAACTTATTTATTATGCTGAAAAAAAATGACAATCTATTTTATTTGTAAACTTTTTTGTAAATGAAATAACCAGCAAATGTAAGCCCTCGAAATTATTCAGTGGATGTACAAACAAACAAGTTATTATTTGTTACACTTGTTTTTCAGATTCGCGATACCTTTAACCAAATTTCTGAATAGGTTTATTCGGAGCGTGAATGGAATTGGAGGTCGTAACTGGCTTAAGTATACAACACTACATGAGGAGAAGAAATAACAAAATGTAGGTGCTTATATACGAGATGAATGAACCGGTTGTTTACATACGGTGCTAATACAATTCTCAGCTATGTATTTGGCTCCGACCCTAACATTAGGGGTAAGTGAAGTCGATGCGTGTATGGCCTTATTGTCTACGTGCTTATAATTCAAATCTTGGATAGAGAGTCATTTAATATAATCCTTAAGGGCTATATTTCAACGCGAAGTAATGGTAATGTAACCGGTTATTCAAGTAACGGGTGACCACTGTGGATGTTCCCAATCACACACCGGGGACAGACGCTCGCACTGCGGATTCCAAACGTGATAAATTGCACCGATATTGATTTCAGCCTGTACTGTACCGGAACGTGACGTCTTCATGACACAGCCACCTACTAGTTTAAACTTGCTGTCACGGCACGTCGTCGAGGGTACCTGTTCTAAGTTGGTTTGAAAAGCTACGTTTCCCGAAAATTGCTATGATAAAAGGGTCCTAAATAACTTTAAACGACTTGAGGGAGAGGAGCGTTAAAATGATATAAGGAGTGCTGGCTATAAGAATGTCATAATGCACTGATATAATTCAGTGAAGCCGCATTGCCTCCCGCTGTCCACCAGCCGTGTTCCTACAGCGGTGGACTTTTACAATTCGCGTGAGAATGAATGCAGCTGATAGTAAACAATGTTTTCCTTTCATTTCCACAACAACGGCATCCTGGTAATTGTTGATGTGTTCATAATGCAGCGTTCTCGGAACTAAATTATAATGTGCTTAGATACCATTTACCGACCATCAACTTCACGTTTAAAAAGTTAACAATTTTATTAGATATTAAATCGTATTTCCATTTTGTGTTAATGGAGTTGATATTGGGAATATTATGGTTATTGTATATTTCTCAGGGCACGCTCCAGAAACGATTGAGTAAGACGGGATGAAATGAACGGTTGGGGTGAGGGTGCGTACGGCGTAAAAGCTCATAAATCATTAAATCGGAACAGGTACTTACAATTAACACTAAGATCGACAGAAGCATCGAGTTGCTGTCCCTCCGACATGGCTCTGTTCCACACCACGCACCGGAAGACGGCCCCATCGTCCTCCCTCTTCGGCATGAGGGTCAGGGTTGCCACCGTCGGCTCCGAGCGCGTCTTGGCGTGCGCTATCGTCGCGTCCAGGGGGTACGTTGACCCCTCGCGGTACCATCTGAAAAATTACACTCATTAACATTTGTACGAGGACACTTTGTCACAGTCTTATGCTGTAGTCTAAAGTGGCTCGCTGATTTTTTCAAGTAGATAAAAAGGGTTCGTTTTTAAAGGTCTGTCTGATAATGGACTCAACTTCAAAGTACACTTTTCCTCGATACTTTATTACTAAATCTAGAGTGTGTGAATGAATTTACATTAGTCGCGAACCCTTCGGTATTCGGTAAAATAATGTTTATTGCTTTTTCCCATTGAAACACAGCAGTAATCTATTTTCTGTTTGAACCACTGCCACTGGGCTTTTAGGGTTGCGGTTTCTCAAAGAGCGATTAACAAAATTCTTCTCTTTGTTGCGTGAATGTGATAAAAGACTCCATTTAATATTCTAAAATCACATTAATTTTCATTTACAAAGCCAGCCGTTAACCCGGAATATAAATAAACTAACTCCTGCCAGCGGATTCACCTGTGTGCTAGCAGAACAATATCGCTAGAAGAAAATGTGTCCAATGCGTAGCACATGGGTCACTTGCGAGCTGTGCCTACCAAGTTTCATCGAAATCTGTTCGAGCATGAAGAAACAACAAATATACACACACACTTTATAATACTATCGTGATGTTCAGTAGCCTTTATACGTTTTCGAATAACTATTTATTTAATTGATAAGCCCGAAATAAAACAATAATATCTGTAAACAAGGTTTAAATAAATTCTACGTACACTACTATGACAAATAATATATAAACATTATCTGGTGGCACGTTGAATTACAGGCAGTTACGACTGTTAACAAAAATATATAATTGTTCTTAAAATATTTTGTGTTTCAACAAATACATTTGCTTCGGTGAGGTTGCGTACATATGTCGTATGTATAAATGTACAAAACCACGCATGTTTACTTTAGAATTTAGATCCCACTCAGAATACAATTTAAAATTTAAACAGGAAGGTACATAAGTTTCGTGTTTCACAGACCTTACTTAACGTATAATTTAGTGTGTGCCCTGCTCTTTTGATTTCCTTATTTATATAACGGACATGACTGTGAGTTACTGTTTCATATCTTATTTATTTATTTAACACTTCATGCACATGAAAATGCCTTAGGCATTTTCTACCAGTCAATCTTTGGGTGATTCATTATTATTTTATTATTTACTAGCTTTTGTCAGCGGTTTCGCCCGCGTACATAAAATATAGCTTATGTCACTCAGGAGTAAAGCAGCTTTCTATTGTTGCTAAAATGTTTCCAATCGAACCAGTAGTTCCAGAGATTACCCCCTACAAACAAAAAAACAAACTTTACCTTTTTATTATATTAGTGTAGATAAAATGTGTCGATTTGGACACTGTGTCCGAATATACTGTATATGAATTGTCAATAACGCAGCAAAGACCACACCACGACGGGAGGAACAAATTGCACGGTTTATTGTGACCAGGTAATCAAGTAAGTATTGCAAGCATTACTGCTTACCATCAGGTGGGATCACAGTCAAAAAAATTGATTGGAAAAATTTTAGCAACAATAGAAAGCTGCTTTACTCCTGAGTGACATAGGCTATATTTTATGTACGCGGGCGAAGCCGCTGACAAAAGCTAGTTTTTAATATGTTTTTACTTGCACCATTAAATTTATTTATTTATTTTATTTTGACTCGTAGGCGAATACTAAGAGAATTCACCCCCTAGGGGAATGAAACAGGGGCCCAAAATTTGTATGAAGAAACCTACTATCACGTTCGCTAACCCACTGGCCGAAGCTAGTATAGTATAAAGAAATTTATTACAGAAGTTCCCGCCTTAATTCCAGCCTAAATTAATTGTGGTAACGTTTTTCTACCCCATAATTACATTTTTAAACTTTTTTGAGACTGTGTCCGAAAGACCGAATCGTAAGTGATAAAATATTGAAATATAAATGCGTCGATTCAGAGAATGTGCTCGAATTGACACATTTTTATTTCAATTCTACAAATTCATTAATACATTTGAAATAAAAGAAACGTGTGTCTTCGCTGAAAAGCGAGCTTTCAAAGAGCTAGGTATTTTCATGAAATGTTTTGTATTTTGAAGTTAATTAGATCTCAAAGCTAAAAATTGTTCAAACAAAATTATTAGTAACAAAATATGTTTAAGGAAAAACTCGGGCATACTTTGTGAAATTACTTTTGAGCGCTTTTTGAAACTTGAAACTCACATTACTTAGTTTTTATATTGTCTGTACGTTAAGTGGTTTCTTAATAGGTAAGTATGTATTCAGAGAGTCCGCGTTGGGCTTTACAGATTACAATCACAACATAAGGTGTACCTGTGTTGTGTGTTAAGTGGCCGCTCTTCCTCGACAATGAACTCATACGTAATTAAACAGTCATGATAGACAAGAAGTCAAACTCAGATAACGTCAACCAATTTCCCATTTCAATACTTTTCTATTCCGAATGGCCTCTCGTTGTAACTGCAATACTAATTAAAAACTAAAAAAACCCGCAACAGAGTGTAGCTGCAACTGAAAGTTATTCCGCGCTCACACAGCGTCTCATAGTTCATGTATCCGGGACACATATCCGGTTAAACGTAGCGCCTCGTATACTGAGTTTTTGTGACGTGTATCCAGAACACCTAGTTTTCATCCGGCCGAGATGCCGCGTTGCCGAGATGCCGACCTTTTTATGCAAACTAGTACTACGCGACAACGCCGGAGCGGGCTCATATGACATCATTTTCGAATATCCCGATATACCCTAGCTTAGTTCAACGCTTCAATTTCATTATTTGTACCGGGCCGTAACGCGCCAGCAGCGGTCACTCCGTAGCCAGCTGCCCGCCCGGCACCTAAGGCACCCACACTGCCGCTCCCTCCGACTCTAATTGAATCCGAGTCACTGCCTACATGAAATTTATCACCACATTTATCAGCTTTTTATCTTCCCCGTACGCCGTTCTTAATGCGTTAGGTAAAAGCCAATTACGGTCTGGTACGAAAACGTACAAAATGGAGAGCGAGATTAGTTCGGACAACCACTTGTATAGAGCTGGGCCAAGTCTTCGGCAGTTTGTACAAATCACGAGTAGGATTGCCGTCTTAAAACATGATACTCGGTCCGCGACGCCTTTAAGACATCACGTGTTTTTGCACGGCGCGGCGCAGTATCACACGATTCCATTGTTCTCGGGGAAATGGCGAATATGTGAATGAATAATTAATACACCGGAGGGAGTATTATAACGAATATAATTAGCCTGCAATACGGGCTTACAGTGCTGCCGGTAATGACTTTTTATTTCTCTGAGGCTTTAGCAATGTGTCAAATAAATTATTCCATAACGATTATGACTTTCAATGTTTTCTGAACGAATTCATAATGAAAGTGAGACACAGCGTGCATTGCGAAGATCTGAAGCAAGCAGTAATGAACTCGGCGCGGTCGGGATCGCGATAAGTACTTCGGTCTACCTTTCGCTAGAATTTAATTTTGTGGGTCTAGTTAGTAGAATTCGAGATTATCGTCCCGCAGTATGTTACATTTTGGTTAATACATCAAATATTTGTTTTAGACCAAAGTTTAAACAATTACCTTAAGTCACACATGTTAACTAGCAATTACAATTAGATGTTTAATTGTAACTTTATGCTTATATCGCGACAAAGTTTTAAAAGTGACACGCCTACATATCAACAGTAAATATGGCAAGACTTCCGCCGTTAATTTAACTTATGCTCATGTTGTTTTTAACATTATTACATTGGGTAATTTCGGAGAGAAATAATTCAAAGGTTTTTGAAATGAATTGGTTTTCTTGGAATATTTTGTGGAAAGCTTACAGAGTAACATTTTCCAACAATCATATTTCCATTTGTTGTAAAAAAATAAAGTTTAAAAACTAACACCCGACTACTTAAAAACACGCCCTAAAAAGTACGAAACAAGAAAAAAAGTGGTATACGACCACGGCTTTCTTGTTTTCTTGTTTCGTACTTTTTAGGGCGTGTTTTTAAGTAGTCGGGTGTTAGTTTTTAAACTTTATTTTTATTTAACATATTTTGGAGTTCTAAATAGGTTAATCTTGGGTTCGTTGATTTCTCAGCCCATGAATACAGGTAAAGTCACAAGCAAATGCTAGTAATATATATATATTCAAAATGTACAAGTAAAGCGCTTTCAAATGATACCAAACACGGCATATTTATCTTAACTTTATTTTTTTACTTCGTATGTTTTGTCCGCTAGAGGGCGCCACATTAGATTTTGTGAAATCCCATATAGCCTATAACCAGCGGACAATTAAGACGCTTCTAATGATATGTCATTTGTCGAATTCTGATAAGTAGTTTAGAAGTTACGAGGGAACAGATAAACATCCATACCCACATACATACATACAGGTCAAAATCATAACCCTCCTTTTGCTTCGCCGTAGTCGGGTAAAAATAGTGTTTAATTTAAATTAAATAATATGTACTATAAAATAAAGTAATAATCCTCTTGTATTGCAAACACTTTTTTTCTCGACTTTTACTACGGTAAGTCCATTAAGCGTTGAAAAACTCTTATGTTTACTGAAAATATAGGTATAATGAGAGGTGGAACGTACTTACCGAAGAGTACTTATGTGTTAAAGGAATAATCATGTGTTCATAATTCTTTGTTGTACACCAAACAACATATATTATATTAAAGTAGAAAAGCAAAATGTGCAGAATTAGAAAAGGAAATTGCGTCTTACTTGATGGTGGGTTCGGGTGAGCCTCCTGAACTAGCGCAAGAGAGGTTGAGCTCGCGGTCCTCCTGCGACTGCGCGTGCGAGCCGGGCGTGAGCACGGGCGCGCGCGGGCTGGTGAGCACGGTGAGCGCGTGGCCCTGCGCGTGCAGCGTGCGCCCGGAGCCGCCCGCCTTCACGCGGCACTCGAACCGCCCGTTGTCGCGCTCGTACGACACGTTCGCCACCAACAAGTCGAAGCGGCCCTCCGACGGAGCATACGAGATCCTGCAACAAAACATATCCATTTTTATTTTCGAAGAAGCAAAGTTCCTTAATGGGTTCGCTCATTATTTTCCAGGATCGACAGATTCCTCGCGATCCTACAAAGAACAAAAGCTTGAGCCAACGTGAATGTTTTCCCTTGAGATCTGTACGTTTGAGCAACGAGGCCGACGACTCTTCAGACTGCATGCAAAATATTTGTTAGTCGTTTGTAAATAGACGTAGGTACCGACCGGCACACTAAGTGCACACGTATTTGTTGTTTAATGCTCGTGTTTCAGTAGTGGATAGTGGGAATGTGGTGAAAATAAAATCTTAAAAACTATTTACACAGAGAAAAGCTGTTTTAAGTCCGTAGCCCGTGACGTTGAACGTTTGAAAGGATGCTAATCGTGTGTATGTATCTTGGTACAGAAATGACACAAAGGAATTTTACGTAATTCCCTCTTAGTGGCGACATGACAGTGAAGGCCCGGCGAGTACAACCTTAATATTATTGTGGTCGTTTGCGGGCTGTGCACAAAGATTTCCTGTTTCGCCTTATTACGAGATGACACTGACAACTATATTCCATTTGCATTATTAGCGCGTATTACACATGGTAATCCCGCTAGAACTTTTCATGTGCAAAGAAATATATAAGGCAAAATTGCTCATGTGAAAATTAATAATAAAAACTACTTGGGGTAGTTTTTATTATTAATTTTCACATGAGCAATTTTGGAACATAGGTGATAGCGGGATGAAAAGGTATTCTATATACAATAAAAGGAGTTAACTTGAGTAGCGAATTTCAATCAAATCTATTCAAATCAGCGTGAAAGAGCGACGAACAAACAAACACACACACAAATCTCGCTTTTATAATATTAGCGTGATAACATCTTTATTCTAACTAAAGCAACCATTTTATGCCGTAGTAATAATTCTACATTTTATATTTTTTAGAAGACTCGCTTTGTTCAGGTGCCAAAAAAGTGAAAGTTGTATTTTTAGGGCGGGAGGTAAGAAAAGAAATTTTATATTGATAGCAAATTGGTGACTGAAATATTTAGGTTCCCTAATGTATAATACCATTAGCGTTACATTAACAAGGCGAAAGCCCTAATTACTGGCCTAATAAATACGTACAATATAGTGTCGAGCTAATATGATTGTTATGTAAATGTAAGAATAATGTATTTACACATAGTCGTACATATATATTCCATAAAAAGAACTTGGACATTTTCTAAGCAGTAAGACAAACTACATTGTGATTACAGTGCCATAAATCATATTTTTGTCGAAGAAAAGCTCTCATTGTAGGCTCAGAAGTAAGTCCATCAATAAAAAGTAAAGTAGGCAATCTATAAAAGGATGAGTTTTTAATGTAAATTGGTTTTGTTCTTAACTTGTAATGTTAGAACAGGGAGATAACGATATCCCTAAATTATTAATGTCATCGGTTTCCAATAGCTTTGGTTGTGCAAACAATTTTAATATTGGTTTTGCGGCAAGGGAAACATTTAACTCAAACACACAAAATCACACGATAGACACCTGCAATCTGATTGAGCTAAATTGAATGTAAAGAGGATAAATTAATGATGTAATACAATATTCGGCTTTGTTTTATCTATACTTATGTATAATGATCTGATCATTTGTTTAAAATATTGTACTAAATATTGATTGTGATTGTGTATAGTGGTCTGACTTCTACGGTGAAACAGCACAGCGTGTCAAACTTATACTGTCTAAAATTCATTTGTATCTTTCTTGTATCTATCTTTGCACTCACGGAGCACGGGTTTTTTATGGTATGTAAAAATCATCCAATAACGAGTCCCGCTCTTGGGCGGAGCGGAAAACAAGTGTCAGACTCTTACTAACTAAACAACCTACCCCGTTCGGAGCACGGATTTACTTTTCAGAAATTTCCCGTGACCCTAGTGGCCATCAGCCCTACTGGGCCTCCACGATTTTGCTGATATTTCTTTGAAACGCTACGTCTGGACGACGAGTTACCCATTGATCGTCATCATCGCCTACAGTGATCGGAGAGCACCCCGTGACTACTGACGGCGGGATGTCTCCTGTCATGACGGCTGGTGCGTGAGGATGACCATGCCCTCACTCGTGCGAACATCTACTTTGTTAACATTAACTTGTTAGCATCAAAGAAGTTTGCGACTGCATCCCGTTTTCTATCGCACCGAACCATAGCTTGAACCCTGGTTCAACCCATTAGGTGTACGCTTTACGATAATATATGAGTTACAATTTTTTTTCTGACCGTCAATCAAATTCCACCTACATGAAATAAAATGAAGGTTAAAAATTATATTTGCGGCAACGACAACAGACAAATTAAAATGTCAAAATTTAATTTTAGTCCATTTCTAAAAAATAAATATAATTTCGCTGGCTAGCCTAAAGCATTCGCGTTTCATCACGCGTCTGCAATTGACAAGGAGTTGATGGTATCAGTATTGTTTCGGTATAAACCATACAACAACAAAAAAATTAATCATGTCGAGTAAAAAGAAAGTATAATGTATTTTTTACTGTTGGCAGCTTAGTACCCCGGCTTGACATAACTTTCCTTACTCAAAACATTGCGACAAGGAATTACGTTACTCTGCCTGACATGCCATCACTGTGTGATAATTTAATTCTTTTTATTCTTGGCTGCCAGTTCCCACAGAGTCCCTGGGGTCGACCATTTTGCACATGACACACAGCTAGGTGTAATTCCATGCTCATGGGATCTTTCAAACGTACAGTTTAAATGCTGTCGGCTGCTATAATGTACACTCGGAAAGAAAGATATTGGGACGTTGAATTTATCTTCTTCGCATTAGACGACGTCGTATCGCATTCAATGTAGCTACTCGTGCATGAAATTACGTAAATGTATTTCTCTTATTTTGGGAATAGATCTCTTACTTGCTGCTTCAGCTATATATTTCACTATTTAAACCTTCATTTTATGTATCGTGGATTAATTGAACGCTCCTAGTAAGAGGCTTCAGAATGTTCCTCTACCTGCGTTACTTGCACGATTACAATATAAAAGTTATAATACTTGTTATATAAGTTTTAATCCCCAATAATTTACTTATTTTGAAAAGTTATAGCGGTATTATTTCGACCCGGCTTCGTGTTTAGCACGCAAACTCTTTGTACTTTTTCATGAATATTAATTATTTTATAAGGGTTGGCAGATGTCCGATATTTACCCTAGAGATCGGTACTTATTTGAATATCTTGTTGGGATAAAAAAAAGGGTTTGGCAGAAGTACGAAACGTCCAACGGAGGTCGAAAGATCATAAGTATCTACTTGAGCGTAACTAAGATTTGCATCTTGACACATTTAACCTCGGGTCCTGGATATACAAAAATTTGGCAAAGCCGCTTTATTTTGAGGTAAAAAGATGTTGTGTGTACGGACCCAAACATTGTGTGCGTTTGAAATAATACACGACATGTTTTGCGAACCTTAGCTGAAAGAAAATGGATTTTCTTTTGTCGTGTTGGTTAAATGAAATTGTCGTGGCTTGTTAGGGTGGCGGGACTTACTGGTAATTAGTTTCGAGCGGGATGTTGCCGATGGCGACGTTGTCGTGGCCGCTGGCGGTGCTCCTCACCCAGTAGTAGGTGAGCGACTCGCCCGCCAGGGGCTCCAGCGCGAAGCGACACTGCATGGTGACGTCATCGCCTTCCCGCGCGTCATGTTGCTCGTCGTCACCGCGAACCGCGCACCACACTGGAACAAAACACACACACATATGAACATCATCATTATACAACAACTATGATTTTGGTACACATAGAATAATAATCGCAAGAAACGGCATGTAAATAATACGATATCGTCTATCTTCATGTGAATAGATTTAAAAATCGGGCAATCTTGTCTCTCCTTTTAAATTTACGGTTCATCACTCTGGAAAGTTAGTATGTAATCTCGGGTATCTTTACATATGAGAAAATTTAAAATGTTTTAAAATAAATGCGAAGTATTTGTGGGTGGTAAACTAATATCTAAGATATAATTAGTACTTATACATACCTATGTATTAGACATAGTAGGTATATCCTTGCATTGTATTATGTACCTAACTGTAAACAAAGGCCCAGCTTGATTTCAAATTACTCAATGCATTGAAATTCGCTGGCTGCCGGCTTTTCGTTTCTAAACTAAGAACAAACTAATCATGAAGCTATCACTTCAACAATCGATTCAGCGAGCTTTACTGCGAATGTTGCGATAGTAGGAAATATACCTACCTACTATGAATATATTATGCATATATATGAATCAGCACATTGAGGTCACGAAATTTCCAAGTAAATATACTGTTTAGACCAAGAAAATGTGATCTCGGTGCATAATATTGCTGAGAAAATGGTTGAAAACTTTTGCGAGTCCTACCTACCCGGGAAATTCCTTGACACATCTTATCTGAAATAAATTTATTATTATTATTGTTTTTGTTTTTTCCGAAGTTATGTGCCTGACAGGAAGTTTTTAATACCTGTGTGCTCAAGTGTGAGGAGGAAATCATAAAATAACTGCTCATGCTGCAGTTGGAGCGACAGTGACTGTAAAGGTAGAACTACAGGTAGAAATACATACAGTTTATATGGCATATAAACTGACTTGCCACACGACGCGATATGGTTCTACCTATATCTTAGGCGTTGCCTATATATAAATCGATCTAATGAAGTTCCCACTTCAGACTTTTACTGACCGATCTGTGTTCCATTAATTGTGTGTTCTTTGCGTTTCAGGCCCACGGTAACTCTGTAGTCAATCTCGCAATAGTTGAGTACCTCTACCTTTTTTTGTTATCCTGTTCTGTCTCACTCCTAGGCAAAGGCCTCCTTAAACACTTTCCATCCATCGTGGGACCGCACTTTCTCTTCCCAGTTCGGGAGAAATCTGTCCAGCTCATCGCGCCATCTCCTTCGTCGGTCTGCCGCGACCCCGTCGCACTGTCCACCAACTTTGTATTACTTTGGCCTACAGTTTGTCGGGCATGCGGCAGACGTGTCCTGCCTAGTCCCATTTCTGTTGGGTAGCCTTTTGGGCCACATCCATAATTTTGCATCACATCACATCCTCTACCTAGCTTAACTTATTATTATCGTTACAATGTAGATCTCCCGTGTGTTAATAATTCAGTAAAGCAATTATATAATGTCTCTAGCGGTGAACATAGCAAACTTAGGCAACGATCCTGGAATACTTCGTACAACTTGAATACAGATTGAAAACATTAAATTACAGTTCTTCAATGTAGGAGTAGTTCAAGTTGGTTCAGTTACATTTAACGAGACAACTTGTTTTTACATAGAAAACAACTTGATCATGGTTGTTTGTAACAATTTTTCAATGTGATAATTCCTTGAAAAAATGCCGGCAGAATTGTTTATGTTAGAGAAAAACTAGAGACTTTTAGTGCACTATGAGGACGTTGAACACAGCTTTGTTCGATATTTTAGTTAGTTATTTTTATGTAATGGTACCGGCATGTCCTAGAACCAAAAATTCGAAGACATGTGACATCCACCAATCCGCACTGGGCCCGCGTGGTGGATTATGGCCCATTCCCTCTCCTAGAGAGAGGAGGCCTTTGTCCCTGCAGTGGGAACATTGAAAGGCTGATGATGATGTAATGGTAACTAAAACACACAGCAATATCCAGCCGTGAATTGGTTTAAAAGAGTACACCGGTGGGTTTTAGGTTGGCAAAGAAGGAAAAGGGGCAAAGAAGGAACAATAGTTGGTTTTAGATGACTTCACACCGTAAAAAAGGTGTGTTCTAGGTTTTAGGAAAGGTCTCACTATTGTTCTATCTAAAGCAATAAATGTTTATTCAGATCAGAAAGATGATGGTCAGATCGCGCCGAGTCACCAGCTTAGTGGAATCCTGAACATTGTGTAAACTACCGAAATCCTTTATTAAAAAGAGAAGATCTTCTGATCAAACGGATCTTATATCTGATTCGGACAACTGCCCTAAAGTTGATTTCAGGCTGTTTATATACGCGGAGAAAATAACCATGCAGGATTTTGTACTTTAGTTCCTACGTTGCACCATAGATGTCGCTACATGTTATTTGATGGCATCTCAATAAAAAAAATAATATAAATGAAAATAGAACTCGGTAACTAAAAAACATCATCGACGAAGTTAGTTTCAACAGGTATTTGTGAATTAAAGTAAAAATAGAAGAACCTATAGACGTTGATTGATTTACTATCAAAACTTTTGTCGGCCACAGAGATTTTATTTCACAGAATCGATTGGCTATCACGAATTATTTCGCCACGTTTTTTTTAATACTAGTACACATAATGTTACTCATCTCATGCTAATTCCATTGAAAACGAGTTCTGAGAATTACATTCTAATCGATGATTCTTAGTATGAATGGACTAAATGTCAGAGGTAAAGTTTCTACTTTGCCGTCGTTTACGCATGGCAAAGTTGGAGCAGTATTATTTACGCCTTCCCCATTCAACCCTTGAATGTTAAAATTTTTGCACCACGGCATCTCTGTCCCCTTTTCGTTGTTTCACCGTAAAATACACGCACACATATTTCGAAAATTACAATGACTTAACGTATTTTTTCTCACACTGGTTTCTCTTTTTCTATCACCGCAACAGGATTGATGCTATCTCCCTCACTCTTGTTAGAAGACATCAAGTTGTTGTCTCTCTCACTCGGACGTCTAAACGGTTTTAGTTAGGGTTGTCTAAATTAAATTTCAAATTTTCACATCTAAAATAAAGTTGATAACTGGATGGTTTTAAGTTAATAAGTGGCCGCTAACTTCTATGTAAACAGATTGCTTTAGAACTTTTACATAGTATGGTAGTTACTTTGGGTGATGAAAAATATGACGTCAGTGAAAGTCATTGTGACGTAAAAAGAGAAATGAGTGGGTTATTGGTAGTGAGCCATATTGTCCTCATGGATTCGTGGAAGAGATTAACAAAGGTGGGTTTTTTGGCATCCTTAGGCTGACACCCATTCGTAGAAGCAGCAACGGCACCGGCGCGGGCGCAGCTCGGCGGCGGCGGCGGCGGTCAATGACACGAGGTCGCGTGCGCCCGCGCGCCGGCCCGCGCGCCCGCTACCGGAGCTTCACTCGGGCCCGCACAGCCACTAGAGCCTAACACGCGCTCGACACCACCCACATTATCACCTCCATGTTACTATAACGTAAACGTTAACTTATAATTAACATAGCTTAGTGGACCAACAGTAAACAGACTATTAAAGATCTTGACGCTGTACGGCGGGGCACCAATTTTAAAGAAGGATAAATAATATACCGAGTATGCATTCTTCCTTGCTTATTTTATATACAAAGTCACTCATCACATCTGTTTCTTTTTAAACGATAAACTAAAAAACTACTAAACCGATTTTTATGAGGTTTTCACCTATAGATACAATGTTTCATGAAGACAGTTTACATGTATAATACATGTAAACTGTCTTCATAAGGGAGAACCTGAAAATTTCAAAGATTACTAACAAACGTGCGAAGCTGGGGCCGTTCGCTAGTTTTAAATAAGCCGACAAGTTGAATATAGTGTTACAATGGTACAATAAAAGCCTAATGGCCGCCCTCTCAAATACAATAAAATATAATCTTCTGTGCGTTAGACAACGCCATTATTAGATTCTGCTATATATTAAATGAACGTGGAATAAAATACAAAAGCGTAATGACAATGACATAATACATAGCCTGTGTTAGCTTAACGGCTAATAGAAGTATATTAGTCGTGTTACCAGCAAATAGGATTTACGAAATAAAAGATACAATGTTTATCCTTACTCAGAGCAACAGGTTCGTAATGAGGTAATTATAATGTTATTATGGTGTGATTATTGTGGAAGACGCAGCGTTGGTAGGCTTTCTACAAGGCGAAACGATGACCTGGGTTACGGGAATGCTAGAAGGACAGGAGCATTCATTGTGACAACGCTTGAAGGAAACCTATGTCTAACAGTGGACGTCATTCGGCTGAAACCATGATGATGATGATGATTATTGTGTATAGAATATACACAAGGCTCGGTCACAAAAGAAATCCATGGTTATCTTTACCCTTTTGAAAACCGTAATTAGATACATAATAGAAAGACAATAGATGTACGAGCGCCGGTGATCGCGTGGGGGTTGAAAAGCTTAAATATTATAAACCAGTGTCTAACAGTGTTTGCAATAAACTCAAAGACTGCTGACCGGATTTTCATGCGGTTTAACAATAAACAGACTGATTCAAGAGTTTAAGTGATAATGTAAATAAGAGCCTAGAATTATAAAGATTTGTGACACCCGTACAAAGCTGGAACACTAGTCTATCTAGGCTAGACAGATATATGTATAAATGAAACACAAAATAAGTAAGCTTTGAAGTATTATGTTATATTATAAGAAATAATAACTTGGGCTACTTTTACTAAAGGTAATTGCCGTTTAGCCTGTAGCCGTTTCTCGAGAAAGTAAAACGAATGAATTAGATTCTTACGGAATTAATTGTAAGCACAGAATTATTCGTTACCTACATTTGTGCAATTTTACAAATTTGACACGGGCCAAGTCGCGGGTAACAGCTAAATGATAAGCTATATTTACTTTGCAAATAGCTTTCAAACAATTTTTTTTTTGTACAGATGAGGCCTGTGTTTCAATACTCAATATATTTATTGCATTCCACAATGTGAACTTAGGTGGTAGGTACATAAGGATATAAGTACATACAATAGTTTTAGAGCATTGTGGGCCCTGTCGGGCATAACAAAATAAAAATTATTAGGAGGGCTATTATAAATCCTCGCTCACTACCCTGAAAAGAAACACCGAAACAGACCCAGGGGTCAAAAGTCTCTTTTGACACAGGAAAAATCACATAAATAACCATGCAGATTTGTTTCAGATGGACTTTTTTTATTATACATATGTTTTGAAGAAAGAAGAATCTGTAGATATAGTACAGATTTGAGTGCAAGCATTAGTCAGTATTCGCAAAGCTCAACTCAGAACTACTAAGGAGCTCAACGACTTGACGAATGATACGAATGAAAGTTCTTTTTCATAAAAATCTTTTATCCAACAGCAAATACCACCAATTGATACAAACTAGCCAAGAACAGTTACGTTCAGCAGATTGCCTTGTTTTTATTCAACTAGTATTTGTTTTGCTTACTTAACCAAATTGAGGTTCAAGAAACTTTCCTAGGAAACAACTTTTCGAGTTATGCTGATCAGCTAGATCCAAGTTTTCAATATCGGACTACCGCCAACTCTAGACTTTATGAGCTTCAGTAAAAGACTATTTAACCTATAAATATATGACAAGTTACATTTGCTTTAATTTTTTTTTTAATTGGTGTAAACTAGTGCTTGGCAACGATTCCACCTGAAGGTAAGCAGTGATGCAATCGGTGATGGTGAGGCGTTTATTAAGAGCCTATTCACTCTAGCCTTGTCTTTAAGGCTAACGCGATAAAGATACGATATCGTGATGTTGCTAGTTTGATTTATCTGACGATGTCAATTTGATATTAACCAACAGTTACAAAATGTCTTGACACCAGCAATATCCTTATAGTATTCGGCAAAATTAGTTGAACTATTTGCCGTGATTTGCCTCCAAACTTCGATTGCATGATGTGAATTCAAGGTCGATCGCCATGGTAGTTCAACTTGTGTGACGAAGATTATACCCGGTTTTCGGGTCTTATTTGAGGTGTGGGCCTGCGCGTAGCCGTGGCGGATCGTTCAACTTATTTGCCGCGTACTATAGATTGCTTATTATGTAATAAATGTATGAAGTTACAAGCTCCCCGATATATTGTCGGTATCAATATCGCCTAATGTGAAAACGACCAATGCCTTTACCAGTTAACATTTCCTGGAAAACCTTTGCTTTCCTATTTGACCCTTTCCTTAATTGAGTTTCCATAAAGTCCGGGCCTAGTTTTAATACACGCGGCCCGTCAAGAAGCCGGTATTAATACATGACTTATTTCATCAGAACCCTTCAACTCCCAAGAGAGAAAATTAAATAAGTATAAACGCCATTTATTTAGTTTGATTTTATTGCCAGATTTCTAGATTCGATAACGGGACCTTTTCTTTCCAATCGTAGATTCGTAGCACTTTATGAATGTGCTCTTTCAAGTTTGTAAAAGCAATTAAACCTTTGGTTTTACGAGAGTTCAGCAAATAAAACTTCGGAGATGAAGAGCTCAAGCAAACATAGCAATATAATTTTGGCACAGCTTGGAAAACCTCGTTGCTTTTCGGATTTAGGTAAATACTATATGTCCTAGTTATATTAATCCTGGTAACTGTATCTTATATAATAATATTTCCATCGTATATACCACTAAATTACAAAAACTACCGTGTGAGTGAACCTCTATTTCGTCAAAGAAATTATTCACAGCAATTCTTTCCAGTATTGTACAATCTACGATGTATGGTAACAATCGTGAAATTATTACACAACTTATTTTTATTGCAATAGTTATTTATATAATTAATAGTTCTTACATTGTATGAGAAAATGACCCACTGACCAATGTACTAAATAGATAGGTAGATAGATATATTCTTTATCAAATAGTATTTTCTTCTCCCACACAAACTACGTAAGAAATCTTTTTTTCGGCAAAAATATATTAAATATCTATTGAAAATGCGAAATTGGGAGCTCTTCAACAATTTCCTAATGAAACAAAATGTTAATGAGTAAAAATAATATCATTTTTGCACGCTGATATCATCTTTAGAGTCAAGGGAATAATGATCAAGTTTCGTTGACATTTAAAATTAGGTGGGTAATTTCGAGATGATTAATGTTATGATTGGTATAATTATTTTCACCCCAATTAAAGGTGGTCGTTTGAGTGGTGGTTGAAGAAGGAGCCCCGAGCCCCGAGTCTCGAGCAGGCCTGGCCCTTTCCGCCCTTCGCCCTGACGACCCGCTGCTTAATTTGTACGCACCTTCATCAGTGATGTATGGTTCCGAAATATAACAATTTTCCTCCATGTTTCTCGTAACACGTAATAAAATGCAGCGTCAGAATATTTGCGCGTCATACAGGAATTTCTCTGTTAATTAATGATGAGCTTTTCGTGTGTTATGTGTGCGAATCAAATATTATGATAAATTAGATATCTGTTAGAAATGTTAACTTCAAACACCGAAATCATTCTATGAGAGTAAAAGGGCTTATAATGCGATGTGTTTTTTTTAAACCACGTCATCAGTTTCGCGTCGTGGCACTTAAAAAACGGCTTTGACACGCTGTGGCAATGAAGAAAAACCAAGACGCGTTCTCATCCCTAACAAATGCAACCACATTGCGAAATAAATGTGTTGTAGGAATAATTTATTATTTCTTACTGATTTAGTTTCAGCTCTGGAGAATGAATACGTCTAGAATCAATCAAAAGTCTTCACATTCACATCTGAGTGTACTGTTACGAGTTTTTCATTTACTTTCATCTCATTGATAATTAAAAGTATAAATTTCTATTCCGATTTTTTTTACACATACGATAGACATCTGTCTCCAACTTCTATAAAACTTTAATTAATGTTTGGTTTTACTTTTTCGCAAAAGGGCCCTATCCTTCAAAAGTGTTGTACAACAATGCATGCTCAAACCTAAAGCGTTTCTTTTGTTTTCCATCCACGTTGAAAACTTCGATAATGTATGAGACAGTTTCGTTAAAAGAGTGTCCACTATCACTGTTTAGTTTGTACAGTATACAAGACAGTCTGTTCAGAGCCTTAGCCTTGGGGGCAAATGTCCTGTCGCCGACATATTTAACCTTTTGTGCCAAGACCATGACGTAGAGTTTGCTTTGGAGAGAGGCAAAATTGCACCAGCAGTAAATATTAATAGCCGTTGCATTATAACCTTACTTAATGCTAGACATAACGTCTTTTATGCTTTTAATTTAACTTTGAGAAAATAATTAGGGTTATATTAGTTCTGTATTATAAAATTTCGCACTTTCTAATTATTTACTGTACGTAAAATTTACTGTTAGTAGGCACAGCTGTGATTTAACAATTATGTGGGTACAAAGGCAGGCTTAATTTAACAATGAATTTTCGCTCAGCAAAACTTTGAGATAGAGAGAGATTATTTTTATGGTAGGTAAAAAACATCCAATAACGAGCGGGAAACAGTGTCAGATTCTTACTAACTGAACAACCTACCCCGTCCCTACGTTGCCATATACACCAGGGTCAGAGCCTTCCTTTCAGACGCGAACCCTTGGCCCCAATAGGCTTTAACCCTTCTGCAGGGTCCCTACAGTTAGCTGACAACACCTTGAGGCGCGCGGGAACAGTGTGCACCGTCGACGACTGGGTTTATTACCAAACGATTGGACGGCGAGCTACCTATTGCTCGCCATTCACAAGAGAGAGATCACATTAGAGGGTGAGAGGACATTATAAACATACATAAATATGATTTAACATCATTTTAGATTATTTGAAGTTTTAATCAAGAGTTTTTTGTTTTAGTGTAATTATAGTTTATTTCATTTATCGAGGCAAACTGTAGGCTATAAACTTACAGCGCAATGTTAAACAAACATAGAGGTATTGCTCTGTTCCTGGAAATCACAGCACTATTTTACCGTGCAGGGCATAAGAGTAGATTTAATCAAAATTCTGCCACATAATTATGTATATATTTCTTAATTATTTATAAAAACGTTATGCACATAAAAAGTACAAAGGCGGACTTAATGCCATAGGCATTTTCTACCAGTCGACCTTGAGGTGGTGCAGAAACAAACATGGTAGGTGCAACTTAAAGAAAATAAAAAAACAGAAAAACAAACAAATACAACAATAAATACATACTTACGTATATGAAAATGTACACATACTAAATTACCAATAATATCAAGAAAGAATGGAAATATTCGAATTGTACAAAAAAAAAATAATTAAAAAGGACAACAAAAATCACATAAAAAATGGACATTGAAAAATTTTAAGGCCTTTTTTACACGTAAAAAGTATTCATTAATTTTACTTAAAAAATCAGCTTCAGTTTATTTTACGCGCCTAAACCGTATGTCACTTGTCATCAAACTTTGTACTGTAGATCAGTCAAAAAATTGCCAAAAACATAATACTTTGATGTATTAAAATGGGGTTACTCAATACTCAATTCTTTATTGCTTTCCACAATATAGGCTTAGATGGTAGTGGTAAACATTCGCCAAAAAAAAACAATTATGGACCCCAAGACGTAACTAATGCCATGTTCTAATTTTTTATTTAAAACGCATATTAAATTACACTTACAAAATAATGATTTCAAGCTTTCTAAAATTCTCTCCTATGGTATAAACACAACGTTTTATAAAAGTGGTGATAAAATAATTATTAATCTCAAGATCCACGAAACTAGGAAACTAGAACATTAATGTGGCACGGACTAAAAATTGTTACAAAGATGTCTCAGCTTTACACACGAGATACCTGGACTGCTATGAAATGAAGGCATTAAGAGTTTCTGCACGTGAAATTAATCCCCCCTAGAAGGTCGTAAACGAGCCGTGTAACATGTCATCCCAACTTTACTGTAACCTAATTCAACAGCTTTTCTTTTCATGACGCGCTTTCTTGTTTTATTAAACACTAAGACATAGTTTAACTTCACTCACTGCAACTGAATCTTCCGTCTCAATCCTATTATAATTGCTTTGTTGTGGTTACAGATTCATTTCGTATTAAATTTTATAATTCTATTCTACATTTACGTCGCAAGAAGCTTTTGTTATTTATTAGCTCTTGTTGTAATTTGCCTGCCTTTGTAACCCTCATGGTTCAAGCGCTGTGCGCCTGTTATTAATATTTTTATTGAAACTTATTCCCGACCTCTTTGGTAAAGGTAGACGTTGAAAACCAATAATGGGATCTGTGATGCTCCATAAAGAGTCCCTATTACGTCGACCAAAACAAATACTAAAACTCTTTACCTTCAAACCACATTTGGCGTAAAGCTTACGTTATTTTGTGGATTGTTTCATTCTCATCAACTTGGAAATTTATTCTCGTAATATATTTTTGATAAGTTACGTCAGCCATAAAATCTGGCATTATAAAAATATGTGGGGTGATCTCGCTACACTTGTGAAGCTCTTTCTACGCTTTAGAAATGCATGAAAATTTTTGAGAAGGTCGTGCTACTTTGCATTACTTTTATAGAGATTAGGGTTGGACGGTGGACGTCGTTTACTAGCCTTTTATAAAAAGTAAGACACGAGTGTGTACTTTTTTATTATTTTTTATTTATATTACAATTATATATATTTTATCAAGTTTATATCTTGCCCGAGCCCGTGATTTGATCACGTAATTAGAGCAAGATACAAATTGAAATGTTGCAATTATACAAGGCAGAAAGGGCGAAAGTAATGCTAACAATATCTGCAAGGTCATGTTAGTCATTAGGATATGACGCAATACTCTGTTTTGTCACATTATCACTGATCTGTACCAACCGTTAAGGAAAGAAAGATCGATCTACATATTCATGAGATGAGATACAGTGTGCAAAAAAGTCACACTTGAACTACGAGAGCAGATCCTCTCTACTTAGGGATCTAGAGCAAGAATGTCTTACATTTCATTAATATTTGAAAGAGTTGCCTAAGTAGAAGCAGACTTTACCCGAAAATTTATTTTATGCAACTCGATACCAAAGTCTTTACTCGACTAGTTATTTTATGTTAGTGTTGCTTGAATAAATCTTTCACACATATCTACGGAGAAATCATAACATTAGTACATTTACGTCACACATTCCGACTGTTTCAGTCCACACCTCGGCAGCTCGCCGCCGGTGAAAAGTGAAAATATTGCAAAGTAACATCAGTACGGTTATGTTTATGAGTTCGTAACTCGCCACCGGCCGTCCGGAGTTTCATCATTTCCTTATATCAACAAACACGCTGCAGTAAGAGTTTATTTAATTCGGTCCACATTTCTTCACATCTGCATTGGCGTACAAACAAACACACGTTTTTATATTAGTTTTTAAATATACAAAGTAATGCAATCATAAGTAGAACTGGGTCAACAAATCCGTACGTGTAAGTACATAATCGTGTGCAGTAGGTACCTATGTTTTCGCTTATGATTTATGTAACAGCGTTCGTGAACTCAACGTTCTACGCATTCTTCATCAAGTACAGGAATACTTCACTGAATTCTTGTTCTTGCCTAATTTATTATATTAATGCGTATCGATTTTTTTCTTTACGAGGACTTAATTGCGCAATTAAGGTTGATAACTTTGGGAGTAACGCGCTCCCCTCGACGTCTTCGATTGACAAACGGAACTGAAAGGTTTTTTTATGATAAGAACTAAGTAGGCCACCTTTTATTATTACTTATTCTAACATTACTTATAATTGAAGGAAACTTAGCGTGCGTGCCTCATGCTATTATCATGTTGACCCTTGCCCATAAAATTGTTTTCGGATAAATAAGGATAAAATTTTCGTTTAGATTTTCGAAAACTTGCCATTTTTATATAATAAATATTCTGGATGCTCTATCCAACAACAGTCATTTAATTTCAAGTGTCAAACTCGAGCCTTGGGATACAAAGTAAGTAATAACTTAGTGTTGGTGGAATGTCGTGGATACCCATTAATCACAGCTTAGACCACGACATCCGTGAAAACGAACGATATGACTAGTAGTTACTGAAATCGATCTTTGAAATAGGGCTACTTTATATTTTATAGATTTACTAACAACTTGAAAACAATAAGGCAAGTTCTTCCTGTTCATAAATAACTTTTAAGTTACCAAAAATCAAATACTATGTTGTCTGCTCGACCTATGACGAAAATTGATCGCGTTTGATCAATTTCTCCTTTGACAGTGATTGAAAATTATTAAAAGAGAATTTCAAAGCAATTCATAAATAATCTTTAGACAGTTGAGTTGACTCAAAGAAACAAAGAAGCTTTAAACTCAGCGTTTCAATCATAATTTTTCATTGAATGTAAACTAAATGCGGGAGTGTTTCCAATCTAGCGCCCGATCCACAGCATCCGCGAACCGGTGGATCAATCCATCATTTTCATATTATTTCTATTTATAAATTGAAAACTTCCAGTTCAAATAATGTAAGAATAAGAATAGCTAACTTTATGAAAGGTATACTCAGATAGAAAAAGAACAGTTACCCATCGGCGTCGGTCCAGTGTTTCAGTAATATTTATGCATATAAATGTGGTAATTTTTAATACAAATTTAGAGATATTAGAATAAATGGCGTGTGTATAAGTACGGTAGGCGGATTGTCGGGACGTGGACGCATTTGAATCAACATTGAATGTCAACGCCGACAGCGGTTGGCAGCGCGCGCTCCGCTCCCGGCTCCTAACAAATGGCGCCCATTTTATGTGAAAGAATTTTATTGATAATATAAATTGAAAAAAGGACATAGTCGACCATAGATTTTTTTTTATTCGACGGTAAATCGTGATCCATTTTCGCTGGCATTGTTTCGTGCAATCACTTCGTTTCGTCTGCGTCGCGTGTGACAGACAATATCATCATCCATTGTTGCCAGTTGCCACAGATGTTTCTTGCCGTAGGTGTGTATTGACGTATTATTATTTCTCAACACACTTGCTAATTAAGATTTATTAGTGTTGTACTACGTTAACTTCTCCACAAACACATATTAATGAGAAACTGTTTACAAAGCTGAGCTTTTTAGAGTATTTGCCCCGGGGGTTGATTCAGCTCGCCGAGTATGATTACAATATCTTATTTATTATCTTTAGCTGTACTGGTATCAGCTCCCCTATCAAATAATATAGAGCTCTGTATCGCTAATTAACAACATGCACCTGAAATTAATAACATATTCGTACCATAATATATAGGTAAAGAAATATATAATGGTAACATGTATATTATATGACGAACTATTGAATATAAGTTTATATACAATATTATGGGATTTTGATATTTGTAGATATAGTGTTGAAAGTTTAAATGTTATACACTTATAAGAAACTCCTTGTTCATATGATATCAAGTTCCGAGTGGATTACAAATTTTAGTCGTCAGTGTTAGTTGTTCTGTATTTATTTTGAGCGGGTGTAGCTCTGAGGACGTCTTTGTTCTACTTTAATATACATGGTAGTTGGACACACGTGTTCCGCATTGTAATGGCGCGACCAAGTTGTGTGATCAAGTGGCGAGCGGTGGTGGGACACGCTGGTGGGAAGGCACGCTCGTAAGGCGAGACCGTGGGAGCATGCGGGCGCGGCGAGACGCCTGGCTCGGGTTGCTACTTGAAACGCCACTCGCAATCTGATTGATACTATCAATTGTCAATAAGTGATCTAGATGAAAGCCTTGTTGGTATCTCCTTCAACACTCCTTATTAAATAAACAAAGCGAAAAGCCAAATTTTCAATTCAATTCTGAAAACAATATTACAGGAGATCTAAAAAAACGAACAGGCTTCGGCTATTTCGTTTCGGCCCTTGAAAACTTTCAGGAATGAATACTTGTTTTTCGAATTCGGATACCAGACTACACTTCATCCCTTATTTGATCATCCAAACGAATTTTTCGAATGAAATTCAAGTCCTAGATAAATCCCTTACTGCGGCAATCTCATAATTTCATCACATCCCTGAACCCTTTGCAAACAAACAACATACACAACACAGCGCCTGTTCCGCCGGCGACCGCAGCGCCGGCCTGTATAAATAAACACATCGCAGAAACACATCTGCAGTAGTTGTTATTGAAAAGACAAACTATGAGATTAAAATTTTATTTCATGAATCATCAATCTACGAACTCAAACATTCACCTTTTGCGTCACACGTATTGAGGCGTTTGGCATATAAAAGTGTGTTAAGTGCTAATCAATGCTATCCGCTGCGATTGCTTTTTTGAATAACAATCCATTTGACCTGATTGTAGTTATCATTTTAAAGTGTACTAAAAGCTCCACTTTTAGTACACTTTAAAATGATAATAGAATATAGTTTATCTGATGGTAGTGGCCATTTTGGGCTTTATTTATAAATATGAGCTTATAAAGCTCTACAGTAAAGCTTACTTTAATAAAAAATTGATACTATAAAGATATAAAAACATAACCGTCTCTAAATTTAAATTAAAGTAAGACATTTATACGGCCAATAAAATTAATACGAATAATAAAATCTCTTAATAGCTATAGTGAGATCTGTGGTAGAGGAACAGAAACAGAATCTACACGGCACGGTCTGTAAAAGGATGATATTTTGTGTATCGAGTGTAGTATCGACGGAACGGAAGCGGTACGTGAATTTAGAGCTGAGTTGAAAATTGTCATTTATCTCCTTTTTCTATAAGCTTTTGTTTATTTTCACATGTCCCATGTTTGTGATCAAATCTTGTAAGCTAAATTTGATCTACTTCCCGGTTAGAGCAGAGGTGGCCGAGTGGTAAAGGCTCCAACTTACGAGTTGTAGGTCGCGGGTTTAAACCCAGCCATGCGCATTACTTTGTGTAATTAATTTCATCACCACTGCTCTCAAAACGGTGAAGAAAACATCGTGAGGAAACCGGCATGTCCTAGAACCAAAAATTCAAATACATGTGACATCCACCAATCAGCACTGGGCCCGCGTGGTGGGTTATGGCCTATTTCCTCTCCTAGAGAGGAGGCCTGTGTCCCAGCAGTGGGAACATTTAAAAGGCTGATGATGATGATGACTTCCCGGTTACCGATTGAGCTGAAATTTTGCATGCGTATGTCAATCAGATGGTGCAAAATTATTACATCGTGGAGTTGATCTGATGATGGAACCGAACCCTATCGAGTTCAGGCTCATGTGAATCGTCTTGACGAATTTAAAACATATTTCATTCCGTGCTATAAAAGCTTTCTTCAAATTTTTTAAACACTAATATGTTAAACACTGTTACACATGATGAGAGATATATTGCTTGTTAAAACTTTGCTGCGACTAAACAGCTTGGACTATTAAATCCAGTGTAACGCGAGGGCGTGAGGATTACAACTTAGTTCAAAACTCTACATAAGTTACCCTGTCAATAAATATCTGAATAATATAATTTGTTTTGAATGTTAACCTTTTCTGGCATGGGTATTTGGAGGATGGTGGATCAGTCAGTGAAACCCCACATACCTCCCTTGAAATAAGACGATCCTCCGACCAATATATATATATTGTTACAGACTTCGGGTTCGTCATATACCAGCTCGACATGAAAACTCCTTAGTACATACTTGACATTGTAACTTCTTGGTCTATTGACGCGAATAATTATAAATAAACGATTATAGCGCATTCCGCTTGTCAGCTTCCGGTACATCAAATAATTAGTAAAAGTTATTATATTGTGCATTATTCTTTGATATATATTATTGTTAATAATTAATATTTAAGGAGCCATTTTATTAGATTATTCAATTGTAAATTAATAGTAATGTATTCGTGTGTGTTATAAAGGCCGCTGTGTTGACAGTTTTCCTTTCATAAAACTCCTTAGTTACGGTTGCTAAGCAAATAACATTATGAGAAAATTACTCGCTGCTGTAATATTTGAATTATAATTATAAACTTGTTGAATGAGAAGTATCCTTGTTTTACTGTGACCATCCTGACGTAACAGTTGGTTCACAATATATATATATATGATAGTTGATTTCGGACGGTCGCAGTGTCGTATTTTAATACGACAAATCTTGATTCATAAAATCGGACACGTGTAAGGAATGACAAAGGAAAGCATTGTTCGAAAGGTTCATTGAAAGTTTTGTCAGTAAAATTCTAAAATCTCTCTAGCTCCATATAGAACGGAGAGAAATAAACAGAAAGGAATAACAAAGTCAAACAAAGCGTTTACGCTGTCATTCTTTTTTGAAAATCTATAATATTTTTTTTGTGTTATATTCTTATTCTAAAATTCTGTTTTGGTACGTTTTTTTTTTTACTTTTGGAGCGATTATTTCCGAAAATATTAACATTATTAAAAACAATTTTTTACAGGAGGCACTTTGTCGGCGTGACTGATAAACATATTGGAACCAAATTTCAGCTTTCTACTGCTAACGTTCGCAGGGATTATCTGCGGAAAGACAGACAGAGAGCTAGACTTGGCGAAACTATAAAGGAGGAACCCAATACTCGATACTCAATACTTTATTACATTCCATATTGTCTACATAGTTGATATAAAATATTATCGAGAAGATCAATATGGACCCTGTCCTGTCGGGCACAGTAAATTCAGTCACTCTGTTGGCTACGGAACCCTAAAAATGTAACAAATCAATAAATACAAAGTGATAGAAACAGTAAACCGGCTTCAGTAACGTGTATTAAGTGGTTAGGTCTTGAGGACAAACGGTTCCGTAGGTAACGGTCGTGACAGTTTCGCCGAGCTTGCGTCGTCGCCATCTTGTGCCCTGTACCACATAGGTGACGATTACTACCAGTACCGTACACTAGTGCTAAATAGTAGATGGTAGTAGCGTGTACATATTAGATGGGCTCTGCTAATTAAGTGGATACACGAGATTTAATCAATATATATTTTTTGAGTTCTGTACCTTAAAAGGACGGGACCCTATTTCTAAGACTTTGCTGTCCGTTTGTCTGTCCGTCTGTCACCAGACACATGAACCGTGATAGCAAGACAGTTCAAATTGTTGGAAGTATTTTTTGTTCTAGCGTGTGACGTGTTTTACCGCTAAAACAACAAATACTAAAAACAGAATAAAACAAATATTTAAGTGGGGCTCCTATACGCTTGCTACGAATGGTACGGAACCTTTCGTATGCGATTCCGACTCGCACTTGGCCGGTTTTTAATAAACACCAGAAACTTGACATTTTTTTTTTGTTTTTAATAAAGTTTGCCCCCACACTAGGAAAAATTACTCCCGTGGCGTGGGTGCGTTCACAAACATGTAAAGTCACATACACATAACGGTAGAGCTAGAAACAGTCAGACTTTCACTGGCTAAAATCTACCTGTGTTCCTACTCTTGTCGTTTCCGTTCCAGAGTCAGGATAATTCTTTCGAACAAAACCGCAGAAAATACTAGTACTACTAGTAGATGCTAGTTCATCTTCCTTTTTCTGAACTTTCTAGGTAATTTCTGTAAGTTTTGAATTCAAGACAAATTGCCGTTCGTTACCTTTTGACCGTTGGGCCACTTTGTTAGGTTAGTTTAGCACAAAGCTTGGTTTCCTACACCTCATTTAGGGGGTTTTTTTTATGGTAGGTGAAAATCATCCAATGACGAAACCCGCTCTTGGGCGGAGCGGGAGACCAGTGTCAGACTGTTACTGACTAAAAAACCTACCCCGTACCTTCCTTGCCTTATTCCTGGAGTCGAGGTAACAGTTTTCCACCACCCTCTAGGCTCCAGGAGGCTTCGACCCTGAAGGGCCCCTGCAGTTTGCTGACAACTCCTTGAGGCGCGCGGGAACGGTGCGCGCCGTTGACGACTTGGACTCGGTCTTACCAGACGACCGGATGGCGAGCTATCCATTGCTCACCGTCCGCGAGCCAGTGTCTACGGTGGCCGGATATCGGCAGGATCGCGGCGGCGACGGCTACGGCGAGTACGCCGTTGCCTTTGCCTTATGCGGTCGGCCTCCTCCTTTACGAGCATTACTGCTTCGCAGAAGGAGGCGACCGCCTGCCATTCCTCTTCGCTGCGGACCATGGCCTGAACCAGGGCCCGGCGCGAGAGGTCGCCGCCGCCGATCACCCCCACGAGGACACGGCGATGCTCTTCCCAAGCAGGGCACACCTGCACCGTGTGCTCCACCGTGTCCTCCGGGCTCGCCTCACAGTGGCGACACCCGGACGTCACACCTCATTTAGGTACCACTACATAAATTGCCCTAGTGCATTCTTACCGCAGTTTTTCAGCAATATTTATACCTACCCAAACCTTTTATGTAGTAAGCCAAGAGAAATGTTTAAGTGTTAGAGCTTATTTACGGGGACTGTAATGTACAACGAACGCCTAACGCATTGCCCAGCGCGCCGCGTCTCCGTATATAAGGTTTGGCACATAAAATGTACATTGTGACACAAGTGCCGAAAGTTTGTCATTCCGACCTCAGCTAAACACACAAGAGCCCTAGGCGAGTGTGTTATGGAGCCAAGGACTACATTGACGCATGTGTGTCAAACGACATTATTCAATACACTTACAACAACCCCTTTTTTTTTACGGTGGGAAAATCATCAAATGGCGAATCCCGCTCTTGGGCGGAGCGGGAGACTGTGTCAGACTTCTACTGACTAAACGACCCACCTTTCCTTCCTGCCTTAGTTCCAGGGCCCCGGTGTTCCGCTTTCGCATCAATCCTAGGCCCTAGGCTTTAACCCTGCCGGGCCCCTACAGTTGCTGACAACTCCTATGACCTTTTTGACCTGCTCCTCGTTGGGGTCGGCACGCGCTTAGCCTGATACGATAAGCTATTTTATTACAGTGTGGCGGTGGATAGCACGCGCTTTTTCCAACACTAGAATGGAGTGGCTGGAAAGAACTCACGGCGTTCTCACTTTCCGCGTGACGCAGGTCCTCACCGGACATGGTAAGTTCGGGAGGTACCTGCATCGGATTCGTGCGGAAGAGACGCCCGGTTGTCGCCACTGTGTGGACCGCCCGGAGGACACGGTAGAGCACACGGTTGAGGTGTGCCCGGCTTGGGCAGAGCATCGCTGTGTCCTCGTGGGAGCGATCGGTGGCGGCGATCTCTCGCGCCGGGCCTTGGTAGAAGCCATGGTTCGGAGTGAGGAGGAGTGGCAGGCGGTCGCCTCCTTCTGCGAAGCAGTAATGCTAGCAAAGGAGGAGGCGGACCGTATAAGGCAACGGCGTTTGCGCCCCAGACGCCGCCGCGATTCCGATCCTGACTTCCGGCCACCGTAGGCGCGGGCTTGCGGATGGTGAGCATTGGGTAGCCGTCCGGTCGTCTGGTAATCGTCCGGACCAAGCCCAGTCGTCGACGGCGCGCACTGTTCCCGCGCACCTCAAGGAGTTGTCAGCAACCGTAGGGACCCTGCAGAAGGGTCGAATCCAATCGGGGCCACGGGTTTGTGTCTGAAAAGGAAGGCTCTGGCCCTGGTATGTATGGCGATGTAGAAACGGGGTAGGTTGTTTAGTCAGTAAGAGTCTGACACTTGTTTTCCGCTCCGCCCAAGAGCGGGACTCGTCATTGGATGATTTTTACCTACCATAAAAAAAAAAAACACTAGAATGGAAAACAGCCCATTGCGTGCCTGTAAGCGGTGGTACAAGAACGGGTTTCCGAATAAATATAGAAAATACTGTATTGAAAATTAAATTTGTGTAACACAGTTCTTGTTGAACGAATCAAAATTTGAATATTACTAGAAACATTACTAAATACCGGCTAGAATACAAATTGTACAATTGTGTATAGTGTTCGTATTCAAATTGGACTTGTGTTTACATACACGAATAAACAAAGTATCGTAAAACGACAAATTTTATTCGTGGCCTGTGTTACTATGCTATACATATGTGTAATACTAAGTCGCAATGTATAGTTTAACTTGTTCCAAACTACTAGAGCGATTTTAATTAAACCTTCGTATGTTTGCTGTTTGGTATTCTGGTGGCGTCGCCAACTACCTCAGCCCGAAGTTCATGGCTATGAAATTTGACGTGTCTCTCACCCTATTTTTGAACTAAATAAATACATTATAGAGGACACGTGTCAGTAGGTCTCTACGGTATGACGTTTGTATTATTACTACAGTTTTCAAAAAATAAAAGGACGGTTTTGACATTTGTATTTTTTGTCTATCTTGCGGCTTGTCATGTGTAGTGTAGCTACTACTAAAATAATAATAAGCGAACACAGCAATGATTCGTTGGATTTGTTTTTTTTTCACAACATCTATGCTTATTTGTATATGTATGTAAGTGTGTATTTATTATTGTATTTGTTTCTTTTCTATTTGTCAGGTTTTTTTTAAATTGCACCTACCATGTTATGTTTTTGCACCACCCTAAGGTGAACTGGTAGGTAATGCCTGCCCTAAAGCATTAAGTTGGCCTTTGTACAGTATTGCGTGCATAAAGTTTATATATACATATATATATTTATATATACATAATAAGGCCGGATGAAATTGCTATCTTAGCAATTTTGGTACATTATATAATAAAAACTGCGCAGGTGCGAATCGAACTCGCACATTAAAAAAGGCACTGATTTAAAGGAGCAGTTGTAAATAGCGGTTTTGGTAAGTTAAAAAATATAAATGGGAGGTTTAATAACTAGTTCAGCAGTTAAAGCTAAGCAGTAAAATAAACAAAAATGAGTAATAAAAAATAATAAAACTGATCGGTGAATACAAAATTGAGCAAAAAAATAATTAAATGGGCAGTAAAAATGAATGAATGGGCAGTTACGTGTGGGCAGTAATAAATCAGAATTTGTCGGAAAGAAATCTCATTCTAAGCAATTCTATAAATAATGAGGTTGTAAATTAGTGTTGAGATAATAATATAGCGGTGTGACGAACGGGCAGGGACAGATAGACGAAGTCGCACCATAAGGGTTCCTTTTTTTAACCGACTTCAAAAAAAGGAGATGGTTCTCAATTCGGTTGTATTTTTATTTTTTTATATTTCTTACCTCAGAACTCCTTCGTTTATGGACCGATTTGAAATTTTTTTTTTTCACCTTGTATCATATGCTTCCCATTTGACCTCTCTTTTCAATGAAATTGAGTTCGGGTGTCACCGCTCGCTATGATCTGCCGATCTATTTATCGATCTGCCCATTCCATCATTTTTACTGCCCATTTAGTTATTGGACAGCTCAATCATTTTTAGATATTGACATTGTATGATAAAATAACCGACAAGTTGTTTTTTATTACTGTCCATGTTTTACTGTCGCAATAATTAATGAACTGCCATTAAATTAAATAACTGCTCAATATGTTTTTGAACTGATCATAATAACATCTCAAATATTTAAATAACTGCTCAAAAAATTAGTTCCCATTAAAAAACTTCAATTCCCGAATCGAATTTTGAAATTTATTAATCGATTTTTTTTAAGTACCTAATTGACAATTTGCAGTTTTCAGATTTATTCCCGTGTTAGTGCTATTACACATTGCTTCATGCTAAATTTCAGGGTTTGAGGTCAAAGGTTTTGATACCCTTGTGAGTGTCAAAATAAACGGCCAAATCTTTTTTACTTAGAAGTTTGATTTTTTCTAAAAATGAACCACAGATTTATGTCTTAATATGCTCATGGTTTTAATTTCAACTCGATACCTCCTCGCGTTTCCGATAAAGGGTCTTTATAGACAGACACACGGTTAACAAAGTGATCCTATTAGAATTAGACACAAATTTTTCAAAATTTGAAAAAAAATTGATCCTACTATGGTTCCGTTTTTCGTTCAGAATCCAAAAAATGACAAAATAGGCATTTTATTTTTGACAACTTTGCCGTGGAAAAACTGTTTTTCTTTTTGCTGAAAAACTTAGTTTTCCAAATACAAACTACGTACGAGAGGCGGTGGAGTTAGGCAACAGCGACGCAACATCCTTTATGTTGTTTGAAAAATATTTTTTCATATTTTTGTCTTTGATATATCAACAGGTGGTTGTTAGCTTTGGGTGTTAAATTATTATGGATAGTTTAAAAAAAAATTGCTATCTGTGCTGTTCTGTACCATATCCTCAAAGATACTAATTTACTAACTCTTTCTTTTTAAACAAAAAAAAAAGTGTAAACGCAAACTAAAGATCTAGTCTTGTTTTTATGATAACAGTAAAATCTCACATTCTACTTATCGCAACCGAAAAAAGTAAATGATATGATCTTTATTTTTTTTTTCTAGGTTTATACGCTACTAGTAAATCTCTCTAGTAATCTCTCTGTGTAATTGTAACTTTTTTGATATACAATAAAGTATTATTATATCACACATCTAACAACCCGCAATGAGCCCGCACGGTGGATTACAGCCCATTCTCTCTCCTACAGAGGACACTTGAGTCCCAGCCATGGGAATACTATAAGGCTAATTGATAGATTCATTAGAAAATGTTCTAAAAAAAAACTGCAATGTTCAATAACATACAAAATACAAAGAACAAAAAAGACCGAATACAAACACCACGCTTGAAACTTGATCGAAATTGAAATGTCCAAATTTGAACCAATATATGTTGGACAAATACATGCAACTTCACACGTATCATGAAATATGCGAAAAGTCTATAGTTAGCCCGAACAATATTGTTTGCTTTTACGTGGAAAACGCATATATTTATTTTACAATTTTTATATAATAAATACAAAGCAAAGAGAACGAATATGTGAGTTAGTTTTTTGCTCTTTTTGAAAGTGAATAAGTAACGAGATGGTAATTACCACATAGCCGTAGCTACAACGACGATAACTGCTTTATAATAATTAAATAATTTATAGTAGGTAAACTAGCGACCCGCTTCACCTTGGTACAGGTGCAAAGCTGATATTAAATATATGCATGTATAATAAATATATACTTTCTTCTTGAATCACTCTACTCAAAACCGCATCAAAATCCGTTGCGTAATTTTAAAGATCTAAGCATACATAAGGACAGACAGCGGGAAGCGACTCTGTCTTATGCTTACTATGTAGCGATAGTGATGCTTCGTAGTGTTTTGCTGAGATACCGACGATTCTACAGACCTTTCATTTTAAACTAGCGACATAGCCCGTATGATAATAATGGAACATTCCAATAATACTCCCAATGTCCTTTACAGAACAAAGTCTACCCATGAGATAAAATTCATCCAATTCCGTTCAACCGTTTGCACGGAAAGGAGTAACAAACATGCATACACATACAGGCAAAATTTTACCTTTTTAATATTGCTTGTGATTGTGACATTTATTTTACCTTCAAATACCAAAAATATGTAGATATCTAATTAGAATTGAGGGTCTTATCACAAGTTTTTCTACAGAAACAACTAACGAACTCCGAACCTGTTCTAGCTAACTGTAGGAGGCCATCAGGGTCGAAACTTCCTGGGGCCATGGGGTGATGCGATAGCGGAACACCAGGGCCGATGAAAGCAAGGAAGGAACAGGATGGGTCATTTGGACAGTAAAAGTCTGACACTTTTTCCCGCTTTAACTGAGGCCGGGATTTGTTATTGGATGATTTTTACCACCTTAAACTCTTGAGTCCCAAGCGCCGGCATTCGCACACCTATTGTCGTTCTATTATGTCTCTAATTATAGTACCTACTCGAAAAATTAAAAAAAAAGAAAAACCTCGAACCTTGCCGTACACTCTAAGTGTCTATTTTACCTTCCGATTGTGATCACTGCATTAGGAAGCCAATTTACCTGAAACAAGAAAAGTATTTTATATAAGATTTAAATCCCATTCATCATTCCATGTGCGTCTGATTTTCATTTGGCCCCTTTCCTAATACGACTGTTGTTGGTAATTTTATAAAGGCCTGTTTCACGGTAAGCTACCCTACGTTTCCCGGAAATGATTATTTATAGAACACGAGAATTAATGTAGGTACGCGTAGTTATGTGGATATTAACTCATGTTGTGGTACATACCTTCCTGTACTTACATGTTATGAAGATATTTGCGATAGAGATCAACAGCTTTTGTTCTAACGAATAAATTAATATTAAAGTTATAAATATAGGTAACTTCTTAACAAGATATGTGTAAAGCAGGTTTTCGTTATCTATATATATAAAAATAATTAGCTGTTCGTTAGTCTCGCTAAAACTCGGGATCGGCTGGACCGATTTGGCTGATTTTGGTCTTGAAATATTCGTGATAGTTCAGGGAAGGTTTAAACGGTGAGAACGAAAAAAAAAAAATAGGCGAAACGAAGTTTGCCGGGACAGCTAGAACCGATTTAGCTGAAAATTGGCAGGGAGGTAGTTTAGAGCCAGGAGAATGACATAGGATACATTTTTTTTTTTTTTTTAGAGTAGGGTAGAGTAGGGTAGAGTAGAATAATCTGTTGCCGGGAGCGAAGCCGCGGGCAAAAGCTAGTCGTTAATAAATATGTACTAAACCGTGAAATTCAAGGATTGGCTCAAATAACACTGCATTACACGATTTTGGTACCCACGTAAGTGTTAGCTGGAATGAATAGCTAATGAGTCACAGATTAAATGTTCCAAACATATGTGGTATCTATCACGTCTAGTTTTCGAGGTACATGCCAAATTATTTTTTTATTACCACATTGATGAAAGACCCAAATTTTGAGAAAAGCTTACTGACAAGGAACTTGATGCCTGGTTATCGCTGAAAGCAGTTATTAAAGGGTTTTTAGGGAACCGCAGGGGCGAAAAAGCTAGTTCACGACATGTTAGAAGCATATAAAAAGTTGGGTAGCAGAATTTCTTTAAAAATTCACTTCCTTCATTCTCACTTCTCTTTTTCCCATCTAATCTTGGTGCAGTCAGTGATGAGAGAGGTGTGAGGTTCCACCAGGATGTAAAGAAGCTTGAAGAACGATTTCAAGGGTGTTGGGACACAACTATGCTAGGCGATTACTGCTGGCGTTTAAAACGAGAAGATCATTCAAAGCACAAAAGAAAAAGTTGAAGTTTTGCGATCTTTTGTGTTAAAACTTTTTATAATGTTTTTTTTTTTTTGTTTTTTTTTTAACCTTAATGATAAAATTAAACTTGGTTAATGTGAAAAAATCTTGTTGATTTAACTAATTTTCTTTAAAATATGTTTTATCATTTAAATTTTTAGTAAAATTTGGCACATTCTTATGGAAGAAAAATGAGACGTGATGAATGGAAATTTTGTATGTATTTTTAATAAACTATAAGTATTCATAAGAAAACATGACATTTCAAAGCGGGTACTCAATTTTTTTTTTCATTTGTAACGCAGTGTAATTACACTCCAATAAAGAACGTCAAATATCAATAACTGGAAAAGTGTGAGTCGGACTCGCACATGAAGATTCATTAAAATTAAGTAAAATATGAAATGTTCAATTCTCTACTCTAGGTACTTAACGGTTTACGAGACGCAGCCCGCTGAGTGACGAGCGAAAAGACAAAGAGACAGATGGACAGCTGAAGCTAAGTAACAGGGTCTGCGACTTCTATGGCACCACATAAATCTCCAAAAATACGACAGAACGAAATCAACTAGGGCAGTAGCCCACCAGAGGCGACACAGGCCTGATCGGAGGATCCTCCCTTTTTAATGGAAGCGTTTAGTCTCTATTTCGCTTGCCTCCAAAGGTCTATTCGGGTAAGGAACCTTAAAAAGTATGTTCAAAGCAATGACATTGTCGCTGTCATCATAGCGGAAAGTGGGCAAAATTCCATTACAAATTTTGATTGTCAGCTAGATAGGCGTGAACTAAAACATAAAATCGCTTATAAAAAATGGCAGCCAGGTGTTATATTTTACAAAAATAAAATATTCATTAAAGTTGATGTACTTTAAGAGGAAGTTCGTAAAACTGGTGCGTTTCATAAATTTTAGGGGATAAACCAAAAGCCTCTATGCAGATGATGTATCGTCCGCATTTTAGGATTCCGTAAAACGCGATTTTAACACGTTTTTCATGACTGCCGGATAAAAATGGTGCTGTTAGCATTTTAACGAATTAAAAAAAAAACTTAAAAAAAAAAACATAAGCTAGATAGCATGTTGTGCTTTATACGGCACACGTGTAGGCACATGTCCAAACAAAAACCATTCACAATTGATTGATTCATTTTCATAAACTTAAACAATAATTGTTATGGTACTCTCAGCTGAAGCATGCTACACAGCTTGACCGGTTTATTCGTTACAAATTCCGATTCAGCCTTGGAATGATAAATGACATAGATTTAACCATATGATTCAGGTGAATTAAAGCACCTCTTAAGGCATTTTATACCTACTTTAATAAGTTCTGCAACTCTGACTACTGAGGAGTGAAGTGGTCAATAGGGTCTTTTCCTATCCGTCATTCGTCAACGTGAGCATAGTTGAAAAGCTTGTTGGTTCCAACGCAATGTTTGATAAAGAGGTCACGCGAAAAAAGAGTTAGCGCCTTAACGCTCAGTTGGTATTCGGTAACTAACAAAACTTGTTGCAGAAATACGTGTTTTTTAAACCTTAATGGTTTTAGTAAAGATGCAGGGCAAACCGCGGGGCATCGTTTTTATTTATGTAAAGCATCCCATAGAAAGATCCGCCCTATGACTATTATTATTTACTTAAAAAAAAAATGTTTTAGAAAGCGAAAAATGAAGATTAATGTATTCAAACTCATTTTAAGCGAACCTTGTTCTTTATGAGTAATTTAAACCTAAGTCAGAATAAAAACACAAAGCAGCTTTTAATTGCTCCATCCCGAATTACTGAAACGCGAACGGAATAGACTCCACCTGTTTTAATGCACATCAATTATTCATGGGAATATATTTATAAAGATTGGAATAGACTTATTATATATTATACAAAAGCTTTTAATATTTAACGCTTTTGTCTCCTTTCGTAAAGATTGCGTACTTTGTTATTATGCCCAAACCTGCAAGCGACATTTGAAACAAATACATTTTTGATTTCCCCCCAGGGCCGGAAGCCGAGCGGTGTAAACTTGCTCGATATAGATTATGTTTTGCAAAAATGTTTCGCGAGGCTTGGATGTATCTTTGTGTTATTTACATAATAAATTGACGCGGACATTTGCGTCGGCCATCCGCGTAACGATGTATAAATCTCTTTTGCACGGTTGTATTAACTAGACCGCCGGGCCGCGCCGTTTTAAACCCTCATTTCCCACATTTAAAACGATAATAATTTCCACACCGAATGCAGAACTCATTCAACAGTATGTTTGAGTAGAACCATCTAAAATATTATTTATGCGTGTTTGAATTTGCCTCAGGTAAGAAGGTACACCTTACTTTCTTTGTTGTATTCAAGAATAACCCAAGTCCTTTTGTCGTAACCTGCCTACCTGCTCGCAAATAGGACCTCATAGAAACTCGAGATGGCATTGTAAAGAAGGATACACTCGGCGAAATTGGGTATTGACACTGTATTGGCACGATATTTTAAAATATCAAATAGCCGACAACACGTGGACTTATTTAAGACTCAATCCTGACATGGCTCTTTAGAATCTCGTCATCAGATTGAAAGGTAGTCTGTAAGTTAATACGGAACATTATATTTATTATTAAATTATGTTTTAAAGGCCACATGGTTGTGACAACACCAGCCATTTGGAGAATGTTCTGTAAATGCATTGAAGCTGTATTCTCCAGTATAGTTTCGAGTACTCACGAGTTGCAGGGTAAACAAGCGCGGAGCAACTTATGCATGAGCGTCATGATGCGACATTAAATCACAATGATCGCTTACAACGCGAACGCTGGAAATGCATACAGTGTACATTTAACAGGCTTCCGTACGTTTACTGCGAGGAGGACTAGTGCCGGCGCAGTGCGAGCACGCGGACACGCTGTTTGCTGTCACTACAACACATCAAATATAGGGTAGGGCGGGGCTAAAAGGTCCATTTTGCACATATTGAGTAATAACTACGTACATTTAAGGTTCCTGGGAAAGACTTTAATAATAATAGAAAGTTTAATCCTTCATATATAAGTTGCAATAGGTGAGTACGGCCAGAATTTACCAATGCGCCCAATATGGGCGATACAAAATTTCATGTCAAACGGTCCTTTTTACCCCGTAGGTGGGGCAAAAAGAACCAGACTTGGGGCAAAAAGAACCACGACAATTAATTCATATTTTCTGGTCAAATTTAGGAAATAAATAAAAGTAAATAATAATATATTCTTTTATAATCATCATATTTATTTAAAAAATCAGAAAAAAATATGTTGCGACCTATTTCGCACTGGTAACTAAGTTATGTAATTATGGCACAGTTATAATCAGTCTTAATAACAAATCTTTAGGTCTTTGGTCTTTTAGATCTTGATAAAGGTAACATCTTAAAACAAAGGTAACATCTCAAAATCGTACATATTTCATCTGTCAGCCAGTCCTTTCCAGTCATCTTATTTGTGTGCCATATCTCAGGAATCTTCAAGTTGTATTTTACAGCGCATTCATAAGCCAAGCGACGAACATCTTTAGGACCTATACCGTGAAAAAATTGTGCAAGTGTCAGTAAATATTCGCAAAGAGAAGTTTCTTGTACTTGGTTAAACACTAATCTGGGAGTGCCGTAGCCAAATTTTGGCGACTCCGGATTTTCTTTTAACCGCGCCATGAATCTCTTCAATGAAGTTCTGCTAATCTCATAGTCACGACAAACTTGCCTTAGTGATATCTTTTCGTTTGCGACTAAATCAGCCGCTCGCTTCATCAGCTCAACGGACTTCGTACCACGCTCAGTGGTTTTTTTATATTTCCGCATTCTGAAAATAAAATAGAAATTAATACGTAGAATCAAAATAGTTCGTGGGGCTTAAAGGTCCACCGCGGTCCTTTGTGCCCCAATGGTAGGTGGACTGTTGTTTTAGGTTATGTAAAAAAACTAAGTGACCCAAACAAAAAAACAATGGCACTACGTGAAACTTAATACCACTAACCATTTATACAGAGAAATTATGCTTCGTAAGTTTAAATATCGAACAATGAGACTAAATCTAAGTAACATCTAAAATTTTACTTACGTGTAATTTTTGCACCACTTGCACATACACTCTCGCCGGCTTTAGAAGAGTCACTGCGCGGGGCGGCATGCGTACCTGTCCCTCGCCCCCTTCACGCACCGGTCACTCCGTTGTCTAACGTGCACTTAGTTTCGGAGATAGGTATGGTGGACCTTTTTACCCGCGGACCTTTAAGCCCCGCCCTACCCTACTCTAAAACGTAATTAGAATAATTTATGAAATGCCCCTTACCCAAAATAGCATTTCTGTTTGTTGCGAGCGCGTGACTGATCCCGCGTTTCGCCGGAAGTATCATCTTTATTTAAGACACACTCTCAGTTTAAGATAAGGCCATCAATAAAATATCTCGCGTGCGAACAACGAAACTCAATGAACAAAGTCATACATATCTATTGGTTGTTTCAGAAAGTTGCCAGCGCAGCCTACCCTCAACAGAGTGAAACTTTAAAACTGCCGAAAGTTGTTAATTTGTGTTGCTAATATTGGCATGGCGTAGAGCGAATTTCCTAGGAGGAAGTTTTGTCATTAGCTAGATTGGATTGCCACTCGACTTGCTGCTCCTGTCATTATCGGCTACGTACCAGTATATGAATAAATTGGAAGCTCCTAATAACTTCATAGGATTCCGTTAGCACAAATAATTAAATTTCTGTGGAGCTACTACCAGATTAATGAGAAATCCCGAATAGTGACTAATGAAGTACTAAGGATACTTCAAGAAACAATCACAGCTATCGTCATACACTCGAGTAAATACCGATCCACGCAGCGGAAACGTCAAAACGTCGAGCCATTTGAGTTTGGGCGATTTCATAACTTTAATGAAATTATAATAAAAATAAATGTATTTGAGAATCAAGGGAATTTGTTAATTAAACTTATTTTAAACTGTTCTTAGAAAATTTACAACAATTTAAAAGCAGTTTAACGTTGAATATGAAGCAATATCATAGGGTGTTAAGTTGGAAGACGCGGGGTTATCAGAAGGGACTGCCACGTCCAAAATACACAAGGAAGCCATCATTCTGTAATAATACTTGTGCCCCCACGTGTTGGGCCATTGGCCCACTTGAGAAGTGATAGTTTAGATAACAAGTTCAAAGTGTCATTAGACAGGAACGTTAGGAACTGCTGCACGTCGGTGTGCGTGCGATATTTGTGAGCGTTTTTTTGCTTTGCCCGACATGAACATGTGCGTGAAACGAAGGGCGACGTGTTGGTAAAAAGCTAACATGTGTGGCGTTCTCCTCGCGCGGCGACAACATCCGGCGCAGAATCTGCTACACCCGACCCCACCCAGCACTCTACCCGTCCTTATTAACTAAGTAACCATTATAACTTTCAAATAAACACTTAAAGAAGAAAGTATAAGCATCGCCTAGCAAGAACTAAAGATATTATTCATGTAAACTATTCGGACGCGGACGATTGATTAATAAAAAACGTTGTCTAGGTCAGAAAGCACTGTGGACTCATCAACAATACACAAACAACAAGGCGAATAATGAAACGCACTGAAGACAAGATGACTGATGAATATTTATAATATTTCAAGCTTAGCTAACACTGTCTGTCTCCTGGTTTATTACTCGTTTCATCTTATTCAAGAGAGATGTTAGTTTCAGATTTATGAATTTCAGTATAAAAACCATTGAGTTTTATTTGTTATTTTATTATTCCCTCGAGGAAAGGTTACAAGATTTTTATGATTTACTTCTATTCTTCGATAATATTTATAAGTAAAGAAATTTGTTGGTACTACGTAGTAATTCTCTCTAATCACCAACTTCCTGAGTTATAGAGAGCTTTGCCAAGGTTTTTCTGTATCTTTTTGGCTTTCACTTTTGCCTTTTTGCTATTGTATTACAATTTACTCTCTGCACTAACAGTTTAAATCAACACGTGGAACTAGTAAATTATTACACATATTATTATTATTAAACAGTCCAAATTTAATTAAATAATACAATTGATTATAATATATAAAAACATTACAATATAAAAATGGAAGAACATAAAGAAATAAAAATTAAATGATATTAAAAATAATTACCGATTCATGCACTTTAACAATAATAAATAAATTCCAAAGCTAAAGTTTTAATGTAAAAGACATACCATTTTATTCTTTTAGATTTATTTGTCCATTTAGATAAAATCATACGCACATTCGAGTGGAATAAGTCCACACGTGTGGACTTAGGTTGAGCCACTCGATCCGTTACTTCTATAAGTTTGTAACATCAATTCAGAATTCAAGTTAGATTCAACCGAGACCTCAATTCATTTTATAATCGAGGTTACTCAGCGTAAATTACTATTTTATGGATCGTGCGTCATTTTAGAAACATAAAACATACAGATTGAATGTGCAGGACCCAAGTGTTTTTACATTCAGGCGTCATACCGCCGATACCGTTACCACTCGGCTTGTTCATTGCCAAATACCTCCGCTCGCGTTCAGCACAGAATGTCGAGTAGTTAGCGCAGCACTTACAAATCACGTTTACTAACGTGCTACTAATCTACTACACGGACTGCCGGCTAAGTACGATTGGTTTTGGATTACACGCGGTCCAAGTCATTATTTAGTAAGTACTTATCTATCTGTTGTTATGGCTGTAGCGAGAATGTAGGATAAAATGTCAACAAAACAAGATTGTAAAAACCTTGACGGGCGAGTGTAGCATATGGCACGCTGGAAATGGCGTTGTTCGGCGACTTGTGCGTCGAGCTCATCCGCAGTGTGGACGAGTAGTATGCACAGCGCGCCGTCGCCAGGTAAGTAAAACGATCACGTTTCAGAGCGCTGCGCCCGCGCCGCCGCCGCCATGAGCCAGTCCCTACAGCTTGACTGCCACGCAGTGCTGCCAATACGCACAACTTTACGACAATATTTTATTCATTCCCAAAAAATATTATTCCATCATGATAACGCCAACGGGCAGAATAAGTTTAAAGGTTTCAATTACAGTGTAGTCTAACTTAAGTTGATTTTACTTTAATCTAGGTATGCCCACATAAACGTTCAACATTTTATATTATTATTAGTTTCACCAAGTTTAATAAAACTGTACCAAAGTAGTCATTTGTGTATAAAGTTTGTTAATAATGAGACCAATGCGGTAAGCGGTAACACTGAATTAGTTTTTTAATACAACGGTTACAAAATTGTCGTTGCAAAATATTTCGGTAATGTCAACGGTCATGTTTTCACTGTAAACTAAAGGAAAGAAAGTTACAACCTACATCTCAATTCGACTTGTACCGTTGGTAGCACTGCTTATACGTAGAAGCGATGTTGCACGGCAACATTCACGTGCGAAAGAGACCAAGTTACGCTTGATAGAAAGGGACAGCTGAACTGGCTGAGCAGGTAACCGGCGCGGGCGCCGCCCTGCGCGCACCGAAATCACGAAGCCAGATGCAACGACCGTCTGTTCACCACTCAGGTAGATACGCTTTATAATGCGTCCGTAGCTATCTACACCGAGAACCTACTCAACTTTAAAACACGTTGCGTGGGCCGCGTGGCCTTAAAACTGTTCCATCTTTGCTCGCAAATTCTTCTGCAAACGTACCTTGTGACAATACTAATCAAATATACAAAAATAGAAACAAAATATTAACATCAATTCTACAACAAAAACAGTTTTACTGAAATTACATTATCAATTTTGTTCCATTTAATTTTATAAACCGTATCACTGTCCCAAAAATATTTGTGAATACATAAAACTTGTGCTCTGAACAAACAATGAGATTTAAATCTATTAAGTTGAAATCAGTTTTCCATATTAAAACAGAAAATCAGTTCTATTTTTGGTAATTAAACGTTGCATAGCAGTTAATATTCCACTTAGCTCAGTTTTATTAAAGTTTTAATCAAAAAGCTCGGGCCGCGGGTAAAGCAAGAAAAGCGGAGCAATTGAATTGGTCGGTGCCGCAACGCTTAGCACACGGCGGGGAGGTTACCCTCCCTTGTTTGTTACCTACCATGGTTTTACGCAGCCTCAATTACAACTCGAAATTAAACTCGATTACACTCGAACGTGCTAATGACGTGTAACACTACGCTCTCGAATCCCTCCTAATTCAATTAACTCTTGTAGTTATCACTCGCATATCGCTTAATGTTTCGCTTTCGAGAATCCACAGTTAGGGTCGTTTTAATGACTGGAGCGGTACATTTTAACACGCGGCATAGCCTTGTATAATATTTAGTTCCCTCTTTGACAAATTTCCTCGTTGGCGGTTTCATTCCACTTCATATAATAAATTAATTACAGTTTATATTCATATTTTATAAACTATAAATCTTGAGACTATAATTTATAATAGTTTAGTTTAAAATGAAATACGTCAAGACGAGAGGAGACGAGACGAGTCGCCACAATGACAACGTGTACAAAGAGAAATGAACGTTCACGTTTTAATAAACATGAACGGTAAATTCAAACGAAATAGCCAATCAAATACAGATTTGCCTGGATTAAAAGATTTGGTACTCTTAGGAGGAAACTAATAAAACAATACGGACGTTTCGTGGAAACGGCGAAATGCGATGGAAAAAAGCCTTCATCTCTGCGTGGCTGGCACTCCATCTCGAAATTTGAAAAGCGTCTTCTCCGACCCGAATCTCGATAGCCAGTAAACGACTAAATACGAAGTGCCTCGACCGAAATTTCGGATTAAGGACCGAGAGCAGGATCCTCGCCTAAGAACCCTAATTACCAGCTCATGTTTAACCATCCGCCCCTTCACTGTTTACAGAACAAATATTACATCCGAATATAATTATGGGAAGGCAAAGCGATATTTTATAATAATGTCAAGAAGCTGTAAGCCACGATACACGGGTTAACATAGACAATTTATGTACATAATGTAAATGGAAAAAGTCACTTTCGGAAGGCACTCTTCCTGTACCATTCATGTGCTTTGAAGCTTCAGCGTTTGATACCAAGGAAGGACTATACGGTCCGTGGGTTCCGAGAACCGGGCACTAAGCGACTATTGTCAGAATCCGACGCACATGCAATCAAATTCTGCGTCATTGTCATATTAATACAAAGTTACAGGCAAAGCCAGCTCAAATTCTCTGTATAGAACTAGAAGCTGGATAACAGAATCGGTAACAAATTCAACATGTAATCTTTATTCCTTAGTCTTGTAGTCTTAAGTACTTATTGCTGGAATCTGTCTATTATATCGGGTTTATTGGCAATAAAATAAATAGGAAACTATTCTTCTAATTCAAACTCTGTAGCTAAAATCGTATTTTGTTCATTGCTTTTGATTTCCTTTCTCCTCTTTCCGTATAACTTTTGTTAAAATGTTCAAACACCTCCTCTGAGCATTGTCTCATTTTCTTCTTATTCTCACATTCGCCTTTATTCGTGTAGCTGGGACACGAATATAGGCGAATTCTGTCAGCGGCTTTGTCCGCGTAACAGTCAAAGTATCTTATGTGTTATTCCTGGACATGGTCTATTCGTGTGACAAATTTTATTCAAATTCCTTCAGCAAATTTTACTATTAGGGTCAATTCCCACTGAAAGAGCAGCGGCCGGCAGCGTCTTTTTGAGGCAAAATATTACAAACTATTTTGAATCTTATCTACGTGATTAAAAAGTTCATAGTCATAACTAGGCAAAAGAGGCGTCGCGCGGCTGATCGCGGCGCCGCACTGCCCCGCGCGGCGCATCGCCGCGCTCAGTCACTTGCTCTTACGGCCGCTGCCGGCCGCTGCTCTTACAGTGTGAATTGACCCTTATGGAGTGACAAACATACAACTTTCGCCTTTTAATATTAAGTAAGATAAAAAATCTATTGGCACATGTTCCCGTCATTTCCATACTCAAAATGGTATCTGCCCAATTTAACCAAGTATAAATGTTTTATCCATTTGTTTGATTTTACATAAAGGCCACATTGACAATTCAGTTACAGAAATTTGCCAATTTAAAATAAACCGAAAATGACTGAATGTTTTCATTTCATCGACTAATGGCAGTTCACGTTATTGATAAATGACAATGGAAAAAGTGTGGGTCTGCGATCAATAGATGTGGTAATGATAACACATCGCCGTCTTCATTGTGTTGCGTCATTAAGATACCGAAACCGCCACCAGAAAAAGCGGTATCTTTTTCGTCGACACTTTGGGCAGGCTCACACGTGACTGTTCGTAGGACAAATAGCACGACCTCAGGAGCTCTGTCGCCGGTACCCGCGCACCGCGGCGCATACGTAATGCGCTCTCGTATCTTGAGTGTGAGGCAGTTTCGTTAACGGACGCCTCACACGTGACGCGGAACGCAATGTACACAACGCGCCATGTTTCAAACTTTGATTAAGGGTCAGGACCGAAACTCTTAAGATAATCACAATAATCTTTCATATTTCTTCACATTCCCAACAGACTGGCCGCATTCCCGGCCCCATCCGTCATCTTACAGGCGTCATTAGCTTTTATGTAAGGACTTATATAACTTTGGTTTTCTGACGTTCTCTCTTCACGTCTTCAGACAAAGTATCACTTGAATGTCATATTTCAGGGAACATAGACTGGACGAGACTTGAATTTTCAGAGTATTCTGACCCCGAAAATCTCTGCAGAATACGATCTTGTTTTTACGACGGTATTTCTTACCACTCATACTTTTCTCGGGAACTTTCAACAACCGTAGTTCTTCTAAGTGTTTCTTAATTGTGTTCAAGTTCGGCTCTTAAACAATTCCCGAAAGCGACATTCCGCAACTTTCTAGCTGAAATAAACTGGAAGTTATTCCACTTAACAAATTTTGGTAGATAACTTCACCAATGCTTTTTTAAATTAATGTTGGAAACCGTCCATTCTGTGCCATTGTTCTCGACCGAAATAAAAATAACACGGAAAACTCTCTATTGAACCGATGAAATCATGTCAGTGGTGCTACATCTACATATTTAAATGTAGGTACGGATGTCTAACATTTTCCCGTCTGGCCAGTAATTAAACCTTTAACAATAACACGCGGTTGTATTAGAGATATGTAGTAGCTATTAAAGATACGGAGGGAAATCTTCATACGATGACAGCAACTCACATCTCAAGTTTGTTCTTACGAACAATGAATAGTAATGTAAGTTTAAAGACATTTTCTTACGCACATTGACCTTATTCCGTTACAAAAAGAAATAAAGTGTAATGAGAAAATTTTGTGCGAATGGGATAGTGGGAACGTGGAGATAAGACACAAGCAGCCATTGTGCCAGGTCGAACACTGGCGTGCAAATAACCAAGCCACTATTGTTTTGCAGACGACGAACAATACACATACAGAAGTACCCACTTACATATGTAACATCGATGCAGTTACTAGAAAATGGTATGGAATAATGTGGATCACACGAATAGTGTGTGCACAATGAACAAACATCCATCGAGAACAACAGAGTCCGCGCACCATGCCTTCCAATACTATCTACTATAAATGTATAGCCACCGAGGATACAAAATGAACTTGCTTATTTGAATAGAGTAAACGTTTGCGGGCGTTTCGCGTAATCAACAGGTAACAAAATGCCTAAGTAATCGATTTTATAATAGTTGTTATTCCATGACTTGGAACGGTTACAAAATAAGTTATCGTGCGTCATGCAATGGAAACATAACTCAGTTTAAATGAATTCACCGCATAAGCCAAGTCGTCAAATATCGTCTGCTATAAATCTTAACAGAGAACCTATTGTACGCCGTGTTTTTTTAAAGTATAAGACTACCTCGTTTACGAACAAACATTTTTTCGCTAGAAAACCCTTTTCCGAAAAGAAAACGTTGATGGAAAAGCCAAGAAGGGACGCGATATACCGAAGATTATTGTTACATTGTGGAACCAACGAAAATGATTTCGCTGAGAAAAAGTAGTATAAAAGATATCATTTTTAACTTATCTCCACAGTCCTCGACTTCCATTCCAGTGACAAAATTATTAAAGTGCAAAGCTAAAGCTATTTCAGTTAATAAAGTCTTCAGAGTTCATAGAAGCAGCCCCTCGGTATCTGGAACTGTACAAATTTCCGCGTGTTGAACATTTTAATTAGACACCTCTATTCGGTGGCCATATTGTTATATTATTTCGCTTTTATACAGACTTAGATATAACTTCATATAACTGTTCTATCTTAAGATGTCGGCATAAAGAAAAGTTACTTACAAAGCCGTCAACACATTTTGTTATCTTATGCGAAAACAAGAACCAATGGAATCTTTATAAAGGTAGGGCAACACTATATTGGGCAAGTTGCAGATTGATTAAGCTTGTATTGAATTTATTTATTCAGCGCCTAGAAGATTGAAATACATTCCGGTCACTTGACCCCCTTCATTGAGTTTGGAATGTATGACTTATTCTGAAAAAACTGAATACAAACCCGATTCAAGATTCTTTTAGTGAAAACATCGGAAAATACAAATTTTCCTTCACATTTAAGTACGTATAATTTCTAAATAGGTAATACAATTAACGAGTTGTAATAATTAATTGAAAGCAATTTTCGATGTAATTCGTACCGTAGACTTGGTTTTTATGAAGATCAAACAATTTGCGCAGTTTCGTCCCGAATTATTTTTTAGCGAAAAAATACTCTGACAAAATCATTTATCTCTCGCCTCTGGCACCGTATTCCTAGAAGTGAGACTTTACTAACTACAAACAAACAAACATCCACATATTTGTTTTCAATGAGAGAATCCATCGTTTGCTCCGCTCAATCTTGGAGAGTCTGGCCCGGGGCGAAAAGGAAGTAGCTTACTTAAACTAACATGACCTAAACCCAACTATAAATATGTGAGAAAAAAATCTTGTTAAAGAGTAAAGAATGAAAACCTGGTGCTGCGGGGCAACTGGGAATTTCAAGAGGCTTACAGGAGTATAAAGCGATTCACTGCGAAAGGCTGTATTGATTGATTAAACACATAAGGTGGGGGCGCATATTTTATTCTTATAAGGAAATCACGCTGGGAGAAATGGGTCGAGGCCTTAACCTTTAAATGAGATAGTAAAGCCTGTAAGAAAGAAAGAACTTGAAAAATGTGCCTTATCAATTCGGTTAACCCTCTCATACACGAACGTGTGAGACGGCTGTCGTATATTTTAAATACGAAAACAAATATTATTTTAAAATATGTAACGTATTTTAGATTTTTTTACTTCATTAAGATCACCCACCGCTCTTCCTACGCTGTCTAACGTAGGAAGATGAAAGCTGGAAGATTTTAGCAAAGCCCTCTCTTGTATTATTGATAGTTATAAACATAATCAGATGGCTGTTGGAACCTAAAGGTTTTGGAGCCGCAACCGCGTACCGGAAGACGCAGCGTTGGAAGGCCTCCGCACTCTCACAAGGTGGACCGATGTCTTGGTCAGAGTTGCTGGAAGCCAATGGATGCAAGACGCACAGGAATTTTGTGGTGGTGCTTAGAGAAGGCCTATGTCCTACAATGTACGTCTTTCGGCTGAAATATTGTGATGTAGTAAATAACATAAAAAAAACAAGACATATATTATAACGAAATTCCTTACCTAGAAAGTACTATGTCCAAAAGGCGCTTGGGGGAGGCCTATATCCAACTGAAGACGTCTTTTGAAATTGAATCTGAATTGATGATGAAACTAAATAAATCGAAATTGATCGAAGTTACCTAAAAGGAACTATGTCCAAAAGACTGGCAACATTGCCACGTCGAATGTACAAAGTAATTTGAACAAGATAATATGCAGTACTGTTAACAATATGCGATCGTGCGGCGTACTGTTAACAATATGCGATCGTGCGGCGTACTGTTAACAATACGCGAGCGTGCGGCGTACTGTGAAGTACGCTAGTCTTACTAGTTTCCTAGAACTAAGTCTATGAGCTCTAAACTAAGTCAAAGCTTAAGCTCGATAGAAGTCAATCACCATATTGAGAGGTTTCTACGTAAAGTCAGTAAGATTAAATGGGGGGGGAGAGTACGACTCAAACTGATACAATACACGGAAAATATGTTGAACTATTGCTATGGTTTTTTTGTAGGAGAAATCATCTAATGACGAATCCCGCCCTTGAGCGGAAAAGGAAACAGTGTCAGACTTTTACTGACTAAACGACCCACCCCATTCCTTCTCAGCCTTCATACCAGGGTCGAACCTTCCTTTCAAAAACTGGACCAGGGCTCCGATAGACTTCGGCCCTGCAGTTGGGCCTCTCCATTTGCTGACAGCTCCTTGAGGCGCGCTCTGTTCCCGGCGCGCTCTGTTCCATACTATTACAAGACAACCGGATGGCGAACTACTCATTGCTCACCGTCCGCAAGCCCGAACCATTTGCTATGGTTACGCCTCCACTTCAATTGAGACCCGAAAATCGGTTACTGCGCCTTCAAGGTCGACCGCCATGATGGTTTAAGTTGCATGACGAGAATTATCACCCGACTTCCGGTCTCAATCAAAGTATGCGGGCTGCGCGTAAACATAAGCAAAAGGTTCAACTTATTCGCCGCATACTATTATAGTCACATACACTAGTTGTTTTATAACATGCCAGTGTCATTCAAAATAAAGCTAAATATTACAGTCACAATACAATGTTATGGATTCCAAACAATTGCAAGCCGTACGTAAGAGCTATACAAACAAGCCCAAGAGGGCAGGGGACCTGGTTTTCAGCAAGCTCTTGTCGAATAAATACTCTCAACCGCTACGATTAATTACACGGCTACAATTTTACCCGTTTGTTTATTCTTTACATTTTCATAAAAACTTCGTCTTTATTAACCCAGTGGACTATTACCGAAGCAGTGTGTGCTTACCTTTAGAACGAGCAAAATAATGAGAGCGGTGATTTACACAGCGTTCTATTCTACAGATAACGATTGATAAACATTCGTATAGGTAAGTTGTTTGTTTTCACATAATGTGCTGGAAAATAGTCGATTTCAATGGGACATTAGTTTTATGTCACGGAGGAAGGAAACACTATAAGATCAACCGTCCTATAAATATTTATGGTTATTAGTGGTCTAAACTGAACTTGAGTCGTCTACAGTGCATTGAGAGATGTCAGAAGGCCCAGCCAGGCCAGTGTCTACAAGGCCCGTGAGAGAACTTCTGAAACTACCGTTACCACTCGTGATCCTAAAACGCAAAGAGTTGCTTGCATAGAGACCGTCAAGAAAGATCGAAGCCTACTGAGGCCAAGGGTTTGGGTCAGAAAAGAGGACCGGCCTGGTATGAAAGGCTACGTAGGAAAAGGGTGGTTTTTTTTAGTTTTTTAGTTAATAAGAGTCTGACACTATCTTCTGTTCCACCCAAGGCACAGATTACTAAATAGTTACTATTGGATGATTATTGCATTTTTTGCATTAATATCAGCGTTTGAGTAAAAAAAGTCTGGCAAACCCGCCTGCTATACCCGAAGTGAAGATATTAGATGACTTCCTACAACGAAAAAACAAAGACTGATGCCTCAAATCATGCGGAATATAAAAATGAATTGCTGCAAAAGAAAAGTCGTATTTGGCATGTTTAGATGGATGTTGATTATCAACACTAAATCACGACATCAGCACGGCTTAAAGCGTTTCGATGACAGATTGGCTCCCAGTTGAGTGTATTCCGGTATCCCGGATTATCATAATAGGCCACCATTAAACGTGAAACGGCCGTAAATCACAGAAAAAAATGAAAACACGGGAAAACCTTTGTAAATGATAATAATATATTAAAATATACAAATGGCTACGTCAAAAAGATGCAATAAAATGATAATAACAAGCGAATAATTTTATGTCGTTTTAATAAAAAACATCGAGTTCTCCGAATGAGGGCAGGACTCCAGATCAGATACGTTCTAACTGCTGTAGGTACTATACAATATAGAAACTACAATATAGATGGCGGGCCATTTTTACAGTGTCTGGGAACTATTCCAAATTCGATCACACAGAATTTTTTGATGAAAAAGCTCTTTCCCATTATTGTTGAGAATCGAAAGTTCACTAATAATTCTGAAATTACAAAAACATTCACTAGTGAAAAAAGAATACCAAGAAAAAATATCGTTTATTGCATATTTCTCTCGTTCGAATTGTTCAACGGTAATTCAGTGTGTGGCATGTTTAATTAGTAACTAGTTACCTTTATGTGATTCCAAATAAAACCGCTACTGAATTCATACACATGATTACATCCAATGTGATAGGTGGGGAATTCAAAGCTTGCGGGATTTCAGGGATTGGAATATTTTTAATGTTTTCACTAATGTTAAAGTAAATCTACACTAATATAATAAAGAGGTAAAGTTTGTTTTTTTGTTTGAGGTAATCTCTGGAACTACTGGTCTTGATTGGCAAAATTTTAGCAACAATAGAAAGCTGCTTTACTCCTGAGTGACATAGGCTATATTTTATACACGCGGGCGAAGCCGCTGACAAAAGCTAGTACTTAAATATAGCATTTTGCGGATCATAGTATCAAAAAACAGAAAAAAAAAATTAAGACAATTCGAATTTCGCAGAGGTTTTTCGTTTCAGATTTAGGAAAGTAACTTCAAAAAGCGGGATTCGACTCCCTGTGATAGGAATCACACTAACATTATAAAGGTAGAAGAAGAAGAAGATTAAGTTTGTAAGTATGTGCGTTGTACGTGTGTATGTTTGTTACTCTAACACACTCGAATGGCTGAACGGAATTGGATGAAATTTTCACACAGGTTGTCCACGTCTTGGAATAGCATTTGGGACTTTTTATCTTCGGAGTTTGTAGTATTATTACCCTTGGGACAATTTTCAAGTCTCACGAAGGCCCAACCACTGACAATTGCTAGTGTATCATAATGTTTCAAAAGAAATAAACACAATTTATCACTTCGGGAAAACATCGTGAGGAAACTCAGTGTAGCTTAAAGAAAACCGTTAGAAAGCGTAAGCTGTCACCCCGCGTGAGTTACTGACACAATATACATAGATAAGTCAAGTGTCACGCATTCACTACTTACTATGATTGACGTTCTTTTCAAAACCCTACTATTAACTCCATTTTTCTTGGATAGCACACGCGTAACACGCACTGACAACGATCATCCATTCTCCGTCGATAAAACAAAATAATGACTCTTGTAGTACCATAAAGTTATTAGGTTGAATTGTTTACAGGAGATCAAACATCGCACACTGGAGCGAACACCGCAGGAAATTAATTTTCTATCAGATAACCTGAATTACAACACGCACATGAAATGTTCATAATATTTCGACTGAATAATTCAGTATATTGACAGAACTGTGATATGGCTTTGTGAAGTAGACACACAGGTGCTCTATGTTATTGATTTGTAAGGGCGTCGGGGAGTCGTAGAGCGATCCTGGGCTTGCGGACGACGCACTACGGGCAGCTTGCCGTCCTGCTGTCCGGTAAATTCCACGCGCCTCAAATAGATGTTAGCAAAACCGTAGAGGCCCAGTAGAAACAATGCCTGCTAGGATCAGGTAAATTTTTGAAAGAGATACAGTGATCCTAGACCGTGAAGTCAGCTGAAAGACACAGATAGGTTTCTGACAACAAAAGTCTGTCATGCCCTTTCCTTCCAGTTATAACAGGAGAAATCATTTTGACAATCAATGTGACACCGTGTAACGAATTTAATAATAATGTTTTTAATTCGGAGTACTGGCAAGAAGTTCATAATAGGTATGAGGTTTGAGAGAAATAAGACCACACACACACACACACAACATCTACACCACCCAGGTATGATAAACCTCCGTCTTTTCATTTTCCTTATGATTTCTAAGTACACGTTCCAGATTGGTGTAAAAGCCTGTTGATAAGAATAGAAAAAGGAAAAAGTTTAAAAAACATTTTTTTTTTTTTATTTTACCTCCTTACTTAATATTATTAAGAGAAAATAATTACTTGTATTTGTATTTTTGGATTGTTTGTCATGAAGAAACTTCTGGACCGAAAATAAAAAGTTCAATAGGAGAATGAATTTATTATTGAGTGATATAGGGATTTCCAATTTTCATGCGGGCAAAGCCACCGGTAGAGGCTATAAGAGGAATATGATAAAGGAGTAAGTTTTGTATTTTTATATTTCAAAGTTGCAGGTACATTTTGACCTGTTAGGCGAACATAAATGAAATTACAGATTGTACTGGCTGACTTCTTTGCGATTTCAGGTTTGGTTCCATTGACTTGACTTTGACTTTGAAGGTATTTAATTGGTTAAGGATTAATGCTGTATTGGTTAAAATCGCTTCGAAAATTAGCCATTATTTGTCGTAAAAAGTAAATGACAAAAAAAAGTTATTGTGGATTATCCATAAGAGATAGACATAATATACCATCGCGGACTTTTCTGTAGACCTTTTCAATGTGTACAATACTTAGTACATTATTTTGATAAAACTCGTAGGGTTCAGCCTGCGTTTGCAATGGAAGCGGAAAAAATATAATTATTTACGACATCACATTAGAAACCTCAAAAATAACAGTACTTCTCCACTATTTAATGGATATTATTATACATAAAAACATTCCTCTTGAATCACTCTATATATTTAAAAAACCGTATCAAAATCCGTTGCGTATTTTCAAAGATTTAAGCATTCAAAGGGACATAGGGACAGAGAAAGCGACTTTGTTTTATACTATGTAGTGATATTTATACTTATAAGTATACACGTGAGCGAAGCCGCAGGCAAGTTAGTAGACAAAATTATTTATATTGAAATCATTAATAGTTTTTATACCAAGCGAACAAATAACACCATCCCAGAAAATTCATAACGGAAATTACGATAGGAAAATAAACATGATAAATAGCGTTAAAAAGTATATGAAGCACAAATGAGTAATGATTGCTAGCTACGTCAGTTAATCATCAGGAACAGTTTACTTATGTCTTGTCAAGACCCCCATTAACAAATATATAATTATTACAAATTATTCATCTATCATTACGACTATTTGCCGTTACATAACCATTATCCAAGTAATTGTAACACAAGAATCTTCGTTCAAAAATAATTACGGCAGAGTGATGCGGCAATAAACCCTCGATGTAAGAAGAACGGAAATTGGGCAACTTATGAAGGCGCTCTTGAAGACCGACTTTGTTCTGTTACAAAATCCTTCCTGACCATTAGTATAGTTGACAAGCTGTCTGCAGCTCCATGACCCAACGACTTATCAAGCTCTTCAAAACAGTGGCGTAGTTAATCTCAAAAACTTGTGGCAATATTTTTAAAGGGAATTTCTTGGCCCTACTGGCCAAAGAACTAGTGACCGCAGACAGTGATACTGAGTCATCACAGGCCACAAAGGGAATAGCCAGATTAATTGGTTAAGTTTGATCACAATGATCAGGAAATATATGGGTTCGTGAAAGATGAAAAAGAGCTTTTGTTGTTATGAATAGGACAATTATTTTATTAAATTTTCGGTTATTGAAGCATGGATTTAAGTGGTCTTGTAATCTTAAACCGATAATGCTAAAAGCGAAATGAGCTAATAAATTGAAACATCCAGTCATAATTATAGTAATTATTTATTCATTAAAGTCTTCTTCTTATTATTAAGAGAATTTAGGGTTGTGGATAAGATGTTACGTATTTTTGAGCACCTCCCGGGACCCCTATAGCCCGGGGCCCCCGTATCATTAGTACTGCTGATACGATGATAGCTACGCCCCTGTTTTCAAACTACCCACACAAATGAAGGTACCGGTATTATGGTCCCGGGATCCTATCTTACGTACATAATATATTTAGCCCGTACCGACTTGCCGTGGCGGGTGCTAGCGTGATACAATATAATTACCTGATATGGACTAGTAAGTTTAGGAAAATAATCGTTAAAACCAGTTTCGTAGATCTAGATTTAAGTAGCACGATTTTAAACAGGCCTACAAATTTACTAGGTAAGTAAATGGCTGTTTGGTACAAATACATTCTTGCTGTGCAATGCGCTTTAGTATTATAATTTACAGTTTTATTTATTTTATGTTTAGCTATTACCGTTCCATTAACGTTATTATGATAATTACTAACGTATGTTGGAATAAAAATAATCTTTGATTATCGTGGGACATAACATTTTCCGTTATAAAAATTAGGTCCGGTCACGTCAATATAATTATTTCTTCGATATCTATGTATGTTACTATAACACCTACAGCGTGTGTATATAAATGTACACACGCAGTCAAGGTACCTCCCCATATCTTCGCCACGCGATATATGCTTATTTGTATTATAATATATTAAATTATGAAGTATATTATAACTTACGGCTTACTACTACTTCGCGCTCCTCAAAGAGTTGTCAGCAAACTGTAGGGACCCTACAGAAGGGTCGAAGCCATCTGGGGCCAAGGGTTCGCGTCTGAAAGAAAGGCTCTGGCCCTAGTATATAGGTATGGCAACCTAGGAATGAGGTTGTTTAAATGTTTAGTCAGTAAGAGTCTGACTCTGTTTCCCACTACTCCCAAGGGCGAGATTCGTCATTGGATGATTTTTACCTACCATAAAAAAGTATCATTATAACTTTATTGTGTGTAAAAAGTACCTATAATTATAACTTTAGACATAAAAAGTAAAATTATAACTTTATTGTGTAAGTGTGTTGTTTGTGTTTTAGTTGGTTTTAGGGCGATTCTTTGAAACCGAGAGAACGTCTCATTCGTCTGGCCTAGCTCTCGTACCTATTTATTTTGTATCTTCATGAGCGCCTTCGCTACATTTAGTGATCAGGGAAAACTAAAACAAATAAAAATGTCAAATAGTAAAGAAAAACTAGGCCAGACGAATAAGACCCTCTCGGTTACAAAGAATGACCCTTTAACACGCTAATCTCTGGAACTATTAGTCCGATTGAAAAATAACTTTTGTATGTTAAATATTAGTCTAGTTCATGACGTATAGCAATAACCAAAGACGCAGGTGAACTCCTGGGGATTGCTAGTATTATACAAATTAAGTCAATATTTTCTCATCAGTCAATTAGGCAGTTTCTCATCACTAGGGAGTTCAATATCTACATTTTCTACCCACAGCACTTACACGTTCCACAAATTTTGAATTAGTTATGATGTATAATGTAAACCACTATCTATTAATTTCCTTATAGAATTTGGCATTGTGCGCAACCTGTCCGGGTTGCTACCTACCACGATACGTGCGCGTCAAATCGTCAATAACCGAGTTAATTATGATCACTCTCGCTAACCCTAAACTACTTATACCCTATTCGTGTTAAGATTAAACATTTAAACAAACCTTCTTTACTGTCAGTTCAACCGATTTTGACTTCTATTCCGTAGGCATAAGGATGGCATTAAAAGCAAAAAAAGTGGTTACAAAACCAACTATTTACTGCAGCCGTCATTTGTCATTCCACGAACGCAATAAAACTCAAAATCGGTTGAACGCACAGTAATAAAGGTTTGCCTAAATTTCTAATGTTATTGTGAATGGCGTATAGTCAATATTAATTATCCTCCTTCTCAATTGGAACAGTTTATAGTCACAATCGAGATCGGGGTTACCGGTTTATTTCGTAACTATCACGACAGTCTAAAAGGAAACTGCTATTACCTACGTTCAAAACTGAAATTGCAATACCAACGTTCCTTTGTTTAGGTTTTTAATTTCAAAACTTGACTGTCACGATTCTGACGCACGCTGACTTTCTGTTTTATTTTCAATCCATATCTGATCGAAATGATTTGTTTGTATGGAGAATGGTTTGTGTAGAATTAGAAACAACTAGCTACATAGCCATCGATATATATATAATTATATAAGTAAATATATAACCAAAAAAGGCTCTAGTTTACTGTTGTATATGGAAGGTCATTGCGTTGTTGAGTGTTAATAATAGAATAATCTTTATTCTAAATATACCTATACTTGGTACATTCTTACAACGGTTTCAAATATCTAAAGTATTAATGAACGTCAAAGTTGTATTTTATTAAACAAGTTTCAAACTTGCAAGAAAATAAGTTACGGTAAGTTATAACAAAAAATATTGCAACAGTAGAACAGTTTTTCTTAATAAGGAAAATTATTACATTATAATATTGCAATATTTTAATCTATGTACTTTACAAAACGTGTTTTAATCGTACGTATGGTTTTTTATTGTTGATAGGTCCACGCTTGACCGCCATCTCAGTTAATGGAAAGTAGTGATACGTTTTCGTAGCGCGTTTTCGTCGAATTAACCTATAACTCCGGGCTTTAAAAAATTCCGAGTTTTAGACATCAGGAAACACAGACTCCGACTAGGAATTTTCTATTTCCTGGGACCAAGGGTTGACGCGAAAGCATATTACCAGGGCATTAGGATCAAAACAAGGAAGGAACGGAGTAGGTTGTTTGGTCTGACACTGTAGGTATCCCGCTCCGCCTAAGGGCGGGATTCATTATTCGATGATGTATTCCCAAATTCAAACGTTTTGTGCTTCTAGGTGGGATGTCCACCGTGATCAAAAATTAATAATATCGAATGAAATGAAATGAAATGAAGCGGCGGAAATATGACAACCTCGTCGGTTATGTTAGACTAAAAAGTCGATGAGTGGAAGCATCTCTACGACACCGCGTCCCATCGCCCCGCACTATCGTCTCTGACATTCAAATATAGAATTACGCGCCATTTCATTCTGTTATACTTCGAATAGTTTTATAAGTTGGGAATAAATGTGTTAAAACCTCTTTTATCCTTAATTGTTACCACATTTTAAAGCGGTCGACCGTGGGGTCCAAGTGATCATACACTGATACTTAAACAAGTGATTGTGGTCGTGGTAACAAACAACTTTTACTACCTAAAACCGTCAAAAAAATTCTGGTCAGTACATTTATGTTCGCCTAACTGGTTAAGTATGGACTTGACCCTACATAAGGACTCATCTGAACACCTAGTTGACAGTTCGCGTGACCCAATGGCTGGCTTTTACCTCGGCCAAAGGTTAAGCATTGCCGTACAACGTAAGTGATATTTCCATGTCGATAGTATATTTTTAGATTTCTGTAGTTAAATGTTTTAAGGTCGAGGCCTAAAATCTAAGAAAAACACTAAATGTCGCTATCCATTTCTCATAGATTCGGATGTGATCGTCCACTCCCTCTTGACTCTTGATTCACCCCTTATGTAGGTAGCACTTAATCCCACCTCCACCACCACTTTAATAAGATTAACTATTTTAATAATTTTAACAACATGTAAATTAAATACTTCAATTCGATTCTAGATTATCGAACATCTTTGAAACAGGAAATTAAATACTGGACCACCCCACTCTTTAATACAGAAACTTTTGCTTTGTTCCGCGGTATTCTCTTGAAAACAGTTTCAAAGATTATATATATAATTTGAAATATTCTATTACAAACCGGCACGGATTTGCACGATTCCAGTAATAAACCTATATTTTCCAGAATTCACCTTTAGCAAGTCCGGTTGCCTACGCTAAAGCAAAACAACAATAGCTGGCCTCCTAAGCTGAAAAACAACTTTCAGCCAATAAGATAAGGCAGCCGCCATGTTGTCTTATAGTTTCCGAAACACCATAAAATGTAGAACGATATTAAATTCGTCTTAACTTACTTTCGTTAATATGTTGTTATTGGAACGGAGGGTTCAAATTATGCCTTCGCAACATTTGATCAATTTTTTAACCGAATATCATTTATAAGGGAATTCAATTGGGTGGCATTACGTGTCGTATCATGTGTGATATAAATAAAAGAAAAATAGATATAAGAATAATGCAGAGGGAGCAGAAATGTAAGTACACATAGAGTAAATAATTAGACAGTGGGTCCTGTACCGCTGGAGGCTGTAGTTTGGTTATTATGTCAGATACTGTTGTCTCCTGAAATAATACGAGTACTCAAATAAAGTACTTTGGTAACATATTGCGTTTTATTACCAATACCCTCCATTTATTAAAGATAATTCACGAAAAGAAGATTATACATCATTACAGAAAAAATAAACGTAAAAAACGTACCATTACACGGTAATAAAATAAAAGCGAGACATTGACACATATACAAATATAAAGAGCAATGTTAGAAAGTGTCACGTAAGGCAGACAGATACAAATGAATCCGAAAACGATTCTCACTGATAATCGATCGAACTCTTCGAAACATATAGAACTTAATGGATTCCTTAAGAAGTATTAGTAAATTTAACAAAGTAGGTGACTATACCTTCTAACAAGTGCATATTTAAAAAATATTTATAAACTAGCTTTTTGTCGTGAAAATAGGTTTTGCACAAACTTTGGACACGTGTTTCATCCCTTTAGGGGGTGAATTTTGGAAAATCCTTTCTTAGTGTTCGCTTACGTCATAAAAGGAAGCTTTTTGCAAAATTTCACTCTCCTAGTCCCAGTAGTTTCGGCTGTGCGTTGATAAGTCAGTCAGACAGTTTCTTCTGTTATATATATATAGATATTCTAAGTACGAAATCACCAAATGATCTCCCCCTTTGACTAAACCCCACCTGTGTTAGTTGGCCATTACTATCCAAGGCCTTAGTACCTAACTCTTTCAAACAATCCTTCTATTAGAGACCTATCTCGTAGATTTTATTTCCGCACTGTTCAATGGAATTACCGTGGCCCTAGCAAATGAGGGGATACGGGAACTGAGGCAATACAGGTTGGTTTTAGCCAGTAAAGACTGAGATTCCAGTGGCTGCACTCAAAGCGTAAGAAATTATTTGATGATTTCCCAATTTAAAAAAAAAGACGTGATTTAAGACTGAAACAATACTAAAATCTTAGTTACTCCTCCTACCAGGTAAAACAAAGAAATAAAATAAACAACTAAGTAAGTAACTACATTAAAATAAATCCTTTGTTTTAATTACGCATTACGGTCTCTATTTTCTTTAGTGAGATTAACACCAAGGAAAATAAAGACCGTAATACGGGATATAGTGAGCTTTTGTTAATCTTTTGCTTACCTACCCTCACCTATCTACCATACACGAATAAAATCCCACAATAAAACTAGTTCGTTAATAAAAACAATTCGTATCAGGTTCTCGTAACTGTTAAATAACTATAGCGATATAGAAAACTATTAAATTTAACGTAAATACCGGTACGAATCGTAAGAGCCTTGCGCTTGAACTCAAAGAAATATCCGCTCCTTTCAAGATGTGTATGAGTTTGGAAACGGTTAGGATTTGAATACTAAAATAATTTAAGACAGAAAGGGTTTATAATGTGGTGTGAACTATAACATATAAACCCAACCTTTTTTATTGATTGGGCATAATCAACTAACTTCTCTAGATCTAGGTAGAGCTATACAGCGTGTCTGACAATTACTGACTACAACCCACCAGTGTTCTCTCGTTGTCCTTTATAATTCAGGGCGACAGTGACTATTTCGAACAATCCCTTCACCCATATTATAAACCCCTAGAACCTCTTTACACCCACTAAACATAAAAACGAACAGTTGTACGGTACTTATCTACGATATTGTGTTTAACTAACTAGGTGTAATACTCCAATTTAGGAAATTTCAGGGAAAATTACTTTCCGAAAGGAAATAACTATTTAACATAATAAAGTACATGTGTTCGAAATACGAAAGTTACGAACTAGGCGGCAAATTAAGTTTAAATGAACGTGTCAAATAACTTTATTGAATTATTTATTAAATCGAAGATTAGAACGGGCTGTTCTTTATCGTGTGCTAGTGACCCGCCCCGGCTTCGTACAGGTATAATTATACACACAACTGTTTCTCGTTTATTGCTCTTTCTATGAATAAAAACCGTTTTAAAATAATGTATCATCATATCATGGTTGAGGAGCACTTTGTTGATAAACAGACAGATCCAAAAACGATCTTCGTTTTATACAATGCAAACTTATCAGTTAAAATATAATACCGAGAGCCTGTAAGCATGGGTTAGTTGATGCGGAGCGTTTATTTCACGCATGAGGAGTGACATGACGGGGTCAGTCAATGGCGAATAAGGACCGGTAGACAATCAGTCCCATGCAAACGGAAGCCCCCGCGGCCCGCTCGCCTGCGAGCCTCTAATAAAGGAAAACGAGCTTCTTGTGAACTGAACCACGACGACCAAACGAACCGTTGGGAATGAAATACTCATTGTTGTGGCATTTAAATTTCATACTAATAAGGCTCATTTGCTAAGTAATCCTCCATCCACAGTCCAAAAACTTGTCGAATCCGCTGACGTCACTACTCTCAACAACTCATTAGTACTAATGTACTATTCCACTTTTATCGATATTGCAGATTATAAAAGACAATAGCATACTTTCTTATAGTTCCTGCTTCTACAAATATAGTTCCATTGGCGTTCTATTTTATTTATTGGTGCTGTTGTTTCTTTTACAATTTTCTTACAGCTCGAGCAGAAATACAGATTTGAAAGTGAACAGTTTATTCAATTACTGAAAGAATGAGACTGTTCGCAAAGAGACGGAATAATTTTGTACGCATCTAAACTTGCTAAGAGTATGAAAGGAGACAGAAAGGATATTAAGATGTACAAAAATAGACTGGAATATGCACCGCGCGTCTCAAGTACAGTAACTTTCTGTATACTTAGTTATGCAGTCTACGTTATGTAGAATGAAATTAGATGCCAATGTAACTTTAGTATAGGTTTAATATCTTCGATATTGGTTTAGTTAATTAAAATCCAAGTTAGTTAAGGAGTTCTGAAAAGAACTGTAAGTGCGATTGCTGAGCGGGAAAGTTAAGCAGTAAAAGTTATTTGTTTGTGCACAGTACGTAAATAGCTACTTTCATAATCTTAGAAGTCAAGTGGCAGTATTTTTTGTGAACCCAGCAAATTGTTTGGCAACGTTTTTGGGACAATTTGAAAAGTTTGTTGACACGTCTCGCGCTGTTCGCCTTCTTTTATGTAACTGTAAGTCTGATTGTCTACCGTTTTATGCTACAGTGCAACTTATCAGGGCTTTCACGACGTTTCACGGTATAGGCTGATAAGTGGTCTCGTTATGAGCATAAATATCGATATTTAGATCCGCATTTAGACATTTTAGATGCAATAATTCAACATCAACATTTCCATAATGCAAAATTTTGATATTCCACTTGAATTCTCAATTCGAACATTTACTACATACCGATAGGTTTAATAACTATGTATTAAGTTGAAGATACAAGTCAAGTACCTACATTTCTGAAATGTGATCAAGATTCAGGAATAGTTAAAGAACTTTGCAACGTCTACAAATGAATCCAGCCCGCTTCTCTCTCTTCCAAATCCAAATGCTTTGTCTATTAACAAGTTTACATTGGCTCCAGTTGAATCTATTATATATTGAAAAAGAATATTGCAATCTTATGTTCACTTCTTCAAATGATTTTTTGGCTTTTCATTTTCCATAACACTTAAAAGTTAGTGTCGACTGAAAGATAAGTAACTTATATATACGTGATACATGAGACCAGATATTGGACAAGCAGAACAGAACCCCGATTTTTTTACAAGCTTTGATCAAATCTTATAAATTAAATATGATCCAATGCACGGTTTACCTATTGAGCTAAAATTTGTAAATCAGATGACAATGCAAAATTATTATGACAGAGTTGATCTGATGATGGAACCGAAAGGTGGCTATTGAAGATCAGTAATTAAACGATACAACCCCATCGAGTATTGGTTCGTGTGATTCGTCTTGACGAGTTTTCATTATATAAATATACATCTATCGCACTATAAAAGCTTGCTATGAAAATATGTTTTCAGTGAAACCTTGTTTATTATTGATATGCTCGTGCTTGACCACTATCTCACCTGATGGGAAGCAATGATGTGGTCGTCGATATAGGTACCTTTATTTATAAATAGGTACTAAGATGAGAAATTAGCCTAAAATAAAAACTAGTTGCGTGTCTAGGGCCGAATGCCATTACTCATCTAGACTGGTCGTTGATTGATAGGATACTTGATTGACTAGTTCAGAAAGTAAAAGACTATGTAATCCGACCGAGTATTTTCATTTGCGCTGGCCAAAAAAGCACCCGATATTTAAAAATAAATTTATATTAAAAAAAAGAAAACCTTTTTTATCATATTCCGATTGAGAGCCATTTGTAATTAACACAAATATTTACACAAAAATGATAAAAGTAATTAATAAAATAAATAAATAGTTATTACACCTTAAAACCAACACATTTTTTAAAGTGCTATTAGGCACTTTAAAAAATGTGTTGGTTTTAATTTACTGTACTGCAATGCTTTTATTTGCCAATTCTGCTATTTGTATTGTTCTGGTTTTTAGTGCATTAAAATTATTTATAGTTACATTTGTACTCAAACAGCTCTCCAAATAAGTGACTGCCGACTGGTTACTTGAAGAACTGCATGCTTAAGTTAAAAGTGGATTAATTGCCACGCATAGCTGGGCACAAGAATAAAATATAAAAGATATAGTAAAATAAGTTGGTGGACCACTAGTAGACTATTCTGCTTCGGCCGCCGCACACCTGCATCCAAACCGGTTCTTATAAACATGATTTCACTCTCTGAGCACCGCTGGCGTTGCCTAATTTACGCATTCAAGCTTGAGCCAACGAGAATATTTTCTTTCTTTATTTTGTGCAGAAAATTGTGGTTATTCAAAATAATTTCTGTATGTATTTAGTAACAAAAGTTAGTCAGCTTTTTGAAATGACGTCATGTTTTTATCTTACTCATTAAACTAAATATATGTATTACAATATTTCATTTATTGATAGTGTACGGATCACATCAAATTAATTACTGTATTTCTTACACACTTCAATGTCCATCTTTAACATCAGTTCACCAATATAATAATTTGTATCGATAACAAGTATTAATTGGACAATATAATATCAATTTAGCCACCATCCATTGAAGAATTTCGTCATTAACAAATTACACAAAAATGTGTTTAGTAAAGTACCTTTACAGTAAGTTTACCTGGTATCCATTAGGGATTATTTCATTCTTCGGCAACTCTAAATAATGCTGTGGCTTTCTTTGCTCAACAGAACTTTGCCAGATTATAATACTTCCAATTTTGTTAATATTTGGAAATTGGCACTTACTTTAATACGATTCTTTTACGACTTTCTGCGGTTACGGTTTGTGTAAGGGAAGGGAGACATTCTTCTTGTTTCATGACATTAATTTTAAAAAGATTTACATATTTCCTTAGCTCTTAAACATGATTTCGTTCTTTATTGTGATTTTAGATTAACTACTTTTTAATTTCCTACAGGTTTTGTCCAAAGCAACCTCACGGTCAAAAGTGCATTGTACACAGTTTTGCACGTTACGGCAGGATACCGCATTGCGCGCACCATTCTTACGTTTTGATAAACTTAACTATTGCCGACTTCGTCAGTCATAATCAAGAATATAATTGTAAGAAAATAATAAACTACTATTATTTTACATCTTAGTATTCACAAAGAAACAATCTGAACTCCTACGGTTTATATTTAAGCAGTTGTTGCGGTTGGATGTGCCTGTGGCGCGTACAATGGTTTATCATACCCTATTCACATCGCTTAGCCAGCCTCCCTTGCATACGGTTAAAGAGTCAACAAACGCACACATGGGCGGTGGTACCGGCCGTGGAGTGTCGGCACAGGCCAGCACGCCGCACACAGCCAGGTCGAGGCGCTCGCTTGTTGATACAGCGACGCAGCGGCGGCGCTCGGCTAAGGTGACTCAGAAAATAAGTAGGTAGTACCGCTTACCTGTACAAATCAGCAGCAAAGTAAACGGTGAAAGCAGCCGATTGGTCCCCATGTTGGCAGTCCGGATACTTTCTATCAATTATGCACCGGGAAACAAATCTTATGCGCCCATCTTGCACAATTTTAATAAGTGCTTAACTCCAACTTAACTGTTATGCATCACACACACAAAGTATACGTTTACACTTTAAGTAGCCGCCGATACACTTTATTCAGTCCAATTGACTAGAACAGGCAGTTTCCACACTTTCTAACTTGATGCACTTCAAAAAATAATCTCATTTTCCAATCCTCAATGTAAACTTTGGCGCGAAATATCCGACACGAGCGAACATGGGCACGTTGTACACGGGCGACGGTTAACCCAAGGCTGAATAAATTTCAAATCACAAAGCGGCGCGCGAGAAAGAGACGGCATCATGAACTGAGTGAAACAGACAGATAATAAAGTTTGCCTTGTCTTGTCCGGGAATGAAGTGGCAACAACGCGCCGTTTTTAATGTCGTCTTGCGAGTTTTTCACTAGATGGCAGTGCTGCCTTCTTAGAAAAAGTATGTAAGTACTTAGTATACTTTCCATAAGTGTCCTATTTCTATATAATATCTTTTGTTCTCACAATAACCTCGGTTTTAAAAGCCATGTAAAGATATTGTGAAGTTTTTATTTTGTGAAACAACGTAGTAAGAGTTTACTGTTTAATGAGCACCTAAAACCGGTCTATAACGTTATACGACTATTTAACTATATATTATTGTGTTTCGCGCTTGGTATACATATAAGTTATATGGCGCAGGCGTTAATAAGACGAGACGTAAGCCTCGTTTTAGTAGACGTAGTGTAGACGACGCGTCTACGCTATGTGTTTAATATATTTAGCTAGCTTAGACTAAATTCCAAGTTGAGCATACTTACATATATAATTATTATGTATAAGCGGCACTCATCGAGCTCAGAGAGGCGTGGCGGCTACAGCAGGAGTCTTGCGTTTGAGCAGCGTAGGTTTGCGTAGAAGTGGCGCAGGCTTTGCGTAGCAGCGGCGTAGGCTCTGCGTAGCAGGCAAGAATGTCGTAGGCTTTTCGTAGCGCTTTTTTAGTGTTCGCATAGCAGCGCGAGCTTATTCCAGTTTGCGTAGCAGCAGCGTGGCGTAGGCATTAAATACAATACAGACTGCTCGTTACCATAGTAACGACGCTCATTTTGGTTCAACTTATTTGCCGCGTAGGTACTATAGTGGAGTAGTAGTATTTACAAAAAAATAGCGTAGCAGTCACGTTGTAAGTATGCAATAACGCTGTACAGTTTTGAAACAAAAACAAATAATTTTGAAGAAAATAAAAAACAGTTTTACCGTACTTTTTTCAAATACATAATTTATGAGTGTTTATTTTTGGCAAACAAACTGTCAAGTTATTATAACACTGTTTGGCTTATTATAACACCTTACTTTATGCCAAATTTCAGGATTCTGGGTCAAAAGGAAGTACCAAGTGAATTATGTTTCCCTTGAGAGTATCAAAACGTACGTTTTTGCAATAAACGGCCGTATTTTTTTTCGTTGCCTTAGAAGTTAGACTTTTTCACAGCTTCACGAGAACGCAAACTTGAGTATAGGGTTCTGCCGTGCAGATACTTTAACGCAGTAAAATATAGCAAAATACGGTATTTTACTGCGTTTTAGTGTCTGCACGGCAGGGTTTTAATTTCAACCTAATACCTATCTCCACGCGTTTCCGAGTCAAAAGTTTTTGATAGACAGACAGACAGACGGGCAAATCAAAATAATCCTCTAAGGGCGCCTACAATTTAGTGACAGAGTGCCGCGCGCGCGACAGAAGCGCGGCCGTAGCGCTGCCGCCGCGTAGCTTTTTTATTCCATATAACAAAGAAGCGCGGCCGCAGAACGGGTAAGGTGCGGCTGTCACTAGTTTGAAGGCCCTTAAGGTTCCTTTTTTTCCTTTGATATACAGAAGACTAAAAACTAATTCAATAATAAAATTCTAAAGCATTTTAACGTGGGATAACAAGAAATACGTCCCGTCTAAATCAGAACACTTAGCAATGCTAATCACAATAAAAAAATATTATTCCTATATTACAGCGGCTGTCAAAAGGCAGGATTTGCGCTGCCCGTATCAACGATTCAATATTAATAAAATAAAAAAAAACCATTTACAAACAATTTTTACCTGCAATCCCCACTGGCATAACTTTTTTTTTGTAACAATGTAAGCCGTAAAAAGTTTATTGCAGTCAGCAATCGGGATTCCAAAAAAAAACGAAATGTAGGACAAGAGGCTTGCTTTTTACACACTCGATATTTTGCTCAATTCTTCACACCGAGTCGGGTCAAGATTCTCTCTTGTGATCATTCAAAGCCTCTCAAGTTTCCTTCATTCTAATAAACACTTGCAATATCCTTTCTTCCCCTCATCCCAAACAGCTTTGATCTTAGCACCGCTTCATATTTTAATGAAAATTTCGCGAAACCGGACTTTGGAGTGCTGAATTTCATAGTAGCACTTTTCAGAATCCCGAATACATGCTTTGCACCGAAACAATTGTCAAATCAGCGAGATTATAGCTGCCAACGGGTAATCAGGGGCTTTTGACGAGTATATTTCAATAGTCGCCGCGCACCGCATCAGCTCCGTATCGCCGTTCAATTGCTATTGTCGTTGCATGCCTTATTTATTAAGCACACAATGGTGTACCGTGTAACCAAATGTTACTATTAGTAATTTTCAAATAATTGCAGTAACTTACTAAAAATATCATCAAAGCTAAAAAAAATCTAAAATGAACATGAACAAAACAAAGTTATGATAAATAAGGAAACACCCACTCTACACTAAAAGTTATAGGTACACGATTACATCTACCTCGGACTGACAGTCCAGTTGGGTTAGATTTGACTTTGAAAAAACCTCTTTTTCAAGGTCTCTGTCAAATCTGACTCTACTGGCCAGCGCTCGGGAAGCTGCGCGACATCTTCGTGAAACATACTACAGTATCTAAATATGACAGTCTATGTCCAATGCGTATTCCCTGTGATGACATATGGCTCAGAAACGTGTACGTCCACAATGGACCTAATCAGAAGGCGAAGTACAAAAGATTTGCCATCTCTTCTCTTCTTATCTTTGTGGTATAGTTTCCGCACACTGTCATAGATGGAACATTGCCCTTGAGCCACGACGGCCATTATTCCAACCAGCCCACCTCTCTTTGAAAGCACATGAGGTCTCTCAGTTAAGTTACGTCGTTCTCTGAAGCCTGTACACTGAAGGAATAAGTACACGACTGTTTACTCCCGACTACGTATGCGAAGTTTTGTCACATTTTTTAAGTATGTTACCTCAATTATCTGATATTTATTTTTACTTTACACCTTTACAAGATAATCTAAGTATCACGATGTATAATCAACTTCGCATATTATGGTCATCTAAATCATAAAGTTTTAGTTTTAGAATATTATCGTGAGCGAAAATGAAAGGTTTCAAAAAAGATAAATTTTAGAAACTCGAAAATAACAAAAGCAAGTTTCCGTTGGTTTATTTCAAAATCAGTATTAGTAAATTTATCCTTTAACAAACTTAAACAGTTGATTATTGTTCCAAACACGAAAATTGACCAAAATTAAGAGACAATTATTAGCTAGGTACTCAATAGTTCTTAACAAATAACAAAGAGAACAAATAGAACAGAGGACGAGGGCACTGCACTCGGAAAAATATTGTTAATGTACCGACAATATGCATTACAAGTAGATCTTAGGTAACGTATGCTTTTAACGTATTTTTTTACTGTGGGAAAAATCATCGAGTGACGAATCCCGCCCTAGGGCGGAGTGGGAGATAGTGTCAGACTTCTAGTGACTAACTATCGCCCCACCGTTACTTCTTGCCTTAGTACCAGGGCCGTGTTCCGCTTTTGCCCTGCTGGGCCCCTACAGTTACTGACAACTCCTTAAGGCGCGCGGGAACAGTGCGCACTGACGACGACTTGGGTTTGGTCCGGACGGTTACCGGATAGGCGGACTGCGACACATGCGGACGGCGAGCAATAGGTAGCATTGCTCGCCGTCCGCAAGCCCGCGCCCACAGTGACCAGAAATCGGGGTCGGAGACACAGCGGTGGCAGCAAAGGCAAAAGCTGCGGCGTGAGCGTCGTCGCCTTTGCCTAATACGGTCGGCCTCCTGTTTTGCTAGCATTACTGCAGAAGGAGGCGACCGCCTGCCACTCTTCCTCGCTCCAAACTATGGTCTCTACCAAAGCCCGCCGCGAGAGATACGCTTATACCGCTGGGAATGACTTAATAATTATGCAAATGCATACAACGCGGTCATCATCATCAACATCACCCTATTTTTAATGTGCCCACTGCTGAGACACAAGCCTCCTCTCTAGGAGAGGGAATGGACCATAATCCGCTACGCGTTTCCAGTGCGAGATGGTGGATGCCACACGTCTTCGAATTTTTAGTTCTTGAACATATCGTTCCCTCACGATGTTTTCCTTCACCGATTTGAGAGCAGTGGTGATGAAATAAATTACACAAAGTAATTCACCTGGCTGAATTCCCGCGACCTACAACTCATAAGCGAACACAATACAATGCTGACAATGCGGTCTTACATTATAACTGAGCTAAAAAAAAAAATAAAGTTCAAAACAGCTCATTGGAGAAAGTAAACAGTCATTAAACAACAACAATAATAATACACAATACAACACAATAACACACTACAATTCCAAATTAGTTAGTGATGAATTGACTGTGAACTGTAAAATTATTAGCAGTGATTTTTGTTGTTCTTAGAGAACAACAAAAATCACTTCTGCCACAAACTACCTGTGTATCTTTCTCCTCCAGTCTGTCAAATCCATCCAAGGGATGTCTTAAAAAAAAACGCTTTTAGCGATAAGACCGCCCATTGTAATTACCTTACACTATAATAATTGTAATTTTAATCTAATATTGTATTTATATTTATGTGTATTTATTGTGTTACCTACAATAAAGACTAGGGTAAATCCCGGGTAGTTGCCCAACTTTTTGAAATCACTCCATATCTCTGAGTGAAAAAAGTAAAATGCGTTATTTGTAAGATCGGCAGGTACTTTGATGTTTCATTGACAAATCATCATTACATAAAACATCATCATTATCATTACATAGTATAAAACAAAGTCGCTTCCTCCCTATGTATGCTTAAATGTTTAAAACCACGAAACGGATTTCGATGCGGTTTTTTTTAATAGATAGATTGATTCAAAAGGAAGGTTTTATGTGCATAATACCTACATGCATAACATATTCAATATCAGTACCCGTGCGAAGCTGGGGCGGATCGCTAGTTTATAATAATTTAAAAACATTTTCTTTTATATTTTTAGAGTATTACCGATTTTAGCGGACCTCTTATATTTTGTTACATATATACCACGTGTGGGATAGTTGTCTGATCCATATAAATGCCTTACAGCATAGATGCCCTCCCCACAAAGCGGGCAACTATCCTCTAAAAACTTTGTTCGCATTTTGTCTTCTCATGCAATCACATAGAGACGTAAGACACGGTCAACATAGTAGTAGCTAGAAAGTCTTTTGATTAATAATTGAAATAGTATACAATTCATTCGCAAAATTAGAGTAACCGAAATCGGGGCACCTATCCCACTGGGGCATTTATCTCGGCTTTACACTATATCTATCTATCTATCTATCAATAACATACCGATCAAACACAGTTTCACGTTATTAACCGTTCTACCCGTGAAACACGCTATCGTCTAGATATTAAAAAAAAAACTGTGCTCTAAATCAAACAAGTAATATTTGCAGAAATCTGCCATCAAAGGCTCTGCCGACAAACCTGTACACACACATATTTAGTTAACAAACTTTATGCGGTTCACGAAAATACCTGCCGTGGCTAACATACGGGCACCTACTTATTTATGTACTTTAGGTTAATTTTCGTTTGACGGTTTTCTATTAATTTAAAAATAATATTTACCTAGCTTTTATGAATAATGATTTTCAATAAACTTACTCTGAAATCAGCTCCTATACCTACTTCGTTTAGGCACGCAATTTAATATTTTCCGCACAAGTGTGGAAAAGTGCGCGACCTCACCCCCACGACATTTTTTGTATTTATCATATCGAGCTAGTTCCTAAGCAGCCCTCGCTTTATTTATTTCTTTTTTTGGTACACGTGGACATTTGTCACTGTAGCACTTGGCTCTATAACACCGTCTCCTACCGCTCGGGGAAATTATGCCTCGGACGAAATGACAAACTTTCTACACTTGTATTAACATGCACTATTTTAGCATATTCGTACTTGCAGAGAATTCTGCTGACTGCTACGATATACGCGTATAAAAAATAATTACTTTCTACACTGCACAAACTGTAAATACATATTCGAGTATGAGGGTTTCTTTGTACATAGCATTAGGTTTAGATGCTATGATACCCTAAACTAAATTAGGTCAATCGATTCAGACTTGTTAGCAAATCTATCAATATAGACGAGTTATACCTGAAGCCATAACCAATATACCAGACAGATGACAATAATAATAATAATTCCTCTGTATAATCCAGCAAGGTGCTGGTAGGGATCTTGACCATACTTCCGGGAATGTCCTGATAACCGTGGTATACCTGTCCACTCCTCAAGCCCCTCAGGATATGTTGCCTTCTTGTTGCTACGTCACTTCGAGCTAGCGGCCGTTTTTGTGGGCTAATTTTTTTATTGTGACTTGTACAGTATACCCCTTGCCTTATTACCGATGTATATTAATAACATTGTTTTGGCTGGTTTTAACATAGTTCGTAATAACAAGTACATTTAAAAGTTCAAAAACCATAGTCCTATTCTCTTTGTTTTCCATTGTCATTATAGCTTTCACAAACTGGTGGTTGCCCTAAAGATAGATAAATAGATTAAACTTTATAAGGTACCATTTTATTTTATTATTTTTTTGGGGAGGTTTTTTTAAGGTACCATTGTCGACGTGTCCCTCAATCCAAATGGAGTGAACGTCTTCCAAAGTCCACGACTGCACATAACTTTGTACTAGAAGTGATTGAAAAATATAAATCGCACACATATTTATGGCGTGTGAAACTTAGCGGAATACACGTTACTGTGGCCACAATAAAATAATCCTTTGTTGTCATTTTTCTGTTCGTCTTGATTACGTGCAATCTTCGAAGTGGCGGCGCGTACGTCCAAATGGACTTAAGTCTATGTGCCTTTAATCTTAAGTACATCCAATCAAAGTATTCCATTTAGAAGCTTTCCTAACAGTGTGTAATGTAGTGTGTGTCTAATGGCTATTTACCTTTAGATACACTAGCATTACGTGTGCAGGTATAATCGACGATTGGCATCACGTTGCATTAAAAGTATCTTTATATTATTATACGAGTACTAGCGACCCGCCCCAGCTTCGCACGGGTACTAACATTGAATGATAAATGATCTTTATTTTGTAAGTAGGTTTAAAAAACACTTTTACAAGTCATTTTTTTTTTATGGGTCCGGAATATATTATGCATGTATTATACACATAAGCCTTCCCCTTGAATCACTCTATCTATTTAAAAAAATCGCTTCAAAATCCGTTGCGTACTTTTAAAGATCTAAGCATACATAGGGACAGCAAACTTTGTTTTATACTACATATGTAATGATGATTAAAAGTGATCACCGAATCGCAGAGGCCCTTTAGATCGATTTTTATGTTGATCTAGGTCGATTCTGATACACAAAAAAAATCCATAAAGTCTTCTGATACAGCGCTTTACATTCATATTTAATCAACAAGTTAATAAATATGAAATGTGAAATTAAAATCCTCGTCATACCTGTAATTCCTGAAAGTGTCAGAATGATTTCACATGAATTGTTTCTCATCAACAGTGTTATTGTTGTGTTGATCAAGCTCAATGGTGCACATTCAGCTTTATGATACCTTTTTACATAATAAAAAGTGTCGTTAAATTAAATTAATTGATTGTTGGATAGACTCAACAATTTACTCACATAGCACTCTACGTTTTTTTTTAATCACAGGCCATTTCTTCACATACGTTTTGTTTCTGGTGAGAAAATCATCCAATGACATCTCTGCGTCCTTGGGATGAGCGAGAGATAGCGTCATACTTCTTCCTTCTTTGCCTTTCACACCTGGGCTGGACCTTCCTTTCAGAAGCCGGTCCCAACTAGGCTTCGGCCCCGCTGGGCCCCAACAGTTTGTCGACAACTTCTTGAGTCGCGCGCGACGACGACTTGGGCTCGGCCCGGACGATTAACAGACCGGTCAGCCGAGTGGCAGGTGTTTGCCTGCTACTACGAAGCAGTAATGCTAGCAAAGAAGGCGGCCGCTCGCGGATTTCCAGCCAGCTTAGGATCGTCGTCGTTGAACTTAGATAATACCCGTATGTGTGTTTGTGTGTAAGTGTATTTTAACTTTTCTAACTTATTTAGATACAACACTGTGTCTGTAACGTTCATCCAATTCTCCTGTCGCAGAGCTGCTGCTAAAAATGTGCTATTTGTATTTTGTTCTTCACATTTTTAAGTGTTTGGATGAATATTAATAAAACAAAAAAAAACATAAGGTGACGTTTATGAATCATTAAAATGTACCCCTTATGTACACCATATTTCGTTAGTGTAAAAATGACAGCGTAGCCGAATTTTGTTAAGTTACATAGTATAAAATAAAATCGCTTTCCGCTATCTGTCCCTATGTACGCTTCTCATATAAGCGTAAAGATAATATCTTTAAAACTACGCAACAGATTTTGATGTGGTTTTTAGATAGAATGACTCAAGAGGAAGGTTTATAAGTATAATACATGCGTAATATATTTAATATCACCATTGCACCCTTGCGAAGTTGGGGCGGGTCGCTAGTATTGATTAAAATATGATTGACGGGCGACATAAGTATTTATTATGGAATTATAATCATTACGACCCTCTCAGTTCGTTCAACTCAATTTCAAGAAAAAGTCAAACTAGACACTCACAGAAAGCATAAAAAAAAAATGAGGAAAGTAGTCAGTTGAAGGGAGCGAAGCCGCAACTAAAAGCTAGTAATCTAGAATACTTTTTTATCCCTGGAGTATGTCCACTTAAAATATTATGCCTAGAACTTTACTAGTTTGCCGGAGCCGCTGACAATAGCTAGTTTATAATTAAGATAACTCTTCTTAAAAAGTTAATTTCTTTAAAGTTCCTTAATTAAAGTAACTTTCCGACGTTTTGGTCGGTAAATCTCTTTAAATTAAAAATTACTTTTGAAATTCTTCGATAAGTTGATTAATTGGTTTGTAGCAATTACGTCGATAGAAATATACGATGAATAAATAGACATTATTGACCAACAGAAAATAAGTGATTGATTTATTATTTTATTAAACTAATTTGCCTGTATTGGTCGAACTTAAGACAGAAAGAACCAACTTACTTTCTATTCTCATTTGGAATATATTAAGATAGAGCGACTTTAAATGATTTTAAAACCAACATCACGTCTAAACGGCAGGACTGTATGTCTTGAATTTTTTTTTACTAAATTTTTAATTTAAACTAAATTATTTTCCTAATAATTTGATATACGAATATTTAAATTTTTTCATTGAACTAAAACTACTAACTTATTTTCAAAGTTATATCCAACGCAGACAATTTTTTGTTTGCGAAGATCAAGCAAAAACCATTGGGTGTATAGTTATGGAACTTTCACAAACTATTAAAAGATAATTTAATTACCAATCTTTTGATTTAGCTTTTATTCATATTGTGTTTAATAAATAAAGAACAAATTATTATTCGAATAATCTTAATGCGCGGGAAGTGATGCTAGTTTCTCTTTTGTTGGCTTGAGGACGCTTTCGTATATTTGCCCCTTAAGAGCGGCCAACCCGACGTACATTTTCATACAACCTCTTTTACGGGATTGTGATGTTATTACACATCTTTCTTCAGATATTTTGGATACACAGATATATTTTGGATATTATCTAGGCTCCTATAGAAATAATATAATAATATGTGTAAGAGTACTTCAGTAAAGACCTCTGAAAATCTGCTATTTTACCTGAATTTTGAGTTTCTGTATTGTACTTCAATATTAAAAATATAAAAAAGTACTTCTATAGAAGCCTTGCGCAATTAATTGAGATTCTAAGTAACATCAGTTTTTTCAAAAATCAACGGTTTAATACAAACACGTATTTCCTGGAACCAGTTTTGTGAAACATTCGAGTAAATCTTAGAATTACCGAATGCCTACAGAGTTTTCAGGTGTTATCTCTGTTTTTGCGCATTAATTTTGCATCAAACATCACTTTGGATTGTGTTAAATGAAGCAACAAGCTTTTAAACCATGCGTGACTTTGGCTATAGGTGAGTGAAGAAAGCCCACCTTAAGTCCATTATGTCCGATGATTCACGTACTATGTAACCAAAAAGTAAAGTCCATAATGTATACATGTTGCTACACATAATGTCTATTTGAAAACCAAGTATTAGGACTTCAAATGTCAGCTTTATGTACTCAACTGTACCAATATTAGTACTGAATTCAATGACCAAGGTATCGCGGTCAACTGGTATATATGTATGTACACTCGTATAGGTGAAATTACGCACATTGATTTATTGAACAATAGTGAAGGCATTAGGTGTTGTATTATCACTTATTGTTTCGATCTAATAGCATATTTGATTGATTGCTTTAGATACATGTATTTAGCCCTTGATAAAGTTTTTTTTTAAGAAATAGCTGTAGGTTGCGCGTGGTTAATATTGTTAGCTCTTTGAAGTGCTGGTTCCACGTTGGAACTTCTATTCATTGTATACCGTCATTAGAGACATGGTAAAAAAAAACATTAGGTGTGCGAACGCCGGCGTTCGCTTTAGACTTGAGCAAATATAAAATACCTACATTTTTATACTGAGTAGAAACTTTAACATTGCATCCGACTTTCTCTAAAAACAACAACGCATTTTTACCCGACTACAGCAAAGCTGACTGAAAGGCTATGTATGCATGTATGTGAGTATGTTCATTTGTTCCATGAGGGCACAAATCCTAGAAGCACAGTGATTTACCACCATAATAGTTTAACTTTTCGAGTACCTACCATATTATAGACATAATAGAAAGACAATAGGTATGTGAACGCCCGGGGCTCAAGAGATTAAATAACAAAAAGTAAAGACCTATAACCCGACTACAACCAAAAAATCCACGCTGCAAAAGTATGAAACGAGAAAAACCGTAAAACAGAAAAACCATAGTCGCACGTTTTAACCGAAACACTTTAATAACGCGTACATTTTAGTTTTGATTTAAATAGTACCTAACTAGTTATCGCAAGCATTTTCTTCCTCAATCATATCTAGTGGTATGACATGTTAAAAAAAAACAGTTTTGAAGAGAATTTTCAAAACTTACCGGGGCTCTGGGAATAAGGCAAGGGAGGAATGGGGTAGTTTGTTTAGTCAGTAAAAGTCTGATACTGTTTCCCACTCCGCCCAAGAACGGGAATCGTCATTGGATGATTTTAACTACCATAAAAAAGTTCTGCTTAGCTTGAGACTAGACAGCGTTTTGTGATAGTTTTATAATATATTTTAAAAAAACTTTTTACAAAAAAAAAACCGCCTTCAAAAAAAGCCAAACGACAAAAGTTCCTACACTAAAAAGTTAAAAATAAAAATTTGAATTGCTGTAAAGAAACTTAATTCATAGGTAAACTTATTTGACATTAATATTTTGCAATATATTCAAAATTTATTACTTCTTTTTGGAGTCGGTGCCAGCCAAGGCAAGGAATTACGAATGGGTAACAATCCCTTGAAAAACTACCTCTAACTTAACCAAACTGTGGACCAATCTAGAAGCATATCCTTTCAAGTACAAAAAAAATTTTGCAAATCCATCCTTAAACAACGGAGTTCTGAGGTAACAAACATAAAAAAAAAAAAAAAATACAGTCGAATTGAGAACCTCCTCCTTTTTTTGAAGTCGGTTAAAAATGGTTTCAGTCGACCGATGTACGCGGTAGGCGGTATAAACGACAAAGCTAAACGCTTAATCCAAACCATAGAGTTGCTAACAATGTACGGTTGGACAGTGGACGTCCGCCGTACGTGATAGAAATGTGATGGTAAAATCGAGTCATGTAATTCTCACGCACATTGCACACTTCAAAATGACATCCTGCAAAATACCAAAAATACTTAGTCAGGTAACTTTTATACGAAGTTTATTTGAACTTCTAAACCAATTTAGTCAATCCTAAGATATCACACTTCAAAGTAACCAGTTTATAGTTCGTTTTTTAATCCTGGAATACGATTTGACAACTTAAAAATGTCAAACTCCAAAAACTTAACAACATATTTCTAGAGTGTGACATTCTGAGTTTTCGAATCGTAGTTCAGAATTAAAAAACGAACTATAGATTATAAAATATTGAGCGTTTTTTTTTATATGGTATTTTGGTATTTATCTAAGAAGTTAAAATAGTACATTTTGATACAAGTGCAGGAAGTTTGTCATTGCGACCGAGGCGAAATTCGCACGAGCCGTAGGCGAGTGTGTTATGGAGCCGAGGGCTGCAATGACAAATCTGCATGTGTGTCAAACGACGTTTTTCAATACACTTACAACTTGTGAAATAAAGAAAGAAAGAAAAACGTTTAATGGTATTTCAAACATACAGTTTTTTTTTTTTTTTTTATTTCAAACATACAGTAGAAATATAATAATAATACTCGTAGCATTCAAATTTGCTCTGGTCAATTTCTAATTTCATGGGGGCAGCCCAGCGCCTCGGGGGACACCTCGCGCCTGATTCGATAAACCAAGTAAAAACAAAATAATCACCCGTGACCGTGGTGATAAGGAAGGAATAAAAAAGCCCTTGTTGTGATAAACTCAAAAAAGCACTTGGGTGATATACATGCTATATCGAACCTAATAGGAGTGTGATAAGAGGCAGTTTTCGAGTAAGTGTATTGAAAAAAGTTTTTCATAGACAAATAAATTTAAATATGGAAAATTAGCAACTTTTCGTTAATGCAAGATCAAGAAGTTATGGTGGGCCTTCCCGACTCGCTTATCGCCTACGTCGAGCTTGGTTTAAAAACTTGTTGCTGCATCTAGAGCAATCCAATGTGATGTTTGATATAAAAGTATTGCGAAAAAAGAGAGATAACAACTGAAAACTCTGTTGACATTCAGTAAGTCTACGATTTACTCGAATGTTTCACAAAACTTATTTCAGGAAATACGTGTTTTTATTACAACCTTAACGGTTTTTGAAAAAAAAAATGTCAACATTAAGAATCTTGATTAAATGTTTCAAGGCTTCTATAGAAATACCTTTTTTTTATATTTAAAATATATGGAGAGTCAAAGTTCAATTTAAATAGCAGATTTTTAGAGTTCTTTTTTACTTTTTTTTTACTGGATTACTCTTACACAAATTTATGTTTTGATTTCTATAAAAGCCAAGATAATATCTATCAAGAAGATATCTGTGTATTCAAAATATCTGAAAAAAGATGTGTAATAACATCATAATCATGTAAGAGCGGTTGTATGAAAATGATAACAGCAATTAGGTACATGGGTAGGTAAGGGCCACAAAAATACTTAAAAAAAGAACTCTCTACTATCTATGGGTAAGGAGTATGGACCTAGAAAGTCCATTCGTTTTTATTAGCAGTCAAATACTCTATTACCTATCACTCCATAACAATAATATTCATTTTTACATAAAAGCTTTCTCTGTTTGTCAAACTATTAAAATATTAACGCTAATTGGCACGCAGATCGGTAATCACTGATTAATGTTATTTTAGCATGCATTCGTGTTCCGCATCGGCTTGCATGCTTAGCACATGGTAAGTTAGCATGCACGAAAGTGACATATTGTGTAGTTGTGTTTGGCGAAAAGAACGACCAACACATTTCATTTAAAATGATTATTATACTAAAGTAACACGCTTCCTAGGTTGTCCTTTATTCTTTATGTTGGGTTATGTCGTGACAGTAGCTGACGCCATTTCACCATGAGATCCCGCCGTCGACTCCTTCTGCGAGGCAGTAATGCTAGTGAAGGAGGAGGCCGACCGCATTAGGCAAAGGCAACGGCGCCCTCGCCGCCGCAATCCCGCCGATATCTGGCCACTGTAGACGCTGGCTTGCGGACGGCGAGCAATGGGTAGCTCGCCATCCGGTCGTTTGGTAGTAGTCTAGACCGAGTCCGAGTCGTCGACGGCGCGGACTGTTCCCGCGCGACTCAAGGAGTTGTCAGCAAACAGTAAGGGTCCTACAGGGTCGAAGCCTCCTGGAGCCGAGGGTTGATGCGAAAGCGTTACACCGGGGCTCTGGGAATAGGGCAAGGGAAGAACGGGGTAGGTTGTTTAGTCAGTTAGAGTCTGACACTGTTTCCACTCACTGCTCCGCCGAAGACCCGTCATTGGATGATTTTTACCTACCATAAAACCATGAGATCCCGCCGGAACCCTGTCCGCCATGCCTCGAATTGCCCAGCAGCGGAGTTCCCTAGAGTGCTTTACTGGCCTGTTGGTGGAGTTGCCTGAGTAACTTGATTGGCCTGTTGGTTTAGTGGTTAGTGGCCCTGACTAGTACTCCAGAGATCGTGGGTTCAATTCCCACCCAGACAAATGTTTGTGTGATAAGCTCAATCAATTGTTTTGTATCCGGATGTAATTTATCTATATTATTTAGAAATATATAAGTATGTTTATAAATTGTCTAGTACCCATAACACAAGCTCTGCTTAACTTGTGACTAGACGACTTTGTGTGATAGTTGTGGAATGTATTATATTATTAACTATATTAGTTTCGCCCCGGTGTTGTATCTCCACGCGCAAATCGTGCATGCGTGCAAAGACTATTGCCTCCAGATCCTGAGGTGGCAGGCCAGCAAGGAGGCTCGCCACTCCGCGGAAAATTGTTTGGGTTGATGTCACAATTTGGTAGCGTATGTCAAACTATTTTTTAATAATATTGTTATCTTTGCTAAATAAATTGAGATTTTTAATGTAAACATTGATGTGTAAATTTTTAATCAGGTGTTATACCTAGTTAAAAAAATAAACTCATTCATGGTTTTCGTGCCTATTAAAATACCTTTTAAAAATTTCAAGCGCTACTCAATATGTGAAACTGAATACTGCACACAGTTTTTAGTTTCAATTAAATATCTTATAATATAGTGCAATACTAGATTTTTTCGACACACGTACTAACAAAGTGTCTGAAATTTCACTATTAGGTACGTAATGCGTATCTATAGGTAAACTTAATAAAATACACATATAAGAATAATACTTTTTTAATAACATCTACAGTAAATAAATTCGAGGTAAAATCTTCCAAGCACTGGACTACAAATACAAGGTTTTTTTTATGGATAGACCACCAGATTTTCGTTTTTAGCTTTCTAGCACTAGCTAGAAAGCTCAGGTAAAAAAATACAAATGTACTAGTTTTATGGCCTTAATTTACTGTTGTACTAGAAAGTAATAGTTAATTAAACCATTTTTCTGCTAAGGACAATGAATATACATTTGTTTATTTAATTTAAACAGAACTGTCGAAGCCAAATAGGTAAACACAGACATAAGTAGAAAGAAAACAAAACAATAAATTGTAAAACAACAATTAAACATAAAAATACATAAAACATAGGTAATTAAATACATGAAACTATTTCCAGTAGGCGACAAACAATGTAGAAATTAGAAGAATGGAGGAAACATTAATCTATTATTATCAATACTTACTAACTATTCACATAAACACAATAGACGGAAAACCACAGCGCCTATCAATTTCAAAGAATGGACATCACCATTGTAGTCAAATTGAAAACAAAACGATTTATTATTATAAAAAAAGACTACTGATTACCATTAGCTCTAAGTGCTATGGAGACTGTTGTATTCTCATTGGATAACAAAAAGAAGCATTTTTTTCAATATTGCATTTTTTTAAATTATTTTACGATCCTCCTCGAAAACTGACTCTACGAGTAGGTTCAACTTCAACTTCTTTGTTTTTTTTTTTGTCTCGAGTGTTTTTTTTCTTTCCTATTTCATCACCATCTATGTTGTTTATTTTTATTTCCGCCTCTTTAGCTGGAATATTTAATTTAAAAAGATATTGTGTTTATCATTAAATCAATTTGTCTATTTACACAATAGGTATTTTTTTTTTTTTTTTAATAATAGGATGTATAAAGGCTAACAACCGCAAACCGGCAACCGGCAAATTAAGGTAAAACGCGGGAAAAAAGTTTGTTTAAATACTATTACCTATCCGCTCGGCCGTGGAATTTTATTTAAGTAATTATTTATTTATAGAATAATTATTATTAATTATTTGTGTTATTAGTGAAGAAAATGTCGAATTGATGATGATTTGAAGAGATTTCTTCAAATACTATGCTGCCCTATATTGTGATTGGCATACAAAACACACAACACACACGATATCCAGATTTTTTTATGGTAGGTAAAAAGTCATCTCAAAGTATTTCTTCAAGTGCATTAAAAATATCTGATGGTCAGTACATTTTTATGATCGCCTAAATAGTCAAAATGTACTGAACTCTGAACTTGCTTGATTTCTTTAGCGATTCCAACTTTGGGTGCATTTTGATACAAATGCATTGTCATTGCGACCGAGGCGAAATTCGCACGAGCCGTAGGCGAGTGAGTGTGTTATGGAGCCGAGGGCTGCAATGACAAATCTGCACGTGTGTCAAACGACGTTTTTCAATACACTTACGACTTGTAAAATAAAGAAAGAAAGAAAAAACATTTAATCGTATCTCAAACATACAGTAGAAATATAATAATAATAGCATTCAAATCTGCTTTGGTCAGTTTCAAATTTCGTGGGGTCGCCCAGCGCCTCGGGGGACGCCTCGCGCCTGATTCGATAAACTAAGTAAAAAAAATAATCACCCTTAACCGTGAAGATAAGGAAGGAATAAAAAATCCCTTGTTGTGATAAACTCAAAAAAAGCACTTGGGTGATATACATGCTATATTGAACCTAATAGGAGTGCGATAAGAGGCAGTATTCGAGTAAGTGTAGGTATTGAAAAAGTTTTTTTTATCAGAACTTCAACCACGTGTTTAAATATCGGTCACTAATTACCAGTCAACCTATATATTAAATGTTTAATTTGAAGTCTTGTCTGGCAAAAAATGCTTATTTTTTATACTTAATTAAACATTTGCATTTAGATACTACACGTAGATAAAAAAATAAAAATAAAATGTGTAGTAGTCAAAGTTAATTTCACTATCTCTTTTTTTTAATTCAACATTTTTAATCTAAACAAAATACTAGAGTCAGTTACGAGTCAGGCGTTAACAAACACCTTTCAATAAAAATAATAAATGACATTTATTCTGTAAATAAGTTTTACAAGAACTCTTTTACACGTGTTTTTTTTTCTTTTCGTCAGTTTAAACTAAATGACTGCAGTGTTTCTTAGCTGACTACCCTGAGAAGAAACACCGAAACAAATTCAGGGGTCAATCATCAAACATCATTTCACGACGTCCACTGTTGTACATAGGCCCCCTCCAAGCGCCATCATGACGACCGATCCTGTGCGTCTTGCATCCACCTTCCAACGTTTATAAATTACTAGCTTTTGCCCGCGGCTTCGCCCGCGTACATAAAATATAGCCTATGTCACTCAGGAGTAAAGCAGCTTTCTATTGTTGCTAATTTTTTTCCAATCGGACCAGTAGTTCCAGAGATTACCTCCTACAAACAAAAAAACAAACTATACCTCTTTATTATATTAGTGTAGATTAGTGTAGAAAACAAACAACACAACATTAAATTAACAACTAGAATCTGTAACATTGTTGTGCCGAAAATGCCTCAGGTGAGTTTAATGTCAACAGTTTGTTACCTAGGCACTAACTGAAGTTGAACTGCTGTATCTAACAAAAACTGTGTTAATTATAATAATGTGAAACAATAAATCTTCGGACTTTGTTGAGTTTCTGTCACTTTAGGTTCTATAAGTGAAACTGTTTGTAAACCTTCCCTGGAGCATTACAGATATTTCAAGGTCAAAATTAGCCAAACCAGTCCAGCCGTTTTCGAGTTTTAGCATGATTTGCTTCTTCTTGCCCTTGTCCCATATTACTTGGGATTGGCGCAACACGTTTTTTTCTTCCACTCTGTCCTGTCACCTGTCACACTACCACTAACTCTCTTCTTTCATATCATTCCTCACACAATTCATACATATCTTCCAAGCGAGACTAAACGAACAGCTATCTATTTTCATACAAGAAGATTGTTGGTAAAATAATTGGTACCTTTTTTTTTAATTGCAATAAACTAGTGCTTGACTGTGATCCCACCTGATGGTAAACAGTGATGCAATCGTTGATGGTAAGGCGCACTAGTTTATTAAGAGCCTATTCACTCTAGCCTTGAAGACACCTAAATTATAATCGGACGGAAAGACTGCAGCCAGCAAACTGTTCCAGTCCCTCGATGTACGCGGTATAAACGACGAGGCAAAACGCTTAGTCCGGGCCGCAGGTGTCGCAACAACGTAAGGGTGGATATTTGCCGTACGCCGGGATGTCCGAAGGTAAAATTGGGATGGCGGAATCAAATCGTGCAATTCCTTCGCACACTCTCCAAAACCTAACTGAGAGAACCTTTAGCGTTCATCCGATTTTTACGAACTGCTACTGCTGTCGTGTATGATACCTAAAATATTCTCTTTATTCTTTATTGTACCCACAAAACTTAATACACAGTAGTTTGACAATTCATGTACAAAGGTAAGCCTCAACAATAGGTGTTTTTCCAGCAGACCTTTGACAGAGAAAGGTCACAATCAAGATTTCTGTGTACAATATAAACCTACATAAATATATCTAATATACAGAAATACTAGCTTTTGACCGGGGCTTCGCCCGCGTACATAAAATATAGCCTATGTCACTTAGGAGTAAAGCAGCTTTTTATTGTTGCTAAAATTTTTCCAATCGGACCAGTAGTTCCAGAGATTACCACATGCAAACAAAAAAATAAAAAACAAACTTTACCTCTTTATTGTATTAGTGTAGATATTATATTAGTGTAGATAATGTCAGTTCCAAAATTCAATGTGGCGCCCTCAAGTGGTCAAAAAATGTAAGCTCAAAAACAGTATACTTAGAAACACATAAGTATAAAAAGTAAAAAAAAATAAAGGAGATCCGTGTTTATTCTGCTTCTATTTGTGATTTTCTTTTTTTTTTCTTTAGTTTAGTTCTCTCTTTACACTAGTAATTTTATTTCCATAATATAATGGGAAAACAAAACGTTACATCCATTTCTTATCTTTTTTCTTTATGTAGCAACTATTTATTAAACTTAGTTATCTATGCCATAATTAACCAATCTGGCCTCATATTAGCTTCTATTGCCAGAACCGCGTCTATTTACAATTTATTCTTTACCTCAATTGCATTCTCTATTTGTTTTTCTGTATTGCTCTATTACTATTTTATTATATTACATAATATTTGTGTTCAGTGTAAACAGTGCATAATAAAGGAATCGTATTTACGGCTGATTGAGGTTAATTAAATTACTTTGAGGTTATTAGTTATCGATAATAACTACGTGGTTTAATTGACAACAATGATAAAATAAATATTTACTACTAAAAACCTTATTATCATTTTTCGTTCATGCATCAAATGATATATTTCAACATTACAAAAAAAAAAACATTTAAAAATTTAAAATAGTGTCCCACCGGTATTTTTTTTTTATGGTAGGTAGGTAAAAATCATCCAATGACGAGTCCCGCTCTTGGGCGGAGCGGCAAACAAGTGTCAGACTCTTACTGACTAAACAACCTGCCCCGTTCCTACATCGCCATACATACCAGGGCCAGAGCCTTCCTTTTCAGATGCAAACCCGTGGCCCTGATTGGCTTCGACCCTTCTGCAGGGTCCCTACGGTTGCTGACAACTCCTTGAGGCGCGCGGGAACAGCGCGCCGTCGACGACTGGGCTTGGTCCGGACGATTACCAGACGACCGGACGGCGAGCTACCCAATGCTCACCGTCCGCAAGCCCTCGCCTACGGTGGCCGGAAGTCAGGATCGGAATCCCGGCGGCGTCTGGGGCGCAAACGCCGTTGCCTTATGCGGTCCGCCTCCTTTGCTAGCATTACTGCTTCGCAGAAGGAGGCGACCGCCTGTCACTCCTCCTCACTCCGAACCATGGCTTCTACCAAGGCCCGGCGCGAGAGAACGCCGCAACCGATCGCTCCCACGAGGACACAGCAATGCTCTGCCCAAGCGGGGCACACCTTAACCGTGTGCTCCACCGTGTCCTCCGGGCGGTCCACACGTCCCACCGGTATTGGGAATCAAAGTCCAAGCTACCGGCGGCAGTCAGGCCTCCAGAGAAAAGAAACTCCGAACAATTCGAGCCGTGTCCAGGAGTACCGCTTTCTTAATCAAGCCGTTGATCCGGCCGCCTAACGCGAGCCTCATTATCATTATTATTTTGTAAGCCGCTAAAGCTACAGCAGGTATTTTTGCTCATTTTAGAATGTGGACTTCATAATCTTTGTAGAAGAACAAACAGCAAGCTAATTGCATTCCCGTTCAAATGAAATTGGCGCAGACTCCATCACATCACCTATGCAAACGTACTAATGTAAACCGATCGAACATTTTTAATTAAAAGTGTAGTGTAGATTCATCAATGTACATAGAACAGCGGGGCATAAACCTCGTACGTAGTAGATGTAGTGTTGATATTGTTCAAAATGCAGAGTGTGCATTAGCCAATTAATCAATCGTTCATCACTACATAGTATAAAACAAAGTTGCGTCCCGCTGTCTGTCCCTAAGTAGGAATATGTTTAATGTGGGCCTTCCAGACTCGCCTGTCGTCTTCGTCGAGCATAGTTGAAGCTTGTTGCTTCATCTGAAGCAACCCAATGTGATGTTTGATACAAAAGTAATGCGAAAAAACAGAGATAACTCCTGAAAACTCTGTTGGTATTCAGTGATTCTACGATTTACTCGAATGTTTCACAAAACTTGTTCTAGGAAATACGTGTTTTTATAAAAAAAAACCCTTAAGGGTTTTTGAAAAAAAAAACATCATTTAGACTTTCGATTAAACGCACTAGGCTTCTATAAAAGTACTGTTTTATATTTTTAATATAGGAGTATATTATGGAGGGTCTTTCACGTAAAGTAACAGATTTTCAGAAGTCTTTACTCCAGTAAAGACTTCTGAAAATCTTACACAAATTTAAGTTTTGATTTCTATAGAACCCTAGATAACATCCACAAGATATCTGTGTAACGTCCGCAAGTCCGTGCCTACGGTGCCGTTGCCTTTGCCTGATGCGGTCGGCCTCCTCCTTTGCTAGCATAACTGCTTCGCAGAAGAAGGCGACTGAAGTGACTCCATCTAACGTCTTGTTATAAAACGCACAACCCACGGTAAGTGCCCCATGACAGGTCACCTTCCACTCGTCCTGTAACGGTCGGCGGCGCACTGTATTCCACGCGCTACGCAAAAATATCCCAGTAAACTGCTGGAACCCAGTTGGGCCGATGTCTGCTAGAGCCATGAAGAAAAGTACGAAAATAAATTATTATTATTTACTTGTAATTTAGTGTGCGTCCCGCAAATTAAAAGATTTTCTTCCTTTTTTCTTCTTCTTTCTTTCTTTCAAAGTGACACCCGTAGTCCTAAAACGCAAAGGGCAACTGAAGCAGCACACGTGTGGCTTTAGTCAGTAAAAGTCCGATACGACTCCTCGCTCCGCTTTGGTGCGATAATGATTTCTCACCTCAAAAAAGGAGCACTTGTCCACGGCAGTATACTGGCTGCAAGCCGTATTTTAAATATTATGAATAAAAATTCTCTGAATATTATAAAATAGTTTTCTGGCTTTAAAAGGAAGATATACGATGTTTTCGTGTGACGGCTCTGTCGTGACATCCGGCAGTGAAATACTAATTAGGATTTTTTAACTAAAACAAAAAATACCAACAACTATTGGATACATTAGATGGGACAAAATACTTTTTCATTACTCATACTCTGAAAGTAGGTGTAAAGTTGCCTGCGGACAGGGTTGGAAGAAGTACTTTTACTCCCTAGAGAGTTTTACTTTACAACTGACAGTTGTTTTTTTAATATTTAGACAGCAAATATTTAAAAAAAAACTAGTTGTATTTTGACATTTCTATTGAACCGTGACCCGAATTTTTTTATTGCCCGTACAATCAAAATGACATAGGGATAGAAATAATTTAAGTACTTTTTTAAATTTACTTTCAACTATTTCGTTAAAACTAATATTATATTTGAGAAAAATATTGACCTGACCCATTTCTACAAAGATAAAATGAAAAATATTGATTGAATAGCCAGACGACGACTAAAAAAAAAAAAAAATGGCGAGTAAAGTCTATAATCTGTGGCCGATTAGGTCTTTCTTGATTTTTTTTCGAGGTGTAGTTTTGTTTACATTTTGCTAAATCTCTGTTATAAGAAATTAGTATTAACACGATAAGTACATCAGCTTCAGTTATGAATTTAACGAAGATTCTTTGAGGAGAAAACCGCTTACGGCCTAAATCAAAAGAAATATACCTACCTAAAACATACGTAGACATTTGATGACGACTCAGGTTTTTATTATTATTTTTATTTTCCTCGTATTCGTAATGAAAAGCACAGTGTTTACCTCGGGTTAAAGAGTTATTTAGTCCCTCGAACTATTAGCGACCTCGCTGTAGCTCGGTCGCCAAGAAATTTCTCGGGACTAAATAACTAACTTTCATCCCTCGTATAACAATGTACTATTTCGCGACGTATTTTCGAATTCCTAGCAGTCGTACGATATTTTTGTCAACAAGATAACTTAATTTCCTGGCGTGGGTGGCTATTGTGATGATTGTGTAAGAAAACTGAATAATTAAATACTGCCTACACTTATTTGAAAGTCGCTTTAGCCTTTCTATTGAAAGTTTTTGTCATTTCTTGTATATACAACGTTAAATTTTTCAAAATTTAACGGTACATGAAACACTATCGATTTGTGAAGATAAAATAAAAGGATAAAGTACATTTTTTCCAAATTTTGTATTGATATAGAGTCAATGACCTGTTTGTCGATCGTTGCGTGCTAACTACCTACAGGTAATTGAACTCGCACAACTGAACGTCAGTACTTAAAGAAATTAATTTCTTTCTTTGTAAATTTAGTTTTAAAAAATCTTTATTTTTTAATTTTATCTTTACAAATCAATAGTGTTTCATGTACAGAATCGACTCGCAAAGGGATTAAAACGATCAAAATTTAACGGTATATATTCATTATTGTATACTAAATTGATTCTAATAAAAATAGGACAGCTGATGTAAACGTATTGTACTGAAAGTCTCATTTTTGTGCGCATATCTGAACCAACTATAATAAGATTCTTTTCTTAGCCAACAAAACAGACAATAATTGTAAACTTAGCACATCCTTATTGCCATTAATCACTTATAAAATGCTTAAATCTTAAGCCGTCAAACCCTGTACCAACCTCCTTATCTAATCAACATCACGTACAATTCGTATAAAATCTTGTCAAAAAGTGAAATCTGTTTCAATTTACGTTTCTCATTCGCACATCACTTTTCTTTCATACTCTTTTTGAGTAAACTTTCTAATTTCGTAACATGAGGTGCTGTCGTATCGTACACTAGGTTTCTCGTTAACTAGTCCATTTAAATTAAAATATACTGATTAAATAAATTACGAGAATTTAATTAATCGCGCTTGGAGTTGCCTTGTGTTCAAGTATTATCACTTGTATTAGTGTATTCATTGCCACGGGCTATTGAAGAAGACCTTGGTAAGTTAATATATATATAATCATATAAAAATAATATAATATATTCCACAAATGTCACACAACGTCGTCTTGTCCCAAGCTAAGCAGAGCTTGTATTATGGGTACTAGAAAACTGATAAACATACTTACATATTTCTAAATAAATACATATTATAGAAAAATTACACCCAGATACAGAACAAATGATTGACCTCATGACACAAAAATTTGTCCTCGGTAGGAATCGGACTTACGACCTCCGGCATAGCAGTCAGGACCACTAACTACTAGACCAACAGGCCAATCAATAAAAACAGTACATATTAATAGCCCATCCCCGTATATCTACGTTGACGTCGTGGTGGGGCTTGCGCGCTCCAATAAACTCTAGGTCTGTTTCTGTGTGCCTGCGTTCACCCAGACACAGAACTAAACGATCGTGGTGGGGATCGAACCCACGACCTCCGCCATAGCAGTCAGAGCCACTAACCACTAGACCAACAGGGCAGTCGGTTGCGCATCCAGGTAGGCCGCTGTAAATACAACTTGGCGAAATTTTTATAGGCCCGTCGGATACTCATTGTGAGTGCGGTGCCAATGTTCAAAACATGAGCCACTTGCTGAAGTGCCCTAAGTGCCCATACCTCTGCACTATGGAGGATTTAATTATAGTTTTTTGGCCATAAGATGAGTTCCCTGACAGTTCATTTTTTTCCGTGGCACGCATACTACTTTGGACTAAAAAAAAAAAAACTGGCAAAATAATTACAAATTGAATGATAAAAAAAATACTGCCTTTTGTAAATTACAAAGTAAATTATCGTGATTATAATTTAAGTACATAAAATTGAAAAGTATAAATTTAGAAAATGTGTTATGCGTTGAACGGAACTTCTGATTATAGAGATTGACACTACCTAATCAACACTAATCGACAAAAAATTGATGAATCGGAATGGCCATCTTGCAATTCCGACCGCGTCGCGTCAGTACGAGTGCGTCTGCCTTGTATCCTTCCGATATGGATATATTGCTCTGCTAGAATATTGTGATATATAAGCTACATATATTACTGTACAATTTTATATTGATAAAATTGTACAGTAATATATGTAGTTTACAGATATTGATCTGTACAGTAATTTTTGCGTTGAAGAGTAACAAACATCCACATACACATCCATCTACAAACTTTCACATTTATAACATTAGGATATTAGTAGGAAAAAAAATCGAAAAATAGCAATCCGATTCCACTTTCTTTGCCAACTGAATCGATATTATAAAAAAATCTACTAAATTTCGTTAGGTCACATCACTGTAATTGTCAGACACGAACTGTCAGGGAACTCATCATAGGACGAAAACACTATAGTGCCACCGATGCTGCAGTTAACGGAGTCATGTACTGGGCCCCAAGATTTAAAAAAGTTTATCATCGATTCGAAAATAAAGAAGAAAGAACAGGGGCAGTCGAAGAGTTTATTTGTTATTCTATCGTAGTGAGAAACTTACACTTAAACAAATAGAAACACTTATCCCCGTCCGTTCAGTCCTCGTGGATAAGGTTATGTCGTCATTTCCCCTGGAGAGTGGCCTGTTAGTGGCCACTTGGGACCGCCAAGTGCCTAATAATTTTGACTTAGTCACTGCCTACAAGCAATACCACTGCTGCGATAATAATCTCGCTTGTTTATGTTTGTGTTTCTAGGCTACTGAACTTTTATTACTTGTTCTTGACTAGTCTTGGAAGCTAACTTCAAGTTTCAAAGATTTTTCCGAAGCACAAATAATGTTTTTATTTTTTTAAGCTTACTACAAATTTCGTTTTTATATTTTTTTCTATACTTAGCTCTAAAAAATTACTTCATCTCAAATTTCAGGATTCTAGCTCAACTGGAAATATCCTGTAAATTTCGATTCCATTGACAGTGTCGAAATATAAGTTTTTTATGACATAAATGGCCATTTTCAGCTTGAGTTTATGGTATTAATTTTAACTCGACATTTCCACACGTTCCCAAAATATAGGGTCTTGACAGACACACGGACAACAAAGTGATCCTTTAAGGTTATTTTCCTTCCTCCGTCTTTTCCTTTTAAGGTATGGAATCCTAAAAATAGTAAAAAAAAAATATGTCTAAAAAAATCACCAGATTCGCGTAAAGATACGATTCGCCATCAGAGCACTGAATTAGTATATTGATAATAACAATATCTCGATAAAACTCATAAAACACAGTTTCTTCCGTGTTCAGTAAGCTGTTTCACGAGGCAATATCTTTGTCTATCTGTCCGGGATTGTTAGGTATTTTGAAAGATGTTTCCTCATTTTGTACCTCGCGCTATTGGTCCGAATAATATTCGATAATATTGTGCAAAAAATACAGTCTATTTTTCCTGAAATGTATACTGTGGTCTGCTAACAGTTACCGGAACTTTACCAATAAAATAAACAGCGCAGACATTTACTACGATAGCATGAAACTTTCCACGTTGTGACGAGAGTCCAAAGAAATAGCCCGGGCAGTTAGTGCAGCTGTTCCATTGTGCGAGATGTGGGCTATTTGTCATCCCATGCGAATAAGCGATGACCTAACAAACTGCCTTTACTTACAAATGCCCCAAAACATAAATCCAACATGTTACTGTTGTTTGGTTTCATACACGCTGACCAACCTTTCGTCCAAACAGATTACAAGTTTATTTATGCTGTCAGAGAAAAAGTTGTCAGACAACGTGAAAATAAGTACGATTGTTCTCAAGTCCTTGAACAAACATTCATTTTACGTCAAACCTGGCAATGTTTCTGTCTTTGAGGATTACGTCATAAGCCTTATTGAAGTTCCGAATAGACGCAGATTTAATTTATAGACCGTCAATGGCCTCCTGAACTGGGTAAATTAATTAGAATTTTGACGTAGGCAGCTGTCAGGCGCTCTAGTAGTGTACCGCATCTCCGCACCTCGGCACAGGAATACTAAACCTCCCGACCACTCCGACCAAATGGCTGTGACTTAATTAAATTTATGCCTGACATGGTCTTAACATTTCATTTAGATATTCAAGAAGCGTCTAAAGTTTTTACAACCGCACGTCATCCGCATGGGATTATCGTAACCTAACTTTGTCCTTGGTTTGTGAATATCCGAGGCAATTACTTACGTACGTGTATGGATACAAGTGTTATTAAAGGCAATTTAGTCGTTGCTCTGGTTTTGTGTTTTTATTTTTTCATAAACTTTACAAGGAATTTCTAATTGTAAGCTCTTTGAAGGTTTTTTTATTATAAATGCTCGTCAAACAGTTAGCCACTAGAATATGACATAACACAAGTAAAAAGAAGCCTTTAATAAAAACTTGGTTGAGTCAGTACCGCTCGTAACTGTTTACTTTGTCCAATTTCACTTTTTTGTTGATTCAGTTACGTAACCCGAGGTTTGAGGTTGTTCTGTACTTATTCCAAATCTTCGATTTGAATTAAAACCAGTTTTCACGAAAAACGATCTTTTATTTAAATGATATTGATTTTGCAACTAGATTTTTTAAAAACACTTTTATTTATAAGTTTTTTTCGCCAATAGAAACTAGATTTAACCATAGACTTTTTAACACAAAACAATCAAGTCTCAGAAAACAATCATGTCTTAGAAAGCGATCACACCTCGTCTATTGTCTTCAAAACAACAATAAATGACAATTAAATTCTGCTTTATCACAAACATTCTTTCAGATGTATTATGTACACTAATAAACCTATCTATAAATTTTAAATCTATAAGTTTTTTACGAGCATCGTTTGCGGGCATCATCTCCGTTGCCGACTCTCAGAAAGGCACCGAGCACTGTAATCGTCGTTGCCAAGAGTTTTGTAATATTTATTAAAGTCAACCCCTTTCCTCACTGATATCCGGAACACGTTCGTTTGATACCGTAACATCCTTACAAGCCTTAGAAATTCGCCTTCTTTTTGCAAATAGCCCACGCCGTAAGAAAACTTTGAGGCCCTTACATTGTCAAGAGAAAATATATATATATATCCCGAAATAGTTATGAGCTTAGTAGTAAATCAGATCTGATTGTAAAAAGTCGAAAAGTTTTTTAGTTTAGCAGACTGTAATAATAAAGTGGAAGCCAGGATTGGTTTTATTACAATTTGGGTTACAAAGGGAACACGAAACAAGATACCTATTCCTGTGAGACCGTGTACACTTTATGATTAGATTGCTTCTAATAAAGAGCCTTCAACCAACGCTATTAAACATTTCAGTTGGCAATCGGCCATTCTAAAGTTATTTCAATTTCAAATATTATTCAAAATAGAAGTTTCGTTTAGGAAAGCTGGATTAATCTGTGAGGTTAAGCCGGAATTATCGTAACTGTTCTTTACGTTCAGTTCGAAACACCTCCGATGTTCGCTTCCAGTCGCCTAAAGCCAAAATTCTCTATATACCTATCTCTATTCTCTAAACTGAGCTTGAAAAAAGAATCTGGGTTTTTTTAGTTTTTATTTAGTTTGCAAACAAAAAGCCACTACATAATCGTATTAGATAAGTTATTCGTAGAACATCTAGTATGATTATGTACTATGTAGTCTACCTCCTCAACGGAGTCAATGTGACCTATTATGCTGACGACAGGCTGATCTTGGTGCAAGAGAATTTGTAAATGCCGCGACCGGACTAGCGATGCGCGTGGCTGTGACATTCGTGGAGAGGATCTGTAGTAGGCCGGGGCTGCCCTCAACACAAGGACTAGCTCACGCCCTGACCAACGTTACGCGTTCCTGATCCCTACTGGCTTACGGACGACTAGCAATGGATATTTCGCCGTCCAGTCGTCCGACAATAGTCCAGACCGAGCACAAACGTCGACAGCACGTAGTGTTCCACGCACTCCTCAAAGAGATGTCGGCAAGCCGTAGTGACCTAAGCCAACACTTGCTAGGACGACGAGCAAAAATTATCTGAAAAGAAAACTCATAGGTGGTCCTAAAACGCAAAGGGAAACTAATGAAGTTGTTGTTTTGATCAATAAAAGACTGATTCGCGCCGCGAGAACAGCACATGTGCAGAAACTTTACCATTGCGACCGAAGGCGAGTTTGTTATGGAACCGAGTGGCAGAAGCAAAGTATCAAACCGTTGCACACCCTACTTAACATTGCAAATAAAAATTCAATAAATATTAAAACCTCAAAAATATTCGCCTCTTTGTTTAAAAAAAAATCACCCGTTAAGTGTGACGAAATAAGAATGCGAAAATAAATAACAAAAACCCAACAGCGTAAAAATATACTTTAAATAACAACTAAAAAGAAAAAAAACAAATTTACTCCAGTAGTTTAGTAATAATTTCAGTTGCATTAATTTAACACAAATTAAAAAAAATTAAAAAAAAATCTAAATTTTTTTAAACTCCTAAGGGGGCGTTCAAGTATTACGTAACGCAATTTGGGGGGGAGGGGGTGTCTCGTAAAATGTTACGATGCGTTACAGGGGTTTTTTTTTTTTTTTTTTTTATGGTAGGTGAAAATCATCCAATGACGAAACCCACTCTTGGGTCGAGCGGGAGACCAGTGTCAGACTCTTACTGACTAAAAAACCTACCCCGTACCTTCCTTGCCTTATTCCTGGAGTCGAGGTAACAGTTTTCCACCACCCTCTAGACTCCAGGAGGCTTCGACCCTGAAGGGCCCCTGCAGATTACAGGGGGGGTGGGAGGGGGTCTTTCTTACAACACGTTTCGTAACATTGTTTTTTTTTTTAATTAAAAATTTGGGAATCAAAACTCCCAAATTTTCATTTGCGTAGTACTTTTCATTTAGGAATCCCTCGATTGTATTAGTCTAGTCGTCGACGATGGCTAAAGAAAAGCTAAAAAATAAAGAAAAGTTTAGGTAAAAATGGTCACTTGAGTGTTACGTAACGTTTAGAGAGGGGGAGGGGGGTACAGAAAAACGTTACGGTGCGTTACAAGGGGGGGGGGAGGGGTCAAAAATCTTCAAAAATTGCGTTACGTAATACTTGAACGCTCCCTAAGTCTGGGGTAACTATTTAGTAATCTGTATGTAATATTTTTTTAAAACCCTTTAACCTAACCCTTCTTACAGTCTAGTAAAAAAACCCTTGTTGTGATAAACTAAAAAAAAAAAGCACGCGGGTGATAAACATGCCATGTTGAACCGTATAATGTTAAGTGTATTGGAAAAGTCTTTAAATGATATCCCACCACAAAAAAAAAACTATTAGATAAGTTAAGCCAACGTTGCCATTATTGGAGACATATTGTTGAACTTGGACAGTTTGTGTCTTCTTCAACGTTCAGAAAAAATGTTACTTCAATTATGATCACAGTAGCAGAACATGCAGAAAATGTACATTTCGCACGAGTATCTGTATACAGGTAACCGGTTTAATCTAATTTTTACCAAGCAAAGGAATTAGTTATAAATACCGTCCCAGGAAAAATAAAGTCAAGCCAGCGGCGGTTTAATTGTCAATTAGGAAGATTGCATTATAATTTGTTTAAAAGTGGGGCTAATTTGAATTATTTTATTTGTCAAAGTTTCTTTTCCGGGTAGAAATACCTACATACAAGATTCTCAATAACATAGCAATTTTGCAGTTTACATTTTAGAATAATATCTATTTTGTTAACTATTTTAGTTATATTTTATGTTAATAAAGACCTTTAAAAATCAAAAATCAATGGCATAGCTTCAGCCTTACAATGTCCCCACTGCTGGGACTTAGGCCTCCTCTCTAGGAGAGGGAATGGGCCGCAATCCACAACACATGGGCCCATTGGTGCATGTCACATGTCTTCGTATGTTTGGTTCTAGGACATGCCGATTTCCTCACGACTTTCACCGTTTTAAGAGTTTTAAGTATTGAACCTAGCTGGGTTTCAACCTGTGACCTACTATAATCGTATGTCGAAGCATTTACCACTCGGCCACCACTGTAGGCATTTCACAATAGGAACTCTATTAAATTAACCTGTTGACTAATATAGATCTAGATATTGTTTAAGAGCAATCTCTGCGTAATGTGATTGTAGCGTAAATTAATTTGTGACGTATTAATTTACAATAATGAACGTAATCTAAACAATTATCTATCAGTAAATCTGTTACCAACATCAAAATAATTAGTGAGCTTTTAACGGAAAATGTAATAAAGGTTAATTAACGTCTTTTTTAAGGATGTTTCTTTAGGAATCATGGAGCATTTCTCTGATCTTCATTTATCTGTTTTTCTTCCAATTATTTTACTTGGGTAAAAATAATATTCTTACCCCGTGTAGCTTTAGGGCATAATCCCAAAAAATCTGTGATCATAGGAAAAACATATACTTTATTCTTTAACCTTCTACAATAACAAGGAACTTCTGAATATGACTGAGTGTAAGTGGCCAAGTCTGAATCTACAAGAACATACATTACATACAATACATTACATTTTGTTTTTGTACAGTACATTTTGATACAAGTGCAGGAAGTTTGTCATTGCGACTGAGGCGAAATTCGCACGACCAATAGGCAAGTGTGTTATGGAGCCGAGGGCTGCAATGACAAATCTGCACGCGTGTCAAACGACGTTTTTCAATACACTTACGACTTGTGAAATAAAGAAAGAAAGAAAAAACGTTTAATCGTATCTCAAACATACAGTAGAAATATATTAATAATAGCATTCAAATCTGCTCTGGTCAGTTTCTAACTTCGTGGGGGACGCCTCGCGCCTGCTTCGATAAACTTAGAAAAAACACCCGTCACGGGTGTTTTTTCTATGTGACGATAAGGAAGAAATAAAAAAACCCTTGTTGTGATAAACTCAAAAAAAAACTTGGGTGATATACATGCTATATTGAACCCAATAGGAGTGCGATAAGAGGCAGTTTTCGAGTTTGAAAAATGTATTTTTTTTAAATAGCTAAAAACTTTTAGTAAAAAAAGCCTGAAAAAGATCAATCGTTATTCAAATATAATACTTATATTGAACGTTCAAAATGAGTCCATTGTAATAAGGAAACACTCTCCGGAAGTAGGTTAAGCAGCTTAATGAGTCCTGGCACTAAGCCGGAATTATTCCTAGGTTGGAGAAAAATAACGATTGCTAAAAAAAAAACATATTTAAGTATCAGACTGTTCATGGCATAGGAAATCTTTTTAACTACCTCAGTTCGGTGTGGCATCAAGCGCACTAAATTATTCAGGAAATTCAGATTACGATGGTCCGTTAAGTGGGTCGTACTTCAAATAATATTTATAAAATATAGAGTACTTAGTACGTTCCCACACTTAAGGCGAGAGCAGTCTAAAAGCTTCACTATGTGATGTAGACAGAATTAATGGTAGTTGTGATTACAAACGGCGTTTGACATGCCGTGGAAATATTTCCGGCGAAGATAAAATATTGCTTTCAATAACTAAGACGGCTCTTCTCGACCCGTCTGTAGTCAACATGAACATAGTTTAAAAATTTGTTGTTTCATCCAATACAACGCATTGCAATATTTTATAAATTGGCAAATTGAACAAAACTGCACTAGCTTCTGACGTTTCATAGGTGCCTATGTATGTGAAATAAAAATATTTTTACTTTGACGTTGACTTTGTTTCAACAAAGAGTTTTTAAGAGAATTCCTAAACGCTCTGTTGATATTCGTCAACTGTTTCTATTCACTCGAATATTACATAAAGCTTGCTCTAGAATACGTGTTTTTTTTTAATAATGTTCGTCACTCGGAATCTCTTTGAAATTTATAAAAATATTTTTTTAGATTTATGTGTACACTAGCTTTTGTCAGCGGCTTTGCCCTCGTGATCAGTGAGCAGACGCGAAGACAGATAAGCAGTAGCCTACGTACGTCAATCCTTGACGTTTATGCTTCCTCCGTACCAAACTTCATCAAAATCGGTTCAGTAGATTAACCGCGACAGCTTAACAAACAGACAGATAGACAATACATTATTAGTATGGATTTATATGAAGGGCCGTTTACTTGAGAAATAGCAAATATTCTAAGGCATTACTGGATTAGTTTTTCACAAATTGTATTATATATATGTTTTGATTTCAATAAATAAATATCTAGACGAACTTTGTGTAGGTTTCTATTTCATTTTCAATATACTTTCTCGGAAACTAACTTTTATCGCATTACAATAGGTTCAATATCTATATCACCCTCGTGTTTTTTTATGTATCACAACAACTACGTATTACTTGTAGATACGCTGTTCCCCAGAACTATGTAAGAATAAAGCAAATGCCTGTAAAACAATGACAAGTAAAAACGAAAAAGGTTTTCAGGTTCCATGGTAAAACTGAAACGTACCGACCGAGTCGAATTTAGTACGTTCAATTGTATTGTGCTGCGTCAGGCATGTCACGACAACAATGGGACGATGGCTTTCGTTTACACAACTTTACAACACTAGCAATTGTCAGAAACGTTGAAATTGATTTTTCTTTTTGTGGTTGATGACCACTCTTCCTGAAATGAGAACTCGTACCTATGTAGGTACGAGTTATAATTGTAGGAACTATATACATGCCTATACCTAACCTTAATCATTTTCTGTACGTATTCAAAAACCGTCAATGGACAGTAATATTCTTTTGTAACCAATGCAATGTCGCGAATAATTCCGAATAAATTGTATCAATTCATATGGATCGTGCTTTTGTTGCAGTTCGTAACAGTAAATCACTTTGTGTATTGTCGCTCCCACAATTCCTATCTTTTTCTATAGAAATTATTATAATAATTCTTCCATACTCGATTACTCGCGAAAGTTTAGGCACTGAGAGGCGTACACAGTTTTCTGTACCTTGTACCTACTTGTATTTTTTTCAGCTCGGCACAAAAGTCTATATAAGGAAAACACAAAAGTCTCAGAAAGAGACAAATTTATTATTTGAATATTTTCGCGTTGAGTTAGCCGAGTTGGATAAACAAGTTTCGTTATAAGACAACTTTCCAGTTGTGAAGATGTATCAGAGATTCGGAGTTGGGTCATATTTCATTCGGCGCTGTCACTTGTAGATAGAGCTCAGCGGATAGCTGGACTGCCGTTTATAGGTAATAAACTAACAAATATTAGGAGAAATATCACAAGCAGTGGACGTGTGATAGCTGGAGATATAATTTTAATTGCCTCCGAATCAGTGCTGCTACGATATTATGACAATGTAATTTGTAGCACCCGGCCATTTTGTAGAGAATTAATTTATAATCTATACATGTTTTTATGAATACGAGGTACATTGTTATTAAAGGACAATTTGCTATAAAATATAGGCCATTACGCCTCTCTAATTGCAGGCTGTATTATACACAGGAATCCATGAATCCCTCATCATCATATCTGAATCAATAGTATTTTTTTGCTGATGAATTTTGATTGAACTGACATTTTAATGTTGCCACTAATATTAATCTTTGCCAAGTAATATAAATGCTTTGCTTTATGTATTGAACATACTTAGGAAATACGCCTCTATATTGGATAATAAACATAAAAATACCTATTTGTGAATGAACACTACTGAGAAAATGGGGAAATAGGTTAATCCCGTAAAGAATCAGGCAGACATCTTCTCGAAACTGCATAAAACTACCTCCCTCTTCGATCACTTATACGAGAGTATGACAAACCCCCTCACTACTAAAAGCTGTAACACTGATTGCCCTAAAAAATACTCGAAGCTCCCTATTATGTCCGAAATGACAACTTACATTAAGCCTAAAATCCCTACCATTTGGCACTTCATGAAACGCTTTTCTTCTTTTGACGCTGCTGTGAAACACCACAACCGTATCGGCCTTCCGATATGAACCCAGTATTTCTGAGAGTCTTATGGAAACAAGCATCCTCGCAGACACGGATCAGCGTCCATCTATCTTTGACATCGTGGCCGCATGAAGCGATCAATAGATACTAAATTGGTATCTCAACAGTTACATTTGGGAAAAATAATTCAAACTTTCCATTTCAGCGGAGTAGTTACAACTTACATAAATACTTATTCAAACCGTTTAGATCGTTTGTGTTGGTTGTTATGTTCCAATCGTCACTGGACTGTACATTTCAAAAGTTAGGGAAGGAGTTTCTTGCCGGTTCTTCTCCGTGGTAAACGACCATTTGGAGCTGTGCACCACCTTCATACGTTTTAGTTTATTTTTAATTTTCACAGTTAATTTTTTATTCTATCAATCCTAATTCTTTCCTTGTAGGTTCGTGGAATCAGGTTCTTGTTAAAATCAGGTAGCTCTTGTAATAAATAAGTCAACTTCAATTATATATAGGTAATTTAATTTCAACATCATTACAGAATATTTCCTAGTATCCGGTAATCGACTTAGTTTCCAAGGAGATTTTTGCTTGTTTTTTTTTTATCGATAGTACTTTTTTTAATGACTTTCTTGTAAATTAGTTTCCTCGTATTGCGCTTAAAAGAAGACCGGAATTTCAGACGCAGTTTTATTAACCTTTCTTACATTTACCGTGTAGGAATGACGCAAAGACAATTCTCTTTTGCTGTAAATTATGTAGGTCCGCTTATTTACTCCTCCGCACACCGTTTAAGATGAATGGGTATTTACCTACAATGAAATAGACGTAATTGTGGTCAGTACCTGCTCACCTTTCATTGTTCCTACTAATATATTGTCGGTCCCCTCGCCAAAATTGTGAACAACTCGACTATACTGCTAATACATGTAAATAGTTACGGTCGCCATTTTTTGATATTGTATTCCGTATAAACAGCCTATCGACCACTTTGCATACAAATTGTACATTCTTCTCAGCTGTAGAGCGCAGACCTGTATAAATTACCGTCACATTGTTCCAACCGTTTAGCTTGATGTTTCAATTTCGCCTCACGAACTTGAAGTGTTTTAGGCGATGCTATCTAAATAATTTTAAATTTAAGTATAGACTGTTTTTTTATTTCCAAGCCTTCGCGCTGCTCTGTAATTCTACCAGTCTCACAGCATGGTTCCTTAAAGTACTATTGTTTCTCTTATAGGTACCTACGTCTGGTTATTACGTCCAATTAAAAATTCTAAGCGCACAAAACGAATCGTTTATCAAATTCTTAACGCGCTGAAAATCGGCGCTGTTCATCTTTGTAAACTTTAATACAATACACGGCACACATCTGCCGCTACTCATGCTAAAGAAAAGAAAAAAACACTTTCTCTTCAATATTATAATATTTTCATCTTTTGTTGTAAGATTTCCGAGGTAGGTGTAAGCGTATAAGACATTGATATATATTGCGAGTGAGAATCGGCCTCTTTACATACAATAACGATATTTGCGCTAGGAATAGAGGGAAGAAATAGAGTCTCGAGCGGCTCCCTTCACGGGTTACGCTGATTAATTCTTTGAGATACATATCAGAACAGGAAAGGTCTTAAAATGTGGCATTGGGGAAAATACGTGTAGGTATTCTTTCTAGCATTGTTGTCGGCTCCTAGGACCTTTATGGAGTTAGATATTTATGTTACAGCCGCATTTACACGTTAGTTTATGCGCTGAAACAAAAACTGAACACTAGTGTTGATCGCTGTTTAACTTATATATTGCAGAGTGGGAAATTTTGAGGAATCCCATTTTTTTTTTAAATATTTATTTTAAACTTATTGATTGTGGCAACGTTTATATATGTTTATGGGTAGACCTAGTAGTTCCTCAAAAGCGCACGTAAATATGTTTGTAATACGGGTAAATATATTTACACCGTTTTTAACTTTTTCATCCATTATAGAAAGTGTTCACTGTATTCATTTCTTGGCAGGTAGACATTTCTATTATCCGCAAACCGTACTTTTTGTGAGATATTGCTATAGTATAATTGATAAATGAACTTTGCCTTCCGTGCATATATACATAGACATAATTACTTAAGTCAATCATGAATAACAACGTCTTAAACTGTTTGACAAGACCTACGCCTTGACTAATACAATTTCCCACCTGCTTGACAAAGTTTAGTGGCAATTACCGCACAACCGTAATACGTTAGTTACGTAATTAGTTAATTAGCTCTAGAACGGCTCCGTGCGTTTCGGGCTGAGTACGATAATGTTATGTTAGGCTAACGTGTCACGCACGGTACTCGCTAGCTATCAATTATATTAGCAAGCTGTTCGGGTCAATGCACCCTGTAATTTAGGGGCTTAAGACTACCTACACGGTGCTGCGAGCCTAGTAGTCACAAAGACGATGTCCAACGAGTATTCGCCATCATGTCACGATAATGTGCGGGCTTGCGGACGGCGAGCAATGGGTAGCTCGCCGTTCGGTCGTCTGGTAACAGTCCAGACCGAGCTTAAGGCGTCGACGGCAAAACAGAAAACTAAAAATGTATAAACGTTTTAGATCAAAATCAAATTGTGAAATTAAATAAATAAATAAAAAAGCCTGTTTATTCCTTAGTTACAATTCAACGTTTACTTACCATCTAATATTTAATTTTATTTAACTAAGGACTCCTCTTTGGGTAAAAACCTCCTGAATTTTTTCAGGAAATTGTGAAATTAATTTGTGTAAATTGTAGATAACCATAAGGTATTATAAAAGATCATATAAAATAATTACGAGTAAACCCGTAGGTAAATTGGAAAATATATTATTACTTTAATCGTACTGGCAACCCCTAGCTCCCCACAGATAATTAAATAAAAGTCATCACTGTTAACTCGAGCAAATAATTACATGTAATGGTACTTGTGGAGAACCTTTTCTATATATAATACCACCATATGTACATTAGTACTCCATTCCTTAGTAATTGCAAACTTGGCAATCTTTTTTATTATTATTTATTATTTACACTAATGTTATTAAACTGAAGAGTTTGGTTACACGCACTAATCTCAGAAACTACTGGTCCGATTTGAAAAATTCTTTCTGTATTAGATAGCCCATTTATTGAGGAAGACTATAGGCTGTATAACATTACGCTACAGATAACGGGAGCAGAGCAGTAACTAAAGATGCGGGTGAAACCGTGGAGGACATCTATATAATTATATAAAAGGCGAAACTGACTAACTGACATATCAACGCAAAGCCGAAACTACTGGGACTAGGAGCGTGAAATTTTACACAAGATTGACGTAGGCGAACACTAAGAAAGGATTTTTGAAAATTCAATTGGGATCTAAAGTTTGTAAGGAGAACCTAATTTCACGCGGGCAAAGCCGCTGGCAGAAGGCTAGTTAGATATATTTTGACCCTTTCGAATCAAATTCTGAAATTCTTATGATCAAATTTTCGAAATTTTGTTTTTAAAGTGTGTGTGTTCTTGCGTGCCAAATAAAACAATTTTCATTCTGTTGTTTCTTTATTTATAAATTGCACTCATACTGGGTTAGATGGATGAATAAATAAATGCATTAAACAATAGTGTGGCGTTAACTCTTATTGATCGCACAGATAAATTATCTATTTCAGAGAGCCTTTTTAGGGTTCCGTAGTCCCTTGTAGTTTCGCTATGGCTGTCTGTCTGTCCGTCCGCAGATAATCTCGGACTGCTAGCCTTAGAAAGCTGAAATTTGGTACCAATATGTATATCAATCATGCCGACAAAGTGCACAAAAAATGGAAAAAATGTTTAATTAGGGTACCCCCTCTAGATGTAGTGGGGATTGATTTTCTTTTCATTTCAACTCTAACGTGTAATATTTTGTTAGATAGGTATTTAACAAGTTTTCAATGAAAAAATTTTTATAGCGGTGGTCTATACTTATATAAATAAAACTCGTCAAGACGATTCACACGAGCCCAAACTCGACGTGGTTGTGCCGTTTAATTACAGAGTTCCTATGGCTACCTCGCGATTCCATCATCAGATCAGCTCCATGTCATCATAATATTGCATTGTCATCCGAACTAAACGTGTATACCAAATTTCAGCTCAATCGGAAACCGGGAAGTGGATCAAATTTAAGTTGCAAGATTTGATTACAGAACGACAGACAACGGGACAGGTGAAACTAAATAAAAGCTTGTAAAAATGAACTTTACTAAAATTATTTTTATGATGTTAATATTTTTTAAAATAATCGCTCCAAAAGTAAAAATAATATAATGCGTCCCCTCCCCCTCTAACTTTTAAATCATGCGTTTTCCGGTTCCCAATGACATAGTATTTCAACGTTTGAGAGAAAAATGTTCGAAAATTACTAGTGATTTAAAGTGTCACTAGCGACCCGCCCCAGCTTCGCACGGGTACTGATATTGGATATATTATGCATGTATTATACACATAAACCTTCCTCTTGAATCACTCTATCTATTAAAAAAACCGCATCAAAATCCGTTGTGTACTTTTAAAGATCTAAGCATACATATGGAAAGCGGTAAACAACTTTGTTTTATACTGTGTAATGAAGATTAATGTGGTTTTACTGTGAATAAATTTATTTAAAAAAGTAAATATTACAGAATGCGTGTTATGTTAAAACATTTTACTTTAATCGAGTAGTAAGAGCATTTTCAATATTGTGATTTTTAAAGAGCTAATCGAAGCCTGACCTACAAAAAGATACATACCCCCTAAATTGCATCCAAACTGCCTGAGCTGTTTAGAAGACAAACACAGGATTAAAGAAAAATATACTTGTTTTATTAACAAGTATGATGACTGTAACTAGTTTGATAACTGTAGGTAGATTCCTTGTACAGACTTCAAACAAAATCTCTACATGCCTCCATCATTTATGGTTTTCACTAAATTAGAAACGTCAACACGAACCTATTTAATTACTAAAGGGTACAGAGGCGTATCTGCCGTATCAATGGGCCCTCGCGCTATAGGGGCCCCGACGTAGGCAAAAATTCGCAACATGTTCTCCACAACCGTCTCGTAGAGCAAACAAAGATTTTGTTAATTTATTAGACAACTTGATAATTATGTAATAGAACCTAGAAACATTTATATTAAACTCTTGGTCCCCTAGCAAACGCCGGCGTTCGTATACCTATTGTCTTTCTTCGAGCTCTAATTACGGTACTCGAAAGTTAAATTGCTGTCCCCACAGAGTCCATGTGAACTTATATACATACTTAAGACCTTAAAAAGCATGTAATTTGCAATTAATAAATTGAAAAAAAAACGGCATTTGTAAATTGCATCATTCTTTTTTATACGGGGGCTCCCGTGGGCATTTGACACAGGGTCCCCGTGGAACTTTTAATACGGGGCCCTGTGATCCTTTTTATATGAGGACTACTAGCTACGCCACTGAAAGGGTTACAACTATTAGGAACTGTAAATTCAATCATTCTGTCTCTGACGGAATGTCATTCTGTTCCAGTATTCAATTGTTTACATTTCAATTTGTTGCGTGTTGCATTACGATACTTACGATGAAGGGGGACAGACAACTGACGTTTTAGGGCCGTGTCACACCGAAATGGCAGCGACCGAATTTTTAAAGGACTAGTATCGCGTGAATAGCTCGAAAAAGTCGGCAAACAGGAGGGTTTTTTTTTCAGGGAGTGAGGTTTTTTTTTGTGTATGGTGAGAAAAACCATCGACCCACCCCATTCCTTCTTAGACCTCATATCGGGGTCGGACCTTCCTTTCAGAAACCGGACCGGGGACCCAGTAGGCTTCGGCCCTGCAGTTAGGCCTCTACATTTGCTAACAACTCTTTGAGGCGCGCGGGAACAAAGCGCGCCCTCTACGACCTGGCTTGACCTGGATCGTTACCAGACGACCGGACGGCGAGCTACCCATTGCTCGCCGTCCGCAAGCCCACGCCTACGGTGGCCAGAAATCGGGATCGAAGTCCCGGCGGCGTCTGGGGCATGTGCGCCGTTGCCTTTTGCAGTCGGCCTACTCCTTTGCTAGCATTACTGCTTCGCAGAAGGAGGCGAACGCTTGACACTCCTCGCTCGGGACCATAGCCTCTACCAAAGCTCGGCGCGAGAGATCGCCGCCGCCGATCGTCCCCACGAGAATACAGCGTGCAGCGAGAGGTCTCGCGTCGCCGCGAGCAGAACCACCGACAAGATATTCAAGCGATATTAGTCTATGAAGTTTAGAAATAAAGATTAAAATTGTTTCATATTGAAAGTACTCGCCTCGTCGCTGCCTGCCGCCGCCATTCCAGTGTGTCTCGGCCCTTACGAATGCGTCTCCAACAGTAACGTGATGCTCCAAACTTCCTGCCTTCATACTTTCATGGACAGTAAACAAACGAGTAGTACGGATTCTTATTTCATTTGCTCGTAAACGTCCTTTTTATCACTCGGTTCGAAATGTGACTGTATCCGACACAGTTTAAAATGGCGTTAATTTGTATGTAGGAGAGCTACCGGTCAATTTGTTTTTTTTTTTATGGTGGGAAAAATCATCTAATGACGAATCCCGCCCTTGGGCGGATCGGAAAACAGTGTCAGACTCTTACTGACAAAACCACCCACCCCATTCCTTTTTAGCCTTCATACCAAGCCTTCCTTTTAGAAACCGGATCGGGGCCTCAGTAGGCTTCAGCCCTGCAGTTGGGCCTCTCCATTTGCTGACAACTCCTTGAGGCGCACGGGAACAGAGCGTCACCAGACCACCGGACGGCGATCTACCTATTGCTCACCGTCCGCAAGCCTACGCCTACGGTAGCCGGAAATCGAGATCGGAATCGCGGCGGCGTCTGCAGCGTGAGCTCCGCTGCCTTACGCGGTCGGCCGGCCAATCTGTTTGACACAAAGCTAGAACTTTGTAAAATAGTAAAACACTATTTTACAAAGTTTTATATTATATTACTGGTTAATTATGAAATTAATGTTCTGGAACGCATCGGTTGCGTCATCATCTCCACAATTTTTTAAAATATAATAAAAATAGGAAAAATAATCTGTTTTTAGGACCAAACTTGATGTAGGGAAAAGAATCTGCTGTTCAATACAGTTTTGTTCGCCTGACTGACCTTGCTAATTTTTTTTTCGCGATTTCAGGTTTGGTCCCATAGTAAAAGTTGTTTGTTATCATCACTACAATCACATGTTTAAGTGTCGGTCACTAACATGAAGAAATAAAGCCATTTTTGAATTATCCTATACATCTACACTAATATAATAATCTACATCTACACTAATATAATAAAGAGGTAAAGTTTGTTTTTTGTTAGTTTGTTTTTTTGTTTGTAAGGGGTAATCTCTGGAACCACTGGTCCGATTGGAAAAATTTAAGCAACAACAGAAAGCTGCTTTACTCCTGAGTGACATAGGCTATATTTTATGTACGCGGGCGAAGCCACTGACTAAAGCTAGTATTTGAATAAACGAATATCATGTTATCTACAGCCCTTATGACGAGTGATAGTAGTGCACATCAAAAAACAAAAAGTAAAAAAAAATACTGAAAATGTTTGGACCATTTTATCTAATACAGCGTGATCCTAAACGGTACTCTATGTTAGCTTGAAATATGGTACACAAAACGTTTTACCATTTTTATTATACATTTTATTGAGCATTCAAGCGAATGCAACTAGATAGATACGTGGAGTTATATTTTTTTTATTTTATGATTATGGTGAATGATTTGTTTTCATTATTTTGACATAAATCATTACTAAAATAGAACACTTTATTATGGTGGGCAAAAATCATCCAATAACGAATGTCGTACTTGGGTGAAGCGGTAAACATTGTCAGACTCTTACTGACTAAACACGTCATCCCATTCCCTCTTTGCCTTTCGCACTGGGTCCAAGAACTTAAAAAATTATAATTTATTGTGAACTATTAAATGAATAGTAATGTAAAGTATATATCTGTATTACTTGTCCAAGTAAGTGTTTTCATTACATCAACTTAGATGTGTCTGTTAGAGTATTTTTATAATTTAATAAATTATTAAATTTATTCAACCTTGTGGCACTCATTCATAACCTACAAGAGCGGCTGATTTGAAAACAGACAAAGAACTCGCCCGTTGTGATCCCTGATTTTATATGCCGTCATAGGCACGGCCGTAACCCACGGACAATCAACTAAATATTGTGCTTCATAAAAGTGGGGACGATCTAACATAAAAACTGCGTCCCCACATATGAATACATTCCCCTCAAATCCACTTCGATGAATGATATATTACGTAAATTATTTATCTTTCTGTAGACGACTTCCGTTTCCTATCGTTAACGTTGACAAAAGATTCGGCTTGTCGTGCGCGTGCTTGTAACGTTTTATCATGAAAATCATATTACTTATATCCTGAAGTTTCATCTGTAACGTAGCGTGAAGCAAATAAATACGATTTCGAAATCGTGATGTCGCAAACTAGCGCTAGAGATACAAGTATCTTGTTAAAAAGTATAAATAAGTAGGTAGGCTCTCCAGCTAGCTGAATTATTAAAGACTTGTTGCCAAAATAACTTTGACTTTAACAACTATTTGAATAAATTTAGACATTACTATTTGTCTTTATAACATGCAGCACCTTACCAAGGTGACAAAAATATTGACAAATCTATATGAAAATAAATCGCTGAATATGTCGCTAAGCGCATATCTTGAGAAGAACTAAACCGATTTAGCTAATTCTTTTTTTGTTGTGTTTGTTATTGTCAGGAGGAGGTTCTTATAACAGAAAAAAAATAGGGTAGACTAAAGTAAACTAGTGTAAAATAGTGACGTAAATTGTTTAAAAACTTAAAGTTACTATTGACATTTGAGTACTTACCTATTCTATGGACAATCACTCTAATATTCCACGCACGCAAGCTCAGTGTAGGGTTCCGTAGTTTCCCGTTCGCCAAAAATTTCTCACAATGTAACAGAACCCAGTAGCCCTTGTAAAAATTATTAACCCAATTTCCCGAGAGGTGCCGCTGTACCCGGTGGTAATTTTGGATTGCGTGAACCGATTTTTTTTCTTTTTGTATTTTTATTATAAAGAAGATACGCTCAGGATAATGAAATATATAAAAAAGTTTAAAAAAATGCTTGCATGTACGATTAAATTAGAAAATTAGTTCAGAACGTTTTTTTTTAATTTTTCAAAAACTGTTCATCCTATCAAGTTCAAAATAATTTTCCTAGAAAGTTTACTTAAAGTTCTACTTTTGAGATCTTTTTCATATTTTTTAAACTTATGGTTCAAAAGTTAGAGGGGGGGGGACGTCTCGTTTTTTACTATTGGAGCGATTATTTCCGAAAATATTTACATTATCAAAAAATGACTTTACGGGACCCTTAATCATTTTTAAATACCTTTCCAACAATAATATATCACATGTTAAGGTAGTAATGAAAAAAAAAATCACTGTCCACTTTACGAGTAGGGGAGGTACCCTATTAAAATATTTTTTACCACTTTTTGTTTGTGCACTTTGTCGGCATGGTTAATATACATATTGATACCAAATTTCAGTTTTCTAGTGCTAACGGTCGCTGAGATTATCCGCGGACGGACAGACAGACAGACAGACAGACATGGCGAAACTATAAGGGTTCCTTTTTGAATACGGAACCCTAAAAAGGTAAAATTTGTAAGTGTGTGTATGTTTGTCATTGTACACACTCGAGCGGCTGAACAGATTTCGATGAAACACAGGGATATGAAAGAATAGCACATAGGCCATTTTTATCCCGGAATTATGTTCTATGCGGGCATAGCTGCTGGCAGAAATCATAGGCAGATAAGATAAGAAATGATTTTCTACCTGAAACTTAATCAATAAACAGATATATGTTAATGACGGGGCAATGTCATTACTCAGTATAAAACAAAGTCGCTTCTCTCTTGTCTGTCTCTATGTATGCTTAGATCTTTAAAACTACGCAAACGGATTTTGATGTCATTTTTTTAATAGATAGAGTGAAGGGGATGCGTTTATTATACATATAAACATATGTATAATAAATGCATAATATAGCTAATATCAGCATTGCACCCGTACAAAGATGGGGCAGGTCGCTAGTACCAGTAGTACCTACCTACTATAACTACAAAGACACACAAGCAAATAAATAATTACCTAATTATCCCTTCAATTCCAGCCAAAACTGGAGCAACTATAACAAATACAGCAGTCAAGCCTGTCAGCAGTCATGCCCAGGCAGCTGCTGGAACCGGCTCATGTAAATAATATGCATGATAATGGCTTTATTTGAGAGATGATATATCGGGCATTTACAGGGTGTCATAATTGACATGTCAAGGTAACCGAATACCATCCAGTACATGATTCTGGAGACCGCAGTGGTGAAATATTTAAATATAAAGTAAATTTTTGAAAACCAACCCCAATTGTTCTAACCAACCCCAATGATATTTTTAGAAAAAAAAGAAAATAAATTACAAAAATATAATTAAGTAATAAAAAAATCATCAAAGCAAATAAAGTCGTTATTCTAATCAAACCCGATGACATTTTTAATTTGGAATGTAATTCACTCATTTTTTTCGCATAAAATGTTAAAATGACGTTTTTATACGTTTAATTTAAAAAACGTAAAAAAATCATTAATTCCACCACTGGGGTATCTAAAATCATGTACTGGATCTATAGTATTCGTTTGCGTTAACATGTCAATGACACCGTGTATAATTATGTCCTACGCGACTATAGCGTAATTTGGATGTCCAATTTTCACATACTCTTCTCAGTAACGTCAACACACAGTCTAATGAGCCTAAATAGCGGAAATTTTGCACAAGGTTTCCTTTTATGATGTAAACCTGCTTTAGTGCTTGACACTAACGCGAACGATCGCATGAAAGTGTGTCAGAAAAAGGACTTTATGGAAGTTTTCCGGGCTCTGCGTGGGCCCGATGTAGACCAATTAGTGTATGTAGCCTAGCAGCGCGTCCGGGATCTCTTTTAGAAAACCGAAGGTTCAGTTTGTGCAATTATGGGCGAAGCTGTGATGAATAACGAGATTTATTGTGAAGGACAGCTCGCATGACATCTGACGGACATGTCACCGTGCGGAAAAATCAATTCGACACATTTATCTCATTGTTCTCACCTAACTAGCTAACGGAGAGTACTTGTATAGGCACAACTTTATAGCCAGGATAATCTATCTATCAGTAATTTGCTCTGAAATGCTCTTATGGTGCCATAGTTGTCGCTGCATCAAGACCCTGAAACATTATTATGCAGAACGCAAACCTAATAAAATTAAAATTTCTGGTTACACCCTGAGACCAAAGCCAAACGAATTGCGTAGAAGGGCATCACAGACTTTTACTGACTAAAACCGCCTTTGTCCTTCGGTTGCCCTTTGCATTCTTGGACCACAGGTTTCCTTATCCGAAACTCCCTGTGACTCTAGCGAGCTTGGGTGCTGATGGGTTTTGCTGTCTTTTTAAGATACGGAAGTACCGAGTGTTTTTTTTTTTGGTGGGTAGTCATCATCTAATGACATCTCCCGCCCTTGGCCGGATCGGAATTTAGTGCCAGACCTTTACCAATTAAAACTCACCCCGTTCTTCGTTGTCTTCGTTCCAAGGCCCTGGTGTTCACTTTCACATTATCCAAGGCCCCAGAAGGTGTTGACCCTGCTGGGCCCCAAGTGCCGGACGGTGAGCTAACTATTGCTCGTGAACTGACATCTTAAGACTATCAACGTCCTGTGTCTCACAACGGCCAAGACTTCTCCTAGCGCGATGTCTGGTGCGTGACTTATGTCCGTTCCCTCATGCGTGCAGCCATCTCCTTTCGACCTCACCTTTAGGTAGCCGCCGCGGACCTGTTCCACGAGGACACAGCGCCCAAGCGCGGAGCATACCTCCACCTTACACTCCACCGTCTCCTCCGGGCGTTTCTTCCACCTAAATCTGATGCTGAATGCGACGCGGAGTCCAGCTTTCGCAGGTTTGACAGATCGCGTGTTGGAAACTTTATACGTTAGACAGGACATCATCCGTCGGGTCAGCTTACATGTGTGTGTGTGTGTGTGTCCATTTGCTACTCTTTTTTGATACAAGTGAAGTTTTTAGTTGCGAATAAGGTGGAATTTGCCCGAGTCGCAGGCGAGGGTGTTATGGAGCCTGAGTTCTGCAGTGACTTTCCACGTGTATTAAACGACGTTTTTCAATACAAGTGCAGACCGGTGACTTAATAGGGTCGCTTGATACGTTAAATATAATCAAATAGTAGCGAGGGCAAGCTGGTGCTACTACCAATACTAGTGTGCAAACTTTTCTACACGAGTGCGTAGGTACCTAAGAACGGTAAAGATAGGCGCGGTTTTTCGAATAGTTAAATTAAAAACATGTTTATTTTTCTATGAAATCATTAATAAAGATACGATATAAACTTATATGAAAAGTAAATTACTTAATTAATTTACCACGAAATATAAATGCATAGCCATTTAAATAGAGCACAGTGAATAAATAATGCCGACCACTAAAACTAGTTCGATGCAAACAATGAAATGTTTGAAATATTGGAACAATTTATCATACAGTTCAACTCAATATTCAATATATATTCCTAATAAAAGTCTTGCAGGTAACGTACAGGCACCTGTGTTTATTTCACTTTGTAAAGTAGCGTAGCGATTCATAGCACACCTAACCGAGCATTCTTTGTTGGTGAAAAATGTTCTCTCTTCTGATTTATCGACCTTCTTTGTACAGAACGCTAATTATAGAAAGTTTTCTCTCATTTTGCATGTTTATGCGACTTAAAACTATTTTTGCTTTTGTTCTAGATCCGTCTCTCCATCTTTATTATACGTAACTTCTTCAGCTCTGAAAGAAGTTATTTGACTGACTAAAATATCCTCTGTTCCTTCGCTTATTCTTCTCTCTTTCGAATCTTTCCGCAAATGTATACATCCATCTTCAATTCTTGATCGTAACATCATCATAATCTTCCTGGCCTTGTCCTATTTTGTTTGAGATCGGCGAAATACGTATTTTTATTCCATTGTGTCCAATCACCCGTCTGGATATCACTAATCCTTTTTCTATCATATCACTTTTCGCACAATCCATCTATCTTTTCTCTGGCATCTCTCTTCCTCTTCATCCATCTACATGTATATTCATTACTGATCATAAAAGAAAAAAATAAAGAAAATTGCGTTTATTAGCATTACAAAAATTACAGAAAAAGAAACACCTTAAAATTAAATATATCATAATAATATAAGTTAATTTCCGTCCAATGTTTTCATCTGATCTTAGGCTAGAACTCCTGAAGCGGTTCGCACCCGCGCTCGCACGGCCGAATTACACAAATACGCAACCGTCGCGGTCGTGATTTTCGACCACAAGGCTGGCAGCGGCTGATTATCACCAGCCACTGCGCGGTCGCCCGCCAACAGACCACAGTGCGTGCAGGCGTAAACCGCCGAAACGGCGGGCAATCACGGCGTGAGTGCAGCGGGAGCGGCGAAAATCCCCACATACCGCGGCCGTAAAACGCGTCGTGAAAAGTGCTTTAATTTTTGACATATACATCTGCATTCTACAAAAGCCAAAAGCCCGCAACCGCGGCTGCCGCGGGTTAAAACCGCTTAATAAGTTCTCTCCCTTACTCTTCTTCTAATGTATCATCTCTTAATTTTTATAATTTCCATGGGACAGAGGCTAAATTTATAATGAACCCAGATGATGAAATTGCCTTCTATGAGTCGGAAAGGGCATATATCCCTTGGTCCACAGTAAGCCATGCAATGGCAATAGTCTCTACGGGCAACCAGAATATCAAACAATCTGTCATGTCTAATCTTAGGATATTCAGGCTTGTATGTCCCAGTAATTAGGTTGTAGCAGCCAGTGACAACAGCCTTGTGGAAAATACTAATTAGCTGCAGGTTAGATTAGAAGCTGATCCTGGTGCAGGCAGATTAGAAATATAATTACGTACCATGTACCATCGAAGACACTCGCGCCTCACCACCACTAAGAAAACTTCAAAGGTTTGATTAGGCGCCGCAACGTAGTAGATACGTAGTAGTACGATTTTTTTTTAGTGATTTTTCAGAAATGACCGCGAAAGTACACCTGTTTGCATCTGTCCAACTTCAGCTTACACCTGACTTAAGCCCTACTGAAAGAGATCCACTGCTTGATTAAAACCACAAAGCAGGACATACGACCAGTCACAAACTGCCCGCATTAAAAGATTTTCTGCCATGGGCCTTTGTGAATTTCCATTATTATGATCAACCTCCATCAAATGGCCGGAAAGTCATTTCAAATCGTCCAAAATTGCGATCTGTCTTTAGAAACAAGGAAGAACCGCTAATAAGTTCTGCGAGTCAAAATTCTTTCGTAAGAACTTCAACTCGTGCGTATCGTCATATGTTTAATGTATATCTTCAAGCTCAAAACAAACAACCCTTCGTTTGAAGCAACATTCTCATGCACCCTTTTTGTAATGTAAGCAACAATTAAGAAACAATTTTTGAAATTCGACTTCAAAGGGGTGGAAAAGTGAAATGCGTTTTGGCGACAGGCCCGAGCCGTAATGCCGCGTGCCCCGGGCTAGTGGCCGACATGAAATGCAACTTATCTATAATTCGGATATCTCGTTGAATTTTCCTCCATTCCGTCGCAGATGTACCAAGATTCTTTTGTAGATATAAATAAGATACCTTGTTATTGATTCTCTAGCTATTTTTAAATAAAGGCTTTCTAACAAAAATAATAATATTCAAGTTTTCGTTACTAAGCTTTATTAGCATTTTCAGACCTATTAAATAAATAGATACATCAACGTTTTTTATAAAACTAAATGGGTAATTTCATATTTTATTACATAAGTCTGCAAATCCAATGAACTGAACAGATATAAACTAATAATATTATATTAAATCTGAGCCTGGAGAGTCACTCTGTAGAAAAAAGTTGCCCTGATGGGGCATCGTTAACTTTAACAAATGTGTTTTCAGCTCATTTTAACTGTCTGTGTAGCACTGTAGTTTGATTTATGTTTTAAACATGTAAAATTCTTATTTGTCGTACGGAGAGGTCAAAGAAATCCAGACGTACATCTTGAAGCCATGTGTTGTAAAAATGAGTAAGTACCAATAGTAACATCATCGTGAGAAATAGGTTGGCGAGAACATCGCAATAACCGAATTCCTTTGGCCAAATCTAACGACGTATGTGGAGCTGAGACCGGGAGATAAACATTAAAGGAAGTTGTATGATTTACTAGCATTTTGTGAATAAAACGACTACATCAGTTTAGAAGTTGTAATGATATTTACGGCGGTAATGGCCGAGTGTTTCTGGTTGTTATATAAATCCGTGTCAGCGCCGCGATCCGCCAGGTTGCTATAGATAGAGCAATATTGAAGAGGAAACGGTTATTGTCTACCCCGACTAAAGGGTCTCGCCGGACTCCTATTATCCCTAATAACATTTCCCTTTCCCTACTAGTCTGGCGTATATGAAAATAAGCCGGTTTGTTTGTGCGTCAACATAGCTTCTGTTGAATATACAATGAAATCTATTTGAACTGGCGATAACAATTTCAAAAGCTCTTTTCTTTCTGTGTCTAGAGGCATTCAAGAATATTTTTAGATAGATCTTACCTACTTGAAGAAGTATTTTACTGGGATTTCAAAGGAAATGGCTGTATAGTTACGCACAATAAACGTTTCCACGTATATACAATTTTATTTACGTGGAAACGTTACAAATATATGATTTATAATGAAATGTAGTCGGAATATGTGAAAATTTGTGCTAAAAATAAAATAAATTGGGCACTTGGTTTTAATGAGTCGAGCTTTTGCCACGCCAAACAGAAGAGGCGGAGATCTCAACGAAAAAAAAACCGGTTAAATGTTAGTTTAGAGTTTCCAAAGAATCTTTACCGTTGCTAAAAATATAAGAATAGCATTGCAGGCTGTGGCGTCTTTTGAATTGCTATAAGAATTGTCTCAATGAATGTATTTATTTATTGATTAAATCTGCATGCAACACAAAGATACAAAGGCGAACTTTGGTGTGATGAAGAGAAAACATTGCAGATGCATAAAAAAGGAAATAAAGGGTAAAAATATGCATACAAAATAATATATATACTATAAATAATATATATACTATACACCGTTAAATTTTAGTCGTTTTAATCCCGAAGAGGGTCGATCCAGTACATGAAACACTATCGATTTGTGAAGATAAAATAAAAAAATAAAGTACTTTTTTTCTAAATCTCTTTTGATATATACGCATTTACGAAATTAATTTCTTTAAGTAAACGAGCCATTGACCTTGTAAGTAGTTGTCGGTCGTTCCATACTAACTACCTACAGGTCATTGAACTCGCCCAGCTGACGTTTACTTAAAGAAATCAATTTAGAACATGCGTAAAATAATTCGAGTTTTAAAAAAAAGTACTTTGTTTTTTATTCTAACTTTACCAATCGATAGTGTTTCATGTACTGAATCGATCCTCCAAGGGATTAAAACGATCAAGATTTAACGGTGTATACATAAAAGTGAACAACAACACACACAAGAAAGTGGTTTTTAAAAAGACTCGTCGTCCGCAACTTGCGCTTAAATTGATAGAGACCAGCCCCCAGCTGTCCAGGTTTCGAGAGGAAGCGCATTCCACAGAAGTATGGCCTGTCTAAAAAAAGAAAAATTAACAAAATGACAAGTATGAAAAAATATTTAAAATAAGATATAAGATAAGGAAGGGTGGGAAGACAAACAAAGAGTAAAGTGCAGACTCCTCTGGTGTCTGGTGGATCCATTTCTACTCTGATCTGCACCTCGAAACATGATCATATTTTCTCAAGTTAAATTTACTTACCGGATGCAGTTATTGTAGAGCCTGTCAAATTTATCTAGCAACACCGCGTTCAGGTAAAACTAGGACACGTCTCCATAGTCAATGCAGGGAAAAATAAAGTTTGTGCAAGCAGGTATAGTCTTCGTGTTCACAGGCAGAAAGTATCTCAGACATACAGACAACGCAATGTCGCATTGACTCTTTGGCAGATACTAGAAAACGTACCACGTAGCCCTACGTATCACGTAGTAGCAACATATTACGTAGAAAAGTGATTTTAAAAATTGACTACATAATGCATAAACAAAACATTGTTAAAAACGTTTTACTGTTCCAAAAAATCGTGCGAATGGTGCTTGAACTGTCAAAACAATGTTAAAGTGACGGTCACACTTTAAACGAACAGGGTCCCCTGCCCGCTTATGTCACATTTATGTGTCATGGAACGAAATTGTACGCACAACATGCAAAATCCCGGATAGCCCCGTAATTTACATGTATATTTGTCACTAAATACTTAGGTGTGAAGGCGTTGACGGGTTCCGGCATTTTGTGGGCAACCTGATCAATTTAACAAGGTCAGCAACGCGACGCTGCTCCCTCGGGGGACCGTTATTCACGCCACTCGCCGCCGATGGCCAGTTGACTTCGGTGGCCAGTTACCCATTCGCTTTCATTAAATATTAATGTTCCTCATGCATAATAAATTAAGCTGTGGATGCTGATGTACAACATGAGCATTATTAGATAATAATGAGCCACTCTTAAAAGCGTCCATTTCAGTAAGTTTATTAATATTCATCCTGCTTCACGCAAATTGCTATTTAAAAAGTTTCTAAGACTTACTTTTACAATTAAGCAGTAGAATAAACTACTTAAAGCAGACGAAGTCGCTAAGAAAAACTGTTTTTCTTCAAGTAAGTTGAAGTAGAAGTTTTAAAACCGTTTGTAAGTTTTAATTTCAGTTAAAAATGCGTCTTCCTGAAATCGAACAGACATTATTGAAACAACATATGTCCGAAACTGCTTATTCTTCATTACGATTATAGCGAGAATTTTACAGCTCCTTGTGACCCATCACGTTGAGCTTTAACTTTACACCTAAAGCCGGGAACAGACTGATGAAACATAACATGCAATGTAACAGAATTCCCATAGTATGGACGCCGCGCCGTAAGCCTTCATTTAACGTACCGAATGAACGGGCGAGTAAATGTTACTCGGTGGAGACAGTGATATAAGCGAGTAGCTAACTGTTTTAAAATTGGCACAGTTAGTTCAGTTTAAAAACATAATATCATAAAATAATACCCGCGACTGTATTTCCGAAAAACGGTAGAGGAAACATTTTGAGGATACTGTCATGTATCACAACGAAAAATTCGAAGACATGTAACTTTCACCAACCAGTGCGGATTGCTGAATCTTACATGTCTTCGAATTTTTTTTCTGAGTCCCAACAATGGGAATGGGACCTTTATAAACAGGAAAAAAAAACAGTTTATACATCTTGAACTTCTAGGAACAAAATTGTTTCGTAGTAAGAACTAGTCTATGGTCACACTAGTAGAAAGAGATGAGTTGCTTTTTAAATCATACTCTTCAGTACAGAGTATTAGAGAATTTTTGAGCTTGACGTAGTCAATCCTGATATTATAAAATTCTTCGGAATAGTTGACGGTTTGATGTAAATACAATGTTTTCCAAATGGGCACTAGGTCTAGTACGCAGAACGGAAGCCGAGCTACTGTCTAGCCACTTCGCTTCGCCTAGTGATCGGCCGACTCGATGCAAATCTCGCCCGCAAACCGTACACGCGAAATAAGTACATGTTCGGTTCGTGCTCGCACTGTGTCCACATTTATGAAATGCTCCTTTCATGTTACATTGCATGTAACGTTAGCAGTCTGTACCCGGCTTAAAAGGCTCACATTAAGATCTACTTTCAAGTAAGGATCTTTATACCCAATAGAATTTTAAGTTACAGTACCCGAAACGTCATAAAATCGAGTAGGAGGTAAAACTAATTCGGTTCCGAGGTTAATACAAAAATAGTTCTGTAACAAAGCCAACGGCTTTGACTTCTCAACCAAACAAGCAAATAACCAGCGAAGCAATTCCTGCAGACTTGAAATAACTTATTTTGAGGGTCGTAATTAAATTATGAGTATCCCTTTGGTCGGTCCGTGAGCTTAATAAAAGCGTAATAGTTATATTTCGAGGGAGGGTGGCTGCTTGGTTGCGCAATTACGACGATTACAGGGGACGTTATTTGCCCAACTGCGGCATAACCGAAAAGGATTGTGGTCGGTTCAGCCTTTCGGAAATTAGAAATTGTGAGAATGCAGGGACGATCTGATCGACTCGTGACAAGCGATTCAAATAGTACATTTTCATACAAGTGGAGAAAGTTGGTCATTGCGATCGAGGCAGAATCGCCCGAGATGCAGGCGAGGGTGTATAGAAGCCGAGTGCTGTACTGCTGTAGTGACGTAGCGACAAATCTCCACGTGTAGCAAAAAACATTTTGAATACACTAACGAAGAAAGAAATAAACGGGGGTTGACCGGTCGTTAAGGGTCGCTTAGTAGGCGCTAATATAATATAATATATTTATTCTTTTAAGCTAGGCGCTTAAAACAATAAATAGTAGCTCACGCATTTTTCCGCACTAGTAAGGATATATAAATAGTTATCCACGGGAGAGTAAAACGAACGGAAATGCATTGCAAATAAGGCGTGGATATCACGACCAGTGGCATCCTGAGTATCCATCATTGTAATGACAAGCTCATGTTAATGCGATAGCCACTTATTTCCATATTCATTCGAGATTTGATCGCTATATCGTATGAACGATATTGTATGGCATATCGTAATCTAGTGATATTCTTGTGATACTTTATAACACGTATATCGAGTTGCCGCGACATGATCTGGGAATTAAATAAAACCTTGGACAGGGCTCGTAATTGGAACGAGTGGCAATCTGTCACAATTGCGGCCTTTGTGCCCGATACATTGATGTACGTATACAATGTACGGCGGCAATCGATACGGGCTTTGGTTCCGTATTGTACTTTTTGGGGTTCTCTAGTACCTCTTGTAGTTTTGCCACGTTCTATCTGTCCATTGGGACTAATATGCGTCTGATTTTTTTATAACACCTCTGGGATCCACCTTTACGAGTGTTTTACACGCCCTTGGCATCTATTTTATTAATAGTATAAAGCTGAAGTGTTTGTTTCGTTGAACGCGCATTTATCAGGCTATAGGCTATATAACATTATGCTACAAGCTATGGAAGCAACGAAGTAACTAGACATTCGGGTGAAACGGCAGGGATAGCTAGTGTTTAAACAAAGTGTCTCACACTCACCAAGGAACGAATATCATCATCATTTCAACACCCCCAAGCGTTGTCTCAACAACCAGTCCCGTGCGTCTCGCATCCATCGGATTCCAACAACCCTGACGAGGTCATCGGTCCACCTTGTAGAAGGCCTTCCAACGTTACGTCTTCCGGTACGCAGTCGCCATTCCAGAACTTTTCGGCCTCAGCAGAGGCCATCTGCTCTGCATGCAATAAGCCTTGCACTTAGGTTTGGTATTATTTTTGCTATGTCGGCAACCTTGGTTCTCCTGAGCATGTCTTCATTTCTAATTCGATCACGCAAGGAAACTCCGATCATAGCTCTTTCCATTGCCCTTTGGGTCACTTTGAGTCTTCTTATGAGACCCAGATTGTAAGCGACTATGTTTCGGACCCATATGTCATCACATAGTCATAGAATTTCGTCTTGAGACACGAACGGAACAAATATAGAGAGTCAAAAAACATGAAAATAATTAAACGATTTTCATAACGTTATGAGCCGTAACATACTACAAATGTGTCAGAGTAGCGTTAACGCTAGTTCGCTCATAATACTCTCCCGAGTCCATGTCGAGCGCCCTTACACAAACAAGGATTACTCCTAACTTGGAATACTTTATGCAAAGCTCTGCTACCCGCGGCCCGACTACGTAATATGATGAGGCTAATGAGACCGTTACAGCTTTTCAATAGCTGTTCGATTGGTGCGGATGGCACACAATGCTGGGTCAAGTAGTCTTGGATCAGCTCGAAACGAGCTTCTAGTGCGGAAACACTACAATTCCTCTTATACTGCCTTTCCGCCTCATAACTGGTGGAGGGCACTTCCGAGCTTGAGGCTAAAACGTTATTTGGCCTTTTTGCTTCGCAATTTCACTTGCTTGCTACCGGCTTTGAAATTGTTCTTAGTAAATAGAGGAAAGAGGCGGTCTAGTGCGGGTTTACTACAACATATTTTAAACTAACTTCTGAGTGAAAACGGTAGCCCATTTTTATGTCATGTCGAGGTCAAAAGAGTTGCCTAATTACTCTTCACGTTTCATCTTCGTGAAAGATAGATTGTAGCGACCCACCGCAGCTTGATGTCGAATGTTAGAAATCTTTGAAAATTTACGACTGTTCTCTACTATAATGCATGTATCTACACTTTATCTACACTTTGTCTACACTTTATCTACACTATATCTACACTATATAATATAATAAAGAGGTAAAGTTTGTTTTTTTGTTTGTAGGGGGTAATCTCTGGAACTACTGGTCCGATTGGAAAAAAAATAGCAACAATAGAAAGCTGCTTTACTCCTGAGTGACATAGGCTATATTTTATGTACGCGGGCGAACCCGCTGACAAAAGCTAGTAATATAATAAAGAGGTAAAGTTTGTTTTTTTGTTTCTTTGTTTTTTCGTTTGTAGGAAGTAATCTCTGGAACTACTGGTCCGATTGGAAAAAAATTAGCAACAATAAAAAGCTGCTTTACTCCTGAGAGACATAGGCTATATTTCATGTACGCGCTAGTTAGCGCGTAAAGCTAGTTATTCATATAAACCTTCTTCATGAATCACTCTATCTATTGGTGAAATCCAAATGAAAATCCATTTAGTGCATTTCGTTTATCCCGTTCGTACAGACAGTCGCAGTAGGGGACTATACCTATTTTATAATATGGAAGGAATGCGCTCCAGAATTATGTATATATGTAGGTAGATGTTAGAGATAAAACTTACCCCCAACACAACAAGGAAAATATGTTTCCGAGTTTAGCCTCATTGAGGATGTACGACAGCCCATGAATGTCTCTCTCCTAGGTTTACAAGCGTGACAGTTACACAATGATTGGTCAATAGGGCGAGGCGTGACTGGTGACTCAATGCACGGCTCTGTGACGCGGAACCACTATGATTCCGCTCATGTGCCCTGCTCCTAATCGAGTGCCCCACTCGGATGTCACCCGGAAGACACAATGATCATGGCCAGACAATAAGCTCGTGTTTGTTCACTAGTGTTGGACCGCAACTATGCTCCCGTCCAACGAATATTAATAATATTTCTCCAGAATTTGGCTCGTGACTCCTCCTAAGTTTTGGGGATCAGCCAATGTAAATAAGTAAAAAATATATAAAATTTTAATATCCGATTGGCTCAACAGGTTTCTTTGAAAGCTCCGATTTAATCCGGATTTAGTTTCCATTCTGGAAAAATTCTGGCTAAAGTTCAAAATATAACAAATACCTACGTGTTATTTTTTAATTCCGGGAATTATGAGTGAATACAACTCCAATTATAATATAACAGGAGCAGTACGTCGGCACCTGAAGTTGAGAGTATTGTCAGTCGTGAACACACTCAACACATTTATTGAACACGTTCTCGTTTCATTTCAAACTTGTCTGTCAGTGTCAATTGAACGCGTCGACCCGTGCTCGGGGTCCAATTAGCGATTTTAATAAATTGCTCTCTGTTGCATATAGTCTCATACCTTCCAAATGAACCGCGCGCCGCATTCCCCGGCCCTCCACTCTCGTCTCCTGCCAATCCGTGTCAAATTGACTAAATTTATGCAACTGCTGTTCCTCCAGCCGACCCTACGCATCAAATGTCATAATTGAGAGGGGATTGCATCTGAATAATGTATTATTGCAGATACAGCAAACTTGGAAGTCACAGTAACTGTCATCATTTTGGGCATTTAGTTACCACTTGGGTGTGGAGCCCTTTACAGCGAATATAATATTCACTTTGATTAAGGGTGTGATTAAGTATCAAAATAATAAGACGATGAAAAGGAGATTTAATTGGATTTAGAATTTGAGAATAATGATGTTGATGACGAAGCTTCATCATAGTAGTTTTGAACGTTATTTAGGCGTTATTTATTATTTAACGAACGTTATTTATTATTTACGCCATATCCTTTCATTTGCCCTTTGGATCATAAACACGGGTTACGGTAATTTTTTTAAACGTTTCTTCCTATAGCTCTAGTAAGCCTAAACATCTACACTGCGTCGACACGGGATCGGTACTTGTCGGCCAGACAGCAAACTAAGTACCCATTGCTCGTCGTCCGCAAGCCCGCTTCTTTTTTCTCCTTAAGTACCTACCAAAACAAAAACATTAAAGTTTACAAATATTATTATTATTTTCTACGAGATTGAGTGCCGTAAAAGTTTCAAAAATATTCCGAAGTAACATAATAAAACAAAGCATTGTGAAAAGAAAAGTTTTGTTTGTTTGTTAGCCAGGAATTTACGGGGAAAAGGCTGTTCGGCTTGCTACAAACACCGGATAGTGGGTTTTCAGACCCGTTCTAATATTATTATAATAAATAATATAATTATGTTTCACACCCGGCGGAAAGGGAAGCATAGTGGGGCGCGATATAATAATAGTAATGGACTTTTATTACACATTTTCATAAGTGCGTGCACATCTTGACACCCCTTTTATGAAACCGTTAAGTACCACCATAAAAGATTTTTTTGACGATAAATGTACGACCATTTTGTCCAATACTGTTAATTGTTTGAACAACGTCAAACAAAATGAAACTTGGCTACAGTTAAATGGAATCTTCCAGCCAGATCAGATGACTGAGTCTCAAAAGAGGTAACTACTTCCAATACGCTTTGGAAGCGGGAGACAAAGACATTCAATAATTGTCTTCTGTCTTCAAATAATACATTATTTTGTTGATGGAACAATAGTTTAGATTTCCTTCAACAAAATGGTACCTTTATCAGGTCAAACACCATTTTCTTAGAAGCAAATATTTTCACTTTCAATCGAATTACTTTCGACGGCTTTTTGTTATTTTAAGGCAATCTTGCTCCAACTTGTTTTACTGAATTTCGGGAATAGAATAGCATGTCAGCGATTCGCTCAGTCGACTTTATGAAATATACGCGGGAAAATAACCAACTGACATATTATTTCTGTTATTCTTTCATACTCGGATAAGCGCGAGGCACATTCCTACTCAATACGTGCTAGTCTTTGAAATACAACCAGTCAAGTGCCAGCCGCGGTTGCGCACTCAGCCTTGCGTTCTATTTACCTGTTTTCAGGATTAAAGTTCTCTCAACCTCAGCCTGAATTGATTTTTGTAACTGAAAGTATCAGATGCCTTGCTTGTCTATCGACAGAACGATCATGACGCGCCGATGATTCCACAATTAATATAACATTTCCAATTTTACCACAGAACAATATTGAAAATAAAAACTCTTTCCTCAATGATATCTTTTTTCGCAACCACCGGATAAACCCTAAAACAATATCGACATACATAATGTTTGCGTAAGTGTATTGTTTATCAGAAAGGGGATGAAATAAAATTTTGGCTGCTCATCTTGTTCGTGCACGCGTCGGTTTGGGGTCCCCCAAGTTTTTTCACCCTAATGATTTGCTGTAGGGTCCTTTTGAACCCATTGTTTATTTTGGAACGATCTCTGAAATTGTTTTTTTTACACTTGATGTCGTTGCGTATATTTATTTATACACATGTTTATGTCTGATATTTTCTTAGACTCGTGACGTTTCGTAGGGACGCTGTGTTAGAAATTGCGTTGATGAGTTTGTATAACAGTTTCAATTTACTGTGCGATAGGAGGGTAGATACAGCTAATCTGTCCCTCTCAAATAACTATTACTCTAACTATTATTAGCCTCCTAAATGGTCTACTTTACGATTAATAGAATGCCTCAATAGACGTCACTACAACAGAGCGGTTAATTTATTGGGGATGGTGATGCATGTCGTCGAACCGGCAAGACATTAGTAATAATAATATGGACATAAATGGGTAATTGATTCCGTAAATTCGGCAATTTTATTTAACTATATTTTGTTTCCATGGCTTTTTACTAATCAGACAATAGAATACACTCTTTACATCTCAATCTATTGTATCGCTATGATAGCTGCCACCCAACTCTAATCCTCAACCTTTTGTACACTAAATGAGGTTCATCAGGGATCACTCCTCCCGCAGCAGTCCTTAAATAATAATCCTTTAATCGCTTCTTACGGAACCCACGTGAAGGGAGCAACAATCACGGTCCCCTGGGAGAGCTGCGAGCCAGGAATAACCGACATGACTTTTGCTCTTTACCTAACTTATATCCTGCGAATAAAATCGCCCACTAACGTGTCTGCAGATAAACTTAATCTAAAAAAGAGTTTCGAAAAGTCACCAGACTCGTCACAAAGTTATAAATAGATACCCATTGTACCCACTCCGAAAAATTAAACTCCCTTCTTGGAATTCGGGATAAAACCGTAAAACATTTTCGACAATTACAATCACGCAAGCTGTCATCGCATTTCCATAAACCTTTCATATCTATCACTCAGCTTCATTCATACACTCGCAAACTTTTACATAATAACGCGGCCCGCTCGAGAAATTTATTTTCCTTATCGTTAAGAATTCCTTTCTAACGGATTATTGATAAAGTAATTTATTTACAAAATACGTATATTATGTAGATTCGTTTACAATAAATTTGTCTTTGGGTTGGGTAGAGAAAATATCGTGAGGAATCCACAGGATAATCGTAAATTGTAAAGGTGTGTAATGCCCTGGGAGTAGCAATAGATAGCGGGGTCCCGGCCGGGCCACAACTACCGACACCACGTAAATACATGAGCGCCTGCCGCCGATATTATCCGACGTCTGACTGGCTTAACTTACCTGCTACCTACCTCATCTACCTCCCGAATTATCTTTTTTATCTTTACGTTTTTCCGGCCGCTATTGTTCGCTTTGTTGTAAGAAACTGGTCATTTTCCGTATTCTTCTCGGTCATTTGCTCATTAGAGAATGTTTTATTTGATCCGTCAAAGAGGCTCTAGCTTTTTCTCAATCGCAATGTGCTCAGAAAATATGTGATTAATATAATAGAATGATTCGCCGTTTAGGTCGTGATGGATTTTTATGTCTTGAGATGAAAACGCTAACAACAACGATCTCGACGTTTAAATGCTACCTAAACTACGCTAACCGATCAGTTTTGACAACAGACGTTTTCAATTTAAATGATTTAAGCAGTCCATTTCACTACCGATTCGCTCGTCCTATAAGTAAATAAATCTCCTGACTATCTACTGCTCTTTATTTCAAGTAAAGATCGATATTAAGCAGCTATTTGTCGAGGAATCAATAAAGCAAACACATCGCCCTTGCTTCCCGCAGAGCGTGAGCAATAGAATCAGCTCGCACTCCCCAGAGCCTGGGCTCTGTTCTCTACAAAACACCGCAACGTCTAAATTGCCTCTGGCGACGCGTAAAAAGCAATGAAAGCATTTTCACATGACCAGTTTTCATTTCACCGACGCCCCTCTGATCCCTAAGGAATTTCAAATAGTATCTGCAGTAACTAATAATGCCGGGGGAGAGAGGGGACCTACCGAACCCTGCCATGCATCCTCGTAAAACGTATTGTTATTAGAACCATCAAAGAATCTAATATTTTATTTTATACCCATTTGAATTTTATTGAAGGGAAAGAAATACATATATGAAAAGTCTGTTAAAAATACAGGATGCAATAAATATGGTCGTCGAGATCTTTTTGACGTTTACAATACGCGAAAATAAATATCTATTGAATCTATTTATCATTGAGTCCTGGCAAGGCATTCCTACATAAAATCATAAGATTATTTACACCACTTATTTTCTAGTTCACTCATACGCTAGAAAGTTCAAAGGATATTTTTCCATCTTTCCTCGTATCGAGTCGCGTGAAAAAGATGAAAAATTAATGAGGTTAAAGTAGGACGTCTTGCGAGCTAAACAACGTGGATATAGATACTGGGCTGGAAGCGCCGCGACCGGACGGTGCTAGGCGGCCATGGGCAGGCTTGGCGGCCATGGGCAGGCCCGGCGACCGTGGGCAGGCTCGGCAGCGGTGGGCAGGCTCGGCGGCCATGGGCAAGCTCGGCTCGGCCTCGGACGGCCGTCACAACTGCAACCAATACATACGTACAGGATGAATACTTACCTACTCTATGTGATGTGCATTTACCGTTAACGCGGTTTACTAGCAACGGAAAATTCGATACGCAGAGTGAACATTTCATAAGATCATGAAATAATCTTGTATGTTGAAATCTGTTGACTACGCGATAATAAGGTTAGCTTCGCCAAAATTATATTCAACGTTACTTAATAATTTCTGATTATTACATTTGTATACACTTAATTAACGTAAGGAATTTAATTCCAATGTTTCCATCCCTCAGAAACAGACGTAGCTGAAGTTATTTATTTTAATTGGATTATTTTGGTCATGCTTTCTTAATAGGTAGTCAAAAATAAGAAAATACAGCTACCTTTTGTTATTTACATTATTTTGTGTCATTATAATAAGTACAGGAAGGCAATTGTTAATTGCTTTATTTGAACTTTTACTGCTTCGCTAAGCGTAGTTATTTTTAACTGGCAATATCTAGACAATGATTTTTACTTAGGCATCCTCGAATATTGTTACATAAGCAACCGTTGCTCACATGTGAGCATTTCTTTACCGGTGTCTCCGATGCACTTACACTTATTGGTATACTTGTCAAAAATTCTTGTATCCGAACTCCGGTAACGAATGAAAAGCGATTTTTATGGGAGCCGTCTCTTCCAATACTTTTATACCGGGACTTCGAGTTAAAAACCAGAAAACGTCTAAGGTGTAATTTATTGACGTCAAAGAGGTATCAGTAGGGACTTGGTACTTTATCTCAAATGTTGTTTGAAAACGGGAAGTCTGAAACTATAATGACTCTTCCCGACATTTTACTTCTGGGCACAAAAGACCCTCCCGGCAGTCCCGAGGGTGGAATCAGCCACATTGAAGGGTGGCTCTCGGCGCTACGTGGTCGCCGCCCCATACATAATATATGCATTATCTTAGCTACACAAATTGCTCTGACGTGACGAAACGTGTTTTATTGCTCATTTACCAACTACGAGACCGACATGTTTTGTACCATCTGCCTAAAGCTCGAGCGCGGCTTTGATTACGATTTCTGAATTTAATAAGATTTCTATGAATCGTAGTTCTGAGTTCAAAAGTTTTATTACTAGGTTCTGCCACCGGCTTCGCCCGCCTTAAAGTAGAACATATAACGTCTAAGTCACTCAGTAGTAAAGTAGCGTAATACCTACTAACCTGTAGTTTTTGAGTTTATGTATGTAGTTTATGTAATACAAATCTTTCCTCTTATAATATTAGTTTAAACTCTTGAGCACCAAGCGAACTCATTATTATAGCATATCCATTATTATCTTTCTATTTTGTCTCTAATTACGTTATTCAAAACGTTAAATATAAATAACATATTTAATGCAATATTTTGAATATTACTTATTCTCTTTTAGTTAGTGTAGACGTATTTACCAACAAAGTTACCGTAATTGGAACTAAAATATAAGTCTTCATTCAGTCTGTGCCTACATTACCTATCCCGTTACTCAAATAAGTAAGTATATACATACAGTTAAATGAAAATCTAACCAGTTGATATCTAGATATCTACTGGTTGGATTTTCATTTAACTCTGCTTCATGGATACAGAGTAAAAATAAACTATGTCTTAATAGAATATGGTAAAGCCGCCACTGTGAGTTTATAATTAACTTTAATTAAAGGCAAGCCGATCCAACTTTCTAAGTTTATGCTAGCAAGGTCTAAGTCACAAGTTGTCAAACGCAGAGGAGTGTGACTTCGTATACCTACTCTGATCTTCAACAATCTTCGACTTCACAGCACTTCGAACGCTGACCATTAAAACTTTAGCTTCGCTTATGAAAAACAGCCCTTGTTATTTTATTAACAAGTAGTTTCTAGCAGCGGCTACATTCGCGCGAAAGTAGAAAATATAATAGTCTATGTTATTCAGTGAACGTAACTCTCTAATACTGAAAGAATGTTTAACCTTTCGAACACTCATATTAGAGACATAATACAAACACAATAGCTGTGCGAACGCTGGCCTTCGCTTGGCCCTCAAGAGTTTAATATCGGTCCAGTAACTTATAAATTAAATCGTAACAAACAAATCTATCTTCTTTGTAATACTATTTTAGATACCGAATCAAATTACTTCGCTAGCAACACAGATTTTTCTCTTTGTACACTCGGATTTTATTGTACCAAAATAATATTTTTTATGTAATCACACAATATCAAACTAATCTCCTTACCTACCACTACATTGAAATTAAGCTGTCGGATTACGTGCTCGTTTTTCAACAGCCAATATTCATAAAAAAAAATCTTTTTGTTTAGCGTTTACCTTACCTGTAAAACAAATTAGAAGTATATGGCCCAGTTTAGTAAAACCACAAGTCCATAAGTAGATTAGTAAAGCACGCGACATTCGGAACTCTACAATTTTCCAAGAACTTTAGACTTAGGTTCCTCATTAAGCTAAGTAATTTTATAATTAGTACCTATTGCAAGCTAACTGATTGGCGTGGGAATAGAGCTCCTACTATATGTACCTGTACGTATGTTTACCTAACATGTTGTGTTTTCCCTTTTGTCTTGTCTAATGTCAAAACCATTTTCATACAACCGGGTTTTCCACGAAAAATCTACATGCCTTCCAATCTACGTGTTTTAGGAAAACATTTAGCTAACACGCATATTTATACGGTTTTATTATACTTTAATCCGTTTTACCGATTACTGTACCTTGTCTAAATGAAGACGGATTATGTTAATACTTCGGAATATGCTTTGTTGACATAAAGTTTATGCAAATATTACATAAGTTCGTATGTTAATCACGTATTAGTTTCTAGGAGGTCAGAGCTGAGAGTAGCGTTTAACTTAAGCGTATAATAAGCAAGGAAAACAGCCAGGGGTCCTTCACTTGGTTCCTTTACGAACGTGGTGAGTTTACGCGTGGAATACACACATAAGTAGTATTTTTTGAGGTAAATAACTTATAGAATATGTATATATTCGGCACATGTGTATGTTCTGGATTAGGGATGGCGATTCTTCCTAAAGAAGATCGAGAATCAAATTCACATGAACAAGAAACAATCCAGTAATAAATCGAGTTATCTTTCAGGTAACTACCGAGTAATAAAAATCGATTAGTCATCTTATGCTCTAGTTCTGCTATGCTCGATTTGAAAAATACGTACTAAAGAAAACTCTTTAGTAGGTAGCAAAACTGCTATGCACGCAATTCTTCGATTCTACGTAAACAAGTGGACAAAACAACCTATGTGCCCATGAAGGACAGTAACAAATGCATAGTCAACTGGAGTTATCAAAGGATTGCAGGGAATAATAATAACATTATCAAGGTCTCCCAATAAACAGGGATTAGTTAAAATTAAAATAGTTAACAAAAATAAGGATATCCCTCCCCCACACTCAGAATATACGGGGCTGAGCAGACTCTCCAGATTCCTCAACAAGGCAAATACTCGTCCTGGGTAAAATTTTTTTTACTAGCTGCACTTGACTGGATGACCACAACTTTGCCTTTTTATTGGGGGTACTTGGGGTCGGGTACTTAAAAAATGTTTGCCATCTTGGTCATGTCTAATGCCCAGTACCAGATGCCAACCCAAAACGAAGCCACCGCCTAGCAATACGACCAGAACAACCTAACTCCTGATGTAAGAGTTAGTACTAGAATGACCCTCCTGCCCGATGTAGGTCCTCACCGAGCGTGCGGAAAATAGGTGACTTGAAAATCAGATTTCGATTCATAATCTACCCATTGTTTAAGATCGATTTTCTTAACCTACAAAATCGATCCTTCGATTAAATAATGGCAGGCATCTCTATTCTGGATGGGCGCCTAGTGGCTGGGGGACATATAGATAGAAATAACTACAATAGGATTTTTTGCAAATGATTGGTCTCTGACGGAGCTAATGGTAAAATGTCAGCCACACGACCATTTCCAATTACACCTAAAAGATATTTAAAGGAATGAACTTTCTTTATATACCAATAATTCTTCTTACCTCGACAAGCCATATATATAATGGTTTCAACTTGATACCTGTACGCATTCCTGAGATAAAGGGTCTTGACAGACAGACAGGCGGACAACAAAGTGATCCTGTAAAGGTTCCGTTTTTTCTTTCTGAGGTACAGAACCCTAAAAATTACTAAGTATATAGTAGAAACTGAGCGTTCCGGCATCGGTAAAAAAATATCAATAGTGCAGCTTATTTCCAACCTAGCCATCACAAATAGGTCAGTAGGTACTTAGGAAATGGGCTCAAAGTTCCGTCAACAATTCACCGGACCACAACACTTAGGTGAGGCAGTAAGCTCAATTAGGTACTAACCGTACCTCTGCACCATAACGCACGATTAACTATAGATTCTAACTCTCTAGTTAACGTTTATGATGTTCGTAACTTAATAATAATATTTTCTATACACTTGCCCAGAAAGTGACTTGTTGCACTGCACTTAGTTACATAATGGCACTTATTAACTCCTCTCCCATACCGCACTAGTGCGATAGTGTAGTTAAAACCTTTTTGACTTTTTTGTTCCCAAAAACGGAAATTCATTCGGTAATTGCGTTCATGTTGTTCTTTTATGGTAACTCCAAAATTTTCCGATTTCCTAGGTATACCTTGGAAATCTGAAAGTTTGCGAAACACTGGAATTGTACTACCTGTATTAGGTAGGTACTCTAAAATTTCTAAAAACGTTTTACTATTTTTAGTTGCATTAAAAAACACCTGAAAAACGAAACTTTAAAGAAAATATCCGTTATCTACCTCTTCTTTCACAGTACCTACTAATAAGTACCCAGCAACTCATGAAAACAGCGTCTCCAAAGTTTCACTAAAACTTTGCTAAAGTAAATTAACTCACGTTAAAGGGGTTATTGTGCTTCTAAAGATGAACAATTTCTGTTTTCGTCAAAACTTTTAGAAAACAATATGCCAAAATGAATGCTGCATATATTATAGAAAGAAATTTATGATTCCCCTTAGCAAAAGTTCAAGACCGTCTTAAAAGTTTTTTGGGACTGTTTGAAGCCACGTGCACCATTGTGATGTAAATGAGGTAATAATGAACTACATAAATCTTGGATAACTTGGAGATTGGAAACTTGGCGATGAAATGCAGGAAGACCCCAATAAATAGGTGGCTTTCTGATGAGAGAAGCGATGAACAAGGCCGGAAGACTCTCATAACATTCGGTCGTTTCTATGTTAAAGATTGCCATTCGATACGACGAGGTTTGATTAAAAAAGGAAACTAGAATCCGAAATCTATGGGGGATCATAGAAAAAGCAAACTATTTGTAAAGGAAATCATTTGAGCGTGATGAGAAATAGCCATCGTTACTACAAACAATCAATTCGCTGTCTAGATTAAGATAGGTACTAGGTACTAACGTTTGCAAGGTATCGTTAAGACAAGGTAGGTTAGGGGAGGTGGTTTAGGTTACGATGAGGGTCGAAATTTTAACGGAACGGCGGATAGACAGCTGAGCAGCACATGCGGAGTCGATGCCTAAGTAACACGGGCGGGTTCCGAAGCCGCGGTAAAATAAAAGCCTAATTTATTCGAAAGAGTTCCCACAGACCAAGACGGAGGAAAACAGTCTTCAGCTTTATAATATTAACTTTATAATTACCACCGCAAAAAAGAGAATTTTTATAATAAGTTGCAGAATGTCAGGTACAGTCCTAAGGAAGGTATTTTCTAGTTGATCATCAAGAAAAAACCTGATTTTCAGTGCCAAGATTCTTAAAACCATATCAAGGTATAATATTACTAGCTTTTACCCGCGGCTTCGTTCCCGGCAACAGAAAAATGTGATAAATGAAGAACCGCTCGACCGATTTTGTGCAAACCATCTACTAAATAGTCCGAACAAAGAATAAAAATTTGGTTTCTATAGGTGACTATCGGCGGCAACCTCTCGCGCCGGGCCTTGGTTCAGGCCATGGTCCGCAGCGAGGAGGAGTGGCAGGCGGTCACCTCCTTCTGCGAGGCAGTAATGCTCGTAAAGGAGGAGGCTGACCGCATAAGGCAAAGGCAACGGCGCACTCGCCGTAGCCGTCGCCGCCGCGATCCTGCCGATATCCGGCCACCGTAGACACTGGCTTGCGGACGGTGAGCAATGGGTAGCCCGCCGTCCGGTCGTCTGGTAGCAGTCCGGACCGAGCCCAAGTCGTCGACGGCGCGTTTCGTTCCCGCGCGCCTCAAGGAGTTGTCAGCACACCGTAGGGGCCCAACAGGGTCGAAGCCTCCCGGAGCTGAGGGTTGATGCGAAAGCGTTACACCGGGGCTCTGGGAATAAGGCAAGGAAGGCACGGGGTAGGTTCTTTAGTCAGTAAGAGTCTGACACTGTTTCCCGCTCCGCCCAAGAGTGGGATTCGTCATTCGATGATTTTTACCTACAATAAAAAAAAAAAAAAAAAAAAATAGGTGACTATAGCCCTCCATTCTCGAGTAATACAATTACGACCTAAAGGGGCATTATATAGATAAGCCAAAATTGCCGATTGTAAGTTTTTTAAGTGATTATTTTACCGCAGACAATGATCTGCCCATTTTTACAATAAAGTTTGTTTACATTTTTTTTTAATTGGCATCTCTGTTGTGCCCTCATTTTGACAACTATTGACTTGAAACTAAGCGTAAATTTAATTTAGAAAATATGGTATTTACCAGCACCCTCAGCAGTCAGGTTGGCCAGTCTATATTCACGTAAAAGTATCATCGTTCAGTACAAATACTGAACCGGACGAGAACAACAACAAATAGATCTAAAGAGCAACAGTTTGAACTGAAAAAGAACAACAAATTGATCTTCAGTTCTGAACGTCTACTTGAATAAGATCAACGAAAAACGAAGTTTCGATGAAACCTTCACTTGTATCCTACCACGCCTCAGTTTAATTAGGCTCAACGCAAAGGTGGCTACCAACCACAGACACTAGTGGCGACTTAACATACTTTTTCATAAATATTTTGTATACGACGCGCCACACGTATCGCCGGTGACTGCCAGTCGCTACAGCAGCGTCCATGACTTGCTACTTTCGGTCACTACATGCCACACTAAATGCCGCCAACACCCGCCACTTTCACGCTGCTACACCCAACGCACTGTTAACGACTACACATTCAACCAGTCAGAAAAAAAAAACGCTGCTGGCTGTCGTTTGCTCCTTATATTGTTAGAAATGTGGCAGTTGCGCGCGATAGCCATCGGTTGCTGTGGTCCGTAGTCCGTTTGCGCCGAGCCTTTATTCCCGAAATTTCATAAGAACGAAATTTCGGAGAAACAGAGTAGACGTTCTGTTCTCTATTTTCTTTTAGTTTGGTCTCAATTAGAATCGGAAGTTAAGAATTGAATCGATCATGCGAATCGAACAGAAAGGGATTGCAGGTGTATGTGTACAGTAAGGGCCTCTATACCAAATTGGGATGCAATACGAGACTGCTTGGCCGGAACCTGCGATGCGAATAGCTAGGATGCGGATTGCTGGGATATGATTTCATACGGCAAAGCATCAGTTCAAGTGAGCCAATTATATTATATGAAACTAGCTTTTAGCCAGCGGCTTCGCCCATGTGGAAATAGGTTTTCGCACTAACTTTGGACACGCGTTTCATCCCTTTGGAAAATTCTCCATTTTGGAAAATCCTTTCTTAGTTTTCGCCTACGTCATAAAAGGAAGCACTGTGCAAAATTTCACACTCCTAATCCCAGTAGTTTCGGCTGTGCGTTTGATATGTCAGTTAGTCAGTTTCGCCTTTTATATACATAATAATAATATATAATGTAGATAACTGCCGCTGCTGCGCGAAACACATTTTTCGGCGGTTTTGTGAGCGTATAACATATCTGTATATTTTGAATCATTGAGGTGACCATACAATTCTTAAATTCAACAGAATCAATTCGCAATTTAACGATGCGATGTCTCATCGCACTTTTGTATTCAGGCTCTTAAGTTTAGTTAGTAAGGTTTTAATTTCAGGAGAAATTAAATAAAGTTTATTGAAGAAATTAATTTAGAAAACGTTACAACATTCTGTCTGTGAAGCTTCAATTATGTAAATAGGTAGCCTAAGGCTTTATATAATATTATCATCTAAATTGAGGTATAGTACGCGGCAAATAACTTGAACCCGTTACTATGGTTACACTGATACCGTTACTCGGTTACTGGGCATTTAACGTCGACCGTGGTGCTGGTTCAACTTATGTGTCAAACATTATATACATTTGCCTAAGATAGACAGGGGATAGATAAATTGCCAAGCTTTACAGGAATTACTACGGTTGCTAAGGAGAATAGTACTCTATTTTGCGGGAATTTAGGATTATATAGGTATTATATTGAGCCAACTCGTAACCGTCTACAATTTAATATCAAGTACAGTATATTAGATGTTGATAGGAGTGGGTGCTACATTGTATTTTAACATGACTTTGGTTTTGTCCATATTCATTTTTAAGACTCACTTTTTTGGAAGATCTACTGTGTTTTTAAAGCAATTTTTCTAGACTAAAATATTTCTTACCTTCTTTATTCAGGTTGGTCACGCTTAAAACTTTCATTGATTGTATTATTGCAATTTATAAAATTAAATACACATTTTTGAGGATGAAATCAAAATTAAATCAAGTATTTTATTGCATATTTTTTATAGATATGACGATTACGCCTTCTGAAATCAAAGATGAGGTAACTTCATTTTGTAAAAATCACACGATTACAGAAAAGTAAATCTATAGGTACTAATATTGTAAACGGGAAAGGTTAATATTTTTGTTTGTTAAAAACAAACTTAAAAATACTTAAAAAGTAACATATTATTTTATCACTAAATTACTTTGGGTTTATATGTTTCCTACTTTAACGCGGGTAAAGCCACTGGCAGAAGCTAGTGCTAAATAAATAAGAGTAGCACTGCCCTGATGGCAACGACCCCGTTCCAGGTTTAAATTCAGGCAGGCGTTTTACTTAAGTAGTAATGAGTTTCCTCTCCACAGCTCTCAAAACGACGAAAAACATCGTGAGGAAACCTTGCTACAAGAAATTCCTTGAACCAAAAATTCGAAAACATGAAATATCCACCAACGTAGTATGCTCACGGCTTACGGCTCACTCCCTCTTTTAGTGGAGCGGGAAATCGTGTCAAACTCTTTGTTTAGAACGGGAAGAGATTTCCAGGGAAAGTAAAATAATAAAAAAAATCACGTCTGAAGCTGAAGGTCTGTATTTGATGAAAAAAAACAAATGAACAACAAAACAAAAAAGAAATAAAAAATGTCATCTTTGAATGTACATTGTAAAAAGGTTTCATGCAGGCCTTCTCAAGGAGGTTGGTTTCTAAACATGCCCCCGGGCGTTGAAAGACCATCTTTCAACCAGAACCTTAATTTATTGGCAGTGGACATATCTTGCTGCACGCGCGACGTATAGTTCCATTGGCAGTTCTTATGTCGGCCACACGACTGATGCCATCACGTCCAGGGTATACTGCTGAGACTCGACCTAGTCGCCATTTTAGTGGTGGCAGATTATCTTCCTTTATAACAACAAGGCGATCAACTTCAAGAGCATCGTTTGATGATCTCCACTTCGTCCGCTGCTGAAGTTCCGAGATATATTCCTTGTTCCACCTCGACCAGAAGTGTTGTCGCAACATTTCAATTCTCTCATACCTCTTCAAGTGAGTAACAGAGGCAGCTTCGTAAGATGGCGCCGGCAAGGACGTGAGTGTTCGTCCTATTAGGAAATGTCCAGGAGTTAGCGGCAAAAAGTCGTTAGGGTCTGATGACAACGGCGTGAGTGGGCGCGAGTTAAGGATGGCTTCAATCTGAACCAGCGCAGTGTATAATTCCTCATAAGTTAAGTGACAATGTCCCAATACTCTTTTCAAATGATGTTTGACTGATTTAACACGTGCCTCCCAAAGACCACCGAAATGTGGAGCATAAGGGGGAATAAACACGAAGTTAATTCCTTCCGAGGCAATGTCCTCAGATAACGCGCTGTTGTTCGCCTTTAAAAATTGACCAAGAGCGCCTACAAACGAGGTTCCGTTGTCGGAATATATGTGCGTCGGTTTACCCCTACGAGATATGAATCGACGAAGTGCCGACAAATAATTATGACTGGTTAAGTCACCAACCAACTCAATATGGACTGCCTTCGTCGTGAAACAAACAAATAATAAAATGTAAACTTTTACTAATCGGCAACCATGACCTTGACGAGAAGCTGACAATATGGGCCCTGCGTAGTCAACCCCGACACATTCGAACGGATGACCACCGGACATCAGCCTTCGCTCAGGTAAGTTTCCCATGATAGGAGTTATCGGTTTAGCCGTGATGCGACTACAAATAATACAACTATGATAACATAACTTAGCCAGGTTACGCCCACCTATAGGCCAGTACGTATCCCTAATATGAGCCAATAATAATTGCGGTCCTGCATGCATTAAAGTTTTATGTACATAATTAAATAATAGTTTACAAAATCGATGAGTGGACTGTATGACTAATGGATGTTTTTTCTCGTAAGAAAATGAGGAATTTTGTAAGCGACCACCTACACGGATTAAATTATTTTCGTCTAAAAATACGTTCAATTTATTTAGTGGACTTCCTTTAGGTAAGCACTTGTTCTTAATTAATAATTGATATTCAGGAAATGATTCCATTTGAGATTGTTTTACTATTATATTTAAAGCATTTTTCAATTCATTTTCATTCAAATGTAAAGTGGTTGGTGGCTGCTTTTTACAAATATTAATAAATCGTAACATATATGCTACGGTACGTTTAAGTTGAGAAAGATTTGAAAAACGATTAAAATCAATTAAGAATGTTGGAGCATCACAAGTAGTTAACAAAGAAATCTCAGTTTTAACTTCAGGTAGCACTTCTACTGTAGTAGGAAAAGACGGCCATTCGCCTAAGTCCTGTGTTAAAAAGTCTGGTCCAGACCACCATAAGTCAAGATTCTGAATTTGACTTATATCTGTTCCTCGAGATACAAGATCAGCGGGATTAAGATGCGTAGGAACATGTCTCCAAGTACAATTGCTAGCGTTCGTTGCATCCATAATTTCCGATACACGATTGCGTACAAATGTTTGCAGCTTACTTGGAATCATTTTTAACCAGCCAAGCACGATTGTAGAATCACTCCAAAAGGTACTTCTCTCAATTGGTGCATTAAGTGAATCAATGACCTTTTTATGTAACCTCACTCCAACCAAGGCGGCACAGAGCTCAAGCCGAGGTATAGTAGTTGGTTTGATAGGAGCTACTCTACTCTTTGCTGTAAGTAACCGCACTGAGACTTCGCTATTCTTACTAATACTCCTCACATAAATACATGCCCCATAAGCAGTTTGTGATGCATCACAAAATATATGTAAATCTATAATCTTCCAAGAATTACACAAAACTAGACGTGGGATGCGTAAATTATTTAACAAATATAACTTTTCAACTATATTTTTCCATGTCTTAGCGAGTTCTGGAGGTAAAGAATCATCCCATGACAACTTGTGCAACCAAAGTTGTTGCATAAATATTTTCATATGTATAATACATGGAGATAATAAACCTAAGGGGTCAAATATTTGAGATGTGACTGACAAAACCTCACGCTTAGTCACATTTTTAGTTAATGACGTGTTACATATTGAATAAGAGAGCGTATCGGAATCTGTCAGCCAATTAAGGCCCAATGTTTTGTTTGGTTCATTGGAACCAATGTTTAAATTAAGTGATGATTCTGAAATTTGATCTGATGTAATAAGACTACTGTTAGATTTCCACTTTCTTAGTGGCATGCCAGCTGAAGCTAACTCAGCAGTGACTTTTTCGCGAATGTATGTGACGTCAGATATTGTATCCCCACCCGTGAGCAAATCGTCAACGTAAAAATCATGTATGATAACGTTGGCAATCCGTTCATCCTTACACTGTAATCCAATTTGTTTTAAACAACGAGTTGCTAAAAAGGGTGCACTTGCTGTCCCATATGTAACAGTGTTTAGTTCATAGGTTTTAATGGGTTCTGAAGGGTTTTCACGCCACATAATTCTTTGTAAATATCTATCATCAGGATGTACGGTCACTTGCCGATACATTTTTTCTACATCGGCACAAAGAATATATTTATGTTTTCTAAATCTTAAAAGTAGAGACATTAAGTCGTCTTGAACAATAGGTCCTACCATTTGAAGATTGTTGGATGAAATACCTGAAGTGGTAAGACTGCTGGCATTAAATACTACCCTTAATTTGGTAGTTGTGCTGGAAGCACGTAAAACACCGTGGTGTGGAATATAATATGCCAGTTGTTTTGGGTCAATTGTACATTCAGACATATGCCCTAATGAAATATATTCCTTCATGAAATCACAATAAAGAGATTTCAAACCTGGTTGACTTTTAAATCTACGTTCAATAGATAAGAGACAATGTTTTGCTCTAGCCATTGAGTCACCTAAAACATGAGGTGATTGTTTGAGTGGTATACGAACACAAAACCGACCATCGACAAGTCGAGTTGTGTTCTTCATAAAATGTTCTTCACACTTAGTTTCTTCCTCTGAATATGAAGATGACTGATGGGTTACTTCTTCCAGTTCCCAAAAACGCGTTAAGAGGTTTTGAATGTCACCTTCATGTGAGATTACTGAACTTGCATTAAGTTTTGCAAAGTTAGATTTATAACTTAGTGATGGTGAGGCCGATACTTGGACGCTATTTATTAATGGACCTGAAACTAGCCACCCTAGCCTAGTCTCAAATAGTATAGGTTTGCCCTCACCTAAACTAATTTTTCGCCGCCCCAAGAGATCCCAGAACACGTCTGCTCCTATTATTAAATCCACCGCGGATGGCGTGTGAAAATGAGGATCGGCTAAACAAATATCACTTGGTATATTCAAATTGTTAATTGATAACTTATGACACGGCACTTCATCTGTAATGTACGGTAAAACAAAGCAACAAAGATTAGTGGAATAGTTTTCACTTAAAGACTTAATTGAAACACTACACATTTTATTAATATTTGATGTAGAATTGTTGATGCCTTGCACAGACTCATTTACACAAATAGTAGGTAATTTCAATAAGTCACATAACTTTTCTGTCATTATACAGGAAGTACTGCCAGTGTCTAATATAGCTCGAGCGAGATGCTCACAATTATTGTTATCATAAACTTTTATTAAAGCCGTAGCTAAAAGGACTTGACTTTTAGTTTTATTGATAACATGAGTTGTAGAAAGTGCAGATAACGTAACATTTGTACTGGGCTTGTTTTCTGATGACTTGACGTCTACAGGTGCAGTGTCGTCAAATTGTGAAGTTGACGCACTGTGTATGAATTTAAGTGAAGCACCAGCCACATGAACTAGAGTATTGTGCTTACGCTTACATACTTTACAACCCTGAGACTTGCAATGATTTGAATAATGACCAGAACGAAGACAATTGTAGCATACCTTGTATTGAGGCAGCAGTTCTAGTCGTTTCTCATTGCTCATACCAAGAAACTGAGGACAGGAAAATAAAGCATGTTTATCAGTACAATGCGGACATGAAACCTGGGTAGTGATCTTATTATTTTTACCTTTCTGTGACGGTGTATCACTGCTCAGAGATATCATAGTTTTGTGCTTAGTAGGTTTAGAAGTTCCAATATTATTATTAGACTGATTGCGAGACATATCTATTGTCTCTAACAAGTCTGCACGACTTCTTAAGAAATGAAGGAAATCTTCTAATGTTATTGATTTATTTTTATCTAAATGACCCTTTTCTTCTTCCCACTGACGATAAGTTCTCGAATCTAATTTATGAGTAACAATATAAATTATCAGCGTATCCCAAGACTTGGTTGGTTCGCCTAAAGACTCTAATGCACGTAGATTTTTATTTAAAGTATCAATGATACGCTTTATAATATCTGAGGATTCTTTGTTAACAACTTCAATATTAAATAAGGCTGCGACATGGTTCTGAATGAGAAGTCGCTTATTATCAAACCTTTCATTAAGTAAACTCCATGCAATGGAATAATTGCTAGCAGAGAATTCAATCGACTGAATAACTACGGCAGCTGTCCCTTCCAAGGAAGCTCTAAGGTAGTGAAATTTGTTAACTTCATCTATTTGATCATTCAAATGTATTAGGCTTGAAAACGTATCACGAAACTCTAACCACTTGTCATACGTTCCGTTAAATTTAGGTATTTGGATGGTAGGTAACTTAACCAGTTTATTATTGCTAACACGAGACAACTTATCGTCATTAACAACATCGTGTTTAGCAATAAAAGTTTGTGCCTTGGCGATTAGTTTGTAATATAAAGATTCGAAATTATCACGTTCGGATAATTGTACCTCAAGGTCCTCCGCAATACATTCCAACCTTAACTGAATCTCGTCGTACTGCGAATAAACAAGTTCAATCTTACCAAGGCGTAACTGCAGCTCGCTGACCTGGGTTTGCGTCAAAGGATCCTCCAAACTCTCTAAATATTTCGAAAATATCGTTAATCGCCCTTTAAAACTTGCTCGTTTTTTGATGAGCTCCTTTTCCTCCTTATCAGTCATTCTTTGGGAAGCAGATGTGGAACCAAACTGAAACATTACATGGTCAAATGAACTTAAATATTAAAAAAACCTAATGAGGTTACAATTAAATCTGTTAAATCTGCACATTAAACTTTACTACATTAAACATAAAATAATTATAAGGGAATTTAAAGTAACTATTAAATTGAGTGGCACTTATTATTGTGTATTTTTTATGATATCTAATGCAAGATAATAAAGGAAACTGTTTAAAATGATGGTTAACATAGAACAGAAAACCTAGTTTGCTGCTTAATTACCTTTGACAATAGATTAATATGTGAAAGAAATAGACTTTAAGTGAAAATGCACATGAACAAATAAAATTATGCTAATAGTTACTGACCTTGACAACTCCATAAAATATAAAACACTACCTGAGTAATGGGTTCTTAAATAAAAGGAAATAGAATAGGTACTGCACTGGCCAAATATCCTTAAATGTCCTTTTTCTTGGATGGCGTCGCTGTGACCCTTTGGACTTTGACCGGCTACTCACGAATTTCCAATTGGTAGTATTTTCTAATATATTGTATACTTCCTGGTGTTATTGTTATTTATGATTCTCTTATCCGGCTCACTTGGACCAAAATATGTTTAGAACGGGAAGAGATTTCCAGGGAAAGTAAAATAATAAAAAAAATCACGTCTGAAGCTGAAGGTCTGTATTTGATGAAAAAAAACAAATGAACAACAAAACAAAAAAGAAATAAAAAATGTCATCTTTGAATGTACATTGTAAAAAGGTTTCATGCAGGCCTTCTCAAGGAGGTTGGTTTCTAAACACTCTTACCAACTAAACAACCCACCCCGATTCTACGTTGCCTTTATACCAGGGTCAGAACCTTCCTCTCAAACTCAAACCCTTGACCACGGTTGTCTTCGACCAGCTTTGACCCTTCTGCAGGTCCCTTCGGCTGATTATATATGCTTATGAAAAGCCAAATTGATTACTCAACACATAAAGTAAAAATTTGTTTTCCAGAATCATTCACATGAAAAACTGAAGCTCATTTTTCTTGTTTCCAAAACGAGATATTCCGCCGAATATTAACGCCATAACGGTAGGTCCAATTGTTGAGAAATGAGGTGTCAAATCCTCTTGAATAGGGCTGCGCTTAGAAATGGAAGAAATGAAAATGCCAACAACGAAAATTGTCGAGGGAGGCATTTATAGTAAATTAAATATTAAAACCTACGTGAGTAATATGATATGATATTTACTAGAATATCATTATGTGAGATGTAAAAATAATTCTACTTCTGAAAGATTAATCTTGTTTGTTCACAAGAAATGTTTCTTATTCCTGACATCTTGTAACAATACAATTGTTACATTTTGTAACATAAATAACTAAACAACTACGTACATTTTTCCATGTTTGAATAAAGATAAGGTTAGTTACTACAAATCACTAGTATTTAAAAAAAAAACTTTAGCGAATAATTCTTATTGTCCCTAACTTAGGTTTACAATCACTAAATTTATAATCAGAAGCTCATTTTTAAACTATTTCTGTAAACCCCTACCTTTTTCTTCCCGCTACTTGAAATTCGTGACCGAAAAGACTCTCAGTTAGACCTTTTTCGTTACGATAAAATAGGTTTATATCATAAACGCGTGACTGGCACTAGTATAGTAAACATTGTGTAAAAATAGTATTTTAGCGTCCTCTATTAGTGTTCAAGATTATAGAGTACGCCTACATGATATTGAGTACAATACTCTATTTAGGAGTACGGTTAGCAAAGAGTTGGGTGTTTTTTTTATGGTAGGTAATCCAATGACGAATCCCGCCCTTGGGCGGAGCGGAACACAGTGTCAGACTCTTACTGACTAAACAACCTACCCCGACTACTGTACTTACTGACTAAACTACCAGGGCTAGAGCCTTCCTTTCAGACACGAACCCGTGGCCCCAGTTGGCTTCGACCCTTCTGCTGGGTTGCGGGTTATGTTCCTCCACAAAGAGCTGTTAAAATTTTTGGATGACTTGACCCCACCTTAAAAAAGCCACTGCTGAAGGTAGATAGGAAGGTAGTTACTGTAACTGAAGTAGTAAACCAGAAAGACACGGTGAAGCACACAGTAGAGGTGTGCTCCACTCAGGAAGAGCATGGCCATGTTCGGCTCGGGCCAGGCCTTGGTACAGGCCGTGGTCCGAGGAGGACTGGCAAGCGGCCGCCTCTCTCTACGAAGCTGTAATGCTAGCAAAGGAAGACGCCGCCCGGATAACGCAAAGGCGCTTATGATCCGACGCCACCAGGATTCCGATCCCGATTTCCGGCAACCGTAGAAACAGACGTTCGGTATCTATATCGTAATCGTTCGGTAAGGGACCAAGCCTAAGTCGTCGCCTTATCAGCAAACCGTAGGGATCCTGCAGAACGATCGAAGCTTACTGGGGCTAAAGGTTCGAGTCTGCAAAGAAGGCTATTGTCCCAGGACAATGCAGACTAAGACCAGATGTACCAGATAAAGGCAACGTAGGAACAGGGTAAAAAAGAACACGGTAAATAAGTTGAACAAAAATGGCCGCCGTTGCTATGGTTACGCGCAGCCCCCGCTGAGCCGCACTTCGATTAAAACCCGAAAATCTGTTACTGCGCATTTGAAAGGCGATCGCCATTTTGGTAAAACTTCTATACCAATACTCACCTATACTATATATATAAACTTGTATTTTAAGTAACTACATATTTCTATAATAAGAAAATTGCTGAAAAAACTTCAACACTAATATTCCACAAGTTTTACACAATGCCATCTAGTCCTCCCCACCTAAGCAGAGTTTGTGTTATCAGTACTAGACAACTGACACACAAACTTATATATTTCTAAACACAATATATTTTAGATACACTAGCTTTCTGCCAGCGGCTACGTCCGCGTGAAAATAGGTTTTCGCACAAACTTGGGATACGCGTTTTATCCCTTTAGGGGGTGACTTTTGGAAAATCCTTTCCTAAGGTTTCGCCTACGGCATAAACGGAAGCTTTCTGCAAAACTTCACACTCACACTACTACTCACTAATCCCAGTAGTTTCGGCTGTGCGTTGATATGTCAGTCAGTCAGTTTCTCCCTTCATATATCATATACTAGCGACCCGACCCAGCTTCGTACGAGTACTAATATTGAATATATTATGCATGTATGACACACATAATCCTTCCTCTTGAAAAAAACTGCATCAAAATCCGTTGAGTGCTTTTAAAGATCTCTAAGCCTATGTATATAGGGAAAGCAAACTTTGTTTTATACTATGTCATGATATAGATAGATTAGACCCTGGCTCATAACAGATGAACACTCGCCCGACCATCGACAAGCTCTTCAACATAAACACAATAAACCAACCCATAAAAAAATCAAGCACCAATTCAATTATTCAATGGGTCTTGTTCTAGGTAACAATTCTTTACACCTTTGTACAACGAAACGGTGTATTTTACGTTCTATAGAGGAAAATATAAGTAGGATCATTTTAGTTCTTTCGCATAGCACCGTTTGAGCTATTTACCAGCTTCCCCGCTAACAAAGCATTCTACATTGCGGTTATGTCGGTCGGTGCTCGGCGCTTTGTAGGTATTTTCCCATTTTCAAGATTTCCAGCGAGCGTTGAGGTGGCGTAACGACCGATACCACTTACAGTATTGACGGCGCGACAGGCTCAGTGGCTGGGCTCTGCGATACGGACCGTGAGTTCGATTGCCAAGAGTTTTGTAATAATATTTTCAATACACTTACTAAGAAAACCGCTCTTATTCCACCGCTTAAAGGCACGCAATAGACTATTTTCCGCACTAGAGCGAAAAAGAGCGCGTGCTCTCCCCGCCTCAATTTTATTTTAATAAAATAATTAATCGCATCAGGCTGGGCGCGGGTGGATCCCCCCGAACCGCAGATCATTTGATACACGTGCAAATTTGTCACTGCAGCCCTCGGCTTCATAACACATTTTTTTTTTATGGTAGGTGAAAATCGTCCAATGACGAAACCCGCTCTTGGGCGGAGCGGGAGACCAGTGTCAGACTCTTACTGACTACAAAACCTACCCCGTACCTTCCTTGCCTTATTCCTAGAGTCGAGGTAACAGTTTGCACCACCCTAGGCTCCTGGAGGCTTCGACCCTGAAGGGCCCCTGCAGTTTGCTGACAACTCCTTGAGGCGCGCGGGAACGGTGCGCGCCGTTGACGACTTGGACTCGGTCTGGACAGTTACCAGACGACCAGACGGCGAGCTACCCATTGCTCACCGTCCGCGAGCCAGTGTCTACGGTGGCCGGATATCGGCAGGATCGCGGCGGCGACGGCTACGGCGAGGGCGCTGTTGCCTTTGCCTTATGCGGTCGGCCTCCTCCTTTACGAGCATTACTGCTTCGCAGAAGGAGGCGACCGCCTGCCATTCCTCTTCGCTGTGAACCATGGCCTGAACCAGGGCCCGGCGCGAGAGGTCGCCGCCGCCGATCACCCCCACGAGAACACGGCGATGCTCTTCCCAAGCAGGGCACACCTCCACCGTGTGCTCCACCGTGTCCTCCGGGCTCGCCTCACAGTGGCGACACCCGGACGTCTCTTCCGCACGAATCCGATGCAGGAATCTCCCGAACTTCCCACATACATGGAATGACAAACTTTCTGCACGAGTAGCAAAATGTACTAATGCATGACCTACAGAGTCAATAAAATAAAAAAAATAAAATAAAAAAAACTTTATTACATATCATTTTGTCATATCATTAGACATAAAAATGCCTGTATTTGAAGGCTCCGCTCTTCCCTTACATTATAAATATGTAACTGGGCAAATAACAACAAACAAAACAAAACAAAAGGAACAATAATAAAACAAAAAAAAAAGGTTAGAAAGAAAGTATGATAAAATGTATATGTGCGTGAGTGTGTTGAGGAGGGTCCTTGTGTGTTGAGTGTTGTGTATGTGTGTGTAATGTGTGAAAGAGGAGTTTTTAATGTATTTTGTATGATAAGTCAAACGTTGCAAAAGTAATTCCGTATCTCTATAACTTAAATTTTGTAGCCATACCGTTAATAATTTTTTGCATTACATTTTTTTTTTTATCATAGATATAAAGATATTTATTAATTTTATTATATAAAAAAAGGCTGACCGGCTTCTTATATTGTCTGCTGGCAAATTCTGTTTTAGTCGTGGGGACGTTTACTATGCAGTGTTTTTTCTCTTTTCCAGTATTTTAGGGTTATATGGTGTCTCTTTGTGCATTTTGAGAATGATTAGAAGGATGTACAATTTTCTCACCGTCAACAGATTACATAATTTGTAAAAGTTTTCAGTGGGGAAAATTCTTTTTTTGAAGTACATCACCTTCAGAATCGCTCTTTGAGCGCGTTCCAACTCTAGAAACCCATACCGGTATGCAGTATATTAAAACAGACTGGACTAAAGATATATAAATGTCATTTAGTAGATTTCTTTTACTATTACTGACACACTTATTATTTTTTATCTTTATTTACATTTATACTCCGTAGTACAACATATCTCAGCTCTTTAAAAATCCATATTAGTTTTCGTACCCTACTCATGACTTTTTCTAGTTGAGGATACCAGGAAAGACAATAATTACTACCAGATATTTTGTATGGGTTACTTGTTGGATAGTAGGACAGTTGCAGGAATCAAAAGTCAATAGTAACTCTGTACCCGTTCTTATTGTTTGCACCGCTAATAGTAAATAAAAAATATATTTCATTGGATGCGTTGCCAGTATATTTTTTGTTGTTGTATTAAGATTTAAACTATATGTGACGTCCTCCAGTTGCCACGTAATAATATCCTACATTAGTAAAATTTTTCATCGTCTTCGGAAGAGAACATTACTGTTTTATATATTATGATGCCTTGGTATACATTGGACAATAAAGTATGTAATAAATGAATAATATTCCCACTGAAAATCCTATCACTCAACAACCAACCAAATATTTTTAATCAATTATATTTATATCGATTATAATAAACACTATTGAATAAACATTTTGATAAAACTCAAAAGTTATTTTAGGCCTCGACTTTCGCCATACGATAAGAAAGTTTATTAATAACAGTAGCATGTGACATGCAATTGCGGTATAATTCTTTTCTAACGGGAACACATTTATAAGCTGAATCTATTTTCTAAATCTACTGGGTAAAATTATATTGTCTAATACTTGTAAATGTTATACATGATTACATAGTATAAAACAAAGTTGCCCTGTCCCTATGTATGCTTAGATCTTTAAAAGTACGTGCAACGGATTTTGATGTGGTTTTTTTAGTAGATAGAGTGATTCAAGAGGAAGGTTTATGCAAAGCTGGGGCGGGTCGCTAGTTATGGTATAAACGTCATAGGACCCGTATGCCCGCTGAATTATGTAATCAAAATAAAACTAAACTCATAACTTTTTTTAAAGCTTGAAGTTATGAGTTTAGTTTAGCTAGTCGTTTTAAATACTAACAGCCGTATTTATAAACAATTAAAACTGATTGCTTGAGTAAAAGTAACTACTTATACACCGTGAAATTTAAATGGTTGTTTTCCCGAGGCAGAATAACTTGCCATAAGGAGTACTTTAGAAGCATACAGTAAAAATAAAAAAATAAAGTTTTTTTTTCATAAATAATTATTAAAAATATTCATCAACTCAAAAAAGCGAAAACAATAGTAACATAAGACGTAATTCGTAGGTACTACTAGAGTCGCATGAGCAGCACGCCGTCAAAGGAAACCGATTCATTCAATATTTGAACCAAAATAAGCTCTCGCACATTGTGATACGTCATAATTAACTTGCACTCTACAGGTCCATTTTTTGTTTTTAATATTTTATTTTTTTATCAAACGTTCGTATTACCAAGTCACAACCATTTCGCTGAGGGAAAACAACCATTAAAATTTCACGGTGTATAACAATTTGTATTCTATACTGCCGTGCAGACACTAAAACGCAGTAAAATAGCGTATTTTCCTATACTTTTACTGCGTTTTAGTCTCTGCACGGCAGTATAGTTGAGATTTTTTTTTTTAAATTAACGAAGGTAAATCGAATGAATGAAGGTGAGGTGGTGGTTGAATGTGATGTCTCTCTGTCACTCAAAGGTTTGCTGGCAGAAAACTCATTGTTGAGTCAAGCTCGCCTTTGTACATCAATTGTCAAAAAATGTTTTACTGTAAGTTTGTTTGTGTATAATTAAGAATTAAGAAGGTTTCTTGAGACCCAAGCGAATGCCGGTTTTCACCCACCTATTGTGTTTCTATTATGTCTCTAATTACGGTATTCAAAAGCTATTAGCTATTATTTACTTAGCGACGTGTAATTACTTCTTTATATTTACGGGTATTAGTGTTAGTTTATACACCGTGAAATTTAAATGGTTGTTTCCCCGCGGCAAAATGACTTGCCATAAGGAGTACTTTTGAAGCATACAGTAAAAATAAAAAAATGAAAAGTTTTTTTTTAAATAAATAATTATTAAAAATATTCATCAACTCAAAAAAGCGAAAACAATAGTAACATTAGACGTAATTTTTAGGTACTACTAGAGTCGCATGAGCAGCACGCCGTCAAAGGAAACCGATTCATTAAATATTTAAACCAAAATAAGCTCTCGCACGTTGTGATACGTCATAATTAGCTTGCACTCCACAGGTACATTTTTTGTTTTTAATATTTTATTTTTTTATCAAACGTTTGTATTACTAAGACACAACCATTTCGCTGAGGGAAAACAACCATTAAAATTTCACGGTGTATAAGTACTGAGGGTAGAACAACATTGGGTCTACGATAGTCACACACGATCTGGGCGCTTCAGTTTCTATACATATTATATGGCAACTAGACTTGTAGAGCTACATTAGACCCACGCCACACGATGTGACTATATACAAATCAGCCCCCCTAGACAAGTTACAGTCTTATCGTTTAGAGTTAGCGCTCGTAGTTGGCGACGCCCCCAATACCCTTGTTCGGACGTCATCGAATATCAACAAAGGAAATCGGGGGCTTGACTATCAACGCTAACTCAACAAGCGCTAATTTTTTTTGTAACCCTCACACAACGCCGTGTAGCCTCAAGCTAAGCAGAGCTTGTGTTATGAGTACTAGACAACTGATAAACATACTTATATATTTCTAAATACATACATATTATAGATAGATTACACCCAAACATAGAACAAATGATCGTGCTCATCACACAAACATTTGTCCTGGGTGGGAATCGAACCCACGACCTCCCGCATAGCAGTCAGGGTCACTAACTACTAGACTGACAGGCCAGTCAAACTCTAAAGTTTCTAAACGAAGCGATTGTAATTTGGCTAGGAGTAGTGTGCGTCGGTCTACTGTAGTTCCGGCTTTAATCGGTACTTTGAATAACCAACGTAAAAGTTAAAAAGTCAAAGTCAAAGTCAAAGTATTTATTAGTGTGCTTTTTGGTGATACAGTAGGTCTTATAATTAATTTTTGGTAACTCAAAAAGCTACCCATTAGGCATACACTATTTAATAGGATAAAAAAAAGAAAAATTAATTAAAATTGATATACATTGGAATACAAACATGTCAAGAGTTAGATACAGTAAAAATTTAGAATACAATTTATTATTATTAGTACAAACATTAAAATCAATTTGTCAAGTTCACATACATATATTGTCAGCTTATAACATTTTGTCGAAAAGGAATTCGTCAATGGTTCGTCGTGGTGGTTGATTAAATATTGTAGAGTATAATTTTAAACATATAAAATATCGAGATTTGTTTTTCAAAAACAAATAAGATGTCTAGAACTGAATGTAAGCTTTATATTTTAACTAGCGACCCGTTCCAGCTTCGTACGGGTGCAATAGTGATATTAAATATATTGTACTAGCTTTTGCCCGCGGCTTCGCTCCCGTGAACTGACTACTCTACCCTATTATACCCTATTTCTTTTTCTTCATAAGAACCTTCTCCTAACACTAACAAACGCAACAAAAAAAGAATTAGCGAAATCGGTTCAGTTATTCTCAAGTTTTGTGCTTACCAACACATTTTGCGATTCATTTTTATATATAAGATTATACATATAAATCTTCCTATTGAATCACTCTATCTATTAAAAAAAACCGCATCAAAATCTGTTGCGTAGTGTTAAAGATGTAAGTATACATAGGAACAAAGCGACTTTGTTTTATTATACTATATAATAAAATAATAATGATGTTGGTACTTGACTGTCGAATTGTAAAGGTTTGTGAGAAATTGTTTCTGTGAAGAATAGGCCTGTACTTAGTAATTAATCTTCATCCGATCAATGGCGGGCAAGGTATTGTTAGAACATAAACTGATTTCCTAGACCTAAGTCAATCAAGACCATACCTACATTGTTCTCTTTAAAAACGATTATTGTTGTTTATTTTTAATCATGTACTTATTTTATAGTTTCTGATCATGGTACTATACTAATATACTTACTTATAATATTATAAAGCTAAAGAGTTTGTTTGTTTAGTTAAACGCGCTAATCTCGGGAACTACTGGTCCGATTTGAAAAAGCCCCTTTCTCGAGGAAGGCTATAAACTATATAACATTACGCTACAACATACGGGAGCAAAGCAGTAACTATAGATGCGGATGAAACAGACAGCTATAGTGTGTAATAAAATACGAATTTAATTTATCACGAATTTTTCCCTGTAGATTGCTAAAGGTCAAGTCCTAACTAACAAGTGGGCTAAAATGCCAAATGGGCTACTGGGTTCTGCTACATTTTGAGATATTTGTGACGGTCGGGAATCAACGGAACCCTACTCTGAGCGTGGCCCGACACGCTTTGGCCGGTTTTATTTATACATAAGATACTAGCTTTTGTCAGCGGCTTCGCCCGCGTACATAAAATATAGCCTATGTCACTCAGGAGTAAAGTAGCTTTCTATTGTTGCTAATTTTTTTCCAATCGGACCAATAGTTCCAGAGATTACCCCCTACAAACAAAAAAACATAAAAACAAACTTTACCTCTTTATTATATTAGTGTAGATGATGGAACTTTCATCAGCAGGTATACAGAATAAAGTAGAATAATTCAGTTAAAAGCATGTGAAAAGCCTAATCAAATTCAAACGCAACCCTTGACAGATAGCTGTTGAATATTTTACGCGGCTTTTTGTCTTTGGCAGTGGTAGAATATCATTTATTTATAAGTACATAGAAATTGAAATAAATGCCACCATTTAATTTACTCTGAGGCAAAGCTGACGAAAGCCGGTATCTATTTTGTTGTGTGTGTACTTGTCAATTTATTTAACTTTTACATTACATAGATTGTTTTGTTCAATTTTGAAGATAATTGCTGTGAATTTTCTTCAGCGGATAAACTACCGGATATCTGCCATTACAATTATGAAAGGAAAGAATGAATGTTTTAATGATTGTATTTATTGTGAGCATTTTTATATAGTGTAGGACTTACGCCTGCCCCCTTAGCCAAGTTACAATCGTTTCGTGACGAGTGTCTCTACAATCGAAACGCCTCCTCGTAAGTATTAGTTATAGGTATCATAAAGCTGCAGGATGTAGCGATGATCTTTGCAGAAACGATTACATTTCATTCTGTCATTTTGAAAGATGTGAACTTGGCTACTAATTTTGTTGAAATGAAATTGCCATACACTTGAATAGTTGTTTACTAGAGTTAACGATTGTAGATTTCTGCCCCCTAGCCAAGGCGATGGCTAGGAGGGCAGTTATTTAGTTGAATTTGGAAGCTGCTCGATTGTTTCAAAAAGTTACCACGGTCTTGGAACGCAAATGGACAACGGAGGATGAGGTTTGTTTTAGTCAATCAAAATCTGACATTACCTACCTCTCAATTCACCCAGAGCAGGTGAATAAATTTGATGAAAATCGCCTTCTCTCATTGCTTTTTTAGTTTAATCTCTTAAACTCCATCCTAAAGTTGTCACCAGACAACTTTAAGATGGAGTATTAGCTTATAGCGATATCTACCAAGATATCGCTATAAACGATAAGACCGTCACTGTACCCTGTACCCATAGATATAAGTTACGGTAACATTGTTACTATTTTGGTGTACAATAAAGTTTTATTCTATTCTATTATTAGATATATACTAAAGTACCTCCTACGATCATATGTACCAAATAATATTTTGTATAGTAAATAAAGCATTTTGTATTACATGTAGCTACATAAAATTAGTATAATAGTAGGATATTTTATTTCCTCAAACATGCGTGTGTATGCAGACATAAAATAATACATGCATGCAGGATCTTAAATAGAAGTGGCTCACGATATGTCTGCCATTTTTCCGGGCGAGCGTATCTTCTTTATTATATTACTAGCTGTGCCCGCGACTTCGTCCGCGTGGAATAGTTATTTTGGGCATCATATTTATTTTTGCAAACAACCTCCTCAGCTTTATAAATTATAGCTGTTACCCACGACTTTGCCCCTGTCAATTTCTGTTATTATTTTAGACAATTAAGTTTTTAAAAGAACATAATTATCTAAAAGTACTTTATAGAGCTACACCCCAACTTGGGCACGCCATAATCTCGGCGCTAAGTTCCCCTCTTTGAGGCGTGATGTCTATCACGGCATCCTCACCTTCCGCATGACGCAGGTTCTCACCGGACATGGGAAGTTCAGGAGATTCCTGCGCGCCGGATTCGTGCGGAAGAGACGCCCGGGTGTCGCCACTGTGTGGTCAGCCCGGAGGATACGGTGGAGCACACGGTGGAGGTGAGCCCCGCTTGAGAAGAGCATCGCCGTGTCCTCGTGGGGGTGATCAGCGGCGGCGACCTCTCGCGCCGGGCCTTAGTTCAGACCATAGTTCGCAGCGAAGAAGAATGGCAAGCGGTCGCCTCCTTCTGCAAAGCAGTAATGCTCGTAAAGGAGGAGGCCGACCGCATAAGGCAAAGGCAACAGCGCCCTCGCCGTAGCCGTCACCGCCGCGATCCCGCCGATATCCGGTCTCCGTAGACGCTGGCTTGTGGACGATGAGCAATGGGTAGCTCGCCGTCCGGTTGTCTGGTAACAGTCCAGACCGAGACCAAGTCGTCGACGGCGTGCACTGCTCCCGCGCGCCTCAAGGTATTGTCAACAAACTGTGGGGCCCTTCAGGGGCGAAGCCTCCTGCAACTGAGGGTTGGGCGAAAGCGTTATACCGGGGCTCTGGGAATAAGGCAAGGGAGGAACGGGGTAGGTTGTTTAGTCAGAAAGAATCTGACACTGTTTCCCGCTCCGCCCAAGAGCGGGATTCGTCATTGGATGATTTTTACCTACCATAAAAAAACCCATCCGCGCCGACCGCAAGCAACCCCACTCCTCGCCCGCCGGCCAGGCGCAGCGTCAAGTTTTGCACATCATGCATCGCGTGTGAATTTTATATCGGAGTTAATTTAAAAATTGTAATATCTTCTAAGATTTTCATTAAAATTAAATGATGTCAAAGACAATTTTGTTTACAATTACATACTCTTAATCAACAACACATTTATTTGGATAAAGATTATATTATTATGTTGATACAACTCTAACAAATAATCGGTAAAAATTGGCTAAATTTGATTCCCATAAAAACGGTTCTAGTAAGTTAATCTTAAAAGATAGACATATACTGTCGCGGACATTTTTTTAGATCATTTTAAGAGGAATAATTCTTTTATACATATTTTTTTGGTATCTTAAACCGTTTTGGCAGCGCACGCAACGGAAGCCCTCAAAGATGAATAATTTTCCCCGTTTTTTCCACATTTTCCGTTGTTTCTTCGCTTCTATTAGTCGCAGCGTGATGTTATATAGCCTAAAGCCTTCCTCAATAAATGATCTATTCAACGCAAAAAGAATTTCATTTCGAACCAGTAGTTCCTGAGATTAGCGCGTTCAAACAAACAAACAAACAAACAAACAAACTCTTCAGCTTTATAATATTAGTATAGATGATTTTTTTTTAATCTTACATTTACACATTAATAACACATTTACAATTACTTTTTTTATTGCAATAAACTAGTGCTTGACTGCGATCCCACCTGATGGTAAGCAGTGATGCAATCGTTGATGGTAAGGCGCACTAGTTTATTAAGAACCTATTCACTCTAGCCTTGAAGACACCTAAATTATAATCGGACGGAAAGACTGCATATTTGCAATTATTAAATTATATATTTTCATTATTAAATAAGCATATAGATTATAGTTTTTATTTATTATACATATTTTAATAACTTTAATTATAATAATAATATAATATATTCCACAACTGTCACACAACATCGTCTAGTCCCAAGCTAAGCAGAGCTTGTGTTATAGGGTACTAGACAACTGATAAATATACTTATATATTTCAAAATACACACACATATATTACACCCAGACACCTGTGTGACCTGACAAATGATTGAGCTCATCACACAAACATTTGTCCTGGGTGGCAGTGGCGGTCCCTTCATACAAGCCCAAAAGCCCGGCCTTACTAAAATGCCCGATAAGAATCAATATCAAACCCGAACTATTTAAAAGTTCGCGCGCTTAATTCTTATCAAAATAACACAAAATATCTACTTATGCTGCACTAAAGCGCAGAGTTTCGCATACACTCGCGTAGATGAAGATGATGATATAGCTATCTCGCTTACACTTACCGGCTTTTACCAGGCTTTCAAATACTATTGTAATGTCTGTACTGTCACTTTCGCACTCATAGCGATGTGCCGTATAAGGACTTAGGACGTTTTGCGTCTACAAATCGATCAGTATAGAAGATTTAAGCCGGGCTTGCGCATGAAGTTGTACGCGTATGCGTGACCTTGTCAGCTTGCCACATCTATAATGTTGCCGTTTTAGCAACGTTGTGAGATTTTGGAGACTTTTAACGAGTTTGGAGACTTTTTTAAATATTTAGCAACAGTAAAAACTAGCGGCTTTTTAAAATAACGAAATTAAATATCCAAGCATTAACTTAAAAATAAAAAAAATGCGACAACTAGCTACATTTTTCATATATCTGGGGATTTTTTTTACATAAATGACAACACTGGAACTTTGTGTAAATAGTTTTTGACACTCGAGTGCAACTAACTTCAGTTCTATTTGCTTGAGTGGGAAAAGTTTTGTTGTTTAAGTTTTTTGTGTGTTTTCTTACATTTTTTCAGTGTTATATGTAACTGTTTTGGTGACTTACCTACAACAATGGAGGTAATCGTACCTTCATTAAAACCGATGCCTAGTCTGTGTATTTCTCAGTCTAGTAAATCTCATAAACGAAAATTTAATAGATCAGTGTATATATAAATTACTCACATTTTCATACAGAGGGATTAGATTCATTATTTGACATTTAATCAAACTATTTCGACAAAAAACAATAAAAAGTTAATTGATTTGCCTGAATTCTAGTCCTAAATCTAAAAGATCGTAATGTTTTGGAATTAATTGATTTCATTCATGAGAATAACCTCGAAGATGCCTTGCCCGAGTTGTTAAAGTTATCTCGTTTTAACTATTCCGGCTGTAATGTAATTTTATCATTTCAGAAAGATAGACGATTCTATCTATTAGGAATTTAAATAAATTATTTATATTACAATATAAATAATTTATTTAAATTCCTTTTTATATTCTATGTAGCTATTTTATTACTTTTATTTTGGAACTTTCTGTTTTGTTTTTTTTTGTCTGTAACCTGTTAGGCCTGTTAGGAAGCAAGCAACTACTTAGGTACCATAACTTTGTTTCCTCAAGCAATGAACCAAACCAAATGGCTTTTTTCAAAGCCACCGGAGGTATGCAATTGCTGATATGTTTATTATATTCAATCTAGTACTAGCATGCCTTCAGTGAGTGAAATTGAAGAAAAAATAGGAAAGAAGATGGATGAATTCACTTTTAATTTATTGTATCTAACCAGTAGTTTATGAGAAAATTATGATGATCCATTCGTAGGTACTTACATACTCAGTCCAAAACTGAACTTTCTTTTTGAAATTGGTTAAAATTTTTTGGCTTACCTTATATTGAAACCCTAGGCACGCCACTGCTGGGTGGGAATCGAACCCTCCAGCGTAGCAGTCAGGGCCACTAACCACTAGACCAACAGGCCTGTCAAAATTATATTGAATAGCAATGTTAGTTTTAATTATTTATTTATTAAAATCACGGAGTCGTTTAGAAATTCCGTAATTTTGTAATATACCTTCTGTGCTAAAAACTATTTCATTGTTTGTAGTTTTAGTATAGTTTATTCTTTCCATCTTTTGGACAATTTATTATAGATAATTGGTGCCATGCAAAAGACACTCTTGCATTATGACACAAGTGTATAAAGTAGGAGGTTACCGTCGAGGCGGTATACGACCCGAGCAGTCGCGAGGGTCTTAAGAGAGCTGAGAACGGTTACCTTTTATAACTCACGTGCATCATACGACGTTTTCAATACACTTGAGAAAAAAAATAGCCAACTATTATTACAACAGTAAAACTAGTAAATTTTTTCATGACATGGGCATGGTGGTAAAAAATGTAATTTTCAGTTTTCTTATGCGCGCGAATCATTTTTTTTTTACCTATAGACCTGAAAGCTTTGGGTCTTTGGGTATGTAGTCTTTTGAGCCTAGTCGTCGTTTGTTTTCTCGCGTGAAAAGTTTTTATGATAATGTCATTCGTAATGACAATATTCTATTGTTCGGATGTAACAATTTCTAGTGTATTTGTAGTATTTGATTTTATTTAATTAATAGAGCCTGATGAAGTGAAAATCATTCATATCTTCACTACTTCAATTACTCCTAAGTTTGTTTTATGTATATTCACTAACACTTAATGGACATTTGTCTGAAAAATAAATATATTATCATTATTACTACTGGTTTCTTAAAAGAAGGTCGAACCCCGGTATGAGGGCTAATGGGGTGGGTCGTTTAGTCAGTAACATTCTGACACTGTCTCCCGCTCCACCCAATTTCGGAATTCGTCACTGGATGATTTTTCCCACCATACAAAAAGCCACATTGGCAAATACTATGTTAATTCTTGTTAAAGCTGCCAATAACGAATATAAGGGAATAAACCAAGTTACCGTAGCCCAAGCAGCGTAATAAACATTCAGAGTTATCGATAATAATATTGGCGTTAATTGTTAGTCCGCGCGGGCCGAGCCACGATCCGCCGTGTTCCACTAATGACGCACGGTCGGATCGAGGCCTTCCGAACATTATAAATATTTCATGCTCCCTTCATAATTTCGTAATCCGTACGAAACCCGCCAGTTTGACTACAAACACCGTTCCGATGATTCGAATAAATAGATTACTTTGCGTAAAAAAAAAACAGATGTGAAAAAAATACAAAACATGTTCCCACGGTGAACATCACGGCCTTTTTGTTTGCGACATTGTTTTTCAAAGTATATTTCATGTTCCGGATAAATTCCGGTAGGTGCGGAGTCGGCACCTCGAGGGTCATGTCAACATAACACAATCATAATCTAACCTTATCTATAAAGCTGACGCGGACGGGGAAATGCCGACAGCGCACACCTTATGGCTAGTATCCTTATCGTCACATATTTATAACTTAGCCTGTACATAACTGAATAGTAAAATGCTGAATTCCGTTCAGGGAATTCAGCATATATCTAATAATATATTCCACAACTATCACAGAACGTCGTCTAGTCTCAAGCTAAGCAGAGCTTGTGTTATGGGTACTAGACAACTGACAAACATACTTATATTCCTAACGTTTTTCCAACGAAAATGCAACATGATCAACCACGACCACTCTATCAAGAGTGAACGACTAAGGAGGTGATATTTCTAAATACATACATGTTATAGATAAATTACACCTACTATAGGTGGGAATCGAACCCACTAGCTGCGACATACCAGTCAGGACCACTTACCACTAGACCAACATCTAGTATTTGGTAATATTGTTGTAGGCGTAATTAAACTTACTTTTATTAATATTTGTATGCCACATACTGTGGCAGAACACAGAGATACTTATATCTAATTCTGAAACAGCTATATTGTACCTGTGTACACAAATAAACATTTTGACTTTGTCTAGCAACACTAGGCAAGTCTGAATGAAATAAACTTTATACAGAAGTCTTAAAATATCTAGTATTTTAAGACTTCTGTAGAAATTAAAGAATAACAAGGTTTTTAGAGCAGTTATCGTCTCGCTCCAGAGCTCCGACCGACGAATGGAAACGGCGATGCTAGTTAATCTTGCTATTGATCGATTCCTAGTCGAGTTTTGAGTTGTGATCGAAGGCTCGTTACTGTCTGAGTGGGTGAGGTATCGCGCTAATAGTCATTAACTAACTAACTATTATAAAATCAATACTAACGTCCATAATAAATCTGAATAAGCACAAATCGACGTCCCCCGCGAATAATCCGGTAATGACCTATTACTGGGTTTTTCATGTTATGCGTTTTTCGGCATCTAGAAGTTAAAATACACCATGTAATTTTTTTTCAGAATTTTTCTATCTTTATTTATGAAGATATGAAAAACTACGCGTATATTCCATAAAACATCATTAAAATGTATTTAAAACGAATAATATGGTTTCAGATCTTTACGAAAAAAAATATCAATATGATTTGACAGTAAACATTGTTACGATATTGTTCGGGTAAATACTTCTCTACCTTATTTATGTAAGTGCTAGTACAGGCAGCATGCAAGGTATATTTTAAACACTCTTTCTATTAAGTACTTATCATCATCATCACCATTTCAGCCGAGAGACGTTCTCTGTTGGACATAGGTCTCCCCCAAACGCCGCCACAAAGACAGGTCTTGTGCGTCTTGCATACATTGGATTCCAGCAACCCTGACCAGGTCATCGATGGGAGGCCTTCCAACGCTGCGTCTTCCGGTACGCGGTCGCCACTACAGAACCTTTTGGCCCCAGCGGCCATCTGTTCTGCGTGCAAAGTGTCCTGCCCATTGCCACTTAAGTTTGGCGATTCTTTTCGCTATGTTCTCTTGCAGATATCTTCATTTCTGATTCGATCACACAGGGATACTCCGAACATAGCCCTTTCCATTGCTCTTTGAGTGACTTTGAGTTTTCTTATGAGGCCCATTGTAATTTTCGGAGCCATAATTATGTCATCACTGGTAAAGACACCCTGATTAAAAAAAAATGGGCGCGACACTTCAAGCGGTTATAGACTTTCGTCTTGAGACATTGTGATATATTAGGCGAGAAGACACCGCATAGCTTCGCGAACGCTGCCCAGCCGAGTCGGATTCGACTATTGCCCTCTTCCTCGAACTTAGACCTATCCAACTGGATTGTCTGCCCAAGGTAAACGTAGTCGTCTACTACTTCGAGTGTAGAGTCTCCGATCTTAATAGGGGTAGACGCTACATGGATGTTAACCATGACTTTGATTTGGTCCATGTTCATTTTAAGACGCACTCTTTCGGAAGCTCTACTGAGGTCACCGAGGATTGTACTGGGCTTCCCCGTAGTCTCAACCATGACTACGATGTCGTCGGCAAAGCGGAGGTGAGTGATGATGACTCGCCATTGACATTAATGCCTAGACCAGCCAACAACTAGACAACCAATGGCGTTTTTGGACAAACATTTCAAAACCTCGATATACCGATAGTCAATTTGGCACTATTAGAGAGACAGTACAGCCCAGGTCTCGTTCGAATCAAAGGCTTTCTTGTAGTCCACAATTCTCACGATTAAATTAAATTGGATTACGATGCAGGCAGAAGTATACAGCGTTGGCAGAAACAGGTGTCCAAAACAATTGAAAGTATTGAATTAAAGCCAGCATGCGACAAGCCACTCCTTATTAAAAAAAAAATATATAATGATCTCCTGAGCCTGTCTAACTCCCAAGCAATAAATTCCCCACCATTATCAACTATTTTATAGGAACTTAAGCTTTTGTGATACTGAATCAGGTCACGATGAGGATTTGGATTAAGATTTTTAACTATAAGAGGACCTTATTATAATTTTTACGGTTGTATAATCATGTGTAATAATAGTTGTGTCTTCAGTGCAGTGTCTATTTTTTATGATAATAATAAAGATGTTTCATTAACTAGAATATAACATAAAAACATACTATTATCATCAGCCTTTTTTAAAGTTCCCACTGCTGGGACACAGGCCCCTTCTCCAGGAGAGGGAATGGGCCATAATCCACCATGCGGGCCCAGTGAAAATATACTATAATAATCATCAAATAATACTTAAGTGAACTATTCAAATAAACAGTAATTGTTAAGTATAATAATAAGATGTACGTTACTGTTAAACAATCGAATAACCTAATAATTGCTTTTTACAAATGTTCAGTATACAAAACAAATTACATGAATAATAGCGCAACACGATTTTACCGTTGCCATCGAAAATATAAATTTACACGAATAACATCGCAACAGGATCTTACTGTTGCCGTTGAAAATAGAAATTTACACGAACAATATCGTAAGTGACATTAGTGACGAGAGCTCGACCTACACTAATATAGTAAAATGCATCCAGCTAAATTATAACGAAGCACTTAGGACTACTTAAGTTTTGTTGAAATAACCAGATAGCTGAAAAAATTAGCTTCCAAATGCGATATAAAAAGTCTCTGATACTTGTTGTTTAATGGAGTTATTAAGGAAAAATGGTTTTTTATTTTTCCTGAACATTTACACTTTTACGATTACCGGATTATTCGCGGGGGGCATCGAAATGTTTTACTACTTGGTACTAGCGGCTTCGCTTGCATAAAAGTTATCCCAAGAAAATGTACTCCCAGGATAAAAAGTGTTGTATGTCCTTCCAGGACATGGTCTACCCATGTGCCAAAGTTTCATCCAAATCTTTCAATGGTTTGAAAGTAAACCCAAACACACACAAACACGCATTCCAATCCAACACATAAATACTTAGTTACACTTTTTTAATTAGTGTGATTTTATTAGTCAAATGGACGACTTTGCTGTGTAGACTATTTCTAAGGTTTTCTTTATGTATGTGCTATTATTTATTTACCCCAATAGACAAAATAAAATAAATAGGTACATAAGTGTTGTAGGTTCTGTCCTGTCATCTATTCCCCAAAATGCTTTCACTGTTGGACATCAGGCTCCCCCTAGGGTTGCTACAACGACCAGTCTTTTGCGTCTCACATCCATCAGATACCCGCGACCCTCGTCAGATCGTCGCTCCACCTTGGCTGTGTTTTAGTGAGTTACTAACGACCCGTCCCAGCTTCGCACGGGTGAAATGCTGATATTAAATATAATAGGCATGTATTAAGTATACAAATAAACCTTCCTCTCGAACTCTATCTTAAAAAAAACACATCGAAATCCGTTGCGTAGCTTTAAAGATCTAAGCATTCATAGGAACAGACAGCAGTAAGGTACCAGCTTTTGCCCGCGGTTTCGCCCCCGGTAACAGAAAAATGTGATAAATGAAGAACTGCTCCACTGATTTTGTGCAAACTTCACATAAACCACCTAGGTACTAAATAGTTCGAACAAAGCCTAAATATTTCGTTTGGATAGGTGAGCCCGTTCTTGAGTTATAAAATTACTAAGAAAAGTGGCATTGATTTGTACTTATAGATATTGATATAATTACAGTAGTACCTAGTGATTACATAATAGCCAGCAATCTCAGAGCTCAAATGCGTGATTACAAAAAAAAATTCGAAATAAACGACAATTAAAAAAATATGACAAATGTTTCAATAAATCCACCAAGATTTAGGCGTGGACAGCTAAAAATGCCACTTTTGAAAATGACCCTTATATTAAATTACATTTCCATTTCATTTGATTAATTATAATTTATGAAAAGGAATTTCATAAAATTTTCCGCCCGTTTATTTGCATATACTTTACACCTGTTTATTAAAAACAGCGAATCATAAATTTCGTTAGAATGTTTTAAATAATAAAAAGCAATCTGAATCCAAATATCACTTTGGAGTTGGAAGATGGCGAATGTAATGGCTCCGACGTTGTCCAAAGTTCTTACTAAAAGATAAATTACCTACAGTATTACTGTGTACATTCTTGCTGAAAGTTTTCTATTATTTTCAGAACCATAGAAGTAGTAGTTCTACAAAAGGAAAGTGTATGTAAAGGAAACAACTTATACCTTTTCGATTTTAGTTGTCTTTTTTTAACAATTACACCTTCGCTTCGCAAAATATCTGTCGCTGAAAATCAGTAGTTAGTCGATTACAGAAAAAAGAGGAAGTCCTCTATTCGGACTTTGTTTTTAGGTTTTTTTTATGGTGAGAAAATCATCGAATGACATTGTCAGACTTCTGCTGACTAAACTCCCTCTTGCCCCAGTTCCAGGGCCCCGGTTTTTCACCTTCGCATCAACCCTTGGCGCCAGGACTGCGTTTTTAGGTGGAATATCATCCAATGACTAACTTCTCCCGGTTTTGAGCGGTGCAAGAGAGAGGGTCAGACACTCACTCAAAAAACTTCATGTGTTAATTCTGTTGCCCTTTGTGAGGGTGGGTATCTATTTCGAACAATTCCTATTACTTATGCGAAAATAAGTTAAACCCGTTGCTATGCTTTCGCGCAGCCCACCAGCTCGATAGAGACTAGAAAATCTGTTACTGAGCATTAAAAGTTAATCACCATTTTGGTTCAACTTATATTTTGCTTATTATAACTCGCATACCCACTTTTCCGACGATTTTCCTGGTACCCAACAGGAAATGAAAAGAAAACACCGCTTCAACAATACCTAACTAGAAAAGTTTCTTAACAAGACACCTATTAATAGCACGTGTACCTAACTGAACACAAAACTAAGTAAACCGGGATACTCCATAAGTTTATACTTAAGCAGGTATGTATAGTACGCGGCAAATGAGTTGAACCCGTCACTATTAAGGTTATGCTTAGCCCTCCACTTCGATTGAGACCCGAAAATAGTTTACTGTGTACTTAAGCTCTACCCCCTGATGGTGGAGAAACCCCACAGAAGTGTCGAAACCTACTGGGGCCAAGGGTTTGAGTCTGAAAGGAAGGCACTGGCCAGTAAGAATCTGACACTATTTCCTGCTCCGCCCAAGGGCAGGATTCGTCATTAGATGATTTTTGCCCACTACAAAAAATACCATACTTCAATGATGGCTCAACTTGTGTAACGAGTGTTATACATTATTGTCATAGCATAGTAGGTATAGCATCAGCCTTATTACGTTCCCTCTGCTGGGATTAAAGCCTCATGTCTAGAAGACGGAATGGGCGCATGGACCGTAATCCAGCACGCGGGCCCAACGCGGGTTGGTCATATTATGTGTGTTTTTATACTGTGTAATTACTGCCAACACACAAAAAAAGCAATTAGTCAGTATACGCCCACAAAACACTTCATATATGACACTGTATCATCACGTGAATGAATGTTTGATGTCGTCCACTTGCCGCGCGCCTCCCATCGGCTGGCGACATTCCCATGCAACACACAATTACAAATTCATCAAGGAAAACGTAGAAAAGTGATAGTTACTTGATAGCTTTAATAACTGTGCCATTCAGTATATCGACGACTTAAGGTGGGTCTTCCCGGCTTGTGCGGAGCATCGTTTAAAAGCTTGTTGCGTCATAAAACAAAAAAATTACAACATTTAAAATGTAGGCTTCTATAGAAGTACTTTTTTATATATTTTTATTATAGGAGTACATTATGGAAAGTCAAAGTTCACGTAAAATAGCAGATTTTCAGATGTCTTTACTGGATTACTCTTACAAAAATTTATGATTTCTACAGAAGCCTAGATAATATCCACAAGATATTAGTGTATCCAAAATATTTGAAGAAAGATGTGTAATCTATACTAATATTATAAAGCTGAAGAGTTTGTTTGTTTGTTTGTTTGTTTGTTTGTTTGTTTGAACGCGCTAATCTCAGGAACTACTGGTCCGATTTGAAAAATTCTTTTTGTGTTGAATAGATCATTTATCGAGGAAGGCTTTAGGCTATATAACATCACGCTGTGACTTATAGGACCGAAGAAACAATGGAAAATGTGGAAAAAACGGGGGAAAATATTCATCTTTGAGGGTTTCCGTTGCGTGCGCTACGAAAACGGTAGAAGATACCAAAAAAATATGTAGGAAAGAATTATTCCTCTTAAAATGATCTAAAAAAAGTCCGCGACAGTATATGTCTATCTTTTAAGGTTAATTCACTAGAACCGTTTTTATGGGTATAAAATTTGGCCGAAATTAATGCATCATTACCAATTATTTGTTAGAGTTGTATCAACATAATAATATTAAATTTTATCCAAATAAATGTGTTATTGATTAAGAGTATGTAATTGTGAACAAAATTGTCTTTGACATCACTTATTTTCAATGAACATCTTTAAGTCAAGAGTGAATAGGTTACTTCTAGGTAAGCGCGCTCCATCGTCGACCGCATCGTCGCTTTCCATCGGTTGAGATAGCGGTCAAGCGCAAACCTATTACCAATAAAAGAAAGAAGAAGAAAGAAAAGAACATCTTAGAAGATATTACAATTTTAAAATAACTCTGATATAAAATTCACACGCGTCGCATGATGTGCAAAATATGACGCTGCGTCTGGCCGTCGGGCGAGGAGAGGGGTTGCTAGCGGGCGGCGCGGAGGGTTTTTTTATAGTAGGTAAAAATCATCCAATGACGAATCCCGCTCTTGGGCGGAGCGGGAAACAGTGTCAGACTCTTACTGACTAAACAACCTACCCCGTTCCTCCCTTGCCTTATTCCCAGAGCCCCGGTATAACGCTTTCGCACCAACCCTCGGCTGCAGGAGGTTTCGACCCTGAAGAGCCCCACAGTTTGCTGACAACACCTAGAGGCGCGCGGGAGCAGTGCACGCCGTCGACGACTTGGTCTCGGTTTGGACTGTTACCAGACAACCGGACGGCGAGCTACCCATTGCTCACCGTCCGCAAGCCAGCGTCTACGGTGGCCGGATATCGGCAGGATCGCGGGCGGCGACGGCTACGGCGAGGGCGTTTTTGCCCTTGCCTTACGCGGTCGGCCTCCTCCTTTATGAGCATTACTGCTTCGCAGAAGGAGGCGACCGCTTGCCATTCTTCTTCGCTGCGGACCATGGCCTGAACCAAGGCCTGGCGCGAGAGGTCGCCGCCGCCGATCACCCCCACGAGGACACGGCGATGCTCTTCCCAAGCAGTGCACACCTCCACCGTGTGCTCCACCGTGTCCTCCGTGCTGGCCACCCAGTGGCGACACCCGGGCGTCTCTTCCGCACGAATCCAGCGCAGGAATCTCTTGAACTTCCCATGTCCGGTGAGAACCTGCGTGATGTCTATCCACCACGCCTCAAAGAGGGGACTTACCGCCGAGATTATGGCATGCCCAAGTGTAGCTCTATGAAGTTTTTAGATAATTATGTTCTTTTAAAAACTAAATTGTTTAAATTAATAACAGAAATTGACACGGGCAAAGTCGTGGGTAACAGCTATAATTTATAAAGCTGAGTTTGTTTGCAAAAATAAATATGATGCCCAAAATAACTATTCCACGCGGACGAAGTCGCGGGCACAGCTAGTAACATCATAATCACGTAAGAGCGGTTGTATGAAAATGGACCTCGGGTTGGCCGTTCTTAAAATGAATACCACGTACCTATGTGCCAAATATATATGTACAACTTTTAAAAATATGGTCGTGGAACACTACCTACTGGCTACTTCTCCTCTTGAACGTCATTAAGTACATATTTTTGTGCTATTTATATTTCATATAGGTATATTTATAGATAGATTAAGGTACTTATATGAATTTCATTAGTTATGTATTGTATATCTGAAAATAGTATGCCACAAACTGCCCGTGTATCTTTTTCCTCTATCAAATCCATCAAAAGGTTGTCTTTAAAAATCGCTTTTATCGATAACTTTTCCATAAACCAAATTAGACCATTATTATCTTGTAATTTAACCTTCCGTTTGCCGTAATTAGGAGCTACCAATCCGAGATACATTTTCGTACAACCTCTCTTACGCGATTATGATGTTATTACACATCTTTCTCCAGATATTCTAGGTAACCATTATCTTATGGATACTGTGGCTTCATTAAAAATAAAAAATAAATATTTTTATTTTATTAAAATGAATCCAGTCTCTAAACCTCTGAAAACTTGAGCCCTTCATAATATCCTCATATATTAAGAATATAAAAAGTATGTCTATAGAACACGTGCACATTTAATCGAGATTCTGAATCATGAAAAATTTTCTTAAAACTTTTAAGGATTAACAAACGCGTAGGTATTTCCTGAAACAAGTTTTGTGAAATATTCAAGTAAATTTTGAAATTACCGAATGCCAATAGAATTTTCAGGCGTTATCTCTTTTTTCGCGTTGCTTTTCATCAAACGTCTCGCGTTAGATGAAGCAACAAGCTTTGAAAAATTCCTCAACATTGACGATAGGCGAATGGGGAAGAGCCTCCTAAAAACAACTAAAAAGCCGTCGTGTCTCATCACGTATATCTGAACACGAAAGGTTAAATGTATTTCCACGTGTTTTATCAATTACTAGCTTTTGTCAGCGGCTTAGCCCGCGTACATAAAAATAGCCTATGTCACTCAGGAGTAAAGCAGCTTTCTATTGTTGCTAATTTTTTTCCAATCGGACCAGTAGTTCCAGAGATTACCTCCTTACAAACAAAGAAACAAAAAAACAAACTTTACCTCTTTATTATATTAGTGTAGATTTAAAAGTATGATTTTTTTCAAACATTAATTTCTCTTGTTCTTCAATTGTTTTGATAAGTTGAGAGTAGTTTATGTAGTTACGAGGTATGCATTTCATTAAAGATGACCTAAAAATTATCGAATCAGAATTTTGCGTGTTATAAGATTGTACGTTACGAACATTTCTTTCCAGTAACAAAATATAATGTACCTAACTAAAATTATATACTCGAGGTTTTCACACTAAGGCTTCTTCGAAGCTTAGATTAATCACTACATAGTATAAAACAAAGTCGCTTTCTCAGTCCCTATGTCCCTTTGTATGCTTAAATCTTTGAAACTACGCAACGGATTTTGATGCGGTTTTTTTTAATAGATAGAGTGATTCAAGAGGAAGGTTTATAGCTATAATATATCACCTTTGCACCCGTGCGAAGCTGGAGCGGGTCGCTAGTAGAATATAAAGAAACTTTATCGTACACCAAAATGGTAACAATTTCTCAGAAACATAAGATTTTCGCTAAAACTCAGCAACGGCTGGACCGATTTGGCTAATTTTGGTATTGAAATATTTGTGATAGTTCAAAGAAAGTTTAAACGTATAATTATAACTAGCGGTATGAAGTTTGCCGGGTCAGCTAGCTTTGAACGAAAAAACTTCTTCATGACAAGCTTTTATAGCTCGGTATATATCTTTATTATTAATACTCATTAAGACCTTTCCGAAAACTACAAAAACGTTAGGATTATCTTATTGTATTACGGAGTTCTTATGGCCACCTTCCAACACCACCATCAGACCCTGACTATCATATAGGATCAAAATACTCGTCAATACTAATCCAATAAGCCCAAACACGACAAGGTTGAATTGTTTTTTTGCTGAGCTCTTATGGCTACCTTCCAGCTCCATCATCAGATCATCTCCATGTTATCATAATATTGCATTGTCATGCGATTTAACACCTGCATGCAAAATTGCAGCTCAATCTGGTGAAGAAATTTGCTTCAAAATTGAGTTGCAAGATTTGAGCCGAACATACATAGTTACATTGCAAGCTATTATAAAGCTTGTACAAAACTAGTGATTGACTGCAATCCCGCCTGATGGTAAGCAGTGATGCAATCATTGATGGCAGAGCGGATTATTTTATTAAGATCCCATTCACTCTAGCCGTGAATACGCTCTAATTATTAAAATTAATTACTTTAGCGGCTGCAGCTGACAAAGTGAAACGCTAAATTAAGGATCATTTAACAGGATCTCTAAATGGTTTCCAGAATTATTATGCCGATGCAAATTCAGATATACCTAGTACGCGGCAACTAAGTTGACCCGTTGCTATGGTTACGTACAGCCTTCCACTTTGATTAAAAACCGAAAATCGAGTCGCCGCCATGATAGTTCAAATTGTGTGCCGAGGAGTAAAAAGACTTTTATTCAAGTGCAGATCCAGCCCTTAAAATAAGTTGTGGTCACATTTGACAGCCACCTGAAAGAATGATCGATGCAATGCATTCCTATAAAGGAATTGTTTTCAAAAAGTATAAGGTGACCAAGATTTTGTACACTGTTCCCGCGCGCCTCAAGGAGTTGTCAGCAAACGGTAGACTCCATGCAGAAGGGTCGAAGCCAACTGGGGCCAAGGGTTCGTGTCTGAAAGGAAAGCTCTACCCTGGTATAGATGGCGACGTATCATAAAAAAATCAAAATTTTGTAGTGTATAGTTCCACGTAGGCAAAGCTATAGGGCGAACAACATAAGTAATTTAATAGACCTGTAAAATGATAGTTTTTTTTACTAACAATTTGACAAATAGCATGATCAGCATGACCGTGACAGTGTGACGTCACAAAACTGTCAGGTTTGTGGGCATGCCCATTCTACCTACAATGCAACAGTACTTAAACCATAGCACCCTACCTATTATTTTTCATCCTACACATTGGCGAAGCTACCAAAGCAATAAGAGGGCAGTGCCCCCCGAACACGGGGGCCCCAAATTAAATTAGCAAAAAATGTTTCCACCTTCGAAATCTAAATAAAAGATGTTGGAACACAACTTTAACTATGACAACCCGTCGAATCCGGCTCCATCCTAAGCAGGAACATTTATTTGATCATATTCTCAAGTTAAAAAGTTTTTTGCCATGGGGCCATTGGTCAGTTAACTACGCCACTGGATACCTACAGGAAATTTTTCAACACTTTCATAACAAACTAAATATTTATAGGTAGGTATGGATCGAAGTTTAAGTGGAAAGTTCGTAGATCAAACTTTCGAATCACACTTGGCTAGTTTTCTTTTACGACATAGAGACGATACGAAGTTCAAACCACCTGCAAAGCCTTAACGTTCGCCTTACAATAGTTCCAAAGTTCACGTTTAAGATAAACCTTTGCTCTTGGTTTGGTACGTACTAGGGGTGTTACGGATACTCGTATGCTACATCCGCAAATGCGGACTATTCGCATCAATTATGACATCCGCATCTGATTTTTTTTTTTTAATTTCTAATAAAAGTTATTTTAAGTTCCAAATGTAATTTTATTTTTGGCGTACAATAAAGAATCTAACTATCTAGCAAAAGTGAGTAATGAGGTACATCCCTTAATAGTTCATGTATGTAGTAAATGTCACTGAATAACAAGTTTTCAATGAAAAATATTTTTTTTTCATAACAAGCTTTTATAGTGGTGGTCTATACTTATGTAATTAAAACTCGTCAAGACGATTCACACGAGCCCAAACACGACGTGGTTGTGCCGTTTAATTACAGAGTTCCTATGGCTACCTCGCGATTCCATCATCAGGTCAGCTCCATGTCATCATAATATTGCATTGTCATGTGATTTATACCAGCATCCAAAATTGCAGCTCAATCGGTTGAAGATATCTGCTTCAAATTTAAGTTGCAAGGTTTGATTACAGAACGACAGACAACGGGACAGGTGAAACTAAATAAAAGCTTGTAAAAATACATATCTGTTACTAATATGTTTTCGTCCTATGATGAGTTCCTTGACAGTTTTTGTCTGACAATTACAGTGAAGTGACCTAATGAAATTTAATCGATTTTTTTATAATATCGATTCAGTTGGCAAAGAAAGTGGAATCGGATTGCTAATTTTCGATTTTTTGACGTGACAACGTCTTAAATTAGGTTGCGGCTGGGAGTCACTTATGAAAAAGTGTAACGCTCGGTAACGTTACGATGAGTCACCGAACGAGAGAGAGACCCGCCGAATGCTTTGCGTCTCTCTCCCACTCAACTATGATCGGTCTGCCGCGCGCGCACATTGTGCAATTTAATTATATTCATATCAATAAATATTCTACCGAGAAAAAGACGTTGTCACGTAAAATCTTCGCCCGTAAAACCGACTTTACAGGCAACCATTTTTTTCCTACTAATATCCTAATGTTATAAATGTGAAAGTTTGAGGATGGATGTGTATGTGGATGTTTCTTACTCTTCCACGCAAAAACCACTGTACGGATTTTGATAAAACTGTAAATAAAACGCACTATGTTTAAAATATTATTAATTTATTTACTCTTCACTATCAGAACTTGATTCTTGATTAGAGCTTATATCCATATCGGAAGGATACAAGGCAAACGCACTCGTACTGACGCGATGCGGTCGCGATTCCAAGATGGCCATTCCGATTCATCAATTTTTTGTCGATTAGGTAGTGTCAATCTCTATAGTCAGAAGTTCCGTTCAACGCATTACACATTTTCTAAATTTATACTTTTTTAATTTATGTACTTAATTTTATGTACTTAAAACATAATTACGATAATTTACTTTGTAATTTACAAAAGGCAGTATTTTTTTATCATTCAATTTGTAATTATTTTGCCAGATTATTTTTTTTTAGTCTAAAGTAGTATGCGTGCCACGGAAAAAAATGAACTGTCAGGGAACTCATCTTAGGGCGAAAAAACTATAAACAAATTTATTTAAAAATGGTTGAAATTAATTAGTTCGTTAAAAATAAAGTGAAAAATGGACGAAAAATGCCTCTTATCAACCTCTTCTCTTTTCCTCAAACAATTGAGCAAAATCCTTTTGTATTTATTCGATGCTCTGTCACCATTTATAATATGACTGTTGGGATTGCAGTCAAGTACTAGTTTATACCAATAAAAAAAAATATACAGGGTGTTTGGTGCATCGTTTGCCAAATTGATTTGGCCGACAGAATAGATCATTTGCTATATCTTCAGCCCCAATAAATCATTCCTTGCCACACCGGTTTTTTTTAATCATGTTTTTAACTTTTATTCTGAAAAACACCGGATTTCAGCATTTAAGCTTACATTAATAAAAAAGTTATCAGTCTATCCAACAAAATTTATTTTTATATTTAAGTGTACTGTTGTATGGTTCTATGAAATTCAAAATTACTTGCTAGTAACGTGTAGTTTTTCTATAAAAAAAATGGTTGCCTGTAAAGTCGGTTTTACGGGCGAAGATTTTACGTGACAACGTCTTTTTCTCGGTAGAATATTTATTGATATGAATATAATTAAATTGCACAATAGGAACAAGGAATTGAATGAAAATAAGAATTGCACAAATTTTAACTATAGAAATATATTTTGTTTACTAAAACATGGCAGGCAGACCGATCATAGTTGAGTGGGAGAGAGACGCAAGGCATTCGGCGGGCCTCTCTCTCGTTCGGTGACTCATCGTAACGTTACCGAGCGTTACATTTTTTCATAAGTGACTCCCAGCCGCAACCTAATTTAAGACGTTGTCACGTCAAAAAACTACAAAGCGTATGGGATACGATGCACCAAACACCCTGTATAACCCCGAAATCCGCACCCGCGGATATGGCTCTCTAGTAATCCGCATCCGCAAACGTCGAAATTTTTATACCCGCAACCACCCTAGTTCGTACTAATATCAATTAAAAGATTAGTCAGTCATAATGATACAGAAAAACGTAATATTCCGTACTAGATAACGTTGATAATATACAATTGTGGTTGAAGATAAAACGGATAACAAAATAACATTTCACTCCGGTTCTCGTGCCTACCTAGTCGTTTATTAGTTACGGTTCGTAACTCACAAAGTATTCAATATAGAAACTACGAGTGTTTCACGTATTTTATAAAAATAAAGCAAAACAGATTCAATAATGCATTGGCGGTCGATATGTTGCTATTTATGTTCGTCGCGCGAAGAGGAAACTAATACAATTAGCCTGTAAGTACACTTTTCTATGCAAAGTTAACGATTGAATTTTCAACATGGAATTGTAGAAATGGAACTTTTAAATATTTAAATAGATACCTAAATAGCTAGCTTTGTTCTTACTTACTAATTCTGAATCGAGAATTTGAATCCAAATAATTACCAAGGTATCACGCTAACTTTAGCGTGAAAACCTAACAAACTTTAGATTTAGGTAGTTACTTTATTAGGTAGGGTTTGATATCTACGTTCGTAACTCGAAGTCTATACGTTTAGTAGTATTGAAGTGTATGTTTATCAAATGCGAAAGGACAAGAAGGAACGGGGTAGGCTGTTTAGTCAGTAAGAATCGGACAGTTTCCGCCCAAGGGCGGGATTCGACTATGGACGATTTTTACCCACCATAAAAAAGCCCCCTAATACTAATGGTCTGTTTGTAACATCAAACTAACATATTTTTAAAGTAAGTATACTTATTTGATCCTACTTATCTATAAACATTTTTTTTTCTGTCTGTCTAATTGTTTTGAACAATCTCTAAAATGGATGGACCGATTTTTACGGTTCTCACTAATAGACAGCTGATTTTATAAAACATTTACTTAGGTTTTTAGGGAAAATATTATTAATTTAGTATAAGAATAATAAATAATAATTAGGAAAAATAGTTATGATATGGTTGTTATGAATCTATCGATAACAGTTAACATACCTAGGTAATAGTAATATTCATTCAAAGTTATGCAAAACAGATTTCTCAAAAAAAAAAAGATAGCGAAAACCGGAAAACGTGGTAAGTGGTACCTATATCATGAAATGAGAGAAAAAGTTTAGGGACTTCAGATCTAAACTAACCAAACGAACTTCGTTTGGTTTCAGCAATAAGTGCTTCTTGGAAACAAAACTGTAAGACTTTTTCTTTTCATTTGGAGGTTACTTATGCCCATATAGGATCACTTTATTGCAGGGTTGGAAAAAAACAGTTCTTTTGTTTCAAATTGTTTTAAACAAGTGTTCTTTTTTTGGGGCCGCCATTTTAAGACGCATGCGGTTTTCAGAGTGTTTTTTTTTTGTCTATTGCCGCCATTTTAAGACGCGTGCGGTTTTCGGCGTAATTTTTTCGAATAAAGTTCATTGCCTTTATTAATGAAATAAAATGTAATACTACAAAAACCAATAAAAATGTTGCATCTGAACATTATATTCTATATTGTTACAACGAATGACATTATCGTAAAAACTTTTTACGCAAAAAAACTAACGGAAACTAGGCAATAAGATCAAGAGATAGTAAGCCATAGCCTTCACTTATGGGTTTACATTTAAAAAAAAAATTGATGCGTGCGTATAGGAAAACAGATGTAATTTTTGACCGCCATTTTGTGAAAAATTTTACTAGTTTTATTGTTGTAATAATAGTTAGCTAAATTATTTTTGTTCACAAGTGTATTGAAAAACCTCGTATGATACACGTGAGTCTACCGCGGTTACCGTTCTTGGCTCTCTTAAGACCATCGCCATCGCCACGGCTCGGGTCTTAATAGCGCCTCGACGGTATAGTTCGTTTTTTGAATGAATGAATAGAATGTCACACTCTAGAAATATGTTCCCAATTTTCTGTAGTTTGACATTTTAAGTTGTCAAATCGTAGTCTAGAATTAAAAAACGAATATCATAATGTTCTATTATCTACACACAACTTAAAACGTAGCTGTATTTAGGTGATCCTACGAAATCCGTGTGCATTATCAGAAGTTGTATAAAATGCAATAGACAAAAAATAGTTGCAAAGTTAGTAGTTTCACTTCTTGTGATTGTTAGAGTGCATTAGACCAACACTTAATTTATTTTAAAATTAGGTACAATTTCTTTTGTCGGAGGATCTCAGATCTCACTCAATAAAAAAGTCCATTCGCGGTTCAAAAGTGCTTGACTGAATGGCTGTCACTTTTTAAACAACTTGAAAAAAGAGGTTGATCATTCGATTGTATTTTTTTTTTAATGTATTTGTACCTCAGTAGGAGTTAGCTCGCCGTCCGGTCGTCTGGTAACTGTCCAGACCAAGTCCAAGTCGTCAACGGCGCGCACCGTTCCCGCGCGCCTCAAGGAGTTGTCAGCAAACTGCAGGGGCCCTTCAGGGTCGAAGCCTCCTGGAGCCTAGAGGGTGGTGGAAAACTGTTACCTCGACTCCAGGAATAAGGCAAGGAAGGTACGGGGTAGGTTTTTTAGTCAGTAAGAGTCTGACACTGGTCTCCCGCTCCGCCCAAGAGCGGGTTTCGTCATTGGATGACTTTCACCTACCATAAAAAAAGGGTATATCGGTAACGGCTGAGGATGCCTTCATTCCAACCGTCTTCAAAGCCCTTTGGGTGACTTTAAGCCTTCTAAGGAGGCCCACTGTGGTGTTTCAGAGCCATATATGTCATAACTGGCAATATGCACTGGTCGTCTTGACTGTGATATGTCGGACGTTAATAGGTACACCGTGTTGATATTGTAACAAAACATTAATAAATAGGGTTGTATTTATGTTACTACTAGCGCCATCTGTTGTGATGTATGTGTTAAAAAAAAAACACCATGCAGCTTCCCGAACGCCGCGTACCTAACCGAATCGAACTCGACGATGGACTTCTTTCTTGAGGGTACCCGTTGCTTGTACCTACGCGTGTGGCGTGTGCGGCAATTCCTGTAGCAGAAACCGGGTTATTACCTGCGCAGTGTCGCTATTTCAACTGTAACGGTGTGCATGTAGTCGTGTCGATGGAGAAATTTAATGTATTATTAGATACGTAGCAAAACTGGAGCGGAGCACGGCTGCCTGCGGTGCAGCGCTTTCGTATGGAACCGAGTGGGTGACGGTTTTACGCATTATTGGCCCTTGCCTACCTAACTAGGCTAAATGTTCTAGGTAAACGTAAACACCTACAACTTCGGGTGTAAACTGTAGGATTTTAAAAGGAGTAGGTGCTAGGTACATGACCTTGGTTTGACCCACTCTTTCGAAAATTCTACTGCAATATACAGGTACTTTATTTTAGAGCCTGAGTGAGATAGGTACCTATATTTTACTACTTACTTTTGCCTGCAGCTTCGCTCCGGTCAACTGACTTCTGTAACATATTCTACCCTACTGTAGACTATTTTTTTCTTTCATAAGAACTTTCTCCTGACAATAAAGGCACAAAAAAAAGAATTAGCAAAATCGGTTCTGCTGTTCTGAAGATTTACGCTTAGCAACACATTCAGCGATTCAATTTTATATTATAGATTCTTGTGTAATTGAAAGTATGATGCCACCATACCATATTTATTATCCTTTCGAGACTTATCACGGACGTAGAGAATACCTATACCAGTATCTCAACACTTCCCGTGGGTGTCTTTGTGCGTTAGGAGTACAACAAGTACACTGCAATCGTCAACCCCTTGCCACCACGTTCCAGTTCTCATTGTACTTTTCTTGCAGTGTCGTTTTGGTCCATAGATTTATAGTGAAAGTTCTTGCTTTGATTTCGCTTCTTTTAGTTTGCCATTAGAAGCAAAACGTGCAACAAGAAATGCTTGAAATCATATATATTTAAATAACTTCACTCTCAGTCAATCTAAAATAACATTGTAACAAAATTCGTCTCGTCGCTGGATTCGAACCCGGGTCACAACTCTCGCCGTTTACTCCGAACACTGATCGTCTGCTATAAGTAAGACCGATGAAAAAAGTGTAAAGCACTAGCTACCTACACAATAAGTATACAAGAAGTATTACTTTCTTAATTTAATTAATGTAGGTATGTGATGTCAATTCAAAGAGTGACTAATTTATAATTACAGTTTTGATAGTAAAATAATTGGACGGAATGCCTACTTAGATATTATCATAACGATGAATAATAAATTGGTCTATAGTTTTGTCAAGAACAGTCGATATGTCACATTATATTTTGACGTTTGATTCTGTAATAATATATTTATTAACCTAACCTAACCTTATCTTGGTTTCTCATATATCTTATTTCATTTTTATTCAAATAATTGCATTTACGTGCAGTGTTATCAACTTCGCTTTTATCGGTATATAGGTACTTTGTTAGGTACCTCTTACTACTACTATCACAAATATCTACTCCATTATCATTTTGTTTTATAATCTAAGTTCATTATTAGTAAACATTTATTCAGTAAACACGTGGTATTTTTACTCCAAGAATCACCATTTATATTTGTTTGAACGTAACATTGAAATAACTCACAATTGTAGGTGAAAACAGCCGCCAAACATTAAAAAACAAGTCTAGATTCGAGACATGTTTACTTACGTAGGTGCTATGAAGCGTCTACAAAGTAGAATGTGTAGATAACAAACAAGACGTGGATATTTTATCGTAACTGATGATGACGCCATACGTCCGTACGTCACAGATCGACAATGTTCCGTCGGTCAACGGCACTGGCCATTGGTGCCACCACTTTTAGACATATTCGGCCTTGGGGACTGTATATAGTAAGGTAACCATAACACCTTGTATTTTAACAATCTACCTTCCCATCTCAAGAGCATCAAAATTGCATGCAACAATGCATCAGGTTTCGTAATGCTCTAGCCTTGTTGTTAAATTACTCATTTAGAACGTAGAAATACCTAATTAAACACGACCCGGTTACACGCCTTATATAGTCGCAATTATGTACCGGCGCTAATTTTATTTACATATCTTGTCTCTGTGCATCATACAGGGCAATCTGCAGCCAAGGTTACACCTAGGCACCTACTTACATGCGTACCTACCTATTCTGGCACCTTACCAATAGACAGTTTCACGCGGTAAATTGGATTTAGGTGCTAATGAGCAAGTTTCATTTAGATGTAGCTTAGCGAATAATTGATTAGTTTTACTCAAAAATCTTCGAAGGCTTTAGATATTCAATTTACTTATTACTATTTACAGAGTTAGTCGCGATATGCAGCTACCACAAGTCAAGATAGTGCAGGGCGAGTTGAAGGGAGTCATTTGCAGTGGTGTTCAGAATTACGTCGCGTTCAAAGGCATACCATACGCTAAGCCGCCAGTTGGAGAATTAAGATTCAAGGTGAGTAGCAAACGGAGAGATACCTACACACTTCGTAACGTTTTTTTCTTCACTTCTACCGAAAGCATACCAAAGCATGCACATTAGTATTCACTTGGAGACTATGCGCATATTATTATGATGGTATTCGCGTAGTAGACGCATCTAATGTATTATATTTATTTAAGGAGGTACACTCCACAAGTATATTAGATAACAAATTATATTACCATATCAAGTAGTTGCTTATCTTCAGTGGGTTATGCATTATAAAGAATATGACATACGTACAAAATAAATGTAGGTATATACCGACTACCGACATCTTGGTATAAAGCTAAGAAATACTACTAAACCACGCAATTGAATGTGGTTTTCTCTCATAGAAAGACCAATAAACGAGAAAAGTTTAAGAAGTATATTATTTGCACCCGTGCAAATCCGGGGTGGCTCACTCATCTACTTATACTCTAAAGACGAATGTGTGCGAGTATGAGCGTATGTTTTTAATTTCTTTACGTTTGAACGAAAACAGATTTTGATGAAACTCTGTACATAGAGAAGATCATAATTCTGATACTTATTATCCAAGGAGTACCTATATTCCCTTGGAGTAATTTTCTACTATAACGCGGGCAAAACCGTATCGTAAATCCTACTCATAACCATAGAAAATGGTTCGACTATTGCAACTATTGCAGCGTACTATATTGGTGTTGCAAAATTTCGCGTTACTCGGAACGTACTACAGCACCAGTAGGGTAAAGAGGGCTGGGAGGGCCTTTGTCTATATGGCACATTAACGTTTTCCACGTAGATATGGAAATTGCTTCGCCTCTCTACTAAACTATATACTTTACTTTCCAGGCACCGGAACCTCCCGAGCCATGGCAAGGAGTCCGCGACGCGTCAAAGCACGGGTCGGTCTGCCCGCAGTACAACGAGCGAATGAACCGCATAGAGCCCGGTAGCGAAGACTGTCTCTACCTTAATGTTTACACCAAGACTCTCACACCACCCAAACCTCGCCCCGTCCTGGTCTGGATCCACGGCGGCGGCTTCTACACAGGATCCGGTGACTCCGACTTCTATGGACCAGAATTTTTCATGGCACACGACATCGTACTAGTCACAATCAACTACAGATTAGAAGTCTTAGGTTTCTTATGTTTAGATACCGAAGAATGCCCCGGTAATGCCGGCATGAAAGACCAAGTCTTGGCTTTAAAATGGGTGAAGCAAAATATCGCTGCTTTCGGAGGCGACCCCAACAATATAACTATCTTCGGCTGCAGCGCAGGTTCAGCATCAGTGTCCTGCCACTTGGTATCTAAAATGAGTTCGGGATTATTTAATAAAGCAATATGCCAAAGTGGAGTCTGTCTCAATGAGTGGAGTTATAACATATACGCCCGTGAAAGGTCTTTTCAACTGGGGAAACTACTCGGGAAAGAAACAGACGATCCAGCTGAACTTTTACAGTTCCTGAAAACCGTGCCTGCGTCGTCTCTAGTAGGCATACAGTTACCAATGTTAGATTTAAAATACAATGACCTAATGGATAGCATTCTGTTTGGTCCAGTAATCGAAAAAGTCGGTTCTGAGGGAAATAAGTTTTTATCAGAATCACCATTAGATTTAGTGAAAAATGGTCAAATGGCTAAAGTCCCAATAATATTAGGATACACTTCAGGCGACGGTATAGAAATAGCAAGAAAGCTACCGGTTATAGCTCCCTTTTTGTGCACCCCGGGTGCTGTTGTTCCTAGAGAACTGAAACTAAAATGGGAACCAGAAAGAATACAAAAATCTGACGGAAGGATACGAAAACAATACTTCAACGATCAAGAGATATCGATGGAAATCATACAAAGTTATTCTGATTTCGAAACAGACCGAGTATTTCTGTACAACATCCTTAGATATGCACGGTACCACAGCCAGTGTACTTCTCAACCAGTTTACTTTTACGAGTTCGTTGCAGAAACTGAAAGAAATTTTACGAAAAAGTCATATAATATGGATTCTTTGAAAGGCGTTTGCCACTCAGACGATTTGGCCTATCTTTTCAACATTACGTGCCTAGATGTACCATTAACAGATGAATCTAGAGACATTATAGAAAAATTTGTGCGCCTATGGACGGATTTTGCTGCAACTGGGTAAGCTTAGCATAATTTTAATTTCAAGCACCTATATTTCCTCGAAAAATGTAAATACTTAATTTAATAGCAGGCTTTACACAGCTCTTTTTTGCAAGAAACCGAAGGAGCATGGAATTGAAGGGGAAATACCATGTTCATTCTCATCAGTCGCGCGTGCGATCACACGTATGCAACTCAGAACTCGTGAAAGAATTGCTGCGGAAAGGAGGTTATCACGACAATTAACTACTTCATAATACTGGCAGCATAATTCTCTCCCAAAAATAACTCTAGTATGCCATTTTTTTTTAATTTATTTTATGTGAACTACAGGCCCGACAGATAAAAATCACCATTTTATTTTTTATTTTTTTTAATGTATAAGACAGTTATTACGTTTAAGAAATGGCATTTACTAAAACTGGACAATCCAATTTATTGAACTTAGTTCAATTACCATCAAAATCCACCTAATTCTGAAATGCCTGTAAATGATTTATTTGCAACAAATGATATAGTTTTTTTATTCTAGCGCTATAGATAAGCACTATAGTTGAATGGTAACCATTCTTCTCTTTCAGGAATCCTACTTCAAGTGGAGCCGTAGAATGGAAACCATTCAAGGAGTCTGAACGCAACTATTACATCATAGGAAAACAACTCGAATGCAAAAGAGACCCGAATAAAGAGAACATGGCCTTCTGGGAAGATATTTATGAAGAATCAAAACTAGACATAAATAAGAAATAATTTATAGCAGATACTTAGTCTCTAAAATCATGTGATCAATGCTTTAAACTGGTGTATTTGAAGATCTGTCTCGTATACAAAGTACAAATTATATAATAATAAAAGGTTATATGTAAATAAAGAGCAGTATTAAAGAAATTAAACTTATATTGATTTTTCAAAGTCCATTTTCATACAAATACACTGTCCGACATATGGGTACTTATTGCAATTATAACAGTCTTAAATCTAGTGTCAGAAATGAGTAGTCCACTTGCAAACCACCTTTATTTTTGTCCAATGACAGCAATCTGTTGATGATTTAAAATACTAACGTACTTTAGAAATCACCCAAGATACGTTTTTATTGCAATATTGTACAACACTAACTCCGAAAAAAGAAGATACGAAATAACCCAGACTATTTGTTATTTTGTTCCAAAGGATGATACTTAGAATGATAGGCTCCACATCAAATTAATTAAAGTGTGTCAAAAAGCAATGACCACTCTAAAGATAGAATACAGACGGCATCTAACCACAATGGCAATGCCAAAAGAATGAAGAGGTGATAGAAAGTCCAATCTGTATTTTGATCGCACAAAACCGTAAAATCGTACATAAAAGGACTTAAATCTTTGGAATCACATTCTGTGAGAGGGAGATCTGTGCAATATCTCAGCAGTGATCTGAGTATATGAAAATTACACAAGGTTTACACTGATGATACTCTTAATGTACCTTTAATATATTAAATTTTCCGACGTACCTTAATATATATTTCAATTTGGGTTTTAAATCCCTCCATCCCGCTACCGATGCTTGTTCGAAATGCATTCAATTAATAGAATCTATCAACAGTGAATGTGTCTCAGCCATAAAACAGATGCTAATAGCACAGATTCGTATCCAGAATCTAAAGGCCAAATGGTTTTACAGTAGCCTCAAAACACAACTGGATTATTGAAGAACAGTGATTTCATTTCTTAACAATAAATGTATCTTTATAACTTAATTACAAGGATAAACATTTTTGTTACTTTTTCAAATAATTGCTTCATTAAAATAACGTGGTTTGCAAGTGGACTACTCAAATATCTGATTAGTATTAAAGTTTCAAATATGCTAGTAAACTTAAAATACATTCTTAGTGAAAGTCAGACACTGTAGTAATTACTACAATATTAGGACAATATTGAACTAACATCAAACACTTTCATATTTCACATAACATTGTACAATGTTTTCATCTGAAACAAAAATACATTCAATATTATTAAAGATCCATGGTTAAAATTAAAGAATATAAAATTTCTCATATAACTACACGCACATAGACACCCTAACTAGAATAGTATATTATGATACAAGTATGTAATGTACATATTTACCGCCTCGAACGGTAGTCAAATGATTACCGTTCGAGGCGGTATTAAGATCCAAGTCGTGGCGAGGGTCATAAGAGAGCCAAGAACGGTAATCATTAATTACTCACGTGTATCATATGACGTTTTTCAATATACTTGTGAAGAAAAATAACTGAACTTTTACACAGCAAAACTGTACTAGTACTTAATTTTGTTGTGACATGGCGGTAAATAATTACATCTCATCACATGCACGCGCATCATTTTTTTATTTTCTCCATAGAGAAGGTAAAAGTATTGTAATATTGCATTGTCTCTTACGTTTAAGTTTTCTTGTGTGGATATTTTTTACGATAGTGTCTTTCTTAGTCATCATCATCATCCTACCCTTATCCCATATTACTTGGGATCGACGCAACACGTCTTTTTCTTCCACTCTGACCTGTCACCCGTCACTATTACTAACTTCCTTTTCCTTCATATCACTCCTCACATAATCCACCCATCCAATGTCTTTCTTAAAACAAATGTAACATTTTCTAATGTTTTTAATTAGTATTAGTATTTAATTTTATTTTAATAATTCAGCCATTTAATTTCACTCTAAAAATCACACCAACTGACCGCGTGTGTAAGTGCAAGTGTCATTACACATTTGTATCATAATGTACTACAATATCACAATTGCAACCGTGCGAAGCTGGGGCGGGTCGCTGGTGTTATATTTGACTTCTGCATGCTAAATGCACAGGAGAAAGATGGTCTTAACATGGACATGAGACTAATAGTTAAACATAGGATGTCAGTATCAACGCACCTCGTGGGCAACACGGCGAGCGCGTACCGTCCGTCCGAGCGCGCACGTCACGGTCAGTAGCGTCCGGAGCGCGAGTTGCGCGGCGGATCTCTGCGCCGGTTGTCGCCGCCGCCGCCACCGCCGCCGCCGCCGCCGCCACCACCGCCACCGCCGCCACCGCCGCGGGAACGAGAGCGGCGGCGGCGGTCGCGGGATCTGCTACGAGAACGACGCGAACCCTTGCGGCGAGAGTACAAGTATCTGAAATAAAATGATAAGATATTGTAGCTTAGGCAAATAGCAGAACCTTAAAGGATTGCTCATAATTACGATTTAGGGCTATAGGGTGGAAAAGTCCGGCAAAGCTCTGTTGGAAAGAGGCGATCCTCCGACCATAGTATTTTGGGTGTGGGTATTTTTAAAATGGGAAAATCATGCAATGACAAATCCCGCCCTTGGCCGGAGCGGGAAATAGTGTCAGACTTTTACTGACTAAACAACACACCCTGTTCCTTTCTTGCCTTGAAAGGAAAGAAGGAAGGGCCCTGATGCCCGACCAGACAGGTAACTAAGCAGTAGCCGCCTTCTAGGACTAGAAAATATAAGTAAAACTGCTTTTGGCAGGGGCTTCGTGTGAAAGTAGGATTCTCAATAAAACCTTTGGACCCCTGTTTCACAAGGGAATAATTTCTGGAAAATCCTTATTTATTCTATGTCTATATTATATAAAATAAACCTTTGTGCATTTCAGTGTTCTAGGTAGCAAAGGCTTGACATTAGTCAACAAGTCAAGACTTGCCTTTTATAGATACAGAAGACATTTATTACATCATTTTTAAAGATTTTAAAAATTGATTATAACTAGCAATGTGTAAAAAAGCATGATTGTTAAATATCTAATCATACACAATCAGACTAAGTACTAATTCCGTGAATATAACAAACTAGGTCAGTAATTGGTGTGTGAGTTATAGTTTGATAGAAACAAAATCTGCAACTACAATAATTGTACAGTTTATCAAGATTCATTGCATCTTATTATCTAAAGCTCATATAGCTCATAGTTCTGACATATTCGAAGTTATTATTATTTTAGCCAGAAACAGTGAAAAAAATTGTTTTGGAAAATCGTCGAATCACTATTGGGGAAGTTGCAAAGGATGTTGGCAAATCAATGGGCTCGTACCATGCAATTTTCTCGAATGTTCTGGGCCAGGAACATAATAGCAGAAAAGTTTATTTCGAAATTCCTAAATTTTAAGCAAAACCAATGACGCATTATTATCGCCTCAGGAGTTATAATTGAACCAACGTATTCACCAGATTTGCCTGCCAGCGATTTTTTTTTTTTAGGGAAATTGGTTTGCTGCCATTAACAAGATAAAGTCAGAATCAAAGAACAAGCCGATGGTCATACCGAAAAACGGATTTCAGTAGTGCTTTGGGGATTGGAAGAAACGCAAGTGCATTATAACCGAGGGAGATTACTTTGTAAGAAACAAAATGGATACTGATGAGTAAAGTAAATACTTTTCAAAAACATTTAATATTCAACTTTTCTTTTGAACCGGCCTCGTAAAGCAATGGCGTACCGTGCTTTACAAGGTCTGTAATTTCATTATGGGGCAATTAAAACTTATTTAGAATACTATACCATTACAAAACTGGTCAATAAACTATATTCCTCTTACCTTCTCAGCTCCCTAGAAATAGGTTTCAAGTGCATGAAGTTGCAGAAGCCACTGCGGGTGCACTCTCCCATCTCGTACTGACGGCAGCAGGCTTCACGGAAGTCCGTCACGGGGGATAGCTCGGCGTACACCGGACGACCACCGAACCAACGGTTGTTCAGATCATTCACTGCCTTCTCCGCATCCTCCTCACGACGGAACTAAAATTGGTTATCATGAAAAATTATGACTTCTCATATACTGGGCACTTTGAAATTTGAGATCAGAGTTAACTCTAATGAAGTCACAGTGTAGATACCCTACACTCGCATTTTTTTACGTAAACATCAGGTTCTATTGTCAACACCTTACTCCAACCGACCCTGCTCGAATTTAGAGCTACTTGGGTCAACTCTAAAGTAGCTACCACTCTGGTAGAACATAAAAGAACGACTCTGGGTTGCAACTCTACACTGCTCTGGTTATTGAACCCAGCCCTGGATGGAGAAGCAGCGTGTGAAACTTACTTAAACCAAATCTACAGTTACACTTTGCGTTCTAAGACCAGGGTTTCCTTTCAGAAAATCTAAGGAGATATAACTTTGCATTCAAAGTTAATGTTTATTTATTAGTAGTAGGTTACATATCCAACATTAGGCCATTTGGACATGAAATAACATTATTACATGTGATTAATTAAATAAATTATACTGCTGAAAAAATTAGAAAACTCCTGTGGCAAGTGGGCGAGGGCTACCGTGTCTGGGGCGAACACGGATAAAGACGCGAGCCCCAACCCGGAAGCTCCGCTTCGCCAGCCTGAACATTGGCACGCTGACCGGACGCGCGAGAGAGTTAGCCGATGTACTGCTTAGGCGAAGGGTGGCCGTGGCATTCCTGCAGGAGACTCGGTGGAAAGGCCGCAGATCCCGGCTCATCGGGAACGGCTACAAGCTGATCTACACGGGTGCAGCCGGTGGGGAGAACGGGGTGGCCGTTGTACTCTCCGAAGAGTTTCACGACGCAGTCCTGGAGGTGAAACGCTACAGTGATCGGCTTATGGTCGTAGGTGTGCTTATCGATGGGGTTATAACCCACTTGATAAGTGCCTACGCGCCTCAGGTCGGTTGCAGCGACGCTGAAAAGGCTGCGTTCTGGGATCAACTCGGTGAGGTGCTTCGTGGCATCCCGTTGTCGCAGGGAATCGTTTTGGGTGGTGATCTGAACGGTCATGTGGGTGACAGGTGCAAGGACTTTGAGCATGTTCACGGTGGCTTTGGATACGGTAGCCGTAACGCTGAAGGTGAGACTATCCTTCAAACGTGTGCGGCTGCCGACCTTGCCATCGTGAACACGTATTTCAAAAAGAAATCCGAACACCTGATTACCTACAGGAGCGGGAGGTACGCTACCCAAATCGATTTCTTACTCACACGGAGGCACCATATCAGTAGGGTGGCCAACTGCAAGGTCATACCCGGTGAGAGTCTCACTGCACAACACCGTCTCCTTGTCATGGACTTGCGCGTCAAGCCTAGGGCCAAGGTTGTTGAGCGCCAACAACGCCGAATACGGTGGTGGCGACTGAATGAAGCCACGTCCCAGTCGTTCGCGTCGGCCATCGGCGATAAGTGCGATGGAACCGATGGCGAACCTGTGCAAAGCCACTGGGACAGGATTCAGGTTGCCATCACTGGGGCGGCAAAGTCGGTGCTCGGCTTGTCCAGGGGCGGCCGCAAGTGTGACAAGGAGACTTGGTGGTGGGATGACACAGTCCAGAGGGAGATCAGAGAGAAGAAAGCCCTCTTCAAAACGTGGCAAGCTTCCAAATCTCCCGAAGACCGCGACGCATACAGAACCGCAAAACGTGCCGCCAAGAGGGCCGTAGCCAGAGCCAGACGAGACCACTTACAGCCACTTTATGATAAGTTGGAATCGTCTGAGGGGCAAAAGCTCATTTATAAGTTGGCACGATCCAGGGTCAAAGCGGCTCTGGATATCTCTAAGTGCCGCTGTGTAAGAGACCCTGACGGCAATCTGTTATGCGAGGACCTCGCGGTGAAGGAGAGATGGCGCTCGTACTTCCACGAGCTGCTGAACAAGCAGCACAAAGAGGTGCTGTCTCCGGTTCTCCCTCCAAATCAGGGACTTGTGCCCCCGGTTACGCCTGAAGAAGTGCATGCGGCTCTTCGCCGCATGAAGAACCGGAAAGCTGTCGGTGCCGATGGAGTCCCCATTGAAGCCTGGAAGGCGATGGGTCCTCGTGGTGTGGGCATCTTAACCCACCTATTTAACCGCATGCTCCTCACCGGAAGGATCCCGAGTCAATGGAGACTGAGTATTATCACTCCAGTCTTCAAAGGCAAGGGATCGGTGCAGGAGTGTGGCGACTACCGTGGGATTAAGGTTATGTCCCACACCATGAAGCTCTTCGAGCGGGTGATTGACTCTCGGATCCGACAGGAGTGCACCGTCTCGGGATGTCAATATGGGTTTCGACCAGGCCATGGCGCCATGGATCCCATCTTTGCCCTAAGGGTTACCATGGAGGGATACAGATCGAAGAATACGCCTCTGCATCTCTTGTTCCTAGACATGCAGAAAGCCTTCGACTGTGTCCCCCGTGATGTGATCTGGTGGGCGCTGAGATCCAAAGGAGTGCCCGAGACCTATGTTGACATCATCCGAGATATGTACCGAGACTCCGGTTCTGTGGTTCGGACCGCTGTTGGCGATACGAAACCCTTCCCCATCACCGTCGGAGTTCACCAGGGCTCTGTCCTTAGTCCGTTTCTGTTCAGCGTGGTGCTTGACGTGCTGTCCTCCACCATCAGGGACTTACATGAGCAGCCGCCATGGCTGCTCATGTATGCAGACGACATCGCGCTGGCGGACTCGGACAGTGGGCGCTTGGTTCAACGTGTGGCAGCGTGGAAGGAATCGCTGGAGAACGGCGGTCTGAAGATTAATGCGGCGAAGACCGAGTACTTGGCCTGTAACACAACTAACGCTGCTCCTGTTCGCATAGGCGATGACACAGTTGAGCGCTCGGAACAGGTCAAGTACTTGGGATCGGTGCTCCACGAGTCCGGAGAAGTCGATTGCGACGTCGAGTCACGTATCTCGGCGGCCTGGGCGAAGTGGCGTGAGGTGGCGGGGGTTATCTGTGACCCCAAAATGCCGGTTAGGCTCAAAGGACAGGTCTATAAGACCATCATTAGGCCTGTCCTTTTGTATGGCAGTGAAGCGTGGCCTGTACTTGAGCGACATAAGCAAAGCCTGCGTGTCACGGAAATGAATATGCTGCGCTGGATGTCTGGAGTTTCGCGGAAAGACCGCATTAAGAACTCCCGCATCCGGGGCGGCCTTCAGGTCCGTGACATAGCGGATAAACTGCAGGAGGGTCGCTTACGCTGGTATGGCCACGTTTTACGAAAACCGGCAGACTACGTGGGTAACAGATGCCTCGCCATGCCGCCTCCGCCGGGACCCGGTAAACGAGGTAGGCCTAAGAGGCGTTGGATCGACGTCGTAAGGGACGATATGCGTGCAAATGGGCTTAAGGCAGAGGACGCAAAAGACCGAGCGAAGTGGAGACGACTAGGCAGGAAAGCGGACCCCGGGCACCGAGGTGAAAGCCAAGGTAGCAACCGGGACAAACGCTAGGCTGATGATGATGACTGCTGAAAAAATTAGAAGAAACATAGACAAATTAGATAAGCAATTTTAGGCAAATTAACAAGTCCATGACAATTTACCAACAGGATTTTTGTAATAGTAAAATGACTTGTAGCACTAATATATTCCCAGACAATATAAATGTGCAATCATGCCCAATGACTAGGGTTAGTATGAAACAAAAAGCACAAGAGTAGGCCAGAATTCTTGTGTTTTCAATTATACATATATATTTTTTTCATACTGTAAATCAAAACTACCTATTACTTTTTGGAATCAGCATTACTAATAAGCAGATGCACTATATGTTATGGCACATAATAGTTATAAAGCTAATCTTGCATTTCTGTTTTGTTGTGTTCAGAATCAGAATATTTCATTTGTAAACACAGGTCAAGTTACAGCAGAGTGTGAGATGTTAGAGACAGGTAGATCTTCCATGTTTTGTTCAGAGGTGTACAAATGTAAATATAATTAAAATTTTAAATTTTTAACACATATTTAGCTTCTATAATTATGTAAATTTCACATCATTCATGTGGAATTATTGACTATCATATAGGTCATCAGTAGGAAGACTGAAAATATATTTAATTCAGACTACCTACTGTACTGATTTTAAGACATTCTGAACATACCTTAATATAAACATTTCCGACTAAGTGGTCTCCAAGGTTGTCACACACATTCATCTCTTCAATTTCTCCATATTTGTCTTCACATTCGACGAAGACATCTTCAAAGAAATTGTCATAATGCTCCTGCATCTCTTCATCGGACACATTGGCCACAACCACTGGAATAAGAAAAACATTTGAATATCAAATTATTATGACAGAAAAAGACATAACCAGCATTACAACTAAAATGCTTGAGTAATTAGTAGGTTCAGATAGGATATTTAGACAAATTAGATAGATTATTAAGACAGCAATTTGTATAGCTTAGGTTGTAAATAATTATAAATAGCAGAAAAGTGGACTTACAGTGACTCCCATCAGCCGACTTGGCCGAATTTTGAGGATTTACATACAGATTCTGTAATAGCACAGTTTGTGAAAAAGTTGGTTTGTTATGAATACGGGAACAACGGTCTCCATGGCGGCATGCTCCGATTTTAAAGTAGAAGGAACAGTTGACCCTGAAAAATAAATTGTAAACACATTTACAACCTCTAATGACATAAACATCAGTAGTATCACAGTGCTAACAATCTAGACTATGTTTTATGTGTTACTAAGACGAAACGAGCCAGCCTGCTGGTCACATAGTGTCAACTAGTCAGTAATAAAATGTTAGCATCGCCGCGAATATTCTAGACGTTAGTATCACAGATTTGGCTAAAGATCTAGTAGTCGTTAGATATGGACAGGGAAACATCTAGATATATCCCACGTGAATATAAATTTTGAACAAATCAATGTACTTCCATACAAAAAAGCTAACCTCCATTTCATGTTATCAAAATTTATATTTGTATGACATAATAAGTAATAGTAATTACAGAGATATGTACGAGTTTTCTAAAACAAAATATATACTTACTTATCCTTCTCCGTTCCAAATATAGCAGCTAAATACTCTGCCATTCTGAAACACCGACCACCACGGCCGCTCTCTCCTTGTCAGCGTAAGTAAATAAACTCTTCCTGGCTTCAATACTTCGTACCAAGCTTGTAAACTCTTAGGAGAATCACTTAGGAATCAAATTAATAGAATGCTGCGCTTGATATAACATAAATTTTATAAAACCATCATCACAAACAGGCTGACACTCAACCAAGTCACCAAGCCATGAATGAATGAATGAATGAAGAAGATGAACGAAACGAACGCAAATTTTTTAAAAAAATTGTCTATGACAATTATAAAAAAAAAATTGTAACCTTGTGAATTGGGACAGTCAACGTAAACGGTCTCGTCAAGTACATGTTTTACATTTTTTATTTTAAATATATGGAGTTAAGGTAAGACAATGTGAGCTCTTCGATTTTGTAATGCGATGCGTGAGAACCTTCATAAGATTTGAGGGAGCTTTTCGAAGGCAACACATGATGAAACTAATAATATAACAGTACCTAATAATAAATTCTTTAATGACTTCTTCTTCTTCTTTTCTTCTTTAACTTTCTTATTTTAATAGCTGAAGTAAAAGCTATATTATTGCAACGTTTATCATTAAGTTCATCCGTCTAGTAGATTTTGCATAAATGAATAACAAACACCAGCATTATACATACGTCAACCTATCACTTTGGCAGAGCATACCCCTCTGCCAAAGCACATTGGCCATATGACCATCCACGTTATATAAAACTAATTCATGTGCGGCCGCCGCCATAGTGTATCGTTTTGTGTCGTAAATAAGTTCTCTTCAAAAATAGTTAGTTATCCAGTAACTGTAAAATTTTCTTATTGTGCTACCTCGCCTCCCGCAGAAAGTGGCAGAAGAATTTGTTCGGTGATTCGTTCCTTGCCATCTCCATAGGTTAAATGGTCTAAGATCTATCCTCACAAATTGCATTGACTATCTACACTAATATAATAAAGAGGTAAAGTTTGTTTTTTTTTTTTTTTTTTTTGTAGGAGGTAATCTCTGGAACTAATGGTTCGATTGGAAAAATTTTAGCAACAATAGAAAGCTGCTTTACTCCTGAGTGACATAGGCTATAAATTATTTATATAACATGGATGTTAACCGAGCTATCACTACAAGAAATTTTCCGCGGACGAACTCGCGGGCAGAAGCTTGTATTAAATATAAGGTGCTTTTAAAATATATGCCAGGCTTTTTATGAAGTATAGTATTATGTTTATAGATTACAATAGTAAAGATAAAATGTTGATAATTTGTGTTTTTTTTTAAACAAAAAATTATTCACGTAAAATTTTAATTATTTTTTCGCATAAAACCATCCTCAGGTGTTACGATATTACGATACGCTGTTGCCGCTCCGCGCTGCAAAACACCGGCGCCATTCATATTACTATTTTCATTCATTTCAAACGAATGTCGCCAGCGTGCCGGCCACTCGGTCGTCGCTGCGGAGCCCCCCCGACTCCGCGCGCTCTACCCCGTTCGCCGCACGCGCTGGCCGACCACCCGCTTGCCAGTCGCCTCCCGCCCGCCACGGGATTTAGTTTTATAATTATCGCGCGCGTTTTTATTAAAAACATTTAGCCAAGTGAACAGTAAAACGGACATATTGAACAAAGTGAAAACCCATTTATGTGCAACGCAGAGGTGGACTTGTGCAACAGTTTTAAAGTCGGTAGGGAGTGTGTAAATAACTTTTAAATACGTTGGCGTAGGTAAATAACTTTTAAATACGCCAAGTTCCTGTAATTTATCGTTATTTGATATTACACTTTTGAGCCCTAAGCGAGCGCCGGCGTTTTGTTCTTTAATTGTGTCTGTAATTACAAAAGTCGAAAGGTTAATCTAAGTACCTATTGTTTACAGTGATGTGAAGTTTATCATCGTAACTGGTAACTACTGGTAAGTAATTGCACTTTAAAACACTTGTTTGCCTACGTATTATTGCGTACCTAGTGAATTAGGTAGGGACAAGCTAGTCAGCTGATTTTAGTTTTCATTCGTAGAACGAATGGAAAGAGATAGCAGCTGTTTCATTGACGAAGAGAAACATCGCGCGTAATTTGTGAACCACATTGTGCAGAATAGAGTCAATATTTATTTAACTACTTTATTTTCTCGAACTGGATTAACTGTTCCGGGGTACGAAAGCTCTTCACTATTGTAATCTATAAACACAATACTATCACCCATTAAAGAGATGGCATATATTTTAAAAGCACCTTATATAATACCACGTAAATCAAACTACAAATAGAAGCTAGATAAATATATTTCTGAATAGAGGTAACGTATAAATTAAATAATAGTTAAGAATAAAAAATATAAAATGAATGCTTATCGTTGAGGCGGTATTTAGATTCACACAGGTGAGGGCGAGATTTTATGAGCCGACACAAATCATCAACATTCACTATATCATACAACGTTTTTCAATAAAAATAATCAATATAACTACTTCCACTTGACTGAACGTATTTTTTCTAGTAGATAGGACTATATTTTTTATATTTGGCATACGGGAAAAATTGATCTTATTTGCTACTAGTGCTCGTCATATGGAAGATCTGCTGCGATGGAAACTATAAGCTCTGAATTTGGACTGAAAATTAATCGCACTAAAACCAAGATATCGCGCTAATAACAACTTACCAGGTATCACACACATAGGGAACTGCGAGATCGTGGTATCATATATTTACCTTGGGGCGCTAATGTCCAATGAATGCGGGTGCATATACGAAATCAAGCCACGCATGACAATCACTAGATCTGCTATGGATAAAAGTAAAAAGGTCTGGCGTAATTGGAACGTTACCAAGTACACGAAAACCAGGCTTGTCTATTGTCTGATATTCCCCATTTTCCTCTACGCATCGGAGACATGGACCCTTCGTGAATCCGACAAGCAGAAAGTTGACATGTTGGAGATACTACTGGCTGGAGACGGATGCTAGGAGTATCATGGACAGAGTTTTGTACGACTAATTCCAAATTAAAAGAACTCGGCATCGGACAGCGTCTATCATCCACAGTGTAGTCGTGCATTTTGACCTTCTTCAGGATAGGGCAAAGTTGAGGGCACCAGTACGAATGCACCCGAAAAGCTGCAGTCCGCGATGAATGGCGCCGTATGACCAAGATGATCATTCATACACAATGATGACCACGACCACTCTGATAAGAGTGTACCGACTGAGAAGAGAAAAAATTGAAATTATTCTCTTCTGCACACGTATCTAACCATGGCATATAATAAGCTAGAATGCTTTAATAAATAATCCGTTGTGTAGTTTTAAAGATAGTAAGTAAGAAGTACATAGGGAATTAGAGACACACAGACATGACACCGGTCAGAATATTTTTTTATACTATGTACTTAGAGCATTGTAGTGGATCATGAGTGGATCAGTCAACAAATCGGTCATAATTTCATTCGTAGATTTAGGATATCTATGGTTTCATTCAATTTCTTGTCACTACAAAATTCGACATCACATTGGATGCTTGTCAGTGCGGTAAATATAAAATTAGTTTCAAAAGTTGTGAAATATATTTATTTACAATGACTTATAATTCCTCACTGGACTATTTCTGCGGTTCTACGTTTTGGGTTCGTATTTAACTAATCTAAGACAGATCTAGTGAACAAATCTTGTATTTTTTAGTCAGTGATTGAGTTATTTTTTTTTCTGCAGTTTTTAGAAGTTACAATCATAGATTTAACTCTTATACTGATAACTAACTTTCTATTCTTTATCCTAGCATCGATTTTATTTAAATAAATAAAATTAACATTAACATAATGTTGTGCAATTTCTTTTTATAATAATAAAAAAAAACTTTCTGAATATTAAAGTTTCCTACAAAAATTAGTGAAAAAAGTTTTTTTTTTTTTTTAATTTCATAAACCAAATTAATATTAAATAATTAAATTATGATGTTAACTTCAGTACAATAATACCTAAATAAAATGATTAACTTGACCCAGTAGTAATAAAGTGATACCCAGTCAATGTACCTATGTGATTTAATAAATATGAATCAACATCTCTATTTTAATTTTAGGATAGCAACGTCACATGGTATACAGACCATCCCGACTTCACCACATGTTTCCAAAAGACAGTTCTAGTATGGACACCATGTGTATATCTGTGGGTGGCAGCACTGATCGACATCTACCACATAGCAACCAGCAAGGAGGGCAACATACCCTGGAACAAACTAAATATAAGCAAGCTGGTTGTAACATGTCTCTTAGTAATATTGGAAATAGTTAATCTGATCCGAGTGACCTATGACTCTTCCAGAGAAGGGAACTATATTACTGATGCAGATTTTTATGATCCTGTAGTGAAATTATTAACATTGGTAAGTTTTCCTCATTTTTCCACATTTTGAATTATGTTTACTATCGCAAGCACCAGAATAACTCTACAAAACAAACAACACACACACATAAGTATATAATGTGGGGACCTTAGAAGATCAACACCCCCCCCCCATTAGGTCTTGAAGCTTTTCAAAAAGAAGCAAAAGTAAGGTAGAAAAATTAATATAAATAGAAAACTGTTCTAATACAAAAAAGTGTTCTTTCAATGAAATTTGGCAATCCCAAAGTTTATTTACAAAGCTTTTTACTTTTAACTTTTTGCACTGTATTTTTAATTCACATTATCTACTTGCCAAAGAGCTTTTACGCCAAATTGGGCATGCCGTAATCATGGCTGTAAGTCCCCTCTTTGAAGAGTAACTGGAGAAGGCATTATGGCAGAGGCGTAGCTACCGCCGTATCTGCCGTATCAATTATACGGGGCCCCGCGGTACAGGGGCCCCGACCTAGGCAAAAATTCGCAACATGTTATCCACAACCGTCTCATAGGGCAGCTAAGCATCTGTAATAAAAATACTTTTTTTTATACGGGGCCCCCGAACGACTTTTGATACGGGGCCCCTGTGGGACTAGCTACGCCACTGCATTATGGGCATGTCGCCATGTCGGCATGGCATCCTCTCACCCCTTCCGCTATTCTTGACTCCTATCTCGATTGCTTAGTGGTCAAGAATCGCCCTACCGACGTCTAGCGATAGCCGGGTCAGGGATCGAGGATTATGTGCATTTCACGCTTAGCACGACCTCCTTTACTGTCATCAGTGGCGGGGCAAGACCAAAATTTGATGTGGGCAAGATATATTTTGCGAGGCCCTCTGAAGGACGACGCAAAACTACCGCTATTGTTGACAAAAAAATTGTTGGTACTCGAATTTTATGCGCCACTCACGCTTCACACGCCACCGGTATCGCAATCCCGGCGGTGTCTGAGGCGTGAGTGCTCTTGCATTATCCAGTTAGCTTCCTTCTTTGCTAGCATTACTGCTTCGCAGAAGGAGGCATCCGCCTGCCACTCGTACTCGCTCCGGACCATAGTCTGTACCAAGGCCCGGAGCGAGAGATCACCGATCACCACAAAGATTCGACAATGCCATGTGTGCCCCACCCAAGCGGAGCATACCTCTACCGTATCCTCCGGGTGCACCACACAGTAGCGAAACCCGGGCATCACTTCCTCAGATACCTCCCGAACTTACCATGTCCGGTAAGAACCTGTGTCATGCAGAAGGTGAGGACGCCGTGAGGTCTTTCCAGCCAGGTATCCAGGCAGTGAGGCCTCAAAGAGAACTGGGTTGCGAAAGTCGCTGTCGCTATAACACCATGACGACTTGAAGCGGCAGTGGAGCTTTGTCCTGATGTTGCATCTCTACGCAAAAATCGTTCATGTGTGCAAGGACTGTTGCCTCCAGATCCCAAGGAGACTTGCCACTTCACGGGAAACCGTGCGGTATACCCGCACCATCCGTATTGCCATGAGGCTTTTTGGCATGCGTTAAGCTGGGCCCTCGGTTGTTTTTGCAGCGACGGCGCCTACACTGGCGCTCCATACAGGGCCAAGGACCGAACGATCCCTGCCTAGAGCCTCCGGCAGGAGGCTTCTGTACCCCCAAAGTTCGGCTGGAGCCCTAGTCTGATTCAGTATGGGAACCAGACGTCGGAAATGCTCGTCAAAATTCCACCGGCTGTCGAGGACTAGTCCTAAGTACTTCATCGTAGACCCGACGCCGATGCAAACTCCTCCATTAGCTGGGAACCCGTTGGCGGCGCGTTTCGAGGGCCGTGGAAACACATGGCCTTTAAATTGTACAGCGCCACCTCGAATCCCAACTCGAATCCTGCCAACGACTATCGCGGCCCTGCGTGTCGCAGTTTCGACCGCCGCCTGGTACGATTCTCTTTGTGATAGGACCGACGACGTCACGAAAATAGCCGCACAGCGCGTAGTCGTAACCAATGTTCCACAAGGGTGGTCGTAGTACCTATCCCTGCGGAACACAACATGTCATTTCTCGCCGTTACAACTCTCTCTGGTGATCGAGGTATATGATATACCTGACCGATAGGTCAATCACACGACAGAGGTGGTCGGGCACCCGGTGGTATTGCCAGATACTTTCTAGCCGATTTTTATATTATTTATTGCTAGATGAGTAATTATATCTACATTTGCGTTCGCGGGCCTTCTAGGCGCGAGGCCCCTTGGACCGCGAGGCCGTGGGCGGCCGCCCACGTCGCCCACGCCTTACGCCGCCTCTGACTGTCATTACTGCTTCACAAAATGATGTAACGGCTTCCCATTCACTCTTGATTTATAACTGTACCAGGGTCAGGCTATCGCCGCCGCTAATCGCCTCCAAGAGTTCACGGTGGTGATCTGTCCAAGTAAAGCAGACATCCGGCAAATGCTCCATCGTGCCTTTCCATCGAATCCGAAATAGGGGATCCTCCCAAATAAAAATCAATTTTTGGGATAGCTAACGAAAAATTTCGCGCTCACTACGGTTGTGTTGTCATCCAGTTGTGCTATGAGCCGACTGCCCCCTTAAGTAACCACTTAAGGGGCAGACTGTCCCCTTAAGTATCCACTTAAGGGGCAGACTGGCCGATCATCCGATCGATTAAAGCGATGAAGGCTTTTTTTTGGTCTTTACCGTGGTTTTAAAAAACATCGGTTTTACACGTGGCTCGTTGGTGCTGATCGACTAACGAGCAAAACGGTCGAGTCGAGTAAAAAGTGAAGAAAACATGACAAGCCTTGGGCCAGGCTTGTCAACCCATAAAACCGCGGTATTGTAGTGATACACCGGCGAACTTTACCGGCGCGCCATAAGACCGCGGTTATATTCGCTCCTCGATCAAATCCTTTAGACTTTCTATAGCTAGATACGTGCTTACTACAAGATATTCTCAATAATGTAGAAAATAAATAATTAAAATATACTTATTTACACACCTGAAAAATTTAAAATATCATACATTCTTTCAAACACTTTATTAGATAGTATTTTCCAGTTAAAGCCTACAGATAAATAAAGTTAAAAATAACAGTTACCAACTATAATACCTTAGATTATGTACCTGTGTTTATTTTAACTTTCAATGTCTCACACAAACAGAGATAATGTATGCCTAAGTTCCTGACTAAGTACTAAACACAGCTCAAGCAGATTTTATCTTAAGCCACTGACTAAACTACTGAAGGCCTCTGCCAATTTGAACGTAATGTTTCTATTAACAGGAATTTTAAAAATACTATCCACACTATTTTGTGAATCTATTAACATTCATATAAAAAAGTAATTAACTTAAAATATGCGGGTTGGTAGGTAGCATTAGTCGGCAGCTAAAACCCATTAAATGTATGCTATATAATTTAATAACATGTGCCTAAAAATAAAATTGTAGGTAATAAGGAATAAGAAACTATTGCAACAATGAATACACACACCCTTAACATGAAGGGCGAAAAAGAACCTCGTGCCCTCCGGGCAGTAGCGACACCCGAGGATTTTATTAATTTCCGCACAAATCCGGTGCAGGTACCTCCCGAACTTACTATGTCCGGTGAGAACCTGCGCCATGCGGACGATGAGATCGCGGTGTTGTTTTTCCAGCCACGTCTTAAAGAAAAGACTTACCGCTGAATTATAGCATGCCCACAGTTCGGTATTATGCATTCACCTTAATGCACCTTCGGGCGTCTATCGTTTTCAAGTTACATGATTTTCGGTAACCGTAGGTGCTGGCTTGCGAAAGGCGAGAGCCATGGTGGGTAACTCATCCGGCCGATGCGAAGGACCAAGTCCAGGGTGAGCGCTTGTTGCATTCCACGCACTTCTAAAAGAGAAAGAAATGGGTCATTCTTACGGCTAGAAGCGCGCCTACCATGTTTTAAACAAATTTCAAATGATTACATAACTATTAGAAATATGAGTCATGGACGGTCTGAAAAACAGACGGCGCGGCGTGGCGGTGGCGCCAACCGACTAGACATCTCGTCACGGGCACCGCGGCGTGGCTGGTTCGTGCTACTCGTGCTGTGTGCTAAGATTAGAAGGGCTCCTTTCCAATAATTTATGATAACTTACGCGGTTTTTCGAACCGCGTAACTTTCATGGATTTTTAATTTCATTTTTTTTTTTATATAACAACCTTAACGTAGCTTCCATGACTTTAAGAAACCTTAAATGTTAAAAAAAATACGTAGGTAAAAATAAATAAGACCCTACATTAAATCGTTATTTATAACTGGTACAAGAAAAGTGGTCAATTAATTGAATCACTACGAACAATGAACAGGAAAATTATACATAAACGTAATGCTAAATAGTATAATGATGACATAACTATAGGGTCTGAATATCTAGCCCAGACGCCCAGTACAACTCCAACTGCACTTGTTACTATACTTGTTTGTTATATTTATAGCAAGCAACTGAGAGCGCCTTCAAATTGGCCCCAACGTGTCGCGCGGCAGCATCGTGCTTTGACAAATAAATGACGCGCGGTTGCAGCGCGACAGTCGCACATTTTTATTGGGGATAAATATAATGACCACCATAAAATGCTTTGATACCCTTAGTTTTGTAACCAAAAATATCTACTTAACACCAGAAAAATAAAGTCTAAAATTACAATAGTACCTACCAGCTATTTTAGTCACGACTCCACTTTTAATTGTATTCGACCACCAAAAATAGTAAATGATCACCAAATCTTGACGAGCAAATTAATGTGTTATTTCTGCCTAAATAAATCTATGTGATTGCTATAAAATGTAGGCTTATTTATTATCAAATAAATTATTATGATGTCCCAAGCGGGGCACACTTCTACAGTGTGCTCCACCGTGTCCTCCGGGCTGGCCACACAGTGGCGACACCCGGGCATCTCTTCCGCACGAATCCGGTGCAGGAACCTCCCGAACTTGACATGTCCGGTGAGGACCTGCGAAGGTGAGGACGCCGTGAGGTCTATTCAGCCACGCCTCAAAGAGGGGCATTACCGCCGAGATTATGGTGTGCCCAGCGCTGGGTTGCGACAGTCGCTGTTTCCACTTCACCATGAGATCCCGCCGGAGCTCTTTCCGCCACGTCTAACCTACGGCTCGGGTGGATTCCGCCTCGGTCGCAATGACAAACTTCCTGTATTTGTATCAAAATGTTCTATATTTTGCCAAAGGTAATTATTATTTACATTTAAATTTTTGCATGTCATTTTAAATTGAAATGTGGTTAATAATTTGGTTTTCATTAACATTTTCATTATCTTTGGGTTAACAAAGATTTTTTTGGAGTCAGGTTACTTAAACAGGATAGCAAGATGTAATAACTTTGATTATAATTTTATATTAAAACGCTGGTATAATTTTGGTGATCATTTACTAGTTTTGGTGATCATTTACTACTTTTGGGATAACAATGATTTATTTGGACTCATTTTATTTAAATAGGATAACAGGATGTAAAAACTTTGGTTATAATTTACTTTAAAAAGTTGGTTTAATTTTGGTGATCATTTACTATTTTTGGGTTAACCATGATTTATTTGGAGTCATTTTGCTTAAATAGGATAGCAAAGTGTTAAACTTTGGTTATAATTTTACATTAAAATGCGAGTTTCATTTTGGTGTTCATTTACTATTTTTGTCTGCTATTTGTTACTATATCTGGTGGTAAGTTAAACATAAGCCATTTTTATTTGTATGGAATAACAAAGCAGCACGGTAGCAGCGCTGCGACCGCGCTGCTGTCGCGCGGCCCGTTGCGATGAAATTGAAGGCGCCCCAAAGGGTGTAAAAAAACCATATGAATATAACCATTATCTTGTAACTGGCGACCCAGTTCATATGTGGCGTTGAACTGGGCCGTTCTCTTTTTATATGGACGATCGATCAGAACAAAAATTGTTACGGAAGCGTACGGCGCCCTTATTCCGTTCACTTTGTAATGCAAATATTTATTTTTCTAATACCTGATTTAAAAAAATAGTTTCCTTGCGGGATCAAATAAGAAATGAGGATATCCGCAGGAAAACCAAGACGAATAATCACCAAACTCATGAGCACATTGCTCGCAAAACGGATGGCCGTTGGGGCTGCAAGGTTCTGGAATGGCGGCCACGTTCCGGATGACGTAGCGTTGGAAGGCCTCCTACAAAATGAACCGATGACGTGGAAGGGTTGCGGCAACCCGATGGATACCTGACGCTCTGTACCGTTAATTGTGTCATTGTACTACCTACTTTACATTTTTCTTTGAGAGGATTAGCTATTGTTAGTTGCGGAAATCCGGCCGAATATCAGGCCGCAAACCGTTGTCGAAGTATGGAGAATATTCCTTTCACACGTGCGAAGCCGCTGGCAAAAGTTAGTATCACAATCTTCAGAATTACATGTTCTGTGTCTTAGGGCAGAATTACCTACTTGCAGTAAGGCAAAATACTCCCTTTGAACGTGGATTTGCAGACACCGGTCAATAATCGCAATAATTCCACTATATACAACACAGTCTGGTCAGAAGATCCTCCCTTTTCAACTATCGTTTTTGGGACTTAAAACCCTGTTCCGCAGCCTCTATACTGGTGCCCCTTAACAATAAACGCAGCCTTTTTTTTAATTGTGGGAGAAATCATCTAATGACGAATCCCTTGGGCGGGGTGGGAAATAGTGTCAGACTCTTACTGACTAAACAACCCACCCCATCCCTTAGCCCTCATACCGGGGTCGGACCTTCCTTTCAGAACCGGACCGGGGCCCCAGTAGGCTTCGTCCCTGGAGTCGGGCCTCTACATTTTCCGACAATTCCTTGAGGCGCGCGGGAGCAGAATACGCCGTCGAGGACTTGGCTTGGTCTGGACCGTTACCACATCTTACGCAGCCTTCGTGCAGCAACTTAATAGTGACGTCACCATCATCATCGTTTCCTCAAGCTCTCGGGTCGCGAATCACACAACCAACCATGCCACGTCTTCTAGGACCAGCTAGGTTCTCCGTCCGCGCGATATGAACGTAGGTACTTATTGCACACTTGCAGGCAGTCGTTTGGATGATTTACCCTATTTAATTGAAGTTCGCGGGACTTTCCGCTCCGCATAACTCCACAGCATCTAAAATTTAAATTTGAATGAATTGACGCCAGCATATAATAAAGAATTAGAAAAACTTTTGAACACCGCTTACTAGGTCAAAGCTGCGCACACGTGATAAGAACCATATCTAATCAATAACAAGTCCCTAATACTATCGGCATAGGTTGACGACGTAATCGTTTAAAAAAATAGACCTATTGTTAGAGAATGAAATTAGAAGTAAAAAAGAAACATTGCCCATAAATCATCATCTTATCTGGAGTGCGTGAGTTAATCGAATTTGACCTTTTATAAACCTTGGCACTGTTTCCATGAGTCCTTAGGACAGTGCCGAGGTGCTGAAACGCAATCTGCACATTTGCTAATGATATAAAATACTGGTGACCACCCACCATCATACCGCTTGATTCAGAGGCTTGATATTAATCAGATATGACACAGACTCATGAAGCAGACCACTCAAACCGAAACGGCGGTTCACGCAGAGAAGCGAACGGGTCAACACACGGTCAATCTCTACTAGCGTCATGCTTATGTTGGACGTTTGACATTCGCCAACTAGGAATCTATTTTTAGATTTCTTTTATGGTGGGCTAAAATCATCCAATGACAACTCCCGCCCTTGGGTGGAGCCGAAGATCGTGTCAAACTCTTACTGACTAAAACCCACGTTACTTCTTTGTCTTAGTTCCAGAGCCTCGGTTATACGCTTTCGCATTTACCCATGGCCCCAGGAGGCTTCAATAACTACTGGACAGTTTGGCGCTGCACACCTCATTTTTCGTAGTTTTTCTTACCTATTTGTTATGTGATCATAATTCCAACGCATGTGTTTCATAAAACGCACGATAACACCTTTTCTTAGAAGGAAACTTTATTATAAGTAATTCGCTTACGCTTTTAAAAAATCCTTCAAATCTTCAAAAGCGCACACGATCGTGCTGCCGATGCTATTTGCATGAGACAATTTTGAGGAGCTCAGTTACTAATTAAGGTATTATTGCACGATTCTAAGATTAGATTTGTACTTGGTAGATATGGATAGGTATATCATTATTGAACCTTGGTGATAACAAGTTGAAAATTGACATTATTTTGAATGTGAACTCAATGTAGAGGTAGGTAACAATCTAAGTCTTTACTACACGTACGAATAGTGCGTGAAGGCCGAAGCCACAATCGCAACGATAAGACCCCTCCTTGGAAAGTGGTTACTGAGCAGTCCTCACTTTCCGCCAGACGCAGGTCCTTACTGGGTACGGTGGTTTTGTGAGGTACCTGTTTCGGATTCGGCACGAGGAAACGCTTGTATTACTATTGTGTGGAGCGCCCGGATGATACTGGATGTCTGCCCCTCTTAGGTGGAGCAGCGTCGTGGCCTCGTCAGGCTCTAGTTCAGTTTATGGTTCAAGGTGCCCCCTGCATTGGAAACAGTCATCTTCTTTGCGACGCACTAATGCGAGCGAAGAAGAAAAAGTGTGAGATAGAGGATGTACTCGCACCCCAGTCACCGCAGGACACGCCCTACGCATCGGGAGTCACAATGAACGATTCCTTGGCTTGCGGACGGAGAATATCTCAGTATCTCAATAAATCCCAGTCCCGAGGGTCACCGATATCAGCACAAACAACAGAGCCCGCTTGGGTCACTGCTTGCCAGGGTTACGGTATTGTGCGAAAAGTAACTCTTACGGGACGCAAAAAGAATCTGAATTAACATGGGGGCTTTAGTCAAAATAGGTTTGCTTTGCCAAAAAGAAAAGGTACATATGTAACTCATTATACAGATCAATTATTGTTGAGGCCTGAGCATTGCTCACATAATTTATAATAGACAACAAAACATTCAATTAGCATTTGTTATTAACTAGTATATTTCATTACATAATTATAATTATATCACCACACACTTCATGCTTTTGCTTTCCTATCAATTTAATCTGAGCATTGTTCTTATTTTCAGATGTTGTCAGTAACATTGTTATGTTACAATCGAAAGTATGGCATCAAGACTTCAGGAGTGTTATTCGTATTCTGGTTATTACTCATCCTGGCTGGTCTACCGCAGCTCAGGTTTGAGATCGTGCACTACAGTTCGAACGTCGACGCGTATGCACGATATAGTTTCGGCAGTTATATCTTGTACTATACGCTGACAGTGATCATGTTAATATTGAATTGTTTCGCTGACATGCCACCTAAAGACACACCTTACACATATGCGGAGGTAACAGTTTTTCTAATATCCAAAAATTACAGCAACCCTCCAACGTTTTGTCTGTAACACCATCTATTGTAATCTCAACAGGCTCAGTCTCCAGAAAACAGAGCTGGCTTCCCAAGTCGGCTGTTGTTCAGCTGGTTTGACCCGCTAGCAGTAACAGGCTTTAGAAGAAGTCTCAATATAGACGACTTATGGCCTTTAAATCCACAACTGAGCAGCAAGGAGGCTGTACCTAGATTCGAAAAATTTTGGCAGAGATCTTTAAGAAAAAAAGAAGAGTAAGTTTGACTTATTTATACGGATAAACATCCATCAATTGATAACATCGTATATCAAAAATATTATGTTAATATTAGTCCTAGATATGTACCTCAATATTTTTATTCCTATACTGAAATGGAAACTAAGAATCGTAGGTGACAAGTTGAAGAAGCTATCAGAATAATAAAAATAGCCTTATCCCCATAATCAGATAATATGGATTGAGGTGGGGTAACTGGGTCAAATAATTTCTCCCGCCCCACCACCACCACTTTTACTGATTAAAACCAAGGCCACATGTTAACTCTTTCGAACAATCCCGCTGCCATGCCCTAGGCAGACCCCCAATGCCCCCTTCCTTAAACTTTGGTAGAGTGGCTACTCAGTATTACGGTTACCATTGTCAATTATCAATAATGGGGTACTGGGTTGAAGATATAAATAGGAAACACGTAAGAAAACAGTTCCACATTTATTAATGAAGTGTACACTGTACTTACATATTTCATAATATTAAAACACCTAGTACTAGTACAGTATGTGTCATAAAATGTTTAGTCATAATGACATGTTATGAAATACCAGATACGAGTTCATTGAATTTACTTTAGATTTCTTTTGATACGTATTTTATTTGAAGATTACACTACTGCACTGGTTTTGTTGATGGGAAATACCTATTTCTTACCTATTACGTATCTAACCAGGAAAACACAGAAAAGATAATTTGTTGTTTGTAAAGTTTTTTGTTTATTGAAGAAGGCCGTGATAAACGAAAAATAATCTTTTTACACGGCTTCACAGTAAAGAGGATTTGTTATCTCAGAACTTTGAGATTTATGAACCGTTTTGTATTTTTTTTTTACACATTTCCACCATTTTTATCAAAATTTATTTCAAGTTGTCTAGTATTTTATGTTTTTATATAATATTTACTTACATAGTTAGATTTAGTATGTATAAACGTATTTATAGTTCAGTTTATATTTTAGTTTTCTACGTATGTTATGGGTACAAAATATTGTACAAAAATAAAATTATCTACCCAATTGTGGGGGTTTTAGTCGCAAGGAGTCTAAACTAATTTCAGATATCTCCACAGACGTAGGGCATTTATGAGAATTTCCTCATAGAAAATGGCCGAAACGTAATCTGCCGTGATTTTACACTTCTTTTGTATTTTTTTCTACAGTATCTGTACTGTAGTGGGTACCATACTTATTTAAAAACCCGTTGGCGACAGTGATGCCGTCCGATAAGCAAATGTCAATAAGGAAAAACATTTTATTTACTATACAAGCCATCGTCATTGATAAAATAAATACTGTTTCATATAAGATAAGAGTACGCATCTGCTTGTAAAGTAATTCATTCGAAAGCTAACGAGATTTCAGTTACAAAAAGAAATAGGAAGGAATTTTGATTTGACTCACTGACGATTCCGACAGTGTCCGAATTGACACATTTTTATTTCAATATTTTTTTCACTGAAGATTCTAGAGAATATTTAGGGTACCTACCGTCAGATAAAGGTGAATTACTAGCTATAATGCTACGAACCACGGGAACGGGGCAGTAACCAAAGATATGGGTGTAACTGCGGAGAACACCTACTATAATCACTACATAGTACCTATAAATCAAAGTCGTTTTCCGCTGTCTGTCCCTATGTAGGTATGCTACTATGCTTAGATCTTTAAAACTAGGTACGCAAAGGATTTTGATGCAGTTTTTTTTTAAATAAATAAAGTGATTTAAGAGGAAAATTTATATGTATAATACATGCATAATATATGTTTAATATCACCACTGCACCTGTGTGAAGCTAGGGTGTGTCGCTAATAATTTATAATTTCAGTAAATTCAGATCAACCTATTTTAGGAACTCTACAAAATTCTATCAACAACTTTGCTAAAATAATTTATATTTTGAGGCAACGCAGTTGATTTTACAATAATGAAAGTAAGGTGGCTTGAAAGTTGTGATTTGTGACCTCGCTTTCGTTTTCACTCTTGATTTTTTTGCATCAGTGGGTACTGAACGCACTGTAGCTCTGAGAGTAGGTTATTCAGTTATTAAAACCAGGAGTGTAGCTACCGCCATATCAATGATACGGGGTCCCTCGTAGGGTAGGTTTACTAAGTACCTATTTATAAAATTCATTTTTTATAGAGGTCATTATTTTTTATACGGGGGACATGTGAGTCTAGCTTTGCCACTAATTAAAACTAACATAATATCACATCTATCTGTAATTCAATGCCATCCTCATTATATATCTGACCTTCTTAATCAAATTAGCGTCATACAAACTCAAACAATCTATATATAAATATATATAGTTACACCACTTATAACTCAAGAACGGCTGAACCGATTTAGCTGAAAATTGGCAGGGAGGTAGTTTGGAGCGAGGAAAGGACATAGGATACTTTTTTTTATGTAGTATATTTGCTAATTCTGAACTCTACTCTCCCACAGAGTAGGGTAGAGTAGAGTAGAATAATCTGTTGCCGGGAGCGAAGCCGCGGGCAAAAGCTAGTATGTTAAAGAAATTACTTCTTTCTTACGTACTAATAAAATTCCTTTTACCAATATGTTTCATCATCGATCTGACTTGCTGTAGTAAAGCATAACAATTCTATTTATCTGTGACTAAATTTATCTATCCATATCTTGACTTTTTTAAGAAATTCATATTAGATAAGCACTTAATATCTTTATTTTTAAGAGAAAGGTAAAGCAGGAAATGTAGATTATCGTCTTAATCGCTCAGTAAACAAAACGGTATGCCTTATAAAACAGCAAGCATAAGGCATTGACACTAAAATACTCAAGCGATTGCTTTTAATTAATCTGATTGCCTCTTGTTTATGTCCGTCGTCACGGAATCATCGCGTTGTGTAATAGGTTGTGACTTAGCGAGATACATCTGTTGGATTGTATCAATTTAAAATATTAGCCCTCCAATGAAAACAGCATGTTACTTTTATTTTCTTTTATTGTTTTTAGAGGCTTTAGTCGTAATTCTTACATGACAGCTTCATTATAACATAGGTACATTTATGTGTGTCTTACACTAGATTCTATTCTAAACTAAGCCAAAATCCTAACCACCTTTACCATCTTAAAATTGTACCTACATTGCTGGCTAATAAATGATTTTGTTTCTGATTCATATTTCTATGGATCTATTGCATACAAAATTTATAAAGCCCATTGGCCACTTCTGAAGTACCTAAGACTAGATAAAATACTCAGAAATACTTCAATGTGACTTCTGTTTAATTTATGCTTCCTAATGAACTTTAATTGTGCCGCTTAATTTTTTTAAACATATGTACAGTAAGTGGTACCGAAATGTCGTCTACTGAATATGTTACTTGTTACACGTAACAATTTCAATCACAGTAGCTTTGTTTTTGACAACCTATCAATCAATACACTACCTTTATCATACTGAGTAGTCCCTCAAACAAAGCCTTTTCTCAGAATATATAAAGTAGCATTCGATTTCTATGTAATGTCAGTATTGAGGACAATTCTGATCACGATTCTTTTACGATCCGAAGTCAAAATGCCGATAGGTGCGCGCCCTATATCACATACTTAACTGACAAAATATGTGTGTTTTTGTTTCTGTTGTGTAAATTAAATAAATCCAAATCTTTGTGTAGGACAAATATCTACTATCTATAGAGATTTCGATTTATTTAGTTTCATCCTCAATTTTTTAGTCTATTCATAGACTTGATTGACAGCCATTTGAACTTTTTCAACTGCTTCTTCGTGGACATGACAAAAAACTGAATAAAAATCTAAAATTCACAGTAAAAGTCTAAATTATTGGATTTAGAAGTAAGCATGAGATTTTGGAAAGGAATTCTGAAATATTTAGATCGAAAGTCAAATAGAAGGGAGGAATTTCGAAAAAGTATCTCAGACGGGTTATCAATAGAAAATGAAAATTGCTGTGGATGTTATTATTACCGATGAGAAATCCCATCGGGTCGCTTGGCTATAATGTTAATAAGTCTTCCCTTTACAGTAAAGCAAATGCTAAAGCTAGAGATGCTAGTCCTGCAGCAGAGAAGCCGCCTAAGATACCCACGTCGATATTACCAGTGGTATGCCTAGCTTTCGGAGGACAGTTCTTGTACGCCGTGTTTCTCAAGGTGATCCACGACATACTCATTTTCGCATCACCTCAATTACTTAGGTGAGTAGAGCTACCTTTTTGTCTGATGTGGAAATCAATGAAATTACAATTTTTTTCAATCTTAGATGATAATTACAATTTTTTACATTTATTAGTTTTAACATTATGATATTTTTATTGCAGCGCACTCATTGAATTTATTGAAACCGGCGATCAACCTGTGTGGAAAGGTTATATGTATGCTGTTAGTATGTTAGTATGTGTTGTTGTACAAAGTATGTTCCTGGGACAATATTTCATCAAAGTAGCCGTTGTCAGTGTACAAATCAAGAACGCATTATGTAGCGTTGTATACAAGAAAGCTCTATCATTATCCAATGCTTCACGAAAAGAGTCCACCGTTGGAGAAATAATAAACTTAATGTCCACTGACGTAGACAGGTAAATAATTTAATATCCTTTTGTTAACACTCTGATATCTATAAAAATGTAAACAAAGATAGGTAATTAAATAAATAATATTTAGAGATAATGTGGTGAGCAGTGATGGCCGAGTGGTAAGGACCCCGACTTACAAGTTGCAGGCCCCGGGTAAACCCAGCCAGGCGCAATACATTGTGTAATTTATTTCATCGCCACTACTCTCAAAACGATGAAGAAAAACATAGTGAGGAAACCGGCATGTCCTAGAACCAAAAATTCGAATACATGTGACATCCACCAACCCGCACTGGGCCTGTGGGGATTACGACCCATTACCTCTCCTAGAGAGAAGGCCTGAGTCTCAGCAGTGGGAACATTATAAGGCTGATACTATGCTATGCTAGAGATAATGTACAGAAAAGTGCAGAACTATGTATTTATTGTGTCTTCTCACAAACCTAATTCTGAAAGGGCCAATTACATACAAATGTCTAGAACAATAATTGTCATAGTGCCAATAAAATTCACTCCGTGAGAGTGATTAACTCCGCCGATAGCGCTTCATGGGCAACGTTGGCACAACACGATTCTGTTAATTATTTTAATCAGAATAAAGTAGACATTTCAATGTTTCCCCTGAAGGAATGGCCTCGAAGTATCGAGTAGCATAGAAGTTTATTAAATACATTTGAAATCTTCTGACTATTCGACTTTTGGCCATGGATTTACTAAACTATCCCAAGTCAAACTGGACCTTTCAATTATAATGTTTTTTCAGGTTCAGTGATTTGACATTCGTAAACTTACTGTGGTCTGCTCCGCTACAAATTTCTCTCGCCTTGTACTTCCTATGGGATGTGCTAGGACCTTCTGTCTTGGCCGGTTTGGCCGTCATCATCGTACTTATGCCCATCAATGGAGTATTAGCGAGCTATCAGGAAAAGATGCAGTCTAGTTTAATGCACCAGAAAGATCAAAGAATAAAGCTTATGAGCGAAGTGCTTAATGGGATTAAGGTAAGACGCACCCAAAAGAAACCTCCTCTATTTTTGGTATAGGCGTTTATGGCATTGACGAAAATGTAGCGCAGACATTGGAAAAACGTAACGTTATCGCGGCCTATTTTGACCTTAGAATAATTTCTGCTTATAAAACTATGTTTCTATCAGGTCCTGAAAATGTACGCGTGGGAAGGAAGTTTCAAAGATCAAATTTTAAGAATAAGAAATAAAGAATTGGGTGTACTCAGAAAGCAGGCTTTCTTCAATGCAGGAATGATATTCATATGGATTTGTACACCTTTCTTAGTAAGTATACGACAATAATAATGGACCGATTAGCTCATTGGAGCTAATAGGTTGCTGAAATGTTTTCAATGAAATAATTTAATTAACTCATTTAATATTGTCGATTAGGTATCCTTGATGTCATTCACATGCTTCGTGCTGGTAAATGACACGGAAGTGCTGGATTCTAAGCGGGCATTCGTAGCGTTGTCCCTTTTCAATATATTGCGGTTCCCAATGTCAATGTTGCCTAACGTGATATCGGATGTTATACAGGTTGGTATATTTTTCTTTTAAGAAAATTTTATCATTGAAACCCATGCGATCTTAATATTTCCACTATCAATGTCATTTAACCGTATATGTTGATTTTTTTAACAGACTGCTGTCAGTATAAAAAGACTGAACAAATTCTTGAACTCCGAAGAATTGGATGTAAGTGCAATTGAACACAACCCTGATGAGAGTAAGTAACTAGTTTTATAATACCAATGAACATTGTTTCAGGAAGTTTGACACACTTTTACTCGATGTGCAATTAATATAGAGATAAGCGTGCATGCTGGGTACCCTCATATTGTTTGTGTGGGTGTTTTACAACTATTAAATCGATAGTACGCAATTATACAAATATTAAATGATTTTTTCACACTAACCTAATAGCTATGATTACTACTGAACCTAGTAGCTATGATTAGGTATTTTAATTGGAAACTTAACTTATTTTTCAAGTAAACTATACTATTACTTTATATCAAAGAGTAAGTTTATCCAAAATCGCTAATAGGAATTAGAAGAATTAACTGTTATGTGACGGAAAAAGATGCACAATCTGAAATGTGACGTCACTGTCCTTAGGTTACGCACATAAAGAAGAGATAGCGAGATGTTCCCACCATACAATTTAAGTACCTATCATAATCATAACAAATGTTGAAAATAAATAATCCTTGCATTTTTTTATATTTTAGAAGATCAAATTGTAATTGAGAAGGGTCACTTCTCGTGGGGTGATGAACCAGTTATAAAGAACCTAAACCTACGTATACCTCGCGGTTCTCTTGTCGCGGTCGTGGGAGGAGTCGGCTCGGGCAAGACCTCGCTACTTTCTGCCTTGCTCGGGGACATGGACAAAGTTTCTGGAAGAGTTAACATCAAAGGTACGTCTCATCAAAACGAAAAAAATACCTCATTAATCTAAAAACAGTTTTCAATTCTAAACTTATATTTTAGGAAATATTGCATACGTCTCACAGCAAGCTTGGATTCAAAACGCAACAGTACAAAATAACATCTTGTTTGATAAGAAAATGGACCGAAACAAATATAACAGAATATTAGAAGCATGTGCGCTTGCGACTGATTTAGAAATTCTTCCCGGAGGGGACCAGACTGAGATCGGCGAAAAGGGTATGAATAATTAATATTATATTTGGTATTACAATTCAATTCTAAGAAAGACTCAGACATTCAAGGAAATTTAAATCCGGTCGAAGTATCCAAACTGAACATTTTGTAATTCTCACAGTTTTTACAGTACTAGAGATAAAATTTTTGCGTGCGAAACTGAAATTTTGCTGTTATTTTTTTTGTTAACTGACTGAATATGGGGAATGGGAAGGCTTTACACTGACATGATTTGTAACGAAATAGGTATAAACCTGTCTGGCGGGCAGAAGCAGCGCGTGTCGCTGGCGCGCGCGGTGTACTGCGACGCCGACAACTACTTCCTCGACGACCCGCTCAGCGCCGTCGACTCGCACGTCGGCAAGCACATCTTCGAAAAGGTGCGTCACGTGGTATAAATCTGTCGAATAGATAGAAGCAGCACGTATCGACATGATGGGGGCTCTGGCAGCAAAGCTATAGGTTCCAAAATATCTACAAATTCTCCAAAATATCTACATGAGTAGGTACAATATTACAAAGTGAGCATTACATGGGCACTTGTAAAACGTCAGTGCTTGAAAATTATAATTAGCGACTAATACATGAAAACTTAACATGGAGACAACAGCAAATTCATTTATTTCGTCAGAATATATATACAGGGTGTCATTGACATGTTAACGCAAACGAATACCATAGATCCAGTACATGATTCTAAACCCCCCAGTGGTGGAATTTTTTGTCGGTTTTTTCTTATTTTTTTTTAATGAATTTTTAACGTTTTTTTAATTAAACTGTATAAAAACGTCAATTTAACACTTTTTGCGAAAAAAATTAGTGCATTACATTCCAAATTAAAAATGTCATCGGGTTTGATTAGAATAACGACTTTATTTGCCTCAATGATTTTTTTATAAATTTTTTTTTTCGTAAAAAATTTTTTTTTCTTTTTTTTTCTAAAAATATCATTGGGATTGGTTAGAATAACGATTTTATAGAGGTAAAAAATAAAAAATCAAAACGTTTTTTTCAAAAATTTGAAAAAAAAACGACGAAAAATTCCACCACTGGGGGGTCCAGAATCATGTACTGGATCCATGGTATTCGTTTGCGTTAACATGTCAATGACACCTTGTATAAAAAACAAGCAAGCAAGCAAGCTCATGAATTCTAAACCCTGGTGGGACAGTAGAGACCGAGATGGACCGCCACATCCCTTTGTCCGCCATGGACTTTAGGTGTAAAGCATGATTGACAGTCCAGGACATTGCTGACGACCTCTTTGCTTAGGTACTGGGCCCCAGCGGGTTACTGAAGAACAAGACGCGCGTGTGGGTGACGCACAACGTGTCGTACCTGGCGCAGACGGATCTGGTGGTGGTGTTGCGCGACGGAGAGGTGTCGGAAGTCGGCACCTACCAGCAACTGCTTGAGAAAAAAGGAGCCTTCGCCGAATTCCTGCTACACCATCTTACAATCGCAGAGCGCTCGGCTACAGCTGAAGGTGAGTTGGGCACTGTATATACGGTAATCTTAAAAACAATAGAAGTACAATAAAAAATGTAAGAGTATAACTACAAAGATATAGGAAGATAAATAAATTTATGCTTACAAAAACAGCAAAAAAATCCCTTCAAACCTTAAATATTCAGCTGGTCGTCATTCAGTTGGTTTTTAATTTCGTTGTGCTATATTCAAGCCATGAACCAGGTAGGTTCGAGAGCTCGGCATTGAAAGGCACAGTCATGGTACATTTTATTTTCCTATTTGATAGTTTGAATTAATAGTTACCGTGACATCTGTTGTTAGGAAGCAGCCCAAGAACATAATTGTGAATGGCATGCCATGCGTGAAGGCCGCTAAGGAACATAACTACATAATTGATCGTTTACTATGTTCCCGCAGATTTGGCAGGTATCAAGAATGATTTAGAAAACAAACTTGGATCGGAATTTCAGCGTAAATTGCAATGGGCTCGTTCGTTGTCATCGGGGGCTTCGGACACAGAACCTACGGAAGCAGGTAAATCATACCGTGAGCCGCCTATCTATGCTCTCTATAATTGTAAACAAATTACATCAACACAACCATTTCCGCCTGACCACCGCTAAATTAATTTTTGCTTGCAGTCGAAACGAAAATTTCAAAGGTTTGGTTTGGTGTCGCGTTGCAGGGTTCAAGTGATTTTTTTTTATTAAGTGATCAGGCAGAAATGACCGCGGTAGTACAGATATCCCAAAAAACTACATTTTGGGAATCCTCGATATTTGAAGATATGATCGTGTCCTCTATACCTATAAAGCCATTAGTAACATGAAATTTCTAGTCTGTATACCTAGTTTGGCTACAAATTTAGATTAATAACTCCCTACCAATAAATAACTGAAAGAGAATCAACTAGCAGAGTTAAACGATCTATGATGCGTCTTTCATGATTCTTTGAAATCACGAAGATTACCAAAGCGCATCATTTCTGGAATAACTGAAAAGTGAAAACGCAATTGGTTACTGATTCGCTGTGTACCTATACTATTTAAATATTACCTACTAGCTGTCCCCGCAGTTTCACCCGCATGTCTAGATACTGCCCTGCTTTGTAGCGTAATGTTATATAGCCTATAGTCTTCCTTGATAAATGGGCACTACACTGAAAGAATTTTTCAAATAGCAAATTGAATCTTAAGATAAACGCGTTCAACCAAACATATTCTTCAGCTTAATAATATTAGTATAGATAAAACGGAAACAAATGACATAAGCCGTACACAATTTTTAGGTGACCATGGTGACACAGCTGCTAAGGACAAGGACAAGGCTGACAAAGAGAAGAAACCGATAGACGAGAATCCAGAATTTGATCAGCTTATTGAGGCTGAGAAAACTGAAACTGGAAAAGTGAGTACCTACTCTAGTACTTAGTATTCTGACATGGAATTTTAAAAAGATATAACCGTGGTCGTAACCAGGTAACTAAAGGAAACAGGAGGATTTTAGTGAATACAAGTTGACTCCGCCTATCACTCCACCCTAGAGCGAGAGAAGTGACTGGATTACTAGATGACACCCACCACCAAAAAAATAAACCTAGTTTTCTAGGTAATTTTATTATATTCAACGTTGGATATTCTAACGAGATCTAAAAAGAAAGAAAGCCAGCAGCTTCGCTCGTGTGAAAGTAGATTCTTTATACAAACTTTAGACCCCCGAACTTTTATCCCCTTAAAGGGCGATTTTGTTAAAAATCCTCTCTTAGTGCTAGTCCACGTCATAAAATGATATCATGCACAAAATTTCAGGCTCCTAGTTCCAGTAGTTTCGGCTGTGCGTTGATATGTCTGTCAGTTTCTCCTTTTATACTCGTATATAGATATTCAATGATCTACAAAGACATAAACGTTAATTTTTAATGTTGGAAACAATAAAAAACCAAACTCGAAGAAGTTTTCAACGAAAATTCAACAACGATCAACCAAAACTCTATGTGGTTGTGCCGTTCGACTCCATGACAATATTTTCGTATTTTCATCTGATTGACACATGGATATAAAATTTTAGCTCATTCAGTAATCGGGAAGTGGATCAAATTTAATTTACAAGATTTGATCACAAGCATCAGACAGGTGAAACTAATATAAAATTTATAAAGAGGACGATATATTTTCCAACAAAACAACTAAAAAACATATCTGCATTATTCTGACACTATTTATATTTTCACAGGTAAAAGCAGAAGTATACATGCATTACTTATCGAAGATCGGCATGAAGGCAGCCGTAGGAACCATTGTAATGTACATCATCTTACACTCGCTACAAATTAGCGTCAACTTCTGGCTCGCGATATGGTCCAGCGACGACAAAATGGTCAGTTATTGTTCTTTAATACAAACATACCTTAGAAAAAACCACTTCACTTGAGAATAAGTATGCGGTGATTTTATTTTAATGCTAAAAGGTAAAATAAAAGGGAATACCTACTATGAATATTACTATTTACTATGAATATTGCACTTATCTCAGAATAAGATACGTTTCTCTGTATGATAATTATTCTTAAAGGTAAGATAAAGGAGGTCGTTGACTTCACTCGCTGAAGCAGAGGCGGCGTAAGGCGTGGGCGACGTGGGCGACCGCCCACGGCCTCGCGGTCTAAGGGGCCTCGCGCCTCGAAGGCCCGCGAACAAAAATGTAGATATAATTACTCATCTAGCAATAAATAATATAAAAATCGGCTAAAAAGTATCTGGCAATACCACCGGGTGCCCGACCACCTCTGTCGTGTGATTCAGGCCTACCTATCGGTCAGGTATATCATATACCTCGATCACCAGGGAGAGTTGAAACGGCGAGAGATGACATGTTGTGTTCCGCAGGGTTAGGTACCTTGTGGAACATTGGGTACGACTACGTGCTGTGCAACTATTTTCGTGACGTCGTCGGTCCTAGCACAGGGAGAATCGTACCAGGCGGCGGTCGAATCAGCGACACGCGGAGCCGCAATAGTCGTTGGCAGGATTCGAGTTGGGATTCGAGGTGGCGCTGTACAATTTAGAGGCCATCTGTTTCCACGGCCCTCGGAACGTGCCGCCAACGGGTTCCCAGCTAATGGAGGAGTTTGAATCGGCGTCGGGTCTCACGATGAAGTACCTAGGACTAGTCCTCGACAGACGGTGGAATTTTGATGGGCATTTCCGACGTCTGGCTCCCAAACTGAATCAGATTGGGATTCCAGCCGAACTTTGGGGTCTAGAAGCCTCCTACCGGAGGCTCTAGGCACGAATCGTTCAGTCCTTGGCCCTTTATGGAGCGCCAGTGTAGGCGCCGTCGCTGCAAAAACAACCGAGGGCCCAGCTTAACGCATGCCAAAAAGGCTCATGGCAATACGGATGGTGCGAGGATACCGCATGGTTTCCCGTGAAGCGGCAAATCTCCTTGGGATCTGGAGGCAATAGTCCTAGCACACATGCACGATTTTTGCGTAGAGATGCAACACCAGGACAAAGCTCCACTGCCGCTTCAGGTCGTCATGGTGTTATGGCGACAGCGACTGTGGCAACCCAGTTCTCTTTGAGGCCTCATTGCCTGGATGCCTGGCTGGAAAGACCTCACGGAGCCCTCACCTTCCGCATGACGCAGGTTCTTACCGGACACTTACCAAAGTTCGGGAGGTATCCGCACTGGATTCGTGAGGAAGTGATGCCCGGGTTTGGCCACTGTGTGGAGCACCCGGAGGACACGGTAGAGGTATGCTCCGCTTGGGTGGGGCACACTTGGCATTGCCGAATCTTTGTGGAGGTGATCGGCGGCGGTGATCTCTCGCTCCGGGCCTTGGTACAGGCTATGGTCCGGAGCGAGTACGAGTGGCAGGCGGATGCCTTCTTCTGCGAAGCAGTAATGCTAGCAAAGAAGGAAGCCAACCGGATAAAGAAAGAACACTCACGCCTCAGACACCGCCGGGATTGCGATACCGATGGCGTCTGAAGCGTGAGTGGCGCGTAAAAATTCGAGTACCAAAAATTTTTTGGTTAATAATATAGGCCGGTCGGTAGTTTTGCGTCGTCCTTCAGGGGGCCTCGCAAAATATATTTTGCCCACATCAAATTTTGGTCTTGCCCCGCCACTGCACTGAAGTGAAATGAGGAAAATTGCGAATGACAATGCGCACTATATACTACACTTTGCTTATTCACATGTTTTACCCCCGGTCATTTAGAGAGGTTCCCTCGTATTTCCTTACGTATTTTATCATTTTGCAGTTCAGTATTAGGAAACATAGAATGCTCTTTTAAATATGATTTGCGACCGTAAGAAATATGGCTTTACCGAGTTATAATCATCAATATAACCTTGTCAGTTTAGCTGTTTCTACCTGTTAAAAGACAATTATTTTTAAACTAGCTGTCCTCCGCGGTTTCACCCGCATCTTTAGTTACTGCCCTGCTCCCGTGGGTTGTAGCGTAATATTATATAGCCTTCCTCAATAAATGGGCTATCTACTATCTAACTCAGATTTTTTTTTAATCAGACCAATAGTTTCTGAGATTAGCGCGTTCAACCAAACAAATAAATTCTTCAGCTTTATAATATTAGTATATGTATATGATATGTTTAGTAAGTTAGTAAAATTATCAGAAAATGGCAAAATAGCAGATAACTTTTATCATTTTACTCTCGACGATATTATTGACACTGTTAAACATTAATTTAATTTAATATTTTCAGCTTGTAAATGGTACAGTTGATACGGCACGGAGAGACATGTACCTCGGTGTGTATGGCGGACTCGGTTTCGGTCAAGGTAAGATTTCGGGTCAATAACTTATTAAAACCTTGTCTAAAGCTATTCATAACTTGAACACATTCATAAGTTCTATTGCAAATTAATACAAGAATAAAACGAGTAAAATATTCAGTTTCCCATGCAACAAAATAGATCCTTGTAAACTGGTCCTCCACAAAGAAAAAAGAAAAGTACAAAATCTTCCATCATATCCTTGATGGTAGTTGGCAGCTAAAAGCATCTGTACTTGTGTGAATTAAGTATTTAACCTTTCGATCTTGTAATTACAAACATAACTAAAAAATAGAATAATAGGTGTGCGAACGGCGTTCGCTTGGGGCTTAATGAATTAATATAAAGAGGCCAAAAAGGACTACTATTGTTTTAGTTACAAAATAGGCCAATTTGAGAGCTTGTGGACAATATTTTACGATTTTATGCTTTCATATCTCGCTATCTTAAACAGTTGAGTTGAAAGAAATACCTATCCTGTTTTTTTTTAAGGTGGTTAAATCATCTAATGACGTCTCCCGCTCTAGGGGCAGAAGGGAGAGTGTGTCAGACTTTTACTGACTATTATAAAAACATACCTATGACAACAGCTCCGAATCAGAATTTGACAAATCTTGTATGCAATGTTTCAGCGATGGCATCATTCTTCACCGATCTGATGCCTTTCCTGGCTTGCTTGAAAGCAGCAGCATTGCTTCACTCACTCATGTTAGAAAATGTGATAAAAGCGCCTCTACAATTCTTCGAGGTTACACCTGTTGGTAGACTGCTGTCCAGGTTCTCCAAAGACGTGGATACTCTTGACACATCACTGTCTTGGGAAATATCCAGTGTGCTCAGTGGTATTTTTGAGGTGAGCTGTCTGTTATATTATTATTATTTTTTGGTTTTAGCTCTGTTGCTTGTAGTTTTGTGAGCAGTGGTAGCCCAGTGGTATCGCTCAAAAAATACATCATCAGGTCATCTTGTCTGGTATGTCTTAAACTGTACATTCGAAGACTTGTGAGAACCCGCACTGGGCCTGCGTGGTGGATTACGGGCCATTCCTTTCCACAGAAAGGAGGGCTGAATCCCACCTATGGAAACATTGTAACTAAAGTGAGTTAAATGATACTATGCTTTTTTTCTTAATCTTTACGATTACGAGATTTATAATGTCAGCGATTCAATAATATAGTAAACACCTTCTTGAATTCTGGAAAATCTGGGAAGCTAAATGTGGTTAAAGTCAATGAAATCGAGGGCCACTTGTAAAGTTAGGGAAAATTGTAATATTAATTATAGTAAAAAGAAATTTATCTACCTAGTTAATACTCTCAGTGTCTCTCAGTCTGACCTTTTGAATGGATAACGACAGTTGACGGATAGAATGGAAGAAAAAGGTGTGTTACCTTTCCATTATGAAGGCACCACCATTTTGCACGGTTTTCAAGGTCATTCATGATCAAAAAAGTGGTCTTGAAGATAGTTTAATAAAATTCGATCGATTTTCATTAAAATTAATATAGTTTGGAAATTTGAAAAAATGGTAAGGGGTAAGTCACGGTAAAGACAAAGAATTGTCTAAGATACATAGGTATTAGCAGTCGACACTCTGGTGATCCTACGCGAACCTACCTAGTTCTTCTTCTTTTCGCCTGGGACTGGGAGCCTCTCCGAATTGCGTTAAATACATCGTCCTACGATTTCAAACGCACCCTGGACAACTAGCTGGGTAACACAGAGACTAGCTAACTAATCCATTCACCACGATGCTAAACTTAACGTAACTAGTACTTTTTTATGGTGGGCAAAAATCATCCAATGACGAATCCCGCTCTTGAGCGGAACAGTGTCAGACTCTTACTGACTAAACAACCCACCCCGTTCCTTCTTTGCCTTTCGCACTTGGGCTAAGCTTTCCTTTCAGAAAAAGACCCTGGGCCCCAGTAGGCTTCGACCCTTTTGCAGAGTTCCTACGGTTTTGCTGAGAACTCCTTGAGGCGTCCGGGAATAGAGCTCGCTGTCGACGACTTGGGCTCGGTCGGGACTGTTACCAGTCGAGCAAACTGCGAGCTACCCATTGCTCGCTGTCTGCAAGCCCTAAGTGGCCGGGTATCGGGATCGGAATCGACCTGAGGCGTGTGCGCCGTTGCCTTATGCGGTCGGCCTCCTCCTCAGCTAGCATTACTGCTTCGCAGAAGGAGGCCACCGCCTCGCACCCCTCATCGCTCCGGCGCGAGAAATAGCCGCCGTCAATCGCCCTCACGATACTCGGAGATTCGGCAATACTCCTTCCAAGCGGGGACCTAACTAGATAAACACAAAACTTAAATATAACATGACCTTGGTTGAATAGTGGTTTCTGCGGTTTTGTGTTTATTTAACAAACGTAACTATTTTTTGGGTATTCCCACGGCCGACTTGGAAGTTCTTACGCTAGACTTTTTGAACACCTCTAAAATAAACATGGTCGGACATAACTATCTATAACTAATCTGTAAAATAACTTATTTCAAAGTAATTTTTCGATTGTAGGGATGCTGCAGAAGGGTCGAAACCAACTGTGACCAAGGGTTCATGTCTGATAGGAAGGTTCTGGCCCTGGTATAAACGGAACGTAGGAATGGGATGGGTTGTTAAGTTAAGTAAGGGTCTAACCATAGGGTCTAACACTATTTCCCACTATTTGTCATTGGATATTTTTTTCCACCATAAAAAAAGTAATTTTTCGATAGTTCTAAGATAAACTTTTACGCTAAAACAATAATATCCTACATAGTTCAAAACACACCATTTACGTCATGTACACTGGCATACCGCCCAAAAAACATATATGTTTTTCCACATAAGTACCGCAACATACTAACAAAAATTATTGGTGCGCAACGCAGTCAAGTCTCATGTGCAGAAACACGAGGTCACGAGATAAAGATAGAATATACTTTATTATTACACCATACACAAAATGTGGTGTACCTAATCATCCGTGGTTCCTATTATCCTATCGCGTATCATGCAATTGGGTAAATGACTTTTTTTCACACTTGCATCAAAAAGTACCTAACTGTACAGCAAAAAGATATTTATTCTTCAAAATGTTCGAAAACTTCAAATCGGCTGCAAGGGGAATCGCTCATTTAACAGAAAAAAAGATACTACAATGTGATGTCCCTGCCATTAGGTTAAAAGAAACCTGCCTACCTAGTGGGCCCAAAAACTGGAGAAAAAGAGAACCATCTAATCATGAAGAAGAAAAAGCAAGATGTTCTAAATATTAGAAATGCTAATTGCTGCTTCATTTTATAACCAGTAGTGATGCAGTTTTAAGAAATGTTTTTTTTTGTCTTGCCATGTAACCAATTCATTGGTCGATTGGTATTTGTGATCATTACAATCATCGATTTCGGTTATATGAATTCATTCCTTAGTTATTAAATGACTCTTAGGTAATCATTTCACGCACATTGTACCATCTCAGACCACAAGTCAAATATTAAGTGACCAACAAAGCAAAATCTACGCAATCGATCCAATAAAGACATTTATTCATAATCCTACTATGTTGTCAAACTTTTAACACCACGGTAATGATGTAGGTAGTGGTACCTATAAATAGTAAAGATTCCGTCGATCTAAACGCGACTGTGCGTGTCAACATGATGACTTAGTGGTAAGGCCACGGTAAGGTCAAGGTTACGAGGTAATAACGGTGTGAGTTGGAGCCGGCAAACAATGGTGCTCGATATTGCTCTGTTACTATTGAAAAACCTGAGCCGACTGATTTTTACTATAGGGAATATTCTTGTTGGTTATTTTTATGTTATTTTTTTTGGGTACAGGTAATTGGAACAATATTCGTGATAAGCTACTCCACACCCATGTTCATGGTCGTGATAATTCCCATCGGCGCGATGTACTACCTCATCCAACGGTTCTACGTGCCCACTTCGCGACAACTCATGAGAATCGAGTCGGTGGCCCGCTCGCCTGTCTACTCACACTTCAATGAAAGCATTTTAGGTGCAACCAGTATTCGAGCTTTTGGCGTTTTGGACAGGTACCATATTTTGTTACACTGTGAAACTTTCACAAACCAAAAGTATTTTTTAACATAGAAGGTTTAGTAGTTAAGATATAACACCTATTTAGTCTAAATGATAGACATTTAGACTAAATAGGTGTTATATCTTATGATTTGTATGTCTAACGATTTTATAATTAATGAATGTTATGCTTATAAAAATTAATAAATTACTCATCCGTTAAAACTAAACTACTAGTTTACTGTCCAAATCTAGTTCGTACAGGTCTGTTGTTATGAAAAATTGTGCCTTATTTTCACTTACCTAAGTTTCGCCACTGATTTCATGAAAGTAAATATATGGGATAAATCGGCTGCAATTCGTAATGTTTGTAATCTTCCAATTGCCAGGTTCGTGAAAGAATCCCAGCAGAAAGTGGATCATTATCAATCGGTACATTATCTGACTTGTGTCGCGGACCGATGGCTCGGTGTGCGACTTGAGTTGGTCGGCAGTCTCATCATATTTTTTGCTGCATTATTTGCGGTCATCGGAAGGGACACTATCAGTCCAGGCTTTGCTGGTCTCTCCGTCAGTTATACTTTGGAGGTAGTTATTAATATTATTTTCAAAGTTAATTTAAATTATCTTGTCAGTTCTGTATTCTGGTAATAACAATATTTTTATTTAATTTTCAGATAACTCAAACTTTAAGTTGGTTAGTACAAATGGTGTCAGGAGTAGAGACAGACATTGTAGCTGTGGAGCGAGTGAAGGAGTACGCGGAAACGGAACAGGTGCGTAAATATTACTAGGGTAGCATGAGAGCGCTGCGTATCGAGTGTATGAGTCGATACTTCGATAGTGAACATTGTGAGGTGTGTTGCAGGAGGCGGCGTGGCACGTGTCGCCCGGTCCAAGTCCGTCGTGGCCGGAAACGGGCGCGCTGCAGCTGGAGCGGCTGACGCTGGCGTACCGCGCCGGCGCCGAGCCCGCGCTGCGCGACGTGACGTGCGCCGTGGCGCCGCGCGACAAGCTCGGCATCGTGGGCCGCACGGGCGCCGGCAAGTCCACGCTCACGCTCGGCCTGTTCCGCATCGTCGAGGCCGTCGGCGGCCGCATCCTCGTGGACGGGCTGGACGTGGCCGCCATGGGGCTGCACCAGCTGCGCTCGCGCATCACCATCATCCCGCAGGACCCGGTGCTGTTCTCGGGCACGCTGCGCATGAACCTGGACCCCTTCGAGACGTTCTCGGACGACGACATCTGGCGCGCGCTGGAGTACGCGCACCTCAAGCCCTTCGTGCAGGGGCTGTCGGCCGGGCTGCGCCACGAGGTGTCCGAGGGCGGCGAGAACCTGTCGGTGGGGCAGCGGCAGCTCGTGTGTCTGGCGCGCGCGCTGCTGCGCAAGACGCCGCTGCTGGTGCTGGACGAGGCCACGGCGGCCGTGGACCTGGAGACCGACGAGCTCATCCAGGTGAGTGCCGCCCCACTCCCCTTCCGCCCCCGCCACCCTGCTGTCCCCCTCACTCACGCCCCTCTCGCTCTCGCTTGCAGAAGACCATTCGCTCCGAGTTCGCGTCGTGCACGGTGCTCACCATCGCGCACAGGCTCAACACCATCATGGACTCCACCAAGGTCATGGTGCTGGACAAGGGCCAGCTCGTCGAATTCGCGCCGCCGGGAGAACTTTTACAAGATAAAAATTCTATTTTCTATGGTATGGCAAAAGATGCAGGTCTAGTAGATTGAGTTAATTAAAGCATAAATAATCAAATTAAAATAAGAAAAGTAAGGGCTTTACACCCTCCTTTTTTGTTATAAGCGAATCATAAATCAATCAATCTATTTTGAGATTGTTTTAAGCGTTATTCAGTTATTAGATTTACTCTCAGTTTCTGAAAGCCTGCTTGACTTTTTATTAACCTGCTGACAAGTGGTTTGATTCGATGTTCCTATTTCCGCCTGATAATCACAACGGCAGCATGATATTTTACCAACTATTCAATGACTTACCTGCTTTGAGAAATTGAGTGTAGAACTTACTGGTGCTATATTTTACGATGTGTGATCAAAATGCAATTATTTATTTATTAATAATGTTTTATTTACTTTAGTTTTTAAGTAAAACATAGTTTTAACGAAGCTGATCGTTAATTAGATAAAAAAAAAGCGGTGCATTTAGATTATTGTACACCAGACAATTATAGAATTAAGAACTACAGCTTCTATGTTCTTTCTCTTTGCCACTGAAAGTTATTTTAATCAAGTGTTCTTTTCTAACAAATATAACAATAAAAGATGGAAATAACCTACTGTTTCATATATATTTTTTAACAAGTCTCCGTTTTTCTCTTTTTCGAGTTAGATTTATTGAGTAATAACCTCCTTTTTGAAAATGTAAAAAAATGAGAATGAACACCACCAACATTCATCATCATCATCAGCCTTTTAATGTTCCCACTGCAGGGACATAGGCCTCCTCTCTCTAGGAGAGGGAATGGGCCATAATCCACCACGCGGGTCCAGTGCGGATTGGTGGATGTCACATGTCTTCGAATTTTTGGTTCTAGGACATGCCGGTTTCCTCACGATGTTTTCCTTCACCGTTTTGAGAGCAGTGGTGATGAAATAAATTACACAAAGTAATGTGCCTGGCTGGGTTTGAACCCGCGACCTACAACTCGTAAGTCGGGGCCGTTACCACTCGGCCACCACTGCTCTCCGACCACCAACATTCCTGCTAAACAAAATTTAAAATCAAAATAGATTTTTTATGTGGTGTCTAAGCACAAATTTGTGGAAGCACTATTATTATTGTAATTAAATGTATGTAAAAGTGTGAGGATGTACTTTTTGCCTAGCCATGAAAAAAGTGATCTTATTTATGTACTAGTGACGATACAAATAACAAATTCACGATCAGAATTTCGATAACTTTCTTTACAGTACAACAAGACAAAATATTTGCCAAGATAGTATCATGAAACGGGCATGAGTGAACTGTTACCATGAGGCTACTTGCACACCAGCTTTTTCGTAGCATGGTGATGCATTGTGTGATAAACACGCAATTCGATAACAGAAGTATGAATTAACGAAAGGGATATTTTCTTAAAATGTAAAAATGTTCCTTATGATGATTGATATAAGGGTATTTTACGCAAAACATAAAAATGTCCCTTTATTCATACTTCTGGTATCGGATTGTTACTTGTTGCCAGCTGCGCTCTGAACGTTTTTTGATAGAGAGGGCCTTATAAAACAGCCTATTTTAATAATAGTTAATACTGAATTGTGAAACGTACTTATTTTCCTTTTTGTACTTAGTTTTACTTAATTAATTTGAATCATATTAACATCACCAACAACAGGGTTCTGTGATAAGTAATCTTATTACCAATAAGTATTAAAACAATTGAACACATACCTATCCGTTTTATTTTGATCCTACTTACCTAGCATAATCGACACGTTTTTTTTTAATGCTATAAACTAGTGCTTGACTGCGATCCCTACTGATGGCAAGCAGTGATGCAATCGTTGATCGTTAGGCACACTAGTTTATTAAGAACCCATTCACTCCAGCCTTGAAGACACCTAAATTATAATCGGAAGAAAACACTGCAGCCGGCAAAGTTTTCCAGTCTCGATGTACGCGATATAAAAGAGGCAAAAGGCTTAGTCCGGACCGGACACGTCATGATGTTCCCACTGGGGCATGGACCTCTTAGGTTCTTGATGTACTAAAGTAATGGAATCACTGCTTACCATCAGGTGGGATTGCAGTCAAGCACTTGTTTATATCGTTAAAAAATTGTTGTCGTTTTTGGCGATACGTTACTGTAACAGTTATAGTAACATACAGTTACAGTTGGCATCAAATACAAGCCACTACTGGTTACAGTAACGTAACAGTTACCGTGACGCGGACTCAGTGCAGACGGGTCGATATGTCACAGGTCTATTTAAATACATGCATGAAATGAACTACCGAACCTTGGTCATCATTACATAGTCTAAAACAAAGTCGCTTCGTCCCTGTGTATGCTTAAATCTTTAAAAGTACGCAACGGATTTTGATGCGGTTTTTTTTTAAATAGATAGAGTGATTCAAGAGGAAAGTTAATATGTATAATACATGCATAATATATTTAATATCAGCATTGCCCACGTGCGAAGCTGGAGCGGGTCGCTAGGACTAGGTAAAGCTTTGGACCATGCCCATTAGGCAGAATGGTACTGCGAACTGAACTTCAACGATTGCATCACTGCTTACCATCAGGTGGGATCGCAGTCAGGCACTAGTTTATTGCAATTAAAAAAAAAATGTACTACTTTATGGCCGGAATGCAGATGTCCTTAATAAGCTGGACATCCTATTAACTGCGTTCGATTCGTCTTCCATCTCTCTAAGAGCCAGGCGAGCCAGGGCACACGATGCGTTGCGGCGCCGCACTGCAAATATTTTAACGAATCGGCGGACACAGAAGCGACGTCACCCTGCTCGTACAACCCCCCGATTGGTCGAAATATTTGCGGTGCGGCGTTGCAACTCATCGTGTGACTTGGCCCTAAGTATGGTTATGTGCCGTCGCATCTTATGGAGCCGAGGGCTGCAGTAGTAAACCCATACGCCAGCTTGGAGCGTGCGTTGCTTATTTCTTATTTCATTCTACGTACAAATCAAGCGTATCACAAACTCATAAGTGAAAGTGAGTTATTTTGTCCCGAGACGTCGTTTGGCGTCCGGGCAGTAGCGACGACCCTAATAGTTCGAGGGACTAAATAACTCTGATAAACACTGAACCTACTTTTATTATGAATATAAGGAAAATAAAAATAATAAAAACCTGAGTCGTCGTCAAGGTCGTCGTATGATTTTCGACATTTTTCGGCGGCAAAATGTTTTCCACTACTGCTTTAGGCTCTTGAATTTTGATTTAAATCCTTAACCAAATCTGATGAATTTATCGTGTTAATACAAATCTCTCATAACCGAGATTTACTAAACTTTAAATAAAACTTTACAACTCGAAAAAAACAACAATGATTGAATCGCAATTTTCCCGCTTATTTAGTTTTTTTTTTCAGTGGTCGGCCAGCTATTCAGCCAATATTTTTCATTTTGTCGGTGTTTTTTTTTGTCGGTGTAAAAATGGGTCAAGTCAACGGGTCACATTTTTCCCAAATAAAATATTTGAGAGAAAATTAATATTAAGTCATTTAAAAAAATATTATCTGTATTCAATTGTACTGGCTATGTAGAAATTTGGGTTACGGCAAGGATGTTATATCTCTATACTACGGATAATCTGGATTGATGACGACGAAGCAATATTGCAAACTTAAGTGTCTAAACACACTATGCCGAACGTACGCGACCGAAGTTCCGCGGCTGATTTTACGTTCTAACGTATTCGGTTGATATGACACACCATAAGTGCCGAACTTACGCGGCAGAAATTCAATTGCGCAATTTTATGTGTATATTTAGTGTTTCGAGCGCTGTCGTGGCGTCGTGTCGTGCTATCTAAACAGCCGGACAGACAAATGCAAAATAAAACTCCGAATTTCGGTCGCGTATAATGTGTGTTCTACAGAATACGTTGCCGCCGAATTTCCGCTGAACTTACGCCCGACTGAATTTGGGCTGTACGCTATAACGCAACGTAATTTCGGCATAATGTGTCGCTAGTAATTCAAATAGCATTGCAGGCGTAATCATGCCGAACTTCCGTCGCGTATCCTCGGCATAGTGTGTTTAGACACTAACAGTGTACTTTATTTCGAAGGAATAAAGTTCAATATGGCATTAGAAGCCAGAAAAATATCGTGTAGAAGGCCCAACTTAATGAATATAATTGAAATCGGCTACGGTACAATACCTCACTATGAGTTATCTTGTATCTGGCATGGGAAATTTGATAAAAAAAAGGATTCATTTTTCTTTTGATCAAAAGCTAGGAATCCAAATGTGAGAAAATCTTTTAAAAAGTATTTGTGTCCAATCATCGTTGTCTATGCTATTCTAGAGGTGAGATATTTCTGTTGATCTTCATACTAGTTATATTCAAAGTATGACATACTCTTTGATACCTATTACAAAATACTAAGTACAGAAACTCCAATTCAAAATACTTCTAAGTATGTGAGTGAATGTGTAAACATGATGAAAAAACGTAAGTATACATATACATATAATCGGTCAACAGGACCTTTATCAATTACACACAAGATTATTCACGATGGTTCTAATACACAGATTTACACAATATACTTAATCTTAACACTTATAGTGAAGTGAAAACTATACTTCAAATTAGTGGTGACTTTAACCATTGTGAGGCTTCAGATAGTAGACGTATGCAAGTCCCTTGTCTTTTTTGCAATGTATTTACTTACCTACTTAATAGACAGTAGGTTGGTTGAAAAATTAAGTATTAATAAATAACATATTTTACCGCAAAAAAAAATATCCTACCCAATCTACAAAATTCACCCTTACTTTCGATTATTCATACAGAAACAAAATTTCTTAGTTATGTAAAAATCATTTAGATTCAAAGAAATATTTCATGCATGTTCAAGTGATATGAGCTTGAAAGTCTAAGCACACCGTCAAGGGAGTAAAGATTTTTTTATAAATCATTTAAAACCTTCACGCTCACGTTCTAGACTCATGGATTTCTTTTTTGAAATACCCTATAACCCCAGCGGGCATCAGCCCTGCTGAACCCCAAGTGAAAGTTTTATTGACATCCCTTCGCAGCGCATATGCGCGCGCCGCGCTGTGTACAACATGATTTCGGTCGGACGAGTACCATACAATGAGACGGCGCATTACCTATCGTTCGTCATCCACAAGCTTGCGCCTAAGGTTGCGAGGGTTTATCTTATGACTCCATATGCTCGGAGCGTCTTTTGTTGTGTTGGCTGCGGATGACCGATCTCTCAGACATGCGGATGCGGCCGACTCCTTCTTTCCAGCTACTCCTCAAAGAAAGGACTTAACGTTATGATTGTTGTATGCCCAGTCTATACTCGAGGTGCAAACTGGAAAAGTGAGAAGGAAAAAATAAGTTTTTGGTTTATTATGCCAGTATCAGAGTCAGTTAATAAACTAATACAGGTATAAAAACAGAAGTTAATTAACTAATACAGGTATAAAAAAGAGAGTATTTGGAGGTTACTGAGGTTAGCGTAACTTATGTCTCACCTCTACAGTACTGACTGACATTTTTAATTTTATTCTATCTATGGTGCGCGGTGCGGTGCGGTGTGATGTGGTGTGTGGTGTCGAAATTTATATCGAATTTTTTTACAAATTCTGTAAAAATACTCTCAGGAAATGAATTATTTTCTATTGTAAATAACTGTTTATAACTAATCGTTATATTAACTATATATATCGATCAAGTGTCAGTTTTATTGTACAATTTATGGCAGTTACAAGTAACTAATATTCACAAATTGTGACAATGTCTTACGATTCCAAACTTGATAGCTTCTGTGGATCTGTATTTTGGGTAAGTAGGCCTTTGACTATATTTTAGTAAAAAAAAAACGACTAAGTGAGCGCATTGAGATCAGCAAAACAACTACCTGCTTATATAAAACTACTTCAAATGAGAAATGTTAATTTTCTTACAAATTAACCAGTTTTGCAGCATCGAAGTGTGTTTGAAACGATGTTGAAAGGTCAATAAGCTTTTAAAAATAAGTACATGCAGATTATTAATAATAATCTGCATTTAATAATAATCTGCATTTTAGATTATTAATAATAATCTGCATTTTATGACTACGTACATAATTATATTATTTTCAAGACAAGTATATTTGATTCACAAAGAACTCAATTTTTTGTAGAGTAGGTAAAGAAAACAATTTAGTGCCTTTTATTAAAAAATAAAAGTTAACTAAGTAATGGACATTTTATTACTGGTTTCATTTCACTAGTCTAAAGAATTCGTGTTTCAAAATGCTTGTTTATGTTGCTAAGATCTAATACACATGCACATTGTAATACTTAATTAGGTGATAATAATTAAATTGTAAGTTGTCATTCTAACACTTGACCCAAATCAAATGCAGTGGTTGGCATATTTGTTAATTTATCATTACATTTAATCTTTTCAAAAGGCTTCTACTGCCTTTCAGATTTGAAAATGTTTGAAATTAAACTAACATGTTTTTTAGTAGTAAATCACATGTGTACTGTTTTTAAAATAACTAATGTATATTACTAAAACCTATTACTACTCATTAGTTTATGGTAGGTACTTAAATTTAAAAAGTATCAACATGTAACCTTCATTATAATACTATTTTTTTTTTTTATAACTCTTGATTCCAACAAAAGTCATTAAAAACATTGTGAGTGGAACTCATGACCATGACCCAAGCCATTTTCTATAATAACATCATATCTATAAAACCTGTTTTTCTGAAGAGTAACATACCTAGCTGTTTGACCACTGTACCTTATCATTTTGCTGGTGTTAAATAATTGTTATACTTTTTCTGATTTGCATTGGTTTTAGCTCAAGTATTCATGTATTAAATTATAAAGTCTATTTAGAACCAAGAGGACACCGGTGTCCACACACCTATTGTCTTTTAATTCTTTCTAATTATAGTATTTGAAACAATAAATGAACCTAAAGCTATTGAAAATTTACTTCCAAACTCATGGTAAATGTAGAATTTCACTTGTTTTTCTGTTAGACGTATAGTTAGCTATAAGGTTGTCTTTCTGAGATGCGCGAGGATGCATAGCGAGGGATGTGTTTGTAATGAACCAATAGAATTGCTTCATTTACCTCACCTCAATCATCAGTTGGTTCTTTACAAATGCATCCCTACGAATCCTCGTACAACTTTGGTGGAAACACAGCCTTAGATTAAACTATGCTAGATAACAAAGTTTTTTTTTGTACTATTGCATCATTTAAATGAACTAAGAACCTGACTATAAAAACTGCTCAGTCATTCAATTGACACAAACAATAAGAAGTTGTGTATAAAATGACCCTTCAATTTACTGTTATTATTTTAGATTGCCCTTCAAACTCACAGGCAGTATAATTTCCGACAAACAAGGTTCTATCTAAGCCACTTGTATAAATAAATTTGTGTATAAATTTGTTTCACCTATTATATGACTTTGGTTGACATAGCAACTAGAATGACTCATGTCACTTTTGATCTCATTTGGTATAGGCAAGCAAAGGCCATGTATCAAACTGTACCTGGACTCATATATTTTCATCACCTTAGAGAAAAAACCTCATTTTTAAAGAGGTAACTTAATATTTTTGTATGATGTGGATGTCATGACTTTCTTTATAACAATGTAATTAAATAAAATATACCCTAATTACATTCTCAAGCTTTTCATTCTAAGGCAATTGTGTAAAACCAAAATATTTTAGTTCTAGAATTAACATAAAGATGAGGGATGATAATTTCTTAACTGGAACTTGTAGGGTAAATACGCTAAATGTCGGCCACCTAACGGTTTTTCTATATTGGGATGGCTCTGGTACCATCAATTTGCAACATAAAGATGCTTCTGATGCGGTTTTTGATAGTTTGTTATATGTATTTCATGTTTATGGGCAAAAGGATAACATTTCTACTACAAGGAAAAAGTACTAAGGTTTAAATGCGTCGAGAACGAAAAATTCCTAAAGTCGGCCATTCATGGCTCATAGTCGGTCGCGTTTTTCCCAAATGTCGGCCGGGTATAGGGTGTTGTAAATTAAAACTGACAAATATTATTAATATGATTTATTTTGGCAGGAGTCTCACTTATAAGGAGGTATGCCTACATTATTAATCGTATTTGTTTAATACTTACCAGGTAAAGTATTTTTCTTTTTGCTTTAAACAATGTTATATATTATAATTATAAAAAATAAAATAAAAACATCAAATAAAAAAAAAACTGTAATAATTTAAAAGTGATTGTTTTGTCGGTAAATAATAAAATAAAGGTTACTTAAACATTATTATGCTATGGTAATTATAAATGTGTTTGTCATGAATTAAAAAAGTCGTAATCTCTTCAGTCTTATGGGATTACCTCCCACAAACAAAAAAACAAATGTATTGATTTAGTTCGAAATATAAAGAGATTTTGTAGGGAACTCGTGATAACTTTGAATTATAGAGAGGTTATTAATAATATTATCAACTCCTACTATTTCTTCTTCGTCTTTATAATATTAATAAATTTAATATTTAACTTTGAGAAAATAAAAAAGTAATCAGCCTGTATAGTGGCGCTCGAATTTGAGGCTGGTCGACTTTACGATCTTTAATATTTCTAAAGCCGGCCCCTATTTCGTGTCCATTATTTCTCGAGATTTAACTAATATCACCCCGGCCGCCATTTGGCGATTAAACGTAAAATAGATTTATTGGTCTATATGCGTTGCAAATTCTCTTATGGAGCCAATGGAATTACTACAATTGGAATTTATAAAACAGACTGCATTTACATTAAGTCGGCCACGGCCGAGAATTCGGTTTTAACTCAAAATTGGTATTCTATTGGCGGCCTCCTATTTTTCCTTTAAAACAATACGTAAAATATTGGAAAAACTATCTGAAAATATAGTAAAAATCACTTATTACTAACAAGAAAGCTTAAAACAAAAAGAAAGGAATGTCTTACCGTTCTAATATCAATCCCCGAAATGTGGGTATTCACAGCAAGTAAGGTACTTTTAATATGGATATGACGCTTCGACGGCGCAATCGCTGCTGACGCTCAGTACGCGAAGAGTGAGCGACGTAATGGGATAATAACGGTTTGTACATATATAGTATGAACTAAGGTTGCAATTAGGGTGGCATTCTTGCCACTTTATTACGTTTTAAAGGAACGCAAGCTGAAAATGTGCAGACGGCCGAAGTTTGGGGAGGGGCCGAAGTTTGGCGTATTTTGTCTACTAAAAGATATAAATAACAACAATTTTCATATAAAGGTTGAAACTGAAAGATTATTTAGTATTTTTTTTTACAGTCATTGATATAGTATGAATATATCAAGACCAAAATCAGTCAAGTGGGTCCTGCGACCTACTCCTGCCATTCTGCCGCCAGATGACTGACTTTCTGACTGCCATACAGGAATGTACATCTCTACATTCCAAATATATACTTAACTCAATATCAACCAAAATGTGACTTACAGTAATTATCATAAGCATGGCAGCATTATCAAGTTTTAGCGAGACTAAGGAATAGCTAATCATTTCTGTGTATAAGATAGAGCTCCCAAACATTTTATACTTACAACATTTATGGTTGTTGTATTTTATACTTATTGCTATATTATTCAAATAAAATTTTATACACATTTTAAATTCTAAAAGGAAGTTATGAATCATTCTTCAAATGTATACTATGGGTACATACGGAGGCGGCGATCTCTCACGGTGGGTCTTGGCAGAGGCAATGGTCTGTAGCGAGGAGGAGTGGCAGGTGGTCGCTTCCTGCGAAGCAGTAATGCTAGCAAAAGAAGAGACCGACCGCATAAGGCAAAGGCAATGTCGTTCACGCCGCAGCCGCCTCCGCCATGTTTCCCATCCTGATTTCCGGCCACCATAGGCTAGAGCTTGCAGACGGCGAGCGATGGGTAGCACGCTATCCGCTCATCCGGTAACCGTCCAGATGTCGACAGCGCGCACTGTTCCCACCCACGCGCCTCAAGAAGTTGTCAGCAAACTGTAAGGGCCCAGCAGGATCGAAGCCTCCTGGAGCCAAGGGTTAATGCAAAAGCGGAACACCAGGGCTTTGGAATTAATGCAAAAAAGAACGAGGTGGTTTGTTTAGTCAGTAAGAGTCTGACACTATTTCCCGCTCCACCCAAGGGCGGGATTAATCATTAGATGTTTTTAATGATGATGATAGGTAGACACGCCTAACCAGTCATCCTCCAATATGGTATAATAGTTGAACAACAAAATTTTATATAATAACAGCTATCATTGAAACAAACAGTGAGTTTAGCTACGAGACAATTAATCCTAGTTAGGGCCTCCTAAATATGGACCGACGACCTGCGACGATTAGGGTCGCGGGAATCCGATGGCCCCATCCCACAGGCCTGGTTATCATGGCCTGATGAAGCCTATGTCCGACAGCGGATGTCTTTCAGCTGAAATGATGTTAAGGCCCAAAATATTAGGAACTCTAAGAATCCTCACAGGGTTCCTGATGGGTAACTAACGGAACCCTTTAAGTGAAATACTACTACCCGTCTGTTTATCAGTAAACCATTTGTACCTATATCATTAACCATTATAGTTGAAATCACAAATAACACAATAGTTTAATAAAAATCCTATGAAACCTTAAATTTTTTTAGTCGTCCCATAGCTGTTACACAATGTTATGTAAATTTATTATTATTATACTGTTTCATAGTTATGATTATGACTCATCAATTTATTTCGGGTCTTCGACTTGTGTTGTGACCTTGGCACATGAATTATTATTATCGTGATAAGCTCTTAACTACGAGTCCTTTTCGAGTTCCAAACTAGTCGGACATTCCTGAAATAATATAAACATTTAAACTACATAGTTTAAAAAATTAAAATACTACCTATATTAAAATAAAATTGAATATTCTCTTCGTTAGAGTGGCTACGTTCTTTTTATTATATTTCGCATATCCTGGGCATTCTACTAATTAATTTCTTAAAAGTAGAATTTGGAGTAATTGGTTTAATTCTAGGCATAACATGTTTAATGGAAAAAAAACAGATTGAGATGGCCTTTGAATATTTTTTAAAATCCTGGCACAGTTTCGATGCAGCAGATTGTACCTATTATAAGGGAGCGAAATAATATTTTTACGGCGATGGTGAATCCAGAGCGAAATAAGGAATTCTAGAGTAAAATCTTGCGAGGGATTCTTTAGTAGCAAAGGAATCTAAGCACGTCGTATCGGACGATATAATTATCTAATAAAACATAAAGTAACAACTAAATTGAAATTAAATAGTATCTAATAATAAAACAACTAATTTTTTCAAATAAAACCATGAATTTCTAACAATCCGTGAAAACTGACGCGCGTTTTTGTCTTTTATTCAGTTTCTCGTTTTTTTCTCATAAGATTTCTGAGTTAACTGTTGCCAAACCCCAACCATGACATTACCACAACCATTTTAGAGAGTAAGTAGGCATTGTACAGATCTCTAAAGCTTTCTCACTCCAACGGACATTATTCCATTGATACACTAGTATTTTCTAGCTTGTATGCATCTTGTCCATTCTAAACTACTTATTTTTCTTATGTCGAATTACGATATGGGCCTATTGAGTTAGCGCTTGAGTCTAGTTCGCGTGTGACCGGTTTTGTGCCACACAAAAAGGCAAATAATAAAGCCAAAACCAAGAACTCTTCTGAGCGTGGTCGGCAATTTCTAATTTACGCCCACGCTTAATTTTAACGCGGTTTCGTCCGATTCATAGGTACAAAAGTCACTTAAGGTGGGCCTTCCCGACTCGCATATCATCTACATCGACCATGGTTTAAAAGCTTGTTGCTTCATCTAAAGCAATCCAATGTGTTTGATGCAAAAGTAATGCCAAAAAAGAGAGATAACACCTAAAAACTCTGTTGGCATTCAGTAACTATTAGAAGTACTTTTTATATTATTAATGTAGGAGTACATTATGGAGAGTCAAAGTTCACATAAAATAGCAGATTTTCGGAGGTCTTTACTGGATCACTCTTACACAAAGAAGATTGGCAAGACTCCATGTACTTTGAGTGTCGCCTTTATACTTCGCAAGCATTATTGAAAACACCCGAAAGAGATGGATCTAAGGTCTAATAACATAAAGTGTAATCATAGCATATTTTTTTGGTGTGGGATTTAGACAGAAAATCGTTTTAAAGATTTACCTTTTAGGTTAGGTTAACTGTTGTGAAATGTGCATTGATAAGGCTAATTATTGAGCAGATTAATTCGTTTTAGAATACAATGTACATATGTATTATAAGTATCCTAACGCTTTTCCTTTGATGCGAAATATAATTATATGATGTAGGTACGTGTAAGGAGGTTGTTACCCTACATCAAAAGGTTATTCTTGGATGTTGCTGCAAGTTGTTTGCCATTTCTATGCAATAAATAATATACTTAGGCTTCTCTTAGAGCACGGTATTCATTCATAATATAGGTATCTACATAGCAATGTAAACCTAAGTCAAGCAATACAGTAGGCAGGTAAGGTTTAAGGAGTGGCGGGAAAGCCCTCGCATGTCCTCACCAGACATGGTAAGTTCGGGAGATTCCTGCAGAAAAACGCCCGTTTGTCACTATAGTGTGGATTGCCTGGAGAACATGGTGGAGCCTACGGCAGGGGTCCTAATTGGGCAGATCACCACCGAGTCCTCATGGGGGCGCTCGGTGGCACCATTTCTCGAGCCGACTCTTGCCGGAGCAAGGAGGAGTGGCAGGTGGTCGCCTCCTTATGCGAAACAATAATACTAGCAAAGGAGGTAACCGTACTCGCGACGCAATGGTCCTCGCACCCCAGCCGTCGGGACTCGGATCCCGATTTCCGGCAACCTTAGGCGCGGACTTGCGGATGACAGGCAATAGGTAGCTCTCTGTCCGACCGCCCGGACCAAGTCCAAGCCGTCGACGGCGCGTAATATTCCACGCGCACTTCAAGGAGATGTCTTCTACCATAGGCGCCAAGCAGGATCGAATCCTACTGGGGCCATGAGAGATCTTTGAGGCATTGGAACAATGGCAAAGAAGAAGCAGGAGTGGGTTTTTAAAAGTCTGACGACACTCCGCTCCACCCAAAGGACGGGAGATATCATTTAGATGATTTTCCCACCAAAAAAAAAGGTAGGTAAAGGTTATTTTATAAAATAAAACAAATACGTTATTCACAAACATTTATTAGCTATAGCAATCAACTATCTAGCCTGAGTAAAACTTGGTCAAGGAACTGTGCAGGTGGTTGGGCAGTGTAATGTATTGCTGCTGTGGTATTTCCTGGTTTCCAGATAGTTGCACTGGACTTTCTTCTGGGATTTCAGATAAAACCTGGTGGTTTGCAAGCTTCCAACAGGTGTGGCTCACATAATCGGTGTCCACAATCTGAAAATAAAATATTTACAATTTATTTCTTATTGATTTAACTTACTAAAGCTGTAAAAAAAATATGATTATAATAGTATGTAACTAACGTTTCTAGGATATGTCCACAGCCTAATAACTCTTATAAAATGTTCACTTTCTGAAGACAGTTTTCTGTAGACAGCAGCTGTATGTCACAATTCACAGGCTTTGGTGTGGGGATGTAGTCCTCGGATGCACCACTGTTAAGTTGGGCATTTTGGCCATTAGAGCTGCAACACAATATTCTTTGAGCTCGTAGCCAACATGGTCCACATGCTTCATCAGTAGGAGTCAGCTAAAACAATAATTAAAACATTCAATATTTGTAATAACAGATATAATAAGAAAATATTTTTATAATGACAAAAAAATATATATTTACTTGACGGTGCTGTATCCACTGTGAAATGATTGCAGCAAGTTGTTGTTCTCCATCAGTACTGTTTTCACTCAGTACTAAGCGACTTCTGCTTCTTAGAATGGAACGGCCACATCCAACGCAAACATTATTATGTTCAACTTGTCTGTCAGGTGCAACTTAGCTAGTTGCATAACTTGCTAATTCCCAACAAGCCTGGCATACGAAGTCAGCATCAGTTGTCTGCAAGCAACATAAATCATGAACTACACAGAAGTCAAACACATCAATGTATTTTTAATTTCAATTGTGTCCAGTTATACAGACAGTGAAATATCATAAAAAAAACATTTATGTCATACTCAGTGGAATTCATACAAATCATATTGTTATAGAATAAACAATTAACCATTTACTTCAGTATGTTAATTACATATATATTAACTAGTATAGTTGAGAAAATCTTGTCTTAGAAAAATAGATGATAATACATAGCCTATCATTATAAGCAGATAAAATATTTTACTATAATTATCATAAGTTAACAGAGTAAGAAAGGTTTAATCACACTCTTACAAAGCAGAATGACTTGTGTATCTTTTTTTTCACTTGTCTTTACTTATATGATCTTGAAGCAGTTGAAAGTCGTGCAAAACCAATAGGTAGTGCCTCATCAACTATTATACTCGCAAATCTTCAGTAACTGTAGACTTTATTTTAAAAATGACCTGAATATTTTTACTCACCTCCCTTGGATAAGTCCATAACCTTATAAGGTCTTCATTTTCATTTGAAAGACGATGACAAGGTCTTGTTATACGAAGTTCGCAGCACACCGAACATTAAAACGAGACATGTTTATAATAACTAATAGAGTCCTGTCTCAAAAAAGTGTTAAATATCACAAGTACTCGACACGCAGGAACTCGAAAGCTCAACTGAACTCGGAATAAACAATGCAAGTAAACACTAATGAGTTGAAAAATAAACAAATAACAGACGCCAAACGGATACTGTCAACGACTGTGACAGATCATAGGATGACAGCTGTTAGAAATGCAACTGTTTAATGTTGCCAGGTATAAACTGTAAAAACTAATAAAATCATTATGTTGATTTGTTTAATTACTTAAGAATAGTTTATAGATAAGATTGGAATATTTTAATTGTATTCATGTCTAGTACTATAAAAAGAAAATGTGTTCATAATATTAGTTTAAGACGAATGTTAGTTTTTAAACGTACAACCAACATTAATATTCTACTAATGAGTATTATTCTACTAAAACTGGTAATGAATTCTTCAACACTTCTGTTTTCCGTTTAGTTATTGCTACTTTTACTACTGATTTAACAAAATATTAATATTTATGTTTTCTCTCTTTTCCCATACAATAAAAAAAAACTTTAATCAGAAAAATAAACTACTCTACTTGATCTATAAAATACATAATTTTTGGTTAATGCTCCTTTCTCAAATAAAGCGACACTGACGATGCCGATGTTCTTTATGTTTTGATTTCTATAGAAGCCTAGATGATATCCACAAGATATCTATGTATCCAAAATATCTGAAGAAAGATGTGTAATAACATAATAATCACGTAAAAGCGTTTGTATGAAAATGTACGTCGGGTTGGCCGCTCTTAATACAATCGGCCTACACGCTACCACAGGTTTTGTTCTTCCAGGAATAATCGACGTTAAATGACAACAGCGTAAATCACAACAACTTCAGACACGACCGGATAACGCGACTGACAATACCGTCACGCTATATAGATACAAAGGTGCTACGATAATCACATTGTCACATTTGATAAGATCTTGACTTGAGGGACGCCCTCGCATCTCGTTTCGACCTATTTGTTTGTTGCTATGCTATATTATAAATAACTTTTCGTATAATTTATTTATGTAAATCGCCAAAAATTTTCTCGATAGACCATACACCCTATTAGGGTTGCCAAGTCTTAAAATCGGTAAACCGGACAGACCAGTCAATTTAGTTTTTTCGATTAAAAGGCCGAAAGTCCTTAACTTTTAATGTTAATTTTATTTTACATTTTTTTAGCAGCAGTTTTTGTTATTTTAGTTTTTAAGTGTTTGTGTGTGCCTACATAAATAAATAAATAAAAGTAAAACAAGGATATTTTAGCATTTACCATAACATTTTAAATTCTAATAAAACAGCAATAAAAATTAATGAATTAGTCTTCTTTGTTATTAGTCACTCGATATTCATTACAATATCAAGTTCAATAAAATAGTAATTACATAGTTAAGTACGTATTTCTATAGCTTATAATATTGTACCTAACTATTGTCGTTAATGTTAGTGCGCTCGCTGTTGCCAGCGATACGCGGAGAGACGGGCAGAGAGAAAACCTACTATGTCTAATTTAACTAAATAGGACAATATAACTAAAAAAAAAATACCTGACGAAGTTCGGCCTGAACTTCTTCTAATTTGGCCGCACGTGCAACCAATTGGCCTGACTGTATCCGGCTTATCCTAAAGCCTAGCGACACTACATCCGATAGCTTCCGTGAGAACTACATCATTATTTTAGAAGTCATTGTCAGTCAAATCATTTATAAAATTGGTCATGCTCGTGCTATCACAATAACATACACAAAACAGCTGTAAAATATTTAATGGGGGGCTATTATAGAAAGAGTCATGCTAGTGGTTTGTCACTCGATGAGTCGGCGTAGCGTTATCTACTCCCACTAATTGGTCGGCAATTGTGTAACATGGTCAAACACTAAAATAAAACTATGATAAGATTATATCTTTCGTTTACCTATAGAGATTAGTACTATAATGGTACTATACTATTGAAGAACATTTTTACCAAAGCATAGGCGGGTAGAATGTATAGTTTCGACATGAACACGTGAAATGCAAATATCCATCACGGAACGAAATCTGAATTCAATTTGGCGGAACTTATGCATATTTATTTATTTATTATCAATTGCTAAAGTAACTATACTTACAGTAGGCACAAAAGCGTATGCGCAAGCCAAAAAACTACGAACTAAATAAGTATATGTATCATCTCAGATGATGAATGTGTGTAAAAAAATTTGTGTTATAGAAAAAATATCGAACTTAGGTTTCTGAGCAATCAAGGTGATATGTACTAGTGTTGAAGCACCTATAGTATAAAACAAATTAATTATATTCGACACCTATGCTGCTCGCTACCTACACCAATTTAAGAATTGATTTGTAACTAGTGATACTTAAACCACTAATTTTCTATCTCCTATCGAAACAGACATCTAAATCAGATTTAATTCATTGCTCCATGTTATAATCTTCCGATATGGTTTGAATCGAACAGTCAGAAAGTAAATCGGAAACATGAGCCCGACCTAACGGTAACAAAGTAACGGAATATCATACCAATTCCAACGGCCTTGGTATCTGAATATCATACTATTTGATTACGATGCAGTAACAAAAGCATTTTTGATGTTCTGTTGCCGTTACAAAAACTGGCGTTATTTTCTCATTAGATTATTGCCTAATATTTGGCTTTGCTCTATACGTCAAGCAAACCTAAACGGTATTACAAAAATCATTTTTGAGTCGATGAACTTCGGTCCTTGTTGAATGATGCCCTTTGAGCGAAGAGCAAAGTACTCTTTGAAAGACCTTTGAACAAAGAGCGAAGTTTTCTCTCAAAGACTTTAGAACAAGCAACGGATTTCTCTCTCAAATGATTATTTGTTAAACTTAGTGATCACTAACCACTTGTTTTCTTTTCTTTTCTAGAATAGCAGTCTCTCATGGTACACCGACAACCCGGAGCTGACGCCATGCTTCCAAAAGACTGTGCTGGTGTGGACACCGTGTTTGTACTTGTGGGTCGCGGCGTTCCTTGACACCTACTATATACTAAACAGCAAAGAAAGAAATATACCATGGAATGTTTTAAACATCAGCAAACTGTTCGTAACTTGCCTTCTGATAGTGTTAAAGTTTGTGGACCTCGGCGTCACTGTTCACACTTCATCGCAAGGGGAGAAGGAAGTGTTCAGCGCCGATTATTATAGTCCAATAGTGAAGATTTTAACATTTGTAAGTATGCATTCAATTATTATTCAAATAAGTTACGGGTGTAAACTTTGATTTGTTGGTTGATCTCATGTCTATTGACTGGAAGCAGTTTAGCTGATGTAGAGATCATCGACTACATAATAAATTAGCCTTTTAGAAACCGTCTCATTTGGCCAGCCTGGAAAAACGTCCAACCCCAGCTTATCAGACCAAATAGGTCTGATAAGCTGGGACTCATAACTTTCGATATTTAATTATTTATAGTTGATTGTTAGAACCTTAATTTCCGCATCGTTTTTGAATTTAGCTTATCATATTGACTTATTCCATTCGTACTGCCGAAACTGAATCGAAACGAAAATAACTTGCCATGGTTGCAAACAGCAAACAAATCATTGTAAATCAATAATTTGTAATAATCGATCCGATTCGTTATCAAATATTTCAAAATCACAGGGGCGATTAGGAAAATGGCAACGCTGATAAGGTTATTCGAATCATACTCGCCAGCAGGGGGCACAATATCCTAACTAGATAATAAAAGGCGAAAAGACTACGAGATATTGAGATAATTAAAATAATGACTGTGTGTTATTTTTAGTTCAAAATTTCCTCATTATGTCGCTTTAGTTAGGCGTTACATATTTTATATTTTTTCCTTAATAAATAATGTCTATTACTTTACCAGTCATAGTAATCTACTAATGTTTCTTATAGCTGTAACGTTAATATTCCATAGCTGCTCACATAAGTAACTTCATAACATTCACGGTTATTTACCTCAAAACTAGGTCGTTCACATCGATCCATATATTAAACTAATTTGTAATACAAGTAGGCACGCATAGTCAATTGAAGTTTGCAATTGATACCCAATACTCGGCCTAATTCTTGAATCTAATTACTTACTCGCCATCGTAAGACATACCATGGACTGACATTCACTGTTTTAATGTTTGATTGATTTATTTAGGTACTATCGATGATTCATAGTTGATTTATACATTGTCATAATTTTACTGTGTATAAAATATGTGTTAATAAGCATTGTTTATTGTTAATTTGATTGTTACGCTTTAATACCCATTAGTTTAAACGACCTACAATATTACATAGCTATTAAATACACATTAAATATGTAAAACCAATCGACCTTCTAAATAAATGCTGTAAAGTACTTCTTCATCATTTAAAGCCCTTTCGTCGAGCGTTACATTCATTAACCTTGAACAATTTGTTAACCACACACAAGTCGACAAAAAAAAGTTACATCACCCGTAACCTATTACACTATTATTCATAGCACCTCGAATGTCGAACCTCGACCGACCACACTCATCACGTGCGGAACTCTGTATTTGCTACGAAACGGATCTTCAAACTATTGACCTTCACTGTGATATAATCACAATCTGTGGTGAATCTTTATAAAAACTTGAATACGAGATGAAAACGGACTTTGGCCGGCTTAATACGACCGCCGTTGTATTATACGCTTCCATTGTGCAACACAAAACACAACCGTAGAATCATTCATTAAAATTACCTATCAGTTCCATGGCCATGTATCTCGTTATTCTTAAGTTTTATAATTAATTTAAAAGGGTTTAAAATATATTAGTGTTTCCACCTTCATAAAACCAAAACAATGAAGATTCAAAGTCAGTTTCAACAAGCGATAACATTACTATCAAAGTTAATTTTGCATAATTTAATTGCAATTAATTTTACAGTTAAGCTCTCAGCAGTAACTATCGTGTTGTTAGTCATCTCTTGGTTTCGGTGTTTATTTGTATAATGGTTTAACATGGAGCAACGTTTGTCTGTCGAACGTCTAAAAATAAGTTATATCTTCAGTAAACCGACTGTTTTTCGCGATATACAAAACGTTGAGAAGAGCGCAGAAAATGTTTAGTTAAATCTCACTTTTTTGCATCGTCCATTTTGGTTAAGTACTTAATATATTTTATGTATTTCTTTCCCAGGCTTTATCTGCGACGTTATTGTACTACAATCGAAAGTATGGTATGAGAGCATCAGGAGTGTTGTTCTTCTTTTGGTTGCTGTTAATACTGGCGGGATTGCCTCAGCTGCAGTCCCAGATAATCGCACACTCCAATCTATCCGACGATGAAAATGTTCAGTACAACTTCGTTAGTTACATGGTGTATTATCCTCTGATAATACTTATGTTTTTATTGAATTGTTTTGCCGATTTACCTCCGAAAGATTCGCCTTATAAATACGAAAAGGTAATTATTCTTTTTCTATTTTGTTACTGTTACTCGTTATCTTGAATTGACAACAAATCCACTTATTGGGGGAAAAATGGCGGGAACAAATTTTAAAACTGGTTTCAAGCTAATCTTCTCCATATGTGGAATCAAGATGTATCTATTTTATGTTATTAGAAACTATTTTTTGTGTTCTCTATAAGGCCAAGAAAAAAAACTCCAAGTTTTCCATAAGAATGTCAAATTACGTCAGCGTAAATACTTGACTAGTTTTTTAATTTTAGCCTTGTCATTTCTTATTTATATTTGTAATTATTTTATAATTTAGAACCAATGTCCGGAAAACGCGTCGGGATTCCCCAGTCGTCTCACGTTCAGCTGGTTCGACCCACTTGCCTTGACAGGGTTCCGTAGAAGTTTGACTGAGGAAGACTTATGGGCTCTGAATCCTCAGGACTCTTCCACAGAAGTCGTACCAAAGTTTGACAAATTTTGGGAGAGATCTTTGAAAAAACGTGAAATGTAAGTAAATTTTTTTATCATTAGAAACCTTGTCTAATTGTTCAGAGAGGCATCTACGAATTAAGATACTTTGCTAAACAATAAATAACACTAAAAATTAATCTTTGTCTGAAAACAGCATCAAAACTGATTATTAAATGAAGCAGATTTTAAATATTAGTGTGAGCAAGAGTGGTGGCGTTGTGGGAACAACTAGCTATCTTTTTAAAGACTATAGACGTAACCAAGTGATATCACATTTCAGTGCCTGCATCCTTATTCTATTGACAGTTTCCTTAATCATTTGAGCAATATCAACTTTACAAGGCATTAAAAAGTACCATTTGACCATGAAGTGTTGTATTTGTAAAAAAGAATTGACTCGTATTAGAATTTTCACAAACATGTAATCGTTCGCTTTCGGGTTCGGGATGTGGACGTGCCTTTAAACAAATCTATTACCTCTTTAATCAATTTTGACATTTCAAGGCAAGAGATGCCTGAGATACCGTGATGATCTGTTTCTTTAAAATAACCATGTTTGTACTTACATAAATACTTCCGAGTTTTATAAAAATGTTTTGATTGCCGTGTTCTACTTAACATAACAATTGTATTATTTTATTTTCCCACAAACTGTAGGTCTGACAATTCTGTGGCTTGTAACAACTTCACTATTAAATTCCAATCCAGCGAAGAGCTAAATAAAATACATTGTTATAACATAGTGACATTGACAAACATCATACCTTGATTTAAATTATGTTTGAGGAGGGTGCTCAAATGTAGCCCATGAAATTCAAATTACTAGAAGTTTTTGCAGGTCATTGTCAAGTTGTATGTTGATTTATAAGTGATTTGTAGGAATAATATGTATTTACTCAAGGAATAATAACCACTAAAGTTATCAATAACACCCTCTCAATACGTCTTACCTTATTTAATGACTGTTTCATGACAGAAAAATCCGTAAAGCCACTTTGGTTAGGGTTGCGAATCAAATGAGATTGCCCGGAGTATGTGGCTCCGTAACAATTTGTGTCTAACCAAATAAATTAATAAATGATTTCGGAAATGAAAATGTTATTTCTTGCGGAAGTAGGAAGTGTTAATCATTTATTAACATGTTTATATTTTTTTAATGCACTTTAAAAAATCAGTACAGTATATAGGTACGTAAATGAATTTTTTTTTTGTTTTTATATACTGGTGACTAAATATGGTACAGGGTATGGGCATTCTCTTTTAATGAATAATTTCGTGGTCCACCCTGTAGCATTCTCCGTAATGAAAACCGTCTAATGCTTCCGTTCTATTGGCAGCTCCAACGCCACAAAGGCCACATATCGTAAGACATCAGCCAGCGTGAACTTTAAGCCCGAATCTGAGAAGAAGCCTGCTTCCATCCTCCCAGCACTATGTTTAGCGTTTGGAGGACAATTCTTCTTTGGAGCCATGCTCAAACTTTTTAATGATGTGCTGATGTTCTTATCACCGCAATTACTAAGGTAAGTAACAATCACTTTGCTAGTCAAAATATCAAAAAGATAAAAAATATGTCCATCTGATTTATACCGCGGCCGCGGTCGATATTAGCAGATACTGACATAGTTTGATAAAGTTTATCAGAACGACAAAATTAGATCCTTCCAACATTTCAACTCATTCACGCATTGTTTCAGACTGCTCATAGGCTTCGTAGAAGGTAAAGAGCCGATATGGAAGGGATATGTTTATGCTATTGCACTTCTTGCCTGCGCTACGGTACAAACGATGCTGCTAGCGCATTACTTCACTAGGATGTACCTTGTGGGCATGAGGATAAGAACCGCGCTGACGAGCGCCATCTACAGGAAGTCGCTGCGAATGTCCAATGCAGCGAGAAAAGAGTCCACAGTCGGAGAAATTGTTAACCTCATGTCTGTTGATGCTCAAAGGTAATGTAATATTTAACTTATATCTTATGGTACCTTACAAACACCTTCAAATAGGAATAATAATAATAATAATGCCCTACAACTTTCATAAGACACCATTTAGTTCCAAACTAAGCAGAGTTTGTGCTATGAGTATAAAACACTAATAGCCAAGCTTATTTATTTCTAAATCCATACATTATTAAAGATAAATAACATTCAAAAACAAAAAAAAATGCATGATCACTCGTTCTGTTTGTGGGTGTAAACAAATGATCGTGCTCATCACACAATTTTTATCTTGGTTGGAAATCGAAACAGCGACCCTCCAGCATAGCAATTGGAGCCACTAACTTACTTGACCAATACTTAATAAAAAAGAGATGTCGCCAAATAGGCTTTTTTATTGAAACAAGAAATCAGTGAGGGTGAAAGGCATAGCATTGCATTACTTTTATAAAATATTGACTCTGATCAAATTTATCTAGTCAAGGTATTTACGTCAGAGCGATATCACCTACACATCTGATATTGAGATAGCTGCGGCAGTATGTGTGAATAGTATTACATTTATGATATCTGTGATCTTCTTTATCACACAGCTATTAATCAAAACAACAGGAAAGCTTAGGTGTAGGTAAAGATGACTGAACAAACAGCTTCCTCAATATTTAATTTTAAGAGTTCTTATGAAAGTTAAATAATGTTATCAAAATAATAAATATGCATCGTCATTGTTGTTGCGTCATGATGTTGTGTATATCATTATTTGATATTACACTATGGGTACAAACACCAGTACAGTACCCATACCAACCCACCCACCATACCATACCTCATAGTAAAAAAGTTGTACCATCCGCCACAGCTACGTGTAGCACCCTCCTTGACCGAGACCCGAAAGTCTTAATCTGGTTTTATTTCTCGTCAGTCACACAAGTTGAACCATCATGGCGATGGACCTTGAATACGCAGTAATCGATTTATCGGGTCCCAATCGCAATCGCCGCGCGAAACCAGAGCTAAAGATTCAACGTATTTGCCGCGTACTATAAACATAGTATTTTTACAAATCAGTTACATTAGTACCCATAAAATGAGCTACTAAAACGATATGCCTATTCATAAGTATAACAAAAAAAAATGTTTATGTGCATAGATTCATGTGCACGTATTACTTTCTGTGTGAGTAAATTATTGTCTATGACACCATGCACAAGTTTTTTATGACATTATTGTTCATTATTTGTATTATTTTTAATTTTATCTTTTAATGTTTCATTGTGACATTGTTTTGACGTGACAACGTCTTAAATTAGGTTGCGGCTGGGAGTCACTTATGAAAAAGTGTAACGCTCGGTAACGTTACGATGAGTCACCGAACGAGAGAGAGGCCCGCCGAATGCCTTGCGTCTCTCTCCCACTCAACTATGATCGGTCTGCCGCGCGCGCAGCACTAGAGAATTAGGACGTTGTCACGTAAAATCTTCGCCCGTAAAACCGACTTTACAGGCAACCATTTTTTATGATTATTATTATTAATATTATCTTAGAGGAGTTAGTGGTAGCGTGACGGGTGACAGGACAGAGTGCAAGAAAAAGACATATATATTGCGCCGACCCCAAATAAAACGGGACAAGGGCAGGAAGATGATGATGATGATTATTTATATTATTTTTTTTAACATGCTTTTCATTAATGTGTGCCTAAAATTTATTTGTAATTGGCTTTAAATAAATAAAAAAAAGTCTACGTAAACCTACGCGCACAACCAAGGTCGCCTCAGTTAGATCGAAAGACTATACCTTTAAATTTTATTAATTAATAATTCTTATCATAACTTACACTTCACAGATTCGTCGAATTGACTGCGTACTTGAATATGATATGGTCGGCGCCACTGCAAATCGCTCTTGCCCTATATTTCCTGTGGGGAATCTTGGGCCCCTCAGTACTGGCTGGATTAGCTGTCATGATCATACTGATCCCTGTCAATGGCCTCATCGCCAACCGAGTGAAGACCCTTCAAATAAGACTAATGAAATACAAAGATGAAAGAGTCAAACTTATGAATGAAGTACTTAATGGAATAAAGGTAAAATATATTCATGTTTTGTATAACAAGTCTGTGTTTAGAAATCGATCTCCCTAACACGATATGGCTCCATCACATCGCGTTTGGTAGAACGAACGAATTCGAATACATTTTATTTAATATGTGAAACTACGTACGTATAGATATAGGGAACTTAATAAAATAGACACCGTTCCTACTAATGGAGTAAAGAAATTATTCGATTTTAATGTTTAGTACATTTTAGTATGTAAAGGAATAAATACTGGTTTTATAAATTGTAAAAATACTTTTCCAAGAGATTTTTAAACTAAGCAAGATAACTTCAAAGATAATAAGGATTTTAAAACGCTTGTCTTGCTAAAATTATCAATTTACTGGTGATTTTTTTTCCTATTTCGCCATATTGAATAACCCACACTGATAAGCTTTCGCGGCCACTGTGTTATCGCCACACAAAACATATCTTATTTGATTCTCCTGATACCATTACTCAAATAGAAGATACTACTGTAGATAGTATTACTAAATACGTATCTTTATATCAATGTTTTAGAAGAATACTATCAGTATACTTTTAGGACCCCGACAAGAATAGTTTCAACGAATATATCGATAAAATTACTTACTGTTATCGAGCACTCGTAGAAGCTATTCATCAAACAAATGGTTCGGATCATCAATCAGTTGATTTGAAGGAATGAAACTGTCATTCTGAATGAGCGTCGCTTTAATTTACATTTTGAGCTAACGATCTTGTTAATTCCTAATGCTGGTTCAAATGAATTGGTTGGTTGCTCATTAGATTATCGTGAGAACATTTACACCCACTTGTACTACAAACTAAAACATTTCTATTTAAATAGGTAGTTGTTCTATTACTGTCAATTATACGATTATTTACATGTATATAAAAGGAGAAACTGACTGACTGACCTATTAATGAATAGCCGAAACTACTAGGAACGTCAAATCTAGCACAAGATTTCCTTTTATACTAAGACAGGATTTTATCCGGAGTGCTAAAATTTGTATGGACAAACCTACTTTCTCACAGGCAAAGCCACTGGATGAAACTAGTAGAGACATAATGATGTTCTTAATACGTTAACCAATTAATGCTTTGTGTGATGGACCTCAACGTTTAACTGTTATGTATCATAATTAAAATCAGAAGTAAAGATAAAAGAAAGTTATATTAAATTACTACTGCATAAAACGTATTTCTAATATTATTCCTTAGTATCAAGTCGCATCAGATTGCAATGCGCTGTTGAAATACTGTCGTATGTAGCATATATGATTTTATCTAGTTACGTACGTGAGTACACTGACCCCAAGCTGCAGATTTACTGTTCAAAACTTACAGACCTTTGATGTTCTGATAAGGTAGCTATATGCATTATCTGCTAATTAACTGTAGTTAGGTTAGAACTTAAATCAACAACTGCTAGTACTGATAACCTAAATGTTTAAATATGCGAAAGATTTCTCCATGGCAATATCAATTGCATGCAGATGGTTTAGATGTAGGCTTATTTTTATGCGACTGTTCGACGCAGAGGAGGGTTATGTAATTACCAGCCTGTGTTGTATTTACCTATTAATGATTTTTCTTTGTAGTACTCTAAAGACCTAAAGCATAGGGCGATTTTGATGTTTAATTACGTCATTAAATTTCTCATAATTCTTGACATTTCGACCGTAATTATTGCATGAAATAGCTTTCTTAATCAGAAAACTAAACGAGTTTAACATATTAAAAACTATTAAGGACTAAAAACTCTTAAAATTCATTGGACATGGTCATGGCTACAAAATCTCTTGGAATTGATTAAAACTTCTCATAGCAATTTTGTAAGAGCTATACCTATAATATTACTAGTTCCTGCCAGCGGCTTCGCCTATTCTTAGTCGACGTCTACACCCTATGAGTAACCTACTTGCCAAATTTTTAGTAGGTGTTATAGTTTTTGAGATTTCGTGATTAATGATGAAATGGTGTTTCGCTTTTAAGATGTACATGGCAACAATTTAGAGAATAAACAAAATTGAATAATTCAGTCTTATCGATTATAATCACATATTGTTTTATTTTCAGGTTCTTAAAATGTATGCTTGGGAACCAAGTTTTGAAGACCAAATTCTTAAAATAAGAAACAAGGAAATGAATGTGTTAAAACAGACTGCTTATCTTAACTCTGCTACCTCATTTATATGGTCTTGTGCACCTTTCCTGGTAAGCGACTTTTCACTTTTCTAAATTCTACTGAAATTATGATATACAGTGTTTTTTTTTAGGTGGGTAAAATAATAGTGTCAAACTTTTACTGACTAAAAACCCACCCCGTTCCTTCGTTGTCTGAGTTCCAGGGCCCTAGTGTTACACTTTCACGTTTACCCATGGCCTCAGGAGGCTTCGACCCAACTTACTACAGTTTGCTATCATCTCCTTGAGGCTCGCGGGTACAATGCGCGTCGACGGCTTAGGTTCGGTCCGGACGATTACCAGAAGGTCGGAAAGCGAGCTACCCACTGCCGACCGCAAGCTCGCGCTTACGTTGGGCCGTGAGCGCCGTTGCCTCATGCCTTCGGCCTCCTCCTTTGCTAGCATTAGTGATACACAATGTTACCAAATCACGTGTATCTTTATTACTTGACAAAAAATATATATTCTTATTCCGAGGAGATCTAATCGTGGCCAAATTAGATTCTAACCCGTTTCAGGCGTTTACAAAAAGGCGTTACAAATATAGGCACATATAAACTTAGCCTATACGTTAAAAAAAAAAAACGAGTTTTTTATCATTGCAGCAGGTGTTTTGCATCATAGCTAAAATGGTTCTAGCGGTATTTTTCTTTTTTATGTAGCATTCGTCAATGGTAGTATTCAGTAAGTCGTCCACCGGCGAAAGGTGACCTAGTGATGCAAGATACTATCATTAAATTGTAAACATTTCAATCAAAATAGCCCTTAACTACTTAATCCCCAACACAGTTGATAATCAATCGTAATAAATTGGTTGTCGTTGATTCGGTAATGATAGCCCAACAGATTACACTTTTATTCCAGCCTTATCAGTTTTAAATGTCTCAATATTGTTATTGATGAGATTTATGTCTCCATATCATTTTAATATGTTTTACCTACTGATAACACACACTGACTTTGTGTTTTTAAGCTACTAGAAGATATATCTACATGAGATAAAGTAATTATTATAGTTACTATGTACGATCCTTATCGCTACAGTTTTATTGTGTACCAATTGCAGTTATACAACAACTCTGCCAAAATTCACCCTTCATGGAGCACTCTCACAAGAACTTATTTCAAGAGATTCATTTGTCATATAAAAAATTGTAACATTGCATTTAAGATCAACAACAGTTTAAATAAATTTTGTTTGTTTTCAAGGTGACCTTCCTAACCTTCTTCACGTTTCTGATAACGGATCCCGAGAAAAATATCCTGACAGCTGAAAATATATTCGTGTCGATGTCTCTGTTTTACACAATGCACTTGCCCCTAGGTTTACTACCACTCATCGTGGTATCAGCGATCGAGGTAGTGCCACGAAGTGCTCACTCCCCTTACATCTACATATCAGGCTATGGTTCTTTCACATAAAGACACACTAACTCGCATATATCTTGTATTTAATATAATAACGAAGAGCGACAGTGCACAATTCAGTCTACGTTGTGTTCCGCGGCCGCTGAACACGCATGATGTGCGTCCACTCGCCGAGTCGATATAATTGGTTTGGTGGAGACCGCGAGCGATGGGGACGCACTATGTTTAGGTCAAAGAACACAACTTAGACTCCTAAGCTTCAGTCCAGCCGCTTGCATGGGCACTTCTTCTAATATAACTCGTGGAATGGTGTCATAGGTGTCGCTGATGTCGTTCGGGTGCTTTGTACTCGTAAACGATACCGAAGTGCTGGACTCAAAGAGAGCTTTCGTAGCGTTATCTCTTTTCAACATTCTGCGTTTCCCACTGTCCATGCTGCCTAACGTTATATCGAATGTTGTACAAGTAAGTTTATCATATAAGATTAATTACTTTTTTGTGTGCACTGTGAAACTTGTAACGTCAGTAATTTATGTTGCGTCGTGATAGCAATAGAATATGTAATGCAAATGTGAGATAACACTCACATTAGAGATGAGACCCAAACCCTGCGTTTGATATAAATGTAGGTAGTGGTCACACATTCATAAATCGACTCATTATTCTCAACTTTCTTTTAACGTTTCTCTGATCAAGCAACTAATTATAATTTATAACAACTTGCTTCTACTTAACTTTTTCGTTTTAATTTAAGACGAGTACTTAAATTATATTGGTGTGGATTTTAATAGTAAAGCTTGGTGTGGTTAAATATGTACTTCAATACATGTTTGTTGCTAACATTCTCTTTGAATCCTTTTATTTCATACGACTAACACAATTTTGTATTTTTTAGACGTCTGTCGGTATAAAGAGATTGAACAAATTCCTGAACTGTGATGAACTAGACATTACATCGGTCGAACACGACCCTAAAGATCGTGAGTGTCAATATTATCAACCTTATATGATTACTAATTTTTTTTTTCTTGAATGTTATTTTTATAATAGTGTCAATATTGCAGCGAACCCGATCGTAATAGAGAACGGTCACTTCACGTGGGGCGAGCAGGACGCGGAGCCGGTGCTGAAGAACCTGAACCTGCACGTGCCGCGCGGCTCGCTCGTGGCCGTCGTGGGCGCCGTCGGCTCCGGCAAGAGCTCGCTGCTCTCTGCCTTACTCGGGGAAATGAACAAAGTATCCGGACGAGTTAATACATTTGGTAAGTGCGATTCAATATATCACACGCCGAAATGTTGTCAGTAATGAAAATATATATCTTGGAAACTATTAGGAGATACCATAAACACATCATACTAAAACTACCACTTGATGAAACCAAAAGAGTGATTTGCTGACCTATTCCCCGTGTCACAACTCGCTTCGCCCAACAACACCGGTCGGCCATAGCACCACGAAAAAAAACCACAAATTACAGTAAAAAAAATAAAACAAAAATTAATATTGTTAAGCTTAGCTCCATCTAGCGAGGACACGGCAACTCTCGTAACTTTCAACTTAATTTTTTAACTCAAAGTCCTGTTGCAAGACATTTTGCTATACTTTATGGTTAATTATCTCACCGAAAAGTAATGAAATAAGCACACACAGTAAGCGTTTAACTCTCTCTCTCTCTTAATAATTATAAACAACTCAATAATAATTATCTTCAACTCGTTTAGTCGGAACCCTTACCATTGGGCCACTACAGTTCCATCATTCCTACTTCAAGCAATTTTTAATTATTTGAAGTAGGAATGATGATTAAATAATTTAATAATTTAAACCATTAAATTCTAGGCAGCATAGCATACGTACCGCAACAAGCATGGATACAGAACGCGACACTTCAGGACAACATTTTGTTCGGCAATCCGCTCGACAAACAGAAGTACAACAACGTCATCGATATGTGTGCTCTCAAACCTGACTTCGAGGTCCTACCGGGTGGTGATCAAACAGAAATCGGCGAAAAAGGTAAAGTATCATTTTGACTTATACGACCTCGTCAACATTCATGTTGCACGTCTACTCACTAGAATTGTGACAGAGTGCCGGGCGACACATTGTTGTTAAAAGCTTTTTTCAATTTGCACCGAGCAAGTTAACAACCTTAAAAAAATATAAGTTTGTGTGTGAATCTAAGTTCTTGTGTCAAAACTTGGATCCACACACGAACTTTTTTTTTACAGTTATTTATTTAGTTTCATTTTGTAAAGATATTTTGAAAGTTGTCTTCCCGAAAAGTTAATAAGTTTACTAGACAAATGACGGTGTTTATGTATGCGCAGGTATAAACTTGTCTGGCGGGCAGAAGCAGCGCGTGTCGCTGGCGCGCGCGGTGTACTGCGACGCCGACAACTACTTCCTCGACGACCCGCTCAGCGCCGTCGACTCGCACGTCGGCAAGCACATCTTCGAAAAGGTGCGTCACGTGGTATAAATCAGCCATAGACGTGAGGTGTAAAACATGATTGACAGATCAGGACATTGCTGACGACCTCTTTGCTTAGGTGCTGGGGCCCAGCGGGTTACTGAAGAACAAGACGCGCGTGTGGGTGACGCACAACGTGTCGTACCTGGCGCAGACGGACCTGGTGGTGGTGCTGCGCGACGGAGAGGTGTCGGAAGCCGGCACCTACCAGCAGCTGCTCGAGAAGAAAGGCGCCTTCGCCGAGTTCCTGCTACACCACCTGAGCGACGCCGAGCGGACCTCACCTGAAGGTAACTGCTAAGCTAGCTCTAGAACGATCAAACAAGGTGGATTGTTCCACGTACTTTATGGGGTTAAGCATACCTCACAAGGCAATAATCATAACAAAATCGCTTTTGTCATAGACGTGAATATTTTTTAATCATTATCATGGATTTCGACCTTTCGACTACCCTAATTATAGACACAATTAAACGACTAAAGGTGTGCGGACACCGATGTCCTCTTGGGGTTAATAATGTAATATAGGGTATATTAAAACATAATTTACTGCAATAAACAGTTCCCAAAACACTCGCAGTTATTACAAACTTAAAAATATAATTTCAGAATTGGACGAAATCAAACAGGACCTGGAGAGTAAACTTGGCACTGAGTTCCAGAGCAAGTTACAGCGAGCTCGTTCCCTTTCAGAAAGTACATCAGAGTCGGAACCGGCGGCAGCAGCAGGTAAGAAAAAACTCAAATCAAATTCTGAGTTTAAAAAAAAAACATTTACTAAATGTCGGTCAGTCAATAAACGTGTTACTAAATTGCATGTTTCAATCTTTTATCTTTATTAAAGGTAACACACAAGAAACTTCATGGACACTCATCCTATTATAAATAATCTTGGTTACATATTTCTTGTTGCTTCTTTTATGTGAACACAATATAGATAGATAATAAAAAATCATGTAATATTAAGCAATATAAAAAAAATGAAAGCAACTGGCAGCTAAGAGATGCACTTATATTTTGTTAGATAAATGTTTCGAGTAACAATATAAATACAAACGAGGAGAGATAATCTGAATAAACAATGAATCAGCAATTTAATTACATACTGTTGTAGGGTTTATGTTATCCAAAGTGATTGAAGGGACAATCTAAAATAGTACATTTAGATACAAGTGAAAAGTTTGTCATTGCGACTGAGGCAGAATTCACACAAGACATAGGCGAGTCCATAACACACTCGAAAACCTACTCTTATCGCAATAACAGTAGGTTTTCGAATATTGAAAACAATATCTCAATCGCAATAGTCTTATTTTCACTTGTGTTACATTTCTTTTGTTTTTTTTTTTAGGTGACCGCGCAGGCAGTGTTAAGAGAAAAACTCCGGAAGCCACACCAAATGAATTGAAAGAGAAAAATAAGCTCATAGAGGCGGAGAAAACAGAGACCGGAAGTGTAAGTTTTATTCAACTACTACACCCCTAAAATTGGGTTTGAGAACGGTTGGGGCAGTGATTGAACGTTGGCAGCGTGTCGCAAGTTCGATTCCCATACGGAACAAAATAGATGCTTTGTGAGTGAGTTTGACTTGTGTGAAGCACCCATGATACAAAATTAATTCCAAATATGTGGCAAAGTTCTTAAAAATAAAATTTATTTGGCGTCAAGCACTTTTCAGTATCAATGAAAAATTAATTATTTTTCCATTACTAGTGTAGCGCCATCTATGGCGTCACTTATGAACTAATTATGCATCGCGCAATCAAAGTTCTCCACGCGATTTGAACATATAGAACAGCCTGAAATCATCTATTGGGCAGTACCCCACCAGACGTAACACCTGTCTGGTCGGAGGATCCTCCCTTTTTAACGGAGATATATTGGACTTCACTCTCTGTTCAGCATACATCCAAACTAGAAAATAAAAAGGATTGCGGCATTTGTCGATTCAAGCACCTTTGTTTTTAGGGTTCTGTAGTCAACAAGGAACCCGTATAGTTTCGTAACTTTTTTGTAAGACTTCATACATCCGGAATGGATTTCCGGATTTATGAGGTCAGTCTTACAAAACCCATTTTGTTATTTTAATATTGTCCTATCGTGTTCAGGTAAAATGGGGCGTATACAAGCACTACCTGATGAGCGTAGGAATACTGTCGTCCGTAATCACCGTGCTTATGAATCTCATTCTGCAAGTATTCCAAGTCGGCTCAAACTACTGGCTTTCTGAATGGGCCAATGATAATCAGATGGTAAGTCTACATTATTTATTATCTTTCATATCATTTCTATAAATGTTATTTTAATAAGAAAATACTGAAATGCTTGATTAGCGAGAGGAGTGACCGTAGTATAAAGATATCAGTATATAAATGATCTTGTATTGTTATTTTGAACTTACGTTTAAAAATATAATTCTGAGAATTAATTATTTAGATAAACCTAATAAAATTATGAGGGTTGTAGAGTGACATTACGTAGCTTTTAACCTTCCCCAAGGCAGTGGGCAAGTAAATATCAAAATATTAGTTTAATTCCGCCTACAAGTTGCATAGAAATTAATAATTATTAAAATAAAAAAACACTAAGTATAAAAGAATATGGGTCGAGAACACTTTATGAGGAAATTAATTTTAAATTAATAAAACTCAACGAAACTAAATCTATGTTGTCAATCAAACTGGTGCTTCAGCACTAACACGACAGGCACTGATATGCTTGTCCATCGTGTTTGCGGAGATAGTAGAAAGACACGTTTGGGAGCGTTCAAGTATTACGTAACGCAATTTTTGAAGATTTTTGACCAGCCCCTCCCCCCCCCTTGTAACACACCGTAATGTTTTTCTGTACCCCCCTCCCCCTTTCTAAACGTCACGTAACACTCAAGTGACCATTTTTACTTAAACTTTTCTTTATTTATTAGCTTTTCTTCTCAAATTTTTCCCTAATATTTTATTTAAAAAAAAAAAAACAATGTTACGTAACGTGTTTTAGGAAAGACCCCCTTTCGCCCCTGTAACGCATCGTAACGTTTTACCAGAAACCCCCACCCCACAAATGGCGTTACGTAATACTTGAACGTCCCCTTTGGCTAAATGCTTTATTTGTCACGAAGATTGTCAACGGCACGGTGGACGCGGCGCGGCGCGACATGTACCTCGGCGTGTACGGCGGCCTCGGCATCGGACAAGGTAACATAAACTACATTTTTACTAACCACTGTTATTATTGCTATACTGTCGATTACACCTAAACAAAATCTTACGTTCCATTCAATAAATACTCAATTTTTTAAATTTTTATCATAAGCCTACTAAAGGTAATAAGGTGTTGGAACATTTCTGAAATCATTACTACTAGCGATCGCAGTATGTTATGAGTCAACAAAAATATAGTTGTTGATCATCTTCCTTATACTATTATCTTTTAGAAATCTCCCTTAAAAATCATTATTGTAAAAAAGATACACGACACACTAATAATATTATTTGGTAATGGAAACTATTAATAATGAATACATTATTTACACAATATATATTTTTATAAAATTCTTTTTTCCAAAAATCTTACTAATCTCTTCTTTTATTATATTATTATGTATCTCTTATTCTATCTCTATTGCATGATTTTATATTTTCTTAATAACCAAAGAAATTCCAATGTGCATGGAAATCATTACAACATTAGTTTCTATTTAGTAGAATTATAACATACAAGAGTCATGAAAAAAAACCAAGTTGTTATTAAATTTAAAATGCTGATTTTAAATTTCATTAAATTGTAATGGCAACAAACTTTACTATGAAGAAAAACAAATATGTTATTTGTTTTTTTTTGTTATGAATTAAACAAAAAAATAAAGTATCCGCTTGAATAAAAGAGATTGATCAAATATAAAATCTTACCGTCAATAAATAGGCGTAGCCAATATTTACAGTGAGTCTTCTTTAAAAACATCCTGTATAGTTATGGCAACCTTCGCAATCACACCCACTACAAGTACCAGATCATAATATTTTGGGTACGGGCAATATCAGGATTAGCTTAGTGTCTGCCTCCAAAGAATCAATTTATTTATATCTCAAATGCGACGACGTGTGACTTTTGTATGTTGAATTAGTATTTTCATATCTAATCTTTTTAAATGCATGGTACATTTTCTAATTAGACAAGAAATATTTAGTATTGTGTTTGAATTTTATAAATTACATGGTGCTCTTTATAATAAGGGAAAATGTTGGTAATGGTAAAAATGGATTGGAGAATATTTAAAAAAAAATATCTAAGAGAATGAAATTGTACAAATCGCATCTTGCTGACAACTTGAAACACTATACATATTTTTTAAAGTACCGGCTCATATAACTTCACAACACTAAATGTGGTGACGTGAGTGAGTACTAAAATCTGGTACGAATAGGCCAAGTCATGTACATGTATAGTAGCGGGATCAAAATGTTCAGGAATTGCCTGATTTTCTTTTTTCAATATAAATTCAAATACTTTATATATAGACCACATTGCCTGACCAAGATAAACAGTCACTGAGCATATACGTAATAGTGTTTGAGGGACTGAAATGTTTTGATCCCGTTGGTGTATTTGTGCACTGAGGGTACATGACTCGGCGGAGTTGAGCCGAGTGGTGTGAGGAAGAGTGCGGTCCGCAGTGGTGTCGGTGTCGGTGTCGTCGCTGGCGCTGTACCTGGGCACGCTGGCGGCGGCGCGCGCGCTGCACGCGGCTCTGTTGAACGGCGTGCTGCACGCGCCCTCCATCGGCTTCTTCGACTGCACGCCCGTGGGCCGCGTGCTCAACCGCTTCAGCAAGGACGTGGACGTGCTCGACAATGTCTTGCCCATGACGCTCAGGGGCTGGACCTCCTGCTTCTTTGCGGTATGCGACGCGCCACCCGAGTGTAGAGTGTCACACTGGTACAACTCGAATGCTTCGCATAGTTAAAACTATGCACATGATTTATTATGTCGATCGTAGTAAATGGATGTTGTCTTAAATCATTCAATCATTTAGTTAATTAACTTATAAACTAAAACGCACACATTACACAGAGTAAACTCCGCGCCCATGATGAGTTTACCATACGAAAAACGTGATGAGTTCTAGAACTAAAATCTTTTCTAAAAAATGTCTACTTGAAATGTCGTCATAGTAAAATCATATCCAATGACGCAATAATATGACATATTATCATTTTATATACTCATCAAACCTGCAGACTTTTGCAAGCTACTTTAATATGACCTTGTAGAACACAAAAATTACCACAAATCTGCAGGTAAAATTAACAGAAAGCAACCTTAAGTTACTTTATTTCACGAATGCAGGTTGTTTTAGATGTCTAGATGTGGATGTGCCTGACACACTTGACTGCACATTGTTTTTGAGTGTGTATTATTTTAACCTTTTTTTTATAATACCGACTATATCAAATGATCCCGCTTTCGCACACAAAAACAAATGTGTACGTGAACTTACACACAAATTCAAGTCTGCCTTAGTGAGATGGATCTACTATTGCATTAGGTATTTAACATAAGTAATAAGTTTAATACGAGTAAATTATTACTTCATTTATTAATATATTGAGTTGGCCTAAGTGTTGCACTCTACACTCCTATGTGATACGCAAATCGCTTAAAAAACTTGCATAATTATGTACTTTTATAAAACACAATGCTACTAACTTCCAAAGTAAGCAGTTTACTTTAATCAAGTTGCTCCATTTAAAACCTTGGACATATCGACATGGGATCAGTTTATGAATAATAAAACGTAATTTTTGCTCCTTTTTTGTTCTGTTAGTGCTTAGATTGTGTTTTTTTACATTCTTTGCTTTCTTTAGTTGTAACCCAAGAATTAGATGTATGCTATAGCTTGCATGTGATTAATTTAGTATAGAAGCAAAGCACAGGAACAACCAAATTCACGAATTGGGTGACACATTCGACCACAATGCGTTATGGGTTTTCAAGTTTATTCACGGTCTGAAGTTCTGCCTTTTTGTCACAAAAAATATAATTCCTGGTCAGTATTTTGCAACAAAATATTAACCAAGCGAAATCTTTTTATCTATTTTATGTTACCACAATGCTGTTTGTTTTTACAAAATATGTGTACACTCTGTGGTTTATAGTCTGGAATCTAAAAACAAACTTATATTAGATTTACCTACTAATGGCCGTGTTCCGCATTCATTTCGGGCGTTAATCACGTGTGGTTTTACTATTCAAGTATAACGTCCTAGACTAGAGTAGCTGGCAATAGTTCACTAACAACTAGCTTTCATTCTCTGTATAGAAAGTTTTGCTTGTGTGAATTAACTTATGAATCTGTAACGCGTTAGTACTTCTATTCTTTTCGCTTTTCGCGTTCTAAGTCTTTGAGCCTAACATTGTCTTTAAATAGCTCTATTACCTTACGCTTAGTACATTATCAATATCCACCAACCTAGCGTCGTATAGCCCTTTTACCTTATAGTTTGAATAACACCTATCGTAAACAATGTATTCATTATTATTAGGAGTGTCGCCCGGTGTCGAGCGCCCTTGCGTCACAGAATAAATATCGAACAGTAAAGAAACTAGGCCTTGTTTATAAAATAAATACCTACACTCCATAAAAGCAATAGGGTTGTCACTATTACTTAATGTTTTTGATATTGTTTGTTTTTACGAAAAAAAAACAAATAATGTTCCGTAGTGGTCAAGAAACTGAATAGATAAGATTATATAGGTAACTAAATTATAAATAAAATTTAAATGGTAATCTCGTGACGTCGCCGTCGTTGCGTCGGTTAACCTGAGCAAAATAGTTTAAAAATATGGAAAATATTTTAATATTGATACAACAAGTTTTAGATCTTAAACTTGTCAATATGGTGTAACCTTTTACGGGTTTTGGCGGGAACGTACGCGAGCCACGGTTGGACGAATCATTTTAAAAATAAATATATACATGTGTCCACAATTAAATTCCATGATTGTTCCTCTGGCCAAAAATACTTGTAGGTACCTACATAAACTTGTATAGCTACTTCAACATTAAACAATCAAGTATTAATTTCTTTTTTTGGCATCCCAATACCTTCCATATACTTAACTAAGACAGTATCATCGGAGACATCTTAATCACCATCATTTAAAATATAATACTTCTGCTGAAATACAAAGCCTGATTTTTCATTTGATACAAGATTATCTTATTACAATTATGATTTTGGTACAAACTTTTTGTTGATACATATTGTAATACCATAAAAAACGACAGCCAATCCCAGTTGCTGCATTTTCTAAAGATTACTATTACGAGATATTCATTTTTCTAAAGATTACTCAAAGTAAACTCAAACGTGACCACGCGACACGCAATACTCAAGCACTGCGAGAATAGCTTATCGGTCTCGTAGATGCGTATGTTTGTGTGAGTGTGCCGTTTCCGAGCGTTTGTAGGCAGTTTCCCTACTGTTCGTTTACTTCTACTGTGCTTGCGTGGTGTTCGGCTAGGTACTAAACTAGTGTCCATGGATGTTGTTGCAGCGATAGGATCAATTTTTGCTGACCTAATGCCATTTCTGGCGTGTTGGCGGGCGGCGCGGTTGCTCCACGAGCTATTGTTGGACCATGTGTTAAAGGCACCGTTGCAATTCTTCGAAGTGACACCCGTTGGCAGGATACTCTCTAGATTTTCTAAAGACATGGACATTTTGGACACGTCTCTTCCTTCGCAGATCTCCGACTTGATGTGGTGCATTTTTGAGGTAATCTCACCACTGTTAAACTATTCATTCCATTTTTTATGGCCATTCGGTTATGTTGGTGGGTATTTTATTTTATTGTTTGTCTGTGTTTGTACAACATTATTTTTGTTCGTCTAATTTCCGATGTGTTAGTGCAATGTAGTGAGCAGCAGCTATACAGTAATATTTGGGTAAATCTTTTGGTGCATGTATTAAATACATGATCTCAGTTTTCAATTCATTGAACTTTGTAATTTTCATATATACAAGATACCCACATTATTTTGGATTGTAGTAATTAACTAAATCGTATTTATTTACTTGAATAATCCGTTCATCATTCGACTTATCTGTATGTTGCATTTTTGAGGTTAAAGATCGATAGTATGAGCATTACTTATTATTTACTGCATCGCTTTAATAAAACTACAAGGATCGAACAGCTTGTTGTGTGACTTTATATTTTTTACCCGACTGCATTGTACTGCACTGCTACTACTGTTATTTTATTTTTCTGCACACTTCATATATTTATTTATTTTACAAATTTTTGTAATATCAGTAAAAAATCTTTTTAGCAATACGAATTCACCTCAAATTAAAATTTGTATTAAAATCAATTTTTGTAAACTGATCCCAAAATTATACGTTTATTTACTTACTGCGCTGCCTATTGTGTTAGATTTACGCTTACTCAGCAGAAATTATAATTATCTATAGTTCGTTTTTTAATCCTAGACTACGATTTGACAACTTAAAATGTCAAACTCCAGAAACTAGGAACATATTTCTAGACTGACATTCTGAGTTGTCAAATCGTAGTCTAAGATTAAAAAACGAACTTATACGTTTTGATTGATACAAATAGTTGCTGTCTTTACATTTCCAACCGAATGTGTATTAGTATGTTTGTGAAAAGCAGTATTAAATTTTGATCGTTTTAATCCTGTGAAGGGTCGATTCGGTACATGATACACTATTGACTTGTATAGGTAAAATAAAAAAAAATGAAGTACTATTTTCTAGATCTCGTTTTGATATATGCATTTACAAAATTAATTTCTTGAAGTAAACGAGTCGATTTCCTCATAGGTAGTTGTCGGTCGTTGCGTACTAACTACCTACAGGTTATTGAATTGGCCCAGCTGACGTTTAGGGGAATCAATTTCAAAAGCGCGTAAATTAATTCGAGTTTAAAAGAAAAGTAATTTATTTTTTTATTTCAACTATACAAATTGATCGCGTTTATTTTACCGAATTGACCTTCCAACGGATTAAAAACGATCAAAATTTAACGGTGTATAAAGGTTTGTATCAATATTGTGTAAGCACGTACGAGTAGGTACTCGTCAAATAATCTTGCACCAATTTATTAACATACTTTGTATTAAAATTAAATTAAAGCAAACAGAAAATTTAACTTATTAATAATTTAATTTATACCAAGTCGTTTGCAAAAGAGGTGCAAAAATATTTAGTTTCTTTAATAAAGCATGATATGTCTGTAGGTATTGGGGACACTATTCGTGATTAGTTTCTCAACACCGATATTCATGGCCGTGATCCTTCCCATTGGCTTCATTTACTACGTGATCCAACGGTTCTACGTGGCCACCTCGCGGCAGCTGAAGAGGCTCGAGTCGGTGTCGCGATCACCTATCTACTCGCACTTCGGCGAGAGCATCACAGGTGCCAGCACTATACGAGCTTACAATGTCTCTGAAAGGTAAATTAACACTTTTTTATACTTGCAAACAGTCTGTTAAAAATTTACGCTCTCAAAACTTGTTTTAACCGTTCGGCACCACTGTTGGGTACTGATGTTTTACTGTTCAAATTAAAGTTAATTGCCAGTAATTCCTGGGAAATCTTTGGTCTTTGGTCCCAAGAAAAAATGGTCGTGTAAAGGTCGACAATTGTAGAAATCATATTTAAGTGTAAAATATTATTATATACTATTTTGCATTTACCATCTGGTTTATAAACGCGCAGCGTGCACCGCGCACTTTCATATATGTTTCGACTCTAGTTGTGTCTATAGTAATTATCGTTCTTGTCGTCGCCTCACACCGGGTAAGTTAATTATACGGGGATGAATAATATACACCGTGAAATTTTAATGGTGGTTTTCCCTCAGCGAAATGGTTGTGTCTTGGTAATACAAACGTTTGATAAAAAAATAAAATAATAAAAACAAAATATGGACCTGTAGAGTGCAAGCTAATTATGACTTATCACAACGTGCGAGAGCTTATTTTGGTTTAAATCTATACATATAATAAAATAGTAACGAAAGAAAAACTGTACATTGAGAATTTTCTGGAAAAATTAAGTGGCTTTTGTTAGAAAAACGTAACTGATGACAAAAAGTGACTTTTTAGATTTCGTGTCTGTTTGTCTGTTTGTCTGTGCCTATGGTACGGGTTGGCGCCAAAACTACTAGATAGATTGAATTGAAATTCAGCAAAAATGTTCCTTGTAAGCCAAGGAAGGCTTTAGGCTACATATTATCACGCCGTAAGTTATGGGAGGTAAGCAATATTGAATTTAAATGGTGCAATGGATGCAAGGGTGTAACTTTTTTTTCCGTGGGCCGATCGACTCAAAACTTAGCACAAATATTACCCTAAATAAGTTATCAAGGACGGCATATTTGTTTTTTCAGTTATACCCCCAGTGCAAGATTTAGGGGATGTTAAAGTTAGTATGGGAGAATCTTATTCCTTGGGTTAATTAACTTGAAACTTGGCACGTAAACTTATTTAGGTAAATAATAAAAATTCCTATTATTAGTTTTTCAAAACAACGTAATTTGAGCAAAGAAACATAGTTTAATGAAAATTAGTAGTATAAAGACAATTTTAAAACAGCGCCATCTATGAGATAACACAAAAATCAAATCAAGTTACATGTTAACATTTTTTGGAAATTAATAATTTAAATTTGATCATGTTGGCAAGGTTAGCAGTTAGTTATTTTTAAAATTCATAGATGGTAATGATGTGCATTTTCTTAGTCTTACAACGCGGTCGAATTTACTCAAAACTGAGAATTAGAAAAGAAAAAAAAACAAGCCCAAACAGAGCAAATGTTACTTATTTATTTTTAGGGAAATATCTTAGGTAGTTCGTTTTACTAAAAAATGTGGGTTAATATTAAATATATAATTTAAAAAAATGTTCATTTCTTTAATGGTGAAACGGCCTTACCTATATGAAATATTTTATTCTTTTTCCAACGGTCCAACGGATTTATTTTGCAACGCAACCTAATTTTAAATAACGTTTCAATGTTATTAATATACGTACAACGACATCTACTGACTCAAATAAGTACAAACAAAAACATTACACTAACAAAATAATCAAAATAATATTATTTTTACCTTTCGTCTACCGTAATTACAGACACAATTAAACGCCAACAGTTGTACGGAAATTTGTATCCTCTTGGGACTACATATTATCACGCTATCACTTCCAGGGGAGGAGTTGTGAATAATTATTTTTCTTACGCATTCTGTGACAGTGTTTAATCTAACGACGCATATTTAATTGTTGTTTTTGAGTAAGTAATGCTCACTGGCTTTGCACTTTAAAAACTACGCCATTTAAGTAACTTGGGCAGAGAAACATAGTTTAATGTAGTAGTATAAAGAAAATTTTAAAACAGTGCCATCTATTTGATTTCATAAAAATCAAATCAAATTACATGTCAACAATTTTTGTAAATTAATAATTTAAATTTGATCATGTTGGCTAGGTTAGTAGTTAGTTATTCTTAATATTCATAGATGGTGTGTATTTTCTTCCTAAAAGTGGTATCGTATAACTATTATTTATTTATTTATTATAAGCTTTATTGTACACCTCATAATGTGGACAGGATATACAAATACAAAAATACAAAAATTAAGTGTACAATGGGCGGTCTTATCGCACAGAGCAATATATAGGGCAGGGTATAGTTCGTTTTGAAAAATTCAAGTTCCAAAAAACCCTCAAAATCTTGAGCAGAGTTGAGCAAGACTATTAAAAAAAAAATGCGGTGTTCAGTGTTACAAAAAAGTAATGTTCATTGAAATATCGCCATCATCTGTCTGAAGATTTTCTGCGAGCTTTGTGGCGTGCTAATGGAGACGAAGTCGATGTACCTGTTGATCATGTGCTGAACACCTGTCTCAGTTCACTTCAAGATGTGGACATTTGTATCGGCGGCAATCCACTGATTGAATATGGATTACCAGCTCCCCAATCATCACCGCATCAAGAGTATGGAAATCGAGAGTATAACGCTGAGACAGAGTTCTCTTCAGAGCAAAAACAAATTTATGACACCGTCCTTTAAAGCGTTGTGCAAAACCAGGGTAAAATGTTTTTCTTGGGTTGCTTCTGTTGGAACAGGAAAAACATGGCATACTTGCATACGACAGGAGGCAAGGCAATATTGCTATTGCTGTCGCGTCGTCGGGAATCGCTGCCACACTGCTTCCGGGTGGCAAAGCAAGACAGCACATGCCATGTTCAAATTCCTATCGATTTAGAGAGCGCCAAATGGCCTGTTTGTGGTGTGTCACGTAACAGCGATAAGGGAACGCATGCTTAAGGATTGCTCTCTGATCGTTTGGGAAGAGCGTACGATGGCCAATAGAAAGGCAGTTGAGGCCGAGGACAGAACCCTGCAGGACATCCGCGGGAACGAAATTTGATCGGTGGTGTCACAGTTTGTTCAGTGGCTATTTCGGGCAAACGCTTCCCGTTTGCTACGTTGAAACAATCTTCGTTGTAGTCACGAGTTTGTGCGCTGCGCTTGACCATTAATATGAGAGCTCGGCTCGGCAGCAATGCCCAAACACATACTGACTAAACAACCCACCGTTCCTTCTTGCCTTTGTTCCAGGGCCCCGGAGTTCCGCTTTAACGTCTACCCTTACACCCAGAAGTCTTCGGCCCTGCTGGGCTTCTACAGTTGTTGATGACTGCTTGAGGCGCAGGGAACAGCGCGCCGTCGACGACTTAGGCCCAGTCCCGACGGTTATCGAATGGGTGGACAGAGAGCTACCAATTGCTCGGCGGTCGCAAGCTCGCTCCTACTGTGGCCGGAAATCGGGATCGGAGACTAGGCGGCGGTGGCTGCAGCTTGAGCGCCTTTGCTTTTGCCTTATGCACTCGACCCCCTTTTTTAGCTGCTAGCATTACTGCTTCGCAGAAGGAGGCGACCGCCTGCCAGTCTTCTTCGCTCCGGATCATGGCCTCTGCCAAAGTCCGCTGCAAGTCAAAGCCCACCGCGAGAGAGGTGGACAGGAGGTACTTCCAGAGGCTCTCGATAGAGCGTTAGCCAGCTTAGAAGAATTCATTTGCTGTGTGTACGGGGACATCAGTCGTTTACTGCACCAGCAGAATTCTTGGGTGTGTAAGCGGGCCATTTTGACGTCCAAAAATGATTAGGCTGCAGCAATTAACGAATACATCCTCTAGGAAATTGAGGGAAATGCAGTGGTCTATACCTCGATAAACACTGTCATCGAGCAAGATGACGTCACACATTATCCCGTGGAATTTTTGAACTCCCAGCCAGCAAGTGGACTTCCAGCGCATACCATCAAGCTGAAAGTCGGAGTCCCGATTATGCGTTTTCGGAACCTATCTCCTCCGTAGTGTGTAACGAGACCCGTCTTAAAGTCATCTCGCTGCACAGACACACCATTGAAGCAAAAATTCTTACGGGTTGTGGAGTAGGCGAGGCAGTATTTGTACCTCATAACTTCCCGTTCCACTTCAAGCGCGTTCAGTTCCCCGTGACTGTTTGCTTCGCGATGACCATCAATAAGTCACAAGGGCAGACACAGAGTGCAGCGGGTGTCAAATTCATGACGAGTTATCTCTTATGCGGGCAACTGTATGTCGCTTGCTCCCGCGTCACCAGTCCTGACTCTCTTTACATTTTGGCTTCTGGCAGCATAACTACCATCATAGTATGGTGGTAAAGTGGTAAAGGCTCCGACTCAGTTATGGCGAAGTAGTAAGTTGTAGGTCGATTGTTCAAACCCATAATGGCGCATTACTTTGTGTAATTTATTTCATAACCACTGCTCAACCGTGAAGGAAAACATCATGAACAAACTCTGACTGTGAATGTCCACGTGAAACCAAAAATCGAAGACATATTGTGTCATCCACCAATCCGTATTGGACTCACGTGGTGGATTATGGCCCATTCCCTCTCCTAGAAAGGAGGTCTGTGTTCCAGCAGCGGGAACTTTATAAGGCTGATGCAAAGCTATTTTAAAAGTTATTTACTTATAATGCTATACTGACACTACCATCTTAGGTATTTTTGGTGCTGTAGAGCTTTCACGCAGACAACGTCGCGGGCAGCAGCTAGTATTTAATGAATCGGTTTCCTTTGACGGCGGGCTGCTCATGCGACTCTAGTAGTACTTAAAAATTACGTCTAATGTTACTATTGTTTTCGTTTTTTTGGGTTGATGAATATTTTTAATAATTATTTATAAAAAAAAAAACTTTATTTTTTTATTTTTCTTCAAAAGTTTTGTCATGGACTTGCGCGTCAAGCCTAGGGTCAAGGTTGTTGAGCGCCAACAACGCCGTATACGGTGGTGGCGACTGAATGAAGCCACGTCCCAGTCGTTCGCGTCGGCCATCGGCGATAAGTGCGATGGTACCGATGGCGAACCTGTGCAAAGCCACTGGGACAGGATTCAGGTTGCCATCACTGAAGCGGCAAAGTCGGTGCTCGGCATGTCCAGGGGCGGCCGCAGGTGTGACAAGGAGACTTGGTGGTGGGATGACAGAGTCCAGAGGGAGATCAGAGAGAAGAAAGCCCTCTTCAAAACGTGGCAAGCTTCCAAATCTCCCGAAGACCGCGACGCATACAAAACCGCAAAACGTGCCGCCAAGAGGGCCGTAGCCAGAGCCAGACGAGACCACTTACAGCCACTTTATGATAAGTTGGAATCGTCTGAGGGGCAAAAGCTCATTTATAAGTTGGCACGTTCCAGGGTCAAAGCGGCACTGGATATATCTAAGTGCCGCTGTGTAAGAGACCCTGACGGCAATCTGTTATGCGAGGACCTCGCGGTGAAGGAGAGATGGCGCTCGTATTCCACGAGCTGCTGAACAAGCATCACAAAGAGGTGCTGTCTCCGGTTCTCCCTCCAAATCAGGGACTTGTGCCCCCGGTTACGCCTGAAGAAGTGCATGTGGCCCTTCGCCGCATGAAGAACCGGAAAGCTGTCGGTGCCGATGGAGTCCCCATTGAAGCCTGGAAGGCGATGGGTCCTCATGGTGTGGGCATCTTAACCCACCTATTTAACCGCATGCTCCTCACCGGAAAGATCCCGAGTCAATGGAGACTGAGTATTATCACTCCAGTCTTCAAAGGCAAGGGATCGGTGCAGGAGTGTGGCGACTACCGTGGGATTAAGGTTATGTCCCACACCATGAAGCTCTTCGAGCGGGTGATTGACTCTCGGATCCGACAGGAGTGCACCGTCTCGGGATGTCAATATGGGTTTCGACCAGGCCATGGCGCCATGGATCCCATCTTTGCCCTAAGGGTTACCATGGAGGGATACAGATCGAAGAATACGCCTCTGCACCTCTTGTTCCTAGACATGCAGAAGGCCTTCGACTGTGTCCCCCGTGATATGATCTGGTGGGCGCTGAGATCCAAAGGAGTGCCCGAGACCTATGTTGACATCATCCGAGACTTGTACCGAGACTCCGGTTCTGTGGTTCGGACCGCTGTTGGCGATACGAAACCCTTCCCCATCACCGTCGGAGTTCACCAGGGCTCTGTCCTTAGTCCGTTTCTGTTCAGCGTGGTGCTGGACGTGCTGTCCTCCACCATCAGGGACTTACATGAGCAGCCGCCATGGCTGCTCATGTATGCAGACGACATCGCGCTGGCGGATTCGGACAGTGGGCGCTTGGTTCGACGTGTGGCAGCGTGGAAGGAATCGCTGGAAAACGGCGGTCTGAAGATTAATGCGGCGAAGACCGAGTACTTGGCCTGTAACACAACTAACGCTGCTCCTGTTGTCATTGGCGAAGACACAGTTGAGCGCACGGAACAGGTCAGGTACTTGGGATCGGTGCTCCACGAGTCCGGGGACGTCGATTGCGACGTCGAGTCGCGTATCTCGGCGGCCTGGGCGAAATGGCGTGAGGTGGCGGGTGTTATCTGTGACCCCAAAATGCCGGTTAGGCTCAAAGGACAGGTCTATAAGACCATCATTAGGCCTGTCCTTTTGTATGGCAGTGAAGCGTGGCCTGTACTTGAACGACATAAGCAAAGCCTGCGTGTCACGAAAATGAATATGCTGCGCTGGATGTCTAGAGTCTCGCGGAAAGACCGCATTAAAAACTCCCGCATCCGGGGCAGCCTTCAGGTCCGTGACATAGCGGATAAACTGCAGGAGGGTCGTTTACGCTGGTATGGCCACGTTTTACGAAAACCGGCAGACTACGTGGGTAACAGATGCCTCGCCATGCCGCCTCCGCCGGGACCCGGAAAACGAGGTAGGCCTAAGAGGCGTTGGATCGACGTCGTAAGGGACGATATGCGTGCTAATGGGCTTAAGGCAGAGGACGCAAAAGACCGTGCGAAGTGGAGACGACTAGGCAGGAAAGCGGACCCCGGGCACCGAGGTGAAAGCCAAGGTAGCAACCGGGACTTACGCTAGGCTGATGATGATGATGATGATGATGCTTCAAAAGTACTCCTTATGGCAAGACATTCTGCCTCGGGAAAACAACCATTTAAATTTCCCGGTGTATATTCGGTGTAGGCCAGACAAATACGGATATAGGAAATGCATCACATACCTGTTGGTTTGAGCTGGAAGTTTTCATAATAGATTTATTTCTCTGTTATGTCATCTGCTTCGCTTATATATATGAACTTCTACCATCTGTAAAAGTTATTGCTCCCTGAACATGAATATATCAACGCAATTAACCCTATACTTAACATGTCAACAATAAATAGACATTATCATCTGATAAACATCATTTCAACAGTATATAATCAACAGCCTGGCTAGGATGAATATGAAATAATAACATCTTCATCCATCACAAATAAATAGGAGGTTAAATAAATCTAGAGGGCAACGTCGGTGCTCCGCCTCTCCCAGGATCAGGTCCTGGGAGGACTAGGTTAGATTTGGGAGCCCGAACATCTATCGGAGCTCCTTCCCTCCAGGAGATCATTCCATGGGAGGACCAGCTGGTAACGGGACCTGGAGGAAACGCACCTCTCCAGAAACTCAGCTCACACCATTATTATGCTAACAGCTTACCCCGTTTTAACATACATATTGTAATCCTAGAGATATTTTTATCCCAGGCCTCGGCCATTCCATCCTGCCAGGATTGGCCTACTCCGCTAACCTAGTAAACATACCTCACACAGGCTTTCAACATTAACATTACCATGTAAAGGAGTCAATTGCGCTGAAACACCAAATAACCACACAGAGCTTGATTAAGATAATTACATAAGTAATACTTAGCTTTCATGCTTTCCAAGTCTGGAAACAACATGTCCTCTTCCAGACACAGCACGAAAGGTCTTTAATCAACATAATTCACGCTCGGTACACAATTGATCACAATACACTTAGTTTGCGACTTTCAAAATGGCTATTCGCCGTTACTGGCATTACATGTCATATTGGTGCCAACTAAAATCACGCTATTTTAAAGTCTATTATTATCTATGCTTACTTGCTTACCATAGATAGTCGAGATGGCGCCTCTACGTGTTGCTAGAGTTGAATATACATGTTTGTTTAGACAAACATGTATATTCAACTCTAATTCGTGTTCGTCGCGACAGTTCTTATATTGATTAAAAGATTGAGATTTTGTTTTTATAATTTTTATTCAGAAAGTTATGTAGGTACTACTTACTACGTAATACTAATACCGGTATTTGAAAGCCCTATTTCAAATACCGGTATTGGTATTATCAATACTGTGATAACGGTATTGATAATACCTTCTACCTACCCTTGAACTATTAGCGCCAATCGTCTCGGGACTAAATAACTTACTTTCACTCTAACAATGTACTATTTGTTCTCTAGGTTTATTGCAGAATCAGAACGAGGCGTGGATCACAACCAGTCATGCTACTACCCGAGCTGCATTGCAAACCGCTGGCTGGCGGTCAGGCTCGAGATGATCGGCAATCTCATCATATTCTTCTCCGCGATGTTCGCAGTGCTCAACAGAGACACTATCAGCGCTGGGCTCGTTGGACTTTCCGTCAGTTACGCCTTACAGGTATATGACTGAAGTTTTTTTACACATCGTATCGCAATTATAATAATTATGTACAATCGTTTCCTCACCATTGGAAATTTTTCTTTAAGATCACGCAGACTTTGAATTGGCTGGTGCGCATGACTTCGGAAGTTGAAACTAATATCGTTGCAGTGGAAAGAATAAAAGAATACGCGGAGACAGAACAGGTATTCAATTTGTACTGGCAGCATAGTCGCTACTTAGTAATTGATGTATTACAAAAGTGATTTGAATATTTGTTATGTTTTGCAATATAGGAAGCGGCGTGGAACGTGTCGCCCGGACCTCCCGCGTCGTGGCCGGAGACGGGCGCGCTGCAGCTGGAGCGGCTGACGCTGGCGTACCGCGCCGGCGCCGAGCCCGCGCTGCGCGACGTGACGTGCGCCGTGGCGCCGCGCGACAAGCTCGGCATCGTGGGCCGCACGGGCGCCGGCAAGTCCACGCTCACGCTCGGCCTGTTCCGCATCGTCGAGGCCGTCGGCGGCCGCATCCTCGTGGACGGGCTGGACGTGGCCGCCATGGGGCTGCACCAGCTGCGCTCGCGCATCACCATCATCCCGCAGGACCCGGTGCTGTTCTCGGGCACGCTGCGCATGAACCTGGACCCCTTCGAGACGTTCTCGGACGACGACATCTGGCGCGCGCTGGAGTACGCGCACCTCAAGCCCTTCGTGCAGGGGCTGTCGGCCGGGCTGCGCCACGAGGTGTCCGAGGGCGGCGAGAACCTGTCGGTGGGGCAGCGGCAGCTCGTGTGTCTGGCGCGCGCGCTGCTGCGCAAGACGCCGCTGCTGGTGCTGGACGAGGCCACGGCGGCCGTGGACCTGGAGACCGACGAGCTCATCCAGGTGAGTGTAGCCCCGCTCTCCCTCCACCCACTCCCCGCTCTGTCTCCCTCACTCACGCCCCTCTCGCTCTCGCTTGCAGAAGACCATCCGCTCCGAGTTCGCGTCGTGCACGGTGCTCACCATCGCGCACAGGCTCAACACCATCATGGACTCCACCAAGGTCATGGTGCTGGACAAGGGACAGCTCGTCGAGTATGCACCACCAGAGCAATTATTACAAGATAAGAACTCTATATTCTATAGTATGGCCAAGGATGCCGGCCTGGTTAATTAATTGTATTATACTCTTAATTCACTATGTTATCTGTTCCTTTCAGTGAATTAATAGTAATGAGACTCATCTCCGTGTGATAGACGATTACTACATGTACACGTTAATATAATGTTTTAGTTAAACATAAACAAAGTAGTATTACTTGCAACCACTTATGAACATCAGTTTATTGTTGCAGGCTGTTTTGTTCGTAATGTAAATGTTTTCTGAAACATGTCCCCAACAATTCGATACACCGTTGAGTCAGTATTGTCTATTACTTGTGTAATTTGCGCTCAAATCAAAATATAAACTCTCGCTGCCACTAAGTTTTTTGACAATAGTCATTGTAATGAGTAGAAAGTTCTAATGCATTTTTTACCTCCCAATTTTAAGTTTTAGCATAGTAAAATAATAAAAAATATAAGCATTTACAACTCATCACAGTAACAAAATGATAATAGTTATTAAATTATCGAAATAGTACTTAAGTATTTGACAGGGTGAGATTTTTATGAGTTTCTGCTATAGGTAGTGGTATATTGATAAGGTAAGCTCAAATCATGCCACATTAAAGACATTAGAGATGATTTCCATTCGAGAATTTTTTTTATAAATCTTAGGGTTGTCATAGTACCTTGAACTGACATTTATTCACTTTTATTTTACTTAGAAATTGTTATTCATTATTATTATTATTGTAAAAAAAATCCTATGTAAAAATTTATCGCAAAAGAAAATCAATTTGGAACAATTTTTTTTTTTAATGGAAATCATTACGTAACATTTCGCGATGTGTTCAATCATATAAGTTACTGACATTAATTTACAAATATATTGTTTTATTGCCAAATGGTTTCTAAAATATATTATACAACAGAGATTACTAATCACTTCATGGTCTGGTGGTATGCACATCTGTAGGTATTTTTATTTTCTGTTACGAATTAAACACAGCTCATTTGCGAATACTGCGATTTTATTGTTTTATATAATAAGAATGGAGATTGGTATAATCAAAGTTGAAAGCCAATCGACTTTGGACATTAAACGAGCATTATTTGAATACTCTTAATTATTGTACATTATCTTGTCTATTATTTTCTCTACTTAATTCAGAGACTTAATTTTATTTTTATCAGATTTACTTTAATTTTATTAATCTAATATTATTGCAGATAGGTTATTATTAAGGAATGTGTTTCAATTACATTTGTTCCCAAGTTACCAGGCCCCAACTTTTGATCTTTGTTCATTATTTTGAAGTTAATACTTTAAACTGCTTAAATTACGTAAGAGTCTCAACTGAGTACCAATTTAATGGTGAACTGTTTATGCAAAGATACTTAATGATTACTTAATATTGTATTATCTCTGTAAAGAAATCTGTATATAGAAATATATATCATAAACGCATGTACTGTATGTGTATACATAAAAAAACATGACGCTGTATGTTTTTGTTGTAACAATGATGTTATATGTAATCACATTTATTTATAATTTTATTCTTGGTTATTTCCTAAAATTATTTGTAACCTTTAAATTTATTTTTAAGGAATGAAGATTATTTATTATCAATCAGTCCACGTTGATTTGCGTCCGTAAATAAACTTTCGATTTTATTGCCAATGCCAAACTATTTTAAGTTAATGTTTGATAAGCAGATGTAAAAAAATAAACAGTTAGTTACATCTCGTAAAAGGATGGATCATTTTAACTAACGGCACTTACTTTCAAACGAGTTTGCCGTCCTTGCCGTAGCAATGAGAGAGTAATTATGATAAGCTTGTTTACTTATATTGCAAGGCCTTTACAAGTATTGAGTGTCTCTAAATTTCAATTTGTCTAACAAATGAAAGGGATAAACTGCTTAAAATCTTAAACCGCACTTTAATAGCCTTACCATCTGAGTAGAGTAAAAAAACGCAGACATGTATAAAACGCACACAGTAGGGAGACGTCGGCATAAGCGTGGCGAGCTAAAATATATAAGGTGCAACAGTACAGTGTATTATCTCAGTTACTAACAGTGTATTAATTAAAGATTTTTTCGTCTCGGAAAACCTCTTAACATTTAAGCTGCCATGAAGGATTCTCACTTCTTATTTGTTTTTGTTTAAATATATATGAAGACACATAATTATAATTATGTCATAATAATTTTAATGTGTATAAAAATGAATGGATGTTCGTTAGTCTCACTAAAACTCGAGAACGGCTTGACTGAGGTGACTACTTTTGGTTTTGATATATTCATGATAGTCCAAGAGAGGTTTAAACAGTAAAGGTCAAGGTAAAGCGTGGGCCCCCACAAGAACCCGTCGCATGTCTCTGACTCCGGCCAGATGTTCAGGGGACTAAACGCCTTGAAAGTTAAACTAGCGACATTGCGCAGGTAATAATCCGGTTTCGTCGCACACGACACATGCGACAGGTACCCGCGCGGGCGCACAAATCCGAATATAACGCCATCTCTAATTAAAATATTATTTTAAAATGTTTTATGCTGATTTTGGTAATGCCAGTAGATGACATCATCAAAAAGTACCACAACTGTTAGTAATTTTTTTTCAGGCCTCACCCCAAATTAATACACCTTGTTAATTGTTTATAATTTTAATCTTTCACAAATTCTTGTTTGGCAGCTATGTGTTAAGAGGCCATTGTATTCATCATTATATACGACTATTACTATGGGACCAACACTTATTCTGAGTCACCTATTCAATGCTCATCGCATTTTGTCATTTGGATCAGCAGCTTTTTTCTTTTGCGTGGCTTTAGGTACTTATTTGAGTTGTCAACTTATGTGATGGCTTTAACAAATATTACTACTTAACTACTTACTTTTCTCACTGCTAGTAAAAAACTAACGTTTTGTCTGTTAATGTAATAAATTCTGTTTAGAAATCAAGGGTGAAACTGTTTATACATATATTATATACCATTTGTCGCTAGTTTATCGTTTCATTTTTTTTTTTTTTTATATAGAAGAAGTAATAAAATCTTATTTTGATTTCATAAAGTTTAAATACGAAAAGAATATCTGTGATTATGAATAATAAATTCATAATTGTACATCTGTGAATAAACCATGTACATAACGTTAACATGTACAATTTGTAAAAAGTTGCCTACCAAGGCAAGTTTTAGAATATAAGTAGATTAGTCTTCACTTTTGTGCCTATTGAATAATTTAAGAATAATTGTTTTCACGTGTAATAAAAATGTTTTACCAAGATAGACTATAACTTTAGTTTTTTTTTTTTTTTAAACACAATATATCGTGAGCTCTCCTGCTATTATTTGTTAAATTCGCCTCAAAACCTGCAAATGGTCATTAACCTTTAAGCTATACAGCGAACGCCTATAACATTCTTAACTCAATAATTATACGCAATTCAGTAGGTTAGGGCCAAAACTAATCAAATCGATACGAGTTTCGGCCCTAATCGGAGCATAAAACTAAACATTACCGTCCCAATCGCTACAAATGAGGACTTAGGGCAAGTGCATAAAAACTAACACCCGACTACTTAAAAACACGCTCTAAAAAGTACGAAACAAGAAAACAAGAAAGCCGTGGTCGTATACCACTTTTTTTAATTTATTATTCTTATGGCATACGACCACTGCTTTCTTGTTTTCTTGTTCTAAATAGGTTAATCTTGGGTTCATTGATTTCTCAGCCCATGAATACAGGTAAAGTCACAAGCAAATGCTAGGAATATATATATATATATTCAAAATGTACAAGTAATGCGCTTTCAAATGATACCAAACACGGCATATTTATCTTAACTTTATTTTTTTACTTCGAATGTTTTGTCCGCTAGAGGGCGCCACATTAGATTTTGTGAAATCCCATATAGCCTATAACCAGCGGACAATTAAGACGCTTCTAATGATATGTCATTTGTCGAATTCTGATAAGTAGTTTAGAAGTTACGAGGGAACAGATGAACATCCATACCCACATACATACATATACATACATACAGGTCAAAATCATAACCCTCCTTTTGCTTCGCCGTAGTCGGGTAAAAATGACGAAGGATTACGATGCTTATAAAATATTTGTACCCAAAAATAAACTCAAAAGTATTTCTGAATGATAATTTTTGGCCCAATGGAGTGATGTTTCGTCGATTTGTTGACTTTACTTACAACTCAATGGAATGTGAATATCGGGACATTGACAAAACTAAGTTAGCAAATGGATAAGACAACCAAACTAATATCGTTTAATTGTAAAAATATTTCAAGGTCAATTGAATGTGTGAGAAGACTTTGTAAACAAGCTGACATCATTGCGCTGCAGGAAACGTGGCTGCTGCAGCATGACATTCCTATGCTGGGCAACATTGATAGTGCATTCTCCTTCACTGGAAAGTCGGCGGTAGACCTGTCTGCGGGTGTGCTACGCGGTAGACCGTACGGGGGTGTGGCCCTGTTGTGGAGATCAGCTGTGTTCCCGAAGGTGGACGTTATTCCGTGCAGTAGTGTGCGTATCGCTGCTATAAAAATAATGTGTGAAAACCGGTCTTTGTTAGTGATAACGGTATATATGCCTACTAATTCAAATGAGAACCTTTGTGAATTTACGGAGTGTTTAAGTGAACTAAACGCCATTATTGAAAGCAACGATGTGAACTCGGTGATTATACTAGGGGACTTCAACGCTCACCCGGGTAAGCTGTTTCATTCGGAGTTGTTATCTTTTTGCGCGGAACAATCTTGGTCGTGCGTAGATATGGAACTATTACCTAATGACTCTTATAGGTACGTATGTGTGCGGTGCGAGTGGCAGTCACAGCTGGCTCGATCATTATGTGGTAACGAGCGCTGCGCGTTCGGCTGTATTAAGTGCGTCTGTACTTAATAATGATGTCTATTGGTCCGATCACTATCCGCTTTTGCTTGCTTGTAATTTTAATGTTATCTGCTCAAGCCGCCAACAGCCGACAAAGTCAAGTAATATATTTTGTAATAGTGTAAAAGGGGGTGAAAGAAATTCAATTCAAATAGAAAAATACCATCGTATTTGTAATACAAAATTAAAGTTAATTGACTTTCCCCCGGAGTTTCAATGCTGTGCTGACGGGATGTGTGATAGTGACGAGCATAAATTGTTATTAGATGACATGTATGATAAGATAATCAGTATTTTGACTGGGGCTGCAAAAGCTAGCTATTCTGTGCCTAAACGTAACAACCGTAGGTATGTTACTGGTTGGAACCGGTATGTCAGTGACGCTCACAGGAGGGCTCGATTTTGTTTCCAGATATGGGTGTTAGCTGGGAGACCAAGGTCTGGTGATCTGTATATTAAGGGTTAATTCACACTGTAAGAGCAGCGGCCGGCAGCGGACCAATAGCGCACTAGCGGCCAGGCCGCAGCGGTCAGGTCGCGGCGGCCATCGAGATAGAAACCATAGTATGAAATCACGATATAGCACGCGCACCTGGCCGCATGCAGCCAGCGGCCACACCGAGCCGCAGCGGCCGGCGAGATCGAAGCGACGCATTTGCGGCCCGTGTTCGGTCGCTGGTCGCTGCGGCCACTGAGATCAATTGCAATGTAGTCAAATAAGCAGGGTGAGCGCACTAGCCACGGCGGCCGCCCGTATTGTGGAACTACAGCGTGTTTTGTAATCATTGCGATGTCTTTTGACACGGAAAGATTTATAACCGAGATTAAGACAAGGAGGGCGTTGTGGGACTTATCCTGTGAAGACTATGCCAATCGTGACTTATTATAATAATAATTAAAGAACTTTTCATCATATTGCTGAAGGTCGGTGAAATAAGTATGAAATAATGCCGTTTACGTAGTAAGGGATGAACCCAATATTCTTTCCTTTACTTTTTCTGCTTCTTACTTTAATAGCAATGTTTTTGTATCTTACAAAAGAACTGTTATTTCCTCAACGTCCATTTTGAAGCGCGCTGTATAAGCAACAGACGATCGTAGCCGCAATTTTGGCCGCGTTGCAAATCGCAACCCCCGCGGCCGGGCCGCACATCTGGCCGCTGCGGCCTGGCCGCTAGTGCGCTATTATATCTCTCTGGCTACTGTTATAGCGAAGGTGCTGGACAGTCTGCTTGACAAGCAGTTGGAAGAGCATCTGCATTTACACTACGCTCAGTTTGGGTTTAGACCGAGACTTTCGACTGAAGATGCTATCCTTTGTCTCAAGCAGACTGTTCAGTATTATACTGGTCGTGGCACACCTGTCTATGCATGTTACCTTGATTTATCAAAAGCTTTTGATTTGGTGTGTTACGACAAGCTGTGGCAGAAGCTGGAGAGCGACACGGAGGTACCATGATTACATTACTGAGGTTCTGGTACGCCAACCAGCGCAACAGAGTGAGGTGGGCAGGTGCACATTCTGATTTATACGGTTTGGAATGCGGTGTTAGGCAGGGAGGAATCAGCTCTCCCCACCTCTTTAATTTGTACATGAACCGGCTCATCGGTGAGCTCAGTGACACTGGTATCGGGTGTTCCATAGATGGAGTTAGTATAAACAACAAGCTACGCCGACGATATGGTGTTACTGAGCCCATCGATTGCAGCGTTACGGAAACTGTTGTGCATCTGCCAATCATACGCGGAAGCTCATGGGCTCAGATACAACGCGAATAAGAGTGAGTTCATGGTGTTTAAGTCAGGTAGCAAAAGCTACAACCATGTTCCCCATGTAACTCTGTGCGGCATGCGTCTAAAAAAGGTCAGTGCCCTTTAAGTATCTGGGTCACTGGGTGACCGAAGATCTGTGTGACAATGAAGACATCGAGAGGGAGCGCAGAGCACTGTCCATCCGGTCTAATATGTTGGCTAGTAGGTTTGCGCGTTGTACTACTCAAGTAAAGGTCACATTATTTAAAGCATAGGTACTGTCAGACCTTCTACACGTGCAGCCTGTGGACTAATTTTACGCTGCGGGGATACAGTGCACTGCGAGTCCAGTATAACAATGCGTTTAGAATATTATTGGGGCTGCCACGCTTTTGTAGTGCTTCCGCTATGTTTGCTGAGGCGCAAACTGATGATTTTTTCGCAATAATTAGAAAAAGGTGCGCCTCGCTGTTAAGGCGTGTGCGTGGCAGCCCGAATGGTATTCTGAGCACATTGTCACAGCAGTGGGACTCACCAATGCTAATGAGGTGGATGCGATTGCACGCCAGCGGTCCCTCATATGTATAATTTATTTACACTTGATTTGTTTAATTTATTATTTTAATTTCTATACCTATATATTTTGACAATTTCTTTTCGTATATTATTTGACTTGAATTCACTTACCTATATGTAATGTAATGTATGTAATGTAATGTAATGTTATGGATTTTTATTATCTGAAAAAATATTGAAATTGAAAATTAAAACATATTTTAAAGAAAATTAGTTAAGATAACCAGATTTTTTCACATTAACCAAGTTTAATTTTATCATTAAGGTTAAAAAAAAAAACATTATAAAAAGTTTTAACACAAAAGATCGCAAAACTTTAACTTTTTCTTTTGTGCTTTGAATGATCTCGTTTTAAACGCCAGTAGTAATCGCCTAGCATAGTTCTGTCCCAACGCCCTAGAAATCGTTCTTCAAGCTTCTTTACATCCTGGTGGAACCTCTCACCTTGCTCATCACTGACTTCACCAAGATTAGATGAGAAAAAAGAAAAGTGAGAATGAAGGAAGTGAATTTTTAACGACATTCTGCAACCCAACTTTTTATATGCTTCTAACATGTCGTCAACTAGCTTTTTCGCATTTTCGGCCCTGTGGTTCCCTAAAAACCCTTTAATAACTGCTTTCAGCGATAACCAGGCATCAAGTTCCTTGTCAGTAAGCTTTTTCTCAAAATTTGGGTCTTTCATCAATGTGGTAATAGAAAAAATAATTTGGCATGTACCTCGAAAACTAGACGTGATAGATACCACATATGTTTGGAACATTCAATCTGTGACTCATTAGCTATTCATTCCAGCTAACACTTACGTGGGTACCAAAATCGTGTAACGCAGTGTAATCAATAAGATCGTCTGATAAATTATTTTGCAAATTAGAAAACTTAAATTCTACATCATCATCATCAGCCTTTTAATGTTCCCACTGCAGGGACACAGGCCTCCTCTCTCTAGGAGAGGGAATGGGCCATAATCCACCACGCGGGCCCAGTGCGGATTGGTGGATGTCACAACGGTTCTAAATTTATTCTCACTAAGTTTATATTTTAAATATGGCTGCTTCGGCTGACTAGGAGATCTGCAAAAATGTGTGGGTGATATTTGAAAGTGGTCGCTTCCCTAAGAAGATGGCAAAGTGTACCATATAAAAGAGGCTAATTAGAGGTACAAATGGAAAGATCTATTGCACTTAAATTTTCTTTTGGCCCTGTACGTCTAGTTGGTGACCCGGAATTTCAATTGTTGAAAGACTGAAGAAGAAGGAGAAATATATATACTTGTGTAACTACCACAGAAAAATCATTAAATACAAGAAGAGTTAAAAAGTTACTAGCCTGGGGTACAAAGAACCCCGGGTCCGCTATGTCTCGTTCATTGTAAAATAATAAAAAACTTACCTAATCCGGCAACGGCAAGCTATGCACTAAAACTAATCTGATCTTTAAATACCTGCGGAAAAAAAATAAAATTGATAATTTTATCCAGTAAAAATGCACTGGTCTTATAAAAGTTTCCCGCGCTTTTTCCGCTGACAGTTCAGCACTTTTTTTTTCATCTCGTTCGGACGGAACCATAGAATTTATGCGTAGGATAGAGATATAACATCCCGGAACGCGCCGTAATGTGATAAATGAAATGACACTTGTGTTGTTGACAACTTGACAGTTTATCTCACAATTTTGTTGTTGATTTGTATTTTATTAATTAGATATTCATTTAAAAATCAAATAAACGATTCAAAACAGACATCATCATCATCAGTTAAAACAGTCATACAAACCGACTTCACAATCTTTGATAGAGTTAATAAAATTCGAAACGGAGTCGAGTTTCGTTTGCCAGAATAAATGGATAAAATATTTAAAATAGAATCACCTGAAGTATTCGAAAACGTAAGTTAGATTTATTATTTCAAAATGTGTTGTTTGTTATGATGAATAATTTGGATACATCTGGAATCCTGGGAATGCGCTGGCCTGATACTGCATGAGCAAGTGTAAGTGACCCACCGCCGCGCTGCTCCTTTGAAGACTAGGTAACACTCCCCTGCGCACATGATGTGATTCTGAACTAACTGTGCTCCATTGGTGTAATTGCTGCAAGGCGTTCCAATGTGAGGATAAGCAAATAAATAAATATAATTACTAGCTGGTACCCGTGACTTCGTCTGTGTCTTTTTTTCACAATAAAAGGTAGCCTATGTCCTTTCTCAGGGTCTAAAGATTGTCTGTGCCCATCAAAATTGTTTGAGAGGTTTAAGCGGGAAAGCATGACAGACAGACAGATAGAGTTACTTTCGCATTTATAATATTATCATGGATAACAGCATAACAAATGTAAAAGTATAGTATGTTTCAAACTTAATGACAACTCTTAATAGGTACTGGACAAAACACTGCATCGAAGACAAAACCCCTCATGCTTTATGTTGGTTCTAATTTAGCAATATATACACAAGTATATGAATTTGGAACTTTCAGATCTTTGTTATGCATAAATAACTTATAAATAAAATTGTTAAAAACAATTAGCTAACATTGTAATGGGTAGAGTGTGTGTTACACAAAAGGTGTTGGTTTGCGGCCCTCTTTTTCTTATTATGGCTAATTACTGAAGTCAAAAATTATATTAAACTCTCAAGTCTTAAACAAGTGCTGGCTCTAATGACAGTATTAATGTAATTAAAAAAAAAAACTGCATAAAAACAGTGTCTGAGTATCTATGATATGTTTGAAGTAACAAAAGTCCTGTCTAGACTTATTTCCCTACATTAATATTTTTGTTACAGGTATCACAACACATCTTGACTAAGTTGTATTATTCAGATTCACCAGATTCATTATCATCACACTTAGACGATGATGTGATTGTAAAAGCGAAGCAGGACTTGATCTTGATCATATCTGATTGTAATTTTGATTTACATAAAGTTAAAGATGCAATTGACAGCAAGGGGTGGCCTCAAGAAAAAGTGAAATATTTTCATGAATTATTAGAAACCAACAAATCTGAAGTTCTTCATGCAGCTTTAAATCACTATAACAGTAATTACTGTGACACAGTTGTTAATTTTGATTGGTTTTTAAAATTTGTTCTTGGAACCAGTGAAATGAAAACATTGAAATATCCACTGCTACAATTGATGATATCCACATTAAATAAAAATGGGAAACAGAACACGATTATATATGATACCAAAAAAGATATATTATGGAAAATGATAACTGCATTAGAGTCCATAAAATAAAAAAATGTTATGAAGATGTATTTGTTTGTTTTTGTACTGTTATGATTGCAGAACAACTCATATATTATTATGCCAATGATTGCCAGCATTTTTCATAATATTTTATTACTAACCATAATTAAACGCTTTCAATTAAGTACCGTTAATATTTAATTTCACTTTCCTTTCTTGACTCTTGAGCTCCTGTAGTAAGCACAGAAAGATTTCTGTGCTTACTACTGCCACAATTCTGAACACATTGAATCTTATGGAAGGATCCATGCGGATTTTTATCGCTGTGCGGACAGGGCCTAAAATGCTGCTTATTGAACTAAATATCGATATTTTTGCTTCGATATATTCACAGTTAAGGGCCGATATATTTTGATTTGATATTGTATACGTTTTTTATATTTTCGATAGGTATTTAAAATATTCAATATCGAAAATATAAAAAACGATATTTTTAAATCCCGCATGAGTCAGTTGTTGAGAACCTGCATCATGAGGAAAGGTGAGGGCGCCGGGTCTTTCCAGCCACGCCTCAAACTTATCGCCACAATTATGGCGTACCCAGCACTGGGTTACGACAGTCGCCGTTGTCCTATCCAGGGACCATACAACCCCGAATATAAGTTAATTCTTTCGAAAGGGTTACAGCATGTACGCCTACAGCAACGGAAAATGTTACCTCTTGGAAGTGTTAGCCCGTTCATAACCCTAACGTTAGGGTAACCCTTTCAATAAGTTAACTAGTACAAGATGTTACCGGTTCTTCTATGATTTACAATTGAAGCAATAACCCCTTTGAAAGGGTTTGTCAGGGTAATCAAAGGGTTTTAAATCAAATAATTTTAAATTACGTTGAAGTAGAAGAATAGGTTTTGTCCTTGAAAGTTAGGAATCATATAAAATTGTTCATTCGTGTTTCTTGCTTGGTTTGATAGGACGGTGGTATTTTTACCCGCCTTCAAAAAAGGAGGAGGTTCTTCAATTCCAATTCAAAACATTTGGTGATTTTGGTATTTTCATCTAGAACTTTAGCACTTAAAGTAAAAAAAAAAAAACATTTGATGAAGTGGAACTGATGAAGAAGACCAGAAATGGTCAATTGAACATTATACTCATAGATATCACAAAAACGTTATAATACAAATAAATAAATGGTTATGAGTAGTTATGTTGAAAAAGGTATCATCGAAGTGACCTGATGATGATGATGGAACCTGAAGATAGGCACCGGAACTCCGTAATTAATCAATGTATCCTACTAGCCGTGTTTGGGCTCATTAAATTTGTCATGAGATGCACTTTGGGTTCAAGGTACTATCAAACTCATCTTGATGGAGTCGTAAGGTAGAAGGGAGACATAAAGACGTCATAATGAAACTATGTATCCTACCAGTTGCCACGACAAGTCGAGGCATGGCGGACAGAGCTCCAGCAGAATCTCATGGCGAAATGGCGACAGCGACTGTCGCAATCCAGCGCTGGGCACACCATGATCTCGGCTGTAAGTCCCCTCTTTGAGGCGTGGCTGGAAAGAACCTCACGGCGTCCTCACCATCCACATGACGCTGGTTCTCACCGGACATTCGTGAGGAAGCAATGCCCGGGTGCCGCCACTGTGTGGCCCGCCCGGAGGACACGGTGCGCGGTGGAGCACACGCTTGAAGTGTGCCCCGCTTAGAAAGAGCATTGCCGTGTCCTCGTGGGGGAGATATGCGGCGGAGACCTCTTGCGCCGGGGTTCAGGCCATGGTCCGCAGCGAGGAGGAGTGGCAGGCGGTCGCCTCCTCCTGCAAAGCAATAATGCTAGCCAAGGAGGAGGCTGATCGCATAAGGCAAAGACAACGGTGCTCTTGCCGTAGCCGTCGCTGCAGCAATTCGGTTCCCGATTTCCGGCCACCGTATGCGCGGGCTTGCGGTCGGCGAGCAATTGGTAGCCCGCCATCCAGTCGTCTACAACTGTCCGGACCAAGTCCAAGCGTTGACGGTGCGCACTTTTCCAGCGCGCCTCAAGGAGTTGTCAGCAAACTGTAGGGGCCCAGCAAGGTCGAAACCTCCTGGGACCAAGGGTTGATGCGAAAGCGTGTTACCAGGGCCCTGGGGTCAAGGCAAGGAAGGAACGGGGTAGGTTGTTTAGTCAGTAAGAGTCTGACAAATATCTCGCTCCGCCCAAGAAGGGGATTCGTGATTGGATGATTTTTACTAGAGATGCGCCGAATAGTTCGTTTTATATTCAGTGTATTCGGCAGATTTTGAGATATTAGGTTAGGCCGAATAATTCGGTTGAAATACTGAATATATTCGGTTTAATAGATCATTATAAATCAGTCTTTAGGGCAAAATAAAGTAACGTATCTACGTTTTGCACTTGTATCTTTAATAATCCACTTTATAAGAAATTAATACTGCAATGTTGATTGCACAGTTGAAATCGATGATGACCCAGCCAGGTGCGGAAACCATATTCCCTGTGCTAATACTACTAGACGATGGTTAAAATGACTTTCATGCTTCAGCATTATACGATTATTCATTCATAGCACTTGAACAAGTCTTTGCCTATTGGGCAGAGCCAGCTCACAAAACTGAAGACTACAGATGGCAGAGTCATACCCACCAAATCGGAGCCTCTGGCTAGATCAAGGCTTTTTATGAATAGTTGTATACGTCAGTTACCAAACCTATTGTGAATTTAGCAAACGACCCGAGAGCTAGTTTACCCCGACACTATATCGAAAATATCCTGGACGTCAGCCTGTACGAGTATAGGAAGGCTCTGACGCAAATTAAAAACAACACATCGCCCGGTGATTACGGAATTACGGCCGAACTGCGTAATTCCAGAGGAAAACCAATCAAAGAGCTGCTCAAGTTGTTTTCCAGAGTCATCCCGAAATGTCTCGCTCACAGGATTGGCGACGTCCAGCCTCCCGAATAAGCCGGATTTTAAAAAGGGTCCAGTACCATGTATCACATTAATAAGCTACGGCCTGCCGTATAACCTGTTTTACAGAAGACCGAGGAGTATAATCTGCCTCTCTACTTAGCGTTTGTGGACTACAACAAAATCTTTGATTCGAGGCCTCATTTGTCCGAAACTGTTTACAGCAGGTTGTGGATTGCACATTAACGTCAATGGCGAGTGCATCATTCGCCTTCAGTTTGCCGATGATATAGTAGTCATGACTGGGTTTACGGAAAAGGTCAGCACAATGCTCAGTGACCTCGCTAGTTAGAGCTACTGAAAGGGTGGGTCTTAAAATGATCATGGACAAAACCAAAGTCATGATAAACACCTATGTAGAACCCACTCCTATCAAAATCGGAGACTCTCCACTCGAGGTTGTGAAAGATTACGTTTACCTCGGACAGTCAATCCAGTTGGGTAGATCTAATTTCGAGAAAGAGGTATGCTGCGCGGTGTCTTGTCGTCCAACATACCACGTCTCAAGACGAAAGTCTATGACCAGTGTGTATAGCCAGTGATGATATTTGGCTCCGAAACGTGGTCGCTCACTGTGGGCCTCTTTAGAAGGTTTAATTAAAGTCACGCGAAAGTGAATGAAAAGGACTAAGCTCGGAGTTTCTTTGTGTGATCGTATTAGAAATCAAGATAGCTCGAAGAATCGTCAAACTTAAGTGGCAGTGTACAAGGTGGACCGATGACATGACAAGGGTTGGAGAATGCACAGGACCGTTAATTGTGATGACACTTAAGGGAGGCCAATGTCCAACAGTGGACGTCTTTCGAATGAAATGATGATGATGACTTGAAGAAGTTTCCTTCCACCTAGCGCCTCCACGAGAAAACGCTGCGTTGCACATCGTATATCATTTTTATTATAATTTTTTATTTCTTTGAAGATCTCCCACAAACGCGATTTTGTTCGATTCTTAGCATCTTTCAAAACCAAGACAGCAAAATTCAAGAACTGCACTAAAATTTGGCATCCATATTGTGTTTTCGTACGCAATGACAGTTTCGGGGTGCAGCTAGAAACGGAGGCAAGGTATGACTCACTCCTTGCGGCACTTGAAAAAGTGAGTAGAGAGTAGAAGAGTACCCGGAAAATAAGTTGGACCCGTTGCCATTGTTACGCTTCGATTGAGATTCCAAAATGTGTTACTCATTATTGACCGTCAAGATGGTTCAACTTGTAGGTATGCCGCATATTCTGTAAACTTGTTTGCACGGCAAAACTGTAGATTGGGTTACCGAATTATTCGGCGGTATACCTATTCGGTTTGGTACGAACTTAACCCAATATTATTCGGTTATTCGGTTGAACCACTATTCGGCGCATCTCTAATTTTCACCTACTATTATACAAAAAAAAAACAATGTTTGGGTTTATTGAAATTGTCATGAGGAATAGCACTCTGGTTATAGGTGTATCGCAACTAAAAAGGGTGAAATAAAAAACTTTTTACAAAAAAATATAGGTACCTACTGACTTCACTAAAAATATGAAAATAACTTCAATTTCGGAAGAATACTGAGAAATACTCGTATACGATTTCATATGAAACAATCCCGACTATTCCAGAAAAAACATACATTTAACTTTAAAATCACTGCAATAATGACCATAATCGTATGTGTATTGTCTGTGGAGTCGCTAGGTCCTAGACTGCGTGTTGCGACTTGACGCGTACACCCGCCGAATGCATGCAGTTTTGTACTTTAAAGTAAGGTACGAGAAATAAAATTACAATATTGGTAGTTCGAATGGGTAACTCTGTTATAGTCGTCGAAGGGGTAACCCATTGAAAACGTCTTACTATTAAAAAGTATAACCACCAAGAATGGGTTATTAAATATACGGGTAAACAAATCGAAGGGGTTTGGAAGAGGTTATCCACTGATGAGGGTTTTCGTAAAAGATGGTAATCAATATGAAATGGGTTTTAAAACAACACTTTGTCAAAACCCTATCAAAAACCCGTTCAATGGGTAACCAAAATGGTCCCTGGTCCTATCACCATGAAACCTCGCTGGAGTATGTCCAACAGCGGAGTTCCGCCCCAGCGTGGCATCTCCACGCCCTGATCGTGTGCAAGGATTGTTGCCTCCAGATAGGTTGCATGTCAGCAAGGAGGCTGCACCATCCGTATTGCCAAGACCATTACAAGCGTTCAGCTGGGGCGCCGGTCGCTTTTGCAGCGACGGCGCCCTATTAAGGGCCATGGACCGCATGGAAATGGCGGCTTCTGGAGCCGCCTGATAGCAACCCCAGTCCGGTTTAGTTTGGGTGTCAGAAGAGGGAAGCGATCCTCGAACTTCCTTTGGTTGTCAAGGACGAGTCTCAGGTACTTCATGGTCGACCCAGTGGTGGCGCGTTCCAAGGGCCGTAAAAGAACATAACCTTTGACTTGTGCTGTGCCACCTCAAGTCTGTCGCAACCCGCGCGTCGCAAGTTCGGTCGGTGCCTAGTATGTCTCTCCCTGCGTCACGACCTAACGTCTGGGTAACAGACCACGTTGACCCCGCCGGGGAGGTTGGTGCGAAGCACGCGCGTACCCTAAGGGCGGTCCTAGTACCGATCCCTGTGGGACACCGCACGATATCTCTAGCCACTACCAATCTTCTTGATGACCGGGCTAGACGATGTACCTGTCCGACAGGTAGGCCTCGATCACACGACTTGAGGTAGTCGGTGACCCAGTTATACCAGAGTGCCCTCCATTGGGAGGGCATTCCTCTATTGGGAGGCTATTCATTCCAGGGCAACATATTTATATATAAAAAAATTAAGACATCACAATTATTTTTTAAATATTTATTGATTAGAGACATTCACACATCAACATTAAGTTTCAATAATTGGATTAACATAATTCCCTATTATAATTATAATAATTAATTCCACATTTCATAGTGAGCAAATAAGTAAATTTCTTTGAATTACATAAACCTCAGTCAATTTTGAGTTACCATAGTAAGATCCTTAAAACAAACCATAACTACTACTGGAAAATGTTTGGAAGTGATTTTAGTACTAAAAGGAATGATACAATGATATTAATTTCAAACATAAAATGGAAAAAATTTGAACTACAAAATCAGTACTAAGGGGAATTAATTTATATATTGTTACTTACAATTTCCTACAAATATATTTAAGAGTCAACTCTAGCATAGTGTCAGGTCTTCTTGCTGGAGTTAGTAGTAAATTGAACGATCAATTTTCGTATTACGAGATCGTTTTGACAGTTTACGAAGTAATTAGAGTGCATACACGCAATATTACAGAATTTCAGACAATCTAGTTTGCACTTGATATGGAATGTCTCACTCACGTTTACAGTTTATATAGCAGGAGAACTTCTCCAAATCGTGCAGTGTGCCACATTTAATTTCATAAAAAATGTATAAAATTACAAAAATGATCTTGAAATCATATGATTACTGGACATATAGTAGGTAGTAGAGAATGAATATTGTATAGTAATATCAAACCTTATAAGTCATCTAATTGTATTTTATGAATGAGGTTGAAACCAATATACTAATAGCGGTTGATAATAACCAAACCGCTTTTACTAACTCGTTACACATACTACAATTCTAAATAGTACAATATAATCATGTCTGTATAAGTTTATAAATTGTATAGTAATCACAAACTTGGCCACTGAATATCAATTTTAAACGATAAATTTAATCCATCCTCATCCATTAAATTTAGATACAACAACCACACGCTACTTTACGAAAAATGCCTAAACATGTTCATAATCTTACTGTATCATCTTACACATAGGAGCAACTTTCCGTCATTTTACTAAATGAATTCAAATTTGATGAGCTTGCCTTACAGAGAGCTGCTGACAGACTAATTTTATACAACTTAAAATAACCTAGAAATAAAACACAATGAATATAGCATAAACTAGTGAGATTTCATATTCCCTCATACTTAACAATTTACAAGTTACTTCAAACTTCAATTTGATAATTAACATAATGTATGTTTTACGAGTAAATGAAATCGGTGTTCATATATACATAATAAAATAATGTTTCAAATTATATCTACTAAACTGATGACACTGATCATCATTGACGGGTCTACGTATCGTATTCGGTAAGAAATGTTACTTTCTGTGTACTAGCACAATGTTTCTGATACAGTACATTGTCGTACACAATGCATAAGGTCTACTAATTTATACCAGAATGGGATGTGATTTGCGTCGGCCAAAATTCGGAACACATTTTTAATTAAAGTCAATTTATAATAATTAAAATCAATAAAACTAAATAGGTTTCAAAATGGCCTCATTTTTAAGTTTTTCGAGAAGAACGTCTATGATTTTATTTTAAAACATGTTTCTGTTAATGAAAAGATGTTTAAAACCCATCTTAATTCTCTGTGGTCGCCTTGAATAAAATTTCTTCTAAAAACACGACGTATAGGTATAGGTATATATAACTGCTGTCGCATTGCATGGAAAAGTTTATTTTGCGTTTAGAAAAGATGATCAAAAATATCACAAATAATATTTATCTGAAGAAGAGCTGCAAGTAATAGCAACATGGGAAGCTATTAATAAGAGCGAGCGACACGAGACAACGTCAAACTTATACCCCTGTAATAATGGCACCAACTTATCGCACCGTATACTGTCTAGATATAACTTTGTTAATGTAATATAATTATAAAAACTCGATTCTAGCGAATAAAATGTATAAAATCTTAATTTTATAGAAGCAAAGCACGCTAAACTTACAGTATAATCAATCTATACGAAACGTCACATCTGAACTGAAAACCACATTATTGACGATGTAAATATTATTGACCGAACTTAGTTCGACAATACACCACAGTACTAAATCGAAATAAATTAAAGGCTCATTTTAGACACGATACCGTGTCGTGGACAATGGGTTGCAATCTTCTGTGGTGTTCTAGTTGGCCACTGCCACGTCGCCCGTCGTCTCCTGCAACTGAACATCAATCCAAACATTAATATCATCTAATTTAACTTAAACTATCACTTTGATTTACAATGTTGTAATACACATTTTAACTGTACCATTTCCGTTTTGAGTTCTGGCACATCCGGAACTTCCGGGATCAATTCTGCCAATTTGTCGCTTACAGGAAGGGGCTCCTGTAATAACAATTTTGTTATTAGAACATTCTCGAACCTACTAAATCAGTTGAAACATAATGAACATGGACAAATGAATGAAATAACACAGAACAGGCTTTGAATACATAACAAATTGTTATGATACATACACATATGGGACAATACGAATGCATATTCATTAACTAGAAATACGATAAGAAAATAATAACACAATGTATTTTTGAAATACTTAATATTATTGAACTACACATTGTTATAGCACCATGGTAAATTAGTGAATATTTAGATGCTTGAAAGTGGCCTTTATGCTTCATCATAGGGTTAAAATTAAAAACCTTTCAATAAAACTACATATATCCAGTTGTTGATTAAACTTCTTTTCAACGATTAAGGTTCTTCAAGCGACCTATTTATATTTTGTGAATGTATTTTTTGATAAATAAAAAAAAATATAAGATTTTTTTTCCAAATATCACTCTGCATTAATTATTAAATTTCATCTCTTAAAATAACATAACAGCGAAATTAAATCAAGGTCTTCGAAGTGATACTAGTAGGAGTAGAGTAGCTTACTTAATATACTTTCATGATTTTAACAACATATTCTGAATACATCATCTTATTAGATTATTTCTTTTAAATATAGGTACTAGTTAAGAAATGACGGCAATCATTTTCAGTTTGTTCTGTAGTCGTTAAAAAAAAATGGGAAACCAAATACGATAGCGATGGTAATTGACATGCCAACGTTGCGCGACTTTATCAAAATAATGAAGGTACCTTTCAAATTGAAGTACATTTACGTACTATTCGTAACAACAATAAAAAAAGCGAAACACGAGTGTTTCGAGTACTTGTTAAGCACTCACGCTTCTAAGTCTAATAAACAGATTATAAACAGATTTGGATACAATTTAGAACACATACCATGGCCTGAACTAGGTCGTTATATTGAACAAATTCAGTAGTAGGTAGGTACCTGCACTTTTTTTTTCTTTGAACACGTTCTCTCAGAAACAAATGTGTCTATAATCTACACAAAACATCCAAGAGAAACCGGTTTTCGAGTAATATAATATTTTAATGTACCTATGTCATTTTGATGAAAGTGCAGAATGTTTGTCAATGCAACCTAGCAGGAATTAGCATGAGCCTAGGCGAGTGTGTTAATTATGGAGCCGAGGGCTGTAGTGATAAATTTTCACGTGTGACAAACGAGTTTTTCAATACACCGCGCTTAGTGGGGGTCCCGGAACGCCTAATACTATAAACTATTTTTATTACAATAAAATTGTGGCGGGGAAAGCACGCGCTTGCGCGCTTGTAAGCGGTGGGATAAGAGTGGGTTAAAAATCTGTTTAATTTTGGATACCCCATTTATCGAGGAACGTAATTAGGCTATAACATCACGCTAAGACCCATGGTAGCAGATCAGTAACCAAAAAACGGTTGGAGCCGCAGGGGACAGCTTTTATATCCATTCTCATTTCTGTCTATAAATACTATGAAATAGATCTATTCTGACAAAAGTGCTTGCCTATCTCTTGGTGCAAAATTTCAAGTCCTACTCTCCTAAGTTGTTTCAGTTGTGCGTCGATATGTCAGTTTCTTCTTATAAGTTCATGATATATATATTAATAATCTAGATGGATAGCGGGTCTTGTCTATGTGTCCTTTTGCTTCGGTAACGTTTATAAAAAGTTCACTCACGTGCACTTAGTAGTTAGAAATACTCACCTGACCTTTTTGAAGTTTTTGAAATCATTTTAATTTTGTTTTACCTACTCTGAATTAATTAATTTAAAACAGCCTGTAATAAATTTTTACAAAATTATAGATTAACGAGTGTGGTACTGACTGGCGTATTAATCTGTGACCAGAGCGAGTAATCAGCTAGGAAGAAAACTTCTTACAAATATGCAATGATGCCTTTGTGAAAAAGCGCGGCAGTGCAAAAGTTTAACCTCTGTGGAGTCGTTCTGTGACACAACGTTAGTACTTATTCAAACAAAAATAATTGATGCGCATTCTTTTTGATTAACTAATTTAACTGCACATTTTAACCAAATTATATAATAAAAAATCAGAATCAAAAATGTTTTTTGTCGACACAATGCTAATTCGATATAAAACAGTTTCTGACGTAGTATTCTAGATTAACCGATAGGAAAACGATATTGAATTAGTCGTTGCCATTACACATGATTTCGATTTTCGTATATAACAAAAAATCGAAATCATGTGTAATGGCAACGACTAATTCAATAATTTGCTGAGTTTCAATAAATACAAACACCTGTTTCAGCGTGTTTGTGCATTTATATTTCTTGAAAATCTTCTCCAAATCGATATTGTCTTGGACCAGCTAAGACAATATCGACGCAAAAGTCGTTTGACAGGACGTCGAATTCTATAGTTTCCCTTCACGATGTACATAATACTGTACATATTTATCAGCATGTCAACGAATGAGCAAACAAGCTTTATTGAGGTCGCAACCAAATTCTTTACCAAGAATAGTAAAGTGGTGACCAAATTGGTAGCAATAACAGTTTCATAAAAGCACAGACACACATACAGCCACATCCACAAATTGTTAATAACACTAACAATATAAAGTCGTAATCCGAGCACCTAATTCGAGGCTGCCTTAAAATGTTACAAGTTTAATTCTCTTTAATGATAATATTTGGACTTTGTTTTTATAACAAGGGACATGCCCTCTCACTATACCCATTATAATAATGTCTTCCTAGTGAGATGATATTAATGCAGCCAGCGGTCTTTCTGAGTATTACGGCAATTGTGTGTTAAGAAAGGTGCTCATCATGAAAACTGAAAAAAGCATTAGTCTTGGTTTGCCATATTTTGACTTTAAAGTTACGAGTCTGTAACTATTTTTTTTTTATCGGAAACGTTGATTGGATTCGACGCTTCTGGCAAAATTCTACTAAAATTTATTTATCCCTCTTAAAGCACAGAAGCAAGTGTTAGTAGGTACTTTTCTAATTATTATGAACGAAAATAAGTTCGAAACTTGCAATGAATAGAACAAAACTAAAATGAATTTATGTATCAATGATCAACTGTGTAAATCGAATTAATAGGACTAATGATCAAAAATAATACGATAATATGGAAATGTGTTATCACAAGCCTACTTTACGTCACCATGCTAGCATATTAAAACGTATCCATGTGACAATTTCAAGCACTTAGGAAGGGGAAAGGATAGGAATGCAGCCTCGGGCTGTATTCGTTACTGTGTCACATCGATCACATTCGTTATATTCTCCTGGTTATTTACGGTTCACTCATGCTGGTAGAGAAATGCACATGAAACTAAATACGAGATCTGTTAACGGGGCAACTCAATCGCTTCTTACATTACAGAACTAATTCCACTACAAAACAAGAGGGTCCGGTCAGTATTCACCTGTGGCGAGGCGGGCGGGGAGGCGCACAGCTCGCTGGGCGGCAGCGGGAACGACTCGGACGCGTCATTGCTGGCCGCCGCCGACTCGTTCGCCTCCGACAGAGACGGCGGCAACGAGTCCTCGGGAGTCGTCGCCGTCCTCACAGGTTCAATGTTCTTTATTTCCTTGGAGTCGATCGGTGGCATTATTTCTGATGTTTCCTTTTCTTCCCCGATGTTGCCATTACACTCTATCGTTTCAATTAGGTTGCCGAGCGAGTCTTTGGACTTAGCCTTAACATTTTGTTCAGAGATTATGCTATCGACGTCGTTTTCGGGAGCCAATTTCTCAGTATCAGATATGTGATTAGAAACTACCTCAATTTCTCTGGTTTCTTGAATCGTAACTTGAATATTATCGATGTTATCTTCGATTATGTTCTCAGAGTTTGTCACATCAGCATCGTCACATATCGGAGAAGGGGGAGACGGTAAATCCTCAGTGGTATTCGATATGTCGTTCTTATCCTCTAGTACTTCTAAGTCCTCAGATGGAAGGGCAGTTATTTCAACATCAGTATTTTCTGATATTTCTGTGTTTTCTATGTCTTCTTTGATTATTGTTGACGATTCTTCAACTGTGACACCATCAGTTTTGACATTTTCGATTTCAACTGCTGGAGACTCCTCTAAAGGGAGTTCACAGTCTAACGGTTTCTCAGTTTCAGATCCGGCTTCAATTTGAGCAATAGGAACTGAAACTTTATCGGTATCCTCTTTGACGGGAGAGGGAATTTCATTACTAACTGTTTGGATGTTGGTTAATTCGTTTTGGGGCTGAGGGGAAATGTCATCTTTTTTATCATTTGCAATTGGATCAGAAGTTTGTGGTGGAATTGCGTTATCAGCGGTGTTAGCTAGCGAAGCGTCTGTTGATTCTGGTGCCATTGTGGTGGCAGCAAAGGATGCCACAGAAGAGGGAGGAGGATTTGCGGGAAGAGGTGGAGGCGTGGAATCTATCAAAGGCATTTGTTCAACACAAACCTCTTTTATGGCGGGAATTTCAGGTACAATCTCTGTCGCTACAGCGGTGGGTTCTTCTTTGCTCTCATCAATTTTTTCTTCCTCAATAATTTCCTTGGCTGGTTCTTCTAAGGAAAGCCCATTGACAGGTAACTGTTCTGGTTGTGTTTCAGGCTGAGGCTCCGGCCTGTCGATGACAGGGCTAGGAGCAGCTGGTTCTTCGGCGACTGGGCTTTCGTCCTTCGGAGACTCAGGCGTGGTGCTTCCATTAGTGATCGGTTCCGTCACGGGGGTTTCCGGCGTTTTCTCCTCTTTAACTTCGCCGTCAGTCTTGGCTTCTTCTGTTGTTTCCGCAACAGCAGGTTCGGGAGCGACTTCGGCCGCCTACAAAAAACAAAAAAATACGGATAAGTATATAAAAAAATCACAAATTAATAGAATATTTCACGCTTATATATTGATAACCATCATGATGATCGCCACCAGCCAGAATAACTACTACCATAATTTTATATTTAAAAAAATTAAAATTATTATTAGTACCTTGTCATCGGCCATGGCTACAAGAACGACGTTAAACCCGTCAAATCTGCACTGAGACTGAAGGGAGATTTACGAATGCAATATTATTTATATAGTATTGTATTCTGTAACGGAAGATTGGCTTACATTTTTAAATACGTAGTCTCCCTTCGTTGCTCATAATCAAAGACATATTATATTGCACGCAGCTAGGGTTGTCCAACTACATATTGTTTAGTTTACAATGTACCATGCACTCTCAACTAGCTGGCTGGTGTCAGTGATGATATCTTAATTGGCCCATGAAGGGTACTTTAATAATTATAAAACAAATATAAAGTAAAAAAAATAAATAAACAAGTATGTGTTGTTATTATCTTATTCAGTATATGTCGTTTTGGCTAGCCAGATTTTTGATAATGACAACTAAACTAGTACTCAACAATTATAAGATCCTGATTCTATTTGAAGCCTAAAGGCTATATACAAAAAAAATGAATTGCAACACATCATCATCAGCCTTTTTAATGTTCCCACTGTTGGGACACAGGCCTCCTCTCTAGGAGAGGGAATGAATGATGGAATTGTAACACAACGTACGTATTGGTCGAAGATTACAACATTTAAAAAATTACGAACAACAAGTCTTTTCGACAATTAATGAACGTGGATCCCCTTTTCAACAAATTATAATATTGTAAAGATATCCTTTTGCAATTATTCTTATAAAAACAATTCGATATACGGCATATTTTATTTCATATTGTAGCAATATTCAACCGCAGGGTTGTGGCAAATAATAAAATGATACCAGTCTGCAAGGCCGTCTTTGCTTACTGATGTAGAAAGATACAACTCGACTAGAAGTAGCCCTTTACAGTTTACGATAGATTGCTCACTCAATGGAATATTTCTATTACAAAAACAAGAATAGAAATATCGGCTCAGTTAGTATAATTTGGCGGCAGTATCACTCTCACGTTTTTATTATTTGAATATCTAGGCGGAGGTCGTCTTCTGCCTCAAAATTTGGATAATAAAGTCGTAAATGCTTGTTACGGTAGCGCAGCACTATGAGTGTTCCACGTACATTGCAGGAGCAGCCCGCAGCATCGCACGCGCAAGCACAAACATATGGCAATGTATGACAAACGCCCAACACACCGCGTCTCCGTAAACAAGCACGAAAGGTAATGTGATGATACGAGATTTCTATAAGTCTAAACAAAATATTACACGTAACAATATTGTTAGTAGTAGGCTTATTAGCCTACTACTATTACAATATATAACTACACTATACTACTAACAATATTATTATATTATGTACAATGAGAGGTTAAATCTAAAATACTTAGCTAAAAACGTGAGCGTTAGACTGGCACAAATCAGCATCAAGCCCAGAGTTTATCAAAAACTTGATAACATAACTATTTAGTTAGTCCACACAATAGATTTCCGAGCGGATGTGATTGATTGTGAGTCATTGTCGTGGAGTGATGTATCTTTGGGGGCACCAGTCACGGCTGTTTATGCAGACATAATATCGTTTTATCCGCCATGTAACGGTAAAGTATGCGACGGTAAAAATGAGTCACTAAGTGCCTTGCAGTCACAATCATAGGCACAGGCAATGGTAATGATTTTCCGCCCTGAAACACCGTTCCCTCAAAATCATCTCTATATTTTGACAGTAAATTAGGCTCATCCGTTTTATGAATTTATGTTAAATTCAACCGAGTCCATATCATGTTCATTTTGAAGTTTTTTATTTGTTTTACAGTACCTTTCATCAGATCAAAATTTCTTTAAATAAAAATACAAATAGTCATAACGCAACTTTACACGCGCAAATCACAGGAGCATAATAATCCTGTGAGCTCTTCAAGGAATCGTGTGACCGGAGCAGCGGCGGACGACAGTAATTTGCATGACAATAAATAACGGAGAATGTTCAGATGCACTACTAGTGTCATATAAAACGTCAGACGTAGTTGCTATCACAGGTTGAACGCCCTTTCTTGGCACCGATTGCAACCTATATGTACATCTGAACTCTTTTATAAGTGTCTATCTATAGATACTAAAATAAAATCTTTTACGGATAAATGAAATTCACTATTTGTCTGACAAAAAATGACCTACTCGATTACAATTTGGGACATCATTTGGAGACGCTTCTTCACTTCTCTTCGAAAAGTTATACCTAGCTTATTTCTTCGATCTTCTTTTTTTAATTTATCACGATTATTTAAACATTAAATAATTTCCATTTCGCAGAATATTTTAAAACCTTAAAAACAATATTTCTATTATTTTATTTGACGAAGGCGCATTTTGGCATTAACTATCGTCGTTTCGTGTCGAGACGACGCAAGGACGGGGGCATTAGGAAACAAGTTTGTGGAGTTAGTAAGTGCAAAATAAAATTAGCAATCCTGGGCAGGTTTTGTGGCGCTACACGTGGGTGGGAAGTCCGGAGTCCGGACGGGTTGCGCGACACTGAGACGTAGGAGGCCGGCAAACAGCTTTTCCTTCTACTTACCTGCTTTTGCTTTTAAAATTTTGCTAAACGTCTATGATCGAAGTCTTAGCTGTTCAATTTTTTACACCCAGGTTAAAGCAGAAACTTTTGGGCCAAATATAATTTTTGGTTTTTGATCCAGCGGATGAGGCTGACCGATGTTTTATTTTAATGAATGTGCATAAAGAAAGTAGTAGCCGTTGACTACGTATTTTAGTTTGGTATTGTATCAGTTAAATCTGTAACAAGATGCGACGCCGCGTGAACAATGCATCGTATTCTGAATGTCTGTAGATACCTACAAACTGGCTCCTGGTAAAGGAAACATAATGAACTTATAAGGCTCAGATTGCATGTTTATTGAATGACGTCGGTGGCGGTGGAGACTTGTCCACGACGCGGTCCATCCGTTGTATTTTCATAATACGATGACTGAATAGTGCATTGGCATAACAAGGGATTTGATTTACTGACCAGTTTTTATGTGAAAAACAGTTTCATTTCTATGAAGGGTTTACTGCTCTCATAATCTACAGATGCGATATTTAGACAAGAATATTAGTTGTTGAAAAACAACAATCATACGAAAGTATACAGTTAGGTCGCCATTAGATTCACTAAGTCTACATGTTTGGAGTACTTGAGGATGTCACAGAAGTCAATGAATTAAAACTATCATTAATAGAGCGATATCACCGACGGGCGACGACAATGGCGGCTCACGTTTGGTTAGCACGGATATAGCTTCACTTTGAATTATAATGCGCATTGTTCCTCGCGCTGCGCCAGTTTGGGTGCAATGCACTACGGCGCAATAGTTACTTGTCATAGAAATCGTTGGTTTCTAATATGTCTGACCGCAAGGTCGCTTCGCAAAAAAGAAAAATTGCACCATGTTTAGTTTTACATTATACTACTATAGAAAAAAAAACTATGACAAATTTAATAAACGAGTTTTTTTTATGTATTTCCTGATATCTTTAAAAACGTTTTTATAACTATAATAAAACGACTTATGACCTATATTGTACTAAAAATAAATAACGGTATTAGTTTTGTTTTCATTAAATCATTTTGTTTTTTATTTTAAGGTTTTATTTTTGCATTTTTTCTTTCTTAGAAGACAGCACGTGTTATCAACAAATTTTGCATAAACGTTCCGTTGTACGTCCTCAGTTATATTTATTCGTAATTCCTGGTAGAGGTTTGTTCCGCAGTTTTTGGTTCGAGTTCACTAACAGTCATGACCCGAGCTGGACACACTTACACGTGCATTTTTGCAACGGTGTATCTGACTGTCTATGTTTTCATTTCGGTTTGTTTTTTGTAAACCTACTGAATAATAAAATAGAAATTGTATTATTCAGTAGGTTTTTAAGTTATGCAAAAGTCGGGGGATGAAAGCACTTTCGATAACGGCGTTTTTAAATAGCCTATTTAATTGTTAACTGGTTTGAATACAACACAATATGGTCGATATTTTTTATTAGCTGACGGCCGATGATATTAAGTACAATACGGGCTGGCTAACACGATGTAGATTCAAAGGCCTCGTACCAGTTTGAACGCACATGTGTGCGCGATTTCACATATCCTTAATTTTTAACTCAGCATGTAGGGTCAATGACTTTTTCGAGCCAAAAATAATATAGACAAGTAATTCCTCTGACTTAGCTCGCTTATTGTTTGACTAATAGGTATGTGACACACTACGACTGTAAAGAATAAATATTGTAGAAAAAACCCGAAGTATTAGAAATAATTATGGTAATTATAATATTTTTATGAATATATAACGGACAATATTGTTTTGCGGCATTTGAGGCAAAATCTATATTAAAACAGGGAAAAGACAGCGCAATGAGGGAATGTAATACGTTTATTCGAAGGCATTGCTGCAACGCTGCACCTATCATAAGAATTACGACGTGAATCATCATGATACAATATTCTAAAAGAACTAATCAAATATTTTACACGTCTAGCTAGACCTAGATTCAAGTGAGGTGTTCGGCTATGTGGTTCGTCCAAAGGGGAAACCGAGGTCCTCAAGGACACAGAAAAGGGTTTTTAACTAAGGGAGAAGTCATTGGATAATTTCCCCGTCTAAAAGAGTGTTAACAATAAAGTCGGAATGATCTAAAGAGGTACCGTGGCTCTGGAATACAATGGACAATATTAAAAACTAATATGAGTTATAAAAGCCCGTAAAAGCTCGATACGCTGATTTAATGCATCCAGAGCGAAATCATTTTTTTGAAGACATCCAAACTCAAAAAAAAGAAGCGTCATTAGTAATATGTCCTTAGCAAATGACCAACCCTTTTACATCGTTCCTTCGAAAACAGATTGAAGTCGTTGTAATCGGGATATACTAGATTCAATATCAAAAGTCCAATAAACATATCAGTAATGGGCAAGATCACTGGGATTTTGTTAAAACGGTATAGGCAGGCACTTTAACCGCTATAATTTTAACAATAGGAAAAGGTTATTGTTCCTCGCATAATAGTGTCAGTTAGTAGCGTTAGTTATATTAATTCTAGCACCACTTTCGATTTTCTCTAGAAATTAAACACGAAATAAATTAAAAAATCTAGTTTTTGCGTAATATTCAATTATTACACCACAATAACAGGAAGCCGCTGATCCAAAGCTGCTTTCAACAAGAACCAAGTTAAAAAAGGTATTTCATACTAAGTTAAAAAAATAAGTAAAATATAATGAAGTACATTTGTCAGTTGTCTAGTAAGTACTGTAAACAAGCTTTACTTAGACCGTGTGTGCTTAGCTTGTGTGATAGTTTCTTGTTTTTAATACTTGATAGGCTCGCATTTGACCACAATCTCACCCGATAGCAAGCGATAATATGTAGTTGTGGAATAAACAAGAAAAAAGTTAAAAACGTATGGGATGATTGGAATAATCTTTATATAAAGTAACGTTGCATTAAAGTGAGTCTAATCTATTAGTCGCGAAAATGAATATGTATTGCATGTATGTGTTTTACCAAGTAATATTATAATAAACACCTGAATTGACAAACCTACACTTGAATTAACAAACAAGTTGCATATCTAAAACGGGTAAAGACTAACCACTAGCGTCATAAACATGCAACGCAATGGTGTCGTTAGTTTAAACAAGTAATTTCATACCGGCTGAGAATCATAACAATAATTTAGTTTTCCCATAGCGCGAGAGATCTGATCATCGGTTGCTTCACAAGTGAGACGGTCTAATGAGTTATCTCTAAATATGTCTTAAGAACTTGTGTTTTTTTTTTGTTAAATATCCCTAGAACCTATCTAGTTCTGAGGATATAGAACAAAAAAAAAACAAAACGACGGCCCAGTCGTATTTTACAAGCTTTCCTTTTGTTTTAACTTGTCTCGATTGTAAATTAAATTTGATCCAATTCCCGATTACCGATTCGATTCGGTTCGGTTACAGATTGTGCTGAATTTTTGCATGCATGTGTCAATCACATGACAAAAAATTAAGTCGTGAAATTGATCTGATGATGAAACCGGAAGGTAGTCAGTCATAGGACTTCTGTAATTAAACGACACATTTCATGACGAGTTTTAATTATGCAGGTATATACCGCGCTATAAAAGCTTGCTATAAAATATTTTCATTGAAAACTTGTTTAGAGACCTCTTGAGCCGTTTATGTAAATGGAGAGAAAATTTTCAGTATTTACTAATCTTGAAGAATCCCTGTGGCTTGAGGCTTTGATTATTTGTAAATACGGTGATGTGGTGTACCAAAAATTTGGGGTTTAAGGAGAGACGACCCCTCATGTCCACATCAAGCGTCATTATCTAATAAAGCTTGTACCAGAAAATTTAAAACCACGTTGAACTAGGGATGTTCGTCCGATTCTTAGATATTTTAGTAACGAAATAAACACGAAATTGGCTATTAACTGCGGGTTCAAGTTGGTCGCTGCTGAGATAATTTGGCCAAATGGGGTTTCCTTGACCCATCGCAAGTACAGTGCTAGTGTGGAGCCCCTTCACAGGATATGCGTCACCTCAGCGTGCACTACCACCTGCCCCTTTAATGACTTGTACGATGCCAACGAAAGAACTGTCCAGTTCGCTAAATATTAGTCGGACCAAATTTGAGTCAAAACGATGCGAAAAGAAGAACTGCCCTAAATGTACCATAATTTTTTTTCGTGTTCTACAAATTTTTCTGTAGTGCAATTTTTAAAATCTTCATTATTAGCTGATTCTATCGAAATGAGTAACCTTATATATTGTTATTTTCTTTAATTTTAAGACGATAACGTGATGAGCCTTAGGCTTTGTAGGCTTTGAGTTTGAGTTTTGAGTTTTGAGTTTCGAGTTTAAAATGTGGCACAGCGGAGGGTTGCGCGTAACGATCACAATGTCGGCCATTTTATTTGAACTTACTTACCGAGTACAATATTATTATTTAAAGATTATGTAATAATCATTATTGTATTATTTTTATTTAAACATAATACATTTTTTTTAATTATTCGCTAGAACTATCAGCTGGATTTGAAAAAATAAAATAAATAATTGGAGGTCTACAGCACCATAGCCAATGGTTCAACTTATTTGCCGTGTACTATACGGATACCGAAAATATTTTAATTTAGCTTGCATGACTGAGAAAGTTTTTCATATATACTCTGCTTAAATTACGTAGTTTGCAGTCCTAGTAGCGGCACAAGGTCTGGATATTCAGTCAGACTGCGTTTTTTAAGGGTTACGATATCATGTAAATTATTTCTCAAAAACTTAATAATTATTTATATTAGAATATAAGAATCTCAATGTTTTAGAGTGGTTAGACTTTCTTATACATATGTGGCCAGAGCCACAAGCAATACGAAATATCTAAAAAACTAAGTACATACCTCCTCTGGCACTTTCTCAGATTCACCATTTGTTTTGGGTTCCTCTTCTTTTTGCTTCTTCTCTTGCTTAGGTTTGTCTTTTCTGCTGAAACTGATCGATCTGAGCGACCATTTCTTCTTGACCTGCCCATAACATGCTTGGTTAAGATAAATAGTCAATAGGCACAAACATGCAATCAAAACACAACGCTAGTTAGATGTTGGTAACTATTATTTAGTACAACCATTCATAAAACTAATTCACCTTTTCCTTCTTGGGTTTCTTGCCGTCTTCAGGTGTTGGTGTAGACTCTCCGTTCTCTACCTTTTGCTCACTTTCTCCGTTTGTCAGAGGAGCCGCCTCCTTTTCTTCTTCATTGACTTTTGCTTCTTTCTCTGTGGTAGCATCTTTTTCATTTTCTGGAGTGCCGCTGTCGATGTCCTTTTGTTTGTCCTATAATCAAGATTACGAGGTTCATAAATTTTACGTGTACCATGCTACGTATAGAAGAGTAATAATAATAAAGAAGAGAAAACATTGTTTAAAACGATTTATCAATATTGACTACATTGTTGAGTAAATTATAGCAGCCCCGACATTCATAGCTGCGTGCTCTAAGATAAAACAATTCAAGTATATCAGCATAAACTTCATAATATGGCGAGTGGTCACTAATTTAAATGGTTAATGAACTACTTTGTGGTTGTGAATAAACAAATGTCTCCTGGGTGTAGGCTAGTTGACTACTTCAGTATCAGTGATAATATATTTGTAAAAAAGTACTGACCGTTTGCTCGTGTATGTGCGCGTCTCCATTGAGCTGTGGCTTGAGCGCATCGGCGTCGGCGAGCTGCTCGACCCGGCCCTCGCCGCCGGCGCCCGCGGCTGCTACTTCGCCGGCGCCCTCTGCCTCCTTGCCGCTTATGTCCACCGAGCGCTTGCTCTGCTTAGCACCCATGCTTATTGATGGCCTGTTGGAACACAAATACACATTTTAGATTCAGTTGGATTTCAAAGAAAACCTAGAGTTGTATTACGGTTAGCTACATCTAATGCATTTGAGAACGGAAGTTATGTCAGTTTTGTCCACGACCCAAGTAAGACGGCAATTTCGTGAACTGCGTCCATTATGCCCGCGCTACCAGCGTTTTACGAGGTAAACCATGTGATTGAAGCGCGGCTCCACAAGCCTTAAAATTGTAAAATTGATAAGACTTAGACTTGTTTACAAACACCTCCTTCCTGGTTAAACCTCTTTATATTTTTATTTATACCTTATATGTCGAGGCATACCATACATAGAAGTTAAAGATAAATATTATGACTACCGTCACTAAACAAGATCACCAAACCACAGCTAGCAGAACACGATATTAGGAAATGTTGAAAGTATCCGACGAACAACGATTACTGAACGGGTTCGGTAAACTATATCAATTCCAACATCGATTCAGTCATGACATCTGCTTTGTGACTGCATTAAAAGAGAGGTCAAAGTATGAGAGGACCAGCTCAACCAATTTATGTAACGTAGATAAATACATCGATTTCAAGAACGGGAAGTGGGCAGTTCAATAGCACCTATTAAAGCTTAATTGAATTCCATTCGGCCGTCACTGTTGGGACTTAAGGCCTCTTCTCCAGAAGAGGGAGTGGGCCGTAATCCACCACGCGGAACCAGTGTGATTTGGTCACATCTTCGTTTATTTGGTTCTAGGACATGCCGATTTCCTAACGATGTATTCTTGCAGTTTTGAGAGCCGTGGCAACCAAAAATTTACACAAATCAATTGCTAGGTTTGATCCCGCGTCCACAACTACTAAAACTTTTAAGTCAGAGCTAGCCCCCCCTACTCTATGAGCTTTATTATTTTATAAAACAATTTTAAGTATTACTCGAGCTATATAAATAAATGAATCAGGTACGAGGAGGAACCAAATTGGAATACAAAGCACGTCAGTGGGTCACGGTGCTGGGAACACGCTTAAAATAAATTTAAACTGTCGCCCAAAATAGCGCCAACGAAAGTGCAGTGAGATGCATGCATCACTAATTCACTATTACCTATAGTAGTAACGCAGTGTTAACGCACACTCAAATTGTGTAACCACTTTCTTTTTTAAAACCATGATTTAATAAATTCATGATTCATTCATGAATTCAGTAAAGCAAATGTAAATTACTTGAAGATGATTCATCTAAAGCCGTAACAAAAGCATAAGATAGACAATAAATTATTAGTTTGTTACCTTGTTGTTGTTGGTTTGTGCACTCAATAATGCTAATTAATTTTTTACCCGACTGCCGCGTTTTAAATTAAAACGTAAAAAAGAAAACTTTACGGAGCGCACTTTACTCACAATAGACAGGAAGCACACTACTGTCACGGCGTTTAAAATGAAACTGTGAGTAAAACAAACCGCGTATGGATATTGTTCACATTGATCATTAGCAGTGGACCGAATTCCTAGCGCATCGTCGCCTTTATCGTTCATTATCCCGCTCGTTACACTCAATACAAATATAAATAGCAGTGACATTAGTCACGCAGGCAGGACTCGATGCTTATCTCTGCGCTAACATTCACTACGAGACTAAACATTTACAGAAAAAGGAATGGTGTTACTTGCAGTATTGTAATTACTGAACGAGCGACCCACCACTGCTTGGCACGGCTTTTTAACGACTTGATAAAACATCAACATTTCTTAATTACTTAAGTTTAACATCAACATAATGATATTTTTAGAAATCAGTTCTTTAAATAAGCACAGAAATAAAAAGCACCTTTATGAAAATCATAGATTGAGTATTCAAGTCGACCCATGGTGCCTAAGAAGCAAGCCAACATGTAAAGCAGATTGAATTCTATTAGACTTCATCTACCCATACTATTATAAAACATAACCTAAAGTGGGCCCCAGTATGTTAAAATACTTATGTAGTATCAAGCTACCAGCAATTACACATACTGTAATATCCTTTGTCCTTGATCGTACAGCGAACGGTGCGCGAAGAGCGTCCGTCATGTCATGATGGGGAGTTATTTCAAATCGGTTCACGCGTTTAGGTTATTGACCCAGCGTATGCTTCCCCCTCCTCCAACATTGGGATTTTTTAGCCTTTAGTTGAACCAGTCAACCAAAACGTATTATTGTCATCAGCGATACAATAGGAGGCACTTTAAAGCAGGGATGGTTAAAGTTTGACTGGGTAAAAGCTAGTTATTGGCGACCTTGAATCTGGTGCGTTCAAGGTTAACGGCTGAGCTGATATGAATACTTATATGAAAGTTCACTTATAGCTGCCAGTAATTGAAGATTTCGTTAGAATTTTAAATTAAAGAAAATCTCTGAATATTTCTCTAATGTTAACGGACTAGATGTCATTGAGACTTGATCTGATGTTATTATCCCTGTTGGTACCGCTACTGGACGCGCCTTTATCGCGAGAGTTCATAACAAATAATCCAACTATAGTTACAACGTGTGCAAAAATCAGTTATTCAACGTGTTTCAGTTTGATGTTGTGATACGGAGCCCGATACCGACTCGCACTCTCCCGCATACATCGATATCTAGTTTGTTTTACGTTACTAATTTTGAATATTTGATAGGAAATGGACAGATTACAACATATTATTGGCACTAAAAGATGTAGCAAATAATAACAAAGATTCATAAAGACCCCGTAGGATTGTAAGAAAGTTGAAATTTTAGAGTATGCAAATTGTGCACTTTTTACCCACGATTGAAAACCAGTAGCAAAGCAATGAAAACTTAATAAAGAGGAAGAAGTACTAATACCTATAATACAATTACATGCAAGTAGTGCAAACAACAAAGTACCGCATACCCCCGTACAGAACACGTGCAAGCCTAGTAGAAAATCGATAGCAGCGGTCAGTTGTGGATAAAAACCACAAGTAACACAGCACCCGTCATCATATAAATAACAGACAGAATAAATTAAGTTAGGAAATTTGAGACGAAACAATAGTAGGGAATTCATTCTAACTGCAAAGATACATTCTGATAATCATAATTTTATTTTGGATACCATGACGGATGTCTCAAGTAAAACTTATTGCCCTAGTCATTAAGGCAATGAGTTTTACTTTAAATTTAACGAACCTTGATATGAGCTACAACAATTCTGTCAATATAAATACTGTCCGTTCGTTCCATCGAAAACGCAAAATCCTCATTTGGTTCAAGCTTCTTCAGTCTTTCAACAATTTTTTATCACTATCATAAACTATACTATCTGTTTAACATTTTTTCTATTACCAATAATAATATTGAGCCACGTTTTCTAGAATGGGTACAAAACAAAACCTCATAATCCGAACTTCTTATAATATCCTTTTACTAGCGGGTACGGTAACGGGTTCCTGCGAAACAAGCGTCTCCATGGGGAATGTCTAGCTTTGTTTCAGAGGCTCATAAACGTACATGAGGAAAAATAATTGGTACTAGAAACTTATAAAATACATCTTATTATGTGGTATCTTTAGCCCTCATATTACATGGGTCGCAGGACGACGGTTCTTGGACAGTCAAGCAGTTACTGTAGATGAAACGAAACCATCGAGCTTGATACGAATAAACCGCGGTTTCTTAAACAGTTTGTACCTTTTTTACCTAGCTGAGGCGAAGCCTAGAAAACGAAACCCATTCGGTTACTACAGCTCACTATTAATGATCGCAAGAAAGATTTTCCATACGGACAAGCAAGGAGCTCCATAGGTGCATATCGGAATCTCGTTTAAGTCTGATGTATATTTCTCGGAGTCCTTGATCTGTCTATGTGTCGGCGACCTGGGGAAACTTAGGTTTTGTCTGTGCGATTATGGACGAAGTTATCTTGACCAGAAACTTGACTTCTGTCGGGCATTCCACAGTCCAGGTGGGTCTATCAGACAAAACTATTATTTGCCACGAAATATCTTACACTAGCGACCCGCCCTAGCTTCGCGCGGGTGTAATGGTGATTATAACATGTATTATACATATAACCTCCCTCTTGAATCACTATCTAATCAAAAATAACACATCAAAATCCGTTGCTTAATTTTAAACATCCAAGCATACATAGGGACCAACTGCGGGATACGACTTTGTTTTATACTATGTAGTGGTTTCTACAATAAGTGCCAATAACTATATTTTCGTTTAAAAACTGAATTTTAACGTCATAGCTCCGTTAGCAAAGGCACATTATTTGTGCTTTCGACAAATTCATATCAAATCCAGTAAAATCGTTAGACAATGGATAACTAGTCATTTTATCAACATTATTTATGAATCCTTAGAAAAATAAGCAATTAGGCACGTAAATATGTGCTTTTTGCTTTTAACTGCTCTTAATTTGATTGTACGGTTAATGAGATAACAATTTATGATATCAGTAAAACGATGCCGTTTGATGTTGCCGAGGAAGTCTAAGGTCACGGTTAGGATTGTTTACTCTAAATCTTAATACTGCATCTAGGGTGAAGAGCTAGTTCTCTACTTAAGAATTCTAGGGTGGCTATTCTTTAGAAGTGGGCTAAGCTCACTACTTGAGCAAATACATGTACAACAGATACAATTAGTAGGTATATGCTGTGGATGCACGACCTCAAGCTGTAGGTACGCTCCTAAATGGGCAACTCGGACTTGCTCATAATCATAGAGTTCTCAGCTAGTCATTATCATCATCATTTCAGCCGATATTCGTCCACTGTTGGACAATCATAGGACAAGAGTCGTCATAACGATTGGTCCCGTGCATCTTGCATCTATCAGATTCCCGCGACCCTCACCCACAAGTTATTTTTCTTTCTGGATTAATTCCTAGTAGTATTTTTTTTGCCTTTGTAGTCAGAACGAAATTTAGAAGTTCAAAATAAATCTAGAGGCCTATGCGAGGCAACATGCGAGACTTTTGAAGTAGTACGAAGTCCCTGAATTATGCCGAGACTTAGGGACGGTGCATGCGTTATCTGACGAATTCTTGGAAGTCCGTTAGCATGTTTCATACGCTATCAAAAGATTTGTTTCGGCGATTTTAAGACAGATATTGGCATCGTCGTTCTATTTGCCCTAGTCCGGAAGTCAGAAATATAGTTTCCAAGTTGGTATCTATCAGATAAAATTGGAAGCGAGCTGATGGACAAACATTTTAGAATCGTAACAATAAGACCAATAACAACCCCTTAGCACCTAACTACTTACCTAATTGGAAAGCATAGTAGACTTTTTTAAAAGCACCCGGGCCTAATAAGCTTTTTGAAAGCTATTGTATCATAAGAAAAACTGGGCAAGTGCGAGCCGAAATGACGCACTGAGCGTTCCCTACAAAACTAAATATATACATATACAAAGCTGACTTTGTAAATGGTTTAATTCCCGAAAGGAGTCTCGGAAGATTTTTCCAAACTGTTATTTCTTTTTTGCGATGTTTCAACAAATTTGAATTCCTATACCTGTGCTATAAGACCTTGCTTTATGTCAAAATTCTGGGTCAGCGGCAAATACCCTATGAATTTAGAATATCTCTAGTGTACATTTTTTTTTTTGCTACTTAAACATTCGATCGATCTTTTTTTTTTTCTTTAACTAAGTTTCATTTTTCACATCTTTTAGGGACCGCAGACTTGAACAGGTACTTATATGGTTTGAAATTTAACTCGATATACCTTCACGCGTTCCCAAGATAAAGGGTCTTGACAGACAGACAAACGGACAACAAAATGATCCTATAAGAGTTTCGTTTTTTTTTTTGAGGTATGGAACTATAAAAACAGTTATTTTATGAATAATATAATATATGTTCACAACTATCAAACAACGTGAATAAGTGTATAAAGTGGGTTATTTCAGAACATCGAATTATCTGTGGTCCTAGTGAAACGGGATTTAAGCCAAAAAAACTTTACAGGAGAGGCAAAAAACATTCACACGCTCCAAATTCGAGTTTGAGCTCGTGTGACATTTAAACCGCCACCTAATGAAATATTATGTACTGATGTTTTTTGTAAGTAAACGAATTGTACTCTTTTTATTATTGAGTTAATTTTTATGCGAAGTTAATATTTTATACGATAGCGACTTAAACTAACCATAAGATGAATTCCTTGAAGTTTTAAAATCTATACTAATATTATAAAGCTGAAGAGTTTGTTTGTTTGTTTGTTTGTTTGAACGCGCTAATCTCAGGAACTACTGGTTCGAATTGAAAAATTCTTTTTGTGTTGAATAGATCATTTATCGAGGAAGGCTTTAGGCTATATAACATCACGCTGCGACTAATAGGAGCGAAGAAATAATGAAAAATGTGGAAAAAACGGGGAAAAATATTCATCTTTGATGGCTTCCGTTGCGTGCGCTGCGAAAACGGTTCAAGATACCAAAAAAATATGTATGAAAGAATTATTCCTCTTAAAATGATCTAAAAAAATGTCCGCGACAGTATATGTCTATCTTTTAAGATTAACTTACTAGAACCGTTTTTATGCGAATCAAATTTAGCCAATTTTTACCGAATATTTGTTAGAGTTGTATCAACATAATAATATAATCTTTATCCAAATAAATGTGTTGTTGATTAAGAGTATGTAATTGTGAACAAAATTGTCTTTGACATCACTTATTTTCAATTAACATCTTAGAAGTTATTACAATTTTAAAATAACTCCGATATAAAATTCACACGCGCCGCATGATGTGCAAAATATGACGTTGCGCCTGGCCGGCGGGCGACGAGAGGAGTTGCTTGCGGGTGGCGCGGAGGGGTTTTTTATGGTAGGTAAAAATCATCCAATGATGAATCCCGCTCTTGGGCGGAGCGGGAAACAGTGTCAGACTCTTACTGACTAAACAACATACCCCGTTCCTCCCTAGCCTTATTCCCAGAGCCCCGGTATAACGCTTTCGCACCAACCCTCGGCTGCAGGAGGCTTCGACCCTGAAGGGTCCCACAGTTTGCTGAAAACACCTTGAGGCGCGCGGGAGCAGTGCACGCCGTCGACGTTTTGGTCTCGGTCTGGACTGTTACCAGACAACCGGACGGCGAGCTACCCATTGCTCACCGTCCGCAAGCCAGTATCTACGGTGGCCGGATATCGGCGGGATCGCGGCGGCGACGGCTACGGCGAGGGCGCTGTTGCCCTTGCCTTATGCGGTCGGCCTCCTCCTTTACGAGCATTAGTACTGCTTCGCAGAAGGAGGCGACCGATTGCCATTCTTATTCGCTGCTGACCATGACCTGAACCAAGGCCCGGCGCGTGAGGTCGCCGCCGCCGATCACCCCCACGAGGACACGGCGATGCTCTTCCTAAACGGGGCACACCTCCACCGTGTGCTCCACCGTGTCCTCCGGGCTGGCCACACAGTGGCGACACCCGGGCGTCTCTTCCGCACGAATCCGGTGCAGGAATCTCCTGAACTTCCCATGTCCGGTGAGAAACTGCGTCATGCGGAAGGTGAGGACGCCGTGATGTCTATCCAACCACGCCTCAAAGAGGGAACCGCCGAGATTATGGCGTGTCCAAGGGGGTATGTAGCTCTATAAAATACTTTTAGATAATTATGTTCTTTTAAAAACTAAATTGTCTAAAATAATAACAGAAATTGACACGGGCAAAGTCGTGGGTAACAGCTATAATTTATAAAGCTGAAGAGGTTGTTTGCAAAAATAAATATGATGCCCAAAATAACTATTCCACGCGGACGAAGTCGCGGGCACAGCTAGTAAATTATATTTCTTCTTCCATTTGTTATCCTTTCTCACTTGTGTGAATTAATCACCCAAGTTTTGGAATTTGTTTTCAGGATACACGTAATGAAAACTTTTTTTAAAGACCACGTGTTTTTGTACCGATACACAACAACCAAATTGAAACGTGGTAAATTTATGTTAATTTCGACTAAAAAACACGTACAATCACGACAAAATAAGTTGGACCATTATAGCGGTCGACTAATCGATTTTCGGAGGTGGGGTGCGCGTATCTGTAGCAACTGGTTCAAGTTATTTGCCGCGTACCATAACTTCTTTATTTTTAGAGATAGATCTGTTTTCACCAAACGATGGAGTATTTTTTTCTAATAATTATAGTATACCTAGCTACTTGTTACTTTTGACAAAATCAGACTTCTCCTCGATACCTGTGGAATAAAGGAGAGACAGACAGCAACGCACTGTCGAAACTAGTGAGACTACAAACGTGAAATTTTGCACAAGGTTTATGACGTAGGCGAGCAATAAGAGATTTCCCAAAATTCTTAACCTGTAAGAGAATGAAACCTGGGTCTAAAGTTTGCATACAGAAATCGCGATTATTTAAAACAAAACAGTTTGAGCGTTTATCGCGATTATAGCTTTATTTTGCGTTTCACCACTATGAATTGAATCTATTCTACGTTAAACTCAAGTTTCAATTCTAAACGCCGATGTTTTCGAACTAGATTAAGCTGAATTCAGTGTAACTAAGTTTTTATAATGAAGACAGCCCAGTCATATTGCTACTAAATATGAATTTGGTCATCATCTCTTTTTAAAAGAGTATTAGTCGCACATTTGTCGATTTTCTGGAACAAAATAGAAGCCCAACCAAGCTTAGTTGGAAGAAACGTCTAAGCAGATGATGTGTATCAGAACCAGACGACGATTCTTGAAAAATAAGTCAAGAATGTTTCTCAGCGACATTTTGCCCAAAGTGCGGTCGACTTTACTCTCGCAAAAGACATTGCCCAAATTTGTATGTGGCTCCGTACTAACTTGTGTCAAATCAAATACCTACATGAATAAATGATTTTGAAAATGACTATTATTTTTTGCATAAGTACAAACTGTTAACCATTTATTAACAGTAAAAAAACAGTAGGCACATTATACACATAATGAAATCTATATCGTTTTTCTTGTTTGCCTTTTTATCATGATGATGCATGACCGCCATACAATCACTACTAGGTACATTCTGTTTCTTGTTCAACCCTTTTTAATTAGTGGGAAGTGGAATGATTGGAACCACTTTTAACCGACGACCGCAGTACTTTGACGAACTTTTCCTAAATATAGGAATAGGTAATACTATACTAACTGTTTTGGAATATGTATAGGAAGGACCTTATATATCTTCGGTTCTATCAGTAGTTTATTTCTAAACCCTTCATAGAGGTAAATTCATAAAGGTGAAAATTTCCTGATTTAAGAACGGAAATGCAGCCTTCCAAACCCCGCCCGATAGGTTACCGTCTACGCCGACTAGGCACTAACTGACAATTGGGATATTTCATCAGATTCAAAGTGACGAAATTACGGCCGAGATCACACTCCGGGTGCAAGCGATTTAAACCCTGGGGGGTTGTCGACCGCCAAGTTACAGAGGAATGGACGTGATTACGTAGATACAGCTATCAAGGGAACATGCTATCGAATTCAATGGAATCTGTTCGTTTTAATAAATTATAGGTATTCAAGAGGTGGATATCGCACTTTTTACTTCTAGTTCATTTTGACTTACTGAAAAGTTCAACGCCGTCTCAATACAAAGGAAACGTACGGTAGAATACTACATTACTGAAAGTACATCTCGTTTATTCACAGCTCAGTATAAGTACAAAACATATCTGCGAACGTACTTACGTTATAAAATTAAAGATCGACAACTTTATAACAATAACACTTGAAATCAGACAAATTAAATTAAGTCACAAGCTCAGGTTGTACTTTCCCACTCACATAGGGCACCCTTGTTTTTAGTTTCTACTGTCTCCCCCAGTCGTTACTCACAACGATGATTCATCGTTCCGTTATTAATCACAAAGAACATAGGTATTTACCGGGAAATGTTTTATAATGTAAGTACTTACATCAATTCAAACAAATGAATCATTCTCAATAGCAGGAAAATACACAATAAATCTGTATTCAAATACTATAATTAATTGAGCCTACCGAGTAGACATGTAATTTCAACTTTACGGGCACCGTACAGATACCACCCTTGTGTTGCATTCAATATCCCATTCTGAAATTCGAGACAAGCTATCGTTTTGCCCGAAGTTAAATAAAAATTCAATTTCAAGTAACTTGGCACCGTATCTTCATGAAACTTTAGAAAGATTTATTTCGAAAGTATCTCAATCAGTACTTGCACCAATACTGCTTACCGATGCTGCAATTCTAGAGCAACCGGCTTGTGAGGTCTTAATGTATACCGTTTTCGTATTAATAAATACAAATACGAGAATTATGACAAAAACTAATATTCAATCAAGGATTACCTTAAGGCTTATCAATCCGAAATATTTTAACAAAAGAATTTACACTGAAATACGTAAAATATTCACTTCCAGCACTCACAGCTCAACACAATATGGCGGCAGGACGAAATCCCCACCTCGAAAATAGTAATTCAAAATTATAACTGACCTGTGATTGGTTGTAGCATTCAAGACGCTTCGAACACCAACCTCATAAAAAAAGAATAAACCATTTATACCAACTTGACGCAAAATTTCGTGGCGTGATATTCTCTCTAGGCGCGTTGAAAAGTTGCCATACCTATTTTTTTGTTAAGAATTTCGTCCAAGTCAGAGCAATATGGCCTTATTGATTATTCCAAAATGCGATCAAAAATAGTTCCTTCATTACTATTACTAGGTTTTATGTGAATTAAACCCGATCTAAATCTATTTCAGAAACTATTACTAGTCTACTACTACAATTAAAAGTCCTGGAACTATTTTAATCTCGTTTTAGAATAAGGCAGGTTTTATTTATTTTAACTAAAACAACAGTTCTTGTTTCGCTTGTTCCAATAAAACTCTACTACCTACAACATGACTACAACAAACAGCGAAACAGTCGTGGAACAGTTTCAAATGAAACTTGATCTTTTCTGTGCTGGCTGATTGTTATAGAAAGAGACAGCTTCTGTTCTTTGAAACAAGCTCATAAAACCTACGGTTTTATTATAATAGAAAGAGATAGCATCTATTTTCTACCTGTCTGATTAGATTATATGTGTTTTGCTAATCCTTGTGTTCGTCTTTTCAACCAAAATTATTAATACAACTTCATGGTATGAAGTACAATGTTAGACGTTTGCACTCGCTAGACCGCACACCGTCCCAACGTGACCCTGGAAAAATAGTTGAAACCGGCTTAGTTGCCAAAATAACAAAAAAAGCAACAAAATGAAGGTGATAAAAGGTTTTTTAGGGTAAACTTTGTAATAAAGTACAATACACACAATATATGTATTGTGCTTTATTATAGTTAAGGCTGATGCTGAATTCATTATTATCAACTAACATACCAACTGTTATACATACTTATTAAATGAATTCATTGGAACTACCCACCTTCTGAATTGATGAGTTTAATTAAATGAATTAATAAATCTTATAAACTACGAGTGTTCATGCTAAAGACCTAGAAAAAGCAAGCGTTGCTACTACTTACGTTACAATAATCAAACTGATCTAACTAGGTAAAGTTAAAATTTCATATTGTAACTGTGATTGTAGATTATAAAATTGTTTGTATTTATCTCGAAAAATAAATGTTGTACACACCTACTTCCATGAACTTTTGTCTAATGCAGAAGTGAACGGAGTAAGTTATAAAACTCAAGCATGTGTTCTTTGATAACCTCAAAAAAACTATTTTGATAAAAAACAACTAGATTGACAAAAAAAATATATATACTAGCTTTTGCCCGCGGCTTCGCCCGCGTGGTTTTGGAGTTGGGGTTGGGGTTTCCGGGATAAAAAGTAGCCTATATCCTATTCCGGAGTATATCCTATGCCTGCGCCAAATTTCATCCAGATCCGTCCAGCCGTTTTGTCGCGATTGAGTAACAAACATCCAAACATCGTAACTTTCGCATTTATAATATTAGTAAGAAGTAAGACTAATATTATAAAGCTGAAGAGTTTGTTTGTTTGGTTGAACGCGTTAATCTCAGGAACTGCTGGTTCGATTTGAAAAAATATTTCTGTTTTAGATAGCCCATATATCGAGGATGCTACAGCTGCTACCGGCTGTATAAACATTACGTTACAACCTACGGGAGCAACCACGGGGTAGAACTAGTATTTAAATAAAGTAGCTTAGGCGTGAACTGAATGTAAGGCGGCTATTACGATGCCATGCAAACGTCAATAACTTCCATCACTCATGATTGATGTTGAATAATAGTTTTCGTCAGTCAATACTATCCTGACGTCAATCATCGCTTACACTGCAGGTTAATCGTCAGTCAAAATATTTAGTGTATTAAAAAGACAGCAAAACCTATCGTACATTGCCTTGCCTCCTGGAGCCTAGGGTGGTGCAAACAGTTACCTCGACTCTAGGAATAAGGCAAGGAAGGTACGGGGTAGGTTTTTTAGTCAGTAAGAGTCTGACACTGGTCTCCCGCTCCGCCCAAGAGCAGGTTTCGTCATTCGATGATTTTACCCACCATAAAAAAAAAAATCGTACATTGCCTTACATTGCACGCCTATTATTGTCATACGAATAACAACTAGTATTGTTAGCACTCGAGTTCATGGACGACCTTTGGTTTTGAAATGTTAGGTAAGCCAATTCAGCCAGTGGAAAGTTTTTTCCCACAAGTGATAACCCATTAAAACTTGTGAAAGTAGTTAATGTAAATATATAAAAATAAATTGCCTCCTAAAAGGCCTATATACTGACATGCCATTTCTCTATGCTCTTTCTGATATAGAGTAGAAGTAAAAACGAAACTGAAATTTAGTCTATGGTGTACTAAGCATTGATGTCGCGTTGCCCTTGACTCCCTCTATCTAATTACTGTTTTTAAAAGTTATTTGCTTAAAATTTACTCAAATTGTTTATCTCGATTTTGCTTTCTATCATAAAAACGTTTTGGAGAGTGATTTCTGTGGTTAATAAACTGGTGTGTTCTTTATTTTGTGTAGCGTCACCTGACTGAGCTCATTGTCATTTCCCGCCATTGTGGCCAGTGATTTTATCATTAAATAGATTTTTCTGTGCGTATCACTCGAAATTTAGATGAGTATTAAGTAATAAGTGTGCATAAGTAATGTCATTACACGGTAATGACGTTTGTTTGCTAGAAGTGGAAGATTATAACTTGTACGAAGAAGAGGCATCTGATCACGCTTTAACCAGGTATGGATAACCGGCGTGGTCGCCGATATTTTGCTCGTTTGCTCTCATTCATGCTTCTCATCGATGTATGCATCAATTTTGATTTAAAATATGTATCATCTTCTCATTTCACTATAAATTTGTGAATGCGCGGGCCATATGATGACGCTCACGCCCCGTGCCGGCCTGTAGTCAGCTGTTGGGCCGCCATGTTTGGTCAAACGGAATAGGCGTAGTAGGCGCCTCTACATATCGCAAGTGTACTATGAAACATATGTACACTAGCGTAAATACTGTCATTCATGTTTTTTTTTTAAATAAAGTCATTGTAAATATATTTTGAATAATTTTAAAACCTTTAATAGTGTCTTATAAGAGAAGAACTGTAATATATTTCATACAATTTTGTCTAAAGAATTTGACTCAGTGAAACATTTTCAGTTTTATAGTTAATAACTTTTATTTTATTTGAATATCTACTTCATGTGTGAACTATTTTGAATTTTTTAGTTTTAGGGTTATTTTATATTTAGCAGGGATATGTGGCAGATAAGAAAATTTTATTTTAGGCAGACTAATTTTTTGAGTATGTTTACTGTACATATAAATAAATTTTTAGATTATTTGATGTGAAGTATATTGACTTATTTCTCATTTTTCTACAGTGACAAGCATCCAAGTTCTGGAAGAAAAACAATGGAGGCAGAAAAAAGGATTCGAAGAGAAATTGCGAATAGCAATGAACGTAGACGAATGCAGAGCATCAATGCTGGTTTTCAGGCATTGCGGACCCTGCTACCTCGCCATGAGGGTGAAAAGCTTAGCAAAGTATGTGAAATTTATATTATTATAATGTATTTTCATATCAAGAGAATATAATGATGTTATTGCACAAAAAACACAAGCTTAGGGTCTAAATTCAGATGAAGTTTTTAAAACTGAAAATATTACAATTGCAGTTGCAAAGCTTCTCTGAATCAGTATATCTAACAATTCTTTTGAACTAATTCTGTTACTTGATTAACCATCCTTTTGCTTGGTTTGTTTCTAAAGCTGTTTTTTTTTCTCTTAATATTTCACAAGCTAAGGTATTTCCTTGACAATTATAACTAATTATATATGTTGAAATGAAATAAATGTCTTTGTACATTTAATACTGTTTTTACATTAAGTTATGGTAAAACTAATTATTATTTTTTTTTTTGCATTTGCCATGTTTTCTCTTCACCATCTTTAGTAGACTGGTAAAGTTAGGATGCCGAAGGCATTAAGTAGTTTTTATAAATAAATAAAAGATACACTTCCTTTTTTTACCACAATTCTATTATGATCAACCAGTATGACCTGTAAACCTAGCCCTATGTTGTCTAGAATGTTTCTATAAAAATGGTGATAATCCTTTATAACTGTTTCCTAGTACTAATTGCTTACACAAAATTTGTGAATTTTATTTTACAAAGTAATTATCATATTTATGTTTACTATTTTACAGGCTGCAATACTACAGCAGACAGCTGAGTATATTTACAACTTGGAACAAGAAAAGACACGACTTCTATCTCAGAATTGCCAGCTGAAGAGATTGCTTAATCAACATGAAGGTGGGGAAATACCTCTGAAAAAAAGAAAAGGCGAAATTCTTACTCATGTCCCAGCAATAATCCCTGATTCTACTGAGGATACGATTACCAACTCTAGATCACCCGAGCCAGTGGCTGTGATTTCTGTGACAAGTGCTTCTCAGAAAAAAGAAACAGAAGGCAGTGAGTTGCGTGTTCAACTGGATCGCGAACGACGACTGCGGCGACACTTGGAAGAGCGCCTTCATTCTCTTGAAGCTCAGATTTATCCTAACACTGCACATGAACTATCTCGTCCTGTTATCCACTTTGAACAGACAGAGGTTGCTCCTGAGTGTAAACTTGAAAGTGAGGAAGTGGAAGTCCCAGCTCCTGTGGAACCTGCAGTAGTTGCCACTCCTCTCCTTGAAGCTGCCATCAAAGCCGAGCCTCGGGTTGAAGTTGAAGTACTTCCTGATGCAGCACATGATGCGCCATCGCGTTTGTATCTCGCAAGCACTAGTCGACAGAACCTGGAAACTATTGTAGAAGCCATTCGTCACCTTGAGGGGGATCATTTGTTCCGCGAGGAGTCAGGGGACGCGCCTCTGGCTCTCACTAAGAAAGCGGAACTTCCACCGCCGCCGAGACCTGGTGTGATCGTTGTGAAGCATTCGTGATCGCGTTAAACGTGTTTATGACTTAAAGCTCGTAAATTTGCTTCCGCTTAGCGAGCACTCCTGACCCTCCTCGAATATAGTTTTAAATTTTTAGTTGTTTAATTATCTTTTCCAAAGTGACGAATCGATAAGTCTGCGTCTTTGTTTATTTTTTTATTACGCATTGAAGTCGAATCGATAAGTGGTATAGAATTAGCTGGATGCGTTGTCGCGTATGCCGATCGGCGCTGTGCTTAGTTTAGTCTCAAATGTAATTATATTAATGTTTAAATTTTATGTTAATTTGGCTTTTTGCAGCATGTGTTGATGGAAAGAGGATTGACTGACTTGAGTAAGATTAGATGATGAAGGATAATAGTACACCATGCCGCGTGCCAATGTTAATTTATTTCTTTAGACCTGTTTATGGAAAAAGGAATAAATGTGCGTGTGAGTAAAAATTAAATCAAAGTTAAAGTCTAGCTAACAAATTTTCCACCAACTGCCATAATAAATTAAAATAAATTCATGGAGGCTTAAAGTTGTATCATGGACACTGGATAGTTCTTTAGTGGAGAGCATTTAGCTTGGGTAGAAAGTAAAATGAACCCTGTATTCTATTAGTCTAGCATTTTACCTTTATTACCACAGCAAGAAGTTAATTTGTCACTATTAGCTTGTCTGGCTTAGGGCAGAACGCAGGGTATGCAGGCATGCGGCTATAACAAGTCTTTAACTTTGCAGTTAGTAAAATTAATTTTAAACCTTACTATTTTAATTAATGTATGCAGACACATGATATAAGTGAATGTAGTAGATAAATAGCTAAATAATGGTGTTTCATATATAGTCACTAAATTTGACCATCATCAACTATTGGTTGGTGTGCCATTTAAATCAACAAACAATAATTCCTTGAGAAAAAATACTCGGAATGCAAAATAATGGTGACAAATCACTATGATATTTAATTAAAATGTTGATATAGAATCTATAATTATTATAATGTATTGACTAATATTTATCCAGTGTTGCTGCTTTTTTGTTCATGTTAGAATGCCCAGTGTAATGCGTATTTTGGATGTGACATAGGTAAATTATAGGCGCTTTATGCTGCCATCCCTAAATTATAGATACAGAAATTTTAGAGCATTCCATGTTGTTGAATTCTCATTAAAGAGTTATTCTGCATGAGACAGTTGATTGGAACATGAGTTAATGATGTATTGTATTCAATTTAACTGATTAGTATAATTATGTATTGCTTCATATAAGCATTCTTTAATTGAAACTCTACTTTTAGGTCTTAATCTGTTAGGATTTATATAATAGATAGTGTAGTTGACAACAAGTGACAAGGTGTTACTGAACACCACCCATTCTACAGAACAGTTGATTTAATATGTTGTTTTGTTAAAGGACTATAATGTATATCATGTCACAAGTGAGATAAAATATGTATATTCTACATGAAAGCACTAAATAGCTCAGATTTCTAATACAAGATTGAAAAAAAAATGTTTTACATTTATTCAATCAAGTTATTGATATTGGAATTACAATTACTAGATTATTCTACCAAATAGGTACCGATTTGATCTACCTTCGGGATTTATAAAATTATAGTGAACAATCATGTTTCACTGTTTTACTTTGTAAGAGTTAAGGTTCACAGTTCTTACATTTCCCTGTGACTTAGGTAATATAATTCTATACAGTGATTAATTAACGTTCGCTTTAATGTGCTGACATTTTTGTTAAAAATGTAAAACGCCGTGCTCTTTTGTTAATATTTTTCTTATAAGTTTTGAATGTATTTTAAGTTTGACTCAGCAACAGAGTGGATCATCAAGTACAACGCTTTGCAGACGTCATAATGCTATGGTCTTATCCACGGAACCATATGAATTTTTAAGACTGATCATTTATTCATTATTAAGTTACGCTAGTTCAAGTCACCATATTGATAGAATAATGTGTGTGTGTGTGTGTGTTACGTTTATGTAGCTATTTATATGTATGTATGTTGTGATATTGTAGTCCAAAATATTGTGTTGTGGACCTGGCAGTCTTACAGAGATCCATACACTGTTAACATTTAGCAATAATAATGTCAATCATACATTATGGTACTTATGACTAGTAAAATTTTATGTTTAGATAAGTTTTCCCTAACGAAAATTAAAAATATATTTATACACAAGAGATCTCTCTAATTCTGCCGGGTCACTAAGTGTTGTGGTGTGATTCAAGTGTTTTCAGTGTATGTATTTTATTAGGATCTTGTTTATTATAGAGAGCAGAGGGCTCTGAACATGAAATGAATGGGTCTCAAAAATTTATTGGCGTAATAAATTCAATACTAATAAATTATTATCGACTTGAGCAACAACAGGTTTTATATTAAAATTACTTGAAAATGTTTTATTTCGTGTTTAGAGTAGCCCTAGTTTTATACATACTACTATTTCTTCCCGACGCTTACTTCACACTCTGTTTCTGAGTCCGTAGTTATAAGGAGTTGTCTGCCTACCGCCTTTACATTATGTCAGTATAGGATAATTAACAATGTAACATAACGGACTTGGTTATACTATTAGTGTAGTCAAAAATAGTAATAAGAGATTTTAAGTCAAAGAAGCAAGTTAAATTGTTTAAAATGTGTTATTATTTATGTCTTAAAGTATTAAAATGGTTATTTCTTATTAATTAGTTTGTAAATGATGATCGTCTGTACATTTAATCGACCACTTTTCTTTGTATATTTTGCTTAAAACCAATAAAACATAAGTTATTGAAATTTTAACCACATTATGAATGGATGCATTTTTATAAAACTTTAAAGACTGACGACTTTTTATAATCATCACTACAGTCATTTGCTTGAAATGCACAGAAAACATTGGTCTGCTATAATATTAACTATGAGTAATCTCAAGAATCGCATTTCAATTGTTACTGTAATTCACTTTTTAAACTTTTTTTTTTTGTTAGAGCAACTAGTTTATAATTTTAACTTTGTGTAGTGAAATAATGTTATGTGAGGTTCATCATCTGCTCTGTAGCCCTGTTACTATTTTATCGTGTTCTCATAGATAGGATTAATGAATGTGCTATGTTTTATTGGTTTTCAGCACATTCAATTGTGAATATTTCCATTTTCTACACTCTATCGCATTTTCTTGTAATGGATATAAGTGGGCGTTATTTTAAACAACATGCAGATAAAACAATTCAATTTATGCAATTGTATTATAAGTAAGTCAAACTGACTACTTTCGCTCACATTGTATGTTTAAAATATTTCATCTTTAAGTATAACCTTATAATAATGTTCTTCAATTAATTCATCTGGTAAAACATAATTATAATACATACTTAAATATTGTTTATAATAATTTAAGTCTGGAATAAAATTCGTACTCATAATTGCCACAGTTTAAATTGCATTTATCCTTAGACATTTGTTTTTATTGAGCTTCCGGACTTCAGTTTTGCGAGTCTAGAATTTAGTGATAGGGTGGATATGTTTTTTCAATTCCTGCTTATTTGTCCATTACGTTGATCAAAGCCTCTATGGATTAGTAATTGGTTTATTGATGAAAAATATTTAAAATGCTTCTTAGATAAAACATTTCAATAACATTAAAACATTTCGCCCTCTCACTAATAAGCTCATGTTCCTATACAGATAATTATGGTACCTATAATATTACTTACAGTTAATATAATGATAAAGTGTAGAAAATAATGCATGGATGGTTTCCATTTTGATATGAAATTGATAAAAATATTTCCTCTGATTTTAATTGTACCACATTTGACCTATATTTACCAATATTTATAAAAGATTGATATTATAGCGTTTCATTTAATCTCCCAATTATTTAAAGGCAATTTCTTTACATAATTTCATATCTAGAAGATCAGTCAGTGTGATTACTTGTGCCACCAAAGCTGGATTTTAAACTATCTTATAGCTGTGAATGGTCAAGATTTATATTCGAATAAGTAGATTATGTGGGCAAAGTAAGTGTGCTTCAATGACAGCACACCATGATACACAACATTTAATTAAACAAAAATAGAGTAATAATGTGATCAGTTTCGCGACATACTAAGTTAGGATATCGCAGTTTACATTCAAATCCTAACGAGTATGAAATTCTATATTAAGGTACCGTAAAACGGGGCGTATAGAAACGTGTCATACTCCGCAGCAGAACCACTTTGACTACATTATATACAAATTACAGGATAAAATGTAGATAATGTCTATATTTTTGTAGCTTAATATCAAAATTTGTATATTGTTAGTTTCTTGGAAAATATCAATTCAAAGTGGTCATGCCACAGAGCATACTCTCCAGCAGGACCACTTAAAAAAAACGCTTATTTCACGCTGATTATGCACAGGCCATAATATAAACAAATGTATATTTATTGTATATCAAGATAACATCTACAATTTTAGATAAATACTTGCCGATATTTAGTAATATGTAAATGTTTTATTGGAAAGCGCCTGCTATGTATTTCTTAGCAAATAACAGCCAATGACAGAAGCTAGTAATAAATAAATATATTCATCTTGTTATTTGCTAAGAAATTCATAGCAGGCGCTTTCCGGTAAAACATTTACATATTACTAAAAATCGGCAAGTATTTATCTAAAATTGTAGATGTTATCTTGATATATAATAAATATACATTTGTTTATATTATGGCCTGTGCATAATCAGCGTGAAATAAGCGTTTTTTTTTAAGTGGTCCTGCTGGAGAGTATGCTCTGTGGCATGACCACTTTGAATTGATATTTTCCAAGAAACTAACAATATACAAATTTTGATATTAAGCTACAAAAATATAGACATTATCTACATTTTATCCTGTAATTTGTATATAATGTAGTCAAAGTGGTTCTGCTGCGGAGTATGACACATAGAAACAAGTGGTTTTTCAGTCCTTTGATACCATATTAGTGATTTCTAACAAAGCATTGACTTGTTAGAATAATAATTCACATTAATAATAATAATATTCGACGACCATCACACAACGCCGTTTAGTCTCAAGCTAAGCAGAGTTTTTGTTATGAGTACTAGACAATAAACATACTTATATATTTCTAAATAAATACGTACTAAAGATAAATTACACCCAGATACTAAACAATGATCGAGCTTATCACACAAACATTTGTCCTGGGTGGAAATCAAACCCACGACCTCCGGCATAGTAGTCAGGTTCACTAACTACTAGGCTGACAGGCCAGTCGACATTGATAGGACAGCAGTGGCAACGGCCTCGAACGAGTTGTAGGTCGTGGGTTCGAACCCAGTCAGGCACATTACTTTGTGTAATTTGTTTACTGCTCTCAAAACGTTAAAGGAAAAAATCGTGAAGAAACCGCCATGTCCTAGAATAAAAAAATCGATAACGTGACATCCACCAACCCGTAATGGGACCACGTGGTAGATTCGGCCCATTCCCTCTCCTAGATCGGAGGCCTAAGTCCCAACTGTAGGAACATTATAAAGCTGATGCTTTGCTACTAAATTGATGAAGTTAAAAGCTGCATGAATATGCAAAAAATATTCAAATATCGTGAAAATATCTTTCCTTTATTTTTATTTCTATCAACCTTATTATATTATTATGTAGGAAAACATCGACGACCAGCAGAAAAAAAATAATCACAGGCACGTGCGAGTAAGATTCGCGCACTGAGGGTTCCGTAGACCTTGCTGCATGCCAAATTTCAGGATTCCAGGTCAAAGGGTTACGGGACCCTAAGACTTGATTCCCTCGAGAATCCAAATATGCGGCTTTATAAAAATAAATGTCAATAACAGTTGTTAAAGCTATAAAAACTACTAATCGCCTTTATTTATTTTTTAAATCTTCACTTTTATACGAGTGCACAAGCACGAAAGTTCATAGAGCATACTTCAGGTTCGCAAAGTTAGAACGGCCATGGACCGTCCGTACTGCTGAGATACGGTACGGCACGGCATGACTGGATTGACTTCGAATTGTTTGATACTATACTAGAGACAGATTCTCGTTATTGCATCGGCATTACTCGTTAGTGTGGTCCGGACATTAGGTGTAGCATTTGACAACGCCATTAACATTGCCATATGGCGTTAACTCAAGCTCATTTCGAGTGTAGCCATCCAATTTAGGGCGTTAAAGTTATCGCGCTTATTAGGTATAATAGTAAATATCGCGTTAGTGGGCATTGACGTTAGACGTTTGTGTGGCCCCAGCATAATGTTAACGTCGATTATCGCAATAATTAACGGCGTTTCTCTTTAGTGTGGCCCGCCCGGACATAATAGCGGCTGCGGCTCCACATTAGTGCCACACTGAATGCGCATGATTTTCGCGGGTTAAGACTCGTGTAGTTTGTTCACGCCATGAATAAACTACCTACACTCACTTTCAGTCCTGTTTACGGAGTTACTATAAATTTATCTGGAGCTACCGTAACTGTATAGGTACTCAGTTTATTTCTTCAGCTATGACTGTGGAGCTTAAAAGCCAGCGCCTGTTAAAAATATGGGAGCAAAATTTATTTCCGGATTTGGTGGAGCCCATGGTTCGGAGCGAGAAGTGGCAGGCGGTCGCCTTCTGCGAAGCAAGCAGTATAATGCTAGCATAGCAGGAGGCCGCCCGCATAAGGCGATGGCGCTCATGCCCCACACGCTGCCGAGATAGCGATCCCGATTTCCGAAATGTGGGTTGTTTAGTCAGTAAGAGTCTGTCAGTTTCCCGCTCCGCCCAAGGGCAGTATTCCTCATTGAATGATTTTTACCCACCATATAAAAAAAGAACAATTTATTTCAAAGCTAAACACTGCTATTGACCGTGCATTCTGAAATTCGAGTTCACGAGATAAGAGCGAGTTCATTTTCGAATAGGTAGTGTATTAAAATAGTACATTTTGATACAAGTGCAGGAAGTTTGTCATTGCGACCGAGGCGAAATTCGCACGAGCCGTAGGCGAGTGTGTTATGGAGCCGAGGGCTGCAATGACAAATCTGCACGTGTGTCAAACGACGTTTTTCAATACACTTACGACTTGTGAAACAAAGAAAGAAAGAAAAAAATTTTAATCGTATCTCAAACATACAGTAGAAATATAAGAAATATATAAGTACCTATAGAATTCAAATCTGCTGTGGTCTGTTTCTAATTTCGTGGGGTCGTCCAGCGTCTCTGGGGGTCGCCTCGCGCCTGATTCGATAAACTAAGTAAAACAAAATAAACACCCGTGACCGTGACGATAAGGGAGGAATAAAAAAACCCTTGTTGTGATAAATTCAAAAAAGCACTTGGGTGATATACTTGCTATATTGAACCTAATAGGGGTGCGATAAGAGGCAGTTTTCGAGTAAGTGTATTGAAAAATATTTTAATGTTGGAAGGCCCTTTTATCGACAACATTCTCATCATAATTATTGCGTTACCTTTTCCGATGGCCCCAGGTACCTCAGCAGGCAACCGCATCGGCCCTGGGCCCTGCTGGACCATAACAGTTTGCTATCATCTTATTGAGGCACGCCTGGATTTCTGGTGAAAGCGTAGGGAAATGGTAAAACACACATTATGGTATAGAATGATATTGAGTTAAACAATATTAATAGATTTAAACTTTATTATCTGTATTAATTTTTTATTCAACATTAGGTAATGTTGAAGCAATTTTGCCGCTGCATTATACAATCATGTCATGTTTTTTTTAAGTGCGGAAATCGCACTTCCATCAATTTATTTCGCTCTGTGTGAAACAAAATGGCGTAATTATCAAACTTTTATAACCCAGGCACAAATCCAGGTTCTCAGATACCACCAAAGACATTAAATATAGGTATGACACCACTGAATTTCCAGAAAAACTCGATAAGAATTTGATTGACTCGGGGATCAAACTCTGGATCCTATGTTGATTAGTCAAACTTTTTAATATATATTAACACATAGTAGCAAGACTAGGGCTGCCATCACCTAAATAGCGGGTGTCGGATTATCACGACATAAATCCCGGACATTCGAGCGAAATATGGCTTTTTCGCCGGACACGTCTGCAAGAAAATATTTTTGCAGCAAAACACCGTTATTTCCCCTAAATAAATCCCGATCTCCCCCACAAGGACACAGCGATGCTCTTCCCAAGCGTGTCACACTTTTACCGATTGCTCCACCGTGTCCTCCACGCAGTCCACACAGTGCATATTGACACCCGGGCGTTGCTTCCTCATGAATCCGGTGGATATAGTAAGTTCGGGAGGTACCTCCTCCCGAAGTTACCATGTCCGGTAAAAATCTGCATTATGCTGAAGGTGAGGATGCCGTGAGGTCTTTCCAGCCCCGCCTCAAAGAGAAGACTTACCGCCATCATTATGGCGTACCCAACGTTGGTCCCGTACTCCCAATGCCCGCACTTGACGGTGACCGGGTCTCCAATTTTAACAATAGTAGGTACAGCTACAGTGCAATGAACACAGCCGCGAGTAAAGCGTGTGAAATCCGGAATAAATTGTACTTACTTAAAAAAATATGGATGTAGGTATCATAGATACCTGCTGCTGTTGGACTAGTTCCGATTTTGCCACCTGATTACGGAATCCCGAAAAAATCCTGTCAGAAACAAAGTTTCAACCAAAAAGCTAAGTAATTTTGAGCTCGGAGGGTTAAACACTAATGGCCTTTTGTTTGGCCTCCGTGTGAACTAAATGAATGATTCATTTTGGTTCCACGCTCGTACAAGGTTAGTTGCTCTGAGAGTTGATCTGGCGAGTAGTCGTGTGTTGTGTTTTCCCTGTTAGTGACTATTTAAAGTTCATGTTATTCACTTAACGGCCAAGTAAGTATCTACCGTATAACCTTCATTATTTTAATTTAAATTATTATCTAATAAGGATGTTTATTTGTTTTATGAACACGTTTTTAAATATAAATACACAATGATAATACACAATACATAGGCGTTGCATTTTATGTCATCAATTTAGCTGTTAGGTACCTACCTATGTCAATTTCCCGCTAGTTCTATAAACAAATTTTGTTACCTACTAATTATGTATAACGGATAACTTTTACTCTCATCTCGGTATCTAAAATTGGTCATTCTGGTACCTACTTTTATTTACTTCGCGGTTTTATCAGTTTTAACACTTAGTTGACTTGAGTCGGTCGATAATTTGACAAATACCTAACAAAATAACGTTTACGGGATTGATAACAGGCACGGGATAATTGTGTACTTACTTACTAATTTTATACTTATTAAAATTATATGAATTGAGATAAAATATAATCATCATCATCATCATCAGCCTTTTTAATGTTCCCACTGCAGGGACACATAAAATAGGTACCTATAATCTACACTAATATAATAAAGAGGTAAAGTTTGTTTTTTTGTTTGTAGGGGGTAATCTCTGGAACTACTGGTCCGATTGGAAAAAATTTAGCAACAATAGAAAGCTGCTTTACTCCTGAGTGACATAGGCTATAATTTATGTACGCGGGCGAAGCTGCGGGCAAAAGCTAGTAATAAATAATAAATATAATAAAATAACATTAAGTACCATTCTTAACTTGATTTACTCGGAAAAGTATGTGGGGAATCACAGTATCTTAGTGGTCCTCTACAATTTTGGCGATGGAGGTCCTCATTTGGTTTTGCTGACACAAAGTTGTGTTGGACCCAAAAAAGCGACACCTGCCTTTCAATAAGTATTTATCAGTAATCGATGAATATTACTATTGATATATTCATATTGAATACTATAAGTATTGTACTGGCGACCCGCCCCAGCTTCGCACGTGTGCAGTGGTCCAGGGATACCCGTCCCGCGAAGCGGCGAGCCTCCTGGCTGGCCTGCCACCATGGGATCTGGAGGCAACAGTCCTTGCACGCATGCACGATTTGAGCATGGAGGTGCAACGCGGGGGTGAAAGTCCGCTGCCGGAACAACTCGCGGCATGGCGGACAGAGCTCCGGCGGGATCTCATGATGGTAGAATGGCCTCAGCGACTATCACAAACCAATGCCTAGCACACCACAATTATGGCGGTAAGTCCCCTCTTTGAGGCGTGGCTGGAAAGACATGGCGTCCTCACTTTCCACATGACGCAGGTACTCACCGGACATGGTAAGTTCGGGAGATACCAGCAACGGATTCGTGCGGAAGGGACGCCCGCGTGTCCCGACTGTGTGGCCCACCCGGAGGACATGGTGGAGTACACAGTAGGGGTGTGCCCCGCTTGGGAGGAGTATCGCCGTGTCCTCGTGGGGGCGATCGGTCGATCGATCGGCAGCGGCGATCTCACGCACCGGGCCTTGGTTGAGGCCATGGTTCGGAGCGAGGAGTGGTGGCGGGTGGTCAGCTCCTTCTGCGAAGCAGTAATGCTAGCTAAGGAGGAGGCCGACCAACGTAAACGCGGGCTTGCGGTCGGCAGGCAATGGGTAACACGCCGTCCGGTCGTCTGTTAACAGTCCAGACCAAGCCAAGTCGTCGACGGCGCGCTCTGTTCCCGCGCGCCTCAAGTAGTTGTCAGCAAAGACGTAGGGACTCTGCAAAAGGGTCGAAGCCTACTGGGGCCCAGGGTCTCTTTCTGAAAGAAAGGTTTGGCCCCAGTGCGAAGGGCAGAGAAGAAACGGGGTGGGGTGTTTAGTCAGTAAGAGTCTGACACTGTTTCCCGCTCCGCCCAAGAGCGAGATTCGTCATTGAATGAATTTGCCCACAAAAAAAAACGTGTGCAGTGGTGATATTAAATATACTATTATGCATGTATAAAACCCAAACAAAACATATAAAATAAACTTTCCTCTTGAATCACTCTATCTATTAAAAAAAACTGCATCAAAATTCGTTGCGTAGTTTTAAAGATCTAAGTACATAGGGACAGACAGCGGGAAACGACTTAGTTTTATAGGTACTATGTAGTGATTACCTAGGTACTACTTAATCAATAAAAATGTATCATGAGTACCTAGAACGCACAAGTGTCAATTTAATAATAGGTATACCTACATAGCAGGATTTAAACAGAAAATCTTCAGGTTTAAACAAACTTACAAAGACAAACTAACTAATAGACTTGGTATCTACTAAATAATATCTGTAGGCCATACAAATATTTGGTCCGTTCGGGAATCAAACTCAGCTAATAGCGGCTCCACTAGTGCCGTAAATTCACGCCATGAATAAATTACAGAAGTCATATAGTATCTACCCCGTGAAAACTGTCAACATTCATGTTCACGCCGGTTTATGGCGCTTCACGGCAGTAATCTGGAGCCCCATTAAGTAATAATAATATTTAATAACTAGCTTTTGCCCGCGGCTTCGCCCGCGTGGTATTGGGGTTGGGGTTTCCGGGATATAAAGTAGCCTATGTCCTATTCCGGAGTATATCCTATGCCTGTGCCAAATTTCATCCAGATCCGTCCAGCCGTTTTGGCGTGATTGAGTAACAAACATCCAAACATCGTAACTTTCGCATTTATTAGTAAGATAATAATAATCGTTTATTTATGTTATAGGACACATTCACAATAGAGTACATCATTACATAGTCATTATTACATAGTATAAAACAAAGTTGCTATGCCCTATGTATGCTTATATCTTTAAAAGTAGGTATGCAATGGATTTTGATGTGGGTTTTTTTAATAGATATTAGAGTGATTCAAGAGGAAGGTTTATGTGTATAATACATGCATAATATATTAAATATCAGTACCCGTGCGTAGCTGGGGCGGGTCGCTAGTTAAAAAGGTACACGGTTCACACTAGTTCAGACAAATAAAAGGTACCTAAGTACTTAAATACAAAAAAAAAGCAAAAGATAAATAAAAAAATAATAATTAAATATCAACTAACCGCTCTAAGGTAACCGTCGAACACAGTGATAACAATTTTGCAATTTTTATTTCAATATCAGTACCTACTCATATATTATTAAAGTCATTTTCCTCGAAACCTATTCCCAATTAAAAACCATAATATTTGTGTAATGGTGATGATAAAGTTTAGAATAAGAATTCTATTTATTTGTACTCCTGAACTGAAGAAAAAATAAAGTTTAAAAACTAACACCCGACTACTTAAAAACACGCTCTAAAAAGTACGAAACAAGAAAGCCGTGGTCGTATACCACTTTTTTTAATTTATTATTCTTATGGCATACGACCACGGCTTTCTTGTTTTCTTGTTTCGTACTTTTTAGAGCGTGTTTTTAAGTAGTCGGGTGTTAGTTTTTAAACTTTATTTTTATTTAACATATTTTGGAGTTCTAAATAGGTTAATCTTGGGTTCATTGATTTCTCAGCCCATGAATACAGGTAAAGTCACAAGCAAATGCTAGTAATATATATATATATAGGTATATTCAAAATGTACAAGTAAAGCGCTTTCAAATGATACCAAACACGGCATATTTATCTTAACTTTATTTTTTTACTTCGTATGTTTTGTCCGCTAGAGGGCGCCACATTAGATTTTGTGAAATCCCATATAGCCTATAACCAGCGGACAATTAAGACGCTTCTAATGATATGTCATTTGTCGAATTCTGATAAGTAGTTTAGAAGTTACGAGGGAACAGATGAACATCCATACCCACATACATGCAGGTCAAAATCATAACCCTTCTTTTGCTTCGCCGTAGTCGGGTAAAAAAAAAACTGATTTCTATATAAAACTTTTTTTTATGTAAATTCGGTCCCATACCAAATAGAAAAATAATTCAACTATGTTACAAGTTATTTTCATTACATAATAGAAAACACTTGAGAGTTCGACTGAGACATGGGTAAATCCTGATAATAAGTAATACAATAAAAGGCAGAGTGATATCACTTTTAGATTCAAAAGAACACTAGGTATGCGACAGTTAGTCCATCATTGTTGGGGAGAAAAAAACTTCTGAGCAGCGAGTGACCACCACAGATTTTTTTTTTCTTATTGTGATCAACATACGAAAAACGTTAATGCCTCGAAGTTAATCATTACACAGTATAAAACAAAGTTTGCTTTCCCTATGTATGCTTAGATCTTTAAAAGTACGCTACGGATTTTGATGCGGTTTTTTTTAATAGATAGAGTGTTTTAAGAGGAAGGTTTATGTGTATAATACATGCATAATATGTTGTACCCGTGCGAAGCTGGAGCGGGTCGCTAGTATATAGGTAAATATTACGCGGCCTGACGGATTTGTCGGACCCAGATGTTACATGCCTATTTCTGCAACTACACTCGCTAGCAACAAAAGCGATGATGACAAAAGATGAAAAGATATTTTCTACAATATATATCCTAAAAAAAAAACAGTTCAGTATTTATTTACACTGTACCTATCATTCCTCAAAATCATCAGATATATTATGTGAAAGTCATACCAGTACTACGAAATCGTGTCGTTTTTGTCTAATGGCGGCTCCACATTAGTGCCGTGAATTCACGCCATTAATAAACTACACAAGTTGTATCCCACGGAAACCGTTCATATTCACGTTCACGCCTGTTTACGGAGCTCCACGGCACTATTCTGTAGCCGCTATAATGTGAAAACTGTCGTAGCAAGTAACAGCGATAAGCGCAAGAACAATATCGCGTGTCGGAACGACAGCCTCGCGTTGCTCGTCAAACCCATTCTTCAGAATTGCCAAGACACCATGGGTTATGTGAAATTAAAACTCGGAAACGAAGGCAAAAAAGGAACATGAATCTATTGTGTATATATGGACTTTAACTGACTAAAAACCGACTATATATATATGTATATACTATCTTCCGCTCCACCCAAGGGCGGGAGATGTCACTGGATAATTTCCTCACCTAAAAAAGCATTGTTTATGAATACTGTGATCAAATTTTTGTTATATGGAGTAGTTTCCGAAATAAATTGATTTATTATTATTATTAGGTATCACACAGATCGTTGGGTATCTTACAGATAAAAAGGGCGCATTTCCAACAACTCACTCATTTATTTAATAAGAAGTGTTGATCAAAAAAATTCTATAAAAAAAACATACGGTCGAATTGAGAAAACTCCTTTTTTGAAGTCGGTTAATGACTTTTTTTATTAAAAAATACCAAAAATGCTCGTCATTGGAAGATCGAACTTAAAGCATTATATTTTTCAGAATATGGAGGGCAGTGCGCTGATATTTTTATTAGTCTTAACAACACTTTGTATTCAACTTTCTGAACAAGAGACAGTGGATGCTGATCCTGTAGAAAGGTTAGTCAATGTTAATTTTAGAGGTTCTATCTTCTAGGTTTAAGAGTAATCCATTTTCTTGCCGTCTTGCGTCTAGGTTGAAGAATGTAGTTGCTTCAAAAGGTGCCAAGATTACCTACCTCGAAGCTCCCTGTGTAAAACTGATACACTACATTACAAAACTTATATTTCAGCACAACAATGCCGGTTATACAAACAACAGTGCCTAACGATCAAACAGCAATGCCGACTGTTCAAAAAGAAAATATAATAGCAAATGCTATAAATGATTTTGGATACAAACTCCTGGTCAAGATGATGAACGAAAAGAAAAATAGTAACATTATAGTTTCACCAACAGGTGTTGCTGGTAAGCTTTTAATTTCATTTAAACCTAGTCCTTAACACGATACCTGTAAAATTAATATACGGAATAATATGGTATACTTCCTTGAAGACTGGCAAATTAATTGCAAATGTGGGTTCTATCCGCCCGCATAGTGCGCCACTAAGTTTTAAAACCATTTTGTTTGAAAAATATTTATTGATTTACATATCCTATGTTTATTCTGAAGAACATTTAACCAGAGCAGCCATTTTTTTCTGTAACCGTATTTCTAAAGATAAAAGCCTTTGATAAGAGTAGGGAAAACAAGCGGAAAAATATGTATACCTACTGTTGTTAATTTTTTTGTTGTTTTAAGTATTGGACATTCGAAAAAATCATATATTTTTCCAAATGTATTAACCGAGCCGTTACCTAGGAGTGGGCTTCAGACAGGTAGTTTTATGGTACTTAATGGGAACTAGTCGCGGGCTCGAACGCACAGATCAAAATTTAGAAGAAAAATTTAAAAGGTTTTTTTTTTAAGATTGGTGTCAAAAAGCTCGCTGTCTCATCTAACAATTATATGCATACTTTTAAATTATTATATGAACTGCGTGTTGTTTGCATGCACACAAACACCGTGACTAACGGAACAACATAATTATATAGAGGGTGCGTAAAAAAATAGGATTAGTGCTGTGGAAGATCGTGCTTTATGAAAAAAATAAATCAATTATAAATAAAAAATAGAACTATTCAATTATAATCATAAAAAAACGAAACTGCTGGCTCATAACTTTAGATTTTTTTATTATAATACTTTAGTCCGGTGCAAATAGCACTCATCATCATCCTACCCTTATCCCATATTACTTGGGGTCGGCGCAACATGTTTTTTTCTTCCACTCTGTCCTGACATCCGTCACACTTCTTTCATATCACTTCTCACACAATCCATCCATCTCTTCTTCGGCCTCCCTCTTCCTCTCCATCCATCTACGTGTAAATTCAAAACTCTTTTCGTAACATGCGTTTCATCTCTCCTCTTTACATGGCCATACCAAGACAAACGATTACCTTTCAACTTTTCAGTCACTGGCGCCACTTTCAGACTTCCTCTAATATACTCATTTCTTACTTTATCCATTCGCGTCACACCACACATCCATCTCAACATTCTCATCTCCGCTACATGCAGTCTTTTTTCATCCATCTTCTTAACAGCCCAACATTCTGATCCATCCGGTGCAAATAGCACTGTTAACGATAAAAAGTGGAACAAAATAGACCAGTGCAGATAGCTTTTGAAAGGGACTTAAATAGTAGTAGACTGAAACCCATTGGAAAAGGAAGATAATATAGCAAAAATTTAACGAAAAATAAATTACGGTCGATCTGAGGTCGGGAAGTGGATGGGTGTGCGGTTTTAAGGGTAAAAACTGGTTTATCTCGATTTCGAACTAAGTATTTGTTTCCCTTTTAAAAGCTATCTGCACTGGTCTACTTTATCAAGTTTAATTTTAGATGCACAAACCATTCCGTACAAAACATGTCAAAGTGACATGTGAAGTAATACTCCTCTGAAATTTGTATGAAAACAGTATCGACTAGTGTATACCGGTGGTCGTGGGTTCGATTCCCAGTATTCCCACCCATGACAAATGTTTGTGTGATGAACACGATCATTTTGCTCTGTCTGGGTCTTATTTATCTATAATATGTACGTAGGTATTTAGAAACACAACACAAGCTCTGCTTAACTTGGGACTAGACGACCTTGTGTGGTGTGGAATATTATTATGACTTGAAACAATCTTAAATTAAAGAATAGGATCGCAGTCATATAATTTTTGTGCAAAATGTTATTTTTAGACAGGTTTCCAAGGGTTTTCTCTTAAACAATAGATTCACTGATTGTAGTAGCCATAATAAACCTCGCAGCCCTTACCAGGACTAATCGACTGCATGAGTAGTAGATATGAGTACCTAACTTTGGCATCTGTTCCATTATGGAGGCTCCAGATTTGTGCCGTGAAGCTCCGTAAATAGGCGTGAAACTGAATGTGGACGGTTTTCGCGGAGTGTTTATTCATGGCGTGAATTTACGGTACTAATGTGGAGCTGCCATTAAACGTCCGTTATCGGACATAGATACAATATGCCGTACGACAGTGTTCTTTTCTATAGAAACTCTTTAGGATGATTCTTAATAACGGAGGCAACTAACAACAAAAGATTTGAACGTACGGTAACTTGGTCAGTAATCTTAGACAATGGGCAAGACAGAAATGAAAGTACTTAGGATATCAATTTGCATGTGTGTAGAAAGCCATTATACAGTAACTGTAAAAAAAAACTTAAAAATATCAATCATCTGAACTGCTTTGCATGGAGGTGGTCGGTACGACCCCAATGTGAAGGCGAAGAAGGAACAGTGTGGGTAGTTTAGTCAGTAAGAGTCTGACAGAGGGCGGGATTTATCATCAGATGATTTTTCCCACCGTAAAAAAAAATTACCTTGCTGGTTTAGTAGTTGCATGTGCGACTTTTGTGCGTGTAGTCTTGAGATCGACTCCTAGCTTGGGTAGTGTTATTTTATTCATTAGAGGTGTGTCACTTGTGGACGTGATGTCATTTGTTTTATCAATTGTTTTAGGTTTGCTTGCAATGACTCTACTCGGAAGTGTGGGGACAACACATAATGAAATCGCAGAGACCCTCGGTTTTTCCCAAGGTAACAATATTAGTCGCTACACGTTGCGTAAAGTATGCTTGACGATACCACGTTTATTTATTATTTCTAAATGTGAAGGTGTGAATTTGAATAGTCACTTGTTAGATATACACACTTGGATGTTACTATAATCTGGTATATGTACTAGCTGTTTGTGTTTATTCATATAACATGAGTCGTTAAAATTATACCGTCTGACTAATATATTTACTACAAAGGAATTTACGTTCAACAGATATTTTACAAAACCGCAAAAACCACGAACAGTTCGGTGGACTTCTACAGGCTTTAAATGCCAACGTTTCTTCGAAAACTTTGTATGCTGACGCTATGTTTGTCGACGCACACGCTCCACTACGGGAGCTATACCGCAACTATCTGTACGACGTCTACCGCGGGGAAGTACTCAGTGCCAATTTTAACCAGACTGAAGAAACTAAGAATATTATTAATGAGTGAGTTCATAAACAATAGACCAGCAGGAAACTAATTTAAATACACGTGGCCTAGTAAAGCGGCAGCTTTTGTAGCGTCTAATCATTAGACGAGGCGGCTCTACATTAGAGCCGTGAATTCACGCCATGAATAAACTATACAAATCGTACCCCGCGAAAACTCCTCGTCCTCATTCTTCACGCCTGTTTAGAGAGCTTCACGGCACTAATCTGGAGCCGCCATATCCGAGAAGTATTCTCGAAAAGAAGTAAATTAACCTGTTGAGTTCTTGAGTTTCTTTTATCAAATAAGCAGATCTCATTCTGCGTTTTTATTTTTCAGATGGGTCACTAATCATACAGAAGGAAAAATAGAGCAGTTCATAAAAAATCCTCTTCCTATATCTACGAAGGTGGTATTGTTAAGTGCACTGTACTTTAGTGGCCAGTGGGAAAAGCCTTTTTTACCGGAATACACTGCTAAGTAAGGTCCATTTCTAAACTATGTTTCGCTATTTGAGACATTCATTTTTTACCGACCATCGATTAGTGTCTAGTGTGAGTTTTTTTTTTTACGTAAAGGCGACACAACCGGAGCTAGCATCACTTCCCGCGCATCAAAATTGTTTAAATAATAATATGTCCTTCGTCTAAACACAATATAAAAAAAAACGTATCTCAAATGACTAGAAATAAAAACAAATATATAAAAAATAAAGTAGGTACTAACTTTGTAGGTACCTATCTAATTTAAGCCCTCGAATAAAAGTTATATGTACTACTTTACTAATAAATAAATAAAAAAAGTCGGCCCACTAATAAAACTAAACCATAGGCTAAATGCAGTCAGGAAAGAAAGTATTTCCTTCAAATCAAAATCCACACAAAAATGATTTGATAAGAATTTCACATTCTATATAGTCAAGAATTTGTCAATATTTTACATTTAGGTAGTTTGTTAAAAAAAACAATTTTGACTTGATAAACTTGTGTGATAAAACAGCATCGCAAATTGGCCTTCTTTTAGTGTTATCAAATGTGTCTGGATCGCTGCCTACAGTGTCTAGTCAACACAACAAACCAGTTTGATTTGCAACTATGTTGCTGAAGATTTATGCTCAATTTAATTATACCTACATGCAACATTTTATTAAATTTAGATGATAAATTCGAGTCTTTCCTATTGCTGTAAATTAGTGTGATATTTTTTTAATGTGAAAAAAAAAATGATCAGAAACACCGATTTCCGAAATTAAAATGATTTAAAAATGTTTAGTTCCTTTTTGTCGGTTAGACATTTTTTGTAAAAAAAAAATCTTTTCAATACACTTACTCGAAAACTGCCATTTATCGCACTATAATTAGGTTTGACATGACACGTATATCATCCGCGTGCTTTTGTTTCATTTATCATACCAAGGGCTTTTTTTTCCTCCTTATCGTCACGGTCAAGCGTAATTTTTTTTTTTTTAAGCAATGAGGTGCAGATTTTTGAGGTTTTAATATTTAATTAAAATTTAAATCGTGTTTTTAACAGAATATAATAAATAAACATGATTATTTATGCAATAATTTGTTATTAACAACAAATTAACATTTATCTGTGTTCTAAATTTAAAAATATTTGAATTTCTATTCTTAATATTAAGTAGGATGTATAGCGGTTTGATGTCTTTGCTTCTTTTTCATCCCGCGCTTATCCTTTGATAAGCGCGGGAAAAACTCTACAAATAATAGTCTTAATAAGTAACTTATTTATTGGTAGTTGTGAAAATAAGTGTTGAAAAAAATTAATGTTGAATGTAAGATATAAGAGATTTTTTAGACAATAAGCCGCTGCCTTCAGATATTTTGGTTTACTATAGTTTGCTGCAATCTAAATCTAAAATGTACGGCAACTTTGCAAGGAATTAACAAAAATGCGTCGTAATTTTCAAAGGAAGTAAGTGTATTATAAGTGTTATATGTTCGTAAGTGTATTGAAAAACGTCGTTTGACACACGTGCAGATTTGTCATTGCAGCCCTCGGCTCCATAACACACTCGCCTACGGCTCGTGCGAATTTCGCCTCGGTCGCAATGACAAACTTCCTGCACTTGTATCAAAATGTACTATATCTATCTATCTTTGAAGATCTTCGACAGATTGAAATCTACACTAATATAATAAAGAGGTAAAGTTTGTTTCTTTGTTTGTAGGAGGTAATCTCTGGAACTACTGGTCCGATTGGAAAAATTTTAGCAACATATAAAGCTGCTTTACTCCTGAGTGACATAGGATATATTTTATGTACGCGGGCGGACGGCAAACTACGGAACCCTACACTCAGCGTGGTCCGACATGCTCTTGACTGGTCTTATTGAATAGTGAAATCGGCTATCTTTCCTCTCAAACATAACACTTAATCGCTATTAATTTATACACGTACATCTATAAATCAATTGCTATTTCAACAATACAAAACAGAAAAACAATAAACAGAGCTTTTATCATTTTTTTTTTGTTGTGGATAAATTAAAAATTAATTGAAAGGTGGGAAGTAATTTTAAGGGGCAGAGTGGAGGACCTGCATTGCTATTTGTTTCGTCTCGCGAGGGTCATTATAAAAAAAAAGTAAAGTCCATAATAACAATTCTAGCATTTAAAAGTAGGAATCACTGATTTCACGAGGCCAGAGCTACGGGTGGCAGCTAGGTAGTCATTTATAGAAATATGTATTTGAATTATGTTTTATGTGTTATCTCATAGGTTAACCTTGGTTTAAGTATCCAAATTCTTTTGTTTTCTGCTGTCCACATTTCTATTAATGTCACCTCTCACAGGTCAACTAAAAGAAATTATTACTGAAAATAGCAGTAACTCTGTACTTACATACTTATATTTTTTTTTCTGGTTCAAAGTTTGAACATAAATAAAGACATACCCAACATACATACAGGTCGAATACAGATCCCTTTTTAAAGCGGGTTTAAAAAAAAAAGAACAAAAAGTTCGCCTCCTCTAGTCTAGAGCAATACATTACCTTTATGGTTCGAGAATGTATTGCAAGTACCTATTTAAATCTTTAGAACTTTTTTGTCTAGTTTAACGATATTTTATGTTTTTGTATTGTATTCCAGGATGTCGTTCAAAAGACCAACAGATGAAGTCATGGCTGATCTAATGTTAAATTTCGGAACCTTTCCGTATATTTTTTCTGAGAAACATGGTACGTCTTTGTCGACCATTCATTACAATATTGTCTAATGATTGCCTGTGCTAACAATTCGTGGCCGCGGTTTTATTAAACTAATGACCTTTTTTCTAACAAACTTTTTTGTTTACAGATTTGCATATAATAGCTCTGCCATATAATGATACCGAAACAACAATGTACGCTTTAAAGCCCAGGTTCCCTAAAAAAATGACATTGTTAGACCTTATGCTAAAGATAGACTATGAGCAAATTGATAATATTATAAATGAAATGATCCCTAGAAAATGTGTTGTGCGGTTCCCTAAGATGGACATTAAAAGTAGCACATCTTTGGAGAATGCTTTGAAAGCTATTGGGGTCAAAACCATGTTCATACCAGGGGAAGCGAATTTCGCTCTTATGATAAACAGCAATACGGTTGTGAATAAGACTGAAGAAAATATAATTACCAGAATAACTAATGGAGAAGACGAATCAAAGGGAGAAAGGAATGTTTTAGACAACCTCCCTAATCCAGGAATTTATGTGGACTCTGTATTGCATGATGTTAAATTAACAATAAACGGTAAGTGAATTTTTTTTTTTTGTTTTTGAATAATTTTGGTGATGAAATATTACAGAGGCACTATCAGGTTGGTACCAGTCTACATTCATAACTTCGTGGTCAGAAAGCTTGTTTAAAGCTCCTGTAATAATAAAATTATATGGTCAGAACATAAAGGTCAAATTTACAGAAAAACCATATACTTATCCATTTTTTTTTTAGTTACTGCCCCCATTAGAAAATATAACTCCCGTGTGTTCAGAAACATAATTATCACATTTGTAGGTCATAAAATTATTTGTTCTGTACGGGAATCGAACTCGCAACACGCAGCCAATCGCACTTAAATCAATATTGGGGCAGAGGTTGATCGCTGCGCCAACCGTGCGATTTTACCATTTGAACAGCGCCGTTTAAACATTTTTTTAGCACACAAGCTCTATTTATTGATGAAGTAATGACCAAACAGGTTTGATTCTAGATTCCTGAGATGAGAATTTGTGATTATAATGTAGGTACTCAACCGAAATTAAATTCACATCCGCGACTACACAACTGTTAATTTTTTGTTGCTAGCCTATACTTTCCCACAGGTGGGCAAAGGCCTCCCCCAACTTCTTCCGGGCAGTTTTCTCTCGGGCCACCTCGAACCGTCAACCTTATACTATGCGTCTAAGTCATCTCGCCAACTCTTCCCATGTCGACCTCGGCGTCCTCGTACATCTTCAGATACCCACTTTGTGGAGACAGAGCCCAGCGGTCAGAGTGCATGCGGTTCATGTTTTTTTTTTTTAGATTTCATTTTTTTTTTCAGAATATGGGACCGAGGCAGTGGCTGCTACAAGTGCAATATTGGCACGGTCAGCTGAACAATTCTATGCAGACTCGCCATTTTACGTCTTTATAAGGAATGAAAGAACTAAACTTGTGACCTTTAGTGCTGTTATATTTGATCCAACAAATTAAAGAGAACAAGCTAGAACAAACAATTAGCGACCGCATCAATTGCATCTCAAAATTATCATAACGTAATGATTTTAAAGTTCGTAATAGAATAAGAATAAGAAAAATGTCTAAGCTAAGAAATAAACTTTATATTTTACATACATTTACAACTATGAATATTGGATATAATATTTGTTATTGTTTTATCTTAATACATTACTTAATTGTTTATCTGTTATTCTTCAATCTCTCTATTTGCTCATTCAGAGTTTGTTTCCATTGTTCTTCAGAGATGCTTTGAGCCCATTCTGGGATTGAGGCTTGAGGCAAAGCAAAGTTCTCCATAGCTCTCATGACCTATAACAAAAAACAAATCGATAAAACTCCTTATAATATGAAACAATTGTTGACATGACATGTGATCATACCCTATCTAGCGAGAAATCTTTACATAGACTCACTAGTCTACATGGGGTAGACTAGTAAATTTATGTAAAGATTTCTCACATTTAAACTATTATATAACCGGAGTCCTAGGTTCTTGGCAATGAAAGTTTCATTACATCTTCCTAAAATCATTTTTCGTATTCATACTGCAATAGCAAAATATTACAGTTTTTGTGCACAGGTGTGTAAAACTGAGTAAGTACAGTAAGACTTCATTTTCGTACCATGTAAAGCACGGTTTTCGTTTTTTGCAAATCTATATATGTGTTTGTTACAACACTTATAACTCGAGAACGGCTGGACCGATTGCCATGGTTTTTGATTTGTTGGATTTGTTTCCGTCCCGAATAGCAGAATACATCTTAAATTTTTTTTTTTTATGGTAGGTGAAAAGTGTAGGGTAGGGTAGGGTAGAGTAGAATAATCTGTTGCCGGGAGCGAAGCCGCGGGCAAAAGCTAGTTTCAAATAAAAATGTATCACATTTTTAGTTTAATGCGTACCTACAAGTTATGTTATGCCTAGTTTAGACATGGACCCTGCCTCGCGGGCCTGAGCGGGGTTTCCCCGTCTACATAACGGCTACACAATGGAGATTGGTCAAGGCTGGCCCCAGATGTAAACTGGGCATAACATGTTAGTTAGTTTTTTTTTTATGGTAGGTAAAAATCATCGAATGACGAATCCTACTCTTGGGCAGAGCGGGAAACAGTGTAAGACTCTTACTGACTAAAGAACCTACCCTGTACCTTCCTTGCCTTATTCCCAGAGCCCCGGTGTAACGCTTTCGCATCAACCCTCAGCTCCGGGAGGCTTCGACCCTGCAGGGTCCCTAAGGTTTGCTGACAACTCCTTGAGGCGCGCGGGAACGGAGCGCGCCGTCGACGACTTAGGCTCGGTCTGGACTGCTACCAGCCGACCGCGCGGCGAGCTACCCATTGCTCACCATCCGCAAGCCAGTGAACATGTTAGTTAGTTACAGTACTTAATTATTACAGCTTATAAAATTTCGTTAAAAAGAAAAAAAATTAAACGACATTTAGCTAATTACAAGTTCTCGTGTATAGTGTCAGAATTAAAATTGAGAAGTGACATTAATATGGGAACTGATTTTTAAACACCCTAGGGCATCTAATATCTGGAACAAGTCCCTTTTGCACAGTACAGCTACCTTTTTTTTTTGTTGGACATAGACCTAAGATATAGTGAAAGTCAAATAGCAAACTTTAAGAAAACTTTTTATGAACCTAGTGGCAGGGATTTTAACACATTAAATTCTGGAAACACACAATAATTCATTTGTGTGCTAACAACCCACTTCTTGAGCCACTATTACTTATTTGTTTGACACATTGTTAACTTGTGTTCCGGTCCAGCGGCTGAGTAGCGAGTCCGGCTTTGAGTCTGCTTTAGTAAGCCGAGATTCCGATCCAGATTTCCCGTCACCGTAGGCGCGGGCTGGCGGATGGCGAGCAATGGGCAGCTCGCCTCATGGATTTGTCAGCATAATCGTAGGAACTGTGCTAAAGGGTTGAAGCCTACTGGGGCCCAGGGTCTCTTTCTGAAGAGAAGGCTTGGCTCCAGTGCGAAGAGCAAAGTAGGAACGCGGCGGGGTGTTTAGTCAGTAAGGGCCTTATCATACTAGCGGATTGCGAACGTCCTCAAAGCAGAGCGGGCGCGCAACGATTTCGTTGCGAACTCACAACGAACACGTCGCGCAAGCGCAGCGAATTTGTAGCGGACGCGCAACGAGATTTAAATTCGTCGATGTTTCGTTTTCGTCTCCGGCGTCTTCGAAGCAATAAAGCAAACAGCAGTGTTTCCTCGTCGGAATCCATTTTGTTACTGAGTGTATTGTCCGGCGATAATTTGCTACAAACACGCCACGACACACACACACATCGTGGCAAATGCATTACATTTGTAATGCATTTGCCACGAGTCCGCGATATCTTCGCTGAGCAGCCGCGGCGTGTTCGCGACGCATTCGTTGCGCGCCCGCTCCGCTTTGAAGACGCTCGCAATCCGCTAGTATGATAAGGCCCTAAGAGTCTGACACTGTTTCCCGCTCCGCTCAAGAGCGTAATTCGTCATTCATTGGACGATTTTTGCCCACTATAAAAAAGGTTATTTATTTTTTTTTAAGAATTTTATTTATTGTACGAGTCCAGAATTCTCGGCATTGAATAAGTAAAATATATAAAAAATATTAAAACTTATCTCACCTGTTGAGCCCGCTCATTGTCCATTTGAATAGCATCAGTATGCCTTGGTGCGCTCCAAACTTCTCTACTAAGGACGTTATCCATTGTTTCTATACTTGGCACATCAGCTGGTGGCGTTTCAGGATTCTATGAATAAAAAAAATGGTCTATAATGTTTATGTCGTAGCTAGATCTTAGTACCTACTTATTGATAACTTCATGATGTGAAACCGATTAGATTACTTAATATATATACCTGTTATATGTTTCTTTTTGTTTTACATAATTTGTACCTAATCAGTGTAATTGGCATTTTGTCGTTCTGGTTAATAAATAAATAAATAAATGATATGGTTAGTTTTGTTAGACCTGCCAAGATCGTTTAAATGTTAACACTTGATGGTATGACAATCCACATTTATCATCATCATTTCAGCCCAAAGACGTCCACTGTCAGATATAGGTGTTCCTCAAATGTTGCCACAACGATCGATCTTGTGCGTCTCATATCCATCGGATTCCCGCAACCTTCTATTTATTTATTTATAAAAACTTTATGCACCCGAGCCGGCCGGGCCTTGGTTCATCACCAAGGCCCGGCCGGCTTGGAGCGAGAGCTCGCCGCCGCCGATCACCCCCACAAGGGCACGACGTTGCTCTTCCCAAGCGGGACACACTTCAGCCGTGTGCTCCACCGTGTCCTGCGGGCTGGCCACACAGTGGCGAGACACCCGGGCGTCTCTTTCGCACGAATCTGGTGCAGGAATCTCCCGAGTTGTGAAAGAGGTGGACCTGGTGAGAATTGCGGGAATGTGGTGGATGCGAGACACACTGGACTTGGACCGTTCCTTGTGGCGACACTTGGGGGAGGGCTATGTGGCCTCCTCTAAGTGTGGAAGTCCTTCCGCTGAAATGATGATATGATGAATATGTGTTGTGAAACTTAACTATGTAAACTATGATACGATTTACTTAACTATGAACTTAGAAGGTGGTAAAAATAGTACTAGTGTCTCTGGTTTCACAAACTGTCGAGAATCAAAGAAACCCAGGTCATCAGTGACAGTTGGAAATACGCAAGTCTTCCAACTGTCGTAGAGACTCTGCAAAAGGATCGAAGCCTACTGGGGTGGTTTTAATACTTTTATGACGTAAGCAAAACCTGAAAAAAAATAAAGTTTAAAAACTAACACGACTACTTAAAAACACGCTCTAAAAAGTACGAAACAAGAAAACAAGAAAGCCGTGGTCGTATACCACTTTTTTTTATTTATTATTCTTATGGCATACGACCACGGCTTTCTTGTTTTCTTGTTTCGTACTTTTTAGAGCGTGTTTTTAAGTAGTCGTGTTAGTTTTTAAACTTTATTTTTATTTAACATATTTTGGAGTTCTAAATAGGTTAATCTTGGGTTCATTGATTTCTCAGCCCATGAATACAGGTAAAGTCACAAGCAAATGCTAGTAATATATATATATATTCAAAATGTACAAGTAAAGCGCTTTCAAATGATACCAAACACGGCATATTTATCTTAACTTTATTTTTTTACTTCGTATGTTTTGTCCGCTAGAGGGCGCCACATTAGATTTTGTGAAATCCCATATAGCCTATAACCAGCGGACAATTAAGACGCTTCTAATGATATGTCATTTGTCGAATTCTGATAAGTAGTTTAGAAGTTACGAGGGAACAGATGAACATCCATACCCACATACATACATACATACAGGTCAAAATCATAACCCTCCTTTTGCTTCGCCGTAGTCGGGTAAAAATGGTTTTTACAATCCTACTTTCACGCAGGCGAAGTTGCTGGCAAAAGGATCTATTTGTTTGCATGGCCATGGGGGTCACGTCAAATAATATTGGCTTCTTATCTGTGTCCGACGCGGCGACACCGCCTAATAGAGATGCTTAGGGCGCCTTTAAATTAGCGGCAACGTGCCGCGCGACTGCAGCACTGATCTCGCACTGTTTTGTTTTTCATATATTAAAAACAAATGCTGCAGCTGCCACAGCAGCATTGGTGTCGCGCGGCAGTAGCACGTTTTTATTTATTTGAAACTAGCTTTTGCCCGCGGCTTCGCCCGCGTACATAAAATATAGCCTATGTCACTCAGGAGTAAAGCAGCTTTCTATTGTTGCTAAAATTTTTCCAATCGGACCAGTAGTTCCAGAGATTACCTCCTACAAACAAAAAAACAAACTTTCCCTCTTTATTATATTAGTGTAGATGTAGATAACAAAGCTGTGCGACAGCAGCATTGCAACCGAGCTGCAACTTTGCAGGTAATTGGAAGGTACTCTTAAATCACCTCTGTATTGCAACATGTGAATGTTGCCCTAGGCGGCCCATACAGAACTATTCTAAGTAAACTACATAGTGTCCCTCACAGCCTATACAGAAATTCTGAAAAATTTAAGTAGTGTTCAACTAGTTAAAATTAATAATTTGAATATTTTTCAAAGTAATAACTTTAACATGATCTTATTTAGTAAAAACATGTGAGGTGGATATCTAATTACTTCTCCTGGGCTTGGTGGAGCAGGAGTGTGTGTGTGTGTCGGACTTTTAATGTCTAAAACCGCAGCTGTATCTTTCAGTTGCCCTTGGTGTTCTAGGATCACAGGTTAACTTTTCAGAAAATCTGTGGTGGTGTTTGAAACAAAGATTTTTGGTTGTAGTAAATCATACATTCCTATTTTTTTCACATACAATTTCTCCTCCACCTCCACAGAGATCAAACTTATTGCCTCCATACCCTCTAAAATGGCCTTCATTATCACCCTAGTTTGCAAATATCATGATGCCAGCAGGTAAGTTTGTGTACCATAAAATACCACCTTGATATGATTTTAAAATCAGGTATTAAAATTCCCACCATTACATTCACACTATCAAGTTATGTTTCTGCTACCAAATAATCATTTACTTGAGTTAAACTGCTTTAATTCATTAAGCCCCAAGCAAGCGCCGGCGCTCGAATATTGTTCTTTAATTGTGTCTGTAATTAAGGCAGTCAAAATGCTAAGATGATTGCAGTGCAATTAAAATTTAATTAAATTCAGACCAATGCAGAATTTATATATATTTTTTATAGTAAAGAACTATTTATTTAGAACCTACCTCTGCGTCATCATCGCTTTCATGTTCTGAGAGCGCCTGTTCCGGGCCTTGCGCCAAAGGCTCGTACCCGAAGTATTCATGTTCGTCGTCGCTATCATCGCCATGATTTCCGTTCAGTATCAATTCGTTTCTAGGGGGCGGAACTAGCTCGTGAGGATTGTTCTCCGGAGGATCAGGACCATCACACACCATTTTCTTGCGGTACTTTTCGGATTACTTACAATAAATTAAATACGCAATCACGTTACGACGAGACAAAGCTCTAAACGTATGAGAAATCCACAAGAATATTTAATTTAATTTACTGTAAGTGTATATTGAAAAGATGATGATGATGAGTGCAGATTATTTTAAAGTTAATTTAATAATAGGCCTGTAATGAAATTGGGTTTCAGGTTTGTTTAAATATCTATAAGTTTTATATAGTGAAATTATTAAACTATTGAACGAACGAATGACAACATTGACAACTAGTTTGTTTGTTTGTGACACTGACAGGTAATTGCTTTTTAATTTATTTCTTGACCATGTATACGAAGTCTTTTAGCCGGTGCAAGACTAGGTTATTCCCATAAAAAACGCTAATTTCATTTGTAAGGACTAAGGACCTAATATTTAGGCAGGTTTCACAGATAATTCGGAGTTACTAGTACTTTGCCGCCGACCGATATGTAGAAATTATCTACAGCATCAATAAAATTAAACGCTGCTATGATAAAAATTATAACAATTTATCTAAATGGTTAGGCTCTTGTCAAATTAAACGTGAAAGAAAGGGGCAGACTACATTTTTCTCGTTGTTTCGCTAGGTTTTGTAATTATATATTTTTGATTTTTCCCCTTTTGCTTGCACACTTTAAAGTTTGTAATATTCCTGCGTAATCAATCCATTTCGTCCGTAGGTTGTCCGTAGGCCAATGTTTTAAATCTTACCCCTAAAGAAACATTGTATTTTGGCCTTAGAGCATTTACATGGTCTAAAATTGTGGCCCGCTTTACGCGAAATGCCACTTTTGTAATCGTAGAACAGCTCTATAAAAAGTTTTCGTTTTGGTAGGGAATTAGCAAGTTTGGCAACAGTGCCAGCGATAAGGCAAGTGTTGAATCAATGGGTACGGTGATAGTTGTTACTTTAAATAATAAAAATTTGTACCTTTAATTGTTATTGTAATATTAGGGTCATCGTCCTGTAATGTCAGTGGATCGTCGTTGTCTTTTTGCTTGTCTTGTCAATTCAATTGTTGTCAATTGTCATTTTCCCTAAAAAATATGTCATCTTGATCAGTTGATCGTAGGTACTGTCTTGCTTTCAGAATTACAGATCAGATACATTTGACACTAAATTAAATATTTTTGAAGATAGAAAAAATATTGAAAACTTAAAAATTATATGCATTGAGCGCATTGTTTTAATTAATCACCATAGGTTCTTCATGGCATAAAACCTTCCTGCTGGGAGTTTGCCTTCCTGCAATCATGGCTTGGCGAAGTCATGGGGTAAATAATGCAGATATGATCAGAAACTTGCGAGGTAAGAATTATTTGTTTCTTAATTCTATTATGTATTGTGTGTGCGCACTTGGACCAACGAAAGCACCAGCATTCTCTACAGAATGAAAGGTCTTGAAACCGAAAATCCGAATAGGCTAGCCAGTAGAACCAGATATTTGTTTAAAAATGCCCGCAATTTGCCACAGCCTATGCTTTAAACTTATAACCAGTGTCTGCAATCTGCTAGTTTCCTGAAGAGGTGGAAAGTAAATTGTATGGTTGCATTTCTGAAGAGGGTGTCCGTTGAATCTACAGTTGGGTTTAGGCTTGCTGCAGTGTTGTTGTAGATGCTAGCAAAGGTACTGGAAACTGTTATGCATTACAACATATATGTATAAGAGGCTGACTTTTGACTACTAAGAATTACCAATCTCAATCTTTTCTGTCACAGTGGTAAACAGATGCTGCTTAATTTGATTCCATAAAAGCATTTGACTTGTTGATTATGACACATTGCTTTCAAAGTTAGCTGGTGTTGGTTTGACCCCACATTCACTTCAGTTTTTGACCAGTCAAACTTTATTCTAAGTACCTAGTCCAGTCAAAGAGATAGATAATAGAGAAAATAGAACTAACTTTATCATACATCAAAATAGGAACAATTCCACAGAAACTTATATTTATGGGCGCAATGGTGGTCTTATCGCTGATAACAATATCAGACAACCCAAGGATGGAAATATGTGGATTATGCGGGATATGTGTCACAAGATCACAAATGAGTCTGGGCAGTAACCTTGGTCATTTGGGGTTCCTCATTGAAGTACCAACCAGAATTATTTAGTCCAAGTATCAAACTGTTTATTGTTGGTCAAAAACCTTAAATTATCTTTCACAGTAAGGAGTAGTGACACTTGTGTCAGGCTACAGAGGTACAGTCTGTGCCCTTAGTTACCAAACCCACCATCATGAGTTAGACCAAAGAAAATGTCTTGCAAATCAATAGCTTCAAGTGTGTGACAATCACTATTTCTTGAGTACATAATCCAATCTTGTTTTCCAGCCAATGGCATCATTAAATCTGATACTGTAGCAAATGCTATGTTAGCTGTTGATCGAAAAAATTACTGCCCCTATGCACCATACCATGATTCACCACAATCGATTGGATACTCGGCCACCATTAGTGCCCCACATATGGTAATGTACACTTTACTCAAATTAATTTCACCTATATTATTCTTTAAACTGCACATGTTTGATAAATATTTCTGTTTGGCTAAACCATTTACAAAGAATTTTAATAGAAATTTGTTTAGCTGATGCTAATCAGTTGTTTTTTTTTTGTGAATATTAAGGCATGTAGGTATTTGAGCAATTATATTATTAGCAATAACTTTGTTTTAGCATGCCCATGCATTAGAAAGGTTAAAAAACCAACTTATCCCAGGGGAGACAGCTTTGGATGTAGGATCTGGATCTGGATACCTCACAGCCTGTATGGCTATGATGGTTGGGGAGACAGGAAAAGTCGTTGGTATAGAGCATATAAAAGAGCTTGTTACAATGGCCACCAAAAACATTAAGAGAGATAATGCAGCATTACTTGAATCTGAAAGGGTAAAATTAATTGGTAAGTTGTCTTACAGTTATTATAATTAAGATAAATTTACAGTTACTGTAGGTACACAAAGAGGCCGGTAGAGCCCTAATGCCAGGTTTTACTGACTGAATTTTTTTGAATCAATGGAAATCTATGAAAATAAATAAAAGAGAACTCCATGAAAATTAATTAAAACTGATCATAATGACCTACCGCCAAAAAAGATGTCGCGACACGGTGAACTGAGTTCCGGCGGGATCTCGCTATGGTGAAAATAATGGCGTCAGCGACTATTGCAACCCAGGGCTGGGTACGCCACAATTATGGCGATAAGTCTCCTCTTTAAGGTATAGCTGGAAAGACCTCATGGTGGCTTCACCTTCTCCAAGACGCTGATTCTCACCGGGCACTGTAAATTTCGGGAGGTACCTACAACCTAAAGTGACGCCCGATCTCTATATCCGTCCAACGCAGGCGCGGGCTTGCAGACAGTGAAAAATGGGTAGCTCGCCGTTCGATCGTCCAGTAACCTTTCGAACCGAGCCCAAGTCGTGCGCCTCAAGGATTTGTAGGGGCCCAACCTGCCTCACCGGCAGGGTCAAAGCCTACTGGGGCCCAGGGTCATCACTACTGATTAAATCTTAATAACTTTCGTTCATTAACTTTTATTTTATCGTCAAATCTAGAATTAAGCTGAAATTAACTTTTATTTTATCGTCAAATCTAGAATTAAGATGAAATTAATATCACCGATCCATCAGAAGTAGACGGCATTAAAAGCGACTTTTTTTTTATTGAAAATTGGGTTTTAAAAAAGTCAAGTAAATAAAAAAACTAGCAAACATTTTTTTTTTTAAGTTGGCGATGGTCGTCTTGGATACCCTTCTGATGGGCCATATAATGCAATCCATGTAGGTGCTGCTGCCCCCACACTTCCACAAGCAGTAAGTTATTTTTTTTTAGATTTTTCGTTATATTGCTAAAACCTACATAAAATTAACAAGTCCAAACATAAAACCGTGTAGATAAAAACCTATAATTACAATATTATTACAATACATATTATATGGAAACTAGACTTGAAAGTTATATTTGATCCATGTTACGCGACGCACACAACGTCGTTCTGCGTGCAAATCAGGCGTGTTACGTCGGTTTAATGTATAGGTACGGTGCTAGCTTTAGTATGCAGTTAGCATGCAATATTAATGAGTGTGTTTAACCCACCTGTTTTGTTACAGTATAACTAAACATACGATTTGAATTATTTGTACTTTATTGTTCCTAATAAATTTAACTTAATTTAAATTTAACGCACATGTAACTACGATTTTTTTTATGCTTATGTTGTTAGGAGGACCCTTGAGTAATATGAATAGTTAACATCCATTTTTGCAACCCTGAGAACCCTGTATTACCCTTTTTTTCCTCATGGATGTCCTCCACCCTGGGGTAGGTGGAGGGGTCTGTCAGACTCTTACTGACTAAAACCACCCCGGTGTTCCCTCGTACACTTTTATCGGAGGCTACGGGTGCCCTACCTCAAGTTGCTCAAAAAACTGCGAAATTTTTACATGTTTCAGTTTTTTCAAAAAAACCTTACTAGGAGATAACACTGAGTTTTTAGGGTTGAAAACTACTCTTAAGAAACCTAACAACATATAAAAAAATCGTAGAATGTCTACATACCTATATTGATTGACCTATAAAAGATAGGGTACAATAAAATATTGAAGAGTTGTTGTTAAAATTTATATCTTTTTTACAGTTAGTAGATCAACTAAAACCTGGCGGTAGGCTTGTTGTACCGGTAGGACCGGAGGGTGGAGAACAACATCTCACTCAGGTATTTAGTACGCTAAGGCTACGTTTTTGAATTGAGTATAACATATTAAGAATGTCTCAAACCCTACACTAGAGTTTTAAAAATACTCAACTTTAAATGTCTAGTTCAGAAATTGGCGTTATTTGTTGAAATAACTTTGAGTATCCATAGTGTAAGTTTTTCTCTTCACTTTAAGGTTGACAAGGCAGCTGATGGTACAACTACCGTCAAGAAACTAATGAGTGTCATCTATGTACCGCTGACCGATAAGGATCATCAATACCGTGAGTGATGATGATAAAATATGTATGTCACTATTCATGTTATTTTGGGAAAATAAGCAATATTTAGTATCTCACATTTTCTCTTATTGACCTCATATATTTTGGTTTTTTATCCCTGGGTAAAGAAAACATAAATGAAAACATTTGAATTCTGTTAACTTTCTTAATTAATTGATAATTTATAATCGGCGTTCTGATTGTAAAGTGAACATGTTGCCTAAGGAATACTACTTGTTGAATAAAGGTATTTAAAAAAAATGCAATTGTTCCGGGCTTTCAATGGTAACCGAGCGAGCGGACCTTTTTTCTGACATGAAAAAAAATATGAACCAATCCAGTGATGTTCAATCGATCGTTAAGATGGTAACAAGGCAAAGAAATCCTCCTACAAGTTTATTTGTGTAAACCATTAAGCCTTCCCATGATATCTACACTGAGTGAGAGAATACTGTTGCTTAGCATTAATAGTCGAACAACAAAAGACTATTCCTGAGCATCAATTTGGTTTCCAATCACCATAGAACTATAGAACAAGTACACAGAGTGGTTCACGGAATTGGACAAAAATTAGAAACTGGAGTATTGCGCATTTGGTTTGCTTGTTATACAAAAACCTTTGAGCGAATGTGTCACAAAGCTCTCTTATGTAAACTTGCTTACTACCCACTGCATACTTGCTGCTCAAATCTTACCTGGCTGGGGTACTGAATGGTCCTAGTAAAACCTGAGTCTGCTTTCGCTTGTAGGAGCTGGAATACCCTATGGCTCAGTACTGTGACCTATTCTATACTGCACTGCTGATCAATGCATATTTATTTCAAGACAAATTGTTACTGAAACCTATATTGATGACTCTGCAGTAGTTTCTTGCAATAAGATCCTATCAGTAAACCACAAAACTCCAAGAATACCTAGAAGTTATTGAATCATGAATGAAAAAGTGGAGAATCGGGCAGCCATATACACTCCGATTTTATAGCTATATATAATATAAAATCCATATGGGCATTTGGTAGAAACAAAAAAACAAACTACCTCTTTATTATATTAGTGTAAAAATCCATATGGGCATATGGTAAAGAACCCTGGGCATAGATATAACAGAACGGCAGCACTGAAACATATGGAGATACTATGGCAATGTTTCTGAAACAAAATACCTACTAAAGAACTTGATCTAACAAAAACACAAGGAACATAGAATTAGTTGAGTATTATTCTGCCGCGCTTATGATAATGGCAGTAAATCAAATTTTGGTCGATATTGAGTTAAGTATATAAGGTGCTTTTAAAATATCTGCCACGGTTTTAATTAGAGATAATATTGAGTTTAAAGATTACAATAGTGAAGATAAAATATTAATAATTTGTTTTTTATTTTTTCATACAAAAAATGTTACACGTATAAATTTTGGCTCACTTATTGCATAAAACCATACCGTACACTTGATAAGCTGTTGCCGTACCGCGCCGTAAAACACCGCGCCATTCATAAACTGTTGCCATTCTTTTCAAACGCATGCCGCCTGCGCACCGGCCATTCGGTAGTCACTGCGCAGCCCCGGCCGCCACCCCTCCCCCGCGCGCACTACCCCGTTCGCCGCACGCGCCAGCCGAGCCGACCACCCGCTCGCCAGTCAGCCCCAGTGTTGCCAACTGCACCGTAATTACGGTAAAAACACCGTAATCAGAAAAGATTTACCACCTACCGTAGGATTATAATTACAGGAGCAAAATACACCGTAATACCCAATGAAGAGCGTATTTATTTTAAATGTTGTAGATAAATATGATTATCTATTTACAAAAGTAATTTTAGCGAATTTTAATTATATTTTTTTTAGGGGCATTTTCCTTTTCTCCTACCGACAACACTGTTTTATGCTTCGAGAATTCCCCAATAGCGCGGTACCGTAATTACACGAAAGAATTCGGTGGTACTGTATGTATTTGGACCGACGATCTGGTGAAGGTCGCGGGAAGCCGCTGGATGCGGACAGCACAGGACCGATCGTTGTGGAGATCCTTGGGGGAGGCCTATGCCCAGCAGTGGGCGTCGCTCGGCTGACATGATGTATGTATTTAAATTTTAATGTATACTTAGAACTTTTTAATTTACCTAGTTTATTTGTATCTTAATCGACTGACATTTCATTCAGATTAGGTACTAAAAGTTTCATGTGTTGTGTTGTGTAAGATCTGAAAATTTTACAAGATGAAGAGTGACTCTGACCCCTTACGTTATACTAAATAAACAAGGTAATTCTACCGTATTTCAAATATACGTATATTACAACGTAATTTCGGAAAATCTACCGTATTTTTAGAAGAATTCTACCACCCGCTGGATTTCAAACTTGGCAACACTGGTCAGCCCCCGCCCGCTCGGAAGTTAGTATCAGCGGATAGTGACGGGAATTTCGCGCGCGCTCTTATTAAAAATGCCTCGTAGACGTCGTAGGTATTCCAATCAACAATATCTTGAAATGGTTTTGTGCTACCGCGAGTGTAACTCCATGACATGTACGTAAGCGTGCTTACATGTGTGTGCAATGCAGAGGTGGACTTGTACAACAGTTTTGTAGATAAGTACCTAGGTAGGGAATGTGAAAATACGGTGAAATTATTGTAAATAAGATGATTAACTTTTAAACACGCCAAGTTACTGTAATTTATCGTTATTTGATATTAATCTAAGTAAGTACCAATTGATTACGATTCTTACACTAACTTGACAGTCCAAAGCCTGTTTTAACGTGTGATGGGAAGTTTATCATCTTATTTGTGTCGGTTTTTTAGAAGAATACAGTAACTGGTAAGTAATTACACTTTTAAAACACTTCTTTGCCTGCGTATTATTGCGTACCTAGTGTATTAGATAGTGACAAGCTAGTCAGCTGATTTTATTTTCATTCATAGAACAGATAGAAAGAGATAGCAGTTGTTTCATTGAAGAAGCTACACTTTGTGAACCACGTTGTGCAGAATAGAGTCAATATTTATTTAACTACTTTATTTTTTCAAATTGGATTAACGGTTCCGGGGTACGAAATCTCTTCACTATTGTAATCTATATACACAATAGTATCCCAGATTAAAACCCTGGCAGATATTTTAAAAGCACCTTATATATTTGGAATGTAGAGATCGAGATCTACATTCCTGTATACTTAACTCAACATCGACCAAAATTTTACTTACTGCCATTATCATAAGCGCGGCAGTATTAATAATCCCCTCTATTCGAGTTTGTAGAAACAGTTTACAAGTTTTATAAGCAGAGATTTCAGCAACACAAAAAAAATTAATAACTCTGTGATACTTTTGTACTCCTCGAAATCTACCCGCAAGAGAGCGGCAAAGGCAACGACGCACGCGCCGTAGCCGTCGCCACCGCGATCCCGGCGATATCTGGCCATCGCGGACGGTGAGCAATGGGTAGCTCGTCGTCCGGTCGTCTGGTAATAGTTCAGATAGAGCCTAAGTCGTCGACGGCGCGCACTGTTGCCCGCGCCTCAACGAGTTGTCAGCAAACTGTAGGGGCCCTTCAGGGTCGAAGCCTCCTGGAGCCGAGGGTTGGTGCGAAAGCGTTATACCGGGGCTCTGGGAATGAGGCAAGGGAAGAACGGGGTAGGTTATTTAGTCAGTAAAAGTCTGACACTGTTTCCCGCTTCGCCCACGAGCGGGACTCGTCATTGGATGATTTTTACCTAACATAAAAAATAAAATATAAAAAAAACCGCAAAAGAGCGCATAGTGTCAAAATGAACACGTTATAACGAGATGTCATGAAAATATGCATTAGTTAAATTTGCTATAGATATCTTATTAAACTTTATGTCGGGACTTTTCAGGAATGAAACTGAAAGCTGAACATTTAAAAAAAAAAATTTCAAAAAATGGTTTGTATTAATTAAAATTTATAGGTAGGTAGGTATTGATTAGTGTTGTACTTGTGCAAGAGGACTTGGCATGAAGGCAAGATGTACATAGGAATATTCAGGAGCGTAGCTACCGCCGTATCAAAGATACGGGGCCCCGTGCTACTGGGTCCACGATGTAGGCAAAATTTCGACAACCGTTTCGCAGGCTAAACCAAGCATTTCAAACTAAGCACTTTTTGACGTGACAACGTCTTAAATTAGGTTGCGGCTGGGAGTCACTTATGAAAAAGTGTAACGCTCGGTAACGTTACGATGAGTCACCGAACGAGAGAGAGGCCCGCCGAATGCCTTGCGTCTCTCTCCCACTCAACTATGATCGGTCTGCCGCGCGCGCAGCACTAGAGAATTAGGACGTTGTCACGTAAAATCTTCGCCCGTAAAACCGACTTTACAGGCAACCATTTTTTTTATACGGGGTCCCTGTTTGACTAGCTACGCCACTGGATATACACGCCTACTGACAATTAGGCGTTTATAGAAAACCTTTAGTATTACAAACACCATCGGACTCAGATATCATATTGTATATCACACTCGTTTTAATAAAATGTTAAAATACAGCTTAATGTGTTACCTATCACATATCAGCCAAGTCATCATGCAATCTTCAAATAAGAAATGACATATACTTAATTGAATAGAAAAATAATTACCGAAATCTATTATTATTAGTAACACAATAAGTGGTCATTTCTCACACATAATTTCATTAATAATAAAAACAAATAAAGCCGATTGTATGTATTTGGTTTTCACTCCATCAGGTTCCTCCTCGTCATCAGTATCATCGAATGTGTCTTTGATTACCGTCATCGGCGGAATCTTCTTAATAGATTCTTTAGGAAAACTTTTCGGTAATATGATCTTATTGATTGAAGTAGATATTGACATGTAGGTAGGTATCCTACCCATGCAAAACCGGTCAAAATTAAAAACTGTTTTTTTTTCGGGTTTCCTACACTAAAAAAAAAGAATTTAAACTACCGTTTTTTATTTTATTTATTAAAGCCATTTCAAATTAGTTGAAATGCAGGTCATCATATAGACGACGGGGACGGGACGGGTGTGTAATGATTAAAAATTTTCAAGTTGTATGTACAACTTGTATATTTTTTTAAATAGACATCTATTCAAAATAATCTATCATCTATCTATTCATAATAATAATGATGATCAACATGTGGGATGTAGACTCGGCTGTCATTGTGCTGATAGTTGTGACCGCCAATGGCCTTATAGCCAAAAGCTTCGACGACCATCTGTCGAAGCTGTCGTTGCACTGTTGGATCAAGGGCCTGATACAGAAGGCAGTACTCCTTGACACGGCTCGTATTGTGAGGAGGTTCCTGTCTCTGGAGCCCTAACCACCGGTAGCTTGGACCCTGCTCCCGACACCGGCGGACTACTGCTTTTTATATTTTTAAATGTTTTTTTTGTATGTGTTTTTTAAGAAAATATTTAAAAATGTAAATAATATGTTTAAAAAAAATAAATAAAGATGATGATCATAATTATATTCTGTTACTTATAAATAAAAAAAATCTTCACAAAACAAATATAATACTCTTATAATAATTTTGTATGTATTTAGATTTAAGTCTAACTAAAAAATCAATATATACATAAGTACATACTTCTACTTAAAACATCCACCTTAAGTCTTATAAGCTTAGGTCTTTAAGCTTTCGGGTCACGCGTGTCTATCGGTTTATGCATTGGTAATAATTTTTTAAGGATTTCTAAATTTTGTCCAATTTCCTCCAATACAGATTATATTATACAGACCACCATTTGAAGGTCTAAGCTAGGCTAGTGTCATCAGCCTTAATAAAGTCTGAATTATTCGCTAGAAGCCATGCCTCATGACCGGGTGTTGAGACTTGCTAGAAAAACCCAGGTAGGATATGAAAAAGAAAGTGTCTGTAAGACTTTGCTATGCAGTCTAGGATAGTATCTTATGATAACTTAAGCTTAAGTGTTTAAGCTGACATTTTCACCCCCTACCAAACCATTACTGTTGACGCGTAATGACCACTCAAGACCCGACCAACAAGTTAGAGGTTTCTTTATAGCTATGAGCATATATCCTATCATTTTGTTGTTGTAATATTCTTCGATTGTGAAAGTTTTCTCATCGATAAAAATATTTTCCGTGTTTTCATCAGCATATCGAACAAGCAAACGTACTTATTGATATTTTTAGTCTATTAGATTTAAGTGACCCGTTTAAGATGTTGATGTTGGCCTCGAGTATGCCTCCTCCCCTAAAGCTACGTCCGTAGTGACAAACATCATGCCGACACCGCGAGATTTGGTCTACTTCCTTCGTAGGCTTCAATCGGTTACTATTACTAATCTATTTGTATCGTAAAGTATTGAGTGAAAGTTTCTTTTCATTTTCAGTTCATTTTATCTCTAAATTGAACGCCCTACCACATACTAAGGCTTTCAGTGTAGGTACAGTTCCGAGTCCCGGGACTAAAAATTCGATACTCGGAAAAGTCTAGGGATTCCCAAGAAAATCGAGATTGGTTGAAAAGTAAGAATATTATTCAAATGCATTTACGCAATCAATACAAAATTATAATATTATTAACATTCAGTATTCCAATCTTGTTTTAAAGTTTTTGCTTAAGACTCCTCTTGACAATGATAAACAAATGAACCTCAAAGTAGCGACGTTGAGAGATCAAGATCGTAGAAGAAACAACTGTTCGTGAACGTGGACAACGGAATGGACGTTCCAGGTCAAGATCTAGAGGCGCACGACCAAGAATGACCTCTGAAGACCCCAATTAGTTTTGCAAGTATTGTTTCCGGTATTGGACTCGTGCATGCAAGTTTGAAAAACCGTGAATATGGAACTAATTCGGGTACCTACATTCTGTGAGAGAATACCGAACTCTCAAAGCAAAATTTGGTTTCTAGTGGATTCAAGCGAGACAAAAACAAGGATGAGTTTACGAAATAAGTACAAATTATTGCAGCCAGCAGCAAATCACTAGTTAATGATATAGTGCAGCCGCTTTCTGTTAATAGTTTCGAACCCAGAAAAGCATGCAGATTGTGATTCTCGATGTCTGTTGGTCCATTTTTTGTTAGGATCCTGTATCTCAAGAGGAAAAAACAGAACCCTTATTATACATTTTGTTGTCCGTCTGTTTGTCTGGCATGACCCGGGATCGCCCCCTGGAGAGGTATCGTTTTGAAAATTAAACCTTAGTTACCACTCAAGTTTCTACCAACGTCCCTTGAAGCTGTGAAAAAATCAAACTACAAAATCAACGAAAAAAAATATAAAGCCGCAAAAAAACTTAAATTTTGACACTCAATGTAATCAAAATTTATAGGGTCCTCCCTGTTGACCTAGAATCCTGAAGTTTAGCAAGGTCTTATAGCTTAAATGTAGGAAAAAATCAGAAAACTGTAAATTGGTAATTCATCATCATCATCATCCTAGCGGTATTAGTCCCGGTTGCCAACCTTGGCTTTCACCTCGGTGCCCGGGGTCCGCTTTCTTGCTAAGACGCCTCCACTTCGCTCGGTCTTTCGCGTCCTTTGCCGTAAGCCCATTGGCACGCATATCGTCCCTTACGACGTCGATCCAACGCCTCTTAGGCCTTCCTCGTCTCCCGGGTCCCGGCGGAGGCGGCATGGCAAGGCATCTGTTACCCACGTAGTCTGCCGGTTTTCGTAAAACGTGGCCATACCAACGTAAGCGACCCTCCTGCAGTTTGTCCGCTATGTCACGGACCTGAAGGCTGCCCCGGATGCGGGAGTTTTTAATGCGGTCTTTCCGCGAGACTCCAGACATCCAGCACAGCATATTCATTTCCGTGACACGCAGGCTCTGCTTGTGCCGCTCAAGTACAGGCCACGCTTCACTGCCATACAAAAGGACAGGCCTAATGATGGTCTTATAGACCTGTCCTTTGAGCCTAACCGGCATTTTGGGGTCACAGATAACCCCCGCCACCTCACGCCATTTCGCCCAGGCCGCCGAGATACGAGACTCGACGTCGCAATCGACGTCCCCGGACTCGTGGAGCACCGATCCCAAGTACCTGACCTGTTCCGTGCGCTTGACTGTGTCTTCGCCAATGCGAACAGGAGCAGCGTTTGTTGTGTTACAGGCCAAGTACTCGGTCTTCGCCGCATTAATCTTCAGACCGCCATTTTCCAGCGATTCCTTCCACGCTGTCACACGTCGAACCAAGCGCCCACTGTCCGAGTCCGCCAGCGCGATGTCGTCTGCATACATGAGCAGCCATGGCGGCTGCTCATGTAAGTCCCTGATGTTAGAGGCCAGCACGTCCAGCACCACGCTGAACAGAAACGGACTAAGGACAGAGCCCTGATGAACTCCAACGGTGATGGGGAAGGGATTCGTATCGCCAACAGCGGTCCGAACCACAGAACCGGAGTCTCGGTACATGTCTCGGATGATGTCAACATAGGTCTCGGGCACTCCTTTGGATCTCAGCGCCCACCAGATCACATCACGGGGGACACAGTCGAAGGCCTTCTGCATGTCTAGGAACAAGAGGTGCAGAGGCGTATTCTTCGATCTGTATCCCTCCATGGTAACCCTTAGGGCAAAGATGGGGTCCATGGCGCCATGGCCTGGTCGAAACCCATATTGACATCCCGAGACGGTGCACTCCTGTCGGATCCGAGAGTCAATCACCCGCTCGAAGAGCTTCATGGTGTGGGACATAACCTTAATCCCACGGTAGTCGCCACACTCCTGCACCGAACCCTTGCCTTTGAAGACTGGAGTGATAATACTCAGTCTCCATTGACTCGGGATCTTTCCGGTGAGGAGCATGCGGTTAAATAGGTGGGTTAAGATGCCCACACCACGAGGTCCCATCGCCTTCCAGGCTTCAATAGGGACTCCATCGGCACCGACAGCTTTCCGGTTCTTCATGCGGCGAAGAGCCACATGCACTTCTTCAGGCGTAACCGGGGGCACAAGTCCCTGATTTGGAGGGAGAACCGGAGACAGCACCTCTTTGTGCTGCTTGTTCAGCAGCTCGTGGAAGTACGAGCGCCATCTCTCCTTCACCGCGAGGTCCTCGCATAACAGATTGCCGTCAGGGTCTCTTACACAGCGGCACTTAGTGATATCCAGTGCCGCTTTGACCCTGGAACGTGCCAACTTATAAATAAGCTTTTGCCCCTTAGACGAATCCAACTTATCATAAAGTGGCTGTAAGTGGTCTCGTCTGGCTCTGGCTACGGCCCTCTTGGCGGCACGTTTTGCAGCTCTGTATGCGTCGCGGTCTTCGGGAGATTTGGAAGCTTGCCACGTTTTGAAGAGAGCTTTCTTCTCTCTGATCTCCCTCTGGACTGTGTCATCCCACCACCAAGTTTCCTTGTCACACTTGCGGCCGCCCCTGGACAAGCCGAGCACCGACTTTGCCGCTTTAGTGATGGCAACCTGAATCCTGTCCCAGTGGCTTTGCACCGGTTCGCCATCGGTTCCATCGCACTTATCGCCGATGGCCGACGCGAACGACTGAGACGTGGCTTCATCTAGTCGCCACCACCGTATTCGGCGTTGTTGGCGCTCAACAAACTTGACCTTAGGCTTGACGCGCAAGTCCATGACAAGGAGACGGTGTTGTGCAGTGAGACTCTCGCCGGGTATGACCTTGCAGTTGGCTACCTTACTGATGTGGTGCCTCCGTGTGAGTAAGAAATCGATTTGGGTAGCGTACCTCCCGCTCTTGTAGGTAATCAGGTGTTCGGGCTTCTTTTTGAAGAATGTGTTCACGATGGCAAGGCCGGCAGCCGCACACATTTGGAGGATATTCTCCCCCTCCGCGTTACGGCTACCGTATCCAAAGCCACCGTGAACATGCTCAAACTCCTTGCACCTGTCACCCACATGACCGTTCAGATCACCACCCAAGACGGATTCCCTGTGACAACGGGATGCCACGAAGCACCCCACCGAGTTGATCCCAGAACGCAGCCTTTTCAGTGTCGCTGCAACCGACCTGAGGTGCGTAGGCACTTATCAAGTGGGTTACAACCCCGTCAATAAGCACACCTACGACCATAAGCCGATCACTGTAGCGTTTCACCTCCAGGACTGCGTCTTGAAACTCCTCGGAGAGTACAACGGCCACCCCGTTCTCCCCACCGGCTGCACCCGTGTAGATCAGCTTGTAGCCATTACCTATGAGCCGGGACCTGCGGCCTTTCCACCGAGTCTCCTGCAGGAATGCCACGGCCACCTTTCGCCTGAGAAGTACATCGGCTAACTCTCTCGCGCGTCCGGTCAGCGTGCCAATGTTGAGGCTGGCGAAGCGGATTTTCCGGGTTGGGGCTCGCGTCTTTGGCCGTGTTCGCCCCATACACGGTAGCCCTTGCCCACTTGCCACAGGAGTCGGGCGAATCTCCTGCGCGCCGTTTTGCGGCGGCGCCCTATCCGTGGCAACATTCTTTCTTTTCTTGACCATTTTTTAGTGGCTATTTGTGGCCTTTACAGGAGCGACTGCCGTCTGACCTCCCAACCCTAAAAGGGAAAGCCAGCGCCAGAGCCTCATCTGCTGTACGGCAGGTGCCCCAACTTGCAGGGGAGGTTGACTTGGGCCCCGAAGATCGTGGTGGGGCCCCATATGCACCCAAATTATTTTTTTAAATAAATTTTTAGTAAATTGGTAATTACTTCACAAAAAGAAAACTTTTTACGATTCAAAACGTTATTTGCTAATTGAACTATTTTCATAGACAAAGGTGTACGGAACCCTCAAAACGCGAGTCAGACTCGCACTTGGCCGTTTTTCTTTTATACACCACACTTCTTAGATATCTCGTAAATGCACTGAATGCTTTGAAATAATTTTATTGAATGAACGAACAATTAACAAACCTGTGATTTCGGAAATTAAGACTATATCGAAATACGAGGAGTGGCAGGCGTTCGCTTTCTTCTGCGAGGCAGTAATGCTAAACGACGAGACCGAACGCGTGAGGCAACGGCGCTCACACCCTAGACGCCGCCCGGAAAATCGATCCCGATTTTCGGCCACCTTAGGCGCGGGCTTGGGGACGGCGAGCAATAGGTAGCTCGCCGTCCAGTCGTCCGGTAATCATCCGGACAGAACCCAAATCGTCAACGGCGCGTAAAGTTCCCGCGCACCTCAGGAGTTGTCAGCAACATTCCATAACTCAAGGATATGAATGAGACCATATTAAAGAATCGCATATGAATTATCTTTTTTTTTTTTGTTTTCATTTATCATACAAAATAATTCGATAAATTTATGATTATTTATGTAAAATACCTGTGAAATATGACAACGTAATTACGTATACTAGATTTTAATCGATGCCTGGTAACGTAAATAATTGTCTTACAAGTAACAATTTTTACCTAAATTATACCTACATAAACAATTTGTGTCGTAAATAGTATTGAGTAAAACTTATTTCAATGTTTCCTTTCTCTAAGCGGAACGCCCTTCGTGATTAGACTACAGTAACACACACTGACATACACGCCACACATATGAACTATAAACAAACATGCGACTGGTGTGACACCAGTCGTATGTTTGTTTATAGTTTGAGGACTGTGGACACCAGTGGTGTCCATCCTCAGCAGAATTTAAAAACAATGTTTGCCAAACGAAATGGCTGATATCAAACAATTTGATGGTAGGTAATAATAAAAATCGAAAAAACCGGAAACTTGAAAACAAAACTTAGCTTTTTAATAATTACAGGTATACCGAAAAACCGGTTTTTCGGTTTTCGGTGAAACCGGTTTGCATTCATATTGTACTATATATATAATATATTGTTTATAAATACAATGTTCTTTTCAGGTATGATGACCAAGATTTTGAATTTACTTAGAAAGAAACCTTGACTGATATATAATGATATTCTTCTGCAGAGCAGTTTAAAAAAAAATGTTTCTTGTTGTTTTAAAGAATAAAAAGACGAGCTGTCTTTTGCAGGGTTTTCTAAATGTGAGATATAAGCAAACGAAGTTTGGCTGGTACTGGTAGCTATTTGTCCATAAAATAGCCCTCATCAAATCATCGAGCTACTATAATTTTTAACTAACTGTATTATTTACTTACCTATTTGAAACTGTTCAAAGCGACATTTGTAACTTTGTTTTAGGTACATGGCGTTGATATTATTTACCAGTGTGACAATTTTATTATTGTTCGTAAGTGTACCTACTTTCACTTTAATTGATAAACAGATTCCATTATGTTCTTCAATATTTTATTATGTTATTCACAATATTTGTTTTATAAATTACTGTACAGATTGAAAAATAAATTATTAGCATATCTAACTACTATTTTCTTTTACTTTGAAACGGTTTCCCAAGGAATTTCTTCTTTCCGTAAGATTTTTCCTCCTTATTCGCATCCACAGGCCGAGGCTTAACGTGTAATATGGAGTGCAAAGTTACTGCTTCATTCTTGTTTTCAATTATTGATTCCAGCTCATCCTATAAAATAACTCTTATTCAATCCAAATAACAACGGTCAATATGCATAAAAACTAAAATCCCAAAAGGTACGTCGTTTGGAGCTTGGGCTAAGAATAATTAAAAAATTGAACAGCAATCTGACTTGTAGCTGAAGGCTGAAAAGAGTAATTTAAAATCATAATAAAAAGTAACGAGACGTCCTGCGTGAGCGAATTAGACACGAACGCGAAGCGACGCATCTCGGCGCGAAAACAGCAAACAGCCAAAACCATTTGAAGTGGCCTACGTGGTCAAACGCACGCGGGCGCGGTGCGGACCGGCGCGGCGCGAACTTTAACGCCATGTCCTACGTGGACGACTCAATGCGAACGCGATTGCGAAACGATCCGATGCGAATTTAATGCGATGCGGCTACTCTGTCCTACGTGCGCGCGAACCGTCCCCTCCGCGCCCTCCGCCCGTTCAGTTCAGTTAGCATTAAACATTTGTCATGGACGGACGGAAGCTTGGAAAATTCATATCTTAAATATGAAATATTGAAGAAGTGTATAAAGCAGAGAAGTGGAACTAATACTGTGTAGGTACTTAGAAAGGCATACTCATGGGGAATTTCATAATTTGTACCAGGATTTACGTACTCAACCCCTGTTGTTCAAGGAATACTGTCGAATGTTACCTACTACGTTTGACCCTTTGTCCCATAATGTAGGACATTCTTGGATAGCATTAATAAGAAGTTCTACCTCCGACAATACAATTTTTGCTTGAAAAAAAATATGGCCGACGCGTCCACTTCGCGCGAAAATATCAAGCCAACTGATCGTGTTCGCTTCATTTCGCGCCGCTCCGCTCCGCACCGCACCCCACGTGCGTTTGGTCACGTAGGCCACTTCAATAGGTTTCGAATGTTTGTTGTTTTCGCGCCACGCCGCGCCGCTTCGCGTTCGCGTCTAGATCGCTCACGCAGGACGTCGCGCGAAGATTTTCGCGCGAACTGGATGCGGTGCCGTCATGTTTATCTGGTGGCTGTCCGAGACCGCATTGCATTGAATTCGCGTGTCACCGCTTCATAATCGCATTCGTTTTGAATCGCCTACCTAGGATGTAGCGTTAGTGCTTGTTTTTACTGTAACGTTTTACAGCTTAAAAAAAAACGGAGGACTGAAAAATTCTTATTTAATCATGATTTCTTCGAAATAATAACCCATTTTTGACCTCTCCTTTACCTAGTAGTAAATTATAGTAACCTTACCTGAGTAAGGGTTATTAGATGATCTAGTGATATTCCTCTATCCATAATCCTTGCGATGTTCTTAGAGCTGACTCCGGGAAGCTTTTGCACAAAGTCATGGACTTGAGTGTTATATCGCTCATAATACATATCTTCGGCTGTGTTGTCGCTGCTGAGCGCAAGAGCCTCTTCAACATTAGGATTTTTTCTGCCTTGCTGCAACAAAGTGAATATAATTAGTATCTAGTTTTCATGCAAATCTACCAAGAAAGCCTTCGGTAGGTAAAGGGCGTAGAAATTACCTTACAATCGAGGAAAAAAGAGCATATTGCCAAGAATTAAGAAAAAAAATACATTTCTGAAAGTGGACAAGAACGCCATTTTTTCATGGTGCGACGTGCGACGAATCCCGCCCTTGGACGGCGCGGGAAACAGTGTCAGAAGGGAGTGGAGTTTCGTAAAATCCGTTCTTAGCGGAAGTCTACTGTTTACACTCTATAAAGAATTTTAAGTTTGTATTTTATCTACGTCTTTTCGAGTTTCTCTGTGTAATTGGTAAAAATGAATGACACATATTGTAGAAGGTTTACTGGGTTGGTAAAATTCTACAACAAACCCAAATTGATAAATAGAAATTTCGTACAATTAGTTATACTTTTAAAATTGAAGTATTTTTTCATGAAAGCACTGGGTGGAATGCTTCTTCAAGTGCGTGAATGAATTAATTATCGTGTAGAGCCAATGTATAAAAGTCGTTTTCAACGAGTTGCTTCGATATCGATTAGTAGCAATAGCACAGCGAATATAATTGAATACCTGGCTGGGCCATCAGTTTTATTAACTTCTTATAAAGCGCGTTGTTAAAGATACAAGAGTAAAACATAAATACGTTACTTTATTTTTCCCTGAAGGCTGATTTACAATGATCTATTAAACAATATATTCGGCATTTCAACCCAATGTTTCGGCCGAATCGAATACCTCAAAATTCTGCCGAATACACCGATTACCGAATATAAAATGAATATTCGGCGCATCTCTAGAAATAAGCAATTTTTAGCATAAACCTACCGTAAAAGATATACCTTCTGCAATATGTGTATTGTGCTGGTTATTGGCATAATTTTTGAAGGCGCAGTACGCCAATTTCAAGTATCACTTGTTTACACAATTATTTGTATGAATATTTGTCAGGTCTTTTTTTAAACAATTAGCAATTGGTGATCGAAGGTTACTGCCAATCCTTTTGCAGAAAATGCAGATTTTCAAACTTACTTTTAGCTCGTAAAACAGCTCGGCGGTAGCGTAAGGACTAGGGGACCACACAAGTTTTAGCCGTGGAAAATGTATGGTCAGAAGTTGGAGCTTTTGTTGTATGTCAGCTCCAGATAAATCTGTTGATACGACGAAATGACCCTGAAATTAACGAAACTAATATCATCCAATAGTACTTGATATTATTACTTTACTTATTACTAGTGTGAGACTGGATGGGTGCTAATATGAACACAAATATTCGCCGTTATAGCTCTTTTTACCCGACTACGGCGAAGCAAAAGGAGGGTTATGATTTTGACCTGTATGTATGTATGTGGGTATGGATGTTCATCTGTTCCCTCATGACTTCTAAACTAGTAACCATACTTGGACAAATGAGGTGTCGTTGGAATCCTCTCGATCGTCCGCTGGTTATAGGGTACGTGACGTCATGTTAAATTGATTTCAGCGCCCTCTAGAGGACTTAAAGTAAAAAAGAACCAAAAAAAATTTTCTTTCTATCAAACTATACGTGTGTAACAATAACAACATAGAAATGTTTTAAGGATAAAGCCGTGGTCGTATACCACTTTTTTTTAATTTATTATTCTTATGGCATACGACCACGGCTTTAGCCTTAAAACATTTCTCTATCAATATTATAAATTGAAAATATAATAATATGTGTAAGTTAGTTTATTTAATAACGGTAAATATTTAATAGTTTGTACATACTAAGTAATTTCATTGGAGAGTGTTTTCTTGTTTCGTACTTTTTAGAGCGTGTTTTTAAGTAGTCGGGTGTTAGTTTTTAAACTTTATTTTTTATTTAACAGAAAGAGGACGATAATTTGTATAAAAATATAATATAAACCTGTAGATTGAAGGGCTTGTTCTGATCGAATTCAATTAGTAGTATAGGTCGAGTGTAGTTGCGACACATTTGAGTGCATTGTGTGTAGAGTCTGCCAGAGTTCAGAGATCCGATCAAATCCGATATGGACTTCCTTTCTACGCAGATTTCGGGTGTGAGTATATAGTCGCCAATCTGAAAATATTCAAGAATGATAACTTTTCTCTGGTTGACCTGGCTCGCAAATGATTTGGTCTGATCGTAAGTCATTCCAATAGTATACTCACAGCTATTGTGACTGGTTCAATGTGGATTCCTTTCTTGTGAAGTAAAGCTGGCAGATCGGACCGAAACTCTCTCATGTCTACAATAATGACGGGCTTCTCTTTTTGCTGATTTTGTCCTCCTGTGAAATAAATATGCAGTACTTATGAGTTTAAAATAGAATGTCTTTTGGTTGACAATCTTATTGAGTCAACTATATGTGGTTATAATAATACCTACTGCAAAGTTGCCTTACCAGCTTTCCGAGAGTCTGTGGCGTTATCTTCGTGTTCGACATTTAGGTTGAAATATTCATCTGTTTTGCCGTCCTGATATGATGGCACTACCATGACCTGAAGACGTCGATATTACATTAATATATTTTATAGTTTAGTATATTTTATAAACAAACATGGCCTGGCTATTGGCTACTGGCGAAAAATTAAAATAGGTAAATAAAAAAAAAAAACACAACGCGTTTGTCACAGTAGGCAAAACTTACACTCTTTGTTTGTATCAATTGCTCAAACGCTTGTTTCTCTCTCTTCAGCGAGGTGAGGTAGGCTTGTTCCTCTACAGTTTTATCATGTATCAGGAAATAAACTTTAGTTACGGGTTCTTCACTTTTCTTGCGACTTTCAAACAATTCAATCTGCCTGACGGCCGCAACATCACAGTGGTATAAAATTACATATTCCGGACGCAGCGTATCTAACGATCGCTCTAAAGAAAAGTTGCAACCACTTTCTTTGAATGTGCGGATACAAATAATAGGTCTCTCGATTTCCAGTTGAGTGAAATCTAAATTGTCCATCTGAAAATAGTACCTAATAGTTAATACTTTTTTTACTTGTTATCACGTGACGCTGGAAGACTAAAATCGCCATTGCTTAGTAGCGTGGAGATAGACGGACGAATGTGGGATTTTAAACGCATCTCTAACCGATATGACCGTAAGTGTGAGAAAGAGAGGGAGGATGACGGAAGTTAGATCACGTATGAAGTACGACGACGGCATGGACACAGTAAGGGTGTGCTAAAATAATATAAGACGTTAGGTAAAAGATGCTGTCATTTCCAACCCTTAAAATCCCACAATCGTCTGTCTCCACGCCACTAAGCAATGCCGATTTTAGTCTTTGATCAGTCAATGGCTTAATAGCCTCGGTAAACATCTCCTTAGGTTGCTGGATCAAGGGCTTGATTAAAAAAGCGGTACTTCTGGACACGACTCTTAAAGACCTTTGTCTGGAGCTCTGACTGCCGGTAGCTTGGGCCCTGTTTTGTGATATAAGTGGGATACTATTTTTTTTTTATAATTTTAAATGTTTTTTTTTCTCAGTGAAATATTATTTATAAGTAAAAATATTTAATGACTACACCAAGTAAACTTTAGTTTGGATACATCTATTACACGATATACGATCGTCACGGAGGGCCAAAAAAAAATGAGTTCAGATTTTAAATTACAGATAAGTATTCAGATGCGTATTACCTGAGTAATAGGCTCAAACATGCTTTCATCGTGCGACTCAGGGTTTTTCGACTGCATAATCGATTGTGACAAAGTCAAAAGATAATTTGATTTAGTTTCATCTTCATTTACTTCTTCGTCTTTATTCTCGCCGTCTTTAACTTCGGGCTTTTTACCTTTTTGTGTCTTGATTTCTTCTTTTGGTTCAGGATTCTTTAGTTTAGTGTATTTCGACGACACTGCGTTTATAGTGAGGTCTCTTCTGAACGCCATATAAAACAGGTATCGATAAGGGCCCATTGTAAGATAGTGATGCAATTGCGAACAAGTTCTATTATCTTGACAAAGCACTAATATCTTAGTGTTGTTCAAGTTTGCACCTTCTGTTTTCTTTATTTCTTCTGGAATTTCTTTCAACAGTAGGTCACTTAGGCATTTCCATTTAGGGCATGGTTCTGGATCAAATTCTATAAATTAAAAAACATATTAGTATCTAAAATTCAATAACTATAATCTTTTCTAAGCTAATCAATGGTAGGATGGTAGGTAAATATATATATTTTTGTATTTGTAAAGCAAATAAGCAATATTTATCACCTTGTTTAGGATTAAATACTCTGCCCCTGGCTAATCGGAATAATTGCTCAGCTGACTCCAACAGAATCCATCCAGAATTCAGTTTAGCATATTCCGGTGTACTGTATTTACTTACTAAGGCATGGAATGATACAGCATCGTCGTGAAGCAAGTTACTGAAAAAAATCAAATGATGTTGAAATAAAAAAAAAAATCTAGATTTGTTTTCTTTTAAATGCTATCTCAAAATCTAAGAAGAGCATAGAGCACACAAGATTTTCTGATGACATTGCAAAATTGCCGGCTTCATACAAATGAAAGTTGATCAAACACAGCTTCAATCACAACTTTAACACTTTGAATTTTTTTTAAATATATATTTTGTTCAGTTGTGATCTTGAGTTCTATTGGTTGATTTGTCTACCAGCCTTAACAAATTTCTTCGGATCGAAGAACATGTAAATAAATTGCATATTGCACTGCATATTTTGATAGGCTTGAGAAATTACATCCTGTAAACAAACTCTGCTCTCTTTCTGTGCTGAACTGTTAAGTTAATCTCTTACACAGTCATACTCCTCAGTACTTTTAAATCCTGGATGTATTCTTTAGTTCTTGTACTTAACTGATGCCAAACACAGTCCAGCTGTGATTGAAGAATTTTATGAAACTTCTTTGTAATACAATTTTCTGTTGTTATTTCCTGAAATAAAAGATATACAGGGTTATTTGTAAAACACCAACAATCTTGCAGGGCAGTATTAGTAGCATCATTAGCAATAACTTTTGTTCTATGACATTTTATAAAACATGATACTTTCACCAAAAACAAACCTTCCAGATTTCGTTGTTCTAACTAACATATTTCAACTCTGTATTTTGCTATGCCTACCTACGTCTGTATGATGTGACGCAATTACTCAGAAGCATAAAGCACCCCCACCGCCCGATCCCCGCACCCGTCAGCTATTGTTCTATCGCTTGCTGCGCATAGACTTAGTAATATTTAGAATGTTCAATTTAAAAAAAAAAATAATTTTTGTATGAAAATGTGATGGACAAAAATATATATATTTTTTATGTCATAGAACAAAAGTTGTTATTTATTATGGTAGTAGGAGGTTGCCATTTTGTTTTGCAATTAACCCTGTACAAACCATGTAGGTTGCAGTAATACTAATTTGGGTATCTACATAAATAGTCTACTTGTGTGTGTTGTCGAAATTATCTAAACTTTACCTAATGTGAATTAGATAAATATCTTTTTGTACCTGCATGTCCAGCGTCCTGTTGATACTCTTGAGTTGTTTCACAGTGTAATTTATAATGTCAAGCAAGCAGGTCTGAATGAAGTTCATGTTGGTAGTTAGAGGAACATGCAATTCCACCACTTGTGCTTGTCTTGACTTCAGACTTTTGATAATCGAGCCATGGAACCTTTGGAAGAGAAAATATGGTTAGTATTTTCAGGAGTACCAACACATTATGTACAAACATAAATGTACATAAGTATATTTTTAATTTAATAAATACATCTTAAGAATGATAAATATTGTTATTGTTTTCAATTTGGGAGTATATTTTAAGAATTTATATTTGTGATGTTAAATTGATTTTTGCATGACACAGACGTACCTTGGCCATAAAAATAATTCTGTGACAAATAATGCTCTCATAACTTTCTCCACTTGATTATAGCCAAATGTAAATGATATCGGAGAATTTGAAAATGCCTTCACGAAACCAGTCTACAAGAAAAGAAATCGTTAAATGCAAATGTTCAATATTTATTGGAAACAAATCATCTCAGTATGCAATTAATTGTATTCACCTTGTTATTTTGTCTATAGAGTCTCAGGGCGAATGCTTCCTGACATGACTCCAGAACCGTATGAGCCCTCAAAACAATAATACCAGTAACATGTGATATGGGCACCCTGTTCTTCAACAAGTCGACCACTAATATGCGGGTAGAAACAAAATGTATTCCACCCTCTAAATATGCTTTTTCTCTGCAATAAAAAAAAAACTTATGTATTAGGCCATGGATATAAGGTTAGCGGGCATTGGAGTGGCAGCGGCGCTGGGACAGGATTCAGGCTGCCATCACCGAGGCGGCAAAGTCGGTGCTCGGCTTGTCCAGGGGCGGCCGCAAGTGTGACAAGGAGACTTGGTGGTGGGATGACACAGTCCAGAGGGAGATCAGAGAGAAGAAAGCTCTCTTCAAAACGTGGCAAGCTTCCAAATCTCCCGAAGACCGCGACGCATACAGAGCTGCAAAACGTGGCGCCAAGAGGGCCGTAGCCAGAGCCAGACGAGACCACTTACAGCCACTTTATGATAAGTTGGAATCGTCTGAGGGGCAGAAGCTCATTTATAAGTTGGCACGTTCCAGGGTCAAAGCGGCACTGGATATCACTAAGTGCCGCAAGCTCATTTATAAGTTGGCACGTTCCAGGGTCAAAGCGGCACTGGATATCACTAAGTGCCGCTGTGTAAGAGACCCTGACGGCAATCTGTTATGCGAGGACCTCGCGGTGAAGGAGAGATGGCGCTCGTACTTCCACGAGCTGCTGAACAAGCAGCACAAAGAGGTGCTGTCTCCGGTTCTCCCTCCAAATCAGGGACTTGTGCCCCTGGTTACGCCTGAAGAAGTGCATGTGGCTCTTCGCCGCATGAAGAACCGGAAAGCTGTCGGTGCCGATGGAGTCCCCATTGAAGCCTGGAAGGCGATGGGTCCTCGTGGTGTGGGCATCTTAACCCACCTATTTAACCGCATGCTCCTCACCGGAAAGATCCCGAGTCAATGGAGACTGAGTATTATCACTCCAGTCTTCAAAGGCAAGGGATCAGTGCAGGAGTGTGGCGACTACCGGGGGATTAAGGTTATGTCCCACACCATGAAGCTCTTCGAGCGGGTGATTGACTCTCGGATCCGACAGGAGTGCACCGTCTCGGGATGTCAATATGGGTTTCGACCAGGCCATGGCGCCATGGATCCCATCTTTGCCCTAAGGGTTACCATGGAGGGATACAGATCAAAGAATACGCTTCTGCACCTCTTGTTCCTTGACATGCAGAAGGCCTTCGACTGTGTCCCCCGTGAGGTGATCTGGTGGGCGCTGAGATCCAAAGGAGTGCCCGAGACCTATGTTGACATCATCCGAGATATGTACCGAGACTCCGGTTCTGTGGTTCGGACCGCTGTTGGCGATACGAAACCCTTCCCCATCACCGTCGGAGTTCACCAGGGTACTGTCCTTAGTCCGTTTCTGTTCAGTGTGGTGCTGGACGTCCTGTCCTCCAACATCAGGGACTTACACGAGCAGCCGCCATGGCTGCTCATGTATGCAGACGACATCGCGCTGGCGGACTCGGACAGTGGGCGCTTGGTTCGACGTGTGACAGCGTGGAAGGAATCGCTGGAAAACGGCGGTCTGAAAATGAATGCGGCGAAGACCGAGTACTTGGCCTGTAACACAACAAACGCTGCTCCTGTTCGCATTGGCGAAGACACAGTCGAGCGCACGGAACAGGTCAGGTACTTGGGATCGGTACTCCACGAGTCCGGGGACGTCGATTGCGACGTCGAGTCACGTATCTCGGCGGCCTGGGCGAAATGGCGTGAGGTGGCGGGGGTTATCTGTGACCCCAAAATGCCGGTTAGGCTCAAAGGACAGGTCTATAAGACCATCATTAGGCCTGTTCTTTTGTATGGCAGTGAAGCGTGGCCTGTACTTGAGCGGCACAAGCAGAGCCTGCGTGTCACGGAAATGAATATGCTGCGCTGGATGTCGGGAGTGTCGCGGAAAGACCGCATTAAAAACTCCCGCATCCGGGGCAGCCTTCAGGTCCGTGACATAGCGGATAAACTGCAGGAGGGTCGCCTACGCTGGTATGGCCACGTATTACGAAAACCGGCAGACTACGACGATATGCGTGCCAATGGGCTTATGGCAAAGGACGGGAAAGACCGAGCGAAGTGGAGGCGTTTGAGTTGGAAAGCGGACCCCGGGCACCGAGGTGAAAGCCAAGGAAGCAACCGGGACTAGCGCTGAGATGATGATGATGATGATGATGGGAGTGGCAGCGGTGGCGAGCGTTATATGGAACAAATGAAGTTTAATGCGATTTCTAACTACATTCTTTTATTCTGTGTATAATATAATACTGGTGCCTTGCAAGAGCTGTTTTATGCGGGGTCCATGGTCAAACTCTAAACTTATTATGCATCTGGGTGGGTTCATGTACTAAGCTTCTATGCTTACCTACGAAGTATGATTAACAATATAAAGAGCTGTCTGACAGTCAAAACAGGACACTCCTATATAAAACTGTATTGTAACTTCGGGATCGACCAAGCATGATCTTCTAAAACAGCTCTTTGGGCATGCTCTAAGAGAAGTAATCTAAATTTTTCCTATACCACTCCAGAGAACAACATAATACTGAAGCAAGCTCTTAGCAAGGACAATGTAAATTCAGAACAATGTTTCCCTGTCAGCTGAATTTAGGGGCTTTCTTAAAACAGTCATTAATTTTCTGATGCGAATAGTAAACACTTCCACGTTGACCTTTTCTAGGAACTGTCTATTATGAGACCAAGATATTTTAAATGAGCAGTGCGAGTTAGTTTAGGGCAGTGATGGGCAAAATACGGCCCGCGGGTCAATTCCGACCCGCGAAAACATTTATACCGGCCCGCCGACGACGCGGCGATTGTCCTTCCTCATGAATAGTATTTGGTCGGCGATCCTTATATTTTGACATACCAGAAGTAGAAAGTAGATTCTAATTAGTAGAATGAATAATGGCATTATTCTACTAAGTAATTAATTATTAGGTCATTAGCCCCGTTAAACAATGCGGCTAATTACCTAGTAATTAATTACTTTGATTGCGTTGCGCACTCGACTACCCTACCAGGGCTTTCGGATAAAAATTAAATTGTAATTTTTAACATTATGCAAGTTTTGTTGTGATTACAGCGCGTTCAAGGTCGACCGTCATGATTGAGATGAGTTGAACTTATTTGACGCGTACCTACTATAGGTAATAGTGTCATGTTATTAAATGATTAAAAGTTTCAACACAGGCGGGCCCGTCTCTCAAATTTCTTAAACTTTCTGGCCCCCAACGACAATTTTTGGGGAGGTCACAAGTACTTACCGATGTGCAGTAACTGCAAAATTCAATGGAGTTTGGGTTAGCAAGGCAAAAACCAGGGGTGCGTGGTCGTTTATATATGAGTCTATCTAGTACATATATAAGTAGCTGAAAATCTATCAGAACTTAGCATTACGTGATCTAAACTAGAAGAAGTCATCTGGTCCAAGTAATTACTACAGTTAGGATCATTGTTACTTGGAGAAATTAATATTAATGTCTCCAATCAGCATTACTGTCTACACTGACTTCTGTGATGCAAGACAGAGGTCAAGGCTGTCGTAGAACCAATTTACATTTCGGTATGATGGCGGCCTGCACACAGTCACAATAGCATACTCATTTTCAAATTGAAAAACAAAACAGTTGGCATCCAACACAAGTGCCTTTATTATTTTGTCACTTATCTCAGATTTTACGTAAGTGTATTAGGATTAGGACGCCATCATTTTGATTTACGAGGTCTGAAGAATACGACGTGTAGCCTAAAATGTTAGGCCGTGTCGGAGATTTACTCAACCAGTAATCAGTTAGGGTGCGGGTGAGGCCATCATCATCATCATCCAATGGGGTCACAGATAACCCCCGCCACCTCACGCCATTTCGCCCAGGCCGCCGAGATACGTGACTCGACGTCGCAATCCACGTCCCCGGACTCGTGGAGCACCGATCCCAAGTACCTGACCTGTTCCATGCGCTCGACTGTGTCTTCGTCAATGCGAACAGGAGCAGCTTGTTGTGTTACAGGCCAAGTACTCGGTCTTCGCCGCATTAATTTTCCAAGGGTGAGGCCAAACGAGCGTAATTTTGTAAGTCGTGAGTTTCGGTACATTGCATCGAGCAGAATTTCGCTTGCACAAATATCTCGGTAGGTAGGCAGACAACTCATTTTGCGTCACCGTGTGAATCAAATAGGGACTGATCTATGAAATCTAATGCAGCAGAAATTCTTCGACTCACGTCTCGCAAAATGAAGCTTGTTTGGCCTCACCTTTAGTATGAGAATGCCACACTGTATAGATTTTCTGAGGCAGAAACAAAAGGCTATCAAAGTTACAAGCAACGCTACGTGTGTTCGTGTGCATTACAGATAAGGCTGTTCGGGACAAATTAATATGATTACCTAAGCTTTCAGGAGAGCAGACCTGAGAATCTGTTACTTGAACTGAATCAATATCATTCAATATGGTATCTACATAAGTAGGCGTATTTTAATTTGATGCAAGTGTTAAAATATGAATTGTAAAATTTTGAAATATGAATGAAATAATTATCGTTCCTAACAAAATCTATTTGTACTTTTGTAGGTTCTAGCTTGATGATACTCTTAGAACCAAATGCTCTGTTTTTATGGGGAATGTTTAATATGATGTCAGATCTAGCGATTGTGTTTGTGTATTCTGTTTTGTGTAGAAAATTAGAAAACAGTGTTTATGGTAAACTTGGTGATGAACAGGTCGTAAATAGTCTACTATATAAAAATAAGTCTGGTTTTCCTTCAGGAAAAATCGATTATTAAAAAATAAAATAGACAGGGTAGAGTAGAGTAGAATAATCTGTTGACGGAAGCAAAATGCGGGTAAAATCTAGTAGTAAATCAATAAATGTTGCAAAATGAATATCTGGCTTAAATTATTTTTAAAACAGACACATTACCTGTCGGTTCCAACATTAGGTAATGCAGACAGGCCGAATTTTTGAGTAAAATACTTTTCTTCATGATCGCCACTATTCAGCACAAATACCAAATGCGCAGGATCTTTGTATATCCACAACATATTTGATACTATATTGTTGTAGTTGATGCCTCTGAAAATTGATACCATTCAGTCAGTTGTGTATGTATTCTAGCAGTGTTTGGATTAATTGGAATTGTCATGAGAATTAGGTACTCTGGTTATAATCATATCATAACAGAAATGTGTGAATTAAGTTTTTTTCTTTTATTACTTTATTGATCTTTGTAAAACATCAAGCATCTTCGATGTAGTGAAAGCTTTCGACAAAATCAGGCTCGGTAAGTTCATCCCAAAATACCATTTCTGGTCTTGTTTATCAGTTCTACTTCATCAAATTATATTTTCAGACTGTATATATGATTAAGTTTTCAATTAAAATACCAAAATCGCTATATGTATACCTACCTATAATATCTTAGAAGATCCTTCAATTCTATTTCTTACGATGAAATATTAAGAAATAAATTAGAAAAAATGAAATAGATTAGAAAAAAATGGGATCAATCTTTTCAGATGATATCTATTCATTTACATGTAGTGTAGCTTTAATAAGAGTCAACAAGTATAAGCTGCTTAGATTATTGTTTTTCTATTATGTTGTATTTGAAAGGTTAAATTTTAAATAACCTCCCTTAAAGTCTACTCATAGTCACTTGGATATTTTTGTCTTTCAAGCGTCAATATATTTTACTTATGTATTCCAAAAATTAGACAATGTGTCCATTATTTGTCTTGATATAAAATTTATGATACATTGGACAGCACCCAAACAGTGGGTACATTTAAAATTTAAAATGCCTATCATCCATGTAAATGATATTCATATAAAAATCTGTCAATTATTTGTGTTACAACAACATAGCACAAAAAAATATTTGCACTTATTATACTAGCCAATTAGTGCTGTCTTATTTTCTATTTATCTATGTTTTACTATGAACAAATTTTGCTCTGAGAACAAGTAGAGTAAATAATTGGTACCTACTTGTATTTTGTAAATAAAACTGTTTGGAGTACTTACTTTGCCATAATTACAAGTGCATCTTTTTCAAAGGCATCAATAAATATTTGTTTTTCAAATGACAATAAAGGATATTTCATATCAATATCATCTTGGCCCTCTTCAACATCAACAGGGTCTTTGTTCGAGTCCATTTTGTATATGAAAAGGAGGCCTGCTTTCACAGCACACTTAGATATGAATACTAAATTTCTATTCAAACTAATGCTCAAATAAAATTATAGGAATTATAGAGCAAAATAGCAAATTGTTGTTTCATACAGCACGCATTTCAAATTCAAACCCATTCAAACCTGTCTGGTGTAGGCTTGGGCAAAAAATATCGATATATCAAAATATCGATATTTTTTCAATAAATAATCGATAATTATCGTCGATATTTTAAATAACGATATATCGATAATCGATATTTTTTTCCGGATATCAAATTCGATATTTATTACCAGTCAGTAATGTTTCGCATAAAGCTGTCCTTCACTTTACACTTTACCGAGGGAATTTAACTTGTTTACGAACACGGCCTAGAAAGAACGCAATGAACTGCTATTAACTTGGCAGTGCCAGACAATAGATGCAGATTGACCTGGGAGCACATAAAACACAGAGACAATTATTGGTTTGACTAAATTATTATATTGTAATATTTTGAATAAATAAGACGAAATGATTACGAATTCGTATTTAATTTTCTATATTTACACCACTATACTTTGACCATTTTGCAAATATATCGATATATAAAAATATCTATATTTTTTACACGATATATATCGATAGCTTTGAATAATATCGATATATCAAATATCGATATTTTTTTTTTCATTTGCCCATCCCTAGTCTGGTGAGTGGTGACTCTAGTCCTGTACTCCTGTCAATGTCAAAGAGTATAGTTTTTTTTATGGTCCTGCCTGTCACATTATGTCAATGAACACAATACACAAAGTAGGTACACAAACAAATAATTAAAAAATAAAGTGGTCAAGTCATCAAGGTATATAAGTATCAGGTGTATGCTCTAATGGTAGGTTTACACACTTGCCAAGTGTTGGCAAGCCTCGACGATCGCAAGCATGTAAAAAGGGAGATTGGCTTGGCTTGCGTGAGCTTGTAGGTAAGCACCCACAAGCTCACGCAAGCCAAGCCAATCACAACCACAAAAAACCGACTCTCGACTGGATCGGAAGCGCTTGCTTCCGATCCAGTCGAGTGTCGGTTTTTTACGCAGATCAAAGGGCGTTTGCGGCAAGCGCTTGCGACGTATTTACACGTTAGTCGGCGTTTAGTAGCCATAAAAGTTTTCTTATAATTGTAATACTCTGTTCCACTATGAGTTGGGCTTTCAATTACTATAAAGCATCTATTCAATGTGAAATTTAGTCCTGAATCCTTCTTCTATATTAAGCCATCCTTCTGCTGTGATGGGCATCTGAAACCAAATGTAATAGCCGTCACCAGTTCGGTGTCCGCCATGCTTGGATGTGTGTTGCGCTTGCGGACTTATGCATTCACAAGCGCGTAAACGCCTTTCAAACGCCAAACGAGATTTGTGAAGGCTTGGAGCTGTTTGCCGTTTGCCAAGACTTGGCAAGCGTGTAAACCTACCAGAGTGGTGTCTATGTAGGTCTAGGTTCTGTAGGGCTATTATGTAACTTTCCATAGACAGTGGCCAGTTGCCATTTCAATAGCCACTCAGCTCAGTTACCAACTAGCCATTTCATTACATTGGTATTACGTATGACATCAAGTGACTATGAATCTACGGTGGCTTTGACAAATTAACGGTGTCTATTTGTCGCATGGCGTCACAGCACTAGTTTTTATCGACTATTATACAGCAAAATTGAATAGCGCATCATCCGCGTTACAATCCTGCGCTTTGGAGAACATTTTATTTTACTCGGCTTATAAACTGCTTTTGACATTATGTAAATAAACATAACTAAAATTATCTATATTTATCATGTTTTGTGAAAGAAAAACCTAAAATAACAGTAAGTAACACCACGAAATACATAGATATATAAGAATAATTTTAAAATATGTAATTTCATGGACTTAACCTAAATTTGAATAGTTACTTAATATTTAACTTTTATTTTCAAGATTCCTGACCGAAGAAGGATTTCGGCAAGGTAGATGGAATTGCTAGTTACATGTTTATGGAATCCAATCTCAATGTAGCATTGGGACGCCCTTCGGAACAGCCACATTCTGTTCGGTTTCCGGGAACCGTTCATCTCTAGCAATCCAGCTAAATACACTCGAAGAACCAAAAACTCAGACATCAGATAATCTAAGCATCAGAGTATCAGGCCAATGGTAAATCTAACTACTGCTAAAATAATAATTAGGAGTATGGGGTAGTACTTAGCTATTTAAATACCAGCTTATTTTTTCACAATTTTAGGTACTGGAACTTTCATTCAAAATACAGATTTTTCAAGCATTTGCCATCTTTACCCCACATCACATAAAGTTCCTCTACTTGACTATTTATCACTCCAAAAATAGCGTGCATTTTAATTTAATATAGGTAATAATTAATATTCTAAATAGTTTTGCTTGGTATAAGGTAACAATTAATCTGGATAGTTTTAATAGTAGGCATTGAATGAAAGTATATTTTCAGTTACAAATTGTTTTCTTTTTCTTTCTAGTATTTGGAGTAAGGCCAAGGGAATGCAGCCACAAGCAATGGAGGACCTAACAAGCTTATTCCTCTGAATGAGTTAGAGAACAAAATGCTGGCAATTATTAGGTCCACCGGCGCTGGTGTGGTGGATGGATTACCTGAAGCATACCTACCTACCAAGAAATGTTAGTTTAATGATTGTCCATTATTATATTATTTTGTCAGCCGCTTTACCCACATGTAGGTAGGCATCTCTATACAAACTTTGGATCCCTATTTTATCCCTTTAGGAGGTGAATTTAAAGGAAGCTTAGTCTAAAATTTCAATTATTTGTTTTCATAATGTCAGTGAGTTATGTCAGTCAGTGTCAAGAATTATGTTAGTCAATAGAAAAGTTTTATTAATGATTATCATTAGGTACCTACTAAATTCTTTTACACATTGGTATATATAAGACGGTATGGTATTATATATATTTTTTTTAATATTACAGATAACATCAGTAAATGAGGTTGCAGTCCTGTTGGATTCCGATTGTGCAGCAGTTAATCCTTCAGTTCTCTGCTCTTCTTAGATCTCATAAAGGATTTGGAACAGCATGATGACTGTGTTTTTAATTTATGAAACTGAAAGTACATGACACTTTGTTTCCCTATACAAAATATGAGTGGATAATGCACATCTCCCCAAGTTCTTAGTTCCTCAAAGCTTATATTATTATAGTATATTGTTTAAGTTTGACTAGGTATATTATAGGTGATTACTGTGATTTTCAAAGAATTTAATTTGTGTTTCCTATGCTGTGATTGATAGCATACAATAAAAATGTGATTATAGTCTACATGATGTTTATTTTTTTTTTTTTTACATAAATTCTTCCCTGCAACTACATTTTTTCCCAAAACAACCAATATTTATCTACATCTTATAAAAAAAGAATGTAAAAAATACCATGGTTACTTAGTCATATTAAGTTTATTATCTTTAAAAAAACGATTCCTAGAAAATATAGTAATCATCCTATATAGCTTCTGCGAGCGGCTTTATCGATGTGACTGTAGAAAGTTATCTCAAGGGCATTTACTGTAGGAATAGAATGTATCTATTCTGCAATTTCAGGAATATGGACCATATCCTGGAATTGCAGAACAGATATAGATATGGATCTATATCAAGTTTCATCAAAATACCTGTAGCCAGTCCGACTGTGAAGAAGTAACAAACATGATATGATTGTGGCCAAATTCTTCCAATTTCTATTGGAATATTTGGAATCCATCCTTATTCCGGCCTCATCTAGTATCAAAAGACGAAAAAAATAAAAAAAATTGACTTGTAAAAGAGTTTGTAAAAACCTACTTACAAAATAAAAATCATTTATCATTTATTCAAACTAAAATTTGCAATGAGTTCCCTGTCTGGCATCTACAAAGATAGTACTATGCGTTCCAAATCGTGACGTTACAGCATGACAATCGATCCTATTCTCATTTGGAACGTATTGTACTAGAAACACAACCCGCGCCATTAAATTCTCAAATTCTTTTGTGTTCGCTGTTCTTCAGCAGATGCAAATAATATTAGGTGTTAAATTCTTCACTAATAATACAAATAGAATCCCATAAATAAGTCAACATTCGGCCAAACTAAACTTGGGCACCGGTGCCTAATACTAAAACACTACCCAAGAGCAGTGTCTATCAAGTTGTATAGTGGCTTTCAATTTGATGTACACTCGAAACTTCAAAACCTTACATAATCGCAATTTTAACAGTATCGATACAATTACATCTGTCAAAACGTGTTACGGTGGATATCAAAGGCACCGGTGGCTAATGACGTCATAGCAGTTGGTCACGGAAGATAGATAATGGGCGTTTTTCCACTCACCGGCCCGGCACCGGCACGGCACCGGCTTGGCCGTGCACTGGCACGAGCGCCGGGGCTTCGTTTTTCCACTGCGCCGGTGTCGATGCCGGTTTACGCCCGGTGACTGGTACAGTAACTGACACGGACTTCAACACGACTACACGTATAGTACAACGCGTAGATACCTAACAATGTTATCGTCAAGTCGTCGACTGTATTTGTTATATCTTTTACATCTACGACGCAAATACCGACGCAGAGACGTCGAATTTTGGATTCATCCAATACTGAAAGTCAGATACATAGAAGGAACATATTATACCCTATACAAACTACAAACCAAATACGCGTCTCTCTGCCTCCGCTCCGCGCCCTCATACCCACCCCACGCACTTCTACCCGCCCCGCACACTCATACATGCACACGGTTACAATTCATACGCAATACACATGCAGTTTGCCGGGCCGGGATCGGGTGGGAAGCTTGCTACTCCGGCGACGGCGCCGACGCCGGCGGGAACCAACGCCGGATCGGCGCCGGCGCCGGCAAGTGAAAAAACGAGCCATACTTTTCTGTACATTTTTGCTTCCCCGGCACCGGCACCGGCACCGTGCCGGTGCCGGTGCCGGTGCCGGGCCGGTGAGTGGAAAAACGCCCAATGCGAAACAGGCTGTTTGACAGTTGTTGATGTACACTTTTGTTTGAGTGCTCATCACTTGAGTTGTCAATAGAGTTACATAATAGCCCTGCTGGATGGAAACGATATCAAAGATTTTATATCTCTAATTCTCTATCCTGCTGCGAGTATACATACGTACTGGATACTTTTCTTACGCGAACCAATGTAATTGAAAATAAATATTGAGTATGTATCGGCAAAAAGTATTTACATCAATCTTAAGACATTAACCGCAAAGTTAATGTCAGTGTTGCCAACAACACTGAGCCTGATGTCACCATTTTTCTCACCATGAGTAGCCTCACTTATATTTTTTCCATTCGTCACGATAATCAGCAAATGGTATAATATACCGTATTATACGGTATTTTTCGTTTTATACGTTTCAATCTTTAATCAGCGTGAAAGACCTTGTATCGAAGACAAGAATATTATCAAAAAGGACAAAGTGAGCGGAAACGGAAAAGACACCATATTCTCTACGCCGCATCGCCATTTTTTTTTCGGCAGTCAGTCCAGTTTCGCTGCGTCAGCTAGTTGCTGGAGTAGTGTACTAATTTACGGTCTTTTGAATAATAATTTTATTCATTCGTAGAAAGAAAATAATCTCTCAGTGTTAGCAGCTATAGGTAAGCGTTGTGTATTTTAATCAAAATTACTTTTTCCACCTATTGATCGCTAACTTGCATGACTTCACAAGACGCTTTTTTCAGTATGCAAATGCAAGGCATGAATCAATTCGGAAATCGAGGATTCGGCGGCCCACCGCAGCCACAAAGACAGAACCGTCGCGGCAATAATCGTGGAGGCTTTCGTAATACGAGATTCGATAATACGCCGCAGAGGAATCAGAACCAGGGTCAAGGAGGTCAACGGCCTAATGAGGTAGGTGCCTTTATCACGATAATGTAAAAGTTAGATGGTTATTTTTGAAGGTTGTGTTTATCAAATTGCAAATTTATGGATTATAGACCCGATCTGTGCCCTGTACAAATTATCATTCAGCATTAATCCTCCAGACGGGCGTCTTTGTATAGAAATTACCATGTCGGTGTCGGCGCCATTTTGTTAGCTTGTGGTTTCATAGGCCGACTTGGGATAGGTATTGATTACAGCGAACGCTACAATTTGCTCGAGTTAGTTTGTTGACGAATGTTTTTCTGATGTTTAAATATAAGTAATACAAATTCATATTTTTAAATAGTTGCCTATATAAGTTATAACCCCAAAATAAGTCCCAAAGGAGAAACATCTTACAATACTTCGACCTACTTTCTAATTAAACACATAATGGGAAGGCTGTTTATCAGCCTTAGCCAATTTTTTTTCCATTTAGTTGTGTTATTTAACTAGAGTTTATTGCTGCTTCGTTCCCGTCTCTTGCTTGAAACGAGGAGCATTTTTCGTGTCAACTAGGTACTAATTAATGCACACGACGGCACTAATAGCTTTTTAAGTGTTAAAATTTTCTAAGTTAAAAAAAACACGTCAAGAGTTTCTTTTTTCTCTATGACATGACAAATGCATGAAATCTAAATTCATAGCATTTCGTTAACAGATAAATTATTAGTTATTTATTTTTATTATAGATAAAGTCCGCCCCAATTGTTGACAAACCTCAACAATCAGTTCAACAAAGTCAACAACAGGCTAAACCTCAACAACAGCAAGCACCCAAACCTGAAGTTCAGCAGGCTCCTCAGCAACAGGTTCAACAACCTAAACAACAACAACAGGCCCCACAGCAGGCTCAACAGAAGCCTCAGCAGCCGCAACAACAACCACAGCAGCAACAGAAACCTTCTCCTGTTGCTCAAGCTAAGAATGATTCGCAGGATCATGTTGATAAGTCAATTAATGTTGAGCAGAAAAACCTAAACCAACATCCTAACCAGAACCAGCTCTCTAATCAAAACCAGAATGCTAATAGTCATAACCAACATCCCAATCAAAACCAACAGTCTGGTCATAACCAGCAGAGGGTAAGTTACCATCTTTTTTGATATGTTAATTTTCCTTTTTTCTCTAAATGTTGAGTGAGAGCATAATCATTTTTCTTCAGAATCTCAATGGCAACTTTGGAGGCAACAGGCAGGGTGGATGGGGAGGCCAAGGTGGTCCTGGGAATAAGCAAGGTGGTGGCAACTTTGGTCAGGGTAATAAACAATTTGGACCAAAACCAGGTGGTGGCCCTGGAGGACCTCCACGCAATCAACAGCGCCCTAATAACATGCGAGGTGGACTTCAGCAAGATGGATTAAAACCGGTCCAGAGGGAGGTTAGTACTTAATCTTTTAGAATTTACCACTTAACCAGTGCACACAGTAACATGTTAGTGTATGTGTACTATAATAGTCTATAGGAATTGTATCATATACATTTTGTCTTTAAATAGACCACTTACATCTTGATACAAAATGAATATTGTCACTCAAATAAAGCCATGGATTTTCATCTGTACTGGAACTCAAATTCAATTTCATGAAATTATGGTTTTATTTTGCCCAGAACACTATAAATACGCCTACTTTCCAGATGCAAGCTATCACTATCAGTATTCAAAGTATATATTTGTATACTAGTCATTTCATTTGTGGCATGGCTCAAGGTTGTGTCCAAATATGGTTTATGTGGCATGTGAGGTATCTGTAGTGTACTTGGAAAGAGGAGCCCAGCTATGCATCTCTGCTTTAGTTTTAGTTTAGTCAATTAAATAAAAGCCCTTATCATAATTTGTTGCAGGAACAGATGTTAGCACACAAGCTTAAGGATTTGGTTGGACCTTTAACCGATTTACCTTCAATTGATCAATCTGAAGTCAAGTTCAATGGAAGAAGTCGCTTGTACATTGGTAATCTCACTGGTGATGCTACTGAAGAAGAGATTACTGCTCTGTTTGCTCCCTTTGGTGAAACAGCAGAATTATTTATTAACAAGGAGAAGAACTTTGGATTCATTAAAATGGTATATCTTGTACTAACTAAAAAAATATCATAGGAATTTATCTGATTTCATTCTACAAAAATCTTTTATTTTTCCTATAGGATTACAGAGTTAATGCTGAAAGGGCAAAGAGGGAACTAGATGGTAAAAATAGAAATGGAAGAACACTAAGAGTCAGGTTTGCTCCTCATAATAGTGCAGTCAGGGTGAAAAATCTGCCTCCGTTTGTGTCAAACGAACTTTTGTATCGTGCTTTTGAGATCTTTGGAAAAATTGAGAGGGCATATGTGAGGGTTGATGAACGAGGAAAAACTCTTGGTGAAGGAGTAGTAGAATTCGCACGAAAACCAAGTGCATTGGCCGCTATTCGTAATTGCACTGAGAAGTGTTTCTTCTTAACTTCGTAAGTTGTCATTCTTTTAATACAGTATTATAATTATTTATACTATTTTTTAAAATGGCTTGTATTTACTGTAATATTATATTATAGGTCCCTTCGTCCTGTTATTGTGGAAAGCTATGAGGAGCCTGATGAGTTTGATGGTTATCCAGAAAAGAATTTGCCCAAAAAACACCCTGAATTCCTTCGGGCGCGTGAGCTTGGACCACGTTTTTCTGAGCTAAGCAGTTTTGAGCATGAATATGGCACAAGGTGGAAGCAACTGCATGAGCTTCATCGTCAAAAGGAGGAGGCCCTAAAGAAGGAATTAGCTGCAGAAGAGGAAAAATTAGAAGCACAGATGGAGTATGCCAAGTGAGTTTAAGGTTTTTTACGTTAAAGATAAGTGTTTTTATGATATTTTATTACGAAGTTTCTAAATTAAAATCTTGGTATCTATACGGCGGCAGCTTTTATTGATTAGAAGCAAGAAATAAAAATATTATTTTTCAGGTACGAGCATGAGACTGAGTTACTCCGTGAGCAGCTGCGGCAGCGCGAGCAGGACCGTGAGCGCCAGAAGCGCAGCTGGGAGATGGCGGAGCGCGCCGCCGACGAGCGCCGCGAGAGCGAGCGCGCGCTGCTGCTGCGCCAGGAGGAGGAGCTCTCCAGCCGCATGCGCCAGCAGGACGACGAGCTGCGCCGCCGCCAGCAGGAGAATACGCTCTTTGTACAGGTACTCGTCAACCTCATTTTCTGATCCTAATTCTATTTATGGCTAAACTTTCCTTTATGGGCCATCGAGTTGGAAGTCCATTTTTTTTGTGTAGATAGTACTCATTATCAAAAGACTTTTTGCAAATTCTTAAGTTGCGGAGATTCACGGTTTACGAGATATAATTTTTTAAAGTTTCACTATAAATCGAAAATAATACGCCATTTTGACAGATAAATTGTTCTTGTAGATGTCAAATTTGACGTTTTACGTTCCGAGGTATTTCACTCATTTTATTGTATTACGTTTTTAAATATAAAAATATATTTTACATACTAAATTAGGATTAATTTATTTTTAAAAATCTGTAAATTTGTTATGTAATTAATGTGTATATAAAAAGCGCTGTAATATGCTATTACATTGACTTTTTTACATTAAAAAATAAAGAATATTTGTTTATACTATGGAACGGAACGTGAAGTGACGCCATTTTGTTGTTTATGATAGTATGCAAATCAAAATTTTAGGGCACCCCGACTCGGATAGATTTAGGTTAGAAGAAGGTCACGGGGTCGTAGTGAGCGAGCGAAGCGAGCGAACACAGACCCCGTGACCTTCTTCGAGGTTATTTTTTTTTTAAACCACCCAGAAGTAGGAGCCCCGCGAAGCGGGGCTCCGTCGACCTGCCTTAACCATGGGGTTCTGAACCCATACCCTGCGGGGTGGGGAAGCTACAGGGGATAGGCCCTGCCCCCCCGATTTGTAAATCTATAGAAATTTCACTTCAAATTGATGGAAATTTGTGTTTTAACCTAACCTAACCTCAAAACTTTAACCATGGATATCTCCATAACCATGGGGCTCCGCGGTGTGGGGGTTGGACAGGGGGGTAGTCCCCCCTTCCCCCTCCCCTCCCCCCCCCCCCCTCCCCGACCCTTAAATCGATGGCCCATAAAGGAAAGTTTTACCCTATTTATCTCCTTATAACATTAAATAGTTCTGTTATGATTAGTTTAACAACAACAGCACTTACTGTCCTACCGCTGGGCAAAAGCCTCCCCCTAGCCCTTCCAAATCTTTTCCCACACTAACCTAACCTAACCTAACCTAACCAGCCCTCTTGGTATGTGTCTACATATTGATTAATTTATCAAAAACATATTTTGTAAACTAACTTGTTGAGTCCAACAATACTTACTAGACAAAACAATAACTGAACCTAATTAACTGAATTATTTTCTTAGCAATCAGAAGTTAACTTTCAAAATAATTTAACAGGCACAACGTCTGAACTCCATGTTGGACCGCCAAGAGCAAGGCATGTTTGACCAGCAGCAACCAATGGTAAGTGATTAATTTTATTTATAGTCTGGTATCTCAGACTTATTGTGAGACAAAGATGTCTCTTTGTCCAATGATGTAACATTTAAAATTTTTGCTAAGCCATCTTAATCTCTTAAATCATCCAAGTACACAACGCCATTCTTTATGTGAGCATATTTTTTTGTCTGAAATATATCCTAAATTTAGTAGGCTCCGATTGAATTGAACAAAATTTGTTATTGACTTTTGTTCAAACATTTGTTTGAAATAGAATAATAAGTATTTCAACTGATACCATTGATTTATCCATGTTTTATGGGTTTGTCTATGTTATTGTTTACAGTAACAATCCTATAATATGTATAGCTTCTGATATACTTTAATTGCAAAATGCACATTACAAAGTGGTAAAACTGGCTGGTTTGAGTCATTTAGCATTTGGGTCCATGTCTCATCGTGAGGAGACATTTGTGTTAAAAATATTTGAACATTGATCAGTTGTTCAATAATTCTGCTTCTTTTATTTGGCAAACTTTTAATTAGTATTTACTAAGGAACAAATGTTTCGCGATTTCTCATGCTTTCAATATTACTTAGATGTTGTGGTTTTACATTTATTTTGTTTAAAACTGCTCTGTTTATTAATTTGAGTTAAAAATTAAGGAACTGCCTAACAAATATAATTTTTAGGACTAAATTGGCATTTATGCGCCAACTGTGGCCGCATTTTTTTTATTATTATTGCAATCACTAAATGTGTGTAAACATGGGATAAGGTAGGAAGATGTCTGCAATCATCATAAAGGATTTTAGTGTTTGCAAAAGAAGTTCACTCTCTGTTCGCTTACTAATAATGTAATTTATTAGTAAGCGAACAGAGAGTGTAACAATACCGGTAGTATTGCTATCTCGAGTAAAGAAGGGAGTGGGGATGGCGCAAGGCAAACATGCAACAGAGCTCGTTTGGTTCGTCTGTTGCATGTCTCTTTGTTTTCTGAATCTCGTCGCTGTATCTTTGTTACTTATTATAAAAACTTAGATACCTTTGCTTTATGCATGTTGATTGAATTCGGAACTACCAATTAGTATTATCATCGAAAGCGTTTGGCCGTTAGGTATCTATAATTTTGGCTGGTGTTACGAGGTCAAGGTAACGGCGCAATGACCTCTGATCGGCTAACGGATTGATCGTTTGTTGTCAATGTCATCGGTTACTGTTGTTCTTTGATGACACTTTTGTACTGAAATTCAAAACTTCTACCAAAACACAAGGAAAATAGGACTTATAAGATACAATACTCCTGGCGTAACTGGTAACGACACGACGGCAGTGAGGGTGTACGTCAATTTTGGCGAGATGCGCACCAACTAAATCGGAAGCCATAAACTTATCTTTGTAACTATGAAAGCATGTAGATAACCCACGGAATTAAAAAAAATAAAATATTTCAAAATCTCACTATGACAGCCAAGATGACGACCGTTCATTTCCACTATTTCCCAATAAGCTGACTATGGAATAGGCATTAAGTGCAGAATATTTAAAATGTAATTCGCAACTCGAGTTTCTTTAATCATCATAGAAACAAAAAAAAATGTTTGCGAAACATGATTTTATTTAGTGTAGTTAGAAAACGGAAGGTGTAATTTGTATTCACCGTGGTGGGCCGCCCAGCGTTGTAGCACTTTCTAACATCATTACATAGAGTTGCTTTAGATCCTATGTATGCTTAGATCTTTCAAAGTACGCTATGGATTTTGATGCGGTTTTTAAGATGTTAAGTGATTTAAGAGGACGGTTTATAGCTATAATATATCACATTTGCACCCGTGCGAAGCTGGGGCAGGTCGCTAGTATCATATTATGAACAACATCAGAACACTAAAGTTCAATATAACAACAAGGCATTATTAATATATAAGTTAAATTATACAGCAGCTCCAAACTTCTCCAAACAAACAACAAAACGAGTTATGTTAACTGTATTCATCTTAGGCTTTTCAAAATGTATTGTACTTTTTTACCGACCCCGGTTGATATGAAGCAGTAATAGAGTATATTTAGATACCAAGTGCAGAAAGTTTGTCATTGCTACCGAAGCGGAATTCGCCCGACCCTTAGGGGCGAGTGTTAAGGTGATATCAGACGCTTCACTCGAAAGAACGTTCACTCGAATGAATGCTTCATTTTATTCGGCACTGTTTCATTTGGAGTTCAGACGAATCATTTCGAATGAAAGATGCCGAATGAAAGACAAAACTGAAAGAAAAGTGAAACGTCTGATTTCACCATTATGGAGCTGAGGTCTGATCACTTAATGCACGTGTTTCAAACGACGTTTTTCAACATATACGACTCGTGGTGGTTGACCCGTGCTCATAGGGGTTGGCGCGTGCTTCATAGGCGTAAACGTCCGCCCAGCCTGATACGATATAAATGTAATATAATATTGGAGCCAGTCATCAAAGGTTTATAGGTACTGACTTGAATATTAGTTCAGTTTCGATAATAAGACTAATTTATTGTATTTGTATTCTTGTCAGTAATCATTGGACATACGAAACGGTTATAACTATTCTATGCAATTGATGAAATGAGTCGTGTTGCAAATGGCAACCAATATAAAAAAATCAATGTTTTATTGCAACTTGCATAAATACATTGGATTTTTCCACTTTTCTATTTGAGATAGGTCTTCAGAACGTGCTACATTGCGGGGCCCATCCTGCGCATCTTGTTTAATTTACACTCATTACTAAGGATCTGCTAATTAAATTAATAATTTTTAACGATTAATATTGGATGGTTGTTGTAACTTGTGTGTATAACATAGATTTTTGTTAAATATACCTACTACAAACATTTTTAAATCTACTGATTTTGATATCGGGCAGTGTGTGTTAACGTTAACTGGCGTATACTTAATATAATCCACAATAATATAATATTCCGCAACTATCACACAACGTCGTCTAGTCCCAAGCTAAGCAGAGGTTGTATTATGGAAATGAAACTGAGAATCATCGGATATCTTCAGAATTTAATCGTCATCAGGCAATGGCGATTGAAGGATTGACCCAGTTTCATACCACTTCTTTCTCTTTGTTTCTTGATGTTATATTAATACAGCTTTTTTTGGCAAGATGCTTGTTTCCTAATACTATATTATCCCACGGAATAAACAAACTACAATATCCTAAGTTGGTATGCGACCTTTTTTGCATCTACCTTCAGAAATGTTGACGATACATAGTAAAGATAGTATCTATCTATTCCCTGAAAAAACAAGGAATCGACTGTATATTTTATTAACCAATGAATTGTTCTCGGAATGTTTGGTCCCTAGTAAATACCTAGAGTAGCTGGAATTATTATGTGATTGCTTAAATTATTAAGCTTTACAATCGACAACCATATACTTAGATGTTATTTTATTATATTTTTATAATTCTTCTAGCGAAATTCTATTCGAAAGTATTATGATTGCTTACTTAGGATGGAGGCTTCAGAGACCAGTACGACATGCCACGTGGGAGTTATGATGACATGCCGCCAAACCGCGGTTGGGAAGGACCGCGCCAAGTGGACGATTATCCTAACAAACGTCGTCGTTTTTAAAACTGCTCTTGATGGGCCCAATGTGTGTTTAATTTAACGATGTTTCTGTCTATGAAGCATTTTATTTGGTTCCGTGGTCGTTGGTTGGGTATAAATAAGGGGTTTTCTGTAACGTTTAGTCTGGATGAAACTTTTTTGTGGAGTTGTTTACATCTCTGTCAGTTTTCAGATGTTTTTTTTTTTTAATAAAAACTCGTGCCGCACTTTAAATTTACGGCACCAGATTACATAAAAACGATATTAAAGCACAAGGGGAAGGTCAATTTTAGCATGAACTTTTCACTAATTATCTACTTGCTATCAGTCTAAATTATTTTTAATGGGCTGGAAAATATCAAAAATATTGATCAAATCTATTCAATTATCCCGACTTGGCTTTATACGGGTTGAACCTGGTTAAACAAGTGATTTATTGTATTTTATTTTAAAGCGTACGTCCGTCTGGAATAACTTAGCATTTTTTAAATAGTAAAAGTATTTATCAAATGGTTGTGCAGTAATTTCAAAGATTACTGCAACAAATAAAACAAAATTCGCAATTTTTTTTTGTGAAAAAATTACTTTTTCAAGGACATTTAGATTGTGACAAAACTGAGTCGGTAAAGCAGTAAATTGCTAAAAAAAGCTACGAACGCAACAAGCAAAAACATCCGTCCTTTGCCATGACTTACTGACCAAGTTTTAAGGTAACTTGATTATTGAATAGGTCTGACCAATGCCCCCCGGTGTTGAGATAAAATCAAATAATATGCTCCTTATTTGTCCTAACCAAAGACAAAGATTTGGCACTGCGGCCATTAGCATTGTATCACGTTAATAAATTATGTTTTAAGAAAAAAATACTTTAGAAATAATGGAAGATAGAAAAAATTGCTACATATTTAAGTTAATAGCTAATGAAATATCTTGTTGTTACCGTTCTGACATTATATGGTATTGTAAATTTTATGACAATTCTTCACATAAAGTAATATCATCGGCATTAAAACAATGGTGGTAAATAACCAACCCTACTAGCTTTAAAAAATGTTTAGTATACCTACATTTCATCATTCTATACACAATTCAGTAATCTGATTACAAACATAGTAAACAATTTTAACATTCCTGATCTTGCACTGCACCAATGCAATGTTAGAAATGCCTAATGAATTTTTAGGCTATCATTTATTTAATTAAATTTTTGAACTCTCCAAAAATCTCGCAGAGAGCGTAAAAATGTACGTTATTTCACAAATCAGAAACGTCTACAATTGGAACTGAACCTTCTGAAATCACTATTTTTAGTGTAATTTAGTTTCATAGATGATAGGTAGTTGCTTAATGTTGTCAAGTGTAGTTCTGCAAACGTTTTAGAAATCAGTATTTCATATCTTGACTTAAAGAGGTCCCAATAACAATTGTTTAGTTCTATTATTGTATCTATTTCTTGGTAAAGAATATTTTTATATCTATTTTTTTTTTAAAGGACGCGTCACAGATTTAGAATCTGAAGAGATTTTGCGTTTGTAACTAGTGATTATTTCATTCAATGTTACTTTTCAGGATAGTAATGTAAAGACCGCAACTTAAAAATAAATGGGTCTTCTACCATTACATAATGTGGAAAATACATTCATAATCACCTTGAGCTTTTAAATGAAGACAAATTCCGTAAATGTTGCACATTAAGTCTTCTAGTTTTTGAATATGAAGCTAAAAAATATTGAATTTAAAATACGTTTGGACATATCTGAGTTAACAAGCGCCGCGTAATGAATTGCAATACAACAGTGGATCTCATAGTAAAATTAATTTGATGCTTTATCAGATGACGTTTCCCTGCGTGGGCGTAAGCCATAATTTTGTTATTTAAAACGTGCATAGTGAATTGAGTGTGAAAAGATTATTTAAATATTTCGTAAATTAGTTTATTTTAATTTCCTTTTTTCGTAAATAAACTACATTATTTAAGAAATTATTCTTTATTTTTAGCAAAACCCATTTTCGATGTACATACTTTTCGATCATTTCACCTAACACTAATTAACACTGCTACAGGTTCATCTAACTCAAGTGTCGGTGTAGGAATACGCTATGACACCCAATCAGACGAGGGCGGGCTTTGACAGTATATTCTGTTTTTTTTTTGTTTACTTGGTTTTACATCTAAATTTTATAGTATTGCCATAATACATAATTTACACGCCATAATACATTTGCTACTGCTTTCTAAGTGATATTATATTTTAAAGTTCGCCCTCATTCGAATAAAACTTCATATAAACCATGCGCCAACACGTTCGCTAATCAGTCACCGTGGTTGGGAAACCGCGGCTCCCAACGAATTGCGTAGAGGTCATGGTTTACAACATCTGTCTACCCGGATTGAAACTAGCATGGTCACCTTGGTTGGGACGTTGGTTTGCAACCCTTTAGAGTCAGTCTACACCGAGACGTCACTTAACACGACGATCATTGAAAAGGCGGTTACTTTGCGAAGCAGAGCGCGGTCAAAATTTCGTGATGTTCATTGAAAAACCGACAGTCAAAAACACTTTTTTGTGAAGTGCGGCATCGGCGAGGCAGCATTACAATGCCAAACTGAGAGAATTTGAAAAGCAAGACAGCCCGAAAATTGTATCAACCTGTAACTTCGACTGCAGGCAATTTAATTTTTCCTTATAATCTCCTCCACGAAATCCCAATTGCCTAATCTGGTATTGCAGCGGAGCTTGCCTGCCTGCCCGGCTCTGAGAGTGGGAGTCGTGTTTCCAGGACGCGATGATTGTAAGAAAGGACTGAACATCGAGTCTTTATTTCTGGTAGCCTTTAAGAAGTTACTTGTGTCGATACTCTTGTGGCTACCCCATCTTAGATCGTCGTACTGTGCTGGTATTGTTGCGACTGCGACAAAACCTCAAGCGCTGTGGAGGGCTGGCATTTATCTCTGCCAAATTAAGCATTGCTACACATTGTGGTAATGCTTAATCAATAATAGACGTGACAATGCTACATTTCCAGTCAACAGCGATACCGAGCATTGTTTTATATTTAGACCACTTACTTGAGGTCACAACACCTGTCATTTTAATTGAACAATGACAAATTAATAATTATAAGTTCAAATGCTGAGCAATTTAGATAAAAACAACCTAAAGATAGACCATGCCTAATTCATAGTAATTCGAGGTAGAAGTAAACAAACTAATGATATTTTTATGCAATTACAAAGACTAATACATACTAACATTATTTCATGCTAAAGTCACTTGTAAATAAATAAAAAAAACTTCACAATGTACAGGTATTTTAGCTGAACTTTATAACAAGATCTGTGTTGTCAGACAGGCTTAGCTATAGCTTTCACATGGAGGAGGAAGACAGTGTTCCCTGAGGCAAAAAAAATTATAACTTAATCTATTTTTGCCCGGCCCTTAGCATTTAAATGCAAAATTCTCAGCGCCTACCTCAGTTATTTAGAACTTTCGTAAACAACACGTGAGTGATATGAAAACGCATTACTTTAAAGATGCTGATGAAGAATGCTTCTATAAACAGTTATAATATAGTTGACGGTATGCCCAGCGTTCTATTTTTGGGGCCGTTACTAAATACATACTCACACAGGGCATTTACCTTGGAGACTCCTGGGGTTCCTTTCAGAACATTGCAAAAAGAATTTATAAATGTCAAATATAAGGGCAAATGCTCTCAGACGAGAAAACTGTCCAACTGTTAATCTGAAGAAAAACCGCTTTCACATCACGATTATGTCATAGAAAGAAGGCTGAGAGACGACAGAGCCGAGAGATTCATCACCTTAACATTTAGAGGGCTGTACTGATTACTCGGCAGAAATAGTAAGATATTTCTGGATATCAAATCGAAATAGACTAACATTTAAAGCCTCTTTGTCTGGTGGTTATATGGCATCTAGTTGTGGGGCTCCCGCTTGCGGATTTTATGAGGAATTCAGAGCTTCATCATCACCTTTAATTGAACAGTGACAGATGAAGAAAATCTATGCAAAATCACCTCCATCATGATATGCAGTTCAGTTCAGTTTTACAGACGCCTTAAATTACCTAAAGAGATTTTAAATCCGGATAGCCTCACTCGTCACTGGATCTACATCGTCTACATGATAAGAGGAGTGGAAAACAATATTGTACACCTACATTTCCTACAATTCAATTTTACGTCACATGTTGGGGAGGGGGAGGGGAGGGCAACCGGAATAATGCTCACTCGCCAAAATTGCAGGTGAAGGAAGGTCAAGTATTGTTATGCGTATGAATATTCCTTGGGCAAGTTTTTATTTGCTCATTACAAAATATTCTATAGCGATAGTTCGAGTTTTTTGCAAAACGGAATTATTACTTTTGCAATTAAAAAGTATTGACAACATTGTAGTACCCTATACTACCATGAGCGACAAGTTCGCAATTATTGCAGGGAGGTGTTTGATCAACAAGTTTTATGTTTTATATATTTTTAAAGTTATTACTTATAATCAATGAACAAAAAATCCTTCCTGCAAAAATTGCGAACTTTTCGCTCACGATGTTCTTTCAAAGAAAGGGTTGACTGGCTGACTTAAGTATAAACAACCAGCCGATAATAATAGTACTACAAAGCTTCCTTTATTATGTTGGTTAGCAGAAACAAGGTTTTTTTTGAAAATTAGACCTTTATGTGGGTGAAAAGGTGTAGATTGGTTTGTAAGTATACTAAAATCTAATTTGTTTTTGAAAAAACAAATAAAAATTGTATGGAGGATTTTTATTTTGTAAGTTTTAAAGGGTTTTAGTTTTTATGAAATCATTCTGCCGAACTAAGCGGGCAAAGTGCTAGTCTGAAATCAATGTTATGAAACAGAGAGATTGGAGGTGTCCAGGGGAAATAATTCTTATTGTGAATAATTATCCTGAATGGCCTTTCGGGCCGGGAGACGCTATTAGACTTAATTATAATTCAAATTATTAGTAATCAAAATTGAAGGAAGCTTTTAAAAAAATATGCGATAAGTCAAACAAATAGCAAAGGATCTTACTGAATAGCTCTGTCCATTGGCGTATCTTATGTTTATTTATTCATATTGAACACCGAAAAAAATGTATACTTGTGTCACAATTAATTATTTACCTTATTAAACTACTAGCTTCTGCCCGCGACTTCGTCCGCGGAAAATTTCTTGTAGTGATAGCTCGGTTAACATCCATGTTATATAAATATTTTTTATATCCTATGTCACTCAGGAGTAAAGCAGCTTTCTATTGTTGCTAAAATTTTTCCAATCGAACCATTAGTTCCAGAGATTACCTCCTACAAACAAAAAAACAAACTTTACCTCTATTATATTAGTGTAGATGCAGCCTAGCAATTGGCAAGTCGTGTTAGTAACAAAGATTTTGACTAGAGTGACAAAGATGGTTCCCGTACAAGGTTTTTCGTTCTATATCTTTTCAAGTCAAAACGGCGACCACGCATCGTCGTCGACTTGGGTCTTACTAAACTAATGAATGATGCCGTGTAAACATTAATGTTTATAATAGCCTGCTAAAGTTGTGGAACTACTGTTTTATCTGAACTGGATTTTTCCTTAACCGATATATTTTGTTATTAGTAAAATTGTTGCAAACAATTGGCAAGTAAGTAGGTAAAACTCATTTACGCCTAAGTCACAAAACAAACAGGTTCATGAAGTCAATCTCATTTATGTACTTCATTATTCACAGCGCGATAATCGCGTCAGGTCGGTGTTGTTACATCCGCGCGCGCCCTTTGCTGCAACAGGCGGCGCCGCACCTATCTTATGTATTTAATTAGATCATAGAACGGAAGGCAAAATTAAACTAAAGCTACCGTCCACTGACTAATCATAAAAACTTTTTGTTTTCTCATTATTGCACAAAAAAGTTGAGTGGCACTCACGTGAGTGGCACTCGCGCTCGCACCCATCCCAACGTAACCGAGATATCGTGTGAGCGATGTCTTTATGTTGCTCGAACACGCGTTATATGTAGATTTTTTAAAAATATTATTGATGTAAACTAGTGCTTCTCTGATCTCACCTGATGTTAATAGGGATGGTAAGGCGCACTAGTTTATTAAAAGGCTATTCACTCTAGCCTGGAAGCCACCTAAGATTGCCTTCTGTACCTATTTTGGCCTTAGTTGTCCATTGGGTTAGGACACCTTTTTTCTTCAGATTTCAGTGTTGCAGGTATAAGAATGTTATTTCCAGATTATGTCGATCTCCGAAGTTAAGCAACATTTGCTGATATCGGTACGTAGATACATTACATACCGAAACTTACGTTACGTTACAGAATCTGACACGTTTTGATTACCTTCAGACGAGTGGTGCCAGATACTATGAAGTTGTTACCTAGTAAGATTATTCTTTTGAATACCGTAATTAGAGACATATTACGAACGCCGGCGTTCGGTCGGGGCTCAAGAGTTTAAGGAAGATAGAGAAATAGGCTCCAAAATTAAACTACCCTTAGGTGACTGGTATCAGATCCTATAAAGTTGTTACCCAGTTACTTGATTGAGGAGGTTAGAGGTAAAAGCTCCATTTCAAATAGAAGTACCTATTTAACTGTATGCGGATGAAATGGAAGCCGACTTCAAGATGGTTGCGAAATGGACACTGTCAATATGTGCTCATTGACAGTGTATGAGTATGATGGTGGTATTTGATGGACTTAAAAAACTACCATACAGAGAATACTACAATCTAAAAGGACCTTCGGGAAAGAAAAAATAATAGCTACGGCTTACGAATTTCGCAATATTAACCCGCAGTTCTGGGAATAAATCTGGGGTGAATATGCTTTAGGGGGAAATCTTTTCTAAACACTATTCCGCACTGGCTTCATAATTTCTCATTATTAACCCGGATCTATCTTCTTTAACCGATGCATAAATATGGGTAATTCACCTTGGGGGAAATCTGTTGTAGACGGAATTCCACACTTTTTTTTTCTAATCGCGTTAAGAAAATAGTGACTTTATCATTGTCACTTGACTGTCTACGCTGGTAGACGCGTGTCTATATACCTTGACCGATTAGATGATAGCAAATTAGAAAGCGGTGTTCACATAGACCAATTGATGTAAACTGTTCTAACAGAACGATACGATTAGATGTATTCTTTATTGCACACCAAAAATAAAACAATAGGAACTTAAAATTAATAGGGTATCACAATGGGCTGTTTTATCGCTAAAAGCGATTTTTTAAAGAATTTTTGTTACTATAATAAATATATTTACTTCTTATTATTTCAAGATACTGTATAATAATACTGTTTGCTTTAATATTATGGTTGTTTTGAGCGCAGTATGTATACTTTGTAGTAGCACTGATGCGCCACTATTTTCTTAACGCGAATGGACAAGCTTATTCGGGATCACGTAACCCGGAAGTCGTGTTGTGTCTCGAGTTCTATTGCCATATCTATGGTTAAACCACTCTTGTCCCATAACTACTTTTGGTTTAAACTTTTATAATAAATTTATTAAAATGGTAGTAAATTAATAACATCGCACTAGCCATTTTCATTGATTTTTACATGTGTTTCTTTTTTCCAGGATTACCATGCTTGTTGTTGTTCATTGTATGTGTGGAATTAAAAAATATTTTAATGACATCACTATCGGTTCAGAGCCTAAATTCGCCCAGCCATTATTATTCGTCCTCACCGGTAATCAAACTTCAACAATTATACTTTTAGTGACTCCTTATTTTTACGAGTTGCTACTTACTTGAAACCTTTGGCAAACAAAGACGGAACGTGATTTTTTATCAGATATGCATCGCACGTTTGCGAGATATGATGTATTCTGATCTGCATTTGTCATAAGAAGTGGTTATAACATAGCTACAGCTTTTGCGCTACCTTTCCTTTATTTCCTGCTACACAAAGTGGTTGTCTTTCGTTCCCATTGACAACATGAGATTAAATGGAAAAATATCTTCCGAGTTATATTGAATCAATTAAAGGTACATAACATTCTCATTAAATGAACGACAGCTATTATTCAATGTCAACGATGTAAACACTTTCTTCAATGTCAGTGAAAGATTATTTTTCATTGACAGTAGTGATTCTCGGGTGTTTCGATTGTCTAGATCGTTCACCACACGGAATCAGCAGATTTCTAATATATTTTTTTATCTTCAGAATCACTATTTGTTTCTCGATGCATTCTTTTTCTTTTTAAATGAGATTTTTATATGTGAGCAGCAATTTGGATTTAAGGTTATTTCACATCGAGTCACGACACGTGGCGCAATTTATGATATAGCGACAAAAGAACTATCTACTAAACGGTGAAAGGCCTCTCGTCGCGATTAACAGCTGACTATTGTAATTCATAATAATTACATTTTTTTCTCCTGTTGCTTCAAAATTGTTTTGACTGGAAAGAACAACTCACCATATCAACTGCCAATTGTATTCTTGAGACAATTATCATTTGTTATTAAACATCTTAACTACTGAATGTAGTTCTTTAATCTTCATTTTTTATCATTAGTATCTACCTAACCATGCTTCTTCCGGTCGATTTGATACTTTTCTTCCTTTCGAGGAAAGTTAATACGAATAGGTAACAATTCACTTCTGTACAAAATAATGTTAAGCTCGAGCAAGGATCCCTCAAAACTTGCGAGTTTTCTTATTTTACATTATTTCCTGGCATTGGTGCATCGATGTCTTTCCTTTCGAGGTTGAAATATTAAAGGTCTTGCTATGAAGTTGTTAAAAAGGTTAAACTGTAGTTTGCCTGCACAGCTTAATATTTTTTCCCCAGTTGAAATTAGCAGTTCTAATTTTACATTGAAAAGGCGGAGGATTGCATGAAGAGCTGAATAAGAAACTACATTTGTTTCATCGAAGACACCTAATATATCTCTGTCTGACACTGCAGCAATCTCTGAGTAAACTAACTGGTAAGTTATGAACTAAACAACGAATCTTCATAAATAACCACACGTAGACTTGGAAATTTGGGTGCTCTACTTAGAGCACTAGGTAATAGAAAAGAAGGTTTTATAATTGGTAATTATGTTACCCCATAAGTGAGAAAGATTTAGTATGGAAATATCCACACTTCAAAAAAATTAGTATACTTGTTGGTAAGTGTACACTTGTTCAAGGACAACTACATGCGGAAGGGGTATAAAGAAATTAAAAGTCATTTCCATGTCGGGGCTAGATTCGAAGTAGTCCAGCTTTTAAAGTCAATAGAATATTTAAGAACAGTTAATTTTAAAACAGAACGATAAGGATTGTCTCAGTAATGAGCTCATTGGTTTTATGCACTATAGTGGTTGTGGATATGTATGGTAAAAATATTGTTTATTATGGAATTTATACACGTTACCAGAATAAACCAACATTTTTACACAAATATGCGAGTCTAAAATATGTTGAAATGATGAGCTGTACCTATAGTACTTAACTAATTTTATTCAACAGGCAATAGATGAAGAAAACTCAAATTCATAAAACCGAATCTGTACTACAGTTTTAGTATTTGCGAAACCTGAGTTTAGTTTCTACAAAATCATTAACCAAATTAGATTCCAATAATTTTTACACCATGTTATATTATTTTCCCAAAAATGTTTAAAAATGCTTAGGAGCTGGTCACCGCACGATAACTATTATCGTCACGATTTCATTGATCAAGAAATCATGTGTAATACCTCACAGATCATATCGGCTTCTAGACGCGAGGGCACGCCGAGCGCAAGGAAACACTATGCCAGTATACCTACCATTGGAAGAAACGCAGTTCGCTGTGTCGTCGTTGCATGCGAGCGAGCGACCGCCTTTGAACCCAACTGTTTTGTTGGTTGGATGCAAAGAGTGATTAGTGAGACATTAGTGATTAAGTGAGAGTACCTAGTGATTATTATTGTAAATTGGGATGATTAACTTAAATTTTTAAACACGCCAAGATGTTTGATTTTAGAAAGTTGTTAATTTACCAACATCTTGCTGTGGTTTAATAATGCGAAGTAATAAGGGAATAAGGTGCATCGGAATGACGAATACCTTTTTATCACAATCAAACCCTGCAAGTATAATGGCAAATATTATCACTAGTAAACTACAATACGAACAGAAAAATAAATATCAAAGAGCGCTAGGCGGCGCATACGCGTGCGCGTTTCTTGGTGGCCATGTAATTCTACGGACAGTCCGTTAACATAAGCTTATTATTTGTGATTTTTCATGATACGGTTTTGAAATAAAAATTAAATGTTTCGCATATATTAAAACTGGCGTTGTATAATTATGCCAAGAGAAAATGCAATGTAATTCGATTAAAGTTGAAGCAAACCTTTTGAATATTTTGACTTTTTATTTCAGGATACCTATAAACTTTGTTTTTTTTTTTGTGACAGTAACACGACAGTATTTTATAATTATGGACTACTTACGTGCATTATTTTATATCGTTTAAAGATAATATTGCAAATTTAGAATTATTTAATTGTTGAACAGGACGTTGATCTACATCTGTATCTTATCCAGAAAATCCTTATTAATTAACCCATTCCTAGTCACTTAACCAATAAATATCAGACGGATATTATACAAACTCGTAATTTTGAGCCAGTAGGCACCCTTCCGCACCCAACATAATTTACTTTCATAAGTGTTGAATATTATTAGGAAGAAAACATGGAAAATTTTCCCCTAAATTATTTACTAGCTCCGCTTACTTTTACATGAAACATCTCCCACTTTAGATTTCGATAATATTGTATAATATTAAGATATCTATTCCATTTTCCTTTAGTTATTAATAAACAAATCAACAGGAAAGAAAGAGCGAGTGCGATATTACTCAAAGACGAGAAGATGAATGTTTTTTTTTTTACAGATTTTTGTTTGTTTTAGTTTTGTGGCAGTACAATATTTGTTACGCAAAATAATCCTTTTTATTCAAAGAATAATAATAAAAAAATTCATCCCATTCACCTACTACTTAATGGAATGCGGGTCTAGAATATTATAAATAACGAAAAATGGGTACCGAGTCATCCCATCAAGTGTGGGTTGGGTTGGGTACATGTAACGTCTAATGTAGACCGTGTCGCCTAATTCTATTTGCTATAATATCAATCATTCATCAATTTTTAAGTGGATTTTCCAAAAAAGTAGAATAAAGTTTTGCATAGTAACAACTATCAATCGTTGTCTTATAAGTAAAAATATTTTTTCAATTAATTGAAAGCTACAAACGTTGTGTTGTTGATCGAACGAACTTAGCAAATTAAAAATCAATTAAGAGCCGTTCACAAATGGGGTTTGAAACACGTGTGGCATGTTGAAACACAAGTTCATTCTTCGTTTATCGACTTTCATAAAAAAAGAGCCAGTAAGCTTAAAAAAAAAACATAGACCTTCCATACCTATTCAAGAGGGTCTTGAACAGTGATCTTTGCAAGTGCTTATAAACTTATTATGATACTGGTAAATAAAGTTTACCAGTATCATAATAAGTTTCATACATACAGTTCATAATATAAAATGATAAAAACATAAAATTAAGATTCTTAGTTCTAACTGACCGCTTGTTATTTCTGGACTAATGTTAATTAATAATGTAATATTCTTTGTAAATTATAAAACAGTATATTTACCGAAAATATGATACACCATCCTCTTTTTAGGTTTTTACACCTTTTCGTGTTTAATATCAGCCGAGAAAACCTAAGAAAAAAAAACAAATTAATATATTACTCTGAGGCACTCTTTTTTCATTTATGTATTCTTCTACCTGGTATCCATTTTGTAGTAGGTCAGGCTATTTTTCTTCAAATACCGACATACATAGTTATTGTATTCATTTATTGTAAAGTAATTATGCAAGTATTAGGGTATATTTCTCAAATAGATTAAATAAATATACGATATAATTATACTATTCCTCTAAATATAGTTGGTTTCAAGTAAATGCCTTTCTTAATTGCGATCCTTACAATCTAGACAATTTTTTTTAATTTTAATTATTTCTTTCTTTCTAACTTTTAAAATTACATAATAATGATCAAGTATTTTTCCATGAAATAAAACAGTTTAAATGACAACTCAATAATAAATTATTAATCATTTTAAATTTATATTCTGACTGCCGTTATAATACATTAAAACATGTATGTAATGTAATTAGTCACTCATTTTGTTGTTATTATGTTCACAGGTATCCGTTTTTAGCTAGACCTGCCCGGAAATTTATTCAGGTAACTACTGAAATTTCTATGTTTAAAATTTAAATTAGATCAACAACAATTCTTGATAAATATTCTAATTGTGTATCACTTCACAACTCCTTATAAAAAATTACGACGATTATACAAAAATATAAGTCGTACGAGAGAGTCAGTTTCTGTTCTTTTATCAAAATCTTCAGCTTCTAAATGCGAGATTTGTTCGATCCAAATAAATATTCGGTAACTACTTAACTTAATCCAAAAGTCCAGCCGGATTTTTTTTTTTTGAGCGAATCTTCTGTTGTAAAAGATATATTCATCATTATTTATTTTTGAAAGCCAATGTGCAAAATAAAAGTATCTATAGAAAGCGCCTAGTACTGGTTGTGTTGTAAGATTTGCTATAAAACAATAACTTTGTTTTCAGATGGCCAGGATTCGGAGCCTTGACAACAATTTTTACGCGAAAAGGTGCTGAAACTTCGTGGAAGGTGTGTATTGATATCTGAGATAGGTATTATAATTATAGTAAATAATATTAAGTTTAAAATGATGATACATTTATTTTTGTCTTCTTTTCCCGTCTGATGCATACTGAAGCAATAACCATTGAAATCTGATATTTTGAAGAAAAAGTCAATACTCGTTTGGTAATGTGTTTTTTTTTTGGTTCAATGGCAACTGAGCCGGTTTCGACTATTCTGCCAGTGTCAAGTGATGACGGTCGCGCCGTAAGGTAGACCGTCGACTTTGCACTTTGTGTTATTTCGCTTTTATATATCACCTTTCTGTGACAGCTGACAAATTAAGTCATTTATTTGGCATACCAGATTTTGAAAAGAACTTGTATTGACTTGTTTTTCAATAATTTTATAACATAACCATTTATCCAACTGGAAGAATAAGCAACACTTATAATGTTTTTTTTTCACAGTGCAAACAACTGTCGCCGGATTCCCGGCGATTACCGTCCGAGCAAAATATCTATTTTGAACACACTAATGGAATGTAGGTAATAAGCTGAATAACATAATGTTTAACATATTTCTATTTATTTTGAATTGATTTCAATGATGATTCTATTTTTTTTGTCTTCTTTTCCCGACTGAGGCATAATGAAGTATAATTATTTAGTTCTGATGTAATTACTTTTAAGTTCGAAATAATACGTTCTGTTTGTCATTGTAATGTCAGGTTGTTTTTTTTTGCAGATCTCAAAGAAGAGAAGGAAGTGTATTCTTAAGAAAAACCAAGCTTTTATTTATTAATTATAGTTTATTTAATGATTACTTTGTTACCGACTAAGTATAATATTTTTACGTACCTTTGTTTCTACGCTAAACATTTTTTATGTATAAGTATTTCTCAGTTCCAAAACTTTTGAAAAAATTCCCATATTTTATATTGAGAAGTATTTATGCACGAAGAAAGTATTGTTTATGCTATGTTTATGTGAAGACTATTATTTCAACACGATAATATACATTAGAATCCCATTAATGTTTGGTTTTATTACACTCTAACTACACACCACTAAAAATCCTTGGTATAACTTTCGCACACAAAGATGGACTAAAACATCGTACAACTGTATTATAGACAGCGTGTTCGATGAGGTTCGATGTACTTAATATAAATTGAATCATCAAGTTTCGCAGACTAATTATAACCACTTTTATCGGTTCACACGTATGAACAACGAATTACTTGAAAACCGGACGAACTTTTTTAATTCAGTTGTCGGTACCCATTATTAAAAATAAGTTCATTTTGGGTTAATAAAACAACACGTATTTATATTATATGTATTTCAATGGAAACTGTTGAAACAAAAAGCTTCAGTCAAAAAGCACGCTAGATAGGTACTCCATATGCGTCTTTGGTTTTGCGAGCTGCTTCAACTAAAATTTTGTAACAAAATTTATTGGGTCACGTCTCGGTAATTTGGAAACAGACTGGCTGGATCTAAAAGTTCTAGCCTGCTCAATTGATGGGCTGAATCTAGAAGAATGCGGTGTAGGCAGATCTGTAGTAGGAGTAGGAGTTTGGAGGCTCAGTAGATGTTTAACGCATTCACTGCTAAATTATTATTGAAAATTTCGCAAGTGCTAAAAAATCGCTCACTAACCCCGTGCGGCAAACGCACATGCGCGTTCAATAAATATATCGCGTGGTGCTATGAACGCTTATGCGCGTTTGACGAAAGTCTACCCAGTGCGGCTGGCCGCATTAGTGCGTCGTTCGACTCTTTGTCCCAGTGCGGCACGACGCTTATGTGCGTTTGAAAATTCCCGAGTTTTATGACAGTCATAAAACAATTACGATGTCAAGTAAAGGGTCTTTCACACAACACCTGTTTTTGTAACTTTACGAATTTCTGTACTTGTTATTTTTTTGTCATTTGTTTTGTTGTTCGTGCTAAACATATATTTTTTTTTAAAGTGAACGAATGAATGAAATCGAATACTTAGTGTTGCAAAACAGAAGTGTCTTAATAAAACTTAATTTTGGTTAAAAAATATTATAAATAAAAAGACCTACCGCAGCTAGGACCCTTTTGTTTAGTTTTAGGAACAAAAGATAACTCAAAATAGTCGGCATAGTTAAAAAAACTGTTCGATTGTGCTTACAAAAGATAATTTAAAGTGATCGATATATCGATAGTTTTAAATTATCTTTGTTCCTGTAGTCCTTTTGTTTAAAAAGAATCGTTGTGCATGTCATAATGGTAAGTATTGAATTGATAAATAAAAACAGAAATCTCAGAATATTACGTGTTGAATGTAAATTGTTTTTTTACGCCATCTACTGAGGTTTATTTGAACTAAGACTTATTTGTTTCTAACAAAAACTCATACTAATAATATTAGAATGGTAATTATGACATTATAGACATTATTTTTAATTGTCATCTTTAATTATTGACATAAAATTAAAAGCTACTCGGTTTTTAGACTTTAACAACTTCAACATAACGTAAAAGTTACATGTTAAATATAAATTGGTATAAACGCCATCTACTGAGGTTTATTTGAACTAAGATCTACTTGTTCCTAACAAAAACTCATGCTATGATGATATTGTAAATATTATTTTTACGTACATCTTCAATTATTGAAAAAATACCAAAAAAGTCTCAGTTTTTACAAAACAATTACTTAAAACATTATCATTTTTTATGGACGCAATGGAAGGAATATCAGTGCAAATATTTATGCAATGGTAACATTCTCAGTATATGAATGGGATTAAACATTTGACGCACTTAAATATTTTTTTCATTAATTTAATATCTGAATGAATTAAAACCTCTTTTTAAATATTCGTAAACCGTGCTATTATTATATTTTGTGTGGAGTTCTCAAGCAAATCTTATTTTATCAAGTTTTAAAAGTAAAACAACTTTCCGGATGCGTTATTTTTTAAATATTGGCACACTCCAAATTCAATAGAACGACGTCTACGCGTATGTTGTTTTACTTATTTTATCGATATAATTATAATATTATTCCAATTAATAAAATAATCTAAAAAATATTAAAATGTATAGTCCATCGGTAATGGAATAAATGTATTATATAAAATTAAAAGTGTAGAAACGTACAACAAAACTTGGTTATTTTTACCTTCTGAATGTTGGTACAGTCAAAACTTCGTAAAATAATTTACTCTGTGGTCTCAATCTCAAAACTTTCGTTCGTCCAGCAAGCAACGTTCAACGTGCGAGTTTTAAGTAATTTTATTTGAAAGTAAGTATAAATTTTGCATTTCCTCAGTTTTTTTTTTTATTTAGTGTTACTACTGTTGTTTTATTGATGATTATTTTTCGCAGATCTGATATGGGCGGAAAACTGTCAAGGTAAGACTAATCATTGCAATAAATAAGTACCTATCAAACTTTTAAAACGCAAACCTGTTACTTTGAATTTTATACCGCAATTGACGTTATATTTACGTTTAGTTCAGGTGGTTCTTGTTTTATGTACAGATGATGATCAAGTAATATGGCTCCACAGCGGTATGACGATGATTGCAACTTTATTACTAGTAATACCTATGCGAAGTGTTATAAGTACTAACATGGTGTGGAAACATGGAATGTTTTGGGCTTTGGGCGTACCTACTAATGAAAAAGCTTGTTTAATATGTTTGTTGTGTACGCATGTAATCTATTAAGTTTTTGCATGGTTTGAATATCCCTTTCTTTTTAGAATCTCTGAAATCTGCGGCGGCAGTGCGCCGCGCCGCACCACGCCGCTCGGGGTGCCGCCACCCGAAATCGACGAAATAGAAGAGGCCACAGAAGCCAATGAGTAAGTACCTACCTAGGACTAGTGAGCTATTCAATTTTCAGCTTCATATAGCAAAATGATATTTAGTATAAATGACCTTCTATATAAGACGTTTTTGTGACTTTTTCTGTACTATATTAACCTAATGTTGGCCCGATGACCTTGTGAGGGTCGCGGGAATCCGATAGATGTGAGACGCACGGGACTGGTCATTCAAGTGGTTCTTGTTTTAGGTATGTACAGATAATGATCAAGTATTATGGCTCCACGGCGGTATGACGATGATTGCAACTTTATTACTAGTAATATGCGAAGTGTTATAAGTACTAACAAACATAGAATGTTTTGGGCTTTGGGCGTACCTACTAATGAAAAAGCTTGTTTAATATGTTTGTTGTGTACGCATGTAATCTATTAAGTTTTTGCATGGTTTGAATATCCCTTTCTTTTTAGAATCACTGAATGCGGCGCAAGCGCGCCGCGCCGCACCACGCCGCCGCCGCTCGACGTGGACGAGGTGGAGGTGGGCACGGATGCCATCGCGGCGGAGGAGTAAGTACCTACCTAGGACTAGTTGTGAGCTATTCAATTTTCAGCTTCATTTAGCAAAATGATGTTTAAGTATAAATGACCTTCTATATAAGACCTTTTTGTGACTTTTTCTGTACCTATACTAACCTAATGTTGGTCCGATGACCTTGTGAGGGTCGCGGGAATCCGATAGATGTGAGGCGCACGGGACTGGTCATTATAGCGTGACCTGAGGAGGCCTTGTCCAGTAGTATACGTCTTGGTTGAAACGATGAATTTGTAGGTACTAACTATCGAAAAACTAAATGGGTAAATGCGAGGCGGATTCGCGCCTTGAAGGTTCCGTACTATAGTACCTACCTATATCAATAGTTTAATTCTCAAGATTTTCCGAATCACATTTTTTTTTGTGACGTAACAAAAAAATTAGTTTTCAAATGTAGGTATTCATGCACCTTGCTTTGTGCCAGATTTCAGGATTATAGGCTAACGGGAAGTATCCTATGAATTTTCTGTCCTCACTCGAGTGTCGAAATATAGGTACCTACGTTTTTTGCTACATAGCGGCTGTACCTATCTTCTTTTTTTTGACAGCTTTAAGGCTGACTTGAGGTTTTTATTTGAACTCAATAACCCACGCGTTCTCGAGATAAACGGTCTTTATAGATAAATAGACGGACAACTAAGTGTTCCTATAACGGTTCCGTTTTTTCTTTTGAGGTACGGAACCCTAAAAACGATGATGTTGCTATTTTTTATATCGGACTATATTATTATGATGTTTTACAAAAACATTATGTTTCTGTACTAAATAACATTATATTTTACAGAATGCGGGCCGAGGAGCGCAGGCTCCGCGCCCTGCTCCGCCTCGCCGTGGTGGCAGAGCGCCGGGCGACGCTGCTGCTGGAGCAGCGTCAGCGGCGGCGCCTGAGACGCGAGGAGGTCCTGCGCCTGCAGGCAACTTGGCGCAGGGCCGTCGCAGCCGGAGAGGCCCGCCGCCCTCGCGGCCTCGAGAGGGAGCTCTATACGAGCTCCTAAATTGTAATTATAGGTCTTGTCAAGCTTCTTGGTCATTCTGTAGCTAGTGCTGCTAGTAGCATGAATGACCAAGACGTTTGGCAAGACCTATAATTACAATTTCTGTTAATCGGACTCGTGTAGAGCTCCCACATTTAATGAACTACATACAATAAAAATTATAAAATTCTATTTGTTTTTTTTTTTCTGTTCGCCCGAGACGCAAGTCATTACATGTATTGTCCCTAGTGGATATGAAACTAGAATCTGTCCTATATTACTCAAGTACCTACATGTTTTATTTTTATAAAACGATAATAATTGCAATCACCCATACTATCCGAGTCATTACCTATCGGTATGGTGGCAAGATTATTTCATAGGAAAGTCAATACTATGATCTACTTACTTAAATTTCACAGTCGTGCCTTACTTGTGTTAATAGGGAATATTGTTATCAAATGTCAAACCAAATCGCTAATAGTGAAATAGGTACGCTCTTTTATGTAGGTATTGTTAATAAAACAAAAAGTTTACAAAATTTTATTTTATTTTTGTTTTTTTGCCCACGCCTTTGCCCTTGTACGTGGATCGGGACTCCTGAGCTGGTCCGTCGGCTTGCTGCGGCTCCTGCCGGATGCACCGCCTCTTTGGTGACGGATTCTCATCATCGACCAACGCGGTGCTCTTGGCAGCCCGCAACAAGCACGACAAGTTTGTTCTCTCGGGATCTGCATTTGGTTGATCCGATGGGACCCAATCGCTTGGCATAGTATCTTCATCATCCCTGCAATTTAAGATTTAAATTGATTCATGAAAAATGACTATCTATTTGATAAAATAACTAAATAAAAACTCGTGAGTCAAAATTAAAAACCAGCAATTTTTAAGAAAGTATGCTCAAAGTCGACAAAAAAATGGTTTGTATTTAAAAAATCATGATACTATCTCGCAGAAACTTGAATGAATTTCCTACGAATACTTAATTCATGAAAGTTAGGTAAAATTGAAACTACTTACATGATTACTTTTTCTAACAACCAGCTGGCCGGGCACTCAAAACTTTTAAATTTTTGATTGGATAGGTTGACTGACGCTTTATTTATGACAACCATTGACTTACGTTTTTTTTTTTTGCTCTTTGGCAGGCTATAGTCGTTGCAGCATACATTCTAGTTTATTGTTAAAATTTATTTGTTTCAAATAAACCAAGGAAGTATCAGTTTTTTAATTCCCGAGTTTTATGACAGTCATAATACAATTACGATGTCAAGTAAAGGGTCTTTCACACAACACCTGTTTTTGTAACTTTACGAATTTCTCTACTTGTTATTTTTTTGTCATTTGTTTTGTTGTTCGTGCTAAACATATATATTTTTTAAAGTGAACGAATGAATGAAATAGAATACTTAGTGTTGCCTTATATTGATATTTACAACGATTTTTCTAGTAAACAGACAATATTTTTTTTAAGTTTTTTTTTTTTTAGAACAATGTAAGTAAAATGGCGAGTAGTAGTAGAATAAAACTAATAAATATTAACAATCGAGACATTTATTAAATTCAAAACATGTTACATTACACATTCTTCAAAGTCACATAAAAAGCCTTAGAAGGTAGTGCACGGTTAAATTATTACCTATGGAGAAAAACTGCCAAAAAAAACTCTACTACTATAAAAAAATTGATTGTACATAATTTAATAGGTATGAAAGGAAAGTGTAGACCAGTCAAAAGTGCATTAAATTGTAAAAAAAACCTACGAATCCACGTAGCTTACAGTGTTTTCACATTAACATTATAAAAAAGAGGTAAAATAAAAATCTAATACCTAACAATTAATATTTTCAGAGGTCTTTACTGGATTATTCTTACTCAGATTTATGTTTTAATTAGAATCAAGAAAGTAATTAATAATACAATATAAATAACTTAAATTTAAACTAAACTAAATATTTACACTAAATACAAAAACACAAAATTCAAATAAAAAAAAATATAAAGAAGTTAAATAAAAATCTAATACCTATCAATTAATATTTTCAGAGGTCTTTACTGGATTATTCTTACACAGATTTATGTTTTAATTAGAATCAAGAAAGTAATCAATAATACAATATAAAGAACTTAAATTTAAACTAAACTAAATATTTACACTAAAAACAAAAACACACAATTTAAATAAAAAAAATATAAAGAAGTTAAATAAAAATCTAATACCTATCAATCAACATTTTCAGAGGTCTTTACTGGATTATTCTTACACAGATTTATGTTTTAATTAGAATCAAGAAAGTAATCAATAATACAATATAAAGAACTTAAATTTAAACTAAACTAAATATTTACACTAAAAACAAAAACACACAATTCAAATCAAAAAAAAAATAATAATAACACTATGAAAATCACCAATGAAGTTGATGGTCCAAATAAAAAGAAAGACAATCCAAGCATATGCGTTTCGATGATGAAGCCTCGTCGATATTAACAAAAAAATTATGACAAGATTTTGTAAAAGTTGATTTCCAGAGCCATAAATTTGCCAAGATTGTGGTTAAAAAGTTATAACGATTTGAAAGGGTCGCGCCACTGTAATGCAAAGAACCAAGTGATCACGGAGATCTTAAACACGTTTAGGCGCAAAATGTCCAATTCGCAGAATGTCCATTTTGCAAAATGTCCAGTTAGCAGAATGTCCAGTTCGCAAAATGTCCAAATCGCAGAATGTCCAGTATTCATCATAATGTCACCAATAATTAGTGGGGGATTTAAGTATAAATATATATAGGTAGTCAAATCATTAGAATGTCAGTTTTATTTTGTGTTTTGTGTGTGTGTGTGTGTGTGTGTGTGTGTGAATGTGTGTGTGACTGATATTCTAATAATTTGACTACTTATTGATATATTACTTCTTAAATCCCCATACCAAATAATGGTAACAACATTATGATGAATACTGGACATTCTGCGATTTGGACATTTTGCAAACTAGACATTCTGCGAACTGGACATTTTGCAAAATGTCCAGTTAGCAGAATGTCCAGTTCACATACAGCGACTAGACATTCTGCGAATTGGACATTTTGCAAAATGGACATTTTGCAAAATGTCCAGTTAGCAGAATGTCCAGTTCGCAAAATGTCCAAATCGCAGAATGTCCAGTATTCATCATAATGTCACCAATAATTAGTGGGGGATTTAAGTATAAATATATATAGGTAGTCAAATCATTAGAATGTCAGTTTTATTTTGTGTTTTGTGTGTGTGTGTGTGTGTGTGTGTGTGTGAATGTGTGTGTGACTGATATTCTAATGATTTGACTACTTATTGATATATTACTTCTTAAATCCCCTACCAAATAATGGTAACAACATTATGATGAATACTGGACATTCTGCGATTTGGACATTTTGCCAACTAGACATTCTGCGAACTGAACATTTTGCGAAATGAACATTTTGAGAATTAGACATTCTGCGCCTAAATGTTTCAAAACTAAACGTTACAGAAACCTCAAAATTGAGGTAAATAAGAGATTTCATTTTAAAAAATGTACAAAAAATTCAAAGGTTATATTTTAGGAGCTGTAGACTAAAACCCCATGGCCACAATATCGAAACGGTGGAAAACAAATTATCGCCGACATATCGCTGGAAAAGCATCACAGACAGCATTTTTTTGAAAAACCAAGATTCGAGTAGTCAAAATTTGTTGACACAAAATCTTAGGCTTATGCATCAAGAGCTGTAAGACTTAAACCTCATGGGTGTACCACTGAAACAGTGGGAAACACGTCATCACTGATTTCCCGCTGAAAAAGTATCGCAGAGGTGAGCAGTTTTTTGTGGAACCTAGATTTTGATTTGTCAAAATCTGTAAAAATACACAAAAATCTTAGGTTAATATTTTAAGAGCGGTATCACGTCGAAATAAGCCATAATCTATCGAAGAGAATAAGTTTCAGCGTAACCTCTTTTATATAATTATAATATAAAATATAAATATATTTATATTTAGAAAAAAAAGTTACCTAATATCAGTAGTTTTACATATTAAAAGTGTTGTTTACAAAAAAGATTTCGATGTTACTTATTTTCTTCGATTGGCTTATTTCTTCCCTATACCGTAGCTCCTCAGATACAAAACTAGGATTTTTGGTGTATTTTTACAGATCTTCACAAGTTCAAATCTAGGTTCCACAAAAAACTGCTCACCTCTGCGATACTTTTTCAGCGGGAAATCAGTGATGACGTGTTTCCCACTGTTTCAGTGGTACACCCATGAGGTTTAAGTCTTACAGCTCTTGATGTACAAGCCTAAGATTTTGTGTCAACAAATTTTGACTACTCGAATCCTGGTTTTTCAAAAAAATCAGACGTCCGTGATGATTTTCCAGCGATATATCGGCGATAATTTGTTTTCCACCGTTTCGATAGCTTGGACATGTAGTTTTAGTCTGACAGCTCCTAAAATATACTTTCTTTTCTACATTTTTACAAATCAAATCTGTCATTCACCTAAATTTAGGGTCTCTGGAACGTTAAGTTTTAAAGTTCTCAATGGCCACGCGACGGTGTTTTTTGCCCCAAAAATCGACATCTACCTTTTATTAGATGTTAATAATCAATAGGTAATTAAAAATGCACGAGTAAAACTCTCAAATGTCAAATTAGTACATTTGTTTTTCTTTATCTTTCTGGCCTTGAAGGTCAAAACAATATAATTATTTTATTCAAAATAACTTATATGCGAACCACCCTAATGTATAACTTATATTGTACGAATTATTTTGTTTTGACCTTCAGGGTCAGCATCATCGTCTTCCTCTCCTTCTATCATATTCGACGCAATACATTTTCTTCTTCTATTCTGTCCTATCAATCGTCACGCTGTCAGTAACTCTCTTTTCTTTCATAATCATTCATTCATTCATTCATTTCCTCACGCAAGCCATCCATCTTTTCTTTGGCCTCTCTTTCGCTCTATATCCATTCACATTTATATTAATAACTCTTTTAGTACCTAACATGCGATGATTTATTCATTCTCCTATTTACATTACCATAACAAGACAAGCAATTCCATTCCTTTACAGTCACTGGTGCCACTTTTAAACTTCCTCTAATGCACTCATTTCTCACATTGTCCATTCTTGCCACTCCTCAAAACTATAAAATAAAAAAAATCAAGTGTACCAAATTGACACTTGGCAGTTCGACTCATACATCTGTAATTACCCACTGATTACTAACATACAATAAAAGGTAAATGTCACTTTTTGGATAAAAAAACACAGTGTGCAGTTCTTTGCATTTCAATAGCGCTCATCCACATTCAAACCTTTATGACTTTTGAACCATAACTTTAACAAATTTATGATTTTGGAAATAAACTTTTACAAAATCTTAGCATAATTTTATTTTAAAAATCGCCGTGGCCGCGCCACAGAAACGCATATGATTTATGTAGGCATTTCTGCATGGTGTGGACCATAACATGGGAGACAGAGGCCAACGTCGCAATCTGGGCACACTATTTTTGTGTCTTTCCTTTTTTTTGTCCTTACCCAGCACCTGACACATTTGCGCCTTTTAAGACAGCCATTGTCATTTCTTTCAAGCTCTTTAGGCATGTGCTTGGGTTTTGGAGGCGCAATTGTGTCAGCTACTGGGGGAAGAAGTTCAAGCAGTACTTTTTCCCTATATAATTCTAGGGACATAGTACTGCTTGTACCTTTTTGGAACAAAAAAAAGGAATTCACTAGCATCATTTGTAATATATGTATGCCCACTTTTTTGTACCACCTCATACATTTGTGCTCACTTGGGTAATAGGCTAACATTTGGTCGTGCCTATCAACGCCTTTCATAAATTTATTATAATTTATAATGATTTCGGGCTTGTTGATGACACGACCACGCCTATTTTCCACTGGCATTAACGTAGGTGAATGCTCAGTGGAAATAGTGAGCACATCTCTCTTGTCTTTCCATTTACAGACACACACACCTTTGCCATTATACCTATAAATATTGCCACCTTTGAATAGTTTTTTAATGACAACAGTTTTTGGATTGCTTTTCCTTTTAGCAGCCAAAGTGCCAGTGCAGTATGTTTTTTTTAACAACAATGCTTCTGCCAACTGGACACTATTATAAAAATTATCCATATAAATGGAGTGGCCTTTATTAAGGTAATCTTTTAGAAGTGTCATGACCACTTTGTCCACGTGACCTTTACCACCAACTTCAACATCCTGAGATCCCTTATACAGGTGTATTTTGTGGACGAGTCCTTTCGGATCCGCCAACACATACAATTTCACGCCGTATTTGTGGCGTTTATTTTTTATGTATTGGCGAAACACCACACGCCCTCTGAACCCTATCATAGATTCGTCTATGCTCATTTCCCTCTCAGGATATACAAGATTTTTCATAGTATTATTGAAGTAATTTAATAGATAATTAATTTTATCAGCATAATCATTGTTAAAAAAAAGACACCTTAAAATTAATAGAAATCTATCCCTAGCCATATATTTATTAATGTTAAATTTTACTAGATATTTCTTTTTCCAATAATCGGAAATTTTACTTAGCCTAGCGGTGCCCATGAATATAAGTATGCCTAGGAAGGTCCACATTTCTGAAGCTTGTGTATCCCTCCACTTTGTTAGGCGGCTATTTGGTTTCAGCGGCTTTTGCCTTAGTATGTGGGCATGCATATTGGTCATCACCGCTAGGCTAGTAATAAAATTGTCCTGGAAAATTGCCTTAAAATAATCCATTGGCCCTTTTGATGATGCCTCCGGGATCTTCACCTCGGGGGTTCCGATAAAGGTAAAGTTGTTTTCTGTCGACATCTGGTCGGTCCATTCTCCATCTGGAGTGAGTTCGCTGATGGAAACCGTTGAGCTATAAAGGAGAAAAAATATCTATTTGAACAAAACTCGTTCAATTGCTTGAAACAAACACTGAAATTATTAAAATTACGATTATACAACATGTAACAAAATAACCATATACATCAAGAAGCGCTAAATTAGGAAGCCAGGTACTAGGCGCTCAGATTTACACAATGTGTCGTAATATTAGCGGGTGTCATGGAATGTTATTGACCCCCGCAGTGTCGTGACACGTTTGTTATGATTTGAGATTAAGAATCATGCGATACCAAGAATTTGGTATAAATTTTTTGAAAAATTTATTTTGAGCCGAAACTTGGTGTAGAGATTCTATTCAACTTGTATTCTTCAGCACTTCTTGATGTATATGGTTCTTTTGTTACACGTTATATAGTGATTGTAGTCACCTACAAACATGAGAAAACAAACAACTTTTACTATAGGACCAAGTCTGAAATCGCGAATTAAATCTGCTTGTTAGAACATTTATGTTCGTCTAACTGGCCAAAATGTACATACTGGACTTGCTGATTTTTTTAAGATTTTAGGTTTGGACCCATATAATTAGATATTAATTTTTAGATTCCTACCTGTCTGACACGTTTGTGGAGACACTTTCGCTGTCAGAGGCGTCGGACTCCACAGCTTCGCTATCCTCAGCGTCACGCCGATTGGATTCGGGCGGAAGAGCTTCGTGGCGATAAGCCACAGCTTCTTCCTCGCCGAACATCTCCTGGAGTTCTCGTTCAACTTCTTGAACGTTACGAGCCATCTAGAAAAAATGTTTTATTGTGCATTTTGTACCACATAATTCATACGATCGAAGTCGAAACCTTTATATTATATTATCTATTGCCTTTAAAGTTAAATGCGCAAAACCTCGACAATCGAAACGATTTTTAATTTAATTGACCCAATCCTGAGGAAAAAAATTATTAAAAAGAAAAATGTAAAGGTTTTATGTGCTGTTTTAGTTTTACTGACAATTCTAATAATTTCTGTAATAAAAACTATTACTATCCCGCGTATGAGAAAATTGAAAATTCCTGTGAAATCTTTAAATGCATTTTTCTCAAAATTGAGTCTGTGTGGCTTGACACACTGTTGTTTTATTTGCGCCCATATATATAAAATAAGGGCTCATGCTCAAAACGTCTCTTTCGCAAAATGTCACATGGTCGTAAAACGTCTCTTTCGTAGAATGTCTCTCCCTGAATGTCTCTTTCGCAAAATGTCGCACCAGGGACTTAAGAATAAAATTTTGATTTTCAAAACAAAAAATCATTTATTATAATTATAGTGCAATTATGATGTTAAAATTTTGGTAGTAATGTACATTCCAGTATGAAAATAAGTACAAAAAAAATATTTATATATACTAAATATTTTTACACCATTTTTATGATGATTAAAAAATATACATTTAGTATTAAAATGTCAAATAAATAAATTTTGGCATTATAATTTACTAGAGTTATTATCAAAAATTATTGCGAAAAAAATATATTTTAATCATTTTCATAAATGATTAACACAACATTATTGATAAAAAAAATATATAAATATGTGACATATCAAATGAAATTATATCTTAATTGTGGCATGTGTGAAATTAACTTTTGTTATAATTTTCATACATGATAAAAAAATTAAATCTTCGCACTAAAATAAACTTTGGTTATTAATTTAGATTTGATAGGTACATAAATAATTATTTTCGTAAATGATTATGAATATAAATCTTTCATTAAGAAAAAAATATATAAATGTACTTATTTTCATACTGGAATATACATTATATACAAGGTGTCATTGACATGTTAACGCAAACGAATACCATTGATCCAGTACATGATTCTGGACACCCTAGTGGTGGAATTTTTCGTCGGTTTTGTTTCAAAATTTTGAAAAAAAAGTTTCGTTTTTTTATTTTTTACCTGTATAAAATCGTTATTCTAACCAACCCCAATGATATTTTTTGAAAAAAAAAGAAAAAAAAATTAAAAAAAAAAAAATTAATAAAAAAATCACCGAGGCAAATAAAGTCGTTATTCTTGTCAAACCCGACGACATTATTAATTTAGAATGTAATTCACTCATTTTTTTCGCAAAAAATGTTAAAATGACGTTTTTATACAGTTTAATTTAAAAAACGTAAAAAATTTATTAAAAAAAAATAAGAAAAGACCGACAAAAAATTTTATCACTGGGGGGTCTAGAATCATGTACTGGATTTATGGTTTTCGTTTGCGTTAACATGTCAATGACACCCTGTATATGATTGATTTTTTGTAAATTTAAATTAATAAATGATTTTTTGTTTTGAAAATCAAAATTTTATTCTTAAGTCCCTGGCGCGACATTTTGCGAAAGAGACATTCAGAGAAAGAGATATTTTGCGAAAGAGACGTTTTACGACCAGGTGACATTTTGCGAAAGAGACGTTTTGCGCATGAGCCAAAATAAGAAACTGACTGACTGACATATCAGCCGAAACTACTGGTACCAGGAATGTGAAATTATCTGTGTTACAGATAGTATGAAGGATTCTTATTACCTAAGTTGACACAAATTTTAATCAATATGAATATTAGAGTCCGTCTTAATTAATTGCTAATAAAATAACGTCATAAGAGCAATAATAAGTTGCTTTTGTAGAGAAAAATAATTAGAACGTAGACTAAGATTGCTCTGAATTTTTCATGGTTCATTTGTTAGTATTTGTCGTATGTAGTACATACAATAGGACTCATTCGTCAATTCCAAAATATTACGACAAATTGGCGTCAGTTACCATGTTTTTTTATGTCAGCTCAAGTAAATTAAGTAAAGATATATCATAATAATAACTGTTGGTACTTACCATGTACAGCCTTAAAGATCACGAAGATTCACTAGCACACACACAGAGATCACAAGGTATTTCCAGAATCCAAAACACAAGCCAAGGTAATCACGAGGTATTTTCAGAGTCCAATATCACAAGCCAAAGTAATCACGAGGTATTTTCAGAGTCCAATATCACAAGCCAAAGTAATCACGAGGTATTTTCAGAGTCCAATATCACAAGCCAAAGTAATCACGAGGTATTTTCAGAGTCCAATATCACAAGCCAAAGTAATCACGGGGCAAATCAGAGGTCCAGGAAAAAGCAGAGGTCAAAATACGCAAGAGAAACGGAGACAACGGAGAGCACGTCTGTTGAGCACGAAAGCAAAACAGAAGTGTCTTAATAAAATTTAATTTTGGTTAAAAAATATTTTAAATAAAAAGACCTACCGCAGCTTTTGTTCAATTTTAGGAACAAAAGATAACTCAAAATAGTCGGCATAGTTGAAAAGACTTTGTTCAATTGTGCTTACAAAAGGTAATTTAAAATTATCGATATAGATAAGATAAACAAAAGGACCACCGGAGTCGAAATTCTTTTGTTTAAAAATTCTTTTATGGTGCGGTAATTGGCAACAGTAGAATATAATAGTATAATACCTAGTGAATCTATTGTGGTTAGTGTTAAGACATATTATTTATATGAATAGGGTGTGAAAATATATTATCAATATTTTTTATTAATCAATAATTAAAATATATTAGGTAAAAAATATCTCACAAATACCAAGTTAATCGATAGGTCAGCCAGGTCAAAAAACACTCGTTTGCTACAAATTTTAATGCAATTTACATAACGACCCGGATTCAGGTCCATCGGCGCGGCAACTACGTAACTGGAGCCCTATGCCGAAGAAGTAGTAAGTGTACTGGCTAGGATGAATGGATGGATGAGTAAACAGGCCAAGTTGTCATGACTTAGGTATGTCTCGGGCAAACAGGAGAAAGACTAGTATTTTTTTTAAAAAATTTATTTTTTAATTCATTTAAATTGGGAGCTCTATACGAGTCCGATTGTAACAAAAAAATTGTAATTATAGGTCTTGTCAAGCTTCTTGGTCATTGTGTGGTTGGTGCCGACCCCCCACACAATGACCAAGAAGTGTGACAAGACCTATAATTACAATTTAACTCGTATAGAGCTCCCCGTGCTCGCCGTCGCGTGGATTGCGGGGCTCGTCCAGGGCTTGGGGGACCCAGCGTCGACGGCGCCGGGCCTCCGCGACGCCGCTGAAGCCGCGTTGCCGTCTGGCCCCCGCGACGCCGCCGATGCCGCGGTGGTGGCGGACCTCGCCGGAGGCTACCGCCCTGCGCCAGTCTTCTTGCAGCCGCAGGACGTCCTCCGGGCTGAGGCGCCGCCGCTGCGCCTGATGCGCCGGCTCCTCCTGGCGCCGTGTTCGCTCGTGGACGGCGACCAGCAACTGGCGGAGAAGCCGGCGTATCATACGCCAGTCACGCTCCTCGGCTCTGTAAAATACATTTTATTTATTACAAATCATAATAATATACCCTCAAAGGATCACTTTTTTGTCCGACCCAGAATCCTGAAATCTGGCATAAAGAAAGGTCATTTTGAAAACTGTAAATTTGTTCTTACGTCACAACAAAAAAAAAATACGATTCGGAAAAATCTTTGAGAACAAAGGTATGTACTATAGTTTATATAGAAGCCTTAGGGCGCGAGTTCGACTCGCACTTGCCCAGTTTTTCTTATCGTTTCATGCAAAAGACGTGCACTGTTGGACTTAGGCCTGCCCCAAGACTCGCCATAATGATCGGTCATGTGCGCCTCACATCCATCGGATCCCCGCGACCCTCACCAGGTCGTCGGTTATACAAGGATATTTTATTATTATAATGTTAAGCCACAAAAAGGACTTGCAGGAAAAGTGGTACTTACTCCTCGTCCAACGACGCTTGCGCGCCGCCATCGGCCATTACTGGCGCTTCTTCGGCCGCCGGCGAGCCGCCATCGGCCATCACTGGCCTGGCCTCGACCGCCGGCGAGCCGAGATCGGCCAACAATGGCCTCTCTTCGTCGTGTGGCAGCAATCCACACCAGTTGGCGATCCTAAAAAAAAGGATATTCAAACCATGCAAAATCATACTAGATTACATGCAGACACATTCACAATAAAATGACAATCAACACAAACAAGCTCAGAATGCCCAAAGCCCAAAACATTCCACATTAAATTCGTATCCACACCATGTTAGTACAACACTTTGCCATTATAGGTAGATACAGCAATAAGTTTGCAATCAACATCATACCGTCGCTGACCGCAGTAATTCTTGATCACAAATGCGTAATAAGTCTGTAGGTACATAAAACAAGAACCAATTGAATTCACCTGAACTATTCATAAGTATATAAAACCATGAATTGCGGTTTATAATAATTCAATGTAACTTTCCGCACGTTGTTTTAAAAGTTTGGTAGGTTGTACCTACTCTTAGACTTACCGGTTGAGGCTATTTCCCATGTTGAGATTCTGCAACAAATAATAAACATTGTACTTCAGCAATAAAACAATAGTAAAATAAACAATCGCTCAAAATAAAGGAATACAGAATGTATACTTACTCGTAAACTTTATTAAACTTCAACACGTACGTCTCGCGTCTTGTAGCGACAAGTTTTTGAACATGGAGAATTTCACAGTGTTGCCGTTGCAGTTACATTAATTTACCACTAAGAGTCGACTTTTAAAACCAACAGAAAATCAGCAACAAAAAATTATCCCATACACAATCGCAAAATGTTCCATTAAAAAAAGTTTTTGTACAAAATAAAGTAGTAATACTTGATAAAAAATAAACAATCAGTTGATCAAAATATTATTTGTGGGTAAATTAACATTAGCAGGTCTCAGGAAATCACCATAGAAATTAACAAACAAACAAATAACACACACAACAAACAACTATGTGTAATAATTTTTGTTTGCACCATAATTGCCGGTATCAGATGATTGCAGAGTGATTGCATTTTTAGTAAGAAATAGAATTTTACCGAAACAATAGAAACATCCGCTACCCACTTTTTTCATTTAGTACATTTAAATTTTGTGTAAACTTTTTATCTTAGACCGTGATAACTTTATTACTGTCATAAACCTAATATAGTGTAAGCTGTGCATATTTATAATAGGCATGCAAACTATTGTCTAGATTATAATATTATTATTTTTAATAACAGTCCTGTATGTAATGCTGTTGGTATGCCGTATAAACAATATTATATAGCCACTCAAACCAATATTTCGCAACTAAACGCGGAGTTAAAACCACCAGTTTCAGTGGAAACTCTATTTAAAGTGGCAACACAATATAAGATAGTTTTCAACTGTACCAACATTAAGAAAATTAAAAATAACCAAGTTTTGATCGTACGTTTCTACACTTTTATATTTTATAATGCACTTATTCCATTTCCGATGGACTATTATTATTATTATTATTTTATTTATTGTAAACGTATTTATTGTAAAAGTATTACAATTATATCGGTTAAATAAGTAAAATAACATACACACAAAAACTTCATTCGTTCTATCGAAGTTGAGAGTTTGCCAATGTTTAAAATGCAACATATCCGGAAAGTTGTTCGTCCGTGGCAGCGCGGTTCTGCACGTTTCAATGGGGCCACGTTCAAACACATAGATTTAACAAATTTATGGCTTTGTAAATCAAGTGTTTTTTTTTTAACAAAATCTTGACTTGGTTTTATAATAACATAAAAAAAAAACAAATAGAATGGTAACATTATTTTCTTTTATCATTCATTCACTCATTCAAAATTTTTCTACGATTTGAATTTGACAGCCGGTAGTAGTGACAATATTTACACCGCCAAACAAGAAACAAAGATTTATTTTTATTAAAATGGGAAGTTCCTGGAGCCGAGGCTTTCGCCGCGTCGTCTGTTGTGGGTCTGGTGCACATGCACCGGCTCGAATTCATGAGTAAGTATCAAAATAGTTCATGTACTTAAGTTATATTGTGTTCATTAGGTACTTATTATTATTTTTAATTAATGTTTTGTTCATTTCAGAGCAACATTTGGCATTATCGAGCCGGTGCTTTTTGAGGAGGTGGTCCCGCTGCACCAGACCCACTACGACGCGGAGACCCCGCTGTATTCGGTGGAGTCGGTGGAAGAGGTACATACTAAGCTACTCTGAACACTATGCGCTAACCGAGGATTCTGTAATATAGAAGAAATTTAATTTCATTATTTGATTTACTTCGACAGATTCGGCAAACATTGGCTCCAACCGCCGAGGTGTCAGAGGACATGCGGCGGTTGGAGCAAAATTTACACCCGCTGCTGGTGTACAGGCCAGAGGACACATGCATGGAGATGTGGTGAGTACATATTTGCTCTATTGCAATTGCACATACAAGATCTTGCAACTCATCATATTATTGTCTTTAAAATCCAGAGAATTTCCCGGAAAAGGGGTTGACCCTTTTCCTGGAAATTGTTCACAATGTTTATTTTTTGTACATAAAGACAAATTCACTAGTAGTATGCTTTTGAACAGGGGTCAATTACTTGAACAGGTAGTAACCAGATGCCTGTTCTAAAGCAAATGAATACCTATTTTCAAATTTATTTAGCGGCATTGCAATACTCTTTTTTTTATAAATAAAACCTCCAGCGCTCTAAAAATATACATGCGTCTACTAGATTTTGGATTAAAATGTTTTATTCTACTATTTTTATCAGAATCTTTACTAGTTACAAGTTGGTTTACAATATATAGGTTTATGAGTTTTATTTTGTTTTGGCTACAAATCACAATTTTCTTTTTTCTAGGAACGGACCCTGGCCTGCATCAGCAGCTCAAGTTGCCGAACCACCGGCCCACACCAGCGTGTGGCTAGAGTGGCTCCAGGAACATGTTGATTATGGGGAGCCCTGGTGATTGCTCCCATCCCAGTGAATCATCAGGGCTCCCCCAATAAACTATGAACTTTAATTCTAGTTTTTTTCTTTCCTGACCCTTTGTACCTAATTTCCGTCATACACACACACTAACATGAAATGAAGAATCTATTAGTAAGGTTGATAATATTAGATGAGTATAAGCTAGATAGTAGTAATAGTCTACAACTACTAATAGACAAAGATACTATTTGTGTTTCTTTCAAATACATATAATTGGCCCAGGTCAGTTTTTTTTTTTTTATGGGTAAAACTGACTAATCTCGCCCATGTGTCATGTCGCTATTCAGTAGGTATGCCCGACTTTTCTTAGCAGTCCTGATGCTCTGTTTGGCTGGACAATGGAATATCCATTTGGAACAAGGAACGAAGTTGTACACTATTATTTTACAAATATATCATATTATTTTTGAATAAAATAATCCAGTTAGAACTAGGCAGCACGTTCCGATCATTAGCCTGGTATTGAAAGGCCATAAACAAAAAAAAAATAGTAAGTTGTCATTTGCAATTTAGCCGTTAAAAATGGAAAGTGAAGGGTTTCTGTAAGTACTTTTTTTTAAAATACATTTGTATTTAGTTAGATAGTTAGACTTGGAATGTGTGTTTAAGTAGTTTTCTTTGAAGTTATTATTGCCAATATTGTTAATTACCGAACCAATAAGTTTACATCTTTTTAATTTTTGTAGACAAGACGAAGACACAAACCCCAGCAACTGGGTCCCGTCGGAGACTATGCCTCCGACTGCCGCTGACTATGGGGGGTCAGCGGAGAGCAAAGTTGAGCCCGGGGGAAGCGGCGCCGGGTCGAGTAAAATGACGGTTTTGCTGCAGGCGGCGAAGAGAACCGTCATAATCGACGACCGGCCTGCCAAACGACCGTGCCTCGACCGACCGGAATTATCCATGCCCACGCCCAAAGGGAAAGGGGTGGGTAAGAAAACAAAAGAAAATAAATGAAAATAATCCAAGTTTGACTTTTTTTTATTGCGCGGTCACAAATGAAACACATGTAGATAGTTACATAGAAACTTATAGACTTAGGTACTTATCCAAAATTGAGTGTTCAATAAATAGAGGGAATTATGAGTCGGATTTACAAAAAAAATATTATAGTTTCTGTCAAATTTCTTGGTCATTTGTGCTAGTTAAATAACTGAATCCTACTTTAAATAAACCTCAGTAGATGGCGTCTGTATGAACTTACATTTAACAAGTAATTATAATGTTACGTACTCAAGTTGATTTATGCTAAAAACCGAGACTTGTGTTTTGTCAATAATAAAAGATTATTATATGCCTGCGTAAAAATGATATCATCATTGCTAAATTAATTGTGTTGTCACGAAATTTCGTTAGGAATGAGTAAATCTTAGTTCAAATAAACGTCATTAGATGGCGTCTTTATCAACTTATATTTAACACGCAACGTTATCCAAGATCTGTTTATTTAATACTTTTAACTACCAAATATCGTATTTAAAATAACCTGTGTGAAGACACCCTTAGCGTTAATTATTTTACGATGTTTACGAAGTAATAAAAATGAACAATGGACGCACAGGTGCGGCGCACCGCACTGGAAGCATATGAGTAAATTGTATGGACGCGCAGACGCGTCGGTTAGCACACCGTAGAAGTTCGAAAAACGCGCATGCGCGTTGGCCGCACTGATTGCGTTAATGATTATTTCGTGGCCCTTTAGTACACTCATTTTAATGCGCAAATTAAGGTCTTTATATATCTTGTCAAGTATTTTGGGCATGAAAACCATAGATACACCATATAATACAGAGACAAGCATACGTGCATGCCACACGGCTGGCGCGTAAAGTTACGAGATCATACGTGTAAGACCCAGGGTTGGTTAATATACAATTTAAGGGGCCGTGTATGAAATCAACTCATTTTGAACATTTTTGATCAAGGTTTGAGAGACAAAAGAGAACACTTTTAATCCTTCTTTTTATAGATTATAAAAGTCAAGTTCTTATTCTCCTAAATATACTGAGAATTTTTGTAAAATAATGAGTGGATTAATGGCAATTAGCCATATTCCAAACCCTTTTTTCGCAAAAATAACGAACGAGTGATGGTTGGCTAAGGTTTACACAAAATTACACGGGATTTTACGACATTTAAAAAATACCAGTAACATCATTACATGGTCTACTACAACATATACTGATTACATTATTGACTTTGATTGGAAATATAGCTAAAAAAAAATGTTGAAGAAACGTAATTCTTGGAAAATTTGTGTACAAATAAGTATTTTTTTCTATACCTTGGAAACACTTTTAAGAAAATTTAAAATATGCAAAATAATCTTAAGAAATCTCTTTACAAGAATCAAAAATTTAATTTACAAATAAATAATAACTTCATTTCGTAAATTACAAAACAAAATTGACTATATTATCGACCGCGCAAATTCGATCTCGTCAGTCACAATCGGGCCTTCCCAGCGCGTGGACGCGTCGCTTTGTTCCGCAGCCGCTCCCGAGTTTTACGTAAATAAATTCCCATTATTGTACGCTGACTACCACATTTTGATCCATTAAGTATTATTGTTTATTTTAGGTTTGTTTATTAAGATTGTTAAAATTTCTTTTGACTTCAATGATAATTACAGGTAACGGCTGTTTGTTTGTATGTAAAGATAATTTCCAGAACTACTCTACTATTACTATTTAATTACAATTCTTTCACTTATGACTTCTACAATGTTTATGACCTATTTACGTATTCGTTATGTACAGAATTTTTATATTTTTGACCCCTATGTTTGTTTCGGTTTTTCTTCTCAGGGTAGTCAGCTAAGAAACACCAGTGTCATCTGTTTGCAAAATAAATATCATTCATCACGTGGTTACGTACTTATTTAGGGCAAATACAAAATCTAGTATTCTAGATCCTTTTTTTGTAGATAATGGGTCGAAAGAAAGGGATGCATTATGAATGTCTTGCTAAAAGGAAAAAAAATATATAGGTAGGGCTGATACGTGCAAGAAAAGTTTTTGAAGAACGCAAGATTAATGCACTGCTTGTAGCTTCGTTTCCAGAAAATGTAAGATTTTACTTTCAATTAGCACTAGAAGCGAGTGGCCCTACACAAGCCCAAGGATATGTGTTTCAACTGCCCTCGGAACGCGCCGCCACCGGGTTCCTACGCTGCAAAAGCAACCGAGGGCCCATCCAAAAGCATGCCAGAGGGCCATTGCAATACGGATGGAGTGGGGATACCGCACGGTTTCCCGCTAAGCGGCGAGCCTCCTTGCTGGTCTGCCACCATGGAAACTAGAGGCAACAGCCCTAGCACGCATGCACGATTTGCGCGTGGAGATGCAACGCCAGGGCGAATCCCCGCTGCCGCGACAAGTTGCAGCATGGCGGACAGAGCTTCGGCTGGATATCCAGGTGGTATGGCGACAGCGACTGTCGCATCCCAGTTCTGGGTACGTCATAATTACAGTGGTTTTTTTTTATGGTGGGCTAAAATCATGCAATGACCAATCCCACCCTTGGGCGAAGCCGGAAACAGTGTCAGACTCTTACTGACTAAACATTTTGCCCTACGCATTGGAGCCAAGCCTTCCTTTCAGAAAGAGACCCTGGGCCCCAGCAGGCTTCGACCCTTTTGCAGAGTCCCTACCGTTTTGCTGACAACTGCTTGAAGCGCGCGGGAACAGAGCGCCCCGTCGACGACTTGGGCTTGGTCCGCACTGTTACAACTTACAAGATGACCGGACGGTGATCTACCCATTGCTCGCCGTCCGCAAGCCCGGCGGCGTTTGCGCCGTTGCCTTATGCAGTCCACCTCCTCCTTGACTTGCATTGCTGCTTCGCAGAGGGTTGCGCCCATGGCCTCCCAAGACCCGGTGCGAGAGATCGCTGACACCGATCACCCCCATGAGAACACGGCGATGCTCCTCCCAAGCGGGGCACACCTCTACTGTGACACCTGGGGCTTCTCTTCTGCACGAATCCGATGCAGGTATGGCGGTTAGTCCCCTCTTTGAGGCCCGGCTGGAAAGACCTCACGGTGTCCTCACCTTCCGTATGACGCAGGTAACCGAACATGGTAAGTTTGGGAGGTAGATACCTGCACTGGATTCGTGCGTAAGTGACGCCAGGGTGTTGCCATTGTGTGAAGCGCCCGGAGGACACGGTGGAGCACATGGTACAGGTATACCATGCTTGGACAGAGCATCGCCATGTCCATGTGGAGTCATTCGGCGGCGGCGATATCTCGCACGGGGTTTAGGTATATAGACCTTGGTCCGGAGCGAGTAGGAGTGGCAGGCGGTCGCATCCTTCTACAAAGCAGAAGGCTGATCGCATAAGGCAAGGGCGCTCACACCCCTGACGCCGCCGAGATTCCGATTCCGATTTCCGGCTACCGTAGACGCGTAATAATTTGAGTACAAAAAAAAAATTCTTTAAAAAAAATCGGTCTTGAGTCATCCATAGGGGTGCGCAACTGGTCAAATGTATGCATAGGACTGTTTAAAATATCTCTTCTTTTTATCTGTCCTGCAGCAGGAGACAAATTCTGCTCTTTTTGAAACCTTATTATACATTTGAGGGCCGAGTAAAGCGTTTTTTAGTGATCGGTGATTGACGTTTAAGATTTTTCCATCGAAGCAGGTAATAGTAAATTAAACTTTCTAAGCTTGTGTATTCGTATTCGGGCGTTATCTCTCTTTTTTCGTGTTGCCTCTCCATCAAACATTGCGTTGGATATGGACAAAGCAACACGTTTTCCAACCACGCTCAATGGTTAGGCGAGTGGAAAAATGCCACCTTAAAAGAGAAATCTCGTAAACATAATTTATTTTTGACGAAAAACATTTTCAAAATTAAACAGAATTTTGAAAATGTTTTTTTTTTACAACCATTTTACATAAATTAGCTATCGTAATTGTCATTTATAGTTTTGTATTTAACATTTTTTTACAAGCTTTTATTTACTTTCACCTGTCCCGTTGTCTGTCGTTCTGTAATCAAATCTTGCAACTTAAATTTGATCCACTTCCCGGTTTCCGATTGAGCTGAAATTTGGTATACACGTTTAGTTCGGATGACAATGCAATATTATGATGACATGGAGCTGATCTGATGATGGAATCGCGAGGTAGCCATAGGAACTCTGTAATTAAACGGCACAACCACGTCGAGTTTGGGCTCGTGTGAATCGTCTTGACGAGTTTTATTTATATAAGTATAGACCACCGCTATAAAAGCTTGTTATGAAAAAAAAATTTTTCATTGAAAACTTGTTTAATGTCTAAATGTATCAACATCCATCTAACACTAAACTGAACTATTTTGACAATTGTGATAAATATAAAATATACACAAGTTCCAGATTTTTATTTACAAACCGTACTTATTATATGATTTTGTTACTTAATCTTCTTGTACAAAAGTGGTACATAGGTGAACATCATAAAATAAGAAAATAAAATATTATATCTTCTAAAGGATCAACATTGTTTGAACGTTCACTAAGCTCGACTATTGCGCGCGTGTGTGTGTAGGCGCACGCACGATGCACACAAACATAGCATCACAGCGAATTTGCCTAAACTCTAGGGAATGAATTTTATGCACGGAGTCTTAAGACATTTTATGGCAGAAAGGGAGTATAAAAAATGAAAAGTAATAATAAAATATATCATTTTTTACCTAACGCAACAATTATAGTTTGCACTTATGGGGTTTTTTTTTTTTTATGGTAGGTGAAAATCATCCAATGACGAAACCCGCTCTTGGGCGGAGCGGGAGACCAGTGTCAGACTCTTACTGACTAAAAAACCTACCCCGTACCTTCCTTGCCTTATTTCTGGAGTCGAGGTGACAGTTTGCACATACCCTCTAGGCTCCAGGAGGCTTCGACCCTGAAGGGCCCCTGCAGTTTGCTGACAACTCCTTGAGGCGCGCGGGAACGGTGCGCGCCGTTGACGACTTGGACTCGGTCTTACCAGACGACCGGACGGCGAGCTACCCATTGCTCACCGTCCGCGAGCCAGTGTCTACGGTGGCCGGATATCGGAAGGATCGCGGCGGCGACGGCTACGGCGAGTACGCCGTTGCCTTTGCCTTATGCGGTCGGCCTCCTCCTTTACGAGCATTACTGCTTCGCAGAAGGAGGCGACCGCCTGCCATTCCTCTTCGCTGCGGACCATGGCCTGAACCAGGGCCCGGCGCGAGAGGTCGCCGCCGCCGATCACCCCCACGAGGACACGGCGATGCTCTTCCCAAGCAGGGCACACCTCCACCGTGTGCTCCACCGTGTCCTCCGGGCTCGCCTCACAGTGGCGACACCCGGACGTCTATTCCGCACGAATCCGGTGCAGGAATCTCCCGAACTTCCCATGTCCGGTGAGAACCTGCGTCATGCGGAAAGTGAGGACGCCGTGAGGTCTATCCAGCCACGCCTCAAAGAGGGGCACTACCGCTGAGATTACGATGTGCCCAGCGCTGGGTTGCGACAGTCGCTGTTTCCACTTCATGAGATCTCGCCGGAGCTCCTTCCGCCACGCCTCGACATGTTCGGGCAGCGGATCTTCGCCCCGGCGTTGCATCTCCACGCGCTGGTCGTGCATGCGTGTGCACTTATAGGGTAGTCTCTTAACATAGCTGCACAGTGAACGTGTACTATTTTGTCAGGTTTTACAGATAATCGGAACTTACTGGTAGTACGCCGTCGATATGTAGAAATCATTTACAGCATCAATTAATATCAAAATGCTCCAATGATATAAATAATAACAATTTACTAACTTTATGCATTAGTTTATTTATTTGCTATATAAATAGCATTATTATCTTGCATGAAATACACCATGTTTAAACAAATAAATTTTTACTTAGACAAAATTGGCAAAAGAAAGTGACACACTACGTCTTTTTCGATGTATCGCTAGCGATACGACATGTATCAAGGTACAATTTGCCTTTTGCTTGTCAATGAAACATGAATTTAATAAGTATGAAAAAAAAAACCACTGCAATATTGCTTCGTAATCGATCCAGATTGTCCGTAGGATATATAAGATCAGTAGGTACAAGGCAGGTACCTACTTTTCGAATTTGGTTTGCCTTACTTACCACATACATAGCATTTAGTTTCTGCTAGCGGCTTCGCCAGTGTGAAAGTCTGTTTACTACCTTAGGTGGAGTTTTTTTGGCAAATATACAAAACAAAAAATACCTAAGTCATTTCCACAATATTTGCCTCAGAGATGCCTTGGTGCTGAGCGTGTTAAAGGTGGCTAAAAATCATCCAATGACGACACAGTATCAGGTTCTTAGGCTCAACTCACACCAAAAGAGCGTCGAAGAGCAGCGAAGCGGAGTGCAGTTTCAGTGTCAAATGAATTTTAGCTTTACTTTCATTACTATAATACTTATTATCGCATGTGAAACTAGCGTGAATTACTAGTGACCCGCCCCAGCTTCGCACGGGTGCAAAGGTAATATACTATAAACCTTCCTCTTGAATCACTCTATTTATTAAAAAAACCGCATCAAAATCCGTTGAGTACTTTTAAAGATCTAAGCATACATAGGATCTAAGCAAATTTGTTTTATAATATGTAATTATGATAATGATATAGATTATGCACCTCTCCAGGAATTTTGCCTTGTGCCTAGGAACCGCTGTCACTTCTTAGTTACGTCACACTCAGCAGAAATTGTTAGGCTGAAATCCTTTGCGACGATTTACCTACTTATGCATGCTAAAGTCGCAACCACACAAGTAACCAATATTTTTAATACATATACTTACTGGCAGGGGCGTAGCTACCGCTGTATCTGCCGTATCAATTATACTGGGCCCCCGCGGTACAGGGGCCCCGACCTAGGCAAAAATTCGCAACATGTTATCCACAACCGTCTCATAGGGCAGCTAAGCATCTGTAATAAAAATACGTTTTTTTTTTATACGGGGCCCCCGAAGGACTTTTGATACGGGGCCCCTGTGGGACTAGCTACGCCACTGCTTACTGGATATATGGTGATTCGCGAGAAGACTGAATGAGAGGTTTAGTCATTTTTTATTTTATTTTTTTATGTGTTGTACACAATTTTTATCAATTGGCTTTTTTCGGTATGATTAAATAAATAAATACTATGGTAAACTTGTAATTCGACTGAATGTACTTAGTGAAAATTTCAGAAAAATTGGCTGACATAACAAATAAAACAGAAAAAAAATTGGTTGCCTGTAAAGTCGGTATACGGGCGAAAGTTTTACGTGACAACGACTTTGAGTGGTAAAATAATTTTAACGTAGGCGGGCTAACCATGCCCGAGTGGAAGGGACGCGTGCCTCTCACTCGCTCTCATTGTGAGCGCATAACGTGAGCGGAGCGTAACACAGTTTCTTGAAGTGTCACCCGGCAAACCAATTTATAAGACGTTGTCACGTCAAAAATTGCTTGTGTTTTGTAATTACGGTAGGTGGCTAAGTAAGAATTAACACAAAATCCGTGTAACAAATATCTTGCTGACTTATTGATATCAATACATTTTGTCCAGTCTCCTTTAGCAACCGTTAACTTCTCCCGACTTGAATAAGAAGAATCAATAAGAAAAACGAAAACTTCGTCAAATCAGTTTAGTATCTATATTTCACCGCAAGCAAATTTTGGTTCACTGTTAGTATGAAGATAGTAGTTTCCTGTAATGTTTGTTAAAACCGGGTAACCCATATTGACAGGGTTTTCTTTGCATTCGCCATTTACAAATTTGTCCCAATTTTCACATGGATATGACACAAAATTTACTTTGGAGTTTATAGATTCTGCAAAATATAGCGTTGCGCGTCCGTGGCTGCAAGCCTCTGGAAATAAATAACATCTTTTATTTAATGTATAAATTAAAGAATTCATATTTTTAAATCTTACTCATATTATAAATGCGAAAGTTACGATGTTTGGATGTTTGTTCTTGAATCACGCCAAAACGGCTGGATCTAGATGAAATTTAGTACAGGCATAGGATACACTCCGGAATAGGACATAGGCTACTTTTTATCCCGGAAACCTCAACCCCAACCCCAATACCACGCGGGCGAAGCCGCGGGCAAAAGCTAGTATTAACATAAACCACTTTTAACTAAACGCACCACATGCACTCGAACATGAATGTTTCCGAACTACCTACAACCTCCTACAACATTAATATGAAAGCAAAAATGGCAAAAAGTCAGGTTTGTTGTTTTGAAGCCACCCATAAATGGGGCCCAGAAATCTGAAAATTTGCAACTGTCTAGTGATAACGCCTAGCTAATGTTACTGTGGTGCCAGAGTTCATCGATAACTTTTCTTTTGTCTTACACCTCATAGTTGTAAATAGTGTTATTAGCCATAATAATTATGACGGTAAGTTTCCTCTTTGAGGCGTGGCTGGAAAGATCTCACGGCGTTCTCACCTTCCGCATGACGCAGGTCCTCACTTCTTCTTCTCTTCTCTTAGTGCGGAACCCACGTCCGGGTGTCAACACTGTGGACAGCCCGGAGGACACGGTGGAGCACACGGTCAAATTGGGCCTCGCTTAGGCAGGACATCACCGTGTTCTGGTTGGGGCGATCGGCAGCGGCGATATATTGCACTAATGCATTAATGCTAGCAAAGGAAGAGGCACACGCGTGAGGCAACGGCCCTCACGTCTCAGTCGGCGCAGGGATTCCGATTATGATTTCCAGTCACCGTATGCGTTTGCCTCTATACCTAATGCATTTTATTTCTACGATAACAAAATAAGTGATGGTCAATCATTTCTGGCTTACCTAATACTGGTTGAATCCCTTCGCAGCCAGGTTGTTTTGCTTGTCCGTTGTTTGGATAAAAGTCAGCATGGCCATGACTTCTCCAGTATCCGTAGAGTCCACCACAAGAGTGTATAATGTCTACAAACTCGGCGTCGCTTTTATCGAGACGATACTCTGGTGCCATCTGTGGAAGCTCAAAGAGAGGTCGAGCTGGATCTAGCCCTGTTAGTAGACAACTAAGAGTTGTAGACAACAAAGTACAGAACGGCCGTCGGATGTTGGTGAGTTGGAAGTTAGGCTCTGCGAATTTTAGCGCTTGAAAACTCGTAGAAAAAAAAATGGTTTAAACAAATAAATGTAATTTGCAATTGTTATTGCTGTTAAAAACTGTTATTGGCATTTATTTCTCTAAAACCTTTATGCCTATAAGGCGCGCGTCGACCCCCGCATGGCGCGGGTAAGAGGCGGATAAGTGGGCGGTAAGAGTAAGTGTATTGAAAAACGTCGTTTGACACACGTGCTAATTTGTCACTGCAGCTCTTGACTCCATAACACACGCCTACGGCTCGTGCAAATAACACCTCAATCGCAATAACAAACTTGTTGCACTTTTATCAAAATGTACAATTATTTTAAGACCCACTGTTTTTAGGGTTCCGTAGTCCACAAGGAACCCTTATAGTTTCGGCATGTCTATGCAACTGTGCAACATGCAAGCATTTTTTTTTAACTTTTATACATATTTCAATATCCTGAGCAAATCTTTCAAATAAAAATACAAAAAGAATAAAATCGGAACACTCAAATTAAAATTACCCCCGGGTACAGCGCCATCCCTCGGGAAATTGTGTACTAATTTTTACATGGGCTACTCTTAGAGCATTTAACCTATGGACACGGCAAAGCAGAGCATACCCCTCTGCCAAAGTACATTGGCCATATGACCATTACGTTATATAAAACTAGTTCATTCGCGGCCGACCGCCATAATGTATCGTTTTGTGTCGTAAAAAAGTTCTCTTTAAAGATGGTTAGTTATGCAGTTTCCAGCTGTAAAAAATAATCTGCTGCTACAAATTTTACAGGATGCATAGTGCTGCGACAATGTGAGTGAATGATTAGTAAAATAAAATGCGTTTTCATTCACATATTCAGTAATAGTTTACGTTTGTCTATATTGTGTCTGAATAAACCGGTTATAAAATAAAAATATACCATAATGGGAATAAAGAATATCATTGCAGTTAAATACAGGAGTAAATATGGCAATTCAATTCAAAATTTCACTGCTAGAAAGTAGGTAGTTCTTTTTTAACAGACTTAAAAAATACGGAGGTACTTTTTTATGGTGGAAAAATCTTCCGATGACAAATCGCGCCCTTGGGCGGAGCGGGAAATAGTGTCAGACTGTTACTAACTAAATGACCTACCCCGTTCCTTCTTAGCCTTCATACCGGGGGTCGGACCTTCCTTTCAGAAACTGGTCAGGGGCGTAAGCGCCATTGACTTATGCGGTCAGTCTCTTTGTTTGCTAGCATTACTGCTTCGCAGAAGGAGGCGACCAAAGCCCGGCTCGAGCGGTGGCCGCCGCCGATCACCCCCGCGGGGACACGGCGATGCTTTGTCCAAACGGGGCAAACCTCGACCGTGTGCTCCACCGTATCCTCTGGGCGGTCCACACAGTGGGACACCCGGGCGTCTCTTCCACACGAATCCGGTGCAAGTATCTCACAAACTTGCCATATCCGGTGAGGACCTGTGTCATACGGAAAGTGCTAAACGCCGTGAGGTCTTTCCAGCGAATACGGAGCTACTACATTAGATCCATATGTATGTTGCTTACATAAATATAGATCAAATGAAGCACCTCTGTTTTTTTTCTAACCCTCGTGTAGCCCGCATTTCACAGTTTTTCGAGCACTACAGAAGAATCGCCAATCTGATTTGCTGTATCTTCGCAACTGATTTGAACTGATGAACCTAGAGTGGTGGGGTTATACTCAAATTAGTAAATTTAGAGAGTTTTATTAAATTATTTAGCAAACATACTTGAGAAACGCTTACTTACCTTAACCTTATTCACCATAAGGGTAGGATAGGATTGTCAGGGTCACAAAATTGGGTGTTAACTACTTACTCTCTAAAATTGCAGATCGCCATCAAACATCACAATATTTGATGTCGATTTTGAATGGTCAAGTAGTAGTAGTATGATAGCGAAGTAAAATAATAGTAGAAAGAAGTTTAAACATTAGAGATGCCTCCGAATGACGAAATATGGGATTTTTTATAACAAACACAATGGGTGTGCAGGTTGCACATTTATAACTATGCTGGGATTGGTGGGGAAATGAAAGGCGCTATTCTTGAAGGCTTGAATTTATTCCTGAAGCCGTTTCTTCATGCTCTTCTTCCTTTTTCTTTCTTCTTTCTTCCTTTTTCTTCAGGTGTTTCTTCTTCTGTTGCTGCTCGCCAACTGTGTCGAACCCAAAAATCCACCCGTAATTTATACAAATTTCTCTAAAATAATCTAAGGTCTCTGATTGGACGACCAATAAGAGCGCACAAATTTAAACCAATAAGAAAAAAGATGATTTCGACACAATTTGCTTAAGTACGACGAAACTTTACCGTAACGAGACCCATTACACATTTTTTACGGTTTTTCCTAATTTCTTAAATACTAACATATAGTAAACTATACATTTTTGGAAACTACTAACTTAGACCTATCTAAGAAAAATAAAATATATATGAAAACAGAACGTCACATATATCGATAAATTCTATTAAGGAACATTCTAGTAGTACATTTTGTACTATGAGATCGGTCTAACTATTAAAATAATATAACAATCTGAAATGACCTATTCTAATAAGAAACTTAAGAACTCTAATATCTAATAAGAATCTTATATCTATGTAAACTTACAACTCTATGTACTTACAACTATATAAAACTATATTCCTTATTAGCTACGATAATAACACTTAATCACTTAGCAATCTGATATCAAATAAACTATACTATTTTTCCTATAAACTATTATTTTAAGAACCTGTTTATAAAACTATAACTATCACTTAATCAACTATCACTTAATTGTTTATCTATATACTGTTCTGCGCATAAACTATATACTGTCCCGCACATATACACTGTCCCGCACATCACTCCCGCCGTGCGACCGCGTCGCATTCTGTTCCGGTGCGGGCACGTCGTCTGTAGGCAGAGGCAGGATCACCAGCTTCCTCACCGGCCGGCGCAGGACACCTCCCTTGGTCTGCACGTCCACCGTCCGCACGATGTTGTCGGGGCCTGGATACACCGCGATGACTCGCCCTCGTATCCACACGTTGCGGGGCAGGTTCGGGTCGACGATCTGTACGAGGTCATCTATCTTGACTCCTTGACCTCGTCCGTAGGGCTCCCGCCGGTGTTGGAGCTCGGGAAGGTACTCCTTCACCCAGCGGAGCCAGAAGATGTCAGCGAGCCTCTGTGCAGCTCGCCAGCTGGACCGGGAGATGGTGTCTTGCTCGGAGAATGTGCCTGGCTGTGGCACGCGCCCAGGACCTCCCAGCAAGAAATGGTTGGGAGTCAGGGCCTCTGGATCTTCTGCGCTGACGGAGACGTGAGTCAGCGGGCGACTGTTGACTGTATACTCCACTTCAGCAAGTAGAGTGGCGAGGACTTCTTCGGTGGGGTGGCGCTCGTGCAGTGTCGCTGCGAGCGCGGTCTTAACGGAGCGCACCATACGCTCCCAGGCACCGCCCATGAACGGAGCACCAGGCGGGATGTATCGCCAGGCGATGGTCCTCTTCGCTGCTTCTTCTGCCGTCGCCGCGTCGATTGCCTGTCGTAGTTCCTTGTCGGCAGCCTTTAAGTTGGTGCCGTTGTCCGACCAGATTTCAGCCGGGCAGCCACGTCGTGCGATCATGCGTCTGACCGCCATCACAGCTGAATCGGTGCTGAGCGAGCCGGCGACTTCCAGATGGATGGCTCGCGTCGTGAGGCACGTGAAAATGGCCACGTATCTCTTCTGTCTGGTGCGTCCGACGGTCACGGAGAGAGGCCCGAAGTAGTCGACCCCGGTGAAAGTGAAGGGTCGCTTGTGGTGTGCTAGGCGACACGCTGGCAGGTCTCCGGTTCTTGGGTGCGGCGGCGCTTGAGTCTTCATGCGGCAGAAGAGGCATTGTCGTAGGATTGCGCGCGTGATAGGGCGCAATCTTAACACCCAGTACTGTTGACGACACTCGTTGACGGTTGCCTCAACGCCGACGTGATGGAGCTGCCGATGAACCGCTTGAATCCACAACTTCACCGTCTGATGATCTCCGTCGACTACTAGCGGGCTCTTGACATGCTCTTCTATGTCTTTGGCCGCTTGGATACGGCTCCGAAGTCGGAGTGAGCCGTTGACTGTTTCGACGCTGAGCTGGTGAAGGCGGCTCTCTTTTGCTACCGGCTTTCCACTGTTAAGACATTCTATTTCTTCTGTGAAGGCCTCTTCTTGAGAAGACCGCATCAGGAGCTCTTCGGCTTTCTTTAGGAGCTCGGCGGTGACTGGAAGCAGCTGTAGCGTCGGTCTCTTCTTCGCTTTGGGCGCCTGAGGTTTCGCTTTCGTAGGTCTATTCTTCGTCCAAGTTGGATCCGCTTCCTTGTTCTTCTTCGTACGCCTGTAGTGTACCTTTTGGCTGGTTGTTCTACAGAGTTCTATAAATTGTAGAACTCGTGCCGTCGCGTACCGAAGACGGTCCCAACTGGAGAACTTAGCTGGGTCAGGCAGACCCTCTGCTAGCTTCGGTCTTCTACTATCGCTGTTGATGTGATGCGTCTTCTCCTCTTCGGACTCAAGAAGAGTTCTTTCTTCTATTGTCTTTGCCGGTTCTATTGGCCAGAAGTGTTCCGTCAAGTATAGGAAGTCTGGTCCTTTGTACCAACGGTGGTCTTTATCGAAATTAGTTGGCACATCTCTTGTCGCGTCGTCGGCGACATTCTGTTTCGTCGGAACCCAGCGCCAATCGTTGACTGTAGAGCTTTCTTCTATCGCTGCGAGACGATGAGCCACGTATGGTTTGTATGAGCGTGATCCGGTTCTAATCCAGGTGAGTACTGTCTTACTATCCGTCCAGAATATTTTCCTGTCGGGTTTTCTCTCGTGTTCTTCAATTACTGTTTCGGCGAGCCTGGTTCCCATGACGGCGGCTTGGAGCTCCAATCTTGGTATGCTGGTCAACTTGAGCGGAGCTACCTTTGCCTTGGCAATGATTAGAGATACTCCCACCTCGTTGTCTGGTGTCACTGCCCTCCAGAACAGGACTGCCGAGTAAGCCGCTTCACTGGCGTCGCTGAAGACGTGAAGTTCGAGGGAGGCGGCGTCGCTGTAGTGCAGATATTGCCGCGGGATTGCTACGTTGTGGAGACTTTTCAGATGACTCATCCACAATTCCCATTGCTCCGCTAGGTCTTCATCGATGCGGTCGTCCCATGCTGTTCCTCGGCGCCAAACTTCCTGGAGTAATTGTTTCGCCCTGATGGTGACAGGCGAGGCGAATCCCAACGGGTCGAAGAGTGACATCACTATGCGCAAGGCTTCTCGCTTCGTTGGCTGCTTCCCTTCTATGAGTGCCGCAGGTATTCTTGCTAAGTTGAGGTTGAATGTTAGCTCGTCCGAGTTCATCTTCCAAATGACACCCAGTACTCGTTCCGTTTGCTCTTCCGTCTTGTACAGCTCTAAGTCTTCTATCTGGTTCTCTTCTCCCAGTGCTTCTAGGAGTGACGCTGAGTTTGACTTCCATTGCTTCAATTCGAAGCTGGCCTTCTTATGTACCTCGCGCACACTCGTCGTAACTCTCACTGCGTCTTCTATATTCCTAAAGCTGTCCAAATAGTCGTCGACGTAGTGCTTGTTCACTATGGCAGCTGCGGCTTCCGGATGACTATCTTCGTGCTGCTTGGCATTCAGGTTCTTCACATAGATGGCTGTAGACGGCGAACTTGATGCTCCGAAGAATAATGACGTCATTCTGTACTCTTCCGGAGGTCGGTCGTCGCGGCGATCCCCGCGCCACAAGTACCGCAGTGCGTCTCTATCTTCTGTGCGCAACTTGACCTGCATGAACATCTCTTTGATGTCTGCTGTCACCCCGATGAGATGCTGTCGGAAGCGCATGACGACGCCCGGCAATGACTGGAGCAAGTCTGGACCTTTGAGGAGCATGTCGTTGAGAGCCACCCCTCTGGTCTTGGCGGCAGCATCATGCACAACACGCAGTTTGTCCGGCTTCATGGGGTTAATGACTGCGAAGTGTGGCAGGTACCATGTCTTCTCAGGAGTCTTCTGTGGCGGTGCGGGCTCGGCATAACCCTTTTCTATAAGAGCTTCCATCTGTTCGACATACTTCTTCTTGAGGGCTGGATCACGATCGATCTTCTTTTCTATGTTGAAGAGCCTCTTCAGTGAGTTTTCATAGTTGTCCGGGAACTTGACGTCTTCCTTCTTCCAGAGGAGGCCGGTCTGATATCTTGTCTCTTCTATCTTCTCGGTCTTCTGTTCGAGAATTCTTAAGGCCTTCTCCTCTGGATCGGTTTTCGGTCTCTTCGGGTTTATGCAGAGGGCGTCCATCTCAAAGTATCTCTTCACCAGGTCCTCCAGGTCATCTTCTGTTTCCTTCACTGTTGACACGAAGTCGATCTTCTGGCCGAAGGAGTTGGTTTGGCTACCATGAAGTACCCATCCGAGAGGCGTGAGAGACGCCACTGGATGGTCCTTGCTTCCTTTCCTGGTCTCTTCGGTCAGCAGGAGATGCCAGTTGTCTTGCCCGATGAGGATGCGTGGCTTCGCATTGGAGTACGTGAGATATCCCCTGATGTCGGATAGGTGTGGACATCCTTCTACTAATTCATGTGGAACCCGTTGAGAGGAGACGTGTAAGTTCTTCACTGTTCTTGCATGGATCTGCTCCTCATGTTCGTTGAGCCCTTTCAATCCGATGGTTACTCTTCTTGATGCCGATTCCGCAGTCTTTAAGTCATTGATGGTTTCTATCTTCAGTGGATCTACTGGTCCTGTGGCTCCGATGCTCGTCGCGATGTCTTCGTCGACAAGTGTGACAGTTGATCCGTCGTCCATCAATGCAAACGTATTGACTGTTCCCTTTGGTCCCTTCACCTGGACCGGCAGGATCTTCAAGTAGGATTGTTTCTTTATTGTCCACGTCGAATTGATGACCTCTGTTTTCGTTTCTGTCTTCTCAGCCTGTTCTGTTTTTCTGTCTTGATGAAGCAGCTTGTGATGCGTGTATTTACATCCGTTGACACCACACGGCTTCGCTGTACAGTGGTGAGTCTTGCTCCTATATCTTAGGCATCTGAAGCAGAGGCGTTTGGACTTCGCTGTATCCCATCTTGAGTTCACTTCTTTTTTCTTGAAAGCGTCGCACTCGGTCGCGTTGGAGTGGCTTGTTTCGTCGCACACGAAGCACTTCAGTGTGTTGCTCTTTTCTATGACGTTAGTGACCCGCTGAGTCTTCTTCGGAGGTGCGGCCGTCGGTGTTCGGGCGTCCACCTGTTCAGGTAGCGCAAAGGGCCCGCACAACTCTGCTTCCCTCTTGAAGAATCTCTCCATCTTGACCAGGCAGGGATCCTCCTTGGGTTGCGTTGCTGAGAAGTCATAGTAGCGGTACTGGAGCGTCGGCGTCAGCTTGCCTACCAAAGTCTTCGCAAGTTCGGGGTTGTACATGTAATTGTAGCAGCCCAATGTCTTCAGTGTTGCTACGACGTTGGAGACCTTCGTGGCGAATATGCAAATGTCCCTTGGCGACTCGGTGAGACGTGGTAGACTCCGGAGTGTATCCATCTCTATCATCGCTATTGATTCCGGTCTACCAAATCTTGATTCTAGAGTCTTCATTACTTCTGAAGGGTGGGCGTTGGTGATGAGAAGCCCTTCAACTGCTTCTCTGGCTTTTCCTTTTAAGTTCCTTCGAAGTCTGTTGATATTTTCTACGGTACTGAATGTTGGTTCAGACTCGTAGTAGGCGGCGCGGAAGGGTAGCCACTCCTGGTGTGACCCACTGAAGAAAGGCAACTCGATGAATTTGGGTCGCTGGGCGGCGCTGACAGCCCGAGTGATGGCTTCAGCTAGGAGGGCGATGTCTCCTGATCCTCCCGCCGGTGTTCGGTGAACCTCCTCTTGCTTTGGTGGTTCGTGGTGGTGGACGATCTTCGGTTCTGGCTGGGGCTGGTGAGGCTCGTTGGCTATGGCTAGGACGGGGCGAGCCTCCTGGTTGTCCAACCAGTTGTCCACACGGGCGTTCACTTCTGAGTAGAGGGAGACTCCATCTTCTTCCTCTACTTCAGCTTCTTCATCATCTTCCCTGTCAGTATCCTCCGTTTCTAGCGCGGCCAGGCGTGCAGCAGCTAGTTCCACTTGGAGGCGAAGCAACTCTTCCTTTGCTCTGGCGATTTTCTGCAACTTCGTCTTGCTGCAGGTCGATCCCCCCCCTCCCCCTTTCTTGCTAGGGGGGCGGAGGAGCTGTGTGCCGGTTGGTTTCGACGTACCGGCGGCGGTCCTGACGACTCTCTTCACAGTTGAGGCGTCAGTATCACGGCGATTCGATGTGACAGCAGCGGGCGGCTTCATCAGCTGTTTCTGTTTCGCACCCATGGTGAGCGTCGTCGTGGCGGAGGGGGCGGCTGAAGGTACGATGACGTCACCGGCGGCGGGGCGCGAGGCGGCGGGCACGTTGGCGGCCGAGGGGGGGGAGACGGTAGCTGCCGGCGCGGGGGGGGCGCTGGCGGCTGAGGCGGCGGCCGTCGAAGTGGTGGCGGCGGAAGACACGGTGGTGGGATCAGTCGTCGCGGAGGTGTAGGTCTGTTCGGAACTCTCCGTGGCAGTCGTCCCCGATTGCTGTGTCGATTCTGATGTGGCTTCCGTACTGGTACCGGTCGCTGAGGTGGTGGCCTCAGACGACGACGGCTTCTGTTCACTCGACGGCTTGCGACCCTTCCCTTCGGAACGCGTAACGGGCATGATGACAGCTGATCTTCAAACTCGATGAAACACGAAGTACACGAAGTACGTTCTTCAGAAATCTTCACTAGTACTATATTCAATCTTCAAGTAATTCCCCACAATCCGGCGCTCGAAGGACCATTAAATGTGCAGGTTGCACATTTATAACTATGCTGGGATTGGTGGGGAAATGAAAGGCGCTATTCTTGAAGGCTTGAATTTATTCCTGAAGCCGTTTCTTCATGCTCTTCTTCCTTTTTCTTTCTTCTTTCTTCCTTTTTCTTCAGGTGTTTCTTCTTCTGTTGCTGCTCGCCAACTGTGTCGAACCCAAAAATCCACCCGTAATTTATACAAATTTCTCTAAAATAATCTAAGGTCTCTGATTGGACGACCAATAAGAGCGCACAAATTTAAACCAATAAGAAAAAAGATGATTTCGACACAATTTGCTTAAGTACGACGAAACTTTACCGTAACGAGACCCATTACACATTTTTTACGGTTTTTCCTAATTTCTTAAATACTAACATATAGTAAACTATACATTTTTGGAAACTACTAACTTAGACCTATCTAAGAAAAATAAAATATATATGAAAACAGAACGTCACATATATCGATAAATTCTATTAAGGAACATTCTAGTAGTACATTTTGTACTATGAGATCGGTCTAACTATTAAAATAATATAACAATCTGAAATGACCTATTCTAATAAGAAACTTAAGAACTCTAATATCTAATAAGAATCTTATATCTATGTAAACTTACAACTCTATGTACTTACAACTATATAAAACTATATTCCTTATTAGCTACGATAATAACACTTAATCACTTAGCAATCTGATATCAAATAAACTATACTATTTTTCCTATAAACTATTATTTTAAGAACCTGTTTATAAAACTATAACTATCACTTAATCAACTATCACTTAATTGTTTATCTATATACTGTTCTGCGCATAAACTATATACTGTCCCGCACATATACACTGTCCCGCACAATGGGGCAGTCATTTCATAAAATCTGGAACACAGTCAGTTTTCCCCGTGACCGGAAAAAACATTTTGTAATTTTTTCGTGTAATTTTGACGAGGTAGCTTTTATTTTTATCTAAATATCATATGTCATTTTTTCACTTATTATTAAAGGAAAAAATCCGATTACTACACGTTTTGTATATTTTTACACCCATTATTTTAAAAAACCTTCAAAGTTTAATTTTGATTAAATAACTCCGGTTTATGGTTCCTTCTACAAAGAAAAAAAACGAACTTTACCTTTTTGTAATACTAGTGTAAATTTGTAAAATAAACATCATTTATGGATAATGAAGAAATTATTTGTACAAAAAATAAAAGACATTGTAACATTCAGTTCATTCGTTCCTGGTGAATGAAATGATTAAGCTGGGATGTGTCACATCACTAGCATTTTCTGTTTGTTGTCATATGGTAGTTCGCGTAAATACACGATAATTGTCGATGTGTGTGTATTGTTTGCAATTGTGTGACTATTTTTTAGAGTATGGGTTTGTAGCAATAGGGAGCGTGTATTTGTGCGTAATGTCAAATTTTCTTAGTGTGCTACCTCACCTCCCGCAAAAAGTGGCAGAAAAATTTGTTCAGCGAATCGTCCCTTGCCATCTCCATAGGTTATATGCGCTAAGGGGCTACTGGGTTCTGTTACATTGTGAGAAATTTGTGACGAACGGGAAACTACGGAACTCTACACTGAGCGTGGCCTGACACGCACTGGGCCGATTTATTTAATATAAGGATTCAAAAAGTTGAAAGAGTGGTATAATGGTGCGATTTATTCTACCCTCCGGTTGTCTGAATTGACCGGATAGTATGCCGCGTATTGTACTGTCTAAAATCAAAAGTAACGAGTATTAGTGAGGTGACTGAACTATTTCATGGCGGGCTAGGCTATTTTTGATTAGTAAATTTAAAAATGAAAAAAATCTTGTGGATCATTAGAGGTGGAATCATTGTTTGGGAACGAGAAACTTCTCTAAACAGATAGGATAAAAAAGAAGGTAGGTTGATACCTGTGATACGATATATTCTTTGGTTTGAAAAGAATCCTGCATAGCCCATGACATGTGAGCCTAAGCTGTGTCCCACCAAATGCATAACCTTTCCGTCTAAACTATACGTTCTTGCAATAGAGTCTAGCAGTTTTGCTGTTCTCTTCCCCACGTATCTTGTACTAAATGCTGGCCAGGGATAAACTGGATTTTTTGCTATTTCGCTCCAATCAACAGTAATGACATTAAAATCATCTTTTCTCAACCAATTGTCTCTTATTTTCTGGAGCCATTCCGACTTATCACTGGATAACCAGCCATGCGTCACAACCTTAATGTCATTAGACGAGTTAAAGTATTGACTTGTAAATAGTGCATCGTCTTCGGGAATTTCTAATTGCTCTGCATCAGTGTTTCGTCTACAACAGAAATATCCATCAACTGCCTAGTTACTTAACAAAATAATAAGAAGTGAAACCGCATGTGACCGAATCTTGCTGACTGCTGTCAGACTGTGACAGAGAGGCAGGGACTGCATAATGGAATGCTGCTCACCTGGTGTACAAGTAAAAGTATGCGTCTCCTAATACTACACCACGCGTTTCCTGTGGTAGAGTAGAGAAGTTCATGGTGTGGGTGTTGCCCTCTTCATCATAGAAGTATATCCATTCGTCTCCGTATTCGGGCCCTTGTTCATTCTCATAAGGAAGAGCTGTTGTATAGGAAACTGTAATTTCAAATTTACTTTACCTTCACACCGACACGATGGTAAGCCTTTACACACGTTTATAACCTAAACAAAATTCGCCGTTATATATTTTAAGACAAAAGGTATTAGAAAAAATATACCTACCTATCTGCAGCTTACCTACTACTTCTACTAAGTTGCGCTTACTAGATTTAGATGGGAACTATGGCGACCTGCCCTAGCTTTATAGCGTGTCAGTAATCTTTCAATTTCGCAGATTGTCTTTACTGTAATATTCATGAATTAGGTATATTTAAATCTTCCTCATCAATTTAGATCTATTTATAAGTGAAAACTGTATGAAAACAGTTTAACCACCTTATTCCAAAACGCTCAAATATAAAAAATAAATAATATCAAGATATGAAACAAAAAGAAATGTACCTAAAATCATACGACGTCCTTTGATGACGAATCAGGTTTTTGTGATTTTACTTTTGCGTTGTTAATCTAGTTCTTTTCGGGTTTAGATTGTTTAATTTAGGTACCTACTTTATTAATATAAGTACATATAAGTTATGGCATAGGCAAAGCTTTTAATTATACCTACGACATTACGAATACGAGGAAAATAAAAATAATAAAAACCTGAGTCGTCGTCAAAGGTCTTCGTATGTTTTTAGGTAGGTATATTTCTTTTGATTTAGGCGGTAAGCGGTTTTCTCCTCTTAAGAATCTTGCGTTAAATCCATAACTGAAGCTGATGAACTTATTGTGTAAATACAAATTTCTTTTAGCAGAGATTTAGAAAAATGTAAACAAAACTGTACACCTCGAAAAAAAAAAGCAAGAAAGATCAAATCGGCCACAGATTATAGAGAGACTACCATTTACCCGCCAATTTTTGTTTTCAGTGGTCGGCTGGGCTGGCTATTCAGTCAATATTTTTCATTTTCATCATCAGCCTTTTTAATGTTCCCACTGCAGGGACACAGGCCTCCTTTCTCTAGGAGAGGGAATGGGCCATAATCCACCACGCGGGCCCAGTGCGGATTGGTGGATGTCACATGTCTTCGAATTTTTGGTTCTAGGACATGCCGGTTTCCTCACGATGTTTTCCTTCACCGTTTTGAGAGCAGTGGTGATGAAATAAATTACACAAAGTAATGCGCCTGGCTGGGTTTGAACCCGCGACCTACGACTCGTGAGGGGCCGTTACCCATTTTATCATTGTAAAAATGCGTCAGGTCAACATTTTTCTTAAATATATATTAGTTTTAATGAAATAGTTGAAAGTAAACTAAAATAAAGTGTTCTTAAATTGTTCCTATCTTTGTGTTATTTCAATTGTACTGGCAGTATATAAATTCGGGTCACGGTTCAACAGAAATGTCAAATTAGAACTATTTTTTTTTAATATTTAGACAGCTGTCAATTGAAAGTAAAACTCCCTAGGGAGGAAAAATACAACTGCCAACCTGGTCCGCAGGCAATTTTACATCTACTTTCAGAGTATGAGTAATGAAAAATCAATATAGTTACCGAATTGCCACGTAAGAAAAATTAAGTACAGCTCGGCAAACATTTTGTCAAGGTGTATCTATGTGCTGGCACCAAGTCTCCGACTAATTTAGGATAATTCATGACTATCCAGGAAATGTATGTATATCTCTTATCAAAACGCATGTTTTACTATTTTTTTATCACTTACCTACTCTACTTTTTGCCAAGTAAGTACTACTTCTAGTGAACGAGTGGTTTTTTAAGGAAGTAGGTTAATATTTACCGTAGGTACGGAAATAATTAATTCTTGGTTTCGGAAATGCGACGGTATTGGTATTTGTAGATAAGAAGAAGGTCGTGCATAACGCGACGAAAGTATGAAACCAATCTGGTGGGATTCAATGCCGTCAAAACACAAGCGTGTTTGTCCAACGCCAAAATGAGCCAATTCACCTTGGCTCCTGCTTTTCAAAATGTATCTCTTTAGTACTTTAGTAGTATGGTTCATTGAGTCCAAAGCGCAGAATAAATCATGCCAAGGTAGCTGCTAGGAAACTCGGCGTTCTTGCAAACGGTCGGTCAGTACTCCACACCGGGACTGCTTCAGGTGTTCTACAAAGTACAGGTCCAATCGTGTGTAGCGTACCTACTGCTGGCACTACAGTTGCCACATATGGGCAAAATGTCATCTCACAGCTTTGGACTCAGTGAAAAGGCGTGCGAAGAGGCTAATTTTATTGCACACCTTTCGATATTTCACAGGATGCATTTTGGAAAGTGTGCGCGGGAATTGCATGACTTAAAATTGCCATCTCCTTAGAGGCTCCAGCGCTTTGTCTGTTATACCACTCTTTTTTTTTGGTAGGTGAAAATCATCGAACGACGAAACCGGCTGTTGGGCGGAGCGGGAGACCAGTGTCAGACTCTTACTGACTAAAAAACCTACCCCGTACCTTCCTTGCCTTATTTCCTGAGCCGCGGTAACAGTTTCACACAAACCGGCAGCTCCAGAAGGGTTATACCACGTACACTGATGGACAGGAACAACTTGCCTGCTGACGCGATGTTCCCGTGCGATTATAATATAGGTGTCTTCAAAGCTAGAGGGAATATAGCCTAGCCTCCTAATAATGTAGTGCGCTTCGCCATTAACCATTGCATCAATGCTGACATCAGATGGGATCGTAATCATGCACATGCAAAAAATAAACTACTTAAGTTTATTTTTTTGTGTGTTAAAAAAAGGTACCTACCTACTTGACAGTCAACAATTTAGGTCTTTAACAGTCGGTAAGTACTAAAATTTAGAATACCAAACCTCGAAACCTGTTTCTATAGGTATACTAAAATTACTTTTAAAAATAAAAATTATATAATTAAAATTAATTAATTTTTGTAAATATTATAATTATTTCTTAATATTTATGGTAGTATCGACTTACGAGTGGATTCAAAGTTTCAAACCCAAGCATCATTTATTTTGTTTTTTTTTTCATCACTACTGTTCTCAAAACGTTGAGGGAAAACAACGTGAGGAAATCGGCATGTTCTAGAACCAAAACTTTAAAGTTATGTGACTTCCACCATGGGCCAGTGGATTACGAGGCGTATTTCGCGTCCTAGAGAAGTGAATTTGATTCCTAATAGTGGGATATTGTAGACTGATTAATACCCTATGTATATTCTTTTATCCTGTTGGAAACAAAATGACATGTTTTTAAATCATAGACTTTTCTATCCTACTTCCTACTTTTTTAATGTGTTGAGTGTGCAGTTTTTGAGTGCGGCGGCGCTGCTTGTTTTGAGTTCGATTCCCGAATGGAAAAAAAAATGTTCTACAGATAGTTTATTGCCGTCTAGGTGTCTTGTGTTTGAGAGTTTATAATGTTTGTAAACACACCATATAGGATTAATTCTTAGTGTGATGTTAAAAAAATAACTACTCCATTGTATCTCTATGTTTGTTAAAAAAATATCTATTATACTTACATACTTATATGAGTATTAACAGTTTTAGATTTGGGCAGATCTTTCCGCAGTTCTCTCTCTATAAGTGTTATTGGTTACTGCTTCCAAATAGCATTCCTGTTGTGTTTTGCTGTTTTAGGAAAATCAGTGTATGTCAAATGAGATAGGGCTGTGAGGAATATCTCGTATCACCGACAGAGACTTTCTTGCATAATCATTTATATTGAAGTCATGGTAGCAGTAGATCGCTCTATAATATAAACACCGATACCTACCCGTTGCGCTGAAAATCAGATGGGAGGAGTAGCCCCTATCGCAATATTTTTTAGGTTTCGTATTCATAATGGAATAACCATTTTCCAGACTATGCCCAATGAATATCACACAGAATAAAAAAAATGTCTATGCTAAACAGTCTGAAGTACCTACAATCTCTACAGATTGCACTATTTATGGCCAACGTACTGGAACTCCTGAGTCTAGGGCAGAACCTATACTCTGCCCTATACTCTGGAACACTTTGGTTTTGGCTACTCCACATTTCATACGAAAATATAAGTGTTTTTAAAGCTAATATAAATTTTCGTATAATAGAGTGCGTGCGCTGTTGTATTCTACATAGATTCAGTTCTGCTTTCCTACAAGACTATGTCCTCGGATTGCTTACTGTAGGTGTCGGCACAATTTGTGCTGCAGTGCATTTCTTGCGCAAATAGAGCTCAAGGTAAAATAATACAACAGTATAATCATAGCAACGTTATTGTATTTTTATTTTTTTGAATTGAATCCTTTTTGTGCTTACACAGTAAACACATGATCTCAACACTTATAACTAAAAATATTCTATAAATGAAAATGGATATTTACTCGAGTTATAAAAATGTTGCTTGTGCATATTTTGTTTTCAATCGAGGCAAACTTATTGTGGATTCATTGGAGTAACAGTTAAAGTGCTCAGTATGATATTTTGAAGATTCGAGTATTTTATAATATCACTTATTGTGCTGAGATATTGTGCATTATGCCTTAAGTTTTTAAGATTTGGGTGCCCTGTTTCACCGCAAACATTCTGCCAATGTGCAATTACTTCGTTTACTTACTTTCCTTTATACAAACTGATACATACGATTTAGTTACATTAATCTAAAATATTGCTATCTTTTTCATTTTAGTCTAGAAATTGTCGAATGATGTTTGGGCTATTTTATTCAGCAAATCTTTACTTCTTAGCCTTCACTTAGGTTTATGAAATAATTGGACGATAAAAGTTGAGTGAGTAGACCGTTGAAGACATGCAAGTGCTCCGAGTGTGGGCTAACTCCAGATCTCTGACGACGACAGAGTTCAGACAAACAGAGGCAGTCATATCCAAATTATCTGTAAAGGTTAAAATAAGTGAAAATGCGATTATTAATGAACATTTTAGTATGTAAAGGAAGGATAATTTTATAATGGAAAAGACTAGATATCACATGGTTTGAGCTATATGTATATATTACTCTTGTTTCTTACTCTTGTACGTACAATTATAATAAATTTGTCAAAATAATACCTAAGTAGGTACATACGTTGTGAACAGCTCACGTTAATTGAATTTCAAGTCTTGGTGGTTGTTACAATGATCGCATTTAAATATAATTTCAGTTAAACGAGTGATTTAGGCATTTTAAGTAATATAAAACCTACGCAAACTACTCGATTGTAGTCGTGCACCTACGTATGTGTGCGGAATATCTGTGCTCGCTTTGTATCACTCGTTGAATGACATGAAATCAATGAAACAAATATTTACAATTCTATAAGTATTATACTAAAAGATCAAACTTTAAAACAGGTCTATTATGTTTAGTTTCGTGATATGCCCGCCACGGTCAATAAATCAACAAGAATCAAGAGTGAGGCCCCAGCACTAGTGCTGGCCCTCGCCACAATGTAAGCTTGCCCAACAATACTTTACATCTGTTTGTAATACTCTACAAGTGTCTCGAATAACGAATTGCAAAGTATCAATTTCTATACCAAAGCATAATAAATTCACCTTAAACAATCGTGATTTCAAAATTTACCGATAATATTTTTTACAGTTGGTCAGTCGAAAATATTGAGCATATACATACATAATTATTTTAACATAGTATAATTTATTAATATTGAACAGTGGATAATTTATTGCACAAATTGTCGATCCTAATATTCTAAGTGTATGCTATGGCGGAAGTTACTTAGAGAACAAGTAAAAAAACAAAACAAGGGTCTATTGTGTCGTTATACGTAGCTTAAGTCTACACCGTCATCTGCAGTGAACTAATGATGCGCTTGTTCGCTGTCCTTGACGTAACAATACACAGTGCGGACGACAGCAGCGTGCCGAGGCGCCGGCAGCGCCCGGGGCGTCAGCGGCGCCCGACACGCCGCGAGCCTCCTGACGCGACGCGCCGTATTCCTTCGTACCAGACGCTTCCATGCACGCACATATATAACTACACCTTATCATACCTACCTATCTATTTGTTATGAGTAATTTATTCCAATTTCTTTAAAGCGTACATTTTTATACTTATTTTTAGGAGGTCCTTAACTCGATATCCGAATAAAAAAAGTTCTGCGTTACAAACAATAGGTACAAAAAGTGCGACGTGCATGCAAGGAAATATCTAAGAGCACATTTGACACAATAAGTAAACCTAATAACGAACATAAAACTAAACAGTCTTGGTTTTGACTGGTCAACTACATAGGTGGGATTATTCGAGGAACCGATAATTAAAGTAATCTTATTATTCCTGTGTAATAACAAACACAATAATTGCTATCTCTTAGTGAATTGTAGAAAAAGGTAAAAAAACATACATAGGTACAAAAATCTTCAAAAAAAGCTTACTCAATATTTGAGTGAAGTTCAAAACAATTGACTGATCCTTTGCAATTACTTTGGGCATTGACACAACAAGTCGCACCGTCATAATATCAGGTAAGTCATCATCAGCCATACAAGAATAAAAAAAATAAGTTAGTCATCAATATAAAGAATACTTAATATAAACGTGGGAAGTTCCTAAGTCGGCAGTGTCTAATGGCGACAGTGTCGAGTGCCTCACAAGTAGTCACAAGCACTGGCAAACAGTTCTTCAGAACCTCAATCATACCACACCACACCTAAATAAATAAATGTATATAATATCTAATATGTTTTTACATATGTACAGTTGTTCCTTTTAAATTATAACTACATAAATAAAAATAATAAAAATAAATTTGTACTTGTAAAATAATAATTCATTGAAAAATGTCAAACAAAACTGAGTTTACACGTTTTGTATCAATCTAAATTATTTCTAAAATCTACTTAATGATTATTTTGTTGTATATTATAAACGAGCGGTCGAGACTGGCGCCCGACTGTGCAGTCAGCACCGGCTGTGGCGTCTAACGTGGCGCTCGTGGCGCCCGACGTGGCGCCCGAGCACGGCGCACGGGCGTGGCGTGTCTGGCGCCGAACGGGCGCCGTCGGCTTCGTGCTCGTCGCGCACTCGAGCACCAGTCGCGGCTGCTCTTTTAGTAAATCGTTATTCGTAATTAGTTACAATAATAACTACAATATAATGTTGGTATGAGCGGTGTCGTGGATGCTCCCCGCTCATACCTAAAGCGTTAAGGTGAACGTCTCTCGCACTGGCTGCTCGCCGGGCACTCGCCCACATCACTTTAAATATAAAACAATACTTTGATCTGTATATGGCACATTCTGTTCATAGTAATCACTTTCAGCATTCAGTACCTATATTAGCTTATCGGTAATCGTATATTTAATTAGAATCAAAATGGAAGTGCGCGTGTTTTGTCGCTACGGGTCACATTTTGCCACGTTCATTTAACTAAGCGTCCGCGTCGTCATGCGGGAGATTACTTCGAACAATTAATTGACATATTTTATCAGATAGGAAAGCAGACAGTGCGAGCATGAAACGCCACAGCATCCACTTTTATACGTACATTATTACAGTCGCAAATATTCTTGTGCGACTTAAGTCATCATTTTCTAAGTATCTAGTATTTATAATAACGGTTACCGGCGGCGTGGTCGTAACGCCAGTGACCTGGTGGGATCTTTTAACACTACGTAAACAGTGAACGTACCAAATCAATATCTACTTCCGAATAGCCCCCGTTTTGTGGATTCTCGGGCTCTATTAAATGCTGAGTTATCACCGACATTCGAAACTGACTATCAGTTATCTTTCGTGCCCGATATTGATTAATTTATGCTCAAGCTAAAGTGTTATTCAAATAATAATGCTTTACTTGCAGAAGTAAAATTCAGAATGTTAATATTACTTCATCGCATCTAATTATGTTAAAGATGAAGCGCAGAACTATAAAACTGAGGGGGTCGGTGGGGATTCAAGCTACCATTTCCACTCGAAACTCGAAACGATCGGCGTCTCGGCGGTTAGCAGACAGTCTCGGCGGGCGCGGGCGGCGAGTGCGCCAGCGCCGCCAGCGGCGACAGTGGAGACAGTGGAGACAGCGGCGACAGCGGAGACATCGGCGGCGGCGGCGCCAGCGGCTCCGGGGAGCGACGACGCAGCGCCTGACGCTTGCGGAACTCGAGGAACTCCTCTTTCATGGCGCGCACTCTCGCTTCCACGTCGTCGCGGGAAGGGCGCGCGCGCGTGCGCTCCGGCGTCGACGGCGTCGGCGTGCGCGTGGCGCGGTCCCACTCGTAGTGCACGTCCACCGAGCCCGCGTCGCCCACCTCGCCCGAGCCCGGCCGCGCCGGGGGCGCCGGTGGCGGCGGCCGGTACGGCGGAGGCCGCCATTCCGCCAGGCTCCCCGTCCGGCTGCTGCGGTTGTGTTGCGACGACGACGCGTTCTTGCTGCCGAACCCGCTAGACGACGACCGACTCTCAGGCGACGCTTCATGAGGAGGCGGCGGCAAGTCCGCGATGGCCCGCGGCCGAGCGTGGCGCGGCAGCGGCCGAGCACGCGGCCGCCCGATCGGTCCGGAAGTGCCGCGCGTAGGGTCGTGCGCGGTTTGTCGCAGCGATCGCAGGCGGAATGGAGACGGAGGGGTTGGAAATGAGCCGTCAGCCGAGCTAGGGAAGGGCACGGAGCTGAGGTCGGACACGTGCAGCGGCGACCAGGGCGTCCAGGCGGCGGCCCAGGGGGGCCACGGCGGCCACGGCGGCCAGTGCAGCGCCAGCTGCGGGGACGACGCGCGGAACAGCGGCGGCGCGGCGGAGGGCCGCAGCGGCGCGCGCAGGCGCGGCAGGAAGCCGCCGTCGTCGGACGAGGAGGGCGCGGGCGAGGGCGTGGGCGACGCGGCCGGCGCGCTGGACACGCGGCGCGGCGGCGCCCAGTACTGCGCCGAGCCGCCGCAGCGAGACGCCGGCCACACCCAGTTTGCAGTGAACCGCAAACACTGCACTATACTCGATATTCCGCGTTCTCTAAATCTGCATAATCACAACAAACATGTTAGACTGGTATCTCACTATAAACGTCAGAAGTGCAACAGTGAGTTTCTATAGGTAAGCAACCTATAGAAATTCACTGTTGCTTTTTTATGACCTTTAATATAATAAGAAGTAAAATGACACTCGATATGACCAAAGAACAAATAAACTAAATTTTATATTTGTGATAACTGACCTGATTTCCTGTTAAGCAGCATGAATATAGCAAGTTAACATTAGAGTTGTACAAAAGGATCAACTGAGTTAATTAGGTATACAAGTACAGTACTTACTTCTTAAAAGGCACTTGAGTGCTATCAGCGGCGCGCAGGTCTGTGAGGCGCGCGGCTACCATGTTGTATGCTGCAAGCGGATAATTTCTGAATATTAACGTAGAGACGTGGCCCCCTCCCCGACCTCCGCGGCCGCCGCCCGCCACCTCGCACAGTACACCACCAACACCACCACCCACCATATTGTCAACCAAAACACAACGAGCACTGGAATGAACTACAACTACACAAATCACACACATTTTTTAGTTGGTACTCGATGGATACAGCCTACACCCATCGAATAGCAGCTAAAATTGTTTCTAGAAAAAGTGTAGATTGCACACATTCAGCTTGGAGCTGTGAAGCTTCCGTGGTTCATTCCGATGCACGTGCTGATGAGGATGAAACTATAAGTAATGTATTGACGCCATGATGACTACAAGCAGAACATAGATTGTCATTATTGTCACTATTGCAGTGAACTTGTTACCCAACATGTATTACAATATTTGCTGCGCGCGCAAATATCGTAGGTAATGTATATTATTTAATTGACTGAAGTAGGTAATACTTAGGTATATTTAATACTGATTGTTAAAATAAAAAGATTATCAAGCGAAAGCTAGTAAGTAATATAAAATTACCCAAGTGATTATTTGTAATATACCTATAACATAGTCAAAATGTGTCATAGATAGACAAGTATATCAATTATCTTGAGCTGCGGTTAGACTATAACGAAGTTATTTCACGACAATAGTATAATAATAATTTACAAAGATAATATCATATAAGAATATTACTGATGTAGGCGTACATTACCGATTTAAAAAACAATTAGCTTAGTTAGTTTAGCCAGAGGTATTGGTTGCCCTAAAGTAATCTACGTAAACTATAAAACAGACTGAAGCATGAGGTAAAGTCATTACATTAAACTTTACGATTGTCTAGCTCTTGTACTTCATCTTGAGAATGATCAGTTATGACATAAGAATACTTCACAAGTAGGTACCTAGGTACTGATGAGGTTACCCGATATGTACCTACAGTTATCTTCACCCCATTGTTAGCGCAAAAACTGCATTATTTACATAAACTTAACACATGCAAAAAGCTTAAAAAGGAAATGCCAATGAGTGAATTAAGCAGATAGTATACGAACGAAAATGTAATTTGCCGACAATATGGTAAGTTATGTACGGAAGTCTGCCTTCAACGACCGTGTTATCTATGTAAAGAGTCTGCGGAACTTGTGTCGTTTATAATAATAAATTTGAAATTACTGACTATATTTTGTTGCGTAATTGCACCGACTAGGTCATGTATGATATTTTTAGTAGCGAACGAAAGCTGATTTTATTATTTTTTAGGCTAATGGTTAGTCTTGTTTATTTACTTGTTGTTAGAGCATTACAGCTGGATGTTTCTTTAGTTCTGTGGTCCAATTAATGTATGAGGTACCTTTAGTAATATCTACGGAACGATACTTCAATCTTAAATATTTTCCAATTTGTGAATAATTAAACTGAGGTTTTTAAACCTTACGTTCTTCAGTTTATTTAAGTTTGTACGTATTAATTGAAGAATACCGCGGCGACACAGTTCGTGTGAACACTCGTAGTTGGCACTAGTAAGTTCCGTATAGCGCGGAGAGCTGGAGGCAGCGCGGGCGGGCGCGGCCGCCGGACGACGCTCACCTTTCTCCTGCTTACGGCGCTTGCGCTTGTTGCAGATCTTGACGGCGCACACGGACAGGATGATGGCCACGATGAAGAACAGGATGCCGCCCACCACGCCCGCCGTGATCGCTTTGTGCTTCACCCGCGCCGGCACCGGGAACTTCACCTCTTCGGAGCTCTCGTAGCTGGTCGCCGAGTTGGCCAGCACTCGGAAGTAGTACGTACGACCACCGACTAGGTTTTTAACTGAAATGTTGAATGTGATGATAGTTGTATAATGGAGCGATATGATTGGTTATTCTGGTTACTTGATCTCGATGTGCAACCAAGGTTTATTAAAAATAAATTTAGACACAGTCTCATTAGAAATCTCTTATTAAAATAAACAACACCCACAAAGCATTGTGACCTGTGTGATTAATCTCACAAATATTTTTTTAATACTTTACGTTACCTATATAGGCTTGTGCTTATTTTATCCTGCATCAGGTTCAATTGCATCAAATATGCGATCTCATCTAAATGAATTCTAGCTAAAGTGACTTAAATTCAACAGAAAAAGAGAATAACTTTGAATATTGTTAGTAAAACACAGAATAAATAATATTAGGTACAGTAGAAGTGAACTTGTCCCAATTTACCCAAGTAGCTGGTCTCCTCGGGGCGGATCTGACCTCGGTTGAGCGTCTTCCACTGCGCGTCGGTGCGGTACTTGATGGTGTAGTACTGCACCAGGTGCGCGCGCTCCAGCGGCGCCTGCCACGTGATCAGGAACCCGTTGTGCACCTCCGTCACCGTCAGGTTGCGCGGAGGACCAGACTTCGGACCTATGTGGACATAACGTTACAGCTTCGCGGTCCTTTGAGGATGAAGTAACAAGAAAAGTCGTGATGACTGATGAATCGAAAGTGACTAAATTTACTGAAATTATTTAATGTGTTACCTGCTTTGAATACAGTACTGAACGAATTAAAGAAAAGTAGGTGAGCTTTTTAAATATAAAGTGCAGTACCGTTTGCGTTGTGTACAGGAAAACTAAAATGTTTAAAATCTATCGTTTACGCTAAAGTAGAAGACGTCATTTTACTGTAGCAATACTTCAAGTTAAAATTATTCGTTAAACGTTTGTCAGATAGAGAACTTTAATAAAATAAGGGTAGATCAACATGCGACTGTTCATTTATTTACACACTGAACAAAATACAAACACACAACTAAAACAACATAAAACCATGCACTAACTACGTCGACACATTTACTAATAGTTTATGATTTATCTAAATAAGTCTACTTAACACAAGATCTAACTAAATGTTTGATGATGGGAGATGAGATGAAGTGATATAAGTTAGTGATTACTGTGCAACATTTGTGGGTATATACCAGAGCCTTCGGGTGCGTTTTGAAATATCTTTTCATCTACAGGCCCCGCCGGTGTGGGTGCCGCCTTCGGTTTGGCGCCTACATCTACAAAAAGCAATCTTAAGTTAAACGACGCACCTCGATTCCAACCAGACCTTGTAACTGGAAACTTTCCTCAAGATATATATTAGTCAGTTTGTTTGAACATATTTTTATTAAATCCATGTTGACACAAACAGCTATAAAGCAATTTCAGTCCCCATACCTGTTAGACTCACAGATAACAATTGTATACAATAAATTAATAAGATTATTCCATATGTTATACATTAAGTCCCGCCACACATAAAATAAACTAGATTGACTTACCAAGAGTTCTTATAGTAATAGCTTTACTCATCATTCCCTCTCCTATTGTATTCTTGCTGTTTACTTGAAACTCATACGTTGTACCAGGCTGCAGCCGATTTATTGTGACCTGTGTACAATTAACAACTTCAATTTGGTCCTTTTTCAGGTATTTTTTGGGAAGTCCTTAAATAGCAAAGCTGAATTCACACTTTTTACTATCGGTGCTTCAATCTTGGTTGTCAAAGTCCCGTACCCAAATTGTCTCCAATAAAGTTCGCAAACCAAATGATAGCAATTATCTGACGGTCCAAATGTCATCAATCATTTTGGTCCTTCGAGTCAAAAGTTTGTTGCTACGGCGTAGACCCTCTACGCCACGCTACGAAATATGTCTCTGAAGAGTTTTGTTATTACATTTACGATAGATTCATTTTAATTTTAAAATTTATTCGTTAACATAACGTAGTACAGTAGCTACCATAATCATCATCATCAGCCTTTTAATGTTCCCACTGCAGACTCTCTCTCTCTAGGAGAGGGAATGGGCCATAATCCACCACGCGGGCCCAGTGCGGATTGGTGGATGTCACATGTCTTCGAATTTAAGAAATAATAAGAAACTTATTTCAACATCTTCTTTACTTCGTAGCTGTATTTTATCTAGTTCAAGACTACTTTTATTGAAGTTTGAACCGAAGCGAAGGCCAGTTGTAAGGAAAGGAAAGGTTGTATAAATGAACATATTTTTTTTTCCGCGTTGGTGCGCTTTTTTCCACTACACCGTATATTATACCATGATCATACATCAGTATTTCGTCAGTTGAATGTAATTCTCTAATGAATAATTTTCTTATGGCCACTGAATTGTATACTATTAGGTACTATAGTATAGGCATAGTAAATATTTTCATTTGACACGCTCAGTGATTGATACGGTCCTGCTAGCACTATTAAAGTATAACATGGTATAGTGGGCAGACTCCTTTAGAGGGTTTTTCGGTTTTCTAGCCTAGTCTAAGCTTATAAACAGGAACTACTCAAAAATTAGATGTTTAGAGACCTCCTGTTTAAAGAATCATATTTTGTGAGTGTGACTTTTTTTTAAGGCGGGAAATCGTCCAATGGCGTTTCTTAGATCGAGAAACGCCATTGGACCATTGTGGGTGCAGTGGAATGGCTTGACAGACTTTTTTTGATTAACCTTTCAAATACCGTAATTAGAGACATAATAGAAAGACAATCAGTGTGCGAACGACGGCGTTCTCTCGGCGCTCAAGAGTTTAAAACCGGACTTGTGTCCTTCAATTGCCCTTTGCATTTTAGGACCACAGGTTTCTTTTTCAGATAATCAGTGGCCCTAGCGAGATGTCAGCAAACCGTATGAGAATCCAGCAGAGCCGATAACCTCTGCTGGATTCTCATACGGTTTGCTGACATCTCTTCTAGAAGCGCGTGGAACACTACAAAACTTGGGCTTGATCCGGAAGATTACCGGACTGCCAGCTAGCCAGCCAGCCACATGGGGGTCGTTTGGGGCGTGAGGAAGTCTGTTCTCTCAAATGTGCGGCCGTCTCTTTAGCCAGCATTACTGTCTTCTATTAGGTTACCACTTGCCATTCCCTCTCACCTTACACCGTACCCTTAACCAAGGTCCGGTGCGAGAGGTCACTCCACCGATCACTTGCTGGAGGACAAAGCGGTACTCCACTCAAGCGGGACACACCTTCACCGTATCTTCCGGATAATCCACAAGACATGGAAACCTACCACCACAATTTTTTTTTTACAATTTATAGGCTTGTTACGATGGAGCACGCATAAAGAAGACATTATAAAAGGATTACATTATATAAGGAAAACATTCCTTAGCTGTACGCATAAAGAATGTTTTCCCAAAACGTATCGTACGATTGTGTGGGATTTCCACGTACCGATGGCGCAACGTCGTACGTCTAGTGGTCCGATGACGGAACGGACTTGGTGGAATTATTAAATTAAATAGTGAATACTTACAGAAGTAGCACCAGAGGGTGTAACAGGAACCTTAGTCCACTCGGAGAAGCCAGCCTCCCTGTACCAGATGGTGTAGTCCTGCTTGTAGTCGGGCCCGCCGGCGTACCCGGGCTGCCAGCGCAGCGTCACCTGGAACTCCGTGGCCGTGCCCGACACGTTGTACGGCGCGTGCGGCTGCGTGCCCTCGATCACCAGCTGCGTGTCCGCTACTATTGTTGCCACCTGGACGGGGACGCAGTCGTTAGTCTTGATGTGAATACACGGTGGTGGTCATGTTACGACGCATCGTGTATCTAGTTTTCTACCAATATCTGATAATTTCTGCCTTAATATGTGACCTAATATTTTTTTTTCCAGATGTTGGATCGATGAGGACTTTTTAGATTTAATTTACGATCGTGTTTTGAACAATCCTTCAAATTTAGATTGACCGGACTATTGTAGATCTTTAACAGTCTTTACTCAAATTTAGTATCTCGAATGTTAAACCACCATTTCTAAGGCCAATTAAAACAATTAGTGTCACTGCCGTGGTTTTTATTTAGCTTTGTTTTATTGCTTGCATGAAAATGTACGAGGAGGACGATTACTGTAGACTAAGGACCATGTAGCCTGTACATACGACTTCTGCCATAGAAATAAAATACGCAGCTATCGTCATGACAATAAATGTTTTCATACCTATGTCTTAAGAAGCACTTCATCATCATGATTTCAGTCGAATGAAGTCCTCTGTTGGACATATGCTTTCCCTAGCGTCGCCATAATGGACGGCCGTCTCAAATTAATCGGATTTCTGCGACCGATATAGTTGGAAGAATCGCCAAACTGAAGTAGCCACTTCAGTTTTAGTGTCACAGCCGTGAGCAGGGCGCATTGCTCGAAGAACAGATGGAGTTTTGAATTCCTGATGTACTCTCTCTTGACCTTAATTGCTTGATACTAAGCGACAATTGAGACCTACGATCTTTCAAGTGAGCTAAGCTAAGAAGTATTATGAGCAGCCTCCATAACCATGTTGAAACCGTTTCGTTACTAAGTATTCTCTTGCGTCTGTCTCTATAATGCCTCGAGTAGGCCACGCCTCCAATTTCTTCGTTCTGACCACGTGAATGAACGTTGAGTTGACTTCAGAACAAAGGTATAGGAGGCTTGTGGCCGACTCGAGGCTGTTTTGATGAGATGGAACTGACCTCGTTGGAGGCGACGCACTGGTAGATGCCGAAGTCCTGGCGGCGCAGCGTGTCGATGGTGATGTTGCCGCCGAGCGCGCGCACGCGGCTCTTCTGCAGCGGCAGGCCGTCGCGCCGCCGCCACACCACGCTCGGCCGCTGCGTGCCCTCCGCCTCCTGCGCCTCGCAGTGCATCTCCACTGACTCGCCGACCTGACACACGCACACCGTTCATAACACAAGAAAAGCCGACGGGACAAAGTACTGCTCAAGAATGCGATTTGGTGAAAAACGTAGAGTAGCTTGATCAGCAAAATCGTGGTCAAAGCAGATTTATTTTCCTCAACTTCTTCCTCTTTATTAGGCACATGTATTCGAGAGGAAGAAGTAGAAGATTGAAAACCAAAACTGTAAGTTCTTTTTTTTTCTATTTCAAAAGAGTTAAAGTTTGAAAAATATTCTATTTGCTCGCGCAAATGAACAACGAAACGTAGACATATGGAGTTAGTAGACGTACTGAAAGTTTAATTTACCTTTCTTTGGTACAGAGGTTCCGGTTCCACTGTGAACACAGGTGGTTTACGAACTAATACTTCCATCGGACCTGCAAAACGAAACCATTATTATTTTCTTTCTTTTTATGATATCTTGTGAGAAACTTCAATTTTATGGTTATTTCAAATTCTAAGTCTTACCTGAAGACCCTTGAGTTCCTTGTGCGTTATAAGGCGTACAAGTATATCGACCCTGGTGGTTCTGGTTGACCCTTGTGAAGAGCAAGGAACCGTTGTTCATAATCACGATGTCCTTGGTCTGGTAGGGCTCCAGCAGGCGCTTGTCCTTCGTCCAGGTCACGTACTGCAGGGGAGGGTTGGCTTTTATGTAGCACTGCACCACGCCGGCCAGCCGGAAGGGGAGGTATTGCACGGTTGGAGTAAACGTTACTTTTGCTGGGTCTGTGGAAATTAAGGTATGATGAAGTTTGATTGAAGAAACTGGCGCTGGGTATTATCAGGTTCCAGAAAGAATATGCCCAAAAATACCTGGTCCTGGCAGATTTCGGGATTGACTGTTCTTTGAGACAACTTTCTTCAAGACTTTCAGAAATATTTCGCATAAAATCAAATGTTTTCTCAACAGATCTGAATTAAGAGTACGATTGGCATATATCTGTACATGTATAAACAAAAACTCACATTCAACATTCAAATAGGCCGAAGCACTTTGCGGGTCTCCAATTCCATTGGAAACTTCGCACAGGTACTGGCCGGAGTCGTCAGCAGCCACAGGATTGATGACGAGCGCGCCATCTCTCCGGATGGTGACCCTGGTCTCCAGGGCCGCCACCTCGGCCACCGGAGCACCCTCACGGAACCACTTCACCGTCACGTTGCCAGGTAAGGCCTTCGCTTCGCAAGAAAACTGAACTTTTTCTCCTTCTAACTTCGTTTGGTTTGTTGGCGGCATCTGAAGAGAGATTTGAAAATTTATTTATTACATTTGATAAATACGAAATAGGCTGCATGGTAACTTATACAAAATACCTTTATGATATAAGTTTTCAACTGTTTTATTCAAGATTTTTTTGCTATCTTCGGAAATCTATCAATTTCATTACCCTAACACGCACACAAAGTAAGCATAGAGCCTAGAGGGAAAAAAATATTGAGTGTTAAAATCTTTTCAGAAGCATGTGGACCGCATATCTCTAGATTTATAAGTGTGGGCAAGATAATTTATTTCTTGGTACTCAATCAAATGTGGGATAGGTTTGTAAATTTGCATAATTTTAAATGAACTAGATACCAATTCGTTTTTGTATTGTGAATATTTTTTTTATTTTGAATGATTAGTTGATGAATTAGAGTTTATAATTTCATTGTTATAGTTAATTAATGCTTTTATACTTTTTGTTTTTTTGTCTAACGTAGGTTTTCATAATCATAAAATGGATATTCGAAGTCTGAAACATATTTTTTAAACAAAAATTACGGTCTTTCTTGTTAATACATTAAACTAGTATCGGATTTTTTTTATCTAAAATTTAGTGTATTGTTTTAAATGCCTTGTTAGATGTTACTCACAGTAATGACAGCTCCTCCAGCGATGATGACGCGCGCGGTGTGCGACACCTGGCCCTCGCCATTCCGCGCGATGCAGGTGTAGTCGCCGATGTCCTCGTGGCGGATGTTGGAGATGCGCAGCTCCGTGCCGTCGTTGAAGATGCCCACCGTGCCCGACGGCTCCACGGGGTTGGCGTCCTTGTACCACAGGATCTCCGGCGTGGGCGTGCCCTCCGCCTGGCAGTTGAGGATTATGGCGTCTCCTGGAATTGTACGTGCGTGTTAATTACAACTATTTTATTCTAGCAGTTAACTTGTTTTTTGGACTAAAGGTACACTTGACAGGTGTACTTTACAGGTTTGCCAGTACAGTTGAGTTTTACAGGTAAATTGTATGATGCACAACTTTGCAGGTTTCCATACAAGCTTACCTGACAGGTATAATTGTGTAGGCTATCCTGTCAGGTACACTCTAACATGTATGACTTATTAAAGCGGAGGTATCCTTTCATAAAGAAATTGAAGATGGCGAATGAGCTTTACACGGCAGTAGTGTGCGGGTCGGACGGAGTGGTTAGTAGTGGTAATAATAGGTTGATGCGGAAATTAGGTTATGGTTTACACCATCGATATGTGTGTGTTTACACCCTATTAACTTTAAGCTCAAACTGTATTTTTTTATAGTGTTCAATAAAGTATCTATCAGCTGATGATAATACCATTTATTCTAGCCTTTTACTCTCAAAGTTCTATGTCCAGTAACGAGGAGCAGTTTGTCAGCTGGATCTGTGTTAGTAAATATTTTATCATCGTTCCCATAGCCAATTTAGGCCAATTTTTTGAGGTGAAAAATCATTTTTTCTGGTATAGAGGGAGCTGGAGGGATTGAAGAGCTGACTAATACTGACCCGTTCACTTGAGCTTTGCGTTCCAGGCTAAAGAATAAGTAATAGTATAAAGTATCCAGGGTCGCGGTAACTCTTACAAACAATTTCGGCGGCTCCTCGAGCATGTCGACTTTTGTAGCGATGCTGTCGCGCGCATATGAAAAGATGCCAACGCGCTACAGAAAACATGCCAACAGCATCGCTACAAAAAGTCACCGTGGCCGAGGAACCTAAGGCTTAAAAATGTTCATACTTCAATGCGAATACGTAGCTATTGGAGCAACTTACCTAAATTAACGTAAATAATGTCTTCCGGTGTGATGGAGAAGCGTGGTGGCGCGTGCACGTCCAAGTGGAACCATGTGCCATTCTTGTGCTGGTTGGGTGACCGGTTGAGGAACACCACCTTACACTCGTACCACCCCTGCTCAAACAGACACACATTGTTAATCAAAATCCTTGACCAAAGCTATCTCCAACTTGATCTAATTGCCCATGAATATGTTATATTTTCGATTGGTGGAACTAGTTTTTGTCATACAAGACAAAGTTTTACTTGCATTGCAAGTTAAGTAGTTTTTAGGGATCTGTTTTGAATTAGTCACTCAAAAATCAACTTAGAACTCACAAAATTAAAATCTACTTGATTTGATGGCGATGTTGTCAAATTATCAGGAATATTAAAGTTCCAGTGTAGGATAATTGTGTGGTATACCTGGTCAGACTCCCGGATATTGGTGAGGTTGAGGCTGGCGGCGCCGTAGGGCGAGTCCGGCGCCACGCGCGACACGCGGCCCTCGTAGCCCTCGCCGCTGTGCGTCGGGTAGCTCTCGTACCAGATGTAGATCGGGATGTCCTGTCCCTACGCACACACAGCCGCATGTCAACAACCGAGCCGCACTGGTGCGCATCCCTAACTCTACACTTAGCTTACAATACAGCTAAATACTTATCAACTAAATACGTTTCGCCGCATAACTGTTCGTGGCGCTACACATTTTCCAACTCTGTCTAAAGCTTTCAAGACGATGCGATGCGTTTTCACAAAACACAGACAGAATTAGATGCTTAATCTTGTAACGTGACGTGCAATTCGGTCACTATTGCACGCGGAGTCATTTGGGTTTGTGGTTACAAGATACAAACTATATACATAAAGAAAGAACACTACTGAAACATGCAAGGATGATAACAAATCATGAAACTGAATACGTGTACCTACGCATAAAGTAATGATCAGATCTTACTAAGCTTGAACTTGCTCGTGAACTCCTGTCCTTGTATTTGCGTTTGAAGGCAATACATAATAAATTCTGTATTTGCAAACATCATTGTATAGCGATATAACGAACGTTTAGTCGATATTGAGTAGGTTACATTCGTGGCATGCAGAAAGTGAAAACGGGGAAACTGAAGCGTTTCTACAGCATGCAACAAAGTAGATCAACTGTGCAGTCACTTGAATGAGTTACTAAACAAGGTATGTCAAGTAAGTTGTACATGAATCTACTATTGCCGACAGAGCGTGGGAGAAGCCCACAGCCACAGGAAGAGAGAAACAGACAGAACCGCCGCCAGTGCGCGAGAGTGCGCGTGCCCCGTGTCAGCCGTGTAAGCGATAGTGCGCCGAGACTATCAGATAACAACGGTGCACCCAAACAAAATAATAGAGGAAAAAATCTTATTGTACATGTAAAGTGGCGTGTATGTGTATGTTCGTATCTAACGGGGGTCTGCTGCTCTCTCGGACTCGCTTTGAAGGCCTTTATCACTGTGGGTATGTCGAACCGGTCTGTGACGAGCGCGGTAGGTACACGAGGCAATACGCAGAAGAGGCAGAGATACACAAAAGGCGTGCGGAGGGCGCGCGCGGGGCGAGGGCGCTGGGGCGGCGCCCCCGGCCCGCGGCGCCGCGTTACCACTAGCGCGGACAATACGGTGTCAGCCGACACACGATATACTTTACATTCTGCGGGGCGCGTCGCGCGGACGAGCCGACCTCTACTGAACAGAAACACACACACGGTAGATGAGCAGCGTTGTATTGTAAGAGTGGAGTGTGGACCGTCGTACCGTTTCGCCTACCTTCTTCTCCCACTGCAACACGTACGGCACCGGGATGTCTTCCGGAAAGTCCACCTGGCAGTTGAACACCACGCTCTCGCCGAGGATCGCCGTGATGTGCACAGCATCTTGGTGGTCTTGGTGGCAGGTTACTGTGAGGACAAAGTCAATCAAATATGTTAGAGTAAGAGATGTTAAAATCGAATTCCTGAGAGGAAGCAGGAGCCGGATATGGTTAAATTTACTTACTGTTACAGGTAAGCTTGTAAAAGAGATGTGTAGGTATCGAAAGAAATATGAGAAGAAGACTGATAGCAGGTGTGCAAGACAGGAAGACCTAGTAGGTACCTGGCAGGTTAACTAGCAGCAGTAGGAGCAAGCCGGCGGCGATGTGCGGCGGTTGCACGGCGCGCCAGCCCATGCCTGCGCTCCCATGTCACGGCCGCGCGCGGCGACTCATCGTTGATGCATCACCTGTCGGCAGAGAGACAACACATTTCAACAACCGCTCTACTAAAAAGGTCATCTAAAAGTGTTCTAGAAGGACACGACCTTGCGGAAGGCCTCGAAGAATTATACGAAGGTAGTGGTACTAGGTACCTAGCTATCGTTTTATATCCAAACTTGTGTATTTATTTCATGTCTTAGATACAATCAAGTATTTTTTAAACAAAAGGCCAATCTAGTGGAAATCTGGAGACGCAACATGGATAGCGCGTTAAAATGAAAAACAAAAACGTGTCCTGTCTCGCCTTCTTGAAACATTGAAAGCCAGTTTGTGCTTTGTCATAAATGTGTTACTCTATATTTTGTCATAAATGCCGCAATTCATTATACTTCTATAAATAATCGAGTGACGAATGTTCAGACAATTACCTACGTTGATGTGTTTCAGTTATTTAGTACCGCATTGTCGCATTGAGATTAATCGTTTTGAACTAAATAATATTGTTAAATGTTGACAGTATTTTCATATATCTGCCGAGTGAAACCATTCTTGAATATACATTAATGTGACATAATCAGTTTTGCAGCAAGCTCAATACGTTCTCAAATTTATCGTGTCGTACATCGGATACGCTGAAGAAGGCTAAAAGACACACATCAATCTCCATTTCTCTAAGCGTAGGGCGCTATAATTTGTAAACGGGTTTAGCAAAATATTAATCTTACTAATATTATAAATGCGAATGTTACGATGTTTGTTACTCAATCACGCCAAAACGGCTGGACGGATCTAGATGATTTTTGGCACAGGCATAGGATACACTCTGGAATAGGACATAGACTACTTTTTATCCCGGAAACCCCAACCCCAATACCACGCGGGCGAAGCCGCGGGCAAAAGCTAGTAGCTAAAAAAAAATCCAACCCTAACCATGAAGAAGGAATTCATTGTGATGTGACCTTTAGGAGTTAAGTATAAAGTTGTTATGAAAGTTCTTTACAGAAACCTTCAAACAACAGTAGATTACTGCTTACCTACTACTCGTAGGTATTAATTTGATCCGTTAGCTCTCTGTTCATCAACCCCTTATTACCTTGTCATCGAGCCTATACGGTCATGGGAACACTACCACCCGTTCATATTATCTATTTTTCCATAATAAAATTACTCAACAGGAATTAGAAGATGAAAGGGAAATTGTATTGAAAAAATCCTCGTGTAATCGTCACAGGAGCATGTTTGCTGAAGACTTAAATGTGTCAATTACCGAAGGATTTGAAGAGGCGACAATTTGCAAACATGCATTAAAGGCAAAGTCAATACAGATAACTTTTTGGCAGTATAAGTACTGAAAGTAATTCTTTGAAAGGGTTTTCTTTCTGATTATGCCGATACAAACAGTTACACGGTAATTGTGTATGACGTGGGTTCCTAAAATAGACTTTTAAAGTGATATTTTAGAGATCCTAGAATTATCTAGACTTAAAGAATTATCTACACTTATGCAAATTTTATTACTTACCAAGCACCAGTAAAGAATCCGTACTGCAATAATAAATTATCATTCCTTAATTACATTTTGAGTTATTAGTCAAAGTGAGTAATTACGCAGTTAACTGCCTTCGTATATAAATATTATACATATTAGCATAGCCGATAAGCCACGCGGTGTATGAGAGGTGGGTGGCCTTTGAACCGAGCTCGTCCTTGGACTATTTCCCCTGGCTAGTAATAGCACTGCATCACGACATATAATCGACCTACACCCCAGCCCCTACAACTGCCATAGACGTCAATATTCTAACGATGCTTACATACCGAGCTTTTATTTATGGTACCTGTTTGTTGCATTAAAACGATCCAATACATAGCCATTTCTCTTCGTGGAAAACCTTGATCGTATTTGTGTGTGATCTTTGCATGTGTGATATTGATTTTGTAAAACTAATGAAAAAGCTGAAACATTTATATGCAACTAGCTTTTGCCCGCGGCTTCGCCCGCGTGGTATTGGGGTTGGAGTTAGGGTTTCCGGGATAAAAAGTAGCCTATGTCCTATTCCGGAGTGTATTCTATGCCTGTGCCAAATTTCATCCAGATCCGTCCAACCGTTTTGGCGTGATTGAGTAACAAACATCCAAACATCGTAACTTTCGCATTTATAATATTAGTAAGATTTAGATGTCCTCCGTGGGTTCACCCGCGTGTTTGGTTATTACTACTGCTATTGGTAGGTAGCGTAGAAACATCATTCTATTAATGGGCTATCAAACACTGAAATATTTTTTCAATCGCGCACTTAACTCCGAGATCAGCGTGTTTAATCATGCTAAGATACTTTTCAGTTCTACAATATTGTTATAGTATTTTTTTTATTCACGTTACATTATTGTTACATTATTGTATTGTCTCAAATATGGACCCTGGTACTCGTAGTTCGGAGGGCACAGGAACATTTATATTGTTAATATTGCATGCATTGTACAAAATAATTAATACAACAAACAATATTAACAAATTAATATAATTGTATACAGGGTGTAATTGACAGCGTACCACAAACGAATACCATGGATCCAGTACATGATTCTAGAACCCCCAGTGGTGGAATTTTTTGCCGGTTTTTTCTTAATTTTTTAAATTAAACTGTATAAAATGTAATTTTAATTTTTTTTTTTTGAAAAAAAATAATGAGTTACATTCCAAATTAAAAATGTCATCGGGTTTGATTCGAATAACGACTTTATTTGCCTCGATGTTTTTTTTTTCTAGAAATATGGGGGTTGGTTAGAGGAACGATTTTATACTTTTTTTCTTCAAAAACTTGAAAAGAACCGACAAAAAATTTATTACGCCACTGTAACTAAATCTACTGTTCGTAATTTTCTTTGTGCAAAACATAATCGCAATAGAACCTTAGCCTGAATCTGAAGTAACGACAAACAATAAAATAAATCAACATAATATTGAAGGAACCGCCATTATTTTTGAATAAATATTACATTTTATAAAATGTCAATTTCGAAAGGATTCGAAAGCACTTTTTTGCATGACAAGTTTTGAGTTTTACTTGTAGGATATTTGGTCTGATGGCACCCCTATATTATTATGGCACCCCATTTTAATAAATGAGTTTCGATACAACTGTTTCCTCAAATATAGGGTACTCCTATCATCATAACCCAAGCCTTTTACAAAAGCGCTTCTAAAAATGTATATTGCTGAATAACAAAATTAGGTTAGCGAGTTTGAGCAAATTATGAACATGAAAAGTTTTTGCACGAGCCACCGCGAGCCATGCTGGTAGCTCAAGGCTTTTGTGTCGGTCTGTCTATAGGTAATGAACAACATTGGATAAACGGGTTAAACACAACAATTAAGAGTTTGTTTTAGAAACGTTACTTTGAATAGTTATTAGTTAATCAGTATTAGATTTCAGCGTAAGTACACGTGTCATTTAATTTGAAATAATTCAAAGATATGCATAATTTCAGCGTTGTGTGTTTGATTTTAAATGACTATTTTCAAAACTTAGGCACCTATTGCCGAAATCCTAAGAGGTTAATTTGTGAGACGAACGAGTTACTACACGTACCTATGTTATGTGTAGACATATATGTGGTTTATGGAAATGTACGATAGTACATAACATAATAGGTAGGTATTGTACGTATGCTTGTAATAGATTACAATATACTTACTTGAAATTCACCCATTCATTCGTAACCGATATTCATATTTGCGTGGAAATTTACAAACCATGTGCTCACTGAATTAGAGAAACATTAAGTAAAAAAAACAATATTTTTAATAAATATATATTACAGTGGTTTTTAATAGGTTTATAAAATACCAGTAAGATGGTTAATTGTAATCATGTCAAATAGTCTAGTCGAGATGAAAAACCACGTTATCTCTTTTGGTAAGACATCAGCCCGCCATTTCATTTCAGGGGAATGTTTTTATACTTCTGGTCATAAGATATTCATGAAATGGTCTGTAGTGGAATCTACAGGGTAAATCAGAAAAAAATGTCATTTATGGGAAGCACTTAAATATCTGCATCGTAAATCAATCGTAATCATTAGAAATTGGAATAATTTAAGGTTAACTTATAATATTAACGTTTGGCATGGACAGCAAGAGTAGTGCCGTGGTCTGAGCAGGAGGAAGCAGCAGACGGCAGCGGGCCGGGCTGCGAGCAGGCGGCAGCAGGCGGCCGCGGGCAGACGCGCGCGTGCGGCCGCCGGAGCGGTCAGCGGATGCTGCGGCAGTCGCGCGATCGATTTTCGTACCTTATCGTCGCGCGGTACTCGCTGGTGCGGGGGCGCGCGGCGCTGCTGCTCGTGCTGTCGGGGACGGTGCGGCGCTCTCGTAGGGTGCGGGGCTCCGTCATCTGTGGAGGGCGGTCATGGGCTCGCGCGGTGCGGGCGTGCGACGCGTCGCGCGGCGGGCCGGGCACTGCCCGCCCGCGCCCACCGCGTATTGATCGCTGCGCGCGCAAGCCTCGCCCTCGCACATGAATGGTCCCCGGTGGAAGCTCACGTGCTCGCTGGCCTGCTGTGTGACCTCCGCGCCACCACTACGTCCTCCTGCATGTCGATACTCCCCACGCTCATATTACACGCCGATCATTTAGCCCAAAAATTTGGTGGCCCACATCGTTCCCGATAATGTGATCATTTTTAAAGCGATTGATTTTACAGCTTAATATTATTTACTCCTTGATGGCTACGACCCACGACGATATTAACATTAACTTCGTGACATTAATATGACGAACGTACATACACTGCTATAGAGTGATGGTTTATCTATAAATGCCATAAAATCAAATGCAGGACTGCATGACAAATGGCAACTATTGTCTCGAACCGCTTACAGCAATAAGTCTAAAACTTGACAATTGCACGGTCGTCGATGTCATCTATAGGAATCATAATGGAGAATTCAACGACAGGTTTATGAGTGTAGGCGAGGGGCTCGTATCGAGCCGGGTGTACTCAATGCGCCTATATTGCCAATATGCGCCTTAATGCGCTGTCACTGATCACAGCAAATCCCTTCCACAGTTTATACGGGCACTGATTACCTCCCGTAATACGCTGCCAGCTTCCATGACGACGCACAAAAATATTTCACCCACATTGTCATATTCTGTGCTCGAAACGTGTCAAGTAATGGAAAGTTCATTTATATCACAATAAAACACAGGCTTTTGTAAACTAAAACAGTTTATCGGTAACCATTATGCTATAATAACATTCAGAAATAATAATATTCTCATGAAAATATCAGTGTTCGGTGTGACGCACGGCTTGCGTAGGCACTGGCTACGACAGCTACGCTTATTTTAGATATTATTATTCCTTTCCCAAAATAGATTCAGATCAAGGTCTAATGGGATTATCAGGAGATATTGATAACTTATTTAGACTTTTTTTTTCGTACGATGCGATCGACGATGGAGCGCCTAACCTAGAAGAAAACTATCTATCTAGACTTAAAGATTTCCGGGTTGTAGCTATCAGGAAACACCGACTCTGGCAGGGAATTCCATCCATTGCTGTACGCAGGATGAATGTGTTCTCAAAAGTTTTATGCGTATCTATATGTGGGTTGTTTTCTGTACGTAGTACCACCACTGGTACACCGGTGGCTACATGAGCATCGCCGTACGCCTGGTGGTCTGATGATGGTATGGGCTAGGCCGAGTCAGGCTATGCAATACAGATTCACACTTCAAATCCAAATGCAACCGGTAGAAAACCGACAGGCCAGCAACTTGGCGTCGACTTAATAAAAATAACGTTAAATTTGTCGTTTTATAAAATAGAGGTACCACCACTTATAAATACAACTTAGTATAATTTTGGAGCTGTTTGAAATATGTACATATTGAGAAGTAAAATGTACAGGATAAACTTAGAAAATGGGCGAGAGCGAGAATTAGCGTTGAAGTCGACGTGACTACGCTTGGCTACGCGTTGCTACGCGGCCTACGCCGCGCCGGCTACGCGCGCCATTACGACACAACATTTTAAAACATTTTCTGAGTGCTTACCAATTAGCAGGTGCTGTACTTATTGAATAAGTATTAAATATAATATGTTGTTATTAACTAGGGACGTGCTTCTATTGCAAATTATGTATGTTAATTAAAATATAAAAGTAAGCCAAATACAAGATTTCTGTATCTAAAAAGTAAATGACAAAAAAGCTTTTATAGAGTTTAACGAGGCAATTAGGTACGATCGTTTTCCGTTTAAAGACATAGATAAATGCGAAGAATTAAAATGTTCCTTGTTTTATACAACCGGGAATAACTTGGTACTGTATTTATATTTTTTAAATGAGCATCCGTTCTTGAGCCGAGTTCGTGAAAATATATTTTGCTGGCCTCCCCTCCTGGGAGTCGTATTTCGAAAAATCTTTTCATTGTGCGTGCAAAGAATACGTTGAGATTAAAGCCGTGCTTGCTAACGCATGACTTTAACGCATTGACGGTTCCTTCCTATCGAACTCTTTATTTACGAAAGAATATGAATATATATTATCTGATATCAGGTCCTTACTAAGTAACTTTACACATTGTTATTGTAAGCGTCGATGAGATATTAAATGTGAACCTTTATTAATTGATGTCAAAATCAAGATGTCTTAATTGTAGATCTATATGAAAATAATGCGAAGTTTGTTCAAGTAGATAACCGTGAGCCGCGAGGTGTCGCTGCGGAGCCGTGGAGTGTTGCCAGCAGCCGCTCGCGAGCGCTCATGAAAGCCTATCACTACACCGAACACGAGAATATCATCCGTTCTCACAAGCCGCTGCTCGAAACGCCTTCCGTGTTGCACTCCGAATAAAAATACTCGCACAACACCACGTTTTATTTCAAAACAAGAACCGTTATTTAAATGCACATTTGCAATGCGCTTTTTGCTAATAAAATAAGCATTTACATTTTTGAGCTCGTGAAAATAATGGACGGGTATTTTTCTAGAAACTTTTCAGTGAGATTATCATAAGCTTGGCGAAACTTTCATTACTGCTACACACATATATTTTTACTATCTAATTTGGTAAATGTTGTTCTGCTATATAAATTATCAGAGGTACAATAAAGACTATACAAAAAAAGTAAAATAAAGTATATATAAAAAAAAAACTGAAAATATTAGTAATGATATATAGTTTCGTCGGAGAATATTTTCGTTTGTAAGAAAAATTTAATAAAATTCGGTCAAGCCGTTTCTGAAGAGGCAATCCCGGCAAGCCCTATGACACGAGATGTTTTATATCATTATTAGCAGATCAGATTATTGCCTCACATACAACACTGTTGTTACGATTTCCTTGTCGCTGACAGCTCCATCATTGTTTCAGGCTGGTGTAGAGAAAAGATTACGTTCTCCAGTTTCTAAGCAAACCCTTCCGCGATTGTGTTGCGGCAGAAATATCATGTAGGTAGTGTGTACACACATATCCAGCTATTTCGTGACCGGAATGAGTGATGGGAGACGGGAACCGGTCGGGACGCGCAGGAAGGGACGCCCAGTAAAATGACTTTCTCACCGAAAATACTACACGCCGCCTTTTATATTTTATAGACATTTCATATCACCATTTCTGTTCGAGGCGCCCGAAATATAATAAATAGTTGCCGATAAATTTGAAGTATACGTGTGTATCGTGTCGCTCTATTCGCTCTCACATATTTGTACACACGTAGCTACCGTACTAGCGAAACATTCGTCAGGATATGCAAGTAGGTAGTTTAGCAGTTAAATGTTTCGAAGAATGAGTCTAACAGCGATATATCACGTGGCATTACGTGGATAGTAGACACGTCGCTTCATAAATTTAGATACAAAGTTTACTGTGGGTACTGAAATGCAGAATGCAGTTAAATAATGCAGCAAGCGAACCCGTGCGGTGTCGGTGTCTCCCCTTAGCAAACAGCACGAGACCTTACTTTAATAATCACCGAAGTCTATTATCTGTATGAAGTAACAGTCAAGTTTAGTTCCAACGTTTCATGCTATCGTGCCGGCTAAATTACCTATTGTATTAATATTGTAGCATTCGTGATCAAAATCAAAGAAAAAGTACAAAACTGTTATTGATCTCCGAATATACAATGAATATACTGCGTATAAATACTGAAGACGTAAATCAAATATGAATGTAGAGATAGCACTCGCCGTACATGCGCGCGTAGTTTACACGCCCAGCTGATACGTGTTCAATAAATATGCTATTCAAAAAGTATGCCGCAAATACTGACAATTTTAAAAGTATTAGTATGCCGAATAAAATCTAAGTTCGAGTTTAAAGGTTTAAGAAAGTTATCCGTGAACGAATCTTATTACTCTTTTGTCGCGGCATGCAAGTTTAAAGTAGAGAATTTAGAAGAGCGATCGACAAAGTTGTGGCTGTCGCTACCAAAGCGGATTACTCGTTCAGCTTTCCCCGCTCGGTGGCTCCCGGGAATATCGCAACGATAACGCGATTATTTGAGCTCGTCCGAGTTGAGGGACACTACCCGTATTGTGAGCCTGCCCGGGCTCGTGTAGCGAGCTGAGTGCCACTAGTTAGCGCTTCGCATTCGACTGTGACGTCAACGGATACCGCACGCGGCCAACTTGATTCCTACCAATTATATACTGGGGCTGCAGTTACGGCCAATTACGAGTTTGGGCGAGTAGCTATTGGCTCTATGATACCCGAATCTAATTACTTGCATGTAGGTCTCAGTGTGCCACGAGTACCTCGTGTTATATAGTTCAAAGTGGAGTGTTTCTGTTATTTTACCCTCGCCGCTCGCATCTCCATTTATAAATAAAGACAAAGATTTGTGCTCGGCCAGTGCTCTTCACTCACGTCACTCAACGCCAAAACATAAATGTGCCAAATTGAGCGCAAATATTCACAAGACCCTTATCTCTGTGTAATGAAATGAGTGGCGTGTATAAATTGCCCCGAAGCCCTTACATCTGCACTACCACTAACAATAGGTAATTGGTTGAAGCCTTTCGTGCTGCTTTCTGACTGTTAACTAAACCGTTCGATACATCGCCGCTATTTTTATCCAATTTCCAAGTAGGTGGGCTTGAGTTTTTAAGTATTTTTATGTTCTGATTACCTGGGAGAGGCCACAAGGAATTTCACCAACAGAGCAGGTTATTATTTTAAGCAAGAAAGAAAAAGGTCATGTTGTTATGTTGTAAAAACTTGCACTGTAAGAGTTTTAGACGAATTATAAATAGAAAATCAAATTGAACTACAATTTTAGCGAAAATATTATGCTGCTATTTAAGTGGGAGTATAATTAGCGAGGAGGCACCGAGCCAAAGTAGTTGAGTGGAGCGAATCAGCGAATAGTTTTCAAGAGAGAAACAAAGTCAAGTGGATATCTTACCAGAGCGCGCTGCATCGACCACCGCCAGGCGCCGGCTCTGCAACAACGAAATACACTCTTGATTTTATATTTTACAACTTAAAATGAGAACTGAGAGAAAGAATTGAAAACTTTATTTCTTGGCGATTTACGAAGCGGGGTTCATATTTAATGGAATATTGATGGAACAGCGTTGGCTACTTTGCAGTATTCGTTCTCATACATGCTGAGAAGCGTGCTCTGCTATACGTACTCATACTTGCTACTCTCACGGATAATATGACTGGATTAAAATAAATGACTGGATCCCTCCCTATAGAATTAATATGCAAATGAAAATATTTTTTTGTGAAGTCTTATCCGCCTTACGCACAAGTGTGGAAGACGCGGATTTTCTCTCTTATTTTCTTCGTATTACGAAAAAAGATAAATAATTTTCCTGCTTGTTTTCTATTGATATCTTGGATTCGCACATATCATACAGAAAGCTTATAAGCGCCCCACGTAGGTCTGATGCGTACGTGATATTAAATGAAGAAGAAGTATTATATTGTACCATGTAGGACCCGACGACGCTAAGAAATGTGACATACCGTACTATGCAATTACCTATTATGTATAATGTGTAGTATGATCATTTCCAATTTAACGACAGTCCGCTAGTTTTACAACAAAGGAAGATTAAATTCCTTAAACCTCATGGCACCAATGGGTCCAATGTATTTTAATTAAACACATTTGCTGCCTCCCTTTGACTTACGATCATTTTCAAACAAGAAATAATGATACTTTTGTAAAGATGCTTTTCCGATATAGATAATTAACATTGTCATTAAAATAGCTTGAGGCTCCGTCCACGTCTAATGATTCTGAATTTTAAAAATCAAAAGTGAGAACTAACAACAGATCATACTATCATTATTATTTAATTAAAACATTGCTGATAGAATGTTGCTGCCTTACTACATAAGTAATTCAAGTCAAGAGTGAATAGGTTGCTTTTAGGCAGCATGCTCCATCGTCGCGTCGCCACATCATCGCTTACCATCAGAGGAGATAGTGGTCAAGTGTGAGCCTATAAATAATAAAAGAAGGTCAATCTAATTATCTGCATAGGGAATATAATTTAAATAGTGAAGAACCCATCAAAGTACATTACGAGCACTTCCCAGTGACAGATTTCAGGTCCTATTGTACGTAATATTTTATCTGTGGTCACGCTTGGGCTGCCCGTGAATAAAAGTGCTGAAAGTGCTCGAAGCGTTCTCGCTCCGTATTGTGTTCTTCAGATCTCAGTGGGCTACTTATCTCGGAGACATGAACGAAGTCGATTTTACAAGAAATAGCCTGCAGTTAAAATGGCGATTTCATTCTTTTCGAGATATTGTTGTTTAAGTTGGTATGTTTTTGTTATATATAGGTAAGTGGTAGTTAGGTATAAATGTATACATTTACGTTGCATGTATATTTTCAGGAGAAGCGTTTTTGTAATTGTTAATTGAGAGAGTAATATTTATGTAAGCCTTATAACTAATGTATTTGCCTTATGTTATCAATAATAATCAGTTTAAAATCACAGCATCAGACGCTGGATGAATGAAACTTTGAGTTTACTTTAAAAGTATGTTATTACTTTATGCGTTCGAGGTTTTGTAATATGTTTATTGATGAGGAATAATGCCGCATTGTTAATTTTGTGACTGAATAGAGAACAAATATTAGTCGATATCACGATTCATAATAAACATGAGTGTTGTGTCAATATTAGCTGCGTGTTAGTTAACAGGCGTTGTTTTAATCAGCGCTTGTTTGTGACCACGGGTTAATGATGGCGGCCGGAGCGGGCGAGTAGTGCCGGCGGTCGCCAACAGCTGGCGCTGTCAGCGGCCGCCATGATTGATTGGCGCGCTCCCGCAGACGCAGCCGCATCTAGGGTACGTCGCGCGACGCCGTCGGGACATCCGCACCCATAGCACCTACGTCACTGATGGATCTGGTTTTCAGAATTAACGAGCTAGTAGCTACCAACTTATTGGACAGGCCTCGAATATATATATCTAAACTTTGTTTTCAGTAGTGATACATAGGCGGGCCTTTAATCAAGTTTACTTTTTGATAATATGATTTTGGATAACATGTTTTATCAGTTTAGGTTTTCTATAAAACAATAAGAACACTGCACAAAGGTAGGTAGGGTGTACTTTGAAAGTTTCGCATTGACTACAGTATAGCACCGTCATATATGCATGACATTTAAAATAACTTGCAATTCTGGATGGTGCTATAATGCCGTCCAGAGCTCTGATAATTATGATATTTTTTGGAGTAATCTGGTTCTCTCTAGATTGAATACCAATGCTAATACAAAGCAGAAATTAAAAACGTGGAATGCAATTATATAATTGCATTCCACATTTTTTTCCTAGGTGGAAAATCAGAATATTATCCGTCACGGTTGCACACCAAAATGAAGGACACTAATAAGAAGAAAAACGTTTTCAGTGAATGACTTCAAAGCTCATTAACACGTAAACTAGCCGTCCAGGAAGTATAGTACAGCGAGCCGCCACCCACTCCGCTCCACTTCGGAATCTCAATCGACGACTCCTCTTTTTCTCAAAAACCGCCGGCTTCTTTAACATGCAATCTAAATTCCGATTTAAACTGTGATCGCTCACAGTCCAAAGGTTCTAAGAGCCGAGGAATGTGGGGAATGCAATCAAAAACGTCTCAATGGTGCTGAGCGATCCAAGGAAGCGTCACACATCAAATCGTTCGGCACGCTCGCCGTCGCATTCGACACCCGCCGCAGATGTGATGGATGCCACTTTCATATCACTATTACTATAATGCTCCTATTATTTTAGCTCAAAACTATTACAATCTGATCTGTTAAGCCACACTTCGGCTCGCAGTTCAGCAAGCAAGCAACTTCAAATTACAAGATAATTTGTGTTCAGTTCTTCAATATATCTGTCGGACCGCTTAATTTAACCAAGAAATGAAATAGCAGCTGAATTAAAATGCTGTAGTGACTGTAGGACAGCCTGTGGTGGACAGAACGAGTGCGGTATAAAATATTTGAGCAGGGAGGCGTTCAGCTGCAAAATATTAATTTTCTTTACTGCCGAGCTACCGGCTTAATATATCTGACCCAAAATAATTAAATTATATTCATTTCACACTTTTCGGGCACGAATTTCGGTTAATCCTTTTTCACGATGTGTTCTCTCATTTTTCAACGTGAGCTTAATTGGGGTTTACTTGCGACAAAGTAGTTAAGTCCTGATTGAGGAACATTAAAAGCCGCAGATTTGAGTACCGCAAACAGAACGCTAAAAACTGATTTGGATTACCAGTTATAATGCGCGGCGTATTCTGCGAGCGAATAGCTGCGCTGGGAGCACATTCGGCGTTCCGTCAGCAATCAACATCGAGTTAATACATGCTCGCACAATTCGTAGGTAGGTAGTGATGTGATCAATATCGTGCATTGTTAGATTCGGAGACGGCTGCCGGCGGCGCGTAATTTCCGCTCCGTTCAGCTTAATCGCGCCGTTTCCTGTATCGGCTTATGAATCTTTTGATACTGCGCGCACCACAATTCGCGAATCAATTGATTACTCCCGACGTTCATGGTAATCACCGCACAACAACGCGGCTTATGGCTATGATCTAGTTTGTCGACGTAATCCGCGGTCTGGTTATTGTAAGCCTTTATTATAAACACGTCAATTGAGGGCTCGCCGCGGTATTCGGTGTGTTTATTTGAGGGAACATATATGTTTTCTTTCTTTTTTGACCTAAATCTTGGAAACTTTTTATGTGAATTTATTTTAAACTATGTTTATTTGTGTTATCGAGGGCAGAACTCTTTGAAGGAAATTGGTTTAGGTAAACTAACTTGTATGTTCAACTAAAGCAATTAAGGGCGAATTAGGTAAGTGTAATTTATAGAAAAAACAAAGCTTATAGCGATGTAGTCTTGTGTTGTACGAATAATGGGCCGTCGTCCCAAACTAATTTCGGTTTTCCAATAGATAAGAGGAAAAACTAAAACCACTAACCGAAGCAATTTGGAAAAAGTATGCGAAACATGTTTAACCTAAATAAAGCTATCGGTCGGTATTCATACGCGGTGAAAGGGTACAAACATGCAACGTAATCAACTGGGCTGGTTTTAATCATCGAGGGTTGTTCGACAGGGCTCCCGCGGCCATGTTGCCATATCTACTCGTTAGCTACTACAGCTCGCGACATGCCAGCATTATTTGAATACATGAACAGTTTATCCTAAAACGACACGACACAATATCGACTGCTGCTCAATAGCTGTACAACGTTTGTAGCGATGTATTCTGATATCTATGTTATTGACAACCATTTTTGTATTGAATTTTATATTTTTCAAATTGTCGTCACAATGAACCGTTGTTCTCGGTGGTATTCCATTTAACATAATACTTATGTACAAATGTTTAGCCAGTACGTACTTCAAGAGCCGACCGCCAACGCGTTCAAGCAGCCTGAAATAAAAATATAACAACAATGCCCATGTCTGAAGCTACATTATTATTAGCTGTGATTTATACGGCTACCACAATGACTGAAAAATAAATTTCTAATACATTTTTCTTTTCATTTTCAGCAGGTATACATTTTCTTCCGCCGTGAATGTGCTAAGTACCATAAAAAGGGAATAAATCAAGTCAGATACTGCTCTAAATAAATGTAATTTACGGTTACGTTTTCGCTTTCCGAGAGTAAAATGACGTTACACCACCGAGCGAGCTATACTTACGGATCTCGTGAAAATTCTTGTACTTTTGTCCGGATATTTTAGTAATGCGATTATGAAACGTAGCGCACCTCTCATTTGAGAGTTATTTCAATCCATAAAACGGTTAGTCTCGAATATTGTTGAAGAGATTATCATTATTTTCGTTACGTTTGCAATATTTTTTCTAAATGTCAAAGTAAAGCAAGAACCCGTTCCGCCGGGGCATGACGGATGGATATTAAAGCATTACAGAATGCCCGACATCTATTTAAATTACCGTCATGAAGTCGTGACTTGGGCAAACGTATTGAAATCTTCATTTCTTTAAAATGTTGTGGTTAATTGGCCACTTACTGGTAAAATACCGCATAACTATAGTTGAAGGTGAGCACTTTTTACCTGCAGTGTACCTAATGTTGTGTTTTAATTTGTTTGTTCTAGCTGCAGTTGACAAATGGTTGTGATATGGCCTCAGTACTAGGCAGGAGATGGGACATAATAGATTCATAAGGTGAGCGGGTTCGGCTTACGATGCCGACGTAGCAGGCGTTCAGAGCGAAAAGACTTGTGAAAACCATGTCTAGTATTGTCAAGTTACAAAAAGTTGCTACGAAAACTATTACGTAGTTATTCTTATCTTATAATATTAATACCCTTTTTTAACTAATTAAAGTTATAAAACACACATATATCTACTCTTTCTAAATCTATCATAGATAATAATATATTTAATCAACCAATTCTATTATTGAAACACTGCAGAATTTACAGAAAGCTAAGTTCAGAAACACCCGCATAAAATCCTCCCCCAAATAACACGACCACTGGCGCATAGGCACATAATCCAATATCAAATTTCAACATGTGAAATAATCTGGTGAGTTTCATTTCGAAATGTGAACTAAATTTCAGTTTTATCAGCGCAAAGTGGGGAGGAAGGAAGTGGGGAATGCGCCGGGAATATTTGCTTAGTGCCCAGACGCCGAGCTCCGGCTCCCGGCTCCCAGTCCCCGTCTCCACTGATCTCGTGGACTCGCAAACACCCCTTTTAAAACGATGTTCTTGTTTGTAGGTCACATGTTGTCTAATTAATTTGTTCGGTTTACAGATTGGGATTGGGTGGGGTGGCTATTTTGGGAGATTAGATTAATCGATGCAAACACATGTATTATGTACTTAGTTTATTAGTTTAGCTTTAGTGAGATTGGTATTTATGCAACATTTAAGTTGTTGACTAAGTTAAGAAGTCAACTTAGATTGTCAGTTACTTACTAGATTGGTTCTTTTTTTAGTTGGGAAGCGGAAAGTTTACTTTGCCTTAATGTGACTTATAAAAAGAAATTAAAGTTAAGTTCGTTCCTATTAACTTCCTCTTCTCTTAAAAAGCTCGCTAACTAATAAAACGAGAGTATAAAAGGATATACCTCAACTTTTATTTGCCATGATTTGAATAGCATATCAAGTTAATTCACTACACACTTGCTCATAACGCCAAAATTGAAACAGTTGATTCTCGACGCAAACTAAAGTCAATTACAGCTCGGTTTGATTGTGTTTCAGCGGAAATTGCTCGGCATTATCGAATCTTTGGCTGCAAACATACTAACTCCATAATTACCAACAGTATAGCCACCTACATAGGTACATAATGTATATCAGATTGTCCGTTTCGTTACTTTTATTACAACACGTTTTATTCCGACGAATCAGGATTTTAATTTCCATGTAACAGCAGATAGAGGGTGGCTAATGCGATTTTTTCCGGGAACGCGATAAAAGAACAAATTTCCGTCACGATAGATAACAAATCGTAAGTATTGGCAGAGCGGTGGACGTGGACAACTTGAAACGTGAACGAGGAAAAGATTTGCACAGGAGAGATTACAGTGATTTATTTGAAAGTTCAATGTATTAGTTGAAAATGGAAACAATAATAGAGGGGTGTACGATGTCATTTGGATATCAATTGATCGACAATTATAATTAATCGAATTTCTAGATACTCGACTATTGTTTTGATACACACACATTTACAATAATGTAGCTTATTTCAGATACTCACTAACATTTATTGAGTATGACAACAACGCTAGGAAAAAGCTACCGAAAGAGCTAAGAAAACGCTACAAGTCAGCTACATGGCCGCTACGACAACGCTACGATTTAGCTAAATTGCTGCTACGTCGTACGTACTACTTCTCGGCTACATAGCCGCTACGTCAACGCTACGGAGAGGTAGCGATTTGGCTACGTCTCTGCTACGTTAACGCTACGGAGATAATACGACTCAGCTACACGGGCGCTACGCCGACCCTACGGAGACACTCGTCTCAACTACTTCAACTCTATGGAGACGCTACGGCGGCGCAGCTACTTTCCTAAAAATATTATGATTATTACACTCTACTTTTTTGAGACGTTTACTCAATAATTTTAGCAATATTATGGCTTAGAGTGTTGATTATTTTTAAGAAAAATCATCCACTAACTTCCCGTCTGTGATGGATCGGGAGGGTATGTAAGTATTGATTAAAGCCCCATCTGTGTTTTTTAGTTACTTATTGTGTTCTCCGACTTTGTTTCTCTAAAAAATCTTCTACTTAAAATACCCCGTGGCCTTAGCGTGCGTCGGTACTATTAGGCCCCTACAGTTTTGATGACGTTTTCAAAGCGCAAGTAAAACGATACGGTCAGTAGACGACTCACGGCCGGACGGTGAGCTACCGTTTGCTCGTCGTCCGCAAGTCCGTGCCGAAGTAAACTTTGCAACTCCCGACGCCCAGGGCTCCGCCCGAGCGGTGCACAACCCCACCATATGCTCCACCGTGTCCTCCGGGCGGCTACAAAATAATGACATCAAAATGTTTCATCCTCATGAATTTGGAAAAGGAATCTCTTGAATTCACCATGTCCGGCGAGGACCTGTGTCATGCGGAAGGTAGGACACCGTGGCGCCTCTCCAGTGACTCCTCAAAGAGGAGACTTACCGCCGCCACCGACTGTGCCGTGCCCAATATTTTGATAGGATGAAGATAATGCAATGCATTGAAAGCTCAATAAGACAAAAAAAAACAATATTATTTTAGTGTTCAATAAATAACTGTTCGATAAAAAATCGAGAATGTGCTTTATGATTTATTGTTCAATTACGTAAACTGTAATAATTTTATTGACATCGTTAAAACACCATAATATGCAGTTTTAATGTTTACTTATAGTGAGGTTATTTGAAGTTTTGTTATTAATGTAATAATATCCATGTTTATTGTATTGTATTACAAATTTCGTGTGATTTAATATTCACACTTACATGTACATACATACCTACATACATTTATAAAAGTGTAGGTAAGTATCAACGCATTTATACGAAGTTGCGTATAAGTTACTGAGGATGTTGCCCCACAGAGGAAATGGTGGACCGGTTAGGTTTCAATGAAGCAGTCTTAGAGCGGGTTGGCTATCGGCTGTGACCACAAGCCCATCCTGTGCATCCAGAGGAAGCCACGTGGTAGATATCACGCCGATACACCGGACACCGGACATTATGACTTATAAAAAGAGAAAGTAACGTGGTCGATTACCACTATGTTTTTTACCACCACTGGCAAAAATAAACATAAAAATATGCAGTAGGTAATTTTTACAATAAAAGTAATTGCAAAACAATTATTTCTTCTTTTTTCGTTATATCCGAGTAATTTCACACACGCAATTTGGCAAATTGATTTAATTTACATACCTAATAGGTTTGTTGAAGCTTACAGCAGGGGTTAATAACCATTACTGTATAATAAAAGTAACGTTGTTGTTTTTACAACTATTTATTTTACTAACACAGTAAAGGAAGTAGGTACCTGCTCAAGCGCTCAGCTCATCTCTACACTTAAAAGCCCTTTACAAAAGTTTATAACGCGTTCAAGGTAACGAGCTAACGAGAATGAAACATACGCTTAAGTAAATATATGAGCTTTGTAGCAAGTATGTAAACACAACAACGGTGTTGGGAGTTTACTCTAGGTGGAAACATTAAAAAATTGCATACACATTTTTTTGCTTCAATTCTTACGCTTCCTTACACTATTAAACTTAGTTTCATAGAATATTTCCCACAGTGGCTACGAGTACCTGACAATGGGTGTTAAAACTCCACAAATGTAACGCTGTGGGCACATAAAAACCTATCATAAAAAGCTCAAAGCTTTTAATTTATGGTCTCCACAAAAAAAACTGGGACAATACAACATTAATTTCGAACAGGGCAACTAGATGGCGCTTTACTTTTTATGTCGAATCCTGAATCGCGCTATAGAGATTGTCTCGCGGCGGCATATAAGGGTCCAGCCGAGATGAGTTCGGCGCATTTTGCCGGCTCGGTCTGTAGCGGTTCGAGGACTGTATGGGTCGAGGCATCTAACCTAACCATCTTCTTGGACCTCATTCGCGGAGTGGCGGGTCGACTCTCGAGTCACGAAAAATTGAAACTCCGCACCATAACAATATGAATGACGTTTAGAAGCGAAACTATTTTTGATAGGTAAAACAATATAAATAAACAGAAAGTTTTCTTTTTCTACACGTAATTACGACTTTCATTTCGAAAGTTTAAATATTTTACGGTTTACCCGATAATCCAAGTAAAATTAATTTTAAAATGTGAAGTTATTAGACAAGGTATTTAAGTAGTAACTTGGAGACATCTTCAGAGTGCAAACGAAAGCTACTTTCGTTGAGGAGTTTTTTACTTAAAGTAATAATTTAAATAAACACTCTTATAAAAATATGTAGGGTTCAAAATTATCATTTCAGCGACGTAAATATACCGTGTTGATGTCAGTTTAACAGTATAAATAAAAACATTTTCTGAACTTTATTTGGGGAGTGGGTATAATAATTTGTGACGGGCTCAGTCGCGGTTCTTATTGAGCTTCGACGAGGGGCCTTAACTCGTCATTGCAGTATTTAGCGAACTTTAAAGGGACGACGACGGGAGCATGAAACGGTATTTATGTAACACTTATTCCATAATAGCTGAAGAGAGGTTGAATCACCCTATTGTACGTAATATACCGTAGTCGCTAATTTATTAGTTGTATTGTAATAATAATAGTGAGCTTTTTAAACTAATCGACTCGACGTTTTTTTTATAGAAACTCGTTTCGTACCAGGTGGAGTGGAGACTTGTTTATTTCTGGGAAGCGGTGAGTGCCTATTTTGCACTATAATAGCACTATTTCGGCGAGCACCCATTTAGTTGTTAATAGCTCAACGTCTAGAGTAAAAGTTTTGTCGTCAAACAACAGTTATTGATTTTAGCACATTCAGTTGTTTCAGACAGGGTCGTTTGAGGGCGCGAGCGGGCCTGCGAGGGGTTTCAGGAGGCCGGAGGGGGGGGGGCGCGGCGCGGCGGGGAGGGGAGGCAGTAAAACGGCAACCATACCTCCACACGTGAATATTTGATGGCTGAATCTCGCTGTGGCTACGGATACAAGGGTATTCAGGTTATCAGGCGCAGACCTAAGACTGAATCGACGTAGACATTAATTAACTTCACTGATTAGGGGCTAAGCTTTGAAATGAGCTTGGAAGTTAATCCTCTGACGTTTCTGAGGCAGTTTTCATTTCAATTTGCGAAGCTGGAATAAATAGCATCGATCCAACGCCGACGTAATGTGATTGTTTGTAACGTTACACACCGAAAATAACCTTTCATAAATTTTTTGACTGGAATTCTAACATTTAATAAAGCAACTCTTAAGAATCTGTGTAAAATCATACATACAATATTACTTTTTAGATGTCAGTAGGTACGGTGAATCATCCAATCTTTCATATGATGCTCACTGTAATGGGTAGTCTCAAAAGTAGACGTACCTATACGTATTTACGGAGTTTCTTTTGCTCTGTATACAGAGAGCGTAGTCAGAGGGTGTACCCTTAAATAATTGATTCCCTGTAGCAAAACGAGATCTTCCTTATTTCCCATCCGCGACAATCTTACTCCAGCAAACAGTTTTTAACTAAAAGCGCTCCCAGCTCTGTTCCCGTACATACACTATAGAATTATGCATGATTGTAACTAGTGACTCAGTTTACATAACAAATGTGATCTGCGCCACGGGAATTAAAATGCTCAAACTTTTGCTGTGAAGAATGCTTTATGAAAAATATAAAAACGCCATCCGTTGTGGTTTCCGAGTCTTTATTTTAATAAATCTAATGGCTCACTTTTTCACGTTAACTTTGTATAATAAAAATACGCGTATGTGTCATCACACGTCAAATATGTGTTATTATTTCAAGTCATATTTCTTAACATTCATTTAGTGTGACATTCGTCTTCATTACGCAGTTTCCGGCGGCGGTGACGGTGATGCGGCGTCGACGCTTCCCGAGCCACACTTGAAAAACCAGCAGCGAGTTCCGTGGGAGACGGATAATGATTGTTTATACCGATAATGATATTCTTGCAGAGCTTGGCGCTGCACCGCCGCATCCTACTCATTTGTATCGCTCGCCCGACATCCCGAGTGGATTACTCTTGCTTTATTAGAAAGGGTACACAGCAAGAATGAATAAATAATTTGCTTTGGTCTGAAAGCGTGGAATCAGTACAGTAGAGTGCATGTAAGTAGACCTCATCTGCATTAACCGTGGAGTGTCGTTGGCGCTTGTTTTCAGTCTGCCTCGAACGGAAGCAGGCTAGCGCATGGCGTTGATATATTATTTAGTACTAGCGTTTGCCCGCAACCTCGCTTGTGTCTGGGATAAACAGTTGCCTATGTCCGTTTTCATGTCACATGCTACCAACGTATTAATTTTCAAGTGGTTATGGCCTGAGAAGGCAAAAAATCAGGGTAAAAGTTAGTAAACTTTGTGTGTTTATTATAAGATAAAAGACACCTCGAATTAATTTAATCCTATTAGAAATCTAGAGATCTTTGTGTGATTTTTTATCGATATAAGGGTTTTCATAATGTCCAACATTTTTTATTTATTTAAAGATGCAGATAGAAGAGCTCAAAGGTGCTTTTTTGGAAGAAAAATGGTTCCGTTGGTTTTTTGTTTCTTCCAGAAGGCTTGCGACAGGACAGGAAAGAAGTTAGAAAAGTTAAATGATCTACATTAAATCAAACATACAATATCAATAACATTAAATTAATATCCACACAAATAGATACCACACATGACTTAAATTATACAAATGCTTAGTTATATTAAGTATGTACAAAACAATTTTGTTGAAATAACTTATAAATTAAAAAGCCACACTATAGTAACTATTTTAGGCACCAAGTATTTTCACGAGAAGCTAACAAAACCATTTCCCTTTTTACAACGTGCAAAATATATGAAGAACACTTACAAATATTGTGTTTAATTGTTGATAAAATCGTCTTTGTTATAGGTACGTAGTGTTTGTGTATGTCATTTCCCGGGGGAGAGGTAAATGGGCACACAGAGGGCGCGCCGCGAGGAGGGCGCGTCTGTTACTGCTAAGTGACTTTTTTAATATTTTAACTTCGACAGAGCAAAGGTGAGGTAGCCGAGGTACTGCTAATTGTAGCGAGGACTCGCGCTGCTTAATGTAATGTTTCGTGATTATACGACTTTATGTCTATTGTTAACACATTTTTCTACTTCTTTACAAGTTGCTACAATGCAGCTCATTTCTATGTGAAGATACTTTAAATATACAGATTCAGAATGTAAATAACTTACGATATTTTATATTATTTTCACTGCTACAGCTTATTACCAATTCAGCTTGCTGGTTTCAAGCTGAGCTTTTGCACTTACCATTTTTCTGAGTTATCATAAATGTTAAGCCATTTAGAATGTAAAACCGAGTATTTATATCTGTGTGAAAATGTTTAAAAACAGTGCAATATCTGATAGCTAGCCGATTGTTTTTAGGTGAGGAAATCATCTAATGACTTCCCTTGAGCAGAGCGAGAACATTACTGACAAATAAACCACTCCTGTTCCTTTGTTGCCTTTCATACCAGGGCCGAGTCTTCTTTTCAGAAGCCGACCCCAAAACCCGAGTAGGCTTCGACGCCGCTGGGCCCCTAACCGTACGTATTTTACATTACCGAACATGAGCTTAAAGCTACATCGAGCAGTAAGCCGGAGAAACGATATTACGAAAAGGCATGAAAGCTTTTCCTATAAACTCCTTGAGATAAACATATGGTTTTATAAGTGTTTATACTTATCTGAGGTGGATGCGTAATTGAAATCGAACCACGTTTCGATGGCGGCCTCAGTGTTCCCCGCTCATGTATATTTAGCAACACCTCACCGCACATATTACCCAAGTTTTTTCAAACGTTCGCCTAACTATTACTAATTTATTCAAGAGCTTGCGTAACCCTCGCCCTTCGCCCTACCTTACACACTTTAGAATATTAATAGCAACGCGGCCCTTCATGTAAATAATCATATAATGCTATTTCGAAATCTAACCTGCTTACACTTGCTGCCATACAATATACATTTCATTATTATCTTATATTTGAAAGCTTTGACTTATATACTAGAGATAGACAAGCACGTCCATAGAACATGTTTTCTAAATATTGAAAAGTTAATACTTACTAAAGTCAGCTGCAGCGCTTCCTTGGCATTGTCGTCTATCAAAACTTTTCAAACATACAGCGCTGATACGTCAAAACTGCACTAATGTCATCAATTTAAAAGTGTATGGCATGCAGATCACTTAAGTGAAGCAAAGTGACTGTAGGGCACGCCTAATCTAGTGCGAAGTACGTTTTTTTTTTTATTTACTTAGGTAACCAACAGCGATAAACAAAATATGTTACTGAGTAAGTGCTTTGCAATAAACACTGAGTAAGTGCTTTGCAATAAACACTGAGTAAGTGCTTTGCAATAAACTAGGGCTAACTACAGATTTCCCTTTCTAACTTGATAATACTTGCGAATGGGCTAATCAGAAAAATTCAGCATTAATGAACAATAAGAAATAAAAATAGAAGTTACAATAATGTTTGATGTTAATTATGGAATCATTTGTCATAAGGAAATTGAAATATTTTACAAAATAGATTAAAAGATTAAATTGAGTTGGATAAACCTATATATCGATGTTAGAAAGTGTCAAAAGGAATGCTGATATTACGTGAAGGTATCTGATAAAGCACAGACCACCTGCAGCCGGCCATTCGCTCGTCATATTTTTCTATATTAAAATATCTTACAAATGAAAAATTCTTAGAATTTTGCCTGACAACAATATTAGAGCAGCGATAAGGTTTTCACTTCGAATACTGTTTTGATCTGTATTTCTGACACTCCTGTTTGAAATTGTATTTAATATATGACTTCCCTTTACCGATATTTCTATACCTAAAAATATTAAGATAAGGTTTTATTATTATACTAGCCACCCGCCCCAGCTTCGCACGGGTACTAATATTGAATATGTTATACATGTGAACATGCACATAAACCTTTCTCTTTAATCACTCTATCTATTAAAAAACCGCATCAAAGTCCGTTGCGTAGTTTTAAAGATTTAAGCATACATAGGGAGAAAGTGACTTTGTTTTATACAATGTAATGAGGCGTATCTCTTCAGTTTATAAGTTGTTTCGGAAAATCAGTAAAATAACTTCGAAAAGTCATTAGCCTCTGTGTGATAGTATGTCCTTCTGAAAACATATCGTTATTGACTCAGAAGTGTTAATCGACTTACTGTCAAGGGTCCAAGGTAAACATTGTTATGTTCCCCACATAGTTGTCAACTTGTCACATTATACGGTTGTTTACCTAGTTATTAATTACTTAAGGTCACTTCCGTGATCTTTACGTAACTCACTGAGCAGTGGCGGATTTACCAGCGGCATATTTTAAGGGCGGTAAATTTTGAGACGGTTTTTTTTTGTAGTTGTAATATTTACTGATGTTTTACAGAAATAAGTCTGCTTATACTATTAATTATCATAGGATAGTTCAGGTTTTTTTTATATAGTCGGAAAAATCATTTAATGACGAATGCTGCCCTTGGGCGGAGTGGGAAATACTGTTAAAATCTTACTGACTAAACCTGAGGAAGGTTCAGGTGACAGCAATCGGATTTATACAATGCAACCTTCCTTTTTCCCATCTTAAAGATCTATGCTCATTTTCATTCTCCTGCCACTCTATGACCCTACCCATGCTGTTTAAAAAGAGGAGCATCTTTTAGGTAATTTATTGATATTTAAGGGTTAAAGGGGTAATGTAATCGTGAACTAGCTAGAGTATCGAATTGTAGAGGACGGTAGACCTACTGCTGCCAGTGGGCCTGCCTAATTGTTTAAAACTACTACTGTCTCAGTGTCAACGTTACATATTTTGGATTGACATGTTTTGCCATCAAAACAAATTGACACCATTAAAAGATCCACAGAATACAAATTAAATAAAGGACTGACATTTTACGTATGACCCAAGTGAGAGTTGTTCCATTACTTACGAGCGAGCCGCCACTGACACTATTTTGTAAATTATCACCATTTCTAACTGCCTACTGCCCCCATTTGTCCGAGGATTAGTGTCAATACTCCTCCAACTAACTACGAAACGTCGTTCTGAAAATTCGAAGATAATGAAAAGACAGTACAAAAGTCATTTGTGAAGTTATAAAGTGACTCCTTTCGAGACTTTCCCACTGTATTCGAAATATCTCCGAGAATTAAACAGATCTATTCTAATATACATAGATTTCAATCTTCGAGCAATAAATTAAACTATCTGAGGGGTACCGGGAATCCAATTATTATCGGTAAGTAATTAGGTATCTTGGGACGCCGCCGTCGTTTCCTCAATGGATGCAGATCGCCGATCAGATCTAGATTACGGATGAGAGAGAACCGTACTCGGATAGTTTTTAAATGGTTTAAGTTTTTATTCTTGTTTCAGAAAATTTAAGAGAGAAAAGTCGGTGAAGTTTTTCCGTTACATCACCGGGTATTGTCTGGTGTTCGAAGCTTTGAGGAAAACAATTTTACCTTATAGTGTAATAGCGGCTTCAGATTAGTGCTGTGAAGCCCCGTAATTAGGCGCGAACGTGAATGTATACGATTTTCGCGGAGTGTTCGCGGAGATCAACGTGTAGTGTAGTTATGTGTAGTTTATTCATGACGTGAATTCACGTCTCTTATGTTGAGATGCCATAAGTATATACATAGTATATAAATATGTATTTTTATACCTAAGCCAATATATGAGATTCCGAGGAATAAATATGAGTTAAAATATCACGTTTTTTAAAGTAATTTAATTTTTTACTAGTTTCAGCCTGTGGCTTCGCCCATGTGAAAATAAAAAAATTAACCCGAAAAAATATACTTTCGGGATAAAAACTTAATTGCTTATAATTTTAATTACCAAATTACTTCCAAATCCGTTCAGCTGTTTGAGCGTCAAGGAGTAACAAACTCACGCAAAATTACGTAATATACATACAAAATTCTATCCTTACATAATTATTATTGCGAATCTTCTGTTAAAAGAAAGCTACCTAATGGAAGAAATAAACTTATTTATTTATTAGTTATTTAATTTAAACAAAAAAACTGTTATTTATTAAACTTTTGAACCTCAAGCTTATTTATGAAACTTTCGCACACCTATTATTGTCTTTCTATTACGTCTCCAATTAAGGTATTTCGAAAGGTTAATCTATTTCAATTTAAAACTTTGTCTGAGAATATAACTAGCTAGTTGTAACTTATATGCACTAGGTTGCTACTTACCTATTTTTCTGCATATGGGCTCAGAATAAGTAGGCACCTAATAGATATGAGCACAACATGTCGTTCAACAACTGTTGTAGAAAGTAGCACACTGTATATTCCTTTATTGACATTTATTCGTGCCATAAAAAGTCGATAAAAACGTTCCATAAGTTCCTTTGTTTTCTAATGTTAGGATTTAGGACATAGCTTATACCGCAGTTTTGCCTTCCAAAAATGCGCGTGGCTAACACCAAAAGACTAAAATCAAATATAAATACTCAGTGATAGTGAACTCTTCAATCCAATCAGAGAAAAATTTTCGTAATCGGATCAGTACTTTCAGAGATTGACTTTTATTTGATGTGTATAAACAGACTGACAAATATTTTTAATTCTTTATAATAGGTTCATTATGGAGTAAACATTCACAGCAACTACCATTTGATTTATGTACCTAACGTTGTTCTTAACTTCATGCGGATTTCATCAAGCATGCGGGATTGCTCCGCACGCGTAACTAATTGTCATACAAATATTTATTTTAATGCGTGAAACATGCCCGCAGGACACGAAGTGCACAAGTGAGTTATGCATCGGCCAACCTAAAAATGTTGTATATCATTTTTCTTCAAGCATTTTCGTTGGTTCACTGTAAGTATGTCTATGCTTGAATGCCCTAACCTTCAGTGTTAATATCCAAAAAGGGTATTAAGTTTGGCGTCGAAATTCAATTTTTATTTATCAACAAAAGTGTTCAGTCTTGCGTCATCTAACGAAACCTTGACCTAAATTGATTTTTTACTTAATAGCATGTAAATATATGCCGCCAACGCGTTCGTAGTACAATCAATCTGTCTTTAACGTAGGTACCCACTGTTCAATTTGATCGACCACTCCTTATACGTACAAAACGTAACGTAATTTATATCGGTATTTTATATCGGATTTAGATTTATTTACATATTTGATATGTGTATGGATTTTTACCCATTTTTGGTTAATCGTTTTGTAATTTACTCACGCCTTTATCATTGATCTTTAAAAAAAGATATTGTAGGTGTGACAAACCTTTATTGGAGAACATGCTACTAAATAGGAAGAAAATAAAAAGCGCCGAAATATTAACTTATTGAACTCATCATTATCATCAGCCTTATTAATGTTCCCACTGCTGGCACTCAGGCCTCCTCTCTAGGAGACGGAATGGGCCGTAATCCACCACGCGGGCCCAGAGCGAATTGGTGGATGTCACATATCTTCGACTTATGGCGAGCAATAGGTAGCTCGCCGTCCAATCGTCTGGTAACCGTCCGGACCAAGCCTAGTCGTCGACGGCGCGCACTGTTCCCCCGAAAAAAAAAAAACCTTCGACTTTTTGGTTCTAGGACATGCCAGTTTCCTCACGATGTTTTTCTTCATCGTTTTGAGAGCAGTGGTGATGAAATAAACTACACAAAGTAATGCGCTCGGCTGGGTTTGAACCCGCGACTTACAACTCGTCAAGGCCTTTACCACTCGGCCACCACTGCTCACACTTATTACTTACTAGCTTTTGTCAGCGGCTTCGCCCGCGTACATAAAATATAGCCTATATGTCACTCAGGAGAGTAAAGCGGCTTTCTGTTGTTGCTAAATTTTTTCCAATCGGATCAATAGTTCCAGAGATTACCTCCTACAAACAAAAAAAAAAACAAACTTTACCTCTTTATTATATCTATTAGTGTAGATTGAATTAGTGGACAAAAATTATGCTAGATGATATTTAGTTCATTGGCAATACGAAATTCATAGTATATCGTAATGTTTTCACTTTTTTAGGGTTCCGTAGCCAAAATGGCAAAAACGGAACCCTTATAGTTTCGTCATGTCCGTCTGTCCGTCTGTCCGTCTGTCCGTCTGTCACAGCCGATTTACTCGGAAACTATAAGTACTACAGTGATGAAATTTGATGGGAATATGTGTTGTATGAACCGCTACAAAATTATGACACTAAATAGTAAAAAAAAGAATTGGGGGTGGGGCCCCCCATACATGTAACTGAGGGATGAAAATTTTTTTTTCGATGTACATACCCGTGTGGGGTATCAATGGAAAGGTCTTTTAAAATGATATAAAGTTTTCTAAAAAACATTTTTCTTAAAGTGAACGGTTTTTGAGATATCAGCTCTCAAAGTCGTAAAAAGTATGTCCCCCCCCTCTATTTTTATAACTACGGGGTATAAAATTCTAAAAAAAATAGAGGTGATGCATGCTAATTAACTCTTTCAACGATTTTTGGTTTGATCAAAGTATCTCTTATAGTTTTTGAGATAGGTTGATTTAACTGTAATTTTGGTTAAGTTATTGTGCTTACACTGAAAACGATGGTAAGTTTATTATATTTGCTGCTACGGAACCCTTTGTGCGCGAGCCCGACTCGCACTTGGCCGGTTTTTTGTTTATTTTAATAAATAAAAGAGTAAGTATGATCACTGATGTTTGTTTACACTGGCCTGCCAAAATTATTTTCCCGTATGTCATAGCGTTACCATAGGGTTACCATCCCTGAAATATTGCACATTGATGCCGTTCTTTTTTCAATCGATCAATACGACAAATTGTGACAGAGGTGTTTTTGGCCAATCTGTCACTCTTTGAAAAAAATAAATAAAATAATATTATCAAACTTGAAACCTTTAAAATTATAAGAGAATCGAGACGTATTTCGAAAAATAATGTTAATCTTAATCTCTAGTTCGTGGTTTCCCGAGAAGAAACTTCTTGGAAGAAGTTGGGGGAAGCCTTTGCCCAGCAGAGGGACAGTATAGGCTTTTAAAAAAATAATGTAAATCTTGAAGAGGGGAAGAATAAAAAAGCCTATTGGAATTAGAGTTTTCTTTTTACCTTAGGTCTACTTATGACTTTCCTGGGTCTGTATTTAAATAGTAGGTCATTAAGTCATGCATGACTGTAGTGCCAGGTGGCAGGACGTGCTGGTTCAATTACACGCTCCTTATAAATTAAACTAAAACTACATAAAAGTGGCAACTCACTCCATTACACTGCAGTAGCGTCACAAAATATTTCAATTCCTTTCAACTTATTTAATTCTTTATTGTACATAAAACTTAACATAAAATACATTGTTTTGACGATTCATATACAAACGCGAGCTTTATAATTCAAAATGAGTTTTCTCCTAGTAAACCCAGCGATTGATAGACCCAGTGTAAAGGGGTAGGTTGTTTAGTCAGTAAGAATCTGAAACTGTTTCCTACTCCGCTCAAGGGCGGGATTCGTCATTGAATGATTTTTACGTTACCTACCATAAAAAAAGTGTATAATATAACCCTAGGTACATAAATACTTCTAAAACGGATGTAATATACACCAACGACTACACACTACACTATAATAACTATGTATATATATTAATATTATGTCAATTGAGAAAGTAAGGTAGGTACACATACGGTAAATTAAAAACTAAATCTTATAAAGCCTCTTTCGACTGAAAAATGAAAACTCTCACTACTTATGTAGTTCGGACTACTTGTATATAAAAGCTTCTGCAGGTAGCTGAAGGTAGGAACGTATCTAGGTACGTGTATTAATGTTAAAAGTACATTTTATGTTATAATTGACTAGCAAGTTGACCCGACAGGGCTTGACAGCTAAGCCTGGTATTAAAAGCTAAGAACTGTTTCAATAGAATAAAGAAAAATTGTTTTGAGTTTTCCCTGCAATTTTTGGAATTTCATTTCAGAATGTCAGAAAAACGTTCCTGGAACTCAAAAAATATTGTACAAAATAGTAGATTTTGGTACAAGTGAAGAAAGTTTTTGATTGCGACTGAGGCGGAATTTGTAGCCGAGTGTATAAAACAGCGTTTTACATTAAATATACGAAGAAATGATAGAGATAAGGCTAAGGCGAATTTTCGAGTATTCTACTACTACGAAGATGTGTATTGAAAATATTTTGCGCTTGATGTTTATTTCGATAAAAAACAGGAATCGATTTGTTCAACTGATTTTTATTTATGTAAAAGAGACAACATATTTATTTTTGTTTATATAAAAACAAGAATCGATAGTTATGTACTTGACACGGCAAGCCTGGAAGGCAAGATCACAGATGGGTTCGATTGCGTTCGTAAACATCAGACACGCCTTATTGCTCCTCCAAGAGAAGAGAGAGAAGTTTTTTGATAACTATCTTTGAAGGAAAAGGAAGAAGCTTTGAAGTTCGAAATGTTATTTATGACATGTTTTTTTATCAATTAACAACAGGAAAGTCTTATAAATAGGTACAAATTAATAAATTGCGTAGGTAATTGGTTACTTCCGCGATCTACACTACATCAAAGAATTAATTCACATTCCAAAGTATCTTTGATCAAGATATATTGCTAAGGTAAATATTCAAACATCCTTTGAATTATTATTGTTTTGTACACATAGTTTTGTACTGTTACGTGCGCCAAATTAGCTCTGGGTACAAAGCCAATGTAACGGTTGATCAAAATCGAAGTCTTTGTCTGTATCCAATACAATAATTAGATTCAAATGGATGGCTAATTCTGAAACCTTAACAGTTAAGTAAAGACAACGATATTTGTGGTTGTCATTGAGAACCAAAGACAAGACCTCAGGATACACTTAACGAGATATATCAATCTTTTGAACAAGAACCGAAGTATCTTTTGTAAGAAAACCTCTTTGTATGCCAATAAGCTTTAATATGCCCGTGAATCATCAGCCACACAATAAACGTACAGCACATATGTACATCAGTACAGTGTCGTGTTACAAGACAGCATTATGTTATGTGGTGCGTAATGCAGCCTCATTGTGTGCGGCGTATGTAGCCGGCTAACAGCTATGTCAAGACGCCTGAGCGCTACAAGCAGCGCGCTGCGGCGCCTACGCATCCATCCGCGGCGGACACGATAACTCACTCACGTTCCCACATGCGCTTTTCCATTGTTTACACGCTCATTATGTCCTTGTAAAAGCATCGCCCACGCAACCCGGTTATTTAACGCGGTAAAAACGGTAACACTATTATCTCATAAAAGCTCTAATGTACTTGTTAAATGCCCTGCAACGACCTCCCACGGCTACGGTTCGACAAACATTATCTATTAAAATATAATCAACTATGTATTTTCAGTAGGCACTATAGAAGAGAGTTTATTATTTACGCTCGCAAAAGGAAAAATCTTCACGGAACGTAAATAAACAACACATTTTGATTATTCTCGAATAACTCCTGTTTTATTACGCTGGTTAGGGTTGACAAACGCCGATATTCACTTGTGTTATTTTAGGATAGTTTATTGTTTCAACATTCAGCCAAGCGGCCAAAGAGCTCCTTTGACGGTTCTTATCTTAAACTCTGTAGAGCTTTCATATCGAAAGCTACTCAAGATTCACCAAAAATATTGTCAGAAACGTTTATTCTCATATTTTGTAATTTATTTATAACGTTAAAAACAAACTACGTGGGTACCGCGGTGTGTGACATTGTGACACCCAAGGATTACGCAATCTTGGAATTTCTACCGTAAAACTGTTCCAGTAGGTAAAGTACTCGTAGTCTAGGGTCTAGTCAATAACGATAAGAATGCCTACATCCGCCGAGCAAGCAGCTAGTAAACTAGAAGCGTACTACAGCCGTGTGTTCGTCCGTAAGAGATCTCCGAGCCGGTTCTGAAGGCACTTGAACCGTGCAGTCATTAACGTAAACGATCGTAGGTATAATAAAATAGCAAACAGTATTGAACGAGCTTATCAGTTGTGTCGAACGCAGTGGAAGACGGCCATCACGCGGCGACCGGTCCGCGGTCACTGACCCCGCTAGAGCTTACGCGCTTCTCCGCTAGTCCGCTATGTGTGCAACTAGGTTTTTCAGATGATAACCTTATTTAGTAACACCTCGACGCTTTGAAACGTAATTATGTACTAACACAAAAAGCAGAATGAACCATTATAAACAGAGCAAGACTTGGTAGCACTGCTTGCAGTTACTTTTCTACATTCCAGTTCTAACTAAGGCTTCTAAGTCACATACCTGCATTTTATCTCACTCTATCTGTCTTCATAAACAGCGTTCAAGTTTTCTTTTGTAGCCTTCGCGTGTTTTGGTTTTCAAACCGTTTTTTATTCAACTCTGGCAACAGCGAATAAAATCGGTCAAACTTTTCTTCAATCGATATTTCTTGAATTGTATTATGATTCAAAATTATATTTTACGGATTTTACGTAACTCGATATTAAGACTATTCTAGGTCTGATTTAAACATCGAATAGTTTATTTTGACAGTTCACGATGGTGCATGGGTGCACGCGATGGCGGGATCTACAAGCAGCATGGATAGGCGGAATATAACATGGCCTTCGTTGGCTTTCTCTGTCAGTTGTTATGGCTATTGATGCTGATTGACCTGAGGTTCACCTCCAATTATATTCTGTTATTCAATTTGAAAAAAAGCTATCGTTCTTGTTAAATAGTTTGTCAACTCATTGGTGCTACCGCGGTTTTTATTTTCTTTCAACACAAAATAATTGTAACGTTTCGTTTCAATCATTTCTCCCTCATTTTAAAAATAATGCCTAATTTAGAATTAAAAAGTTTACATTATATCTCAATAAATACAAGCTGATAAATGTATAATAATTTAACAGGACGCCATAAGAGCGAGAAAAAAAAAAAAATATGGCATCTTAAAACTCTTTTGAACGCAGATGGCCAGTGACATGTAAATTTATTAAACAGGCAACTAAAAGGTTGCGACATAGAGGATCTATTCATTTAAATTTAGATTTTGATGAAAATAATTTTATCTATATTTATTAGAATCCAAGTTTCTTCTTTCAATGTATCAAATCATCATCATCATCAGCCTAGCGTAAGTCCCGGTTGCTACCTTGGCTTTCACCTCGGTGCCCGGGGTCCGCTTTCCTGCCTAGTCTTCTCCACTTCGCTCGGTCTTTTGCATCCTCTGCCTTAAGCCCATTAGCACGCATATCGTCCCTTACGACGTCGATCCAACGCCTCTTAGGCCTACCTCGTTTTCCGGGTCCCGGCGGAGGCGGCATGGCGAGGCATCTGTTACCCACGTAGTCTGCCGGTTTTCGTAAAACGTGGCCATACCAGCGTAAGCGACCCTCCTGCAGTTTATCCGCTATGTCACGGACCCGAAGGCTGCCCCGGATGCGGGAGTTCTTAATGCGGTCTTTCCGCGAAACTCCAGACATCCAGCGCAGCATATTCATTTCCGTGACACGCAGGCTTTGCTTATGTCGCTCAAGTACAGGCCACGCTTCACTGCCATACAAAAGGACAGGCCTAATGATGGTCTTATAGACCTGTCCTTTGAGCCTAACCGGCATTTTGGGGTCACAGATAACCCCCGCCACCTCACGCCATTTCGCCCAGGCCGCCGAGATACGTGAGTCGACGTCGCAATCGACGTCCCCGGACTCGTGGAGCACCGATCCCAAGTACCTGACCTGTTCCGTGCGCTCAACTGTGTCTTCGCCAATGCGAACAGGAGCAGCGTTAGTTGTGTTACAGGCCAAGTACTCGGTCTTCGCCGCATTAATCTTCAGACCGCCGTTTTCCAGCGACTCCTTCCACGCTGCCACACGTCGAACCAAGCGCCCACTGTCCGAGTCCGCCAGCGCGATGTCGTCTGCATACATGAGCAGCCACGGCGGCTGCTCATGTAAGTCCCTGATGGTGGAGGACAGCACGTCCAGCACCACGCTGAACAGAAACGGACTAAGGACAGAGCCCTGGTGAACTCCGACGGTGATGGGGAAGGGTTTCGTATCGCCAACAGCGGTCCGAACCACAGAACCGGAGTCTCGGTACATATCTCGGATGATGTCAACATAGGTCTCGGGCACTCCTTTGGATCTCAGCGCCCACCAGATCACATCACGGGGGACACAGTCGAAGGCCTTCTGCATGTCTAGGAACAAGAGGTGCAGAGGCGTATTCTTCGATCTGTATCCTTCCATGGTAACCCTTAGGGCAAAGATGGGGTCCATGGCGCCATGGCCTGGTCGAAACCCATATTGACATCCCGAGACGGTGCACTCCTGCCGGATCCGAGAGTCAATCACCCGCTCGAAGAGCTTCATGGTGTGGGACATAACCTTAATCCCACGGTAGTCGCCACACTCCTGCACCGATCCCTTGCCTTTGAAGACTGGAGTGATAATACTCAGTCTCCATTGACTCGGGATCTTTCCGGTGAGGAGCATGCGGTTAAATAGGTGGGTTAAGATGCCCACACCACGAGGTCCCATCGCCTTCCAGGCTTCAATGGGGACTCCGTCGGCACCGACAGCTTTCCGGTTCTTCATGCGGCGAAGAGCCACATGCACTTCTTCAGGCGTAACCGGGGGCACAAGTCCCTGATTTGGAGGGAGAACCGGAGACAGCACCTCTTTGTGCTGCTTGTTCAGCAGCTCGTGGAAGTACGAGCGCCATCTCTCCTTCACCGCGAGGTCCTCGCATAACAGATTGCCGTCAGGGTCTCTTACACAGCGGCACTTAGTGATATCCAGTGCCGCTTTGACCCTGGAACGTGCCAACTTATAAATGAGCTTTTGCCCCTCAGACGATTCCAACTTATCATAAAGTGGCTGTAAGTGGTCTCGTCTGGCTCTGGCTACGGCCCTCTTGGCGGCACGTTTAGCAGCTCTGTATGCGTCGCGGTCTTCGGGAGATTTGGAAGCTTGCCACGTTTTGAAGAGAGCTTTCTTCTCTCTGATCTCCCTCTGGACTGTGTCATCCCACCACCAAGTCTCCTTGTCACACTTGCGGCCGCCCCTGGACAAGCCGAGCACCGACTTTGCCGCTTTAGTGATGGCAACCTGAATCCTGTCCCAGTGGCTTTGCACCGGTTCGCCATCGGTTCCGTCGCACTTATCGCCGATGGCCGACGCGAACGACTGGGACGTGGCTTCATCCAGTCGCCACCACCGTATTCGGCGTTGTTGGCGCTCAACAAACTTGACCTTAGGCTTGACGCGCAAGTCCATGACAAGGAGACGGTGTTGAGCAGTGAGACTCTCGCCGGGTATGACCTTGCAGTTGGCCACCTTACTGATGTGGTGCCTCCGTGTGAGTAAGAAATCGATTTGGGTAGCGTACCTCCCGCTCTTGTAGGTAATCAGGTGTTCGGGCTTCTTTTTGAAGAACGTGTTCACGATGGCAAGGCCGGCAGCCGCACACGTTTGGAGGATATTCTCCCCCTCCGCGTTACGGCTACCGTATCCAAAGCCACCGTGAACATGCTCAAACTCCTTGCACCTGTCACCCACATGACCGTTCAGATCACCACCCAAGACGATTCCCTGTGACAACGGGATGCCACGAAGCACCCCACCGAGTTGATCCCAGAACGCAGCCTTTTCAGTGTCGCTGCAACCGACCTGAGGTGCGTAGGCACTTATCAAGTGGGTTACAACCCCGTCAATAAGCACACCTACGACCATAAGCCGATCACTGTAGCGTTTCACCTCCAGGACTGCGTCTTGAAACTCCTCGGAGAGTACAACGGCCACCCCGTTCTCCCCACCGGCTGCACCCGTGTAGATCAGCTTGTAGCCACTCCCGATGAGCCGGGACCTGCGGCCTTTCCACCGAGTCTCCTGCAGGAATGCCACGGCCACCTTTCGCCTGAGAAGTACATCGGCTAACTCTCTCGCGCGTCCGGTCAGCGTGCCAATGTTGAGGCTGGCGAAGCGGATTTTCCGGGTTGGGGCTCGCGTCTTTGGCCGTGTTCGCCCCATACACGGTAGCCCTTGCCCACTTGCCACAGGAGTCGGGCGAATCTCCTGCGCGCCGTTTTGCGGCGGCGCCCTATCCGTGGCAACATTCTTTCTAAACTTGACCATTTTTAGTGGCTATTTGTGGCCTTTACAGGAGCGACTGCCGTCTGACCTCCCAACCCTAAAAGGGAAAGCCAGCGCCAGAGCCTCATCTGCTGTTCGGCAGGTGCCCCAACTTGCAGGGGAGGTTGACTTGGGCCCCGAAGATCGTGGTGGGGCCCCATATGCACCCAAATTCAATGTATCAAATGTTCGTGTATTTTCGGGACTCGTGTTGTGTCCGATCGCTATACTCACAAGCTACTATCACAATAATGTTATAAAGACAAAAATTGTATGCTTGTTGATTTTTCACGCTTGAAAGTGAAATGGCTTTGAACGAAAATAGGCACTCGGGTAAACTATGTCCTGGAATAGCACAGAATTTTATCCCGGGCGTGTCCCTACAACAATTTTCCACATTCTGGCGGGTAAAACCGCTGGCAATAGTTAGTATCATCGTTACATAGTATAAAACAAAGTTGCGCTGTCCCTATTTATACTTAGATCTTTGTTCAATACTCCAATAAAAATAAAATATCTATGTATACTACCTACTCCGCTACTCCTGGCCTCTGCCCAGGTGAGTGGAGTTCACAGAGATAACGCCGCAGACTCATGGTACAGATTTTCAGCTGGACCAGATTTATTTGAACGTGACTAACATTACAAACACACTTGGAACTGTTTAAAGCACGTATCATATATTTGCAACAGTGGCTTTGTTCTTATAACGGTGCTCTGATAACGTATTATTTGTGTAAAAATAAAGCTTCAAAGTATTTTTTAAGAAATGATCCCTTTATTTCATCTTACTAACCTGTGTCTTTTGCACTCTAATAATAGTAGCAAGATAACGTTTATTTTCTTACTTGTACACGTTCATACGTAAAATATACTTTTTAAAAACCATTTTTTGTTACTCAGCTAACTGCGGATGCAGGACCAAAAAGCTTTGGCTTTACCAAATTCTACTTTTTCATGCCGTCAGAACAGCTCTAATGAAACAGGTAAATAACATTAGGTGTGAAGACCACCCTATCATTTCCGGCGGATGTCGTAAGAGCAACCTATTGGATGTTATCAGCAGGATGGGCAGCAGCCACCGTGGTGATTATGGCAATATAACCCTCGGGCCCTACCTAGTGGCCGTTTATTAGGGCGCTCCAAGAGGCCCAATTTAGTAGTTGCTATTGTCATACAGGTGATAAAGGGAAGGAGGTGGACATTAAAACCTTTTTTGAAAATTATGTCACTTACAATTTTTTTTTTTTTGATAAGGTGTGTTAAATAAGTTTATAGTGTACAAATAGTATTGTCGCTGAAAAGGAAAAAAAATGGTTCATAAAGAATATTCTTATAAATTCCAGTAAGCATTTTATCTTACCTAACTAAACAGAAACGCAACAAAATGTCAAAGTTATCGTTATTTGCGAACATTTGTTCTAGCATTAGGTGTAATATAAGCCGGCATTGCACTGTGTGCTGTGTGCCCGCGCCCCATAAACAAGCTCATAGGTCACAATCCTTTGCAAACACCTAATTTCCCCTGGTGTCGAATGTACAAATGTAGATACATTCGTTTTCCTTATTGAGGGGAAATTCAAAATACTTACAGCTTGCGGCTTTCACATCGTAACTTAGGCTTTTTCACAAAATTACAAACAAAGTTACAATTTATTCAAATTGAAATAATTGTAACATCCCAACTTGTGGTATGTATTGGTGTTGCCGATTGATTCCAAAGAATTCATTTGGGTAAATCTGATACGAAACTTTTTGTCAAACAACTCATTTCACATTATGATTCGTTCAGAAAGTAAAGTTATCAAACGCAAATTACAGATTCATGCAAATATCTCGGCACAGTTCGGAGCCAAAATTTGAGAATTTTCAGGATAAAATCGCAAAGTTTGGTACAAATAATGATTTGATAAGTGGGTGCATACATAAGAGAGGTAGGTGAGCGCGGCCGGGACAGCTGCAGTGAGCTCGCTCGCCAATGCGGGCCCATATATCAGCCACCACCTGTTTTATCTGAGCATGTTTTTACTGCAAGTGCCAAGTGCCTACCGTACTGCCTCCCCGTGCCGAGCCGCGTCGAGCCGCACCGCGCCGTGCGCTGCCAGCGAACACTTATTTTAAAAAACATGTTCACTTTTAAATGCGGTGGGAATATTTTTAAAATAAATGATATGATGCGTTATTTGTTCCGACGTCATTCCGTTATTATACTTTAGTAAACGGGAATATTGAAGCTTTAATACGTTGAATTTGCCAAAATGTCGTTATAATTATCGTTACTTTACCGCGCCGCCGCGTCTCGTGGGTTATAAACACTTTTAAGGAAAACTCACTACTATTATTAATTTAGATTGATAATAATATAATTAACTAAGATGTAGTTTACCTACCTATCATTTACTCAAATACTTCAATGCCTGCTTCGGCTGACTCATTGGTCTTGTGGCCGTAGGCGCAACTGTTCAAATCTTGGGATGGATTTTCGATTTTCAGGAAGGACAAAAAGTTATACTGGGTTTTTTCCATTTTCCTTTCAGAATTACTTGGTAGTAGAATGGACTATGAAAGTTCATTGTGTGACACTCCCGTGTTTAGGAAAGCACGAAAAGCTTTTGATCCTGCGCGTGATCTTTCCTCATTCGTTTCAGATTGTCAACCTACTGGATAATAAGAGTCAAGAACGGTTCCATATTACCTCTGTTTGTTCCTTTACTCCCTTGAACACCTCTATTGCCTGTTTGTGCAGACGCTTTTGCACTTGCTACCGCTTATCATTTGGGAGGATTATTTTATTTTATTATTCAAATAGAATAGAATGTAGAGAACCCTAGAACCCTATAGTCGACTTTGAACTGTTTCATGATCCAAGCATTCGATTTAAATGTAAGTATCATCATCATCATTACATAGTATAAAACGAAGTCCCGCTTTCCCAATGTATGCTATCTTTAAAACTACGCAACGGATTTTGATGGGGTTTTTTTTTAATAAGTAGAGTGATTCATGAGGAAGGTTTATAAATAGAATACATGCGTAATATAATAAATTATATAGGAAAATTCCAGAGCTTATGAAATAAGTCAGAAGATCGTGTCCAATAAATTGTACGGCTTACTTCAACACTCTATTAGTATTCGTTCGTATCGATTGAACTTTTTTCATTTCGTTCTTCGGTTTTTATGCGTAGGTAACTCGTTCGGCAGAAATCCCGGCAAGGCGCCGTGCGCCTGGGGGAGACGACACCAAATTGCCAACATAACGTCAACGATAAAGCACTCAGCCGAGGAACCAATCTCTTTTACGGTTTAATCAGAACTTACCTTACCTACCTAATATTACTCGTTCCACGGTATACGATGGCAATCTTACGCAATACTCGTTGCGGCTCCAGTATGACACACAGGTGGTTTTTGTTATATATTAAGTGCTCATCAAGGTATTCCGCTAAAATATCAATTTGGAAAAGTTGTCGACTTCGATTTAAGGGATCTGCTGGTTAAGCTTTGTAGACGTATCGTATATACAATAATATCGTATCGACGGTTAATTCGATTTTTTATTTGAGCCGTTGTGTGTTAAGTAGGGTTGCCAACTTTTTTTAGCAGACAAAGTATATTTGATTTTGAAGCAGGTAAATAAAGAGTATGCACTTATAAAAAAGAGTACCTTTTATTTTTATCTTTTAAAAAGGATTTTTTTAGTACTTCTTGCAGCACATAACAAATTTTCATTATTTTTAAAGTCATTGAATGAGTCTAAACATTCTAACTCTAAATTTATATATATCAAGAGCTCATTTTTGATTAAATTCAATGAAGCTCTGTTTCTCTCGTCCCGCCACTTCACATTCATGATCGAAAAGACTCTTTCTGTAAATGCAGAAGTCGCGGGAACAGAGAGTATATAGCTAATAATTTTTTTTAAACAATCAAAATCTTGAGGACATTTTTTAAAAATATATTGCCATTTTTCAGCGGTGCATTTTTGTATAAAGTTTGTGTTATTAAACAATTCGGCTTGGAGCAATTTTAAAATTGTCACTTCTGAATATAAAATATCCATGTCTATGTTTAGTCTTTTTAAATTAAGTTTTCCTTCTATAATTTGTTCTAAATTATTAAATTCAACAGTAGTCTTTAAAGACATTGTATTTAGTGAATACAGCCAGTTATCATTACTAAAATCAAACCACTTCTGTAAATAAGTCAAACATTTGTTTATACACAATGAAAAATTAGTGTTAGTTTTAACAAAAAGGTTTTTACGTATTATTAAAGACGTGCACTAAACATTTTGTAAAAAAGAGTATTTTAGCGTACTCTATTAGTGTTATAGATTCCAGAGTACGCTTACATGAAATAGAGTACAATACTCTATTTTAGAGTACGGTTGGCAACCCTAGTGTTAAGGAATAAACTAAAAATTTAAAAGAATTAAAAAATGAAAAGACATGCCTTTATAAAGTGGGAAATCATCAAATAACTTATGTTGCTCTGGGTGGAGTATTTTTATGGTAGGTAAAAATCATCTAATGACGAATCCCGCCCTTGGGCGTAGCGAGAAACAGTGTTAGACTTTTACCTACTGACTAACCAACCCACCCCATTTCTACGTCGCCGTATAGACCAGGGCCAGAGCCTTCCTTTCAGACACGAACCCTTGGCCCAGTTGGCTTTAACCCTTCTGCAGGGTCCTTACAGCTCTGAGTGGAATGAGACTTTTACTGACTATCCTGTGTTTTTTTTTTTGAGACACGCGTCTTGCCCTTTGCGTTCCAGAACCACGGTAACTTGTACATCACCTGTTCTGTATTTTTTAATTTGAACAATATCTGTGTACAATCCTACTACTATTATAAAGGCGAAAGTTTGTAAGTATGGATGTATGGATGTTTGTTACTCTTTCACGTAAAAACTACTGAATGGATTTGAATGAAATTTGGCACAGGCATAGGATACACTCCGGAATAGCACATAGGCTACTTTTTATCCCGGAAACCCCAAACCCACGCGGGCGAAGCCGCGGGCAAAAGCTAGTAAAGAATATAAGAATAAGAATAACTTTTTTCAAAAGTAGACGCATATGAGATGAAGCCTTTCTTTATGAACATTCTCATAAACTAAAAGCAAACAGCTGACAGTCGTGCGTCAAATTAATTTCACAAGTGTTTTTCCAACTCTGGTACGGGTCACTAAAAATACGGTTCACTAGTTATTCTTCAAACTTCAATGCACTGTAATAGATGAAATGTTCCGTTAAATTAATTAATTGCAGTTTTTTTTTAAAGAAACAGTGCTTTACCGATGTTGTTGCTTTTTTTAATCGTTTATTGCCATGATTAAAAACATCGATAGATGCTACAAATTGATAGGATTTCGTTACTTGTAAGTATTTGTAAGGACTGGTCGTTGTGGCGACGCTTGGGGGAGGCCTATGTCCAACAGTGGAGGTCTTTCGGCTGATATGATGATGAAGTGTTTGAATATTTTTTTAAGGGCGGTCCTTAAAAAATGACCTTCAGGTACGCGAAATTGTTCGGAAGAGTTCCCGTGGCCCTGGAATGCAAAGGGCAATTGTAGCAAGTTATCCTGGTAGAAAGTGTAACTGAAATGTTTTAGTTAAGTCTGACCTTTCCGCTCTCCACCAAGAAAGAGAGTAGTTAATTAATAATTAATAATTAAAAACGTTATAAAACCAAGTGGGAGACTGCACGTAACCATAGCAACGGGTACAAATTATTTGTAACGTACTATAATGCAGTGATTATTATGTATATAAATTAAAAGAGTTTGTTGAGAGGAAACAAAAAATAACTATACCACCCAACATGACTGCAATAATAGCTTATTTTTAAGTATTTTGTTTCTTACTAAAACGGTTATGTAACGTCCTATTTTCCAATTGACTAAGACAGCACTGTTAAGGGTTTGGTGGGTCTGGGTTGGAGACTACCAGCTAATTTCATGGTCCAAGTTTTCCTACGATACTGCGGAATGACCAGCTATAAGCTAGAGTCATAGAAATGGCTATTGCCAGGCAGCCAGGCTGTCTAGTTCGATATCTGCCTAACTTTGCAGAAGGTAAGGACACTTACAGTGGTAACTTTGGTACTTTAGACGGACTCTTAAGTGTGCATACCGTAGCATATCCTATCTATGCAAAAAACTACAGTTTGCAGAAACTTAGAGAGAAGCTTATGATAGGGATATCCCAAGCTACTTTTTAAGTTTCTTTGATCGTCAGAGACACTTAGAGAACGTCGACTAACGTCTAATAGCTTATCTAAGGTTATCTACTAAATGGCTTTTTCGTTAAGCGATAACGCTACATAAAGCTATTAAAGAATTAGTTTCATATACTTACTTCAAACATATAAGTTTACGTCCGCGTTACGATAAATCTCCGGCAGGCTCGTATTTTGTGCAAGCGAATCCGCGAAACATACCATAACTGATGTGGGTAGTTGTAACGCGAGACGTAGTTAGTGTAACATATTATGATAGCTTATCGATTTGTGACATGGCCACGTTAGGCTCGCCTCGCCAGCCGTGCCTGAAATATATTAGTCAACTATCGATCTCGCAGTGCAAAGAGGTTCATGTTACCATTTGATTGAATAAACAAAAAAACTAACGACATTTAAAAAAATAAAGAAAGAAAAAGATTCAACAATTCTGCGATCAATAAGATTAATAGCTAGTCAGAAACATTGAGTCGATGTCCTTAGATATATTTTGCCATATTTGCATAAAATGTCTCCAATATTTGGATAGGGTATTTATTCGACAAAGTAACTGTACCTTCAGACCTGTTTCCGAACAGTCAATATCCTCATAATAACACGCGTGGCGTTCGTTATTCAAATAATAAAACGAAAACTATAACACATAGTTACGGTATCTGTCGCCGCAAAATATTATCGTTATTGCAAATGTGAAAAAAAAGTTAAGATGAAATTAAATAATATCGAGAAAGGCAATTATTACCTATTAAAAGATAATAAGTGTACGACTACCACTTATAAAAAAGCAATATAAATATTTCAAGTTTGTTACCATAGAGACGGTAAAGCGCCAGTTAGCGACAGTTCTTTGGAATTGGTTGCAGTGTAATCCTCTTTGCTCCAGGCCAGGTCAGGCCTTAAGCAGTAGGGCACAAACGAGGCCCGCCTTAAGTCTTTTGTAACGGCCAGACATTTCTCAGAATTCTCAATATTATAATGTTGAATGAACAGTTTAAAATAACAAAATACCTTCAGTTCTTTTGTTAGTATTTTTCAGTTGATTCAAAATTGGTTTCAGGACTTGTAATATAGAATGGAAGGACCATTTAAAAAAAAATATTGTAAAGATATTTATAGATAGTTGCTTATGTAGGTAATAGGCTCGTACTTTTGAAATACTAGAAATATTCGCCTCGAGCTATATTTCTTAAACAATGAATGGACCGCGAATCTTTGTTATTTGTGAATGAAGGTTCCAATCGAATGTAATGATGCCATCGGCCTGGGCGGCACGGCGGGTGCTCATCATTGGCACGAGAACTCTTCTAGTTTATTTATTTACTCTCAAAGGTCAGCATTTTAGAAGACAACCATCATTGGATATAGCCACACGTAAATGTCACTTGTCTAAAAGTAAATGTTCGTTTAGGACTTGATTCATAGTTTAATTATTATTATGAAAGCTGATGGCGTCATTCGCCAGTATGTACTTTCCACTTTTAATAGAACATAATAGTTCTGGATGGCTTTAAGACATCGGGAACACAGAACTAATGATGTTTAGATCGTGAGCATACCAAATCACGGATAGCTTCCAGCTTCCACAACCGCACCGAACGGCTCCCGAAATGAACATAGCTTGAAGATGAATAAGTTATCATTGAAAATGGCAATATAGCGGGGAAAAGCAGTGTTGCAATCCTTGGCACGGTGCCACGCGGATCGGAAGTGTTAAGGATTCTCTTATCTCTTGTTATATAAACCTCTGTAACACCTAAATTGTTTCTGGAGGGGCCCCGAGCCTCGGAGCTAAATGGCTACATCACAGAGCGATCGATCGCGGCCTTCCGCTAGCTGCTATTAGCTGGGGTCGGTGATCAATGATCATTCTTTGCCGATTGAGGTCTCTCCGTGCTTCGGGGAGCACGTTAAAGTCGTCAGTCAGTTGTCAAACCGATGCGGTGGCGGTGGAACAGACAAGAAGGAGCCGGAATGACGGACGCTGCACATAAATTATAATCAGAACGTTTTAAGGCTCGAAATTTACCTTTAAAGTTCAAATTATTCGAACTGATTATTATGAAGTAAAGCTAGTTGGTAAGTACGTAAAAAAATATAGGTCTCTTCCGCAAAAAACAGTTGGTAATGAAAATTGTGCTACCTAGCACTTATAGAGCAATAGTTCGAAAAGACGTTACGACATTAATAACTGTGGGTTAGTGTACATGTTCTATAATGAGCGGGTCCAAGGCTCGTGTCGCAAGCGTGGCATGCAACTCACATAATCGGCGCGATACGAAAAATGTACGAGCTTTCTAACCTCGTTCCCTTTCCTATAATGACGGACTATTTGTCATTTCTACCTTTTTCGAGTCATGTTAATATTGTATTAGATGTAACTGAACGTTTAGGGACATGCTCTAAATATATACAAAAACAGAGTGAAATTGATTTCTTTACGATACACTAAGTATAGGTTTAGAAAGTAGTCTTTACGTTTTATCATAACTATTGAGTATTCTCAAAATATTAAATGGAAGTGTCAGAAATGTAATTTTGTTTTAAGAAACTCTCTCTCTCTCTCGACATAAAAACCATAAGTGCTTTTATTTGATAACTTAGTGTTAATATTACTTCAGCTTTTCTCTTTAGTTTCATGCAAACTTTCGTTTGTTTTTTACAAACACTGGCTTCTGTTAAAAGCTTTGTAGATATGCGGACGCGAACTCCGGGTTGAAATTTCATTGCCGTTTCTTTTTCAAATTTTATTTCCTACAACAAAGACTTTATAGAGGACGTCTTTCACTGAGAGCTGCATTATCTAAGCCCTGTGTTATTTGTGAAACAAGGTAGAAAGGTATTCGGCGACTGAATCAGGGCGACTTCCGTTCACCTCCCCTATTCAATAAAAGCGTCCGACTCGAAAGGAGTAGCAATATTTTTCTTTGATTAAGCTTCCTTTACGGCGTTTTTTCGGCGGTAGCTATTAACCTATTTGCGTGACCTGAGTCCGCGCGCCTCGCGACCTGCCTACTAAGCAACCGATGTACACGAAAAATAACGCTGTATTTTTGCGGAAACTTTAAAAGTTATACCATTTTTATAGGCTGGGAAATTGACTGAGATCTTTTGTAATAATGGAGTCCGACCAAATTGCCGCTTTGTTATTAAAACATGAACTAAATCAATAGCAGGACGAGTAAAATGTTTGTGAACAGATTTACAGAAGTCTGTAATGAGACAATTACCCATGCCGACATACAATTTGTGTTCTGTGTCAGCGTAAAAATTATATAATAAGTACCTGTCGGGTCGTCGGATTACTGAGGCGAGTTATTATCGCTGGCCGGTGCCGCCACGCCGCGCTCGCAGGTAGCTTGCACCGCTACACTCTGCGCTAACTGTACGCACAGTTAATTCCGCGCGGCCCTTCTATTGATCACTACGTCTGTGGTTGTAGCCAAGTGTAGCGCACTCTCGTGTGTGCCATTATTTATTTTCTTGGCATGTTGATTTATTTATATAGAGCATATTTTTCGTGTTCCATTCTCGAACAATTATAGTAGGTAGACTTTATAATGTCTTTAAACTACTGTAATTATTATTTGCGGTACGGGAAAACTACTCTAATTATAACTAACATTATGAACAGCATTACTTTTAGGACTATGTGTTAAGTTGTTAAATGTTGGTTTGTACAACACTGAAAGTTACTTACATGTTTTTACGACATGTAAGTTTAATTTTCTTTCTTTTGTGTTATTGGACCCATTGTTTTAGATATTGCAAGAACATTCCCACATACAGCGGATGTAAGGGTTAATGAATGATGTGGAATCTTATCTAATGAAATCTAATTTGATGTGGTCTAATACATGTATGTAAGTGATTAACCGTGGGAAGACTGCGGGTAAACAAGACGGCTCGTATTGGATCGCTCATATCGGGCCGGGAAGCCGGGATAAATCCGCATTCATTACGGGCTGGCTAAGCCGCCGTCAAACTTCGCCCATACATCCCGTGGTCGCGATGGTTCCCCGACAAAGCTCCCCGTACCTGCTCGTCACCCTTATCTAATTTTACCTCAGCGTTTTGTTTGACCCCAACAAGCTACTATTCAGATTAATATGTTTGTTTTAATTAAAATTATTTGTCTCTCTCTTTGTTTATTTATTACTGTTGTATAAGTGTTGGATTGTCCCGACGAATTCTGGTCCTTCGAGCCGGATCTGATGTTCTAGGTTTTGTTCTTACTTTTAAAAAATGTAACAATAAAACTATTTGCCTACACCACATTGCCTGACACCTATAAATAGATTTTTTTTTCAGCGTAAAACAAAAACATACGAAGATAAAACCAATACCAGATATACTTCCAAAAGTTCGCGTATTTACGAAGCCAGTTGATTGGGATATAGTAGACAATAAAACGGCAAGTAATAACGCTAGTTTATCAGTAGTTACACAGTTGAGACGAGTTAATTAACCTGAAGTTTAGCCTAGGACGGCATAAGTTGCGATGAAACGAGCGGAAGGCGCGATATGAGAAAACTCTGCGAACAGCTATACAATGATACCGCGCCCGTCAACTTATCGGTCCCATATTGTTATTGTAATAAAAAACTTTTACTCCATTCTGCGTTATCCTTGTTTATCCAGTTAGATGTGTCCACTAGATACGCGACGTACGATATAATAAAGTTTCCATGCGCTGCGGCAACAGAATGTTTTTAATGTCACCTCTATTTATATCGCACGGATTTCTACTTAGATTTTTGTACGTGCTTTCTGTTTAACAGAATACAGAGAATACGTAATAGAAACGACACAAATCTCGTCACTGACATAAAATACTTTGGAGTCGTTATTTCGTACGAGTCGTTATTTTCAACAGTATTTAAATTAACAATAACAAGACTTACGAAAACGTTGTGCCAGATATTTCGTACCAGTAGTAAGTACCTGAAAGTAGAAAAAAGACCAGTTAGACAAACGGACATCTCGTATGTAAGTAGAATAGTGTAAGATGACATGAAGAATTATAACGATGAAACGGAAAAATTACTGTCATAACCGTTAGTCCCCAAAGACCAAAAAAAAAACAGCTAGACGTTCGGTGCTAAAGTACCGAGAACACATTAAATATTTGAATATGTAAAGTCTCCATAGAGTATAGAGTACCATAGACTATCAAGTACAGATATACTGGTTCAAGGATTTGCCAATAGCTTTACCATAAACTAACCGCCCACAAAGACAACACACCTTAAACCAAAGGTTACCAGACACCGGCCATGGCTCAATTTAAACACAAATCTCTGAGATAACTGAATCAAGTTTGAGTTAAGCTCTTGTTAAAATATTATTAACTATAGTTTTAATTGAAAAATAGAAAACGCAAATATGTGTATTAAAATTTGTATTATGCTTGAATGTACTGCTGATCAATGTAGGTACTCATTTTATAAAATGAAACCGCCACTGACCAGAAATAATTGATTATTCATGTGAAAATTAAGTTTGAATCGTTGACCATGCTGCGGCGGGTTGTGTTGTCATTTATTAAAACTTAATATTATTATGTCACAATTCATTAAATCAATAACGTGTCAATGAGCTCAGTGGCGTCAGGGAATGAAAACAAAAGCGTTGGTTAAATTGATATTCAATGTAGCCTGTGATGTAGCCTGCCCTATTGTGAAATAGGAAAACATGTGAATTTATTAGTGGCTATATGTAGGTACTATGTTGCAGGCTTAATATTGCACCGCAATTGGTAGTTGCGTTACAGATACTGCCAAATCGGCTGAAAATCACCAGCTTTGTTCTGATCCCCGGTAATACTGGGATCAGTAGACATTAGCCGTAGGCTATGAAATAGTTTGTTACGCACGAAGCTTTTATAAATACAGAGCTTTTAGGTCGCCCTAATCTAGAGGCGGGTCGTGAGTTTGTGGAGGTTTTTAACTATCTCGTAGTTCGATTTGTGGGGGCTAAATTAATCAAATTAAATTGCTATTTTCCTTGGTATGCCTTTCTTTTCTTTGGCAATTATCGATTTAGAGCTACAGGTTTCCTTTTCAAAAATTTCCCGTCGCCCTTGCAGGCATCGGTCCTACTGATATATTCATCACCTGTATTTAGTATGTGGTGTGATGAAAAACCCAAGAGCCCACTTTTTTAGCAGCCAATAGATCTTTACTTTATTAAATTTGACTCAACGGAAACGTTCAACTTATTTCCCGAATATTTATAAAATATGTATAATTCAGCAAATTAAATATTTTTTCATTACTCATACTCTGAAAGTAGGTGTAAAGTTGCCTGCGGACAGGGTTGGAAGAAGTACTTTTACTCCCTAGGGAGTTTCACTTTACAACTGACAGTTGTTTTTTTAATATTTAGACAGCAAATATTTAAAAAAAAACTAGTTCTATTTTGACATTTCTATTGAACCGTGACCTGAATTTATATACTGCCAGTACAATTGAAATACTTAACATAAAAATAGTAATAATTTAAGAATACTTTTTTTAATGACTTTATTTTATTTTACTTTCAACTATTTCATTAAAACTAATAGGTATATAATTTGAGAAAAATTTTGGCCAGACCCATTTTTACAATGACAAAATGAAAAATATTGACTGAAAAGCCAGCCAGCCGAACACTGAAAAAAAAATTGGCGGGTAAATGGTAGGCTCTCTATAATCTGTGGCCGATTTGATCTTCCTTGTTTTTATTTTCGAGGTGTAGAGTTTTGTTTACATATTGCTAAATCTGTGTTACAAGAAATTTTTATTAACACGATAAGTTCATTAGCTTCAGTTATAAATTTAACGCAAGATTCTTAAGAGGAGAAAACCGCTTACCGCCTAAATCAAAAGAAATATACCTACATAAAAACATACGAAGACCTTTGACGACGACTCAGGTTTTTATTATTTTTATTTTCCTCGTATTCGTAATGAAAAGCACAGTGTTTACCTCGGGTTCAAGAGTTATTTAGTCCCTCGAACTATTAGCGACCTCGCTCTCGCTCGGTCGCCAAGAAATTTCTCGGGACTAAATAACTTGCTTTCATCCCTCGTATAACAATGTACTATTTCGTTAAATATTCATATGTTTCGTGTCTTCCTGGAAAACTTCCAGGAAAAGTACTGTATAGAAAGGTCGACAATTTTGCTTCCTGTATCGGATAAGTTACGATTCTTTTAATTATTTATACAGAAATATTAGTTAATACCAATTTTCCTTTAAGTCCACAAGTTTTCCAAATTTGTGAATGAATGAATAAAACAATTAAACGCAATTTGAAGTTGTTATTGCTGTTAAAAACTGTTATTGGCGTTAATTTTTTAAACACTTTATTTTTGTACGAATTTTCAAGCGCTTAAATTCGCAGAGCTTCAGACTCGCCAAGATTAGACGGCCGTACTGTACCTACTATTTCAGTATCATACCTGAGCTTGGTTCAGGAGTACACACTTACGTAATGTTTTCCTCATTATATTTATTGTCATGGCTTCGTGCGTTGTTGATATCACGTTACATACCCATGTTATAAATAAAAAGCCGGCAATATTTAGCTGATACAATAAAAATGTAACTGATTCTGTAATAATGGCATTTATGGCATACCGACACCGTTACTTACACACTTAAATAATGGCGTTCACACGTTATTCAAGTTTAGGCGGTGTCATGGTCGCAGTTATATAATGTTTGAATTTATTATGTTTTGGGTTATTTTATCGTCATGGAGTTGATTCTACTTGGGAATCAGAATCAGAATGATTTATTTGTAAAACATAGGTGTGCGAGGTGTTACAGTTTGGTAGATCTTCCATGTTTGCCTAGAGGCCAGTGGCGTAGCTAGTCCCACAGGGGCCCCGTATCAAATCCTTCGGGGGCCCCTTATCAAAAGTCCTTCGGGGGCCCCGTATAAAAAAAAAATGTATTTTTATAACAGATGCTTAGTTGCCCTATGAGACGGTTGTGGATAACATGTTGCGAATTTTTGCCTGGGTCGGGGCCCCTGTACCGCGGGGGCCCAGTATAATTGATACGACAGATACGGCGGTAGCTACGCCCCTGCTAGAGGCGTACAAATATTTGTATGTATAATTATCATTGTCCATTTTTCATTGAACTTTTGAGGTGACAACAGAGGTGCCACTTTAGAGGTCGAGGTCTTATTAAGGTGCCAGTGACCTTGGGCGAACAAAAAAAGCAGCTAGCGTCGGTTCCCGCGCATCAAGATTATTCGAAAATTGATTTGTCTTTCATTTATGAAACACAAAATAAATAAAAGCCGTCTATCAAAAGATTGGTAATTAAATTATCTTTTAGTTTGTGAAAGTTCCATAGAAATATGTACACCCAATAGTTTTTGCCTGATCTTCGCTTTTTTGTCTGTGTTAGACATAACTTTGAAAATAAATTACACAAGTTAATTGAACTTAAAGTGAGTAATAATTAATTCGTATATCAAATTATTAGGAAAATAGTCTAGTTTAACATATATTTTTTGCAAATCACATGGACTAACCATTTAGATATGATGTTGGATTTTAAGTCATCAAAAGTCGTATTGTCTTCCCATTAATGTCACGCTTATATAAACCAACATGTTCTAGAACTAAAAAATCGAAGACATGTGACATCCACTAATCCGCACAGGGCCCTCGTGGTAGATTTTTTTTATACGGTGGGTAAAATCATCTAATGATCCCGCCCATAGGCGAAGTGGGAAGCAGTGTCAGACTCTTATTGACTAAACGACTCACCCCGTCCCTTCTTAGCCTGCATACCAGGGTCGGACTTTCCTTTCAGAAAGATACTCTGGGCCCAGTCGGCTTCGACCTTTCTGCAGAGTCTCTTCTAGCAGGTAGTTGACAACAGAGGTGCCTGCTCTCAGAACGGTGAAGGAAAACATCACACAAGTAATTACTTTTACTTATAATATGGGAACTAGGTACTCATGCTCTGACCACCATGGCATCATAAAAAAAGTAAATTAGACCCAATCGGAAAACGGAAAAAGGTTCAATTTACAAAATGCAAGTCGCTATCTACGTAACAATGCGGTGGGCATGAGAAATTATTCTAATTAAATAGCAATCAGCTCATTCGATCTCTCAAGTAGCAAGAAATCGTATTACGACACCGGTACCGCTGCATCGGCACACTGCTCACGACTCACTTTAACTATTTGCTGCAAAACGCGAATTCTTTGAAGGTCCCGACTGCTTCACGGAACCCAATGGTGCATTCGTTGGTTAATTACACATACATATTGTATTTTTTTGTGTTACAAGGAAAAAAGGTTGCGAGTAAGTTCGATTAAGTATTGAATAATCAAAGAATGAGCTTGCAGAAGTCAGTGATGCAAAAGTAACTTGTATTTGATTATACCACATCACCAAAGAGCAGGTTCGCCTTTGAATACTTTTTCTAGGTTTTGGATAAGGTCTATAAAGACTGCACTACATTGGAATAAATGAAAAGAGCTTTTGCACTGAATTCAAAATGTAAAAAAAATGAGAGTGGATCCAATCTCACAAGCAGTGTGCAAACTTCAAACAACATCGAACGAACGAAGTGATTTCCGACTGAGATCAAGAGATTCTGCATTTCTATTTTTGTTCGAGTCGGCGACAATAGCTAAAAGAATGTTCGCTCCGTACGTCTGCCGTGCGGGGGACCATCCATCAACATTGACACGAGGTGCTTCGGAGAGAGTACAGCTATACGTACGCTTCCGAGTAATTCTCCAGCTTTGTTTGTACATCTACTATTATTCTACTTAGAGTAAGTAACGATAAACCTCAGGTAAGGGCAGAAATAACTAATCGACAGCTTTTATTCTACAAAAATAGTATCTTCAATAGTAGATTCTAATGTAAACCTTATTTATCACAAAAGAGTAAAAATACAAATTCTGGTTGACGATGACTAATGATCTGCGTAAAAGGTTGAATGTAGATACTTTGCGACACACAAACATAATCGTTTTCTGAGCTCTCAACAGACATAATCGCAATCACCATTGTTTTTCTATCTTCCATTTGAATCCAGTCATAAATCTCAAGCCGCGTTATTTGCTTTCTAACAAAACAAGGCTTGTTGAATCGCTTTAACTTACATTACAGTGTGAGTGTAGGCTTTGGATAAAGAATAGGTCGGCCAAAGACTGTTTGCCGTGGCTTATTGAGTGCAAACACGCCGGCCGAGCGGCGCTCGCCGGGCTCAGCGAGCTCAGCGGGCTCGGCGGGGCGGTGGGCTCCTCACAAACACTCACCACTGCGTCTTTGCTCAAAGAAATTATTAAATAACTGCGGATCACATAGAGTTACTCAACAAACAGGGTTCTGTAGGAGACAGGTGAATAGCGACTGCGACATATGGTTTGCGCACGAAGCAGATGGCAATTTCGTTTAATGATAGCAATCGAGCGAAATAGGTGCGTGCTTTGAGACGCGATTCTGAAAACTATGTTTTAAAATAAACGAAGAAAAAACGAGATATGATAACAAAATTTAAAAAGTACAAATAAATAAAAGATACTTCTACAAACATTAGATATGTGCCACTATTCAGTCTTAAAGTTTTTAATATCAAAAATAAAAATCAAGAATCCAAGCTCGGTTTATGTGGTTGAAAATACGATGTTATAAAAAATTCAAGGTCATAATAGTGTATGGTCATGGGAGTGCTGAGAAAAAATGATACGAACGACGCGACAAGTGCTCGGCCGGGCATCGAACCCCGCTTGTCCAGCAGGTTTCGCCTGTCCGCTCGTACACGTCCACTCCACGGCGTCTCCACGCAGCCGTCTCCTCGCGACTCGCGTCAACTGCAATTATGTAACAGAGACTCGCCACTTGACCGACCTCCTAACTTTGTCCATTAGAAGAACCCCGCTAAAGGGAAACTGACGCGTCGCCTGTTCTACTAGTTTTGTTAATTTACTCCGACAGTCCACTGTTAATACAATTTATATAGAAATTTCTATTTATTTTTGCACTGCTTTCAACATGTCAAAACGAAAGGTGCTTCAGATTTCATTGATTTCATTTGTCTGAGTACATCCAATTAAAGTGTGCACACCACAAAACTTTCCAAATCAACGTCGCATCTTATGACAGCTCTAATTAACGTGGTATTCCAGTATACATGGCCGTGTTTGCTGTAATTGTCCAAACGAATTAGGCAGCCGGAGATAGTGTGTTAAACATAAGTTGAGGGCGAGCGGAGAGGAAGTAGGCGGCACTCTCCGCGGTTACTGTACGTACGCGACACAAGTCGCGCAAGTGCGACCGTGGTGCGGCTTCTGCGGTTCACATCCACACGAACACTTTCTCCGATTCCCTGCTCATTAGCGATGCCGCAGCGACTCTTCAGTAAACACTTGGCGCCTACAAATGGCTCGTGTTGTTTCTCCCAGCACGTAACGTCCCACCTACACGTGTTTGCGAACAATCTTTTCAAGAAATCGACACACAATATAGTGTCGTGGAGCGCTAAAGAGAGCTTCCAAACGATGTTGTTTTTACACGCACTTTTTTAACAGAATCACGCTCACCTCGCTATAGCGCTCAGCGTCGCGAGGTAAGTCCCAACGGTGCGTGGGTGGCTGCATGCTCCTTTCACTAATTCTATTACCTACCAGTAAATAAATGAGCCTATAACTCAACTAATTATCTTATACCAGAAACATTAGTCGTGAAGTAATGGAACTTTATCAGGTAATTGCTATTTATAGTAACTGAGCTAACTAGGTTCAGATAAACTATTGACATTATTTGACGTTTAAGACTGAAGTATAACCGGGTTATTAATGATTCATTTAACAACTCAATGTCACAAACACATTACATAGATCTATAATTTAAGAGACATGCAGATAATGCGGTAGATCTTTACAATAGTAGTGGCACAATATGCATGCATTTGATACGAGACAGGGCGTGGCACGTCGCTTCCACACGCGAAATACATTGTGCGCACGTCACGCCAGAGCCCTCCACCGAGTAGCCCTACTGCGGACGAGCTAAATAATAGTGGACACACATGCTCCCAGCCAGACACTGCATCATTAGCACTGGCCGACACGACACTCATCAGTCACTGTTCTCATACAAACCTACGATGTATGAAAGCAGTGCTTTCTCTACCGTTTTTAGGACACATTTCGAAGTCTGCCAGTACAGGACAAAAGCTTTGCGAGAAATGAAGGTAGAAGAAATGTGCAACGTGTGCGCGGAACGTGTTACATAACATTGTTTTGCTTTTCCCAAACATACGTACTTTCAGCGAGTCTCATTTGCATTTCAAAATATTATACTAGTATCGTCGTGCCGTGTCTTTTACGAAAGATAATACAGATTATTATATGGGTGTGTGTGGGGTGTTTTCTTCTTATACAACCGAGGGTAGGCACTTTTTTGTTCTCAAGTATTTGTGGTGTAGGTACTTATGATGAGGAAAACTTACAGGAAAATTACAGTTTTAAATAAAGAGCTATCTGATCAGGGTATTCTTTCAGTACCTACTTTTTGCCGGAAAAATGAACGTTAGAATTTCTTTGCTGGTAATTTTATAGACTATCTGAGTCTGAGTGTTTTGTCTGTGTGTAAACTTCGACCTTGACCAATAATCGTTACGTAAATCTTTATTATATCGAAACGAATCGATAAAAGCGGAGGTAGATACAGTTGGTTTAACTCGATTACTGCGCTAGCTTCGTCTCGTGGCTTCTCGCATGTGTCGATGGCAATAAAACTCTCGTTCGCCGATATTTTCGTAGCCCTTAGGGATGTGACACCAGACAAAGTTAGATTGTAGCTGGGACGATGATGTATGGAACTCCAGACGCCAAGTTTTGAGGTAACTAATGGTTGGGACAGGATGTAGCTCTAGCCTAATGTACGGTCAGCTGCAAATATATTATAAGTTCTATTTATAAATATTCTTTATAATAACGCTCTAGCCCTATACAAAAAAAAAAAAACAAACAAAATGCTTGATTTCTTACAATTAGTACATATTAGTTTATGATTCTAGAATCACGTGTATTTACATTTTCGGCTTCGTCCCGTTGCAATTTTTTTACGGTATCTTGTTGATTTTCTTGCCCTGTTCTGATTACGAACACAAATAATAAATTGGCCAATTCTGCATGAAATAAACGAACAGCAGTATGTTCTCATGTGATGCGCATACGTACACATACATTCGGCAATTATTTTTTAATGACATAGTTGTTAGGATAGGTATCATACATTTATAACCTAACTGAAAATTCTCATGATGACCGAGTTAGACGAAAAGAAGAAGTACCTATGTTGTCGCGACACGTTTTATACATCTAGCTTCTGCCAGGGACTTCACCCGCGTGAAAATTGATTTATCGCGCGGTGGGCGTTTGTCGTACATTGCCATATGTTTGTTGCTGCAATGTACAACAAACGCCTAACTCGTCACCCATCGCGCCGCGTCTCCGTGAACAAGCACTAAGGTTTTTTTTTTTTTTTTTTTTTTTTTTTTATGGTAGGTGAAAATCATCCAATGACGAAACCCGCTCTTGGGCGGAGCGGGAGACCAGTGTCAGACTCTTACTGACTAAAAAACCTACCCCGTACCTTCCTTGCCTTATTTCTGGAGTCGAGGTTACAATTTTCATTTACCCTCTAGGCTCCAGGAGGCTTCGACCCTGAAGGGCCCCTGCAGTTTGCTGACAACTCCTTGAGGCGCGCGGGAACGGTGCGCGCCGTTGACGACCTGGACTCGGTCTTACCAGACGATCGGACGGCGAGCTACCCATTGCTCACCGTCCGCGAGCCAGTGTCTACGGTGGCCGGATATCGGCAGGATCGCGGCGGCGACGGCTACGGCGTGTACGCCGTTGCCTTTGTCTTATGCGGTCGGCCTCCTCCTTTACGAGCATTACTGCTTCGCAGAAGGAGGCGACCGCCTGCCATTCCTCTTCGCTGCGGACCATGGCCTGAACCAGGGCCCGGCGCGAGAGGGCGCCGCCGCCGATCACCCCCACGAGGACACGGCGATGCTCTTCCCAAGCAGGGCACACCTCCACCGTGTGCTCCACCGTGTCCTCCGGGCTCGCCTCACAGTGGCGACACCCGGACGTCTCTTCCGCACGAATCCGGTGCAGGAATCTCCCGAACTTCCCATGTCCGGTGAGAACCTGCGTCATGCGGAAAGTGAGGACGCCGTGAGGTCTATCCAGCCACGCCTCAAAGAGGGGCACTACCGCTGAGATTACGGTGTGCCCAGCGCTGGGTTGCGACAGTCGCTGTTTCCACTTCACCATGAGATCTCGCCGGAGCTCCTTCCGCCACGCCTCGACATGTTCGGGCAGCGGATCTTCGCCCCGGCGTTGCATCTCCACGCGCTGGTCGTGCATGTGTGCAAGGACTGTTGCCTCCAAATCCCATGGTGGTAGGCCAGCAAGGAGGCTCGCCGCCTCGCGGGACACCGTGCGGTATCCCCGCACCATCCGGATGGCCATGACCCTCTGGCAGGCGTTCAGCTGGGCCGCCGGGCGTTTACGTAGCGTCGGCGCCCACACTGGTGCCCCATAAAGGGCCATGGACCGGACGATGCCGGCGTAGAGCCTCCGGCAGAAGGCGTCTGGACCCCCAAGGTTCGGCAGGAGCCGCTTGAGAGCAGCCCCCGTCCGATTGAGTTTGGGGGCCAGACGTCGGAAGTGCTCCTCGAAATTCCATCGGCTGTCGAGGACAAGTCCTAGGTACTTCATCGTCGACCCGACGCCGATGTGAACTCCTTCTACCGTTAGTTGGGAACCCGTTGGTGGCGCGTTCCGAGGGCCGTGAAAGCACATGGCCTCGGACTTGTGCAGTGCCACCTTGAGTCCCAACTGCTGGATCCTCTCAACGACTGTCGCAACCCCGCGTGTCGCTAGTTCGACCGCCGCCTGGTACGACCTTCCCTGCGCTAGGACCAGCGTGTCGTCTGCGTAGCAGACCACGCTGACCCCTACGGGGAGGTCGGCGCGCAGCACGTAGTCGTACCCGATGTTCCACAAGGGCGGTCCTAGCACCGATCCCTGTGGGACACCGCACGACATCTCTCGCCGTTTCCAATCTCCTTGGTGACCGGGGTAGACTATGTACCTGTCGGACAGGTAGGCCTCGATCGTACGACAGAGGTAGTCGGGCACCCGGTGATACCGGAGTGCCGTCCTAATGCAACTCCAGGGCAGGGAATTAAAGGCGTTGGCAATGTCCAACGACACCGCCAAGACACACCTGCCCCGGGACACCGCATCCCCCGTCGTGACGGCTCGCACGCGCATGATGGCGTCCACCGTGGAGCGCCTCCTGCGAAACCCGAACTGGTCGTCCGCGAGATCGGGCCCCTTCAGTGTTAGGTGCTTGACGAGGCGGTCTGCAATGACTCTTTCAAAGAGCTTGCCCACCTCGTCAAGCAGCACAATGGGCCGATACGCGGACGGAGAGTCCGCAGGGCGCCCCGGCTTCGCGACGAGGACCAGTTTTCCCGTCTTCCAGGGAAGTGGGAACTGGCCCCTCTCCAAGCATGCGCTAAAGAGCCCCCCCAATCGAGACCCGAGAGCCTCCATGGCCAGGACCCATGCCTTTCCTGGCAAGCCGTCGGGTCCTGGGGCGGTATTCTTCGCACCCATCCTGCGTACCGCCACTCTCATCTCTACCTCGGTCACTTCCGGAGCATTGGTACCGTCGTCGCTGACGTGGTCCGCGTCAGACACCGCTGGTGGCGGAGCCATGGGCGGGGGGGAGTGGTCCCCCCGCGCAGGGAACAGAGCGCTCACCACACCCTCCACGATCTGTGGCCGGAGACTCTGCGTCAACGGGGGAGCCCATGGGCGGAGTTTCTCCCGCACCAACTTGTATGGGCGTCCCCACGGATCAGCGTTGAGCGTCCCCAGCCACGCTTTGCAGGCCTCGTCTTTGGCCCGCTTTATCTCTGATCGGAGGGTGCGCCTTGCCACCCTGTATCCCTCGTACAGCTCCGCCTCTACGGCCTCCGCACCCGGCGGGCGGAAGCGGCGCCTGCGGTGTCTGGTATACCGGTGTCGCGCAGCATTGCATGCGGCGCGCAGCGTCGCAAGCTCTGGCGACCACCAGTACACCTGGCGTCGGGCGCGTCCTGGGCGGAGACGGGGCATTGCCGCGTCGCAAATTTGCGACAAGGCCTCCCGGAACCACTCCGCCTCGACGTCGATGTCGGCAGGCCTGACCGGTGCTTGCACCCAGGCCTGCACCGCCGCGGCTTCCAGGAAGAGCTCCTTCTCCAGCTGCCTCAGCGCCCAACGCGGACCACATGGGGTCTGTCGGACCGGCGCGGTCGAGGTCTGGGCGGAGACGTCAAACCGGATATACCGGTGGTCCGAGTATGTCTCCACCCCCTCCATGACGCGCCAGTCAACTACACGCGGTGTCAGAGTGGGGCTGGCGAACGAAATGTCCACCACGGACTCACCCTGCACCCGCACACACGTGGGGACAGAACCCCGGTTTAGGACGACCAGGCCTGTTTCCAGAGCCCAGTCCTCCACCAACCGACCCCGCTGGTTCGTGAGCCGGGAACCCCAAGCCATGTTCCAGGCGTTGAAGTCCCCGCAAACGACCACGGGGAGGGTACCATACCCAGCGACGACGGTCTTCAGCTCCCTGAGGGAGTCGTGAAGATCGGCGAGAGTTCTGTTCGGGGACAGGTAGACGCCTACCACTGCAATGTCCCCGAACCGTGCTGCCACGCAACCCCGACCCTTCGTGACGGCCTCGAGGGTCGGGGTACCAGCGGCGGCCGACGAGATAAGGGTCACCGAGCCGCTCAGGTCCTGAACCCAGTCAGCTCTGGGCAAGACAAAGTGCGGCTCGGAGACCACGGCGACGTTTATCGACCACTGCGCCATGCTCTGGAGCAACAGATCCTGAGCTGGGGCGCAGTGGTTGATATTCGCCTGGAGGAGACGTAATGGAGCCGTTATTGGCAGTCCATAGTCTCCTCCCTGGCCCTCTGAGAGGGTGCCGCCACAGTGGTTGCGGCGGCGACGGCAGCAACAGCGGCGGCGGCAGAGGAAGCGGCTGCGGTTGCGGCGGTGTTGCTGGTGGGGGGCCGGCGAAGTTTGGCCTTCACGCTGGCCGGGGGGTCGCAGGACCTGCACCCAGCCCGGTGGTCGGCCTGCTTGCCTGCCGCCGCACATGCGTAACAATGCGGCGCATTCCGGCACTCAGCAGACCTATGACCGGGCTTACCACACTGGTAGCAGTGGTCGCTGCGATCCACCTCCGCGGCACAGAAGGCCCCCACGTGGTGCCCCACGTGGCAGCGGTAGCACCGCAGAGGTCTGGGCTCCAGCAGTTTTACCTGGGCGGAGACCCAGCCCACAAGAAGCCGTCGGCCCCCACTGGTGATGGCCTTGGCCGCCGGCACGGGGCAGCTTACCGTGACGGCTCGCATGCCCGTGCTGTCAGCGCGGATGGTGCCCGCCCGAACCTGTTCGGGCGTGCAACCGCCCACCCTGACGATGGCGGCCACCACCTCGTCCACCTTGACTGAGTCGTCCAGGCCCATGATGCGCATGTCGATGCACTTGGTGGGCCTGGACACTCGGGCCTCCTCCGCACTGAGGGCCACCCTAATCTTCTCGGCCAGGGTGTCAGCGACACTGGCCGAGCCGGGGACCTCCAGAATTCGGGCCCCCGTTAGGGTCTGCCTAATGCAGAAGCCCCCAGGCACTCCGAGCTCTTCAAGGTGGGGCAACACCGCCCGCCTTGCCTTCTCCATGACGGCGTCATAGTTCGCGCCCTTCTTTCCCGCTTCAGGCTGTAGTGTGATCACTACAGCCTCGGATTTCGGGGCGCGAAGTCTCGCCGCCATGGCCCGCTTTCGGCGCTCTTGGCGCTTTGCGCGCTTTTTGGCCGCCCTGCGCGCCTTGCCCGCGCTTTTCTTGGCGCCGACGACCGTCCAGTCGGCGCCAGACGATGGCTCTTGAGGCGGGGGAGGCGGCAGGCGCGGCTGAGTCGCCGTCCCCGCAATAGGAGCTCCCGCTGGTCTGGCAGCAGGCACCACGGCACCCCTCGCGGGAGGAGCGGCCCGCGCCCGACGCTGCCCAGCCACCGAGGCCGGCCTCGCAGGCTCCGGCGCTGAGGCCCTACGCCCGGCTTGCCCCAACGGGCCCGCCCTGGGCGCAGCAGCCGTGGCCGCAGCGGCAGCGGCATAAGTTGCCGCTTGGCGCTGGCCGGAGGTCGCCAGTGGAGGGCGTAGGACTATGCCCTCCAGCAGGGACAGCTGCCGCTGGATCTGCAGCTGGAACTGTTGCTGCTGCTGCTGCAGCTGCTGCCGGAAGGCAGCCAGCTCCGACCGCACCAGCGTCAGCAGCTGGCTCCCTGCCTCAGGCTGGGGCTGGGGCTGACTTTGCCCCTGCCCCTGCCCGGGACCCCCTCCGACGGCCTCCCGCCGAACGGCTCCAGGGCCCGCGGGCCCGGCCCGAAGCTCGGCCCGGAGCTCGGCCCGCAGCTTCGCCACACTCTTGTCCAAGGCCTTATCGAAGGCCTCGGACAAAGAGGCGGCGTGCTTCAAAACCGTCTTCGCCTTGGAAGACGGCTTTGCGAGCCTCTTGCGGCCCATGTCGCGCAGCGCCGCGACCATCAGCTCGCCGAAGGACCTGCGGGCCTCTTCGGCGGAGTCCGCCCCAGCGTCTGGCGCGCCACCGGCCTGACGCGGCGGGCGCTCTCCAGCGCCGACCGCACCAGGGTGGCGCCCCTCCGCAGCCAGCTTTTCAGCTCGCTGAGCGGACTCCTGCGCAGTGAGCCCCCTGCCTCTACCTCGGCTTTGGACCCCACCGCGACTGCCGGTGGGGATCTTTGGGGCCGAACCCTTCTCATTATCGGAGGACGATTGCCCGTCCTCCGATTTGGTGCGCTTCCGGAAGGAACGCGAGTCCCTTCCGGAGTTGCCCACCAACTCCTCCTCAAGCACTAAGGTTGGAGTTTCGTAAAATCCGTTATTAGCGGACATCTACTCTCTATAAGGAACCTTTAATTTGATATAATAAATAATTTTAACAATATAAACTGACATTACTGTTAATTTCTATTGTTAAAATTATTTATTATATCAAAATCACGATTGTTATTGGATTAAGTAATTGTTCGTTTAAAATTGAATTATGAAATGTCTGAATGATAAAGCCTCTCCTCTAGTATATTTAGTCCGGTCAATTTAGACATTCGAAGTTACATAAATTCCCACCTAGCTGAAAATCGGTAAGATTGTTTAAAATATCATTAAAAACAAAATTTGAAAGTTCCCCATCTTTCCCCTGTAAGGAAAAAATTTTATTCAAGGTCAAAGGTCAAAAAAAAGAGTTTTTCGCGATTTTCAGCAAAACGGTAAGTTTTATCATACAAATACGTCAGACAAAAATTGTAGATCATAAAATTATCTACAAAAAATATATTAATACTTTTTTTCTACGAGCCACCGTTTTTGAGATATAACGATTCTAAAAGTTGCAAAAGTTGTAATCGTCTTAATATGCACACGTTTCCTCGCCACCTATGAGGTAGTGTACTCAGCGCGTTTTTTTTAACGTGGTTTCCCCAGTAGGCCTATGTGTTATAAAACTCAAAACAGCACGATATAGGTTAGAATAAACACGTGTTTTCACTAGCAACTGACATCCAAGACTAACAGTGTTTCATTTATTATAGTAGGTATAAGACCCTAGCCACGAAAACAATTGACCAGGGGACAGATGTTTTCTCAAGGTTACAATGGTGTATAAATTAAGGGACTGGGTTTCATTTTACCTGATATTTGTATAGTTATAGCTTATGTATATTTTATATTAGTAGTTTAAGTTACAATGACCGATAGAAAAATATTTTAATATATATTACAACTATAGAGATGTTTATATACGTGGCGTATTCATGCATATTATGACGATTACAACTTTTGCAACTTTTAGAATCGTTATATCTCAAAAACGGTGGCTCGTAGAAAAAAAAGTATTAATACATTTTTTGTAGATAATTTTATGATCTACAATTTTTGTCTGACGTATTTTTATGATAAAACTTACCGTTTTGCTGAAAATCGCGAAAAACTCTTTTTTTTGACCTTTGACCTTGAATAAATTTTTTTCCTTACAGGGGAAAGATGGGGAACTTTCAAATTTTGTTTTTAATGATATTTTAAACAATCTTACCGATTTTCAGCTAGGTGGGAATTTATGTAACTTTACTCTTATTTTTTGGTCTAATTTGACCGGACTGTGCCCGACAGGGTCCATGATTGTTTCCTTTTGCTAATGTATACCACCTAAGCGTACATTATGGATTGCAATAAAGAATTGAGTATTGATTAATTTTATAGATGTTGTAGTTTCTGAGATTTAGTAATTAATCAGTGAATGGTATTTCGCTTTTATACACATAGATGTTGTATTCTGCTAATTCTTAGCAATTTTTTTATTCTATCATCAAATAGTTTACGCAGCGCAGTAAAATAATGACTTTTAAACATATACATTTTTATGCCCTAAAGAAAATTTAAAATCGGTTGAGTAGGTACTTTTTGTTAAGTTGTAAAAACAAACCAAAATAAAAAAAAATCTTTCCTCTTTATAAAATTGCTTTAGATTATTAGCACATGTTATTAGTCATTATGCTCATATTGCTCATTATCAATGTTTTTTTGCAGAACATTTATTTATAACAGCTCCATAACTCACAGCCGGACTTGCCGTCAATTATCAACAAAGGATTTCCTGTACTAATGATTAGTTAAAGTAGACATCAAATCAAAAGCATGTCAAACAACATGTCGAGCCATGAATCCTTGATGATTGTGGCGCGAACGTGAGGGAACTGTCAGCGAGTCGCTCGCCACCCCGGTCACACGTGCCGCAGTTACGTCGCCGGAATGTTAATCCTTTTAACTTGCCCCATGCCCGCCATAGACAATACTATTATTTTCCATAAGGTCTTTATGAATTTGTTACTGTTTCGGTAGGCAATTGCAAAATGTTTGAAAGGAAGGCTTTAGCCCTAGATGGCGGATATAGATGGTAACGTAGGAAAGGGGTAGGTTGTTTAGTCAGTAAGAGTCTGATACTGGCGGGATTCATCATTGGATGATTTTTACCCACCATAAAAAAAAAATTAAGGTATGATAGGTTTTGCACGTAGGGACCCTGCAGAAGCGTCGAAGTCAACTGGGGCCAAGGAATTCAGTCTGAAAGGAAGGCTTTGACCCTGGCATATTATAAGGCAACGTAGGAATGGGGTGGATAGTTTAGACAGTAAGTGACTGACACTGTTTCCCGCTCCGGCCAAGGGCGGGATTCGAAATTGGGTGAATTTTACCCACAATAAAAAAGGTATTTTTTTGCAATCGTCATCATCTTCTTAACCTTGGGAAGGGTCGATCCAGTGCCGTATTATCCATAAGGCCAGTGCCTAGGGACCCACTATGACCAGGGGCCCAGCACTCCCGATAAAAAAAATTAGTAAAAGCCCCCATTCATGACAATAGTGTCATGAATGGGGGCTTTTACCTTATAATGTGAAAAAAGTTTCACTTTTACCGTGGTTTCATAGACACACAATCCCCTTTTTTCATTTTTTTTATCGGGAGTGCTGGGCCCCTGGTCATAGTGGGTAAAAAATTCAGACATTCACCGTCACTCTTATAGAAGAGTGACGGTGAATGTCTGAATTTTTTATTGTACTGAAATTGATGTAACTAACTAATTAATGTAATTTATATTTTAATAGATTTTGTATCTAAAAAAATTAGAAGGGTTAATATTTAAACATGCTTCTTAATAAGTACAATACGTACATTTTTATTTTTTAATGTTTAAGTTAGTTTTAGACGCGTACCGAGAGGACTGGTCCGAGATGGCACAGGAAAAGAAGACTTGGAAGAACTTGGGGGAGGCCTTTGCCCAGCAGTGGGACAGTAAGGGCTAATAAAAAAAGTTAGTTTTATAAAAATATGCAAGATTTTCCTATATTTGTTTGTTTCTCGACGATACTTCGTCCTGTAAATTGTAGATCTTCGCTTTTTTTTTATTAGACATGACTTTCAAAATTAATTACACCAAATTCTATGAAAAAAGAAATGAAAATATTCTTATATCAAATTATTAGGAAAATAGTCTAGTTTAACGTATATTTATTTAAAAACATACCAACTAGCCGTTTAGACGTGATCATCATCCTACCCTTATCCCATAATACTTGGGGTCGGAGCAATATTTTTTTTCTCTCACTCTGTCCTGTCACCCGTCACACTATCACTAACTTCGGCTGGTGCTGAAAATTTCGGCTGGTGCTGAAAATTTCGGCTGGTGCTGAAAATCAGCGCTGTGGCTCTGTTTTACACAACGGCCCCAGCTTTTGCTGAGCACCAGCCGTTTTGTGCGAGTGTGTCGCATTATTTTTTATTTTTTTTATTACCTATTTAGTTGTGTTTGTTTTTATTGTATGCGCCATACTCTCGCGCAAATAAACGTTTTTTCTTTCTTTCTTTCTAACTCCCTTTTAGGCTAGCCGTTTAGACGTGATGTCCCCTTTCATTAATCTCTCCCCCTTAATACAAGGATCTTAGAAACAGTTCATAATTAAATTATCAACTTGGTTCTAAGTTAGATGACCAGTAAGGTCTGCTAGAGGATGGGTATTAGCAAATTAATTCAATCGATTGAATATACTAGCGCATGCACTTGCACATTAGAGCTATTCGCCAATCTAACTTACTCCCGGTTATTGAATTAAGCATTTCAAGTCGAATATGTTGTGGTACATTGATTGCTTTAGTTTAGCCTTAAAACCTTTACCATTAAAATATTGTATACCCTTAGGCCGAATTTCTCAATTATGAAAGCGGATGAGCGTCTTGCTTCAAACTTTACTTTAACACAGAAATTGTTAGTAAATTAATTAAATAAAAAAAAATGATAAAATAAAATTAATAATAATATTTCACAGCTATCACAACAACACGTTCCTGGAGCCTAGGGTGGTGCAAACTGTTACCTCGACTCTAGGAATAAGGCAAGGAAGGTACGGGGTAGGTTTTTTAGTCAGTAAGAGTCTGACACTGGTCTCCCGCTCCACCCAAGAGCGGGTTTCGTCATTCGATGATTTTCACCTACCATAAAACAACACGTCTAGTCTTTATCTAACCAGAGCATGTGTTATGAGTACTAGACAACTGATAAACATATATTTCCGATTACATACATATGACATGGACGAAATTACAACTATGAGACAGTTAAAGATTTATTTTTTGTAAGTTAATTTAAATCGCATGAAACATGAGGATTTTTATTTTATCAGCTCCCAAACGCTTGAGAAGATTTGGATGATTTCCCGGTACCAAAATCATCCAAATTCACTCAAACTTTTGGTAGTAAAGTAAGTATAATAAATGTACACACAAAGTTAATATCACTACCTATGTAGTGATATTAACTTTGTATACTATTATAAAACAAAGTCGCTTCCCGCTGTCTGTCCTTATCTACGCTTAGATCTTTAAAACTACGCGACTGATTTTGATGCGGTTTACATAGGGTGATATAAGAGGAAGGTTTAAATGCCTAATATATTTAATAGCGGCATTGCACTCGTGTGAAACTGGGGCAGGTCGCTAGTTACAGATAAATTACACCCAGATACCGAACAAATAATCATGCTCATCACACAAACATTTATCCTGGGTGGAGAGTGAACTCACGACCTCCAGCATAGCAGACAGGAGCAGCCAGGCCACTAATTATAATTGGACCAACCGGCCATTTAATTATGAACAAAATAGATATTTTTAAATCTCTAAGCTAAAGTGACGGTAAATTTGACGGCTTGGTTGGCGCAGTGGTTGAGCGATTGACTGTTGCGCTGAGGGTCGCGGGTTCGATTCCCGCACAGAAAAAAAAATATTGTATGGCCTAAAAATAGGTGTTCCGGGTCTGGGTATCTTGTGTATGTGACTTTACATGTTTGTGAACGCACCCACGACACAGGAGTAATTCCTAGTGTTGGGCAATTATTAAAAAAAAAGTCTTTCTGTAAACTTGTAATAGTACTCACTTCCATTATCAGATCCACAGTCAACGCAGAACTGATGTCATTATTCAGTGTGCAACAAATAAAACGGTATAGAATTTCTAGAAAAAAGGTAACTAAAGTCGTACTAGCTTCATATCATGTACATTAGTGCGGTTAACACCCCGCAGAGCATCCTAGAATTTGAGCTAAAAGTAACGGAGCACGTGGTCACGGTACACGATCTCGACACTCGCTGCAACTGTAAAAAATACTGACGACTGGACATTTTATTTATGACGCGAAATGAGAGAAACATTAAAATTGTATCTTCTTTTGTATGTACTTATGTAGCTGTTTCTACTGCTAAATATATTTTAGCCGGGTTCGTTTTTCACAATCTTAATCGGTCCAGGCCTTTGGCATGAGGCCCCGGGCGGCAGATCTTTGTGAGGCCTTGTCCTTGTTGCAAATTATGGGAATTACAACCGGGTATCCTTTATAATAAAGTATGAAATGCAAAATTTATCAAATGGCTCATGAATTCCAAATTTAAATTATTTAAAAATAAACAATTGTTATGTCAGCAATCATAAACCCCAGATACTATATGCCTTAAAAGTTTTTCACACTGGGTGGAAAATAAAGATCACTGTTTTTTCAATAATCAAGTACCTAGGTAAATGAGTTAAGTCGTTTTCATTTCAAAAAGTGATCTTAAGACATGGAATTAGAAAATTAAATACTTATCCTACTATTAATACTAACTTTACTGTGAACAGTAGTAGTACTGTGAACCTTGTATCAAATATTAGGTTATTTTTCTAATGGAGTTGTTGCGTGAGGCCCCTATAAGAATGAGGCCCCAGGCGATTGTCGTACTCCCCACCCCCTTAGGCCGTCACTGCTTGGGTCACTTCATGAAATTTAGTTCGATTAAATGGCAAAAAAAGATGGGACCACCATTTACTCGTAAAGCGGACCCGCTTGCATCGCATACTTACGACATATTGTAGATTAAAACCACAACAAAAGGAGAAAAACTCTGTGCAACCCTAAAATCTTTCCCTCGACATGCATAAACAAGAATCTATTTAAATAAAAACGAAATACCACGGCTGGAGGGGAGTAGCGTGGACTTGCGGACAGCGAGCAATTCGCAAAAGTCGTTTAGTCAGTAGAAGTTTGACTCTGACACTGTCTCCCGCTCCGCCAAGGGCGGGATTCCTCATTCGATGATTCCCACTATAAAAAAACCCCTAAGGGTGTAAAACGCGGGTAGGAACCAACATTCACGCGTGCGGGTGAAGCCACTGGCAGAAAGTAGTATAAAATAAAATAGTTGGGTAGACTCACCACGCACTGTGAGCTTCCACGCTTATAGAAGAACAGAGTTACTTCATATTCTGCAGTCTGTATATCCTTCGTTTGCATAGCAAAGGCAGCAGAGTAATTTTACTGCTTTTTTATTAAGTTTCACCTGACTGACTGATACGCTGTGTTTTAAAAAAAGTCCCAATATTTTTAAGAAATAAAAAAAAGAAGTTTCACTTGTACTGATGTTTGTGATCAAATCTTGTAAATAAAATTTGATCCACTTCCCGGTAACCGATTGAGCTGAAATTTTGCATGCAAGTGTCAATCACATGACAATGCCAATGTATCGTGGAGTTGATCTGATGATAGTACCGGACGGTGACCATAGGAACTCTGTAATTAAACGACACAACCCCATCTAGTTTTTTTTTTATGGCCGGAAATTCATCTAATGACGAATCCCGCCCTTAGGCAGGGCGGGAAACAGTGTTAGACTCTTACTGACTAAACAACCCACCCCATTCCTTCTTAGCACTCATACCGGGGTCGGTCCCAATACGTAGGCCCTGCAGTAGGGCCTCTACATTTGCTAACAACTCCTTGAGGCGCGCGGGAACAAGGTGCGCCATCAAACCCATCTAATCTGGGCTCGTGTGATTCGTTTTTACCAGTTTTAAATATATAGGTCTATTCCGCGCAATAAAAGCTTGCTATAAAAAAAATATTTTCATTGAAAACTTGTTAGATATTTGAACAATAAGATCGTCATGTGCTTGCAGACTTGTTGCAACTTTCATGTGGAAGTGAACTGCACTGGTTTGACATTCATCTTTGATACGATGGTCAAACAAAAACGTATATCATTATTCACCCCATTGTGCACCTTTCAGTTATGCCCATTATACAAAATAACGCAATTATGAAATCATTTCTATTATTTTGTTTCATGTATATGTATTTTATGTCCCTCGCTAGAATCCATGACGTATTCTTGTTTGGAACATTTTTTTTTTCCACAACTATCAAACACAGTCTAGTCACAAACGCGACTAGACTGTGTTTCAAGCTAAGCAGAGCTTGTTTTATGAAGCTAAACCACTTATATTTCTAAATACAAACATATTATAGATAAATTTAACACCCAGACACAGAACAAATGATCGTGCACATCACGCAAAAATTTGTTCGCTGAAAATAGAAGTCACGACCATAGCAGTCAGGATCGCTAACCAACAGGCCAGTCATAATGAAATCTCTATGTTTTCAGCAGAGTTTGCTATGAACCATACGGTGTATGTATGTGGGTAGGCTAGCGTGGCGCGCCTCGTTAGCTCCGTCCACGGCACGGAGGAGAACCGAATCCAAAAACATTGTTTTGATTTTTAAACTTTAATTAAAGTCGAGCCAAACTCATTTATTTACCACTTATTAGTTTTAATTTTGCAAGTTCTAGTGACGGTTTGAAATTATCAACTGACCTGTAATTCGTGAAAAGGTCCCTAATTAATTTTGTAATACTGATATTTATCCTTGCAATCTTCAACATCTATTTAATTAATATTTTTGTTTATTGATCTGATAATCTTAAATATTAAAATCTCTTTCTGAGAATGCTTTACAGACCTTATATAATGTCCCATTACTTCATCGGTCGTCTCAGTTTTAAGATGACTCCCTTTACAATTGCGTCGGCAAATAAATCCGAACCCCTTCAATTCTAGTTCCTAAGCTAATATTTAAAAATACCCAAAAGACATTAGTAAACAGAATAGGTTTCATTTATTTGAGTTCCCTCGGTTCCCACGTTAGCATTGTGTTGATTCTCACACACCATTCAACGGCTTAACATTAACACAGTCATTTCGCAACTTTTGACAAGTGATAGGATCCTGCCTAGTTGCCTACCATTGTCTTTCTTGCTGTTTTCATAAAACTTTACGTTTTAAAATAGTCACAATAGATACTTACTTTGTATCTGCATTTCTGCAACTTTACTATTTTAACGAGTGCTTTTGTTTCATAATTACTTGACTTATTCGAACCAAAAGACCAAGTAACCTAAATATGTTTTAGCGGAACTGAAAAAAACTAAACAAAAGCTGAGAAAATACGACTTGTTTCATATTGTTACAAGAAGATACAAAGGTAAAACAAGGTAATAAGAAAGGCCACATATTGATTGTTGAAATAGAACGAAGTTGTAGTGTAACAGCGTGTTTAGTGAGGCAGCGTCCCGCGGAGAGGAGGCGAGGCAAGGCAACAACGCACACGGTCGCTTTGTCAATAGTTTTCTACCTGTACACAATTGAACGGGCTCGCGTGAAACACTTCACGCCACCCTCGTGTTACTATTTGAATGAGGCTGCCACAATGCCCGCTCACAACGGTCCCTGATACACGGAACTGGGTATGGTCCTCCTCTCAAACTTGATACTATTTGAGTTTAAATAAGGACTTCGCTAGTACGACTTATTGTTGTGTTGTTTGTGTTACCTATATTTGTGTTCATCTAATTTAATTAATTACAAAACTGGCTTGCGTGTTTCAGGCACATTTACTGATACTGGTATACTCTACCTGCCTCATAAATGCTAATGGCTTATGAAATAATACGTTCTTTAAAAGGTGTAGTTATTAAATAATCTAATCGAATTTATATCATCTGGTAGATAGAGAAACTGGAGAATCCAAATGTCATACTACTGAATACTAAGAACTGGTTTCATTCAAAAACTTGTACTTAAAAGTACAGTCAGCAGCTAAAATAACATGAAATGAAAACAGACATAAACAACGGCCTCTTTGAATTATTTCAAAAACGGATTTCAGAAACGAATTTCCTGGCATTCAACAGCACAGACTTCGAGATTATAATATGATAACAGCCCGGAACTGTGTCAAAGTTTTACTTATTCGAATAACAGTTAATGACGTGTAAATTCGATTATAACTCGGCACCATGCTCACAATTAATTGGACGGTAATCGGTTTGGCGTATCGTCATAATCACTCGGCGAGGGATGCCGAGCGCCGGTGCGGTTATAGTAAATAGTTTGCCGAATATTGCGATTTACCTTACCTGTGCTATTATATTACCGTACCAATAACTACATTTGGTTAATATTAAACCGCACATTTAATAAGTACACAGCATGATGCATGTATGTAGGCAATGTAATTTTCAATTTCGGTGTTCCGTTTCCAATGAAAATTACCTTTTAACTAAAATTTTATATCAATAAGTGCGCCAATATAAATTGGGTAGCGAGTAATATTCTTAACGAGACTGTGGTTGATTTTAAAAAATATAGTTTTTAAAGCTTCAAAAATTCGTGTGGATAGTTATGGTGAGTATCTGATTGTCTTACAGAACTTAAATAATTCTCAATAAGTAGAAAATAAAATTTAAATACGGAAAAACCAGATGCCTACACCAAAGCAAATCTCACATTCTAACGATTATCTACAAAAAAAAGCTCTTCTCGTACTCTAGTTTGTAAATAACAATAATTTATTCCTCATAGCAAACCGGTATTGTCTAAAATATCGTAATCACGCGCGTACAACTCTAGCTTGACTCTTTTTTATTGGTAGAGACGAGAGAACAAGCTAATCGCACTAAAACGGTTATTCAAATCCCGTCATTCAAGTTTAAAGCGGGGGACATACAAGCATCTCGTAGTTCAAATGATGCATTGGGAATTCATTGAGTGAGTTAAGTAAGCTTTGTACTGCTCATTGACTTGACAATAGAAAAATACGTCACTGCATTCAAGCTATGAGTGGGTATATCTTTATTTTGTATAGAATAAAATATTTTGAAACAGTTGTCATTCATAAAACATTTTTTTTTTCTCTACGGAAGAGGAGAGTTCCGATCAAACCTAGGTTATTGAACTGAAAGAAAAAAAAACTGCATATTTAAAAAAAATACATTCTTATAGTTCGTTTTTTAATCCTAGACTACGATTTGACAACTTAAAATGTCAAACTCCAGAAAATTGGGAACATATTTCTAGAGTTTGGCATTCTGAGTTGTCAAATCGTAGTCTAGAATTAAAAAACGAACTATAAATGCTGAGCATTCAAACATTCAAAATTCGAATAGGATATTTAAAATAGGAAAGAGAAAAACGAATGTCGATGGTGGCTTTCCTTTGTTTTTTTTTTTGAATTCGGTTAATAAAGAGGGATCTTCAGACAGTAGGGTGTGCACTGATGTGTGTTATATAAGGTAATGGTACCTTGTTGGTTCAACTTTATGCGAATGTGCTTGTTCTTTTGTGAATTTTATACGATTTGTAGGCAGGTATGACTCTAATATTGTATGTGTAGGTCACAGGGCCACGGCCAACATTTAGACTTTTGTTTAGAGTTTGCGAAACATCACTGCGCTGCGGTTACGTCTGGTAAGAATTTAAGAAATAATTGGCATGTACCAGTAACTATTCATAGACAGAAGTAGGTATATTTAAGAAATAGGTATCATTACATAGTATAAAACAAAGTCGCTTTCCGCTGTCCCTATGCATGCTTAAATCTTTAAAACTACGCAACGGATTTTGATGGGGTTTTTTTAATAGATAGAATGATTCAAGAGGAAGGTTTATATGTATAATACATACATAATATATTTAATATTACCATTGCACCCGAGCAAAGCTGGGGCGGGTAGCTGGTTAATATACAAATGTTAAGTTAGAAATGAAATACACCAACTTTTGTTACGATTTACAAAATGCATAAAGACAAACTACGATTACAACAGAATCATAAATCGCACAGACCGCGAATAAACAAATTCTAAATCGAATTTTATAAAATATTTGCTTTGTATGTTTAACTGAACTATGGTCTGTTTCCTTTAACAATAACTTACAGCTCGACGGCAGATGTTAGCTGGGAAACTTTTCATACTCCTGCTGTTTTACAAACAGATATAAACGTGTCTTTAAATTGTAGAAATCGGGAAAATTCTCTCCAAGATATTCTGAAGATGTACTTCGAGAATCGACCTACCCGATTATGATTTACCGGTTAAACCGTACTACGAATGGCTTTATCTTTGTAGCTTATAGTTTCATCATCATCATCATCATTTCAGCCGAAAGACGTCCACTGTTGGGCATAGGCCTCTCTCAAGTGTCGTCACAACGAACGGTCCTGTGCGATTCGCCTCATCCACTTCAATCAAAAATTCCACATCGGACCCTCACCAAGTATTGCAGCATAAGAAGCAGTATTTTTTTAACGCTTTGTCGTCCGGTACGCGACCGACACCAGAACCTTTCGGTAACTCGAAAATCCACCATCAGTTCTCCGAGCAAGGCCCTAAATTTATGTTATGTAAGTTCTGAAAAAGTAAACTGTAAAAACCTCTCTTTTACACATTTATAAAAGAGCTCTTCTGTTAATTATTTTTATTGCACTTGGATTTCTGGATGATTTTTACCTACCATAAAATCATCCAGAAATCCTCCGAATCCGCGGTCGCCACCTTCTGCGAGGCAGTAATGCTCGTAAAGGAGGAGGCTGACCGCATAAGGCAAAGGCAACGGCGCACTCGCCGTAGCCGTCGCCGCCGCGATCCTGCCGATATCCGGCCACCGTAGACACTGGCTTGCGGACGGTGAGCAATGGGTAGCTCGTCGTCCGGTCGTCTGGTAGCAGTCCAGACCGAGCCCAAGTCGTCGACGGCGCGCTCCGTTCCCGCGCGCCTCAAGGAGTTGTCAGCACACCGTAGGGGCCCAACAGGGTCGAAGCCTCCCGGAGCTGAGTGTTGATGCGAAAGCGTTACACCGGGGCTCTGGGAATAAGGCAAGGAAGGCACGGGGTAGGTTCTTTAGTCAGTAAGAGTCTGACACTGTTTCCCGCTCCGCCCAAGAGTGGGATTCGTCATTCGATGATTTTTACCTACCATAAAAAAAAACCTACCATAAAATAGTAATATACTTGGTAGTATTAGTAAGCAAATCCTAGGTTCCTGGATTGAGAATTAGCAGTAATGAACTTATCAAACTCCAGCATAATGCTAAAGTTCAACAAATTCCCAAAGTGGCAGTCTAATTAGATTTCTCATTCAGAAACTGGGAGAATGATTCGATTTAAAGCTAATAGACTGAAGACTGCATGTTACTGCGTGTTCTTTTATCTTCATCATTGCATAGTATAAAACAAAAGTTGCTTCGTCCCTATGTATGCTTAGATCTTTAAAAGTACGCCACGGATTTTGATGCGGTTTTTTTTTAATAGATAGGGTGATTCAAAAGGAAGGTTTATGTGTATAATACATGAAGATTATATTAAATATCACTACCCATGCTAAGCTGGGGCGGGTCGCTAGTTATATATAAAAGGAGAAACTGACTGACTGACTGACATATCAACGCACAGCCAAAACTAATGGGACTAGGAGCGTGAAATTTTGCACAAGGCTTCCTTTTATGACGTAGGCTAAGAAAGGGTTTTTCAAAATTCAGCTTCTAAAGTGATGTAATCGGGGTCTAAAGTTTGTATAGAGAACCCAGCTACTTTCACGCGGGCGAAGCCGCTAGCAGAAGGCTAGTTAGGTATACTTTTTATGTACGGAAATAAAATACACATGCACAAGGTCTTCCGAAATCTGCTTGAAATATAAATTAATTATCCATATGTAACATTTCGACTCAGCTTCTGAAACTATCTCTACAATAGCGTAATGTCCTTCTAGCAGCAAATGTCTAATTGCCTACTTGTATCTGAACGTTAAATTGCTTACACAATCTTAATGAATATTTAATAACTCTAATATTTGAATAGCCTAATTAGCTTACATACGAGTACATGGTAATCAAATAAAGATTTATAAAAATCAAAAGAGATTCTCATTCATTCAAAATTGCTCAACTGCACATGAAGTTTGAAAGCAAAAAAGATTCTCTTTTATTCAAAATTGCTCAACTGCATATGAAGTTTGAATAAACCTGTAGTATCGGGATTGTGGTGTTGGTATTGCAGCTGGGGTGAACCTAGTGTTGTGAACTCATGGTTGTAGCTCCATAGACCATGCTGTGGTTTCGTAATAGTTCCGTTGCGGTCGGATTGCTACCACGGTAACTGTTGCCAGAATCGAATGATCCCAATTGTATCTCGCTTTAACCTAGGTTTAATCCGATCCTGTGAATTTACCACGGTTTTGTTCTCTGGTTTGAAACTTCTAATATTATGTACTTATAATATGTAACGCAATAAATACTTAATATGTAGGATATTATCCCAAAAAGTATTATTTTCAGAATCGGTAACTTAATTGATTTATTTTTAAAGCAGGTATTTTTTTAGAATTAAATATTATTTTTGGATAAAAAATTACATACAATAAATAGATAATAGCGGTATCTTCTCACGCAATACATCACGGTGTCTCAAGACGAAAGTCTATGACCAATGCGTGTTGACATATGGCTCCAAAACGTGGTCGTTTAAAAAAGTTACTATTTAGTGGGCTTCGTCAGAAGACTGAAAGTCACCTAAAGAGCAATGATTTCCTTGAATGATCACATTAGAAATGAATATATCCGCAGGAGAACTAAATTTACCGGTATATATAGCTCGAAGAATAGCCAAACTTAAGTGGCAGTGGGTAGGACACATTGCTCGCATAACAGATTGTCAATGGGGATGAAAGGTTCTGGAGTGACGACCATGTAAGTACCGGAAGATGCAGCGTTTGAAGGTCTCCCACATGATGGACTAATACCAGGTCAACGAATGGTTGTATTAATTAATAGGATCGGTAGTTATGGTGACATTTAGAAAAGACCTATGTCCAACAGTCAACATATTTCAGCTAAAATGGTGATGTTGATGATGAAAAACTTATTTATTGTAATACATCATGTTCGTGTGTGCTTGACGAGACGCCAATACCGATGCACTACCAATGCAGTGCAAAGTCGTATTCGTCTGCAATTAGGTAGGATAACATAATCATTTCTTAAAAACAGTAACATTTGTGGGCCAAATATTAGTTTAAATACTGAAATACTTAAATGCACTTTGGTGTATTTAAGTGATTTAGTGATTAAACTAAGCCTGTAACTTAATTTTTTAATTGATGGTGTGCATTATTCCATACTTGTTCTACATTTCGCCCACCATTACCTAGGAAACCGCAATTTTAATATATTTATTATACCCGAATTTTCAGTGTTTCCGATATTTATTAGAAGTACTCTAAAGCAGGAGGGAGTGGACTTCACTGGGCCCTTCCCGAGGGCCTTAGTAATTCTTTGGAATATGTCGACTGTGCTTTCGAATTAAATGCCAACCAATTTCGACTCGACTATATATTTTGACTTCGTTCACAATATAATGCTATGAGTTGGAGGATTAAAGTTAAGTCAAATATGATATTTAATTATTTCATTAGCAAGCTCAGGTAATAAATGTCTAGTGACCCGGTCTCTGAATATATCTTCTCACTATTCTGCAATTTTAGATAGGTAACTAGTTTCTTTATAAATTATACGTTTCTAACAAAGTCTTTGTATTTCTACCACCGAACGAGGCCAGTCAAGCGTGTGGTTACAAGCGAGATATTAATTTCTTTACACACGTGTTCCACTTACTCTTTATGAACATTAAACATTTACCAGTTTATTTCAACCATGGCACATTTAACTATAAATCTATGATTTATTTATATTTCCACACATACCTTACACTTTCTTTAGTGAGAAAAATTGCAGTATCTTCACAGCAACCAAAACGTAGCTGCCGTTTTATGATTACATCCAATTAATGTCAATATTTTCGGTAATAAAAAATGCGAACCAGTTCTTTAGCGTCAACATCAGGCAACGAAACTTTTACATGCAGAAACCAGAGAAGATTTATAAACTTATTGAAACTGATAGCGATCTGTGTAAGATTAAACGAGAATTAGTGTAATCTGGAGTCTATGAAGACTCCGTAAAATATTGAAGAAAAATAAATGCAACGGAGTTTTCTTTACATAAAAGATGGAATACAACAATGTATTTAGCATTTTTGTTCTTAGACCTCACGTTCGGCGTTTACCGTGAGAAATTGAGAGCGAAACTGAATAGATCTATCTCCTAGACTCGTTGTCGACAGAAAAGAAAGCGATCCATGGCTATCTTACTTAATCCGTCGTATACCTGCCTGCTTACCGCTCACAGTTCTGACATCACGCTTCTTTTGCAATGTTAGAACGTCTCGGTACGTCATTGAAAGAATTATTGCCGACGAATAATTTCAATTTAAAATGTACCTTGTTAATTCTGATCTTCATCAGTAGGTCATGATTTCCATTGTTCCCAATGATTTCTAATTCTTTCATCTCAATTCTTTTTGGAACGTAACGTTTATGAGAAATTATAATCGCGCATATATACTTAATAATTGTACTCTCTGTTGAAATGCTGCAGTTTGTTTTTATAAAATTGTGTTTGAATTTCGTAACGGCTAGAAGTTATTGATTCCTGTATCGCGTTTCAAGATCGAGTTGAACATATTCGAAGTATAAAAAACCCATGAGAAATAATAAGAACACTATTAATTATTCATCGGTGTGCTTCGTTTTAATTAAAATGCAGTGTTATTTTTAGCAAAACAAAATTTACATAAGTTTTATTTAAAAACTTGTTATTCCATCGATTTGATGTGAAAAAATATCGTTTTTCTGAGTAAGTTAGTTTCATTATGGATTGATTGAACTACAAATTGAAGTGAGCATTAATGAGGCTTATAAAAACTATAATCAAATGTAGGGCGTTGGCTATAACACATTTCTTACACCTAGACTGAAAATACGTAGCCCAAAGCCCTGTAAAAGATCCGTATCTACCTACTCAGATGTAGCTAGGTTAAGACTGAAACATAAATGAAGTATGAAGTAGGACGTCGTTTTCTCATACGACTCGTAATTATTTTCAAAACTTTGTGTCATCTACGGTTTTATGCGCTTTCATCAGTTCAATCAAGTTTTCAAAGTGTGTGCGCATGATTTAATGTTACTTATCGAAGCAGTGATGGTCAATTAAGCAGAAGTTGAAACCATAACATTTATATAAAATATTATACTTTAAAAATTATAGTATCCAATACACCAAATGTTAATTAAAAGTTAAGTCTCGAAAATAGCCTTAACTCAACTATTTTCGGTAGTTTAAGTTAGAGTTAAGCAAGCTGTAAGTGTAATGATATTTAAACTGTCGTAAGTAACTGTAAAGCTGTACCCACAGGCACACGCTCTGCGCTACAGAGATGTAATAGCACGAACTTGATGTTTTATTTACTTCAATACTCTACTCTACTTTATCAAATTATCTTAACTGCCGATGCGGCTCTCTGGTTTAATAAATATAGATAGATGACTTACCTTATTGCTGGGATTGTAATCGTTCGATCCCTATTCTTATATGGGTCTCCGGGGTCCGCAGTAGTTAAAATTGCCGCATTCCACTGTAGTCGGGCGTGAGGCCGGCGCAGCTTCCCGATCTGGACCGGTCGAGCGGCCGGGAGAGCACTGGGCCGGGGGTGATCACATAAACTATTATAGTAGCACAGCTGCGAGGGGGACAGTGTGGGAATTCATTGTTATTTCATAGAGTGGCAGTGTCGTGTGTGAGGCAGTGGCGGCGGAGGCACGCTCGGGCACAGGTACTGCGGCCGGGGACGCGCACGGCACTGGCGCGCTCGCCGCCGGCGCCCCGCGCGCACGCGCGCCGCACCACGCCCGCTGCCAGTCCGGAGGCCCAGTCTCATTTACACACATGGACTCACACAATGAATGTTCAATGCAGACCGGCAGGTTATCTAAAAACCCTCGGAATACAAAACGGGATGGCCGCCAGTCGAGGCTTGCTGTAATTCGGGGGATAGCGACGTGAATAACGACAGCTTGACCCAGTTCCAAATTCACACAAATATTTCAGTGAGCTGGGAGTGGCACTTTGACGTAACAATATGTCTCGTTACATGTTATTATGTAGGTACACCTATGTTGTGTCTGCAGGGCTGGCGACGCTGCACTGATTCGTTCTTTGATGCCGACAGCGCCATTAACGAGCGCCTCTCTGTGCTCTGAACATGTACAAGGATAAACAAGAGGTAACGATGTCGGTTGCTTTTGTTTTACCCATAAGCTTGCCTGACCTATTCTCTCTGCTTATCAAAACATCACGTCAGTATTCCCATAGGGGTGCACAGAATAGTTTATTATGAAATAGAGGCTAGATATTTACTACACTTTTATAAAAGCCGACTTGAAAAAATCAAAAAAACTAGATCAAACACAATACTTATTAAATAATTTAAAGCTTCCCGCTTAAAATTATCTGAAATCTTCCGCCTCCGTGTTCGTTTCGCGTGAATCTTCCTTTTTTATCTTAATTAGTGATGCTAATTAATGCGGGAGGATTATAAATACAGTAGACCCTTTACTTGCTGTCTTACTTAACTGCGGCGAGCACGAAAGAGCACGGAACCTTCCTGAAACAATGAAAAGTAATGGAAACTTTAAGTTTTGCGGAAAATCTCATCCTTCTACAAATCATCAATTAAACTTACCTGCACGGGACCTAAAAAAACGTATTTTTAACTGACTTCGACTTCTGTTTTAGAGGTATGGCGACCGAGTGGTAAAGGCCCCGACTTACGAGTTGTAGGTCGCGGGTTCAGACCCAGCCGGGCGCATTACCTTGTGTAATTTATTTCATCACCACTGCTCTCAAAACGGTGAAGGAAAACATCGTGAGGAAACCGGCATATCCTAGAACTAAAAATTCAAAGACATGTTACATCCACCAATCCCCACTGGGCCCGCGTGGTGTATTATTGCCCATTCCCTCTCCTAGAGAGGAGGCCTGTGTCCCAGCAGTAGGAACTTTAAAAAAGGCTCTTTGATGAACCGACTTCGAAAAGGAGGTTCTATGTTCGGCTGTATGCATTTTTTAAATATATTTTCACCAAAATCTCGGTTAATTGGGGACCGATTTTTTTTTGTTTTGATAGAAAGATTATACTCCTGAATTGGTCCCATAAAAATAATGTTTTGATCTGAAGATGAAATTAGAAGATATAAAACAGAAGTCTTCAAAAAAATAAGAGAAATATCGTTCGTAACGATAGTTCTGCGATGTTGTTGTTGTTGTTGTTCTGCTGTATTATCCAACTATCGCGATCGTAACAAACGATAGTTGCACAATACAGCGAAAAGACAACTAAAATGTGTGAATAAAAAATATATAAACTGACCTCAATAAGATAATGTACAAAAAGACAGCAAAAAAAAGTGCAAAATAACTTTAAATTTCGGAAGTCGGTGTTTAATAACGATTAGACCAAATGATTTTAGAAACACCAACTTTCGACAGAGTTGTCCAAGTGGCTAAATGTTGGCCAGGTAAATTGAGAATCAGATCGACCCAAGAACAAAGTGTGTCCAGATCATGTTCAGATATTTTGGCGGTTCAGTGTATTTAATATTTCAATGTTTCAAAACCCCCTTTACCTACCAACCCTTTATCCCTAAAAACCAAATAACCCCCACTACTTAGCGTAAATTATTAGTATTAAGTATACTTAAAAAAAAAAAAAATAATTAAATATTGTATGATTTTTATTATATTTATTATATCTTATAAATTTATTTTGTAATAACATAATAATAAGCAAAAAAGAGTCTGAGGTGGACTCGCGTAGTTTTTAAGGTTAGTTATAAGTGTGATGAGGGCATGACGATTATGACGAATGCCATAAATTGTAAACAAAAAGTGTATAAACAATTATTGTGCATATTATAGAAAAGTGCGCGGACCACCATGTCTGCGGTAAAATATAGGTATAGAAAAAAAAAAAAATATATTTCAATGTATTTTGGTATCAAGTCTCAAAGTGAAATGAAAATGCGACTATTTGAAAAACAATGGTCTTCATCTCCCATTCAGGTAAATGACAGATTTTATGCAAACAATAGCCTGAGCTATTACATTCTTAAAGCCAGTGACGCTTTTAAAATCTTCATGGCATTAAAATCTTAAAACCTCAATGCCTTAGTCCAAACAAAAGAAAACAAGACTTGTCAGAGAGTTAAAAGTCCGATTGGTATATGAAAATAGACCAACCCCGTCCATGATACGAATACCTAGGATAATAGTACAAATTCACTGTGGATCTATAAAGAAATAACTATTACACTTATTAAAATGCTATATAGTAGCTACCTGATAAATTGCATGGCATCCATAAATTATGAAAAACTGAACTAAGAGCGTTGCCGTAGTACGAATGAGTGAATGAATTTCAATGGCATATGCAGGAAGGAGTTCCTGCATAGATGCAGTCTGCATCACTTCTAACGCGTGTTAGTCGCATTTGCAACGCGCTACTGCATCGCGATTGTATCGATACAAACGCGCGACCTGATATACATTGTCTCATCATTGTATTTCTGCGTGTCAACTCTGGTTTTACAATGGAAAGCAATTCACAAAACGTCGAATATGACATTCTATAACAACTTTTGAATTTAAGATCATAATTTTTGAGTTGTTTGAATGTTGTTACATGATATCCACAAAGTAATCTCTGGGTATTAAATGGATGCATCCAATATTGACGCTGCTTCCGTTGCCTACGCTTCGGCTGCTTACGTAAAAGCAGCACCAAAGACAACGTGACTAATGTTGCCTCAACGGAGTCCATCTTGTAACTGTACTGATCCAAGGTATTTTTGTATCGAAACTGCATCGCGACCGAATCGCTTTTGCATCGCGACCGAATCGCGTTTGCATCGCGTTTGCATCGCGACTGAATCGCGTTTGCATCGCGACCGAATCGCGTTTGCATCGCGACTGAATCTAGTCCCGTGGGCGCGGGCACACAGCTAGCGACTGCTTCGCGTCTGTATCGATGCTACGCGCGAGAGCATCGTGACTGCATCGCTACAAAAAGTCGCCCGTGGGCGAGGGCCCTAAAATCCAGTGTTCCTTCAGTTAACCTTAATTACGAGGGCTGCCGTAACTCCTTCGAACAATACGCAGCTCAATAATCCAATGCATAGACCCAATAACTGCCACGTTACTATCGTTTAATTAATGTCGAACACTCGGAATGGGCCGTGCATTCAATTCCTTTGTTCTGACCACGTGACTGGGCGTTGAGATGACGTTGGAACAAAGGATTCGGATGCGTGGCCAACTTAAAGAGAACACGACGTTAACGAAACGATCGTGAACTGGCTAGGGGGGCTGCAATCGTCGACATGGGATGATGGCAGCCGTCGATCCATTGACATTTACACACACGACGGCTGTTGCTGAATTTCATTTGTTGGAATATCGTCGGTGTCGATGGCTGCAGTTACCTCTGCCGTTGGCAATATACCTCTCATATAAGCGATCGAGTGGGGAACGACATACATAAACATGTTTATCGCGTCAACGTAAAACAAACTCGCACTTGCATAGAAAAGACATCAACGCAATCAATTAAGTTAAATGGACTTCGATCTTCTTAATTATTTTGTTAGTAACTATAACTTCTATGTATGTATCTTCTATACAACATTTTTATAATTAGTAATAACTTTAACCCTTTTTGCAAATTTTATGTTTTATTATACACGAAGCACAGGCGGAGGCAAGCCAGCCTTTCGGTATGTCACAGGATACATTTTGGAGAGTGTGCGCAAGAATATGATTTGACTCCGCCATTACCTATCTATCGGACTACACAAAATACGGAAAGTACTTATTTTAAGCGTACTTTTGTTGTAACTTCTAGGTTACGAACTAAGCGTTCCGCCTCGTCTTACATCCCATACCTATATCGAAGGACTGAAACCATTTGTCTGCTAAAATTTACCTGAGTTCAAGGCTAGACTAAATAGGCTCCTCATAAACTAGTGCGCCTCACCATCAACGATTGCATTACTGCTTACCTTTAAATCGGACCGCAGTCATGTTAAGTAGATGAAGCCAAATCAGTATTTGAATTAAATTTCGTAAATAAACCATTTTATAAATAACTAGCGGCCGCCCGCGACTTCGTACGCGTGGACCTCGTTTTATAATTATAAATACAACATAATTGTGCGTGCACGGAACCCGCGAAGCTATGAGCCTCCTTGCTGGCCTGCCACCATGGGATCTGCATGCAAAATTCACTGCCGCGACAACAGAGAGTTCCAGTGGGATCTCATGATGGCGAAATGGCGTTAGCGACTGTTTCCAACGCTGGGCACGCCATAATTATGCTGTAAATCGCTTTTTTAAGGTGTGTGTGGAAAGACCTCTTGGCGTCCTCACCTTCAGCATGACGTAGGTTCTCACAGGACATGGTAAGTTCCGCATGTACCTGCACCGGATTCGTGAGAAAGCGACGCCCGGGTGTCGCCACTGATTGGACCGCCTGAAGGACACGGTGGAGCACACCGTGGGCCTTGATAGAGGCCATGGTGAAGTGTAGCAAGCGGTCGCCTCCTTCTGCGAAGCAGGAATGCTAGTAAAAAAGGAGGCCGACCGTATCAGACAAAGGCAACGGCGCTCACGCCTCAGCCGCCGCCGCCTTGACTCCGATCCCGATTTCCGGCCACCGTGGGTCCGTACTGTCCGACCGTGCGAGGAGAGAAGGGTGAAATTCATAAACAACGCGACAAGCAGGTAAAACAACTGAGGGTAAGAATGATGAGAATGGTTTCCCAAAGGTAGAGAAGAAGAAGCCTACTTGTCAGAACCTGTGCGGTACCTCGCTTCCCAATATGCTGCTGCAACAATACCTACGACAGCAGCTGTATATTTCGAGTTTACATCACACGAAGGTTTAGGATATCGTGGAGTATGTTTGTGTCAAAACCAACTGGACTTTGAGAGTCATGCAGTTGGAGCCACGCTATAATACTAATTTCAAATCGTTTGTGGTGCGGGCACCGACTCATCAATGGAGATTTCGTGGTAGGGTATCGACCTCGCGGCAAAACACGACGCCGTCACTTCGTGTGCAATATTTTATACTTAGTTAAAAAGTTATAACTCCTTTTGTATGTATTAGTTTATTATTTTATAAGATTACCTAAAAAATAATGAAAAAAGTGCAGGCGTTCTTAAGCTCGATCAGGAGAAATAGGATTTCATCTTTATATAAGTAAATGTATAAAAAGCTTAGACTGCCTTCTTCTACTATAAAAATTCCCACCAAAAGCTTCCCACAAAATGTGATATGATCAAGGATGTTATATCTCTATCCTACGGATATATGATAGTGATTGATCCATAGACTAAGTAGAAGAAGTCCACAGAGCTACCGGATTTTTATGCGATCGAAGTTTTATGCAGATCAAAACCATTTCTATTTTATGATGTGACGATCTTAGTCTACGGATCAACGTTTATTAAAGCAATAACGCGGTACACTCAAAAAAATATGAACAAAAGAATTGGCAACATGGTTGAAATATTTTCTTACTTTCCTGGAGGAAAGCAAAATCATATGATTAAAAAAAAAATCTTAATTTTAAAAATATTTTCTTACTTTTAAAATATTTTCTGACTTTCCTTTAGAACTCAAATAAAAAAAATCGTAATGGTGTAGGTTGAAACATTTTCACTTTTCAGCAATGAAGACAGTCAATGCGCTTTATATAGACATAGCTTTAAAGTTATTGCACGCACTAATAATTAAACTACTACAAACAAAAAACAACAAAAAAGCTGAGCTTGGAAGAAAACTAAATTGATTTTTTTTTTTAATTATAATTATATCAATAATAAATATGCGTGTGTGCATTCTCATGTGAATTTAAGAGTCTTTACGGTTTTTAGGTACGTACAATGTGGCAATCACTAGCTCCATAGACTATTAAACTTGACAAAAAAATGATTGACACACCTTGACATTGACATAAACTGACAGCAACCAGCTGTTGTCAGGTAATGTCACAAAAGATTTGCAAACTGTACCTATTGTTTATTTTTCAAGATAAATAATATTGATCGTTATCTAAAGCTAAAACTCTAGTAAACGACAGTCCCTACGTGTGCCTTTTAGTTGATAGATCTTTATACTTCATACCAATAAAAATGTCGAAACAAAGCATAATGTTTCATCCGATAATAAGCTCGATACAACGAATAGCTCTGTACGAAACCAAAGCCGTAAGTAAAATATTATTTCTGAGGTATGACCATATTCTCCATGTATTCTTGGAATTTCTTGAAGAAGACGAACTTATATGTTCCCAAACTAACACCTAATAGAACGTTTCGAAAGGATAATTTTAGGGGGTGTATTTATTACACTCATCACTTAGCACCACAGCCAATTGTAAAAACATCTGTCTATTACATTGCAAAACTTAGTGTAACAATAATCATATTTTTTTATAAATATTGAATAAATTTCAGAGATTCTACTTGATTGGCTCAAATAACACTGAAACAAGGTTTCGTGTCCTCAAGATTGATAGGACAGACCCACGGGAGCTGATACTAGTTGATGACAAGTTTGAGTACAATAAACAGGAGATACATCAGCTACTCAACATGATAGGATTTGGCAACCGATTGAGAACAACAGGCCTCAACAAACTTGTATCGGCATTTGGAATTGTTGGTAAATAAAATACAATATTTTTTACTAATACTTTATTCTACGATGCATCTACCTAAATTCACTCTTGAGATGAATTCAAGTTGTAAAATAAATATTCATAATTTCCAGGTTTCATTAGATTTTTAGAAGGATACTACATAATATTAGTTACTAAAAGAAGAAAGGTAGCTGTCATTGGTTCACATTCCATATACAAAATAGAAGATACCGCTACAATATACATTCCTAGTGATAGCAATAAGCCTCCTCATCCTGATGAACAGAGATACTTGAAGATGTTTCTAGCCATAGACTTATCAACTAACTTTTATTATAGCTATAGTTATGACATCACACATACATTGCAAATGAATATGGCACCTCCGAGACAGCTTGCACCAGCTTTATTCCCCAAGCCTGTAACAGCAGCGGTATATCACTTGAACCTGAGGTCTAACTCAAGCCAGGACTTGCAGGAGAAGTGTGAATGTAACAAGTATGATGATAATGATGAAGATATATTTGAAACTTGGAAGAGTCAGCTGCAGCAGAGACAAAAAACTGGGTAATTATAATTCTTTATTGCATTAAAAAAAAAACCACTAATGTTTTAAATAATCACCGAGTTTTTTTTATTATCCATGAATGTATTGGCAATCATTAAATTTACACACAAACTGCATAATTCAGAACAAATATTATTGATTATTATTAACTCTGTCTACTGATATGCCTACAAAAGAATTGATATCTTCAAAATTTCATAAGACAATTTTAGAATGTCATTCTGGATTTTAACTGTTAATTATTTTGAGACTAATATTGTAGTGTAAAAATTTGCACCAATTTTCCTATTAAACTAGGATTTGTTACCAAAGAAGTAAATAACTGATATATAATTTTGTTTTACGTTATTCCAGCTGCCAACCAAACAGGTTAGATTTTGGTGTCCGCACAGTACCTGAATGGCGGTTTGTATGGAACAGTCATTTACTGTCAGCAGTCCATTCACACCTGCACCCTGACTGGATCCTGTACATAGTCCATGGGTTCATAGAGCAGAGTAATTTGAACATATTCGGAAGACCCATATACTTGACATTGATTGCTAGGAGGAGCAATAGGTATGCTGGTACTAGGTTCTTGAAGAGAGGAGCAAATATGCATGGAGATGTAGCTAATGAGGTTGAAACTGAACAGATTGTTCATGATTCTATGGTGTCTTCATTTGCTGCTGGCAGGTAAGGATTTCTTCTTTTATTTAACTTATTTTTCTATCCAAATTATGTTTTATTATTATAATCACTAGCGACCCGTCCCAGCTTCGCACGGGAGCACTGGTGATATTAAATATATTGTATTATACACATTTTTTACGCAAAATACGCGCTTTAGTCGTGGAGTTGCGGACATCAGCCCGATATACCATACCATACACATAAACCTTCCTCATGAATCGTTCTATCTATTAAGAAAGCCGCATCAAAATCCGTTGCGTAGTTTTAAAGATTTAAGCATACATAGGGACAGGTGACTTTGTTTTATACTATGTAATGATAAGTTAACACTTTTTTATACTGGTCATTTCAGATTCAGTTCGTTTGTTCAAATGAGGGGATCTATACCCAGTTACTGGTCTCAAGATGTCTCAAAAATGGTGCCCAAACCAGCAATATCCATAGACTTAAGTGACCCTTATGCTGAAATACCTGGAAGGCATTTAAACAATCTAATGAGAAGATATGGGTCACCTATAATGTTCTTGAATTTAGTTAAGAAGAGGGAGAAGAAGAAACATGAATCTTTGTTGACAGATGTAATAAGCAATGGAATAAAGTATTTGAACCAGTTCTTACCTCCTGAACATGCTGTCCAATATTACCACTTGGATATGGCCAGGACAAATAAGAGAACTGATGCTAAAGTGTTGGATAAGTAAGTAATCAATGTAGTACCTACATATATCGAAGCTCTTAAGTCTTAGGGCTGAAACTGCTTGAAGCGGGCGCCTACGAGGTCCCATCCGAGCATCTGTCGCGGGGAGCCAGCGCCCGTTGGGCTCCTCAATAATATATTAAGTTCTTCATCGACACGACTACATGCACACCGTTAAAGCTGAACTAGCGTCAATGCGCAGGTAATAATTTGGTTTCCGCTACAGAGACCATCGCACACTACACACGCGCTTTGTCAGGCGAATGGTTGCCGTCGCGGGCGTCCACATTACGCAGTTTTGGCTCATAAGCCTCTACGAGGCAAACGTGACTCAAGTGCACCGCTCTCGCCGTATTAGAGGACCGGTCCTTTTCATTTTACGCATAACATCCTGCCGCTCCCGCGCCGCCACCGCCGCCACTGCCGCCGGCCCGCAAGATTCGAGACAGAGACCTTAAGGGGCAACACAAATGTGGTTACTGCTACCAAAACCGGTTCACATAATGGCATTGAGCAACACTATAGATCTGCCGCTGGTTCATCTGTAATGTTTTTGTTAATACTATGATTACATAAGCTGTACAAATTCTTAATATTCTTGAAATTTTTTAACTTTTGGTGTTTAGAAAAGCCATACCTGTGTAGGTCAATCTTCTGAGTTTGGAGGGTTTCCTAGGACTTGGTATTTATACTACAAAATCATGAGCTACAGGCCATTTAACTGAGACTAAACCAGAAGGACGTATTCATGCACTGATGGGTGACCAAGCACCATCACTTGTGTTTAATTTCTTGTAACAAAACATAAAATAAACAAATTTGTTTTTAGTTCTTACGGTCCATCCTAAGGTTGTCTGGTAGATATCGCTGTTAGCGATAAGACCGCCTTTGTACCCATAGATTTAAGTTTCTGTATAAGTTCTGTAACTTTTTGGTGTACAATAAAATTTAATCTATCTATCTATCTATTTGTCGAAAGATTGTCAGCTATAGCCCGTACAGTGGTGCGCAAGACGGGTATATTCCTGAGCACGAGCGGGTTCGGCGAGCTGACGGGCGCGCCGGGCCACCAGGCCGGCCGCCTGCAGACGGGGCTCGTGCGCGTCAACTGTGTGGACTGCCTCGACAGGACCAATACTGCGCAGTTCGCTATCGGCAAGTGTGTACTGGCTCACCAGGTAACTATTTTTTAATTAAAGGCGGTGCATTAAAATATCTTAACTAGTATATTAACTCGCGGGCTTGCGGACAGTGAGCAATAAGTAGCTCGACGTCCGGTTGTCTGGTAATAGTCCGAACCAAGCCAGACGTCGATGGCGCGCTCTGTTCCCACGCGCCTCAAGGAGTTGTCAGCAAATAGAGAGGCCCAACTGCAGGGCCGAAGCCTATTGGAGCCCCGGTCCGGTTTCTGAAAGGAAGATCCGACCCTGGTATGAAGGCTAAGAAGGAATTCGGTGGGTTGTTTAGTCAGTAAAAGTCTGACGCTGTTTCCTGCTCCGCCCAAGGGCGGGATTCGTCATTAGATGATTTTTCCCACCATAATAAAACTAGATTTATCTGAAGAATAATTAATATTGATTTGACATTATTTTCTTCACAAAAACTTTGAAACCTGCATTTTTTTTCTGAAAGTAATGTGTTTCTTTACATTAATCACAAGACAGTTGATCAAAACATAATAAATAAAGGCCAAGATAGTTTTCTCGATCATTTATCCAAATACGCGAAGTATATAGCCATATTATCAGTATCCAAATGATTAAATCCTAATCTCCTTACTTTTCAGTTATATGCCTTAGGACTCATAGGAGAACCAAACATAGAATTCGACTCAGACTGCGCCAGACTGCTTGAAGGGTTGTATGAAGACCACGGTGATACATTAGCTTTACAATATGGAGGGTCGCAGCTTGTACACAGGTGGGTATATTATATCAAACAACGCTCAAGTCATCTTTCAAACAGGAATGTCTATGTAGGGTGTACAAATATATGCAATACAAGAATGCTCATAAATGAACAAGCAATAATTTAGTACATTTTGATATAAGTGCAGCAAGTTTGTCATTGTGTTATGGAGCCGAGGGCTGCAGTTACAAATTACCAAACGATGTTTTTTAATACATTTACGGTTCATGGGGTTGACCCGCGCCCAAGGGGGTCGCCGCGCGCCCAGCCTGATAAGATAACCAATTTTATTACAATAAAATTGAGACTGAGGCGAACACTTGCTCTTTTCTGCACTAGGGCGGAAAAGAGTCCATTGCGTACCTATAAGCGGTGGGATAAGGGAGGGTTTCCGAGTAAATGTATTAAAAAACGTATTTTGAAGTGAACGGTGCGAAGTCGAATTTACATCAGATGATAATAGTAATAGATTTTTAAACGCTTACATTTAGACCATTTCTAGAGATATTTTTAAGGATTTGTGAATATTTTGTCAAAAATAAATAATGAAACATATTTTTTACACTTTCAAATCATAATACTTCCTACTTGCTTCTGTTACAGAATAAAGACCTATCGTAAAACGGCGCCGTGGTCGTCTCACGGTAATGACATCATGCAGACACTAAGTAGATACTACTCCAACACATTCTCTGACGCCGAGAAACAAAATACCATGAACCTGTTCCTCGGACTCTTCATCCCTGATCCAACCAGAGCACCCATTTGGGAGTACCAGAGCGATTATTATCTACATCACCCTGAAGCAATCGTGTATATTCCTAGTAACAGGTACCTACTTATTTTATTAATCTATAATTACTAATATTATAAAGCTGAAGATTTGAAGTTGGTTTGTTCGTTTGAACGCGGTTATCTCAGGAACTACTCGTCCAATATGAAAAATTCTTTCTGTATTAAATAGCCCATTTATCGAGGAAGAATAGATAGATAGATATACTCTTTATTGTAGGTACACTATATATGCAATTTTGTACATTAGGAGCTTAAAATTACTAAGGAGTTACAATGGGCGTTCTTATCGCGCTTATGGGCGTTTTTTTTTTAATAAATGTTCTTTTTTCACCATACAGAGAGCAGCAGGGACTGAATGGTAACGCCCCGACTTACGAGTTGTAGGTCGCGGGTGCTAACCCAGCCAGGCGCATTACTTTGTGTAATTTATTTCATCACCACTGCTCTCAAAACGGTGAAGAAAATATCGTGAGGAAATCCGCATGTGAAAAATCCAAGACATGTAACATCCATCAACCCGTACTGGGCCCGCGTGGTGGATTATGGCCCATTTTCTCTCCTAGAGAGGAGGTCTGTGTCTCAGCAGTGGGAACATTAAAAAGGCTGATGATAATTATGTTTCAACTTGTACATTGTGTTGTGGTTTCCCAGGTCACTAACAAAATGGTGGGACGACGACGTCCTCCGTCACTTGCCGCTACCATGCAACGAGATGAGGAAGCTGTGTTGTGAGATCATCGGCATGCAGGGCGACAGTAGCAGCACTATCGAGATGGTAGACCCCTACCACGATTATAACAGGCCCTTTGAATACACCGTGCTGATGGAGTGCTTCGAATTTAAGGTTAGAATTGAAGGTATTAATATCTGTGCCTAGTAATCACACATTTTGGAATCATATGGAAACAATTAAACAAATGATTATTTGTATATATTTATATACAATTATTTATTATACCTATATTTTATAAATCTACTAGCTTTTGCCCGCGGCTTCGCTCCTGGCAATGAAAAATGTGGTAAATGAAGAACCGCTTGACCGATTTTGTTCAAACTTCACATAAACCATCTACTAAATTGTCCGAACAAAGCCTTTGGCCAAAACATTTGGTTTGGATAGGTGAGACCGATCTTGAGTTATAAAATTACAACGAAAAGTGGCATTGATTTTTATATAAATAAGTATATAAATCTATTTGATAATTTTCCATTTTGAATTAATAATGATGTGTTTGATACTTGACTCTTACTTTTAAAATTAACCATGTCATGATGATCGACCTTAAACGCACAGTAACCGATTTATGGGTCTCAATTGAAGTGTAGGCTCCGCGCGTAACTATAGCAAAGGGTTCAACTTATTTGCTTTTTAATATATTGTTTCATAAATAAATTAAACTCTTGAATCCCAAGCGAACGCAAATCGCACACCCATTGTTTTTTGTGTCTGTAATTACGGTACTCAAAAAGTTAATTATTAAATCAAAATGGTTTTATTTCACATGGGCCTACATGGGCCCTTATAAAACGTCAGAAGCTAGTGCACGGTTCCAAATTGGTCGTTTCCTATGGAGAAGAACCGGCAAGAAACTCCATGGTTACTCTTTTTAAATAAAGGCTTAACTATTTTTTCACAGATGTTCCACACATTCCGTGACTTGGCGCCAACATTTTCCGAAAGCTTCAGCCCGTTTGTAGTGCGCGGGCGCGCTATGGGACAGATCAAAGGCCCCACTTCCAAGAACCCGGTCATCAGCGGCCGATCCAGCACTACGTCCAATAATTCTAGCGAGTATGTATTAGTCATTAGCTAATAATATAGGTGCGGTTTTAGTCAGTACAATTCTGACATGCCTTCACGCTCTGACCTAGAGTGAGAGGTGTCATGGGATGATTTACAATTTAAAAAATTGGTCACGTGCGAGTTGGACTCACACACCTTAACGTATATACAGTATAGTATAGTTATTTATAGTAATTAGAGACTCGAGAGTGTGGGACTCAAGAGTTTAATTTTTCTCCAAACCCACATCTCAAAGGCGTCGGTCAGCTTTTTGAGGATGCATCCTCAAAAAGCTGACCGACGCTGCTTATTAGTGATGATAATTTTATTACTCTTTACAGCTCAAATGGGGATTCTTCGTCTGATGACGACTTGACAAACTCAACCCCAAGCACACGTCTTTCAGTTCCATCGCCGCTCACAGTCGTAGCTAAAGTATTAAAAGCCAAAGAGATAGATGAAAAGCCCATGTTCCCTGCTATTAAAAGAAGGAATAGAGTTCTATTGAGTGAGCCGAGCAAGAGGGATATGGTCATGTAAGTATTATTATTTAAATTTATTTCAACAAATTAATATGAACAAAACAATAATTTTAATCAAAGGGCTACTCAAAGCGTTCGACGTTAACGAAACTATCGTTGAGTGCAGTAGTTGCAGTTTGGAGAAAAAGTTCGCTGTCACTACCTAGTTGAGGATGGTTTGTAAGACGAAACAATCGTAGAATTTGGGTAAAGTGGTTGCAACTACTAACAGTTTCAAGTTTTAAATATATGAAACGATTTACTTTTACTACTTTGGGTCTTAAAATGACTACAAAATCTCGGCCCACGGCTCGAACGCCAAAATGACTTACCTCTTATCCCAATTTATTACGCAAGGCGTTTATGCTGAGGTTCGACCGTCGTGCTACGAAATGTAGCTCTGACGAATGGTGATCAAATTTCGACTGTACGACATTAATGTAAAAATTGTTTTTTATTGGGAGAACGGTTTTTGAAACGGATAAGAACGACAACACTACGAATATGATAATGAAATCAATGGATTGTCAACCTTATTTTCTGGGAACTATGTTATAAAACAGCATCAAATAGTTCAAAGACTGATTTGTGCAATGAAGAATCATAACGGCCTAGTTTCTCATAGCCCATTCAGTTACCTTAGCATGTTAGAATAAGCTGACGGCGAGCGAAGAGTAGCTTGCCGTCCAACTGCCCGGTAACCAACCAGACCGAGCCCAAGTCGTCGACGGCGCGTTTTGTTCCCGCGCGCCTCATATAAAAAGCCTAACGTAGAGGCCCCGTAGGGCCGAAGTCAATTGGGGAAAAAGGACCAACTTCTGAAAAGAAGGTTGAAGGCTAAGCGTCTCGGTCTGTAAGCGCCCTAAGAAGGAACGGGGTGTGTCAGTACGAGTCTGACTCTATTTTTTATCAAGGGCGGGATTTGTCATTGGAGGACTTTTCCCACTGTAAAAAGAGCATGTTATAATAATTCTGTAATTCAATTTTAATTTTTACCCTTTTACAGGTATAGGAGGTATGTGAACTTTGAACGTCGTTCCAATCCACGCTACAAGTCAGACATTCACATAGTGATGACAGTAAACAGCGCGTTCACTATCGACAGCTCCGTCGAAGTCATACCACCGACCGTGTCGAAAGCTTCTCGAGAAATCTATCAGGAATATATCCGACGGAATTCCGGACGGATCAATGTTAGTGATAATTCAATCGCAGCGTATACTAAATATGTTAACTTTAGTTTGTAGACCTGTATTTATGAAATTATATATTGTTATTACTGTTTTATTTGAAATTATTTATTAACCAAAAGCAATGTGATCTGGAGAATATAATAGGTACCCTTGATTACATTGATTTTTGCAAATCACTTATAGTTACTTAAATAAATAAATATTAAACAAGATTTTAAAAGGAATATTAATTTCTTTTTACTGGTTTGGTTGATAAGGAAATTGGTCTGCATAATCTAGCAGCATTTTTACTCAAAGTACAATTTTGCACAAAAAAAGTACTTACAATTTTGCAAAAAAAGGAACAATTTTGCAGAAAAAAACTATTCTGCGACATTTAGGCATCCACCAGTTTAGGATCTCGGCAAAAGTGAGACGGTATATCAAGCCGAAACAGCTGCTCAAACTTTATCAAATGCAAGTTCGATTTTGTAGAGTCCCCCAAATATCAGCTTGATGCTCTTGAGTTGATGGTACACAAGGACATCCCACCCACACGCTCAAAGCATTTTGGGAACAGATTTATTGTGTGTAGGTACAGCTAAGGATTGGAATTTCTTGCTCGATTCTAGAGTTTCCTTCTAGCTACAACCTAGAGGTCAAGACTGATAGTAATTTCTTATAAGCATGCCCCATAGTTTACTGCATCATCGCTTACCATCTGGTGAGACAAGGTGAGATAGATTTCAAACGCGGGCCTGGCCCATTTGGCACATAAACGTTACCTACAAGGTGAACCTTTGACGATCAATGTACCTACTTTAACGGTGCCTAGTCTCGTCACTCTTGTCAATAGAGAACTTATAAATTTTTAGCAAAATGGGTACCGAGCCCAGCACCCCTCGACAAATGCCCACGCCGACACTTCGGGCACGGCACTGCAACGAAGCATTTTTGTATAGGGCCGGGCCGTGCGGGCATCCTCTTACTTAACACAGTTGCGGCTCTAAGACGACAATCCTAAATTAAGAAACGAATATAGTACATCAAACTAAACATGTTCCACTAGAAACGTCTATAAAAAAAACGTATAAATTTACGTTAAATATACGTACCTAAGTACCTTTCTTAGAATATTTTATTAAACTTGATTGCAAACGATTGGAAGAACGGGAAAGCATTACGACAAGGGGATACTATTTTTAATCAATACATTCTCGATAGTATTAAATTAAATAAAACAATTCGAAGACTAATTGGCATAAAATGGTCATCCCATTTCGATCTAAAACTAAAAACGGTTCTGTCTACTGTGCTGAGCACACAACTCACCACAGACTAGGAAAATAATATTACCTACTTATACCGTATCACTACACGGTGAGTGTATTTACCTAAATTCAAAGTATACCTTTTGTAACTTAGCATTACCTTTGACCTCATTTTTGAGATTTTAGCTTACGCCATGAAGTTGGCAAAACAATCGGTCAATGTTATTTTACCGTTTGACAGTTTTGACGTCTCTGACATTTGTGATTTGCTTCAAATTTCTATGCAGTTCCCATTAGATTTTTCTTGTTGGATTGTTGTGTGAAATTGAAGCTTTGAACTGAAATAAGGGGGCGGATGGCTGTTGCATGCATGTAAGTGACTAACAGTCTCTTGTAATCATGGCTATGTCAAAGGGATTTAAAGTCCTGGAGAAATCGGCTCCTCCGAATCCGTACAGCATAATATTACAACACAGAAATAAAGACTCGGCACTTCTCTTCGAGTCTCAAGCCGTAGTCTCGCTTTCGTCTCAAGAAACGGAAACATTGCGAAAACAGTATCACAAGATAGCCGATGCATACGGAGTTTTGGGTGTTCTGCAGCTGAACTCTGGTGAGAGTTGTATGCTATACCTGGTTCTTGTGACGGGATGCTGCTCAGTTGGTAAGATTGGAGACGCTGAAGTATTTAAAATTACTCAGACTCAATTTTTACCCCTATTTTATCAAACGCAAGGTGAAGATAAAGTTTCGGAAGTAAGGAAATTAATCAATTCTGGGACCTTTTACTTTTCGTGGAATTCGGGTAAAACTCCTCATCTGTTTGACCTTACCCTGTGTGCTCAAAGAAAAAGCAAAGGAGCCAGCCCTGATAACAGATTCTTCTGGAATAGAACTCTGTTCATACATCTCATAAGATATGGAATAGATTGTGAAGAATGGTTAACTCGAGCTATGTGTGGCTCAGTAGAAATTAGAACAATATATGTTGGACACAGACAAGCAAGAGCAGTATTAGTGTCTCGACTTAGCTGTGAGCGAGCTGGGACTAGGTTTAATGTCCGAGGTTGCAATGATGATGGCAATGTTGCCAATTTTGTGGAAACAGAACAAGCAATATATATAGATGATTCAGTTGCTTCTTATGTACAGACTAGAGGATCCGTTCCTCTGTTTTGGGAACAACCTGGTATTCAAGTAGGATCACATAAAGTGAAGATGTCTAGGGGATATGATGCATCAACCAGTGCATGTGACAGACATTTCTCACAATTAAAGCGTAACTATGGCTCATTAATAGTTGTAAATTTATTGGGATCCAGTTTAATTGGAGGAAGTGAAGGCGAAGCCACTCTCAGTAATGCATTCCAAAAACATTTGAATGACTCTGCCCACAATGATGTAGTTCAAATCATTTTTGATTATCACCAAGAAGTTAGAGCTTCTTCTATAGAAAATGCTTTAGCAAAATTTAGGAAAATCATTGAGAAACACTATGATGACATAAGTATTTTTAGTGCAAAGAGTTCAGATATATACAATATTCAAAAAGGAGCTATAAGAACCAATTGCTTAGATTGCTTGGACAGAACTAATTCAATACAAACATTTATAGGATTAGAAATGTTGGGTATTCAATTGATGCTTTTGCAATGTATTGACAAAAAACAAAATGTCAATAGATTTGAAGAAGTCTTTAAACAGATGTGGGTCAATAATGGAAATGAAATATCAAAAATCTATGCGGGTACTGGTGCCATCCAAGGAGGCTCTAAACTGATAGATGGAGCAAGATCTGCAGCACGAACAATCCAAAATAATTTATTAGACAATTCAAAACAAGAGGCTATTGATATATTACTTTTGGGCTCTACATTGAACTCGGAGCTTGCCGATCGTTCCAGAATATTGCTACCATCCAACTTATTGCATACATCTACACCAGTTCTCAGGGAAATGTGTCGCAGAGCAAGTGAATTTACACAGCCAACTACGATTCGAATCACAATTGGCACATACAATGTCAATGGAGGCAAACATTTCAGGAGTCTTGCCTACAAGGATGTTTCATTAGCAGACTGGCTACTGGATTGCCCAAACTCAGCTTTAGTTAATACTGTCAACTTAAAAGAACACCCATCAGATATATTTGCTATTGGGTTTGAAGAAATAGTGGACTTGAATGCTAGCAATATTATGGCAGCTAGTACAGATAATGCTAAAGCTTGGAGTGAAGAATTAGAAAAGGTGCTTTGCAGAGATGCTCCATACACATTACTCTCGAGTCATCAACTAGTAGGGGTCTGCCTGTTTATTTTTGTCAGAAAAGATCTGATTCCACACATTAGGGATGTTGCCCTAGATTGTGTCAAAACTGGTCTTGGTGGCACTACTGGAAACAAAGGATCAGTTGGAATTCGAATGGTTCTATATGGAACTTCCCTATGTTTTGTGTGCGCTCATTTCGCTGCTGGTCAATCACAGGTTACAGAGCGTAATGCTGATTATACTGAAATAACTCGAAAAACTGCCTTCCCTATGGGCCGCTCTCTCTACTCTCACGATTATGTGTTCTGGTGTGGTGATTTTAACTACCGCGTTGATCTCGATAAAGATGAAATACGTTCATTAGTGGCACAGAATAATTTACAACGAATTTTAGAACATGACCAATTGTTACAACAAAAAGAACAAGGTTTGGTGTTCAAAAATTGCTTTGAGGGTGAAATAACATTCCCTCCTACGTACAAATACGATTTATTCAGCGATGATTATGATACAAGTGAAAAATGTCGAGCACCTGCTTGGACGGATCGAGTATTATGGAGAAGCAGGAAACACACTATAGACCCAGATGGCACATCTGAATTAGCAGCAGGGAAACTGCTGCATTATGGCAGAGCCGAACTGAAACAAAGCGATCATCGGCCGGTTATCGCAATTCTTGAGATCGAAGTGCTACAAGTAAGCTATACTAAATGCATGGAGGTGTTTTATGAAGTAGTGAAAGATCTTGGGCCTCCAGATGCTAGTATAATTGTACAACCTTATGAAGAATATAATAGCGAAGATTGCCCATTCGATGATAACGTGGTTGCTGCTGTTCTACAGGAATTATCTACGATAGGTGAAGTAACGTTAGTGCGTTTTGTTGACGATGTTTCTCTTAGTATAACGTTTAGAGAAGGGCAAAATGCTCTAGCAGCTGCACAGAAGGGGCAAATATATGCTTGTTCAATCCCATTACAAATAACTTTGAAAACTCCTAATTGGATCGATATCGTTCGATCTGAAATAGGATTGTGTACAAACAACACAGTTCCATTATCGGGAGAAGCTCAGCCAGAGCGGCCTCTCAGATCTGCACCCCCCACTCCTCGGAGACAGCAACCTAGTAGACCACCCGCACCGTCTCCAACACCCCTGGTGCCATCCAGGGCCCCTGCAGTAAGTCCGGCGCGCCCTCCGCCCCCGCGGCCGGCTCCTCTCCCACCGGACGCGGGTAAGACAGCGGCGCAGCCCCCGGTGGCGTCTCCGCCGGCGGACAGCGTGCCACCGCCCACATGCGCGCCACCGCCTCCGCCAGAGAGTAGCACGCCGCCGCCGGTCGGCCCGTCTACCACGACAGGCCAGTCTTCTCCGGTCGGCCCGTCGACTCCGGCTGGCCCGCCGCCCCCTGTGCCTGCTAGACAGGGAGCTCCACCACCGCTGCCTGCGCGCCCTCGACCATCGTAATGAACTAAAGTTTAGGCTTACGTAAGGTATTGGTATGTGTCTGTATTGTATACTTACTATTTGTACATTTTATGTTACCTTAAATTATTTTTAAATTGTCTTAATTTTAGGCCGTAATGTTATTCAATTGGTTGAATATATTTTTTACTTGTTATATTTAATTTTTATAAATACGAATTTAATTTACATTTGGTGTTACATCAACTTTTAACTGTGCAATAATTGTATTACACAGTTACGGTAGAGATAGTTTACGCTGCTTCAAAAATATTTCGACGTTGAAAATTATCATATTATAATTACCTAGTAATTAATTTTAATGTTTCTTTACGTAACATATATGCAGAACTAACATTTTGAAACCGTTCTCTGTTCACCGCGGTTTAGTATTCGATATATTACATAATAAAATCTTTAGATTAAAACCTCAACTGAAGCTGCTTACTTAGTTTTTATAATTAGTTGAAATTTTTAATATTTTTTTACTGCAACTACATTATTAAATTATCATAAGAAATAAGAGGGTAGTTGGGTTTATAAATTGAACAAATAATGAATATCAACAAAAATTTGGCATTGTTCCAATATGTTTGCCACACATTGATTTTTATTGCTGTTGATTTTATCGACACAGCTGTTTACCGTAGAATAGTATTATATAATTGTGGGTGTTTGTGAGGTGTGATATTAATATGTATGTATTAATTATCAATCTGTGTGGATATATTAGTGTTATACGAGATTACCTACTATATATTATTAATAAATATTTATATAATTTATGTAACTATGTTACAATGTCATGTTATGTTTCTAAAATCTATAATATCTATAGTTTTACATAGTCTGTGAATGAAGATAACTGTATTCTTTTGCAATAGTTGGAGGGGTTCCAATATCACAATACTGTGACCCAGTTTACTACTTGCCTGCAAGGGTTAGCTAAACGTTTGTTTAGCGGCAGCAACTGTATGATCCTAGTATGTATGATGTTGTTTGAGTAAGTCAGTAGCTAATCAAATCATCTTGCCTAGTTCTTTATTGTTCATATTCATAATCACCCTAAAATGCGTTGTAGCCGCGTGTATTCATTACGGAGCTATTTAATTATTTATTTGTCATAAAAAAAAAAACAAAATTATTGCCAATTAAAAATATGGGGATCGCTAAAAAGTTACAGCCGAAAGAATCCTGAGTGTCCGCGACCCAATGCTCAAATTACGGTTGCTTACGATTTATCACCGTGTAGATCATCTTTAGTGGGTGATTCTTTGAAATAGAAAGAGTGTCTCATTCGTCTGGCCTAGATTTTCTTTACAATTTGATATTTTTTATTTGCATTAGTTTCCCTGATCACTAAATATATCAAATGCACTCATATGTGCCAGTGGCTTACGACACAAAATGGACAGCTACGAAAGCTGAGCTACTTGATTGAGGCTTTCTCTTGCCATTTTAATTCCTACATTTTTAACACCTGCTATATAATTGTACTCTTGTTGATTTCTTGCTACTTTCTACTGACTGTAACAATTACTCAAGTACTTATAAAGTTAATGATAGTAATTACACCATAAGGAAAAGAAAGTATGTATACTTAGCTGAAATTGTCACAAATGCAAATAGGTAAATATGAATTGATAATAATACTATCATAGCAGTAGGTACAACGACCTTGCGATAATCACATAATCGTGCATGTTTGAAAAGTGTTTATATACCTACCTATATATACTTATAGGAATACGATATCCTGTTGTTTATATAATAAGACGTCTACGACACGCAAGGGCTTATTGGCTATTGCCCTTTAATAGATTTCCGTACAGAAAAGTTCTGATTAGTTTTTAACATCTGCTGGCTTAGAATCAAGAAGACTTACTATTTGTCTGGTTTTCTAAGGTTTCTTACTCTATAGATAATTAAGACTTAGTGCGCACTAGAGATTGAAGTCGGCTTATTGATTAAATGTCGATAGTTCTATCAGTATGCAGCTTTTTCTATGTGCAGTGTGCACCAAGTATACTGGTTCTGTAACTATAATGTCGGATAGATCTGCCTCGATCTGGATGGTCTACCTCCTATTTACCTAGATCATTGTGTTCTCAACAAAGTATAATGGCGTTTTTGTATCTGTCTTTTGTGATCACCAACTAGACTCGTATAAACATTGTTACATTACAGTATAGGTGTACCTAATTGTAAGTAATTAAATATATGACTTGCATTTGTAAGCTGGAGTGTTATCTTTGTGATAGGTACTGTGTTTCTTTGAGTCTTAAGGTGCTGATAAACTTGAGCATTCACTTGTAATGAGAATTCTTGCGAATGTTACATAACAAAAAAATAACGAGCACGTTTTAGCGAACATTCTATCAAGTGTTCTGGTGAGCATTCTATCGAGCGCATTCCAGAGAAGGACAGTTCGTTCGCTAGAGTGCTCATGAAAATGTTCGTAGTAATGTTAGTATCTAAGCTTGGCTCGGCTCGTTGTTCAGTTCGACAAATTTAAAAACGGCGAATGCTCAATGCTCTGTTACAAATAAATGCTCAAGTGTATCGGCACCTTTAGCTAGACGATCTCTTCAGGGCTTTGGTATTATTTGATTCATCGGCTACAATTCTTGATTCCATGCTCTTTATCGGACGTTACACTATCACAGAATTAATTCTACTGGTCTACAGCAGCCATCGTAGTGTGCTTCGGTGTGTAGAACGTTAAAACCGATCAACAGTTATAGATTTAATAGTTGTGCATCGAATTGTCATAATCGTAATGTAATTAAATTGTCCATGGCTTTTGTTTATATACAATATTATACAACGCATATGGACTTTTATGATAAAAATAGGTAGTTCTTACGCGAGTACATATTCAAATGTTTTAGGACGTAAATTGCAATAATTTTTGTTACTTTCTATGTCCTCTTTTGATATATGTATAAATCCAGGTCACTACTGATTGATTATATTTACAGACTAATTATCATTAGACTGTCATTTGTTCGGTTTTATACTTTTATGCAATTCGTAATCCTATGTAGATTTATTTAAGAAAATCCTTTATTTACAAGTACGGTAGTTATTTCTTTTACTTTATGTGTACTTACTTAACTGTCTCATTTTTAAGAAATCATTTTATGAATGTTTTAATAAGGTTTCCAGTAATAATGTATAAAGTGCTGAATTCTTTTTTTATATCTACTTACATTGCTTAGCAATTAGTATAATATTATGTAGTTAAAATATCGTGTTTACTTCGAGTATTACATTTTTGTAAATTAAGTGATATGAATTTAATAAGAAACATTGTCCAGATTTACTTTGTTCTTAAAAGGCTGTGTTTTGCATTTTATTCAAGTGAGATGAAATGTTGAAATCTCATATATTTTAAATTCGTCAAGTTTGGTCAGTGAAGTTGACTGAACCGATTTGATGGTGAAAAGTTCCAAAAAATATTTTTTTTATTTTCCTTTTTATATTATTAGCAAGAATTCTTTATGACCTATTTTAAATAAGTATATTATTTTTATTGTACGTGTCTCGTTCCTTAAACTGTTCACGTAGTAGGTACCTGATTGTTTTCTTTTTTCAGCTACGCAAGTACTAAGATTACTTCCGTTTTACGTATTATTACTATCGATCAAATTATGTATGCTTATTTGAAATCTTACTTACCGGCTAAGGTCCAAACATAGTAGATTGGTGTTACAAAGTAGAGTGCTTTTTGGATGTTAATGCTACATGAATTCACTAAGTAGATATGGTTTGCAATATGGCATTATAGGTGAAGGCCAGTGTTGATATGTTATACAAGTTATATCAAATATAGAATTATTTAAACCCCTGCCGTTTTATTTTTCCGACCAGTGAGAAACAATTTACAAATATCCAATATCCACATGGTTAAAATGAGTATAGCAAACATGAAGACAGCAAAACATCTTTTTAAAAGCAAGGAAATATTTCCATTTACAATAATATTTGAGACCTCCGGCACTTCTGTAACATGGACTGTCTCATCTACGATTAACGTGGATGATGTATCCGATTTGTGGTAAGTAGTACGCCGAAAGAGGACCAGCCATTGAAGGCGCGCACCTTGCTTCTCGCCTAACAAAACACAATTGTCTCACGTCGGTAGTATTGATGCATAACGCTTCCGTCATACCCAGTTTTTGTTGAGGCGTTTTAAGTTGTATAGAATCCGAAAGTTGATTTTTCATGGATTCATAATCTCTTCTCGATTTATACTTATCTATGACTGCAAGCTTCAAGCTTGTCCACATCCAATTCCATCCTAATTTCGCCACTAAAGGCTTCTGTTGCCTTTAGTGGCATCATCAAGTCAAGTCAATCTTTTTATTTCACATAGGCCTACATGGGCACTTGTAAAACGTCAGAAGCTAGTGCACGGTTCCAAATTGACATCAACTGCTATTGGTTAAGGATAGAGTGTCAGATCCTTCTTAACAGGGGCGTAGCTACCGCCGTATCTGCCGTATCAATTATACTGGGCCCCCGCGATACAGGGGCCCCGGCCTAGGCAAAAATTCGCAACACATCCACAAATAGGGCAGCTAAGCCTCTGAAGGACTTTTGATACGGGGCCCCTGTGGAACTAGCTACGCCACTGCTTCTTAACCGGTAGCCTAGGCTTCAACCACCCAGCCAAGTGGGTTCAAGGCGAAATGAAAACTACTGCTCACTCCTGGACCTGATCAGAGGCCTTGGATAGCGACATCAGAGAAATACTTAAGAGTTGTATCAGGTTTGTACAACTTCAGCACCCCCATGAGCAATGTATGGAATATCATAGGTGGTCCTTATTAGGTACCTATTTTGGTAGCACGTTGACAGATCTCTTCGATAACGACGACCGTGTGGGTAATGTGATTAATGAGGAACAGTTTCTTAGAACCGCGGGACCCGATTCTGCATTCGGTCTGAGAAGTAGTTTTACTTCATAAGGTAGGTAAGTATCTTCATTTCCACAGAGCAATTAAGTAATTTTACCTGATTAACTACGACAGGGTAGGTATGTAGTAAGTAGCCTATTCCTTTGTTTATCACCATCTTTCACACTTATTCTTGTAAAGCCGGGTGCAGACTGCTATAAAGTCATATGCAATGTTAGGTACACGCAATGAAAGAATTTGCCGTCCAAATTTTCGTAATGTATCAAGCTATGAGTAGATATGTAAGTAGGGACGTATATGTTCGGTTCGTATACGCGCTTCGCACACACTTACGAAATGCTCCTCCATACATGTTACCTTGCATGTAGGGTTAGCATATCTCAGGATTTTTGAACTCTTCTCAGGACTGCGGCCGGACTTTCCAACTCTCGTGAAATCTCAGGATTTTTAGAATTTCCAACAAAATACAGCTTGCAACTTAAAAGAAAAATAATAAAAAAAAAAATGAAACTCACTTAACCAAAGGAAGATCAGGTAGGTAAAGTGCGCTGACGCTGCCACCTCCGCTGTGCAGTGTATGAAAACGATAATAGTACCTACGCGCCAAACAAGTTGAACTGAAATGGCAATTGTTGATATAGGTAGTTACGAGCAGAACTACAGATCCCCGCTCAGCGTACATTTCAAAATCAAAATCAGCAGTTACTTCCCATTGAAGGTCATAGTTCAATTTATGTGCCGCGAATAATGTATTTTCGGAGCTGTAATAATCTCAGGGTTTTTCGATAAAAATCAGGCCTTATCTCCGGGCTTTTCATTTTTTTCATCTGGTAACCCTATCTGAATGTTACGTTACAGCTTTTAGCATACCCGTGATATAGGATTTAGGATCGTTGAGGGCTACTGCTGCGTAAAGCGGAAATCGCAGCAGTATAAAAGTGCACCGACCACGCCCCGCGCCGCTTTTACTACGTAATAATACATTAAAGTTCTCCTTCGATATGACTACATGCACGCTGTTAAAGTTAAACTAGTGACACTGTGCAGGAAATAATCTGGTAATTCCGCCATGGGGACCGTAGCGAACTACACCCGCGACCGATGCCCGCGCTGACTTGTCTTCTTGATATAAATGGTCACTAAAAAATAAGCTTGGACAATATTATGTAAAAATTATTCAATTGGCGTTTTTTCAATCATTAAGAAATCAGCTTCTAATCCTAATAGGCTAGAACTATTTATTCTATTATGTTAAAATAGAATATAAATTATCTAAGTATTTTAAAAATTGTGAACATATGTTCAGTGAATCACTGACAGTGATTATTCACATTAGCTAGTTAACAGATAAACTTTAGTTCTAAAACTAGAAATAAATTATTTTAATTGAAAATTGATTATGAAATGAAAACTCCTTAAAAGTTTATGTATTACATTATATATTTTCTAATCACAGTGCTGAGACACTTATAACACAGGCAACTAATACATAATTTAGTAATTGATTTATTCATGTATTTACTTCTTGGGTACAGCGTGAGAGAAGATGGTGTGGCCTACACCGACCAGGCCAACAACGCAGAGAGCCATGGTCAAGCGGTACAGGATCCCGTCCAGGGGACCACCCTTCAGGAACACGGGGACATCATCTTCTTTCTGAAATGCAACAGACAATAAAAAGTTGTAGACACTGCAATACAGAATAATAATAAGAGTGAGATAGTGGGTTATGTGTTTCATAATAAGTTGGGACTTGATAATGTTTATGTGAATTGATATTTCTTACCTAACCAATGTAGCAGAGATTATGACAATAATTCTAAAATTTTATGGAAGTTAAAATCTATGGTATGGTAGAAACTTGATAAGTTAACCTTTCAAATACCATAACTAGAGACAAAAGAAAAATAATAGGTCTGAACACCGGTGTTCGCTTAGGGCTCACAAGTTAAATAAGTTATTGTTAAAACTGCTTTACAAAAGAGAATGATACGTTTATTATGATAATGATACGTTTAAATGATACTTTTGTGAACATTATAAACTGTGTCTACACAATAGGTAATTTTTTTCCTTTCAATATGTCACAACTTAATCATAACAAATAACTTGAGTGTTGATGTTACTGGACACATATTTAAGGTTAAAATAACTTATTATATCTCTACATTTTAGAGATTAACCCTTCAAATACTGTAATTAGAGACATAATAGAAAGACAATAGGTGTGCGAACACTGGCATATGCCGAGGGCTCAAGATTTCAATAAAACCAAAACAAAAGATAAAAATTATGAATAGATATTCATTTCACAACCATACATTTATAGATTGTTTAGCGAGTACTTGAAAATGATAATGGTAGATATAGAGATTAATAGTAAGATTAAATGCTTATTTAGGTTTACAGGACAAGGAATGCCATTATGTTGTAGAACATAGACTGTATATTTATTTAGCACAATGGATACTTCAAAAATAGTTATGCAGTATAATTGAAGTATAATCTAATAATTACCTGGAACTGCTTCTGTTGCTGACGGATCTTCTCCGACAGAGGAGCGTAGGGAGTGTTGGTGCCAGGGATCAGCTTCCTGGAGCCGGGAGCTGCGCAAGCATCGACGACAGTCGACATGTGCGAAGTGTTGTACTGGATGGTCGGTGGTTCCACCCGTTGCAAAGCAATAGGGGCCTACATACAAGGAAAATTATCTATTAAGTAAGGGAGCACCGAGAGATAAAAACGTAACCAAAGTTTTTTGGTATCAACTTACCACAGGGAAAAGTGGACTCTGCAAGTGGGTTGAGGCCACCAGCCTTCCAGTTACTCGGCTTAGTTGATGGTACATTTTGTCGGAGGGAGAATCTACTTTATTTTAAACCTGCAAAGTGCCTGAAAATCGAGCGATTACGAAACAAGTAGTTATCAGGATCGTTTTGAAATGTAGTTCTTTAGAAACGTGATGTCCTAATGTCAAAACTTAAGTACTAAAAATAAAATATCTGTCCTTTGAGTATACAAATATATAAATCTGTTTCAATTGTATTTTTATCAAAAATACAAAGATTCTAGTAACACAGATTTATTATACAGAAAATTAAATATTGTCGTAATTGGAAATTATTGATAATATATACAATTACTTTTTGAACGCACGTCGGAATAGTTTCGTTCAGAAATATAGTTTTTAGATTCATGAATCAATAATGTGACTGTGAGGATTACTTAATTAACAGTAAGCGCAATGCTCAAGATACACCCCTATTATTTAGTTAGTAATAAAAAAAAAACCATTTGAGGCACTTGATTGCAAAAAGCGTATAAAAACTTGTAAATGATTTTACAATCTGTTTTAAAAATTATAATGAACTTTTATTTCTGAACGAATAGTACAGCAGCCATATTTCTTTTCTTTTCGACTTTGACAGTTCTTTTACTTAGAGCACGTTTTTAGAAGAAGGTATGTTCGTAAAATAACTTATAAAATTGTGAATTGTGTGTTAATTTCGTGCAAAAGTATATTCTTATGTATTCTCATGTTTAGAGTAATTAATTTCTTGATGTTTACTGTGTCACGCCAGTCCAATATTCGAAATTTAAATCTCCGCGTGGCGTGTCATGTCTGGACATCGCTTGGCATTTGTTTCACCAAAACTTTAGGCCACCTGCCATAAAAAATCCGTAGTTGTTGTTGTAATCAAATAACTCTTATTTTCAGCAACACAATGCAGATCTTCGTAAAAACCCTCACGGGTAAAACCATCACACTTGAGGTGGAAGCCTCTGATACTATTGAGAATGTGAAGGCAAAGATCCAGGACAAGGAGGGAATCCCACCAGACCAGCAGCGACTTATCTTCGCTGGTAAACAGTTGGAAGATGGCCGCACTCTCTCTGACTACAACATCCAGAAGGAATCCACCCTTCACTTAGTACTCAGGCTTAGAGGAGGTAAGGTTTCATGTTAAATTATTCACTTGGTGAATGGGATATCGTTTATGATTTTATTATTATGTACTAACAAGATGTACTTTTCAGGTACCATTGAGCCTTCCCTGCGTATCTTGGCCATGAAGTACAACTGTGACAAAATGATTTGCCGCAAGTGCTATGCTCGCCTCCATCCTCGTGCTACCAACTGCCGCAAAACCAAGTGTGGTCACACCAACAATCTGCGTCCCAAGAAGAAGCTGAAGGATTAAATTATTTTACTACTTGCAGTTGCAAAATGCATATTATTTCCATCTTCTAATTTGCAAACCACATTAATTAAGCCAAAATTAATAAAAGTGTAACAACTAACTTATTCCGTTTTATTTATTGACATCAAGGTTTATGACATAGTTCTTACAAAATCATGTGTAATCGGGGTCCTGGCAGTGTGGGATTTGTGCCTTATGTGGTCGGCCTCCTATTGCTAGCATTACTGCTTCATAGGAGCACTCAATGAAATGGTCAGTAATACTAAGGCTTTGCTGGCCTTCCTCGAGGTGCTGGGGTGGATCGAATGACACATTTATCCCACCCGTACGCAAAATACGCGCTTTAGTCGTGGAGTCTCGGACACCGCCCGATATACCATACTATTCATAGGAGTCGACTGCCTGCCACTCCTCGTCCCGGACCATGGCCTCTACCCAGGTCCGGCGCGAGAGATCGCCGCCGCCGATAGCCCAAGGAGGACACTGCAATGCTCTTCCTAAGTGGGGCACTACTACCGTATGCTCCTCCGTGTCTTTTGGGCGGTCCACACAGTGGCGACACCCGGGCACCTCTTACGCACGAATCCGCTGCAAGAACCTCCCGAACTTGCCATGTCCAGTGAGGACCTGCGTCATGTGGAAGGTGAAGACACCGTGAGGTTTCTAGCCACTCCTCAAGGAGGGACGCCGGGATTATGAGTGCGCTGACGTCATTCTACCATCATGAGATCCCGCCGGAGCTCTGTCCGCCATACAACGACGTTTACGCAGGGCGGATGCTTGTCTAGGCACCCGTCGCGTGGCCACGCGCAGGCCATGGATAGTTTTCGTGGACCCACGAAGGAGGCAGTGTCGCTAGTTCAGCTAGTTCGGTGTGCATGTACAGTCGTGTTGATGGAGAACTTATTACATACGTAGCTCAACGTCGACGACTAGCAAAAAAAAAAGGCAACTAGTAGGCCCGTTAAATGAGTCGACTATTTTGGTGCGGGCGTCCGTCACACGCAGAGTAGGTACTTGACCTGGAGCGCAGGTGTGTGGCGCGGCTAGCCTAAACGGAGCAATTTTGTATGAGACTGCAGGCTCCCGCTTTACGTACGATGCCCGTAGTTAAATCTAGGTAAAGTAAAAACGTAATATAAAATTATCAGTAATAGGTAGGTCTTAGATAAAAAAAAAACTGTTTCTTTTAATATTTCCTTATGATTTTTCCTTCATGGCTTAACCTAACCAATTTCTTCGATTTATCGATGTTTAGTTGGCACGGGTTTGATCTTGAGTAGGTGTTTTAGATACGAGTTCATGATCTTTCCTGACTGAAATAACCACTCTATTTTATTAGCTGCCCTTTGGTGAATGATCCCGTAGCCAGCAGATTCACAATATAATTATGTTTATACGCCACAACATTTTACCTATGCTTGGCGCTCTGGGTGCACTGAGAGGGTGAGGGCCTTGTAATCTTGTTGGTCTATACATAGGTGGTTTGTGGGTCTGACTGCTATGCCGGAAGTAGTGGGTTCGATTCCCACCCAAGACAAATGTTTGTGATGAGCGCTATCATTTGTTCTGTGTATGTAATCATTACATACGAGTACCTAGTATAAAATAAAGTTGAGCGTCCCTATGTATGCTTATATCTTTAAAAGTACGCAACGGATTTTAATGCGGTTTTTTTAATAGATAGAGTGATTCAAGAGGAAGGTTTATGTGTATAATACATGCATAATATCTTTAATATCAGTACCCGTGCGAAGCTGGGGCAGGTAGCTAGTTTATCTATAATATGTACAATTTAAGAAATTAAACAAATGCTAATAAAATGTTTTTGTATAATTTGTGTAAAATAAATGCATCAACAATTTCAACTTCTTACATTCTATTATTGCCAAATGTAATGTCACTTGGTAGAAGGCACAACCATTAGAATGGGCTTGGCTTTATGTACTTTTAGGGCCAAAGCTGCGTAAAGCGGGGACACGCGCGGGCATCCGTCGAGCCCCCGCGCGATGACCGCAACGGGCCCCGTCACGGACGCAGTCCCTATATTGTATCACTAATTCAACTATAATGGTGTGCATGTACAGTCCTGTCGATGGAGAACTTAATATCTCACGTGGCAATACAATATTGGTTATTACCAATTTCAAGCACGCGTCATGTTACTTTCCCGTCATTTACATAAGGTAAACGCATATTCATAATTACATGTAGCAACTATACTAATAGCTTGCGCAGGTTAATAAGTGGAAATGATTCTGTTAACTTTTATACATATATTCTATTTTGCTACAAACTTATCAAATAAAAATATCATACTAGAATAACAGATTCAATCATTAAACACTATTTATAAAATAATAAATGCTACTTATATCTAAATCTGGACGGATTCATAATATTCACTATAATTGCACAATGTTGCAACAAAATTGCATTGTAGAATTCTATACCATGCCGAAATGTACAACTTTGATTTTCGGCGGCTTTTGCGTTGCGTTTTCTGAAAATAGGATTTATATAAAATTAAATGAAGATACGATATATTGAAAGAAATAACTTTGGTGCAACGAGTAATATAGGTGAATAAGTAGGGACATGCTTTGATGAAGAATGACACGATACCTTATGACACAAATCATGCAAAACAAACTCGATTTTCTTCAACAATTTCATTATTAATGCCCGAGTACAATTTAGACTGCTCGGCAATTAAATGGCACAATTAGTACGGAGTAAAGACCACATCACGATATTTAAAGTCCATACAATAAGCGAAATTATAAAGCGACATGATTTTTAAACTACTTACTACACAGGCAATACACAACATATTTTGTACCCATTATAATTGACTTTTAAGGGACCAATCCAAAAACCGCGAAAAAAGAAATGTAATGTTTGTGCTCTAAGAATCAAGGCATACGATGCGTTGTGGCGCCGCACCGCAAATATTTCGTCGAATCGGCGGGCACACAAGCTACGCCACCCTTCTCGTACTACCCTCCGATTGGTCGAAATATTTGGTGCGTGGTCCTAAGTTACCTAATCCATCTCTTTAATAGTTTTTCAAAGAGGTGGGCCTTTGAAAAACTAGGTAATTTAGAGCACCAACATGGTGAGTGCGAACATACTTGTTTGGAGCACCAGATTTTTTCTTATGACGGCTGGTCTCATAGCAAAAGTTATTCATAATGACATAAACAAAATGACCATGTAAAAGGTCTTGACTTTTTTTCAGGTAAACCTTGTAACTCTCTACTCAGTAATGCTGTAGTAGCCAGTAATAAAATAACGTGCAGAGTCGCGTGCATCACAAATGAATGAGGTGCAAATGACAGACGGTGGCATGCGTGCATCACACTTCAACGTAGTCGAGCGTAGTACCGGCTGGTGGGACGTGGGGCACGTGCGATGCGTGCGACACGTGTGCTGCGTGCGACACGTGCGGCGCGTGCGACACGTGCGCAGGAGCGGCCGGGGCCTGTGGTTGCTGCGGGGTGAAGGCGGTGAGGTACTTGTGAGGCGGACACAGCGGCAAGCTCGCTGCTAACTCCCGTGATGGCTCCGGAGATACGCGGGATTCCTGCTGAGCAATCGAATAGCGAATATAGACGATATCTCTTACATTACTTGTTAGCTTGTCTGTAAGAACTAACTTTTAACTGTGGATGACTACATGAAATCTAAGTGGAGTATTTGCAATAACTCTTAGCGATAATGTTGCTTCTAATAGTGAAATAATTTCGAAGTTAATGTTTCGAAAGGTACTGGTTTTGATTTAGAAATCAGTACATCCAGCCATGACCATTTCATCATCATCATCATCTGCCTTTTTTAATGTTCCCACTGCAGGGACACAGGCCTCCTCTCTCTAGGAGAGGGAATGGGCAATAATCCACCACGCGGGCCCAGTGCGGATTGGTGGATGTCACATGTCTTCGCATTTTTGGTTCTAGGACATGCCGGTTTCCTCACGATGTTTTCCTTCACCGTTTTGAGAGCAGTGGTGATGAAATATATACACAAAGTAATGCGCCTGGCTGGATTTGAACCCGCGACCTACGACTCGTAAGTCGGGGCCGTTACCACTCGGCCACCACTGCTCAGTCGGGGCCGTTACCGCTCGGCCACCACTGCTCAATGGCATGATCAACGACATGACCATTTACAAAGATGTAAACAGGCAATTGTATCTCTTTAAAATGAAGTAACTATAGTATACGATAAAGAAGATATTTTTAACAGTTACTTGGAGTTCAAACCCCTTTTCTGTTAAAAACACAATATTTAATTTGCAAACTTTTGACTTACCGAAACAACGGCGATGGTAACGGTATCCGAGAATTTAACTTTATTCCTTTCACCTGAACGATTCCCTTGTTTCTCTGGGAGATCACTGTCCATGCGATACGTTCTGTCCTTCAAGCTTGTACTGGGATGATAATTATTGTTATTTTGATAACGATATAACGTGTTAGGCGCTTCTTCTCTTAATTCTGTTTGGTATAAGTGTTTGAAGTGTGTAGATGCCATTCGTTCGTCGTGTGGTCGAGGCATTATGTCGACAACTGTGTGGGTAGGTTTGACGGGAGCTTCACTGATCGTCAGTAGCTTGTGTTTCGGCGCGCTATAATTCGACAGTACGTCCATACTATGCCATCGTACGCTTTGTGAGTTTCGTATCGGCTTCGGATAGTCTCGGTAAGAATCGTCTCGCACGTCGGTGGTCCATATCGTGTTGTCTCTTTCTAAGTATTGGTGCAGGTTAAGTCGTATGCTATTGGTTGACATAGTCTCTGTGTGCGTGATGGGCACCTGCATCAGTGTGGGGTGGTTCGGTAGCGACACGCGGGGTAAGGGGGGAGGTTTCGTCTTGACAAGCTCTGATGACACGCTTGCTTCTTCTTCGGATCCAGTGTATGAATGTGAACTGCAGCTCGAACATGTTTCTGAACATTCGGACTCTGAAATTGGGAGGAATACAATTCGGTTATATGGATTACTTGTCGATAGAATGTAGCTCGATACAATATGATAAAGTATCGACTTATTTTTGTTAAACCAAGATAGTTCCGGCTGCCCAGCGAGCGTCCATGAACAGGTCCCAGGCCGCCAGGTCACCTGCCAAGCGTAACGTCAACTAACCGGGAGTGTTATCAGCGTAATGTAGCGCTAGAGCAGCCGCCTCGCTGGCGAGGTCGGCGAGCGCACGGCGCGCGGCTGCCCAGCGCGCGTCCATGAACAGGTCCCAGGCCGCCAGGTCTACTGCCAAGCTTAACGCCTTCTCAATGCGACCACGCCTGCACAACGGTACATTTTATTAGCAAGTAATAATCTGTTTATCATAACACGTTATTATTCTGCATAGTTAGTTAATTTCTTTGAATCTTACAGCAAAAAAATTCATACTACAGACTTGAATCATTCGTTATCGATTAATAATCTTGGTCACTTGATATATTTGTCCAAGTATTCGTGTTGTTCGCGCAATATCAAACGTGTATGTCTTATTTTTTAAGGCCTGAACCGTGCGGGCATCGGTCGCGGAGAGGGAGAGGCTTCTCCCACGCTCGTACATCGTTGCTTGCTTTCGTACGGCGGTCCATGACGGGCGGTTTCTAGAACCACGTTAGCGTGACTACTAGCGTATACAATCAGAGGGTGTCAGTCACGGGCGCTTTATACACGTGGGCCAATTAGTAGTTTAAGGCTTGAAGTTTTATGGTAGGTTTACACGCTTGCCAAGCCTCGGCCAACCGCCATTGTGTTTACGGGGTTTCCCCATTTAGGTATACAATGGCTACATAATGGCGATTGGCCGAAGCTTGCCAACACTTGGCAAGCGTGTAAACTTACCATTAGAGTTAATTTTGTTGTGTGGGATGTGGGTTATGGGAAACTATAATCTTTAAATTTTTTGACAGTTTCGATCAATCAACGAACGATCACTCTTGCAAGATGAACGTTAGATAACGATCAATCTCGCAAGATTGTAAACTGTGATATAAACACATTGAATAAATAATCATGGCAGCATATTTACTGCAATAAAAACTGTAGAATTATCAAGCGTAAGTGAATGCCTAATTAACTTCATGGTTGAAAATAAATAAAAAGTAGGTAAGTTAGTACCTGAGCAGATGATGGAAGAACTTCCTGGCGAGATCGTGCACGGGTGGTGCGTAGCGCGCGGCGGGCGGCGCGTGCGGCGCGCACGGCGACAGGTACGCGCCCAGCGCGCTCTGCGCCACCGACTCCGAGCTGTGCGCCTCTGTGGGCCGGAATGGACATCATCACTATATCCATCCATGCACATTTGCACAACTAAGTTTCTCGGTTTTTTTTTTATGTTGGGCAAAAATCATCCAATGACGAATCCCGCTCTTGGGTGGAGCAGGAAACAGTGTCAGACTCTTACTGACTAAACACCCTACCCCGTTCCTTCTTTGCCCTTCGCACTGGGGCCAAGCCTTCCTTTCAGAAAGAGACCCTGGGCCCCAATAGGCTTCAACCCTTTTACAGAGTCCCTACGGTTGCTGACAGCTCCTTGAGGCGCGCGGGAACAGAGCGCGCCGTCGACGACTTGGCTTAGTCCGGACTGTTACCAGACGATCGGACGGCGAGCTACTCATTTCTCGCCGTCCGCAAGCCTGCGCCTACGGTGGCCGGAAATCGGGATCAGAATCTCGGCGGCGTCTAGGGCGTGTGCGCCTTTGCCTTATGCGGTCGGCCTCCTCCTTGAAGTTTCTCGGAGTTCACATAGATAACCTGAAGTGGCAAACCCACATCGAATTCCTATGCAAAAAAAAAAATCCCAATCATCTTACAGGCAGGTAAAGCCTGTAAGATGATTGGGATTTTTTTTGACTATCCAAAAAAGTGAGCTTCCCCTCACTACTTGTCGCATACCATGGTTATGTAGTTTCCAGGTTAAGATATGCAATAATCTTTTGGGGCAATGTCAAAAGAAATGCTTCCGTGCTATGTGTGGTCTGAAAAAAAACTGACAATTGCAAAGAATACTTCAAAAAACTTGGTTTACTTACAGTTCCATCAATTTATATTCTAGAATCAGCTCTATTCATAAAACAAAACTCAACATTATTTACATTAGAATCTGGATCTCGTAATAGAAGTAGATTACATAATAACGTTAGCAGGAGATTTAAAACCACATTGTATGAAAAAGTGTATTCAATATGGCCACTAAAATTTATAATAAAATTCCAAAAAATATAAAAGACATTGAGAATATAAATATTTTTAAACATAAACTGTATAATTTTTTGATGGAAAATTGTTACTACTGTCTTATTGATTTTCTGTCAAACTAGGCAATAATTTCCTAATTTTCGATCCTCATCTCTTTTGTTTTGTTATTGTGCAATATTAGTTGTGTTTGTTTTTTTTTTCTATTTGTATGCCCTGTGTGGCGGATCACAGCATGAACACAATAAATGATTTGATTTGAAAAAAAAAATGCTAATGTACCGATATATTTAATACACTAGCTGTGCCCGCGACTTCGTCCGCGTGGAATAGTTATTTTGGGCATCATATTTATTTTTGCAAACAACCTCCTCAGCTTTTTAAATTATATCTGTTACCCACGACTTTGCCCGTGTCAATTTCTGTTATTATTTTGTTTTTTCGACAATTTAATTTTTAAAAGAACATAATTATCTAAAAGTACTTCATAGAGCTACCCCCCCCCCTTGGGCACGCCATAATCTCGGCAGTAAGTCCCTTCTTTGAGGCGTGGTTGGATAGACATCACGGTGTCCTCACTTGCGCATGACGCAGGTTCTCACCGAACATGGCAAGTTCAGGAGATGCGCCGGATTCTTGATGAAGAGACGCCCGGGTGTCGCCACTGTGTGGCCAGCCCGGAGGACACGCTGGAAGTGTGCCCCGCTTGGGAAGAGCATCGCTGTGTCCTCGTGGGGGTGATCGGCGGCGGCGACCTCTCGCGCCGGGCCTTGGTTCAGGCCATGGTCCACAGCGAAGAAGAATGGCAAGCGGTCGCCTCCTTCTGCGAAGCAGTACCTAATGCTCGTAAAGGAGAAGGCCGACCGCATAAGGCAAGGGCAACAGCGCCTTCGCCGTAGCCGTCGTCTCCGCGATCTCGTCGATATCCGGCCACCGTAGACGCTGACTTGCGGACGGTGAGCAATGGGTAGCTCGCCGTCCGGTTGTCTGGTAACAGTCCAGACCGAGACCAAGTCGTCGACGGCGTGCACTGCTCCCGCGCACAGCAAGGTGTTATCAGCAAACTGTGGGGCCCTTCAGGGTCGAAGCCTCTTGCAGCCGAGGGCTGGTGCGAAAGCGTTATACCGGGGCTCTGGGAGTAAGGCAAGGAAGGCACGGGGTAGGTTGTTTAGTCAGTAAGAGTCCGACACTGTTTCCCGCTGCGCCCAAGAGCGTGATTCGTCATTGGATGATTTTTATCTACCATAAAAAAACCCCTCCGCGCCGCCCGCAAGCAACCCCTCACCTCGCCCGCCGGCCAGGCGCAGCGTCATATTTTGCATGCGGCGCGTGTGAATTTTATATCGGAGTTATTTTAAAATTGTAATATCTTCTAAGATGTTCATTGAAAATAAGTGATGTCAAAGACAATTTTGTTCACAATTACATGCTCTTAATCAACAACACATTTATTTGGATAAAGTTTAATATTATTAGGTTGATACAACTCTAACAAATAATTGGTAATAATGCATTAATTTCGGCCAAATTTGATTCCCATAAAAACGGTTCTAGTGAGTTAATCTTAAAAGATAGACATATACTGTCGCGGACATTTTTTTAGATCATTTTAAGAGGAATAATTCTTTCATACATATTTTTTTCGTATCTTGAACCGTTTTCGCAGCGCACGCAACGGAAGCCCTCAAAGATGAATAATTTTCCCCGTTTTTTTCACATTTTCCGTTATTTCTTCGCTTCTATTAGTCGCAGCGTAATGTTATATAGCCTAAAGCCTTCCTCGATAAATGATCTATTCAACACAAAAAGAATTTTTCAAATCGAACCAGTAGTTCCTGAGATTAGCGCGTTCAAACAAACAAACAAACAAACAAACTCTTCAGCTTTATAATATTAGTATAGATTATGCGATGTTCCGTGGACGTGAGTGGCAATATCCCAATGACGTCCACGGTACCCATAACTATTACTGAAAATTGAAGCAATGCTGAAAAAAGTTATGATATTAATGAACATAAGCCTGTAGGCCGCCCGTGCATGACCTCGCCAGAAAGTTCCATCACATATCGCCACAACTGCTCCTACAATATTCGTACTGACGAACATCTTTTTTTATAGACAAACTACTATTACTACACATGGTGTGGAAAATTAACAATTTACTTACACATATTTAAAAAACCAATTCCAGAGCTGCATGAAAATAAAGGATATAGTTAGAAACAGCTATAAGAAACAACAATAACTGATACATTTGAAGATATAATAGTGCTCACCAGTTTTACTCCTCAGTGCGGCACAGACCAGCATGTTGACAGCCCACAGGCACTCAGTACCCTCTCGCTCCCAATCCATGGCACGTAGTAACGCTACAGCATTCGAAGATCGCTTAGTACGGACCCAAGCCTGAAAAAACAATGCAGTTTAAAAACTATTTACAAAATAAATATCATTTATCATTTTATTTATTTATTAGAACTTCATGCAACACAAAGGTATACAGGCGGATTTAAATTTTCCTTTAACGCCATTTATTTATTGTATTCTTCCCTTTATTTTCGTATCGACATGCATTTTTCAATTTTTTTTCGAATTCTAAGACAAAGAGGGAGAGAGAAGGGACCTACCTCTTTCCTCTTTTTTAAAGCAAAGAGAGACAGAGAGAGAGTGATATTGAGTTTTTATGTACATATATGTAATTTAAAAACATGTTTATTTACCGTCAACAATCGGGGGTGTGTAATATGCAAAAGCATAAGTGGCCCACCAGAAAATGTTGCTAGAATAATTGGCCCACCCTGACCGCTTTTTGTAGACAGTAACTGCATCCGTTTTGAATCTCTGAAAAAGCAACAATTATCAATTGTTTTAGACCCAGAACATTTAAATTAATATTTTTTCAGAAAAGTAAAACTGGTAAATTACCGTGAATATGACGTGAGGTCTAGACATTTGGAGTGATGGTGTAGCAAAGAAAGTGCGCGGTCAAAGCATTGTAATCTGCCGCCTTCCTCTGCTGCGATGATCAGTTCATCAGCCCAGCGGATTTCTGTCGCTATCTGAAAATGAAGACTTTTATTAAACTCTTGAGCACCAAGCGAACGCTTTTGCACACCTATTGTTTTCTATTATGTCTTTAATTACGGTATTCGAAAGGTTAACATCGAAATTTATTTAGGATTCAGCTGAGGAAATTGTAGTAGAATGCTTTTTATACCACAAGGGATCACAGGTGTGATTTTATGTCTTAGAACACTTTACATATTAACTAAGAAAGTTTTTATCAACGGCGGATCCAGGGGGGGGGGTCATGGGGGTCATGACCCCCCCCTGAGCTGGTTCCAGGACCAGGACTTAGATGGACTACTAATTGAATATAATGATTCTATTTATATATTTGGCACAATACAGATTTTACGTAACTACATGCTACCTTAAGCTAAGCAGACTTCTGAGCCACGTGAATGATTTGCGTTTTAGCTTAAACACGGGCACGCCAGCCGACCAAGACCATCGCTGGGGAGGGCCGACGGCTTCTTTGAGCTGGGTCTCCACGCATAGGAAACTGCTGAAGCCCAGACTGCTGCGGTGCTACCACTGCTAGGGGGGCCTATTGCGCCGCAGTGTGCAAAATGGATCGCAGTGACCACTGCTATCAGTGTTGTAAGCCCGGGCACAAGGCTGCAGAATGCTGTGCTACGATGCACGGCTACGCATGTGCGGCAGCAGGCAAACAGGCTCACCACCACACTGGGAGCAGGTCCTGCAATCCCTCCGCCAAGGCCAAGGGTAAAGTCCGAAGACCCACTCCGGCCAAATCAACCGCTCAGGATCTGTTGATAGCTGACTGGGTGCAGGTCTTAAGTGGCTCGGTGACAGTAATTTCGTCGGCTGCCACCGGTACCTCGTCCCTCGAGGCCGTCACGAGGGAACGGGGTTGCGTGGCAGCACGGTTCGCAGACTTAGCAGTGGTAGGCATCTACCTGTCCCGAATAGATCTCTCACTGATCTCCACGACTCCCTTAGAGAGTGAAATGCCTTCGTCATGGGATTTGATTCACTCCCTGTAGTCGTTTGCGGGGAACTCAATGCCACGTACTTGGTCTGGGGTTTCCAGCTCAGGAACTAACGGGGCCGATGCTGAAGGACTGGGTTCTGGAGACAGGCCTGGTCCTCCGAAACTGGGGTTCTATCGCCACGTGTGTGTGGATGCAGGGCGAGTCCGTGGTGGTAAAACGTTCGCTAGCCCCACTTTAAAACCACGTGCTGTCGACTGACGGGTCATGGAAGGGAGGGTGACGTTCTCGAACCACCGGTAGGTACACCTGGTTTGACGTCTCCACCCAGACCTCAACTGCGCTGGCCCAACAGACCGTGTGGAACAGGTGGTAAAGGGTGGCGAAAGTTATCTTTGCCCGGAGCGACTAAATAGCTAAATCGGGCCCTGGACATACCTCTAGCTGTTATGACAAATCAGTCACCACAGTTATGAAATATAAATAGGCTGCCTCATTCCGTGCATGATAGTGCTTCTCTGGATGTCTTCAAGAGAAGATGGCAATATGTACGTGTATATATACAAGTTATTATGTGTTAAGTTTTTCAAGTGTATAATAAAGAATAAATAGTAGTAGGATGAAACCCATTGGAAAAGGAAGAAAACATAACAAAAATTTATGGAAAAATAAATTACGGTCGATCTGAGGTCGGGAAGTGGATGGGTGTGCGGTTTTAAGGTTAAAAAATGGTTTATCTCGATTTCCGGCAAAATTGCTAGTTCTATGGAAAAAAGTCTAATGGCAAACTTGTAGGTCATAAAAAGATCTATCATTTTTGTATTGGCACTTTTTTCACTTAATCTCAAAATCTATGTGAAAAGTCCAAAAAAACGAGATTTTTGTTTTAATTTTTATATTCTTTAAATTTAAATTACATTTTATTCAGAAAGTTTGGTGAAAAGTTACCTTTTCATGTCCCAAACTTACTGTATTTTTTTTTATTTAAAATATTCATATTTGCTCTGTATTTTGACTTAACATCAGAAAATTAGCCTGTTTTTCAATCGAAAAATCTCACGTCGAAATATGTAATTCTTTAAAAAAGTTTGTTGGCATCCTATTCACCGAAATCTTTACTTTTTGATGGTGTATAATAAAAATACATGACTACAGTAAATTTTCTCAGAAAATGCAAAAAAAGTAAAAAAACTCGAATCAGAAATTTCTTTTGTTTAATCATTATGTACTGAGGTATTTATTAAAATTTACACCTTCATTTCTAGAAAAACGTTAGATTCCATATTACAGTGATAAAAAAAAATCGCAAACCCACAAAACTTAATTATTGCAAAAAAAAACCATGCAAAAATGTTCTAATGTTCTTAAAAAATAATTATGAGATTTAAAGGGGATTCATGTCCTTTTGTGCAGTAAATACGCTGTCTTATTAAGTTTTAGCTTCGCTTTAGTCAAAGTTACTTATATCAATTATAATAATAATACGTTAAAATACTATAATCTTGATAATCACAAGCCTCATAATACCTTATCTTACATATTAATCACTTATCCATTAGTTTTTGTCTCTTTGATGGCATTTCTTCATGGTTAGATCCGATAACCTTACAATTTCATCATCTAAATCATAAACTTCCTCGTAGGTTTGTTCTTCCACATTGGAGCATTATAATATATAAGCGTATGATTTGCTAAAAGCACATTATATGTAGATATTATATTACTTCCATTCTAATTCTCACCAAAATTCTATTATTTTCTGTGCAAGAACTTTGGCAACAAAGACTGTGACATGAAAATATCATATTTTAGATTCGGTTGAACCTAAATTATAGTAGTATATTTTGATTTAATTTTTTTTTGTTTATCAATGTAACGTGGAATCTTCCGTTTTACAAGAAATTAAAGTGTAAATTTTAATAAATAGCTCATATGATCGGATTGGAGTTTTTTTAACTTTTTTGCATTTTCTGAGAAATTTACTGAAGTCATGTTTTTTTTACACCATCAAAAAGTAAAGATTTCGGTGAATAAACTTTTTTTAAAAATGACATATTTTGACGTGATATTTTTTGATTGAATAACAGGCTGATTTTTCGATGTTAAGTCAAAATAATGAGCAAATATGAATATTTTGAATAAAAAAAAATACAGTAAGTTTGGGACATGAAAAGGTAACTTTTCACCAAATTTTGTGAAAATAAAATAATTTTTAAAGAAGATAAAAGTTTAAATAAAAAAACTCGGTTTTTTACTTTTCACATAGATTTTGAGGTTACCTATGTGAAAAAAGTATAAATACAAAAGTGGTAGATCTTTTTAAGACCTACAAGTTTGCCATTAGACTTTTTTTCATAGAACCAGTAGTTTTAGCAGAAATCGAGATAAACCATTTTTTACCCTTTAAAACCGCACACCCATCCACTTCCCGACTTCAGATCGATTGGAATTTATTTTTCCTTAATTTTTTGTTATATTCGCTTCCTTTTCCAATGGGTTTCATTCTACTACTATTTTGTTCCACTTTTTTTCATTTTAAATGCTATTTGCACTGGACTATTACGTATGTATGTACATTAATAAAATACCTACTTTTTACTTGCATCTATTGTTATCAAAATTAAATTATAAGTGATTACGACTTTGTGACCCCCTCCTGGGGCCAAAGCTGGATCCGCCCTTGGTTTTTATAGAGTTATTTGAGGGCGGCTCTTCGACTACCTATCTCAAGTTATATTAGTATGTATTAGTTAGTATGTCTAAGATACGATAAACCGACATTTGACCACTACTGAATTCTAAAAATAAGTACATATTTATGTCAAGAGCGAATAGCTTTTATCTAGGCAAATGTGGTCTATCGTCGACTACATCGTCACTTAAGAGGCCGGTTTGGGACGATTTATCCATTCAAACGTAATACCAAAATCATTTGCAAGTCGAGCATATTTCAACCATATTATGGTGATATTTGGATTTAGACAATATTTATCTAGGTTCCCAGATCTTTATTTTTTTAAAAAGCTTGTTTAAAGCTTTTTTGGATAAATCGTCCCGAACGCCGGCCTCTTAATATTAGGAGAGATAGTGGTCAAGAGCGAGCTTGACCTATCTCACCTGAACCCCTCCACTCCACCTATCAATAAAATAAAAAGAAATCTGCTTGTTGTACAAACTTACAAATCCAGCTCTAGTAGTATGCGTAAGGCCGGCCACACAGTGCACGACATGCAGCGAGCCGTCGATACACGCGATTAATAGTCGCGAGTCGCACGGCGCGCGGCGCACAACGCGCACGGGCGTCGACAACGACACGTGCGTCGCACTGTCGCGCCCGTTTGACAGTTTAGTCGCACGGTCTTCCGGAGTCACCTCGTAGCGTAACCAGTCTAGGTTGACGCCGTTCTGAAAAAGAAGTCATCATCATCATTTCAGCCGAAAGACGACCACTGCTTGACATAGGCCTCCCCCAATCAATGTCGCCATATTCATTATGGTTAGCGGTCCTGTGAAAAAAAAGTAATGTAGGTTATTTTAGAACTTGGTTTGATGGGCACGCTAAGTTCTAAAACCAAGTCCTAAATTACACATGTGATAAAAATATAGGACCGACTTTAGTATCTTGTAAATCAACTGATTTGACTACTATAACGTCACAGCCAGGTTAGATAGCTAGGGTGAGCATAAGTCATTTTTTTTATGATTCGTAAACAAAAAACAAAAATTTTCAGAATCTTCAACTCCACTTTTTGATGCGGTTTTTTTTAATAGATAGAGTGATTCAAGAGCTTCCTCTTGAACTGTTTATGTGTATAATACATGCATAATATATTCAATATTAGTACCCGTGCGAAGCTGGGGCGGATCGCTAGTTAAAAATAAAGAAACTATAGTTATACCTTATGGCATGTGACTTGTTCCACAATATGAACAACAAAGTCCCCCTTATTTGATAATTCTGCTGACAGTGTTTCATTCTCCAATTGGTGGTATGCTGTTAGGCTGATGTGGTGTCTGTAAGAAGTAAATATCATACATGTTTATTATAATGAGCGAAAACACAAAAAGAAAAAATGGTCTAAGTACCAAGTGTATTAAGCGTTTGCAATACTTATTCTATTTTTCAACTGTAAAACCTATAGGATTCTTTTTTTTAATTGCTATAAATTACTGTTTAGCTGCTATCACCTGATGGTAAGCAGTGATTTGCATTCTTGCTGGCAACCTCAATTATGTTATTTTGCCAACAAGGTCCCAAATATTGATACTGGTATTTTTTTGATGTAATATATTAATTAGGTACATCTCTTTCCTCTGCTAAATAAGAAAAGTCGCAGCAGTGGGAACATAACAAGACCAATCACATTATGTTATGGTGTATCTGGCACCCAAAGGTTATAACCATTTTTTACATTGGCAATCTACCAGTATATGGTATGGTATGGTATATCGGGCTGATGTCCGCAACTCCATGACTAAAGCGCGTATTTTGCGTACGGGTGGGATTATAATAATCTACCAGTATAGCAAAATTTTTACCCATTGATGCTGTACAGGTGGAGATTAGCATGGTCTTCAAGTACAGGGCTCCAGGGAGCTGGTTCTGCAACAGTGACGCTCCATACAAGTATTCGGGCTCCAATGCTGCCTTCATTTGCAGATATGTGCCTCTCTGTCCTGCGACTACTACCACCTAATTCTATATTCTGAAAGAAACATAACATTTTTACATGAAATGACATTCTGGGTAAGAGAGTAAGACTAAAACAAATAGTATTCCTTTAATTTTGCAAGGTCTATTAGTAACTAATTAAACTCTTGGGCCCTAAGCAGACAATAGCATTTACACACACTTTCTATTACGTCTCTAATTATGGTATTCTAAAGGTTAAAATACTCCTGGAGCCTAGAGGGTGGTGGAAAACTGTTACCTCGACTCCAGGAATAAGGCAAGGAAGGTACGGGGTAGGTTTTTTAATCAGTAAGAGTCTGACACTGGTCTCCCGCTCCGCCCAAGAGCGGGTTTCGTCATTGGATGATTTTCACCTACCATAAAAAAAAAAGGTTAAAATAATCTGCATATCAGTAATATTTTGTTGTGATTGTAAAAAAAATCATACATCTTTACTACACACAATTACATATTCATACAATACAAATTCATACATAATGAATACAGTTACATATTCTAGATCTAAAAAGGAAGAAAGAGAAATAACACAGCTCAATTTTTAAGTATTAGCAATTTATCTTCATCTAGAACTTTTTTTTTACTAAAATTGGCATTCATCCAGCTTCATCCCATTCAGCCGGAATATATTTATAATAGGAATATGATTTTAAGATGAAAAATGTTACCTGTAAATGTGGATCTCTATCTGAGATGCGACATGGAAGATTGATGTTAGGCTTGCCAAACGTCACCAGTGTTGCAGTGCGGTCATTGTGTGTTACTAATATGTGTGATTTGGACAGAGACACTGGAATTTAAATGGCAACAAGTTAGTTCATAAGTTATAATTACATATTTGCATAGTACACTAACTGGTATTGCCATCTCAAAGTTAAATAAGCACCATTTTATTAATATTAAAGTGGTTAAAAATGCAGCACAGGCTACCTTTTAGTACTTACCATTTGTAATAGTCTGACCAGAGAGTTTCCCAACAAAATACCTGTCAAAAAGTATCTGAGTGACATCCAAAGAGTTTTGTTTAACAGTGAGGTAGGCTATCACCCCTGAGGAAAAAACTATAGTGACCAATGAGTCAGTGGTCCATTGACAGGTGATGATGCTTCTGTCCCGGAGCTTGGACTCCAACTGGCGCACCTGGCGCGGGTGCGCAGCACGCCATAGACCACCTCGTCGCTCGCAATAACTCCTTTTACCAGAGTCATAAACACTCTCATCTACCCTTTTTTTTGTTTCATACCTGTAAAGATAAAACTTGTTTTAGAGGATCAGAAAGTTGTTATGATTTATTGCGTAAATAAATAATTAAACTTCGACTTGCATGGAACTTTTAATTGGTTTCACTAATAACTATTTACTGCTGTGCTACAAAATTGTTGTGAATTTATGATGAAAACTATGCGATATTTCTTATGCTTGATCTTCTTGGCATAACAAGCTTATTGTTTCAAAAATGAAAGTTTTTAATTGAGTATGTACTTATATTTGTTTTTAACAACTTTACAAACTTACTTGAAACTTTTGAAATCACTGTTTTTCAAGTGCAAGCTTTCATCACAAGTCAGAAATTTGACGTCGTAGTTAATCATTATTTGTCCCTAATCATAATATTATTTAAACTTATGAATATAACGCATTATTTATTTACTTTTAACTAGAAATCATAAGAACAGTAATTCACAAATACAGTAATTAGGCATAATTATGACAGTGACAGACGTGACAGTTTTCGTGACATTGACAAAACTCTTAGTGTTGTCAGAACCGTGAAATAATTTCACACACTTAATACTTCGATCGCGCCGGGCCTTGGTCGAGGTCGCGCCGGGCCTTGGTGGAGCGAGGAGGAGTGGCAGGCGGTCGCCTCCTTTTGCGAAGCAGTAATGCTAGCAAAGGAGGAAGCCGACCGCTTAAGGCAACGGCGCTCACGCCCGAGACGCCGCCGAGATTCCGATCCCGATTTCCGGCCACCGTAGGCGCGGGCTTTTGGATGGCGAGCAATGGGTAGCTCGCCGTCCAATCGTCTGGTAACCATCCGGACCAAGCCCAGTCGTCGACGCGCACTGTTCCCGCGCGCCTCAAGGAGTTGTCAGCAAACCGTAGGGACCCTGCAAAAGGGTCGAAGCCAACTGGGGCCATGGGTTCGCGTCTGAAAGGAAGGCTCTGGCCCTGGTGTATATGGCAACGTTGGAATGGGGTAGGTTGTTTAGTCAGTAAGAGTCTGACACTTGATTCCCGCTCCGCCCAAGGGTGGGACTCGTCATTGGATGATTTTTACCTACCTAAAAAAAAAAAAAAAAAATACTTTGAGAAGTTTATGATAGTTATGTGAATTAAGTAGTACTTTTATTTGGCTTATAGGTCTATTGAAGGCAGGGAAACTATATCTCTAGATTTAAGGCTAAGTTATATACGCTTGCGTCGATTTACTTCTTGGATAAGTTAGTGACAATTAGCCGTACACATATTGTGGCCTACATTGATGATCAAAGCCTATTAAACCAAAAATAGGCATCGTACAATTTTAAAACTCCGCTTTTTTCATAGAAATACCTAAAACGCTCTGCAGCACACGGGTTACTCGAAAACATGTAGTATCTTTATTAAATATTAAAAAAAAATATCAATCCGGACTACCTATTTCGGATTTATGTACATGAATTTATTGATTTGTGACTGTAAACGTTACTCTAATTGTTATGCCTTCATTACACCGGTAAATCTTGGGACATGATTTAGGAAATTAAGACATGGAAATAGGCTTGAGATATTTTTTATTAACCTATCAAATTGATGAAGCTGAAGGCATGTGACAAAGATAACGTCAATCGTTTTTTACTAAACCCATTTTTTCACTAAGTTACATTTTCCCTTTAACAGACTTTGTTTAATTAAACTGAAATACATACGGCTCGTCTCCAGTTTCAGCCTATATTCAGGTAACTTTCGACCTTATGTTATTATTTTAATATAGGTATCAACTCATTAAAACTTTATGATTATTCCTTAAAGTTTGGAAATGTTTTGCAACTCGTGCAGGTATTTTCATTGAATATTTTGAACTCATGTATCTAATGTGACGAACGTAACATAAGCAAAGGAGGAATATGATGGGTAGGTAGGTACATCATAGGATGATATCTGGCCATTTCTTCATTATGAAGTTTTTTTTATATTTTGCTGAACCGTGTCGGATTCTGTGTTTAGGTATATAGGTATCTTTACGGAAAATAATTGATACAAACTTCTCAGTACTTTTTGCTCTATTGAATGTCTTGCTCGTGAAATAGGTTATGGAATAATAATTATGTAACTAAATACGTAGGTTCCTACCTAAGTATTATGTTCCTCCAATCATTTTTCGATCAACCAACGTACCTACAAATCAATGGGACTGATCTGTTAAATGAAATTTCACGGAGTATAATTGAGCATCCACCTACCTCACGTCGTTTTTTTTAAATTGCAATAAACTAGTGCTTGACTGCGATCCCACCTGAAGGTAAGCAGTAATGCAATCGTTGATGGCAAGGCGCTGTAGTTTATTAAGAGAGCATTTGTTTATTTATTGTACACTAGCGACCCGCCTCAACTTTGCATGGGTAGGTACAATGGCATATAAACCTTCCTCTTGATTCATTATAACTATTAAAAAAAAACCGCATCAAAATCTGTTACGTAGTTGTAGGTAAAGATCTAAGAATACATAGGGACAGACAGTAGGAAGCGACTTTGTTTTATACTATGTGATGTTAATGTACCTACATAATAATTGGTAGTTACAGAAAAGTCTTACTTAATGCGTTGGTAGGTATATAATTTACCTTTGTAAACAAAGTGCTTGTTTAAATCGCAGAAAGAAAACTGAGCATTGTTAGTGTGAAGTCTCAGAAGAAAGATGCATAAGTAGGGCTTGGACGAACTGCCCAATGTAGCTAGCATTAAAAAATCTAGCCAAATAAGTGGAATTACCATTATTTGATTTATATTATTTTACCCCAACGCCGATCTTACCCCAACACTGACGGTGAGCAATGGGCAGCTTGCCGTCCGGTTATCTGGTAACAGTCCTGACCGAGCCCAAGACGTCGACGGCGCGCACTGTTCCCGCGCGCCTCAAGGAGTTGTCAGCAAACTGCCGAGGGTTGGTGCAAAAGCGTTACACCGGGGCTCAGGGACCTTAGTCCCCCCCGTTCCTCCCTTACCTTAGTAAGGGAGGAACGGGGTACGTTTTTAGTCAGTAAGTCTGACACTTTTTCCCCCCCCACCCAAGAGCGGGATTCGTCATTCGATGATTTTTACCTACCATAAAAAAATCCAGCACACTATTTACTGATACAGTTCAATTTTGACAAATTCACGCTATGAGTTGAGCCTATTGCATTAAATCAGGCATAATTAAATCCTTAATCCAAATTATCTATCACTAAAAAAGAATAACTTTTATGTTACCCAATAAAATTTTACCCAATCTGAGAATCGAACCGTAGACCTCGATATCGGTAAGATAACGGTACTTACTTAGAGAGGTTTATCTAATATTTAAGTATTCAAATAACTCGCAAGTTTCTAGTCTGTTGTTCTAGGATCTTCCGAGTTCAAAAGTAGAACTTTATATAGTGTTTCTAGGATAATTTCGATCTTGATAGGATGAACAGTTTTTGAAAAAATATTGATAATAATTTCTGAACCAAATTTTTAACATTTTTATATATTTTATTATCCTGAATGTGTCTTCTATCAAATAAAAAATATTCAGAGAGGTTCACGCAAACCATAATTACCATCGGGTACAGCGCCATCTCTCGGGAAATTGGGTTACTAACTGTCCGACTGACGGGATCTACGGAACCCTATACTGAGCGTGGTCGACATGCTCTTGGCCGGTTATATTTTTTGATATGGTGGGTAAAAATCATCCAATAACAACTCCTGCCATTGAGCGGAGCAGGTGCGACTCTAATTGACTAAAAAACTACACCGTTCTTACGTTTCCTTTATACCCGGGCCGAATTTTCCATTCAGTTTAATAATACCTACACGAATAAATTGCTGAAAGACATATTACCATACTTAGGTACGTAGATAGTAATGTGAGGTTATAAAATGACTGATATAAGTTGGTGGTTGATGCCGTAGTGTCATTACAAGCCGGCAGAGCACAAAGAGAGACGTTTTTCGAATATTTTTCATGAGTTATACGGTTGATTGAGTATGCATGACACATCTCTTCCTCCTTACAATTGCTGCAGAATGAATTACGACACTCAAATATAGTCTGACCTACTTATTTGCCGCATTTTTCAATCAGGGGTATTAAAAGCGGGGTAGAATTTTATCATTTATTGTTTTTATTTTTTAACATCCTTTTTGAGTAATTTAAAGGATAGTTAAGTTTCGGTTGTATGTTGCGAATTTTTTAATTTCATCGCATAACATTAGCCTTTCTCGCTGTTGGGACCCAGGCTTCCTCTCTAAGAGAGGGAAATGGCCGGAGTGTGGGTCGGTTATTTCATAATTATGCCCAATTCACTAAGTGCTTGGCGCTTTTGAATTCATACCAACGTGTTTTAGTTAACTAAAATCATTAGGTGTGCGGACACCGGTGTCCACTTGGGCTTAATGGAAGCTCCCGTGGTAACATCGAGATTAAAGTAGGTTTCAATTTGTCCAAAAAACTTTTAAGACACTTTACAAAAACTATCCACATTTTGAAGATTAATCATTCTTAAAGCATTTTAATAGAAATATTATTGTGTTAAAAAGTTGATGAATGGGTATTACAACGAAATAAAACACCGAGACAAGACAAAGAGGCATAGAAACAACGAGACAAAATTAGTTTTGTTATAGTTGCTAGCCATTGGCTGCCAGTGGGGTTGCCAGCATGTTAGAAAGTTTTTCCAAGGAAAAATACTTTCGGGATAAACAGTGTCTTACGACACATTTAAAGATTATATAGAGCCACACATTTAACTTTGTTATGAAGCCTGCATGGGCGAGGCCGAGTCTCATCTGGATACAGGGTAAAGTATTTCGAAAACCAATACCCTCTGCTCTGCGGAATGGTCAGAAAATGGTCAGAAACATCAAAGTTCTGCTGGCCTTCATAGAAAAACTGGGGTGGATCGATAGAAAAGGAAAGGAAATATTAGATGAGAAATAAAAAACATTTCTTCTCAGCTTCTGAGCCGCTTTTTCATGAACGTTAGACATCGTTTTGAAGAGTGCTAGAGCCGACAAGGATGACATTTCAATATTGTTATTTTTAGAAAGTAATTTTCTTATGTCTTCAGTTTCTGATCTAGTTATCCGGAGAGTACGTTACCTTTATTGTCGAAAGAGTTATTGTGGCCCTGAACCGCAAAAGGCTAGTGAAAGAACACAGAAAGGTTTTGTAATTTTGACATTCCTGTTCACTTCACCCATTAATTTGATGATTTTCCAGCGAGATGTATCTGTATGTACTACGTGTACCTATAAATATATATGAAATAATAAGATTGAGAAATACAAGAAGAAGAAGAATTGTATCGTAAGCGCGGAAAAAGTTTTATTTTAATCATTATTATGGAGCTTGATCATTGTTACAAGGTTAAATACTGTAGGTACAAATTTTAGCTAGTAAAAGTCTGAAACTACCTTTCGCTTTACATAGAGACCCTTTGATGATTAGGTACTCGAAAAAAAGTAAAAAAAGAGTCCACCATAAAATAAATGCCAAATTTTTTTAGAAAATATTTTTTTGATTGTTTACAGTGAACCTACTGCCAAATTGGTATATTATGTAATATGTGTCTAAAATGGAGTAGAGCTAATTGGTATGAACCAATTAGCTCTACTCCATGTTATCCTTACACTTTATTTGCTAGGGGTAGTATTTCAAAATTCTCATGATTGTTATGATGACGTAGGGGGAAACTGCTTGTTAGCACACCACGTATGATGTAGTTAGGACATGAAATGTATCGTACGATGAAATATAATGGACAGAGACATAACTTGGACTAATTTAGACTAGGGTGAAGGCGTGGAACATCGCAACGAAATCATATCTTTCGTTTTGAAAACGAGACAGTGACTGTCGCAACCTAGGGTTCGACCACTTCGTTGCTTTTGACAGCTAAAATAGTGGTAAAATACGAGTCGATTAGCTATAAAAATACCCTTTTTGTTAAAGAACCTTCACTTGCACGAGGTCCCTTTTTTATGGTGAGAAAGATCATCTACTGACGAATCCCGTCCTTGGCGGGAAGCAGTGTCAGACTCTTACTGACTAAACGACCCACCCTATTCCTTCTTAGCCTTCATACCAGGTCCCTTAGGGTACGAGGCGCAACCATGGGCGAGGGGCCCCCATTTCGCACAAGCCTAGATACTCTAGGCTATATTGTAGATAATTATGTAGGGTACTAGGCAGACATGAAAATATGTCGTTGTATGAGTTGGAAGAAGAAGCGTAAATTATCGCGTGCAGTCATAAAACGGTAAAATGAAGTATTACGGTTAAGTGCTAGTGAATAAACATGACATTGCTCGAGCCAAATAATCTAATACAGTCTATTTTATATGATATTGGGTAATAAAATTGAGTATTTGCAGAAATAGGCTTCAATAAACGCATGGGTTTTAGTAAATTGGAGAATTAATTTAGTACTTACCTAAATTATTATATCCTTAATAATTTATTTATACCAGTCTGTTACATATTTATTAATTGTGCAGTTTTTTTTAGCCGTCTAATGACATTTCACTCTTGACTTAAAGATTCCCGGATTGTAGCCATCAGGAAACATTGACTCCGGCAAGGAATGCCACTCCTTGGCTGTACGCACATTGAAAGTGTTGGGGTGTCCACCACGTACCGGTGGCGCATTGCCGTACGTCTGGTGGTCCGATGATGGAACGGGCTAGGCGGAATTCATTATCATCATCATCATCTCAGCGCCAGTCCCGGTTGCTACCTTAGCTTTCACCTCGGTGCCCGGAGTCCGCTTTCCAACTCAAACGTCTCCACTTCGCTCGGTCTTTCGCGTCCTTTGCCGTAAGCCCATTGGCACGCATATCGTCCCTTACGACGTCGATCCAACGCCTCTTAGGCCTTCCTCGTTTTCCGGGTCCCGGCGGAGGTGGCATGGCGAGGCATCTGTTACCCACGTAGTCTGCCAGATTTCGTAAAACGTGGCCATACCAGCGTAAGCGACCCTCCTGCAGTTTATCCGCTATGTCACGGACCTGAAGGTTGCCCCGGATGCGGGAGTTTTTAATGCGGTCTTTCCGCGAAACTCCAGACATCCAGCGCAGCATATTCATTTCCGTGACACGCAAGCTCTGCTTATGCCGCTCAAGTACAGGCCACGCTTCACTGCCATACAAAAGGACAGGCCTAATGATGGTCTTATATAGACATGTCCTTTGAGCCTAATCGGCATTTTGGGGTCACAGATAACCCCCGCCACCTCACGCCATTTCGCCCAGGCCACCGAGATACGTGACTCGACGTCGCAGTCGACGTCCCCGGACTCGTGGAGCATCGATCCCAAGTACCTGACCTGTTCCGTGCGCTCGACTGTGTCTTCGCCAATGCGAACAGGATCAGCGTTTGTTGTGTTACAGGCCAAGTACTCGGTCTTCGCCGCATTAATTTTCAGACCGCCGTTTTCCAGCGATTCCTTCCACGCTGTCACACGTCGAACCAAGCGCCCACTGTCCGAGTCCGCCAGTGCGATGTCGTCTGCATACATGAGCAGCCATGGCGGCTGCTCATGTAAGTCCCTGATGTTGAAGGACAGCACGTCCAGCACCACGCTGAACAGAAACGGACTAAGGACAGAGCCCTGATGAACTCCGACGGTGATGGGGAAGGGTTTCGTGTCGCCAACAGCGATCGAACCACAGAACCGGAGTCTCGGTACATATCTCGGATGATGTCAACATAGGTCTCGGGCACTCCTTTGGATCTCAGCGCCCACCAGATCACATCACGGGGGACACAGTCGAAGGCCTTCTGCATGTCAAGGAACAAGAGGTGCAGAGGCGTATTCTTTGATCTGTATCCCTCCATGGTGACCCTTAGGGCAAAGATGGGATCCATGGCGCCATGGAAATATATATGGCCGATATGGTCGAAACCCATATTGACATCCCGAGACGGTGCACTCCTGTCGGATCCGAGAGTCAATCACCCGCTCGAAGAGCTTCATGGTGTGGGACATAACCTTAATCCCACGGTAGTCGCCACACTCCTGTACCGATCCCTTGCCTTTGAAGACTGGAGTGATAATACTCAGTCTCCATTGACTCGGGATCTAGGCGGAATTAAGTTATATAATTCCGACGCACACTCCCCGAAATCTCTGTATAACATAACCATCAATATTTATTTTTCCTCTCGAAAGTTAATATTGGGTAAGTATTTTATTTTCTAAAGAGGAGTGTCAGTTTTATAGTTATCGCTTATCACACATTTGATCTCAAATAACAGGCTTTTGTCCGTTGTAAAATACTTTTAAAAATTTCCAAAATTAGATGTGTGACGATTTCTAAACGACGTAACTCCTCACCAAAGATTGCAAAATTAAAAAATATAAAACATAAACAATGTGGAGGATTTTTAATTATGCATAATTTTATTATAATATATTTATTTTTATACAATATTTTATTTTAAGATTTTTGCAAATCTGTTTTATTAACCGAATGACACAAAAACAGAAATACACATTAGTATTCTTAGGTTTTCAGTGTATTTCTGTTTTTGTCACAGCCAAAGAAATTGTCACCAGCATGTTACGAACACTTTCAATTTAAACGGCTAAATTTTGATCGTTTTAATCCCATAGAGGGTCGATCCGGTACATGAAACACTATCGATTTGTAAATATTAAAAAATAAAGATTTTTTTAAAGCTCGAATTAATTTACACATAATAATGTACGAAATTAATTTAGAATAGAATAAAAATAAATTTATTCGGTACAGACACAACACAACAGTTACAAAAAACACAACACACGTTAAAAATAACAAATATAGGGTGTAATTTCTTTAAGAAACCGTCAACTGAGCGAGTCAATGACCTGTAGGTAGTTGTTGGTCGTTGCGTACTAAATACCTACAGGTCATTCACTCGCTCTCGTCAACGGTGATTATTTAATGAAAGTTTATATTATGTGTATGAAGTATGAACAGAATATCAGAAATAAATATGGATTATTTATATTTACATAATAAGCAATCATAGCATAAATCAGCCTTATAAAATAATTTATTATTTTCAACAAATTATCTCTCTTATAGATTAAAAAGTATTTAAATTTTATTTTTTAATAAGAAGTAGGATATATTGTTTAATACCTTTGCTTCTCCTTCAACCTGTACCTAATGGTTAAGCGCGGGAAATAGTAAATTTTGATACAAGTGCAGGAAGTTTGTCATTGCGACCGAGGCAGAATTCGCACGAGCCGTAGGCGAGTGTGTCATGGAGCCGAGGCGAGGGCTGCAGTGACAAATTCACACGTGTATCAAACGACGTTTTTCAATACACTTAGTAACAAATCCTTTCTTTGCAAAATTTTCTTCAGTAAGTAATCTTACTAAAGAAAAGTTGGCGTACATTTTAGGTTAGTGTCATGCGGATAGTTGCCATGGCAACAGAAAATAACAAACGAGTTAATATGGTGTTTTTTTTTCGAGTTGTGAATATACGTGCTGAAAACGTGTATTATTTGCAAGCCTAATTACAAACATAGCATTCTGATTTAGATTGCAGCAGAATATGGTAAAGCACAATATCTGGCGGCGGCGGCTTAACGTCTAAAAAATCTCTTATATCTAAAATTACATTCAAAATTTGTTTCACAACTGACGCCAATAAATAACTTAGTCAATAAAACTATTAATTACTAAACTTTCCCGCGCTTAACGTTTGCAGGATGAAAAAGAAGCAAAGAATATTAAAAATAGAAATTCAAATATTTTTGAATTTAGATCACAGATAATTGTTAATTTGTTGGTAATGACCATATTGTAATAACAAACTATTGCATAATAATCATGATTATTTATTATATTTTGTTAGAAAACACGATTTAAATTTTCTTTAATTATTAAATCCTTAAAAATCTGCACCTTTTTGCTTAAAAAACAAAAAAATCACCCTTGACCGTGACGATAAGGAGGAAAAAAAGCCCTTGGTATGATAAATGAAACAAAAGCACGCGGGTGATATACCTACATGTCATGTCGAACCTAATTATAGTGCGATAAGTGACAGTTTTCGAGTAAGTGTATTGAAAAAGTCTGTTATTGGGTGGTTAAAGGCCGCTAAGACAAAAGTTCTGAGATGATTATGACAACATTGTTCGCACATACACTTGGTTCGCAATAAATGTTTTGACTTTGACTTACAAGCATATTTTGTTTTTATGAAAAAAAATGAGAAGAATTCTTTGGAATTCTTTTTTTACCGTATTTTATTTATGAGAATATTGCGATACCTTGCTGCTATCTAAATCAAAACTAAAATGTATGGCAACTTTTAAAATATGTTTTTCAGCACAAAATAAACAAAAATGCGTTATTTTCAGAAAATTAAAAAATAATCTTCGTAATTCTATTGAAAAACGTCGTGTCGTTTAAAACACGTGCTTTTGAACTGCAGTTCTATTACACATTATCGAGTAGATGGTGTAAAGAATTTTTAGTCAGGCAAAGTTTTCGTTTCATTAATTGTTTGAATTTATTAAAGCTTTTTTTTTATAAAATACATCCAATATACGCTTTTCAACAACACTAAATTCTACTAAATTAATGTTGTTTAAGTTATTTTTGTACTTGTCTATACTAATATTATAAAGCTGAAGAGTTTGTTTGTTTGTTTGTTTGTTTGATCGTGCTAATCTCAGGAACTACTGGTTCGAATTGAAAAATTCTTTTTGTGTTGAATAGATAATTTATCGAGGAAGGTTTTAGGCTATATAACATCACGCTGCGACATATAGTAGCGAAGAAACAATGGAAAATGTGGAAAAAACGGGGAAAATTGTTCATCTTTGAGAGCTTCCGTTGCGTGCGCTACGAAAACGGTTCAAGATAACAAAAAAATATGTGCGAAAGAATTATTCCTCTTAAAATGATCTAAAAAAATGTCCGCGACAGTATATGTCTAACTTTTAAGATTAACTCACTAGAACCGTTTTTATGGGAATCAAATTTGGCCGAAATTAATGCATTATTACCAATTATTTGTTAGAGTTGTATCAACATAATAATATTAATCTTTATCCAAATAAATGTGTTGTTGATTAAGAGTATGTAATTGTTAACAAAATTGTCTTTGACATCACCTATTTTCAAGAAACATCTTAGAAGATTTTACAATTTTAAAATAACTCCGATATAAAATTCACACGCGCGGCATGATGTGTAAAATATGACGCTGCGCCTGGCCGGCGAGGAGAGGGGCTGCTGCGGGCGGCGCGGAGGGGTTTTTTATGGTAGATAAAAATCATCCAATGACGATTCCCGCTCTTTGGCGGAGCGGGAAACAGTGTCAGACTCTTACTGACTAAACAACCTACCCCGTTCCTCCCTTGCCTTATTCCCAGAGCGCCGGTATAACGCTTTCGCACCTACCCTCGGCTGCAGGAGGCTTCGACCCTGAAGGGACACACAATTTGCTGACAACACCTTGAGGCGCGCGGGAGCAGTGCACGCCGTCAACGACTTGGTTTCGGTCTGGACTGTTACCAGACAACCGGACGGCGAGCTACCCATTGCTCACCGTCCGCAAGCCAGCGTCTACGGTGGCCGGATATCGGCGGGATCGCGGTGGCGACGGGTACGGCGAGGGCGCTATTGCCCTTGCCCTATGCAGTCGGCCTCCTTCCTTTATAAGCATTACCGCTTTGCAGAAGGAGGCGACCGCTTGCCATTCTTCTTCGCTGCGGACAACGGCCTGAACCAAGGCCCGGCGCGAGATGTCGCCGCCGCCGATCACCCCCACGAGGACACGGCGATGCTCTTCTCAAGCGGGGCACACCTCCACCGTGTGCTCCACAGTGTCCAAACTCCTAAACTTACCAAGTCTGGTGAGAACCTGCGTCATGCGGAAGGTGAGGACGCCATGATGTCTATCCAACCACGCCTCAAAGAGGGGACTTACCGCCGAGATTATGGTGTGCCCAAGGGGAGGTGTAGCTCTATGAAGTACTTTTAGATAATTATGTTCTTTTAAAAACTAAATTGTCTAAAATAATAACAGAAATTGACACGCTCAAAGTCGTGGGTAACAGCTATAATTTATAAAGCTGAGGAGGTTGTTTGCAAAAATAAATATGATGCCCAAAATAACTATTCCACGCGGACGAAGTCGCGGGCACAGCTAGTAACTATATAATTCCCACTTAAAGTTCCTTATGTACCTAACTGTGTCGTTATTATAAGTTCTGTTAATTTTCTTTTATCACAAACTTTGGTAACATTATTCAAGCATTAAAAAAACTGGCCAAGTGCGAGTCGGACTCGCAGAATCACGGTTCCGTACTAACGTACCAATGACCAATCAACTTATGTAGGTAAGTAATTCAATTCTCGAATCGGGTCTCGAAGATTTTCCCGAATAGAAAAAAGTTTTTTTTTTATGACGTAATCATAAATTTTCAAGTTTCAGTTTTTTTCCTATATTTGTATTATAAGGTCTTGCTTCAGGCCAAATTTCAGGGTTCTAGGTTAACGGGAAATACCTGTGTATTTTTATTCTTTTCATAATGTCGAAATGGTATTTTTTTACAATAACCTATGCTAAGTATTTTTTTATGTTAATCTGTGGATAGCGTCGTGAGTAGTATATTTGTTAATTTTATTGTTTTAATCATCTGTAATATTTAATATACTGCTGTTTGTTGTCCCTAATAAAATAAAAAAAAAATAAAAAAAAAGAAATACAGTTTTTTTGCAACATAAACGGTCTTATCTTTTTTCCCAATCAGTTAGAAGTTTAATTTTTTCACAGCTTCAATTGACTGCAGATTAAAATGTATGGTTTAATTTTCAACTCGATATCTCCTCGTGTTCCCTAGATAAAGAGTGCTGACAGACAGACTGACAACAAAGTGATCCTATAAGGGTTCTGTTTTTTCCTCTTGAGTTTTTTTTATCGAGGGATTATTTTTTGAGGTGCGGAAAAAAAAACCAAATTGAATGTACTGGAATCAGCAGGTAGTCTTCATAGTAATTTGGAGACATACGATATATGAAATAGTTTATCGATAACTGTCAAGGATAATATTATGAAGAACTAGCTTCTGCCCAACACCCATGTTATATAAATAATTTATAGCCTATGTCACTCAGGAGTAAAGCAGCTTTCTATTGTTGCTAGAATTTTTCCAATCGAACCATTAGTTCCAGAGATTACCTCCTACAAACCAAAAAACAAACTTTACCTCTTTATTATATTAGTGTAGGTGTAGATGTAGATATTTATTCAGATATCGATTTTGAATATTTATTTTGTGTTGTTTATAAGAGCATCGATGTATATTAATACTGCAGCATATGCATTGCAATATTGAATTAATTGGTGGACTGATTTAGGTTTATGTTGTGTTACTATATTAGACGCTTTAATGCATAATTATGACGTCCGACGAGACATTTTGACATTTGCACCAATGTCAAAATGTCACGTATATAAAACAGAAAAACAGATGATGAATAAAAATAAAAAGCCCATTTTGACGTTTAAGACAGACTCTAGTCTAGATCTAGAATGTAACTTGGAACGAAACTGAAAGAAATAATAAAATTAAAATTTATGAAAGTGTTTTAATGTAATTACATAATGGTTACATAATACAGTCATCTGGTCTGCGCACGAAGCTAACGTTAGTCTAAATGATAAATAAAAAAATATTTTGTAAATAGTTTCTTTACAAACTCTTTAACACGTCATTTTTGTTTTCGTCCGTTGAAACTAGATGAGGCCGGGTGTTTCCTAGCTGACTACCCTGAGAAGAAACACTGAAACAAACTCAGAGGTAGTCTCGAGCAATCGTAAATTACTCTCATGCTGGAAAAGATACAAAATAAATTTATAAGATATTTAAATACGCAAATACTTATTGATCCAATTTGAATACATCAACGGATACATTGCCTACCTACTCTATTTATCTTAGGTAAAGTAAGATACAATCAATAAAGGGGCCTTGCACTTACCTTGTACATATCTTACTAATATTATAAATGTGAAAGTTACGATGTTTGGATGTTTGTTACTCAATCACGCCAAAACGGCTGGACGGATCTGGATGAAATTTGGCACAGGCATAGGATACACTTCGGAATAGGACATAGGCTACTTTTAATCCCGGAAACTGGGGTTTCCGGGATAAAAAGTAGCCTATGTGTGGGACCCCAACCACAATACCACGCGGGCGAAGCTGCGGGCAAAAGCTAGTTTAAAATATTTCTGTTTTTAATTTTAGTTTGTAATTTCGGTTCTAAAGCAGGTGAGCCTGTTGGTTCCCGACAAGGATCGATAAAGGCCTTGAGCAATATTATTTTAACTCTGTATCTTCTCAACGTGATGCGAGTAGTGACACAATACACGCAGCCACCTTAATTGTCTTAGAAATCAAAATATTTTGTTTTTATTACACATACAATCAAGAATGATCTCGATTGTATGATCTCGATTGATTGCTTCGCGACTGTACGTGTCAAGTGTATGAACACTTGACACATACAGTCGCGAAGCAATCGCAAGCTGTTAATACCCTCGCTCACACCACGATTATTAGGCAACAGTCACGATGCCTCTCCTGGAGCCTAGAGGGTGGTGCAAACTGTTACCTCGACTCCAGGAATAAGGCAAGGAAGGTACGGGGTAGGTTTTTTAGTCAGTAAGAGTCTGACACTGGTCTCCCGCTCCGCCCAAGAGCGGGTTTCGTCATTGGATGATTTTCACCTACCAAAAAAAAAAAAAACAGTCTCGATGCAAAAGCGAAGCTGTCGCAGCATCGCTACAAAAACTCACCGTGGGCAAGGGCTCTTACAAATCTGTAACAATGTATACTTATGGTAACAATGTATTCGCAAAATAGTCGTACTCAGAGACGCCACTTACCAACTGATCACATCTCTTTCAAGTATATGCACAACTGGACAGTATGTGGAATCATGGAAACAAATGCAATCTCGGTAAACTGGAGCTGACAATTTTATTTTAGTATTGAATACCTCAGCGATGCTTGCCGAGAAGGCTGATTCGTCATATCTGCAGCCAAATACCGCAAAAGAGTTAGAATGTTTTAATCATCAATATTACTGTCCTATAAGACCGCTATGACTTGCTTTGCTTTAGGTTTGAATGACATGTGTGACGTATAAATTGACTTATGCGAGTAAGTGATGCAAAAACACTTTTCACGCGTGCGAAACAATAGGTATCAAGACCTTATTGTCTCTATACATTATCATACAATCTGGAGGCCCTAGTCTGCCATTTTCATAAATTCGTCATTCCAATACGATGCCATTGTCATTTTGTTAAAAGTTCGTAATCTGTTAATTCATAATGGCCGATCATTGGTCGGTCAGTGGTCTCTTATTATAATACAGGTACGAGCTGTCTTGTAGCGAATTAAAAGCAATGACTGTACAATGACATTCTAATGGTAGGTCACTGATCAAAGAAAATGTCAAAATTTTAGCAGATTACTGCACACGTCAGATATTCATTTGTCATTATGTGCGACGTCACTATTCTATGCCATTTCTTTCAATCAATCTATCACTGACACTCCGATGGTTGATCATTGGAAAATCATTATGACGCCTTAAAATTTGTAAATCACCAAACTTGTCAAAATGAACAATTATGAAATCAAAGATAGACATCTTCCACTATTGTAATAAAAGACTTGAAGCACTGCATATTTGTAATTGGAATATAAGGTAGGATGCAATTTTTTAATGTTAGCTTCCATACTAAGTTCTTTTAGCCAATTCTCCGTATAATATGCGGTCACTTTATTTTCCATTAACATGCGGATGTAAAACATTCTAACTCTTTTTTTGCGGTATTTGGCTGCAGATATGACGAATCAGCCTTCTCAGTAAGCATCGCTGAGGTAGTCAATACTAAAATAAAATTGTCAGCTCCAGTTTACCGAGATTGCATTTGTTTCCATGATTCTACATACTGTACAGTTGTGCATATACTTGAGAGAGATGTGATCAGTTGGTAAGTGGCGTCTCTGAGTACGACTATTTTGCGAATACATTGTTACCATAAGTATACATTACCCTAACAAATCTGTAACAATGTATAGGTACCTATTATACATTGTTACAGATTTGTTAGGGTCCTTGCCCACGACGACTTTTTGTAGCGATGCTGCGACAGCATCGCATTGGCATCGTGACTGTTACCTAATAATTGTGCTGGGGGCGAGGGTAAACAGATTGCGATTGCATCGCGACTGTTTAGATTGTATGTGTTATAAAAACAAAATAAGTTGGTTTCTAAGACAATTAAGGTGGCTGCGTGTATTGTGTCACTACTCGCATCACGTTGAGAAGATACAGAGTTAAAATAATATTGCTCAAGGCCTTTATCGATCCTTGTCGGGAACCAACAGGCTCACCTGCTTTAGAGCTAAAATTACAAACTAATATTAAAAATAGAACTTTTGGCTAAGTTTTATTAGTTGTTACGCCAATTTAAAAATAATAAACGTTTGTATGTGTTTTACTGAATATATTTTTCATTTTAATCAATCAAAATTTACTTGCTTCCTGTAAAACTACTACCTTTCTATACTGACAAGGTTATTACAGTACCCGGCAATAAATATTGCACATCGACCTTTGGAAAGAGACAATCGGCTAATTTCGGCTTCGTAGAGCGTTATCTCTGTCGCACACTACCTATGTGACGTTTGTCAGTCGTTGTTCAAGGTGATTGGTGAACATGTGACGTTTATCAGTCGTTGTTCACCAATCACCTTGAACAACATACTGTTGAAATTGTAAAAAGCGTTGGGTTGTAACAGTTGCTAAAAATCTCAGCTGGAGCTCTATATATCACGTACAAAAATATAGTATCTACATTAGCATTATCAGCCTTTTAATATTCCCAGTGTTGGGACTCAGGCATCCTCTCTACGAGACGAGGATATGATATCTCGTAGAGAGGATGCTTGAGTCCACAATCCACCATCCACCACGAGGGCCCAATGAGGATTGGTGAATGTCACGTGTCTTCGAATTTTTGCACCTAGGACATGCCCGTTTCCTCACGATGTGTTTCTTCACCATTTTGTGAGTAATGGTGCTGAAATAAATTACATAAAGTAATGCGCGTGGTTAGGTTTGAACCTGCGACCTATTCCTAAGTCGGGCCCGTTACCAATCGGCCGCTACTGCTCCTTAACTACAAAAAATATAGCACTTTGAATACAGTTGTTAGAGACATAATAGAAAGACAATAGATGTGGAGACTTGGAGACGGTGTTCACTTGGGGCTCAAGAGTTTAATTATAATCAAGTAAATAATATTAAAAAAAAGAACCTATAAACCTAAAACAATCACTTTATTGTTTACTGATTTGAAGTTTCCAACATTGTTCGATGCGACAGCGAGTGGGAATTTGAAGATCAAAGTCAAATCACCCCATCTTCAAAATTCTGTTAATTACTTTGTACGAGTTTTGGGTCACAGAAATTCTTATGTGTGTGTTCCAAAAAACTCGATCGGTTAACTCGATTCGGAGCAAATTGGTTCACCCGGCCACAGTCAATTTGTAAAAAAAAAAACAAGACAGATACTGTAGGAAAACCCTACAGTATCTGTCTTGTTTTTTTTTTCAGGTCCGTTTTTTACGGAACCCCAAAAATGATCAAATATTTAATAACTTATAAGATGAACAAGAAGTGTAAGCAAAGGAAAATATGCTGTGTTGAGTTTTTTAAAAGAAAAATATTTTCCTTAATCATTTTCATACATATTAAATCTGTATCCTGCTGGAAAAAACAAGAAAAAATAGGCTCGCATTAGCGTACTTATATAATGTTAAAGTAAAATATTTCAGAAGACAAGTTCTAATTTGGAACAGGAAAAGTCTCTTGGATAATTTACACGATGTTTTCAGCAGTTCCAGTCTCCCGATTGTTATGTTGTAGGTTTATTTATTATTTATTAGAATTAGACCCGTGGTGGGGAAAAATTCTTAATGAAGGGCCAGAGAATTTAAGAAATTTCGGAGGAGAAATTACAAATATCAGCACTACACAAGTGCTGTGTGTTATTTCAAGGCCTTGCCATGGTAGGCGCAACACAATCATGCGCTACGCGGCCACTCTAGCTGCTAAGTAGTATTTACTTTATACTTCTGCATCGTCAAAAATTAAGAAGAATCGGAACAAATATCTGTAAGCGTAGGGACTCTACAAAAGGGGTGAAGCCTACTGGGGCCGGCTTGGCGCCAGTGCGAAATGCAAAGAAGGGACGAGGTGGGGTGTTTAGTCAGTAAGAGTCTGGTACTGTTTCCCGCCCTGTACCTATGATTTTAGCCTTCCATAAAAAAAAAATCTGTAGGCCATATACTTATACTTGTTCCGTGCTGGAATCATATCTGTGACACGTAGCACAGCACCCAATCGCCCAGTCGTGCCGATAAAATTTGATCCTCCTCAGTTCTTATTCTACTCAGCCCACTTCAATTACCACAGCTAAGTCGTCTATTCGTAGGGAATTCCTATTAGCGGAATTTTCTACAAATAGACAACAAAAAAAAAAAAATAATAACAATAAACGCAACTAGTGCAATCGTTTCAGCTGATTTGATAATGATGCAGGAAAGTGTTGTAACGGGCTGTGTCACTCTCCTGCAAGCTTTCCGTCAGGGACTCATTTCATAAAACGGACGTCTTACGTTTTATTTAACGGTACACTCGACACACATAAGGTCGAGTAATTGTGTCATTTTTGTGATTTGTTATGTTGCTAGGCCTTACCTAGTCAAGAAGCGTGCATGGAGAAATAAAGCGTTATATCTGTTTGTGTGCAAACTGAATAAGAGTTGCATGAGACAGGAAGCAATGGAAGAAGTTGGAACCGGCCATTGCCAAAAGGTACACTGAACTCCGAGACATGTTGTAACCCAAATGTAAAAATATCAACAGTAAGTATCACAAAAAAGGAATTTTCTGGATCAGAATGGTGGTCAAATTAAAATTGCACTATGTTTTTGTTATATAACATAATTGAATTGATCTTAATGTTCTTGACTTTTGTGAATTATTGATAAGCTCGCATTTGACTAATCTCACCTGACGGTAAGTGATGCTGTGGTCACGATGGCACACGGTTGCCTAGAAGTATCCTATTCACTCTTGACTTAAATTGTAGCTATCAGGAAATACAGACTCGGGCAGAAAATTCCACTGCAGATTGGTGAATGTCACATGTCTTCGAATTTTTGGTTCTAGAACCAGCCGGTTTCCTCACGATGTTTTCTGTCACCATCTTAAGAGCAGTGGTTTGAACTCGCGACCTACAACTCGTAAGTCGGGGCCGTTACCACTTGGGTACCACTGCTCAACCTTCATTCCTCATATCTAATTAAAAAGGCCCATTTTCAAAAATATCTTCGATAAAATGAAATAACGGTTGGCATCTGGCGTTTTGGCCGTTAATATTAAGCGGCGCCGCTCGAATTATAACATTTTCCGCTGAAACCTTGAAACAGGTATTATTCCTTAGAAAATTTAATTACTTACCAACCAGAGGGCACCTTAAAGCCGATTAAATGGTAAAGTTTGCTCTGCTAATTCGTTTTTAAGACTTACGACATCAATTCTGTTTGATTACCTACGTATATTATTGCGGAATGAGTGCTTCCGATTAGGGACTTCCGTGAGTGGCGAATTCCTATAAATTTTTTATGAAAATGCATGTATAAAGTGATGAGTTGCGTTAAATTAATTATTCTTAAATCTTTTAATCTATACTATCTTCATAAATATGAAAATTAAAAGTTGTTTGTTAGTCTCGCTAAAACTCGAGAACGGTTAGACCGAGTTAGTTTATTTTGTCCCAGAAATATTCGCAAAAGTTCAGGGAAGTAGGCGGTATGAAATTTGCCGGAGCAGCTAGTAGATAACGATAATATAATATATATCTAGTAGTAATATAGTTCTTCGAAACCAGTTCCATTCCTCTGTATCTTCTAAAATAAGAGATATCGATGTGCATTTTGAATCGTTTGGCCAGTTCCACAGAATAATTAGTAGCACTTTATGATTATGTCTCACATCCTTCATGTGTTTTTTTTTTTTTTTTTTTTAATAGAATTATTTTGTGTAAAGTGTGTTTAATTATGAATTTTATTTGTATTTCTATTTCCTTTTTGATCTTTTATATGTATAGTATGTTTTTAATTTGATTTGCTTATTTAATTTTAATTTAAATGTTTAATATTTATGCAAATTTATTGTTTTAATTTGATTAATAATATAATTGTAAATTAACTAATTAATATTAATTGTAAATTCATGATTTTAGCACAATTATTACTTTTATGGGGCATGCGGTGCTAACCTATAAGAAATTGTAACACTAACCTAGTTTATAGATTTTTTTTTTTTAATATATGTTACAGTGTATACAATTGTTGGTTGGCCAATAAAAATAAATCTATACTATAATATTATAAATATATATTATATATTTATATATAATATTATAAAGCTGATAATATTATAAAGCTGAAGAGTTTGTTTGTTTGTTTGTTTGTTTGTTTGTTTGTTTGAACGCGCTAATCTCAGGAACTACTGGTTCGAATTGAAAAATTCTTTTTGTGTTGAATAGATCATTTATCGAGGAAGGCTTTAGGCTATATAACATCACGCTGTGACTTATAGGAGCGAAGAAACAATGGAAAATGTGGAAAAAACGGGGAAAAATATTCATCTTTGAGGGCTTCCGTTGCGTGCGCTACGAAAACGGTAGAAGATACCAAAAAAATATGTATGAAAGAATTATTCCTCTTAAAATGATCTAAAAAAATGTCCGCGACAGTATATGTCTATCTTTTAAGATTAACTCACTAGAACCGTTTTTATGGGAATCAAATTTGGCCAATTTTTACCGATTATTTGTTAGAGTTGTATCAACATAATAATATAATCTTTATCCAAATAAATGTGTTGTTGATTAAGAGTATGTAATTGTGAACAAAATTGTCTTTGTAATCACTTATTTTCAATGAACACCTTAGAAGATATTACAATTTTAAAATACTCCGATATAAAATTCACACACGCCGCATGATATTGTGCAAAATATGACGCTGCGCCTGGCCGGCCGGCGGGCGAGGAAACGGGTTGTTTGCGGGCGGCGCGAAAGGGTTTTTTTATGGTAGGTAAAAATCACCCAATGACGAATCCCGCTCTTGGGCGGAGCGGGAAAAAGTGTCAGACTCTTACTGACTAAACAACCTACCCCGTTCCTCCCTTGCCTTATTCCCAGAGCCCCGGTATAACGCTTTCGCACCAACCCTCGGCTGCAGGAGGCTTCGACCCTGAAGAGCCCCACAGTTTGCTGACAACACCTTGAGGCGCGCGGGAGCAGTGCAGGCCGTCGACGACTTGGTCTCGGTCTGGACTGTTACCAGACAACCGGACGGCGAGCTACCCATTGCTCACCATCCGCAAGCCAGCGTCTACGGTGGCCGGATATCGGCGGGATCGCGGCGGCGACGGCTACGGCGAGGACGCTTTTGCCCTTGCCTCCTCCTTTACGAGCATTACTGCTTCGCAGAAGGAGGCGACCGCTTGCCATTCTTCTTCGCTGCAGACCATGGCCTGAACCAAGGCCCGGCGCGAGAGGCCACCGCCGCCGATCACCTCCACGAGGACACGGCGATTTTCTTCTCAAGCGGGGCACACCTCCACCGTGTCTTCCATGCTGGCCACACAGTGGAGACACCCGGGCGTCTCTTCCGCACGAATCCGGCGCAGGAATCTCCTGAACTTCCCATGTCCGGTGAGAACCTGCGTCATGTCCTGCGTGATGTCTATCCAACCACGCCTCAAAGAGGGCACTTACCACCGAGATTATGGCGTGCCCAAGTGGAGGGTGTAACTCTATGAAGTACTTTTAGATAATTATCTAAAAGTACGTCTAAAGTCTAAGTAGTAAAAGTTCATTTAAAAACTAAATTGTCTAAATTAATAACAGAAATTGACACGGGCAAAGTCGTGGGTAACAGCTATAATTTATAAAGCTGCAAAAATAAATATGATGCCCAAAATAACTATTCCACGCGGACGAAGTCGCGGGCACAGCTAGTAAATAAATAAAATGAATAAAAAAGAATGATAAAACTAAAAAATACATTACCATGCTAACTTCCACCGAAAATTGGTTTGAATGAGATCTAGTGAGTAGTTTTTTTTAAATTCTTCATAAATCGTAAACCGCAATTGGTACAAAACCCTCAGTGTGCGAGTCCGACTTTTTTTGCAGTTGCCCAGTTTTTTTTTTGTGAATTTTGTGAAGTTTCTTCACCGAAATTCGGTTATTGCGCAAGTTCGACCGCCAAGATGGGTCAATTTGTGTGACGAGTAACCGATTTTCGTACCTTCATCAAAATGGGGGGCTAGTCGTAATCAAGCAAATGGTTCAACATATTTGCCATGTTCTTTACTAACGCAGACTATACATTGTTATTTGTGAGCACAGCTATGCTATGTTGCACATACAACATTGTGTAGAATCCTCCGTAAGTAAGTACTACCAGGCACCATTAACCACGTACGTACTTAAAGTTTCTAATCCATTTTATGAACCTAAAGATACTCTAGAATATCGTTAGGCTTCTGCGACGTTTAAATTAAGCCGTTATGTAAATAATGAAAATAGGGCGGCGTGGTTGTTCGAAAGAGTTACCACGGTTCTGGAACGTGAAGGGCGAATGAAGGAACACGGGTGGGTTTTAGTCTAATTAAATTAGTCAAATAAGTTTAACCATTTGCTGTGGCTATGCACATGTGGTTTCTATTTACTCCAGATTTGTTTCTATTATGGTTCAATTTATGTGACGAAGATTATAAACGATTTTCAGATGTCACATGAGGAGACGGTAGCGCGCTGCCGTGGCTTATGGTTGAACTCATTTGCCGCTTACTATACCTACAATTTTTCTACTCAGAGTGGAAGGGAAAAATTACATCCCATAAAAGAAAAATAAATATGCATAAATAATGAGATGTATATTTCAAGCGATTTCGTCCGTGTGATATCAGAAAATGATCTCAGAATAATCTTAAAAAAAAGTCTTATGATTTATCCCAGGATATGCTCTACCCGTGTACTGAGTTTCATCGAAATTCGTCCAGACATTCAAGCGTAAAGAAATGACAAACAAACACAAACAAACAACCTACAAACTTTCGTCTTTATGATATTAGTGTGTTGGTTCTTCTACATAGGAAACGACCAATTTGGAACCATGTACTAGCTTCTGACGTTTTATAAGTGCCCATGTAGGCCCATGTGAAATAAAAATATTTTAACTTTAACTTTGAGTGTGATGTGATAGTTATCTGATCAGATTACTGAGACCAAGGCTAATATTCTGCCTAGTGTCTATGGTGCAATACACTAATACCTGGTTCACACTTTACTGACCGATTGTTTTATTATGTGCGTCTATTTTGGGCAAATATTGTTTTCTTTCTTTTCTTAGATATTACTTTTTCATAAATTTATTACAAAAGTGGTCGTTCATTAAATTGTAACTACTACCAAGTATTAATCTGAAACAGTAGGTCTTTAGTCTTTATCATTTTTAGTCTTCATCAGTAGGCTCCTTAGTTCTACGTAAATGTAAAAAAAACCTGTACGTGTATATAATATAGTACGTCTTTTGATTATTTTAAATCCAACATCACGTCTAAATGACTAGTCGGTATGTTTTAAAAATAAAAAATGGATTATTTTTCTAATAATTCGATATACAAATATGTAGCTTTTTATAATTGAACTTGGTGTAATTTATTTTCAAAGTTATGTCTAACACAGACAAAAAAGTGAAGATCAGGCAGAAACCGTCGGTTGTATTTTTATGAAATTTTCACAAACTAAAAGATAATTTAATTACCAATCTTCTGATATACGGTTTTGATTCATATGCTTTAATAAATAAATTACCAACTATTTTCAAATAATTTTGATGAGCGGAAAGTGACGCTAAGTCCTCTTTTTGTTCACTCAAGTCTTGTGTAATCACAATTACTTAAGAGCGGTTGTATGAAAACGTACCTCGGGTTGGCCGCTCTTAATTCAGAAGAAAGAACTAAGGGAAAGATGCCCATGTATTTTCCTTTATACTAGAGCTTTTACGACTATTTTATTCAGTTCTGCCCCTCTGGATTAATTCTAATTAAATAATTCGCGACATTTGAATTATTTAGCGTAATCCTGAAATGTTTTAGCACTTTTTTTAAAGTAGACCAGTCTGATTAAGTAGGTAGCTGCTTAGCTTGTCTAATGCCTTGATAATGTGCCGAGTAAAAGGACGAGACAGTATAATGTTCGCGGGCTTGTGGATGGCGAGCAATGGGTGGCCCAGTAGCCCAGTCGTCGACGGCGCGCATTGTTCCCGCGCGCCTCAAGGAGTTGTCAGCAAACCGTAGGGACTCTGCAGAAGGGTCGAAGCCAACTGGAGCCAAGGTTCCCATCTGAAAGGAAGGCTCAGGCCCTGGTATATGTGACAACGTAGGAATGGGGTAGGTTGTTTAGTCAGTAAGAGTCTGAAACTGTTTCGTCATTGGATGATTTTTACTTACCATAAAAAAAAGACAGTATAATGTTTCTGGGCCGAGACAGTAAGCGAGTTGTAGATAACCCACGCGTGGAACATAAAGCGCTGTCTCGTCCTGAACCCGTAAGGATTGAAATCCTTACCGGATTTGAGGAACCATTAATGATTCCAGGATAACCTACGATATAGTATGGTAGTCAGTCAGAGAATTTTATTAATCGGATTGTTTCAAGTCTAATTCTCGTAGGGATCATCCATAAATTACTTCAAACTAATTTCATTAATGTTTTTAAATTCCTTCTCGTTCATGTCATGGTTAGTCACTTTTGTGAGAGCTCACTTCCTCAGTGTGATGTCAATGGCTTTGCAAGGAAACATAGTTCCGGTATAAAGTATTAGAGCGCCTCCTAATTCGCGCGACAACAGCGCTGCTGCCGCACTGAAGCCGTTCTGCTGTCGCGCGGCACGTTGCAACTAATTTAAAGGCGCTCTTACAGTTGTTTACGAACCTACATTGATTAATTGGCATTTTGGGCTTGGTCTCTTGTTTAAAAAGAGGAAAAAACATAAATTAAAAAATAAAGTATTTTCATTTTCATAAAATCAAATTTTAAAAAAATATGACAGCGTCATATAAATTAGGATTAGGTGCAATACTTTAATATCGATTGAAAATCTTATCAAATCAGAAAAAAACGAAAATAGAGAACTATCACGAAAGTTATAACACCACCCACGCCTTGTCACACATTGTCGCACTTCGTTGAATCCCTCTCTTAAATGTCTGGCGTAATTTATGGAAGATACCTAGTTAAAAAACGAACAAATTCAAGATTATCATTTTGGCGACAACTAATGTTAAAAACTTGTCTAAATGTGGGGAAATTAAAAGTGTTTTTGACAGATTACGAATACGAAAGCGCCTTAAAACTACGATGACAAGGTCCAAGTTAGGGTGCCTTCAAATCACCCGTAACCTGCCATGCTACAACCGCGCTGTTGCTACGCGTCATTAATTCATCATCATTTCGTCCACGTCCACTGCTGGACATAGGCCTCCCTCAATTGTTGCCATAATGAAAGGTCCTTTGCAACTCGCATCCATCGGATACCTGCAACTCTTGCCAGGTCACCGGTCAGTCTTGTTGGAGGCCTTCCAACACTACGCCTTCCGGTACGCGATTACCACTCCAGAACCTTTCGACCCCAACGGCCATCCGTTCTGCGAGCAATGTGCCCTGCTCATTGCCACTTGAGTTTGGCAATTCTTTGGGCTATGTCGGTAACCTTAGTTTTCCTGCGGATATCTTAATTTCTGCGTCATTTATTTATATAAAACTAGCGACCCACCAAATATATTATGCATGTATTATACATATAAACCTTCCTTTTGAATCACTCTATCTAATAATAAAAAAAACTGCATCGAAATCCGTTGCTTAGTTTTATAGATCTAAGCATACATAGAGATTAAGCAACCTTGTTTTATACCATGTAATGATGATGCGGCACTTTAAATCAAACCAGTGCTATACATATTATTTTTATATGAAAAGTAATAATTCACAGACTGATACCATTAATACTTTGTTGCTCGGTTACATTTTATACTAACGGCGGTTTACGGCAATAAAAAAGACAAATAACGTGCGAACGTGCGTAAACAAAATGGATACCTATAGAAAACAAATACATTGGATCAAAGTGGATTTCATATTCCTAAATACTTCATTTCCCTAAGTGTTCTTTTTTGGATGATTTACACAAGAGAAGTTTTTACAGATTTGGCCTAAAAAATCTCGCATTCGTCTTTCCCTCATTTTGATTAGTAAACAAGATTTTAGTGTCGACGTCCTGCGGAATAAAAACAATCATGTATTTTTACTCTACACAATTTCTGTAGGTATATTTTTTAAAACTGAGCACATCATCATCATCAGCCTTTTAAATGTTCCCACCGCTGGGACACAGGCCTCCTTTCTATGAGAGGGATTGGGTCATAATCCACCACGTGGGCCCAGTGCGGATTGGTGGATGTAACAGAGCACATAAGACAACTAAATTAAATAACTAACGCTAACGTAATAAAATAGTGTGAGTAATTATAATAAAAGAAAAATAATGATTGACGAAAAGGTCCGAGCATATTATTTTTAAACATATGTAAGTATAAACTAGCTCTAATTACTAGCGGAAAGAAAAAAAAGTGACATTTAAATCACTACATAGTATAAAAACAAAGTCGCTTCCCGCTGTCTGTCCCTATCTATGCTTAGATCTTTAAAACTACGCAACGGATTTTGATGAAGTTTTTTTAAAAAGGTTGAGTGTATAAGATGTAGGTTTATATGTTTTTAATAGATAGTAGATAGATTTAATTTATTAAGCTCCAATCGAGCGCCGGCGCTAGATAATCTATTGTTCGTTAATTGTTTCTGTAATTAAGGTAGTCAAAAGGCAAAGATTAGGTACATACATCTGTGCGATGGTGGGGCGGGTCGCCAGTAATATAAAAAAAAAATCAGCTTTTGTTTTTAGCATAAGTGTATGTATGTACAAAAGCTGATCTATAAATTGAAGAAAGTTTTTATTTTCGTAATATTTTGTGTCCAATTTGAAAGAAGCCTTTTCTATTTCACTGGGGCGCCTGCAAAAGCCAGTGTGGGATTTTCCAACGACTGATGGAGTATGGAGTCTAGTTTTACGCTCAGCAAAGAGTTTCAATTTACAGAGATGTATCGACTCCTTGTGACACTGCACCGCTACAAGCGAGAAGGACGTTATTGGAAATTTTTATTTTATGAACTGAGAATTGGATTGCTGAATATGGCATAACATAGCATCAGCCTTAAAATGTTCCCACTGCGGAGACTTAGACCTCCTTACTACGAGAAGGAATGGGCTGTAATCCAACACGCGGGCCTAGTGCGGCTGAATATATTCAATACTAGCTTTTGCCCGCGGGTTCGCACCCGGAAACAGAAAAATGTCATAAATGTAGAACCGCTTGACCGATTTTGTGCAAACTTCACATAAGCCATCTGCTAAATAGTCCAAACAAAGACTGAACATTTGGTTTGGGTAGGTGAGCTCGTTCTTGAGTTATAAAATGATAACGAAAATTGGTATTGATTTAATATATATATATATATATATATTTGAAATAGGTTAGGTTAGTTTCACAATTCTGTTAAGGTCTCTGCACACAGCGGGCGCGGCGCGGCGGGACGGGACGGTGACGCGTCGACGCCATACAGATCCGAGGTTACCGTCGCGTCGAGCGGGACGGCTCTGTGTGGCGTCGTCCGTAATATCTAGTACATTACAAGTTACAACTACTCAGCGTCGCGTCGCCGTCACGTCCAGCCTGGCCGCGCCCGTTGTGTGCAGAGACCTTTAAACCTGGGACAAAGATCCGCAATGTATTTTATCAGACTAATGAAATATTGAATCAGCGCAGTTTTAGCTCTTATTTAGACATCAATTATCTAATCTCCTTCTTCTATACTTATTCAATGCCTGTTTAAGGAAATGTCCTTATATTCATAAAGCTACGTACCTACATAGGTTCCTGATATTATTCTGAAGGAATCGCAAATCTATGAATTATTCATTTGTATGAGAGATATTGAGCGTAGAAAGAACCATAAACTTGTTGGCAACCGAATGAATGAAAAAATGTATTTCAGAGGTAACTATTAGTTATGTACCTAATGAGATGGTCCCTGTTGGGTTCAATTAAGTATCTAATCGTAAAAATAAGAGCTTAGAATATAGTAGCGATCTTTTAACTGAGTCGCCACGTAGGCGGTAAAAAGAAACGAGTATTATATGTCTGGTAATAATTACTATTGCTGAGGCTCAAAATTTGTAATAATCATCTTGTTGTACAGTAAAATATAAATAAATAATTAGTGACCGACAAATAATAATTAGTGAGTCATGTTAACAAACAACCTTTATTATAGGCCCAAACCTGAAATTGCGAAAAAAATCAGCAAGTTCAGTATATTTTGATCTGTTAGGCGTACATAAATATACTGACCAGCGGATTTTTTGCACGATTTCAGGTTTAATCCCATTGTAAGTCGTTTTTTTATCATGACTACAAGCAAATGATAACTTTGAAAATAAGTCACCCTAAGTTTTTGAAAATAAACAATGTAATTATTCGTAGATATATCAAATTATTAGGCAAATAGTCTAGTTTAACATATTTTTTTTTCAACGAAAAATTCCCTATTATCTATCCTTAGACGTGATGTTCGATTCAAATTCATTAAAAGTTGTATATCTGCCTGCCCCTTAAGTTTGGCGATTCTTTTTCTCTTCCAATAAAATAATGTTCTAGCTGAAAAGCTTTGCTAGTTTATTTGACATGAAAGTAGGATGGTCGTTAGATTTAGTAAATGAGGAACTTATTTGAAAATTTAAATATTTAAGTGGATGAAAGTAAGTGATAAAAATTCACGCTTTCACGGTAAGTTAATTGATATTGACGCTAATAACGAAATAGATACATATTTAATGTTCTACCTACTCGCGAATAAATTCATGAATATTATTTAAGAGCGGCCAACCCGACGTACATTTTCATATAATCGCTCTTACGTGATTATGATGTTATGTTATTACACATCTTTCTTCAGATATTTTGGGTATATAGATATCTTGTTGATATTATCTAGGCTTCTATAGAAACCAAAAAGTAAATTTGTGTAAGAGTAACCCAGTAAAGACCTCTGAAAATCTTCTATTTAACGTGAACTTTGACTCCTATAATGTACTCCCATATTAAAAATATAAAAAAGTACTTCTATAGATGCCTAGCTCATTTAATCAAGATTCTAAATGTAGTCCTTTTTTTTTAAATTCTCAAGGGTTTAATAAAAACACGTATTTCCTTGAACAAGGTTTGTTAAAAATCGAATAAATCATAGAATCGCAGAATGCCTGAATACTGAGTTTTCAGGTGTTATCTCTGTTTTTTGGCATTACTTTTACATCAAACATCACATTGGATTGCTTTAGATGAAGCAACAAGTTTTTAAACCATGCTCGATGTAGACGATAGGCGAGTCGGGAAGGCCCACCTTAAAGGAATAATTATGCAATGCTGACGTTCTCGATGCAAATACTTGAAAACATTTCTTGTTTTCATCGACATAAGCTATTTATAATTAGTTTTCTATTTATTCTATTTACATTCGTCTTTAACAAGTTCCAATATCTTGGTGTATACAAAATAGTTTCATCTATAAATAAGAGACTACGATAGTCTTTGGCATATAAAGGCTTTTGAAAAAAAATTTCATTGTTTTTACCTTTACGAATGTAAAAAAGCGTGTTACACGTTATAAATCAAACTCTGTTAATAGATGCCTATGTGAAAGAACAAAATAATCCCAATGGGACATACTTAGGGCGCCTTCAAATTAACCGTAACGTGCCACGCGGCCGCCGCGCTGCTTTGTTTTTCATATATTACTAGCGACAAAAAAATATATTATGCGTGTATTATATATATAAACCTTCTTCTTGAATCATTCTGTTTATTAAAAAACTGCATCGAAATCCGTTGTTTGGTTTTAAAGATCTAAGGTGTGGCTGACCCCAGCTTGCCCACCATCACGCATTTTAATTTGGATAACACGAAAATTTAGTCGATAATTGGTCGAAATTTGTCGCCAAATATCAGAATTTGTCGGTCAGTGGTTTAGAAGTTATAAGGGGTCATTGTGGGCCAAGCCAGAGTCAGCTGTCCCCAGCTTGCCCACATGTGTATCTCAAAAACTAGAGCGCCTAGCGAAGATCTGTTTTCTCCCAGATTTAGTCGCCAATAAGTCGAAATCAGTTGCCAAATCTCAGAATTTGTCGGTCAGTGGTTTAGAAGTTAAAAGGGGTCATTGTGGGCCAAGCCAGAGTCAGCTGTCCCCAGCTTGCCCACATGTGTATCTCAAAAACTAGGGCATCTAGCGAAGATCTGTTTTCGTCCAAATTTAGTCGGTAATGTGTCGTAATTTGTCGCTAAGTAACAGAATTTGTCGGGTTATATTTTAAAAGATATAACAAGTTTATTTTTTTAAGGTATAGACCAAGAGCTAGTGGGAAGATTTTACAAGAAATTGTCAAAAAAAAATATTTTAATTATAATGTGAAAATATATTTCCAATTTTTACGGTCTAATGTCCTTAGACAAGGCAGAGAGAGACAAATTTTTAATTAAATACATGTTTTTATGTTTAAAACATAAAAACAATTGTTAACTTAGATTTCTTTGAAAACATTAAGCCTTGCTCTTGGTCTATTTACTGTCAAGACGTACAATCGCGTACAACTATTTTACCGAATTATAACGTTAGTTTATAATTTACGTCAGAATAATAAAACATGTTGGTTTTTTAATAAAGTTATTTATAAATTTAATACAAGACAAAAGCAAATAAATAAACTAGTCATTGATTGCGATCCCACCTAATGGGAAACATATTATTATTCTTACCTAACGTAAGTATGAAACTATTACAAGAAAATCCAGCCACTGTACAAACGACGCTCAATAACACTTTTACCCGAAGTCAAAATACTAACCCTTGCTAAAGAATAGCACAAAATATTTCAATAAGTCTCACAAATTGACAAACTTATTATAATTAATAACATTAATAAAAGCTGTTGGTGTGTATACTAAAACATTATAAGCAGCTGTGATTACAGTAATATTGCCAGGTTATTAATTAGCATGAATATACAATTATTGTACTAATGTCACAAAAAATTGATTGATGGTGCTAATGTCATAATGTGACTTTATACAGATTGCACTGTTTAATGGATTGCTGTAACTGTGACTACACCAGGTGTCTTGATTAGCCGATAGATGGCGCTTGTAGATGGGCTGCACAAAGCCGTAATACTATGTATCAGGTTTTAGCATGATTTGTTTAAGTAAAATTCAGTGGCTGTTTTAAATAATTGCAAATTAATTTCTAGTGGATATTGTAATACAAAATTGAGGTAATAAATGATATAACTACAAAATCACAAATATTTACAATATCATTTTTTTTTTTAATTAATGAAGTCAAAGTCAAAATCTTTTTATTTCACGTAGGCCTACATGGGCATTGTAGGGTGGGAAGGCAGGGTAGGTAGAGAAGTTGAGGTAGATAGCTAAGGTAGAATAGTTGGGGTAGGTAGGTAGGGTATGTATGAATTCAGACCGCATAACCTTATTTACAACGTGTAAATAAGGTTATGCGGTATTGTTTCTGTGGAAGGTAACGAAATTAAGTCTTGTAAGACGTCGTAGCACTCCCAAGTTATTATAAACTTTTGTCTTTTTACTGTAATGTGCACTGGTATGCGACTTATATTAATTTAGAGAAATAAAATTAAATATCTTAAAATATACTACGTGTTAAACTATGGATCCAGTGAAATTTTTCGTTGTTTAGTATATTAAGTCGGTTAATTTATAAAAAAAAAAATTGGAGGCATGAGGTTTGACTTCTGTGGGGGAGAAGGCGATGATGTAAAACATTAGACAATAAATTAATAACATTTGTCCTTCCTACTCAACTTCTGAGGCGTGTTTTCATGAATGTTAGAGATCGTATTAAAGAGTTCCAGAATCGTGGGGTTAAAGATATGAATTATGTTTAAATTTTAATTTTCTGATTTTGTAAATTAACGCGTTCTCATCAAATTAAATATTGTAGCGCGGGAAAAATTATTTTAGTACGCTGTGGCTTTGCTACACTGTGGTTGCAACGCGTCGCAGCTAATCGTGCGCCAGCGCAGGCCGAAGGCAGGCGTGCGGCGGCGGAGAGCGTGCTCCGATCATCATCGTGTGCGGACGCACGCAACGCAGTACTAACTGCCCTGATTACCTGAACCACATCGTGGGTATCCAAAGATGGACGATGCCGCCGAGTTCGACCTGGACACTTACTGCAAGGGTTGGATTGAGGTGGCCCGAAACAAATATGCCTGGAAGAGGTTGGGCGAAGCCTTTGCCATTCGGTGGGAAAGTATAGGATATAAAAAAAATAACTATGGATGGAAGCTACGTGGAAGCCATACTAGTAGTTAATGAAATATGAAAAATGTTCTTAGCTGTTTTTTTGACATGACATTGTGCTGGTTGCCGAGAGTGGTCTAGAGGTCCAGAACAGATTGCAGATTTGGTGGCACAGACTGGAAAGTGTTGGCCTGAAATTAAGTAGAACTAAAACGAAGTACTTGTTCTGTGATTTCGGCGGTCTCTCCGGCCCTATGGCCTTAGCTCTCGCCGGAACGCCCATACCAACCTGTTCCGACTTTAGGTACCTTGGGTCGCTTATCCAAGGGAATGGTGAGATAGACCGAGACGTAACGCATCGGATCAACGCAGGATGAATGAAATGGCGACAAGTCACGGGAACAACTTGCGACCCACGGATGCCCCTCAAGTTGAAGGGTAAAATTTACAAGTCCGTGATAAGACCTGTCCTACTGTATGGATCAGAATGTTTGACTGTGAAAAAGATGAATGAAAAAAGACTGCATGCAGCGGAGATGAGAATGTTGAGATGGATGTGTGGTGTGACGAGAAGTGAGAAATGAGTAAGTATATTAGAGGAAGTCTGAAAGTGGCGCCAGTGACTGAAAAGTTGGAAGGAAATCATTTGTCTTGGTATGGTCATGTGAAGAGGAGAGATGAAACGCATGTTACAAAAAAAGTTCTGGGTTTACACGTAGATGGATGGAGAGGAAGAGGGAGGCCGAAGAAGAGATGGATGGATTGTGTGGGGCGTGATATGAAAGAAAAGGGAGTTAGTGATAGTGTGACGGGTGACAGGACAGAGTGGAAGAAAGAAACATGTTGCACCGACCCCAAGTAACATGGGATAAGTGTAGGATGATGATGATGTTCTTAGCTGTTTTTTTAGATTCTGAAACATTTCTCCGACATTTGTTTCGCCGTTGATCGGTTCACCGACAGAACGATTCACTATTCATTTTTTCTCCGACAGAACTTTTCACCGGCGAGCGATTCGCCGACACAACTGTTCATCTGCTCCTAGGTTATAAAACATAGGTATTCGACATATAGACCTGTTTCCGTTTGTTGTTTACACCTGAATCAAGTTGTGAAGACGAAACTTGCAAAACTTGAACAAAACTAACCAAAAAAGTGACAAAAACGTATTTGCTTCAACGTCAATACATGTATCATACATGTTATGGTTATACATAAATATTCCATCCATCAGCCAATAATTTGCTTCACTTAAAAGTCTGCAACTCTCATTTGTGCCAAATACGATTACGGATTCTTTATTATGAGTGTAGCAGCCCCGGATCTTCAATTTTTTTTAGGCGGGGCAAAAACTGAAAAATGCCGCCCCGCCTACCTACTTATGTTTATTTTCACTTTGATCATCCATATAATTTCAGCTATCAATATGTTTTTTTTTTTATGGTAGGTGAAAATCACCCAATGACGAATCCCGCTCTTGGGCGGAGCGGGAAACAGTGTCAGACTCTTACTGACTAAAAAACCTACCCCATTCCTTCCTTGCCTTATTCCCAGAGCCGCGGTAACACTTTCGCACCAACCCTCGGCTCCAGAAGGCTTCGACCATGAAGGGCCCCTACAGTTTGCTGACAGCTCCTTGAGGCGCGCGGGAACAGTGCGCGCCGTTGACGACTTGGACTCGGTCTGGACAGTTACCAGACGACCGGACGGCGAGCTACCCATTGCTCACTGTCCGCGAGCCAGTGTCTACGGTGGCCGGATATCGGCGGGATCGCGGCGGTGACGGCTACGGCGAGGGCGCTATTGCCTTTGCCTTATGCGGTCGGCCTCCTGCTTTACAAGCATTACTGCTTCGCAGAAGGAGGCGACCGCCTGCCATTCCTCTTCGCTGCAGACCATGGACTGAAACAAGGCACGGCGCGAGAGGTCGCCGCCGCCGATCACCCTCACGAGGACACGACGATGCTCTTCCCAAGCAGGGCACATCTCCACCATGTGCTCCACCGTGTCCTCCGGGCTTGCCATACAGTGGCGACACCCGGGCGTCTCTTCCGCACGAATCCGGTGCAGGAATCTCCCGAACTTCCCATGTCCGGTGAGAACTTGCGTCATGCGGAAGGTGAGGACGCCGTGAGGTCTACCCAGCCACGCCTCAAAGAGGGGACTTACCGCCGAGTTTATGGCCTGGGTTGCGACAGTGGCTGTTTCCACTTCACCATGAGATCCCACCGGAGCTCTTTCCGCCACGCCTCGACATGTTCAGACAGCGGAGTTTCGCCCTGGCGTTCATCTCCACGCGCAGATCGCGCATGCGTGCAAGGACTGTTGCCCCCAAATCCTATGGTGGTAGGCCAGCAAGGAGGCTCGCCGCCTCGCGGGACACCGTGCGGTATCCCCGCACCATCCGGACGGCCATGACCATCAAGGGTTGGGGTATCGGCGGTGGCCGACGAGATAAGGATCACCGAGCGGCTCAGATCCTGAACCCAGTCAGCTCTGGGCAGGACAAAGTATGGCTTGGAGACCACGGTGACGTTTATCGACCACCGCGCCACGCTCTGGAGTAACAGATCCTGAGCGGGGGCGCAGTGGTTGACATTCGCCTGGAGGAGACGAAATGGCGCCGTAATTGGCAGTCCATTGTCTCCTCGCGAGCCCTCTATAAGAGCACTGCCGCAGTGGTTGCGGCAGCGGCATTAGAAGCGGCTGCGGCGGCGGCGGTGGTGGTGGCGGGCCGACGGAGTCTGGCCTTGAAACAAAACACTGTCGTGGAGAGAGATCGACGAGGATGTTTTCGAATATAGCTTTATCTCTTTCGCACTCACGGTAACCAGACGCCTGCAGCGATCTGCGATTTCTGCAGGTGAGCGGGAGCCGGGCGCGTATTTTGAACTATGCCTACGCGCCTCGCGAATAATAAATGTTCGTGCAGTCGTGCAGCATATCTCACTCCGCGCTCAGAGTATCGGTCAAGTTGATATGGCCATGAAATTGCTGTACTTGTGCTATTATTTATTCCGTGGTCAAAGTTAAATAAATGATGAGTTGTCCATTGGTCTGTGAAGTGTGAATTTAGCCGCCCCCTGATTTTGCCGCCCGGGGCATGGGCCCCGGCTTGCCCCCCCCTAGATCCGGGGCTGGAGTGTAGTGACCGATAAGGAAGTTGACATCATTGTTAATTTTGGTTAATTTATCGGGAATCACAACAGCATGTATATCTTTGGGAATACTTGGAAAATTCTTATTCCTTACCCGATGAACCATCATTCTCATGGCATCCCTAGTCGGCATGTAAGGAGCACTAATACTTGGTACATCTTGAATACACCGTTGAACAATTTGTGAGGGTGCATCCATTGAATGGTGGGCTTTTTGTTTGATGTTAGCTTTTACAGTTAATTCAATCTGCTTATCGGGATCCGGCAAATGAACATGTTTAAAATTTTTCGAAATGCAGGAGCAGATGAACAATTGTGTCGGCGAATCGCTCGCCGGTGAAAAGTTCTGTCGGAGAAAAAATGAAAAGTGAATCGTTCTGTCGGCAAAACGTTCGTCATTGAAAAGTTCTGTCGGAGAAAAAATGAATAGTGAATCGTTCTGTCGGCGAATCGTTCGTCATTGAAAAGTTCTGTCGGATAAAAAATGAAACGTGAATCGTATTGCTTTTTATATAATTATATATATGTATAAGTATCAAAACAAACGAGCAAAGAGCATTATTCATGATCATTAAATATCAAACTGTATAGGAAGTTAAGGATTTTGTACTTGCTTGTACCAATGTATGGAGAAATTAAATTCTCTAATATCTTTTTCATTGCATGCCGACAAATTCTGTGACTTAGCGACAAATTACGACACATTACCGACTAAATTTGGACGAAAACAGATCTTCGCTAGGTGCTCTAATTTTTGAGATACACATGTGGGCAAGCTGGGGACAGCTGACTCTGGCTTGGCCCACAATGACCCCTTATAACTTCTAAACCACTGACCGACAAATTCTGAGATTCGGCAACTGATTTCGACTTATTGGCGACTAAATCTGGGAGAAAACAGATCTTCGCTAGGTGCTCTAGTTTTTGAGATACACATGTGGGCAAGCTGGGGACAGCTGACTCTGGCTTGGCCCACAATGACCCCTTATAACTTCTAAACCACTGACCGACAAATTCTGATATTTGGCGACAAATTTCGACCAATTATCGACTAAATTTTCGTGTTATCCAAATTAAAATGCGTGATGGTGGGCAAGCTGGGGTCAGCCACACAGATCTAAGCATACATAGACACAGACAACTTTGTTTTATACTATGTAATGATAAATAAAAATGTGCTCTTATGAGACAAAATCTTATGTGTAATACCAGGCCTACCCTTGTACCACATTCGAGTTATCAAGTATTACTCATACAAACGACCTTTTGCCTTAATAACACTATTGTTTTGACATAACACATTAATTTAAATTAATGCCTTAATGACACTATTGTGATTAAGGCATTAATTTAAATATCATCCAGTAATAATAAAACAAGAATTAGGTTTTTGTGTATTGTCTATGTCATAAATTAGGTACCTATATAGGCGAAGGTCTCATCCGAAACTATAATGTGCCTTATTAACGTCTGTGTACCAGTAATAATATACAATAATCCCTTGATATAATCATGCAGTCATTCATTAATATTTCATTATAAATACTTGACCTTTTTTTTTCTTCTATTTGGTACCAACCTTCATCGAGGTCGACTGCAACAAAATTACTGCCGTGATCCCGACAACTAGGAGTGGGCGTTAATTCAACGAACGACTTTTTAAAACTGTTAATCTAATGTTAACGAATTAACTGCTTTTTGTTTACCGCAAAACCCGTTAAATCTATCAACTGTTTCATTCAACGATTTTGACAAAGCGCAAATTATTAACTCACCGAATAGGTATTCAAAAGTAGCTAACATCTGAAGCCGCTAACGCAAAACCAGCTAAAATGATCTGTTTCTTCGTCGTCAGTTCCTTTTTCAATTTGAACAAAGATTCGTCTATTAATGAAAACCTGTTAATAACGTTAATGGGTTTTTTCACAGGTTAACAGGATGAAATTAACGGCTTCGTTGCGTTAACCCAAAAATCGTTAACGAGTGGGTCGTTAACGATTTTTGGGTTAACGCAACGACAACATTCCTACACATGTAGGAACAGTCTAACCTACCATAACACCGTGCCCATGAGTAACATTCCCAAATTATGCGTTACAATCGTATAATCAAAGTTAACGAACACATTTAATGAACAAAAAACTGGATTAGTTTGATACTATTTTAACATCTCCACTTATCAAAATAATCTCATTAATAGCAGACATAAAAAAAAATAATTTAGGTGCACTTAACATTCTCCACATTATGTATGCCTTCGTGTATCAGAACAATTAAAATATTCTATGATAACAACATACCTATAAAATTAATTAACAATATCTAAACAATACTTTCTATACCTAACCTTTTAACAAAGTCATTGTGTTTTATTCTGCTCAGACCTTTTGTTAACAAGTCAGCAGGCATTTCTGTAGTTGGAAGATGTACAATCTTTACTACATTATTAGCAACTACTTCCCTGACGAAATGATGGCGTACGTCTATGTGTTTTGACCTCTTATGATACAAAGGGTTTTCTGTCAATTTTTGAGCACCTTGGTTGTCATTGTACATAACAATAGTATAATTACAATTTACAATTTCTGATAGTAAATTCCTCAAATATATAGCTTCCTTACAGGCTTCACTTATTGCCATATACTCGGCCTCTGTACTGGACAACGCTACAGTTGGTTGTTTTCTGCATTCATACGATATTACTGTACCAGATCACTTAAAACAGAAACCTGTATAGGATCTCCTATCAATACTGTTTGATGCCCAATCTGCATCCACAAAACCTTCTAAATGTTTATTATCATTTCTAAACATTAGACCATAAGATTTTGTTTTATGTAAATACTTTACAATTCTTTTTGCAGCTTTCCAATGAACTGCTGTGTAACAATTATTAAATTGGCTTAAGTAACTGACACTATAACTGATATCTGGACGTGTAAGAACAGATAAGTACATTAAGCTTCCTAACAGCTGCTGATAAGGATATTGCTTTTGAACTTTTTCTGATTTCTCTAACTTTAGATTACATTCAATTGGAGTATCTACATAGTTACAGTTAGACATTTTGAATTTATTCAAAATATGTTCAACATAATGCTCCTGATCTAGAGAAATACATCCATTCTTATACACTTTTACCCTCATACCTAAGCATCTCTTAATTTGCCCTAAATCTTTAGTTTTAAAGTTTGACATCAAAACACTTTTTAATTCATTTGTTAATACCTTACTATTTGAAAATATAAAGAAATCATCAACAAATACAGCTATCAAAATTTGTTCCTTATTTACTTTCTTGCTAAATAGACAAGGTTCTAATTTAGACTTAATGTAACCCTGGCTTAGTAAACAATCATTAACCCTTATGTTCCATTGCCTGGCAGATTGTTTTAGGCCATATATAGCACGTTTTAACTTCAGTACACTGTTACTTTTACAATCTAAATCAGGTGGAACCTGCATGTATACTTTTTCATCAAGATAGCCATTCAAGAAAGCTGTGCTTACATCAAGATGGGAATTTTTTCTTAAATACCCACTTGCACTTAACCACTCTATCTGCTTCCTTATCTGATATGATTTCCCAGGCTTGGTTTTCTTCGAAGGCATGTAACTCTTCCTTCATTGCCTGTTTCCACATTTCACTCTCAGGACCTGTCGTTGCCTCCTCATAAGTGATATCTTCATCGCAAGCCCCTAACTCGTCCACAACACAGAGGTTAGATATGCCGTACCTCTCAACTGGTTTTCTGACACGCTTGCTAGTTATGGGTTCTTTTTCTGCGCTTAAATCACTTTCTTCTCCACACATTGTATGGTAGGAGTCATCTGATGTCGAATCTGAACTAGATGTGTCATTTATGTAAGTGGGATCATCTCCACTCAACATAGTATTATTTATCTCAGTTGTATCTTCTTCTGACAGTTGATCCTGCTCTTCATTTTTTTTCTGTACTACAATCTTAGCCATCTCGCAATCTTTTTCGTTCTTTTCCATTATAGTCACATCTCGGCTTGTAGTAACCTTTTTAGTTTGGAGATTGTATAATCTATATCCTTTTATATTGTCGGGATAGCCTACTAAAATGGATTTTAAGGCTTTCTTATCCCACTTTTGTCTCTTAATCTTAGGCACATGCACCATTACAGGACTGCCAAAAACCCTCACATGACTGAGATCAGGCTTTATCCCTGTCCATTTCTGAAATGGTGTCATCTCTCCTAGACCTGAAGCTGGCGACCTATTTTTAAGGTAAACTGCCGTATTAACTGCCTCTGCCCAGAAACTTTTATTTAGTTCCGCCTCAAAGAGTAAACATCTCGCACGTTCGACCACTGTCCTATTGAATCGTTCACATAGGCCATTTTGTTCGGGAGTATAGGGATTTGTCTTTTGATGGACTATGCCTTGTGATTTCAAGTATTCTTCCATCTGTTGTGAGCAGAATTCTCCTCCATTATCTGTCCTCAGACTTTTAATTCTATTTCCAGTTTGTTTTTCAACCATATTTTGAAATTCTTTGAAAAACATAAGAACTTGATTTTTCTCTTTCAGGAAATATACAAATGCCATTCGGCTAGCATCATCCACAAAGAGTAAAAAATACTTGGCATGGCCCAATGATTTTGTCTCCATGGGTCCACATAAGTCAGAATGGACAACTTCTAATAATGTTTCACTTCTTTTGTGTGAAGATGAGAATGGTAAACGAGCCTGTTTCGCCTCACAACATACTTCACAGTTTGACTTGGTTATGTCAGCCTTCTCTGTGTAGGTAATTCCCTCTACTGCTCCATTTTTCATTTTCTCAAGGTCGATACTGTTGATATGCGCTAGTCTCCTATGCCATCGCCTTGCGTCTGCTGTGTGAACTGCTGCTGCTGCAAGCACCTTCTCTGACTTCACTGTATGCAATTTATACACTCCATTCTGTAAATTTGCTACTCCTACTAGCACATTCTGTTGATTACGGATGTAACAAGCATTTTTGCCAAATGATACTTTGTTTCCGTTTGCTATCAACTGGCTTACTGATAACAAATTAGTAGAAAGGCTTGGAATGCACAAAATATTTCGAACAGGTATGTCAAACTGAGATTCATTCACACACGTCACGATCTGTGTATCACCTGTACACATTACTGGCATTATTGATTTATTTGCAACAACTATTTCTTTTATGTCCCGTACTGGTCGGATCTCGGTTAAACTTTCCCGCTTCGCCGTCATATGAACACTTGCTCCACTGTCAATATACCAATCATCTATGCTGAATTCTCCATTTAAGAAAGCAACACTATAAGCACTTGCTTCTTTTATTTTCTGTGGGCATTGGTTTTTGTAATGTCCAATTTCCTTACAGTTGTAGCATTTGATTTGTTTACCAGTTGCCACTTTTGTATTGTTCAAAGATGATATTGACGCGTGTTTTGACTTGGCGTGTGCAGTGCTGCCAATCTTTGGCTTTCCCGACCAAAATGCTGATTCGCTTCCACTGCTGCCAACATCAGAATTCATATCGAGCAGTTTAGTTTTTATGACGTCAGAGCTTACCGATAGGCCGGAATGTTCCAGAGCCATCACCATCGGCGAAAATTTATCTGGTAGACCTGCTAACAGCAAAGATCCAACCCATTCGTCGCTGATTTCGAAACCCGTATTTTTCAATTGTTGAGCAGTTTCCATTATTTGAGACACATAACTGCTCATTGTTTCACAGTTATCCAGGCGAATGTTGATCAATTTTTGTACATTAGCTATGTGTTCTGCGGTAGACATTATGGATAATTATATTACACAACGAAATATTTGAAAAAAAAAAACGACTCTGGGCCCATAACCTATTAAAATAACACGATAGTTGTTGCTACGAGACTGACTTTTATTTGATAGGTAAAACATAATCAAAGACTATTATAGTTACAACCAAAGACAATTTATGAACAAAAAACTGGATTAGTTTGATACTATTTTAACACTTTTCACATTTATGTTGCCCAAAAAATCACACAACAAAATACATAAAGGTGTCTGCACACAGCGGGCGCGGCGCGGCGGGACCGGGCGGCGACGCGACGCTGAGCAGTTGTAATGTACTAGATAGTACGGACGACGCCACACAGAGCCGTCCCGCTCGGCGCGACGGTAACCTCGGATCTGTATGGCGTCGTCGCGTCGCCGCCCGGTCCCGCCGCGCCGCGCCCGCTGTGTGCAGAGACCTTAAACTGTTCAAGTTCCTCACAATTGTATTCTGTCATTTGTGATTAGGGTTTAGGAGTCTTTTATTTTAACATAGAAACTACCCACAGATGGGTCTATTTAAGAACTACGTGGCCGGCATTCGGTCTAGAAACTGCTCGGAATAACGGCTCGAAATAAGTCTATTTTTACGTAAATAATATTGTTTGCTTGAAGTAATCTCCCGAACCCATCTTAATAATTCTGTTGTAGGAAAAATGATGTGCACTGACTGGAAATAACTTGTCCCATCGCTTTTAATTAAATTCTTATTCTTTGTATTATTTACTCTTGGAAAATATTGTTGCTCAAACGATCTATTTTCATTTTATTTTTGCGTGATAGTTACTGTGTAAGGGCGGTATTTACAACTTTAGTGCAATAAATGTCACAGGTTAACTAGTAATAAATTTCATGTCTCCAATTTAAGAACTCATTTCGATCGATGTTGGGAATAATTATAAATCTGCTCGTCATCCTATCGGGGGATCAGTAAGAAATTAAATATTTTATGTAAGTTCTATAAAAATAAAAAACGAATCGTTCATGACCCGACAAGGCTGTTTTTAAATTACTTACTTTATTTTTTTGGACAAAGATTTATTATCGACATGTCACCGTTAAAATACAGAATACCTTAATATGCGCATTAACTAGTTAATCTGCAAATTATCGGGTACAATCCATAAAAGTTCGAAATTCGATTTAAAGTAGTCAGCATCTCCTTTTTACCTAGTCAATCTGCATATTAATGGATGTTACATCGTTAAATCACATATTTACAAAAGACAGTGAGCGATACAACCCCACCTGTCAAGATAGCTTGACGGACAAGCTCCTACTTTTATGTGGATACAGAACAAAAAACCACGTAGGTTTGCTTCGCTCCCGCCTTAGTTTTCTAACGTAATCTGTCCGTGTCGGGCTACTTTAGATTATTATTAGCAATTAAAATTAAATAATGACAAGGAATTCGAATGTTTTATTCAAGCAAAGGACCTGTTTTATAACCATTGGTTTGGGTACATCAACATCAACATTATCAGCCTTTTTAATGTTCCCACTGCTGGGACACAGGCCTCCTCTCTAGGAGAAGTAGGTGGTTACGGGACACTTTTATCCCTTGCACTGTAATTGATTTACATAGTATAAAACAAAGTTGCCTTTTCCCTATGTATGCTTAGATCTTTAAAACTAAGCAACGGATTTCGAAGCGGTTTTTTTTAATAGATTTAATGATTCAAGAGGAAGGTTTATATGTATAATACATGCATAATATATTCAATATCAGTACCCGCGCGAAGCTGGGGCGAGTCGCTAGTTAGCGATAAAAGCAATATTCATCTTGAAATCTTAAAATGAAACGATTGCCAGATTTAAACACAATCTGGCCATTGCTTTAGATATGGCATTTTAATTTGTATACATATTGAAATTTAAAGCAATTATTTCAAGTAATTTTGTAGTCCGAAGCAATAATGGCTATGAAACAAGTTAAAAACTCTAGTACAGAATAATAATGTGCTTATAATTCTGTTACTGTTCTACTTTGCGTGATTTCGTACCTACTCATATTTGACTACTTTGAAGGATACATGAATACATACTTAATAGATTGAATTAAAAGAATAAATGATATGCCGACTGAATTAATAAAAAATAAGCGTTAGGTGATAGATACATACTGCTAAAATTTTATAAGTTAGCGCGCAACGACCGACGTCTATCTAGAGGTCATTGGACTCGCTCAGCTGACGTTCCTTAAAGAAATAAATCCCATACATATGAAATACAAACGATCAAAATTTAGTTCTGTATAAATATGAGAGTGATGTGGGTCATAATATGGTTAGATGGGGTATACCGCTTCCCCAACTAACTATATTACAAATACCCTAAATTTACAGTCTTCTTTATCAATATTACAAGTATTTACCCCTCTAAATTGCTTTAAATGAATACCTTTTGATATCAGCTTTTTGCTGTAAACAGGGCGACCCACTTGGGACAGTCACTTTCATTTCGCCAAATAAATTCAATGATTCGCAGTAAAATTCTAAATTAAATGTTTGGTATTTGGATGACGGACGTAGCAATCTTTCGAAATGAGAAATTTACTTACGTACCACCCACCTGTCAATCTACTGACAGACTACCTTTGTAAAAAATTATACAATAGCCTTAAATATCAGTGTCATCTCCCTAGATTTTTTACAAGCTTTTATTTAGTTCCACCTGTCCCAATGTTTTGTTATGCTTGCTACTATGAAAATAAACATTAAAAATACATAATTTTATTTAATAACTTAAGAAATCCTGCATCATGTATTAAGCTTTACGGAATTTATATTTCAATAGTAGGAGTTTCGTAGTGCTGAAAATTTAAATTATTGTACATTTGTCATGATATACCAAAATATCTTTCTCCTTATGTTCTGCCCAAGGGCGGAAGATGTCATTTGATGATATCCCACCTTAAAAAAACATTTGGCGATTTGTGTGACGCCGCTGCGGCTGCCATTGTTCCTCTTTTACGGTTACTACCGTCTTTACATATTGTTACCTACATAATCATCATCATCCTACCCTTATCCCATGTGCAAGTTCGGAAGGTTCCTGCATCGGATCCGTGCGGAAGAGACGCCCGGGTGTCGCCACTGTGTGGCCAGCCCGGAGGACACGGTAGAGCACACGGTAGAAGTTTGCCCCGCTTGGGAAGGGCAACGCCGTGCCCTCGTGGGGGTAATCGGCGGCGGCGACCTCTCGCGCCGGGCCTTGGTTCAGACCATGGTCCGCAGCGAAGAGGAGTGGCAGGCGGTCGCCTCCTTCTGCGAGGCAGTAATGCTCGTAAAGGAGGAGGCTGACCGCATAAGGCAAAGGCAACGGCGCACTCGCCGTAGCCGTCGTCGCCGCGTTCCTGCCGATATCCGGCCACCGTAGACACTGGCTTGCGGACGGTGAGCAATGGGTAGCTCGTCGTCCGGTCGTCTAGTAGCAGTCCAGACCGAGCCCAAGTCGTCGACGGCGCGCTCCGTTCCCGCGCGCCTCAAGGAGTTGTCAGCAAACCGTAGGGGCCCTACAAGGTCGAAGCCTCCCGGAGCTGAGGGTTGGTGCGAAAGCGTTACACCGGGGCTCTGGGAATAAGGCAAGGAAGGCACGGGGTAGGTTCTTTAGTCAGTAAGAGTCTGACACTGTTTCCCGCTCCGCCCAAGGGTGGGATTCGTCATTCGATGATTTTTACCTACCATAAAAAAAACCCTTATCCCATGTTACTTGGGGTCGGTGCAACATGTTTTTTTCTTCCACTCTGTCCTGTCACCCGTCACACTATCACTTACTCCCTTTTCTTTCATATCACTCGTCACACAATCCATCCATCTCTTCTTGTTACCTACATACTACTGTAATTAAAAAATCTCTAATCAAAGTATACAATCAAATCTAACGTTAAGGTCTCAAATCACTATTGGATGACATTTGATGTCAACTGTCAAATGTCATCCAATAATGATTGGGGATCAACTAAGAGATTAACAAATTTAATTGCAATTAACTAATTGGATGTTCGATAAGTCATCTAGAGTTGGAGAAGTCTACTGATTAGTGCAAAAAATTAATAATTAAGTATTGTGTTATAGATATAAGTATTTCTTTGACAAACTAGGTGTGTATTGGCTCTCTTTTAACAAATTCTTACATTTTCTTCTAAATTTTCCTTTGTTATCCCTATAGCCTTGGTCATCATCATCATTTCAGACGAAGGACGTCCACTGTTGGACAATAGGCATTCCCCAAGTGTCACAAGGAACGCTCCTGTGCGTGTCGCATCCAATGTGTTCTCGCGAATTCCACCACGTAAAAAAAATCTTTGCATATTACATTTTCTTTTGAGCCTCTACTTCTCCATCTATCATCGTTAAATCATAATACTTCATGAATAATAGACCTTTCATTACTAGCAGTTTGTTTAATTACTCTCACTCTTTTTGTCTCTTTCCCCAATAAATTAGAAACTAACTAAACAAGACAATGAAGTAACTAAGCCTAATAGTTTCGGACTATTATGGCAGTGTTAAGTGACAAAGTGATAGCGGACTTAGCAAAAACAATGGACCCATGTCTTCTGTAATACGGCCTGTTGGCGAGCAACCGACCCTTAAGGAGCAACGGCTTAAACTACCTGCTTAAATGTTAACTAGTTATTGTCGGCGGCTGCGCTCTCGCGGCCTGTTGCCTTTTTTTTGAGTTGGAAAATCATCATAAATTGCTTGTACCGCTCTATACGGAGCAAGGAGCGTCAGACTTTTACAGTCTAAAACTTAACTGTTATTTTAGTTGCTCTTTGCATTTCAATAAATAATAAATTAACTTAATGACAATATACATTGAAAAGGACTAAGAATACTTGAGCATTAACAAATGATTATATACTTATATGCAACGCCTTTCTCTCTTCTAACTTACTATTTGCTGTGCCCATCAGGGTCCACGATTGCTACCATGTTATTTATATTACCATCAGATCTTTACATTGTGGATTTGCAATAAAGAATATAGAAAGTTAGGAATATGAAATTATATCAGTAGGAACATGGATAGATTACCTAAAGGATCTCCGAATTGATAATATTTATATTAATGATAATTATTTTTGAGTCAATTGGCATCAGTCGCGGAAATATTTTTCAATTGCAGTTTTAAGCGCATCGTATGAACAAACAAACAATTTTATCTTTTGAGTGTATCGGTTCCTTTTGTATGTAGTATGTTTATAGAGTATAAATAAGAAGCTGTTTGCTAGTCCTAACGAGGAAACATTTTTCCTTGGAGCGTAATTGTGGACGGTTGTAGGACGGGTTGGGAAGTTTCCTTCCTAATATGCTGTGAACCCAGAGTTACAATGTATGCTTAATTATCTATAAATTAATCAGTAATTAAGGGAATGGTTTCGATCAATTTTTTATTTATTTAACAATTCGTATAAACATTTATACACCGTTAAATTTTAGTCGTTTTAATCCCTTGGAGGATCGATTCAGTACATGAAACACTATCGATTGGTAAAGTTAGAATGAAAAAACAAAGTCCTTTTTTTTAAAACTTGAATTAATTTACGCATGTTCTAAATTGATTTCTTTAAGTAAACGTCAGCTGGGCGAGTTCAATGGCCTGTAGGTAGTTAGTACGCAACGATCGACAACTACCTACAAGGTCAAGGACTCGTTTACTTAAAGAAATTAATTTCGTAAATGCGTATATCAATAAGAAATTTAGAAAAAAAGTACTTTATTTTTTTATTTTATCTTTACAAATCGTTAGTGTTTCATGTACTGGATCGACCCTCTTTGGGATTAAAACGACTAAAATTTAACGGTGTATAATAAAAGAAACAGAAGGAGGAGTAAGAGCCAGTGCTATATCTGTGGCACTAGTGTGCGCAGTGTAGTTCTAGTAGGTAGAGTATACCATAGCAACAGTCTTATAATGTTCCCACCGCTGGGACTCAGGCCTCCTCTCTAGAAGTGTAGGCCTGAGCGGCCCAATGCGGATTGGGGTTCTAGTATAAATATCGAAATAATATTTTTATTATACATAATAATAATTGTAATACCTACTTATACCTTTTTTATGGTAGGTAAAAATCATCGAATAACGAATCCCGCTCTTGGCGTAGAAGGAAATAGTGTCAGACTCTTACTGACTAAACAACCTACCCCGTTCCTTCTTTGTCTTATTCCCAAAGCCCCGTTGTAACGTTTTCGCACCAACCCTTGACCCCAGGAGGCTTCGACTCTGTAGGGCACCTACAGTTTGCTGACAACTCCTTGAGGCGCGCGAAACAGTGCGCGCTGTCAATGACTTACCAGACGACCGTACGGCGAGCTACCCCTTGCTCGCCTTCCGCAAGCTAGCGTCTACGGTGGCCGGATGTCGGCGGGATCGCGGTGGCGACGGGTACGGCGAGGGCGCCGTTGCCTTTGTCTTATGCGGCCGGCCTCCACCTTTACTAGCATTACCTACTGCCTCGCAGAAGGAGGCTACCGCCTGCCACTCCTCTTCGCTGCAGAACCAAGGCCCGGCGCGAGAGGTCGCCGCCGCCGATCACCCCCACAAGGGCACGGCGTTGCTCTTCCCAAGCGGGGTAGCTTCCTCTACCGTGTGCTCCACCGTGTCCTCCGGGCTGGCCACACAGTGGCGACAACCGGTTGTAATAATCCACTACGCAAGCCCAGTGTGGATTGGTGGATGTCACTCGTCTTCGAATTGTTGGTTCTAGTACATGCTGGTTTGCGCACGATGTTTTCTTTCACCATTTTGAGAGCAGTGGTGATGGAATAAATTACAAAAAGTAATACGCTTGGCTGGGGTTGAACCTGTGACCTACAACTAATAAGTCAGGGCCTTTACCACTCGACCACCACTGCTCTCAAAGAAACAAAGGTGGGACTAATCCCCATCTTTGGGTACACACACATATACATAAACAGATGGGGATCAGTCAGTCTGTACTGATTGAACGATGAAAAAAAACCCTTCACTTCACCCATAATGAGAGGAGTTATTTGTTGTTTTGCAATAAAAAAAACAGGCACATTCATTATGTTATCCTACAATGAATAGCTTAGTTATCGAGTACCCAAACAAAGTTGTAATAAGTGGAGATAAAAAAGAAACCATAAGGCGAAGAAAGCAAGTAAATTTCCCTCAATTAAGGAAGATGAGCCCTCCCAATAATGGCCCGATTTTATTTGTCGACTATAAATCCTGACGGCCATCACTGTAGGCCTTATCTTTATTTCATTCGTAGGAAATAAAACAAAAATACTGCGGGTGGATTGTAAATCTATGCGGCCGAATGTCAGCCTTGGTCAACGGTTCGATGGTTGTATGGCTCTACAATCTACAAAATGAGTTTGATTGACGTAAGGTGATTGCTCCAATTGAATGCGTAGGGATCCTGGAAACGCAGGGACCCTGCAAAAGGACGACCCTTTTGCAGGGTCCCTGCGTTTTCAGGGTCCTAGCATTTCCAGGAGCCAACTGGAGACAAATGTTGATGTCTAAAAGGAAGGCCCTGGCCCTGGTATATAAATTAACGTAAGTACGGGATGGGTTGTTACTCAGTAAGAGTCTGTTACCATTTCCAGCTCCACTCAAGGGCGGGATATGTGATTGGATGATTTTTACCCACCATAAAAACGCTGTTGAATGGCCGACTTCAAAAAAGGAGGAGGTTTCTCAATTCGACTGTATTTATTTTATTTAACGATTATAATTCTGTAATTATATACATGTCCAGCTAATTATACTATTTCGAAGACATGTGACATCCACCAACCCGCACTGGTCCCGCGTGGTGGATTACGGCCCGTTACCTCTCCTAAAGAGGTGGCTTGAATCCCAGCAGTGGGAACATTAGAAGGTTGTTGCTATGCTATGGTATGCTATACTAAAACTACACTGTGTGCAGACATGTGCCACGTAGGTCGATCTGGGTGCGTCGGTCTCCAAGTCTCCATACATTGTATGATAACTAGACTTGTAAGTTGTACAATTACTACACTTGATCCACGCCACGTGCCGTCGTTCTACGCACAAATTAGGCGTGTTTCACGTGTGCGTTGGTCTATTCTATTCTGTATATGTATCTAATTATGTAATTTTTATATTGCATACAATTTTATTGGTAACAATTTTATTTGTACTTTTCTTTCTCCGATAATTTTAGGCACGGTATCTAGGTACATCTTTTTTTTTATTTCTGCAGAAATAAAAACAACCATACCTGTTTTTCTGTTTCTTTTATTATAGAATTGCGTATGTAAGGCTGATGCTAAGCTTTGCTAATCATATTTGAATCAATATAGAACTAAGTAGATCCTAACTTACAAGTTGCAAAAAGCTTAAGAGAATTTGAATTTCGCCGTTTAACTTTGTGCTTTCACCTTACATAACTTCTGTTTGTTAGTATCATCATCATCATCATCAGCCTTTCAATGTTCCCACTGCTGGGACACAGGCCTCCTCTCTAGGAGAGGGAATAGGCCATAATCCACCACGCGGGCCCAGTGCGGATTGGTGGATGTCACATGTCACACTGCTCTCAAGTAGTAAACTCGTTATTTTTAGTTGAAAAAACAAGTTTTGTTTTCTGAAATCCCTGCACTCTCTTACTTATCTCTGTAACTTTCAAGAATGTTTAAACTCGTACAGCTAAATTTATTTAGGTATTATATAACTTTCAACATATCAAAAGGTTAATTCGAGTAATTAAAAAGTTCAAAATGAAGTCGCAATCTCTTTTGACAGACATCTATATTTTTAAGGTATTACCATATTTTATTTGCGTAATAGTAGGCCTAATGCAATTAGTATCGTTAGTAGAGACTAATTTAATTATATTTATAATAATATACATATATACCTGAAAGCAATAATAGGTTTTTAGTTACATCCGATATACAATTTGACGGCTCGGCTGGCGCAGTGGTTGAGCGATTGACTGCTGCGCTGAGGGTCGCGGGTTCGATTCCCGCACGGAACAAATATTTGAATGGCCTGCAGATAGGTGTTTCGGGACTGGGTAGGTATCTGGTGTATGTGACTTTACATGTTTGTGAACGCACCCACGACACACGAGTAATTTCCTAGTGTGGGCCAACGTTTTTTTTTTAACAACAATAATAATGATAACCACTTTTTACTCAAGTGTGGTATTCTACCAAAATACCAAAAACCTATTTGTAAAGTACAGGCAAACTATTTGATTCAAGGAACTATCCTTATAGATACTAGAAACTACTCAAGAAATACTTAATACTCACTTTACAAGAACAGAACTACTTATTTCTTCAAATAACATTTTCCTTAATAATTACTATTAAAACTAAATATTAATTAAGTTTACTTTAACCAGTATCTACCGGAGTTTACGTCTCAACGTAACAAATTCTCAAGGCATACTGCCGATCCTCGACCTAGTATCTAACTATTCCTATTCTCCTCACTGTTATTTAAGAGCGGCCAACCCGACGTACATTTTCATACAACCGCTCTTACGTGATTGTGATGTTATTAGCTTTTGTCAGCGGTTTCGCCCGCGTACAAAAAAGATAGCTTATGTCACTCAGGAGTAAAGCAGCTTTCTATTGTTGCTAAAATGTTTCCAATCGGACCAGTAGTTCCAGCGATTACCTCCTAAAAACAAAAAAACAAACTTTACCTCTTTATTATATTAGTGTAGATTACACATCTCTCTTCAAATATTTTCAATACACAGATATCTTCTGGATATTATCTAGAAATCAAAACGTAAAATTGTGTAAGATTAATCCAATGAAGACCTCCGAAAATCTGCTATATTACGTGAACTTTTACTCTCCATAATGTATTCCTATATAAAAAATATTAAAAAGTACTTCTATGGAAGCCTAGCACATTTAATCGAGATTCTAAATGTTGACATTTTTTTCGAAAAATCCTTAGGGGTTTAATAAAAATACATATTTCAGGGAACAAGTTTTGTAAACCATTCATTAAATCATAGAATTACTGAATGCCAACAGTTTTCAGGTGTTATCTTTCTTATTTGGTATTACTTTTGCATCAAACATCATATTAGATTGTTTTAGATGAAGTAAAAAGATTTTAAACGCTTATATGCTTATATGCGAGTCGGGAAGGCCTACCTTAAAACGGAATTTGGTTAAGTAGAGTTAATTTAAATGTTTCCACATAAAATAAACTTGAAAATTTAATCAGATACTAGGCTTTTAAACCACAAGCATTATAAATATCTCGTACTATAGAGAAGTATTATAATTTATAGTGTAACTTAGATGCCCTGAAGGATTTGCCTAAACTCCTAAAACTGTAATTATGTCCTCGCGGAATTAAGTTTTAAGTTTATCTTCACGTAATAGTTCAAGTTTTCCTAAAACATTTAGGGTTAAGATCACTAAATTACCACGAAAGATAAATATTTAGGTTAGTCCGATGTTAGATATAATAATATTTGTTTTCATAACTTTACGTGACCCGGTTTCAAATTTTCTACATGAATCTTGCTAGTCGGTTATTTTAATACTGTGTATTAATAGCTATAATATCAAAACATTCGAAACACAAACTTCTAACTGAGTACCATTAAATAATGCTCAAGCAAAATTAAATTAAATATTTTTAGAAATCCTAACCTAAATTTCGCCCATCGCCCCTCGCAGAACTGTTAAATTTAAAACAGTTAAACTAAAGTTTATGTATCATACATTTTTGTATTATGTATCATATACACTTTCATTTTATACCCCGCTTGGTTATACTGCAAAGATTTGGTTGTTCGTTCCCACTTTAGTAATTAATATAAATTAGAGACATAATAGAAAGACAATAGGTTCCCGGCGTTCGCTTGGGCTTCAAGAGTTTAATTTATAACATTATTTCTATAATTCTTATATAATTTTTTATTTATTTATATATTTATTTTATAAATTTTGTACACACATTAAAATTAAAAGGAGAAACAAATCTTCTCAAAAAAAAATCTTTTTATTTGATTTTAAATTTGTGTACATATTTATTATGTCTAAAATGAATAAATTAATAATAATTTATAACCCGTTTTGCTAGAAATTACACGAGGTCAAGGTAAAATAAAATTTAATTTTAGTTTATCGACACGAAAGGAAGAAAAGACCTTCAGTTACAAAAGGATCAAAAATGTTGGTAATTTGTAACCATAAATTGCCTCCGGGGTTTCGGTATGCAAATTACATTTTTTCTTTTGTGGAACGAAAATATCATGAAGTCAAATTCCAACTTTTTTTTCATAAAGGGTTGATTTTTAGGGTTCAATTATATAACTCAAAAGTAAAAACGGAACTCTTAGCACTTTGTTGTCCGTCTGTCTGTCAAGATTTTATATCGCGAGAACGCGTCTCGAGTTGAAATTATTACTATAAGTCTACGGTTCCTTGTAGGTACAAGAATAAAAGTAAAAAAGAATACTTCTCTAGATAAACGTAAAAAAAAATACAACCATTTATGTCGCAAAACATGTATATTTTGACACTCTCAAGGGAACCAAAATTCATAGGGTACTTTCTGACTACCTAGAACCCTGTTTGGCACAATGCAAGGTTTTACGACTACGGCATAAGTATAAGGATAAATCTGAAAACTGTAAATTTAGTTACGTCACAAAAAATAACACTTTTGTATCGGAAAAACCTTGAGACCCAATTCAGGAATTGAACTCTTTACCTGTACTACTCCGTAGTTAGTTTATTCGGAACCCTCAGTGTGCGCAATCGGCAGCGCTTGCCGAGTTTTTATTTTACGTTCTGGATGTTTCGTGAAAAAATATCAGTTGTCAAAGGAATGTATTTGCACATATCTAAGGCATTCAGTCCGCCTTTTTACAGTGTTATCTGCATGAGGTTTTAATAAATAAATATCTTTCTATGTTGACTTTAAATGTCACTTTCTATACAATTTAACGTTATCGGTAAATTCCTTTGAAATGAATTTTAGATATGTGTTTGTAAACAAAATACTTCGATAAAATACTTTGTAAACTATTTATTATTGCTTCTTGAACAACATAAAATAAAATATAATTCTGTTTATTTTTATGGTTTGTTTTACATAGGTACTTACTTGTTAAGTGAATACTTTAAATTTACATCATAATAAATCAACTGTGTTGTTTGGAATAGTTGGTTTATTGCTCGTTACCCACTCATTGCCAACAAATAAGATCTCTGGAAATGACTTCCGGGGTGTATCGCGAAATATTTAAGTAGGTAATTTACCGTGCATGGTTAGACACTTAGCTTTGAACCTTTGGAGGTATGCGGAATAGAGAGTAAGGTCCCACATACCTCCGTTGAAAAGGGAGGATCCTCCTACCAGACAGGTGTCATATCTAGTGCTACTACATGACTACTACCCATTAGTTGATTTCAGGCTGTTCTATATGTTCAAATCGCACGAGGAACTTTGATTGAGCGATGCCAGATTAGTTCTTATGTGACGTCATAGATGGCGCTAAAAGCCTAAAATAACAACCTTCAGATTCTCAATCGTTGGCAGATATGGATCGATTGATCAATCCGCGGGATAGTTCGAGAGAGTAACTGCAATCCTGAAACGTTAAGAGCGACTTAAGGAACACAGGTAGGTTCGAGTCGGTAAAAATCATACACTCTCGTTCGTTTGAAAGCGACAAGCCACGTGATGATGTCTCACCAGAAAAAAATCTCAGTTCTGTCACAAAAATGATAATTTATATAAGTAGGTAATGATATATTTTTTAATTGCTATAAACTAGTGTTTGACTGCGATCCTACCTGATGAAATGCAATCGTTGATGGTGAGGCGCGAGCCTATTCACTCTAGCCTTGAAGGCAACTAAATTATGATCGAACGGAATTACCGCATCTGGCAAACTGTTACAGTTCCATTGGGATAGACTATTGCAATATTACAGTAATAAGCGATATTCACAAAATTAGTTTGCAAGTACACAAGTACCTTCACAATTGTTACAAAGTAAAATACAAACCTTGAAATGAACCCAAAGAGGAAAGTCGTAAAGAAAAACTAACAAAATATAAGAGCGGTGACTTTCCCAAAGAGAGAAAACTAAATGAAGATCAAACATCCACTGTTTATTTGATCCGTTCTTATTTCATACAACAGTACTTGTTTCAAAGTTTTTAACAAATCAATAAAAAGACAAGTACTGTAAGTACAGATCGGATTTTCACGATTAGTTCCGTAAAGTTTTACTAACTTCAAGGAGTTTGAAGTTTTACAGAGCTCTGTGATTTTTAGTCACTATAATGTTCGAAGTTACCGTACATGCTTACCGTACTTCTTTCATTAAGATCTCTTCAAATGGTTTAGGAGGTAACGGCACATTACTAAAATAAAAAAAACTAGCTTTTGCCCGCGGCTTCGCCTGCGTGGTATTGGGGTTGGGGTTTCCGGGATAAAAAGTAGCCTATGTCCTATTCCGGCGTGTATCCGATGCCTGTGCCAAATTTCATCCAGATCCGTCCAGCCGTTTTGGCGTGATTGAGTAACAAACATCCAAACATCGTGACTTTCGCATTTATAATATTAGTAAGATAACACTTATTCGGGCGACGATAGTTCCAAACATTTAGTCACTAAAATAACTAAACCGTCACACAACGTGTTCGCGTGATCGAATGTGAATTGTCTGAACGTTCGTCTGTCTTCAAAGTCAGTTTTAGGTTAGTGGCTATAAGTTCGCAAGGGTACTGTCTCGTGGTCATATCTCCGCCAGGGTAGCGGGTTGTGGCGATATCGTAGCTTATTTGATAAAGTGAGCGGTGTTTTATTGGACCCCGATCGATATAGAATGTTGGCGGGGTTTTCCGACTATTTTATTTTTACTTCATACCGGACTTGAGACCGTGAGTTAAATCTTGCGATACGTTGTTAGTGTTATAGAAAGAAAAGAAAGAAAGAAAAAAAAACATTTATTTTGACATGCACAGGACAAATTAAAATAAAAAATAACTACTTAATCTAAATGTAACTTATACTTAAACTTACAACAAATCAAAAAACTAAAATTAAAATAGGAAAAATCAACTATGCTCTGTGCGAGGCCAAAAAGGCTCCTGCCTCAGCATATGCTGCGATATTTAACAAGAATGTAAAATAACGCAGCGCTGGTTTTATAGCAAGTTTAAAATCTTTAACTGTGTTGTTTATGGTAGGCAAAAACGTCCAATGATGAATCCCGCCCTTGGGCGGAGCGGGAATCAATGCCAACCTACCCCGTTTCTACATCGCCATCTAAACCAGGGCTAGAGCCTTCCTTTCAGATACGAACCCTTGTCCCAGTTGGCTTCGACGCTTCTGCAGGGTCCCGACGGCTTGCTGACAACTCCTTGAGGCGTGTGGAAACAGTGCGCACCGTCGACTACTAGGCTTGGTCTGGACGATTACCAGACGATCAGAAGGCGAGCTACCCTTACGGTGTTAGTCGCCTCCTTCTGCGAAGCAGTAATGCTCGTAAAGGAGGAGGCCGACCGCATAAGGCAAAGGCAACGGCGTACTCGCCGTAGCTGACGCCGCCGCGATCCTGCCGATATCCGGCCACCGTAGACACTTGCTCGCGGACGGTGAGCAATGGGTAGCTCGCCGTCCGATCGTCTGGTAAGACCGAGTCCAAGTCGTCAACGGCGCGCACCGTTCCCGCGCGCCTCAAGGAGTTGTCAGCAAACTGCAGGGGCCCTTCAGGGTCGAAGCCTCCTGGAGCCTAGAGGGTGGTGGAAAACTGTTACCTCGACTCCAGGAATAAGGCAAGGAAGGTACGGGGTAGGTTTTTTAGTCAGTAAGAGTCTGACACTGGTCTCCCGCTCCGCCCAAGAGCGGGTTTCGTCATTGGATGATTTTCACCTACCATAAAAAAAAAACCCTTACAGTGTTGAAGGTACGAAGAAATAGTAATTAGTCGAATGCGAAGTCTTTTGTACCATTAAGACATAATTGTTGTGTTGTTGAAAAATGCAGCAATGCAAATCTTGGCGTGCAAGTCCTATTCGTTATTACTGGTTGTTTGTGTCTTGCTTTAAGGAATTTCTGTTTTTTTTTTTTTTTTGGTAGGTCGGAATTAAAATCGCGAAATCACATTCTGCACCGGATTCGTGTGGTGTGACCGGTTACTACGTTACCGGTTGATACGGTTTACAGTACACACACAGTAGAAACGAAGATGACGAAGATATAGATATAAACTATATAACTATACCGACATTCTTGATTTAATCTGAATTTTATGTTATATTTCGACTTAATTTTGACTTAATTTAAATTTAATGTAATTTTAATAGACTTTTTTTTTAATGGAATTTAATTTAAATTAATGCAATTTTAATTTCATGAAATTTAACTTATTTTGTAATCATTTTATTATTTATCTGTAATGTTTTTATTAATTTTTAATTTTTATTTTTAAATGAAATTTCCTAAATGGTTTATATTTCTGTTTTAGATTGTGTTTACTAGTTTTTGATTTTCTCTTTTGTAAATGGAACTATGTCATCTTCTTCCTGGAGGTGAGCGTTGATAGCTGCGACACAGTTTCAAACTACTGTAGCTATTTACGTAAGCATATAATTTGTAAATACTGTTTCTGTTCCAAATAAAGATATTATTATTATAGCATTAGGGTTCCGTAGCATTTATTTTAAGTTGAAAGAAGGTTATATCAAACATTTTCTTTTGCTCTAGGTGGAGCAAAAGTATTAGAGACTGATTAAAACCCAAATATGCTCTATCCCACTGATATACTCCTTACCGTTCTGGGCACTTCTACGGCAACGGTACTCTTTTGATCATTCCTATTCCCGCAGGTAAGGTAACCTGAAAAAAAAAGTATAAGAATTATTCATAGCAACAAGTAATGGAAGATGTCGATATAAAAATACAATATTGTTTCAAGGTTTCAAAATAACTTGTTGCCAAAGCATAAAATCAATTGCCTTCTTTTTATTTTTCCAAACCATTGATAAAGCCAATAATTACATTTCTCTCTTAACAAAGTCACTTTCAAGTTTTTAATTCAATTGTTTCCAAATTTATAACGATAAAGTTCCATTCTTCAGTCCGGTTTCGAATTTCGATCGATGGCATGACAGAAACTGAATAAACTCGAATGTCTTCCATCCCATCGATATATAATTATTTAGTCGTACAGTACGACCGTCGGATTAAGATCAGAAGTTGACCTGCAGATCACTTAAGTCAAGCAAAGTACTCAATACCTAGTAACTGTACGGTACGCTTAATTCAATGCGTAGTACCTACATACAGTACGGCCGTCGAATACTGGTGTTTGAAGTTAGGCTCTGCGAATTTCAGCCACTTGAAAACTCATAAAAATAAATGGTTTAAACAAATAAATGCAATTTGCAGTAGTTATTGCTGTTCAAAACAGTTATTAGCATTTTTTTATGTTCTTTATTTTTGTACGAGTTTTCAAGCGCCTAAGGTCAGACACGCCAAGATCCGACGGCCGTACTGAATGTACTTTTTTTTTTTTTTTTTTTTTTATCGTAGGTGAAAATCATCCAATGACGAAACCCGCTCTTGGGCGGAGCGGGAGACCAGTGTCAGACTCTTACTGACTAAAAAACCTACCCCGTACCTTCCTTGCCTTATTCCTGGAGTCGAGGTAACAGTTTTCCACCACCCTCTAGGCTTTTCCACCACCCTCTAGGCGTACTGTATGTACTACGAATTAAATTATGCGTACCGTACAGTTTGTACACTTTACTTGACTTAAGTGATCTTCACGCCATACACTTTTACATTAATGACATTGGTGCAGTTATAACGTGTCAACGCTTTAAGTTTTTAAAATTTTACTACACGACATACTGCCAAGGACGCACTGCAGCAGACTTTTCAGTATTTTGACAAAACCGGTGTGTCCTAGAACCAAAAATTCGAAGACATGTGACTGTGTGTGTGTGGATTATGGCCCTTTCCCTCTTCTAGAGAGGAGGCTTATGTCCCAGCAGTGGGAATAGTAAAAAAGCTGATAATGATTTTGATAGTTACTATGAACTGAACATGCTAGTCTATCGCTAGGATAGTCGATGATGTCTTTACTGTCATAAAACCGGGCCATTATTACGTAGGCACATTACTTGGTCCATCTACTTAGCATGTAAGTGCTTTTGAATGGACTACCGGATGACAGCTATTTACTAGATGATTGACGAGGGATTAATATTACCATGATACAAGTTTGTGCATCGCATTCAGGCGGCCGAAACGCCTGAGTGTCCCAATTATGTGAACTGCTCGGAGAACAAAGTGAAGCATTCGCTCGGGTGAAGCACCGCTGTGTCCTAGTGAAGGCAAGCAACTAGCAGTGACAGAGATATCTCGCGCTGGGCCTTGTTTCAGACCATACTCTGGAGTGAGGATGAACTGCAGGCAGTCTTCCGCCAAGCAGTACAGCTGGCATCCTGATCAGGCCTTCAGCCGCGGTAGACGTGGGCTTGCGAGCAATAAGGTACTCACCGACCGGCCGTCCAGTAAACAACCGGATCGAAACCAAGTCGTTGATGGTACGTAGTATTCCACGCCCTCCTCAAAGAGATTCCAGTAAGCCGTAGGGGCCCAGTAGAGTCGAGGCCTGACTGCGGAGATTTCTTAAAACCGTATATGCTTCTACACAAGTAATCAAAATAGTTTACAGGACTTGATGAGGGAAATCAATACTCTCATCAATTGTGTTCTTATTAAAACTGCACATTAAAAGATTGAAAACTACGTTGAAGACAAGTTTGTTTGACAATGACTGTTTCTTTGGTAGCGCATTAACTCTATCTATTAACGGCGACATCTTTGCCTTATTTTGAACTAGCTTTTGTTAGCGGCTTCGCCCGCGTGCATAAAATATAGCCTATGTTACTTAGGAGTAAAGCAAATTTCTATTGTTTAGCTAATTTTTTTCCAATCGGACCAATAGTTCCAGAGATTACCTCATACAAACAAAAAAATAACAAAGAAACAAAAAAACAAACTTTACCTTTTTATTATAATAGTTTAGATTAAAAAACGAGGATTGTGCGAGTCGGACTCGCGCATTGAATTTACGAAACTTTCAGTGCGCTAGTTTTGAATTACGAAGATTTCGCCAGATAGTAAAAAAAATTATATTTATTGACATTACTACAAATTTAGGTTAGTTTTCAGAATTTTTCCTGTATTTGTGTTTTGAGACCTTGCTTCACGTCAAATTGTAGTATTCTTTAGATGGAACGTATGTTTTTTGCGATATAAACCCAGTCCCATTGTTTTTACCGTTGACTTGGATTTTTTTTTTATAGCTTCAAGGGACTGCAAGCGTGAGTATCTATCTATATGTTTTTAATTTCATCTCGATACCTTCACGCGTTCCTACAACAAAGTAATCCTATAAGTTTTTCGTTTTTTCCTTTTGAGATACAGAAAACCTAAAATTGAGCGTCAATTAAGCTTCTCACATACAATTTTCAGGCTTTCCACTCATAGTCCTAGCGAATGTAATTACCTAACTATAGGCTTGGACAAGTCGTTAGGAAAATTCCTCAATGATTCAATGGTTTTTTGATGAAAAACATCACGCGAAACAAACACATTGACTAACTACATAACTAATTATAACTTTATTTATTATTGTACTATTTCATAAATGATCTTTATTTTGCAAGTAGGTTTAAAAAACTTTTAGGTACACGTCTTTTTTTTTCGATGCTAGATGAGTCCGGTTTCTTTTTTAAATGGCTGACAATTTGCCTTCACAAATATGTCACATACACAAGAAACCCATACTTGGAACAACTTGCTGTAGGCTATACAAATAAGTTCTATTCGGGAATCGAACCTACCACAATTGTTTTTTTTTTGTGTTGAGAAATCATCAAATTACTTCTTCCGCTCTAGGGTGGGGGACACGGTGTTAATCGACTTTTAGTGACTAATGACATTATGCTGAGTGTGAGTTGTTTTTAAGTTAACGTGATTTAAACGTTTAGCGCGTTTAGCTCTCTAATTGGTTAAAGAGCTTGGAGCGGACCAATTGGAGAGCCGAACGTTATAAATGCGTCGATTTCGTTACCGTAAAACAAACTCACATCGGCGTGACACATGTGTGCGTACTGTAGTTCTACCTATAAACATAATTATATTTTAGTCTTAATGTTTCCGTCATTGACCGATCTTGAGTGTTTTTATATTAGTTAATAAAACTCATCATGAAAAAGGTTGTTTTAATGAAACCAATTTAACCGCAATTCTGGTTTATTAACCACTAAGCCAGGCATCAAACCACAAACAATAAAGCACCAAGGTTAAATCTTAAAATAGTGTTAAAAACATAAACCCAAAATGATTTTTGGATTTTCCATTAACTTTGCGTGGGAATGAGGATGTACTAAGGTACAGTCAGCAGCACATCAGACTATACAAATCTGTCAGATTTCTCCAATACATTTTGAACCTTGTTATATTATGGTTAAGACTTGAAAATCGTTTGCAGAATTTTGACAGTTTGTTGTAGTCTGATGTTACCGTACCTGCCGTATCGTCTACGGGTGGCTTTCGCTTCATTAGCAACCATTCAGGGTTAATCAAAAATCTTTTATTGTTTACTGAGGAAAAAATTATTCCAAAAATAACTCCATTCAAGTTTTCAATCTCAGGTGGGATGCCAGTGAAGTGATGGTTCATAACTTCTTTTATAAAAAAATGAATAGCTATTTGTAAGTCTCGCTAAAACTCGACCAGGTCGAGTTCTGGTCGAGTTGGCTGATTTTGGTCTTGAAATATTTGTTATATTCCTTGAGCGAAGGTTTAAACGGTGAGAAAGAAAGAAAGGCAGTACAAAGTTTGTCGGGCTAGTCTTCATAAATCTATATTATATTACATATAATAAAACAGTAACGAAAGAAAAACTGTACATTGAGAATTTTCTGGAAAAAATGAGTGGGTTTTGTTAGAAAAACGTAACTGATGACAAAAAGTGACTTTTTAGAATTTTTGTCTGTTTGTCTGTTTGTCTGTGCCTATGGTACGGGTTGGCGCCAAAACTACTGGATAGATTGATTTGAAATTCAGCAAAAATGTTCTTTGTAAACCAAGGAAGGCTTTAGGCTACATATTATCACGCCGTAAGTTATGAGAGGTAAGCAATATTGAATTTAAATGGTGCAATGGATGCAAGGGTGTAACTTTTTTTTCCGTGGGCCGATCGACTCAAAACTTAGCATAAACATTACCCTAAATTAGTTATCCAGGATGCCATATTTATTTTTTCAGTAGTACCCCCAATGCAAGATTTAGGGAATGTTAAAGTTTGTATGGGAGAATCTTATTGCTTCGGTTAATTAACTTGAAACTTGGCACGTAAATTTATTTAGGTAAATAATAAAGATTCCCATTATTCATTTTTCAAAATTACGTAATTTAGACAAAGAAACATAGTTTAATGAATATTAGTAGTATAAAGACATATTTTAAAAAGCGCCATCTATGAGATTACACAAAAATCAAATCAAGTTACATTTTGACACTTTTTGGAAATTAATAATTTTTTGACCATGTTGGTAAGGTTAGCAGTTAGTTATTCTTAAAATTCATAGATGGTAGTGCGCATTTTCTTCATAAAAGTCGTATAATTCGTTTTGACAAAAAGTGTCAAAAAACCCTCAAAATCTCACGACATAGGTCGTGTTCAAGATTTCATAGTCTCTTACTGCGCGCTCGAATTTACTCACAACTGGGAATAAAAAATGAAAAAAAAAAAACAAGCCCAAACAGAGCAAATGTTACCTACTTATTTATTTTTAGGGTAATATCTTAGGTAGTGGATGGTTCGTTTTACGAAAAAATGTGGGTTAATATTTAATACATAATTTAAAAAAATAGTTTATCTCTTTAATGGTGAAACGGCGTTCTCCATGTTTATATGAAATGTCTTATTCTTATTCCAACGGTCTAACGGATTTATTTTGCAACGCAACTTAATATTTCAATGTTATTTATATACATACAACGACATCTACTGACTCAAATTAGTACAAACGAAAATATTACATTAACAAAATAATATTATTTTTACCTTTCGACTACCGTTATTACAGACACAATTAAACGACAACAGTTGTACGGAAATTTGTGTCCTCTTGGGACTTAACTAAAGAGTTTTACGAATAATCTATACATATAGGTAATTATAAGAAAATCGTAGGAAAGTCAAAACTGTTCATTAAATATTTTTTTAAAAGAATACTTGGGAAGTGATCTACAATCGATATCGAAGCCAAAAATATAGTTTTTAGAATTTTTGTCTATTTGTCTGTATGTATGTCCAGGCTAAACTCAAAAACTTACTTGGATATATATTTATACATACTGCATGGATTATCTTCAAATTTTGCTTGAATAAAGGATGGGCCAACATATAAGCTACATATTATCACGCTATCACTTACGGGGGAGGAGTTGTGAATACTTATTTTTCTTACGCATTCTGTGACAGTGTTTAATCTAACGACGCATATTTAAATGTTGTTTCTGAGTAAGCCATGCTATTATCTGGCTTTACACTATAAATACTACGACATTTGAGTAACTTGGGCAGAGAAACATAGTTGAATGTAGTAGCATATAGAAAATTTTAATACAGCGCCATCTATTTGATTTCATAAAAATCAAATTCTTCCTAAACGTGGTATCGTATATTATTTATTTTTTACTATAAGCTTTATTGTACACCTCATAATGTGGACAGGATATACAAATACAAAATCGCACAGGGCAATATATAGGGCAGGGTATAGTTCGTTTTGAAAAATTCAAGTTCCAAAAAATCCTCATAATCTTGAGCAGAGTTGAGCAAGACTATTAAAAAAAATGCGGCGTTAAGTATTACAAAAAAGTTATGTTCATTAAAATATCGCCATCATCTGTCTGAAGATTTTCTGCGAGCTTTGAGGCTTGCTACTGGAGACGAAGTCGATGTAACTGATGATCGTGTGCTGAACACCTGTCTCAGTTCACTTCAAGATGTGGACATTTCTATCGGCGGCAATCCACTGATCTTATATGGATTACTAGCTCCCCAATCGTCACCGCATCAAGAGTTCTCTTCAGAGCAAAAACGGATTTATAACACCGTCCTTGAAAGCGTTGTGCAAAACCAGGGCAAAATGTTTTTCTTGTGTTGCTCATGTTGGAACAGGAAAAACATGGCATACTTGCAGAGGTCAGGAGACAAGGCAATATTGCTATTGCTGTCGCGTCGTTGGGAATTGCTGCCACACTGCTGCCGAGTGGCAAGACAACACATGCCATCTTCAAATTCCCATCGATTTAGAGAGCGTCAAAACGCCTGTTTGTGGTGTGTCACGTAACAGCGATAAGGGACACGTGCTTAAGGATTGCTCTTTGATCATATGGGATGAGCGTATTATGGCCAATAGGAAGGCAGTTGAGGCCGAGGACAGAACCCTGCAGGACATCCGCGGGAACGAACATTTGATGCGTGGTGTCACAGTTTGTTCAGTGGCGATTTCGGGCAAACGCTTCCCGTTTGCTACGTTGAAATCATGGCTTCGATCCTGTTGGGTTCCTGCAGTTGCTGCCGACTGCTGGAGGCGCAGGGAATAGTGCGCGCCGTCGACGACTATTGAATGGGTGGACAAAGAGCTACCCATTGCTCGGCGGTCACAAGCCCGCGCCTACTGTGGCCGTAAATCGGGATTGGAGACACGGCGGCGGTAGCTGCGGCTTGAGCGCCTTTGCTTTTGCCTGATGCAGTCGACCCCCTTTTTTAGCCGCTAGCATTACTGCTTCACAGAAGGAGGCGACCGCCTGCCACTCTTCTTTGCTCCGGATCATGGCCTCTGCCAAAGTCCGCTGCAAGTCAAAGCCCACTGCGAGAGAGGTGGACAGGAGGTGCTTCCAAAGTCTCTTGATAGAGCGTTAGCCAGCTTAGAAGAATTCATTTGCTGTGTGTATGGGGACAACAGTCATTTACCGCACCAGCAGAATTTCTTGAGTGTGTGAGCGGGCCATTTTGACGTCCAAATATGATCAGGCTTCAGCAATTAACGAATACATTCTCTCGAAAATTGAGGGAAATGCAGTGATCTATACCTCAATAAACACTGTCGTTGAGCAAGATGACGCCACACATTATCCCGTGGAATTTTTGAACTCCTAGCCAGCAAGTGGACTTCAAGCGCATACCATAAAGCTGAAAGTCGGAGTCCCGATGATGCATTTTTGGAATTAGCTATCTCCTCCAAAGTGGTGTAATGAGACCCGTCTTAAAGTCATCTCGCTGCACAGACACATCATTGAAGCAAAAATTCTTACGGTTTATGGCGAAGTCGAGGCAGTATTTATACCTCATAACTTCCCGTTCCAGTTCAAGTGCGTACAGTTCCCCGTGAGTGTTTGCATCGCGATGACCATCAATAAGTCGAAGGGGCAGACACTGAGTGCAACGGATGTCAACTTCAGGACGAGTTGTCTCTTACACGGGCAACTGTATGTCGCTTGCTCCCGCGTCACCAGTCCTGACTCTCTTTACATTTTGGCTCTTGGCAGCATAACTACCATCGTAGTGTGGTGGCGGAGTGGTAAAGGCTCCGACTCAGTGGTGGCGAAGTAGTAAAGGCTCCGACTTACAAGTTGTAGGTCTGTCGTTCAAATCCAGCCAGGCGCATTACTTTGTGTATTTTATTCATAACCACTGCTCAACGGTGAAGGAAAACATCATGAGGAAACTGTGACTGTGAATGTTTTAGAACCAAAAATTCATCAAGTGTCATTCACCAAACCGCATTGGACTCGCGTGGTGGATTATGGCCCATTCCCTCTCCTAGAAATGAGGTCTGTGTCCCAGCAGCGGGAACTTTATAAGGCTGATGCAATGCTATTTTAAAAGTTGTTTACTTATAATGCTATGCCATCTGATATACACTGATCATACATTGCCATCTTAGGTTTTTTTGGTGCTGTAGAGCCTTCACGCAGACAACGTCGCGGGCAGCAGCTAGTAAATAAATAAAAATGTTTGTTTTGTTGGCCAGGTCTCTAAGTCAGGCTCGCGGCAGGTGTGCGTTGAGGGAGCTCCCGGTGCACTCCACTCGAGCTCATCTCGCCTTCCCTCTACCGCGGCAATCGCCTTACGCTAGACCTACTCTACTCTCGTAAGTTGTTTGTCATGTGTGATTTTATGCGTTGTACAATCATTATTATTATATTATATAGTATAAAACAAAGTTGCATATCCCTATGTATGCTTAGATCTTTAAAAGTACGCAACGGATTTTGATGCGGTTTTTTTAAATAGATAGAGTGATTCAAGAGGAAGATTTATGTGTATAATACATGCATAATATATTTAATATCACCATCGCACCCGTGCGAAGCTGGGGCGGGTCGCTAGTATAAAAATAAATAGCTGTTCGTTACTATCGTTAAAATTCTAAAACGGCTAGATCGATTTGGCTAATTTTGGTCTTGAAATATTCGTAATAATTTAGGCAAGGCTTAAATGGTTTTAACGGAAAAAAAAAGTTAGACGATACAAAGTTTGTCGGAGCAGCTAGACTTATACGAGTAGGTATGTATAAAAATGAATAGTTGTTCGTTAGTCTCGCCAAAACTAATCAATTGGCTGGAACGATTTGGCTTATTTTGGACTAGAAATATTTGTAACAATTCAGGAAAGGTTTAAGCGGTGTGTAAAAAAGGAAAAATGGGCAGTACGGAGTTGGCCGGGGCAGCTCGTAATTAATAAATATAAAAAGACAACTCAATATTGTATTGTTGTATAACGTAGTGTACGTAGTGGTTGAACAATTAATTGTTGCACTGTGAGTCGATTTCGCGTAAAACAAAACATTTGTCTTTTTTATCAAACTATACTAGTGCTTGACTGCGACCACAGTGTGTTGTGAGTCACTGTGTGAAGTGTCTGAGTATTGGCAAATGGAAAAGTGAAAGCGAATTGTTTCTACACCAAAAAAAAGACACAGAAGTGAAAAAGAGAATCGAACAAGAAAACTGTAGGACTGGAACAATTTGCCTGCTGTGGTCTTCCCATCCGATTTGTAATTTGGGTGTCTTGGCTTGAGTGAATAAACTCATAATAAACTAGTGCGCCCTGTCATCAACGATTGTATCATTGTGTTATTGTTGGTTGTTCGGTTGTGTCGGTTGTTGATCAGGCGGAATCGCAGTTAAGCATTAGTTTACATCACATAAAAAAAGATTTATTAATTTGATGATTTTTTTGCGATAGCAGAGATGTCTCCGATTAAAAACCGTTGATTATATTCATGAGAAATATCACCCTCTGTTAGATTACATATGAATTACCTATTATAAGTCAGCTTGTATCAATGAACCTTTGCACTTCACCTTTCAATGACGAATACTATCGAACGCCATGCTATATTTAGAATGGATTTTGCCATGAAATGGAAAAATCCTTCATATTTGAAAGTCACCGCACCAATCACTTCACTTTTCCTACATTAATACGTTGTCAGCGTACTGATTTTTGTATTATTTTAATTTCTGCAGTACGGGCCGTTTAAGAATTCGTATTGTTTCCCTTCCTGTGGTACGGGGCGTTTAAGACCTCGTGTTATTTACGGTACAGGGCGTTTCATACCTAGTATTATTTCTATTCCTGCGGTATTCCATAATATAAATAAAAACGTTCGATTGCCGCACGCCGCACATTAGTGCGTCATCTTGGAAAGCAAAGGGCAACTGAAATGGGGGAACACGGGTCGGTTCTAGTAAGCACTTTGTATCACTGCACACGGAGAGGGACAAGCTAGCTATTTGATGATAAAAGAAAGCTAAATAGGGAGGCAGCTACGTAACGTTCACTTTGTTCATTCTGAAAGTCTGATCAAATTATAATGAGACGTTAAATTAGTATTTACCAACTTACTTTTAATAAGCAAGAGGTACCTACTTCTGAACGTTAATACTTAAAGCTGTAATTGTTTCGCATTCTGTTTCTAAGAAACTGTGAAAACAGTTTATCTATGTTAATTTATTTTAAGGGCTATTAAGTTTTAGTGAGATACTCTCACTCACTGTCTAGTGTCTACACTCAAAATTAGGGATGTAACGATACCATTGAGGTTTGATACCTTTACTCGATACTGTAATCTGTTCCCAAGTATCGATATTTTCTAGTATCGAATATTTTTTGCAAATTTAGAGTAAAAACCCAAAAAAGTATTGGTGTCCTTTGTTTTATAAGAACAAAATTATTAGGAATTCAGAGGCCCCATAGTCAATCAGTTTAAATGCTTCAAACAGAAACAAACACCTACTGGTGTTCAAAGTTAGGTTAAGAACAAGGACGGAACGAACGAAAATATGGCGGTGCTGGCTGAATGTTTTTTTTTCGATCATAGGTAAACAAGCAGGAAACTAGGACTTTAATTAAGATACACATTTTTTTTATCAATTATGAAATAAAATAGTGACATTGACATTACATATAAAATACTTATATGAGTACGATACCTACTCGATAATATCAAAGTGTCTATACCTACCAAAAGTACTTGGTATCGGAAGAAAAGCATCGTGTATGTACTCGTATTTACTCGTCATCCCTACTCAAAATATAAGGAAAAATTTTGATGAAAATTAAATACTTACACGCCTACAATGTAATTGAGGGCCTCAATTACATTGTAGGCATATTTAGAAACATTTTAGGCCTCAATTTGAGGCCTAAAATGTTTCCAAATATTTTTAGACAACTAACATTTTTATGTGTCATTTAAATTTATTCTTTTATTTTTTGGTGACAAATTTTATATAGGTATTTTTTTTGCCCGTTTGGATGAACTGACAAAACATGTCAGATATTGTGACTAAAACTCACCTGTGTTCCTTTATGAGACCCATTGCGTTCCAGCCATTTTGTACTTAGCGTTTGGCGGGAACACTAACAGAAAAGCAGTTTGCCTAAACCTGCAAAGCCTCTGTAACTTTTTCGGACAATCATTATCATCATGATGATAAAACATTTAATATGACTCATCATACGATATGATAATGTGTACAACATATTCGTTTGTGTACAGTACCTACACAAATCCATAGTAAACATACATTTATTTCAAACTATGTTTCAAACCAATAGACTTGCTCGTCACCGAGGAGTAGGTTTTAGAACACTGCTCCGGAGTTAAGTTTAAATATTCGAACTATCGCATCATCATCAACATTATCATCATCATCATTTAATGTTCCCACTGTTTTGACTTAGGCGGCAGAGAAAAGTCTCTAGGAGAGGGATGCCTATGTTTATTGCTCACAAACAGATACTCTACCAGATTCGCAGAATATGAGAAAAATATGATTACGGAACCTGGGAATCTTTCCCAGCAAATAGCCAGGTTCCTGATTTATTATTAACTGAATCAATAATTCAAGTTTGTATCATATCGATATCGTATAATGAATTAGTTATAACTGTATAATTTTAGCCTGCTAGCCGATACTTCTTTTACGTCAAGAGACGCATATTTATACGAATATATGCTATCTACGCAATCTAGCCAAGGATGTTATAGATATGCCTTGATTTTGGTAAATTTAACTATTTTGGTACTTTATTTTAAGTTTTGCAGCTTATGAATAAAACTATATTTAAAATAGGGCCATTTGATTACAAAATACATTAAATAAGCACATAATTTTCATAATTTTGTGTGCTGTATCACTTTTAAAGATTCATCTATATGAAGTTTATTCAATGGAGTTATGGCGCCAAAATTGTGAGACAAAATTTGGACGTCATCAAATCAAAACTATTTTGAGCCTATTTTTTATTCAGTACAGTTATTTCGGTTATAAATCAGAATTTTTTATGCAGGAATTCATATTACTTAGTTAAGTTCCTGATCATCCACTCCTATGTGACGCGGTAACTTAGAATAAGAAGTAACCGTTTTAGAAAAACATATTTTTTAACCTTCTAGAGTGAAATCGTATCTACTAACCGAGGACTAAGGCTTCTTGCTAATGGTGACTTTTTGTAGCAATGCCGTAGCGCGTTGGTATCGCAACAGTAGCGATGTGTTGCGAGTTAGTAGTTAGTAATGTATAAAGCTAGAATAGAATAATACTTTATTGTACACCAAAAAAGTAACAATTTCACAGAAACTTATATGAATGGGTACAAAGGCGGTTTTATCGCTGACAGCGATATCTATCAGACAACCTTAGGATGGAGTATAAGGGCTTGAACTAAAAAAAGGCCTAGTAACTAACTAGTCTACACTAATATAATAAAGAGGTAAAGTTTGTTTTTTTGTTTGTAAGAGGTAATCTCTGGAACTACTGGTCCGATTGAAAAAAATTTAGCAATAATAGAAAGCTGCTTTACTCCTGAGTGACATAGGCTATATTTTATGTACGCGGGCGAAGCCACTGGCAAATGCTAGTCATCTATAAAACCGTTCAATTCCTGAACTGAACTTCTAAATAGCAAAAAAAAATAGAGGAAACGGAGTGGGTTTTTAGTTAGTAAAAGTCTGTCATCTCGTCCCGCCCAAGGACGGGAGATGTCATTGGGTGATTTTCCTACACTTTTATTTCCAATTATTTTAATCTTGTGCAATTTTCAGTGAGCCATTATCCGTTGCGGGAAAATTCTTCATTTTAAGTGGAAGAGATGATGCAACAAGTGCCTTACAATCCTCCTATTTTCTTTATTTTACGAGCGGTTCGGTCTGTACCTGTTTTTTATATTTCTATGGTCTGTACCTACCAGTTGGGGACTATAACCCACTACGTAAATATCTAAGGAGGCTTATTTTCAAAGTTGTTATAATTTGACAGTTGGGTGAAATGATTATGCCGATTTAATTTCCTGATTATACAGTTTTTTTCAAAAAAAGAATATCTGTATCATATCATATAATTAAGTATTATAAAGTCATTTTTTTCTAATTAACAAGTTTTTTCCTACACTTAAGAGATCTTCATTAGATCGCAGCAAGTTTTCTAATTGTTGGGGGTAGCGGGTATTATTCGGGGTTTCGAGGCGCGAGAGAGATCGCGCATCTTAGAAGTAGTGTTTCTTTAGTTGCCTTTTGAGCTCCACGGCCAAGGTAACTCTTTTAAACGATTCGGCAGACTTGGTAAGCATCGTCCTGTTTTGTAGACATTGCATCGAAACGTGGCCCTAATGGACTACAACGCACTAGTTATTGGACGGCGAACTACCCATTACTCGCCATATGCGTAATGCCCGCACATACTGTGGCTTTTTTATAGTGGGAAAAATCATCGAATGACGAATCTCGCCCTTAGGCAGAGCGGGAGACAGTGTCAAACTTCTACTGACTAAATGACCCACCGTTTCTTCTTGCCTTGGTTCCAGGGTCTCAATGTTCCGCTTTCGCATCAATCCTTGTATGCCAAGCATACAGTGGCTGGAAATGACCTTACGACTACGAAAGCAAAAAGTAAGTAAGTAAGTAAGTAATTTATTCATTTGTTAAGATAGGTAAAAACAATTCAGATCTTATTTATAATGAACAGAGCGCTATGTTATGCCTGGCGGCGTACAAATTTGAGGTGCTATAATTGTATAATCGTATTACATTGCAAAATAAATTAAGCCATTACATATTACTATAACTATTTAAATTTCAAAGCTATTCAAACTGATCAATTAAATTTCAATACAAATTTCCAAAATTTTAAATCAAATAAAATGTCAATAAAAAAAAAAACAAATAGTTATAAATATTTTAAATTGCTTCGTAACTCTCTAACATGTGTTGATAATTAGGTATCCATCCAAGAACATATAACCCACTTACCAAACCTACCTACCTAAAAAACTAGTTTCAGTAACCAGTAGGTTTTTTTTTTATTTTTTTTTTTTAGTAGGTTACTTATTCGTAAATTTAAAGGTTACTCGATCTACGAGTTACAGCTTCATTACCGGATAAAATATATCACAAGAAAACGGCGACATCGAAAACGTAAAATCAAAAAACAAACTAGTCTAGTTCAGTAGGAAAATTACCTCACCCTTTTTAACCGACTTCAAAAAAAGGAGGAGGTTCTCAATTCGATTGTATTTTTTTTTTTTTTTTTTTTTTTTATGTTTGTTACCTCAGAACTCCGTTGTTTATGGATGGATTTGCAAAATTTTTTTTGTACTTGAAAGGATATGCTTCCAGATTGGTCCCAAAAAGAAGTAATTTTTGAATATTTGCAAAATATGAATGTCAAATAAGTTTACCTATAAATTAAGTTTCTTTACAGCAATTCAAATTTTTATTTTTAACTTTTTAGTGTAGGAACTTTTGTCGTTTGGCTTTTTTTGAAGGCGGTTTTTTTTTTGTAAAAAGTTTTTTGATATTTTTTTTCGGTGGGTAAAAATCATCCGATGACAACTCCCACCCTTGAGTGCAGCAGAAGACAGTGTCAGACTCTTACTGACTAAAAAACACACCCCGTTCGTTCTTCGCCATTCGTAGCGGGGCCGAACCTTCCTATCAGAAGTTGGTTCACGGCCCCAATAGGCTTCGTCCCTACAGTACAAAACCTTTTACCTTTTAGGATTTCGTATACCTCAAAAGGAATAAACGGAACCCTCATAGGATCACTTTGTTGTCAGTCTGTCTGTCAATATATCCTTTTTCTCGGTCTTCGATTCCTTGAAGCTGTGAAAAAATCCAACTTCTTGGTTAAAGAAGATTCATAATCACCTAAAGGGCAATGAAAAGGTTTATGCTTGGAGTTAAAAAAAAATCTTCGAGTATCACCTATTTACACAGGGAAGTTTGTACGGTAAATCTGACACACATTATTAAAAAACAACTGGGCAAAGTCAAGCTTATTATAGCTGAAAATCTTATCGTCCAGGAGTGTATTTAGATTATAAAACAAGACTCTGCTCATAACCGTACTTTTTCTTTTTTTTATGGTAGGTAAAAAACATCCAATGACGAATCCCGGTCTTGGACGGAGCGGGAAACAGTGTCAGACTCTTACTGACTAAACAATCTACCTCATTCCTCTCTTGCCTTATTCCCAGAGCCCCGGTATAACGCTTTCGCACCAACCCTTGGCACCAGGAGGCTGCACATACCCGTATTGTATTGTGCCACAAGTATGTACCAAAAATAATGTTCCATTTATTTGTTTAATGTACTAATTTGGTTTAATCACATTAAAAAAAATATTGACTGAGCAGTGGTGGCCGAGTGGTAACGGCCCCGACTTACGAGTCGTAGGTCGCGGGTTCAAACCCAGCCAGGCGCATTACTTTGTGTAATTTATTTCATCACCACTGCTCTCAAAACGGTGAAGGAAAACATCGTGAGGAAACCGACATGTCCTAGAACCAAAAATTCGAAGACATGTGACATCCACCAATCCGCACTGGGCCCGCGTGGTGGATTATGGCCCATTCCCTCTCCTAGAGAGAGGAGGCCTGTGTCCCTGCAGTGGGAACATTAAAAGGCTGATGATGAAAAAAATATCTACCTATTTCCTCAAAAAATACCATTTTAATTTCTGAAATCATTTATTCATTTTTATTTGGTTTGATACAAGTTGTTACGGAGCCAAATACAAAGGGAAAGCTCTTTTGTAAAAAAATATTGCTCAAAAATGTTTCATGTATTTTTTGTATTATCTACACTAATATAATAAAGAGGTAAAGTTTGTTTTTTTGTTTTTTTGTTTGTAGGGGGTTTTTTTTTTTTTTTTTTTTTATGGTAGGTGAAAATCATCCAATGACGAAACCCGCTCTTGGGCGGAGCGGGAGACCAGTGTCAGACTCTTACTGACTAAAAAACCTACCCCGTACCTTCCTTGCCTTATTTCTGGAGTCGAGGTTACAATTTTCACATACCCTCTAGGCTCCAGGAGGCTTCGACCCTGAAGGGCCCCTGCAGTTTGCTGACAACTCCTTGAGGCGCGCGGGAACGGTGCGCGCCGTTGACGACTTGGACTCGGTCTTACCAGACGATCGGACGGCGAGCTACCCATTGCTCACCGTCCGCGAGCCAGTGTCTACGGTGGCCGGATATCGGCAGGATCGCGGCGGCGACGGCTACGGCGAGTACGCCGTTGCCTTTGCCTTATGCGGTCGGCCTCCTCCTTTACGAGCATTACTGCTTCGCAGAAGGAGGCGACCGCCTGCCATTCCTCTTCGCTGCGGACCATGGCCTGAACCAGGGCCCGACGCGAGAGGTCGCCGCCGCCGATCACCCCCACGAGGACACGGCGATGCTCTTCCCAAGCAGGGCACACCTCCACCGTGTGCTCCACCGTGTCCTCCGGGCTCGCCTCACAGTGGCGACACCCGGACGTCTCTTCCGCACGGATCCGGTGCAGGAATCTCCCGAACTTCACATGTCCGGTGAGAACCTGCGTCATGCGGAAAGTGAGGACGCCGTGAGGTCTATCCAGCCACGCCTCAAAGAGGGGCACTACCGCTGAGATTACGGTGTGCCCAGCGCTGGGTTGCGACAGTCGCTGTTTCCACTTCACCATGAGATCTCGCCGGAGCTCCTTCCGCCACGCCTCGACATGTTCGGGCAGCGGATCTTCGCCCCGGCGTTGCATCTTCACGCGCTGGTCGTGCATGTGTGCAAGGACTGTTGCCTCCAAATCCCATGGTGGTAGGCCAGCAAGGAGGCTCGCCGCCTCGCGGGACACCGTGCGGTATCCCCGCACCATCCGGATGGCCATGACCCTCTGTTGTAGGGGGGGGGGTAATCTCTGGAACTACTGGTCCGATTGGAAAAATTTTAGCAACAATAGAAAGCTGCTTTACTCCTGAGTGACATAGGCTACATTTTATGTACGCGGGCGAAGCCGCGGGCAAAAGCTAGTTGTAAAATAAGATCAAAAAGACATGAAACATTTGTAACAACTGCTATTGTTTTAATAAAAAAAAACTTTTTACAAAAAAAAACCGCCTTCAAAAAAAGCCAAACAATAAAAGTTCCTACACTAAAAAGTTGAAAATAAAAATTTGAATTGCTGTAAAGAAACTTAATTTATAGGTAAACTTATTTGACATTAATATTTTGCAAATATTCAAAATTTATTACTTCTTTTTGGAGTCGGTGCCAGCATTTTTATTGTTGAAACTTAATGTTAGGTAGCTTTTTTTAATATCCGGTGCCATTTTTCATACATAATGCTTAAACATTTTCAATGTACTTAAAATGTGGCAGGTTTTTGTAAGTAGGTATATATAATTTATTTTAAAAAAATGTGCAAATCGGATGATTTTTTTTAGAGAAGTCTAACATGTATTTATGTCTTAATTAAGTATTATATATTTGAGTATGCAAATAGGTACTAAGTAGTTTTATAGTTATGTTAGGGGTATTTTTTCAAGGGATTGTTGCCCATTCGTAATTCCTTGCCTTGGCTGGCACCGACTCCAAAAAGAAGTAATAAATTTTGAATATTTGCAAAATATTAATGTCAAATAAGTTTACCTATAAATTAAGTTTCTTTACAGCAATTCAAATTTTTATTTTCAACTTTTTAGTGTAAACTTTTATTGTTTGGCTTTTTTTGAAGGCGGTTTTTTTTTTTGTAAAAAGTTTTTTTTATTTGTAGCCGTTTAGTGTTTTTTACTATAATGTGTTATGGCAACGAAGTCAATATCGTTCCTACGTTTCTTTTGAAAAAGTTACCAATGTCATATAAGTAGGAATACATATTATAGGTACATTGTTACGGTGTAATCGTTTTGATCTCGTGGAGAGATGATATGATGCATGAAATACTTATGATTCATCTCATGAGTACATCTTATGACAGCTCTCATCATCATCATCATTTCAGCCAGAAAACGTCCACTGTTGGACATAGGCCTCCCCCAAGCGTCGCCACAACGACCGATTCTGTGCGACTCGCATCCATCGCGTTCCCGTGATTCTCACCAGGTCGTCGGTCCACCTTGTGGGAGGCCTTCCAAAGCTGCGTCTTTTGGTGCGCGGTCGCCACTCTAGAACCTTTCGGCCCCATCGGCCATCTGTTCTACGAGCAATGTGCCCTGCCCACTGCCACTTAAGTTTGGCGATTCTTCGGGCTATGTCGGTGAACCTGGTTCTCCTGCGCATTTCTTCATTTCTGATTCGAACACGCAAGGAAACTCCGAGCATAGCCCTTTCCATTGCCCTTGACAGCATTGCCCATGACAGCTCTAATAAGCTCAAACAATGCTAGGATACATTATTTTATTTTGAAGTTCCCATGCCGACCTTCCACCTTCCAGCTTCATCATCACATCAGTTCAATAGTACCTTACAGCCAAAGTGCATCTTATGACAATTCTAACAAGCCCAAACACGGCTAGGATATATTAATTAGTTACGCAGTTCCAGTGCCTACCTTTCAGCTCCATCATCATCATCAGATCAGTTCGATGATAACATTTTCAACATAATTATTTAAGATCATTGGTTTATAGTGCATTTTCATAGTTGCTTAACTACCTTGATTGTGATATCCATGCGATTGTCAAGTTTCGTTAGCCATTTCTGATCTTCTTCACCAGTTCCACCTCATCAAATGTTACTTTTTGACTGTAAATGCTTGAGTTCTCGATGAAAATATAAAAAAAAAACGATATAGTTGCCTATAATATTTGAGGAGTTCCCTCGATTTCTCATGGATCCCATCATCATAACTCGATTTTGAAAAAAATGGGACCAATCTGGAAGTATATCCTTTCAAGTACAAAAAAAATTTTGCAAATCCATCCATAAACAACGAAGTTCTGAGGTAACAAACATAAAAAAAAAAAAAAAATACAATCGAATTGAGAACCACCTCCTTTTTTTTGAAGTCGGTTAAAAACAAACAAAACATATGATTACTTTATTTAAACCAGTAGAGCATGTTTACAAAAAAAAAGTAATTTTAATAAACAGTTTAAAATGTGTTGTTTTTATCAGACTTCCTGTAAACCAGTCATGCCAACAAGGAAATATCTTGCTTATTACACTTGTCTTGGTTTATATATTACTATCATTTATTTTTTAAAGATTAAATGCGATGAAGATTGATTTCTTGAGTATTTCTATGTATATATTTGTAGACATCTATCTGCTGAAATAATAATAATGATGATGATATATTTAGTTTATAAAACTGTGTATATGTTATAAAATATTAATTGTATCTACGATTTATATATCTTTTTTTGTATTCAATTTTTTTCTCTTTTATTGCATTTGCCATCATTTCTCTTTGCATCAGCCAAAAACTATCTGGTAGAAAATGCTTAAGGCATTAAATCCGCCTTTGTACATGTACCATGAATTGTAAATAAATAAAAACAAGTTTTGGGTGAAAATATTTTTTTCATAACAAGTTTTTATAGCTCGGTGTATTTCTTTATAATAAATATGAGTATTAATTATTGCGTGTTTGTTTTTTTCGGATAGGTCTTGACTCATCAAGACCTATCCGAAAAGAACAAACACGCTAAGATTATCTTATTGTATTATCGAGTTTCTATGGCCATCTTCCAGTTACATCATCAGACCCTGGTTACCATCTAGTACTAAAATTCTCGGCAAGACTAATGACACGAGCCCTAACTCGATGGGGTTGAGTCGTTTAATTACCGAGCTCCAATTGTCAACTTCCAGCTCTATCACCAGATCAGCTCCATGTAATCATAATAGATAGATAGATATATTCTTTATTGCACACCAAAAATAAAATTAACAATAGGAACTTAAAATTAAAAGAGTGTCACAATGGGCGGTCTTATCGCTTATAATATTCCATTGTCATGCGATTTGAATAAGCATACAATATTTCAGCTCAATCGATAACCGGGAAGTGGGTCAATTTTAATTTGCAAGATTTGATCTAATAAAAGTTTGTAATAAGACTGTATTATGTCTAGGTAAAGAAGGAACTTATTTCTTTGCCTTGCCTTCCAGAACTCCGGATTTTCCCTTGAGAAGCAAGTCTATGGCCCCATGTAGGCCTCGACTCTGCTGGCCCTTTAGGGTTGTACACAATATTTTAACTTGACACTTTTTAAATATAAACTAAATGATTTTTTGATTGATAAATGTTTCTGTACCATTGACAAATTCTTTCTTAGCAAAATGTTATGTAAATTAAACTAAAAAAATATTTATTTACGCTCGAAAACAGAAGTAATTAATTATAATCTATGTATTTTTATAACTGTATTCTAAACGTTTAATATAAAAATAATTGATCCTATCATAGTGTTCGCATTTCTGTATTGTACGTAGGTACCTACTACTGATTTTTTAAATTCTTGTACTGTAACCATAACCTAAGTAAAAAAAAACCTAATTAAGTAAGATCTACTTGTATTAGGTACCATAAGCCCACCAGTAAATACTTTGACTTTGTCAGAGAAGTTTGGAAGGTGAAACGTTTTTCTGACCTTTGCCAAGCAGCGGAGGACTTTTTCTTCTAAAAATAATGTGGTATGTATCATTAACGAGCACGTAAACTGGGCTTGTATCAATCTATATAGGTACTTATAACATCAATGTAGATAGTTTAATCAAGGAGTAGGTAGTTTAGCGAAGCAGTATTTCGCATCATGGCTCGTTGGTTTGGACACTATCGAACTTGTATAAGCTGTCGTCTGAGCCGCAGCTGAGCTGTGTCGTAGATCTAAACTCAGACCAAACTATCAATATCCAGGATACTGCGGGATACTGCTCCCGTTCCTAGTTCCCTACTATCACGATATTTGGAAACGTTTCGTTCACGCTCCAATAAAGAAGACATTTTCTAAAATCCTCCTGGGAACTTGAAAATCTGGAATATTCATCTTTTCGAGCGAACAAAATCTTCCAGTGAGACCAACATTTTGATTTCTGAAGCTTTAAAAAAATTCTTCAATACTATAAATATAAAGTTTTCATAAATATTAAGTCATCTTGTCTGATTTATGACAATCACAATAGTTGCGGCGATAATGTACAAATCACTTTAGGTGATGTCACAGCGCCTACGTATTTATTTTTAGATAACGTCAACAAAAATCAGGAATTTGTAATACAAACTCGAACATAATATTTATTACCCATCTAATAAAGACCCGTTTAAGAATAGATTCGCTGTCACACGCGTGGGTATACACGTCTTACGTGAAAAGTTTCTACTACAGTGCGTCGCAATTGTAGTTCCACACTAGTACTATTTCTCGTGGAACGTAGCGTAAAATTACCTGCTACAAAATGCACCTACAATTGTTACCGTGAGTGAGTGCTACGTCACGTCGTAGCCGTTCGCCTAGCCTACTTTTACTGTGGGTACCTATATGATTAGGCGTAGCCGCAGCTAGGCGTAGCTGTAGCCAGTCTGTAACGTAGGAGGCTTTGTGACAATCGCTACGGCCAGTGATTCTACGATTAGTCGATCATATACGTTGCAGCCGAGGTAAGCATGCGTCAAATGCACTAATTGGAACCGGAGTTTCGGAGAACCTTCTTCAATGGAATGTCGTCGCCTACCTAATCACTTGCCATGCATGTTAAGGTCGGCTTTCCGTGTAACTTTGTGTAGTGAAAATCAGTATTATACGTAGCGTGATTAAATATCGAAATTCCACAACCCTGTAATCAGTTAACACGATGCGCCTTAGCACGAATGATGTAACATGTCCAGATTATTCTAACCTAACTATTCGTAGCAACGGGCGACTATTCTGAAGAAAACTGTTTAAAGAAAACATTATTTTTGTCTATTTAGGTTTACTTATTCCGTGTTGCAATTGGATGTGGTAAAAAACTGTCGGCATTGAATAAAAAAGCCAGAATTCGCAAAGTATCGTAATTACTGAGTTATTAAATTTGGTAAAAAAACAACAAGTAATTATCTCTACATATTAATAGCTACGTAAGGTATACGCGAATAGCGTTTGTTCACGCTTAAAACTGTAAAAACCCAATAAAAATAATCATAAGATTTTATCGAAAAAAACAAAAAATAATGATTTTGTGTTATGCGGCATGTTTTAAAAACTACTGAGAAAGAACATTGGTTTGATATTAGAGTATTTTTAGTAAAGTAAAATTCAGCAACATCCTTATAATTTACATAATTATTTAGGTATATGACAATTTCAATCAGTCTTGTCTGCCAAGTAAATAAAAAAAAAAAACAAATTAATGAAGTGTATAAATAAATTAATGTTCAAAACTTGATAGGTCAAAAGGAAGTCATCACAAAGAAGAAAAAACTTCGTACTGCTGATACACGTGTTTCAAATTTGAAGTTATGTATGTGTCAAAAAAATAGAGCTATGTCAGGTTTTATATACATGTAAGGGTGTCTCCACATGTGGCGAACGTGCCGCTACCAATTGTCGCTCGGTCTGAAAGTAGTGTGTTTATTTTCTTTTTTTTTTACGGTGGGTAAGATATCACCCACCATAAAAAAAAGATATAGAACAGGATTCGTATATATTCGGAGATATAGGACAGGATTCGTCATTTGATGATAATCAAATGACGAATCCTCCTCAATGAAAATGTCGAATTCCTTGGGCGGAGCGGGAGACAGTGTCAGAAAGTAGTATGTTCAGAATCAGCTTCTGAATCAATTTAAGGAATTCGCAAAATAATCAAGAATTATTTTACAAAAAAAAATAATTTGATATTTTTTTAATAACCCTTGATAGCGTCACAATAATGAAAAATAGTGGAATTTTCATAAACCGATATTGCAAATTCACGCCTGAATTCTTATATAAAAAAGACTTATTTTAGTTCCCGATCGTTCGTTAGTTTTCTAGTTCTTTTTCTTTCGAGTGCCAAAAAAATACTCGGAATTCAATGGACTTTAACTCAAATTGCTCAGAAAAATCCGCTAATCTAAACTAATATAATCAAGAGGTAAAGTTTGTTTTTTTGTTTTTCTTATAGTAGGAGGTAATCTCTGAAACTACTGGTCCGATTGGAAAAATTATAGCAACAATAGAAAGCTGCTTTACTCCTGAGTGACATAGACTATAATTTATGTACGCGAGCGAAGCCGCTGACAAAAGCTAGTACCATATAAGCATATATGTTCATACGTATAATTTAACTTCGCTCCTGGTTTTGCTTAAAATAAATAGCCTTTCAACCGTCGCACGTTGTGTGCACACCATAATTATGGCAGTAAGTTTCTTCATTCAGAAGTGTCTGGAAAGTCGTCACGACGTTTTCGCCTTCCGCATGACCCAGGTCTTCATCAGACTTGGTAAGTTCAGAAAATTCTTACTCTGAATTCGTACGGAATAAACGCACGGGTATCACCATTGTGTGGACCGCCTGGAGATCACGTTGGAACACACGGTATGTACCTATTTCGTATCGTGTACTCCAACGTGACCTCCGGGCCCCCGGCTACCAGCGGGGCACTTTTTTTAATCTGTATTTTCTTGCAGTTGGGCAAAGGCTTCTTCAAAATCTTTTCAAGTATTCTGTTCTTGAGTTACTTCAAACCAGCCCTTCGGTAGGTGCCACTTCCTAGGTCGACCTCAGCAGCACCGTTCTTCCTCAGATTTTGTGCCAAGTCAGCGCAGCCACGATTACAATTTGTAAGACATGTCTATTTGCTGTCAGTGGAACACTTTGTATTCCATATGAAAAACATCGAAGATAAATCATTCTCATTCTCTCATTTCTCATCCCACTTAGCCAAGTGGATAATCTACAATCGTTAACGCTGGTAAACCATTAATCAAATGTATGAGAATAACTTCATCTCAACAAAATAAGTAGCCAAGTTCACATAATTCAAAATGACAGAATTATAAAAAATTAAAATGTAATCGTTTCTACAATTATCATCGATGCATCCTGCAGTTTTATGATAATTATAATTAATACTTTTCGATTGGGGCATTTCGATTGTAGAAAGAGGCTCGTCACGAAACGACTGTAACTTGGCTACGGGGGGCAGATATTCTCTGCCAGGGGTGCGGGACAGTTCGAAAGAAGAGCCGTTGCCCTATAACCCAGAAGGACTGGGATAGGTACTAGGGGTGGGACAGATGGGTTTTAGAGACACTGAAACTTACTGAGTCTCGCTTCACCCACATCATCTCTCATCTTTAGTTAACCTAGGGTGGCGAACAGCCAATATGGCCGGGGCTTAAAAAAATATTAAGAAAACAAGAATACAAAAGTATTCACATAGTTAAAATTGACATAATTTATTTCTTTTGTGGGATTAATTTTTTTGTGGTAATGACTGTGTATACGTAATATTTATTTTAGCTTTTATTTATTAGTCTAATGTTATTATTAATTTATTAAATGTATTTTTAATTTGCACGTTGCACAAGATGTAAATAAATAAATGTATATGAATAGGATCAAGAGAGAAAAAAAAATTACGCTAATTGCACATTCCAAAAAGTAGATCTCTGTGGAGAAGAACGTGCAAGAAACTCCATGAAATACATACATTACATATAAAATAAGTTATTTAAAAAATAATCTTGCCAACTTAATTGATTGATGGCTATCCTTATACCAAGAGGACACGCATTCCACAGAAAGATGAACGGCATATAAAAACACGGTAGATGGACAAAGTAGTAGCAGATTGTTGAAATTGACTGACGTGTGAAGAACATAAATATTGAAAATGAGATAAAAAGCATAAGTGCTTTTTAATAACCATATTTATTATTTCTGCGAAACGACAATAAACAAAAACGTAAAGTTCAAAATAAAAACAGAGTGTGATAAAAAATAAATTGCTACCTACAAATTCTTAAAAATCAAAGTCTCTACATTCGATTTGATCTTAATTTAACTCGTTTCCTGTTGAGTTAATTTTAATTTATTTCTTAAAACTTAAAACCAGTAAACGCTTCGCATCTACTGTCCAGTCCAATTAAAGTCAGAATATATTTTCTAAAGACTAAGCAATAAAATTTTATCTCGATTTAAATGTCGATCGTATACTAAACTAAACCAACGTAACTATTCATTGTATAAACATAGGAGAAATCTAAATTATTCGCTCATGTTTGCTATCCATACTGTTTTGGTGTAACACACTAAACTAAAACTAAAGCAAAAACTGGACAAGTGAGAGCCGGAATCGCACACTGAGAGTTCCGTAACAACCAATTTATTTAAACAATCCATTCCCGAATCGAGTCTAGAAATTTTTTCCGAACCGAAAGAAGCATTTTTATTTGTATCTAAAAAAATCAATTTTCTGATTTATAATAGCAATAGATTTCAGGGTCTAGGTCAATGGGAAGTACTTGATGTATTAAGGTTCCCATGAGGGGGTCGATATAGACGTTTTTATTTTTATTTTCAATAGGTTCGCGTTTGTCCACTATCTCACCTCGTGAAAAAAGACGATGTGGTCGACGATGGAGCGTGCTTACGTAGAAGTAATATATTCACTCTTGACTTAAAGAGGACCGGGTTGCAACCATCAGAACATAAACATAAACGTCCATATCTTTTTTTTACGTAAAGTTAGAAATTTGATTTTTATTTAAATGATATTTATTTTTGCAAATAGGTTTTTCACAACACTTTTAAACGTCATTAATTTTAAGGGACCGTAGACCTTAGCACATGGTTTTAATTTCAACTCGATATCACTACGCGTTCCCGAGATAAAGAGTCTTGACAGAGAGACAGATAGATAACAAAATGATCCTATAAGGGCAGCGTTTTTCCTTTTTAGTTAAGGAACCCTAAAAATACATCAAGTATGCTCCACAAAGTTCTCAAGGTAGTAGCACAACATTTACATGATCATAAAACTCAATAATTAATTTAAATATGGTATTGAAAAAAAAAAACGTGCAAGCCAATTCTCAAACCTGTTTGTAAACCAAATTTTGACTGATTACATAATTTACCGTCTGTACCAATGTGTCAGACTTAACAAGAATAAATAAAAACGTGCTGACATATACGTACATACTGACAAGACAACTAACATATTTTCTATGTATAAATAATCTCCTCTAAGTCTGTTTGTTATATAATTCCTCTTAAATTCCGGATGAAACTATACGTGTATATTTGAATGGCTCTCTAAGTAGTTCTGAAATACTATTGAACCTGGCTCAATTCAAAGCACAGGTGTAGGGTGGCCAGACTTTCGGTGTTTTACAGGTTGCTATTTGGAGAGTATGCCCAGGAATTGCATGAGTTGATTCCTCTAACTCTTTTCTATCATCGGACAACCCGACGCACGGCGAATATCAATTCTTACGTTGTTGTAACCTCTACTGTTCGGACTAAGCGTTTCGCTTCATCATTCATTTCGGCCACAACGAAGGACTGGAACAATCTGCCCGCGGCGGTCTTCCCATCCGATTATAATTTGGGTGTCTTCAAGGCTAGAGTGAATAGGCTTTTAATAAACTAATGCGCCTCACCATTATTGCATCGCAGTCAAGTATTAGTCAATAGAAGAAGAAAAAAAAAACGATTTCTTCATCTGCTGACCAAATCATGATACGGCAGCCAAATCAATAAACAAAAATGCAAAGGCCGATAGATAAAGCTAATGTGGGGTAAACGCATGAGTATTTCGTGATCAACATGGTTGATCATATCGTAAAATAGTTACATTATCTACCGTTAGCGGCGCTGATGTTGTTTTTTTATGACTTATAGCGGTGGACAGTTATTCACGTGGGTTATTCTGATAAACCTGCCAGTAATCAATCTATTGGCACATTGCCAATTGATAATAATACTCAATGCTCAATATTTTATTGCGATCCATATGTGTACATAGATGGTGTTCAAAAATTGTCACAAACCAATATGGGCCCAGTCGGTAATATATATTATACTAGCGACCCGCCCCAGCTTCGCACGGGTACTCATATTGAATATATTATGCATGTATTATGCACATAAAACTTCCTCTTGAATCACTCTATCTATTAAAAGAAACCACATCAAAATCCGTTGCGTATTTTGAAGAACTAAGCATACATCGGGACAGCAGTAAGCAACTCTGTTTTATTATACTATGTAATGATTATAAAGTGAAATGTCATTACGATGAAAAAATATATTTGAATTTTACGAAAGCCATTTCAAAACGAGCGCAACGTATAAAAACCTTGGAGTTCGGAACGTATTATTTTATACAAATTTATTACAGCTAATTTTCCAAAGGGAACAATAATTCCAATAATTAATAATAATGCAATAATAATAATATATTCCACAACTATCACACAACGTCGTCTAGTCCCAAGCTAAGCAGAGCTTGTGTTAGGGGGATTAGGCAACTGATAAATATACTTATATATTTCTAAATACATACATATTATACATAAATTACACCTAGACATAGAACAAATAATCGTGCTCATCACACAAACATTTGTCCTGGGTGGGAATTGAACCCACGACCTCCAGCATAGCAGTCAGGGCCACTAACCACTAGACCAACAGGTCAGCAAGAGATAATTCCATAAGAGTGATGCACCCCCATTCTCCTTTGTTCTATAGAATCTCATAGTTCTGGGTAGTAGGTAAAATTGATTTGAAATTTAATATCTTCACGCTCCGTTACCTTTACGAGTTGAGCATAACTCGTCGGTTTATACACCACATTCGACTTGGCGTTATTCAGTCCTTGCTTATTTGTATACAACATAGGCATGTATAGGAGAAACTCAAATAAAACATAATGAGAAATACTGGCTTCAAGAAACATATTAAATGATAAGTGTCATGAGCGTCATCAGATATTAGTTGTTGAGGTAAATACCAGGATGTCTACTCTCTTTCTTCGAAATTTCGTTGTCATGAATTTTCGGAAATTAAGGCTCGGCGCAAACGGACCACCAACTACAGCAACCGATGGCTATCGCGCGCTACTAACACATTTGTAACAGTAGGTATAAGTAACGAGCGACAACCACTGGTGTTTGGAAGCCACCACATTGTAAAACCCATTCTCTGCTGCAAAATCTTATGATAGACTCTGTTACGGAAAGTTTGCTGGCGCATGGTGGTTTGGAATGGTGACGCGAGCGATACGTAGAACGTCCAGTCGTTATAGTATGTTGGGTGTTGCAGCGTGACAGTGGCGGTGTTGGCGTTTTGTGTGGCCCGTAGCGACTGAAAGTGGCAAGCCACGGACGCTAGTGTAACGAGTGGCGGTCACCGGCAACACGTGTGGTGCGTCGTATACAACATTTTTATAAAAGTGTGTTAAGTAGCTATCGATAACCACTAGTGGCTGTGGTTGGTTGCCACCTTTGCACTGAGTCTAATTAAACTGACACGTGGTAGGAAACAATTGAATTTTCGATCGAAACTTCGTTTTTCGGAGAAAGAGAGTAGCCCCCCTGGATAATACGGAAAACGTAACTTACGTACACGTATACGTTACTGAGGAGTACTACGCGTTCCAAATGAGAATAGGACCGATTGCCATGTTGTGACGTCACATTGAAAAATTTTAGCAAAATTCAAGGACTCAAAGATGAGTAAAATTGAAGAACTCAGAGATGAGTAAAATTTAAGAACTCAGAGATGAGTAAAATTGAAGAACTCAGAGATGAGTAAAATTTAAGAACTCAGAGATGAGTAAAATTGAAGAACTCAGAGATGAGTAAAATTTAAGAATTGGATTCTAATATTTTTTTCGGTCAGAGTTCGTATATAAATTAAATTTAAAAAATTTCTTTTCTCGATTTGACAGTATATCGTAATGTCAAAACATGACAATCGCTAAGCAGTGGAAAGTATTTTTTATGGTGGAAAAAAATCATTTAATGACGAATCCCGACAGTGAGTGGAGCATTAAACAGTGTCAGACTAGCTGACTAAACAACCCACCCCGTTCCTTTTTGAATGTCCAGGGCCTTTGTGTTCCACTTTTTCAGTTTTGAATCAATCCTTGGCCATAAAGAACGCCTACAGCTAGTAGTGAGTGTTTCCAGGCTGGTAACAAAAATAAACCCGATTTCTGATTTAATTTCTCAAACTCCACTTTAGTCTGGAAACCTATCACAATTTGGCAATGAAATAACCTCACTTTGAGACGGTATTAACTCAAAATACTCAATATAGAAACCCGCCCACATTTTCAATTCCACAAACCCAAGAAACTTTTCTCAAAGTCCTCGTATCTGGCACTCGAGAGTAAAGAAAATATCGATCGACCATGTCAATATTTCCAAAATAAGGGACGATTATTAAAATCATATTGAAAAGGTTATCACATGACGTAATAAAATTAATTATGTACAGATAGGTTAATGATGTGTTATAATATAATTATGTACAATTAACTTTTCAAACAGAATTTTGACACGTGTTAAACGAAAGTCTTCTTTGAAAACTTGGAGGCGTGTTAAAGAGAAAGTTATAAAATAAATATGTCGGTTTAACTTATTAAAATATTCCAAAAATAAATATACTTATCTATAAACGGAGCTAATCGTAGTTATTTATAACAGAAACGAATATTGTTGTTTACTTTTTAACTAGTTGCTGCCAGTGGCTATGCCCGCTTGAAATAACGAAATAGTTCCAAGGGAACATCGGGATAAAAAGGCCTGTCTGATTTTTTCCCGGACAGTGTGTGCTAATTTTAATCAAAATCTGTTAAGCCATTTCAGTGTATAGTAGTAACAACATGATCGGAGAACTTGATTCCGAATTTTCTGATAGCTTAGATATTTTATTAATTTAGTAAAAATAGCTCATTTCATTTTCATAAACTTTTTATCATATACCTAAAGCACTGAGGACTTCGAAATACTTTCAGTGACAATAGGCTAGGCTAAGTTTACAATAGGCTAGGCTAGGCTAAGTTTACGTTTTATGTGAAACAACTAAAATATCATATATATTTATTTTTATTTTATAGATATTTATATTTTTTTAAATTATAGTAGATTTATGTGAATAATTTAATAATTAGTTTTATTTCCAAATTGATTTGCGTAAGTGATAAACAAAAATAAGCGCTATGTGAGATATTTGCGTTTTTCTGTGATCTCAATATCTTATACATACCAGCTATAAAAATAATCATATACCGCTTGAAAGTGAAAAACTATTCTGATTTACATTTCTGATAAACAGTTAATCAGCTCTGGCACAAATTCCTATGCGAGTTAATCAAAAACAAACCTAATATGGGATTATTCACTCAAAAAATCGTTAAAAAAGCTCCATTACTCATTAGAAAAATACTTAAAACCGCTTTAGTTTGTTCATATCTTCAAGTATAAGGTTTAAGCCAGATTTAATATGACCGAGTCTATTTTTGAGTCAATGGACTTTTGCAATTCAATTCCATCTTGGGTCGTCATACCATGAAAGTTTTACAGAGCAAGAAAGCAGTTCCCATGACACGCAATAACAGCCAATATTAATCCGCATTTCTAAAAAGTTGATCACGAAATTGGCGTGTTAATGAAAATGGAAAGTTCTGAAACTTTCGGAAAGTGCCGGCTGCGGTACATAAAATTTAAATGAAATTGTTGGATATGTACTTAGACTATATTAGTTTTAGAAGGAAGTGGATAATGCATTCAGGATGGATGGTCATGGAGATTCATGCTGACATTGACCTTAGCAGTGTAAGGTGAGGACAGAGTGAGCACACGCGGCGGCCGGCGCGCGGATGTTTTCAGTCGCGATTTGTCCGCGCCGCAACTTCGTCGTTCGGGCGACGCACAAGCGCCCAGTTTCCGCGTCTCCTGTTCAAGTGCGTGATTTAACGTAAAAGTGATTGTGTTGAACTTTTCATAAAAAAGTTATTCTGAGACGACCAGATCGGATTGTTGACAATTTTTTTTCCATGTGGATGCTGTGAATTTTAGAAGTATGTATGATAAAAATAAGTTATTGTTTTTCTTGTTCAAACTTTTGATTACGGTGTTTTGTGGTCATCTATTTAAATTAAAAAGTATATAAAATATTTATTAGACTTGTTGTTTACATATTTTTTCTTTATACGTCTTTATACGTAGCTCTACGTATTTCTTTATCGTGTTTGTGAACGTTAAATTCGTCAAGCTAACTTTTATATAACTTGCTATGCCTAACCAAACAATCAACATAAGAGAATTAGAAAGATCAATTATTCATAGATTACACCAATTCAAATTCCAATTATTATTTATTTAAAACTTTTCATATTTTTTTTTTCGATCATAATTTTATTACAATTACAAAAGATTACACCAATTCTTTTAATAAAATATAAGTACATAAATATTTACTATGTATGAGCATTTAAAACATAATTACGTACACAATATATATGCATATAAAATAAAATACATTTTGACCTCGATGTATTTACCCACATATTTTTAATAAATAATATTATGCATCATTAAAATACCACCATTTTATTAGGTAAATATTTTAATTGCACAAATAATTTGCGTTCCAAAGTTTAACCGTTTCACTTTGTTCCTAATAAATAATTTAAAGACGGGTTTAATGAATTAATGAGGTGAATTTAAAACCAAATTCGCATCATTAATTCATTAAAATTGTCAATTCGACCATTTCAGTGGCTGAACGTTAAAAGTTAATATAAATAATTCGGGAATCAAGTGAATACGTACAATCGTACATTTCTTTGACTGACTTGTTAATTAATATGTAGCTGTAATATAATTTAAATGTCAGCGGTCTATAATGAATTTTGTGGAGAAACGAAATAGTACTCGTGCGTAAAATTACTTGAAAACCATAATCGTGATTCACGCAAATTCCTGAAATGAATTGCTGTTTTGAGCGTCGTTCGACAAAATTATTGTTTTCACATACTTCTGTCGTCGGTGTTGGAGTTGTTATGTACTTGTATGTTTTTTTTTAGCGACACTCGTAGTGTTTTGTTTTTGAATTGAACTCTGGGATTAACAACAAATGGATTTTTGTTACTATTTGTTGTTGATAACAGAGTAACATAAAAAAAAAAATAACAACTTCAAAACACTATTAGACTATCATCTATTAATCTGAGTTTTTTTTATAATTAACATAATATATTAACAATTTACATAAGGATGAACAGTATATTATCGAAAATACCTTCTCAAATAAAGCCTAAACATTTTATGTAGGTATATTTACAATTAAAATACATTTACCCTTTCGTATAGGAATGCGCGTTGGGCTCAAGATTTTAAAACATAAATAAAAAGATCTCTTAAGAATTAACTAAAAATTAATCTAAAGTAAGGCATCCAATATCTTTACCGCATCGCTGTCAACTGGTAAAGTACCCAAAAGGCTGGCAGCATTGCCACGCTGTATGGCAATGCTAATTCTCTCTCTATGAAACATTGTTTGGCAAGTTAAATTACAATCTGTCGTTATTATTTCTGTCATGTACTTTGTTATTAACATACTGGACAAAGTAGGGAATTTTGTTGCTTTGATATAAGGTAATCGTAAACGTACAATAATACGTACTACGTTCTTTATATGCCAGGAGATTTCTGTGATTTCCTACTTCTATTGAGAATCTATATATATAAAAGGAGAAACTGACTGACATATCAACGCTCAGCCGAAACTACTAGTACTAGGAGAGTGAAATTTTGCACAAGACTTCCTTTTTTTGACGTAGGTGAACACTAAGAAGGCTTTTCCAAAATTCACCCCCTAAAGGGATGAAAGGCGTGTCCAAAGTTGGTGTGAAAACCTATTTTCAAGCGGTCAAAGCCGCTGGCAGAAAGCTAGTAACGAATAATCGAAAAGCTTTTCGAATCGATGTACAAGTTTATTTACTACGTATTAGATCATTTTACTGGACTTAGGTGATCTGCAGGCCATACACCTTTACGTTGATGACATTAGTGCAGTTTTGACGTGCACGCAGTGTGAGACCGCTGTAAATTTTAAAAGTTTTGTTAGATGACATAATGCCAATAAAGCGCAGCAGCGGACTTTTGTATTAATTTTTCAGTATTTTGACAAATAGTTTCTATGAACGTGTTTGTCTATCGCTAGGATATAAATCGATGCCCTTGTGGTTATTCGTAGCAAAGGGCAAAAGATTTAACCCGGTTGTGTTTTAGTCAATAATAGTCTGACATTTCTTCTTGCCTGACTTCAAATGTTAGAAGTAATTTGATGATGTATCACCACAAAAATACAGCCACAGATTTTCATCAACATATCCGGTTATTATTATTATTATTAGTATTATTTAAAACGTAAGTTGTCACTACTCAGATCCCTAAGATACAGGTCCTACCTAGTTTGGGGTCCATCATCCAAAAAAAATATAATTTAAAATAGTTACAAGTGTTAATTTAGATTATGCAATAGTTTTAAGATATCCCTAATGTAACAATGAACAATAAACATTATTCTTATTCTTATTGACCAGGTCAAGCCCAAGTCGTCAAAACCGTTTGAGTTTCACGTGCTACTCAAGATATGTCAGCAAACCGTAGCGGCCCAGCAGGGTCAATGCTCGCTAGGGCCGCGGGGATTTTCTGAGAAGGCAACCCGTAGTTTTACAACGCAAAGGGCAATTAAAGGACACATGTGTGGTTATAGTCAGCTAAAGTCTTAAATCTCCTTGCGCACCTCCGGAAAAAGTAATTAAAGAGTACCTATCATAGAAAAACCCACCACCTATTTTTGTGATGGGCAAAAATCATCCAATGACGAATCCCGCTTTTTAGCGAAGCGGGAAACGGTGTCAGACTCTTATTGACTAAACACCCCACCCAGTTCATTCTTTGCCTTTCGCGCTGGGGCCAAGACTGCCTTTCAGAAAGAGACCCTGGACCCCAGTTGGCTTTGATCCATTAGTAGAATCCCTACGGTTTTGCTGACAACTCCTTGAGGCCTACCAACATTTCTCGGTTTTGCGATCAAGTGCGTAATTACTAGACCTAATTTCTAATTAAGCGAAATAATATCCAAATGGTGAGCATTTTAATGTTATTTACCTTACGAAATTACTTCTGTTACATGATATATTTAATTAAATAGTGTGACGAACTGTTTACGGGTAAATACAAATTAATTGAAATCAAAGAGCTCTCGCGGATGACAGACGAAGCTGTGTTGGTTTAAAGCACTACAAACGTTCATACAAACAACTTAGCTATTAGACAATTAAGGGGGAGATATATACGACTTTAACTCTTTAAATATCTTAAGTTCCACAGTGGAACTTAAATGTAGCATTATGTCTACACAGCTAGTCTGTGTGTTTTGAAAAAAATATATGTCAAAGTAGACTATTTTCCTACTAATTTGATATACTTACGAATATTTTAATATTTTTTTTATCCCTAAAATCGGACTTTATACCTTGAGCATATTTTACCAGTATATAAAATTTAACCATCATCATCATGATCATGAATAAAATATTTGTTAGCTAACCTGCGTATTAATGAATATGCAAAAGTAGAATATTAACTATGATACCAAAATCAAAATTGATCAAAAAGCAAATGAGGTACAACGTTCTTCAACCAATGCTTAAGTATAAGACTTTGATGATATTAAATCCAACATCACGTCTACATGGCTGGTTGGTGTGTTATGAAAAAAATATATGTTGAACTAGACTATTTTCCTAATTAATTGTTATACAAATATTTACATTTTTTTTCATCGAACTTGGTATAATTTATTTTCAAAGTTATGTCTAACATATACAAAAAGCGAAGATCAGGCAAAAACCATTGGATGTGTTTTTATGAAATTTTCATTAACTAAAAGATAATTTAATTACCAAAATTTTTATATACGGCTTCTATTCGTGTTCAATAAATGAAGGACATATTATTATTCGCAAAATCTTGATGCGCTTGGCGCGGTGCTAGCCTTCATTTTGTTCCCTCAAGGTGCTTGACGTATACCTGTCCCTTAAAAGCAGTCTTTGTCTATAATATGATCAAAGAAATGAATTAGGCTAGAATTTTTAATCACTTAGACACTAAAATTACTACGAGTATTTCTTGAACATTTAAATGATTAAGCTTAATCGAAAAGCCAGTTCTTATAAATTTGTAGATTAAAGTCAAAATTAATAATGTTTAAAACGGAATCCTGATCAAGAAATAACAGTTTTGTAAGATAAAAACGGTTTTGAAGAATGTATTAACTAAATACCTTTTCATAAAGTGAATATTACTTGTGTCGAGATTTTTATGGGCGAACAATATCAAATGAATACCTACCTACTTATTCATACATATGTATGTAATATATAACCTAAAAAGAGAACAGTGGTGGTCAAGTGGTAGAGGCTTCGACATACGAGTTGTTGGACCCGGTTTCAAAGTTACCCAGACGCATTACTTTAATTTATTTCATCACAACACAACTGCTCTTAAAATGGTGAAGAAAAACATCGCTAATATAACCTTAAATTCTGCGGACGTTAAGAGCTATTACGCACGGCGACTGTGACTTACTATAGTGTAAATAGGTATTTACGCACTTGGTCACCAGGGCCTCATTGCTATTACAAGAGTGTTAGAATAGTCGATCACTGATTTCATAATATTATTATTGATTTTGACAAGTTTGGTAATCTACTGACATGATGGAGTCATGGTGACAACACCAAGTTCCAATGAACAACCACTGACATTCTATGGAGAGAATTATTTTTTAGAATGGTAATCTCGTACATAATGACAAACAAATATTTGATGTATGCGGTAAATTACTAAAATTTTTACAGTTCCTTTAATCAGTGAGTTACGATTAGAATGTTATTGTGCAGTTGTAGTTTTTAATTAATTACAAGACAGCTCGTACCACAATTCTATCACGAGACCGCTGACAGACCAATGATCAGCCATTATGAATTAACAGATTACGAACTTTTAGCAAAATGACAATGGAATCGTGTTGGAATGACAATATTTTGAAAATAGCGGACTCTGGCCCCAGATGATATGCCTGTGTTTTGGTCGCCGAAGGACCAATTGATAGTGCGTTTTAGCTCTTACGTACGCCTATCTAAATCAACGTGTAAAAGTTTTGGCTTGCCTGACAGTTAAATAAATTCTTGTAGTTAAGAGGCCGGTTCGGGACGATTTATCCATACAAACGTAATACCAAAATCATTTGCAAGTCGAGCATATTTCAACCATATTATGGTGATATTTGGATTTAGACAATATTTATCTCGGTTCCCAGATCTTTCTTTTTTAAAAAAGCTTGTTTAAAGCTTTTTGAAACCCTGACCTAGCCTATCAAGCCAAGACTAAAGTTCGTTTGCAATAAACTCCTCAGAAGAATAAGGTGGAGTAGGACCATTATTTGCGTTGATTTCAGTTTCCAAAGATGAATTTCTGATCAAGAATGCACGATTTAATTTGGCTTCCGTTCCTTTTGTTAAGTATGAAACAATTTTATTGTTCTCTGTAAATGAAACCTCCAACTTTCGATTCAAAGAATTTTACCTATATTTAAATAGCATAACATAGTAACAGCCTTATATTATAATAATGAAACCCAGGCCTCTTCTCCAGGGGAGTGAATGGGCTGTAACCCACCACGCGGGCCCAGTGCGGGTTGGTGGATGTCACATGTAAGTCTTCGATTTTTTGGTTCTAGGACATGCCGGTTTCTTCACGATGTTTTCCTTCACCGTTTTGAGAGCAATGGTGATAAAATAAATTGCTGAAATATTTAATCAAAGACATTGTTTTAAAAATAATGTTTGCGATTAATTCATTTAACTTATTGTCACACCAACCGTTGAGCCAATTTTACAACTGTTATGATCTAATTTTAAATATAAATGTATCTATAAGTCAGTTAGCGCTGAAGTAAAATTACAGAAAAAATAATCAGACACGGTTTAGTAATTTCAGAGACTACCCCATTACATACACACTAATTATATAAACACCTTTGAATAATATAATAGTAGTAGCTAATTATTTTTTTTCAGGATTACAACTATAATAAAATATGTTACCATAGAATATTATAATAGAACATAGGAGTACTTAACATAAAAAATTTGTTAATTAATGACATAAATGAATTACATTTATTAAAAATTTGCTTTGCTTACTTAGTCTTCTAATGTTAAAATTCTGAGAAATAATAAACTTCTCAGAATTGTATTTTAATACTAAAAGCGCGGAATATTAATGTAAATTTGGCAATTTATTTTTGCTACAGTAATAATAATCCTACCAAAAACATTAAATGTAAAAAAAAACCAAGTCTCTCTACACAATTCTATCATCAACGTTGGAGTGTGTGAACACGAATTTTGACTGGCCTGTCAGTCTAGTAGTTAGTGACCCTGACTGCTATGCGGGAGGTCGTGGGTTCGATTCCCACCCAGGACAAATGTTTGTGTGATGAGCACGATCATTTGTTCTGTGTCTGGGTGTAATTTATCTATGATATGTATGTATTTAGAAATATATAAGTATGTTTATCAGTTGTCTAGTACCCATAACACAAGCTCTGCTTAGCTTGGGACTAGACGACGTTGTGTGATAGTTGTGGACATATTATTATTATATTAATATATTTCTTTTATGATTTCCTTAACTACACAAAAGTACACTAAATAACACCAAAACTGGGCAAGCGAGATTCGGACTCGCACACCAAGGGTTTCGTACAAATTAGCTTATTTATGTGAATAGTTCAACTCCTGAGCCTAATCTCAAAGATTTTTCAAATCGAATAGAGTTTATTTTTGTGACGTATGTTGTTATGTCATTAGGTGGTTTTTAATTTACTGTTTTCAGATTTATTTCCATACTTGTGTTATATGACCTTACTTAGTGCCAATTTTCAGGATTCAAGGTTAACGGGAAGAAGGTACCTTATACATTTTGATTACTTTGAGCCTATCGAAATATAGGTTTTTAGCGACATAAACGGCTGTATCTTTTTTCGCTAACTTACAAGTTTTTTTTTTCATAGCTTCAAGGAACCGCAGACTTTGGTTCTAATTACAACTCGATACCTTAACGCATTGCCGACATAAAAGGTCTTGAAAGACCGACACATAGACAGACAGACGGACAACAAAGTGTTCTTAAAAGGGTTCTGTAATTTTCCTTTTGAGGGAAGGAACCCTAAAAACGGACTTGATACCTTGGGCATATTTTACCAGTTAACCGTCACCATCATTTACATTACCTACATAGTATAAAACAAAGTTGCTTACCCCTATGTATGCTTAGATCTTTAAAAGTTCGCAACGGATTTTAATGCGGTTTTTTTTTAATAGATAGAGTGATTCCAGGGAGGTTTATAGGTATAATATATCACCTTTGCACCCGCGCGAAGCCGGGGCGGGTCGCTAGTTATGAATAAAATATTTGTTAGCTTGATACACTATCAATAAATGTGTCTAATAAATCTTTTTGATTTTTTTTTTGATCAAAAATGTTGTAACATTTTTTAACAAATGCCTGTCTCTCTCACAAGAAGGCCGATTCCTATGCGTGCCATGTCTTACTTCGACCGTCGGAATGTCGGACCTCTCTTTCTAATTACTAGCTGTAAAGTTTTATAATTATGTCGTCGATGATAATATTTTTACAATATTTACTGGAGGTAAATAGTATTTTATGAAGTACATATCATTACATAGTATAAAACAAAGTCGCTTCCTGCTGTCTTAGATCTTTAAAACTACGCAAATTTTGATGCGGATTTTTTACTTGATAGAGTGATTTAAGATGTAGGTTTGTATGTATAATACATGTATGTATTTAATATCACCATTGCGCCCGTGAGAAGCTGGGGCGGGTCGCTAGTAAAATTATATAACACTGTATTATATTCAACCTTTTCACTGATTTGTTAATATTAGAGAAATGGTGAAAAAAATACAGCGTGTGTTTGTCAGTGTACTTGTTTAGTTGTTTGTGATGTTGCCACAAACAACTAAAAAAACTTGAACCAGTTAGACGGCATATCATAAAGTAATACTTTGATTTAATGGAACTAGTTTAAACTAATATAATTTTTTACAATTTCAAAAAAGTATGCGTCAATTTTCGTATCAAGGACAGAAAATATATTTTTCTGTAAGAAATTCAATTCCAGTCCATTGGGACATAAGATTGGGTAACTTATATCGTAATGCGTTTCTTCTATTCTATGAACCTTGGAATCGAAAAATCTGAAAAGTATTTTTCTCAAAATCGCAGCAGTATGAGATGACATGTTATTATTTGTCTGCGTTCCCATATAATCTATAAAATTGTATAAATATATTTGAAAGTGTTCAAGTTCTTCAAGATACAGGATTTTTTTCTAGTGTGGAGTGATTTTATATATGTGAAATAGCCAAGTTACTTTATAGGCTATTATTTTTTACGCAACTTTGTTTTGTTTTAAAATCATTGCCGCGCCAAGTATGAGTCTTGTATCGTAGGTATCTATTAACATGAAAACTCATATGTACACAAAACATCAACATCATCATCATCATCATCCTACCCTTATCCCATATTACTTGGGGTCGGTGCAACATGTTTTTTTCTTCCACTCTGTCCTGTCACCCGTCACACTATCACTAACTCCTTTTTCTTTCATATCACTCCTCACACAATCCATCCATCCACGTGTAAACTCAAAACTCTTTTTGTAACATGCGCTTCATCTCTCCTCTTTACTTGGCCATACCAAGACAAACGATTTCCTTTCAACTTACACAAAACATCAACATACAAATATTTACTCGGAGAGGAATCGAACTCACGACCCGCAGTGCGGCAGCCTATCCTATCCAATGCATCAACCATGTCTTCAACTGATTACTTACCTTCGCACGCGGTGTGTTATTATTGTGTCATTGCACACTTTTTAGAATATCATTAAAAAATATATTCTATAGTGGGTATAGTGGACTAAAGAGACTTTGACTCCTGAGTTTTTGTCGGCGTTTCTTCTCAGGGTTGTCAGTTAGGAAACACCGGGCTCAACTAGTTTAAACTGACAAAAAAAAAACATTTATTTTATTTATTTATTTAGTACAGCAAAAAAAAAGCCATTAACACAAAATTAAATTAAATTTATTGACCCTTTCACTCTGTTTTCTCACAGAAACATGGTCGTGTAAAAGTGTTTATCATCATTTAACACTACAATTAATGTTTTTCTATTTCACTACAATCAGTGTTTTTTATTCAAGTTGCACAGACGTATGTACAATTGACATCTGAAGCTTAAACCTTAGCGTAGGTTATTTTGCCAATTACTTACATGGTGTATACTACAAATATTGTTTCGCCACGGTAACACGTGGTTCTAAGCCGGTCTGTATACTTTCGAGTCACAATTGCGATATAAATTACCTTTCGTAAGCCTCTGAACGTTCATTTGTCGTACGTGTGGCGCGTGGAACTCTCTCTGAATATTACAGACTATTCTTCATTTATTTTCTGCCACGTGCCTTTGTAAATGGCATTTGACTTATTAATATTTTTCCTTTTTCCTTCCTTATTTTCTGCATTTTGTAATAAGAGGATTGAATTTAAGAGCGGCCACCCGAGGTACATTTTTATATAACCGCGCTTACGTGATTATGATGCTATTATATACACAACTTTATTCAGATATTTTGGATACACAGATATCTTGTGGATATTATCTCGGCTTCTATAGGAATCAAAATATAAATTTGAGTAGGACTAATCCCGTAAAGACCTCTGAAAATCTACTATTTTACATGAACTTTGACTCTTCATAATGTACTTGTATATTAAAAATATAAAAAAGTACTTCTATAGGAGCCCTGCGCATTTAATCGAGATTCTAAAAGAAAAATAAATAAATAAATGTTTTTTTTTTTTCAAAAATCCTTAATGGTTTAATAAAAACACGTTTTCCCTGGAACAAATTTTGTGAAACATTCGAGTAAATCGTAGAATTACCGAATGGTAACGGAGTTTTCAGGCGTTATCTCTCTTTTTCGCATTGCTTTTGCATCAAACATCACTTTGGATTGCGTTAACTGAAGCAACAACTTTTTAAACTATGCGCGACGTTGACAATAGGCGAGTGGGGCAGGCCCACTTTAACTTTTCGATCTTGTAATTACAGACACAATTAAACAACAATAGATATGCGAATACCGGCGTTCGCTTGGGGCTTAATGAATGAAAGCTACTGTGCGGTTGTCGTAAGTTAGTTTGTAGTATAATGTTATTGGTACGGAATTGAAACGTGGACTTCAAATATAGTTACAGAATTTAGTCAAAGTTAATTGGAAATATTCGACGTTCTAGTTCAACATAAACGAATCCTTCATGTTAACTTTGAAGGTTGCGTTTGATACCCTAAAAACATTATTATTTTGATTGCAATAGCTTCAGTAATTGGAACAAACTAATTAAGATTGATTGTTTACAAAAAGGGTTCTATTAATTTTCGTCAAACTCGTTACGGAACAAGCAACTTTATAATACAGTACAGTATTAGGTGTGAACATAATATAGTACATAATTGCGCGTAATATGGCGAGGATTACTGTGTTTAGGGTTCAGTAACTCAGAAGGAAAATGTGCGACCCTTATATGATCAATTTGTTGTCTGCCTGTCAAGACCTTCTGTCTGAAACGCGGAGATATCAAGTTAAAAAAATCATACAATATTCTTAGGTCTGCGGTCCCTTAAAGCTGTAAAAAAATCAAACTTAACTAAAAAAAAGAATTATCGAAAAAACAAGAAGATACGGCCGTTTACGTTTGAAAAAACGTATTTTTCGACACTTTCAAGGGAATTAAAATACATAGAGTAGGTAGGTTCCTGTTGATCTAGAAGAGTCCTGAAAGGCATGAAGCAAGGTCTCATAGCACAAGCTACATAGCAAATGTAGGAAAAAATCTGAATACTGTTAAGCGGTTACGTCACGAAAAAAATCATTAAACTGTTTTCAAACGTTAGTTTGTACGAAACCCTCAGAGCTCAGTCAGACTTGAACCTGACCAATTTTTTTTAAATTTTCAACCAAATTGTTTTGACTGCCAGATATTTTTGGAACCAGTCCATCACTTCAAATTACAGAGATTTAATAGTCAAATATAAAGGCCCGTAAACCACGTCAGGTATTTCATCATGAACGATACCCTGTATTGTTTGGCACGGTCTATTGTTTAATATGAAATCTCCAATCGTACTACCAGTAAACATTCCGCCGATCTGATTTTCATGCAGCTTTGAAATTTCAATTTTGCATACGTATGTCCACGTTCCTATCTGTTCCATGGATCTGTTTGATGAATTCATTCATATGTTCGTACTTTGGTCGGAGGACTGGGAAACCAAACATACTGAGTAAATACAGTTTGTTATTGTTTTGAAAACCCATGGGCGATTTTTAATTTAACAATTCACCTTTTGAATACCGTGATTAGAGACATATTAGAAAGATAACAGGTATGCAATCGAGTTTAATATCGTTTTGATATAGCTTTTCGTTTAAAATTTTTGATATCCTACTCTTTTCTGATTAAAAGATGTCAATTGGCCTTTGTTCGTCCTTTTGGGCGAAAAATCGTGATCAAATCTGGTGAATTAGAGGGCCAATTAATACTAGCTATAATAATCTAGAAAACGAATATCTCAAATTTCCATAGTATCGTGATGCATTGTTTCTAACGCAATTTTAATATGATCATGTCTTTTTGTAGGTAAATGTAGGTAAATGTCACTAATGGATAAAAAATTAAATTCTGCAGCCGTAGTAACAAAAGTGCAATTACTCAAGTGTTTAGTCGTAGTTAATTTAAACATCTTGCATGGACTACCAATAGGAGTGCAACCCCCAATAGTATTCAAATTTAAAGGAGAGACATCTAAAAACATATATCGAATTGAGAAACCTCCTCCTTTTTTGAAGTCGGTTAAAAATAATTAAAAAGGCTGCTTGTTAAGTATCCACTACGAAACTTTATAGTACCAATGATTACTTTAGTTAATGCAATAATAATAGTTATTTTACAAATTATTAAAACTAAAAAAACTGCGATAAAAACATCAGAATTTGTCCCTAACCAAAAAAGGTGGGAAAACGATCTCATTTAGATACATCTACACTAATATAATAAAGAGGTAAAGTTTGTTTTTTTGTTTTTATGTTTTTTTGTTTGTAGGGGGTAATCTCTGGAACTACTTGTCCGATAGGAAAAATTTTAGCAACAATAGAAAGCTGCTTTACTCCTGAGTGACATAGGTTATATTTTATGTACGCGGGCGAAGCCGCTGGAAAAAGCTAGTAGATAATATATTCTTTATTGCACACCAACAATAACATAACAATAAGAACTTAAAATTAATAGGATGACACAATTGACGGTCTCATCGCTAAAATCGATTTTTTTAAAGTCAAACTTTAAAACTTACCTACATCCAGTGTGACCATTTTATACGTAAATCTGTACAAATCTCTTGAATTTAATAGAATAAACTTGACTGTATACCAAAACAGTAACACAACTATAAATATACGCGGCAACAAACATATTTTATTGCTATCGAATCCCATCGTTTGAGTGCAAATACCGACATACGAGTTTTGTGTGCCAGAGGCTGTATCCTTGAGTTTTATTGGATTCTTGGTTATGCAAAAATGTAAGGATTTAATCAGTCTTGGAACTAAAAGATATTTAAACATGTGTGCATTTGTTTATAGTCGAATGTTTGCCTCAACAATATCCATCAATTATACTGGAATTCATCAATTGACTGGCCTGTCAGCCTAGTCGACTGGCCTGCGAGCCTAGAGACTGGCCTGTTGGCCTAGTCGACTGGCCTGCGAGCCTAGAGACTGGCCTGTTGGCCTAGTCGACTGGCCTGCGAGCCTAGAGACTGACCTGTCAGGCTAGTCGACTGGCCTGCGAGCCTAGAGACTGACCTGTCAGGCTAGTCGACTGGCCTGCGAGCCTAGAGACTGACCAGTCAGCCTAGTCGACTGGCCTGCGAGCCTAGAGACTGGCCTGTTGGCCTAGTCGACTGGCCTGTCAGCCTAGTCGACTGGCTTGTAAGTCTAGTGAGTATTTTGCTCCTTGGAATTGTCAGCAAAAACGTATGGACTCTGCAAAAAAATCAAAGCCTGTTGGAGCCCAGGGTCTCTTTCTGATAGGAAGGGTCCTAGTGTGAACGGCCAAGAAGGAACGGGGTAGGGTGTTTAATCTGCAAGAGACTGACATTGTGTCCCATTCCGCCCAAGAGAGGGATTCGTCATAGGATGATTTTTGCAGACCATAAAAAACCCTTATAACTATCCAATTTAATATCGACAGTGTAAAATGGATGACCCACTTCCAGACGTCCCATAGTTCCTTAAACTTCCCTCCTTGCAGTTAGGTATTAAGTATTTGCACAGTACCAGCATATGCAAAACTAATACATACTAATAATTCCTCCAGGTAAATGGACGTATTTTGAAGCTGAAGTACGTACTAGGGAACAATAAGCGAGAATTCATACGCTCTGCATCACTAATAACTGTTTTGAAACCTGTAATGAAAATCGTATGTGTGTGGATTTAATGAAGGAATACGAAGGTTTAATAATACGATATTTTATTCACGGGAAAATGTACTTTATGGAGCTGATAAGGGAATCGTTTGTCTTAGTATAGTCATGGGAAGAGAAGGGATGACTCGAATTTTACAAAAAGAGTTATAAGTTTACAAGTCGATGGATGGAGAGGGAGAGAGAGGCTAAATAAAAGATGGATTGATTGTGTGAGGAGTGATATGAAAGAATAAAGAGTTAGTGACAGCGTGACAAGTGACACTACGGATGAAAAAAAAAGGCTAAATAAAACGGGACAAGAACAGGAAGATGATGGAGCTAGTTTAGTATTATATCTGTAGATACGTACCTAATTTTGCTACTTATTATTTACTAGCTTTTGCCCGCGGCTTCGCCCGCGTGGTATTGGGATTGGAGTTTCCGGGATAAAAAGTAGCCTATGTTCTATTCCGGAGTGTATCCTATGCCTGTGCCAAATTTCATCCAGATCCATCCAGCCGTTTTGGCGTGATTGAGTAACAAACATCCAAACAATAAATTTTATTATTATTAAACATCGTAACTTTCGCGTTTATAATATTAGTAAGATTTCTAGCCCATACTGTCCCACTGCTGAGCCAAGGCCTCCCTCCATTCTTTCCAGTGTTCACAATCTTGAGCCACTTCTTGCCAATTTCTAAGGAAGGCATCCAAGTGGTCCCGCCATCTCTACTAAGCTTACAAATTTGAAGTAAAACAACAAAAATGTTAACGAAATGGACACCGCTGTCTATACGCAGACAGGTGTTGTAAAACACAATCTTCGTACTACAAATAGTACCACCTAAGTCTATAAAAAGGCCATCATGTTATTTGTGGCGGCGTGGTCAGTGACGTCCAAGTCTTATGACGCAGGCTAAGAATAGGACACCCCTTGCTTTGGAATGTGTTGTCCAATACAATGAATGGTCAGGTGAATCGGTCTGAATCTCATTCACTTTAATTTTATAGGTTTTCTATCTTCTGTATCAGCTAGAGTCGAGTCTGGTGAGGTCAACGATAGTATAGTAACTTCAATGGAAGTACCCAATCTTTTTATTCGTTGCTACTTCGAAGTTTAGTAGAGTCTGTGTTTCCTGATGGCTACAACCTGGAAATCTTTAAGTACCTATAGTTAGTTAGTCACCGTTGAAAGTATAGTCGCTTTCCATCAGCCCCCCTAGCCAAGTGACAACCGTTTCGTGACGAGTGTGTTTCTACAATCGAAAACGCCTAAATGTAAATATTAATCATATCATAAAACTGCAGAATGTAGCGATAATCATTGTCTAAACGATTACTTTTCATTCTGCCATTTTGAATTATGTGATCTTGGCTACTAATTTTGAAATGAAGTTATTCCCACATATTTAATTACTTGTTTACTAGCGTTAACGATTGTAGATTAACAACTTGGGGGCAGGTGAGAATGCGGTCAAGTGCGAACCTATCGACAATAAAAAAGCAGAAAATTTTTTCCACATCTAGAATTAAATAAATCTATGTAACAATACGGCTAAGACCGCGTTTACCACACTTGGCATGCAAGTAGTTAACCCGATGTGGGAATTGGATCCGTGACCGCACAGAAGGCGGAAGCTTCCCTTCTGCCAAATATGCCATTACCCTGATTTGACTAATATAAATTGAGCGGGAAATACGTTGCTGATTCATTTATTGTTATTCGATCCAAATTGAAGAAATCGAGATAGGTTCCGAGTAAACAAAATATGAACCTTTTATGTGCTACTTATTTATATTACACCCGTAATGACACGTGCGAAGTTGATGGGATTATATACTGCTAAATTTTAAAGCGAGTCCAATGAACTGTAGGTGTTTTTCGGTCATTGTGTACTAACTACCTACAGGTCATTGAACTCGCTCAGCTGATGATAACTAAAAGAAAATAATTTCGTACAAGCATAGGTATATATAATTCCAATTTTAGAAAAAAAGTGCTTTATTTTTTAATTCTATCTTTACAAATTGATTAAAACGAAATTTAGCCTTGTATATAACTAGCAGATTATATTCGTATGTATTTGAAGCTCATCACAAACACTAATGTGTTCAGCAAGTATTCTGATTATGGCTTTTCATACTCATTGACCCTAACTACAATATTGTGTCGGAAAATTCCTGTATTACGTTCTAAATTCAGTCCCAACATGACAAAAACATTTTGAATTTGCTTCTATTTTTGACATTTCAATTATCAAGTCTGAGATAAGATGATGTTTTGAGTACTTAAAAGAATTGGTCTATAGGTGAGATTCACAGGTGATTTTCTAAAGACCTAAGAGAATAATTTAAATTGTATAGGTTTCTCTGAACACTGGAATACAATCAGAAAAACAATTACATTAATTGGAATGAAGTCTATCTACAAAGACTATCGAGAGAATGAAGACAGAGATTCCGTTTTAATCACCGATTGATTTTATTTATTTCACTCGTAAACTGTATTATGGCTGTTTGCTCGGATTATAGTCATCGGATTTAATAGTCGTGTTTTTAAAACAATGTATCGGACTGTTTTTTATCGCTTTTTTTTACTCGTTACGATAAAAAAAGATAAGCCTTATTAAATTTGTCCTTATTAAAACTTTCAATGTTGACTTTGTGTGATAGGATAGTAATATTTATTTGTGTAGGATATTAACGTAGTAATTAAGTATGTTTATTAGTTGTCTAGTACTCATAACACAAGCTCTGCTTAGCTTGAGACTAGACGACGTTGTGCAATGGTCGTCAAGTTATTAAAAAAAAAATATTATTATTAAAACCTAAGGACATTTTCCAGAATTTTGAACAAAAATATGTATTTTTAGAACCCTTTGTTTTTAGTGCATGTTTTTTACTTCATAGTTTAGTTACTAACAAACTCCTATTTCTATTCTATTAGTCTTAGTTAGAATAACAATATTTATATTACAGCAGGGGTTAAAGGTTAGAGTTGGTATACAAATCTTTTAAAAAATATATATAATTAATTAAAACAAAGCAAAATTAAGAGTCTAAACAATGAGTAATTTAGTTTTCAGACTAATATAATCAGTGTTTAAACAATTAGTAATATTATCATAATCGTTGACTCATCTTCTATTATTTATACTTTCAATAAAAAATATTATTTAAAAATAAAGAAAATATTACTTCTTAAAATTTGAATACTATAACATCCGACAAATGAAGTCAAACTCATCGTCAGAGTTAAAAATATACTAATAGAATTTATATATATGGACTGACAGGTGTATACATTCTTTTGTTTACAAGCAGGCAGAAAACATAAATGAATTCTAAATTAACAATACTTTATATAAACAACGGGCATATTTTTGGAAAAATACCAAAAAAATAACAATTCACAGATATGAAAGAGCTGTTCTGGCTTTAGACTTTTAGGCTTTTGATTGATCACTTTTCTACTTTCTGATTTAATATAACCTATTACACGTAAAACTAGCTTGAGCATCCTGATATCCACGAGCAAGGCCTTTGCACAGTTCACGTCGATTGCTTGGAATTGTCCACGCCTTCAATTCCTTTGTTCCGACCACGTGACTGAGCGTTGACATGAACTCAGAACAAAGGATTCGAGGGCGTGGCCAACTCAAAGCGTTCGACGTTAGCGAAATGATCGTAACTTGGCTCGGGGGTTAACGACGAATCGTTCTGAATTATTTTTTCCTACACTTGAAAGCTCGCACGATTCCTCGTCTTCGGTACAATAGTATAGCACGCACGATATCATTATTTTTAGGACACAAATACCAAATGTCACATGATGTCCGAATGATTGCGGACGCAACACGAACACAATCAGCGAAATCACGCCATTGAAAAATGCGTGTGTCATCGAAATGACATTTCACAAACGATTATGTGGATAACAGTCCCATTCGCTCGACAGATATATACAGGAAAAGGATAGATATAGAAATTGCAACATCTAGTCAAAAAGGGGAGGTGGCTATTGAGCGACTCGTGGTACAGGGAAGAGATGAGGGTACCAGGCTACGAGGAAGATCGCCTATGAAGTGGACTGACCGAATAAAAGCTGCAGTAAATGGCTCATCATCACTGTATGAATCCACAAGGAAATTTTCTATTTTCAAAAAAATTGTTCACCGTCATTCCAACACGATCCCATTGTCATTTTGCTAAAATTTCGTAATCTGTTATTTTATAATTAAGCTGATCATTGGTCAGTCAGCATATTTTGGTACGAGCTATCTAGTAACGAATTAATAAGTGTAACTGCAAAATAATATTCTAATCGTAAGTTACTGATTAAAGGAACTATCACAATTTTAGTAATTTACCGCGTTTGTCAAACATTCATTACTCTTTATGTACGAGATTAACATTCTAAAACAAAATCTTTCAATGAAGTGTCACTGGTTGATCATTGGAAAGTTATAATGACGCCATTATATTAGTAGACCAAACTTGTCAACATCAACAATTATGAAATCAATGATCGACTATTCTGACATTATATATATAATAGCAGACTTTGAAGCCCTGAAGTGATGACCATGACCACTCTGTCAAGAGTAATACCGATAAAGAAGAAGAAGCCAAAAAAATGAATTTTACGCGCATAGAAACAGCGTAAACACAACATATTTTTTCCTTTCGGCACCACAATTCATTGCAAATATTACACTGACATTAACTGTTTTTATTACTCTTTAATATACCTTTGTTCTTTGCGTTGCTTGTAATTGTTTTGTACAAAAAGTTTTTGTCCAACAAAGTATTACTTATATCTGTATATTTTTTTAAATATTTGTTTATGGTGGGCAAATATCATCCAATGACTAATCCCGCTCTTGGGCGGAGCGGGAAACCCACACCCCGTTGCTTCTCGGCCTTTCGCACTGGGACCTTCCTTTCAGAAAAAGACCCTGGGCCCCAGTAGGCTTCGACAATTTTGCTGAGTCCCTCTTTAGTTTTTTTTTGAGGTTGAGAAACCATCCTGCTTTTTTCATGAAGTGGACTTCCAAAAACCAGGTGTAGGTACAAGGGCAAGGTCTAGAATAAGACTGCAACGCTTTATGAAATTTGCTTGAGTTTTTCTATTTTACTATGGAGAGCTTAATCGATTGGTGGCTGAATGTAAGAGGGGTAATAATGATACAGCTATTTACACCATCGTCAGATAATCACGAACTTGGTTGTCTATATCATTGCTACTTATATATATAGGTCTGCCAGTGGCTTCGGCCAAGTGAAAGTAGGGTTCTCCATACAAGCTTTAGACCCCCATTACATCCCTTTAAGAGCTGAATTTTGAAAAACCGTTTCTGAGTGCTCGCCTACGTTGTAAAAGGAAGCCTTGTGCAAAATTTCACGCTCCAAGGCCCAGTAGATTTTGCTGTGCGTAGATATGTCAGTCAGTCAGTTTCTCATCTTACTAATATTATCTTACTAATATTATAAATGCGAAAGTTACGATGTTTGGATGTTTGTTACTCAATCACGCCAAAACGGCTGGACGGATCTGGATGAAATTTGGCACAGGCATAGGATACACTCCGGAATAGGATATAGGCTACTTTTTATCCCGGAAACCCCAACCCCAAGAGCACGCGAGCGAAGCCGCGGGCAAAAGCTAGTTTTATATAATTGTATAGATAAAGCCTTTAGCTAGTCCAATTTCATTAAGTTATAAAAACAAAGTGTTTTATTGAAGTAGGTAAGTAAAAGTGCCATGATGCTGAAAAATTACGAGAGAAAATCCATTTTATTTAAGTGCGTAGCAACACGTGTTTTGATGTTATGTAAAGCAACTTAATTATAATGTAAATACTGGAACCGCTTTCAGAATAACAGGCGTAAGAGAAATAAATACATATTTTAAACTTTAGCCTATCATAAACAAAGCTACATTGTTTGGTTTTATAAATTAATTATCCCGAAACTTTTAATGTTAATTCATTCCAAAAACATTGCCTAATTTACCAACAAAAAAATTGGCAAAGTATCATTCTTCTTCTAAGTCTATTGTTTAAAAAAAAACACTGTATGTTTTTTCTTGCACGCCAATTATATTAGCGCTGAGAGTTTAATTAAATACGATATTATTATGTATTAAATTCATGTATAACCAAAATAATGAAAATTCAATAATGTTATGGGCCTTCAATTCAAGTAGATACAAGTGTTATGAACCAGTACTGGACCTACTTCCAGTTAATTACGATCCTTTCCCACTCACAGGCGATAGGCCTGAGTCCCAGCTGTAGGAATTTTACAAGGCTGAACAAGCTTATTAAAGAAGGGTGGCTGAGTGGTAACGGGCCCGATTTACGAGTTGTAGGTCGCAGGTCCAAACCCAGCCAGGCGCATTACTTTGTGTAATTTATTTCATCACCACTGCTGTCAAAAACAGTGAAGGAAAACCTTGTGAGGAAACAACCAAAAATTTGAAGACATGTGACATCCACCAACCCGCACTGGGCCCGCGTGGTGGATATCGGCCCATTTCCTCTCCTAGAGACGAGGCCTGTGTCCCAGTAGTGGGAACATTAAAAAGGCTGATGATGATGAGCAAAGTTTATACAAGCCATAAGATATTACATTCTTTATATTCTCAGCTTCTGAGTGGTATGGATGAACTCAATTATGAAGGTTGGTTTTAGTCGTATAACCGGCTAAAACCGGTATATAAAAACATTAAAGAATTTAGCTGGAATATAAGTTTTTGATCAAAGCAAAAAAGTCTATGATTAGGTAGGCAAAAAATGCCCGAAGTGCCAGTGGATAGGTCATTAACTTCAGCTAAGTCAATTTGGTAGAGGTGATGGTGTCTTTAGTGTATTGTAGTGGCACGCATTGTGAAAATTTCAAGGAGGATGTCTATGTATGTGATATCTGTTTAACTTCTCAGTAAGTAAATTCAGTTTGTTTGTACAGCGTTCTATATCAGTGGCGTAGCCAGTCTCATAGAGGCCCCGTATCGAAAATAAAATTATTAATAATTAATTATTAATTAATTAGATTAATTAATTAATAATTAATTATTAATTAATTATTAATTAATTATTAATTAATTATTAATTAATTATTAATTAATTATTAATTAATTATTAATTAATTATTAATTAATTATTAATTAATTATTAATTAATTATTAATTAATTATTAATTAATTATTAATTAATTATTATTATTATTATTTAACTTTTTTGCATATGCTTGGTTAACCCTACGAGACGGTTATGGATAATATGTTGTGAATTATTGCCAGCTTCGGGGCCCCTGTAGAGCAGGGGCTTCATTTCAATGCACGGCAGATACGGCAGCGGCTACGCCCCTGTCTATGTACAATGTGGCTAGGGTGTTAAGAAATCTGCAGGATTGTTCGATTTATTTTATTACTTAAAGGAACGCTGGTGTTTTTCAGTAAATAATAATTTTATTCTCTCTTGTGTTCCACCCAGAGAAAAAAATTGAATATTAATTAAAAAAAAAAACATATGAATCTCAACAGCGAAATGAATAACTGGCATCAAAGCCTATTTGATATATATTTATTTGTATTTACAAGAAGAAAAGAAAAATATTATTGTCGTACCTACTGAAAACGGGTTTATATTGTAAACTCGTCACAGTATGATTTGACACAAATTGGTAAATTCCATAAATTCATTGTAAATTCGTCACCAACATTGTGACGTATTTATAAAAAACCTCTCAAAACATTGTTTCCTTTGAAAATATCTCCTGTGTGATTTTGTTTGCAACAAAAATCCGTTATTAGATTTTAAGGTATGTCGAAACTTCTTTTCGTCTAATATTAATCTCGTATTATCTTATTTTTTAATAAGCATGTCAAGAATCTTTCTGTTCGGTGGGAAAAACCAGATTGAATCGGACAGTTAGACCTTTCTGTAAATAAACTAATATATTGCACGGCATTTTAAATACATCGGGAATCCAGTTTTAGTGTTGTAGCTTTTGCGGATCTTCAATACGATTTGTACTTAATGTCTTTATAATAAAACATTTTTATTTTGTGTTTTTTGACCGTTTTTGTGATAATTACATATATTTTTCTGGTTTTGGTTCTTTTTATGGCAACAATCATGAAGTTTTTCTTTACCTTAATTAGTAGCAGAAACTGGAAGTACATAAAACAAACACAAACATAATGTCATGCTGAGGATTTTATTTTATTTTGTTTTTATTTAAATTAAAGTGTTGCTCCACTAAATTCACGTCTCCCTACTATTATTATCATGTAACTCTATGCAAATCATGAGAGAGCACTGGTATCCATAATACAAGTTCAATCTTACCTTTGGTACCAGAGATCATTGTATTACTTACAATTTATGAGTTATATTAAATTTAATAGATTATATTACTAGTATGTAAGTGGAACTGTACAATTTATCTGAAAAAAAAATTATAACAAGTGCGCATATATTTATGTTTGTTGTGTTGGTACCTAACCAGTTCGCAGTAGTAGCAACATGTTACGCCGACTAGGTTGCCAACATTGCGGACAATATTTGTAATTCACGCAGGGACGCGGACGGGTACCTACCTAATTGGGGCTTGTTCCGAGTTAGGCCCCAGAGGGGATATGGGAAGGGGATATGTTCTGTACATGACTAAAATCGTACCTTATTACAAAAAGACAAATCTCACCGTCGCTTATGTACGACCCAGGTTTTTTCGGTGGCTTCAGTCCCGTGGGGAATTTCACGGGAACTGGACTTTTTAAGGATAAAAAACTAGCTTTATGGAGATAGACCCAGTGCAACTTGTAAGTTATAAGAAGTAGAGCTTTATAAATTTAAAAGGGAAGAATGGAGAGGTTTGTAGATAGATATATTCTTTATTGCACACCAAAAATAAAATTACTATAGGAACTTAAAATTAATATGGTTTCACAATGGGCAGTCTTATCATTATGTAATTGGTCTATGTAATTGGTTTTAACAGTAAAATTGGCATGAGATGGCTGGAAGCCACGAGGAGGACCCATGACGGTGTTTAGAGGCCGGCAGGCAGAGGCAGAGCAGAAATCAGATAATTGAAAAAGAAGCTTAGGTAATAATAACGTCCTCTCATACATAAAGTATTTATTTAGATATTTATATTTTATTGTACACCGAATTTACTTACTACAAATTAATATACATAGGACAAGCATTATTAAAAAAAAAGTAAAGTTAGTAAAATACAAATGAAATTTCTAGACTAATAGAAGACATTTTTTCAATAAAGAAGGGCTTAATTGGTTAAATATCATCATTGACATAATAGAAAAACATTAGGTGTGCGAACGCCAGCGGTCGCGTGGACTTTGAGAGTTTAAAAAAAGAACATGTAACGGAAATGACTAAGACACAAAATAAAAAAGAGAGAGAGTATAACAATGATATTAGGTATACAATTTTACATAATATCATATCCATACATTCACAGAACTCTTCAATTGTAAGACAGGAGATTAAATTCAAAAACTTTTCCAAGCCATTTTATTCTTAATCAAAAGATGTGATTCTCAGAATATCCTTTTGATTCTTCGATCCCAGTGCGTTTGAAGTATTTTCCATCTTAGATGTCTTACCTTTTCTAAGTTTTAAACCTCATCATGTACGTATAATGTTTTATAAATCCTTCAGGATCAGTAAACCCCGCACTTAAGAGGTCCCCGAGGCTATATAATTCATGTTAGCCCGGTCAGCTGCGAACTTTAACACTTGTAAGTTAGATAACTTTCCTCTATTACCTACGTATCTAAACTTCAGCTCTTACTAGTCTCTTTTAGACCTGGCGTCCTTTTACATGTAGTATGCATGTAATGCCACTGCTGGGCAAAGACCTCCAACAAGACTCTCCTTCGCCGTCTCAAACTAATTTTCGGACATTTATTCAAGACAACTTAGTTATAATTATATTAATACAGACAAGGTATATTATACAGACTAAAAATAATAATTATGCACAAACGGATGAAAAAAAATAAACAAAAAAGAACTCATAAGGCATCAAAAAATTCATTCACATCGATGTCAATGGGTAATGTGCCCAGAACGCTTGCAGCATTGCCACGTTTGATGGCAATGCTGATTTTTTGACCGAAGAAAAACCCAACTCTGTAGTCACGCGAAGAGTCAACCAGCCGTTTGCTGATATCTCAAACAATTCGATGAGCGCTCGGACCCCACGGACTTAATTTAAACAACAGCCCGCTTAGCCAAGTTAGGACTATTTCGTTTCTATTCTCTTACGTCAAACCTATACCTCCTATACCTTTGTTCTAAAGTCATCTCAATGCTCAGTTACGTAGTCAGAACAAAGGAAACGGAGGCGTGGTCTACTCATCTCATGCACATTTTCCTTCTTCTAATTCTGGCTACTTATTAAAGCACCTTTTTATTATGAAGCCAATAATAAGCAACAAGTAATTACTGGAAGCTAGGAGAAGACTCCAGCTTTATTATACCTAACTTATTTATTATAATACAGAGGTTCGCATAATAATGAATGTGGACTGTAAGCCTGTTATTTACAAGCCGGTCGAGATTATAACAAGGCAACGAAATTGTTCGCTCTTAATTTAGATGTCCTCCATAATATCTGGCTAATTAATTCAATATGATACCCTACGAGTAAGTCTATGATTATATATTTTAATTTAACACAGAAATAAAATACTTACAACCGAATATGCAAATACAGTATACTAAAAGGTTGACCAGACCGTTTTCGGTCGAGCAAAGTTTTAAACTAATGTCTCAATGAAGGTGAACTTATTAGTTTAAATCCGTTTAGATATTGGATGTAAACCATGACCTTCAACGCCCTTGGTTGAGAGGATCGTTTTTGCAAGCAAAGGGATTGAATTTCGAACATGTTGGCGCGTGGTTTGCATCCATCAAACCGCAACACAAACCAAGCCCCAACCAAGGTGACCTTGGTTGGAACGCTAGATTACAACCTTTTATATAAAAAAATGATATTAAAAAAATATAACTGATATCTCTACTAGTCATTTACATCACTGTCTCAGCCAAGCAACGTTTTACTGTCTCGCCCTTTTACTGGGTACGTGTGATCAAGGAGGCGGCTCATAAGAGGAGGAATTCACCACAAGAGTTTGGTTCTAAGATATGCCGCTATTTTTCATAATATTTTTCATTATTGTTTTGAGAGCAGAGGTTATGGTATAATTTACACAAAGCAAATTGTCTGCGTACTTAAAGTCTGTGTTATTTTAAAACTACTACCATTTTTTAAATATTGCACGAATTAGCCTAAAGCTTTTTTAAAACTACCGTCAAATACAAGTTTCTAATATCCCTGTCTCGACTTTTAATTGGTTCCGTATATCAACTGTCAAGTAACTTCGTAATACTCATTAAGGGAACAGTTAACTATTAAACAATTTTGCAATTATTGTTCCAAACTTTGTTAAGTGTTTGTTCAGTGGAATCAATCAATGAAGAACATCAATCGCAGTCCACTACTAGGTTACGCCCAAGACATACACGGGATTCCGATCCCGATTTCCGGCCGCTAAAGGCGCGGGTTTGTGGAATGCGAGCAATGGGTAGCTCACCGTTCGATCGTCTGGTAGCTGTTTGGAACAAGCCCAATCGCCGATAGTGCCGCGTGCCTCAAGAAGTTGTTAGCAAGCCGTAGGGACCCTGCACAAGAGTCGAAGCCGACTTTAGCCCACGGTTTGACTCCGAAAGCAATGCTCCGGTATATAAGGCAACGTAGGAACGGGGTAAATTGTTTAGTCAGTAAGAGTCTGACATTATTTCCCGCTCCGCCTAAGGGCGGGATTTGCCATCTACGGGGAATTAGCCTCATCATCATCATCATCATCTCAGCGTTAGTCCCGGTTGCTTCCTTGGCTTTCACCTCGGTGCCCAGGGTCCGCTTTCCAACTTAAACGCCTCCACTTCGCTCGGTCTTTCGCGTCCTTTGCCGTAAGCCCATTGGCACACATATCGTCCCTTACGACGTCGATCCAACGCCTCTTAGGCCTTCCTCGTTTTCCGGGTCCCAGCGGAGGCGGCATGGCGAGGCATCTGTTACCAACGTAGTCTGCCGGTTTTCGTAATACGTGGCCATACCAGCGTAGGCGACTACGGGGAATTAGCCTCTGCTATGCTAATTCAAGTTCCCAGGCTTTCCTCATTAATCAGTCCTAGTTACCTTTTTAGGTCGTTGATCCCATCCATGGACAGTAGGCCTTAGTTAGCGTATGACGCTACTTTTGCTTGGACGTGGTCATTCAATAAACATAACTGGCCTATTGCCAACTCTGCTTGCTAACCTTAGTAAGCCTTGGTTGCTTTACAATGTCATAAACAAAAAGCTATTGATAAAGAAGCTCTAAAATGGCTTAAATGATACTAAAACAGCCTGGTTAGTTTGGGTAATTACGTATGGCTGGCTTCATTGGATGATTTTTACCTACCATAGACAATTCTGATTATATGGTATTATTCAGTATTGAAGGTTTATGGCAAGGCAGCATTAAAACATTGCGCAATGATTTGAAAAAGAATTGAGCAAACATAAATTTTATTGTGCAATATTATTGTTGGTGTATGGGCCGCATTTGACATTCTAACCGTGGAATTTGTCCTCTCGGTTCTTCTCCATAAAAATTTTTGAAAATGGAACCATGCTCTAGCTTCAAAAGTTATAAGTGCTCATTTAGGCATGTGAGATAAAATGTTTAAAATTTTAATAATCTTGCCAAATGCTTTGATAATGGTAATAAATTCTTACTGCTGAATGGTATATTACGAATTATAGAGATGTATAACTCCAGCTGGAGTTTAACTAAATGCCTATGATAAATCATACATATCCATAATGCATAGCCGTTTTTTATAGGTCTTAAAAGTTTAGAAAGTAACCACTATAATCTTGGCCATCGGCTAATTTACATTAAAAAATAATAAAACACTTTTTTTTTTTAACTGAATAGTTTTATACATTCAAACTTAAGTGGTCTAGATTTATGTCCTAGTTGCGTAACGAACTCATTCAACAGTTAATTCCTTTCTAGCTTTCATTCATAAGTTTGTGATACTCGACGATGTGAATAACTAATGGGAACTATTGATCCTAAGTTTGCTAAGTGATTGTTCACTGGAAGTCTGTTATAAGTGTGTAAAGTATAGAACCTTCTTGCGAACAAAGGAGTTGACAGTTCGGGTGATGGACTTTTACTCTTAGGACGATTTCAAGTTAGTCGCAACGTGCCAAGCGGCATCAGCTCGGCCGCAGCTCGGTTGCAGCGCACGTTTTTATTTACTTATCTATGTATATAAAAGGAGAAACTGACTAACTGACTTTTCGCCCTCAAAAAAGGGTTGTGGAGAAATATTTTATTTGTGATACATAGGTACAGTAGTTGGTCATGTTTTGGTTAGAGTCCCTATAATGAGGCTACAAAACATTTGATTGTTATAATAACCCTATATTTTTAAATAACAAATTTGTAAAATGTGTATTTGTCAAACCCTACTTAGGCCTGAAAATGTATGAAAACTTGGCAGATTTTCAATTCTTTGCTAAATATTCAATTCAGGAAGCGGCCCTAGATTTTACAGAAGTATTAGTTTTCAAAAATCATAATGTTATGTCAGAATATAAGACAGAATAGAATATAATAAGATCCTTGAAATATACATAAATGTACTCCTATGTAGTTTTTCTGAAAAAACCATCATCATAATACCTTAGACAATCAGACAGTATCTACCGTCATTACACTGATTTTAGATTCAGACAACTACTACTTAGTACTTATTTGCACGAAGATTCAAAAAATCTGTAAAAATTGCTCGTTATTCTAAGACGATTTTGACTTCCGGATGCAAACTGATAACAATCATAATTTTCCTAAAAATAATGTCGAAGATGAGAAGAATAAGACCGTATCTATAAAGAGGTTAGAAAGATCTTCATCAATATTTTTTTAACTCTTCTTCTTCTTGTTCATCCTACCCTTATCCCATATTACTTGAGATCGGCGCAACATGTTTTTTTCTTCCACTCTGACATATCTCTGTATTTTTTTTTAACTATAGGTACAATATAAATTGTTTGTTAATGTGTAGTGTTAGTTTATTTACTTGTTTATAAATAATGGGTGTTAAACTGCGGAAAAAACTGCAGAATCGTGGTTAGATACTAATGTTAAACGAATGTTAATGTTAAAAGTCACGTAAATATTATAAATTTATAGTAACGACCTTCCTCCCCAGCACTCATCTTTGGTCATTAACTTTTTCCTTTTGTGCCCTTAATTTTGATGGCTTTCCCTTTACAGCTTTGTGTTAATTAATTTTTTTTAGAATCAACATTGACTTTGTACTTTTGTAGAGGAGCAAGCGATCAAATTCCTTTTATTTTCTTAACGGCCTGTTGCATGGCGGAAATGAGTAGTTGACGGAGGGAATTGAAAGATTGTAGACGTATTAAAATATAATAAATCAAGGTTTATTGTGACATATGAACTGTTAACCATTATCTGTAGTTGAGCAGTTACGTAATAATATCGACTGGTTTAGGGTACCTTTATACTTTTAGAGGTCAATCACGGTCAATTTTATATTATTACTATCGCACGGTGAGTATCCTCCGTTATGCGTTGTTGAAACCTTTACGGTCCAGACTTAACTTCGCTTCGTCATTTATACCGCGTACATCGATGGTTTGGAACAATTTGCCTGATGTGGTCCTCCCATCTGATTATAATTTAGGTGTCTTCAAGACTAGACTGAATAGTCTCAATAAACTTGTTCGCCTCACCATCGATGATTGCATCACTGCTTACCATCAAGTGGGATAGCAGTCAAGCATGTGTCTATCTATATGTCTCTAATTACGGTAACCTTTCGGATTTCGTAATTAGAGACATAATAGAAAAACTGTAGGTACGCGAACACCGGCATTTACTTGGGGCCTTAGAACATTTAGTTAAATGCTCGAGGTTCGGTTTAGTTAAATGACTAGTTAATGACTGGCCTGTCAATCTAGTAGTTAGTGACCCTGACTGCTATGCGGGAGGTCGTGGGTTCGATTCCCACCGAGGACAAATGTTTGTGTGATGAGCACGATCATTTGTTCTGTGTTTGGGTGTAATTTATCTATAATATGTATGTATTTAGAAATATATAAGTATGTTTATCAGTTGTCTAGTACCCATAACACAAGCTCTGCTTAGCTTGGGACTAGATGGCGTTGTGTGATAGTTGTGGAAAAAAAAAAGAACAAAAAAAAAATTGCTCTAAGCTTCGGGCTCAAGAGTTGATTCGACTCCAACTCATCAGCCTAATTTCTGACTCCATAAACGAAGTCCATAAACGAACGAACTTGCACTTAATAAAGTCTAATAAGCGGCCATATTTAAAAAAGGAAATAAAATTCGAATTTTAAATAGCTGTATCTATAATCACGAGATCTTGACTGGCGATTTCGAAATGTGACAAATATGTGCATAATAAATGTGAATGAATATGACGGCAGATACGAAATATCTACATAAACACGGAAATTTGTAATTATTGTTACCATTTTTTTAGTTTATAAAGTGGAATATTAGTGTTTAGCATAATTAGGTACTTAATTATTACTAATAAATACGCCTAGCATTAGAACTAACGTTTGAATTCACGTAACTGTCGTGACGTTTTTTTTGGAAAGTAACTTTCACACAACTCGAAATAAGGTGTGAAATAAATGTTCGTATTACTGTCACTAATGTTTGACTTGATTTCGTTACATTTAGATCCTAAAATATTCTATGGCTGACATAAACTAAATGCCGATGGCGAAAGATCAAGTCGAATTTACCGATAGTTTTATTTTTAGACTTTCTATGGCTTAACGGTGATCGTTTTATTACCTATTTAATAATACTAGCTGTTTTCTACAGGCTCTCCCGCGTTCAAGGTTTCTGCTCTGCCCCCCTAGCCAAGTTACAATTGTTTCGTTTAGAGTTAGCGCTTCTAGATAGTCACGCCCTCAAGTTTTTTGTTGTGATGACGTCCGGGCAAGGGAATTGGGGACGTGGCCTACTGCAAGCGCTAAATCTAAACGATTCGATTGTAACTTGACTAGGGGGGCTGTTTTTGTAAGTCATAGCATAAAGGCAAAAAGTCCTTAATCGGATCACGATTTTTTTATTCGATTTATTGCCGAAAGATAATGAATCAGGCTATTACATACACAAGGTTATGATATAAAAATACGTATCATATAAAAAGATTTCATTTCATCAAATCATTTTGATGTTCCAAAATGTTAGAATTTGCCGTGTATAAAGAAAAAAAAAATAGATAGCGCCACCTCTTATTATAACGACTAAGATGAAGTTTGCGTAGGAGTCTTTTGGGCATTTGGGTAAAAATTCAATAATCTGTTTTAATTTAAGATACGATATAAAAAATTATACTGTTGGAAATGTCAATGACAGCATTGATTCCGGCTATCATAATTCATGTGCATGCATGCATATATGCATAATGCATGATTAAAGCTAGCGATCTTAATTCACCATTGTAACAATGCAAGATTCGTTGTCTGATGCAAAGATTTTTACACTACATTAAAATTGGCTTCGCAGCTTTTTCTACAAATTAAAAACGAGGTTCGGTGCCTCGGTGGCCCATATATCTCGTATGCAGTTGGTATATAAACAAACGGTTAGCAGTCTTCAGGGTTGGCATCTCCAAGATATAGGCTTTGAGAGAATTCCACGAAACTCCGCGACTTGGGCAAACGGAGATAAGTGTGCAATGGCGAGACTTTTGCCCAGCAGTAAGAATGCGATAGCGGAAAAAGTAGGCGCAGTAGTTGAGCGATCGGCTGCTGCGCTGCGTGGCAACCGGATTTGATACCCACACGGAACAAATATTTGTATGGACTACAGACAGTGTTTCCGCGTTTGGGTGTTTTATTTTATTTTATCAATATTAGGAAAACTTACAGCTAAATACAACACGATGACAAAAACATTTTAAACAGAAGAAGGCCAATTACAAGTTTCCACTTATAAAGATTTTTAAAAGTTTTTTGTATATGTGTTTACATATTTATGAATGCACCTACGATACAAGTGTGGGAAAACGTTTTTTATAATTTTAAAAGAACTACGAGTTTTTGTATGAAACGAGTACTGTAGTACGAATACTTAATAATCAAATTGATTAGTAACCGAATCTCAGAGAGTTGAAGGTGCCCCAATTGCCAGATTCTAGGGATTTTGGCCGACCGCATAAGGCAAAGGCAACGGCGTACTCGCCGTAGCCGTCGCCGCCGCGATCCTGCCGATATCCGGCCACCGTAGACACTGGCTCGCGGACGGTGAGCAATGGGTAGCTCGCCGTCCGGTCGTCTGGTAAGACCGAGTCCAAGTCGTCAACGGCGCGCACCGTTCCCGCGCGCCTCAAGGAGTTGTCAGCAAACTGCAGGGGCTCTTCAGGGTCGAAGCCTCCTGGAGCCTAGAGGGTGGTGGAAAACTGTTACCTCGACTCCAGGAATAAGGCAAGGAAGGTACGGGGTAGGTTTTTTAGTCAGTAAGAGTCTGACACTGGTCTCCCGCTCCGCCCAAGAGCGGGTTTCGTCATTGGATGATTTTCACCTAACATAAAAAAAAGGGATTTTGGCACCAATTCTCTCAGTTAGCAAATTTGAACTATTTAATTTAATTAACCAGATTCGTTTTTATCCAAACTAAGTTTGAGTTCCCAGTTGAAAAAGTAATGAGTTTTTTTACACGAACAGATTTTTCACTTTGTCCGATTAATAGTGTTTTTGCATCAGCTACCAGCTAGGTAGGTAAACACAAAACTAATCAGCGTCGCTCTCATAAGTTCTGTAATAACTTCTGTATGAAATAGCCGCGTTTATTAATATCAACGGTTATCCTTCACGTGTTTGTCCCGGGACTTTCGAGATTGTCAAACTTACTTAATTGAGAAATCTCGAAACAAACACGTGATTGACTGGGATCTTGGAATTGCGTGATTGATTGGATGGTCAACGACACTGAAATTACCACATTCAGAAATACCACGTGACAGCGTAGCGTAATATGCTGATACTAGCTTTTGCCTGCGGCTATGCTCCCATCTCCCTCTCTTAGAGAGGAGGCCTGTGTCCCTGCAGTGGGAACATGAAAAAAGGATGATGATGATGATGATGCTCCCATCAACTGATTATCATACACTAAAACTGAACTGAACTCTACCCTACTGTACCCTACTCTACCGTACTCTACCCTACTGTACTCTATTCTACCCTATTCCATCCTACTCTACCCTACTGTATTCTACTCTACCCTATTCCATCCTACTCTACCTTACTCCACCCTACGCAACGCTACTCTATCCTACTCTACCCTGTTCTACCCTACTCTATCCTACTTTACCCTACTCTACAGCAGAGCAGTGGTGGCCGAGTGCCACCACTGCTTACCAACTCGGCCATCACTGCTCACCAGGGATAAGAATAGTCTTACTGATATAATAGGTCTTTCTTGTCTGTTTATGAAATAAATTATTATCTATACAAAGTTAATACGACAAATGGACTTTCCTTAAAAAGTATCATTGTACACACCAATACGAACAAGTTTTACAATGAGACCAACCCTAAAATCACGAATTTTTTTCGTGATTTTTGGGTTGCTCCATAGATTTTTATCCACATAACTCGACAAAATGTATGGAGCATGGCTGGTCTCATGGTAAAACTTGTTCATATTGAGGTGTACAATGATCCTTTTTAATCAACTTTGTATAATCATATGCGGGAAAAAGGTTTAATGTATAGGGAACCCTACAAAAAATCGGCAGCTACGTTCAAGTACGCCGTTCTGTGTAATAAATACAAATTATTTGTTTCCTTTGAATTCTATGGTCAAAGGTCTCTTTACATTCCCAGGGTTTCGTTTATACTACTAGAAGGCAGGTGCCCTAATTTTATTTATCGCTGTAATATCCGTTTCAAATCTCAACGTCCTCTATAATCTATGGCTATTGTAGTTGATAAGTGATTGTACGCAGAGGTGCTTGACCTCTGCGAAGTCAATTTGGAAATGTACGGTCATCTGTAATCAATCGCGCGATTAATAACTTTACTGATGGTTTTATGTGTATTGCGAACATCTACAAAATAGATCTTTGAGTTTTTTTATGGTGGGCAAAAATCATACCATGACGAATCCCGCTCTTGGACGGAGCGGTAAACAGTGTCAGACGCTTACTGACTAAACACTCCACTCCGTTTCTTCTTTGCCTTTCGCACTGGGGCCAAGCCTTCCTTTCAGAAAGAGACCCTGGGCCCCAGTAAGATCTTGATCCAGTTGGATTTATTGGTTTTTTTTTTCATATTCATTCTAAACACAGCTAAGGAATACAATTCCCCGCCAGTGTCTATGTATCCTGATGGCTACAACCCAGGAATCTTGAAGTCTAAGAATGAATAAGTTACTTCTAAGTTAATTCTTCTCCATTGTCGACCACATCGTCGCTTTCCATCAGGTGACATAGCGCTCAAGCGCATACCTATACAGTAAAAAAAAATGTTTATGCCTAAATGTGAATATATTTCTCTGAGATTTGGATTCGTTTTTATTGAAATAAAGTTGTCATCATGAAAAGTTAAAAAGTTGTTTCTATTAATGTGCGTACATTTTGTTACAATAGTTGATTAAATGTTAAAATTTCGAATTGTTTGTTTATTGTAAACAATCTCTATATCGTATTTAATTGAAATCTAGAAGTCGCTGAAAAATCGGTAGAATCAGTGAGACTTAATAATGGCTCCTACTTATTTCAGAAACCCTATTGTAACTGAGCAAATAAACCTTTTATAATATGAACTTCATGAACCTTTCGTTTATTGAAATAAATGAACGGCTTTCCTAGAAATGAGTCCTAAAAAAGATAATCCTTTAAATTTTCAATAATAAATCCCTTTTAGCGATGTCTAATCTATCGCTCGTCTGTTTAAATAAACTGCAGTAAAACAATATACAACAGAATTTTAATACTGACTTGACTTTTTTTACTGGCCTATAATTGGTTTAGTGGTTAGTGGCCCTGACTGCTATACCGAAGGTCGTGGGTTCGATTCTCACCCAGGAAAAATGTTTGTGTGATAAGCACGATCATTTGTTCTGTGACTGGGAGTAATTTATCTATAATATTTATGTATTTAGAAATATATAAGCATATTTATCAGTTGTCTAGTACTCATAATACAAGCTCTGCTTAGCTTGGGACTAGACGACGTTGTGTGACCATTGTGGAATATATTATTTTATTATAATTGACATATCTGCCGAATGTCGGATGAACTCTGGGTTAAAAAATCTCATTGGGTCCCATTGAGCACAACTGCATAAGGCGACATTACGACAGACAGAGGTGTATGTAGATAGATGATATTGGACAATTTCTGTATAGGCACTGGTTCGCAATGACTCCGCGTACATCGACGGACTGGTACAATTTGCGTGCTGTGTCTTGCCATCCGATTATAATTTGGGTATCTTCAACGCTAGTATGAATAGGGTCTTAATAAACTAGTGCACATCTCTATTAACGATTACATTACTGCTTACCATCAGGTGGGATCGCAGTCAAGTATTTTATTTAAAATAAAAAAAAAAACTTTTTATGCTGCAAAATAAGCGATCGTTTGTGCAATAAGCCACGAAAAGACAGTTACAAATAAGTTAATAAAGGGTAGGTAAAAGGGTTCTACGCTACAAGATATTACCAAGTACCTATGTACCCTGACTGTCACCCGCCCCAATATCAATAAATACATCGGTACGTGTCACGTCCAGATCGTTTTCAGTAACAAGCCTGCCCTTGATCCAATTGCCTAACGTGTTGAGAGATGTCTAACCTTTCTTATAATATTATGCCAGCAAGTAAGTAACTACTTAAAATGTCTATTGAACAAATGACACTTATATTTATTGAAATTTGCAGAAATAATACAGATAGAGAATTTTTTACATAAAGTACACACACACATACATATAGTTTTATTTTTGTCAAGCAACTAAGACCGTAAGTTAGTTTTTTTGTAATCTAACCGTGGCAGAGAGAGGTTGAGAGTAGTGGTGGCCGAGTGGTGATAGCCCCGACATACGAGTTGTTGTAGGTCGCGGGTTCTAGTCTAGCCCAGCAAGGCGCATTACTTTGTGTAATTTATTTCATAACCACTACTCTAAAAACAGTGAGGCATTAGGAAACCGGCATGTCCTAGAACCAAAAATTTGAAGACATCCACCAACACGCACTGGACCCGAGTGGTGGATTACGGCCCATTCTCTCTCCTAGAGAGGAGGCCTGAGTAGCTAAGTGGCTAACCGTGGCGCCCGAATTCACTACCTTTTGTGTGACAGTATTATTATTGAACTCATCAGTTCATAAGTTAAATGTTTATGAAAGGCACCGCATGTAAAGAAGCCATTCAATTTACGTTATTAAGAGGTACTTAACAAGCGTCAAAGGTGAACAATGTACCGTGATGTCGCCATCGCTGCCAGTAAATCAAATGATTTTATTTCCTATTGTTAGTCAGTATCTCGGGTCGACTGTCAAGCTGCATAAAGGCGATATAAAGATGCAGTTATGTAGCAGGTTTGCAATTCCTTTATTAGATTCTGATTTTGTTAAGACAGTTGCTTCACACAAATTTTGGACCCAGGAAGTCCTGACCTGGACCCGACAGACAGGTGGTGAATTTTGGAAAATCTTTTATTATTCTTTGTAGACATCATAAAAAGCATATCTGTGCAAAATTTCAGCGTTCTAGGTAACTAGGCGTTGATGAATTAGTGAGTGAGTCTGGACTTTGCTTCTTAATATAATTATACAAATAAAAAACCCAACTACGACAAAACAACAACGCTAACCCTGGCCTGAAAGATTGTAGAAAAATTGTAGTCACACGTTATTAAAGTATTATAGTTGTTTCCTATATAATGTGTGACTACGGCTTTTCTTTTTGTTTTGTTCTTGTTTGTTTTAGCGTCCTGCAAATCTTGTTTCATACATTTTCTTTTTCTGATTTTTGTTGTTTTTTTTTTGCTTAGTAGTGGTTAGGCTAGTTCCCTATCATAATATTAAGACACCTTCAACATAACACACCATATGCTGCATTTACTTGGCTTCCGCCCGTAAATGTAACTAAAGACCAGACAAAGAGCTGGGATAAAATACACTCTAAAAATATTACCATATAATATTCCACAGCTATCGCACTGCGCTGTCTACTTTCAAGAGCTTGTGTTATGAGTTTTAGACAACTGATAAATGTTGCATCAGCCTAATAATTTGTCCACTGCTTGGACTCAGGCCCTCCTTTCTAGTAGAGAGAATGGGGCGCGCACAATTCACCACGCGGGCCCGGTAAAGATATACTTACTTACTTATATATTTCTCTCTTTTTCTTATATTTTTTATTTTGCATTGTTGCTAAAATTGTTCTAGTGATAGATATTTCTATAGAATACGTCCTCATACCATTCTTGTCGCATTATTGTACCTCGCTAATCTCACTTCACTGTATACTATGTCATCAATGTTAGTTTTCCATTTCACTTCTTCCTATAACATATTTTCCCAATATTTTTCGTGTTTACTTACCTATGTTTTCCTCTAGAGATTTTTATAATTGCTTTTTTCTACACACGAACGGCAGTTCAGGTTAATTGAACCGTAGAAATAGATCTACGAGTCTGTTGAAATAAATGGTGATCGGTTAGCTTAATGGGTAGCTTGAGGTATTACTATCTTCGCTGCTTCACTGTGGGAACTAAAGTGTTCTGCTATAAATATATGAACTTAATTAAAGAAAAGTTCTACTCGTGGTTTCATATTAATTTAGTAGTAAAGTGACATAAATAGTGAAACTGAAATCTTAACGTATTTTGTCGAGTTATGAGCTGCCAACCCAGTACATTTTCATACAACCGCTCTTACGTGATTATGATGTTATTATATACATCTTTCTGTAGATATTTTGAATGTAACACAGATATCTTGTGGAAAAATACACCAGTGAAGACCTCTGAAAATCTGCTATTTTATAATTATGAACTTTGTCTCTACATAATGTATTCCTGTATTAAAAATATAAAATAAGTACTTCTATAGACGCTTTTTGCATTTAATCGAGATTCTAAACGATGTCATTGCTCATCAAAAATCCTTAAGTGTTTAATAAAAACATGTATTTCCTGGAACAAGTTTTGTAAAACATCCGAGTAAATCGTAGAATTACCGAATGCCAACTGAGTTTTTAGGAGTTATCTCTCTTTTTTCGCATTACTTTTGCATCAAACATCACTTTGGATTGCGTTAAATAAATGTGAAACATTCGTAGAATCACCGAATGCCAACAGAGTTTTCTGTGATAAGTGATAATGAAAGTAATACAAAAAAAGAGAGATAAAACTCTCTTTTTTTGCATTACTTTTATTATCACTTTGGATCGCGTTAAATAAAGTAACAAGCTTTTAAAACATGCGCGACGTTGACGACAGGCGAGTGAGGAAGGCCCACCTTAGCGTTTCCTTCTTCACTTTTTTCGTGATTTCACGTGTTTTTCTGGATCAGTATGTTGTAAAGAGTCTTCGAGAGTTTACTCCAAAGACTCGTTAACCTTAATGTAGTTTTTGTAAGACTTATTCTAAGTTGTAATTGACTTAAAAACAAGTAGTCGAGTTTGCTCTTGCAATCATGCGTCTGTTTATGCTTTGACTGCCCTGTTGGTCTAGTGGTTAGTGGCCCTGACTACTATGCTGGAGGTTGTGGGTTCGATTCCCACCTTGGACAAATGCTTGTGTGATGAGCACGATCATTTGTTCTGTGTCTGGGTGTTATTTATCTATAATATGAATGTATTAAGAAATATATAAGTTATGTTTCTCAGTTGTCTAGTACTCATAAAACAAGCTCTGCTTAGTTTGAGACTAGACAGCGTTGTTTGATGGAGTATTAAAAAAAAAAAAAAACAAGAAGCAGACACGTGCTTAGACAACAAAAGGATGTTTCTATACGTTCTTGTTTTACATACCTTTATCAAATACTAGCTTTTGTCAGCGGCTTCGCCCGCGTACATAAAATATAGCCTATGTCACTCAGGAGTAAAGCAGCTTTCTATTGTTGCTAAAATTTCTCCAATCGGACCAGTAGTTCCAGAGATTACCTCTTACAAACAAAAAAATAAAAAAACAAAAAAACAAACTTTACCTCTTTATTATATTATTATCTACATACCTTTATCAAATACTAGCTTTTGTCAGCGGCTTCGCCCGCGTACATAAAATATAGCCTATGTCACTCAGGAGTAAAGCAGCTTTCTATTGTTGCTAAAATTTCTCCAATCGGACCAGTAGTTCCAGAGATTACCTCTTACAAACAAAAAAATAAAAAAACAAAAAAACAAACTTTACCTCTTTATTATATTATTAGTGTAGATTTATGTACCTTCTGGTTTATTGTAAACTAGCTTTCGCCCGCAGCTTCGCCCGCGTACATAAAATATAGCCTATGTCACTCAGGAGTAAAGCAGCTTTCTATTGTTGCTTAATTTTTTCCAATCGGACCAGTAGTTCCAGAGATTACCCCCTACAAACAAAAAAACAAAAAAACAAAAAAACAAACTTTACCTCTTTATTATATTAGTATAGATTGAACTCTCTCGACCACTTTATCATTATAGATCGCGGGTTTTTTTTTATGTGGAAAATTATTCAATGATATCTCCCAGTCTTGGGCGGAGTGGAACTTTTACCGACTAAAAACCACTTTTATTCGAAAAAGAGGAGGCATGAGTTAGAGGGAATATTATAAGGTTGATTACGTTATACTTTTGCTTTCTACAACGTGTAACGTCTAATGCGCAAAACGTGAGAAAAAAAAACATTAACAAAATAAGTAAAGGTTTTATGTGTTGTTTTCGTTTTACTGACAATTTTGATAATTTCTATAATAAAAACTATTACTATACCACATAAGAGAAAAATAAATTGGACGACAACTTGTCTAGTTTGTTGACCCATTTAGGCAGGTTTATGTACGTGATATTCAATTCAATTCAACTTTATTCAATAACAATTTATATTGTGTTTGAAATTACAAACAATTATATATAGCTTGGCTTATTAATAAATAGACCGAACAACTATTTTATTTTTTGGAAAAATGAGACCTTTATTAAAAGTTAAATTGATTCTGCTCGTTATTCTGAGCAAACTATTTTTAGGTTTTGCGCTTTTAAAGTTACATGTTGTATAGCTGTATAAGTTTTATTTATATTTAGTTAAAACGATATATGCATGCACACTTACATTAATTAACATAGAATTTTGAAATTATAAATCATAATACGAATAATACATAATATTGGAAATTACACTCGTATGGAATTTTTTAATAAAAATTGATTATGATTATATATTATAATTGATTGTTTCATGATATATTGTTTATGTTGGATTATTGAATAAGCTCGTTTATGATTGCGGATTATTTAAATAATTTTTATTCATCTTTTATGTTATCAGTCGTCAATCAAGTCAAGTTGCCAATTTATAATAAACAGGTTCCAGTTTCAACTAGATTTTATTTGCTTGATTTTATTTGTTACAACAATATGATATTTTTAAATTTTCGAAAACGGTGTCCTTCAGGTCAAATTCTGGGCCCTTTTCCGATCTACACTTTGATCGGCCTTATCAAGGTAGAATTTAATCAATTGATTTCTTTGTTAATTTAGGAATAATCACCATTTTTGCCTCCACTTTTTGAGTCAATTTTGAGTACGGAAAATCGTATAATTTAAACGCTGTCCTATCCTAGTCTTTGTTGCAAGTTTTTGTACTAGAGTATATAAATAAATTTAAAGAATATTATAATAATATGCGCTTGAGTATATATAAATGTAATTTAAAAGGTTATATAAATTTGCTAATTATCTAGTTTGCTTTTAGGTAGAAACTAATTTATATAAAAACTGGTCGCTTGTGCATAAGAGGTCAGACATGTTGTGACCAACCAACTACATACAATTATGTATATATATTATATAATACATAATTTATTTATATTTCATGACGAATTCTAAATGTAAAAAATGCACATTTAATGAAAACATCTCGCAGTTATAGTTCGTTTTTTAATTCTAGACTACGATTTGACAACTCAGAATGTCACACTCTGGAAATATGTTCCGAATTTTCTGGGGTTTTACATTTTAAGTTGTCAAATCGTACCCTACGATTATAAAACGAACTATACGTTGAAAACACTCGAGAACAATCAGATATCGAGAATCGAGAACCGAGTGGTCCCGAACAGTCCCGATTCTCATGTTCATTAAATTAGGATTTGGAGCACATTTACGTAGGAACGTCATCACTTCAGCTAAAGTACGTTACCAAAATAAACTTGAATCTTCACGCCTGATCGATTACAATGGCTTTGAAATTATTTTGGTTGAGAAATTTATGTTATTGTAAATGTATATTAGCATTTACTCTTACATACACTTATTCATATTATGAGTAATAATAATAATATCTTATGATGTTTACTTTGTCTTTTATTGAGCCATTGTTTCAAATGATGATGATAGGTTTGTTACATTTTATCGAGTATCCTCATTGAATATTGAACCTCCTTTGAATAGCTTTTAGACTGTATTAGAATTTATTATAGTTAAAATAGCATGCCTTAGGTACTTTGGCCACGACAACTTTTTGTAACAATGTGGTCGCACTTTTCTTAAGCGTCTTAAGGCACTGTATTTTTATAATACATTCTAAGCATGCTTTTCCGAAGTGCACGACAGCGTCGCTACCAACACGCGTTAGCCACATTGCATCGCAATGCACTATAGAACAGTTGCGCTACGGCTACAGTATCACGAATTCACGACTGTATCGATGCGAACGCATTACAGTATCAGTACAAAAAGTCGCCGTGGGCCAGGGGTCTAATTATACTAGGCAATCCACTAGAGAAACGACAAATTCACCCACGTTCGAAGTAGTGACCCAATCAACTTTGATCGTGCAGAGATAGTACGGGTATCGTTCGTTCGAGCGAGGACATAATTAAATCTGTGAAAGATAAATCAGGGATCCTTTGAAATTCCGGCACTAATTAGATGTAGGTATTCCTCCCTGAGTCGACAAGGTATTTCTGACTCCACTAGCACTTTAATAGAGTAAAATTATATTATTCCTGGTATTAGACGGTGAAATTAGACTGCGAATAATAAATATCCTACACGTGTCACAGATTATTCCAATTTTTATTTGCAGGAGCATTATAATAATGAAGAGAGATACATAGATTTATCCTTAATTGAGTTATGATTTTTTTTAAAAGAGGATTCCGGCGACTGGGACCGCGATTAACTCAGACCACGGTCCCGGTTGCTGAGTACATTTAATTTTAACATTTTTCTTTTTAAGGGTGGTCCGAGTCGCCGGAAAAAAAATGTTAAAATTGAATGAATCCGGCGACCGGGACCGCGGTCCGAGTTAAGTAATTGCTGTCCCAGTCGAAGGGACTGGGACCGCAATTAACTCGGACCGCAATGAACACAAAAAGAAATTATAAAAAAAGACAACATAAAAAACTTAAAAATTAGTGTAGCTCAATAATAAGATCTCTAGTGTTCCCATTGCTAAAACTCTATTTGTAAAAGGGAAACGTCCGTAATCCACCACGCGGGTCCAGTGTGGGTTGGTGAATATCACATCTTCGAACGTTTGGTTCCACTACACGATAATGCTCAAACATGTTTATAAGGGAGAGGGGACTCATTGAGGAAAATGCTCAAAAGGGTAGCAGTCTCGCTACGTTGAAAGTCAATGTTGCCAATTCGGGACATCGGAAAGTGGTTAGTTGATGTTAAACGTGACCAAAAGCCTGCCTTCTTTCAAAATTGATACGGAACCCCAAGGCAGATATACATATACGTAGGTACATTAGAACAGTGTTCCGCACTCGTTTACGTTCGTTTCTAAAACTTTTAAAAATGTTCAACTCTTGTCTTCTGCTTTCTTATCATTGAATGAGAATGCTTTGATACTTTTGTCAGTTTTCATTTATCTCTTTTTGTGACGTGGTGACTTGCCACTCCACAAATGTAAAAAAACTTTTTACAAAAAAAAAACCGCCTTCAAAAAAAGCCAAACGATAAAAGTTCCTACACTAAAAAGTTGAAAATAAAAATTTGAATTGCTGTAAAGAAACTTAATTTATAGGTAAACTTATTTGACATTAATATTTTGCAAATATTCAAAATTTATTACTTCTTTTTGGAGTCGGTGCCAGCATTTTTATTGTTGAAACTTAATGTTAGGTAGCTTTTTAACCAGTGCCATTTTTCGTACATAATGCTTAAACATTTTCAATGTATATACATATTTATATATATATTTATGTATGTGTTTTTGTGTGTTTTTTATGTGTTTGTTTTTTTTTTATGTATTTGTCTCTTAATTAAGTATTATATATTTGAGTATGCAAATAGGTACTAAGTAGTTTTATAGTTAAATTAGAGGTAGTTTTTCAAGGGATTGTTGCCCATTCGTAATTCCTTGCCTTGGCTGGCACCAAGTTTCGTACATTGTTACAGTGTAATCGTTTTGATCTCGTGGAGAGATGATATGATGCATGAAATACTTATGATTCATCTCATGGGTACATCTCATAACAGCTCTCATCATCATCATCATTTCAGCCAGAAAACGTCCACTGCTGGACATAGGCCTCCCCCAAACGTCGCCACAACGACCGATTCTGTGAGACTCGCATCCATCGCATTCCCGTGATTCTCACCAGGTCGTCCGTCCACCTTTTGGGAGGTCTTCCAAAGCTGCGTTTTTTGGTGAGCGGTCGCCACTCTAGAACCTTTCGGCCCCATCGGCCATCTGTTCTACGAGCAATGTGCCCTGCGAACTGCCACTTAAGTTTGGCAATTCTTCGGGCTATATCGGTGACCCTGGTTCTCCTGCGCATTTCTTCATTTCTGATTCGAACACGCAAGGAAACTCCGAGCATAGCCCTTTCCATTGCCCTTGACAGCATTGCCCATGAGAGCTCTAATAAGCTCAAACAATGCTAGGATATGTTTTTTTATTTTGAAGTTCCCATGCCGACCTTCCACCTTCCAGCTTCATCATCACATCAGTTCAATAGTACCTTACAGCCAAAGTGCATCTTATGACAATTCTAACAAGCCCAAACACGGCTAGGATATATTAATTAGTTACGCAGTTCCAGTGCCTACCTTCCAGCTCCATCATCATCATCAGATCAGTTCGATGATAATGATTTAATATCATTGGTTTATAGTGCATTTTCATAGTTGCTTAACTACCTTGATTGTGATATCTATGCGAGTGTCAAGTTTCGTTAGCCATTTCTGATCTTCTTCACCAGTTCCACCTCATCAAATGTTACTTTTTGACTGTAAATACTTGAGTTCTCAATGAAAATATAAAAAAAAACTATATAGTTGCTTGCAAATCCATCCATAAACAACGGAGTTCTGAGGTAACAAACATAAAAAAAAAAAAAAAAATACAATCGAATTGAGAACCACCTCCTTTTTTTTGAAGTCGGTTAAAAAATACTTTTCATTTATGAAATCATGCACCTCCAACATTGTCCAATATTACCAAGGTATACTTTTTTCGGTGGGTAAAAATCATCCAATAGCAAGTCTCGCCTAAGGTAGGTAAAAATGATCTAATGTCAAATCAACAATTCCTGCCCCAGAGTGAAGCAGAAGGTAGCGTCAGAATCATAGCATACCATTTCATAGCATAGCATCAGCCTTTCCCATGTTTTGTTCGTTAGACTCTCGACTTTTACTAACTAAAAAACCCACCCCATTCTTACGTTGCCTTCTTAACCCAAAACTGTTTGAAGAACGCTGCATTAGAGTATAATTATAATATAATAAATATGAAGAGACTTTGATCCCATGATTCAACCAGTTTACCTTTTGACAATTTAATTAGGAATGGGGCTTCCTTGTTGTTAATAGCATTCTAAGTTGGATTAAATATGTCGAAGATGCCTTTTGAATATTGTTTTGCGGTCTTCGCTTTGTGAGTTGCTTTAATATTTGGAAAGACAAATTTTGAAAATCCCGGTGAAAGAAAGAAAAATAATTTATTAGGCATACAGCACAAGGCCCAAACACAAAAGTTCGGTAACATGTAAATAATAAAATAACAAAAAAAGAATAAAGATAATAATAGTAATTAAGTGGTGTGCCTCACGACTGCACCAAAAAAAGGTTCAGTCCAGAATGAATGCCATATAGCTAGTGCCTGACGCTGGTTTTCAACTGACGGTGGTGGTTTTATTAATCATACATACATTGACACTAAAGTTCTAACACCATAAATTAACATCAGGAACTATTCGGAGGAGGGCAACAAATAATCTGGGGCTCGAGTCTGCTGTTACAATAGTGTCAAAGTGGTCTATCATTGATTTCATAATTGTTTGGTAATCTACCAATGTAATGAACGAATTTCTAACATATAATGTGAATATCTGGTAAACTTCAAAATTTGACAGTTCCTTTGATCAGTGACCTACCATTAGAATGACATTGTGCGGTCATATTCGTTAGAAGGTAGCTCGTACCATAATTCTATTACCAGACCACTGACCGACCAATGATCGACATTATGAATTAACAAATTACGAATTTTAAACAATATAGGATGATATTATAAAAATAGCAGACTCGAACTTCTGTCTTACTAAATAGGAGCGTAACTTGATTTTGACAAAAAAACTGACTGAAGCACTGTTACTATAGGAGCAAACTTTAGTTACATGGTTTTGTTGAAACTTGTCTGTTCAACAATAACACATGACGTATTGTTTTGGATGTCAATTGACGCGTTACCATTGTTTCAAATCTTTGTATTCGATTCGTCAAACGCTACGTTGTTCGATTTTGTATCGAATGATTTCTCTTCGAATCGATTTCTATTACTTAGAACTTGTACGACGATATACCAAACATAAATTGTCGTAGAAGAACCACAAAATACAATTTTTAATATACAGAATAGAATAAAAACATATAAAAGATTGCTATGGTTTTAATGAAGTAGTTATTGATCTAAGTAAAAGATTACTTATTACAACTTACTCGTGGACAACTCCTGGCTTTACTATGATGTCAACTATACTGGTGTATTTACTGTTATTATTAGAGACAACCAAGACACTGAAGATCAACTTGAATTACGACTTTGTTAGAAATAATGAAGCTACTGACATCCTACATACATTGGTTCATCTTACATTGGAGTCTCTGTTTTCTAATAGCTGCAATCTAGAGGTCTTTAAGTCAAGAGTGAATAGGTTACTTCTAGGCAAGCGTGCTCCGTCGGCGGTCAAATGACCCTTACCGTCAGATGCGATAGTGAACAAAAACGTGCATATACAAAAAATATACGAGTTTATTCAGCAACAGCGTCTATTGTCAAACCTGATGAAAATTGGTTTTCAGCACACGCCGTTGTCGTATTGTCGTTTAAAAAAAAAACGAATAAAAATAGTGCGGCACAAACTACCCGTGTATCTTTCTCCTCTGTCAAATCCATCAAAAAGTTTGTCTTTAAAAATCGTTTTTAGCGATAAGACCGCCCTTTGTAACACCTTAGTAATTTTGTGCTCCTAATGTACCAAATTGTATTTATGGTGTACCTATAATAAAGATATATTTATCTATCTCTAATGCGGTGGATGCGAGATGCACAGGATGCTTCGTTGTGACGAATAAAGATATATTTATCTATCTCTAATGCGGTGGATGCGAGATGCACAGGATGCTTCGTTGTGACGTCACTTAGGGAAGGCAGGCCTGTCTGTCTTTCGGCTGAAATTATGATGATGATAACTACTCGTAAGTTAGAACGAATAAAACGGACGGGGCTCTGGGAATAAGACAAGGGAGGAACGGGGTAGGTTGTTTAGTCAGTAAGAGTCTGACACTGTTTCCCGCTCCGTCCAAGAGTGGAATTCGTCATGGATGATTTTTACCCACCATAAAAAAGTTAAAACGAATTGAATTGCTGAATTAATTAAATAAAATGTATCGACTTGACTTGATTGATTGGCTACTACATAAGCTTTTGTTTAAATCTAGAGGCTTAAAAACAGTCTGAACGAAATAATTCTAAGCTTATGTTGAATTAGGTTTTAATTTAGATAAAATATCTCCGAAGTCTATTAGTGCTTTCTAGCTAAAAGTCAATTAAATAATAGTAGATATATTTTTTAGCAGTATTTGATTGGATAGATAATTAAGTAAGGTACTTAGAACTAAATCTTACTAATATTATAAATGCGAAAGTTACGATGTTTGGATGTTTGTTACTCAATCACGCCAAAACAGCTGGACGGATCTGGATGAAATTTGGCACAGGCATAGGATGCACTCCGGAATAGGACATAGGCTACTTTTTATCCCGGAAACCCCAACCCCGACGCGGGTGAAGCTGCGGGCAAAAGCTAGTCATCAATAAGTGTAATGGATGCTGTATATTCATTATTATCTACCCCATTAATTAGTATCCCAGTAATATTGATTTTCATGGCTCTATCTACGTCATCATTAATCAGCAATTCTCCGTTATCAGGGACACGTGACTTTGCCTGCGTCATAAGTACATTTTCATCGTACGATTATTGATGATTTTAAATATAATATCACGTCTAAACGGCTTCTTGGTATGTTTTGAAAGAAATATATGTTAAACTGAAATATTTTCCTAATAATTTGATATACGAATCTTTACATTTTTTTAAATTGAACTTGGTGTAAGTAATTTATTTTCAAATTTATTTCTAACATAGATAAAAAGCGAAGATCAGTCAAAAACCATTAGTTGTATTTTTATGCAAATTTCAGAAACTAAGGGATAAATTAACTAACAATCTTTTAATATATATACGGCTTTTATTCATATTGTTTGTCGAGACTATAATTATTTTCTTGATGCGTGGGAAGTGACGCTTGCTCCTCTTTTGTTCGCTCAAGGTCGCTATCGTATATCTGTCTCTTAAATGTTACTAACGATGTTGTTTTTGCATCCAGCATTAAAGAAAGCATTATTTCCAACAATTTAAAAAAGTATCTTAAGTATTCAGACCAACGAGTCTTTTTAATGTCCAAGGCGAGGGCAGAACGTAATTATTTTTGCATTTGTATTGCAGTATCATACATTTTTTCTTAAATGAGGCCGGAAGATACGGTAAAATATTTTCCGTTGATAATGCAGATTCATATTTTTGCTCTACTAACTTATTGTCATACAGAATATCCAATTCTTTCATTTTTGTTTTCTTTGTTAATAAATAATTTTGGTTGAAACTGTATTTGATTGTAAACTAGCGACCCGCACCAGCTTCGCTCGGATGCAATTGTGATATCAAATATATTATGCATGTTTTATACTTGTAAGCCTGCCTCTTGAATCACTCTATCCATTAAAAAAACCGCATTAAAATCCGTTAAGTAGTTTTAAAGATCTAAGCATACAAAGGGACAGAAAGCGACTTTGTTTTATACTATGTAATGATGCTATCACAAAGATACAAACAACACTTAATATACAAACAAAATACACTTAGACAAAGCAACTGACTGTAGGTTATAAAAATAATAATTTTGTTCCGTGAGGGTATCGACTTCCTGACATGCAACACAGCAGCCAATCGCTCCATCACTATGCCAACTGTGCAGTCAAACATTCGTCATTCATAATCTCATTCTTAATTCATAACATTTAAAGAAACATTTTTACTGTCTGTTGAATCGATTTTAACTTCTATTCCCAAGGCATAAGAATGGCATTAAAATCAAAAAGGTCGTTAAAAAACCAATTATTTACGGCAGCGTCATTTGTCATTCCACCAATGTAATAAAACTCAAAATTGGTTGATCGGACGCTAATAAAAGGTTTTCTTAAATGTCTAATGTTATTGTGAAGGGAGTATAGTGCGTGTTTGTTTTACTTTAACGCAATCGACATGTTTATGACGTTTGGTGCTTTGATTGGCCCGTTTCATGCTCCTTACCAATCAGAGAGCAAAACGAGGTTAACTTTTTAATAGCGTTAACGTTAAAACATCTCGCGCTCAGCACATAGAACTTTTAATAATAATTAATTTTCTCTTGTATATTATTATGTCGCAATAGTTTTTCACCAATCGAGGGTTGTCCATGGATACACTAGCATAGCGCGTAGAGGGATAATAACCGGTTAGCACTAGGTTCCATTAAAAGCGTCTAAAAGGGCCTCTGCGAGTTGGTTTCGCCCCACGTACGCCTTCCAAAGATCCAGGACCTCATGGTCCTGACATAAGAAATATACTTTATTACGCATATAGAAATTCCATAATATGTTAGTAATAAAAATACTCAACTAAGTAATATTTACGTACCTATAGTTCGGGGACTTCCATTGACCGGGCGCTCATCGTTTATGACAACTACAGCAGTTATACCATATTACATGTTATGTATTGTTAAAAGCAGGACGTCAATAAAATCCTAAAGCCCAATAAAAACGTTGCGTTGATTATACCATCTATCACAGTCAGCGCTGTATACTAGCGCTAGATTATCTATGTGCACATATTTCACTTCGAGATTTATTGAATAGTTGTTCGGAGCTGGAATCATTTTGTACAATTTAACGTTACCGCTACAATGTTTTAGCAGTTTGTACAATCTGCAATATGATAGTCCACGTGAATCGTTAGATATTATGTTGCTAATTTACATCTTGATAAAGGAGCTGTCGTCTCAAGACCAAAGATTCAGAAGTCACGCCAAAGTACTGCTGCATCTTAAAGCTTAATAACTGCTTTGAATTGTAAACTTGCTTGTGGGTGGCCTGACAGTTGTTTCAATTTATTTACGTAATCTCATTAGTTCGTTGTTTAATCGAGTTACAAACAGACAGATGTCTAGTAGCAATTAAGTAATTTATCGTTGCGTAATAGTAGTACGCAGCCTGAACATTTCATGAAGATATAGTTGTGTTTCAACAAATACATAGCCGTAATACTTTGCACGTTGCTTCGTCGTTGTATCGCCAAAAAAAAAATGTTTAAATTTATCCACGTTCATGCAGGCTTTTTATTTACGAGTGGTTTTAAAAAAAGCCATTTTAAAAGCGTGCACACAACAGACTTTTCACGAGGTAAAAAAAAATACTGTTAATATCTTCCCTGAAGCTCAGGCTGAATTTGGTTCACAGATACTCGTAGTTAGCTTTTTTGCAACCACAGAAAACGTGTACATTGTATATGGTTAACCGATAGCAGATAAGTGCAAAAACCTTTGTGAAATCCACATATTTCAGTTGCCAAAAACGGCCTACTACACATGCAATAAACTTCGCAGAAAAACTGAACACACTTGAGTGAGAGTTAAGGTCTCTGCACACAACGGGCGTGGCGCGGCGGGACGTGACGGCGACGCGACGCTGAGCAGTTGGAATGTACCTACTAGATATACAGACGACGCCACACAGAGCCGTCCTGCTCGACGCGACGGTAACCTCGGATCTATATGGCGTCGTCACGTCGCCGTCCGGTCCCGCCGCGCCGCGCCCGCTGTGTGCCTCTGCACACAGCGGGCGCGGCAGACTGAAAGATGTATTATTCTCACTAAAGGTCTACCTTTACTCTACCTTTAGTGAGAATAATACATCTTTCAGTCTTTATTTCACTGTATTTCGGCTAAGTAAGCTTCGTATATGAATGTCGTTGGTTCAAATGAGGAGGCCGATCGCATAAGGCAAAAGCGCTCACGATCCAGACGCCGCCGAGATTCCGATCCCGATTTCCGGTGACTACAGAATAAGCGCGGGCTTGCGGACTACGAGCTATAGGTAGCTCGCTGTCCGATCGTCTGGCAACCATTCGGATCAAGCCCAAGTCGGCGGCGCGTACTGTAACCGCGCTTCTCAAGGAGTTTTCAGAAAACGGTAGGAACCCTGCAACGTAGAAACGGGGTGAGTTGTTTAGTCATTAAAAGTCTAACATTATTTTCCCCTCCCCCTAGGGCGTGATTTGTCTTTGGATCATTTTTACCCACCATAAAAAAACGACGTTGATCCCATACAATTCTCACCGTTCTACGTTTCATAGGTGTTTGTAAACAGGCATAATAAATGTATGCCACCTCGCCTGTTTATTGATTCGCGAAGTAAACAGGAATATTGCTTCTTTGTGTGCTATTGCAATATAAGGATTCACACCGTTGGAGAATGCAAATATGTATTCAAAGTACGTGCTATGGAAAAACATGATACGATACAGAATTTCAAGTTGTTTTTGCGTTTGTGATATCAAAATCAACTGTTGCGCGTCTAAATCAATAAATTTTAACCAAAGTCAATAATCAAGAAATTTTGTTTGTGGAAAATATTGGTTTAAATCGCACGAAGGGGTCGCGGCAGACCAAGAAGGAGATGGCGGGATGACTTGGATGCCTTTTTTAGGAATTGGCAAGAAGTGGCTCAAGACCGAGGACACTGGAAAGAATGGTGGGAGGCCTTTGCCCAGCTGTGGGGCAGTATGGGCTAGAAATAATAATAAATGATTTTTATTTTGTAAGTAGGTTTTTACAAACTCTTTTACACGTCAATTTTTTTTTTCGTCTTTTTATACTAGATGAGGCCGGTGTTTCCTAGCTGACTACCCTGAGAAGAAACACCGAAACAAACTCAGGGGTCAAAGTCTGTTTTAAAGTCCATACACAAACATGTAATGGTCAAATAACATGTAATGGTCATAATAATAATAAATAATATGGAAATAATCAAATGATACTTCCCACTCTGTGTTCATTCAGTTGTTGTATGCATTCCAAGGCCGCGTTACGTCTTTCGAACAATCCCACATTATTTGTGGCAGGAGGAAGCGCAGGCCTGCGAAATATGGAAGGAATTTAGGCAGGTCTTTACCCAGTCGTGAAATAGAATAGGCTAACAAAAAACTAACAGAAAATTGACAAATATTTACTAACTAGCGTTCTGCCAGCGGCTTTGCCCGCTTGATAAAAGGTTTTTGCACAAACTTTGGTCACGCGTCTCATCCCTTTAAAGGGTGAATTTTGGAAAATCTTAGGGTTCGCCTACGTCATAAAAGAAAACCCTGTGCAAAATTTCACTGTCCTAGTCCCAGTAATTTTGGCTGTGCGTTGCTATGTCAGTCAGTCAGTTTCTCCTTTTATATATATAGATTAATTGATATCACTGTGGATAAATAATGATACATATATGATTGTAGTTCTCTGCCTTCCGGCTGGTATTGCTTTTACGCATGGAATACTTCTACCGATGCGGAAACAACAAAAGGGGCTGTTATCAGAAATCAATGTCTACATTGAACAATAGTTTCGGAACAAGTGATATTCCTATTCACTATTAATTCGAAACAGGAAATATTGTTTACTTAATTTCTCTACTTACGTACTTACATAGATAGATAGATATATTCTTTATTGCACACCAAAAATAACAATAGGAACTTAAAATACTATATAATACATAAGTTCTGGCTTCCGTTCCGATATATCATCATCATCCTAGCGGTATTAGTCCCGGTTTGCCTTGGCTTTCACTTCGGTGCCCGGGGTCCGCTTTCTTACTAAGACTCCTCCACTTCGCTCGGTCTTTCGCGTCCTTTGCCGTAAGCCCATTGGCACGCATATCGTCCCTTACGACGTCGATCCAACGCCTCTTAGGCCTTCCTCGTTTTCCGGGTCCCGGCGGAGGCGGCATGGCGAGGCATGTAGTCTGCTGGTTTTCGTAAAACGTGGCCATACCAACGTAAGCGACCTTCCTGCAGTTTATCCGCTATGTCACGGACCTGAAGGCTGCCCCGGATGCGGGAGTTTTTAATGCGATCTTTCCGCGAGACTCCAGACATCCAGCGCAGCATATTCACTTCCGTTCCGATATAACTTTCGGTTAATTTCACACTTTCGGTTTCGCTTCGGTTCCGATTGATTTGAAGCGGAGGTTATACTGGTACAATGGTTTTTTATTTGTGAGTCACAGTCACAAATCAGTGTATTTGTGTGTTTTTGATCTACGTTAACCACAGGTTCTCATTAGTCCCTGACACTCCATGATTCACCCCTGTTTCCGATTTCCGTTTCGGTTCCGGTACCGATATCGGTTCCGTTATAAGTTGTTATAACAAATTTCTAATCTCCGGTTTCGCCTTCGGTTTCGATAAAACCACTGCCGTAACATCCCTACTAGGTACGTACCTACGTAGGTAGAAAGATTAACTAAACAATGGAATACAGATAGTCTATTTGGTTCGGAGGAGGACCGTTTTATTGGAGCAATTTTTCAGACATACCAGACGGTCTGGAAGGTTAGTGTATTGTTCAAGAAGACCCCTTCTAATTAATTGGCCCGCATGACTTGTTAAATTTACCTAAGTACCTTGGCCAGGTGGTTCACGTAACTCATGTCAAATAAATAGTGTAGCATATTTTTCCATAATGACTTGATTTTTCCACAGTGGCTGGGTTTTCCTTTGTTGGTTTACAAATTAACAATTACAATATGCAACTGTCCGTATATTGATTGAAGGGAACTTAAAATGAATGTAGTTTTTAACAAAAAGGATACTAAATTATAGGTAATCTAAGTACAGTTGATGAGCCGTAAAAAATAATAATGCGTCAATAGTGTCTACATCGATTATATTTGTTTATACTGTAAAAAGAAATGTCGTCACTGTGTGTGTGTCTGTGTGTGTTTTTTGCTCATCATATATCTTTATCATCATATATTTTTGCTAATAAGTACAGATGTATTTATTTTAGTACTAACTTCTACCAGTGGCTTTATCCGCATTACAGTAAGTTTCTATAAATAAATTTCAGACCTACGTTTCGCTACGTTAGGGATTTGTTTTGGAAAAATCCTTTCTTAATACTCATATATGTTATAAGAGGAAACCTTGTGCAAAGTTTAATTCTTGTTGTTTGTTTTGTTGTTTCTTCGTTTGTCTTTGTAGTTTCAGCTGTCTTGATATGTCAGTCAGTCAGTTTCCTCTTATCATATATCAGATATTTTGTCTTTCAATAAATTTGTTTAACTCCTTTTTGTCATGAATTGCACAAAGTGCAGCCTCAATTTGTACAGGTACACTGTGTTTATTCCAGTTTACCTGGAAAAGATAAAAAATGCGGTAAGGTCTTCGATTGTATGTTTTTTACTGGTCAAATACTTACCTAGAAGCCCCATCTGATCTCAGATCACAAAATACTTACAAATACTTAACTAAAAAAAATCCGCTGTACCTCAGGCAGCGGTGCAGCGGAACTTTTTAGTTTTCCATGACGCCGAAAAAATCTCTTTGTAGCAAAAAAAAATCTTTTATGTGATTTCTGTAGGTACTTTATATCTTTTATAACTACGTTTGTTATTAAAGTTGATAGTTCAACAATGAAATCTTGAGCTCCAAGCGAACGCCAACGACCCCACACCTATTGTCTTTCTGTTATGTCTCTAATTACGGTACTCGAAAGATTCCAAATGTCCAGATAGACTTCACAGACATTTTTGCATTTGTAGATATTCTCATGCGAAGAAAATGATGTTCTATTTTTAGCCTGCGTCCGAAAACCTTAGTGGTCATGGAGCACATCAGCTAAGGGGCACATGCCTTCAAGTAAGTACTCACATAACCTTTTTATAGGCGTTACTAAGGGTGTAGTGCGATGGTGTTATATTTTATGGCAACGGTCTGCTCCCAAACAGCCTATTACTATCTATCTCATTTTATATTGCGACCAATTTTTAATAAATCTCAACATTATCTCAAACTTATAGCCTTTAATATTTTTAAAGAAATGTTTCGCATTTTTTGTTAGTTTTGTATTGTATTACACATGTTATTAGATTTCAAGGCTCTCGAAACTTCACGTTTCCAGGAGAATGCGGTCAAAATTCGGGTACGAGTAGGTTTGTAATGTAATATATTAAGGTTTTCATCAGAAATATCAAGTTTTGAAGGGACCTATAGGTATAGAATCTAAGCAGATTTGGTTTATTTATTGTTGTTTATATAATATTGCGTATCTTATCCGGAGGAAGCGATAGAAAGGCGGAAGATGGAATTTGTGTCGTTGCGAAGAAGAGCGTTGATTTTACCGCCTGTTCCTACAAACGGTCTGTTTATTCTCAATATTACTTTACGGATTTTATCAAGCTACGTTTTTTTGTATCGTAGGTTTATTTTATTTACTATAATGAATAATAAAAACATGTCTAACAGTACTTTAGAGGAAAGAAAGAAAGAAAGCCATCGTGTATATTTAGAGGAGTTTAATTCATTAATCCTTAAGCGAACGTCGGCGTGCGCCTATCGTTCTTTAATTGTGTCTGTAATTACAAGATCGAAATGTTAAAAATAAAAAAACGCTTTTTTATAAACACGTGGGTGCTTTGGATGGAGTTAATATCGGGTTAGTGGTAATTAAATTTTCAACTAGTATATTCCTAAAAGTGACAAAAAAAACGAAGTAATAAATACTGCATTTCTTATTCAATGAGATACCGCTATCTTGATATTCATCAATCAAACAATATTATTTTCGTTTTCCGCGAAAATGAAGGTAAACAAAAATCTTGCGAACCTTTCAACTTTCTGTTTTAAAGGACAGACATTTCTCAGCTGTCAAAAAGACACTCGCGGTAAGTAAGGACATTGTTACGCCTCGAATGTTAAACGGGCTTTATGTGTTTTTGACACAGATTCGAGAAATAAAGAAGGCCCATAGACATTTTGTGGCTGCTTATTTTTAGGTTTATACTTGTCAATCTAATCTAAACTAATATAATAAAGAGGTAAAGTTTGTTTTTTTGTTTTTATGTTTTTTTGTTTATAGGAGGTAATCTCTGGAACTACTGGTCCGATTGGAAAAATTTTAGCAACAATAGAAAGCTGCTTTACTCCTGAGTGACATAGGCTATATTTTATGTACGCGGGCGAAGCCGCTGACAAAAGCTAGTGAATTATAATTTTATGAAAAGGGTGACACTCATTAGCATAGCATAGCATCGGTCTTATAATATTCCCACTGCTGGGACTCAGGCCTCCTCTCTTCAAAAGGGAATAGGCGGTAATCCACCACGCGGGCGCGTGCGGGTTAGTGAATATCACGTCTTAAAATTTTTGGTTCTAGGACATGCCGGTTTCCTCATGATGTTATCCTTCACCGTTTTGAGAGCTATGGTGATGAAATAAGTCATACAAAGTAATGCGTCTGGCTGAGTTAGAACCCGCAACCTACAACTCGTAAGTCGGGGCCTTTACCACTCGGCTACCGCTGTTCTAACTTATTTAGTCATCCAAAGTGAAGATGTATGGGCAATTAGGACTTTTCAACACGGTGCTCATGTTCTCATCAGAAGAGCACTTACCTACTGCGCCCAAACGAATTCACAAGTTTACCATTGTTTTTATTTATATTTACTGTATAACATTCGTTTAGGTATTATAACATGTATGAATTGTTAAATTTTAATTCTACTGGTCTCTTTAAATGCTACTGTTCTTGAAGTTTCGTTATTTCTGTATCAAAGAGCTCTACCGAATTGTAAATTTTATACTACGTAGTTATTGTCACGTACGTCAGACCACTTGTGAATTGAATTATTTTTATAAATGTTAAATGTATGGGAAGTGGCAATAAAATTTTGATTTTACTAGCTGTTTGCCTGATGAGATTTTACACCAAGGGTCGGCTCTTAGCCCTTACCTCTTCCTAATAATAATGGAAGCTCTGACGTCGGACATTCAGGAAGAGGCTCCCTGGTGTATGCTGTTTGCCGATGATATTGTGCTGGTTGCCGAGAGTGCCCCAGAGGTCCAGAGCAGATTGGAGGTGTGGTGGCAAAGACTGGAGAGTGTTGGCCTAAAATTGAGCAGAACTAAAACCGAGTACCTGTTCTGCGATTTTGGCGGTCTCTCTAGTCCTGTGCCCATAACTCTCGCTGGAACGCCCATACCAATCTGTTCCGACTTTAGGTACCTTGGGTCGCTTATCCAAGGGAATGGTGAGGTAGACCGAGACGTGGCACATCGGATCAACTCAGGATGGATGAAATGGCGACAGGTCACTGGAACAACTTGCGACCCACGGATGCCCCTCAAATTGAAGGGTAAAATCTACAAGTCCGTGATAAGGCCTGTCCTACTTTATGGGTCAGAATGTTGGGCTATGAAAAAGACGGATGAAAAGAGATTGCATGTAGCAGAGATGAGAATGTTGAGATGGATGTGTGGTGTGACGAGAATGGATAAAGTGAGAAATGAGTATATTAGAGGAAGTCTGAAAGTGGCGCCAGTGACTGAAAAGTTGAAAGGGAACCGTCTGTCTTGGTATGGCCATGTAAAAAGGCGGGATGAAACGCATGTTACAAAAAAAGCCATGAGTATAAATGTGGATGGATGGAGAGGGAGAGGGAGACCAAAGAAAATATGGATGGATTGTGTGAGAAGTGATATGAGAGAAAGAGGAGTTAGTGATAGCGAGACGGGTGACAGGACAGAGTGGAAGAAGAAGACATATTGCGCCGACCCCAAATAAAACGGGACAAGGGCAGGAAAATGATGAATGATGCCTGATGAGATTTTCTATCGGAATAAATAAAATAAACGAACTCTAGTATTTAAAAAGTTTTATCCGTGTAAAGTACCTTTGGGCAAGATATTTTTTTTAATCCTCAGAACTCATTGTCGTTGCATCTTTTTTCGTTTGCATTAATTATTGCTTCTAGACTGTTAGCGTCCTAACATGCGAATCATCCGTCAATATGAATTCATTAATTCAAGCTTTTTATCAAGCGAATGACCCTTCTGCGATTCTTTGTAATTTTTGTAATATCTGATTTCGTTTCTTCCCATCCATCTCTATCAACCCTCCTCCCACTGTTTACTTCCTTTTATTAGCCAAAGATCATCTTTCGCACAATTCATCATTTCTTTCTTTTTATCCCACTTCAAACATTTTTGTCGAAGGCGGCTAATCCTTCTGATGTTTAAATTTTCAATCATTTTCTGCAACTTAAATATCCTTTCACGTATTTGCCTATTTTGGCCAGAATGCCGCATTTATCGATTGGCGTTTCTCCGTTCGTAAGATCTGTGGTTTCGAGTAATTCATCTTGTAGATTAAATATAGCTACCGGCACTCGGGACCTGACTTGGAGATGAAGCCACACGAATCCTTATCGGAATTTTTCATTCGGAGTTTCCTGGCTACAAGGTCGTGAGACGGCCTTCAAATAACTCTCTAATTTAGGCTGTTATGTTTGTTTATAAGACGGACCAATAGAGATCCCTGATATCTGGGTTGCTATCACGCTGTTTTAACTATTTTTCGTCCTTCATATTAACGAGATAGCTTTTATCACCCACTAGGGAACACCATACAGTCAATTTTCGCATAAAATAATTCAGCTGCTACTTTCAGCACCCTCAAAAAGCGATAAACATCTAACAGCTTCCTTTTCCTTGGCTTTCACAGTCCGTTTGGAAATATTTTCCGAACGGGCAACACCAAGAGTGCGTTTCATAAAATGAACGGCTCGGCTATTATCGGCTTCCGATAACATTTTGAGTCTCAGCTGTTCTTGACGTTTCGTTAAGTTCGAGTTTTAAAAGTAGCAACTGACCAACTTGAGTTCTGGATTGGATTTTATGAATTTTGAAATTGAATGTGCGTGGAAATAGGTAAAGGTTCGTGGTAAATGGATGATAAATGATAAAGTAACGAACCTTTTTAACTTGTTTGTAAAATAAGGGATAAAACAGCTATAAAGGTTTATTTATTTACGATAAAATGTCAATTACAGTGATTACATTCAATAAAAAATATTTAAGGCGCATTAAGAAAATATAACGAAGATATTACTAGATATTACTATTCTCCCTCAGTTTTCTTGCAAATGGCCAGTAATTCGGTCTGTATCTCCTTCCATTCATCACGAATAGATCTAGTCCGAGACTTTGCAAAAGGAGAGCGCTGAGTGCGATTAAAATTCGCGGAAAGGTTGACATAAGTCGCGTAACCGTAGGTACGGTAACGTGACAAAACAAATAATGTATGCCGTCTTGCTTGGTAATAGTTACCGATAATATTTGGTGAAGGAACAAAGACTGAGTGGGACACTCCCAGCGAGGATTCTGTACCTTAGTAGTACAGTTTTAAAAAGCCTAAGAATTTTATAACATTAGAGAAACTGCTGTAATAAGTACACAAACGGACGGATGGACAAAGTCGAACATGACTTTTGTTTTTCATTTTGGTGTGAGACCAATAAGCGTTTAAAATAATTTGACTACAATATTAAGGTGACTGTGAGAAGTAGCAGCCGCAAATCTGATGTTCATAATATAATACGTGAAACAGGATTTATCAATAAATAACTAACATTAATTTGATATTAGCGGTTATAAAATAGCGACCGAGAGTAGTGAGATGGAATGGGATCCTATCACTTCCTTCTGGTCTTTCCTTGCGAAGGAGATGGTCAAATTTAAAGGAAAAGACTTCGTCACAACTCAACCGTCACTACAAGAGACGCCTTGGGCATAAAAAGTCATAGGATGATCCGCGGCAATAGTGGGCAAGGACTTGTTGAAGACTTAACTGGTAGCTCGCCGGCTGCCCAAAGAGCCAACCAAGCTCAAAAAGGACAACGGTGACTTTTTCGAACCCTCCTCTGACCAAGCCTATTTTATTGATGAACACATATTTTATGATGTAAGATGCTCGTGTGGGTAATTTAATTTTATGTACAAATTAGTAGGTTCACTTTTTATCAATACAAATTAACGACATAAATTGAAATCTCACGTTTCGTTTATTATTTTAATAGGCATTAATCCCTACCGAGCACTATTAATCATATCTCGTTACTAATTAAGAAACCGTCGAAATTACATGTCGTTATTTTTGAACTTTGTTTCTACCAAATTGAAATAACCGGCCTCAAACATTTTTTTTTATCACGTACCTTTTAAACTTTGAACAGTTTGTTATATTCATAGGAAAAGAGAAAATTAAATATAACATACTTGACTGACCTGATCCTGACTGCTATGCCGGAGATCGTGGGTTCGGTTCCCACCCAGGACAAATGTTTGTGTGATGAGCACGATCATTTGTTCTGTGTCTGGGTGTAATTTATCTATAATATGTATGTAATTAGAATAGTGTCCGACCGAAGGTGCAATTCTGGCCGAAGTCTAAGCCGAAGCCGATTAATCGGTATTCACCAAAACCTTCGGCCGAAGCCGAAGCCGAAACCGAAGGTGTCATTGACCTTGATAAATACGATAGTTACTTTGATCTCAGAATATACTAGATACATATTGTTAGAGCTTTAGAGATTTAGCCCAAACGAGCCGAGTGACCAACATATACAAGTAGGTAATAAAAGTGTTGTCTAAAATAAAACTTTCAAATGTACAATGTTAATTAAATATTTATTTACTTAAAGTACAAATTTTGACAACTAGCAAACCTTCGGCTTCGGCCAAACCTTCGGCAAATTTCTGGCCGAAGCCGAAAATTTGGCCGAAGGTGCTTTTTTGGCCGAAGGTGGCCGAAGCCGAAGCCGAAGCTTCGGTCGGACACTAATTTAGAAATATATAAGTATGTTTATCAGTTGTCTAGTAGGTACTCATAACATTGGCTCTGCTTATCTTAAGACTAGACGGCATTGTGTGATAGTTTCTTCATCCACAGCGTCATTTCAGCCCAAAAACGCGCACTGTTGTATATAGGTTTGTGCCAATGCAGTTGGTCCTCTACAAGATGACCTGGTGAAGGTTGCGGAATCCGATGGATGCAAGACTACAATCTGATTTTAAGGCAATATAAAGGAATATATTTGTCATTGAGAATCGTGTTGTGAGCTATGTTTCGTCAAGTTAACGCCTATGCATAAGTAAGTTGATATTTTAATTTGAGTAATCACGAAATCCGGTTTCATATAATTAGACTCCGCGTTTTGATGGCCATCAATCAGTCTGCGTTACCAGGAAACTGTTCTGTCGGAGTTGAAAGAATGATGGCAGACTCTCCAACAAAGTTTTGCTAGTATATTTTTTAGCGTCAAGTGATGAAACATGCAAAAGTACATAGATTGAATTTGTAAACAAATTTGTCTTAAATATTGCTGTATTATAAATAGAATCCTCGTATTATATATATCCTAATTTAATAGTGGTCAGACTTCGTTATGAACATTTAAATAAAACTGGCCAAGAGCGTGGGCAGGCACGCTCAGTGTACGGTTCCGTTGTTTCCTGTTCGTCACAAATTTTTCACATTGTAACAGAACCCAGTAGTCCATGTAAAAATTAGTAACCCAATTTCCCGAGAGATGGCGTTGTACCCGGTGGTAATTTTGGATTGCGTGAACCGATTTAAATCTTTTTGTATTTTCATTTGAAAGAAGGAAGTAAGTCAAGAATTCGTTTTTTTTTTATTTTATTATTTAATCATCGTAAAAAATCCAGGCCATTCAGTTTTCAATTGAAGATTTTTTGCGAAACACTGATCATAAACTTGATTAGAGCTAGCTAGCTTAGTAAATTATTTCACCGTTATATATTGCGGTGACATGTGTAGGCACATAATAAATTCATTAGCAAATTCCTTATCGTTGTTTTTTATATTATATCTTAAACGAAATATTCTAAAAAATTAATCTCGCATTTATTTTATTTTATATCTTATTAATGGTTTTTTTATGGTAGGTAAAAATCATCCAATGACGAGTCCCGCTCTTGGGCGGAGCGGAAAACAAGTGTCAGACTCTTACTGACTAAACAACTTACCCCGTTCCTACATCGCCATACATACCAGGGCCAGAGCCTTCCTTTACAGACACAAACCCGTGGCCCTGATTGGCTTCGACCCTTCTGCAGGGTCCCTACGGTTGCTGACAACTCCTTGAGGCGCGCGGGAACAGTGCGCGCTGTCGACGACTGGGTTTGGTCCGGACGATTACCAGACGACCGGACGGCGAGCTACCCAATGCTCACCGTCCGCAAGCCCGCGCCTATCGTGGCCGGAAGTCAGGATCGGAATCCCGGCTGCGTCTGGGGCGCAAACGCCGTTGCCTTATGCGGTCTGCCTCCTCCTTTGCTAGCATTACTGCTTCGCAGAAGGAGGCGACCGCCTGCCACTCCTCCTCACTCCGAACCATGGCTTCTACCAAGGCCCGGCGCGAGAGATCGCCGCCACCGATCGCTCCCACGACGACACAGCGATGCTCTGCCCAAGCGGCCCCTCAACCGTGTGCTCCACAGTGTCCTCCGGGCGGTCCACACAGTGGCGACACCCGGGCGTCTCTTCCGCACGAATCCGATGCAGGTACCTCCCGAACTTACCATGTCCGGTGAGGACCTGCGTCATGCGGAAAGTGAGAACGCCGTGAGTTCTTTCCAGAATCTTATTAATGGTTAACGAAATATTGTTAAATATTCCATTCCATCTATAATAATAGATTGAGAGACCATTGCTAACACTGCTTTCTTAATTTTAGTTGAATTTGCGAAGAAGATGATTTGAGTATTAAACTTAAAAACATTAATCTCCGTATTTTTACTACGTAGTAGTAATAACAACCATTTAAACATATTTCAGTACATTCCTACTATTCATAATATATTACAAGCAATCAGAGATACCCTAACATGAAATCTTGTATCTATGACGAATCGGGTATGAGAAACGGATAGATTTATACAGCTTGTATAGCTCCGTCTCTCTCTCTCATACCGGAATTATGATGATTTTATGATATTATGGTAAGTCCTCTGAACGCTAAAGTAATAATGTAGGTCAGAGGGACATCTATAAGCAAACAGTGCTGAAGCAAAACTTTACGTATAAACTTTTCACGGACCATTTAATAATTGTTCAGTATTTCCCCTAGTAATTACGAATTGCTATAAACAAGGAAGGACCACAAAACTATTACTTATTTAAAGGAAAAAGTGTTCTACTATATCTAACCGTCTTTTTAGACCTCAAAAAGGCATTTCAAATTATCGTCTCCGCACCAATCCTCAACACCACTCAATTTGTAGAAACATTGAAATGATAACTATGTAGTAAGTCCTCCTTGTTGGTTGATTTTTCATTTCACCATGTAAAAGTATACTATGTATATATGTTAGTCAATCACGCCTCGAGGATCAAACATATGGTTGGAAAAAATAATTGTGACACGGAGTACACCTTTTTTACGCGGGAAATCTTTAAATGACATCTCCCGCTCAAGGTGAAGTGAGCGTTAGTGCTTGATCGACCCGCGATTGGTCCTGAATGGACGATAAGCTACCCCTTGCTCGCCGTCTGAAATCGCCTTACAATATCTGATGCTTCGGACCTAGGCAGGCAGGAATTGAGGCGTTAAGTTGGTCTCCGCCTCACGCTTTCGGCATTTTTTATAAGGCTGAAAGATTTGATTTTCTTTGAAAATTTTTCCCGGGTACATGAAAAAAAATTAGTATCTTTAGGAACGTTATACTAAACACTCCCGTGGGAAACCGACTAACACGCGGCTGAAACCGCTAGCAAAACTTTGTAAAACAAAAAGCGAAAAAAAAAGTTGTGCCAAGTAGACACACATAGACTTTGTGACGTGACTCGCATGTTACTGGTACCAATATCTTAAACCAGCCTACAGAGGTTACAGTGACCATAGGTAACGACTGAGGCTCATGGCTGCTCAGTACTGAATATTGATAGAGAAAACCTAGGTTGCCATAATATAAAATCATGCCTGTATTACCTTTTTTTATAGTAGGTAAAAATCATCGGATGACGAATCCCACTCTTAGGCGAAGCGGGAAACAGTGTCAGACTCTTACTGACTAAAGAACCTACCCCGTACCTTCCTTCCCGGAGGACACGGTGGAGCACACGGTGGAGGTGTGCCCTGCTTGGGAAGAGCATCGCCGTGTCCTCGTGGGGGTGATCGGCGGCGGCGACCTCTCGCGCCGGGCCCTGGTTCAGGCCATGGTCCGCAGCGAAGAGGAATGGCAGGCGGTCGCCTCCTTCTGCGAAGCAGTAATGCTCGTAAAGGAGGAGGCCGACCGCATAAGGCAAAGGCAACGGCGGTTCTCGCCGTAGCCGTCGCCGCCGCGATCCTGCCGATATCCGGCCACCGTAGACACTGGCTCGCGGACGGTGAGCAATGGGTAGCTCGCCGTCCGGTCGTCTGGTAAGACCGAGTCCAAGTCGTCAACGGCGCGCACCGTTCCCGCGCGCCTCAAGGATTTGTCAGCAAACTGCAGGGGCCCTTCAGGGTCGAAGCCTCCTGGAGCCTAGAGGGTGGTGGAAAACTGTTACCTCGACTCCAGGAATAAGGCAAGGAAGGTACGGGGTAGGTTTTTTTAGTCAGTAAGAGTCTGACACTGGTCTCCCGCTCCGCCCAAGAGCGGGTTTCGTCATTGGATGATTTTCACCTACCATAAAAAAATAACCCCGTACCTTCCTTGCCTTATTCCCAGAGCCCCGGTGTAACGCTTTCGCACGAACCCTCAGCTCCGGGAGGCTTCGACCCTGTAGGGCCCCTACGATGCCTGTATTACCTAGACTTAGGAAGTGGGGCGTAGCGCGGCGGGTAGGTCAACGAGGTTCGCATATTAGAACACATGGCGTTGTATAGGATCGTTTATGAAGCAGCAATTTAATACGCGTTCGCTTCAAATGCACCCATACGACGGATGATGCGACGACGCACGCTTCGTGTTAGCAAGCAAGTTCCAGCAATTTTCCGTTTACCCTCAAATAGCGATTCTCGCAGTCGGGGCCCGCATCGTTGTACGCGCCAATACGAACATATATACGCACTGCAGCTGCGTAAGGTACTTTTCTGTAAACAATGAAAACGCCCGACGCATCGCGATACGCCTCGGTACGCCTCGCGTAAACGAGCACGACAGCGCAGCGGTAGGAAGTAAAAAAAAATGTTTATTCGTACCTAACTGAATAAAATAGCTATCAAAAATAAATAAAAATAAAATAAAAATACTTTATTGCAATTAAAAAAAAACACACAAAAATAAGATGCTATTTATATATGTGTATCTGTATAGTACACAAATCGAGGAAACTTTTACATAATGTATTCAGTTCTACAATCCAATCCTAATATTTGCTGATTCACAAAATATTGTCCCTTTGGGAGTAAAGAGGGCGAGTATGGGAAACTATTTGACACATAAAATGAGCCCGGTAGGGATTACCTAAAGTGAGATGAGCTTAAAGCTTCGATACTTATTTCAAAGGCTTAAGGACGATAATAGTCCCGCTTAGGGCCTGCCAATCCGCCAGGATTAGTGTTGACAATAAGATATTATCTGAGGTGAAGGGGATGCTGTCATCCTTATAAATGCGATAAAACTGCTTAATCGTGCGTATGCCAACAGGGATCACATATTTTTGTTAATATCTTAGTCTCCTGTTAAGTAATACTGTAATGAAAGTTTGTATATTTGGTTGTAGGTGTGTTGATCAATCACACATACACGGTTGATCAGATAAGTACATGATATTGGACTAGTGGTAGATGATGGAAGGAAGAAATATTATTTGAAAACTATAATATGTTCTCCATGTGTTGAGAGGCACAGATTACCTTTCATGTATAAGGTCGTGGGTGAGAAACCAGGCTAGTACCGATGTGTATTTTTCAAATACGAATTCTCAAGTTCTTCGGGCATATCACCCGTAACGAGGACTCAATGGAGTGATTGGTAGTACAAGGGAAATTCGAGAGCAAAAGATCACTTGGACGCTCTTTGCATTGCAGCGTCAATGAAAACTTCCAAGCCGTTAAACACAGAACTTCATGGCGTCGCATCGCGAGAGAGGCGGTGGCGCAGGACTCGACCGACACATGATCACAACCACTCTGTCAAGAGTGCACGACTAAGAAGAGAGAGATTCTATTCCTAGGAGTATCGTGTCACCCTGTAATTGGGATGTGGAGGTCTGGTTGTCAGTCGCTCCATGTAAAACATGGGTATGGCAGCTGCCTCCGTAGACAAAAAGTCGACCCCAAGTTAGTTGGGGGAAGGGGGAAACTGCGAGACGAAAATAAACACCTTATTAGTATGATAATATAGCCCACTCATTTAAGATTTGATCTGTGGAAAAAATCCCAGTGAGCTGAATTTTTGTATACACCTCTATTATGGCGTTGTTATTAAAATGTAAAAAAAACGACATTGATTTTTTGGTGGCAAGAATTATAGAGGTCAAAAGGTCATGAAAATCAGTTTTTTCCAAATATCTAGCGATTTATTGCTCAAAGGTCATTACAAAATTGTTCGTCATGAAATTATCTACAAATCTGTTAAATTAACCGTTTTTGGAGTAGAACGCCGAGAAAGCGACTTGGCGATTGTAATATTAACGAATGGTTTCGAGAAAAGAATGGTACGACCGTGCCCGTTTTGCTTGAGTCTTGGCTGTGGCACTGCCGTTCCCTCAGATATGACAATATACTCATTTTCTGACCACCATCGAGGTAGAATGCAAGGCACTTTTTTCACTCTGGATGCAAAAGCTGGTTGTTAATAACATAAGATTATCAATTGTCAATTTTTTTTTGACAATATTTATAAATTCGCACGTGTACCGCTTTTATTTTTCTCGTCACCTACGCATAAATTCGTAATATATTTTTTGTGTAACATTGTAATGCGAAAATATAAAATAAATATTATACATCCATCATATTTGATTGACTTCTTTGAGAGATTATTTATGAGTTTACATAATGCAAAAATTTTGAAAGTGTTTCACGAATTCTACAACGCGAAAACGAGCTTTTTTGAAAAAATGCACTTTTTGCCTTACGACCTTTTGCGGTATCGGTTTGTTTTTAGCTCCAGGAACATTTGTTAATACCTATCACAGGAAATATTTCCCCCGCCGCCGCCTCGTTTCCGATCCCGATTCCGGCCCACATAGGCGTGGGATCGCGTCCGGCGATCAATGTGTAGCTCGCTGTCCGACCGTCCGGCAACCGTCCGGACCAAGTCCAAATCGTCGACGGCGCGTAAGCTCCCGCGTGCCCTAATGAGTTGTCAGCAAACAGGGCCGAAACCTCCTTGGGCCCAGGCTAACGTGAAACTGAACATCAGAGACCTGGATCAAAGGCAAATAAGGAACGGGATTGGTTTTTACTCTATGAAAGTTTGACACTATCTCCCGCTCCGCCCAAGGACTTGACTTGTCGTCGATCGTAGGGACTCTGCAAGTTTCGAAGCCTACTGGGGCCCGGGGTCTCTTTCTGAAAGGAAGGCTTGGCCCCAGTGCGAAGGGCAAAGAAGGAACGTTGTGGGGTGTTTAGTCTGTAAGAGACTTTCACTGTTTTCCGCTCCACCCAAGAGCGGGATTTTTCATTGTTGATTTTTGCCCAGCATGGAAAAAAGTGGTCATTGGATGAATTTTTCTGCCATAAAAAAGAAATCACAGGAAATCTGTTCCTACCCACACAAACAGGTTTCGTTAAATTGTCAAGGTACATTGACCTTATTATTATGTCTGGCGGTGGTATCGGTGATCAGGGAGATGTCTGATCCAAGTTACCTTTAACCTCTAGTTAATTAGATTCGATTCGATCCCAAACATTACTTCATGTTACTTTCATTAAGTGCGGCAATTTCGACGACTGAAATCCAATGAGTATCAGTAATGAAAACGTAGATTTAAAGTACTGGTTTCATTTAATAGAAAATAACGTTTATTTGTTGGGAACACGATTTTACGACGTTATATATTAGAGTTTTTTTATGGTAGGTAAAAATCATCCGATGACAAATCCCATGTCAACATTTATTTTTATGGTTTTCTGATAGAACAGAACTCCTCAAAGAATTGTCAGCAAACCGTTAGGACCCTGCAGAAGGGTCGAAACCAACTGGGCCCAAGGGTCTGTATCTGAAAGAAAGTCTCTGGCCCTGGTATAATGGCAATGTAGGAACGGCGTGGGTTATTTTGGCAGTAAAAGTCTCACACTATTTCCCGCTCCACCCAATTGCGGGATTTGACATTAGATGATTTTTCTCACCATAAAAAAAAAACATCTTTAGGTTGCACACGTGCCAAAGAGTTAACGAAATTTCCCACCCCCACTCTTCCTCATACGAATATTTGAAATGTTAATAGCTGCTCCATTAAATAACCAATTTTTATGCTATTTTTAGATCAACATTACATCCAAAAAACCAACAGGAAAAAACCCAATTGCCAAGAAAGCGGTATTTTTTTTTGTGTATAATTGGAGTTTCTTGCCCTATACGCAAGGTTTAGCTCTGTAAGAAATTATCCGTAAGGATCTCATTCCAGTTTAATATTGGAAAGCTGGTGTCAATTTATCCGCCTGAATCGACCGTAAATTATGGATAGGAATCTTCTATCCTCAGCCGGATATCATTTTAGAGCTAAAATTTGTTTTTTTTTCTAAACCAGTCTTTTACTTAATTTGTTTTTTAGCTGTGACCATCCATCTAATCTGTGATTTAGTCGACCACCTGTGGGTAAAGGTAACTTCTAGTTTTTTCTTTAAGAAGTATTAGACGTTTCTCACAAAGCTACAAATGATAAGATTTATAATAAACATATTGTCATATAGAACAGTTATGCATCTAATTAGTTCATGAATTTGCTAAATAAAATTATTAAAAATTATTTGCATTAAAATTGTCATGTTTTTCCTAATATATTTTATCAGGAACAACATAATAATTTTAATAAACTTCGCACGGTTGCAGGGGTGATATTTCATTTATATTATCATCATTACATAGTATAAAACAAAGTTGCTTAGACCCTATGTATGCTTAGATCTTTAAAAGTACGCAAAAGGTTTTTGATGCGGTTTTTTTTAATAGATAGAGTGATCCAAGAGAAAGGTTTATGTGCATAATACATGCATAATATACTCAATATAAGTACCCGTGCGAAGCTGGGGTGGGTCGCTAGTATTATATATATAACTTTCCTCTTGAATCACTCTATCTATAAAATAAAAACCGTATCATAATCCGTTATGTAGTTATAAAGATCTAAGCATACATAGGGACAGACGGCAGGAACCGACTTTATTTTATGCTATGTAGCACTAATGATAAATTTATGGATAGTTAGGAGTTATGATTTTAATGTAAAAAAACTGAAATCTATGAGCTCAAAGTACCCTCACTGATAGCGATTTTGTAGTACTTAGATTATATAAGTTTAAGATAGTAAAACAATACAAATTAACATTTTGAATACCGTAAGTAGAGACATAATATAAACACAATAGATGTGCGAAAGCCGTTCGTTCGGGCTCAAGAGTTTAATGTAGGATTAGTTTTATTGCTACAATCAAATCGTAACCTAGAGTATTGACGTTACTATCATTTCCAATCATTCTTTCACGAAGTAGAACTAGAAAAGAAAATCCTTACAAAGTTTGAATAAAACATTAGGTTAGAACAACCTTGACCGATGTTGTGCGGAACCAATTTGTCGTGATGGGGGAGCCATCAAATGTTATACCGTTCCAAAGATATTCTGCCAAATTCTTCACTTCTTTATTTTAGTGGACCTAGGTTGGATCGGTTTTATTATTTTACTACGGATTCCATTTTATGTCATCTTCACGTGATCGGTTGTAGAATAAACCAGCCATGTATATCAAAAGAATAGTTCGATGTTGGCTATCTATATTCATATTATAAAGAAGAGTGATTTGTATTTTATTTTATAATGCTAAGTAAAATCAATCCAGTACTTTTTAAGTTTGTTACCCAAAAAACTTGTAAAATGATTTTATTTTACTAAGAATAATCATCTGATGACATCTCCCGCCCTTGGGCGGAACAGGAGATAGAGTCAGACTTTTACTGACTAAAGAACCACTCCTGTTTCTTCGTTGCCTTTCATAGCAGGGCTGAATCACCCTTGGCCCCTGTAATCTTCGACCCTTTCGGGCTCCGGTCGGTTTGCTGACATCTCCTTGAGGAGCGCATGAAATAATACGCACGGGGGCCAGGTTTTTTTTATGGTAGGTAAAAATCATCGAATGACGAATCCCACTCTTGGGCGGAGCGGGATACAGTGTCAGACTCTTACTGACTAAAGGACCTACCCCGTTCCTTTCGTACGCGCCCAGGCCAGGAACTAGAGCGATTTTTTTTTCACAAGTACTAGTAGAAAGCTACTTTATCAGCTATAAGGCAAATAGATATATTTTCTACGTCCACGCGGGTGAAGCCGCAGGCAAAAGTTAGTAAGTATATTGAAAGAGACGTAAAAATAGAATGAAAAAAAATACAGCTATAAATTTTCAAGACCAAAAGTGCCTTAATCAGTACGAAAGGCTGAAAGCTTTTGATAAGCCTAGGACTAAGGTCTAAGAGAATATTAGGAATATATCTAGGATAAAGCGTACGGTTTAATCTAGTGTAAGTTATACGAGAAAATAAACACTATTCAACACTGTAATTAAATTTTAATGGAGATGATAAAGATGAGTATTTTATTTGTTTCTATTTGATATAAACTAGTGCTTGACTGTGATCTCACCTGATGGTAAGCAGTGATGCAATCGTTGATGGTGAGGCGCACTAATTTATTAAAAGCCTTTTCACTATAACCTCGAAGACGCCTAAATTATAATTGGATGGGAAGACAGTAGTAGGGAAACTTTTCCAGTCCCTAAATATACGCGTTGTAAACGACGAGGCACAACGTCGGACTAGTCCGGACCGTAGATGTCTCAACAATGTAAGGGTGGATATTTGCCGTACGCCGGGTTGTCCGATGGTAAAATTGAGAGTTGATTAAGTGTGTCACGTAGCTGTAACACTTGGGTGTCTCTCTGTATTGTTTCTCTGTATCTTGCGTTTTTCTGAATTGCCTTTTATTCATCATAATCATCTTCCTGCTCCTTGCCCATGTTATTTGGTGTCGGCACAACACGTTTTCTCCTTTTATTCTGCCATGTCACTCGTCATACTCTAATTATGAAAGCAATTTTAAAATAATATCTGATTTAATTTATATTATTTCGTATTCGGTTTCGAATAATGAAAGAAATTGCAAAGATTTAGATTTAAAATTAAACAGTTACATAATTTTTGATTTAATTTAACAGCTGGTTAAAATGAAAGGCGACAGAAAACTTATTTAGAAACCCGATCAGTGTTCATAGTAAGAATTAAATACAAAAACATAGTACTAAGGTAAGTTAAAACTTTGTATTTTGTTGAATAGTAAGTTATCAATAAAATCTCTTTGGTAACTAGAATGGTTTAATTTAATTAATACAAATAGAATTTATTAAAACTAGCTTCTACCAGCGGATTTGCTCGTATTTATGTAGACAATTATCCCAAGCTGACATACTCCTGGGATACCAAGTATACTATGTACGTTAGTAATTTACTGCGTACGTCGAATAACTAGAACAATATGCGGTCTTCCCATCGGATTATATATTAGGTATCTTCATAGCTAGAGTCAATATGCCTTTTATAAACTAGTGCGCTTAACTAACAACGATTGCATCACTGCTTACCATAAGGTGGGATCGCAGTCAAGCACTAGTTTATTTTATATTAATAAAAATAAGAAATGTCCTGTTTTAGAAAATGGTCTACCTGCGTGGCATATTTTATCCAAATCCGTTCTGCCGTTTCATCGTGAAAGAGTAATAAACATGTAAATTCTTTAAAATAATGGTGTGACTAGGGACTTCCTTCGTGGCAGTAGAAAACAAAATATACCAAAAGAACAAATCTGATGGTTTATATTCATCATCATCAGCCTTTTTTAATATTCCCACTGCTATGACATAGGTCTCCCTTCCAGTAGAGGGAATGGCCTATAACCCACCACATGGGCTCAGTGCGCATGTGCGAATGTGTCATCAATCGTAATTAATTTAGGTCAAAAATTGTTACTCGTATTACAAATCTATACTTTTGCAACGACTTTACATTTCATCTATAATTAGACTTTAGGTGTCAGACGACTGATTTAATTTGATAATTACTTATTGATCTTACGTAAGTTTTATCTTGACAGGCTGATTAGCATTAACTATTTAGTTAATCCCGTTACAAAGTCAATGTTATATGTTGATTTAACCAGAAGGTTTGATTTACATTTGCATTTATATCTACACTAATATAATAAAGAGGTAAAGTTTGTTTTTTGTTTGTAGGAGGTAATCTCTGGAACTACTGGTCCGATTGTAAAAATTTTTGCAACAACAGAAAGCTGCTTTGCTCGTGAGTGACATAGGCTAGACATAGGTATTTTATGTACGCGGGAAAAAGCTAGTTTATAATATAACAGTGTAAGTAACGAAAAAGTAGTCTTAACCTCGATTTTTACAATAGTATGTGTAAATAAAAAGTAGTAAATTCGATTTTTTACAAGCTTTTATTTGTTTTAAGTTTCACCTGTCTCGATATTTGTGATCAAATCTTGCGAATTTTTTAGCCACTTCCCGTTTACCGATTGAGCTGAAAGTGTGCATGCATGTATCAATGACATGACAATGCAAAATTATTATGTCGTAGAGTTGATTTGAACAGGAAGGTAGCCAAAGGAACTCTGTAATTAATCGATAATCGAATCGAGTTTGGGCTCGTGTGACGAGTCTTGACGAGTTTTAATAATTATGCAGGTATATACCACGCTATAAAAATTTGTTATAAAAAAATAACTTCATTGAAAACTTGCTAACTGTTAAACACGATAAAACTGGTATCGATTTAAAGATTTTTTCAAGTTGATAATAAAATTTGATGGTCTAGTCGTTAAGATGATTTGGTCCCTGTGAGGGATTGGGGCAAAACAAGATGTGATTTATTTTTTAAATTCAGTTAGGGGAGGATGTCATATTAAAGGTTTGGACCCTTTTCTCTCTGTGTTTGATTTTATTTTGTCACAATACTAAAACATTTTAGTTCGGTTTAACTTTATTATCAAAATGTAAGAATTTGCATCATTAATGACTGTAGGAGAAAAGGTATGCCATTCAAATATGTATACTCATTAAAATATGGAATAAATATTATATATCCGAACTGATAAATTGATCGAACTTGGAATGTGAAAATACATGAATGATAAAGAAGCTAATTTAGTAAAACGGTTATTGATAACACTAATATTGTTTCAATTCGAAAAGAAAACCTGGTCCAGAACAAGGCAAAGAAGGCCGGACGCAACACGCCTTTGTCCAGTTATTGCTTTTCTACCTAAAAATAAAACCTAAAAAAAAAACGCATTGCAAAAAAGCACCCAATATCATCATATACGTACATAAAGCGGCTCTGCGAATAAGACAATGGAGGAACGGGGTAGGTTGTTTAGTCAGTAAGAGTCTGACATTGTTTGCCGCTCCGCCTACGAGCGGGATTTTTACCTACCATAAAAAAAAACCATTATCATCATCATCATTTCAGCCGAAAGACGTCCACTGTCGGACATAGGCCTCCCCCAATTGTCACCTAATATCGTATGGCTATAATTCACCTACCGACCGTTAGAAAGGATGAAGTAATGTCTTTAGCTATCTTTATAAGGTTCTTCCCACCTTAAGGCGGAAGAGAGCTATCAACGATAAATAAGGGGCTAAAGGGCTTGCCAAAACACGTTAAGGTTTCATGGTAAAATATTATATGGATAAAGAGTTTTGAAGTAACACGTGAGGGACCCGTAGAAACCATTTTGCTGTTTATTTTAGTGACCAATGTTTATCTTTATATAACTAGCGACCCGCCCCAGTTTTGCACGGGTCTGGGCCAAGGGTTGATGCGAAAGCGTAACACCTTATTGTGAAATAAAGAAAGAAAGAAAAAAAAATTAATCGTATCTCAAACATACAGTAGAAATTTAAGAAATATATAAGTATAGCATTCAAATCTGCTCTGGTCAATTTCTAATTTCGTGGGGTCGTCCAGCGACTCTGGGGGACGCCTCGCGCCTGTTTCGATAAACAAATTAAAACAAAATAATCACCCGTGACCGTGACGATAAGGAAGGAATAAAAAAGCCCTTGTTGTGATAAACTCAAAAAAGCACTTGGGTGATATACATGCTATATTGAACCTAATAGGAGTGCGATAAGAGGCAGTTTTCAAGTAAGTGTATTGAAAAATATATTATGCATGTATATACATTTTAACCTTCCTCTTTAATCACTAGACCATAGTGTTATAGTGTATAGTGTGCCCAAGAGTGTGCGGGATTCGTCATTTGATGATTTTTCCCAACATAAAAAAGACCATAGTGTTATATTTCGTCTTTATATACAAATAGTTAAATCAATTTTAATGGATTTGGAAAATAATCAAGTTGTATTATGGAAAAGGATTTCAGATACTCTTTTTTTTAATAATGTACCAAGCATTTATTCAGTTTAATTCAAATGTTACAAAGATAACAACAATCGTACTATAAAAAAATGTTTTCAAAACTTTTTTTTATCTATAAGTTACCGGTTTTTGGTTTTGCAGCAGGGCAGTATAATGAGGGTTGGCCTGAGTGGACCAATGCTGAATGCGCACTGGGCCCGCGTGGTGGATTACGGCCCATTATTTCTCCTAGAGAGGAGGCCTGTGTCCCAGCAGTAGGAACATTAAAAAGACTGATTTTGAGTATAATGCGCATTAAAATTAATTTTAATTTTATCTACATTTATACGGCTGTTGTCATTGATACAACAATTATTAAACAGTAGTATTAGTGTATCTGCTTTTAGCTTGTGCCTAAACTAATTACAGACGCACGGATCGAACTCCAAGGCTAATCAATGCTTACTGATATCAGGAAATCTAACATTCTGACGTCAGTCTTACCTAGGGGTATCGTGTTACCCTATTATTGAGTTGTGGAGGTCAGATATTAGGCTTAATGAAAAAGAAACTGGTTTTTAGCTGCATACTGTTAGTTCGGAAACCGATCTCAACAAAATCATTACATAGTATAAAACAAAGTTGCTTCTCGCTATCCTACCTAAATTTTTCTTTTCTTCATTCTATCCTATGTAAAGCGTAGTTTTAAAGATTTAAGCATACATAGATGCTTAAATCTTTAAAACTACGCTTTACAGATTTTGATGTTTTTTTTTAATAGATAGAGTGATTCAAGAGGAAGGTTTATATGTATAATACATGTATAATATATGTTAGAATTGTAAACCTTTGTACACATAAAATAAACCTACTACTGCCATATATAAATTATTATCGACAAGTATATGTTATGTCATCTTTTGATCAAATAAAGAACAGTCGTGTCACTGCATTCGAATAAACTGCCGTTTTATTAGGTTATGGGCCCAGTATGTCTTATAGTTAAATTTTAAGTATATTTTCTGCTTTTATTTAGCTTAGGCGCGGTATGTAATATAAAATAAAGAACAGTCGTGTCACTGCATTCGAATAATTTGCCGTTTTATTAATATATTTAATACCAGCATTGCACCCGAGCGAAGCTGGGGTGGGTCGCTAGTATTTAATTAATCTGCTTTTTATGTAATAAGGGTTGCGCAATCGGTTTTGTTAGACCTTGGGAACTGTACGCGTAGCTTAGGAGTGAAATTCTATACCAGTATCTTATATTTCCTGATAGCTTGTAGCTATTAGGAAACAAACATAAGTGTCTTTTAGTAAAGAGTGAGTAATACAATAGGTGCGTTACATCTAGACAAGCGTGCTTTATTGTTAACATAAATCATCGCTTACCATCAGGTGAGTCAAACACGAGCATATAAAAATGTGTCATAAATATTGGTTAATCTTTAAAAAATAGAGCTAGATAGTGGTGCACTAATATATTCTACAATAGTGTCCATTGTTAAACTAGGTAAAATTAGTTTTCAGCACATGCCGCCATACCCTACGGTAAAATGAGTTAGGACCACTAATTTTGGTAAATCATAAATTTTGGTAAGTATCTTAACATTATAGCCACAATTTTATTATAAACATGACTACATTGTGTGACTCTCAAATGTGGATTAATTAATATTATAATAAAGGTAAAGTTAGTTTTCTTTTGTATGTACTATTAAAGATAAAAGTAATTTCAACACACAAATCTTTTCATTACAACTTATAAAATTTTAACAGTATGACACACACTGAAAAAGGCGCGTAATTCTATATTTGAAAATTGTCACAGAGGCTAGTGCGGGGCGATAGGACGCGGTGTCGTAGAGATGTTCCCACTTATCGAGATTTTAGTCTAACAGTACATAGGAAGTAATCACTAAAAATACTCCGGTATCAAAAAAGTTTTATGTACGCGGACGAAATTTTTGTGCCGCTGTTAAAAGCTGGGCTTGAATATAAGAGACAAAAAAGTCGCCCGAATCTGCTTTTAAAATGATATGTTGTTAAACTGGTAGGTATGGAGTCAAGGGCGTTTAGTAGTTAACTTTTATGGTTAAAACAGCCAAAAGTTAAACTGATAGTTATGGAGACACAGTGTTTAACTCTGTCTCCATACATCACTATAAAATTGACTTGGAATAAAAAAAGTTACCACATTAAAAACAGGGAATTTTAAAATTTAAATTGCTAACTAGTTTGCGCCTCGAAATATTCGTATTTATTTCGCTTACGAACCTTACTTTTTGTTCGATCGAAGTCTTGATAGTATTTATGCGAAGATTGGGTATTTCCCGCCAAGCCCAGGGTAAACCCAAGTTACACTAAGATGAGTGAACTATTTATAGCAGTCATTTAATTAGCAGGTTACTTAGTGTAAAACTGCCCCAACAAGCTGTTCTTTTATTTGTATAGTCAACAGCGTCAGCATAGGTATTTATTCTTAGTATAATATATACAGGCTTATGAATGGAAAATTTTATAAAATTCTATCCTAGATAGAGACTTGAACATGATTGCTGCAAACATTATGTAGTTTTCTCATCTCTTTGAAGAAGTTCTAACGCACTTCTACCATGCAATCTGTGTTTGAATTGCTTCTTTTTCTAATCTAACATAGACATAATATTGTTTATGTTCAGTCAGGTATCTTACTAATATTATAAATGCGAAAGTTACGATGTTTGGATGTTTGTTACTCAATCACGCCAAAACGGCTGGACGGATCTGGATGAAATTTGGCACAGGCATAGGATACACTCAGGAATAGGACATAGGCTACTTTTTATCCCGGAAACCCCAAGCTCAACCCCAATACCACGCGGGCGAAGCCGCGGGCAAAAGCTAGTATGATATATACCTAATAATAATTTCTCAACTATCACACAACGAAGAATGTGTGTGTTTGAATGAGATGTCTCTCTGTCACTCAAAGGTTTGCTAGCAGAAAACTCATTGTTGAGTAAAGTTCGCCTTCGTACATCAATTGTCGAAAAAATGTGTAACTGTAAGTTTGTTTGTGTACAATAAAAAATTAAAAACTATCACACAACGTCGTCTAGTCCCAAGCTAAGCAGAGCTTGTGTTATAGGTACTAGACAACTGTTAAATATACTTTTATATTTTTAAATACATACATATTATAGATAAATTACACTCAGACACAGAACAAAGATCGTGGTCATCACACCAACATTTGTCTTGGGTGGTATTCGACCTCCGGCATAGCAGTTGGGGTCACGAACTACTAGACTGACAGGTCAGTCGAGATATATGAGATGAGAATATCTCTAAAAATAGTTCGGTCTCGGTTAAATTGATTAAAAACACGTTGAAATACCTATCAATTTATTTTTAGTTCTTGCGGGCAATCATTTTAGTCGTTTGACATCGGCCATCGCTACTAAGATGCGGTATTCAAATTAAAGTCGGACTATTACATGTTTGTCTGTATTATATAATCAATGGTATGTTTTACACGTTCAGTATGGAACGAGGTTTAATATGCCTCGTATATGTCTTCCTTGCGGTTTTTTTTAAGGTGGGAAAAATCATCAAATTACGAATTCTTTGGGCAGAGCAAAAGACAGTGTCAGACTTCTACTGACTAAACGCCCCATCGTTCCTTCTTGCCTCTGTTCCAGGGCCCCGGTGTTCCGCTCTCGCATCAACCCTATATCTTCCTTGCGGAGCGGCTAAGAAAAAAGTCTTTATTTTATTTATTTAACAATTCATGTACATACTAAATAAGAAAAGAAAAGAAGACGGAAATAAAAAAATAGGTACATACCTACGAAAGGAGAGTTGGAAAAATAGAGTTGCAGCAAAAATAAATTTCAACAAATAATGTTAACAGTAAACAACAAATTGTTATTGTTGTTAACAACTCTGTTATTGACATTTATTTTTCAATACACTTACTCGAAAACTGCCTCTTATCGCATTCCTATTAGGTTCAATATAGCATGAATATCATATATCACCCAAGTGCTTTTTTGAGTTTATCACAACAAGGGCTTTTTTATTCCTTCTTTATCGTCACGGTAATGGGTGCTTATTATTTTTTTCTTAGTTTATCGAATCAGGCGCGAGGCGTCCCTACGAGTCGCTGGACGTCCCCCACGAAATTAGAACCAAACTGTTCAGAGCAGATTTGAATGCATTTATTATTATACATATTTCTACTGTATGTTTGAGATACGATTAAACATTTTTCTTTCTTTCCTTATTTCACAAGTCGTAAGTGTATTGAAAAACGTCGTTTGACACACGTGCAGATTTGTCATTGCAGCCCTCGGCTCCATTACACAATCGCCTGCGGCTCGTGAGAATTTCGCCTCGGACGCAATGACAAACTTCCTGCACTTGTATCAAAATGTACTATTTTTAAACCATTTGGTTTTGTACGAGTACACAAAAGTTAAATTTTGCCGAGGCTAACTTCAGGCTCGTCAAATTATAACGATCGTGCTGTACCTACCCACATTTTCGAACATGCCAAAATGCTTATTTTACTTTCTAAACCAAACAAATATCTAAGTAGCACGTGTTATCAGCACGAGGGTCGAAGTGTGCAGTTTACTGTAGAACTAATTATGACGTCATTACCGTTTCATAACCGAACCTATCATTTTTTATTGCTCTACTACAAAGGGATATTAAAATAGAAAATCATTTGAAAACAATGGAATCGTAATCATTACGTAGTATAAAACAAAGTCGCTGTCTGTCCCTATGTATGCTTAAATCTTGAAAACTACGCAACGGCTTTTGATGCGGTTTTTTTAATAGATAGAGTGATTCAAGAGGAAAGTTTATATGTATAACGAGCGACCCGCCCCAACTTCGTACGGGTACTAATATTGAATTTATTATGCATGTATTATACACATAATCCTTCCACTTCAATCAGTTTATCTATTAAAAAAAAAACGCATCAAAATCCGTTGCGTGTTACTAATAAACTATTATTTATATATAATTGGTTCCATGCGAGTCGAACGCAGCCACAAGCAAAGTTATTCATATTTTCTTGACACCTTCATGTGTCAACGGAACTATAGAGAGATAAACAACTAATTCATATTATATATATTCGTATAATGTTTACTTTTGAATAGATTACAATAATTAAAAACAAATCAAAGACAAATCTCGAGAGTTTAACATATTTCCGTATTGTGAAACTGGATTTTTGTTTATCGCCTACATTATAGCTTAAAATTTTTACATATTTAATCAAAGAAAAATAAGTTAGAATTAAATAATAAAGTAACCTTAAAACTACATTATACACATAAATAAAAATATAAAAACCTTTAACTTAATTAAAAGGACCTTATCTACTAAGGCGTCAAAAAACTGTATTATGCGTTCCAAATAAGAACAGGAAAACCTCGATCTGTCAAATGTTGAGTGAAAAGTACGGTTTGCAAAAAAATCTTATTTGCGTATCAATAAAAAGTTTTTTTTTTATTTTTATTACAAAATTTTAGTCAATTCTAGTTGGAAGTAAAAACGTTAGGGTTTAATATAAATTTGCCAAATATATTGTTTTAAGTCATAAATAGTTTACAAGAAAAACTATTTTTTTTCTTATTTTCATTGTTAGAAACAATTCGCCTTTTTTTCTATTTACCACTACTCAGACACATCACACAGTGAAACAGAGATAAACAAAATTGAAAAACTGTATTCTGATTAAACTTTTTTCATTCACGATTCATACGTAAATTATTTTTTTTAAACGTCTTTTTTTGTTCACTCTACCTAATTTCTTCGATTTGACAGTTCGACGTGACGTCAAAACATTGCCATCGATCCTATTCTCATTTGGAACGGATTGTACCTAGCTTTGTGTAAAATTTTATTATTATTAATGAAATGTGACTCCGAAACGTATTCGCTTACAATTACTCTCATCTAAAAGGGCAAAAGAAAGCATTATGCTTGAAGTTGCCTTTCATGATCACATCAAAAAATAACATATCTGCAGAAGAACGAAGGTTACCGATGTAGCCCGAAGAATGCCGAATTTAAGAGGCAGTGGAAGACAGGCTCGTAGAAAAGATGGTGGATGGGAACGAAAGATTCTCGAATGGCGACGATATACTGGAGGGTTGCAAAGCCTTCTACAAGGTGGACCGATGATCTAGTGAGGGTCGCGGGAATTCGATGGATTTTTTTATTGTGGGAAAAATCATCAAATGACGAATCTCGCCCATGGGTGGACCGGGATAATGTCAGACTTTTACTGACTAAACGACCTACCGTCCCTTCTTACCTTAGTTTCAAACCCGGCGTTCCATTTTCTTGATGAAAACCTTGGCCCCAGATGGCTTCGACTCTGCTGGGCCCCTACAGTTGCTGACAACTAATTGAGGCGCGCAGAAGCACTGCGAGCCGTAGGAATTCGATGGATGCGATACTAGGGGAGGCCTATGTACAAAAGGGGACGTCTTTCGGCTGAAATGATAATAATTAACTAGCCCGTACTTGATATTGGCTTGACCAATACTAGTGAGTGAGGTGAGGCATTGTCCTCAACATAACTTTTTTTTTAAAACTATTTCGACGATGTTTCTCTGTAGGTAATTTATGATTCTCATAATGTAACGTTATGAAAACTGGACCGTGCCCAAAAGTGAAAGTTTTGACAAGGGTACAGTATGTATGTGCAATAATTCAGACACATGTAATTAACAAGTTTTGAAAGGGACACCGAATTATTGTGTATATGCCTTGTGCCCTACGGAATACCCTGCCGACAAAAATTACAAACGCTGTTCTAAGTTTCATCCCTTATTATTTTAACCCCTTTAAGATGCTAACTTTTGTTGTGTAAGTTATACGGAACTGTTATACACCGTGAAATTTAAATGGTTGTTTTCCCGCGGCAGAATGACTTGCCATAAGGAGTACTTTTGAAGCATACAGTAAAAATAAAAAAATAAAAAGTTTTTTTTTTTATAAATAATTATTAAAAATATTCATCAACTCAAAAAAGCGAAAACAATAGTAACATTAGACGTAATTTGTAGGTACTACTAGAGTCGCATGAGCAGCACGCTGTCAAAGGAAACCGATTCATTAAATATTTAAACCAAAATAAGCTCTCGCACGTTGTGATACGTCATAATTAGCTTGCACTCTACAGGCTCATTTTTTGTTTTTAATATTTAATTTTTTATCAAACGTTTGTATTACCAAGACACAACCATTTCGCTGAGGGAAAACAACCATTAAAATTTCACGGTGTATTAAACTTCATGCTTCTATATCCAGCGTAAGTTTTATGATGTGAGTGGTACAGTTCGGGAGTCGGATCTTGGCAAGTTTGAAGTTAGTCTCTGCGAATTTTAGGTTGAACTTGTACAAAAATAAATGATTTAAGCAAATAACTGCAATTTACAGTTGTTATTGCTGTTAAAAACTATATTAGTTGGCTGTGATATATTTTTTCATTTCAACCCTAGTGTGTGATATATTGTTTAACAGGTATTTAAAATTGAATAGGGGTTAACTAAAATATTTTTAATATTTTTTTTTCTAGATTTTAACTTTTAACCTTTAATTTTTACCTTTAAAGTTTTCTTTCAAATAAAAAAAAATATTATAATCGGTTCACGCAATCCGAAATTACTGCCGAAAACCCAACATACATAACTCGTCTAGTTTGTATCTTCTTTCCTGAGAGAATATGGCGCTGTACTTTGGGCTATTTTGCGCTAAGAGTTCTGTTGCATTGTGAGAAATTTGTGACGGACGGATAACTACGAAACCCTATACTGAGCGTGGACCGACACGCTCTTGGCCGGTTTTATTTTGTCTATCCTTGCATGCGCTATGCAAGTGCAACAAAGAACAACTCCTAGTTTTGTGGGAAGCTAATACAAGAATGAAAACAAAAATCTATAAACAAAGTTATTAATACACAACGATTGGTTGTTTTATTATTTTTATTCTTATCTAAGACTAGTATTTACTATGCATATTTTTTATTTCTACATGAATACAATAAAACTATGAATAGTTTATATTTTTTACAGATGATTAGTCTCATCGGTATTTAAGAATTAAAATTTCCATGCTGCTAATGTCAAAGTTAAGAAACCTAAGATTTCTGACATTTATTTTTTAAGAGTTTATGTATGTACTAGTAAATAACATAGTACTAGGGTAGATTTAATGCCTTAGGCATTTTCAACCAGTCGATTTTATTGAGCTTAAGTAGATAGATAGAGTGCGTGGTGGGTGTTTGGGCTAAAGAGTATATCTATCTATCTATCTATTGCTCGAAATACTTACTGTGGTCACTTAAAAAGTGAAGAAACACAGATGGGTTTTAGTCAGTAAAAATCTGACGCTTCCCCTTGCTCCACCATGAGCGGAAGGAGATATTTTTTTATTGTGGATAAGCTTGCGTTTGACGAATATCTCGCCTGATGGTAAGCGATGATGTGTTCAATGACGGAGCACGCTTGTGTAGAAGTAGTCAAAACACTTTTGACTTAAAGGTCCCTAGGTTATAGTTATCAGGAAACACAGACTCCGACAAAGAATTCCATCAATATTTATAAATTCTATGCCACTTTTCGTTGTAATTTTATACCTAAGTCAAGAACGGGCTCACCTATTCAAACCAAATATTTAGGCTTTGTTCGGACTATTTAGTAGATGGTTTATGTGAAGTTTAACAAAATCGGTCGAGTGGTTCTTCATTTATCACATTTTTCTGTTGCCGGGAACGAAGCCGCGGGCAAAAGCTAGTTTATAATAAAAATATTTTTCAAAAGTTAAAATTAAAAGTTGTAAAGCTAAATAAGCATTGTTTTTGTTTTAAAAACCTTCTCTATTTTGTATATCATTGGTATGTAGATGTGAACGTAGACGTACATAGGTTGATTGAATTAACTTGTGTATTAAGAAATAGGGACAGGATCTAGGTAGTCGAAGTAAATACGATTGGTTTTCTTATTCGTTATTAGTTGATTGCTTTAAGGGTTCCATTTCCTATGATTTCCCTCAGGATTTTATACCCTACATGCCTTGTTTGTAGGTGTAACGGAGAATAGGTAACTATTGCAAATCTATCACCATCATGGTAGGTGTTACTATATAAAAACAAGCATTTGTAGTTTTACGATATCAATAAATAATTCAGTTATATTTAAAACATATGACACTTCTTAAACTCGTTTAAAAATACTTCTTAATATTTTTGATTTACATCCTACGAGAATATGGTTCGGAATGATTTGCATTTCTCAAATTTATTTTCGTAAATTATTATAGGTAGATATGATTATAAATAAATATCTAGAAAAATCTGGTATATTCTATTTGACCTTCAGAGTATTGTCCTTAGATTCTATACATATCTGTAGAATTTAAAATTACTTTTTTAGTATCTTAAACTGGTTAGAAGAAGTAAACAATCTAAGTGTCACTGGAGTCAACTTCTTCAAGCCACGACATTTTGACACAGTAAACATTTTCTCTAAGAAACAGCTAAATTAGAAAATTGATTAGGTTACGTGTCCACCCCCACCTCGCAAGTTAATCGCGTTCTAATCAGTAATTCGGTCGTGTTAACGGCCAATTAGTGGACGACCTTCAAGATGTTTACGTGCACTAAACCACAATGAGTTAAATAAAATAGTATATTGTAGCAGTGTGAACATACCGCCTTTATGGTCCTACATCATCATAAGGTATAATTTATTTCACTGACGGACTTAATTCTGTTAACTTTATACAAATAAACACTCGAACTGGTTGTCGCAGGACTTTAACCCCAGCCTCAGTATTTTTATTTTAAAGGGGTTTATGTCTACCTTCGATTTAAACTAGTTTTTCTTGTTTACAGGTAAAATGACCTTACCGGCGCCTCCCAGCATCGACGAGTATGAGGACCCGTTCGTGATGAACACGACGAACGTGACGAGCCACCCCGCGGCCTACGACGAACAGTACGCGCTGGACCTGGTGGTGCCGCTCACCGTCACCTACGTCGTTATCTTCGTGGCCGGCATCCTCGGCAACACCAGCACTTGCGTCGTCATCGCCCGGAACCGGTCCATGCACACAGCTACTAACTTCTACCTGTTCAGTTTGGCGATCTCAGACCTTATATTGTTAGTATGTGGCTTACCGTTTGAAGTGCACAGATTGTGGAATCCGGACACGTACCCTTTGGGCGAGGCGCATTGCATCGCCATCGGTCTGGCGTCGGAGACGTCGGCGAACGCCACGGTGTTGACAATAACCGCGTTCACAGTGGAGCGGTACATAGCGATATGTCGGCCCTTCATGTCGCACACCATGTCGAAGCTGTCGAGAGCTGTGCGGTTCATCATAGCGATATGGGTGTGCGCGCTGTGCACGGCGGTGCCGCAAGCGATGCAGTTCGGTATAGTGTCGTACGTGGATAATGGGCAGAATGTGAGCGCGTGTACAGTGAAGGGGGTGGGTGTTCATCAAGTGTTCGTTATCTCTAGTTTCGTGTTCTTCGTGGTGCCTATGTCGATGATATCAGTGTTGTATGCGTTGATAGGTATCAAGTTGCGGACCTCTCGCGTGTTGCATCCCGTGAAGAAGCTCTCGGTGGACAGTAATGAGAGAGCGAGTGGACAGATGCAGTATAGGAACGGAGCGTCACAGAGAAGAGTCATCAGAATGCTCGGTAAGTTCCGAAACAAACAAAAATTATTAAGTAGGTGACCTCTCTAGTATGGTAATGAGATTGTTAGCAAAGTGGAGCGAACATTTTCCTCTTTGAAATGTTTTAAGAATTTACGCATCCTTACTAAATGTATTTAACAACTCCGCTTACAGTTTTTAAGTTTCTATAAGATGATATTTTTATACGTCAAAATATCTAACAGAGAACAATTAGGTAAAACCAATTTAGTTCGTTATGTAGGTATTTATAACGATGACATTAGAGTATCAATCGAGCTATGAAGCAGTGAATAAAATCTACACTAATATAATAAAGAGGTAAAGTTTGTTTTTTTGTTTTTTTGTTTTTTTGTTTGTAGGGGGTAATCTCTGGAACTACTGGTCCGATTGAAAATTTTTTAGCAATAATAGAAAGCTGCTTTACTCCTGAGTGACATAGGCTATATTTTATGTACGCGGGCGAAGCCGCGGGCAAAAGCTAGTTAGGTATATAGTAGAAAACATGCCTCGATTTAATTTATAATATGACCAAAGCTGATAGTTTCGTCTTCAACCGTAACATTTGTAACTAGGTACCTACTACGTCGTCGTATTTTGAATTCGCTTAATTATAATGTTTTGATAATAATCATAGTATTTTATTACTTTATTATTTTATATTGTATGGGTAGGTATACATTATTATATTTAAGTTACCTAATCTTAATGTTGTTTAATTCTATTTCAAATACTATTTATTATATTAATAGCGACCCGCTTCCAAGTCAAGCTTGTCAAGGGTGCTGATATTGAATATATTATGCATGTATTATAGACATAAACCTTCCTCTTAAATCACTCTATCTATTTAAAAAAAAACCGCATCGAAATCCGTTGCGTACTTTTAAAGAACTAAGCATACATAGGGACAGCGGTAAGCAAGTTTGTTTTATACTATGTAATGATATTGACACACTTACACCCGGTTTCCGAGAGCCCAGTTAACGTAAAAATCAATTAACTAGGTGTCTAATCTCTTGTCAAGTGTCAATTGACGTGCTTATAGCATGATCAGTGACTTTGATTTGATCATCTTGTTAGTTGACAGCGTAGTCAAATCTTTATCGGAATGGCATGTCAAATGCCATGCCATACATTAGATTTTTTTTTCTAAGCATCTTTTCAGCAACCCAAACTTATTTGACACAGCAGTTAATTAGCAGATTAGCCTTTTGGTCTAGTGGTTAATGGCCCTGACTGTTATGCCAGAGGTCGTGGTTTCGATTCCCACCCAGGACAAATTTTTATGTGATGAGCACGATCATTTGTTCTGTGTCAGGGTGTAATTTATCTTTAGTATGTAGGTATGTGTTTAGAAATATATAAATATGTTTATCAGTTGTCTACTACTCATAACACAAGCTCTGCTTAGCTTGAGACTAGACGACGTCGTGTGATAGTGGAAAATATTACTATATATTATACCCAGTTGTATTAAGTAACAGCACATAAAAAAATGAATAGATAATATCATGACATTGGCATTGAACTACTGGCCTGTGAATTCAATATAATCTTCTCTAACCTTGATTGGAAATCTTTATTAATGTTGTGCTCAACCTCGTACGCATACTGTATCTATGGAAAATTAGTGCATAAAAGTCAGGACATTATCTGATGCAGTATATTTGAATAATAAAGCCTTATTATTAATTGAGAGCAGTGGTGGCCGAGTGGTAAAGACCCCGACTTACAAGCTGTAGGTCACAGGTTCAAACCCAGCCAGGCACATTACTTTGTGTAATTTATTTCATCACCACTGCTCTCAAAACGGTGAAGGAAAACATCGTGAGGAAACCGGCATATCCTAGAACCAAAAATTCGAAGATATGTGACATCCACCAATCCGCACTGGGCCCGCGTGGTGGATCATGGCCCATTCCCTCTCGTAGAGAGAGGAGGCCTGTGTCCCTGCAGTGGGAACATTAAAAAGGCTGATGATGATGATGATTATTAATTAATTATTTATTAAATCATTTAATTCAGACATAGTCCTTAATTATATAAAAATAAAATCAAATCAAAATCAGAAAATAAAATTCAAATCAAAATCTATAACACTTATTACAATTTTAGTTGTTTCGTTGCGAAGATGCAGCGTTGGAAGGCCTCCTGCAAGGTGGTCCGATGACCTGGTCATGGTTGCCGGAATCCGATGGATGCCAGATGCTCAGGACCGGTCGTTGTGGCATAGTTTGGGGCAGGCCTATGTCCAACAGTGGACGTTTTTTGAATGAAATGATGATGAGATAATGTTTTTCGTAGATTTTTGCTACAACCTTTGTGAAGAAATAGTTTGACATTATTAGGTCGGTGCGAGTGTATAAAGTATACAGTATACCTACTAGGGACCTGCCCTAGCTTTGCCCGGGTGCTATGGTGATATTAAATATATTATGCATGCATTTTGAATCTATTAAATAAAGCATCAAAATCCGTTGCGTAGTTTTAACAATCTAAGCATACATAGGGACAGACAGCGACTTTATTTTATAATATGTAATGATGTATAACGCAAAATAAAAGTTTTTAAATAGTAGAACAATTAATATTCTGGCATAATAATGGATAGAAAACTACTTAATTCACTCGTTAGCAATTATAATGGACTTTTTCACGAAATACATAGATACTATTGTCTAAATTCATGAAATACATAATGTTGTCTAAATTTAATATTCCGTCAGCAATTATTATTCATGAATATTAGTGTAGTGACCGCACTAGGTAAATTAAAATTTCTAATTTTCTACGCATCATTATAATTATTGCTAAAGTCGAAATTGTGTCCCTTTTCGTTTATATAAAATATTTTTTAGATGTAATGTATATCTATGTCAAAATTCATCGATATTGGCTCAGCGGTTTAGGAGTGAAAACGTTACAAAGAGACCGATAGAAACAGTTTTCAGTTTTCTTTTGACTGGCCTGTCAGCATAGTAGTTAGTGACCCTGACTGCTATGTCGGAGGTCGTGGGTTCGATTCCCACCCAGGACAAATGTTTGTTTGATGAGCACGATCATTTGTTCTGTGTCTGGGTGTAATTTATATATAATATGTATGTATTTAGAAATATATAAGTATGTTTATCAGTTGTCTAGTACTCATAACACAAGCTCTGCTTAGCTTGAGACTAAAATTCTATTTTCAATAGACTCTATCTTCTAAGTAGTAATTAAGTTATTAAAGTCTATTTTAAGTTTACTAATCTGTTTGAAAACACTTTGTCTACATCTCTTACACAACACTCCAGTCGCAAGTCTGCTGGAAGAAATTTCTATTATCAGTATTTTTCTATTGGTTTTTAACCGACTTCAAAAAAAAGGAGGTGGTTCTCAATTCGATTGTATTTTTTTTTTTTTTTTTTTTTTTTTTTATGTTTGTTACCTCAGAACTCCGTTGTTTATGGATGGATTTGCAAAATTTTTTTTGTACTTGAAAGGATATGCTTCCAGATTGGTCCCATTTTTTTCAAAATCGAGTTTTGATGATGGGATCCATGAGAAATCGAGGGAACTCCTCAAATATTATAAGCAACTATATAGTTTTTTTTATATTTTCATCGAGAACTCAAGCATTTACAGTCAAAAAGTAACATTTGATGAGGTGGAACTGGTGAAGAAGATCAGAAATGGCTAACGAAACTTGACACTCGCATAGATATCACAATCAAGGTAGTTAAGCAACTATGAAAATGCACTATAAACCTATGATATTAAATAATTATCATCGAACTGATCTGATGATGATGATGGAGCTGGAAGGTAGGCACTGGAACTGCGTAACTAATTAATATATCCTAGCCGTGTTTGGGCTTGTTAGAATTGTCATAAGATGCACTTTGGCTGTAAGGTACTATTGAACTGATGTGATGATGAAGCTGGAAGGTGGAAGGTTGGCATGGGAACTTCAAAATAAAAAAACGTATCCTAGCATTGTTTGAGCTTATTAGAGCTCTCATGGGCAATGCTGTCAAGGGCAATGGAAAGGGCTATGCTCGGAGTTTCCTTGCGTGTTCGAATCAGAAATGAAGAAATGCGCAGGAGAACCAGGGTCACCGACATAGCCCGAAGAATTGCCAAACTTAAGTGGCAGTGGGCAGGGCACATTGCTCGTAGAACAGATGGCCGATGGGGCCGAAAGGTTCTAGAGTGGCGACCGCTCACCAAAAGCTTTGGAAGACCTCCCAAAAGGTAGACGGACGACCTGGTGAGAATCACGGGAATGCGATGGATGCGAGTCTCACAGAATCGGTCGTTGTGGCGACGTTTAGTGGAGGCCTATGTCCAGCAGTGGACGTTTTCTAGCTGAAATGATGATGATGATGAGAGTTGTTATGAGATGTACCCATGAGATGAATCATAAGTATTTCATGCATCATATCATCTCTCCACGAGATCAAAACGATTACACTGTAACAAAGTACCTATAATATGTATTCCTACTTATATGACATTGGTAACTTTTTCAAAAGAAATGTAGGAACGATATTGACTTCGTTGCCATAACACATTATAATAAAAAACACTAAACGGCTACAAATAAAAAAAACTTTTTACAAAAAAAAAAACCGCCTTCAAAAAAAGCCAAACGATAAAAGTTCCTACACTAAAAAGTTGAAAATAAAAATTTGAATTGCTGTAAAGAAACTTAATTTATAGGTAAACTTATTTGACATTAATATTTTGCAAATATTCAAAATTTATTACTTATTTTTGGAGTCGGTGCCAGCCAAGGCAAGGAATTACGAATGGGCAACAATCCCTTGAAAAACTACCTCTAATTTAACTATAAAACTACTTAGTACCTATTTGCATACTCAAATATATAATACTTACTTAATTAAGAGACAAATACATAAAAAAAAAAACAAACATATAAACATACATACAAAAAACACACACATATACATACACATAAAAACACACAAAAACACATACATAAATATATATATAAATATGTATATACATTGAAAATATTTAAGCATTATGTACGAAAAATGGCACTGGTTAAAAAGCTACCTAACATTAAGTTTCAACAATAAAAATGCTGGCACCGACTCCAAAAAGAAGTAATAAATTTTGAATATTTGCAAAATATTAATGTCAAATAAGTTTACCTATAAATTAAGTTTCTTTACAGCAATTCAAATTTTTATTTTCAACTTTTTAGTGTAGGAACTTTTATCGTTTGGCTTTTTTTGAAGGCGGTTTTTTTTTTGTAAAAAGTTTTTTTTATTAAGTGTAAATATTATAAAGGTGTTAGTGTGTAAGTTTGTTGCATCTTAATGCTCGAATGAAAAAACAGATTTAGATGAAATTTGGCCAAAGGTTAATCATTTCCTGGAATAGCACATAGGGTAGCTTTTTATCTCAATGTGTGTTCCCCTGGGTTAATTCTCTAATTTCGCAGCTGTTGTTAGTAACTAAATATATACTTGTAACTGCCTGCGGCTTTTAGGAATTGGTCTTTGTTTTATACTAAGTAGTGAAGTGTGATGCTTCTATCTAATACCCTTTTTCGGTGAGTAAAAAACATCCAACTACAACTCAATTACTGACTAAAAAACCCAACCCGTTCCTATGTTGCATTAACTCAAAATTTCATTTAATATCGAGGCCGAGCATTCCTTTCAGACGTGAACCCTTTGCCCCCGAAAGGTTTCGACAGGGTCCATACGGTTTGCTGACGGCTCTTTGAGGCACGCCGATGACTGGACTCGGTCCAGACGATTACCAGACGACCGGACGGCGAGCTACCCATTGCTCGCCGTCCGCAAGCCGGCGCTTAAAGTGGACGGAAATTGGGAACGGAATCCAGGTGGCGTCTGGGGCGTGCACGCTCTTGCCGTTTGTGTCGGCCTCGGCCTTTGCTAGCATTGCTGCTTCGCAGTAGGATGTGTAGTAAAGTGTGATACTTAAAATAACTTCAGATTTTAGGAGAGTTAATGATGTGAAGAATGAATAGCGTCATTTGTCGCAGACGTAACAAATCTAATGTCACAGACGGCGCATCTGCAGATAATTAGCATAAATAATAACTTATACCTCGAACCATTACACACACTAAATAGTTTTACATTTGTAATAAATAACATGGCTGCTCGTGTAACAGATTGTTGAGGGTTGGCTTAAGGGTAAAAGGGGTGGAAGCCATGTCCCAAGAGTAAAACATCCTAAAATATATTAAATTATATAATAGTAGCTTTTGCCCGTGGCTTCAATGCCGTCAATTAATACCTATCTAAAAGAGGAGGCTGACCGCATGAGGCAACGGTTTCCGGTCACCATAGGCGCGGGCTTGTGGACGGCGGGCAATGGTTAGCTCGCTGTCTGACTGTCCGGTAACCGTCAGAACTGAGCCCAAGTCGTCGACGGCGCGCACTGTTCCCCCCTGCCGCCGGGGTCAGCAGGGTCAAAGCCTACTGTGGCCATGACTAATGTGAAATATGTTTATTAAATAGAACATAGTTTTTAAGTTCAGTACACTTTAAAACCTTCCCTGTGTTCTAGTAAACAAAACAAAAGAAATACTAAAATAGGTCTAACAGTTCTCCAGTTTTATTGAGGTGAACGAATTTATTTATCTATCTATATATATAAAAGGAGAAACTGACTGACTGACATATCAACGCACAGCTAAAACTACTGGGACTAGACTGACATGAAATTTGCACAAGGTTTCGTTTTATGGCGTAGGTGAGCACTAAGAAAGGGTTTTTCATAATTCAGCTCCTTAAGGGATGTAATGGGGTTCTAAAGTTTGTATGGGGAACCCTACTTTGACGCAGGCGAAGCCGCTGGCAGAAGGCTAGTTTATTTATATTATATTAGCTTTTGTCAGCGGCTTCGCCCGCGTAGATAAAATATAGCCTATGTCACTCAGGAGTAAAGCAGCTTTCTATTGTTGATATTTTTTTTTCCAATCGGACCAGTAGTTCCAGAGATTACCTCCTACAAACAAAAAAACAAACTTTACCTCTTTATTATATTAGTATAGATAGATTTAATTATATTGAAATAACATTCCCTTTTCTGTAACTCCATTTCTTTTATCCCAGGGGTAACAAAGTCATAAATGAAAATAATTAGGAAATCAAGATGAATTTGTAGGAATGACCGAATGGACCCAAATCGTCCATAAATTGTATCAGCGGCGGTTCATTTGGTCGACGTCTGTGCCATTATTTACTCATCTACCCTTTTACAGGGAAACTATTTTACTGTATACCTATTACGTTTATTTGAACACGTTATAATGTTGATTTGTGAATGGTACTTCGATGGTTACCAAAAGGGTTTTTTGAAATAGTTTAATCCTATGATCGCTAGAGCTTAAATGCATCGCATGCCCTCGACGCCAAGCCGCCATATATTATTTCACGCACTTTTTGATAAAATTTTTTAAACGGAAAGACTGCAGCTGGCAAACTGTTTCAGTCCTTCGATGTACGCGGTATAAACGCAAAGCAGAACACTTAGTCCGGGCCGTAGATGTCTCAACAACGTAAGGGTGGATATTTGTCGTACGCGCTGTACGTCACCATAGCTAGGTTTTAGTCAGTAACAGTCATTCACGTCCTCTCGCTCCACAGAAGTCAGAAGAGGCTGTAATCGTATTGTGAGTACTGGCAGTCTGAGAGATTGCCGATGTTTGAAGTTTTTAAACTGATAAGAAAAAGAGCGACATTATTGTATGGTGAATTTTTGAAAAATATTCTATGGGAAATAAATATGAAAACAGTAAATTTGTTGAAATGTCATAAAAAATGCGATTTTGAAAAAAAAAACAAAATTCGAATATTGAACTATTTAGGTACATGTGTAATTTTGTGCGATACCCTTAGTGCGTGAGTTCGACTAGCACTTGCCCAGTTTTTGTCGATTGGTTAGAATTTCAAATGTATCTTTTATGGGACGTTTCCAAAAAGTGAGTGAGCGTGTACCGATCTCGATTAAGCACTCTATTTGAACGCTTTTTTTATATTCAATTCCAATATGAGCAAAAAAAAATGTTTATAAGAGAAAATGTACCTAAATAAAAAAAAACTAGGTACTTATTTTTGTGTGTTCAGTTGGTTTATCAGTTTTCAGACAAAAATATTAAAGCTTTTATTTCATTCTTATTCTACTAAGATTTATTCACTTGTGAAGTTTTATAATGTACTAGCAACTCGCCCCAGCTTCGCACGGGACATTGGTGATATTAAATATGTCGGAGACGGCTTCGATTTGTTGACAACAAGACAAGGCACGCCATCTAGTGGCAACTAGAAGAACTAAATAAAGATGGCGCGCTTGACAGAGTCAGGACGTATCCGCTATTATATTTGCTATGAGCTTGCGGAGGAGGGAACCCGCCCGGGGAGCGGACGGACACTCTCAGCCAGCCCGTCGCAGAGTCAAGACGTTCTGAAACTGTCCATTTTGTTGTAATTTGTAAAGTGACAACAGTGCACTGTACCGAAATGTATTGAGAAGTAAACCGATTCAACTCCTACCCGTTGTTATTCATTGCACGATACCCACATACGCCCACATGATAGATCTGATAGACCAGAGCTCGAAAACCATCCTGGACACGAGCCGACAAATATAATATGCATGTATTGTTATTATAAACCTTCTTCTTGAATCTTTTTATCTATAGAAATATCTGCATCAAAATCCTTTCCGCAGTTTTAAATACCTAAGCATACATAGGGACAGACAGCAGGAAGCGACTTTGTGTTTTCCCCGTCTTGAAGGACGATTTCCTGGCCGAAAACTGTGTTTTTGTCAGAAAAAAAATCAATTATTCCTATTTTAAAATCAACCAGGGATTGATTCAAATGTTCACAAAAATTGCATTAAAATCAGTCAAGCATTAGGAGTTAATTGATAAACATAGATATAGGTATTTAGAATAATATATACAAATTAATCACGCCGACGGATTGACACTTTGCATGACCTCTGGCTGGCTCGTTCTTTGCCTAAAGTATTATTTGGGCAAAGAACTTTGCCGTTCAACGTGGCAATGAGTACATATATCTGATGAAAGGAGATTTGAAAGAAACAAACAAACAAAGAAAACGGTTTATTCACGCGAAGTGATGGAACCTTAAAACTAGCAAACAAACATAATCATTATATTTTATAGGAAGGAATGTGGCACATTCACGAAAAAAACGCTCAGCCTCGCATAACGTTGTGGCCAGCGCTTGTTTTCGCCATTGGCCAAAATGATGTGAATCGAAGTATTCCTCGATGCCAGAGTGCACTTTGGTTTTTGTATTATCTATATACTAACGAGCCGCCCCAGCTTTGCACGGGTACTGATATTGAATATATTATGCATGTATTATGCCCATGCATAAACCGTCCACAAAAAAAAAAAAAATGTAATTATTTATGACATCACATTAGAAACCTCAAAAATAACAGTACTTCTCTACTGTTTAATGGATATTATCTACACTAATATAATAAAGAGGTAAAGTTTGTTTTTTTGTTTGTAGGAGGTAATCTCTGGAACTACTGGTCCGATTGGAAAATTTTTAGCAACAATAGAAAGCTGCTTTACTCCTGGGTGACATAGGCTATATTTTATGTACACGGGCGAAGCCGCTGACAAAAGCTAGTTATACATATAAACCTTCCTCTTGAATCACTCTAAAATCTGTTGCGTAGTTTTAAAGATTTAGGCATACATAGGGAGGAAGCGACTTTGTTTTCTACTATGTAATAATGTGCAATGTAAAATTACAGTATAAATAGTTTAGATAATATTTAAGTATTACATGTTAACATATAATATTATTATCTATGTATAAAAAAGGAGGAAACTGACTGATATCAACCCACAGCCCAAACTACTGGGTCCAGGTGCGTGAAATTTTACACAAGGCTTCCTTTTATAATGTAGGTGAACACTAAGAAAGGATTTTCCCAAATTCACCCCCTAAAGGGATGAAATGCGTGTCCAAAGTTTGGCGAAAACCTATTTTCACGCGGGCATGAAAAGACATAAATTGCAGATTTAATTATTATAAAATTTACATTTATAAGTTTTATAAATAGAAAACCCGTGATTTTAAATATTATTTATTTGTTGTTGCATTCCTATCACAGATTGATTTTTTTACCTAAATGATTAGTTATAATGAATTAAAGAAAAAAAAAGCCATTTGAAAAGGTCATTTGTATATAAATAGTTTTTGCCTGTATACTACTACTGCAAATAAGATTTATATGGATAAACAAATAATGTAAGGTTAGTCTTAAAGCTAGCAGCCTAAAACAGAATCTAATGCTGTATTAAAGACACCCAGAAGACCTAAAAGGATTAAGGTCGCACCTGATTCCGTTTTAGTACCTATAACTTACATTTCGGAACACTCTACGGCGTAATGTTTTACTGAAACGAAAAATATCATAGTATTTACGTACGTGAAAGGGCAATCTATCTACACTATAATATAATAAAGAGGTAAAGTTTGTTTTTTTATTTTTTTGTTTTTTTTTTTGTAGGCGGTAATCTCTGGAACTAATGGTTCGATTGGAAAAATTGAAGCTATAATAGAAAGCTGCTTTACTCCTGAGTGACATAGGCTATAAATTATTTATATAACATGGATATTAACCGAGCTATCACAATTTTTGTCTCACAAATTTTCCGCGGACGAAGTCGCGGGCAGAAGCTAGTTTCAAATAAAGATACAAACAGATGCCAGTTTTTGCTCTGATGCAATAAATTTTGACTCGTTCGCTTACTTTTTATTATTAATATCATTTAAAAAAATCGTGGCAGACCACGAAGGAGAATTCGTTATGAGTTAGACAGATTCCTCCAGAACTGGCCAGTGGAAGAGCGGACCCGCGATAAATCAACGATTGCATCACTGCTTGCCATCAGGTGGGATCGCAGTCGAGCACTAGTTTATAGCAAGTAAAAAAAAAATATATGGAAAAAGTGGAGTGAAGCGTTTGCCTAGAAGTGGGATACAACAGGCTATTAAATAAAACAATGCGTAAGTTTGTACGTAATGGTATACTATGATACTACTACTAATGCTGATAATTATTTCACTTATGTAGGTGCAGTATTCCTAAGTGTTATCGGCTTCTATTTTATTTTGATGTGTGTACATGAATAGTTAGATAAATAATAATAATATAACAATATAATATTACAAAACTATCACACAATGTTGTTTAGTCCCAAACTATGCAGAACTTGTGAGAGTACTAGACAACAGATAAACATAAAACACCCAGACAGAACAAATGATCGTGCTTATCACACAAACATTAGCCCTGTGCAAAAAGCGAACCCACCATCTGTGGCATAGCAGTCACTTCTAGCTTTACGCAGATGAAGAAGCTTAGAAGACAATGTAGAAGTTTAGTAAATATTACTAATGCCTCCAAAAGAATATTTTTAAATCACATACTTAAAAAATCTCAATCATAATTGAAATTCAACGATCTTTTTTGTTGATTCAAGCGCAATTAATTTCGTTGATTCCGGTAAAGACCGAACAGTCTAAAAATAAGTCTGACGCTGGAACCAAACAGTAAAGAAAAATTGTGGAAACGTACCCAGGAGTTAATAATAAAATGAATTTGTGAATGAGATCTCTGGTGTCACCTTGGTTTAATTACGTACACTGAAGTAGGACAATTAGATTTAAGCTGATGAATGAGATTTCCCGTTGTGGGTCAGACAAATATTACGCTCTTTAGCTGTTTTCATCAGCTTACAAACTATTGTGTCTTGTAGTAGGTGGACTAAAATGTATTATGTTTTATTTAACACTGTACAAAGCAAAAGTTCCTGTAGATAATGCCAACACACAAAACGGTATATGAAAAAAAATTAAAAAAAGGGGTATATGATACCTGTTTTGTCCCTCGCTCTAGAGCTAAGCAGGGAGGGGTGGGAGCATGGCAGACTTTTTACCTTAGTTCCAGGGCCCCAGGTTCTTGTTCGCACAACCCTTTACCCCAGTAGGCTTTGACCCTGCTGCGCTCATCGGCTTTTCAGCCGCGTGTGGAAGACTACGCGTTGTTGACGACTCGGGCTTGGTCGGGACTCGGGTTTGGTCGGGGCAGTTACCAGGCTGTCGGACGGCGAGTTACTCATTGCTCGCTGTCCGCAAGCTCACGCCTACTGTAGCTCGATCCTCAATAACACGCTGGTTTTGTGATCAAGCTGGGCATACCTCTACCATGTGCTCCACTGTAGGGCAATGGATATTGATGCCCGGACGTTTCGTAAAGATACCTGAAAAATACTAATGAATGCGAAGTCTCAGAAAAGATTTTCTTTTCAAATATTTTCCTAGATTTACTATTCAAGTTTTAATTAAATTACTTTATCTTACATCAAGTTTGAAGACGAATGCTTCCAAAACTTGTTTTTTTAAAACAAAAAGGTTTGCTGTCCATTTGTCATTAAAAAAAAGACTGGGCATGTGCGAGTTGAACTCGCGCTCTGAGGGTTCCGTACAAAACTTCGGTAAATAGTTCAATTCCTGAAAGGATTCTTGAAACTTTTTCGAAACTGGAAAAAAGTTTTTTTATAGTGTATCAATAAATTTTCAGTTTTCAGATTTATTTTTATACCTAATAATAATAAATTTATTTTTATGTCTCTAATAAAAGAAAATGGAAAAAAGTTTTTTATAAATTTTTGTCTTTACATTAAAACATTTATGAGAGCGGGAGTCTGAATTAGATTCAAGAACTGTTTGACAGTTCTCCAGGCTCACACCCTTTTGAACATAATCTCATTTTTTGCGGCACATTTACATGAATTTTTTGTTTGTAAGATTTCTGTTCTATATTTCTGTACTATAAGATCCTGTTTCGTGCCAAAATTTAGGGTTCTAGATAAACGGGAAGGGCTCTATGCATTATGATTCCCTTGAGAGTGATGTAACATGCATGACTAATTTTTTCATAGACGAGCAAGAAGCTGCAGGCTTGATTATATAATTTCAACAAGATATCTCCATGCTTTTTCGAGATAAAGGTGTCAGACATACAGGCAGACAGACGGAAAACAATGTGATGTTGTATTCTATTGTATTTTGGGCTGGTATCTTCAAATCCACGTCTAAATCCCGTATTTTGCGTAAATGTGATCTTATAAGAATTCCGTTTTTTTTCCTTTTAAGGCCCGCCTTAAACCGCTTCTTTTTTTTTCCACAATTAAAAAAAAAAAAACAAAAACTAATTTGTTTCTAACCATTTACTGTTGAATGTAAAAGCGAATAAAAGGCTATGAATAGAAATAAATTGGCTATTTTGATTGGTCTATTTTGAACTCATTTAATTTGACGGTTTAAGCCGTTATGTTCGTGAATTCGAGCTATAAAACATAATAATTTGATGCAGGATAGGTATGGAGGTCTGGCGCGCGTGGGTGGAACTAGCAGACTGTAAGTTGGACTCAGAAGACCGCTTTATGACGATGAATATGAAATGATATAACCTTTTACTATTATAACCTTTTGTAGAGAATTTTATGTATTTCTCAATTTCTAGGAAAGTTAAGAGAACATTAAATATTAGTGTCTAACCGACCTTCCAGTTTCGAGATAAAAACGAGTTTGGATGTTTTTTTTTTAATGTGGGTAGTTAACTAATAATTTCTCGCGCTCTAGGGCAGAGCGGGACGGTTGTGTCAGACTTTTATTGACTAAAACCACACTTTGTTCTATTTTTCCTCATCGGCTTGTATAGATAGGTATATAATTATACCTATAATCATAATATAATTATTATGTGAACTTTAAAAACAAATATTTCACACTGAAAATACTCGCCGTGTCTGACTCAGCCCTTAGTTCGATTTTCAAAAATATTAATAATATTTTTTTATTGTCTATTATTGTATAATATTATTGTATAATATGTTTTTATTGTATATTTTAATACTTAGTACAATTCATGAAAGCCCTGAAATTGTCGGGGCCCTCCAAATTTGTTGTAAATTGCAATTTTACAAAGATATATTATTAAAGCAATTGAAAAATGCCTAAAATTCTTTTAATAAATTTTTTAAATAACCAAAATGTTTGAAATTGACGAACTAAATTAACTAAATCGTGCTGTGTATCGTGCTTGTGTGTGTTTAAAAATCACCAAAGTATTTTGATTACTAAAAACTATAAAATTGAAAGACATTGTAGAATTAATAAAAAAAATTAAAAGGGGTTATTCATGTTGTCAACGTTTATTTGTTGTGAAGCCATTAGGTGTTATAATTTATCTTTGCTAGCAGACTGTCCCGTGACCGCACTTACTTGACAGTAATTAATCATATTTTCGAAATACTGGGTCGTTTGGAACGAAAACTGTTGGTAAAAATGTGAAGAATAGTAGCTACCGACGTGATTATTTTAAGTCCTGGTGTAAAAAAAAAAAACAGTTTTAATTTAATTGTAGGTGCCTTAGTAATATCATCATCATCATAATCATTTCAGCTTTATTTTTATGGTGGGCAGAAATCATCCAATGACGAATCCCGTTGTTGGGCGGAGCGGGTAACAGTGTCAGACTCTTACCGATTAAACACCCCACCCCGTTCCTTCTTTGTCCTTCACAGTGGGCCCAAGCCTTCTTTTCAGAAAGAGACCCTGGGCCCAGTAGGCTTCGACCCTTTTGCAGAGTCCCTAGGGCTTTGCTGACAACTCTTTGAGGCGCGTGGGAACAGAGCGCACCGTTGGCGACTTGGGCTTGGTCTGGACTGTTACCAGACAACCGCACGGCGAGCTACCTATTGCTCGCCGTCCGCAAGCCGCGATGATCATTTCAGCTGAAAGAAGTCAACTGCTGGACATATGCCACAGTGACGCACACAATTTAGAAAAAAAAAATAGTTCCTTGGCTCTTTTACAAGAGCCTGATATACTGTACCTCAAAAACCAGTCCTTTCAAAAAGGATGTAGCTTATCAAGTAGAATACAATCATGGTTGACAAACAACAAATTATGAATACCATAGTAGAAAATAATAATAATATAAGAAACTAGCTTTTGTCAGCGGCTTCGCTCGCGTACATAAAATATAGCCTATGTCACTCAGGCGTAAAGCAGCTTTCTATTGTTGCTATTTTTTTTCCAATCGGACCAGTAGTTCCAGAGATTACCTCTTACAAACAAAAAAACAAAACTTAACCTCTTTATTATATTAGTGTAGAAGTATAGATAAGGATAGTACCTACGTACAGAAGTTATTGATACCACGTTGATACCACGTTCTTTGAAACGTCTAATAGACCTCTGTGAGTTGGTTTCAGTCTCTCGTACGTTTTTCAAAGGTTACACAGCAATAAAAAATAACTATATCGTTACAAACAATAATGAAAGCGTGTTATAAGCGTATTTTTTTATACTTTTTTTCGTTATCACATAACGTGGTAAGTATGTGTAATAAAGTTAATGAAAGGGTGCTAAAAATAATTACTTTAAAAAGTAACGTGTTTATGTAATCAAAATGTAATGTGTACGGACGTCTATCACGCCAAGCGTGAACCGCACGCACCGCGTGAAAACATGTCAAACAAAAGTGATTGACACGCGAGTGCGTGCCGTATTGCCGTCATAACATCGATCATTAGTTTGTTTTCCTTTGAAAGTAGGTGGATCAGTCTTTTGGGGAGTACGTTCACGTCAAAAGTGAAGCAGTATAAAAAAAGCAATCTCTCACCTGCCAGTCCGGGCCTGAAAACTCTACCTAGTAGCATTTATTGCCTTTTAAATTAACCAGGACTCGATCAGTTTTTGACAGCACAGTTGGTTACGGGCCGCGGATTTAAGTTCCGAACAGAATAAATATTTGTTTGGGCTACTGGTGTTTGTTCCGGGTTATGGGTGTTTTGTGTGAGTGTGTGCACGCACATGACAGAAATAATTCTTAGTGTGAGGCAACCTTTTTTATAAAAATAAACTATGTGTGAGCAGTGGTAACGGCCTCGACTTACAAGTAGCAGGTTTCGGGTTCAAACCCAGCCAGGCACATTATGTAATGTATTTCTTCAACACTGCTTTCCAGACGGTGAAGGAAAACGTCGTGAGGAAACTGGCATGTCCTAAAACCAAATAGGTACATGTATAAACTAGGGCAAAGACATATGATATCCACCAACTTTCCTAGAGGAACATTTTAATGTTTTTTCTTAGGGTGGGTATAATCATCAAATGACGAATCACGATATTGGGCGGAGCGGGAGACAGGGCCAGACTTTCATTGACTAACAGACCCATCCCATTCCTGCTTAGTCTTCATACCGGGGTCGGAACTTTCAGAAACCGACCGGGGCCCCTGCAGTTGGGCCTCTATATTTGCTGACAACTCCCTGAGCGCACCGTATACGACTTGGCTTGATCCGGACTGTACCAGACGACCGGACTACGAGCTACCCATTGCTCGCCGTTAGATTCTAAGGTTGATGCTATGATATGTTTGTGCACGTTCGAAATCATAGATTTTTTTGGTCAATAATGTGTAGGAAACTCCAAAATCAAGCAAGAATATTGTTTGCTTCTTGTTTTAGTAGTCATACAGAGGCAAATTGATATTTAAATCTAACTTATAGACGTCTCTATATAAATATATAGATGACCTTATCGTTTTCGTTTCCGTGCATTCTCAAGTTTCACTTTGATAACTTCAATATCGGCTTCTGCTATACACAGAGCAATCCAATATCGTACCAAAAAACGAAAATGGAAAAATGAAATCTGGAACATAGAATCAAATAAAATTTTATGTAACATCCCGTTTTTTAGGATCCAATACAAAGTTGCTTTTGTCTTTGTACTGTATTGTGAAGTCACAGAGGTATTATAAAGTAAAGTAACAAAGAGCATAATGTTTCATGGGTAAACACAAACATGTATAATGTAAAGTATTGTTCAAGCATTTTTTCCTACAAAATAGAAAATTTTCCAGTTGCCAACGAACACACAACACATTGTTTCATACCTATTCTGAAATAAATGTAAATATTTATGGAATTTAGTTCACTGTTCATATTAGGTAGGCATGAATATTAAATTTTTATGCAAATTATGACGTTTGGCCAGAAAACTTTAATGAATACAGCGTATTGACTTTATTTGTAAAAATATTTAGGTAACATTTTTTTTGTTTTTTTTTTTAATAGATTTAAACCAAGGTTTTTTTTAAAATCTGATAATATTTCGAAGCTACGTTCGTGACGTTGTTGGTCAGTTTCGTTTAATTTAAACAAAAACACAGGTAAAAAGCAGTCACCGCTACCATGGATGTCCTTTACATATTAAAAAGGTGCTATTCGAACCTCGTCTGCAGGCTGCGAATGCAAGCAGCACAAGCAGCGGCTGCACGAAGCCAGCCGCAGCTGCACGACTGTTTTTCTATTCGCGGCTGCGGATGTAAGTTGCGGCAGTAGGTACTATCAACCGACGCTTGGTAGCATGTGCAGCCGCAGCCGTAGCTTGCAGTCGAGATTCGAATAGCACTTTAAGACAAACTCCTCGACCACATCAGTCTGTCTGTTCGTAATGAACACAAAAAGAACTGAGCGGAATTTCATGCAGTTCACTCTGGCTAGTGAAAACTGCATGAAATCAAACATAAAACAATTAGATTATAACGCCCATTCGTAACCGAAGCGGGTTGCTAGTCTATTAAATTATATTTAATTTGTGTACTCTTAGTAGGTGCGTACAGTAATTTTTTCAATTTATACGTGGTTAATTAACAATAGGTACGTGTGTGTACTTGATATGTAAGTAATTTACCAAATGAAATGGTATTTCTGTATGCTCTCTTAAGGGGCAGATGTACGATTCTAGATAATTTAAATAATAATTTTAATAATAATTTTAATAATATAAAATATAACATTACGTCTAATAGGTCCGTATACTTTGAATAAAATATCGACTTGCCTAATAATCTGTTAAACGAATATTTAATATTTTTTCATAGAACTTGGTGTGATTTATTTTTAACGTTATGTCTAACATGGATAAAAAGCGAAGAAGCGATTGGGTGTAATTTTATGAAACTTTCAAAAATTACAAGATAACTCAATTACTAAACGTTTGATATACGGTTTTTATTCATATTGTGTTTAATAAATGAAGGACAAATTATTATTCGAATAATTTTAAGCGCGGCAAGTGACTAGTCCCTCTTTTGTTCACTCAGGGTTGCTGGAGTTTTGTGTCGCCTTAAGAAAGTTACCTAAATTCAAAACTGTACGTTATTTATACAAGTACATGTTCTTTATTACAAGTCTGGCGTTGTTTAAATATAAATAAATCTCGTTGTAATTACTGTAGTGTACAATAAACGAGTGGCGTAGAGCGTTAAGAGCTTTTTATGTCATAACATAATGGTCTGAAGCGCCATTTTATTGGCTGCATAGGCTTGTATATGCCCACATTAAATATTAAAAATATGTGGATTGTTTCATGTTTTTTTCTCTAGTCGTGGTCTATAAAAAAAGAATATCTGTTTTTTATTTATATTTATAAAAGGAGAAACTGGTTGACTCATCATTTCAGCCGAAAGACGTCCACTGCTGGACATAGGCCTCCCCCAAGCGCCGCCACAAAGACCGGTCCTGTGCGTTTCGCATCCATCGGCTTCCAGCAACCCTGACCAGGTCATCGGTCCACCTTGTGGGAGGCCTTCCAACGCTACGTCTTCCGGTACGCGGTCGGTACTGGTTGACTGTCATATCAAAATTACTTTTTTTTAGTGTGGGAAAAATCATTAAATGACAAATCCTGCTTTGGATGGCGCGGGAAATAGTATCAGACTTTTACTGACTAAACGACGGACCGTGTTTCTTTTTAGCCTTCTTCCTAGGGCCCTGGTGTTAAGCTTACTTATCAACCCATGGCCCCAGAAGGCTTCGACCCTGTTGGGCCCCTACATTTCGCTCAACTCCTTGAAGCGCGCGAACAGTACGCGCCACGACTTGGGCTCGGTAAGAGCCTAAAATTTAGCACAAGATTTGCTATTATGACGTAGGTGAGTACCAAGAAAGGATTTCCCAAATTTCAGTCCTTAAGGGGTTCAAACTGGGGTCAAAACTTCGTATGAAGCCGCTGACAGAATATGGTTTAGTTTTTAAAAGTGGTTTCTTCATGTCTGTTCAATGAAACAATTTTTATTGAAATCGTGCAGCGGATTTTAATGCAGATTTTACCATTTTTTTGAGACTTCATATCGGAATGTTTATGTTTACATTGGGCCCTGGAACAAAAGTAAAGAAGGAACAGGAGCGCGTTTTAGTCAGTATAAGCCTCACACGCCCTCCTGCTCCACCCAAAAACGATAGAAATCATTGGATGATTTTCACCGTGCGAAGTATAAGTGACAAGTGACATCTCATTAAATGGTAAATTCACATTTAGTCAACAATTGTTAGGAAATGAACTAAGTCATTGTATTCTCTCAGGCTTTGTGGTTAATGAGAAATCTTCCTTGAAAGAAACTTTTTAGAAGTACATAACTCTCTTAGCTTGTCTGGCAATAAATACAGAATACACATAATGAACCAGGGACAAACAGACAACTAATTTAACTTTAGGTACGAGAACTGTGGTCGGAACAAATTTTATATTTATTTTTTATACACAACATGTAACAAAATAACCATATACATCAAGAAGCGCTGAAGAGTACAGGTTGAATAGAATCTCTACACGAAGTTGCAGCTCAAAATAAATTTTTCAAATAATTGATACCAAATTCTTGGTATCGTATGATTCTTGATTTCAAATCATAACAAACGTGTTACGACACTACGGGGGTCGATAACATTCCACGACACTCGCTAATATTACGAAACGTTCTGTAAATCTGACCGCCTAGTACCTGGCTACCTTATTTAGCGCTTCTTGATGTATATTGTTATTTTGTTATACGTTGTAAAAAATATGCTAATAAAAATTCTTCTTAGTCGTACACTCTTGACAGAGTGGTCGTGCTCAAAGATGGGCCGAGTCCAGCGCCACCGCCTTTCTCGAAATGCGACGCCATTCAGCTCTGTGTTTGGCGGCTGGGGAGTTTTAATTAACGCTGCAATGTATCACCAATTTGATGAGGTCACTCCACCGTGTTGGAGAGCATCCACGTGATCTCTTGCCCTCAACTTTCCTCTGCACTACCAATTGCTCTTTTCTTCTTCTTCTTCTCGAATCGATGGTTTCCGCTTCCCTCAAAGTTTTTGGGTCTAATAGGTTGCCACGTTTATAGCCGCTTCAGTGGCATTTTTAATTGCTCCATTGAGTCCTCGTTACGGGTGATATGCCCGAAGAACTTGAGGAATCGTATTTGCACAGACGACGATAATCTCTTTTTGATATTGATTTCGTTGAAGACCGATATTTATTTGGCGCGCGGTCCATGGGATTCTAAGCATGCGTCTCCAGCACTACATTTCAAGTACATACGTAAATCTAAAAAAAATACTACTAATTAATTTTGCAGATATGTACATCCATAATTACTATTTACGACCAAATCTCTATAGTAGTTTTAAACGGTAGTAGTCAGCTTAAGTGTCATTTATATTTGGCTCAATTGGCGTCTATATAATGTCTGAATTCAGGGTCATGAGGTCGATTCCTTAGTCGAGACTCGAAACAATCATTAATCGTTTCAAGGTTTTTATTTGATTTATGTTTTTATAATTTAAAGTGTGATACAGAATGAGCTTATAGTGGTAATTTATTGAAGAAATTAGAATTATTATAGCTAGCCCGTATTGTCACACTATTTGGCAAAGCCCCTCCTCCATTCTTTCCAACAACTTCGATTTTCCGCTTTCTCTTTTTAACATCGAATAATATAACATAACAAAAAATATGACGTATATTCTTATATACTTTCTTTATTATTTCCATACAAAACGACCTAATATAAATACCATTCAGAAAAATTCTTATACAGCAGACTCCATTGAAAGAGAGAGAAATTAATTTAAAAACAGTTTCTTTTTAAAACTAACCATACACTCATGTATATAAAAACCAAAAAAAGTGTCGTGGCAAAAAATTCCCATCTTCAAAAAAATACCATGGCTGATATAAGTTCTAGCTGGCTTCGTTTATTTTGCAATCGTTTTACACTTTGCCCGTTTCTCGCGCGCCTCAAGGAGTTGTCAGCAAATGAAGAGGCCCAACTGCAGGCCCGAAGCCTACTGGGTTCCCGGTCCATTCTGTCCGTTTTGAAAGGAAGGTCCGACCCTGGTATGAAAGTTAAGAAGGAAAGGGTCGGGTTATTTAGTCAGTAAGAGTCTGACACTGTTTCCCGCTCCGCACAAGGGCGGGAGTCGTTATAAGATGATTTTCCCCACCATAAAAAAAAAAACACTGCTCCTAAAAACTGATGGTACGATTTTTCTTATAGCCGTTTACACCTTATCAACGCTCTCCTCATCAGCCCTTTATTTATAAAGATATTTCCTTTACTCCATCATATTTAGCGTGTGTGGTAGGACCTCACATTTTGGATGCCTCGATTTCTGGTTTCAATCTTCCTAAGTTAAAAGATAATATATTTTCCAACTCATAAATCTGTCAATCAAAATATTACACTAGATTTATTTTATAGTTGATTAAACCAGATGTAATCTTGAGTATTATATGGATCTGTTTAATGACTAGATAATATAATTTGTAGGGTACCGTACCTCAAAAGGAAAAACGGAGCCCTTATAGCTTTGTTTTCCGACTGTCTTTCCCCCTCTTACTGTCTATTACCCTTTACTTCGATAACGCATGTAGGTATCCAGTTGAAATTCAAGCCTAGTACTCAGATTGCGGTCCCTTGAAACTTTAAAAAATCAAACCTCTAAGTTAACGAACAAGAAAACCAGTACGGAGGTATAGATATGACATATCGCAAAAACCCTATATTTCGGCACTTTCAAGAAAATCAATAAATAAATAGTCAATGATGAATCAATGATTGCATCACTGCTTACCATCAGGTGGGATTGCAGTCAAGCACTAATTTATAGCAATTAAAAAAAAAAAAACAAATTCATAGAGACTTCCCGTTGACTTAGAACCCTGAAATTTGACATGAAACAAGGTTTCATACCAATAAAAAAAATAAAAAGTATACACTTGTAGTTACATCATAAAAAAAGCTTTTTTGCGATTCGCTAAACTCAAACTCAAAAACGTTTATTTCAAATAGACCATTTACAGGCACTTTTGAAATGTCAAAATTGAAGCTAATTTGCAAAATAAAATTTTCGACATTCGATTCAGGATTGAATTATTTAACATATATCAATTTGTATAATTGTCAGAGCACGAACTCTGACTTGAGGGTCCCGTACAAAATCTGATTCGCGCTTACCTAGATTTTTTGTGTTAAGTATTCTAGTTTTGGAAGCCTCTAATTTCCTGTAAGCACTGGTTTGAGTGTTATATAACTTTAATTTCGCATTTGAAACACGTAGTTGAAGCATTTTTGTTTTTAATGACGGGTAACTTCGAGTTTCCTTGATTATAGACGCGAGAATGAAACATGCCTATAAAAAATCCATGAGGTATTGCTATATGTTTTTTGTTAAAGATGTTTATTTATAGCACATAGTATAATTTTAGTTAATTTACGTTAACTGAAATTATACAGCACTCGTTTTCTTTTAGTACAACGCCGATTTTTTGTTTGGAAATAAATCAAATACAAATTAATAGGTAATATAAACACTATTTTTTATCTCTTTCACTAAAATATCGAGAGAATTTAAATACTAGGAATGTGGAGATAACAGTGCCCTTTTTATGGTGGGCAAAAATCATCTAATGTCGAATCCCGCTCTTGGGCGGAGTGGGAAACTCTTACTGACTAAACACTCCACCCCGTTCTTTCTTTGTCCTTCGCACTGGGGCCACGCTTTCTTTTAAGAAAGAGACCCTGGGCCCCAGTAGGCTTCGACCCTTTTGCAGAGTCCCTACGGCTTTGCTGACAACTCCTTGAGGCGCGCGGAAACAGAGCGCCGCGTCGACGCGGCGACGACTTGGGCTTAGTCCGGACTGTTACCAGACAACCGGATGGCGAGCTACCCACTGCTCGGTGACATATGATGAGTTACACAGGGTGTACATCTCCATCCCTCTCTCTCTTGAGATCCGGGATCTCCGGTTACATCATCGTTCCTTATTCTAGTTCTTAGTAATACAAAGAAGTAATAATACCACAAAGATATGAATATTAAGATTAACTAAGATTATCTTCATCAATAAATTACAGGTTTATTTTTATTGCTGCAATCAAAAAAAGACAGATTTCTTGTCGACCGCATGGATCGTTGATAATTTGATTCTTTAATTGTAAATTAAATAGACACATTTAGCTTATCAGTCAAGTTTCCACACCAAAGGGTATCAGATCTACCGTATACTACGGTGTTTAGTTATTTGATAACAATAGATTTACATCCGTATTTAAAAACATCGATATATTAATACTAGGCACTAGATGAGACGTGCCATACAGTGACTTTACTCCACTTGAGTGACATGCTTCGACTGGCCTGTCAGTCTAGTAATTAGTGACTCTGACTGCTATGCCGGATGTCGTGGGTTCGATTCCCACCCCGGACAAATGTTTGTGTGATGAGCACGATCATTTGTTCTGTGTTTGGGTGTTATTTATTTATAGTATGTATGTATTTTGAAATAAGTATATGTTTATCACTTTTCTAGTACTCTACTTAGCTTGAGACTAGAAGGCGTTGTGTGATTGTTAAAAGAAATGCTTAGACACTTTTTATATTTATACATTTGACGTATTTTGACGTATCAGCGCTGTAAGTTTAAAAAGTTTTGATAGACTAATGAAGCGCTGTAGCGGACTTTTGTGATAACATTTCAGTATTTTGACAAATAATTTCTATGAACGTGTTTTTCTATCGTTATGATATAAGTCGATGTTTATAAAGAAGTAAAACTAATTACTTGGGTAAAAATAACAATTTGTATAGAAAAATAGAAATTTTCTATGAAGATTTCTATTCTCAAGTACTAACTTAATAAGAAATTACTTAGCAACAAGTAATTACTTATTTATAGATACATATTGTGTAAAAGTTGTTTTCCTTGCTACTCGATAGTGTAGCTTTGCAAGTCGAAACACAATTTACCAAAGTTTTGTTAACGGTGCACACTGTTCCCGCGCGCCTCAAGGAATTGTCAGCAAACAGCAGGGTCGAGGCTTCCTGGGGCCGTAGGATAGTGCAAAAGCGAAATAATAATAATAATATATAATATGTCCACAACTATCACACAACGCCATCTAGTCCCAATCTAAGCAGAACTTGTGTTATGGGTACTAGACAACTGATAAACATACTTATATATTTCTAAATACATACATAATATAGATAAATTACATCCAAACACAGAACAAATGATCGTGCTCATCACACAAACAGTTATCCTGGGTGGGAATCGAACCCACGACTTCCCGCATAGCAGTCAGGGTCACTAACTACTAGACTGACAGGCCAGTCAAATACCAGGGCTTTGGAACCCAGGCATTGAAAGGATGGGGTGGCTGGTTTCGTCGGTAAAGATCTAATACTATTTACCGCTCTTGGGCGGAGCGGGAGACCAGTGTCAGACACTTACTGACTAAAAAACCTACCACGTACCTTCCTTACCTTATTCCTTGAGTCGCGGTAACAGTTTCTCACCACCCGAGGCTCCAGGAGGCAACTTCTTAGACGTGTATTTATCATTATACGCTAGCTATAAGCTTGCTCACTACTTAAGAGAGGCCAATCCAAGGTACATTTTCATACAACCGTTCTTACTTTATTGTTATGTTACTACAAATCTTTCTTTACACATTTTGGATACACAGATATCTTGTGGATGTTACCTAGGCTTCTATAGACTAATCCAGTAAAGACCTCTGAAAATCTGCTATTTTACGTGAACTTTGACTCTTCATAACGTACTCTTATATTAGAAATATAAAAAAGTACTTCTATAGAGTATGAGAGCAGTGGTGGCCGAGTGGTAACGGCCCTGACTTACGTGTTGTAGGTCGCGGGTTCAAACCCAGCCAGCGCATTACTTTGTGTAATTTATTTCATCACCACTGCTCTCAAAACGGTGAAGGAAAACATCGTGAGGAAACCGGCATGTCCTAGAACAAAAAAATTCGAAGACATGTGACATCCACCAACACGCACTGGGCCGGCGTAGTGGATTACGGCCCATTCCCCTCTCTTAGAGAGGAGGCCTGTGTCCCTGCAGTGGGAACATAAAAAAGGGTGATGATGATGATGATGACTTCTATAGAAGCCTTGCGAATTTATTCGAGATTCTAACTGATATACATAATTATATTTTTTCAAAAATCTTTAAGAAGTTTAATAAAAACACGTATTTGGAACAATTTTTATGAAACATTTCAGTAATCATCCACCTTAAGGCATATAGTTCCTTGACCATTTGGCTAGAATTAAATGCACAGCTGATACTCGTACTGCCGCCTACACGGTGCTAAGAAAAAGCCCGCTGACCTTCAAAACCACTTTCTTTTTCGAAGTATTGATTGATTTACATATTCAATGTAAATTCTGAAGAACATTTAACCAGCATTTTTTTATATAAACATATTTTTAGAGATCAAAGCCGTTTGAAAGGAGTAAGGAAAACAAGCGAAAAATTTCATGTTGTTAAAATTCTTTTTATCGATAATTTATTAGTCTTATAAAAATGAAGTTGATAATATTGTAAATAATTGTGTAAATATGAAAGTATATTTTTAGAAATAAAAATAATTTCAAAGGATTAAGGAAAACAAGCGAAAAATAAAAATATCATGTTGTAAAAATTCTTTTTTTGGCAAAAGTCTATCTTAGGAAAAATCATGTTGATAATAATCATCATCATCATCATCCTAGCGGTAGTCCCGGTTGCCAACCTTGGCTTTCGCCTCGGTGCCCGGGGTCCGCTTTCTTACTAAGACGCCTCCACTTCGCTCATCATTCATGTTGATAATAATACAGTACATAATTCTGTAAACATATTTTTAGAAATCATGTCATTTCGAAAAGACTGAGGAAAAACAGGTAAAAATTATTATTTTTGGCAAGTTTTAGTCTTACAAAAAATCATGATGATAATATTGTAGGTACTGCGACGCCTCGAGTCCACTCGAGAGGCGCCCAGTTCAAGGGGACGTGGTAACTTCAATAAAACCACGTTTAACTTTATACTTTTTCTATATTTTACGTTTATCGGCTCGACATACAATCCTAGTCTTTTTACATGACACCGTATTAAATTTCATTAGAATAATTTACACTACAAATAGTCTGCGAACGTCTTGCCAGCCAGTATGCTAATTCAGAGCGCATGCGAACTCTTCAGAGATATCGCATTCAGCCACCCCTTTATTGAATAGAAATGTTTGGAAACCGAACATTTCTATTCGACAAAATTTATCGCAGGCTATTGATAGGACCTACCTACTCACACCGATTTCCCTACCTATATGGGGACTATATATATATTTTTTTTTATTGTGGCGGATGGTTCTGGAGAACTAGCTTAAGCTGGGGTCAACGACAAAATTTCAAAATATAATCAACCAACATTTATGTTTCTATTGAGCATCATTCCGCTCTCACCCAACAGCGTTGCCCTGCTTAAACTTCACTGGAGCAAAACCCCATTAAAGGCCTCAGCGCACCGCCCTGCTGACCTAGGAAGCCAAAGTGACAACCACCCCTATTGGGATTACACTCTAAGATACAATGCCTTCTGACTTTTATTCCTTCGGGCGCTTATCGGGCCAGAGGTCAAAGAGCCACAACCATTGGATCACCTATACTTTGCTTCATTATATGAATCCATTCCAGAGCAACAATTAATCAACACCGATTAAATTTAATTATTCAAGCTAAGTATATCAATGGAGTTAACTGGACACCCTTGAGGGGGATTTCCTCTCCATTCCCTCTGGAATAGACACATTCCTATCCTATAACCCTAACACTTATCTTTAATTTCTCTGGCTCTCCCTCTGTTCATTCCCGGCTGCCCATCATCACTTGATCTGGCACGCTGCGCGTGCTTAGACATCTGCCCTGGCACGTTGCTCGTGCTCACCCGGCAGCAACATTCAAAATCAAACATGAAACAAGATTATATATTAACACTTCAGTATACAACTTAATATGACAATATTATATGACATTAATGACTTTTAATGAATGACATAACATTTTTACGTATTTGTTCTGGATATGCTGCCTTTCGAGCCTTATATATTTACAAAATTCTTAAAGTGAAATGAAACTTAATAATTATAAAAGATACAGTCTAATAACTTCTTCTTATAAAATTTCCAAAATTTAAATTTAGGTAAAAAGAATTGTTTTTTAAATTTAGTGCAATAATATTTACAATTTGATACATGTGATTTAATTTCTTTTAAATGTCTAAGATGGAGGGACTTTCTTGCAACCAAACTTTTTTGTGCCATGCACTTTTTAGTTTTACCTGGAACGCGATCTTTTTTACGTAACATATTAAACTCAAACCTTTTTTTGGGAACTTTATGCGTTACCATGGGAGAACGGTCATCATACTTTGTGACAACTTGTGTCATCTCCTTTTCCTTCTGTAAAAAACCTATAAATTCACAATTTATTATTTCCAACTTATGATGCTTCTCGTAATCATTTCTATAGGATACTTCATCATGATCATCTTGAGTTATTGTAACGAACGTATCTTTATCTGGAATAAAATCGGATGAAATAGTAATACATGGATTGAACACACCCGGGGTTTTGCCTTCATCCGTATACTCCGTGTTGTCGTCGATTTGGCCGCCCTCATCACAGCCCTGGTCATCAATGTCGTCATGGCTGCCCACGTCACAGCCCTGGTCATCCTCGTCCTCCTGGCTGCTCACATCACAGCCTTGGTCATCATCATCATCACTTGGCTCATTATCTTGTGGATCATCCGTCATGCTAGAATATAAATCGGTATTATTACTCTGATCCACAACACTAGACGGTTCACCTTCACCGCATAGCGCTGGATCCTCCTCCACGACACATAGTTCCACACTAGATGGTTCACCTTCACCGCATAGCGCTGGATCCTCCTTCACAACACATAGTTCCGGTGCGGCACGATGTTTACATTTAAAACATTCGCACGGGAACTCACTCCTCAATAAATCGCACAACGTTGCGAAGTCCATATCATCATGGTACGTGTACCTAAAAAAATACTGGGCTGGTCCCTGTAGGTATACGCCCAAAATGAGTGCGTAGTCCTTCTCAAACCACTCGTTGGTTCTAGCCGTCAGCCTGAACTCGGCGATAAATTCCTCGAAACAGATATTTTTATCTATTCCCGTGTAATACATTTTTTTTCTTTCTAATCACTAATCAACCAATAAAAAACCACTTAGCTCAACTCCTCAGGCGTGAAGTGACGCCTGCTTTATTTATTTTCCTCGCTTGGCATCCGAGAGGTACTTTTATAAGGGGCTGTACTTATGCAGCCGTTTCCTTATAAAAATCATATATCTGAAATCAAATTTTATAGATCGACTTCCGCTATGGCGTTACGGTGCCGCCACCATTTGCGACGCCTCGAGTCCACTCGAGAGGCGCCCAGTTCAAGGGGACGTGGTAACTTCAATAAAACCACGTTTAACTTTATACTTTTTCTATATTTTACGTTTATCGGCTCGACATACAATCCTAGTCTTTTTACATGACACCGTATTAAATTTCATTAGAATAATTTACACTACAAATAGTCTGCGAACGTCTTGCCAGCCAGTATGCTAATTCAGAGCGCATGCGAACTCTTCAGAGATATCGCAGTACCTATATAATTCTGTATTAAATGTATATATTTTTCAAATCTTTTTTAAACCAGCCGTTACCAAAAATTAGTTATCAGAAAACCATTGTTTAATAGTACAGTTCGGGAGTCAGGGCCTTAAGCTAGAACCACATTAGATCGACGCACACCATCAAGTAGCTAGCAGTTCTAAAATTTTAGTTATCATATTATAAAAAGATTGGGGTCCGACGCAATTTCTTCATGTACATATCTACACTAATATAATAAAGAGGTAAAGTTTGTTTTTTTGTTTGTAGGAGGTAATCTCTGGAACTACTGGTCCGATTGGAAACATTTTCGCAACAATAGAAAGCTGCTTTACTCCTGAGTGACATAGGCTATATTTTATGTACGCGGGCGAAGCCGCTGACAAAAGCTGGTAATTAAATAAAGAGGCAAAGTTTGTTTTTTTGTTTGTAGGAGGTTATCTCTGGAACAACTGGTCCGATTGGAAAAATTTTAGCAACAATAGAAAGCTGCTATAATCCTGAGCGACATAGGCTATATTTTATGTATGCGGGCGATGCCGCTGACAAAAGCTAGTTTAATATATTATGAAAAAACAAATAGTTACATGTTTAAGGTATTATTATTTTAATTGAATAGAATTTTTTTTTGGTGCTTATAGTTTTATACAAATTATTAAGTATTAACTAAAATAAATATTTATACTATAACGTAACTATTTTTTGAAGAAATAAAAGCTGCCTTTGTTTTGGTTGAACAAAAATAAAAACGTTTAAAGCTTTGCTTTTATAAATTACTTCAGTGGTTTATTGGGAATTCACGCGTTGCTTGAATTTTCACGGGGAAACCGCGCTATTCTGGTCGTTTTCGCGTCTAAAGTGTAATTGAGTTGTTAAGATAAAATAGCCAAGATTTTATTTAAATAACATACGTATATGTACAGTACGGTCGTTTTTACTTGGCGAGCTTGAAGTTAGGCGCTTGTACCAAGCCCAGTCATCGACGGCGCGCACTGTTTCCGCGCGCCTCAAGGAGTTGTCAGCAACCGTAGGGACCCTGCAGAAGGGTCGAAGCCAATTAGAGCCAAGGGTTTGCGTCTGAAAAGGAAGGCTCTGGCCCTAGTATGTATGGCGATGTAGGAACGAGGTAGGTTGTTTGGTCAGTAAGAGTCTGACACTTGGTTTCCGCTCCGCCCAAGAGCGGGACTCGTCATTGGATGTTTTTTGCCTACCATAAAAAAAAAGTTAGGTGCTTGTGAACTCGCAAAAAATCAAAAAACCAAATGCCATTTGCAGTTGTTATTGCTGTTACATTGACATTGATATGACATTTATTTATTAAACCATTTATTATTTTACGAGCGCTAAAGTGCGCAGAGCCTAACTTTAAGATCGCCTACTTAAATCGGCCGTTCTGAATATTACTCGTAGTATACAAGTTTGATATCTAACCATTGATTCAAAACAACTGCAAATCGTTACTGATTATATAAACAAAATAATCTTGACGAAGTTTTCAGTAAACAAACACTCAGCTAGCTATTAAATAACAAGTTTTAGATGTTCTAGGCTGATGAGGTTTAATCACGTGAATCCTAAACAATCAAAATATATATTGTGGTTTCATAACCTCCTACGCTTAACTCCTGCACTGTTTATCATTATTTGCTAGACTCAGATCATGTTATAATATAGGTATAGCTAGAGTAATTTACTACAACCGTTTCATACATCGATTAATAAGTAATAAAACGCAGACGTAACGACGACAATTATGAATTTTCATGCTGCAGTTATGTTCGCAATACGCGGAATATCAAGCGCGTAACTTCAGCCTTCGAGCGCAATCTCATCGTTTTTTTATCTCCCTTTTATAGGGTTGATACATACCTACGTACATAGTGAACCTGTCAGCCGGAAGAGATTCTTTCTCCAATTATATCGACCTTATTTCCTGTTACATTAAGATTAAAAGGCCACTTCGTAGTGTAAACGTTGTTTTTCCTCCTCCAGTTGCGGTAGCCCTGTCATTCTTCATTTGCTGGGCTCCCTTCCACGTGCAACGACTGCTGGCTATCTACGGGAAAAGTTTGGAACACCCTTCAGACACCTTCTACCTGGTAAACTTGTAATTTTATAGCATTTACAAAGTAAGATTAAAACTTTACACAAGTTGGCAAGGACGAAGCGTTTTGGGACAGGAGTTTTAAAAATTAGATTTTTCTAAGATTGTCCTGTAGTTGGATGTCTTTTTTTATTTGAGCTTACAACTTCTTATCTTTAACGAGAGCTGATAAACTTTACAATTTGTAATCTGAAATGGAAACAAAGAGCCAAATTTACATCACTGAATAAATTCTATGTCCCATTCGTTTAAGATCAGTCGGATTATGGATTATTTATGATATTGATGTTTATTGCTTTTCGTTTGTTTTATGTGCAGGTATACATCGTGCTCACATTTTTATCGGGGGTGCTATATTTCCTGTCGACAGCCATCAACCCCTTCCTGTACAACATCATGTCAAATAAATTCAGAAACGCCTTCAAGGTAAGATTTTGTAACATTTTTATGATTGATCTACTTATATTGTTGGGTCGCAAAACCCCATTTTTCATTTTACAGCAGTCTTTGTTATTAATACCTTAATATTTTGTTAAAAAGTATTCTCAAGGGTTTAATATTACGTTATAATGATGAAGCATGTCGACCTCTTTGCAGTTCGTTTGTATTTTGAAACAACTTGATCACGTAAAATTCAGGAAAGTGGGAAATTTGAGCGTTATTTTCCGCTAAGCTAAAAGTTAAAAATTTACAGCATTTAATGGTTTTATCTGTAGTATTCAGGCCAGCAGCCGGCTGAGTGAGCACAAACAAAATAAAAAACAAACTGCAACATTGTATTCTATGCATATATATGCGTATACGACTTGTGTTCCATAAAACTAATATCAGATGATACCTATTATATAGTCTTTCGAAGGAATGAGATACGGTTCACGACTTCACGATTTTATTATACGCATCTACCCTTACGTGTATATGTGTATTCATAGTGCCGAACGTAAACTGACAGAGCGAGTAAATTCGTTTCGTTATTGCTCTGTGATTTTGGTATTTACTGTAATTTATTTTGTTTATCGATATCCAGTCTCTTCTGAATACAAAAAGCTTTCATCGTCTCATTATCAATTGCGAGTAAATAAACACTGGCGACAATTGTGAGTACCATCGTTATCATTTAGTTATTTTATTTGTTATAAATAACGGTTTCACGAGCCACTGAAATTAAATAATGTTTCTGAAAATGATCGAGTTAAAACGATTGCTTACCAGGATAAAAAAAAATAGCCTTGTTTTTCCTACCAGTTTCCTTCGATTATGTGTTTATGAAATGGAATGGAAGACATTCGAATTTAGAACGGATCACTACGATTTGGGTCGTTATCCTTTGAGAATAACGTTTTAGGTACTAGTTGCTTTCTGCTTTACTAACATATCTACAGATATTTATAGAGAGATTTGTATTGGGTAGTATTGCTAGTTTTTCCTGTTGACTTAATCCGAATGTGTCCAATGGCGGGCAGCGTCGGAGGCTTCGCTATCAATAGTCTACAGATCTGAAGATTACGTACACACCCGTGGTTATGTTCACTACATTGACCCATTTTCTCGTTGACCCTACAACTTGTGCCGAGAGATAAGGAGCTTTGGGAATTTAACTCGCTAAATACATACAGCCTTTACTTGACTTAAGAAACTGGAAATTTTAATGGAACGAACCGAGGAATATTCGTTAATTTGTTCTAAGTGGATCGGTAATGGGTACAACAGCAGTTATTTTGCAGTTTTGGGGCTTTTGTGCGTTTGCGTTGGCGGTACAGTTTGGCTAAGCTGGACAAAAAACAATTCAACAACATCCATTTTGATGTAGCAGTTTGGTCATGTCGTTTCACTCGTAAATCTCTCCTGGAGTTGTTACTCATGTTGAATTATTAATGACTGCGTTTTTAGGATTCCGTACCGAAAGAGGAAAATGGGACACTAATACTAAGACTCCGTTGTCTTTCTGTAGGTCCATCTGTTACAGGCCGTATCTCATGAAGGTACCGTGATACTTAGACGACTGAAATTTTCAAAGATAATATTTCTTTTGCCTTTATAATAACAAATATAACGTTAGAAATTGTATATAGACTTTGCTATTACAATTCTCGAACATTTATATTCTAATCTCAGACTCGATTTCACAAAAACATGTCTAATTTCTTTAAACTTTGAAAAGTTTTTGTCATTGATCGTCGGTGAGATGAGAATCGGTTTTAAGATTGTCATGTTACAAAATTGAACTTGATTCTTTCGACATGATGTATCAGAATCGGTTAACATAAGATTACTGGAACAAAGACTATCTATAAGAGCAAGACCATCACCATATCAGTTCCGTATTATTCAGCACAGGTTGGAGGAGAGCGATATAATTAAGGTCAGCTCTTTGCGTTGAGGTTAGCAGGAGATGGGGTTAGCATCTAACACCTACCTCGGCATAAAAGCAGAAAAATATTTCAAGGGAACAAACTCCTGAGAAAAAAATTATGCTACAGACTATTCCAGGACATGTTCTACCCTTGTTATTCAAATCCATTCAGTCGTTTGAGTGTGAAGGAATATAAAACAGATGGTGTATGTAATATTGTCTCTTTGCTTTGAAAACGTGATAAGATCAATGCATTGGACTTATCACGTTGTCGAAGCAGAGGCGATGTGTAGGTAGGTACATCCAAAGTTTCGGCTTAATAATACAATTAGGTATAAAATCAAATCTAATGGTGTATTGACCCTGTATTACAGAAGTCAGTGTCATTAATTAAGGAGACCAAGTGACATTGGAAGAACTTCGTAAACATATTTATTTACTTTGACTTTATTATAATTTGCAAACAAAAAGTTATAGAAAAAAATGGAGAAAAACGTGCTTGAAAATAAATAAAGTATAAATTATTAATATTTGAAACGCATGACGAAACTAAATGCATTTCTTGTCGATATCACTTATTTCTTATGAGAAGATAAAAACCACCGCCATAAACAATTTGTGGCTGTAATAATATAATAATTGTTTTGGGTTGTAAGTTGTTAAACATGCGGAAATTTGACTTGCAGCAAAACCGAAAATTAATTGCATACTAAGTAGATTTGGTTTTTGAAATAACAATAAAAATAATGTGTTATTAATTTTTGCCCACAAAAAACAGACTGAAAAAGCAATGTTAAACGCTCATAGTTACAAAAGATAAGGGTATTCTAATATCATGCAGATTTCATAACGTATGCGGAATTGCCCCGCTCGCATAGCCCCCGCAACTATCCTTTTTTTACAAGTATTTTTGCACTGGGCGTGATATTGGTCAGAAGTAAAATAAGTCCGCATGCGTGATAAAATCCGCATGATATTAAATACATCCTGAAATTGTGACGGAGCTATCAACATCTGAATTTTAGAGTATTTCGGTTCTAGTGTGGAAAAGCAACACAAAAAGGCTAGAGTGAATAGGCTCTTAATAAACTAGTGCGCCTTACCATCAACGATTGCATCACTGCTTCATCAGGTAAGAACCAAGGATAATAAATGACTAATATGTGCTGTCTGTGTAAGTACGCACGTAGTGATAAATGAAAGAGAAAGAAGGTGAATGAATGTTTGAAGATGAGATTGCGAGAAAGAGCTCAAAATATGTCACAAAATTTTCAATATTGCAATGACATTACTTCAATAAAGGAAAATGTCAGAAAAACAAATAACAGGAATCTATTGGAATGACATCGCATAACAAAGAAAATGTATTGTACTGTGATGGCTGACGGGCTGTCATTACATGAAACAATTTAATCAACTTTGCGTCCATATTGCGTCCAATTCGGCAATCTAATCCTATTTTGGAAATCCGAACTGGTTCTGTTACAAACGATTAGATCGCATGCTATGTTTCAAATCTATTTCGATATAGGGTAGCTGCGGACGAGCCGATGAATTCCGAATTTAGGCTAAAGTGAATAGGCTCTTAATGAAATAGTTCGCACATCGGAGTGGGATCACAGTCAAGCACTAGTTTAAAAAAAAAAAACTTATATGTATAGTACTAGCCTCTCTTGTCCCACTTTTGGGCAAAGGTTTCCTACCATTATTTCCTGGTTCTTTTGTCTGACATCAATTTCGCACCCCATGTATTTTTTAGTATGACGTGACCCTGTGTCGTATCTAAGCACAAATCCTGTGTTTCATGGACGACTCTTCGTCAAACAGGAGGCAAACATGTCCTGCACATTCCCATTTTGATTAGCCTGTAAGGTCTAGTTGTTAGTGGCTCTGACTGCTATGCTGGAGGTCGTGGCTTCCATTCCCACCCAGAATAAATGTTTGTGTGATGAGCACGATCATTTGTTCGGTGTCCTGGTGTAATATATAATAAAAAATATATAAGTATGTTTATCAGAGTTCTAGTACACAAGCACTGCTTAGCTTGGGACTAGACGGCAGTGTGTCATAGTTGTTATACTGAATATATTATTATGCATTACTCACATAAACCTTCCTCTTGAATAACTCTATCTATTAAAAAAAAAACGCATCAAAATCTGTTGCGTACTTTTAAAGATCTAAGCGTACATAGGGACAGCGGTAGGCAACTTTGTTTTATACTTAGTAATGATATTATATGTAGGTATATTTAGTTAGGCAGCTTTTGAACCACATCAATGCAAAATTTGCATTCTGAAGTAATAAATCCGTTGTTTAAAAATAGCTTCAACCCGTAGAACTCTCAACTTGAAGTCAATATCCGCTCTCACAACCCAGACGACACTGACGAAGTGAAATTCATCATTGTCACTTTGTCAGTAAAATGTGAACCGATCCGCAACTTTGGAGTTATAAAACGCAATGTCTGGAATAGTGACACAGGTATGCCGAAAACCTCAGAATGTAATTAGAGAGACAGAGGTTTTAAAATGTTAGTAACGTGTGAGCGAACATTCTACTTCGTCATGTCAGAGTTGAAGTGCGGTTCGCTACTGATTTAACTGCCAGTGTGAATCCGTATTAATTATTCTGTTAATTGGGCTGAATTCTGTGTAATGGGTAAAGGAAGATATAATAAAATAATAGTATAGTGAATATTATAGCAGTGTGCATCCTTCCGCGAGCATTCGCAAGCGTTGATGTGGCTGTGAATGTCTTGATGTGAGTTTATTGTGGGTGTATCTGTCATTTCCTGGTTTTATGAAAGATGAAATCAGATGGAAAAATAACGGATCTTTACTGGCAGAGAGTATATCTAAGGATCCGTTCTTTAACAATCACAAGAGACAGACAGAAGAGGCCTTTACCTGAAAGCACTCCGATCCTATTACTGCTTACTAATACTACTGTTAACAGTGCCGTTTTGCAATTCTGAAAACTTTCTAGCCCCCCAAAACCTCACCCAAATTCAAGGACAAATAAAAAGTACTCGTACTTTAAAATATGACGTTACAACATGTATAATTTAAGCTCTTTTTGTACAGATACAGGAAAGAAGTATTTAATTTATATAAATTAAAAAAGGAATTCTCAAAATTCACCCTAAGGGGATGAAACGGGGGTCAATTTTTTTTATGGAGAAACGTATTTACTTGCTGGAGAAACCGCTGGCAGAAAGCTAGTACGTACGTAAGTAGTACATATAGCTATAATAAATAAATGTAAAAATAGATGCCACCTTGTGTTGTAATTTTATAACTCAAGAAGAGCTAATGTAAACTCGTTCGTGTGGTTCTTCACACATTTCTTTATCACATTTTTCTGTTGCCGGTAACGAAGCCGCGGGCAAAAGCTAGTTTTACACACTTGAAACTCATAAAGACAGTAACGTTGTGGGAAGGAACAGTAAGGAAGCTGTTCTACAGCTTAAGGCTTGAGAATGGCCTGTGTTAGGCCACCCTCTACCACAATTTATGATTCCGCAACGGAATCTACCTCCTTGCATTCTAACATAGGAATTAAATGAAGCTTAATTAAGTCTTGGTTTGAACAGAGACTCTTGATTGAAATAAAACTGTCAATTCAATATCTAGCATAGTTTGTATAGTTAGATTTATTTACAAAAATCCTATATTTTTAAAAACATAGTATACATATATTTATATTTAGCGACCCGCCCCAGCTTCGCATGTTTATATTATGTAGGTATTATACATATAAACCTTCCTCTTAAATCACTCTATCTAATAAAACAAACCGCATCGAAATCCGTTGCCTAGTTTTAAAGATCTAAGCATACATAGGAACTTAGCGACTTTGTTTTATACTATGGAATGATGATGAAGTAGCTGACCCGACAGATACGTTGTCAATCCTAGCTATATATATTTACTATATAGCTAGGATTGACACTACACATACTATTATACTATCAAATGCGTTAACATTAAAAAGTCATTAACTTTCTTTAAATTTATTTTTCGAGCAACTTTTTTTCTTTTTTAAGAATTATTTCCTGAAAATAACAAACACAAAAAAAGAATTAGAATAAAACCGGAAAGAGCGTGTCGGGCCACGCTCAGTGTAGGGTTCCGTAGTTAACCGTCCGTCACAAATTTCTCACAATGTAACAGGATCCATGTATAAATTAGTAACCCAATTCTCTGTGAGATGGCGTTGTACCCGTTAACAAATTGGTCCAGCTGATCACGAGTGCTGACTTGCCTAAGAGACATAGAGATTCATTTTTATATATTACCAATACGATTTGAAGTAAACACTAAGTTGATACTTACTCTTTAATAAATACAATGTCTGTCACACAAATACATCGTCTTCAGCCAGCGAACCTAATTACTATTTTTCTCTTTGATATCTCAATTGATTCAGTTGGCAGATGGGTCATATTAGAGACAAGAGTCACCTTGAGGACTTGAGGAGTGAAAATGACATACGTCCTTTAGCTTGAAGCGTGTCCCCACTTGTTAAGTTGAGTATTACTGAGTGGCAGCTGACCCTTACGCTAAGAGTGTGCGGTGACAAAAAAGATTAGAAAGAAGTGCTTTACCTGTGCAATTGTTTTGTATATTTTTGTTTTTTTAGTGTGATGTGATAGGTGTCGGTGTTTCCCGGTGGTTTAAGCACCTGCCTTTCATACATGAGGTTGCGGGTTGCAGGTTCAATCGTGATTTTTTTCAATTCATAAACAAAATACTGTTTTTGTTTGCTAAGTTTATCTAGGACAACAAACAATCTGTGTCTCGGAAATTTCGATGCGTTATGTACTAGATCATGGATTAAGAACAAAATTATATCGTACTAGCTTTTGCCCGCGGCTTCGCCCGCGTACATAAAATATAGCCTATGTCACTCAGGAGTAAAGCAGCTTTCTATTGTTACTAAAATTTTTCCAATCGGACTTGTAGTTCCAGAGATTACCTCCTACAAACAAAAAAATAAAAAAACAAACTTTACCTCTTTATTACATTATAGTGTAAATGTAAATTATTATATTAGTGTAAATATGTGGCCAGAAAATTCTATACGTGAACATTTTATATTTCTTCAAGAAAAACATTATAATTTAAAAATAACTTCAGTTAATATTATTATAATCCTTACGACATAAAAGTAAACTTTAATTTCGTTTGCATTATATTTATATTCAACACCATCTATAGTTAGATAGGATGTAAAATCAAATAAAACCGGCCAAAATCGTGTCGGATCGCGCTCAGTGTAGGGCTCCGTAGTTTCCCGTCCGTCACAAACTAACAATGTAACAGAACACTTAAACTGCGATTTAATAGCGCGAAGCAGCCTTTAGCAGTATTAAAATATGACCACAAGTTTTCGCTACGAGCTGTATCTATACAGTTAAGACTTTTTGAACTCTCATCATTTGTGAATGATATATCACTTGCCTAGATCAATGGTCATGTCAGACCACACTTCATTGTCTCGAACAATAGTCAACAGACACATAAACAAAAAAACTATAGAGAAGCATGAACTCTTGACACCTCATTTGTTTTTATTAGTTTTTCCAATTGTTTTTTCCTCATCCAAGTCACTGAACTGTTGTAAGAAATTTGAAAAAAACTTAAATTAATGTTGAAACTTTCGAGGAATTGGAACAAGTAAACAACACAGGACGAAAAAAAAAAACAAAAAAGTAGGAAAGTGCTAGACATCTGGAAGATATTTAAAAATAGGCATAAGGAAACTGAAGGATTCACGTTTTAGGGCGCCTTCAAATTAGTAGCTACTTGCCCTCAAGATGACCATTTAAGGTAAGTGTGTTGTAAGCCTCAACACACTTACCTCCAATTGCCATCTGTCACTTAGGCTTCTTAGCCGCACGAAGTGGTTTTCAATCACCACGGTTGCGCTTTACCGGCTAGCTAGTACGAGCCGCAAACAACCGCGCACACCGCCGGCGTAAAACGCGTCGAGAAATGTGCTTTAATTACTTAACAATACAATATATCTGCATTATACGGAAACTGTGGGCTTGCTACCGTAGCGGACGCATAAGCGTGTAAATCTGCGGTCGCATAAGCGTGTAAATCTGCGGTCGCATAAGTTTTGAAATAAAATAGCTCTTTCCTCTACAGCGGCGGGTGCGGGTGAAAACCGCTTCGTGAGTTCTTAGCCATACTTCTATGCCGTTTAGATGTAGGTAGATTCCAATTTGTTCTGTATTTCGATTCATAATATTATGATGGGTATATAAAATAACCATTACGTCTTACGAACCATGAAAGTTTATATAGGATGATTGAATAAGAATGATTTAGTATTACATCTGGCAAATATTTTTCCTCATAGTACGTGCTATCAATTTGATATCTATCAAATATCGAATTTAAGGAGCCCGAAGCTAAAAAGTAAATAAATAACTTTACAATAATTCCTTTGTTGATGACAATCACACGAAACACAATAGCCAATTATAATTGGAAAGTAAGCACTTGTTTGTTTACTTATTGCTTTCACCATTCTGGGTATAGTGTTGTATTTACATTTACATAATTGTTCGGTGTATTTTTTTACCTATGAATGCAAATGACCAAAGGATGACCAAAGAATAACCAGAGAATGACCAAAGAATGTAATGAGTAAAATTTGGGTTTTTGCCATGTTGTGATTTTCTGATATTGTTGCAGTAAGTCTTTGTTTCGTTTTCGTACATTGTCATATGTTTGTGTTTGAGCGTGCAATGACGTGGCCCGCTGCTGCAATATACGACGAACGCCTAATCGCCTTTCTACCTTTATGTGCACGAAGGGTTTAATAAATAAATAAAATTATAAAACAATCGCTAATTTGCAAATAACTTTTACTTTTCACTTGTCAATATACGGCACAATACATTGAAGGTGATTTGTGATTAAATTATAATACAATAGACTTTGAAAGTGGCGTTAAACAATTTGTAGTTAGTCAATTAGGCATTCTTTTGCTTCATTTTGTACCTTAAGCCAATTATATTTAATAATATCTGCGGTACATTACTAGATATGTAAAAAAATACAAATTAAAAATATTAACAACCAGTTAAGTACGATAATCATGAAGGCGCAGGCTTACGGACGGCGAGCAATAGCTAGCTCGCCGTCCGGTCGTTTGGTAGCCGTCCAGACAACGCCCAGTCGTCAACGGCGTGCACTGTTCGCGCGCGCCTCAAGGAGTTGTTAGCAAACCGTAGGCACTCTGCAGAAGGGTCGAAGCCAACTGAGGTCAAGGGTTTGAGCCTGAAAGGAAGGCTCTGGCCCTAGTATATAAGGAAACTTAGGAACGGGATGGATTCAGTAAGAGTCTGACACTATTTCCCGCTCCGCCTAATGGCGGGATTTGTCATCGGTAATTTATACCCACAATAAAAAAAACCTGTGTGATATAAATTAAATTAGTTGCTTTGTATTCGTGTGATATATAATTCGGTGATCTATGAGATTTTATTATTGAGCGGGAAATTGAAATAAATAGGCCTGTTTTAAATTCCATCAACGGATTAACTCGGGATTAGTTACAGACAGATTAAGAAAGTTTATCTCTTTAGGCATTTGAGGCAAATGAGAAAAAAAATCTTCAGACCTTGACTTTTTAATCTAGCTATGTTGTCATGGGTCATCGACCTAACGCTTCTTTTAATTTTGCTCTAATCTAAGTGAAGCATAAAGCTCATTTAGTTCTCTAAGTGCTAATCACGGCGTCCTATTATAGAAGTACCCTAAGTACCTACTTGTATTTTATTTGAAATTTTCTTTGTTCGTAGTTTTTTCAATAAACTTAGACTTGTTGTTTTCACGGAATGATATGGGTGTAACAGAAGATTTATTGGTTTTAATCGTATCGAGCTAGGGCGTGCCACGCTCAAGAACTTGTGAAGAATCTTAAAATATAGGTATAGGTATAAAACAAATAGTCCTTTGTTTTGGTTGTATTTATTTATCCGAAACAATTCAAATTATATTTGATAAGAGATGGATGGATTGTGTGAGGAAGTGACATGAAAGAAAAGAGAGTTAGTTATAGTGTGGAAGAAAAAACATGTTGCGCCAACCCCAAGTAATATAAAAATTTTACCTTGAAATAAAATTTGTATTATGTTTCCTGAGACGTCCAAAGTCCATTATGAGAGTACATCATCTTTTTCCCGCATTTTTTCGTTAGATGATGCTACTTCCGTCACATAATTCGACCTCAGCGCCATCCGTGGCCGCATCTGGAACTAACTAACAGCACAGAGCAAGCCACCATTCCTTCGTCATTGTTCGGCTCATAATGATAATAATGATGGTAAACACCAGGAAGAAATTATTTGGACTTTGGACGTCTCAGGAAACATAATACAAATTTTATTTCAAGGTAAAATTTTTATATTATGTGTTCCGTTCGACGTCCAAAGTCCATTATGAGAGATCTGTTTGTTATCTCCTGGTGGCTTGCTTAGTGAAACGCAACAATGTGATTAAATAATTTTATTAAGTGTATGACAAAGTATAATAACAAAACAAAATCACATGACAATCAATTTACTCATAGTGAACAGCATTGATTCATTAACAAATTTACCACTTGTAAATCACAATAAAGGTTTATGTACCAGTAACAGAAAAGAACTGAGAAAGAGATTTCTCTGAGCGTGACCTATTATCGAGGCCAGAATCGATTACCTCTCTAAAATAATATTTTCTAAAAGTATGTTCATGGCGCCAATTAGCTTTTTCTAGAATATCATTAATTGGATATTTTTCTAAGCAGTTTAGAGATGAAACTGCTGACCTACAACTACCCGGAGAAGCATTTATTCCTGCTTCGGAAAGAATACGTTTTATCCAGCCACCGATAATTATTGTACTGGCTGGTTTACGTGGGTCCCTTGTGGTGATAAATAAATTTGTCAGGGACCCTCTAATATTTTTTGAAATATCTATTAGTGTGCGTAACCAAAATAAGGCATTTGTATTTCGATCCGGTGAAGCTAGCAATGTCCAATTCGATTGTTGGTATGAAACTGAATCGGTTTTTGACCCAAATACCGGGTGCAAAGTTATCGAATTACCATTATCTTTAAAATGTTCAGGATCACAATGTAAAAGAGTCAGGTCGTGAACTCTTCGCCCTGACGCCAGCAATAATAAGGTGGCAGTACGCCTAGATACATCATATAAGCTTTGCAAATTAGCATCAGTATTTTTTAAGAAATTGATTACTATTCTCGCATCCCATATTGCTAATTTTGGTGGAATTGCTCTAGCTAAAGATACAGCTTTTAAAATATGTCTAACCAAATGATTTGAGGAAATCTTTATATTGGAGAGAGTTTCACAAACCGATGCTATAGCCGATTTGTGAACAAGAATAGTACGGTAAGCTAGTCGATCCTCAAGAAAAAGTTTTGCTAAGTACCGGGCTACGTCAGGAGGCAAAGGGCAGCGACAATTAAGGTTATTTTGGTTGCACCAGCTTACCCATTTGCTCCATATGGGAGCATAAGTTTTGACTGTCGAGGCTCTCCAGCACGTAGACAAAAGTTGCTTTTCCTCGGTAGACCAGTTTTGGGTTAGAGAGTCCCAGCCGAAATGAGCCAAGCTTCCAGATGTAGGTCGTGAACTTGAGCTGGGTGTCGCCCGGTCATTGTGTCCACCAATGATGTTTTCAGATTCCTGATTTTCATAGGACGAGCTATGGCGCGGTTCTTCAAGTCTGGGCGCCAAAAGGGTTTCTTCCACCTAGGTGCTATTATTATGTACTTTCCTTTCGACGAGTTGAGATGGCGTAACACTCGTGGGAGCAGAGCTGGCGGAGGAAATATCCATGCGAGGTCGTAACTCCAGAATCTGCTGAAGGCGTCGTGATAGTAAGCGTTCGAGTCTGACAAGTCTAGAGTAACATAGTTGTCCACGACGTGAGCGACTTGTGAGGCGAACAGGTCTATGAATTGTCTTACCCATACGGCGAATATTTTGTCCGTCGCCTCGGTCAATAGGTGCCACTTGCAGCCGGCCCGATTTCGAGAGAGGCGGTCGGCTTCCATGTTGTACTGTCCTGGAAGGTAGTGAGGGACTAGTACAACCTTGAGGCTGTCCGTTAGTGCCAGTAATTGTCTTGTCAGTCCTAAAAGCTTCTGTGACTTGGTTCCTCCCTGGTTTTTTATGTACGATACTACGGTTTTGTTGTCGCTTTGTAGGATCACAGATGAGTTTCTTAGATAAGTTGCTTTGGACGATATTGCCGCGATTACTGCATACATCTCCTTCAAATTGCTGTGCCACTTCAGTTGATGGGGATTCCAAGTGCCTTTTAGGGTTTGGTTGTTCACCATCGCCCCCCACTGAACATCTGAGGCGTCTGTGACCAGGTAATTGACCGGTAGGCCTTTGGGATGAATGCAAGATTTCTGGTCGACATTCCTCAGCCACCAATCTAGTTCCCGTCGCACGTCGTCTGTAAGACGAGTCGCATGGCGCGAGTTTCTCGTAAGACGACGGCTGTGACGCTGCAACGTACGGCAATGCAACCTTCCCCGCAGGGTGACGAAGGTTGCAAAGTTGAGACGTCCTAAGAGGCGTTGTGCCTGCTTGAGGGTCCAACTGCCGGTTGCTAGGTGATACAATATGCACTGACGGATTTGGGAAACTTTGTCTTGGGGCAAACTCTTGGAGTTGTTTTGCGTATCCCAGACAATTCCCAGGAATTCTATACACCTTGTCGGGATTAGTATAGACTTTTCCATATTGATATTCCAACCTAGGGAGATGAGGAATTCTATTGCTTGCTGGACATGGGTCCTTAAAGTCTCCCTGTTTTGGTGGACTATCAAATAATCGTCCAAGTATAAGACCAGGCGAATGCCTTTGCTGCGTAATACTTCGGCAGTCCAATTCGTGACTGACGCGAACATCTTTGGTGCCGTGGCCAGACCAAATGGAAGGCACGTCATTTGGTATAGTTGACCTTCGTAGCTTATACGAAGAAAACGGCGGTGTTTTTGTGATATTCGCAAATGATAATATGCTTGGGTTAGGTCTATCTTCACCATCCAGTCGCCCACTTATAAGAAGTTGGGCATTTGGTGGTGATGAAAGAGGTGAAATTGTTTTGGTTTCAAATAACGGTTTAGTGCCTTCAGATTGAAAATTACCCGAATCTTTCCACTGTTTTTTGTTAAAATGAAAAGTGGGGATATGAAGGATGGAGTTAAGGGTGCGGACTCGAGGATCTGGCTTTGGATCATGGTTTGAATTTCTAATGACATTGCTGAGGAGCGTGGTGTTTGAAATTTTTCCAAAATGTCTGTCGTTGGAAAAATAAGCGGTGGTGTCTGAATGAAAGGTATGCGAGCCGCTGAAATCAATTTTAGAATTGATTTGGGAGGCCCAAATTGGGCCCACACCCTTCTGTAATGTTTCAGACACCCCCCCATAAACTTCGAGTCATTTGCGTCTACTCCTGTTATCCTCACCCCTTCGCTCCCCTCCTTTTTTTATTGTTAAAATTACGTCTTTTGATCTTTTCCTGTTTGGACTTATTTTGTTGGTAATGAAAGGGTTTTTCGCGAGAAGTAGAAGGTACTGGTGATTTGGCACGGTCCGGAATCCTAGATTTAAGCAAAGGCACTGCTTCTTTATCTAATTTATCGACCCCGCCTATTTTTTGTATATAAGCCGCTAAAGTTTGAGGGTTGAACAAATATTCGACTGAAGGGGGTATTTTTTCAATGTCTTCGCGAGTATATTTTCTTTTCAATCCCTGAAGAAGAGCCTTACGCCGCAGTTGTATAACCTCTGCACGTTTGCCGCAAATCATTTGCAAAATGTCATGAGAAATGGTTTTGTATTCCGATTCATTTCCAAATAACTCTTTAAATTTACTAAAAATCGCGGTTGACGTAAGCTGCGTATCTGGTCTAGAGGACCATTCAATTAAATTTCGCAAACCTACATTTACAGACTCGTTTTGGGCTAAAAAGGCATTTGATAAGGCAGCAAAACTACGTTCCAGTGAAACCCAACGAAACAGTGTGGAAGGATTTTCGAATTGCCTCATTTCCTCGTTAACTCTTAGTTCAGTAAACGCCGGGACGGCAACATATTTCTTTTGGACGTCACTATATCGCACAGAATTCCAATCTGAAGTGTCAAACCTTTGCATTGAAGTTAATTTAGTAACTCGGTTGGGATTAGCTTTAGGTACAGGTGGCTCTCTGATGGAAACATCTAGCTCAGCAATATCATCTACTTCCACTGATGGACATGAAAATGGATCTTCTAACGGTTCAATAACGGGTACAGAATTAGTTACAGTCATCGAAGAAGTATTACTCGTATTGGGCTGCATTGCAGCAAAATTTGCACAGAATATAGAATTAACATGACTCACCAGCTGTTGGGACAATACCTCAAACCTTCGGTCTATTTCTTGCCATGCTTCGTTTGAACGGGACCGGCGCCGTCTTTTTGGAGGCGGTGGATTGTCTTCGCTCGAAGATGAACTTGAAGTTGCTGCTGGTGGTCTTGAATCGGTAGATGGCTCTGCGATAACCCTTTTTCGAAACCGAGCGGATTCGCGATCAATAACAGCGCTCGCGACGTTTTCAGCGCTCGACTCGGTGTCTTTATTATTATCGGTCATATTTAAAGAAAAATAACGGACAATTTTATGCAACGGAAAAATTTAAATTTAAAACTTTCTACTTTAGTCTCGAAAATTTTTTCAAAAACTTAAATAAAATGTAGGTAGGTATGACAAGTTTTAAAAACTAACGACAACCTTGCGGTACGAAGAACGACGCAACAATGACGAAGGAATGGTGGCTTGCTCTGTGCTGTTAGTTAGTTCCAGATGCGGCCACGGATGGCGCTGAGGTCGAATTATGTGACGGAAGTAGCATCATCTAACGAAAAAATGCGGGAAAAAGACGATGTACTCTCATAATGGACTTTGGACGTCGAACGGAACACATAATATGGGGTAAGGGCAGGAAGATGTTTAATATTAATATAAAATTAACATGCCATGTTCCAAAAAATATGTCATATATGTTTTTTGTATCCGTGCCAAAAACAATAATAATACAAATGTAATATAGAAAATTGGATGGAATAATATTTGTATAATTCATAATTCATCTAATGAGTAAGTGTCTCTAACAGCAATGCTTTCAGCTTTGTCTTAAAAGAGCTAGCATTGTCAAGTATAGGTACTTGGAGACTGTAGAAATAGCTATAGTAATATTGGTATACTAGTTAGGTGCTCGACTTGAAACGACAGACATAACAATAGTCGTAGTGTCCAACGCAAGTAACTCCGCGGCACTTAGCTTGTAAATGTGTCACAAACACTGCACATACGCTGCGATTTTCTTTAGTCCTCCCTTTTCCAATATTATCTTAGGTGACAAATGGACCGTTCTGAAACAAAGGACCGCCGTTTAAACTTTGTGAGACTTAAGGTATATGTAAACGGGCTAGTGTTGTGCCAATTTCTTGCTGCAATTCTGTAGCCGAAAAGTTACTGATTACATCGCTCAACACGAAGCGACAATTGCAGCGATTTAGTTGCGTAGCCCGGCAATGTAGCTAAGGTATTTTAAACAAACGAAGAAACATAATTTGTCAGCGGTTCCATTACGGAATCTTGCTGGACTATACTTTTTAAGTTTCTTCGTCTCAGTCGGTACATTCTTATCAGAGTGGTCGTGGTCATCATTGTGGATCACGATGAGTGATCATCTTGGTCATACGGCGCCATTCATCGTGGACTGCAGCTTTCCGGGTGCATTCGTAGACCGAGCACTTAGTTGCGGCCTTGATCTGGTCTGTTCATCACATTAGTGATCTACCACTTGGCCTGGTGCCCTCATCTTTGCCCTTTTTTAAGTTTAATTGCCAGGTATATTGATCAATATTGGACAACAAAAATTGCTAACAAAATGCAATTTTTACAGCCCGTTTACAGAAGTCTTTAGGTGACAAATATGCCGTTCTGAAACAAAGGACCGCCATCTAAACTTTGTGGGACTTAGATTTGAGAAATTCCTTCGCTTCATTGAACAGTTCGAATCGTTTGTGGTTGACTTGTTACTTGTCTTGTACTTCTAAGTTTGGAGTTAGGGCACGATTTACAAGTCTCGAATCTTTAGCGGAGAGTGGCGATGAAGTAGCTTCCTATTTTTGGAAGTGTTTAAAAGTAAAGTTTTCCAAACGGCTAGGCACGTGTCGCGTAACGAGTCAACCATATTGGTTGAATTTAATAGAATATAATTTATTGTAAAACATTATTTATTACGCATCAAATATTATGTGCAAGGTCTTAAGTCTTAAGATAACAAGTAGATCTGCACGTTTTTCCATTTAAGCCGTAGAAAAGTAATATTTTTGATGTCAGAATATACCATAAACATTTGAATCTACAAAACAAACTAAAAATAACAAAATATTTTAACTGATTTATGAGCCAAGTCGTGAAAATGTTGTAATTACACGAATCTATTTAATTAGTTGCGTGCATTTAAAGTTCGGGAACATCAAAAAATGACATTCAAAACAATACCTAAAAAAGAAAAAGAAATAAAATTAAAAAAATGTTCCCTTCATAGACCTCAAAACTTAATTTCCTCAAGAAAACTTGTTAGTTCAGGAGCTGTGAACTCGCTACAAAAAACTTGACAACTCTCTTAAATGTCTTTATTTTTATGAGACGTGGAAATGGCACTTAATTTTGACACTTAACGCTTGGTTTATTAGCACCGGGGGCATAATATACTGAGATTAGTGTGACAAGTCCATTTTAATTTATGTCTGTTTTTGAGATGCGCTATTTTGGTTCTAATTTATATGCTAATCAGAACATAAAAAAGAAGACAAGTGTTATTTAGAACTTGTATGGATTTGTTAAGCTTTTGGTTCCAAAGAATGCTGAAAAAAAAATGGTTGATGTCCTAGAACCGAAAATTCGAAGACTTAGAGAAGAGACATATGTCCCTGAAGTGGGAATATTAAAAAAAGCTGATGAAGATGATGAAAGAGCTTTCCATTGATATATTATATGTATGTAGTACGCACTAGATTAGACGTACCTACCATACAGTCACTTTGTTTCACTTAGGTGATCTTATGCCATACTTCTTTACATTAATGACATTAAAATTAATGACTCACAATGCGAAGACGTCAAAACTAGTGCAGTTTTGACGTCCTCGCATTGTGAGAGCGTTGTAACTTTTAAACGTTTTATTAGACGACATAATCCAATGAAGCGCTGCAGCGGACTTTTATATGAATTTTTTAATATTTTGAGAAATAGTTTCTATGAACGTGCTTGTCTATCACTAGGTTGTAAGTGGATGGAGCTGTCACGTAACCTATTTACTCGTACGTGTCCATAAATGCTCTCGCAGGTATTAAGTGCCTGTAGCCTAAAATCGTATGGTGCGTCTGATAAACTGTTACCACCGAACCTTACTGTTGAGTAGTAATGGTAATTTGTTGGTTTGAAAGGTATTCCCCATGAGATTTGGAGCAGTTAGATAAATCATTTCAGACGAACCCTTTTGCTTCATAAAACCTAGATATCACCGGAGCTTTTTGCAAAGGTAACGACACAATCGGATTACTGTCTGTCACATATCTTTGGAACTGCAGTATTCCAACAGGTCCAGGCTTTTACGAGAACTTGCAAGTTAACAAAGTGAATATGTATACAACGTGTAACAAAATCACCATATACATCAAGAAGCACTGAAGAATACAGGTTGAATAGAATCTCTACATGAAGTTTCAGATCAAAATATTTTTGAAAAAAAATTGATACCAAATTCTTGGTATCGCATGATTCTTGGTTTCAAATCAAGCGCGTTGACAACGGAGGTCAATAACACACACACACTCGACACTCGCTAATATTACGAGACATGAAATCGAGCGAGCTGTAAATCAGAGCGCCTAGTACCTAGCTACCTCTCTAGCGCTTCTTGATGTATATGGTTATTTTGTTACACGTTGTATAAGTCTCTTTGACATAAAACATGACCACTTTAATGGTTAACGCTACAATTGTGGGTCAAAGATCGAACAATATCATGATGATTCAGCGAAATCTCAATTGGTAATGTATTTTACCAATCAGCGCCGTTTGAGTGGCTTCAATTTTATTTTCTCTATGTATAAGGTGTAATTATGATGGAGTGTTCGAAAAAAACGTAAATATAGTTAGAGCCTGTAGATAGAAAGTGTTTTTTACCGATAGCTCAAAGTAGACGGTCTTGTTGATTGATTGGTGAAAAAAATGTAAGTTGAGCTCTTATTTTTTTAAGATAAGTGTAGGCTGTTTTTTGGCTTACGTAGACAATACATTTTTTACAAACTTTTATATTGCTTCACTTGTGGTTAAATCTTGTAAATTAAATTTGATCCACATGACAATTTAAAATTATTAAGTCGTGGAGTTGATCTGATGATGGAACCGGAAGGTGGCCACACGACACAAACCCATAGAGATTGGGTTCGTGTGATCGGTGTTAACGACTTTAAATATTAAAAACTAGTTTATTGAAACTTTTCTTTTCAATACAACAGAGCACTATTCCTAGACAAAGACAAGACACATGATCTCGTTTTGTTTGTTTTGCAACAGAATATGCTGTTAGCATTACTGAAATGGTTTCAGTACGACATACTAAATGTTATTGGGTGTTACACAATTTCTTTGTTTTAGCTGATGTAGGTGTACGATATTACGGGTTCATATTGATCGTGAAGCTAGGTTACAGATCGTGACGAGAAAAAATACAAGTCTTGATATAAATTACTTTGAGGGCAAAAAATGTAGTAAACATTCTTGAATGTAGGCTGTATAAAAAATAAAAAAAATAATGGACACAATTACTTTAAATCGTGTTTCCTGATGGCTACAATCCGAGAATCTTTAAGTCAAGAGTGAATAGGTTACTTCCAGGTAAGCGCGTTCCATCGTCGACCTCATCGTCGCTTGCCATCAGGTGAGATAGCGGTCAAGCGCGAACCTGTAATTAATCAATAAAAAAAAAATATATAAAAAAATCGTACATTTTGACGGATGAGAACAGTTTTTTTTTTAATTCACGCTTAAATAAAATATGTGGCATGTATCATGATGAATGTTGATTAGTCGAAAGAATCCGTTTTGTATAAAAAGCTGAGCAACAGGTATAGATATCGTGGAAGCGATTAGCTTCATTTAATGATTTCGATCGTAATCTACGCGGACATTAAAATGAATTTAAATGAAAAAAAGTTGGGCAAGTGCGAGTCGGATTTGTGCATTCTGGATTCCGTGCAAACTAACTTATTAATTCAATTCCCAAAACGTATTTTGCAATTTTTTTCGAATTGGAAAAAGTATTCCGTTTTGTGGCGTAGTTAAATATTTGCAGTTTTCAGATTTATTCCTATGTTAATGCTAAGTATAAGACTTGCTTTTAGCCAAATTTCAGGGTTCCAGGCCAACGGGTGTACCCTGTGAATCTTGATTCTCCTGAGAGTGTCGAAATGTACGTTTTTAACTTAGAAGTTTAATTTTCTCACAGCTTCCAAAGACGGCAGACTTGAGTATATGGTTTTAATTTCAACTCCATACTTCCACGCGTTCCCAAGATAAAGGGTCCTGACAAACACACAGACAGATAAAAAGTGATCATCTAAGGGTTCCGTTTTTATTTTTGAGGTACGGAACTCTAAAAAAACTGCTAAACGATTTTTGTAAGAAGTAGCGAATACCAGTGAACACCAGGGTAGGTATTACGTAGTGTCGTGACGTCACGCAAACTACAAAAACATTAAAAGAGGAAAACTGTTGTTATTTATTTAAAGTTGTACAACACGAAACCCAAATTTATGACCTTGCGGGTTTGTTCGCAAGAATTAACGTGACTATGAATGCAAATGGTAACTGGAAGGACGAAGATGGGTTTTAGATTAGTCAGTAAAAGTCTGACGCTGAGATGTCATTGGAAGATGTTCCACCTAAAATGTGACCTTATTTAACGAAGGTTCAGAATTATAGTATTATCTGGTTATTTTATAAGTAAATTTTAGAAGATAGAAAATTGACCCACGGGAACCTATTCCATGGATAATATAATATATATTATCCAGGGAATAGAAGGATATAGGAGATGGGATATATTATATCACATCTCTTAACTACAAAATAATCCATCAGTCTTTCAAATTTCATCCAAAATCATTGAGCCTAACAAATATACACAAAGAAATAACAAACATACACAACACTTTAGTGTGATTTAAGGCCACATTATTAAAATTTTTGGCAATTAAAATTCACCTGTCAATATAATTCAAAATGGCGTACATCATCAGTCTTTTGTTTAACTGTAATCCTATATCCAACAGTACGTCAACTGCTGGTTAACGAAGGGTAACACGGCGAAACTAAATCCCTACTCGTTAGGAATTGCTTAGGAATAATAGGCCAAGTAGATTTAACTACGCTAGTTACCATGTACTTAACGTCAAACAAGGCTCGAGTTACTAAACTGTAATGAAAAGGTACTACTAGTTGGTACTAGTTCGAAAGACAGGTGAATTAAATTCAGATATAAAACTTGCTAAAAAAATTATTATGTCATAAGAAAATACCTGACCATAAAAAAATGTGAAACCATATAGCTAACTTAGCCAAAAAGTTATCTACACTAATATAATAAAGAGGTAAAGTTTGTTTTTTTGTTTGTAGGAGGTAATCTTTGGAACTACTGCTCCGATTGGAAAAATTTTAGCAACAATAGAAAGCGGCTTTACTCCTGAGTGACATAGGCTATGTTTTATGTACGCGGGCGAAGCCGCGGGCAAAAGCTAATCACATATAAAGGAGCACAAGCGAACCTACTGAGACCCCGAACCAGTTTTTAAAATTAAGGTCCGACATCGGTATAAGGCCTAAGAAGGAATACGGTGGGTGGTTTAGTCAGTAAGAGTTTGACACTGTTTCCCGCACCGCCCATAGGTGGAATTCGTCATTAGATGTGCACTAGCTTCTGACGTTTTATAAGTGCCCATGTAGGCCCCTGGGAAATAAAAAATTTTGACTTTGACTTTTGACTTTGAGATGATTTTTCACAACCTAAAAAAAAAAAACATATAAAGGAGCACAATTATATAATTTAGTCTATGTCGTCAGGGTGAGTCAGTTTTGAAGAAAGGAGGCTTTGTTACTGGCATAAACTTTACTGGGAAAACGATTAATTATAACAAAATCACAAGAAGACACCTACAAGCCCGAATTATAATTTAATTCGCCATACTAGTCTTTTGTAACATGTCTGACAACCTTATAATATTAAACATAGTTTACCAACCAAAGAACACCTCCTACAACGTGGACGAATTACCGACGTGATTAGTCGACGCGAGACGCATAGAACTGATCGTTGTGGTGACATTTGGCGGAGGCCTATACCCAACAGTGGACGTCCTTTGGCTGAAATGATGATGATGATGATATTTTTGTGATTCTTACTCACATTTGTACGGCGTATTTGAAATTAGGTTTCGTCGAAACAAATTGTCATTACCTATCCAACATTTCCAAAAAACTCAAAGACATTTGTTCGCAAAGCGTTTTTGTTTTTGGCTCATTGTAGAAAATTGTAGTGAGATTTGGAGATACGCTCTTTGTTGTGGACTAGGGTATGAAATAAATTTATGTAGTTTTAAAAGTACCTAATATACTTCAACGTTCAAACTAAGCAAAGCTTGTGATACGAGTACTTGAAAACTGATAAACATACCAACAATTTTTTAAATACATAATACACTTATCTTGTTGTGTATAAAAATAAAATAGCAGTTCGTTAGTTCATTTTGTTCTTAAAAAAATCAAGATAGTTCAGGCGGTACGTAATTTTCGGGAAAGCCAGTGATAGATAAATGACACCCAAATACAGAACAAATAATCGTGCTCATCACAAAAACTTTTGTCTTGTGTGGGAATCGAAACTAAGACTTCCGGCATAATAATCACTGGACCAACAGGACCGTCATAAAGAATTTTATAGATACTAATACATGTTTTATGTGCCTGACTTGTAAATTTCCGTATACATCACAATAATAACAAAGTACCTACCGCTTCAAATGCCGGACGCTCAACAAGAAATCGAGTACGCCCAATCGATGTTCACTCGCACGGTCCGTAGGATTTCGGAGCTGCACCTACGAATTAAACGTTGCAAACATGGTACAACTTGAAACTCAAGCTAACTTTTAGACAAAAAGTCATTTAACAAAGCAATCCTGATTTACATACCTATTAGAATAGGTACTTTTTTTGCTTTTAGAATAGCAAAACTGCAACGAAAAAAAGAAAGAAAGAAAGAAAAACATTTTATTTGACACGTATTATTATAGACTCACAATGCAAAAACCGGCCGGAGTCGGTCTTCAAATCTGAAAAATGCTTTTTTTTTACTGCTTTTGATTTAAGACGGCTAGTGATCGCCTCCACCAGGGCACGGTCGCTAACGAGGACAAGACCTTTGTGAGAACAAGACCCAATTGTGTCAAATGGTCTGACTAAGAGTTTTTTTTTTGTTAGATATAAACTAGAGCTTGACAGCAATCCTGAACCTTATAGTAAGCAGTGATGCAATCGTTAATTGTGAGGCGCACTAGTTTATTAAGAGCTCAGATGCTGGTTTGTGAAAGTAAAACAGGTCGTCATTTCACGTATATGAATTACCAGTAGTATTAATTCATCTGCCTAGACTGGAAACTGACCCACACAATGTGGTACAATTAGGTTAGACAGTTTTATTTTGATTGATAGGACAGTGCTCTCATTGTTGTCCATAGGAGATATAAGATCCTTGTCTCATTGCAATTGATAAAAAGTCATGCACATTTGGCTATGTGTTGCCAAGGAGAAAACAATTTGTTTCAGAACAAAACTTGTCTTAATTATAGCTCGAGACTACAGCAACTATGATTTAAGAACGTGTCGTGTTGCGTTTGATTTTTTTGAATTACTGTTAAATAGCCTGAGGATTTTTTTAGACCCAGAACGACCCGTCAGACTACAATTTTATGGGTTAGTCTGGGCCTATTAAGCTAATTACATTTTGCAACAACGTCTTGAAGGTTATACAAGGTGGGTACATGTAGTGTTAAAATGTAAACAGATTCATTAGTTCTGTACCTATATCAGCGAATGGCTTTGTCCGCTTGGAGGTAGATTTCTTTATACCAACTTTGGACCTACGTTTCAGGGAGATGCTTAAGAAGTGAATTTTAGAAAAATCCTTAGCGTGTGTAGCGTATTCCGTTCAGTGTTTCCAGCTGTGTGTTAATACATCAGTCATTCAGTAATGTTTGCCTTTTGATATATACATTTACATAATAATAACAACGACGTGGGAGGGAGACCTTAGTTCCGCAGCGTTTTCCTGCAGGAAATGAAAATGATAAGTTTTAGCAAAATGCTGTGTCAAGCAAAGTTCTTAACTAGCTATTTTCTAGACTGAGAGGAAGGTGTGACTATTCAGGGCTGGGATGTTTGAAGTAGTCACCAGCCTTGAAACGCATAGGACACGTGAATAAACAAAAGTGGGTTTTAATCAGTATTCGTCTGACCCTTAATCAAAATTAAGGATAAGGAAGAAACAGAATCTGATTGAGATTCTCATTCTGACCTTCCCTTCATCTAAGGCGGGAGAAGTCATTTAATAATTTCCCTGCCAGAAAAAAACGTGTTCCCAGTAATTGGATATTGAAACAAATAAGGAATGCTCTTTGAACTTTCCTAATAATATTCTTAAGCGAAAAAAGATCCACTCACGCTGTATAATATATTGTGTTTGTGGCCATTTTTAGAGGAAAAATAAACACAGGCGTAAGACGTGTGACGTCGGCTTTATTTTGCTTCAGCCGTGATTTTCATCGACCGTGGAATTTTGACAAAGCTATCAAAGCGTCTAAATTGAGTAACAAATTTTGTCTACGCCACGTTTTGACGCCGACCGACGTAATCCTTCGGGTGTTTTTCTATTTCTAGTCAACATAAAGTTGTTTGGCTCTAGGAGTAGTTTATTTTAATCTTGTGTGGTCTGACAATAAATTAAGAATTATTTAATTTTACTACTTTGTAACTTAGACACTGTTTTTATGATCTATACATTATTATTTCACACCCAATTTGTGCAGTAAAAGATGACAACAAAATTTAGATTTCTAAATATTATAAAGTTGAAAGTCTGAATGTACTTGTTTGTTTCTTCTCTATCGAATGGCTGAAAGGATTTTGATTAAATCTATTACACGTGTAGACCACGTCCTGAAATAGCACATAAGGTGTCTTTAAATATGTGTCTTTATGTCTTTAGATGTTTTTAAACAGTATGGTTCCTAGTATATCCGTTGCGTTGTTGTGTTGCATTGTTATATATTGTAAAATTTACCTAGTCCTATTTTTAATGATGGTATTTTGTTTTTTGGAATGCTTAACCACTACTCTAGTAGCACGGTCATAATTCGTAATCGGTCAAATCTCTCATATAAATTGATAGTGGTCAATTTCTATAATCCGGTTAAAGTTTGATGATGTATATTTAATCCTCGTTTGGTCTACTTTCCTTAAACCTTTTAACACCATAGAAATTCTACATCATTGATATGATCAAACGACTATTCCAAATACCGTTTAATGTTAGCGTTTCAACGATCTGGCCTAAAATACTGACATTCAACTGCATCCTTTTGACTGCTGCCTAGACTGGATGCTGAATGCTGAATACGCATTCAGTATTGAGACGAATTGTCAAGTTCTTCGGGAAAATTACCCGTAACGAGGACTCAATAGAGCAGTTGGTAGTGTAGAGGAAAGTTGAGGGCAGAAGATCACGTGGACACTCTCCAACACGGTGGACAGACATCAATCGGTGACGCATTGCAGTGTCAATGAAAACTCCCAAGCCGCCAAACACAGAATTTCATGGCGTCGCATCGCGAGAGAGGCGGTGGCGCAGGACTCGACCAACACACTGAGTGCACTACTAAGAAGAAGAGAAGCTAAATGCTGACCCGAACATAATCGGGAAAGTTGTCGACAGATTGATTGTTATGTTTATGATTTTGTGTCTTTCTATAGTGATATATATCAACACATGTCAGTAACGGCAGTAAAGAGAAGGCTACACATATATTTTATGTGGTCATAAACTGTCACAAATGTATCCAAATATCGGTTGTTTTATTGTCACCATTAAAACTGACTGAGCGGATTTGTAAATAATTAAAGCTTAAGATTACTCAAACTGGTTCTGAGATTATAAAATATGGTTTGTATGCCAACAATTTGTATTAGAAGCTTAGCTTCCGTCGTTTATGAGGGATTATTATTAGTTTTATTTCTGTTAACACATAAAGGAGGTATACACGATTATAATTTGGGTGTCTTCAAAGCTAGAGTGAATAGGCTCTTTATAAACTAGTGCGCCTTACCACCAACGATTGCATCACTGCTTACCATCAGGTGGGATCGCACTCAGGCACTAGTTTATTGCAATAAAAAAAAAAAACACCATTTGAAATAAGAAGTTATAAATGTGTGAGGTGTACTATATTTAGTACACTGGTGCCTGAGAGTTTAAATAAACCTTTTTACTGACCGTTTAACCAATTTTGAGTCCTGTTTCGTAGGCATAAGACTAGGATTAAAAGCAAAAAAATAGTTACAGGAACATATATTAACTGCAGTTGTCATTTGTCATGTCAGCAACGTATTAAAGTTGAAAATCGATTAAACGGACAGTAAAAAAATGTTTGTTTAATTGTCTAATATTTCGAATGAAGTATAAGTATTTTGTGACTAGCTTTCCGCCAGCGACTTCACCCGCGTGTATGTAGGTTTCTCTATACAAACTTTTGACCCCCGTTTCATCCCCTTAGGGGGTGAATTTTGGGAAATCCTTTTTTAGTGATCGCTTACGCCATAAAGGGAAGCCATGAGTAAAATTCCACGCTCCTAGTCTCAGTAGTTTCGGCTGTGCTTTGATTATACCGTGACAATAAGTTTGGCACGATATTCATGACCTAAAAACAAATTACCTTGAATTTACAAATGCATATTACTTAAAGCAAAGTCGGAATTAGATCTACTAATGCAGTAAATTACGTCATTGCTTCATTAAAAAAAAAAAAAACTTTAATGAAATGACACTGTTACGAAGGAAAGTGACATTGTGTGTACATAAATAGTTAAATAAATAAATAAATAAAAATTCCGCCAGAGCTTGGTATTTTTTTTATCTTGTACTAATTTAATTCTTTGGATTCCTTGGAGTGGAAATGTGGGGTGTAATGGTCCTCTGAGGGCGTCACGGAGTGCCGGTCAGGGGTCGCAAATACCCACAATATTTTATTTAAATGTTCTCAGAGTTTCACTAACTTTCGACACAGACATCACACGTACTATTTAATAAGGATCAAGTATTCGTTTGTCAGTTAGCTCTGATAAACTCAATCTTACAAATTAAAAAGGGATGAGACTAATATTGGAAGGGCTATGAGGATTTGTTTTGATTTCCAATAAGGTTTAGTAGGTCACTAGTTCAGGAAAATAAACACACATACATAAATTTATTTTAGACGTGTATGAATAAAATATATTCGTTTCTGTTATGTTGTTAACATGTACGATCGCCATGGCACTCTTTCGTAATTTTTTTAGTTGGTATTTTTGCGTAACGTAATAAATTTGTCACAATATAAATAACGAGTTCACTGTTGGATAAAACCGTTTTGTATTAATTAAGAATGAAAATATAGTTGATTTCTGTACTTCTGTGTAAGCTAGTTCGATATAAATTATATATTTTTGTATTTATTCAATCACCGCCATTGAAATATAAGTAAATCGAAATTTGAACTTCAACGAAATTCTAGTACGTACGTACGATAGTCAAATTTTGTTGTCCATAATGTGTTAAGTCACTAAATACAAATCACCGTGATTTTCAAAAATTAATTCACGACTATTTTGTTATTCACTCGTTAAAATAACTTCTTACTATAAGCAGGTTGCTTGAACGATCATAAACTTAATTTTACTAGAAACTAAACATGATTAAAAATACACAATAGAGTTTCGTATATCGATGAACTTGACTACAAAGTTTTGAATATCGTTACCTAGATTTATTCAGAATTATTGAATGTATCGTTTCGTCGATCGAATATTGATACAAAATAAAAGAAAATCGTAACAAGCTAAATTTTATTTCTAGAGTTCGCTACATTTCTTCGACAACGACATCATTATCATCTGGCTGTCCTTGTGTTACACAATTGAATTGTTTGGGTGTAATAAACAAAAACAAATAAATATAAACTCACTCAGTGCGTAAATATTAGCAAAAGCTATTGTTTGTATTGTCAGTTTCGCACCTACGACCCAACAGAGTCGGTCGTAGGTACAAACTAGACATTATGCGCACTCGGCTAAGATATTTTAAGCCGCATAGCTTTCACGCTTTCACGCACGATTACGCATCAACGTGGCAATTTGGTACGCGGTTGCCACTCTAGAACCATACGGCGTTTTCGCCCATCTGTTCTGTGAGAAATTATTATGTATCCTGTCCACTGGCACTTAGTTTACCGATTCTTCGGGCTACATTGGCCACCTTAGTACTCCTGCGGATATTATCTATCCATCATACTATCATATTAGTTTGCTATTATTACCTTTGTTTCAAACTAAAAGTGTATTTTTGTTGCAGGTGACATTAGCGACTTGGTGCGGTCGAGGTGGGCCGCGCATGGGCCGCACATATAGCGCGCTCCTCGCATCCCAGCGGCTGCGCGCCGGGGGCCCCGGGGCCTGCGCCGGTGCACGCGGTACCCGCCGCCTGCGCAGGCTGTCCACAGCCACCACACAATTGTATGATGCGCCGCCCCGAGCGCAGGTGAGGTCAGGCCCACAATCAAATACTAAATGGGAGCAATGGGCTACGGTAACTAACGCTTTACTAACACTTTGTAGTTTGTACTCTTAAATTTTAATGCTTCTCATTAACGAGTCTAATCTGTTAAAATGTTATTGTGAAAACTTTAGGGAATAATAAAGGGGAGGGGATAAGCTGTAATTTATTGAAATTTTCAGCTAATATCACTTTATCAGTGCAAGTTTTCACGATGAGAGTTTTAGCGTTGAGCTACTGCTATCAGAACCGATTCGCACTTTTCTATGCTTCTATCTTTTTCTGCCATTTAGGATCGCTGTTAACTAGAGCGAAAAAGAGAGTGGGAGGACGATTGTAGGCTTCGATTTACGATTACGGTTAGCAATTTCGGTGCGGGCAGACGGAGGTCAACTCCTTTAGTCTGTATATTTTGTAAACATCTCACCCTGAAAATTTAGATGAAGTAAGCGTAAAATGAACTACCGTAAATAAACACATAAATTAATATAGGAGACACGGCAATTTGACAATTTATATACAAAGGCAAGCTTAACTTTGCCTAAGGTGGGGTGGTAATGGAAAAACATTGATACTTCCGATAGAACGAGCGCAAAGAGCCATCCTAAAAGTCGCCACGCGCCGACCGTTCCGTTTCCCTACATGCCTACTGTATGAGTCTTGTAAAGTGCTCACAGTGCGACAACTTTTTATATTGTTCACGGTATTAAAACAGCATACTGCGCTTACATATGACGCGAACCTTACTAACACTAAGAGACGGAAAGATATTGTCTGTACTTCTCACTCCGCATCAAAGTTTGTGTTTACAAACCGATTCTTTGCATTTTTGGGTCCATATTTGTATAATAAAATAAACAAAGAAACACCTATATACGACCTAAACTATGCCAGAGCAAAACTGCGGACGTCTCAGTTTTTACAATCATGTAATTACGATGAAACCGAGGCGTTGCTGACTGTGGTCAAATAGACATAGGTTTAATTGGGTAGTAATGTATGTACTTAGGAATACATTAAAACTTAACTATTACTATAGTTAAGTTTTAATGTATTCCTAAGTTATGTATAAATAAAATGTATGATTATGTATAAATTATGAGTTAGATATCTAAATAAAAATAAATATTGTAAAGGATGAATCATAGTATAACAGTAACTAAAAGTGACCGTAATGCCTGTGGCACAGATTCAATTCTATACAGGCACCGTAATGTTATTGACCTAGATTAATTAAAATGTAAGACCTAATGTAAGATATTTATGTACAAACGTAAAAAAAAAAAAATAATTAAATTTTAAGGGCGGTATTTGACATTAGATGACTTTTTCCCACAATAAATAAAATCTTAACTCTGAGAGGCTGCCAGAAAACCTTTGAGAAACAGATAGCTAGAAATCGCATTGCAGACCTACTCTGTACAGTAGATCCTAATCTACTGTATAAAATAAATAAGCCTTGATAAAAATATATTATACAAATAAATCAACTGCAACATATTCTAATACGAGTTAGGTCGAAGGTTCAAACCCAGCCAGCAGTGCATTACATTGTGTAATTTATTTCATCACCCCTGCTTTCAAAACGGTGAAGGAAAACATCGTAATGAAACCGGTATGTCCTAGAACCAAACATTCGAAGACGTGTGACATCCACCAAATCGCACTGAGCCTGTGTGGTGGATTACGAACCATTCCCTCTTCTAGAGAGGAGGCCTGTGTCCCATCAGTGGTAACATTATAAAAGCAGATGATGATGATTTTTAACCTAATGATTATATTTTTTGATAAGCAAAAACAAAACATCACAAACACAAACAAACAGAGAATAACAAATTTAAAGAAAAGAACAGAAGGAAAACAAATAAAACTAACCCAGTTTGAAAACTAAATAAAGATTTTTATCTCAAGAACTATGCTTCAAAACGACCCCTAAAGTTCAAGGAGGTCATCTAGCGAGGTAGCCCGAATATATGTATGTATGTATAATTAAATTAATGATAAAATCGAACACATACTAATGCGACATGTTATTTTAATATTTCATACAAATGGCTTTTACTATATAATGAGAACTATATTTAAGCAATACAACATGTAATTAAGGCTTTGGCATTGAAGTTTCGACCCATGTTTTGAATTAATTGAAGGTGTTCTGAAATTATTTTATCTTGATTATGTATCGATGATGCTGTTTAAGTTGTTTAATTTATTTATCGACAAGCTATGAAAACAAAATATTTATTTGATGACTATTATTTTTTATGGTAGGTAAAAACTATAAACCATCCAATGATGAGAACGATAAGGAGTTTTGAGACACCACATTTATATAGAAATATTTTTAACCTGAGAGCCGTGGTAGTCGAGTGGTAACGGCCCCGACTTACGAGTTGTAGGTCGCGGGTTCAAACCCAGCCAGGTGCATTACTTTGTGTAATTTAGTCCATCACCACTGCTTTCAAAGCGGTGAAGGAAAACATCGGGAGGAAACCGTCTTAGAACCAAAAATTCGAGGACATGTGACATCTACCAATCCGCACTGTGCTAACAAAGCGTTTGGATAACTCCTAAAAGTATTCTATTTTAGATATTCTACGGCTTCTGAAATAACTATTATTGAAGCTGTTCCGATCCCAACTTTCGGCCACCGTAGGTGTGGGCTTGTGGATGGCGAGCAATGGGTAGCTCGTCGTCCAATCGTCCATCGGACCAAGACAAATCATCGACGGCGCGCACTGTTCCCGCACGCCACAAAGAGTTCTCAGCAAACTGTAGGGACGGAGAGACGGGTACTGAGTTAAGGGTTGGCGTCTGAATGGAAGGCTCTGGCCCTGGTATATATATGTGGCGACGTGGTATGCGGTAGGTTGTTTAGTCTTTAAGAGTCTCATATTGTATCCCACTCCACCCAGGGGCGGGATTTGTTATTGGACGATTTTTACTTACCATAAAAAATCTTCTGCAATCCTGCCATTCAGACTGGCTTTAAAATGTCTGAGAAAAAATATTAAATTCGTATATTGTTATGCTAAATGTTTAATATATTTGGAGTAGCACTCAAGATTTACATAAACAGGAAGATCACTTTACGGACAAATATTAATATCGATGATAATTCAGTATTCATGCATTATTGAAGACATATTGTAGTGTCCATTTAAGTAGCACTTCCGGTAACTGTGATGTCTTATTTTTAGAATGCATTTTTAAATTGACGGATACTATTGGTTTTTGGTTATTTTTATTTTATTGGATACTAACTTCTATCAGCGGTTTCGCCTACGTCAAAGCAGGTTTCTCTATACAAAATTTGCATCCCCGTTTCGTCCCCTTAGGGAGGGAACTTTGGGAAATCCTCTTTTAGTGTTCACCTACGTCACACAAAGAAATTAATGTAGGTATTAAAGTCAATGCCACTTTTCATTCTAATTTTATAACTCAAGAACAGGCTCACCTATCCGAACTAAATGTTTAGATTTTGTTTGGACTATATAGAACGAGAACGGTTCTTCATTTATCACATTTTTCTGTTGCCGGGAGCAAAGCCGCAGGCAAAAGCTAGTATGAATTTTCTCGTAGTTTTTTTACGAATCCCGCCCGTCCGGGAGCGGGAAACAGCGTCAGACTCGTACTGACTAAACAACCTACCCCGTTACTTCCTTGTCTTAGTCCCAGAGCCCTGGTGTATCACTTTCATATCAACCCTTGGCCCCTGGAAGCTGAGACCCTGTAGGACCCATAAATGTCCAAGTAGTTTTGAATATGCTTAGATATTATCTCAGTCTCTCAGTTTATTATATTATGTTTAAGATATAAATGGATATATAGGTATAATAGTTTTCTTTTCTTTATCTTTCCAAATAAATAAAGGGATGAAGACAAACTTTCTGTTGCTGAAAATAGTGACTGAAAACTTATTTAAACTTATTATTTAGTTCGAAGCAAATGATGAGACAGTCTTTTGTTTATGTCCTTTACAATATTATCAGCTTATAATTTTTCCAATGTATAAATAAAGCTCCTAAAAATAAGCACTTTACTATACCAGTCCGTTGAGGGTGACATAGAAATTGGTGAGAGCGAAGTGAGTTCAATTTTGTTCCTAGGATTTATCAGTTTCCTTACGATATTTTCCTTCGCCGTTTTAAGAGGTGATAAAATAAATTACACAACGTAAAGTTCCTGTCAGGGTTCTAGCCCACGGGTCACGTAAGGTCGTGCCCTAGGCATCTATTATTGCTTGTGAATCGATATAACTTAATGCCATTTGATGTAAACGTTTTATCTAAACTTCTTAAGTTTATTCACCTTTAATTTCAAAGTAAATTATCGCTATTGATAGTGATAGAGTATTTGTTGGAATATTAGAAGTACCTTTTTGAATATCAGTTATAGTCGCGTACCGGTACACGCAGTGTTGGAAGCTCTATCATCTTTTCTGTAGTCGGAGGGCCTCTACTTTGTTGAAAACAAACAACTTTATTTCTAGATTGTTGTCGTCTAAAACATAGTCTGTAATACAGTGATCCTCTACCTTTATTAATACCGAGTCACAAATATCGTCATAACAATGATTTGACAACGCTGCATCTATTTTAGTAGTCTACGTTGGCATTGCGAAACAAATACCGGGAAGTATTTTTTAAATAGTAAAAGTATCTAATTTAAGGACCCATTAGTCTAAGTGACGCAAAGCCTAGATTATTATCGAACTACTTATCATATTTTTACTTTTAAATGCATTGATTATGATAATTAGTAACGTTCAAATCGGTTTTATTTATTTATTTATTTTTGTGAATGTCATCAGATTAGCATCGAGAATGCACAAATTAGCGAATTGAGTGTGTACCGCCTGACAGACTAATGTCAAGCGTGTTTATTTATAATTAAAGTCGACGGCTAGTGTTGATTGATTTGCTGTCGGTAATTAGAATAAACAAATTTTTAACATAGCTCGTTTTTATATTTGACATTGACCATCAATTTATTATTTAATATTTGAGTATCAAACGAAAAATGTAGTTAACCTTTTTCTGTTACTAGACGATTTTCTAAGAATATTTTAAATCACATTTTCAATTAAGGACAATATTGTCATTCATTTGAAACTTTAAAAATAGCGACCCGCCCCAGCTTCGCCCGGGTACTGATATTGAATATATTATGCATGTATTATACACATATGTAAACCTTCCTCTTGAATCACAAAAATCGCATCAGTATCCGTTGTGTACTTTTAAAGATCTAAACGTACATAGGGACAGCGATAAGCAACTTTGTTTTATACTATGTAATGATTCAAATCCATTTTGGCGAAAATAAATTAATTTATATTTCAACTAACGCCATTTAACAAAGTTTGAATATTGCCATATTGTAATGGTATGACTGTTGGCTTAACACCTGTTCATCATATTACTGAACATAATCCAGATATATAAATTATACTTTGTAGCCACAAAATTGTAGCCATTGACAATAAAACCAATTGTAATATCAATGTACCTACCTAAACTATAAAACGGACACTCAATTAAGCTGTCTACAGTTAGACAAAGTAGCCATATTAAATGTTGGGCTAAATCATCATTACATAGTATGAAACAAAATCGCTTCCCGCTGTCTGTCCCTATGTATGCAAGATCTTTGAAACTTCATAACGGATTTTGATGCTGTTTTAATAGAGTGATTCAAGAGGAAGGTTTACAGGTATAATGCATGCATGTGTATTTGATATTACCATTGCACCCGTGCGAAGCTGGGGCGGGTCGCTAGTAATAAATAATGTCATGACTAGAATTTACAGTTTTGGAATATTTGTAAAAACATAAATGGTGAAGTGACATTATGTATCTACCACCTCTAAAATACTTGTCAAATAAGAGAAAATCGAAATATCAGACAAAAATTTAACAATAAAAAGCGTTGGATTGGTTAGCTCTGATATATATGGTCTACTTTATTGATGATTATTATTATTATGAAAGATTACATAACAATTTTTGATTTTGCTACGACGATAATTAAAAACTACTAGCTGTGCCCGCGACTTCGTCCGCGCGGAATAGTTATTTTGGGCATCATTATTTATCAGATTTATAAATTATAGCTGTTACCCACGACTTTGCCCGTGTCAATTTCTGTTATTATTTTAGACAATTTAGTTTTTAAAAGAACATAATTATCTAAAAGTACTTCATAGAGCTACACATCCCCTTGGGCACGCCATAATCTCGGCGGTAAGTCCCCTCTTTGGGGCGTGGTTGGATAGACCTCACGACGTCCTCACCTTCCGCATGACGCAGGTTCTCACCGGACATGGGAAGTTCAGGAGATTCCTGCGCTGTATTCGCGCGGAAGACACGTCCGGGTATCGCCACTGTGAGACCAGCCCGGAGGACACGGTGGAGCACACGGTGGAGGAGCATCGCCGTGTCCTCGTGGGGGTGATCGGCGGCGGCGACCTCTCGCGCCGTTCCTTGGTTTAGGCCATGGTCCGCAGCGAAGAAGAATGGCAAGCGGTCGCCTCCTTCTGCGAAGCAGTAATGCTCATAAAGGAGGAGGCCGACTGCATAAGTCAAGGGCAACAGCGCCCTCGCCGTAGCCGTCGCCACCGCGATCCCGCCGATATCCGGCCACCGTTAGTAGACGCTGGCAATGAGTAGCTCGCCGTCCGGTTGTCTGGTAACAGTCCAGACCGAGACCAAGTCGTCGACGGCGTGCACTGCTCCTGTGTGCCTCAAGGTGTTGTCAGCTTGTGGGGCCCTTCAGGGTCGAAGCCTCCTGCAGCCGAGGGTTGGTGCGAAAGCGTTATACCGGAGCTCTGACAATAAGGCAAGGGGGGAACGGGGTAGGTTGTTTAGTCAGTAAGAGTCTGACACTGTTTCCCGTTCCACCCAAGAGCGAGAATCGTCATTGGATGATTTTTACCTACCATAAAAAAACCCCTTCGCGCCGCCCGTAAGCAACCCCTCTCCTCGCCCGCCGGCCAGGCGCAGCGTCATGCACATCATGCAGCGCGTATGAATTTTATATCGCTGTTATTTTAAAATTGTAATATCTTCTAAGATGTTCATTAAAAATAAGTGATGTCAAAGACGATTTTGTTCACAATTATATACTCTTAATCAACAACATATTTATTTGGATAAAGATTAATATTATGATGTTGATACAACTCTAACAAATAATTGTTAATAATGCATTAATTTCGGCCAAATTTGATTCCCATAAAAATGGTTCTAGTGAGTTAATCTTAAATGATAGACATATACTGTCGCAGATATTTTTTTAGATCATTTTAACAGGAATAATTCTTTTATACATATTTTTTTGGTATCTTGAACCGTTTTCGCAGCGCACGTAACGAAAGCCCTATAAGATGAATAATTTTTCCCGTTTTTTCCACATTTGCCATTGTTTCTTCGCTTCTATTAGTCGCAGCTTGATTTTATATAGCCTAAAGCCTCGATAAATGATCTATTCAACACAAAAAGAATTATCCAATTCGAACCAGTAGTTCCTGAGATTAGCGCGTTCAAACAAACAATCTCTTCAGCTTTATAATATTAATAATAGTATAGATTATGTCTATTTGTTCATAGAGTCAACTTAAATAATTATGGAAAAAGAAATATTGAGTATGAGGGTGTTAACATGTACAATAAAATACCAATGACGATAAAAGAACAGAAAAGTATGTCTGCATTTAAAAAACAATTAAAATCGTACATAATGGATAAATAACTAAAAAAAAAAAAAATTACAAACTATTCAAAAACCATACAAATAAAAATAATTCAAATTAATAAACTAATAATCAAAAAATTAATTTAAACTATAAAATTGGTTTGTACGCTCACTGCCCACTATGCCACATCTAGTATGTTGTAACTTTTTGTATCCGTGTCGGCACGGTTCGTGATAATAAGTTGTATTATGTATCTACCCACTATTTCTCTTTTTTTTTATTCTCTGTACGTTTGCTATTTTGTTATTTAAACTTTTATTCTAGTTTCTCAGTAAGTGAATTATTGTTAATTCTTTTGAGAAAATAAAGTTCTTAAACCATAAGTAAATATAAATATACTATATATAAATAAATAGTTCGTTTTTTTCTTAATTAGAAGTTATCAAAAAGCTGTGAGAAAGAAACCAAGTCACACAAAGAACGTGCAAACCTCTCGGATCGCCAATTAAAGAATTGAGATCTAAATGGGTGCCAAGTTCTGTGACACTTACAGGAATGTACGATTCTCTTTAATTACTTCAGAAGAATTTAAGGTCTCTGCACACAGCGGGCGCGGCGCGGCGGGACCGGGCGGCGACGCGACGACGTCATACAGATCCGAGGTTACCGTCGCGCCGAGCGGGACGGCTCTGTGTGGCGTTTCCGTACTATCTAGTACATTACAACTGCTCAGCGTCGCGTCGCCGCCCGGTCCCGCCGCGCCGCGCCCGCTGTGTGCAGACACCTTTATATTTTCCTCGCTGCTAACTAACTTGAGACGAGTATATTCGCTATCCATAATCTTTCATGACACAAATATTATTATGTTTATTACTTCTGTTAAATAACATAACACATAACATTTATTGTATGTTATTTTTAACATAATTACGACTTGTTTAATAAACGTACAAATGCAGCCACTGCAAATCCACACAAAGCCAATTTATTTCATGAATTTATGATACTGTTACAAAGTATAGTACTGCCGTCCAGACACTAAAACGCAGTAAAATAGCGTATTTTACAATACTTTTACTGTGTTTTAGTATCTGCCATCTCTGGTCATCTGGTCATCAATGTATTGAGGACGAATCAATGGAAGTTGAAATCGGGTTTCATATGTTTTCACTTACTTTATAACGACTCGTTCAATCCAATTATTTTTGTTCTTATTTCATATTGTATCAGATAAAAGATCTTTTATAGCCAATAGTAATAAACACAAGGTTAAGTTTATTGGTTTGTATCTAAAAAACTCGTAATAGGGCCGATCTGTCCTTGACCGGTAGTAACGGCTATTTTATACTTTATTGAGGAATCTTCGAGGGCAATTTTCTAGATTTAATGCCTTTTAATATTTTACGTCAACATCTTAAACATGCCTCGGGTTTACGTGATAATTTTACTCTTGGATTTATCGAGGCGGCCTCTAAAATATTGCTGAGGTCTGCGTTGCTTATGGCAAGGCGTTTTTCCACCCATATATTCTCAAGACGCTTAGATTTTCCTTTTTGCGTTCATAATTCATCAATGAACGTAAACTTAATCCATTAGGGGCTTAAATTGTACGGCTTTTGGGAAAATAAAACAAGTCTAAATTGACTCGTAAAATTTAATAACTTACTTTTACAAAATTAAAATTCATGTAGCTTTCGATATGGCATAACTGGTTGAAATTTACATTAGTAATGAATGAATGAAAAAACAGATTTTGACATGCGGGCTAGGAAAAAAATGTGGCATGTTAACTGTTTTAGTCGTTTCTAGCCGCATATTTTTTAAACTGTGCATCCTAGTAATCATTTAATTATGCAAAGCACAGAAATTTATGATGATGTTAGTTACGGCTTTGTTAATATTTAAATGTTGATTTTGTATTTGATTGCCGATTTAATAACCACATTTGAAAAAAGGCCAGACTTTTGAAACAAGACAAATATTGCTATCACTTGGTAAAAGAATAATATTTGACGCTTGTTGGTTGTGAGAGCAATTTAATTTATATTAGAGTCTGTTTTGGCCATTATCTCACTTTTTATGGTGGTAAAAATCATGGAATGATGGACCCCGCCCTTGGGCGGAGCAGGAGACAGTTTCAAACTTTTACAGACTGAACGATCAACCCCGACTAACCCACTTGATAGTAAGGATGATATTGTCGAAAAACGAGCATGTTTTAAGAAAACATGTTCGACACATGACAGACAAATATGACAGACATGTTCTAAAGAACTTATTTACTTTGACTTAGATATTGACAAGTTAACTTATCAAAACACACTGGCAGTTAATTTCAATCCTCAGTTATACGCATAGCTAATCATACACATAAAGCTTTTTGAATGCGTACATGAGGAATGTTTATCGTGTACCGGTGGTGGATCAACACTCATTGCAGCATTGAACAAACAAGGCAAAACGAAATCTTGCAATTCTGAAGCACACTCCATGAAATACAAACAAAAGAAAATCGACAGGCATCTCGGCTATCTACGCCATTACGTAAAACCAAATTAATGATATTCTTTTTGTCATTAGTAATGTAACAACCTGTTAATGGGTTCAAGTAAAGGTCTCTCAGTCAAGGCCACTGTATATGCCAAAGCACGCAGGGGTTGAATCTTAATAATCATGAAAATACCATGTGAAATGCGAGCAATGACATTAGATTAAGTGTTAGTGTAAATTTGTCCTACTCTAACACGCTACACTTATTTTAATGTCAAGTTGGGGGACTGTACCACGTGAGATCGACAAATGGATGCGCGATTCACGTTTGTGCGACAAAATTGTACAGCGACTCGCCATAGTTCGAATACACGCTTGTTCGACACACGGGAGCTGGACATTATTATAGGTATATTAGTTTGTCGCACTAGGGTAAACCCGGATAGTTGCCTCACTTTCTGAAATCACTTCATATATCTGAGTAAAAATGTTTGGCTTTTGCTGGGCTCACCCAGCAGGTAAGCTTTACAGGATAGATGCCCTCCCCACAAAAAGGGCAACTATCGCCTAAAAACTGATCGCATTTTGTCTTCTCATGCAATCACACAGAGACGTAAGACTCGGTCAACACAGTAGCTGCTGGAAAGTCTTTTGATTGAAATAGTATCCGATTCATTCGCAAAACTGGAGTAATCGAAATCGGGGCACCTATCACACTGGGGCATCTATCTATCTGGGCTTTACGCTAGAGTAATGTCGAGATTTAGTGTTTCGAAAAAGCGTGCATTCGATCGAACTTTGATGAGTCGTAGTACAGTTTTGTCACACAAGCGTGATTCACACATCCATTTGTCGATCTCACGAAATATACTCAAGCTGTAATATCTTCATTAATGGTTTTGTTGAGGTATAGATATACACAGAGAATCTCAGAAATGTCGTTTTACCACTTTTTGAAGAATACACAGCTACAATCTTAATTGAATGTTTTCCTTCCTGAAACAAGAGAAATGCTTAACCAACTTCCTCGTCCCCAGATTTAAACAAATAACTTGTTTCTGGAAACAATTCGTTGTACTCTTTTTATCGTCGTCTTTTGGTATTTCCGTAAAGCCCAGTGTTACCAGTTACTTACTATGTTGCTGTAAGATTTCATGCCAAATTCTAATGTAACAGGACTTATAGGCTTTAGGATTTTATTACTGTCGGACTGGAATTTAGGGTTTCAAAGAAGGCATTTAAATTAAATGGATCAACTTTATTTGTATCTTTGATTTCATTGCTGGACTATCTTCTAAAGTATTTTTATTTTATCCTATTTTTGTATCACACTATAAAATACAGTTCAAGTACCTATATGGCTGGTTGCAAATCCACTAACGTTCATAATGAAAATCTATTTACGTTCGGCTGTATTGGTAATATACATAATTATATAGTGTAGTCACTTTTTTGCCTTTAACTTTGTCATCTACATTAAATTCATAGATAAATCATTTGGACGTTATCATTTAAATCTTTTTATTTCTCTTTCCCTTGAATGCGGAAGCGAAGCGCTAAGCTCTTTTTCATTGAGAGTTGTGGGGAAAATCATAATATTATCCCAAGTTTTCGGCTTGTTGAGTTTAGCTCAACTTTTGTATCAGCTGTTACGTACACCAACACATCTTTTCCCTCGATCTCATATTGTTGTGTTAAATAAAGCCCATTTCTGAATGATTAGCTCACAAAAGGACAAAATATTGTGTCGTATATTTCTTACGCATGTGTTGTGTCTTACGCATGTGGTGTGTCTTACGAATTTTAAATATGTAGATATTTTTATCTTTACAAAAATCGAGTTCAATCGATCGATCAGCCGATGTCAACATGTAAAAATACTCGACCTAGTTAGAATTGATAGTGATTGCTATGTCCGAATAATTCTTCTATTAATAGGTTTTTAATGGACATCGCAAACATGTTTTGATCGTTTTTAACACAAATAATGTGTGCTAGTGTCAGGAATTTGTTCCGTTAGGCATAAACAATGATAGTCAAAACTGTGCATATTAGTGTATAATGACGTCATTAATTTTGTTTACCTTTATTTTGTGCTAATTCACTGTATTTTAATATTGTAATGTTTGTGTGCGCAGTGCTACAACGGGCGCGATCTACCAACCGTTAACGAGTCCCCGAGCGGGAACGGGCACTGGGCTCGCGCGTGGCGACTTCGGATCCACGACCCCTCCGACTCCGTCGACTCCCCTCGAAGTATCTCCAACTCCAGTCTTCGAGAGATCGACGACGAGCTCACCGGCGAGGAGCTGGCCACCTACATGTACCACGTGAACTGTAACATCGGCGGACTCACCTGAGACACGTCTGTGTAAGCGACTGTGCCCGCTAGCGCTCGCTCGAGCAGGACTACAAGTGACGTAGACGGCCTAACATGTGTGTGATCTATTTTATAGACGTTTCTAAGCGATTTTAAAACTGTACATAAAACATTGTTGTCCATTGTTAGTTACGGCTTTGTTAATATTTAAATGTTGACGCGCACTTAAACGTCCATTTTGGTCTTAAGTGCTAATCTATGTTAGCTGAAACATGATGGTGAAATAACGTAAAAAATTGTCCTTGGGAATTTATGTAGTGGATGGAGCCGCCGTAAAAGCTTACTTATGGGTATATAAAGCGATTAAAGGGACTGTACCTATAGATATAATCCGGAGTCTTGCCCACTGTGTCATAAAGCTGTAATCTTTGGCACGCACTGCCCATTATTCATTCTCGAATCTATTAATTACGTCGGGGTGACACTTCACCTTACATTCTAGTTAGCAACATAAATCTATAGTCAATATTCGAAGGTTGGACGCCGTTTTCTAAAGTTATTTGATAATGAATCATATATGACATATATGTAAAGTATCGATCAGATCTGTCAGTGATTTATACAAATTAAATATGTATCTATTTATTTATTTTTTTCGAACAAAGTGATTATAAAGTATATTCGTTATATGTCAGATTAGATAGGTGTAAATACGATTAACTTTAGTTCATAATACTCTACTGATAGTCTATAAGTACGGTGGTTGTAAAAAGTATGTGCTAAGCACAAAATAATAACAAAAAGCATTGAGTGTAGAGCGAGGATGGGTTGATTGAATCGAATTGAATATGTGTTAGTACGGAGGGTACTTCAATAAATTATGTGTATGTTAAGCTGCGAAAAGTGAGAATTCCTAATGTTCAATGTACCGTTGTTTCCCGCCCGAGTCTGTAAGGGTCGAGCCATACATCACCGGACGTATCAAGGACGTGAGAGGAACTTTATTCATGTTTGTGACAGCAGAATCACAATGTATGCCTCTAGTGTAGTGCCGCGAGCCTGCTCGGCCCTCACAATTAACGACACATTGTATCCATACTCGATGAGACTGTAAATTACATTTTTATCGAAAATAATGTACCTTGTACATTGTATGTAAAATCAAGAGAATGTAGGTATCGTACGCGTGTACTTAATAAAAATATTGAATACTTCATACATTGTTAAAGTCTGAAGACTATGTAGTTTAACATCAAACATAATTTGCTGCGTTTATAAAACAGACTGTAAATAAAGTATACTTGTGTAAATAAATGGAACAAATAGCTTAAGTAACTTGGATTAGATAAATAACAAAATTTGTCTGAAGAAAGTGATGTTTACGATTGTTTGTTTGTGATGTGTGATTTTTACGATATTCTTAAGAGCGACTTTTTTAGAATGAGTTGCTTAAATTATTTTTATCGAATTTTAAACTAGTGTGTGTCGTTAGTTTGGTATAAAGGGGTATCAAAAGGCTTTGGCTGTGTGTTTCTTTAGACATAAATTTAAGTAAAATAATGAAGTCTTAAAAATAATGTAAAAAATATGCATGTAATTTTAGTGTACTACGTCAGCATGACAAATGGAAGTGCGATTAACGCTTGCGCAAGAAACTGTACTGCGACCAATGATGTATAAAACTATAGATACGTTGTCCGCGCTCTAAAATGACAACATGAAATGAAGGCAATTGACAACATCGCGCTTAGTTACGTACCAACCTGCCGCGCGACGCTACGTTTGTTTTTAATTTATATCGTATGTGTAAACCTGTGCGAAACATAAAGAAAGCATGCCGTCGTGTATGTTCAGACGATGTACAAATTATACCCCAAAAGTTAAAGACAAAAATGTGTCATTTCATGCGTAAGTTCACCAAACAACCTATTTTTATTTTATTTTTCTTGACGCCGCCGCCCGCCATCTTATGGCGGCCGGCGCATGAAGGTATAGCTACGTCACTCATGCGCTCGACCAATGAAAATGTAGTTTTACTATTACTTATCCTGTGATGTAACTGAAGATGTATATTTATCTCTCTCTAGCAAAGGCGTTCCACCATACGATGTCTTATTTTCTTTCCCTTTCTTTACGCGTATAAGTAGTTATCTAGTATTTTCGCCGTTTTTAAGCGCCGCGATGTTAGTTCATGACGTGTCTATATATAATACGTCATTGACTGCGACTCATTTTATTTCGAATGCACGCATGTGCGACGCACTAAAGCTCAATATAACTCTGGTGTGACAAAAAATTGTGCGACAACTCCCCTAGTGAAGTTTCAATAGTTTCAATTCTATTTTCTTGCGTCGAACGCCTCGAGTAAGCCACGTATACGATTTCTTTGTTCTGACCACGTGACTGAGCGTTGAGATGACGTCAGAACAAAGGAATAGCAGGCGTGGCTTACTCGAAGCGTTCGACGCAAGAGAATAGAAGCGATTGTAAGTTGGCTATGGGGCAGTAGTTCGAAACTACGATAGTGGGACTAAAATTTTAACTGTTCTATGATAAATATTTGTGTAAATAGGTTTTTTTTTTTTTTTTTATGGTAGGTGAAAATCATCCAATGACGAAACCCGCTCTTGGGCGGAGCGGGAGACCAGTGTCAGACTCTTACTGACTAAAAAACCTACCCCGTACCTTCCTTGCCTTATTTCGACAGTACGTTCGTACAGTGTTGCTGTAGTTTGACACCACCCTACTTGTCAAGACGGTTCGATAAGGTCCACCGCCATCCAGAATTAGTCTGGATGATTAAAACAAAAATAAATAAATACGAAAGTTAAAGCGGAAGATTCGTTCCTTTTCTAACCTAACCTGTCCATGTCAGGGTGTCCTAACATATCGATACCATAACGAATGAATTGAATTAATGTAAGGGACATTTACTTAAAATGTAAAAATGTTCCTTACTATTATTGATATAAGGGTATTTTTTTATAAAAATATCCCTTACGTTAATTCATACTTGTGGTATCGATATGTTATTCGTCATGTCGCACTAGAGTAATGCCGAGTTTCAATGTGTCGCACTCGCGTACGTTCGACTTCTGTTGAGTCGCAGTTCAGTGTTTTCGCACAAGCGTGAATCGCACATCCATTTGCTGAGTTCACGTAGTAGACTTATGTAATTCCATAGTGTTTGGTCAAATGTGATTTTTATAATATGAAATTGTAATAAATCTGTTATAGTACGCGGCAAATAAGCTGGACTTAAATAGCAGATGTTGCTATGGTTACCCCACTGTGCCACATTTAAGCAGTTGTCCGACCTCCGGCGAGAAAACGACTAACTATCGGCGATTTTCTCTCTCAAGAAACGCACAATAAATGTACATTCCCTGTAAACGAAACGAGATGCTATATTAAAAATTGTTCTCTGACTGTTCACACTGCCGGCGACGACTCGCTTTACTAGTTTTGTCGCTTAGCGACGAGCTTTCAAAAATAAACTCGCTCAACGATACTCGTTCAGCGATGCTCACTCGCTTGATCATTTCTTTACAGTGCGGTTTGCACAGGACTGAGCGACCGCAGGCGAGTGGCGCGATTAATCGCTTGTCACACCTGCACACTCACACTCGCTTCCCGCTGATCGTCAACTGTTTTATAGTATCTAGTTCTACTCATATCTCGTTCATCGTCGGCGGTCGGACTACTGCCTTAGATTGAGACCCGAAAATCTAAATCTAATCTAATCTATGTATATAGTGCGCACTGAAGGACGATCGCCATTTTGGTTTAACTTGTTTGCCGCGTATTGTATGCGACCATGGGGAGTAGCATTATTTTTTTTAATTACTTTTATAATCCAAAGATATTAAAGAACATCGAATAAATGCGACTAAGAATTCACTTTTATTTTTCTTATTACCTTAGCTAGCTTTATTAGTAAAAAAATAGGGGAAGGACAGTGATTATAGTTTTATATTAAAAAAAAAAGTTTGATGTTTATTTTCATGTAGTTATGTAACAGATGCCCAAGTACGCGAGTCACATTAAAATGTTATATATAGTAATTAATATCATTGTTAAAAATAGATAAATAATTGTTGTTGTAAAATATCATAACGAGTGATCTATTTTGATTATTGTAATATCAATGAATTAAAAAGGAAATTCCCCAACCTCACTCATTTGTTTATTTTTATATCCTCGATTTATTTTTAAACCGACTACTGTCAGCGGCTTCACCCGCGTGGTATTAAAAAAATATCACAAGGGATCTACTTCTTCATCGTGCCAACGTTGCTTACAGCGTAGTTGGTCGTCGCGCGTGTGAAGTTTTCGGCGATTCCTGTATTAGTTCCTGTATTATACCCGAATTATTACCTGCACAGTGTCGCTAGTTCAACTTTGACACTGTGCATGTAGTCATATCGATGAAGAACTTTAATGTATTATTACGTAGCAAAAATGGTATGGGACGCGGTTGCCCGCGACGGTACGCAGCATTAGGCCTTAGTCGTGCTCTCTTGATAGAGAAGTGGTGTCACGTGTCGGTCAAGTCATGCGCCCTCACCTCTCTTCTCATCAGCTATTTGTTTCGTCATGCAGCTTTGTCTTTAGCGTATTGAGAGTTTTCATGAACGCTGTAGTGTGTCACTGGGCTGGCTATTGTACAGCTCATTTTTCTTTACCTATTTGAAGCGGCCCTTGCGAGTGTCCAGAGAACTAATTTGACTAATATTGTATGCGGCGCAACATTACCAGTATTAGTATCGTAGACACTCACTCACTTACTGTGGCCGACAGCGCCAATATGGAGTATATCAAATGGGGATAAAAGCACTTTGACGGCATCCAGTCCAGTGTGATGTCAGTGGTTTTGATTAGTTCCGTCCACTGTGTTAGGAAACTTACTCACAATGGAAGTACCAAGATAAAAGTATCCAATATGCTTTATGTGTGCTATTCGAGGAAATTACCATATTTATTTATATATATATAAATATGGTCTTTTCCTATGTAGGTTACTTATATTATTATTATAGCGAGCCTATGCTGTCCCACTACTGGGCAAAGGCGTCCCTCCATTCCTTCCAGTTCTCGCAATTACTCGCTTTATCGTTCTAATTCCAGTTCTTATAATACATCTATAAGATATATTATATTACAGGTTTGTGTAATAATAGCAACAAGAATAAATATTATCGAGTTCGCTTAAAGTTAATTAACTCAAAAATTTCGAGCCATAGTAACCAGCTTATTTCATTATTATTATTATACTAGCTACCGGTTTCGAGGCATATTTCCAGCATACTGTCACATCAATCAAACGTTTAAATTGATCAAGTCCAGTTTTTGTTGCGCGTCTACCAAAAATGCCGTTAATATAGTCGATGATAAAAATAGATTATTGGCTGTATGAACTAACAAAATCAAATACTACAAAAACATTAGAAAATGTTACATCCAAACAATAGAATATTGTTACTACGAATGACATTATCATAAAAACTTTTCGCGCAAGAAATCAAACGACGACTAGGCTCAAAATATATCCATAGCCTTCACCGATGAGTAAAAAAAAAATTAGATGCGCGCACATAACAAAAAAAAATTATTTTTTTATCGACATGTTATGAATAAAAATACTAGTGTTACTGTTGTAATAATAGTAAGATAAATTATTTTCCTTCTCAAGTGTTGTTGAAAAACGTCGTATGATACACGTGAGTAATGAAAGGTTACCGTTCTTGGCTCTCTTAAGGTTAAGACCCTCGCCATGACTCGGGTCTAAATACCGCCTCGACGGTGACCGATAACCTCCTACATTACACACTTGTATCATAACGTACTAAGGCAAAGGCAACGGCGTACTCGCCGTAGCCGTCGCCGCCGCGATCCTACCGATATCCGGCCACCGTAGACACTGGCTCGCGGACGGTGAGCAATGGGTAGCTCGCCGTCCGGTCGTCTGGTAAGACCGAGTCCAAGTCGTCAACGGCGCGCACCGTTCCCGCGCGCCTCAAGGAGTTGTCAGCAAACTGCAGGGGCCCTTCAGGGTCGAAGCCTCCTGGAGCCTAGAGGGTGGTGGAAAACTGTTACCTCGACTCCAGGAATAAGGCAAGGAAGGTACGGGGTAGGTTTTTTAGTCAGTAAGAGTCTGACACTGGTCTCCCGCTCCGCCCAAGAGCGGGTTTCGTCATTGGATGATTTTCACCTACCATAAAAAAAAAATCATAATGTACTATTATCAAAATTAAATAAATTTTATTTGATAGTGCCCTGCTTGGTTTCACGAGTTTTTTTAACAGTTTACGTATTTGTTGAAAATTTTGATTGACGTTGTGTTTGGACAAGTTTTAATATGAACAACAGTGTTTGTTATACAATATTTAAGATTCTCAATCGTTTCGGTGTTATGTAGGATGCTATATATTATGTATGTATATGTATAATACGTAGCGTTCTTACATATTATTTGCTGGCTGTTCTTAAGGGCTGTTTATTGTTATTGTAAATAGCCTAACAGGGTAGAAAATAATACGTATTACGAACAAAGAGTTAACAAATTTGTTTGATCGTGTAAGCTATTGTTTGATGAAAGACGTGAAGTTTGTCAAACAAAATCAAATTAATAGGTCATAGGTTATTCACTTTAGACGCAGTGGTACAAAAACTACCTCTTAATGTTGCTGTACTTTGGGGCAATGATGAGAGTAGCTGCGAACATTGCCTTCTTCCGTATTTCTGTCAGACTATAATTTAGCTGTACAATAAAATGCATTTTGAACCATTTGATTGAATAGGTCTGTACAAGCTAGTAAGTGGTATATGGTCGTATATCGTGTCTGCATCGTTTAATCGTGTGTGCATAACGTTTGTGACGACTTTGCATGTTGACGATACTTAACAAAAAATGTTGTAGCTAAAAAATAAGCACTGATAAATTTACAAAGGTCAGCATCAGACTCCTAGTGGATGATCATGTTGCATTTTCGTTGGCTAGGGAGGTTCCCGCGAAGCGTCTCCACATGGCACGGTTTACGGTGTCTCGGGAACTCTGAACCATGGAGGTTTGTGTTGCAGCCCTAAAAAGGTCTTTCCAACGCGTAGGTGAGCGCCCACGAGATCGCTTTCTGTCTACTTGTTCCTGGACAGCGGGTCGCTCCATAGAGTGTTCGTTGCGAACACCGTGACCGAAATATTTGAGGATTCGTACTTGCACAATCGACGATAACCTGTTTAGTTTTAGCTCCTCCAGGATTTGTAGCATAGTAGTACATAATATAAATAAGCACTGGAAAAAAGTAACTTGACCAGCTGTACCTAAAGCAATATGTGCCGCTTAAGAGCTTACATATAGAAACAATGTACAATTACACACACTACTAGAGCCAACCCGACTGTGAAATAGAATATCTGTACAAATATTATATTACATGGGAAACTTTACCTAACTTTCTCATACAAAATCCTTTATTAAATAAAGCCTAAAAATAAAATTATTTGACTGTTCTATTTCGATGTGTCTTGACTTCTGACGTAGGAAGGTAAGTATCTGGAAAAGTGGTTGTCAACTTTATTATTCGACAGTTCCATTCTGTCTCCTCTGAGAATATATTACTAACACTTACAAAAATAATACATTCACATATTCCTTTTGAAGGAAACTTCCTCACACCATTTAATTTGGTCACAACTAAAAATTTTTAAAAGGAAAAAGGTACTTGGCTAGTGGGAGTCCAGTTGGCACGCTAAGGGCTCTTACAAACTATCATTATTTATCAAAAAAAGTTGTTTTTTTCTATTACATTTCTAGTTTTCAGATATATTTTTGCTGTAAGACCTTACTTCATGCCAAATTTCAGAGTTTTTGTTTCTAGGTCAACGCAAAGTACCTTTAAAATATTATTCTGTTTAGAGTGAAAAATACGTTGTTTTCTGACATAAACGGCAATATCTTTTTTATGCTAATTTAAAAGTTCGAACTTATTTTACAGCTGCGAAGGACTGCCGATCTGGGCATATAGTATTAATTTCAACTTGATACCTCGAACTCCGGCGCGCTCTGTTCCCGCGCGCCTTAAGGAGTTGTCAGTAAATGAAGAGGTCCAACTGCAGGGCCGAAGCCTACTGGGGCCCGGTCCGGTTACTGAAAGGAAGGTCCGACCCCGGTATGAAGGCTAAGAAGGAAAGGGGTGGATCGTTTAGTCAGTAAGAGTCTGACACTGTCTCCCGCTCCGCCCGGGGGCGGGATTCGTCATTGGATTATTTTTTCCAAACATAAAAAAAATACCTCTATCTTGACAGACATGCATAAGTTTTCGGTTTTCTTTTTGAGGTATGGAACCTTAAAAATCCTTCGATTAATGTCAATGATTAACACTTTTATAGAGTGTCTGAGTTGAGGTTGAGTCTAGTGGATAACTTAGAATATAAGGGTAAGTGTTGAGTTACGTGTGTTTTACGAGCAGCAGCACCTGTCAATAAAACCGCCTGGAGTCTTGATTAACTCCGGGAGGATATTGCGAAGAGGTAGCACACTCTATAACTCTTTATTAGATCCAGAAAACTTTCTCGAATTGCGAACATTAACGTTTAATCAAGTTGTTATTATAATTATTTTATGCTTTTACTTAGACTACTGTCCTACTACAAAAGTATGTTTGACTCTTGAAATTCGTAGCGCGTGTAGTACCTGCATATAGCTGTATCGCCTAGACAATCCACTAAAGGTATCACAGGAAAATTATATAGGGGATGAAGTTGCAAAGAGGTTTCGATCAGAACAACATATTCAAACCCCCTTGAACTCAAAAGTCTCAGTTGCAGAAAGTAAAAGCTTGTAGAGAAATATTATCAAAGAGAGTCATAGAACAATTATGTGATCTATCAGTGGCGAACGGTGGATATTTTTTGAAGGGTATAGAAAGACAACTTACTTAATGCAGCACATAAATATTTTGTTTTATAACAAACTAGCTTTTGCCCGCAGCTTCGCCCGCGTACATAAAATATAGCCTATGTCACTCAGGAGTAAAGCAGCTTTCTATTGTTGCTAAAATTTTTCCAATCGGACCAGTAGTTCCAGAGATTACCCCCTACAAACAAAAAAACAAAAAATCAAACTTTACCTCTTTATTATATTAAGTGTAGAAGTATAGATGTAGATAATAAAAATTTTGGTACAAGTTTCTGTGAAAAAAGAGAAAGAACGATTTAGAGTAATAGGAGTTAGTTCATACGAAAGTAAGAAATAGTTGCATGGTCTGGAATTTGGATGTTTTAACAGGGAGCTCAGTATTTTTCGGCTTGAGATATTGAAATTCTTATTACAAAGTTGTAGGCATTAAAAAAAATTGAAGTACAATGAGCAATAGAACGAACCTACAAAGTCGTTGACCTTTCAAAATCAAAATCAAAATGGTTTTTATTTCATATAGGCCTACATGGGCACTTATAAAACGTCAGAAGCTAGTGCACGGTTCCAAATTGGTCGTTTCCTATGGAGAAGAACCGGCAAGAAACTCCATGGTTACTCTTTTAAAAAAATGGTTTCTTACAATATTATCTCGTTATTACAGTATTTATGTCATTATGTAAGAACAGTGTAGACCAGTCAATATTGTACTCAAAAGCACAATAAAAATAATCATAATAATAAAAAATCAAAGGTGAGTCGTAATAGGATTTGCGAAGTCTACAGTGTTCTTACTTTACAACGTGAGATGTAAAGAAAGAAATATTATATAAAACAAAAAAAAAAATTAATAAGTATGAAAAAAAAAAAAAAAAATAGATACATATATCACCACAACAGTTACACTGCGAGATGCTAATAAAATAAATTATTATTTAATTTAAAAGTTTTTAAATCTCAATAATATAAATATTGCAAAACTGCCGTGCTGACGCTAAAACGCAGTAATAGGCTTTTTTAGGTATTTGGGTTTTTTATTGATTCCGAACCAACGTTTTATAAGGAACATATTCGTCTAACCTAGGTTTTGATTCGATGATTAACTTGGCAGAAAAACGAAATTTACTAATGCAGTAACTCAAAATGTTATGCCAAAATTCATTGTTATTCTAACTAAAATGCAGTTAAAGCTTTTACGGCTAAAGCGACTCATTACTTTATCAACTTAAACGCAGTAAATGTCTCTATTACCTCATAAAATCTGTAATCCACAACAAAAGAAATATGACGGAATATAAATTAAAACGCAGTAAGCCCTTTTTGCACCGAAAATGTTAATACTGCATTGATGACGACTGATTGAAAACCAACTAAATTGCAGTAAGTTGTTGTGTTTACTGCACTATAGTCGGTATCGTTCTAAAGTTGAAAAATAAGCTTTTTTTATTAAATGGCAGTATAAGTCACTGTTACTGCATTATAATTAGTAACTCAAACTAAGGTACTAAATTTCACTGGTGTCACGATCAGACTATACTGCGCTCTAGTCAGGAATTATCTCTCATTTAAACTGTTCTGTTCTGTATTAACTTCGAGATTTTAAGACAACTTAATTAAAAAAGATATTAAATAGTAAACTGATTCAACAAGCTCATCAGTACAGTCGAAAGACGTCCACTGTTGTCCAATGACCTCTCCCAAATGTCGCCATAATGACCATCATTCCACTACCAAGATGACGGAAGAAAATTTCGAGCATAGCTCTTTCCAGTGTCTTTTAGGTGTCTTTAAACCTTCTGATGAAGCCTTACTGGTCATATACTTTTCTCTTGAGACTTTGTGGTATATTTAACAAGAAGATAATATGGCGCAGCTTCCCGAACGCTGCCCAGTCGCGCTAGATTCGATGATTGAGTTAATTTCGAAGCTAGACCTTTTAACCGTCCAAGGCTTTAAGATTAAAATAATTGTAAAAATGACAGGCATGCAAGCGAGAAGGAGGAAATATACATCCTATGTAGCAGTTATATAATAGTTCAGTTTAGGTCGTAAAATAGATCGTGGCAGGGCCTAAGGTCTGACTTAAGATGCAAATTGGGGCTGCTACAGGAAGAAACATACACATTAAAGTGAACGGCTAGTATTTTATCTCTTGTTGGAACAAAAAATGTAAGGTAATAATACCTGCCTATTTTCAACATTAGAATATCACTTTAAAAGCATTTATGCCAGTATTATCGCATCAAAACATTAGTAATAATAGATTATATAGCGGTTTTAATACTGTTCATCAACTCGTGGCCTGTACAGATATATATATACATATATACAGTGTAATTTGCTTTATTGAGTGGCATCGACACAATGTAAAAAACTTATCAATAAGAAGTCCAGCGGAAGGTGAGAACCCAGTGAAGTCTGTAAAGGCTTTTCGCCATAATTATGGTGGTAGGTCCCCTCTTTGAAAGGAGGCTGGAAAGACTTCACAGCGTCTTCACCATTCGTATGACCCAGATCTTCACCGGAAATTCGGGAGATAACTGCACCCAATCAGTGCAAAAAAGCCCGAGTATCACCATTGTATGGACCGCCCGAAAAACACGGTGGAGCATACAGTGAAGGTATGCCCTGCTTAGGAGTTGGTACTTCACACGAGTAAGGAGGTCCTTGTACCCGTGTGGATCAGGCGGCTGCAAGCGTGTTAATATCACTGAGACTGATGTTAGGCCACGATAACATTTATTACCGAGACACGGGTAGTGTTGAAGATTCAGACGTTTCGGTAGCAGACAGAGATCTTTAATCTCAAATAATACAATAACCAATACCATACCACAGAAGTAATCTACAATAAAGGATAAAGTAAAACCAAGAAAACCTGCAAATATTGTACAAAAATCTGCAAAAAAGGTAATAAACTAGGCAAGTGCGAATCGGACTCGCTTACACTACGTTGCACTATTTATTTACAAGATTACACATTACATGTATGCGGAAAAATCACGTTCGTTGCATGGAATCCCTCCTTAAATGTGTTTTTATTAATCAATAAAATTACAGGTTTTTAAAGTAAATATACAGTTATATGTACTGTAAGCATTTCAAGCTATATAGTCTTCGTGTTGCCGTTATTAATATCAAGAAAAATTGTAAAAAATCACGTTTGTTGCATGAGAACACCCACTTAAATATTTATTTTGTTCTGTTTTTAGCTTTTTTGAAAAAGTTTAAATTTGCTCAAATAGTAAAAAATAAAGGTTCTACATAACAAAATACAAACAAAAATGTCTTGTTTTCTTTATAAATCCCTACACAACCTAATCATTTTCAAAATTTGTTACATACTGCAGGTACAATTAGTTCAACGTTCTAATTAAAATGCAGTAAAAAAGACTTATACTGCAAATTATTCTGTAAAATTTGTTAATACGACTATTAACCGATGAGTTTTGAAGTATCAAGTATGTGTTACTGTAGTTTAACCTGTATTCTAAACTTTTTCGCAAGCAGTAATAGACATGATTTTCGAAAAATCCATTTAATTTTAAATTTAATGGACTAAATAACACGCTTTTTTTCAAAATTCATTCTTTGTAATTGCCTTAATCCTCTAGGCAAAAAAAAATCTACCATAAAACATTATTACTATAAAAAATACGACGTCAAAGTGTTTTTTGCGTTTTTCTCGAAACTGCTTTTTTGCTCTTACTGCGTTTTAGGGTAAGCAGGGCAGAAAAGCAATGTGTCGAAAAAAGAGGGAAAAAAGTGTATATAAAAACAAAGATGGAGCAGTTAATAGACATAAATACACAATATGAATGAGTTACCAGGGAGCCACATGTGCAGGAGTAGTCATTGCCAAACAAGCTTGTCTTCTATATAATCCTTAACCTTATAATATGCTTTTTTGGTTAGGACCCGCTTAATATGATTTTTGAACTTTCCCTCACTAAGTTCAGTTACCGTTACTGGCAGCTTGTTATAAAAGCGTATGCTGTTAACTAAAAATGACTTGCTGGTCTTGGCTAGTCTCCATTTGGGTAAAACAATTTCGTGTTTACTGCGCGTATTCTTGTTATGAATATCGCTTCTAATTTTAAAAAGTCCTAAATTTTTACGAACATACAGGATACTTTCTAGGATATAAAGAGAAGGCAGAGTCAGTATATCGATTTCTTTAAATTTATCTCTAAGGGACTCGCGAGGACCCATTTTATAAATAGCCCGGATGGCTCTTTTTTGTAAAATAAAAATTGAGTCGACATCAGCTGCAGATCCCCACAATAAAATGCCATAAGACATAATACTGTGGAAATAAGCATAGTAGACTAATCTAGCTGTGGCTACATCTGTCAATTGCCTTATCTTTCTTACTGCATATGCAGCTGAGCTTAGTCTACCAGAGAGAGTTCTAATATGAGCGCCCCATTGCAATTTAGAATCGATAGTTATACCTAAGAAAACAGTTTCCATTATGACATCAAGTTTTTTGCCGTCAAGAATTAAACTGATGCCAACTTGAGGGACATTTGGCGATGAAAATTTTATACATTTCGTTTTATTGGCATTTAATAGGAGGTTGTTAGCTTCAAACCATTTAGAAAGAACAGCCAGACTTTCATTGACATGTAAAACATCCACATCCTTCCTATCTACTTTAAAAATAAGGGAAGTGTCGTCTGCAAAAAGGATTATGTCGGATAAATTAGCCATCATGTAAGGAAGGTCATTAATATAAACCAGAAAAAGGAAAGGGCCAAGAATTGAACCCTGAGGCACGCCCATCTTTACTAAAGACCCCGAGGACGTCGCCCCATTAATGTTTACTTTTTGCTGCCTGTGAGATAAATAGGAAAAAACAAGATCAGCAGCTCGTCCACGAATTCCGTAATGATGTAATTTACAGATCAGAGTTTTATGGTCAACACAGTCAAATGCTTTTGAGAGGTCACAGAATATGCCAATGGCATCCTGGGATTTCTCCCAGGATTCCAAAATGTGACTGATGAGTTTCACTCCTGCATCCGTCGTCGACCTTCCTTTCGTGAAGCCAAACTGATGACTATGCAAAATCCCATTCACATTAAAATGACACAGCATCTGGTCCAGCATGATTTTTTCGTAGATTTTACTCAATGCTGGAAGCACAGATATAGGTCTTTAATTAGAGGGGTCACTCTTACTACCTGATTTGAAAATTGGTACAACTTTACTATGTTTCATTAAATCAGGGAATGTACCGCTGTCCAAACATTGATTAAATATGCCTGTTAGGACAGGAGCAATTGTATCAATAATATCTCCCAGAACTTTAACTGATATACCCCATAAGTCCTCAGTGTTTTTCATGTTAAGACTCTTGAAGGTTTTTATAATTGTATCAACAGAGATACGCTTAAATTCAAAGGTTGGTATATCCTTAGTAAAATGTTCTTTTAAAAAAGATTCAGCTAACAAAGATGAAGAAGGGAGAGATTTCGTAACTTCTATTGGGATGTTAGTGAAAAAGTTTTCCAATGTCTCAGCCACTTTTAACTTATCCGAAATTATTTTATTATCAATTTTTAGGGACAATTCATTTCGATCTTGTTGGTTGGTCTTTCCAGTTTCTTTGTTTATCACCTTCCAGACAGCTTTTATTTTATTCTTAGAATTTCCAATTTTCTTACTTATTGACATAGACTTAGCTTGGGCGCAGACTTTTTTGAATATCTTTGAGTACATTTTAACATGTTTATGCAAGCTAAGATCAGACGACAACGATTTGTCATGGTATAACTGATATAAATTATCTCTGCTTTTTCTTATTCCAGCAGTAGCCCATTCATTAAATTTGGATTTATTACTAAATTGACATTTTTTAACTGGACACGCCTTATTAAATTCTTGGCATACCGTAGAAAATAATGTAGTAAAGTTTACATTGGGGTCTTGTGAATCAAAATTTGCTGTTGAGAGACTACCAAGAACATTATTATTAAATTTATTTAATTTATTTTTAGTAACCGGTCTAAACTCAACAAATGAACCTAATTGTAACTTTTCGACTGACTCAAAAGATACTAGTTGACCAGTATGATCAGACCTCACGCCACTAATTATGGATGAGTCTTTTATATTACAATTAGTAAATATATTATCTATGCATGAAGCTGAAGTAGGTGTAATTCTTGTTGCTTCATTAAAAATACATTTTAGATTAAAAGAACTAAACAATGAGAGAAGTTTACATTTATCTGGAGAATTTACTAGTAAATCAATATTTAAGTCCCCACAAACGAAAACTAATTTGCTATCTTTAATAAGTTTATTTAATATTTCTTCTATTATGATCAAAAAAGATGTCAAGTTTGATGCGGGTGGTCTGTAGACACATAAAAAAGTTCGGCCTTCAACCTCTGCACATGCTACTTCACATAAGCGATCAACAGAACAAGCAGTGATATCCTTCCTTTCCTTATATCTTAAAGAATTATTACATAATATCAGAGTACCACCACCTATTGATGATCTGTTGTACGCACTGGCAACTGAAAAATTATTGACATTGAACAACATTCTATCTGGTTTTAACCAGGTTTCACAAAAACATAAGATATCCATATTGTATTTATCTATTAACATTTCCACATCTAGAATTTTGCCAGAGAAGCGATTTATATTCTGATGGTATAATAAAATGTTATCATTAGGCTTCCCTTTTGTCAGTTGTTGAAGTTTAAAGAATCTATAACAGTATTACTAGGTAAACTAGATAACACTGCTTCGTCACTTAACCTAATCCCAGTTATACTATCAATAACTGTGTTTATATTAAATGCTAACAATGTAGCTAATTTTCGTCGACTTTTTCTGGGAAGAAATATATGTTCCCAAGTTAAAACAAAATCTCTAACAAAAATGTTAGTGTCTTTAGATTACATTTTAGTAAGGTAAGCCGATGGGAATCGTGTGTATAAGGACTCTTCGCCACTTTGGTCTATTGATGGATTGATGGTAATCTCTGACATTGGGAAAACGACGCCAGGAGAACAGGGTAGTATAGTGCAGGGTAGTTTAGTGAAGCATAATGAGTGAGATAGCTGGCCTGCGTGCAGTTCGGAAATCATGCTAAGAAAACGTAACAACAAGAGAATAATTATACAAAAAGCATTCAGATATTTGCATAAATAATAATAGTAGATATAAGATGAAAACAGGACTATTACGAAACTTCAACACTTTTCGTAGCATAGCATAGTATGTTTGCTTACCATAGTATGCTGGCATGCCTTGCATCAGCTTTACAATGTTCTCACTGCTGGGACTCAAGCGTCTTGTCCAGAAAAGAGAATAGCGGGCCCAGTAGCACAATTGTGGAAGTCACATGTCTTCGCATTATTAGTTCTAGGAATTGCCAGTTTCCTCACAATATTGTCCTTCACCGATTTGAGAGCAATTAAATAAATTACACAAATTTAATGCACACCTTACCTACAATTCGTAAGTCAGGGCCGTTACCACCCGGCCAGCTGCTCTCAGTTCGAGCCGCTACGAAAAAGTAATCGTCAGGAAAATGGAAACACGAAAATACCTTCACCAACCTCAATCTTCCTTATTTACTACCCACCCGGAACCATGTCTGCAAGAGTAATATCCGCTGTCTGAAGCACACGTCTTATCTATATCTCAATCGAGTCTTAATCCTCCAATCTTGCTGTCATAATAACTCCAGACGTGGACGGTAGGGCTTAGGTATAAGCACGTAAGTAATTGTTATACGAGAATATATAAGTACTCATGAATGTACAGTGTAGTTTTCTTTTGTCCTCTGTACGAAAATCGTGAATTTTCGCTTAAATCAGACACTTTATTTGATCTTTTCTTATAGAACCTGCGTTTTTTTAACCAAAATCTCAGCTCTTTGTAGACGACGCCAGTTTTCAGTGAGAAAAGTTTTTTTTTATAACAATTTAAGCATTTATTTTTTATAATTAATACTCATCAAGACCTTTCCGAAAACTACAAACACGTCAAGATTATCTTGTAGCGCCGTCTATGGCGTCACATAAGAACTATAACGATCCTGCATCGCGCAATCAAAGTTCTCCGCACTATTTGAACCTATACGACAGTCCGAAATCACCTACCGGGCAGTAGCCCACTAGATTATAACACCTGCCTGGTCAGAGGATCCTCCTTTTTCAACGGAGGTATGTGGGACTTTACTCTCTGTTCCACATACTTCCAAAATCTTATAGTATTACCGAGTTTCTGAGCCTGGTTATTATCTAGCATCAAAATATTCGTTTAGACAAATCACGCGAGCTCAAATTCGATAGGGTTGTGCCGTTTGATTGTCGAATTATATCTTGCGGTTCCACCATCAGATCAGTTCCATGTCATGATAATTTTGCACTTTCATCTGATTTACCTATGCATGCAAAATTTCAATCAATAACCGGGAAGTGGATCGGATTTAATTTACAAGATTTGATTATAAACATCGAGACAAGTGAAATTTCTAAACGAAAAATAATCTCTTTAAAATATACTAACAGAAGTTCCGTCTGCAAGGCATAAAACAACAATTTACTACATGGAGGCATTCCAAGTTCAACAACAAACAATTGAAAATAGCTAGATGCAAATGTCTCTTATCAACAAATTGTTTGCATCTGAATTCACCGCATACTTTAAACAGTCCGTGACTGGCAAGATAAGAGCTTCTACGCAAATGATTCCAGCAAAATTGTCGCATTTGTTACTTGCTTAAATGACGTCATGTCTACTTCATTGTCTTGATGGCTCCCATTTTATTAACTGGATTCACTGCATGAGTGCATATAAGTAGTAAAAACGAATAAATATTGTACTTGTAAGTACTTGTTTTGGCCACAACGTGTCTGATATTTATAGGTATTGAATTGAACGTAATTATAGACTTACACCACTAGCAATTTAAAACTTAATAAAACAAGAACAATACTACAGTAAAAACATTTCCAAGTAAGAAACTACCTCGATTAAAGAACATGTTGAACACTTAATTTATCTCAGTCTACCTAAAAAGATTTTCCCCAAAGTCATCGAAGATTTGTAAAAAGCGTTTAAAGGTCACCTAAATTACCTAACAGAGAGCAAATCAATCATTTGAGATTAATTAAAGATTGATCTTAGAGTCTGTTCAGTCCACTTCCTTTAGCACGCCGAAATTTATTCAGTAACTAAATGCTATTAAACTTGTTCTGCCAGACAAGATCGAATTTCAAATAAAACATAGACTAGTGTCTTTAATAATGTTACGTCTAGCTAGATTAAGTGAATCATCAATAAACACTTGCTTGAAGCCCGCTTAATCTTAAACACTATTTGCTTTAAGAAAAGTTTTAAACCAATAGTAAGACCAAATAAACTAATCAACAATCTGGCCGAATGAGGTTGTCCTTGAGCCAATGCATATACATGGCTAGTGTGGAACCCCTCCAGAGGATATGCGTTACCTCCTTACCTTTGCCCAGCATGCATAGCTACCTGCTTTTTCAATGAATTATGCTAGACCAACGACGAAGCTACCCAGGTCGCCAAATATTTGTTGGATAAAATTTGAAGCAGATCGACCGTAAAAAAAGGAAGAAAAAATTAAAAAGTGAACAAAATCATTATTTTTTAAGAAATCAAAAGCACCCCTATGAGTATGTATTTTTTTAAACTCATTATATATTAATACAGAAATGGCTCTAAGCATAGGAAAATCTCAGCAAAAGCCTTAAAACGAAATTGCCAACGTTTAAGAAAGGACAAAGACAACCGAATTCACTTCTTTGTGAACTTTACTTCAAGTTAATTTAAAATTAATTGAGCGTTTCCTATAAGACATATTAGCTTTTCAGACCGACGTGTTAATATATCTCTCGACACATCTATCTTAATTTAAAGCTGTTTGTACTACGAATTTGTTTCGGAGCTAATATTTTAAAGATTGATTCATCATGTTAATCATCATTTATCAACCGAAAGACGTCCACAGTTGGACATAGGTGACCTCCAAGCGTCGCCACAACGAACTGTGTGTCTCGTATCCATCACGTTCCACGCTCCACCAGGTCATCGCTGCGTCTTCCGGTGTGCAGTCGCCACTCCGGAACATTTCGGCTATGTAGCACATCGTCTGATCGTTGAGTAAGAATCAAGACCGATTCGACTTTGTTTCCCACGTGCGCTTCCAAGACATGTCTGCAAAAGTCAAGAGAGCCAGTAAGCTGATGCTCGCTAGAGCTGCGGAAACATTGGAAAGAGTTACTGTGACCGTGGAGCGCAAAGGGTAAATAAAAAATACTTCTGTATTTTAGTCGGTAGAAGTCTGAGTACGTCTCCTTGCTCTACCCTAGAGAGGCGTAGCTTCAGAGAAGCCTTCACACAGCAGTGGACTTCAATATGTGGAATTGATTTCATATTTAAATAAGATTGTATTAAAACTCATTACAATACGGTCCGTTGTATATTATGGAGCAAATAAGTTGAAGTCTTTGCTATAGTTACGCGCAGCCACTCACGTAGATTTAGACTCGAATCGGTTACTGCGCATTTAAGGTCAACCGCCATATTAGGTTCAACTTATGCGCTGAGGATATACTACATAAACTTCTAGTAGTTATTTTATAAAAGCTAAGAGTGTCGTATATTAGCCGTAAAAATAACTTATAATATACTGCGTTGGTGTTTTATAAGTGTGAAGAGTACACATACCAAGTTAATGGAACATGAAACAAAGTTCTTTCTAAATATGTTATAGCTAGCAGGAAAAAAACATCAGGTACTTTCTTCCAATTTGTTTGTTATTCAGAAGGAGGATAAGATATTGTGTATCGGTACATATGGCTCGATGAGGAAACAATTTCCGGAGATACGCTATGATACTATGATGTATAGATAAAGCTGTAATAGATGAGTCAACAAAACTTTTCTTGTTTACTTTCTTAGTCCTATTGCATCAGTTGGGTTACACGTGAATTGTCACCATATTTACTTTCCTCCTAGAGCTGAGGGTTGGTGCGAAAGTGTTACCAGGGCTCTGGGAATAAGGCAAGGGAGGAACGGGGTAGGTTGTTTAGTCAGTAAGAGTCTGACACTGTTTTCCGCTCCGACCAAGAGCGGCATTCGTTATTGGATGATTTTTACCTACCAAAAAATAACCATATTTACTTTCTATCATAGGAGTAATTTTTTTTTGTTCTGTTTATTAGATACTAGCTTTTGTCCGCGGCTTCGCCCGCATACATAAAATATAGCCTATGTCACTCAGGAGTGAAGCAGCTTTCTATTGTTGCTAAATTTTTTCCAATCGGACCAGTAGTTCCAGAGATTACCTCCTACAAACAAAAAAATAAAAAAACAAACTTTACCTCTTTATTATATTAGTGTAGATTAAACTCTTGAGCCCCGAACAAAAACCCGAGCGTTCGCACATCTATTGTCTTTCTATTATGTCTCTAATTACGGTATTCAAAATGTTATGTAAAATATGAAGATATAAGGTAAATAGCGATGTGCCATTTACAAGCCTCCACATTCAGTAAGGGATTGAAAATAACAGTAACATATTTATACTTAAGTTTTTTTAGATAAATACACAAAGAAACTCTCAGATCGTGGGGTCCGAGTGCCCACAAGTTGTTTAATGAGCTTTCTAAAGGACATGTTGACACTTCACGGGACCCAAGGGCTGGCTTTTACCTTGGGTAGAAAATAAGCTTTGCCATACAGCGTGGCAATTCTGCCAGCGTTTTGGGCACTTTACCAGTCGACAGGGACACCGAATAGTTTTTTGACGCCTTATTAGATTAGTTTACTTTAGATTACTTTTAGTTAGTTCATTACTGTTTGACATATCTATGCTTTCACCGCACGGATCAGGTAAGAGTTACTACAGTAATGATGATTCTGCCAGCTCTCACCACTACTTCGATCACTTCTGGAACATTGTTGTCGTTGTCGCTAATCCAAGGAAAAAATAAATAAAAAAGAACTTTTTTTTTTCTTGGAAGTTCCAGTAAAGACCTTTGTCCAAAATGTCGGTGGTCTTGGTCTTGATAAAAGTGGATTCCGAAGCGAGACATAAAGGTTTTTTGAAGGTGGGAAAACATCAAAAGACTGAGGAGTCATTTGATTTTACACTGTCTCTCGCTAAACAGAAATATTTAACTCACAATATGTCTTTCAGACCCTAAGCTGGCTTTATGATGCCTTGGTATTTTATGTTGACCATTTAACAAAAATACGGCTACAAGAAGATAACATAGGTAATGTAAGAAGTTCGTAATCCAGTTCTAGACTAACAAACACATATTTGCACGTTGCTTCCTCTCAGAAGAAACTTACCTAGCAAGTGAGATAACCTTTGAAGGGTAGTAAAAACAAGTATCTCTGCTATTTTCCACTTAGCAACAAACAACTTTTCCTATATCCATGTGCATAAAGTTTGGAAGAAAAGCAAGGAGTTTTTATGCTAATTTCTATGATAATATTAACTTGTGATGTTCAGTAGCGACTTCAGAAGACATAAAATAGTTTCAGTGTGATCAAAATAGAGGCTTCGTCGGTTTTTCTTGGATAAAAATATCATCTTACGTTACGTTATGAGCAAAACGAAGTGTAGTTATTTGGGTTGTAAAATTGAAGGTTACAAAAAACGACGGACAAAAATAAGATGTCTAATTTTTTTTTCTTCTTTTATTTGAAAGAATTATATAATGAATGTTTAGCTGTATCACACTTGCGTTCTTCACTTGTACTTTGCGTTCTAGTACCACGTAATGTAATTCATATTATACAAGTATTTACAATAACATTTTTTATTCGTCTCTTCATTTTTTCTTTCTGAATACTTTAATATTATTGTTTTTATAAAGTTATCAATTTATTTTATACTAACAACCCGCCCCAGCTTCGCACGGGTATTGATATTGACTATATTTTGCATATAATAATAAACTTAAACCTTCATCTATTAAAAAAACCGCATCAAAATCCGTTGCGTAGTTTTAAAGATTTAAGCATACATAGGGACAGACCGCAACTTTGTTTTATACTAAGTAATGATTATAATCATTTGATTTAATTTATATTATATGATAATAAAAGCTGTACACAGATGTAAATAAAGTACCTACATATAAACAAAGAATATCTACAAGACGCTCCCATGGATGTTGCTCGAGGGGAAAACAATATGCTAGGGGTTTGATGTCAGCCATAATAATATGGGGTTAGTCTATAAACCACAGAACATGTTTTGGCCTTTATTTTTACATCATACACCAAGATGATACACAAACAAACCTGTTTGTTTTCTCTCATAGAGTTTGTTTGTATAAAAGAGAAAAAATCTTATTTAAAGTAAAGAAAAAAGCAAATGGTAACATAGCTTTTACTGTAATTTGCAATTTAGGAGCTTTCAATAATAAATGACCTTTATTTTGCAAGTAGGTTTAAAAAACCACTTTTCGCGACTCAGTCCGGTGTTTCCTAACTGACTAACTACCCTGAGAAGAAAACTCTGAAACAAACTCAAGGGTCAAAGTTTCTTGTAAAGTCCATACAGTAAATATGTATCGTTCAAATCACATAAGGAAGATGCAGATTTTTCTGAGATAGTCTTACAAATTTGAGTAGACCTCTAGGTCTACTAATAACTCTAGTATTAGTCTACTAATACTAGAGTTAGTAGGCTCTTAATAAACTAGTGCAATTCACCATTTTATTCTCTCGATTTTAGATAAGTTCGTTGTTTCCTAAGTGACTAACCTGAGAAGAAACACCGAAACAAACTCAGGGGTCAAAGCTCTTTTAAAGTCCATACAGTAAATATGTATAGGTCAAATCACATAAGGACCATGATCAGATTTATCTGAGATGGTTTTTTGAAGGAAGAACCGTACAAATTTGACTAGACCTAGACTGATACTGGAGTTAGTAGGCTCTTAATAAATTAGTGCGATTCACCATAGATTAAAAATGGATTACTGCTTACTATGAAGTCGCAAACAAGCACCGTTTCATGTCATTAAAAAAAAAACTTATATCTATAGCAAATTTTATATCTATACTGTAATCTACACTAATATAATGAAGAGGTAAAGTTTGTTTTTTGTTTGTAGGAGGTAATCTCTGGAACTACTGGTCCGATTGGAAAAAAATTAGCAACAATAGAAAGCTGTTTTACTCCGGAATGACATAGGCTTTTTTATGTTTTGTACGCGGGCGAAGCCGCTGAAAAAAACTAGTATTTTATAATCTTTTAAAAATTTCACTGGCATCAGATATCACTCAACTAAAAATGAGATTTATGTTAAAATCTTTGTACGAACTATTAAACAAGAGCAGTTTAAAGAAACTAGACCGCTTTGTAATGAAGCTATTAAAATTTTCAGTGATGGATATCTAAAGCAGAAAGTTTGTCAAAAATGAGCTTCCTCATTTAAACACTGGTACAAAAATAAAAGTTCTTGTAACACCTGCGAAGTAAGGAATAATGAATAATGACGGCGACGGAAGCGATCCTGAACAACTTCTAACATAATTATAGTTGAACGGAAAAGTTTTTGAGCTTCAATATCTGAGAGTTTTATCTGATAAAATTTTAATGTTTTATTCATGCCTCTAGTGCGTTAGGGTTCCGTGCCTTAGGCGGTAAAAACTTATAGGATATCGCTTTGTTGCCCATCTGTCTTCCTGTCAACTGAAGTTAACATTAACACTCAGCTCTGGTAAGTGAAAAAATCAAACTTCTAAGTCAACAACATCTTTCGAAAGGTTGCTGCACCGGATTCGCAAGGAAAAGTCTCCCGGGTGTCGTCACTGTGTGAACCGCCCGGAGGACACGGTAGAGGTGTGCCCCGCTTGGGAAGAGCATCAACGTGTGCTCATGGGGCCGATCGAAGGCGGCGATCTCTCGCGCCGGCCCTGGTAGAGGTCATGGTTCGAAGCAAAGAGGAGTAGCAGACGGTAGCCTCCGTCTGCGAATCATTAATGATAGCAAAAGAGGAGACCGACCGGATCAGGCAAAGGCAGTGGTGTTCACGCCGCAGTCGCCGTTACCGCGTCTCCAATCCCGATATCCAGCCACCGACCGCAAGCCGGCGCCTAGCCGGCTTGCGGTCGGAAAGCAATGGGTAGTCCGCCATCTGGTCGTCTGGTAACAGTCCAGACCGAGCCCAAGTTTTCAACGGCGTGCACTATTGCCGCGCCTCAAGGAGTTGTCAACAAACTAGAGCCCTAAAGGTCGAAGCCTCCTGGGACCAATACCAAAGCGTATTACTGGGGCCCTGGGATCGAGGCAAGGAAGAAACGCGGTAGGTGGTTTATTCAGTAGGTCTGACACTGTTTCCCACTCCGCCCAATGGCGGGATTCGTCATTGGAAGATCCATTTTTTTAGATTCGTCATTGGGCAGAATAGCTATGAGTAGAAAAGATTTCTTCCGTTTAGAAACCAAACTCGCGTTACAAAATTCATCATCCAATCATTATACCTCAGCGTCAACCTTGCCATAAATAGATGTAGCAAACCCATTTAAAAAGTTGTCTCAAAAACTGGAGTGTAAACAAATATTTTCCTTGAAACTTCAACAAGTGAAAAACAATATCAGAGTTCATTATTTATTTTTAAAATAATTATGGACGTTAAATATGCTCCTTTCATAATAAAATGATCACAAACCTGAAAGTGCAGGTGACAAATGAGATGCAGAAGCAAGATAAGTGAATAGCTAAACACAAAGTAAGTGCCTTGCTGAAATATCTAGTAAGTGGTCGACTGCAAAACCGCATTACCGCAACTATTTGCAGCTTGTTAAGAGGGAGAGATACGACTTTTAATCATTTTAAATTCAATATCACGTTTTGATGGCCCGTCGTGTTTTAGTTATACTAGAGTAGAGACTATTTTCGTAATAATTTGATATTCGAAGATTTACATATTTTTTCATTGAACTTGGTGTACCTAATTTATTTTCAGAGATATAATATAAAACATTTGTTTCGGACGATATCTATATTTATTAGTAACAATTATCTTATGAGCCAATGTTAGCAGGTATTTAATAATTTCGACATGACGTTGCACCCATCTTTGCAACATGGGGGATTCACACCTATCTACGAAAACACTCATTATATTGTTGGTGCTAACACGAACGCGAGTGACTAGAGAGGCACATCTCTTCCTGATTATGGCAGCAAAGCCGTCAACCCTAGCCGCAAATATTCCTGAAGCACTGCAACGCCACGGGAGTGCATTGTTATATTGGACACGCAGGTCGCTGTATGAACATTCAAAACAATGAATGTGGCACAGAGTGCAAAATGCAATGAAAGGACATTTTGTCTGTCAAAATCTGACACACCCAAACACTTTTCACCCAGAGCTGGTTCATTCAATGCTTTCCCAACTCAAAAACAAAAGTAGGTACTACATGCGTGCCCTTTCGGAAGATTTGGTACTTATGTAAGGGTAAGTCCTTTTAGAGATGTATCCTTCCAATGAAATCCGAAGATACCATTATCCGAATTACGATTGAACCTCTTCCTAGAATCAGGTATACTGCCCGACAAGGCGCTTTGTTGGCGTGTTGCTTCGTTAGTTCAATTCAATGCAACTGGATCTGAAGCATACACACGACTGTCTAATGTGGTTTCATTCAATTAGTGCCCTGACATTGGTAGTTGTCACAATATTCATGGAACTGATCCGAGTAGCCTAGCTTGTAGGTATCATAGGTTCTACGAAGGTACGTTAATTATAGCTTGTACAGTATTGTTCTCTGAGAGAGAGAGCGTGTTGAAATGTAGAATGTTAACTGTTGCCTTTTTTTAAAGTTGGGAAATCATTAACATACCTCTTCTCTGGCTAAAACGACAGCCTAGACTTATCCGTGTTCCTTTAGTTTAATATATATTTTAATAATATAAAAAATAAAGTTTAAAAACTAACACCCGACTACTTAAAAACACGCTCTAAAAAGTACGAAACAAGAAAACAAGAAAGCCGTGGTCGTATGCCACTTTTTTTAATTTATTATTCTTATGGCATACGACCACGGCTGTTTTTAAGTAGTCGGGTGTTAGTTTTTAAACTTTATTTTTTTTTAACATATTTTGGAGTTCTAAATAGGTTAATCTTGGGTTCATTGATTTCTCAGCCCATGAATACAGGTAAAGTCACAAGCAAATGCTAGTAATATATATATATTCAAAATGTACAAGTAAAGCGCTTTCAAATGATACCAAACACGGCATATTTATCTTAACTTTATTTTTTTACTTCGTATGTTTTGTCCGCTAGAGGGCGCCACATTAGATTTTGTGAAATCCCATATAGCCTATAACTAGCGGACAATTAAGACGCTTCTAATGATATGTCATTTGTCGAATTCTGATAAGTAGTTTAGAAGTTACGAGGGAACAGATGAACATCCATACCCACATACACACATACATACATACATACAGGTCAAAATCATAACCCTCCTTTTGCTTCGCCGTAGTCGGGTAAAAATATATTTTTTTCCAGCTTTTCCTATGTATGCTTAAATCTTTAAAATTACGCAACGGATTTCAATGGGGTTTTTGTTAGTAGATAGAGTGATTCAAGAGGAAGGTTTATAAGTTTAATACAGGCATAATAATTATATTTAATATCACCATTGCATCCGTGCGAAGCTGGGGCGGGTCGCTAGTATTTTATAAAAAAAAATTATAACTGCATACAACATTGTCTCGTCCCAAGCTAAGCAGAACTTGTGTTATGGGTACAAAACAATTGATAAACATATATATTTCTAAATACATAAAAATTATAGATAAATTACACGGTGGGAGTCGATCCCACAACCTCCGGCATATAAGTCAGGGCCACTAAAACACTAGACCAACATGCCAGGCAAGCCAGTTTCCTTTTATTTTCCAGGGTCGCGTTGATTCTTTCAATGATGATGATAATTTTTGTTGGCCGGGGTGAGAAGATTGCCTTACCTCTGGCTTTCTGATGTCTTTATTACTTCGCAGACGGAAGCGTCTTATTTCCCTGACCGTTCGCTGTCACTCTAGTATAAATGACTGAAACAACACTCAACAAACAAGTGAAACTTATTTTGAAAATTAATGACCCAACCTCGATGATACTGAGAATTCTCAAACAAAGAAAACCAATATTACTTATTTCAGAGAAGTGAAACTGGAAAGTTTTGCCAAACAAAGTATGGGGTTTAGTTAGAAGTTCCTACTGTCTTAGTGTGATGGCTCGATGCCGGAGAGCCTGAGTGATTGGGTGCCTTATACGCTACCGATGGAGATGGAGGTTTGTCTGTAAGTAGGACAAGTATTTGTAGGCGTGCAGACGATGTCGCGATTTGTGGTGCATAAAAGATTTATTTCTATAAACGTGGGAGATATAGGACTTTTAATGATTTTAAATCCAACAGCACAACCAAACGACTAGTTGGTATGTTTTGAAAAAAATGAATGTTAAACCAAACCAATTTCCTCATAATTTGATATACGAATATTATTTAACATATTTCATTATTAAGCTTGATGAAAGTTATTTTCAAAGTTATGTCTAACACAGACAAAAAATGGAACATCAGGCAAAACTATATATGTATGTATATGTATTTTTATGGAACTTTCACAAACTAAAAGAAAATTGAAATATCAATCTTTTGATATACGGTTTTTATTCATATTGTTTTGTAAAAATTATTAATTGAATAATCAGTATTCGTGAAGTGACGCTAGCTTCTCTTTTGTTCGCTCAATCTCGCTGCCGTATATCTGCCCCCTCATGCGTAAAAGATATGTCCCTGGAGCGTGTGAAAAAATCCCAGCAGCGTCCTGCGCTGACAGGCTGGATTGCTATGTAATGATGAGATTCATTAAAAAGCTAAAGAAATGATTAATTTTTATTATGTGTTCCGTTCGACGTCCGAAGTCCATTATGAGAGTACATCGTCTTTTTCCACGTTTATTCGCTAGATTGAACTACTTCCGCTACGTAAATCGACCTCAGCGCCACCCGTGGCCGCACCTGGAACTAACTGACAGCAAAGAGCAAGCCACCATTCGTTTGTCATTGTTGCGTCGTTCTTCGTACCGCGCGCATGTCGCTAGATTTTGAATTTAGAAAACATACAAACCTCCATTTTGTAATATTTTTTTATCAGTATACCTACTTGTTTTAACTTTCGAGATTAAAGTAGAAAGTTACTGTTTTATTTTTCCGTTACGTAAAATTGTTTCGTTTTGAAAGTGGACGACCGTTTATAACTTTGGAGTGCATTCAAGGATAATGAATCCTCCGATAATCAGCGCTGGACCTCATCATAAAATAGATTGAAGGTTTGAAGTACAACATCTGGTAAGTCATTTTAGTACTTTATTTTGGGCAATTTACGCTACAATGCTGCCAAAATATTTCTTGTGTAAGTGCAGCGCCTGCATCAGTGTAAGTTACGCTCCGTTACATGACTCTATTAACGGTCGTCAATCAAAATAAATGTTATTGCCGAGCAATGCATTTTTTCGAGGTTAACTTCAATAAAAACATTTGACCTTATACGCTTACATGAAATATAATTTGCAATTAAGGGATTTCTAAAGTGAAATTCTTGGATTTCTTTGTTCTAAGTTTTTAATTATTTTTTTTTTTCTTTTCTCTGAGTACCTACCAAACTTTTACAAATACATTTTTTCAAATTATTTGAGTAAATCGTGCTCAGATTTTATAGCTTTATTCGATCTTTAACTTTTTTAAATACATAAGTTGCATTACCCTTGGACTACCTGTAAACGCTTCAGTACCCTAGGGAGGATCATCTAACTTTGTAACTTTGATGATCAAAAGAAGGGGGGGGGAGCCGAAAATGTGCTATACTATACCAGACATAGGCTCAAAGGCAAACTGAAATTATTCTAAATTGATTTCAGTTTTCATCCTCCAAATTACCCAACCATAATTTTAAATTTTAACAAAAACCAGTGCAAACCTAAGCCTTAATCAAATTCACAAGTCTAAGATTGTTAATACGGTTTTGTCAACAAAAACGATCTTCATTTTTATTATCACGCAACGCCTACTTTATAAGCGTGTTGAGATGTTGAGCTTTATAATAACATAAAGCGCCGTCTATTCTTCACATAACTTGCGAAAGTCGGGTGCCATATGTATTCTAACTGGTCCAGCCGCGGCGCTGACCGAGTTTCCGTCAGTCGTAAACTGGACTGCCGAGGTGGAATGCAATGTGCAAACTTAACAAAACGTTGTGTTTAACATTAAATATTTTAGTACTTGCACCGGCAAATCGTATTTCTGGACGTATATACTTAATACTCCAAATAAGGAGACATTAAATCTCTTGTACAGGTTTCGAATATGTATATAAACCGACAACTACATTCGGCCGACGCACACGTGAGCGACGCCCGAGTTGTACGTAACGTCATCACGTGGCATACTGGTGTAGTTACCATATAAAATGTATGGTGACCGACGCGCCCAGGTCGGCCTGCGTGACCTGGGTGGGCCCAATGTAATTCTACTATAATTCCTTACATATCTAGGTAGAAAAATCAATAATTATATAAAATCTCGAAGAAACTTGTTCAAAACTTCGTGGATTTCTCTGGGTTAGGAAATCTTAACTTAATATTTCCATCCAGATTAATATGTAAATGTATATATATATACTGCTAAGACTTACTTAGCAGCTATCAGACGAACTTTATCTATGAACGGGCGCAACGCCTTAGAAAGTATCTATTACTACTAGCAAATTTATGACCTTCATCACCCCTTGGGGAAGGTTACACCACAGTTGGTAGTAAGTTCCAAGAGTTGTGCCTCCAGACAATGCTTTGAAATTCTGAATCATGCATCAATACTTATTGACTCTCTTAGTTGCGGGCACTCAGAACCTCAAGCAGGCGCCACAAATGGTATCTTTACTTTGTCACCTTCATCACCTTTTGGGAAAGTTTGCATTGTGGTAGCTGGCTCTTACTGCCTGGATATTGACGTTATCCAGCTTCAAGTGTTTGTCTCCAGACAAAAATTTGCATTATCTAACAGTGACACTTCACTTGCTTAGCAGCTGGCAGTTGGGCCCTCAAGCAGGCCGAGCCTCGAGGGTATCTCAACTTTGTCATCTTCATCACCCCTAGGGGAAGGTGGCATTGTCGTAACTTGCTCTTGCTGCTTGGATGTTGACGTTATCCAGCTTCAAGTGTTTGTTTCCAGACAAAACTTTGCATTATAAATCAGTGACAATTCTCTTGCTTAGCAGATGTAGTTGGGACCTCAAGCAGGCCAAGCCGAGGGTATCTCAACTTTGACACCTTCATCACCCCTTGGGGAAGGTGGCATTGTCGTAACTTGCTCTTGCTGCCTGGACATTGGCGTTATCCAGCTTCAAGAGTTTGTCTCCAGATAAAACTTTGCATTATCTAACAGTGACAATTCACTTGCTTAGCAGCTGGCAGTTGGGCCCTTAAGCAGGCCGAGCCTCGAGGGTATCTCAACTTTGACACCTTCATCACCCCTTGGGGAAGGTGGCATTGCCGTAACTTGCTCTTGCTGCCTGGACATTGACGTTATCCAGCTTCAAGAATTTGTCCCTAGACAAAACGTTGTATTATCCATCGGTGCCGACTGTCGATACACTTGCTTACCAGATGTAGTTGGGCCCTCAAGCAGGCCAAGCCTCGAGGGTATCTCAACTTAGCGACCTTCATAACCCTCTGGGTAAGGTTGTTTACCGTACCATGCATTAAACTCGGCCTTTTCAAAGTTGGCCTCCAGACTCTGATAAGCATTATCTTTTATTGCCTTTTGACTTGTTCATCAACTGACAGTTGTCGCTAATTATCATACCTTGCACGAAATTTCTGAAAAATATATGAGAGTTTATTGTTTCGCCATGCAACCGGCAGTAGTTCTCAAAAGGTATCTCAACTTTATGACATTGCATTGTCTATGTGGTATTTCAGGAATATTGCACACGCAATCCCAAACCAAGAAGAAGGGTGTGTAGATTCGCTAAGCAGCTGGCAGTTGATCCCTCAAGCAGGTCAAGCCTCTTAGGGTATTTCAACTTTGCGACCTTCATCACCCTCCGGGGAAGGTTGCTTGCCGTACGTTGCTACAGCAATCGTCTTTAGAGACGTTCATGTTATCCGACACAGGTTGTAGACGAATTCAATCCCAAACCAAGAAGGGTGTGTAGATTCACTAAGCAGATGGCAGTTGATCCCTCAAGCAGGTCAAGCCTCTTAGGGTATTTCAACTTTGGGACCTTCATTACCCTCCGGGGAAGGTTGCTTGCAGTACGTTGCTACAGCAATCGTCTTTAGAGACGTTCAAGTTATCCGACACAGTTTGTAGACGAATAACACTAGATTGGCGAGACAATAAATCCAGTGAACAAAACTTTAACTTTCATTGACGAGCCGTCTAATATCTATCGCTTTCATCTATTGGAACTGTACAATACAGAAGCCAATCAGCTTTCTTCAAATCGTTTCGATCCGAACGAGATCGGCTGACCAACAAAAAATCTACCCACGATTAGGTCTGCTCACCACACATGTCATTTACATCGAAAGCGTTTGTTTTTCTTGATCAGTGCTATCAACAGATTATCAAGTATATCTGTCATACTTTATTCTTGCACTAATTCTTCTTTCACATGTGTTAAGTCACCACCAGGCATCCTTTAGATAAAGTTCATATGCCAGTATGCCTATAGCTGGAAACTTAACCATTTCGGCTGGGACTGTCTACCACGAAATTGACAATGTGAAGCTACTGAAGTTTTGTTAGTGTAAGAGAAAGACTGAACAATTACAGATGGGTGCTGGAATTACCATCCTCTCTGTCTGATATAGTTCAGTATTTAGCTTGGTTTACTGCTCTGACAAACCAACTACAGTATCAGTCAGCAGTGTTATAAGCAAGTTTAACGCCGCGAAAATTAGTTATATAAAACGAGATCAGTAATCAATTTCTTTAAAAATACTGTTATAAATGTGCAAATCTACATTTGTACGTGCTTCGTAAGTGGCGCACTGTCTGTATATTATTGCTAGCATTGAGTCGCAGTTCATAATCTCTTTAAATATGGCTCTAAATTATTTTTAGAACATCCAACAGCCTTGCATCTGAAATTCGGCTTTAACTACTCTGTTGTCTGTATTCTAGACAGAAATGTACATTTTTTCTTTTTTGGAAAACACATTTACCTACAACCGAGTCTTGTCAACGAACTAATACTACTTGCAGATGAAACACTACAGGAAGCCGGAATAGACAATGCTTCTGGTAGTTACCAATGTAGATTTCAACACGTAATTAATACATATGTTCATATTTAAACTAAAGTTAACTTGTAAGCAGTAAGAAAATTTACGAAACATCAAAGCAGTCCCGTTAAACGCCGATTTTATTAAAAGCAACGTTGATTCTTTTGTTCCATATATTCTTTTTAAACAATTAGAGGAATATTATTCACATTGTTGCATCTTACTAAGCAAGCCCCCAGGAGATAACAAACAGATCTCTCATAATGGACTTCGGACGTCGAACGGAACACATAATATAAAAATTTTACCTTAAATAAAATTTGTATTATGTTTCCTGAGACGTCCGAAGTCCAAATAATGCCTTCCTGGTGTATACCAATCATCACCATTATCTTTATGAGCCGAACAATGACAAACGAATGGTGGCTTGCTCTTTGCTGTCAGTTAGTTCCAGGTGCGGCCACGGGTGGCGCTGAGGTCGATTTACGTAGCGGAAGTAGTTCAATCTAGCGAATAAACGTGGAAAAAGACGATGTACTCTCATAATGGACTTCGGACGTCTCAGGAAACATAATACAAATTTTATTTAAGGTAAAATTTTTATATTATGTGTATTAATGTCATTTGTGGTTCTGTTAACAGCTCAAACCAAGCCAAGTCGTCGACGGCGCTCTCTGTTCCCGCGCGCCTCAAGGAACTCCTTGAGGCGACAACTGTCAGCAAAGCCGTAGGGACTCTGCAAAAGGGTCGAAGCCTACTGGGGCCCAGGGTCTCTTTCTGAAAGGAAGGCTTGGCCCCCGTGCGGAGGGCAGAGAAGGAATGGGGTGGGGTGTTTAGTCAGTAAGAATCGGACACTGTGTCCCATTCCGCCAAAGAGCGCGCACTATAAAAAAAATAAATAAAAAAAAATGTGTTTTTTTGTGTCAGTAACTGAATAATGAATTTCATTATTATTTTATTTGGTCTGTAAACGTTCTGCATTATTTATCTTGGATGACTGTGGGGTCGGTAATGACATCATCAGAAACCCTGGGCAGAAGCCCAACGGGCCTGTGAATGGTACGGTTTCGGTCTTTAACTAGAAAGTTAAAGACTGAAATATCTGAATCGCCTTGAGCACACGTGGTGATTAGATAATTCTCGTGCCCTTTCTACGTCTAAAGAGGCCATGGTCCTGCAGTGTTCTACAACATTATTTTTAGTAAATGCAAAATCAGAAAATAGTTTGTTCAGAATCAGTAATTGAATCAATTCTAATCATTTTTAACCGACTTCAAAAAGGAGGAGGTTTTTCAATTCGACCGTATAATATATGTTTTTAAGCTATTGCATAGCTTCTATCGCAGGCCTTGAGCGCGGGGACTAAATCCAGAAATTCCGTAACGAAAAAACCTCACGCTCCCCACTCCGACGGGCACGGAGGTGTGGCTTGAAGGCCGTGCATCGTCTAACGTCGTGTCAGTTCGGCAGTCTTCGACACGGCGCTGTGTGTCGTGCGATTAGACGTATTGTACGACTTTACAGAACTCGCCCGAATCGAGACGAGCTGCTCCGAAATCGGACGAATACATAATCAGCTGTTTGCTTTCGCATAGATTTGCGATTAGACGTATTGTACGACTTTACGGAACTCGCCCGAATCGAAAGAAAAAGAAATATTGTATGAATAAAATAAAAATAAATAATTATAATTGCATAAGTTGATACAGAATGCTATGCAATAGCTTTACCGCGGCAGTCCCCGAGTGCCACACGTATTTTTTTTTTTAATTTTGTTCGCGCTTAACTCCGTCGTTTATGGACCGATTTGCATTTTTTTTTTCCAGCCGACACTAAAAACACAGGTCAAGGCATGTCATAGCGTGCATTAGTAGCCAGCGCGCAGCTGGGGGTGGGAGCAACCCCTCAGACGTCCCGGATGGCCCGGTGACTACGTATTTGTGTAAAAAACCATAAGTAACTTTGTGATTTTAAATTTTAAAATTTTGTACTAGATTCATACATAACAATACTAGATACGTGTTTCGGAATTAGTATGTACTGAAACTAATATTATACAAGGTTTTTGGTAAAACACTAACAATCTATTAAGAGATCATAGGTCAGGTACTCATCATTATGAACAACTTTTAGTGTGGGTTCAAACCTGAAATTACGACGATATATCGATAACAGGCTGTTAAATATTTTTTTTAAGCATTTAGCAGAAAATGAAAAGTATTTTCTACATAAAACAAAAGTTCTTATCTACTATTAAAATGTTCGTACAATCGGAAGGAAACTCATCAACAAAAGTTTTCCGCTATGCACCGGACGGGTGGTCAATATCAATATGAGTCTATTCTTAACCGCCGTTCGTTGAAGCGCCTCGATTGCAGTAGTTCAGAGGGACAGTTTGTTGCTACGATTATTAAGTAAATATCGCGGCTGTCCAACTTCTGTTAGTTCTATCTAGTAGGTACAGTCACTAACTAAATATGTGAGCTTTGAATAACTAACTTGAGTGGTTTTTTTAAGGTGGGTAAAATCATTCAAAGTCAAAAGTCAAAGTCAAAGTCAAAATCTTTTTATTTCACATAGGCCTACATGGGCACTTGTAAAACGTCAGAAGCTAGTGCACTCTATGACAAATCCTGCACTTGAGCGGAGCTGAAAATAGTGTCAGACTCTTACAGACTAAACAACCCATCCCGTTCCTACGCTGCCTTTATACCAGGGCAAAGCCTTCTTTTTAGGTGTGTACTCTTGCTCTAGTAGGTTTCGACCCTTCTGCAGGGTGCCTACGGTTTGCTGACAGTGTGCGCCATCGACGTCATCTAACTTACAGGTATATAGTAGTGTACATAGTATGTAGCCTAGATTCAGGGCGTTTTCAATGTAAGTATGCGTTTTTTGATGGTCAGAGATTTGTCCGAGTACTGCGTTCGAATTATCATTTTATTCATACAAAGCGCGCGTTGCGGCAACTGTACCACGTACTCGTATTCTGTATTCCTATGATTTTTAAGAATCCCTTGCCAATAAATAATTATGACTATGACTACAATCGACAACAGGACTACTCCGTTACAAGGACCATGTGTCCATACTACCTATTCAACATCAAATTGCATATGCACAGCAGCCAGATGCGTTTTCAATTTAGGCTAGGGTAAACGTGTGACATGAAATGTCTAAATTGAAAGCGCCCTTAGACTAAATATAGTACAGACGGAACCATCTTAAATCGATACCTGATAAAATAAAATTCAGACGGAACCCTCTAAAGTTGATACCTGCCAAGGATGAGGGAAAACACTTAATAACTTCTCCTATTCTTAGTGCTAGACTTTTACCGGCAATTGTTCCTATAATTGCATTTTTTGTGAGGGCTAGAAGCGTGAGGCAGGCTATATCGGCCTTTGAACGTAAAGGGCAAGTAAAAGAACAATGATCAGATCGGTTTTAATAAGTAAAACTCTTGTACTTCCCCTCGCTTAATCCATTCGTGGGTTATTTAATGATTTCTCATTGAAATACAATGGTTTACTAAGCTGACTCGGTAAACGTTATTCTGCCGAATAAATAATTTATCTAAAAAAAAATGGGGTATGTGTAAGAGTGTAAAAAATAGCTAAGACCTATTCTCAGACACAAAAAATATCTAAAAAATTGGTCAAGTCCTCTCATAGGAGTTTGATAACAAACACTGTAACACGAAATATTTTATTAGTTAGATTTTTTTATGAATCCAAAGGACTGAAAGTTATTCGTAAACCCAGTCATTGGAAAAATAAACCTCTGCTCTGCAGTCCCAAAAATAACAATAAATGAATAATCATAGAAAAGCAAACAAAAATAATATATTTTCTAACAGATTCATGAAAACCTAGAATAGGTGAAACTTTTTTGTTATTCAAAGGTAAAAAACAAAAAAGTTACACCTATTCTAGTTTTCAGTTCTAAATTCAAATAGGATTGGGAAACCTAATAATGAATAGAGCCCAAAAAATGAACGGCCTTATTCTGCCTCCTCGTTTCACAATGTACCACTTCGGCTTACATTGCCGTGGTTATGTTACTAAAGTACCTCTCTATTGGAGCGAAGGGTTGACCGGGTTATTCGTTTTATCTGTGACGTCATCACCCAACATTTGAGAATTTCCTACCTAACCAACGTTGAATTGACGAATCAATATTTCGTAATTTAATAATGAACAGTGTTTCAAGAAAATTTCTGTCGATTAAATCGTGATCGTGATTTCATTCGTTCCAAAACCTGTTCAAGGAGGTAGTAACTTGTACTCATAACCTTTTTGTATTTTGGTCATGTTTAAGATCACTGACCCCAAAATAAGAACATTTCAAAATTGTGTTGAAAATAAACGACCCCGCAGTTCAAAACCAAAAATGAAGAGCAGTATTTAAAGGGTGCCTTCCCCACTCGCCTATCGCCAACGTCGAGCATGGTAAAGCTTGTTGCTTCATCCAACGCGATGTTCGATGAAGAGGCATTGCGAAAAATGAGACGCAACGCCTGAAAACTCTATTAGCATTCGTGGGTTCCGTGATTTACTCGAATAATTCACAAAACTTGTTAAAAAAATACGTACTTTTTGAAAACGTTTTTGAGAAAAATTACAGTTTTTCAGAATCTTGATTAAATTTAATCTCATCATCATCATCATCATCATCAGCCTTTTTAATGTTCCCACTGCAGGGACACAGGCCTCCTCTCTAAGAGAGGGAATGGGCCGTAATCCACCACGCGGGCCCAGTGCGGGTTGGTGGATGTCACATATCTTCGAATTTTTGGTTCTAGGACATGCCGGTTTCCTCACGATGTTTTCCTTCACCGTTTTGAGGGCAGTGGTGATGAAATAAATTAGACAAAGTAATGCGCCTGGCTGGGTTTGAACCCGCGACCTACTACACGCAAGTCGGGGCCGTTACCACTCGGCCACCACTGCTCTCAATTTAATCTCAAGCAAGATTTTTATAGAACGTGTCTACTGTTTTATATTTTTAACTAGCGACCCGCCCCAGCTTCGCACGGGTGCAAAGGTAATATATTATATCTATAAACCTTCCTCTTGAATCACTCTAGGTATTAAAAAAACCGCATCAAAATCCGTTACAACACAACAAGCAACTTTGTTGTATACTATGTAATGATAATGATTTTACACAAAGAGTAATGGCAGATTGCGCTCAAGCGCGAACTTATAAACTAACTAACTTTTTGTAGCGTCAAGTAATGAAAAATATACTACACAGATTACATTTCCAGCAGAAAAATAACTCAGCTGTGATTATTGATTATCGCAGAAATCTCTTCCAATTATTACGAATTTTTGCCAAACAGACTAGCCAACTTATACCAACCTTGATTTTAAAACTTCTACAATTATTTCGTTAGTTCGTCATGGTAATAATTACCTACTTATTAATCTCGTTAAGAATCTCTTCGCCGTTGTACTAAGAACATTTGGTTTTACGAAGCCTAAATAATGTCCACAAGATATATGTGTATCCAAAATATCTAGAAAAAAATGTGTAGTAACGTCATAATCACGTAAAACTGGTTGTATGAAAATGTACCTCGGGTTGGCAGCTCTTAAACATAAGAAAACAAAAAAGAAGATTTAATAATTATCTCGACCCAAACCAGTCGCAGCTATATTTTTAAAATTAAATAAAAACTAAAAAGCCAGGTCGATATAAATGTTTAGAAAAAACTGTAAGGATACAAAAAAGAAAACATAGCATAAAGTCACGATGTATTATTAACAGAATTAGCAAAAAAGCTAATATTCTATAATAGTCACTTATTTAAGTCATTGTTCATAAGCAAATTAAGTGAAGGCAAAATTCTTGCAAGATTTGTGTTACCAAACCCGTTTCGGCATTCTCGACCAAAACCGTAGGACTGCAAATCACAGTTTTACAGAGCAATTTTATATTTGACTGGCTTGTTGGTCTTAAGGTTTTTTTTTTCACACCATCACACAACGCCGTCTAGTCTCAAGCTAAGCAGAGCTTGTGTTATGAGTACTAGACAACTGATAAACATACTTATATATTTCTAAATACATACATATTATATATCAATTACACCCAGACACAGAACAAATGATCGTGCTCATCACACAAACATTTGTCCTGGGTGGGAATCGAACCCACGACCTCCGGCAGTCAGGGTCACTAACTACTAGGCTGACAGGCCAGTCAAAAGGTTAGTGGCCCTGTCTGCTCTGACGTTTTTTTATGGCGGCTAAAAATCGTCCAATGGCAAATTCCGGCCTTGGCCTTGATATAGTGTCAAACTCTTACTGACTAAATCACGCAACCCGTTCGTACGTCGCGCGTCGCCTTTATACTAGGGCCTAGCTTTCTTTTCAGACTCGAACCCTTGGCCCCATTTGGCTTCGACCCTTCTGCAGGGTCCCTACAGTTTACTGACAACTCCTTGAGGTGCGCGTTTCGGCATTTGCGACCAAAACCGTAGGACTTTGAAACACAGTTCTACAGAGTAATTTAATATTTAACTGGACTGTTGGTCTTATGATTAGGTTAGGTTAGGTTAGACCATGATCATGTTCATCACACAAATATTTGGTTTGGGCGAGAATTGAAGCCAATATCTCCGGCAGAGCAGATAGGTGGCCCTATCTGCTCTGCCAAACCAAATATTTGTGAACTTTGTGAAACAAATATTGATGAACATGATCATGGCCTGTGTAAAGGTGTATTTTTTCTTTAACTAGCGAATACAGCCAGCTTCTCACGTGGATAAAACTGATTTTTAATGTTTTATGCATGTAGTGCATATAAATCTTGAAGTGATTCAATTCTATTTATAAAATAAAACCGCATCAAAATCCGTTGCATAGTTTTAAAGAACTAAGCATACATAACGATAGACAGCGGGAAGCGACTCAGTTTTATACTATGTAACTTAGTCATCATCATCATTATTTCAGCCGAAAGACGTCCACTGCTGGACATAGGCCTCCCCCAAGCGCCGCCACAAAGACCGGTCCTGTGCAACTTGCATCCATCGACTTCCAGCAACCCTGACCAGGTCATCGGTCCACCTTGTGGGAGGCCTTCCAACGCTACGTCTTCCGGTACGCGGTCGCCACTCCTGAACCTTTCGGCCCCAGCGGCCATCCGTTCTGCGTGCAATGTGCCCTGCCCATTGCCACTTAAGTTTGGCGATTCTTTTCTAACTGTAACTTTCTTTTGTAACTTAGTGATATGAATGTATTTAGAAATATATACTCATAGCACAAGCTTTGCATAATTTGAGACTAGATGGCGTTGTGGGTACTATTATTATATTATAAATTTTAGTATTTATGCGTACAGAGCCGTAATTATTTGCTGTATACCAAATTAATTGAAGATACTCGTCATTAGGATTTAGATAATAATCCACCGGTTTAGGTAGATTTAGTATGTAGACATCGGTGAGAGGTTCATTAGGTTCATATCGATCTCCGTTTAAGGGGCAAATATACGCCAGCTAACTTGATCGAACATAATAGGAGTTAGCGTCACTTCCCCTGCATTAAGATTATTCGATAAACAATATGAATAAAAGCCGTATATCAAAATATTGGCAATTAAATATGTTTTAGTTAATGAAAGTTCTATAAAAATGCCCCCAATGGTTTTTGCCTGATCTTAATTTTTTTGTCTGTGTTAGACATGACTTTGAAAATAAATTACACCATTTTCAGTAAAAGACCTTATTCTGTCTACCTTGCTACTCAATTTTTTTTCGGTCACAACAGCCATCTGTTCTGCGAGCAATGTGCCTTACCCATTGCCACTTTCACGGTGGAGCACACGGTGGAGGTGTGCCCTGCTTGGGAAGAGCATCGCCGGGTCAAGGGGTGATCGGTGGCGGCGACCTCTCGCGCCGGGCCCTGGTTCAGGCCATGGTCCGCAGCGAAGAGGAATGGCAGGCGGTCGCCTCCTTCTGCGAAGCAGTAATGCTCGTAAAGGAGGAGGCCGACCGCATTAGGCAAAGGCAACAGCGCCCTCGCCGTAGCCGTCGCCGCCGCGATCCTGCCGATATTCGGCCACCGTAGACACTGGCTCGCGGACGGTGAGCAATGGGTAGCTCGCCGTCCGGTCGTCTGGTAAGACCGAGTCCAAGTCGTCAACGGCGCGCACCGTTCCCGCGCGCCTCAAGGAGTTGTCAGCAAACTACAGGGGCCCTTCAGGGTCGAAGCCTCCTGGAGCCTAGAGGGTGGTGAAAACTGTTACCTCGACTCCAGGAATAAGGCAAGGAAGGTACGGGGTAGGTTTTTTAGTCAGTAAGAGTCTGACACTGGTCTCCCGCTCCGCCCAAGAGCGGGTTTCGTCATTGGATGATTTTCACCTACCATAAAAAAAAAACCCATTGCCACTTTAGTTTGGCGATTCTTTCTGCTCCAACACAATCGCTAATCAGTCACCGCGGTTTTGGAAAACTTGGGGGTTTTCCGAAACCGCAGTGACTGATTTGCGATCGTATTGGAACGTGTTTTACATCCAATATCCACACGCGGTGATACAAATAACATCCCGCACGTGAGGAGAGGGCTATTAATAACACGTAATTGCGCGCGTCTTTGAAATTGGTGTAAAAAATACATAAAAAAATTATTACTGGATTTTTTCAGGAAAAAATCTACACTTATGTAATAAAGAGGTATGGTTTGTTTTTTTGTTTGTAGGAGGTAATCTCTGGAACTACTGGTCCAATTAGAACAATTTTAGCAACAATAGAAAGCTGCTTTACTCTTGAGTGACATAGGCTATAATATGTTATGTACGCGGGCGAGGCCGATGACAAAAACTAGCAAAATATAAAACTAAATAGTATCTAATTATTATGACATAACTACAATAGTTAGATGTGTAGTGTTGCGACAATTTTTGTAATATTGTATTTAACAAAGTTGTTGTACTTATTTTCATTTAAAAAAACTGGTTTAGTAGGTTTTTTGGTTGTTTGTATCATAACACATAAACGAACCAAAAAATCAAATATCAATCCTCTTTATAATATTAGTTTAGATATAATCATTTGATTACATAACGAATTCATCATTAAAAGATTGCAAAATTGCACACTTTGACAACGTGATATGAATTTGTAATGGACTTCAAGTTTTTTTCGAATACTAAAAATATCAAAACTCGATTCTAAAAAAAAAATAAACGTCTGTATGTATTAGAGACTAGATAAAAGAAAAACCCATCCATCTTTTCAACAATAATGATGATGATAACGTTGATAATGATAACGTTAATAACGTTGATAATGATAACGTTCATAACAATAATGATAACGTTCATAACAATAATGATAACGTTCATAACAATAATGATAACGTTCATAACAATAATGATAACGTTCATAACAATAATGATATCGTTCATAACAATAATGATAACGTTGTTAATGTGCTTATATACATCATCACTATCATTTCAGCCGAAAGATGTCCACTGTTGGACATAAGCCTTTCCCAAACGTCGCCACAAAGGGCCTATATACATATTTTCAGCAAATTTATTTTATACCGTTTAGAAAAGTGATCATTAGTATTTTACGCACACTTTATAGAACACTGACGCGCTTTGGCTACCTCAACATGTACCTGAACTAAGACATTTTTTATCAAATTATATCCTGAAAAAATTGTTATGTTTCCGTAGTTAAAACATATTTTTTTTTATCATACATTTAAAGGTTGTTTATGTAATTTTTGTAATTTCATGACGTGTTTCGCAACATCCTGTCGATTTTGTTTATTATATATTTAACGCCTTTGATTTAGTTGATGTGCCATATGCCAAAATTTTGTCGTGCAGAAAGGTATACAGAACTTCCGGCACGTTTTTTTTTATTAAAAATTCAAGAACAGTTCCTAATATAAATAGATTTGTGTATTTATAAAAGTTATTTTTATGGTACAGAGAAGTTGTGTTAACATACTGCTGTTAAGATGGAAGAGTTTTAGCTGTATGATCGATGATAGTTAAATTAAAGCTGTGTGAAAATCTAAACCAAGACTACATTTAAGCAGAATATGTCACCATCAAAATATTGATGACATCATTGCAAAAGAAAAAAAAAGAACACCCAGGACTCACGTGCGAAGATGTGGCTCGCTTAAGCGAAGCACGCCAAAAGGCATCAAAGACAGTGGCGGGGCAAGACCTAAATTTGATGTGGGCGAAATATATTTTGCGAGGCCCCCTGAGGGACGACGCAAATGGACCGATTTTGTTGAGACTTTTTTTTTTTTGATACTAGAATTGGGAAATGGGTATCGGAATCCTGGCGGCGTCTGGAGCGTGAGTGCTGTTGCCTTATGGGGTTGGCCTCCTCCTTTGCAAGCATTACTGCTTCGCAGAAGCAGGCATCCGCTTGCCACTCCTACTCCGGACCATGGCCCGTAACAAGGCCCGGCGCGAAATATAGCCGCCGCCGGTCGCCACCACAAGGACACGGCGATGCCAAATGTACCCCGCCCAAGCGGAGCGTACCTCTACCGTGTACTCCACAGTGTCCTCCGGGTGCTCCACACAGTGGCGAAACCCCGACTTGACTTCCTCACGAATCCAGTGCCGACACCTCCCGTACTTACCATGTCCGGTAAGAACCTGCGTCATTCGGAAAGTTAGGACGCCGTGAGGTCTTTCCAGCAAGGCCTCAAAGAGTGGGACTTACCGCCATAATTATGGCGTGCCCAGAACTGGGTAGCGACAGTTGCTGTCGACATAATACCATGACATCCCACCGGAACTCAATCCACCTTCCTGCGACTTGACGCGGCTGTGAAGTTTCGTCCTGGTGTTGTATTTCCACGCACAAATCGTGCATGTGTGCAAGGACTGAAGTTCCCAAGGAGACTTGCCGCTTCACGGGAAATCGGCGGTATCCCCGCACCATCCGTATTGCGTTGACCCTCTTTTATGCGTTAAGCGGCGCCCTCGTTTGCTTTTGCAGCGACGGTGCCTACACTGGAGCTCCATATATGGCCAAGGTTCGAACGAATTTAGCGTAGAACCTCCGGCAGGTGGCTTCTAGACCCCCAAAGATCAGCTGAAGCCGCTTGAGAGTAGCCCCAGTCCTATTCAGTTTGGGAGCCAGACGTCGAAAATGCTCGTCAAAATTCCACCGGTTGTCGAGGATGAGTCCCAGGTATTTATTTCAGCGTAGACCCGACGCCGATGTGAACTCCTCCATTAACTGGGAACCCGTTGGCGGCGAGTTCCGAGGACCGTAGAAACACATGGTCTCAAACTTGCACAGCGCCACCTCTAATCCCAACTGCTGAATCCTGCTAACGACTCTCGCAACTCCACGTGTCACAAGTTCGACCACCGCCTGGTACAATTCTCCCTGTCTTAGGGTCAACAACGTCTCGAAAATAGCAGCGCAGCACGTTAGTACCCAATGCTCCACAAGGGTGGTCGTAGTACCGATCCCTGCGGAACAGAACATGTCATCTCTCGATGTTTCCACTGTTCCTAGTGATCGGGGTAGATGATATAGTTGTCCGACAGGTAGGCCTCAATCACACGACAGAGGTGGTCGGGCATCCGGTGGTATTGCCAGATACTTGCTAGCCGATTTTTGTATAAAATATTTAAAAATGTATAAAATATGTTTAAGAACATTTAAATAAATATCATAATAATAAATGGTTATTTTTCAATTTTTTTTTACAAAGAAAAAAAAATTATAAAAAAATCATCGAGGCAAATATAATCGTTAATCTAATTAAACCCGATTACATTTTTAATTTGAATCACATTTCACTCATTTTTTTCGCAAAAAAGTTAAAATGACGTTTTTATACAGTTTAATTTAAAAAACGTAAAAAAATCATAAAAAAGTAAGAAAAAAAACGACAAAAAATTCTACTACTGGGGTGTTCAGAATCAGGTACTTGATCTATGGTATTCGTTTGCGTTAACATGTCATTGACACCCTGTATTATTTAATGCTACATTAGGTTAATCAAACATTTGCGTTTGTGGGCCTTCGAGACGCGAGGCCCCTTGGACCGCGAGGCCGTGGGCGGTCGCCCACGTCGCCCACGCCTTGCGCCGCCTCTGATCAAAGAGATGTCAGTAAAACCATAGAGGCCTAACAAGACAAAAATCTACTCGAACCATGGTTCGCTTCGAGGCCCTAGAATTTAAAGCAGAGAAGGAGCATACACCCATTTCCATGAGTGGATTTTGTCAGTAAAGTTCTGACAAGCCCTCTTAGTTTGCCGTACAGCAGGAAAAGTTACTGGATAATTTGCCACTTAAAAAAGGACTTGCAAAAGAACCAAGGGAACCATGCATACGCCTCCATTTTCTTTATAAAATACAAAACAGTTTTAATACACAACTACAACATTGTACCTTTAGATTATGTAACTTTTTGGTGTACAATAAAGTTATATTCTATTTTATTCTACAACGAATTGTTTTGACTCCCCTTGTGAAAGAATGTCACTAAAAACTTGCGTAAATTATTAAAATAAAAACATTAGGTATCTAGAATCATTTGCTTTTTAAATTCTTACATAATCATAACATTCCCGCAAACTTTTTCAATTTCTAGTCATAGTGTGAGCTACTAGTCGTACTTCATAAGAAAAAAAGAACTTTATAACAAGATTCTAGCCTCTAAGTTTTCAGGGACACGAAGGGCCACAAAAAATATAATAAAAGTGTCTTCATAAAATGATAGGTCTGATGAATAATGGGAGAATCGTGTGCCTCATTTGGTTTAGAAATATCTTATGTTATGGAAATATTATCCGACGTAGGAAATGTATTGAGGTATTCTGATTCTGAATACAAATACGCATTGTAAGCACGTTCTGTAAACACACATTGTACAATTTCTAAGGTTATTCAGAACGTTTAGCCCAATATGGTCTGCCCATATTTTTGACTTCTGGGTACGTTAGGAACGTAGTCAGAAGTACCGTTACAGTATAAGTATGTGTCTTATGTAGTTGCCACGCTATATGATTACGTCTGGTTTCGTCCGCGTGAACGTCGTTTTATCCATACAAACTTCTAAGCCCCTCTTTAGTGTTAGTGTTTTTTTTATATTAAAAAATAAAATAAATATTTCTTATAGGCACGCGTGTAATACTACGCACTGTTGGCGACTCGAGCTTGCTTCTTATCCAAGGGTTAGACAGGGAGCTACTCATACGGTGGCCGGAGATCACCCTGCACCTCCCAACAGTCCCAACGCCGACTGTGGTGGTTGATAAGATGGAGATGATGTGGTGGAGATTTGTGTAATTAAATTATACCCGCACTAAACTAACAATCAAACAATTATCTAAGTGCTTTAAAATATTTTTTCGTCAGATACGTAAATGTATCTAATGCGGGCCATTCTCTCACCAGTGTCGGTAAATATTTGATAAAGATCGGCACACAAAAGAAGACATTTCTTTTGTAATTTCGGTAGTCTATCGAATAGTCTATTACGGTTAGGTACACAATCGACAGCCCTACAGAAAGTAATCGACTAGCCCAAGCCATTACCGTCTTGGTGCCTGAAGTTTACATTCATTTGCTTTGGGGTTTACCCTATTTTCTAGATAAAGCAAATCGTGATTCAGGATGCCAGAGATCCTATTTTGAGGTGAATCATGCAGCTGATTTATTATGATGCTTATAAGCTTAAATTTTACAACGAGCCGTGAGACAATCCTAAATCCTCTTTGCAGTTCTCACGGCTGTCGACAGAGAAAACAGTAAGTAACACTTGTCTGCTGTCGGAACTTTTATCTGTTCGACTCGTGAGAACTCAAGCCTAGATTATGAAGTGATCTGACCTCAATTTCGCTTCGAATCGATCATTTGTTCGCAAGTTTCCCTATTGACTTCACCGACCATCTTCACATTTATTAACAAGAATTTCTCTTGAACTACAGGAAGACAGCTGCAAGTTGTTTGCAACTATGTGAAGACTTTGTAATTTTCTGGCGACTTCTTCTACCCGTCCATTTCTATACTCATTCATGGTAACTGACAATGACTGACTGACAGATGATGTTGACTGATATATTTGTATTGACCTCACTGAAGTATTTACAACTAAATTAACTCGAAGGACGTCAAAATGTTTTGTATTTTTATGTTAATTTTAAGGAACGATTTTTGTTCCTTTGGCTAAGAATTCATGAAGCGGTTTCACCACCAATCCAGATATAATATGTGGAAACAATTAAAACACATTTCACGACGCGTTTTACGCCCTTGGCATGCGCGTTTGGTTGCGACTCTGTACTGTACCGGTGAGCACATGGCCACACACATGATGGTAACTAGGACATGTCATGCGATAATATCTCGCCCGGTTTGCAACCGCGGCGGCTGTGAAACCGCGTAACTCGCGGTCGCGTGAGTTTAAAAATAATAAAATAGCTGTTTTTCTCTTTAGATGCAAATGCATTCCACTACTTTCCAGTATTAGCCTTTTACTGTCCAGGCTGCTAATCTGAAAGCATTGACTGTAACAATAAAACAAACGTAAAGACTTAATAGAATACAACATGAATACAACACTGCGTCTGTGGTCGTTGTACAGTGCTGCATGCATTTTGGTATTACCCTATTTACAAACAATTCTCGTGCCAAAAGTTACATTGAGCAATAACAATTAAAATAGCAATACGTACTAAAATAACTGTAATATCGTTCTACTCATTAACTCAAACAACTTCGTCAAACCAATCTATATTTAAAAAGGAGCTTTGGTAAGGGTTCCGTCTCCTATCGATGAACGTGTAAGGTCAAAGGTCACATCTGTTACAAAGTTGTGATCTGTTCAAACCCTGCAACTTTTACAATGTGACCTCTTTTATTCGGGACACGCCGGAAAATGTAGGATTAGTTGCAAAGTTACATGTAATGTAGATGTGTTTATAGATATATCATTTTGTGATAGTTAGATGCTGAAAGGTCTATTTTGCAGTATAAGTTCAAAAGATATCACAAATTAGGCTTATAAAAAACATACACAGGATGGGCTTCCAAAAACACATGGGGTGAATTTACAAAGAACACACAACGGTGCAGTCAGCAGTTGTATCGGCGGCGGCGATCTCTCGCACTGAGCCTTGGTAAAAGCCATGGTCCGGAGCGAGGAGGGTTGGCAGGCGGTTGCCTCTTTTTGCGAAGCAGTAATGCTAGCTAAGGAGAAGGCCAACCGCGTAAGGCAACGGCGCTCACGCCTCAGACACCGCCGGGATTCCAACTCTATATCCGGCCACCGTAGGCGCACACTTGTGGATTACGAGCAATGGGTAGCCCACCGTAAAAACGTCTGGTAACTGTCCGGAACAAACCCTATCCTCAACGGCGCGCACTGTTCCCGCGCGCCTCAAGGAGTAATGACCAAACCGTAGGGAACCTGCTGAAGGGTAGGTGCCAACTGGGGCTAAAGGTTCGTGTCTGAAAGGAAGGCTCTGGCCCTAGTAGGTATATGTGGCAACATAGTAACAGGGTAGGTTGTTTAGTCACTAAGAGTCTAACACTGTTTCCCGGGTCGCCCAAGGGCGGGATCATCATTGGATTATTTTAATGTACAATAAAAAAAGAAAAACTGAGCAGTTACATTTCAAATCAAGAAAATTGCTATAGAGGCTGCTAATACATTCTAACCTTTGTTATTCTTCATCAACAAATTGTAACAAAATTAATCAGCATATTCAATAAAACAGCTCCAAACTCATAACTGCCGTACAAAATGAAACTTCTGTTCATCAAATTAGATACTCTAACTTAGATGATCCTGGAGATCAGTTTGTTGTACAAATGAGCAAAGTGCCCATTCGACCGGTAAAAGGAAACGAAGATAAGTTTCGCGCGAAACAGATACCGATAAACTTGACTCCCAGAACTCCTAGTTCCTTTCTCCCATTTCCAGTAAACAAACAGTATTCAACTGGGCAAGCCCTATTATATTTCTTCGCTGATATTAGTTTGCGCGAGAGAATGTAGTTGAAAACACTGGAGCGGTTCATTGGTTTGCATCTCCAAGAATAACTGCGTTAAAGTTTTAATAGCGCGTTTTAGCGCTGCTTAATAAGTTTGCCAAATAAATAATGGATGTTTTCGTTATTGGCTAATATTGAAAGTTATTTGTTATGTAAGGAAAATGTCTGTTTTGACCGATTAGCTTGGAGAAATTGATGTGGTTTTGATGGATCGTGTGTTCTGTTCCAAATTATAATTTGCTGGAAAAGGAATATTGCAGCTTTTATTCAGATGTGTAGAAAATGAAAGCATATAGTCCATGTACGGTTTGTGTACACAATTCTAGTGGAGCAGTAATGGCCGAGTGGTAACGGCCCTGACTTACGAGTTATAGGTTGTGGGCTCAAACCCAGCCAGGCGCATTACTTTGTATAATTTATTTCAGTGCGCATTACTTTGTATAATTTATTTTTATTGAAAACATCGTGAGGAAACCGGCATGTCCTAGAACCTAAAATTTTAAGACATGTGACATCCAGCAACCCGCACTGGGCCCACGTGGTGGATTACGGACCATTCCCTCTCCTAGAGAGAAGGCCCGTGTCCCGGCAGTGGGAACATTAAAAAGGCTGATGATAATGTAGGGTTTGTACTCTAAGTTACCTAACCCACCCCCACCCCTACCCCTACCAAAGAGTTTGGTTTAGGTAAGTTAGGGCACAAACTATACCAAATGTGGTTGAGTGTGTTTTGTTTGTACTATTTACTATAATTGGATGACACGTCAAATGCGAGTCGCAAAGTAAGTAATTTTCGTTTGTGATAACCAAGACAAAAGATGTGACAGCTGAGTGTTTTTACTAACATTAATTGACTCATGGACTCTCTGAAGCAAATAACAAACAATGTATTTTATAACTATATTTAAAGAGTATTTTATAGTACACTAGCGATACGTTCCGGTGCAAATTATTACTTACCTGTACAAACAAAATAGTCCCGTTTCATGTTCTTTTATAGGTTTTTGAAAGGCATATCAAAATCCGTTTTGTAGTTACAAAGTAACTTTGTTGTATACCTACTAGCTTTTGTCAGCAGCAAAAAAACAAAAAAATAAAAAAACTAACTTTACCTCTTTATTATATTAGTGTAGATGTAGATATAGTGTAGATTAGTAAAATGTTTATGTGTAAGTATTATAATTTTAATAAAAGGACAATGCAATCAGTTTTAATAACTTTATTTAATCAAACTTATGATGTTATAATGGAACACGATTTAAAATCTGAAAAGGAAGGCTCTGGCCCTGGTATGTATGGCGATGTAGGAACGGGGTAGGTTGTTTAGTCAGTAAGAGTCTGACACTTGTTTTCCGCTCCACCCAAGAGCGGAACTCGTCATTGGATGATTTTTACCTACCATAAAAAAAAACACGATTTAAAAAAAATAGTTTTATTCAACACAGGCACTAGAAAGCTTGAATGACACTGTATTACAGACAAGTAAGATCTGTTATGTTTTTATTTATTTGCGTAATAGTAGGTCTAATGCAAACAGTATAAGGAGTAGCACCTTGGGATTTTTTTATGGTAAGTAAAAATCATCCAAGCTCCTTTGCTCGCCGTCCGCAAGCCAGTGTCTACGGTGGCCGGATATCGGCGTGATCGCGGTGGCTGTTACCTTTGCCTTATGCGGTCGGCCTCCTAAGAATGAATGATAAAGCCCACACTTCAATTCCACCCTAAAACATCGTTTTCCTAGTAACGCCACCACAGTGACATCGTAGACAATACATGCTATCATCCTGATTTGCACGTAATCAGCTCCAAAATATTAAAATCCCCAGATAATAGTAACAGGGGAGCAGGAAGCGGTTATTTTAGACTAGCATTGTTCATGGGTATTGTTGTTTAGCAAGTACCTATAGATACGCATATCGATTATGCTGACAAATTGCGTGTCTGCACGAGAATATTATAATACATAAACTCTTGAGCCCCTAGCGAACGCCTGCAGTCGCCCACCTATTGTCCTTCTATTATGTCTCTTATCACGGTATTCAAAAGGTTAAGTTGTATGTTTATGAACGCAATTTTTATTCTAAAGGTTAATTTATGTTTATGAAAGCAATCTTTATAAACTCACTTTTTTACCATCGAGGGAACTGCGCTCTCTTTCTTTCCATTTTTAACCGACTTCCAAAAAGGGTGGTTCCTCTTTTTCAGCAATATCTTTGCCAAATGTGGAAACCGATTTCGATATTGTTTTTGGATTTTTTAATCTTGTTTCGTAGGTGATCATATTTAAATTTGCTGAAACGACCATGTGGCACTTCAGTAAACGATTCCAAATCTTTCAAGAATGCCAACTCATTATTAACGTCAATTATTTCATACATAACATCAAGCCATTACGCTCTGAAATTAAAAAAAAATAGATATAGGTTGACTGGTAGAGAATGAATAAGGCATTAAGTCCGCTCGTGTACCTTGTGTTGCAATAAAGATTAAATAAGTAAATAACGGCGCTGCGCTATACGAGTATAATTATAGTGACTTTAAATATATAAATTTTACAATATGGCGTCCGGTTTGGTTTTGCCGGTAAAGCGTGAGCTTCATGCATATTCTACTTAGCAATATAACTAGCACATCACGCTGTGCTGTGCAAACATGAATACATGGCATCAATATGTTTAAATCTTTGCAGAATATCTATGAATTAATCGAACGTGTTAAAGCTCTCTACGTGAACTGAGTAATATATTCCATAAATATTATTTATGCAATACTCCACAATAATCTTTCATAACTTGTCGATAGTAACAACAGTTAAGTTCAAATAAAATCCTTAGCCTACATCTGGTCTCAAAATGGTGAAGGAAAACATCGTGAGGAAACGTAATGTCCTAGAACCGAAAATTCGAAGACATGTGACATTCACCAACTCGCACTGGGCCTGCGTGGTGGATTACGGTCCATTCTCTCTCTTAGAGAGGAGGCCTGAGTTCCTGCAGCAGTGGGAACATTAAAAGGTTGATTATGATTATGCTTAAATTCCTTGCCTGGCCCAGTATTTGACTACGGAAATGCTGTCGTTGACACTGTCAAAAGATCTTTCGGGAATGGGCATGAGGCGCTAGATGGAAGGTAGGACGTATTCTGCCGAGAGACGGCAAAGACAACAATTGAATCCGTTCTAGAACCGTCACATGTGGAGATTGGCTTTGTTTCTACCGATTTGAATACTTATTTTGTTTTAAAATTTTCAGATTAGTCATTATAATAATATATTGCGTATCCAGGTGAGAGGCACTCTGAACGTTCGATGAAATCATCAGGAGTGAAGAGTAAGAGCTTAGAAGGGCTTATGAATGAGCAAGTCTCCTGGTGATAAGCGAACATTCTCCAAAAGTCATAGAATTTGTAATTATATTTTAGTAACTGTTTTATGTATTCTGTCTGTCTCTGTGAGCCTTATGTAAGTCTGTTTGATTTACGTAGGAAATCAATAAACAACGGAGAGAGTGTCAGACTTAACCCACAGTGCTCCTTCCAACTGAACCCCTTTTACGAGGTCTACGATTAAATTTTCGAACAAGCCACAGCTCTGAAGGGCGTCTCGGCTCTAAGTGACCTTGTTAATTTTTCTAAAACTTTTTTGCGGTGCGCACGTAATACAATGCTTTGTCGACCTAAACTTGGTCTTTGACGGACGACCAGACCCCGAGTTGCCGATGGCTCACAATGTTTCCAGAAATCAAATTGCGACTTCCAATGAATGGCGTACTCTGAAAGCTGAGATTGAGTTTCCTGTCTGTACTAACCTACCAAAATGCAGTGAACCAATTTCGTTAGTACGCATCTGTACTCAATTCTAGTTTGGCACTGCTCACATAAGCAAACCAGTTTATGAGCAGTAATCAGTTCGACTATAGCCATGCTCAACCACACAATAAAGCACATCTAATTTGATTTAGGTTCCGAGAATAAAACCTGCAATTATAGCGTTAGATTCGGTATCCGATTTAGCCCAAATTAATGGAAATAGGGTGCCGAGGTCAGTTTCACATTAATCACAGGACAAAGAAGCGTATTGGCGTAAAGCCATCTCTGCCTGCTCCGAACTCGATTACTGGGATGAAGAGAGTTTAATCTAAATTAATATTTTGTCTGAGCGTACCAGCGTGTTTTAAGTTTTGTATCGATCTATTTTCCTCGGCGAGAATACTACTAATTAGAATTTTATTTTTCAAGTTTCTCTTTTATGTGGATTCTGATTGCGGTTTGTGGTTTGGCTCCAGGATTGCTTTAGGAATATTAAGGGAAATAGCTGAGTATTTTTGGATAAAGGTTTTTTTTTTGTTTTAGTTACTCCTTGCGTTACTTTTGTTCGTACTGGACTTGGTTTTCATAAGTAATAGTAAGGTAGATAGGTAAATGAATGTTGAATAACATGTAGTCACATATTTTGATTTAAAATAAACATTTGGAATTTTAATGCCACATTATTGAAATGTTTGGTTTAACCAGAGCTTATTAAAATTCATCAATTTAATCAGATAAATTAATTCACAGTTGTAACTACATTTCACCAATTATTCAGGTTTAAATTTAAAGAGAAATGGTAAACAAATGGTAAAGTGGAAAATACATTTTTGGGGAATTATACGCAACCGAACAGAAGCACGTACGACGAACGACATTTTAACAATGGCGGTAATTCGACATGAATACAACAAATGGTTTTTTAAAGGTAGGCGTGTTTTTAAAAGAATATTAAGGCTCGTAGAATTGCAAAATCTTGTGACAGTATGGAAAAGAAAAGAAGAGTCACAGGATCACTCTTTCACGAGATTAACCTTTCGACTTCGGTAATTAAACAACAATAGGTGTGCGATCGCTGGCATTCGCTTGGGTTTCAAAAGTTTAAAACGATCAAAATTTAACGGTGTGTATATATACATAATTATAGGTGTGTGTATTTTAGGGCTATTCAGGAAGAATATGAGGGCCTTCGCTCAAGGTGACTTTTTGTAGCAATGCATGCATCGATACAGTTGCAAAGCAGTAGCAAGCTGTTCGCTCACACTACGATTATACCTATATCAGTCGCGATGCAAATCCGATGCTGTAGCGCGTGTAAGAAACGTGCTATGTCACCGTGGGCATGAGCCCTCAATGTTGGATGCTCAATGCAACTTAAAAATATGTAGATTCTTGAACAAGTGAAAGTGTCATCGACTGGACAAATTACGAACTAATTAGACGTTTTGATGCTATGCGATGTTGATCAGGCGTTTCGAAGATGAGAATTGCGTGTCCATTTGACTCAGGCTGATGAAGATGCTTCAAAAATAAAATCAACACAGTGATCGATTTCCTGAAAACACGGCGTTGCTTTGCCCAAACGGGATATCCTTAAACCATCGCATACTTGATGTGTATCGATATCTAATCTTACCTTACTACCTACACTGTATAGTAATAAAATATAAAACTACCTAATTGTAAGTCACTATCTGTACATGAATCATTAGGCCTTTTAAACGGGGTTAGCAAATTAATTCAGATAGCATACGTGATTTAAAGACTAAAGAACTGACTATTAACTTTATGCATTTCAATTTATGAAAATAACGAAAACTCATTAAAATAACTGTGAACAGCTGGCCAAGTCTAATTCACTCATCTTTCATCATCATCATCATCCTAGCGGTAGTCCCGGTTGCCAACCTTGGCTTTCACCTCGGTGCCCGGGTTCCGCTTTCTTACTAAGACGTCTCCACTTCGTTCGGTCTTTCGCGTCCTTTGCCGTAAGCTCATTGGCACGCATATCGTCCCTTACGACGTCGATCCAACGCCTCTTAGGCCTTCCTCGTTTTCCGGGTCCCGGCGGAAAACGAGGAAGGCCTCATCAAATGACTCATCTTTCATCAACCTTCTCAAACAATCCCAAATATTTACTACACACATTATTTTCAAACAAATTATGTCAATAAAGCTAAATAATGTTGGCAAAAGAATACCTTTCACGAAATGGCTCAGGCCTTTGTAAATGTTACTGAAATATATATCTATCTAAGTACTTTAGCTTTTCCTCGCGGTTCCACTTTTGTCGCCTATCCCTCGGGACTTGTGCATATGTCTGGAGTAAAAATATAGTACGTCTATGGCACTTAGTATCAGTAAGGCCCACATTTGAAAGGATTTTTGTGACTCCAGAGACTACTTGGAACAAACAAATAAGTATTCTGTATTTTATATACCAATTTAAAAGATACTGGCCATTTGTGTATGGAAGAACGAGGACTCAGCACAATACTTTGGTCCGACCAGATTCGCTCTGCCCTTGACTCGACGGTATACAAAGCCCTGCACAGTGCCAGACACAGAAACAAATGGAAAAAGATCGTGCGAGTGAAAGTGATCAAGCAGGGAGATCACGCCCCTTGAGGAATACGAAGCAAGGAGGAGGTGTGTGAAAGATGAATGAAGTGCTGTCCAGAACGGCTACGTGTACCTACATTCTGGGCAGCATTTGGTTCACTTCTTCACATTCTGACTTCAGACTTTACAGTGATTTTTGGGATAATACTAACCTGCAAAACCAAAAATTTGTTTTCAAAGTTGTGAGTAGAAGTTTTTGACCGACTACGCCTAAAAGAGGTATGTATGTGTGTATTTTTTTTTTGGCACACTCAATTCGAGACCAAAACTTTAAATTATAAAAAAATAAGTGTTTTTGGTGTCAAATTAAATGTTATTTCAAGGTATTAGGTAGTAGATAGTATTAGGTAGATTATTTCAGGGTATTTAAGTAAAGAGGAAGAGGCGTTTTTAAAGTGTTACTTACAAAAATGTAGGAAATAAAAATGAATTACGGACGGAATTACTGATGATTTAGTCCAAACCCTGACCGAGTTTGGACAAAATCTTCAAGAACGTCCTTTAAATAAGAAAACCAAACAGTTTCGCTCCTAGAAGTTACGAGATCAATCAATAAATCTGTATCTGGAACTTTTTCATTTTGTTATTTATCTCTTGCATTATCATGATCCAAAATCATGATCGCATACGACAGTTTCCATGCTATGCAAATTTCTTACTTAATTTAGTATAGAATCAGGCAATTTATCTTCAGCAAGTTTTTCTCAAAACGGTGAAGGAAAACATCGTGTCCGGCATGTCCTAGAACCAAAAATTCGAAGACATGTGACATCCACCAACAGGCACTGGGCCCGCGTGGTGGATTACGGCCCATTCCCTCTCTTAGAGAGGAGGCCTGTGTCCCTGCAGTGGGAGCATTAAAAAGGCTGATGATGATGATGAAGTTTTCCTTTCTTTCAACTGGCTCAGAATTGTAGTTGTTGAAGTAGACTTGCATACATAAACCTCAATAAGGGTTTCTTATTTCGCATTCCTTGCGGTCTCACGTGGAATCGCACTTTCATAATGAGATATACACCTAGAACTTAATTATTAATGTGAAATTAATAGAATGTCTGTGACTGTATAATTGTGTATTACAGAATTACGAATACTTGGAACTACGACCACACTAATTAATGCGGTGCTGCATATGTGAGCATCAATAAACTTTCGCTTTAATACCAAATTAAACCGCATAAATCAAATCTAATTATTCATCTATGCAGTTTATATTTCTAAATAATATATTTTGTATATTAATATTAATTTTGTACATATTGATAAAACTGAAGTGTCACGGGAACGGGATTTCAACTTCAACAGATCAATCAATCTTTTTTTTTTTGTAAAACACCCACCTAGGTTAATAGAAAAATAAGTGCACTATGTTTTGTCATAAAATAAATGGCGTACAAAATTGATGTAAAAAGCCTTTCCAATAAAAAAAAACCTACTATATGTGTGTGAAATATAGCTAATGATGAGTAGTTTAAGCAACTTTTTATCTCGTAGGAAGGAAATATTATTTCCATGGTTTGGTGGTCGAGAGACACTACGAAATGTATAACATTTTTTTTACACGATTGCCCCAGTAAGAGAGATTTACGTTCGTAAACACTACGCAAATACGTACCTTCTAGTATTTAATTTGTTTGTGTAAAAAGAATATCATTATCAAGTAATGAAAAACCTCGAAGTTCTATGAGATCATGCGGAAAACCAGTGCAGGTACAGTATGGGGGCGCTCCACGGTGACCGCCATCATGCACGTGCGAGCCCTCTCGACCCTTGGCCCCAGAAGGCTTCGACCCTGCTGGGCCTTTACAATTGCTGACAACTCCTTGAGGCGTGCGGGAACAGTGCGTGCCGTCGAAACTTGGGCTCCATTGCTCGCCGTCCACAAGCCCGCGCCTACGGTGGTCAGAAATCGGGATCAGAGCCACGGCGGCGTCGGCTGTGGCGTAATCGCCGTTGCCTTTGCCTGATACGGTCGGCCTCCTGTTTTGCTAGCATTATTGCTTAGCAGAAGGAGGCGACCGCCTGCCACTCTTTCTCTCTCCGGACTATGGCTTCTACCAAGACCCGCCGCCAGAGATCGCCACCTCCGATCGCCTCCACGAGATCACGGCGATGATCTTCCTAATTATTTATGTAGCATAAATATTCTTAATTAAACCCTTTAAGGAATATCAGCGAGATGTTATGTTACGTATTCAACAATACAATAATAGAGACTCATTCCAATTCCTCACGACCATTTATCGGAACCCATTATTCAATTTCGTGCAAATGTATGGGGGATTGGAAATTACCATAGAATACCATTTGAAGTTTCTGCGGCTTATTTGAGGACATATGGAGTGATCGATGGGCATGGAGTGTTATCAAATAATGGTATAATGGAAAGTTTCGACAAAATTGATGTGGAATGTGGAGAATTGTTAAATGAAAATGGAAAAATACGTTATAAGATAAAGTTAATCTATAATTATTATATCATAGACATACTGTTATTATTAAATACATATAAAAAATAATATAATGTTCCACAAATTATACAATGCCGTCTTGTCTTAAGCTAAGCAGAACTTGTGTTATGAATAATACTAAATAACTGATAAACATATTAATATATTTCTAAATACATACACTACTACACTACATACCTCACGGCGTCCTCACCTTCCGCATGACGCAGGTTCTCACCGGACATGGGAAGTTCGGGAGATTTCTGCACCGGATTCGTGCGGAAGAGACGTCCGGGTGTCGCCACTGTGAGGCGAGCCCGGAGGACACGGTGGAGCACACGGTGGAGGTGTGCCCTGCTTGGGAAGAGCATCGCCGTGTCCTCGTGGGGGTGATCGGCGGCGGTGACCTCTCGCGCCGGGCCCTGGTTCAGGCCATGGTCCGCAGCGAAGAGCAATGGCAGGCGGTCGCCTCCTTCTGCGAAGCAGTAATGCACGTAAAGGAGGAGGCCGACCGCATAAGGCAAAGGCAACAGCGTACTCGCCGTAGCCGTCGCCGCCGCGATCCTGCCGATATCCGGCTAGCGGTCGGGATATTAGCTAGTCTTGGCTTCAGTGATTCTACTATAATAGTAGGAAAAACTTGGGAAATAATTTTTATTAAATTCCTTGTTGGCAGTTCGCCTTTGTATTAATTCTATAAAACGTTTTCCTGTGAATAAATTATTTTACGTTAATGGAAATTCCAAAAATAGTCATATTTAATTTAATTATGGCATCCTTTCAGCTTTCGAATTTTATTCACTTTAACAATAGGTGTTGTTAGATTTTTCATATTTTTTAGGGTTCTATACGTAAAAAATCCGGGACCCTATAACTAAGACTTCACTGACTATTTGTCACCAAGTTGGAACTGCGATGGCGCGAAATAATATATTTCTGTTGCTATATACACAAATACTAAAAACAAAATAAAATAAATATATAAGGGGGTCTCATACAACAAACACGGTACGGAACCGTGCGCCAGTCCGACTCGCACTTGGCCTCAAACCAATTAAATATTATTATGATGGGCTGAACGTTTAAAAAAGTTACTATGGCCGTTCTCGGGAACATCGATATACAGAAGCTTTTCACCAGAAGTCTTCTTTTAGGAATCTCTTCAGCTGATTTGTTAGAACCCTTACCTCAAACGTCTTCAAGTCGATTTCGTGGCGCTTCCAACCTTAAGACCCTCGGAGTCCACTTGGTCTTCACTTTTAAATACTACACGATTTCCTCAACCTTCGTGTAACGGTAGGTGCGAAATGTACACTTTATCGTAAAATTGTTAAATGCAATGTACAAACAGCTCGAGATTTAACGCATTATGTATCGTTTTTTTTTATTTGATGTTATCCCACCTGGTAAGCAGTGATGCAAATGTTGATGGTGAATGAAGCGCATTAGTTTATTAGGAGGCCGTGGCATTCCTGCAGGAGACTCGGTGGAAAGGCCGCAGGTCCCGGCTCATCGGGATTGGCTACAAGCTGATCTACACGGGTGCAGCCGGTGGGGAGAACGGGGTGGCCGTTGTACTCTCCGAGGAGTTTCAAGACGCAGTCCTGGAGGTGAAACGCTACAGTGATCGGCTTATGGTCGTAAGTGTGCATATTGACGGGGTTGTAACCCACTTGATAAGTGCCTACGCACCTCAGGTCGGTTGCAGCGACACTGAAAAGGCTGCGTTCTGGGATCAACTCGGTGGGGTGCTTCGTGGCATCCCGTTGTCGCAGGGAATCGTTTTGGGTGGTGATCTGAACGGTCATGTGGGTGACAGGTGCAAGGACTTTGAGCATGTTCACGGTGGCTTTGGATACGGTAGCCGCAACGCTGAAGGGGAGACTATCCTCCAAACGTGTGCGGCTGCCGGCCTTGCCATCGTGAACACGTATTTCAAAAAGAAGTCCGAACACCTGATTACCTACAAGAGCGGGAGGTACGCTACCCAAATCGATTTCTTACTCACACGGAGGCACCATATCAGTAAGGTAGCCAACTGCAAGGTCATACCCGGCGAGAGTCTCACTGCACAACACCGTCTCCTTGTCATGGACTTGCGCGTCAAGCCTAAGGTCAAGTTTGTTGAGCGCCAACAACGCCGAATACGGTGGTGGCGACTGAATGAAGCCACGTCCCAGTCGTTCGCGTCGGCCATCGGCGATAAGTGCGATGGTACCGATGGCGAACCTGTGCAAAGCCACTGGGACAGGATTCAGATTGCCATCACTGAGGCGGCAAAGTCGGTGCTCGGCTTGTCCAGGGGCGGCCGCAGGTGTGACAAGGAGACTTGGTGGTGGGATGACACAGTCCAGAGGGAGATCAGAGAGAAGAAAGCCCTCTTCAAAACGTGGCAAGCTTCCAAATCTCCCGAAGACCGCGACGCATACAGAACCGCAAAACGTGCCGCCAAGAGGGCCGTAGCCAGAGCCAGACGAGACCACTTACAGCCACTTTATGACAAGTTGGAATCGTCTGAGGGGCAAAAGCTCATTTATAAGTTGGCACGTTCCAGGGTCAAAGCGGCACTGGATATCTCTAAGTGCCGCTGTGTAAGAGACCCTGACGGCAATCTGTTATGCGAGGACCTCGCGGTGAAGGAGAGATGGCGCTCGTACTTCCACGAGCTGCTGAACAAGCAGCACAAAGAGGTGCTGTCTCCGGTTCTCCCTCCAAATCAGGGACTTGTGCCCCCGGTTACGCCTGAAGAAGTGCATGTGGCTCTTCGCCGCATGAAGAACCGGAAAGCTGTCGGTGCCGATGGAGTCCCCATTGAAGCCTGGAAGGCGATGGGTCCTCATGGTGTGGGCATCTTAACCCACCTATTTAACCGCATGCTCCTCACCGGAAAGATCCCTAGTCAATGGAGACTGAGTATTATCACTCCAGTCTTCAAAGGCAAGGGATCGGTGCAGGAGTGTGGCGACTACCGGGGGATTAAGGTTATGTCCCACACCATGAAGCTCTTCGAGCGGGTGATTGACTCTCGGATCCGACAGGAGTGCACCGTCTCGGGATGTCAATATGGGTTTCGACCAGGCTATGGCGCCATGGATCCCATCTTTGCCCTAAGGGTTACCATGGAGGGATACAGATCGAAGAATACGCCTCTGCACCTCTTGTTCCTAGACATGCAGAAGGCCTTCGACTGTGTCCCCCGTGATGTGATCTGGTGGGCGCTGAGATCTAAAGGAGTGCCCGAGACCTATGTTGACATCATCCGAGATATGTACCGAGACTCCGGTTCTGTGGTTCGGACCGCTGTTGGCGATACGAAACCCTTCCCCATCACCGTCGGAGTTCACCAGGGCTCTGTCCTTAGTCCGTTTCTGTTCAGCGTGGTGCTGGACGTGCTGTCCTCCACCATCAGGGACTTACATGAGCAGCCGCCATGGCTGCTCATGTATGCAGACGACATCGCGCTGGCGGACTCGGACAGTGGGCGCTTGGTTCGACGTGTGGCAGCGTGGCAGGAATCGCTGGAAAACGGCGGTCTGAAAATTAATGCGGCGAAGACCGAGTACTTGGCCTGTAACACAATTAACGCTGCTCCTGTTCGCATTGGCGAAGACACAGTTGAGCGCACGGAACAGGTCAGGTACTTGGGATCGGTGCTCCACGAGTCCGGGGACGTCGATTGCGACGTCGAGTCACGTATCTCGGCGGCCTGGGCGAAATGGCGTGAGGTGGCGGGGGTTATCTGTGACCCCAAAATGCCGGTTAGGCTCAAAGGACAGGTCTATAAGACCATCATTAGGCCTGTCCTTTTGTATGGCAGTGAAGCGTGGCCTGTACTTGAGCGACATAAGCAAAGCCTGCGTGTCACGGAAATGAATATGCTGCGCTGGATGTCTGGAGTTTCGCGGAAAGACCGCATTAAGAACTCCCGCATCCGGGGCAGCCTTCAGGTCCGTGACATAGCAGATAAACTGCAGGAGGGTCGCTTACGCTGGTATGGCCACGTTTTACGAAAACCGGCAGACTACGTGGGTAACAGATGCCTCGCCATGCCGCCTCCGCCGGGACCCGGAAAACGAGGTAGGCCTAAGAGGCGTTGGATCGACGTCGTAAGGGACGATATGCGTGCTAATGGGCTTAAGGCAGAGGACGCAAAAGACCGAGCGAAGTGGAGACGACTAGTCAGGAAAGCGGACCCCGGGCACCGAGGTGAAAGCCAAGGTAGCAACCGGGACTTACGCTAGGCTGATGATGAGTTTATTAGGAGCTTATTCACTCTAGCATTGAAGACACATTATAATGGGACGGCAAGACCGCAGCAGGCAACGGCAGACGGTGAATTAAATAAATAATAAGTGGTTACATTATTAATATTCAGAACTATTTAACTCACAATTTTTATGAAAACATACTGCAACTCTTTTCAATAAATCAATAACAAAATATTGTATACAATAACAAAATAAAATGACAATCAAGGCATTATCTGATGCAGCGATCGATATTTTTTAAAGGTTCAAGCAAAGTATTTAGTGACTTTATTTCATACCAAGCCAAGTTAGGTTACAGAATCTACGAGATTAGGTACTTCAAGACAAACTGGTCTAGCTTTTACTTATTTCAAACTTAGCCAGACAGACAATATACAGTTTTGGTAAAATATATCTGTTTTTATCCGCAGATCCCTCTAATAGCTACATGATAGTGAGACAAATGGATTAAGCAGAGTATATTATACAACCTTATACGCGCGAGCGTACTTTATTTAGTATAGAATCAGGCAATTTATCTTCAGCAAGTTTTTCTCAAAACGGTGAAGGAAAACATCGTGAGGAAACCGGCATGTCCTAGAACCAAAAATTCGAAGACATGTGACATCCACCAACCCGCACTGGGCCCGCGTGGTGGATTACGGCCCATTCCCTCTCTTAGAAAGGAGGCCTGTGTCCCTGCAGTGGGAGCATTAAAAAGGCTGATGATGATGATGAAGTTTTCCTTTCTTTCAACTGGCTCAGAATTGTAGTTGTTGAAGTAGACTTGCATACATAAACCTCAATAAGGGTTTCTTATTTCGCATTCCTTGCGGTCTCAAGTGGAATCGCACTTTCATAATGAGATATACACCTAGAACTTAATTATTAATGTGAAATTAATAGAATGTCTGTGACTGTATAATTGTGTATTACAGAATTACGAATACTTGGAACTACGACCACACTAATTAATGCGGTGCTGCATATGTGAGCATCAATAAACTTTCGCTTTAATACCAAATTAAACCGCATAAATCAAATCTAATTATTCATCTATGCAGTTTATATTTCTAAATAATATATTTTGTATATTAATATTAATTTTGTACATATTGATAAAACTGAAGTGTCACGGGAACGGGATTTCAACTTCAACAGATCAATCAATCTTTTTTTTTTTTGTAAAACACCCACCTAGGTTAATAGAAAAATAAGTGCACTATGTTTTGTCATAAAATAAATGGCGTACAAAATTGATGTAAAAAGCCTTTCCAATAAAAAAAAACCTACTATATGTGTGTGAAATATAGCTAATGATGAGTAGTTTAAGCAACTTTTTATCTCGTAGGAAGGAAATATAATTTCCATGGTGGGGTGGTCGAGAGACACTACGAAATGTATAACATTTTTTTTACACGATTGCCCCAGTAAGAGAGATTTACGTTCGTAAACACTACGCAAATACGTACCTTCTAGTATTTAATTTGTTTGTATAATTAAGAATATCTACCACTATCAAGTAATAAAGAAACTCGAAGTTCTATGAGATCATGCGGAAAACCAGTGCAGGTACAGTATGGGGGCGCTCCACGGTGACCGCCATCATGCACGTGCGAGCCCTCTCGACCCTTGGCTCCAGAAGGCTTCGACCCTGCTGGGCCTTTACAATTGCTGACAACTCCTTGAGGCGTGCGGGAACAGTGCGTGCCGTCGAGACTTGGGCTCCATTGCTCGCCGTCCACAAGCCCGCGCCTACGCTGCGGTGGCTGGAAATTGGGATCGGACACACGGCGGCGGCGGCGGCTGTGGCGCGATCGCCATTGCCTGATACGGTCGGCCTCCTCTTTTGCTAGCATTACTGCTTCGCAGAAGGAGGCGACCGCCTGCCACTCTTTCTCTCTCCGGTTTATGGCCTCTACCAAGACCCGCCGCCAGAGATCGCCACCTCCGATCGCCTCCACGAGAACACGGCGATGATCTTCCTAATTCTTAATTAAACCCTTTAAGGAATATCAGCGAGATGTTATGTTACGTGTTCTACAATACAACAATACATTCCAATTCCTCGCGACCATTTATCGGAACCCATTATTCAATTTCGTGCAAATGTATGGGGGATTGGAAATTACCATAGAATACCATTTGAAGTTTCTGCGGCTTATTTGAGGACATATGGAGTGATCGATGGGCATGGAGTGTTATCAAATAATGGTATAATGGAAAGTTTCGACAAAATTGATGTGGAATGTGGAGAATTGTTAAATGAAAATGGGAAAAAAATACGTTATAAGATAAAGTTAATCTATAATTATTATATCATAGACGTACCGTTATTATTAAATACATACCTATAAAAAATAATATAATGTTCCACAAATTATACAATGCCGTCTTGTCTTAAGCTAAGCAGAACTTGTGTTATGAATAATACTAAATATACTAATATATAAACATACTAATATATTTCCAAATACATACATATCATTACATAGTATCTTTAAAAGTACGCTACGGATTTTGATGCAGTTTTTTTAATAGTTAGTGTAATTCAAGATGAAAGTTTATGTGCATAATACATGCATCATATATTCAATATCAGTACCCGTGCGAAGCTGGGGCGGGTCGCTAGCTATAGATAAATTACTCCCAGACACAGAACAAACAATCGTGCTCATCACACACATTTGTCGTGGTTGGGAATTGAACCCACGATCTCCGGTATATATAGCAGTCAGGGTCACTTGCTACTAGACCAACACGCCAGCCAAATGTTGTCTTTATGAAAATATCGTTAGTTTACAAAACTTATAGTATGAATTTGTTAACGTTGTCATGCCCTACTACGAACACTCTTTTAATTAACTAGTCTTGGCTACAGTGATTCTACTATAATAGTAGGAAAAACTTGGGAAATAATTTTTATTAAATTCCTTGTTGGCAGTTCGCCTTTGCATTAATTCTATAAAACGTTTTCCTGTGAATAAATTATTTTACGTTAATGGAAATTCCAAAAATAGTCATATTTAATTTAATTATGGCATCCTTTCAGCTTTCGAATTTTATTCACTTTAACAATAGCTGTTGTTAGATTTTTCATATTTTTTAGGGTTCTATACGTAAAAAATCCGAGACCCTATAACTAAGACTTCGCTGGCTATTTGTCACCAAGTTGGAACTGCGATGGCGCGAAATAATATATTTCTGTTGCTATATACACAAATACTAAAAACAAAATAAAATAAATATATAAGGGGGTCTCATACAACAAACACGGTACGGAACCGTGCGCCAGTCCGACTCGCACTTGGCCTCAAACCAATTAAATATTATTATGATGGGCTGAACGTTTAAAAAAAGTTACTATGGCCGTTCTCGGGAACATCGATATACAGAACCTTTTCACCAGAAGTCTTCTTTTAGGAATCTCTTCAGCTGATTTGTTAGAACCCTTACCTCAAACGACTTCAAGTCGATTTCGTGGCGCTTTCAACCTTAAGACCCTCGGAATCCAGTTGGTCTTAGCTTTAGACTAAAGTCACTAGCAAAGTAATGGTTTTCAACAAATCAATAACAAAACATTGTATACAATAACAAAATAAAATGACAATCAAGGCATTATCAGATTCATTGATCGATATTCTTCGTTAGGTTACAGAATCTACGAGATTAGGTACTTCAAGACAAACTGGTCTAGCTTTTACTTATTTCAAACTTAGCCAGACAGACAATATACAGTTTTGGTAAAATATATCTGTTTTTATCCGCAGATCCCTCTAATAGCTACATGATAGTGAGACAAATGGATTAAGCAGAGTATATTATCACAGCGCATACTATGTACCAATTAAACCAGAACTAAGTAACCAGAAGACAATTAATCACTTAGTTAGGAAATAAATGTCCGTATGTTCGCAATAAATTTCTCCGCAACGCATTGTGGCTAACAAAATGTTCGTAGAGATACGCAAAGCAAATTGTAGGATTACGAGTTGTTAGGCGACAGACGAAATACAGGCCTGCCGTTATGTGGATATGTGAGATTGGTAACATTCTGTAAATCCTTCTCATTTTTTGGAAAGTCTTGATATCAAAATATATTATATTATTCGACAACTATCACACAACGCTGTCTAGTCTCAAGCTAAGCAGAGCTTGTGTTATGAGTACTAGACAACTGATAAACATACATATATATTTCTAAATACATACATATTATAGATAAATTACACCCAGACACAGAACAAATGATCGTGCTCATCACACAAACATTTGTCCTGGGTGGGAATCGAACCCACGACCTCCCGCATAGCAGTCAGGGTCACTAACTACTAGACTGACCGGCCAGTGGATATACATACATAAGACTTTGTCTGTGTGAATGTCGATTGTTGTGGACACAAAGTCGAAGTCGTCAAATAAAAAGCCAACATCTTTCCTTAGAGTTCAAGCTCAGCATAGTATATCAGCATAGTATATTGCCACAGCTGGGACTCGGGCCTCTTCTCCAGGGAATGGGCCGTAATCCACCACGCTGGCCCAGTTGGTGGATGTCACATGTCTTTGATTTCTTGGTCCTAGGAAATTCCGGTTTTCTTACGATATTGTCCTTCACCGTTTCGAGAGCAGTTGTGAGGTTTGAACCCGCAACTTACAACTCGTTAGTCGGGATCTTTACCACCATTGCTCTCCCCACTCCTCTGTCATTCTCTTGGGTTCAATGTTAGTCCGCACTAAATATCATCTTTATATTCTATACGTACGTGTCTAGTCATATCACACTATTGGATGATTTTCCACCAAAAAAAAACCTTTAACCTTTCGACTCCCGTAATTACAGACACAATTAAAGAACAATAGGTGCGCGAACGCCGGCGTTCGATCGGGGTTCAAGAGTTTTAAAATGTTATATTGTGCGCGCTCAATATAAAGGTTTACTTGTAGAGATTGTTTTGTTGATTATATTAAGTCCACCTACATAAAAATGTACATACAATTTAAACAAACACAAAATTCTATGTGAACAAATAAAATAGTAATCGTAAATAAATACCAACCTAATCTTAAATCACAAACATCTTTTCATATAAATAATATTCTTAGAAGCTTTTATCAGTTTGGTAAAGTGCCTCGTCTTAGTTTGATCACTAGACTGCCGTCACGGATACCTTACAAAACACACGTGTCTGATTTCAAGATACGTAAATGCCAAGATCCTCGAAAAAATGCCTGCTTTGCACCTTTTACAGCTTCCGATAAATTCTGAGAAAAATTCCGGACAGGTATTATAACATTTACCTAGAAAAATAAACGTCGTGAGACTAACAAGGGGAGCATATTACCGTCGGCTCTTATTAATTTATATGAATATGTTACAAGCGAAGTATAACGTTACAACATTCAAGTCATCCCTTCCGACGGCTCTCGTACCTACGACCTGCTTGATTTAATTTTATTATGTCACCGACCCTTTGTTATCCACGCTACAATCTACATCAAACGATATCAATCATCATCATCAAACGATAAATCGAAAGTAATTAACTAAATATTAATTTTGTATGTTAAAGTGTGCTTTAAATCAATATGTGAGTCTCATTAAGGGTGTGTATAACAATTTTTAATGTAACAACTAGTGATGTCATTTTATAATATCTTTAGCATTTGTTGTGTATAATTCCTTGATACTATGACGTCATGAAATACATTTTAAAATTAACAATTGAACTAATGGTTATAAGTTATAATTTTAATATATTTACTTGGTCTAATAAATGCTTTATACCAGACATTCACATAATTTGATTCAATGTAAAATCAAATTTAATATGGTTGTACGTGATCTAATTTCGAAGTTTATAATAATAAATTTAAAAATGTATTGTTAAATGAAGTAATACGAGTATATCAAATATTCTTATACTAAACTAAACACCTTTTAATCTATTATACTTCACCTTAAGTACGTGAAATTATTATGTTAATTTAAAAAAGTACTTGGTATTAAATTCTGTACTAACTACAGTAAAAAAAAAAAAACGAAATTATATGTAATTATTGAATTTTCTTTTTAAGTATCTGTAAAAAAAAATTCAATAAAAATTTTTTACTAACAAGACTTACTGTGAGCTCAAATGAAAGTAGTCAACATATATTACATTGTTTGTACCGTCGCAAATGAGACGTGTAATTGGCAAAAGTTCTGATTTGATTACAAGCTTGATATGTCGCACGGAACGTATTATTATTGTTATTTCTGATACGTCTGCATACTCGAATGCTTCATACTTTGTGAGACATTCACGTTGATATTTGATGTGTGTATATTGTTTATTTAGTATAACTAATGTTGATATTATTAATCAACATATATAAAAACCAATACCACTTTTCGTTGTCATTTTATAACTCAAGAACGGGCTCACCTATCCAAACCAAATGTTCAAGCTTTTGTTATCACCATATTATACATATTATCTTCTTCTTGTATGATTGAATATATTGTCATCATCATCATCATTTTAGCCGAAAGACGTCCACTGCTGGACATATGCCTCTCCTAATTGTCGCCATAATGAACACTCCTGTGCATGTCTCATCCATCGGATACCCGCATCCCTTGCCAGGTCAAAGGTCAATCTTGTAGGAGGCCTTGCAACACTGCGTCTTCCGGTACGTGGTCGCAACTCCAAAACCTTTCGACCCCAACGGTCATCCGTTCTGCGAACAATATTGAATGAATGTATAAAAAATAAACAATCGTTTTACTAAATGGGAACAATCGCATTAATTGAAAAGCTGTATATTGTAATAATAAGAACAGTGGTGGCCGAGTGGTAACGGCCCCGACTTACGAGCTACAGGTTGCGGGATCAAACCCAGCCAAGCGCATTACTTTGTGTAACCTATTTCATCACCACTGCTCTCAAAACGGTGAAGGAAAACATCGTGAAGAAACCGGCATGTCCTAGAACCAAAAATTCGAAGACATGTGACATCCACCAATCCGGACTGGGCCCGCATGGTGGATTATGGCCCATACCCTTTCATACAGAGGAGGCCTGTATCCCAGCAGTGGGAACATTAATATGGCTGATGATGATGATGATATTGTAATAAATGAAAATTATGCCACAGGTTTGATAGACGAAATATCATTTGAGCATTATGACTCTTGATGATATAGGTATCAAATATCCTTATAAAAAATTTACGGCTCCCTGATATATAACCAATTGGATAGATGTACTCGTCTCTGGTAATACGAATAACATGTCTGGGTTCCTCATGTGATATGAAGATAGAAGATTTGGAAGTCTGGTTAAACTTTTGTTTTTCACACCTAAACGCCTGTAATGGTCCATAACCTGCTCGTTTACTTCTGAATTAGAATATTCCTGGAAATATTCTTTACCCAAACCCATTTCTTTGTTATAAAAATGTCATAATCGTAAAATAAATCACAGCTCTGCGAAAGTTAGAACTGAAATTCCAGGCAGCGCTACGGGGCGTCTCTAGTAGTTTCATAAATGTATTCATAGTATGCGAGCTACGTGCTCCTCTTTGCTGCGGAAACTCTACGGTGCCTACGCCGTAGCACTGATTAGATTGGACTGAGTGGGCACGCAACTAAGTCCTGATAACTTATGGGTTTATCCAGTGGTTTTATTTTTTTTATATTTATAAATAGTTTTATGAACAAAGGCTTACGTTAAAGGCCGATATAAGCATTTGGTGACGGATAAGTATAAAAATGTTCTTTTTTAATATTTTAACTCGAAAAATAAAGTCACGCACGTGGTTTACACGCAATAAATTTTTTGTTGTCCCTGATACACTGGCTTTCAATGATTTAAATAGAGATGCCAGTTGAAAGCAATTAAAGACTACTTAACTCAGCCACCGGTTACTTGCTACGATTGAGCGAGATAGGCCATTCAATACAGAGTTCAATTATTATAATGGTGAGTATTATTAAAACTGTCAACAGCTCCAGTACATAATAAATTAGAAGACGCTTCATTGAACACTTTATCGGAGACTACTATTATTAATTGGTAGTGCTTAGAACCTTTACCTTCTTGAGTATTCTTCTTTGATTTCTGTCTTTGACACTTAGGTATAGGGTAAGGTAAGGGACATCTCTACCAAGAAGAGACTGGTACTGAGTCAGTAGGTGGAAGTGAAGGTGTGTTTTAGTTAATAAAATTCTATCATTCTGAATTCATTTGATCCTCAGCTTGATCGAAACCGCGATTACGATTTTCAGCCATTAAAGGCGCGGGCTTGCGGAAAGCAAGGAATTGTTTAGCGCGCCGTCCAACCATCCGGTAATCCAAGTCGTCGATGGCGCGTATTCCACGCGCATCTTACGGAAATGTCAGCAAATCGTAAGAGCCCAATAGGGAAGCCTACTAAGGCCATGGGTTTTCTTCTGAAAGGAAACCCCAGCCCTAAAATTCAAGGCAACGTAGGAACTAGGAGTGGATTTTTTTAAGTAAAATTCTGACACGTCCTCTCATTCCGTCCAAGGTCTAAAAAAAGTGTCAATTCGATGAAAAAAAGGAACAGCTAGCTTAAAGATGAAGTGCCTCTATTAATATTTCCGTCTAAGCTTTATTATAAGACCTTCATAAATTTCTGATTCCCGGAGAATAAAAAATGTACGGCATCCTCATCTGTGGGTGTCATGCAATATTACTGGAGAGCGAGTGCGTGGGCAGCAGGCCTTTTAATGCGTGCGATCAAAAATATACATAAGTGCGTATGTTTCTAAAATATTCTAGTAATGGCGCATTTAGCTTAGCACTCGACTAAATGTGCTTAAGTACTTAGTATATTCTTTTTATTTGAAATGTTAATCTCAATTGGCCAACCACTTTTAGTCTTTGACGATTTTTTTTTTATTAGCCCTAATATCGCGAGTGCGTTAATAAACATGTAAACCTAAGATAACCAGACTCAGAACAACTATGTATCATACTATTTTTTATATGATAGGTTAAAATCATACAATAATATCGATTCCCACCCTTGGGCGTAGCGGGAGACGGAAGACCGCTCCTATGCGTCTTGCATCCATCGGATTCCAGCAACCCTACCCGTTTTTAACTGTATCATTATAATAATAATTATACGAGTAATGCACGCAAAACCACGCAGTACCTATCTAACTATTATAATAATATAAAAGATTACAATTTTATTAATATGAATTTTAATTACCTTCGCAGAATCTAAATTTAGCGTTTTTTTATCTTTTGTGAACTTCGAAGTTAATTTTTTAGACATATCCAAAGAACCGCAAACGCTAGTATATGATTTTAATTTCAACCGATAAAAAATTCTTGACAGAATGACACAGATGGACAACAAGGTGATCTTATAAGTGTAATTTTTTTTTAAGGCACGGGCCTCTAAAAATATGTACGTATATTATATTAAACTAGCGACACGCCCCAGCTTCGCACGGGTACTGATATTGAATATATTACGCGTGTATTATACTTTATCACTATCTATTAAAAAAAGCCGCATCAAAATCCGTTGCGTAGTTTTAAAGATTTAAGCATACATAAGGACGAAGCGACTTTGTTTTATACTATGTATTAAATATCCTAGATTTTTTTAATGCATGAATCATTACATCTTGTATGAATCCAACAGTCTAAAAATAATCTTGAAAACTGTGTCAAGCCTAATGCAACCAAATACAAATTAACATTTTATGCGTTGTGATTCCGAATGCGTCTCACATTAAACCTCGGCTTAAAGGAAATTGTGAGATTTTCCCCTGATATAGCAAACATATCCCATGGGGAACGCGGTGGAAACAGAATAAATATATTTTTATTGGAGCCTTTTTGTATTATAATGTGGTTATTGTGGGTTTCGGTTCCGATTCGCCCTTCAAGGTTTTTGCTAGACAGTTTAGTAGGTTATTGAAATGGTTATTAGGTCAGTAATGGGGTTACATTTGCATAATCAAATATTTTTGACATTATTACTTAATAGTACGAATATCTATACTTCTGTACTAATATTATGAAGGGGATATCACGCGCATGGGGATGTGCGTGATACCAGCACACAGCTGGTCGAGTCTTTGCGTGACCAGAGGGTTAGGTTTATTTTGATCAGCGATATAGCACTGCTGTTCAGCGAGGCAATGCTGCTAGCATTCTGGGCACTTTTTCTTTGGATAATTTTTTTGATGCCCAATAAGTTCCTTTTTTACCCATTTGTAAATATTAATAGTTTTAGTTTGTATACATAAAGGAAATAATACAATAGGATGAAAAAAATATTGGATTGTATGCGCACAGATTTTTGTCAACATTTTAATTAAAATAAACCTGAAATCTGTTAATAAATAAAAAAAAAAACCACAAAATTGCGACAAAAAACACAAAACGAAAATTTCAATAATTCAACAACATGATTGCGAGCGCGACACACTGGGAACTGATAAAAATGGTGTGTTTTGTATCCAAATATTTTCATACATCGCTGATTTCGTATTTACAAAACCAACTTTTATTCAGTTATTGGTCACTAGCAAATTCACTGTGTAAAGAGAACTTATTGTGGCTTCGTCATGCTCTGATAATAAAAAAAAAAACTTCCGTTATCCGGCTTAACTTGTAACCATTTGTCAAATTTATCCTTCGAGTCAGGAAAATAGAATAACAGCTTAAGGAAACTGAGTAACAAAGTCCTCTCGAGTCAAGTCAAGCACATATATTGCCTTTTTGTGGTACGCAACCCTTAGTATGTTATAGTGACACAAAGGGGTACCATAACTTGAGATTATAAGTTAAGATGAGAGAGTCTTTCAGAGATTAAAATACTTTCAGAACAATCTTCTTTACAGGAAGATAAAGTATTTATAACTGTTTATAAGTACAAAACAAATCCAGAAAAAGTTATGCAATATTAATTACTTTATTTTAATAAATTTCTCAGTGCATTCGGAGCAGTGGTAGCCCAGAGGTAGTCGTGGTGGAGTTGTAGGCCTCTGGTCAGGCGCATTACTTAGTGCAATTTATTTCATTACCACTGCTATCAAAACGGCGAAAGAAAACATTGCGAGGAAACCGGAATGTTATAGATCCAAAAAATTGAAGATATGTGACATTCACTAACCCGCACCGGGCCTGCCTGGTGGATTGTGGCCCATTCACTATCCTAGAAAGGAGGCCTGAGTCTCAACAGCGGGAACATTATAGGCTGATTATATGCTTGTAGCTTTAATAAAATCCTCCCGTTTTTATTTTGGTCATGTTGGTCAATTTCAATAGAGAATAATGAAGTACATGAGGTAAATTGTGCACAAGTGTACATGTAAACACAAGTGCACTCTATGTTAATTTACTATCATAGTTCAATGTGACTGGCCTGTCAGTCTAGTAGACTGCTATGCGGGAGGTCGTGGGTTCGATTCCCACCCAAGACAAATGTTTGTGTGATGAGCATGATCAATTTTTGTGTTTGGGTGTAATTTATCTATACATATAATAAAATAGTAACGAAAGAAAAACTGTACATTGAGAATTTTCTGGAAAAATTAAGTGGCTTTTGTTAGAAAAACGTAACTGATGACAAAAAGTGACTTTTTAGATTTCGTGTCTGTTTGTCTGTTTGTCTGTGCCTATGGTACGGGTTGGCGCCAAAACTACTGGATAGATTGAATTGAAATTCAGCAAAAATGTTCCTTGTAAGCCAAGGAAGGCTTTAGGCTACATATTATAACGCCGTAAGTTATGGGAGGTAAGCAATATTGAATTTAAATGGTGCAATGGATGCAAGGGTGTAACTTTTTTTGCCGTAGGCCGATCGACTCAAAACTTAGCACAAACATTATCCTAAAGTAGTTATCAAGGATGGCATATTTATTTTTTCAGTAGTACCCCCAGTGCAAGATTTAGGGGATGTTAAAGTTTGTATGGGAGAATCTTATTCCTTGGGTTAATTAACTTGAAACTTGGCACGTAAACTTATTTAGGTAAATAATAAAGATTCCCATTATTAGTTTTTCAAAACTACGTAATTTGGGCAAAGAAACATAGTTTAATGAATATTAGTAATATAAAGACAATTTTTAAACAGCGCCATCTATGAGATTACACCGAAATCAAATCAAGTTACATGTTAACACTTTTTGCAAACTATTAATTTAAATTAGAGCATGTTGGCAAGGTAAGCAGTTAGTTATTCTTAAAATTCATAGATGGTGGTACATTTTTTTCATAAAAGTTGTATCGTATAATTGGTTCGTTTTACTAAAAAATTCCAACGGTCTAACGGATTTATTTTGCAACGCAACCTAATCTTAAATAACGTTTCAATGTTATTATATACGTACAACGATATCTACTGACCTAAATTAGTACAAACGAAAACATTACATAATATAATTTTTACGTTTCACTACCGTAATTACAGACACAATTAAAATACAACAGTTGTGCGGAAATTTGTGTCCTCTTAGGACTTAACCAAAGAGCTTTACGAATAATCTATACATACTATTATAATAAAATCGTAGGAAAATCAAAATTGTTCATTAAATATTGTTTTAAAAGATTACTTGGGAAGTGATCTACAATCGATATCGAAGCCAAAAGCATAGTTTTTATTAGAATTTTTGTCTGTTTGTCTGTATGTATGTCTGGGCTAAACTCAAAAACTTACTTGGATATATATATAAACATACTGCATGGATTATCTTCAAATTTTGCATGAATAAAGGACGGGCCGGGAAAGTTGTGAATACTTATTTTTCTTAAGCATTCTGTGACAATCTAACAACGCATATTTAAATGATGTTTTTCAGTAAGCTATGCTGAGGGACATAGTTCAATGATTATTAGTAGTAAAAAGACAATTTTAAAATAGCGCCATCTATGAGAGATAAAAATCAAATCAAATTACGTGTTAACAATTTTTTTTAATTAATAATTTAAATTTGATCATGTTGGCAAGGTTAGTAGTTAGTTATTCGTAGATGGTTATATGTATTTGCTTCATAAAAGTTGTATTGTATAGTTCGTTTTGAAAAATTCAAGTTCCAAACAACCCTGGAGGAAGACTATTAAAAAAAATGCGGTGCTAAGCATTACAAAAAGTTATGTTCATTGAAATATCTCCATCATCTGTCTGAAGATTTTCTGCGAGCTTTGAGGCGTGCTACTGGAGACGAAGTCGATGTAACTGATGAACTTGTGCTGAACACCTGTCTCAGTTCACTTCAAGATGTGGACATTTCTATCGGCGGCAATCCAATGATCGAATATGGATTACCAGCTCCCCAATCATCACCGCATCAAGACTATGGCTGAGACAAATTACGATTCGGGCGAAATGACCACCATACGAAATGAATGACCATGTCGCTTTGTTCTCTTCAGAGCAAAAACAAATTTACGACACCGTCCCTGAAAGCATTGAGCAAAACCAGGGTAAAATGTTTTTCTTGTGTTGCTCCTGTTAAAAACATGGCATACTTGAACAGGCAAGGCAATATTGCTATTGCTGTTGCGTCGTCGGGAATCGCTGCCACACTGCTTCCGGGTGGCAAGACAGCACATGCCATGTTCAAATTCCCATCGATTTAGAGAGCGCCAAAACGCCTGTTTGTGGTGTGTCACGTAACAGCGATAAGAGACACGTGCTTAAGGATTGCTCTCTGATCGTATGGAATGAGCGTACTATGGCCAATAGGAAGGCAGTTGAGGCCGAGGACAGAACCCTGCAGGACATCCGCGGGAACGAACATTTGATGGGTGGTGTCACAGTTTGTTCAGTGGCGGTTTCGGGCAAACGCTTCCCGTATTGACTCGGGGATCAAAGTCTTACGAGGTGAATGCTACGTTGAAACAATCTTCATTGTAGTCACGAGTTTGTGCGCTGCGCTTGACCATTAATATGAGAGCTCGGCTCGGCAGCAATGCACGTGCTCAAGAATTCTCTGATGACCTTCTAACTCTTGGCGAAGGCACTTTATCTTTTTTATGGAGGGGAAAATAAATGAATGACGAATCCCGTCTTTGGGTGGAGCGGGAGACAGTGTTAGAATTCTACTGACTAAACAACCCACCGTTCCTTCTTGCCTGAGTTCCAGGGCCTTGGTGTTCCGCTTTAACATCTACCATTAGCCCCAGAAGGCTTCGACACTGCTGGGCTCCTACAGTTGCTGACGACTGCTTGAGGCGCAGGGAACAGCGCGCTGCGCGCCGTCGACGACTTGGGTTCAAGTCAAAGCCCACCACGAGAAAGGTGGACAAGAGGTGCTTCCAGAGTCTTTCGATAGAGTGTTATCCAGCTTAGAAGAATTCATTCGCTGTGTGCACGGGCACATCAGTCTTTTATCAAACCAGCAGAATTCTTGGGTGTGTGAGCGGGCCATTTTGACGTCCAAAAATGATCAGCAGCAATTAACGAATGCATTCTCTTGGAAATTGAGGGGAATGTAGTGGTCTATACCTCGATAAACACTGTCGTCGCGCAATACCATCAAGCTGTAAGTCGAAGTCCCGATTATGCATCTTCGGAACCTATATTCTAAGAAAAGTAAAGAGACCCGACAAAAATTCTTAAGGGTTGTGGCGTCGGCGAGGCAGTATTTGTACCTCATAATTTCCCATTCCAGTTCAAGCGCGTACAGTTCCCCGTGAGTGTTTGCTTCGCGATGACCATCAATAAGTCGCAGGGACAGACACTGAGTGCAGCGGGTGTCAACTTCAGGGCGAGTTGCTTCTTACGCGGGCAACTGTACGTCGCATGCAGGCGCATTACTTTGTGTAATTTATTTCATAACCACTGCTCTTAAAACGGTGAAGGAAAACATCATAAGGAAACTGTGTGACTGTGAACCAAAAATTCGAAGACATGTGTCATCCACCAATCCCCACTGGGCCCGCGTGGTGGATCACGGCCCATTCCCTTTCCTAAAAAGGACGTCTGTGTCCCGGCAGCGAGAACTTTATAAGGCTGATGCATTGCTATTTTAAAAGTTGTTTAATTATAATTCTATAGCGACAAAGCCACCTTAGGTATTTTTGGTGCTGTAGAGCCTTCACGCAGACAACGTAGCGGGCAACAGCTAGTATATAATACGTATGTATTTAGAAATATATAAGTAGTAGTCTATTCGTTGTCTAGTACCCATAACACAAGCTCTGCTTAGCTTGTAACTAGATGGCGTTGTGTGATAGTTGTGGACATATTATTATTATTATGTGACAGTAATCTGATTCAATTGGGGAGATAAAGCAGAACCTTTAAAGCTTTATGAGGTGCAAGGGTTTTTTTATGGTGGGAAAAATCATCAAATGACGAATCCCGCCCTTATGCGGAGTGGGAGACAATGTCAGACTTCTACTGACTAAACGACCCAACGTTCCTTCCTGCCTTAGTTCCAGGGGACCGGTGTTCCGCTTTCGCATCAACCCTTGGCTCTAGAATGCTACAGTTGCTGACAACTTCCTGAGGCGCACGGGAACGGTGCGCGCCGCCGACGACTTTGGTTCGGTCCAGACGGCTACCGGATGGGCGGACAGCGAGCTACGACAGGTAATATACTACGGTACAGGGGTACCTACCCCTGTACCGTAGTAGTACTGTGGTCTCTCAAAAGATGACTTATTTATTAGCTAACGGACTGGCTTGATAGATGTTTCGTAGGATGTTGGCAGTTCTAGAATAGGTTTGAAAATTTAATAAGAAAAAATAGTATGTGGTTTTTTCAGTCTAAGTGTGTCTTCCGAAGGTCCAAATCTATTTATTATTAAAAGTATTTATATGACTGCTAACGACGACCCCTGTACCAAAGCTCTGAAGAGCTAGTGCTTTGTATACAACAGTACCAAATTTCAAACTCCAAGATGCTACAAAGTAATTTCTTAAAATATGCACACAACATGCGTCGCCAATGCCTTTTTGTTATTAAGTAAGCAAACAGCTGCAGATGCGGAATTCGTATTTAAATTAAATATTATAACTTGCAGTAACAATGAAAACTTTTACGAATTTATTGCTATCAACTCTTTATTACTTGCCTTTAAAACTATCTATTTAGGTGACTTTAGTGTATTTAAAGGCAATAAATTTAGAAGAGTTTCAATCGAATTTGAAATTTGTTACCTTTAACATAAAGTTTGTTATTGCAAAATTTTAAAATGACCTCGGATCTAAAATTCAACTATAGTAAACTAACATTTACGTTAATCTCTCTAATTAAGCTTAATAAGCCTTTATACTGGATGGTTATTATTGCAGTTAAATGGAGAGATTTGAACTTTAGAGTAGTAACTGTGACCTTCGTTTAATAATGCGTACTACACCATGCTAGTTCGAATTGGCTACTTTATTTTAATATTCGACCAAACCCTTTTATGGACCCTCTTATGGGCCCATACTTACGACCCAGATGTAATTTTATATCGGATATTTTAATACTTTATTCACCGTTATTTCAGACTCCGATTTCCGCATGAATAAATATTTGTATGGATTTTGAATAGTGTATGTGTGTTTACATGTTTGTGTGAGAAAAGGGGAGTAATTGCTAGTGTGCGGTAACAATTTCAAATAAAAAAAAAATAGGAAAGAGAGAACATTAGAACCTTTTCTTTCTAAAAATTACTAAGCGCATTAAACTTAAAATTTCCATGTAAGGCTTCTTAACTACTGCTACTCATGTCGATAATGAATAATTCTGTAAGTAGCTGATTCTTAGGTATTATGATGATTTATGGTCAATTCTCTAAACCTTTCGCGGGCAATACTATTTACACCTCCGATTTTGGTTTAATTTATTCTAAACATCGTGAAATAACATTTGTAAAACAATGTTAATAGATTTCCCCCCCTTGCTTAACCCTACCTTTTTTCTTCTATGGTAACATCTTTGCCAATGGCAGTTCGTGACTTTTTATTTGGCAAAATTGTTGCCAATGCTCCGGTGTATGTACAATCAGCGCTCAAGGGGTTAATTTCGAGTTGTTTTCACACAATATGTTAATTTACTTCAAAAAGTGGCTTGGCAATTATTTTTCCAATGCCTGCGAAAGAGTCATTCTAAAATTTTAAATATTCGCTATTTAAGCGAATATTTAAAATTTTAGAATGAGGTGTCATTAACAAGACATTTACGTATTTTATTTCTGTCTACAGAAAAACAAAAGCTCGAGTTCGATAAACTGTAATAATTTAATTTAACAATTTCAATATTTTAAAATAATCAGTAGGTACGTCAAAAATTTAAATACAAGTTTTTGATGTTAAAACATTAATTTAGCTGTATATCTGCTACTAGTATTTTCTTGATTCATTATAGTGCAGAGTGAACTGAATTATTATTTTCGAAACGAAATTTTTATTTATTTAATTTATAACAATTATATCTCCTTAATAATTAGGTACATACAAAATAGTATATGTAGTTTTTTGTAGCCTTTAGCTTTTTATAAGCACTTTTATTAGGAGCCTACTGAAATAAAAGAGAAAGAAAAGAGCCCAAATTATTCCACTACAGGGCAAAGTCCTTTCTTCTCTGCTTCTAAGGCCACTTAGAGCAAGGGTTCGCTGAAGGGTTGAAGTCTATTTAAATCTGTAACTTCGATCTAAGTTTCCCACGATGATGCTTACCACTAAGAGGCACTTATTGGGTCGTCAGCTTAACCCATTTTTTACACGTGACTTCTTACTAAGTTTTTAGGGTTTTTAGGGTAAAGCTGGGATCATAATACTAAGACTCCACTGATCATCCATTTATCCGTCTGTCTGCCTGACTATCTGTCCGTCTGCCTGTCTGTCTGTCTGTACGTCTGTTCTGTATCTAAAAAACCGTGATAGCTACACAGTTGAAATTGATGTTATACAGTTGAAACAGATTGACACGATGATTGTATAAATCTGTTGGTATTATAACCACAATTAATACTAAAAAAACAGAATAAAATTAATATTTAAGTGGCTATACAGCAAATGTGATTTTTTGGCGTTTTTTTTTTGCTATCGACGACGATACGGTTTCAATCCTTCATGCGCGAAACCGACGCGTATCTACATTATTGTTTTTTTTTTACTTTACTCTACTTTGTAAGTGCATTTAAAAACAATGCCACATAAACGCACACTCACAGAACATTCAGACCAGTAATAACTATCCGTAGGCCATAAAATTAGTTCTGTTGTGCATAAATATCTGGCTTGTACAGATAACTTCTAACTAAGCCGAAATAGTGAGTGGAGATCAAACACACATTATCCTACTGTCCGCTCCACACCACTGACTCTTCACATCACACTAACTTAAGAGCCGGTTGCATTCACAGGCTATTTTGTAGATAAAGACTGGCCTGGGTCTATGTATGTGTTGATTATATACTTGATATAGCGCTTTCTAAATCAGCTCACACTTGGCTGTATTTATTTTTCAGTGGAACTGTCATTTGTAAACGTCAGTAGGAAAAACCCTGTCTTTTGTTCTTCACCGTATACGAATGTATTAAAGATCATTTGTAAAGTAAACCAACTTATTATTAATTCAATCCAATAGTATGTATGTAGATATGTAGACTTCGGGGCACGTGAAAGCTATTTTTTTTTAAAGGAACATAACTAACTATTCAAAATTTTGGTTTTTGCCACACTCTTTTAAAAACATGTTTGATTATTCTATAGCATCTACTTTTTGTTCTCAATGTTGGGACTGACGTTTCCTCTCTAAGAAAAGGAAATTCTATGTAACTTTAAATATTTCTGTGACTTAATCTCGTAGGCTATCATATCTACGTTAAATCTACGTTTGAAATCGTAAGTTAGGGCCAGATTAGTGATTTTTTTTTCATCAAACCATCTAATTTTTATGGAGAGCGGCTTTTGCCCAGCCGTGGAACAGCACAGGCTAGCTATAATAATCTAATTTACATCATGTTTTCATTTTGACTCAGTGCGCTGGACATATATGGCCATTTTTTGTAGAAATAGCCTTTTAGGCCTTGCACAAGTCTTATATTTCTTTTTTTAATTTTATTTACTTGTATTTTTAGTCTAAATACTTACATGTTTTTCTTTCTTTAAATTTTCATAATTTTCTCATTTATATTTGTGGATTTTCGCTGATTCAAAAATAGCACAACGTCGCCTTAACACCACGCTGGAGTTCCCTGTGGTGAGGTACAATAACACACACATATATATTTCGCCAGTGAATGTTTAAGTCCCAAGAGAGAACCTTGTCGAGCACAAATCTAGACTCCAAGCTATTACTGAGAAATTCCGTAAGGTTTATTTCTCTTTCGAAACTGTAAAGGAAGGGTTATATTTTTCGCGCATAATATACTTACTTTGTGTATGGTTCTGCGTGTATTTATTGATTTTTTATTTATTTATTAGTTCTCATAAGTCCCTATGTGACTATGAGTGTGTTGTATTGTTATTGTGTGTTAGATATTTGAAATAAAATATTTTGGATTGAATTTGGGCATGATTTTAATACTTTCGCAAAAATATTCAATTGACTAGTAATTATGTTCCCCACGGTTTCACCCGCGTCTTTGGTATTTACACTGTCTCCAATCCCAATCAGTAATTTCTCAGATTGAACTATTGTACATTTGTTTTTCAAATTCAGTTTTTTTTTTTAAATAAACGAACTTTTCTATACCTATACTTTTAACCGGGACCGGGGTCTCAAATTGCAACTTTTTTTTTGTTTTTTGTTGTATTTTGGGACCACACGGAAAAAGGGATTAATTTATATACTGTCACCAAAAAACTGTGTTTATTTTATTAGCAAACCCAAACTACTACTCAAAAAAATAAAAATAAACGTGGAACTTGGGACCGCGGTTTCAATCCAGAGATCTCCACGACCCATGTATAACCCACTCCTTTTTTATGGCAGCTAAAAATCATCCAATCACGAAACCCACCCTCGGGTGGAGCGGGAAACCTTATCAGACTTTTACTGACTAAACAGCCTACCCCGTTTCTTCTTTGCCTTAATCTCAGAACCCTAATGTTAAGCTTTCGTATCATCCCTTGGCCCCAGGACAACCCACCTCTGGACTAATAACGTTAGTGGCGGTTATTACATATATTTGAACTGATGTCTGTTATATGACGTGAATATTGGGCGCACAAATGAGCCTTGCGGTGACCGATGAGATTAAATTAGGATGATAGATGATCATCCCGTATGTTCGTAATATATGAGATCTGTTTATCAATTTACCCACAAGAAGCAGTAATATGTAGCTCTAATGGTTTATTAGGATTGTAGCAGAATACTTGGTTCTCGTTATCTTATTTATATATACACTAGCCTTCTCCCAGTCGTCTTGCCCGCGTGAAAGTAGGGTTCTCCATACAATCTTTAGACCCCCATTACATCCCTTTAGGAGCTGAATTTTGAAAAACCCTTTCTTAGTGTTAGCGCCTACGTCATAAAAGGAAGCCAGTCAGTCAGTTTCTTCTTATATATATATATAGATTATTGTACAGCAAGGTCATAAATATACTAATTCGAGCCTTAAATTAAAAAAAAAAAAAACATACAGTTGGCGGCCTTATCGCGCACCAAAATTAATAAGTAAGTTTACAAATAATGACATACGGAATTTTTATGGACAAGAAAATAAAGGCGCCTTCAAATTAGTCGCAAATTGCCGCGCAACAGAAATAGAAAATTATTCCTCTCCGCATAGAAATCTAATATTCTATAGGTTATTTATGAGATGTTAATGCGACAAATTTATAAACGCAATAAATTGCGAGAAAAATAGAAAACTATTCCTCTCCGCATACAAATCGATGCCTCCCACGTAAGTTGTTGTAACCCCAAAAATGCAATTTTACAGGAGAGCGTTTTAAAGATACTTTTTGCGATACAAGCCACATTTTTCAAAGAATCTTTTTGAAATTCGGTATGAGTGTATAGTTTTTAATATGTTATCGTTTACTACATGTCATTACTTTATAATTTTAACGGTTTCTTGAATTTTGTTGTTACAACTGTTTACCGCGACAGGATGTCCTCACAAAATGTTGTAACTATCACTTACATTATTATACACGGGAGTTCAAGAGCCGATTTGGATCATATCTGATACTTACATCAATTTACGTCGATTACAAATAAAAAAAAGGTGTGGTATGTGTATCATTACTTGATATAATAAAATAAATACAATGTTTTTTCAGCCTAATTTCGTTTAGGACAATATCTTTTCGTTGATACATTACCGATATACAAAAAAAAGCAGAATATTTTCAATCAAGTTTATCAAAATTTTACATTTTAGAGTTTAGAATAAGAAACGATGTTTTAAAGATTAGAAAAACATTAAAGATTAGGATTAAAAATCATTCCAAAAAATCTGAAAATAAAAATTGAAGCTTTTTCAAAATTTAAATTATACTTTCAATTAATTACATCGTCTTTTAATCAAATTTTTACTATAGTTTAAATAATCGAAACTCAAAAACGTATCGTAACCAAAATGATTAAGAAAATTCTAGTAACCAATGAGATTTAAAAATAGGTAAATCATCATGTTCCTATCTTAGTCCAATGTGATTTGGAGTCGGTCGAACAAGCTTATTCTTCCATTTTGTCTCACTGTCACTTTGTAATCTTTTCCTCTCTCCATTTTTTCAAGTGACTATACTTATAGCTCATTCTGTAATAGGCTTTATTCTTCTTCTTTTCATAAGCATATCCAAGACAAACGATAGGTAAATATATATAAGTAATGTTTAATAACTTACACTGAATCTAGAAAAGCCCGCAAATATTAAGTTTTGCTCGTAATATATACAATAGAGAGATTGTTTCCCGACCCCAAAAAGCTGGTTTCATGCACCTAACTATCATCGGCATTTTGGCATCTTAAGGTAGTATGTTGAAAGAAGAGGTCATCACCTTACAGTCTGATAAAACATTAAATTAATATTGAATCTTCAGAACAATACTCAATACTCAATATTTTATTGCAATCCATATGTGTACATAGATGGTGTTAAAAGTTATCACAGATCAATATGGACCCTGTCGGGCACAGCAAAAATGGTACCTCTTTTATTTTTACGATATTATTATACTTCAGATCGTTTTCTGCTTTCTCTGTGTACCCTTTAGGCAAAAGCTATACGTTATTACTATATACACTAAAAGTTTAAACCTCTGTCTTAATATAACATTAGTGAATTTAGTCAAACATAGTGTGACTCAACTTGCAAGCAGTTGAAAAGACTTGAAATGGTTACAAACGATGGTTTTGACAGACCCAGACTTTTTCACAGGCTGTTAAATATCTTTTTGATCGGGGATTAATACTGCTGTTGGTATATCAAATTTAATTAACACCTTATTAAGAACTTAATCACTTATAGAAATTGGAAAACTGTTGTTTACACACGTCTGAAGTTTGAAGTTTCAGTAACGGCAACAGGCAATTTATTCTTATTTACTTATGTCTCACAATAGTATCAGCATAAATTCTAAGCTTAGCTCTCCTATAACTAAATTAGCCATAGTTATACATCGTTTTCTCTGTCACCTTTTTAGTTTAATTTATTGAAATAGTGCTTACAGCAGACTCAATAGACCAGTTTTCCTACTGGCTGTTTTTGATATTTTCCTAGAAATGTTTTCTTTGACGTTGTTAGTCCTTTTGAAAAATCTTTAGTCTGTAAATGTGTATTTTTAAAAGGTAATGCCTTTTTCAAACGATACTTTATTCAATCAAATAACTGATAGTGGACTTAGCTTAAAGAGTTCCACAGTGCAGAAACATGCAGGTGGTGACTAAGGTAAAAGTAACGAACAACGTTTTTTGATTTGGGAAACTAGCAATAAACACGAGCAAGAAGGTAAGTCCTAGTGAGTTCTCAAACTAGTGAAAACTCACATGTAATCTTTCGGTGCCTTTTGTGTTCCAGGCCCTCATTTCCACGACACAACCTGGATGTCTTCCTTGAGAATTGGTACGATAAAGCGAGTAACTAAGATAACTGGAAAGAATGGAGGGAGGCCTTTGCCCAGCAGTAGGACAGCACAGGCCAGCTAGAATAATAATAATATAATATAAACAAAAATGGCTATAACAGTCGTAATCCAAATGGTTATTATACTACACAGCTATGAAATACGAGTAAATGAGCAGTTTCAAGGTCCAAAGATACGAATATGCCATCACCTTTTAGTTTAGTCATTTAAAACTTCTCAGATTCATTGAAAATGGTTGCCTAGAGTGACTCTGACTTCAGTGATATTCATAAAACACTCCCTGAAAAATACATACAACGTACTTATTTCAAACGAATAGCAACGTAAATCATTGTATGTGATGTTACAACCTACTTTTACATATCTAGCATCGAAGTAAAATGTTTTAAGTATCACTTAATATAAAATAATTTAAAAATTAGCGACGTAAATTGTTGTATGGGATCAATACCATATTTTAAATGGTTATCATGTTAGTTAAAGATAAGATTACACGGAATAGTAATTACTAGAATATTAAATTAACGACGTAAAAATTGCGTGAGAGGTGCAACTGGCAGCGAATTCCAGAGTAATCTGTGATATGTGTTACATACAACAGACGCACGTGCGCTTTTCCCCGTTGTACACCATTGCAAATAATAAATACTACAGTCTACGCCGGAATCGTTCGAAATATACAACATTATACGTTTCAAAAGTACCTTAAATAATAGGTTTTTTGGACTTTTTGTTTTTTTGTAGGATAGATTACATAAAATTAGACACTTTTACATAAAAAAACCAAAATCGCCATTTTGTGGGTTACAACAACTTACGTGGGAGGCATCGAAATAGAAATCTAGTATTTTGTAGGTTATTTAGAACATGATGGTCTAACCGTATGCTACAAATTCGTTCAGTTTGAGACCGTTGAAAGATGGTGGCGTGATGTAAACATATGTATAAGCTCACAAACGCTTACAAAATACCTTTCCCTTTTTTATTAGTTTGATTCCCTCTTCTATAAATGGATTTTGAAACGAAAGGTTTACATAAGGCTCTATACAGACGCACCACAACCATACCACATCGCAGCGACAAAAAGTGGTTATGTGTGAACGGTATCGTTTCTGCTTCTTACATTTCATCATCATCCTCTTTAATGTTCACACAGCTAGGGACACAGGCCTCCTGCCCAGGGAATGGACCATAATCCATCAGAAGAACCTTGTGCGGTTTGGTTGTAGTCACATTGTCTTCGAGTTTTTGGTTCTAAGACATTCCGGTTTCCTCACGACGTTTTTAGTGATTTTATTCGTAGATATACTGCTTACACCACGCAATACACACTGCTATAATCGTTTTACTGGTTTTATGGATTGCATCTTACTTCAACACTTTATAGTATTAGCGGAGAATCTTAACACCGCGATTTTGGATTCGGAGGTGAACTAACAACGTCGTCTATTGACAAAAATAAGAACTAATTCCCTTGTGTGGCTAAACAGTAGTGATGAAATAAACTACACCAAGTAATGCGCCTGGCCGGGTGTAAACCCGTGACTCGTAAGTTAGGGCCGTTACCACTCGCCACTACTGCTCTCAAACTCTAACAGTTGCTTTGTAGTAATTACAGATGTCGACTTTGCTTTTAACTGTAAACACCAGCTAAATAGCGAAGTCGCTAATGGTTGAGTTGTGGTTAGGCTGTGGTAGCAGAGCACATGGCTGTATTTGACGACAAATTAATGTAGGCAGTGTGAATTAAATTATTTCTTTTTATAAAACGATAGTGTCCAAAAACGTATTTTGCTGTAGTGGAGTTTTTTTATATAGTGAGTAAAAATCATTCAATGACAAATCTCAACTTTGGGCAGATCAGGAAATATTGTCAGACTCTTACTGACTAAACAAACCACCCCTTCCTAAGTTGCCATTGTACCAGAGCCAGAACCTTTCTTCCAGATATGAACTCTTGGCCCCAGATGGCTTTTGCAGGGCTCCTACGGTGTTGTGGTGTGGTTGTGGAGTGGTTATGGTTCGTCTGTATGACCCGTAATATGAACACATCTTTTCGTTTGTTTATTTACGTCTTGCACGTACCGAATGACATTGTTAAGAAAGGGTATTGTTACGGTAAACCAGGGGTTAATTGTTGACATTATTATAATTATTGTTTGTCTGCAAGTGCCCTAGTTAAGACAAAGCTTTGTTACCAAGGATCTGTTCATCCTTTGAGGCGCTAAGCGAAGCGTAGATATAACGTTAGAAGAGCGTTGGTATTTGAAAGACATTTTGTTAATAATACTCATCCGTATTGCAGCATTTTGCTGCTGGGTAAATCTCCCTCCAATATTTGGAACACAAACAGGTTTTTTTCCGTTGGGTAAAAATCTTCCAGTGACAAATGCCGCCCTTGAGTGGAGCAGGAAATAGTGTCAGACTCTTACTGACTAAAAAACCCACCCCGTACCTTTATTGCTTTTCATGTCAGGGTCGAGTCTTCAGTAATTCTTTTGAACTACTCCTCACTGTGTATAGCCTAATGGTTGGCTCAATTCACATGCCGCGTTACGGAATGGAAGTAACTTTTTGTAACGTAATTGTACATAGCATAATGTACTAATGTAATGTTATGTGACTTTATGTAAATTGTATACAAACTACATACAAGCCAAAAAAGATCGCGCGTCTTCCGGGGAATCCTCGCACATTCTCGAGATTTCTCCTAGCTACTATCGAACTACTGTCCCCCATCTTCAAGTGAAATTGACGCATGCATTTTATTCTATTCCGCGGCGGTATAAATTTGAGCCTTACGGGCCCCGTCAGCCTACGGTCTAAAAACACCAATGAACTTTGACTTCCTGCTAATTTAACAATTAATGTTTTTAATTAATAAATTAATGTTTATAATTGTTTATGGTTTTGTTACAGGACCTCATCATGGCAGGAGATCAAACGTCAAACTTTTGTTTCAAACCATCCCGAAATAACAGTAGGTACATAATTAGAATTTTTGTAATTAGCATTAAAAAGTGTTACGAACAGTTACTCAACTAATACATGTAAAATAAGGAACTTACTCACCGACGTATAAACGTACAATTAAACTACTGAGACTAGGAGCATGGAATTTTGCACAAGCTTTTCTTTATGACATATTAAGCGAGGTCTCGAGGCTCCTAAAGCTAGATGAAACAAGGGTCCAAAGTTTGTATGGCGAAACCTATAAAGCCTACATTCACGCAAGCGAAGCCACCGGCAGAAGTTAGTCTAATATAAAAGGTAACAATTGAATAAATACCCGACAGTAATTGCTACAAAATTGACACATTTTCACGATGTATAGTGTTCAAATAATCAGATTGTCACCTGTCGCTTTGTCGGTTATATTGAATAGGTCTCATTGTTCTAGGTAAAGAATTAAAATACGTATGACACGAAATAAATAACCATGTTGCGGCGCGACGCTTTACCGCCTAAATCTGGGCCACTAACCACTAGACCAACTGACCAGTCAGTCAGTTAGTTCATGTAGTTTTAGTTTAAATGTGATGTTATGTCATGCTATTCTAGCACGTTTCTTTATTACCGTAAATCAGTTTTCATGCAAGCGAGACCATGAGCAGAAACTAGTGACTACCTACCTACCTAACCTACCTAACTCGCAATCTGAACAATTCGATATTTCCATGTAACAGAATATTTCACGAAGATTTTCGTGTTTCCGACCGAAATATAAAGTTCCCGACGAACGCTTTTCGTTTATGGTTTTTATATTTGTTCGCCCTACAGTTTATAGGTACTTTATTATTTATTTTCGACGGATATTGGATTGGTGAAATTAATTATAAAATTATACACCGTGAAATTTAAATGGTTGTTTTTCCTCAGCGAAATGGTTGTGTCTTGGTAATACAAACGTTTGATAAAAAAATAAAATATTAAAAACAAAAAATGGACCTGTAGAGTGCAAGCTAATTATGACGTATCACAACGTGCGAGAGCTTATTTTGGTTTAAATATTGAATTAATTGGTTTCCTATGACGGCGTACTGCTCATGCAACCCTAGTAGTACCCACAAATTACATCTAATGTTACTATTGTTTTCGCTTTTTTGAGTTGATGAATATTTTTAATAATTATTTGTAAAAAAAAAACTTTAATTTTTTTTATTTTTACTGTATGCTTCAAAAGTACTCCTTATGGCAAGTCATTCTGCTGCGGGAAAACAACCATTTAAATTTCACGGTGTATAGATATCGGCTATCTAATAGGATAAAGGTTGTGGTTTAGAACATTAAAAGTTGTGGAAGTCTTTAAAGGTTTATTTTTAGAAATAGACGCTTGGACTCCTAAATGCTTGTTTACGGAGAGGCACCGCGCTTCCTACTTTTGCAACATTTCGCTTTTTTTAAGACTTTATATTATTGGCTATGGAATCCAGTCAGATAACAAATGTTTATTTATTTATTTAAACTTTATGTACAGTAGTTCCACAAAGGCGGACTTTTTTATGGTTGGCAAAAATCATCCAATGACGAATCCCGACCTTGGGCGAATCGGGAAACAATGTCAGACCTTTACTGACTAAACACCCCACCCCATTCCTTCTTTGCCCTTCGCACTGGTACCAAGCCTTCCTTTTAGAAAGAGAACCTGGGCCCCAGCAGGCTTCGACCCTTTTGCAGAGTCCCTACCACATAAGCGGACTTAAACAAGGCATTCTCTACCAGTCAACCTTTGGGTTAAAAAAGACAACACTGTGGTAGATGTGCACAATAAATAAATGTTCTATTATTATTCTATTTATCTTTCTCCCACACTTACCTCGATATAGAAGAAGATATACACAAACTCACACTGAACCAGATAGAAGAAGACACAATAGGCATGCTAAAAGTCCGCCTTCTATTTTTGAACTTTTCACAAAAAAGAAAATTCAAAACTCCTTTCTTTCACTATATATAAATAATATGTATATGTAGGTATATTATATATACAAATATAATATGTATGTTTATTTTATTCGTATATATATGTTTTTAACCCTGGATTTTATTAATAATCATTTTAATTTTTTTTTTATGCACCTGCCATGTTTTCTCTTCACCACCCTTGGTTGACTGGTAGAAAATGCCTAAGGTATTAAGTCCGCCTGTGTACAATTGTGTTGCATGAAGTTCTTATAAATAAATAAAGAAAATTACAACATAGTGTTGTTACAAAATACACTAACAAAATGGATATCAAACAACAGAGTTTTAGCTTCAAATACAATCGATGGTAAAAAAGATGTATCCACCCCATAAATATTGTAGTAGTACGCAGAAGTAGTCTTTGATATGCGAATGGCATAAATTGATAAGTGATTGGTAAGTAACGCTCACTTTTGACGAGACGGGATTGATGCTACGTGAGTGACGTTGAACTAGGCTTTAGCGGGGTTTTGTGACGACACTAACACGTCTTTTTATAGAACTGCCTCAACGTTTTTTGTGGCGCAGTAGGTTGCCACGTGTATAGCGGCGTCAGTGGCATTAGTAAGGATATTTTGGACACTGTAATAGGTGGACCATTGTTTGGTCTGAAGCACTGTACTCGCACTGGGTGTCGAAGCGGTCTATAATCCCCGATTTTGCCAGGTTGTGCTTGCAGTGGCCTACTTGGTGCTTTGATTGGTTTCCATATAGGCTACTGCAGATCGTATCCGAGTAGCAGATGTGTCTGGGATTGAACGAAGTCGACCGCTGGTGGGATGTTGTTTGGATCACCGGTGGTTAGGCGGTTTCCATCGATTCAAGAAGAATAGCTTTTTGGCTAATTGCGGAGAAAAGGTGTTAGGAGGTGAGGCACATTCTTACCGAATTTCAGATTTCTCCCAGGTACAATTACGCGACTGCTATTATCATTTAAATAGAGCGATCTCACGACTTTTAAAGTCGTACAATAGATAAGAATTCTTTAGCAAGGCTTGTGAAGCATGTCTTTTATTTATTTGAATAGAAATGGAACGTTCCATTTCTTCGTACAACTCGATAACCGAGGTAATCTTTTAGAAAATGTAAAAATGTTATTATATCTACGTCGGAGAGGAAGTTATCGCCATAGACCTATCGTTTTGTTTTATTCGTTACATTTCTTTACCTATAAATTTCCTATACGAGTTTATCCTTTTCAGTTTTGGAATAACATTTTCTTTTAAGAAACAAGTTTTAAAAGGAAAATATTTTTTATAGCAAGCTTTTATATAGGAGAAATCACACGAGCCCAAACTTGTTGAGGTTGTGTCTTTTAATTACAGAGCCTCTATGGCCACCTTCCGGTTCCATTATCAGATCAACTTAACGACATAATAATTGTGAATTGTCATCTTATTGACATATGCATGCAAAATTTCAGCTCAATCGGTAGGTAACCGGAAGTGGATATAATATACAAGATATAATCACAAATATCAGGACAGCTGAAATTAAATAAAAGTTTGTAAATACTATTGGAGACGGATTTTACTCTGAGCTGTCGATTTGTATTTTAGCTAACATTGCAATAGGAACTGATTTTTCCAATGCGAATAAAACTAAGAGAAATCAGGTAAGGAAACAAAGCTAGTAGGAATAAGTTTGTGTGAACACGAGCGAATAGCTGTGAGAGGAAACTCTATTTGAATAGCGAATGAAAAGCAGTCGGATGCAGGAGGGATTTGTCGGGACCATAAATATTGACTGTTAGTTTGAACCACTTCCTGTTTTCTTTGATAGAACTCTTTCATCGCTGTGTCAAACTAAGTTTATGATACCTTAGCCCTGACCCGATAACTTTTTTTCCAAACAAGTATCATATTTCTTTTTATAGTACTAGGTACAAAGTATATGCCTGTGTCTAACTTTTGATTTTTATTTTATGTAGTACTAGCTACCCGCCTCAGCTTCCCATGAATGCAATGCTGATATTGAATTCATTGGCTCTTAAGAGACTAGTGCGCCTTACCATCAACGATTGCATCACTGCTTACCATCAGGTGGGATCGCAGTCAAGCACTAGTTTATTGAATTTAAAAAAAAACATACATGCATATATTACATAGGTATATAAATCCTCCTCTTGAATTAAACAATCTACTAAAAAAAAACCGTATCAAAATCCGTACTATAAAAGACTTAAGTCCTCCGGGTAATTTTAAAGATCTAAGCATAGTAATAGACGGCGGGAAGCGTTTTTGTTTTATACTATGTCATTCATCATCTTCCTGCCCTTGTCCCGTTTTATTTGGGGTCGGCGCAATATGTTTTTTTCTTCCATTCTGTCCTGTCACCCGTCACGCTATCACTAACTCCTCTGTTTTCCATATCACTTCTCACACAATCCATCCATATCTTCTTTGGTCTCCCTCTCCCTCTCCATCCATCCACATTCATACTCATGGCTTTCTTTGTAACATGCGTTTCATCCCTCCTTTTTACATGGCCATACCAAGACAAACGGTTCCCTCTCAACTTTTCAGTCACTGGCGCCACTTTCAAACTTCCTCTAATATACTCATTTCTCACTTTATCCATTCTCGTCACACCACACATCCATCTCAACATGTCATTACATAGTATAAAACAAAAACGCTTCCCTTCATTATTCTACTGGTGAAAGAATTTGTGAGAACAAAATGGAAGTTTTGAGTTTATACATAAAAGTCACTCTTTTCTCGACAGTTAATTTCTAGGTACGTCAGTCTGTTTATTAACTAGTTATTTTAAACCACGCAACGCATTTTAATGTTTTTTTTTATTGATATAAATAATAATAAACAAAAAGGTTTAATAATTATCTTAAACTTTGTTTCACATTCTCATCTTTCGTACTATTCTTCTGCTTGCTAAACTATAACAGAACTTATTTTCATCGTTACACGGGTTGCATTCCCGTGCAGTGTAGGAAAAGGAAGCAATACCTTATAAAGTACTGTAAGAGCCTCGAGTCCCCTCGAGAGGCTCCCAACCTTCAGGGACGTGGTAATCTCAAATCAAACCACGTTTACTTTATACTTTTTCCTATATTTTATCTTTTTCGGCTCGACATCCAATCTTAATGTCTTTACATGACAACCTCATCTATTTCTTTTTAAATATTTTAAACTACAAATAGTCTGCGAACGTCTTGCCAGCCAGTATGCTACAGTACAGTATATAGGTACTATAGTATATGTATAAACATTTACATTAACGGTAATCTGTAATAAATCGTTTTTAGCGATAAGGCCACAATTTGTCAAAACGTATTTAAAGTTCCCGCCGTAATTTATTACCTAATGGTTTCCAATATAGAGTAAGTATACCAAACAATCAATCAATCCTTATTAAAAAGAAAACTTTTTTTGTCAGGGTTCATAGTTATAAAATTAAAATATAAAGCACAAAGAACCCAATTAATAACTAATTCTAAAAAAAATATAATGTAGATAAGTACCTTTAATATAAACTTATAATTCCAAGAAAAACTAAAAATATCACGGTTCAAAGAAACCCGTTTTAAAAAATAACATTTTTTTATGAAAGGCCCTAATAGGTATATAAAAATCACTCACAGACGTTTTGACTTTTAACTTTGAAAAATACGTATTATTTTACACTAGAAATGACTCGTGTGATATATGTACAGACTCATACACCAAGACACCCAGAAACGGAATACGGGAATCAAACTAGCAGCACGCAGTACAGTAGCCAATCGCTTAACCACTGCGTCAATTGTACCGACCGATCTGTGTTATTTCGTGCGGAAGAAACGCCCGGATGTTACCACTCCATGAAACACCCGACGGCCAGAAAGACACGTCGGAGCTCACGATAGAGTTATGCCCTGCTTTGGAAAACCACCGTCATCCTCTTAGGTACAATCGGCGGCGGTGATCTATCGTGCCGGGCCTTGGTACAGGCTAGGTTTCGAAGCGAGTCACCTCCCTGAAGCAGTAATGCTAGCAAAGAAAGAGGCCGCATGCGTCAACGGTCCTCCTGCCAAGCCATCTCCCAATCTCCGATCTCCGTTCCACCGTGAGCCCAAGCTTGTGGACAGCGAGTAATAAGTAGTTTATAGCTTACAAGCTATAACCTGCCTTCTGGATCGGGCCCAAGTCATGTGTATCGTTCCATGCGCGCCTCAAGAAGATGTCAGCAAACCGTAGCGGCCGAGCTTGGCCGAAGCCTACTTAGGTCATGGGGCAGTGTGAAAACGTTACCCCCGGGGCCCTGGAACTAATGAACAGAAGGAGTGGGTTTTTTAGTCAATAAAAATCTGACACTGTCTCCTGCCCCATCTTATCATCACTGGAAGATTTTTTCCACTTAAAAAACACTCTCTGTAATTATATGAACACAAATAACAGTAATATATTATATATATTTGTTGTTGCCTCAAATTCTATTCATATTGCAGTACCATTTTGTAACTAAAACTTTAATGTAAATAATCATGTTGCGTGATATTTGAAATGTTTCAGAGTAATGTCTACAAACATACCAAGCGCCTGGTAATCAAGTGCGAGCTCAAAATCTAGAACATGTGTAATGCTCAACCATTTTGTGAATTAAATTTTTGAACAACAAAGGTCTTAATGATACAAAGTATGAGATGAACTAGCTTTTAAAACAATTCTTTAATCTACTAAAAGTTTATATTGCCTTGGTTCAATTTTGTTGGTAATCAAATTGTGGGAATTATAGTTAAAATTTGTTTTTTTTTTACTTTCGAATACCGTAATTAGAGACATAATGGAAAAACAATAGGTCTGCGAATGCTAGCGTTCGATTGTAGTACAAGAGTTTAATGAATAAAAGAAAGCGAACAAATAGGTAATTAATTTATATGAATTAATAATAAATGATTAAATCGTGAAATTTATACATGATACGAATTATTCTAAAAATTAAAAAGTAAGTACTGCTCTATGATATGAGAGTATATTTAGAAAAGGGAAGGAGCCTTCAGCGCCTTGTAGTTCACTTTACGCACACAAAAACAGAAATATGTAGTGTACAATATGTCACTTAGGGTACTTTCTCTCGGGTTTGCGAACGATAAGCTATGGGTAACTCGCCGTCCAGCCTTCCGGTAAGGACCGAGCCTCAGTCGTGGACAGCGCGAACCATTCCACGCGTGCCTGAAAGAGATGTCAGCAAAACGTAGCGGCCCCGAAGGGTCGTTAGGGCCACGAGGAATTTCCGAATGGGATACCGTGGTCCAGGAACTCAAAGTGTTACTCGGTGGCCGACAATGAGTTTTCCCGCTTCAGAGTGGGCCCTGAAACGATTAAAGTCATTGTTTTTCCACCTCAAAAAGCCACTTTTCCACACTTCCCCTATATGAACTGAATGATTTTTTATCACCATTCAATTTTTTCTAGTTTTGCGAGAATAAGGAATATTCCGGTGAAAAATAAATCTCAATGCAAGTAAAATTAATTTTAATACGGTGTTCACCGTATTATGGTTGTTATTATTGAAAAATGATAGGTGTGCGAATACCGGCGTTCGCTGGGGGCTTAAGGGTTTAATAGTTATTTGGTCGTCTTGCTGCTATGCATTCGAAGATGATGTACAGCAGACGATGATGATGACGCTCCAACATTGGTACCTATGTATCAAAGATACTATCAAAATCAAGTTGATTTTTTTGTCTTTGACGGAGATTCAAAAGAAAAATACTAAATTAAATATTGACATTTAATTTGATCGCATACGTATTCATAGTTACCTAAATTAGTAAATAAATCACTGAAAAGTGTTTTTTTGTGAAATGATGCGAAATCCAGACTGAAAGGAATATATTTATTGCTGAAAACGATGCGTGTCAGCTTATTAAGTAAATTGAAAGAGTGGAATACTTTTAGATCAGCTGTCTGTACTCTGTAATTCAATTCAACATCGATCTTGTTCCAGATTTTGTTTTTAAAAAATTTGGTTTGTTTCACATTTCTTTATACATAACTAGCGACCCGCCCCAGCTTCGCACAGGTGTAATGTTGATATTATGCATGTATTATACATATAAACCTTTCTCTTGAATCTAATAAAAAAATCCGCATCGAAATCCGTTGCTTAGTTTTAAAGATCTAACCATACGTAGGGACAGGGGGAAGCGATTTTGTTTTATACTATGTAATGATGATGATTATATGTATTTTTTTTAGATATGCCCATTAAACTTTTGAGCCCCAAGCGAAGGCCACCTAATTGTTCTTTAATTGTGTCTATACCTAATTACCAAAGTCGAAAGGTTAAGAGCAGCAGAGAGAGAGAGAGCAGTGGTAATGGCGGTGGTGGCCGAGTGGCCCCACTGCTCTGCACTTACGTGCTGTAGGTTTGGGCTGGGTTCAAATCCAGCCAGACATATTACTTTGTGTAATTTATTTCATAACCCTGCATTAAAAACGGTGAAGGAAAACATCCTGCTCGGAAACTGGCATGCGAGATGTTATATTTACCAATCCGCATTAGTTACGCGTGGTGGATTACAGTCCATTTTCTCTCCTAGAAAGCAGGCCTGAGTTCTAACAGTGGAAACATTAAAACGCTGATAATGCTAAAATGTCCATTAAGAGGATCCTTCCCCACTCGTCTATCGTCTACCTGAGCATGATTTAAAAGCCTGTCGGTTTATCCAACGCAATTCTACGTAATGTTTGATAAAACGGTAACGCAAAAACAGAGAGAGAACTGAAAGCTCTTGTGGCACTCGGTAATACCGTCATTCACTCAAATATTTTGCGAAATTTGTACCAGGAAATACGTGTTTTTTTAAACAGTACAAGTTTTGTAAAAAAAATTACCGTTCAGTCTTGATTAAATTTGCAAGGTCTATGAAGTGTTTTTTTTATGGTAGCTGCAAATCATCGAATGACGAAACCCGCTCTTGGGCGGAGTGGGAGACCAGTGCCAGATTCTTACTGACTAAAAAACTTACCCCATTCCTCCCTTGCCTTATTCCTAGAGCCGCGGTAACAGTTTCACACAAACCGGCGGCTCCAGAAGGCTTCGACCCTGAAGGGCCCCTACATTTTGCTGACAACTCCTTGAGGCGCGCAGGAACAGTGCGCGCCGTTGACGTCTTGGACTCGATCTGGACAGTTACCAGACGACCGGACGGCGAGCTACCCTTTGCTCACCGTCCGTGAGCCAGTGTCTACGGTGGCCGGATATCGGCAGGATCGCGGCGGCGACGGCTACGGCGAGGGCGCTTTTGCCTTTGCCTTATGCGGTCGGCCTCCTCCTTTACGAGCATTACTGCTTCGCAGAAGGAGGCGACCGCATGCCATTCCTCTTCGCTGCGGATCATGGCCTGAACCAAGGCCCGGTGCGAGTCCGGCGCGTCCGGGTGTCTCTTCCGCACGAATCCGGTGCAGGAATCTCCCCAACTTCCCATGTCTGGTGAGAACCTGCTTCATGCAGAAGGTGAGGACGCCGTGAGGTCTATCCAGCCACGCCTCAAAGAAGGGCATTACCGCCGAGGTTATAGCGTGCCCAGCGCTGGGTTGCGACAGTCGCTGTTTCCACTTCAAGGTCTATGAAGGGTTAAAGTTCATGTAAAGTAGAAGATTTTTCAAAGGTCTTTACTCCAATACTGTTCTGGCGATGATTGCCGGCAGATTGGATTGCCCTTATATCGGACATTGCTGTAGCAGGCATGTTGCTGGCTGTGTCCGATAGTGTATGTATTTTCTTTGTATGTGTATTCTTTGTATGTGTTTTCTTTATATATTTTGTCATTAATGTCCTGCTTAATTATCACTGTATGGGTTTTTATTTGCCTGAAATAAATGCTTTTAATTTAATTTAATTTCCTGTATTAAATTGATTTCAATAGAAGTCTAATACCTTTAATGGCTTTTACAAGATCAACGGAAGTGCTGTCCAGGTGGCTAAATATGGGCCGGACAAAATTTTTGCCAAATCGACACGATAAGAAGAGAGTTTCCAAAATTTCTAATGAAAAACGTGTAATAACGCTATAATTGTGTAAGAGAGCTTGTATAAAGTAATAGTACAGTGGTTGGATGCTCTTAAGAAAACTATATTTAGTATAATTCTAGTTACTTGTTGTGTTTAATTAATATATAATATGAACGTATTTAGAAATATATAAGTACCTATGTTAACATCAGTCTCTAGTACCTACCCATGACACAAGCTCTGCTTAACTTGGGACTAGACGACGTTGTGTGACAGTTGTGGAATATATTATTAATTTAAATCTGAATTGTGATAGTGAAACAGAGTCAAATCTGTGTCGAAAATGTCTGGAGCGAGCTTTGCAATCCTAAGACACAAGTCATTATTTTACGAGTTTTGATTTTTCCATTTAATCCCGACGATAAAATGACAAAGTAAGTCATAACCTAGTTTTTAATGACAACTCCTGCTCTTGGGTGAAGCAGAAGATAGTTTCAAAATCTTACTAACTAAACAACCCACCCCGTTCCTTCGTTCCCTTTATGACAGGCCCGAGCCTTCCTTTCAGACGCGAACCCTTGGGACCAGTAGGCTTCGACCATCTGCAGGATTCCTACAGTTTGCTGATAACTCCTTGTAGCGCGCGGTAGCTCCTTGAGGCCCGCGGGAGCTCCTTAATTTTACTTAAATTATAAACATGCAATTACAATTCTGCTGCCTCCGCAAATACTTTGTTAGATTTACAGAGAAAATAGCAAAACAAAAACTCAAAAGGCGACTAAAAGAACGCGGGATTTTTTTTTTATGGTAGAAAAAAATCATCGAATGACGAATCCCGTTCTTGCGCAGAGCGGGAACAGTCTCAGACTCTTACTGACTAAACAACCTACCCCGTTCCTTCCTTGCCTTGATCTCGGGGCCCCGATAATATGTTTTCGCATCAACTCTTGGTCCCAGGAGGGCGCGCCGTCAAAAGATAGCTGGTGGGTTTTAATCAGTAAAAATCTGACATTCCCTCTAATCTCACCTAGAGTGTTAAAGAAGAAGAGATGTAATTTGATGTTTACCTTGTCGTACAGAAAAAAAAGTAGTGTTTACGAGGGAACGCGAGCGGAGCCGCGGGCAAAAGCTAGTGCTCTTACTTTTTAAAATAAAACTTAACTGCCGAAATGTTATCTGAATGAATGTAGATTCGCCTCTGCTTCCATCTTTCTAGGAAAACCGGCGTCATGTTATACCATTTGCCTGATAGCTTACGTGTGGAAATTCCCTGAAGAATAAATACATTTACACTTTATTTTGCACCGCGATAACTATGCATAACGACAAACTGGAGTAATACCCGACTGCATAATGGTTCTCAATTTTATTCTTATATGAATTTCGTAGTCTTCTCTCACTAGTTGCTAGCCTTTCAATTCCAACTTTAAGTGTATTTTTATTACGTCCTTTTTGGTTGAATGTCGAGAAAAAAGCTTTTAGCGACAATGTGCATGAAAAAGAAAGAAACTACAATATCTTCCTACGTAAACTCACTTTTTTGTATTGTATAATTCTGTTGGCGCTGGGAATGTCAATGAAAATGAAAGCAATCTCACCGTAAAGCTGAAAACGTTTTTACCAAATCCCGGGTTGTTCTCTACAAAGCCGTAGGAAAATTATTGCTGAAATGGATGGCCAAGTGAGACCATTTTATAATAAAAGCCTCGGCAATCTTTTACACTTGAATTTACGGATTAAATAAGAGTAGTTTAAAATTCAAGATAAAAATGTCAGTTGGGACCTTTTCTTTTGGTATTTTTTTTAACTAAAATAAGTTATGAGCACAAGAATGCTGCAAAAACTTCTTCCATTTCTTTCAACTTAAAAATCATTTTCTTCCGGCGGGATTGGAAGTAGCATTACTAAGGGAATGCAATCTTCTGTAATAGAAGCGGGCTTGTCGGACTTAACTTTAGTTGAATGCTCGGGATGGGGCGCATCGCTTAAGTTATTACGTAAAATTACGGTGGCGTGCCGGCGGGGCTTGGGCGGCATGTGCTGTGGCGTGAATTGCATGAAGCGTGAGTTGCACGGGGCGTACGGGTCGTGAATAATACGGGGCGTACGGGGTATGAGTTGCATGACCTGGTTAACGTCAGGACCATCGCTTGAGTCCATAATGTTGAGCACTAAACTGTGGCACTAGACTAGCCAATAGTCAGTTTGTATAATAACTTGTATAAAATATCGACAATAAAATTATTGTTCTGTTTATTGTATTTTGTTTGTAAAAAAGTCGATTATTATTCTTTTGTTTTTATTACTTTTTCTTTGCCGCTTTTAATTTTATCAAAATGCGGTGGTTGTTAAGATTTCTAAGAGTAAACTCATTTTAGTCAACAGCCTAATGTTGAATCCCTTCAGTATGTCAATTAATTTGACTAAAATAACGACGACGATAATTTGATACTAGGCTTTTCTTAGACATATTACCCGCGTTTATCTCCGTCAAGTTTCATGATTTCTTATACACATAAAAAACCTACCTGGTACTTATTAAAATGAAATATTAACTTGGTACCAACCGCCGTCTAATGTGAATAATGCAAAGATGTCTTAAAGTATGCTAATGGAATCAAAAACTTCAGTCCTATTATTAATGCGTATGAAGACATATTTTACATTAAAAAGGCACGTCTTTGTCATCTTTGGGATCTAAAATTGTGCTAATAATACAAAACCGATTTTTTTTATGAACACGTAATATTAAAAATTGTAATATTATGTGTTAATAAAAAAAATCGGTCGGCCAGTCAATTTATTCATTATTTTAAGTCATGCTATCTATCTATCGTGTTTGTATTTGTAGAGAAGTGTTTGTATGAAAACAAACCTGTTTTATTATATAAAGGCTGTCTATTTCCACCATAAAAAAGACTACGTAAATTCTAAAAAAATCTAGGAAAAAGTAAACCTATAGAATTTCATAGCTACAAAAAAACCAATGAATATCAGAATTAAGCTCGAAAATTATAATAATACCAGCTTCGGCCTGCGGCTTCGTCCGCGTGAATGGAATCACTAAGCCTAATTATTTAACCTTTACTACGATTACCGTACATTAACAGTTCGGAATATTATGATGGTGTGAAAAAAATTGTCAAGCGCAAACCTATAATAATCAATATAAAAAAAAACCGTAAAACCTTAGTAGTTACTTGGATATTATTTTGATAAATATAATATTATAGTATGGATTATTATTATTATTATTATTACTAGCCTGTGCTGTCCCACTGCTGGGCAAAGGCCTCCCTCCATTCCTTCCATTTATCTCGGTCGCTCGCCATATCGTTCCAATTTCCAAGGAAGACATCCAGCTCGTCCCGCCATCTCCTTCGTGGTCTGCCGCGGCCTCGCGTCGCTGTGTCCGGGCACCAATCCTGTGTTTTACGGGCCCACAGCTCGCTAGACATGTGGCAGACATGTCCTGCCCAGTCCCATTTAAGTTGGACAGCCTTTTGAGCCACGTCGACGATTTGTGTTTTGGAGCGCAGTGTAGTGTTTCGAACGTGGTCTGTTAATTTAACACTTAATATGCTGCGCTCCATAGCACGCTGGCAGACCTTGAGCTTGGACTTTTGGATGTTAGTCAAAGACCAAGTTTGTGCACCATAGGTCAGAATAGGGAGAATACACATGTCCATGTCCAGTATGGATAAAAATTATTAATCCATCCAATTCCCAACTATAGACTATTTAAACTTTGTCTAGAGTATAAGAAACTTAGACCACTTAAAGCTAAGAGATTGGATAGTACTTGTATAAGCCATGTTGGATAAAAAATGTAATAGAGTAACTTTTTTAAACGTAATGTTATCGACTTTATTAAAGAATACTGATAAAATTTTAATAAATATTATAAAAATTTTAGTTTGCTAGTTTATCCCACCATAAAACTGTAACATATTTGGACACTTTATCTATTTCTTCCAAGTACTTAATAGAACGCTGAAAGAATGTCGAGTCCCAAGAAATATGAGAAACTAACTGTTTTTACTGGGTGCCGTTTAGTACCAAAAAGGGGACCATTTTCTTAGGAGTAAGCAATTTATTTATTCATTTTACTATTTATTTACACACGTATAAATCATAGAACATTATAATAAAAAGAATGTACAAAGGCATTGTTTATTTCAAAAAGAAATTTCTTCCAGCAGACCTGCGAACGGAGAAATAGGAAGAAATGTAGATAAAAAATAAGAAAAGAAGTGATTGTGAAAATTAATTTCATAAATACTTATATAACTACATAGTTATACCTTATACTAAAAATACATACATAATTATATATCTTTACATAGTATAAAACAAAGTATGTATGCTTAGATCTTTAATTTTAATTCAGTACGCAACGGATTTTGATGTGGTTTTTTTTTAATACATAGAGTGATTCAAGAGGAAGGTTTATGTGTATAATACATGCATAATATATTCAACATCAGTACCCATGCGAAGCTGGGGCGGGTCGCTAGTATTATATATAAAAAAGTATATCACACTACAGAGGAAAGATAGTGCTCTTTTACTTTATAGCCTTAAAAAGTGGAATAGATTTCAGATCTAGGCGAAAGAGAGTTTCATAATCTTACACAATGTTAAGATAGATACTACTTAGGTATTGTTTTATAGACGTAGCAAGTCCATGTGTGTCCACACAGCTGTGCCCCAATAGGACTTATGTAGCACATTTATAACACATTTACCTTTCGGGTACGTAATACCGTGTAAGCCTCTTAAACATTTAATTTTAAGGTAGGTAAGCTTCCGTTCTCTTTTGTTTTGTAATTAGCTAACCCGACAGACGTCGTTTTGTCAAAAGCTTAATATAGTAAAGGTTTGACAGCTAATCCTAATGTTTATTACTAAATAATTTATCTATACTAATATTATAAAGCTGAAGAGTTTGTTTGTTTGTTTGTTTGTTTGTTTGTTTGTTTGAACGCGCTAATCTCAGGAACTACTGGTTCGATTTGAAAAATTCTTTTTGTGTTGAATAGATCATTTATCGAGGAAGGCTTTAGGCTATATAACATCACGCTGTGACTTATAGGACCGAAGAAACAATGGAAAATGTGGAAAAAACGGGGGAAAATATTCATCTTTGAGGGCTTCCGTTGCGTGCGCTGCGAAAACGGTAGAAGATACCAAAAAAATATGTAGGGAAGAATTATTCCTCTTAAAATGATCTAAAAAAATGTCCGCGGCAGTATATGTCTATCTTTTAAGGTTAACTCACTAGAACCGTTTTTATGGGTATAAAATTTGGCCGAAATTAATGCATTATTACCAATTATTTGTTAGAGTTGTATCAACATAGTAATATTAAACTTTATCCAAATAAATGTGTTGTTGATTAAGAGTATGTAATTGTGAACAAAATTGTCTTTGACATCACTTATTTTCAATGAACATCTTAGAAGATATTACAATTTTAAAATAACTCCGATATAAAATTCACACGCGTCGCATGATGTGCAAAATATGACGCTGCGTCTGGCCGGCGGGCGAGGAGAGGGGTTGCTAGCGGGCGGCGCGGAGGGTTTTTTTTTTATGGTAGATATTAATTATCCAATGACGAATCCCGCTCTTGGGCGGAGCGGGAAACAGTGTCAGACTCTTACTGACTAAACATCCTACCCCGTTCCTCCCTTGCCTTATTCCCAGAGCCCCGGTATAACGCTTTCGCACCAACCCTCGGCTGCAGGAGGTTTCGACCCTGAAGAGCCCCACAGTTTGCTGACAACACCTTGAGGCGCGCGGGAGCAGTGCACGCCGTCGACGACTTGGTCTCAGTTTGGACTGTTACCAGACAACCGGACGGCGAGCTACCCATTGCTCACCGTCCGCAAGCCAGCGTCTACGGTGGCCGGATATCGGCAGGATCGCGGCGGCGACGGCTACGGCGAGGGCGCTTTTGCCCTTGCCTTATGCGGTCGGCCTCCTCCTTTACGAGCATTACTGCTTCGCTGAAGGAGGCGATCGCATGCCATTCTTCTTCGCTGCGGACCATGGCCTGAACCAAGGCCCGGCGCGAGAGGTCGCCGCCAGCGATCACCCCCACGAGTACACGGCGATGCTCTTCCCAAGCAGTGCACACCTCCACCGTGTGCTCCACCGTGTCCTCCGTGCTGGCCACCCAGTGGCGACACCCGGGCGTCTCTTCCGCACGAATCCGGCGCAGGAATCTCCTGAACTTCCCATGACCGGTGAGAACCTGCGTCATGTCCTGCGTGATGTCTATCCACCACGCCTCAAAGAGGGGACTTACCGCCGAGATTATGGCGTGCCCAAGTGTAGCTCTATGAAGTTTTTAGATAATTATGTTCTTTTAAAAACTAAATTGTTTAAATTAATAACAGAAATTGACGAGGGCAAAGTCGTGGGTAACAGCTATAATTTATAAAGCTGAGGTTGTTTGCAAAAATAAATATGATGCCCAAAATAACTATTCCACGCGGACGAAGTCGCGGGCACAGCTAGTTACTACATAGTATTAATTAAGTCGCTTACCGCTGTCTGGCCCTATGTATGTTTAAATCTTTGAAACTCTGCAACAAAATGTAATGTGGTTTTTTTATTAGATAAAGTAATTAAAGAGTAACATTAATATTATTATACATGCATGCATGAGAACAGTGATGGCTAAGTGATAAAGGCCCCGACTAACGAGTCACAGGTTCAAACCCAGCCAGGCGCATTTCTTTGTAATTTATTTCATCACCACTGCTCTTAAACCGTGAAGGAAAACATCGTAAGGAAATCGGCATGTTCTAAAGCCGAAAATTCGAAGACATGTGGCATCCTCCAATTCGCACTGGGCCCTTGTGGTGGATTATGGCCTATTCCGTCTCTTAGAGAGGAGGCCTGTGTCCCAGCAGCGGGAACATTAATAAGGCTGATGATGATACATGCAGAATATATTTAATAATACCATTGCATTCGTGCGAAGCTGGGGTGGATAAATGCCTATAGATAAATATAACACCCAGGCACAGCACAAATTATTGAGCCTATCACACAAACATATTTGTCCTGGATGGAAATTGAATCCACGACCTTCGGCATAGCAGTCAGGTCTACTAACCACTAGACCCACAGGCTAGTCAAATTATGAGGTGTAGGTGGAGGCGGGGAATCTCGTAAGTATCGTGTGTTTTGTGATGGCGTTTTGTAGTTGTAGCCAATGTCTTGTGTGCGGTGACTCTAAGGGTTTCCGAGTAATTTCCCACATATATAGTAGTATACAGAAGGCAATGACAAAGTTTCACGTGAGCTTCACTACACTATTTCCCAGAACTCTTGACCAGATAGCGTAACTTTACAGGAACTAAATTCCATTTATAATAAATGCCCTATAAAAGTGGAAAACTTGTATAATCGAGCCACTTCTCATGTCATTCATATTAATATATACTTCATTTATAAAGAGTTATGGCCTAGTCGTCAGGAGATCGCGTCGGAAGAATACCCGTTTGTATAAATCTGCGATGTTATCACGGGCCGTTTGAGAGGGAAGTGTTGGTTGTATACGTAGTCTATTTTAGATCGCAGCCCCTGACAATGGGCGGGTAATAGGGTGTAGACAGGCGTTAGAATTACCCAGAATTACCCAGAATAAAATAAACTGATGTACGCCGCATTGCTTGACCTTTCAGGACTTACGCATTTGCCTTTCAGCAGCCGCTTTATGGTCTATTTTGTTACGCTACCCGAAATGCTTTAAAGTTATTTACGAGAGTGACGATAAAAGAACAACGGTGAGGAAATTGTTCATGAAATTATTAAGTGTTTACATATGTTATCATGCTTTCTGGGGCAAGGGTTGATGCGAAAGTGGTACACCGGGGCCCTGGAGCTAAGGCAAGAAGGAACGGCGGGTCGTTTAGTCAGTAGAAGACTGACACTATCTCCCGCTCTGCTCAAGGGCGGGATTCGTCATTCAGGATTTCGTCGTTAGTCAGGGGTCGGACCAGTCTTTCAGAAACCGAACCGGGGCCCCAGTAAGCTTCGGCTCTGCTGTTGGACCTCTGCATTTGCTGGCCTAATAAAACCTCTCAATAAAGGGCCATGGACTGCACGATACCCACGTAGAACCACCAGAAGAAGCTTAAACACGGCTGAATTGCATTGTTTCATTATGAAATTTAGTGCCTGTGTTTACGATTCATCATCTTATTAATTCGATAGCATAATGTTCATCATCATCAAGGAGAATAAGTAATGAACTATGTGCATTTTCCCTAAAGTTTGTCAGCTTAGATATTTAAGTTATGTATCGGCGGTAAGTACTTTTCCAGGAGAACCGTTTCTATCATCTCAACTTTTGTTGATTGTAAGTAAAGATATAAGGAACCAGGTAAAAAATCTTCATACCCACAACTAGAAGATATTTTTGTCTGGACCAGGCAACTGTGCCGTAGTTGTTTTAATTGCGTTAAAAACTCTAATACCGTGATGCTGGATTTTATTTTTTAGTTCTTAACTTAAATAAGTAAATCATTTTGGAAAATGATGGAGCGCTATTGTTTTGGTGTAGAAAATAAATACCTTATACAAACCTACATTAATGGAGAGAGCTTTTCAAGAATACTTAATCTTTGCTTTAAAAACTACTTTTTTACCAAACGGAACTCTTTCATAGAGTTAATGACTTTGTAAGTTATTTTGGTTACCAATGTTAAGCATTTTTTGGCGCTAAATAGCTATTAGTTAACACTAATGGAATAGGCGTTTTAATAAACGACCTTAACTTCCAGCGTGACTTGCCAAATATTCGAATGGTTGGAATGAATTACTTTAATATAATAAGTAACAAACTGGACACAGAAGTTAAGGAAATTTAACTTACCGACCGGTAGTCACTGTTATTTTCACTAGTCACGTCAAGACTTTAAGGTGGGTTTACGCTAGAGGAGCCGAATTCGAGCCGAATAGGAGCCGAACAAATCCGAATCCTATTGGCCGATTTAAAAGCCTCGAACAAGTTCATTTGGACCTTTTACCTCGTGTTTGCTTGTTTAGAGTTATACGCAAAGACAACGCCCTGCGCTTTCAATATTAGAATGATTTTAGAATGCTGATGTGGCTGCCGCAGCATTGTACCCAGTGCATTTGGCATGTTTGCAGACCACTCGTGTCGATGGTTTTAATGCCATTTTTAGAAAGAGAGCTGGGTTACTGCTGAGTCGTATTAGCGGCAGTTGCAATGATATCTTGTGGCAGATCAAATTGAATGCCCAATATTGTGCATTGCATTCAATAAGGTACATGTCAAGCGGAAGGCCTAATTCTATTTGATTATTATTGAAATTGTCGAGGCTATATTTAATTTCAAAGGAAATTAATTTTATAAAAATAATGTATTTCAATGTTAATGATTTTTAAATATATATTTTATTTAAAGTATTATAATTAGGAATTTGGCACTAGATTTGAAAAGTTTTAGATTTTAAATTAACATTTAAAAAAGTAGACATTTTGTGTCTTATTTACATTTTGTTATTAACATAGTTTTAAGTAGGTACCTTGTGCATCTTCTTACCCAAAATATGGATTTTGTATCTGATGCTAATAAATAATAATAAAATAGGCAGACATATCACAGAGAGACTTACTTCTCCATTTATAAAAAGCTTACACGTGTTATGTATTGTGTACTTATGTGCTATTGACATTTTATTACAGTTGCTACAACATAAAGCCAGACTGGACCATTATTATCTCACTTGAGTAGATGTATTGCTAGTCCGTAACTAATTGGTTGATTTGTGACGTATCACTCTAATGCCCATCAGGTGTTGCGCAACCAATCACCCTACACTAAGTGCCTATTGTCTCAATTAATTAGCTAAGACGCTAATTATACTGTAGGTATATTGATCTTAATTGACGGGACCTAGCATGTTATAGCACAATCGGCCTTATAATATTCCCACTGCTGGAACTGGGGTCTTCTCTAGAAAAGCCCCAACCAAGTTGATAATCAAATGTAGGTATGAATGGCTTCATTTCCAAAAAAATATTAGCCAAGTTCACATTATTCAATACTAGCGACCCGCCCCAGCTTCAGGTGATATTAAATACATACATATATGTATTATAAATACAAACCTTCCTCTTGGATCACTCTATCTATTAAAAGAACCGCTCAGATCTTTAAAACCGCATCAAAATCTGCGTAGATTTAAAGATCTAAGCGTACATAGGGACAGCGTGAAGTGACTTTTTTCTATATTATGTAATGATGACAGAATGAAGTGTTATCGTTTCTACAATGATCATCGCTACATCCAGCAGTTTTAAGATAATATTTAATACTTTTGCTGAGGTTTATCGATTGTAGAAAGAGACTCGTCACGAAGCGATTGTTATTTGACTAGGAGAGCAGAGAATGGGCCGTAATCCAACACGCGGGCCTAGTGCGGATTGGTGGACGTCAGATGTTTTTAAATTTTTATTTCTAGGACTGCTGAGTCCTATTTTACGCTTAAGATTCAAATCACACCTCATCATTATCGCGAGCGAAAGCGCCACACCAGCGCTCTGGGATTAAGGCAAGGAAGGAACGGGGTAGGTTGTTTAGTCAGTAAGAGTCTGACACTGTTTCCCAATCCTGCCAAGGCTGGGATTCGTCATTGGATAATTTAACTACCGTATAAAAACTACCTTTCTTCCTTTTCCGTTCAAATGTCACTTATCCCATTATAATATAGTCATGTTTATTCAGACGGCACTTATTCCGGCGTCGTTTGATATTTGTCGCTAGGTTATGTAAACACCCAATTATTGCCTCCACGTAATGTAGTACCTAAGCGGCTTGGCGACCTTAGCCAGACGTTCGCAACTATTTAATGTAGTCGGAAATTGAATTGTGGGTAGGCAGGTTTGTTGGAGGAAATGTGGGTACCGTGTTAGTATATGTTGTTTCTGCCTTTTGTGGTAACTGATGCTTCTGATAAGAATGGCCAATTCCGATCCGTACATTTTTATACACCTAATTTTATGTGATTATGATGTTGAAATGCATTTTTCTTGAGATTTCGTATACACAATATATCTTGTGAATATTATCTAGGCTTCTTAAATTTGTGTAAGACTAATCCAGTAGACCTCTGAAAATCTGCTATTTTACGTGAACTGTGACCCTCCATATTGTACTCTACTACTAAAGATTTGCACATTATTGAGATTCTATGTGATGACAGTTTTTCTCAAATAATTTTAAGGGTTTTAACAAAACACGTATTTTCTGGTTCAAGTTTTGTGAAATATTCGGATAAAGTCGAACCCTACTGAGGCTAAGGGTTCGCGTTTGAAAAAAAAAGCTCGTTTAAAGGCAACGTAGGAACGGGTTGAGGTTTTTAGTCAGTAAGCGTCTGAAACTACCTTCTGCTGCACACAAGTGCGGGAGATGTCATCGGATGATTTTCACAGACCATAAAAAGACGTTTTAGGCGTCCGTGACGCAAGTTTAATCGGGTATGGACTGCTCTGCATTCTCTGCAGGAACTGTTTTTCTTAATAGCTACAAACTTGGGATCTTTCAGTCAAGAGTTCGAGAAGAAATTCAGAGAGACTACTACAGGAGAAGGGCTTCTAGGTAAGCGCGCTCTATCGTCGAGCGCATCGTTGCTTTTCATCACACGAGATAGCGGTCAAGCGCGAACCTATAAACAATAAAAAAAAATACGCGTGGCACTCGGGGACTGCCGCGGTAAAGCTATTGCATAGCATTCTGTATCAACTTATGCAATTATAATTATTTTTTATTTTTTTTTATTTTATTCATACAATATTTCTTTTTCTTTGATATTAATTCAAGTTACACTTTTTGAGCGTGGTGACCGATAGGAAAACAAATAAAGTACACGTCCAAGTTGTAGATAAATACTTATACACCTATATACTTTCTCACAAACAGCTGATTATGTATTCGTCCGATTTCGGAGCAGCTCGTCTCGATTCGGGCGAGTTCCGTAAAGTCGTACATCTTCCTGCCCTTGTCCCGTTTTATTTGGGGTCGGCGCAATATGTTTTTTTCTTCCATTCTGTCCTGTCACCCGTCACGCTATCACTAACTCCTCTGTTTTCCATATCACTTCTCACTCAATCCATCCATATCTTCTTTGGTCTCCCTCTCCCTCTCCATCCATCCACATTCATACTCATGGCTTTCTTTGTAACATGCGTTTCATCCCTCCTTTTTACATGGCCATACCAAGACAAACGGTTCCCTCTCAACTTTTCAGTCACTGGCGCCACTTTCAAACTTCCTCTAATATACTCATTTCTCACTTTATCCATTCTCGTCACACCACACATCCATCTCAACATTCTCATCTCTGCTACATGCAATCGCTTTTCATCCGTCTTTTTCAGAGCCCAACATTCTGACCCATACAGTAGGACAGGCCTTATCACGGACTTGTAGATTTTACCCTTCAACTTGAGGGGCATCCGTGGGTCGCAAGTTGTTCCAGTGACCTGTCGCCATTTCATCCATCCTGAGTTGATCCGATGTGCCACGTCTCGGTCTATCTCACCATTCCCTTGAATAAGCGACCCAAGGTACCGAAAATCGGAACAGGTTGGTATGGGCGTTCCGGCGAGAGCTATGGGCACAGGACTAGAGAGACCGCCAAAATCGCAGAACAGGTACTCTGTTTTAGTTCTGCTCAATTTTAGGCCAACACTCTCCAGTCTTTGCCACCACACCTCCAATCTGCTCTGGACCTCTAGGGCACTCTCGGCAACCAACACAATATCATCGGCAAACAGCATACACCAGGGAGCCTCTTCCTGAATGTCCGACGTCAGAGCGTCCATTATTATCAGGAAGAGGTAAGGGCTAAGAGCCGACCCTTGGTGTAAACCGACAGCCACATTGAAGTTGTTAGTGGTGCCCGCTGCAGACCGGACTTGTGTACTGCAGCGACTATACATTGATCGGATCAACTGCACATACTTCCCAGGCACACCTTTCTCCTTAAGGGCCCACCACAGAACCTCACGAGGTACCCGGTCGTATGCCTTTTCGAGGTCAACGAATACCATGTGCAAGTTTTTATGTGCACCTCTGTATTTTTCGCACAACTGGCGTATAGCAAATATGGCATCCGTTGTACCACGACCAGGCATAAAACCGAATTGGTTCTGTGAAATTTCACTCTCTTCTCTCAGCCGCCGTTCAATAACTTTCTCCCATACTTTCATGGTATGCGACATTAGCTTTATTCCTCTATAATTGTTGCACTCAAGCACATCACCTTTGTTTTTAAAGATGGGCACCAGAGAACTGTTGCACCATTCATCAGGTATGGCTTCTTCCTGCAACAGCTTATTGAAGAACAAAGCCAGCCACACCCATCCATCTACTCTTAATAATTTCCACACCTCAACTGGTATTCCATCTGGACCAATGGCTTTTCCATTTTTCATTCCATTCACTGCTACCCTGACTTCCTCCACACTAACCATTCTCACTAACCCCACATTCACTGGTTTATTCTCTAAAACCCCACTCCAATTATTTTCCTCATTCATAAGTCTTTCAAAATATTCCTTCCACCTCTCTTTGATTTTTTCATTATCCGATAGAACCATTCCACTTTCATCTCTTACACATCTTACCTGGCAAACATCCCTCGCCTTTCTTTCTCTCATTCTAGAAAGCCGGTACAGCTCTTTCTGGCCTGCAGGACTGTCTAATGTATCATATAGTTTGTCCTGGGCTTTTGCTTTTGCAATTGCCACGGCTTTCTTTGCTTTTTTCTTTAAAGCATTATACTCACTCTTTCTTTCAGCTTTCAAACTAACATTATCTGTTTGTACACACTGCCATTCCTTGAATTTTTTCTTCTTTTCTTTCAATACATCCTGAACTTCTGTCGACCACCACCATGTATCTCTATCTATTCTGCCCTTTCCTTTCGTCTCTCCCAAAATATCTCTCGCTGCTTGCATTATACACTCAGCCATCTCATTCCAGCTTTCATTTATACTTCGATCATTCATGTCTCCCATCTCTATCATTCTGTCCACCACTCGCTCTCTGAACTTCTTCGCGCAGTCATTCCTCTCTAGCCTGTGCCATTTTATTCTAGGAGGCGGGCGCTCTTTGGTTTTCCTACAATGAATTTGAACCACTGATGTCATAACCAGGAGTCTGTGTTGCGAGACTAAGTCTTCTCCTGGCAGCACTTTGCAATCCATAACATACTTTAAGTGATTGCGCCGAACTAGAAAATAATCTATTTGCGTCTTATGATTACCACTTTTATCCGTAAAGTCGTACAATACGTCTAATCGCACGACACACAGCGCCGTATCGAAGACTGCCGAACTGAGATGACGTTAGACGATGCACGGCCTTCAAGCCACACCTCCGTGCCCGTCGGAGTGGGGAGCGTGAGGTTTTTTCGTTACGGAATTTCTGGATTTAGTCCCCGCGTTTAAGGCCTGCGATAGAAGCTATGCAATAGCTTAAAAATAAATATTTGTAGAGACGAGCATACTTTATCTTCGACCAAATCACACCATCAGGTAAATTGGTCAAGCGTAAACCTGTCGATAATAAAAAAAAAAAACACTTCGAGGTTCGATTCTTGGATCACCTAAGTATCACAGGGCTTTTATGTTTTTTGTAGCTTGTAGTTTTAACATAAGCCCAGTGTTGATGACAGTATTATCGTCCGATGATGTTTAAGTCTCTTATAATGGACAATTTTTGCTAGGTTTTATAGATGAATAGAAGGTAAATATTCTATAATCTAAAGTAATATAAAGTTAAAGTTTGTTTTTTTGTTTGTAGGAGGTAATCTCTGGAACTACTGGTCCGATTGGGAAAAATGTAGCAACAATAGAAAGCTGCTTTACTCTTGAGTGACATGGGCTACATTTCATGTACACGGGCGAAGCCGCTGACAAAAGCTAGTGCCTTATATTCGTATAATGTATACCTAAGGTTCAATATTTTAGATTGGTGTTGGTTGTTGGTGATATTGAAGGTAATCGTGGAAATCGATCTTATAATAAGAGCTGACTAAACAATTAGAGTTTTTAGTCTGAATTTCATAAGGAAAAGAAAGGATTTGACTTCGGTCAAGCCGTCAGGCAGATTGAATAATTATATAAATACTTGCCAGACATTTCGTCTGCGTAAAGTCGGAAATGTTTCTAATAGGTTTTTTGATTGATTTTGTTTCATTATAATGAATAGCTCTTGTCCGTGACTTCGTTTGCGTAGGAATTGCAAATATTTGTAAAGTCTTAGTACATTAAGCAACTGTTGTATAACACGCTATTAAGTAAGAGAATTATAGAACGCTTGGTGGAAGTACTGACCTTACAACATAAAATGTAGAGCTCTTAGGAAAAATTCCGACAGTTAGGTGCAGAATGGTTAGGTCTGTCCGACCATCCAGTAACCGTCCAGATCGAGCCCAAGTCGGCAACGGCATGTACTGTTTTCGCGCGCCTCAAGAAGTTATGAGCAAACTGTAAGGGCCAAGCAGGGTCGAAGCCTTCTGAAAGTGGAACACCTGGGCCCTGGAACTAAAGCAGAACAGAACGCTGTTTCGTTTAGTTAGTAGAAGTCTGACACTATCTTCTGCTGCACCCAAGGGTTGAATTCATTATTCAATGATTTTTCCCACCATAAAAAATAGTGCACAATCTCTTAACTTTCAATCTTAATTCATCTTCATTCTTTAATTCATCTTTTTCAATCTTTAATTCATCTTCATTCTTTAATTCATCTTTTTCAATCTTTAATTCATCTTCATTCTTTAATTCATCTTTTTCAATCTTTAATTCATCTTCATTCTTTAATTCATCTTCATTCTTTAATTCATCTTCATTCTTTAATTCATCTTCATTCTTTAATTCATTTTCATTCTTTAATTCATCTTCATTCTTAATTCATCTTCATTCTTTAATTCATCTTTTTCAATCTTTAATATTCATCTTTTTCAATCTTCAATTGCTTTCATCGTCATTAAAAACTTCAGGTCAGGTTAGGTCGACTGCTGCAGGTCTGCTAGAAGAAATTCCGTTAGAAATAAGCAGTACCTTTGTACACTTCTATCTGTATTTGTTCTTTTCTCACAAAAATGTAGAAGGAAACTTCACCGTAACTTACACCAGTCGTACAAAGTTATTTACCTTTTTCAGACCATATTTTTTGTTGAAGCGCAGTTTGCATACAATTCAGACAATTACACAAATGTATCGTTCTTTGAAGCGAGTGTAACGGAACACTGGGATTTTTGGCACAAGCGTTTCCAGCCGGAATGCTGTTTATCACGCTTTTCACAGAAAGGCACATAATTAATTAGACAAGCCTTTTGGTGACTTCCTTGTTTGTTCTCTTGTGTATTTGTGGAACAATTTAATTTACTTATTGTGCTTTAATTTAAGTTTTATATAAGGCCTCTGCCGTTGAACACGTGTTTTGAGTAAGTCAATTTGAGAAAGCAAAAGTAAAGGACAAAGTTTAATTTAAAAAAAGGGTTTTTTGAGTCCTATATATCCTCTGCCGAAAATCCGCGTCCACGTATTATCACTGATATTAATTCTGGATACCTCTAGAGACTTTTTTAATGGGCGTACGGCCAGGCAGCAATGTGTAGTGTGTGGTTCGGTCTCAGTGTGCGCGCTTTTAGAAGATATCAGCAAAAGCATAGGGGCTCAGTAAGGTCGAAGCTATGTGTTGTACGGAAGTGTACCCCGGGGCCCTGAATCAAAAGCAAAGTAGTAAAAAGACTCGGTTTTAGTCAGTGAAAATCTGACACGTAATCCTGCTCCGGCCTAGAGCGGAAGAAGTCTTTGTCAAATTTCCCAAAAAAATTAAACTCTTATTAGGAAATCTTTCGATGGGTTTAAAAAGAAACGATTAATGGTTTTACGGTCAATATAATTGTTATTAATTTGATTGTATTGTAAAAAAATAGTTTTATGTTAGAGACGGAAATAAAGCTTTTCAACTTTCCCACCATTATCCTTTAACGACACCACTCCATTCCTTATTTGCAGTAAGTAGGTACTAATGACAATTCAATACTATCGTAATTATAAAACTGCAAACTTGAAGAAAACTAGTCATTCAAATCAACGTTGAATATCTTCCACTAACTTAAATGAAAAAAAATAACTCTTTTCCACCATTCCATTTACAGAAAACCCTGCATAATTTCTTCTCCAATTTCAAGGAAAATTAAAAAAAAGAACGTTAAGAAATAATATTTTTATCCAACAACGGTAGAAATAATTACTAAAGAAAGCAGTTTAATTTTAGTTCTTCAACCTTAGAATAAAAGTCAGTAGCTATTTATAAAGCTTTCTAAAAACCCGTTCTATATTGTACAATTAATTATTGTTGAGTGTTCCATTTATTCGTTAAGTGTCATTCTTGCTATATTTCCCGGTTCACTAAAGTGCTGTCAGCGTATTTGCAAAACACTTTTGAAGGTAAATAATGCTTTAGCAGAAATATCTCAGCTTTAATCCAATTAGATGAGTAAAACACACGGCTAAGATAGTGCAAATAATATTATGTGGAAATAAAAACTAATCAGTATCAGTATAAAAAAAAAAAATAATTAAAAACTATTCTTGGAGTTTCTTACATAATATTCTTCTTCATAGTGCAATCAATCAACCAACGTTTTGACAAAAAAATACAACCGATTTCAATGTAAAAAAAACGTAAGGAAAACCAAAGCACTTATAGAAATAAGTAAAATATTTTTTATTTCACTCCTTTAGTTGTAGTAACACAGAACAGCATAGCGTCGCATCGCGAGAGAAGCGGTGGCGCACGACTCGACCGACACATGATCACGACCACTCTGTCAAGAGTGCACGACTAAGAAGAATTGTAGTACCCCTTGGCCAAATTTAAATAGTTACCTTCCACTATTCAGTTCCATCATCAAATCATTGTGACAATTCGAATAATACCAAACACTGCTAGGATACACTAATTTGCTAAATAATTCCGGTTCTTACTTACCTTTTAGTTTCATCATGAGATGGGTTCTATGTATCTCCGAATCATTTTTTCTTCAGTCAGTCACCGACTACATTCATAAACAAAGTAATTTTGCTTGTTATGACAGTTTTGCTATGATTTTTTGAAGAGGTACCGATCTTCAAAGTTCACTATGAGATCAAAACAATATTACTATGGAACCAATTTAGGGTACAATTTCTCAATTAAAACAAAAAATTTCAAAATCAGTCTTCAATTGGCCAAGATTTTGGTGAACATACATAAAAAAATACACACAGTTGATAATAGAACCTCCTCCTTCTTGAAGTCTTTTAAAAATGCCTGTTTTTAGTGTGAATGTAACCAGCCAGGGTCAAGTTGACTTGACCTTGGCTGGTACCTTGAGGTCCCAGTATGACCGTTACCCACTAAAGTTGCGAAAATATTCAAAAGAGTAAACATAGCCCTGGAACGCAAATAAATGGCAATTTAACGAAGATAGTCAGGTTTTCAGCAAAAGTTTGAAACTCCTTTTCGCTCGTTTGATAATAATTTCTTTGCTGAAATAAAAAAAGGCTAGGCAGCCGACTATGTATGAGCAGTGGTGGCCGAGTGGTAACGGCCCCGACTTACGAGTTGTAGGTCGCGGGTTCGAACCCAGCCAGGCGCATTACTTTGTGTAATTTATTTCATCACCACTGCTCTCAAAACGGTGAAGGAAAACATCGTGAGGAAACCGGCATGTCCTAGAACCAAAAATTCGAAGACATGTGACATCCACCAATCCGCACTGGGCCCGCGTGGTGGATTATGGCCCATTCCCTCTCCTAGTGAGGAGGCCTGTGTCCCAGCAGTGGGAACATTGAAAGGCTGATGATGAGGCAGCCGACTAGGTTACTATAACACTTTCTTTTAGTAACATTAGGTACCTTTATTTATTCAAACAAAATATATATCTAAGCACCGTCACATAACGCACAAAAACAAGTGTTATAATGTTCATATTCCGCTGCGAAAAAATACATTCTGATGTATTCAATGGGGTGTAAATGATCATGGAGAATGCTTGACATACGATGTTCCCTGACTGCTATTCATGTCTAATGTGATGATGAGTGATCTATCTGCAAGGATTTCCTCTTTTATTTTCCTTGATGTTGAATGGTGTGATTTTTATACTTCATAACACAAAAGAGATGTATTCTTCTCTTCTGTGCTGCTTAAGTTAAACGAGCTACTCATTTGATTAGTTCAACAACGAAAACTTGAATTATTGTCTGAAATCGTCACAATCTCAGTAAGATTTGAATTATTTCAGAAAAAATAAGAACACCTGAATCACATTTCAAATAAGATTTCTTTTCGACCTATGTTTTGAGGTTTACGTAATTTCCCAAGAGCAAAACTTCAGGGCTCTGAGGTCAATAAATAAAATCAAATAACAATATTGGTATGTCGGTAGACATTTTGTTTCTAAGTGTATTTTGTAATTTCGCGTCATTCCAACGGGTGTTTTCGGCTGGCGAGCCGCCAACCTTCCCGGAACTTATTTATTTACGTATTTTAATAAATGTCGCCCGTTCCATTCGGTACTGTGAAAAATCAGAAAACACTGTAGGGACAAGTATTTTAAACGAATAAAAAAGCTTTTTTATTGTTGGTAGAAATGAGAATTACAGTTCCGTAGAAAGTAGCAAAGTTATGAAGTAATTTGTTTAATGAAATTACCGTTTTGAAAATAACATTTTATATAATTTACGCAAATTAACCTAGTAGTTACGTTTTACTGTTATGTCAAGGCTATTTCGTTTTTATTTTCCGTGCAAAGGGAGAACCTTTTCTTTTGAAATTACACAATAAAAATAAATATATGGCTAGAACTATTGTTCAAAATACGGCACAACAGTTGAAATATTATATTATTAAAACAATAAATTAAGCATAATAATATTCGTGTACCAAAATACGGACACAATAACAAATGGCGGGACCCGTGGGCCGCGTTTAGCGATGATTTGAGGATAACAAACAAATAACAGTTTATGACAACACATTAATATTATCAAAGATATATTAATACATCCTTATAATAGGCTGTTTACAAACATGTGTGTGGAATTACATATGTACGAAGTTTTGTGCCACATAATGCAAAAAGTTTGTATATTCACCCTCTTTGGTTATGCAATCATAAATGAACTTTATGTTTATTTGAATTCAGAATACGAAATAATTAACTATGCTTGAATAGTCTCTATGTCACATAACACAAAGTTCATATTTGATTGCAACCCATACTTTGTTAAGACATTTTTTGCGATGGCTTCAAAAGATCTGGAATAATTTCAAATGTAGGTAGGCATAGATGATGGTATTTTCTTCAAAGCAATATATAATTATTTTGGCTACGTTTTGCATAATGAAACATTTAAAATATAAACTGTGTGTCATTTTAAGTCACATCTGGTAAACTTTAGGTAAATAGCCCAACTATTCAAAAAATCGTTTGGTTTTGGGTTTCTGGGTTTGTCTCGAATCGACAAGTCAAGTAGAATTACTCGTACTTGATATTATTTTATCAATACACCTTCTGTTTATTTTGCACAACCAATATTCACAGGGAAACTCGTTTAAAAAAACAATTTGGCAAAGATCAAAGGAGATTCAATTAGCAAAACGTCAAACGCCGTCTAAATCCGATTTGACAATATTCGTCAAAAGTCGTGACGTTCGATTTAACCGAGGGTTTAACGCTCAACAACGCTCCCGTAGATATGTCTGGACCGGGCCTAGGATAATCCCTTTACGAATGTTCGCGATAATGTGGCTATGATATCGTATTTGATTCGCAGTATATCGGGCACATTTGTGTTTACTTAGTAAATGGAGTCCCGTGTGTCCAGATTTCATATAATTAATGATTGGTGACATTATTATTATGTTCTTGTGTTTATTTACAAATGACATCGCAAATATATCAGGCCACTCAGAAAGTTTTGCAAAAAAAAGTTTTTATGTATAAGACACTGGCCACTTATAATTATTTCGCATACACTGCGGATTGGTTCCAGGAGGTGACTTCTTTTTATTTCCTAAAATAAAATAATAAAAAACAGTTGAAAAAATAAAAAGAAGTCACCTCGACTTCTTTTTACTTCCTAAAATAAAATAATAAAAAAACAGTTGAAAAGGACATAGCACATCGCCAGAAGACCCGCAAAATTAGTTTAGACACTAGAAACTTTGTATAGAGGCTGATGGAAAGTTCTTTAAAAATATTTAATAAATATAGTTTATCCATAGAAGTTAGTTTCTTAAATTCTCAAAACTTTTTGAGAGAAGATAATATTTAATTTCCAGCGAAGATGGAATGTATTGTTTTTTCTCTAAATAAATTAATTAAATGAAACAAATACTTTATGTTCTCTAATCATTCGCTTTGGGAGCTATGCTACGCTAGGCTACGAGTCCAGCTACAGCGTAGCACTATGCTACGAGCTACGATCGCATCACATTAGTTAAAATAAAATGTATCATCAGGCCTCATTATAAAGTTTAAAGTCGCCCAGATGGCAATAGAAACAGCTATGTATGGAATTTCCTTGCGGGATCACAATTATAGATATCGCCAAGAAAACCATAGCCCGAATTAACAAATTTGAGTAACAGTGGGCAGGGCACATTAGGTACCCAAAGAACTAAGAAGAAAGGTAATGTGGGTTTGTTAGGTTCTAGACTAGTATTCGTGTAAGTACGTAACGTTGGAAGGCCTCCCACACGGTGAGTTGATGACTTGGTGAGGGTTGTAGGAATCCGATGGATGCGAGACACTCAAGACTGGTTGTTAAAACATTTAGGGGCTTTCACGTGTATGTCCAAATGTGAAAGACTAAAACGATAAAGAATTTTGTTTTAGGGTAGTTATTGTTAATGTTTAGTCCTGTGTTTCTCCTTTATGTTCTATTAAATAGACACATATGTATATTGACTGATATTTGATGTATAAGCATAGTTGCACAATCAGCCTTTTAATATTCTCACTGCTGGGACTCCGGCCTGCTTTCTTTGAGTGGGAATGGGCCGTAATCCACAACGCAGGCCTAGTGCAAGCAGGTGAATGACACATTTCTTCTAATTTTTGGTTCCTCAAGTTCCTCACGATGTTTTCCTTTATCATTTTGAGAGACTTTTTCTATGGTGGGAAAAATCATCGAATGTCGAATCCCGCCCTTTGGCGGAGCGGGAGACCGTGTCAGACTTCTACTGACTTAACGACCCACCGTTACTTCCTGTCTTAATTTCAGGGCCCCGATTTTCCGCTTCTGCATTAATCCTTGGCCCCAGAAGGCTTCGATCCTGCTGGGCCCCTACACTTGCTGATAACTCCTTGAGGCGCGCGGGACGCACTTGACTATTCCCGCCGTCGACGATTTGGGCTCAGTCTGGACGGTTACAAGAAGGGCATCATTTTAAGAGATGTGGTGATGAAATAAAATACACAAAATAATGTGCCTGTCTGGATTTGAACCTGCGACCTACGTCTCCTCAGTCGGGGTCGTTAGCACGCGACTGCCACTGCTTATCAATACATAGTATAAAACAAAGTCGCTTTCGCTGTATGTCCGTATGTATGCTTAGATCTTTAAAACTATGCAACGGATTTTGACGCGGTTTTTTTTAATAGATAGAGTGATTCTTAAGGAAGGTTTGTATGTATAATAAATGCATAATATAGTAGAGAAACACTGATAAATTTAAAGGTTTCTAATGTGATGTCGTAAATAAGCACGTTTTTTTGCGCTTATATTGCAAACGCTGGCAGAACCCTACGAGATAAAGGACATTCTGTAGTAGGTATATTTTGCATTGCACCCGTGCGAAGCCGGGGCGGGTCGCTAGTTAATGTATAAATCATTGTATTTAGCATGATGAATTGTTTTATTCAGCTCATTTATATGCAGCATATTATTATTACCATAGTACGCGTCTAACGTACAGGTCGGATCGTGACTGCTCATAGGATCAGAGAATTAGTGTCGCAGGTCATCAAAGCTGTCGCCCCTCCATCCATTTTGACGGCTGGAGTTTGGGTTGTTATTGCACAGATAACTCTAGTTGGCCTAGCGTATTAAAAAGCGATAGAATAACAAAGCACAAGTATTAAAAGCGATTAAACCTTTTAAAAGTTTAGGTTATGTACATCGACTTCATTATCATCAGCCATTTTAATGTTCCCACTCTGCTGTGTCCCTGCGGACACAGGCCTCCTCTCTCTAGGAGAGAGAATGGGCCATGATCCACCACGCGGGCCCAGTGCGGATCGGTGGATGTCACAAGTCTTCGAATTTTTGGTTCTAGGACATGCCGGTTTCCTCACGATGTTTTCCTTCACCGTTTTGAGACACACATCGACTATATAAGTCGCAATAGAAACACGTTCATAGAAACTATTTGTCAAAATACATAAGTCCGCTATAGGGCTTGTCATCAATGCAAAGGTGTATGGCCTGCAGATCACCTAAGTCAAGTAAAGTAACTGACAGGTACGCCTAATCTAGTGCGTAAGACATATACAGGGTGTCATTGACATGTTAACGCAAACGAATACCATAGATCCAGTACATGATTCTAGACCCCCCAGTGGTGGAATTTTTTGTCGGTTTTTTCTTATTTTTTTTTAATGAATTTTTAACGTTTTTTTAATTAAACTGTATAAAAACGTCAATTTAACATTTTTTGCGAAAAAAATTAGTGCATTACATTCCAAATTAAAAATGTCATCGGGTTTGATTAGAATAACGACTTTATTTGCCTCGATTATTTTTTTATAAATTTTTTTTTCGTAAAAAATTTTTTTTTCTTTTTTTTTCTAAAAATATCATTGGGATTGGTTAGAATAACGATTTTATAGAGGTAAAAAATAAAAAATCAAAACTTTTTTTTCAAAAATTTGAAAAAAAAACGACGAAAAATTCCACCACTGGGGGGTCTAGAATCATGTACTGGATCCATGGTATTCGTTTGCGTTAACATGTCAATGACACCTTGTATTATATTAGTGTGTACATTTGACGCTTACAACTGTTTCTTACATTTTAGTGAGTAATGTTCTTTGAAATCATATCGTGAAGCCAGTTATTTTGTTTACATATCACGTGTGGCCATGACACAAAAAAAAAAACATTTGGCGCCTAAACTCCGCTATTTAAATTTTATTTATCACTTCTATGTGCCAATATCACTCTCACAACGAAGATGAATCTAACAAGATATTTCAAGTTAAAATTGAATAAGCCGTTTTGACTTTAAGGCACTTTTGTTATAAAATATTCCATGATACTTTCATCTTTGGATTTATCTGAGATTTTTATTTCTGGACAATAAAGACAAAGAATTTATAGTAATAATCATAAAATAATCTTTAATCCCATTTGATTACCTACTACTGAAATGCAACTTTGGATTTCAACAGAATTTATCATGCAACTTATTCAACTTTATAGGACATCATTGCTTACTATCAGGTAACACAATAGAAAACTGAGGGTTCCGCACAAACTAATTTCTTATGTAAATAGATCAATTCTTAAATCGAGTCTTGAAGATATTACCGAATCAAAAAAAAATAGTTTTCCATTTTTTTTTTTCTCTTCATGACAAGTTTCATTGTCATCAACGGGAAATACCCTATGAATTTTGATTCTCTTGTGGGTGTAAATTATTTAAAATATACATTACTTACGTTATACGTTATTTCTGACATAAACGACCGAATGTTTTTTTCATAAATTTAGAAGTTCTTTTCACAGATTCCAGGCACTGCAGACCTGAGTATATGGTTTTGACTTTAACGCTATAACTCCCCGTCTTCTTGAGCCATAGGGTCAACACAAACAGACGGACCGACGGACAAGGAAGTGATCCTTTAAGGGTTCCGTTTTTTCTTTTGGTACGGAACCCTGAATTCCAATCATTTTTCCTATTTCTGAAATAATTACAACTTTTTTTCATCTTAGAAAAAATAATTCCACACTTTTAAATTCATAAAGTCATTGTAATTGAACCTCATTATTTTTTATACAATAACGAAATAATTATGTAAAATATGTAAGTGTATTATCAAAGTGATAATGCTTATCTCGGTCAATGAACGGTTTATCCCTATTTTAATGTTATTATTCCATTACCCCGGCTGCGTAAGAAACCGTGTAAATTTAATCTGTCCCCGAAACTAATTACAAACTCCGTTATAATATTATTAGATGTAGTCCTGGACTTGAGTGTACTTGGGATTCACAGACTGTTAAACTGGCCCTACTACGCTTTACTGGGTTAATAAGTACCTACCCCTTTAATAATGGTACTTCTGAATGACTGGAAATTTAATTTTAAAATCTGTACCTACAAAGAGGATTAAAATTTAAATCCCATCCTTGGTCCCAGGCGTTTCTTCAGCTTGAATTCGGAACAGGAACCTCTCGAAGTTACCATAATATGTTCGGTGAGGGCCTTTATCTTGTGGAAAATGAAGGCCTATGTCTGCTAGGGCCATCGGGAAAGGGGCAAAAGTGTTCGTGGTCCTAAACGGAAAACTGCAACTGACAGAACATAGGCGTGGTGTTAATAAAAATCTGACACGCGTTCTCGCTGACTCCTAGAAAAATAAAAACGCAGGAAAAACGTCATTAGATGATAGCCTTAAAAATCCCCAGTCCCAGAGATTTTCTGAATTTGAGTGGCATTCCTGATGCAACCTTTTTATAGGGTTATAGTTTCTGAAAAAATAAGTAGCAATTTTATTTAAAAAAAGGAGGATTACTTATAAGAATTATTTTTTAAATCATATTTTTTGTTTTTCGCAAAGGGCGTTTGGTCTATTTTATGGCGTAAACTAGCCTGTACGATCACAATACACTGTTGCAAACTCTTTGTTCTTTTAGATTTATTAACAAAAAAAAAAACAATGGCCACTATCCTCAAAAAACAACAGGATGCCATTTGTTTTTCTTTTTAAAGATACATTTTTAAATTTTGTAAATGGTTTCTGTCACTTTTTATAATGCAAAACTGGCCTGCATGTTTATTTATTTTAAGTTTTATGTGATGTCATGTCTGATTAGTAATCAGACATGACATCAAACTTTTTGGTATCATTTTCATTAATTTATTTTGCACTAGTATTGAGTTAGTTTCATTCTAGTTCTCATAAACCTATATTTATTTATGTATGTACCCATTTAACTCTCAAGTTGTAGTCAATTAGTATTAGACAGTAGATATACTAAAGTTGTAAGTAAATTTTCCTTCAAAATTAAAATCCGGAACTTCTACTAGTAGTCTTCCTGAACTTTAGTTTGGTCCTTGCCATAATTTTCATATTTTACTGATTTGATATTTTTCATAGTATTGGTTAGTTCATAATATTAGCTTTTATTCATATTTTATTATTGTATTGTATATCGGGCATGTATCCGCAACTCCACGACTCTTAGTGGCTAAACGACCCACACCGTTCCTTATTTACCTTTTGCCCTGGGGCCAAGCTTTCCTTTCAGAAGCAGGGTCCCTACGATTTTGCTGACAATTCTTTGAGGCGCGCAGGAACTGAGCGCGCCATCGACGACTTGGGCTTGGTCTGGACTCTTACCAGACGACCGGACGACGAGCTTCCTATTGTTCATCGTCTGCAAGCCCGCAACCGACCACAATGTTATCTTTTTTAATCCAAATGTTGACTGGTAGAGAATGCCTTGTTGCATTAAGTCCGCCTATGTATCACTACTTTACATGACGATTAAATAAGTAAATAAATTATGAATTATTTAGAGTCTGGGTCAAAAATCATATTTATTATCAGAACAAATATTAAAGACATACAGTTTTAATTGCTGCTTATTTTAAATACTTTCTCTTTACGATTTCTGTATATTACATTATACTACTGAATCGTTAGTCGATATTGTCTTCTGTGTTATACTTTTTCGGCTCAAAACACGTGGTGTCTTCAGCAGATCCTGAAAAAAAAAAACATCTTTAGTATTCAACGATCCTAAAAATAAATTCGAATTTGACGGAAAAAACTGAAAAACAAAATTTTGTTTTGAAAATGCTAGTTTCATTATTTATGTACTACAAATAATTAGGTAGCTTATAGAATGTCTAACTTTATAGAAATGTGGAACAGAATGTAAAGTTTAATATATCCGAACTCTAATTTGTTTAATACAGAATTTCGTAGTTTTAGTTCTTCTGTGCCGCCATAGATGTCGCTACGTAACAAATAATTTCAACATAAACTAGAATAGTATCTTTCTTATGTAGATTAAAAATTTACGTAAGGTGAAACGATTTTTTTATGGTAGATGTACTCATCCAATGACTAATTCCGCCCTTGGGTGGAAAGGGAAATAATGTCAGACTGACTAAACATTATTTTATGTAATTTATTTCATCACATCTGCTCTAAAAACGGAGAAGGAAAACATCGTGAGGAATCCGGCATTTGCTAGGACCAAAAATTTGAAGACATGTGACATTCTGTCACACTGGGCCCATGTTGTAGATTACGGCCCATTTCCTTTCGTAGCGACTAGGCGTGAGTCCCAGCAATAGGATAAAATTTTGAAGGAAAATAGATGACCCTACAACAACACGAGCCACCATTAGCGAGATATTTGAGTGAGTATGACAAAGTCTCAACTGCCATGCTCCCATAAGTCAAACAAGACAAAACAAATATCCTGTTTATTACAGATTTAATTTAATGTTGCATCAAACCACGTAAACCTCTGTAACAATTAACAACGGTCACTTCTTCCCAGAACACGACTGTTCGTTACAACAAGCGTCAGTTTGGCAGCTTTCCAATTGAAGTTTAACTGCCTCACATTCGAGCTCCATCATTAATTCCACAATCACACGTTTCCGAAACACGTTTGTTATTTTTCAATTGCACTTTTCTCATTAACCTTTTCTATTGCATAAGCAAATTTATTTTAATTAATCTAGGTTCACCAGTTCACCACACTAAAAATTAAAAAAAAAACCTAACTTAAATTACTATTTAAATGTAGTGTCAGAATGTTATTCTAATGTATCATCATAATATCATTATAATCTTGATGATGATTTATGATTATACTTGCTCTTCCCTGCAGTTTTTTACTGCTCTGCTCCCGTAGGTTTTAGTGTTTGTTATATTGCCTCAGGTATTCCTCGATAAATAGGCTCGCTAACACAGAAAGATTTTTTCAAATCGGACAGGCAGTTCCTGAGATTAGTGCGTTTAACCAAACTCTTCAGCTTTATAATCAATATATTTAAAATGTGTACAAATCAATGCAATTTTTCGTTGTAATTTTAAAACTCAAGTACGAGATCAAATATCCAAACCAAATATTTAGGTTTGTTTGGACTATTTAGTAGATGGTTTATTTGAAGTTTGCACAAAATCGATCGAGCTGTTCTTCATTTATCACATTTTGCTGTTGCCGGGAGCGAAACCGCGTGCAAAAGCTAGTATTAGTATAGATTAAGGAAATCTACACTAATATAATAAAGAGGTAAAGTTTGTTTTTTTATTTGTAGGAGGTAATCTTTGGAACTACTGGTCCGATTGGAAAAAATTTAGCAACAATAGAAAGCTGCTTACTCCTGAGTGTAATTGGCTATATTTTATGTACGCGGGCGAAGCCGCTGACAAAAGCTATAAAATATATATTAATAATAGTAACATGTAATTTCAGTTGAAGGGAAATTACTATACAACTAAGGAATGTTCGTACTATTTCTATCAGACTCGATCTGTCATAAACTTGTACATTTCACAAATAATTTGACAATTTGACATTGGTTGTCATGGAAATGAGATTCCGACTTGAGGATGTGAGGGACTGACAGCTCATTAATATCTTACTTTTAATTTGATGCGCGTACAATTAGTACAATGATATTATGGTAATCAGCGATTCTCAAGTATAACTCTGGCGTCCCCTTGGCTGTCAACTCCAGTTACTTACTTCCTATTTTTCCTCAAATTTTTTTTTGAGTACCCTTATATGGTATTGATGTTAAATAATTTGCACGATAGCTTGCAGGCAGAATTCGCTGGGTGCGAAGTATAAGGTGGGGGAACCACGAAACGATCGCAGCGCGCGTCATGGCCAAAAAAGGAACTTTCGGTGGCGGACGCTATCACTTATTACTAGCGAGATTTACGTTTTTAGTAAATAAACATGAGTCACGAAGCTTGCTGCGTAGTTAATAACAGAAACAATGGCAGAAATAGTGATAAAAAATTCTAAAAACGAATTGTTTTCCTTTCAATGTTGTTTGTGGTTGGAAAATGATGTCGTGTGTGATTGGTCGGAATCCAGTTTTTATGATTAATTTGGCCATGTTCAACTGAAAATACATAAAAGGATGGATTATTGAGAGCACAAGCACTCATAAATAACCGTTTGCTATTTACATGAAATGCGTTATTCGATGAAATTTGCTTATTTCTTTACTTACTTCTCATGACGACAGCCATGAAAAATCCGTAATGTACTAAGCGAAATCTATTGATTGTGTCATTTTGGACGAAAAGTAAAAAAGACTTACCTTATATAGATATAGAATATTTATTGGAATGAATATAAATTACAATTTAGTAATTAATATTGTTCGTTTGTAAATAACTCGTCGTAATGACAGCCGGGCATTTGACATTTCGGAGGCCACCGTATTTGCAACCGCTAGTTGGCGCTGTCATCGCGCACCCAGCGAATACAGTGACTTTTATTTCTTGCAAATAAACATTTTGATTTGATTAGATTTTTTAGACAGATTATGGTATTAAGATAAGATATAAAACCTGTGACATAATGACAAGATGAACGCTTGAGCGGTGGGCTGGTAAAACACAAATGACAATTGAACCAGTTGAGAATATTCTGCCAGTGTCACATTGAGAGGAAAAAAAAAACTTTTAGTTTGGAGTGTCAAAACTGACAAATTGCAATTAATAAAAAGATTTGTCATTAGTTATTGACAATTTTCAGTAACACAAATCTATTTATTTTATACTAGTGACTCGCCCCGGCTAAGTACGGGTGCAGTGGTGATATTAAATATATTATATACGTAATGTACATAATATAAACCAGCCTTTTCAATCGCTCTATCTGTTAAAAAAACCGTTGCGTAGTTTTAAAGATCTAAGCATACATAGGTACAGACAACGACTTTGTTTTACATTCTGCCGTAGACAATTTTGCGACCAACTTTCAAAGATTTTTAATTATGGAAATTAGTTTTCTGATCTCGACACAAGTTTTATTATATCATAGTTCTGTCTCACTTCTGGATTGTTCAGCACAATTTGCTGCATAGCCACGTAGATAATATAATAACGCGCAGATGTGTTTTATGGGTAGTAAACTTGCTCTGCCATTGGACGGTGGCAACGACAAGCTCTTGTGAGCAGACAAAATATTTACTGAAAAGAAGATAGATATCATGACAGCTCAGCTCAGCTCCGCTCAGCTTGTACTTTTTGTTTTAAGAACAAAAGTAATCAAGCCACATGACTAGGTACTGAACTGCATAAATAGCTAGCGAATAAGTGGAGCTGAGAATTTTATTGTAGCACTAGTGACCCGCCACAGCTCCGCTCGGGTATTTATATTGAATATATTATACATGTATTATACACATAAACCTTTCTCTTGAATCACTCTGTCTATTTAAACCTCACCAGAATCCGTTGCGTACTTAGGGACAGTGGTAAGCAACTTTGTTTTATACTATGTAATGATTCATTATTTCAGCAAAGTTTGCCGTGAAGAGTGACTCCATAAATTTACTGCTATATAAAGGTATAAAGTCTCAGTATAATCTATTATAAAATTTTAATATAAGAACGTTTTACATTCACACTCTAACGGAAAACAAAGTGACTGTTTTTGTATCAAAAAACTTGAAAACTTTGACAACTTGAGACTGTTGTGCGAAACTAAGAGAAAATAAAAACTAACTAGGTAGTTATTTTCTACGAATCCGATCCTGAAGTATGTACTAAAGAAACGGTGCTTTTTCCTGAAGTAAAGAGTGAAGTGAAGAATGACAAAGCTCTCTGTGAAAACTTTGAAATATCCAATATGCAAACAATTTTAGCTTTTCTAACGATATTTAAATAACATGGCATAGCCTTATAAACGTCTCAGTGCATTTGCCCTAGTCCTGCGGCTGTGGGAGAGAAAATGATTATGTTTCTGACATCTCAACGATATATAGCGATATATAGCGATATATATATATTAGACTTACTAGCGGCTGCCCGCGACTTCGTACGCGTGGATCTCGTTTTACCCCTTAGGGATGGAGTTTCATAAAATCCGTTCTTAGCATGTATCGAGCATACATTTTAAATTTCAACTCTCCTACTTCAAACACATAGGACTTTCATACAAACTTCCAACCCCCCTTTTATCCCCTTAGCCCCCTAATTGATTTCTAAGGATAGGTACATTATTAGTTCACCACCACAACATCTAGAGAGTATACATTTTAAATTTCACGTCTCTTACTTCAAAAACAGAGGACTTTCATACAAACTTTTAACCCCCTTTAGACTCCCTTAGGGGTTGAATTTTGCAAAATTCCGTCTTAGTGAGCACCTACGTTCTAAAAGGAACCCCCATGAGAACTCATTTGAACTTAACTTGAACGTAACTCAGAGCTTCTCAGATTTTGTTGTGCAAGGCGTTGCGAACGTTCGACAATCGACTCTCGTACTTATGTTTAGAAAGTTTAGACCTGGCTCTCTTAGGCATTATCAAACATTTAAAAAAATGTTAATAGCGTGTAATATTGTAGCTCTGAAAAGAACTGTTGTTTAGCCCTGAAAAGAATTACTGTTGGTTACCCTTGAAAAGAACTGTTGGTTAGCCCTGAAAAGACCTGTTGATTAACTCTGAGAAGAAATGATGATTAGCTCTGAGAAGAACTTTTACATAAGTTTATTTTTTAAGAACGAAATCTAAAAAAATCGCACGAACATTATTAGACTTCGCGCACGACCGCTGCGTAAGGAGCAGAACTCTTACCTGAGCCGCGTGGGAACCTTACTCATAGATCTAAATCCCCTTCCGCATGCATACCCCCGCCTTAGTGACGCTCACTTCGTAACGGGCCGTGCAGCAGAAATCGTCATATTTTAATTCGCCATAAGCCTCCAATTTTCGGCGGTAAGTCCCCTCTTTGAGGCGTGACTGGATAGATCTCACAGCGTCCTCACCTTCCGCATGACGCATATGCCATATTAGGTTCTCACCTAATATGGCAAGTTCGGGAGATTCCTGCACCGGATTCGTGCGGAAGAGATGCTCGGGTGTCGCCACTGTGTGGCCGTGTGAGCACACGGTGGAGATGTGCCCCGCTTGGGAAAAGCATCGCTGTGTCCTCGTGGGGGTGATCGGTGGCGGCGACCTCTTGCGCCGGCCCTTGGTTCAGGTCATGGTCCCCAGCGAAGAGGAATAGTAGGCGGTCATTCTGCGAAGCAGTAATGCTCGTAAAGGAGGAGGCCGACCGCATAAGGCAAAGGCAACAGCGCCCTCGCCGTATTCGTCGCCGCCGCGCTCCCGCCGATATCCGGCCACCGTAAACACGGGCTCGCGGACGGCGAGCAATGGGTAGCTCACCGTCCGGTCGTCTGGTAACTGTCCAGACCGAATCCAAGTCGTCAACGGCTCGCGTTGTTCCCGCGCGCCTCAAGGAGTTGTCAGCAAACTGTAGGGGCCCTGCAGGGTCGAAGCCGCCTGGTCCAAGGGTAGATGTGAAAGCGTAACACCAGGGCCTGGGAATAAGGCAAGGAAAGAATGGGGCAGGTTTTTTAGTCAGTAAGAGTCTGACACTGTTCCGCTCTGCCCAGAAGTGGGATTCGTCATTGGATGATTTAAACTCAACTTTTTTGTAAAAAAAAATTAAGTTGTCTTCAGAGGAAGACAAATTTAAAAAAGAGACTGCTCAAGATTGGTTTTGTTGGAACTTGAATTTGTCAAAACGAAATGTACCATACAATTTTTATGAAGAAAGTCTGCCATCTATGAATTATATGAATAACTAACTACTTACCTACGAACGTGATAAAATTTAAATTATGAATTTCTTAAAAGTGTTAACTTGTAACTTGATTTGATTTTTATGTATTTTCATAGATGGCGCTGCTTCAAAATTGTGTTTTACATTCTTTAAACTATGTTTTTCTCTAAGTTACTTAAATGACGTAGTTTTTATTTTGTAAAGCTAGATAATAGCATGGTTTTCTCAAAAAACTTTTTTCAAAAAAATATACCGACTTCTTTAAAAATATAAAAATAACTTTAATTCCGGAAGTCGGTGTTTAGGTAATAAGAGACAAATAATACCAAGAACCACCGACTTCAGAAATTAAAGATATTTTTTTATTTCACCCTTTTTAGCTGTGATACACTTATAACCAGAGTACCTATTTCTCATGACAATTTCAATAAACCCAAACCCTGGTAGGATACATAGTTTTATTATGAAGTTCCTGTATCTCCCTTTCACCTTCCGGCTCCATCATCAGATCAGTTCAATAGTACTTAAGAGCCAAAGTGAATCTCATGACAATTTTAATGAGCCCAAACACCGCTAGGATACATTGATTAATTACGGAGTTCCGGTGCCTATCTTCCGGCTCCATCATCATCATCATCATCATCGGGTCATTTTAATGATACCATTTTCAACCTAACTATTGACACCATAATTTATTTGTATTGTAATTTTATTGTGATGTCTGTATAAATATGAAGTTCCATTACTCATTTCTGGTCTTCTTCTTCAGTTCCACTTCCACAAACGTTTCTTTTTGATTGTAAAAGCTGCATATCTAGATGAAAACACCAAAAAAACCATATGTTTGCCTATGATATTTAAGGAGTTCCCTCAATTTATCATGGATCCCATCATCAGATCTTAACTTGGTGACAATGGGACCCCTTCAGAACTATCTACTTTCGAACAAAAAAAGAATTTTGAAAATTTGTCAATGATTGACGGAGTAATCGATGAACAAATATACAAAAAAAAAACATACAAACATCCGAACATAGTACCTCCTCCTTTTTGTGAATCGGTAAAAAACAACACTTAATTATGAGTCGTTAGCTTACACGCTGTCACAGAATGCGTAAGAAATATAAAGATTCACTGCTCCACCCCCGTAGATGATAGCGTGATAGGTAATATATAGCCCATTGCACGACCCGGCCTCTTAGTTATATTCATGCAAAATTTGAAGTAAATCCATGCAGTACTGTTTGAGTTCAGTTCGGACATACATACAGACAAACAGACTCACAGACAAAAATTCTAAAAACTATATTTTTGGCTTCGGTATCGATTGTAGATCACGCTTCAAGTATTCTTTTAAAAAAATATTCAATGTACAGTTTTGACTTCTCTACCATTTTATTATATGTATAGATAATGTTTCCACTGCTAGGGCTCAGGCGTCTTCTCTAGTAGAGAAATTGGGTCGCAATTCACCACCCGGGCCCAGTGCGGATTGGTGGATGTCACGTGTCTTCGAATTTTTTGTTCCAGTTTCCTCAAGATGTTTTCCTTCACCATTTTGAGAGCAGTGGTGATGTAATAATAACGGGTTTGAAACCTTGACCTATAACTCTGAAATCGGGGCCTTTTACACTCGGTCACCACTGCTGATATTTTAATGATGATATTAACCAGTTTTAGGTATATTTCTGAAAAACTTTATTTCTAAATATAAAACGGAGAAGAGTGAAGAAGACAGCAATTAAATTACAAGTATACGCACAGACACCAACAGTTAAGCCGGCAACCTGTATGATCAAAGACCGTTCTCTAACAATATTAAGCTAATTATCAAGCTTTGGGAGTAACTTAGTTTATACGATCATTAATATTAATTGCATTATAGCGATAACTTACAGATAATAGTTGTACGGAATGTAGATACTACCGATTTAGCCTTTGTAATTAATTGGCTATTATATTTGCTACTTGGAATGTATTCAAGCCGTTTAGGAATACACTATTCCTTTGAAGGCAACTTCCTCTAATCTACTCAACCAGTCGCATTGACTATGAAAAAAACACTCTTCGCTCTTTATTCGAGGATATTTATAGCTATTAAACTAGCTAGTGGCTTCATCGGCGCGAAAAAAGGTGTTTCTATACATTCTTTGGACTCCCGTCTTTTTCCTTTTGCGGTTTTTTTTATGGTGGGCAAAAATCATTCAATGACGAATCCCAGTCTTGGGCGGACCGGGAAACAGTGTCAAACTCTTACTGACTTAACACCCCATCGAGTTCGTTCTTTACCTTTCGCACTGGTGCCAAGTCTTCCTTTCAGAATGAGACCCTGGGCCCCAGTTGGATTCGTCCCTTTGCAGAGTCCCTATGATTGTGCTGACAACTCCTCGGAAAAAGAGCGCGCCGTTCATGACTTGGGCTTGGTCTGGACTGTTACCAGACGACCGGATGGTGAGCTATCCATTGCTCGCTGTCCGCAAGCCGGCGCCTACGGTGGCCGAAATCGGGATCGGAATCCCGGCGGCGCCTGGGGCGTGTGCGCTGTTGCCTTATGCAGTTGGCCTCCTCCTTAGCTAGCATTACTGCTACAAAACATGATTCGACTACCTAGCTCCCCGTTCCAGACCATGGCCTCCACCATGAGAGAGATCGTCGCTGCCGATCGCCCCCACAAGCATAAGATGATGCTGATCTCAAAATTCCCTTAGCGGTTGAATTTTTGAATATCCTCTTTTAGTGCTCGCCTAAGTCATAATAGGATATTTTGTGCAAAATTTCAAGCTCCGCTCGCTGTGTATTGATATCTTAGTCAGTTTATCCTTTTATACATATAGATAACTAACCACAACTGTAAATTTTATTATAGAGGGCGGAATCGATGTTGACTAAGGTGCAGAAAGCATTAAGTATCCTACCAGCACCTTTTTCAGGTCGTCGGTCCCTCTAGTTGAGTCTGAAGGTTCTTTGTAAAACTTGAAACAAGTCTGAAGAGTAACATAAAGTGGAACGACCTCACACTGGTCGTCCCTATGTGCCCTTCAGTGATGTATCTACAGCTTAGCACTAAAGTTCAGGCCATCCTTACTCCCAGACGAAGTTCTAAGTGAAAGCAAACTTACTTTAAACGCTTGTCGAAATTTCCGGGACATTAGACTGTAGAGTATCGGGTTCGCAGCAGTTGACAAATATCCATTGTAGCACAAATAATTCACGATTTTCCACACCTGAAAAAATATGGAGCTATTTCAGATATTATCAAACTATGCTATCAAAGTTACAAATGTAATTTTGGTATCAGAAATTTCTGTTTATATATTCTTTTTTTTTATTAAAATTTACATTTTTATTGCTCGGTGTTGATATGGATTAAATATACAATGTTAATTAGTAGTTTTAATGATTTTGTTCTCAAAGGATGTTCACCAGATGGTATCTATGATTCTCTGGAGGTGAACTAGTTACCTATTCATGAGTTAGTTTGAGTTTAGGTACAATTTTTAAAGGTAAAGTTGAAATAGCACGCTTAGTACTAACACCAGTGTATGTTGATGTGATTCATTTCATTTAAAATTAATGAAGATAGTTGACACATGAAGTTTAATTAATAAGTGGTCTTTTCTCTATTAATATTCGTCCAGTACTGTAGATACATTCACAAACATGTAAACTCACTAACAAACAACGCAGATATATTTGTTACATGGGGGAATCGAATTCGTGTCACGCATTACAGTTTCCCATCGCTTAACTAGTACGCCAAACGTGATAACGTTCAACTAAAAAAATAGATGAGTTAAAAAAACCCCAAATAGCAAGGATTAAGGACAGAAAAATGATGAAAAAGCTCCAATTTATATGAATTTAGACAACAAATTAAATTTTAAACAACAAGATTTTGTTATTTCAATATAATTCTTCAATTCTTTTTTTTTCATATTAATTTTTTTTTTATATTCAGGGTGCTAAGGAAGGCTACTCAAACCAGTTTTATATTCTTAGTAGCTTCTGACAGCGGCTACGCCCATGTTAAAGTTGGATTCTCCGAACAAAACACCTATAACGCTGTTAAGGCAGATTTACATTGAGTCAGTAGCTGTCGTCAGTGCTGGCGCCGAAAACTGACGTGTACTATTTACAAGCAGTCAGTAGTCGAAGATATTTCTTTTGGTGTACACACGTTTGTAAAGTCAGTGCGGAAAAATTATTTCTCAAAAACAGCAAAGAATCAAAGAATTTTGTGCAATATTCTGCAATGCTGTTGCACACATTTCTTTATTTCTATAATTTTGTGATTTGAAATCCCATAGGCATTAATTATCACGGTATAGTTGTACAAGTTTTAAGTTTTCCGTGTCGCTCAATTTTCGTGTCATTTTGTGATCCGGTACGACGAATCGTGGTTACCGTACAACAGAGCGGCAGCAACTGGCTTGGGCAATTTACACGATGTCAGTAGCGCTGGCGCGGGTGGCGGGGGAGTGGACTGACGCCGAAAATATTGCAGCGCGAATATTGAAGTCAGTACTGACGTGACAGTGCTGTACTGACTTGAAATCAATTTACACTATAGCAGTGCCAGGTCAGCACTGACTCGTTAGTGGACTGACGTCAGTTACTTACTCAATATAAATCTGCCTTTATATAGTTTCTGAGATTTTCTGATTAATTAGAGATTAGTATAGGAATACAATGAAACTACTTTCAACAATGAAAGTTGTTGAATCTCTACTGATTCAACAACTTTTACACATCGCTAACTAGTTCCAAACTAAGCAGAGCTTGTATGAGTACCTATTAGACAACTGATAAATATACATTTTTTAGTACTCATACTCTGAAAGTACGTATGAAGTTGCCTGCGGAGCGGGTTGAAAGTAGTACTTTTCATCCCTAGGTAGAATTTACAATTTACAGTACAATTGATCACAAAAACTTTTATTCTGGGCGATAATCGAGCCCTCAACCTTTGGAATAACATTCAGGGCCACTGGCCAATAGACCAACCGGCTTGTCACTTACATTATCTAAGTAGGTACTTACATTATAATAATCCTCATAATCAAATTTTGGTAACACCATCATAATGCGGAAGACACAATATGGAGTCCACGACAAAAAGAAGGAGGCAGCAACAGCCGCTGAAAATGAAAGAAAATTAAACTACAGTACTACCTACTTTACATGCAAATATTTAAATTCTTTTCTTGTACAGATTTTGTTGTTCAAATATACTGAAATTTCATTAGAATGTGTAGGTACTGGAATCATATGTGCATGACTTCGATGCGCATTTTTAAATTTATGCAAGTTTTTTTTTTATTTTATTAGTTGAAAATTTTTATTTGTTTAATTTTATGGTTTAACCTTTCGAATACCGTAATTAGATGTTGAAATAGGGTAACAAATATAAACTACTTGCTATATTAGCGCCATCTGATTATTTAATGTGAGTAACATTTTGACAAATAAAAATGTCTGTCTGCTGAAAAAATCCCGAAGTTTTATTAGGTTATGGGCCCAGACCCGCAATTTATTAATTTTCGATCGTTTTAAATTAGTGCACAGTTGTAAATATGTCGTGTAATCACTCAGTAAACGTTCCCAAACTGAGAGGGCGTGAGGATTACTCCCGTAAAATTAGTCTATTAAGAAACCTTATCTCTATTCGCTTTGAAACGTGCGAGTCCATGACTAGCTACGTCACACAAATCGTAGAAACAGCACAGAAACTTAAAGGAACTGGTTTCGAGATTAATGACGCGTGGATCGGCTCTTTGCTTTTAGCGGGACTTCCAGAGAAGTTTAGCCCAATGATCATGGCCATTGAGCACTCAGGCATAGTTATTAGTGCAGATTCTATTAAAACGAAGTTATTGGACATGAGTACAGATTTCGAAATTAAGTCGGAAGGTGCATTCATCGCTAGTAAACATGTTAGTAACAACAGTAAAATAATTTCAGAAAAGAACGCTAAGTCCTCGAAAGTTATTCGTTGTTATAAATGTAAAGAAATTGGTCAGTTCAAAAATCAATGCCAATCAGAAAAAGCGAAGAAAAATGCATTCAGCGCAGTATTCTTAACGAGTAAATTTAGTCAAGACGACTGGTACGTAGACTCTGGCGCTAGTACTCATATAGTGTCCAATAAAAACATGTTGACGAACATCTCTTATCAACCGAAAATTAAAGAGATTATGGTTGCCAATCAAACATGTGTACAGGTCGAATGTTCGGGAGACTTACAAATCACGACTGCAGTGGGCAATAAGCAGTATGAAGTGAATGTCAACAATGTTTTGTACGTGCCTAACCTCACCACGAATTTGTTGTCAGTGAGTAGAATTATTGCTAGTGGAAATAGAGTAATATTCAACCACAGAGGATGCTTAATTTATAACTCACAGAATGATTGCATTGGTGAAGCAAAGTTAGAGAACGAGGTCTACAGATTAAACATTGTGAAGTCTCAGCAACTTGTAGCAGCAGCAGTTAAGACTTCAAGCACAACATGGCACAGACGACTAGGTCATATAAATATGAATGACTTATGTAAAATGAAGAATGGGACAGTCGAAGGCGTGACATTCCAAGATACAAGTGGTAAAATTGATAAATCCAGCTGCACAGTATGCTGCGAGGGCAAACAAACGAGGTTACCGTTTCCTCTGAGTGCTAGCAAAAGTCAGGAGGTGCTGGAATTGGTTCATACTGATTTGTGTGGTCCAATGGAGAATAAATCACTTGGAAGGGCTTCGTATTTTCTAATTTTTGTTGATGATTACAGCCGAATGTGTTTCGTATACTTTTTACAGTCAAAACAGCAAACATTTGAGTATTTCAAAGAGTTCAAAAAATATGTTGAGAACCAGCAATCTAAGAAAATAAAAATATTAAGATCTGATAATGGGGGCGAGTTCTGTTCAACTGTTATGGAGAACTATTTGAAACAATGCGGCATTGTACATCAAAGAACGAGTGCGTATACTCCAGAACAGAATGGATTGTCTGAGAGGTACAACAGGTCAATCGTAGAAAAAGCCCGCTGTCTTCTATTTGATGCCAAGTTTGAAAAAAAGTTCTGGGCGGAAGCTGTTAACACAGCAGTGTATATAAAGAATAGATCGCCAGCAGCAGGACTAGACAGGGATACTACACCCTATGAAATATGGACGGGACGAAAGCCAAATATAGGCCATTTACGAATATTTGGAAGCCCAGTAATGGTCCATATCCCTAAGGACAAGCGCAGAAAATGGGATAAGAAAGCAACTAAGATGTTTTTAGTTGGCTATTCAGAAACTACCAAAGGTTATCGCCTGTTTGACCCAAAGTCACAGAAGATTATTGTTGCCAGAGATGTGGTAGTCATGGAGGAATCGAATGACAGATCAACTGCGATTGTATTGGTAGAGGAACAACAATCACCTCAGAAGAACCAAAACAGTATGTCGGATAGCACAGAGAGCATCGAAGATAATGCGAATGATGCAACATATGTTCCTGATGAGACATCAAGTGAATCTGAAGACAGTTTCCATGAACCGCTCAGCGCATCAGATACTATTGTGGCACAGTCAAATACTTTGGATATTCCTAAGAAACGCACAATAAAAAGACCAGACTACTACGGTTATATGTGTGTGGAAGATGTGACAGGTGAGCAGATTTCTCTAAATGAAGCTGTAAATGGACCAGAGAAAGTGCAGTGGCAACGTGCAATAAAGGAGGAATTACAGTCATTTAGAGATTGTGACAGCTGGGAGCTTGTTGACCGACCAAAGGATGGTACTGTAGTTAAAAATAGGTGGGTGTTTAAAAGAAAATATAATAGTGATGGTGATGTAAGGTACAGAGCTAGGCTTGTAGCTAAGGGTTTTACCCAAAAGAAAGGAATTGACTATACTGAAACTTTCTCACCAGTGTTACGTTATTCAACACTAAGATTACTATTTGCTTTGACTGTTGAGCTTGGACTCAATATGAATCACCTTGATGTACCGACGGCATTTTTAAATGGTGTTTTGAAAGAAAATGTATTTACAGAAATACCAGAATGTTCTTCTTTTGTTAATTGTGATAATAAGGTATTAAAGTTAAAACGAGCAATCTATGGTCTCAAGCAGTCTGCTAGGGCTTGGTATACCAGAGTGGAAGAGTGTTTGATAAATTTAGGTTATAAGAAGTCTAAATATGAACCTTGTCTATTTGTAAAATGCAGTAATAATGTCAAAGTATTTGTAGCATTGTACGTTGACGATTTTTTCGTATTTTATAATTGCAAAAATTCTTATTTAGAATTAAAAGCCGAACTTACCGAACAATTTAAGATTAAGGATTTAGGTCAGATTAAACAGTGTCTAGGAATGAGGGTTAAAGTTCAGAAAGACTGTGTGACTGTTGACCAAGAGCAATTTGTAAATACAATTCTAGATAGATTTAATATGTCAGATTGTCGTTGTTCAGATACTCCTATGGAAGTTAATATTAAGTTGGAAAAAGGTGTAAATAATGATTGTAATAAAAAATATCCTTACCAACAATTGATTGGGAGTCTCATGTATTTATCTGTATTAACAAGGCCAGACATAGCTTACAGTGTAAGTTATCTTAGTCAATATAACAATTGTTTCAAAGAAACACATTGGAGACATCTAAAGAGATTGTTAAAATATTTGCAGAAAACTAAAAGCTATGGTTTAGTGTATAAGAAAGACAGTAATTGTTCATTATATGGTTTTGTAGATGCTGATTGGGCATCATGTACCGTGGATAGAAGATCTTATACCGGCTATTGTTTTATCATGTCAGGTTGTGTCGTATCTTATGAGTCTAGGAAACAGAGAACAGTGGCTTTGTCATCTACAGAGGCTGAATACATGGCTCTTTCTGAAGCCTGCAAAGAGGCTATTTACTTAAAGAATTTGTTAAATGAAATGTTACAGCTAAATGAAAAGACACCTGTATGTTTGTTTAGTGATAGTCAAAGTTCACTAAGTTTAGCAGTTAATCCTTTATTTCATAGACGTACTAAGCATATTGATGTGCGACATCATTTTGTACGTGAATGTGTACTCTATAATAAAGTTAAGCTTGATTATGTATCAACCTTAGATATGCCAGCAGATTTACTGACAAAAAGTCTTTGTGCCAATAAGCATTACAAGTTTTTAAGTTTAATGGGTATTAAAGAAGTGTAGTTTTGGCTGGTATGTACAGAGTTATCCAATTATAGAATTGTTATTTTTTGTCTTTGGATGATGATTAGTAGTTTATTTTGTTATGAGAGGGTGTTGAAATAGGGTAACAAATATAAACTACTTGCTATATTAGCGCCATCTGATTATTTAATGTGAGTAACATTTTGACAAATAAAAATGTCTGTCTGCTGAAAAAATCCCGAAGTTTTATTATTAGATACATAATAGAAAGAAATTAGGTTCGCTTGGGGTTCAAAAGTTTCAGTAGCTTTTCCCCGCGGTTTTACTCTTAATGTAATAGCTTTCATCGATAAATAGAATATCCAATATTTAAAGATTTTCTTATATTCAAATTAATTTAAAGAACTTGAGATTAGCGCGTTCAAACAAAAAAGCTTTATAAAAGAGATTGCCCAAATTTTGCATGTGGCTCCGTGCCAACTTGTGTCAAACCAAATAAAATAAATGACTTTGGAAATGACAATTTCATTTTTTTCCGAAATAGGAATTGTTAATAATTTATTAACATTTTTAATGTAGTTAAAAAATTTGTACATTATACACACAAATTAAATATTATTTTTTGGCGTTAATATACTTGTCAAACAATATGGCAGGTGGTATGGGCATTATCTTTTAAATTATAGAAGAGTGCAATGTTAAAATCTAAATGGCTACACATTTTTACTTATTTTACTGTCGCACTTAGTAGATCGTGTTACTTCTCACTACAAAATAAACTCACTTAAGACGAGTCCAACTTTAAGTACTCAAGACACATTGCATCCGCTTGCACAGACTGTTTAGTAAAGTAATTAACATCTCTTTGTGCAGGCATTTGTACAAAACATAGTTAAGTAATAAAATCAAAACAAAGATCTTCCATAAACTTGAGAAAGTAATCTCTTTCTTATCTTATTATATTTCAAAGAAAAGATGCTTGATTGAAATACTATGAGCAATTTCAAAGAGTCGGTTCCAGGAACTTGAGGAAGAAACCTCACTCGTCAAGCCATATTTGCTTATGACTACTTATAAACACACAAAGCCCTTTATTTAAATACAAAAAGCTATTATTTATATACAACTATGAGTGAAAGCATCGTCGGTATTTTAAAGATTACATCTATTAACCTTCCGATCTTGAAATTTTCTAAAAAAGATTTTCTGAACCTCACAAGTCCGTCACTACCTTGTGTGAGGACTTCTAACGCTGCATCTTCTAGCACGCGGTCGCCAATTCAAAATTGAGCCAATACGAGCAATGACATGTACCACTTAAGTTTAATGATTCTTTGGGCTATATCGCTAACCTTGATTCTCCTGGAGATATCTATGGCACAGATAGTTGTGGTTTACCTTAACATAAAGATATACTATCAAATAAGTTTATACTAACCGATCATTTTCACCGCCTTGTCTCTGTTCTGTTTTCCAACAATCGGACTACTTCGCAATTTTTCTTGCACGGATTTCAGTTTGATTGTTATTTTTATATACAGCACCAATATTGTCGTCATCGGTATTACAAAGAAAATGAAGATTTCGACAGCGACCACGGTACTCACTGCTTTCGTCAATGTATAGTAACAGAACACGTACTCCTTTCTTTCCAGAAGATCTATGTAGAACACATCAGGAATGCAGAAACTAAGTGAGATGATCCATATAACGCCAACAATTTTGAAGACGCGAGAATTCAACGTCAGTTTTTGCCGAAAAAAGGGTTTTGTCACGATGATGTAGCGTTCAATCGTGAAGGCAGTGATAATGAGTAAACTGCAGTTGCTGAACACGTCCCAGAGGATGAAATGTATTCGACAACCTACTTCCCCTAGAGGATAGAAGTCTGGAACAAATATGATGTATATTTCGAGGGGAATGAATAGGGCGGTGAGTAGATCAGTGATGGCGAGGTTGGCGAGGTAGCAGTTGGTGGGCGTGCGCATGGTGTGGTCCCGTGCGATCACAGCCAGCGTGCACACGTTGCCGATCACGCTCACAACCATAAGGATCCCCAGGATGAAGCTCACGGCTATCTTCACTGGATAAGTGTCTTCTAAAGCGTTGCCGTCGTCAAAAAATGCCATGCCAACCGGCCCGAAAAATGAAAAGGAGTTATTTTCGTATTCGCTGTCATTTATAAACGACATTTTCTGTTTTTACTTCAATTTTAATAGTACTCAAAAGTTTTCATTTATGATTTAACGCCCCTCTTTGTTTAAATAAATTGTGTGTCCGATATACTTATTGGCTGTGCACAGTGTCGCTCTGGCTAGCGATAGGGAAGTACTGATAAAAAATAAATTTGGCGGGCCTTGACGAGCCCTTATACAGTATGATGTTAAGCGATTTTTCTTGTCTTGTGTTTATTATATTTAAAAAGTTTTTAGAAGATATTAAAATAAGTTTTACTATGATGTGAAAATAAATGGGCTGCTCATTATGTAAAGCAATTGATATGCCACAAACGTTTATTTCTTCTTTCTGGTACAAATTAATCCCATTTGCAGAGATGAATAAACCGAGCTCATTTGTTACTCGGCTGACCGACCGTTTTGCCGACCTGGGAATCCAACCCAGTGCCTCGTTAGTGGCTTTAACAGAATACACGAGCGGGTCTACTACTACTATAAATCGAAACTTACGACCAAAGAGTATAAAATTACTTTACGGGCTGATTTTAAAGATCTTCAGATAAATTTTGATTGAGGAATAATAATGGTGATTTGACCACTTTTGAATATTTGACCATGCTTAGCCCACTTAGATTTTTTTTTTTTACTTGTTAAGAAGGTACTTGCGGAATAAAAATCTATCTACACTAATATAATAAAGAGGTAAAGTTTGTTTTTTTGTTTGTAGGAGATAATCTCTGGAACTACTGGTCCGATTGGCAAAATTTTAGCAACAATAGAAAGCTGCTTTACCTGAGTGACATAGGCTATATTTTATACACGCGGGCGAAGCCGCTGACAAAAGCTAGTGGCATAATATGCATATGTCAAGTTTAATACAGAACCGTCGGCGTTGTATCGAAGCCAATTTTTTTTAAATAGTTTACTTTTAAATCTTCAAATTCAGTGTGATTTTCAAACAGGCATATTTGTTCTTCAGGTCAGCTCTTTATAGAACGCTGTTGAAGAAATGGCTGAGTGGCTCCAAAACACGCAGAGGACAACAATGTGTCTCTAGGTTTATTCCTCTCATAAAAACGACACGTTTCATGCCTTTTACGCCGTGTAGCTAAGATTTTACGTTCTCACTAGTACAAGTATGACATTAAGCGCAGCCAACTTTGCTTGGGCAATTAAGTGGGAGCCTCTCTTTAGTGTGCCTTGTTAGCAGTTGTAAGAGCCGCCTTATGAGGTAGACTACAGGTCCAAATAAAAAGATTAACGCGGTAAGTTTTCACTTTCGATGATTGCATAGTTACTTTACCATTTGAATGTCTGATGTTTGATTTAGGTTTTTTAATTTGGTCTAGATAAAGTACTTTGGTCTTTTCCCACCAGTGGGACAGTCAGGGTTACGAATAAGAATATCTAAAGATAAAAGTTTGTTTGTATGTTACCGTTAACTCAGTAATGCAGTTTAATGTATGGGTAAAAATATTTTTATTTTTGATAAATGTGTGTTGTATGGGCATATAAATTTGGAGACATTTGAAGACACAGGTACAGTATATTTTTGAATGGCACAGAAAATTCTTATGATTCTGAAAGTATGTTCTCTCGAGATAATTTTCAACGTTTACGAAGGTAAAGCTGCTGGAAGAACTTAGTCTAAACCAAAATTATAAAGTAGGTACTGAGTATTTTTTTGTATAGCGAGTCTTAAAGTGATAATATTAATCTAAAGTAATAGCCAAGAAGTTTTTGTAGCTGATAATCTGTGGAATATCTTATAATCTGGCTACTTTTTTATACCGGAAAAAAGGTCGGGTCTTGTGAAATAGACAGCGGTAGTGAAGCTACGGAAGTAGTCTAGCATATTTTCTATGTAGCTACATAGAAAATCTGCAAAACTGACATCTATAGGTATTATTTACTGAGATAAATTACTCGGTTTATCAGTATAATGGTAAACGCTTATGTAAAATTATGCCTATATACTTAGATTACAATCTAGAATAAACTTATATAAACTCTAAGTAAAAAAAGTTATACTCTTATTTGTGCCAGATTGGCTAGTAAACATAAAAATATTTACAAGCCAATCTACTTTTTAGGTTTCGACGTAAAATTAAGTTTTTCTTATCAGCAAGTTGATACTTATATCTTATAATATTTTGGTGGCTTACACTTTGGGTCTTAAGGGTGCCCAATTCGAGATACATTTCTATAATATAACGGCTTTTACGTGATTACGTTATTATTACATATCTTTTTCTAGACATTTTGGAAACACATATACTTTATAAAATTATCTAGGTTTTTATAGGGCTTAAAATTTAAATTTTAAATGTAATAAATTAATCCAGTAAAGAACTCAATTAATCTGCTATTTTACACGAACTTTGGCCTTTTATGAAAAGGTTTCTTCAAAAATAATTAAATTTAAATTGTTTTAAAAATCTTAGTAAGGTTTTAAAAAAATCTTAGAAGGGTTTTAAAAAAATAAACAAATGTTTAAAATATTACCTACGTTGGATGCGACGACAAACTTTTTAAAGTACGCTCGCATTGACAACAGACGCATTGTGGAGGATCCTCTTAAATTCCTTTTTTTTTTATTTGCCCTATGTAGGGCAAATGATTTCGGTGTAACAGAAATTAAAAAAGTTTGTCCTAATTCCTTTCGATTCGATCTGACTCAGCGTTACTTACATTTCCCCCAAATTGTCACCTCCAGTATTACGTGGCACGTTTACAGCGATGCAGAGAGGTGATAAAAAGAAATATATCGGAGCCCTAAAACATTTCTTTACTGTTATTACGATCGTCGCAGCGTCGATTACTTTCAGTCGATTTCGATCTTTAGAGCCACCAGTACAAAAGACTGGGAAGTGAATTAGATTTCACTTTATTGCCATTAACATTGTATTTAAGCGGATTTTTATTATATTTGAGAGTTAAGATCGGCACTGCAGCAGAGGAGTAAAATCTTCTAGTAAGAAAATATCTATTTCGCAGTTTGCGTTATACGCCTTTGACGGTCGAAATTTATTTTCTCGTGGAAGCCAGAGACAGTCATTTCACAAGGGAATTAAGAGAGCGTAAACATTTGCGAAGCGGAATCGGTAAAATGAAAGAGTAATTTATGAATCCTGTTCGGCGATATTTCAAGGGAGGCAAATTTTCCTGATGCATTATGTATTACGCATTGCATTATTATTCATACCGTTTTATTACATTTTAAAATAGGCATTTTTTTACACTACAATAGTATTTCAATTTAAAATTATTAGCAAAATAAGTTTGATTCTTTTATACTTAACTAGCGACCCGATCCAGCTTCGCCCGGGTGCAACGCTGATACTAAATATATTATGCACGTGTTATACATATAAACCTTCCTCTTGAATCAAACTATCTATTAAAAAAACCTGCATCAAAATCCGTTGCTTTGTTTTAAAGATCTAAGCATACATAGGGACAGACAGCAGATAGCGACTTTATTTTACACTATGTAATGAAGTTAAAATTGTAAAAAAAAATATCCCATTAATAATAATAGCTAGCAGCTAGATCTATCTCCTTTCGCGCAGTCCATCCAAAGGTTGTCTGTAAGAGATTACCTTGTGAGATAAGACCGCCCATTGTACCCTTATTTTTAATAATGATTGTCCTATGTATATCATTACATAGCATAAAACAAAGTCACCTGTCCCTATGTATGCTTAAATCTTTATAGGATTTTGATTCGTTTTTTTTTTAATAGATAAAGTGTTTCAAGAGGAAGGTTTATGTGCATAATACATGCATAAATATACTCAATGTCAGTACCGGTGCGAAGCTGGCGCGGGTCGCTAGTAAAGTATAAATAATTTAATAAAAAAGCTACACCCTGGTTATAAAAGTAATTGAGTTGATCTAAACAAGCGCTCAAATTGCGGCAACCATACAGTGCAGACACACGGTCACCCCTAATTGAAATTACAGCTTGAAGACACACACACACGCACACAGCTTGAAGTCAGTAGCGTCGTAGTACCGTGGGCGGGGGAAACAAACTGATGATTTGTACTTGATTGTTGTCTAGTTTTTGTCTGACGGAATAAAGAGAATTCTATGGCAATGCAAATTATTTTTCTTTTGCCTTCTTTACGTAATTCTATACGCCGTTAGTCTTAGGTACTTCTTCCGGTTGGGAAGAAGTGTCATAATTTTACCGAAAGCTGTGATGGCCGAGTGGTAACAGCCCTGACTTACGAGTAGGTTTTTTATAATGGGCAAAAATCATCCAATGACGGATCCCGTACTTGGGTGGAGCAGTAAACAGTGTCAGACTCTTACTGACTAAACAAGCTACCCTATTCCTTCATTGCCTTAATCCCAGAGGGTAGTAAGCTTTCGCATCAACCCTTTGTCCTAAGAGGCTACGACCCCGTTCCTTCATTGGCTTTCGCACTGGGGCCTAGCCTTCCTTTCAGAATCAGACCCTAGGTCCCAGTGCTCGAGCCTCCAAGCACCCACGGAGTCGGCGCCCCTGATTAGTTTATACAAGTGTAATGACAGTATTGTTTTATTCACACAAGGATACGTAAAGTCATTATACGACTCTTCACTATTTATGTTTTTGACTTGAAGGTTCAATATGAAGATAGATGCTACTTACTACTTCATAGGCCTAATATGGTAAATGGGCCTTATTGTGTCGAATGTCATAATCCTAATGCATGTCATCAGTTCGCCTCGCCCACACTTACATAATTAATCACAAATGACAAGAGAACCTATCTATGTAGTGTATTTGTACCTATGTATAGTTCGAAAGACGTAAGCAGGGTTCGATGACTTCGCCCAAAGGATCATTAATTTTACTTGCTAATAGTGCGACATTGTATTAAGTGGAGATTAAAATAGTTAGTGAAGCATACGATGGAGAAATGCCTAGCTTGGGTGGAGTACTGCCGTATCCCCGTTGGGTGACCAGGTACGGCGACCTCTGTCGACGGGCAATTGTTTAAGAAAAGGCTCGGAGCTAGAGACAATAGTAGGCAGTTGCCTCCTTGAGACGAAGTAGTAATGCTAGCAAAGGGAAGCACGCATGAGGAAGTATATATTCTAACATCCCGGCCACCGTAAATCCGACCCTGACTGTAAGCCACGGTAGGTGCGGCCTTGCTTTCGACACGCAATGGGTAGTCAACCTTCCGACAATACCGTAATCGTCCAGACCAAGCCCAAGTAGTCGACAGCACGTAATGTTCCAGGTATTGCTCAAAGGGTCACATATTAGCAAACCGTGAGGTTCCAGAAGGTCCGATATCCGTTAAGACCGCATGGATTTTCTGAAAAGCAAACCCGTCTTCCTAGAACGCAAAGGGTAAATAAAGGACACTGATGTAGCCTTAGTACGTAAGATCTCCCAAGTCGTCGACGGCGCATACTGTTCCCGCGCGCCTCAAGAAGTTGTCAGCAAACTGTAGGGGCCCAGTAGAAACGTAGCCTCCTGGAACAAAGCGACAATGCGAAAGCTTATTAGCCCCCTGGGATCAAGGCAAGGAAGGAATGGGGTGGTTTGTTTTACTGATTCCCGCTCCGCTCAAATGCGGGATTCATCGTTTAATGATTTTTACCTATAAAATAGCCAGTAAAATCTGATACGACCTCCTTCTCAACTCTAGAACCTGAAAATTCATAGGATTAATTCAAACATAAAAAAAAACACAAAAACGTAGTGTTGTTTATTTTTTACTTGTTTATTCATTTTCATTCCTGGATAAAAACCCTCCCCAGTCCATCATTGTGTCGAGTTATTCATTAAGGTATTTTTGCGACATCTAGTTCAACCTGTCATCTCCTTTGTGTTCTAATCTATAAAAGTATGGCCCACAGTTCCTCCAGCATTATTGTAGACAAGTCTTTTCCAGTACCTATTATTTAATTTGGGCAGTTTTTTAGTGTCATCAATTGTCATTATTTTTGAGTACAGTATAAGACTTCAAACAGAAGTCCTAAGTGTACTGTAATCTATTTCTCTTTAAGAAGACCAAGACTAAAGAATTCTGGATGATAGTCAAAGACCTTTCAAAGAAGAATTCAAGAATTTTTTACACTTTCACGCCTCGTATGTCTCTTCCTTGTCATTCTGTATACTTACTTCGTCCTGTCAATTTGTTAAGATTTGTAATTATTCTAACTAGTACTTTTTTTATAGGTAGAACAATACTTTTTTTCTTTTTTTTATATGTAATAAAGTCTATCTCCACAAGGCGCGTAAATCTTATTAAGCTGAACTTAATTCAACCCTCAGTTAGCAGTGTATAGCGATAAATTGATAATGATTGGGTAATTGACCTAATTGTGATAAAATTGGGTCAATTATGATATCAACGAGGAGATGAACAGCCCAAACTTTATCTTGTGGACGTTTTCTTGCAGATGGGGACAATAATTTACTAAAATACCATTATGTTTTTTTTTTTATGGTAGGTGAAAATCATCGAATGACGAAACCCGCTCTTGGGCGGAGCGGGAGACCAGTGTCAGACTCTTACTGACTAAAAGACCTACCCCGTACCTTCCTGGCCTTATTCCTAGAGTCGCGGTAACAGTTCTCACCACCCGAGGCTCGAGGAGGCTTCGACCCTGATTGGCCCCTACAATTTGCTGACAGCTCCTTGAGGCGCGCGGGAACGGTGCACGCCGTTGACGACTTGGACTCGGTCTGGACATTTACCAGACGACCGGACGGCGAGCTACCCATTGCTCACCGTCCGCGAGCCAGTGTCTACGTTGGCCGGATATCGGCAGGATCGCGGCGGCGAGGGCGCCGTTACCTTTGCCTTATGCGGTCGGCCTCCTCCTTTACGAGCATTACTGCTTCGCAGAAGGAGGCGACTGCCTGCCATTCCTCTTCGCTGCGGACCATGGCCTGAACCAAGGCCCGGAAAATACCATTATGTTACATCAAGAATATTTAGTTAATTACCTTATTTTTTTTTCTAGCAAACCTCTTCATCTTTTTATACGTTCCAAATGTAGAACACATTTGGAACGTATAAAAAGATACCCTTTGTAAGAGCTGAGAAAATGAAAAACAAAAATGGTATAGAAAATTGTGCTGCCGAAAGATGTTTTTGTACGAAAGCAGGTGATTCTCTCCCAAGTTGCTAGCTCAAAGATAATAAATTATAAATAATAAAGAAGATTGTAACTATGCAAATCGCAAACTTATTGTAATAATAACATGACGTGATTCATACAAGAGATTATGGAATAAAAACTGTTCGCAAGGTCGCGAATTGAATAAAAGTAAACAGATAAGAAAATGTTGTATGAATCTATAGTTTATTCAATCAATCGCTTCGGCAAGGAATGTAAAGCTGCTAACAGACGTGAAGGGCTAATAGTAAATTCTGTTTGAAGTTATTTGAAGGTTCTATTATAATGCTAAGGCTCGAGGAAACTCGTAGAAGAAAATTACTAAATTCAGCCATCCATGTGTAAAGCAAAAAGCATTTCCTACTGTCTACGAACGTAGTAGATATTGTACGTATGTAGTAGCTATTGGTACCTACTTATTTATAAGTCTTTTCGGTGAGTTATCATAAGTGGCTTATGATTTAGTTATTATATATATTTATAAGTGGCTTATGATTTAGTTATTTATTAGTAGGTGTACAAGAGGTTTTATAAGAAACAATATATTATTTTAGAATTATTTATTGTATTCTGTCTACATGAAACAGATGGGCATCATTTGTTAAAAATCTAAGAATTAAATCTAAAAGTCTTGATAGCCATTATCACTGCGAATTATAAATAAAATAAATAAAATTACTGGTATCACATTTCCCTCACATTTAGTATAATACACGTACACCCTTCGATCTAAAAACTAATAGTATTGGATCAAACGGGCTCGGTTTGATTATTCAGTCTTCTCTGGGTTAATAATAGCAGCTAATTTCTTGTCCTCTTGCTGGACCTCCTGGTCATCCCAGCCCCACACGGGGTGGCTACCGTCGCCGGTTCTCTTCACGCGTTTTTGGATGACGTCAGTGGACACAGTCTTGAGGTCGTATGCCCATCCGATAGCAGCCATGAAGTCAATGAAAAGTTTAGTAAGATTGAGGGAGTAATTGCCGAGTTCAGCGGTCTTGTAGTCCCAGGGGAAAGTGTGATGGTAGTTGTGGAAGCCCTCGCCGAGTACTACTAGAGAGACGGGTCTGGTTTCCACGGGGTTGATGTTCTTGTCGTAAGGCTTGGCGCCCCACAGGTGGGCGGCGGAGTTCACCAGCCAGGTTACGTTCAGTACGTATACGTAGCGGAAGATGGAGCACACGAAGTACGCGTTCCACAAGGACTCGCCCCACAACGTGGGGATGTAGCAAGGCAACACGAAGCAGACCAGAGGCATGAGGATCAGGTAGTGTCTGCAAACAAAAAGATAATACCATTAATACAAACGCCAATATAACAGAACAGCACAGCTGAGCTCACAACCACCATGAGAGCAGGAATGGATCATCAAATAACATTTTTTAAAAATCGTGAATCGCTTCAAAGAAATTAGCTACTAAATAGTGTTTTTGCTTTAACAGCTTATATTTGTATTTTCAGAACCGCTCACATAAAAATAAAATGGTCTTATTTTAAGATAAACATGTACAATAGACTGAATGGAGATTATAATATTGTGTTTGAGAGCAATATGGTTCGAACATCCGTCGGCGTATTTTGCCATGTGAATACAAATCAATCGAAATACAATATCTATTAAACCACTACCACATATAACATACTAACGTCTTTCAACGGCTTTGCCCGCATCAATTTCGAAAAATATTCTACAAGATCACACTGCGAGGACATTAGTAGAATATGTAACTAAGGGATAAAGCAATGTTTTTAAATCGTGGATTGCATATTGGTAGCCAGATTGCTTGGTTTTAATCCCGAATGCTGTGAGGTACTTATATAATTGACTCCCGAACAAAGCGAGGGAGTTAATATAGAAACCTGAGTGAAGTGAAAACTCTACATTTTACACCTTTTGTGATGTAATAAACAGACAATGAACCAACTATTTACTAGCTGTTGATTGTGACATCAGATTCTAATATGATGTATACCAAACTTCATGACAATTAGTAATTATGGCGTGAAAGCGGAACAAACAAACTCGCTTTAACATTTATAATATTAGTAAGAATTTATCGCTTCCGTTTGCGCTTAGCTTTATTTATTTTTTTCAGTGACAATGGAAACCATATTTTTTCTTTTGTTTTGTTAGTGGCTAGGTTGAGTTTTCTTTTGTTGCGCGTATATTATAATAAAATCTTCCAAAAAAAAACAAGTTACAACCCCAAAATCGTACAGCCGTTGAAATATCATCGATTTGCAAACATTTATTATGCTAATCTACACTAATATAATAAAGAGGTAAAGTTTGTTTTTTTGTTTTATTATTTTTTTGTTTTTTTTTGTTTGTAGGAGGTAATCTCTGGAACTACTGGTGCGATTGGAGAAATTTTAGCAATAATAGAAAGCTGCTTTACTTCTGAGTGACATAGGCTATATTTTATGTACGCGGGCGAAGCCGCTGACAAAAGCTAGTAACTATAATAAAAATGTAAATAAACATCTACTGTTGGACATAGGCCTCCCCAAATAAAGCTACAATAACTGGACCTGTATGCCTGGGTCCGTGAGCAGGTCGTCAGTCCACCTTTTGGGAGGCCATCGAACCTTTAATAAGAGGTCACATTTTAAATCTTTCGGCCCCATCGACCTTCATGTTCTATCAGCAGTCTACTCTACTCACTGCCACTTAAGTTTCGTGATTCTTCGGATTATATCAGTTACCTTGATTCTCCTGTGGATATCTTCATTTCTGACTCGAGGGCATTTGGAAAGCGATGGTAGTAAAATTAAAATGTAAACTTACTTCTTCTGGAAGCGCAGAATGGGGTCATTCTTAAGGTCACTAAGGTCAATGGTGTGACCCTTAGCCTTGATCTGCGGGTGTTTCCTGACCAGTAGCCAGCCGACGTGGGCGAAGAAGAAGCCTCGTGTCGCGTTGTGGGGATCAGCATCGGTTTCTGAGTACTTGTGATGCATCCGATGGTCACGTGCCCAGTCGATTACGGCATCCTGGAAGAAGGAAAAAGAAAATAAGTTGAGGGGAAGTCTTTCACGAAATAGAAGATAGTTGTTAAAGGCTGTTCAATTTCTGAGTGTCGTAAAATGGTATTGGATTTTTGAATCGGGATAACTCTACGACAACCTTTTAGGGTCGTGGTTAAATAATAAGTACCTTGGATAAAAAAAGGGTTAGCCGGTCAATGTAGTCCAGCCATATTAATTCCACTATAGGGAGTGAATATTAGAAAATCCTCTCTTAATACTCGTCTACATCATAGAGAAAACCTTGTGCAAAATTTCACGTTCTTAAACTCACTAGTTTTGGCTATGTGTTGATATGTCAGTCAGTCAATTTCTCCTTTTAAATACCTACAAGATTTCTTCGTACATCGGAAAGTATGTCAGGCCGTTTATTCCCGTTTCGTTACGGATAGTTAGAAGCCGTTATTGTATTACTCAGTTATTATATTTTGGAGGTCTACATGAACGAGATGATCCCATGATTCACGCCAATATTGAGCTCAGCACATTGCTCCTTCCTAGACCTCAATAGATTGACGAACCTATTTGGAGTCTCCATACAATATTCCTTATCGGTGGTAACAAAGAAAATTATTTGATTTGATTTCTCACACCTGTTTTAATAATTTTAAAAATCATTGTTTGTGTACATTGACGCAATTAAGTAATTGAATTAAAGATACTTATCATAATCCTGCTATCTCAACTGTTACCAGATTTGTACGAAAGTAAACAATCGGATTTTTAAGGTGTTTTACGATAGCAGTGATCATAAATATCTAATATATTAGTAAATATCTAATTATATCTAAGTCACGTTAAGGATTAGGTAACATATCAATCAATGAAATCAGTTCATCGCATTCTAATACTAGACTTAGGTTTTTAGCTATTTTATTTTGATTTGTCTAATCTCAAGGCCAGTGATATTTTTAATGCTGATTAGAGAATTTTAATCAAAAACGTGCTAAAGTTTATTCTATTCAAGGTTGTCAAGTGTCTTAATTAAAGTGGAGTTTGAGGTGCCTTGGTGAGGGTCAAATTCTAGTTCCTAATTCAGAAACTGGAATATTAATTGACGTATAACATTATTCAGATATGCAACTATTTTAAAATAAAGGAGTTATGAAAATCTCATGTGACATTTGTTTGTAATGAATTCTAAACTCAAAAACTACCGGACCGATTTTGAAAATTCTGTCAGCATAGCACAAAGATGAAGTGTGGTGAAAGGTGGAGTGGCAAAGGCATATATAGCATATGCCAGAGGGTCGCACGATATTCTAGTTTTGTCATCATCATCATCATCATGATTTCAGCCGAAACACGTCCGTTGTTAGACATAAGCTTCCTCCAACTATCGCCATTATAAACGATCTTATGCATATCACATCTATAGGATACCCGTAATATTTACCAGGTCATCGATCCATTTTGTGAGGCCTTCTAACACTGCATCTTTGCCATCCGTGCACTGCCGTATGCCACTTTAGTTTAACTAGTATTTCAGAACTAAAGCACATTTATTTATATTAGATGTTTCAACAATTACTATAATTGATAAACTATTTCATTAGTTTCTCTCACAATTGTAATGTGAGATGCATGCATGTTGAATGTTTTCATTCAAGAATAATATTCCACAAATGTTATGAACGGCAAATTACTTGAGATAAAACATTGTTTATTATAGAAAGTCCCGATCGATCACGCAGATCGTTACCTACCAATGATACATTAATTTTATGACAGTCAAAGGGTAATCGGCGATACTGGTGTTAAAAGGTGAGACTGATAACGTAAAGTTCTCACGCGTGATAAGCACATACATGTTGATAGATAGAACAAAACCATATCTCACCCACGTGAATAATATTCACGGGCAAGACCATACTATACCTTTCCTACGTGAGTAAAATTCACGTGGGGAATGTATGGTCTTGTCTATATTTATTTTGGAATCTTAAAACTAAATTAATGGTTTATTAGATTGTCTAATCTATACACGAACTTTGACTTGATAAGATAAAATAAAATACATTTGGCATAATAGAAACTGTCCTATTAAGGTAAATCTATTTTAATACTCTGTTATGCCTCATGATGTTATTTTTGGGACGTAGACCTCCTATCTAAGAGGGTAAATGGACTATACCGGTTGTGAGAAAGAGTTCCCTTGACTCTGGAATGCAAAGAACTGAAACAGAACCAATCTGTATAGGTTTTTAATCTATCAGTAATTTGACCCTCATATGATTGTGGACATGAAATGAGGTGTGGTGAAGACTACGTTGGCAAAACACTAAATTTACCCGAGCAAAAGAGAGGGATAGACCGACCGCCTTTAACTCCGTGGTCTAACATCGAGAGGGACCTCAAAAAAGCCCAAATCGAACAACCGAGGACAGACTGTCTTGGCGAGACCCGACCCTAGATAAATGAAGCAGGGACAGAGAACAAAGAAGAAGATTCTTATCAGGATTGTTCTAGGCCCTTTAATCGTATAGTTCATTTTTTAATCCTAGACTACGATTTGACAACTCAACTTAAAATGTCAAACTACAGAAAATTGGGAACATATTTCTAGAGTGTGACATTCTGAGTTGTCAAATCGTGGTCTAGAATTAAAAAACGAACTATAGTTACCGGATCGTTAGAGATGATCGACGAAAATATAGACCTCATTATATCTCTTGACCTGAAACGATAATGTTGAAGGTGACTTTAAATATCACCAGTAATTTTCCCCACTTTTCTAGAAAATACAATGTGATGCCATATGACGTAAAACGTTATCATTCACGCAGACATTTTCTATACGTTTAACCTTTTGAACCGTAAACGCACGTGCTTCCATTGATAGGAAATTATAACGAGACACGTGTTTTTTTCATAAGGCCAATGTCCTAGCCCTCTATCTCAATGACAAAAAATCATCAACGATAACAATTTAAGTCGTTTAAAAATTCGATTTTGGAATTCAATATATTACTTAAACAATGATTACAAATAGTTCTTTTGTTTTTGTTGTACTTTGATCTTTTGTATGTCAAAGTTGAGTTTTATCTAAGTGACATTTATTGTTTGGATTTCATTTCCTTTGTTATTTATGCAAATAAACAGGTGGAGACACAAATTAAATATTGTGTAATTTTATCGTACTTATAATCTTTAAAAAATATACATATGGGACCTATTCATGACAAAAAAAGGAGGAACTACTTATAAGAAGTTTTTATCCAACCTTAGTGGTTGGATGTTTTTATGCTACTTAGAGATAATTCAAAAAGTAGGTGGAATCATTGATAGTGTGATTTGTTTTTGTTGCGCTTTGATCTTTTGTATGTCAAAGTGGAGTTTTATCTAAGTGACATTTATTGTTTAGATTTCATTTCCTTTGTTATTTACGAAAACAAACAGGTGGAGACGCAAACAAAATATTCTGTAATTATAATGTACTTTAAACGATTAAAAATTATATATCTTTTAAAAAATATAAAAAGAAGATAATGGACTAAAGTTGCCTTTATGAATAGTTTACCTAGAAAATTAAAACAGAGGTTATTCGAAAAGTAGATGGAATATTTGATAGTGTGATTATCATGTGGTTGTGTGTGTGCGATTGAAAATGACTTTTTGAATTATTTTATGGTCGCATAATTTAATTTTGGAATTTATTGTTTCATGCATGAGGGGTTTACTTAAGTAATTGTTACTCTGAAATTTATTTTTACATCTATGTGTTCTGATTTTATTTTATTTGATGTAAACTAGTGCTTGATTGCAATCCCATCTGATAGTATGCAGTGATACAATCGCTGATGGTGAGGCGCACTAGTTTCTTAAGAGCCTATATTTCACTTTAGCCTTCAAGACGCGTACGTTATAATCGGATGGAAAGACCGTAGCAGGTCGTATGTAGTACAATTTATTGTAAATTTAATTTAATAAATAATTGTTTTCAGACTTAAATGAAAGTGTTGGAGTAGGTACATGTTACTGACCAGCAAGAAGACTATGATGGTGACCTAAAAATAATTGTTTCACACAAAACTTCTACTTGAAGTCTTCTCAACCTTAGTTCAGTCTTCGTCATAATTCTTTGATTTGATTTTTTTTTCATGGTATGTATTAGTTTATATTATTAGCTTATAAACGTATTCTATTATTATAAGTAACTTATTTTAATGATATTACATTCTATTATAAATATCTGGTATTTATTTATTGGCACATCAACCAGTGTTGTCTTTTTTAACCCAATGGTAGAGGATGCCTTGTTGCATTAAGACCGCCTATGTATCACATGAAGATTAAAAAAATAAATAAGTAAAACTTACTTGGAAGGCCAATGTGTTGAAGAGCGTAAGTAGAAGTCTGAGTGGCAGGCGAGCTTTGTATGACTTGTGAGCCCATAGTCTGTGCGCACCGGCGGTGATGCCCAGGCCTGAGCATATGTACAAGAACACAGCTGGAAACAAAAAAAAACGAATATTAACCTTATGAATACTGTAATTAGACACATAATAGAAAGACAACAATTGCACGAACGCCGGCGTTGGCTTGGGGCTCAAGAGTTTAATCTTTTCAATACTGTAATTTTGTGACATAATAGAAAGACAACTGGGGGCTTAGACAAAGTCACATTCTCACTAACGATAACGAAATTCGAAACTCCAAATGTATGGAACTGACATATGCCTTCGAACAGTCACGTGGTCAAACGTTTTCGATTCGCTAATTGTTATTAGTTGTTTATACGTCAAATTGGACGTTTTAATTCGATAACCATAGCCAAGAAGTTGTTATTTTATCGAACCAACACTTCGACTTAACGATATGTTAGTCGATGTCACTTTGTCTATCATTTTGTGGTCGACATCGTTAAGGCGAAATCGAACTTAGTAATGGATTCGACACGGAGCGATTGCCACTTGTCTAGGGCCCCAGGTGTGTGAAAGCTTGCGTTCGCTTAGGTCTCAAGAGTTCAAACAACGTACATATAATTAAAATCATATCTAGATAGACAATATTCTCCACTTCACAGATTGCTTACTAACTAAATACCGTTCTTTGAAATCACTATTCTATTCTGCTTAAATTTTCACGTCTTAACTTATTCAAAACTAGCTTTTGTCCGCGGCTTCGCCTGCGCACATAAAATATAGCCTATGTCACTCAGGAGTAAAGCAGCTTTCTATTGTTGCTAATTTTTTTCCAATCGGACCAGTAGTTCCAGAGATTACTTCCTACAAACAAAAAAATTAAAAAACAAACAAAGAGGTAATCTTTATTATATTAGTGTAGATGTAGAAGACGATATTTGATGTACAATATTGTAAGAGAACTATATAATTAATTACATGAATTTGTTTCTCTGAAACTGTTTATATTTGTTTAAGATTTCCATTAGGACGAAATTCGTATAAAATTGACACGAGTACGACTGTATTCATAGTATGATTCAAATTAGACTACCGAATTTCGATCACGGTAGCCAATCTCTCCGGAGATTAACCAAGGACACAGGAAATAATGTAGAGCACTGGTGTATAACAGGCGCTCTGTTTCTTTAGATATTTGTATACCTAGATCCATTAGATAAGGCTCTGATGTGACCGAGAAGGTAGATAGAGATCGAGTTCAGAAACCTTAGTTTCTTACTTATTTACCGTGCTTTTAGAAGTATGGAGTATCATATCACTGATTTAAAACTCCGGGCTAACACAGTTTAAATGGAAAAACCCAATAACATTTTTGTCCAACCCGGGAATCGAACCCTGACTACCCGACTGCCAAACATCATAGTCCTGATAATTTGACAGTCAGGTTTGCAGCCAATGACGCAGTTGATACTCGTAAAGTTGTAATATCATGAAACTATTTCAATAAATGTACTTTTGATTTAAAAAATTAAAATACGTATTTTTTTTAATTATATCTACCAACTTCCAAGTACCTATTTTGTGATTCTCTTATTTCAAAGTAAAACAAGTCTTTACTGACTGCACACGTTGATGACGTATTTAGCCAAGCAAGTTTTTAATTTTCTTAGTCCTTGACGTCAGAAAGTTCTATTTTGAAAAGGAGTTTGTTCCAGGTACCGGTTTACACGAGAAATAAAATGAAAATATAGAGAATATAATTTACAAATAAATGCGATCCCAAGTTCTTCTATAATTGGCTTAAGATTGAATTTAAAAAAAAGAGAAGCATTCCACCAGGAGCCGGTCAATAAACAATTTGCTTGAATGTGGTATCACATTACAATATTTTGAGGTAGAAATGAAAAATTTTAAATTGTTTGACTTCTCAAAACAAATAAATAAGTTGTAAGCAACTTACCAAATGCACACGTCGTCCACATTGCTTTAGTTAGGAATAAATAGGCACCATAGACACCTCCTATGTGAAGCATTCCCATGAGGATGACATTTCTCCATACTATCTTCCACACTCTTTTTTCGGCCGAAGGTGGTACGATGACTGGGGCTTCTGTGTCGTCGTTCACAGCATCTGTTTCGTAGAGGACCCAGGAGCCACCAGTTTGCCCTTGAGGAGGCATTTTGTCTGCAAAGAAAAATAATCCATAAGAAAAGTAATTCTGAAGATAAACCTGCTTTAATAGTCTGCTGATGTTCCTTTCTTTTAACCTTTCGTGTAATTACGGCATACGAGAGGTTAAGAATCACAATAATGTTAGGGTAAGTAACTATTTATATATTGAAACATCGTGAGGAAACCGGCATGTCCTAGAACCAAAAATTCGAAGACATGTGACATCCACCAATCCGCACTGGGCCCGCGTGGTGGATTACGGCCCATTCCCTCTCCTAGAGAGGAGGCCTGTGTCCCAGCAGTGGGAACAGTAAAAGGCTGATGATGATGATGAAGTAACTATTTCAAAACCAATACAACTATATGTCAGCGCGCACTGGTCTTGCGCGTCTGAAGGAGTGGTCAGCATTCCACAGGGTCCCTGCAGAAGGCTCGAAGCCGACTGGGGCCAAAGGTTCGCGTCTGAAAGGAAGGCTTTGGCCCTGGTATAAAGGCAATGTAGAAACGGGGCAGGAAGGGTCTGACACTATTTGCCACTCCACCCAAGGGGTTGGGGTTTGTTATGATGATTTTATACCATATATATACATATAGTGATACCCACCATAAAAAAAAAAATTACGATCGAATGGACATTACAGTACTGTGACTCTTACCTGTCATTTTAGCGGATAGTGGAATAACAAATAATAATAAACATTAAATCGATAACTCTAATTAACTGCTAACTAGACCACAGGCCACAAAATGTTACAATATCACATATGATACACAAATATTTGTTTATCGATGCTTCCACAGCAAATTCGAATCAGTTAATGAAAGTGCGCCATATTTATGCTAAAATTCTGGTTCATTATCTTTTAATACATATCGGTAATCTTTATCTACGATAAGATTTTGGTACTTTAATTTTAGCCTGTCGCGATATTTTAAATAGTGCACGTACTAAGTCGAAACTTTAAAGGAATGAAAGTTTGGAAGTTACTACCAAGATTCGATACTGGGATTCAAAAGATCCGTGAAAGATAAAACTGTGCCAAATCCGAGAAGTGAAGTTGGTAATATAATGCGGGCTACACAAGTTTCAGCTTTTATTCTTTAGTTAACTTACGTAGTTTATGCGGATTAGGTAGAATGTATAGAGCACTACTTAAGACGTCTGGCCGGGATGGGGAAACTTTGTCAAGTGCACTGGTTGCATAGCGTCGGGTGTATTTATTGATCTCGGAATCAGATGCGATTGAAACTTATCTATCACGTTTCAAAACAAAATAACTGACCATAACGTTTGAATTAGTCACGTTTAGCATTAATTAACATAAGGGGCAAACTATCCCCAAGTTATCAATTTATGACGTCTTGTTTTATCGTCATAATATGATCTGGAAATAAATTAAGAGACGCAGCGCATTTTACGATACAAATATATGGGGCTATCACCAAACGTGCATCTACCTACTTATCATTAAAATCAATGTCCAGGGTGCATCCTCTGAGTCACTTGATGTGTCTCGTATGTATTGAAAGATTAAAGTCATTGTATGATACACAGAAACGTATTAAGAATGATTAGATCAATACATATATGTGATTGAACCCCGACACTGTGTTTACGTTTTATTCTTGGATGTCTAAAATGTAATTTGTGGAGATAAAAAACTTGTTTTTGATCTTTTTATTTTTGACTGCATTACAATTACTTTTTGCGTTTGACAGTAGAACTGCTTGCTATTTGTGCAGCCAAATAGAATACTTATTATATTTTTTATTTACGTAGGTACCTAGTTGTAAATTTGGACGTAAAGAATTAATACATTGACACCACTGCATGGTTCTCATATGATTTGATCGTTACATGTTTACTTTGTAGTAGACTTTAAAAGACTTTCCTTCTACAGCAGAACAGAACGTCGAAGTTTAAACTGACAAAAAGTAAAAAAATTACGTGCATAAGTGTTCTTTTAAAACCTATTTATTACAAAAAAATATCAATTATAATTTACCAGGGCCAGCATGGTTTTTTAAAGGTGGTAATTTTAGTTATATAGAGCATATTACAAAGAGCAGTAGTTATACTGCTCTCGCTCTGGGCGGAGCAGGAGGGCGGACTAAAACCACAACTGGGTTAGTTGTTCTTTGCACTCTAGGACTACGGATTTTCTTTTTTGAAATTCCTCACGGTCCTAGCTAGAGGGCATTGGTCCTGCTAAGACTACGTTTTGCTCTTTGAGGATCACGTGGATCAATACGCACTGTTGAACACTTGGCTCGGCCCGGTTATTTACCGGACGGTGAGAGTGTTTTTTTTATGGTAGGTGAAAATCATCAAATGACGAAACCCGCTCTTGGGCGGAGCGGGAGACCAGTGTCAGACTCTTACTGACTAAAAAACCTACCCCGTACCTTCCTTGCCTTATTCCTAGAGTTGAGGTAACAGTTTGCACCACCCTAGGCTCCAGGAGGACCGGACGGTGAGAGTGTGGATAGTATTCGAGGATGGAGTCTTGGCGACTGGGACATGATTATGTTCATTCCCTCACACTTCGCTAGCAATACGGCTTCGCAGTAGGAGATTACCGCTTGCCATTCTAGACATTGACAGACCATAGAGAGGTCGCTGACGCCGATTGTCTAAACGAGGACTTGGCTAGGACTGCGGATCGTTCGAAACTATTACCGTGTTCTTTGTGTTGATGTACACCTTCAATCAAATCAGTGAAATTTGGAAATTCACTTAATAATTTCCGACGCAAACAAAAAATATGATATGATTATGATCTCGTAATCATTACTTAGTATAAAACAAAGTCGCTTCTTCCCTATGTATGCTAATATCTTTAAAAATACGCAACGGATTTTGATGCGGTTTTTTTTAATAGATAGAGTGATTCAAGAGGAAGGTTTATGTCTATAATATATGCATAATATCTTTAATATCAGTACCTGTGCGAAGCTGGAGCGGGTCGCTAGTTGTAAATAAAAACCAAACTAACTATAGTATAAGTTTTGTAAGTTCCATAAGACTAAAAGAAAAAGTTTTATTTCATCCAATTTCTATAAAATCCCAGACAGACATTATTATTTATTACCTACATTATTTTTTGCTCACCTCACAATGAGCGCGAAAGAAACATTTATAAAAACATGTGTACACGCGGTCTTATCGCACAGGGCAATTTCTTAGCGACAACCTTTGGACGGACGGACGAAAGGAGATAGATTTAGGGCTGTCAGTATACAAAATAAAAAAATAATATTAATTAGACATGTGGCATATTATGTATTTCTATTAAAAATAGAATACATGATTGGCTAGTTGTCCAACAGTGGGAACGTTATAAGGTCAGCCTTATAACGTTCCCACTGTTGGACACTGTTGTTGTTGTTATTCTTTAGCATAGTGTCAGCACTATGCTATAGAATACTTATAATAAAAGCATAATCAGTCTTGTAAAGTTCTATCTGCAGGAAATCAGGTCTTTGAATTTTGGTTCGAGCACATTCACCGTTTTGATGTTGTGAATTTGACGATGTTTGGTTATGAAATTAATTTGGACCCAAGACCTATAAATGACTTGCTTTATTAAAAACTAGCTTTTGTGTGCGGCTTCGCCCGCGTATATAAAATATAGCCTATGTCACTCAGGGGTAAAGCAGCTTTCTATTGTTGCTATTTTTTTGCAATCAGACCAGTAGTTCCAGAGATTACCTCCTACAAACAAAAAACAAACTTTACCTCTTTATTATATTAGTGTAGATGAAGCTGAGGCTGATTCTACAAAAAGCTCATGTAGGTATATTTCTATGTACCTTATATGAATTCACAATAGTTTTTAGGGTTTCGTATCTTATTGTTACCATTTTGTTGTCCATCTGTCTGCCTGTATGAGTATTCGTTTTTTTATTTTGGTAACGCGTGGAGGTACTGTGTTGAAGATAAAACCGTGTAGTCATTTACGATACGGAGGTATCGTTCGAACTGGTCTGCGTTCCCTTGAAACAGCCAAAAAATCACATATCTTAAGTTAACATAAAAAAGACAGTCGTTTATGCCACAAAAGTATCGCCTAATCCCGTATATTTTGTCATTCTCAAGGGACACCTAAAATTCATAGGGTACTTCCCGTTGACCTAGTATCCTGAAACTGGCATGAAACCAAGTCTCGTAGTACAAGAACATGAAAAAATCTCAAAACTGATTCTACAAAAAGCTCATGTAGGTATATTTCTATGTACCTTATATGAATTCACAATAGTTTTTAGGGTTTCGTATCTTATTGTTACCATTTTGTGTCTAACTTTTACGTCTCAAAAAATAAAAATTCTACTTCAGGGCACAAATGCGACTCGCACTTGTCCATTTTTTTAAAAAGCATGTAGGTATGTAGATATAATTAATCGCCTACGTAACGAAAGAGACAAAATAAACAATTGACACTAATCTACACGCAATAGTGATAAAATCACTCAATAACAATGATTTTTAATTATTATCGGTTAGATAAATTTAGTACACGTGCAAAGAATCATTAGCCGTATATTTAATTGTTTTAATATATCTAGAAAAATATTGGAAGTTGCAAGAAGAAAATAAGAAAAATCAATTGAAAGGTAAAGAGTAAAAAGAGAAGAAGAGAGAAAAAGAGAGAAGAGAGAAAAGAGATTTCAATTAGACTCACATTAATTTGTTTTCTGTACAGCTAGGAAGTGGATTCTCCTGCAGGAGTTTTTGTCTGATTGCACCACACGGGCATCTCGCAATATCCACAAAATATGCCACTAACTGGGTAAAATATGCCAAAGCTAAAAGCTTAAAGCTAGCAGACGCGTGCAACAGTTACTTATGGTCAGTGGGCGCTATTAGGATTCTGTACCCAAAAATAAAATAGCCTAGGTCCGTCTGTCTGTCCTTTAGTGGTCCGTGTGCAACCAGGCTTTAAGACTAGAGTGTACAGGTTACCTACTTATTGGCAAACTTTTTCCATCGTGGACTACATCATCGCTTGCCAAGTAATCATGCAGGAGCCTATCAATAATTATTTAATGAAATGAAACAGTTGTTTGCATCTGCAAATCTTTATAAAAGTATAAACACGAGCTACTTCTTTATTCTAGAAAACTAGTTAATACTTTGCTTTTTGGGCAAAAACGCGAGGTCAACTAGTTTCGCAATAAAAGTGACCGCATCCATTATTTCGCATCCATTATTTTTCATGTTAAACTTCCGAAGAATGCAAAAGCGCTGAAAATGGCTCCGGTGGCGTCAGATGCATTTTATTTTAACACGTCATCCTACTGAAAGTTAACCCTCACTTTGTAAATTTAAAGCAAATTCAGCATTTAATTTTCATGTTAAAGGCACTCGGTACTTTAAGCACAAAATTGTCTACTACAAAAAATCAAACGCTTCATTTATTTTAATTATTTAGCTCCAAGTTATTCAAACGCTTAAATATTTTCTATACAAGTTTATAAAACAGGAGCTGTCCCCCACGGTTTCTCCCGAATCTTTGTTTACTGCCCTTTCTAGATAAAAATGCTATCTTACACAGCAAGATATTTTTAAATCGGACCATGAGTTCCTGAGATTAGCGCCTTCAACCAAAAAATAAACTTTTCAGCTTAATAATATTAGTATCTATGATTAGTATAGATTTGAACCAGAAAATCAGGAACATTATCTTTTTTATCTAACTATACAATTTTTAATACTTTATTAAATAATAATAAAAAAAACATTATCAAATTTTATTGTAGGTACGTTTTTACACGAATATTTAACGTTAATTTTGGTTTGAGATACTCGTGTATCAACTAAAACTTACCTACCTAAATCTCATGAGATCTGTCACGCCACTTTCCCCACCCACCCTCTGGATTGCAAGGCTAGCGAAAAACGCTGGGAAGAATAACAGAGCTAGTTGAAAGTGATGCAGACGAGGCTATTTATACAGGTTGGGTGCAAACCTACGTATGCAAATACTTATTGAATGTTCGTAGCTACAGGGGAATTGAAAACATCTGAAGAGGGTCTCTTCTAAATTTTATTGGAATAGACTGTAACCTTTTTTTTTGCATTTTTGTTTTTACTAGATACTGAATGTAAGTAAAATTACCCTTTTTGAGGTGGTTTTTATGGTGGGAAAAATTATCCAATGACAAATCCCTTCCTTGGGCGGAGTGTCAGACTCTTGCTGACTACACAAGGATGTCACATGTCTTCGAATTTTTGGTTCTAGGACATGCCGGTTTCCTCACAATGTTTTCCTTCACCGACCTATATAAATTTTAATGTGTATTTGCTTAATCTGTTGCGATTTGCCATTATCATCGAAATTCGGTCAGAAGGATTATAATAAGTAACTAAGTACATAAGAAGGTTTTAGGAATTTTTCCACTCTTTAATCGCCTCAAAGAGTTGTAAGCAAACTGTAGGGACCCTAGAAAAGGGTCTAAGTCAACTGGGGGCAAGAATTCGCGTCTGAATCTGGGCTCTGGCCCTGGTATAAAGGCAACGTAGGAACAGAGTGAGACATTATTGGACAACCACAATAAAAAAATGCATATAGCATTTTTACTGGGTCCATTCTCCACCATTTCCTTCAAACGGTGCGAAATATCAACTGTGTAACTACCTCATGTTCGTTTATCAATGGGAATTACTAAAATTACACAATTGTTTGCCATTAGATGCTGTTTCACGGATACATGATGATCGTGAATCATTTTACCCATTACTCACGATTATCTAAGTGGAAATAATTAGGTATTTTTCTACATACTCGTACGCCTGCTGATTTTTATTGAAGACAGAATTTTGCAATATGGAGATTCGTACTTTTATTAATGATTTTGTGGCTTTCGTTTTTCTACACTACATTATTTACAGAATAGTTTCTAAATTGCATTGTACTCTGAAATAAATTATTGAATATACATACACTGCTAAATTTTGATCGTTTTAATCCTGTAGAGGATCAATTTGGTACATGAAACACTATAAATTTGAAAAGATAAAATTAAAAAATGATTTACTTTTTTTTACCCTCGAATTAATTTACGCATATACGAATTTAATTCCTTTAAGTAAACGTCAGCTGAGTGAGTCGAATTACCTGTAGGTAGTTATCCAAAAACTTTACTTTCAACTATGTCAACGACCACGGGACCGTTAATAAGCAAGCTAGCTTTGTCATAGGAGTTAGAACTACATGGAGCCTGCAGACAAAACAGCACCTCTTCTGCTTAACAGCTGTCCAGTGCTTGCTTGATAATATAAGGTACTTGTGTTCTCATAATACTTTATTATGAGACCACAAGTACCCTCCGCGAAATTATCAGTTAAATCAACATGCTTTTAGCCTTAGTTGAGGAGCTGGGGAAGATCGAATAACAAATTTGTCCCACCCGTACGAAAAATACGCGCGCTGCGAAATGCAGCCCGAAATACAAATACAAAGACATACGTCGTTGTTATTCAATAGTCACTAAAACAAAACAAAGAATAGTGAACATCTTCGAATGGTTGTTGTTACTTCAGAGTTACAGAGCCGCGGAACTAGGAGTTTCAGACTGCCAGTGTTTCAGTTTAATGTTTCACTTAAAAACTTACTCGATACTCGAAGTTTTGTCTGGACCACCTTACTTTTAAAGTTTGGATTGGCAAAAATTTTAAAAATGTATAATAAAAAAATAATTTTATAAAACTAGACTTATTGACAAGTTTTTTCTCCTCGTCCACGGTAACTTTTTGTAGTCATGCTGTTGCGTGTTTTGTAAGTGCGCTTGTAACGCGCACTAAACGAGATGCCAACGCATTCTGTCAAATCTATCCAAAGGTTGTCTTTAAAAAATCGCTTTTAGCGATAAGACCGCCGATTGTAACACCGTAGTAATTTTAAGTATCCTAATGTACAAAGTTTTGTTTATGGTGTACCTACAATAAAGAGTATATCTATCACTACTAACGCGGTACGACACTGTCTCTACATGAACAGTAAGACTCATTCTCTATTGTCAGTAGATAGAAAGGTAGATTGCAGCATGTATTGCAGTAAACCCTGTTAAGCCCTAAGCTCGACATCCAATCAAATCAAACATGAAGGCGCGTTTACACTTATACTGTTAGTGAAACTAATAATATGAAATAGGTGGCTCGAAAATAACACGAGTTGGCAGTTTATTCAGTCAAGGATAATAGGAATCTAGGAATACTATGCCCGCACTAGAGTGAAGAAAAGATGGTTGATATTAAGTAATCGGTATAGATATTCTTACAATAATAAGAATATATTATACATATATATTCTTCGATATTGCTTCCTGGACGAAGCAGATCACAGAAGAATGTATAATTAATCAACCTATTAATATTTCAACTGAAGGTCGAATGAAAGTTAAGTCATCATCATTTCAGCAGAAAGACGTCCACTGTTGGATATAGACCTCCCGAAAGCGTCGCCACAACTATTAATATCCTGTTCTTCTTGCATACATCGGATTCCAGTAACCTTCACCAGGTCATCGGTCCATCTTGTGGGAGACCTTCCAACGCTACGTCTTCCGGTACGCGGTCAACACTCCAGAATGAGTGCTGTCCATTGCCACTTAAGTCTCTCTTTGTGCTATATCGGCGTTCCTTGGTTCTCTTGCGGATATCTTCATTTCTTATTAGATCACGCAAGGATACTTCGATCACTGAGGATCACTGTAAGCAACTACATCTCGGAGCCATTGTCATCACTGGCAACATACACTGGTCATAGACTTTAGTCTTGAGATTCAGAATAATGTACCTAATGTAAATAATGAAACTAATGAAAGTAGTCATCGAGAGATTATATTTTACCAGCGACAATTACGATTGTCAAAGTTTCTAAATGTTTTGAATTCATGGCAAAACATTTTTAAGTGCGTTCCGTGTCGTAACGATATTGATATTAGCGAACACAGCGATAATAGCCGTTCCGATTAACTTATCGTTTTATGTCGATGACCACTCGTAACGGATTTGACATTTTTTTAAATGTCTAATCAAGATGAACCAAATAGCTATCGGATATGAATAAATTTGAAAAAAGAAACTATTTTTTTTTATCCGTAATAGGGAAATGAACTTTAATACTTTTATAAGCCAGTACAATAATATAATCATTTTCAACAAAAATAAACCAAAAACAAATGTGATAATGTCACTTTTTACAGGATAAAAGATGATATAAGATGATAGAAGCAAGATGGTGTCAATAATGACGTTATTCAAAATGTCAAAAAATCATTGACATCGATGATCGAGCGATATTGACGATATTCAGAACTCTCATTTCGATATGCGTGTTCATATTATGGATTTTGGATTTTTTTATACTCTAAATCTCTCAACGTTATCATTTTGATTAGTCTCATAAGTCGAAATTGCTATACCAATGACGAGCCCCATATAAAATTAAATTGATTGATCGTTGATATTCAACTATAGTTTTGGTCGGTCAGTAGAAAGACAGCGTAGTTGCTATTAGTGTGAACGAGCCTACAAACCTCGTCTTATATGTCTCTACAACATTGTTTAGGCAAACATAATAACAGCAAAGTCTAAAATAATTCGAGACATAAGCAGCTTTAACTGTCACAATCTCGAAGACAGCCGACCTTGTGGACAATACAGAAATAAAATATTACGTGTAGTATTACTTAAAATACTTAACAATCACGTGCAACATGATGTCGTTTATCTTTTTTTGGGAAGGGAACCGTGTCTTAAAATGTAGGCTTTACTTAGCTCTGGTGCAATTGCATTTTTTTTTTGTTATTCAGTCAAGCTGATTTGTATGTAAAATGGCATCGCATGGCGTGTATTTTTTTTTAATTAACGCAATAAACTAGATATTTACTGCGATCCCACCTGATGGTAAGCAGTGATGCAATCATTGATGGTAAGGCGCACTAGTTTCATCATCATCATCATTTCAGCCGAAAGACGTCCACTGCTGGACAAGTGCCGCCACAAAGACCGGTTCTGTGCATCTTACATCCATCGGCTTCCAGCAACCCTGACCAGGTCATCAGTCCAACTAGCACTAGTTTATTAAGAGCTTATTCACTATCTGTATTAAGTTTAATGTAGTTCTACTAGTCTAGTTTCTATATAAAATGTATGGAGACCGACGCGCACAGATCAGCGTGTTAGGCACACGTGTAAGCAGTGTAGTTCTATCTTTATTGTTTTGCTCAAATTTGGAGAATCTTAAAGAGAAATAAAATTATTATTTATTAATGTTATTTATCTACTTACCATTAAATTCGTAGTGGTAATGGAAAATGTAATATCAGATGCATTGTATTAGATGGTTAGCATTTTTGTCGAAGTGTTTTCGGTGTACCTATTACATTTTTTGCGCGGACAGATTGCACAAAATAATATATGTTATAAATTGTTGAATTTTCTGACTGCAATCTATAATTATTTATAATTATGTCCATTTTTAAGTGCTTAGTTTGCCAAGCTCGTTTTCATATCCTTTTCTCACATACGAAAGGATTTTTGTATTTGTAATGTCTGTATTATATAGGGGATACCGAGCTGACTAAATTTTTGTCGTAAGAAGCAGGTTTGATGAATAATATATGATTTTAAACTTCGTTCAACTAGACTCGGATTTTCTGCAGTCTCCATTTCCTGATTGCTAAAACGTAGGGGTTCAAAAGTCAAGAATGAATGGGTTACTTCTAGGCAAGCGTGCTCCATCTTCGACCACATCATCGCTTACCATCAAATGAGAAAACAGTCAAGCGCGAGCCTATCTACACTAATATAATAAAGAGGTAAAGTTTGTTTTTTTGTTTGTAGGAGGTAATCTCTGGCACTACTGGACTGATTGGAAAAATGTTTGCAATAATAGAAAGCTGCTTTACTTCTGAGTGTCATAAGCTATATTTTATGTACGCGAGCAAAGCCGGTGACAAAAACTAGTCAATAATAAAAAAATAAATGAAGATCAAAACGAAATCGTTTTTACAACATGTTATCGTACATTCGTGACGAAAAATAACTAAATGTTAAAACAAAATCAACTAATAAACAGATAACCGTTAAACTAGTCATAACATCACACTTCAGCATGTTATTTCAAAATATTAATACTTCATTTGAGCTTGTTATGTGTTATAACAAGGTAGATATCGTATATCTAATGATACAAACGCAACCGTTACATATCCACTTCATATGAAAAAAATAGATACGGCTATTTGGTACGTCACTTTTCACATCTACACTAATATAATAAAGAGGTAAAGTTTGTTTTTTTGTTTTTTTGTTTGTAGGGGGTAATCTCTGGAACTACTGGTCCGATTGGAAAAATTTTAGCAACAATAGAAAGCTGCTTTACTCCTGAGTGACATAGGCTATATTTTATGTACGCGGGCGAAGCCGCGGGCAAAAGCTAGTAATTCAATAAGATGTCACTGATAGCAGATTTTATTTTTATTTTTAAGCAACGAGTAGGTAGTTATATCTCTTCCTTGTTTTTTTCTTAGTTTTTAAGTAACGAGTATTTGTATCCCTTCCTTTCCGCGAAACTAAACCCGAGCCCTTTACTCTTTTTTGAGATGGAAAGTCATCTACACTAATATAATAAAGAGATAAAGTTTGTTTTTTTGTTTGTAGGGGGTAATCTCTGGAACTACTGGTCCGATTGGAAAAGTTTTAGCAACAATAGAAAGCTGCTTTACTCCTGAGTGACATAGGCTATATTTTATGTACGCGGGCGAAGCTGCGGGCTAAAGCTAGTTAAAACTAAAATAACTTTTCTTGCTCTCGTGGAGCGAGAGAACCAGTGTTCGACTGTTACTAACTCTTACCTTCTATTACTTGTCTATGCTCCTCCAACTACCCTTTGCTTTGCTTTTTTTACTAGCTTTAAGTTTGCGTCATTACGCGTAAATAAACTGTTTTTCTTTCTTTCTTTGCATTTCACGGTCAATGTAATTTTTGGTAACTGTTTTAATAATCCCGCAGCCTTATTTGGTGACTTAATTTTATTTTTGTATTACATATAAATATACGATTACTTGGGTGCATATGGGGCCCCACCACGATCTTCGGGGCCCAAGTCAACCTCCCCTGCAAGTTGGGGCACCTGCCGAACAGCAGATGAGGCTCTGGCGCTGGCTTTCCCTTTTAGGGTTGGGAGGTCAGACGGCAGTCGCTCCTGTAAAGGCCACAAATAGCCACTAAAAATGGTCAAGTTTAGAAAGAATGTTGCCACGGATAGGGCGCCGCCGCAAAACGGCGCGCAGGAGATTCGCCCGACTCCTGTGGCAAGTGGGCAAGGGCTACCGTGTATGGGGCGAACACGGCCAAAGACGCGAGCCCCAACCCGGAAAATCCGCTTCGCCAGCCTCAACATTGGCACGCTGACCGGACGCGCGAGAGAGTTAGCCGATGTACTTCTCAGGCGAAAGGTGGCCGTGGCATTCCTGCAGGAGACTCGGTGGAAAGGCCGCAGGTCCCGGCTCATCGGGAATGGCTACAAGCTGATCTACACGGGTGCAGCCGGTGGGGAGAACGGGGTGGCCGTTGTACTCTCCGAGGAGTTTCAAGACGCAGTCCTGGAGGTGAAACGCTACAGTGATCGGCTTATGGTCGTAGGTGTGCTTATTGACGGGGTTGTAACCCACTTGATAAGTGCCTACGCACCTCAGGTCGGTTGCAGCGACACTGAAAAGGCTGCGTTCTGGGATCAACTCGGTGGGGTGCTTCGTGGCATCCCGTTGTCACAGGGAATCGTCTTGGGTGGTGATCTGAACGGTCATGTGGGTGACAGGTGCAAGGAGTTTGAGCATGTTCACGGTGGCTTTGGATACGGTAGCCGTAACGCGGAGGGGGAGAATATCCTCCAAACGTGTGCGGCTGCCGGCCTTGCCATCGTGAACACGTTCTTCAAAAAGAAGCCCGAACACCTGATTACCTACAAGAGCGGGAGGTACGCTACCCAAATCGATTTCTTACTCACACGGAGGCACCACATCAGTAAGGTGGCCAACTGCAAGGTCATACCCGGCGAGAGTCTCACTGCTCAACACCGTCTCCTTGTCATGGACTTGCGCGTCAAGCCTAAGGTCAAGTTTGTTGAGCGCCAACAACGCCGAATACGGTGGTGGCGACTGGATGAAGCCACGTCCCAGTCGTTCGCGTCGGCCATCGGCGATAAGTGCGACGGAACCGATGGCGAACCGGTGCAAAGCCACTGGGACAGGATTCAGGTTGCCATCACTAAAGCGGCAAAGTCGGTGCTCGGCTTGTCCAGGGGCGGCCGCAAGTGTGACAAGGAGACTTGGTGGTGGGATGACACAGTCCAGAGGGAGATCAGAGAGAAGAAAGCTCTCTTCAAAACGTGGCAAGCTTCCAAATCTCCCGAAGACCGCGACGCATACAGAGCTGCTAAACGTGCCGCCAAGAGGGCCGTAGCCAGAGCCAGACGAGACCACTTACAGCCACTTTATGATAAGTTGGAATCGTCTGAGGGGCAAAAGCTCATTTATAAGTTGGCACGTTCCAGGGTCAAAGCGGCACTGGATATCACTAAGTGCCGCTGTGTAAGAGACCCTGACGGCAATCTGTTATGCGAGGACCTCGCGGTGAAGGAGAGATGGCGCTCGTACTTCCACGAGCTGCTGAACAAGCAGCACAAAGAGGTGCTGTCTCCGGTTCTCCCTCCAAATCAGGGACTTGTGCCCCCGGTTACGCCTGAAGAAGTGCATGTGGCTCTTCGCCGCATGAAGAACCGGAAAGCTGTCGGTGCCGACGGAGTCCCCATTGAAGCCTGGAAGGCGATGGGACCTCGTGGTGTGGGCATCTTAACCCACCTATTTAACCGCATGCTCCTCACCGGAAAGATCCCGAGTCAATGGAGACTGAGTATTATCACTCCAGTCTTCAAAGGCAAGGGATCGGTGCAGGAGTGTGGCGACTACCGTGGGATTAAGGTTATGTCCCACACCATGAAGCTCTTCGAGCGGGTGATTGACTCTCGGATCCGGCAGGAGTGCACCGTCTCGGGATGTCAATATGGGTTTCGACCAGGCCATGGCGCCATGGACCCCATCTTTGCCCTAAGGGTTACCATGGAAGGATACAGATCGAAGAATACGCCTCTGCACCTCTTGTTCCTAGACATGCAGAAGGCCTTCGACTGTGTCCCCCGTGATGTGATCTGGTGGGCGCTGAGATCCAAAGGAGTGCCCGAGACCTATGTTGACATCATCCGAGATATGTACCGAGACTCCGGTTCTGTGGTTCGGACCGCTGTTGGCGATACGAAACCCTTCCCCATCACCGTCGGAGTTCACCAGGGCTCTGTCCTTAGTCCGTTTCTGTTCAGCGTGGTGCTGGACGTGCTGTCCTCCACCATCAGGGACTTACATGAGCAGCCGCCGTGGCTGCTCATGTATGCAGACGACATCGCGCTGGCGGACTCGGACAGTGGGCGCTTGGTTCGACGTGTGGCAGCGTGGAAGGAGTCGCTGGAAAACGGCGGTCTGAAGATTAATGCGGCGAAGACCGAGTACTTGGCCTGTAACACAACTAACGCTGCTCCTGTTCGCATTGGCGAAGACACAGTTGAGCGCACGGAACAGGTCAGGTACTTGGGATCGGTGCTCCACGAGTCCGGGGACGTCGATTGCGACGTCGACTCACGTATCTCGGCGGCCTGGGCGAAATGGCGTGAGGTGGCGGGGGTTATCTGTGACCCCAAAATGCCGGTTAGGCTCAAAGGACAGGTCTATAAGACCATCATTAGGCCTGTCCTTTTGTATGGCAGTGAAGCGTGGCCTGTACTTGAGCGACATAAGCAAAGCCTGCGTGTCACGGAAATGAATATGCTGCGCTGGATGTCTGGAGTTTCGCGGAAAGACCGCATTAAGAACTCCCGCATCCGGGGCAGCCTTCGGGTCCGTGACATAGCGGATAAACTGCAGGAGGGTCGCTTACGCTGGTATGGCCACGTTTTACGAAAACCGGCAGACTACGTGGGTAACAGATGCCTCGCCATGCCGCCTCCGCCGGGACCCGGAAAACGAGGTAGGCCTAAGAGGCGTTGGATCGACGTCGTAAGGGACGATATGCGTGCTAATGGGCTTAAGGCAGAGGATGCAAAAGACCGAGCGAAGTGGAGAAGACTAGGCAGGAAAGCGGACCCCGGGCACCGAGGTGAAAGCCAAGGTAGCAACCGGGACTTACGCTAGGCTGATGATGATGATAAATATACGATTACTCTATATTTTTATTGATAACACACTGCTAATGACCTTGTTTTAATTTTTATTATTATTTTAAGAAACGAAGTTATTTTTTGACTCAAACCTTTTACTCAAAACTGGCTACATTTATATTGAACTTCACCTAGTTTTTATTATATTGTAAAGTCTAATATAACACTAATTTAGTTAATTCGTGTGAGTTATGTAAATTACTATTGTATGTATATTAATCGGGACAGGTAATATAAAATTGCATGATTAAACAATAGATTATAAATTAGTTTTTTATTGGTTTGTCCTAGAATAAAATATAATAGCTTTATTTCCTTTAAAATATACTTAGTATAATAAAAGTCGGCTCTGGTAGGAAATATAGATGCCGCAGAGATAAGGTATACACCGCTAAATATTGATCGATTTAATCCTTTAAGGCTTGATCTGGTACATGATATACTATCGATTTGTAAAGATAAAATTAAAAAAATAAACGCATGTACGAAATTAAGTTTTTTTTTTAAGTAAATATCAGCTAATCAAATCCAATGACTTGTAGGTAGTTGTCGGTCATTGCGCTGAATAGTCAAAATTTTACGGTGTGTTTATGAAAATTATGCTGCAACGCACTAATATTATAAATGCAAAAGTTTGTGTATGTTTGTTACTTCTTTACATTCGAATGTCTTCACGGATTTCAAAAAACTTGGTACTTGGGTACACACTATGTACGGGCGTAGTATAGTACCTACATAGAAAAATTTTACCCGGGACTATGTTTTGTAAGGATATTTTTAGTATCACGCTGGCGAAACCCCTGGTAGCAGCCAGAGTTAAATATAATATAAAACAGAGCACTGATTGACTCATAAACACCCAGGCTATAAAACCTTAAATTTCGAGAGCTGACATCTTGGACAGAAGTCCACTTTATGGTACATAGAAAGAACAAGGTAGGCAAAGGTTATGGAAATATTTTAAACAGTGTCATATAATGTACTTTTGTTGCAGGCAAGTTATTGATATAATACATTCGAAAATAAAAAAAATACACATAAAATAGATCCAACTGGCTTAAATTGTAATTTTTCAAGTAATTTTATGCTTTGAATCTGATCTGTACCAAAATATAACAATAAAACGTTCAAACAATTGAATTCAAGTGAGATTATTTGACAACATTTGACATCAGTATTTACTCAAAGATTCAATTCAACCACAATTGTGTTTAAATAAAAAGAAAGAATACTTTTGAAAAGCAACAAAGGATAATTTGATAAATATTGTATGTTTGTGTTAGCTCTTAAAAGCAGGCTTTGTCCAATTGTCAGTAGCGGCTGTAATGGTATTTATATTTGTAAATAAATACTGAAGCCTAAAGTCACTGTGACAGAAAATTTTAGGAACATCATAAGGAGCACGAACTTTTTACGCTTTAAGCATTCAATAATTACAAATTTACAAAGGCATAAAAATATTATATATTCAATAATTAAAAATTTACAAAGGCATAAAAAATATGGTACTTACATTTAAAAACACTTGATAAATTTTCAATTATATCACCAATTTTTACATGGGCAACGGTAAAGAACATTTTGTGAACTCTAATTTGCGAAGAATGGTCTAATATAGCGAATTCTATGCTGATTCGAGTCTAGCCTGGTTATGTGTGAGTGTGGTGACGAGTGCGCGGGAGTGGCGAGTGGCGTGATCCCTCTGATGCGATCACAATCGGGCGAGATCGCGATATAGAGCACGCTTTGTGTGCAATAAAAGGTGACAGTTCGCGATCTCGTGTTGCCGAACAAATGAGTCCTTTATACTATTAACCTTTTCTGATCGGTCTACGTGCTAAATAACTAATAATGTTGTAGTAAAAATGTATTAGTATGCAATTAAATATATCTATACTTAATATTATAAAAAGGTAAAATGTGTAAGTTTCTATGTACTTATTTGAAAAATAATAATTAACTGTAAAATTCTTTTTGTGTTGGATAGTCCATTTTTCGAGTAGGCTATATAACATCAGGCTATGATCTATGGCGGCGGAGCAGTAACCACAGACGCAGCGGCTGAAGCCACTGGTAGCCTATATATTGCTAATATCACGCGGGCGAAGTCGCAGGCAAAAGCTAGCACTTGAATAATTTGAATATTTTGGACACTAAAATAAAACCTGAATTGAATAAAGTTCAGGTTAACTACTTTATAATTTGGAATAATCAACAGTTGCGTAAAGAAGGAAGAAAAAATAGTATTAATTTAAATAGTAATTAATTAGACACACTGATGAATATTCACTCAAACTTGAAAACGATTACGTTTAAAATCCAGGAAGGTCTAGCTTTGAGAAACAGGTCAATCGTCGAATGCGAATTGGCTGGACAGCGTTTAGGAACTCTTAAATTTTTGGCCAACATAACACAATGTCTCTAGACGAAAGTTTATTAACTGTGCGTCAGTGATGACATATATCATGGAAACGCGGTCGCTTACAATAGGCCTCATCAGAAGGCTTACAGTCACATAAAGGGCAATAGTAAGGGCTTTGCTCGATTTCGTTGCGTCAGGAAATTGCATCAGGAATGAAGACATCCACAGGAGAACCAAGGTCGCCAAACTGAAGTGGTAGTGGGCAGGGTACATTGCCCACAGGACAGATGGTCGATAGGGCAGAATTTTCTGGAAGGGCGACCGCGCACCGAAAAACACACTGTTGCAAGGCTTTCCATAAGGTGGACTGATGACCTGGTGAGAGTCGCGGGATTGCGGTAAATGCGAGACGCATACGACAGATTGTTGTAGCGACACTTCGGAGTAGCCTATGTCCAACAGTGGACGTCTTTTGGCTGAAATGAGGATGATGATGATGAAGAATATTCTGCAGACTAATGAGACTGACTTTAATAAGTTCTCTAAAGGTCTTTAAGTTGTTTTATAAAAAAAAAATAGTAAAATCCAATGTAAGTAATTAATGTAAGCTGACAATAATAAATATGGTTTACCATCTAGTTACATTTAAAAAAAGGTAGATATTATAACACGTTTTCTGGTCTATTTTAAATTAAACGTGCAAGTTAATTTTAATTCAATACAACTTTTAAATCCGCGTCGTATTTAAATGATTCCTTTCTAAAATTTTGATATTGAATGTCAAGTTTATGTGGATGGATAGACGAAGGTCGTTACTGTTTTACGCAAAATCTTCTTTTACAGTACTATAGCCTACTAGTTTCTGCCAGCGGCTTCGCCTGCGACAAAATAGGTTTCTCTATACAACCTTTGGTCATTCATTTCATGCACTTAGGGTGCAAATTTTAGAATTGATGATTTTTACCTACCATAAAAAAAACCACGCGGACCCAGTGTGGGTTGATACATGTAAGATGTCGTTGGATCATCATCATAAATAATTCAATATTTTTATAATCATAATTTTGGAAAAAAAAACATGTTTTTTTTTACTGTTTTTTGTGAGAAATTCTGTTTATGTGAGTATTGTTTTTTTTTTTGGATCCTTATATCGTAAATGTGGAAGTAATTCTGTTTGTCTGTTACACTATTGCAGTCAAACTACTTAACTGATTTTGATGAATTTAGCACAAAGTAAGTTTAAACTCCAAAAAAGGACATAAGTTACTCTTTATTTGGTTTCAACTCTCAAAAAATAAATAAATAAACTCCGATTTTGCATCCATTATAACCGACATTCATACGAACGAAGTAGTTTACAAAAGTTAGTCTAGCATAACCATATTATTTGACACTATGACAATGTGTAGAGCTGTTATTAAACAATGATCGTACTAATTGGTTGATACTTAATTAGGTTTAGTGGTCTTCGTCATAACGTGCTAGGTATTAATTCCAATACTAAATAATTAAGTCGCTGATTGGATATTGGAGATAATCGCGATGCTGGTAATTATTTTTCAATACCGTAAACTTACTCATAAACCTGCTTTTACGCACGCAATATATATTTTCCGCACTAGTGCAGAAAAGTGCATGTGTTCGCCCGCCATAGTTTATTGTATTTATCGTAACAGGCTGGCCACCATCCCCACGAGTCACTGGTCAACCCCCATTTATTTATTTTTTTCGTAAGTGTAAAATAAATACATTTAAAAAGTTACTGTAGCGCACTCGAGCCGCAGGCGAGGGTTATGAAACTGAGTTCATAACCCTCGCCCGCGGCTCGAGAGAATTCTGTCTCGGTCGCAATGTCAAACTTTCTTACAATTAATAATTGAATCTTGAATCCACTGATATCAAAATGTCACATTATTATTATATATTTTTTTCATATAAACCTTCTTAGTTCATTGATGTTTCTATTAGTGAAAACCGCAACGAACTTCGTTCCGTGGATAAACAAACAGGACGTGGTAACCAATTTTGTTTTTTATACTACGGACGTGAAGAAGAAGATGAATACTGCGAGATTTCCACCAATCTCGTAAAACCCAAATAAGTACTTTTTATTACTTATATGTGGGGTTTTAGGACAGGGAAAAATGCCAAGAGATATGAGGTCTGCACACAATGCCATTATGGGTCTCCGAACCAGATCATATGTTTCTGTCGTATGTCCTTGTCCTGTCACCTAATCATGTTTTAAGGAAGTGTTTTGGAGTAAACATCTCTAAAGATGATAATACCTAATATTTTACACGACATAAGATATTTTTAGATGATAATAATACAATTTTGTACATCATCAACTGTTTCGGAAGTGGCCGCAATTTTATACCAAGTAATTTCAAGAAGTATACTAATCTCATCTTGAGTACATACACAACAATATTATGATGATAAAAACTTTGTTTATCTGTTATTTCGGTTCCAGTTTTTAACTTCAAAACGATTTTAAAACTATAAACTAACCTCAAGTATATGCATTTTATGTCTATTGAATTAACATTGCAGAAAACGATGCACATAAAAAAGAAAAAACATAAAAGTACAATAAAAAGAAAAGTACAATATACACAATAAGTGGTTTTCATATATTTCAATAAACTACACGTTAATGAATAATTGTAACCTTCAAAATAACCGGCGTTTTATTATTTTAATGTAAGCACTTTAACATGCACGGTAGTATACACACGTTTGTGTATAAGTAGTAGTAGAGTAAAACTATTAGAAAAAAAATAGCCATTCATGTATTCCCATGAATGGCTATTTTATTTATAGTAAATCAAGAACTTCCATTAAAATTTACAGAATTTCTGAGAAATTTAATTAAAATCTTAACTTATACCTGCTGTTGCGAGGTATTATTTTTATTCACAATTAATTTTGTGTTGTATACATTTATATAGCACTGAAAAAACGGTTCACTGAACTTTTGAAAACGCAACTAAACACTAAGATGAAGTCTTCGCACAAAATAATATTTCATTGCTTTCCACGTAAACCAAAATTATTGTTAGCAGATTTACTATTTTCATAAATCACTTTTTTATGTTGGAAAGAAGTAAAAACACTTATATGAAACACTTCAAACATTCATTAGCAAAAGGAACTCAGTAGTACGTATATTAATGATAAAAACAATTAAGTAGTGACAAAAAAACAATTACCTGTAATATTAGAACGTTGTAGAAGCAGAACTAGCGAGAGAGGGTATCATCCGCTCAATATCACGCCTAGTTGCAGCTCGTTAGATGTGATTGATGACCGTCGCACCGCAGAAGACTGGCAGCTGAATTTCCTCGCGACCGATTATATACAAATGCGATTTCGCGATCGCGGGAAGATGCGCGCGCGCATTGCATGACGTCATCACAAGGACTTAGGGTCAAAATACACAATTCCGCGTGGTTCCAATCAGCGGATGGAGACATAGACGTATGTTTTGGTGACCTTAGTACTAAAGTGTTGTGAAATTACTAAGTTCGTCGCAATAAAATACTGAATTGATTGCTACTGAAATTTTAATTAAATCAGTCACATAAAATCTGGTTATATTTTTCCTTTTAAAAGGAAATTAAGATTAGGTCGAAATTAATATTATTTGAGCCTTAGATATACAGGGTGTCATTGACATGTTAAGGCAAACGAATACCATAGATACAGTACATGATTCTGGACACCCCAGTGGTGCAATTTTTCGTCGTTTTTTTTTTTTATATTTGAAATAAAAGTTGTTTTTTTTTTGTTATTCTAACCAATCTCAATTATATTTTTAGAAAAAAAAAGATTCTACAAAAAAAAAATTATCGAGGCAAATAAAGTCGTTATTCTAATCAATCCCGATGACATTTTTAATTTGGAATGTAATACACTCATTTTTTTCGCAAAAAATGTTAAAATAACGTTTTTATACAGTTTAATTTAAAAGTCGTATAAAAATCATTAAAAAAAAATAAGAAAAAACCGACAAAAAATTCCACCACTGGGGGTTCTAGAATCATGTACTGGATCTCTAAGGTATTTGTTTGCGTTAACATGTGTATTCTGATACATTGACATGCACACCCTGTATTACAATAGCTCAAAGAAAGAGTTACTGCAGCGTGGCACTGGAACGCAAGGAACCCCGGGGGTTTTTAGTATAGGTCTGACACTTTCTTCTTGCTCCACTAAAATCGGTAAGACTTACGTGATGATTTCCTACATTAAAAAAATTAAGAACCGAGATACATAACATGTTTTGGTTACCGATGTCTTTCAATAATTTTCTAAGCTTTTATTAACACTTGACTGTCTCAACTGTCTTTCACTCAGTCCCAGACAAAATTTGCAACATGCATGCATTTCGTCAAGATTGAATAGGTTACTTCTTGATTAGCCCGCTCCACCGTCGATCACTTTCCATTAGGTGAGTTAGTGGTCAATCGCAAACCTATAATAAATATAAATTAAAAAACATGTCATCTACAACCATCTCGTATATACCGCTGATTAGTTCAGCAATTTTTTATTCATTCTTCCTTTGCCATAAGTTATTCACATTTATACTCATAGATCTCTCAAACAATTTTTGTAGGTAGCTACTCTTTTTTTTTTATCGTGGGAAAAATCATTATTTTAATGTCAAATCTTGTCTTTGCGCGGTAATTCGTGCCACACTCTTACTGACTAAACGACCCACCCCATTCCTTCTTAGCCTTCATACCAGGGTCGGACTTTCCTTTCAGGAATTAGTCCAAGGCCCAAGTAGGCCTCGGCCCTCCAATTGGGCTTCAACGACAATTTTCGTAGGTACTCAGATGACAACAAAAAGCAATCATAAAAACAAACTCAACGTGCTAATATTCAACAAGTGACAATAAAAGAAACAACAAAAAACATGAACAACAGGCGACAATTCAGCAAAGCGTAGTTACGCTTCTTTGTGTGCTATATTTTTACGTACCTACGAGTATCTATATTTATTTTTTTAATATTTACTCAAAAATCTGCTCTTTTGGTCGCTTATGTGAAGTTTGGACAAAATCGGGAGCGAAGAAAAGCCTAGTCGTCGACGGCGCGCACTTTTCCCGCGTGCCTCAAGGAGTTGGAGTTATCAGCAAACCGTAGGGACCCTGCAGAAGGGTCGAAGCCAATTGGGGCCAAGAATTCGAGTCTGAACGGAAGGCTCTAGCCCTGGTATAGATGGCGATGTAGGAACGGGGTAGGTTGTTTAGTCAGTAAGAGTCTGACACTGTTTCCCGCTCCGCCCATCATTGGATGATTTTTACCTACCATAAAAAAAAAACGTGCAAAAGCTGGTACGCAATAAAATCTCGATTAAGTTATTATTAATTTTAAAACAAATACACAAGTAATATGAACAGCATACTAGCATGACTAATGTTACTATTTTTTTGTTTTAAGTCTACCACTAAATTTGTTCTCTTTAAAAATTAAGCACCAGAATCAAAACCAAAATTTGTTTTTTTTTTGTGTAAATCATTATTTCGTGGTGTGTTATTATTAGTACTTATTTATTGCCAGCGCGGATTTGCGTGTAGTAGAAATATTCTAAGCATATGGACAGAAACGTTTGAAATAAACGTTTATTATTATTATTAAAATAAAATGTAAACCTGACCTGGTTCCTCATCGTAGGGACCCTGCAGAAGGCTCGAAGCCAACTGAGGCCAAGGGTTCGCGTGAAAGGAATGCTCTGACCTTGGTATATATGGCAAAGTAGGAATGGGGTAGGTTGTTTATTCAGTAAGAGTCTGACACTGTTTCCCGCTCCGCCTAAGGGCGGGATTCGACGTTGGATGATTTTTACCTGCCATAAAAAGACCTGGTTCCTGATGGAGAATCAACGACCCACTCATAAACCCGCCGCGCCGCTTCCGTCAGGTTTATGGATTTCCTTCTGAACACATTCTCCATGTTTTCCAGGGCCAATCCAGACCTATCTTGCTGCCTTGATACCGTGGGTCTTAAAGCTTGAATATTCTTGTTTTCAACCTGCCTATTTCCAACTTTTTTCTAGTCTGCAACTGCACTTGTCTCTCCGGGTCGAATTCGGTTAGGTTCACAATCTTAGTAGAACGTTGTGATTTGCTTTCTGGGGATACATAAGCCTCCATGGTCCAACATTCGTTGCTCAGGATCCCCTTCCTCCATCTCAGGATTAAAGTGGTAAAAGTTTGTGAAAAAAAATTCAACTTACTTTTGTTCCACAAAAAAATGATTTTTTAATTAAAACAGCCCATTAAATCTATACTATATAATATTATAAAGCTGAAGAGTTTGTTTGTTTGTTTGAACGCGCTAATCTCAGGAACTACTGGTTCGAATTGAAAAATTATTTTTGTGTTGAATAGATCATTTATCGAGGAAGGCTTTAGGCTATATAACATCACGCTGTGACTTATAGGAGCGAAGAAACAATGGAAAATGTGTAAAAAACGGGGAAAAATATTAATTTTTGAGGGCTTCCGTTGCGTGCGCTGCGAAAACGGTAGAAGATACCAAAAAAATATGTACCAAAGAATTATTCCTCTTACAATGATCTAAAAAAATGTCCGCGACAGTATATGTCTATCTTTTAAGATTAACTCACTAGAACCGTTTTTATGGGAATCAAATTTGGCCGAAATTAATGCATTATTACCAATTTTATTTGTTAGAGTTGTATCAACATAGTAATATTAAACTTATCCAAATAAATGTGTTGTTGATTAAGAGTATGTAATTGTGAACAAAATTGTCTTTGTAATCACTTATTTTCAATGAACGTCTTAGAAGATATTACAATTTTAAAATACTCCGATATAAAATTCACACGCGCCGCATGATGTGCAAGATATGACGCTGCGCCTGGCCGGCGGGCGAGGAGAGGGGTTGCTTGCGGGCGGCGCGGAGGGGTTTTTTTATGGTAGGCAAAAATCATCCAATGACGAATCCCGCTTTTGGGCGGAGCGGGAAAGAGTGTCAGACTCTTACTCACTAAACAACCTACCCCGTTCCTCCCTTGCCTTATTCCCAGAGCTCCGGTATAACGCTTTTGCACCAACCCTCGGCTGCAGGAGGCTTCGACCCTGAAGAGCCCCACAGTTTGCTGACAACACCTTGAGGCGCGCGGGAGCAGTGCAGGCCGTCGACGACTTGGTCTCGGTCTGGACTGTTACCAGACAACCGGACGGCGAGCTACCCATTGCTCACCGTCCGCAAAGCCAGCGTCTACGGTGGCCGGATATCGGCGGGATCGCGGTGGCGACGGCTACGGCGAGGGCGCTTTTGCCCTTGCCTTATGCGGTTGGCCTCCTCCTTTACGAGCATTACTGCTTCGCAGAAGGAGGCGATCGCTTGCCATTCTTCTTGCTGCGGACCATGGCCTGAACCAAGGCCCGGCGCGAGAGGCCACCGCCGCCGATCACCCCCACGAGGACACGGCGATTCTCTTCTCAAGCGGGGCACACCTCCACCGTGTCCTCCGTGCTGGCCACACGATGGCGACACCTGGGCGTCTCTTCCGCACGAACCCGGTGCAGGAATCTCCTGAACTTCCCATGTCCGGTGAGAACCTGCGTTATGTCCTGCGTGATGTCTATCCAACCACGCCTCAAAAAGGGCACTTACCGCCGAGATTATGGCGTGCCCAAGTGGAGGGTGTAGCTCTATGAAGTACTTTTAGATAATTATGTTCTTTTAAAAACTAAATTGTCTAAATTAATAACAGAAATTGACACGGGCAAAGTCGTGGGTAACAGCTATAATTTATAAATCTGAGGTTGTTTGCAAAAATAAATATGATGCCCAAATAACTATTCCACGCGGACGAAGTCGCGGGCACAGCTAGTGAAGAATAAAATCCATTACTTCATTTATTTAATTTCAACTTCCTTAAGCAGGATAATTTGCATTCGAAGTAGCGAATACATAAGATAAGATTTTGTTTATGGTTTATACTTATTTTTTCGTTCTTGTTTTTGCTTTCAACCCGTAAACTAGTCTCTAAGATTGCTTCTTTTCCCGCAAATAAAAAGATTTTCTTCTTCTTTCATCCTGAGAAATCGTTAAATCTACAAAACCTCATAACTCGTAAATCATACAAAACATGATAAAAATATTATGTACATACGAGTATATTGAGAACATAACATGTATAACATACTCAAATATGACTAAAATCACCAAACTTTTTTAGTTGTCCGCATTACATAAAGTGCCCCATATGTGTTCTTCAGTTGGCTTCCAAGAATATGGCTTCCCTTTCAAAAGATCTCTCTACGGTTTTGTTGACATCGTTTTCGTTCGCCCTACGGTGGCAACAGGGGCGAAAGAAAGTTACTTTCATGTCCATCTCATGTCCTGAGATGACTACGTCTTGTGGAATCGGCCAATCAAATGTGATGGTAGGTTTGACGAGGAAGTTTGGTTACATATTATATGCACTACGTTTTTTTAGATGGGATAAAATCATTTAATAACATCTCCGCGCCCTTGGGTGGGGCGGGAGATAGGTTATACTTTTACTGACTAAAAACCTGTCTCCTGTTCCTTCCTTGTGTTCATTCCAGGGCCGCGGATGACATTTTCACAATCAAATGAACCATAGCTCCAGTAGAAATTTTGGGTATGTGATTGGAATCAATTTCGAGCATGTGATAAACCATATCCACTTGCAACGCTTGATCTGGTGGTCGATCGTAATCGATCTCAATAAATTAGATTATTGTAAATTGGATTGATATCGTACATGAGCTGAGCAGCTAATTAATCACTTTATTTTCGCGAAGCGTCGCGCCCATCCATCACTTTTGTACTGAATAGCAAACTACTCGTAACATATTTATGAGAATTTTTACCTACAGCAAATATTCAACCAGTTAACCTCTCCTAATAACACCAAATCGACCGATCCTCTACTTCTTTCATCCAGTAGAATAATCAAGTCCTCAACATTATCATTTATATAGGCCTCCTCCAAGTATCGCCACAAAGAAAAATCCTGTACGTTTTGCATCCACCACATTCCCGCGAATCTCACCAGGTTATCGGTCAAACTTGTCGGAGGCCTGCCAACACTGTGTTTTGCCGTGCCCAGTCGCCACTCTAGAACCTCCATCGACCATTTGCTCTACGAGCAATGTGCCCTGCCCACTGCTACTTCAGTTTGGCGATTCTTCAGAATATATGACCTTAGTTCTCCTGCGGATGTCTTCATTCCTGATGAGATCACGCAAAGAAACTCCAAGCATAGGCCCTTTGTGTGACTGCAAGCTTTCTGATGAGGCCCGTTGTAAGCGACCATATTTCCGTGCCATATCTCATCACTGGTAACACACACTGGTCATAAACTTTCGTCTTGAATAATCAAGTACTTACTAATAATAATATTTTCCATAACATTGTTCAAAACTCGTACGGTTTGATATATCTCTCATTATGTTTATAAAAATATTACCGTCTATTATGAGAAACTTTTTGTTATAGTTTTAACATTTCAAAATATTTAGCTTGTAAGCCTCAAAGTTTTTGGCAGAGGAAACCTGATAGCAGGCCTGCGGGAAGGTTCAATAGGTACGGAGGCCCTGAAATGCAAAGGGTAATTGAAGGAAAAGAGGTAAGTATTACATTAGTCATAGATCACTCCACCTAGATCGGGGGAAGTTATTTGACGATTTCCCGGAACCTCAAAAAAAGCTGACATGAAAGAAGTATACTCACTTTTTGTCAGTAACGTTTCAATCTCCTGTAAAAGTACATACTTATTGCTATGATAAAAATAGAATTCAAATATTGCTTGAAAGTAGAAAACAAGCCTTACGTTGTCGGCGCGCCCTTTCCCGTGCGCCTCAAGGAGTTGTCAGCAAAACCGTAGAGACTCTGCAAAAGGATCGAAGCTAACTGGGCCCCAGGGTAGAGACCCTGGGCCCAGTTCAAAGAGTTCTGAAATGAAGGCTTGACACCAGTGTGGGGTATTTAACTGTTTAGTCAGTAAGGGTCTGACACTGTTTCCCGCTCAGCCCAAGTACGGGATTTGTCATAGGATGATTTTTGCCCACAATAAAAAAAAAATCCTTACGTTGTTGAAAAGTCTACGGTCTGGACGAAACGATTCGCTTCGTTGTTTATACTAATACCATAACTGCTTCGGACTTCCCATCCGATTAAAATTTGGGTGTCTTCAAAAGTTCTGGAGTGGCGACCGCGTACCGGCAAACATAGCGTTGGAAGAGCTTCCACAAGGTGGACTGATGACCTGACCAAGGTTGCTGAAATCTGATGGATGAAAAATTATTTTTGTGTTGAATAGATCATTTATCGAGGAAGGCTTTAAGCTATATAACATCACGCTGCGACTAATAGGAGCAAAGAAATAAAGAAAAATGTGGAAAAAACGGGGAATAATATTCATCTTTGAGGGTTTCCATTGCGTGCGCTGCGAAAACGGTTGAAGATACCAAAAAAATATGTGTGAAAGAATTATTCCTCTTAAAATGATCTAAAAAAATGTCCGCGACAGTATATGTCTATCTTTTAAGATTAACTCACTAGAACCGTTTTTATGGGAATCAAATTTGGCCGAAATTAATGCATTATTACCAATTATTTGTTAGAGTTGTATCAACATACTAATATCAAACTTTATCCAAATAAATGTATTGTTGATTAAGAGTATGTAATTGTGAACAAAATTGTCCTTGACATCACTTATTTTCAATGAACATCTTAGAAGTTATTACAATTTTAAAATAACTCCGATATAAAATTCACACGCGCCGCATGATGTGCAAAATATGACGCTGCGCCTGGTCGGCGGGCGAGGAGACGGGTAGCTTGCGGGCGGCGCGGAGGGTTTTTTTATGGTAGGTAAAAATCATCCAATGATGAATCCCGCTCTTGGGCGGAGCGGGAAACAGTGTCAGACTTACTGACTAAACAACCTACCCCGTTTCTCCCATGCCTTTAATTATTCCCAGAGCTCCGGTATAACGCTTTCGCACCAACCCTCGGCTGCAGGAGGCTTCGATCCTGAAGGGCCCCACAGTTTGCTGACATCACCTTGAGGCGCGCGGTAGCAGTGCACGCCGTCGACGACTTGGTCTCGGTCTGGATTGTTACCAGACAACCGGACGGCGAGCTACCCATTGCTCACCGTCCGCAAGCCAGCATCTACGGTGACCGGATATCGGCGGGATCGCGGCGGCGACGGCTACGGCGAGGGCACTGTTGCCCTTGCCTTATGCGGTCGGCCTCCTCCTTTACGAGCATTACTGCTTCGCAGAAGGAGGCGACCGCTTGCCATTCTTATTCGCTGCTGACCATGACTTGAACCAAGGCCCGGCGCGAGAGGTCGCCGCCGCTGATCACCCCCACGGACACGGCGATGCTCTTCTCAAACGGGGCACACCTCCACCGTGTCCTTCGGGCTGGCCACACAGTGGCGACACCCGCACCCGTCTCTTCCGCACGAATCCGGCGCAGGAATCTCCTGAACTTTCCATGTCCGGTGAGAAACTGCGTCATGCGGAAGGTGAGGACGCCGTGATGTCTATCCAACCACGCCTCAAAGAGGGGACTTACCGCCGAGATTATGGCGTGTCAATGGAAACCCCCCGTAAAGTACTTTTAGACAATTATGTTCTTTTAAAAACTAAATTGTCTAAAATAATAACAGAAATTGACACGGGCAAAGTCGTGAGTAACAGCTATAATTTATAAAGCTGAGGAGGTTGTTTGCAAAAATAAATATGACGCCCAAAATAAGTATTCCACGCGGACGAAGTCGCGGGCACAGCTAGTATTGAATATTAAGAAAAACAAATTTGTAGCGCCATCTATGGCGTCACATAAGAACTAATCTTGCATCGCGCAATCAAAGTTCTCCGCGCAATTTGAAAATATAGAACAGCCCGAAATGATCTAACGGGCTCACCAGACGTCACACCTGAGTGTCTAGTCGATCGGCGGCGGCTATCTCTCGCGCCGGGCCTTGGTTGAGGCCATGGTCCGGAGCGAGTAGGAGTGGCAGGCTGTCGCCTCCCTCTCCTAAGCAGAATCGGATGGCGAGCAATGGGTAGCTAGCCATCCGATTGTTTGGTAACCAAGCTCAGTCGTCGGCAGCGAGCACTGCTCCCGCGAACCTCAAGGAGTTGTCACCAAACCGTAGGGACCCTGCAGAAGGGTCTAAGCCAACTGGGGCCAAGGGTTCGCGTCTGAAAGGAAGGCTCTAGCCCTGGTATATATGGCAACGTAGGAATGGCGTTTATTGCAATAAAAAAAAGAACTATAAAGTTTATTCTATTCTAAAAGTTTGAAGAAGAAAGAAAAGAAAAGAAAGAAAAAACGTTTATTTGCGCGAGAGTCACAATAAAAAACAAAAACAACTTAATAGGTAATAAAAAAAAACAATAATGCGACACACCCGCACAAAACGGCTGGTGCTCAGCAAAAGCCGGGGCTCATGTGTAAAACAGAGCCACAGCGCTGATTTTCAGCACCAGCCGAATTCGACGGTAGACGCTGCTGAATTTACTTCATCATCATCATCATCATCAGCCTTTGGGACACAGGCTTCCTCTTTAAGAGACGGAATGGGCCGTAATCCACCACGTGGGCCCAGTGCGAGTTGGTGGATGTCACATGTCTTCGAATTTTTGGTTCTAGAACATGCCGGTTTCCTCACGATGTTTGCCTTCACCGTTTTGAGAGCAGTGGTGATGAAATAAATTACACAAAGTAATGTACCTGGCTGGGTTTGAATTTACTTGAACTTACCTTGTTTGAATTTACTTATTGTAAAAAATAAAATATAAATTTAATTTTTAAACAAACAATCTCCTGTATGAATTCCTGTATGGCAACATTATCAAATAATGTGAAAATAAAAGAAGGTTGCGGTTTCTATCCTATTATCATCCTTCTAATTTATATCTTTATAAAAGTAAATCAATCTCTCCTCTATAGCAAAACGAGTTTGGTTGAGAACACGGGTACTTTTAATCCCATTGAAAAGTCCTAGAGTTGATCTTGAACTAATTTAATGAGATACGATAATGTCTATCACAATTAAAAGGCATGCCTCGTAAAATGACGACAAAAGTAGGTATTTAAAGATAACGAAATATTCAGTTTTATTGTCGGGGAGACTGGGTTAAGTAGATACAAGGGTCTAATTATACAAGTTGAATAATTTAAAAAACCTATTTACAATACACCGCCTCACCATCAACGATTGCATCACTGTTTACTATCAGGTAGAATCGCAGTCAAGCATTAGTTTATGTAAAAAAACAAACCAAATATTACTTGAAATTCAAATTAAAAATGTTTATTTATTTCCTTATGAACTAATACTTGGCTGCGATTCCACATGTTGATGATGAAGTGCATTAGTTTATTAAAAGCCTATTCAATCTGAATTCCATAATTTCGAGAGCAGGAGGCTTTTAATGACGAGCTATAAAATATTTTTATTTTTCTCGAGTGAGCAAAGTCTACGGTCCCTATAAATATTGTTAAGTGCCCAAAATTATTCAAATGATTCAGTCTACACACTAGGTGTTGTTTGTGAAATTATAAAGGGTTGAACTATACGTAGGTACGTTCTGTTATGCTCTAATTTATCTCTCTAACACATGTGCAGACAATTGCATACCTACACCGAGTTTAAACCTTAGTGGTGTTTTAGTTGCTATTTTAACATAAATAATCCTGAATACAAGGAGTATGAAAGATAAATAATTAAAAAATACAAAAAATAAAACCTTCGGAACGTAACGCCGTAAAGTTATAATATACTAGCCTTCTACTACTACTACTACTAGGCTTCTGCCCGCGACTTCGTCCGCGGAAAATTTCTTGTAGTGATAGCTCGGTTAACATCCATGTTATATACATAATTTATACCCTATGTCACTCAGGAGTAAAGCAGCTTTCTATTGTTGCAAAAATTTTTCCAATCGAACCATTAGTTCCAGAGATTACCTCCTACAAACAAAAAAATAAAAAAACAAACTTTACCTCTTTATTATATTAGTGTAGATGAAATAGCGTAAACCATACATAGACATTCAATCACAGCAATTAGATCACGTGCTATTGTAACAATAATATTTAATACAAATATTTAAATAGGTATACGGAAACCTCATCCAAATCGGATGCGGGACGAATAGCAAACTTCTTCTGTTTTTCAAAATCGGTTAATGACAGCAATGACGCTCCGAGGGGAAAAAAGACTGCGTGACGGACGGGTACTAACATGTCGCTAGTACACGTCACTGCTCCTAGGGCGGCGTTGTTTTTATGTGGGTCCATCGGCTTTTAGTGGATCTTCCGGTTTTATGTGGGTCTATCGATTTTTCGACATAGAATGTAAGTTTTTTTATTGCTGTGTTTTTTTTTGGTGTAGTCTTTGAAAAAATACTGTTTCTTAGCTAGCCTAGCCTATTTCAGTGTCGTTTTGTATGAATATTCTAGTAGAAAAAATAGCATTTGCAGTAAAAAGAGTTTCGAGCAGAATAATTCGTCTTTTAACCTCCAATTTTCAAATTTCATTGAAAATTGCAGAACATTGATTCGATGTACAGAACATTTTCAAAATTATGTTCGCGGGAGTTGTTTAAAAGTTTAAAGAGAGGAGAGTGCAACAATCAGATTTTCATCAGTGAAATTGGTTTATTCGCCAGATTACCAAGATATAAAACTGCTCTATTTAATTAGATACCTCGATATTAAGTTATTTTAAGCACGTAGATATGGACGTAGCCAACAAAATCAATCATTTTGCCTATCATAGAAATTATAAGAGTACAAAGTCCGAAAAACGTTACTATCAGCCCCAACCTCCCCAAGTGATTGTCACAGGGGCAAAGTACAATATTATCAGTAGCCGAAACTCCAGTCATGTCTAGTGCATGTACCGTGTAATGCTGGGCAGTAAACAAACAACAAAGTTAAGCATCTTTTATCACAGTTGAAAAAGGTTGTAGGTTAACCAATATGACGATATTTGAAGTATTATGTAGACACCACTTTGCATAATTGCACATTTGTATTCTATTTTTAAGTGATCTATACCTGCGTCGAAAGAGTTATCGTGGCCCCGGAACGCAATGGGTTATTGAATGAACGCAGATGGGTTGTAGAACAGCCCTGACTTACGAATTTTAGGTCGCGGGCTTAAAACCAGCCAGGTGCATTACTTTATTTCATCATCATCATCATTTCAGCCGAAAGACGTCCACTGTTTGTTTGTATTGTCGCTACAATGAACGGTCCTGCACAGAACCTCGAATTACTTGTAATTTATTTATCAAAACGGTGAAGGAAAACATCATGAGGAAAAAACATGCCGCACTGGGCCCCTGCGGTGTATTACGGCCCATTCCCCTCCTAGAGAGAAGGTCTGAGTCCCAGCAATGGGAACATTAAAAGGCAGCTGGAATGCTATGCAGCTGCCCTTTCCTCAATAAAAAGAATACAACTTGTTTGAGAGCAATCGTGCTTCATAGTCGGCCACTACATCGCTTACCATCAGGTGACATAGTGGTCAAACGTAAGCCTATCCATAATAAAAAAAAGTTTATACAATTCAAAGCGTATTTCTTTTCTCAACTTATTATAACTTATTATAGAAAAATAAAAATTGCAGGTAGAAAGATACTACTTCGGAGTGACATAAGCTAGAGAGAACACGGAAATAAAATAACTGGAAAAAACTATTTGATGGTAAAGTAGAAATATACCACGGTCTTGTAATTTTCGCTGGAATACGTTTCAAATCGCTACAATGGCGGCAGAAATTGCTTTTTCTAAGGAAGTAATTTCGCCATGCTTTTGGCATTTACACACTTAAACGAAATCTACAAAGAGCTTCATTTATAAAAGAGATTTCAGTAAAATTCATTCCGCATTTTTTTTGAGTTGAGAAATCATCAAGTCGGCTTTAACGGATACTCTACGATAGCAAAAGTTTAAACCTTAGCCGCTTTATTCCAAAACGTCTAACTGTACTTTTGGGACTATTCACAAGTTTAATTTGTATTAAACCCAGTATTTTTTTTAAGAACTATGCTACATGTGTATTCATTCGGCGGCGACCTCTCGCACCGGGCCTTAGTACAGACCATGGTCAAAGTTTTTTGACGTCTTTCTTTAGATTATTTTTAATTAATTATTAAAAATAATCTAAAGAAAGACGTCAAAAAACTTTTACGCATCGGTGTCGACTGGTATAGTACCCATATGGCTGGCAGCACTGCCACGCTGTATGGCAATGCTTGCCAAATATTGCCCAAGGTGAAAACCAGCCTTGAGTCACGCGAAGTGTCAATAAGAAATTGTACCAGAACTTCATTTAGATCACGTTTAATTTCAAAGTCAAAGTCAAAATAATTTTAATCCAAATAAACCATTTACAGGCACTTTTGAATTGGTATTAAACCTAATATAATAGTCCCGAAACTATATTTAGATCGCGTTTTGGAATAAGGTACTTGTTATTTTTGGTAACTAATTAATTTAACATACATTATAATATGTTGTATTCTTTTGTGAATAAATAAAAAGAAATATCTTTTCACACTTTGATTGGAGCTAAAGGTAGTGTAAGCCTTTAGGTAGACTTTAAGTACCTTTTATGTTTCAGTCTGTGGTAATTATTTCAAAATTCTACAGTTCTACTCTAAATCTACTTATGAAGCTAATTTTGTTATCTTGAATTTTAATTTGTGTGAATCAAACAAGGGACAAAATGTCCCCCAGTATAACATAACAGCACATTTACGTGATGCGGGATAGTTGGCAACAACTGTTCATTAGATTCGTGTAATCTCATTTTTTTTTCCTTCTTGTTTGAGTATAGATAGATATAGTATATTGTATGTATAGTATATAGGTATACTAGCCTTTTGCCAGCAGTTTCGCCCGCGTGATAGTAGGGTTCTCCATACAAAAAGACCCCATTACAACCCCTTAACGGCTGAATTTTGAAAAACCCTTTCTTAGTTTTCGCCTACGTCATAAAAGAAAGGCTTGTGCAAAATTTCACGCTCCTAGGCCCAGTAATTTAGACTATTCGTTGATATGTCAGTCAGTCCGTTTCTCCTTTTATATATATATATATATTTGGGTAAAATATGTTATAGTGTGTTATTTGTCTCTGCATCACCCACAGGGTGACTGGTAGGTCCGCCTTTGTACTCTTGAATGCATTAAAAATTAAATAAGTTTTATTGCACAATTTGGTCCACTGGTGTATTCCTGCAGGACCTGCGATATATCGCTGTAAGCATTATCTAGATGATTGTCCATGCCGGAAAATGCGAAAAAAAATCACACAAACATAAATAAATCATGAATAAATGATTTATTCACGAGTTTATGAGCTGTCACGTTTATATTATAATGTTGTGTAAGTTTATGCAAACACGTTTTGCGCATTTTGCGTGAATCACTGTCAAACGATAACCTTTAATTAATTTACTAAGAGCAATTAGAAGTATGCTCGTAGACTGTGAGAGATAAGCCAGCAGTATCTACGTGACGGGTTTAGTGTTTCTACTAAGTTCTCGGTATTTTCCACGTATATCACGTTTTACAGTTAAACTCGCGTGATAATGTTGACTATATATAACTTCTGAACTAATCGCTCTTTTCCATGAAGAAATGTCAAGTGACTTATCACGCTCTAAATGCGGGAAAGAAAAGAAAAAGAAAGAAAGAAAAACGTTTATTAAAGGAGGAATAGAGAGGGTTTTTTTTTTGGTGGGGAAAATCATCTTATGACATCTCCGCACCCTTGGGCGAGGCGTAGGACAGTGTCAGACTTTTACTGACTAAGAACCAACTCCTGTTTATTCTTTGCCTTCGTTCCAGAGCCCCGGGTTACATTTTCACATTCCCTCGTGAGATTTGGACCCTGTTGGGTTCAAATCTCCAAATCTACGGTTTGCTGACAACTCTAGTCCAATCTAGTTGGTTACCGGATGATCGGACGGCGAGTTACCCATAGCTCGCCGTTCAAAAACTACGGGAGAGAGGGTCATATTTTTACCAAATAAAACTCAAAGTATTCCTTCTGTTGCTCTGTATAGGAGCCCGGGGGAGCAAAGGTGACTTCTTCATATCACTACAACGACGTTTTACTGCTTTTCTTTAGTTTTCCACACTGTACAGTTGTACAGTGTACAGTTATACACTGGAGGTAGTAGTGTACACACTGGATGGCTATATCTATCGTGGCTTTTACTAGCTGATGAGTCTACTTAGTGAGATTTCCCTTACACTGTCCCGCCTGGGATGCTCACGCTTTTTTGCCTTATCCACCATCTTAGTACACAAAAATCTCCTTCATTCACCTGCAAATGAGATATTTAACATTTTCATTTATCAGAACATTAACTTAATGTACTGAAATGCGCAAGAAGGTATGTTCACAATGGAATAATCAATACATATGGGGCTTCCATTGCGTCCTCTTGATTTATCGCCTTTGTGCTTGAAGCTAACTGAAGGGGCGTGCTTTTGCATTGATTTTAAGTATCTCAAGCGTGCCAAACAGACTAAACTGCATGTGCACATACTAATAATATATGCAGTTCCTAAATTTACTTTAAACAGCTGGCTTTTATTAGTTTTCCCGGGTTTTTAAGCTACTTACACTTAAAGAATTTTATAAATTTTTCATTGTAAAGAACCTAGCGCCACTGCGGGAAAACTTGGTACCTATTTATTGAGATTAAACTATTTTGATCCATATATGTGTGTATACCTACTGGTAGGGATGCAAATGAACCAAAGTATAATGATCAATGAAATTTCTTAAAAAAAAATTGGTAAATACTTATTAGTTTATAATTTTAACCCTAATATAAATGTCGGCGTGGAGCAGTGGTGGCCGAGTGGTGACTGGCCCTATTTACAAATTTTAGGACGAGGGTTCAAACCCAGCCAGGCGCATAACTTTGTGTAATTATTTTCATCACCACTGCTCTCAAAACTGCGAAAGAAAACATCATGAACAAAGCGGCTTGTCTTTGAACCAAAACAATCAAAGACATGTGACATCCACGAACCCGCACTGAGCTCGTGTGATTGATTACGGCCCATTCCCTCTCCTAGAGAGAAAGCGTGAGTCCCAGCAGTGGGAACATTATAAAGCTGATGTTAAGCTATGCTATGCTATGAATATTATCATATTTCTTTAGCTAAACAGAAATAATCGTGCTCTTTATTCAACTCCAACTGTTCCAATAATTGTAGATTGTTTTTCTTTTGTCGTATGTACATTAAACTTTAACCCCCTTAAGCTACAAAGATGCTGTTATAAAGAAATGCTAATTGGCAATTATCTGAACTACGGATAAAAAATGGATCTTGATGTTTTTCCTGACCATTTGTTTCTTCAAGAAATAATAAGAATTTAGGTCCTAAACTCGACACAAACCATTCATATTAAGATTTAAGGTTAGGGCATAAATTTTAATAAAAGTCCTATTGGAATCTGTCCACCCTATAACGTGACGAGAATACAAATATAGAATTATCTATGATAGTGATGAAAATGCTAGAACGATTTTCTTAGAACTTGTTAGACATAGTGTGCGGTCTATCACTGTAGGTCAAGAAAAGTGATATGACTCGAGATAGTGACCTTGTCATCTTCGATGTTAACTGTCACATTTTACTGCACGTGATTATGCGAGGGAATTTCTGAAGAGAAAATATATATGTGCAGAAGAAAGTTAGCCACTGAACCATATACGTTGGTTTGATAACGACAAACTACTACACATTGTACTGTAATTGTTTTTCTTTTTTTTTGTTCTCTCATCCCGGAAATTGCTTCTATATCTCAGTTTTTTTTATGGTAGGTGAAAGTCATCGAATGACGAAACCCGCTCTTGGGCGGAGCTGGAGACCAGTGTCAGACTCTTACTGACTAAAAAACCTATCTCATTCCTTCCTTGCCTTATTTCTAGAGCCGCGGTAACAGTTTCACGCAAACCGGAAGCTCCAGAAGGCTTCGACCCTGAAGGGCCTCTACAGTTTGCTAACAACTCCTTGAGGCGCGCGGGAACGGTGTGTTACCAGACGACCGGACGGCGAGCTACCCATTGCTCACCGTCCGCGAGCCAGTGTCTACGTTGGCCGGATATCGGCAGGATCGCGGCGGGGACGGCTACGGCGAGGGCGCTGTTGCCTTTGCCTTATGCGGTCGGCCTCCTCCTTTACGAGCATTACTGCTTTGCAGAAGGAGGCGAACGCCTGCCATTCCTCTTCGCTGCAGACCATGGCCTGAACCAAGATCCGGCGCGCGAAGTCGCCGCCGCCGATCACCCCCACGAGGACACGGTGATGCTCTTCCCAAGCAGGGCACACCTCCACCGTGTGCTCCACCGTGTCCTCCGGGCTTGCCACACAGTGGCGACACCCGGACGTCTCTTCCGCACGAATCCGGTGCAGGAATCTCCCGATCTTCCCATGTCCAGTGAGAACCTGCGTCATGCGGAAGGTGAGGACGCCGTGAGGTCTATCCAGTCTATATATCTCGGGTGCGTTCGCAGACATGTTAACTATCAATACAAGACACTCAGATCTGGAACAGATCTTTAAAGGCCATACAAATATTTGTTCCACGCGAGAATTAAACTTGCGATACGCAATATAGCAACCAATTGCTCAACCACTGCACCGAACGTGCTTTTTAAGTTGTTGAAGAGCGAGTTTTAAGTTGTTGAAGATTTTTCACTTCGTTTGCGTAGATATTTTATTTTTTCCAGCAAAGGACACGACCGGAAAGAAGACATTGTTAACTGAAGCTTGAGAATTGGAACGAAAAAGCGAATAACCGAGATAGTTGGAAAGAATGGAGGGACGCCTTTGCCCAGCAGTGGGACAGCACAGACTAGCTATAATAATAATTGAAGCTTCTTTTGTGCAGTTTATGATGGCTATATAATTAATAGGATTAAAATACTATTATTTTTAGATATTTAATATACTTTATTGTAGACATAAGAAAAAAAAATGTGTAAATAAGTAATGCAATGGTCTTATCGAATAGGGCAATCACTTACGTTACAGTTAACCAAAAAAAAGTATTTTTTTTTTCTCTCGAATATTCGAGAATGATCTAGAATAATTTTTACGATGTTTATTCTCTCATATCTTATTTTAGTCAACTTGATATATCGTATGGATACGTTAGGTTTGTATTGTACACAAATTGGTAAATTGATGCATGGCTCCGATTCGCAATACATTCTAAATTGCTTAATAGGCTAAAATCAACTGTGGCAGGCACCCGTGAGCATCAATCATCTTTTGGGGCCCAGGGTCTCTTTCTGAAAGGAAGGCTTGGCCCCAGTGCGAAGGATAATGAAGGAACGGGGTGGGGTGTTTAGTCAGTAAGAATCTGGCACTGTTTCCTACTCCGCCCAAGAGTGCAATTCGTCATTGGGTGATTTTTGCCCACCATGAAAAAAAAAACATATTTTTGATTAATTTAGTTCATGTTTATCTTGAAGATCCGCAACATCTAGCAATTTACGAAAAAAAAACTAAGCACCTTTTCGTGCGGGCTTTAGGCGTTTAGCAGTGGATAGCTCGCCGTCAGATCATTCGGTAACCGTCCAGACCAAGCCCAAGTCACATGAAGAAATTGTCGAAAAACCATAAAGAACCCTGCAGAACGTTTGAGGCCTATTGGGGCCAAGGGTCTGAAGGAAGGCTCGGCTTTGGTATGAAAGGCAGCGTAGGGACGGGGTGGGTTTTTTAGTCAGTAAGAGTCTAACACTATCTCCTGCTTCGCCCAAGGGCTGGATTTGTCATTGGATGACAACAACCCAACACGCGGGCCCAGTGCGGAGTGTGGTGAAGATAATGAAATAAATTACACAAAATAATGAGTCTGACTGGGTTTAAACCCACGACCACTCATAATTCGGGTCCTTTCACTGCCCCGCCAAGTTACTAACGTTTCGTTAACGTTGAACGCTTAGAGTGGTTCGTTGTTCTGACAACGTGACTGAGCATTAAGATGACGTCAGAACAAAGGAATTGGGGCCGTCGTCAACTCAAGCGTGTGATGTTAAAGAAATGATCTTAATTGGCTGGACCACCACTGCTCTATCTAAAATTTTAAGAATATCTCAACAAATAATTCAAATTAATGTTTTTTTGGTCGATTTTGAGCAATAATAATAATCATGGGAGAACTTTAAGCTAAACAGTAGCTTTTAATGGCAACTATCTATTGACGTTACCTATGTAAGCCAGATTTTTTAGTTGCTTGGACAAAATTTGTGATGATGTGTTTTGCAGGTTTTTACCCGTCCTTTATAATTCCAGCAAAGTGCTATAGAGCATAAAGTCATTTTATTGGTTTAATCTGTTTATTGCTTATTGCGCGTAGTAACCATATAACACGTGCACTAAGAAATAATACGAAAGTCGTCACGATCGGCACTGATTGGTAGGTAAAGCTCTCCAAATTTTTGTTTATGGTGAGTCAAAATCATCCAATAACAAATCCCGCCATCGGACGGAATGGGAAACAGTGTCAGACTTACTGAGTTCAGTCAGTTACCCAACCCGTTACTGCGTTAACTGTAGGGGCCGGTAACTGCAGGGTCGAAGCCTCTTGGGGCCAAGGGTTGATGCGAAAGTGTAACACCAGGGTTCGGGCACTAAGGCAAGGAAGGACAAAACCTACCCCATTGGTACTGTTTCCCCCTCCGCCCAAGGGCAGGATTCGTCATTGATCGATGATTTTTAGATTTAGACCTACCATAAAAAAAACCGTTACTACGTTGCCTATACCAAAGCCAGAGCTTTCCTTTCTGACGCGAACAGACACAGGCAGCTACTACCTTTTTTCAGGTTTGCTGACAACTCTCAATTGAAGGTTTGCTGACAACGCCTTGAGGTGCGGGTTGAGGTGAGGTGCTCGCTGTCGGCAACAAGCAGAATTTTTTTTCAGATTTTTGGCGATGTTTTCAGGCATTTGCCATTTGGCATTTTTTTTTTTTTTGATTTTTTTTCTTTTTTTTTGTTTAAGTTTTTTTTTATTGTATGCGCCACACTTTTCGCGCAAATAAACTTTTTTTCTTTCTTTCTTTCTTTCTTTCAATCTAGACATTTTACATTAAGGTCGGGTTGTTTAAACGGTCAGTTAACGTTACATACGAACGGTTAATAGTTACTATTACGTGAGACGATTGACGTTTGTTAAATTCAAAGCGTTGTTTCATCACATAAAAAACCAATAGTCAAAGTTATTCGGGTTGCCAGTAGAAAGCAACACTTTTTCCCAATGAAAGTAGTCGGAAGATTTTTTTAGTATTGCAACACACAAATTATGACATAATCGTAGACGTTTATATCATAATTTGACTTTATTTGTTTTAAAAAGCCGCCAAGATAATTAAAAAAAATTGAATAACAAATATGGCGGCAAATAACGTTAACTATTGAGTGAAGCATCAGTTATGGTAACAGTAACTTTTTAACGTACGTAATGGTCGCCATTTTGTGAAACAACACAATTTTTGGGTTAGTGCCATTTTTAACTCATGACTCAAGTAGGTATGGCTGAAACAACCCGCCCTTCGCCAAAGAAATGTTAAGATCTTATATAAATCAATTAAATTCTTATGTAAAGAAATCGTGTATGTCTTCCGATCATTTGAATAAGATATATTCTATGAATGTTTATGACGATAGAGTTATAATTAGTTGATGTTATTTCTCCGGAGGTGATCGGTCAAGCGTTACCGTCACACGAACAGATACATACGTAGAGATCATAATCTTAACAATAATTAATTATATTATGTTTAATAAACACGACATTTTACCATAATATTATGCCAGAAATTAAAAATATAAGATAGTTTTTCTATAATCATTACATAGTATAAAACAAAGTTACTTACCGCTGTTCCTATGTATGCTTAGATCTTTAAAAGTAGGTACGCAAAGGATTTAAATGCGGTTTTTTTAATAGGTAGAGTGATTCAAGAGAAAGGTTTAGGTATGTGTATAATACATGCATAATATATTCAATATCAGTACCCATGCGAAGGTGGGGCGGGTTGCTAGTCTATAATTATATAAAAGGAAAAACTGACTGAATGACATATCAACGCTCAGCCGAAACTACTGGGACCAGGAATGTGAAATTTTGCACAAGACTTCCTTTTATGACGTAGGCAAGCAACAAGAAAGGATTTTTCAAAATTCTCCCCTTCAGGGGACGAAACGGGGGCCTAAATTGGTATGGAGATACATACTTTCACGCAGGCGAAGCCGCTGCTGGCAAAAGCTAGTCTCGTATATATTCCTTCGTAGCCTTTTTAGTTATCTAGGCAAGGAACCAACGTACTGAGATAGGTACTGTAACATGTAAATATTGATTTTCCATGATTTGCCTTGATGAAAATAGTTTCCAGACTGTAATCCTTAAGAGAAAATGCAGCATGGCTGACCTCGGAAAATCTGGCAACGCACCGTGTTGGCAGAAGCGGCGGCCATTGGAATGATATGGAACGAGCGAAAAGCTCAAGAACAGTCGCGATGGGTGACAAACTGGACTGAACTTGGATAAACTTTGCCACAGAGGTTTTTTTTTATGGTAGGTGAAAATCATCGAATGACGAAACCCTCGATTATGCCCTTGATTAAGGTGTCAAATACTATATTATTCCGGGAGAAATAATTCCGGGAACAATAAATATAAAAAAGAGAGCAGTACCTGGTGACTGAGTGGTAATGGCCCTGGCTTCGTGAGACAACCGGATTAGCATAAAACCGAAAATTCTATGAAATGTGATATTCACATATACATACCCGTAAAGGGCCCCCATGATATATTGCATCCCTTTCCTACAAAGGAGGCCTGAGTTCCAGCAGTGGGAACATTAAAAGGCTGAAAATAATTTCATAAGTGATAATAACCTAACCTAGCCTAACCTAACCACTTTACTATCGTTTCGTGAACGTCGAACGCTTGGAATTGGACGCCCCACGCCCTCAATTCCTTTGTTTTGATCACTTGACTAAGCGTTGTAATTTTAATTATTAGTGTACAATAAAGAATATAAGAGAGAAAGGAGTTACGGGCGTGGCCAACTCAGCGTTTGATGTTAACGAAACGATCGTAACTTGGCTAGAGGATCCTGGCATGTGATGGTGTACTTTTTCCAAATCTTTTTTTTCAGGTAGGACTATCTATACTTACCAGGTGAAATACCTATCATTTTACAGCGTAAAATAGTGGTCAGTAATTTCCATATAAACGGGGAAACCGGAATACGTAATAGGTAATGAATATTTAAAGAGACGATTGACTGAAGCTGAACCAAAATACAGTATTCATTTATTAATCTTCTTATGGCGATGGTCATGGGGATTTCAGGATGATACTACAAAACTACGATATTGCTGCCTACATTGAGTAGTGCCCCATTCATCGATATACATATATGTACTAGGCACTAGATTAGGCGTACAGTACACTTACTATACTTAGTTGATCGGCAAGCTACTGACTTAGGTGATCGACCAGCAATACACCTTTACATTGATGTCATTAGTGCAGTCTTGACGTTCACGCAGTGTGAGAACGCTGTAAGTATTAAAAATGTTGTCAGACGATGTATACCAATGAAGCGGTGCAGCGGACTTGTGTATTAACATTTCAGTATTTTGACAGATAGTTTCTAAGAACGTAGGTACTTGTCTATTCGCCAGGATATAAGCCGATGGCCCCATCCGGCTATGAGAGAATAGAACAGACAGTGCAATGCAATACAGTACGGTCGTCGGATCTTGGCGAGTTTGAAATTAGACTGCTAATTTTAGTGCTTAAAAATAAATTCCAATAACACCATGCCAATTGTGTTTTAACGACAATAACAACTGCAAATTGGATTTATTTGTTTAACTTCAGACCGCCTAGATCCGACGACCGTAGGTACAGTATATCGTACGTACTTGACTAATCTACGTTGAGATCGGCCACCGTGACCGAAATTCGATTGGGAGGATTAAAATTCGAGTGGTCACTGCATTCAATAATCGCAAGTTGATGGTTCTGAGATTGCTAATAATAATATCATCACGAATTAAAAGCCGAGAAAGATAAACAAATCAAGTTTATAAACATGGTTCACGAGGTGGTCGACATGTGGGATGTGGATTCGGCAATCATTGTTCTGATAGTCGTGTCAGTCGTGGCAGTAACCCTCGACCAAGAACTTTATGAGGCTCTCGTTAGGCCACTGGATTTTTTGGTTTGATTCAGAAAGCGGTACTCCTGAACACGACTCGTTAGTTAGGAGTTTCCTTTCTGGAGAGCTTGGTAGCTTAGACCCTGTTTCCGATAATGGTGGGATATTATTTTTTATTTCTCAATTTTTATCCTATTTTTTTTTAATAAATAAATATTTACAAATTTAAATTTTATGTATTACTAATAAATAATTAGAATAATAATATCATCACGAATCTTTGTTGGTACAGCTTTGAAACAAATAGTCTCAATCAATGTCGAAAATTTATTTGTCCAAATGTCTTAAAAGATAGGATTTTGTGACAAAATAGACTCACCCTACTCTAGATTGGAATGGAAGAGTGTGTTAGACTTTTACTAGGTAACTAAAAAACCCAGTTCTACCCGTTCCTACGTTCATGGTGAAGTGGAAACAGCGACTGTCACAACCCAGCGCTGGGCACACCGTAATCTCAGCGGTAGAGCCCTCTTTGAGGCGTGGCTGGATAGACCTCACGGCGTCCTCACTTTCCGTATGACGCAGGTTCTCACCGGACATGGGAAGTTCGGGAGATTCCTGCACCGGATTCGTGCGGAAGAGACGTCCGGGTGTCGCCACTGCGAGGCGAGCCCGGAGGACACGGTGGAGCACACGGTGGAGGTGTGCCCTGCTTGGGAAGAGCATCGCCGTGTCCTCGTGGGGGTGATCGGCGGCGGCGACCTCTCGCGCCGGGCCCTGGTTCAGGCCATAGTTCGCAGCGAAGAGGAATGGCAGGCGGTCGCCTCCTTCTGTGAAGCAGTAATGCTCGTAAAGGAGGAGGCCGACCGCATAAGACAAAGGCAACGGCGTACTCGCCGTAGCCGTCGCCGCCGCGATCCTGCAGGGGCCCTTCAGGGTCGAAGCCTCCTGGAGCCTAGAGGGTGGTGGAAAACTGTTACCTTGACTCCAGGAATAAGGCAAGGAAGGTACGGGGTAGGTTTTTTAGTCAGTAAGATTCTGACACTGGTCTCCCGCTCCGCCCAAGAGCGGGTTTCGTCATTGGATGATTTTCACCTACCATAAAAAAACCCGTTCCTACGTTGCGTTTCATAATAGGGTGGAGCCTTCCTTTTAGATTTGAACCCTTGGCCCCAGTAGGCTTCCCCCTTCTGCAGAATCCCTACAATTTATAATTTTACTAGCGACCCGCCCCAGCTTCGCACGGGTACTGATATTGCATATATTATGCATGTATTATACACATAAACCTTCCTTTTGAATCACTCTATCTATTAAAAAAAGCCGCATCAAAATCCGTTGCGTAGTTTTAAAGATATAGAGCATACATAGGAAGGAAGCGACTTTTTTTATACTATGTAATGATGATGATGATAATGATGATGACTGTGGTTTAGTTGTCAACACTATTTCTTTGAGTACAGCGCCATCGTTCTGCAGTTAACAGAACTGTGTAATGAGATTCTTAGCGCCGATTGTGTTTGGTATGTTTTCAACAGAGTCCCAGTTGTTCGGAAAAATACCACTAGATGTAGTTACTGTACATACGTAACACGAATGTATACACATTCGTGTTATATATAAACTAGCTTCTGCCTGCGGCTTTGCCCGCGTGAAACAGGATTCTGCATACAAACTGTAGTCCCCGATTTTATTTCTTCAAGAGGCAAATTTTGCAAATTCCTCTCGTAGTTTCGACTGTGCGTTGATATGGGCAGCACATCAATTATTGACCCCTGTACAGTTATTGGCCATTTCAACGTAGATAGATATTCTTTATTGCACACAAAAAAAAAACAATCGTCATCATTTTTCCTTTTATTTTATATTATAAAATTATAATGGCTTAATAGCCAAGAAACTTAACCAGCATCTTAGGAAGCTAACGCCTGCTCGATTCTACTGAGCAGAACAACGGCGCAAGACCTTCCATAACCATAACTTCAATTAGTCATAAGAATCGATAATATCTTGACAAGAACTACTCTCTGTACTCTGTACTCTGTGCGTTTTCATTACAGAAAACTGTTTGATATATCTATGCAGAAAACGATTACACAAGTGCAAATGTCAAACTTCGGAAATATGATACTAGCTTTTTTAGTAATACAACCTTTACGGCAAAACCAAGATATGAGTGTTTGTTTATATAATTTAAAACTATTCATAAATATAACTACATTTTTTATACTCTATTCATATACAGGGTGTCATTGACATGTTAACGCAAACGAATACCATAGATCCAGTACATGATTCTAGACACCCCAGTGGTGGAATTTTTTGTCGGTTTTTTCTTATTTTTTTTTAATGAATTTTTAACGTTTTTTTAATTAAACTGTATAAAAACGTCAATTTAACATTTTTTGCGAAAAAAATTAGTGCATTACATTCCAAACTAAAAATGTCATCGGGTTTGATTAGAATAACGACTTTATTTGCCTCGATGATTTTTTTATAAATTTTTTTTTCGTAAAAAAAATTTTTTTTTCTTTTTTTTCTAAAAATATCATTGGTATTGGTTAGAATAACGATTTTATAGAGGTAAAAAATAAAAAATCAAAACTTTTTTTTCAAAAATTTGAAAAAAAAAACGACGAAAAATTCCACCACTGGGGGGTCCAGAATCATGTACTGGATCCATGGTATTCGTTTGCGTTAACATGTCAATGACACCTTGTATAGGTATGTATGTACTGTGCATAGGGTTGGTTATCTTTTTTGGTTTCGTATAGTCTTTATTTTTATAGTGTTGTACCCTAGGGATAGGTATGTGTATACTGTGTATAGGGTTGGTTGTCATTTCAGTTTCGTTAAGTCTTTATTTGTAATAATGTTACTGTAGGGCCCTAATAGATCAAGTAAATGAAACAATAGATTTTACTTAGACATAATTCGTTTATAAAAACTTATCGCTGTGTTACATTGCTTTAGTAAAAATAACGAAACGTTGTCCATTGCAGAAATATCATCTGTGTTTCTCTTATCATAATTAATTACTGTTATTTTTTTGTCATCAGCCGACAAATCTGGGTCACCCCACCCCCACACTGGGTGCGATCCGTCACCGGTTCTCATCACGCGTTTCTTTATCAATTCATCCGGTACTACCTTCAGATCATACGCCCATCCAATTTCCTCCATAAAGTCGATAAATAACTTCGTGAAGTTGAGAGAGTAGCCGCCGAGCTCAGCTGTTCTGTAGTCCCAGGGAAAAGTGTGATGGTAGTTGTGGAAGCCTTCTCCAGTTGTTAGGAACGAACATATCTTCGATTCGACTGATTTGATGTTTTTATCGTAGGGCTTGGTGCCCCACTTGTGCGCTACTGAGTTCACACTCGCAACCGCGTGTACTGCGCTTACAAATCTCAAACATACGCAAATGCAAATTGCGACCTTTATCTCTTCCCCCCAGAGAGTAGGAATGTAAGCAGGTAGTATTAAAGCAAAGATGAAAACCAGAAGATAAGGTAAGATAAGGTAAGATAAGGTAAGATAAGGCATTTATTTGTAGAATCATGAGTATACATACAAGGCATGCAGGTTGTTAATAAACAAAAAAGATCAGTCATGTTCGGCCTTTGTGGCATACAAATATACAGATAAGAAATCATAAAAATTATTAATTAAATTTAAACAATGAAATACAAATTTAAATTAAATGTCCAAAAATTAAATGAAAAATTATAAAATGTCAGTAAATATTTGTTAAATCATATTACATTTTGTCATTCATAAATTCTAAAATACTGTAGTATGCTTTCCTAATTAGATATAATTTTAGCCGCTTTTTAAGTATGTGTGCGCTTAATTCTCTCCATCCCTTAGGAAGTTTATTAAATATTAAAGGCGCCATGCAAAATACACTTTTTCGCATTAGTGCTGTTTTAGAAACATGAGAGCAAAGCATAGTGTTATCGCGTCTGACGCGACTAACTTTATCTGCCATGCGTGGAAATAGGTGCCGATTACATTTTACAAACATGACAACTTCGAATATGTATAGCGAAGGTAACGTCAGAATGTTATAATTAATAAAATACGGTTTACAACTGTCAATTGGACCCAATTTAAACATTGTCCTAATACACCGTTTTTGGGCTTTGAAAGGTATATCCTTGTCAGTCGAATTGCCCCAAAAGATAATTCCATACCTTAGGTGCGATGCAACAAGGCCGTGGTAAGCTGTCAACAATGCGTCAGTGTTAAGCACAGGGACTAATTTGTACAGGGCATAGGAAGAGTTACTAATTTTTTTGCTCAAAATTTCAATGTGTTCTTTCCAATTTAACTTATTGTCAATAGTTACACCAAGGAACTTAGCAGTTTTGACTTCTTCAATTATTTGGTCATTATATTGGACCTTAAGATCAGGTAAAGTTGGTAAGCGTTGACTGAAATGCATAATATTAGTTTTATTGAGATTTATCTTTAAATTATTGTTATCCAAATATTTTATTATTGATGTTAGAGAGTTATTAATGTCACTTTTATATTTGTCTTTAGAATCACATTGAATCGTTATGGTACTGTCGTCAGCAAAGAGTGTTACCGGTTGATCAACAAATTTAGGCAGGTCATTTATATACAATATGAACATTGGTGGGCCTAACACACTGCCCTGAGGAACGCCATATTTAATTACAAGTTCATGTGATTGGAATATTTCTTCACGTTTAGTTTTTGTATTTATTGAGGATATTTCTGTAAGTTGTTTTCTGTTGTCTAAATATGATTTAAATAGTTTTAGAACGTTGCCTCTAACACCGTATGCCTCCATTTTATCTAAGAGAAGGACGTAATATCTGAAAAAGTACAAGGCATATAGTCTAATTGTTATGTTACATTGCTTATAGCGTTCCTCGATATGGGCAAACAAAAAGAATGTTTCAATTCGAACTAAGAGTTTTTAAGATAATATCTACCTACGAGTATTTATTCATTGAATCATTTAACTCTTATAGAAGCAGCAGTGGCCGAGTGGCAAAGGCCCTGACTTATAAGTGTAGTAGTAATGAAGCTCACGGGTTCAAACACAGCCGGGCAACTTTTTACCCGACTACGGCGAAGCAAAAGGAGGGTTATGATTTTGACCTGTATGTACCTATGTATGTATGTGGGTATGGATGTGCATCTGTTCCCTCGTAACTTCTAAACTACTTATCAGAATTCGACAAATGTCATATCATTAGAAGCGTCTTAATTGTCCGCTGGTTATAGGCTATATGGGATTTCACAAAATCTAATGTGGCGCCCTCTAGCGGACAAAACATACGAAGTAAAAAAATAAAGTTAAGATAAATATGCCGTGTTTGGTATCATTTGAAAGCGCTTTACTTGTACATTTTGAATATATATATATTACTAGCATTTGCTTGTGACTTTACCTGTATTCATGGGCTGACAAATCAATGAACCCAAGATTAACCTATTTAGAACTCCAAAATATGTTAAATAAAAATAAAGTTTAAAAACTAACACCCGTTTTTGTGTACAAGTACAAATCATAACCCTCCTTTTGCTTCGCCGTAGTCGGGTAAAAACCTTACTTGTGTTGGAAGCGCAATACGGGATCCTCCTTGAGATCGCTTATATCAACAAAGTGTGACTTGACTTGAGGATGCTTTCTGACTAACAGCCATCCTAAGTGTGAGAAGAAGAATCCTCTCTTTGAATTGTGAGGGTCAGCATCTGTGTCACTGTATTTGTGGTGCTTGCGGTGATGTCGTACCCAAGTGATACAAGAATACTGGAAGAAAAATAAAAATGAGATGAAGATGTATGTATTACAAAGAGATGTTAAATCAAATTCTTGAATCAAGTATAGAAAAAATTCTTGCAGAGACGAGTAATTAGCTGATCATCTTAAATCTGACAACTGAAAAGGCTTTGATTTAGAACAATTTTCGTTATAAAGCAAGTATAAAGGGCAAACATACATGAACGGACATCGTAAAGAACATTGCAAGTAAGATACGTAGAGGCAATTTAGCTTTGTATGATTTGTGTGCCCATAATCTATGAACACCAGCCGTAATGCTTAATACTCCGGCTATGTGCAGAAACAAGACTGCAAATGATGAACAAGCTGTTAATGTATCAATTCATCATGTAGGCTAAAAATCTTGGATTGTTATCACTGAAACTTCCTGCACGCAGCATAACTTAATTTTTGATTCAAATATTATATTCTGAATTCCATATTTAATTCAGTACAGATTTGTTTGAAATATTATTTTTATTCAAACTTGAATGGTAAAAATATATTAAGTACTCTTAGATATAATGTAGGCAAGATAACTAACATTAAATACCTGTACTAGGATGGTAATATTTTTGTAAACCTGCAAAACCAATACTGCCGTGGTAGAGAAAATCTTGTAGCATTTCCAGTTTTACAAGTGCCCATGCACAGTGTGTTAAGAACCCCATTTTTGTCTCATCATGTTTTTATTCAAGAAATCGATAGTTTGCACCATTTTTAGTGCTAGAGTTCAACTCCGGCTTTGATACGACTTATAGTTTATTTTTTAAAAAATGTCAAAGTCTCGTAATATCCGCATCATGGAAAATGAAAAAAAAATTCTAAAAAATCATCTGAACTATTTATTCTAGTTTTTGTTATTTCCATTAATTGTTCATACAATACCCTGTCTTTTCTCTCATTTCGGTTGATCTAACATGAACTGGACGCGACATATGATTTTTTTTCTCATTTTTCGTTTTTATTTTTTTATTCAACCGTAACAACGTATTAGCAGATTATTTCTACTTTATAATATTGTTTACACTTAGTATTATATACAGTATTAAAACCATAAGCTAATTCCTTGTTATCTAGAAGTTGTTGATAATTTTGTATTTCCTTCAGGGCTGTCACTTGTTAATATCCGAAAAAACAATTATTTGACTCAATAAAAAAATCAATCAATCAATTTTTTGGTTTGTGCCCATAGTAAAAGTTGTTGGTTATCATGAGTACAATCACGTGTTTAAGTATCATACACTAATTACCAGTCACCCTATATAAACACAGTTCTTACATAATTATTTGATTAATATAAAATAAAGAATACCAATGACAACAGGGTATGGTGTAAGTGGAAGGCATTACATTATGTACGTATGTACATTAGAACTTGAAAATAGTTTAGACTAGAGCTCTGACAAAGATTAAAAAATAAACCGAATACTTGGTTACAATTAACTTTCCCTAACATTGTAACCTACAGTAGATAAATAAATAAATGAATTGAATCGATCCAGGAGACCAGAATATAATTTACATTAATTACACCATCGGCTATTGCTGTAAATAAATTAAAATATTATAGCGTTGAAAACAATTTTCAAAATTGTTTGAAGTGACAACCCTAACTGCGGATATTTCGGATATTACAAAAAATATCTATAACTTCTAGATAACAAGGAATTAGCTTATGGTTTTAATACTGTATATAATACTAAGTGTAAACAATATTATAAAGTAGAAATAATCTGCTAATACGTTGTTACGGTTGAATAAAAAAATAAAAACGAAAAATGAGAAAAAAAATCATATGTCGCGTCCAGTTCATGTTAGATCAACCGAAATGAGAGAAAAGACAGGGTATTGTATGAACAATTAATGGAAATAACAAAAACTAGAATAAATAGTTCAGTTGATTTTTTAGAATTTTTTTTCGTTTTCCATGATGCGGATATTACGAGACTTTGACATTTTTTTAAAAATAAACTATAAGTCGTATCAAAGCCGGAGTTGAACTCTAGCACTAAAAATGGTGCAAACTATCGATTTCTTGAATAAAAACATGATGAGACAAAAATGGGGTTCTTAACACACTGTGCCATGTAGGCCCATGTGAAATAATTTTTTTTGACTTTGACTTTGACTTAGAACAAACAGTAAAAAATAAATAAAAAATTATATACTTACGAAATAGACAAGTCTGCCACTTTGCTACCGTAAAAAACAAATAAATGCCATAAACAGCACCGATATGCGTAAATGTGAACACCATCACCTCTCTCCATATTATTTCCCATTTCATCGGTAACAGCACATCATTTTCAATAAGTTTTGAATCAACAGAACTGTTGCTAACATCGGTGCTATCATGGCTCTGTTTACTGCAATGAAAAAAAAATATACTTCATAAAATTTGTTCATATCAAAATTTTATAGCACTTTTAAATTCAAATTCATTTATTTATTCTATTTAGCCTGCATATGGCATGTAAAATTGTTATTTATACAAAAAAAAGATAATAGTTTATAAGATACACGGTGCAGTTTTGAAACTAAATAAAGTTTTGAAAAGTCATGATGTCAAAATAGCAAAAAAACTAAACCATAATTATATTTATCATCGTAAAAAATCTAGTCAATTCGAGTTCCAAATAAGAATCTTTTTTCTCGATCCTTAAACTGGCCATTATCTTAATATGATAAAACTTAGTCAACTATTTCGTTGATATGAATCATGATAACTTATGTAGATACTTAATCATTTCATCGTATATTAAAATATACAAATCTAAAAATCTCATATCGGTAGACTCGTTGATTTCTTTATCGTCGCAACATGAATTTGATCCACGAGTTTGAAACTGCATAAAAGACGCCGGCGATAATTAGAGCGCGGCAAATAATATTGTTGATGCTAGCATGCCATGATATGCAACCCGCGCTCCTGCAGCATGATAGGCCATGGTATCTGAGGCTGTCAACAGCTTCGCCACAGTGATACCGATATTTTTTTATATACATGCAATGTCTAGGTCATTATTAATCACATAATCGTCATCCTGCGAGATACATGTCTCTGTGTCTTCATCATCATCGCAGCTGAAAGATGCTACCGATGCAAACGAAGACATTCTAGCAGGCGTCACTAAAATGACTCATCTTATTTTCTCATTGAAGGTGTGCCCTTCAATGAGAAAATAAAAACAATCCTGTTTATGGCCCTCAGATGTTTGTTCCGGGCCTAGGGGGGCGTTCAAGTATTACGTAACGCGATTTGGGGGGGAGGGGGTGTCTCGTAAAACGTTACGATGCGTTACAGGGTCGGGGGGGGGTCTTTCTTACTACACGTTACGTAACATTGTTTTTTTTTTTTAAATAAAAATTAGGAAATCAAAACTCCCAAAATGGCAACCTTTTTCATATACGTGGTTCTTTTTATAGAAGTCCCTCGATTGTATTAGTCTGGTTTTAGACAACGGCTAAAAAAAAGTTGAAAAATAAAGAAAAGTTTAGGTAAAAATGCTCACTTTGTATGTTACGTAACGTTTAGAGAGGGGGAGGGGGGGTACAGAAAAAGTTACGGTGCGTTACAAGGGGGGGAGGGGGGGTCAAAAATCTTCAAAAATTGCGTTACGTAATACTTGAACGCTCCCTAGACGGACATCTACATGCAGTGCAGCTGCAGGGCCTACAGTAAATTATAAAGGTACAACGAAACTTAAAATGTATCTGGCCTCTAGATTTACTTACTGTTGAATGAACTAAATAATATGAACTCTCAAATAGGACGTTTTGGAAATAGGACGTTCTGCGTAAGATCCCAATTTGAATCTAAATTTGCTGTTTCAGATCAGAATCAGGAATGAGCTTTATTATGCACCCAAAATAACTTTTACTGTGTAGTTGATGGTTTTCTTACCTGTGCATTGCAATTTGAATAATTTCAGTTGGATGGTTGCTGAAGATATTTCAATTTTTTAGCTGACCAACACAAAGAGAAACTCGAGAAGCTTTACAAAATGGACTCGTTAAAATGCACCTGAAATGTTAAAAAAATATATCAGTAAATAAGTCTAGCATTGTATTTAAACCAAGATAGAAAGACGCGCCTAGATCGGTGTGGGTGGCACACATGTTAGTAGTGTAGCCTTAAAGCTAAAACTACATTAGAACAACGCACAAGTGTAACACACTTGATTTGTACGTAGACCATGTAGCTCTACAAGTCTAGTTTCCATATAAAATGTATGGAGACTGACGCGATCAGATCGGTGTGTGTGACACGTGTTAGCAGTGTAGTTCAACTCTAATAAATTACACTAATCTTTATTTATTTATTCATTGCAGTCATGTTGTAAGTAGGTGTTACAGTAATATATTGTTTCAAACTTGGGCCCTGGTCAGGCCTCCGTCACTCCATGTACTTGTGCGCTATAATTACCTACCGCCCGGCCGAGCGGTCTCGAGCCGCCGGCGGACTAAATTCAGTGCGGTTTTCGCAAGCGAAGGGCACGCACGTTGTTCAATTTTAATAGTTCCATTCGTTCGTACTCGTACCGCAAATCAAGTAAAAGAAGTGATAAACACCTAACATTTTTAACTTTTATACATTTTATATTTTAGCTACCCACTGACGTCTATAATTATGTTTTATAGATAGATAAACCATTTATTTGTTACAACACAATGTATACACGAAAGTACAATAAAATTAAATTTTAAAACTAAGCACCTACCTATATAAATACAGTCAACATAAACAAGAAACACATGTAGGTACTTAGGAAAAAATCAAAGAAAATACAAAAATGTGAACCATAGCGCGGTGTGTATCTCAGTGCTGCACCATATGGGAATCCAGCTCAGCATGTGTCAAGCACACGTACCTGACGCTGATTTTCAGCTGGATCCTTGCGGTGATATTCGGACGACCAGCTGGTTTTTTGAGATCAGGTTTTCTGTATGGACTGCGGAGTGAATTGAGTAGGTGGTGGTTTATAGAAAAACAAGGTAGACAATGATTTTATTTAGACGTATTACACAGTCAGCACCGTCAGCACCAATTTATAAAAAAAGATTTTATAAACGATATAATTTTAAATTTCCACATATAAGTCAGAACATATTCACAGTTTTCAATAACATAGAAAAAGTTATGTTAATTTAATTTTATCGAAGAAACAACCCTGCGATTTCTCGGTGAGCTGCGATTGACCACGCGGTGCGAAGCAATTACAACTGTACGCTTTAACATTAAGGCACATTTTGGCATGCAGTGGTTGCTGACGCGACGAAGTAGGCTATTATAGCAGTAGGTATTGAGAATTTTGTATGGAGTGAAGTACCTGTTACGTAGTAACTATTTAGTAATCTGTGCCCTGGTAGAGCACAGCAACATGCATATTTTTAATCTTACATGCATTACACAAATCAAAAAATTCTACAACCATTACAAATTATATGAATTATTGTACAGAGTCATTCAATTATTATTGTTACATTATATTATTACATTAAGGGCGACTTGCACGTCTCAGTTAAATCTAGATTTAGTGTGATATAAACTCGACTTAAGCTTAAATCGAACTTAACGCATTGCATGACATCGGTTTAGCGTAAAGCTAGACTTAAAGAAATGTCAAATTTAAACCGCCATGGTAGGCGGTTTAAATTGCTAATTCTAGATTTTGTGACATAAACAATAGCAAACAGTTGCATCAAGGATCTTATATCTTTATCCTACGGATAGTCTGGATTGATGACGAAGCAATATTGCAAACTCTTTATCAGCAAACAGCATGCTAACATGGAGTGTAGTCAAAGTCAGTTAACAAAGTCGGAAAGGTTTAACAGTTTGTAAGAGTTTGTCACACTCCTTTCCATTTTTAGGCCAATTTTTGCCAATACTTGCAAAGTTACAACGTGCGCACTATTGACCAAACTTTTTGCGACACTAGTAAACTTCTGCTAAATGTCACCCGGTCCCCGTCTTACCTCGCTACCCCATTTTTTAACCCATCTTCCTTTAAATTATGGTTTTCTCACTACTTTTAATTTTTTCATCACTACACTGTTCTGAAAATGGTGAAGGAAAAACAATCACAAATCCGCACTGGACCCGAGTGGTGGATTATGGCCCATTCCTTCTTTTAGAGAGGAGCCCTGTATCTCGGCAGTGGGAACATTAAAAAGGCTGAACGTCGTCTATGTAATTATTGTACTAATAACATATTGAACTTCTTTAGGACAGAGCTCAGAATTTTACAGCATACACCATGGCGCGAATACCATTGCGTTAGTGGATATCTATCAGCTATATTAATATATATATTTATTTATAATACCTACATCAAAAACATCTCGAACTTGCACGACATGCTCTTAAAACTAGATTTTGTTAAAGTCGCATTAGTCATTAAGCTCGACTTAACTTAAACTGTATTAGTAGCGTCTTGCTAGTGTTGAAATCTACTCGACTTAACTAAACCTAGCTTAACACGTTTCATTCTTTTCGTTCATTCATTAGCGTTCCATTTTTCATAATTGTGCTGGATATTTTACAACTTTTTTGGAGGTATGGAACGTTTCAAATATAAAAAACTAAGGATTTTATAAAGGAGTGACTGGAAAGCTTACGACTACCTCAAAAAAGTTCTGAAGAGTAAAGTTAAAAAATGGGTTTTTTACCTCGTTCATCTAGTGTCACCATACACCAACTACGTATTACGGGACAATTTTGCTTTAAACAAGTTCGAGATGTAGGTATTATAAATAGATATATATCAATATAGATAGATATCCACTTAATAACGCAATGGTATTCGCGCCATGGTGCATGCTGTAAAATTCTGAGCTCTGTCCTAAAGAAGTTCAATATGTTATTAGTACAATAATTACATAGACGATGTTCACGTGGGGTTCTTAATGTTCCCACTGTCGGGATACAGGGCTCCTCTCTAAAAGAAGGTATGGGATTTGTGATTATTTTTCCTTCACCATTTTGAGAGCAGTAGTGATGAAAAAATTAACGAGGTAAGAAGGACCGGGTGACATTTAGCAGAAGTTTTTAGTGTCGCAAAAAGTTTGGTCAATAGTGTGCACGTTGTAACTTTGCAAGTATTGGCAAAAATTGGCCTAAAAATGGAAAGGAGAGTTCATGAGTGTGACAAACTCTTACAAACTTTTAAACCTTTCCGACTTTGTTAACTGATTTTGACAACACTCCATGTTAGCATGCCGTTTGCTGATAAAGAGTTTGCAAAATTGCTTCGTCATCAATCCAGACTATCCGTAGGATAAAGATATAAGATCCTTGATGCAACTGTCTGCCATTGTTTATGTCACAAAATCTAGAATTAGCAATTTAAACCGCCTACCATGGCGGTTTAAATTTGACATTTCTTTAAGTCTAGCTTTACGCTAAACTGATGTCGTGCAATACGTTAAGTTCGATTTAAGCTTAAGTCGAGTTTAAATCACACTAAATCTAGATTTAACTGAGATGTGCAAGCCGCCCTGAATGTTGAAGATGCTACATCAAAAACAAAAAGCAAAATGATCATAAGTGTCATCAGAAAATTGCAGAATCCGTATAATTGTTTTTTTTTTTTTTTAATAAAAAAATATAAATATTAAAATCTCATATCATTTCAAATAATCTTTTCGTGACAACTGATGTTGAGTGAGAACGTCGTGGCGCCTCTCTAACCACTCCTCAAAGCAACCTCAAAGAAATGTATGATAGCTGAGGCCACTTAGATCCGATGCCTGTCAAAGCTGCAGGATTGGTGTTGCTTGCGGCAACTGAAGGAACACGGGTGGTTTTTAGTCAGTAAAAGTTTGCTCTCTCTCTTTCCACGACGATTTTTCGACTTCAGAAAAGTGTGTAACGCAGAAATGAGTTTTGTCGTTAAAAAATAAGTACTGACCTGATATGATTTACTAAGTGTATAGTTGAGCACCAATTGTACAATATAAGGATTTCACCACAACCAGCTACTTGTATGCAAGACTAAACTACTACTACTACTAGACGTAGTAAGACTGACACTAGTTGCTTTCTGTTTTTATCCCTCTCCGGGATTTTAATACATAATTTATCGTCGTCGCTATCAATAGAAGTACAATGAATCAATTTAAATACAATGATAATCTATTATTTTAGCATTTTCAAATTATTCATTAAAATTTAAATTATGGGAGACTGGGAATGACTGTTTGTACAATATTTATTGGGTAGGCATTATCCAATTACTTTGATGATTATCTTCGTCCCAACGCCCCGGGGTTCTTTTCCTTAGAACTTTAGTTGCACCCCGCAACTAAAGTTATCAAGTCTTTGAAGTTTATCTCGGAGAATTACGTAGTAGTACAGTGACGAGCATTAGTATCCATACTTACTTATCTACACTTCTACACTAATATAATAAAGAGGTAAAGTTTGTGTTTTTGTTTCTTTGTTTGTAGGAGGTAATCTCTGGAACTACTGGTCCAATTGGAAAAAAGTTAGCAACAATAGAAAGCTGCTTTACTCCTGAGTGACATAGGCTATATTTTATGTACGCGGGTGAAGCCGCTGACAAAGGCTAGTAATAATATATAATAATATCCATACTAATATTATAAATACGAAAGTAACTATGTCTGTTTGTTTGTCCATCTTTCACGGCAAAACGGTGCGACGAATAGACCTGAATTTTTTAGTGGAAATAGTTGGAAAGATAAAAAATGACATAGGCTACTTTTAACTCTTCACTTCCCTGCAATGGGGGGTGGAAGTTTGTATAGAGCATTCCGCAATTCGCATTTAAGGTTAAAAGCTAAAACTTTGGTTTTCGGACTCTTTGTGGCTGACAAAAAAATGGTACAGAATTTTTTTTTTTATAAATCTTTCACCAACCCCTTAAAGTAGAGGGTGCAATTTTATACGGGACTTTTCGCTATTCTAGCTCTGAAAATAAATGTTGTTTAGCCCTAAAAAGAACTGTGGGTTACCCCTAAAAAGAACTGTTGGTTAGCCCTGAAAATAAACTATTGATTAACTCTGAGAAGAACTGTTGTTTAGCTCTGAGAACTTTTACATAAGTGTATTTTTTAAGAACGAAATCTAATAAAAATCGCACGAAAATTATTAGACTTCGCGCACGACCGCTGCGTAAGGAGCTGAACTCGCGCCTGAGCCGCGCGGGAACCTTACTCATAGATCTAAACTCCCCTCCCGCATGCGCACCCCCGCCTGCTGCACGGCCCGTTACGAAGTGAGCGTCACCACACTCACTTCGCAACGGGCCATGCAGCAGAAATCGTAATATTTTAATACGCAATAACTTCAAAACCAAACGTCCAATTTTCGGCGGTAAGTCCCCTCTTGGAGGCATGGCTGGATAGACCTCACGGCGTCCTCACCTTCCGCAAGACGCAGGTTCTCACCAGACATGGCAAGTTCGGGATATTCCTGCACCGGATTCGTGCGGAAGAGACGCCCGGGAGTCGCCACTGTGTTGCCAGCCTGGAGGTATGAAGGATGAACTTGGAGGCCAGAGCCTCCTGAGGCCGGAGGCATGAGGATTTAACGCAAGATTCTTAAAAAGAGGAAACCTTTTACCACATAAATCAAAAGAAATATACCTACCAAAAAACATACGAAGATCTTTGACGACGACTCGGGTTTTTATTGGAGGTATTTATTTTCTTCGTATTCGTAATGAAAAGCACAGTATTTACCTCGAGTTCAAGAGTTCTTTAGTCCCTCGAATTTTTAGCGACCTCACTCTGCTCGATCGCCAAAAATTTTTTTCGGTACTAAATAACTCACTTTTACCCCTCGTATAACAATGTACTATGAAAATTTCGCGCCCTTGTAACCTATTTATAAATCTTGCTCATATCATGTTTGTGTTTAGTCCTCATGTAATATGTAAACCTTATTCTTCATGCACATAATTTAGCAAATACATAGTTATACCAGTTAGACTTTAGACGTTCTGAACAAATATATGCGCCATTGAAAACTCTTATGTGGAGAATCAAAAGCATGTACATATTATTTTTACAGGCATGTACATATTTTTATTCCAACGCATAAATACGGAAATCGAAACCACGACTGGACATGGTCGCGGTTTCGATTTCCATCAAGGATAAACGTTTGTGTGATGAGTACGATCATTTGTTCTGTGTCAGAGTGTAATTTGTCTATAACTAGCGACCCGCCCCAGCTTCGCACGGGTACTGTCTGTGATATCTAATCAATACATACTGTTGGGGTTGTGATGCCCAACAGTGAGAATGTTATGTTATGTCCCTTGAAGGGTGTTATGTTGTGTTATGTTAAATGAGAAGACCAACGTTTCCCTTGATGGATTTATTGATACTTAATGTAATTACATAATTGTTCGACTTAAATGCTATGTTAAATGCACAGGTAAACAATATGTACAATATGATTATGACGTACAAACTAGGACAAGGTACAATGTACAGCGTAGCTCGTACATATTGCCCACTCACAAAGTATACAAACTTGAAAAATGTATGTAAAAATGTATAAAGAAAATGTTAAAAGGTACAATGTAAATAAAAATAATCTAATCCGACACTTATACATTAGAATCGCAACGCGCAATAGGCGACGTAGCTTTGTTCAGTGCACGTGCACTCGATAAGTGCACTGTTCTGGCGATGTCTGTGTCCTCAAATCCAACTGCGTTGTCCACGAAGCTTGCAGTCGATCTCCTTCGGGGCGCTGGATTGGGAACAGATGGTGACTCAGGTTTTTCTTGAGTCCGGCAATGTTTGCGTAGCCGGTGGTAAGCATATGTTGCTCCTGCGGTCGCTACTGCTGCTGCCAATATGTATATGATGACATATTGATGGATGTCATGGTTTGTTGCTTGACCATACACAGTATCTTCGGCGGTCGCGGCCTTCATCTGTTCTATTTGTTTTCCCAGCTCCAGTAGTAATGAACTCCGTTCCATTGACGTGTCTTTCTCAGGTTCACGTTTCAAGACCGGTACCGATAAGTTCATTATTCCATTAATTGGTGGGATTTCCAGCGTCAGTTCTTCAACCTGGGCCTGTATCGTGTCCATTGGCTGCCTTTGAGAGTGTATTGTGAACGTCTCACTGTTGATCGTGCAGTCACTGCCAAGTTTCATTACCCCTGCATTGTTTAGGAGTGCGTTTGATATTTGACTCCCGCATATGACGCGTATTTTGCAAGCGTTACAGCAAAAGTATAGGTAATTGTTTTTGTTGGTCAATTCTAACCATTTGTTTTGACAGCTCTCACGTTCTGTTTTGCAGCCAGATGACTTTTGTTTCTTCTTACAGAAGCTCTCTTCGGACTGCATCTGGTATATTGGTGTCCTTGCGGGGCACAACAGAGTTGTACTGTCGTAGTGCATGCATTGTTGTAGGTCAGTTGTAGTCATAGATATGTATGAATTCTTCTGTATGTTGATTGATAACAGTTCCGCTATAGGTAGTAGGGTGACCATGTCGACGCCATCCTTTTTTGGGACAGGTATGACGTTGTATATTTCATAGGTTTCCCTGCTTATTAGCGGCACTCGTATCTCAATAATAAGGTATTTTTCTGTCATCTTTGCCCTTAGTTGTAGAAGGTGGTATAGGTGGAAGAAATCATCTTGAACGTTGGTGATGGGAAGCGCCACATCTCTTGATAGCTGGCCGGATATGACATTCAGTTCGTCACGCAGCTGTTCTGGCGCAATGAGGTGTAAGTTCATCTTGCCGTTGTAAATGTTGGTCACGGTGTCCAGCAGCACTTCTTGAACGTTTCTTAGATGTTCCAAAAAGCTGTTTGCGGCAATGGCGGACATCACAAACTCGATGGATAAGTTTTGAGACTCAATTTCTTGCTGAATGTTGCTCGTAAGCTGATCTAATCTTATGAGATGTTGATTAAATGATTTGTACTGTTTTGTGATTGTTTCTTCCGATCTTCGTAGAATGTTGTATTCCGCTTCTATAATAGATGTCTGATTTTTGGACAATAGAACGAGACGTTTTTCATTTTGTTTAATTTGTTCTATGTCCCTTTGATATTGTTCAGCGAATTGGTCATCCAATACGCCGAACAGGGACCGGGCGATTGACCCGACACCGTTGATAAGGCCGCGTTTGCTTCTCATATTCACCCGACCTTGCGGATTCAGCAGTATGCGGTTGTAGTGTTCAAGTTCAGCAAACGCGTGTTGTAATTGCATCGTGATGACGTCACATTGAGTCTTTTGGTTTAGTTTCGAACATATGTTTTCTAGATGATCGCTGAATTTTGTGAAAACTGTTGTCCCATGCCAGTAGGGTTTGACGTCGTAGTAGACAACTATTTTCCACTCGTCGCGAATCAGTTTCATATCCATTGCTTTGTCGAAGTATAAACCTTGTTGCAATTCGATGAAGTTTGTTGTATTTGTTGTCGAGCTTACTGGACTCAGTAGGTAGAGTAAAGTCATTGCCAATCCGATCAAGTTGATTTTGCTTGTCTTGGGAGGTCGTGGACGTTTTGTTGTGGTTTCCTGAGTAGGTTGTTTTACGTCTCTGTTTTCAGTATTTTCTGAAGTAGAGTTAACCTCGCTGTTTAAGGGTAAAACAGATATTTTTGTTATGGGTCTCTGTAGGAAGCCATTTTTTGTTTTTAAGGTCACGACGCGTACATTTCCGTCGTTTCCCGGGTGACTATTTGTTACTCTGCCCATCATCCATTTTCCTGCGGGCCGCTGGTCGTCATGTACAACTACCAGGTCACCAATCTTCACGTTGTTCTGAGTCTTCTGCCACTTTGTTCTTGCTAACAGTTGGCTTAAGTACTCGAGTTTCCACTTCTTCCAGATTTCTGTGAATATTTTTCTAGTAAGCTCCCATCTTGTTCGGGCGTCTTCTCTAGTTTCGATGATGGTTAGTCCTGACCTTCCTGTAAGGAAGTGTGCTGGCGTCAAACAGTCTAGGTCTTCCACGTTTTCAGTCAGCGCGCACAGAGGTCTGGTGTTGAGACATGCTTCTAGTTTTGTAAGGATTGTGGTGTACTCCTCGAATGTCAGCTTTTGCTCGCCGACCACTCGTTTTAAATGGTGTTTCAAAATTCTTACAGCACGTTCCCATAATCCACCGGCCGAGGGCCATGCAGGAGCGTTGAAGTGCCGCTGTATGAACATCTCGGCGATTTCTCTCTGTAATTGTTCATTCTTGTAGGTGTTTTCTATCTCTCCATATTGTTCCAAGAGCAGTCGATTTGCGCCGATGAAATTCGTGCCATTATCGCTGTACATGTGGCAGGGGGCACCTCTTCGTGCCGCTAATCTGTTAAGGGCTGCCAAAAACGCCGCGCTTGTAAGATCAGAGACCAACTCAATGTGCACTGCCTTTGTTACCATGCAAACAAAGATAGCTATATTATAACCCTTGGTGGTCTTAGCTCCTCTTCCTTTGTTCATCTTGATGTCAACGAATCCCGTGTAGTCCACTCCTGTATGGTAGAATGGCGGGGCAGGGTTTATTCTTGAAGTCGGCAGTTCACCCATGATTTGTTGTTGTTTTGTTGGGCTGATTTTTCGGCATGTTACGCACTTTCTAATTTGCATTTTCGTTACTCGCACACCACCGATGATCCAGTATTTTTGACGAAGGTGGAACAACGTGAGTCGCCGTCCGCCGTGGAACGTCATTTGGTGAGCTTGATCGATGAGCAAGTGCGTTAGGCGAGAGTCGTGTGGGATGATCATTGGGTGCTTCATCTCTTCAGTAACTAAGGCGTTGTTCAATCTTCCTCCGACTCTTAGCAAGCCTTCTTGATCTATGTAGGGATTGAGAGGCAGTAACTTGCTATTTGACGTCACTCTGCCGTGTTTACGTAAATGACACATATCTGAGTCAAATATTTTTTCTTGTGTTTGTTTCACAATTGCCTTAGTTTAATCTATCTATCTATCTATCTATCTATCTTAGTTGCGCTGTTCAGCTCTTGCAACGTAAGGTAACTCGGTAATTTGTAGTGTGTCGAGTCCAATGTTCGAGCTGTAAAGTTCAATGCTCTGCCATGCGACTATTCGAATGACACGGTTTATGGAGCTATGTTTTTGCAATAATTGTTCGATTATGTTCATGTTTTCTGTGTTGGTTTGAGCGGCATTGACTTGTTTCATTCCTTACTTCCTGGTCTGACGTATAAACCTGTTTCACCATGGTGCTCATGTCAATTGATGACAGCCAAGTAGGACCTTGCCACCACAGAGTGTTTCCCATCAATTGATTGGCGTACTGGCCACGACTTGCAGGGTCAGCGGGATTTTCACATGATTTGACGTAATTCCAATGCGAACGCGGTATGATTGTATTGATTTTCTGGACTCTATTTTCCACATATGTTTTCCATCGTGATGGGTCTCCTTGTATCCACCCCAGGGTCACCATAGAGTCCGTCCAGCCATAGACTTCAATATCATGTTGATGTAAGGATTCCTTGATCTTTTGCATTAATTTGCATAGCAGGTGCGCTCCATTTAACTCTAGTTTGGGCAATGTTGTTGTTTTTCTGTTTGGTACAATTTTAGACTTTGCAGCGACTAGGGTTACATTTGTTGAGGGGTAAACTCGTGCGTAAACGACACAAGCGTAGGCGTCCAGGGAGGCGTCACTGAAGCCATGCAGTTCTATTGCTTGTTTCCCGTCACATCCGAGCCACCTTGGCACTTCACACAAGTTTATCGCCCTTATATCTGCATGTATTTTGCACCATTCCTTGTTTATGTTGTCGGGAACTTCGTCATCCCGTTGTAATTTGACTTCCCAGACCTTTTGGAACAGTAACTTCAGTTTAGTTGATAATGGAGCTAGCCATCCCAGTGGGTCGAACAATTTTGATATTTCAGCTAATAAGCTGCGTTTTGTGTGTTTCTTACTGACGCTTGAAATTGTACATTGAAATGTAAATTTGTCTTGTGTTGACTTCCAGCACAGGCCCAGCGTCTTGGCCGTTTTGTCCGTCTTGAAGTTGAAGACAGTGTTTTCAGGGTTCTGTTGAGTTGTTGCTTGTTCCAAGAGTGACGGTTCGTTTGATGACCATTTTCTCAGGTTGAATCCCCCACTCTTGAGTAGTTTGTTTAGGTCTGAAATAAGCTTCTGTCCCTGTTCAATGGTATCTGACCCGTGAACAAGGTCATCGACGTAAAATGACTCCTCCACGACCTTTGCATTTCTGGCGTTTGACGCCGAGAAGTTGAGCTGCTCGTTCTGTTATCAATGATATTTGAGACCCTTGATCTACAAGAGCCCGCATGTTGTGTTGAGTTCCATCAGCTCCCTCTACCTTTACTATGGCGGTCGCTAATAAGATCTCTGAAGCTTCTTCGTCATTTTGTGAGACGGAGATGCTGAGTTTGTTTGGTTTTCATTGTTTTTTAAGGTCGCCTCGTGTAGCAACGTGTTGTGCTTAGCTTTGCATTTGCGACATCGATGGTGTGACGTACATTTCTTGCCTTTATGACTGTATAGGCAATTAATAATGTAGATTTAATAAATACCTCAGTACATCATTACATAGTATAAAAGAAAGTTGCTTATTCCTGACTTCCTGTGTATGCTTAGATCTTTGAAAGTTTTTTCAACGCAACGGATTTTGATGCGGTATTTTTAATAGATAGATTGGTTCTAGAGGAAGGTTTATAGCTATAATATATCACCTTTGCATCCGCGCGAAGCTGGAGAGGGTCGCTAATAATGATTAAACAAAAGTAATTTCTGATTCGAGATTTTTTCTTTTTTTTGCATTTTCTGAAAAAATAAATTACTGTGTTAATGTATACTTTCTTTACACAAAGATTTCAATGAATAAGAAGCCAACACATATTTTTACGCGAGATTTTTCGATTGAAAAATAGGCTGTTTTTTCGATGTTAAGTCAAAATAAAGAGCAACTGTGCAAATTTGGGACATGAAAAGGAAACTTTCACCAAATTTTGTGAAAAATAAAGTAATTTTTAAAGGAGATAAAAATTAATTCAAAAACTCGGTTTTTTGGAATTTTCACATTGATTTTGAGGCTATGTGAAAAAGTGTAAGTACAAAAGTCGCAGATCTTTTTATAGGCTACAAGTTTTCCATTAGACTTTTTTCCATAGAACCAGTATTTATGCCGGAAGTCGGGATAAACCATTTTTTACCCATAAAACCGCTCACCCATCCACTTCCCGACCTCAGATCGACCGTAGTTTATTTTTCCTTAAATTTTTGTTATATTATCTTCCTTTTCTAATGGTTTTCATTCTACTACTATTTTGTTACCTTTCAAAAGCTATCTACAATGTTCTACAGTCGCGTATAAGACCTATTAATTAATAAATTACAATAAAAATATACTAAAAAATCTTAATAGAAACATTTTCATCATTTACGCGGACTCAATCACGGGCAAAAGTCAGTATTTACATAAGTATCTAACACATTTAAAATTTGGCAGCCTATTAACTTATACCTAAACTTCTCATCAAAAAAATCGAAACACTTCCGTTTTCATTGTTTCTGTCCGAATTTAACACAAAAAAGAATTCATACGATGAAAAAAAATACATATATTATAGCTGGCAGTTTGGCCATTACAGTAATAAGCGAAAATTCTAAATTCAAAATTAGAATTTCATTTGTTTATCTTATAAACGAAATGAATCACTGTTTTGAGACAAATGTGTGTTTAGGGTTGGAGTACATTTAGCGTTTAAAAACTAAAAATTGGCGCCTATCCTTAAACTTTTTGTTTTTTATTTCAATAATGTGACTTTGGGACGTCTGAAAAAAGGTTTTTTTTCTAAAACGTATGGATACTTCGCCCACAGAAGCCGCCCAAGTTGTGGCATTGCTGGATTCTGGCCTTAGTCAGCGTGTTGTGGCTGCAAGACTGCATCTAAGCCTGTCATCTGTTCATAGAGTCTATAAACGTTATCGGGAGACTGGTTTGTTCACGCGCCGTTCAAGATCTGGCAGGAATCGGGTCACTTCTGAGCGAGATGATCGATTTATTGTAACAACTTCTTTAAGAAATCGACGCCTTAACGCTTTTCAACTGCAGCAGCGGCTTCGTGTTGTACGAAGGGTGGCTGTAAGTGACTCTACAATTAGAAGAAGGTTGAAGGATCGTGGACTGGTACCGCATAAGCCAGCAAATGGGCCGAAATTAACTGCAGACCATCGAAGAGCGCGCCTTAACTTTGCACGTGAGCACCTAAATTGGTCATACCTACAGTGGAGCAAAGTTCTCTTTTCTGATGAGTGTAAAATTATGCTGTATGGTAACGATGGAAGGAACAAGGTCTACAGAAGAGACGGAGAACGCTATGCACAATGCTGCATTGAAGAAAAGGTCAGCTATGGTGGCGGTTCGTGGACGGTTTGGGGAGGAATCAGCGCCGACGGTAAGACAGAGCTTGCTTTCGTGTCTGGGCCACGTCTGCCTGCACTAAACTGTCATCGGTACGTCGAAGAGTGTCTCGAGCCTCATGTGATGCCCTATGCACATTTTATTGGCAACGGCTTCATATTCATGCACGACAATGCTAGGGCTCACACCGCGGGCGTCGTACGAGATTATCTTAACGAAGTCGATATCTCTATTATGGAATGGCCAGCAAGAAGCCCGGACATGAATCCCATTGAACATCTATGGGATGAATTAAAGAGACGAATTCGAGCAAGAGATCCTGCCCCAGAAACACTTAGCCAGCTGCAAGATGCAATCCAAGAGGAATGGGACAATATACCACAGCATGTGATCGTGACTCTCATCCGATCGATGAAGAACCGTATGGAAGCAGTAATTAGAGCTCGGGGAGGGAATACAAGTTATTAAATAAACGTTTTTTAGCTTTTTTTTTCATTTACGTGTGTTGTTTTATCCATTTCCTTTATACTCCATACGGAATAAAAATGACTCATTTAACAAAATACGAAACCTATGAAAAATTCATTTAAATTTAGAACATTAACATTAAGATTTGATAAGCTCATATTACTCACTATTAAACGACATTTAACATTTATTCCGAAATGTACACATTTTTCTGATAATCCTGACAAAACGTAAACTTGCAAGGTGTTTCGATTTTTTTGATGAGAAGTGTATTTATAAATTGTGCTTGTGTCATGTTTTGTCAAGTCTTAATGTCTATCAATAGTTCTATGAGCTAATTAATCATGCACATAAGTTATCAAACACACAGGCCTGTCAGTTAGACTAAGTAGACTGAAAAATGTATATGCGCCATTAAAATAGAATATTGATTTATTTGCTGAAAATGCAGGTAATTACAATAAGGTGATAAAATGGGACATTTTGATACAAGTGGCGAAAGATGGTCATTGCGACCGAGGCGGAATTCGCACGAGCCGTAGGTGAGTGTGTTATGGAGACGAGGTCTGCAATCTGCACGCGTATCAAACGACGTTTTTCAATAAACTTACGACTTGAGAAATAAATAAAGAAAGAAAAAAACGTTTAATCGTATCTCAAACATACAGTAGAAATATAATAATAATAGCATTCAAATCTGCTCTGGTCAGTTTCTAACTTCGTGGGGTCGCCCAGCGCCCGTGGGGGACGCCTCGCGCCTGTTTCGGTAAACTAAGAAAAAAAAAATCACCCTTGACAATGACGATAAGGAAGGAATAAAAAAGCCCTTGTTGTGATAAACTCAAAAAAGCACTTGGGTGATATACATGCTATATTGAACCTAATAGGAGTGCGATAAGAGGCAGTTTTCGAGTAAGTGTATTGAAAAATTTTTCAATACACTTACTCGAAAACGATACGAACGAACGCGATAAGAGGCAGTTTTTCGAGTAAGTGTATTGAAAAATTTTTCAATACACTTACTCGAAAGGAGACACTTACTCGTGGAGGTGTGCCCTGCTTGGGAAGAGCATCGCCGTGTCCTCGTGGGGGTGATCGGCGGCGGCGACCTCTCGCGCCGGGCCCTGGTTCAGGCCATGGTCCGCACCGAAAAGGAATGGCAGGCGGTCGCCTCCTTCTGCGAAGCAGTAATGCTCGTAAAGGAGGAGGCCGACCGCATAAGGCAAAGGCAACGGCGTACTCGCCGTAGCCGTCGCCGCCGCGATCCTGCCGATATCCGGCCACCGTAGACACTGGCTCGCGGACGGTGAGCAATGGGTAGCTCGCCGTCCGGTCGTCTGGTAAGACCGAGTCCTAGTCGTCAACAGCGCGCACCGTTCCCGCGCGCCTCAAGAAGTTGTCAGCAAACTGCAGGGGCCCTTCAGGGTCGAAGCCTCCTGGAGCCTAGAGGGTGGTGGAAAACTGTTACCTCGACTCCAGGAATAAGGCAAGGAAGGTACGGGGTAGGTTTTTTAGTCAGTAAAAGTCTGACACCGGTTCGCTCCGCCCAAGAGCGGGTTTCGTCATTGGATGATTTTCACCTACCATAAAAAAAAACAGTATTGATAAATTTAGCTTATTCATTTGGCATTATAGGCACATAATGCATAAATAAGCTAAATTTAACTCAGGGATGGTAGTTTGTCTCCATTGTACGTAATAATTGTCAACGAATACGTTTTTAAAATTCACCATGTACGTAATGTACATCAAAAACGTATTTGTTTACAATTACGATTGATATAAGTAAGCAATATCTTAAATTTAAAAGTAGAATAAAATGTAAAAAGCTTTTTTTAACAATTAAAAAAAATATTAAAAATTAAAAAACAGTATATTAATCTTATCTGTAAGATTTTTATTATCATCTATCTATAAGTCCTAATATTGTTCCCGCACGGGATTTTTCGTTAGACATCCTTAACAATATCAACGTTTTGATGCAAGTACTCGTACTTGAATAAGTCTACCTAATTCGGAACTTTGGTGATGACTATGTAGCGTACATCCGTAGTTTTGCAAGTCACACCATAAACATTTATCTTTGATGAAAATCGAAACCACGACTATGTCCAGTTGTGGTTTCGATTCCCGTGTTTATGTGTAGGATCAAAAATATGTACATGCCTGCTTGTACATACTTTTGAGCCTACAAATAACAATTTTCCATGACGCATATATTTTGTTTAGAACAAATAAAGTATAATTGGTACAACTGTGTGTTTGATAAGTTATGTGCATGATGAATAAAGTTACACATTAGGACTAGACCCAAACATGACATAAGCAAAATTTATAAATAGGTTAATAGGGTGCCAAATTTTAAATGTATTAGATGTATTGAATAATTATGTCAATACTGGCTTTTGCCCGCAACTTCGTCCGCGTAAAAGTGAAAGTGAAGAAAATGTTTCTTCCCTTCTTTGCGGACAGGGTTGGAAGAAGTACTTTTACTCCCTAGGGAGTTTTACTTTACAATTGACAGTTATTTTTTTTAATATTTAGACAGCAAATATTAAAAAAAAAACTAGTTCTATTTTGACATTTCTATTGAACCGTGACCCGAATTTTTATACTGCCAATCCAATTAAAATGACATAGAGATAGAAATAATTTAAGAATACTTTTTTTAATGACTTTATTTTAATTTACTTTCAACTATTTCATTAAAACTAATATTATATTTGAGAAAAATGTTGACCTGGTCCATTTTTACTATGATAAAATGAAAAATATTGACTGAATAGCCAGACGACGACTTAAAAAAAAAATGGTGGGTAAAGTCTCTCTATAATCTGTGGCCGATTTGGTCTTTCTTGATTTATTTTTTCGAGGTGTAGTTTTGTTTACATTTTGCTAAATCTCTGTTATAAGAAATTTGTATTAACACGATAAGTTCATCAGCTTCAGTTATAAATTTAACGCAAGATTCTTTGAGGAGAAAACCGCTTACCGCCTAAATCAAAAGAAATATACCTACATAAAAACATACGACGACGACTCAGGTTTTTATTATCTACACTAATCTACACTAATATTCTACACTATTCTACATAATATATAATAAAGAAGTAAAGTTTGTTTTTTTGTTTGTAGGAGGTAATCTCTGGAACTACTGGTCCGATTGGAAAAATTTTAGCAACAATAGAAAGCTGCTTTACTCCTGAGTGACATAGGCTATATTTTATGTACGCGGGCGAAGCCGCTGACAAAAGCTAGTTATTTATATTTTCCTCGTATTCGTAATTAAAAGCACAGTGTTTACCTCGGGTTAAAGAGTTATTTAGTCCCTCGAACTATTAGCGACCTCGCTGTCGCTCGGTCGCCAAGAAATTTCTCGGGACTAAATAACTAACTTTCATCCCTCGTATAACAATGTACTATTTTCATTACTCATACTCTGAAAGTAGGTGTAAAGTTGCCTGCGGAGAGGGCTGCAAAACTACTTTTACTCCCTGGGGAGTTTCACTTTTCAACCGACAGCTGTCTAAATTACATTTCTTCTATTTTGACATTTCTATTGAACCGTGACCCGAATTTCTATACTGCCAGTACAATTGAAATAACATAAAGATAGAAATAATATAAGAATACTTTTTTTTTAAAGACTTTATTTTAATTTATTTTCAACTATTTCATTAAAACTAATATTATATTTGAGAAAAATATTGACCTGACCCATTTTTACAATGATAAAATGAAAAATATTGACTGAATAGCCAGACGACCACTGAAAAAAAAAATGGCGCGTAAAGTCTCTCTATAATCTGTGGCCGATTTGGTCTTTCTTGATTTTTTTTTCGAGGTGTAGAGTTTTGTTGAAATTTAGCTGAATCTCTGTTATAAGAAATTTGTATTAACACGATAAGTTTATCAGCTTCAGTTATAAATTTAACGCAAGATTCTTAAAAGGAGAATACCGCTTACCGCCTAAATCAAAAGAAATATACCTACCTACCTAAAATCATAAGAAGACCTTTGACGACGACTCAGGTTTTTATTATTTTTATTTTCCTCGTATTCGTTATGAAAAGCACAGTGTTTACTTCGGGTTCAAGAGTTATTTAGTACTTATTTATTATTAGCGACCTGCACCGAGGAATTTCTCGGGACTAAATAACTAACTTTCATCCCTCGTATAACAAGAAAAGGAAACTCTTCACCAAATTTTGTGAAAGAAAAGTAAATTTTAAAGGAGATAAAAAATAAATTCGAGAACTCCGATTTTTGGACCTTTCATAGATTTTGAGGCTATGTGAAAAAGTGTAAATACAAAACTGGTATATCTTTTTATGAACTACAAGTTTGCTATCAGACTTTTTTCCATAGAACCAGTAGTTTTGCCGAAAATCGAGATAAACCATTTTTTACCCTTAAAACCGCATACACATTCCACTTCCCGACCTTAGATCGACCGTAATTTATTTTTCCTTAAATTTTTGTTGTATTATTTTCCTTTTTCAATGGGTTTCATTCTACTACTATTTTGTTCGCTTTCAAAAGCTAACTGCACTGGTCTAAATGGCAGGTTTCATCCTAGGTACTAGGTACTATTTTGTTCCCTTTCAAAGAGATAGCAATATTCTGCGAACGAACGAATTTTGAACGCGCGTGAACTTGAAGTTGCGAATGTCATACACCGGGCTCATGAAAAACATTGTATTTAAATTGATTCATTGTTCCGTCAATGAAAGCGACGATAATTTATATATTAAAATCCTGAAGATAGATAAAAATATAAAGCAGCCAGTGTCAATCAGCCAGTCTTACTAAGTCTAGTGATAGTAGTAGTAGTTTAGTTTTATACATAGCTGGTTGTGGTAAAATCCTTCTCTTGTATATACAATTGGTAAACAACTTTACGCTTAGTGAATTATATGAGGTCAGTATTTATTTTTAACGCAAAACTTATTTATTCATTACACACTTTTTGAAATTGAAAAATGGTTGGTGGAAAGAGAGAGAGCAAACTTTCACTGACTAAAACCCACCTGTGTCCCTTAAGTTGCAAGCAACACTAATCCTGCAGCTTTGACAGGCATCGGATCCAAGTGGCCTCGACCATCATACTGACATCTCTTTGAGGAGTGGTTAGAGAGGCGCCACGACGTTCTCACTGAACATACCTAGCTGTCACGGAAAGATGAAGGATACGAGTTGAATGGAACTGCCTGCAATTTATTATTTTTTATGTTCATAATTTTCTAGTGACACCTAGGTTTAAATAGAAAGCCAGACATATTTACAGATATTTTTTTTTTTTTAATTCAGGTGCATTTTAACGAATCCATTTTGTGAAGCTCCTCAAGCAATAACAGTTGTGTCGGTCTTCTAAAAAATTTAACAACTTCAGCATTCATCCAACTTAACATACAAATTGCAATGCACAGGTAAGAAAACTATCACTACATAATAAAAGTTATTGTGGGTGTATAAGAAAGCTCCTTCCTCATTCTGATCTGACACATACAAATTGGGATTTTAGGCAGAACGAACATTCTATTCTCAAAACGTCCTATTTGGGAACACCATTCATTGAAAAAAAAATCTGCATTTTCATATTACAAGCTTTTATTTATTTATTTATTACAAGCTTTTATTTTATTTATTTATTTTTATTTATTATTTATTTAGTTTCACCTGTCCCGTTGTCTGTCGTTCTGTAATCAAATCTTGCAACTTAAATTTGATCCACTTCCTGGTTTTCGATTGAGCTGAAATTTGGTATACACGTTTAGTTCGGATGACAATGCATGATTAACTGTGTGACGTCATTCTAAATCCAACATGGCGGCGTAACCAATATGGTGGACCAATTATTTTTAATACACTCCTACAATATGGGTATCAAATAAAAGGGCTTGCCAAGAATAACTAGAAAAAAATAATGTTACGTCACTCTTAATCCAATACGGCGGAACACCAAAAATGGCGGATAATTTTCTTTTATTCGTTCCTACAATATGGGTATCAAATGAAAGGGCTTGCTGAGAATAACTCGAAAAATAATGTGACGTCTTTGCCGCTGGTCAAGCATATGTGACCTTAAATAGGGTGAAATCATTAGAAGGGCTCCTCATTGGAGAGCTGGACTGTAAGAAATTAACTGGCAAACGACCTTGCAATAGTGATACGTTGAATGAGATGAACAGACTTAGAAACTTATCAGGTGAAAACTAAAAAGTCTTTTATTTAGTTTCACTTGTCCCGTTGTCTGTCGTTCTGTAATCAAAACTTGCATCTTAAATTTGATCCACTTCCCGGTTTCCAATTGAGCTGAAATTTAGAATGCATGTATAAATCGGATGACAATGCAATGTTATTGTGACATAGAGCCGATCTGATGATGGAGCTGGAAGGTGGCCATAGGAACTCCATAATTAAATGATGCAACCCTATATGCTCCCGATCGTCTTGTCTTGGGCTTTAACTGTGCATAAAATGCAGGGAACTACTGTAGATCATGCTGTTATTTATCTAGGCTCCAAATTGTTCGCTGCTGGTCAAGCTTATGTAGCTTTAAGCCGAGTTAGGTCTTTAGCAGGTCTTCAAATCGAAGAACTTGACTGCTCCAAGTTGACGCCGAAGAAACCTTGTAATGTTGATGCATTAAAAGAAATTGATAGAATGAGAAACGTTACAAATAACTAACAAGTGATTACATAATTTCAACATTATTGATATTTAAATCAGTACATATTACATATCATGTGAACGAACTACGGACTTCATAACGGAATAACGCTGCTACGCGCTGCGAACTACGTCGTAGTAAATCTCGAATTAAAAATAGAGGTACTAAAAAGTTAAAAATAAAATTAAAGAAAAAAAAACCTTTTTAAAAACAAGCTTTTATTATTTGTTTATAAAATGAACTAAAAAGTTAAAAATAAATTAACTCTAAAAAGAAATATAACACTTTGTAACTTGATTGTAACCTTTAACGACAAATAAGCGTCTTCGTCTAGGACAAAATAATTCCATATTGTACAAATTTATTTAATTTTAACACTAAAACTTTTCACCATACTGTTACAGACTTCGGGTTCGTCATGTACCAGCTCGACATGAAAACTCTTTAGTACATCTTTGACATTGTAACTTCTTGGTCTATTGACCCGAACAATTATAAATAAACAATCATAGCGCCTTCCGCTTGTCAGCTTCCGGTACATCAAATAATTAGTAAAAGTTATTATATTGTGCATTATTCTTTGATATATATTATTGTTAATAATTAATATTTAACGAGCCATTTCATTAGATTATTCAATTGTAAATTAATAGTCATGTATTCGTGTGTGTTATAAAAGCTGCTGTATTGACAGTTTTCCTTATATAAGACTTCTTAGTTACGGTTGCTAAGCAAATAACTACTGAGAAAATTACTCGCTGCTGTAATATTTGAATTATAATTATAAACTTGTTGAATGAGAAGTATCGTTGTTTTACTGTGACCATCATGACGTAACAGTTGGTTCACAGTCAGAAGTGGGATGGAAGAATTCCACTGCCCATATAATCGCGGATTAGGACGACACCAAGTCAAAAGAAAATGGTGGACGCCACGAGGGAAAAGACCTAGATTTTTTTTTTTCTCTTCTCAGTCCTTTATCCAGTCACCTACCAACAAAGTCCAAAAATAACTTACGTAAATACAAAAAAAAACAATCTCTCGAAGGAAAATATCGACTGTATACTCCACAAAATCGACCCTCTGATGAAATCTCCAATTGAGAACAAAGGGAACGGATTATCCTTACGCACAGACTCTTCCACGCGGCGTCGCGCGACGCTCAACGAGTACTACCTATAATGTGATGAACTGGAAGAATTACGTCGCTGGATGGGACACTTACGTAGAAGCAAAGGCTGATGATGGCATTTTCACGTACCACCTAGTATTTCGTCGATCGTTTTGTGATGTCAGCACGTCAAAGGATGAATGTCCGAAGAGTACCTACTACGGTTTTCGTAACTACAAAGAAGTGGAACTAAAGGCGGAAAAATTAAGACTCCGTTCCGACCAGAAGTCGAACAGTTCGACTTATCAACGAGGCTCTGCTACGAACCTGGCCCCGATAGTGTGCTACAACTGTCGGCGAGCGGGCCATCGCAGATCGATGGGGAATCGCAGAGCTACAGTGGCTGACTGGCTGCGCGCGGCCAGGGTCTCAAATCTGCTATTACAATGGTGTCAACTACTTGATCGTTGATTTCAAAATTGATGATTTTGACAAGTTTGGTAATCTACTAACATGATGGCGTCATTATGACTTTCCAATGATCAAACAGTGACCTGTGGCACTTCATTGAAAGATTTTTTTTTAGAATGGTAATCTCATACATAATGACAAATGAATATTTGACAGAATGCGGTAAATTATAAAAACTGACAGCTCCTTTAATCAGTGATTTCCGATTAGAATGTTATTGTGCAGTTATTGTTTATAATTCGTTACAAGACAGCTCGTACCACAATTGTATTACGCCACCGTTGACCGCCCTATGATCAGCCATTATGAATTAACAGATTACGAACTTTTAGCAAAATGACAATGGAATCTTGTTGGAATGTCAATATTTAAAAAATAGCAGACTTGGGTCCTAGGTCTACCAGTGCCGGGTACACGCCGCCTACACCTGCAGGTAGCTAGCGGGATGCGCCGGCGCCACCACTAAGATGTCAACAGGTACAGCATGTTTATTTCATTACTACAATAACGACATCAGAATTGCACCGAGAACGACTGTTCATTAGTAGATTGAGGTGATTGAACATTTAGGTTGATGCGTGTTACTATAACTACAACAATAGCAATCGAATAATCGCGACTAAGTACTTGTCTATTTTACCATTAAACTATTATGAGAGGTTTTGATGGTCAGATAATAAACTTATTAGAAAAAAACATTCTTAAACTAACCGATGATCTAAAGTTACAAATACAATCCAATACTGAGATAACGAACATGATCCTTCACAGAATATTAATTAGTTGCAGCCAGCCTGTTATTATTTGGGTGTTAACCTGATAAACCCCTCAAACTGTGAAATTATAAATGACAAAAAAATTATACCTACTTTATTGCAAAGTATAATTTTAATAAGAAAATTATTATACTTTATTGTACACCACATTAACAACAAATACAATTCATTGGACAAACATTATTTAAAATAAGGGTACAATATGCAGTCTTATCGCACAGGGCAATCTCTTACTGACCACTTTTGGATGGACTGAATGAGAGGAGATAGATTTAGGGTTATCAGTGTACAATTATTAGAAATAATACTAATAAGATATAATAACATGAATATGTACATAGGTACAATACAAAATAATATACAATTAAATATCAAATATGTAATTGAGACAGGAGAAGAAAAATCAAAGTAAAATGTAATGCTCCTTGACCAATTTAAATAAATGCGTTCTTCATCACCCATATAAATAGTATGTCAAGCAGGCAGAACCAAAAGTACCGTCATCCTTGTTTGATCATTGAATTTCAGTTGTGTCCAAGCACAGAGGTACACATGTGCCTACACATAATTGGGATACCACTAACCGACACAGGTACCTACTTATTTGATAGCAACACATGATTGTACTGTATTATATACGGCTAATAAAACATACTATACAGGTGCCAAAATAGTCTGAGATAGTAGATAGATATGACTTCAAGGGATAATAACAACAACAAGCAGTTCACATGCATCAAAATTAGAATTTATCATTTAGATACCTATGTTAGTGATATAGAAGAAGGCTACCTTAAATAAAATTATTATTAGAATAAATACCTATCCTGGTATACATATTGTTGATAGTAGCATTAGAATGGTTTTGGTTCTACGGATTTAATAGAAGTGGAAACTCAGCCACATCAGGAATGCCATATTATAAGTCGTACAGGACCTATTGATTATGCAACTAAGTAAAAGAAGTTGCACAGGTAAAGGTGAATGACATTTTGTAAGCAGTAATACACCTATGAGGTATGAGAATTGAACTCTACCTAAGCAAAGAAAAGTTAGCAATTTAGCATTATTATAAAATAAATTATGAAATAGCTTTATGAATTGACAATATCACATTATCGACTTACCACAAGGTATATTATTATAGTTGTGGCTATAAAATATATTGAACCTTCCACCACACTAATTTAAAACTTAATCAAAACTATTTTGTTTCAAAATCAGCATAAATTAAGAGACATTTTAACAACATTTATTTCTAAAATAGTTTACTGAAATTGCTTGACCAGTCACCAGTTAAAAGAATAAAAATAAATAAGAGTTGTTCCCTGGATATTTATGGAGCTCAGAACAAGAATATTCTTTCAACCTCCAAATAATTACAGATACACCGCATTTCAAAAGATTGTCTCTTTTCTATAAATAAACAGTTTCCTATCCAGTTCATAAAATAAGTAGGATTATTGTAAACTGTGTCAACAATACTATCAAAAGTAAATATACTAGGGTTGAGAAAGTTCCAGTTTCCAGATTTGTTCTGGGAATAAGAAAATATAAGAAACATGCTCTCCAATGGTAATTGAACATTCCATGAAAATCAAGACCACAAGAGTAATTACTTAATGTGTGTTGTAGCTGCAACTTGAAATCATACATTGATTTATGGCAGTTATAAAAAGTGGCTGTAAGAAAAGACATAATTAAGAATAAATATATTTAAATAATATATAGGAAATATAGTGCAAGAAAATAATACTATAACTATTGACAAACAGTTTCACAGGTTCTGATTATGAGATTGATAGGGTTGATTTTTATGTAAACAAAGACCTACTTTATATAAATAAAGGTCTTATTTATCATCTCACATGCTTGGAGAATATTCTTAAAATTTAAAACAAACACCATGGGATGACAAGAAGTTTGTGCAAAATACCTTGACATCTGTGACATATGTTTAAAGTTTAGTTTATATCTACTAATAAGGAAATGGGCACTCAAAGGGCATATTCCACCTCCTACACTAAGACGGATTCATAAATAAAGTAAGTAATAAAATGTAACACAAACAATAAATAAAACCCTAAGGAAAATATAGATGGTTATAAGAATAATAATAATTATATTCTCTTTAAAACGGATAAATCTGCGAGACTAACTATTCTGCTGTAAACACTGTGTGATGCAATGGATAAATCTGCGAGACTAACTATTCTGCTGTAAAGACTATGTGATGCAACGGATAAATCTGTGTGAATAATTAGTCAGCTGTAAACACTGTGTGATGCAACAGATAAATCTGTGTAAATAATCAATCTGCTGTAGACACTGTGTGATTCAATGGATAAATCTATGAGAATAATTAATCTGCTGTAAACACTGTGTGATGCAACGGATAAATCTATGTGAATAATTAATCAGCTGTGAACACTGTGTGATGCAACAGATAAATCTGTGTAAATAATTAATCTGCTGTAAACACTGTGTGATGCAACGGCTAAATCTGTGTGAATAACTATTCTGCTAGAAGTACCGTTATATTTACAATCTACAATATTTTCATAGCCCTACACAAACAAGACACTGTGAATAAACAAAACACAATGCTATTGCATAAAAATATAAGTCATGCTTTCTTCGGTTAGGTACTATGACGGGTTTGATGGAGTATACTCAAATACATTGAGAACGTCCGATTTTAATGTTAAAATTGATTGACTCATCACTATCAAAACTGTGTGACTCGTCTATTTCAAAGCTGTGTGACTCGTCAATTTCAAAGCTGTGTGACTCGTCAATATCAAAGCTGTGTGACTCGTCAATATCAAAGCTGTGTGACTCGTCAATATCAAAGCTGTGTGACTCATCAATATCAAAGCTGTGTGACTCGTCAATATCAAAGCTGTGTGACTCGTCAATATCAAAGCTGTGTGACTCGTCAATATCAAAGCTGTGTGACTCGTCAATTTCAAAGCTGTGTGACTCGTCAATATCAAAGCTGTGTGACTCGTCAATATCAAAGCTGTGTGACTCGTCAATATCAAAGCTGTGTGACTCGTCAATATCAAAGCTGTGTGACTCATCAATATCAAAGCTGTGTGACTCATCAATATCAAAGCTGTGTGACTCGTCAATATCAAAGCTGTGTGACTCGTCAATATCAAAGCTGTGTGACTCATCAATATCAAAGCTGTGTGACTCCCCTATATGAAAGCTGTGTGACTCCCCTATATCAAAGCTGTGTGACTCCCCTATAACAAAGCTGTGTGACTCCCCTATATCAAAGCTGTGTGATTCCCTTATATCAAAGCTGTGTGACTCCCCTATATCAAAGCTGTGTGACTCCCCTATATCAAAGCTGTGTGACTCCCCTATATCAAAGCTGTGTGACTCGTCTATGTCAAAGCTGTGTGACTGTTGGAGTATAACAAAAACAAATCCATCCTACTTCAACACTATAGGCTTTCTCTTTCTAACCAATAAATAATATATTTAATTGGTCTGAGCCCCTGACGCCACTTGACTGAAATCCCTAGTATGGTTACAGTTACTGTATACCACTAGCCTTGCTCAGGAGCATACGTCTCACGTAATATTACTAAAACACACCTTCCATTATATAAAGAAAAGGATAATAAATAATTATTATTGAAATCCTTAACTCCGTGTTTCCTTTGGCAACCCAATAACTCTAACAGGTTATGGGCCCAGAGCGCTAAGCCAAAGTGTAAACAATATAAAGTGAAACTAAACGAACATTAAATAATAAAACCATTTTGTGTATCAAGTTGAATATAAGGGACATTAAACAATTTGATGGTGATAAGAACCAGTGTGCAGAAATTTCAAATTCAAAAATAATCAAGTGAACTTGAAGTAGGTACTGAATGTTGTCGACGCTGAAGTTCCGGTGAAAACTAGTGCTGAGTGAGTTAAGAAAAATGCAAAATACTTACTAAGGTCACAATAACAGAGTTTTATCATGACTACAGTTTTGAAAAGAAAAGCGTGGCAACGCAGTTGTCTCTACAACAAGAGATTGCTGAAACTGGTTGGAATCATCACACTAAGCAAACAGTTTCAAGAATTTTATAAATTAGAGGAATCGGATAAAGTGACCCATCTTTTATGATTGCACCAAACAACTATTCAGCAGCATTGTAGCCGCAATCGACATATTAACTAAAGTCAACACAACGTTTACTTTGGAAAACGAGATTATGAAATTATACTTACTTCCTAAAAGTACCTCAGGCTGAAACTTACAAGTCCTGAAGTCACACCTTCAAACGATTCATGAGGTCATCAACAAAAACAAATATCAATGAAGAACCATTTGGAACCCCAGTAAAGTTATTACGGTCAAAGAGAGAGATTTGAAGTATTGTTTACAAAAGCACCATTTTACACAAAGGAGCCAACAATAAAACAGTAAAAACCAAATTAGTCGAAAACTTCTGGATTTTTCATTTTTGGCGGACCGTGATAAAAGAAGAAATGATGGGCAAACTGAAATTACTTCTATGTCGAAAACTTCTGGATTTTTCATTTTTGGCGGACCGTGATAAAAGAAGAAATGATGGGCAAACTGAAATTACTTCTATTCTGAATATGAAGAAAAACTTACAATAAACTTCACTGAGCGTGAGAAACCAAGAAATAATTCAGTTGCAATATTGGCGAGTTTATACATGTAAGCGACGAACGGATGGAAATACCTACCAGGTAACAAGTAAAAGGGCGTACCAAGGCGTATATGTATTTCTATGTGTCGTCATAAGGAAAATGCAGCAACCGGGAATGACTATCTTTTTCGGTTAAAACGACGGGGTCAATGTGTTCAAATATGCAAGCCGGGAATAAAGGGTAAGTCTTTGAACAGTCTATAAAAAGTAAGTTGCTAGCGGCAGCTGGTTTTAGCAAATTCTCGTAAGAGAATGTCATAAATATGAATTAAATTATTCTGGCATGAAATAATTGCAAATCAGAATAGAGGATATCAAAATGTATGAAACTATTTTCTGATAATTACTTAACTGTATATTGTTAGAATATGGTATACTTAAATATATTTGTCTAGATAATAATTAAGCTTGTTTTGAAAACAAAAGATTTGTAACGAGAAGTCGTTTCATCTCAAGTGGACACAGATGTTTGCGGTCCTAACAGTTTTTTTTTGTCGTCTATAGAAGTGCCAAACTGTGTGGTGATTTTAAAGATAAATCAGATGTTTCTGTTAAGTTTGACGATAATGTTTATATTGAATGTGAAGTTAATTTTAGTCTAAGAATTGGTTAACTTATGTTGTGATAATGGCTGGGAAATGTAATCCAATTCAATTAAAGAATTTAGAGCTCGGTAAGGTATTGGCCATCCGTAAAGACTAACCAGTGCTATATACTCTAGCTGAAAATTGATTGCCTGACGTATAATGAACAACGATAGAACGAGTCTATGTGAGACATATTGTTCTGGAGTTAGATTGTTCTGGGGAGCATTGAGGTTAGATATACACCTGATGAATTATGGCGTAATAATATTATTTTAAAGTTATTAATTCGATCGTTTACTAAGTTAGTAAAAGTCTAAAAACGAAATTTTTACAATAAGGTTGTCATAAGGAATTTCGTTGATGATGAATCAAAGGTGTGGGATGTGGTTGAATAAAATGTTTGTGAGAGTCAGAGATGTGGAAATGGATGAGATTAAGTTCTTATTTGGATTTCCAGTAGGCCAGTGAAACTTGAGCCTGAATATGTTATGAATAGCATAACTGTTGGTACTCCTGACTTGGTACACCCGTTTGAAACGAGGTGTGGATCTGATGAGAATCAATCAGACGTGAAGTAAACAAACATAATACAATACCTTGGCTTAATTGCAAATAAATCTGTTTTTGAAACAGTGGTGAGCTCGAGGTTGTCATATCACAATGGAAATAAGTTATCTTTGTTTTCAAATCGAAAAACATTACATAGTGAGAAATTAAATTGTAAATTTCAGAAATTTATTTTCTGTATCTATAATGAATACGATGGCATAAGTATATTTGATAATATGCTATTACTTATTGTGTACTGGACGATACAAAGGTAAAATAAAATGAATGCTAGTATGATAAGCATTTAAATGAAGAAAGTTTTAAATTAAGTGCATGATTCAACTCGGTACCTATTAAAAATGTTACCTGTAATCCTAGTTCGAGAAACAGATCTAAGAAAAATTGTTTGTAAAGCGAGTTTAAAAGCATGTTATAGCCAGATGATAATGAAGCTTTTGTATCAGTTTGAAATAATCGCAAGTTTTAGTTAAGCGATCGTTTATGAATTGATTTAATTTCCTGGTTAACTATGTGGATAAAAACATAATTTTTATTAAGAACCTTAATTTATAATCATAGTCATAGTTTTTTATTGGTAAGGGATTCTACACACAAACACACACAAACGTCACGTCAGCGGACCGGTAAATTTAAGTTTTAATGCGTCATGAAAGGGTATATATCAGGGTAATTGCCCAGTTACTGGGTTGTGGAGGTCTAAAAGGCAATAGCTCCATGTAAAATACTGGTATTAAACTACATATGTAATTTTAAGCTCCCAATGCTCTAAATTGTATTTATGGTGTACCTACAATAAAGAGTATATCTATCTATCTATCAAAATGATTAAACTGGAAACCGCCCAAAGCAAGTTGGGAAAAGTTTAGAGAGATAATATTGCATGAAGCCATGACTGGTTAATGGCAATAGTCTTGCTCACTATCATAAGGGACTTAAACATAACTATGTTGTCAAATGTGGGTGTACTATTCGTGCACTTCTGCCTGACCATGTGGGTAATAAAGGCGTGATGTTTAAATTATGTGATAAAGAACTTTGTTTTACTTTTTATGTCTATGTTATTACATTTTAACAACAAGGTAAGTATGTTATAATGTGTAACGTAGTAGTTGAGTAAAACATACTCAATCTACACTTCTCTGTTTCCAATCTACGGTAATCCGTTTTTATTTTTATTTTAGTATAAGTACTTAATTATAATTTTTTTGTGAACCAAAATTTAACTGGTCAACAAAGTCTCTTTAGACCAGGAAATGAATATAAACAACACTTCTTGAAATATTTAACTTGAGAGGCAATGAATCTATGAATGCACCCTTTAAACGTTAAATAATATAGATTACAAATATTGCGCAGAGTTCGTGTGAAATTACAAGAGCCCCTTGAAATCTTATGAGTCGCTTGGTGTTAAATCATGCTGTGCCTAATCTCAGTTTACATCTTGAGTTGGTAATGCAAACAAAAACAATTATTTGTAATGGTTACACTTCTTGGGCACAAGAACCTTTATCTTAAAGTATTTAAAAGGAACTATAAATCTCAAGTTAACTTTCAAACAAAACGATTTTAAAATTTTATAAGTGGGTGTTTGTTGATTGTGACTCAGATGGTAATTATAACATACTGAGAAATACTTTAAGCAATACATAATTTGCTGGTAAATAAATTTGACAAACAAAGCCACGATACTATACTAATGCAAAGTATATGGATAAAATCAGTAAAAGATACTGTGGTTAAAGTGGGTGGTGATAAGTATTGTATGTTAAGTATTATTTTTAGGCATCATCATAACAAATGAAGGTTTTATTTACGATGATAATGACAAGGAGGGATGCCAAACCATTGTTAATAATGTTACCAGTCACAAACAAACACATACATATTAAGTATTAGAATGAGAATTGATGAATTATTTTACTAAAATATTTTGTTTCTACAAGTTATCTAGCGAGCTGGTATCCTGTAAAAATAAAAATTTATTACGGTGCGTTACACCGAGATGAGAATGTAATTTGTATTGATGTGGTGGACCAACATGCAATGTGCATAAGGATGTGTTATTATATTATGTTATAATACGACGTTAATAATAAGAGTATGGTTATGATAAGTAGATGAATAAGATTCATAGTTTCATCAATTAATGAAATGATTGATTGGTCTGATTAGGTTTTACTGGGTTTTCCCTAATCCTGCGCAACGAATGTTGGACCATGATGATAATGTATTCCCAGAAAGAAGGAAGGTGTGTGCTTTTATTATTGTATAAAGATATTTGGTAAAGTAGGTATTATATAATAGATGTTATATCGTGATTAAAGAGAAAAGGATTTATTTTTGAGGGGGGCGTGTTGGAGTATAACAAAAACAAATCCATCCTACTTCAACACTATAGGCTTTCTCTTTCTAACCAATAAATAATATATTTAATTGGTCTGAGCCCCTGACGCCACTTGACTGAAATCCCTAGTATGGTTACAGTTACTGTATACCACTAGCCTTGCTCAGGAGCATACGTCTCACGTAATATTACTAAAACACACCTTCCATTATATAAAGAAAAGGATAATAAATAATTATTATTGAAATCCTTAACTCCGTGTTTCCTTTGGCAACCCAATAACTCTAACAGTGACTCGTTAATAATTAAAGCTATGTAACTTGTCAATAATTAAAATCGTCTGAATCATCAATAATCAAAACTGTGTTCACAGTCGTCTCTGTGACTTAGAAGTAAATAAGGCCGCAGGGCTTTAAAGTAATTAATGCTGCATGACTTAGTAATTATTGTTGTGATCATCATCATCATCATTATCATTTGAGCTGAAAGACGTCTACATATGGACATAGGCCTTATTGCTGTATTACGTAATAATTGATTCTGTTAAAAAATTGCGTGGAAAATAATTAAATTAACACAATTGAACTTATAACACACAAGTAAAAGTTATGTGAAACAGCAATTTGCAGCAGCTTTGCACTTTCACCAAATCAATCAATTACATGAACAAATGTACTGCCCTTATTGTTTTGTATTCCAGGTGCCAATTAGCAGTGATAGACATGATGGTGCTGATCGCCGTGGGACACGGCATTCGCAGGATGGCCGAATGTTACAGACTTCGGGTTCGTCATGTACCAGCTCGACATGAAAACTCTTTAGTACATCTTTGACATTGTAACTTCTTGGTCTATTGACCCGAACAGTTATAAATAAACAATCATAGCGCCTTCCGCTTGTCAGCTTCCGGTACATCAAATAATTAGTAAAAGTTATTATATTGTGCATTATTCTTTGATATATATTATTGTTAATAATTAATATTTAACGAGCCATTTCATTAGATTATTCAATTGTAAATTAATAGTCATGTATTCGTGTGTGTTATAAAAGCTGCTGTATTGACAGTTTTCCTTATATAAGACTTCTTAGTTACGGTTGCTAAGCAAATAACTACTGAGAAAATTACTCGCTGCTGTAATATTTGAATTATAATTATAAACTTGTTGAATGAGAAGTATCGTTGTTTTACTGTGACCATCCTGACGTAACAGTTGGTTCACAATACATAATTATTCAATCTCGTCCCCCCTCTTTATCATAGTCCCCATTTATAAATAAAAGCGTGTTACATTTAATACAACATAACATTTTCCTCAAGCTATCACAATGTATCAAGTTACAAAGTGTTATATTTCTTTTTAGAGTTAATTTATTTTTAACTTTTTAGTTCATTTTATAAACAAATAATAAAAGCTTGTTTTTAAAAAGGTTTTTTTTCTTTAATTTTTTTATTAGATTCATTCAATTCATTTCATTAAACAGTAGTGAGAATTGCTTAAACTCTTGAGCCCCAACCTTGTCCCAATCTTGAACCTATTGTCTTTCTGTTATGTCTCTAATTACGGTATTCGAAAAGTTCATATAAGTCTTGAGTCCATCTGAACTCTAGACCTAGTTTAAACAATTTTTATTTACAACATTTTAAATTTGGTTGAACCATTATAATGCACTGTAGGCGCTGCGATTGAATAATTGGTGGTTGATCTGCAGTTGTGGATTCGATTCCTGTAACGGGTAAACGTTTTTATGGCCTTAAGATGTTTGTAAAATAAACAGTTCACGACGCGGCGCCTGCTATTATTTTCTCATTTGCTGTGTCGTCTTTCAGCTCAAGTGTCGATGATGATGAACACACAGAGATACACGTCCCTGTGTGTTGTTGTCTCGCAGGATGGCCTTGTCGTATCTGTCAAAGCTCGCTACCTCTAGTTCATCTAGAATGAACTAGAGGTAGCGAGCTTTGACAGAGTATGGCATTTTTTGGTTTTCTACGAGCTTGAGGGGTTAAAACCGACGAGTAAATGACACGTGGACACGGATACTCTCCACGGATACTAGCTAGGCCTTCGCAGGGTGAAGACGCTATCTTACGTTTTGTTGTTTGTACTTACCTAATAATAGATAGACCAGTGCAGATAGCTTTTAAAAGGGAACAAAATAGTAGTAGAATGAAACCCATTGGAAAAGGAAGATACTATAGCAAAAATTTAAGGAAAAATAAATTACGGTCAATCTGAGGTCGGGAAGTGGATGGGTGTGAGGTTTTAAGGCTACAAAATGGTTTATCTCGATTTCCGGCAAAACTACTGGTTTTATGGAGAAATGTCTAATAGCAAACTTGTAGGTCATAAAAAGATATACCAGGTTTGTATTTACACTTTTTCACATAGCCTCAAAATCTATGTGAAAAGTCTAAAAAACCGAATTTTTGAATTTAATTTTTATCTCCTTTAAAAATTACTTTTTTTCATAAAATTTGGTGAAAAGTTTCCTTTTCATGTCCCAAACTTACTATGTTTTTGATTTAAAATATTCACAGTTGCTCTTTATTTTGACTTAACATCGAAAAAACAGCCTATTTTTCAATCGAAAAATCTCACGTAAAAATATGTGATTTTTTAAAAAAGTTTGTTGGCTTCTTATTCATTAAAATCTTTACTTTTTGATGGTGTAAAAAAAGTATACATTAATACAGTAATTTTTATTTAAATTTTTGCTATACTAACTTCCTTTTCCAATGGGTTTCATTCTACTACTATTTTGTTCCACTTTTTATCGTTAACAGTGCTATTTGCACTGGACTAAGAGCACTATAGAATTGTATTAAGAAGTCTAGTTATGATACCTTCATACTTCATACTTCCACCAGATGTTCCTAACTCGAAACTACATATGTTTGATTCCAAAATTGATTCTACCCAGTACCCGTAGTGTAAGAGAAAGAATATATATCAAGTGTTAAGCTCACGATTGCTGTCAAAGATATCCGCGTATTAATGGTTTTGACTGTCTAGGTGAAGGTTGCTAAACCTCTCGACTTTGATCTGAAAAATAATTACAAAAAAATATATTACTGATTTCAGTTCTTAAATTTCAAAACTGAGTAATAAGTAAAAAAAATACAAAATTATTATAGAGACTCATAGATGAGTACGTAACGTTAGAATGTATAAATTTGTCTAGTTACTGAATTATTTAGTTTATTACTTTAACATTGAGTGTTAATTTTAGAATTAGAATGTATGTTAGTGAAGTGAAGAGAAATGTTGGGAAAACGGGAGAAGTTACTCCATTTTTTAAGCCTATAACTATGACTATAATTTTTTTGGTGTTTTCAAACATCAGTGACTTATTTTGCAAATATCAATCAAATGCAGTTAAAAAAATATAAATAAATGCTACTTTAAAAAAATATTTACTCTATAAATGAATAGTTTTAGGAATGATAGGTAACAAAAACCCTGTTGTTCCTTTTACATACGTTTTACATAATAAAGCATGTCATTATACACTTCTCATCAAAAAAATCGAAACACCTTGCAAGTTTACGTTTTGTCAGGATTATCAGAAAAATGTGTACATTTAGGAATAAATGTTAAATGTCGTTTAATAGTGAGTAATATGAGCTTATCAAATCTTAATGTTAATGTTCTAAATTTAAATGAATTTTTCATAGGTTTCGTATTTTGTTAAATGAGTCATTTTTATTCCGTATGGAGTATAAAGGAAATGGATAAAACAACACACGTAAATGAAAAAAAAAGCTAAAAAACGTTTATTTAATAACTTGTATTCCCTCCCCGAGCTCTAATTACTGCTTCCATACGGTTCTTCATCGATCGGATGAGAGTCACGATCACATGCTGTGGTATATTGTCCCATTCCTCTTGGATTGCATCTTGCAGCTGGCTAAGTGTTTCTGGGGCAGGATCTCTTGCTCGAATTCGTCTCTTTAATTCATCCCATAGATGTTCAATGGGATTCATGTCCGGGCTTCTTGCTGGCCATTCCATAATAGAGATATCGACTTCGTTAAGATAATCTCGTACGACGCCCGCGGTGTGAGCCCTAGCATTGTCGTGCATGAATATGAAGCCGTTGCCAATAAAATGTGCATAGGGCATCACATGAGGCTCGAGACACTCTTCGACGTACCGATGACAGTTTAGTGCAGGCAGACGTGGCCCAGACACGAAAGCAAGCTCTGTCTTACCGTCGGCGCTGATTCCTCCCCAAACCGTCCACGAACCGCCACCATAGCTGACCTTTTCTTCAATGCAGCATTGTGCATAGCGTTCTCCGTCTCTTCTGTAGACCTTGTTCCTTCCGTCGTTACCATACAGCATAATTTTACACTCATCAGAAAAGAGAACTTTGCTCCACTGTAGGTATGACCAATTTAGGTGCTCACGTGCAAAGTTAAGGCGCGCTCTTCGATGGTCTGCAGTTAATTTCGGCCCATTTGCTGGCTTATGCGGTACCAGTCCACGATCCTTCAACCTTCTTCTAATTGTAGAGTCACTTACAGCCACCCTTCGTACAACACGAAGCCGCTGCTGCAGTTGAAAAGCGTTAAGGCGTCGATTTCTTAAAGAAGTTGTTACAATAAATCGATCATCTCGCTCAGAAGTGACCCGATTCCTGCCAGATCCTGAACGGCGCGTGAACAAACCAGTCTCCCGATAACGTTTATAGACTCTATGAACAGATGACAGGCTTAGATGCAGTCTTGCAGCCACAACACGCTGACTAAGGCCAGAATCCAGCAATGCCACAACTTGGGCGGCTTCTGTGGGCGAAGTATCCATACGTTTTAGAAAAAAAACCTTTTTTCAGACGTCCCAAAGTCACAGTATTGAAATAAAAAACAAAAAGTTTAAGGATAGGCGCCAATTTTTAGTTTTTAAACGCTAAATGTACTCCAACCCTAAACACACATTTGTCTCAAAACAGTGATTCATTTCGTTTATAAGATAAACAAATGAAATTCTAATTTTGAATTTAGAATTTTCGCTTATTACTGTAATGGCCAAACTGCCAGCTATAATATATGTATTTTTTTTCATCGTATGAATTCTTTTTTGTGTTAAATTCGGACAGAAACAATGAAAACGGAAGTGTTTCGATTTTTTTGATGAGAAGTGTATAAAAAATGTTCAACAGAAGTCATCAAAACACATTAATTTATGAATATTTGTAATCTATCTATACTTATAATAAATCTGTAGAGAGCTCAATTCTGTACATAAAATATATTTCCACAATAACTATCAGGGGGTGGATCAGTGATCGATACTGATGCCAAAAATGCAATCAGTAAAATTTTTGTCTGTCTGTCTGTATATTCGTTATAGGAACAAAAACTACTCGACTGATTTTAACGAAACTTAGTATAATTATTCTTCATACTCCTAGGCAGATTACAGTATACTTTTCATTACACTACGATCAATAGGAGCAGAGCAGTGAAGAGAAATGTTGGAAAAACGGGAGAAGTCACTCCATTTTTTAAGCTTCCGTCGCGTGTGCAGCCTTAATGGTTAAAGCTACACAAAAAGCATGTATGACGGAAATGTTCTCCTTAAAATTATATAATAAAAAAAAAAAAATACAAATACAAATACCTCACGATAGCTTGTATCTATCTTTCATGGTTGACTCACAATAACGCGTGTAACTCCCTATAGCTAAGCAGTTCGAAGCTTTCTGATTATATTTGTCTACTCATACGTTTATAACAGTCTCATTCATCCCTAATTTTAAAAAGTTAACATTATTATCTATTCAATAAAGAATCATATAAATTGGTACAGAAACACCAAAGTTATACATGAAATATGCTAATAAGCCATCGCGCGTGAATACTGAATCATGCTATAAGGATTATTTTTAAGGGGGTAAACCGACTTTCACGCGGACGAAGCCGCTGGCAGAAGCTAGCGTATAACTAATTTCTTGCCACTGCAGTTCTAAATGAAGCGATGACGTGACACTAGAAATAGATTGAACGTTCAGATTTCACAAGGTATATAATTGACAGCAGGAACAACGATTTTCAGAAACATTATCTACATCTACACTTAATATAATAAAGAGGTACTTAAAGTTCGTTTTTTTATTTTTTTGTTTTTTTTGTTTGTAGGAGGTAATCTCTGGAACTAATGGTTCGATTGGAAAAATTTTAGCAACAATAGAAAGCTGCTTTACTCCTGAGTGACATAGGCTATAAATTATTTATATAACATGGATGTTAGTCGAGCTATCACTACAAGAAATTTTCCGCGGACGAAGTCGCGGGCTGATGCTAGTATCTTATAAAATTTTCTTTTTCTTTATAAAAAATAACTTCACATGCCATAAGCAAGCTAAATGAAATATAAGATTCATAATGGAACATAAGAAACTATCGAATGTTCTTATTCTATTTAAATATGAAGAAAATAATTTAATTGAAAAATTCTATAATATTAATTTGATATGAACAAGTCGTATGAAGTATAATTATTATTTTAATGTTTTTCATTGCAGTAAACAGAACATTACCCAAGAAAGCAACAATTCTGATGATTTAAAACTTATTGAAAATGATGTGCCATTACCGATGAAATGGGAAATATTATGGAGAGAGGTGATATTCGTCACATTCATGCACTTTGGTGCTATTTACGGCATTTATGCGTTTCTAATGGTAGCAAAATGGCAGACTTGTCTATTTTGTAAGTACCTATTTATAATATTTTATATAGTGAAATTGTTTGTTGAGGTACCTAATACTTAAGCAAGCGAACGTAGTACAACAAGATATTCTCTACCATGACAATAGTGTTGGGATTTTGTAGTTTGTCAAAAATGTTGCAATCCTAATTATATCTGGGCGGCTTGCACGTCTCAGTTAAATCTAGATTTAGTGTGATTTAAACTCGACTTAGGCTTAAATCGAACTTAACGCATTGCACGACATCGGTTTAGCGTAAAGCTAGACTTAAAGAAATGTCAAATTTAAACTGGCATGGTAGGCGGTTTAAATTGCTAAATCTAGATTTTGTGAGTGACATAAACAATAGCAAATGTCAGTTTGCGTCAAGGATCTTGTATCCTACGGATAGTCTGGATTGATGACGAAGCATTATTGCAAACTCTTTATCAGCAAACAGCACGCTAACATGGAGTGCAGTCAAAGTAGTTAACAAAGGCGGAAATGTTTAACAGTTTGTTTGTCACACTCAAGAACTCTCTGTGTTCAGAGGCAATTTTTTGCTTTTTTAGCCAATTTTTGCCAATACTTGCAAAGTTACAACGTGCGCACTATTGACCAAACTTTTTGCGACACTAAAAACTTCTGCTAAATGTCACCCGGTCCCCGACTTACCTCGCAACCCCATTTCTTAACCCATCTTCCTTTAAATTATGGTTTTCTCACTACTGCTCTGAAAATGGTGAAGGAAAAACAATCACAATTCCGCACTGGACCAGAGTGGTGGATTATGGCCCATTCCTTCTCTTAGAAAGGAATCCTGTATCCCGGCAGTGGGAACATTAAGAAGGCTGAACGTCATCTATGTAATTATTGTACTAATAACATATTGAACTTCTTTAGAACAGAGCTCAGAATTTTACAGCATGCACCATGGCGCGAATACCATTGCGTTATTAAGTGGATATCTATCTAGATTGATATATATCTATTTATAATACCTACACCAAAAACATCTCGAACTTGTTTAGAGCAAAATTGTCCCGTAATACGTAGTTAGTGTATGGTCATACTAGACGAATGAGATAAAAAAACCCATTTTTTTAACTTTAACCTTCAGAACTTTTTTGAGGTAGTCGTAAGCTTTCCAGTCACTCCTTCATAAAATCCTTGGTTTTTTTATATTTGAAACGTTCCATACCTCCAAAAAAGTTGTAAAATATCCAGCACAATTATGAAAAATGGAACGCAAATGAACGAACGAAAAGAATGAAACGTGTTAAGCTAGGTTTAGTTAAGTCGAGTAGATTTCGAGACTAGCAAGACGCTACTAATACAGTTTAACTTAAGTCGAGCTTAATGACTAATGCGACTTTAACAAAATCTAGTTTTAAGAGCAAGTCGTGCAAGCCGCCCAGACTACTTAATATATTTTTACACTAAATAGTGGACTTTAGAATAAAGCGTTTTTACCTCAGAAAAGAAGTGATGCTGTGTTTTGGATGGTGTTGATCAAGGGTTTCGGTGATAAAAATCCATTATTTATATCCCATATGACGATAAATTGATACATTGACAGTTTTTTTCATTATTTACAGTTTTGTTTCTGCACACAGCCACAACATTAAGCATTACTGCTGGTGTTCATAGATTATGGTCACACAAATCATACAAAGCTAAATTGCCTCTACGTATCTTACTTGCAATGTTCTTTACGATGTCCGTTCAGGTATGTTTACCCTTTATACTTGCTTTGTAACGAAGATTGTTCTAAATCAAAGCCTTCTTCCAGCTGTCAGATTTAAGACGATCAGCTAATTACTGGTCTTTCCAAGAATTTTTTCTATACTTGATTCAAGAATTTGATTTAACATCTCTTTGTAATACATACATTTCATTTCATCTCATTTCTACTTTTTTTCTAGTATTCTGGTATCACTTGGGTACGATATCATCGCAAGCACCATAAATACAGCGACACAGATGCTGACCCTCACAATCCGAAGAGGGGATTCTTCTATGCTCACATAGGCTGGCTGTTAGTTAGAAAGCATCCTCAAGTCAAAGCACACTTTGTTGATATAAGCGATCTCAAGGAGGATCCCGTATTGCGCTTCCAACACAAGTAAGGTTATACAAACTTAAAGAGATATAAAGAACATACTGTCTTGGATCGTGAAAATCTTACTAATATTATAAATGCGAAAGTTACGATGTTTGGATGTTTGTTACTCAATCACGCCAAAACGGCTGGACGGATCTGGATGTTTGGCAGGCATAGAATACACTCTGGAATAGGACATAGGCTACTTTTTATCCCGGAAACCGCAACCCCAACCCCAATAATTATTTAGTTCAGGCCTGGACTTTGGGGCTTTTAAGGTCGGCCAGCTTGAGGTATCTATACTTAATATTATAAAGCTGAAGAGTTTGTTTGTTTGTTTGTTTGTTTGAACGCGCTAATCTCAGGAACTACTGGTTCGAATTGAAAAATTCTTTTTGTGTTGAATAGATTATTTATCGAGGAAGGCTTTAGGCTATATAACATCACGCTGCGACTAATAGAAGCGAAGAAACAACGGAAAATGTGGAAAAAACGGGGCAAATTATTCATCTTTGAGGGCTTCCGTTGCGTGCGCTGCGAAAACGGTTTAAGATACCAAAAAAATATGTATGAAAGAATTATTCCTCTTAAAATGATCTAAAAAAATGTCCGCGACAGTATATGTCTATCTTTTAAGATTAACTCACTAGAACTGTTTTTATGGGAATCAAATTTAGCCAATTTTTACCAATTATTTGTTAGAGTTGTATCAACATAATAATATTAATCTTTATCCAAATAAATCTGTTGTTGATTAAGAGTATGTAATTGTAAACAAAATTGTCTTTGACATCATTTAATTTTAATGAACATCTTAGAAGATATTACAATTTTAAAATAACTCCGATATAAAATTCACACGCGCCGCATGATGTGCAAAACTTGACGCTGCGCCTGACCGTCGGGCGAGAGGGGTTGCTTGCAGGCGCCGCGGAGGGGTTTTTTTATGGTAGGTAAAAATCATCCAATGACGAATCCCGCTCTTGGGCGGAGCGGGAAACAGTGTCAGACTCTTACTGACTAAACAACCTACCCCGTTCCTCCCTTGCCTTATTCCTAGAGCCCCGGTATAACGCTTTCGCACCAACCCTCAGTTGCAGGAGGCTTCGACCCTGAAGGGCCCCACAGTTTGCTGACAACACCTTGAGGCGCGCGGGAGCAGTGCACGTCGTCGACGACTTGGTCTCGGTCTAGACTGTTACCAGACAACCCGACGGCGAGCTACCCATTGCTCACCGATCGCAAGCCAGCGTCTACGGAGTCCGGATATCGGCGGGATCGCGGCGGTGACGGCTATGGCGAGGGCGCTGTTGCCTTTGCCTTATGCGGTCGGCCTCCTCCTTTTCGAGCATTACTGCTTTGCAGAAGGAGGCGACCGCTTGCCATTCTTCTTTGCTGCGGACCATGGCCTGAACCAAGGCCCTGAGTGAGAGGTCGCCGCCGCTGATCCTCTACGAGGACACGGCGATGCTCTTCTCAAGCGGGGCACACCTGCACCGTGTGCTCCACCGTGTCCTCCGGGCTGGCCATACAGTGGCGACACCCGGGTGTCTCTTCCGCACGAATCCGGCGCAGGAATCTCCTGAACTTGCCATGTCCACTGAGAACCTGCGTCATGCGGAAGGTGAGGATGCCGTGATAGACATCACGCCTCAAAGAGGGGACTTACCGCCGAGATTATGGCGTGCCTAAGGGGGGGGTGTGGCTCTATGAAGTACTTTTAGATAATTATGTTCTTTTAAAAACTAAATCGAGCAGTGGTGGCCGAGTGGTAACGGCCCCGACTTACGAGTCGTAGGTCGCGGGTTCAAACCCAGCCAGGCACATTACTTTGTGTAATTTATTTCATCACCACTGCTCTCAAAACGGTGAAGGAAAACATCGTGAGGAAACCGGCATGTCCTAGAACCAAAAATTCGAAGACATGTGACATCTACCAACCCGCACTGGGCCCGCGTGGTGGATTATGGCCAATTCCCTCTCCTAGAGAGAGGAGGCCTGTGTCCCTGCAGTGGGAACATTAAAAGGCTGATGATGATGATGATGAAAAACTAAATTGTCCAAAATAATAACAGAAATTAACACGGGCAAAGTCGTGGGTTATAATTTACTAGCTTTTGCTCGCAGCTTCGCCCGCGTACATAAAATATAGCCTATGTCACTCAGGAGTAAAGCAGCTTTCTATTGTTGCTAAAATTTTTCCAATCGGACCAGTAGTTCCAGAGATTACCCCCTACAAACAAAAAAACAAAAAAACAAACTTTACCTCTTTATTATATTAGTGTAGATAAAGCTGAGGAGGTTGTTGGCAAAAATAAATATGATGCCCAAAATAACTATTCCACGCGGACGAAGTCGCGGGCACAGCTAGTGTTTTATATATAATTACAACATTTTGGAAAAACAGGTATCGTGTGCCCAGCAATGATGATGTGTTCCATACATCATCGTTGCTGGGCTTAATGTATTGTTGCGCAAGGCTGTTCGAAAACCCAATAAAACACTAGGCAACTCTTCCGTCCATTGTGTAGTAGCCTCACGGGCTATAAGTCTTGCTTTTAGCGTCCGATGTTGCCTCTCAATTTGCCCATTTGACTGTGCGTGGTATACAGTGATCCGTTTTCTTGCAATATCGAACTTCATCGTTAATGACTTGAATAATGATGACTCAAATTGGCGTCCTTGATCAGTTGTTATTCTTAAGGGGCACCCAAAGTCGGCGATCCAGCTTTCATAAATAATCTACTTGATATAACACTATGACTAATGCCTATGTACTTTTTCAGATATTACGTCATTCTGGTTGCCATCTTGGCTTTAATACTACCTGCTTACATTCCTACTCTCTGGGGGGAAGAGATGAAGATCGCAATTTACATTTGCGTGTGTTTGAGATTTGTATGCTCACTCCACATGTTTGCGAGTGTAAACTCAGTAGCGCACAAGTGGGGCACCAAGTCTTACGATAAACACATCAACCCAGCTGACTCGAAGATAATTTCGTTTATAGCAATTGGAGAAGGCTTCCACAACTACCATCACACTTTTCCCTGGGACTACAGATCAGCTGAGCTTGGCGGCTATTCTCTCAACTTTACGAAGCTATTTATCGACTTTATGGAGAAAATTGGATGGGCGTATGATCTGAAGGTAGTACCGGATGAATTGATAAAGAAACGCGTGAAGAGAACCGGTGACGGATCGCACCCAGTGTGGGGGTGGGATGACCCAGATTTGTCGGCTGATGACAAAAAAATAACAGAAATTAATTATAACAAGAGAAACAACATAGATGATATTTCTGCATTGGATAACATTTCGTCATTTTTACTAAAGCAATGTAACTAACTGAGCGTTAAGTTTTTATAAACGAATTATGTCTAAGTAAAATCTATTGTTTAATTTTACTTCATCAATTAGGGACCCTGCAACTACAATATTATTAAAAATAAAGACTAAACAAAACTAAAAAAGATAACCAACCCTATACACACTCAGTACCCATACACATACCTACATATCGAAGGAGTAACAGAAATAAGTGGACTTAAAATATACTTTAAAATATAAATCAAATGAATAACTTTCAATTTTTTTTTATCCTTATCTACTCGATAGAATGTTTCTAACTTTCTTCAAAAAAATAATAGTGTATTCCGAAAAATGTCTGAACAAAATTAAGATCTATTGCCTGCCCATCAAAAACAAAACATTAAACCCAAGGGGACACCGGTGTCCGCACACCTATTGTCTTTTAATTGCATCTGTAATTACGGTAGTTGACAGGTTTATTTTGATTATATGACAACTTTACATTTTGATTTCTGAGTTGTTCAATGTGACCTTATTTCTTTTTTTATTTATTTAATTTGGAAAACAATGCGATCGATATTTAAAATTCCCATCGATGAGACCATTTAAACTTCTGTGATATAAGGAATATCCATCAACAGTGACGACAGCCGAATGCTCACGGATTACTTTTTGATCGTATGGAATGACACAAATATAATTTCTTAATTGAATAGTTTTTTTTTTTTAAATTTCCACCACGTTTTCACAATGACTTTTTTTTTGTAAGCGGAAAAAGCTAATCATTTCTAATGTTGTCTGTACTTCAGTTCGCAGTACAAGTCTGACATACCTTTTCGTCCACCCTAAAGAAGATAAGAGTCTCAACGAGAATTTCCAGCTTGAAGTAAAAACATAGTTTAATCTCGTAAATGTTTAGCTAAGATCTACCGTTTGTGGATAGGAATAAAAAAACTCTAATATAATATAATGTATAATAATTAATATCTTGTACAAACACTTGAACAAATAAAGATTTAATATTATTCCGTTTATTCATTTAAATAACATTTCTAAATGTTTCAATCAATCAAATTAAGTAAAGCATCAATAAATATAAAAACCATTATCCCACCGGTATCGGGAACAGGGTCCAAGCTTCTGGCGGTCAGGGCTCCAGAGAAAGGAACCTCTTAACTAATAGCTAAGAGTAGTGTCCAGGAGTACTGCAGGAGTACTGACCTGTTGGATTTTACAATTTACTACTTTTGTATGGCAGTGAAGCGTGGCCTGTACTTGAGCGACATAAGCAAAGCCTGCGTGTCACGGAAATGAATATGCTGCGCTGGATGTCTGGAGTTTCGCGGAAAGACCGCATTAAAAACTCCCGCATCCGGGGCAGCGGATAAACTGCAGGAGGGTCGCTTACGCTGGTATGGCCACGTTCTACGAAAACCGGCAGACTACGTGGGTAACAGATGCCTCGCCATGCTGCCTCCGCCGGGACCTGGCAAACGAGGAAGGCCTAAGAGGCGTTGGATCGACGTCGAAAAGGACGATATGCGTGCTAATTGGCTTGAGGCAAGGGACGCAAAAGACCGAGCGAAGTGGAGGCGACTAGGCAGGAAAGCGGACCCCGGGCACCGAGGTGAAAGCCAAGATAGCAACCGGGACTTACGCTAGGTTGATGATGGGAGTGTCCAGGAGTACTGCAGGAGTCTTTGAAGGAAACTTCAAAATGCCAATCAATAGTCAAGATATTATCAATCCTTATGACTAATTAAATTTATGGAAGGTCTTACGTCGTTGTTCTGCTCAGTAGAATCGAGCAGGCGTTTCAGCTCGCACACGAGCTTCCTATGGTGTTGGTCGAGATTCACTATAATATAAAATAAAAGAAGAAACGGACTGACTGACTTAGGGGAAAGGCCTCAATAAATTTATCAACTTAGACGACCTAAATTAAGCAATAGGTTTTATCTACTATAATAGTACATTTATAATAAATATTTGTAATAATTTACCTACTATAATAGTACATTCAAAATTGTTAAATGATTTATGAAGTTTTGAATCTAATGTTTTCGTAGGATCTTTTTCTTATTTAAGGCTAGGCTGCTAAGTTGAAACGCCCAATAACTAACTGTACAGGGGCCAATAATTGAAGCACTGCCCCTATCAACGCACAGTCGAAACTATGAGAGGAATTTGTGAAATTCGCCCCTTGATGAAACAAAACCGGGGACTACAGTTAGTACGCAGAATTTTATTCCACGTGGGCGAAGCCGCAGGCAGAAGCTAGTTTATGTTATAACACGTTTGTATACGTACAGTAACTACATGTAGTGGTAATTTTACGCACTACTAGGACTGTGTTGAAAAATACCAAACACAATCCGTGCTACGAATCTCAATACACAGTTCTGTTCACTGCAAGGAGATGGCACTGTACTCAATGCAATAGTGTTAAAACTAGAACAACGACGCAAGACCGTGTGCATACCTTCAATTTGTCATAAGGATCGACAATATCTTGACTAATTATTATCATTTTGAAGTTTCCTTGAAGAAACTCTAAAACCCATCAGCCCGCGTTAGGCGGCTGTATTACGGCCTTGATTGAGCAGTACCTGGACACGGCTCGTAGCTATTAGTTAGGAGGTTCTTTTCTCTAGAGCCCTAACCGCCAGTACTCTGTTCCCGATACCAGTGAGATACTATTGAGCGCCGCCGCTCGCGCTCATGATTTCGCGAAACGCGTTGTCGTTGTCAATTTTTCAAAAAAATTATGTTTTTTTTCATTTTTTTTTTGTAGGGTATTTTGATATTTATCCAAGAACGTAAAAAAAAAGTTTTTATAGATAAATAACTTTCCGTTAATACCCGCGAACGCCGGCGTTCGCTGTAGTACCCGCGAACGCCGGCGTTCGCTTGAGGGCTGAGGAGATGTTTTACTATTATGTTAGGGTGGATAGAAATAGCATTGAGCGCAGCGCGGGCCCAGCGACAAAATCCAAATAGGTGCATTCAAATACGTTTATTAATCTGTTGTCTTTAGAACTGCTTACCTTCAGTCACGTACAAATTCAATGTACCTGGATTTTGTCACTGGGTTAGCGCTGTGTTCAAGGATGTTGTCTTAAATAATAGGGGGTCTGATCCCATTTGCTGAAGGTCAGAAGAGCAATGGGCGAAGTTACTACGTGTTTTTATTTCAAAATGAAAGTTCTCTTGGATGTCCTCTAATTTTGGGAAAGTTCTGTCAGACTCGTACTGACTCAGTCAGTCTGCCTTAGTTTTTTAAGTGGGAACTCATCAAATATGACTTCTCTCGCTTTTGGGCAGATCACGAGGGCCTATCTGACTATATAAATTACTGACTAAAACCCACTCCTATCAAGTCCTATGTTCCTTCTTAGCCTTGGGTTCCAGGGACGGGGGTTTAAACTAGAATTCTAGTTTTTCTAGTTGTCAATAACCTTTATTCTCTGCAAGATTATGAAGCGTATGTTGAAGTCGCGCCGTATAGCAAGCATATCTGGAAGGTCGACTGACAGTACGAGTTTCGCCGCAATTGGTCTACTGGGGACCTACTAGTTTATGCCACTCACTTGTAGGGTAAGGCCCTCGAGAGCCTTTTGAATAAGCTTCCAGTGAAGGCATTTCCTGATTAACTAGGTAAGAGACTTCCTGAGTAAACGGTCTCTCCGAATTGTTGTCGATGAACTACGTTTTTCGTTGAATAAGAGAGACGTCCTAATACTCGTACGGGAAAAGCCAGTTTTGGATTAAAATCCCCCAGGATCGACAAATTGAGCATCAGGGTGCCGATGTAAAGCTGCGGCCTCACTGAGATGACCAAACAGTTGAATTGCCTCTTAAGTGCTCAGAGAGGCAGGGCATGATAGGGTTGGCTATCTTTTTTAGTTTCTCTTAGTCTTCACTTTTAATAATGTTGTTATATGGTCAATCAAGAAAATGAAACAATAGATTTTACTTAGACATAATTCGTTTATAAAAACTTAACGCTGTGTTACATTGCTTTAGTAAAAATGACGAAACGTTGTCTAATGCAGAAATACCATCTGTGTTTCTCTTATCATAATTAATTACTGTAATTTTTTTGTCATCAGCCGACAAATCTAGGTCACCCCACCCCCACACTGGGTGCGATCCGTCACCGGTTCTCTTCACGCGTTTCTTTATCAATTCATCCGGTACTACCTTCAGATCATACGCCCATCCAATTTTCTCCATAAAGTCGATAAATAACTTCGTGAAGTTGAGAGAGTAGCCGCCGAGCTCAGCTGTTCTGTAGTCCCAGGGAAAAGTGTGATGGTAGTTGTGGAAGCCTTCTCCAGTTGTTAGGAACGAACATATCTTCGATTCTACTGGTTTGATGTCTTTATCGTAGGGCTTGGTGCCCCACTTGTGCGCTACTGAGTTCACACTCGCAGCCACGTGGAGTGAGCATACAAATCTCAAACATACGCAAATATAAACTGCGACCTTCATCTCTTCCCCCCAGAGAGTTGGAATGTAAGAAGGTAATATAAAAACGAAGATGGCAACCAGAATGACGTAATATCTGAAAAAAATACATTGGCATATAGTCACAGACTAATGTTACGTAACTTAAAGCCTTCATCAATATAAGGACTATATATATAACAAAAAGGATGTTTCAATTTGAACTCGTAGTTTAGAGATAATGTCTATCATTTCACAAAATTCAATCACATTAATTGAATCTTTCTTTTTTAGGGTTCCGTAGTCAAAAAGGAACCCTTATAGATTCGCCATGTCTGTCTGTCTGTCTGTCTGTCCGTCCGCGGATAATCTCAGCGACCGCTAGCACTAGCAGGCTGAAATTTGATACCAATATGTATATCACAAAGTGCACAAATAAAAAGTAGTAAAAAATGTTTTAATAGTGTACCTCCCCTACACGTAAAGTGGGAAGTGATTTTTTTTTCATTTCAACCATGACGTGTGATATATTGTTGAATAGGTATTTAAAAATTATTAGGAGTCTCGTAAAATAATTTTTTGATTATGTAAATATTTTCGGAAATAATCGCTCCAAAAGTAAAAAATGAGGCGTCCCCCCCTCTATCTTTTGAACCATAAGTTTAAAAAATATGAAAAAAATCTAAAAGTAGAACTTTAAGTAAACTTTCTAGGAAAATTATTTCAACTTGATAGGTTCAACAGTTTTTGAAAAATTAAAAAAAAACGTTCTGAACCAATTTTGTAATTTAACAGTATATGCAAGCATGTTTTTTAACTTTTTTACATATTTCATTATCCTGAGCGAATCTCCTTTCAAATAAAAATATAAAAAGAATAAAATCTGGACGCGCAAATTAAAATTACCATCGGGTACAGCGCCATCTTTCGGGAAATTGTGTTACTAATTTTTACATGGGTTCTGTTACATTGTGAAAAATTTGTGACGGACGAGAAACTACGGAACCCTACATTGAGCGTGGCCCGACACGCTCTTGGCCGATTTTTTCAAAACTGAAATCACAATTTCGAAAATGTCTACAAGCCCTGTCCTCAAGACCTGTCATATTGTATGGATCAAAATGTTGGGCTGTGAAAAAGATGTGTGTGGTGATGATGTGTCCGGCCAGTAGCGAGTCCGGCCAATACGGGTTCCGTAATTTTCCGTCCGTCACATATTTCTCACAATGTAACAGAACCCTTAAACTACGACTTAACAGCGCGAAGTAACTCATAAATATAAATATATAAATTAGTAACTCAATTTTCCGAGAGACGGCGTTGTACCCGGTGGTAATTTTGGATTGTGTGAACCGATTTTTATACATTTTTTATTTGAAAGAAAATACGTTCAGTATAATAAAATATATACACTATGTTAAAAAATGCTTGCATACTCGTATACGGTTTAATTGCAAACGTAGTTAAGAAATTATTCCTAAAATAATTTTTCTAGCAAGGCTTCATAAAGTTCTTCTTTTAGGGCGGCTTGCACGACTTGCTCTTAAAACTAGATTTTGTTAAAGTCGCATTAGTCATTAAGCTCGACTTAACTTAAACTGTATTACTAGCGTCTTGCTAGTGTCGAAATCTACTCGATTTAACTAAACCTAGCTTAACACGTTTCATTCTTTTTGTTCATTCATTTGCGTTCCATTTTTCATAATTGTGCTGGATATTTTACACATTTTTTAACTGTTTTGGAGGTATGGAACGTTTCAAATATAAAAAACCAAGGATTTTATAGAGGAGTGACTGGAAAGCTTACGACAATCTCAAAAAAGTTCTGAAGAGTAAAGTTAAAAAATGGGTTTTTTATCTCGTTCCTCTAGTGTGTCCAATAAGTGCGCTAAACAAGTTCGAGATGTTTTTGATGTAGGTATTATAAATAGATATATTTCAATATAGATAGATATCCATTTAATAACGCAATAGTATTCGCACCGCGGTGCATGTTGTAAAATTCTGAGCTCTGTCCTAAAGAAGTTAAATATGTTATTAGTACAATAATTACATAGACTTGACGTTCAGCCTTTTTAATATTCCCACTGCCGGGACACAGAGCTCCTCTCTAAGAGAAGGAATGGACCATAATCCACCATTCGGGCCCAGTGCGGATTTGTGATTGTTTTTCTTTCACCGTTTTGAGAGCAATAGTATGAAAAAATTAAAAGTAATGAGAAAATCATAATTTAAAGGAAGATGGGTTAAGAAATGGGGTAGTGAGGTAAGACGGGGACCGGGTGATATTTAGCAGAAGTTTTTAGTGTCGCAAAAAGTTTGGTCAATAGTGCGCACGTTGTAACTTTACAAGTATTGGCAAAAATTGGCCTAAAAATGGAAAAAAATGCCTTTGAACACAGAGAGTTCTTGAGTTTGACAAACTCTTACAAACTGTTAAACATTTCCGCCTTTGTTAACTGACTTTGACTACACTCCATGTTAGCGTGCTGTTTGCTGATAAAGAGTTTGCAATATAGCTCCGTCATCAATCCAGACTATCCATGGATAAAGATACAAGATCTTTGACGCAAACTGACGTTTGATTTTTTTTATATCACTCACTAAATCTAGAATTAGCCATTTAAACCGCCTACCACGCCGGTTTAAATTTGACATTTCTTTAAGTCTAGCTTTACGCTAAACCGATGTCGTGCAATGCGTTAAGTTCGATTTAAGCTTAAGTCGAGTTTAAATCACACTAAATCTAGATTTAACTGAGACGTGCAAGCCGCCCTTAAGATTTTATTCATACTTTCTAAACTTATGGTTTAAAAGTTAGAAGGGAAGGGAGACGCATTGATTTTTACTTTTGGAGCCATTATTTCCGAAAATATTAACATTATCAAAAAAAAAATATCGGTAAACTCGTATTCATTTTTAAATACCTATAAAACAATATATCACACGTAAGTGTTGAAATATAGGGGGAGTACCCTAATGAAACATTTTCAGCACTTTGTCGGCGTGCTAACGGTCATCAAAATTATCCGCTGACGGACAGGCAGACATGGCGAAACTATAAGGATTCCTTAGTTGACTACGGAACCCTAAAAAAGACTGTTTGTAGTGAAGATGAGAATGTTGAGGTATATGTGTGATTTGATCAGGATGGAATGAGTACATTAAAGGAAGTTGGCAAGTAGTGCCAGTGACTGAAAAGTTGAAAGGAAATCGTTTGTCTTGGTATAGTCATGTGAAGAGGAGAGATGAAACCATAGATATGTCAATGGTATATCTATGGATGAAACGCGTGTTACAAAAAGAGTTCTAAGTTTACACGTAGATGGATGGAGAGCAACAGAAGCATGGATTGTGTGAGGAGTGATATGAAAGAAAAGGGGTCCCAGTAATTGTGTGACGGGTGACAGGACAGAGTGGAAGAAAGAAACGTGTTGCGCCCAAGTAAGGCCCAAGGACCCAAGTAAGGCTTTTTAAACTTATTGTGGTTGAAATTAAAAAAAAAATATAAGAGGCTACTCTTATATTATTTTTTAAAATTTCAACCACTGTTAAACATTTGAGGTTAAGAGAACCCTTCCTCACTCGCCTATCGTCAATGTCAAGCATGATTTAAAAGCTTGTTGCTTTATCTAACGCGATCATCATCATCATCATCCTAGCGGTATTAGTCCCGGTTGCCAACCTTGGCCTTCGCCTCGGTGCCCGGGGTCCGCTTTCCTGCAAGCACGCCTCCACTTCGCTCGGTCTTTTGCGTCCTTTGCCGTAAGCCCATTGGCACGCATATCGTCCCTTACGACGTCGATCCAACGCCTCTTAGGCCTTCCTCGTTTCCCGGGTCCCGGCGGAGGCGGCATGGCGAGGCATCTGTTACCCACGTAGTCTGCCGGTTTTCGTAAAACGTGGCCATACCAACGTAAGCGACCCTCCTGCAGTTTATCCGCTATGTCACGGACCTGAAGGCTGCCCCGGATGCGGGAGTTTTTAATGCGGTCTTTCCGCAAAACTCCAGACATCCAGCGCAGCATATTCATTTCCGTGACACGCAGGCTTTCCTTATGCCGCTCAAGTACAGGCCACGCTTCACTGCCATACAAAAGGACAGGCCTAATGATGGTCTTATAGACCTGTCCTTTGAGCCTAACCGGCATTTTGGGGTCACAGATAACCCCCGCCACCTTACGCCATTTCGCCCAGGCCGCCGAGATACGAGACTCGACGTCGCAATCGACGTCCCCGGACTCGTGGAGCACCGATCCCAAGTACCTTACCTGTTCCGTGCGCTCGACTGTGTCTTCGCCAATGCGAACAGGAGCGGCGTTTGTTGTGTTACAGGCCAAGTACTCGGTCTTCGCCGCATTAATCTTCAGACCGTCGTTTTCCAGCGATTCCTTCCATGCTGTCACACGTCGAACCAAGCGCCCACTGTCCGAGTCCGCCAGCGCGATGTCGTCTGCATACATGAGCAGCCATGGCGGCTGCTCATGTAAGTCCCTGATGTTAGAGGACAGCACGTCCAGCACCACGCTGAATAGAAACGGACTAAGGACAGAGCCCTGATGAACTCCAACGGTGATGGGGAAGGGATTCGTATCGCCAACAGCGGTCCGAACCACAGAACCGGAGTCTCGGTACATGTCTCGGATAATGTCAACATAGGTCTCGGGCACTCCTTTGGATCTCAGCGCCCACCAGATCACATCACGGGGGACACAGTCGAAGGCCTTCTGCATGTCTAGGAACAAGAGGTGCAGAGGCGTATTCTTCGATCTGTATCCCTCCATGGTAACCCTTAGGGCAAAGATGGGATCCATGGCGCCATGGCCTGGTCGAAACCCATATTGACATCCCGAGACGGTGCACTCCTGTCGGATCCGAGAGTTAATCACCCGCTCGAAGAGCTTCATGGTGTGGGACATAACCTTAATCCCACGGTAGTCGCCACACTCCTGCACCGATCCCTTGCCTTTGAAGACTGGAGTGATAATACTCAGTCTCCATTGACTCGGGATCTTTCCGGTGAGGAGCATGCATAAATAGGTGGGTTAAGATGCCCACACCACGAGGTCCCATCGCCTTCCAGGCTTCAATAGGGACTCCATCGGCACCGACAGCTTTCCGGTTCTTCATGCGGCGAAGAGCCACATGCACTTCTTCTGGCGTAACCGGGGGCACAAGTCCCTGATTTGGAGGGAGAACCGGAGACAGCACCTCTTTGCTTGTTCAGCAGCTCGTGGAAGTACGAGCGCCATCTCTCCTTCACCGCGAGGTCCTCGCATAACAGATTGCCGTCAGGGTCTCTTACACAGCGGCACTTAGTGATATCCAGTGCCGCTTTGACCCTGGAACGTGCCAACTTATAAATGAGCTTTTGCCCCTCAGACGATTCCAACTTATCATAAAGTTGCTGTAAGTGGTTTCGTCTGGCTCTCGCTACGGCCCTCTTGGCGGCACGTTTTGCAGCTCTGTATGCGTCGCGGTCTTCGGGAGATTTGGAAGCTTGCCGCGTTTTGAAGAGAGCTTTCTTCTCTCTGATCTCCCTCTGGACTGTGTCATCCCACCACCAAGTTTCCTTGTCACACTTGCGGCCACCCCTGGACAAGCCGAGCACTGACTTTGCCACTTTAGTGATGGCGACCTGAATCCTGTCCCAGTGGCTTTGCACTGGTTCGCCATCGGTTCCATCGCACTTATCGCCGATGGCCGACGCGAACGACTGGGACGTGGCTTTATCCAGTCGCCACCACCGAATTCGGCGTTGTTGGCGCTCAACAAACTTGACCTTAGGCTTGACGCGCAAGTCCATGACAAGGAGACGGTGTTGTGCAGTGAGACTCTCGCCGAGTATGACCTTGCAGTTGGCCACCTTACTGATATGGTGCCTCCATGTGAGTAAGAAATCGATTTGGGTAGCGTACCTCTCGCTCTTGTAGGTAATCAGGTGTTCGGGTTTCTTTTTGAAGTACGTGTTCACGATGGCAAGGCCGGCAGCCGCACACGTTTGGAGGATATTCTCCCCTTCCGTGTTACGGCTACCGTATCCAAAGCCACCGTGAACATGTTCAAACTCCTTGCACCTGTCACCCACATGACCGTTCAGATCACCACCCAAGACGATTCCCTGTGACAACGGGATGCCACGAAGCACCCCACAGAGTTGATCCCAGAACGCAGCCTTTTCAGTGTCGCTGCAACCGACCTGAGGTGCGTAGGCACTTATCAAGTGGGTTACAACCCCGTCAATAAGCACACCTACGACCATAAGCCGATCACTGTAGCGTTTCACCTCCAGGACTGCGTCTTGAAACTCCTCGGAGAGTACAACGGCCACCCCGTTCTCCCCACCGGCTGCACCCGTGTAAATCAGCTTGTAGCCATTCCCGATGAGCCGGGACCTGCGGCCTTTCCACCGAGTCTCCTGCAGGAATGCCACGGCCACCTTTCGCCTAAGAAGTACATCGGCTAACTCTCTCGCGCGTCCGGTCAGCGTGCCAATGTTGAGGCTGGCGAAGCGGATTTTACGGGTTGGGGCTCGCGTCTTTAGCCGTGTTCGCCCCAGACACGGTAGTCCTAACTTGCCCACTTGCCACAGGAGTCGGGCGAATCTCCTGCGCGCCGTTTTGCGGCGGCGCCCTATCCGTGGCAACATTCTTTCTAGTCTTGTCCATTGTTTAGTGGCTATTTGTGGCCTTTACGGGAGCGACTGCCGTCTGACCTCCCAACCCTAAAAGGGAAAGCCAGCGCCAGAGCCTCATCTGTTGTTCGGCAGGTGCCCCAACTTGCAGGGGAGGTTATCTTGGGCCCCGAAGATCGTGGTGGGGCCCCATATGCTTTATCTAACGCGATGTTTGATGAAAAGGCATCGTGAAAAAAGAGAGAGAATGCCTGAAAACTCTGTAGGATTCCGTGGTTTACTCGATTAACTTACAAAACTTGTTCCAAGAATCTGGTGGTTTTTTTAAATGCTTAAAAGTTTTTAAGGAACATTGTCGTAATTTTGAATTTCAATTAAATGTGCAAGGCATTTTAAGACGTACTTTTTAATATTTCTAATATATTAGCACATTATAGAGGGCAAAATAACATACTTTCAGAGGTATTAGAGTATTCGTTTACACAAAATTTTGGTATGATTTCTATCGAATCCTAGACAATTTCCACAAAATCTCTGTATTACAGCGAAAGTTATATAATAATATAATAATCACATAAGAGCATTTGTATGAAAATATACTCAAACTGGCCAGCCTTTAAAGTTCAAGGTCTGGACTAAATAAGTATTTATTATTTTTTAGATTCAAGACAGTAATATGGGCTTCTCTCTTTGAGTTAGTGAAAACTTACTTGTGTTGGAAGCGCAATACGGGATCCTCCTTGAGATCGCTTATATCAATAAATTTTGCTCTGACTTGAGGGTGTTTTCTGATTAACAGCCAGCCTAAGTGTGAAAAGAAGAATCCCCTCTTCGAGTTATGAGGGTCAGCATCTGTGTCGCTGTATTTGTGGTGCTTGCGGTGATATCGTACCCAAGTGATACAAGAATACTAGAAAAAAAATGAAAATGTATTTAATACAGGGAGATGTTAGGTAAATCGGATTCTTGAAACAAGTATAGTAAAAATTCTTACAGAAACGAGTAATTAGCTGATCGTCTTCTTACAGCTCGAAATTGTTTTAATCAAAATTTAGTTATAAAGGTTACATACGTACCTGGCCGGTCACTGTAAAGAACATTGCAAGTAAGATACGTAGAGGCAATTTAGCTTTGTATGATTTGTGTGACCATAATCTATGAACACCAGCTGTAATGCTTAATATTCCGGCTATGTGCAGAAACAAAACTGTAAATAATTAAAAAACTGTTAATGTATCAATTCATCGTCATGTGGGATATAAATCATGGATTGTTATCACTGAAACACTTGATCAACACCGTCCGGAACACAGCATAACTTTTTTTCTGAGAAAAAAGCTTTATTCTAAAGTCCACTTTTAAGTGTAGATTTATTTGAAATATTATTTTTATTCAAACTTTTTTTTTTTTTTTTTTATTGATTATAGGTTCGCGCTTGACCACTATCTCACCTGATGGAAAGCGACGATGCAGTCGACGATGGAACGCGCTTACCTAGAAGTAACCTATTCACTCTTGACTTAAAGATACCCGGATTGTAGCTATCAGGAAACACCGACTCCGGCAAGGAATTCCACTCCTTGGCTGTACGCATAATGAATGTGTTCCCAAAACGTTTTGTACGTATATGTGGGATATCCACCATGTACCGGTGGCGCAATGCCGTACGTCTGGTGGTCCGATGATGGAACGGGCTAGCCGGAATGGTTAAAATATATTAATTAATTTTAGATATTATAAAGGCAAGTTAAGTAACATTAAATCCCTGTATTAGGATTGTAATATTTTTGTCAAACTACAAAACCCAATACGGTCATGGTAGAGGATATTTTGCTGCACTACATTCACTGAAGTATTACCTGAACAAAAAGATTCAATAAATAAAAAAAATTAAATAAGTACTTACGAAATAGACAAGTCTTCCACTTTGCTACCATCAGAAACAAATAAATGCCATAAATAGCACCTAAATGCATAAATGTGAAGATCATCACCTCTCTCCATATTATTTCCCATTTCATTGGTAACAGCACATCATTTTCAATAAGTTTTGAATCATCAGAACTGTTGCTATCTTGGGTAATGTTCTGTTTACTGCAATGAAAGACATGAAAATAATAATTATACTTTGTACGATTTCTGCATATTAAAATGTTATAGAACTTTTAAATTAAAATACATTTCTTCATATTTAAATAGAATAATAACATTCGATGGTTTGACATTACTGAATCTTTAATTCTATTGAGCTTACGTATGGCATGTGAAGTTATTTTTTATACAAAGAAATAGAAAAAGAGGTGGTCCGAGGATACTTCCTTGCAGACCGCCGTAACTATTAAAACAGAATACTCAGACTTCATTTGTTTTACCACTGAATTTTTCTCAAAAGATATTTCGACACATTGTTCACTATTATCTGATTACTGTGCAATTTCTTCTAATACTGGACTTCTAATGTCATAGTCTGTTCTCTAATTTCTTTAGATGCATGTTATGTGAAACGAAATCAAACGCTTTTGATATGTCAAAAATATTACCATTATCAATATTTGCTAAAATATTGTGCACTAGATCAAACGCGACATGTATAGTTTATTTTCCACTTTGACAGCCATATTTTAAAACTATACAATTGTGCATGAAATTTTCAAATATTTTAGATATTACAGAAATTAAAGTTATGGATCTATAGTTGCTCCTTTCGGTTTTATTTTCTTTTTTTACGCAACTACTACTAATTTCTCCTTTCCAAATTACTCCACAAACGCCTTGAAAACTCTTCGCCTAGAAATAAGGTGTTGGTTCACATATTAATTTCAATATTCAAGCAACTGTTCTCTTTGTTTGTTATGAATGTTTACCTGACAACGGCAAAGTCAAAGGAGAGTTATAATTTTGACAGGATATACTCGTACATGCATATCCTAACAAAATCATAGCCCTCCTTTACATAATGTTTGCATATTCATCGGTTCACTCACAGCTCCTAATCTACTTAATTACACATATGTAAGCAAGTCTGTAGTCCAGTTGAGTACATGGCCTAGTGTGAAGTGATGATAAATAGTTTTAGATTTTGTATATAATCTAAAACTATTTATCATCACTTTACGCATAATAAATAAGTCTAAGTTGCTTCATACCTCCTCCTTCCACATCGCACTAGTATATCTATGTTAGTATGCAAATAGGATTCAACGTTATAATGTTTGAATGCTATTTAATTTACAATGAAACTGAATTTCAATTTACTGATGATTGAAAACACCAATAAAAGTAACATATATTCAAATTGTAAAATTAACACACAAAAGTAATAAATAAATGGAATAAATAATTCAATAACATTAAAAATGTAGGTATTGCATTCTAACATTAAGTAAGACTCATTTGCACATTACGTAATCTTCTATGAGTTTCTATAATAGTTTTTTTAGGTACTTATTCTTATTACCGATTTCTGAAGTATTAAAGAACTGAAGTCAGTTTTAGTTTTTTTTTAAATCAAAGTCAAGGTGTTAGCAACCTCCTTCACCTAGACAACCAAAACATCTTTGATAGCAATCGTCAGCCTAATACTTGAGATTTTAACTTACACTACGGGTCGAGTCATTGAAAACGTAATAAAAAATATTATGCCTGCTCATCCAAGAAGTTTCGAGCGTTGATCAAGTGTCCAAGTGCGACTATGGAGCTATCATGACTCGACTTCTTGATACAATTCGGTACAGTGTAGTTTTATTAGATAGAGACAGGTAACAAAAATGAAGGATAGTTTCAGAGCGTCTTAACTCTGCGAGCGCCTGGTTGAGAGTATCCGTGTCCGCGTGTAGCTCATAGCAAACCAAAAAACGCCAGACTCTGTCAAAGCTAGCGCGCTTTAGTTCATCTAGTTGTCTCTAGATGGCGTGCCTTATTTTGTTGCCAACAAATCCATGCCGGATCACACAGGTATCGTGCGAGATACACGTCCCGGTGTATTCATCATCATCGACACATGAGCTGAAAGACAATACCGACGCAAACGAGGATATCATAAGATGCGTCGCTAAAATGACTCAAATGTTAATGAGGATATCAGAAAGACCTGTTTATTTTACAAACATCTGCAGGCCATTAAAACGTTTACCCGGTACGGGATTCGTACCCAAAACACGTAGAGCAGCCACAAACTGTTCAACCGCAGCGCCTACAGTGCATTACAAAGGTTCAACCAAACAATGTTTCGAGTATATATGAGAATTGCTTAAAGTTAGTCTTGACGGACTCAAGACTTATTTTAAGCAATTGTCATTGCTATTTAATGATAGTCCAGTGCAATTAGCACTGTTAACGATAAAAAGTGGACCTAAATAGTAGTAGAATGAAACCCATTGGAAAAGGAAGATAATATAGCAAAAATTTAAGGAAAAATAAATTACGGTCGATCTGAGGTCGGGAAGTGGATGGGTGTGCGGTTTTAAGGGTAAAAAATGGTTTATCTCTAATTCCGGCAAAACTACCGGTTCTATAGAAAAAAGTCCAATGGCAAAGTTAGAGGTTATAAAAAGATCTACGACTTTTGTATTTACACTTTTTCACATAGCCTCAAAATCTATGTGAAAAATACAACGACGGAGTTTTTTTATTTAATTTTTATCTCCTTTAAAAAATTTTTATAAGATTTAAAGGGGATTTCATGTTGGAAATGTGGTTACTCTAATTGCGTATGCTTATATAATGCTCCAATGTGGAAGAACAAACCTACGAGGAAGTTAATGATTCAGGTGATGAATTTCATCATCTGAATCATAAGTAAGTTTATCGAATTTAACCATGAAGAAATGCTATCAAAGAGACAAACACTAATGGATAAGTGATTAGAATGTAAGATAAAATATTATGAGGCTTGTGATTAACAAGATTATATTATTTAAACATATTGTAATGAATATAAATAACTCTTAAAATTGAATTATTAAACGAGGCTAAAATTTAATAAGACAACGTTTTTACTGCAAAAAATTGCAGCAGTCACATTTCCTACATTAAATCCCCTTTAAATTTTATAAAAAAATAATAATAAATATCTCAGTACATCATTACATAGTATACAACAAAGTTGCTTATCCCTGTGTATGCTTAGATCTTTGAAAGTTCGCAACGGATTTTGATGCGGTTTTTTTTAATAGATAGAGTGATTCCAGAGGAAGGTTTACAGGTACAATATATCACCTTTACATCCGCGCGAAACTCTGCAGGGGCCCTTCAGGGTCGAAGCCTCCCGGAGTCTAGAGGGAAGTGGGAAACTGTTACCTCGACTCCAGGAATAGGGCAAGGAAGGTACGGGGTAGGTTTTTTAGTCAGTAAGAGTCTGACACTAGTCTCCCGCTCCACCCAAGAGCGGGTTTCGTCATTGGATGATTTTCACCTACCATAAAAAAAAAAAAAAAATCCGCGCGAAACTGGAGGGGATCGCTAATAATGATTAAACAAAAGCAATTTCTGATTCAAGATTTTTTTAGTTTTTTGCATTTTCTGAAAAAACTTACTGTATTAATGTATACTTTTTTTACACCATCAACAAGTAAAGATTTCAATGAATAAGAAGACAACAAACTTTTAAAAAAAATCACATATTTTTACGTGAGATTTTTCGATTGAAAATTAGGCTGTTTTTTCGATGTTAAGTGAAAATAAAGAGCAACTGTGAATATTTTAAATAAAAAAAATATATAGTAAGTTTGGGACATGAAAAGGAAACTTTTCACCAAATTTTGTAAAAAAAAAGTAATTTTTAAAGGAGATAAAATTAAATTAAAAAACTCGGTTTTTTGGACTTTTCACATAGATTTTGAAGCTGTGTGAAAAAGTGTAAATACAAAAGTGGTAGATCTTTTTATGACCTACGAGTTTGTTATTAGATATTTTTTCATAAAACCAATAGTTTTGTCAGAAATCGAGAGAAACTATTTTTTACCCTTAAAACCGCACACCCATCCACTTCCCGACCTCAGATCGACCGTAATTTATTTTTCCTTAAATTTTTGCTATATTATCTTCCTTTTCCAATGGGTTTCATTATCATTTTCATTATTGGTCTATGAATTGAATGAATGATAAGAAAATACGAATTTTGTTAATGAATGTTGTTCCCAAGTAGAACGTTTTGCGAATAAAACGTTCGTTCTGCCTAAAATCCCAATTTGTATGTGTAAGATGAGAATGAGGAAAGAGCTTTATTATGCACCCACAATAACTTTTATTATGTAGTTAGTGATAGTTTTCTTACCTGTTCATTGCAATTTGTATGTTAAATTGGATGAATGCTGAAGTGGTTTAAATTTTTTAGGAGACCGACACAAATGGTATTGCTTGAGAAGCTTCACACAATGGACTTTTTAAAATGCACCTGAAATGTTAAAAAAATATATCTTTAAATATGTCTGGCATTCTATTTAAACCAAGGTGTCACTAGAAAGTAATGAACAATAAAAATAATATTTTTTCCCATAGTAAAACTATAAAAGTTGTTTGTTAACTAGACTGCAATCTTGGTCACTAATTACCACTCATCCTTTACATTATAAACGGAGAAACTGACTTACATATCATTGCACAACTGAAACTACTGGGACTAGGAGCCTGAAAAGGACCTCTGAAAGGAGTGATTCGCCGGTCTAAATTTTGTCTGGAGAAACCTAACTTTAAACAGCTAGTCGTGTATGAAAACTATTGTGAAAAAGATTAGTCGTACTGTAAGACCTATATCCATTTTGCCAGTTTTTTGTAAAGTATTTGAAAAAGTTATGCTAGATCAAATGCTTATTCATTTTAACACCACTAAAATCTTACACAATCAACAGTATGGTTTCACCAAAGGACGTTGTACGACTGACGCTGGTGTGACCTTATTAAAACACATATTTGCTGCGTGGGAAGAATCCCAAGATGTGATAGGAATTTTCTGTGACCTCTCAAAGGCTTTTGATTGTGTTAATCACGAAACCCTGATTTTAAAACTTGATCATTACGGTTTGGGTAAACTTGCACTGAGCTTGGTGAATTCTTATCTGATGTCATTCATGGCATCAGCAAGTTCAATTAAATGGTGTCAATTCGCCTGGTTTAAAAGTCAAAATGGGTGTGCCACAAGGCTCAATATTGGGTCCTTTTCTCTTTTTAGTATACATAAATGATTTACCCTATTTATTAAAAAACCACCCACATACAGTATTGTTTGCTGACGATACATCTTTAATTTTTAAGATCAATAGAAGCTCCACAAATCCTAATGACGTAAATAGCGCTTTACAACAGGTCCTAAACTGGTTCACTATTAATAGTTTAGTATTAAATGAGAAAAAAACGAAATGCATCAGATTTGCCTTACCGAATGTTAAAAGTAACGACATAGAAATAGTATTGAACAAAGAGAAACTTGAATTCGTCGAGGACACAGTTTTTCTAGGAATCGCGCTCGACTCGAGGCTACAATGGGGTCCTCATTTAACGTCTCTGGCAGGACGGCTTAGTTCAGCAGCATATGCTGTCAGAAAAATCCGTCAATTTACTGATGTAGATACCGCGAGACTAGTCTATTTTAGCTACTTTCACAGTATCATGTCTTACGGTATTTTGCTTTGGGGACGTGCTGCAGACATAGAGTCTATTTTTATTCTTCAGAAAAGAGCAGTTAGGGCCATCTATAATCTTCGCAGGCGCGATTCTCTGAGGGAACTATTTAAAGATATAAATATCTTGACGGTACCTTGTCAATTGTCAATACATTTATGAAAATATCATGTACGTTCGGAAAAATATTCATCTTTTTGCTAAGATAAGTGACAGGCATAATTTTAATACCAGAAATAGGGACAAATTAGATCAACCTCGGTTCAGATTGGCTAAAGTACGCAGTTCGTTTATGGGGTGCTGTATTAAATTTTATAATAAATTACCAAGTGAGATTATTCAATTGAATGAATCCAAATTTAAAACTTGTATTAAACGCACGCTATGTAGACAAGCATATTATAAACTGGAAGATTACATTCTGGATAATAATGCTTGGTTAAATGCCGTTCCTGCTCCACAGCCACAGTCTACTTTTGCCTTCTAATTTGTTTTTTTTTTTGTTAACATATTTATTGAAAGGATGGAAGTTGTTTCCCCTTTTTATATTGGCTTTTCGTAATAGTTCTATATTTTATTTGTTTAATTGAAGCTTATGACCATCTACAATTATTATTTTTTTTTATGTAGATACAATAGCATTGTATAATGTAGAAGCACTTTTAAATTTTGTAAATGTGAAGTACCATGGAGCATTTTTCGCTAGGTTGCAACTTATTTGACATACGAGCATGGCAGTTGAGAGATTGTCATGCTCTCTCAAATGTCTCGCTGATGGTGGCGCGTGTGTTGGGTCATTCTGTTCCCTCTAAAATGTTTGAGCGGAGTGGGGCTGATACATGCGTCATGCTCGTGAACGAGTGCCGTCAGTTGAGACCGGTCATCTCTTGGCTGCTAAGCGCTTATTTGAAATTCTCTTTTTTTTTATTATTATTATTTTACTTTTTGTTAAGCACCGCTACATCGTGCTCGCATATTAGAATCAACATTTTGTAACCAAATAATATGTAAATATAAATTTTGATTTAAAAGAGTGCCCATGGAGTTTCTTGCACGTTCTTCTCCATAGGAGTCTACACCTCGGAACGTGCAAACTAGCTTCAATTTTGACATTTCAAAAGTGCCTGTAAATGGTCTATTTGAAATAAATGAGTTTGAGTTTGAGTAAGTAGTCATTTAATTTGCTTTTATTCGACTAATAATATTAGAAATGTTAAGCTGGGTATCAAAATCAAAAATCAAAAAGGTTTTTATTTCATATAGGCCTACAAGGGCACTTATAAAACGTCAGAAGCTAGTGCACGGTTCCAAATTGGTCGTTTCCTATGGAGAAGAACCGGCAAGAAACTCCATGGTTACTTTTTAAAAAAAATGATTTCTTACAATAATTCGTTGTTACAGTACTTATATCATTATGTAAGAACAGTGTAGACCAGTCAATATTGTATTAAAAGCACAATAAAAATAATCATAATAATAAAAAATAAAAGGTGAATCGTAATAGGATTTACTAAGTCTACAGTGCTCTTACTTTACAACGTGAATTGTAAAAAAATATTGTATATAAAAAAAAAATTAAAAAAGTATGAGAAAAAAAAAATACATCAATCACTACAACAGTTACACTGCGGGGTGCTAACAAAATTAATTATAATTGAATTAAAATTTTTTTTGGTCTTAATAATATAAATATTGCAGAAGCAATGTGTCAAGTAAAAAAAAAAAATGTGTATATGGAAACAAAGATGGAGCAGTTAATAGACACAATTACACAACATGAATAAGTTACCAGGGAGCCACATGTGCAGGAGCAGTCATTGCCAAACAAGCTTGTCTTCTACATAATCCTTAACCTTATAATATGCTTTTTTGGTAGGTATTGGTAGGTATTCAAAGTAGTTCACACCTGAGAATTCATCAAATCTTCAAATGGGAAGTATTATTTAGGAATTATTGCTATTAATTTTGGGAAGTAGGTACTCGTACACTCCAATTTGTATCCTGAAATCCGGAATTAACCCCGACAAGGCGTAAAAATGTACCTGCAAATTATGTGCAGTTGATTTGATCCGAGCGATTCACATTCGATGGATTACTTGGGTTCTTGGGTACACAGCGGGTACTACTGGCAGTTCCGATCAACTGGTATCCTTCATCTTTAAGTGAAAACTAAATATGATCAGTGAGGACGTTGTGGCGCCTCTCTAATCACTCCTCACAGATATGTCAGTATGATGGCTGAGGCCATTTAGATCCGATGCCTGTCAAAGCTACAGGATTAGTGTTGCTTGCGGCAATTTAAGGAACACGGGTGGGTTTTAGTCAGCGAAAGTTTGCTTTCTCTCTTTCCACGACGATTTTTCAACTTCAAAAAAGTGTGTAAAGTAGGAATGTTTTGCCGTTAAAAAAATAAATACTGACCTGATATGATCTACTAAGTGTAAAGTTGAGCACCAATTGTACAATACAAGGACTTCACCACAAGCAGCTATTTATATGTAGACTAAACTACTACTACTACTAGACGTAGTAAGACTGACACTAGTTGCTTTTTATCTTTATCCCTCTCCAGGATTATACATAATTTATCGTCGCTTTCAATAGAGGAACAATGAATCAATTTAAATACAATGATAATCTATTATTTTAGCATTTTCAAATTATTAATTAAAATTTAAATTTATGGGAGACTGGGAATGATTTTATTTTAGGTAAGCTTTATATTATAACTAGCTGTGCCCGCGACTTCGTCCGCGTGGAATAGTTATTTTGGGCATCATATTTATTTTTGCAAACAACCTCTTCAGCTTTATAAATTATAGCTGTTACCTACGACTTTGCAACGCCGGGGCGAAGATCCGCTGCCCGAACATGTCGAGGCGTGGCGGAAGGAGCTCCGGCGAGATCTCATGGTGAAGTGGAAACAGCGACTGTCGCAACCCAGCGCTGGGCACACCGTAATCTCAGCGGTAGTGCCCCTCTTTGAGGCGTGGCTGGATAGACCTCACGGCGTCCTCACCTTCCGCATGACGCAGGTTCTCACCGGACATGGGAAGTTCGGGAGATTCCTGCACCGGATTCGTGCGGAGGAGACGTCCGGGTGTCGCCACTGTGAGGCGAGCCCGGAGGACACGGTGGAGCACACGGTGGAGGTGTGCCCTGCTTGGGAAGAGCATCGCCGTGTCCTCGTGGGGGTGATCGGCGGCGGCGACCTCTCGCGCCGGGCCCTGGTTCAGGCCATGGTCCGCAGCGAAGAGGAATGGCGGGCGGTCGCCTCCTTCTGCGAAGCAGTAATGCTCGTAAAGGAGGAGGCCGACCGCATAAGGCAAAGGCAACGGCGTACTCGCCGTAGCCGTCGCCGCCGCGATCCTGCCGATATCCGGCCACCGTAGACACTGGCTCGCGGACGGTGAGCAATGGGTAGCTCGCCGTCCGGTCGTCTGTAAGACCGAGTCCTAGTCGTCAACGGCGCGCACCGTTCCCGCGCGCCTCAAGGAGTTGTCAGCAAACTGCAGGGGCCCATCAGGGTCGAAGCCTCCCGGAGTCTAGAGGGAAGTGGGAAACTGTTACCTCGACTCCAGGAATAGGGCAAGGAAGGTACGGGGTAGGTTTTTTAGTCAGGAAGAGTCTGACACTAGTCTCCCGCTCCACCCAAGAGCGGGTTTCGTCATTGGATGATTTTCACCTACCATAAAAAAAAAAAAAAAAAAAAAAACCTACGACTTTGCCCGTGTCAATTTCTGTTATTATTTTTTTTTCGACAATTTAATTTTTAAAAGAACATAATTATCTAAAAGTACTTCATAGAGCTACACCCCCCCTTGGGCATGCCATAATCTCGGCGGTAAGTCAAAGAGGGGTCTTTGAGGTGTGGTTGGATAGACATCACGGTGTCCTCACTTCCGCATGACGCAGTTTCTCACCAAACATGGCAAGTTCAGGAGATTCCTGCGCTGGATTCTTGCAGAAGAGATGCCCAGGTGTCGCCACTGTGTGGCCAGCACGAAGCACATGGTGGAAGTGTGCCCCGCTTGAGAAGAGCATAACTGTGTCCTCGTGGGAGTGATCGGCGGCGACGACCTCTCGCGCCGGGCCTTGATTCAGGCCATGGTCCGCAGCGAAGAAGAATGGCAAGCGGTCGCCTCCTTCTGCGAAGCAGTACCTAATGCTCGTAAAGGAGGAGGCCGACTGCATAAGACAAGGGCAACAGCGCCCTCGCCGTAGCCGTCGCCGCCGCGATCCCGCCGATATCCGGCCACCGTAGACGCTGACTTGCGGACGGTGAGCAATGGATAGCTCGCCTTCCGGTTGTCTAGTAACAGTCCAGACCGAGACCAAGTCGTCGACGGCGTGCACTGCTCCCGCGCGCCTCAAGGTGTTATCAGCAAACTGTGAGGCCCTTCAGGGTCGAAGCCTCCTGCAGCCGAGGGTTGGTGCGAAAGCGTTATACCGGGGTTCTGGGATTATTCCCAGAGAAACAACCTACCCCGTTCCTCCCTAGGGGGTAGGTTGTTTAGTCAGTAAGAGTCTGACACTGTTTCCCGCTCCGCCCAAGAGCGGGATTCGTCATTGGATGATTTTTACCTACCATTAAAAAAACCCCTCCACGCCGCCCGCAAGCAACCCTTCTCCTCGCCCGCCGGCCAGGCGCAGCGTCATATTTTGCAAATCATGCGGCGCGTGTGAATTTTATATCGGAGTTATTTTAAAATTGTAATATCTTCTAAGACGTCCATTGAAAATAAGTGATGTCAAAGACAATTTTGTTCACAATTACATACTTTTAATCAACATCACATTTATTTGGATAAAGTATAATATTATTATGTTGATAAAACTCTAACAAATAATTGGTAATAATGCATTAATTTCGGCCAGATTTGATTCCCATAAAAACGGTTCTAGTGAGTTAATTTTAAAAGATAGACATATACTGTCGCGAACATTTTTTTAGATCATTTTAAGAGGAATAATTCTTTCATACATATTTTTTTTTGGAATCTTGAACCGTTTTCGCAGCGCACGCAACGGAAGCCCTCAAAGATGACTAATTTTCCCCGTTTTTTCCACATTTTCCGTTGTTTTTTCGCTTTTATTAGTCGCAGCATAATGTTATATAGCCGAAAGCCTTCCTCAATAAATGATCTATTCAACACAAAAAGAATTTTTCAAATCGAACCAGTAGTTCCTGAGATTAGCGCGTTCAAACAAACAAACAAACTCTTCAGCTTTATAATATTAGTATAGATATATATATTTACAATCATTTACTTCTAGGCTATAAGAATATACATTTAATTATACTAAAAATAACCAAAATAAACTAAAAATACAATAATATTTACAAATGATTTATTGGGCATCAAAAAATTCATCCACATCGATATCAATGGGAAAAGTGCTCAGAACGCTGGCAGCATTGCCACGCTGGATGGCAATGCTGATTCGCTGACAAAAGTAAAGCCCAGCCCTCTGGTCACGCGAAGAGTCGACCAGCTGTTTGCTGATGTCGCGTACAACTCGATGAGCGCTCGGACCCTATGGTCCTAGTGTTTCAACCCCAAACGACTCAAACATATAACTCCCAATAAGGTTATTATATTTACGCCGTTTGAGGTTTTCTGCACTTGCAGCAGCCACCCCAGCACAACCTGCCGTACTCAGAAGATGGGATGGCGCAAGGGTGTCGACACATGTTGCATCCCACACCAGAGGCCTACCCAACTTCCAGGGCATTATGGTCATCCCGTCTGGCCTCTTCCCATCGTCACGTGCCAAGCCATTGGGTTCTAGAACAGCTGGCACCCCGGCGGTGACAAGGACTCGACGGATGATGTCATTAATGCTGGCGTGCCTAGCTATCCGACCAGCGCTTCTGCTGCAGGATAGGCCATGGTGGCCGAGGTGGTCGACTACTTCACCGCACTGACACCGATGTGGAGCTCCGCTAGGAGCACCCAGTCGCAGGCATGTAGCGATCCGGAAGGTGGTGTCACTCAGCATAGTGCCTATGTTGGGTGACGGTAATGTCTGTAGTCAAAGGCCCGACTCCCATTCACCCACAGCCAGTAGGCGGGCACGCTCAGCAGTGTTGGTGGACGTATTAATAAGGTTATTCCGTACCAACCTGCAGAGCGGCTCATCCCACTGTCTCTGGGAAGATGGGTTCTCGGGCAACGCCTCGTCCGGGCAAGCCAATTTCCAGGCGCTCAAGGCATCGGTCAACCACGGCACCTCACAGTCAACCAGTGATTGAGTCAAAATTCCACTGGTCAACTGCTAAGTGCTGCGGACCGAAGACAGGAACGCAGGAAGGCTTACACTAGTAATTTTGCGGAGACCGAGCCCACCAAAACGAATGGGTAGCGTAGCTTGAAGCCAAGCCCGTCATCCAGGGCCACATTTAAGATGGATGTTAGTGTATGCCGAATGGTCTGATCAATTTTGTCCAAGATTATGGAAGCAGCCACACCGGCTGCTTCCATAAAGGAGAAGAGCGGAGAAAATACATGAAATTTGGTGCAAAACAACAATATTGTATGAGGGTGAAAGCCGAATGAAGGTTAATTTTGGAAAGTCTTTCCGAAATATTGTTGAAACGCTCAATTTTGTCGTCGATGAACGAAGAAAAACCGTCTTCCAAAATTGGTGAACCTAGGAGGCGCAGTGAACTTTTATCTAAAATTTTGATTTCTGGAGCTATTGCATAGAATTTCTGTAGAGTCGTTAGTCTGTCAGTGCTGTCAGAAATAAAAAGTTCATATTTTGATTCGTTGAGGTCAAGGCCAATCGATTTAAATTGCTGTTTGAGTAATTGAAAATCTTCTAAAACGGTATCTACGTCACCTCCTAGCGTTCCATCATCTAAATACCACACGTTAAATTTTGAATTTAACTGTTGGATGATTGGATGAATAGCCAAGCTGAAAATTGCTGGCCCGAGAGGGTCACCTTGTTGGCATCCAACTGCAGATTCCAAAACATTATCTTTATACAGTAATTTTGATGGGTGCCTATAGCACTGCCACAGAAAGCCAAAAATTTCAGGTAGCGCTTTTTTCGCTTCAGCCAACAAAGTGTCCCTATTAACAGAATTAAAGGCGTTTTTAACGTCAACCTTGAGGATGACCTCACCCTTGTTGGAATTTACAATCATCAAAGTAACTGTACCTACTTTGATGATTGTTTTCGTCCCTAAGCCCCAGGGTTCTTTTCCTCAGAGAGTGGTGCAATTGAAGTCATCAAGTCATTGGAGTTTATCTCGGAGAACTATGTAGTAGTACAGTCACGAGCATTAGTCCTAAGGGTTCTTAGTTGACTACGGAACCCTAAAAATCACGAAATATATTTTACTGAAAGTCATAAATGCGATTTGTTAGTTGTCCGAATTTTATACGTTCGAAGAATCAAAATATGCTCGAAGGGTTGTCGGTCCGAAAAACGACATTCCGACATTCAATACTTCGAATAAACTAAAAGTCAACATGTTGTGCTACAAAATTTTGTGGCACAAACGAATCGTTGCAAAACCAATTTTACATCTGCCCTTCCCCAGAGTGTAATTAAAGCCCGCGCCTACGCAGGCTTAGGAGGCGGGCTGAGTAGCAGGTGGTCTAAAGGCCCAGCTTCGGCTCGCTAGTCGGCCAAACCGGTCAGCCGCGGTGGTGAGCATTAAAACCATCTGTGGCGATAAGCTGCGCATGGAGCCGCCTAAACCCTTCAACGCCGGAGCCGTGACAGAAGTAATGTTTGCTGCATGCCTGTTATCTTGCTGCTTGCCTGCTTGCTTGCTGCATACCTGCTTGCATGCTGCATGCCTGCTTGCATGCTGCATACCTGCTTGCTGATTGCCTGCTTGCTTGCACACTGCATACCTGCTTGCATATTGCATGCCTACTTGCCCGTTACATGTTTCCTTGCATGCTGCATGTCTGCTTGTATGCTGCAAATCCCATGTATTATTAATGAATTACTTCGGTTGAGTCAGTATTCAGATTTACAAGACATTTTTATTGTTATTGTAAAAATCGGTATCTCAACAATCGGAATTCGTATTATTAATTTAATGTTTCGAATTAACATTAACTTGGTATTTTGAAAATAGTGAAATTGTAATATTCCTAACATTTATAGTTAGGAATATTACAATTTAGGAATTACAATAATAGGAATAATGATAAGACGGAATTATATTCGGAATTTTGAATCATTCGAGATTCGTATTTATGATTGTCAAAATAATGTTTTTCGTATTTATGTAGAACCTTCTTTATGTAGAACCCTTCCTGAACTTACCAGATCTGATGAGAACCTGCGCCATGGGGAAGATGGGGAAGGTAAGGACGCCGTGAAGTCTTTCCAGCCACGTCTCAGAGAGAGGTGTTACCGCCATAATTGCGACGTGCCCAACATTGGGTCGCGATAGTCACTAACGCCATTTCATCATCAAGAGAACCCGCCGGAACTCTGGCTGCCATGCCGCGAGGTGAGTTGTGCATGCCTGCAAGGACTGCTGCCTTCAGATTCCAAGGAAGCTCGCCGCTTCTCGGGACACCGTGCAGTATCCCCGCACTATCCGTATTGCCATGACGCTCTGACTTGCTTTCAGCTGGGACCTCGGCTACTTTTGACACACTTGCAGAGTCTTGGACAGAACGATTCTTGAGCGTCTCTAACTAAAAGTTGACGTCAGAAATGTTAATAAAATACTTTAATATTCGATATTTTTATTTTATAACCGACTTCAAAAAAAAAGGAGGAGGTTCTCAATTCGATTGTATTTTTTTTAAATATTTTTTTTTTTATGTTTGTTACCTCAGAACTCCGTTGTTTATGGATGGATTTGCAAATTTTTTTTTTGTACTTGAAAGGATATGCTTCCAGATTGGTCCCATATTTTCAAAATTAAGTTTTGATGATGGAATCCATGAGAAATCGAGGGAACTCCTCAAATATTATAGGCAACTATATAGCTTTTTTTTATATTTTCATCGAGAACTCAAGCATTTACAATCAAAAAGTAACATTTGATGAGGTGGAACTGGTGAAGAAGATCAGAAATGGGTAACGAAACTTGACATAGCATAGATAACACAATCAAGGTAGTAAAGCAACTATGAAAATGCACTATAAACCAATGATCTTAAATAATTATGTTGAAAATGTTATCATCGAACTGATCTGATGATGATGATGGAGCTGGAAGGTAGGCACTGGAACTGCGTAACTAATTAATATATCCTTGCCGTGTTTGGGCTTGTTAGAATTGTCGTAAGATGCACTTTGGCTGTAAGGTACTATTGAACTGATGTGATGATGAAGCTGGAAGGTGGAAGGTCGGCATGAGAACTTCAAAATAAAATAATGTATCCTAGCATTGTTTGAGCTTATTAGAGCTGTCATGGGCAATGCTGTCAAGGGCAATGGAAATGGCTATGCTCGGAGTTTCCTTGCGTGTTCAAATCAGAAATGAAGAACTACTTAGTAGATAAGTAGTTAACCAAGTAGTTTTATAGTTAAGTTAGAGGTAGTTTTTCAAGGGATTGTTGCCCATTCGTAATTCCTTGCCTTGGCTGGCACCGACTCCAAAAAGAAGTAATAAATTTTGAATATTTGCAAAATATTAATGTCAAATAAGTTTACCTATAAATTAAGTTTCTTTACAGCAATTCAAATTTTTATTTTCAACTTTTTAGTGTAGGAACTTTTACCGTTTGGCTTTTTTTGAAGGCGGTTTTTTTTGTAAAAAGTTTTTTTGTAGTCGCGGACAAGAGCTATTCATTAATTAAGTACAATAAAAAAAATAATCAAAACCTAATAGAACATTTTCGCGAACGCGGCGGATGTCGCGGGCAAAAGCCAGTATTTACATAAATGAACAATACATTTAAAATTTGGCACCTTATTAACCAATTTACAAGTCTTGCAAACAACACACACAACAACAAAACATGACATAAATGTTTAGATTTAGTCCAAATGTGTAACCTTGTTCATCATGCACATAACTTAACAAACATACAGCTTTGTACCAGTTATTGTACATTGTTCTGAATATATGTATATTCTGAAAACTGTTATATTTTTATGGAGGATCAAAAGAATGTACATATTATTTTGACAGGCATGTACATATTTTTGATCCTGCGCATAAACACGGGAATCGAAACCACAACTGGACATGGTCGTGGTTACAATTTCTATCAAGGACAAATGTTTGTGTGATGAACACAATCATTTATCTGTGTGTCTATGTACGCATTCAGAAATATGTAGAAACGTTTATGAGTTGTCTGGTAATTACACTACAAGCTCTGCTTATTTTGGAACTAGATTACGTTGTGTGAAAGTTGTCGAATATATATTAATACTAGCGACCCACCCAGAGTTTTTTCGCACGGGTGCAATGCTGATATTATATATAGTAGGTATACATGTATACAGGGTATGCATTTAGGTAAGCATGTATACATTTAAACTTTTCTCATTTGAATCACTCTATCTATTTATAAAAACGCATCAAAATCCCTTGCGTAGTTTTAAAGATCTAAGCATACTTAGGGACAGACAGCGGGAAGCGACTTTGTTTTATATTAATACGTTATTACCAATGCTTATGTTATGGCTTCGAATGTTTGTCAATATGTTGCCATCAATTGTAGTCTCCAACAGTTGACCGGAGCACTCGGCGAAGCGTACGGTCCAGGTGTGGCTAAACTAAGGATGTACGCTATATAGTCATCACCGAGGGTCGGAATTAGGTAGTTATTCATTATAGTATACTTGCATCGAAATGTTGATCGAAAATCCCGTGTGGTCAACAATATCTACACTAATATAATAAAGAGGTAAAGTTTGTTTTTTTTATTTTTTTGTTTTTTTGTTTGTAGGAGGTAATCTTTGGATCTAATGGTTCGATTGGAAAAAAATTAGCAACAATAGAAAGCTTTTTTTTTTTTTTTTATGGTAGGTGAAAATCATCCAATGACGAAACCCGCTCTTGGGCGGAGCGGGAGACCAGTGTCAGACTCTTACTGACTAAAAAACCTACCCCGTACCTTCCTTGCCTTATTCCTGGAGTCGAGGTAACAGTTTTCCACCACCCTCTAGACTCCAGGAGGCTTCGACCCTGAAGGGCCCCTGCAGTTTGCTGACAACTCCTTGAGGCGCGCGGGAACGGTGCGCGCCGTTGACGACTTGGACTCGGTCTTACCAGACGTTCGGACGGCGAGCTACCCATTGCTCACCGTCCGCGAGCCAGTGTCTACGGTGGCCGGATATCGGCAGGATCGCGGCGGCGACGGCTACGGCGAGTACGCCGTTGCCTTTGCCTTATGCGGTCGGCCTCCTCCTTTACGAGCATTACTGCTTCGCAGAAGGAGGCGACCGCCTGCCATTCCTCTTCGCTGCGGACCATGGCCTGAACCAGGGCCCGGCGCGAGAAACAATAGAAAGCTGCTTTACTCCTGAGTGACATAGGGTATAAATTATTTATATAACATGGATGTTAACTGAGCTATCACTACATGAAATTTTCCGCGGACGAAGTCGCGGGCAGAAGCTAGTTATAAATAAATAGATAATAATAAAAACGTTACAGATCGATAAGGTGACTGGAACAAAGGTCATACTTGTTTTACTATTTGTCATTAAAAAAAGATCACTCTACGTCAACTGAGGTGGGGTTAGCAAAATACACTTCCTCCTCCTCCTCCTAAAAGCAGGTTTTTTTCTGTAATATTTATTACAGAAAAAATGAGAGCGTCATTAATAATCTGCTTTTTAAAATTAATCTCGGGATTTGACGCTTCTGCACTTTATTTTTTTGCTGTATGAAATCATTGTAATTACATGAGTAACTTCTCCCTTTGTAATTACAACCTCTGCTCATCACGAGACCAGTGTTTACGTAGAGATCTATTTGGTGTACAAAAAACACCTAATGCGAAACGATAAAATTAAATGATCTACATATTAGTTTATACGTACCTAATTAATTTGATGACACCAGACACAGACAGTTTTGTGTCGTTGCTTCTACTAAATAAAAAGATTCAATAGTATAATTAATAGCTAAAACGTGTCCCTTAATAAGAACTTCATTGTTCAACTTGAAATATCGTGCCTCATCGGTATGGCAATAAAAACTAAATTAGTTTGGGAGGCAAGGTATAAATGAGGTAGGATCAACAATATTTTGACAAAGAATCAGTACTACGTCTGGACGTCGTCGCGTAGGCATCGTAGAGATGGTACGTTAAAATAAAGCGTATTTTATCATAACCACTCTTACGTGATTCTGATGTTATTACACGTCTTTTTTCAAATATTTTAGATACACAGATATGTTGAGGTTCTAGGCTTCTAAAGAAAAAAAAATTCAAGGAATCCAATTTTACCCCATAAACCTAATTTAAAAAAAAAATATATTATAATAATTTTAAAATATATAAAAAATTACTTCTATCCTTTAATCGAGATTTTAAATGACGATACTTTTTCTCTAAGAGTTTCCTGGATTTTGGACAAGTATTTGTATGGCCTACAGCCAACTGTTCCAGGTCTGTCTGTTTGTGTATGTGATATTAAATGTTTGTAAACGCACCCACAAAAAAGGAAATATCTCTAGAATATAACTACAACATTTTTTTTTTTTAAATTACTAGGTTAGGGTTTTTTGCAATCACTAATTAATATGTTTTCTTCACAAGCACATAGGTATTCAAAGCTCGTGAGACGTTACTAATAACCTCCTTTCTACCATAACGTGTGATATATTGTTGGATAGGTATTTAAAAATGATTAAGGGTCCCGTAAAATATTTTTTTATAATGTAAATATTTTCGGAAATAATCGCTCCGAAAGTAAAAAATGAGCCGTCCCTCCCCCCCTCTAACTTTTGAACCATAACTTTAAAAAATAAAAAAAAAATCTCTAAAGTAGAACTTAAAATAAACTTATTTAGAACTTGATAGAATGAATAGTTTTTGAAAAATTAAAAAAAAAACGTTCTGAACTAATTTTGTAATTTAACCGTACATGCAAGCATTTTTTTGACTTTTTTACATATTCCATTATCCTGAGCGAATGTTCTTTCAAATAAAAATACAAAAAGAATAAAATCGGTTCACGCAAATTAAAATTATCACTGGGTACAGCGCCATCTGTCGGGAAATTGGGTTACTAATTTTTACATGGGCTATTGGGTTCTGTTGCATTGTGAGAAAGTTGCGGACGGGAAACTACGGGACCCTACACTGAGCGTGGCCCGACACGCTCTTGGCCGATTTATTTTAAATGGAATTCACTTTTTATGTAATTATATGGATTTTGTTTTCTGAAACAAATAAAAAAAAAACGAATTGTATAAAAAGTATTACCTACGCTTACGCGTATTTACGCTTTTTTCAGATAACCTCAAAATCTATGTAAAAATGTCAAATAACCGAGATTTTGTTTATTTATATTTTATTTTTTATCTTCTATAATTATTATTTTTCAAAAAAAATTGTGAAATGTTACCTAAACACACTGTATTACATAACTATGTTTAAAAAATTTGCTCTTTATTTTAACTTAATATCGAAAAAACACCTATATTTATGTGATAAGCTCAATCATTTGTTCTGTATTTGGGTGCAATTTATCTATAATATATACATGTAGATATGTATTAAGAAGTATATAAGTATGTGTATCATTTATCTACCCATAACACAAGCTCTGCTTAGCTTGTGACTAGACGGCGTTGGGTAACAATGTTGGAATGTATAAAAAAATAAACATTCACAATTTCTCAATTTTTAGGGGAAGATCCTGATGCTAGTGCTTATTGCGACAGCAGCAGTGGCCATCGCCAGGCGAGATGTGCGATCTCCAGGTAAATAACAAAATTAATAATACAGGTTTTATACAAAGTACAGGTGCGATCGGCTGCGTACTGTAATAAGTAAAGTAAGTGTAAGTACTGCAGCCACATAATATGATTGGCTGGTGCTGCAAAGGTTTCTCTTACACTTAATAAATCGTGATCGTGACCTTAGAGCTTAAATACAAAAGCTCAAATCAAGTGCTTTGAATATAAACCAAACCTGTGTCATTTATTCTGTGTTATACCACTATGTTAGGGTCAGTTTCTGGACCTGACTCTTAAATAATGAAGAGCGAGTACATCCAGGGACTGGAACAGTGTACCAGAATAGAATAGAATAGAATAATACTTTATTGTACACCAAAAATAGTAACAATTACACAGAAACTTATATGAATGGGTACAAAGGCGGTCTTATCGCTGATAGCGATATCTACCAGACAACCTTAGGATGGAGTAGAAGAGCTTGAACTAAAAAGGGGGTAGTCTATGGTGTACTGCTTTAACAAAACAACATTAAAAAAAAACAATAATAAAATATACACATTACATTGATAAAAAAAAGATATACAAGACATAATACATAAGCTTAAAGAAATATAATAAATACATATACATATATAGATATATATTACCAGCTGCGGTATTCCCGTCCGATTATAATTTAGGTGAAGACACCAAGGCTAGAGTGAATAGGCTCTTAATAAGCTAGCACGCCTCACCATCAACGATGCCATATATAGCAGTCAAGCACTAGTTTATATCAATTAAATAAAAATCTTAGCCAGCCTAGGCTTTCTATTCATTTTTTGCGCTATCCAACCTGTATAAACATTAGTTAAAAGGCTGACAGTCCCTCTTGTTCAAAACAGAACAGGAACAGTTATTTATTTATTTATTTTATACTTTATTGTACACCACATTAAACAAATATAGGACAAACATTATTTACGATTTTTACGATTTTTTTTTATTTGACGATTTCAAATTTTAATATGTATGATTATTTTATGATAATTACAAACACATAATACATTAATTCATTAAGCCCCAAGCGAGCCTATTGTTGTGTAATTATTACAAGATCGAGAGTTCAATGGTATTGATGTCAATATAAACATAGTACCAAGTAGGTTTTGCGCATAGAAATAGGTATCTATACAAATTTATAATTGTATCTAGGTGACATGGATTCCAAGTATCAATGTCAACACACTACCTAGTCAAATATTTTACGTTAGATGTAAGCTACGCCTGTGAGCCAGCCTATACAGGCACGAGTTGTTAACGATGAAACCCCATGATATCTATTAAAATACCTAACTACGGCCAGCTATTGAAGAGGCAAGCCCGGAAGAAATGCTTATTGCTTAAAATCTATCAGACCAATAAAATAATCATCATTTTATTATTCTTTAGGTGGCAGCGGCTGGCAAAGAAGCAGCGGTTTCGGCGGAGGACCTTCCGCCGGTTTCTCGCGCTCTTCTGGCGGCGGTTGGACAGGTTCTGGAAATAATCTGGGCCGATCATTCGGTTCTGGCGGATGGCAATTTGGATCCAGTACTCGCGGAAGAAGTCCTTCAAGCAGCGGTTGGTCGCAAAGTGGATGCAGCTCCAACGGTGCTTACGGTGGAAATTCTTTCAGATCCCCTGGCTGGAATGACAGATTTGCAGATTCCACTGTGATAGAAAGTCTTGATTCTTCTAACGAACCTTATAACCAAGGTTTACGTTCAAACAATGGATGGCAGTCTTCGGCATGGTGAATTTGATGTTCAATAAAAATGGCGTTCCTAGTTTTATAAAAATAATACTCTGGCTTTTAGTTATTAAGTAATTAATACTAAGAAATAAATTTACTATGTATTTTAGTTTGTTGAACAAAACACAAACCTCGTAATTTACCACCACCACTACCATTCCCAGTATCCATCATTCCATCATTCGCCAGTATTTTAGATGGAGCAACTGCTTGTGTGAACTTCATAATAACCCCTTGGCAGGACTGGAGTTAGATTTGATGGCTTCTGATTATCCGCGACCACTGTCAAAACACAAAGGTATACTAATAGCTCGAAGATAGGTACGAATCTTGGTAAACATATTAAAATTATGAACTTGGCGATCAATCAGGTAGCTGTTATTATTTTAGGTCTTATATTCATGATTAATTATCATTACATAGTATAAAACAAAGTCGCCTGTCCCTATGTATGCTTAAATCTTTGAAACTACGCAACGGATTTTGATGTGGTTTTGTTTAATAGAGTGATTCAAGAGAAAGGTTTAGGTACATGTATAATCCATTGCTCCCGTGCGAAGCTGGGGCGGGTCGCTAGTATAAGTATATAATAAGCTTCATAATGTTCCCACTGCTGGACTTCTTTCTATGAGAGGGAGTGAGCCGCAATCTGCCACTTGAACCCAATGAGTGTGGACAATTGTCACATGTGTTCTAGAACATGCTGGTTTTCCTCACTATGATTTCCATCACCGTTTAAGAGCCTGCAGTGGTGATGAAATAAATTACACAATATTATGCACTTGACTGGGTTCGAACCCACGATCCTATTCGTAAATCTAGGCCGTTACCACTGCTACATGATAGTAAAATAATGAGTAAATATTGTGATTCAGGGAAATTGTGCAGGTGTCTTACAGTGTTGTGCTTGTTTTCCATTGAAACATGAAAAGGGCGGACTCTACTGTTAAATCAAATTTAACCCTCGTATAATAGAAAATTACACAATTTGAAATGCTACGGCAAGTAAGCAGCCTAGACAAACTAGAAAAAGTAGAGACCTACTCGATTTTAGGGCCATATGCCCCTAATAGGTACAGATTGCAGCGTCAATTGGCTACCTCCCTCAAAATATAAGTTTAAGACATTAAGCCCAAGAGGATACCACTGTCCGCACACCTACTGCATTTTAATTGTGTCTGTAATTACGGTAGTCGAGAGGGTAAAATACCATACAATCAGGCATGTGTACTGAAGATAGGCGGCACGCCTCTACCGCTTGGGCGGCTGAAAGGTCATTTGCGGCAACCGCGATTTCACTCGCACGTCCGCTTCTCGCTGTCCTTGTCTATCAATAACTGTCAGTTTGTGACTATGATGACACTGATTATAAATGTGTTTTTTTTTATACCTTAGGTAAAAGATCATCCAATGACAAATCCCCCCTTTGGGCGGAGCCGGAAATAGTGTCAAACTCTTACTAATTAAACTACCCCGTTCCTTCCTTGCTTGATACTACGACCCCGGTAATATGCTTTCGCATTGACCCTTGGTTCCAGGTGGCTTCGACCCTACTGAAACAGTTCGATTTTTACCAGACTACCGGACGGCGGGCTACCCATTGCTCGAGCCCGCGCCTACTATAGCCGGAAACCGGGATTGGAGACGGCGACGGTGGCTACGTCGTGAACGCCTTTGCCTTGTGCGATCGACCTCCTCTTTTGCTAGCATAACTGCTTCGCAAAAGGAGGTGACCGCCATCCACAGCTTCTCTCTTCGGGTCATGGCCTCTACTAAGGCCGGCACGAGAGATCGCCGCCTCCGATCGCCCCCACGAGAACACGTCGATGCTTTCCCAAACGGGGCACACATTTACCGTATGCTCCACCATGTCCACCGGGCGTTTCACACAGTAACGACACGCGGGCGTCGCTTCCTCCCGAATCTAGTACAGGCACCTCCCGAACTTACCAAGTCCGGTGAGAACCTGCGTCATGCGGAAGGTGATCTTTCTAGCAGCGCCTCAAGAGGAGAGAGACATACCGCCAAGATCACGGCGTGCATACCTCCAGTTATAGCTTCGTTTCTGGCAACCAGAGGGTGCGGCAATGTAGAGCGAAGGATATAGCTTTTAATCTAAAGCTGGGCAGTCATAGTAGGTACACAAACTACAGGGCACAACGTTGGATAGGGCTGTGATTGACTTAGGGACGTCGTGAGATCTTTCCAGCCAATCCTCATTACCTCCGTAATTATGGCGGGATCATAAATGTGTGAATTTCGAGTCCAGGTTTTCTGATTGCGATGTTAGCACCTAACGTATCGTCCCTTATAATAGATTTATCAATGCCTGCAAGTTATTGACATAAGTAGGTAGGTAGCCATTTCATTGGCTGCCGGCCTAACTCAACATAATCATTTAAGTACCCAAATATATTTATGTCTTGGATAATTACAATTTATGTACTTTTTGTAATTAGCATTGCCTCATTAAAAAAGTTTTTAATAATTCTGATATCATTATGGAATTTAATAACCAGAGTATGAACAAAGTTATTAATTTGACTTGAGGGAATTAAATCGGTAGATAAATACGCCAAACAATAGCAAAGGCAGGTAATATAACTAGTTGTATCATAATTATGTAGTTTTGAAATGTGTCTATATATCTACAAAACAGAGATATTTTTAGTTACTAGAATAAGTAGTATTTAAATAGTTTTTTCATAACTAAAGATGTAAAGGATCACGATAAAAATATAGATTAGAATAAAACATTACTGTACACCAAAATAGTAACAAAAACTTGTAAACAAACTCAAATCTACGGATACAATCATAGTGGCAGTCTTATGTCATTGATTTTCGCTTTGTTTGCGAAAGAAGTATAAGTAGATTAATATAATTTATGGCAAATCTTTAATAAATAATAAGTAATTATAAGTAGTTATTATTGGTTTTTATTAGTACTTATTAATTTTTAGTAATTTTAAGTTCCTATTGTTATTTTTATTTTTGATGTGAAATAAAGAATATATCTATCTATCACCAAATATTAATAAAAAATTCAAAGACATTTGACATCTACCAACCCGTACTAGGCCTGCGTGGTGGATTACGCCTTCTCCCCCTCTGCTAGAGAGGAGGCCTGAGTCCCAGCAGTGGGAAAATTAAAAAGGCTTATGATGATGATGATGAAATCTATCAGTCTACCATAACTGCAGCACGTACCCATTTTGAATAACAGAAAATCGTAAAATTTTGAGTAAAATATTATACGAATGAACAATCTGTTTGAATCCCCAATGCTTACAGGGAAACCTATTTTGTCAATACATTCAAAGACAAAATTAATTTCTTTTATTCATGATACGTAACCACTAGAAAATAGATAGATGTTGAAGTTTATACTTTTACCGTCGCATAAAGTAAATAAACACTTAATTAGTAGTTTATTTCTGAAGGTATAACTTTCACAAACAATGTCAAACATTACAGGACAGGAGACCTTCTCACGTAGACGTGATTTGTATTCGCTCAACATGTTGTCTAAGGTTTGTGTATTAATTATTTTTTACAATTGCTAATTTACTGCTAATATTACGATAAATAAGAGACTAAATAATTTTTCTTTTGCAGATTAAAAGCGTATTTCGCATTTTGATGACCAGTGAAGACAACAATGATAATCTGGTCACTCTGATAAACCGCCTGATTCACAATATAGGCCTCTCGTCGTATGTCACCACCCATCAAGTGCACTGGGCGGCCAATGTTTCCACATTCTGTTTCTTGATAACAGGCTTCTTTCAAATCATCGCAATATCCACGGTTAAGGATGATCCTGAAAGGCTCTTCGAATGCTTCAGTGTTCTCGCGTTCTGTGGCATGGGGGTCTTCAAACTACACTCATTGCGTAGATACCATCAGAGCTGGCGTAAACTACTCAATCAGATCTCATTGCTCGAAAATACACAACTAAGCAAAGATCCTATTTCATCCGCAGAATATGAATCTGATAACGAAGAGTGCGATCATTTTTCAGAATCTATCAACGTATACACAAACAAGTTTAGAAATACTGCAGCTATTCTAACCAGAGTATATAGCTTCACAGCAATTATCTTCATGGTGTCCCCGTTTGTAGAACATTATTTATGCAAGATACGTGGAATGGATTGTCTGGGCTATCCTCATATCTTGCCCGTCTGGGCTCTTCTCGATGACCTGAGCATTTACGGTTACATTGCAACAGTTGTAGGTGAATTTATATCAGCAGTTTATTGCGTCTGCGTCCACGTTGCTTTTGATATGACAGCTATCGGGATCATGATATTCGTATGTGGACAGTTTTCTATGCTTCGCGATTACAGTTCGCGCATCGGAGGCAAGGGGAAACGATGCAATATTTCAAAGAGGAGAGATAACAGAGCTCACTTCAGAATAGTACGGTGCCAACAGACCAATATCTTACTAATAAAGTTCGTGTATTGATAGAATTAGTAACTTTCTCAAGTTTCTAAATTTAACATGTGACTGACAGCGAACTTTTGTTTATTTTTAGTTCGATCACTGAGCTTGACAAGTTGTTAAGCAATATCATTGGGGTTTATTACCTCCTTGCAACTTTAACATTATGCTCTGTTGCTGTCAGATTACAAGGCGTAAGTATATTGAAATTTTCAAGTCATCAGACCCATAATTTAAACACTATGAAGCCTTTAAGCTGCTGTCCAAAAGTTAAGCCAATGTAGTTTTTTCTTGTTTATCATTTCAGGGCCATTTGAGCAAAATGCAGCTCGTGATGTTAATCCAGTACATGTGTGGTACTTTGACACAACTGTTTTTATTTTGCCGATACGGTGACGCCGTCTTACACGAGGTAGGTGTACCTACTTAGGGCATACGGCTACATCATGTGTGATACTCGTAAAATATGTTTTACTAGTATCACATATGAAGTAGAAAATAAAAAATATTGGAAATTAGAATTTAGACAAGCTTTCGATTAAAACATTTTTTAATCGAAAGCTTCTCTTAATTCTAATAGCAGCTTTTACGAGCCTGAATTTGATGGAGTTGTGACGTTTAATTACAAAATTCCTAGAGCCACCTTCCTGCTCCCTCATCAGATCAGCTCTGTGCCTCCATTATATTGCATTGACACGCGATTTACTCATGCTTGCAAAATTTGAGCACAAATGAAAACCGCGAAGTGGATCAAATTTAAATTGCAAGATTTGATCACAAACATCGGGAAAGGTGAAACTAAATAAAACCATGTAAAAAGAATCCTGGTCACATGCGTGACGGATTTGCGTACCGAGGGTTTCGTATAGACTTGCCTATGCAAATAGGCATAGTACCTAAATAGTTCCATTCCCGAAGCGAGATCCGAAGATCTTTACGAATCGCAATAAAGTATTCTCTTTTGTGACGTATATAACGGTTTTTGTAATAGACCATTATGATACAAGTGTGTAATGTAGGGTAAGTGCTCCAGTGAATGAACACTTAAGCAATCTTTGAACTTTAAAAAATAATTACACTATGTTACCTCTAAGGTATACGGTCCAAATTTATATTTTGATAATGTGAATGTATTAAATAATTGTTTTTAGTTAGATTTACGATATAACCTGGTTACTTTTTTAGATATTTAGCAATAATTCGAAAAATACCCTAAAACCCCAGTGAATGAACGAAAATTTCTAGTAAATGAACATAATAAATCCAGTAAATGAACACAACTTTTGTATAGTTAATAATTAAAAAAAACATTGTTTTTATAGCATATTTAGTCCCAGAAAAATTAAAAAAAAAACGAACATAAGTACTCTGCTTCTAAATCTATTACAAACATAAACACAATTAAATATTTTTATATAAAAGACAATCTCACCTAATCATTAGAAGCCTTGCGGTCTAAAAATCATATAATTATCATCTATATAAATAAAAGGAAAAACTGAGTTACTGACATATCAACGCACAGCCAAAACCACTGGGCCTAGTAGCGTGCAATTTTGCACAAGGCTTGCTTTTATGACTTAAGCGAACACTACCTAGTAAGGATTTTCCAAAATTCACCTCCTAAAGGGTTGAAACGCGTCTTCAAAGTTTGTGTGAAAAGTATGATAACCAATTTTCACGCGGGCGAAGCCGCTGGCAAAAAGCTAGTATATTAAAAAATCACCATCATAATTAGTTGAAAAACTTCCACTTGGTGATATAAATCTTCACAAGTGTCGCCCCAACAATCGGTCCTGTGCGTCTCATGTCCTTTGCATTCCTGCGACCCTCATCAAGTCTTCGGTCCACCTTGTGGGAGGCCTACCAACGCTGCGAATTCCAGTACACGGTAGCCACTCCAGAAACTTTCATCGTCATCGACCATTCATTCTACGAGCAATGTACCCTGTCTCTCTTATTTCTATGCTGTCTCTGCAGACTATGACGGTAACATTAGTTCTCCTGTGGATATTTTCATTCCTAAATCGATTATGCAAGGAAATTCGCTTTCTCTTTTAACCTGAGAGGGACCTGTAAGCCTTCTGAAGAGGTCAATTATGAGTGATCACGTTTTAGAGCCATATACCATCTCTTGCTACTTGCACTAGTCATCTTCCTGCCCTTGTCCCGTTTTATTTGCACTAGTATAGACTTTAATCTTGACACACTGGTATGTCGGATAAGAAAATAACACGCGGCTTCCCGAACGCTGCCTAGCCGAGTCAGATTTGACATTAACCTTTTTCTCGAAGTTAAAGCTACCTAACTGGACCGTCTGTCTCCAGTAAACGAAATCGTGTACAATTTTGGTCTTAAACTCTCCGATCTTGATAGTAGCGGGTTCTACATGGTGGTTGGAGACCCATTCTTTCGAAAGTCTATTCAGTTCAGGTTATTGTTCTGATATCCTCCATAGCCTCAGCTATGACCATTATATCGTTAGTAAATTGAAGGTGAGCGATGTATACACTCGCCATTGGCATTAACGCCTACCTCTCTCCACTCTAGAACATTGGAGACATCCTCTATTGCGTATTTAAGTAAAGAGGCAGATTTTACTTCCTGGTCTTCTTTACAACTTTCCGCAGAGCATGTACGTGGTTTACAGTGCTAAAGCTCGGTTCGGAATCTGGAAATTGCAAAACCTGCGCGCGTCGTGAAGAATCCGGAAAACAGCTTGTAGACATAGCTCAAATGTATAGACGGATAGTTCTTAAGCAGGGCAGGCCCTTTTTTATTTAAAGAAGAGTATCACTACACCTCGGCTCCATACCTGTGGCGTTTTTTTTTTTTTGAGAATAACGTAATTAAACTGCTCTTCAGGGCCTTGCATCCGACGCCTTATGGTTTTTGCACTGCTTCAGAGCCACCCTAATTTCGCATAGGCTGACTTCCAGGATATCTTTGGTATAGTGTCGAGTTAATTTAACCCTTGGGTGGTTTTCTAGATACACAGCGAATAAATTAGTAATATTGATAAAATCAGTGAGTTTATTACCAAGAAGGACATACGAGCTCTTTTAATCTTTTCTTGGGCAGGTATATTGAATTCTTTCACATTTATTTTTATTGGAATTCATGGTTATTTAAATGGACAATAAAAGAAAAAAATATATAACAATATTTTTTACATATAAAAGTATAAATTCCAACTAAATATATTGTGTTCATTTACTGGTTACATCAGACAGGAGAAAACTAATAATTGAACATGGTAAAAAATGTTAGTTCATTCAATGGATTTTATGAACCAGTAAATGAACACTCCTGTCCCAATACTGGCCTAAAGATCAGAAATCTATTGGTTAAACTAATCCCAAAATATGAACTTTATGGCATAAAAATAAATTACTTAATTCTACAAAAATATGAAACTTGCATTTGTCCAGTGAATGAACGGCCGTTCATTCACTGGATTTCAAACGTTTTGTAATTCCAATGCTGGGACATCAAATAATTTACGTAAAAGGGGCTAGAATGGCAATGCAATTGATTTCAGACATATATTTAAACTATCTATTGTTCGAAAAAATAAATAACATACCGCGCATTTTTAAATTATGGCTACAATGTGACATCAAAAATGTTGTGTGTACCCCGAGTCCTTAACTCTTGCTCGAATAAAAATATCTTTACACCACACTGTCAACTTTAAACGCTCGTTGTACTGAAACGAACAGTAACATAAAAAGTGAATATGGCCAGTCTAATAGAATATAGGGCTGCAATTACGAAAAAAAATACGTCACTGCTTAGAAATATCTAGATTACTTAATTTTTTGAAAAAACTGCGTTTTGTTCATTCATTGGGGGGTGTTCATTCACTGGAGCACTTACCCTAGGAGGTTATCGTAGAGGCGGTATTAATACCCGAGCCGTGGCGAGGGTCTTAAGAGAGCCGAGAACGGTAACCTTTCATTACTCATGTGTGTCATACGACGTTTTTCAATACTCTTGAGAAAAAAAATAATTTAGCTTACTATTCGCTGGGTGCGAAGTATAAGGTGGGGGAACCACGAAACGATCGCAGCGCGCGTTATGGCCAAAAAAGGAACTTTCGGTGGCGGACACTGTCACTTTTTACTAGCGAGATTTACGTTTTTAGTAAATAAACATGAGTCACGAAGCTTGCTGCGTAGTTAATTGCAAAACCAATTGCAGAAATAGTGATAAAATGAATGATGTTGAGCTAAAACTAATTGTTTTCCTTTCAATGTTTTTTTGTGGTTGGAAAATGATGTCGTGTGTGATTGGTTGGAATCCAGTTTTTATGATTAATTTGGCCATGTTTAACTGAAAATACATAAAAGGATGGATTATTGAGAGCACAAGCACTCATAAATAATCGTCTGCTATTTACATGAAATGCGTTATTCGATGAAATTTGCTTATTTCTTTACTTACTTCTCATGACGACAGCCATGAAAAATCTGTAATGTACTAAGCGAAATCTATTGATTGTGCCATTTTAGACGAAAAATAAAAAAGACTTGCCTTATATAGATTTAGAATATGTATTGGAATAAATGTAAATTACAATATTTAATTAAAATTGTTCGTTTGTAAATAACTCGTCGTAATGACAGCCGGGCATTTGACATTTCGGAGGCCACCGTATTTGCAACCGCTAGTTGGCGCTGTCATCGCGCACCCAGCGAATTATTACATGAGTAAAATTAGTAAATTTTTTCATAACATGGCGGTAAAAAATTGAACATCTGGTCCAATTTTTTACCGCTGTTCGCATCTATCCTGATCCCTCAGTCCTTGCAACAAATGCGACCTGACTATGTTCAGCGCTAGGAGGATCAATCCACAATACCTTAGGCCCTTTCATTAAACTAACATACCTTGTTCTATACCAGAGCTCCATGGGTATGGGCGAAGGGCCTTTCGCAGCAGCGTACTGGTGTCTTAGCTCTCGTATCCGACGCGAGCTGATATTGCTCAGCGCTGGCATGATCAACCCACGACACTTACACGCTGGACCTTTCAATTTCCTCGATTTGCCTTCTTTTATACAGGTACCATTTAGTTAAACATATTATTTAAAAAATGTGTTTAGTTGTGCACATGGATGATTATCCTCATGTTTAAAATTTCTTAATGTTTGTAATTATAGGTTTGCTGTAAGAAAACCCGACTTGGTTAAGCTTGCCTGTGTACCTCACCTGTTCTTTTATTTGTATTAATGTAATTTGTGTACAATAAAGAATATGAATTCGTTAAACTTCTCAATTATTAATAATTTTTTTTTTATAATTGCAGGTTGTACAAGCTGCTTACAGTTACTATGCAGTATTGGCCAAAACGGAGTAAATTAAAACGGGTTTCGGGCATTCGTTTTCAATACAACTTACTGAATTTTCTAAAATAGTATCTACTTATAACAAATGATAACACAGCATGAGTATTTTATTAGAGGGTTTAATGCCAATGAGCGAAAAAAGATGTCGCCATCTTTTTTCGCTCATTGGCATAAAACCTGTCTGTTTTTTGCTTCAACCTTTCAAACTTTCTTTTTGCTTTAAAAAAACAGAAGATTAAAAACTTACTACTTAGATAAATTTTATCATTATTATTAGGTAAGTACCTACTACCTAATAATAATGATAAAGTACCTACTAAATACTCAAAAAAAATGAAATGTTTTTTTTTTTAAATTTCGTATCGAGTTTTCTCCTTGCAAAACATGAACTGTATTCAATATTGGCAACAAGATAATTATTTAAGTTTCATACAAATAGGAATAACTAATATTATACAGTCTAATGAAAAACGTTCTAGGTACTGACAAACCCCGCTTCTTTTATGTTTTTAATATGTATACTCGTAGCTATTTAATTAAAAACATGATACATTCAGAACACTGATAGTTCAAGCTTCCAGAAACATACTTCTTCAAATTTTTTCACACCTTACTGGGTTTATGGCTATTTCGTACGCTGGCTCTACCATAAAAATGTTGAAAGTAAATTTTCCTTCAATCGTAAAATTCGAAACTACTAAGTACCTACTTATTTTTAGTCTTCGTCATAATAATTGTCATATTTTAAGTTCTTTTACTTATAACTATTCGATAATTATATCATAGTATTTATTAGTTTTAATATCAGCATATATACGTATTTAAAATAAAATAATTTACAACATATTAAAACATTTGCACGTCATAATATGTGGCAAACATGTCTGAACATTATTTTTTTTCCTTTTTGTCATCTTACATGCACTTTTTAATATTGTATGTGTACACATGTTTATGCGAATTAATATATCTTTCCTTCTTGTACTTTTATTACAAAGTGTAGCTACCTTAACAAAAACCTTTTTTATTTCTGTCTAATGCTATTGTGAATACATTTAGAATTTACTTATAATTATAAATATTTATTAAGGTCACATTGCACTATATCATTAAAATTTATAAATTTTTGTCATTTGCACGTTTAATGTAGAAATTATTTAAAATGTAGTACGCGGCCAATAAGTTGAATCCGTCACTATGGTAAGCGCAACCCCTCACCTCGATTGAGGGCCAAAAATCTGTTACTGCGCATTCAAGGTCGAGCGCCATGATTTTTCAACTATGTGCTTAAGATTATAGGTATAAGATGTCAAATAAAAATTAAAAATTATTTTACTTATGTTTTATTTCATAATCAGAGATACAGAGTTACAGACAGGTCCCTAAATTGTAAGAAAAGCTGTTTTAATACAATTTAAGTTGACAATAATTCCAATGTACAAAAGAGAACTTTATGTAAGTATTAGGTATGACACACAGCGCCATCTTTTTTGGTCTGGAATCGTGATATGGTAAATACACTTCACTATAATACGCTAGAACAAAGTTATGATTATGTGTTAATTTTTAATTATTTATTTTCGAGTACAGTTACAGTAAACATAGTTTTGCCACTAAAAGGATGTTTATTATAATATCAGGCAGATTTCATCACCCATGCGGAATTACCTCATGGGATGCGGAGCGTGAGCGCGGGTATTTTTTGGTGGGAAAATAATAATCTCAAGAATCATAATAATATTTCGACAACCATCACACAACACCGTCTAGATAATAATACGTATAATATACCGCGTTTGTGTTTCTTGAGGGAGAAAATCGCCGATAGTTAATCGATTTCTCGCCGGTGGTCGGACCAATGCCTGAAAAGAACATTTGCGGGGCTACGCGTGCGAAGCAATCCCACCTGCGTGATGAAATCCGCACAATATTAAAAACACCCAAAAAAACCCATTTAGATTTTTTGCGTTCACGACATAATGTGATTTACTGCTATAAATTGTGGTTCATTTTTGCAGTGAAATTGTAGCAGTCTACACCTCATATTATGACTTGTTTTTGACATACTTAATTCTATTTGGACTAATTATTACATAGTATAAAACAAAATTGCTTTCCGCAGTCCCTATGTATGTTTAGATCTTTAAAAGTACGCAACGGATTTTGATGCGGGTTTTTTAATAGGTTTTTAATAGATAGAGTGAATCAAGAGGAAGGTTTATGTGTTTATTACATGCATAATATATTCAATATGAGTACCCGTGCGAAGCTGGGAAGGGTCGCTAGTTCATCATCATCCTACCCTTATCCCATTTTACTTGGGGTCGGTGCAACATGTTTTCTTCTTCCACTCTGTCCTGTCACCCGAAGGGGAAGGGAAGGGAAGGGTCGCTAGTTATATAGAAAAATACACATGTTCAAATTCTTCGAATATTTGAGAATCATTGTGGGTAATGTTATTATTTGTATTTTAAATAAATCTATAAACACATCAAAAATGCCTTCTTGTACAATATACTTAATCAATGTAAACAATTTTTGTTTTATTAGTATAGTTTTTTTTTATATAAGTTTCAGTGACTATAAATGCATTATAAGTGTACCGACATTATTTAAAAAAATCGGATCAAACTTGGTAAGAACTATTAAAAGAGATTGCCCAAATTTCTATGTGGCTCCGTATCTACCAACTCGTGTCAAACCAAATAAATAAATGATGATTCAATGAAATCAGTACAATAAACACATAAATGAAATTTTTGGCAGCATTAATATACTTGTGTCTCAATATTGTAGGTACGGGGTATAGGCATTCTCTTTATATAAAAAGTTTTACGTTTCTACGGATAGTTAAATACGATATTAACACTTATGATTAAAACCTGTATATCAAATCCTCCTTTTTATTTATCTTTTCTGGGATCGCAAGTATACGGCGCTAAGCGCAATCTGTCAAACTTCAGTCCAAACACAACGCTATCTTCACACCCGTCCTGTATATTACGATTATAATAGACACCAAGATACACCATCATAAATACTTTAAGAAAACTATGTCTGCACTGTGTTCGCAATATAATCTGCGGTTTCGTACGTAAATAAACACAGGGGGCTTAGACAAAGTCACATCTCACTAACGATAACGAAATTCGAAACTCCGAAATGTATGGAACTGACATATGTCTTCGAAAAGTCACGTGGTCAAACGTTTTCGATTCGCTAATTGTTATTAGTTGTTTATACGTCAAATTGGACGTTTTAATTCGATAACCATAGCCAAGAAGTTTTTATTTTATCGAACCAACACTTCGACTTATCGATATGTTAGTCGATGTCACTTTGTCTACCATTTTGTGGTCGACATCGTTAAGGCGAAATCGAACTTAGAAATGGATTCGACACGGAGCGATTGCCACTTGTCTAGGGCCCCAGTTTTGTATTCTTGAAAGAATTCATTATCTGATAACGTGAACGAGTCGCGAACATGATGTATCCATAGTTTTATGTTCGGAGTGCCTAGTGTGAGTTTGTTTTACGCTAATGCGATCGACGCGTTTGTGACGTCCGGCGCTCCGATTGGTCCCCTCCAAGCTCTTTAACCAATCAGAGAGCAAAACGCGCAGAACGTTTCGATCACATTAATGTAAAAACAATTCGCACTCTATACACAGTACACAGATGTTAAGTACTCACGCAAACAGATATAGATAGACTTCTATAGATACCGCATTGAGTTCAGGTTTATTTAAATAAAATAAAAATATCATAATTTAAACCATGAAAAAAAGGGTTAATGGTTTTTCTTTGCAACGTACTAAGTCTTAGTTAAATATACTTAGGTGAAGTAAAAACGTTATTGTTTAACTTAAAATTAAGCGATTGCCCAAATTCGAATGAGTATGTGACCCCGACATAAATGAATACCTAATTTCGGAAATGATAATGTTATTTTTTGGCGAAGTAGAAATTGTAAACCTAAATGGAAAACAATTTTAAACTCTAGATCCCCACCTATTGTCTTTCTATTATGTTTAAGTTTAATTAATTAACAAAACAATCAAAATTAATTTAACATTTATATAAATGAAAAGAGGCCTTTGCTATAATCAGAGTTTTTTGCCCTTGAAAACCAAAATCTCCCTCGCACAAACACTCATTCAGCCCATCATTGACGCTGACGCCTGTTATTTGGATGCCACCGAGGAGCTTTTAAATAAACTTGAGCGTTTGCAAAATATTTGTATTCGTTTTGCTTTAAATCTTAAAAAGTATGATCATGTCTCAGGCTTTCGCAAGATGCTCAAGTGGCTCCCGATCCGATTTCGCAGGAACTCTCGAACATTGAGTCTGCTATTTAACATCCTCCACAATCCTAAAACGCCCTCCTACTTGCGGGAACGCTTTTCCTTTTCTCATCCTTCTGATGCTCTTTGCAGATCGCATCTTAAGAATCTCCTTAAATCCCCTCCCCACTCCACCGATTTTTATTCCTACTCCTTCACTGCGCACGCAGTGCGGTTGTGGAATGCACTACCGCCTGACATCAGAGGCTGCCAAACTCTTTCAATTTTTAAGAGTAGAGTGAAAGAACACTATCTTTCTCTTCCCTCATAGTTGCTTATTTTTATGTATTATTTTATTATATTATAGTATATATTTTTGCTGTATTTATTTTACTATGTGTATGTATATTTTTATAATAGTATATCTTTGTTTACATTTTATATTATATAGATAATTATCAATTGTTGTGTGTAGACAAATTTTACCTTTTACTTTTACACACGGTGTCTACATCTCTTTTTTTTTTAACTCCTTTCGCAAGTATGCTGGAAGAGATTTCTTTAGAAATAAGCATCACCTCTGTACCTATTTTTCTGTTTCTTTTTCTTTTCTTTTATTATTTCGTGTGTACAAAATTGTTAAATACTTAAATAAAAATAAAAAAAAAATTAAATTAAATGATTATTTTTTTTCAAAACACACAAGCCATTTAGACTTTTTTATGGTGGGTAAAAAACTAAAAAGCCATTTAGACATGATTTTGTATTTTAAATCGTCAAAATTTGTATCTGCCCTTTAATAAACTGGTACTCTTCATAGTTACGATTGCATCACTGCTTAAAATTAAACTCTTGAGCCCACACCTATTGTCTTCCTATTATGTCTCATTACGGCACTCGAAAGGTTAAGTCGGAGAGAAGCAAAGTACTATACATTACTAGCTTTTGCCCGCGGCTTCGCCCACGTGGTATTGGGGTTTGGGTTGGGGTTTCCGGGATAAAAAGTAGCCTATGTCCTAAACCGGAGTGTATCCTATGCCTGTGCCAAATTTCATCCAGATCCGTCCAGCCGTTTTGGCGTGATTGAGTACCAAACATCCAAACATCGTAACTTTCGCATTTATAATATTAGTAAGATTATCTCACCACTGGTCCCCAAAACAAATATTCAACAAGCGGTATCTAGAGGAGTTTATCTATGACTTCTGTTTTCAAATTAAACGCGATGGTTGTTGTTGATCCACGTCGTGACTTGGTTGAGATGATACGAGTTCCATCTGATGTTGTTGCGCACCGTCTCGAGCGCGCGCTTGCGAGCGGACTCGCCCGCTCCCGCCTCGGGATATTGAGCGAAAAATGCTTCCATCTGCGAATAAAATAAGCATTTTATATAAAGGAAGGGTACATTTAATATTGATCCATTATATATGCTTGAATATTAAATCATTGAGCACCAAGAGGACACTGGTGTCCGCACACCTATTTTGAAACTCTTTAAGCCCCAAGCGAAAGCCAGCGTTCTATTATGTCTCTATTTACGGAATTCCAAAGGTTAATTGTCTGTAATGACGGTAGTCGAAAGGATAAATGTAGATTTGATTTTTAAATCTGATATATTCTTTTGACAAAAATGTATGTAAAGGAAAGAATAACTACATTCAAGAATGAAAGAAACTGACAACTGATTTGATTTTATTTATTTACGGATATTATTAAGTAATCTGCTGCTTTGCGAGGAGTGTCGAGTGGAGAGAAGTTGTGCAACCGACCCTCTTGCACTTACTACCACTTACTGGGCCGAGATGCACAGACCGCACTTTGACTTAACTTTGTTAAGTTGCGTGTCATTTGAATTTGAACCTTGTTGATACTAACCGAAGGTTACTATTATATCCATCACTTTTTAGAATAGAATAGTTATAGTAGAAAGTCCTATAATGTACACCGTGTAACGGAAAAAAAAGATACAGAAAACATTACATGAAGTGACACAGTGGGCTACCTTATCGCTACAGTGACAAATCTGCACGTGTATCAAACGACGTTTTTCAATACACTTACTACCTACTCGTGGGGGTTGACCCACGTCATGTGGGGTCGACCCACGCCTGATACGATAAACATTATTAATATTATAAAATTGTGCGTGCCTGGAAGCGGTGCGATAATAGCGGATTTTTGTGTAAATGTATTGAAAAAGTAATATTTTAAGGAAACAAATGATATGAAAAAGAAAAACAAGAAATCTATGTTTCTTGATGGTTGTAACCCAGGGTAATTAAGTCGCACGTTATCGATCATCAATGTACTAGATCAAGGATTAAAAACAAAATCATAACGCATAAGTGGCCCAGAATTGCTTCAAAAACAAAAAATATTTCATTCGAAATTCAATTCTAATTATTAAAACTGTTCAAAAACTTTAGTTGAAAAATTAAACCAATTTTGTAAACAATAAGGTTTAATATATAAAATTAACAGCGGCGCTTATTCTATTTTTAAATTAGAGCGATGTCATATCTCAACGCCTACCATTAGACCAAACTGACATCAAATATCATCACAGAATTATTTGATGATTTGTCGAAACAGAGATCGGTAGTCTAGTACATTGATGATCGAAGCTCGACGTGATTAAAAGGATCAAAATTTATTGGTGTATACCCGTTATCCAGAATGTGCAATCAGTATAATACAATATGCCATAAAGTAGACTTGTTCTTGAACAGTTTTAACGAATTTAGAAATTGTTTATATAAATTGTAATTGTTTGATATAGCGTCATTTAATATCTTTTTCCATATTACTTCACCTTTATTGTCTTTAACGAAGCACATCAATATTTGAATGTTGTGTACAGGAATAATTGGACTTCAGATTTATGTAGTTTTAAAGCCAGTCTTAAAGTGTTTCTGTTAGAAAAATGTTTATACTCAGTCGGTGACCTATAAAATTGTATTTGAGAGTGTTATTAATTTGTAATTATAATGATTAGGTATGACATTATGATATATTATTTAATGACTAATGTATTTGTTATGGTGTAATGATTTAATTTATTTTAGAATTTAATTTAGTTTTAAGGACTTTTTATATTCTAATATCTATCTGTTCGACACAATTTTTTTTTTTGTTATGAATAAAGATACTACTACTATTACTGTATGTTGTCTGAATTGTACTGATTGTCTTAGTCTTTAACTATACCTTTTAAAATAAAACAAAATAAAATTTTACAAAACCCACCTCTTTAAGTTTGAGCTCCGTGTTAAAACTTGCAGTAATCTGTGGTATCATGCCGCCGAGATACCGGCTGTTGAGCGAGAACCTCTGCACCAGTTGTGGCCAGCGTGACCGCACGTCATCCCACACCAGTGCCGTGCCTGAGGGGTTCGCGCTGATCTGGGCGACTACCGTCAGGTAGTCCTGGCTGCGGATGTTCGTCTCGTCCCAGGCCATTAGCAGGTATCTGTAAAAAGTATGTTAGTATTAAAAGTGTTGAAATTGTAATACGAAGTAAAAGAAGTTTGGTATGTCAGAATCGTAGTCAGTGAAGTTCCGTAGTTCTTGATACTATGAGAAAACCGATGACGTCATTAGGTCCCTACGTGAACAGGTAATAGGGCACGTGACACATGGTCTTTGATGAGACGCCGTGAAGATCAGAACCATCCAAAGACCCTCACCTGTGGAGGTTGTCTTTTTTTGCTTCCAACCTGAGTGCTGAGTGAAACAGACTGTTTATAATTTTCCAGGTTGGCCATGGCAACTCGTATCCTAGAATGTGGCTCTCTCTCTGACAGCACGATACAATCATCAGGAGGTTTTAAACCTTCTACCTATAGAGGTCGCATCTCTTTGAAGAGGTGTAGCTAAGAAGAATTCCTCCTGCTTTGATTTTGACAGTGTGCAAAAACATACCTTAAATATGGAAACAGATTATTGAAACGCGCAAATTACCAACACGCCAGGCTACGACATACAAGCATTTTTTTAATACAGTTGCCTGACAGGAGAGAAATATACAGGTCGTGTGCTATGAATTTACTAAAATAACGAGTCGGAACAATATTTTCAAGAAGTGTCTATATACACATTACACAATTGGGTGTTGTCTATACACCGTTAAATTTTAGTCGTTTTAATCCCGAAGAGGGCCGATCCAGTACATGAAACACTATCGATTTGTGTAGATAAAATAAAAAAATAACGTACTTTTTTTCTTAATCTCTTATTGATATACGCATTTACGAAATTAATTTCTTTAAGTAAACGGGTCATTGACGCAACGACGACAACTACCTTGTAGGTAGTTGTCGGTCGTTGCGTACTAACTACTTACAGGTCATTGAACTCGCCCAGCTGACGTTTACTTAAAGAAATCAATTTAGAACATGCCTAAATTAATTCGAGTTTAAAAAAAAGTACTGTTTTTTTATTCTAACTTTACCAATGTGCTAGTGCCAGTGTTTCATGTACTGAATCGATCCTCCAAGGGATTAAAACGATCAAGATTTAACGGTGTATACACATTACACAATTGGGTGTTGTCTATATACACATTACATGTCCGCATTTGGTCGCGTATTTCCCCCACTAATACCGACACGTTGATCTGGATAAATTGGATCGGGTTGAACTTCGGGTTTCTTAATAATAACATAACATATTCGATAACTATCACACAACGCCGTCTAGTCTCAAGCTAAGCAGAGCTTGTGTTATGAGTACACGACAACTGATAAACATGCTTATATTTCCAAATATATACATATTATACATAAATTACACCCTGACACAGAACAAGTGATCATGCTCACCACACAAACTTTTGTCCTGGGTGGAAATCGAACCCACGACCTCTAGCATAGCAGTCAGGGTCACTAACAACTAGACTGAAAAGCCGGTCAAATAATGATTCTGGTCATCATAAATAGTAGAATCGATTTGACTTAACATGCGTCGCGTTTCAATCATCTGTTTTCGCCTAAAGTCTTCGTGTCGTTATGGGTTCTGGCGGGGATGGAAACCCGAAAGTCACGCACACCATTGCGGATTTCGTAACAAGACATACTAATAACTTTTCTGGCCTTTTTAGGAATGGGTTATAATCATCAACTTATATACTAGCGATAGACAAGCACGTTCATAGAAAATATTTGTCAAAATACTGAAAAGATAATACAAAAATCTGATGCAGCGTTTCATTGACATTAATTTATGTCGTCTAACAAAATGTTTTAAACATACAGCGCTGTCACACTGCGTGAACGTCAAAACTACATTAATGTCAATAATGCAAAGGTCAGGTACAGATCACCTAAATGGAGTAAAGTGACTGTACGGTACACCTAATCTAGTGCGTAGACAAGATAGCTTAAGTCCAAAGTTATCTTGCAACGATAGAATATGAGCAAAATATGAGCCTATTACACTCGTGTATCAGTTCTTACGTAGAGGTTTATACAAAGTTAGCGCTGCATGTATAATAAGAAGTGTCAAAATGAACTTCGTATATTGACAAGACATCGAATATTTCATAAACGAAATAAAACAAGACCGAAAACGTTGTATTATATTGATATTTATATTGACTTACTTGCGCAATATGTTAGTGTCCCGTGGCGCTGATAAAGCTGTACGTAGTTTCGTCTTCTCTTGTACATCTTCCTCCTTTTGGTATAAATTCCACAGAGCATCCCATTCTGCCATGGAAGCTGATTTCATACCTGTGCAAAAAAAAAAAGATTTATCAAATCGTCATACTTCTTCTTTACAAGAAGAACAAGAAGAATCGTCGTACTAGAAGTAAAACAGAACTTTAACCTGTGAGAGTTGTTACTTCATATTTTAGATTTATGTCCAACAGTGGACGTCTTTCGGCTGTGGAGGTAGTGTAGTATGGGCGATCGCTAGGGATGAGGTTTGAATTTGGAACGTCAAAAACCAAATACATTGAATTAAATGTGGCACGTCATTGAATGTGGCAAACATGTTTGGACTGTTTCTTTTTTGTCATCTAGCATGCACGTTTTTTGTTCATTCTTGTATGTGTACATATGTTTTGGAAAAAAACATATTTTAAAATGTTCGTGCATCAAATAAGTTCAAATGGTTATTGACGAGTTCCTAAAAAAAGGATTGAAAACTATAGAATCTAGAGTAGTGAAATTATTGAATGACGAGTTTTAGAAGATTAGCTTGAATAATATATTCCTCTAAAATATAGTTTGTTTTCGTAAAATGTCTTTTAATTATCTGATGGTTTAAAAAGTAGAGTATCCAACACGGGGATAAAGCTGTTTTTGTCTTAAGCGGATTGAAAACCTTCCTTTTTTCAGGTTTCTACTTTAATCCCTCGCATTGTTCGGAAATTGGTAACGTATATAGGTAAGCCCCTCACTAACGTTCGGGATTAAAACAGGCAACCTTCATTCCGTTTGAAATTCAACATTCTGCCCGCGACTCAAAGATACTGCTTTATCCCCCAGTCGCATAATCAACTATTTCTTTCTTTTTCTTACCATTGAAATAGACCAGATCCCTGAGGTCCTGTTGAATAGGCGTGCTATCAGTCTTGCCGTGTCTGTTCAGCCACACCTGGAACATAGTCTTCACTCTCTCTTCAGCATCTGGCAACTGATAGCGCACAGCCAATGCCAAAATCAGTGTTCGTAGTAAACTGTAACAAATATTATATTCTAATTTAAATTGGATTATTTGGACTTCAATGTTGATTGTCATTTTTTTTTCTATTTCTACAACTTTTTTTTATTCGTAACTCACTCAATAAGGTACGAATAAACGTTTTTTCTTTCTTTCTTTACACATTATATTTCGTATTTGTACGATATAATTATTTTTTTAAAAAAGGTCAAAATATGTCAATAACATACCTTTCTTGAACGGGTAAATTCTTAGCATTCCAGTCTTGTTTCACGTAAATTGGACGAATTATACGTTGCACGTATTTCTGTCAACGGAAAAATACTATGAACTTTCTAGTTCTAGGTTTAAAGAAAAAATAAGACTGAAGTTACAATAATTCGCATGCAGCTGAATATTAATAGGAATGTTCAAAACACCATCACAAATGAAATTTAAAAATTCCTGATCGATATGCCACTTAGAAAAAAATACTCGTGTCAAATTACTCCGACTATTTGACCCTGAATATTTTTTCCCAGGTATCGATCGAAGTGGAATTTAATTTAAGATGATGATTTAATTTAAGATGATTTGAACAATCCAATTTTTTTTCCATATCGACGAAGACTTTTTCTATGATTTAAGACAGTATTTTGAACAATCCTACCAATTTACAGCTTGTTGGGATTCCGTTCCCTCTCGGATGTCTAAATTCACCGGACTAGAAGCCGGGGGTGGGTAACTAATTTATTACTGTGTGTCTGGTTTATAACTAGCAACTCAAAAAGCTTAAAAGAAATCATCCATACCATAAGATTGTTATACGCCAAAGTGTTTTGCAGTCTGTCAGCTAGGTTCCTGAAGATAGAGGCAGCCGTCTGCCAAGGAACCAAGTCGTTCTCCACCATCAAATAGGTGGTGAGGTTCAGTGCCATATTGAAAGGCAATGCGCGAGACTCGGCCAGTGCGAATATGTCATCCATGAGGTTTGACCTGTCTGCTGGCGTGAGCTGAGAAAGGAAAATTTGTATGTACAGTCTATACCTTAAGTTACCTAACACATTTTTTTTTTGTTTGGAACGCAAAATGAAACTATAATCTCTATTAGACGCATTTGTTTTAAACAATCACGATTACTTTTATTGGGGAATCTGGTCCTGTGGCAGGCAGGGGTTTCTGTTGACTGTTCGTAATAATTACTTAGATATGGTACTGTTTACACCATAATGAAGAAAAAAAAAACAGTTAAGGAGTGTAATTCCATACCAGTCTGTTTTTTCGTAGTTAGACCCTGAGGAACTTTATGTAAAGAGTTAATAAGAAACGACAAGAAATACGTAACCAAGATTGATGTAACTTATAATATCTTTTGACAGGCCTGTCAGTCTAGTAGTTAGTGACCCTGACTGCTATGCTGGAGGTCGTGGGTTCGATTCCCACCCGAGACAAATGTTTGTGTGATGAGCACGATCACTTGTTCTGTGCCTGGGTGTAATTTATCTATAATATGTATGTATTTAGAAATATATAAGTATGTTTATCAGTTGTCTAGTACCCATAACACAAGCTCTGCTTAGCTTGGGACTAGACGGCGCTGTGTGATAGTTGTCCAATATATTATATATATTATATAATATGATTATAAGTGTATCTGAAGTTTCTTGTACGTTCTCCGTAGAGATCTACGCTTTATAACGTACAATTTAGTTTCACATTTTTTGACTGAGCAGCGACGTTTTGACAAATCAAAAATGACTGTACCTAAATGGTCTATTTGCAATAAACGTTTCTGATTTTGCCCCCCTAGACAAGTTATAGAATAGAATAGAATAATACTTTATTGTACACCAAAAAAGTAACAATTTCACAGAAACTTATATGAATGGGTACAAAGGCGGTCTTATCGCTGGTAGCGATATCTACCAGACAACCTTAGGATGGAGTAGAATAGCTTGAGCTTTAGCGTTTTGTAAACATCGAACGTTTGGAATTGGACATGCTTTCAATTCCTTTGTTCTGACCATATGACTGAGCGTTGAGATAATGTCAGAACAAAGGAATTGACCGTTTCGTTGAAATCCAAGTTTTAAACTTGGCTAGGGAGGCTGAATAGGTTACTTCTAGACAAGCGTCCTCTATCGCAGACCACATCATCGATTTCCATCAGGTGAGATAGTGGTCAAGTACGGCCGTTTATTGTGTTAGAGTATACCTGTTTAGATTTCGACTTCATGGCTTCTATCAAGGTCTGCCACATGGGCAGAGAGTAATTGACTCTGTAGTACCCAACTTGATTGATGTTCAGCTTTATCCACCGATGGCCTTCATCTCCTCTTAATTTCACTGAAAATTTAAAGTTATTTAACTTCTTTTTTGTACCAAAGATATATATTTTTTTAATCTTAAATATCCATAGACATAATTCTTACCGCTTTGAGCAGTATCCGATAGCCATACGAGCTCTTCGTTTGTTTCAGTGTTAGTCTTAAATGTTATAGGCACAAACCAACAGTAGCTAAAATACAAGAAATTGTAACATAATTATTACATTTCAAATCAACGGTGAACAAAATTGATTATTTAATCTAGTTATTTGTTTTTTTTTTTATGTCATGAGAAAGTTCTTATGAAAGAAAAAAATAGAAAATTTGGGTAAATTAGGGTAATCACACAAATCGTTGACGGGAACGAAGCCGCGGGCAAAAGTTAGTAAACAATGACAATACAATTTCAAGATTTGTCAACGACGGAAAGCCCCTTGGAAAATATACAAGTTATCGGATCAGCACAGCGAGACACTTAGAGTAGGGGGCACACGATGCGTTGCAGCACCACTCCGCAAATTTTCGCCGTATCTGCGGACACACGATCAACACACGCTGTCACAGATATTTGTCGAAGCCGCAACCCGTCGTGTGGCCCCCGCTCTTGGGTAGCCACTCTTAGAAACTTTTTGATACCCCTGTCAAAAGTTTTCGTAAAAGCCAAGCATGTGAGTGTCACTGTTGACCTATAAGAATTGAAGACCCGTGACAATCCTCATTGATCAATTATCACTTGAGTAGTTGACTCCTTTTTTATTCGTCTCAAAAAGTAACTTTTTCTATAATCGTAAATACAAAATATGTTTTCAAATCCGTTCAAAATTAACGAAGTTAGAAACGTTTCAAATGCTAAATTCGCAAATCAGTTGTTAGCAAATTAAGTGGTGACTTACTTGAACTGGGAGTCGTTGGTATATTCCGCTTCAGGGTCAATAAGGAATCTGGTCTGAGACACGAAGTACGTGTTAGGCATGTCACCCATCTTCACCTCCAATACCGGGTAACCCATTTGTCGCGTCCAAGTATCCATTACGTATCTGGAAAATGTGAAAATGGTATACTTTTCCAGATTCGAGATTTTTCCCAACAACAGTCGATTTGTAGAATTCTTAATTTATTTAATCTTCCATATTTTTTATTTTATTTTTACAAAGTATTTAGTAATGATAATAATTATGTACGTAGATTAAAAATAATAAGTAAAATACTTGCACACTTTATTAGGAACTAGCGACCCGTTCCAGCTTTGCACGGATGCAATGGTAACATTAAATATATTGTATTATACATATAAACCTTTCTCTTGAATCACTCTATCTATTAAAAAAAAACCGCATCAAAACCTGTTGCGTAATTTTAAAGATCTAAACATACATAGGACCAGAGCGACTTTGTTTTATACTATGTAATGATAATAATTTTCTCTAAGTATTCGTAACATCTATCTACTTGTATGTAACAAATAAATATTTTTGATTTATTGATTGACTGTCGTGACTCAATGATTTAAAAAAAAAACTAAGGATACTTACGAAAGATTTAAGTCAGGATACTTCTTCCTGAAGTAAGGTTCTAGTGATGACAGCAAGTCTTGAGTGACTGTGTTGCCAAACTCAAACTTCTTCAAGTAATCAGACACCCCCAAACGGAAATTCTCAGGGCCGATGAAACCTTCCAACATTCTGAGGATTGATGCTCCCTATACACGAATAATTCCGAATTAAAACATTTTATTTTAGAAATTAAGTTTTAAAGAGTTTTTTTTTCAACATCATCATCATCATCCTACCCTTATCCCATTTTATTTGGGGTCGGTGCAACATGTTCTTTTCTTCCACTCTGTCCTGTCACCCGTCACACTATCAGTAACTCCCTTTTCTTTCATATCACTCCTCACACAATCCATCCATCTCTTCTTTGGCGTCCCCCTTCCTCTCCATCCATCTACGTGTAAACTCAAAACTCTTTTTGTGACATGCGTTTCATCTCTCCTCTTCACATGACCATACCAAGACAAACGATTTCCTTTCAACTTTTCAGTCACTGGCGCCACTTTCAGACTTCCTCTAATATACTCCTTTCTCATTTTATCCATTCTCGTCACACCACACAAAGAAGTGTTTAAAAAAGAGAGTTAAAAAGTTTAAGAGAGTTTAAGAGTTTTTTTATGGTATGTAAACATCATCCAATGACGTATCCCGCCCCTGGGCGCAGTGGGAAACAGTATCAGACTCTTACTGGCTAAACTAGGCATACTAGGGCCAGAGCCTTCCTTTCAGACACGAACCCTTGCACCTAGTTGGCTTTGAACCTCCTGCAGGGTCCCTACGGTTGCTGACAACTCCTTGAGGCGCGCGGGAACAGTGCGCGCCGTCGAGTTTTAAGGACTTACAATCGGTTGTTTCCTAATTAAAAAAAAAACACAGTAACTAGAATAACATTAATAATAAACTGCTAATGCGGTTTTGAGGCCTATCCTACGAGAATTTGCAAATGTTCCGAGAATTCTATGTGACTCAACCAGGTAAATGTCCAGAAATTAATATTAATTTAGATTTTTATGATATATTGTGGAGAGGTTTATGTCGTCACAAATAAACTATCCTACATAGCACAATTAAAGTTCTCCAGGCGATTTGAATAGATTTCACCGCCCGATATAATCTATCGGGCAGTTGCCCACCAGACTCAACACGAAAATTAAATAAATTCCACGTTTCACTCCTCCTCCCCTCTCACCTTTCCTTATTCGTTTACGTCATAAAACGATGCCTTGTACAAAAATATTCTGCTCCTAATAGTATTAATTGTGCATTGATATGGCAGTCAGTAAGTTTCTCCTTTTATGAAAAGATATTGCCTACCTTTTACTGAATACTACCTGGCATATAGCACCTTGTGCCAAAACTAACAAACCTTATTATAGGATATTGCATCAAATATAGCCGTAATTTGATCGGGAGTGTCCACTGTTTGCACTATTGGGTGACTCGACAGCTTAGCATCCGTCACCAACACCGTGTGCAAGGTCTTCGTTAAGAAATGATCCAACTGAAAGGAACACATAAAATTAGTGTACAAGCAAAAATCATTCATGTATTAGAATCACTAAAAACACAAATAAACATGACGTATTGATTGTAAAATCCTTATTAATTTAATTTCTCGATAAATTATGAAAAAATCGTTTTATATACGATAAATCCAATTTAAATTCATTTGTTTCCAATATAACCATGTCTTATTTAGAAAATTTAGTTTACAATTTCTCGCGATATTTTACAATCTTAAAGTATTCCGGTGTCATATACAAAAACATACCCGCTAGAAACCGACTTTTTAATCTATTTATTCCTTATTGTACACAAAAACATGTAATAGTCCACAGTAGTTAGTAAATTCATGTACAAAGGCGAGCTTAACTCAACAATGAGTTTTCTCCCAGCAAACCTAGCGCGCGCCCCTTCCCTACGGACTTGTAAATGGGTGTACTCAAAAACGTCAGTAATTTTTCTTCTTCTTTTTTTAAAAAAATAATAACAAAGCGCGTAATCAATGCTGTCTCGACGCCATCTTGCTACTGCTGACGAGGTTCTGCTTAAAACGTAAAATGCCAGCGCGTTTGTATCACACGCGTTTGCTTCGCGTCTGTATCGCTGCACACGCGCGTTTGCTTCGCTACACACGCGCGTCTGTATTTATACAGGTGTGCAAAGGTCTACAGGCTGCGTCTGACCTGCGTACGTATCGCTACAAACGCGCGTCGACGGCGCGTTTAAAAACGTGGTGTGCATAGGCCCTAAGGGTCTTTAGTCAATAGTGAAAATGTTACTTCTAGGCAAGCATGCTCCATCGTGGTCAAATGTGAGCCCATCAATAAAAAAAATAAAATAATAAAAAGTATCTTACAACTTTCCATGTTGGTTCAATGGCATCCAAGGCCTTGACTTGCATGTATGATGCAAAACCTTCATTTAGCCACACTTCATCCCACCATTTCATGGTCACTAGAAATATTCAGAAAATAGGTACATATTTTTATTGGAGATAAACACAGCTCAACGGTTACATACACAAGGTAAAAAATAACAAAAGTACAGAGTAGCTGAGTGTGCCTGCACTGAAAGGTTGACCACCACAGCATTTGCTGGACGTCAGACACTCAGCGCGGTTATCATTTGTACATTTACTTAAACAGTTACTTAATAGCAAATTCTTCTTGTGAATATTGCACTAAAATTACTTCATTCCAAAGTTTAGAATTCTAGGAAATACTATATCATCCTACCCTTATCCCATTTTACTTGGGGTCGAGGCAACATGTTTTTTTCTTCCACTCTGTCCTTTCACCCGTCACACTATCACTAACTCCCTTTTCTTTCATATCACTCTTCACACAATCCATCCATCTCTTCTTCGGCCTCCCTCTTCCTCTCCATCCATCCATGTGTAAACTCAGAACTCTTTTTGTGGAAATACTATATGAACTCTAATTTCCTTGAAATATGTTTTTTTTTTGTGAATTTATATGTTTTTCCAACAGCTTCAAGGGACTGCAGAGCTGAATATATGGATATAGTTTTAATTTCAACACAATAATATAATAATAACTCCGTGTTCCCAAGATAAAAGGTGTTGACAGACAGACGGACAACAAAGGGATCTTAAAGAGGTTCCGATTTTTCCTTTCGAAGTATGGACTCCTAAATACACTTTAGGACTAAATTCATTTAGGGACTAATATAAAATAGATGTTACCTAAGTTGCCAAACCACATATGGGCCAGTTCATGTGTTATAGTGTTGGCAACACTGATTTTGTTGCTAGCTGATGCTTTATCTTCATCTACAAGGAATGAAGTCTCCCTGTAAGTTATCAAACCCCAGTGCTCTGTGGCACCTGACACATAATCAGGAATACCAATCATATCTGAAACATAAAAATATAAGGAATAGTTATTAAATCAGTAAAAAACAAAAAAGACACTTCTGCCTGAACAACTTAATTCATTAAGCCCCAAGAGGACAACGATCATCTTTTAGTTGTGTCTATTATGGTATTTGAAAGGTTAAGCTCATTTTTGCTAACACTCGAAACAATAACTTCAAGGGTTTAGTTTGGGACCGGGCCGCAGGATTCAAGCGAATTCTTTTAAATTATGAGGCAGAAATGACCACGAAAGTACACCTACATCTGTCATCTTATGTCAACAGTTGGCATGTCTTAATCATTTGTAGGTATACAAGCAAAACATTGGTGTGACCGATTAGAGACTTGACATTCACATGACCAATGTTAATGTATATTTTTTTTTCTTTTACACATAATAATATTTGCACAGTTTATAAGAACAAGTTTGCAATATTGGGAGATAAGAGCTTCTACTAGGTGAAACCTGTGCAGTGTGTAGGTCTCCTGGCCTCCTAATCTAGAGAATATTATATATAACAATAGTTGGAGTACACATTACAGTAGCAGAGAGCTTATAACTCATGAATTAGAATAAAATATGTAAAGAAATTTTAACATTAATTAAATTTAAATCTTAATTATGCCTAAATGAAATTCTCATATGCACACCTACCTAGTTTTGGCAGTGGGAAAGGTACTTCATAATATTTGATGTAGAACTCAGTGGCCCTCTTTCCAATGTCTTGAGCAAAGTCGATTTTGTGCAATTCTTGTTTCTGAGCAAAAGAGCGAAGTGTGAATGTCTTTCCGATGCCTCCAGTGTTGATTTCCGTCTCTTTGTGATCAAAATCACAGACAACAAAGCAAGCTAGGTAAGTGGACATGGGCACACTTGTTGCAAATGTCACCTGATCCATATTAGTATTTTTGTCAAATGTTGATGATATTTCCTGCAAATATAAAGAATTACTTATAATTATGTCACTTATACATATGTTAGTTATATAATTATTTAGTTCATTAAGCCCCAAGAGGAAACCGGTGTCCGCACACCTATTGTCTTTTAATTGTGCCTGTTACTATGGTAGTGGAAAGGTTATTTCATTGAATACTGTCATTAGAGCCACAATAGAAAGAAAATAGGTCTGTGAAGGCTGGCATTCGCTTAGGGCTTAAGAGTTTCAAACTGAACTTGTTCATATAATTTGAAAATTAAATGGAACTTCCTGCAATAGTTATTGTACTGCCATATACTTACATTCATGTTGGAAAGCGCAATGTAAGATGGTGGCTTATACAAAGTAATATCATAAGTAGCCTTGAAGTCTGGCTCGTCAAAGCAGGGAAATGTTTGCCGAGCATATGTAGGCTGGAATTTACTGGCCACCATTTTCCTGAAACAGTCACATAATGGTTACAACAATAGTGATGATAATGTATTCAATATTTAATATAAATAAATAAAATAATTCCCTACCTATGGAATTTATTTTACAAAATTATTTAAAGAAAAGAAATATCTTAACATTTTACCTATACAGTTGTTTATATGAAACATGAACAACAAATAGAATCTTTATTATTTCCTGTTTTATTCACTGAAAAATATGTACTTAATTTTTGAATAACCTAGAAAATAAAAGTTGGCCTGAAGAAAAACAAAAATAAAAAAATAGCAAGTCATGCTTGAAACAACTAAGATATAGGTACCATACAGGTGTAATTTACCTAGAATCATACAAACGTGAGGAATAGAACCCAACAATATCCCTGGTAAGGTCTCCATTGAATTCAATACTGATTTTGTAGTTCCCTGCACTTAGGCCTGAATCAAAATGTATGAATAATTGTTCCAACTCTTTCATCTCACAAAATTTTGAGACAGGAATCTCATCTGTTCCTTTTTGTACCTTAACTTCAGTTATATTCAGAAATTTTGAATGAAGACATAGAACTTTTCTCTGTTCCTTAACCACAATATCTATTTTCACACTGCCATAAAACTCGCCTTCTTCCAAGTCAGGCCTTAGTTTAAGGTTGTAGTTCACAGGACGAACTAATGGCGAGAGCCGATCAGATAATTTCGTATTAGAACTCATAACTTCTGTTAGATTCGTATCGGAAGCAAAATTGACCCGGCTTTGTTGATTTATAACATCAGTGAATCTAAGTATCTGTCGGCGATTACGACGCCGATGAGGCACCCGGTCCAAAACCTTTTTAATTAATAAACCACGGGAACATAACATGAATTATAACTATAACTTCAACTTATTTTATATAATTATTTTGATTTGTACTTTCACAGCTGATTTTAGCAGACAAAAACTATAAGAAATCAATGTTTTGAAACAGCATTGTCATTGTCATGTCATACCCGCTGTCAATTTGACAGTTTAAGAACTTTTTTTAAAGGGCACAGGCACTGTGTCTTTGTAACCCTAAAATGCAAACTCTTTAATGTGATGAAAACGTAAATAACTTGCGGGGTAAGTTATTTACGTTTTCATTAAAGTGCGATTTATAGTATTTTTTATAATATTATGCAGATAGCTAATGTAAGTATAAATGTAGGTAGCCAGTAAGTACTTACCCACCATTTTTTAAATGGCTCCCATAAAACCCGACGATTTTTTTATCCAATCTACCAGCAAATAAGATGAATAGTTTATAAAATCCCTGAGATATTTCATGTTCCAAATTAAAAATCAATAGCTCCCTTTTATCTAAAGTCATGTCGGTAGATAAAATTGTTATGCTTTGATTATTGCTGTTTTTCAATGTGGCTGCATGAATTGTCAAATTATTTGTATGCAGCGTAATTCTTTGGGTAGCTTGTTTGACTCTTAATGTTATGAATACAGATCCATAAAAGGTATTATTTGTCATGTTAGGATGCAACGTAAGTCTATAATTATCTGGTTCAATTGTTCTTGGCAGTCGGTAATAGTTTTTATTCTGAAAATTAAATTAAATTAATTTAGTTATTGAGTCTGGTTTGTATGCTCTCTACTGGTAATAAAACATTTTTTTTAATCAGTGGCGACGCTTTATGTAACCAACACGGCCCTGGGGCAAAAATACTGAAGGCCCCTTCTCACATGGGTAATAATATAGCCTATTTTTTTACAATTGATACAAACTAGTGCATAACTGCGATCATATCCTCCTGATGGTAATGGTAGGTACATAAGCATAGTTATATTAGTTATGCAATAATTGATGATAGTGAAGTGCGCCAGTAGTCCATGAAATGACTTCTCTTGCTCTGGATAGATCGGAAGGATCCCTTGAAGCGCAAGCTTCACTTCAATCTTCAATCAGAATTTGACGATTCGCCGTATCAGTATTACAACCTATTTTACTTCGATTTCGATGTTGGAATATTTTCTTTAGTTCAGAGGATTATCAATCTGGTTTTGGAGGCCCCTCTTGTTCTTTGTTAGCTACGCCATTGTGGGAAATCATCCAAGGACTCTTTTCGCTTCAGTGCGGATAGGGAGTGTCTGACTTTTACCAATTAAAACCTCTCCTATATTTTTTTTTTTACCTTTCGTTCCAGGACCTTTCCTTTTCCTTTTAGAAATCCCTTTGAGACGCACTTGGAACACTACGCACTGTCGACAACATCGACGATTTAGCAGTTTTCGCGTGCCTCGCGGTGTGAAGCGTTAATAGCTTTTGTTTCAACAAGACTAGTTACCATATACATATTATGTAGATATACATATGTATACATAAGGTGTGCTACTGGCTGTCAAAAAAGTTTATAACAAATCACCTACCTCCATTTCTGGTGAATTAATTTTTTTTTTCGTCGTCTGGTTTTCACGTTCTTCATGCTCAATGAACGCGCACGATCTTTTCTTTATGGTCGCTAAGGCAACCGTGGACACTAGTAGACTTAGAGCAACCAGTATGAAGAATATCACTAGTTTGTTATTACTGGTCCATTTTTTTAGTTTAGAATTACTCATCTGAAAAAGAAAATGGTCGGTAAGAATAAAACTACGAGCTAAGTGAAGTACTCCTCAGACACACCGGTCAAGGTTATGAGACACAGAACATGAGGGTCTAAATATCTTAGACGTTGCGGTCACCCATGATTTGGCAATAATAAACCACCTTTTTCAAGAATCCGTATAGACATAAGATTATGTATAAAAGAGGAAGATCAAATTCTTGATTCGATCAAAGGTCATTGGGCATTTTGTTCGGACATTTGACCCACGGCGTACACACCCGAAATATGGCAAGGTATATAGATAGATGTATTTGCAATACAGTAGTATGGGTCGCATTATTGTGGGCTATGGGAGAATTGAGAAAAAAAATATTTTACTTACTACTACATTTTGCATTTTTGTAATGAATTAATTAAAATCTACTGGCCGATTTCAAAAATACTTTTACTAGTCGAAAGCCAGTCATCCCTAAATGGCATTGGATCCCACGAGAAAGAAACTATAATGTGCTAGTTTTATCAAAAGCAGTTCTCGACATCAGATGCATAAGGTCGGATGTACAAAACTCCAACTTTTCAGGAGAGGAAAAATAAAATTGACGAACAATTCTCTTCATATTTATTAAACTTTAAGCATTTAAATCAGTTTTCTTTTTTTATAATTAGGTAAATAGTTGTACCTCTTACTTCTAATGACAAGAATCACTGTACCTATTTATATAAATAAATAAACAAAGTTTTTTTATTTAATCAGTTACATCCGACCTTATGCCTGAAATATTATAGATTTACAATTGAAACTGCAGGCATATGTCTACATCCGACTTTATACTTGCAATTTCAAGCGTTTACTTTTAGCTTTATAATGACATATAGTTTTATGCTCCTAGACATATTACAATTCAACCAAGTCTGATTAGTGGATATTACTTTATACTTCTAAAATTTTTATTAATTATTTAATTTCAAGCAAAAGGTCGGAAGCCTTTATAAATCTCTCACTTACAACAAAGTATAGGTTTTAAGATAACATAAAATTGGTTTGCATTATATTAATACAAAAGCAAAGGGTCGGAAGAACCGACAAATGATAACAAAAATATAGTTAAGAAGGCACCTTGGCAAGAAATAATAAAAAAAATATCTAGTCAGTCTCAGGAAAGTCAGGCTCATTGGCATCATGTTTCAGATTCCTGTAGTAATCATGAAATTCTGCGGGTACCCATTCCAAAAGGGTAATTAAATCTTTATATTTTGCAGAAGATATCGGTTTTGCTTCTTCTCGAACATTCGGCAAGTCACTGGGAAACTGAATACCTTTAGACAAATTGCGTACCAATGATATTTCAGAAAATTGCGCTGAAAAGTTTGTTTTGTAAAACAGCGTTCCCGGCTGTTCTTGCTTCAGTTGAAGCCAAACACACTCTGAGATTTTAAACTCTTGACCGTCCTTGTTCTTTTTTCGCATCACCAATGGTCCATTCTTTTTATATAAACTGGTCAAATCTTTGAAATGCTGTAATTCCATATCAAACACTTCAAAAGTTTTTTTTCCTCCGCATGTTCTTATGAATTGGGACCAATCTCTGGGAATGGCGATCTGCATTGTCTTCAGCTGTTTTTTTCTTCTTTCAATTTGGGAATGAATTTGGTCAACTTCCATGTGTGTGTGGCCTTTTAGCATGAATTTGTGATTAATGATCTTTATGTTAGGAAATTTGTGCAGGAGCCAAATGTAGGCCATCACTATCATCAAATTTCTGTTTTGGCCTGCGCAATTATCTGACCAAAATAGCAATTCTTCAACATTTCCGAGTTTAGCTCTGTTTTCTTCTGCCCAACGAATGAGACAGGATGCTACTTCGTTACCCCCTCTTCCGCCTATGTTTTCAGACCAGATCACATTTGAAGCAACGTTACTCGTTGCGTCATATATTGTTAAATTCAATGTCCAAAGTTTTCGCAGGTAGAAAGACTTGGTATTGGTTAAATTAGGTGTCGCTAAACACTTTTGTAAATCGAACATTAAAACTCTTTTCTTTCCAGAACTGTTTTGTGCTTCTTCTTTATCAATTTTCTTTAAATTATATCTTTCATTTGCTGCATCTTGATGTAATTTATGTTCCTTTTCAATCTCTTTTTTTTCTGTTTCTTCTATAGCGTCTTTAAATTTTCTCTCATAAGCATCGCAATCGTCGCATGTGTCTACTGACGGGAGTTTGAAGCTAAGGTTGAATTTTGTGTTGAATATATTTCGGTATAACCATTCTTTTGCTACAAGGTTATTAGGTGTTCCTTCTTTTATCATAAGTTCTTTGTAATGCTGATACATGGTTGCAATATTTAAGTCCGGACCTAAATACTTTTTCCCACTTTTTTGGCGTGAATAGTGGCTTTCATAGGATGGATAGGAATTAATATGATCCATTACTTTATTAATTATGGGTGCAGGTGATTTGTTTCCTGGTACATGTTTTCCCCTTTGATCTTCAATCGTTAAACCTCCCTCCATTTTTTTTTCTACACTTAATTTTACAAATTTTTCTCCAATCGACAGTGTATTCAAAAACATAACCTTGCATACTTTTTCTTTGGAACCGTCTACAGTAAAACTATAATTATAAGAGAACTTCCTTCTATCTAGCTCCAAGTCACCACTAGTTTTCATGTTTCGCTTTCTGTCTTTTTTTACGTTGCTAACAATAAATTGTCGACGCTGATCCCAATTACGACAATTTTTCCAAAATTGGTTGAAGATAAGTTCTCTTTTTTCATGAGATATCTTCGTATAACATTTAGCTTTACACGAACACGGAGGCTTTAACATACGACCCTCTACGTCTGGTTTCTTCTTAGCGACTGTTGAGTGATATGGAGATCCCTTCAATCTCGCGATTTTGGTAGAATTCCTTTTCCATTTCGTTGGATCAGCAATTTTTTTCTTTACATTTTGTGTTTCTGATAATCCTTGTACTTGATTCAAATACACCACTCCATTTAAGTCAACAACCATTATGGGATAATGATCAGGTGTCAAGGTCGGTGACATCGTAACATTTTTGTCAATTTTTTTGTAGCAAACTAAAGCTTTTGAACCTTCTTGTTTTGAAGGCAAAAATATTGTTTTGTCAGTACATGGCGTATCGGAATCATCACTCAATTCACCAGTTTCATTAATGTGAATCTCTGGTCTTTCTAAACATGTCTTTTTCTTGAGAGGCGAATAAGCACATTGATCAAAATCAGGAACAGAATCGATATTTTTACTACTTAAATTCTGTGGACCTATAAGATCTTCTACCGTTATTAAGTCAGAAGTATTCTCTGCATTACCTTGGTAATTTGTTGTATTTTTATTTTGTGATGATAGATGTATACTGACTGGAGCATTGCAAGGTTCGTGTTTACAAGCTTCAGGACAATAATTATCCGGTGGGAATAGGCGTCTTTTTACTTGATCTTGAGACATTTTTAAGAGCCTGAATTGAGCAGAGTCACTTATCTCGCTACAGCTTGAGTCATTCTCTATATCAGGTTCATAATCTTTGTCTTTAACGCTGTCATCACTTCCATAATCAAAAATGTCTTCTTCGCCATCTGAAAATAAAAATAAAATTTATTTTTATTTTCAGATGGCGAAGAAGACATTTTAATATTCAATCATTGAATATTTAATTATTATTATTTTGAATATTTGATTGAATATTTAATATTCAATCAAATTAAAAAAAAAAACCAGAAAACTTATTGGGGACCAATATCGAAGTAAGTAAACACGTAAAAAGGCAGGCTTTTGTTTGTTATTCAAATTTCATTTTAGTCGCATTGCTAAATTATTGGAAGTTTGAAGTTTACCTACCATTCATATCTATGTCGTGAGCTATATTGGATTTTTTTGAAACGCACGCAGTATTCTTAGTTCCTTCTTCTTCATGAGGTAGTTTATCTGAAAAAATATTCAAATTATCACACTAATAATTATAACGCTGAAATTTGTGTATGTATGTCCACTTCATGCCTAAACAACTTGACGGATTAAGGCAGATTGACAGATCAGCACCTGGATTAACATGTTAATCCATCTATGAATGAATATACCTATAACAGAATTCCAAGCGGGGCAACAGTGGGCAATAGCTAGCTAATATACTTGTACTTTAATGAACCATCTTTACGACCATACAATCTCTACGATCGTTGTCCTCTGTATTGCCTATGTACCTAAAATTATTTTCATGTTATCGAACTTTCATAAGTAAATTACGTAATTAATTGTACAAAACTTACTTTCTATATCACCGAATGGTTTTCCTCCTCGAGCCTGAATAACTTTTTCGCGAACCTTAGAAAGTCGTCGTCGTTTTTCAAATAATTGTTCATACAATGGTACTGTGTTCTGCAAGAATAATTAGGTACAAGTAGTAGGTATGTATTTGTTATCTACTTAGCTAGATCAAGAGATTTAAGAAAGGTTGGTTAGAAAAAACTATGTAGGTAGGTACCAACTTGCTTGCATTCTAATTTAAGTAGGTACTTACTTCATTTTTTTCCATTATGTTATGACTGTTCACTGCATTGATGAAACATAAACAGTTTGTAATACAAAATATCGCACTAAGTATTCATTAACCACTGCTTTTTCACATAAAACTGAAAACCATACACAAGTGACCGGCGTGACCGGTGCCGAACGAACGAATAAATTTTGCTATTGTAACCAACGGCCGACGCGCGGCGGGGCGGGCGTGGTGCGGCACGTGCCACTGCTCCACTATCACTGTCACTCTCACTCTAGCGGCGACGAGCTATAATGCTGTCTCACGCCATTTGTCGATGCGCCACGTGCGTTCATGACGACCAAAATTTTCTATACGGAAATATCCGAACTATCTTAACTACCGACCAAGCAGGACAAAGTAACTTTAATTTATTTGGAGACATAAGGATGGAAGTCAACAAACGTACCAAAATCCGAATACAATATTGTTGTTATTACAGCAAGAAAGTCTTACATTGACATACGACGTTATGCCTTATTAATGCTAGATAACATTTTTCCAAGCATAATGCTGAATGTGATGATACGTTTCTTTATTTGAATAATAAATTAGGTGCACAAGGTCGTATGAGTTGAAGCGCCCAGCGTGATGTGCCAAATATTTTAGATGCATAATAGTTTTTGTTGACATAAGGCTCCTTAAAGTAAAAATAATTTAGTGCATAAAGATGTAAGTGAACGTAAACCTATATGCCTCCAAGGCATTTCAAAAAGTGCGTAAATCCGACTTTATGCATGCGTGTATTTTGCTAACGGAAAGAGATAGAAATACCACGATCAGTTTGATAGAAAGAGAAACAACGCCATATTATCGCTACACTAAAAAGACATTTTGGTCGGATCTTCACATCCGACCTAATGCCTCTAAGGTCGAGAGTTGTTTTAAACTATTTAAGTGACTGCGGGTAGTTACGGCCCACTCCCTTTACTAGAGAGGAGGCAGTAAAAACATTAAAAAAATTGATGAAGATGATGATGATTTATGGGTTATAAAATTAAAATCAAGTTCTACTTTAATAATATTTAGATTCTGCTTGATCAATATCTATTGTTATTTCATTTTAAAATTCTTGGGCATAATTAAGGTAAGTCCCCTCTTTGTGGAGTTGTTGGAAAGACTTCACGGCGTCCTCACCTTATACATGACGCAGGTTCTACACAAACGCGGTCAGTACGGGAAGTTCCTGCTCTAGATACATGCGGAAGTGATTCCCGGGTATCACCACTGAACCGCCCAGAGGACACGGTTGAAGTGTGCCCTACTTGGGCCGAGAACCGAAGAAGCCGGCTTGCGGACGGCGAGCAATGGGTAGCTCGCCGTCCGGTCGTCTGGTAACAGTCCAAACCGAGCCCAATTCGTCGACGGCGCACACAGTTTCCGCGCGCATCAAGGAGTTGTCAGCAAACTGTAGGGTCTATATACAGTATAGGGTCGAAGCCCGGAGCTGAGGGTTGGTGCGAAAGCGTACACCGGGGATCTGGGAATGAGGTAAGGAAGGCACGGGGTAGGTTGTTTAGTCAGTAAGAGTCTAACACTGTTTCCCGCTCCGCCCAAGAGTGGGATTCGTCATGCGATGATTTTTACCTACCATAAAAAAATACAGTGCGGCGGCCGTGTGTACACAAGCATTAACACTATTTAAAGCCATTTCTTCCATTTCGTGTGGGATATTCTAAAATATATCTACGTATGTACGTATGTCGATAAAATAACAGAATCAAAGGTGTAAACGCACAGATCGAATCGATAGATGACGAACGACAGCTACGCAGTCCAAGCGGCGTTGGCCCATGCACTCTTTTTTTAATACCATTTCGCTGATCACCTCGAATCTGTTTTCTTAATTGGACTAATAAGGTCGATGCCTGACAGTCACCCAATTGCATACAGTTACACTCTTTGGTACTGTTCTACCTGTTTGCTCTATCTGCCAAATGTGCTAGCGAAAGAGGTATTCCGTAGCTACACAAACATATTTATTTTGTTTGTAACACACGTGATGCTAAAAGTAAAAACTTCTGTTTTATCAACCAAAGATTTTTACTTTTTAAAAGTTAAATAACTTTTTTCAGACATTAGATACGTAAAAAAAAATTACATATTTTGTAAAGTAAGACTGAAATCTAGAATTTAAAACTGATTTGGTTTGTGTACGCGAACTTTCTTAAAGTGGGTCATAAACGCCCCATGACCTTTGCTCTAAATAAGGCACACTCAGGGACTGTTAGATAACCTGGCGAGCCATGGATAAGGTAGATCGGATAAGGTAAGGCAAAAAGAGAAGTGAGTACAAAACTGCAATTTCTTTCTTCTATTCCTGGATACGGTATGGGTACGGTACGGTATTGGTACGCGGCAAATAGGTCCCGCAAAGCTCCTTTGAGGAGGGAGGATCCTCCGACCAGACAGGTGTTATAGTCTGGTGGGCTACTGCCCGATAGTTGATTTCGGGCTGTCATATAAGTACCTATATAATACAAATCGCGCAGAGAACTTTAATTGCGCGATGCAGGATTCCTATTGTTCTTATATAACGCCATAGATGGCGCTACAAAACCGTTTGCTATGATTTCGTGCAGCCCCAACTTCGATTGAGATCCGTAAATCAATAACAAACTGCGCATTCAATACTCAATACTTACCCATTTATTTATTCGACAATTATTCATGTACACACTAAATAATAAAAGAAAAGACAGAAACAGGAAAATAAGTAGATACATGGATGATGCTTATTGCTATAGAATTCTTTTCCAGCATTCCTGCGAATGGAAAATTGGAAAAAAACAGATGCAGACATCGAGGATACAATATTGATAATTTAAATCTATAAAACAAAGATTTATAACAACACTTATAACTCGAAATCGGCTAGACCAGTTTTCATGGTTTTTGGTTCGTTGGATTTGCTATTCTCGAGCGGGGACCCCAGAAAAGCAGAATACATCTTAAAAATAATGAAAATTCGACGAAAACATAATTATGAAAGAGGGGTCCAAAGTTTGTAAGGAAAAATCTACTTTCACGCGGGCGAAGCCGCTGGCAGAAGCCAGTTGTAAATAAGTCGTCGATGTGCCTATACCTACATATAAATAAAAAATAAGGTAAAATAAAATAAAGGCTCTATAAAGTTCGCTGTACCTACTATATATTTCAATCAAAATCCCGCTTAGTGCATACTTACGATGCCTTAATGTAGTTTGTAATGTTTCTAGCCGTACACCAGTCTTAAATCTTAAAAATGTACACAAATAAGTTTCTTTGAGTTAGAAGAACATAAATGTAGGTACTGGACCTGCAGATGTTTTGTCGCGATTTCAGGTTTTGTTCCATAGTAAAAGTTGTTTGTTATCTCATGTTAACCGAGTGACCGATACTTAAACACACTACCTATTGTAGTCCCGTAGCCGTCGCCGCCGCGATCCTGCCGATATCCGGCCACCGTAGACACTGGCTCGCGGACGGTGAGCAATGGGTAGCTCGCCGTCCGGTCGTCTAGTAACTGTCCCGACCGAGTCCAAGTCGTCAACGGCGCGCACCGTTCCCGCGCGCCTCAAGGAGTTGTCAGTAAACTGCAGGGGCCCTTCAGGGTCCAAGCCTCCTGGAGCCTAGGGTGGTGCAAACTGTTACCTCGACTCTGGGAATAAGGCAAGGAAGGTACGGGGTAGGTTTTTTAGTCAGTAAGAGTCTGACACTGGTCTCCCGATCCACCCAAGAGCGGGTTTCGTCATTCGATGATTTTCACCTACCATATAAAAAAAAAGCCTATTGTAGTCATCTACAATAGTGTGTTTAAGTATCGGTCACTAATTAAGTACCTAATTACCAGTATACCTACCTATATTTTACCCCTGACTCACATGGTTTTTTTGTTTACTTACCTTTAACCGACGGAGTACACCTATATGTAGGTAAAACCCGTGATTACTACTACACAATATTGTACATAATAATATTGTTATAATTTATGTAAACAACATGTTGCACTCGCTTACTGATAGCGAATAGGTGTACCTAACATAACATGCAGAATTTTATTGCTATGACATAACTAATTGAGATAGGTACATAGATTAAGTAGACAAATAACACTGCGTTACAAATGAAAAAAAAATTGAGTACCCGTTTTGAAATGTCATGTTTTCTTATGAATAGGTACTTATAGTTTATTAAAAATACATACACCATTCATCACGTCTCATTTTTCTTCCATAAGAATGTGCCAAATTTTACTAAAAATTTAAATGCGAAAACATATTTTAAAGAAAATAAGTTAAATCAACCAGATTTTTTCACATTAACCAAGTTTAATTTTATCATTAAGGTTAAAAATAACAAAAAAAAAAAAACATTATAAAAAGTTTTAACACAAAAGATCGCAAAACTTTAACTTTTTCTTTTGTGCTTTGAATGATCTTCTCGTTTTAAAAGCCAGCAGTAATCGCCTAGCATAGTTGTGTCCCAACGCCCTTGAAATCGTTCTTCAAGCTTCTTTACATACTGGTGGAACCTCTCACCTTGCTGATCACTGACTGCACCAAGATTAGGTGGGAAAAAAGAAAAGTGAGAATGAAGGAAGTGAATTTTTAACGAAATTCTGCTACCCAACTTTTTATATGCTTCTAACATGTTGTCAACTATATTATTTTAATTATAAAGGTATAATATACCGAGCTATAAAAGCTAGTTATCAAAAAAATATATCACCTTTGTACTCTTCTATGTGTATTTGTTATTTTTTTTTGTAAGTGTTTGTGTGTTCATAAATAAATAAATATTTTCATTGCAAACTTGTTTAATAGGTAAATACACATACCTACATTTTGTGAGTCCATGGTGGGTATTCCCGGTAAATAGCACAATGACCTTTCAAACAGATTACACTATTACTCACAAACAAGCAATTAAGAATAATAAAGACACTCGAAAGATAATTACATTAGAGGTGAACTAAATTAACTGTGTCACCTCACTACTGTCTATTAACTTTCTTACTTGACTCTCTTCGTCACTACTCTGAAGATAAATTTTATACTTTTTTTTATTAAAACACGAATTCTATAATATTAGAACTTGACATAGGTATCTATGAATAGAACGAACATTGAGTAATTTGAAACTGCCAACGAGATAATATAATTCGAATTTCAAAACTTTGTTTTTTTTTTTAGATTTCTCTTTGAAGTTTGAAGAAAAAAGCTGTCAAATATAAGCAATATTTGACAGCTTTTTTTTTCTGGGCGTCGAAGTCATCACGCCTCCTCTTTTAGGTGGAACAAGTAGGTAGGTAAGTACATCTGTCAGACTTAAAATTTGTCAGGTTGCTCTTTGCTATCTAGGGCCGCGTGAACGGCCTATTATGACTTAGTATTAGTTTAACCCTTGGTCTCTAGTTCTGCCGTCGTTATTAGGTATACGGGTAAAACCTTTAATGCGCAGTAACAGTATTCTCAATTGACCATTTTTTTCGTTTAAAAGGCACAATTGGGCCACTTTTTATGTGTTTATTTTGTAAGTACGCTAAATAGCTAGATTTCAAAAGAGATTCAATTCATTACCTACCTATATATATAAAAGGAGAAACTGACTGACTGACATATCATACGCACAGCCAAAACTACTGGGACTAGGAGCGTTAAATTTTGCACAGGGCTTCCTTTTATGACGTAGGCGAACACTAAGAAAGGGTTTTTCAAAATGCAGTTCCTAAAGAGACGTACCTAATGGGGGTCTAAAAGTTTGTATGGAGAACCCTAATTTCAAGTGGGCGAAGCCGCTGGCAGCAGGCTGGTTTTACAATAAAATAGTACTACTTAGTTTTTTAGAGATACCTAAACATGTTAAATAAGTCATTCCATCACAACATCATTATATTGCTTCTAGGTACCTAGTTAGAAATTAAATAGGTTAATATTTGTTGTTTAGAGGTACCAACATAATTGTGATAATTACTGTTGTGTTGTATTTTAAAATATGGTGTTTTAATGTTTCTAAATCTTTAACATAACTTTTGTTATTTATAATAATAATAAAAGTTATGTTAAGGGTTTAGACATTTGTGTTTTCCCTAATTTGTTTTGTATACTTTGTGTTAATACGATTATTTTTTACATCTATTTGATGTACATACCTAATAAAAAGCCACAACAAATTATATGTGTTTTTTTTTCACAGAATTAAGTAGTTCAAGAATACAAGACTTCCTTTTCTTTACGAACATATTAAATTGATCATTTAGTTAGATCTGTCTTATATCCTTAGGTACCTATCATTTTTTTTGCTGCATTTTCTATGTTACGTTCAAAGAGAAAATGTTGATTATTTAATAAATCTCAATAAATAAAAAGTCTGAATTCAATAACCTTATCGAAATTGTGTGAAAACTATTGTTTTTTACATCATATATTCGTGCAATAAAATGTTAATACATTTATGTCATGAAAACTAAAAAATATATATTTTATACTTGATTATCTCCACATTTACATAATGTTAAATGTACCCTTTTTAATTATGTCAGCAATATTATTGTTATCTCCACTAAGTAGGTACTTTTCTATCTATTTGCCCAGCAGCGAACCTTTTTTTTTGGGTGAGAAATTGTCAAACAATTTCTCGAGTCGACGGAGAGAGGGTGTGTCAGTCTTTTACTATCTGACTAAAACCCACCCACTTCCCTTCAGTTGCTTTTTGCGGTCGGTTGCTATGGTTCTTTTCGAACAATCTCGCAAGCCACCTTTTTGACTGATGAATATATAGACAATTTAAAAGTGCCTGAAAATATCACATTTGAATTAGCTACTTAACTGCTTTTAGCATACACACCAACGCGGCCCAATACCACGGGACAAGGGCAGGAAGATGAAGATGATGATGACTGTCCAATATCAACAATAAAAAAAATCCTTACCTTGCAAAAAACCAATTAAAATCCTCTCACTTTTCCATTTACTTTTTACGCAAAGGACACTTCAAACTTATATTATTTCTTTGATATTTATTTACAAACAAAAGGGACGGAGAAGTGGCTAGCAGTGGCCTGACAGACTCAAACACAACTACGATTATAACACTCGCACTATCGATATTACGACATAAGTTTCACTTGCTCACTGCGGCCGTCACTCTAGTCGGACGCAATACTCTGACAAACTAAAGTAACCATGCTGTTACGAATTCTACTTATTCTTATTTAAAACAACCAGTTTTTGCCGTTTTTTCGTTTCCTCACCTAGGTGTTGAGTCCATTAGAATTATATAAGGACTGATATCTAGCTCACTTGCTCAGTAACAGATTTAGCTAAGTCTTTACGGGAGATTTTTAAATAAAGGTTTTATTATTAGGTATATACCTATAAATGACCTTATTTGTATAAAAATTATTATTAGTACCTACAAAGCTGTGTGCATAGCAGTTCCTTAATTCTAAATTTGAAATTAGAACACGCTTATTATAATACGCATAAGTTGAACCAAAGATCAATATGGAGCAACAGATTTTCAGGCTGAACGTAACCATAGCAACGACGCCCATTTTGGCTTATTAAATTATTGCCGTGTAGGTACCTACTATACATTGTTAACAAGTCTGTAGAGAAAAATATTTACAAAACTTGATCACAAACATCGGGAGAGGTGCAACTAAATAAAAGCTTGTACAATATCCCAAAGGAATGGCAAATAAAAAAAGAATATCTATTTCCTAGTCGAGTATCTATTTCCGTCCATGGGTGTTTTTAATATCGTCGGATTTAATCACACATTCCGAATTGCTCCCCACGCGTAGCCCCCGCTAATGTCCTTTTCATATTTGCAAGTATTTTATTGTATTGCGTGGAATACGCACGTAGGGTGCGGGATGTATCGCATGCGACACAACTTGCGAACTTGCAACACGCTTGCCTGCTGGAATCCGCATGATATTCATCATCATCATCAGCCTTTTTAATGTTTCCACTGCTGGGACATAGGCCTCCTCTCTAGTAGAGCATGATATTAAAAACACCCTATAGTCGAGAATATGTTACGAGATTGGCCACGTTTTACGAAAACCGGCAGACTACGTGGGTAACGATGCCTCGCCATGCCGCCTCCGCCGGGACCCGGGAAACGAGGAAGGCCTAAGAGGCGTTGGATCGACGTCGTAAGGGACGATATGCGTGCCAATGGGCTTACGGCAAAGGACGCGAAAGACCGAGCGAAGTGGAGGCGTCTTAGCAAGAAAGCGGACCCCGGGCACCGAGGTGAAAGCCAAGGTTGGCAACCGGGACTAATACCGCTAGGATGATGATAATGATGTTACGAGATTAGATTTTTTTTTTTTAAATAAAATTAGACGAGAGGTTTCAGGATTTATTACCAAGCAATTTGTTTAATGTTTTATAATTTTTGATTGGTTTCACGCTGGCTTAGGCTGTTCTTTGGTTTAATAGGTATGGTTAGGTACTGCTGAAAAATAAGTCCCAGGTTTTATTTCCGGACCGAACGGTATCTTTAGATTGCAGTAGCATAGCAGCTCAGTGTCTAAATTGGTTTACAGTTTATGAAACTTTTTTTTTTAAGTCTAACTTTAATAAATGCTTAAAGTAAACATAACTGAGGCTATATTCGGTAGGTTCGTTTTGACTTCATGCTATCCTTCGGGTAATATAGGCCTGTATTCAGCGAAAAAACCGGTCAAGCGTGAGTCATAATCATGCACCGTAAGTTCCGTACAAACTTACTCATGTTTATAATTCTATTTTTGAATCTTGTGCGGAAGATTTTTGTAGGTCAGAGCGAGAGGGCGCGTCTGACATTTACTGTCTCACTCCTATGTCCTTTATTTGCCTTCCGTTTTTGGGGGTATGCGGAACAGAGAGTAAAGTCCTACATACCTCCGTTGAAAAGGGAGGTTCCTCCGACCAGACAGGTGCTATCGTCTGGTGGGCTACTGCCCAATAGTTGACTTCGGGCTATCGTATAAGTTCTAATCGCGCGGAGAACTTTCAATGCGCGATGCAGGATTCTCGTAGTTCTCATGTGACGCCATAGATGGCGCTACACGTTCCAGGATCCCGAGTTTTCCTCTGAAAAGCGAGATCAAGGCCTTAGTAGCATGTGGCCATGCTGGGCCCTACAGTTTTACTGATATCTCCTTGTAGCACGTGTGGAACAATACGTGCAGTTGACGACTCGACTCGAGCTCTGATGGACCACGAGATCCCAATTATACTGACTCCTTATCACAAAAAAAAATAATAAAGGGGGACTTGAAACCTTTCTTGAAATCGCTTATTATTATATTATTATTATATGCGGCTTATAAGTTGAACCCATGCTCCTTGATTGAGACCCGAAAATCAGTTACTATGCATTCAAGGTCAACCGCCATGATAGTTCAAGTTGTGTGCCGAGGACAATAATAGATTTTCGTGTCTCAATCGAAGTGTAGTAAAAAAGGGGCCATAGCATCGGCCATTCTACTTCAAATTACCTATTATATTAGTTTGTTTATGACAAGATTTAAACAGCCATTTAAAATCAAAGCAAAACCATGGTTTCTTTGTAACATACCTACAATAAAACAACTTTCGCTCGTAGGATAAACAGAAAATCGTGACATGTTTTTAAATTTTCTGTTCTAAAGTTAGAACTACAATGCGCACACGTTAGCCACGTACGCCGATCTTCCCTCCTAGCCAAGTTACAATCGTATCGTTTAGAGTTAGCGCTTGTGGTTGGCAACGCCCCCAATTCCCTTGTTCGGACGACATCTCAACAAAGGAATTGGGGGCGTGGCTATCTACAAGCGCTTTTTAGATTTCGTTCCTGCAGGACACGGTCGAGGTGTGCCCCGCTTGGGAAGAGCATCGTCGTGTCGGCGGCGGCGATCTCTTGCGTCGGGCCTTGGCAGAGGCCATGGTCTGGTGCGAGGAGGAGTGGCAGGCGATCGCCTCCTTTTGAGAAGCAGTAATGCTAGCAAAGAAGGAGCCCTAACGCATAAGCAACTGCGCTCACGCCCCAAACGCTACCGGGATTCCGATCCCGATTTCGGAACACCGTAGGCGCGGGCTTGTGGATGGCGAGCAATGGGTGGCTCGCCGTCTAATCGTCGGGTAACCGTCCGGATCAAGCCCTGTCATCGGCAGCGCGCACTGTTCCCGTGCGCCTCAAGGAGTTGTCAGCAAACCGTATAGGGACCCTGCAGAAGGGTCGAAGCCAACTGGGGCCAAGGGTTCGCATCGGAAAGGAAGCCTCTGGCCCTGGTATATATGGCAACGTAGGACTCGGGTAGGTCGTTTAGTCAGTAAGAGTCCACGGAGGAATGTTCTATTTTTGAAAATTTGACAACCGGATGGCGCGAAATTTCGCGAGAGCGCCGGCGCTCGCTTCGTTATTGAGTGAAAATATACCTAATATAACTTTGATTTCAGACAAAAATCGGGACTGTTAAAAACTAAATAAAAGCTTGTATAAAATAATAATTATGAATTACCTATATGCTTAAAAAATAAAAAACTTACTAAAATATATGGTCAACATAACTTACTGTTTAAAACAACTATTGTTTAAAGAATAATAAAGATTTCAATTTTGATTTTTTATTCAAAGTAATTATTATGAGAACAATGTACTGATATAAATTTGAATTAACCGTAATAGAATTGGTCTGTTGGCCTGAGAGTACTTATATATTTATTATGTATGTATATGTTACTGGCAATCTGTATAATCCGATATTCTATACAATATCTTACATACATTTAGGTAGTATATGAAATACTAGCTCTTGCCCGCAGCTTCGCCCGCGTACATAAAATATAGCCTATGTCACTCAGGAGTAAAGCAGCTTTCTATTGTTGCTAAAATTTTTCCAATCGGACCAGTAGTTCCAGAGATTACCCCCTACAAACAAAAAAACAAACTTTACCTCTTTATTATATTAGTGTAGATTATTTTCATTACACTTGCTCAGAGAATGGGTCTTATTGCACTACACTTAGGTGTATAATAGCATCTGTTACCAAACTGTGACAATTTGATTACCATTACGCACTAGTGCTTTAATGTAGCCTGTAACCATTTTATTCAACCTCTTTGTTCGCAAATAAATTTGATGTGCGCACATATGAAAACAGATTCAATTTTTTATCACCATGTTATGAAAAATTTTACTTGTTTTACTGTTGTAATAATAGTAAGCTAAATTATTTTTCTTCATAAGTGTATTGAAAATCGTCGTATGACATACGTGAGTAATGAAAGGTTACCGTTTTCAGCTCTCTTAACACCCTCGCTACAGCTCGGGTCTTAATACCGCCTCCTCGGTTACCTCCTACATTACCCACCTCTATCATAATGTACTATTATTTCATATTATTTACGAATTATATGAACCTCATCATCTTCCTGCCCTAGTCCCGTTTTATTTGGGGTCGGCGCAATATGTTTTTTTCTTCCATTCTGTCCTGTCACCCGTCACGCTATCACTAACTCAAATATCTTCTTTGGTCTCCCTCTCCCTCTCCATCCATCCACATTCATACTCATGGCTTTCTTTGTAACATGCGTTTCATCCCTCCTTTTTACATGGCCATACCAAGACAAACGGTTCCCTCTCAACTTTTCAGTCACTGGCGCCACTTTCAAACTTCCTCTAATATACTCATTTCGAATTATATGAACCTATGAAACATATATAGGTAGTGCGCAAGTACGACTCGCACTTGCCCAGAATTTTTATAAATACTTGGAAATAGAAGTTTTACTTTAAACTCCGCAGACAAAAATAGGATCTGAGTACTTGTAAATAAATTAAATTATATTACTTAGAGCCAGAACAATGTAGAATTTCAATTGAATTTTATTTCGTATACGTAATGGTCCTATTTCTATCCGTAGGGTTTCATTTAAAGCTTAGAAACTTGACGAAAATAACCACGATGGCAAAACTTTTTGGGGCGGAACAACCTACAATTATATCAATTGTTTCCCTTTTACACAACATTATACGATTTTAAGTAATAAAACCTGTTTCATTAGCCCATCAATTTATAGGTCGCTCGAAGAATGTTGATAAATATAGATCAAAATCTATTTATTTTACACACTACCAATAGAGCATCAGGTATTCTATACAGTCCCTGGGAATAGTATACTTTACCTAGGTAAGGTAAATAATAGGCTAAAAATGTATATAAGTAATATTCATAGTACCCATTTCATAAATTGCCTAGACGCTCTAGGTATTCTATCATCGCCTAGATATTGTACAGAATATCTGAATTATAGTATTCGCCGGTAACATTATATATATATATATATATTTTTTATAGCGACGTTAAAGTAAATTAATTATACTAGTATATTGTTCCGAGTTAAATATTGAAATACGAATAAAACGTACGTTCGGGAAATCTTATTTTATTGCGAGCGACGACAAAGTGTAAAACTTAAATCTTGTTATTTTTCTTTTTGGGTTCTCGTCACCCGGCCGAAAAGTCTATGTGAAAGAAAACCAAACCATATCAGGAATAGAATTCTCTGCCGAAGTCTGTGTTTCCTGATAGCTAAATGTAGAGGTACCTATTTAAATCAATAAATTGCTTCTAGGCGAGCGTACTTCACCGTCTATGACATAATGCTGGCAAAGAAGACATCCGCATGAATAAGGGAATAGACGACCTCACAAAAAGCCTCTGAGACCCCGACCCCGACTACTAGCCAACGCCTAGTAGCCTTAAAGAGAGTCCGTGTGGTTTTGGAGAAGTCATTAAATGATACTATGTCTCAATAAATTAAGTTATGCGGACGACATGGTTCTGCTGAGCTTGTCGATCAGTGGCCTGAGGAGGTTGATGGCAATCTGTGAGGATTACGCTATTTTTCTTAGCCTAGTATACAGTATTAAGAAAAGTCAGTACAAGGTCTTTGAGCCAGCCTCAAAGACCGTCACAATGTACCACAACTATGTCTTAATTATCTAGGGCTTATAGTTACGGCTGACCTCAGAGATCATGCTGACTTAGAACGGAAACGAAGGGCTGTATCTAAGAGAGCTAACGTACTGTTTCGCAGGTTTGCACGATTTTTGGATGACGTGAAAATCACTCTTTTCTGAGAACATTCCATGTACAGCTTGTGAGCTAGCTACACTCAGAAAAGTTATAACACCCTTCGTGTTCAATTTAATAACGCCTTCAGAGCGATGTTGGGTCTACCTCGTTACTGTAGCGCTTCGGGTATGTTCGCATGGGCTCGTACGGATTGCATTCGACCATGCGGTAGCTTTGTGCGTCACTTGTGTGCAGGGTGTGGACCAGTTCCAATTACCGTTCTGAAATAACGTTGTAAGTTGAACTGCCCTTATGTGCGGCATTGCTGTGATAGGCAAGTTAAATACAGTGTCGCATATAATAGACTGCGGTATTAATGTAATGCTACTTTGCCTTATTTATTAACTTTTAATTTGTATATTTTTGGATTTCGTTTTGTTTTCCCTGGAATTTGTATATTTGTATAGTGGACGCTCTCCCAAACACGGTGGACGGACCTCATCAAATCGGTGACACATCGCAGCGTCAATTAGAACTCCTAAGCCGCCAAACACAGAACTGCATAGCGTTGCATCGCGAGAGAGGCTGTGGCGCAGGACTCGACCGACTCATCACCACGACCACTCTGTCAAGAGTGTACGACTGAGAAGAAGAAATTTGTATATGTTCAATGTGTATTTTAATAACTTTATGGAATTTTGATTTTTTGACTTTTTTTTGACTAATGTAATTTGATAATGATTTTAATTAATAGATAGATTTTTTAATACTTTTTTAAATTCTAAATGTGAGTGATGTACTTGACTGAAATAAATGAATTTTATTTTTATTTTATTTAAAACAATATTTAGTACACGGCAAATAACTTGAACCATTAATCTGACTCAAAAATCTGTTATAATACTCATCGCAGAAGTGGAATCCACATGGCGGTAGACTTTGAATGCGTAGTAAAAAAAAAATCGGGTCTCAATTGAAGACGGGGGCTGCACGTAATCTTAACAAATGGTTAAACTTACTTGCCGCGGACTATGTGGACAGAGAACAGGACCGCGGGGTATGTGGACAGAAAATAAAGTCCCACATACCTCCGTTGAAAAGGGAGGATCCTCCGACCACACAGGTGTTATCGTCTGGTGGGCTACTGCCCAATAGTTGACTTTGGGCTGTCGTATATGTCCAAATCGCGCGAAGAACTTTCATTGCGCGGTGCAGGATTCTTGTAGGTCTTGCGCCATAGACGGCGCTACACAGATATAGATAGATTGTTTTTGTCCATGTGAGCATGATATCTTGCCTTGCCTAATGAAAGTAGTCGGGTTCTTACACTGACAACCAGTTTTCCCACTTAATAGAATTTCTAACTTTATGCTACGATTAGCCTTTGACCAATGCGTTTCTTTGGAAAATACAAAGATACAAGTAGTTGTTTTCTAAGTGATATTTTTAATATATAGGTACCTGTAGGGGCGGGGTTGCGGACGGCGAGCAATGAGTAGCTCGCCGTCCGATTGTCTGGTTACAAAATCCAAACAGGACCCTATAAGGGTTCTGTGTTTTTCTTTTTCAAAGTCAAGTTTGCATGGAACCCTAAGTGCGTGAGTCCGACTCGAACTTGCCCGGTTTTTTTTTAACGTTTTTAGAGCACATGATTCAATTATTGCTAAATACCACAAGAGCAGTGAAATGGAACGTCATCGCCGCAGCTACAGAACGTATAATTTTTATACATTCGGTTTCACGCTGTATTTTAAAATGACATTGGCTTTGAAACAGACCGCGGTGCGTAAGAAAATAGAATTAGTGCTCTGGACAGACAGTGTTTTATGAAAAAAATTGCTGAATAAATCATTTATTTTTATTTTATTGTTTTTATTTATCAACTCACGTACATACTAGATAGTAACAGAAAAGAATACAGAAACAGGAGAATAGGTAAGTAGATAGGTGATTCTATAGAAATCTTTTCAGAAGAATTGGAAAAAAAGAGAAGTAGACATTGTGTGTAAACGTGATAGAAAAATCATGACAAATACATTTTTTTCTTTAAGCAATTAGCACTTAGGCCGCTGCCTCGAATCTTACGGGCAGCGGGGCGGTGGCGGCGGCGGCGCGGGCGCGGTCGGATCTTATGCGTACAATCAAATGGATCGGCCCTCGAAAACAGCGGCGCGGCAGCGGGGCGGGCAGTAGTAGCAGTACTCCGTAGTCATCGTCAGTGCGAGTGCGTCATAAAATTTGCAAAATCAAGAATCGTGGAAAGCCGTCTTAAAAAGTAAGAAAATGTTTCTTGCTCATTATAACGTTTTATCATCCTATCAAAGCTTTTACTGCTTGAACTTCAGTTAAACCCTCATCTTTATGAGTACTAGCAGTATAAACAAGTTTATTTAAATAATTATAAGTACATTGTTTTAAGAAATTGCAACTCTTAAGAGCGGCCAACCTGACGTACATTTTCATACAACCGCTCTTACGTGATTATGATTGTATTACACATCTTTCTTCAGATATTTTGGATACACGGATATTTTGTGGATATTATCTAGTCTTCTATATAAATTAAAATATAAATTTGTCTAAGAGTAATCCAGTAAATACCTCCGAAAATCTGCTATTTTACGTGAATTTGAACTCTCCATAATGTGCTCCTATATTAAAAATATAAAAAAATTACGTCTACAGATTGAAGCCTTGCGCATTCAATCGAGATTCTAAATTATATAATTTTTTTTTCAATAATCTTAGCGAACGCCGGCGTTCGCGGGTACTACAGCGAACGCCGGCGTTCGCGAGTATTAACGGAAAGTTATTTGTCTATAAAAACTTTTTTTTTACGTTCTTGGATAAATATCAAAATACCCTACAAAAAAAAAAATCAAATATTGTACGTTAATAGTTTCCGTTAATACCCGCGAACGCCGGCGTTCGCTATAGTACCCGCGAGCGCCGGCGCTCGCTTGGGTGTCAAGGAGTTAAGAGTTTAATATAAACACATGTTTCCTGGAACAAGTTTTGTAAAACATTCGAGTAAATCGTAGAATAGTAACTGTGTTTTCAAGTGTTATATTTCTTTTTTTTTTCTTAAAAAAAAAGAACGTTACAACACATTTTTATTTCTATTTTACGATGGAGTTACATTCAGCTGCTACCTAATAGTAATAATAAAACAGCTACGGCGATAAACGATTTAAAGCTACAACACTTAAAATTAATTTATGAATAAATGGCTTGGCATTAAATTATACTGAAGAAGTCATTTAAAAAATGTGTAGTAATTTGTTAATTTGAAAGAGGCCATTTGATGAATTATGTAGATATAATCTAACGATTCGCGATGTAATAATACTGCTTGTTTTTGCAGTGTATAGTCTATGCCATAGAATTATATAATGCTTTGAACGACTGAACATTTGAACGATTGACGCGTTCCATCATCACCAATTCACCACCAGAAGTACCTAAGGCGTTGCGTTGCGCCACCGGTGCATGGTGGACATCCCACATATACGTACAAAACGTTTTGGGAACACATTCATTGTGCGTATAGCCAAGGAGTGGAATTCCTTACCGGAGTCTATGTTTCCTGATGGCTACAATCCAGGAATCTTTAAGTCAAGAGTGAATTAGTTACTTTTAGGTAAGCGCGCTCCATCGTCGACCGCATCGTTGCTTTCTATCAAGTAGGTAATACAGCGATAAAGTGCGAACCTATATACAATAAAAAAAAATCAAAGAATTACAAAAAAAAAATAGTAGGTACACTACTGAATTTTTAATCTCTGTGGAGGTATCATAGGGTAGTCGCTGTAGATATATGTAACAGTAACATATCTAGGTATGGTAGTCGCTCTAAGCAAAACACGGATATTCAGTCAGACGCATATTTAGACAAGAACCCGGCTCCTAGCTAGTTGAGAAAAGGCTAGGAAAAAATAGGTATTAACTAGGAACTCAATTTCTAAAAATCCAATTGTGAGCAAGAACACAAATATTTTACCAAAACACAATACGCCGAAAAAAAGGTGTAGGCTTATCTATAAATATATCTATACATATAAAATGAGATAATGACTGACTGACATATCAACACACAGCCAAAACTACTGGGACGAGGAGCATGAAATTTTGTACCAGGCTTCCTTTTATGACGTAGGCGAGCACTAAGGAAGGATTTGTAAAATTCTGCTCCTAACCCTACATACACGCGAGCAAAGCCGCTGGCAGAAGGTTAGTAAACATAGTTATGTTATACACTCACTTACGAACCGAAAAATGTGTTCCCGCAGCATCGGCAACACACACACAAACTTTTCTTTCAGTGTACATATTACTACAGGTAAAAATATAGAAAAAGGTTAGCATAATAAATCAAACAAAAATAGAAGAAACAGCTATTGTTATAATTATCAATTCACGTGAATGTAAACAAACATTGTACCTACTGACCACCAATCACCTAAAAAGTCAAAGTCAAAATCTTTTTATTTCACACTAGCCTTCTGCCAGCGGCTTCGCCTGTTTGAAAGTAGGCTTCGACATTTAAACTTTAGCCCCCATTACATTCCTTTAGAAGCTGAAATTTTGTAAAACCCTTTCTTAGTTTTCGCCTACATCATAAAAGGAAGCCTTGTGCAAAATTTCACGCTCCTAGCCCTAGTAGTTTTGGTTGTGTTGTAATATGTCAGTCAGTCAGTTTCTCCTTTTATTATAGATAGGCCTACATGGGCACGTGTAAAACGTCAGAATACAGTCCAAATTAGGATCTTTTCGAGTCTTCACGATTGTTCCCTCATAACATTTAACCCGTTTGTGTTCTTTACTTCTGACAGTAACAACAACCCAGCCCTTAAGCAACATTAGTTCAGAACCGTGATAGTACCTTCGAACATTTCCATTGCCTCAGGCAGACCCTTTAACTTATTCAATCAGTTATCTCAAGTTTGTTCAATGTTGTCGTCCAAATTTGTATGAAATATGAATAAAGCATGTTTGCTTGATTAAGTTCTTCAGTAGAAAGAATTGTACTCAACTTTTGATTATTAAAAGTTCAATGTATCTACGAGGTTTTTGACCTGGATGTACTACTTTGATTCACAAGGTATACTCAAAAATGTTGTCAGTGTATTATCACTCGTATTACAGTGGAAATCTTTATTTTACTTACAATGCGTATATATACAATTATTAGATACAGAAGATTTTTTTTAAACGTACCATCAGGTGGGATCGCAGTCAAGCACTAGTTTGCAGCAATTAAAAAAAAATACTATCCCTAGAAATACATAACCTAGGTAAAGTTGGGGCCAAGGGTTGATGCGAAAGCGGAACACCGGGGCCCCGGAACTAAGGCAGGAAGGAACGGTGGGTCGTTCAGTCAGTAAAAGTCTGACACTGTCTCCTGCTCCGCCCAAGGGCGGGATTCATCATTCGATGATTTTTCCCACCAAAAAAAAACCTAGGTAAAGTATGTTATGGACAGTAATATTCATAATATTTGATCATAATATACATATGTACATTGCCTGGACACCTCAGGTATTGAATTTCTTCGCCTAGGCATCGTATAGCATACCTGAGTTATACAGATTGTCGTTAACATTTACATTAATTATGCAGTTACAACGTTATTCAGAAAATTGGTGCAGAGAAGCTAATATTATCTCGGTTTCTGTAATACTCTTATAAAGCCTTTGAAAAGGGAATATCAATAGACAATCCCAATTTCCTGGTAATCTTATTGAAAGATTAATTAATTAACAGTTTGTTAATATAAAACAAAATTAAACATCTGAACGCTTTGTTACTCAAAGCATTGAAATGTAATGATCTAAATATTCCTGGAAAGGTTTAATTAAACTTCAATACAATTCCATTAAAACCTCATTTATTTATCTTTCAAAAATCAAAATTCTATTGTATTTCTTTTTTTGAGCTAACAAACTCTCGCAGAAGTCAATCATTTATAGGGGATCATAATAATTATGACCATATACTGTCTTTGCTCTACAATGTGTTCACAATTTAAAAACACGGATATAATACCTCCATCACAGTTAAAAAAAAACTACATAGATCGAGTGAAGACTACGTGAGGACGTAGCGTCAGTAAAAATAATAAAATAAAAATATAATAATAATATAATAAAATACCAAATGACATCAAAAGCGAGGAAAGTGACAGAATATTTATTAAACGACTTAAAAAGCTGCTAGCCGATAAATGGTATTATTAGTGAAAGAATTCTTTGATGATGACTTTAAAACATAATATATACCTATATAATAGTTTGTACATACTAAGTAATTTCATTGGAGAGTGTTTTCTTGTTTCGTACTTTTTAGAGCGTGTTTTTAAGTAGTCGGGTGCTAGTTTTTAAACTTTATTTTTTTAATTTATTATTCTTATGGCATACGACCACGGCTTTCTTGTTTTCTTGTTTCGTACTTTTTAGAGCGTGTTTTTAAGTAGTCGGGTGTTAGTTTTTAAACTTTATTTTTATTTAACATATTTTGGAGTTCTAAATAGGTTAATCTTGGGTTCATGGATTTCTCAGCCCATGAATACAGGTAAAGTCACAAGCAAATGCTAGTAATATATATATATTCAAAATGTACAAGTAAAGCGCTTTCAAATGATACCAAACACGGCATATTTATCTTAACTTTACTTTTTTACTTCGTATGTTTTGTCCGCTAGAGGGCGTCACATTAGATTTTGTGAAATCCCATATAGCCTATAACCAGCGGACAATTAAGACGCTTCTAATGATATGTCATTTGTCGAATTCTGATAAGTAGTTTAGAAGTTACGAGGGAACAGATGAACATCCATACCCACATACATACATACATACATATAGGTCAAAATCATAACCCTCCTTTTGCTTCGCCGTAGTCGGGTAAAAAGATCAAGAATATTTAAGCGTTCAGTTTAGTCATATGTAAAATTACTTTGAGACTCTATATTCTATCGAATTATGATCCTTTTGAACGGATGATATTTTTCTTAGGTACTTACCTTTTTACATTATGATAGGAGGAGAACCCAGACGGGGATTTTGCGCATTACACGATCGCGTCAGAAAATCATATGGAGAGAACACTTGCACCCTTTAATGTACGCCTACCAGATACGAACCTTTAATATTGGGACGTTCTTTTTTTGTAATAATATTATGACAAGGTTAGTTTCCACTGCCGGGACTCAGGCCTCCTCTCTAAGAGAGAATTCTTCTCATCGTGGGAATATTAAAAGGCCATTCTCTAGTGCGCCGTAATCCACCACGCTGGCCCAGTATGGGTTGGTATATTTGAATAATCTGACAATTTGAGCCTCGCATAAAGAAATGGACGAGTCACAAAGCTGTAAAAAAAAGTCAGCCACGGCCACCGCCCATTAGTTGATTCTGCAAGCATTCGCCGACAGTCGTTTCTCCTTTGGACTATTCGCCGACAGGACGTTTCGTTTATGAGAGATTCATCGATAGAACGTTTCACCGATGGACGTTTCGTCGACAGGATGGTTCGCATTTGGTTGTTTCGGCGACTGGACTTTTCATATACCTATAGAATATTTACCGTTAGATCGTTTTGTCAGCAAACCGTTTATTTAATTATCCAATTACAATTGAGTGCCAATTTTATTACATTTTCAATATGTTTACACAAAAGTTTCTCGAAATACCTAAGTTGAGTTTTGTGACATTGATTAAAATAATAGGCGCCTGATACTTAATAATAAAAATTGTGACAAAATGGGTAGTCATGATTATCTGTTTTACTTTTCGTAATATGGGCACATATTTATCCCCTGATGAAATACTTTTTATTTTTAAAACCTAGGCAGACTTAACTACTAACCTACTTTTACTAAAACTGTAAATTAAAGATTTTTTTAATCACTTTCTAATCATCGCTTTATAATGTAAATAAATACGTTTAATTAATCTTTTGTTTTTTTTTTAATTCCCCAATGTTTGCAATAATAAAATATAAGAATTTGGCTAGGTACAGTAAAGGTGGTCCCACATTAAAACATATTCTTTCTTCATGGCTTTTTAGCAGCTATATAGTAGCTTTTTGGTGCCTTTGTAGTTAAATAGTGAAAACAGTAGACAAAATAATCTGATGGTCAATATTCTATATATGAAAAGTCCAGTCGTCGAAACAAACAAATGCGAACCATCCTGTCGACGAAACGTTCATCGGTGAAACGTTCTATCGACGAATCTCTCAAAAACGAAACGTCCTGTTGGCGAATAGTCCAAAGGAGAAACGACTGACGGCGAAAGCTTGCAGAATCCCATTAGTTAATCATCAGATTAATGTCTTTTGGTTATCAAACGGGAAAGCGCGTATACCCTATGAATGCCTGACGCGGTCGATTTTCATGTGATTATTATTATTATTATTATTTTTTTTTTTTGAAAAATTCTTATCTACATGCAGTCTCCTCCCCACTAAAATGAAAACTTACCATAGACTTTTTCGTTTTCGAACGTAATCTTCACAATTTAATAAGTTCCTATCTTTTTTATGGTAGGAAAAAATCATCGAATGACAAATCCCGCCCTTGGGCAGAGCGGGAAACAGTGTCAGACTCTTACTGACTAAAAAACCTACCCCATTCCTTCCTTGCCTTATTCCCAAGCCCTGGTGTTACGCTTTCGCATCAACCCTTGGCCCAGGAGGGATAGGTCCCCATGGTGCTTAAGTACCTGCAAATTTAGCATCCTCGCCTTCCCCCCATATTCAAATAAATAATCTGACGTTGAATGATGTACAGGGCTACACAATATTAAGTAATACAGGTACATGAAAGGACGTCCAGGAATAACTACGGAGAATAACTAAACAACAGCTAATTTGAACAAATTAATAGTTCCTCCTCTCCGGCTCTGGTACCGGAACGTGTCTAGCCCCATTCCTTCGTAGTCTTTACACAGGGGTCGGACTTTCTTTTCAGGTATCGGAAGGTCCGATTCCCGGTATGAAGGCTTTGGAGGAATCGTTGTTTAGACGGCTTCCGATACAATGCTAAATCAATATGCGTATAACGTGAAGCGTGATGTGTGGTGTGTGTTGTGATGTGATAGTCATCATCAGCCTTTTAATGTTCCCACTGCAGGGACACAGGCCTCCTCTCTCTAGGAGAGGGAATGGGCCATAATCCACAACGCGGGCCCAGTGCGGATTGGTGGATGTCACATGTCTTCGAATTTTTGGTTCTAGGACATGCCGGTTTCCTCACGATGTTTTGCTTCACCGTTTTGAGAGCAGTGGTGATGAAATAAATTACACAAAGTAATGCGCCTGGCTGGGTTTGAACCCGCGACCTACAACTCGTAAGTCGGGGCGTTTACCACTCGGCCACCACTGCTCTCCTGTATGTGATAGTGGTGTGTGTGAATCATCATCGTCAACCTTTTTAATGTTCTCACTGCTGTGACACAGGCCTCTCGTCTAGGAGAGGGAATGGGCCATAAAATATGTATTTTGTTTTTTTTTCTTGGTTTGTTTGTTTCTGTCGCGTGTCGCCAGTCCGAAACGGGTGTCATAGAGGAAAATGATGTATGTGACAATGACAAGTGCTATAGATAATAAATGAAATTTCTGTAATAAAATTTTTGTGTTCTTCCTAGTGTTTATGGTGCAATACATTAATACCTGGTTTAATGGCCGACATTTTTTAAAATTGTATTTTGTGTCTCTATTTTGGGCAAAATAATTATTATTTATTTTTTATAATCCACCACGCAGGATGGGTGCGAAGAATACCGCCCCAGGACCCGACGGCTTGCCTGGAAAGGCTTGGGTCCTGGCCATGGAGGCTCTCGGGTCTCGATTGGGGGGGCTCTTTAGCGCATGCTTGGAGAGGGGCCAGTTCCCACTTCCCTGGAAGACGGGAAAACTGGTCCTCGTCGCGAAGCCAGGGCGCCCTGCGGACTCTCCGTCCGCGTATCGGCCCATTGTGCTGCTTGACGAGGTGGGCAAGCTCTTTGAAAGAGTCATTGCAGACCGCCTCGTCAAGCACCTAACACTGAAGGGGCCCGATCTCGCGGACGACCAGTTCGGGTTTCGCAGGAGGCGCTCCACGGTAGACGCCATCATGCGCGTGCGAGCCCTCACGACGGGGGATGCGGTGTCCCGGGGCAGGTGTGTCTTGGCGGTGTCGTTGGACATTGCCAACGCCTTTAATTCCCTGCCCTGGAGTTGCATTAGGACGGCACTCCGGTATCACCGGGTGCCCGACTACCTCTGTCGTACAATCGAGGCCTACCTGTCCGACAGGTACATAGTCTACCCCGGTCACCAAGGAGATTGGAAACGGCGAGAGATGTCGTGCGGTGTCCCACAGGGATCGGTACTAGGACCGCCCTTGTGGAACATCGGGTACGACTACGTGCTGCGCGCCGACCTCCCCGTAGGGGTCAGCGTGGTCTGCTACGCAGACGACACGCTGGTCCTAGCGCAGGGAAGGTCGTACCAGGCGGCGGTCGAACTAGCGACACGTGGGGTTGCGACAGTCGTTGAGAGGATCCAGCAGTTGGGACTCAAGGTGGCACTGCACAAGTCCGAGGCCATGTGCTTTCACGGCCCTCGGAACGCGCCACCAACGGGTTCCCAACTAACGGTAGAAGGAGTTCACATCGGCGTCGGGTCGACGATGAAGTACCTAGGACTTGTCCTCGACAGCCGGTGGAATTTCGAGGAGCACTTCCGACGTCTGGCCCCCAAACTCAATCGGACGGGGGCTGCTCTCAAGCGGCTCCTGCCGAACCTTGGGGGTCCAGACGCCTTCTGCCGGAGGCTCTACGCCGGCATCGTCCGGTCCATGGCCCTTTATGGGGCACCAGTGTGGGCGCCGACGCTGCGTAAACGCCCGGCGGCCCAGCTGAACGCCTGCCAGAGGGTCATGGCCATCCGGATGGTGCGGGGATACCGCACGGTGTCCCGCGAGGCGGCGAGCCTCCTTGCTGGCCTACCACCATGGGATCTGGAGGCAACAGTCCTTGCACGCATGCACGACCAGCGCGTGGAGGTGCAACGCTGGGGCGAAGATCCGCTGCCCGAACATGTCGAGGCGTGGCGGAAGGAGCTCCGGCGAGATCTCATGGTGAAGTGGAAACAGCGACTGTCGCAACCCAGCGCTGGGCACACCGTAATCTCAGCGGTAGTGCCCCTCTTTGAGGCGTGGCTGGATAGACCGCACGGCGTCCTCACCTTCCGCATGACGCAGGTTCTCACCGGACATGGGAAGTTCGGGAGATTCCTGCACCGGATTCGTGCGGAAGAGACGTCCGGGTGTCGCCACTGTGAGGCGAGCCCGGAGGACACGGTGGAGCACACGGTGGAGGTGTGCCCTGCTTGGGAAGAGCATCGCCGTGTCCTCGTGGGGGTGATCGGCGGCGGCGACCTCTCGCGCCGGGCCCTGGTTCAGGCCATGGTCCGCAGCGAAGAGGAATGGCAGGCGGTCGCCTCCTTCTGCGAAGCAGTAATGCTCGTAAAGGAGGAGGCCGACCGCATAAGGCAAAGGCAACGGCGTACTCGCCGTAGCCGTCGCCGCCGCGATCCTGCCGATATCCGGCCACCGTAGACACTGGCTCGCGGACGGTGAGCAATGGGTAGCTCGCCGTCCGGTCGTCTGTAAGACCGAGTCCTAGTCGTCAACGGCGCGCACCGTTCCCGCGCGCCTCAAGGAGTTGTCAGCAAACTGCAGGGGCCCTTCAGGGTCGAAGCCTCCCGGAGTCTAGAGGGTGGTGGGAAACTGTTACCTCGACTCCAGGAATAGGGCAAGGAAGGTACGGGGTAGGTTTTTTAGTCAGTAAGAGTCTGACACTAGTCTCCCGCTCCACCCAAGAGCGGGTTTCGTCATTGGATGATTTTCACCTACCATAAAAAAAAAAAAAAAAAAAACCACGCAGGCCCATCCTAAAGTCGACGGTTTGGTGCGAAAGCGTTATACCGAGGCTCTGGAAATAAGGCAAGAGAGGAACGGGGTAGGTTATTTAATCAGTAAGAGTCTGACACTGTTTTCCGCTCCGCCCACGAGCGGGATTCGTCATTGGATGATTTTTACCTACGATAAAAATAAAAAAAACCCCGCGGACCCAATGCGGGTTGATAGATGTCATATATCTTCGAATTTTTGGTTCTAGGACATGCTGGTTTCCACACAATTTTTTCCTTCACCGTTTTTGAGAGCAGTGATGATGAAATAAATCACACAAAGTAATGTGCCTGGCTGGCTTTGAACCCGCGACTTACTTGCTCATAAGTCGGGGCCGTTACCACTCGGTAACCACTGCTCTAAATCTCTATAAACGTGCTACATAGATACTAACTTTGCAATAAAATACATTATTTAAATTACATAATTTAAAAGCATGGCATGATGCCATGCCATGCTTCCTACGATACTGATTTGATCTAATGCGGAATAACTGGTGTAAATAATGTATTTTTTTACGGTTTAAATTTATTGATTACTAAATAAGAATCGTCAACATTTCAAACACCGGGATATTTTAAGGTAAGGCTGTTTATGTCATATTCTACACTCTTAATGGAATCAAAATTCATATTCATAAATTCATATCATTCCCTGTAAATTATAGGGACTATGGACTTGAGTACCTCATCATCATCATCATCAGCCTTTTAATGTTCCCACTGCAGGGACACAGGCCTCCTCTCTCTAGGAGAGGGCATGGGCCATAATCCACCACCCGGGCTCAGTGCGGATTGGTGGATGTCACATGTCTTCGAATTTTTGGTTCTAGGACATGCCGGTTTCCTCACGATGTTTTCCTTCACCGTTTTGAGAGCAGTGGTGATGAAATAAATTACACAAAGTAATGCGCCTGACTGGGTTCGAACCCGCGACCTACAACTCGTAAGTCGGGGCCGTTACCACTCGGCCACCACTGCTCTAGAGTACCTATGTGGTTTACATTTCAACTCGGTACCTTCACGTGTTTCCGAGATAAAGGGTCTTGAACTCTTCACGGACAGATTGGCGGACAAAAAAGTGATCTTATAAATGTTCCGGTTTTCCGTTTTAGATACGGAACCCTAAAAATTAGTAAAACAAAATTTAAAAAAATTAGTACTACTAGTACCTACTACTACTAGTACTAGGGCGCCTTACCATCAATGATTGCATCACTGCTTAGGTACCCTCAGGTGGGATCGCAGTCAAGCACTAAAAAAACAACAAACAGTTTATTGCAATAAAAAAAAAATAGGTACCTATTTAGTTAAAAAATGTGTGGTTAAAAGTATTAAAAGCGAGGTTATTAGAGGTTACGTTTTTATAAGTTTATGTAATATCAATCAACGTTTCAACAATAAGATAAAATCAAACTCAATAAATATTCATAGCCAAATAAATAATAAACGACTTGCAAAATTTGGATTATGAATAACGATTTTATGAAAACATAATCGTTTTTTAGAATGTATTTATTCATATGGCTACTCATATCTCGCGTTGCGTAAAAAAACTTTATAACATTTTGTTTTTTTTTTATGAATCCCGCTCTTAGGCGGAGCGGGAAACAGTGTCAGACTCTTACTGACTAAAAAACCTACCCTGTTCCTCCCTTGCCTTATTCCCAGAGCCCCGGTGTAACGCTTTCGCACCAACCCTCAGCTCCAGGAGGCTTCGACCCTGTAGGGCCCCTCCAAGTGTTCTGACTGTTAGGACTAAGGCTTCTTTGGAAATGTGCCGTAAGATCAACTACATGGGCCAAGTGCGGATGTCACATGTCCTCGAATTTATTTTCTTTGAAACCATAAATAGTAACACAATCATATGACCTCCATCATACCTTCTTTACAATGTTTTTCTTCACCGTTTTGAGAGGAAAGGTTCTCTAACATTTGGTCCAAAATCTGGCCATGGTATGGAAAAACATACATAGCAAGAAAACATTCACTTCTTTCTGTGAAGCAGTAATGCAAGCTAAGGTGGTGGCTGAAATCGTGAGGGAATAGTACATTTTGATACAAGTGGCGAAAGATTGTCATTGCGACCGAGGCGGAATTCGCACGAGCCGTAGGCGAGTGTGTTATGGAGCCGAGGGCTGCAGTGACAAATTCGCACGTGTATCAAACGACGTTTTTCAGTACACTTACGAACACATTGCACATATAATACACTTATTTTCTTTGAAAATTATGACGCATTTTTGTTAATTTCTTACTAAAGAAAAATTTTCAAAGTTGCCGTACATTTTAGATTTAGATTGCAGCAAACGTAAAGGACAATATCTGACGGCAGTGACTTAATGTCTAAAGAAATTTCTTATAACTTACATTCAACATATTTTTCACAACTACCAATAAATAAGTTGCTTAATAAGACTATTATTTAATACACTTTTTCCCGCGCTTATCCTTTGCAGGATGAAAAAGAAGCAAAGACATCAAACCGTTATACATCCTACTAAATATTAAAAATAGAAATTCAAATATTTTTGAGTTTAGAACACAGATAAATATTAATTTGTTGTTAATAACAAATTATAGCATAAATAATCATGATTATTTATTATTTTCTATTAAAAACACGATTTAAATTTTAATTAAATATTAAAACCTCAAAAATCTGCACCTCTTTGCTTTAAAAAAAATAATAATTACGCTTGACCGTGACGATAAGGAGGAAAAAAAAAGCCCTTGGTATGATAAATGAAACAAAAGCACGCGGATGATATACGTGTCATGTCGAACCTAATCATAGTGCGATAAGTGACAGTTTTCGAGTAAGTGTATTGAAAAATACATCTTTAAACTCCTGCAACCGCCGCAGGAGATGTATTGAGCGTCAACGGGCGCATAGGGTTGCAGGGCATCGTATTGTGTGGTGTACCACAGAAGTAGGCTTACGGTAGTTGCGGGTTTGGGTAGGTCGCTGTCCGGACGTCCAGTAAAGAGCAAGTCAATCATTAAACAATTTTTGTCACTTTGGGTGGATAGAATGCATCCTTCAGTGACCCTTTTCGTACCAAGATCACGGTAAATCTTTAGATCAATCCCGCAACCCTAATAGGCTTCGGCATGAGTTAGCGTACACGCTATTCGCAATTTAATAAATTATGTATTCTGCACCTCCACCAAAAGTAGAGGCTTGGGTGCTCTAAGTCTGCTTTAAGTGCACATGTCTCTTAGATCTGATGCATATGAATATAAATTCTGTAAAGTTATATTCATATGCATCAGATCTAAGGTATAATTTCAGCACTCTTGTTACATCCCCTGTACGATATAGCTACTCATTTGAATAATTTTCCTATCAAATCCAAGACATTTTTGTTTCCATAAACTTTTAGTAATAGATTATCTGACTAGGGGATAAACCAATATCTTTAAGTCGTGGGCGGCATGCTGAATTCCCAACGGAACAAAAGTTTCAAAATTTTAATCCCGAACGTCAGTGAGAGATTTATATTTATTACATGGTTAATATAGAAATCCGAGTAAAGCGAAGATTTCAAGCCGCACAAGACAAAGACTGCTTTATCCCCGTGTTGGATAATCTAATTTGAAGTCCGCCCTTGTAAAGTATTATGTGCATAAAGTTTTTATAAATAAATAATTAAAGTACAATTTACGAAAACATCTATATTTCGTAGGGACCCCGCAAAAAGTTCGAAGCTAATTAGGGCCAAGGGTTTGTGCCTGAAAGGCAGGCTCTGGCCCTGGTATGTACGGCAATGTAGGAACGGGGTAGGTTGTTCAGTAAGAGTCTGACACATTGTTTTCTGCCCCACCCAAGGATGGGATTCGTCACTGGATGATCTTTACCTACTATAATAAAAACATCTATATTTCAGTGAAATATGAGTAATATTAACAAGTTAATCTTCTAAATCTTGACATTCAATAAATTCAGTAGGTACTTTTAATTTTCTGTAACGCTCCTGTTTTTTCATTCGATATTTTTTTAGAGATTCATCAGTAACCACATTTTATTTTGTTTTTCCTCAATTTACAAGCTTTAAATTAGTTTTAAGTGTACTTGTCCCGATATTCATATTATCTATAATATGTATGTATTTAGAAATATATAAGTATGTTTATCAGTTGTCTAGTACCCATAACACAAGCTCTGCTTAGCTTGGGACTAGATGACGTTGTGTGATAGTTGTGGACATATTATTATTATTATTATTCCACGAAGGTAACGGAAGCTTATCGCGAGATTTATCTGTGTAGATAAATAAGTGATATAAATAACTTCATCTCGCGACTTTTATCTACACTAATATAATAAAGAGGTAAAGTTTGTTTTTTTTTATTTTTTTGTTTGTAGGAGGTAATCTCTGGAACTAATGGTTCGATTGGAAAAATTTTAGCAATAATAGAAAGCTGCTTTACTCCTGAGTGACATAGGCTATAAATTATTTATATAACATGGATGTTAACCGAGCTATCACTACAAGAAATTTTCCGCGGACGAGTCGCGGGCAGAAGCTAGTATCATATAAATTGTGTAATCTCGTTATAAGTTGATAAAAGGAAAAAAAATATTTTCTACTTTTTGGCACATTTGATTGATCTTATTCTTAAAAAAAGTTTTTTAATTTGTTTTTGTAAAAACATTAATGGTGCATGTGTGTGTTTCAATTCAATGTCTTTGGTTTTTGGTGTTCCGAATTCAAATCTCATTATTCTCTAGGGATCGCCTATACTACATTCTGACTGTCAGTCGCCCTAGGAACCGAATGACTTGCTTTAAGTGATGGTTACATGACATATAAAAGGGGATTATCGAGCAGGTGGTATTTTATTTTATGGTGGACAAAAATCATCCAATGACGAATCCCACTCTTGGGCGAAGCGAGAAATAATGTCAGACTATTACTGACTAAACACCCTACCCCGTTCCTTCTTTGCCCTTCGCACTGAGGCCAAGCTTTCCTTTCAGAAAGAGAGCCTGCCCCAGTAGGTTTCGACTCTTTTGCAGAGTTCCTACGGTTTTGCTGACAACTGCTTTAGGCGTGCGGGAACAGAGCGCACCATTGACGACTTGAGCTTGGTCCGGAATGTTACCAGACGACCGGACGGTGAGCTACCCATTGCTCGCAGTCCGCAAGCCCGCGCCTACGGTGACCGGAAATCAGAACGGAATCTCGGCGGCGCCTGGGGCGTGTGCGCGGTTGAGAAGTAGTATTCGATAGAACAAACAATACCCTTGGGTCACTAACTAAAAAATAATTTAATTACCAGTATTTTAATATACGATTTTTATACATTTTGTCTCTAATACATAAAGGACATATTATTATTTGCCAAATTTTGATGTGCTCCGAACGATGCAAGCTCCTATTTTTTTGCTCAAGGTTCAAGGTCAAGAAGGTGGATATACCTTTCAATACAAAATAATGATGCAATGAATGTTATATTTTTTCATTACTCATACTCTGAAAGTAGGTGTAAAGTTGCTTGCGGACAGGGTTGGAAGAAGTACTTTTACTCCCTAGGGAGTTTTACTTTACAACTGACAGTTGTTTTTTTAATATTTAGACAGCAAATATAAAAAAAAACTAGTTCTATTTTGACATTTCTATTGAACCGTGACCCGAATTTTTATACTGCCAGTACAATTAAAATGACATAGAGATAGAAATAATTTAAGAATACTTTTTTTTTAATGACTTTATTTTAATTTACTTTCAACTATTTCATTAAAATTAATATTATATTTGAGAAAAATGTTGACCTGACCAATTTTTACAATGATAAAATGAAAAATATCGACTGAATAGCTAGACGACGACTAAAAAATAAAAATGGCGGGTAAAGTCTCTCTATAATCTGTGGCCGATTTGGTCTTTCTTGATTTTTTTTTCGTGGTGTAGAGTTTTGTTTACATTTTGCTAAATCTCTGTTATAAGAAATTTGTATTAACACGATAAGTTCATCAGCTTCAGTTATAAATTTAACGCAAGATTCTTTGAGGAGAAAACCGCTTACCGCCTAAATCAAAAGAAATATACCTACTTAAAAACATACGAAGACATTTGACGACGATTAAAGTTTTTATTATTATTTTTATTTTCCTTGTATTCGTTATGAAAAGCACAGTGTTTACCTCGGGTTAAAGAGTTATTTAGTCCCTCGAACTATTAGCGACCTCGCTGTCGCACGGTCGCCAAGAAATTTCTCGGGACTAAATAACTAACTTTCATCCCTCGTATAACAATGTACTATTTACATGCCTTAGTTTAAAGCTAAGTTTTTTTTGATTTACAGCTGGCTTTATTCGGTAGATAAACGCTTAGCATAGCATGGCATAGTAACCGCCTTATAGGATTCCCACTGCTGGGACTCAGGCTTCATCTCTCGGAGAGTGATTGGGCTACAGCCCATTTATTAACCTCGTAAGGCCCAAAACCCTATTTTAATGACAAAAAAAAATTAACACTCCGGCCCAAGACACTTTTTAAAAACATTGAATTACGGCCCAGCGACCTAAAATTATGACATGATATTTAAACGTATTTTTGGTTTAAATAATCCCGCCAATTTAAATCTACCGTCGAAAAATGATTAATCTTGAACGCATGTGTAATTTTGACTATTTCAAAATATTTTTTGCATGAAATAGGTATAAGAAATACCCCATAAAAGAGTTTTGCCAAAAGCATTACATTTAAACACTTTTTTACTAAATCAAAGTTGTGGGCCGCAACTACTTACACCTATTTTTAGTACATTGGGCCGTAATATATATCGACCTAAATTTAGGTTGGGCCTTACGAGGTTAAAAGGGGTTTTATGCATTATTTGACTTATATTGTATGTAGCCAGTATGGATATACCATACCTAGTATCTCCTACAACCTGTCGTCGACGGCGCGCACTGTTCCCGCGCGCCTCAAGGAGTTGTCAGCTAACTGTAGGGGCCCTACAGGGCCGAAACCTCCTGGAGGGTTGGTGCGAAAGCGTTACATCGGTGCTCTGGGAATAAAGCAAGGGAGGAACGGGGTAGGTTGTTTAGTCAGTAAGAGTCTGACACTGTTTTCCGCTCCGCCCAAGAGCGGGTTTCGACATTAGATGATTTTTACTTACTATAAAAAAACCCCTCCAATGATGCTGCATCAGCAGGTATAATCCTCCAGACATCTTTCGTTTGCCACCCATCAGCCAACTGCAACGAGATGAGGATGAAACTTGACAACCGGCAGCTCCTGAGCATTTTGACTTCCCACCTGAGGGCCACAGGATTTCGACCAATCAGGGGTTTGTACGAGCAGGGTGGCGACGCTTGTGTGTCTAGGCTCTGACACGTTGACTCTTGCCTCTTTATTGGTGTAGCATTTAATGATAAATGATATTCATTTGCCATTTGGTGAGTCGATAACCTGGTCAAGGTTCCTGAAATCTAATGGATGTGAGGCGCACAGGAACGGTCGTTGTGGCGGCACTTGGGGGAGGCCTACGTTCAGATGATGCAAATAAGATTTAAAAAATTTCGCTATCCGTAAATTTTTTCGCCAGTTTGTGATGTTGGCGTTTCCTAGCTGACTACTCTGAAGAAACACTGAAATAAACTCAGGAATCAAAGTCCCTTTTAAAGTCCATACAGCAAATACGAGTATATAATGGTCAAAGACGATGTTGACTTATTCGATTCCCAACCAAAACAAATGTTTTTGTGATGTTTCTGTCAGTGCATGTCGGCTCATCCAGAATTGTTCGAGCTCGGATCATCGACCAGGTGGGCCTACATGGGTATCGTGCAATGAAGTATCTACGTCTTGACTGTGCGATGGCCAGGCTGAAAGGCGGGTTCTCCCACTCCAAGCTAAGAAACATCACTGACTCTGTTAAGCGCACCACCCTTAGTTCTTCTAGTTGTCATTGGATGGCGTGGCTTAGGTATTTTTTGGTGCAATTATGCAGTTGTGATGTAGCGTGATGTAGTGGTCGCAAAAACAGCTATTGAGCTTGGGGTTTTGACTTCAATTCCTAAGTCGGAACAGAAATGCCACTGTGTTTTTCATTCCGAATTACTCTGTAGCGGTTGATGTCGTAAATCCCCGTGTTTCGGAAATAATCAGACGGGTCGTATTGCCATCTTATCAGGCTACTACAGTAAAGGAACACCGAGTCTAACTGCACGCATCTGTATACTGTTATATCTCTTGCAATACGATAGCAAATCTTTGTCGAGATTAGTCAAGCAAATCTCTGCTGAGATTGGCCAGCATGATTGAAATTCGATCGGGTGTATTTTTTTTTTATTTTGTAGTTCCTTCTGCAACCTACACTAATATAATAAAGAGGTAAAGTTTGTTTTTTTATTATTATTTTTTTGTTTGTAGGAGGTAATCTCTGGAACTACTGCTCCGATAGGAAAATTTTTAGCAACAATAGAAAGCTGGTTTTCTCTTGAGTGACATATTTTATGTACGCGGGCGAAGCCGCGGACAGAAGCTAGTGTATTAATATAACTATACATGTTATTGATTTATTTTTTTAATATAGATGTGTCAATTTTATTGTCAAAATCAAGTAAATATTAAATTAAGTACAATTGCATGCGGCTTTTTATCCTGTTATTCTGTAATTACTGTTATTAGCAAAAAATAAAAGGCTTTTTGTTTATTTATTTTATTAGTTCATTCTGGACTGTTTAAAACACTGGGAATATTAGATTTTTTATTTATGTACAAGATAAAATACACCAAATACTTAGACTCGATCTTGACTTTTTTATTGTAATTTCAATAAATAAGCATGTAATATGCACAGTTATAATGATTTAAATAGGTAGTGTTTATGTTATTATAAATAATTAAGATCAGAATAGAATACAATAAAATAGAATAATACTTAATTGTAAACCAAAAAAGTAACATTTCCACAGAAACTTATATGAGTGGGTACAAAGGCGGTCTTATCGCTGACAGCAATATCTACCAAACAACCGAGTATGGTATGAACTTGAACTAAAAATGGGGGTAGTCTATGGTGTACTGATCTAACAAAACAAAATTCTAAAAAATCAATAAAATAAACACGTTACGTAAATGAAAAATATATCGGATTATTTATGAAAGAGTTACTAGATGTGTTTATAATGTCTAGCTATTTATGTTTAAAAATAATATCTGTCAGTATACCAGTCACAATTCAATTTCATTTTTAATAATTTTTTACTTGAGGGTCAGTGTTGAGTGTAATTTAATCTTAACAGTAAAATAGAAGTAAACTTACTTTTATATATACAGTATATAACAAAATGGTATATTTCACAATAACTTGGGGCCTCTAAAACTTACACAAGTATTTTGAACAAACGGTTTTTAAAACAAAACAAAGTTTTCATCAGCTGGTTGAAAATAAAATAAAAAATACAATTAATGATTTCCTTGAAAAAGTTTTACGTTTTGATAGGCATAAAAAAATTATATAAGACCACACATTTCCATTAAATATGTCAATTCAACTTTTCCAGAAAAAAATCCAAAACCCTATTACAGTTCTAAAATTAATTAACAACAGGCTAAATAAATTATTAGGATAAACTACGACTAATAAAATAAATAATAATAAATTGGTACTTATGAGTATGACTACCAAGTTCTAATATAAAATTAAAACACTGAAGTATAAATAAATTAATAAACTTATTAAAGCCTCATTAAAAATTACGTTAATTAAACTTACTAACTATATGAATAAATTAAGTATATAATAATCGTAAAGTACAAAATAAATAAAAAATAATTTATTTTTTTGGAATTAGATTAAATTCAGTGAAGTAATATGGTCGTGGGTACATTTAATTAAAATATTCCTAAAAAATCACACATAATTCAATTATTATACTTTTATTTTGGGTTGTTCTTCAAATACTTTTTTAAAGAAGTTTAATATAAAATACATAAAACACAAAACTTCTGACAATCTGTAGTATAGTTTTTTACATATATTATGTCTTAACCTGTGTACTTACTTCATAAAAGCCTATAACTGTAATAGGCTTTTAATAATATAATCTACACTAATATAATAAAGAGGTAAAGTTTGTTTTTTTTTTTTTTTTGTTTGTAGGGGGAATCTCTGGAACTACTGGTCCGATTGGAAAAATTTTAGCAACAATAGAAAGCTGCTTTACTCCTGAGTGACATAGGCTATATTTTATGTACGCGGGCGAAGCCGCTGACAAAAGCTAGTATTACATATTACCAGAACGAATACTTAAATAATCGCTATCCCAATATTTTTTTACGAAAGAAATCGAGTAATGTAAACATCTAATGATCGAAAAAAATATCTCTTTTCTGTTAATTTCAAGGCTATGGAAGCCACACAGGTTAATTAAATTTATTAATTATATTAAAGTATCCCCATAGACTCAGACGTATAAAAAGGTTTCATGAAGTTAATTTGCTGTTATTTTGCTTTATACCTATAATAGTTAATTAATGTTAATCAGTCGTCAAGAACACAATTCTGTTTACGCTATTTTCGTCTAGACGTAAATAATTATAGCATAAATTATATAGAGTTTTACATAACTTTAAGTAATACGAGTTAAATTAACTGTACACCTTAGATAACTCTCACAATATCAACTTTCTACATTTCTCTTATTCTTGGTTTATTCCGTACACAGTTACTTAGCTAATAAATAAATAAATAATAATTCTAAGCTACTTTAAGTTAACTCCACATTGTAATTCAACTATTGCACTGAGTACAATTCTAATTTCAATACTCATTGAAGAAAAGCTCTAAAGAGATAGAAAGGCATTCAATTTAAATAAGACATATAATGTTCTATTCCATTATCGTGGTACCCGTAGTGAGCACTGGCCATTTCAGCATCCCTGCCTTTAAATGAATTGTGATTTTTAAATGCATTGATCATGATGAGGGTGAGAGCTAGTTTTCCGACAAGGAATGATTTTACTAGCATGAATTTGAGCATGCCCAACACAAGAGGGATTAACGCTGACTGCAAGACGAACGGTAGTATGAACATCGGCAGGATTCTCTGCATCAAACTCTTTTTTTTCCCTCGACCTGAAACAGAAAGAGGACACAACCTTAGAAGAAGAAAGAACAATATTGTACACACAGTGTAGAAACAACATGTAGACACTTAAGATTATACAAACATAAAGAACAATAAGAAAACTAACACTGTGCGTCTCACGGCTGCTTAAGTAGGTAGGTATATTATTTTAATTGAACTATTTGCCTGACTTCTGAACCTGCTTTTGTAGGTTCAGAAGTCAGGCAAATAGTTCAATTGAACAAAGGTCGGGCGGTGAGAAAGATAAACTTAGATCTAAGACGAAGAACTCACGAAGCGGTTTTCAACTGCGTCCACCGCGGTAGAGGACCCCGCTGCTTTGCATTTCCAAATTCACGAGACTGCAGTTTTGTGCGGTTATGCAGCCGTTGCGGTTGAGATTTTGGCCCGCAAACCTAGCGGGTAATTATCGCAAGATAAGCGGTTGCAAGATGAACCGCCGGTGCAATGGGAGCCGTACACAACCGTGCACTTTGCGTGCGTAAAACTCGTCGTTTTCAAATTTTTTACATACTCGTATGTGAATATATCTGCATTCTACAGAAGCTGAGAACCCACAACCGCAGCGGCTGAGTGTGGAAACCGCTTCATGAGTTCTAAGCTTAAAGTGTCTCTATGGAGAAGATCGTGCAAGTTAAATAAACATCTTTTTTAAATAAAAAAAAAAATGCTTCAAAACCGCGATGCGGTTTTCAAGTTGATGTGATGAGTTGTACAGAAATGTGTTTGTTTATAGAACGCGGCAAAGAAGTTGAACTCGTTGCTACGGTTACGTGCAGCCCTTCGCTTCGATTGTCGATTGAGGCTTAACAATCAGTTACTGCGCATTAAAGGTCGAATGCTATTTTGGTTCTCTTATTATGTGTGGTTTTTATTTGGAAGCCACACGTAAGCTTTTCATCATTATTATCATGAATTCAGTCAAAGTATACCGCAACATCAAATAAAATCGATTAATACTGGACATTTTGTTTTATGAAATTCAGCTTAATAATAAAATTCCATGACATTTTAATAATTGTTAATTTATATTTGTAGGTAAACCTTCTTGTGTGTGATGTGATGGTGTATGTATTTTTGTAGGAGGTTGAGTGAGATGGCCTAGATATACACCGTTAAATTTCGATCGATTTTATCCCGTTGGGGGTCGATTAAGTACATGAAACACTATCGATTTGTAAAAATTTTTTTAACTCCAATTAATTTCCGCATGTACGAAATTAATTTCTTTAAGTAAACGTCAGCTGGGCGAGTTCAAAAACCTGTAAGTAGTAAGTACCCAAGGATTAAAAAGATCTAAATTTAATGGGGTATAGGTTATTAAAGCATATTTTGTAAGATTGTTGCAGAGCTTCTGCAATTTATTAACCATATTATATTCGTTAAAAAAACTGACGTGGTTAAATGACTGCAAAACCAAAAAAATCAAGAGATTTGGTTCTAAGATTAATTAATCTTTTTAAACTCTTGAGCCCCGAGCAAACGCCGGTGTGCGCACACCTATTGTCTTTCTATTGTGTCTCTAATTACGATATTCAAAAGGATAAGTCATTTTAGAACAAAATCCTACTAATTACCTAGTACGCAATTAAATTACTCGTAACTCTAATATTACATTTTTTAATAATTAAATAAATAATTCATTATATCTGCCTAGACTACCACTGTGTTTTTTTTAAGTGAAAATATGCAATGGACTCGCAGATACAATACTTTTTTTTCCTAGCATCGTAACCGACATTGTCAGCTGATTAAAAATCTTCAGTTTTATTTCGCTAAGAAAAAAGACGTGAAAGTTACTTTTGCATGACATTAAGCATTTTGCATAACTTTCACAATGGCACAAAATGTAATATTCTTCGCATGATTCAAATCGAAATGTTATGCAATTACTTGGCGGGATTATATAGAAAACTGATTTTTCATCATTGTCTATACTAGTTACCAGGCGTGGCTTCGTCCCCATGATTGCTTCTTATGTTAATTTAATTTTTTTTTTAATACTGGAGAAAGTTTTTAAAAAAATGAGATCATTAATAGGTTGTCTGGTAAAATAACGCTGTAAGCGATAAGACCATTGTTCCCATAGATTTAAGTTTTATATAGATTTTAGTATAAGTTCTGTTACTTTTTGGTGTCCAATAATATTTAATCTATATAATATCTTATCCTTATCGCCGAGATCCCGACCCCAATTCTTAAAGTATTAGAAAAAAAACGCTTCTTTTTTTACGTTTTATAAGTGCTCATGGAGGCCTCCATGAGCACTTATAAAACGTTACAAGGTAGAGCACAGATCCAAATTAGCCGTTTTCTATGGAGAATCGGCAAGAAACTCCATGCATACTCTTTAAATAAATGGTTTATTCAATATTTAAATGATTATAAAAGTACATTATACTCGTATACTAGTCAGAATTTTATCCAAAAGCACAATAAGAATAAAAAAGTAATCATAATAAAAAAAGTGAGTTGTAGTAGAAAGTAATCTAAGATTTCGCGGAGTCTGCAGTGTTCTTACATTCACATTATAATGAACCAGACAAGTGTGAGTCAGAGTTATACACTGGGGGTTCCGTACAAAATTAATTATGAAAACAGTTCCAATCCCGAATTAAGTTACGATAATTATTCCGAACCAATTTTCTTTAATGTGAAGTCTTCAGATACACAGTTTTCAGATTGTTATCTACACTTGGGCTATGAGACCTTGCTTCTTTACAAATTTCAAAATTTTAGGTTAACTTTAAAAATTATCTAAAATTTTCGAAATATAAGTTTTTTGCGATATAAAGAGCTATATACATATATCTTTTTTCCGTAACATACCAGTTTGATTTTTTCACAGCTTTAAGAGATTCTTAATTTCAACTTAATCCTTTCAACCTCCTCGCATCCCTTAGATAAATAAAGGGTCTTGTCAGACAACACAGTGATCCTATAAGGGTTCCGTATTTATTATATTATCTTTAGACGTAAAAAGATACAACTATCAGTAAATGTTATGTTGATGATTTTAGGTTCAATACCAATACCTATTTTTTATACGCTGTTCGCAATAACATTAGAAATTTAAGAAAACATTTTTACTGTACATTCAACCGATTTGTACTGGACCTGTTTGGCACAGCCTTGAGACATTAATATTGTTAATTTTGTTTCTTTTTATTTATTTTTTCTTTTTTAATGTTACTTGAGATTGTAATTGTTAATTTTATATTGGTAATGCTTCATGGAGTGCCAAATAAACATGTTTTCTTTCTTTCTCTTATTTTGACTCTTATTGTGTTGATGGAATGACAAATGGTGACTGCAGTAAATAATTGTTTTTGTAACCACTTTTTTGCGTTTCGTGACATCCTTCTCCCTACGAAATAGAAGTCAAAATCGAATAAACTATCAGTAAAAAAGGTTTGTTTGAATTTTTAAACTTAACGTGACTAGGGTATAGTACCAAATAAAAATTCTAAATGATATTGGTGTAAATTACACTTTTATATTTCTTAAATGAAGAGAACTTTGTCTCTATTTTATCACTGCACATAAATTGCTAAGTTTCATCATCAGCCTTTTTAATGTTCCCATTGCTGGGACACAGGCCTCCTCTCTAGGAAGGGGAATGGGCTACAATCCACCACGCGGGCCCAGTGTGGATTGGTGGATGTCACATGTCTTCGAATTTTTGGCTCTATTACATACCGGTTTCATAAATTACTAAGTTTATGTAACCATATATATGTATTATTATACACAATACTATTTCCCTAAAGATCACCGACATGCTAATGTGAACCATAGTTAAATATTAAGACAGTCAGATAATGAAAAAACACAAATACTATTATATATATAACATCTACTATATAATATGTACATTGTCCCTTGCGGTTTCACCTGTGTCGTTTGCTTCCACGTGTAGTGTGTTGTTAATGTCACAAGTCTTCGGATTTTTTGGTTCTAGGACATGCCATTTTCCTCACACACATGATTATGTACAGTGTTTCTTTCAAGTACACAGCCCCCCCGGAATATCCTTACTGCCCCCCCGGGGCGTATAGAACTTAATCAAGAGCAATAGGTTGCCGATCACTTACTTGCGCCCGTCTGCACCAGATTTACGTATATTCGCGACGAATTTGTGTGGTTCAGCTTATAGTATCATTTAATCTTTAAAAAATTAATAATGATCGGAATTGATTTTAAATATGACTTTCTTTCGTTTATTTACTCTGCCCCCCCCCAAATCTCTTAACTGCCCCCCCGAAGGATTTAGCCTGAAAGAAACACTGATTATGTACCGTATGTTACTGGCAATCTGTCTAATTAGCCTAGGTATTGTATTCCACGTTTACGATTGTATTTACTATTATAAAATAGGTACGTAAGGCATCCAAGCAATATCCAAAACAATACTATTATATTATCGACATTTTAGGGCACCCTGACACAGAAACTTTTTTTATTACCAATCTAAAATATGAGCCTTACTTTAAACTCCGCAAACAAATATAGGAGGTTATAATAAATATATTTTTTTTTATTATTGATTATAGGTTCGCGCTTGATCTCACCTGATGGAAAGCGACGATGCGGTCGACGATGGTGCGCGCTTACCTAGAAGTAACCTATTCACTCTTGACTTAAAGATACCCTTTTATATACCTAATATTAACTACATGTTTTAGATATTCTATTCATTGCCTAGGTTATAATTATTATCGAATACCGGATTATACAAATTGTCGGTAATAATTAATCCATCATAAACCATCGCCGGTTATTCCATCCAAGGAATATTTCAAGAGTTCAACATTTTTAAACAAACCAAAAAAAAAATCGTTTCGCTTTATGATATTACTGTATAGTGTTTGTATCTCGTGTATTGCCTTCACAAAGTGTACAAAAAGCCACATTCAAGTCCACGGTCCTTTGATCAGACCGGTTTACTCGCGATCGCCGCACTTTCAAGTGCTCTAATTTCGGTTAACCAGTACTCGTACCGTTGCCGTATAAAAACTTTAATATTCATTACTCATACTCTGAGAGTAGGTGTAGTTGCCTGCGGAGCGTATTAAAAGTAGTACTTTTCCTCCTAGGGAGTTTTACTTTCAACTTACAGCTGTCTAAATATTAAAAAAAAAAACTAGTTCTATTTTGACATTTCTATCGAACCGTGACCCAAACTTCTATACTGCCAGTAGGCAATTGAAATAACATAAAGATAGAATTAATTTAAGAATACTTTTTATTAACGACTTTATTTATTTTACTTTCAACTGTTTTTAAAACTAATATAATAAAATCCATCATCGGACCACCAGACGTACGGCATTGCGCCACCGGTACATGGTGGATATCCCACATATACGTACAAAACGTTTTGGGAACACATTCATTATGCGTACAGCCAAGGAGTGGAATTCCTTACCGGAGTCGGTGTTTCCTGATAGCTACAATCCGGGTATCTTTAAGTCAAGAGTGAATAGGTTACTTCTAGGTAAGCGCGTTCCATCGTCGACTGCATCGTCGCTTTCCATCAGGTGAGATAGTGGTCAAGCACGAACCTATAATGAATAAAAAAAAAAAAAAAAAAAATTGGGAATAATATTGATTTGACCCATTTTTACACTAATAAAATGAAAAATATTGGCTGAATAGCCGGCCGAAATTTATTGTAGTCTACTAATCATCATACGTCGTCAAAAGAGTGTGAATTCATCCAAGTAGAGTAGAGCAATAAGGGCGTATCACACTTAAACGACCTTATTCTAAAATGTGATGTAAAATAGTTCTGGGACTACGAGTACTACAAGGCTTAATTAGCATTAGCCTTTCGACTACCGTAATTACAGACACAATTAAAGAATAGGTGCGCAAACGCCAGCGTTCGCCGGGGGCTCAAAAGTATAAACCTAATAATGCTTTGGAATATTTATAAACTATTAAATTACATTAATAAATTAGGTAAAAATTTTGTAAATTATGAACAATACCATAGTTAAATTGATAAAATTAAAAAGATCAAAAAAATATATTAAAGAAGCTGTCTCTGTCTAAGCAGCTACACAGCATTGAACACTTCAGACACTACTTATATCATTTTTACAGCGCGGTTTGAATATTCACTTAGATTGTTTTTAATTGGTATTAAATCTAGTAATACTTTAGGAAATATATTTAGATCTCGTTTAACCTTTCGAATACCGCAATTAGAGACATAAGAGAAAGACAATTGGCTCAAGAATTTAAATGGTATCAAACTCAGTAATGTTCCCGGAACTATTTTAAATCGCGTTTTGGAATAAGGCGGATCTTGACTAATTCCGCACCTGTCTCTTTCAGTTTCTCTTTGTGTTCCAGGATCAAGGCTGCATTTTTAAAAAATCCCTGTGACTTTAGCGGGCATCGAGCTATACAAGACCAAGGTTTTGTTATGTCCTAACCGGACGGCCGGAAAGCGAGATGCCTATTGTTTATTTGAGCTGCCTTTTCCTTTGCCCTTTCCAAACGTCACTAGAGTGTCCGGTGCAAATAATTATATGATTAAACTAGCTTTTAAATATAGCCTATGTCACTCAGGAGTAAAGCAGCTTTCTATTGTTGCTAAAATTTTTCCAATCGGACCAGTAGTTCCAGAGAAGTAGTTCCTACAAACAAAAAAACAAACTTTCCTTCTTTATTATATTAGTGTAGATGAACTTACTATAAGTGAAGTTCTATCATAATACTTACATCTTCTCCGAAACAGATTTACGAGTAGTAGCGCAGTAGCGCGATAAGTAACCAGTCCCGTCACAATATACATATAAGCGTTTACAGAGGAAGACGGTCTTAAACTAAAACAATACGGTATTTAGTCTTAGGTGCTGTGGAATTAACTGTTTCTCTGCCTCTCGATTTCTAGATATAAGTATCGACACGTTAGTTTATTATGTCTTTTTATCAGAGGCTGCGATTTTTTTTTTGTGTCTGCTTACATCTGTTAGATGTTATCATCATCATCAACCTTTTTAAAGTTCCCGCTGCTGGGACACTGGCCTCCTTTCTAGGAGAGAGCCATAATCCAACACGCTGACCTATTGCGGATTGGTGGATGTCACATGGTTTCGAATTTTTGGTTCTAGGACATGCTGTTCTATGTTATGTACAACAAAAATTGAATCCTACCAAAAACATGAAATGTAAAAAATTTCCAATTCTCTCTACGCAATTCTTCCACCGTAAAAAGTTTTAAGATAACATAGAAGCCAAGTCCTGTTCAACTTGATTTGCAATAAATAAATCTAATATTTTGTGACTATATCAATAGTTTTATTTACATTATAATAATAGTGACTCGGCCATGAGCACAATAAAATGCAAATATTTTTATATTTATGTTTTTAAACCTAAACTCCTAGCTTTGTCTACATCGATGATATGGGGGGGGGGGTGAAATAGACGCGAAACGCTTCGAGAAAAGGATGGTACGGCCGTGCCCGCTTTGTTCGAGACTTGACGGGGCACTGCCGTGGCCCCAGATTTAATTTTGTTCTGAATCACATGCCGTTTTGCGACTCCTTGAAACCGAAACGTCTCATTCACCCTGCCTAACTTTTGTACCTATATACTGCAAATAAATGCCCTTGATATGAATCAATGGCACTTGATATTTTTATTTAGATATTAGTTTTTTCTTTTATTACACACAGAAAAAACTAATATCTAAATAAAAATATCAAGTTATAAAGAAAAAAATTAGGCCAGATGAATGAGACACCTTCTCAGTTTTGAAATAATCACCTCATCAAACTTCGGGGTCTTTTTAATGGATTATGGCCCATTAATTTTACAATTTTAAATTGATGATGTTAGTGCAGTTTTGACGTAGGTATCTACTACCGCAGTTTAAAAAAAAAATTTAGACGACATAACGCCAATGAAGCGCCGCAGATTAACTTTTCAGTATTTTGGCAAATATTTTTCTATAAGTCGATGTTCTAATATACTTTCAGGTGATGTCGCTGTCACTTCCACCAAGCAATGAGTTTAATGACAGATTTTACATTGAGGCGATTGAATGTATTGAGTATTCTTATCATTGTTCCACCAATAAACTTCAAATAGCAGTCTGTCAAGTGTCACCGCTCTGATTATTACCTATTTGTATGTCAAACGCATATCGCTGTACTTTCTAGGTACGGTCTATGAACCGTAATGTGAATTAGGGCGGGTGTTGACCAAATTTCCTTTCTATTAAATTTATAGGTACCACAATGTATCACTATCCTTGTGTGATTGATTAAAACGCATGTTGTCATTGTCTTATTGTTGTGTTTTTATGGACAGGGCACATTGCTCGTAGATCAGATGGTTGTTGGTGCCGAAAGATTCTGGAGAGGTGAGAAGATTCTTGGAATTCCTCCTGCAAGGTGGACCTGACCATGTAGATGACCTGGGCTTGCGCACGGCGAGCAATGGGTAGCTCGCCTTCCGGTTGTCTGGCAATAGTCCTGATCAAGCCCAAGTCGTTAACGGCGCGGTCTGTTTGCGCTAGTCTCAAGGAGTTGTCAGCAAAGCCATACGGACTCTGCGAAAGGGTCGAAGCCTACTGGGTCCCAGGGTCTCTTTTTGAAAGGAAGGCTTGGCCGCAGTGCGAAGAGCAAAGAAAGAACGCGGGGGGGTGTTTAGTCCGTAAGAGTCTGACACTGTTTGAAAAAAAAAAATTGTGCTCACAGCTAAGGAGTACAATTATTCCTTGCCGGAGACTGTATTTTTGATAATTACGAACAAGGAGTCGTTTTGGTTCAGCGAAAAGTAGCGAGTTTTGATTTCCTTGAGGCCTCTTGTCCACGACACGTTTTCTTAACCGTACGGCGTGTTAGCCGTACGGTTAACAAAACGTGCAAGCTTGTACATGGCACGGCGAAGCTACCGGTCGAGACAACGGCCAGGTGCCGCTCAGTTCACATTTTTCTGCAGCCAAGTTACGACGTTTTCGACATGAACCCTTCTAAAAAAAAGATTATTGTTGCGTATTATGTATATAGAAAACTTAAAAAAAAAGAGAAAAGAAGAAGGTTTTGGATACATCCAATTTTAGAAAAACGTGAAGAATTTGGCGCTTTTCATACACTGGTCAAGAATCAACTGAGGGAAGATGAAGACAAGTTTTTCAATTATTTTAGAATGCAGAAAACGACATTCGATAAATTGCTCCAAATTTTATCCCAGAAACTAAAGCACCAAGATACCAATATGCGACAAAGTATTTCCGCCGCAGAAAGATTGGCTGTAACTTTGAGGTTAGTACAAAATTAAATTACTTACATACTTTTGTTTAATTTTATTTATTTCTACTAATCATTTATCACAAAGAAAATTGTACTGTTGATAAATTACTTACTAATCAACAATTAATTATACACGTAGAAACAACAAACAAGGATAAATATACTAATGAAATTCAGAACTGAAATCGAATTCTTCTTCAGCACTAGCTTGAGAATTTGCAGAGGTACTTCCTGCATTTTCACTGTACACAGATAGTTGCGATTCTGGTCGGTTGGGGATTGACTCCAAACCAGAACTATGTCCAAAATCATATTCCTGACGATTATTCCCAAAGCCTGATCTAGCAGCTGTAGAATACCCATACATTGATAACTGCGAATTCGCTGATGCTGTGCCACTTTGATAGCCACTATCCCATTGGTTTCTAGGTGTAGGTATATATCGGTTATGCTCTCTCTGTTGGATGCTTTTAATTATTGATATGACTTTAAACTGAAAGTCTATCATATTTTCATCACTAAACTTGTCAACAGTATCAGAAATTCCCCTAAAAAAGTTCATACTACGGCTTCTTTCCTCCTGCGCTGTTGAATCCATATACTTCATAAACTTAATGTCAACTTCGCTGAGTTGATTTTTATTTTTTTTATTTTTTGTAGCCTTCCGAACCTCACTCGTTTCACAGTCCCCTGAGCTTGATTGAAGGCTTGAATCATTTACATGTTCAATCATACTAGAATCAGTCTTGCGATGCTCGACAATTTTTTTTAAGAATAGCATTTCATCATAAAAATTGTATTTTCTTATTTTTTTCGCTCCAGATCCAGATTTACATTCATTCATTTTTTTATTACATTTTATCCAATTATCTTTCATATTGGTCCATTTCTTCATCACCTGTTGCCCTAAAAATAAAATTGATATTATTTTTTGTTATTTCAGGTACCTAGCAACCGGAGACACATTTACAGATCTACATTATACCTATAGAATTGGAATAAAAACTATAAGTTGCATTGTACGTGAAGTTTGCTACTTCATTTGGTCAGAACTGTGCAAAGAATATATGAAAATGCCGACTAAAGAAGACTGGCTTCAAATTGCAAACAAATTTCAAAAATCTTCCGATTTCCCGCTGTGCTTAGGAGCGGTTGATGGTAAACACATCAGAGTCATTAAGCCTATGGACAGTGGTTCGATGTTTTTAAATTACAAGCATTACTTCTCAATAGTTTTAATGGCGGTAGTAGACAGCGATTACAATTTCATATTTGTTGATATTGGTGCCTACGGAAAGGAATGTGATTCCAGTGTTTTTAAAGAAACCACATTTTGGAAAAAATTAACAAACAACACATTAAATCTACCCGATGCATCACGCTTGCCTGGAACTGACTACAAATTTCCGTTTGTGTTTGTTGGAGACGAAGCCTTTGCTTTGCACTATCACTTACTTCGTCCATTCGGAGGCCATCAACTTAATCAAATAAAACGAACGTTTAATTATAGACTCACAAGAGCACGAAGGTTTGTTGAATGTGCTTTTGGAATTTTAGCCAACAAATGGCGTATTTTTCACCGGCCAATGAATGTGTCAATAGATTTGGCTGTAGATATTGTGAAAACTTGTTGCATTTTGCAAAATTTTATACATAAAGAAGAAAACTTTCATTTTGATAATGAAATCGAGTCCACTTTTGAATTAGAATCGGAACTAACACAGCTACCTATCACGAATGCAGTCCGCGGAAATTTAGTGGCTAACGATGTTCGCAACAGATTTGCACAATATTTTATGTCTAACGAAGGTAGCCTCTCTTATCAAAATAACTATGCTTAAATATTTTTTTGTAAGGAAATAAATTACATATCTGTAACTTACCAAAATTGTTTTTTTCTTCACCACTTAAATCTTCAAATAGGGGATTTAAGTTTGTAAAGATTTCTTTCCAAGAATCGTACTTAAGCCGCTTATTTTTATAATCGTCAATAGTCTTATCCCAAATTACAGGTCTTTCATGAACTAGTGTAATTAGTAATTCTTGATTTATGTTCATTTTAATCGTAATACAAAATGAGCGTATTTATTCCGTCACGAAAACGTTAAAACGTCCGGCACCGTCGACACGCTCGCATAGACTGCAATACAACACTGATCAAAATGGCGCCGTGTGTAGACGCGGCGTGCCGAGGGGGACGCACGGCGAACACGGCGGCGGCGCCGGAACGTAAAGCCGCCGTGTATGTCAACAAGCTTCTACAGTGGCCCATACAACACTGACAGCCGTGCCTACACACGGTGAATTTACCGCAGATTTTTACGGCGAAAAAACGTGTGTGTACAAGAGGCCTGAGAGTGTCGAAATAAACGTTTTTTTACCACATACATACTAGCACTTTCACACTAAGAATATATATATTGAATAGATAATAAAGTCCCTGACCAGACAGGTGTTGTATCTGGTCTTCTTAGCCATCATACCAGGGTCGGACCTTCTTTTTAGAAACCGGACCGGGGTCCCAGTTGGCTTCGGCCCTGCAATTAGGCCTCTCCATTCGCTGACAACTCCGTGAGGCGCGCGTGAACAGAGCGTGCCGTCTACGTGGGATACGCACCGATTTATTACGCTTATGAATTTTTTAATTGCCACATTTTCTTCTTATTACATTGTAATCACTCCTCGACTCACATGTAATAGGCATATATATTCATGTCTAGACATAATTGATCACTTGCTACACGCACATGGCAAAATCACCTCTTTTCAACGCAAATTTTAGTAAATTATCTCTATCGTGAATGCAGTTACTTGTAATACATCGTCATTGTTTTTAGACGCTTACGTTAATGTCAGAATCAACTGTTACGTCAATTATGTCTTGAGCATAACATCTCTAACGGCACGTAAAAACTCATATCGTCAAGCCGCTTGTAAACGGAGATGCAACGCGATAAAGTACATTGCCATATGTACTGCTATAAACTGCGAACGTCCAACGCGTTTAGGGTTGCCAGGCTATAAAATGCAAAGGCAGGACTGCGCACTATATAAGGCCGGACATTTTGCCCGAAAAGCCGGACATGTTTTTTTTATTGCCAAACATAATGTTTTCACAGCTGGGCTATTGAAAAAAATATTTGTACGTGATGTAAATTGAGAATGAGATCGAAGATGGAGTGTGCGATGCGCGGGCCGGTAGACGTTTGCTCTCCGCTCGCCCTTGTCCGCTCGGGTCGGGCGCTCGTCCGCCCATCATCGTACGAATCGCCACTCAGACAAAAAGCCTGACAAAAGCCGGACAGGCCGAACACGTACATGTTTAGACGGACGCGACCGCAAAAAGCTAAACATGTCCGGCTAAAGCCGGACATCTGGCAAGCCTAAACGCGTTACCAATCGCGCCACGTAAACAAGCACTAAGTCGCACTTATTAACATTGAACCTTGTTTCCGAATGAATTAAGGATATACCATCGGAAATTTCTAAAAAAACCTTGGTGCTGACCTTGTACTGCTCAGAGTCCTTGATTTCAAAGAGCAACTGAAGTAACACAGGTTTGTTTTAATCAGTGAAGTGAAAAATGGACACACTCTCTTTTGCTTCACTCGGAGTGAGAATGATTATTTATATATTTACAAATACGAGTAATTCTCTGATGATATTTGATGTCAGTTTGGTCCAATAGTAGGCGTTGAGATATGACATCGCTCTTATTTGAAAATAAAATAAGTGCCATTGTTAACTTTGTTTATTAAACCTTATTGTTTACAAAATTAGTTTATTTTTTCAGCAAATATTTTGAATAGTTTTAATAATGAGAATTAAATTTCGAATGTAGTATTTTTTTTTGTTTTTGAAGCTATTTTGAGCTTTAAAGATAAGCTATTTTGAGCCACTTATGCGTTATGATTTTGTTCTTAATCCTTGATCTAGTAGATTGATGGTCGAAGTTTGAGATGGTTTAATTTGAATGAAATATTCTTTTTTTTTATGAATAATGTTACGGAGCGCAGAGTCCTTCGAAGACCAGTCGGAATCACACAATCCGGTCGCCGCCGCCCGTAATAACAAAGACTCTTCAAGTAGCTACGCTCGATGTGTCTTATGTTAATTTTATTCCGAATTATATAATCTTCATAAACCAACGTTGTTATTTCTACACACCAACTAAGCGGCAAATACTTTATGTAAAGCCAAAGTTCACGCAAAATACCTGATTTTCAGAGATCTTTACTGTATTAGTCTTACACAAGTTTCTGTTTTGATTTCAAAGATTTGTTGTGTATTGTATGAAAATGTACGTTCTTAAATGACCATGTATTGAGACTAATAATACCAAAATGTGTTCTTGGGCTACAGAAGAAATAAACCATGTCGTGTTTTCGTACGATTCATAGCATAATTGCTATAATATAAATATTAATGACTAGCTTTTTCCAGCGGCTTCGCCCGCGTACATAAAATATAACCTATGTCACTCAGGAGTAAAGCAGCTTTCTATTGTTGCTAAAATTTTTCCAATCGGACCAGTAGTTCCAGAGATTACCCCCTACAAACAAAAAAACATAAAAACAAAAAAACAAACTTTACCTCTTTATTATATTATTAGTGTAGATATATATTATATCATTGCATAGTATAAAATAGAGTTATTGTCTGACCCTATGTATGCTTAGATTTTTAAAACTACGCAACGGATTTTGATGCGGTTTTTGTTAATAAATAGAGTGATTGAAAAGGAAGATTTATTTGTATAAGGGTTTTGAAGGTTTATGTGTGTATGTTTACATGCATAATATATTTTATCACATTGCACCCGTACGAAGCTGGAGTGGGTCGCTAGTATATATTATATATTATTGATATAGTATTTTTTCATACTTCATTCAACACAAAAGTGTAAAAGCCGATTATTATGGAGGTCGTTCTAAATGTAACAATTTAATATAGTGCAATGGATTCGGTTTTTTTTCATGTAAAGAGGAGAGATGAAACGCATGTTACGAAAAGAGTTTTGAGTTTACACGTAGATGGATGGAGAGGAAGAGGGAGGCCGAAGAAGAGATGTATGGATTGTGTGAGAAGTGATATGAAAGAAAAGGGAGTTAGTGATAGTGTGACGGGTGACAGGACAGAGTGGAAGAAAAAAACATGTTGCGCCAAACCCAAGTAATATGGGATAAGGGTAGGATGATGATGATATAAACTAGTGCTTGACTGTGATCCCCCCAGCAGGTAGGCATTAATACAATCGTTGCTGGTGAGTCGCACTAGTTTATTATGAGCTTATTCACCGTAACCTTGAAGTCGCCCAAACTATGATGGTATTTATAGAATGCGTGGCTTCCTGTTCATATTCGTGGTATGTATATCAGCCACCCTACCCAAGTTACAATCGTTTCATGACGAGTCTCTTTCTACAATCGAAACGCCTCAGAGTAAGTATTAATTATTTCGTGAAACTGCTGGATGTAGCGATTAGACCCATGTCTAATCGCGATAGATCGCGAGCTACCCATGTAGCTCGCGATCTTACTATATTAATATTATAAATGCAAAAGTTACAATGTTTGGATGTTTGTTACTCAATCACGCCAAAATGGCTGGACGGATCTGGATGAAATTTGGCACAGGCCTAGGATATACTCCGGAATAGGACTTTTTATCCCAGAAACCCCAACCCCAACCCCTATACCACGCGGGCAAAAGCTAGTTATTTCATAAAACTGCAAGATGTAGCGATTAGACATGGGTAGCTCGCGAGTGAGAGATAAAATTGAACTAGCTCTTTAATTACAATCTAGCCTCAGTCGCTCAGTCGTTCACAGAATAGCTCACTAGTTCATTTAACTCAATGGCTCTTTGACTGAATTGACAGCCCTAAGCCTGTTCAAGAATGAAGGAAAATCATTGGCTTTCATAATTTTATGTATTTGTAATAAGAACAAAACAACCCAATGAATCTAATTTTATCAATAGCTCGCAACTGTTTGTGTCACCGTGTTGTTTTTTAGCTGTAAGTTTTCCTAATATTGATAAAATAAAATAAACTAAGTTAAATTAACGAAAAAACTTCAAAGATTTTAAAGGGCCATTGAGCTATTTGTCTCGTTTGACTTGCGTAAAGTAGCGCGGCTCAGTTTTATCAGTAGCTCGCAAGTAAATCAATTGAGCTCAAGAGTTAAAAGAGGTATAGAGAGCTAAAGAGCTAAAAGAGCGATACAGCTCTTTTGATCAAAAGAGTTGTATCTCTCTTTTCTTTTTAGTAACCTACATTTCGCATGTCTAGTAGCGATGATCATTGTAGAGATGATTATTGTTCAGATGATTAATTATTTCTTGTTTCGGTGTTCCTTCTCAGGGTAGTCAGCTAGAAAACACCGCACTCATCTAACATAAAAAAATGATGTGTGAAAGTGTTTTTTAAACCTACTTACAAAATAAAGATCATTTATTAAATTTCAATCTGTCATTTTAAATAATGTGAAATTCGCTAATCCCATTCCTATAGGTTTAATTAGTTGTTTACTAGTGTTAGCGATTGTATATTATCAACTTGGCTAGAGGAGCTGAATAGTGAACATACGTATACCCTAGCAGCTTAATCAAACCGGTTTCATTGATGTTCATTTTGAACTCGAACATTCCACTCACGTCCAATATCGTGATCCTGTCGGCAAATACGGATATCTTGTACAATAGATCCGTAAATTTGCCAAATTTTGGGGCATTACAATAGAATAAGCTTTACTATAACAACAAAATTGAGCAGTGGTGGCCGAGTGGATGGTATCGGCCCCGACTCACGAGATATAGGTCGCGAGTTCAAACCACGCCAGGCGCATTACTTTGTGCAATTTATTTCATCACCACTGCTCTCAAAACGGTGAAGGAAAACATTGTGAGGTAACCGGCATGTCCTAGAACCAAAAATTCGAAGACATGTGACATCCATAAATCCGCACTGGGCCCGCGTGGTGGATCATGGCCCATTCCCTATCCTAGAGAGGAGGCCTGTGTCCCAGCAGTGGGAACATTAAAAATATTGATGATGATGATAACAACAAAAAATGTAGAACCAAAATGGTCGCCGTTACGATGTTGCTATAATTACATGCAGCCCCCCACTTCGATAGAGACCCAAAAATCGGTTGCTACATATTCAAGGTCGATTGTCCTTTCGGGTCAACTAATATACCGTGTATTGTATAACTTATGTACCAATTTAAATCTATAGGTACAATAGAAAAAAAAAGAAAATAAGAAAGAAAAATAGAAAGAAAGAATAAAGAAAGAAAATACATCAATAGGCTTCGACCCTGCTGGGTCTTCAGCCGAGCCCAAGTCGTTGATGGCGCGTACTGTTCCCGCGCCCCTCAAGGGCGGGATTTGTTATTAGATGATCCCATCATAAAAAAACCAAATGCCAAACCAAGTCAAGATCGACAACCATCTGTCCAAGGGTCTAATGGAAACTATCCATGAACAGCTTTCTAGTTGGCATGTATTGGAATATGCCAATATTATATTATATCATCATCATCAACCTTTATAATGTTCCCTCTCCTAGAGAGGAGGCCTGTGTGGCCTCCTCTCTAGGAGAGGGAATAGGCCATAATCCACCACACGGTTTGGTGAATGTCACATGTTTTCGTATATAATGTGATATCCTCAAGTTAAATTTTTCTTCATATACATATAAAGTCTGTTATAAGAAAACCCGATTGTGGGTTAAGCTCGCCTGAGTACCTTTACTGTCCTGTATTTTGTAATGTAACTGTTTTTGTTGTATTTCTGTGTACGAATATAAAATGTTAAATCGTATAATTAAAAGCCTGAATATTCATAATTTGATCTTATTTCAATCACAAAAACAAATATACAATATTTGTATATCATAAAAATGATATTTGCAATTAAAATAGGTATTTGTAAATAAATAGTAAAATAGAGCATTTGCAAGTAAAATTTTCATTATTATTTATTGTCTATTTTGTTAAGTTTTTGCTGCTAAAAATTTTAATCGTTTACACACTATATTGAGACGTAGAATTTACTGTTTGATTGATTAAAATCTCTAAGCTTGCACTGTTAAATAATTGATTATCAAAATATTCAGTAGAGGATTTGAAATTAGAAACAGCTTTACAGCTTTAAAATTAAAAACAACAACTCCTTAACAATTGTTAAGCAGTTGTTATTTGTTTTTATTAACAACAGTCTGTTTAAGTACAAATAATAAATTAAAAAAAAATGCTTACCTTCACTTAAACTCGTGTTGTCATCCAATTCAAAAGACAGCATCCTTCCCGTGCTATTATTATCCTTAGGTATGTTCACGTAAACACCATCATACAGTTCCATTCTTTCATCCTCCACGTTTTCTTGTGTTGGTACATTGTGCGCAGTGGCAGCACAGATTGCAAGGAGCACAAAAAGGCACAGAAACCGCGACGTTTGCGATGCGTCCATTCTGCCGGTCGTTTGGGCAGTGCACCTGCGTTTGCGATCCCCACTACGCCTCCTACCGTACCCCTAAACTGATTTAACTAAAGCGCGACCACGTTTTCCACGATCGCACTCTCGATATTTCAATTTCACTTGTTATTTGTTTGTGCAACGTAATTTTATACACAATTTGCAATTAGGCAGGGAAAGTTTCAGTAGTGTTATTTTACTGTTTCATTAATTCATAGATATTTGTTATTCATAGATATTAATTCATAGATATTTGATAATTGTTCCGTATGGTGCCGGACGTAAAGAATACCACCATCCCATTTCTTCCCGTGGGTGTCGTAAGAGGCGACTAAGGGACATTTTTTTTTTTTTTAAGGCCGTGCGTACTGATAAGCACTTTAGGTCACCGCGTGGGGTCGGTTAAACTACCAACAATAGCATTCCCAAGGAGGGTTAGCGTCAGGCAGGCGGCCGGCTGTAAAATAGTAGCCAAACCACCTAGCAATATGACAAGTATGTATGGAATGCGTGATAGTGTTAGGGCGTACCCCGCAGGCGACGCGCAGGGGCAGCACCCGGCTCCTGTGGGAAATGGACCAGGGTTGTTGCACCATCCCGGGCGGGTGCAACGTAAGAAGTTAGCCCGGGAAATGAGATTGAGGTATGCAAGTTGGAATGTAGGGACTATGACTGGAAGGGCCAGAGAGTTAGCGGATGTATTAAAAAGAAGACGAATAAACGTAGCGTGCTTACAAGAGACTAAATGGAGAGGAACAAAAGCGAGAGAAATTGGTGAAGGATACAAGTTCTACTACTGTGGAAGTGATGGCAAAAGAAATGGTGTAGGAGTAGTGTTAGATAGCAAATTGAAAGAAAGCGTGATGGAAGTACATAGGATGAATGATAGAATTATAGTTGTGAAAGTTATGTTAGAGAATGTTATGTTGAATATAGTTAGTGTGTATGCTCCACAAGTAGGATGTAATGAAACGGTGAAAGAGAAGTTTTGGGAGGATTTTGATACGGCCTTAATGAACATCCCTGTACATGAAGAGTTAATAGTGGGAGGTGATTTTAATGGACATGTGGGAAGAATGAGAGGTATGTACGAAAGAGTACATGGCGGATGGGGTTTCGGAAATCCAAACAATGAAGGAGAGTCACTGTTGCAATCCGCTACTGCATTTGACCTAGCAGTAGCCAATACGTGGTTTCAGAAAAAAGATGAACACCTGGCCACGTATAAAAGTGGTAATCATAAGACACAAATAGATTACTTTCTAGTTCGGCGCAACAACTTAAAGTATGTAATGGATTGCAAAGTGCTGCCAGGAGAAGACCTAGTGTCGCAACACAGACTCCTGGTTATGACATCAGTGGTTCAAATTCATTGTAGGAAAAACAAAGAGCGCCCGCCCCCTAGAATAAAATGGCACAGGTTAGAGAGGAATGACTGCGCGAAGAAGTTCAGAGAGCGAGTGGTGGACAGAATGATAGAGATGGGAGACATGAATGATCGAAGTATAAATGAAAGCTGGAATGAGATGGCTGGGTGTATAATGCAAGCAGCGAAAGATATTTTGGGAGAGACGAGAGGAAAGGGCACAATAGACAGAGATACATGGTGGTGGTCGACAGAAGTTCAGAATGTATTGAAAGAAAAGAAGAAAAAATTCAAGGAATGGCAGTGTGTACAAACAGATAATGTTAGTTTGAAAGCTGAAAGAAAGAGTGAGTATGATGCTTTAAAGAAAAAAGCCAAGAGAGCCGTGGCAATAGCAAAAGCAAAAGCCCAGGACAAACTGTATGATACATTAGACAGTCCTGCAGGCCAGAAAGAGCTGTACCGGCTCTCTAGAATGAGAGAAAGAAAGGCGAGGGATGTTTGCCAGGTAAGATGTGTAAGAGATGAAAGGGGAATGGTTCTATCTGATGATGAAAAAATCAAAGAAAGGTGGAAGGAATATTTTGAAAGACTTATGAATGAAGAAAATAATTGGAGTGGGGTTTTAGAGAATAAACCAGTGAATGTGGGGTTAGCGAGAATGGTTAGTATGGAGGAAGTCAGGGAAGCAGTGAATGGAATGAAAAATGGTAAAGCCATTGGCCCGGATGGAATACCAGTTGAGGTGTGGAAGTTATTGAGAGTGGATGGATGGGTGTGGTTAGCTTTATTCTTCAATAAGCTGTTGCAGGAAGAAGCCATACCTGATGAATGGTGCAACAGTTCCTTGGTGCCCATCTTTAAAAACAAAGGTGATGTGCTTGAGTGCAACAATTATAGAGGAATAAAGCTAATGTCGCATACCATGAAAGTATGGGAGAAAGTTATTGAACGGCGGCTGAGAGAAGAGAGTGAAATTTCACAGAACCAATTCGGTTTTATGCCTGGTCGTGGTACAACGGATGCCATATTTGCTATACGCCAGTTGTGCGAAAAATACAGAGGTGCACATAAAAACTTGCACATGGTATTCGTTGACCTCGAAAAGGCATACGACCGGGTACCTCGTGAGGTTCTGTGGTGGGCCCTTAAGGAGAAAGGTGTGCCTGGGAAGTATGTGCAGTTGATCCGAGCGATGTATAGTCGCTGCAGTACACAAGTCCGGTCTGCAGCGGGCACCACTAACAACTTCAATGTGGCTGTCGGTTTACACCAAGGGTCGGCTCTTAGCCCTTACCTCTTCCTGATAATAATGGACGCTCTGACGTCGGACATTCAGGAAGAGGCTCCCTGGTGTATGCTGTTTGCCGATGATATTGTGCTGGTTGCCGAGAGTGCCCCAGAGGTCCAGAGCAGATTGGAGGTGTGGTGGCAAAGACTGGAGAGTGTTGGCCTAAAATTGAGCAGAACTAAAACCGAGTACCTGTTCTGCGATTTTGGCGGTCTCTCTAGTCCTGTGCCCATAACTCTCGCTGGAACGCCCATACCAATCTGTTCCGACTTTAGGTACCTTGGGTCGATTATCCAAGGGAATGGTGAGGTAGACCGAGACGTGGCACATCGGATCAACTCAGGATGGATGAAATGGCGACAGGTCACTGGAACAACTTGCGACCCACGGATGCCCCTCAAGTTGAAGGGTAAAATCTACAAGTCCGTGATAAGGCCTGTCCTACTTTATGGGTCAGAATGTTGGGCTATGAAAAAGACGGATGAAAAGAGATTGCATGTAGCAGAGATGAGAATGTTGAGATGGATGTGTGGTGTGACGAGAATGGATAAAGTGAGAAATGAGTATATTAGAGGAAGTTTGAAAGTGGCGCCAGTGACTGAAAAGTTGAAAGGGAACCGTCTGTCTTGGTACGGCCATGTAAAAAGGCGGGATGAAACGCATGTTACAAAAAAAGCCATGAGTATACATGTGGATGGATGGAGAGGGAGAGGGAGACCAAAGAAAATATGGATGGATTGTGTGAGAAGGGATATGAAAGAAAGAGGAGTTAGTGATAGCGAGACGGGTGACAGGACAGAATGGAAGAAAAAGACATATTGCGCCGACCCCAAATAAAACGGGACAAGGGCAGGAAGATGATGATTAATTCATAGATAAAACAGCTCGACCTTTAAGCACGATTTTGTGTACAAATACAATTATTTTACGCCTATATTTTAACAAATTAAAGACCATATCAAAACAGAATATTGTTTACCAAAACAGTTCAAGAACGACCGACAGACCGACTTAAACTTTGAAGACAGCTGTGATTTATATTCAAATCAAATAGATTATTAGGTTTAACAAATTTATTACTCATTAAGAACAATACACGTTTCATTTGAACTCTTGAGCTCCAAGCAAATGCTGGCGGTCGCACCTATGTTGTCTTTCTATTATGTCTCTAATTACGGTATTCGAAAAGTTAATAATGTTGAATAACAGATAATTATGATTATAATATACAACGATCGAGCAATTTATTTTTCATAAATTTAATCGTAAATGTGTTTTTTTTGTACATATCATTAATTAATTAAATAATTCTAACTTCGTGTACACCATTTCATTAATCGATTAATTTAAATATTAATGTCTCTTAAAAATTAAGTTGAAGTGAATATTCCTCACGTAAAATTTACAAATAAAAAGTGAGAGCGGAAAATCACGCTTGAAAATAAAATATAAAAAAAATTAACACAATAAGAGCAATGCCAAAGAAAGATCAACAAAAATAAAGCCGATTGTAAAGCTAGTGTGTGTGTGTGTTCGTTGGAACATGAGATTAATGTTTTTATACAGTAAAAACAATGACCGTTGTTCTTTTTGCGGATTATAGTGTGTGATATTTTTTTTTTATTTTGTGTTCAAAGTTATGTTTAAGTTGATCGGTGCGAGAGATCGCTGCCGCCGATCGGCCCCACGAGGACACTGCGATAACCATTTCCTGCCTAGCCTGTCGGATTTCGGGGAGTGTACCTCGGAATTGCATAAATTAATTCTGCCTAGCCCGTTCCATCATCGCACCAACAGACGTACGGCGTTGCGCCACCGGTACATGGAGGACACCCCACCTATTCGTACAAAACGTTTTGGGAACACATTCATTGAGCGTTCAGCTAAGGAGTAGAATGCCTTGCCGGAGGATGTGTTTCCTGATAGCTTTAACCCGGGAATCTTTAAGTTAAGAGTGAATAGGTTGCTTCTAGGTAAGCGCGATCCATCCTTGACCACATCGTCGCTTTCCATCAGGTGACAGCGGTCAAGATTGAACCTATTAACAAGAAAAAAGATTTATACTTAACATTTAGTTTATTTGCAATACGCACAAAGAGTTCATAAGTAATTAATTGTAACGAAGAGAATGATTAATTCTTGTTTATTCAAAGTTGCGTGGTTACTAATTCAATATTTAAAGTATCTCATAAATCAATCTTCGTTAATTTATTATAACGGTTATTTACGATATCTGCAGTTTAATCGTTTAATAGTCCGTTTTCAGGAAGCAACGAATAATGATCCTAATCGCAGAATTGATAGATAGATATAATTATTGTTTTTTGCACACCAAAAATAAAATTTTGTCAGTCACAATGGGCGGAAATGCGATTTTTTTATAAATAGCGTATTGTGTGTCCCACTGCTGGGCAAAGGCCTCCCATTTTTTCCTTCCAAACCTCTCTTTCTAGGGCAACCTCCGGCCAAGTTTGCCCCGCAAACATAATCAGATCGTCAGACCACCTTCACCGCTGGCCATCTCCTTCAGGTGTTCAGTGAGTGAAAATCTTTAGTCTACACTAATATAATAAAGAGGTAAAGTTTGTTTTTTTGTTTTTTTGTTTTTTTGTTTGTAGGGGGTAATCTCTGGAACTACTGGTCCGATTGGAAAAAAATTAGCAACAATAGAAAGCTGCTTTACTCCTGAGTGACATAGGCTATATTTTATATACGCGGGCGAAGCTGCGGGCAAAAGCTAGTTTTTAATATGATTAATTGATGCATTAATTCAAAATATCATGATGAATTGAGTTTGTTTTTAACTGATTTAAACCGTTTTGACTGCAATCTCTTCTGAAGGTAAACAGAATGATAAAGAGTGACAGTTTTTTTTCTAATTGACTGTTTTTGTGTCCTATTCAAGTTTTGCGACTAGGCTTGCTATGATTACGGGCAGCCTCCTACTTCAATTGAATCTCTCATCTCGTTTATCCAATCCCATGTCCAATTCAATTAATCGATCCAATTAGAAGATTTGATTATTCGAGATGGCGTTAGGTTTTCGTGGTGGCGTGCATTTGTTGTTAAGTGTTTCCTATAACCCACTGAGACGTGTTATTTATTTATTTATTCTTCATGCAAAACAAGGTACAAAGGCGGACTTAATACCCCAGGTATTCTCTACCAGTCAAACTAGAATTATTCGACATTGTACCTATAGTTACGGTGTTAAGTTTTTCGTGGAAGCGTGCAGTCGTTGTTAAGTGTTTCGGATTAGTAAACTTACGGAGATTTTTTTTTATTGTTGGTAAAAATCATCGAATGACAAATCCCGCTCTTGGGCGGAGCGGGAAACAGTGTCAGACTCTTACTGACTAAACAACCTACTCCGTTCCTTTCTTTCCTTAGCCCTTCAGTCCGGGTGTAACGCTTTCGCCTCAACTCTCGATGTGTTATTCGAAGTTACGTTTTTCCGAATTATGTAACACACTTATTAGGTATAATTAAACTAGCTGTGCCCGCGACTTCGTCCGCGTGGAATAGTTATTTTGGGCATCATATTTATTTTTGCAAACAACCTCCTCAGCTTTATAAATTAAAGCTGTTACCCACGACTTTGCCCGTGTCAATTTCTGTTATTATTATTTTTTCGACAATTTAATTTTTAAAAGAACATAATTATCTAAAAGTACTTCATAGAGCTACACCCCCCCCCCTTGGGCACGCCATAATCTCGGCAGTAACTCCCCTCTTTGAGGCGTGGTTGGATAGACATCACGGTGTCCTCACTTCCGCATGACGCAGGTTCTCACCGAGCATGGCAAGTTCAGGAGATTCCTGCGCCGGATTCTTGCGGAAGAGACGCCCGGGTGTCGCCACTGTGTGGCCAACCCGGAGGGCACTGTGGTGGTGTGCCCCGCTTGGGTAGAGCATCGCTGTGTCCTCGTGGGGGTGATCGGCGGCGGCGACCTCTCGCGCCAGGCCTTGGTTCAGGCCATGGTCCACAGCGAAGAAGAATGGCAAGCGGTCGCCTCCTTCTGCGAAGCAGTACCTAATGCTCGTAAAGGAGGAGGCCGACCGCATAAGGCAAGGACAACAGCGCCCTTGCCGTAGCCGTCGCCGCCGCGATCCCGCCGATATACGGCCACCGTAGACGCTGACTTGCGGACGGTGAGCAAATGGGTAGCTCGCCGTCCGGTTGTCTGGTAACAGTCCAGACCGAGACCAAGTCGTCGACGGCGTGCACTGCTTCCGCGCGCCGCAAGGTGTTATCAGCAATCTGTGGGGCCCTTCAGGGTCGAAGCCTCCTGCAGCCGAGGGTTGGTGCGAAAGCGTTATACCGGGGCTCTGGGAATAAGGCAAGGGAGGCACGGGGTAGGTTGTTTAGTCAGTAAGAGTCTGACACTGTTTCCCGCTCCGCCCAAGAGCGGGATTTGTCATTGGATGATTTTTATCTACCATAAAAAAACCCCTCCGCGCCGCCCGCAAGCAACCCCTCTCCTCGCCCGCCGGCCAGGCGCAGCGTCATATTTTGCATGCAGCGCGTGTGAATTTTATATCGGAGTTATTTTAAAATTGTAATATCATCTAAGATGTTCATTCAAAATAAGTGATGTTAAAGACAATTTTGTTCTCAATTGAGAACAAAATTGTCTTTTTGAGTATGTAATTACATACTCTTAATCAACAACACATTTATTTGGATATAAAGTTTAATATTATTATGTTGATACAACTCTAACAAATAATGCATTAATTTCGGCCAAATTTGATTCCCATAAAAACGGTTCTAGTGAGTTAATCTTAAAAGATAGATATATACTGTCGCGGACATTTTTTTAGATCATTTTAAGAGGAATAATTCTTTCATAGATATTTTTTTCGTATCTTGAACCGTTTACGCAGCGCACGCAACGGAAGCCCTCAAAGATGAATAATTTTCCCAGTTTTTTCCACATTTGCCGTTGTTTCTTCGCTTCTATTAGTCGCAGCGTGATGTTATATATCCTAAAGCCTTCCTCGATAAATGATCTATTCAACACAAAAAGATTTTTTTAAATCGAACCAGTAGTTCCTGAGATTAGCGCGTTCAAACAAACAAACAAACAAACTCTTCAGCTTTATAATATTAGTATAGATTAATACGATTAGATAATCCAAAATAGGCTGACGACAGTTACGGAATTATATAACAGAAGTAAACCAGTTTAGGTACAAGTAAATTTCCACCGGAAGAATCGATGGCAGGAAAGTGAAATTATAAGACTGGTCACTATTATAGTGACCGGAAATCAGTAACAGTTACTAATATACAAATATCTCGTGCTTTAAGGTTCAAGATTGCAGTCGATCGAAATGGATAAACCGATTTTATAATTTGATAAGCATAAAAGTAAATAGGCGATCGAGATATTAAAATGGAGAGGGCGCTTTTTTGAATCCCGAGCGAAGTGAGGGCTTCTAGAGAAGAAATTACTTTAGTACGATCATGAACGAAGCAACAGATCAAAGTACAAACGTCTAAGGTCCCAATTTTTTTTGTCTTTTAGACTTCGTAATTCAAATTGTGGCAGTAAATATGCCTCAATCCTGAAAAAGTGAATTTAATTCCTCAGCCATACAGCGAACGCCGGCGTTCGCGGGTACTATAGCGAACGCCGGCGTTCGCGGGTATTAACGGAAAGTTATTTATCTATAAAAACTTTTTTTTTACGTTCTTGGATAAATATCAAAACACCCTACAAAAAAAAAAATTCAAATATTGTACGTTAATAGTTTCCTTTATTACCCGCGAACGCCGGCGTTCGCTATAGTACCCGCGAGCGCCGGCGCTCGCTTGGGTGTAAACCGTGTGTGTACCTACCTATCAATTAACTTCTTTAGTTCATTTAACTGGTATACATATCATCATCACGTCAGCCGAACGAGGTATACATATATCTTGGAAAATATACACAAATTCCTATTTTGGTTACTTTAAAACTGTGCGTAATGTAGGAGGTTATCGTAAAGGTGGTATTAAGGCGCTACCCATACCGGGCACCGTAAAAACGTCCACTTTTTCGATGCAAAGTTAGCCATATTGCTACACAGTACAAACACCAAAAAAATACAGTGTATAGTTTAATATATAAGTAAAAGACTTATGCAAAAACATTTTCTAAAAATAATTCAGATTTTGAGAAAAAAAATCGCAAGAAAGTACACGAACACAATTTTTCGTCTCGAAATACTCAGTATTTTGAGTGATAACTATTATTTTATTTGTAACTATCAAAATGGAAATTTAACCAACTAAAGAGAAATGTAAAAATATTTTAACAAATCGTTGTACTTTCTTTTTTAATAATTAAAAACTATTTTTTTTAATATTTGAAAATCCTTCATATTAGCGGCCACGAAATTCAACTAAAATCAAACGCATAGCCATTTTCAACCTTATTTGTTCGCAGCGATGCACCACCCGGAAATACCTAAAGATTTGATGCTTACAGCGCCTTAAGACAGGAGCAGTGTCGAGGGTCTTAAAAGAGCTAAGGACGGGTGCGTAATTTTATTGTAATCAAAATGTCACAGTTTGGTAACAGGTGCTATTATATAGGTACCCAATTGTAGTACAATAAGAGCCACTTTCTGAGCAAGTTTATTGAAAAGAATGTTAGTTATTTCGAGTAGTGAAGTCGGCAACAGACAGTTTGTATCAAATTACAATAATATGAGAGAACTGTCTAGATGTGCAAATGGTAGCTAACGGTGGAAGTAGAGCACGTCGGCAGACCACTTACCTCACTGAAGCGAAGCAAATCCGAGCCAGTGTTGTTAGTTTTTTCTGATTCATTACATCTGTATTTAGTAGATTATAAAGACGTAACGGCAAGACGGGAAAACCAACTGTCTCTCCACATTTCGAGGTTCTTGGTCATCTCCTACTTGACTACTCAGCATCCTTACGTTGTTGAAACCTCTACAGTTCGGATTAAGCGTTTCGCTTCGTCGTTTATTCCGTCTTCCCATCCGATTATAATTTGGGTGTCATCTAGTCGAGAGTGAATAATGTGAACAGGCTCTTAATAAATTAGTGGGCCTCACCATCAACGATTGCAAACCCTGCTTACCATCTGGTTGCATAGCAGTCAAGCTTTAGTTTAACACAAATAAAACAAAGAGAGTAGGTAACAAAAAAAAATTGAAAATAAATACTATCTAGGTACAAAGGTAGCGTGCTCCATCGTCGACCACAACATCGCTTAGGTGAGATTATGGTCAAACGCGAGCCTTTCAGCATTTTAGGGCAAAAATTCCCACGACTCTATCAAGCACCCGCCCTGCTGAGCCCCTGCGGTGGATGACATCTCTTTGATGCACGTGTGAAACGCTACACGAGTTCGAAGACTCGGGTCGGGTTCGGTCCTTACCAGACAGCCCAAAACGGCTAGATCAAATGCTCCTCGTCCGCAAACCCGCGTCTACGGTGACCCAGAATTACCCTGGGCCTCCCTCTACGCCTCGAGCGGTTTCTGTAGTATCTACTTTAAACTTCACTTTCATATTTTAAGAATTAAATTTACTTTCTAGACCATTGTGAGTGCAGACAGGCCAAGGAAGCAAGTCCCTCCATTGATAGCCGCTTTACGAAGCGGATCCTACGACTGACTAAGCCTCAGTTGCGTAAAGTGACGGCCATGTTACAAAGGGCCATGGGATCTTTAACAAATATCTGTCCATCCTAAGAGTTACAGACAGCCCACTGTACAGAGCCTGTAAGGAGGAGGATGAGACAGCAGCTCATCTGATACAGAGCAAAGTACTTCGGAAACCCAGATAACGTCTGCGAAATGTTCAGTAACACTAAGGCTTTACTGGCTTTCCTCGAGGAGCGTGAATTAAATGACACATTTGTACCACCCGTACGCAAAATACGCGCTTTAGACGTGGAGTTGCGAATACCAGCCCGAAATACAATTCAATACCTTTCAGACACAATACGTTAAACATCATCATCTTCCTGCCCTTGTCCCGTTTTATTTGGGGTCGGCGCAATATGTCATTTTCTTCCGCAATATGTCTTTTTTTTCTTTAGCCCAACATTCTGATCCATACAGTAGGACAGGCCTTATCACGGACTTGTAGATTTTATCCTTCAACTTGAGGGGCATCCGTGGGTCGTAAGTTGTTCGCAAGACACACTGCGTTAAACAATTAAAAAAAAAGATTCAGACATGAATCAACTAGTCGCAAAAGTCTACTTTTTAGCCAAATTTTCCTGTAACTTGTCAGCTGATAACTCGTATATTTGAGCGTCGTAATCCTCTAGTTGGCTAAGTTAGTAGAGGCTCAATTCCAGTAGTATCTAAGCTTAGAATTGAGGTGCAAACATTTGAATAGAAAGCCTTAAGTAAACAACTCAGAACCAAGTTAATTAAGTGATTTAAAGTACCAGGCGTTCTTCAAAGGGTTCTAAGAGTTAAGTTGGGTTTCGGATTTGTTAGTACTAATTTAACTGTTAGTATTCACTGGATTTTAATTAACTCTAATAAAGTTTCTAGAATGAGAAAACTGGACACCGCTTGCACTGCAGCTGTTAGTTATAAAGTAAAATAAGTAAAGAGTATAAATTGTATATTTTTATTCGGAAAACATCGTGAGGAAACGTGCAAGTCTTAGAACCAAAAATTCGAAGACATGTGACATCCACCAATCAGCAGTGCGGATTGGTGGATTGCTTTAAAATTCAAGTCGTAAAATTCAAGGTTGGCTTATCCCGTTTTGTGATATAAGTCACTTTATTTGTCTAATTAAAAATGAAAGAAAAATAAAAAATAAACAATATTGATGGTATATGCATAAGGCACATTATTTAACCAAAAACATTGTAACAATTTTGGAAAATAATTAAAAAGCTCAGGATACTCAATCAAAGTTTGTCCAAGCATGAATCATTATTTTTTTGGCACTTGTTTAACTTTAGCATGAAGTTACGTGCTTTTGAAAGAAAGAAAGAAACTAGTTTGCGGTAAAGCGCAAACCTATAATCAATAAAAAAAATCGTTTCTTCGTACCTCACATATACAGGAGAAATAAAATATAAAAGCAATTTTATTATTCCGCATTTCTCAATCGTGCGGCAATTACGAGTATTTAACTATCATCTTGGGTGGTACGAGGGACAATTTTTTTTCAATTATTTCTGGTTTGAATGAACGATTTCAAAATCGCCATTTAAATAGTAAAATATACGTTATACGAGTAGGTAGTGATTTGAGTTACGCCTGTATCAGTGATATTAAATATTATTACATAGTATAAAACAAAGTTTGCTTTCCCTATGTATGCTTAGATCTTTAAAAGTACGCAACGGATTTTGATGCGATTTTTTTTTAATAAACAGAGTATGAATCACTCTGTTTATTAAAAAAAAAACCGCATCAAAGGAAGGTTTATGTGTATAATACATGCATAATTTGTGTAATTTATTTCATCACCACTGCTCTCAAAACGGTGAAGGAAAACATCGTGAGGAAACCGGCATGTCCTAGATCCAAAAATTCGAAGACATGTGACATCCACCAATCCGCACTGGGCCCGCGTGGTGGATTATGGCCCATTCCCTCTCCTAGAGAGAGGAGGCCTGTGTCCCTGCAGTGGGAACATTGAAAGGCTGATGATGATGATGATGATGACATGCATAATATATTCAATATCAGTACCCGTGTGAAGCTGGGGCGGGTCGCTAGTTAAATATAATTGTACAAAACAACTTTAGGGCCAATACTGTGTTTAGCGTCGACACGGTGTCGCGGAAAGCCGCGCCCTACGCCCGCCCTTTTACTATGCATTCAACTCTTGAGCCCCAAGCGAACGCCAGCGTTCGCACATCTATTGTCTTACTATAATGTCTCTAGTTACTGTACTTGAAAAGTTAAAATTACATTAAAATTTTCCATCGACACGACTGCATGCTCACTATTGTTGTTGAAGTAGCGACACTGCGCATATAATGATGATATAGTCTTAACAGCGTAAACTGTTTACGCTGTTAAGACTACAGCACAAGACACACTCACATAGTTGCGCAACGGGTGCTTGCGCGGACGCACACGCGTGCAGCCGCTTAACGCAGCGTTGACCCTTATTCTTCGAAAGATATAATAGAAAATGAATTTAATATACTTCAAATAATATACTTTGTAATAAGAATTGTTTCCTTTGAAAGATATCGGCCTTTATTAATATTAATGTCTTCAATTCTTATTTTCTCAAATAGACAAGTACGTACCGTAGTCAAGTTACACATTTTTCAATATAAATCTACTCGTAAATTTGTCGAAGAGTTCCTGGAAATTTCATTGTTGTATTTGCGAATGAATTTTTCGTTTAGCTTTTTTTATTTATTCTTTTTCTATTTATTATTCAGGTACTTATTTTGTGGGCTCCTTATAAAGAGGCGGGATTAAAGCTATGTAAATCAAACAGTTATTAGTATACAAATGGATGGTTGAAAAGGGAAATCAAAGTCAAACATAAAATACGAGTAGATACGTCATTTTGTCAGAAATGATATGAAACTCAGTTTAAATAAACTGGTTTTATTATAAAATCAGTTTTTAGTGTTTGTATATCATATAACAACAACAAATCAGTAATGTTATAGTCCCAGATCGACCCTTCTTGACGGGATTAAAACGAAGAAAACTTAACGATATAAAATATACACAATAATAACAATAGTGCACAGTAATTGCCAATTATTCCACATAATAGCATTCTGTTTCTATTTCTTATAACTCAAACGGGATGCTACAAAAAGACTAATAGGTACACTCCTAGAATTTCCACGAACGCGTGAGATATTTTTATTCAGCACAGAAGAAACTAACTTTCCTTTATTTACTTATGAATATGAATATAATAGCTTTACCAGCTGATTCGCCCGCGTGAAAGTAGTAAATTACTTCAAGCAAAGATATTTTCGGACTTAAAAATGTTATTACGGGAATATTCCTATGTATTATTCCAAAATAAACTTAGCTTAAAATTTGGTTCAGCTATTTTTAGCTGAGGAGAATAAACCATGGCTTATGTGAAAATTAACCCCGGGGCCTTGAACATAAAGAGGGAACAGAAGTGGGTTTTAGTCAGTAAAAGTCTGACAGGCCCTCCTACTCCGCCTCCGCGCAAGTGTGAGTTGGACTCGCGCAGTGAGGGTCTCGTACAAACATTCCTTTTTTTTTTTTTGTGAAGTAACTACAAATTTACACTTTTCAAGACTCACTTTTTATAAGACCTTGTTTCATGCAAAATTTTGAATTCGAGATCGACCTTCCACGGTACTAAAACAATCAAAATTTAGCTGTGTATATATAGACATAGATTATAATAATGTAGAGCTCTCTACGTTTTTGCTTAACTGCATTTCAAAGGCAGATTCTGTAATATTGAAAGCATGGCGGAAAATACTGAAATAAATAAAGCAAGAATTCGTAACGGGAGTGAATCGGAATGTTTCCCTAACGTATTCTGATATTAGATACCTTTGACCCCCAATCTTAAAATACCCCGCTTTGATCCTGAACAAATGTTCATTAAAATTCCAAACATCCCCATGCTTCACAACATTACATGGTACATAATAAATATTTTGATTCTTAGTGATTAAAAACGTCCTCTATTTTTTCTAGCCTTTTTAATATCGTCTTAGACACAGTTTTTTAATTGCTTTACATTTTTTTTTAAATTGTTACTACATTATAAAGACCGTATATTTATTTTATTTATAATTCACGCTTAATACTCTCCAGCGTTTGATAGTGTAATAGTCGACACATTTTATTGGTAAAATTGTGATGTCTCTGAAGTTTTTTGGTCTATTAAATAGCTTCAAATATCTTATTCATGTTTTTTTTTTTACTTGCAATAATATCGTGCTTGACTGCGATCCCACCTGATGGTAAGCAGTGATGCAATCGTTGATGGTAAGGCGCACTACTTTATTAGAGCCTATTCACTCTAGCCTTGAAGACACCTAAATTATAAACGGACGGAAAGACTGCAGCCGGCAAACAGTTCCAGTCCCTCGATGTACGCGGTATAAACGACTAAAACAAGTGAAGAAGGTTCAAGGCGTTAAAAACATTTGGGAATGTTTTTACAAGCCTGCATTTTCTGTACTAGAAGAAGTTTTCAATAAAAATATCTTTTTCATAGGTAGCTTTGCTAGCGCAGTGTATAGTTATACAATTAAAACTCTTCAAGACGAATCACACGAGCCCAAACTTGGTGGGGTTTTGTCCTTAAATTACAGAGTTCCTATGGCCGTCTTCCGGTTCCATCATCAAAACAAGTCTACGACATAATAACATTTCATTGTCATTTGATTGAAAATTTTTATCATTTGTATTCAAAATTTCAGCTCAATCGGTAGCCGGAAAGTGGATCAAATTAATTTTACAAGATTTGATCACAAACATCGGGTCAGGTGAAACCTAATAAAAGCTTGTAAAAAAACAAAAGCAAAAACGAGTCCAGTCACATGAAATTATAAATTAATCAATGAACTCACTTTTTAATGCATGAGGTTCTGATGACTCTCGAATAGGCAGCTGTAAAATGATATATTGTGCTTACGTCTGCCTAAAATAAAAAATAAAAACCGAGCAAGAGCGTGTCGGGCCACGTGTAGGGTTCCGTAGTTTTTCGTTCGTCACGAATTTCTCACAATGTAAAAGAACCATTAATTAAGCCTATATTGGTTACGTTTTTAACGATTTATGTTAATAGCAGTAAAAATTCATTGAAAAATAGTAGTAGGTAGATACATCTCCAAAAAAATATTGTTAAAGCAGCCGTGTTTCTCTTCATACAAAACTTGTACGAGTATCTACTTAATACATCGGGAGAATGCACATTAATTCAGTCACTAGACCTGTATTAAACTGGTTAGAAACTCTAGGTTACTTGCCGCATAGTCTAGATAGATTTTATGGCTATTTGTAGCTGTTAACTAAACCTTCAGTGAATATACCATTGAGTAGGTGCTTGTAGGTAAGACAAAAATACAAACACACCGTTAAACTTTGGTCGTTTTAATCCCGTGGAGGGTCGATCCGGTAAAGAACAGCTGAGTGGGTTTAATGACCGTAGGTAGTTAGTACGCATCGATCGACAACTACCTACGGTCATTGAACCCGCTCAGCTGCGCTTTATTTAAAGATATGAATTGCGTATACGCGTAAATTAATTTTAGTTTTACAAAAAAAAAACTATTTTATTTATTGTTTAATGTATTGGATCGACTCTCCACGGTATTAAAGTGACCAAAATTTAACGGTGTATTGAACAGTGCTCTATAGGTACGCATATAACACACAATGTCTTGTTCGCATGCACAGAAACATCGTTCCAAACTAAAACGATATTAGACGGTGCGTATAAAATTACACACTTCTACTTGCGTTAAATATCAAGGAAAACGGAGTTTTCCTTTCTCATAACTTTTAAATGACTTATTTTCTGTATTTGTGTTTCCTTCCCATAAAGATAAAATAAACAATGTGATAAAACGATATCATATTTAACCTGTGACGTAAAATGTCAAATGGTGGACTTCACCCCGCCCAAATTTGAATGGAAGAAATATCTACTAGTGTAACCTTAAATCTCAAATATTACTTTTTTGGGAGTTAGGGCCGAGTGACACTGGAATGGCAGCGGCAGTGGCAGTGTGAAACTAATTTGAACACCATTTTAAACTTTATCTCTAGACTTAACAGTCCATTATCGCGTGAATATCTTGTGTTGCCAACGGTTGATCACCGCGGGCCGCTGGCGTTCTCGCGACTTTTTAAACTATTCACGCGATAGTGGTCCTTTATGTATAAAGATAAAGTTTAAAATTATTTGACACTGAAAGTGCTAGCCGCGTCGCTGCCTGCCACTTAGTTACGCCGTTTTGCTCTGCTATAGTACAGTACGGCCGTCGGTTCTAAAGTTCTCTGCAAATTTTAGCACTTGAAAACTCGTACAAAATAAAGCTTTTAAAAAAATAAATCCCAATAACAGTTTTTAACAGCAATAACAACTGCAAATTGCATTTATTTGTCATTTATTTTTTTTAATTATTACTTTATTTATGGTTATGGTATATATGGTTATGTGCTTGGTTTTAAAATGTTGTAGTTGTGTTGCATCAAATAAACGATTTATCTATCTATCTATCATTTATTTTTTTACGAGTTATTAAGCGCTAAAGTTCAGACGCGCTAAGATCCAACGGCCGTACTGTAGATGACAGCCGATCATTTTGAAGATTTTACCTTTGCAAATCAAGGGTGGGTGATAGAGCAGGAGAGCAGTGGTGGCCGAGTGGTAAAGGCCCCGAATTACGAGTTGTAGGTCGCGGGTTCAAACCCAGCCAGGCGCATTACTTTGTGTAATTTATTTCATCACCACTGCTTTCAAAACGGTGATGGAAAACATCGTGAGGAAACCGGCATGTCCTAGAACTAAAAATTTGAAGACATGTGACATCCACCAATCCGCACCGGGCCCGCGTGGTGGATTATGGCCTTATTCCCTCTCCTAGATAGTAGGCCTGTGTCCCAGCAGTGGGAGCATTAAAAAAAAGGCTAATGATGATGATGATGATAGGGTGAAAGCAGTACCTACATAATTTTTATTTTCCGAAATTGACTTTTATTTGTAAAGGGTATTGTCTCAAAGACGTTAATAGATACACCTACATATTTAATTTTTCCTGTCCTTCGAGTGTAAACACGAGGCAAACTGATGTTGAATTATAATTTCTCTTTCCTGCAAACTTTGTGGACTTGCTCAATTATTTTTTTAGAAGTTTTCTTTTTCCTATTTTTAGAGCTTCATTTAAGTTCCTTAAGCGAACAAAACTTTTGGACCTTAAGCGAACAAAAGAGGAGCTAGCGTCACTTCCCACGCATCAAGATTATCGATTACTAAAGTTTGTTGACACGACGTTAATAAAACCTGTATATAAAAAGATTACTAGTTAAAATTGATCTTCTAGTTTGTGAATGTTTCATAAAAATACACTCAATGCTTTTTGCCAGATCTTTGCTTTTTTGTCTGTGTTTGTCTTAACTTTGAAAATCAATTACACCAAGCTAATAAAAATAAAGTTTAAAAACTAACACCCGACTACTTAAAAACACGCTCTAAAAAGTACGAAACAAGAAAACAAGAAAGCCGTGGTCGTATACCACTTTTTTTAATTTATTATTCTTATGGCATACGACCACGGCTTTCTTGTTTTCTTGTTTCGTACTTTTTAGAGCGTGTTTTTAAGTAGTCGGGTGTTAGTTTTTAAACTTTATTTTTATTTAACATATTTTGGAGTTCTAAATAGGTTAATCTTGGGTTCATTGATTTCTCAGCCCATGAATACAGGTAAAGTCACAAGCAAATGCTAGTAATATATATATATTCAAAATGTACAAGTAAAGCGCTTTCAAATGATACCAAACACGGCATATTTATCTTAACTTTATTTTTTTACTTCGTATGTTTTGTCCGCTAGAGGGCGCCACATTAGATTTTGTGAAATCCCATATAGCCTATAACCAGCGCACATTAAGACGTTTCTAATGATATGTCATTTGTCGAATTCTGATAAGTAGTTTAGAAGTTACGAGGGAACAGATGAACATCCATACCCACATACATACATACATACAGGTCAAAATCATAACCCTCCTTTTGCTTCGCCGTAGTCGGGTAAAAAGGAAATATTCTAGTACAAATAGTCTAGTTTTAACTCTTGAGCCCCGAGTGAACGTCACATTCACACACCTATTGTCTTTCTATTATGTCTCTAAAGTTTAACATATATATTTTTTTCAAAACATACCTACGAACTAACCGTTAAGAAGTGATGTTCGATTAAAAATTGTTCTGCCCCTTAAGTGGTAGTGGGCAGGGCACATTGTTCGCAGGACAATGCTCGTCAGTGCTCAGAGATTCTGGAATGGCGATCGTGGCTTCCTACAAGATGAACCGATGACCGAGGTCCGAGGTTGTGGGGAAATTCAATGAATGCAAGACCTACAGGATTTTTTTTTTGTAGCGTTATATGGGGCATCTCCAGCAGTGGACATCTTTCGGCAGCAATGATGATAATGGATGATGATATCCCTCCCTACACTTTTTTCATTGGTCTGTACTGATACTTTTTGTTTTTGTATGTTCATTTTTTTTATAGCAGTACAGTATAAGGGACTAATAAAATGAACGTAGCAAAGATCAGTTGCTTTGATCTGCCACCTCACATGATTATAGTCTTGGCGACCCTACCATACTTATTTCCGTGTTGGCAGAAAAAAAATATGGCAGGGTAGAAACTTCTTTTTTACATAATTATAGTTACCCTTTCCATAAATATATTACTGGTGTGCATGTATAATAATTACTAGATTAAGTTTCTATTTTTATTGTTTGTTTAAAATATTATAAAGATAAGCGTCGATGCGCATCGGTGCGGCTCGAGGCGTGGGCGAAATCATCAAAAAACATAAAATTTAATAAATAGGTAATTTATTACTAACAAAGAGAAAAACTATTTTTCAACATACAAGATTTTTTTGCTCACATATCATAGCCATTATATTTACACAACTAGCTATTCAGCACAGGTCTATTTCAGCATAGGTGTCAGCATGTCTAGTCCCACCCTTGAGTGGAGTGGGAAACAGTGCCAGACAGTCTTACGGACTAAACAACCCAACCCATTCCTACGTTAACTTATACGTATGTACCAGAGCCAGAGCCTTTCTTTCGGACCCAAACCCTTAGCCCTGGTTAGCTTCGACCCTTCTGTAGGGTCCCTATACAGTTTGCTGACAACTCCTTGAGGCGTGCGGGAACAGTGCGCGCCTTCAACGACTGGGCTTGGTCCAGATCGTAAGTATGTTGAAAAATAATACTCGCGAGCGAAATTTTAATTGCACTCTTGGCTACCTCGACAGCTCAGGTGTTATAATAACTGCGACGCCACTTGTAATGACAGACATTGTCCAGTTCTATCTAATTGTAGGTACTATTTGTTCAGATGGTTTTTTTATGGTAGGTAAAAATCATCCAATGACGAATCCCACTCTTGGGCGGAGCGGGAAACTGTCAGAATCTTACTGCCTAAACAACCTACCCCGTTCCTCTCTTGCCTTATTTCCAGAGCCGGGTATAACGCTTTCGCACCAACCCTCGGCTCCAGGATCGACCCTGAAGGGTCCCTACAGTTTGCTGACAACCCCATGAGGCGCGAGGGAACAGATGGTAAGTCTGATATTATCTATATAAAAATTTCCTTTGTGCTTGACTGCGATCCCACGTTGTTCAATTTTGATTAGAACTGGGAAGGGTTTAAAATCAGTAGTTGCTACTGTAAACCTTTAATTTTTATTACATTGCAAGTTCACAATTTTTTTAGGGTACCAACCCTACAAAAATTAAGAACAAAAGAAAAAAAAAGAACCATTTCCTTTGTTGGATGCCTTTGTTGTGTCTGCGTCTGTCTGTCTGTCAAATCCCTTTATCTCGGAAACGCGTGGTCATATCGGGTTGAAAATAAAACCATACACTTGAGTCAGTAGTCCTTTCAAGTTGTTAAAAAAAATCAAACTTCTGTCTTATATTATATTCCCGCGCGCCTCAACGAGTTGTCAACAAACCGTAGGGACTATGCAGGAGCGTCAAAGCCAGTTGGGGCCAAGGGTTCGCGTCTGAAAGGAAGGCTCTAGCTCTGGTGTAAAGGCAACGTGGGATAGGGTTGTTTAGTTAGTCAGAGTCCAAAGGCGGGATTTATCATTCCCACCATAAAAAGAAATCTACATACAAATACATTTTTACCATCATGATGTTAGTGTGATTATAGTCGTATTTGCTAGTATTTTATACGAGTTATTTTAGACTTGTTGGCCATTAATAATTCAATATTAAAAAGTGGTCAAACAGCATGCATTTATGTTTGTCTGATACAAAAATAATTTTTAGAAACATCATGATTAAAAAATTGGAGTCAATGCACTCGACTAATCCGGTCAGGTTATTTTTAACCCGACAACTTTTACTTTCAAACCCATGTTACTATTATTATGTAAGTAGTAAATTATCTAAAACGAAAGTATTGGATGCTGTTGAACGTAGTGTGAAACTGAAATGGAAGTGAGCTGAGCTCGTATGAATAAAGATATGTAAGGTCAAAAATAACTAAGTATGAGGCCTGAAGACTAATAAATAACACAAGTTTTCAACAAAAATATTTTTTACAGCAAACATTTATAGGGCGGTATATATATCTATATTCATATAATAAATAAAAATATAACATATAAATAGATCAATGTCACTTTTCGTTGTTATTTTGTAACTCAAGAACGGGCTCACATATCCAAACCAAATGTTTAGGCTCTGTTCGGACTATTTAGTAGATGGTTTATGTGAAGTTTGCACAAAATCAATCGAGCGGTCCTTCATTTATCACATTCTGTTGCCGAGGGCGAAGCCGCGGACAAAAGCTAGTATACTCATATAAATAATATTCATCATGACCATTCCAAAAAGTTTGAACACGATAGGGTTATCTATTGCGCTTATTACCGAGTTGCTGTGGCTTGATGATGGAACTGGGTGGTTCCGGTTTCATCATCAGACCCTAGTTACCACCTAGTACCAAAATACTTGTCAAAACAAATCACGCAACCCAAAAAAAACTGTATGGGTTTGTGTCGTTTAAAACGTTACGAGTTCCTTTCAGTTCTATCATTCAAACAGCTTCAAAATTTCTGATCTGTCGGCAAGCAGAAAGTGGATTCAATTTAATTAACAGGATTGATTAAAGACCAACATCGAGAGTTATTCAGGACGAGGGAAACTAAATAAAAGCTTGTACTTAAATAACAACTGGAACAAAACTAAAGCGTCCCAATAATGTCGATACTTGCTTGAACTGCGAAAACTTTTGAAAGAGTGAATATGGCTCTTAGACTAATAGTCCAGTGCAAATAGCACCGTTAACGATAAAAAGTGGACCTAAATAGTAGTAGAATGAAACCCATTGGAAAAGGAAGATAATATAGCAAAAATTTAAGGAAAAATAAATTACGGTCGATCTGAGGTTGGGAAGTGGATGGGTGTGCGCTTTTAAGGGGAAAAAATGGTTTATCTCTAATTCCGGCAAAACTACTGGTTCTAGGGGAAACATTCAAATGGCAAACTTGTAGATCATAAAAAGATCTACCACTTTTGTATTTATACTTTTTTGACATAACCTCAAAATCTATGTGAAAAGTCCAAAACTCTGTGTTTTTAGTTTTTATTTTTTATCTTCTTTAAAAATCACTTTTTTTTCACAAATCTTTGTGAAAAGTTACCTTTAAATGTCCCAAACTTATCCTAATTTTTTTGATCTAAAATATTCACTGTAGCTCTTTATTTTGACTGAACATCGAAAAAATAGACTATTTTTCAATCGAAAAATCTCACGTAAAAATATGAGATTTTTTAAAAACGTTTGTTGGCTTCTTATTCGTCGACATTTTTACTTTTTGATGGTGTAAAAAAATATATACATTACCATAGTAAATTTTCTCAGAAAATGCAAAAAACTAAAAAAACTCGAATTAGAAATTTCTTTTGTTTAATCATTATTAGCGACCCGCTCCAGCTTCGCAAGGGTGCAGAGGTGATATATTATACCTATAAACCTTCTTTAAAAAAACCGCATCAAAATCCGTTGCGAACTTTTAAAGATCTAAGCATACACAGGGATAAGCAACTTTGTTTTATACTATGTAATAATGTACTGAGGTGTTTATTGTTTTTTTTATAAGATTTAAAGGGGATTTCATGTTGGAAATGTGGCTGCTGCAATTGCGTATGCTTACATAATGCTCCAATGTGGAAGAACAAATCTACGAGGAAGTTAATGATTCAGATGATGAATTTCATCATCTTCATCATCATCAACTTATAAAATACATAAAGAGAATGCTTTTGTGCATGATGGCTGTCTTTGAGGCTCTTAGACATAATTCGTGTCAATATTCTGGTCTTGTGGATCTTTAACGTTCCTCTGAAGTTTTTTTAAACAATTCACCATTTTTCTTGACGAATAATGTGGTATCGTATTTGTAAAGGCTAGGTAAAGTTAATATTCTAAGAGATTGAAAGTGAGGTTTACAACTATCCGTTTTTTTAAATTACACATAGATCTAATGCACCTCTTCTGTGCTTTAAAAATATTCTTTTTCTCGCAGGAATTTCTCCAAAATATTACGCCATAACGCAATGTAGAGTCAACATAGCCATAATATGCAGCAATAACAGCTGTCTGATTATATAATAGATAGATCGATGCAAAATAAAGGTTTTGTATGTATAATTCATGCATATATTTATTATCACCATTGCACCCGTGCGAAGCTGGGGCGGGTCGCTAGTCTAATAATATTATTTTCGGTTTATTGAATTATGTATTTTATAATTTAAAATACATAATTCAATAAACCGAAAATAATATTATGTAAGGGGAAATTACATAATATTATTTAAATTAAGAAACTCGTCAATAAACTTCTATTTTTATCACATTTCATTAATATTTATAACGGAATGCGTTGCTGATTACAATATTGCATTTGCATCATAACTTATGATCAGTGATATTTTAGATTGTAATTTTTAGAAAAAAAATCAGGTTGAGGTCAAAATCTTACAAAAAAGTCAGCTATAATCCGATTTATAAATAACTAGCTTTTGTCAGCGGCTTCGCCCGCGTACATAAAACGTAACCTATGTCACTCAGGAGTAAAGCAGGTTTCTATTGTTGCTAAATTTTTTCCAATCGGACCAGTAGTTCCAGAGATTACCTCCTACAAACAAAAAAACAAACTTTACCTCTTTATTATATTAGTAAAGATTATTGAAAAGTATTTTTTTTTATCACACGCACGCAATGTGATTTATTTTGCACTGGTTTTAGCTTAAATTATCATAATCGCTTTTTACCCCACTGCAAGGAGGGTTATACCTAATCTTTTTAATACGGTTCTAGCACTCGGCAAATAAGTTGAACTATTTGCTGCGGTTGCGCGCGGGCCCGGTTACTCGAAAATCGGTTAGTGCTCATTCAAGATCTATCGCCATGTCTGTTCAACGTGTGTGACCAGGATAATAACCAATATTGTTTAAAACATTCTGTCGATTTGTATAAAATTTTATTTACGGTTTTTACTTTTTTTATTTTAGTTTTTAATATTTAAGTCTTAAGATTTCGTAATTGCCAACAAATAAAAAGCTTTTCTTTCTTTCGTTTCTTCTTCCGATATTTTGTTCTCAATCGCTTTGGGGATGGCGTCTAGCCGTGACAATTAACTCAACTCGAAAAAAAAATCAGAGAGCCTTTTCTTTCAAATAAATACTAATTTCTTCAGCAACAGCCGATTGTTTGACGGCTGCGTAAACCCTATGGACAGCATTGGATGACTTGTAGAATAGTCGCGAATTAGTAGAAATTTTAGTTAGTGCGTTATGACTTGCAAATTGGCAATGTATCGGTGGATTCTTTTAATAAAAAAAATATAAATGTGATTAATACCGTTACGTAATGAAAGTATTAGAACATTCAGTAATGCTTGGCGTAAAATGGTATAGATGGCGTTTTAGAACTCACATTATTATTTTATTATAATTCATCATCATCATCAATTCAGCCGAAAAACGTCCACTGTTGGACATAGGCCTCCCCCAAACGTCGCCACAACGACCGGTCCCGTGCACATCCATCGAATTCCAGCAACCTTGACCAGGTCGTCGGTCCACCTTGTGGGAGGCCTACCAACACTACGTCTTCCGGTACGCGGTCGCCACTCCAGAACCTTTCTTTATCAATACATAGTATAAAACAATGTTGGCTGTCGCTATGTATGCTTAGATCTTTAAAAGTACGCAACGGATTTTGATGCAGCTTTTATTAATAGATAGCATGATTCAAGAGGAAGGTTTATGTGTAAAATAAATGCATAATATATTCAATATCAGTACCCGTGCGAAGCTGGGGCGGGTAGTTTTCAATAATAAATGTGTACGCTGCGGCTACGCTGGAATTCTATAAAATATATAAAGCTGATCCAAGGCAGCCTACTTCAGTATCTTCCTGAAACAGGCTTCTTCAGCAGCAGCAGAGGCTCTGCCATCCATTTGAGAAAAAAAAACTCATTTCATTATGGTTCCAAATTGGTCCCATTTTCTTCAAAATCCAATTTAATGATGTGATTTATGAGGTGTTGAGGGAGCTCTTCAAACATATATAGGCATTCCTAAAGTGATTTGGTATTTTCATGGAGAATTTCAGATACTGTTTTATAACTGTAGAGTCAAAAAATATATTTTGATGAAATCTAACTGATAAAGAAGTCCAGGAATGGTCAATGGAACTTCACACTTCCTCAGAAATCACAATGAAAATAGTTAGGTAACTATGACGATACTTCCAAAGCATTAGTTTTGTTAATTAAAAATAAATCACAACTGATGATAACTAATGTCATGGTTGATGATGGTGACCCAGTCAAAAGTAACCCAATCACTGGTTGCGGCTATCAGAAAAGAAATACTCCAGCAGGCTCCACTCCTTAGCAACCAGCTCTGCGCATAATATATTCCTATTTTATGCGTGTGTAAGAGATCCCTAGCAAGTGCAGCCGAGAAGTGGTGGCCGAGTGGTAACGGCCCCGACTTACGTGTTGTAGGTCGCGGGTTCAAATCCAGCGAGGCACATTACTTTGTGTAATTTATTTCATTACCACTGCTCTCAAAACGGTGAAGGAAAACATCGTGAGGAAACCAGCATGTCCTAGAACCAAAAAATTCGAAGACATGTGACATCCACCACTGGGCAACCCGCACTGGGCCCGCGTGGTGGATTACGGTCCATTCCCTCTCTTAGAGAGGAGGCCTGTGTCCCTGCAGTGGGAACATTAAAAAAGGCTGATGATGATGATGAAGAGATCCCGGTGATTTACAAATGGTTTTGTTCAATACAAATAATACTTTACTCATCATTATTATTGTTATCAATCGTCAAAAGCGTATCTAACTAGATTTTTTTTCATGCCAATCATTGTACCTTATCATATTTTTAATCATCATCAGCCTTTTTAATGTTCCCACTGCTGGGACACGCCTCCTCTCTAGGAGAGGGAATGGGCCGTAATTCACGCGGGCCCATGCGGGTTGGTAGAAGTCACATGTCAATTTTTGGTTCTAGGATATGTCGGTTTCCTCACGATGTTTTACTTCACCATGAAATAAATTAGGTACACAAAGTAATAAAAGTGCTTGGCTGGGTTTGAACCCGCGACCGAGTAGTACTCGTAAGTCGGGAACGTTACCACTTGGCCACTAATGCACTACTCTATAATATTTTTGATACATAATTTATACGAAAAAATTTTAAAGTACACTCCATCGTCCAGTCCATCCACTATTCTACTCAATCAAGGTTGTTAATCAAATAAATAAAAAAAAAACTAAATTGTTTTCTTCGCTCACTATTGCCAACAACATTGTAATTCATAATGACAGTTCAGTGTCTATAGAAACTAGACTTTACTGCCTTAAAAAAAAAAAACAAATAAAAAAAAGAGTTACTGTTCTGAATTCCAAGTGTGAAAGTAAAGTTATTATAGTAGTCATTACGTGATATGTTGCACCAGACGTGCCGCCATTTTAATTTCATTTCGCGCCATAATAAAAGTAAACAGTGAAAGAGCCACACATTATTGAAACATTTATTGAATAATAAATACTTAAAATTAGTCCCGATCGTCTATCTTTCACAAAATCTCACAGTTTTCGCGAGAGGCAGACGAACTTATACAAACACTTCTTTAAAATCTCATTACTTTTTTGAGAGGAAAAGTAATTATATACCTAGAAATAAATTAATCTTAGATAAATGCATGTTAGTTGAACTGAGTCGCTCAGTCGTTGAGGTAGCCATAGCGTTTGCTCCATTGGTGGGTTTCGATTGTGAGTCACCAAGTCATGTGCCTACTTAACATCTAATATTATCATGGAATAAGAACTGATGGGCCAGTAATATTAGGAAATAATAAACTTTCTTTATCGACAAACAACAACAGAAATCGTAAAGGCCCATTGTCAAATCGTTTGTTTTCACTCATTCTTCGCTCCTAAATCTGTTCGTCTTATAAATACTGGAATGATTTGGTTTCCTTTTTACAAAACCTTGGCCATTAACACTCCATCATCATTACTCCTTGATTATACATTCATTATTCCATGACATTCTTTACAAGCGCTGGAGTTGCAGATGATCTAGTCAGAGATGGGGGCGTCATTGTCAGACCTGGCCCAGGGCGATAGAAGGGGGCCAGGTGCGGGCCATGGAGCGGGGATGGCAGGGGCAGGTAGAAGCTCAGCACGAGGATGCAGGTGCACCAGGGATTGAGGTGCAGCAGCCGACAGGAAAAGCCTGGATACCGCCTGGAAAAAAGAAAACATTACATACTTTTAATGTCTTTTTAGGGGACAACCCTTAAAAACACTAGGTAATTAACATTAAGTTGAATATTTAGTTGAAGCGAATGAATTAGCGCGAAAAGTTTCACGACGAATTCGCCTCTTTTGGACAAGCTCTGGCCGCAAAACGTTGCCGCTTCGTGATTTAAAAGGACAGTGCCCGGTGCGGTACTGTCTGTACGAGATACGATAACGAAAAGTTCTGACGCTGGATAGTAGCATTGCAAAACTTTGCGGTTTTATTAAACAGAACCATTTTGCGAATTTGCTTTTCTGTGTTTTTATGGGGCCAGGTTCTGAACGTCCTTTAAGTTTCTTTGTGATAATCCTCAGGCCGTTTCTTGCAAAAAATTTGTTACCAGTACACTTGCAACGAAAAAACACCTTTCAGAACTTTCTAAAACGATCACTTAAAATTCTGTTTGTGTATACAATGCACTACGTGTAACACGTAGCAAAAACATAAGTTTGATATATCGCCCAAGGTCCAGACCGTGGGCTATAAATCAACTATTCTGCATTGTTTTGCTATCGCACTAATAGTATAAGGGCAAAACTTTGTTCGTATGTTTGTTACTTTTTCACGCTTGAACGACTGAATGGATTTAGATGAAAGTTGGCGTGCGGGTACTTCATGTCCTAAATGATATTTATATTGTTAATAGTTTTTTTTTAAAACACTTTTAAACATGCTTTTTTTTGTTTGTCACTTTAAACTAGATGATGCCGGTGTTCCCTGAGAAGAAACTCTGAAACAAACTCAGGGGCCGAAGTCTCTTTTAAAGTCCATATACTCGTACAATATACAAACATGTAGTCAAATCATACGAGAACCATATGAATTGGAGTCTGAGATGGTCTTTTGAAGAAAGAACTACACAGGTTAGAGCGGATCTGTCCATTCAATGCTTGAGCGTTAGTTCTGTCCATTGTCCAGTCAGTCCAGTAAGACTACCACATATCTTATTATATTATCTCTTGGGACTGTTTCCATATGACAATTTTCTATTTTCACGCGAGCGATACCGTTAGCTGCAGCTAGTTATGTTATAAAGATATTATGAATAGATAAAGTATAAAGGAGCTCACGGTTAGAATAATAACACACGCTCGTGTCAATCTAAAGCCAAGCAATGCTTGATCTCTCAAGCCGTCAGTCTGGGCTATCATTTCTACATAGGAATTTCATTTAAAAGTCGTTTTGAATAGTGGGAAGCCAGGAAATCTGACAGAGTACCCGGTGTTACCCAATTACTGGAGATTTGATGGGTAGACACCTTGGCATTCTTCATAATATCTTAATAAAATCTTTTACCTGACTGACAGCGACAATCAGCAGCATGACTCCAATGGCCAAGTTCTTCACGGAGATGACGGCGAGGGCCATCAGCAGCGTGGAGATGACACCCAGGGTGAACATCACGGGCAGGAAGATGAAGGACAGACGCTTGAGGGCATTGTGACCAAACGTACGGCCGACGCTTAAGTCTAGAAAAGTGAAAACCAAATGTAATATTAAGATAAAAATTAATTACTCGATGAGACGCTAATATGCCATAAATAAGGGCCGAAACTGCATTACGCGGTAACTCACGCGGTCCCATACAATTTTTTTCCTTTGGGAGCCACCACGTGCCCTATCCGTTTTGCTACATATTTATCTAAATAAAGTTTACCATTGATACGACTACATGCACGCCGCTATAACTAAACTAGCGACAGTACGCTTGTCCGGTGACGTGGACCCGACACATGCGATAAAGAACGTCGACACCCAAGCGAGCGCCGGCGCTCGCGCACGATTTCGCGCCATCCGGTTGTCAAATTTTCAAAAATAGAATATACATCATATTTGAGCATTTTTTTTATAGGTTGTTTTAATATTTATCCAAGAACGTAAATATTTTTTTATAGACAAATAACTTTCCGTTAATACCTGCGAACGCAGGCGTTCGCTGTAAATACCCGCGAACGCCGGCGTTCGCTTGTTAGCTGAAACGCATATATAAAAGTATAAAGACTGACTAGCCCAGAATGGCGTGAGTTGCGCACGAATTAGCTTTTTAGTTCTACTTTTAGTAATTTTTTTTTATTGTATTTTAAATTACTCTCGTTATATTGAAGTGTAACATCATTAATGTATATATATTTTGGTAGTACCCAAATTAGCACGCTCTATAATTTAGTGTCTGTAATGCAGTCATGTATGAATATTATTCAAAGGGATAGGTTTCTGAATAGTGTTATAATGAACATGTCGCGTGTAGCCGTGTGAGAAACTTGGGTTAAGCTTCTTAGCTTAACCCAAGTTTCTGGTCTGGTTTCGTGGTGCTAGTGACGTTGCTACTAGCACCACGATTCAGTGTTGGGCGTATTGAATCACATGAATATCACTGGCATACAAACGTACGGTAGCCAGATACGTATTCAATTTAGGCGCTTGTTGTGGGACTGCTAAGGTCATCCGTACGTCAACCGTACGAAAAATCATCTAATGACCTTGGGCGGAGCGCAAAACAGTGTTAGACTCTTACTGACTAAACGACCCACCCCATTCCATTTTAGCCCGTCGACGACTTGGTCCGGACTGTTTCCAGACGACCGGACGGCAAGCTACCCATTTCTCGCCGTCCGCAAGCCCGCGCCTATGGTGTATGGTGGATCGGAATCCCGGCGACGTCTGGGGCGTGAGCGCCGTTGCCTTATGCGGTCGGCCACCTATTTTGCTAGCAAAAAGAGGCAACCGGCTGCCACTCTTCCTCGCTCTGGACCATGGCCTGTACCAAGGCCTGAAGAGAGACCACCGCCGCCGATCGCCTCTACAAGGACACGGCACTGCTCTGCCCAAACGGGGCATACCTCTATCGTATGCTCCACCGTACCCTCCAGGCGGTACACACAGTGGTGACACCCGGGCGTCTCTTCCTCACGGATCCGGTGCAAGAACCTCCCGAACTTGCCAAGTCCGGTGAGGACCTGAGTCATGCGGAAGGTAAGGACGCCGTGAGGTCTCTCCAACCACTCCTCAAGTAGGGTACTTATCGCCAATGTTATGGCGTGCCCAGCATTGGCTTGCGATAGTCGCTGACGCCATTCCACGATTATGAGATCCCGCTGGAGATCTGTCCGTCTTGCCGCGACTTGTTGGGGTAGTCATCCGCAAGCTTAGTCATAGTCATAGTTTTTTATTGGTGAGGGATTCTTACAAGTCATAAAGGTAAAAACTATAACAATAATGTCATCAAATGACAAAGTAATCAAATTTGAATGTCAAATAAGATAAAATACATATATCACACAATTAAAATAACATATAAGAAAACAAATAAATCAAAGTCAAATCAAAAAGTAAATATAAGAAAAGTCACAAGATTAAATTAAACGTTAAATTCGTCAAATGAATAAAATAATAAAAAGCTTGCTCGATAAGCCATTTTTTTAAACGATCTTTGGAACTGCTTATAGTTGGGGCACCAGAAATAGCTGCAGGCAGCTGGTGATAAACTGTCGGGCCCATAACATGAGTCATCATACACTAGTTTAATAACTTGTGACAGGAGTGTACACCACTTTAGTGCACTAAGCTGACAAGCTTTTAAGTTGTCAAGTAACGTGAAGTGTTGATCCCTCCACGTATGTACGTTTGGGACTTCGTTGTGAGTTTACGATATAAACATGAATTACTAAAGTTCCTGGAAAATCACAACCCAAAGTGTATTTGGAACAAGTTTACTTAGTATTTCGGGAATTATGTTAACGAATTATGTCGATGGCGATTTGTAAATTGATTTCCCAAGTAAACCGATCCCAGTAGCTGTTTACTTGCCAAACATTTAGTTAAGAAACACTTTGAATACCTTTAGGTAATACGTGGTTAATGTTTTCATTTTTAAATTCTAAATTGTATCATTGTTGTATTGTTCATTTAATATCTAAAATGTAGTATCGTTTTACGGCAGTTTTTTTTTTAATTTGTTTCAATAAAAAAAAATCAATTTAAATAAATGGTTATTATTTTAGAAGTAACTTGTGATGCAATATTGGTATTAAGAGCGCCCAATCACTACTTTTCTTCACAACTAACTACTCTTGCGTGATTATGTTTTTTTTTGGTGGGAAAATAACCTAGTGACGAATCCCGCCCTTGGGGGTTACAGTGACAGACTCTTACTGGCTAAACGACCCAACCCATTCCTTCTTAATTCTTATACAGGGGTCAGACCTTTCTTTCAAAAACTGGACCTGGGCCCCAGTAGGCTTCGGGCCTTTTTTATAATAATAATAATAAAGCCTTTTATTCGAATTTACAAAAAACAAAATTAAGTTCCAAAAGAAAAAATTAGTTTCACTCATGAATTTGTCCTTTGCCAATTCCTTGCAAATCCGCTTGCCAGTCGGCATAGGCCTACATCCTACAAACTTCCCCATTCTGACCTTTCGTTTGCCACTTTGAGCCATGTAATTCCAGCTACTTGGCGAATGTCCTCATCCCATCTTTTATTAGGCCTTCCTCTCAATCTGTGACCTCACCTTTTTATGGTAGGTTAAAATTAACCAATGTCAGACTCTTACTGACTAAAAAACCTACACCGTTCTTGGGTCAGCCTTTTTTTTTCAGACACGAACCCTTGGCTCTCTGAGGCGCGGGAACGGTGAGCGCTGTCAACGACTGGGCTTGGTCCGGTTTACGATTACGATTATGGGGTTACAAGACATCATTCTCTGGATGTTTAAAAACACAGATATTTTGTAGATATTATCTAGGTTTTTACTGAAATCAATATAAATATAAATTTACATAAAATTAACCCAGTAAAGATCTCAAAAATCTGTTAATTTGTACGAAAAGCCTCTCATAATGTACTCATAAAATAAAACAGAAAACAAAACATGTTTACAGAAACCTTGCCAGTTTGATACATGTTCTGAATAATCTAAAAACTTCAAAGGCTATTTTTTTGTTAAATAAAATGCCCTTCCTGGAACAAGTTGATGCTGAGAGAGCGTTTACTCGTTTTTTGTTTTTTCGCTTTACTTTTTTATCAAACATTGCGTTGGATGAAACAAAAAGCTTTTAATCCAAAGCTTTTATTTGGAACAAAATTAAGTTGACGATAGACGGATCGTGAAGGACCCTATTAAGCTTGAGCCAAATAAGCTTGCATTAAGATGGTAAAGTATGTAACTGAATATACTAAACTTGAAGCTATCGGGGGTTTTTTATGGTAAGTCAAAATTACCCAATGATGAATCCCGCCGTTGGGTGGAGCGGGAAACAGTGTCAGACTCTTACTGACTAAACTACCTACCTTGTTCCTAAATTGCCATACATACCAGGGCCAGAGCCTTCCTTTAAATAGCTTCGAATTTTAGAAAACTTCAAGCGTAGTTCCCGTAAAGGAGACTGGGCACATTTGTATGAAAAGTGGTCTATGAACCAATAGCGACACTGTGATGGTACTTATGTAGGGATACCTCAACTACACCCTTGTGTAAACGTGTATCAAAATCTGACCCGGCAGTTTTGAGAAAAATAGTACTTTAGAATACACGTATTTTATAACAGTTTGTGATACTTTTTGTTCTCATTTTTAGGTATTTTCCTTATTTTTTTTTGTTTTTTAATCTGTATCTATTTAATGAACAAAACAACGAAGAATCAAAGTAATGAATTACAAATAAATGAGGAACCTAGAACATAAAAATGCAAAAATAAAATCCGAATAAAGTACGCAAAATGGCAATGATTTTTAGATTCTATTATCATAGACGAACTATAAATAAAAATATATTGTGTATTAAAAAGTTGTTTCATTGCCCTGATATACAATGTACATCAGGACAACTTGTACAGTCAAGAGCACATCAAGTTTAACACCACCAGTGTAAGCTGAGCTCGCATTTGTACTGCGCGTCATAGAATACGCGGCCGGTCTAAAGTACTATTTTTCTCAAAACTGCCGGGTCAGATTTTGATGCATCTTTACACAAGGGTGTAGTTGAGGTATCCCTACATAAGTACCATAACAGTATTGCTATTGGTTTATAGACCACTTTCGCTCAGTCTCCTTTCAAAAGGAATAATTCAATTTTTTGCTATTAAAAATCATATTTACCTTGGCTCAAGAAATCCTTAGTTTCCACATTATCACACTGCACTACAGAGACAAAAATGACGACATACGTCAACGTCAAAATGGTGAGTTTGTTGCACATTTTGGCAAACACTTAATGATTTCGGCGAAAAAATTATTTGATGAACTCCAGACGCCTGCTGGTGTGTGACTGATTGGTTACCTGCTTGCATGCCAGGATATAAAGTCTCCTATGAAAGACAATGGCCGGCGAGACCAAAGAACTACGACAAAAGAAAGCGCAGGACAACGTGACTGCGCGGTAGAAATGTCGCCCCCGATATCGACACTGCATAAGGACTAATGTTGATTCATTAACGGTTTGATGCTCCCCTTGGACATTGTAGCGATCGTTATCGAAGCAAATGAAAGGTGAAAGTGACGGACACTTCCTCCTCGCTCGTACAGGATTTCATTATTAATCCAACATTGTTTCGAAGTCACTACTAGGCATAGAGTACAATGTAGTATTGTCAAGTTAATTGTCAGGGTAGTTTAGAAATGTGAGAGTGAGTAATAAATGCGGCTCTTGTCCGGTTCCCTTAAGTGTCTCCAATACTATTATCAACAATAAACTTTAGTTCATTAAGCCCCAAGAGGACACCGGTGTCCGCACACCTATTGTCTTTTAATGTGTCTGTATGTTTCAAAAGGTTATATTTGGAGGTCTATTATTTAGTTACTATAGTTACGTAACAACTTCGACACAACTTGATACTTCATTAATTAAATTTAATCATCAGTTTCATCAGATTGAAGTAATCTGATTTTGAATTGAATAGCTCCGTTAGTAAATTATTCATCAAGAATTTTCAAATGATTTACTGTTTCTTTTCTTATCGAATTTACATTAATAGACTTAATTAAAATACCTACCTAATTTACATTAGCACTGAAGTAGTAAGTACTAAAAATAAATCATAAAATAAATGTCTGTTGCAAGTTTCGCTTTCATTTAATTATTTGCGATTCATGTAAGAATAATTAGTGAAAATTATTATTTGCGTGTGTGACTAATAATTAGTAGACATTAATCAGGAATCTTGTCACGTACGGCGCAGGCGTGGAGAAACTCGCTCGTGGGGCAGCGACGCGCGACACTGCTAGTGCAAGCTCGTGTCCGTGACCACGGTATGCTAATCAGAGACTGTGTTTGGCAATATAGGCCATTTCCTCATCGCCGAAAAATCGAACGTCGTTTTGAACCTATCGACTAGAATTTTGGAGCAAAATTAGTGCTTTCACATGCTCCTCTGTTTTAATCGAGTCAAAGGTGGTCGATTTTGATTTGTTATTCGAGTCGTGATGTAAACGTGCAAATGTACTCGTATTCATGTCTCGGTATCTGGCGCTCAAATGGCGTCGGTCGTTAAGATCTTTATTTCAAGGAAATTGAGTATTCCTACCGTGTAGTGCTAAATTTGTTTCGTGGAAAAAGTTGTTTATCATTTTTTTTTTAAGATCATTCAGACTTCGTATAAGCTTGCTTTTCTTTAATACGTAACTTAAGAAATATATTCAGTAATGTGCTTTATTTTTTAAAATTGTAGGTTCTTTACTTCCAGAGATAAAACGACAAACTTTTTTCTATCTTCTTAGATAACGTTTAAATTATTTCTTTTACATTTAGTCATCAATGGTTAGCTCACCGTCGGATCATCTGGTAACTGTCCGGACCAAGCCCAAGTCACTGATGCCACTGTTCTCGCGCGCCTTAAGGGTTTCTCAGCAAACCCTAGGGACCCTGCAGAAGGGTCGAAGCTAACTGGACCCAACGGTTCGCGTCTGAAAGAAAGGCTCGGTCCTAGTATAAAGACAACGTATAAAATGGGTGGGTTGGTTAGTCAGTAAGTTTGACATTATTTCCCGCTCCACCCAAGGACAAATCCCACATTTGTCATAAGATGAATTTTACCCACTACAAAAAAGTAATATCAAGCCCTGGATTACCAATCAGCTCACAAGTATTGTATTCATGCATGGTTAATATTAGAGACGACAATAGTACTTAATGGACTTTTTGCAATTTGCATAAATAAAAAATAGTCTTCAGAGCGAGTCACGCAATGAGTTATTATATGTATATCAATTCTCCCTTCACACAATATCTGATTGTCTAACTATAATGTATGGGAATCGATATCAATACAATGCTGTGACAATCGACGCATTATGATTCTTGACGCACCGTTTGAGTTTTTTATTAAATATCACAATTGCGAATCGGACTTGGGCACGAAGAGTTCCGTAGCGTCCGTAGCAAGGAACGACAAAAAACATACTTTTAATGGATTACCTATAATCATTTTTAGAGATCGCTTCATGGGACCCCACTAAAATATTTATTTTATTCTATTTTTAATATTTGTTCTTTCTTTTTTCGCACTTTTTTGCACATATTCCACACACCTTCCAAAGCGTAGTTCTCTATGGAGAAGAATGTACAAGAAATTCCATGGACACTCCTTTGAATCATGTCATGTATTACAAATATCTCGGTTATATTCTTCTTATCGCTGCTATTATGTTAGAACAATGTAAAAAACCGACAGACAGACAAATGTACGACCAGTGGAGGCTTTATAATAGGTTCCCGTTTCACCTTTTGGGTACAGAACCCTAAATACATCACAATACTGTTAAATTTATAAAAACGGCTACTTTAGCAATTTACTATAACAATAGCTACGCATCTTGTCATACAGTCATTAAAATCCGTTTTACGACGTAAATAACGTATAAAAAAACGTTAAATCGCGTAACTCTTACATTCTCTGAATGGATTGTTTCTTACTGACACGAGTGTTTTGCCAGTTGCTTACTCAAGCGCGTAAAAAACTGTTAAAATTACACACAATGTCTTGTTTTACTCATCGTTTAAAAATAACCGTTCTAAATCGATTATAATGACTGATGTCTAGACGGTTTTATTCGCGGCTTTCCATTGCAATGTGCGTTAGAAAAAAAACATTTTTAGTCTGTAACTGCTTTCATATGCTTCTGCCAGTCATATAAAAGGCATATAGCGTGCATAACTAGTAATTTTTAAACGCAATTTATATGCACATCCTCGTCACTAATTAGGTATTTTTTCATGAAATGATTATGCTTTATCATCACGCGAGTGTAATACAGTATGACATGATATTAATTACACATACTGAGACAGACCTTATGTAATTACTAAATAGTGTTTAATTCAGTACGGGCTTCCTTATTGGCATTTACGTGTTCCACAGTAAAATATGTATATGTTCCACAACTATCACACAATGTCGTCTAGTCCCAAACTAAGCAGAGCTTGTGTTATAGGTATTAGACAACTGTTATCAGTTATTAGTCGGTATATTTATACATACTTATATATTTCTAAATACATATACATATTATTATTCGATGATTGTTATAGATAAATTACACCCAGACACAGAACAAATGATTGAGCTCATCACACAGACTTTGTCCTGTCAGCCATTTATGCAACTTTTTTTTTAGTAGGTATAATGCAAAACCGGAATACCTATAGTTTGTTTAGAATCCGTATAGTGCGACCGTTCTAAGAGCTGTCGCGCGGCACCTTGCGGCTAATTTAAAGGCGCTTTAACTTGGCGAGTCTGAAGATAAGCTCTGCGAAATTTAGCGCTTGTGTACTTGTAAAATAAATAAAACCATTATTTTTTAGCGGCGGCGATCTCTCGCGCCTGGTTTAGGTACAAGCCATGTCCGGAACGAGGAAGATTTTTTTTCAAAGGCAACGGCGCTCACGCCCCAGACGTCACCGGGATTTCGATGCAAGGGCTTGCGCCTCAAGGAGTTGTCAGCAAACCGTAGGGATCCTGCAGAAGGGTCAAAGTCAAATGAGGCCATGGATTTGTGTTTGAAATAAAGGCCCTGGCCCTAGTATAAATGCAACAAAGGAACGGGGTGGGTTGTTTTTTCCGTAAGAGACTGACATTATTTCTCGATCTTCCCTAGGGCAAAAAAAATGTCTTTAGATGATTTTGCCCACCATAAAAATTACATAGAAATACAATAAAAAAAATACAATACATAAAAAAAAACAAAAAAAAAAATACAATAAATTACATAGGTATATATAGTTATATAAGTATATATTATTTTAATTTTAAGTTTTCACCACCTCTTCCTATTTCTGCACACTATTGTCTACATTTTTACCAATTTCTCCTTTCGCAGGTCTGCTGGAAGAAATTTCTTTATGAAATAAGCAGTACCTTTGTACATTGTTTTCTTTTGTGATGTTCATTATCTATTAATTATATGTGTGTACATAAATAGTTAAATAAATAAATAGAACTCAATGCCCGCTTAGTGACCAACATGCATTTGAATAATTAATTGTAGACCTAAAAATAACTGACCACTTTCGCCTTTAGTTTAGAATGTTACGGAAGCCATAATCCGTCGGTTAAGGTCCCTGGTTCTAAGTGTACCGGAAGTGCAAACAGACCGAATAACTTGTGGTTAACAGTAAAACTTGTGACTTAAACAATTAACTGTAGATACGTAATGATAGAGAGTAGCATTACAAACTGGTTTGTGCCTGCGTCTTCGTCCGCAATCATTTTAAAAGAACGGAAACATTTCTCTTTCAAGGATCTAATGTATGATCTATAATTTATTGATACACATCAATAAATTATGTTTGTTGGGCACGCCGCAATTATGGCGGTAAGTCTCCTCTTTGAGACGTGGCTGGAAACACCTCACGGCGTCCTTACCTTCCGCATGACACAGGTTCTCACTGAACATGGCCAGTTTGGAAAGTACTGGCTCCGGATTCGTGAGGAAGAGACGAAGCCACTGTGTGGACTACCTGGAGGACCAGGTGGAGCATACGATAGATGCCCCGCTTGAGACGTGTCCTCGTGGAGCTATCGGCGGTGGCGATCTCTCGTGCAAGCCCTAGGTACAGGCTATGGTCAGAAGTAAGTCAGTAAGAGTCTGACTATCTCCTGCGCCACCCAAGAGCGGGCATTGTTATTAAAACATGAAAAATGAAATAATGGTAATAGGTACCTATAAGTTATAGGAAAAATGCATTTTTTTTATTTTTTTTTCTTTGTCAAACCTTGACCGTTAACTGCCACTTAGGCGAAGAACGAAGCGGTTTTCATCCGCGATCGCTGCGGTTTGGGCTCATGCCTTCTGTTGAATGCAAATATTACAGCACATTTCTCGGCGCAATTTACGCCTGTTGGTTGTGCAGCTGTTCGTGCACCAGTTGCACCGGCGGATTCTCATGCAACCGTATGTCTTCCGATAATTACCCGACAGGTTTTCGGACGATAATCACAACCCAGATGGCTGTGTAACCACACAAAGTTGCGGTCTTGTGAGTTTAGTAAAATAAAGCAACGGTTTGCTCCACTGCAGCCGGTGTGGTTGAAAACCGCTTTGTGAGTTCTTAGCCATATTTACGGTAAAATAAAATATTATTAGAGTACGGTCGTCGGATTTCGGCGACTCTGAAGTTAGACATTGCGATTAGCGCTTAAAAAACTCGTAAATAAATAAATTGTTTAAAATCTTGAGCACAAAGCCAACGCTGGCGTTCGCATACCTATTGCAATAACCTATTGTCTTTTTATTATGAGGTCTCTAATTACGGTACTCGAAAGGGTAAACAAATAATTGTAATTTGCAGTTGTTATTGCTGTTAAAAACTGTTTTTGGCATTTTTTTTTTAAACCTTTACTTTTGTACGAGTTTTTAAGCGTTAAAATTCGGACTATAGACTCGCCAAGATCCGACAGCCGTACTGTAACGTACAGACCGAAGGTTTTTGTGTTTTTAATATTTCAGACTTGTTCCTAGAGTAAAAGTTGCTCATATTCACTTCTACTTTCACCTTTTGTCTGTAATTGGCAAGCTGTAGTATCTATTATGGTTTTTATTTAGTACTAGCTTTTGCCCGCAGCTTCGCCCGCGTACATAAAATATAGCCTATGTCACTCTGGAGTAAAGCAGCTTTCTATTGTTGCTTAAATTTTTCCAATCGTACCAGTAGTTCCAGAGATTACCCCCTACAAACAAAAAAACAAAAAACAAACTTTACCTCTTTATTATATTAGTGTAGATTTGCGCTTGACTGGCTTGTTGATCTAGTAGTTATTGGCCCTTACTGCTATGCCGGAGGTCGTTGGATCGATTCCCACTCAGGACAAATGTTTATTTGATGAGCACGATAATTTGCTCTCGTGTAATTTTACTAAACTATGTGTTGTATGTATTTAAAAATATATAAGTATGTTTATCAATTTTACTCATAACACAAGCTTTAATTAGTTTGGGACTAGGCGGCGTTGTGTGATAGGTACTTATTTATGGAATGTTAATAATAAATTGATTGAATATTATTACAATTATATTGAGAGGCAATAATGCCTTAGTGATGATTGCCCCGACTGTATAGTAGGTTCAAACCAAGCCAAGCCAGGTGTATCACTTTGTGCAATATATTTTCATCACCAATACTTTCAAAACGTTAAAAGGTCATCGTGAGAAAACTGATATGTTCTAGAACGAAAAATTCGAAGACATGTAGCACCCACTAACCCGGACTGGGCCCGCGTGGCTGATTACAGTCCATTCCCTCTCCAGAGAGGAGGCCTGAGTCCCAGCAGTGGGAATATTATAAGTCTGATGCCATGGCTATACTAACCCGTGTCGAATTGTTCCGAAAAGTGTCATCCTGTCCTATTGGCCAGGGTCATCTGTTTCCAACTGGGTACTCTATCTCTTTTGGCACTGCAATTCCCATATATGACAGAGGAGCTAACGGAGTAAATGCGAGAGAGTTTGTTGTAATTGGCGAAGGCATTAAATGGTTAACCAAAAAACTTAATAAGGATAGAATGTTTTAAATCCCTAAAGTTCTCTTTGGATGATTTCCGACTGTACCGTCAGTAAAAATGCTGACAGAAGCGAGTGTACAATAAAATGCCACCAGTTTTTTGTCACCATACAGCATTCCTGAGCACCTTTAAAAGTCAACTCAACAACTTGCCAAATTGTACGCCCGAAACTGTTCAACCTTATCTTTAAAGGTGAGCGAGTCAAAGGTCAAAGCTAGAGGGTGTTTCAGGTAGCTTTGACAACCTTCCATAGGATAGACCAGCCATGGAATAACAAAATCTATTTCTTGTAGCGTGGTATCATACGCCGGGTATCTGCTAGTGTTTATTTTATAAATTCGTAATGTTATTATTGAAAGTTGAAATATAATAACAAGTATTTAGTTATATTACTCGATAAACTATTCTAATTAGAGCGACAGTTTAGCTTTCTGTTGACAGACTAACATAGTTATAAGTTTTTGTAAGTACTAACACACTATGAAAAATAAACTCAAAAAAAAAACTATGGAGATAAAAGATTTTTATTTTATTTTTTTATTATTTTGGAAAACTAACTAACCTATCTAAGTTACAACCGTGTCCTTTCAACTACTTGTAAGTCTCGACTAGTTTATAATCAACTGGACGCGGATTAATTGATTTAAACTAATCCTTGATTACCATCACATGATGATAAGCAGTGTTGTAATAGTTGATGGTGAATTAGTCCACTAGTTCATTTAGAACTTATTCAGCCTTGAAGACACCTAAATTATAAATCTGAGAGTTTACTTCAGAAGCTTGAAACTGTTTTTTTAATAAAACTTTAAACAAAAGACTAAAACCCCATGTACTCGTACGTATAAGCGTCGAAGCACTTTTTCACATCGCTGTCATCCGTAAACGTAATCAAAAGACTGACAGCACTGTCTTATTCAAAGAAAATGCTAATTCTAAGTCCAATAAACGAAGCAGTCTACTGGTCACGCAAAATGTTCAAATGAAGCTTTGATTACTTATTTATTGAAAACCGAGAAAGTTAAACCTATATAGTGAAAGTCGCGTAGAATCATTACTGAGCTACGAAATACTAGGTAGGCCTAACGCTGTAGTGGATCGAGTTGATGATACCCAGAGACCATTAATCTTTGATGATAACCAGTCTGGTGTACTGAAGATTATGATTCCACCCATTCCATTAGCATAATTGAATTTACTATCCAAACGCAATCAAGTTACTACTCCTGGGTATATAGCTGCTTATATTTTTACAGCAGAACAAACCGCTTGCTCTTAGGGTAAATGTAAATTTTTGAATGTGAAAAATAACATTATATTGAGTTTCCTATTCCGCGCCTGAACTTTCGTATCTGTCGGAAATAAGTTCAATAACAGTGAAAAATGACTACTAATTAGATACGGAAATCATTTTGATAAAACGCAACTTACACCTATCCGGAAGTATTTCAAACCGAATACTTAGGGAAAACAGAATCCTCGATAAATTATTTTTCGTGCGCGTCAAAACCTCGCTTTCGCTTGTTGTGGCGATGCACTTAGCATTTGGAGCGAGTAGTGAGGGAACCTGCTTTGGCGTCAGTTCAGCCGCAGCGATGCGCCCGCTCACCGCACTGCTCCTACTGGCCGCGAGCCAGTGCGTGCACGCGCACCAACTTCCGCGGACGACGCGCCAATACCTCGACACCACGCTACACGCACTCCTAGGACAACACTACGAACCAGTTCAACGCATCTTCTCCTGTTCACGTGCTTTAGGACCCACAAAATGTCTCAGTGCTCTAAGTGTGTGGCGAGCAGAACGCGCCATCGAAGCGTACGCCAAAGATCCCGCTACCCGGTTCAACCTGACTGAGGATGTGGAACAGTTCTCGTGGATGAAGTACAGTAATATCACCGACGAACAGTTATACTCACAGCTATATGATGACACCAAGAAATTGCTCCAGTTTCGACCCCTGGGATTGAACATGATACCCGGTTATAACGTACGACTGGGTTCTAAAGGAAATGGGACCATGAAAGTCGACATTATTGCAAGTAAGTTTAAAATAGTTTGTTTTGCTTCATCCTACATAATTTATTGGGATAAATTAACTACCTGTAATTATGTTAACAGATGAATAGTCCCTATATTGTTATTGAATATTCGAATGAACTATATTTGACCACATACTAAGTGTACAATTAAGTTATCAACTTTGTTTTTGTATTTGATTTCTGCTTGTTTCTTTACAGGGTGTCAGTAAAAAAGAAATATAAATAAATGATTTTATTTATGGTGGGAAAATCATTCAATGACATTTCCACGCGCCCTTGGGCTCAAGATAGTGTCAGATTTTTAATGACAAATACCAACTCCTGTTCTTTCTTTTCTTACCAAGAACGGATTTTTCTCCCTGAATCGATTCTAGCCCCAGTAGACAAACAATAATTATAACATGGCAATATGACTCAGAACGCATAACATGATTATTATTATAACAAATTGTTGTTATATAAAACTGTAAAAGTAGAACAACAATCAAATATTGGAAAGTAACTTAATGTCACTTGTTTTCACTTTCAGGTGACTCCGTAGAAACTGGTCGAGGTAGCATGAAGAAATTGAAGAAATATGCCTATCAGTTCGCGCCACTGATGTTAGTGCCAGGTCTGGTAATGTCAGCCATCTTCCCTTTCATCCTGCCAGGCCTGAAAATGATGACGCTGATGGTTGGGATGATGAACAATATGGCACTGATGGGAGCCATATTTACAATTCTAAGGAATAATGCGTTTGATGACAAGTATGAGCACAAGGTGGTGTACGTCAATGATGGGTATAGGAATGAGAAGTATGCGGCAACTAACCTTGAAGAGCATATCCATTCAGATCACATTGGGCTACTGTACGATGATTCCAAGGGGCCCCCTAAGCATGCAGATCACCAAATATATGGAGAAGATTTTTACAACGCAGAAGACGTACCATCAGCATACTCTGTCAATCCAGAATGGCTGAAAGCATATGCTGATGGAAAAATGATGGCAATTATTGGAAAAGATAATAAAATCTACGACGTTAAACATTAGTATACAAAAATAAAATGTTTATATTTGCCTACAAGATGTAAACTTGCCAGTTCTGTTTATTTATTCATTTAATTTCAATGCTTTAATATTGTCTAATTTATTTTTTGTTTTAATATTTTGTTGTAAAGTCTGAGTTCATGTTTTTGTAGCATTAAGTAGGTAGTAAGTTTATTTATTAAATTTAATTAAAGTAGAAATTAATTTAAGTTTACGTTGAAATAGTTTCTAGGTAATGGCGGCTCCATATTAGTGCCCTGAATTCAAAGCATGAATTCTGGTACGATTAGAGAATCGGCGCAAGCATGAATTCCGCGAAATCCGTCTACATTCGCGTTCACGCCTGTTTAAGAAGCTTTACGGCACTAATGTGGAGCCATTATAAATAAAATTTATAACATAGTATTTGGTTTTTTGTTACTGTTTTTGAGGCTTTTAGTTTTAAATGATGTACTATGTACAACATTAATTATTTAATTTTAAACAAGTCATTTGTTTTTTTTTTTTGTATTTATCTATGATGTGTTATTGTGAGAATATTGTGTAGTAGCGGATTCATAGTTTTTGTCTATTTAGATTCATGTTGTTACTTCAGAAAAGTGGTTTCCAGTCTGTGATCTGCGTATCGTATTAGTTTGCATGAATTTCCACGAAAGATCCACGAAAGTCTACGAAAGATTTAAAGCTTTCTAATTGAAAAGTATGGTTTTCAAGAGATAAAGGGATGGAGCTGTATAAGATTTCTGTTTATTAGTGACCGATACTTAAATAAGTGATTGTGGTCATGATAACAAACAACTTTTACTATGGGACCAAACCAGAAATTACGAAAAACGAGTTCAGTATATTTTGACCAGTTTGGCCACAGATTACTAAATAGTTATGGTTTGGCAAACATAAATGTATTTAAGTATCGGTCTCTAATTAGCAATCACAACATATACTTGGTCGTCAAATTGATCCTCTCATCCGAATCCTTTTTGACTGGTCTACCTATAAACACCATTACATGAAAACATTGTAAGTTTTTTTTCGACTCTCTTCTCCTTAAGAAACCATCATTTGGAACCAATCACTAGCTTATTACGTTATGTTAGTGCCAATGTAGGAAATGTTATGTTTTGACTTTTAGCTTAACTTTTAGCTAAATTTATAAGATATATCTAGTGTTGAATTAAATTAAAAAATAAAATAACAAAAGCATAACCTGCCTTATAATGTTCCCACAGCTAGGACTCGGTTTTCTTCTCTAGGAGAGGAAAGGGGACGTAATCACGAGCTTGCGGACGGCGAGCAATAGTTAACTTCTGTCCGACTGTCTGGTAGCTGTCTGGACCGATCCCAAGTCGTCGACGACGCACACTGTTCTCTGATTTGTCATTGGATGATTTTTCCTACCATACGGATTCAGAAGAATTGGTGTCGTGGACCCATGTTTTCGAATTTTTGTTTTAGGACATACTATTTTGCTCATAATGTTTTTATACCGTTTGATGAGCCGTGTCGATGAAATAAATTACATAAAAATCTGCTTGTGTTCAGAGGCGGTTGGTGCCCTCTAAAATTTAATACTGGCAACAGTTTTTTACACAACTGCACCAGAAAGAGGATAATCTCGTGAGCAGAGCTTGTGTTATGAGTACTAGACAACTGATAAACATACTTAAATATTTCTAAATACACACATTTCATAGATAATTACATCCAAACACAGAACTCGTCAGGTGATGATGATGAGTTTAAATGGTTTGCTTTGAACTTTTTAGTTGTTTTTTACGGTAAGGGTATTCGAGTCAGAATAATGAAATTTTCAATGATAAGCTGATGATAGTATAAGATAGATAGATAGATAGATTAAACTTTATTGTACACCAAAAAGTTACAGAACTTAGACAGAAACTTAAATCTATGGGTACAAAGGCGGTCTTATCGCTAACAGCGATATCTACCAGACAACCTTAGGATGGATCGTAAGAACTAAAAATGAATAAGGGGGTAGTCTGCGGTGTACTACTACTGAATTAAGGTGCACACTAAGACCCAGTGCCTGTGTGCAGTGCACACTCTGCACCATATATGGGTAGGTAAAGCCAGCCTTGACTGGGATTAAAGCCAATATTTACAACTCATAAGTTAGGGCCGTTATAATTAAGACATCAGTGTTCTATTAAGCCAGGCTATTGTTAACATCTGTTAGAATAGAAACTCAATCAAAATGTTCACCACTATTCTAACTATTAAGTATGTAACTTTAGTTGCTGCCAATCAGACTTTTACTTATAGGTTAGACACTGCTTAAATACTATTTTGAAGTTCGAAACAAACAAGTTCTAGTCTATCCAACTTGTAAATAATTGAGTTATATTTCACAGAATATTGTTAGTAATTTTGTTAAATATATAAGACAATCAGAATTGTAACAAGGTAGTTACTAAGCGAGCTTGTCAATTGTAATAATAAAGATGTGATTATTACTTAAAAATTTCTCAATTCGAACTTGTCAACCTTAATAGGCCCTTGCCCTTGCCTGATAAATTGCCGTTCTGCTGAAATTGCTATTTCAAATTAAACAAAATATGGAATCCTTTTTCGAAAATTAGTCATTTGTTTAGTTTCATGGTTCCGTTTTCATCGCATTTGGACGTTATTCGTTATCACTACATTAGTATAAAAAAAAAGTTGCTTCCCGCTACTTGTCATAGGGACAGGTAGCGGGAAGCAACTTTTTTTTTAAATGCGTGCTTAATTGATCTTTAAATCTACGCAATAGATTTTTATGCTATTTTTTTAATAGATTGATTCAAGAGGTAGTTTTACATGTATAATACAGGCATAATATATTCATATCACCATTGCACCCGTGCGAAGTTGGGATGGTTCGCTAGTCATGGATATGTCAAAAATTTGATTAATTATGGAAAATGAGTACCGTCGTGGAATACAACAGCTGTTGTGGTACGCATCTCGACGTATACAGAGCAAATACTACTAACGATTGCACCACACTATGATTAAAAAATCGAAATTTAGCTTAGCTTTAAAAGGAATTTAAATATTCAAATGTCTTCATAACATATTTAGACCAAAGGGGCAGAAAGACGAGGTATATAACAATAAAACGGTGCAGTAACGATTCATTATTTATTATTAAAGTATTAAGATTTAATTTACAATTGTGTTCAACTAAAGACCACACTTCATTCATTACAATAATCTCCGAGTGTGGGCGTTATTAACAATTTGTAAAGCAGTGTTCCATTCCAAATGTCACGCTGCTAAATAAATTAAAACTTACATCAAGTTTGTTTCAAGTTTCACTAAGAACCTGAAATATCTTAAAATGAACGCCGTAGAATTGGTTGTAAAATGTATTTACTTCTAATTCAACGTGACGCTTCTCAGGCTCTTAATAAAGTAATAAATTACAAAATAAATATCTTTAACAGTCACCAACAGAACAGTATCACATAAAAAGTGTACGAGATATACTAAATACTAACATAGTATTAGATACATATGATTCAGGCACTTAAAATTAGAACCTACCCACAATCTCTTGTGTATATTAATTACTTACTTATCCTTACACAAATTATCGCTTAAAATATCTAATAATACACAACATGAGAATGTACTTAACTCTTCTAAAGACGTGATTCATCATCATTTGTAACAAAACCAAGGAAGTTCGTGAGTACGTATAATAATGTTAAGTATACTTTTACATTACATTCACGATTTGTTATTTACAAAATGACCATCATCAGAATTTTTTGTTTGGCTCTCCCTACTATTGGACTTATTTCAAAGCAACATAATTTATTTCTCTTTTTTAATCTGAGCAATATGTGTACTGTTTGTGTAGCACGCATTAGACGCGCGTAATATGACTAAAGAATATTACAATAACATTTAATAACAAAATGCTCACAAAATACAATAACAGTCTGTCACAAAAAATAGGTAAATGGACGTTCATTTATACAGAAAAAATAAAACAAATTCCATAACTTGAGGAATTTATTCAGTTTTTCTGTGGACGATTTCTGCAAATTGTTTCTCTTCTTCGGTCATATCCTGGTCCTCCCACCCCCATATGGGTTTCTCAGGGTGGTAGTGCTCTCCTTCCTCTAGACTTTCCTTAGCCCACGGGTGGCTGCCATCCCCTGTCCTGTTTATTCTCTGTCGGATCATATCGGCAGACACTGTTTTCAAATCATAAGCCAAACCTGTGAAAAAAACGTATTTGTTTTATCTCCTTGTTTGAAAATCTTTAAATTGTGATGACTGTTAGATAAATGATAGTTCGGAGTAATTCCCTAAAGGTATTCCTGATCTGTCTGTCAACGACGTGATTATGGTTTAAAAGCTTGTAAGGAAGCAACGCGAATCGCCTGAAACATTCTGTTGGCATTTTGTAAATCCGTGACTCACTCGAATATTTCATAAAACTTGTTCCAGGAAATACGAGTTTTTAAAACTTTAAAGTTATCGTCATACGACATCTTGAGCACCTAAATGTGCAAGATTTCTATATTTATATTCTCATTTATGAGCATATTATGCAAGGTTACCCGAAATTCATATAATATTATATATAAGATATTTTTTCTGTTTTCAAAATATCTAGAGAAAGTAATGTAGGTAATAGCGTAATCACGTAAGAGCAATTGTATAAAATGTATCTCGGTTTGGACGCGCTTAACTTGATTTTCGAGGCAAGGAGGAATCTCAATATGTAATGGATGGCCAAGACCAATTCTCTAGAAACATTGTTTAATTCCGAACGATAAACCGGTACGGCTGATACCTAATGTTAAGTTATACCAAGAGAATTCTTACCGTGTTTAGCAGCGTAGTCTATTAACGCAGTAGATAAGTTTGTGCTGTAATTTCCAAGTTCAGCCGCTTTATAATCCCAAGGGAAAACATGGTGATAATTGTGCCATCCTTCGCCGAACGCACAGATTGCGACCGCCTTGTTGTCAGTAGCGCCTATGTTTCTGGAATAGCAATATGTTGCGTTAGTAAAATAGTGATATTTTTTTTCTACAGGGTTTATTTTCGAAAATTACAATTATAGCGAAGTTGGAAAAGAAAGAAAAACATTTATTTTGACACGCACAGGACAAATAAAAAATAACTACCTACTTAATCTATATCTGCCGTGCTGACACTAAAACGCAGTAACAGGCTTTTTTAGGTATTTGAGTTAAATATTGATTCTGAACCGGCATTTTATAAGGAACATATTTGTCTTACCTAGGTTTTGATTCGATGATTTACTGGGCAGAAAAACGAAATTTACTAATGCAGTAACACAAAATTATATGCCAAAATTCATTGTTATACTTACTAAAATGCAGTTAAAGCTGTTACGGCTAAATCGGCCTATCACTTTACCAACTTAAACGCAGTAAATGGCTCTATTACCTCATAAAATCTGTAATCCACAACTAAAGAAATATTATGCAATATAAATTAAAACGCAGTAAGCCCTTTTTGTACCGAAACTAGTAATACTGCATTGATGACGACTGATTGAAAATCAAACTAAATTGCAGTAAGTTGAGTATTTACTGTACTATAGTCTGTATCGTTCTAAAGTTGAAAACTAACTATTTTTTTATTAAATGGCAGTATAAGTCCCATTTACTGCATTATAATTAGTAACTCGAACAAAGCTACTAAGTTTTACTGGTGTCACGATTAGACTATACTGCGTTCTAGTCAGGAATTGTCTCTCAATCAGTCACAGACAGCTTGATCGTGCTTGTCCATAGTCACATAGAAATCAGGGAATCTGTACTAACAGATTAGTCAATTCTTTGGGCTATATCGGTAATCTTGATTGTCTTGTGGATAATTTTCATTTCACTACCAAGATCACGGAAGAAAATTCCCATTGTGTTAGGTGTCTTTAAACCTTCTGATGACTTTCCTCTTCAGAGTTTGTGGCATATTTAACAAGAAATTGTGGCACAGCTTCCCAGCCCAGTTGAGCTGGATCCGATGATTGAGTTCATTTTTAAGCTAGACCTTCTGCTCAAATGGACCGTCTGTTCCAGCTAAAATTAATCGTCCAAGACTTTAAGATAAAAATAATTACCTACAAACTATTCATTCGAGATGGCTGTCGTTGATAGTTACAAAATAACATCACGACAAAGCTTTGCAAACAAACGTAAGTTTGCCATCCAAGTTAACCATGGGCTTTACCAGTTATAGTAGCAGTTATAAAATAGTTCAGTTTAGGTCGTAAAACGGATCGTGGTAGGGCCTAAGGTCTGACTTAAGATGGGTAAGCAACGGGAGGAAACATACACATCAAAGTGAACGGCTAGTATTTTATCTTTTGTTGGAAAAAAAATATGACGTAACCTATTTTCCACATTAGAATATCACTTTAAAAGTATTTCTGATATGTATTTTATATAAAAGTCCCTAAATTAAATAAAGAATTTAAAAAAAGTATCATCGCATCCAAACATTAGTAATAATAGTTTATATAGCATTTTCTGAAGTTAGAATAGGTACATCAAAATATTCCAAGTAAATAGTTTTAATACTGTTCATCAACTCATAGCTTGTACAGATCAACTTTAGAAACGAATTAGTTTTAATTTGCTTTATTGACTGGCATCAACACAATGAAAAAACTAAACAATAATAAGTCCAGCGGAAGGTGAGAACGCTGTGAAGTCTGTGAAGGCTATCCGCCATAATTATGGTCTGGAAAGACTTCACAGCGTCTTCACCTTCTGTATGACCTAGATCTTCACCGGAAATGGTAAATTCAGGAGATAACTGCACCCGATCCGTGCAAAAAAGCCCGAGTATCACGATTGTATGGACCGCCCGGAGAACACGGTGGAGCATACAGTGGAGATGTGCCCCGTGTAAGAGTTGGTACTCCACACGAGTAAGGTGGTCCCGAGTGGAAGATTTGCGGCAATGGCTTCTTACGCTGGGTCCTAGTCCGGAGTGAGGCGGCGGCTTCCACGTTCAGAACAGTAATGCTTACAAATCAGGTGGCTGCAAGCGTGTTAATATTACTGAGACTGATGTTAGGACACGACAACATTTATTACCGAGACACAGGTAGTGTTGAAGATTCACACGTTTCGGTAGCAGACAGAAGAGACTTTTAATCTTAAACAATACAATAGCCAATACCATACCACAGCAGAAATAGAAGTAATCTTCAATAAAGGATAAAGTAAGACAAAGAAAACCTGCAAATAATGTACAAAAATCAGCAAAAAAGGTAATAAACCAGGCAAGTGCGAGTCGGACTCGCTTACACGACGGTGTTGCACCATTATTTATACAAGATTAGACATTACATGTATGCGGAAAAATCATGTTTGTTGTATGGGATCCCTTCTTAAATGTTTTTAAGTTAATTAAATTACAGGTTTTTAAAGTAAATATACAGTTATATGTGCTGTAAGCCTTTCAAGCTATGTAGTCTTCGTATTGCCGTAATTAATATCAAGAAAAATTGTAAAATCACGTTTGTTGCATGAGAACACCCACTTAAATATTTATTTTGTTCTGTTTTTAGCATTTTTTTTTTAAGTTTAAATTAGCAGAAATGGTACAAAAATAAAAAAATCTACAGAACAAAATACAAACAAAAATGTCTTGTTTTCTTTATAAATGCCTACATGACCTAATTATTTTCAAAATTTATCACATACTGCATGTACATTTAGTTAAACGTGCTTATTAAAATGCAGTAAAAAATACTTATACTGCAAATTATTCTGTGAAATCGGTTAATACGACTATTAACTGATGAGTTTTTGCAGTATCAAGTATGTTTTACTGCATTTAAATCTGTATATCTATACTTTTTCGCATGCAGTAATAGACATGATTTTCGAAAAATCCATTTAATTTTGAATTGAATGGACTAAATAACACGCCTTTTTTCAAAATTCATTCTTTGTAATTGCCTTAATCCTCTAGGCAAAAAAAAATCTACCATAAAACATTATTACTATAAAATATACGACGTCAAAGTGTTTTTTGCGTTTTTCTCGAAACTGCTTTTTTGCTCTTACTGCGTTTTAGGGCAAGCAGGGCAGATATGTATGTGTATGTGTGTGTGGCTTAGTTTTTATATTTGTATATCCTGTCCTCATTTTGGTGTACAATAAAGTTTAAAATAAATAAATAAATAACTTATACTTAAACATACAACAAATTAAAAAACTAAAATTAAAATAGGAAAAATCAACTATGCTCTGTGCGAGGCCAAAAAGGCTCCTACCTCAGCATATGCTGCGATATTTAACAAGAGGAAAGAAAAAAGAGGAAAAAAATTGAGAAGATTAGTTAATCTTCTCAATTTTTTTTTAAATTATTATCGCAGTATGAATTATTAATCAATGTAATTATAATTATGTAGGTACCTAGATTGACAAGAAATCTCTAGGTACACTTTACCCTGGGTAGTTTATTTAACCTTTCGACAACCATGATTACAGACACAATTAAAAGACAATAAGTGTGCGGACACCGGTGTCCTCTTAGCTCTTAATAATCTAAGAGACCAGCAATTTATGATCATACCTACATAATAACTGGTTATACAGTTTTCTAATTAACATTATGTTTAAACATTTTTTCTGTATTCATTAATATTAACGCTAATGACGTGAATCTTATCGTAGCAGCTTCCGATAATAGATATATAGACGAAAGAGGAAGAAGATTCGGTCGGTCGCAGTGTTCTCAATATATAGGTATTTTGTGGGCCACTGGTGGTTCGCAAGAGCTTAAATATAGTCCCCGAAAGGTCTAATTAAAACTTTTCAACTATTTAACACTAATATGAACAGTGTTTAATTTTTTTTATTTTTAAGAAATTCGGTGTTTTCTATGACAATGGTATTATAGGTATTATTTTTATAGGTATCGGTATTATTTTTTTAAAGACTGTATGTATTAAAAGAAAAAAAATCAAAATCGTTAATTTCACATAGACCAATTACAGGCAGTTTTGAATTTTCAAAGTGTCATCCAGTCAAATAAAAAAAATAGAAAGAGCTAAATTGCAACTTCCAAAGCGTAGATCTCATGAAATGCACGAAACTTCATAGACACTCTTTTAAATCATTTCAAGAGTTTCATAAAATCTTGCTTACATAATATCTTGTCGCTTCTATTGTGTGTAAAATGAAAATAAGTAATAAAATTAAATTAAAAAAAAAATAGAAATTGTATAGATAACGAAAAATTTTAGGAGTAGGGTTTTAGTCAGTAAAAGTCTGACACCGGGCTCTTTCCGCGCTACAACAGGAAAAGTAATGCGTTAATTTCCACCTTAAAAAAAGGCCTTAATGAAGGAAAATGTCGTACGTCTCTCTAGAACCTTTCAGTCCACGTTAGTCAGAAATGGGAGCACAGCCGCGGAAATCAAATCGTGTTTCGAGTACCTACATAATGTAATTCTAGATAGAGCGTACCATGAACGTACTTTGGATTGCAATTATTTGTCAAATTTCCAATGTATTTCCCAATGTATTTTTTATTTTATACTATCTCTTAATATTTTATTTTATACTATTTTAAATATCTTATCTTTACTAACATAATATGGACATTTAAATTAGTCTGAAATATTTTTTTTTCTTTCAAATACTCAACAGTAGGTAAGGCAATAGTGCATTTCTGTTACTGATAAAGTAAATTGGCTGAAACATGAGGATGTTGGTAATAAGCAGTTACATAACTAACATCACGCGATCAACTAACACTACTTACTTTGCACATCGAACATGAACTAAAATTTATGTTAGCAATAATTATAAATGGACTTAGGTTTTCCTTAATTTGTAACTGTTGGTACCGTCAACATCAAAAGGGACAATTTTTTTTTTATGGTGGCTAAAAATCATCCAATGACGAATCGTGCCCTTGAGCGGAGCTGGAAACAGTATCAGACTCTTACTGACTAAACACCCCATCCCGTTTTTACGTTGCCATATACACCAGGGCTGGAGCCTTCCTTTTAGACCTTAACCCTTGTCTCTTGGTTTCGACTAATCTGCCCTACGAAAAAATCACATTTAAATACAAAACAAGTAAATTTAAACAAAAAAAAAAAATGTTTGTCAATTCTTTTAATTACTCATCATCATCATCATCGGCCTTTTAATGTTCCCACTGCTGGAACACAGGCCTCCTCTCTAGGAGAGGGAATGGGCCATGATCCACCTAACTAATTGTAGTGAAATACAAATTGTTCTTCTTTTAATGTACTGTTGTGATTCTTTAAGTATCTATCATTTTTGTTCATCATCATTCCAACCTTTTTTTCTTTTGACAGGGTAAATCACTAAACAACCACTGCTTTAGGTGGCGCAAGAGGACGAGACGAGTGCCAGACGTTATAATCTGTAATTCACGATGTTTTCGACCTTCACCGTGTTAAGAGCAGTGGTTATAAATAAATTACACAAAGTAATGCGCCTGGCTGGGTTTGAACCCGCAACGTACAACTCGTCAGTCGTGGCCGTTACCACTTGGCCACCACTGCTCTATAACACGTTTGGGTCTTTCAAAATTCGGTACGGTAACTTTCGATGTTGATTGTACCTATTACTAATATGAATCACCAATTTTTTACGTTGGTTACATTTTTGTTTATTGCCCTATTTAGGTAATAGCATTGTCTTGTCTTACACGTCCTAAATTTTGAGGGCGTTGAATATAGTTTTGGTTGAAACTAGCTTGTGATCGAGACTGTATATATAATGTAACGAATTAGTAAGACGTCTGGTTCGGAAATGGCTTCTACAAATAATTCTCAAGGGAAATAACGTAGAGATTATCTGTGTTGGTACTCCCGTTAGAAAATGTTTGTTAACATTTTCTGACATAAAAACAATAACTAACAAATGTTGTCAACTGTTACATTTTAGGAACTTACAAGTTATAAGTGCTTCTAAACTCATAGAAAATGTTTACTAATATTTTATAACATTTAAATCTGCTATTTGCTTGCAATTAGGTTTGCGTTCTGAGGGCGTCTACACGAAAATGGAAGAGGATTTGCTCATTGGAATAGCTTTCATTTTTTGTTTCAAAAAAATATTAAATATAAAGACAATATTTTTTTTTTGTTTTAATTTGTTTACTAACGTTACTATAAACATTTTCAAACGGCAATGTGGGAGCACCATATCTAACTTCATCGTAAAATACAATATACAGGATACTCTAGTATATGGTTAATTGTATGCCATTAGGTCATTAACCCCCAAGAGAACATCGGTGTCCGCACACCTACACTGTACTTTTAATTGTGTCTGTAACTACGGTAGTCGAAAGGTTAATAACAAAGTAGCAAACTACACATAATAATAACAGAGTTTAATAATATAATCAGTAAGTTAACCGAACTGTAACCGGGTCAAGAATTCACTGTATTTTTTTTATAACTTTCACCAAATTCCGTCCGATCAAAAGTGAAACGTTGATCACTTACTTGTCGTAGGGCCTATTGCCCCAGATGTGGGCGGCGGAGTTGACGAGCCAGGTGAAATGAAGGGCGACTGTGTATCTGGTGATGGACGCAACGTACCACGAGACCCACGGGTTCTCGCCCCAGAAGTGGTAGGGGATCCAGGCGGGGATGATGAAGCAGAGGATTGGCATCACCACGAGATATGTTCTGGAAAGTAATAAAGAAAAAATTAAGACTGCAATTCATTTGGCATTAATGATGCATCACTGCTTACTATGAAGTGGGATCGCAGTCAAACACTTTCTAATTATATCAATTAAAAATATATGAACAAATTCTGATTCTGCTGAGCTCAAAATCTCCAAACGTTATCTTGAAAACTATTTTATAAAAAAATCGGCCAAGAGCGTGTCGGGCTACGCTCAGTGTAGGGTTCCGTAGTTTCCCGTCCGTCACAAATTGCTCACAATATAACAAAACGCGCATGCACATACAGACCAACAGACTTGGCAAAACTTTAAGGGTTCCTTGTTGACCATGGGACCCTAAAAATGAGTTCCTTATAAAAAAAAGCTATTATGTTATTTGATGTACTTATTTTCATATGAATCTGAAAAAGAGATCTGAAAATTAAATTAAATTACGGCCATACGATTCATCCGAAGAATCAAATTTCGAAGAACTACTTAACCTATGCTTTCTAGGAAATAGATGTCTAATTCTTAATCTTTCGATTTTCTTATTTAAATAGAGTTAAAATTCTAGACGCAATATATTCTCATCGACAAACGCTCCATGAAAATATGAGAGCTTCTTAGAAAAATATATTGTTAATATTTATGAAGCAATTTGAGATAGAAGCTACTACTTCCTCACGTTATGAAATTACATAATATACTTGCCCAAGTACTAATCAAGTGTATGTGATATTGTAAGAAATATTTTCTAGGAAACATTGCTTGTGATAAAAGTAGAAGCCTTATATTTTTTTTAATATCTTCTATGATGTTACCTTTCTTTGAAATGTTATTATAATATTAAAGAGTAGGTACTGGGAAAATCATCGAATAACGATATAGTCTCGAAGTTTTTTTGAATCGCAAGAGAAATTTGCAGAGACTTGATTTTAGTGACGTAGCAACAAAAATATGTTCAAATTTATTCCCATCATTTTATGCCAAATTTTATACATAGGTATATAAATATTATTATGCATTATTTTATATTTCTGCTATAAACGTGGCAACCCACTGGGCCCAAAAACTTTGAGAGAAGCGGAATCCATTAATTCGAGAAGTATGGAAATAGAAAAAAAAAGATGCCAAATTTTAGAATTTTGGGTTAACTGAATGTTGATTCTCTCGAGAGTGTCGAATGAAAAAAGATAAGGCACTTTCTGTCGCAAGAATCGAAATTCTGGTAACATAAGCGACCGTACCATTTTTTTTTCTTTAACTTAGAAGTTTGATTTAAGGGAAAAATGGAATCTGATCTAATGGAGCCTTTGTTGTCCGTTTGTCTGTCTGTCAAGACTTTTTTCTCGGGAACGTGTGAACTCAAGTTTGTTTTAGTCTCTTGAGAAAATCAAACATTTAACTAACGGAAAAAAAGGATGTCGTTAACGCAAAAAAAGCTTATTTCGGCATTCTCAAGGGATCCAAAATTCACATTGTTGACCGATGACCTGGAATCCTGAAATTTGGCATGAAGCACGTTTGTATAGTACTAACATAGGAATAGATCTGAAAACTGCAGATGAAATAAAAAAAAAACTATTCGTAAAATAATTGGGTTTCTCAATCCCATTGTAACTTAACCGACATTGTAAATGAGTTTTCTAAGCAGAGCCGGTGACTTTTCAATTTGCCTTTTTAATAATTCATTTTCATGAAGTACGAGTATTACGAAAATGCTGAAAACTTAAATGTAATTGGGAAACTTCAAATCCGTGATCATCACTCCACAATCTTTGGGCGCCGTCTGCCATTCAATCTATGTAATGTATCCTGCTAGATACATCGGCGCAAATGTCTTTGACAATACGCAGAGCGTACGTGCGACGTACGTGTATCTATATACTCGTGCTTGACTGCAATCCCACCTGATGGTGACCTATCACCTAGCGGTGGTGGTAACGATGGTGGTTTGTCTACTTACTTCTTTTGGAACATTACAATCGGGTCTTTTTCCAGGTCGGACATGTCGACGGTGGCGCCCTTCTCGAAGACATCCTTGTGCTTGCGCACCATCAGCCAGCCGATGTGAGAGAAGAAGAAACCTCGCTTGGCGTTATGAGGGTCTGCGTCCGTTTCTGTAAACTTGTGATGAACTCTGCAGAAGAAAAAATGATCATTAGTCAGCAATTCTTTTTTTTTACCAACTTTTCGGCTAGTTTCTAAAGCAAAATGACTGCTATGGAATGCTTGAAGATTGAATCGTTAGCAACATAGTGTTCCACTCGCGCCTTTAGAACATATCAGAAAAACCGTTGGAGCCCGAAGCCTACTGGGGCCATCAGTCGACTTCTGAAAGGAAAACCCCGGGTCCCGGGACGTAAAAAGTCAAATAAGGACAACAAGGAACATTATGTAGGCATGGTTTTAGCCAGTAAAAGTATGGCATGCCTTTCCATTTGGTCCTATAGTGTGAGAAGTCATTCTATTTATTTCTGTTTATCGAATTTTGATTATAGCCATATTTATTGGAGGCTAATAGATACGCGCAAACACAAATCTAGTGTCTCTTATATTCTACGTCCATAGTACATTGGAATGACAACCTCAACACAACCAGGCAAAAATTAGGCAAAGGATGGGTAATTATTTATTTATTTTACAATTTTTGTACACACAACATACAAAGGAGATATAGAAACAAAGAAAAAATGGTACAAAGGTACTGCTTATTTCTAAAAGAAATTTCTTCCAGCGGACCTGCGAAAGGAGAGACCAGAAGAAATGTAGACATCACATGTGTAGAAAGACAGAGGAGATTAAGAAATCTGAGATTAAAATAATAAAGACATAAACTATACATACAAATATTAATAATTTATACTAAAATTACATACATAATATAAATATATATATATTTAAATTACTACTAATTAATTAATTAATATAATTATAGTAATTACTTTTCAAGACATTACAAAGTATAAACTAAAAAATGTAATAAGATCTCTGTAAGGAATGTATGTGACCCATTTCGGCTTGGTTTAATGAGGTACCAAAATAAAATGTTCCAAGTCTTTTAATGAAATAAAAATAAAAGGTTCCTTAAATTACATCACGAAAATTCATCATTAAATTACACAGTACATTGTTTGTTTCCGATTCACACATCAGAGAACACAAAAACAAAAGGCCATCTGAACACTTCAAAGATTTAAAAGATTTCTTTTTGTAAATTAATTAAAATTATATATTATTTTAATACATACTTCTTACTTCATTTTATGCTGAATTTATTTTAACGTAGTTTAAACGTCCTGAAGTTTACCTATTCTTTTGAGGTTAATGTACGGTTATGTTGGCATTGTCCTGTTTATCTCCGATTTTTTTTTCACAAAGTCATTTTTCTTGTTTTGAAAACAGCACTATATTGTTGAAATATCTTTTCAACTGCAGGGGTAGTCTGCAGGGGTGTTACTATACCGAAATAATAGAAATATATATACGTTATGAGTTTACATATGGATGGAGAGGGAGAGGAAGGTCAAAGAAAAGATGGATGGATTGTATGTAATGTAAGAAGTAATATGAAAGAAACGGGAGTTAGCGATAGCATGGTGAGTGTCAGGAAAGACTGCAAGGGAAGTGATGATAGCAAATTTAAAATAACTAATTTTACAAGCTTTATACTGTTAGTTTCATCTGACCGATGTTTGTTATCAATCAATCTAGTAAATTAAATTTGATCCACTTCCCGGTTGCCGATTGAACTGAAAATTTTTCATGCATGTATAAATAGCATGATATACTACTATGTATGATAACTAATATGAATACAATATTATGATGACATGGAGCTGATCTGATGAGGGAGCTCGAAGGTGGCCTTAGGAACTTGGCAATAAAAAGTACAAACCCTTCGAGTTTGAACTCTTTAGATTTGTATTGACGAGTATTTTGATCCAATATGATAATAAGGGTTTGATGATGGAGTTAGAAGGTGGCCATAGGAACTGAGTAATTAAACGACATAACCCCTTCGAGTTTGGGCTCGTATGATTCATCTTGACAAGTACTTTAACGCTAAATATTAAACAGGATCTGGTAATGGAGTCGAAATATCACCATAGAAACTCAATAATAAGGGATGAATTTGATGAGTATTAATTAGTATATACCGCGCTATTAAAGCTTGTTATGAAAAATATATTTTTATAAAAATTTTGTTTATAACCATTTTAATGTTGCTCCAACTGTCGTTGAACAAGGGTTCAAGCTTAAATCTAAGGAGATTTAAGCTTCTGTGAAATTGTTTGCATTTCGGTGTACATTTATTCAATTCAATCAACCTCAAAAACTAGTTCAAAGCAGTTTTCCAGGAAAACCATTTTATCCTGTTACAGTCGTCGTTAAAACGTGATGATTATAATTGTCATTAAAGTGTTTAACCGTACGTTACAAATTTAAATGACATGAATGAGTTATGTGTGGTTAAGTCCCTACTGAATTTTCTGTTTTGATGTCACAAATCGATAGACTAATTACCTCAGTGTCAACGATACAACCACAGTACTAGACGGTTTTTTCTTTTCAATAAGAGGTCATTAAATGTGAGGATGGTTTAAGGGTTTTTTAGAGGGTCGTTTAGCCGTCTTACGTTTGTAAAACGGTATGTTTGCTTAACAATTAGTAGGTATGTTTTGATTTAAAAAAAAGCATATCAAACTAGACTACTGTCCTAATCATTTGATATAGATACAAATTTATATTTTTTAAATTAACTTTTGTGTATTTTATTTTCAAAATTATATTCAATATTGTTTTTAACAAATTAAGGACAAATGAATATTCGATTACTCTTTATGCGCAGGGAGTGATCCTAGATCCTCTTTTGTTCGCTCAAGGTAACTGGCGTATATCTGCCCCTTAATATATTTACCGATCATGAATTTATTCATTTATCGTTAAATGATACTATGTAGATATACACTCTATATGTAACTAAAACTAGAACGTTTAATGTTTTCACAATAATAGGATTGCAACACAACTACAAAGTAATTGATAAGACACACATGCGTGAAAAACAAACATTGTTGCGTACAAAGTGCTGTAAAATACCGATCAATGTAGATAATTATACAAATATCGACACATCCGGCAAACTAAACTTACATCACTAAGTTATCTATAACATTAAAATGAATCGCTGGTAGAGTAGGATAGGGTAGGGTAGGGTAGAGTAGGGTAGAGTAGGGTAGAATAGGGTAAGGTAGGGTTGAGTAGGGTAGAGTAGGTTCTACCCTACTCTACTCTACCCTACTCTAGTAGGGTAGAATAGGGTAAGTACGGTACATTAGGGTAGAATAGTTTAGAGCAAAGTATAGCAGAGTAGAGCAGGGTAGAGTAGAATAGAGTAATCAGTTGACGGAAGTGAAGCCGCGGGCAAAAGCTAGCTATTTATATAAATATTGCTACTAGTTTTAAAGTCTGTGTGTATGCAACTATTTAGTAATCGCTGGTAAACCGTTCATGTTTACTGCTGTCAAACAAGTGCTATCAATAAAAAATTGATATTTAAAGCAAACCTAACAAGTGCCAAATATTCGTAGCGCGTAACAAATACAGGAGCCACACACGAAATAGAATAAAAAAAAACATACTAGTGCTAATTGCGAAGAGTCTCGAATATCTTTGTGATGCGACATAATATTTATTTTTCAGGCGTGTAGCGATAACATTATAAATCTACTTTTCTGACGATGTCTGTGTTGCTGGGCTCTGTGATATCTACATTTTTTGTGTCACTTATTTTATTTTTAATTTTACGGACGTCGTTTTGATTTATAAGGTAAATAAGGAAAAATATTGCTGTTAACACTACACGAATCATTATTTACACGAACAATTAAGAAAATAATTTACCGGTAACTAGTTTTCCGCCGCGGATTCGTCCGCATCTGTAATTACTGTTCTGCTCCCATAGATTGTAGCGTAATAATGTTATGTAACCTATAAGCCTTCCTCTAAATTAAATGGGCTATTTCACGGTAAAAGATTTCTTCAAATCCCGGCCGGTTTGGCGGCTGCAGTCTTTCTGTCCGATTATAATTTAGGTGTCTTCAAGGCTTGAGTGAATAGGCTCTTAATAAACTAGTGCGCTTCACCATCAATACTTGCATCACTGCTTACCAATGGGATCGAAGTCAAGCACTAGTTTATTGCAATTAAAAATATATATATATCGGAGCAGTATTTTCTAATCTCAGGACAGCGCGTTTAACCAAACAAACTCATTAACTTTAAAATATCAGTATAAATTTGCTTACTGCGTCTGGGTCCAGTTATCTATTATACAGGAACTTATTTTATAACTTCAATCAATCATGTACTTGTCCATCGAAGAGGGATAAACAGTAAGGATGCTTTGTAAATTTACATCTTTTTATTAAGGAAGTCCTTATCGAGGTACATTTTCTTACAAGCGATCTAACGTGATTATGACGCTACTAGCTTTCTGCCAGAGGTTTCACCCGCTTGAAAATAAGCTCTCCATACAAACTTTAGAACCCCATTACATCCCTTTTGAAACTGAATTTTGAAAAACCCTTTGTTAGTGTTCACCTACGTCATAAAAAGAACCCTTATGTAAAATTTCACTTTCCTAGTCCCTGTAGTTTCGGCTGTGCGTTGATATGTCAGTCAGTTTCTCCTTTTAGTTACATAGATATTATTGTTAGGCTTCTATCTATAAATCAAATCAGAAATTAATTTTAAAACTAACTCAGTAAGACCTCTGAAAATTCACAATTTTGAGTTGCCTCTTAATCAAACATTGCGTTGATTAAATAAACATAACGTAGTTGATTAAATAAACATACTTTTGCAATGCATGCGTTGAAGGTGAGCGAATGGAGAAGGAAATCTCAATGATATTATTTTTGCCTTTTTACAAACTAGCCACTGGTTTCTGGCGGATTTTATAACTCTTTTGATACTTTAAAATATAGCTTATCATTTGATCCATAATTCTGGATATCTTTGGACTAATTCTCATCCCAATAAGTTCAACCGCTTTATCTTAAAAGATTAACAAACATACACACAAACGTAGATAAAAAACCTATACAAACTTTTGTCTTAAAAATTTAGGTAACATTACGTGTAGGTACATGTCATCATCGTCATCATCATCGTTTTTATCATCATCGTTATCGTCATCATCAACGTCGTCATCATGGTTAACCGCTTCGTAAAACCTCACAACAAAGATGTATAAGCTGATAAAGGTCATGAAAATCTGGTGCAAAAAGGACCTGGTTGTTGAGATGATTAAGTTATTTTCAAATTAAAAAAGTTCCTACAAACAAACGCTACTGACCTGTGATCCCGCACCCATTCATATATGTGGTTCTGAAAGGCCATCGTCTGCATGAGAGCTAGGAACAGTCGAAGAGGCCACCGCGCTTTATAAGAGCGATGCGCCCACAATCTGTGTGCACCCGCCGTCACCCCCATACCCGACATGACCGCGAAACTCAGACCTGGAAGCAAAAAAAATATACAATATCAAGTACTGTCTACATTCCAGCCTGACAGGACAAGCCTTTATAGAAATATTGAAGGTTTTTAACATTATTATGTTATTAGGAGGTATATTAGTTCCATAAGAAACTTAGGAAAGGTGGGATGGATAAATAAATCAGCAAAACTTGGTTTTTGTGACATAAACGGCCGTATTTTTTTGATTTCACTAACTTAGTTTGGATTTTATAGCTTCAAGGGACCGCAGACCTTGGTATATGGTTTTTCAACTCGATACCTCTGAGCATTTCTGAGATAAAGGGTCTTGACAGACAGACAGACGGACAACAAATTGATCCTATAAGGGTATCGTTATTTCTTTTGATGTACGAAATTCTAAAAACTGTCGAAATTGGATAGCTGATTTAACAGTTCTATTTAGTTTTGTGAAAGCCTTCGTGGAAATGAAGATCAAACGTGACCTTTGAAAACGCTGATTGAACTGAGTTGTAAACGTATTATAATTCAATTAAAGGCCATTATTATGTATTAAATTGCTTAGAATTATGTCATATTGTATCGCAATTAGAACGCCATGAATGAAATAAATTGGATGTCTTGGTGGCTTAAAGGATCATTGGAATTACAGTGAACAAGCCCATTGCTCATGTATTCTGAAATGCCCTTTACTGTGTGTAGGACAAAACGTGCTGTATATTCAATAGAGATCTGTTTGTTTTTTAAGGAAGGCGTAACAACAATCAGCTTAGTTGCCAAGTAACGATTATGTAGCAATTTAATCTCCTGCGCTCACGAGATTAAATTGCTAGCGACAGAATCCAATAATAAAGTTACTGTGAGACACTTAATGAAGTGATACAGAAGTATTGGCGGCCCTCACTGCTCTTAATAGTTTGTTATTTTTATTTTTTTTCCACACTAGGAATTACTCCTGTGTCGTGGGTGCGTTCACAAACATGTTAAGTCACATACACAAAATACCCAGATCCGGAACACCTAACTGTAGGTCATACAAATATTTTTTCCGTGCAGGAATCGAACCTGCGACCCTCAGCGCAGCAGTCAAACGCTCAACCACTGCGCCAGCCGAGCTATCGAGCTTAAAAATAATGTACTTACCGAATAAAACTGTCCACAGTTTGACTTTTCCGGTGAACATTAAGTAGAGTCCATACAACGCTGCTGCATGCAAGTACACGAACGCCAGCACGTTTCTCCATACCACTTGCCACCTGTAATTACATGATTGCCATAAGTACAACAGCTGCGATTTTAATTACTTGTAATAATTAGATAAGTAACGGGTGTGACTTGCAAATACAATCAACTAATTGTTTTGTTGTAAGTACCGTTGTTTCATTTCCTTCCACGTATTTATTGCGAACTCTCATTTATGGATAAGGTTGGTATTTAAAGTTATTTGTGATTGAGCTGAAAATGATTTCATTTATTTATTTAAATTCCATGTACAGTAGTGATACGTAGGCGGACTTAATGCTACAAGTATTTTCTAACTTTTGGTTAAAAAAGACAGCTCTATGGTAGATGTGCGCAATAAATAAGTAATAGATATTTAAATAGATTGTTATTTTATTTGAGAGCAGTGGTGGCCGAGTGGTAAAGGCCTCGACTTACGAGTTGTAGGTCGCGGGTTCAAACCCAGCTAGGCGTATTACTTTGTGTTATTTATTTCATCACCACTGCTCTCAAAACGGAGCTCCTAGAACCAAAAATTCGAAGACATGTGACATCCACCAATCCGCACTGGGCCCGCGTGGTGGATTGTGGCCCATTCCCTCTCCTAGAGAGGAGGCCTGTGTCCCAGCAGTGGGAACATTAAATGGCTGATGATGAAATATATTGTAATTATTTTATTGATTGTGATTTTATTGGTTTATTATAATATAATTCTAAATACGACTATAATTCTAAAAGAACAATCATTTGATTCCACTATTTCAAAGATCGAAAGAAGGTATGTTGCATTTGAAGGTATGTTACTGTATGGACTTTAAAAGAGACTTTGACCCCTGAGTTTGTTTTGGTGTTTCTTCTCAGGGTAGTCAGCTAGGAAACACCGGACTCATCTAGCTTAAACTGACGAAAAGAAAAAAATATTGACGTGTAAAAGTGTTATTTTAAAACCTATTTACAAAATAAATATCATTTATCATTTATCATTTATCATTTATCATTTATCATTTATCATTTATCATTTATCATTTATCATTTATCATTTATCATTTATCATTTATCATTTATCATTTATCATTTATCATTTATCATTTATCATTTATCATTTATCATTTATCATTTATCATTTATCATTTATCATTTATCATTTATCATTTATCATTTATCATTTATCATTTATCATTTATCATTTATCATTTATCATTTATCATTTATCATTTATCATTTATCATTTATCATTTATCATTTATCATTTATCATTTATCATTATTGAGCAGGATTCGATCCACAAAAAATATTTTAAAAGAATAATTTAGATTCTTGTACGCCTATGTTTTTATTCAAGAAACATTTTATTTTCAGATATTTTAAACCCACTCCATATGAACCTATGCTGTTCAGCTGGTATATTTTCAGCCTTTTTGCCTATGAATCAATTAGTCAAAATGGGAAATCCCTCAATTTCTGCTTAGTGGGAGGGTGTATCAGTGATTGTTAAAGGGACACTAAAAGTAGTGTCCTTCAGTTTCCCTTTAGATTCTAGAACTTTCCTATCTTTTTGAAGTGTCCTGTTCTAAAAAATCGCATCGATCCTGCTAGACCCTTACGGTTTGCCGACATCTCTTTGAATCGGGAATTGTAAGTTGAGAACGTTCGCTCTTTCCTTTTTTTTTCGTTTCCTTCGCCAGTATTAGGTACTGTTTCGCAGAAGATGGCGAAGGCCGCTATTCCCCCTCCCTCCAAACGTGGCCTGAACCGCACACGGACACGGCAATGTTTTTCTTCCATGATATCCGAGCATTTCGTACGACTGAGACTGAATTCAGTCAGAACCTTCCGAACTTATCATGATAATAAAGTCTTGCGTCATGAGGAGGACGCCGTGACACTTGTTCAGCTCCTCCTCAAAAAGGGGGCTTACCGCCATGATCCCACTTATGAAGCTATGCGGCATCATTCGATACGTCACTAAAAGCGATTTTTTTAAAGGTTGTCTTTAAAAAATCGCATTTAGCGATAAAACCGCCCATTGTGACACCCTATTAATTTTAAGTTCCTATTGTTATTTTTATTTTTGGTGTGCAATAAAGAATATATCTATCTATCTTCGTCATTAGAAAAGTTAGTGATCATAACTTAAAAGAACAAGGGTCGAAGCCTTCTGGGGCTAAGGGCTGATGCGAAAGCCGAACACCGGGGCCCTAGAACTAAGGCCGGAAGAAACGGTGGGTCGTTTAGTCAGTAGAAGTCTGACACTGTCTCCCGCTCCGCCCAAGGGCGAGATTCATTCATTCGATGATTTCTGCACTATAAAAAAAAAACTTAAGAGAACAAATAGAAAACATTTTAGTAATTATAAGATAGAATATTTCTATTGTATATTGTAGGAGCGCTATGTCTTTATTAAAACTATTGAGGTCAGACAATTTTTGCTGGATAGTTTTAAAAAGTGACGAGTAGGCCATTGAATAGTCGAACAAATCGAATTATACGACCGCATTTATATCAAACACTCACTGTTATTCGCACTATTCTTGTTGACCAGACAAGAAATGTCTGTCAATATTGAATCTTCTACGTCAAACGGAACTAATGTACACTAAAAAAGTATTTTATCACCATACAACTTTCAATAAAATACAGTTAAATTGACTGAAGTCTCCGTTTTATTGGCATTTGAAGCTGCAGATAATCTCTTTGTCGTACCAAAATGCATTTTATTGCTGGCATTTTCAAATGCTCTCTCTGGGTTTAGTAAAAATAAAAATTCATCGCATTCACAAAATCGTGAGTACAATAGGACACATTTTTCTTTTTGTGAATGAAGAAACAAGTTGTATGCCATTATGTTTTGAAGTTTTTTGAGAGAGAGTGTAAGATTTACTGTTTAAAACTAATAATTATATTATCTAACGGCCTTGTTTCTCCAGTTGCCAGACGTGGTTTGGGTTGTAGGGTCGTGGTGACTTTTCCATACATTCCTCCCGTCCTACGCCTTTTATTTTTTTTTTTAATTAGCCTGTGCTGTCCCACAGCTGGGCAAAAGCCTCCCTCTTATCCTTCCAATTACCTCGGTTATCCGCTTTCTCATTACAATTCCTCTAAAATTAATATATATATATATATATATTTTTTTTATATAAATTTCTCCGTTCTGCAATAAAGCCGCGTATACTATACGAGCTTAATTTTGAGGGTCTAGACGCATTTTGATGGAGGTGCTACGTGACTGGTGGCTAAGCAGACCACGTCCCCGAGGGTCATGGTCATCTGCATGGTTCGATCTGCAGAAACGTAACCAGACTCATCGACGACTCGTAGAGTTAAACACCTCAAAGAGTAAGCGAATCCGTAGAGCTCCACTGCAGTAGAGCCAATGCCCGTTAAGACGCCGAAGAATGACAGAAAATGAAACCCATGGTCCTAGGAATAAGGGTTCCTCATTGACTATGGAACCCTAAAAACCGCCTATTTGTCGGTTTTCCGGTAAACCAAGAAATCTATGGTGAACTGCACCAAATTGTGTTGTACCGGATAGGTTAGGTGCCGTGTATCTGTGTGTATGCTTATACCGTATATAATATATAACTATTATATTATATCCCACAACTATCACACAACTTGTCTAGTCCCAAGCTAAGCAGTGCTTATGTGTACTAGACAACTAATAAACATACTTATATATTTCTATTTATTTATTTATACTTTATTGTACACCACATTATACAAATATAGGACAAACATTGTTATAAAAATAAGGGTACAATGGGCGGTCTTATCGCACAAGGCAATTTCTTACAGACAACCTTTGGATGGACTGCGCGAAAGGAGATAGATCTAGGGTTGTCAGTGTACAATTCAATTTTAAGAAAAAATACTAGTAAGATATAAAAACACGAATACATACATACGATAAAAAATAATATACTAATATATATCAAATATATAATTGAGATAGGAGAAGAAAAATCAAAGTGAAAGGTAATGCTCCTTCACCAATTTTTTAAACATTGGTAGCGTTTGAGCACGCCTCACATCCAAGGGCAATGCATTCCACAACAAATAAATACATATCTGTTCGTATATACCACTCTGTTCAGATATTGTGTTAAAATGCCCTGGCGCGAGTGTTTTGTGCAAATTGTTTAATTATGAATTGCGAAATCTGCTTAATTGGATTGAAACTCAAAATCACTTGGCGAGATGCAAAGTGATATTGAGTTACATTCCAATTAAGTGAAATTATTGGTAGTCAAACGAGCATAGCCTTTTTTCGGTACGAAAAGTTTATTTACCTTACTGTACCTATACCTGTACTGACTGTTCAAGGTGGCTTTTATCATGAACTACGTTTCAAAGTCAAGGTCAAAATATTTTATTTCACATGGGCCTACATGGGCACTTATAAAACGTCAGAAGCTAGTGCACGGTTCCAAATTAGTCGTTTCCTATCGAGAAAAACGGGCAAGAAACTCCATGTTAGTAAGTAATTCTTAAGTATTCATTTAATTTTAAAGGATAACACATTTCTTGGAAACAGATCGATCATATAATTTAAAATCAATCCTTAATTTCAAGTAACAAAATTTCAAGAAGCGTGTTACAAAGGCTTAACCCCTACAAATGTAGTAAATTACAAAGAGCAAACATGTTCACAGGATATTAATTATAAACCTGCCATTGTTTCCTGCTCCTTCTAAGGGTAGGATTTGTCATTAGATGATTTTTACTTACCATAAAAATAAAAAAAACTTAGGAACAAAATCCTAAAAATTGGTAACTTTGTGTGGGAATCGCCTATTACTTCTTTTTACCTTAAAATAACTAATTTATAGACAGTCTTTCGAATACCGTAATTAGAGACAGAATTAGGTGTTTAATATAATATAAATATCAGTCCAAAGAAACTGCTCTTTTCTATGGAAATTATAACGTGGCAAGTAAGTTGAACCTGTTGCTATGGTTATGAGCAGTACCCCACTTCTATTGAGCCCCGATAATCGGTTAAATACTGCGCACTCAAGGTCGATCACCCTGTTCAGTTTGAGCACCGATGATTGTAAGTATACAGGGTGTCCCATAAATAATGGTCCAACCGTAATTCCTAGTTAGGTCACTTGATTGCCTACAAATAATTTGAACCGTTTTTAAAAATTACTTAGGGTTTCCAAAAAAATATTTTTTTATTTTATTTTCATATTTTTCTGTTTCTAATTGGGTTTTTTTATGCCATTGATGCAAATATCAATGTTTTTTAATTTTAACCTTTCGAATACCGTAATTAGAGACATAATAGAAAAACAATAGGTGTCAATAAATCAAAATATCAAATATACCTGTCCATAATGTAAATTAATTAATTAAAGTTAAATCCTATAAAGATCGGTAGAAATTTTACATACCATGACAATATAAATGAATATTCTATAAGCAGTATCATACGAATAAATCACACAATAAAACTTGATAATTATGTGTCGCCTTTTGTTCTGTAAAATAATTCCAGTTTCAATTTTACATCAAATGGATTTTCATCCTCATTGAGAGAGCTGGCATTGTTTCTGCTTGAACATTTGTTGTATTATTAACCAAATAAATTTTATTAGTAGACTAGCTGACCCGAAAAACATCGCACCGCTTAATAAGGATGGTAAAATTATCTCTTCGTTTAAACTTCCCTGAAGTTTCACGTATATTTCAAAACTAAAATTAGCCAAAAGACTAACGAACAGCTATTAATTTTTATATATAAGAAGATTATTGTTCCGAGAGGGAGACAGATTACTGTTCCTCATCATCCTCTTTTCTCTTTCCGTTTTTCTCCCCATTCCTCAAGTTGCTACCGTTTACCGTTCGCGCTATGGCGCCTCTGGAATTCTCTTCCACACACATTGAGGGCCAACCCTTTGTTTGAGGTTTTCAAGAGAAGAATTAGGAAACATTGCCTGTCAACCTGACCCATAATATGCATTGGTTTGTATTACAAGGTTTTAATTAGTTTCACCTGTCCCAATGTTTGTTTGTGATCATCTTGCAAATTAAAAATTCACTTGTCTTCCCGGCTACCGATTGAGCTGATTTTTTGCTTTTCTTTGTAAATCAGATGACAATTACAAAATTATTATGATGCACAGCTTTTCTGGTGATTGAATCGGAAGCTTGATAGAAACTCGGTAGTTAGTTGAGTTTGGATTCGTCGGGTCCGTCTTGACGAGTATTTAGTACCAAAGTACTCTTACCGTACTTTGACCTCAAACCTGTTTAACACCTAGGTGTCAGGGTCAGGTCACTTATGTATGTCCTTCAAGTGCAATCGCAAGTATTCTATTTTTGTTGTTTGTTAAAATTGTGCGTACAATAAAGAATAACAGAATACAATTCATATATTATACCAGATTTAGACTGTAGACTCCTCTGAGACTCAGTTGAGACTCACTTCTGGCTGGATGAAGGCCTACCTACTAGAGTGCAGGAGGAGTGGCAGGCGGTCGCCTCCTTCTGCGAGGCAGTAATGCTCGTAAAGGAGGAGGCTGACCGCATAAGGCAAAGGCAACGGCGTCCTCGCCGTAGCCGTCGCCGCCGCGATCCTGCCGATATCCGGCCACCGTAGACACTGGCTTGCGGACGGTGAGCAATGGGTAGCTCGCCGTCCGGTCGTCTGGTAGCAGTCCAGACCGAGCCCAAGTCGTCGACGGCGCGCTCCGTTCCCGCGCGCCTCAAGGAGTTGTCAGCACACCGTAGGGGCCCAACAGGGTCGAAGCCTCCCGGAGCTGAGGGTTGATGCGAAAGCGTTATACCGGGGCTCTGGGAATAAGGCAAGGAAGGCACGGGGTAGGTTCTTTAGTCAGTAAGAGTCTGACACTGTTTCCCGCTCCGCCCAAGAGTGGGATTCGTCATTCGATGATTTTTACCTACCATAAAAAAAAAAAAAAAACCTACTAGAGTGCCGTAATTGTCTTTTTTATGGTAGGTAAAAATCATCGAATGGCGGGAAAATTATCCGTCCAAAGACGGGATTGGCATCCCGCCCCTGGACGCAGCGGGAAACAGTGTCAGACTCTTACTTACTGAACAACCTACCCCGTTCCTACGTCGCTATCTAAACCAGGGCTAGAGCCTTCCTTTCAGACACGAACCCATGCTCCAGTTGGCCCTTCTGCAGGATCTCTACGGTTTGTTGACAACTTCTTGATGCACGCGGGAACAGTGTGCGCCGTTGTACGTACGACTAGGCTTGGAGACGGCCGGAATTATCTTTATAGTTGCGCATAACGTTGCTATCATTACCTACTCTGCCGTCGTTATTAAGAAAGGCACAACTAACATTTTACAAATGTTGAGAAAATCGAGTTTAAAATATTTTTTGAATTTTGTTAAAAAAATCACGTTTAAAATATGTTTTTCAAAATTGTGAAAATGTAAAAAAATGTGTTTTTTTGGTATGTACACAACGATAGCAATATTATATTTTTAATTTAAATGGATATATTTAATAATTAGCATAATTCTTTTTAACTTAACATAAAAAATAACAAGAAAGGAGCAATATTATGTTGAAAAGGCACATATAACCAAATATGCCTTTTCAATGTTAAATTTTGAGTAAAAAATTTAACATTTTACGACGAAAAGGCATATTTTTTTAATTGTGTCTTTTCATCGTAAATTATTAAAATGAATATATAGGTACAGAAAATATTAGAATTAATTCATCGATAGTAAAAAGGTAAAATAAAAGTCACATCATACAATATGCCTTTTTATTGTAATAAAACTTAAAAAATGATGTAGTTGTGCCCTTTAAGCTTATGCTATCTCTGTTTATTTTGCAGCTAAAAATCCACAAAAAATCAGGCAAATAGGCCTTTTTTTCCTGATTCCGAATATATATATAACTCATTTTGACAAAAAATGTTAGTTGTGCCCTTTTTCGGTAGCACGGCAGTACTAGGCTCAAATACATTTTGACTGGCCTGTCAGTCTAGTAGTTAGTGACGCTGACTGCTATGCCGGAGGTCGTGGGTTCGATTCCCACCCAGGACAAATGTTTGTATGATGAGCACGATCATTTGTTCTGTGTCTGGGTGTAATTTATCTATTTATTTAGAAATATATAAGTTTGTTTATCAGTTGTCTAGTACTTATAACACAAGCTCTGCTTAGCTTGAGAATAGACGGCGTTGTGTGATGGTTGTCGGTTATTATTATTATTATTCAGGGGAAAAATCCATCGATTCAGAAGAACGAGGTATCATAAAATAGTCGGTAGATACTTACTCGTAATCTCTGTTCTTTCGCTTGATTGGTTCAGCATATCTGGTATCGTCATCTTGCAGCTTGCCGGTGAGCATCGTGTTGGCGAGGAGCAAGGGAGCACTCGACATCGCAGCCATTCCTCCACGCTGCCTGTTGATCAAGAAAATACAGCAATTAAGACTAAGAAACTGCTATACTTGATATTAGTGAATATCTTCTTCATCAAGAAACTGCTATACTTGATATTAGTGAATATTTTCTTCACGAAGAAACTGCTATACTTGATATTAGTGAATATCTTCTTCACCAAGAAACTGCTATACTTGATATTAGTGAATACCTTCTTCACCAAGAAACTGCTATACTTGTTATTAGTGAATATCTTCTTCACCAAGAAATTGAAATACTTGATATTCACTTTAGTGAAAAAAACACATAACACGAAGTTTACTACGAGATACGTGTTTTTTCAAGCGATCTTAAGTGCGCAACGGATTTTGATGCTATTTTTTTAATAGATAGAGTGATTCAAGAGGAAGTTTTATGTGCATAATACGAGTACATGCATAATATATTCAATATCAGTACCCATGCGAAGCTAGGGCGGGTCGCTAGTTTCTAATAAATTAAAATCAGCAGTTTATTTTATAACTAGCGACCCGCCACGAAAAAAAAACCTCATCAAAATCCGTTGCGTACTTTTAAAGATCTAAGTATACATAGGAACTTTGTTTTATACTATGTAATGGTACATTACAACATAGATTGAATACTTGTGAAATACTGTTTTTTTTATGTGGAACTCCGGTTTAAATATATAGTTGTTAATACTTCTTAAAATCAACTATTTTAGAAACGTAAAATACAAAGAAAAAAAAACCGCGGATTGGTTTAGCAAAAATACATCAAATCAAAGTAAATATATTTAATATATTTACTTCAATTACTTTGCTGGATGGTACCTATATAATACTAACTTTACTACGTTTCACCTGAACACGAGACCTTGTAAGCACGTGCAAATAATTGTGCGAATACATTAAATGCATGTGAATATTTTATTTAAAAATAAAGCAACGTATGAATAGGTGTTAATATACTTAACACCTGTGATGTAGTGACTACAAAATTCGCTTAATGCGAAGTCTCGCAATTATTTTGAAATTATTGTGGTATAGTGATTCTAAAATGGTTGTCATTTCGTTTAATAGCTTTATAGAGAGTTTTAAGAAGCCGTTACAAGACTTCAAGTGGACCATCGCATTATCATCAAGTGGTTATAGAAAGCGGCGCTGTTTTTTTATTAAATATCTCGTTTGGGATTGCCACGCATAAATCGGATGCCCCGCCAATAAATCATTTCATATGGCTTGTTTTTCCTGTATTACTGAGTTAATTTCCTCGTTTTCGTCCCAAAGGAGTCGTATAACTTATAGTTTGAGAAGGTCATGCAAAAATTGGACAAGTGGAAGTACTCTTGCGCCCTAACCTCAAGATAATTACTGTGACTCTAATATGCCTTAATTACTAACCATTCTACTATATCCTTATTTTCAGTTTCTAGCCGTGATTTTGCCGATCTATCAAAAATTTTCTCTTTGAAAAGAGACGCCTTTTTTTAAAGGGACGCATCTTACTAAAAGAGATACTTTAAATAGTATTCATGTAGATGGATGGAGAGGGAAGCCAAAGAAAAGTGGACGAAATGGAAAAAGTGAGGCACCGATCCCAAGTAAATTCGTATAAGTGCATGAAGATAAATACTTTTCTAGGTTATGTAAACCAAATTTTATTGATTTATTATTGACTGTGCCCTAATTTGCCTAGCTTTTTTCCATCTGCTTTGGAGTTAAAAAAAAGCTAGGTTTGGAGTTCTAGCCGAAAGCAGTTGGGTCTTAGTACTTTAAATTTTAATTTTAAAGTACTAAGACCCATTTAATTTTTTTTAAAGCGACTATAAATCTGATCTCTATAATCCAGCAGTTGGTGTGACCTTGAGTGTCAAAGTATCGGAGAAAACCAGTGCCACATTACCGTGCATGTAAGTCGGCACGTATGCTATTATGTTAGTCATATCCCTTGTGAAAAGGACTACCTAAATATAGATGCGCACGATCAGTTTAATTTCAAACGAACCGACCTTGGCATAGGTCGGGAAATCGATACGTTAGCCTTGCCGGGTCATTATACTTATTATGCTTGAGTAATCACCACGAAATAATGAGAAATACACACGATTATATAATGTTAACGTAGGTTTTTTAGGAATGATATGAAATCAAAAGGATGATTGACAAAATTAAATGGACGAAGTAAAGGTACTGATGCGAGGCGGAGTGGCAGGTGGTTGCCTCCTTCTGCGAAGCAGTAATGCTAGCAAAGGAGGAGGCCGACAGCATAAGGCGACGGAGCTTACGCCCCAGACGCCGCCGAGATTCCGATCCCGATTTCCGGCTACCGTAGGCGCGGGCTTGCGGACGGTGAGTAATGGGTAGCTCGCCGTCCGGTTGTCTGGTAATAGCCCGGACCAACCCAGTCGTCGACGGCGCACTCTGTTCTTGCGCGCCTCGAGGAGTTGTCAGCAAATGAAGAGGTCCAACTGCAGGACCGAAGCCTACTGGGGCCCCGGTCCGGTTTCTGAAAGGAAGGTACGACCCTGGTATGAAGGCTAAGAAGGAAAGGGGTGGATCGTTTAGTCAGTAAGAGTCTGACACTGTCTCCCGTTCCGCTCAAGGGCGGAATTGGTCATTGGATGATTTTTCCCACCATAAAAAAAGGTACTGATCGCAAAATATAAAACTAAGTCAGGAAGATAATACCACTTAATTAGATAATACTGTAACGTAGCCGGCAAACAACAAGCAGCTTGCAGAAGGGATGATACCCTAGAGATAAAAAATAGGCGTAAGGCGCTAGTTGTCGGATCGCTAACGTACTGCAACCGGCCGGCGGCCTTCTTAAAGGAAGGTTCGACCCTGGTATGAAGGCTAAAAAGGAAAGGCGTGGATCATTTAGTCAGTAAAAGTCTGACACTAATTGTAAAGTCATTAGATGATTTTTCCCACTATAAAAAAAATAAAACCGACCGGCTGCGGCAAGGTAATTGTGCGGCAGCGGTCCGACATGAAACGTCTAAATTAAAAGTGCCCTTAATCTATCTGTGAACGAAATCCATTCAATCATTCAAGCGAGAGAAACTATCAAACATAATATGTATACATAGATACTCAATTTTTTCCTTTGAATCATGTAGGTTTCTAAACATAAAGGTTTTCGCAGACATGGTACGAATACGTCGCGACAGTACAACAATTTTTCATAGAAATTCTTTAACAATGATTGTCGCATAGTTGCATCAGCGCTATCTACCTACATAATAGGATTATTTACTTTCTCGTAACAAGAGACAATAGTGTTATAACAGCAATTAATGCATTCGTCATGCTTCTCGGAGAGAAAAATTGAAGTTTAGCGACGTTAAAGTACCATAATCGCTTTTTTCGTAATAGTTATGTATCCTGCTCATGTTATGGGGACTTATGACATAACAACTACACAAGTATTGGAAGCTTGTGATATCGAGATAATATTAAGGGTTTTTGATTTTAAGGGTTTGATTTGTGACACCATTTTTAGAGGAAAATCATCTAGACTGGAGGGGATTACCAGTCTGGGCTCACCTAAGGGAATGTCGGAATTTAACACCCACTCCTGTTCTATCATCCTGTGCGATCATTCTTTAGAACAATTATACTCTGGAAATAAACCCACAAAACTAGCAGAAATACTTCTTTTTTTTTCCGGGAACCAACTTCAGTACCGTAGCTCAATGCGAAGCTTGTGACCACAGAACCAACGAGGTAGTCTTCACAATACTATAAAAGTAATAAGCGATTAATAATAACTTTGCTCTCCCACGTGCCACTTATTACAAGGTCATAATAGAAAGGATTTTTCCGCGAGAGTTAATATCAATATCCTCTTCCTATACAAACATAATCATTTCACTTTTAAACACGGTCCTATACAAATATAATCATTACACTTTTAAACACACTTTTAAACACGGAGTCTTACATCTCTTTTGGTTTTTCCACTTTACTTTTACAGGTATGCTGGAAGAGGTTACGTATTACAATACCGAAATTTAAACGACATTGTTTTAAAATATCTTTGAAATAAAACCCGAAAAATTAAATGCCGAATAATTGTCTGGTCAACATTTTTGAATTCCGAAAGTTCCGAAAGATCCTTTTCCCGAAGTTCAAAATTCTGAAATTAGCGTAAATTAAATAACATTGCACGCAGAACAGATGCCCGATGGGGCTGAAAGGTTCTCGAGTGGCTACTGTGTACCGGGAGATGTAGCGTTGGAAGGCCTCCCACAAAGTGGATGGCCTGGTCAGGGTTGCTGGAATTGGATAGATTCAAGACGCACAAGACTGGTCTTTGTGGCGGCACTTGGGGGAGGTTTTTGTGGCGGCACTTGGGGGAGGTCTATGTCCAGCAGTGGACGTCTTTCGGCCGAAATGAGGATGATGATGAAATAGCGTTCGGCGGCTGCTCCCGCGACACTGGTCCCTTTGCTTATTCTGCTCACGCGCTGTTTTTTACAGTCCCAACCTAACCTAATATAAAAGGTAAAACTGACTTTTTGTCATATCAACGAACAGCCGGAACTACTGGAACTAGGACCGTGATATTTTGCAAAGGTTACCTTTTATGACGTGAGAACTAAGAGATATTTTTGTCAAAATACACTCCTTCAAAGGTTGAACCGGGTGTCCAAAGTTTGTATGAAAAACCCACTTTCACGCAGGAGGAACTACTGGCAGAAGCTAGTTTTTGATAACTTAACTCAGAGTATGTAAAAAAAAAACGCTGAAAGGGCGTCAAAAAATAGAGAGAATTTTTTTTAAAGTATACATGGATTGACATGTTAACCCCCAGTGGTGGAAATTTTTGTACGTTAATTAAATTAAACTTCATAAAAAAGTTATTATAAACCTTTTTGCGAAAAAAATAAGTGAATTATATTCCAAATTAAAAATGTCATCGGGTTTGATTAGAATAACGACTGTATTTGCTTCGATGATTTTTTTATAATTTATTCTTTTTTGTAATTTTTTTTCTTTTTTTTCTAAAAATATCATTGGTATTAGTTAGAATAACGATTTTATACAGGTAAAAATATAATAAAAAAACTTTTTTTTCAAAAATTTTAAAATATACCGACGAGAAATTCCACCACTGGGGTGTTCAGAATCATGTACTGGATCTATGGTATTCGTTTGCGTAAGTAAATAAATATATTATTACAGGGATGTAACCACATAGCGCAATATTAACCTGTTGACTACCGTCATTACAGACACAATTAAAAGAAAATAGGTTTTCGGGCAGTATCCTCTTGGGCCTTAATGAAGTAAATCGGGTTAAATGAAATCGGCTTACAATTACTTCACAAGAATGGTTATAAACTGTTATATAAGCACGATTTATAACGATACCAACATTATAAATGTGGAGGTAACACTGTCTGTTTGTTACGCTTTCACAGTTATACGACTGCACCGATTTTGTTGATCTTTAAACTCTAAAGATGGACACAAACTACTTCTTATTAGACTTCAACTTCGACTTTGCATCAGCAATAACAAATCTTTACGCAGACAAAGCCGCTGAAAGAAGCTAATCTAATAATATAACTTTCTTGCTAGACTAAATTTGCGAAATTACTGTAGCAGGGTACGGACTGGAGTATGCACCCTTTGAGGCTTTGCCTTTACAGGCAAAGGCTATTTAAAATGTTACTGCAAAAATTCACACAGGTTACCTATTTCTGATTTCATCATCATCATTTCAGCCGAAAGATGTCCACTGTTAGGCATAAGCCTCCCCCAAGCGCCGCCATAACCACCGGTCTTGCGACTAACATCCATCGGATTCCAGCAACTCTAGCCCGGTCATCGGTCCACCTTGTGGGAGGCCTACCAACTCTGACTCTTCTGGTACGCGGTTGCCACTCCAGAACATTTCGGCCCTAACGGCCATTTGTTTTGCATACAATGTGTTCTGCCCATTGCCACTTAAGTTTAGCGATTTTTTTGCTATGTTGGCAACTTTGGTTCTCTTGCGATTATTTTTATTTCTGATTCGATCACGCAAGGTAGCTCTGAACATAGACCTTCCATTGCCCTTTGAGTGACTTAGAGTCTTTGAGATTTCTGATTTGTAGGAATGTAAAAGAAGTAAAGGTATCATCACTCGAAACATGACAAGATATCGATCGAAGCTAAAAGCGGGCTTCTGAGTTGGGTATTTTGAGTTAAGCACCTCTCAGCCTCTTCCTACATTAATGGCCTTTTGGCCGGATTTCAGGCTCAAGTACAGTTTTAGAAATATTTACCTTCGAACACTTAAGTCTATCAAGGGCTGTGGGATTATTCAAAAGATTTACTGGATTCCTGAAAAACAACGAGCTCCTGATGGAATTCAAGTGGGTTTTAGTCAGATAGACCAGGGAGAGCAAAATAACGGATTTTCCTTGAATAGTTATTTTTTATTTATTATTTTCTTTATATATTTTATACACCGTGAAATTTAAATGGTTGTTTTCCCTCAACGAAATGGTTGTATCTTGGTAATACAAACGTTTCATAAAGAAATAAAATATTGAAAACAAAAAATGGACCTGTAGAGTGCAAGCTAATTATGACGTATCACAACGTGCGAGAGCTTATTTTGGTATAAATATTTAATGAATCGGTTTCCTTTGACGGCGGGCTGCTCATGCGACTCTAGTAGTACCTACAAATTACGTCTAATGTTACTATTGTTTTCGCTTTTTTCAGTTGATAAATATTTTTAATAATTATTTATAAAAAAAAACTTTTTATTTTTTTTATTTTTTCTGTATGCTTCAAAAGTACTCCTTATGGCAAGTCATTCTGCCGCGGGAAAACAACCATTTAAATTTCACGGTGTATACATATTATTTAAATTTTTAAATATTTCCTTAAAAAAAATAGTAGCCCACCGGCATCGGGAACAGGGTTCAAGCTCAGGGTCAGGGCTCCTGAGAGAGGAACATCCGGACAATACGCGCCGTGTTCAAGAGTATGTACTGCCTTCTGAATCAAGCCCTTGATCCAGCTGCCTAACAAGAGCCTCCTCAGATGTTGGTTGAGGCTCTTGGCTATTATTTATTTATTATTACAGTGTAGGTGTCTGCGCGACAATGTCTTGGAATGCACTGGTCGTTGAGTTGAGAGCCGCCCAAATCAACTTTATGGAACGATGCTGTAGCGTAATCGCATCAATACAACTGCGATCTGTAGCGCGTTGGCATCTCTTCCATAACACATTGGAAATGTGACTAACGCGCGTTAGTGATGCTGTTGCGTGTTTTGTAAGCGCGACAGCATCAATACAAAAGTCCCAGTGGGCGAGGGGCCTAAGACTCACATCACATTCCCTGTCACTCCACCCATATTAGGTAGCGTTATTTGATGATTTTCCTTCTCAATAAAAATGTATATTGAGGTTAGTAAGAACCTTCTACTAGGCAAATATATAAATATCGAATCTACATTCTATCGAAATAAATTGAGTTAGAAATCTTTCTTTGAATAGAAATATTTGACTTTTGATGTGATATAATGAAATGTACACATTGTTAAAGCGTATGTATGACATGTACAATGTGTTATATCTGTGAATTACGTCTTTTCAAACGGTATGTGCCCCGTGTTCTTTTGAAATTAAATAAATTTATTCTTCGATTCTTGAATTTTTCATAATTATAAGAGTTTGGGTTTTTACATTCGGTAACCAAAACTGAATATTTAAATATTAGGTCAATGAACAAGCGTTAGTTTATAAAGAGACTATTCACAGATCCGATCATGTGCTGGTATTGATATGATAGGCTGGTGCTGCAAAAAACCATCTAGCTTCACCAGTCACCATCTAGTTGGACGTGGTGGAAAGGCAAAGAAGCTATTTTTTTTTTACTGTCACAAAATGTCAACTAGTACCAAGCTAAGCAGAGCTTGTATTATGAGTACTAGAAAACTGATAAACATACTTATATATTTCTAAATACATATATACTATTACTAGCTTTTGCCCACGGTTTCGCCCGCGTGGTATTGGGGTTGGGGTTTCCGGGATAAAAAGTTGCCTATGTCCTATTCCGGAGTGTATCCTATGGCTGTGCCTTTTGGCGTGATTGAGTAACAAACATCCAAACATCGTAACTTTCGCATTTATAATATTAGTAAGATAGATAAACTGCACCGAGACACAGAACCAATGATCGTGCTAATCACACAAACATTTCACAATCATCCAGCTGCGTCCAGCCGTTTTGGCGTGATTGAGTAACAAACATCCAAACATCGTAACTTTCGCATTTATAATATTAGTAAGATAGATAAACTGCACCGAGACACAGAACCAATGATCGTGCTAATCACACAAACATTTTGTTCTGGGTGGAAATCGAACCCACGACCTTTGGCATAGCAGTCAGGGCCACTAAACCACTAGACTAAGAGGCCAGTCAAAGAAGCTAATTGGTGATCCAAATTTGGTTAAATCCAATCTACAAAGTCTAGATATCTAGCCTACCTAGCCTCGCACAGGCTTAGAGCAGCCAGCCTTTCGGTACATTACTGGATACAGTTTTGAAGAGTGTGCACGTGAATCGCATGACTGGATTCCGCCATCTTGCTTACATCGCTGCCGTGCAGACACTAAAACGCAGTAAAATAGCGTATTTTACAATGCTTTTACTGCGTTTTAGTATCTGTACGGCAGATCGGTCAATCCGGCGTACGGCGGATATCAACCCGGTCCGCACTAAGCGTTTTACCTAATTTTTTGTACCGCGTACATCAATGGACTGCAACAAGCTAGAGTGGGCTTTTAATAAATTAGTAAACCCACCCGGATAGGTTACTACGGGATCGTAGTAGCCTTCAACGATTGGATCACTGCTTACCATCAGGTGGCATTGCAGTCAAGCACTAGTTTATATCAATGAAAAAATATTTTATTTCATGAGCCCTTCATTTTTTCTCTAAAAATATTAAAAATATTGTTTCTTTTCAATTTCATTTTAGATTTTTACTATATATATATATATATATTTAGTCCCGAGAAATTTCTTGGCGACCGAGCGACAGCGAGGTCGCTAATAGTTCGAGGGACTAAATAACTCTTTAACCCGAGGTAAACACTGTGCTTTTCATTACGAATACGAGGAAAATAAAAATAATAATAAAAACCTGAGTCGTCGTCAAATGTCTTCGTATGTTTTTAGGTAGGTATATTTCTTTTGATTTAGGTGGTAAGCGGTTTTCTCCTCAAAGAATCTTGCGTTAAATTTATATCTGAAGCAGATGAACTTATTATGTTAATACAAATTTCTTATAACAACGAATTTAGTAAAATGTAACTAAACTCAACACCTCGAAAAAAAAAATCAAGAAAGACCAAATCGGCCACAGATTATAGAGAGACTTTACCCGCCATTTTTTTTTTTTAGTCGTCGTCTGGCTATTCAGTCAATATTTTTCATTTCATCATTGTAAAAATGGGTCAGATCAACATTTTTCTCAAATATAATATTAGTTTTAATGAAATAGTTGAAAGTAAATTTAAATTCATTAAAAAAAGTATTCTTAAATTATTTCTGTCTCTATGTCATTTTAATTGTACTGGCTTTATAAAAATTCGGGTCACGGTTCACTAGAAATGTCAAAATAGAACTAGTTTTTTTTTAAATATTTGCTGTCTAAATATTAAAAAAACAACTGTCAGTTGTAAAGTAAAACTCCCTAGGGAGTAAAAGTACTTCTTCCAACCCTGTCCGCAGGCAACTTTACACCTACTTTCAGAGAATGAGTAATGAAAAGGTTTTTATTCACATATGTACAATTTATTTTAGTTTTTAAATTGATATAAACTAGTTTCCACCTGATGGTAAGCAGTGATGCAATCATCGACGGTGAAGCGTACTACTTAATTAAGAAATTATTCACGCTACCCATATTATAATCGGACTTGAAGCAGTCAGAATCGCAACAGGTATAAGGGCCAACGTAGCATACAACGGGAGCCGTGTCGTTAATTCAATCTTAATAGTGTGCACGTAGTCGTATCTATGGAGAAGTTTTATGTATTTTTTACGTAGCAAAAGTAGCACGGGGCGCGGCTGCTGTGATGAGCCTGTCACGGACTAACACTTTTGCACTTTTGTATTTTTTGCCTTAAATGAGGAGGAGGAACATTTTGTCCGGATCGTAGACGTTTTAACAACATAAATTCTAGCAAATATCATCATCAGCCTTTTTTAAAAAAAATCTTATTATTATTGTTCCTAGCAAATATAATTATATTTTGTTAATTGATTGAGAATGCACAGTATATGAAAGTGGGAAATCTCAAAATCATTGACATTCATAATCGTCATTATAATCACAATGGTGGGTAGAAATCATCACTCAATTTCATCTCTTGTCTTGTTAACAGGCATCCGACCATGACAGATAGTACCCACGGGCAATGTCTTATTGTTAACTTATCTGTCTGTGTTGCACGAGACTGAACATGCAATTAAGGGGTGCCTCCTGCATACTACACTAAGTACATAGATACTTATCAAATCTCGATATCATATCTAGTTATGGAGATAAAAATATGATTGGCGTTTCTATTGAAAGTAACCTCAAAAACTAACAATACTTACTAAGTATTCATTTATAAACGGAATTTATTTCAATTAACATAAAAACTTTTCTCTGACTTTATCTGTTCGTCTGTCTGTCTATCTCGGGAAAGCGTGAAGGTATCAAATTGAATTAAAACCATATACTCAAGTCTGCGGTCCTTTAATGGTGTGAAAAAATCAAACTTCAAAGTTAACGAAAAAAAAATACAGAGCCGTTAATGCCGCAAAAAGCGCACATTTGGACCCTTACTAGGGAATCAAAATATAGGTGTTCTAGAGCAGAAATTTGCTCTCAAGCTGTCTCACAACACAAATATAGGAAACAATATGAAAACTGTACATTAAAATTTGTATTTACATCACAAATAAAACATTTTTTGATTCGAAAATAATATTGAAACTCAATTCGGGGATTGAAATATTTACATGAGTTAGTTTGTACGAAACCCTTGTTGTGCAAGTCTAATCCGCTGTTGCTCAATTATTTTTTTTATATTAAGTGTAAAATCAACAAATAACATGTAACGGTGCGGATGAAACGAAAGGGAGAGTAAGACTGTTACTGATTATTACGCAGATGCTTTCCTTTTCGGATGTACTAGTTTAATCTAAGTCATGCTAAACCAGTTCTCTACACAAGCGTGAAACCACGTTCCGCGAGGATTTCTGGGTGGTTATAAAAAACTAGCTGTGCCCGCGACTTTGTCCGCGTGGAATAGTTATTTTGGGCATCATATTTATTTTTGCAAACAACCTCCTCAGCTTTATAAATTATAGCTGTTACCCACGACTTTGCCCGTGTTAATTTCTGTTATTATTTTAGACAATTTAGTTTTTAAAAGAACATAATTATCTAAAAGTACTTCATAGAGCTACACCCCAACTTGGGCACGCCATAATCTCGGCGGTAAGTCCCCTCTTTGAGGTGTGATGTCTATCACGTCATCCTCACCTTCCGCATGACGCAGGTTCTCACCGGACATGGGAAGTTCAGGAGATTCCTGCGCGCCGGATTCGTGCGGAAGAGACGCCCTGGTGTCGCCTGTATGCTCAGCCCGGAGGATACGGTGGAGCACACGGTGGAGGTGTGCCCCGCTTGAGAAGAGCATCGCCGTGTCCTCGTGGGGGTGATCAGTTGCGGCGACCTCTCGCGCCGGGCCTTGGTTCAGGCCATAGTTCGCAGCGAAGAAGAATGGCAAGCGGTCGCCTCCTTCTGCAAAGCAGTAATGCTCGTAAAGAAGGAGGCCGACCGCATAAGGCAAAGGCAACAGCGCCCTCGCCGTAGCCGTCAAGGCCGCGATCCCGCCGATATCTGGTCTCCGTAGACGCTGGCTTGTGGACGGTGAGCAATGGGTAGCTCGCCGTCCGGTTGCCTGGTAACAGTCCAGACCGAGACCAAGTCGTCGACGGCGTGCACTGCTCCCGCGCGCCTCAAGGTGTTGTCAGCAAACTGTGGGGCCCTTCAGGGTCGGAGCCTCCTGCAACTGAGGGTTGGTGCGAAAGCGTTATACCGGGGCTCTGGGAATAAGGCAAGGGAGGAACGGGTTAGGTTGTTTAGTCAGTAAGAGTCTGACACTGTTTCCCGCTCCGCCCAAGAGCGGGATTCGTCATTGGATGATTTTTACCTACCATAAAAAAAACCCAGCCGCGCCGCCCGCAAGCAACCCCTCTCCTCGCCCGCCGGCCAGGCGCAGCGTCAAGTTTTGCACATCATGCATCGCGTGTGAATTTTATATCGGAGTTATTTTAAAATTGTAATATCTTCTAAGATGTTCATTGCAATTAAATGATGTCAAAGACAATTTTGTTTACAATTACATACTCTTAATCAACAACACATTTATTTGGATAAAGATTGTATTATTATGTTGATACAACTCTAACAAATAATCGGTAAAAATTGGCTAAATTTGATTCGCATAAAAACGTTTCTAGTAAGTTAATCTTAAAAGATAGACATATACTGTCGCGGACATTTTTTTAGATCATTTTAAGAGGAATAATTCTTTCATACATATTTTTTTGGTAGGTATCTTAAACCGTTTTGGCGCACGTAACGGAAGCCCTCAAAGATGAATAATTTTCCCCGTTTTTTCCACATTTCCCGTTGTTTCTTCGCTTCTATTAGTCGCAGCGTGATGTTATATAGCCTAAAGCCTTCCTCAATAAATGATCTATTCAACGCAAAAAGAATTTTTCAATTCGAACCAGTAGTTCCTGAGATTAGCGCGTTCAAACAAACAAACAAACAAACTCTTCAGCTTTATAATATTAGTATAGATATCGTGACGAGTTGCCCTAAAATTCAAATTACATTACACTCGCTCGTAAACTAATATTGCAGGTTTAGTGTTTAAACTAGTTTATCCTAAAATCGAGTTTAGGCGGTAACGCATATAAAAATACATCCATAAATTTTAATAAAGACATAGGTACACATTGACATACACTTGTACATAGACATTGTTATCCTCTTTTTGATATACTGTTTGGTGTACAATAAATAATTAAAGATACAACAAAAAATAAAATAAAAAATCCTTCATGTGGTAAGTACAATTTTCCTACTGGTGAGCCTCAGGTCTCCAAAATTTCCAAATTCAAATTTCAAGGTCAAAATTTCCTCTCCAAGAGAAGTTTTGGAGAGGAAATTTTGGTTGGTAGACGTTAGAAGGTTGTAGGTAATTCATATATAATTACGTACATCCTCATAATAATTACCATTATGTTAATTTACGCATACAGTGAATGATGAAAAAGGTCAATTGATACATCTCGTGAGAAGACACCTACACACACGTAGCATGCCCGTTGTTTTATGTTTTTGCGTCGCTAATTCCTTTTCCATTAACCTTCTAAGAAGATGGATGTTTATTCACCAACAGCAAATGATATTCGAAAGTTATATCATTGAGAAAATGAAGGAAAGGTGACAAGAGTGTACTTTCACAACCGGCGAGTAGCAAGTGTGGTTGAGATGTGCATTATGCCACGTTTCGAGCTCCGCACGTACGTCACATATTGACAAATTACTCAAGAACTCGGCAACAGGGCAGTGGTAGCAGGTTCGCGATCTCGGTCAGTCAAAATGCCTTTTTTATGCGGAACATGGAACGATAACACGGCCTAGTCAAATATCTCGGTGATAATTAACCTCGTTTTTTAATTTTTATAAGTATGTTTGTGGCATTTTCTATTTTTAGAGATCCGATACCTGAATGTCGAGCAGGTTTGCGGACGTGAGTGCCCGGCAGCTGGACGTCCGGTAACCGTCCGGTAACCGTCCGGACCGGTCTACGTTCCATGTTTTGTGCGTATCTTAAAGTAATGTCAGCAAAACTGCAGGAGCCCAGCAGTGCTGATGCCAAGGCCACGGGGAATTTCTAAACAGTAAATCTGGTCGTAGAACGCAAAGGGCAAGTGAATGACATAGGTGTGTGGTTTTAGTTAGTAAAAGTCTGACATATCCTCCCGCTCCATCCTAGAGCAGAAGAAGGAATTGGGTGATTTCCGACATAAAAAAAAAATAAAATTCCAAAAGGCCTAGGTAGGTTGAAAAGTATTTTACTTGATCACGAACTGTGAGTTTCCAAGTCTCCAAGGTCTACTTATAATTCCATTACACATCTTTTTATCAGCAATCTCCAAGAAACTGCAAAACGGATATTTGTTTTCCTTCGTCTCCTTTAGATCTCTGTCTACATCCGTTTCACATAAGGTTTTCAAAATCTTATCTTGACCCGTTTTAAAACGTTTGCATTGACACATTTATGTATAAAAACCTTCCTTTTTTGAAGAACAACAAACAATAAACTTAAACAACATTTAACATTTGAAGAAAATTAAATGAAAATATGATAAATCACCTGTTTTCTTTGCAAATACTGACTATTAGCATTGCAACAGCTGACTGAGGCAAACGGGTTGGTAAGATGCATTCGTGCAATCTTTGGACTCGATATACTAACAGTTCGAAGGGAGAAGTGACAGTATTTGAAACTATTTCGCACAATATTTTGACATAATACTTCGTTTGTTTTTTTATTTAGTACTGATTCTGTAAATGCGCACACACACAATTCACAACGTTAATTTAGTGGACTTTTTTCTCAAAATAATTTTAGTTTTTTATATGTATTTATTGTTGTATTACTTTTCTACTTGATTTTATTTTATTTATTTTTAAGTTGCACCTACTATGATATGTTTCTGCACTACCCTAGGTAGGCTGTAGGCTGGTAGAAAATGCCTATCGCATTCCGTCCGCCTTTGTACATTTATATAATAAATCTTTATGATTTAATAAATAGTTAAATAAATGCAAGAACTGTCTACCTACAAGGTACATCTATAATCGACATTATGCAACAAGTGGTGTAAAGTTCTAGATACGTCGATAAATAATTTCGATTTACGAATATCATCTTGCATACATTTTATGTACAGTCAGATGTTATTGTCATTCCATAATAGAATTGACACACCGACGTGATGTCTTTCGTCAAACCGCAGATACAAACACTCCCATCTGTGAATTCCATTGCACACACAATAGATTTCGCAAAGGAAAGTTTTAAGAATGTCAGCGGGAGAAAGAAGTAAACACTTCTGAAGTGAACCAAAATGGCACATGACATATAGCCATTGGCAAAATATCGACAATTCACACATCGAGATTCTTGACAAAGCTTTTCTAATTTTTACTGACACTCGAAGTAAGAAAAGTAAATAATGAGAACGAGACCTGTTGTGCGCTTGACCTCGAGTGGGCCCGAGTTTAGCCGAGTGCTGTGAATGAGATGGCGCGGAGATCGATGGACACTTTCACCGGCGCGGGCGCATGACGATGTAGGTACTTTGGGAACCGGTAGAGAGTGACCACGTGCACGGCGGTGGCCGACGACTCACGTTCGTGAGCTTACGAAGCGCCAAAGCTTATATCACGTGATATCTAGATATTCTTAATGATCTAGTGATGTTACTTTATTGAATGGATAACTAATATCTACTGTCATGAAAGGGGATATTATTGTAATGCCTTAACGATTTATTGGTAGAAGAATTTATGCTAAAGTTTTTTCTAGGTTAATTACCTACTAACGCACTTCTTGCATGTTATTATGTATATTTATGCATGTGGGCATTAAATTCACTTTAATTATGATCTACTTATTTCGGGTACGTCATTTGATTTTCTCAGATGTTTTCTCATAGCTCATTACGATCATTCTAGAAAATCACAGTGAGTTGGGTAAATGTTATAACGTTAGATATTTTTAAGTTGTCAATTCTTATGTAAACCTAGGCAAGGTTCAATGTTTGTTATCTTCCGTTTTAGTTTTCCTTGTAGTTTTGTTTTTTTAGTGATCCGTACCGTAAAAGAAAAAATATAAACCCTTATAGGATCACTTTGCTGTCTGTCTGTCTGTCAAGACTCTTTATCTCGGCAACGCGAGGAGGAGGAGGCACGAGTTGCAATTTGTATACCTATATACTTAAATCAATTGTTCCTTGATGCTTTATGTTACTCTCTCTTTCAATAGTCTCATAATATTATGAGACTATTGAAAGAGAGAGCATCCAAAAGTACTTTTCTTGCGACATAAACGGCCATATCAACAAAAGTCTTATAGATATGGGAAAAAAACTGAGTTTACGTTCACGGTACAAAAACATTTTTTGGGAAATTGAAAAAATCTTCGAAACTCGAATTGGAAATTGAGCCATTTTCATAAGTTTGTGCGGACCCTGCTGTGTTCGATTCTGACTCGCACTTGTCGATTTTTTTTTTATTACTATGTGAATACCCATGAAATTATTTATTTATGGAATCACTTAAACATCTCGTCAAGCTCTAGTTAGATCTATCTATTTTAATTTGGTTTTAAATGTACAATATTTCGAGAAGAATGAAAGAAGAATATTTCGAGTTAACTAAAAACTGAAGTCAATACTTCGTTATTTTCTTTCTTTTTGTTAAAAAAATATTGAAAAACTTGCTGTAAAAACTATTTGAATGAAAAATTTAAATAAGAAATATTTGAATGAGTTGAATTCATCTTACAACGTCTTAGTTTTCAATGAGAAAACTTTATCAATTTCATTGGGTAGACAAGATAGAACGGTTTCTAAAACAATGCCAATAAAATTGATTAAGAAAAACAACTGTCATAAAAAATCAAATGTTTTATATCATGTTTCTTTCTTTCATGAATTGACATGTTTTTCTTAACACATAACTCGTTTTTGACAGGTGAAATTGTGTTTATTTATTTGAGAATCGCTGACAGCGTCACCTAATTACAGAGTCAGCGAACGCCAGCGGCCGAATCACCTGCCCTTCTAACTAAGTTACAATCGTTTCGTTAACGTCGAACGCTTTTACTTGTTCTCGTCCCCTATTCCTTTATCCTAACGTCATCTCAAAGATCAAGAGAAGAAAGAGGTCAGAATAAAGGAAATAGAGGCATGGCCTCTTCCAACCGTTCGACGTTAACGAAACGATAGTAACTTAACTGGGGGAACTGGGCCAGGTAAGAAATTGAATAATAAAAAAAAAACTAGTTTTGCTATCGTCACGCTAGGGATAAGGAGAACTGACTAAAATTAGGAGCAAGAGTTTTTCAATGTCATACGGTAGATCACTTTTACTTATTTATTAAAACTTCAAGCAGCACAAAGGTGGACTTAATGCTGCTTTTAGTTAGTTCGTATGGCTTTTTTATTAAGTAAAAAAATCAAAAAAAGTTTTACCAACAATGAGGTAAAAATACTTGGCTCGTTTTGACATTTGAGAAAGACCCTAGAATGTAATTTTAAATGAAACTGAAAATAACAACATAATATTCATTAATTACATGTAGTATTTAATGTAATTAAATAATGGTTACATTATGTAATATAGCCGGTTACGCAACGTAAATAATAATAATCAATTGTTAAAAAAGGCCTATTGTTTTTTGAAAACTTTAAGACAATTCAATAAGTTTTTATGTAGGTACTTGAATTTTTACCACGTTTTGAATTGTTGGCATGATTAAATCTAATGTCTAGATCTGAAAACTGATGAACAATCGAAAAAAGAAAAAAAAACACACTGTAAATGTTTTTGCACTTTTTTCGCCATATTTGCTAGATACGTAAAAAAGTTGTTAAAAAAAAAACAAATCGAAACGTGCTTCGCTTCGTTTATTGCAATTCAAAAAAAGAACGTCAGTTGTACAAATAGTGATGTGAAGCGGGCAAGTTTCAATTGTAACTTCATAATCGGAAGTGGACCAAAGTAAACTGACCTTGATAGTTCTCTCATCTTAAAAACCGTACTTTTTACCGTTAATGACACTTTCACTGTTCTAAACGATGCAACTTGATTGACAACGTACATAACATTATTATAAAATGTTAGTAAGTGTTTAGAGATAAATTATCATTTATATTAGTTGCAGAAAAACAATGTACATCAGTACAATAGCTATGATAACTAGACACGAAGTACCGCAGATTAGAAACGCTAAAGATTCCTTGAACAACGTATAAATTTCGCGAGCCAATTATCTAATACAATCGTTAAACGCAACTATGTTTTTTTTTTTTTATGTTAGTATTTTGTAACTGGTAACATTATATTTCTAAAGCCTATCCGTCATCGTCGTGCGTATAAAATCGTAAGCAAGTGCTTACGATTTTTTTCTGATTGTATCATTATAAGAGAAAGTTCTGTCTTTTATGAAAACGTTATTAATCACAATCGTTAAATAACTTTAAAGAATAATGAGATTTTAATTAAATTAAACACATTACTTCTAGGAATATCGACAAGTAATTAATAAATGAGAAATGTAATTATTTTTAAATGAATCACTACGGATGATTGTAAAAAGAATAACCTTGCAGTGTGCAAAATAGTGATCGGTAAATAAAACTGGATTTCTTACGATTACTAATACCCTACAATTTATACATACGTGTGTAAGATTTTGAAACAATTGTTCAAGTATTCGACTAGTTATTTAGCAATAACCAAATGAACCAACTGTATTCAGTAGATTTTCGCAGTCACAGTATAATTAAAAACAAATAACATTTACACTTCTTATAAGTCGTTGCGTATCTTTAATAGTTTATTTTACAAATTATTTACACATTATAATAAAAGCTATATAATTATATTCACATATTTTTACTTTTTTATTTGTTATAATTTTACTAATGAATTATTTAGCAAAAAAAGGTTCATCCATGACCCGTATTATTTGAGGTCGACGCAATACGTCTTTTTCTTCCATTTTGTTTCGTTCATTGTTAAAGTAATATAATGATTTTACTATATCTTTTCAAATATCTAGTTGTTTTTTTTAAACAGTGGCAATGGATCTTTGACAAAAGTCAAAGATCGATTGTCAAAAATTGCCTATGGCATTAATTTTGTTTCCGAGTGATATTCTACAGCATACAGAAATTACCTATAAATACACAAACAATGCTTATTAGTCTGTGGTTTTCTTTATATATTAGGAAAACAACAAGTGTGTGTATGTTTAAACGTTTAGGGTTTTAAGTCCGTTTCCGAGCACGTAGTTTACTAGCGTGGCCTACAAAGTGTTGGTCGTAAAGTTTATTCAACCAACACAAAGACGTACGCACCGATGCACTGTGTAGCAACTTTGCTTACCTATACAATGCTTAGTAAACTCTAGAATATTTCACATGACTAACTTATTTATTTAGAAAAATATTAATAACTAAATTGTTCATATTATTTATTCACTACTTTTTTTGTGGTGAGGAAATCCTTTACGTTCCTAGGTCATAACCCAAACGTTCCCACTATTTTACCATAGTAACATAGTAGTATGTTGCCATAGTAACATAGTGGGAACGTTGTATGAATTACTAACATAATCAAAAAGGCTCACGGTAATGCTCTCGAACATTCTCGCAGCCCTAGCATACATTGGCTTTACAGGGCCTCTCCAGAGGCTTTGTAAAGCCAAATCCTGACAAATTCAAAGTCAGATAAAAGTATTTAAAATAGTATTAATATAATATTAATTGTTTACTCCCACGGCATCCTCAAATCTGTCTAGATAAGCTAATTGGTTATTTATTTAAAGGATTTTTCTCTCTTCCATAACAGTAGAATAAAGATAACTATAAATACGATTTGTCAAACACAGCTGTAAATTAATTTATATTAAGCAAGACAGTATTATTAATATACTCTCTAAATCATGTTAAGAGGTAGATAAACGATTTTTGTTGATTTTCATCACATCAAAACGATCAGTCGGTATGTTTAAAAAACAAATGTTTAACTTTACTATTTTCCAAATAATTTGATATACCAATTTTTTTTGTACATTTAACTTGATGCAATTTATTTTCAAAGTTATACAGGGTGTTTGGTGCATCGTTTGCCAAATTGATTTGGCCGACAGAATAGACCTTTGGCTATATCTTCAGCCCCAATAAATCATTCCTTGCCACACCGGTTTTTTTTAAACACGTTTTTAAGTTTTATTCTGAAAAACACCGGATTTCAGCATTTAAGCTTACATAAATAAAAAAGTTATTAGTCTATCCAACAAAATTTATTTTTATATTTAAGTGTACTGTTGTATGGTTCTATGAAATCCAAAATTACTTGCTAGTAACGTGTAGTTTTTCTATAAAAAACCTACAAAGTGTATGGGATATGACAAAATAATTTTAAAACTCAACTTTAAATATCTATTAAAAAAAAACTAAAAGCGTTGGAGATCTTCGAATTTTTTAAAAAGTTCTCTAGTTAATGCCCTTTCCAACGGTGTGCAATATGCTAAAAAAAACCTTTTATTGACTTCACTAATTGGCTAAATGTAAAAAGACAGAAGTCATTTCAGAGACGATTCAGTGTGAACAGTTGGGAACAGTTTGGGCAGGAGTAATTGCAAATCATGTGGTTGGGCCGCACTATTTACCTGATAACCTCAACGGGGATAATTATCTTGAATTTCTTCAAACAGAGCTGCCCTTATTGTTATCTGAGCTGCCAATTTTCAATGAAGACAGGTCTTTTGTCTTTCAACATGACGATTGTCCCGCTCACTGGCGATGAACTGTAAGGCAGGCCCTAATCTGTAACCTCCACGTTCACCAGACCTAACTCCCCTGGATTTTCACGTCGGGAGTTGGGCCAAAGAACTGGTTTATGCGACGGAAGTTGAGACGAGAGATGATTAAGTGTAACGTATTGAGGCGGCATTTGTGACCGTTAAACGGAGCAGTGGTGGCCGAGTGGTAACGGCCCTGACTTACGAGTTTGTAGGTCGCGGGTTCAAACTCAGCCAGGCGCATTACTTTGTGTAATTTATTTTATCACCACTGCTCTCAAAATGGTGAAGGAAAACATCGTGAGGAAACCGGCATGTTCTAAAACTAAAAATTCAAAGACATGTGACATCCACCAACCCGCACTGGGCCCGCGTGGTGGATCTTGGCCTATTCCCTCTCCTAGACAGGAGGCCTGTGTCCCAGCAGTGGGAACATTAAAAGGCTGATGGTGATGTGACCGTTAAAGCAGAAATTCGTCTTCGAACTACAACTCGACATAAGAGAAAGATGTCGCGCGTGTATACGAATCAATGGCACCCAATTTGAGCAAGATTTGTGATTTTAGTACCTGCTTGTGAAATAAATGTTTAATTTTTTATTTCAAGTTTGAGGAAAGTTAATACCCTTTGTAAAAAAATAAATAATGTGCGTAAAAATGAGATATCAATATCTACCTACTTAGAGCAAGTTATTTATTTTTTTACTTTAACTTCTTAGTGCATTTACCGTAATATCAAATATCAGCCTTTTGTGATTTGAGTGCACATTTAGCCAGTTAGTGAAGTTAATAAAAGATTTTTTTTAGCATATTGCACACCGTTGGAAAGGGCATTAACTAGAGAACTTTTTAAAAAATTCGAAGATCTCCAACGCTTTTAGTTTTTTTTTAATAGATATTTAAAGTTGAGTTTTAAAATTATTTTGTCATATCCCATACACTTTGTAGGTTTTTTATAGAAAAACTACACGTTACTAGCAAGTAATTTTGGATTTCTTAGAACCATACAACAGTACACTTAAATATAAAAATAAATTTTGTTGGATAGACTAATAACTTTTTTATTTATGTAAGCTTAAATGCTGAAATCCGGTGTTTTTCAGAATAAAAGTTAAAAACATGTTTAAAAAAAAACGGTGTGGCAAGGAATGATTTATTGGGGCTGAAGATATAGCCAATGGTCTATACTGTCGGCCAAATTAATTTGGCAAACGATGCACCAAACACCCTGTATAATATGTCTAACACAGACAAAAAAGCCAAGAATAGGGGGTATTTTTATGAAGCAAAAATTCACAAACTGAAAGATAATGTAATTATCAATCTTTTGAAACAAGGCTTTTATTAATACTGTGTTTAATAAATAAAGGACAAATTATTATTTGAATACTCTAAGACAAATTCATGATAAGACCGCTCATTGCAACACCTTAGTGATTTTAAGCTCCTATTGTACCAAATTGTATTTATGGTGTATATACAATAAAGAGTATATCTATCTAACTAATTTTGATGTCTGGCAAGTGACGCTAGCTCCTCTTTTGTTCGTTTAAGGTCAGTGGCATATATCTGCCCCTTAAGCTAGACATTATTATTAATATACTCTCTCTGATAATGTTAATATACTCATCTTTCTCGCGTCTGGCGTTGAAAAAGACAAATGTGTGTTTGTGTGAAACAAACTGTCAATGAAAGTGAAGACTTACTTTTGTTTAAACAATTAGCAAGACTTCATCTTTTAACTTTCCAAAAAAGATAATACCATCATTATCTCTGTGTGCGATACTTAACTCCTCTCCCCTGAGAGAGAGACTGAATACTTACAGTTTTATTTAAACTTTCACAATTTTCCTCATGGAGAAAATATTAACATACCGACTCATTAAAAAAACGGGTCTATCGGTACCAATCCATCTCACATTAAACGATAGTTGCACAGGGAGAAAATTGTAGTTATAACGCCATGTAATTGGTTTCGAAAAGGATGGAGTTCGAAATACACTCTCTCTCCAAAAACAGCATTGTTGATGTAGCCCCAATGGCTGCCCAACTTAAATATGACTGAGAAAGATCTGTCTGCTGAATACTTGACAAATTGTGTAGGTGTGAGTGTTGATACAATAATGTAGCAAAGAATTGGTGTCCTGAGACAGTGAGACGTGGTCATGAAGGAGATAGCGGGCGGGACGAATTGGACTGATTTTAGATTACTTAGCTACGTCTATGATAGAGGGAGTAGAGAGAGAGACCTTAACCCAGGAGTGCAATAAAAAGTTTAACAAAAAGAAAAGCAAGTGCAAAACGGGTTTAGAAGGAAGACAAATCGAACCGACCGGAGGAAACGGTGGAATATTCGGTGGAGGTGTTCTTTGTTTAGGCGGAGCACCGCAGTGCCCCATAAAACGCTTAATGTAGAACGCATGGTGTAGTGATCACCGTGGGGTGATTAACGGCGGCAACCTCTAGCACCGTGCCTTGAATCAATCCGGAGCTAACCGCAACGGAACGAAAATGCTCACGCCCCAGCCGCCAAAACCCTGACCGCAACTACCACTGTAGGCGAAAAAAGGTAGACCCGATATCTGCTAGAATCATAAGGAAATTTCTGAAATTGAAGCCATTTAGTCTAACTGAAAGACGCATGTGTTGTTTTTAGACTGACTAAAAAAAGAGGTAGATACAGCAAAATACTTTTTTGAACCAAAATGTTTTCTTCAAAAAAGTCTAGCTAAAAATCAAATAAAATTTTACGGTGATTCAATTATTTAGCTTGAAAATTTTTCCAATATTTTTTAATAAAAAAAACTCGATAACCTTTAATACTCAGGCATTATAAGTACCTATTTCGTTTTTATTTCAGTAAACGCGCGCGCGCGATTTCAAGTGCACGTGCTTTAAATAAATACGTTTTGCGACGATTACATGTATTTTGTAACAAAAAATTAATTCAAATAAAATTTGTGAGAATTTAGTCACTACTCATTGTCTTCTTGGTATAGATTTTCAGACGATACGTAACTTTTTTTGAAGTTCTGATGTTTATTTTTTATGGCAGTAAGGCAAAGACCTCACGAAGCGGTTTTCACCCGCGGCCGTCGCGGTTCACGAGCACTTTTTCGTCCGCGATGTGTGGTTGTTTGCGGCTCGTGCTCCGACAAGCAACTTGTAGAATCACGCGTGCTGCGGTCACCCGCAACCTCGGTGGTTTGCACCCGCACTTTTTGCGGTCGGTTGGCGGGCAACCGCAATGACTGGCGGGGGATATAAAAAAAATATACAAGAAACTACGGTCTCGTAGGTTTAAAAATTAACAGCTGTTTCCTAACCAAAACCTGATCAATAATAATCAATAGGCAAATGTTACTTTTTTTTAAAATCATATTTTGAGTATTGTTCGCAAAATTCTTTTAATAATTAATTCTTCAAAAAAAATATCCGTTGGAATATATCGCGCATCATATCAGTATGAGCATGGGTGCCGTAAATAAAATTTAAAAAATCTGCCGAATTTATTATTCACTAGCGTTCAACTCCAGCTTAGCTCGGGTACAATTCTGATGTGAGCTACAAACGAGCCTGTCTCGACCCTTCACAGGATTAAAACGATCAAAATTTAACGGTGTATAAAACAGATATAAGTAAGTTACATAATAACTAAACTATAATATTTGAAACCACACATTATTAAAGTAAACATGCTCCTAAATCGGTATGAGTAACAGAAACTCTTGAGTAAATATTACTTACAAAGCCCAAACATGGTTTCGAAATGAAAGTAAATTTTGATATTCATTAAAATAAAAACTAACGAGGCCATTGTAATTTAAAATAGATTATAATATTTAACACACATTTCACTATAAGACGTGCGTAACGGTGTAGTCTGAATGCTCATAAGAGCAAAACCTTAAAGATGGCCCTATAGCGGTTAAACTCGCAGCGTTTGTCGACTTATTAACTTTATGTTTATTTTTAGAGCGTGTAATTTTATACACAAATGAAAAATGGGATCATGAACCTCACTGAAAATGTCTTTTTACGATCCTAATACTAAACCTAATCTGTCTTCTTATAAAATAGTTCCGGAACTATTTGTAGATTTAATACCTACCAATTAAACGCCATCTAGATATACTTTTCGTGAATATTACTAGATTTAATACCAATCAAACCAGACCTAAATAAATTTCCTGGACTATTACTGGATTTAATACCAATTAAACCTGGTAATAGTCCTATTTAGTCCTAGTACCTAGTATTTTAGATCAAGTTTAGGGATAAGGCGGTAGGTGTTCATCCGTAAGGCTGTATCTTATTAATCGTAAAAAGCAGTCAGTTGAAATTTTCACAGAATAATTATACGGCTATAAGTTTCATAAAAAGTCAATAATTTTTGGTTTTAAAACAGTTTGTAGACTAAGTAACGAAGTCTTTACGGCCTATCATAATTAATACTAATTAATTTAAGTCTGGTCGTACACATTACCGATTCTCAGTAACAACATACTGGATTACTCACCAAGACAATTATGAAAGTAGCGGGGTTGAACTTATGACAAAATAATTATGATGACATTCTTGGCGTCAATGTACGGACAGAAAAGGAAAGACTTTCACAAAATTATCGTTTTTGTCAGTAAAGTTGAATGTGAAAATATTTAATTTCATGAATAGACCCGGAACCGTTACTTGTTAAAGTTGCAAGTGATTTTATGTTCCGACTAATGTTGAAGAGACAACCATTTTTCTTTTTAGTATAAATGACATCTATGCAACACTACAAAAGTGTTACACTAGAGAATCAATTAAGTATTTTTTGTTTCAGTTATTTGATTTTTAAATATACAATATACAAATTCGTCGTCAAAATATAAACTACCGTTTAAAAGAGTCTTAGTAAGGTCAACAGAAGAAAATAACTATCAACACTCATAGTGCCAAGGGCCCAATATTCCTTTAGTTTTGAGTGGAGTACCTGTCCCAAAATACGACCCTGGAGAATAAGTCTCCAGGGTCGTATTTTACGACTAGGTACTCCATCTCATCTAACTCTTCATTTCCCTAAGGTAGCAAAAGCTGACGAGATGACCTTCCTGGTATGACGATTGTCGTTGGGACTTTAAGACCATGACACTTTATGTATGTGTAAAAATCAACATTGCGAGAGAACCAATAAAAACCATCTACTGAAAAAATTATAATGAAACCAATTACAATAAAAAAATAGGTATTAGCTGTATAATTTCTTGCTTTTAGTTTTGACATTGTTAGTTGTAGTAGCATGATAGTAAAAAGAAAAACAGTTTTCTAAAAAACTGTTTTTCTTTTTACTATCATGCTACTTTTTTATTAGGAAGCACATAGTTGATTTTGAAATTGGTAAATAAATGACGATTAAATCGTAGTATACACATAAGAGTTTTTGTATTCGATACAGCTTCAAAATTTAAAAAAGCTGGAGTAAAAATGTGATTTGCCCAAAAGTAACACATAAGAGGTCTTAATGTCATAACTACGATATATCCGATGCAGACGATTAGAAAAATATGGTTCGTACAATGAAGGATTATTTAGATTCGCTTATCGGATTCTGGGCAACAAAAGAAATCAACGTAATAGCACCGGAAATTAAAAAATTCTGTTGCTCTCAATTTGATTGCATTCCTAGCAAAAGAAACTACCTTTAAAAGCCTACTAGTGAATATTAATTAACAAATTTAGGCCTACTTATCTACGGCTAGTTATGAATGTTAAATCTCATTCGCTACAAACACGTCTGGTTGAGAAAAAGCGTATGTGTTAATCTTAAAGTAGAACAAAGAAAGAAAGAAAGTTTACGCACATAATCAAGTTTATGGTTTCGGTATGGAGATTTGCTTGTTAATGTGTTCGTCATTATTCTTGTTAGGTATAAGATTTGTGCGTACATGCGTACGTATGTTCTCGTTTATAAGATTTATGGAATTCTGTATATATAACTTTATGTAAATAAATAAATTATAATATTATTATCCATTTATGATTTTTTTATATGTTCTTTGGATTCTAAATATTTCTTAAATAAATTTCGTTGTTTGGTTGAACGCACTAATTTCAGGAACTACTGGTCCGATTTGAAAAATTATTTCAGTGTAGGATAGCCTATTTATCGAAAGCGAAATGTAGAGGCCCAGTAGCAAGGCTGAAGCCTACTGGGGCCTTGGTCCGGTTTCTGAAAGGAACCTCTGACCCCGGTATTAAAGGCTAAGAAGGAACGGCTGGGTCGTGTAGTCAGAAGACTCTGACACTATTACTTATTAGTAGGATTTGTCATTAGATGAAATTCTCATTTATCGAGAAAGGCTGTATATCTACGCTATAACCTATGGGAGTAGGGCAGTAACTAGAGATGCAGGTGAAACCGTGGGGGATAGCTAGTCTGAAATAAAATACTCGTAGCAAGCGAAATTGTATGATGGTTATATTCTAAACAATGCGACAGCCTGCGGTTGCATCGCCATTGAATCGTTTTCAGTTGCATCTGCATCTGAGCCACGGTGAACCTTCAACATCTCATTTGCCGGTTCATTGCCATACAAAACCATAGACTTCCATTCTAGATGTTTCGATTTCAAAATAGTTACCTTACCTCAATGATTCATGCAGATTAGTACCTTTTTAAGTTACACATTTTTTGTAATCTATCCAATGACGAATCCTGTGCTTAAGTGGACCGGGAAATAGTGTCAGACTCTTACCTTACTTACTCTTAGGTTACCTTTATACTAGGGTCAGAGTCCTCCTTTCAGACAAAATCTCTTAGCCCCAGTTGGCCTCGATCCTACAAGGTCCCTACGGTTTGCTGACAATTCCTCGAGGCGTGCGGGTATAGTGCGCGCCGTTGACTGAACGGTGAGCTGCTCATTGCTCGTCGTTCAGGTACTAGTTACGGTTTAACGGGAGTGTCGTGAAAATATATTTTAAATATGTGGAAAATGCTATTGAAACGTTTTCCATTATATTTGATTTATGCGATGTCATGACTGACTTCAATTTTATTACAAATGTAATTCACAGTATTGTCTGTCTGTGTCTGGTTGTCGTTGGTTACGGCCATGAAAAAGTACCGTAGATGTTAACCTAGTTGATCATTCGATGCAATTTGTAAATCGTCATTTAGAAATAAATTTTATTGCTATTGGTTATTTAGGTAAGATAATAAAAAATATATCGTCATCATTTCTCCCCTTGTCCCTTTTTGTTTGGGGTTAACGCAATACGTTTTTTGTTTTTTTCCTTACATAAAAATATATATTGTAATAAATAATATTTGTACCGTTATTAATTCAACCAATTGTTATGATTTGGAAATTTTATTTTCATGAGAATACTATCATTTATTATATTTATTAAAAATATTCAAAGACTATTTACTTTTTTAAATTAATGTAACAAAAAAAAGTTTTAAAACTTTCTGAAAAAGACAATTATTTTTATTATTTTCAAAGAAAGCCCTTAACCCTTAATCATGTTTCTCAGAATCTTTTAAAACCTTTTTTTAATGATTAAAAAAAAAATCTTACCTTATTTCAAAATGAGAATGACGTTTGGTATCCGAATAGAACACACACTGTTATTGGGTATAGCACTATGAAATTAAAAAGTTAAGTATGTTTTTTTTTAGGGCATGCACACCGACGCCCGTGACACTGCGCGCAGGTCGAAGCTTTGAATGGCGCGTGCGCAAACGGCTTCTACTTATACTTTCAGCGCGCGGCGTGACACTTTCCCCACCTATTTTCATCTCCATATTAATGTGAAAGATATTCCAATTTCTCTTTCGTTTAAGCTAAGCTAAATCTGTACGAAAAACTCTTTTTCTCGTTTATTGTATAAAACCTCATATACTGAATCTATTTTGCTGATTTATCTTTGAAAAAAAAGAATGTTCAACACTCGGCATATAAGTTGAACTAAAATGGCGATCGACCCTTTTTATGGTGGGCAAAAATCATCCAATGATGAAACCTTGAATGCGCATTTAGCAATTTTCGGGTATCAATCGAAGTAACCATAGCAACGGCGGCCATTTTGGTTCAACTTAATTTATGCTGTTGGTGTGCTTATTATAAATAAATAAATATTTGAAACACTTTTCCGCAGTTTATGTTTGTATATAAAACGACTAGACATCGTTGGAACTATAAATTTCCCTTTCTATCAGCCTTATTCTTAACGAACATACACAACAATTTTGAACAACAAAAATAGTAATCGAAGTTGCTTTATCATCAAGTACGAAAGCGCTTTAGCTCGTCCCACTAAGCAACAAAAGAAAGATTAGACAGTTTTGATACTTGAAAATATTCTGATTGACCTCCATAGCTTATCCTCAAAAATACCTTACTCATAATGTTTATCAAACAGTCGATAGTATTTTAAATACTTGTTTCTTCCAGTGGTTTCGGCCGAGTGTTAATAGAAAGTATATGCTTATGCCTGTATCAACTCAATGGCAACATTCTATTAGTGAAATACTTTTATAAATCGGTCCACTTATTTTTTAGTTTACACATTATAAAAAACCAAAACATACATAATTCCTCTTTATTATATATTATACATAAATTAAAACAAAAGTATAAAAATTTTAAAAATGTAAATAATATTATTATTATTTTAGTTTTAAGTTTAATACAATTCATGTTTGGAATAACAAAAGTTCTTTTGTGCCTAAGGATTGTCCTCGTGTTTTCACTAAGTTTTAGGTTTGGTATAAGAAAACCCAACTATAGGTTAAGCTCGCCTGTGTACATCACCTGTTTTGTTATTTATTCTAATTTATTTGTAATTTATGTACTATAAAGAATATAAGAATAAAAATATATTATTGTAGACTAGCTTTTGCCCGCGGTTCCCTCTCATCAACTATGAATGTATTCTACTCAACTCCATTTTTTTTTCTTTCATAAGAACCTTCTCTCGACAACAACAAAAACAACAAAAAAAAAAAAATTGCGAAATCGGTTCAGCTGTTCTCGCGATTTGCGCTTAGCAACACATTCAGCGATTCATTTTTATTAATAGCTGATTTATAGATAATATAATTGAACAAAAAAAGAATCTAAATCTTTCCTCCGTAAAAGTAAAAAATTACTCCTTTCCCAAGAGAATGTATTCCAGAGTTAAAGAGTAAACTAAGTTTCAACTCATGAAATGTTATTTTATATTTACGAATTCTCTGAGTAATTTGTTGATGCGTAAGCGGAACACCGGGGCCCTGGAACTAAGGCAAGAAGGAACGGTGGGTTGTATAGTCAGTAGAAGTCTGAAACTGTCTTCAGCTCTGCCCATGATTTTTCTCACCATAAAAACATAAAAAAACACATAGACACGAATTTAATTATAATTATTATCTTTTTATACCCCAAAAGGCGCCTTCAAATCAGCTGCAAAGTACGGCGCTCATTTGTTATATGGAATAAACTGGCGACCCGCCCCAGCATCGCACGGGTATAATGGTGATATTAAATATATTATGTACTAGCTTTTGTCAGCGGCTTCGCACGCGTACATAAAATATAGCCTATGTCACTCAGGAGTAAAGCAGCTTTCTATTATTGCTAAAATTTCTCCAATCGGACCAGTAGTTCCAGAGATTACCCCCTACAAACAAAAAAACAAAAAAACAAACTTTACCTCTTTATTATATTAGTGTAGATAAGTGTAGATCATACTTATCATACTTAATAAACCTTCCTCTTCAATCTATTTATTTAATAAAACCCGCATTAAATTCTGTTGCATAGTTCTAAAAACTTAAGCATAGGTACATAGGGACAGACAGCGAGAGCAGTGGTAGCCGAGTGGTAACGTCCCCGACTTACGAGTTATAGGTCGCGGGTTCAAACCCAGCCACGCGGATTTATTTGTGTAATTTATTTCATCACCACTGCTGTCAAAACGGTGAAGAAAAACATCGTGAGGAAACTGGCATGTCCTAAAACCAAAAATTCGAAGACATCTGACATCTACCAATCAGCACTGGGCCCGCGTGGTGGATTATGGCCCATTTCCTCTCCTAGAGAGGAGGCCTGTGTCCCAGCAGTGGGAACATTAAAAAAAAAGATGATGATGAGGGACAGATAGCGGGAAGCGACTTGGATGTATACGAGTACTATGTAGCGACAAAGAAGCGCCGCTCATTTGTTATATGGAATAACAAAGCAACGCGGCTAATTTCAAGGCACCCTTGGTAATTATACTTTGCGCATTTGTAATTCTTATGCTCAATAATTTTGGCTGTGAAACAATTTCAGTCTGTACCGACCCGTCTCAACTTTATGTGGATTCTATTTAATTTCCGGTGGATTTCCATTATTTTATATTTATACAAACATAGCTCACGCAATTACAAACAGAAGAAATAATTATAAATTCGTACAAACCAGTCGAGCCTGTCATAACTGATGCTCCTTTATAAATGTAATATGGCAATTGGTTTTTATTTATTCAGCTTCTACAAGTGGCTTCGCCCGTATAAGAGAATACAAAAAATCCCAAAGGAACATAATCCCGATATATAATTCTATCCATGACTGAGGGTTTGGAACAGTTTGCCAGCTGCGGTTTTCCAGTCCGATTATAATTTAGGTATCTTCAAGGCTAGATTGAATAGGCTCTAAATAAACTAGTGCGCCTAGTTATCTACGATTTTATCACTGCTTAGCATCAGCTGGGATTTTTTTTAATGGTGGCCAAATCCTCCTAGAGAGAGGAGGCCTGTGTCCCTGCAGTGGGAACATTAAAAGGCTGATGATGATGATGATGGTGGCCAAATGTCATTCAATGACGAACAGTGCCACATAAAAAAAAACGCTTCCTGACTAAACAGTCCACACCGTTACTTCTTTGCCACTCGCCCTGGGTCCAAGCCTTCCTATTAGAAAGAAACCTGGACCCCAGTAGGACCATCAGGTGGGATCGCATTCAAGCATTAGTTTATATCAATAAAAAGGTCTATGGTAATTCGAAGATATGAACATCCACCACTGGCCCCGCAATAGATTACGCCCCATTCACTTTCCTAAAGGGGAAGTTTAAGTCCAAGCAGTAGGAACAATAAAACGCTGATTATATTTGCACTTATAAAAAACGTCAGAAGCACGGTTCCAATTGGTTGTTTTCTATGGAGAAAAACTAGCAAGAAATTCCATAGTTACTCGTTTAAATAAATGATTGAGCTGTCCGTTATTTCCATACTATTTAATATTATTATTTAAGCGGAAATAAGTGTCGATCTCATGCAGATACAAATCGCAAAGAAGGAACAGTGAGTCGTTTAGTCAGTAGAAGTCTGACACTGTCTCCTTCTCCGCCCAAGGGCCGGATTCATCATTCGATGATTTTTTTCACTATAAAAAAAGGACAAGATACCAAATTTCATAGACATTCATACAGCCCTTTGTGAGTGATGTGATAACAAACTTACACATACACACAAACATTCTACAAAGAAATACACTTTCACCTTTATTACAAGTGAGTTAAAATAAACATGGAAAACTGTTTTTGATATCGTCAGAATAACAATTCAACGTAAAATGGATTTGCTGTGAGGGAATATACTTTATAATGGCTCTTAGATAATGTGACCGCAAACGTTCTCTCGCAGTCAGCCTTCAAGCTTTAGGATTAAATGGAACTATATTAAGAGCGGCCAAGCCAAGGAACATTTTCATATACCGTTCTCACGAGATTGTGATATTATTATACTACACACTTTTCTTTAGATAATTTAAATCAGTGGTTCTTAACCTCTTAGGCATGAGGGACCATTTGATTAAATTCCTGTTTCGCCAGGGACCACTCAGTTGGTTTATTGGTAATGTATATGGTACCTAATTGTAAATAAATCATAAAACACAAATAATTTTATGACTACTACTCTTTTATTTATTACTTCGCGAAAATATATAATAAAGTTACCTACAGATTTTTGCATTGTGTCGAATCGACTCATCGCGTTACGCCACGTCACTGGTTTACGATCGCTTCGCGGACCACTTGGAATGACTCCAGGGACCATCAGTGGTCCGCGGACCACCGGTTAAGAACCACTGATTTAAATACACAGTTTTTTTTTATGGTGGGCAAAAATCATCCAATGACGAATCCCGCTCTTGGGTGAAGCGGGAAACAACGTCAGACTCTTACTGACTAAACACTCCACCCCGTTCGTTCCTTGCTTTTCGCACTGGGGCCAAGCCTTCCTTTTAGAAAGAGACCCTGGGCCCCAGTAGGCTTCGTTCCTTTTGCAGAGTCCCTACGACTTAGACACACAGTTATCTTAGGCGCCTATAGAAATAAAAACATTAAAGTAAATGTAAAACTAATCCAATAAAGACCGCTATTTTATATGAGTTTTGGCCCTCCATTATGTATTCATATTAAAAAATGTATATCTATAGAATCCTTGCAAATTTATTCGAGATTCTGAATGACTAGAATTTTTCTCATAAACTTTTAAGGGTTTAAAAAAAAACACGTATTTCTTGGAACAAGTTTTGTGAAATCAATCACGGTATTATGGAAACCAAAAGAGTTTTCAAGCATTATCAATCTTTTTACGAATTGCCTTTTCATCACACATCGCAACGTTGCATTAGATGAAGCAAACTTTTAAACCATGTTCAACGTTGACAATAAGCGAATGGGGAAAAGCCCTCTTAAATTCAAAATTTACGATAGGTTACTATCAAATTTTAGAATATCGCACTCTACATCATAGATAATAAAGTTGAAATTACTTATTTACTTACTCTATTTTTAACAAAGACCGCTTAAAAATCAACTTAAAATACACGTTAGTAAAGCCGACATTTCTGCTGATGGTGATGGACTGAAAATAGTTCTAATTCCAACTCATTTTGTATGTTCATTTCAAGTTCTTAATTTTGAATTATAGCTGTTATGGAAGTGTAATATAGAACTTTCGGTAGCTTATATTTTCGTTGAAATTTTATTGACTTTTACTAGACTGTGTAATCTGTGAATGATCTCTGATGCACGTTCAAAATAAAGATCAGTTGAAAATCATTGCCTTGTAACTGCTTAGGTATCTGGCATTTTACAAGATTTTGAATGAGTAAGTTTTTTAATATTTATTTTCTTAATGTGTGAATCAAACAAACTTGTTTTCTTTCTTTCAGTAAGTTGATTGTAGTCCATAGTCTCTTGCACTGGAATTCCTTGTAGATGTAAATGTTCTCTGGCGCATTCTTCTGCGACTTTTCTGCGGCTGCATTTGAAAATAAGTTTCGTCTATTTTTTTCTGTCTTTTCTCTGACGTATTTGATTCATGAGGGTGTTTTTTGATGCACTCCGTGGTTTCGTGTGGATTTTTTACTGTGCACTCGGGTTGCGTGTGGATGTTTGATGGTGCAATCAGGTTGCATATGGATGTTTGATGATTCATTCGAGTTGCGGGTGGATGTGTTCTGGTGGACTCGGGTTACGTGTGGATGTTCGATAATTCATTCATTTGAGTTGTGGGTGGATGTACTCTGGTGCACTCGGGTTGGGTGTGGTTGTTCGATGGTGCATTCGAGTTGCAGGTTGATGTACTCTGGTGCACTCGAGTTCCATGGATCAGCTTCTGAAAGGAAGGTCCAATCCAGGTATGAAAGCTTAAAAGGAACGGGGAGGGTCGTTTAGTCAGTAGGAGGGTGACTATTTTCCTTTTGTAAGGCAGTGAAGCGTGGCCTGTGCTTGAGCGGCATAAGCAAAGCCTGCGTGTCACGGAAATGAACATGCTGCGCTGGATGTCTGGAGTTTCGCGGAAAGACCGCATTAAAAACTCCCGCATCCGGGGCAGCCTTCAGGTCCGTGACATAGCGGATAAACTGCAGGAGGGTCGCTTACGTTGGTATGGCCACGTTTTACGAAAACCGGCAGACTACATGAGTAACAGATGCCTCGCCATGCCGCCTCCGCCGGGACCTGGAAAACGAGGTAGGCCTAAGAGGCGTTGGATCGACGTCGTAAGGGACGATATGTGTGCTAATGGGCTTAAGGCAGAGGACGCAAAAGACCGAGCGAAGTGGAGGTGTATTTGTAGAAAAGCGGACCCCGGGTACCGAGGTGCATAGCCAAGGGTAGCAACAGGGACTGGCACTAGGTTGATGATGATGAGGGTGACTATTTTCCGCTCCATACACTTGTGGGATTTGTCATTAGATTTTTTACCCCAGAGTTTGTTTCGGTGTTTCTTCTCAGGGTAGTCAGCTAGGAGACACCGGACTCATCTAGCATCGAAAAAAAAAATGACGTGTAAAAGTGTTCTTAAAAAGCAGGATCAATTGGTTTATGTCTGGGTGTAAGTCATCTATATATTTATATTTGTATTAAGAAATATATAAATAGGTTTATCAGTTGTCCAGTACTCATAGCAAGAGTTCTACTTAGTTTGGAACTAGACGGAGTAGAGGAATGTATTGCATTTTTATTTTAGTTAATTTATATCGAAGATGAGTTAATATTTCTCCTTTGTTACTACCTTCCTTCTTACCTCCTTGTTCATTGTAGTTTTATCTTTATAAAGTAGGTACACTTCCGCAAAGTACGATTTTGCTTGCACTTGAAACGAAAACTTCAAAGATTTATTTTGGTGCCGCGTCGAAGGATTCAAGCGATTTTTTTAAAAGTTATCAGGCAGAAGTGAAGCCGATGGTACTTAATGAGTCCACAATCCAAGAATATACATACATTTTCCTGTGATTATGCTTAATTACGACTGTTAAGGGAGCAGTGGTGGCCGAGTAGTAACGGCCCCGACTTACGAGTCGTAGGTCGCGGGTTCAAACCCAGCCAGGCGCATTACTTTGTGTAATTTATTTCATCACCACTGCTCTCAAAACGGTGAAGGAAAACATCGTGAGGAAACCGGCATGTCCTAGAACCAAAAATTCGAAGACATGTGACATCCACCAATCCACACTGGACCCGTGTGGTGGATCATGGCCCATTCCCTCTCCTAGAGAGAGGAGGCCTGTGTCCCTGTAGTGGGAACATTAAAAGGCTGATGATGATGATAATGACGACTGTTAAATAAATGGTAAATAGTAGAGACTTACATTATGTAATATGCGTTTTGTATTTAATTATTTGTACCTGTATATACAAGAATTCTTCAATTGTTATAAATGAGAAGCAATTATTATTAAATAAAAACGTTCTAGGAATATTAAAATAATATATATTACACGTGTTACATTTAATATTCGTCGTTTCAAAGGTGGTGCTGGTGTTAATATATTCTAGTGGTTAATAATATTAATATTAACTACCTGGACATATTTGCCTCAGTAAATGAAATAAATTAAGCTGTTTTACTGTGAAGGCCCAAAAATTGCAAAAGTAAATTCGTTAATTAAAAATTTACCTCATATAATATGAAACTGTTTCAGCAATTTTATTTGAAGTGTAGCATCATATCTTTATTTTTTTTGTACAAGGGCTAGAGATGTCATTATATATGTACACTAGTGGCCGTGCAGTGCACGTGTACTGATATTGAATATATTATTCATGCACACCTAAACCTTCCTCTTGAATCACTCTATCTATTAAAAAAAAAACCGCAACTAAATCTGTAGCGTACTTTTAAAGATCTAAGCGTATATAGGGACACTCCCTCCACCTTCCCATGGCCCGACCAACGTTCTGTTATACGGGCCGAATCGTGGGGCGGCTGCGGACATAGCACCCTTGGCCATCTTATTTTATTGTCCGCAGGCGCTTCTTGATCCCTTACAAATTAGCCACGTGTGTCCCGGTTTGCATTCTCCCTAATGGGCTTGCACAACCACACACTACAAGGTAGACTTCGCCGCCTGTGTGCCAGTGTGTCATGACCAGTGTCATTCTCAATTCTCCTCCCGCTCCATCCTGCTCCGGGCGGTATGCCACGTGTGCGCAAAATCCCGCAGCCGCTCGAAGTTCGCCGGTGAGCTAACTAAGTCCATGTAATGAACCGGACCGGCCTCCGCACGCCTGATTCCATCCATCATCTTGCATCTGGCTTCCTCATACAAGGGGCATACCCACAGTGCATGGTGCAGGTCTTCGTCTTCCATACCGCAATAGCAGACACTAACCTCGCAAAGCTTCATATCATACAGTCTCTTCCGAAAGTATCCATGCCCCGCGAGAATCTGCGAGACCTGATAGTCAGGCACGACCCAGCTGGCCTTCAGTCTGGCCTCGACCTCCGGGAAGAAACGGTATGTTTCCCGCCCTTTCTCCTCACACGTCCATCTCTTCTGCCATACACTCAACATTTCATTCCAAATACCCTGCTTACGGTGGGCCAGCTTCCGCCTCCGCGGGATCGGCTCCACCTGCGCCTGGGCCGCGTCTTGGCGCTCCTCATCATATCGCCCAGCATGGATCACCTCCAAGTCAGCCGGCAGAACACCGCCCAACACCGCCAGCGCAGCCGTACTGGTAGACCTGTACGCCTTCGTCAGCAGAAACAGGCTTGGTCTCTGCGTGGAGTGTCGCTCGTTGGTACTAACAAGCAGCAGCATACGTGATCGTGGCAACGAACGTGACCTTGCCCGTACATAGGGACAGGGGAAAGCAACTTTGTTATATACTATGTAATGATTAGTGTTCGACGTAGGCCTCCAAGATTTCAGGCGCACGTGAAATACAGGTGCCGTCGACGACTTGAGCTCGAGCCGAACGATTGCTGGGCGACCGGACGGTGAGCTACCGATTGCTCGCCATCCGAATGCCTACACCTAGGGTGAGTAGAAATCGGACTTTGCATGTATCTCTGGAGATTGTATTTCTTTTATTTTAGATATATTTTTATTTACTTTAATATGACGTGTTTTATATTATCGTGTCATTGCAACACATCCTGTAAGTTGATTGAAACCGCTATAACCGCTTATTTTCTACAGCAAATTTAAAAAGAATTAAAGAGTCATCTCCAAATATTCATCTCACTAACAAGACAACGTTTTTACTCACTTTAAATAAATTTTGTGGTTATCTTTTCTATATTTTTTCATAAACTCGGTTTGAAATGAAGAACAATAGAAATTATTTTTAAACGTCTACGTCTAAAAAAAGAAACAAAAAGTTTTGGTATTTGAATTACATCTTATTACAAGCTTTATTTTAGTTTCACCTGACCAATGTTTTTGATCAAATCTTGCAAATTAAATTTGATCCACTTCCCGATTACCGATTCAGCTGAAATTTTACATGCATGTTTAAATAAATGTGAAGCTGATCTGATGATGGAGCTGAAGGTGGCCATAAGAACTCAGAAATTAAACGACGCAACCCCATCGAATTTGGGCTCATTTGATTTATCTTGATGATGAAACTGGAAGATGGCCATAGAAACTCGGCAATACAGTTAGAAAGCCCTATTTTTCGGAAAGGTCTTACAAAGGTAAAAGCAGAGCTATAAAAGCTTGTTATGAAGAAAAATATTATCATTGAAAACTTATTTTAATGTTCAAAGTCAAACTCAAATCATTTATTTCAAATTTCGGATTAAAAGATTAACCCAAAATTTGATCGCTGCGGTATCGCCCGACGGCCCAGCTGAACGCCTGTCAGAGGGTCATGGCCATCCGGAAGGTGCGGGGATACCGCACGGTGTCCCGCGAGGCGGCGAGCCTCCTTGCTGGCCTACCACCATGGGATTTGGAGGCAACAGTCCTTGCACGCATGCACGATTAGCGCGTGGAGATGCAACGCCGGGGCGAAACTCCGCTGCCCGAACATGTCGAGGCGTGGCGGAAGGAGCTCCGGCGGGATCTCATGGTGAAGTGGAAACAGCGACTGTCGCAACCCAGCGCTGGGCACACCGTAATCTCAGCGGTAGTGCCCCTCTTTGAGGCGTGGCTGGATAGACCTCATGGCGTCCTCACCTTCCGCATGACGCAGGTTCTCACCGACATGGGAAGTTCGGGAGATTCCTGCACCGGATTCGTGCGTAAGAGACGTCCGAGTGTCGCCACTGTGAGGCGAGCCCGGAGGACACGGTGGAACACACGGTGGAGGTGTGCCCTGCTTGGAAAGAGCATCGCTCGCGGGGGTGATCGGCGGCGGTGACCTCTCGCGCCGGGCCCTGGTTCAGGTCAATGCTCGTAAAGGAGGAGGCCGACCGCATAAGGCAAAGGCAACAGCGCCCTCGCCGTAGCCGTCGCCGCCGTGATCCTGCCGATATCCGGCCACCGTAGACACTGGCTCGCGGACGGTGAGCAATGGGTAGCTCGCCGTCCGGTCGTCTGATAACTGTCCAGACCGAGTCCAAGTCGTCAACGGCGCGCAACGTTCCCGCGCGCCTCAAGGAGTTGTCAGCAAACTGTAGGGGCTCTTCAGGGTCGAAGCCTCCTGGAGTCTAGGATGGTGCAAACTGTTACCTCGACTCTAGGAATAAGGCAAGGAAGGTACGGGGTAGGTTTTTTAGTCAGTAAGAGTCTGACACTGGTCTCCCACTCCGCTCAAGAGCGGATTTCGTCATTCGATGATTCACCTACCATAAAAAAACCCAAAATTTGAAATAAATTATTCGAATTTATAATAGTCAAAATGTCAGTCAGTCAGGCAAATAAATGGAGCTAATTTGCACGTTCCAAATAGATCTCTATGAAGAAGAACGAGTTTGTCACGTTCTTCTTCATAGAGATCTATTTCGATGGTCACTCGTTTAAATGGTGGAATCACTACAATCCGGGAATCTTTAAGTCAAGAGTGAAAAGGTTACTTCTAAATTGAAATAAGCCACAGTCAGCTAATTTTTTTTAATGTAAAATGCTCTTTTAGTATTTTTATTAACAGGTATGCTAATCAATGGGAATTTTACGCGGATGTGACGCATATAACCCGACAAGTTTTAAGTTATTCAGTTTTTTTTTTTCAGTTGTATGCGTCAGATGCTCTCGTCGTAAAACGTAATATTAAAAAAAATTGGTATCTACACCTTGTATTCTTTTCAAACTTTATACATATTCTTTAATGGAAATTTTCGTAGGAATCTAATCGAGGATAATAACCCCATATTTTTTATTCTATTACAACATGAAGCCCGGGATTGAAGCAAGCTCAAAATGATGATAGATTGTTTTATTTATTTAATTCGAATTTATTTATTTATCATAAAACAAAGCAAACCCGTGATTTTGACAAGAACTTCATTATAAACCCAAACTAGTTGCTCGCCGTCCGGTCGATTGGTATATGTCCGTTCAGACCAATCCAAGTCGTCAACGGCGCGCTCTGTTCTCGCGCGCCTCACGGAGTTGTCAGCAATGCCGTAGGGACTCTGCAAAAGGGTCGAAGCCTACTGCACGTGGGCCCCAGACCACGTGTTTTTTTTCTGAAAGGAAGGCTTGGCCCCAGTGCGAAGGGCATAGAAGGAACGGGTTGGGGTGTTTAGTCAGTAGAAGTCTGACACTGCTTCCCGATCCGCCCAAGAGCGGGATTCCACATTGTATGATTTTTGCCCACCATAAAAAACCCAAACTAGTTCAGGTTTTTGATAAAAAATCTGCATTGTTACAGTTTTATGAGGAAATTGTGTCATCTTCTGGTTTTTCATCAAAAACCTAATTTTATGAGAAACCTGCGACATATATCTACAATCCAATCTGCGCTACTGCCGAAAGTTTAGAAACTCCTCTTCCTTTTTGATACGAAAACACGAACTTCTTAAGAGTATGCTCTAGTAAAGTTTTGGTCTCCATTTTGCAGTAATTTGCCTCAAATAACTTAGGACTTACTGTTGCTGCAACAAACTTACATCGCAGTCATAATTATCACTCTCAATTTGTGGTACTATATTTGTAGACTAGTAGGTAAGGAGCGTCTTCAAATTAACCGCAAAGTATTGCCGTGCTGCATTGTTTTTTCATTTAAGCTTTCGACCTTGTAACTACAAACACAGTTATAGAACAATAGTTGTGCGAACGCCGGCGTTCGCGTGGGGCTTAAATGAATTAAATAAATGACGCGCGGCCGCAGCGCAGCTGTAGCGCGACAGAAGCACGTTTTTATTTATAATGGATCTAGCTTTCAGCCAGCGGCTTCACCCGCGTGAAAATAGGTTTTAGCACAAACTTTGGACACGCGGTTCATTCCTTTAGGGGTGAGTTTTGGAAAGTCCTTTCTTAGTGTTCGCCTACGTCATAAAAGGAAGTCTTGTGCAAAATTTTGCACTCCTAGTCCCAGTAGTTTTGGCTGTGCGTTAATATGTCAGTTAGTCAATTTCTCCTTTTATATATATATAGATAGATTAATAAGGAGCGCCTTCAAATTAACCGCAACGTACCGCTGTGCTGCATTGTTTTTTCATTTAAATAAATGACGCGCGGCCGCAGCGCAGCTGCAGCGCGACAGTCGCATGTTTTTATATTTAGACGGAACTAGCAACCCAACCTAGCTTCGCACGGGTCGGTACTGATATTGAATATATTATGTACGTATTATACCTACACATAAATCTCTCTCTTGAATCACTCTATCTATTAAAAAAATCCGTTGCGTACTTTTAAAGATCTAAGCATACATAGGACAAGCGGCAAGCAACTTTGTTTTATTCTATGTAGGGTAAGGGGAGATATATTGATGATATAAGTAAATTGATGATATTTTTTTAAAGAGAATACTACACAGTTCCAAGCTTGTTCATTCATGAGGCAGCGCTAGGGAGTTGTTACGAGTGTAAGGAAATAGATATCCTCATACTCATAATACCTACATCATGAGTAGGAAACCGAATGGTATTGTGTTTTAAAAGTATGATCAAATTACTTATATCACCAATATATCTCCCCTTACTATATATAATGTTTAAGTAAGCAGCGTGGCAGCAGCGTTGCAACCGCGTAGGTGACCCGCGGCACGTAGCGGCTAAATTGAAGCGCCCTAAAAGCATTAACTTAGTAGGTATGCAAGTAATTAGCACTAACTTTTGTTACAAATTAATGTTCATTAAGTAGGTACTTACTCTAATTAACGTGACGAAGTTTTGTATAATTTTTTTGTACTTTTGATTTGCCAGAGAATTTCATAATTACGTACTTTCGCGATGACATTTCATATGTAACCTAATTTGTTTAATAGTAGGTGCTTAGAGTACATAGATTTGAAATAGCCCATTTGTAAAATTTATTATTTACGTAATTTGGATTCAGATGTACTTTTTGCTTGGAAAAGGAAAAAGAATTATTCTTTTTCAATACACTTACTCGGTAACTCACTCTTATTCGTGCCCGCCGCCTTTAGGTATACAAAGTACTGTTTTTCCCACTAGTGAGGAAAAGTGCGCATGCTCGCACGGGTCACAATTTTGTTACCTACATTTATCATTTAACTTTGAAGAATATCCCGTGCGGTTGTTTAGGTTAAGTCTTCTGAGTTTATTTGTGGAGAACCAAAAGTGGGTACTTTATATGCTATTATGAAAGATAAAAAAAGAGCTTTTAAAAATAAACTTAAGTGGTGTCAGGAGAACAGGGAGCAAATTAAAATGGACATAATAGCATCCTGTCATGAAAAGAAGGATTTTGTTAAATTTTGGAAGCACACTACCAACTGAAGGGTGGGTCGAGTCTTCCTGCCAGTGTTGAGGGTGTTAGTGAGCCTGTATCCATTGCCAACTTGTTTAAAGATCACTTTATTGTAAAGTCGCCTCTAGGTGCAAAGGGAGAGGCCTTGGCGGCTAGGCAGCCCGCAGTGGGCACACTAGTAAGGGTTTCGGCTAGAGAGATAGCGGCAGTGGTGAGAGTCATGAAGCGTGGGAAATCAACTGGACATGATTTTTTGAGCATCGAGCATCTACAAAATGCTGGTGTCCATTTGCCCAGAGTGCTGGCATTGTTTTTTAATCTCTGCTTCTCACACACATATTTGCCACACGATCTAATGAAGACCTTGGTTGTGCCCATCATAAAAAATCGCACTGGTGATGCTTCTGACATAAATAACTATAGGCCCATATCGTTGGCTACGGTCATTTCAAAAGTGTTGGACAGTGTGCTTGACACGCAGTTGCATAAACATATGTCGCTTCACGACGCACAGTTTGGTTTTAGAACTGGCTTGTCTACTGAACACGCTGTTCTTTGTCTCAAGCACACTGTTAGATACTATACGGACAGGAAAACCCCTGTATATGCATGTTTTCTTGATATGTCAAAAGCCTTCGATATGGTGGCCTATAGTGTGTTGTGGAAGAAGTTATATGACGAGACAACACTTCCGGGTGAGTTGGTTGAGTTGTTTAAATATTGGTACGCACATCAAACCAACATGGTGAAGTGGGCAGGCTCACTATCAGATCCATACAGGCTGGAGTGTGGGGTTAGGCAGGGAGGTCAGACCTCACCGAAACTCTTCTGTCTGTATGTGGATCAGCTGATACGTGAACTCAGTAGCACTATGGTAGGTTGTTCAATTGACGGAACCTTTGTCAATAACATAAGCTACGCCGACGACATGGTTTTATTGGCGCCATCTATCAGCGCTCTCAGGAGGCTTGTGTCGGTTTGTGAGCGTTATGCGGAGGCCCGGGGTCTTAGATACAATTCAAAGAAGAGCGAGTGTCTGCTGTTCAAAGCAGGCACAAAAAACTATGCTGTTCCGCCCATCACACTTGTGGGGACCGCTCAAGAATGGGTTACGTCTTTTAAGTATCTGGGGCACTGGGTCACTGCTACACAGACCGATAATAATGATATTGAAAGGGAACGTAGGGCGCTGTCAGTCAGAAGCAATATGTTAATTCGTAGATTTGCAAAATGTTCAAGGGATGTAAAGAATACTCTGTTTAGGGCATATTGCCAATCTTTTTACACTTGCAGTCTATGGGTTGACTACACGCAGAGGGCTTACAGCGCTCTACGAGTCCAGTACAACAATGCTTACAGGGCACTTTTGAGGCTGCCGCGTCACTGCAGTGCGTCTGGGATGTTTGCGGAAGCACGCATTGATGACTTTTATGCTATCGTACGAAAGCGTGTAGCATCCCTGATGGTGCGGGTGCGGGGCAGCGCCAACAGTCTCTTAAAAACAGTAGCGGATAGAACTGATGGCCGCATTTTAAAACACTGGACGGGGACGCAAGTGTTGTCCTCAAACCGTGCCCAGAAGTAGTGTTGTGTATGTGGTCTATTTTAAATTAATTTATTTTTAATTGACATATGTATGTTTACTAATATTAGTTTGTAAGTTGTGTATGTTGTTACTAACAATAATGGATTGTATATCTGACATTAAATGATTATTATTATTATTTTTATATCTACGTATTTATGTTTATACCTACACTATAAAAGGAACCTTGTTAAAAAATTACATGTTCCTATTCCAAAAATTTTCGGCTTGATATAAAAGTCAGTTTGTCCTTTTTAATCACTTCATAGTATTAAACAAAGTCGCTTCCCGCTGTGTGTCCTTATGTATGCTTAAATCTTTAAATCTACATAACGGATTTTGATGCGGTAGGAAGGAAATGTTTATTAAATTTTATATAAATACATGGATAATAATATATTTAATATCACCATTGCACGCGTGCTGGGGCGTGTCGCTAGTTTATAGTTGTAATGTAATATAATTTTAAAATTAAATTAAAATTACAGGTGATGACTGTATATTTATATAATTATTATAATTACAAAAAGCACGTGACAACCATTTACTTAATCATTATTATGTAAAGACAGAAATAATTACCCACAAGCTGCTTCTTTGAAACTATATATACTATACTACTACTATACAACTATATTTACTATATGTGTTAGTTATTATAGCTGTTTGTATTTGACCCAACTATACATATCGAAGCTTGAAAGGCGAAAATGATCAAGCGACATTGAGTACAAAAAAAAAAAAAAATTACCGCGATGCTAAATTATCCAAATATTACTATTTTATCGTTTTAAATATTTTTTTTGTCTAAAATTCGTAACTTTAAATCACTCTTCTGTAAAGTTCTAAGTAATTTTTGCCTTTCAAGCGTCGATATAAACCGTTAAATTTTGATCGTTTTCATCCCGTGGAATGAAAATTATTTTTTTTTAAGAAACATTGAGTGGACTTGGACAGATGGTTGAATTTTGTACATGAATATTTATTTGAGTTAAAAAAAAAACACTTTATTTTTAATTTTATCTTTACAAATCGATAATGTTTTAATGTACCGGATCAAAATTAAAACGATAAAAAGTTAGCGGTGTATGTAAAGTTCATCATCATTAAATATATAGTATAAAACAAAGTTGCTTAGGTACTGCTGTCCCTATGTACGCTTAGATCTTTAAAAGTACGCAACGGATTTTTATGCGGTTTTTTTTTATAGATAGAGTGATTCAAGAGGAAGGTTTTTGTGTATAATACATGCATAATGTATTCAATATCGGTATCCGTGCGAAGCTGGGGCGGGTCGCCAGAAATAAATATAATCAATATTATTACGTTATATGATTTTTCTCAACTAGATTAGGACGTGGCTAAATGCCCCTGTTTTACGTGGAGGATTCATAAAATTGCGGTTTACCTATAGTCTGTAGGGCGTACAAAATTAAATACTCGTTTCTTCCACGAATCGAACTCGCAACACGCAGCGCAGAGCTAAGCGAACCACTGCGCCATTTTGAAGTCAGACTTTTTGAGAAAGTTTTTTTGAGATACTAGCTTTTGACCTCACTTTTGATCACGTCAACTGACTATTATAGCTTATTTTTTTTTCTGACAATAACTAAGACATAAAAATAAGAATTAGCAAAATCGGATCAGTTGCTCTCGAGATTTGCGCTTAGCAACACCTTCAGGGATTCATTTTTATATTATAGATAAGGAATTAAATCGATTTATATTAATTCATGCTCTATAAGGGACACGAAAAATACTACTGAATTAAAGACCTGCTTACAACACAACTGTAGACTGTGATCAAAATTCATATTGTATACCGTATCGATCTGTCTGTTTTGTAAATAAAAAAAAACTACTGGCCAGATTTTCATGTGATTTTTACCTATAAAATAGATACATAAAAAGCAAGTTTTATTTAATACTAGCGACCGGCCCCAGCTTCGCATAGATGCCAGGGTGATATTAGATATATTATACATTTAAACCTTTCTCTTGATTGACTCTATAATATTAAAAAAAACCGCATCAAAATCAGATGCGTAGTTTCAAAGACGCACGCATACATAGGGACAGACAGTGACCTTGTTTTATACTATGTAATAATAAAAAAAAACAATGTAAAAAGTTTTTATTTTTGTGATAATACAATATGGCACTTAAAAAATAAATCAAATTAAAAAAAGAGGCTATGACTAAGAGGCTAGACTGCTTTAATTAAAATTAAGAATGAGGTTGCCAATCTATGAATAAAAATACAAGTTTATGCAAATTTAAATGACTGTATATATGTGTATAATATGAAATTTCACATTAGGTCTATTTTTTTTATGTAGGATCAACAAATTGCGGTCAATACAGAATATGTTTAATATATTGTATTGACCGCAACAAAAATATTATACATGTTTAATATTTTGTATTGCCTTGCCTATATGCCAAGATACAAGGCTTTGCCTAGTTTGGGACCCACTGTTAAATAATCTGTTTTCAGGTTTTTTTGTAGTATTTAATTAATTTCAGGTACTTAATATCTTAACTATTATTAGGTTTATAATCAATTAGACGCCATCTTAATGTATTTCCGGACTATTACCATGTATAATACCAATCAAATTGTGATCTAAATCTTACTAATATTAAAAAGCGAAAGTTACGATATTTAGATATTTGTTACTCAATCACGCCAAAACGGCTGGACGGATCTGGATGAAATTTGGCACAGGCATAGGATACACTCCGCAATAGGACATAGACTACTTTTTAACCCGGAAACCCCAACCCCAATACCACGCGGGCGAAGCCGCGGGCAAAAGCTAGTGTGTCATAAAGGTAAGGTTAAGTTACTAACTCGTAGATTAAGTTAATACTAACAATTGGACCTATGTTGTCAATTTTTTTAAATACATAAATAAATGTAAGTTAAAATTGTTTATTTAAACACGAAATTGAATTAAAAACTGGGCAAGTGCGAGTCGGAGTTGCACACTGAGGGTTCCATTCAGAACTAACTTATGTAAGTAGTTCAATTCCCGAGTTAAGTGTCGACGATTACTCTTAACCCAATTTTTTTTGTGACGTAACTACTAATTTTCAGTTTTCAGACTTATTCCTATATTTGAAAAAAAGCCATGAGTATAAATGTGGATGGATGGAGAGGGAGAGGGAGACCAAAGAAAATATGGATGGATTGTGTGAGAAGTGATATGAGAGAAAGAGGAGTTAGTGATAGCGAGACGGGTGACAGGACAGAGTGGAAGAAGAAGACATATTGCGCCGACCCCAAATAAAACGGGACAAGGGCAGGAAGATGATGATGAGACTTATTCCTATATTTGTGCTATAAGACCCAGCTTCATGCCAAATTTCAGGCTTCTAGGCTTCTTTCTTTATTCCATAGTTCTTGGTCGGTGGAAAGTACCCTATGAATTTTAATTCCCTTGAGAGTATTGAAACATGCGTTTTTTGTGAAAAAATAATACAGCCGTTTATTTTTGTTTTCTCAAATTATAATTTTGATTTTCATACAGCTTCATGAGACCGCAGACTTAAAATTATATGGTTTTAATTTTCTCAGTATTTTATGCGCCCCCGAGATCAAGGGCCTTAAAAAATACACAGACAGACAATAAAGTGATATAAGTATTCCATATTTATTTTTTGAGGTATAAAAACAATTATTTTTTTTCAATTGAATCTCTTTTTGGTGAACAAAGAGGACTCCACAATCATCATCAGTTCTGCTTCACCAAATGATATCATCCGAATGTAAATATTTGATTTTCTACTTGATCAAAATACTAAAATTTTCTTGAACTCCAAGCGAACGCTTTCTATCAACGTTTTTCTATTTTACCTCTAATTACGATATTCGAAAGGCTAAGTGATAAAATTACTTTAGGATTTCAATAATTTTTTTTAGAACTATTTTATTTTAACACAATTAATTCCAATTTACTTAATATAGAGTTTTTTGAAGCCACATTTTAGTTTGTTTTTTAACTAGGCAGTTGTATGTATATAAATAAATAAGTACTATTACGAAAATAGGAAATAAACCATACAGGGTAATTTACTTCTTACTAATATTATAAATGCGAAAGTTACGATGTTTGGATGTTGGTTACTCAATCACGCCAAAACGGCTGGACGGATCTGGATGAAATTTGGCACAGGCGTAGGATACACTCCGGAATAGGACATAGGCTACATTTTATCCCGGAAACCCCAACCCCATTACCACGCGGGCGAAGCCGCGGGCAAAAGCTAGTATATCATAATAGTAAAATTATATTCGAATATTTTATACAACTATTGACATTTCCTTTTCTTTTAGCCTTAAATACACATTTTACTGTATTGTCGTCATGTTTCCTTCATTCACATCGGACAACTATTTGCCGCCGTTGTTTTTACAGATAATGTGCCAGGAACAAACACCAGCGCACTAACAGAACACTGGGTAACTGATATGGATATGAGTATGCCAACAAAAGTTCATATTTATTTATTTACTCTACCCCTTATGGCCTTTTGTCCGGTCAGCTTATGCTAATTTGTTTTAATTTTATGTAGGTATTTAGTGTAAGACGTGGAAATCTAAAGGTCTTCAATATTGTAAAAGGACTAAGGAAGTCAAATGGAACTGAGCAGTGGTGGCCGAGTGGTAACGACCGCGAGTTACAAGTTGTAGACGGGTTCGAACTCAGGCGCATTACTTTGTGTAATTTATTTCAACACCACTGCTTTCAAAAACGGTAAGGGACAACATCGTTCGAAACTGGCATGTCCTAAAACCAAAAATTCAAAGACCGATATCCACAATAAGCCTGCGCGGCGTATTAAGACCCATTCCCTTTTCTAGAGTAGTAGCAACAGTAGGAACATAAAACTGATGTGCTATGCATTGGCAATACGTTCCCAGTCACAGCCATTAAATCGAACAAGGTTGTTCATCGAACGGGAACCAAAATGGGAAGTCAAAAAAGTTCCGATGCAATTTCGCTCTTGTGAAAGCCAAAAGCTCTCCTATGGAAAAGTACTTATGAAATAAAAAAAAATATTCCTTCAATACTTTAGCCGAAAAACGTTCACAATGATGAATAAGTGTCACCACAATGAATGGCTTGTGCGTCTCGCATCTATTGGATTCCCACAACCCTCACCATGTCATCAGTCACCTTGTATTGTAGAATACAATGCATGCAAAAATTTAAATCCTATTCAAGTTATAATAGCAATTTTACTCACTAGCGCTTAATCAAATTATGTCAGTACCAGCCATATCAGGCTCTGTGAATAGAATGAGTTAGGGCGGTGACGGGATCTATTAGATGGGCACAGAGTATTGTATCCTCAGGATTCGCAAGCTCAACTCTCTCTCTCTGTCACGACACTTTAGGCCAGTGGTGGGAAAATTATGGCTAGAAGGCCATCTCCGGCCTGCGATAGTATTTAATCCGGCCCGCTGATGGAACTTCGATATGGCCCGCGATTGACTGATTTGATTGTTTATATCGATTTATTATTTGTATTGATTGATTTGACTGTCTAGAAATATGAAGTATATACTAACTAGTATAATAATAGACGCATAGGTAAAGAACCCAGCTAGACTATTCGCGTAATTCATAACTGTGCCACGCACTCGTATACGCCTACTATGGCAGAGCCTTCGTATAAATGTTTTAATGTATTTTTAACATTTGCGTAACCGTGTAATATCGTTACATTTTTGTACAACTAGAAGTTTCAACACAAAATATATTTTTCTTTAATTCTGGGCCTACTTTAAAATTTCTTAAAATTTCTGGCGCCCATTAAGAAAGTTTTCCCATCACTGCATAGGCGCCTGCTATAATCAGTATAGCATGGACACACTGAACACAAATTTTGGCTTCATTGAATATTGAATACTTCGAATATTTTCGTGGTACACGAACTGTCAAGCAAGTAAAAAGAAAGATCTGGGAACCCAGATAAATATTGTCTAAATCCAAATATCATAATAATATGGTTGAAATATGCTCGACTTGCAAATGATTTTGGTATAACGTTTGTATGGATAAATCGTCCCGAACCGGCCTCTTAAGTAGTTACTTTTACTCAAGTAATTAGTTTTACTTGTTTATATTAAACTCTTGAGCCCCAAGCAAACGCCTGTATTCACATATCTATAATTGTCTTTCTATTGTGTCTATAATTATCTACGGTATTCAAAAGGTTAATTAATAATACTGGTGTAAGACAGTTTGTAACAAGACACCGCGCCTGTCATGTGTTACTCTGTTCTATTATTCTGAAGTTCATTGCTCGTGTCTTTAGTCAGGCGCTACGTGGAAGTTTCCGATTTCTTGCACATTGAAATCAGAAACTTGTGTACAAGACGTTAGACATGACAAGCCATGTCTTGGGCGCTCCCAATAAGGGCATCTCAAGTATCATCTAGTTATAGATGATTCTTGAGATGCCTTTATAGGAAGCGCCCAAGACATGTCTTTCTTGACGGTATTATAGGGTAGTCTACTATACCATTAGATAGTACATATTAGTCAAGTTTAAGAGCGCCTGCAAATTAGCCTTGTTAAAAACGTGCGACTGTCGCGCTGCAACCGCGCGTCATTTATTTATACGAAAAAACAAAGCAGCGCAGCACCCGCGTGGCACGATGCGGATAATTTAAAGACGCAACTCTCCCGCTCATGGGTGGAGAGAAAGATAGTGCCAAACTTATACTGACTAAAATCTTACTCTTGTTCTTTCTTTGCCTTTCATACCAGGGCCGGGTTTTCCTTTCAGAAGCGAACACAAGGCTACAGTCGACTGACCCTGCGGATCCTCTTCAGTTTGCTGACATCTTTTTAAAGCGCGTGTATCTACAACAATGCGCGCCATCGAGGACTTAGGCTTGCTCTTGAAGGTTACCAGACCTTCGAATGGCGAGCTACCCAATGCTCGTAGTCCGCAAAAGTTTAAATGTTTGTGAACGCTACCATAACACGGATTATTTTGTACCGTGACGCAACGTATTATTTTGAAGTGGTTTTATCTATATTTTTATTATTTTAGACACCGCTTACTTTATCTAACATGTTATATATGTAATGGTTGAATGTTTGGGTACGCCATATAATGATGTCAGAAAGCTGTCGTCAACCTGTAGTGACAAAGGGACCCAACAGTAAGGGTAAGGCAACTGGGGCCAAAGGTTTGTGTCTGAAAGGAGTCTCTAACCAATAAGAGTCTGACGCTAGTTCTCGCTCCACCCAAGGGCAGGATTTGTGATTGGATTTTTATCCACCTACATCAGACTGCATTAGCGGGTGAGGGGGCCAGTGCGGGCACCGGGTCTTGGCGTCTGCGTATTCACAATGCCGAACAAGCTCTGAGTGTTGACACTTCGGCAGGTGAATCAAAATGGTTTAGAACCACAAACGTAGTCACTAACCTAACCTAACAAGCTCTACACCGTGAAATTTAAATGGTTGTTTTCCCTCAGCGAAATGGTTGTATCTTGGTAATACAAACGTTTGATAAAGAAATAAAATATTAAAAACAAAAAATGGACCTGTAGAGTGCAAGCTAATTATGACGTATCTATCACAACGTGCGAGAGCTTATTTTGGTTTAAATATTTAATGAATCGGTTTCCTTTGACGGCGGGCTGCTTATGCGACTCTAGTACTACCTACAAATTACGTCTAATGTTACTGTTGTTTTCGCTTTTTTGAGTTGATAAATATTTTTAATAATTATTTATAAAAAAAAAACTTTATAATTTTTTTATTTTTTCTGTATGCTTCAAAAGTACTCCTTATGGCAAGTCATTCTGCCGCGGGAAAACGACCATTTAAATTTCACGGTGTATTATATCATTGTGAACGATACGGGCCACCCGCGCCCGCGCTCACGCCCGCTTCATGAAGACGCGCGGCTCGCGGGAGCAGCACTGTCCAATTACCCCGCGCCCACCTCCACTGAAAGAGTACAAAGGGATCCGTTAAGCTAGGAAAACATTCTGTTGAACTTATCTTCATGCAACAATTTGTCGAGCTGGCGTAGTAGGCACATTCAAATATTTTTCGGCACAACTATCCCTTTGATGTAAATATCGCGTTTCACAACAAACATTCAACAAGCTATTTCACAATATATTGTTACGAAGTGCTGAACTTACTGTTGACACTAGTGAATGGTTTTGTGAAACTGAAGCAATATCAGTTGCAGTTAAAATATACTACTGGTTAAAAGTATTTTCAGTATTTGTGACTATTTGGGGTAAAGATGGAATAAAAACCGACCAGTTATTTTTTTTTATAATTTGTTAGAAACTGGGGAATGACTGCTATCCCAACTGATGATAAACAGTGATGCAATAGTTGAAGATAAGTTGCACTATTGACCTTCCGGGAGTCGCACCCTTGCGCGGAACAAGTAGTCGCGTGCGATCCGTGGTTCCGCAACATTGTGTGTAAATGTATATTTCAATACTCTCAAGGCAACAAAATACCTTCAACATTTACATTTTTACTTTTTTTAGAAACAATTGTTATACTAGGAAATACTCCTGTGTCGTGGGTCGTCCATAAACATGTAAACTCACGTGCATGAGACACCTAGAGAGGCCTTACAAATATTTGTTTCGCACGGAAACTGAACCCTCTGAGTGTCACACTCAGAGCAGCAATCAATTGCTCAACTTCTGCAGCATCCGCGTCCGACAGAGCGGCCAACCCGACGTACATTTTCATATAACCGCTCTTACGTGATTATGATGTTATTAGACATATTTCTTCAGAATTATTTGTGGACATAGAAATGACTTCTATAGAAATCAAAATATAAATTTGTGTAAGAGTAATCCAGTAAAGACCTCTGAAAATCTGCTATTTTACGTGCGACTTTACATAATGTACTCCAATATAAAAAGTATTTCTATAGAAGCATTACATAAATCGAGATTGATGATGGCATTTTTTTTCCAAAAATAAAAACCCGTATTTCCTGGAACAAGTTTTATGAAACATTCGAGTAAATCGTAGAAGTACCGAATGCCAACAGAATTTTCAGGTCATTCAAGTGAGGAAGGCCCACCTTAAATCGAAAAACCGTTTCTACCACAAATTTTCGTAACTGATACGCTGTAACTACGTTAATAATTTTCGTAGAACATTTATTTATTATTCTACTTTAGGTACAGTATTAGATAGAATAGCTTCCGCCTTATAATATTTCCCCTGCTGCGACTCAGGCCTCTTCTATAGGAGAAGTAATAGGCCGGAATCCACTATACGAGGCCAGTGCGGGTGGATATCACAAGTCTTTGAAATTTTGGTTCTAGGACATGCCGGTTTCCTCACGATGTTTTCCTTCACCGTTTTTAAAGCTACTGCAATAAATTACGTAAAGGAATTTGTCCCTGGAACGCAGATCTAGGCTAAAACCCTGACATATTGTATGAAAAGAGTTCCCTGGAACCATTACTGCAGTATTTCTTTGAAATCTTGAAGGTGTTCATGCAAGGACGTCGTGTCGTGTCTATTGTAAAGGACTTACCTATATTACGTTTCACCTAGGATTTTAACACTACTGCAGACGTAGTACAACAATTTGCTTAATACTTGACTTGCTTTTGTTGAGACTCACAAAAGCAAAACGTATGTAAAAAGGGTTCCGTAGTATCTCTGTCCGTCACATATTTCTCACAATATAACAGAACCCAGTAGCCCATGTAAAAATTAGTAACCCAATTGCCCGAGAGATGGCGCTGTACCCGGTGATAATTTTGGAGTGCGTGAACCGATTTTAATCTTTTTTGTATTTTGATTTGAAAGAAGATACTCTCAGGATAATGAAATATGTAAAAAAGATTTAAAAAATGCATGTACGGTTAAATTACAAAATTATTTCAATATGTATTTTTTTAATTTTTCAAAAACTGTTAATGTTATAATTCAAAAGACTGAACCAGATTATATGATTTTAATTTAACTCAACACCTGCACGCGTTCCCAAAACAGACGGCCAAATGATAAGAGTTCAGATTTTTTCAGAGTTCAGAGACATGGAACCCTAAAAACAAGTTTTTAATGAAAATATTGTTACGAACGTGAGTAATCAAATGCCGGTTTACTTAGAGAGAGATTTATTTTCCACAAACAAAACACCAATTTAGTCCAATCGCAAATAAACCACTTCGTAATGCACTCTAGAGATCCGTAAGAATATCGCTTAGGTCGTCGTATGAATGAAAACGCTCTTCACTTGACTTGGGTAGTCGCACTTGTTCGCAGTCGAAATCAAACTGACTCCCGTCCGGCCAGCGAACACGTATTTATACTCAGAGCCAAGAAAATTCTAGATACCGAAGGTTCGAGGCCGCGCCAGAATAAAAGAAACCGTTTCCGCGAAGCAATAAATTATTCTTATTACCTACCGGTAGGTAACTACTCGACCCCACGACTCATACGAATTTCGACTCTATAGTAAAAGACTGAAGGTACAAATTCCTTTACCAAGTTACTTAAGTACCTACAAAAGTTCTCAGAATTATTGAGTACCTACTTATACGTGTCGGATTTTTCTAGAATTTGCTAGGCCCTGGTACGTACTTCTATTCTGGAGGTTTCGACTAGCAATGCGTTTTAATTATTCGGTGATACTCTTGACTTTGTCGAAGAAACGGCGTGTTCTATTTCCACGGCGTAACAGTGCCCCCCTCTTAGTCATGCTCGTCCCGAGCATCATTAGATCCATGATACGGCGCCAACCTATCCAAGTGGACTACCTTAGGCTTCCCTCTCAGCCCTTTCTTGATGCGGTAGGTTACGTCGTTAATCCTTTTCATCACGGTGTAAGGTCCCTCCCATCGAGCTTGAAGTTTCGGCGACTTCCCTTTTCGTCGGAGCGGGTTGTGGAGCCAGACTAGTGCACCTTCTTTAAATCCCTTGGTGTTGGCATTACGGTCGTACCTAGTTTTCATTTTGGAGCTGGTGTTCATGCTATTCTCACGTACTCGTTTATGCACTTCGTCCAATTGATCTTGAAGGTCACTGACATAGTCCGTAACTGGCTTGGTCTTGTCAGGTGGCACGCCAGTTATAGCATCGACTGGAAGTCTCATCTCTCTGCCGAAATTCACTCTTGCTGGAGTATGTCCGGTGCTATCATGCACTGCTGATCGATAAGACATCAGAAATAGGGGAATATACCGGTCCCAGTCCTTCTGATGATCATCGACAACCTTAGCCAGGTGATTCTCCAAGGTTTGGTTAAATCTTTCCACCATTCCGTCCGATTGTGGATGCGCAGGTGTTGTGCGTGTTTTGTAAATCCCCAGAAGGGTACACATTTCCTGGAACAGCGCAGATTCGAAGTTTCGGCCTTGATCAGAATGGATCTCCAAAGGTACGCCATACCGACACACTACTTCTTCAACCACCTTCTTTGCCACTGTCGTCGCTTCCTGGTTGGGTATGGCGAAAACTTCGGGCCACTTTGTGAAATAGTCCTGGATCACCACTATGTATTTGTTTCCGTCATTTGTAATTGGAAATGGTCCAGCGACGTCGATGGCAATTCGTTCCCAAGGGGCTCCCACGTTGTACAGCTGAAGCTTGCCCCTGCTTCTAGTCTGTGGTCCTTTCACAGATGCACACGCTGTACATTTCCGGCACCATTGCTCTATGTCATCTCTACAATTGAGCCAGTAATACCGCTGTCTCACTTTCAGTAGAGTTTTCTTAATCCCCAGGTGTCCACCAGAAGCACCATCGTGTATTTCCTGTAGCAGGGGGACCACTTCACTTCGTGGTACTATCACTTGTGTGGTTACCTCCTTGCCATCGTTCGATTCCCATTTCCTACAGAGCACATCATCTTCTAGGACTAAACTGTCCCACTGCGCCCAATAGCTCTTTGTGACGGGACTAAGTGACGATACTTCACTCCATTGGGGCCTAGCTCCACTACGCATCCAGTCCAGTATTGGTCGAATATCGTCATCTTCTTCCTGGGATTTCTTGAAGTTGCCTTCAGTCCTAATTACGTTCACGTGTTCTCGGGCTTCGTTTTGCTGGCAGTGTTTGCAGTCCTCATCACACGGACGTCGCGACAGGGCATCAGCATTGTTATGCCCTTTTCCACTCCGATGTTCCGTCACAAAATTGAACTCCTGCAGCTGCTCGAGCCATCTTGCAACTTGACCCTCCGGGTTTTTAAACTGTAGCAGCCATTTCAGTGCAGCGTGGTCGGTCCTTAGCGTGAACTGCCTTCCTATGAGGTACTTATGGAAGTGCTGCAAGGTTTTTACTACAGCCAGCAGTTCTCGTCGAGTAACACAGTAGTTCCTCTCGGGCTTTGAAAGTGCCTTACTGAAGTAAGCGATCACGATCTGTCGGTCACCTTGCACCTGTGACAATACGCCACCAATTCCCGTATTGCTGGCATCAGTGTCAACGACAAATCTTCCATCTCTGCTCGGATACCCCAGTATAGGTGCTTCACATAGCCGCTGCTTCAGCTCGTTGAACGCTGACTCGCAGTTGTTGTCCCAGATAAAATCTCTTTTATCCTCGGTCAGTTGATGCAGAGGTTTTGCAATGTCCGAGAAACTCATAACAAACCTTCTGTAGTATGTGCATAGCCCTAGAAATGCACGTACTTCTGTTTTGTTCTTCGGAACTGGCCACTGTTGCACAGCCTTTATCTTCTCAGGGTCGGTTCTTACTCCGTCGGCGGAAATCACATGTCCTAGGTAGCTGACCTCCTTCTTGAACAGGGCACACTTCTTTGGGCTAAGTTTTAGGTTAGCCCCTCGTATTCTGGTGAACACTTTTTCCATGTTCCTTAGGTTTTCCTTGAAAGTGCGGCCCATTATAATGACGTCATCCAAATATACTAGACAGACGTCACCAAGAAGACCAACCATGACTCGTTCCATGAGGCGTTCAAAAGTCGCTGGAGCATTGCACAACCCAAAAGGCATGACGTTAAATTGCCACAGGCCATTGCCAATGCCCGTACTGAACGCTGTCTTTTCTTTATCCTTCTCGCTGATTTCCACTTGCCAGTAGCCACTTTTCAAATCAATGGTTGAGAACCACCTCATACCACTGAGCATATCCAGTGTATCGTCGATCCTCGGCAAGGGATAACTGTCCTTCTTCGTGACGTTATTCAGCATTCTGTAGTCTACACAGAATCTTGTACTGCCATCCTTCTTCTTCACCAGAACGACTGGAGAAGACCATGGGCTCGTAGAAGGCTCAATTATTCCGCTGTCAGCCATGTCCTTTACCATTTCTGCCACTTCAGTTTCTTTAGCCCAGGGTATGCGGCGCGGTCTCTGTTTAATCGGTCTAGCATCACCTGTGTCTATCTCATGCTTGACGAGGCCTGTTCTTCCGCAGTCCTTTCCCGTTGCAAAAATATCCTGAAACCGTAGCAGAAATTCCCTGGCTTGCTGTAGTTCTGAGGTCGACAAATTGTTCTTAGAACTTTCCAGAAGTTGCTGGATGTGGTCAGGTTCACCTTTTGTCGAGTCCTGCTTCACTGGAGATGTGTTGATTTGGCGGAGATACTTCACTTCTTCACATCTTCCAACAACACTGTTTTTCTTCAAATGGACCTCCTTTTTCCCAAGATTTATTATTCTCACTTTAGATTTCCCTTTCGTCATTACTAAAGTCCTCGCAGTGATGAGTTCCGGGTGCCGGTCAGTATCCTCAACTATTACGCATCTTTGTTGCCTGATTTTCTTAGGGAATTTTACTTCAACTAAAGTTTCTGTTCTCGGAGCCAATGTCGTATCTTTTAAACAATAGAGGTTACATGTGTTGTTTCCACGCAGGAACACTTCTTGGTCTGGAAACTTCAATACTCCCCTATCAATATCCAAAACACACCGGTATTTCCGCAAGAAGTCCAGACCCAGAATGCAATCATCGGTAATATTTGCGATTAAAACAGAATGGGTATACACTTGGTCACCGATTTTTAACTCTATATCTGTATCACCGAGGACGGAGACTGGCTGGCCGGTTGCTGTCTGAAGTCGGCAGGATGGAGACTTTCTTTGCCACAAAATCGTGCGTTTCAGCAACTCAGGTTTTATAATAGTCCGTGACGCCCCGGTGTCAACGGTGAAATTGCAAGCACGTTCATTCAATGTTCCTTCGATGATTAAACTATTTCCGTTGTGGACTTCATTGATGGTTATGATTGGGGCCTTAAGTTGACCAGCCAGCACCCGCCCCGCGGCCCTGGCGACATTTAGTTTAACGACTCTTCGTTAACTTGGGTTCCGGAGTCCACACTTCCCCTCTTTCTTTTGGGGCAATCGGTACGAATGTGCCCTTTTTCTCCGCACCCGTAGCACGTCGGAATATAGCGGGACTTTGTCGAAGAAGAAACCACTCCTTCTCGGTGACGCGGCTGCACCGACGGCGAATCCACCACTTCTCGAACTCTGTGCATGCGTGAATCCTGGCGTACGGCTTCCACTTCCAAAGCATGAGCCATCGCACTCTTCAGAGTTTGGTGGTGTCCAAGTCGCACCGTAGCCCTCACTTCAGTATCCCGCAGACCGTCGATGAATGCCTGCACCAGATATACTTCCACAGTCTCCGGTGTCATCGACACATATGCGCGCCGCACCAGCCGTTCAACCTCGACACCCCACTGCTGGAGGCTTTCGTTAGGCCTCTGCGTTCTGTCGCGAAGCTGCGCGCGGAACACGTGCTCGAGGTGCTTGTCGCCATAGCGAGTGTCTAACCCTTCCATTAGACGCTCTAAGGTCTTGCCGTCTGAAGGAAGGTTCTCTAGGACCAGTAGGGCGTCCCCACGTAGAGCTAAGGTCAACGCCGCGAAAGACTGCTCATCATCCCAGCGGTTTGTCTTTACCAACGTTTCAAACTGGTATTTGAATGCAGTCCATGACGACGTGCCGTCAAAACGTGGCACATCAAGCTTTGCGGCCGACGTACAGTGGGTGTGCGCTGATGATCCAACGGCAACGGGTTCGCGAGCTTGGAGCTTGACAATTTTTTGATTCATGTCATCAAATCTAATTTCCAAACTATCAGTTCGGGCGGATACCTCCTTGACCTCTAAGGTGAGGTTCTTTACTTTCTCGCCCAACGTGACGAGGCCGTGGTCGATTTTTTCGAGGATCAGGTTTTGCTTAGCCTCTTGATCGCGGCGAGCTTCTTCCTGGCTAGCCGCGATTAAGTCCTGGAGCTTGCGCTGGTTAGCCTCCATGCTAGCTTGCATCGCAGCCAACACCGCAGCGAGGCTCATTTCCGAGGTAGGGCCTGCTGGCATCTCAGCAGCAGCCGTTGCTCCCATACCAGCCGGGTCTTCTTCCTCCAGTCGGTGACGCGCAGCATCCATCTCCGTTTGTCTCCTTGTTCGTGGTCGCTGTTCGTCGTCCCTCTGTAGTAATGGCATCTCACTTCTGACACCAGTTGTTACGAACGTGAGTAATCAAATGCCGGTTTACTTAGAGAGAGATTTATTTTCCACAAACAAAACACCAATTTAGTCCAATCGCAAATAAACCACTTCGTAATGCACTCTAGAGATCCGTAAGAATATCGCTTAGGTCGTCGTATGAATGAAAACGCTCTTCACTTGACTTGGGTAGTCGCACTTGTTCGCAGTCGAAATCAAACTGACTCCCGTCCGGCCAGCGAACACGTATTTATACTCAGAGCCAAGAAAATTCTAGATACCGAAGGTTCGAGGCCGCGCCAGAATAAAAGAAACCGTTTCCGCGAAGCAATAAATTATTCTTATTACCTACCGGTAGGTAACTACTCGACCCCACGACTCATACGAATTTCGACTCTATAGTAAAAGACTGAAGGTACAAATTCCTTTACCAAGTTACTTAAGTACCTACAAAAGTTCTCAGAATTATTGAGTACCTACTTATACGTGTCGGATTTTTCTAGAATTTGCTAGGCCCTGGTACGTACTTCTATTCTGGAGGTTTCGACTAGCAATGCGTTTTAATTATTCGGTGATACTCTTGACTTTGTCGAAGAAACGGCGTGTTCTATTTCCACGGCGTAACAATATATATTTTTTTCATAACAAGCTTTTATAGCAGCGGTCTATAATTATATACCTAATTAAAACTCGTCAAGACGATTCACACGAGTCCAAACTCGACGTGGTTGTGCCGTTTAATTACAGAGTTCCTATGGCTACCTCGTGATTCCATCATCAGATCAGCTCCATGTCATCATAATATTGCATTGTCATGCGATTTACACCGGCATGCAAAATTTCAGCTCAATCGGAAACCGGGAAATGGATCAAATTTAAGTTGCAAGATTTGATTACAGAACGACAGACAACGGGACAGGTGAAACTAAATAAAATCTTGTAACAAGAGACAACAAAGAAGTGACATAGAAAGACGTAAACAAAATCCTGGTGACTGACTAATAGCTGTTGATAGAAACAATTAAATGTTGTGTAGGTACTGTTGATAGTGAATTGTAAAATATTAATCAACCTAGACCACAGATAGATTACCATAGATATATTATTTTAGTAAATGAGCTAGTGATAGACGCGGGAATGTGGTGGATACGAGACGCACGAACTGTATATTGTGGCGACACTTAGTGGAGGACTATTATCTATATCCATACAGAGACCTGGATCAGGTCTTGGGGGACGTCTTTTGGCTGGATTGATGATGATGATGAAGAATATAAATTTGGCAAAAACCTTCATTGTATCATTCGTTTAGAGGAACTCTTTCAAACTAACCATATTCGGTAAGGACCTATGTGATGCAGTAATGTGTCTAGTCGTAAAAAAAACTTAGCGCCATGATGAACTACAAGTACGTATAAGTAAGTAAGTTAAAAAATTAAGAATAAAGAAAGTAAAAAAAGATAATAGTTTTATTCTATTCTATTTAATGGCATTCCCAGCGCTAGGAAGCGACGGTTACTGTCGTCATACTATTAAGTTCTCGCTGGAACTCAACAGAGTTTCATCCAGGCGTTGCCTACTATTCCCAACTCGTGCAAGAGTGACTTTTCTTACTGACTAACTTCTTGTTCATTCATAATACTTGTGTATGTATAGTTTATTTAAAACTTGCGACCCGCCCCAGCTTCACACGGGTGCTGATATTGAATATATTAAACCTTCCTCTACATATGTGTGCGTCGCAAAGTTAGTCTGTAAGAGCCTAACACTGTTAACTGCTCCGCCGGATTAGTCAGATGATTTTTTCCACCATAAAATAAATATCGGCATTCATTATCCGCCGATATCTGCTTTCCGAGTAGGTCCACGTAATTATCGAAGTTTACAAACCAAAATTTCGGATATTCTTAATATATCTCGTCGATCTTCAAGATTAATTGAAAAGTTGCTAATTTTCCAAATTTAAATATAATTATGTGTTTATAAAAACTTTTTATTTACATTCTTCGATAAATATTGAAATACCCTCTAAAAAAAACGCTCAATATTTTATAATCTAGTTGCTTGTCAACCAAATGGCGTGAACTCACGCGCGAACTCCGGTTTAATATTTTTTTTATAAAATACATTATTCATAATTTTTTCAAATATTTTCTATTACTTTGTAGAAGGTTGAAACATAAAAAAATACGGTAGGGTAGAGAGAAGTTGGGTAGGGTAGCGAAGCCGTGGGCAAAAGCTAGTATTATATATTACGCCAGCTACGTAGCCAACGTTTTGTCGGCTCTTCAGCTGACGTCACGTCGTCGGCTGCACAGCCAATATCTCGTCGAGTGCCCAAGCGACGCATGCAAATTTTTTGCTGAATAAATTAAACTCCTTTTAAAAAAAAGGGGATAGGTAGTATGCAACATCAATCACGTGATCGGCGCGGATTTATCTTATATAAGGCTTACAAAAACGCCGTTACACATGTAATACGCAAACTGGATCTCAACGTAGGTAAAAATCATCCAATGACGAATATATCATCAAAATCATCGTAAAAATCATCAAAGGAGCGGGAAACTCTCAGGCTCTTTTGACTAAGCAACCTACCCCGTTCCTACATTGCCATACATACTAGGGCCAGAGTCTTCCTTACAGAGACAAACCCTTGGCCCCAATTAGCTTCGACCCTTCTGCAGAGTCCCCTGCGGCTGCTGACAATTTCTTGAAGCGCGTGGCAATAGTGCGCGCCGTCGACGATTGGGCTTGGTCCGGACGATTACCAGAGTACCGGATGGCGAGCTACCCTATGCTCGCCGTCCGCAAGCCCGCACCTTCAATGGCAATAAATTAATGCATTTGAGTACCTATAACAAAATTGAAAAGTGTGGAACTTCTGATTTTATTCCACAATGGGTGGTCACCTAGTGGTGCTTATAAAATACCGCATCATATGCAATAGGCCACTGCAGTATTTAGGAAAAAAAATGACATGATAATATAAATAATAACATACCATCACGCTATGTTTTCCATGACCCGGACGAATGGAAACTTCCATGCAGCTAGTTTATGGAAAGTTGAAAACAGGTTATCGCAGTATTGGTGATAAATAAGTAGCATCAGGTGAGATAGCGGTCAAGCGCGAACCAATAATCAATAAAAAAAATTATATGTATATAAATAGATCCTGTTAGGCTAGATCTTTTTAGGATCTTTTTATATTACAAAATTATAATTATAACCTTAACCTTTTGAATACCGTTATTAGAGACATGATAGAAAGACTAGGTTTTTTTATGGTAGGTAAAAATCATTGACGAATCCCACTCTTGGGTGGAGCGGGAAACAGTTTCAGACTCTTACTGACTAAAGAACCTACCCCGTACCTTCCTTGCCTTATTCCCAGAGCCCCGGTGTAACGCTTTCACACCAACCCTCAGTTCCGGGAGGCGTCGACCCTGTAGGGCTCCTTCGGTTTGCTGACAACTCCTTGAGGCGCGCGGGAACGAGTGCGCCATTGCTTTTGCCTTATGCGGGCAGCCTCCTCCTTTACGAGCATTACTGCCTCGCAGAAGGAGGCGACCGCCTCCCACTCCTCCTCGCTGGCCTGAACCAAGGCCCGGCACGAGAGGTCGCCGCCGCTGATCACCCCCACGAGGGCACGGTGTTGCTCTTCCCGAGCGGGGCACACTTCTACCGTGTGCTCCACCGTGTCCTCCGGGTTGGCCACATAGTGGCGACACCCGGGCGTCTCTTCCGCACGAATCCAGTGCAGGAACCTCCCGAACTCGCCATGTCCGGTGAGGACCTGCGTCATGCGGAAGGTGAGGACGCCGTGAGGTCTATCCAGCCAAGCCTCAAAGAGGGGACTTACCGAGAAAGACAATAGGTGGGCGAATGTCGGCATTATCTTAAGGCTTGAGAGTTTAATAAGAGTAGTAGTAGTTTGTCGGCACTGTAGGTGCTTTGTGAGAAAACAAATAGCTCAAGGATTTTTTTTTCTGTATGCAATATAAAAAAAACCCACCAGCCCCCCTAGCCAACTTACAATCGTTTCGTTTCTATTCTATTGCGTCAAACGCCTCGAGTAGGACTCGGCTCCTATTTCTTTATTCTGACGTCATCTCAATACTTAGTCACGTGGTCAGAACAAAGAAATCGGAGGAGTCAACTGGCTTACGCAAAGCGTTTGATGCAGAGAAAAGAAACGAAACGATAGTAACTTGGCTAAGGGGGAGTGGCACTCACCCCTGTTCCAAACGGGCGGTTCAAATCCTTGAAATTCTCGGCATTTCTCATCAATACTATGCATATGTATTAATTATAGGTAGAGTAAAACTTTCTCATGAATAATCATCTTATTCTCTCTCTATCTATCATGAATAATTATCTTATTGTGTATATTTCGCTTATTAGAAGCAAATATAGCTATTGGCTTTAAAGGGTAACGATTGAGTATGAATCATGATAATGTTGGTTCGGATATCTTAATATTCTGATATGATTACTATCATAAGCACCTACAGACGTAGTTTTTTGAATAATTATTATTGGTGTATTTTCAATGAGTTACACAGATTGTGTAACTGAAGTGGCAGTGGGCGGGACACATAGCGCGGAGAACCGATGGCCGTTGGGGTGGAAAGGTTCTCGAATGGCAACCGCGTACCGGACGACGCTCAGTGAGCAGGCCCCATACAAGGTGGAGCGACGATCTGGTGAAGGTCGCGTGAAGCCGCTAGATGCGGACAGCACAGGACCGATCGTTGTGGAGATCCTTGGGGGAGGCCTATGCCCAGCAGTGGGCGTCGCTCGGCTGTCATGATAATGAAGACACAGATTGTAGTAAGTTTCTGTTTATAAGGGGAGAATTAATGATGAATTTTAAAACTGAATTTACTGATCAATTTGACTGACCTGTTGGTTTAGTGGTTAGTGGCCCTAACTGCTGTGCCAGAGATCGTAGGTTCGATTCCTAACCTGGACAAATGTATGTGTGATGAGCTCAATAATTTGTTCTGTGTATAGGTGTAATTTATGTGTGTATTTAGAAATATATAAGTATGTTTATCACTTGTCTAGTACTCACAACACAAGCTCTGTTTAGCTTGGGACTAGACGTCGTTGTATAATAATTATGGGATATCTACATCTACACTAATATAATAAAGAGGTAAAGTTCGTGTTTTTGTCTTTTTATTTTTTTGTTTGTAGGAGGTGATCTCTGGAACTAATCGTTCGATTGGAAAAATTTTAGCAAATAGAAAGCTGTTTTACTCCTGAGTGACATAGGCTTATTTATATAACATGGATGTTAACCGAGCTATCACTACAAGAAATTTTCCGCGGACGAAGTCGCGGGCAGAAGCTAGTATTATATTAAGTTTGATTGAAAAACAAATTAGTCAGTAAATTAAAAATATTATAAGTTATTACTTCATTCATACTTGAATTTATCGTGCTGTATTTATTTACTCCTTGAACATAAACTGTATGCAATTATTTTAACACTAATAGTATACTATTGTAAAATATGTATATGCCATTGTTTTTAACATAACAACTCGTAGTATTTTTACAATATGCATACATGAGTGTGCACACAACAGAAAGTTGTGTGCACACTCATGTTTTACAAATAAAATATCTTTCAACTTATCTTTTATCTCTCTCTCAGTCTCAGTTTTAAATAAGTTTAATATATTCATCCTATTCTCACTGTAGGTATGTTTGCCGTATTATCATAAAATCAACTTAACATTTTACTATGAAGTCTTACCTAATATTAAAAACACTTTTATAACCATTATTATTTTAACTTTCATTATACATACACGCGAGGATCACCGCCGCAAAGGATTGTGGGCTACAGAGTCTGCATGGAAGACAAGGAGACAGTGACACATCTGCTTTTAGGTTGCCTAGTTGTCACTGAATACCTACAGGGCAAAATACTTCGGAAATCCAGGTACTCTTCGCAAAATGGTCAGTAACAAGACTACAGATTTGCTGGCCTTGCTGGAACTTGAAGAATTGAATGATAGATTTGTCCCACCCGGCCCTTTCATAAAATACAAGCTTTAGTCGTAGAGTTGCGGACACCAGCCCGAAATACAAATACTTATACACTGTGTATTTAGCTATATGGCTATTTTTATTACAAACTAGCGACGTCCCAGCATCGCACGGGTGAAATGGTGATATAGGTTTATTATACATATAAACCTTCCTCTTGAATCACTCTATCTATTAAAATAAACTGCATCAAAATCCGTTGCGTAGTTTTAAAGATCTAAGCATACATAGGGACAGCGGGAAGCGACTTTGTTTTATACTATACTAGCGTTTGTCAGCGGCTTCGCCCGCGTACATAAAATATAGCCTATGTCACTGAGGAGTGAAGCAGCTTTCTATTGTTGTTAAAATTTTTCCGATCGATTCAGTAGTTCCAGAGATTACCTCCTACAAAAAAAAAACAAAAAAAAAAAAACAAACTTTACCTCTTTATTATATTAGTGTAGATAGTGTAGATGTAGATAATGATAACGCATGCACAATTAGCAGTAGAGTAAGTTTACTTATAATCACTGCATACATTAGTATTATCATTTCATTAATCGTTATCAATAAACAAAATATAGTATCAAAACGTGCCATGAGTCACATTCAAGTATCACTTTATCACAAAAATTGGCCCAAATAAAATGAGTCACTGATAATATCACACCTGCCACTCTGTGGTGACTGGTTCTATATCTTTCATTGAAGCCTATACCTACCTATACAAAAAATATTTACAAAATATATATAATTAAGCAAAAACAAAACAAACAAATTCATTAATTCATCATCATTTAATTCATCGACTTATCGACTTTATCCATACTTAAAGCACACGTTAACACCGAAAACAAAACTTGGACTGCGTGGAAGACTGGTACTGCCTTTGTAGTGTACCCATCCGGCTCTGAGCACATCCGAACGGCTCCGAGCGCATCCGACCGGCTTCTAGTGCATCCGACCGCCTCCGAGCGCATCCAACCGGCTGCGAGCGTATCAAACCGGCTGCGAGCGATTCCGACCGGCTGCGAGCGTATCCAACCGGCTGCGAGCGATTCCGACCAGGATCAAGTCATCAATATAAACGTGTATGGCCTGCAGAACACATAAGGCAAGCAAAGTAAGTGTACGGCACGTCTAATTTGCGGTTTACATATTAACATTACATAGTATAAAACAATCTCGCTTTCCGAAAACAACGTAACGAATTTTGATGTGGATGATTATTTGAATAGGCCCGTGTGATGGATTACGGCCCATACCCTCTCCTAGAAGGGAGGCCTCTGTCCCAGCAGTGGGAACATTAAAAAAGCTGAATATGAAGGCTCCCTATTCTCTCAGAAAATAGCCTTGAGCGCAGCGCTAGCACAGCGTCGAAATCCACCGTATATTGATATAATTATATCGAATACATAGTATACGAGTACATAATAATATATCGAGTGCTTAATACGTATAAATCGATGATCTGATTAGTTCAATTGAGCCATATTCAACATAACCATTTTTTTTCTTTCAGAACCATATTCTTTTAAATGATATAAACTTACTTCTTTACACCCATCCCTCCTGAGCAATAAATCCTACTACTATTATAAAGGCGAAAGTTTGTAAGTATGGATGTATGGATGTTTGTTACTCTTTCACGTAAAAACTACTGAATGGATTTGAATGAAATTTGGCACAGGCATAGGATGCACTCCGGAATTGCACATAGGCTACTTTTTATCCCGGAAACCCCAAACCCACGCGGGCGAAGCCGCGGGCAAAAGCTAGTAAGCAATAATGTAATCGCACTAGTTTATGCAGACTTTAGCCTTGAAGACACCTGTTGATAGTGATACTGCAGGGGATTGGGTTTGGTGTAAAGTCTGGCGAAAATTGATAGCACTTTTATTGCGTTTTTAGGATTCCGTAGTCAATAAGGAACCCTCATAGTTTCGCCAAGTCTGTCTGTTTCACCGTCCGCGGGTAATCTCAGCGACTGTTAGCACTAGAAAGCTGAAATTTGGTATCAATATGTGTATCAATCACGCCGACAAAGTGCAAAAACAAAAAGTGGTAAATATTTTTTTTATTAGGGTACCTCCCCTACACATAAAGTGGGGTGTGACTTTTTTTTTATTTCTACCATGACGTATGATATATTGTTGGACAGGTATTTAAAAATGATTAGGGGTCCTGTAAAATATATATTTTTTTAATGTTAATATTTTCGGAAATAATCTTTTGGAGCGATTAAACCCCCCCCTCTAACTTTTGAACCATAAGTTTGAAGAATATGAAAAAATCTCAAAAGTAGAACTTATAATAAACTCTCAAGGAAAATTATTTTGAACTTGATAAAATGAACAGTTTTTGAAAAATATAAAAAAAAAACCTTCTAAACTAATTTTGTAATTTAACCGTACAATGTACATGCAAGCATATTTTTTTTAACTTTTTTATATATTTCAGTAGCCTGAGCGAATCTTCTTTCAAATAAAAATACAAAAAAAATAAAATCGGTTCACGCAAATTAAAATTACCATTACAAATTACCATTACAAAACAAGGACTACACGGATGAAATTCAACGTCCCAACAGAAGTAACCTGGTATTTTCACTTGGCGAACAGCAGATGTAATCTAAAAATCTGACAAACAGATAATTAACATAATTTTTGCCTTGGTAATAATCCGCAAGTTTCCACCAAGGCGACCTATGTTTGTTTTTAAGGAAGGAAATAATTTAATGACTCCTTCCGCTTTTTTTTATGGTAGGTAAAAATCATCCAATGACTAGTCCCGCTCTTGGGCGGAGCGGAAAACAAGTGTCAGACTCTTACTGACTATACAACCTACCCCGTTCCTACATCGCCATACATACCAGGGCCAGAGCCTTCCTTTTCAGACACAAACCCGTGGCCCTGATTGGCTTCGACCCTTCTGCAGGGTCCCTACGATTTAAGAATTTTTCATTAAAGTTCCTTTTAAAAGTAGTCGCAAAATTCTCTCGTGTTTACAATTTTCTTTGAGCAAAAAGTATTGGATGTTGAGTAGCAATTCTTCTGTCTGATATAGAATGATTAATTATAATAAAAAGGCCTGTTTAGGACCAATCTATTCCTGTGTACGGTTAGAGCGAGAGAGTATCAGTTTTTTTAATAACTGAAACCTAGTCGTGTTCCTTTAGTTGCTCATTGGGTTTTAGAGCTACGGTGAATTCTTTCCAAAAACTAAGGTTATAAGGGGGAGATATACGACTGTCAATGATTTTTAACCGACTTCAAAAAAAGGAGGAGGTTCTCAATTCGATTGTATTTTTTTTTTATTTTTTTTTTTTTTTTTATTTTTTTTTATGTTTGTTACCTCAGAACTCCGTTGTTTATGGATGGATTTGCAAAATTTTTTTTGTACTTGAAAGGATATGCTTCCAGATTGGTCCCATTTTTTTCAAAATTGAGTTTTGATGATGGGATCCATGAGAAATCGAGGGAACTCCTCAAATATTATAGGCAACTATATAGTTTTTTTTATATTTTCATCGAGAACTCAAGCATTTACAGTCAAAAAGTAACATTTGATGAGGTGGAACTGGTGAAGAAGATCAGAAAATGGCTAACGAAACTTGACACTCGCATAGATATCACAATTAAGGTAGTTAAGCAACTTTGAAAATGCACTATAAACCAATGATCTTAAATAATTATGTTGAAAATGTTATCATCGAACTGATCTGATGATGATGATGGAGCTGGAAGGTAGGCACTGGAACTGCGTAACTAATTAATATATCCTAGCCGTGTTTGGGCTTGTTAGAATTGTCATAAGATGCACTTTGGCTGTAAGATACTATTGAACTGATGTGATGATGAAGCTGGAAGGTGGAAGGTCGGCATGGGAACTTCAAAGTAAAATAATGTATCCTAGCATTGTTTGAGCTTATTAGAGCTGTCATGGGCAATGCTGTCAAGGGCAATGGAAAGGGCTATGCTCGGAATTTCCTTGCGTGTTCGAATCAGAAATGAAGAAATGCGCAGGAGAACCAAGGTCACCGACATAGCCCGAAGAATTGCCAAACTTAAGTGGCAGTGGGCAGGGCACATTGCTCGTAGAACAGATGGCTGATGGGGCCGAAAGGTTCTAAAGTGGCGACCGCGCACCAACAGACGCAGCTTTGGAAGGCCTCCCACAAGGTGGACCGATGACCTGGTGAGAATCACGGGAACGCGATGGATGCGAGTCGCACAGAAATGGTCGTTGTAGCGACGCTTGGGGGAGGTCTATGTCCAACAGTGGACGTTTTCTGGCTGAAATGATGATGATTATGAGAGCTGTCATAAGATGTACTCATGAGATGAATCATAAGTATTTCATGCATCATATCATCTCTCCACGAGATCAAAACGATTACACTGTAACAATATATGTATTCCTACTGATATGACATTGGTAACATTTTCAAAAGAAATGTAGGAACGATATTGACTTCGTTGCCACAACACATTATAAAAAAAAACACTAAACGGCTACAAATAAAAAAAATTTTTACAAAAAAAAAAAAACCGCCTTCAAAAAAAGACTCCAAAAAGAAGTAATAAATTTTGAATATTTGCAAAATATTAATGTCAAATAAGTTTACCTATAAATTAAGTTTCTTTACAGCAATTCAAATTTTTATTTTTAACTTTTTAGTGTAGGAACTTTTGTCGTTTGGCTTTTTTTGAAGGCGGTTTTTTTTTTTTTGTAAAAATTTTTTTTTAAATCCAACATCACGTCTAAACGGCTAGTCCGTATGTTTAAAAAAAAATATATATAGTACGTTAACACTATTTGCCTAGTAATTTAATCATCATAATCATCAGCCTTTTTAATGTTCCCACTGCAGGGATACAGGCCTCCTCTCTAAGAGAGGGAACGGGCCGTAATCCACCACGCGGGCCCAGTGCGGGTTGGTATATTTAATAATTATTTAATATACAAATATTTACATGTTTTTTCATAAAACTTGAAGTCATTGGTTTTCAAAGCTATGTGTAACACAAACAAAAAAGCGAAAATCAGAAAACATTGAGTATATTTTTTATGAAACTTTTACAAACTAAAAGATAATTTAACTACCAATCTTTTGAGGTACAGTTTATATTAATATTCTGTTTAATATATGAATGACATACCTATTATTATTCGAAACATCTTTACGGGCGGGGAGTGGCGCTAGCTCCTCTCTTTTAGTCGCTTGCTTTTAGTGTCGCCTTAACAATCATTTACAATTCAATTCTTCCAGCTTTTTAGTTTCTAATAACAACATACGATCAATAATGTATTTAAGGTGGGCCTTCCTCACTCGCTTATCGCCGATTTTTGCCCACCATAAAAAAAAACGTCATGCATGGTTTAAAAGTTTGTCGCTTCATTTAATACAATCCAAAGTGATGTTTGATGCAAAAGTAATGCGAAAATAGAGAGACAACACCTGAAAACTCTGTAGGCATTTTAATTGTATGATTTACTCGAATGTTTCACAAAACTTGTTCCAGAAAATACGTGTTTCTACTAAACCCATAAGGATATTGAAAAAAAAAAAAACTGAAATAATTTAGAATCTCGATTAAATGCGCAATGGTTGGCTCTTAAGAGCGGCTAACCCGACGTACATTTTCATACAACCGTTCCTTTTACGTGATTATGATGTTATTATACATTTTTCTTCAAATATTTTGGATACACAGATATCTTGTGAATATTATCTAGACTTCTATAGAAATCAAAATGTAAATTTGTGTAAGAGTAATCCAGAAAAGGCCTCTGAAAAACTTATGTGAAAATTTGACGTGAACTTTGACTCTTTATAATGTAATCCTATATTAAAAAAGTACTTCTCTATAGAAGTGCAAAATGCGCTAGGCTTCTATAAGCCTAGCGCATTTAATCGAAATTCTAAATATTGTAATTTTTTTTTCAAAAATTCTTAAAAATTTAATAAAAACAAGTATTTCCTGGAACAAGTTTTGTGAAATATTCGAGTAAATCGTAGAATTACTGAATGCCAACAGAATTTTCAGGTATTATCTATCTTTATTCGCATTACTTTTTCATCAAACATTACATTGGATTGCTTTAGATGAAGCAACAAGCTTTTAAACCATGCTCCAGATGAGTCGGGAAGGCCCACCTTAAAGTCTGAAACTAGATTCTCGGTAGAGTGATAAAACCAGTGAAAGCGAATAAAACCTATGAGTCCGGACAGCTAGTAATGTATAAAGTAAATGACGGAAACACCATTTCATTTATTTATTTACTTTAATTTAATGGAAGTGTCGTGTGGTTCCATTAAAGCTCAGAAATGTTGACATGGAAGCGTATACGTTGCTGGAAAATAAAATTGGATTGAATACGGAGCTTTTCGAAAAATTGGGTTAATTTCCGAGGTTACTAAATTACTAGTAAGTATGTGATTAATAGACAGTTTCAAATGTCCATCTACTGTACAAATATGAGAGAATATTTGTATATAGTACCAGCTTTTGTCAGCGGCTTCGCCCGCGTACATAAAATATAGCCTATGTCACTCAGGAGTAAAGCAGCTTTCTATCGTTGCTAAAATTTTTCCAATCGGACTAGTAGTTCCAGAGATTACCTCCTATAAACAAAAAAACAAAAAAATAAAAAAACAAACTTTACCTCTTTATTATATTAGTGTAGATAGTGTAGATTTGTCTATAACTAGCTTCTGTCAGCGACTTCGTCCGCGTGAAAATAAGTAAATTTTCTAGAGGAGGTCCAAAGTACTCATGGAGAAGTCTCTTCATGGGTACTTTGAATTCCCGTACTTTGTGATTGTGATTAAAAAAATTGAAATAGGCTCGTCTCTGCGCGTTTACGAAATTGTGACTGGTGTCGAATCCTAGATTTAATAACGATCAAAACAAAGCGATATTTAGGCTGCTTCAAAACAAACCAACGCCTACGAAAGTGTAGCGATCGAGAAGCGCAGGGAAAATTTTGATCTCTTATTTTTTCATTTTGATGGTGTATCTGATTTTATCGACAACGCCGCAGCATCAACGCCGAATGGTATACCACAAAAGGTCATCAGAAGTTTTGTCTGCAATGAGTAGCAGACGACAAAAAAACTGAGCTCCGAAAGGTACTGCTTCACTTATGTATGTGCGGTCAACGCTCAAAACTAAGGACTTGCTGGACACCATACCACACCACACCACCGGTCAGAGCCTTGGGGGACGTCTTCACAATCCAGATCTGGCATCGTGTGACTGTTTTTTTTATTCCCTAAAGTAAAAAATCTTTTGGAAGGGTACAGTTTTCATCGCCGGAAGACGCGCTGGCAGCGTGCGAGAAAAGCGTGGAAGAAGTGTTTGCAGCACACTGAAAAAATGTCTCAAAAATTGGTTCAGGAGCATGAAACTTTGTGTAGAGGCTAGTGGAAAGATAAAAAATATATTAAAAATATAATATTTTATCCATAGAAGTTCATCTACACTAATATAATAAAGAGGTAAAGTTTGTTTTTTTTTATTTTTTTGTTTGTAGGAGGTAATCTCTGGAACTAATGGTTCGATTGGAAAAATTTTAGCAACAATAGAAAGCTGCTTTACTGCTGAGTGACATAGGCTATAAATTATTTATATAACATGGATGTTACCCGAGCTATCATTACAAGAAATTTTCCGCGGACGAAGTCGCGTGCAGAAGCTAGTGTTTTCCTGTGGATATCTTCATTCCTGATGTGATCACGCAAAGAAACTCCAAACATAGTCAAAGGGCTATAGCCGTTGCCCTTTGGGTGACTGAAAACCTTCAGATGAGGCCCATTCTTTTTTTTAAAATTGCTATAAACTAGTACTTGACTGCGATCCTACCTGATGGTAAGCAGTGATGCAATCGTTGATGGTGAGGGGCACTAGCTTATTAAGAGCCTATTCACTCTAGCCTTGAAGACACCTAAACAACCATGGTCAATAGGCCCATTCTGAACAAAAATTTTTCTTTCGTGAAAATACACACTGTTCATAGACTTTCGCCTTGAGACAGAATATGACTTGTGATGAAATATTATATTGCGAGTATTCTTTTGTCAAATGCTAAAACTGGCCTTTTATTTTTTTTTACCACTTTATTGTCTTTTTCTTTATTATATCATTTCTTTTAATTTCAAATGTTAGTAATAAAACGTTTATTCTTCGCTCCCTCTCTGCTATTGTTATTTATTAGATCAAAACTAAAGTATAAGTTATTTATTAAATTAAAATTATTTACTAAATTTAAATTATGTAGTACTCCATTAAAGCATAAATGCCGAAACTGTGAGATGTGCCACTGGAACACGGCCGAGGTAAGTAAAGCGCTAGTGCATGACATACAACAAAAAAGCAGTGGGTGTTATCTGCGGCCTTGAACGGTAGCATAATGAAAATACATTTATTAACACCATCGAAGCATATTAACTATATCTACTATTATTATATTATCGGCGGTGGCAACCTCTCGCGTCGGCTATAGTAAGAAAACAGAAAGAAAAAATTGTTTATTTTGCCCAAAATAGACGCCCATAATACAACAATTAGTCAGTCAAGTGTGAACCAGGTATTATTGAATTGGACCATAGACCCTAGGTACCTTATATTAGAAGCTAGTAGAGGGATAACCCTCTACTAGCTTCTAATATAAGGTACCTCCTCGCTCCGGATCATAAGATCCAGAGCGAGGAACGGCAGGCGGTCGTCTCTATCTGCGAAGCAGTAACGCTAGTGAAGGAGGTGGCCGCATATGTAATTATGTAAGGATATGCTCACGCCCTAGCTATCGCAACCTTGACCTTGACCGACTTCCAGTCACCCGAGCATGGGCTTGTGGACTACGCCATCTGGCTCTCCAGTTACCATCTTAACCGAGCTCGAGTCGTCAACGGTGCGTAGAGTTGAACGCCCGCCTCCGAAGTGTTTGTAAAACCGTAGGCGCCCAGCAGGGCTCCGTTTGATCGTGTCACCCGCTATGCTATCAGTAACTTTCTATTCTTTCATATTACCTACTCTTCACAAAATTCATTAGTCTTTTCTTTGGCTTTCTTCTTTCTCTCCTGCACGCATCTTAATACATACTTGTTAACATTTACTTAGACAGATATTACAAAATACCAAACCAAACGAGGCGGCGGAGGCGTCACTATCTTGAGAACCGGATAAACATTATATTTTGTCCAAGGTTGAAATTTGCTGCTTCAAAATTTGTAATAGATACATGTATGCCCAACTTTGTGTTGTTTGTATAGATAAATTCAACTAGTAGAAAATGGACCTTGCATTTTTTCCCATTTTTACATCAGCTGATTTAAAAAGAAACATTTATGGACTAATGGCAGATTAATCTGTCCCTACAGTTGTAAATTTTCTTGCTAAAAATACGTTTCTGGTGGACAGAATTTGATGATATTACGTTATATATTTAGAGGATATTAGCAACTGTAAAAGACGAAATAATATCCATAAAATCAAGTCAATTCGAGATTCCCGATAACATAAAAATATATGGTTTTCAGATAAAAATATTTGACGCTCGTAAACGTCAAATTCGCGCCGCATCTAAACGGCCGTCCACACCAAAATAATATAAAGTGTGTCAGACACGTGCGAGGAAAATTACGTAGCGCAAGTAGTGTTGTGTGCGATGTGCGATGGATGAGCCAGCGAGCGGCTAGCGACGGCGAGAGAGCGTCGCGAGGCGCGTGGGTCGCGCCCCGCTGCCGCCACGGTGACGCATCGTGCCGAGCTGACGCAACTGGGACCAGCCAACACTACGATATCCTACGATAAAATAATCATAAAAATATTTTATGAAAATTTCAGAAGTCATAATATCATACTCAGTAGAAAAAGCTTAGCTTAGATTTAAATAACATCTAAAAATAACGATCTGCAAATGCAGCGTATCTGTGAACTATAATGAAAAATAAAAGATAGAATAACAAATAAAAAACTGGAACAACCACAAATAATTTACATTCACACAATAGAAGTCCTATTTACATACTTTTCAAGTTCCATTAGCATACGTAACCGGAGTAACAAACAAAAATATCTCGGGAATTGTTGTCGGAACGTTCGTTGAGTTTGTGCCGTGGCGGAGACACACTAGTGGAATAGGTAGTGTAGTGTTTGGACGGCCGGCGGCCCCGACGGCGACGGGCCGACCCCATCCCATCCGTGGTGTTGAGCAGTCCACCATAGAACGCCGCGCGCGCCGCCTGTATATCACCGCACCACGTGCTGCCTACCACTAAATTGTGCGCCGATTGTGAAAACGTGAATTAACCTAGCTTTCGTCCCGCGAAAAGCGACAAGGTCGCTCTAGATTTGTCAAGTCTGTGTAAAACCCGTGCCACCGTGTCGCTCAAGGAATTTTTTGCTTCAATGCAGTTTTCTGTTTAAATAATCGCAGAGACGCCGCTTTTCAGGTAGTGTGTCAAGGTTATTCTAACTTAGTGTTAAGCTTGGTAAACCACCTGTGTACATACATGTATTTACATTCCTTTCGTATTATTTATTTTTTAAGAATTCAGATGATTTTATATTAGCAGAAGCAAAAAGCTTACCTTTTTCCTGTTGAACACGTTTTGTATCTCCAAGACGCTTCGTTTGAGGTCTAGGGTTCGATTCTCAAAACGCGTGACTCGAATAGTAAAATGTCCTCGGTTACTCGACAACAACTCGAGAATATTACGCTTGACATCTTATATTTACCAGACCGTCAGATTGGTTGTGCATTGACTAAGATCTCGGTAATATTAACTAAGCATTCATTAGTAGTCTATTCACCGCCTTTGGTAAACAGTATCCTAACTGTTCTATGGTTATAGAATAGTTGGGCAGTGATTTATGAAATTCTATATCATTCCATTGAGTCTACACTATCGGACTATTTAGACCACTTGGCAATGACGTCATAATATCTACAGCTGAAAATGAATAAATACTCAGATTTATTTTTCATACAAACTAAACAGTAATAAATCATAGTGATTTTGTGATGACAAAACGCTTAAAATATTCCGAACACTTAATAACACTACACTAAGTGATTCTTTATCTGAAGGCCAAATGTTAAAATTCGACTTGAATTTAGCAATAGATATCATCTCGGTTTCAATCAATGTCAACAACTTGTCAAAATAGTGAAGTTAGACGAATTAAGAATGCGATGTGAATGGTCCTTAAAAATACGAGAATAGCCCCCCATACAAGTATTTGACAATAGACAACTAGTTTTATGAATGGTTGTGCGTAGGGCATGACGCTAGGGACGTTGCATGAGTTGTTAGAATGAAGGCATTTTCGATATTATATAAACTTTCTCTTTTTATGTCGCAACGCTTGGTTACGAGATCTCGTGGGCGATAGCAACAACTTGTTACTCCTACAAAACTATGATCTATGTTGATGCGTTTATTTGTTGCGGCATGTTGGTAACGTTATTTTAACGTGTTACAATTTTACCGTTTAGAATATTATTACTGTGTAGAATCTAAAGTGTAGTGCTATATTAGATCAAAGCAGTGTGAATGGGAGCATTTATGTACCTAAAATATAATCACCTCTACGGTCCCGACTCAGCAGTATTTCCCCGGTCGTTTATACCGTGTAAGTACATCAAAGGACTGGAACAATTTGCCTGCTACAGGCTTCCCGTCGGATTATAATTTAGGTATCTTCAAGGCTAGAGTGAATAGGCTCTTAATAAAGTAGTGCGCCTCGATATCAACGATTGCATCACTGCTTTGCTTACCATCAGATGGGATTGCGGTCAAGTACTAGTTTATGTCAATTTAAAAAAAAACAGGTAGGTACTAACCTGTGTGTTGATGGGCGCTGTTGATAAGTCGTTAGTTTGTTTAAATTGTTCATTGTTGTTACTATGTAGGCCACCATTTAGTTACGTGTGTTAGGAGGTACTTATGATCGACAATAGTGCTAAATTTGTTTTACTGACTAAAATGTTGTTAAGTAGGTACACCTTGTCAAGGATTGGCAAATATTTACGAAAAAAAAGAGTCGGAACCAACCCTCATTGCGTAAATACTGAGGGTTGGTTCCGTTCAAACAAACCTATGTAAACAATTTATTCCCGAATTTCCGGAAAGAAATACTCTCCGTATCGCGTTTTTTATTAAATTTAAAAAGAAAAAAAAACGTAGATAACAACAAAAAATTATGCCAAATTTGAGGATTCCGGGTCAAGGGAAAGAATCCAATAATAACTTCATGGGAACGCAGGTTTGACTTCCTACTTATATGGTTTTAATTCAATTCGATACCTTTACGCGTTTCTGAGATAAATGGTCTTGCTTATCAGACAGTCAGATGGACAGATTGACGACAAAATTATCGTATAGTAACGGTTTCCGTTTTCTTTAACCTAAAATTAATTGAAGTTCTATTAAATTCTGGTTCACAATATACCTATTTTCCTATCTACGAGTACCAAGCTTGTATCGGATAAGTCGAAAACCGGTATGAGAACTATTACGAATTTACACAGTAACGGTTTATCCGAACACGGAAAAAAGCCCGTATTCGACTTCCCACAGGTTTGTAAGATCGAAGTACTATTCTGCGATTACAAACACGTTTTAAAAGCATAGTTACGTAAACTAAACATCACGTGTGTATTCCAAAAAGGCAAGCTTGAGGTATGGACAGTGGAATTACTAGATTACCTCTTTTCTAATTAGTTACATGATATATCAAGTTCAACACATTTCCCGTTGCTTGTTATACATTTATTTATTTTAAATTGACACACCAACGACTCATTCACTAGTTAATACAAACAAAAAAAGGTTAATTTGCAAATGACAAAAAATATAGTGAATTACACTTAAAATAACTTTAAAAAGTTGGAATTACATAAATAATAAATATGGGATTGGAATAAATAAAAATGAAAATTGCATCGAAATGTTAGCAAAGTATTAAAAATTGAATAAATTGAGATCAGTTCTCAGTATGAATTACAATTACATAGTTAATATAAAAAAAAACAATGAAGTAAAACTAGGTCAGAGTACATTAAATATAATTGGAACAAATTGAATGTAGAAATATAGTAGACTTATCGGTCACATTGAGAAAGCAGGAGGAACACATATTTGTCACCAAAAAAAAAACAGTATTTGAAATGCGGTACTAAATATGAGTCCAACAAAAGTTCGATATGATCAGTAATTATTGCAACTGACTTGGATATCCCGTTTAAATTGATTCAGACTGTTCGAAAATATATCTAGGTCTGGTCTTTGGTATAAAGGAGCGGAACGACCAAGATTAGTTCTAGCTTTAGGCATTTCAAATGGTATTGTGTTAAAATTCGATCTGTAAGGGCGCTTACAGACCAACGACACTCGATCGACGACAAGCGGCGGCGACGACTAGTTGTGGCGTGTGTAGTAGTCACGTAGTAGTTGTAAAATAGTCTCGGAGACCAAATACATCGTCGTCACTCATTTTACTCGTAATTTACGTGCGTATTCTAGACTATTTGTTGCCGACTGCATGGACTTACTGTACCGACACAACTGGGCGACGACGACTTCGTCGGTGCGGCGACTACGTCGTCGTCCACGGTCGTCAGCAAGGCGACGACGCCGCAGCGCTCGTCGTCGATCGAGTGTCGTTGGTCTGTAAGCACCCTAATAGGAACGTCGGGGCACGATCAGACCGACTTCTGAAACTAACTCCGGTACGTTAGCCAAGTTGTGGAAAACTTTGAAAAGCAAAACCAAATCAGAGTAGCCTCTTCGTTGCTCTAAGGATTGCATCCGAAAATGACAGAGCCTTTGGGAATAATTAGCTTCACGATCCATGAATGTAAATCCGTCTCAAATATATTATTAAACTCTTTAGCCCCAAATTAACGCCGGCGTTCGCACACCTATTGTCTTTCTATCATGTGTCTAAGTACTCGAAAGGTTAAATAATTAATAACAGTGTTAACACTAGCTCCAACTTGCTACAGCGATTTTGGTCCGTTATACTAAGGTCGTGGTCCGTCCGTACCGAAGTCGAGTGCAAGTCAACTTGATTAGTAGAATTCACATTCGAACTTGGTACGACCGTTTTAGTCTTATATTAGGTTCGTAATTGACCTATTACTAAGCTCAAATTGACTCACCGATAAATCAAATCAACACAAATTAACACACGCATGGACTTGGTACGACGGACAAATCTTAAGCTGAGGCACGCTCGACTTTTGTCTGGAACGGACTAAACCCGTCGGCGTCGTGACAAATTGTTGTTGTGTTAACACTATTTCCAGAGCCCATGCTACTAACATGTAACTATAGTAAAGTCCATACTTTACTATAGTTTTAGGTCTACTTCTCTGACTTCTCTTTTATCAGTCATCAACATACATTATTTTCTGATCAAGAATGTAACCATGCCATGGAGCAGTTGGGGCGTTAGAGGCTTACCATTTGGACTAGTACTGTAATTGCCAGACAAATCTGATAACCATTCGTCTGATCAGGAAACTCAAGCGAGCGAGACGAGAAGATGTGTCAGACTTTTTCCTGATTAAAGCCTAGACTGACTTCCTGTATGCTTCTATTGTTTTTTACGCTACAGAGCTAACAGTAACATTTTCGAACAATTTTGCAGCTCGTATTATTTATACTAGCTTTAATATAGAACCTAAAAAATAAAACTAAAATGTTGTGCATTCGTATTCAAAGATTTCTTTAGTTAAGTATCGTATCGTACTCTTGTGTTGACACAGATAGAACGACAGACAGCAAACTAACCGATAATGATGTTCCTTTGATATCTTTTCAATAACGTACCTGGTCATGGTTCTCTTTTGACATTAACATTATTAATAAGCGTTTTCAGTTTTACAATCTGTGTTTTAAAAAAATATTTAAGCTGCATTTCTTTCTGGGGTGGGAAATCATACAATGACTTCACTCGCTCTAATCTGGAGAGGAATTTACTAAAGCCCACGACGATTTTTCTCCCCATAAAAAAAGATCACCTGCCCCCCTAGCCGTTCACGTTGTCAGAGCCTCTTATTGATTTCTTTAAATCGGGGGCGTTGCTAGAGTTAAAATTTTTGTCATCAACATAGTGTGATGCATCAACATAGTCTACTAAATTATAATTTTCTAGTATGGCTCTCATGCCAACGCGTTACCGATTGTAGAAAGAGAAGCGGTTGTAATTTGGTTAGGCCGGCTGCATTTTTCAGTCATCTTTTGCATTTCAGGACCACTGCAACTTTTACGAATTCCAAAAAGTCCCGCAACTGGGACCACTACGCTAACTATTCATTCACATTTTGTGTTGCAGCAAATATTTAACTTAACGACTGAGTATTGTTTCACAATAAATAGCTATTACTTAATGGCTGATAATATGAAACCTAATCTACTAATACAGGCACCTACAGATAACCAGTCTTATTTATCTGTGCAATATTTTGCAAGATTTTTATTGCTGTCCATGGACACAAAAAAAAAAGAAAAGCTATAAACTAGTGCTGCGATCCCACCTGATGGTAAGCAGTGATGCAATCGTTGATGGTGAGGCGCACTAGTTAATTAAGAGCCTATTCACTCTAGCCTTGAAGACACCTAAATTATAATCGGACGGAAAGACCGCAGCTGGCAAACTGTTCCAGTCTCTCGATGTACGCGGTATAAACGATGAGGCCAAATGCTTAGTCCGGACCGTAGATATAATAATATAATAATATGTCCACAACTATCACACAACGCCATCTAGTCCCAAGCTAAGCAGAGCTTGTGTTATGGGTACTAGATAACTGATAAACATATTTGTATATTTCTAAATACATACATATTGTAGATAAATTACACCCAGGCACAGAACAATAATGATCGTTGCTCATCACACAAACATTTGTCCTGGGTGGGAATCGAACCCACGACCTCCCGCATAGCAGTCAGGGTCACTAACTACTAGACTGACAGGCCAGTCAAATAGTAGATGTTTTTACATCTACAACAACGTAAGGGTGGATATTTGCCGTACCCGGGTTGTCCAATGGTTAAATTGAGATGGCGGCATCAAATCGTGCTATTCAACATTTTAAAACTTATAGTACAAAGGTACTGCTTATTTCCAAAGAAATTTCTTCCCGCAAGACCTGCGAAATGAGAAATCAAAAGAAATGTCGTGAGTTTTTCTATTAATATAAAAAACTAGCTTTTGCCCGCAGCTTCGCCCGCGTACATAAAATATAGCCTATGTCACTCAGGAGTAAAGCAGCTTTCTATTGTTGCTTAAATTTTTCCAATCGGACCAGTAGTTCCAGAGATTACCCCCTACAAACAAAAAAACAAAAAAACAAAAAAACAAACTTTACCTCTTTATTATATTAGTGTAGATGTAGATATAAAATCACCATTTACTCTTACATACAAGATCTAAATAATCTTGGATTAAAAGTTACCAAGATTGTTTACAATTTTGTTTGTTTGTAATAAGTATATAGTAAATATATATAACCAGAATTTTTTGTACAAAATTGTTATGTGTTTTCGTCTTTACTTTCGTCTTTCTTTTGTTTTTTTGTTTGTAGGAGGTAATCTCTGGAACTACTGGTCCGATTGGAAAAATTTAAGCAACAATAGAAATCTACTTTTCTCCTGAGTGGCATAGGCTGTATTTTATGTACGCGGGCGAAGCCGCGGACAAAAGCTAGTATTTTATATTATCATAGCATTGTATAATATATATCCTGACATACGGGAGTCAAAGGCTTTAGAAATTGTACCATTTATTATGCCAATAAAAATATTGTTATTATTTACTTTTAATACGTTTTTTTATACATTTTTAATTTTTTATACACATTAAAAAGTATAAAAATAATTTAAGACCATTTGAACTCTAGATTAGGCAAGAAATGCTTGTCTTTTGAAAGGCAATTAATTGATTCTTCCTAGTGTTGTTTAAAATAATTTATAACGTAAATGTAGTTCTACATTTTTACATGGCCTTAGTTCTTAAACTTTGAACTGAAGTTATTCTACATACGTTTTGAACACATCCTTTTAAAGAATTTTGTGAGTGTATGCATGTTTGTTATTATACTCGTACAGTAGCATAGATTTTGATAAAATTCGGTGGATAGGTAGACCATATCCTAGAATAGCTTAAATGATCATTTTTGAAACAATTTCTTATTTATTTACTTTTTTATATGTAAACTCTACTGTATCATTTATGTAGAATTAAAAAACAAGTTTTCAATGAAAATATTTTTTTTCATAACAAGCTTTTACAGCGGTTGTCTATACTTATATAAATAAAACTCGTCAAGACGATTCACACGAGCCCAAACTCGACGTGGTTGTGCCGTTTAATTACAGAGTTCCTATGGCTACCTCGCGATTCCATCATCAGATCAGCTCCATGTCTGCATAATATTGCATTGTCATCCGAACTAAACGTGTATACCAAATTTCAGCTCAATCGGAAACCGGGAAGTGGATCAAATTTAAGTTACAAGATTTGATTACAGAACGACAGACAACGGGACAGGTGAAACTAAATAAAAGCTTGTAAAAAGAGATTTTAAAAGACAGTCTTATAAGACTCAAAACCCTTATGTATACTTCATAAATATTTGTATTTAAAGAGAAGGCTCGTAACTGAAAACATTGCATCAACATCATTATCAGCGTGTTTGCTGTCTGTCCGTCTATCCGTATGTCAACACATGAATACCTACGTCATACAAAACATTAAAGAAATCAATAAATTTAATGCCTGCGTAGCGATTTTTAATTCTCTTATGATTATTATTTTAATCGCCTTAGTCGGATATTTCCGACGGACACTCTCGCATTTATTCCGCCAGGATCAACACATCCACGACCGAATATTCCATATTCCATTTTTAATTCTCTTATTATTATTATTTTAACCGCCTCAGTCGGACATTTCCGACGAACACTCTCGCTTTTATTCCACTATGGTCACACAAACATATCCACGACCAAATATTCCTTGATTCAATTCCATTTTTTTTTCTCTATGTGATTCTGTGAAATAGAAAAAATATTGTTATCATTATTATGGGGATATCAATGTGCCAGCTACATTACTTCGTGTAATTTATTTAATCACCGCTGTTCTCAAAACGGTGAAGGAAAACATCGTGAGGATACTGGCATGTCCTAGAACCAAAAATTCGAAGACATGTGACATCCACCAATTCGCACTGGGCCCGCGTGGTAGATTATGGCCCATTCCCTTGCCTAGACAGGAGGCCTATATTCCAGCAGTGGGAACTTTAATAAGGATGATGATGATGATTATGGGGTTTGAAGAGCTAAATGAGATAGTTATTTAGCTCTTCATGTCATTCTTGACATGAAGACACTCCTCGAATTAATTCTACACAATCTGTTAAAAGATTAAAGCACCTGTAAATAATTCGAACTGCGAGATTTTTCGATAGAGTTAGCACGGCATTGGAACATAAACGACCAATAAAAAACACCGGTGGGCTTTAGTTAATAAAAATTTGGCAATCTGTCTTGATCCACCGAAATTTTCAATAATAAGTCTAAAATTCAAAGTTCAACTCAAAAAATATTAATTAGACTTTACACTAAGTCTATTCAGTAATTTTCTCTATATTATTGTTTTCATTAGTTAAAAATATTATGTAAATATTTACAGCAACAGACATAAAAATTCACCATAATTATCAAATAAACGTTTTTTAACACTTCAATACGGAATCTCGAAAAGAACTACCACATTATCTACTCCACGCCTATCTAAGTACTAAAAAAGTAGGTAGGTACATACTAGTCCTATAAAAAGTAGCCATGAGCGATGTTTATACCAAATTGACTTTGGACACGCATCATTACCCATTCAATGGAAACGTACCGGTGACTGTTTTTCTAGAACGAAAGAACATTCTAGAACCGTCGAAAAATAGATTTTCCTGAAAAATTTAGAATTACGGCAAAATAGGTGAGATGTAACTATGTTGTTAGTCTAACATGTGAATAACATGTTCTCATTACAATACCTAATTGGTTTTAAACATTAGGTAAATCAATGAATCAACAAAGCGAGGTACAATGGACATAAATCTATTTCTATACCAAACCTAAAAGCATGATTAAATCCCTCAGCTTAAAAAATAACATCAGTAAAAATTATGGATTGTGTTCTAAAAATAGATCGATATTTTCTGCATATCTACCCACTCACTATTTTCGGGAATGTTCATAGATTAGTCCGAATAACAATGACTATACAGCTCACTAATTAGATTACAAAACGTAGCACTTTGACAGCTGAAGGTTATTTCGTAAATTGTAAAACAAATATAGATACACACGCCCTATATGCATGAATATTATATCATCAACGTTGAGAGCTCTAACCTAAATCTTGTGGATGGAGTGTTCGTCGAAATGGCACATTCATGACGTCAGACTTCTGCCCCCATAGTTAAGTAATACGATTATAATACTTTCTCCCCCAGTCGTTCCAGCGAGCCGTTAGTAGCCGGCCTTGAACGATCGCATTAATATAAATATGACACAATCTAGTCAATGATGTCATTTCAGAAGATATAAGACATGACACACTAACGCAACTAGGCACGTGGAAGATGAAATTCAAGAGAGAATTTATCTTATCTATCGAAATTGTGTTAATTATACACACATGACTGGCCTACTGAAATCATAAAGTACCCACAATTATAGTTTGGAAATATTTCACAGTCGTATATACGTTAGAAAATAGATTTTGAAATTCGCTTTGCAAACAGAAGTCATGTTTACAAATATACACTTCTCATCAAAAAAATCGAAACACCTTGCAAGTTTACGTTTTGTCAGGATTATCAGAAAAATGTGTACATTTAGGAATAAATGTTAAATGTCGTTTAATAGTGAGTAATATGAGCTTATCAAATCTTAATGTTAATGTTCTAAATTTAAATGAATTTTTCATAGGTTTCGTATTTTGTTAAATGAGTCATTTTTATTCCGTATGGAGTATAAAGGAAATGGATAAAACAACACACGTAAATGAAAAAAAAAGCTAAAAAACGTTTATTTAATAACTTGTATTCCCTCCCCGAGCTCTAATTACTGCTTCCATACGGTTCTTCATCGATCGGATGAGAGTCACGATCACATGCTGTGGTATATTGTCCCATTCTTCTTGGATTGCATCTTGCAGCTGGCTAAGTGTTTCTGGGGCAGGATCTCTTGCTCGAATTCGTCTCTTTAATTCATCCCATAGATGTTCAATGGGATTCATGTCCGGGCTTCTTGCTGGCCATTCCATAATAGAGATATCGACTTCGTTAAGATAATCTCGTACGACGCCCGCGGTGTGAGCCCTAGCATTGTCGTGCATGAATATGAAGCCGTTGCCAATAAAATGTGCATAGGGCATCACATGAGGCTCGAGACACTCTTCGACGTACCGATGACAGTTTAGTGCAGGCAGACGTGGCCCAGACACGAAAGCAAGCTCTGTCTTACCGTCGGCGCTGATTCCTCCCCAAACCGTCCACGAACCGCCACCATAGCTGACCTTTTCTTCAATGCAGCATTGTGCATAGCGTTCTCCGTCTCTTCTGTAGACCTTGTTCCTTCCGTCGTTACCATACAGCATAATTTTACACTCATCAGAAAAGAGAACTTTGCTCCACTGTAGGTATGACCAATTTAGGTGCTCACGTGCAAAGTTAAGGCGCGCTCTTCGATGGTCTGCAGTTAATTTCGGCCCATTTGCTGGCTTATGCGGTACCAGTCCACGATCCTTCAACCTTCTTCTAATTGTAGAGTCACTTACAGCCACCCTTCGTACAACACGAAGCCGCTGCTGCAGTTGAAAAGCGTTAAGGCGTCGATTTCTTAAAGAAGTTGTTACAATAAATCGATCATCTCGCTCAGAAGTGACCCGATTCCTGCCAGATCCTGAACGGCGCGTGAACAAACCAGTCTCCCGATAACGTTTATAGACTCTATGAACAGATGACAGGCTTAGATGCAGTCTTGCAGCCACAACACGCTGACTAAGGCCAGAATCCAGCAATGCCACAACTTGGGCGGCTTCTGTGGGCGAAGTATCCATACGTTTTAGAAAAAAAACCTTTTTTCAGACGTCCCAAAGTCACAGTATTGAAATAAAAAACAAAAAGTTTAAGGATAGGCGCCAATTTTTAGTTTTTAAACGCTAAATGTACTCCAACCCTAAACACACATTTGTCTCAAAACAGTGATTCATTTCGTTTATAAGATAAACAAATGAAATTCTAATTTTGAATTTAGAATTTTCGCTTATTACTGTAATGGCCAAACTGCCAGCTATAATATATGTATTTTTTTTCATCGTATGAATTCTTTTTTGTGTTAAATTCGGACAGAAACAATGAAAACGGAAGTGTTTCGATTTTTTTGATGAGAAGTGTATATTTGACGTCATCGTCACTGAAACCATGTAGAAAAATAAAAAAGGACCTATGCAGAAAAGTTTTCATGGAATGTAAAAGTTTATATCTACCATAAAAGATGTCGCATTTATCTAAAGCAAAGCACTAGGTTTTAATAACACACTAAACCTGTACTCACGTAAATTCAGTTTTATTAAAATTGTAGGAAACGTGATTACAAGAGTAAAGTAAATTAACTTATCTTATCGTGTGTGTTTTCCTTTACGTGGATTATAATGGCGAATTACAAATTAAAAGCATAATAATATGGAATAATAAGTAACGGCCGACGTCAGTTTACTATTTAAATAAATCGTTTCATTGATAATACGGAGCTGTGTGTGTTATCATAGACACAGTGTGTTAACATAGACACAGTGTGTACCTATAGACGAAGGACAGTGTCTGGCTGGAAGTGGCACACGTCTAAAATTCAAAACTACATGGCAACAATTTTAAGCTCTAAGTCCTCTAATTGGGGGTGCACCCCTATGTATGTATATTAGAGGACTTAGCACCCACTGATAACAAAGTTTAATGACTGTCTAGGATCATTTTGTCATCTTATTGTGCTACTTACTTTGCTCGCAAGTGTATTTCTCTGTTAATTTGTCCCCGCGTTCATACAAATAGTTTAGAGGTCGTTGACATACATTTTTGTTTAGCTTTGTGATGAACGGCGCCGAGTCGAACGGCGAGGTATTTTGAAATTATTGTGAGAAGACAAGATAGATTTATTAATATGGCGGTTTGAATTTTATGCAATGTTCACACAAAATATCTTAAATTTATTTATGTCACGTTTCTGACTTTAAGTAATTGAGTCACTTTTGGTAAATTATTGATTCTTACCTGAATCTTTTTCAGCTGTTCAAACATACCTACCATACAATATCCTTGTAGATAGCCTTATTTACGACATGTTGTGTAATTCATACATGACTCTTTGTTGTTGCTGACGTCCTTGATATTATCCTCAGGGAATTACCTACGTGACTGTTGAGTTTACCTCATGAAGTTTTCCTTTTAAGAAAATGATTCTATAACCAATATGTAACTATTATGACAAATTACGGATACTTTAGGTTTCTTTGGGTACCTAACTAGATACTGTGAGCGGTTTATCCCACGTGTTGGGAGAAAATTACCACAAGCGAACAAACTCACAGTATAAAAAGTAGGTAACATCATCATCATTATCAACCTTTTAATGTTACCACTGCGGTGATACAGGCCTCCTCTCTAGAAGAGAGAACGTACCATAATCCACCATCCGGGCCCAGTGCGGAAAAAGTATCCTATGTACAATAGTACATAGGCTAAAATATTAGGGCATGGTTTGCCCGTGTGCCTAGTTTCTTCGGAATCCGTTTAGCCGTCCGAGCTTGAAGTAGTACCATGCACTCCAAACTTTCACCTTTAAAATATTAGAATAATTTTCACATTTGCATAATAAAATTGTTTATTACATTAAGTTTAAATGTCTTTAAAATTTAACTTCAATTTACTGCACATTTTTGTGTAATAGTGTTAGGTACATAAGCTTGAACAAGTTCAAGCGTATATAAACACTATTATACAAAAATAAGTCGTACCAAGGTACGACGGATGTTATCCATCCGTACCAAAGTCGAGAGCGACTGAGCATAAGCTTGGTCCGTTATACCTAGTTTGAGTATATTTGAACACTAATACGATGAATCACGCTCGACCTTGGTACGAACAGACCACGACCATGGTTCGATGGACCAAAGTGGAACAGAATTAAGTTAGAGCGTGAATTTACTTAATAGAAGTAAACCATTCATTTTATTGGTTCTAATTTTTTTTTTTAATTTAAGAGGTACACCTTGATATCTTATGAAATACGAGTATCTAATAGTAAAAAAAACTATCGTATTCCTTTTCCTTTAGTTTTTTACTTACTGGTCAGCATCAAGATGTCTTCGGCTGAACTATGTGTTAATGCCCCCTCAGTTTTCTTACGATATTTAGCCTGTTGTGGGATATTAGAATTCCTAAGAATTCTAATATCTCACAACAGGCTAAATAGTAGTAGAAGACTAATCTTCTACTGCCATTTCAGTTGGTCAGTCAGACTATCTTATAAGTCTACATATCTCCTGGGTTTCTTTCCAGTAAACATTCAGGTTATATTTGTGATCAAGTTTATTTTTTATATTTGCTATAAAATAATGTTTGACTGCGATCCCAAGAATATATAGATAAGAATCAAACATATAAAATTTTAAACCATAATCAAACGATTCACGTTAGAAAACATTTCCAATAAAATGTTATGACTCATAGGAGTAGCTACTATGATACCAAAGTCAAGGTAAAACCAATTTTAGGTTTTTATACGAAGGTATGTATTTTCTTGACACTTATGTTACACTAATGCGGGAACTACATTAGCCTGACCCACACGTGTGCCACGCTTGATTTGTACGTAACGTCGGATCGAGTTTGTGTGGCGTGGAGCTAATGTTCAGTATGGCAGTCGGATCTTGACGAGTCTGAAGTTAAAGCTCTGCGAATTTTAGCGCTTGAAAACTCGTAAAAAAATTAATGGCTTAAACAAATAAAAGCAATTTCCAATTGCTACTGGTGTTAAAAGCTGTTATAAGCAATTTTTTTCAAACCTTTTTTTTGTATGAGTTTTCAAGCGCTAAAATTTGCAGAGCAAAACAGACTCGCCAATATTCGATGGCCGTACTGTAGCTCTACAAGTCTAATTGCCACATAAAATGTATCGACACCGACGCGCCCAAATCAGCGTGTATAGTCAATATACCAATTACCTTGGTATATTGGTACACTTGACTATACACTTACGTGTTTACTTATCTATTTAAAGATAAACAACCCTTATGGAAACAAACGTAGTTACTCCAGCATAGGCTGCGAATTTGGGCGGAACACCGCCTTTGGGCAGAGCTCCACCATGTCCTCTAGGGCGATTGGCGGCACCGACCACTAGCGCCGGGCGTTTATACACGCCAGGGTCCGAAGCGAGGAGGAAAGGTATGGGCTCGCCTTTTGTAAAATAGTATTACGCTCAATATTTTATAATTTATGCGAACGCTGATGTTCGCTTGGTGTTTAACCTAATGACGTGAAATCACGAGAAGACACCGGTGTCCTCTCGGGGATTAAGGAGTATCCAATTCAAATAGCGATTCTTCCGTGTGCTTGAGTTGCAATGTACTTAAAAGAAATACTGCGAAATCATATATATAGTAAGGGGAGATATATTGGTGATATAAGTAATTTGATCATACTTTTAAAACACAATACCATTCGGTTTCCTACCCATGATGTAGGTATTATGACTATGAGGATATCTATTTCCTCACACTCGTAACAACTCCCTAGCGCTGCCTCATGAATGAACTAGCTTGGAACTGTGTAGTATTCTCTTTAAAAAAATATCATCAATTTACTTATATCATCAATATATCTCCCCTTACCCTATATTACATACCTAGTATAAAACAAAGTCACTTCCTCCATGTGTATGCTTAAATCTTTAAAACTACGCAACGGATTTAGATGCGGTTTTTTTTAATAGGTAGAATGATTCAAGAGCAAGGTTTATGTGCATAATACATGCATGATATATTTAATATTAGTACCCGTGCGAAACTGGGATGGTTCGCTAGTAAAATATAATGATTATAATTATGACATGTATCAACTTTATTATGTAGGTACAATTGTACACATATTTATTTTTATATCTATCGTCTTAGATAGATCCAACCTTCACTCCCCATCAGTATCAAGTTACTTATCCTTATTTACGAGGTGCTTACGTCACGCGGATAAATAAAACTGTTAGGGATATTTGAACTCTTATGCCTCTGTGAACTAAATACACCTACCGATGGGCTCTCCTGGAGTCTAGAGGGTGGTCGAAAACTGTTACCTCGACTCCAGGAATAAGGCAAGGAAGGTACGGGGTAGGTTTTTTAGTCAGTTAGAGTCTGACACTGGTCTCCCGCTCAGCCCAAGAGTGGGTTTCGTCATTGGATGATTTTCACCTACCATAAAAAAAAAAAAAAACAAACCTACCGATGGGCTTCTTTTGAAAGTGCTAATAAGTTTGCCTATCATATAATTGTTTATTTATAACGATAAATATAGCATAGCAGCAACCTTATAATGTTCCCACTGCGGCGACTCGGGCTAGGTACCTTTCTTTGAAAGAGCCATAATCCACCACGCGAGCCCAGTGCGGGTTGGTGACACCCAGGTGAAACTAAACATTCGAATACATGAGACATTCAACAACCCGATAAGTATACACGGTTAAATTTTGGTCTTTTTAATCCTGTGGAAGGTCTATGGACTTCATGCACCGGCATGAAATACTATCGATCTGTAAAGATCATATTTAAAAAAAATACGTTTTTTTTTAAGTATTTAATTTACGCATGTAAAAAATTAATTTCTATAAGTAAAGTACATTATAAATTACGCAGATAGGCTCCGAAGTCCTCTCAGATATCCATCTTCGCCTTTTAACTAATTTGCAACAAAAACATTTTATTTTAATTAAATTCGGAACGGATGCCGCCGTATTTTGTTTGCTATCGGAAACGAAAACTGATATTTCCGTACTTTTTCCTAGATATAAACTCTGCTCTTTTTACGAGTAATATACAAGTATTTTTGACAAACAGAACACGAAGTCAAATTAATTCAATTAATTTAATGAAAGTCACGCTTTACTTACATAAATTAATTAAGTTGTAACACTCGAATCAGCTTATGAGAGGACTTCATGACTGTTGTAAAACTGTGTTGGATATAATAATATGGTGACGCTAATCACTATATTATTATATCCAACACAGTATTTTATCAGATAGTTATTTTAGTAATGGCGTGGCGAACTTCAAACTTTTACGGTAAACGAAACGATTGTAACTTGGCTAGGGCTGAAAACTCTGTTAGCATTCGGTAATTCCGTGATTAGCTTGAATATTTCATAAAACTTGTTCCAGGAAATAGGTACATATTTTGTTAAAACCATAAAAAATTTAGTTAAGTAAATTTGTCGTCAATTAGAAACAATATTATATGTGCAAGGTTTCTGTAGTCGTACTTTTTATATTTTTATTATATGAGTCCTGGAGTGAAAACCGCATAAACATCTTTTTTGTAGTTTTTTGTATTCATCAGATCAGAAAAATGCTGAGGAGACTTTGTCTAAGATTGTTTTTGATTGAGAACAGTGGTGGCCGAGTGGTAACGGCCTCTATTTAAGAGGTGCAAACCCAGCCAGGCGCATTATTTTGTGATTAAACAATTTAATAAATAAAAAATGAAATAAATAATAATAAAACGAAAAATCAAGGTGAATAACAAAACTGTGAAGGAAAACATCGTGAGGACACCTGCAAGTCCTAGAGCCAAAACTTCGTAGACATGTAACATTTTCTAATATATATAATACATAATGGGCCCGCGTGGTGGATTACGGCCCATGCCATCCGTTTGAGAGGAGGCCTGAATCATCAACACCATAAGGCTGGTGAAATGCAATGATTGTTTCAGTGCTTTCCGGCGTTCATTAGAAGACGCTTATTGCGTTTAATTTGTGTTTTTTGTGTGACTGGTTTCCTGAATTTAATCTGGGAAATAGATTCGAATCGTATTCTAATTAATTTCTCATTTTATCTAGTAGACAGATTAAACTTACCATTGCAGCGAATTAAAATAAAACCTTTTTAACAACATGTTTATCCGTACTTATCCGTGTTTAGTCGACAATCTGTCGACTAACACTTATATAAAGCAGACAAACATATTAAAAGTTTTGCTGCAATATTTTTATGCTAACAATGCACTTGATCGCTTTATAAATTTATGACGCTATATTCAGCTAGGAAAATAGCGTCATAAAACTCTGTCTTTATGTATATATATTTTTAATTAGTGGAGTGTTTTTATTATTCTTGTTGTGACTATTAAATAACAATAAAAATATCAGTAGAATATTCTAAAAAAAAAAATTACACTAAAAGTAAAATAGTAGTCAAAGTCAAAATATTATTAATCAAATTAGTCGTTTCCCATGGAGAAGAACCGGCAAAAATTTCATGATTACTCTGTGAAATAAAACAAGTTTTTATGATGTAACTAGCTTTCTAGCGGCTTCGCTCCCGACAACAGATTATTCTACTCTACTCCACACTAACCTTTTTTTTTCATAAAAACCTTCTCCAGACAATAAAAAACACAACAAATAAAGAATTATCGAAATCGGTTCATCTGTTCTCGAGTTATGCGCTTACCAACACATTTTGCGATTCATTTTTATATATAAGATTTATTAATTTTCTAATCATTTTCATTCTGTATTGTATTCATTGCGGATTCGAAACCGAGCAAGCAGTCTTCTCTTTGGATTATAATTTAGGTGTCTTCAAGGCTACAGGCTACTTTTAATAAACTACCATCTTACCACGATTGCATCACTGTTTACCATCAAATGGGATCGTAGTCAAGCACAAGTCAAGTTTATATGAATTAAAAAATCACCAATATGTTTACCACATAATATCTAAACCATTACTGACAAGCCGTGTTTTGGAAAGCACTTAAAGTCCTCTCCTGTCCCGATGGTTATACATACATCTTACCAATCCATCAACGTACGTAGTTAGATGCCAAAAAGTCTTGTCATCAGTCTATTCAAGCATACAAACAGACATACGCTTAAATAGTAAGTTGTGTATTTCTGTCTTTAATAAAAATGGCACTTTGCCTAAAGCCTTTAAGTGCCTTTAGATAGAGTGTGAAAATTGTGTAGAACAGTGTATACCCTGCAGCGACACACTACAGGCTTTTATAATTTAATCACTCCGACCTAAAAGAAGTGAGTAATGTTGCTAAGAGTTTTATGAAAATAGCTCAAGCCTTGGAAAACAGATTAGCAAGTCAACAAGGTTAGTTGGTTCCGAAGCTGTATAATCCCGCAAGAAAGAACTAAGAATACAAACGTTGAAAAAAACAAAAATTTTAACATCACGTTCGCATTCTCCAAAGAGACAAATTGACTTTAAGGCATTAAACGGTACATGTCTATCTTACAACATTCTCGAATACAATTGTGAAGTTGACTCAATTTCCGTTTATTTCTATCATAAAAAGAACTTTATTCTAAACTAGCTGGCACCTCGACTTCGTCTGCGTCTTTTTTTCGCAATAAAAGGTAGCCTATGTCCTTTTTCAGGGTCTAAAGATTGTCTGTGCTAAATTTCATCAAAATCGTTTGAGAGGTTTAAGCGGGAAAGCGTAACAGACAGACAGACAGGCAGACAGAGTTACTTTCGCGTTTATAATATTAGTATGGATTGCAAATATAATTTTCCAATATACTTTATTAAAACCCACCCTTATCGCTACCACATTAAGGCAAGCAATTACTATTTTGACACTATTACTTTAGTTAGGATATTGACTACGTGACATATATTATCAAGAGTCAATAATAGAATTATCAACAGTCAATAATCGTAATCTATTATAGACATTATTTTTTATCTGTGTTGGACTATAAGTAACAGATATAATCCTCATTCATTATCCTCATTCCTCGTTCTCATAGGTATTCTTACGTTGATAGTTCGCTGTAAGCCTGACATTATCTGGGGCCTCGATTCGGTTTCTGAAAGGAGGGTCCGACCCTAGTATGAAGGCTAAGAAGGAATGGGGTGGGTCGTTTAGTTAGTAGGAGTCTGACACTGTTTGCCGCTCCGATCAAGGGCGAGATTCGTCACTGGATGATTATTACCTACCATAAAAAAAACACAAAACGGAAGAAATCATATGACGTGTCAGATACAATATTTCAGTATTTACGTAAAAACTTATGACCATCATCATTTCAGCCAAAACACGTTCACTGTTGGATAAAGGCCTCCCCTGAGTGTTGCCACAACGACGGGTTCTGTGCCTCTTAATGTGCGATTTCCGCAGCTTTTAACAGGCCATTGGTCCATTTCATGGGAAGCCTACGTTTTGTACTACGTTTCAATAGCTGGTTTTTCTATCAAATTTTCTTTTTGTGTAAGATCCTTTCGAAGTAATTTCACCTATACTATACTCTTACTACATAGTCCATTTTATCAAGAGACATTTAAGATGCAATCTCCTTTGATGACACAGTATCTATGTAACACAATTAGCTATAACGTTTACACTGCTTGGATTAATAGCCCTCTTATATACAAGGCCGATTCAGTCATCAACAACCACAAACGGAAGGACACATGTATCATTTTTTCAATGAGTAAAAATCATCCAATGAAAACTCCCGCTCTTGGGTGGAACATGAGATAGTATCAAACTTTTACTGCCTAAACAACCCACCCCGATGTCTGAACTGTTACCGGACGATCGGACGGCGAGTTACACATTGATCGCCGTCAATTACACCTGTTTAGATACACCTGTTTCCACATGACAATACGTACTTAAATAAAAGTGAGTATTTTGTCTGTTGTAAATAAATTAAAGGTAAACTAATTTGTAGGTAAATTAAACAGTACATTCAAGTAGAATCATTAAATTTTTGACTTATTGCCTGTAGCCTAATTCTTCCATACAATAATTCAACTATACAATTTAAGGTCCATGATTAGAAATCTTTCTAAGCCTCTGTTGATTCAATAGATGTTGAAGTGTATTCAAACGGCCCTTTTGCCTCATTGCCTTGTGAAATTGTGGACACTTAAAATTCGTGTACCTATTTCAAGAAAAAAAGATAATATCTTTTTTTGTAAATGTACCTCGAGTTGGCCTCTCTTAACTAATGATTTGTATTCTATAAATAATATATATATTCTATATATATATTATTATATATAGAATACAAATCATTAGTTAAGAGAGGCCAACTCGAGGTACATTTTCATACCGCTCTTATAATATTTTGGATACACAGATATCTTGTGGATATTTTTAAACTTCTATAGAAATCGAAACATAAATTTATGTAAGAGTAATCCAGTAAAGACCTCTGAAAATCTGCTATTTTACGTGAACTCTCCATAATGTACTCCTGTATTAGAAATGTAAAAAAGCACTCCTATACTTTGCGCATTTTTCTTTTTCTTTTTTAAATCTTTAAGAGTTAAATAATAACACGCATTTCCTGGAACAAGTTTTGTGAAACATTCTAGTAAATCGTAGAATTACCGAAAGCCAACAGAGTTTTCAGGTGTTATCTCTCTTTTTTCGCATTACTTTTGCATCAAACATCATTTTGGATTGCTTTAGATGACGCAACAACCTTTTAAGCCATGCGCGACGTTGGCGATAGGCGAGTGGAGGAGGCCCACCTTAGGTAATTGCTTTTAGTCAAATACTTAGTTTTATGTGTATATATGTATATAATACGCGAGTAAGGGAATGTAATTAGGTACTTAACTTTAATAATACCTTTTCATAAAACTTACTTTGGTTTAATTGTACATTTGTAGTTCTTACATAGTAGATAGCAAACAAATCCATATCAGAATTCAGAATAAAATAAAACTGACTAATTAACAAGATGATGATAATATTAGTTCAAACAGTGATATTCTTAGTAAAATCTTATGTAAGTTTTATGAAGAGGTATTATGTCATGTAAAACATTACGTTTACATGAAGCTTAATGTATATAGCCAATATTTTGGAGACGTATCTTTAAACATGTCATAGCTGTTACTATGAAAGAAACATCCAATATGGTCTCTTACGTCATAGGTCAGACATACAGCACCACCGGTACACGCTGGAGATTTCCAGCGCGTACCGGTGGGAAGGCGAATTCCGGGGTGGAATCCCACCCCGTTCCCGCACGCCTCAAGGAGTGGCCGTTGAACTGTACCTGTGAAGTGAACCTACAGGGTCGAAGCCTCCTGGGGCCAAGGGTTGATGCAATAGCGTAACACCAAGGCTCTGGCTATGGGGAGGAAGAAACGGGGTAGGTTGTTTAGTCAGTAAGAGTCTGACACTGTTTCAGGCTCCACCGAAGGGCGTGATTCGTGATTGGATAATTTTTACCTATTATAAAAAACCCTATACGTACAAAGCGTTTTGGGAACACATGCATTATTTGGACAGGTAAGGAGTGCAATTCCCAGCGGGAGCCTGTGTTTCCTGATGGCTACAACCTAGGGGTATTTAAGTCTAGAGTGAATAGTTAAAAATAGCGTCCGGGCGAGAAAAACAGACATAATAATTAATTGTTTAAAATGGTTATAATTATCTCGTTTGCTTTCACACCAATTTTAATAATATTTTTCACCATTAGTATTCTGTTTTTGTATATTAATTGATAAACTAGCTAGATAACAAATATTAATACAGATAAGGTGTATATACAAAATTCCTATTTATAGCTGCTATTTAGTCTTTTATCAAGTTTAGTACTTAAAAGAACCATTCAAATTCAAATCACGATATCATGTTGGCTACATTCCAAAGTTTGACTATTTTTTGATACCGCTATTACAATGCACATGTTACCTAATCGAATGTTCCTTGAATTTCCTTCAGATCAACCGCTTGTACCGTGTACCCGTGCCTTTAAGCCCAGTAAAAACAGATGTTCCGCTTCATCGAAGAGATCACTAGTCATAGTTGAATGGGAACCTTGAGAGAACATCAAAGGTGCATCCAGTAAACATAATCGTAAACATTTACGTGGCCTTGGCTCATCATCGTCAGTGATCTTGGAATTAGGAAGTGTTAAAACAGGAAGATGTTTCGCTTCTTTGAAACACTTAGCGAGTATTCCCAATTTGTAGTGATGACAGATGGTTGTATGGTGTAGTGTTGTGGCTTGTATTTTTGCCATAGCCTCAAAGGAATTCTTAAGACACCCGGAGATAGACGTGACCATGTGATAGGTAGCAGTTTTTCTACGAACGTGGAATAAATAAGACAGAAACTCGTTTGTACGATACGACTACATGCACAAAGCAAAGTTGATAGAAATCTCTATTCCAAAACAATACGTTTCACCAAAGACTTTATTAATAGAAAACTTTGTATATAGGTTGACTGTTAAGTAGTGACCGATATATAATTAAACACGTGATTGTACTTCAAAAAACCACTTTAACTATGGGATCGGTCTCATAGTACAAATAGTTTACTCTTGTGGTTGAGTGGTTCAACCTGAAAACACGTAATAATAAATGTATATACACGTAAGAAAGAAAGAAACTGACTGAGTAACATAAGTTTTTCTGGTACTGGGAGTGTAGAGAGAGAGAGAGGGAGAGAGTTTGTGACTTAGGTGAGCACTAAGAAAGAATTTTCCAAATTTCAGAAATATAACAAAGTTGCATAAGCTTGTTATACTACCTGGTTGTCCACTAAAATACATGGTCACCGAACCATCGGGGCGTCTGAGGGGCTTTTTTACTTCCGAACCCAACTGTGCACTGGCACCTAATATTTCTATAATCTGCCTTCACTTGTATTTACATAGCGTTGGTAGCGTCTAATTTGTGAACTTTTTCAAATATTTTTGAGGAAAATAATATAACACTGATTAAAAAGAAGAAGATTAAGGTATTGGAATCGTTTATTGAAAATACTCGTATAAGGAAAATATATGAATGAAGTAAGGAAAATTAAGCTATTTTAATTTCTGGTTCTTTATCAGTACTTACTCGTACCTACTAAATATAACCACAGGAAGTTGAAATAAGATTATCTTACGATAATATTTTTTTTCGGGTTTCCGTACTTTTCCTTTTATTTATTGACTAACTAGCGTAAGCGGCTTTACTTGCGTTATAAAAGAAAAATATTTCAAGATAACTATGTGCTATTCCAGCCTCCCTATGTAAAGTACTATAGTTTCGTTAACTTTGAACGCTTGGAATAATTACTTTGTTCTGACCACTTGACTAAGCGTTAAGATGACGTCAGAACAAAGGAATTGGAGTCATGGCCAACTCAAAGCGTTCGACGATTACGAAACGATCGTAACTTGGCAAGGAGGGCAGAATATGAATAAAATCCCGCGAACTGAACTGAAAACATCTTTGTGGTGTTGATGATAGGCGAGTAGGGAATACCCCTCTTAAGTGACGAAACTTACACACACACTTACATACTTTCACCTTTAAACTTTTGAATATCCTCATTACAGACACAATAGAAAGACAAAAGGTGTGCGAACGCCAGCGTTTGCGGCTTGACTAATTAAAATATTAGTGATTTAACACGAACACTAGTTTCTGCCATTTTGTCAAGTGACAAATGCCCATGTAGTCCTATATGAAATTAAAGATTTTGAATCCAAAACAAGCTAATAATAATAATCCTTTTATTTCAGAAAATAATTCCATAAACATACAAACAAAACAAGAAGTAATTTAATAAAAAGTAATTTAATTTTGAAAAACACTAAAGAACATCTAACCCTAAAATGCACATGTCTATGAATCTCTGGTGACGTCACTCGTAACTAGGTATAATTTCATGACTCATGAGTTCATGACCAACTCCTATGATGTAATGGGCACCGCTGGTGTTAAGTGTTTCGCGAGTAAAATAGACTCTCGCGAAACAAACATAATGGCCGCTCCGCATTAGAGCCGTGAAGATCCGTAAACTAGCGTGAACGACACTGTGGACGGTTTTTTCGCGATGTTCGCGGGTTACGACTTGTGTAGTTTATTCACGGTGTGAATTCACGGCATTAATGCGGAGCTGCCATTACGTAACATTAAAATTAACACTAAAGCTGCTTTTATATTTAAACTTTTCGGTTCCGTAGTCAACAAGGTTATCCTGAACGTATCTTCTTTCAAATAAAAATTAAAAAAGATTAAAATCTATTCACGCAATTAAAAATTACCACCGGGAACAGCGGCATCTATCGGAAAATTGGGTTACTAATTTATATACGAGTTACTTAGCGCTGTTAAATCGTAGTTTAAGGGTTATGTTACATTGTGACGGAAGAGGAACTAAAGAACCCTACACTGAGCGTGCCCCAACACGTTCTTGGTCAACTTTTTTAAACTTTGCCCCACACTATAAATTATTCCTGTATCACACGCACGCAAACAGGGTGCGTTCACAAACATATGAACTCACACACACAAGATATTTAGAACCGGAACAACACCTGATTACACAAACATTTTTTTTCGTGCGGAAATCGAACACACTACACTTGTTAATAATAATAAGTAACCGACCACTGTGCCAACTGACAAACACAATACTTATCTTTAAACATACCTAACACATCAAATGTGATCTTTTAAAATTATATTTAAACATTGATTTTTGCACATCTATTATATAATACTATACACCGTGAAATTTTAATGGTTGTTTTCCCTCAGCGAAATGGTTGTGTCTTGTGGTAATACAAACGTTTGATAAAAAAATAAAATATTAATAACAAAAAATGGACCTGTAGAGTGCGAGCTAATTATGACGTAACACAACGTACGAGAGCTTATTTTGGTTTAAATATTTAATGAATCGGTTTCCTTTGACGGCGTGCTGCGCATGCGACTCTAGTAGTACCTACAAATTACGTCTAATGTTACTATTGTTTTCGCTTTTTTGAATTGATGAATATTTTTATTAATTATTTATAAAAAAATAACTTTTTATTTTTACTGTATGCTTCAAAAGTACTCCTTATGGCAAGTCATTCTGCCGCGGGAAGCCATTTAAATTTCACGGTGTATAATACTACATGCTTTTGTAAGTAGTACGTGACAAATGAATACTTATTTAAATTATAGTTATTATTAATATAAACTCGTTATGTTCCACTGCAGGGCAAAGGCCTCCCTTCTGTTAATCCACTATTTTCTGTCCATAGCCACTTCTGGCCAATCCCTAATCACTCAAAACAAAAACCGAAACGAGCGCTGGCGCTCGCGCATGATATCGCGCCATCCGGTTGTCAAATTTTCAAAAATAGAATATACCTACAATAAATTTGAGAATTTTTTTGTAGGGTCTTTTTGATATTATTCCAAAAATGTAAATAAAAAGTTTTATAGACAAATAAATTTAATTTTGAAAAAAAAGCAACTTTCTGTTAATACCCGCGCGAAGGCGGACGTTCGCCAAGGAGTTAAGGAAGGAGTCCAAATGGTCACGCCATCTCCTTTCGAGCCTCTAGATAACTATTGTAAATTAGCTAACCATAAATAGTTATTATCACATTAACAGAACATCACTAACGCGGCATACACAACAGTTGAGTAAACATTTCGTTTCCTCACAATTCGGCAATCAATATCAGCCGAATTCCACAAAAACGTGCAACGTCACGTGCCATCATAAAGTACCGCTGATAACACAACTTCCAGCAAGTTACATACAACTGGTTTACCGAAATATTATTAACTCTACAAATATGTTATTATTATATTAGGTTTTTTTATGGAAGGTAATAATCATCCAATTACGAGTCCCGTCCTTGGGTGCAGCGAGGAACAGTGTCAGACTTTTACTGTCTAAACAACTCACCCTGTTCCTTGCCTTTATACCAGAGCCTTCCTTTCAGATACAAAATCTTGGACCCAGTTGGCTTCGACCCATCTGCAAGGGTCCCAACGGTTTGCTGACAATTCCTTGAACTCGTCGACGATGTAGACATAACTATAATTTAACACTTTGTGTGTCATCATCATCAGCCTAGCGTAAGTCCCGGTTGCTACCTTGGCTTTCACCTCGGTGCCCGGGGTCCGCTACTTTGTGTGTACTTAGTATAATTATCACCGTCATTTCAGCCCGGAGGTAAATTGCCAGTGTGCAGTCCCTTCACAGGGTATGCGTTATATCTTCTCCTACCCGACACTATCATCTGCACCTTTAATGACTTGTACGAGGTCAACGGTAGAGCTGTCCAGGTGGCTAAATATTGGTCAGATCGACACGAAAAGAAGAAGCGTAAAGGAGTCCATTGTTGGACACAGGCCTCTTCAAAGTGTCGTCAAAACGACCGGTCCTGTGCGTTTCGCACTCACCACAAACCTAGTGAGGTTTGTGGGACTCAAGGTGGGCCGATGACCTAACACATCGCTGCGACTTCTTGCGTTGCGTTTATTCTCCAGAACCTTTGCCCTTTCGTTGACTTTTGACTACGATCTATGGTATTTTTATCACCATGCCGTGACAATATGTGGGAGAGAGAGTTGGGGAAGACAGTCTGTGTCCATCAATGGATATCTTTTGGCTGAAACGATGATGAGTTAAAAGGTAACACGTAAACCAATCTATTCATTTTTGTAGACAATTACCAATTAGTTTCAGTGGTTCGTTATGACTACGACGCGTTTAAAAATATGTGCGAATTCATAGATTTTCGTTTGCGTTCGTCTGCTTCGAAATAGCTTTAATTGTTTTTTACATTTCATGAATATACTAGTTTTAATTGACTGACTAGTAAATGAGGACAAACAAAAGTAATGAATGAAAATAATACTCATTTTAATTAATTACTTTTGTTTCCACTTTGTATTAGAATGGGCCATGTTTTATGTTATGTGTTATGTCTGAGCTGAATCCTAAAATAAACACATATAGTGCTGATAAAATTAACAAGTGTTATCACACGTTTGGGCTTTGGCAATTAAATTACCCAAATACTTACTTGATAAGGTTTATCACAAAGTATGACTGGTATACTAATGCCATTATAAAATTTCATTATTTCTTAAATGAGACATAGTTATCCGATTTTTGATGATTTTAAATCCAACATCTCGTCTAAATGGCTAGTCGGTATGTTTGAACTTGTTGTAATTTATTTTCAAAGTTATGTCTAACAGACAAACAAGTTTTCAATGAAAATATTATTTCATAACAAGCTTTTATAGCTCGGCATATACCTTTATTATTAATACTCATCAAGACTTTTCCGAAAACTACAAACACGTTAGGGTTATCTAATTGTATTAGGGAGTTCCTATGGCCACCTTCCAACTTCACCATCAGACCTTGACTACCATATAGGATCAAAGTAAATCAAATGAGCCCAAACATGATAAGGTTGAATTTTATTGTTCTATTGCCGAGCTCCTAGGGCTACCTTCCAGCTCCATCATCAGGTCAGCTCCATGTCATCTTAATATTGCGTTGTCATGCGATTTACACCTGCATGCAAAATTGCAGCTCGGATGAGAAATCTGATTCAAAATTGAGTTGCAAAATTTGAGCCATTGATACATACTTACATTGCAAGCTAATAAAAAAACTTGTAAAAATGTAGATCAGGTAAAAAATTTTGAAATTTCACAAGCAAAAAGACAATATTTTGATACTTATACGACTTTTATTCATAGTGTATTTAATAAATGAGGGACAAATTAATAATATTTAAATAATCTTAATGCTCGGGAAGTAACTACAACAAGGTCGCTGGCGAATATCTACCTTTTGAGTACCGTAATTAGAGAAATAATAGAATTACAATAGGTGTGCGAACGCCAACGTTCTCTAGGGACTTAAGAGTTTAGTTTGAAGTTCGAAAAGCCAATGCATCGCATTCCATATCTCTTTTTTTAGACGCCAGTACGTTTATTTTAGGATTCATAATTAATTTCAGTGACTTTGCTCGCGCAAGTCGAAAACTGTTTCGAAGATACATACTGGCCTTTTGGTCCAGTAGTGAGTGTTTACTGCTATGATGGAGGTCGTGGGTTCAATTCCCACCCAAGACAAATGTTTGTGTGATGAGCACGTACCTATGATTGGTTCAGGGCGATGGTTTTGAAGGACTTGGAAGAGGCCTTTGCTCATCATTAGGACAGTAAAGGCTAATAAAAAAAATGTCTATAGAAAAGCAATTCTAGGACATGAGAATCAAGTTATATTAAAATCCGTGCATTAGTTTTTCGTTTTCGTGCATTAACTTTCAAGTTTAGAATATTACCGAAATATATAGATTATCTATACTTTATTTCATTTACAGCAGTTCAATCCGCGAGCTCGTAAAAGTGTCGTCACGAAGTTTGCAATAAAACACGCTTCGGAATTTTGGTTTCATATAAATAGATACGTGAAAGTTGTGGAAAGCGAGGTCGCTGTAAACTATACTAATAAATGTTTTTCACTACTCAGTAAGTCAAAATGATCGTGGTCTTTCATTTTCGATGTCAAGATTGGCCAATTGATGCAAAAACCGGACATTGGAAACAAGAAGCTGAAAGTTATTTTCCTTCCGTAAAATTCTGAACTATATACTACTTGGATTCCTGTCAATAGATAGATAGATATATTCTTTATTGTACACCAAAAAATAAATTACAATAAGAACTTAAAATCAATCTTAGTTCGGTCTTCGTCCTAATTGTTACATTAATTTGATGTTATCTTAATTATAATCATTTTATATTTATCACGGTATATTATTATTAGCATACGTACCTAGTTATGTTATATATATTGCGCCGACCCCAAATAAAACGGGACAAGGGCTGGAAGATGTTACGTTATTATTCTAAGTTTTTTTTTTATTATGAGTTCCTTAATTTAATGATAATAATTAATTCTAATTGAAATGTCCATTAGTTTATTAATAATTGTGCACATCTAGCACTATATTGTCATTTTTAACCCAAAGGTTAATTGGAAGAGAATGCCATGTTGCATTAAGTCCGCTTACCTCTCCCGTACATGAAATTGAAATAAATAAAGAAGAAATATATCCGTGACCGTGGTCGAAGCCGCTATGAACATTTCGGATAAAGGTAAAGTCTAAATCACTAATAAATTACCGTTTACGACCGATTTTTATTTGTTTTGACCGGCAAAAAAGACAATAATATACCTAACTAGACTAGAAATAACAGTCAAACCTTGATAACTATTGGTATGTTTTTTTTTAATCTTTCGAGTAGAAAGACAATAGGTGTGCATAATAAAATACAGGTTTTCCTTATTTCTAAAAACTCGCCAAACTTTGACGTTGATTTGTAATATCCAATTATATTAGTAACCAATACTATACAGAACAAGCGGATAATCCTAAACAATTTCATATCCGCAACAGGTGTAATATTATCCCTAAATCCGTATTTAGATCTGAAATTAATTACGTATACATGGATCACTCGTAACCACTAACTTCTTGTCATCAGATTTTTTTTCAGAGTCCGCCCATTTGATGGGCAGCTGATTAATGCAGTCCCTATCTGCAGTTCTTGGTATTCCAAATAACTATACACAATTCACAAACCGCATAATAGCTATCTTCATAGATGACGTCACTTTATGATTTGACCATCATGGAGCGACGTCATCACACGAATTAACTCACTGGAAACTATGACATAATCATTCATCATAATAGTTTATTTTAGTTACTTAATGTGACAGTTATATGTATATAATAATTTTGTATTCAGCTATTGTATTCTATTATAAGTATACTAGCTTTTGCCCGCGGCTTCGCCCGCGTAGTATTGGGGTTGGGATTGGAGTTGCCGGGATAAAAAGTAGCCTATTTCCTATTCCGGAGTGTATCCTATGCCTGGGCCATATTTCATCCAGATCCGTTCAGCCGTTTTGGCGTGATTGAGTAAAAAACATCCAAACATCGTAACTTTCGCATTTATAATATTAGTAAGATAATAATTCTGTATTCAGCTATTGTATTTCTATTATAAGTAGGTATATGTATTTTACGTGTTGTGCATGCGTATGTCTTTTCTATAAAAAGCTTGTTGTTAAAATGTATGTTAAGATAGGTTAAAATCTAACTATTATTTAAAAAGAGCTATTTAAATAGAAAGTTATTAAGTGTTTAATCTTTTGAATACCGTAATTAGATACAAAAGAAAGATAATAGGTGTGTGACCGCCGGTGTACGCATGGGGCTTAAGAGTTTATTTTTTTTTAATAATAACGTAATCTCAATAGGTTTACAGAATAAACTGAAAAACTTAACACTTTACGAGTATTTCAAAATCAATTATTTTCTTGTTCGGAGATTTTAATTAAAAACTTTACTGAAATTAATCATATGATCTGTTGATTATACCTAATAATTACGAAACAATGTTTTTCTCACGTCAATTTTGATAACGTCAAATCAACAAAGATTAATTTCAATTTTACAAAAATATTTCAAAACTTTTTGTCTTAAAAATTAAAAATTTGTAACTTTTAATTTTGGATATAAAATTCGCTTGAGTAAACTAATTTTCTTTTATTTAAAGTTGTTTTAATTGGACGTTTTGATCGCTCAAATTGTTAACAATAATAAATTAATCAATTTATCATTTCAGTGTTTATTTTGATAAAACCATTTACAGACGCTTTTGAAATATAACGGTCGATCTATCACAAACAAAAAGCTATGTACACGTTCTAAAGCACTGCAAAGATTTCTGATTATTTTTAACCTAGATTATTAATTGCCCAGTAATTTGATATAATACTAGTAATACAGAAAAAGGGAAGATGAAGCAAAAATCCCGATTATTCCCTTGTTATCTACACTAATCTACACTAATATAATAAAGAGGTAAAGTTTGTTTTTTTATTTTTTTATTTGTAGGAGGTAATCTCTGGAACTACTGGTCCGATTGGAAAAATTTTAGCAACAATAGAAAGCTGCTTTACTCCTGAGTGACATAGGCTATAAATTATTTATATAACATGGATGTTAACCGAGCTATCACTACAAGAAATTTTCCGCGGACGAAGTCGCGGGCAGAAGCTAGTAAATAATAATGGGTGCTAATTAAACAGGCTTCTTTTTAATATCATTATTCGCCCCCAAAAATGTATGTTGCCTTCTAAATTACTAAGTCAGCCACAATTAACGTGCATCTAAATAATACTATCATAACCACTAGTTATCTTCTATGTAAACCACTCTAAATATAACTCAGCACAAAAGTTATTTTTTAGCATCTAAATTTGTAACATGCCTTCTAACAGTAAACATCTGAAAAACTATTAAATGACATCAAAAATATATATTTATTTAGCTTCTAATTTTTTAACTCAGTACGTTTAAAATGTAACTCGTCTCATACTAATTATTCGTCAAAATTTTGCTAATAATGTCATCAAATATATACTATTGGCCACTAGTATTACCAGAAGCTATTGAGGAGAGACCAAATAAAAAACTTTATTTTTGAAAAATCAATTTGTTTATTGAATTACCATCATTTTATTTATAGTAAATAATAGAAACATAAAAAGAATGTACCCAGGTAAAAGAAAATCTAAACAAAAAAAAATTAAACCATTATTGGATTATTAACGCAGCGCCGATATCCGGGCACCGTAGGGGCGGGCTTGCAGACGGCGAGCAATGGGTCGCCGTTCGGTTGTTTGGTAACAACAGTCTAGACCGAGCACAAATCGTCTACGGCGCGCACTGTTCCCGCGCGCCTCAAGGAGTTGTCAGCAAACTGTTGGGGCCCTATAGGGTCGAAGCCTTCTAGGCCAAGGGTTGATGCGAAAGCGTAACACCAGGGCCTGGGAATAAGGCAAGGAAATAATAGGGTAGGTTTTTAAGTCATTAAGAGATTGACACTGTTGCCCGCGTTGTCGTCATTCGATGATTTTTACCTACCATAAAAAAGTAGTTGTGACTTTGCTTCTAATGGTGGTGCCACGTATTTCAGTCTGATTGCAAGCTCTATCAAATGCTTGCAGCTGTACCTACTGGCGATAAAAATCTTAAAAATTCTTCTCCGTTACTTTATTTTCCAAACACATCACGAAAGACATACATTTTGTGTATTTTTTGCCGCTTCGCAAACTAGGATCTTCGGTTCATAAGTATGAGAAAAAATTGACAAAATATTGCTCTTTACTCCTTGAAATATTTTTTTACATGCTAAGTTATAATAAATGATGCTTTCTGTGGAAGCTTGAATTTTATTGTTTTGAGGACAGTGCGTTGAAGCTGTATAAGGTAAAATGTTGAAGAGATGTAAAATCCGTGGCCGAGTTAGAAATTTAGATGGCAATATAAAATATGAAGGACAAGTCACAATAATTGATGATCTTTACTTGACGCTTTCTATTGAATATTTAGTTGGCGTTGTAAAAAAGACGAATTAGTTTTTTAGAGGCTATGTCATTTTCCCGTTGCTTAGTTATAAAAATAGAATTTTAATTACGTGTCCAATAAATAATTTTGTGGCTAGACTTATAATTTCCCAATAATAATTACGTTATTATTCTAAAAAACTTAAACTTAGAATAATAACGTAACATCTTCCAGCCCTTGTCCCGTTTTATTTGGGGTCGGCGCAATATGTATGTATAACATAACTAGGTACGTATGCTAATAATAATATACCGTGATAAATATAAAATGATTATAATTAAGATAATATAAAATTAATGTAACAATTAGGACGAAGACCAAACAAAGATTGATTTTAAGTTCTTATAATCTTGGCTATATTTTATGTAGGTACGCGGGCGAAGCCGCGGGCAAAAACTAGTTCTTTGATATGTTTATTAACTAATTCTTTCACTCCTAAATATGCCAAGGTCTAAAAAGAGAAACGGTATACAGCGGCTGCACTCCCTATCACTTAAAGTGCACCTCAGTAATATTCGAGGCTTGCACTCAAATCTCGCAGCAGTCCATCACCACCTGGAGACTGAAAAGCCATCCCTCTTTTTTCTTTCGGAGACGCAGATTAGAAGCCCGTCAGATGTATCGTACCTATCTCACCCAGGGTTTATCCTGGAGCACAATTTTAAACCACACGCTGGCGTGTGCTTGTACGCCCGGGACGACATCTGCTATCGGCGTCTCCGTAACCTTGAGGATTCCAGGTTCTCAACGCTCTGGGCTCTGGTGGACACAGGCGTGGATAAAATTATTTATGCTTGTGTCTACCGCTTGCACAGTGGAGATCAGGAGGCAACCAGGCTCACACAGTACCTTAGTGAGGCGGCGGATGCGGCTCAGCAGAGGTACCCTTCCGCTCAATTGGTGTGTGTTACTGGGGGATTTTAATGCCCACCATCAGGAGTGGCTCTTCCCATACCAGTGCACAGACCATACTGGTCGAGAGATGCGAAAGCTTGCGCAAGCGTTAAATCTCACTCAGCTGGTTCAGGGAGCTACAAGGGTGCCGGATGTTAATTCGCACACGTCCAATTGCTTGGACCTTCTGCTGACAACAGATCCAGACCGCTACTCAGTGTCGATTTCATCACCGTTAGGTAGTTCCGACCACTGTCTGGTGAAATCTGTATCAGTCTATTCTCCGCCTGATCTCTGCCCTAGAGGCACCAGGCGGATTTGGCGATATAGGTCAGAAGATTGGGATGGCATGCGATCTTTCTTCGCATGTTATCCTTGGCAGCCTACTTGCTTCTCTTCGGATGATCCATCGTCGTGTGCGGATGCTGTGACGGATGTGCTGCGGCGGGGGATGGAGTACTACATTCCGTTTTCCGACGTAGCTATGTCTAACCGAGCTCGTCCTTGGTTCGGTGCTGAGTGCGATCGCGCTAGTGCGCTTAAACACGCGGCATACCGGGTCTGGGCCGACGCTCGTATGCGCAAGGCGAGTGACGTAAGTCAGTAGAAGAGAGCCTTCAACAGTGCTGCCAAGTCTTGCAAGAAGGTAATGCGGAGGTCTCGGTTTGACCACATTAGCCGCATCGGGAACAAACTTGCTTCATACCCCGCTGGTAGCAAAGCGTTTTGGTCCCTTGCTAAGTCCGTTGAATCGCCGCCCCTCACTACCGCCATTGCTGAGGCCCGACGGTTCGCTGGCCCACACTGCTGAGGAAAAGGCAAATTTGTTTGCCTCTCTCTTCGCGGAATCTTCGCGTCTGATGGTTGCAGGACGAGTATGTCAGATATTCGCATCCATCAGAATGACGTCCGTAGGGTGCTACGTAACCTAGACGTGAACAAGGCTAGCGGTCCTGATGGGATACCGGCAATCGTACTGAAAACGTGTGCGCCTGAACTATCTCCAATCCTGACACGCCTATTTAGGCTCTCACTTGAGGCTGGAAAAGTTCCGAATGCATGGAAGCAAGCTAACGTACAGCCCGTGCCCAAAAAGGGTAGTCGGGCTGACCCAGCTAACTACAGGCCCATCTCAGTAACGTCCATTCTCTGTAAGACAATGGAACGTGTACTGAATACTAAGCTCCTGGCATACCTAGAAGCCAATGACATCCTGAGTGACCGACAATACGGATTTCGCCGGAATCGGTCAACAGGTGATCTTCTAGCGTATGCCACCCACATCTGGAGTGAGGCCATCGAGAGACACGGGGAAGCGCTTGCCGTCTCCTTTGACATCTCGAAGGCTTTCGATAGGGTCTGGCACGATAGCCTTATTGGTAAACTTCCTTCTTTCGGTTTACCTACTGGTTTGTGTGTTTGGATCGCAGATTTTCTGAGGGACCGGTCCATTCGTGCGGTCATTGATGGGTGCTCGTCGGATCAAATGACTATTAATGCCGGGGTTCCTCAGGGATCAGTGCTCTCGGCAACATTGTTTTTGTTGCATATAAACGATCTGCTAAAGCCCGGTACCTTTGGGTATGCAGACGACAGCACTGTTGTTGAGAGTTACACATCCAGCGCACGTGCTAGTGGGTCACAGATCCAGTCTTTCCGAGAGGCTATGGTTGAGCGGTTGAGCTTGTCCTTGGAGGCAGTCTCTGAATGGGGCGATGCCAATTTGGTCAAGTTCAATGCTGCTTAAACTCAGGCGTGTCTTTTTTCAGCTAAAAGGAGTCAATTCAGCCCTGTTCCAACTTTCCGAGGTGTAACCGTGCCGATAACTGACCATCTTGATCTTCTTGGTGTAACGCTAACATCTACTCTCAATTTTGGGCCATACATCGAAGCAAAGGCTCAACTGGCTGCAAAAAAGTTGGGAATCCTCGCAAAGGTCAGACGATACTTCACGCCGGAACAGCTGGTTAAACTTTATCAGGCGCAAGTTCGATCGGTTATGAAGTACTGCTCTCATCTTTGGGGTGGATCTGAACGATACCAATTTGAGTCTATTGAGAGGCGAGCCAAGAGGATCATTGGCGATGATGCACTTGTCGAGTCGAGACTTCAAAGCCTTGAGCATCGACGCCGAGTTGTTAGCCTGTCGGTTTTCTACCGGTTGCATTTCGGGGAATGTGCGTCGGAATTATATAATTTAATTCCGCCTAGCCTGTTCCATCATCGGACCACCAGACATTGCGTTACCGGTACATGGTGGATATCCCACATATACGTACAAAATGTTTTGGGAACACATTCATTATGCGTACAGCCAAAGAGTGGATTTCTTTGCCGTAGTCTGTGTTTCCTGATGGCTACAATCCGGGAATCTTTAAGTCAAGAGTGAATAGGTTACTTCTAGGTAAGCGCGCTCCATCGTCGACCGCATCGTCGCTTTCCATCAGGTGACATAGCGGTCAAGCGCAAACCTATTACCAATAAAAAACATAAAAAAAATACTGGTTACACCACGGAATATAAGACGTTTAATGGTTGACAAAAATTCTTAATTCAACATCTTATAGTATTGGCGAAAAATCTTAACATCGCTATTTAGACATCGGAGGTGAAATAACAACGCCATCTATAGACAAAATTAAGAACTAATTCATTTGGCTAAACACTTGATTAATCATTACATAGTATAAAAAAAGTCGCTCTGTCCCTATGTATGCTTAGATCTTTAAAACTATGCAACAGATTTTGATGCGGGTTTTTTTTTAATAAGAGTGATTCAAGAGGAAGTTTTATAAGTATAATACTATATATTTAATGTCACCATTGCACCCGTGCGAAACTGGGACGGGTCGCTAGTAGTGTATAATAATAAAATTAAGTAAAACACGTTTAGAATATTTTTAGAAATAGTGAAGACATTATTAAATCCGTAAGATTTTTCTGAAAAAAGGACGAGTGCTAATCTCACACTCGCTTGAGTCCTCAATACGTATTTATCATCATCATCAGCCTTTTTAGTATTCCCAGTGCTGGGATACAGGCCTCCTCTCTAGAAGAGGGTTATTTATTTACGCTTGAAATGATATGCAAATTCAAAAAATTGTTTAGTTAAATAAGCAACCATTAAAAGAACGACGAGGAGTGGTAGGCGGTCGGCTCCTTTTGCGAAGCAGTAATGCTAGCAAAGGAGGAGGCCGACCGTATAAGGCAACGGCGCTCACACCCCAGACGCCGCAGGGATTCCGATCCCGATTTCCGGCCACCGTAGGCGCGGGCTTATGGATGGCGAGCAATGGGTAACTTGCCGTCCAATCTTCTGGTAACCGTCTGGACTAAGCGTAAGCAAACCGTAGGGACCCTGCAGATGGGTCGAAGCCAACTGGGTACAAAGGGTTCGCATCTGAAAGGAACGAATGTTTAGTCAGTAAAAGTCTGACACTGTTCCCCAGTCCGCCCAAGGGCGGGATTCGTTATTTCGTGATTTTTACCTACCATTAAAAAAAACATTAAAAGAAAAAATAACGAATTTATATACCTACTCGTAAATCTCATGGTTTAAGAGTTAATAACAATAGAACTCATTATTATGTGTGCAGAAAAACAATAGTAATGCAGAAAAACAATAGTAATTGTACACAATTAAAATGCGTGACTTACGAGCCATTCAGAACGTTGCGTCAAAGGATTTGCAACGGTAATGCACGTGGAGATAAGATGATATACTATTATGTGATTGCTGCTATTCCTGATGCTTCGTTTCTGAATAAACATACAGATAAAGTGAATTAAGTTCCATAAAACCGGCCAAGAGCGAATCGGACTCATGCACAACCACTGTATGCATGTACCCACATGTGCTTATTCTTTCTCTTATTGTTGTTGATTGTGTTTATATAGGTGCTTAGTTTTAAAGTTTAATTATGCTTTCGTGTATGTTTTGTGTTGTAACAAATAAATGTTTTATCTATCTATACACCGTTAAATTTTAGTCGTTTTAATCCCGAAGAGGGTCGATCCAGTACATGAAACACTATAGATTTGTGTAGATAAAACAAAAAAATAAAGTACTTTTTTTCTTAATCTCTTATTGATATACGCATTTACGAAATTAATTTCTTTAAGTAAACGAGTCATTGACCTTGTAGGTAGTTGTCGGTCGTTGCGTACTAACTACCTACAGGTCATTGAACTCGCCCAGCTGACGTTTACTTAAAGAAATCAATTTAGAACATGCGTAAATTAATTTGAGTTTTAAATAAAAGTACTTTGTTTTTTTATTCTAACTCTACCAATCGATAGTGTTTCATGTACTGAATCGATCCTCCAAGGGATTAAAACGATCAAGATTTAACGGTGTATCTATCTATCAAAAGGTTCCGCACCGTCTGTAACAAAAAACGGCGAAAAAATCAGATAAATGGGAACCCCATTTAAATATTGTTTTTATTAATATTTGTTGCTATAGCGACAACCAAAATACACTATCTGTGAAAAATTCAACTGTATACCTATTACGTTTTATAAGATACGTTCTGGTGACAGATAGACTGACGGTGGAATCTTAGCAACTGGGTTTTCGCGCCAGACTTTAGGACAGGCCGTGGTGCGGAGCGAGAAAAAGTCTCTTATGTACAACATCTCACAGTCGCTATATTAGTTTTTTTTTAACGTTACCTATTAAAGAACAAATCCGTTCAGGGGTTGGTAAGTTCATACCTTCCAACAAAAGAAAATTATATGAGTACATACATGCTCATACATTACACATAAAACCCCGCATTTACATTTAGCCTTGTTGGGCAGGGAAGTGAGCAGCGCGTGTATGTAAATAGGTCAGTTCTCATGCCTCGTTTGTCGGTTTTTCGTGCGGAAGTCAAAGGACGGGTAGCGCGAGCGCTAGAAAATGTTTACATTCAGCCCTCTAACTCACCTGAAACCGGCGTTCGGAGCATTCCAGCGCAGGATACGGACGATGTATTCCAGCAAATGGGTCAGGACCGAATTTTTGACGCGACGGAATGTGTCACAATGGGAAATAAATGTAGCACAATAGAATTGTTGCGTTTTATTTATTTTCCAGTGTGACACATTTTGTTATGATTTCCGTTGTGCGATTACGTCAAAAATTTGGTCCTGACCCAAATATGGTTTATTTTTGAAATAATAGAGATTACTCTCTCTAGTGAGTTCCATACTGATTGTTTTAATATATACATTTGCACTCTCATTCACTATTATATTTTATTAAAACGCTTATACACGTTGTATTTGAATTTGTAGTACCTACGAGTATAAATTAATTCGTTCTATTGCGATGAATTTCCTTCATCCACCATCTCGTTTGACGACAAGACGTCGCTGTTGTTTTTCGTTTCCTTGATTTATTTTTATTGTAAACACTCACTCGTGACGATATTGCCGCAAAAGTATTTCCGGTAGCGGCAGGGGCTGAGGGTAAATCATTGATGTGGAAATAAGTAAAAAATACGCGCGAAAAACATAACAGTACCTTTGTACATTCTTTTGATTATAATGTTCAGTATTTTTGAATTATATGTGTGTACATAAATAGTAAAATAAATAAAAAAACCTTTGTCAGTGGTTTGCTTTGGCCTTTGTCTTAGGGACTCTGCAAAAGGGTCGAAGCCAACTGGGGCCAAAAGTTCGTGTCTGAAAGAAATGCTCTGGCCCTGATATAGAGGCAATGTAATTAGTAAGAGTCTGATACTATTTCCTGCTCTAGCCAAGGGCAAGCAAAAAAAAAAACATTTTATCCACCATTTAAAAAAAAAATTGTATGAAACTTACACCAGCTGACTCGCAACGTATCTACCGAATTTAGACGCAACCGGCTCAATTGCCTTAAAAAAAAAAGTTACTGAAATAGGAGAAACTGACTGACTACAATATAACCGCACAGCCGAAACTACTGAGACAAAGAGTGTGAAATTTTTTTATGACATAATTTTAGATAATAATTTTAGAGAAAACTTTCTCAATACTCGCCATTGAGAAAGTATTCTCTAAAATTTAGCTCCTACAGGGATGAAACGGGAGACTAAAGTTTATAAAACAAAACCTACTTTCAAGCCGCCAGTATCTAGATAAGTACAGAAACATTCTTCTACGTACGTGTGTTTGTCACCAAATTCCACCTAAAATGTCTGACGGTTTTAGATGTGTTTACTTGAGTACAGGTCCTTGAATGTATGGTAGGCAAAGTCGACGACGAAAGCGTTCGGACAGAAAAGTGTCTGTCGAGACTGCAAGTATACTATATAATTAAATAAATATTTTGACCCTGAACTAAAAAACTTGTGTCACGGTTGAAGTAAAAACACAATAACGAATATCATAAAATGACAATAAAAATAAATGACGATACGACTACACGACACAATAAGCGACACAAATTTTAAAAGGGCCTTGCCATTAATTTAATAGACACTTAGGTAAACACATTATAAATAAAATAAAATTAAACTGTCTGTATGTAATATTAAAACAATTTTTTCTTTCTCGATTTTGACGTGACAACGTCTTATAAATTGGTTTGCCGGGTGACACTTCAAGAAACTGCGTTACGCTCCGCTCACGTTATGCGCTCACAATGAGAGCGAGTGAGAGGCACGCGGCCCTTCCACTCGGGCATGGTTAGCCCGCCTAAGAGCGAGAGAGACAGACATAAAAAGTGAAAGGCACGCGTCCCTTCCACTCGAGCACAGTTAGCCCGCCTAAGAGCGAGAGAGACAGAGCGAGAGAGACTTTTATTTCATCCTTCTTCCTACTATACGAATGAATATTCACATTAAAATTATTTTACCACTCAAAGTCGTTGTCACGTAAAACTTTCGCCCGTGTACCGACTTTACAGGCAACCAATTTTTTTTAACATCAAACGCGCCCTGGATAATGTACAATTAATGTACCCCAGGACCCTGAAAAGGAGGCCAAGAATTAAAAGGAGTAGATTTTTAATTAGTAAAAGTTTGACACTATATCCCGCCCCCCAAGGTTGCGGAGATGTTAATGGATGAATTTTCGACTTAAAAAAAACAAGCGTAATTTTTTTTATCTGTTCGTTTGTTTCATCAAATGTCTAAAACGACTTGACTGATTTAGACGGAACTTTCGATGATAGATAACTAATGTTATCAAGACAATCCAAAAATGTAACACTTCAAAACAACTTCTTTTCAAATGGCAATTTCGTAAGTTAGATCTTTTTTTATACTATAAAGAGGTTCCGAATTGAAAAATTCTTTTTGTGTTGGATAGTCAATTTTTTGAGGAAGGTTATAGGCTATAATAACATCACGCTTTGACTTATGGGAGCAGTAACCACAGACGCGGGTAAAGCTGCTGGTCTTATACATATATTGCTAACATCACACAGGCGAAGCCGCGGGCAACAGCTAGTCATAAATAGAAAAAAATAGGTAATATAATATTGCCAAAAGCTTTGTTTAGTTTGAAACTAGATGACGTTCGCCTAGTGTGAAAGTTATGAAATATTATTATTATTTATGAGGCTAATACGGGCGAAGTCGCGAGCTAGTAATAAATAAATTTATGATGTAGGTATATTTTTAAATATATACATCTGTCAGTCTGTCGTAAATTACATAATGACTTGTTGAGTCATCATGAGTGATCAACCTTCCGCCATTTTATCAAGTGTTGATTGTGTTTAGTTATTAGATATGGGTTTTGTTTTTGTAGGGGGAAAAATCATCGAATGACGAATCCCACCCTTAAGTAGAGCAGGAGACAGTGTCAGACTTCTACTGACTAAACGACCCACCGTTCCTTCCTGCCTTAGTTCCGGGGCCCCGGTGCGGTGTTCCGCTTTCGCATCAACCCTTGGCCCCAGAAGGCTTCGACCCTGTTGGGCCCTTACAGATGCTGACAACTCCTTGAGGCGTTCGAGAACTGTGCGCACCTCGTCGTCGTGTTTCGACGTCTTGGGACGGTTTCCGGATAGTTACCAGATGGACGGACAGCGAGCTACCCATTGCTCGCCGTCCGCAAGCCCGCACCTATGGTGGCTGGCAATCGGGCTCGGAGAGACGTCGGCGGATTAGATACGTGTAGCAAATAATTTATATATATTCGACAATAACAGGCTTTATTTTGTAGATGGAAAATGATCCTCTCTGAGGTTTTACGATTGTGGTGACATGACTTTGAGGCTCGCGTGAAACTCTACGCACTTATGAGGGCTCGGTCCGAGCTTTTACGATTATGCTGATATATCTTAGAAGGGCGCGTGAAACTCTACTTACCTATGACGTGCCGGTCCGGATGGTGAGCTACCCAGTACCCATTGCCTCGAGGTCCGTCAAGCCTTTCCCTGCGTTGGTTGCTCGTCAGGGTCGTGGTCTCAGCAACCGGCGCGTAAAGTAATCCGTTCTGTAACACCTTCGGCTTCGCCTTCAAATGTTTGCTACTCAAACCTAAAAAACAAGGTATAGACAGCAAACATTGAGTCATATTCTATAAAAAAAAAAATAGTCGGAACACCTGTGTTTACTAATACAGTGATAACGCTTACGTTACTGATTATCCGAAACCTCGTAAATAAATAGATAAGATATATCTACTAATACTTTGTGATTCATATTATAATAAACAGACGGTTTTCCGCTGCGCAACAGGCAAACCGAACCGTTTGTTCAAATTTATCTCGATTTATTTTTGTAAGCTCTTTAATTTTTTTTGCTGTCATCTTGTCATACTTATGTTTTTTATTTTTAATAAATTATACTTAGAAAACTGTCATGGTCTTTAGGGCCGAAAACACCGTGAATTAAATAGGCATGAACGTAAATGTAAACGAATTCCGCGGTACGATTTGTATTGTGAATTCACAGTACTAATCATTTTTGTTTTCTATTGCTGCAATCATTTCTGCACCATTCTAATTCTTCATCATTAATATTATTATAATTATAGGTATTTAAATAATAATATTATAATATATATATAAGAGTATATATAAATCAATGCCACTTTTCGAAATAATTTTATAACTCAAGAACGGGCTCACCTATCCAAACCAAATGTTTAGGCTTTGTTCGGACTATTTAGTAAATGATTTATGTGAAGTTTGCACAAAATCGGTCAAGCGGTCCTTCATTTATCATATTTTTCTGTTGCCGTTAAGCTCCAAAACATGTGTGACCGTGACTTTGGTCTCTCATCTTAAACAATCATATTTTCTTCTTGCTCTCATCTAACCAATACTATTAAAAAAAAACCTTAACGTCAAATTTTCGTCGTTTTCGAAAAATATTTTTTAATAACAATTATTCTTTTTCTTCTACAGAATGGCTCCAGCGCAGCAGAACATCGAAATGTGCGGTGAAGAAATACGTTCGGGACAAAAAATAGGTCCAGTTACGTACAAAAATGGCAAAAGTGCACATTTAGAAAATAATAATACAGTGTTAAGGGACAGTGCCAGTGAAGTGACAAGTGACAACGATTTTGATATAAAAAAATATGAAGCTATGGAATTTAAGGCTCAGTGGCGGTGGCCGGACCTTACTGTTCAAATTCTATTGCATTCAGTTTCTTTATACGGATTGTACCTGATAGTTAGTAATCAAGTTAAGCTGTACACAATATTATTTGGTAAGTTGACACTTGTTTTTAGATATCACCGTCATAAAAAAAAATAGAAGAAAAAATATTTGCAAAAAATAACCAACTTTACTAAAAAAAAATAATCTATTAAGTGATCAAAATTAATTTAATTTTTATTAAAAATAATAATATACAAAAATAATAATAAAAAATATGTAAATAAATAATAATAATACGGCTGATCAGTTCGAACGTATCATTTTCAACATGACTATTCCAAACCATTTATTTATTTGTCATAGTTGCTATTTTCATTGCGATATCTATGTTACTGTAAATTCTGTTTTGCCTTTCTGGCTGGATTTCAACACTTCTTCATCAGTTTCACTGTATTAAATGTGACTGGGTTAGTCAACTCAAGAACTCAAGCATTTACAGTCGTAAATGCTTGAGTTCTTAATGAAAATACTAAAGTATAATGACTTTATCGATAGCCTAGAAGACAAATGCGCTACTACAAAATTTTGATAATTCACTACCATTTGTATTAAATGAGCTTTTTATTACATTTGGCATAACAATATTAAAGTTTTGTTATTAGCATACTTGTTTTCCAGATCGATATGGTTACCAGCAATATTTAAGGAGTTTTCTCGATTCCTCATGGATCAAATTATTAAAACTAGTAAAGTAAACAACAAAAGATCAATCTGGAAGCACATCCTTCAAAGAAAAAAAATTGCAAATTGATCCATAAACGACAGAGTTCTTAGGAAGTAAACATGAAAAAAAATTTTTTTTTCATTCAACCGAATTGGGAAAAACTTGAAAACGGTTGATAATAAAACTTTTTTAGTCAACTTCTATAGTTGACTTAACAACAATTTCCTTTGAGGTTACATAATAAAGATGAAACTAAAGCTTCACTACTGAAAATTAGATTCTACAGCATTCTGAACACTGCACTCTATTTAATTTAATTACGAGATTTCACAGGTTTCTGAACAGTACACGCTTTTTAAATTCATTACAAAAATTGCTGGCAAAAATGTAGTCGAACATACTTTAGCTTTAACTATAGGTATAGTTCGTAAGTTAGTAAAAATGTTAATACGTATTCACATTTTTACTAACTTTAACAGACTTTGATAATGGGTGGAAGTCGACAATTTGTATTATTTGGTTGAATAATTTCATGGATTTTGCTTAAAAACTCCGTCGTTTAAGTATGGATCGATCTAGAAAAATTGTTCTTAATAAAAAGATTTTATACTCTTCAAATCAATATCTTTGGATCAATCTGGAAGTATTTATACAATAATTCCAGGTTGATCTCTATCTATCCATCAAAAATTCATCTTACGATAGGATTCATAAGGAATTGCGGAGAGTCCTGTAATATTATTTATTTTGATATTGTTTTATTTTTTGACAGACAGCCTTGCGTCTACCTACCCAGTTTTATATGTGGTATAAAAGTTCAATTATAAAATGGCGGAAACCATAATTATGTTTCAGTTTATTTAATTTTAATTGTTAACATTACAGTGCATGCGCGTGGTGAATATTACCCCAAACCAATGTTTACATAGTTATGCAATGTTTGGTTCAATGTTTACATCAATATTATCAAATGTATATTATAATATTATTATTTTCGTTAAGTAAACAAACAAATTTTAGTTTTAGTTCCGACACTCGACAAGGGCGCAAGTGTCAAAAAAGCGGGAATTTGCTTATAGTTCAAGATCACGTAATCATAATGCCTCAAAATCCAGCAAAATATGCAGTAAAATTAATTGTCTGGACCATCAAGTACCAGAAGAGTCGAAACCTACTGGGGCCAACGGTCTACTTCTGAAAGAAGGCTGGGCCTTGGTATGAAAGGCAAATAAGGAACGGGGTAAATTGTTTAGTCAGTAAAAGACCGACACTATCTCCCCCTCCGCCCAAGGGCGGGATTTGTCATCGAATGATTTTTATTCGCCATAAAAAAATAAAACCTAATTTCTTGTTGACCAAAAATTTTGAAATTTTGCAATACTTACGCAAAAAAAAATCTAATTTGTTCGTTAATTTCTGTTAAAACGGGATGTTAATGATTTTTTTTTTTAATTTCAAATGGATGACCTAAATTCCATTTAACCTATAAAAAAATACCGTACAAACTCATTGTGTGAATTCATTTTTGCAACGAAGAATATTTACGTAATAAAAATTATTGACCACTTTTATCTTTTTGCCAAAATTGAAACCTATTTTATAATATAGAGGACAATTCGAGAAATCAATAGCAGAAAAAATACAAGTCCTTAACCTTTCGAATACCGTAATAAGAGACATAATAGAAATACAATAGGTGTGAAATACAATAGGGGCTCCAGAGTTCAAACCGTAACCGAAAGAAGAAAAAGGCCTGATAAAAAAAAAAACTATGGCATGGCAATCTACTAAATAGTCTCTAACTTTATTTGTTTTTTTTTTGTTATGATAGGTAAAAATCATCCAATGACGAATCCCGCTCTTGGGCGGAGTGGGAAACAGTGTCAGACTCTGACTGGCTTACGATCGATCCAAAGCCTTTTAGGCCTACCTCGTTTTCCGGGTTTCGGCGGAGGCGGCATGGCGAGGCATCTGTTACCCACGTAGTCTGCCGGTTTTCGTAAAACGTGGCCATACCAGCGTAAGCGACCCTCCTGCAGTTTATCCGCTATGTCACGAACTTGAAGGTTGCCCCGGATGCGGAAGTTTTTAATGCGGTCTTTCCGCGAAATTCCCGACATCCAGCGCAGCATATTCATTTCCGTGACACGCAAGCTTTGCTTATGCCGCTCAAGTTCAGGCCACGCTTCACTGCCATACAAAAGGACAGGCCTAATGATGGTCTTATAGACCTGTCCTTTGAGTCTAACTGGAATTTTGGGGTCACAGATAACCCCCGCCACCTCACGCCATTTCGCCCAGGCCGCCGAGATACGTGACTCGACGTCGCACTCTACGTCCCCGGACTCATGGTGCACCGATCCCAAGTACCTGACCTGTTCTGTGCGCTCGACTGTGTCTTCGCCAATGCGAACAGGAGCAGTGTTTGTTGTGTTACAGGCCAGACTCGGTCTTCGCCGCATTAATCTTCAGACCGCCGTTTTCCAGCGATTTCTTCCACGCTGCCACACGTCGAAACGTGCGTGGAATCGCTGTGTCCACTGTCCGAGTCCGCCAGCGCGATGTCGTCTGCATATAAGTTAATAAGTACCTTCTAGGTATGCGCGTTCTATCGTCGACCGCATTGTCTCTTTCCATCAGGTGAGATAGCGGTCAAGCGCAAACCTATAATCAATAAATAAAAATAAAAAGCGGATTAGCTACGCAACTATACTTAACGTTTTCCAGATCTACTCAAAAATTATCCCTTCATATAAAAAGTGCTACAAAAACAAATTCTTACGATATATATTTTACGTATTTAAAAGTTCTTGTGATACCTACTTTTTTAAGTATTTGTGTTAATCTTTTTGTTTGGGTGGGGTGGGGGGTGCATATGCATATGGGTGCATATGGGGCCCCTTTACGATCTTCGGGGCCCAAGTCAACCTCCCCTGCAAGTTGGGGCACCTGCCGATCAGCGGACGAGGCTCTGGCGCTGGCTTTCCCTCTCAGGGTTGGGAGGTCAGACGGCAGTCGCTCCCGTAAAGGCCACAAAAGCCATTAAACATGGACAGTATAAGAAAGTTAGTTGCCACGGATAGGGCGCCGCCGCAAAACGGCGCGCAGGAGATTCGCCCGACTCCTGTGGCAAGTGGGCGAGGGCTACCGTGTCAGGGGCGAACACGGCTGAAGACGCGAGCCCCAACCCGTAAACTCCGCTTCGCCAGCCTTAACATTGGCACGCTGACTGGACGCGCGAGAGAGTTAGCCGATGTACTGCTTAGGCGAAGGGTGGCCGTGGCATTCCTGCAGGAGACTCGGTGGAAAGGCCGCAGGTCCCGGCTCATCGGGAATGGCTACAAGCTGATTTACACGGGTGCAGCCGGTGGGGAGAACGGGGTGGCCGTTGTACTCTCCGAGGAGTTTCAAGACGCAGTCCTGGAGGTGAAACGCTACAGCGACCGGCTTATGGTCGTAGGTGTGCTTATCGACGGGGTTATAACCCACTTGATAAGTGCCTACGCGCCTCAGGTCGGCTGCAGCGACGCTGAAAAGGCTGCGTTCTGGGATCAACTCGGTGGGGTGCTTCGTGGCATCCCGCTGTCACAGGGAATCGTTTTGGGTGGTGATCTGAACGGTCATGTGGGTGACAGGTGCAAGGAGTTTGAGCATGTTCACGGTGGCTTTGGATACGGTAGCCGTAACGCTGAAGGGGAGAATATCCTCCAAACGTGTGCGGCTGCCGGCCTTGCCATCGTGAACACGTATTTCAAAAAGAAATCCGAACACCTGATTACCTACAAGAGCGGGAGGTACGCTACCCAAATCGATTTCTTACTCACACGGAGGCACCTTATCAGTAAGGTGGCCAACTGCAAGGTCATACCCGGCGAGAGTCTCACTGCACAACACCGTCTCCTTGTCATGGACTTGCGCGTCAAACCTAGGGTCAAGTTTGATGAGCGCCAACAACGCCGAATACGGTGGTGGCGACTGGATGCAGCCACGTCCCAGTCGTTCGCGTCGGCCATCGGCGAAAAGTGCGATGGTACCGATGGCGAACCTGTGCAAAGCCACTGGGACAGGATTCAGGCTGCCATCACCGAGGCGGCAAAGTCGGTGCTCGGCTTGTCCAGGGGCGGCCGCAAGTGTGACAAGGAAACTTGGTGGTGGGATGACACAGTCCAGAGGGAGATCAGAGAGAAGAAAGCTCTCTTCAAAACGTGGCAAGCTTCCAAATCTCCCGAAGACCGCAACGCATACAGAGCTGCAAAACGTGCCGCGAAGAGGGCCGTAGCCAGAGCCAGACGAGACCACTTACAGCCACTTTATGATAAGTTGGAATCGTCTGAGGGGCAGAAGCTCATTTATAAGTTGGCACGTTCCAGGGTCAAAGCGGCACTGGATATCACTAAGTGCCGCTGTGTAAGAGACCCTGACGGCAATCTGTTATGCGAGGACCTCGCGGTGAAGGAGAGATGGCGCTCGTACTTCCACGAGCTGCTGAACAAGCAGCATAAAGAGGTGCTGTCTCCGGTTCTCCCTCCAAATCAGGGACTTGTGCCCCCGGTTACGCCTGAAGAAGTGCATGTGGCTCTTCGCCGCATGAAGAACCGGAAAGCTGTCGGTGCCGATGGAGTCCCCATTGAAGCCTGGAAGGCGATGGGTCCTCGTGGTGTGGGCATCTTAACCCACCTATTTAACCGCATGCTCCTCACCGGAAAGATCCCGAGTCAATGGAGACTGAGTATTATCACTCCAGTCTTCAAAGGCAAGGGATCAGTGCAGGAGTGTGGCGACTACCGGGGGATTAAGGTTATGTCCCACACCATGAAGCTCTTCGAGCGGGTGATTGACTCTCGGATCCGACAGGAGTGCACCGTCTCGGGATGCCAATATGGGTTTCGACCAGGCCATGGCGCCATGGATCCCATCTTTGCCCTAAGGGTCACAATGGAGGGATACAGATCAAAGAATACGCCTCTGCACAACAAGAGGTGCAGAGGCGTATTCTTTGATCTTGACATGCAGAAGGCCTTCGACTGTGTCCCCCGTGAGGTGATCTGGTGGGCGCTGAGATCCAAAGGAGTGCCCGAGACCTATGTTGACATCATCCGAGATATGTACCGAGACTCCGGTTCTGTGGTTCGGACCGCTGTTGGCGATACGAAACCCTTCCCCATCACCGTCGGAGTTCACCAGGGTTCTGTCCTTAGTCCGTTTCTGTTCAGTGTGGTGCTGGACGTGCTGTCCTTCAACATCAGGGACTTACACGAGCAGCCGCCATGGCTGCTCATTTATGCAGACGACATCGCGCTGGCGGACTCGGACAGTGGGCGTTTGGTTCGACGTGTGACAGCGTGGAAGGAATCGCTGGAAAACGGCGGTCTGAAAATTAATGCGGCGAAGACCGAGTACTTGGCCTGAACACAACAAACGCTGCTCCTGTTCGCATTGGCGAAGACACAGTCGAGCGCACGGAACAGGTCAGGTACTTGGGATCGGTGCTCCACGAGTCCGGGGACGTCGATTGCGACGTCGAGTCACGTATCTCGGCGGCCTGGGCGAAATGGCGTGAGGTGGCGGGGGTTATCTGTGACCCCAAAATGCCGGTTAGGCTCAAAGGACAGGTCTATAAGACCATCATTAGGCCTGTCCTTTTGTATGGCAGTGAAGCGTGGCCTGTACTTGAGCGGCACAAGCAGAGCCTGCGTGTCACGGAAATGAATATGCTGCGCTGGATGTCGGGAGTGTCGCGGAAAGACCGCATTAAAAACTCCCGCATCCGGGGCAGCCTTCATGTCCGTGACATAGCGGATAAACTGCAGGAGGGTCGCCTACGCTGGTATGGTCACGTATTACGAAAACCGGCAGATTATGTGGGTAACAGATGCCTCGCCATGCCACCTCCGCCGGGACCCGGAAAACGAGGAAGGCCTAAGAGGCGTTGGATCGACGTCGTAAGGGACGATATGCGTGCCAATGGGCTTACGGCAAAGGACGCGAAAGACCGAGCGAAGTGGAAGCGTCTGAGTTGGAAAGCGGACCCCGGGCACCGAGGTGTAAGCCAAGGAAGCAACCGGGACTAATGCTGAGATGATGATGATGATGTTAATCTTTTTGTTTCCAATTAAAAAAGTTTATTCTATCAGTGTAGAGGTACTGAATAGAAAATATATTTTTATATTGTTATTATGTAAGACGTTACGAAATAAAAAGAGGAACTAAATCAGCAACTAGGTACTGAAACTTTATTTATTTTTTTTTTTTTTTTTTTTTTTATTTAACAATTTATGTACATACACACAGTAGATAACAAGAGAAAGAAATACAGAAAACAGGAGAAGAAGTACAAAGGTGATGCTTATTTCTTAAGAAATCTCTTCCAGCATACCTGCGAAAGGAGAATTGGAAAAAAAAGAGATGTAGACGTGTGTAGACATGAAAGGAAAAAAAAAATAAAAAATAAAGTTAATAATATTACATTTATCAATTAAATATGCAATTATATATATATATATAAATATACATACCTACTATCACTACTGAAACTTTTTCACACGCCACTATTTGCTTTTGTCTTATACAACGTGTAACCAAATAGCCATATACATCAAGAAGCACTGAAGAATACAGGTTGAATAGAAACTCTATACGAAGTTTCGGCTCAAAATAAAATTTTCAAAAAATTTATACCATATTCTTGGTATCGCATGATTCTTGATTTCAAATCATAACACTACGGGAGTCAACAACATTCGACGCCATTCGTTAATATTACGAAACAATCTGTAAATCTGAGCGCCTACTACCTGGCTACTTAATTTTGTATTCTTGATGTATATGGTTATTTAGTTATACGTTGTATACCAATTTTTTTTTTAGTTTTATTTCATCGTAGGGCAAATGAAAATTATCAAAGTACAAAACGTTTGCTCAAGAAAGTTCTCTTTTTAAATAATATCGTGTTTTTTTTTAGCTTTAGGTACGATATACACGTCCGGATTCGGGATCACGGCGGGGGTGCACAGGCTGTGGTCACACCGGGCCTACCGCGCGCGGTTACCGCTGCGGATATTGCTCGCCATACTATTCACTATTACTGGACAGGTAAGATCTGTTTTACCTTTTACATTACTGATTAAGTTTATTTCTAGATTAACATCAATAATATAATTAATATGAAATTATCAAAATCAGGACTGAAAGGCATTCTTTATTTTTTTTAAATGTTGGTTAAAAATCATTCAATGACAAATCCTACCCTTGGTCGGGGCGGGAGATAGTGTCAGACTGTTACTGACTAAACAACCCATCCGTTCCTACGTCGCCTTTTATACCAGGCCTGAGCCTTCCTTTCAGATACGAACCCTTGGCCCCAGTGGGTTTCGGCCCTTCTTAAGTTTGTCCTTTCAGTTTTGAAGCCGAGAAAAAAATTAACATTTATAAAAAAATTGAAACATACTATGCATGTTAAAAAGGACTTTTTGTGTCGTGAGTTTTAGACACACATTTGAAAAAACACTGCAGTAAAACCATTGGACATTCCACTGCATCATAAGCAGTGCAATAAGATCAGATATTCGAGTGTGTTAAAAATAATATTATAAAGTTCAATTATTTTTCTTAACACACTCAAAACCAATTTAATTAAAATTATAAATAATAAAAAGGCTGTTAACAACTTTACTAAGTTGTGAATTCTTGGAAAATAAATCTTTGAACATGAAGGAAAGGTTTCGTTAGGTAATGTGATTTTTAATGATCTTTAGTTTGAAAAAGAAAATTATAACCAAAAAAATACTCATGCGAAAAATTATAGTCAGTGTTCCCACTTTGATTTATTACGTAATAACGTGCGAGTGTATGCGCCGAATGAATCATAGAACGTAGGTCTAGAAGGCTTGCAGTGAATAAGTTAACTTAAAACATGGGGTACACGGATGTAATCCAGCGCCCAAACAGAGCAAAGCAAGAATTACTATTCTCTAAGAATAGGCACTTTCAGATCACATATAAATTCAATGTACTTATTTGGATTTCGTCGCTGGGACAGCGCTGCGTAAGTGTGTTTGTGCGCCTGTTTTCTCAAAGAATAGGGGGCAAGGACACCTGTTGAGAGGCTGGATTGCATCGGTGTGATTCATGTTCTCTTGATCCTCAAGCGAACACCGGCGTTCACGCGCGATTTCGCGCCATTTGGTTTAACACTAAGCGTTCCCATAGATTATAAAGTATTAAGGGTTTTTTTATGGGGTGAACCAAGAACATAAATAGAAAGTTTTTCAATGAATTGTAAATATGGAAAATTAGCAAACCTTTCAAGGGGTTAAGAGTCAGCACTTTTAGCTTCTCATTAACTAAAACTGGCTGATTTACGAAGATTTTTTCCAATCCACTTATAAATATGTACCTATATATCAGTTATAATAATATTATTTTACTTACATTTATAAGTTTTAATATTTGATTTTAAAATTGCTTAATAATTTACCTGTAACTATCAATCATTACTTGTATTTTTTTTTATAAATAGAATACAATTTACTTAATAGAAGTTATAAAAAACTCGTATCGAACGGATCAAATAACTGGTCCTACACGATATAGGCGATATATCGCCTATGCGTGCTATGTCTTATAAGACATAGCACGCATAATATGTCCCGCCCAAAGCGAGTTTGTCAACATACACACTATTCCTTGGCGTGAGCGAAAGAATGTTCGCATTCTCATGTGTCAAAAAAACGCTTCGAAATTCTTTGCTTTTATATAGTGATTGTAGCCGATCTAGTGTAATAACTCAACGTATCTATATTTATTAGCTAGCTACTAGATTTATTATTATGGCCTTGTGCACAGGCGTAGGGTAGCCAGCTTTTCGGTATTTAACAGGCTGCTTTTTGGAAAGTGTGTGCGGGATTGCGTGACTTGATTGAGTCTCATTCCTATCATCGGACAGCCCGACGCACGGTGACTATCCATTCTTACGTTGTTGAAACCAGTACATTCAGGGACTTGAACAATCTGTCTGCTGCGACCTTCCCATCCGATTATAATTTAGGTGTCTTAAAGGCTGGAGTGACTAGGCTCTTATATCATTCTTTCTTGTTATATTATCTTAACTGTTGGTTGATAGTTGCTACAAAATCCATATATACGTGCACAGCTTTCATTAACTAAACAATAAAGACTAAAAACTTTGTTAAGGATTCAAAAATTTTACTTAAAAAAAAAATATATTGAATTTGGAATTCATCTTTATAATTTAGCTTTTCATCATCTGTGGTTCTCAACCCGTGCGCCGTAAGATACATAATTTAGTTCCGAGAATAACTTAAAATTTCTAACTTTTCATCAGATCTTAAAGTAACTGATGCGAACTGATTTTAAGTTTTTTAGAAAAAAAAAGTATTCAGTTTTTAGTGAAAATACTTGCTAAGTACTTTTGGTATTAAAAATACACAGGCTGAATTTTGATATTAAACTTTTTCTTATTAACAAGGTTAAATTTTTCTTCTAAAAAAAAGGAATTTTATAAGCGTTCTGTTATTTCTTTTTGAAGTACTGAACCCTAAAAAGGTTGAGGTCTGAATTATAATCTTTACCTGCTCTTAACTTTTCTTCTGTGTTAGAGATACCTTTGAAAATAAATTACACTAAGTTCAATAAAAAAAATGTAAATATTCGTATATCAAATTATTAGAAATATAGACCAGTTAAACATATTATATTTTTTTCAAAACACACCGACAAGCCGTTTAGATGTGATGTAGGATTTAAAATCATCAAAGCTAAGCTTGTACCTTGTACGCTGAGAGGATTGGCATGCTGGCAGTGTAGGTACCTTTAGGTATTACATATACCACATTACTACACTAAAATACACTTCATCAGTAAAAAAAAAACTTCTTTGCGACTCCTTTAAAAACATTCAACTTTTATTACTTGTTGTTTTTTTTTTTAAACTATCACACAACGCCATCTAGTCCCAAGCTAGGCAGAGCTTGTGTTATGGGTACTAGACAATTGATAAACATACTTATATATTTCTAAATACATACATGTTATAGATAAATTACACCCAGACACAGAACAAATGATCGTGCTCATCACAGAAAAATTTGTCCTGGGTGGGAATCGATCCTACGACCTCCCGCATAGCAGTCAGGGTCACTAACTACTAGACTGACAGGCCTGTTAGTTGTGTTGTAGTTTTTGTTGTTGTTGTTCTTTAGTTTCTATTCTATTAGTTTGCACAAACTGTAGCGTGTGTACAGGAGCTATGCATTGCACGCCATCAGCTTTACACCATGTCCCCTACCTGTCGGCTGTCGGTCAACATAATCAATTTAATGCCCTTCGGCCACCTTCAACAGTTCGTGGCTTTTTAATCACAAAGGTCAAGGTTGAGCGACTACAATCGCAAAAATGTTACAGGTCAGGCGAATGAGTGATTTAGTCACTTTCCTGGACTTTTATAGCCTAGTAATTGTTGGTTCAGACCAGTGGTGGGCAATCTTTTTTAATGGGGGGCCAGAAAGTTTAGGAAAATTGAGGGCCAGAATGATTAAAAAATGCAATTCAAATTTAGGAGCCCAGTCTAGCTGACTCGATTTTCTATTCGCCTATTATTACACTAAGTAGTATTTATAATTATCGCGGGTCATATACTATTCATGTCGAGGGACCGTCAACTGGCCGGATTAAATGCTTTGGGCTCAAGTTCGCCCGCGGGCCGTATTTTGGCCATCACTGTTTCAGACTAACTAGAGTCAGTAATTTAAACAAGATAGATAGATAGATAGATAGATATACTCTTTATTGTAGGTACACCATAAACAAAACTACACACAAAGTTTACACAAGTTTTAAATAATACATAATTTATATGACTTCCTAGTTATGTGAATATGAACTGCGATTTTAAGATTGCAATAAATAGAATCTATTTCAGTACTTGTAATGTATTCTTCGTCTAAAGCATTTAAAGAAAAATACAAAATATATTATTTTGTTTATGTTCTATTATGGCGATCATTGATAAACATAATTGCTATTTAAATTTTTTCGCGAAATTTGTTTTCAATAAAGGTTAATTTTTTACAATTGGCATTGTGTTTTACTCAACCTGTTGGGTATATTGATAATTAATAATAATAATTTTCGAAAAAAAACCTAAAAGGTGGTTTTTTTTTTCTAAAATTTTTATCTATAGACGAGCGTATTTATAACCGAGCACAAATTCAGACTTCGTATAGAACTTTAGATGCTGTTCCAAAGTTTATGGCCTGGCTGGGTTTGAACCCGCGACCGATAAGCCGGGATTGTTACCACTCGACTACTACTACTCCAGAAATCTTCTTAACTATAGAATACAAATTGTTACTTAAGTAGTTACTTTTACTCAAGTAATTAGTTTTAAGTTGTCTATAAAAATGGGTGTCAGTGTTTTAGTAAATACCTACCCGCTACAGTTTATTTATTAGGATTTACATGTATACATATTCTTACTTATTTACGGTTCTTTGCTATGTGTTAATTAACAGGTGTTTGAACCTAATGACTAACATCCGGTTTCCGAACATAAATTAAATTGACGGGTTCAAAATTGGACACAAGTCAATGGATCCGATTTTCTCTTCAAAATTGCTTCAATGAATCACAAATTCACAATACCCAGCTAATGCGGTGTTTGATAAATGTTCACATTAATTTTGCAACCGTATTGGTTTCAGAAATTAGGCCAAACTCGTTTTTGGAAAATGCATACATTTAGGGTGACGGTAATTAGTGACCGATATTTAAACGTGATTGTAGTCAAGATAACAAATAACTTTTACTATGAGATAATTACTAGATACTTTTACTATGACATAGTGAAAAGAATCGCCAAGACGCATGGCCGCTGGGGCCGAAAGGTTCTGGAGTGGCGACCGCGTACCGGAAGACGTAGCGTTGGAAGGCCTCCCACAAGGTGGACCGATGACCTGGTCAGGGTTGCTGGAAGCCGATGGATGCAAGACGCACAGGACCGGTCTTTGTGGCGGCGCTTGGGGGAGGCCTATATCCAGCAGTGGACGTGTTCCTTGAAATTCCACTGGCTTGCGTTTCACTACTAAGAATTGAATCTAGTTTACGCTAAACTCAGTTTCAATTCTATTGTTTTTGACCCGGATCTTTGAACTGGATTATGCTGAGCTGTTTAATTGAACTAAGGGCCAAATTCATCCGTAAAACTATTTGTGATTATTTAAAACAAAAACGTCTACTTAATTGAAATTATAACTTCATTTTGCATTCAAAACAGATCATAATTTGTGTAGTATTATTGGTGAATTTGGCCCTAAGTTTTTTATATAGAATGATGAAACCAGACCTAGAGATCTACATATATTATAGATTCACTACATGATTCTGGACACCCTAGTGGTGGAAGTTCTCGTCGGATTTTTTAAATTTTTTGAAAAAAAAGTTTTGTTTTTTTTATTTCTTACCTGTATAAAATCGTTATTCTAACCAATCCCAATAAATTTTTTAGAAAAAAAAAATAATAATAAAAAAACATCGAGGCAAATAAAGTCGTTATTCTAATCAAACCACTTTCACATTCACCCATTTTTTTCTCAAAAAATGTTAAAATGACGTATTTATACAGTTTAATTTACAAAAACGTAAAATTCTTAAAAAAATAAATAAAAAAAAACCGACAAAAAATTCCATCACTAGGGGGTCTAGAATCATGTACTACGAACGAATACCATAGGTCCATGGTATTCGTTTGCGTTAACATGTCAATGACACCCTGTATATAGATTAGCTTTACATTATTTTTTTTGTGATTACAGGTAATTGACTTTTTAGAATAAAAATCTGAAACCAATTGAACATCTTTAAAGCTAGGTATCAAAGATATGAGACTTTTAGTTTCATCTCTTCGCTTAATGTAACTAAAATGATCTAATTTTCTTTTAAAATACATCCAACACACACAGGCCAAGTTTTAATTAAACTTGACTTACGAGAGTCTACACATTTAAGATGTCTAATGAATTAGTGCGGAGAAACTTTAAATGAAAAGTCAAACAAACTGTCTGTAACATACACACTAATATACTAGCTTCTGCTAGTAGTTTTGCTTGCGTAAAAGTCTGTAAATAAAAACGTAGGTACTCATTAATAAGTATTATCCATCTCAAAAGCCGACTAAATTTTTTTACAGATAGATATATTGTCGGCTCGTGTCCAGGATGGTTTTCGAGCTCTGGTCTATCAGATCTATCATGTGGGCGTATGTGGGTATCGTGCAATGAATAACAACGGGTAGGAGTTGAATCGGTTTACTTCTCAATACATTTCGGTACAGTGCACTGTTATCACTTTACAAATTACAACAAAACGGACAGTTTCAGAACGTCTTGACTCTGCGACGGCCTGGCTGAGAGTGTCCGCTCCCCGAGCGGGTTGGTTCATCCCGCCACAAGCTCGTAGCAAAGCGGATACGTCACCGACTCTGTCAGGCGCGCCATCTTTATTTAGTTCTTCTAGTTGCCACTAGATGGCGTGCCTTGTCTTGTTGTCAACAAATCGAAGCCGTTTCCGATATATATATATTCTTTATTGCACATAAAAAATAAAATAACAATAGGAACTTAAAATTAATAGAGTGTCACAAAGGGCGGTCTTAACGCTAAAAGTGATTTTTTAAAGACAACCTTTTTGGATGGATTTGACCAAGAAGGAAAAAAATATACGTTGGTAGTTCATGGTGTATTATTTACATATATACAATACATAACTAATAAAACACATACAAAACAAGTTTGTTTGTTTGTTGAAATGCCCATCTGTCGTATTAACTTTGTATATAGTTATATAGGTACAAAGTTTATACGACAGATGGGCTTTTCTTAAATGATCATTGTACACACCAATATGAACCACTTTTACTACGAGACCAACCCAAAAATCACGAAAAACAAACCCTTCGGGTTTTTTTTTCTCCATAGATTTTGTCGAGTTACGTGAATATAAATCTATGGAGCTGCGGGTTTGTTTTTGGTGATTTTTTATACCTACTATAGGTGTACTTACACAGGGTGTCCTGTTTGCTTAACGTGACCATACGTTCCACTTTGGGCGGGACTGTCCTGCTTTCAGACTGTCTGACCCGCTGTCCCTCGCAAGAGCAAAAATGGCCCGCTTTAGCTTTAAGAATGCATCGATCGTTTTTAAATGTAACAACAGCGCGGGCGACAGTGTGAATCGTGCGGCGGCCGAGACAAAAATACGACTTAGAAGTCATCCCACTACTTAACAGTTTTGTGTTTAGTGCTTTGATTTGTGTTATTCAATTTTCTATAAACTTGTAAAACTCCTAAAACTTTTAATTCAGCAGGTTTTTTTATAGAACTATTCCTCAGTTGTCCCGCTCTGGCACAGAAAATAAATGGTCACGTTATGTTTGCTACATATAGCCTTTGAACAATTATTTAACTTGAATATCTCATTACAAACAAAGAGAAAAGAAAGACCCGCGGCATTGTTAATTTTATTTGTATATGACGTGTACAGAGCGGACAAAAATACAAGAAGTCAAAAACTCACTGTACTTTCATTACATTGTACTTTCATTGTCAAAAACAAAATCTTTCGTCTTTCACAGTGTACATATACACTTACACGTACATATACATTTGTTGTGTTCAGACAGACAAATTGAAATAAAGCAGTAAAACTAGCTGCTTTTATATTCAACGGATTTTAAGCTTAAGAGGGACCTTCGCCACTCGCCGATCGTCAATGTTGAACATGGTTTAAAAGCTTTATCTAATAAAATGAAGTTACTTATCTAACGCAATCTAACACGATTGTCTGTTGGCATTACGTTATTTATTCGAATAAATCACAAAACGTGTCTTTTTAGGGTTCCGCAGGCCACTAGGAACCCTTATAGTTTTGCTATGTTTGGCTGTCTGTCCGTCTGCGGATAATCTCGGTGCCCGTTAGCACTGGAAGGCTGAGCCATAGTATAAAGAGAAGGGAAGTAGGTTATCTTCATACAAACGCACCGCGCGCGGCTTGTATGTGTGCACCATAGTATCTACGCGTCGACGCACGCACACAACAACAACAAAATCTCGATCCGTTTCTCAGTGCGCCAGTCGGGGCTAACACTATACGAGTTTCGCGCGTCACTGCTTTTCGGCACCGCTAAATCAAAACAAAATGTCTGATAATCGCAGGAGAACGTATTGCTGTGTGTTTGGGTGTCTTAACAATTCATCCATTCTAGAATTGTCTCTATTCAGATTACCTATTGAACAAAAAAGGTAAGCTAGTCACTCATTCTACCATATAATTTTTACTTGATTTTGAGATACCTACTTATTTTTTGTTGTATTAGTTTTCTATCACACAGAGGAAGCAGGTAGGTAGGCTTAATTTCTACTTTTGATCCGTCAATTAATTTGCTGCTATTGCTTTGTTTACGTTTGGTTATGCCGATTTCTCAGTTACTTTAGTTTCTCACCTACTTACAGTTAAAAAATCGTAATTCAAAATAAATAATTGACTAATTGTAAATCAGATATACATATAAAGCAAAGTTCGAATCATAACAATAAATTCGATTATAGTCTAAGAGATAGGCGTTAGTTTTTAATGTTGTTTTAGTGTTTCTTTTAATTATAATATTTTAGTCACTTTATTCATTTTTAAGGTTCCGTGCCTCAAAAGGAAAAAACGGAGCCCTTATTTATTTATTTTATTTATTTATTCAGATAGGATCAGTTCGTTGTCCCTTCGTCTATCTGTATGTCTGTCTGTTAAGACCCTTTATATATCTCGAGAATGCGTGATGTATCTAGTTGAAATTAAAACCATAGTCCCTTCAAGCTGTGAAAAAACGAAACTTTTAAGTTAACGAATAAAACATATACGGCTGTTTATATCGCAAAAAAAAACGTATTTTTTTATACCGGTTTTTTATTTTTATTATATAAGTAAAAAATACAACTTCCCGACCCTTGTCAATTTATAGGCACTGAATTAAAATTTTGCTAAAAGTGACAACCCTAAGACAGTAGGCAATTATATCGCGGATTGGGCCGGAGATAGCCTACTGCCCTTCTCTTTATACTATGGCTGAGCTTTGCTATCAATATATATATCAACAACGCCATTTCTATTTCTAGACGTTAGGTGGGGATTGTGTCTTTTTAAATTTCAAACCTAACAAATTGATGAATAGGTGTTTAAAATGAATATGGGTTTACAAAAATAATTTTTTGATAATGTTAATATTTTCGGAAGTAATCGCTCCGAAAGTTAAAAAGAATTGTGTGTGTCCCTACTTTCTAAAAATAAAAATAATTTGAATTTGATAGGATAGATAGATATATTCTTTATTGAACATCAAAAATAAAATAATAATAGGAACTTAAAATGAAAGGGTGTCACAATGGGTGGTGGAAGGATGAACAGTTTTCAGCTTAGCTTGACCACAAGATAACTGTGTGATTCAAAATATCTGGAGAAAGATGTATAATAACATCACAATCATGTAAGAACGGTGATATGAAAATGTATCTCGGGTTGGTAATGAAACTAATAGTAAATGATATTTATTTTGTAAATAGGTTTTTTATAAACTTTTTTACACGTCAATTTCCTTTTTCGACATTTTTTTCTAGATGAGGCCGCTAAAAAAGGGGGTCAAAATCTCTTTAAAAGACCACACAAACATGTAATGGTCAAATCATATGAGAACCTGCAGACTGGAGTCTGAGATAGTTTTTTGAAGAAATAGTCATTTTGTTCTGAGTGGGCCTGTCTTCGTAGTCCTGAGTTGAGTATTCGCATAGCTCAACTCAGGGCTACCAACCACTACCACTATAATGAAAATAAGATTTTCTCTGACTAACAGGCCAGTCGAACTATTCTACTAGTCGACCTATTCTTTCGTTTTTGAGATAATCAAGAAAAAATAGAAAGACACAGTAAAGGACTTTGTATCTTAATTTGTAAGGATCGAAGTTAAATCTAGTAACGAATGGTTTTAGTTGTTGTCCTTTAGACTTTTATTATAGGATGTATGATATAGTCTAGCCATAAAGTTATGCCTAGTAGGTACATGAAAAAAGGCTACATAATGTATGGTACCGTAGAAAGGAATGATTTCAGACGTATTCATGTGTAAAATTCGAGTAGCGTCATGCGTCGTACACCAATTTTGATAGTTTCAATGAAAGTATTATCCCACCAAAAACATTAAATGTAACAAAGCCAAGTCTCTCTACGCAATTCTTCCATCATAAAAAGTTTTGAGATCGCTTAGAAGCCAAGTCCTGTTCAACTTAATTTGTAATAATAAATCAATAATTTTGTGACTATCAATAGTTTTGTTTACATTATAATAATAGTGACTTAGCCATGATCGCTATAAGATACAACTATATTTGGAGGAGTTGAAATGTAAACAAAGTTTTATATCACAGAAATAAATTCTTTTAGTTTATTCAATTGTTTTTAATAACCATTGTTTGATTGTAAAGACCGGAAGAAATGAACATTTTAGGATTGACTAAGAACAAGAATGTGCAATTCCATCATGTTTGTAGATTTTTGTAAACAAATTTAAGTGAGTTCATGGAATTTTACTACCGAACATTTGGCTTTATTTTTGTTCCATTTATCATCTCAAATGGAAAAAAACAGCGCGATTTTTACTACACAAAATTGAATGCATTTTTGCCAAAGAATTTGAACAAAGAATTCCAACCTTTTTGAATAAATAGTGATTACAGTATCTGGCCATATTATTAGGGACAGCGTTCAGATTTTTATATTAACCACTGATTTTTTTAGAAAAGTGATTATATTTCTTATATAAAGACTTTGTTGGTTGAGTATAATCTCAAAAGACAGAATATTTGAAAGCAAAATCAGTTATAATGCATTCAAAATGAGAATAGCATTGATTGCACATTGATTGTCACGGTGAGACGTCACGTCATACTGTCAAATCGAAGAATTATTAGGGTAAACAAAACAATGCATTTTTTTAATTTAATTTATTTACGAACTGTGAGAAACAACTTGCCTGACTCATGGCAGTCACGAGGTATAAATGTTGGCGGCCACCAGCTAACGAACCTCCGCTTTGCTGACGATATAGTGCTTTTCTCTACATCACCTTCAGAACTTGAAGAAATGCTCCAAGATTTGAGCACGGCCAGTCTTGAGATTGGGCTCACCATGAATAGATCTAAGACACAGATCATGACCAATAGCACGAAACGTAGGGTCAAGGTAGACGGGCAAGTGTTACAATATGTCAATGAGTGCATGTACTTAGGCCAGATTGTATCTTTTGAAAATAGGCAAGATATGGAAGTCGAGAGACGAATCCAAAATGCTTGGAAGACCTTCTGGGCCTTTAAAGATCACATGAAGGGTAGCTTCCCGATGACTCTTAAAATTATTCATTGATATGTGTATCCTGCCCGTCCTAACCTACGGTGCTCAAAGTTGGTCACTTACTGAAGACCAAAGTCCAAACTGAAGATCTGTCAAAGGGCAATGGAGCGTAGCATAATAAGTGTTAAGCGAACAGATCGCGTTAGAAACACCACACTGCGCTCCATAACCCGAATAGATGTTGGGGAAAAAGCAGCCAGGCTTAAGTGGGAGTGTGCTGGCCACGTCGCACGAATGCACCCGGACAGATGGGCGAAGATCATCACTCACTGGACGCCTGAGGGAGGTCGACACCGTCGAGGTCGACCACGGCGAAAGTGGTGTGATGATCTAATCACGTTCGCGGGGCAAACTTGGCCAGAGATCGCCCAAGACAGAGAAGTTTGGAAGGAGAAAGGAGAGGCCTTTGCCCAGCAGTGGGACACAAAGTAGGCTATTAAAAAAAAAAATGAACTGTGAATAAAAAAGTTTAAAATCTTAAGCTCAGAGCGAACACCGCCGGCGTTCACAACACCTATTGTCTTTCTATAATGTCTCTAATTACGGTACCTAATCGAAAGGCTAATTTAAATCCAGTTCTTCAATTTTACTCATCTCTGAGTTCTTTACTTTTGTCAAAATTTATACATGATAAAAAACCTGTATAAGCCATTTACTGCTGTATGTTTTAATAGTTTTAATAGACGACATAATGCCAATCAAGCGCTGCGGCAGACTTCTATTCTACGTTTTCAGTATTTTGACAAATAGCTGTCTATCATTAAGAGGAAAATAAGACGTCGATTACAGCGAGTGTCGAATGTTCCCGAACGGTCATATTCGTTGTCATTACATTGAAAGTTGTTTACTACGAATACATAAGTAATTACAGTTGTGCCTGCTCTTGTTGGCTCGTGATCGACATGATCAAACGAAGTCAATTGCTCACATTGACCTCTGCCAACCTTGGTGATAGAGCATCGCAAAATGGACTCTATAACTACTAGAGATACAATCAAGAAATCTGTATAACAATATCTGTTTAGAATTGTTTATATTCTATTATGAAAGTAGATGGCTAATTATATTCTTAGGGGTATATTATGTATACCTGTGCACAAAACATTTCCATAAGCAAACCTTACCTTGAGCTTAAACAAGGGTCACACAGATGCAATCCAGAGTCCTAACTGAGATTAATTGAGATTAACTGCTTATTTTAATCCGTGTAGACATTTGATGTAACCCAACAACCCGACAAATCGACAATCCCAACTGAGATGACCTTGCTTGTTTCAGTCTGTGTAAACATCTGATGTAATCCAACAACCCGACAAATCGACAATCCCAACTGAGATGACCTTGCTTGTTTCAGTCTGTGTAGACATCTGATGTAATCCAACAATCCGACAAATCGACAATCTCAACTGAGATGACCTTGCTTGTTGCAGTCCGTGTAGACATCTGATGTAATCCAACAATCCGACAAATCGACAATCCCAATTGAGATGACCTTGCTTGTTGCAGTCCGTGTAGACATCTGATGTAATCCAACAATCCGACAAATCGACAATCTCAACTGAGATGACCTTGCTTGTTGCAGTCCGTGTAGACATCTGATGTAATCCAACAATCCGACAAATCGACAATCTCAACTGAGATGACCTTGCTTGTTTCAATCCGTGTAGACATCTGATGTAATCCAACAAAATCGACATCGCAGAAAATCCAGCTTCAAGTATGATACAAAGAAATAAATAAACGGGTGTTACTAGTTGCTTCTGGAAATCGGCTGCGCGGCGCCCAGCCTGATACGATAAATACAATCAAATATGTCCGGAATTAGTTCGCTAGTTAGCACTTTTACACACTAGTGCAGAAATAACAAAAAACAGTCAATTGCATGCTTAAAGTGGTAGGGATAGAATAGTACTTACATTTTGATACAAGTTTGTCATTGCGACCGAGGCGAAATTGTTATGGAGCCGAGGGCTGCAATGACAAATCTGCACGTGTGTCAAACGACGTTTTTCAATACACTTACGAACATATAACACTTATAATACACTTACTTTCTTTGAAAATTACGACGCATTTTTGTTTATTTCTTACTGAAGAAAAATTTCCAAACTTGCCGTACATTTTAGATTTCGATTGCAGCAAACTATAGTAAAGCACAATATCTGAAGGCAGCGGCTTATTGTCTAAAAAAATCTCTTATATCTTACATTCAACATATTTTTCACAACTACCAATCAATAAGTTACTTATTAGGACTATTATTTATAGACTTTTCCCTCGCTTATCATTTGTAGGATGAAAAAGAAGCAAAGACATCAAAACGCTATACATCCTACTTAATATTAAGAATAGAAATTCAAATATTTTTGAATTTAGAACACAGATAAATGTTAATTTGTTGTTAATAACAAATAATTGCATAAATAATCATGTTTATTTATCGTATTCTGTTAAAAACACGATTTAAATTTTAATTAAATATTAAAACCTCAAAAATCTGCAACTCTTTGCTTTAAAAAAAAAAATAATTACGCTTGACCGTGACGATAAGGAGGAAAAAAAAAGCCCTTGGTATGATAAATGAAACAAAAGCACGTGGGTGATATACGTGTCATGTCGAACCTAATTATAGTGCGATAAGTGGCAGTTTTCGAGTAAGTGTATTGAAAATTATTTTGAATGAAAATTATTCTCAGGAGAGTCAGCTAGGAAACATAGGCTACATGTCGTTTATATTGACGAAAAAAATTACGTCTAAAAGTGTTTAAAAAAAAAAGGATGATTTTATCGTATTGTCCTTTTTCTATCCATACTTGTAACTTCGTCCACTCTTGGAGGAGCAAGAGGAATGTTTGAGTGTCCTCTTGCGCGGTAACTCCGACAAACTATCGTACAAATAAGGTTTATTGCATAACTCATTTTTAATATTCTCACAACTGGGACACGGGCCTCCTGACGAAAACCGTTAGTTCGTCGTGTTTTATTGAAATTTTGCAATTTTGCAATTTGCAATGACACGCGTGACTTCTATTTCTGTTAACAGTTGTGGAAACATGATAATTTACTTAAGGCCGTTTCACACAGCGTGTAGCAAGAAAATAAATCAGCTTAACTTTTCTAATATTTTTGTTTGTACTCCCTCTGGACTCCTCCCTCTTGACCCCTGAGTTTGTTTCGGTGTTTCTTCCCAAGGTAGTCAGCTAGGAAACACCGGCCTCATCTAGTATCAAAAAACGAAAAAAAAAAATTGACGTGTAAAAGAGTTTGTAAAAACCTATTTACAAAATAAAAATCATTACAAGCTTTTATTTAGTTTCACCTGTCCCGTTGTCTGTCGTTCTGTAATCAAATCTTGCAACTTAAATTTGATCCACTTCCCGGTTTCCGATTGAGCTGAAATTTGGTATACACGTTTAGTTCGGATGACAATGCAATATTATGATGACATGGAGCTGATCTGATGATGGAATCGCGAGGTAGCCATAGGAACTCTGTAATTAAACGGCACAACCACGTCGAGTTTGGGCTCGTGTGAATCGTCTTGAGGAGTTTTATTTATATAAGTATAGACCACCGCTATAAAAGCTTGCTATGAAAAAAAATATTTTCATTGAAAACTTGTTTATCATTTATCTGACTTTGCCCAGAACGGGCCATGTCATGCCATCAACGGACTGGGTCATGGCCGCCTTTATAGACGACATAATGCCAATGAAGGGCTTTTTATGGTAGATAAAAATCATCGAATGACGAATCCCGAAGACTAAACAACCTACCCCGATCCTTCTTTGCTTTAGCCCCAGTGTAACGCTTTCGCATCAATCCTCGGCCCCAACTAATGAAGGGTAGCAGCGCTCTCTAGTGTAGAACAAACTGTAAAATAAATCCGAGTCATCACCATCATGGAGGTTGACCATAAATACCTAGTAACTGATTTTTGGGACTCAATCAAGGAGGTTGCTCGTACCCATAGCTTCGGGTTCAATTAATTTGCCACGTACTATGGTTAAATTAAAACAGAAACAAAGGTGAAAATTTATAATACTCTTCCAAAACGTTCGCTTGTCATATTTCTTAATCTTTTAAGGGGTAAAAAGCGGCGCAACGTATGAGTGCTCCCCAGCGAATCCTTGCTTATAAGACGCACCTCAAGTTACATTTATAATGCCATACCAATGAAGCAAGTTTCATATTTATGTCTTATAAATTTTAAAATATGTATGTTGGTAGTATGTGTGTGCTTAGTGTGTGAGAGCAGTCGTGGCCGAGTGGTAACAGCCCCGACTTACGAGTCGTAGGTCGCGGGTTCAAACCCAGCCAGGCGTATTACTTTGTGTAATTTATTTCATCACCACTGCTCTTAAAACGGTGAAGGAAAACATCGTGAGGAAACCGGCATGTCCTAGAACCAAAAATTCGAAAACATTTGACATCCACTAATCCGCACTGAGGCCGCGTGGTGGATTATGGCCCATTCCCTCCCCTAGAGAGAGGAGGCCTGTGCCCCTGCAGTGAGAACATTAAAAAGGCTAATGATGATGATGTGTGTGCTTAAGCCGAAACACATAACCGCGTTGCGGCGGCGTGTCACTAAAACAATCGAAAATATAAAAGAAAGAAAGAAAAACGTTTATTTAAACAACGTTTTGTAAAATCACCAATACGCTGCGTGCGGACCACGCCGCCAATTATTAGCGGCGCGTGGCCACAACGCGGTTGCGTTTCGGTCCTAAATATTAAGACAAATACGACGCATTATTACCGAGAACCCTTGATACATAATATTTAATTCAATACCCCCTACTGCGTGGTATTTACTTGCCCTTTAGAAATCCATTCGGACAACAACTTTTCGTGCCACACGAAACTGGACGTGTAACTAAAAATCTACTAGGGCAGTAAGTGGGTAGGTATATTTAAGTAGCTGTAGATACACTTATAGGTACACCGTTAAATTTTGATCGTTTTAATCCCTTGGTAAACCACCGATGATTTAACTTACAAAATACTATTAATGAAAAGTTAGCACAGCATTGTAACTCTTAAAAGAAACAGACAAGTGCGAGTCGGACTCGTGCACTGATTGTTCCTTACAAACCTATGAAAATAGGCTGCGCTGACTTTCTTTGTCGATGGTCATCAGTTTGGGGAAATGCGGAACAGAGAGTAAAGACTCGCATATTGGAAGGCGTAAGGATGAAAGCAAAAAGTCGATAAAAAGAATTATTTACTGCAGCCGCCATTTGTCATTCCACCTACGTAATAAAATTCAAAGTCGATTGAGCAGACAGTAAAAAAGGTCTTATGCTATTTTGAATTGAGTATAGTTAAAGGCTTTGAGTTTGAGAGCAGATTCAGAAATATATATGAATATAAGTAGTAAAAGAGTTATGAAAGGATCGGATCTTAACAGGAGGCATTCTGTAACATTTACTGATGCCCTTTGTGTGTATTTATCTGATCATTCCAAGCAAGAGTCCCTGGAATCAAATAATATAATATCAATCTTTCTCTTGATCTCAGTATTATTTCGTTTTTCAAGGAAAGATTAGGTACCTACGTATACGCAAAGATTATATTATTATCGACTCTGAATTGCCTGTACGGATCAGAACAGATTTTGATATTAGGTTCATAATGCGTAAAGGCTATAGTCAATCTTCACGGGTAAGACAAACAAATTGGATCACAGGAAAAAGTTCCCTGATTGAATGTTAACGTTATTCCCTTCATAGTATCATACTGCGAAGGGAATAACATTAAAATAGGATACAAACAGATTTATTTATGTAATACAAGCGACCCGCCCCAGCTTCGCACGGGTACTGATATTGAATGTATTATACACATAAACATTCCTCTTGAATCACTCTATAAAAAAAACAAAACTAAAAAAAACCTTATCAAAATCCATTACGAACTTTTAAAGATCTAAGCATACATAGAGATAGCGGTAAGCAACTTTGTTTTATACTATGTAATGATTATGTAAAAAAAATCTTGAGCATAGTTGCTGATGGACAACGCTCATGTCTTAAACGCGGGTATGTGGACAGCGAGTAATATGTAGCTCGTCACCCTACTGTCGTTGTGGACGGCGATCCCAGCCTTAGTGTACAATAAAGTATAAATAAAAATATAAACCTATACTAACACTACACGCAACAATATAAACCTACAAAGAAAACTTACAACAATACACACAAAAAAGAAAGTTTTTTTTTAATCCGGACTATTTTAAAGAGTTTTTGAAATCGGTCTCGTAGTTTCTCAGTTTATTCGTTACAAACAAAAATACAAATCTTTCCTCCTTTTTATTAAAAAAATCCAAATATAGTTGTATTAATTATAATTATATTACATTTCCACTGCTCTCAAAACGGTGAAGGAAAACATCGTGAGGAAACCGGCATGTCCTAGAACCAAAAATTCGAAAACATGTGACATCCACCAATCCGCACTGGGCCCGCGTGGTGGATTATGGCCCATTCCCTCTCCTAGAGAGAGGAGGCCTGTGTCCCTGCAGTGGGAACATTAAAAGGCTGATGATGATGATGATATTACATTTCAGTAATTTGCTTATGCAATAATTCAATTACAACCCTCTTTGTACACGAAACATTTGATTATATTACTATAGATTAATTGTAATTTACAATGGATTACAAATTAACAGGCTCAAACGAGATTACTATAATTATATGCATGTATTGTATATCTGTCTACTCACATGTATAATTATATCCTATAAAGCTTGTATAGGTACTTACATATGTTGTTTTTGTTAAGTCTAAGTTTGAGCTACACGAGTACAGACAAATGCTTGCACTGACTGGATAGGTCTACTCAAATATGTGTGGTTCTTTCTTCGAAAGCCATTCATCACCACCTGAGACACTAATCTCCATGGTTCCCATGGTTCAGGGGAGGTATTCGACTATGTTCGAGTTCAGCAGGGTGGAAGCCTACTAGCGCCATTGGTGATGTGAAAGTATACCCCGGAGTCCTGAAACGAAGGCAAAGGAGGAACAGGATTGAGTTTTTAGTCAACAAAATCTGATACTCTATTCCACTCCTCCCATGGGCGAAAGATGTCATTGGATGATTTTCCCACCTACGAGTATATAAGAATTTAAGAGTGATATTTATATTGGCTGTTTTATTATTTTGTTACCAAATAATATCTCAATTAAGTGTATAATTATGTCTAAACCATTGATGATACTAATTGAAAGACACAAAACATTCATGCGAACTTCTGGGAAATGCTCAATTAATGGAGTGAAATTCAATTAAGCTTCTGCGAAATGGTTTGGAAAAAGCACAAAATTGTTTCGTTCATTTTGTATATTCGACGAAATTTCAGTATTATTTAAATACGAAAAATGTACACGAATAATACTGTTGAAAAGTATTTCAAAAACAAAAACAACGTAGTTTATGCAATAATATTATAAAAACACCTTTGTAAACTGCTTTATAAAAACACTAGCTGCTGCCCGCGACGTTGTCTGCGTGAAGGCTCTACAGCACCAAAAAAACCTAAGATGGCAGTGTATGATCAGTGTATATCAGATGGCATAACATTATAAGTAAACAACTTTAAAATAGCATTGCATCAGCCTTATAAAGTTCCCGCTGCTGGGACACATACCTCATTTCTAGGAGAGGGAATGGGCCATAATCCACCACGCGAGTCCAATGCGGTTTGGTGGATGACACTTGATGAATTTTAGGTTCTAAAACATTTACAGTCACAGTTTCCTCATGATGTTTTCCTTCACCGTTGAGCAGTGGTTATGAAATAAAATACACAAAGTAATGCGCCTGGCTGGGTTTGAACGACAGACCTACAACTTGTAAGTCTGAGCCTTTACTACTTCGCCACCACTGAGTCGGAGCCTTTACCACTCCGCCACCACACTACGATGGTAGTTATGCTGCCAAGAGCCAAAATGTAAAGAGAATCAGGACTGGTGACGCGGGAGCAAGCGACATACAGTTGCCCGAACAAGAGACAACTCGTCCTGAAGTTGACATCCGCTGCACTCAGTGTCTGCCTCTTCGACTTATTGATGGTCATCGCGATGCAAACATTCACGGGGAACTGTACGCGCTTGAACTGGAACGGGAAGTTATATGGTATAAATACTGCCTCGACTTCGCCATAAACCGTAAGAATTTTTGCTTCAATGATGTGTCTGTGCAGCGAGATGACTTTAAGACGGGTCTCATTACACCACTTTGGAGGAGATAGTTAATTCCAAAAATGCATAATCGGGACTCCGACTTTCAGCTTTATGGTATGCGCTTGAAGTCCACTTGCTGGCTAGGAGTTCAAAAATTCCACGGGATAATGTGTGGCGTCATCTTGCTCGACGACAGTGTTTATTGAGGTATAAATCACTGCATTTCCCTCAATTTCTGAGAGAATGTATTCGTTAATTGCTGAAGCTTAATCATATTTGGACGTCAAAATGGCCCGCTCACACACTCAAGAAATTCTGCCGGTGCGGCAAATGACTGTTGTCCCCGTACACACAGCAAATGAATTCTTCTAAGCTGGCTAACGCTCTATCGAGAGACTTTGGAAGCACCTCCTGTCCACCTCTCTCGCAGTGGGCTTTGACTTGCAGCGGACTTTGGCAGAGGCTATGATCCGGAGCAAAGAAGAGTGGCAGGCGGTCGCCTCCTTCTGCGAAGCAGTAATGCTAGCGGCTAAAAAAGGGGGTCGACTGCATCAGGCAAAAGCAAAGGCGCTCAAGCCGCAGCTACAGCCACCGTGTCTCCAATCCCGATTTACGGCCACAGTAGGCGCGGGCTTGTGACCGCCGAGCAATGGGTAGCTCTTTGTCCATCCATTCGATAGTCGTCGACGGCGCGCACTATTCCCTGCGCCTCCAGCAGTCGGCAGCAACTGTAGGAGCCCAACAGGATCGAAGCCAAGGTTTCAACGTAGCAAACGGGTAGCGTTTGCCCGAAATCGCCACTGAACAAACTGTGACACCACCCATCAAATGTTCGTTCCCGCGGATGTCCTGCAGGGTTCTGTTCTCGGCCTCAACTGCCTTCCTATTGGCCATAATACGCTCATCCCATATGATCAAAGAGCAATCCTTAAGCACGTGTCCCTTATCGCTGTTACGTGACACACCACAAACAGGCGTTTTGACGCTCTCTAAATCGATGGGAATTTGAAGATGGCATGTGCTGTCTTGCCACTCGGAAGCAGTGTGGCAGCAATTCCCAACGACGCGACAGCAATAGCAATATTGCCTTGCCTCCTGACCTCTGCAAGTATGCCATGTTTTTCCTGTTCCAACAGGAGCAACACAAGAAAAACATTTTGCCCTGGTTTTGCACAACGCTTTCAAGGACGGTGTTATAAATCTGTTTTTGCTCTGAAGAGAACTCTGTCTCAGCGTTATAGTTTCGATTTCCATAGTCTTGATGCGGTGACGATTGGGGAGCTAGTAATCCATATTAGATCAGTGGATTGCCGCCGATAGAAATATCCACATCTTGAAGTGAACTGAGACAGGTGTTCAGCACACGATCATCAGTTACATCGACTTCGTATCCAGTAGCACGCCTCAAAGCTCGCAGAAAATCTTCAGACAGATGATGGCGATATTTTAATGAACATAACTTTTTTGTAATACTTAACGCCGCATTTTTTTTAATAGTCTTGCTCAACTCTGATCAAGATTTTGAAGGTTTTTTGGAACTTGAATTTTTCAAAACGAACTATACCCTGCCCTATATATTGCCCTGTGCGATTTTGTATTAGTATATCCTGTCCACATTATGAGGTGTACAATAAAGCTTATAGTAAAAAATTAATAATATACGATACCATGTTTAGGAAGAATTTGATTTTTATGAAATAGATGGCGCTGTTTTAAAATTTTCTATATGCTACTACATTCAACTATGTTTCTCTGCCCAAGTTACTTAAATGTCGTAGTATTTATAGTGTAAAGCCAGATAATAGCATGGCTTACTCAAAAACAACATTTAAATATGCGTCGTTAGATTAAACACTGTCACAGAATGCGTAAGAAAAATAAGTATTCACAACTCCTCCCCCGTAAGTGATAGCGTGATAATATGTAGCCTATATGTTGGCCCATCCTTTATTCAAGCAAAATTTGAAGATAATCCATGCAGTATGTATACCTAAATATATATTATATCCAAGTAATTTTTGAGTTTAGCCTGGACATACATACAGACAAATAGACAAAAATTTTAAAAACTATATTTTTGGCTTCGATATCGATTTTAGATCACTTCTCAAGTATTCTTTTAAAAAAATATTTAATGTACAGTTTTGACTTTCCTACGATTTTATTATAATTACCTATATGTATAGATTATTCGTAAAACTAAAGAGTTTTTAGTGTACTTAACTAAAGAGTTAAGTCCCAAGAGGACACAAATTTCCGTACAACTGTTGTCGTTTAATTGTGTCTGTAATTACGGTAGTCGAAAGGTAAAAATAATATTATTTTGTTAATGTAATATTTTCGTTTGTACTAATTTGAGTCAGTAGATGTCGTTGTACGTATATAAATAACATTGAAAGATTAGGTTGCGTTGCAAAATAAATCCGTTAGACCATTGGAATAAGAATAAGACATTTCATATAAACATGGAGAACGCCGTTTCACCATTAAAGAGATAAACTATTTTTTTAAATTATGTATTAAATATTAACCCAAATTTTTTCGTAAAACGAACCAATAACAACCAAAGATATTTCCCTAAAAATAAATAAGTAACATTTGCTCTGTTTGGGCTTGTTTTTTTTTTCATTTTTTATTCCCAGTTGTGAGTAAATTTGACCGCGCAGTAAGAGACTATGAAATCTTGAACACGACCTATGTCGTGAGATTTTGAGGGTTTTTTGAAACTTAAATTTGTCAAAACGAATTATACGACTTTTATGAAGAAAATGCGCACTACCATCTATGAATTTTAAGTATAACTAACTGCTAACCTTGCCAACATGGTCAAAAAATTATTAATTTCCAAAAAGTGTCAAAATGTAACTTGATTTGATTTTTGTGTAATCTCATAGATGGCGCTTTTTAAAATATGTCTTTATACTACTAATATTCATTCAACTATGTTTATTTGCCTAAATTACGTAGTTTTGAAAAATGAATAATGGGAATTGTTATTATTTACCTAAATAAATTTACGTGCCAAGTTTCAAGTTAATTAACCCAAGCAATAAGATTCTCCCATACAAACTTTAACATCCCCTAAATCTTGCACTGGGGGTACTACTGAAAAAATAAATATAGCACCCTGGATAACTAATTTAGGGTAATGTTTATGCTAAGTTTTGAGTCGATTGGCCCACGGAAAAAAAAGTTATACCCTTGCATCCATTGCACCATTTAAATTCAATATTGCTTACCTCCCATATCTTACGGCGTGATAATATGTAGCCTAAAGCCTTCCTTGGTTTACAAGGAACATTTTTGCTGAATTTCAAATCAATCTATCCAGTAGTTTTGGCGCCAACCCGTACCATAGGCACAGAAAAACAGACAAACAGACAAAAATTCTAAAAAGTCACTTTTTGTCATCAGTTACGTTTTTCTAACAAAACCCACTAATTTTTTCCAGAAAATTCTCAATGTACAGTTTTTCTTTCGTTACTGTTTTATTATATGTATAGATTTGACTTCAAAAAAGGTGTTTTGTAAACGGCTTTATAAAAGTAAAATGTGTTATTTAACTGGCCTGTTGGTCTAGTGGTTAGTGACACTGATTGCTATACCGGAGGTCGTTGGTTCGATTCCCACCCAGGTCAAATGTTTGTGTGATGAGCACGATCGTTTGTTTTGTGTTTGGCTGTAATTTATCTATAAGGTGTATGTACTTACACACAGTTACTTACAGTTGTATAGTACCTACCCACAAAACAAGCTCTGCTTAGTTTGGGACTAGACGGCGTGGTGTGACAGTTGTGGAATATATTATTATATTATATTATATATTATTTAATTTACACGTCTAAATTATTATTATGACAAAGTGAAAAGATAAGGATTTTTGCTTGTAACGAATAAATTAAAAAAACTACACAACATACTAATAAAATGTCTAAAGTCACGTTGTAACTGTGGCACCAATTTTTTTACATACGTAGCTTTAGAGCTTAAATCTTAGGGCTTTGAGGCTAATTTGAAGGCACCTTAAAACCGCGGATCCTAACCTGGGGGTTATTAGTAGAACTAATCTAGCGTACACTAGTATCTAGTTGTGAGCTACTAGTTACTTGTACAGCAGTGGTGGCCGAGTGGTAACGGCCCCGACTTACGAGTTGTAAGTCATGGGTTCAAACCCAGCAAGGCGCATTACTTTGTGTAATTTGTAATTTCAGAGAGGAGACCTATGTCCCAGCAATGGGAACATTAAAAAGGCAAATGATGAGTTACTTGTACAGCTTACTTGAAGGCAGGGGGGGAATTAGTAAACTTAGCTAAATCACAGGAGTGACACGATTTGACAGTTTAAACAAAATTATATTATAAAGGTTAAGGTTATGAGAGAGTGTAAGTTTGTTACTTCTTCATGCTCAAACATCAAAACGGATTTCGATGAAATTTGGTGGTCGGGTTTTGTTTATGGTGGAAAAATCATCGAATGACGAATCACGTCCTTTGGCGGAGCGGGAGACAGTGTCAGACTTCTACTGACTAAACGACCCACCATTCCTTCCTGCCTTAGTACTAGGGCCCCAGTGTTCCGCTTTCGCATCAACCCTAGGCCCTTGGTGATCGGGTAGACCATTTCGTGCAACTGGAGATGACTTATCGAATGTATTTCTATTCTACTTACCTGACTACCTTAAGTTTCCTGTACGCTAACACAAATGTTTTTCTGAGTTTAACTTTTTTCTTCCAGCGAGACATCTACATCTGGGCTCTAGACCACAGGGTGCACCACAAGTACTCGGAGACGGTGGCAGATCCTCATGACGTCAGGCGAGGCTTCTGGTTCGCCCACGTCGGCTGGCTGGTCCTGACGCCCCACCCTGCCGTGGAGGATCGCCGTATTGCACTGCAGCCAACCTGTGCTGATCTCCTTGCTGACCCTGTTGTCAGACTACAGAAGAAGTAAGTTTTTTTTTTTTTTACACTAGACAATAATTTAATATCATCTTTTGAGTTATAAGACGGCTTTACGGCCTTTATTTATGTTATACTTTTTAAATTATAATATACAAGCTTTCTGCCAGCGGCTTTGCCCGCGTGAAAATAGGTTTTCGTACAAACTTTTGACACACGTTTCTTCCCTTTAGGTATTGAATTTTGGAAAATCTTTTCTTAGTGTTTGTTTACATCATAAAAGGAAGCCCTGTGCAAAATTCACTCTCCTAGTCCCAGTAGTTTCGGCTGTACGTTGATATGTCAGTCAGTCAGCTTTTATGTATATATATTAAATACTAGCGACCTGCCCCAGCTTCGTACGGGAGCAATGTTGATATTATGCATGTATAAACCTCCCTCTTGAATCACTCTATCTAATAAAAAAACCACATCGAAATCCGTTGCTCAGTTTTATAGATCTAAGCATACATAGTGACAGGGGAAGTGACTTTGTTTTATACTATAGTAGCTTTTGCCCACGGCTTCGCTCCCGGCAACAGATTATTCTACTCTACCCTACTCTACCCTACTCCCCTACTCTACCCTACTCTACTCTACCCTACTATACCATACTCTAAAAAAAAAAAGAGTATCCTATGTCATTTTCCTGGCTCTAAACTACCTCCCTGCCAATTTTCAGCTAAATCGGTTCAGCCGATCTCGAGTTATAAGTGTTGTAACAAACCCGACTTTCTGTTATATATACAAGATAATGATTATAAAGAAATAAAATATGCGTATCAAACACATTGTTCATTCAGTCATTGTCACAACGACACACAACTTTTTTTTTCAATCAATCACGGTTCCATATTAACAAGTTGACTTATATCTAGAATACAAATCACAACAATTGTAATTGTTTTTTTTTTCAAGTAATCGTACGGCTCGAACCAAGGAATCCGAAGAATGGCCTACTCGAGGCTTTCGACGGAACAATAAGGAACTTGGCTAGAGGGGGGGATAGATTAAATATAGCTTAGAAAGCATGAAAATCTAGTAGGTACCCAATATTCAATTAACTTGCAGTAATCGAATTTTATAAACGGTACACTGTAGAATTTTAGATGTAAACATAGATTCGTCACGTTGTGTTAAATAAAACTTTTTGACAAATATGAAATGGAACGGTGATATGAAATATACATTCCGCCTCGCTTTGTGATTGTGTTCGCCGAAAATCAATGCAAGCTTCGAGTGCTCTCACCACAAGAGTTTGCGTTTTCATTACAACTGGCTTTTAGGAAGCTTTGTGCTCAAATATGCAACTTATTTGAGCACAAAGCTTCCTAAAAGCCCTGATCGACGAGTGAGTAATAACCGCGGTCAAATGGCTCGTTGGTAAAGCCGGTGTATCATTACAATACGGCAGTATTTTGAGTTGACAATCCTGGCTCGTTGATCATCGTGTTTGCTTCATTTTTTTTTATAATGGTCGTCGTACAAAAATGGTGTATTCGCCGCTGCCGGTTGATCAGCACCAACGAGTCGAGAGTAAATCCGACGATTTTTTTTAGATCGTGACGTAGGCTCGTACATCGATCACCCTCTTTAGATATGAGACAAAGTTCTGTTTTTTTAATTACACAAAGTAATGCGCCTGACTATGTTTAAGCCCTTGATCTACAATTCGTAAGGGCCGTTACCGCTCAGCCACCGTTGCTCTGATAGTAATTGTTATTACCATAAATTGACGACTGAGACACAAAACTAACCTTGAACAACAATCTTCTGACGATAGTTCATATCAATCAAATAACCAATCAAGTTGTTTTGTCACTGCAGATGTTCATAAACCTTCCTAAATTGAGAAACCAAGGTCACAACAAAACCATAAAAAATCTTTGTAGGAATGATCTATAGTTAAAATAATTGATTTGCAATAGATACCGTTTACGTGTCATGAATGATAAAATTGTTTGCTTAGCTATATCGTATTAGTAAGTAGCTTGGCGGGATTGTTTGTTCTTATAGTCTATCCTAAGTGTACGGTGCACGTACATAAATTTTTAAATTGTTGAGTCCCTTAGTAGTGGTGTGTGGTGTATGAGTCCTGGGTGCGGTGTAGCCTTGTGTAAGGAGTAGTACAATTGAAAGTCACATATGAAAGTCACATATATGTTTATTTGGCTAGTTCACAAATAGGACACAACTACGATGTACGAAATCAGGTGCGCGGATTACAATACTCTGTTTGCACCACCACTGCGCGTAAGGGACTGGCGTTCGAACTCGCCACAGTCCCGCTTAGCGACTACACATTTTATCGCGTAAGCATTCTAAGTATGTGTGGCTTGAGCCCCCACAATATATAATTATTTATTGCAGTAAGTTAGCCAGAAGGCTCGCGTATTTGCACTTTGGACGCAACCTATATTTGGCAGTGCATTGACACTGACATATTGCATTGTTCTATGCATTTTATGTACGAGTATATTACGTTTTAGTGTTCAATTAGACGTGGTTTGAGTTGGACAAATTTTTCAACTTTAGATTCATCCCGTTGAGCATTCACTGATATTTTTTGCATTTAAGTTTAAATTTGATATTTACATCTGCATTGACATTACTTATGTTAGGGAAGCATCCTACATAGTGCACACTACACTAAGGTTGTCTGATAGAAATTTGCTGTTAGCAATAAGACCGACATTGTACCCGTAGATTTAAGAATCCTTAATGTTCCTGGTCCAGGTCCCAGTAGTTTTGGCTGTGCGTCGAAATGTCAGTCAATCAGTTTGTCCTTTTATAACATAATATTTTTTTACATTATCACAGTGTTGAGTCTTTTAACCCAAAAGTTGACTGGTAGAGAATACTTTGTTGCAATAAGCTCGTCGAAGTAACACTACTCTACATGAAGTTTAAATAATAAATATTTCATGGTTCTTAATTTTGTTTCCTGGTAAAAACGATACATAGTTTATTGCTTAGGCTTTAACATAAAGATGGAATAGAAAGTGCAGTGACTATTTATAACGTTTTAAGGCGATTCATACGGCACCACGTAACGTCGCGTGAGGGTTAGACGCTGCACGCACATTTTAATAGAGTTACTCAAAATAGAACTTTATTTACTACGCGAAAAGAAACACATTTCATTGTGAGAATCTTACTAATATTAAAAATGCGAAAGTTACGATGTTTGGATGTTTGTTACTCAATCACGCCAAAACGGCTGGACGGATCTGGATGAAATTTGGCACAGGGATAGGATACATTCCAGAACAGGACATAGGCTACTTTTTATCCCGGAAACCCCAACCCCAACCCCAATACCACGCGAAAATACGTTGCTCCATACAGTGCTGCGCCTCCTGACGCCTCGCGGCGTAGCGCGAAGCAGCGGTGCATCACTGGTCCGTGCGGTGTGATTTTACTATTCGCCTCGCAACGTTACGATACGTTTCGCGGTTCCGCACGGTGCAGCGTGAAATCACTGGCTTCTTCCTGTTTCATCGCGTCGCGTGTCAGTGTGAACTGACCCTGAGATGGATCTCATGTCGCATTAGCTTCTAATAAATCCGTTGATATCTAACACACGTACATCGCCCCACCGCGCGGTTGAGTGGACGAAATTTGCTTTACAACCACCACTCTCCGCAGCGTACCGCGGTGGATAACCGCCAATAACAGACTTCATGATATGAAAAATAAATGGAAACAGAATACTTTCTTGTATTTCAAATAGATCTTCGACTAAAATTTTCATTGACACTAGGTTTCTATTTATAAATGATGCGTACTGCATAGCACAGACATCGACCTAATTTTGCGGCATTCCGGATTTTTGGGCCGATGTTATTATAAATTTGAGAAACATAATAATTTTATATTTGCAGACAGTTTGTTTTAATTGTAACAGTAATAACCAAAAAATAAAAGCAAACGAGATAATATTTTCGCTTTATCTGTTCTACTACAATTCAAAGTTAATAAACTTATAAAAAATAAAACATAATATTAAATAAGTAGGTAGTGTCAATACTGTTAATATTTTTAATACCTACTATTATTATTATCTACTAGCTTATGCCAGTGAATACCTGCGCGAATGTAAAAAAATATCCCAAGGAAATTATATTAATAAAAATTGCTGTAGGTACCTAAATGGTAATCGACTTTGTACTGGACGTATGAAAAGGAGACCATGTTACAAATACGCGTGGTTAAAAAATAAAGTCTTAGATTTTATAACAAGACCTACCTACGTAAAAATACACCCCTTTTAGGTAGGTAGGTCTTGTTATAAAATGCAGACTTTATTTTTTAATCGGGTATTAATTAGTTCATTAGGCTCTAGACAGACGGACTGCATTTCAACTGCAATCCAACTGCAAATTTGCAGTTCGGATGCAGTTTGAATGCAGTTGACACGACTGCAATAGAACTGCAAGCCAACCGTGCAGTCCGATTGCAGTTCAATTGCAGTCGGCGTGCAGTCGTGTGAGCTGTCCGATTGCAGTCGGTGTACAGTTTACAGTATACATTATATATTAATATTAGTGTACATAGATTTTCGCACAGCTGTAACAATTCACACGGTCTCCTCTCCTTCCTCTGGAATATGATATAATAAAACAGAACATTTATACAATAACTTAAATCTATAGCTACAATGGGTATTATCGCTGACGGACATAGGGTTTTATGAGAACCTAGAATCTATTTTTAAAATTCTTTTTCTATTTTTTATTTATTTATTAAGGCACACCCATAACTTGTTTAAAAAATAATATTCAAAGCGTAGTCCCGTGTAAACGCGAGGCATACACAAAATGATTTTACAAATCATAAAGCAAAATTAATTGAATAAGTACGAACGTTCAAGATAAAATGTAACATTAATTTACATTAAAATTTACAGACATGATTGAGCTCACGCGTTCCGAAATTGAAACATGTTTATTAAATAAACATGGTTAATACTAGAAAGAGGCTGAAAATAAAACACAAATATAATAACAAGTAGTTTTTTGAGTATTAAATTAAGTAGAGTATTCAAAAATATTCGTACTGCGTCAAGTTTTGTTGACTCGGTATTGATATTAATACTGTAAATAATTTCGACGAAAAGCTTAATACGACACGAGGCAATGGTTTTATGTTTCGAACTTGTTTCGAATTAAATTTTAGGAAAATCGCCCAGAGCAGGTAAAATAATCTTTATTACCCATTAACCATATTAATGGAAGAGTATTTATTTTAATTTTATTCGTAGTCAAGCTTTAATCTATACATATAATAAATAGAGTGACTGTTAATTGTTTTGACTTACTATGTTATTCATCACGTAAATGTCACAAAATAATAATATGTATCTTTAATTAAAAACAAAAAATTGACGAAAACAGAAACAATTTTTTTTGAGTGCCTGATAAGCGAAATATGCATCTATCAAGCCTCCTCTTTTTTAAATTCCCACTTTTGGGACCTAGGCCTCCTCTCTAAGATAGCGAAAACAGATTATAAAATAATATTTTTTTATTATAATCTGTTTACATTAATAATTACCTATCCAGGTGATATCGTGCGCTTGTTACTTGTCCTAAGAGTTTCTTTAATATGTACTATCGAAAACACTTCCGCCTGACCACCACTAAGTTAATTTTCGCTTGCACGCGAAACAAAAACTTCAAAGGTTTCGTTTGGCACCGCGTCACCGAAAGATTCAAGCGATATTATTTTTTTGTCCATCGAGAGCTGTCAATATAGATCCAGGTTGTACCAAAATCTTAATTTTTTACTCTTTACTAAATAATATACCAGAAAACAGATACTAACGTAAAACAACTGTCTGAGACCAGATCAAAATCCTTCGTGAATATTTTCCAAAGTTAACTCATTATATTAAAGAGAACTTTAAAAGTTAAAAATTGACAAAAGAAAGTTAACATAGTGAATTTAAAACTTCTAAAAAGCAAACTTGAAGCAAGTTCTCTTTCAAGTAACATTATAAAAACTAAATAAAAATAAATACTTAAAAACTATGGAGAGAGTTAATAAAACAATTAAGTCACTGTACTGTCAGTATCGCTACATAGTAAAAAACAAAGTCGCTTCTCGCTATCTGTCTCTATGTTTGTCTTGATCTTTAAAACATCGCAATTGATTTTAATGTGGTTTTAATAGATAAAGTGATGCAAAATAATAATATATTCCACAACAATCACACAACGCCGTCTAGTCTCAAGCTAAGCACAGCTTGTGTTATGAGTACTAGACAACTGATAAACATACTTATATATTTCTAAATAAATACATATCATTACATAATATAAAACAAAGTTGCTTAGATCCTATGTATGCTTAAATCTTTAAAAGTACGCAACGGATTTTGATGCGGTTATTTTTAATAGATAGAGTAATTCAAGAGGAAGGTTTATAACTTTAATATATCACCTTTGCACCCGTGCGAAGCTGGGGCGGGTTACTAGTTATAGATAAATTACACTCAGACACAGAACAAATGATCGTGCTCATCACACAAACATTTGTTTTGGGTGGGAATCGAACCCACGACCTCCAGCATAGCAGTCAGGGTTACTAACTACTATGCTGACAGGCCAGTCAAGAGTCAGTCATTCAAGAGGAAGGTTTATATGATATATATGTTTAATATCACAATTACACCCGTGTGAAGCTGGGGTGGGTTGCTAGTTGCATATATGACATTAATTTTTTACTTTGTTTCAGGTTCTTCATTCCAATGTTCGCGTTACTGAATATCGGTCTTCCCATCTTCGTACCCTGGTACTTCTGGAATGAAACCCTGGTGAACAGCTTCATCATCAGCTTCGTGACGAGGTTCACCATCACGCTGAACATCGCTTTCTGTGTCAACAGCTTCGCTCACATGTGGGGCAACAAGCCTTATGACAAGTACGTTACGTTGCTATAATTATAATAATAATAAAATATTCTACAACTTTCACACAACGCCATCTAGTACCTAACTAAGTAGAACTTTTGCTATGAGTACCAAGGTAACTGATGATGCACATAGGTTTAAAGAATTTATTTTGTATGTTTCTTTCATTTTAATTTAAACATTTTCACATGTTTTTATGTCTTCGGGTAAATCGTTACATAATACATATTAATATATTTCTAAATACATACATACTATAGATAAATTACACCCGAACACAACAAATGATTGTGCTCATCACAAAAACATTTGACTTCGATGGGATTAGAACCCACGACATCACGACATACGGTGGCCAACTTACAGGCCACTGTATAATTGAAACTTGACTATCATGAGATAGCGTCTGTTATCTTCTAATATACCGTTTTATCGATTGTCAAAATATCCAGAGGGAATTTTAGGAAAACTTTTTATCATGACAGTACCGCTTTCTTAGAACACCTATTTTAATTAAAAGCTTCTGATTTTGAACAAAGCCGTCAATTAGACAATCTTTAAATAATTTGCCATATGTAGGTATATGTATACTACCGGGTTCCGTACTCAAAGGACAAAATGAAACCCTGTTATTGTCCGTCCTTTTTTTTTTTTTTTTTTTTTTTTATGGTAGGTAAAAATCATCCAATGACGAGTCCCACTCTTGGGCGGAGCGGAAAACAAGTGTCAGACTCTTACTGACTAAAAAACCTACCCCGTTCCTTCATCGCCATACATACCAGGGCCAGAGCCTTCCTTTTCAGACACAAACCCATGGCCCTGATTGGCTTCGACCCTTCTGCAGGGTCCCTACGGTTGCTGACAACTCCTTGAGGCGCGCAGGAACAGTGCGCGCCGTCGACGACTGGGCTTGGTCCGGACGATTACCAGACGACCGGACGGCGAGCTACCCAATGCTCACCGTCCGCAAGCCCGCGCCTACGGTGGCCGGAAGTCAGGATCGGAATCGCGGCGGCGTCTGGGGCGCAAACGCCGTTGCCTTATGCGGTCCGCCTCCTCCTTTGCTAGCATTACTGCTTCGCAGAAGGAGGCGACCGCTTGCCACTCCTCCTCACTCCGAACCATGGCTTCTACCAAGGCCCGGCGCGAGAGATCGCCGCCACCGATCGCTCCCACGAGGACACAGCGTTGCTCTGCCCAAGCGGGGCACACCTCAACCGTGTGCTCCACCGTGTCCTCCGGGCGGTCCACACAGTGGCGACACCCGGGCGTCTCTTCCGCACGAATGCGATGCAGGTACCTCCCGAACTTACCATGTCCGGTGAGGACCTGCGTCATGCGGAAAGTGAGAACGCCGTGAGTTCTTTCCAGCCACGCCTCAAGGAGGGGCATTACCGCCATAATTATGGCGTGCCAAGCACTGGGTTGCGATAGCCGCTGACGCCATTTCGCCATCACGAGATCCCGCCGGAGCTCTTTCCGCCACGCCTTGACATGCTCAGGCAGTGGACTTTCGCCCCGGCGTTGCACTTCCATGCGCAGATCGTGCATGCGTGCAAGGTATTGTCCGTCCTTCTGTCATCAGGCTGCATATCACCGTGACAGACAGTTTTTTTATGGTTCGTAAAAATCATCACCTAGGCGGACGCGGCCGGATACGGTGCACCAGGCACTAATTTTACTTCAAGATCTATTGTATTTCTAAAATTTTTGTTCATATTTTCCTAGTCTGATAATTTGATTATCTACTTAGTTTCTTTGATGGAATCTCAACAGTGCACAAAAATATCGTAGGGGGGACGTGCCCCGTGCCCCCTTAAATCCGCCCTTGATTGTAGTCATGATAACAAACAACTTTTACTATTAGGCCATACCTAAATGCGAAAAAAAATCTGCTGGTCAGTACGTACGTACGTTTGCATAACTGGTTAAAATGTGTTCAACTCGATGATTTCAGGTTTGGTCCCATAGTAAAAGTTGTTAACATTTGACTACAATCATTTGTAATATCTTGAATCTTTAGTTTATTTATAGCGATATTATAATGACGCTACATCATAATCCAATTTAATTTAATCACTTCAGACACAAATGTCTGTATTGTATCGTAATGATGTTATTTCCACCCATTTTGTTACGGTTTACTATCCATCCATAAATGCAGAATGTATAAAATTACCACTTTATGAGCGATATCGTAAATTGCTCTTGTATTCCGTATTTTGCAAACAGAAACGTATTATTATGATGGTTAAAAATATTATTGTGAGAACTCACAATAATATTTTTAACCATCATAATAATTAACACGTTTGTTTTTTGTTAATTTCTTTAAATTACGTGTTCAAGACGACTGTCTTGACGGTTTCCAATTCCCGGGTCAAGCCAAAACTGCTATTTAGTTTTTTTAGGTTTGCCCCTATATGGTATGAAAGTCAATGTAGGAACGGGGCAGGTTTTTAATCAGTAAAAGTCTGACTTGCTACCCCCAGGGGCGGTAGGTGTCATTTGTTGATTTTTACTCACCATAAGCAGTGGAATTCCCTGCCGGAGTCTGTGTTTCCTGATAACGACAACATAGGGGTCTTTAAGTCAAGAGTGAATAGGTTACTTCTAGGCAAGCGCGCTCCATCGTCAAATACACCATCGTTAACCATTAGCTGAGATTGTGGTCAAACGCGAGCCTATCTACTACCGCCTAGTTTGGGAGTCAGAGGCTTCATAAATTGTACCATTATGATACCAATAAAGAATTATTATTATTATCTAGAATAAAAAAAAAGAAAACGTAACGTGTAGCATAAATTCGACACGAACATCAATCAACCAACGTTGTAACAAGAAATATACTCGTACAAATAAAGTAGGCACACTATCCCTCCTACATCACTCCTCCAAGCGATCAATACTCAAGCGATAGAATACTTAGGTACGAACACTTAGCAAAATGAATATCGCCATAAAAACACCTGCTCATAGGAAATAATGGATTCCGTTTAGATACAAGGCTAGGCAAGGATACTAGACGTACTTGTTAGTGTAAATCCAATATGAAACAAATGAATGGTCATACCAATAATGGTGTAATGGTGCAGGAAAATAACAGACAAAATTAGGGAAATGGCAGGCACGCGGATGACGACCAAAGTGTAGCTCATAGCACCAGTGCAGTGCATAGCAGTGGAATCATTATAAGGCTGATATAATTATTCCACTGCTGCTCTCTCTCTAGGGGATGGAATGGGCTGTAATCAACCACGCGGGCCTTGTGGTGGATATCACGTCTCCGAATTTTTGGTTTTGGCGTGTCCTACATGCCAGTTTTCTCACGATGTTTTCTTTCACTGTTTTGAGAGCAGTGTGTGATGATATAAACTAAGAACTAAACAAAAATAAAATAAGACAAAAAGTAAGAAAAGGAACACGTAAGTCGGAGCCTTTTACCACTTAGCCAATCAGCTTTATGTTTAGCTCGCTCTCTGATAACGACCGAACACGAATCGACGACGCGTTGTTCTACGTGCACCTCAAAAAAATGTTAACAAAATCTGAAGGGGAGAGTAGGGCCGTGCCTGCTAGGGCTACGAGAATATTCGAAAAGGCTATCGCCGGCCTGTAACACAATAGACAGACGATATTTAATTTCTACAAACCCTTTTATCTTTGGACATATCGTCCACTAGATTTAACCTTGACTCAACCTCCCCTATTCAAATAGACGACTACAGCTCGTTTTTTTAATGGCATTTACTAATGATTTTTTATCGTTGTCGTTCCATAGTGACTGAGTCGAATAGAACACAGCATAATGCCTTCAAAAGACTTGTAATGTTGATAAAAAACCTCTTTTAAGCTGGTATCTCTCGCATGTACCTATAACATATCAAATTGAAATTTTTATTTTTTTATTTTATTTTAAAAGGTACAGTTACAGACTACAGACTAAGACAATCAGTACAATTCAGACAACATACATACAAATGTTGTGGTATGCTCGCAATATTAAGCAAGGTCTGAAGACCTTGTTTAATATTTTGCTTGGCGGTGTACTTTGCGTCCGCCTCATCGTTCCACTTAGCCACTAGGTCATGTGTAAGCCAAAGGAGCTTTCAGTTTAACCGGCGTTTGCTTTATCCACAACCAACAAGCAACAATATTTTACAAGTGCAAGCCACAGAGTAACTTACGCCACATCAAAGTCGCTTTGTCTTGGGCTTAGATAAAATATGTAGGCTATGCTGGTTTAAACTTTAGGTTTTCATGGTACAAAGTGTACATACATAAAAAATAAACATGTGATATTCTACTTAAAGTCTGGTGTTTTACAGGTGTTTAGGCCAAAAGAAAACAATTATAAACCACTAATTTTCAATTCAAAAATTTTATAGACGAACTGCCATTATCATTACATAGTTTAAAACAAAGTCGCTTCCCGTTGTCCCTATGTATGCTTAGATCTTTAAAAATACGCAACGGAATATAATGTGCTTTTTTAATAGACAAAGTGATTCAAGAGGAAGGTTTATAATGCATAATATATTCAATAACAGTACCCGAGCGAAGCTGGGGCGGGTTACTAGTTGGTTTATAGAATGGAAAGATTTCCCAATTTTTCTGAAGTGATAGACGTTTTGGTGTTTTATGTATTTTGAAAATTGTAATGACAACAAAACTTTGCAATCAATCACTGGAAAATTGTGTTCACCGAGTTCTAATTTATTAACGTTATTACAAAGTGTTTATTTTTTACCAAATTAGTGGATTTGTGGGCGAAATTTTCCGCATTAGGGCCGTAGCACACATCGAAACGAAAACGAAAAGGGATCGTCAACGCCTCGCCTTTCTCCTCGGCATCAAACAGTCGTCCACTTTACGAAACCACGTAACGTAAGCGGATCAGAAGCTCCGCCCCGTCGACTCCGCCACAGCTAGGCGACGCCGCGCTTACGGCTCGCCGACCGCTGGTTGACGGCTAGACGTTGTTAGTTTTTATTCGATTTTGGTTTAAAATAAAATGAAGAACAGTTTTTTTTATGAGTGTACATGAGCGAACGTTCGCAAAGGCTAACTTCACTGTCGCCTCTCTCGTGAATCGTGTACAGAGAGTCGTAAGCGAGGGTACAGAAAGCCGACCGCAAGTCGACCGCGGTTCGTGAGCTTGTCCGAGGCAATGCGATTATGTTACGATTCCGATTAGTGTGCGTTGCAATAAGGAGTTTAATACAAATAATACTGAACGGCTTAAGTTGATACGGTGACGATCCCTATCCGTTTCCGGTTTTATATGTGTGCTACGACCCTTAACCTTTCGAATACCGTAATTAGAGACATAATTGAAAGACAATAGGTATGCGTTCGCTCTGGGCTCAAGAGTTTAAGTTGAATTTAGGAAATAGGAACTTTATTGCTCTGGAAAAGTTCTTTGAATTGGCTTTGACCCTGCTGGGTCCCTTTGGTATGCTGACAACTTCTTGAAGTGCGTGATATACTCGTGGAGTTAAGCTAAGACGGGCAGCTATAGTGTCTCTTACAACATAACTCTTAAAATGCGATATATTGAAACTCATTAGACTAAAATTATAAAGAAGAAAAATGTATACTGTTATTTGTTACTTTTTTACACAAATTGCTGGAGAAAATCCAATAACATTTTGGCACACTGGTAGACCATGTCTTGGAACAGGACATAAGTTACCTACTTTTTATCCCGAGAGTAGTATGTTTTCCAGGGTTCTTTCTCTACTAAAACACGGACGAAACCACTGGCAGCTGCTAGTTCAATACTCAGCTTTAGTCATATATGTCCACAGGCATTACTGTTCCCAACATTCCGTAAGTAAATAGTCGGAATTTACTTTTAAATTCAGTCAATATTGAGCACATTATCGTAATGAACGTAATAGATGTCTATGTTAACCTTGATTTCAAATCTAATCAACCATTTTGTTCGTATCATGCTATTTTGTACCTAACTACATTATTTTTATATAACAGAATTGTTGAACAAAGCGCTAAGGGCCTTCCCGGTTCCTTGTTCACCTTAATTATGATAATATACAAAGCAACAGGTAGGGTTCTAGCGCTGAAACCCAATCTGTAACTTTTCATACAGAAAATAAAGAAAAATAAAAATAGTTACCCTGTTTTTTCCTAGTATTTTTTTTCATCTCCGTCTAATTCACTAGGAATTTTCCATTTGGTCAATCTTCAATTCAAGGCTCTCTGGTAGAAACCTTTTTGTCAACCAGACCGTCCATCCGATTTCTTATTCAATATAATATAACCGATTTCGCCTGAATTATTCCGACTAAAAAATAACTTAACGTGTTGCTGGCAGGACCTAATCGTAATCGTAATCGTAATTGAGTGTCCGTGAAAAAAAATATCTTTGTACAAGTTTTTATTTAACTTGCAGTGTATGTATGTATGATATCTTCTGCCAGCGGCTTCGCCCGAATGAAAGTTAGTTTAATCACTTAGGGGTGGAGTTTCGTAAAATCCTTTCTTTTCGGACTCTATAACTTTTATTAGGAAAAAAACCAACCTTTTAAGTTTGTAGTGTTATAATTTTTGAGTTTTCGTGATTAATCAATGAGTGATATTTTGCTTTTATGATTTCTGATGCAATGAACAGATCCTCGTATTTCAGTTCTATTACAAGATATCAAACCACCATAATTTTTCAAAAACCACGAATTCGCGTTTCATAACACGTGACTTCAAATTCAACTTTTACAATCGAATTCTGATTTCTATACCCCCGAATAATTAATTTGTATTTTTTTGGCAGGTTCATTAAGTCGGTGGAGAACAGCCTTGTAAGCTTGGCAGCTCTGGGCGAGGGTTGGCACAACTACCACCATGTCTTCCCCTGGGACTACAGGACCTCGGAGCTGGGGAAAATGAACGTGTCCACTGGCTTCATCGACCTGTTCGCCAAGATTGGATGGGCTTACGATTGTGAGTATTCTATGTGATTTCGACCATATAATTTAACTAGCTTTTGCCCGCGGCTTCGCCCGCGTGGTATTGGGGTTGGGGTTTCCGGGATAAAATGTAGCCTATGTCCTATTCCGGAATGTATCCTATGCCTGTTCCAAATTTCATCCAGATCCGTCCACCCATTTTGGCGTGATTGAGTAACAAACATCCAAACATCGTAATTTTCGCATTTATAATATTAGTAAGATTATCTTCCTTAGGTGGCCGTAAGATGGTGAATATTTTCCTTAGGCAAGTACCAACGTGAATTTTCAATTCATATTTACTGGTCTAACTTTATCTAGGACATTACTGACACCTCCGCAGTGGTGGCCGAGTGGTAAAAGCCCCGACTTACGAGTTGTAGGTCACGGGTCCAAACCCAGCCATGCGCAATACTTTGTGTAATTTATGTCATCACCACTGCTCTCAAAACGGTAAAGGAAAACATCGTGAGGAAACCGGCATGTCTTAGAACCAAAAATTCGAAGTCAGAAAAAAAAAGAAAAAATAAAGAAAAACATTTATTTAGACTCACACAGGACAAATAAAAATAAAAAACAACTACTTAATCTATATCTTACAGACATGTGACATCCACTCACAACACTCGTCTCACTCATGCTTCTGTGTTGTCATTTTTTTTTTCACTTCTGACAGACTCGCACTTGACAATTATCTTCCGTGATGGAAAGTGAAGTTGTTGTTCACAATAGAGCACGTGTACCTAGAAGTAACCTATTCACTCTCGACTTCAATCGCCCTTAACGATTCCTAACTGAGAACGTCTCGTTAACAAAGGTTAAAGGTGAGAGTCCTTTGATATCATTCATCAAATATACACTTCTCATCAAAAAAATCGAAACACTTCCGTTTTCATTGTTTCTGTCCGAATTTAACACAAAAAAGAATTCATACGATGAAAAAAAATACATATATTATAGCTGGCAGTTTGGCCATTACAGTTATAAGCGAAAATTCTAAATTCAAAATTAGAATTTCATTTGTTTATCTTATAAACGAAATGAATCACTGTTTTGAGACAAATGTGTGTTTAGGGTTGGAGTACATTTAGCGTTTAAAAACTAAAAATTGGCGCCTATCCTTAAACTTTTCGTTTTTTATTTCAATACTGTGACTTTGGGACGTCTGAAAAAAGGTTTTTTTTCTAAAACGTATGGATACTTCGCCCACAGAAGCCGCCCAAGTTGTGGCATTGCTGGATTCTGGCCTTAGTCAGCGTGTTGTGGCTGCAAGACTGCATCTAAGCCTGTCATCTGTTCATAGAGTCTATAAACGTTATCGGGAGACTGGTTTGTTCACGCGCCGTTCAGGATCTGGCAGGAATCGGGTCACTTCTGAGCGAGATGATCGATTTATTGTAACAACTTCTTTAAGAAATCGACGCCTTAACGCTTTTCAACTGCAGCAGCGGCTTCGTGTTGTACGAAGGGTGGCTGTAAGTGACTCTACAATTAGAAGAAGGTTGAAGGATCGTGGACTGGTACCGCATAAGCCAGCAAATGGGCCGAAATTAACTGCAGACCATCGAAGAGCGCGCCTTAACTTTGCACGTGAGCACCTAAATTGGTCATACCTACAGTGGAGCAAAGTTCTCTTTTCTGATGAGTGTAAAATTATGCTGTATGGTAACGACGGAAGGAACAAGGTCTACAGAAGAGACGGAGAACGCTATGCACAATGCTGCATTGAAGAAAAGGTCAGCTATGGTGGCGGTTCGTGGACGGTTTGGGGAGGAATCAGCGCCGACGGTAAGACAGAGCTTGCTTTCGTGTCTGGGCCACGTCTGCCTGCACTAAACTGTCATCGGTACGTCGAAGAGTGTCTCGAGCCTCATGTGATGCCCTATGCACATTTTATTGGCAACGGCTTCATATTCATGCACGACAATGCTAGGGCTCACACCGCGGGCGTCGTACGAGATTATCTTAACGAAGTCGATATCTCTATTATGGAATGGCCAGCAAGAAGCCCGGACATGAATCCCATTGAACATCTATGGGATGAATTAAAGAGACGAATTCGAGCAAGAGATCCTGCCCCAGAAACACTTAGCCAGCTGCAAGATGCAATCCAAGAGGAATGGGACAATATACCACAGCATGTGATCGTGACTCTCATCCGATCGATGAAGAACCGTATGGAAGCAGTAATTAGAGCTCGGGGAGGGAATACAAGTTATTAAATAAACGTTTTTTAGCTTTTTTTTTCATTTACGTGTGTTGTTTTATCCATTTCCTTTATACTCCATACGGAATAAAAATGACTCATTTAACAAAATACGAAACCTATGAAAAATTCATTTAAATTTAGAACATTAACATTAAGATTTGATAAGCTCATATTACTCACTATTAAACGACATTTAACATTTATTCCTAAATGTACACATTTTTCTGATAATCCTGACAAAACGTAAACTTGCAAGGTGTTTCGATTTTTTTGATGAGAAGTGTATTTCTATGTTTATTTATTTTATCTCCATTAGATTCTTCATACATAAAAAAATATATTCATATTTTTACGCACCAATAGTAATTCATAAATCTTGGGGTGCATATGGGGCCCCACCACGATCTTCGGGGCCCAAGTCAACCTCCCCTGCAAGTTGGGGCACCTGCCGAACAACAGACGAGGCTCTGGCGCTGGCTTTCCCTTTTAGGGTTGGGAGGTCAGACGGCAGCCGCTCCCGTAAAGGCCACAAATAGCCACTAATTATGGAAAGAACAGGAAAGAGTGTTGCCACGGATAGGGCGCCGCCGCAAAACGGCGCGCAGGAGATTCGCCCGACTCCTGTGGCAAGTGGGCAAGGGCTACCGTGTATGGGGCGAACACGGCCAAAGACGCGAGCCCCAACCCGGAAAATCCGCTTCGCCAGCCTCAACATTGGCACGCTGACCGGACGCGCGAGAGAGTTAGCCGATGTGCTTCTTAGGCGAAAGGTGGCCGTGGCATTCCTGCAGGAGACTCGGTGGAAAGGCCGCAGGTCCCGGCTCATCGGGAATGGCTACAAGCTGATCTACACGGGTGCAGCCGGTGGGGAGAACGGGGTGGCCGTTGTACTCTCCGAGGAGTTTCAAGACGCAGTCCTGGAGGTGAAACGCTATAGTGATCGGCTTATGGTCGTAAGTGTGCTTATTGACGGGGTTGTAACCCACTTGATAAGTGCCTACGCACCTCAGGTCGGTTGCAGCGACACTGAAAAGGCTGCGTTCTGGGATCAACTCGGTGGGGTGCTTCGTGGCATCCCGTTGTCGCAGGGAATCGTTTTGGGTGGTGATCTGAACGGTCATGTGGGTGACAGGTGCAAGGACTTTGAGCATGTTCACGGTGGCTTTGGATACGGTAGCCGTAACGCTGAAGGGGAGACTATCCTCCAAACGTGTGCGGCTGCCGGCCTTGCCATCGTGAACACGTATTTCAAAAAGAAATCCGAACACCTGATTACCTACAAGAGCGGGAGGTACGCTACCCAAATCGATTTCTTACTCACACGGAGGCACCATATCAGTAAGGTAGCCAACTGCAAGGTCATACCCGGCGAGAGTCTCACTGCACAACACCGTCTCCTTGTCATGGACTTGCGCGTCAAGCCTAAGGTCAAGTTTGTTGAGCGCCAACAACGCCGAATACGGTGGTGGCGACTGAATGAAGCCACGTCCCAGTCGTTCGCGTCGGCCATCGGCGATAAGTGCGATGGTACCGATGGCGAACCTGTGCAAAGCCACTGGGACAGGATTCAGGTTGCCATCACTGAGGCGGCAAAGTCGGTGCTCGGCTTGTCCAGGGGCGGCCGCAGGTGTGACAAGGAGACTTGGTGGTGGGATGACACAGTCCAGAGGGAGATCAGAGAGAAGAAAGCCCTCTTCAAAACGTGGCAAGCTTCCAAATCTCCCGAAGACCGCGACGCATACAGAACCGCAAAACGTGCCGCCAAGAGGGCCGTAGCCAGAGCCAGACGAGACCACTTACAGCCACTTTATGATAAGTTGGAATCGTCTGAGGGGCAAAAGCTCATTTATAAGTTGGCACGTTCCAGGGTCAAAGCGGCACTGGATATCTCTAAGTGCCGCTGTGTAAGAGACCCTGACGGCAATCTGTTATGCGAGGACCTCGCGGTGAAGGAGAGATGGCGCTCGTACTTCCACGAGCTGCTGAACAAGCAGCACAAAGAGGTGCTGTCTCCGGTTCTCCCTCCAAATCAGGGACTTGTGCCCCCGGTTACGCCTGAAGAAGTGCATGTGGCTCTTCGCCGCATGAAGAACCGGAAAGCTGTCGGTGCCGATGGAGTCCCCATTGAAGCCTGGAAGGCGATGGGTCCTCATGGTGTGGGCATCTTAACCCACCTATTTAACCGCATGCTCCTCACCGGAAAGATCCCTAGTCAATGGAGACTGAGTATTATCACTCCAGTCTTCAAAGGCAAGGGATCGGTGCAGGAGTGTGGCGACTACCGGGGGATTAAGGTTATGTCCCACACCATGAAGCTCTTCGAGCGGGTGATTGACTCTCGGATCCGACAGGAGTGCACCGTCTCGGGATGTCAATATGGGTTTCGACCAGGCCATGGCGCCATGGATCCCATCTTTGCCCTAAGGGTTACCATGGAGGGATACAGATCGAAGAATACGCCTCTGCACCTCTTGTTCCTAGACATGCAGAAGGCCTTCGACTGTGTCCCCCGTGATGTGATCTGGTGGGCGCTGAGATCCAAAGGAGTGCCCGAGACCTATGTTGACATCATCCGAGACATGTACCGAGACTCCGGTTCTGTGGTTCGGACCGCTGTTGGCGATACGAAACCCTTCCCCATCACCGTCGGAGTTCACCAGGGCTCTGTCCTTAGTCCGTTTCTGTTCAGCGTGGTGCTGGACGTGCTGTCCTCCACCATCAGGGACTTACATGAGCAGCCGCCATGGCTGCTCATGTATGCAGACGACATCGCGCTGGCGGACTCGGACAGTGGGCGCTTGGTTCGACGTGTGGCAGCGTGGAAGGAATCGCTGGAAAACGGCGGTCTGAAAATTAATGCGGCGAAGACCGAGTACTTGGCCTGTAACACAATTAACGCTGCTCCTGTTCGCATTGGCGAAGACACAGTTGAGCGCACGGAACAGGTCAGGTACTTGGGATCGGTGCTCCACGAGTCCGGGGACGTCGATTGCGACGTCGAGTCACGTATCTCGGCGGCCTGGGCGAAATGGCGTGAGGTGGCGGGGGTTATCTGTGACCCCAAAATGCCGGTTAGGCTCAAAGGACAGGTCTATAAGACCATCATTAGGCCTGTCCTTTTGTATGGCAGTGAAGCGTGGCCTGTACTTGAGCGACATAAGCAAAGCCTGCGTGTCACGGAAATGAATATGCTGCGCTGGATGTCTGGAGTTTCGCGGAAAGACCGCATTAAGAACTCCCGCATCCGGGGCAGCCTTCAGGTCCGTGACATAGCAGATAAACTGCAGGAGGGTCGCTTACGCTGGTATGGCCACGTTTTACGAAAACCGGCAGACTACGTGGGTAACAGATGCCTCGCCATGCCGCCTCCGCCGGGACCCGGAAAACGAGGTAGGCCTAAGAGGCGTTGGATCGACGTCGTAAGGGACGATATGCGTGCTAATGGGCTTAAGGCAGAGGACGCAAAAGACCAAGCGAAGTGGAGACGACTAGTCAGGAAAGCGGACCCCGGGCACCGAGGTGAAAGCCAAGGTAGCAACCGGGACTTACGCTAGGCTGATGATGAGTAATTCATAAATCCTATTCATTATTTCTGGGTAGTTGTGTTCTTGTACACAATCGGCTTATGGTAAAGGAAAACGTGTTAAAGATTAAGAGCTCCCGCATACTGAACCACTATTGGCGGCCACATTAAATGACTAGTTTTCGCAACAAGTCGCGGACGCGTTTCTCCATACATTTGGTTTACATCGGCGCACACCGAGCGTTCGAGTCCTAGCCACAAGAAAATGGATGATGAAAAGCGTCCGCAACTTGTGACGGCTATTAGTCGTTCTTATGTGGTTGCCACTAGTAGCTTAATGCGCGGGGGCTCTTAAGCTTGGCCTGAATTGTACTGTCGACATTAATAGTCACTTTGCCTCGTGGTATCATTATAATCTTCTTATCTTTTTTAATTTATATAAAGTAGTGCTTGATTGCAATGCCACTGAAATTGTTTAACAAAAAAATATTTTCACTGATAATACTATAATTTTAAAGCCATGATTATGGCGTGCCCAGCAATGAGTTACAACAGTCGCTGTCGCCATATCGCAATGAGATTTCTTTCGTCTACGTGCTAGATGCAATAATAGATGCGTATTATTATTGGCTTCCTCAATCTTCTCAAGAAAGTAAATTCTTTTAATGTACTTCAATGACGACAACGAGTAATCTCGACATTGAAGACGGGCAATCAGAATCTAATCTTTGAACCAGCGTCTATGCCTTGACAAACTTTGCAGACCAAAATCGAAGCAACGCCAGAACATCAAAATGAATGTTCTTTTAAAAAAGTTTTTTTTTCTAAAAATACACTCACAACATACAATAATAAAACTACACTCTAGAGTGTGGTTTTATTTCGTAAGTGCGATAACATAGAAAAAAGAACAAAAAAACAACGAGTTCTCAATAAAATTTCAATTAGACCTTATACATTCTAACCTTGAAGACACCTGAATGAAAATTTGGCGGAATAGCGCCGTAGGCAAATTAATAATATAACATATAATAATGATATAGAATAACGCTTAGTCTGAACCGTAGAGGTTTCAACAATGTAAGCCGCCTTGTTTTATGAAAATAGATATGATTTCAAAGAACCCAAAGAATTAATTCTAAAACGTTTCACCTTTCGACAAGTAAGCTCTTAGTTACAGAAACTAAATTCATAGCAATACGAAAGGGTAACCAATATTCGTTGAGATGAATTTCAAATGAATTTAATTTATAGAACGTCTCAAATTTCTTGAAATAAACATATTCTAAGGAACTCTAGGTGATCCTTAAATTAAATTGCAAAATTAGATACTTAAATTATTTGAAACTGGTTTTATAATTATATAAGTATATTTTGGTGAAAAATGCTGATATTATAATTCTACCTCGATTTGATTTGAATTGAGATTGAAGCCATTAATATTACGGCACGATGATCGCTTAGAATCATTTGTATCAAAAACCCACTAAGATTGTAAAGTAAAAGTTTGATTCCTACACGTGGGAATTACAACTTTTTTTTACGAAATTTTGTACACGGCTAGACCAGAATAGCACATAGAATATTTTTAACATCGAGAGTATATTCCCTTGGGATCATTTTCTACTATTATGCGGTCGAATCCACTGGTACTATCTGGTAATATTATGAACTTCAAAGTAATTCTATAGATCTATCTGTCTGTTAGTCACCTCTTCGTATCTTCAGAGCTGAAGGGATTCAAATGAAAATCGACAAATAGATAAACTGTTTGCTGAATTAGTACGCTGGTTTTTTTTTTTAAACCTAAATATTTTTTTTATGGATGAGTTACTCACTGGATGAGTTATGATAATAACAATATGTATAATTATATAAGTACAAATTAGTTTCATTAGGAGCAGTGGTGGCCGATTGGTAACGGCCCCGACTTACGAGTCGTAGGTCGCGGGTTTAAACCCAGCCAGGCGCATTACTTTGTGTAATTTATTTCATCACCACTGCTCTCAAAACGGTGAAGGAAACCGGCATGTCCTAGAACCAAAAATCGAAGACATGTGACATCCACCAATCCGCACTGGGCCCGCGTTGTGGATTATGGCACATTCCTTCTCCTAGAGAGAGGAGGCCTGTGTCCCTGCAGTGGGAAGATTAAAAGGCTGATAATAATAATATAATGATAATAAATTAGTTTCCTTGTGAACTTTACAGAATATCACTACGGTTTGACCTGACCGGTTTAAGACTCGACCCCCAAACATGACGTCCGTTTTCTCTTAGATAAGCGAGAAGTAACATTCTATTTACTGAGCACTTAATTTAGGGTAATGGAGAATCAATGAACGTGACGTGTGCCTTTTTTGCTACCTACACTTCGCCCATTTTGTGCCCAAAACATATCTGTAAAGAATGTATTCAAAATCATCCTAACGTTAAATATTTTTCACAAAATCACCCACGCAATGTTTACTTCAGTAAGTTCTGATCTCAAAGGACATATGAAGTTAGTCACATTTTTTCAGGTATAAAAACATATTTTTGTAGTTATTTTTTTAAGATTCTACACATCAAAAATTCACTTTATTGGCACTATTTCGAGAAGCTTTCATAAAAAATATTTGTTTTTACTTAAGTTTCAAATCGCATAGCCTTTTTAGATGTAAAATCATTTTATAATTTTCTTTAGTTTTATTTTAGTTAAAAAATCAGATGTTTTACAAACTTACTACTTTGCCAATAAGGTCGGACAAAAAAAATACATTGGAATGCCACCTGTTACAATCAATATATATCTACTTATTCTGGAAAAGTTAATGGAATTGAATTGCTAGTCAGCATAAAGATATTTTTTCTGACGTTTATACCAAAAATAACCCGTTACCTATTCGTGTGTTAGCCCAAAACAATTCTCCGTAGTCGTCGCGTAGCATATTCGTAGCCAGTAGCCATCTCGTAGCACTATCGTAGCCAGTAGTCATCTCGTAGCACTATCGTAGCCTGTAGCCATTTCGTAGCAGATTCACAATCCGTAAGCACGAAACCCGGGTGGTTGCTAAATCGTCGATCCAATGATTACAAGCTGTTTATTGCGTGGAAAAAAAAACACAGAAGTTATATTTTCTTAATAATGGTACTGCACTTCAATAAAATATTCAGTAAACCAAATTATAATTCGAACATAAATCGAAATTTAACATAATTTTTGTAATCACTTTTTTTATTTGATATAAACGAGTACTTGACTGCCATCCCACCTGATAGTAAGCAGTAATGCAATCGTTGATGGTGAGGCACACTAGTTTATTAAGAGCGTAATCACTCTAGCTTTGAGGACACCTACATTATGGGATGGGAAGACCGCAGCCGACAAATTGATGCAGTCCTTTGATGAACGCGGTATAAAGGACGAGGCAAATTGCTTAGTCCGAACAAAGAGGTTTCAACAACATAAGGGTATACGACGTACTCACCGTATGTCGTCTTGTCTGATGATAAAAATGAGATGGTTGAATGGTATTATAGCACTTACCCTCAGTCAAATTTATTAATTATTTTATTTGTTAATTACGTTTTCATGCGGATTTACTCCTCTACTCTATTCTAAGCTATATTTTCAATTTCGTCTGGGTAATATTACAGCTAATATAAAGAGTTAAATTAAATTCTCTACCAAGCTCTTGGTCGTTGTTAATTGATGCCTGGATTATTATTAGTCAGTAAAAGTCTGACATTGTTCCGTTTTACCCTAAATTGGAAGATTGTTGAACAATTTCCCACAAAAAAAAAACAACGCTTATTTCAATTATTGTTTTTTCTTGTCTTCAATCAACTCATTGTTATACATTGTTATATAATATATAGAATAGTACATTGTTATACGAGGTATGAAAGTTAGTTATTTAGTCCCGAGAAATTTCTTGGCGACCAAGCGACAGCGAGGTCGCTAATAGTTCGAGGGACTAAATAACTCTTTAACCCGAGGTAAACACTGTGCTTTTCATTACGAATACGAGGAAAATAAAAATAATAATAAAAACCTGAGTCGTTGTCAAATGTCTTCGTATGTTTTTAGGTAGGTATATTTCTTTTGATTTCGGCGGTAAGCGGTTTTCTCCTCAAAGAATCTTGCGTTAAATTTATAACTGAAGCTGATGAACTTATCGTGTTAATACAAATTTCTTATAACAGAGATTTAGCATAATGTAAACAAAACTCTACATCTCGAAAAAAAAATCAAAAAAGACCAAATCGGCCACAGATTATAGAGACTTTACCCGCCATATTTTTTTTAGTCGTCGTCTGTCTATTCAGTCAATATTTTTATTTATTTTTATCATTGTAAAAATGGGTCAGGTCAACATATTTCTCAAATATAATATTAGTTTTAATGAAATAGTAGAAAGTAAATTAAAATAAAGTCATTAAAAAAAGTATTTAAATTAATTCTATCTCTATGTCATTTTAATTGTACTGGCAGTATAAAAATTCGGGTCACGGTTCAATGAAAATGTCAAAACAGAATAAATAGTTTTTTTTTTTTAATATTTGCTATCTAAATATTAAAAAAACAACTGTCAGTTGTAAAGTAAAACTCCCTAGGGAGTAAAAGTACTTCTTCCAATCCTGTCCGCAGGCAACTTTACACCTACTTTCAGAGTATGAGTAATGAAAAATTCTTGTACATATAGGTGCTTTCTGGTCTATTTTACTATATAAAGAAAAATCTTATTTAAAAATGGAATTTTACTATGTTCACACTTCTACCATGTTCTATGTGTCCTAAAGCCTGTTTCATCAAATATTAAAAAGCAATAACAATATTTCTTGTTTCAGTGAAAGCCGCCACATACGACATGATTGCAAAGAGAGCAAAGCGAAGTGGCGACGGAACCTTCGGCGAGTCGGAGGAGCCTTACCCTACGTCAGAACATTGTCATTCCGAGTGAACCCTAACTTTACATCCTGCCGAAAATGACGAACATTGTAAAATTATTGTTATAAAAATGTTATTATTTTGAACGTGCAATGCAGACAATCTACTTTTTATTTTTTTGATCTTTTGTAATTTTAAATTCTCAATTTAAAATTCTTAGGCTGTGTACGAAGTTACATTCTACTAGGGACAACGATACGGCACAATTGGTATAGTGCGTTTAGCTGGTTCAATTTCTACACAAAACAATGAACATTTTATGGTTTACAGAATAACTATTTCTCACTATACAGATGTAGTTTATAATGTTGAGCGACGTTCTTTAACCCATTATTTACGGATATATCCATATATGTTATCGGCAAAACAAAATGAGCAAGTTCAGTACATTTTAACCAATTATGCAAACGTAGTGTACTGACCAGCAGATATTTTACGGAACTTTTATTGAACTTCCTGACTACAGTCACACGTTTTATGTATCGGTCGCTACCTACTAGTCACCCTATATACCCGTAATCGATGTCCTTTATAGAAAGTAACAGAATATATGTACCTACTACATATTATATTTTAACATTTTACGTTTTCTTTCATGTATGACACGGTATCGCCAAATTCTAAAAACATTTTGTCAGACAAGGTGGTATAATGAAAATATATTTACTCGTAAACTAAGCAAGTCTTTGTACTTTGATTATTAGCAGCTGTCCTTTGACCTTTGGTCTTTTATTTTCTTAAGAAATGATTTAAAGTTAAATTGTCTGAATTCAAAATTTGTTAAAATTAGTTTGTTTGTATCGTTAATACTTAGTTCAAACACGAACAATCAATACCCGTTTAATTGAAAATTCAGTTAACGTGGCTGGTTAAATATTTCGATAAGTTGTCGTGGAAAAATTACCTTTAAAATCTTATTAAATTTAAGAAACATAATTGTATGTAACTATGAAAAGTTTTAATGTTGAAATTTGTTTTAAAATAAATAAAATAAAATTACAGTACTTATACTTCTAAGGGCCAAATTCACCACTTAAACTAATCGCGATTATTTAAAATAAATCACAAACTACTGTATTTTGTTTTAAACACAAAACTAAACTATAATATTGATTAGATACTTTAGCTTTAAATAAGCACTCTTCGTTTGATTAGTGAATTTGGCCCTAAGTAATAATATGTTTTGTTATCATTGTGGCATAATAAATATATGTATGTATGTTGTTATACCCAAGCTATTGTTTTGTTGAAATAACTAAACGTCAGATTTTATTGGCGTTAAAACTTTTGTTAATTTAGTTGAACAAACATTGTTTCTTTGTTGATGATGTATCATAAGTAACCAGTGTAAGTACCTACGTATATATTCAAATGTATATTTATTATTATAAGCATTAATAAGTAAATGTCCATTTATTAAAAGTTACCAAGATATACAGGATCAGATTTATATAATAATGATAATTTTTTATTCAAGACAACACGGGCCCCGGGTCCGGGTCGGGTCCGGGGTTATATATTTTGCTTCAATAAGCAACACTCCTCGTCCAACAGTTTTAATTTCATGCAACTGCTACTCTGGAGTCTATGGAGTCAAGAACCTTTGGATTCTTGTTACTTAAAAATAAGAGATTTTTTTTATATAGAAATTTTGATCCCTAAGTTTTTTATAAAAATTTGCTTCGAAATTTAAATAGACCCTATATGTTATCAACTACGTAGTATAAACTTTTATATATTAGGTACTTATTTGATCAAACAATATGAGCTTACAATTACGATGAATGTACCTGTAACGTTAATGTACAATTTTCTCAAAATCGCTATAGTTGGCAGTAATTTGACGAATCTATACATCGTATTCATTTGTCCAATCAATTGTGATTAAAAGAGGCATTTTGTAAAATAAGTACAACTATTTTCTTACCGTATTTTTGTAAGTTACGTGAATCAGGGTGAAAAGAATATTTTTGTAATATCAAATCATCATAATAAAACATGGAGGAGGTTCCTCCTTCTATCGCAGACGGGTTAAAACAATATAAAAACCCATAACCTTTAATATATTTTTATGTAAATAACAATTCTTGGTTTAGTGCCCTTTTTTTATTTGTACAAATTTTGATGAGATTTAACAGACAGGCAACTTTATATAACGAAATACCTTCTATCACTTTTGTACATAGAGTTTCTAGTTCGTATTATGAAGTTTTAATGCCAGCACGTTTGTTGCGAAAAAGGATAAATGCTGTCAGTTATGTATAGCTGCGTCTTTTTTACGCTTTATAATACATTAGTGGCATTAAAGCGTCATAGTAAAGCACCTTCCCTTAACTTCCATTCGCCTAATGTTGAGGCACTTTAAACCCTAATTAAAATTATAATAATTAGTTATTAATTTGCAAAAGTACATTGTTTTTTTTTTACATATATATAAAATGTGGTGATAATTAATAGAGTTTAAAGTATATTTTATGTGATATAGTAATTCCATACTTATATTTATCTACCTATAAAATATACCATTGAGAATATGAAGTGGTTTTTTTTGTAGTCTCATTTACCATCCCATCATGTCGCATGCTTTATGAGACATATTTTTAGATTAAATCGGAGAAAAAATAATTATACTACAGAGGAGAGAGTCCAATAAATTGATATAGTTCATTTATTAAAAAGCCTAGATATTGTATACTACTACGTAGGGACTCTGCAAAAAGGTCGAAGCCTATTAATGGGTCTCTTTCTGAAAGGCAGGCTTGGACCTAGTGCGAAAGGCAAAGAAGGAAAAGGGTGGGGTGTTTAGTCAGTAAGAGTCTGACACTTTCCCGGTCCACCTAAGAACAGAATTCATCATTGCATCATTTTTGCCTACCATAAAATACCTATATACTCAGCATCAACCTAGCGTAAGTCCCGGTTGCTACCTTGGCTTTCACCTCGGTGCCCGGGGTCCGCTTTCCTGCATAGACGCCTCCACTTCGCTCGGTCTTTTGCGTCCTCTGCCCATTAGCACGCATATCGTCCCTTACGACATCGATCCAACGCCTCTTGGGCCTACCTCGTTTTCCGGGTCCCGGTGGAGGCGGCATGGCGAGGCATCTGTTACCCACGTAGTCTGCCGGTTTTCGTAAAACTTGACCATACCAGCGTAAGCGCCCCTCCTGTAGTTTATCCGCTATGTCACGGACCTGAAGGCTGCCCCGGTTGCGGGAGTTTTTAATGCGGTCTTTACGCGAAACTCCAGACATCCAGCGCAGCATATTCATTTCCGTGACACGCAGGCTTTGCTTATGCCGCTCAAGTACAGGCCACGCTTCACTGCCATACAAAAGGACAGGCCTAATACCTATATACAAACCAGGACCAATTCTTATAACATTACTGCCTCTGTCAGTAGCTTCGCCCGCAGGAAAGTCTTTTTACCCCCTCTGGGGTAAAGTTTCGTTAAATCCTTTCTTACCGGACGACATCGCCTTATAAGGAAACTACCTGCCAAATTTCAAGTTTGTAGACATTATAGTTTCTGAGATTTCGTGATTAATCAGTAAGTGATATTTCGTTTTATGTAGGATGGATTGTGTGAGGACTGATATGAAAGAAAAGGGAGTTAGTGATAGTGTGACGGGTGACAGGACAGAGTGGAAGAAAAAAACATGTTGCGCCGACCCCAAGTAACATGGGATAAGGGTAGGATGATGATGATGATGATGTAGGTATATATAAATTGATTATATTACCAGTTTGTTGTTTCATTTCGCCTTTAATATTCAATATTATTCCATTGAATGTCGAAATCAATCGGATTCCATTCAGTGACCAACATACAAATGAAGTGCTACATAATGGCATCGGATATCTACCTATTTATAGAAAGCTGTAGGCTGTTGTGGAACATAATATTGCGTTGGTTGGGTAAGTGTTGGGAGTAATAAATAAAAGGACTTCAACTTGTAGCGAGCGTGTATTGTGAACTAAACGTTACAATAATGTAGGCTGGTTTTTTTTTTTATGGTGGCCAAAAATCATGCAATGACGAATCCCGCTTTTGGGCGGAGCGGGAAACAGTGTCAGACGCTTACTGACTAAACACCCCACCCCGTTCCTTCTCTACCCTTCACACTGGGGCCAAGCCTTCCTTTCAGAAAGAGACCCTGGGTCCCAGTAAGCATCGACCCTTTTGCAGAATCACTACGACAATGATGTAGGTGTATTTATATGTGATCCTACTTACTAATTTTTGTTATGTGGGAAAACCAATATACCTATTACAGTTGGCACCACTAACAAATTAATATTTAATAGGTTAATAAAGTATGTAGATTAAGGATGTCTAGCTAAAGATACAATTAAAAACAGAACATTCCCTAGCTAAGTTAGGATCGTTTCGTTAACGTCGAGCACTTTTAGTTGGTAACGCCCCCAATTCCTTTGTTCTGACAGCATTTAACACTCAGTCACGTGGTCAACCAAGGAATTGATGGCGTGGCCTATTCTAAGCGTTCGACGCCAACGAAACGATAGTAACTTAACTAGGGCACATCTATTAACGTTTCAAAGCTTCTTTGGCGTAGACTGGCGTAGACATTTATAGATCACACTGTATCTACGTCCCGTTATTATAATTTCGATTTCGATGTTAAAAAGATTCAGAGAATTATTTGCTTTTAGAGTTTTAAGTTATTTAAAAAATATAACACGGTTTTGGTGTTGCTAAGAACACTATAACTAAGTTATGAAATAACTTGTATTAAAGGCAGCGGTACAAGCCCATAAATAAGAGTAAAATCATATTAATACATTGCAGGTAGAACAAACGTTTGTTAAACTTGGGTTAACATACCTAACCTTTGATTTCAAATTAACTAGAATAGAGATTACAATTCGATTTATTATAAATCATATTTGTGATTACAATTCGATTTATTATAAATCATATTTGTGATTACTCATTATTTATGTTTATTATTTGTGTGATCTGATAGATGATAGTGTGTGATATGTAGTGAAACACACTACATACGTTTTGATAAAAAAGGGGTTATATTCGAAAAAAGAGGGTAGTTAAAAGAAAGTTGTTTTAAGGACGATGCTGAGACAGAGTAAAATTTCAATTTCGTTTTGGTAAACGAATACTTACATTTATGTAGTGGTCACAAACTATATCTTTACGTCTTTTGCTAATTATTAAGAAGTATCATTATGTTGTAGTAGAAATTAAGACTGGCCTATTGGTCTAGTGGCTAGTAGCCCTGACTATTAAGCTGTGTTGAGTTCGATACCCGTTAAAGACAAATGTTTGTGACGAGCACGATCATTTTTTCTGTGTCTGAGTTTAATTTATCTATAATATACGCATTTAGAAATATACATATAAGTATGTTTATTAGTTGTCTAATGCTCAATCATACTCGTAGCACTAGTTCTGTTTAGTTTGAGACTAGATGTCGTGTAAAAAAAAGAAGGAAACAAATTGGACTAAGAATACACTTACACAATTCCTCCATTAGGAATAGGATTGGACGAAAAGTATTCTCCTTCAACACGGCTCTTTGAGCTCTCTCTAATTATAACTTTAAAGTCTTGGGCCCACCTCCCCAGATCGAAATATAATATAACAAGATTACAAGAGTGACTAGCAAAGAGAGAGATACACCCTGTAAGCAATCTGAGCTACTGCCACATAACGAAGAATTTCAACATCATTAGTCGGCTTATTTCGTGGAAGCCAAATTGGTTCGGAGATAAAAGTAATTTTTCCTCAAGATAGCTAATAAGCCTCTTATTTATAATGCGTTAAATTTTAGACGTTGAAGGTAGAGCGGGAATAAATCGATAATTGTTGATACGGTTTCCATTCCTTGTCTTGTGTTTGGAATATATTATGTTTTTTTTCAAACAGATGGGTAATACACCGGTATTGAGGCATAGGTTAAATAATAGTAAGTAAAACTCCGCTACCGCGACATACTGTCTCGGAATAGTGGACAGAATTCCGGCAGGATCTCATGGTGAAATGGCGACAACGATATTGCAACCCAGTGCTAGGCACGTCATAATTATAGCCCCCTCTTTGAGTAGTGGCTGGCGTCCCTCACCTTTCGACGGTAGTAATCTCTCACGCCGGGTCGAGTAGCAGGCGGTTGCCTTCTTCTGCGGAAAAGTAATATTAGCAAAAGGAGGAGGCCACATCCGAGAAGCAACGGTCTTCACGTCCCAGCCGCCGCGGAATCGCAATACCAACCTCTGACCACCGTAGGCGTGGGCGAGCGGACGGCAAGCAATAAGTAGCCCGTCTTCCGACTGACCAATAACCGTCCGTATCGGATTAATGTCGTCAACGGTGCGTACCGTTCCACGCGCGCCCCAAGGAGTTGTCAGCAATCCGTACGGGCTCAGTTAAATAGAGGCCTACAAGGCCATGGGGCAATGTAAAAACGTTACACTCAGAGCCTTCGAACGAAAGCAAAGAAGGAATAAAAATAGGTTTTCTACTATGCAAAAGTCTGACATTAACTCCTGCCTTACAAAAGGGCGCGGAAAAATCTTTGGATGGCTCTCCTATAAAATAAAAATTCACGGATTTTTTAATGGTTGGAAAAATCATGATGAAAAGCTAGTAGGATAATAAATGGATTGAATTAAACACATTACAAATTAATTTTCAAATTATAAAGTACTAGCTTTTGTCAGCGGCTTCACCCGCGTACATAAAATATAGCCTATGTCACTCAGGACTAAAGCAGCTTTCAATTGTTGCTATTTTTTTTCCAATCGGACCAGTAGTTCCAGAGATTACCTCCTACAAACAAAAAAACAAACTTTACCTCTTTATTATATTAGTGTAGATATAGATTGAAACATTTATAAAAAATATTGAATTACATTATAATATATTGATAAAGTAAAAAAAAAGAATAATTAATTATCAACGTCTAAGCAGGAACACAGCATTAATTTTCCAATTTAAATACACTGTCTTCACTGTGGGATTTGTTCCACGTGGGATCCTGGAGAATTGCTGGCATTTTCATGGTATTTAATAGGTTTATGTTTACCCATTATCTCACCAGATGGTTAGCAATATTTTAATCAGCGCTGGACCACGCTTCCCTAGACATACTTTTAACCTTAAGAAACCAAGACTCAGTTCATATCAGAAAAAAATAGACTACGGTCGAGAGTCAGACAGTATTGCTGCTTTTCTTTTTAATATTTTTTACTCAGTATTCAACAATATGTAGCACTATAAAGAAATATATTTTCAAAAACCGCATCAACATTGATTTCAACAAAAGCTTCAATTAGAATTTCAAATTTCGGTGTGTTTCTGCGTGTTTTTTGATGAATTTCAGTATACTCATTCATATTCTGCTGCTTTCCAGTTATAACTATTGTTTTCCAGTTTATAACTCATTTAATATTGAACGGATTTAAATAAATAGTCAATGTTTTGTTTTTAATCAAACAAAGAACAAGTTTTCAATGAAGATATTTTTTTTCCATAACAAGCTTTTATAGCGGTCGTCTATACTTATATACCTAAATTAAACTCGTCAAGACAATTCACTCGAGCCCAAACTCGACATGGTTGTGCCGTTTAATTACAGAGTTCCTATGACTACCTCGCAATTCTATCATCAGATTAGCTCCATGTCATCATAATATTGCATTGTCATGTGATTTACATGCAAAATTGCAGCTCAACTGGTTGAAGATATCTGCTTCAAAATTGAGTTGCAAGATTTGAGTCGAACATACATAGTTACATTGCAAGCTAATAAAAAGCTTGTAAAAATTTAGTCATCATACTAACTTTTCAATAATATCCGATGATAGGGTTTTTATCTTGCACCTCATAACACAGAATGCAAGTAAGCTGTATATTTTATTTTATTTAAAGGTCCTGTTGCAGAATATACAATTTAATTAAAACCCTACATTACAAGGTAAATTAGGTTTACCAGCTTGCAGAATATTTGTGGAAACTTGTGTTTTGTGCTTACATTGAAATTATGCAATTCTACAAAAGCTTATCTTATCAGCTTACTAGTATATTCAACAGAATAGTAGCCAAAGCGTCGTATAAACACAAGTTTTAGCTACCACTCTGACGAACTTACACAAGAAATTTGCAATTTGCAATGGAAGATCTTAAGTTTATTTATGCAATTCTACAAAATGAAAGCATGAGTATTGTTTTCTATAATTACTAAACTAAAAGATTTTGTATTTAGCCATGTTTTTAAATGAATGTTTAACTTAAAGATGTGTTATTTTAGAAGCTAGTGTAAATTGATATTATTATAGAGTATTCTTTTACATTGATTAACATTTACTCAAATTATATTCTATTTCTAATCATCATCATCATCATCAGCCTTTTAATGTTCCCACTGCAGGGACACAGGCCTCCTCTCTCTATTTCTAATAAATATAGATATCACACGGCGACTTTCAATAACTGGTCATTGAGCTGGAGAATTGATACCTTCTTAGTACTTCACCTTTATGGCAGTAAACGATACCCTTGTCTTTGAGGCAAACGACTGGTTCAACTAGAGAGGAGTACATTCTGAAGGACCCATGCGTCCAATCCTGGAAAGCACCTTCAGGCTGAAAGTAAAGGTATCATTTCATCTTCTCAGCTTTCCTTTACACAATCTAGAAGCAACTCATTTCAGCCGAAATGCAATACACATTGGCTTCGCCCAAGTGACGCCATGGTGACCAGTCCTGTGCGTCTCGCATCCATCAAATTCTCGCACCCTTCACGAGGTCATCGGTAAAGTAACGAAAAGTGTGCTTTATGTAATTATATCTTTGCTGACAGTCTCCTACATTCACATCAACAAAATTAAATGTGCAAAATTGCAATTTATTTTGAAATCATAAATAAAATGTAACAGAAGGTGCTTCCTCTACATTCTTTATACTCTTATCATAGTCAAGAACTTTTTCTTTGTTTTTTTAGATACCAGATTGGTTTGAAAGAATGACGGAATCTCAAGAAAACAATTATAATATTGCTTCCGAATTTCTCTAATACCTTGTACCCATTTCTGTAATCTAAACGATCTTGCAAACTTCGTACCTTTTATGAATATTATGTTATTGGATTTTTTTTCTAGATATGTTTCATATTTCCTCACCGTTTAAACCTAAAAATTGACCAAATCGAATCAGCCGATCTCAAGCTTTACTTTTAAACGGTGAGGAAATATGAAAAATGTTTATCGATTTGCGAAACTACTAAACAGGTTTTTTTTATAAAACAATTGTCGAAGATATGAGATTGTGAGTATTCTTAATTGTTTTAATTTTATTTCGTTGTAATATTAAAAGTTCCTGGAGAAAATTTAGCAGCAACAAGTGGTAGTAAAATGTTATTGCCTAAAAGATGCTGCAACGGAATATATGTATATAATATGTTTGTTCATGTGAGTAATCTAAAGGTAGGTTATCACTAGAAAAACTTGAAAAAAAAATTCAGCATACGAGTATTTTCTATCTTCAAAAGTTTGGTATTAAACCTTATTCAATTACGAGCAATAATGAGAAGTGTGCTGAGTGCGAGTTGTTGTTACGTTAACATGATCGAAACGTTTAGCGCATTTGGCTCTCTGATTGGTGAAAGAGTTTGGAGTGGGCCAATCGGATCTCCGAACGTCAGCGTCATAAATGCATCGATCGCGTTAGCGTCAAACAAACTCGCACTAGGCATTCAGGTCACTTATCTTTGTCTCTGACTAACATAGTGAGAGCTCGTGGCTACCGTTCCTATAGTTCCATTGATTTTAGATTCTTTTTCTTGTAACAACTGAAAACTTTATCATTGAGAATAAAAATTAGGTAACCCGATGGATTTCCATTCCGCAGAACTAGTTGGACAATTCAGTTGGTCGGGATGGAAGAACAAAAGGTGTTCCAATCGAGTTCCATTCCACGCAACCAGTTGGCCGGGATCGAAGTTCCCATCAAGAAATACTACAGCCTTGATTTTTATTAATTATTATTGACTTCATCGAAATTGCGAGTGCCTGTCTTTGCCAACTGAAAACTAATATCTATTCAAACTCATTGAATGGACATTAACAGAACATAGACAGAATTTCAAAATAGCGTTATTCCTACTAAAAACTAATAAAGTACAATTATCCATCATCACCTATAACATAAATGCAATATTTTAATAATTATATGTTGAGCGCAGAAACATGTGGACCGATTTTAACTAGACTTTCATTGGTAAATAGCTGATGTTATAAGGAGTGAATTAGGCGACTGTTTCTTTAAAAACCTTTAATTGTCTCCTGAATTTCTGACCAAGTGTTGTGCTATTTTGCGAATCTGACTCAAACGAAGTAAATTATTTATAAATTTATTTTACCAAATGTAAATCAGTTATTTTCGAAATAAGCCCTTTTTTGGCTCTTAAAAAAGGTTTTTAAAGTTATCGCAAACAAAATGTCTGCGCAATATTTTCATAAAAGCTCTAAAATTACATTTTATGTTCATATACTCGTAATATTTTGTTAATGTTTTCTAAGTATTTATTTTAAACCCTATTTGTGGTTCTATTTACGTATCTTTGAAAATGTATTTCTGAGTATTTATTTTTCATCCTAACCCAGGGGTTGTTAGGACGAAAAATAATTGTAAATAAATTATTAAAATTAAGTACCTATTAAATTAATTTTAATAATTTATGAAGGTCAGGTGGGGTAAGAGAAACATAGTTTACTAGTTTTTGAACATTATGACTTCCAGCTAATATAAATATGTATGTATTCTAATAGCAATACAAACAAAGTTTCGGTAACGAACCATGCTAACTATTATTTTAACACAGAAATTGATTCTTCCAGCAATGACGGTAAAATCGGAAATCAAAGCCAGATCTTTTAATTGTTTCTCTTTCCCGAATTTGGGGTAAGAGAAACGCTTTGATTTGTATAAGTAAAACCACGTATTTTTATATGTATCTCTAGAAATTTGAGAACTGCCTTTCGGCCTAACGGAAATGAAATCATGCCATACTTAAAATATGGTTTAATTTAGCTTTACCGAAAAATAAAGTAAATTTGGGGTAAGAGGAACATATAAGTAAGGTCAGGGGTGGTTTTTTTTTTATTTATTTTTTTATGGTAGGTGAAAATCATCCAATGACGAAACCCGCTCTTGAGCGGAGCGGGAGACCAGTGTCAGACTCTTACTGACTAAAAAACCTACCCCGTACCTTCCTTGCCTTATTTCTGGAGTCGAGGTAACAGTTTGCACATACCCTCTAGGCTCCAGGAGGCTTCGACCCTGAAGGGCCCCTGCAGTTTGCTGACAACTCCTTGAGGTGCGCGGGAACGGTGCGCGCCGTTGACGACTTGGACTCGGTCTTACCAGACGATCGGACGGCAAGCTACCCATTGCTCACCGTCCGCGAGCCAGTGTCTACGGTGGCCGGATATCGGCAGGATCGCGGCGGCGACGGCTACGGCGAGTACGCCGTTGCCTTTGCCTTATGCGGTCGGCCTCGAAGGAGGCGATCGCCTGCCATTCCTCTTCGCTGCGGACCATGGCCTGTACCAGGGCCCGGCGCGAGAGGTCGCCGCCGCCGATCACCCCCACGAGGACACGGCGATGCTCTTCCCAAGCAGGGCACACCTCCACCGTGTGCTTTGTGTCCTCCGGGCTCGCCTCACAGTGGCGACACCCGGACGTCTCTTCCGCACGAATCCGGTGCAGGAATCTCCCGAACTTCCCATGTCCGGTGAGAACCTGCATCATGCGGAAGGTGAGGACGCCGTGAGGTCTATCCAGCCACGCCTCAAAGAGGGGCACTACCGCTGAGATTACGGTGTGCCCAGCGCTGGGTTGCGACAGTCGCTGTTTCCACTTCACCATGAGATCTCGCCGGAGCTCCTTCCGCCACGCCTCGACATGTTCGGGCAGCGGATCTTCGCCCCGGCGTTGCATTTCCACGCGCTGGTCGTGCATGCGTGCAAGGACTGTTGCCTCCAAATCCCATGGTGGTAGGCCAGCAAGGAGGCTCGCCGCCTCGCGGGACACCGTGCGGTATCCCCGCACCATCCGGATGGCCATGACCCTCTGGCAGGCGTTCAGCTGGGCCGCCGGGCGTTTACGCAGCGTCGGCGCCCACACTGGTACCCCATAAAGGGCCATGGACCGAACGATGCCGGCGTAGAGCCTCCGGCAGAAGGCGTCTGGACCCCCAAGGTTCGGCAGGAGCCGCTTGAGAGCAGCCCCTGTCCGATTGAGTTTGGGGGCCAGACGTCGGAAGTGCTCCTCGAAATTCCATCGGCTGTCGAGGACAAGTCCTAGGTACTTCATCGTCGACCCGACGCCGATGTGAACTCCTTCTACCGTTAGTTGGGAACCCGTTGGTGGCGCGTTCTGAGGGCCGTGAAAGCCCAAGGGGTGGTAAACTACGAATATTAAAAACATTTAAACACGGTTTTTAATTTAAAAAAAAAATAAGAAAAACAAACGAAGTATTTATTTATCTACACTAATATATAATAAAGAGGTAAAGTTTGTTTTTTTGTTTGTAGGAGGTAATCTCTGGAACTACTGGTCCGATTGGAAAAATTTTAGCAGCAATAGAAAGCTGCTTTACTCCTGAGTGACATAGGCTATATTTTATGTACGCGGGCGAAGCCGCGGGCAAAAGCTAGTTATTAATAGAAGTATCTAAATCACTTTCCAACGTCAACTGAATACGAACGAATACAAATAATTGTGAAAATCTTTGTAGTAGGTACGTAAAAAAACTTAAATCACTTTGATTCATCATAAACCTTTACGATCACAAAACCGATTGATTGAGTATAGTTGCTCTTAGTATTCCATAATGTTTTGAGTCTGCATAACCCGAAAATGCACCACTTTTAACAGCTGCTACTGCTTCTAATAATTTTTCTTTTGATTAAGAGTACCGTTCCGTTTTTCTTATATAATTTAGAGGCATTTTACTTTTTCTGTAACAAATAAATATATATACCCACATCCAATACGACAAAAATTGCACTGCCACACAAATTAAGGGATTATTCTCATTAGAGTGGGCCGTGCCAGGGCCGGGGCGTGGACGAGCCGGGCCCCGTCCGTGCTACGCAATATATTTTCGGACGCAGCACGAAAAATGTTCGGATTACGATGGGCCGTGGAGGGAGCGGGGCGGGACCGTGCAACAAACGTGGTATTGAAGTGCGTCGAGCGAGCCCGGACGGGACACGGATAATACACTGTGTAATATAAATTGATTCATACAAAACATATGAAACAGATTAAAACCGTGCCCCGTCCGGGCCCCGCCCCGGGCACAGCACGTTCTAATGAGAATCATCCCTAAAGCTGTTTTAATAAATACAGGCTCATGCACACATAGCTCCGAACACCGAGTCATCCTTAAAAAAATCGCACAAAAAAGACGCCGCTAGGTCACTATTTTATAGTTTGTCAACTGATTATTTTCTTTCTTTTTTACTCACGTACTGAGTGTGTTGTAGCGTCATCAATATAAAAATATTAAAACTATACCTGATACTGTTTTATCGACGTAGTAACCATAGAGCTAGGCTTTATAGTTTTCTATTTATGAGTTACTGTTCCTTTTTACCCAGCGTCCCTCTTACCCCACTTGACCTTATATTTATATTTTTTTCTGTTTTAGACCAAACTGGGTATGAATCATAGTATAATAATAATACCAATACTTTGGATAACATAGATATTAGAAAAGAACATAAATGAAAAAAACTACGTTTTCTTGATTGAAGTATATTAAAAAGATAAAATAGTGTAATTTGAAGTGGAAAATTATCAATAAAATTTTCCTTTTCTAATGTTGCTTACAGGAAAGAAATGGTTAATTTCGACTCTATGTATACCTAATATTAACAAAAACTGAACAAATCCAGCTTAAAATCTGATTAAATTACTATTCTAGGAAAATTATGATATTATTAATTTTACTTTGAAAACAATTACGGGTACTTGAGGAGCACAGCGATCCTAGGGTTTCATAATACACACTAGCCTTTGTCAGCGGTCTCGCCCGCGTATAAATAGATAAGTATACAAATTTGGTACGATAAATGGGCTTTCCCTTAAAAACGATTGTTGTTGTCACCAATATGATTTGATTATTCATATTGGTGTGCACAATGATTCTTTTCAAAGAAAGCCCATCTGTCGTATGAACTTTGTATAACATAGGTTATGTAGCGATATAAGTTGTGTGTTAATATAAGCATCATATAACTGACTGGCCTGTTGATCTAGTGGTTAGTGGCCCTGACTGCTATGTCGTAGGTCGTGGGTTCGATTCCCAGCCAGGGCAAATATTTGTGTGATGAGTACGATCATTTGTTCTGTGTCTGGGTGTAATTTATCTATAAAATGCATGTATTTAGAAATATATAAGTATGTTTATCAGTTATCTAGTACCCATAACACAAGCTCTGCGTAGCTTGGGACTAGACGGCGTTGTGTGATAGTTATGGAATCACCATCATCATCATCAGCCTTATTTATGTTCCCTTACTTCTGGGTCACATGCCTCCTCTCTACGAGAGGGAATTGTGGAATATTATATTATTATTTTTATATTATAAAGCCACGCAACTTGCAGAAGAGCCGAAACCAGCTGGAGCCAACGGTATGTATCTGAAAAAAGGGCTCTGGCCTTGGTATATAAAGCAACGTCTGAACGGGTGGGTTATTTAGTTAGTAAGAATCTCACACTATTTCCCGCTCCACCTAAGGGCGGGAATCACCATAAAAAGGCACGCAACTGGTTTAGTGTATATATTAGAGCTTTGGATATATATTATTAGCGATTATGGTTTAGTTTAGCTACTTTATTTTCTAGTTAAGTACATAGGAAATTAAAAAGAAAATGAAAGATAAGTAACAACAAAAAGAAAAACTTGAAACGAGTGGTAGAATGAAATTTCCCGGAAACAAAACAAACCAATAAATAATAACAAATTCACCCTTAGCTTCGTTTGGCCCTTTATATAGTTAGTGAAACTTCGAATATAAAATTCTATACTCTTAGAATTATTTTTTATCGGCATCATATAAAAATGGGAGCAACGTACTTGACAAAAACCTAGGCGCTCTTTTTGACTGCGAAGAAAAAATATACTAGATTATGGATTAACAACAATATCATATCGCATATTCTGGGCCATATTATATAACTATACATTTATTTATTTATTTATAGTTAATTAAAACGGTACAAGCCCAATAACATTAATTAACATAGAATTGTGAAAAAATTACAAAAATAATAATACATAAAATTGGTATAGAAGATTAGATTATACATTGATTTCATTATTATAATAGAATTATTTCAATAATACATAATTTAAAATTAATAATTTAACAATAAACATAGTGATATACATTAACATTACATAAACATTATCACGAGAAAAAGTTATAAATTAACAATCATAAATAATAGTACATTGTTATACGAGGGATGAAAGAAAGTTACCTAGTCCCGAGAAATTTCTTGGCGACCGAGCGATAGCGAGGTCGCTAATAGTTCGAGGGACTAAATAACTTTTGAACCCGAGGTAAACACTGTGCTTTTCATTACGAATACGAGGAAAATAAAAATAATAAAAACCTGAGTCGTCGTCAAAGGTATGTTTTTAGGTAGGTATAATTCTTTTGATTTAGGCGGTAAGCGGTTTTCTCCTCTTAAGAATCTTGCGTTAAATTTAAAACTGAAGCTGATGAACTTATCGTGTTAATAAAAATTTCTTGTAACAGAGATTTAGCAAAATGTAAACAAAACTATACACCTCGAAAAAAAAAGGAAGATCAAATCGGCCACAGATTATAGAGAGTCTACCATTTACCCACCAATTCTTTTTTTCAGTGTTCGGCTCCCTGGCTTTTCAGTCAATATTTTTCATTTTGTCTTTGTAAAAATGGGTCAGGGTTAAATTTTTTCTCAAATATGTATATTAGTTTTAATGAAATAATTGAAAGTAAATTAAAATAAAGTCATTAAAAAAAAAGTATTCTTAAATTATTTCTATCTCTATGTCATTTTAATTCGGTATAAAGTTTCGGGTCACGGTTCAATAGAAATGTCAAAATAGAACTAGATTTTTTTTTAATATTTGCTGTCGAAATATTAAAAAAACAACTGTCAGTTGTAAAGTAAAACTCCCTAGGGAGTAAAAGTACTTCTTCCAACCCTGTCCGCAGGCAACTTTACACTTACTTCCAGAGTATGAGTAATGAAATAGTACATTGTTATACGAGGGATGAAAGTAAATTATTTAGTCCCGAGAAATTTCTTGGCGACCGAGCGAGAGCGAGGTCGCTTATAGTTCGAGGGACTAAATAACTCTTGAACCCGAGGTAAACACTGTGCTTTTCATTACGAATACGAGGAAAATAAAAATAATAAAAACTTGAGTCGTCGTCAAAGGTCTTCGTGTTTTTAGGTAGGTATATTTCTTTTGATTTAGGCGGTAAGCGGTTTTCTCCTCTTAAGAATCTTGCGTTAAATAATTTATAACTGAAGCTGATGAACTTATCGTGTTAATAAAAATTTCTTGTAACAGAGATTTAGCAAAATGTAAACAAAACTCTAAACCTCGAAAAAAAAAACAAGGAAGATCAAATCGGCCACAGATTATAGAGAGACTACCATTTACCCACCAATTTTTTTTTTCAGTGTTCGGCTGGCTGGCTTTTCAGTCAATATTTTTCATTTTGTCATTGTAAAAATGGGTCTAGTCAACATTTTTCTCAAATATATATTAGTATTAAGGAAATAGTTGAAAAAAAAAAATTAAAATAAAGTCATTAAAAAAAAAGTATTCTTAAATTATTTCTATTTTTATGTTATTTTAATTGAACTGGCAGTAGGTATATAAATTCGGGTCACGGTTCAATAGAAATGTCAAAATAGAACTAGTTTTTTTTTTAATATTTAGACTGTCAGTTGAAAAGTAAAACTCCCTAGGGAGTAAAAGTACTTCTTCCAACCCTGTCCGCAGGCAACTTTACACCTACTTTCAGAGTATGAGTAATGAAAAAAACTTTAATTCCGTTAACATTATTATTGTCAAAGATTCAAGATTCAAAGCGTTTACTTCAAATAAAAAGATTCAAAGCATTTATTTCAAATACAGGCACTTTTGAAAAGTCGAGAAGTCGGTCTATTAGAAAAAAAAGACCCTAATTGCACATTCCAAAGAGTAGATCTCTATGGAGAAGAATGTTACCAGAATGTTACCTTTTTAGATATAGTATAAGATACTTATATTAATTTGCTTATATATTCTAGAATTCACCATATTTGTTAGATCAAACCCTTCGCGATATTATGGTTTGGAAGAAAAAAATTCACGCATCGGCATTACAATACCAAACTACACACCAACTACAAAGTCTGCTTTTATGCGTAAAAATATCATGTGTATGTCTCCGACTATAGTTAATTAATTGGCAAAAGAGTGGAAACTATTAAGTACTAATGCACTGAAAACTAAATCTACACTAATATAATAAAGAGGTAAAGTTTGTTTTTTTTTTATTTGTAGGAGGTAATCTCTGGAACTGCTGGTCCTATTGGAAAAATTTTAGCAACAATAGAAAGCCGCTTTACTCCTGAGTGACATAGGCTATTTTATGTGCGCGGGCGAAGCCGCTGACAAAAGCTAGTTAACGATATTTCTATTCCAAAAAGCATACTAGTGTCACTGAATTCCTTAACGATACAATTGTCGACTAATACACCACTATGATTATATATTTTTAAATTTGATTTCATTTACATACTTTGACTGTTATTTTTAATATTGATTGTGTCATTATTAATTTATAACACGTACGTATTTAATATTTTGTTGACACTACTTGCTTTTTTTATTGTTAGTATTTTGACATTTTATTTAATCTTACTTCTTACTAATATTCTAAATGCGAAAGTTACGATGTTTGGATGTTTGTTACTCAATCACGCTTAGGGTCGGTTCATATCTGACGGAACATGCGTCGCGTATTATCGGTCGCGTAACGCCAGAACAGACAAGTGTATAGAAAAATACTTGACCGTTCACACTCAACCGATGGTACGTTAGTGCGTCGAGCGTACAGCGTCTATTCCGTTTCCGTCAACGCATTATCGGTCGACGTAACAGCGGTAACGTCGCGCGCGCCACGCTCTACGTGTATTTTGATTGATGCATACAGACTTGGCGTAACATTAGCAGAGATCGTTTGTGTGAACCAAGTGTTACTTCAGGATGGTCACAGTAAAACAAAGATACTTCCAATCAATTAGTTTATAATTATAAGCCTCCCAAATAGCAATAATTTCGATAGGCTTCATTTTAAAATTCAATATCACACAACACAACCGCTCTGTAGATGTTAAACGTAGAAACTGACTAGTGGCAGGACGGATGATACGTTCGACGCATTTTCCGTTTGATATGAACCGACCCATTCGACCGAATAGACGCGACCGATGATACGCTCGACGGATCATCCGTCAGATATGAACCGACCCTTAAACTGCTGGACGGATCTGGATGAAATTTGGCACAGGCATAGGATACACTCCGGAATAGGACATAGGCTACTTTTTATCCCGGAAACCCTAACCCCAACCCCAGTACCACGCGGGCGAAGCCGCGGGCAAATGCTAGTTTATTATATGTGTTATTACATGTTTACAAACAAAATAAATTATTATGATTATAGAACACAAGGCGCCAACCTGACCTCTATCAATAGAGGTTGATCCATAACGGCTGCTCATGGGTCATCGTCTGCTGAATAGACCCGACCTTTCCCGAACAATTACCGAGCACGTCCATAATTATGGCGGTAACATAAGTCCTCTCTTTAACGAGTCGACGTTACGGCGTCCTCACTTTCGCCATTACTCTACTACTACATTAATCACCGAACAATCACAATCACCGGGCACGATAAGTTTGGGAGGTTCCTGCACCGGATTCGTGAAAAATAAATATGTGAAAGACAACCCCGAGGCCTTGAAATGAAGGCAACGAAAGAACAAGATTGGGATTTAGTCAGTAAAAGTCTAACATATACTTTACTTTTCTTTACACGCATAGATTTGGTTCATTAATTATTAGCTATATACTAATGTATGTCCATGGGACTCCACTAATGTATTATTATTACTTTATGTACTTAATCACTATCCTAAGCTAAATGTCGTCCGTGATCAAAATTAAATATAGATATCTCATCTTCCTATGCCACCCCACATGTGGGATCAGTAATCTCTACTAATCCCATTAGGTGAGTAGACCACAAGAAAAACTAATAATCAACGGTTGCATCTGCTCTGCTTGTAGGAAATTAGATCTTGTTTCTGCTAAGTTATAAACTGATGCACGCGACGGTTATAAAATCTTTTATTATTCATATGTACTTATTTTAATGTGAATAATTTATCTACAATATGTATGTATTTAGAAATATATAAGTATGTTTATCAGTTGTCTAATGCCCATAACAAAAGCTCTGCTTGGGACTAGACGATGTTGTGTGACAGTTATGGAATATACCATATTATATTATTAACGTTGTTTATTTATTTACAACTTTTATTACAAACTAAAAATACATTCAATAAAACAATAATAACATTCCATAACATCGAAAAAATAAATGAAAGCTAACATATAATTTACAAATTAAAGAAGTATAAATACATAAAAAAAATCCCACAAAAGAAATAAAACCATGTTTACTTATTTCCATTCATCTTCTCACAAACGTTACACGGTGTTAGATATTTTAATACTAAAGTTTTTTATTCTTACCAAAGTTCTGCCTTACACTTTGTCATGCTGTATATGATATAAAACGCTGTTTTGCGTAGTCCGTAATGCTAAAGTTTCATGAGTAATATTTCATGAACATTAGTTTTTAGCAACAAATTAGACAGGTCGCAGGTGAAGCTTACAGCATCTTGTGCCTCCTCCCATATATCAAATATGATGTGATTGAATGAATGTGAATTAAATTTATCGTTTGCGTTACTCAATACAGTTCTAAGCGATCTATATTAGCGGATAAAAAAGTCCGCGGACAAAAGTCTGTCGTCTGCGTCGATAGGGTTAAAGCGGTTAAAACCATACAGCTCCAAAAGTCTTTTTCTGTTCATTCTGATTCCTTTAATTGCCCACTCATTAAATCTAAACTTAGAGTAGATACTCAAAAGTTTTATAAAACTCTAATGAAAACATCATAAACACAATGTTGATATTCTTTTAAATAAATTCTCATTAATTATAACAGTTCGCTTTTTCTTCATACTTGAATGGGTGATTAGTTTTTGATGAAACTTGATATTTATATTTTTTCGTTTCCCCAGAATGTTTTTACTACCATGCAAGCAAATCCGGTAGCAGTTACTAGTGTTACTATAGTTACTTATTACACAGCATACCTCTGAAACATTTATGTCACGACATAACTGGCACTTGGTACGGAATCTATACAAAACTTTGTAACAAAGCAAAGATATTAGAAAATAAAACGTGTTAGCTATTACGTACTCAGGTTGCGGACATTGTCTTGTAAATTATTAACAGGAATAAGTACTATCGCGGTCATTTGTGCCTGAACACCTAAAAAAAATTAACTTGAATCCTGTCGCGCGGCGGGAACGTCAAACCAAACTTTTTAAGTTTACGTTTCGATCGCAAGCAAAAACAAGTTTTCAATGAAAATATTTTTTCATAGCTAGCTTTTATAGCTCGGTATATACCTTTATTATTAATACTCATTAAGACCTTTCCGAAAACTACAAACACGTTAGGGTTATCTAATTGTATTACGGAGTTCCTATGGCCACCTTCCAACACCACCATCAGACCCTGACTACCACATAGGATCAAAGTACTCATTCAATGAGCCCAAACACGATAAGGTTGAGTTATTTTATTGTTGAGCTCTTATTGCTACCTTCCAGCACCATTATCAGATCAGCTCCATGTTATCATAATATTGCATTGTCATCCGATTTACACCTGCATGCAAAATTGCAGCTCAATCGGGTGAAGAAATTTGCTTCAAAATTGTGTTGCAAAGTCAAAGTCAAAGTCAAGTCAAAGTCAAAATCTTTTTATTTCACATAGGCCTACATGGGCACTTGTAAAACGTCAGAAGCTAGTGCACGGTTCCAAATTGGTCGTTTCCTATGGAGAAGAACCGGCAAGAAACTCCATGGTTACTCTTTTAAAATAATTGTTTCTTTTACAATATTTCCATATTACAGTATTATCACATTATGTAAGGACAGTGCAGACCAGTCAATATTGAAATCGTACCGTAAAAGTGGTAGGAAGTAATCTAAGATTTGCGTCTACAATGTTCTCACATTCACATTATTGAAAGAAGCTATACAAAAGAAAAATAATCACAATTCTCTATAAGACAATTACATTATATTACGGATCTATAAAATGGTAATCTAGGGAATATTGTATGAATATGTCAAAAAAAAAAAATGATGTCGTTATATAAAAAAAGGAAAAAGATGGAGCAGTTAACAGACAATTACTCAGAATATTAATAAGTTACCATATATATATAGATAGTTTAATCTTGCTTTATTACCGGAAAGCGCCTGCTAGATATATATTTATTTACGACTAGCTTTTGTCATTGGCTGTTATTTGCTAGTAAATTCATAGCAGGCGCTTTCCGATAAAACATTTACGTATTACTAAACATCGGCAAGTATTTATCTAAAATTGTAGATGTTATCTTAATATACAATAAATATACATTTGTTTATATTATGGCCTGTGCATAATCAGCGTGAAATAAGCGTTTTTTTTAAGTGGTCCTGCTGGAGAGTATGCTCTGTGGCATGACCATTTTGAATTGATATTTTCCAAGAAACTAATAATATACAAATTTTGATATTAAGCTACAAAAATATAGATATTATCTACATTTTATCCTGTAATTTGTATATAATGTAGTCAAAGTGGTTCTGCTGCGGAGTATGACACAAATGGCATAACTCAAGGCCACGGTATACGCGGGCTTGCGGACGTCGAGCAACGGGTAGCTCGCCATCCGGCAACCAAACGGGCTGTCAACAGTGCGTGATCCACGCACTCCTCAAAGAGATGTCAGCAAACATTAGGGGCTCAACAGAGGCAATGCCCTAGTGGGTATCGGCACGGCAGACAAATATAACTTCAAAAACTAGTGACCCAGACATCGAAATAGATCGCGCTCAGTTAAATAACTGCACATAAGTTTTTAAAAGCATATTTTATGATTTAATAATATACTTTCATAATTATAATTTATCTCTTTACTTTGAGACATTAGAGACCCCTTCCTCACTTGTTTATCATCAGCGTAAGCATGATTTAAAAGGCTTGTTGCTTCATCTAATCTTCATTTATTGATGCGACAACGAAAGCAAAAAGAAAGATAATACCTGAAAACTCTGTTGGCATTCAGTAACTCTCGTTATTCGTTATTTAGCGTAGCATAGCATAGTACCAGCCTCTTAATGTGCCCACTGCTGGGACTTAGACATTCCTTCTAGAAGGGCGAATTGGCAATAATCCACCACGCGGGCCCATCGCGGGTTGGTGGATGTAACATGTCTTCAATTTTTTGGTTTTAGAACACACCAGTCTCCTCACCATGTTTGTTTTAGAGCAGTGGTGATAAAATAATAATATAATATAATAATAAAACCTCTTTATTTCCCATCACCTATGTATTACATGTATGTAAGTTTAACCTAAATGTAAATTTTAATGTATAATCTACTATAATCTGTTTCATTCAATATTGTTTTGTGAGATAGGAACCCCACTTTGGGTATAGGCCTCCTCCAGTTTACTCCACTTTTCTCTGTCTTCAGCTTGCTTATTCCAGTCCTTGCCGGCTGTAGCTATGATGTCATCGCTCCATCGCATCGTAGGTCGTTCTTTCCGCCTTTTCCCACTAGGTCCTTTCCATCTCGTTACTTCTGCGGTCCATCGGTTATCATTGAAACGTGCTACATGACCAGCCCATCAGGTGATAAAATAAATAACACAAAATAATGCGCCCAATTTTGTTTGAACTCGTAAGACGATGCCGTTATCACTCAGCCACCACTCTCGTCTCCTATAATGTCTCTATCTGTCAAAAAAAAACACGCATTTCCTGAAACCAGTGTATTTCAGTAAATGCGCGTTTTTTTTTTAACCTTTAAATTTTTGGATAAAATCGTCATCGTTCAGAATCTCGAATAATGTGCCAGGATTCTATACAACCAGTTCTTTTTTTATTTATTTATTTTGACTCTTCATAACATATTGAGCCTATGAATATTTGCAATTAAAAAAATAAAATAATTATTATTAATGTTTTTGTTTTTTTCAATAGAAGCCTAGATAATCTCCACCAGATATATGTGATTCCGAATGTTATGGAGAAAAATGGGTAAAAACGTCACAATCACGGAAGAGCGATTGTAAGAAAATCTCTCTCGGGTCGGGTGCACTTAAGGGTCGTTCAACAATATCTAACTTGGCTTTGCTCAATGACTTTCAAACGGACAATAGGACGCAAATCAATACCCTATATATAGATTACAGTGAAGCTTTTAACGGAATTTACTATAATATTCAAAAAACAGCCAATATATAAGTACCATTTAGCAAATTTCATTATTCAAATGCACGAGACAGCTCTATATAAAGGTATATAATAAGTATACAAAATGTAGCATAACATACACATTATCCTAAGAATAGTAATTAAATTCATAATTTCAAAATAATAAAATGTCAATATATTTTAAAAAAATCTTGATACACATCTTATATCACCAATACTGCACTACCAATGTATTTTTTTTACCAAATACTAAAAAAAAAATTGCAGGTGGGATAATCATACCTACATGTACAGTGTCCTCACTTTCCATCTGATGCAGGTCCTCATCGAACATGGGTCCATCATCACAAACCTAGCGTAAGTCCCGGTTGCTACCTTGCCATTCACCTCGGGGCCCGGGGTCCGCTTTCTTTCCTAGTCGCCTCCACTTCGCTCAGTCTTTCGCGTCCCTTGCCTCAAGCCCATTAGCACACATATCGTCCCTTACGATGTCTATCCAACGCCTCTTAGGCCTTCCTCGCTTTCCGGGTCCCGGCGCGCTGACATGCAGAAGTATGTCAGCGCGAGTCTGGTTGTTCTTTCGAAATGCGTCACAGGTTCATGGTTAATAACCTCAGACTAAACATTAAAATGTGAACAAAACTAAAGGTTTTAATTACCGAATATCCCTCAACTTGGCCTTAATGTAATTTTTGATGGCAAAAAAACTGAACGTTCCTGCGGAAACTGATTTTAGGTATAACTATCGATTCAAAATTGTTGTGGGGTGCTTATATTAGAATACATTAAGTTAAGTTTAGTACAATTAAGTTTAGCTAGCTAGTTTCTTATGCAGTAAGAAAAATAAGCCAGTTGAAAGATGTAACTACAAGTAAGTTATTTAACTATTCTTATTAACACGGTACCTTTTATGCCTTATGGAAATTTGTTGTGGGATGTATTTGTAAGTAAACACCTACTGCAGATGCAGCCTACATCAAAATAAACACAACCAAATTCTACATAGAATTAATATTCATATTGCAAAAGAGAGCTATTTATAAAATGGGTCGTTGCAAGTCTCTTATAAAACACATCAAAGGAACCGGTGTACTGACTCAGTCTTCACTTTACATCTAAGTTTATTTAATTTTCATAAAAACTTATGATTTTTTATAACATTAAGAGATTTCCGTAAGAAAAATACTTGTTCATGAAATTGCAATACCCTAATGGAAATAAATAAGTTATTCCTCATAGACAGCATACGCTTTCACCCTTGAATGGGTATTCAGTTTTTGATGAAACTTGAAACACATGTAGGCCAATCATGTCCTAGTTAACGCATAAGATATTTTTTCGTTTCCACAGGATATTTTTTTAATACCACGCAGGCGAAGCCGGTAGCAGTTACTAATGTTACTATAGTTACTTTTCTTTTACAGCACATCTCTGAAAAATTTATGTCACAACATAACTAGCACTTGGTACGGAATCTATACAAAACTTTGTAACAAAGCAAAGACATTAGAAAATAAAACGTGTTAGCTACTACTTAGGTTGCGGACATTGTGTTGTAAATTATTAACAGCAATATGTACTATCACGGTTATTTGTGCCTGAACACCTAAAAAAAAAAAAAAATTAGCTTGAATCCTGTCGCGCGGCGGGAACGTCAAACCAAACTTTTTAAGTTTACGTTTCGAGTGCAAGCAAAAACAAGTTTTCAATGAAAATATTTTTTCATAGCTAGCTTTTATAGCTCGGTATATACCTTTATTATTAATACTCATTAAGACTTTTCCGAAAACTACAAAGACGTTAGGGTTTTACGGAGGAATTGTATTACGGAGTTTTTATGGCCACATGTTTGACAATAACTTACTTTATAACTTGCTCGTGAAGTAATAAAATGTAACAATACATTAGATTTTTATATCCATACCTGGATACAAAACGATATTAGGATCATAAATTACTGTAACAAAATGTAAACATATTGTAAGACTGACTGAAACAGTGCTTTACAGAGAACATGCTGAAGCTTTTAGAATCATACATAAGTGATAGATTACGATGTACGGAAATCTGTAGAATATGTCTTACAACAAAATTAGAAATCACCTCTGTTTTAATAAGGCATACCTCAACGCCACGGTATACGCGGGCTTGCAGACGTCGAGCAACGGGTAGCTCGCCATCCGGCAGTCAGATAATAAACGGACCGTCAACAGTTGCGGTCGACGATAGAGCGCGCTTACCTAGAAGTAACCTATTCACTCTTGACTTAAAGATTTTCGTGGTGTAGCCATCAGGAAACACTGACTCCGGCAAGGAATTCCTCTCCTTGACTGTACGCACAATGAAAGTATTGCCAAAACGTTTTGTACGTATATGAAGGATGTCCACCATGTATCTATGGCGCATTTCACTTTGAGACATAAGAGGCCTCTTCCTCACTCGTCTACCATCAGCGTAAGCATGATTTAAAGGGCTTTTTGTTTCATCTGATCTTCATTTAATGATAAGGCAACGAAAACAAAAAGAAAGATAATACTTGAAAACTCTCGTTGGCCTTCGGTAACTCCGTTATTCGTTATTCACCGTGGCATAGCTTAGTATCTTAATGTACTCACTGCTGGGACTTACTGGGTTCTAGGAAAACATCGTGGGGAAACAGTATGTACCTGTTTCCCCAGGCTGTTTTTCTTCATTGTTTTGAGAGCAGTGGTTATAAAATAAATTACACAAAGTAATGCGCCTAGCTGGGTTTGAACTCGTAAGTCGAAGCCGTTACCACTCAGCCACCACTGCTCTGGTTTCCGTTACTCCGTCATTTCCTTGATTATTTTTACAATACTGGTTTCAGGCATACGTGTTTTTTTTAAACCTTTCAAGTTTTTGGATTTTGGCCAGGATTCTATACAAATATTTTTTTTTTATTTTTTTTTTTTTGGCTTTTCATAATACAGGGTGTCATTGACATGTTAACGCAAACGAATACCATAGATCCAGTACATGATTCTAAACCCCCCAGTGGTGGAATTTTTTGTCGGTTTTTTCTTATTTTTTTTTAATGAATTTTTAACGTTTTTTTAATTAAACTGTATAAAAACGTCAATTTAACATTTTTTGCGAAAAAAATTAGTGCATTACATTCCAAATTAAAAATGTCATCGGGTTTGATTAGAATAACGACTTTATTTGCCTCAATGATTTTTTTATAATTTTTTTTTTTCGTAAAAAATTTTTTTTTTCTTTTTTTTTCTAAAAATATCATTGGGATTGGTTAGAATAACGATTTTATAGAGGTAAAAAATAAAAAATCAAAACTTTTTTTTCAAAAATTTGAAAAAAAAACGACGAAAAATTCCACCACTGGGGGGTCCAGAATCATGTACTGGATCCATGGTATTCGTTTGCGTTAACATGTCAATGACACCTTGTATATTTGAGCATTATGAAGTTGAATTGCAAATATTCATAGGTGTTTACGAGATTAATTTTACACCAAATGGTTTTTTTATTTTTCAATAGAAGCCTAGAAAATCTCCACAAGATATATGTGATTCCGAATGTTATGGAGAAAAATGGGTAAAAACGTCACAATCACGGAAGAGCGATTGTAAGAAAATCTCTCTCGGGTCGGGTGCACTTAAGGGTCGTTCGACAATATCTAACTTGACTTTGCTCAATGACTTTCAAACGGATAAACGGACAATAGGAAGCAAGTCGATAACCTATATATAGATTACAGTGAAGCTTATAACGGAATTTACCATAATATTCATAAAAAAAGCCAATATATAAGTACCATTTAGACACTATAATAAGGTATATAATAAGTATACAAAATGTAGCATTCTATACACATTATCCTAAGAATAGTAGTATAATTAATTAAATTCGTAATTTCAAAATAATAAAATGTCAATATATTTTTAAAAAATCTTGATACACATCTTATATCACCAATACTGCACTACCAATGTATTTTTTTTACCAAATACTAAAAAAAAATTGCAGGTGGGATAATCATACCTACATGTACAGTGTCCTCACTTTCCATCTGATGCAGGTCCTCATCGAACATGGGTCCATCATCACAAACCTAGCGTAAGTCCCGGTTGCTACCTTGCCATTCACCTCGGGGCCCGGGGTCCGCTTTCTTTCCTAGTCGCCTCCACTTCGCTCAGTCTTTCGCGTCCCTTGCCTCAAGCCCATTAGCACACATATCGTCCCTTACGATGTCTATGCAACGCCTCTTAGGCCTTCCTCGCTTTCCGGGTCCCGGCGCGCTGACATGCAGAAGTATGTCAGCGCGAGTCTGGTTGTTCTTTCGAAATGCGTCACAGGTTCATGGTTAATAACATCAGACTAAACATTAAAATGTGAACAAAACTAAAGGTTTTAATTACCGAATATCCCTCAACTTGGCCTTAATGTAATTTTTTATGGCAAAAAAACTGAACGTTCCTGCGGAAACTGATTTTAGGTATAACTATCGATTCAAAATTGTTGTGGGGTGCTTATATTAGAATACATTAAGTTAAGTTTAGTACAATTAAGTTTAGCTAGCTAGTTTCTTATGCAGTAAGAAAAATAAGCCAGTTGAAAGATGTAACTACAAGTAAGTTATTTAACTATTCTTATTAACACGGTACCTTTTATGCCTTATGGAAATTTGTTGTGGGATGTATTTGTAAGTAAACACCTACTGCAGATGCAGCCTACATCAAAATAAACACAACCAAATTCTACATAGAATTAATATTCATATTGCAAAAGAGAGCTATTTATAAAATGGGTCGTTGCAAGTCTCGTATAAAACACATCAAAGGAACCGGTGTACTGACTCAGTCTTCACTTTACATCTAAGTTTATTTAATTTTCATAAAAACTTATGATTTTTTATAACATTAAGAGATTTCCGTAAGAAAAATACTTGTTCATGAAATTGCAATACCCTAATGGAAATAAATAAGTTATTCCTCATAGACAGCATACGCTTTTATAACAAGCTGCTAAAGTCGGTTACAAAATTTAACGACTGAAAGTTTAAACCAACATCAAGTGTGTCGTTAACAAAAAATTGGGCAAGTACGAGTCGGACTTGCACATTGGGGGTTCCATACAAACAGACTTATGTAAATAGTTTGATTTCAAAGTCGAGTTTCGAAATTTTTCGACTTAAAAAATATTTTTATTTTTGTGATGTAATTTTTTTAGAACTGGAACATTATAAAATGAAAGATACACTCACACTCTAGTTTTTCTGGTTTTAAGAAAAGAGTATGGTCAGAAGATATTAATTGAAGCCCAAAGGTGGTAAGATAGATAGATAGTTATTCATTATTTATTTAAATATTGTATACTAAGTATAATCTAAGTCCAGTTATGATTACACGTAATTTTTTTTCAAGCCCTAACTGTCCCACTGCTGGGTAAAGGCCTCCGTCAAGTCCTTCCAAACCTTCTTCTCCCGCGCCGTCTCTACAACATTTAAAACCACAAATAATAAATCTTCACGCAAATAAATTGCCTAGTGTTTCAATTACATTTATAAGTCGTAGACGATTTCACTTGAAGTTATTTTTATATTATTACGTCAACATTCAAAATTGATTAAAAATTGTAATTACAAAAACCTTATTGTTGTTTGTTGTATTTTTTTGTGTTGTTGTTAATTACTTTATATAGTTAATTTTATTCTTTGCTGCACATAAAAGTTAAAAAAACATTATCTAGACAATTGATGGTCGCATGCGAACTTAATCCACAAATAAGTGAAAACTTTAAGAAATGAAAGCTTTACATAATCGAGATTTCGCGAACGAATATCAAATAAACGAGAATTTTGCTAACAAGGATATTCTAAGACATTGGGCATCAAGTTCTCGCATTTGTAAGTTTGTATGACATGAAGATTGAATAAATAAGTAAAAGATTAAATTAATTCACAACAAAACGTAAACTTACATAAATTAAATCCTAAATATAAATTAAATTATGAGATAATCATTTCATTTAATTAGTGGTAGTATTAGTAGGAGTTAATTAGTGTAGTTAAAATAAATGCTTTCATTGTTCTATCTTGAAAAATTATTTTAATCTTCCCAGTACCTTTAAATTAATTTTACTTAAGTTACACTGAGTTTCTTATTGAATAAACAATAAGTACAAATAGCTTTTCTCTAATTAAAGAGAAACCTACACGTGATGTCTATTCTTAATTACTGCTTCAAATCAAAATACATTAGGATTAGGTACGTATTATAAGGCAAGCCTAACTTCGTCACAACAATACAAATCAAGTAATGCGAATGTAAGGACTATCTTAATCTCAGTAAGCTCCAATTACTTTCTTAATCGACCTTTATTAACCTTTCGACTTTGGTAATTACAGACACAATTAAAGAACAATAGGTGTGAGTGTGCGAACGCTGGCGTTCCCTTGGGGCTCAAAACTTATCTCTTTACACCCATGCCAGTGCCGGCACTCGCGGCATGATTTCGCGCCATGCGCCGTTGTCAAATTTTCAAAAATAGAATGTACAATATTTGAGCATTTTTTTTTTTAGGGTATTTTGATATTTATCCAAGAACGTAAATAAAAAGTTTTATAGACAAATAGCTTTCCGTTAATACCCGCGAACGCCGGCGTTCGTTTGCGGACTGAAAGGTTAAGGACTGCCAACATGAGGCACATGTTCATACAACAGCTCTTACATAATTATAATGTTATTACACATCTACCTCCAAATATTTTGGACACACAGATAACTCGTGGATATTATTTAAAACTAATCTAGGCAGTAATAAAGACTTTTGAAATTCTGCTATTTTACGCAAGCTTTGGCCCTTCATAATCTCTCATACATTAAAAATATATGAAAGTACATCAATATAGAAGCCTTAAATGTTTAATCAAAATTCTGAATGACGATAATTTATCTCAAAATCTCGTATTTCCTGAAACAAGTTTTGTGAAATATTCGAGTAAATTACAAAATCAACAAATGCGGATAGGCGAATGAAAGCCCCTATTGATGAATTGTATACATTTAATGTTTCTCTAATGAAAATTTAAATAGTGTTTTTGAACAGAACAGCAATTTGTACAAATTAACATTTGTATCCTAAATTCACAAATATTTCACAGTCAAAGACAAAATATTTTATTTTACATAGGCCTAGATGGGGACTTGTAAAACGTCAGAAGCTAGTGCACGGTTCCAAAATGGAGAAGAACTGAAAAGAAACTAAAAAAATATTCACATACTAGCTTCTGACCGCGACTTCGTCCGCGGAAAATTTGTGAGACAAAAGTTGTGATAGTTCGGTTAATATCCATGTTATATAAATAACTAGCTTTTTTCAGCGGCTTCGCTCGCGTCCTTAAAATATAGCTTATGCCACTCAGGAGTAAAGCAGCTTTCTATTATTGCAAAAATATCTCCAATCGGACCAGTAGTTCCAGAGATTACCTCCTACAAACAAAAAAATAAAAAAAAAAAACAAAAAACAAACTTTACCTCTTTATTATATTAGTGTAGAAGTGTAGATTACAGTATTAACAGATAAATTATGTAATGACAATTAGTGTCCGACCGAAACTAGTTTTACGACCGAAACCGAAACCGAAAACGAATTTCAGCAACGGTTTCTATTTCGGCCGAAACCCAAACCTTACAAGGGTCATATTTTGAGGGAAATTTTTTTAACGACATTGTTCATTTATCATCGATGATTGAAGAATCATCATCATCAACCTAGCGTAAGTCCCGGTTGCTACCTTGGCAGCGGACTAGGCAGGAAAGCGGACCTCGGTGCCCGGGGTCCGCTTTCCTGCCTAGTCGCCTCCACTTCGCCATGATTGAAGAATACTACAACAAAAGAAAGATTGTCTGTTAGGTATAATCTATACTTAATGTAAGGGGATCTTGCATATTGATAAGCAGATATTAGGATGATTAAACTAACAAGAATTGCCACATAATTCGTAGATTTTTTTCTGGTAAAGTAATAATTATAAGAAATAAAAATATGATAATCTACACTCATATGATAAAGAGCTAAAGTTTGTTTTTTTTTTTGTTTGTAGGAGGTAATCTCTGGAACTACTGGTCCGATTGGAAACATTTTAGCAACAATAAAGCTGCTTTACTCTCGTGTGACATAGGCTATATTTTATGTACGCGGGCGAAGCCGCTGACAAAAGCTAATCTACACTAATATAATAAAGAAGTAAAGTTTGTTTTTTTGTTTTTATGTTTTTTTGTTTGTAGGGGGTAATCTCTGGAACTACTGGTCCGATTGGAAAAAAATTAGCAGCAATAGAAAGCTGCTTTACTCCTGAGTGACATAGGCTATATTTTATGTACGCGGGCGAAGCCGCTGACAAAAGCTAGTAAATAATAAAACGGCAACTTTCACACAAAAATGCAAGAACCTCCTGCATTCATATTTTACTATTCTATTTATTAAAGGTTAGCTATTACATAATGCATTAAAATTGAACTTATGAAGCGCCTTCTTACTCTAAAAGGTATCAAATTATGTATTAAAAAAGAAAAAGGAGGATTTTTAGTCTAGATTTCTTTTAATTACTCGCAATATTTAGGACATCTACATAACCCGTCCCATAGTCAGGTCTTTTACCTTAATAATTTCTCAAAACAAAATTGGTAGTAGGTACGTAAGTTAGTATCTACTGTACTTGCCACTTGGATACCTTGGTGATAAATACTAAAGTGAACTTTAAAACTCTGAATCCATAATATTATCACCATTATATGCACTATAGTCATTACTAACTACCTAACTAATGTTTGTTTACGTATAGCATTTGCGAAACCAAAAAAAAAGTATAGGTTAGATTAAACTTGATTATACTTTTATCAGTCACATTGAATATGTTTTTTGATGTCTACAACCCGCGCTTATGTTATAACGACATAAAACGAGATAAAACTTACCAAATTCAAAATAAATCACTTGAAAACTCGCCACCACAACAAAACAAAACGAACAGCAAACAAACAAGCGAGCGAATTGGCTCTGATAGGATTTATTCACTCATTCAACGCGCCAAACATGACCGATAACAGCGCGGAAACTCCCGAATGCATATTCGGTTTCGCCGAAAACGAAACTAAACCGAAACTCGCGTTTTTACCGAAACTCAACCGAAAACGAAACCGAAACCGAACATTCGGACGGACACTAATGACATTATATTAAGGTAATATTGTAAAAGCAATGTGTTAAAATAAAAATAAATAAATAGATGACATATATTAAAACAAAGATAGAGAAGCTAATAGACAACAGAATGTTAATAATTTGACTTTATATTTTTAATATTAGTATAACGGTTTGATACCTTTGCTTCGCTTTCATCTTACAAAGGTTAAGGGCGATAAAAATGTCTATTAGAACATAACGCTAACTTTAAATTGAATTTAAGGTTTAAAGAGAATTTTAAGACACAAAAAAAAAATTAAATAAAAAAATTTTAAGTCACTGTTTCTAACAGTTTCTCTAAAAGTTTAGTCTCTTCTGTAGATCAATCTTCGAAACAGTCGCAAGTTATTTTCTTATACGCAGGTAAAGCCGTTAGCGGAAGCTTGTTTTAGGTAAATAAATTGTAAAAAATACTGTATGTATATTATTATCATCAGAACATGAACCAAATATGCTGTCGAGTTTCTGTTAACTCGATCCTACCTAATGGAATGCGATAGATGAGGACTATCAAGCTCTGAATACCATTCCATTCTTGCTTTGAAGGGTTACACGTGGAAGAAAACTAAAAGACCATCAAAGGGTTCCACACAGTAACTACCTACAAATAATAAACTAGTACAAGGCTGTCTTTCAGCTAAGTCAAATTACATTGCGAGAAATCGAGGTATGATATAATAAAGCGGTCGTTTGTTCCACGCAATGCAATTCAATTTGCATGCAATTTTCTCGCAAGCCTTTTTAATATGTTATGTGCTCCTATTATTGTATTTACATAAACTTTTATCTTTGGTCTACCTACGACATGATCTAAGAACTTGATGAAACTAACGAGTTGTTTTTTAGGACTTTGTTCTTTATTAAGGTTCACTTTTATTCTTTATTTTTACAGCGCAAAAAGTATAAAAAGACAAAAATACAGAGTACGCTGAGCGTGCCCGTATCAAAGGGTGACCCACCTCAGCATTTGCTGGATGCCACTTTATTGTGATGCCAAATTGGTGCACTTTTATTTATCCAGTGTATACCTACATAAGTAGAGGAATTGAAGAATCTATTGTACTAGCGAAGCTTGCCCATAAAGCGGATCGGCTGCCAAACTAGAAAAGCAACAGATTGTATTACATCCGCTATCTAATGGAATCCAGCTTACTTCTAATTATAATTATTAAGGGTTTATTAAGGGTTTTGATGACATTAACATCACGTCCAAGCGGCTAGTCAATATGTTTTAATAATAATTTGATATACACTATTTAAATTTTTTCCATTGAACTTGTTGTAATTTATTTTCAAAGTTACCTCTAACAGAAGCAAAAAGTGAAAATCAGGCTAAAACCATTGGATGTATTTTTAAGGAACTTTCAGTAACTGAAAGATAATTTAATTAGCAATCTGATAATTATGTACGGCTTTTATTCGTTTTGTGTCTAATAAATGAAGAACATATTATTGTTTGCAAAATCTTGATGCGCTCGGAACGATGCTAGCTCCTGTTTTGTTCGCATAAGTAATGCTAGCAAAGGAGGAGGCCGACCGCTTAAGGCAACGGCACTCATGCCCCAGACGCCGGCGCTGCTGGGATTCCGGTCCCGAGTTCCAACCACCGTAGCACCGTAGCCGTAGGGTAGCTCGCATTCCACCCATCCGGTAACCGTCCGGACCGAGCCCAAATCGTCGACGGGGCTCACTGTTGCCTTGCGCCTCAAGGAATTGACAGCAACTATAAGGGCCCAGCAGGGTCGAAGCCTTCTGGGGCCAAGGGCTGATGCAAAAGCGGAAAACTGGGGCCCTGAAACTACGGCTAGTACTAGTTTAGTCAGTAGAAGTCTGACACTGTCTCCCGCTCCGCACTAGGGCGGGATTCAATGATTTTTCCCACCATATAAAACCTATCATTTTATAAAAATAATTCAATTCCCGAATCGAGTCTGAAGATTTTTCCTAATTGAATTTTTTCCTAATTTTGTGACGTAATATATATATATATACTTATGTCATACAGCATTGCCACATTTCAATTTTAGGGATCTAGGTCAACGTGAAGTACCGTGAATTTTGATTCCTTTGACAGTGTCGAAATGTAAATTTTTTAGCTCCTAAAAATTCTATGCTATGATGTCGTTACTATGTTATTTTACTTTGGACACAAATTACTGTATTGTATATAAAGCCACCGTACCTTCTGACAGAGTACCTAATTAGTTTATGTTTTATTCTCTTTTTAATTTAATGTGTGTTGTGTGGTACTTTGTGTTGTAAGCTAAATTTCTCCAGGGTAAGATGGCGGCTCGAAGCCCTTAGTACTTATTTACGGAGACACTGGGCGATGGGCGATGCGTTCAGCGTTCGTCGTAGATTGCAGCACCGGGTCACGTCATCGCACATCATTATCATCATCATCGTTTCAGTCGAAAGACGTCCACTGCTGGACATAGGCCTCCCCCTACTGCGTCATCGCACGCGCTAATGCAAACATATGGTAATGTACGACAAACGACCAACGCGCAGCGTCACCGTAAACAAGAACTTAGGGTTAGTTCACACCGAGATGACTGTGCGCACATTTTAAACTTCATTTACTATACTAAAAGATACATATTCATTGTGAGGATACAGCACTGCGTGGTGCAAAATATTCTGGATACTCACAATAACTATGTATATTTTTGTGTAGTCGTTAAAGTTTTAATTAAAGTCGCTCTTTTAAAATATGCGCGCAGCGTAGCGTCGTGTCGCGGAGTGAACTGACCCTTAGTATGAGTTGTACTTATATGTATATTTGTAAACTCCTGTTGCTTATACCAGGGACAAAGGGGTCGTCAAAATTGAAGATCTGAAATATCTGATGTCAAATTATAAGAGCCCGGGGACGCGAAAACAACGTGATGTGCGAGATGATTCGAGACGTTTACGTAGACGTCAACAGGAAATGCCCATCAGATTAAACAACTTTTGCTAAGACTTCATTTTTATATATGTTATAGTGTCGCAGGCTTTAGAGTTGCACAACAGTAGTTCCATTCCTTCTTTATTCTAGCAGCAGAAAATGCTCTTCACGTGGAATATACAGCGAAAAACTTTTCTTCTCGTGCGCAGCGGATCCCAAGAGTGCACTGAAGTAACAATAATATTGCATAACTAAATGTATGCCTGTCGTATATAGAGAAGGCTAGTATCCGCCAAACTGCCTCAGAAGTACTTATATAGCGCCCAGACTGATACTTTAGACTAGCCTGTCAGTCTAGTAGTTAGTGGCCCTGACTGCTACGACGGAGGTCGTGGGTTCGATTCCCACCTAAGACAAATGTTTGTGTAATGAGCACAATCATTTATTCTGTTTCTGGGTGTAATATATCTATAATATATATGTATTTAGAAATATATATGTATGTTTATCAGTTGTCTAGTACTCATAGCACAAGCTCTGCTTAGCTTCGGACTAGATGGCGTTGTGTGATAGTTGTGGAATATATTATATATATATTATTATATATATATACTTGGTCACTCCATCTAGTCTCTGTCAGTACTCTGTAAAGCGAATGTTGCCTAGTACCTTTGTTGACGTATTTACAGATGTATTTAATCGACTGTATACTGGGGGTACTGAACACCCTAAAAAGTACAGGTGAGTATATAATATAGAACTATCCACCTGTTGTCGATTTCGACGGCCGATATTCATCCATACCTGTACAAGTTTTGCTGATAAATAGCTTCTTAACGTATGGGTTGATACTGAGCAGAGTATTTTCTAATCTCCTTATAAGGTTCAAGTCTAAGTTACGAATCTGTCGGGATAAATTTCGGCATTTCGGTGAAAACAGGGAACCTATCCGATGGTAGACTTGCTCCTGAATTTTAAGTCTGCATGAATCCAAATTCAGTGAGTTGATGAGCTCTAATGAAGTCATCTGGAAAGTACTGTTGTAAACTCGAATATTGTTTAAAAAATGGCTGGACTGGGGATGCTTACTTACCATTCATCAAAGTTTCAGTGGTTAAAAGTTGAAGACTTGATTTCTGTTCTCTCTCTGTATCCGTTTCGGAAGAGCGAGATGAAGAATGACGCTCTAAGTCACGCACAAGTCGTAGGTAACTCACGTTTTTCTTTCGTTACTATTTTATATATGTTTAGATATCGCTTGTCATGAGATGGAAGGTAGTAGAGTAGAAGGTAGAAGAGGTAGAAGACCCAGTGGCAGAAAAAGTAATAAATGAACAACGAACAGTGTAATGGTGAATCGATCTTGCGTATCGTCTTACGTGGAGTGAAGGTGACTACAATCCGAACTCCACTAATCCCAGAGCGGTCTGGCATATGGATGAATCTTAAGGTTCTTCGCAGCGTCTGATGTGGCCCCCAAGGGGGAGCTCAACAAGCATACAGGCATTCAAAGCACATCAGGCGCTACTGAGAAAGCACTATAGCCGCCATTTCCATAAGAAAAGTGACTGCACCGCTGAAGTTTGCGGTTAAAAAACCAAAGATACTATTTACAGCCGCTTTGTTTCCACTTATGGTTAGTCACATATACTATCACAATAGAGTAATAACTTTTTGTTTTGTACAGAACGCGACGCATCGTTTCACGCTCGCGTTCACAGGTTGGATATTCCGTTAGGAGAACGGTTGGGAAATAAAATATTTTCTAAACACAAACCGTGCAAATCAAAAGGAAAAAAAAAGTTTTTTATTTCATCTTTTTTAGTTGTAACACACTTATAAGCAGTGCCTATTTTTCTCATTGTTTTTTATGGTAGGTAAAAATCATCCAATGACGAATCCCGCCCTTGGGCGGAGCGGGGAAACAGAGCCTGTCACTGACTACCCCGTTCCTTCCTTGCCTTGATCCCAGGGCCCCGGTAATACATTTTCGCATCAACCCTTGGTCCCAGGAAGCTTCGACGCCGCTGGGTCCCTACAGTTTGTTGACAACTCCTTAAGGAACAGTGCGCGACGTCGACATCTGGTTTTCTTCACCGTTTTGAGAGCAGTGGTGATGAAATAATTTAAACAAAATAATACGCCTGGCTGGGTTTGAACCTGCGACCTACAACTCGTAAACCGGGGCCTTTACCACTCGGCCATCACTATTGCTAGTCGTTACCTATAATATAGGAATCGAATACGGAAGCGGAGTTTTTAAATTTGTTTTTTTTGTAAACAGAATTAAAATCGAAATCAGAATTTAGATATTGTTCAGTACAATTGATTTTATATATATAATATTTTACAAAGAACAATAAATTCGTAAATAAAAATAAAATAAAATTCTACTGAAATCAGAATTGAAAATCAGAGGCGGAAACAGAAACATCAAAAAAGTTACGAAGGTCTAAATTATTCACAGGTCAAGCGTGAACTCGCAACATGCCAAATACGAACGAAATACCAAGTGACAGAGTAATCAACACAAGGTTTTTATGGTAGGTAAAAATCATCGAATGACGAATCCCGCTCTTTGACGGAGCGGGAAACGCTGTCAGATTCTTACTGACTAAACAAGCTACCCCGTTCCTACCTTGCCTTATTCCCGTTGTAACGCTTTCGCACCAACCCTCGGCCTTGGGAGCCTTCGACCCTGTAGGCCCCTACAGAATCAACAGAAGGTAGGTACGGTTTTCTGTAAGAAGAAAAGAAAGTTATGAACATGTTGGTTCGTCTAATATAACTTCCGATTTAAAATCGGAACTGGAATCGAAATCGGAGGTGCAAAGTCAATCGGAAGTTCCGACCTTTCAGAATTGGAATCGAACGTAATCGAAAGTATGTTATTATTATTATATATACAGGGTGGCCAAAAAGTCGTGGATCAAACGAAACAGGGAGGCAAAGGAGTTAATTTCCAACAAAAAATCTTTCTCCAGCATGGCCATAACTTCATTGCACGAAAAGATATGAATTATTTTTGTTTTTTCCATGAAACTACCGAGATTTTTTACAATTTAATCAGTAGAAAATTAAATTGATTAAAAACAATAAAACAAAAGGTGTTGTATTATGACTCGATTATGTATCAATACTACAAAAATTGTGTTGCAGCTCTTGGTATCAAACTTAACGAGCAATTAATTTTTTTCCGTAAATTTTGAAGCGTTACAAAAAATTACTTCTCACTTTAAGACCACCATTTGAAAAAAAAATGTATTACGGAAAAGTGACCCTGTATTAAAAAAACTTCCTGGTTTAATGCTGATTCGAATGAGGTACGACACTTTACTCTTTGATCTTTAGTTTTGGTTTTACGGTCGTTTTTTCATATTAAGGTGCAAATTTCATAAAATTAGCCTTATTTTGTTGTACCTTTTTATGTAGGTTTATTTATTTTATGTATACACCGTGAAATTTTAATGGTTGTTTTCCCTCAGCGAAATGGTTGTGTCTTGGTAATACAAATGTTTGATAAAAAAATAAAATATTAAAAACAAAAAATGGACCTATAGAGTGCAAGCTAATTATGACGTATCACAACGTGCGAGAGCTTATTTTGGTTTAAATGTTTAATGAATCGGTTTCCTTTGACGGCGTGCTGCTCATGCGACTCTAGTAGTACCTACAAATTACGTCTAATGTTACTATTGTTTTCCCTTTTTTGAGTTGATGAATATTTTTAATAATTATTTATTAAAAAAAAACTTTTTATTTTTTTATTTTTTCTGTATGCTTCAAAAGTACTCCTTATGGCAAGCCATTCTGCCACGGGAAAACAACCGTTTAAATTTCACGGTGTATAAAATTTGGTTACGAAAAATCTCAGAAATTATAAAAAAAAAAGTTTAAAAAACATAGCGCTACCTGCTGTAGTGCTCTTTTACTTATTTTGGTTTGCTAACTTTCGCCGTTTATAAAAATTACTCACTCCCCTTCCAAGCCCCTCCCCTCTTCGACCCCATCACCCTTCACCATTTTAGAGATAAGACTGCCCATTGTAACACCTTAGAATTTTAAGCTCCTAATGTACCAAATTGTATGAGTATTTATGGTGTACCTACAATAAAGAGTATATATATCTCATTTCATCATCATGATTGATTTAGCTCAAAGACGTACACGGATAATAACTGGTCCCGTGAGGCTCACCAGCTCATCGGTCCTTGGGAAACCCTCCAGCGCTGCGTCTTCCAGAGCGTGACCATCATCAACATCATCATTTCAGACGAAGAACATCCAGTGTTGGACATAGGCCTGCCCCAAGTGTCGCCACAACGAATGGTCCTGTGCGTCTCACAGTCACCGCATTCCCGCGACTCTCACAAGGTCATCGACCCGCCTTGTGGGACGATGTACGTAGTACGTACGTCTCTACTTCAGAACCTTTCGTCCCCAGTAACCATCTGTTCTGTAAACAATGTAGGTACCCTGCCCACTGCCGCATAAGTTTGGAGATTCTTTAGGCTATAAAGTCTTCATTTCACCTCATTTAACAGACGACGAAACGAGTCTAGACTGACGGCCTAGTGACTAACTGACAGGAGTCTTTATCGCATGAAGTTAATTACCTATGATTATAGTGTCTAGATATGACTGTTATTCGTGTCAAGAAATATCTGGTTTCAAAGTATGTACAGGGCATACCGGATACGTGAGAATACGTGTACATTTTGTCTAGCACACAGATTTTATGCACATCTTTATTTTTTTTTTTTGATACTAACTATTAGGCATTTAGTTACCAGCGACCAGTGCCCTAATTCACATAAAATCAAACAATCTTAATCGCTTTGAAGTTCTATCGTAGTTCGATTGTAGTCCTATCCTAAATCGGTATTCATGTGTTCCTTGATCGGGGTTATAGAACAACAATTCAACGACTGCTAAACGACCTGTCAACGTCTTATTGCTAAATATCTGTCAAAATCAAGGAACTTATTAATTTATCCTACGGACAAACTGAATTGATTACGAAGCAGGTTTACAAAATCTAAAGAGTGCTTTATTTTCATTTGCTGAATTCACTTTATGATACTCAACTCTAGAAAAAGCATTTTGGTCCTGAAAAAAAACCTAAGCTTATCATTGTCTTCAAATATCAATATAATATAAATAAATAATAGAAAATGAGTACTGGCAACGTGAGATACGTTGCCAGTACTCATTTTCTATTATTTTGACGCTGTTTTTTTTTTATTTTAAACGTCGCTCGTAACTGAAACAATTGTGACCAATCTTAAACTCGATTTCGATTCCAATTTCAAATTGCCTAACGCTTTTGTGTACATCATACGATTAATTAAGTTCTAAATATACTCGAAAGGATTTAGGTCGCAGTTGTAAAGTGGCAGCCATTGATATATTTTAAGGGAAGATATAACGTATCTTCCCTAATAACGCTAATATGAAAGCTTGTCTAAAAATTCGCACATATTTCTTTTATTTATTTATTATACACTTTGTACACCAAGACTAAAATACATTGGAAAGGAAAACTATTATTTTACACTACCTGTAGTCACCGATAGACAAAGACAGAGATAAGAGCCGGCACTGTTGTGAGTAAATTAGCGTTATCCGCCAATATTAAATTGTAGGTTTTCTATGTCATCATAAAAGCTATACCATAGAATCAACCTCATAATGTTTTATTTTTATAATTTTAATTATAGACAAAGATATACAGCGTCTTTGACATCGACACACAAACAATACCATGGATCCAGTACATGATTCTAGACCCCCAGTAGTGGAATTTTTAGTGCTGCTGGGATGAAATTGCTGGGATTCAGACCTCTCTAGGAGAGAAAAAAGAAAAAAATATATGCTATACTTACGAATATGAGTTGCATAACAAGTTGATATTTCATACGAGTTTCCCATTTTTTATACTCTAGTAAAACAAAAATCTTATCTCAAAATTAGCATTTTGTGGGTTGGTTCTTATTTGCATAACTATCAATTTTAAATTGCGCTATTTATTTTTCAAAAAACTTTGCATTGTCTACTTTTGTATCTTTAGTTACTTATTTTTACTAAGTAATTATAGACTGGAAAACCTCAAGTCACACGCAATTACAACACACGTCCAAGCTCTCATGCTCCGGCCGCCGTCGTGATTCCGATCCCAATTTCCCGCCACCGTAGATGCAGGTTTGTGAACAGCGAGCAATTGTTGTCAGCAAACTAGGGGCTCAGCAGGATCGAGGCCTCCTGGGGGTAAATGAAAGTGTAATCTGCAAGACACTGGAATTTAGGCAAATAAGGAAAAAGGGGGGTGGGTGTTCTATGCCTAAAAGTCTGACACAATCTGCTACTCCGCTCAAAGGCGATGCGATGATAAGGGAGATGTAATTGGATGATTTTTGTTCACCATAAAAAAAAAGTGAAAGAAGTTTATTTATTTATTTACTCGAAGGAGAACCAACGCTATAACTAATGAATAACAATTTTATAAGAAACATTAAGCCAATTACAGGTTCTCACGGGTAGAAGCTAAAAAAGAATCAGAAAACTTAAGATCACTAACAAGCACGATAAAAAAGAGTATAATAAAATATCACTTAGTACACTCCGTACGTTTGAAAAAGTCCGTATTCAGCTGAGTGCGCGCAGTACCTATATGTTTTAGTGGTAAATGGGTCAGATGAGAAGTCTTTACAAAGAATATTAAAGTCTTTAACTGTTTTTATTCCTCGGAATCAGAATAACTCATTTTTAAGAACGATTCAACGTGTCTACAACACTAGTGTCCCACTCCTAGAGAGGAGGCCTGAGTCAGTCATCATCATCCTACCCTTATCCTATATTACTTGGGGTCGGTTCAACATGTTTTTTTCTTCCACCCTGTCCTGTCACCCGCAACACTATCACTAACTGCCTTTTCTTTCATATCACTCCTCACACAATCCATCCATCTCTTCTCTCTAGCAGTGAGAACAGTATAAGGCAAAAAAATGGGCAACTCGTAAGAAATATCAACTTATTATGTAATAATAATGAGTGTAGCATTTTTTTTACTTTTTTTCTCTCCTAGAGAAGAGGCCTGGGTCCCAGCAGTGGGAACATTAAAAGGATGATGCTATACTATGCTGCTCTAGTGTTGGTAGCACTACGAATGCGTAACTAAAGTGCGGTCGGACGACACGTCGTCTGCGGTCGATTGACGTGCGGTTGGGTCAGGAGTTGCTAGCTGCGGAAACCGTTCCACTAAATTATTTTGATACCAGTAATGTCGAAGTGACGTCTCATCTGCTATACTGATTTTTGCAGTGGGTGGGATATTTCGGACCAAGCCCAGTCGTCGACGGCGCGCACTGTTCTCGCGCGCCTAAAGGAGTTGTCAGCAACCTGACCCTGCAGAATTGTTGAAGCCAATTAAGGCCAAGGGTTCGTGTCTGAAAGGAAGGCTCTGGTCCTAGGAACAAGGTAGGATGTTTAGTCAGTAAGAGTCTGACACTGTTTCCCGGTCCACCCAACGGCGGGATTCATCATTGGATGATTTTTATCTACCATAAAACAGTGGATTTTTATCTGCAAAACTATACCTAACCTAACTAACGATATTTGTTATATGTATATCGAACACGGTGTGTCGATAATTCAGTTATACGAAATTTTATTCCGTCGATGCTTTATTAGTATGATGCAACGTTTGCGCAAAATCCTGTTGCGAAAAACACTACTACGTACTCTACCGTGTCTTCCAAGCGTTCCGTAATGACACTCGGGTGTCTTTTCCCCACGAATTCTTCTTTCTTCTGCAAAGCAGTCAATCTAACTAAGGAGGCGGTTGTTCGCGTGAGAGAACGAACATCCTCATATCGCAGCCCAGATCCCGACCCCGATCCTGACTATGAGCCACGGTAAACGCGGGCTTACGGACGACGAGCAATGGGTAGCTCATCATCCGGCCGTCCGACAATCGACCGGACCGAGTCCAAGTCATTAACAACGTCTGTATTATCTACGCGCTCTTCAAAGAGATGTCAACTACAAAATCAACAGGTTACCTTCTCACCTAGAGATAAAATTAATTAACCATTTGTTTGGCATTTCGAATTTTTATTTTTTTGTGTTAAAAAGAATCAAAACTTTTTATACATAAAATTAATAAATTCTGCTTAAACGAGGCAGAACGAGTTTTATTTCGACTTGCTGAGCTAAACCTACAACATTCAGTTGGATAAGGCTTTTGACATTTAGAAAAAAAAAGAAAATTATACTACAATTATGACCTAAATAGGTCCTATCGCATCTTTAGCCCATTAATCATTTCAAACAGATAGTTTTCCGTGATGTTTTCGATGGCTCATATTATAAACTCACTAACCATCTAACTCGTTAACACTGAAACAATAACGACCTACAATAACAGTAGCCCATAAATAATTCCAAAACAACCCGTGTACAGTTTTCAATGTTGTTATGGGAAATGTTTTGGATAGGAAAACAAATTTCCCAAGCGTTCAGTGATCGGCGGAAATAAGTAACGTCAGTTCAGTCCACTAGATAGATCAGTGAGGGACGGACGCGCGCGACCCGGCCCGCGGGTGCACTTAGCGAACTTGTCATGTGAAGTTTTATCATAAATAAAAAAAAAACATGCATCAGTGTATTCACAGTTTTAGTTCCCAAATATTGTGTTCTGAACTTGTGTAAAAGTTTCAACCTTATATTTTAACTCTGGTGAGTTTTTCTTCCAAACTTTTTTCACAAACTTAAGAAAAAAAAAACAGTTTACGATAATTAAATTATAAAATCATCTTTGACCTCACTTGTGTAATTTAATCAAATTCCAGTTGCTTGATTTTATACTTTTTATTTTTTTTATAAGTAATAAAAAGTATAAAATTAAGCAATTACATTTCTGATACCACGTGTAAATACAGTGATATAAACAAAAATGTTAATAAAATGCACGTGAATGTTTAACTAATGAAATGTTTAAAGTGGTTTTATTAATGACGCGTCGTGTTTATTTAACACTAAAAAATAATATCTAATTAATTACTACTTATTTAAATTCACGACAAGGCGCACACGATGCGATGGAATTTAAATTATACTCGAATGTTTTTATTGAATGTGTTACATGAATCGCTTACATTTTTGTACGACTTAAAATTTAAATAATCTATATAAAATTCGTAGCATTAAAATTGAATAATCCGTCAATTGATCGGTTTCTCGCAACCTATTTCTTTACCTCAGCAACATAGTAATATGTTGGTGATGATGAATAAAATTGGTCTTATCAATTTGTAGTCTAATAAGTAACACTTTAATCGAAATGAACTTTTGTGTGTATTAAAATACAGGTATCTGACGTCATAGATAAAATCTTGGTCTAGACAATTACTGTTGAAACTAATTTAAAAATACATTTAACATTCGAAATTTAACTCATTAAGATTGGAATTAGTGATTGGTTGGCTGATTGAAAAATGCGCTCCAATTGTATTTTTCAATTGGCCAATGATCTAAATCTGTTTAAAAAAAACAAGTTTATCTTCTTCATTATAACGTGAAAATCAATCACACGCTTAGCCAGACTCAATTAAATAGTACTCTCTCTCTCTCTCTCTCAATAGTAATTTTTAATAAAAAAAAATTATTAACTAAGACTCTAATTGCCAATATCTAACAATTAAAAACGCGTTCCCTCATTGCAGAGACTCACTGATCCATTAATAACTTCTCTGAGTCCATTAGACACAGGTTGGCTCAGTTTTTTAACATCCTTACCAGGTGGTAAGGATGTTAAAAACAAACCTAACATGCCTATGTAAGCAAAATTAAGTCAAAACACATCCAGAAATAATGGTTTAACGATTTTTTTTTCATGTAGAAAAATGATTTCCTAGAATCAACAATCAAATACATTTACATTGACCTTCGACCCTAGTAGACAAAGCGACATTATACCAATTGTCAAACTAGGCCCAATATGTAATTTAAATGAACTTATTTATTTATTAGTTTATTTATTACAATTTTAGTCTACTTACACCATGAGAATGCTTCAGGTTTAAGAACAACTTCATTTCTCATAAAGAATTGCATACATAATTCACTTACCGAGAAACAATATCTAAAACTAAAATTAATCGTTAGAGCGCACAGATGTACGTATATAAAATAACAAAAGAAAATAGCAAAGAGAGATAAAAAAAAAACAAAATGTGGGTAAACCTAAAAAGATAACATGGATGTACGAATTTGATTTTTAGAAGGTTAAATTATATCTCAAACACATACAATGGGCAGTCTTATTGCATTCTGCGATCTCTTCTAGGCTACCTGGAATGGACAGTAATTTATTTTATTTATTATAATAAACGGACTAGGAGTCCTGTGTCGTTCACAAATATGTAAGCTCCGATATACACACGATACCCAAATCCGGAACATTTAACTATAGGTCATACAAATAAATGTTCCTGACGATATTTTTTTTCACCGTTTTGGGAGCAGTGGTGATCTTTTTGAGTCTGGACTCAGAATGTTGTCCGAACAGTATTTGGCACTCTGTACGGGTCTGTTTAACCGAGGTACAATTCCTGAAAAGTACAGGTGTGCAAGATGACTAGTAGTAGAAGGTAAAACACATCCTGTGCAGCGACACTACACTAACACGGACACGTTAGAAATGGGTCGAATTAACCCCCTTTGGCCAGATTGTTTTTGCAGCAGCCAAATTGGGTCCACAGTTAGTTACGAGATTTCTAGATTGGCAATTGGGTCTGATGTTAGTTCAAACCCAGCCAAGCGCTTTCCTTTGTGTTGCGTCAAAGTTAATGTAGTTACAACTAGCCCGTGTTATGGGACTTGATGTCATTTACAAAAATATCGTAGATGTGAGTGCTGCAAGGCATTTAATTGTTATATGGAAGTTTGAACTGGAATTTTTGTATACACTGCCGAAATGTCGTGTGATCATGTTTAACAATAAAGCAATTAAGATTTGAGATTTTGATTCATAATTTGAAATTTAGACAATTTTTATTTCCAACAGCGTGTGTTTTTTGTCTAAAACTATGAAATAGACGCAATATGTGCTGAGAAAAGTAATATTTTCTGAATAAATAATTTTCCTTTAAACCTACAACTAACCAAGAAATCAGTAAAAACTTGACCATAAGATATTATTATTTTATGAAATAACTACTTTTTGTTAGCGGTTTCTCCCGCCTGAACGTAAGTTTCTCCTATCTAACTTTGGATCCTGTTTTATCTCTTTAGGAGGTCTCATCACAAAAGGAAGCCTTATGCCAAATTTCATATTCCTAGTCCCAGTAGTTTCGGCTGCGGGTTGATATATTTATCAGTTAAATTCTCCTTTTATTTAAAGAGACCTGTAGAAATATAATAAATAATGATGATCGTATGTCTATTTCTATATAAAAGTTTAACAATAAAATATACAACTCATTATTTTATTTAACAGTGAGACGCGTAACAATAATAGCTAGGTGCAAATGACTAAATTTACATTTTTATTCAGTATTAAAATAAGACATTATAAAATTAGAGGCCACCGTGCAAAAAAACCTTGACAACGTTATTTGAGACGGCCAGTTATATTTTCAAAGCTATCGTTTATTGTGTATTGTGGAGACAAGCATTCAGGGAATTAGTTAGCCGTATTATCATGGAACTGTCGCATCAGGCCATTGTTCCATCTATACCTTTTTAGGATTAGAACTTAGCCGAGCGTTTCCGGAACTTGTTTGCATGCTTAGTTCTCATTACAATAGTTCGCCCATCGGATCTTGGCGTCTCTCAAAGTCTAAAGTTAGGCGTTGCGTACTTTCGCGCATGTACACTTGCGAAAAAGTGTTATTAGTGTTATAATTTTCTTCTATCGACATTTTCATTTCTTATTTATTATTTATTTATTTATTTATTTAACACTTAATGCACATAACAGTACAAAGGCGGACTTAATGCCTAAGGCATTTTCTACCTGTCAACCTTTGGGTGATGCAGATAATCATGATGGCAGGTGCAAAAGAAAGAAAAAGCATGTGAATATGATAATTAATCAATGTACAATAAAATTATATGAGATAAGCACAATTAGTCCCCGCACTATGGATATTCGTGGGTGCGCTTCGTGGAATAGAAATAGTACATTTTGATACAAGTGCAGGAAGTTTATCATTGCGACCGAGGCGAAATTCGCACGAGCCGTAGGCGAGTGTGTTATGGAGCCGAGGGCTGCAATGACAAATCTGCACGTGTGTCAAACGACGTTTTTCAATACACTTACGACTTGTGAAATAAAGAAAGAAAGAAAAAACAATTTAATCGTATCTCAAACATACAGTAGAAATATAAGAAATATATAAGTACAGCATTCAAATCTGCTCTGGTCAGTTTCTAATTTCGTGGGGTCGTCCAGCGACTCTGGGGCACGCCTCGCGCCTGATTCGATAAACTAATTAAAACAAAATAATCCCCCGTGACCGTGACGATAAGGAAGGAATAAAAAAGCCCTTGTTGTGATAAACTCAAAAAAGCACTTGGGTGATATACTTACATGCTATATTGACCCTAATAGGAGTGCAATAAGAGGCAGTTTTCGAGTAAGTGTATTGAAAATTAATTATTTTAAAGTTTTTATTTGAAGCGCACCAACGGGTGCGCTAGATAGAATACTTTAGGTGCGCTTCCTCTGGGTGCGCTTCATTTGGGTGCGCTTCGTGGAATACCTCCATCTCCAATCCGTCGACAATATTTCTCTTTTTGAAAATATTCTCTTTATTGCTTTACTGTATGTGTATTTTCTGTTACTTCTTTGCGCTCAAACGGGTAAACGGATTTCATTAAAACATAGTGCTCGGATAATCCATATCCTTTCCATTTTATTCCGGGATTATATTCACTTGGAACGATTCTATACTATTACGCGGTACCGGCGAATTAGTGTAAGTTGTGCCCATTTAGTTTAATCTACTCTTATACCTGCTGTACTTTAGTCTTTTACCTTTTGTCTTCACTGTATTTAATCTCAGTTGGTAATCTGTGGAAACATTGTGGATTGTACATTTACCTACTTTGTATACTTTCTTAGACGAATCATAAACTGTACGATTGTTTGCTTTTCCCGAATAAAGATAAATACCTGCTTATAAATACCGCCTGGCAATAGCTAGTTTATACAATAAATAAACACAGTTATGGGATCTATAGTTCACTAACCTTCCATTCCACTCCTACACAACGCTATCGTCTGTGTTCTCGTCATACGTCACGCTCTGTGTCCTACCAGCGCAAGTGTAGAGCAAGTAACGAAGCAGAATGAACATATGATAAGCGAAGTACAATTACTTACTTCACTTTTTTTTCTTTATCACAAATATCTTAAAAATAATTAAACAAGTGCTCATGGCATGCCCTGTCGGGCATAGCAATTTCGTAAAAGCAAGTAAGAAAGAATAAAAAGTCGAATATACTAACCTTTAGTGAAAGATAACATAGTAAGTAACTAAATTGTAAATGTCATAAATCCATTCTTTCAATATCAGAACTACCAAAATTGTAATTTTTTTTTTTATTCATTGCAAATACTAAAAAATCATTGCAAATGTCAAAAATACAAAATTAAATTAAATGTCAAAATTAATTCGAATTAAATATAAAACGAAAACAAAATCATTACAAATATCAAAATAACTTCATTATAATGTCAGAATAAATTCATTTACATTAAAGACGTTGAAATATATTAATTACAATTACTGACTTCATTCAGTATGCCAAAATTCAAACAACGTACGAACCACAACAACAACAACAACGTACGTATTGTACAACGTTTCAAGTATCCATAACATACAAGTGCCAGAAAAAAAGTCGTTATAAATGTCAAAATAATTTCGTTGAAAATGTCAATATGATCAACAGGAACATTCAATTTTTAAAACTAAGGTAGTTAGGTATTACGGTGTAAAATCATCTTCAAACAATTCTTTCATTGAGTAGTAACATTGTTAACAAGCAGGTTTGTAGACGTTTTATAAATATTTCGTCACTTTCATCGGTTTTGACATCATTTGGTATACATTTTGTTCTATATTTATATTGAACTTACGTAAGGACTCGAACTGTTTATTAGTTTTAACTTTGATTGAAGTATTACAAGCGTGTTTTCTAATTATGAACGTAGAGCGTAACAGCGAGGTTGGTCTTTGATACTTATTAGATGTGCACCTATTTACAAAAAACTTGACTTGTACTTTGTCATCTTTGCTATAAACTATAGCTATTCGGTTCTCATCATCATCAGCCTTATTTATGTTCCCACGGCTGGGACTCAGGCCTCCTCTCTTTAGGAGAGGGAATGGGCCATAATCCACCACGCGGGCCCAGTGCGAATTGGTGGATGTCACATATCTTCGAATTTTTGGTTCTAGGACATGTCGGTTTCCTCACGATGCTTTTTCCTTCACTGTTTTGAGAGCAATGGTTATGAAATAAATTACACAAAGTAATGCGCCTGGCTGGGTTTCAACCCGCGACCTACAACTCGTAAGTCGGGGCCTTTACCCCTCGGCTACCACTGCTCTCATTCGGTTCTATTAAAATAAATTAATTACTTGCTTCATATTTTTTCGCTTTATAACAAGATTATTCCCCAACACATTTATAGCGCCGTATATATCTATAAATTTAAAACTCGTCAAGACAAATCACATGAGTCCAAACTCTATGAGATTGTGTCATTTAATTACAGAGTTCGTTTAATTGCCGGTTTCATTATCAGATCAACTCCAGGGCAAATAATTTTGCATTGTCATCTATTTGATACATGCATGTAAAATTTGAGCTCAATCGATAACAAGGAAATAGATCAAATTTAATTTACAACATTTGAACATAAACATTGGGACAGGTGAAACTAAATAAAAGCTTGTAACAAATAAAAATTGTGCCTACCATTTTGACGTGACAACGTCTTAAATTAGGTTGCGGCTGGGAGTCACTTATGAAAAAGTGTAACGCTCGGTAACGTTACGATGAGTCACCGAACGAGAGAGAGGCCCGCCGAATGCCTTGCGTCTCTCTCCCACTCAACTATGATCGGTCTGCCGCGCGCGCAGCACTAGAGAATTAGGACGTTGTCACGTAAAATCTTCGCCCGTAAAACCGACTTTACAGGCAACCATTTTTTTATTTTAATGTATTTTCTTTAAAATTTAATTGTAAAATAAATTAAAATAATTTCTGGCTTAGCTTAGCTTAATCATTAAATCGTTTATTCCTTCAATTTTGCCCTGTCAACGGTGGCTGTACTATTAACTCCTTTTTTTATATCACGACTCACAAAATCCATCCGAACTTTCTTCACCTTCCTCTTCCTCTCCATCCGACTCCACGTAAAGATGATGACACATACTCATTAACAACTTTTTTAGTAACATACGCCTGAGAGTCATCCCTCAAGCCATTAAATTATTAATAAAATATAATAATTATAAGTGCCGATCATGTTCATGTAAAATTCAACGACGTGAGTGCATAAAACCCGTTAAAAAAATTGAAGTAAAAACTATGCATGATTTTTATGAATAGTTCAGATAATATAGTGGGGATAAAATAGAGTGCTATCGATTTTGTATCTAATTAGTAAATTTTTTACATTTGTCATAGACTTATATAGACCTCCCATTGCACCCTTATATTTATAATATTTGTTCTATATTTATTAGTTAAGCCCTTGAGCGCCGATTGTACATACGTCTGTACAACTTCCTGATCTTGAAAAATTCTTAATTGTCGTTTTTTTCAGCTATTTTTACGAAATTTAACTGTACCGTAAATTTTGGTTCTTATTTTTTTTTATCTACAAAATTCAGTGAAAGTTTTTTTTACCTATTAGTTGTTTATTTTAAAAACGGGGATCAATGCCCCCGTCGTTCGTCGTTGTTCGTTCGGGTTTGCGGTGTACAATAAAGAATATAATAAATAATAGATATTACCTTCATAAAAATAAAAATGAATAGCTGTTCGTTAGTCTCGCTAAAACTCGAGAACGGCTGTTCCGATTTGGCTTATTTTGGTCTTCAAATGTTCGTAATAGCTCAGGGGAGGAAAACGTCGGTGGTACGAAGTTTCCCGGAACATCTAGTTTATATGTATATAAACGGAGAATCTAATCGATTTTTATAATAATAAAAGTTATAGTCAAACGTACGGGGACTACGAGCATTAAATTTTATACTAGGTTTTCTTTTGTTTCAACGAGCATTAAGAAAAGATTTAATTGAATTCCTAAGGAATTGAAATCGGGGTCTAATAGAAATATGTTTTGACGCAGGCAAAGTCGCTGGCAGAAGCTAGTATTCCATATACATAGATCCGATAAACAATAACCCGAAATTAAATTCTACTTATAAAATTTGAATATTCGAATTGTAATCAGCAATGGGGATTTATATCAATTAAAATGTCCTCTACACTCAATCACACGTTCTTTTTTATATCCGGGATATTTGAATAAAAATTATCCTGCGCAAAATTAAGACTAGTTAAACAATTCCTAACATTCACAGAGAATAATTTATAACTTAACTTGAGTTTTGTTGTTTACCCCTGTTTATTTACAAACTTTTTGCTTACCCTTAAGCACATAATTATGCTTGACTTGAATCGAATTAAAAAAATATACCTAAGCGTATATGCTTTAGAATATAAATTTATTCCTATACTAGCTTTTGTCTGCGACTACGCTCCCGTCAACTGACTGCTCTATCCTACTCTGCCCTACCCTACCCTACTCAACCCTATTTTTTATTTCATAAGACTCCTGACAATAACAAACAAAAAAAAGAAAGCAATCGGTTCAGTCGTTCTCAACATTTGCGCTTAGCAACACATTCATAGATTCATTTAATTTAATTAAAACACTTTTTACTAAGGTTTTGCCAACACATTATCATCATCATTATCAGCCTTTTTAATGTTCCCACTGCTGGGACACAGGCCTCCTCTCTAGGACAAGGAATGGGCCATAATCTACCACGCGGGCCCAGTGCGGATTGGTGGATGTCACATGTCTTCGAATTTTTGGTTCTAGGACATGCCGGTTGCCGACACATATTGTTGTCAAATCCACACGTAGACATAAAATTAACTTAACCCAACCTTACTTAAATTAACTGTGTAAAATGTAATGTCTATAAGAAACAAAAACACAAAATAAAAATCTTAAATAAGAAAAATACGCTAAAATAAATTCAGCTGAACAATTAATTTAAGGTAAGCCAGCCAGCACAAATGCGTGGAGTTTTTGTTTACGAACAAGAACATTGTCATCAAAAATGTTAACTTCACAAAGAAAAAAAACACTTTTGTCTTTGCTTCTTATGATGTGAAGAAACCTTTATTTGTAGATTGCTCTTTTATCCCTCGAACGCCGATTATACGTTTACGTTTGTACAACTTAAGTTACCTTGAAAAAACTTTAATTTTCTTATTGTACACACGGATGAACGATTTCATTTGCCCGAATACTTCGGTTTCTACTTTTTTTCCTGGAAAAACCTAAAAAAAGACTATGCGGTTTTCTACATAGCACGCAATTATGTATCTAATAATAATAGCGTAATAAAACCCCGCGTGCAAGGGATTAAAAACTAAGTTTTACCCGTTGAGCATTTCTGTGGTAGGTACCTATATTTTATTGGAGCAGTTAGAGCTAGGTGATGCATAAATTGACAATGAAACCGTATAATTCCGGTGGAACAAAAAGAAATATCAAAGCCTGACTAAAACCCACCCGTATTCTCTGAGTTGCCCTTTACAATCCAGAACCGCTTTCAATCAATCTCCATAGAGATTCTCCATAGAGCTTAAATCTTTCGAATATGTAATTAGCGTATTTATTTTTCTGACAGACCGACTTCTTAATACTTCAAAAGTGCCTATAAAGGTCTGTAAAGGTTTATCCATAGTAATATTATAAATGCGAAAGTAACTCTGTCTGTCTGTTACGCTTTCCCGCCTAAAACTCTCAAACGATTTCGATGAAATTTGGCACAAACAATCTTTAGACCCTGAGAAATGACATAGGCTACCTTTTATTGCGAAAAAAAGACGCAAACGAAGTCGCGGGTGACAGCTAGTTTGAAATAAATGCTTAGAATTTTTGAATCACCAACACTAACTTAATTTCAGCCGAAAAACGACTACTGATAAACATAGGTCACTAAGTGTCACCATAACGATCAGTCCTGTAAATCTCGTATCCTTCGGCTTCCCACAATCCTCACCCGGTCATCGGGAAACCCTATGACCTCTTCTACAATATCCCTGACCCATTTTATCTGTCACAATGTAAATCAATTTAAGATCAACATCTGGAATTTCTAAAATATAATATAGTTACTGTTTACAAGAACCATAAATTGAATTTGTAATAAATCTATAAATGCGGTTAAGTATATTAATTTCTCGTAGAAACGTCAATATAAACCTATTATTCTGTTTATCACATACAGTTGAGGGTTTCAAATGTCTAATATCTGCATTAATTTTGGTTAACGATAAAATGGGTCCTATATATTTGAATTTCGAACTTTAAATACCTAAGGGTAAAATGTCAATTCGAGAATGTTTCGTTGTTTCATTTTGAGAAATATAGATCGTGGGAGCGGCTGGCAAGCGCTATTTTTCAAAATGAAACCAATCAAAATTCCACTCGGCACTTCAATATTAGACATTTTGGGCTTCGATGTAACAATTTTCGAATTTTCGATGTACAATCTATATTTAAATTTTAGATTTGAACGTGGATTTTAAATAGGTCCACTGTTGCACATAAGCCTCCCTTGGGGGAATCCGATGCCCGGTCCATTCCAGCAACCCTGACCAGGTCATCGGATCGGATTCGGGTTGATTTTTTACCCACAGGTATTCTAATTTCCGACATTTAAATCGGGTTCTCAAACCGATAAAATATTTTTATGTAAATACTGTTGTGTAAACCTCTTATTGCAAAATCACAGGTAAATAAAGTAAAGTCGGCTTATTTACTAAATTTCAAAATACATATAATTCGCGTTAATTTCAGTACATAGCTACCAATTCAAATATCACCTTACAGTTCGTTTTTTAATCCTAGACTACGATTTGACAACTTAAAATGTCAAATTCCAGAAAATTTGGAACATATTTTTGCAGTGTGACATTCTGAATTGTCAAATCGTAGTCTAGGATTAAAAAACGAACTAAAATTTTAACTATGTAATTTGTTGGATGGTGATTTTTTCTAGTTTAGTTTCAAAAGAATTTGACCAGTCTAGTCAAGTGTGACCAGTTTACTTCTAGGCAAGCATGTTCCACCGTCGACTACAGAATTAGGTGAGATATATAAACGCGAACCTATCCATAATAAATAGTACATTTTGATACATGTGCAGAAAGCTAGTCATTGCGACAGAATTCTCACGAGCCGTAGGCGAGTATGTTATGGAGCCGAGGGCTGCAGACACAAATGTACACGCGTATCAAACTACGTTTTTTTATTCGCTGGGTGCGAAGTATAAGGTGGGGGAACCACGAAACGATCGCAGCGCGCATCATGGCCAAAAAAGGAACTTTCGGTGGCGCACGCTGTCACTTTTTACTAGCGAGATTAACGTTTTTAGTAAATAAACATGAGTCACGAAGCTTGCTGCGTAGTTAATTGCAAAAACCATGGCAGAAATAGTGATAAAAAATTCAACAAACTGTTTTCCTATCAATATTGTTTGTGGTTGGAAAATGATGTCGTGTGTGATTGGTCGGAATCCAGTTTTTATGATTAATTTGGCCATGTTTAACTGAAAATATATAAAAGGATGGATTATTGAGAGCATAAGCACTCATAAATAATCGTCTGCTATTTACATGAAATGCGTTATTCGATGAAATTTGCTTATTTCTTTACTTACTTCTCATGACGACAGCCATGAAAAATCTGTATTGTACTAAGCGAAATCTATTGATTGTGTCATTTTAGACGAAAAATAAAAAAGACTTACCTTATATAGATTTAGAATATTTATTGGAATAAATGTAAATTACAATATTTAATTAAAATTGTTCGTTTGTAAATAACTCGTCGTAATGACAGCCGGGCATTTGACATTTCGGAGGCCACCGTATTTGCAACCGCTAGTTGGCGCTGTCATCGCGCACCCAGCGAATACATTTACAATTCGTGTAGTTTGACCGCGTCAGTCTGATACGATAACCATTTTTATTACATTGTTCCGAAATTTAGACCGGCTGATAAGACATATTATTTATTGTAACCTTTTTTTTTATTGCGGGAAAAAATCATCCAATGATATTTCACGCCATTGAGCGGAGCAGTAGATAGTGTCATACTTTTACGGCTTAAAAACCCACTCCGCTCCTTCTTTGCCTCATTTCCAGGGCCTTAGTGTTACACTTTCACATGTACCCATGGCTCTAGGTGGTTTCGATTTTTGTTGTCACGTGCATATAATATCCTTGATCAGTATTGAACGACCACAATTCGGTGTAAATAATACATGCTATTTATATAGGTACATATGTATTTTGTACAAAACCAATTGATCAAACTACTACATTATGTTCGTACATAATAATAATCATTTAATCAATTGGTTTGCACTTACACTGTCAAATACTGAATAACACACAAGTGCGTAAATAATACAAGTAGTAACATCATCATTCATCAAGTCCTATGTTGAACATATACCTCCTTAAAGTGTCGTCTTAAACACCGGTACGGGACCTGTTTTTTTATTAATAATAATATTTAATAATTATTATTATTATAAACTATTTTTATATTGTGTTAATATATGTTGTAGTGTATAGTATATGTTAACGAATAAACGGAATAATAATAGGTAATAAGTCTTTATTGGCACTAATTACACATTTTAAAGCAAAGAAGGGACGAGGTGGTTTTTTAATCAGTAAAGTGTGTCACTATCTACCGCTCCGCCCAAGTGCGGGATTTGGATTCAGACCATTGGTTGGCTTGTAGGAGGTATTCCTTTACTACGTACGTGGTTGCCACTCAAAAAACTTTCGTCCGACATCCATTATTTGTTCACCAGCTCTGCGAGCAGTGTGTCATGCCCACTACTTCAACCTGGCAATTTTTTGGGTATCGTACTACGTAATAAGATACTCACACTTCAGAGTAACAGAGGTGAACCTGCGGCACGCCCACTTGTTGTCAATTATTTTTAAGGTCGCTCTCCCCTTCGCAAATACCATGTGCAAAAATCCAGTCTCTGTGTTACCACTGAAAAGTTTCAGATGGAAAAATCTAATTTTACTTCCTTTGTCACAAACGCTACTACAGTGAAATAGTACATTGTTTTGTTTTTTGTAGTGGTCGGCCGGTTATTTAGCTAATATTTTTCATTTTACCTGTGTAAAAATGGGTTAGATCATATTATTTTTAAAGAAATAGTTGAAAGTAAATTAACATACAGTCATTTAGAAAGTAATGAAAACACGTTTGTATATCATATACTATGTCATGTAACTGAAATAATGTACACCATTACACGTCCCAATAAAATAATTAAGTTAAAATAATTATAATTACTATGTGAATGCACGTAGGTACCTACCTACCTACCTACCTACCCTGTCAGTGTTTTTTTTAAGAAATTCGCTATTCTACTTAATGTATTAAGGACTAGCTTTTGCCCGCGGCTTCGCCCGCGTACATAAAATATAGCCTATGTCGCTCAAGAGTAAAGCAGCTTTCTATTGTTGCTAAAATTTTTCCAATCGGACCAGTAGTTCCAGAGATTACCTCCTACAAACAAAAAAATAAAAAAGCAAACTTTCCCTCTTTATTATCCTCGTAAGGCCCAATCTAAATTTAGGTCGATATATATTACGGCCCAATGTACTAAAAATAGGTGCAACTAGTTGCGGCCCAGAACTTTGATTTAGTAAAAAAGTGTTTAAATGTTTTGCTTTTGGCAAAACTCTTTTATGGGGTATTTCTTATACCTATTTCATGCAAAAAATATTTTGAAATAGTCAAAATTACACATGCGTTCAAGATTAATCATTTGTCGACGGTAGATTTAAATTGGCCGGATTATTTAAACCAAAAATACGTTTAAATATCATGTCATAATTTTAGGTCGCTGGGCCGTAATTCAATGTTTTTAAAAAGTGTCTCGGGCCGGAGTGTTAATTTTTTTTTGTCATTAAAATAGGGTTTTGGGCCTTACGAGGTTATATTAGTGTAGATATAGATGCGCTACTTTTTATATCCTAAAATTAATTCTCGATTACTTTATTACAAAAAAAAAAAACAAAAAAATAGTTTAAATCAATTCAACACCAACTGGTTCTTCAAAATCAGTTGGGAATTGAATTTATTTTATTTTGAAAACAGAATCATGTGCGCATGATTTTGTTTTCAGGATATGCATTTATAGTGTTTCATGTTCTTTATACAAGGTGGGCCAAAAGAAGTCATCCGATGTTTTTTGGCTCTCTTTTTTTATTAAATAAAAAACTTCGATTTTGTTTATTGATTATGTTTATTTGATCCTTTAGAATTTTATTGATCAAGTCGAGAAGATTATATCGGCCAAATGGGCGCTGTCACAATTGATCGCCATACGTTCATTTTCCAGCCTTTTTCATCACTACGGCGAGAACTTCGAGCGACAGATTCTCGAACTCGTGTCGAATGTTGTCCTTGAGGGCTTCCAGAGTTATAAACGGCCCTGCAGTTGGACAACTGCAGGGCCGAAGCTTACTGGCGCCCCGGTCCAGCTTCCGAAAGGAAGGTCCGACTCTGGTACGAACGCTAAGAAGGAAAAGGGTGGGTCGATTAGTCAGTAAGAGTCTGACACTGTTTCCCGCTCCGCCCGAGGGCGGGATTCGTCATTGGATGATTTTTCCCACCGTAAAAAAAACTTTACATTGACCAAAAATAACACGTATATAAAAAGTCCAATACATATGTAGACTTATCACTGCTATTTTGATCTGAATATACAAAAACTGGTTGCTCAATGCTCAAGATGTGTAAGGCTAAAGGAGTCTTAATCATTGCGATTTAGTCTACTATGTATATGGAAAGAACCACTATACCATATAACCGACTGCTATCTTTTTAAGATAGAAAAAAAAGGCTTTTCTAGAAAAAATACCACAAACAATTTATTTATTTCTGCTCAGAGATAAATTCTTCGTTACAAAGAGCAGCCAGCGAAAATTTCTCCTTTGCTTGAGCAAATAGATAACATATTTGATATAACAAAATCACCATCAATAAATAGAAAGGCTTAAAATTACACAGAGCTGATAGAAGAACTTCTTTCGTCGTATCATCAATTTGAATGTCTTTAAAAATTAATTTCATTTAGATTTTGTCATGCAAAATCTTACCACGGAATTCGTTATTGGATGATTTTTACCTACCATAAAAAAACACCATCATTTCTGATAAGCGTGGCAAATGACATTGCAGGAATAGAAAAAAGATATGTAGGGAATAAATAAATCGAGATACGGCATTTAAAATAAAAAAAATACAATCTATCAAATATTTACCATGCTTTGTGTTATAAAAGTCATCAACTAGTGTAATTATTTTCGCTGTTAAAAATCAAAATATTTTTTATATTGATATAGGATTAGATATATAAAATATTCGTAATTAAATTAAATGTAAATATCTGAAAAACTAGACGTGATAGCTGAAATCTGTAAACAGATTTGGACTCAACAAACCAAAGCCAATTTAAATCACACTGAAAACTTTTTGCTCTCAGACTTTTTCTTTTTACCGACCAGTGTTATTGATTAGCTCATGTCGGACCACTATCTCACCAGCCTCTCTAGCCAAGTTACGATCGTTTTGCTGACGCCGAACGCTTTGAGTTGGTCACGCCTATAATTTCTTTATTTTGACAGCGTCTCAACGCTCAGTCACGTGGTCAGAACAAAGGAATTAGAGGCGTGGCCTATTCAAAGCCTTCGACCTTGATGAAACGGTAGCAACTTGGTTGGAAAGGCAGATGGTTTTTTTTTATTGCAATAAACTAGTGCTTGACTGTGATCCCACCTGATGGTAAGCAGTGATGCAATCGTTGATGGTAAGGCGCACAGGTTTATTAAGAGCCTATTCACTCCTACAGTACTCTTTAATGAGTTAACGAAAACGTCAACAATTTAGGCCGCTTGCCCAAAAGAAATCTTTAATATTTAATTTCAAGATCTTAAAGACTCGAAGGTTGTTATGCTATATCTTTTCTCTGTCTAGTAAAAGTCAAGTAATATTTATGCCATTCGGCTGTTATTAATACTTTTTTTTGTTTTGAGTGAATCTAGAGGGAATTACAGACGTTTACTAGATAACCCCAGTATTCCTTTAATTGCATTTTGCGAGAGCCACAATACTTTTTAATTATACCTTTGTTAGCCTATGTCGCCGTAGATTTATGGCCTTTGTAGTAAAAAGTACTGTCTGAACATAGTTGTTTGAAAGCTCTGAATTAACAATGCATTTTACTTAGCGTTAGTAGTAGCAGGCACTTAGCACAGTGAAACACGATCATAAAAATAAAAGAATAAGATTTAATTGATAATAATAATTAGGTACTATTCCTTAGTCTAGACAAAGGAATAGTACCTAATTAAATCTTACTAATATTATAAATGCGAAAGTTACGATGTTTGTTACTCAATCACACCAAAACGGCTGAACGGATCTGGATGAAATTTAGCACAAGAATAGGATACACTCCGGAATAGGACATAGGCTACTTTTATCCCGGAAACCCCAACCCCAACCCCAATACCACGCGGGCGAAGCCGCGGGTAAAAGCTAGTTAATATATCATTTTGAGAACATGACATTTTGCTAATTGGCCATTTTGAGAAACGACATTTTGCGAATGTGGTTTAGGATATTAAAATCGGATGGAGATAACACCAGACACTTCTGGCAAGTTATAATTTGTGGAGGATATTCATGTCATAGTATAAAATAAACCAGCTAAGAGCGTGTCGGGCCACGCTCAATGTAGGGTTCCATAGTTTCCCGTCCGTCACAAATTTCTCATAATGTAACATAACTCAGCAGCCCATGTAAAAATCAGAAACCCAATTTCCCGAGAGCTGGTGCTGTAGCCGGTGGTAGGTTTGAATTGTTTGAATCGATTTTATTCTTTTTGTATTTTTTTTTAAAGAAGCAATACTCAGGATAATAAATATATAGAGTAAGTTAAAAAAAATGCCTGCATGTACGGTTAAATTACAAAATTAGTTCAGAACGTTTTCTTTTTTAATTTAAAAAAAAAACTGTTTAACCTAACAAGTTCTAAATAATGTTTCAAGAAAGTTTATAAAAAGTTCTACTTTTGAAATTTTTTCATATTTCCTAAACTTATAGTTCAAAAGTTAAAGGGCTCTCCCTCTAACTTTAGAACCATAAGTTTGACGGGACACATTGTTTTTTTCATTTGGAGCGATTATTTCCAAAAATATTTCATCATCATCATCATGTCAGCCGAACGACGCCCACTGCTGGGCATAGGCCTCCCCCAAGGATCTCCACAACGATCGGTCCTGTGCTGTCCGCATCCAGCGGCTTCCCGCGACTTTCACCAGATCGTCGGTCCACCTTGTAGGGGGCCTGCCCACGGAGCGTCGTCCGGTACGCGGTCGCCATTCGAGAACCTTTCCGCCCCAACGGCCATCGGTTCTCCGCGCTATGTGTCCCGCCCACTGCCACTTCAGCGATGCAATCCTTCGAGCGATGTCGGTTGATTTCGTTCTCCTGCGGATCTCATCATTCCTGATTCGATCAAGCAGGGAAATACCAAGCATCGCTCTCTCAAAAATATTTACATTATCAAAAAACTATTTTGCGGAACTCTTAATCATTTTTAAATACCAGTCCAATATAAATAAATCACACGTTATGGTAGAAAAACACTGCCCACTTTTCTTCTAGGGGAGATATCCTAGCAAAAAAATGTTTACTACTTTTTATTTTTGCACTTTTTCGGCGTAATTGATACCAAATTTCAGCTTTCTATTGCTAACGGTCGCTGAGATTATCCGCGGACCGACAGACAGACAAACAGACAGACAGACTTGGCGAAACTATAATGGTTCCCTGTTGATTATTGGAACCCTAAAAAGTCGCTTCATGCTGTCTGTCCCTATGTATGCTATGTTTTAATAGAGTGATTAAAGAGTATTTGAGTGATTATAGAATAGTACACACATAATATACCCCTTGAAACCCAAGCGAGCGCCGGCGCTCGCGCTCATGATTTCGCGCCACGCGCCATTGTCAAATTTTTAAAAATAGAATGTACAATATTTGAGCATTTTTTTTTTTGTAGGGTATTTTGATATTTATCCAAGAACGTAAAAAAAAAGTTTTTGTAGACAAATAACTTTCCGTTAATAACCGCGAACGCCGGCGTTCGCTTGGGTTTCAAGGAGTTAAATATCAGCATTGCACCCTTACGAAGATGGGGCGGGTCACTAGTAATATTATATTCTATTCTATCATCGATATTCATTTTCATACATAGTTTAACCACTTGTAAAGTCTTGATAGAAGTTATTTTTTTTCTCATTCTTTTTTATTTTTTATTAGACAACTATCACACAATTATGTAGTAATGTAATAGTGTTATGAGTACCAGACAACTGATACAAATACGTACGTATTATAGATAAATTACACCCAGACAGAACAAATGATCATGCTCATCACGCAAACTTGTCCTGGGTGGGGATCGAACCCACGACCTCCGGCATAGCAGTCAGGGCCACTAACCACTAGGCCGAGAGACCAGTCGATTCTTGATTCTTGTTTATGAGATGTAATTATATAACCAACCGTGTAATATTTGGTAACAATAAAGAAATTCACCCGTTCCGTTAGTCAAATATAAATGAGATTTCAACGTTCCCCGATTTATCCCGAGATTTGTTTGCTCTGTAATAAAATTGGTATGTTCTTGACAGAGACTCAATCTCCTTGAACTGCAAACAATAAAATAAACTTCTTTTCCATACAAATGTTTGAAGTTTGAGGCTCGAAGTGTTTCAAAGCCTTTGTTGGTAGTATTTGTTATAATAATAAAAAATACATAAATCATAGTCATCTATCAAAAGCTTTTTGTTGAAAAAATGACAAATGCTTACCAAGGTTTTCACTTCTGTTAGCGTTTCTCTGGAAATTTAATATTTTTAATATTCTTATGTCGTGGTGTTGACTACTTAGCTATTTGTATAACAAAGAGATAGTATCTTTCACTTTTATTAAAATTATAATATATTTATGATTATGATTGATTTATGTCCTGGACCAATATAAAAAAAAAAAAACAGGACATGGGCGAGACTGACTCACACACGAAGGTTTTTAGCAAAAACGGCAAAAAGCTACGTTTATATAATTGTATGGTAAACCCACATTCACCTTTCGACTACCGTAACTATAGATACAATTTAAAGATAAATGTTCACTGTTCATGAGATAATAATGAGGTAATACCATAGTGCATAGATATAAGATATATTTCTATGGGTAATACGCTTTTGTATCGACCGTTGGTCCTAAGAAGCTTCGACCCTGCTGGACCCCTACAGTTTGCTGACAACTCCTTGAGGCGCGCGGAAACTGTGTGCGCCATCGACGACTTGGGCTCAGTCCGGACTATTACCAGACAACCGGATAACAGACAACTCGCCGTGCGCAAGCCCGCGTCTACGGTTCCCGGAAATCTGGATCGGAATAATGGCAGTGGCGGCTGCGGCTAGGAGGCGATTCCTTTGAACGGATGCAGGCGGCCTCCTCCTTTACCTAGTATTACTACTTCGCAGAAGGAGGCGACTGCCTGCTACTCCTCCTCGTTGCAGACTATGGCCTGAACAAAGGCCAGGCGCGAGAAATCGTCGCAGCCGATTTCCCCAACGAGGATACGGCGATGCTCTTCCAAAGCGGGGCATACCTCTACCGTGTGCTCCACCGAGTCCTCCAGGTGGGCAGGAACCTCCCAAACTTACCATGTGCGGTAAGAACCCGCGTCATGCGGAAGGCGAGGACGCCATGATGGAATCCACGAGGACACTGCGGTGCTTCACCTTAACGGGGCATATTTCCACTTTATGTTCCACGTGTAGTACTAATTATTTTAGCCTCGTGTCAAATCTTAAGAATAAAATATTTGATTACTTTTTTCCCAATTAATATTTAAACTAGAACAAATCACAAATTGCTGGTTATAACCCAAAGAAAATATTGTTTTCGTTTAAAAAAAAATGTGCGAGAGGAAGTGCGGTGCGGGGGGGTTGTGGGTACAACACACCCCGCACCGCAGTGAAAAAAATCGTTTCACAGCTTCACTTGGGTAAGTGAAGCTGTGAAACGATTTTTTTCACTAAAGACGTAGGTACAAGAAGGCTAAATAGTGCTTATGTAATACTCGGTATAGGCAAACTCGGCATTGGATTTGAATGCATCTATTTGGATTTTTTTTTTAGAGCAGTGGTGGCCGAGTGGTAACGGCCCCGACTTACGAGTTGTAGGTCGCGGGTTCGAACCCAGCCAGGCGCATTACTTTGTGTAATTTATTTCATCACCACTGCTCTCAAAACGGTGAAGGAAAACATTGTGAGGAAACCGGCATGTCCTAGAACCAAAAATTCGAAGACATGTGACATCCACCAATCCGCACTGGGCCCGCGTGGTGGATTATGGCCCATTCCTTCTCCTAGAGAGGAGGCCTGTGTCCCAGCAGTGGGAACATTGAAAGGCTGATGATGATGATGATAATATTTGGATTTGCCTTCTGAAGCCGAGGGTTGGTTGCCTCCTGGAGCCGAGGGTTGGTGCGTTATACCGGGGCTCTGGGAATAAGGCAATGGAGGAACGGGGTAGGTTCTTTAGTCAGTAAGAGTCTGACACTGTTTCCCGCTCCGCCCGCGAGCGGGACTCGTCATTGGATGATTTTTACCTACTATAAAAAAAAACCTATTTGGATTTTGTCACTGAACCAACTCTATCTCTATAATATAATCTATAATCTCCAAGCTCTTTTCTTAGAAAATAAAACCCCTTGACTCTGATATTACAGGAGAATGAGCTTTGGGACACATAATGTATGCGGCTTATTAAGTGTCTCGCTAGTATTGTAGTCAGGAATAATAGTGAGGTTATTTTGGAACCGAGAAAGTGCATGAAAATGAGCCCACGTAGACTGAACAACGTTTTGTCATTTTATATGATAATTTGTTATCTATACATATAATAAAACAGTAACGAAAGAAAAACTGTACATTGAGAATTTTCTGGAAAAAATGAGTGGGTTTTGTTAGAAAAACGTAACTGATGACAAAAAGTGACTTTTTAGAATTTTTGTCTGTTTGTCTGTTTGTCTGTGCCTATGGTACGGGTTGGCGCCAAAACTACTGGATAGATTGATTTGAAATTCAGCAAAAATGTTCCTTGTAAACCAAGGAAGGCTTTAGGCTACATATTATCACGCCGTAAGTTATGGGAGGTAAGCAATATTGAATTTAAATGGTGCAATGGATGCAAGGGTGTAACTTTTTTTTCCGTGGGCCGATCGACTCAAAACTTAGCATAAACATTACCCTAATATAGTTATCCAGGATGCCATATTTATTTTTTCAGTAGTACCCCCAGTGCAAGATTTAGGGGATGTTAAAGTTTGTATGGGAAAATCTTATTGCTTGGGTTAATTAACTTGAAACTTGGCACGTAAATTTATTTAGGTAAATAATAAAGATTCCCATTATTCATTTTTCAAAACTACGTAATTTAGGCAAAGAAACATAGTTTAATGAATATTAGTAGTATAAAGACATATTTTAAAAAGCGCCATCTATGAGATTACACAAAAATCAAATCAAGTTACATTTTGACACTTTTTGGAAATGAATAACTTTTTGACTATGTTGGCAAGGTTAGCAGTTAGTTATTCTTAAAATTCATAGATGGTAGTGCGCATTTTCTTCATAAAAGTCGTATAATTCGTTTTGACAAATTTAAGTTTCAAAAAACCCTCAAAATCTCACGACATAGGTCGTGTTCAAGATTTCATAGTCTCTTACGGCGCGGTCGAATTTACTCACAACTGGGAATAAAAAACAAAAAAAAAAACAAGCCCAAACAGAGCAAATGTTACTTATTTATTTTTAGGGAAATATCTTAGGTAGTGGTTGGTTCGTTTTACGAAAAAATGTGGGGAATTAAATCCATAATTTAAAAAAATAGTTTATCTTTTTAATGGTGAAACGGCGTTCTCCATGTTTATATGAAATGTCTTATTCTTATTACACGCGTTGCAAAATAAATCCGTTAGGCCGTTGTAATAACAACGGTCTAACGGATTTATTTTGCAACGCAAATCTTTCAATGTTATTTATATAGGTACGTACAACGACATCTACTGACTCAAATTAGTACAAACGAAAATATTACATTAACAAAATAATATTATTTTTACCTTTCGACTACCGTAATTACAGACACAATTATACGACAACAGTTCTACGGAAATTTGTGTCCTATTGGGACTTAACTAAAGAGTTTTACGAATAATCTATACATATAGGTAATTATAATAAAATCGTAGGAAAGTCAAAACTGTTCATTAAATATTTTTTTAAAGAATACTTGGGAAGTGATCTACAATCGATATCGAAGCCAAACATATAGTTTTTAGAATTTTTGTCTGTTTGTCTGTATGTATGTCCAAGCTAAACTCAAAAACTTACTTGGATATATATTTATACATACTGCATGGATTATCTTCAAATTTTGCTTAAATAAAGGATGGGCCAACATATAGGCTACATATTATCACGCTATCACTTACGGGGGAGGAGTTGTGAATACTTATTTTTCTTACGCATTCTGTGACAGAGTTTAATCTAACGACGCATATTTAAATGTTGTTTTTGAGTAAGCCATGCTATTATCTGGCTTTACACTATAAATACTACGACATTTAAGTAACTTGGAAAGAGAAACATAGTTGAATGTAGTAGCATATAGAAAATTTTAAAACAGCTCCATCTATTTGATTTCATAAAAATCAAATTCTTCCTAAACGTGGTATCATAATGTTATCGTAATGTTCATTAAAATATCGCCATCATCTGTCTGAAGATTTTCTGCGAGCTTTGAGGCGTGCTACTGGAGACGAAGTCGATGTAACTGATGATCGTGTGCTGAACACCTGTCTCAGTTCACTTCAAGATGTGGACATTTCTATCGGCGGCAATCTACTGATCTAACATGGATTACTAGCTCCCCAATCGTCACCGCATCAAGACTATGGAAATCGAGAGTATAACGCTGAGACAGAGTTCTCTTCAGAGCAAAAACAGATTTATAACATCGTCCTTGAAAGCGTTGTGCAAAACCAGGGCAAAATATTTTTCTTGTGTTGCTCCTGTTGGAACAGGAAAAACATGGCATACTTGCAGAGGTCAGGAGGCAAGGCAATATTGCTATTGCTGTCGCGTCGTTGGGAATTGCTGCCACACTGCTTCCGGGTGGTAAGACAGCACATGCCATCTTCAAATTCCCATCGATTTAGAGAGCGTCAAAACGCCTGTTTGTGGTGTGTCACGTAACAGCGATAAGGGACACGTGCTTAAGGATTGATAGAAAGAAAAGAAAGAAAGAAAGAAAATATGTTTTTTGGCACTCCATGATTGCTCTTTGATCATATGGGATGAGCGTATTATGGCCAATAGGAAGGCAGTTGAGACCGAGGACAGAACCCTGCAGGACATCCGTAGGAACGAACATTTGATGGGTGGTGTCACAGTTTGTTCAGTGGCGATTTCGGGCAAAGGCTTCCCGTTTGCTACGTTGAAACCTTGGCTTCGATCCTGTTGGGCTCCTACAGTTGCTGCCGACTGCTGGAGGCGCAGGGAATAGTACGCGCCGTCGACGACTATCGAATGGGTGGACAAAGAGCTACCCATTGCTCGGCGGTCACAAGCCCGCGCCTACTGTGGCCGGAAATCGGGATTGGAGACACGGCGGCGGTAGCTGCGGCTTGAGCGCCTTTGCTTTTCCCTGATGCAGTCGACCCCCTTTTTTAGCTGCTAGCATTACTGCTTCGCAGAAGGAGGCGACCGCCTGCCACTCTTCTTTGCTCCGGATCATGGCCTCTGAGTCCACTGCAAGTCAAAGCCCACTGCGAGAGAGGTGGACAGGAGGTGCTTCCAAAGTCTCTCGATAGAGCGTTAGCCAGCTTAGAAGAATTCATTTGCTGTGTGTACGGGGACAACAGTCATTTACTGCACCAGCAGAATTTCTTGAGTGTGTGAGCGGGCCATTTTGACGTCCATAAATGATCAGGCTGCAGCAATTAACGAATACATTCTCTCGGAAATTGAGGGAAATGCAGTGATCTATACCTCAATAAACACTGTCGTCGAGCAAGATGACGCCACACATTATCCCGTGGAATTTTTGAACTCCCAGCCAGCAAGTGGACTTCAAGCGCATACCATAAAGCTGAAAGTCGGAGTCCCGATTATGCATTTTCGAAATTACCTATCTCCTCCAAAGTGGTGTAATGAGACCCGTCTTAAAGTCATCTCGCTGCACAGACTTCTTACGGTTGTACGGACAAAATTTTTTACGGTTTATGGCGAAGTCGAGGCAGTATTTATACCTCATAACTTCCCGTTCCAGTTCAAGCGCGTACAGTTCCCCGTGACTGTTTGCATCGCGATGACCATCAATAAGTCGAAGGGGCAGACACTGAGTGCAGCGGATGTCAACTTCAGGACGAGTTGTCTCTTACGCGGGCAACTGTATGTCGCTTGCTCCCGCGTCACCAGTCCTGACTCTCTTTACATTTTGGCTCTTGGCAGCATAACTACCATCGTAGTGTGGTGGCGGAGTGGTAAAGGCTCCGACTCCGTGGTGGCGAAGTAGTAAAGGCTCCGACTTACATGTTGTAGGTCTGTCGTTCAAACCCAGCTAGGCGCATTACTTTGTGTATTTTATTTCATAACCACTGCTCAACGGTGAAGGAAAACTTCATGAGAAAACTGTGACTGTGAATGTTTTAGAACCAAAAATTCATCAAGTGTCATCCACCAAACCGTATTGGACTCGCGTGGTAGATTATGGCCCATTCCCTCTCCTAGAAATGAGGTCTGTGTCCCAGCAGCGGGAACTTTATAAGGCTGATGCAATGCTATTTTAAAAGTTGTTTACTTATAATGCTATGCCATCCGATGTACACTGATCATACACTGCCATCTTAGGTTTTTTTGGTGCTGTAGAGCCTTCACGCAGACAACGTCGCGGGCAGCAGCTAGTTATCATATAAAATGGCTTTTGGTTTGTTTTCATTTATGTGGGCGGGCTTTGGGGTTGAAAATTATTGTTTACCACTTTTGAGAACATTACGAAATACTCTCACAAGTCATCATCATCATCATCGTCAGCCTTTTTAATGTTCCCACTGCAGGGACACAGGCCTCCTCTCTAAGAGAGGGAATGGGCCGTAATCCACCACGCGGGCCCAGTGCGGATTGGTGGATGTCACATGTCTTCGAATTTTTGGTTCTAGGACATGCCGGTTTTCTCACGATGTTTTCCTTCACCGTTTTGAGAGCAGTGGTGATGAAATAAATTACACAAAGTAATGCGCCTGGCTGGGTTTGAACCCGCGACCTACTACACGCAAGTCGGGGCCGTTACCACTCGGCCACCACTACTCTCTCAAGTGGTAAACAATAATTATAAGTGAAATTTTTCTCTTGCAGAAATTTTTCGAGTCACTAATATATCGTATATTGAAAAGCTTTCGTCCGGTAAGCGCTTCGCTAGCAAAGAGTCCTTTTGGCGAGTATCACACACACTTTCCTCTCTACCTATCCTCATACAACCAGGGCAGAAAAGAGCACTCTAAGCCCGTTGACAAATAACCCTTTCATGAGTTAAGTGCGATCCGACGGGTATAATTTGAGCACTACTCACTGTGATTGATGTAGTATCGACATTTGTATCGTCTACAATGAAATGTTTAATGAGTCAGCACATTTTTATTCTTGTGTTTTAATGGATTCCGTGAAAATATTGGAAATTGTCTAATTTTTACGGAGGCCACACCAGCAGCAATTTGACGCCGTAAGAAGCGACACTCGATATTCACAGACAGTCATGATATTTAATTTATCAATACTAAAAATATTTTCACTAGCCTGTTGGTCTAGTGATTGGCCCTGATGGCAATGTCGGAGGAATTGGGTTCGATTCTGACCCAGAACAACATGTTTGTCTGATGAGCATGATCATTTTGTTTTGTTTGGATGTACCAACTACTAGCCGTACCAACAAGTTGTATTTTAACTCACCTTTTAAACCTTCCCTGAACTATTAGGAATATTTCAAAACCAAAATCAGCTAAATCGGTCCCGCCGTTCTCGAGTTTTAGCGAGACAAACGAATAGCTATTCATTTGTATATAATACTAGCTTTTGCCCGCGGCTTCGCTCCCGGCAACAGATTATTCTACTCTACCCTACTCTACCCTACTCTACCCTACTCTACCCTACTCTACCCTACTCTATCCTACTCTACCCTACTCTACCCTACTCTACCCTACTCTACCCTACTCTACCCTACTCTACCCTACTCTACCCTACTCTACCCTACTCTACCCTACTCTACCCTACTCTACCCTACTCTACCCTACTCTACCCTACTCTACCCTACTCTACCCTACTCTACCCTACTCTACTCTACCCTACTCTACCCTACTCTACCCTACTCTACCCTACTCTACCCTACTCTACCCTACTCTACCCTACTCTACTCTACTCTACCCTACTCTACCCTACTCTACCCTACTCTACCCTACTCTACCCTACTCTACCCTACTCTACCCTACTCTACCCTACTCTACCCTACTCTACCCTACTCTACCCTACTCTACCCTACTCTACCCTACTCTACCCTACTCTACCCTACTCTACCCTACTCTACCCTACTCTAAAAAAAAAAAAAAAAAAAATGTATCCTATGTCATTCTCCTGGCTCTAAACTACCTCCCTGCCAATTTTCAGCTAAATCGGTTCTAGCTGTCCCGGCAAACTTCGTTTCGCTTATTTTTTTTTTTTCGTTCTCACCGTTTAAACCTTCCCTGAACTATCACGAATATTTCAAGACCAAAATCAGCCAAATCGGTCCAGCCGATCCCGAGTTTTAGCGAGACTAACGAACAGCAATTGATTTTTATATATATAGACTAGCTTTTGCCCGCGGCTTCGCTCCCGGCAACAGATTATTCTACTCTACCCTACTCTACCCTACTCTACCCTACTCTACCCTACTCTACCCTACTCTACCCTACTCTACCCTACTCCACCCTACTCTACCCTACTCTACCCTACTCTACCCTACTCTACCCTACTCTACCCTACTCTACCCTACTCTACCCTACTCTACCCTACTCTACCCTACTCTACCCTACTCTACCCTACTCTACCCTACTCTACCCTACTCTACCCTATTCTACCCTACTCTACCCTACTCTACCCTACTCTACCCTACTCTACCCTACTCTACCCTACTCTACACTACTCTACCCTACTCTACCCTACTCTACCCTACTCTACCCTACTCTACCCTACTCTACCCTACTCTACCCTACTCTAAAAAAAAAAAAAAAAAATGTATCCTATGTCATTCTCCTGGCTCTAAACTACCTCCCTGCCAATTTTCAGCTAAATCGGTTCTAGCTGTCCCGGCAAACTTCGTTTCGCCTATTTTTTTTTTTTTCGTTCTCACCGTTTAAACCTTCCCTGAACTATCACGAATATTTCAAGACCAAAATCAGCCAAATCGGTCCAGCCGTTCTCGAGTTTTAGCGAGACTAACGAACAGCAATTGATTTTTATATATATAGATAAGAGTTAAATTTTTTTTAGTTTAGTTTGGGACTACGAGTATATAGTGATAGGTAAGTGAAAGTTGAAAAAAATATATATTAATAAACAAAGTGACTTACCTAGTTTAAATATCAGTGTATCTATCAAATCCTAATTCAAAACTCGTTGTTTAAAAAAAAAACATGTCAAATTTTAAACCGGTCGTTTGTTAGAGTAATTATATTTTTTTTAATCTACAGTCTTTTATTTTATTTTTAATTAAATATATTCTTTATTACGAATATAAATATATAAATTAAATAAAAACAAAACTTTTTTAAAAGGAATTTTTAATTAAATGCGCTAAAAAGAAGTAATTAAATTTTTCCCTTAACCTTTTTCTATTAACTTATAATGTCTATACACAATTCGTCAGATATAAAAGCTTATCGTGAGACGAAGTTATTTAAATTACTTGTTTATGTACCTACACAAATAAATCTAGAAAAAGTTTAAGCCACCGCTCACGGCTGACGCCGCCTGCCAATGGCCGCCACCTGTTACAAATCGTCGCTGCTCGATTCTTATAGGATGGACCAACCACTAAACGTTGACACAAAACGCCACCAAACGCCACTCGCTCATTTAAACCTTTTTCGTCAGAATCCAATACGATACTGCACGAATGCATTGAAGAAAGTAGCAGCCACCGACCACAAGTTTTTTATGATGGGAAAAATCAACCAGTGACTAATCTCGCCTTTGAGCAGAGCGGGAAATATTGTTAGACTTTTACTGACTAAACGACTCACCCTGTTCCTTCTTTGCCTCAGTTCAAGGGTGATGGTGTTTCAAGGCCCCTGCTGGGCCCCTACAGTTTGCTGACAGCTCGTTGAAGCGCGCGGGAACAGTGTGCGCCGTCGACGACTTTGTGCCGGCTACAAGAGTAGACCTTTCAAAATAAATAAGTGGCTGTCGCGCGCTTCAGCTACATTTGTGGCCGCTGGTGGTGGCGTTTGTATCTGTCTTGTGTAGTCTGTGTGCGACGACCTTTTTTATCGTCGCTATTTTATGTGTTCAATGCAATGTATTTGTGTGCAGGTATTTTATTCGATATGCAATAAACATACTTTGCATAAAAAGATCGTAGTCTTAACAAATAATTACATACCTACTCATGCATCATCAACTCGATTAGGTGCTTACTAAGTGGTTGACATTGCTTTATTAATTCCTGATGACTAAATAACTGTTAGTTTTTAACATACTTTTAAAAATGTATGGCAGTCTACCTTAAGTGCCCATAAGTAGGCCACTTGGGATAGTCTAGAGTGCCCTAAGTGCCCATACACCTGCACTATGGACGATTTAATTAGTGCTTCCGATGCTGCAGTTAATGTAGCCACCTACTGGACCCAACAGTTTAAAGAGCTTATTATCTATTCGAAAAGAAGAAGACGAAGATTTTAACATACTCTAGTTAAGTACCTATTTCATAGAAGATAGTACAGAAAGGTAGTCTGTAGTTTTACGTAGGAAATTATCAAATAAATTCTTCCGTATCGGGTGGAGTGAGACGGAGTGTCAGAATTTTACTGATTAGGCTTGCGGACAGCGAGCAATGGGTAGCTCGCCGTCTGGTCGTTTGGTAACAGTCCGAACCAAGCCAAGTTGTCAACGACGCGCTCTGTTCCCGCGCGCCTCAAGGATCTGTCAGCAACCGTAGGGACTCTGTAAAAGGGTTGAAGCCTATGGGGGCCCAGGGTCTCTTTCTGAAAGGAAGGCTTGGCCCCAGAGTGAAGGGCAAAGAAGGAACGGGGTAAGGTGTTTAGTAAGTAAGAGCCTGACACTGTTTCCTGCTCCACCCAAGAGCGGGATTCGTCATTGGATTATTTTTGCCCACCATAAAAAAAGTCATTAAGGGATGGCCTGATGGCGAGCTACCCTTGGCTCAACATCTGTAAACCTATGCCTACGGTGGCTGAATGTCGTCCTAATTTTTCTGAGGCTGAGGGCGTCTCCGATGGGAAGTATATCGTCAAACTAATCTCCACCTCACATTTTTGTCTCCTTTGCTTGCATTACTACTTCGCAGAAACAGGTGACCGCCTCCTATTCCCTCTCACTTCGTACCATGACGTGAACCAGGGTCGGACTCGAGTAGGGTCCACCTCCGACGCTTCCTAGAACATAGTACCTAAGTACATAATTTCACTGAACCCAAAGCGGGTTCTAGCGAGGTCCAGTTTTTCGCAATTTTTAAGGATCCCTGTAAGCAGGTGCAGCTCAATAATACGACAATTAGAATTGATCGTTATGAGCGTTATGGCTCTTATGAAAAGTAATCGTGTAAAGCTGAATTGCTGAGTTAGTTGGGTATTGTTATGTAACGTAATATGTGTGGGATGGGATTATGAATGTGTAGGATCGAGAGTAGAAAGTATTATTAGTCTACATGGGTGCTAACGTGACATCTAAGGCGGTTATCACACTGCCCCGCATTACGCTGCATATTGCGTTTCAATGTATCTACGCGAATACCTACATGCAGGACTAAAGATCTGCATCATCGTGCGAGTTTTTTACGCATACACGCGCGTAGGTGCGTTTTATGGATTCACGATGACTCGTCGTCTCCCACGCCTGTGCGTGTGCAAATCTTTATCTGCATGTAGACGCATGATCAGCATGAACGCACGTGGATACGTTTTCTATGTGTTGAACTTTCGTGTTTTCAAAACAAACGGAGAGACTTACAAGCAACGTTATAACACGCATTCACGCGCTACGCTCTGTGGTGCGTGGCAGCGTGTTAATCACCTAACAATTACCTTGTCAAATCCATTAAGTCAGTAAATTTTAGTGTGACCAAAAAACTGAGCTCTTCTTTGGCAATAATCAACATTGTTGTTCAATGTGGCAATGCTGCCTGAGTTCTGGACACTTTTATTTTATAGACAGCGAAATGGATAATTTTTTTGATAAGGCGTCTTCCAGGGTCTTTAGGGCTAGAATGAATAAATAGGCTCTTAATAAACAAGTGTGCCTCATCATAAACAATTGCATCACTGTTTACCATCAGGTGGACCTCACCTTGCCACCCGCAGGAAGCACTTGTTTGTTATCTACACTAATATAATAAAGAGGTAAAGTTTGTTTTTTTGTTTTTTGGTTTGTAGGGGGTAATCTCTGGAACTACTGGTCCGATTGGAAAAATTTAAGCAACAATAGAAAGCTGCTTTACTCCTGAGTGACATAGGCTATATTTTATGTACGCGGGCGAAGCTGCGGGCAAAAGCTAGTATAAAATAAAAACAAGAATCAACATTGCGACTCAATGTAGTAATGCTGCAGGCGTGTTGGATTCTTTGTCCATTGACAGTGAAATCTCTCTTTGGCCATAGCCAATTGCCATTGTAATTAATACGGTTGAATGCAATCATTTACGCAATAATACTATCTCAGCTATATGTATTATAATCGCCGCTTCAATTAGTCCATAGGTTATTAGAACTGTACAATGTTTGCATGAATTGACAGCTTAGAGAAAACGTGGGTGTCAGGTTTTATAAAACGTTTATAATTATCACTGACTAAGAACTTTGTTTTGCTACTGGTGAGAAACAGAAACATTGGCTCATTTTACTTCACAATGATAGATAAACTTCTAGGTATTTTTAAATGGCTGTGTGTGTATTTAATTAGCATGAAAATGGTAATCTGTGATAACTTTGTCGAGCTTAGTCTAAAATGTGGTATTAAATAGTTCCGGGACTATTAATAGGTCTATTAATGTCAATTAAATGCGATCTAGATGTAATTTTCGGGACTATTACTAGATTAAATGTTAATTAAACCCGATCTAAATGTAATTTTTGAGAATATTACTAGGTTTAATGCTAATTAAACGCGATCTGAATGTAATTTTCGGGACTATTACTAGATTAAATGTTAATTAAACCCGATCAAAATGTAATTTTTGAGAATATTACTAGGTTTAATGCTAATTAAACACGATCTGAATGTAATTTTCAGGTCTATTATTTTTAATACCAATTAAACAAGGAAGAAAAAGGTCGTCGAGGCCGACCTAGAAAGAGGTGTCGGGATGACCTAGACGTGTTACCGAGAGGACTGGTCCGAGATGGCACAGGAAAAGAAGACTTGGAAGGACTTGGGTGAGGCCTTTGCCCAGCAGTGGGACAGTAAGGGACAGTAGACATTGCATGGGTTCGCCGTAATCATGGCGGTAAGCCCGAAGGTCTAGCATAAAGTAACCACCACCAGTACCAGTAAGTAGAAGAACCTAAGGAATTTGATATTGGATGATTTCCCACATCAAAAAAAGTCGGTCATGCAAATAATATAACAGCTTATATACTTCGAACGGTAGACCCGTTCGAAGTACCTAAGCTGTTCTGCTATATCTATTCTGTTCATAATTTCGACAGCCACTATATCGATGGTCGCTATATCGAAAACGTTCCATCGACGAATCCATTCCATCGTCTATATTATGAACTAGCTTTTGTCAGCGGATTCGCCCGCGTACATAAAATATAGCCTATGTCACTCAGGAGTAAAGCAGCTTTCTATTGTTGCTATTTTTTTTCCAATCGGACCAGTAGTTCCAGAGATTACCTCCTACAAACAAAAAAATAAAAAAACAAACTTTACCTCTTTATTATATTAGTGTAGATTAAATTATGATAAAAGCATAGGGAGCGCATTACGAGCCCACCTGTAATGGTATTATGCAGTGTGCAGCAAAACTAGCAATCTAGTATGTACAGCATGCGATAAGTTTGTCGTCAACCAACATCGTTTTATTCAACGACGATGTGACATTGCCGGCAACATTTGGTAACAAATCTGAATTTTGCGAAACTTACTATTAGCAAATAACAAAAATATAATTATTCAGTCTGAGAACAAATGTGTAGTTGCAGTCTAACAATGCTAAAGTGTTTAAAACTTTGTAGAACAGGGTTAATGGTTCATGACTGATTTAATTTGTAGAATAGAATCTAAAGTACTGAATAAACTAGTTGTGGAAAACTAAATTTTGTGTGGATAAAAAAAAATTTAGACTCTTTAACATATTGTAATGACAGACACAATTAAAGAACAATAGCTGTGCGACCGCCGGCGTTCGCTTGGGGGCTGACCCCTCGTCCTTCTTCATACAACTAAATGGTTTGGAATTTATCTCTTTTTTTTTTCCATGACCGTAGGTAGTAATTGTCAGTCGTTGTGTACTTTTCCTACGGTTCTTGACTCACCACCCACTAAGCTGTTCTTTACTTAAAGAAATTAATTTCGTATACGCGTCCAGTAATTTCAGTTTCAGAAAAAAAAGTACTTTATTTTTTAATTTTATATTTACAAATCGTTAACCACGGGATTAAAACGACCAATATTTAACGGTGTATATCGATGCTTATTACCCATAGTTAACCTTGGGTCCTGGCCATGGAGGCTCTCGGGTCTCGATTGGGAGGGCTCTTTAGCGCATGCTTGGAGAGGGGCCACTTCCCGCTTCCCTGGAAGACGGGAAAACTGGTCCTCGTCGCGAAGCCGGGGCGCCCTGCGGACTCTCCGTCCGCGTATCGGCCCATTGTGCTGCTTGACGAGGTGGGCAAGCTCTTTGAAAGAGTCATTGCAGACCGCCTCGTCAAGCACCTAACACTGAAGGGGCCCGATCTCGCGGACGACCAGTTCGGGTTTCGCAGGAGGCGCTCCACGGTGGACGCCATCATGCGCGTGCGAGCCCTCACGACGGGGGATGCGGTGTCCCGGGGCAGGTGTGTCTTGGCGGTGTCACTGGACATCGCCAACGCCTTTAATTCCCTGCCCTGGAGTTGCATTAGGACGGCACTCCGGTATCACCGGGTGCCCGACTACCTCTGTCGTCAATCGAGGCCTACCTGTCTGACAGGTATATAATCTACCCTGGTCACCAAGGAGATTGGAAACGGCGAGAGATGTCGTGCGGTGTCCCACAGGGATAGGTACTAGGACCGTCCTTGTGGAACATCGGGTACGACTACGTGCTGCGCGCCGACCTCCCCGTCGGGGTCAGCGTGGTCTGCTACGCAGACGACACGCTGGTCCTAGCGCAGGGAGAGTCGTACCAGGCGGCGGTCGAAATAACGACACGTGGGGTTGCAACAGTCGTTGCGAGGATCCAGCAGTTGGGACTCAAGGTGGCACTGCACAAGTCCGAGGCCATGTGCTTTCACGGCCCTCGGAACGCGCCACCAACGGGTTCCCAACTAACGGTAGGAGGAGTTCACATCGGCGTCGGGTCGACGATGAAGTACCTGGGACTTGTCCTCGACAGCCGATGGAATTTCGAGGAGCACTTCCGACGTCTGGCTTCCAAACTCAATCGGACGGGGGCTGCTCTCAAGCGGCTCCTGCCGAACCTTGGGGATCCAGACGCCTTCTGCCGGAGGCTCTACGCCGGCATCGTTCGGTCCATGGCTCTTTATGGGGCACCAGTGTGGGCGCCGTCGCTGCGTAAACGCCCGGCGGCCCAGCTGAACGCCTGCCAGAGGGTCATGGCCATCCGGATGGTGCGAGGATACCGCACGGTGTCCCGCGAGGCGGCGAGCCTCCTTGCTGGCCTGCCACCATGGGATTTGGAGGCAACAGTCCTTGCACGCATGCACGACCAGCGCGTGGAGATGCAACGCCGGGGCGAAACTCCGCTGCCCGAATATGTCGAGGCGTGGCGGAAGGAGCTCCGGCGGGATCTCATGGTGAAGTGGAAACAGCGACTGTCGCAACCCAGCGCTGGGCACACCGTAATCTCAGCGGTAGTGCCCCTCTTTGAGGCATGGCTGGATAGACCTCACGGCGTCCTCACCTTCCGCATGACGCAGGTTCTCACCGGACATGGAAAATTCGGGAGATTCCTGTACCGGATTCGTGCGGAAGAGACGTCGGGGTGTCGCCACTGTGAGGCGAGCCCGGAGGACACGGTGGAGCACACGGTGGAGGTGTGCCCTGCTTGGGAAGAGCATCGCCGTGTCGTCGTGGGGGTGATCGGCGGCCGTGACCTCTCGCGCCGTGCCCTGGTTCAGGTCAAGGTCCGCAGCGAAGAGGAATGGCAGGCGGTCGCCTCGTTCTGCGAAGCAGTAATTCTCGTAAAGGAGGAGGCCGACCGCATAAGGCAAAGGCAACAGCGCCCTCGCCGTAGCCGTCGCTGCCGCGATCCTGCCGATATCCGGCCACCGTAGACACTGACTCGCGGACGGTGAGCAATGGGTAGCTCGCCGTCCGGTCGTCTGGTAAGACCGAGTCCAAGTCGTCAACGGCGCGCACTGTTCCCGCGCGTCTCAAAGAGTTGTCAGCAAACTGCAGGGGCCCTTCAGGGTCGAAGCCTCCTGAAGCCTAGGGTGGTGCAAACTGTTACCTCGACTCCAGGAATAAGCCAAGAAAGGTACGGGGTAGGTTTTTTAGTCAGCAAAAGTCTAACACTGGTCTCCCGCTCCGCCCAAGAGCGGGTTTCGTCATTCGATGATTTCCACCTACCATAAAAAAAATCCATAGTTAACCTTGTAATAGGTACAGCTAAGTAAGGTTAAATGCGACAACAGTACGACAGCAACGCGCGATAGTCGCACAGCTGCCATGCTGCTGTCGCGCGGTACGTAATGGGTAATTTGAAGGCGCGATGCGATGGGCGAGGCGGGCACAGCTTCAACCACGGGCAGAGCCGCAGTCGCAAAGAGTGCCACAGCCATAATCCGAGCTTCAGCCGCAGAGAGTGCCACAGCCATAATCCGAGCCGCAGCCGCAGAGAGTGCCACAGCCATAATCCGAGCCGCAGCCGCAGAGAGTGCCACAGCCATAATCCGAGCTTCAGCCGCAGAGAGCGCCACAGCCATAATCCAAACCGCAGCCGCAGAGAGTGCCACAGCCATAATCCGAGCTTCAGCCGCAGAGAGTGCCACAGCCATAATCCGAGCCGCAGCCGCAGAGAGTGCCACAGCCATAATCCAAACAGCAGCCGCAGAGAGTGCCACAGCCATAATCCGAGCTTCAGCCGCAGAGAGTTCCACAGCCATAATCCGAGCCGCAGCCGCAGGGAGTGCCACAGCCATAATCCGAACCGCAGCCGCAGAGAGTGCCACAGCCATAATCCGAGCTTTAGCCGCAGAGAGTGCCACAGCCATAATCCGAGCCGCAGACGCAGAGAGTGCCACAGCCATAATCCGAACCGCAGCCGCGGAGTGTGCCACAGCCATAATCCGAGCCGCAGCCGCAGAGAGTGCCACAGCCATAATCCGAGCTTCAGCCGCAGAGAGTGCCACAGCCATAATCCGAGCTTCAGCCGCAGAGAGTGCCACAGCCATAATCCGAGCCGCAGCCGCAGAGAGTGCCACAGCCATAATCCAAACCGCAGCCGCAGAGAGTGCCACAGCCATAATCCGAGCTTCAGCCGCAGAGAGTGCCACAGCCATAATCCGAGCCGCAGCCGCAGAGAGTGCCACAGCCATAATCCGAACCGCAGCCGCAGAGAGTGCCACAGCCATAATCCGAGCTTCAGCCGCAGAGAGTTCCACAGCCATAATCCGAGCCGCAGCCGCAGAGAGTGCCACAGCCATAATCCGAACCGCAGCCGCAGAGAGTGCCACAGCCATAATCCGAGCTTCAGCCGCAGAGAGTGCCACAGCCATAAACCGAGCCGCAGCCGCAGAGAGTGCCACAGCCAAAATCCGAACCGCAGCCGCAGAGAGTGCCACAGCCATAATCCGAGCCGCAGCCGCAGAGAGTGCCACAGCCATAATCCGAGCCGCAGCCGCAGAGAGTGCCACAGCCATAATCCGAACCGCAGCCGCAGAGAGTGCCACAGCCATAATCCGAGTCTCAGCCGCAGAGAGTGCCACAATACGTTCAAAATTAAAAATTATTCACAATATGTTCAAAGTTACAAAAGTTGTCACAAAAGTATAAAGTCTAAGCGAGGTGGGCCTCCGTAAATTCTTTAGTTTGCTTAGGAACCTTATTCTAAACCTGAATAAACATAGGATAGAAACTTTGCCTGTATTATATATATTCACTAGCTTTTGTCCACGGCTTCGCCCGCGTACATAAAATATAGCCTATGTCAATCAGGAGCAAAGCAGCTTTCTATTGTTGCTAGATTTTTTCCAATCGGACCAGTAGTTCCAGAGATTACCTCCTACAAACAAAAAAATAAAAAAACAAAATTTACCTCTTTATTATATTAGTGTAGATTTTAGGTATAAAACTAATCTATTAGGATATCTAGTGTTCTCAAAACAATAACTCATTTCAACTATTACAAAACAAACCACTCGGTCAATCTGATAATCGAATCGAAAATTATTCCATTCCGAACATCGAATTTTGTGTCAAAACATTTGGTTTGGACAATTACCACTGCAAAAAACATTTGACAAGTTAAAGTGAAAGTTACAATGACATTAGAAATTTGCTTTACATAAGTAAATTAGTCACTTTGCAAAGCTAACAATTTTAACGGGATAATTACTAACTGCCATTTGTAATATTTGAATTAAACTTGGACCAATGACTGACTGAAGTAAGCATGTGACAATGTGCAAACTATGAATTGCTAGTAGTAGGTTAGGTTAGTAATAGGTAGAAACATTATTTTATCAAGCAATATACAAATATACCTACAAGTTTCCTGTAAATGTCAGAATATTTAAAACTAGCTTTTGCCAGCAGCTTCGCCCGCGTACATAAAATATAGCCTATGTCACTCAGGAGTAAAGCACCTTTCTATTGTTCCTAAAATTTTTCCAATCGGACCAGTAGTTCCAGAGATTACCCCCTACAAACAAAAAAACAAACTTTACCTCTTTATTATATTAGTGTAGATAACCAGTTTCCTTCGTATGAATCGTACTAGTGCATTGACTTCTATGCAAGCGATAGACAAGCAAGTTCATAGAAAGTATTTTTCAAGATATTGAAAAGTTAATACAAAGTCCGCTGCAGCGCTTCATTGGCATTATGTCATCTAACAACACTTTTAACTTACAGCGCTGTCGCGTTTCGTGAACGTCAAAACTACACTAATGTTATCAATATAAAGGTTTAGATGTGGCTTGCAGATCACCTAAGTCAAGTAAAGTGACTGTACGGTACGCCTAATCTAATAATAAATCTATATAATTATATCGATATACTAATGATATTTGTTTAGCTATTATACTTTTAGATGCGGTTACCAGCGGTTTCCGTTAAGTAAGTTACTCCTTTGTAAAAATACACCGGAAGGTAAACAAAGAGCTTACAAAATTTTCATGAACAATTTTTTTAATCTTTTTTTTTATTAAACTTATTATCATCATTAATGACATTGGTTTAAAAGAAACAAATATCTTTACTTCACTTTAACACTATACTGTTAGTATTACTACTTGCATTTGATCAATGCCGATGCAGTAACTTGAGGATCTGCAGCTCACTGAGATCTCAATGCTCGTGCAGCTTCTAGATCCACAGCCTATGCAGCTTTTAGAGGTGGCAGGGAGACATCGTAATGTCATCTTTTTCAATACACTTACTCGAAAACTGCCTCTTTTCGCACTTTGATTAGGTTCAATATGGCATGTATATCACCGAAGTATTTCTACTGTATGTTTGAGATGCGATTAAACATTTTTTCTTTCTTTCTTTATTTCACAAGTCGTAAGTGTACTAAAAAACGTCGTAACACACGTGCAGATTTGTCATTGCAGCCCTCGGCTTCATAATACACTCGCCTACGGCTCGTGGGAATTCCGCCTCGGTCGCAATGACAAACTTTATGCACTTGTATCAAAATATACTTTTTTGGTGCGAGTAGATTCGACGACGAGTCGTCTCAAAGATTTTCCAAAAATATGTAAATAAAAAAACGATAATAAAAATAACGAAATTGTATTCATTTGATAAACAAGTTAGAGTGTAAAGTTGCTTTTTACACGTGTGCTCGATGTTTATGACCGGGCAAGCGAGGCATTCTAAAATTGAATCACGCGCGCAGCGAGTGATACAAAAATTGGAATCCTGAGCACGAGGAGAAAACTCTTTGCACTCGAGTGCAACACGTAACTTTCATCTTTCATCTCACGAGGAATTAAATAGTATAGTCATAGGATATTTTTATTTCAGTTTAGGTACCTAAATATTACAGAATAATCTTTAAATTATAACAAATAATCTTAGGTATAATTTTAGGGGTAGGTTTAGTCAGAAAGAGTCTGACATAGTTTCAAACTCCACTCAAGGGTGGGATTCGTCATTGGATTATTTCTACCTACCATTTTTTTTTTTTATGGTAAAAAGATATAATTTAAAAAATTTAAAGTAATGTTGCTAATTTTCTTGTTTTCCACCTAAGATTTTAACAAAATGGCACGCACAAAGTAAAAAAAAAAATACACGAAATAAAACTCCTTGTTGTATTTTTTCCGAGTATGAATTAAAAAAACATGTATGACTTAATTCACACCATGAAAGGTGTGTTTTTTTTTTTTAAGGTAGGAAAAAATCATCCAATTTAGTAAATGAAGGATGAAAGATATATTATTAACTGAATAATCTTGATGCGCGGGGTGTGACGCTAGCTCCTCTTTTATTCTCTCAAGGCTTTGAGTGTTACCTTAATTTTTCCTCAATTATTTTAAGTTATATTATTATTCTTTTTTTTATTACAAACGAACATATGGTACCTGAAATCAAGATTGAATTTAAAATTGTAAAAGTTTAAGACATTTTTCCTACAGTTTTCTATTTCAAACACGTTTTCCATTATATCTCTATTTGACTTTAAATTACCCTATAAGAGATGCTCTAACGTTGTAGTCAGCTACTACTTAAGTAAATCCGGGTAAATACACCTTCTTAGGTGGACGCAATATCATGATATAACATTACTTCTTCTTATATATTCTTATATTCTTTACTAGCCTTTGCCCGCGGCTTCACCCGCGTGGTATTGGGGTTAGGGTTGGGGATTCCGGGATAAAAAGTAGCCTATGTCCTATTCCAGAGTGTATTTTATGCCTGTGCCAAATTTCATCCAGATCCGTTCAGCCGTTTTGGCGTGATTGACTAACAAACATCCAAACATCGTAACTTTCGCATTTATAATATTAGTAAGATTGTACACAGCTATTGTCAAATTACAAAAATACAGAACAGGTGATGTACACAGGTGAGCTTAACCCACAATTGGGTTTTCTTACAGCAAACCTTAAAAGTATAATTGAAGGAATTTTAAAAACTTGAGGGTATCAAATTGTGAACAGTAAAACTTAATAATTTATACCCTTAACATAAATTACATCATAATCTACCTACTTAAAACTAAAAATGAACTACACAAATCAGTTACATAAACATACATACCATATAATATCATTACATAGTATAAAACAAAGTGGCTTACCGCTGTCCCTATGTATGCTTAGATCTTTAAAAGTACGCAACGGATTTTAATACGTTTTTTTTTAAATAGATAATAATTTATAATTAATAATAATATTAATAATATTTTTTTTATTAATATGATAATTCAAGAAAAGGTAATATATTCAATATTAGTACCCGTACGAAGTTGGGGCGGGTCGCTAGTATACAATAAATAAAACCTATACATACATATTATAATTATAACTAACATTAAAATTAGGGAACTACCTAACCTAAGTTTTCCCCTGAAAACATCCCACGAGGAGCTAGCACTTAGTAAGAAAAATTTTGTGAATCGGTTGTGTATGTTTGTTACTTCTTCACCTTCTAACGGCTGTACGTATTATAATGGAACGTAAAACACAGGTAGACTCTGCTCTAAGAAAAGAACATAAAATATTTTTTATTTACGGAGTATGGTCTCTTTTTAGATAATTATCTTTTTTTAGTATCTTCATAATTTATAACAGTGGTTTTTATTTTTATGGATTAGTAGCGAGTGTACCTTTAGTATTTGACATCTCGTTAAATTAAGTTTCATTTTAAATTAAATTAATTTGAAAATTTTATTAAAAATTGAGATACATTCCTCTCGAGTTGCAATTTCATGTAATGTCAAAATACTGAATATTCTTTTCGGTCAACTACAACACTAAAAATATCATTTCTACTGCCGCGACTTAGCTGTGACCGGGCTCTCTTTCGTAGAATGGTAGAATGGCATGAAAGCCATCTGAAATAGGTCACCGAAAATAAATAATAAAGTATGTTTACAAGAGAGGTTTCAAGAAAATCCGATAGTTGGTATTTTACTGACTAAAATCAACTGGTGTTCCTTAAGTTTCAACTTACGAGTATGATCCAGCGTCGCGGTAACAGTTCCAAACAATCTCGTACTCATAGATCTTATACCTTCATGTATGTTTATTGTAACGGCCTCGAATCGGAAAGTCCTTACGTGTTGGGTCAATTTTTATCTATACATATAATAAAACAGTAACGAAAGAAAAACTGTACATTGAGAATTTTCTGTAGAAAATGAGTAGGTTTTGTTAGAAAAACGTAACTGATGACAAAAAGTGACTTTTTAGAATTTTTGTCTGTTTGTCTGTTTGTCTGTGCCTATGGTACGGGTTGGCGCCAAAACTACTGGATAGATTGATTTGAAATTCAGCAAAAATGTTCCTTGCAAACCAAGGAAGGCTTTAGGCTACATATTATCACACCGTAAGTTATGGGAGGTAAGCAATATTGAATTTAAATGGTGCAATGGATGCAAGGGTGTAACTTTTTTTTCCGTGGGCCGATCGACTCAAAACTTAGCATAAACATTACCCTAAATTAGTTATCCAGGATGCCATATTTATTTTTTCAGTAGTACCCCCAGTGCAAGATTTAGGGGATGTTAAAGTTTGTATGGGAGAATCTTATTGCTTGGGTTAATTAACTTGAAACTTGGCACGTAAATTTATTTAGGTAAATAATAAAGATTCCCATTATTCATTTTTCAAAACTACGTAATTTAGGCAAATAAACATAGTTTAATGAATATTAGTAGTATAAAGACATATTTTAAAAAGCGCCATCTATGATATTACACCAAAAATCAAATCAAGTTACATTTTGACACTTTTTGGAAATTAATAATTTTATGACCATGTTGGCAAGGTTACCAGTTAGTTATTCTTAAAATTCATAGATGGTATTGCGCATTTTCTTCATAAAAGGATTTATATTTATAATACATACTGCATGGATTATCTTAAAATTTTGCTTGAATAATGGATGGGCCTATATGTTAATATAGGCTACATATTATCACGCTATGACTTAGGGGGAGGAGTTGTGAATACTTATTTTTCTTACGCATTCTGTGACAGTGTTTAATCTAACGACGCATATTTAAATGTTGTTTTTGAGAAAGCCATGCTATTATCTGGCTTTACACTATAAATACTACGACATTTAAGTAACTTGGGCAGAGGAACATAGTTGAATGTAGTAGCATATAGAAAATGTTTAAAACAACGCCATCTATTTCATAAAAATCAAATTCTTCCTAAACGTGGTATCGTATATTACCTATTTATTTTTTACTATAAGCTTTATTGTACACCTCATAATGTGGACAGGATATACAAATACAAAATCGCACAGGGCAATATATAGGGCAGGGTTCGTTTTGATAAATTCAAGTTCCAAAAAACCCTCAAAATCTTGAGCAGAGTTGAGCAAGACTATTAAAAAAATGCGGTGTTAAGTATTACAAAAAACTTATGTTCATTAAAATATCGCCATCATCTGTCTGAAGATTTTCTGTGAGCTTTGAGGCGTGCTACTGGAGACGAAGTCGATGTAACTGATGATCGTTTGCTGAACACCTGTCTCAGTTCACTTCAAGATGTGGACATTTCTATCGGCGGCAATCCACTGATCTAATATGGATTACTAGCTCCCCAATCGTCACCGCATCAAGACTATGAAAATCGAGAGTATAACGCTGAGACAGAGTTCTCTTCAGAGCGAAAACAGATTTATGACACCGTCCTTGAAAGCGTTGTGCAAAACCAGGGCAAAATGTTTTTCTTGGGTTGCTCCTGTTAGAACCAGGAAAACATGGCATACTTGCAGAGGTCAGGAGGCAAGGCAATATTGCTATTGCTGTCGCGTCGTTGGGAATTGCTGCCACACTGCGGCAAGACAGCACATGCCATGTTCAAATTCCCATCGATTTAGAGAGCGTCAAAACGCCTTTTTGTGGTGTGTCACGTAACAGCGATAAAGGACACGTGCTTAAGGATTGCTCTTTGATCGTATGGGATGAGCATATTATGGCCAATAGGAAGGCAGTTGAGGCCGAGGACAGAACCCTGCAGGACATCCGTGGGAACGAACATTTGATGGGTGGTGTCGCAGTTTGTTCAGTGGCGATTTCGGGCAAACGCTTCCCGTTTGCTACGTTGAAACCTTGGCTTCGATCCTGTTGGGCTGCTACAGTTGCTGCCGACTGCTGGAGGCGCAGGGAATAGTGCGCGCCGTCGACAACTATCGAATGGGTGGACAGAGAGCTACCCATTGCTCGGCGGTCGCAAGCCCGCGCTTACTGTGGCCGTAAATCGGGATTGCAGACACGGCGGCGGTAGCTGCGGCTTGAGCGCCTTTGCTTTTGCCTGATGCAATCGACCCCCTTTTTTAGCCGCTAGCATTACTGCTTCGCAGGAGGCGACCGCCTGCCACTTTTCTTCGCTCCGGATCATGGCCTCTGCCAAAGTCCGCTGCAAGTCAAAGCCCACTGCGAGAGAAGTGGACAGGAGGTGCTTCCAAAGTCTCTCGATAGAGCGTTAACCAGCTTAGAAGTGTGTACGGGGACAACAGTCATTTACCGCACCAGCAGAATTTCTTGGGTGTGTGAGCGGGCCATTTTGACGTCCAAAAATGTTCAGGCTGCAGCAATTAACGAATACATTCTCTCGGAAATTGAGGGAAATGCAGTGATCTATACCTCAATAAACACTGTCGTCGAGCAAGATGACGCCACACATTATCCCGTGGAATTTTTGAACTCCCAGCAAGTAAGTGGACTTCAAGCGTATACCATCAAGCTGAAAGTCGGAGTCCCGATTATGCATTTTCGGAACCTATCTTCTCCAAAGTGGTGTAATGAGACCCGTCTTAAAGTCATCTCGCTGCACAGACACATCATTGAAGCAAAAATTCTTACGGTCTATGGCGAAGTTGGGGCAGTATTTATACCTCATAACTTCCCGTTCCAGTTCAAGCGCGTACAGTTCCCCGTGAGTGTTTGCATCGCGATGACCATCAATAAGTCGAAGGTCCTGACTCTCTTTACATTTTGGCTCCTGGCAGCATAACTACCATCGTAGTGTAGTGGCGGAGTGGTAAAGGCTCCGACTCAGTGATGGCGAAGTAGTAAAGGCTCCGACTTACAAGTTGTAGGTCTGTCGTTCAAACCCAGCCAGGCGCATTACTTTGTGTATTTTATTTCATAACCACTGCTCAACGGTGAAGGAAAACATCATAAGGAAACTGTGACTGTGAATGTTTTAGAACCAAAAATTCATCAAATGTCATCCGCCAAACCGTATTGGACTCGCGTGGTGGATTATGGCCCATTCCCTCTCCTAGAAATGAGGTCTGTGTCCCAGCAGCGGGAACTTTATAAGGCTGATGCAATGCTATTTTAAAAGTTGTTTACTTATAATGCTATGCCATCTGATATACACTGATCATACACTGCCATCTTAGGTTTTTTTGGTGCTGTAGAGCCTTCACGCAGACAACGTCGTGGGCAGCAGCTAGTGATCAATAAAATGTTTACGTATAATTTTACGCGCGTAAATTCGGCTATGGACTTCGTTTCGTGTAACAGAAAGCACTATGTTTCTAGAAATTAAGGACATAAATGCGTATAAGATACGTTATTGAAGATTTCTAAGTAAACCACAAATTGTTTCTCTAAAAATACAAAGGTTTGTTTTATTTAACATGGTTTTATAATATTATCACAATTATTATCATTTAACTATGACAATTACACTTTTTACTCACCTGAAAATACAAACAAACTACATTTAAAGTTCATTAATATCGCCTCCTGAACTATATCCCTTTGTTTCATATTTTTACAACAAAAAAATGCACAAAATAGTCTGAACACGCGTCAACCCCGTTCAACTTTCATTGACAACTTACAAACGCGCGAAGTGCGGCAAAGTCGAATTAGTGAAATGATTCATTACATGCATTTAAAAACTAATATATTCCTCAAATGAATTAAAATGATTAGAATGATCATTTAAAAATAAAAATCTATTATATATATTGTATATACGTAATTATTATATGTATTTATATAATTTTTAAATTTCTATACATAGATGCACTTAGATAAAAAATGTAAACGTTAAAAAAGAATTAAGTAAAACTAATTAAAAAAGAACATTTTATTAAATTCGAACGGGAACTCAAATGTGAATGCTAAGTTTTCTATAACAGCTTCGGTTAGGTATAAAACCAGTGAGCCCAAATCGTCTCGATGTAACATAATGTAAGTCATAATACTCGTAAGTTTCTTTTACTCTCAACGTTTCCGAGTTTCTTTAACCTTTTGAATATTATTAGAGGCTTAATAGAGAGATAACAGGTGGGGCTCAAAAGTTTGAAAAAATCGTTATATTCAGTGTTAGCTACTAAAGGGGAGAGTTGGCAAGTTGAACCACAACTCAAATTATTTGGTAGGTATGAAAATATGATGAATGTTTTTGGTGAGAAAATCATCTAATGAAATTGTCGCGCTCTGGGGTGCGGCGGGAGATAGTCAGACTTTTACTTACTAAAAACTCTCTCCTTTTACATGGTTTTTACCCGACTACGGCGAAGCAAAAGGAGGGTTATGATTTTGACCTGTATGTATGTATGTATGTATGTATGTGGGTATGGATGTTCATCTGTTCCCTCGTAACTTCTAAACTACTTATCAGAATTCGACAAATGACATATCATTAGAAGCGTCTTAATTGTCCGCTGGTTATAGGCTATATGGGATTTCACAAAATCTAATGTGGCGCCCTCTAGCGGACAAAACATACGAAGTAAAAAAATAAAGTTAAGATAAATATGCCGTGTTTGGTATCATTTGAAAGCGCTTTACTTGTACATTTTGAATACATATATATTACTAGCATTTGCTTGTGACTTTACCTGTATTCATGGGCTGAGAAATCAATGAACCCAAGATTAACCTATTTAGAACTCCAAAATATGTTAAATAAAAATAAAGTTTAAAAACTAACACCCGACTACTTAAAAACACGCTCTAAAAAGTACGAAACAAGAAAGCCGTGGTCGTATGCCATAAGAATAATAAATTAAAAAAAGTGGTATACGACCACGGCTTTCTTGTTTTCTTATTTCGTACTTTTTAGAGCGTGTTTTTAAGTAGTCGGGTGTTAGTTATTAAACTTTATTTTTTTTATTACACCGATTTTTATATTTGTATTTCGGGCTAGTATCCGCAACTCCACGACAAAGCCCGTATTTTGCGTACAGGTGGGACAAATACGTCATTCCATCCACCATAGCTCCTCAAGGAAGGCCAGCAGTGATTTGTTACTGCTAACCAATTCGCAGAGGTAGCCTAGGTCACCGAAGTATTTTGCCCTGTATCCAAAGACGATTGGGATACTTAGGAGCTGGTGTTCTGCAGTCTCGTCCTCCTCCATGCAGGGTCTGCCTATGACTCCTATGTGGGCTGTCTATGACTCCTATGACAGAGAGGTACTTATTATAATTTCCATGGCCAGTTACAACGTTAACTGTTAACTTATCGAGCCCAAGTCACGTGGAACGATACTCGCCGTCTTTTTTTTTTGCTTTATTATTTTAGGAATTTTTACACATTACAGTATTCGCTCCGTGCACGATTACAGCGCCAACTAGCGTCCACAACTTTGTGGGCTCTGTCACATTGACATTTAGGTCGTGTATTTGTGAAAAAATATCGAAATAAAAAAATAACAAATATTTTCGACTCATAAATTGTTGTGATACCACGATTTGGGTGGAAAAAGGGTTTTTAAATCATTTTGGTCATTCAAATCAAATGAGGTAAGTCCAAAAAGTGTGTTTAATTTTGATTGTGTCAGGGTTTGTTTACTTCATTTATAGTTGTAGTTTTACAGTAAAACAAAAAGAAAAAGCTACTTTAATGGTTTCATTATATAACAGTAAATATATTTAAATGTTCCTGTATCGCTAGTAATAAATTAAATATCGTTTTCAGATCGAAATGAGTATTGTTTTGAAGACCGGGTTTGTGAGTGTTACTCACAATATCAAATTCCAACCACAAACCGTATTTAAAGGAAAGTTGTTGGTATTGGCTGGACATGTCCGAGATGTAGAAGAATTAAGAACAAAACAAGGGCAGAGTTCAATAATTCACGCTCTCATCATAAGGCAAACATCTATTACTTTGCCACCTTACAAAACGGTTTTAAATGTAAGTGATTATTTCCGTTTGAACTTAATACTTAGTTTGATCGAGTTTTGATAGACGTAATATTCAAATATTAATTTGATTGCAGGTAAATACAGCACGAGTAGTCACAAGTGTGAAATGTAATTGTGTTTACAATCAAAGTGGTAAATGCAAGCATATCGCTGCTTTGATCCACTTTATAAACCATGAAGAGAGCCTGTCAAAAACATGTCACGAACAACAGTGGGGTAAGCCAAGTGCACGCCAATTTGCCAAACAAAAATATTCCAAAGGGAGATATTTTGATGAAATGTTTCCAACAAAACAAAAAATATCCTATGAGCCAATGACAATAGATCTGTCAGACTTAGCAGAACACTCAGCTTTAAGATCTGTGATGGAAGCCTCATCTCAAACGGAGGATACATTTATAATAAAGGATGTAGTAGAGACAATAATAAAACATACAGAATCAAATTTGGTGAGAGAAGACTGCGAGGCATCCGTAATCAGTTTTTTAATTTTCAAAGATGAATTTGAAGTATATCAGGCTGAATACAAACTGGAAGAACAATTACAACAGTTCTATGAGAAAAACATTCAGATAAATGAAGAAACCTTAATTAATGTATGTTGTAAAACAATTGAGCAATCGAAGTGTGAAGACTGGTACGCTAACCGGCATTTAAGAATATCAGCGAGCACAAACGTTCACCATATTAAAGTGCAAAAAACTAAAACCACTGAAAGTCTAGTTTCAAGCTTTTTACACCCACGAAAAATTGAATGTGAGGCAACAAAATATGGTTTAAGAAATGAACAGCACGCTTTGCATGAATATGAAAAATTACATTCCTGTAAGGTTAAAAAAGTTGGTTTAATCATAAGCAAATATCAACCTTGGCTTTGTGCCAGCATTGACGGGGTGGTCATTGAAAATGATTGTATCTTATCAAGACTAGTTGAAATCAAATGTCCATTATCATGTTCAAAACAACCTGTGATAAATTATAATGAAAAGATGTGCAATGTCAAGTATTTAGAGTTTGTAAATGATAGATTAGAGTTAAAAACACAAAAACCATATTATACTCAAATTCAGGTACAGATGTATGTAACTGGAATGACCGTTTGTGATCTTTTTGTGTACTCGCCTGTAAAACATGGTAGCTGCACAGTGCGGGTACACCGTGATGAAGCATTCATTAAACATGTAATTTTGGTTAGTGAAAGATTTTACTTTGAACATTATTTAAAATCATTATATTTAGAAAGTACTTGTGAAAATGATAGTAATAATAATAAAACTGAACAACCAAAACGTAATTTTACTGGAAAAAATATAATCAATGTGATGTAGGTTGGATAAAAAAAGTAAATAAGTCATACAAGTTATTTTATTGATAATGATTATATTGATAAAAACATATATATTATGTATTTATGATTTATTTATTGTTGTGATTTAAGTTTGACTGAAAGTAAAAATAAGTATCATTTAATTATTTTTGTATTGTTATGCATAAAAATATGAATAAACAGATCATTATTTTGTTGGAAATATTAATAAAGAAATATTCACAGAGACACATTCTTTTTTTTAAATATCGGGGGCTGTAAATTTACCAATACACAGCAGATATGTACAATGTCATCGATGCAGTAAAATAAATTTTCAGGAGTTTTGTTCAAAATTTGGTAAACTCTTAATCTTTGCATTATCCTTTCGACATGAATTCTTACACTGGCAATATTATATGTTTCTTGAGTCTCTTCTGTAGAAAATTCCCTCTTATTTTTGAGAAAGGGAGGCATAACAATCTTCACCTCTTTTCCACTTCTATCTATAACTGTTTTTATTTCTGGAAAACCTTTATCGGCTAAAACAATGTCGCCATCATCCAAATAATCGATCAATCCGGATTCTGTCGTCATTTGCGAATCACTTTTTCTTCCACCAGCCACTTTAGACTTAAAAGAAATGAAGCCTCCAGGAGTAATACCTATGAGCAACTTAGCAGTAAATCCCTTCTTGTAATGTGAATAACAATATACACGATTATCTACTGAAGCCGGAACTTCTATCCTGAACTCAGTGCAATCTATTATCACTCTTGTATTACTGTATTTTGGACGGAAACAGTCTGGCATTGTGGCTTGAACAGTATCTTTATTTGGCCAAAAAACAAAATTAGCTGTTGATTTAGCTACATTTTCTAAAGTTGTATAGAAAATCCTTGAGATTGTTGTTCTGTGAACACCAAACAAGACGCTTAGAGCCGAAAATGTCATGCCAGTTTTAACTTTTATTAAAAGAATAAAGAGTCTATCTTCTTTGGAAATACTGTATTTGTGACTGATTGTTAATGTTTTTAATAATAATCGAAAGTTGTTGAATGTCACACCTGCGAGATCCATAAGTTGCTCATCATTACGGATCGATGAAAACCCAGTAAAATCTGATTTTTCGGTTGAAGTTGTCATATCTATATATGTTTTTTGAGGGGTATTACATTCGTTGTCCTTCATTTTTTTGTAATTTTTAATATAAATAGTAGAGTTGTCTATTTCTGTTTGTATTTCAGCATCACATACTTGGTTATAAATATATCTATTACATGTAAATGTTTTTTCTGCATTGTTAAATTTCGAAAATATATCAACTTGACATTCCTGATCACATTTTAAAGTCATGTCTACTTGATGAAATGTTTCAGATGAGTGAATAATTTTTTGGTTGGTTGGTATGGTGTTAAATAATTCACTCTTCTTTCTCTTTTTCATTAAACGTTTGTACCGGGACATAGCTGCAGATTCATTTGGTATTTTTGAACGATAGATTGAAGGAAATATCGTCGGTATATAACTGGGACTGGCTGACTCGTCTGATTTCTTGCCACCAATAAAATGAGCACTGCATATTAAATCATTTGGTCTTGGGTACCATGGCAATCCATCAGCACTGAAACAAAGTTGAATTTAAATAGGTAAAATGGATTCTTTGATTAATATCAAATACAGGATTTAAATGTGGTTATGATGTTACTTACTCAATTCTTTTGACGGCAGCTATCCATTTCTTGCATTGTTCAAGTTTCCAAGTAGCTCTTGGGAATCGGTAAAACTTGCATTTACTATTTCTGCCAGTATTCTTGCAGTTTACAACACAACAACTACTGTGACTCATTTTTGTTAACGGACTAATGAAATTAATTAATGATATTAAAATGTATTATGTAGAATCGCTTTGCCATTGACAGATACATACATCTGATGACAGAGCTTACATTATTTCTACTTTTGACCACCATGAGCGCTGCGATAGATTATGTTACCCCCACCTAGTACTTCGCACCCAGCGAATATGCTAATTCCATCGTGACCTATGAAATTAATGACAGTAACAAAAACAGATAATTATATTAACAAAGACAACATAAAGAAAAGTAGGTAACAAAGGATCAATACTTATTTCTACTTATTGTTGATGAGGCGTAAATATTTTGAACAGGTTTCTTGAAGAATCCGAAGAAGGATTTGACAACAAATTGTGAAACATGCCTATATTTAATCTGTTCAAGTTCAGACTCAGGCTCATCAAGGACTCTCTGTACGTCTGATACCGTGCACATTCCACCAACAAGTAATGCACGTCTTCTACCATGCCACACAGATCGCAGTTCGGGGAGTTAGCTTTCCTCATCATAAAAGCAAACTTGTTGAGTGGCATGTGCCCGGACCTCAGACGTAATGCTGTTACGGTTAATCGTCTGCTTAAACGTATATTCATAAGCCACGGGATACGAGGAGGCTCACATTGGATCGTCTTGTACCAGATGCCTTTTTGTACCGATCTCTGATTGAAATATTCTTTCCAGTTATTGTAGCAATATTCTCTGTATTTGGGTAACAACTCTGTATAATCTGGCAAAACGTTAACCTGTTTTCCATCTACTGCAGCTTTTTTGGCCAACTTGTCAGCCTCCTCGTTTCTACTCGCCGTTGACGACTCGGGCTCGGTCCAGTCGATTAGCGGACCGTCAGACAGCTACCTATTGCTCGCCATCCACAAGCCCGCGCCTACGGAAACTATTTTATCTGACGTACGGCATTGCGCCACCGGTACATGGTGGATATCCCACATTTAAGTACAAAACGTTTTGGGAACATATTCATTATGCGTACAGCCAAGGAGTGGAATTCCTTGCCGGAGTCAGTGTTTCCTGATAGCTACAACCCGGGAATCTTTAAGTCAAGAGTGAATAGGTTACTTCTAGGTAAGCGCGCGCCATCGTCGACCGCATCGTCGCTTTCCATCAGGTGAGATAGCGGTCAAGCGCAAACCTATAATTAATTAAAAATTAATTAAAAACCCAAAAAGACATTGATTTCCGACCTTGAAAAAAAAACCCGCTCATTAGATAGTAACAAATAGATATGTTATAAGCGCGCAAAAGCGAAAACTCGACTGTTAGCCAGAATAATGTTTATTTTCATACAATAGCTATTTCTTTTTTTCTTGTTGGATTTGATACACTATCCCTTTTACACTATTTTAATTTGTAGTGAAAATGTGAAATGTACATTGAATGAAGTCTGATTGTGACGTGTGTTGCCGCTATTGCGTGGGATACATTTTCTGTTTGTTTTGTGAGGGTATAACATTTCTGTTCATTAAAAATTAGCTTTGGATAGTACCTAATTATATTTGTCACTACCATAGTTACTACCTACACAGAAATGTACAACGCACTGTCTGGTCTTTCTTATTTGTGAAGTTATTAAAACTAAAACTTTGATTGTTTTAAATTAAAATTATAAATGAACCGTAAACGTCTGACGATCCCTCTCGTTCCACAAAGAGCAGGAAAAGCTTTTACAAGATTTCCTATCTTAAAAAAAAATTCGTCAGTTTATGATATGCCGTTTCATTTGTGTTAAAAATTCGTCAGTTTATGATATGCCGTTTCATTTGTGTTAAAAAGGATTTTACGTTATGTTATGGGATGACATCAGCCTTATAATGTTTGGTGGATGTCACATGTCTTCATATTTTTGGTTCTAGGACATGCTAGTTTCCTCACAATATTTTTCTTAGCCGTTATGAGAGTGGTGATAAAATAAATTACACAGAGTAATGCGCCTTGCTGGGTTAGAATCCACGACGTACCTACAACTCGCAAATCGGGACCACTGCTCAGTATACTTTAACTAAATAATAATAATAAGATCGAAACTCTCTCAATTCCACTTCTCCATTACATTTTTGCAGTGTTTCGTTTTTACAATAAAACCAATTACTACATATCTACTTCATTGCATAATACAAAACAAAGTTGCTTACCTTTGTCTCTACATATACTTAGATCTTTAAAACTACGCAACGGATTTTGATGCGGTTCTTTTTAACAGATAGAGTGATTCAAGGGGAAGGTTTATGTGTATAATACATGCGTAATATATTCAATATCAGTACCCGTGCGAAGCTTGGCGGGTCGCTAGATTACAATAAATCCAATTTATTATTTTTGGAATAAAACCAAAAACAATCATTTGCTATTGGATGGTTTGTCTCGTGTAATCCCCGCTTATCAAATCAATTCCTATTGTTATTTTATTTTTGGTGTGCAATAAAGAATATATCTATATATCTATCTATCAATATGATAGATTAGGTACGAGTACGAGTAGGTATGTTACTTTAGCTTGCAATACCGGTGATTAACCACGAGTAGATTAATACCTAACCATATAACTTCTTTATGAGTCAATTAATGTTATTCCTATATCATTATATTGTTGTTTACCTCGAAGCCAGACGCAGGAAATTCCCTCTTAGCTCGATATATTGTATTTTTAAAAGACACCAAGACCAAAAGTCGGTATGTGTATTGATATTATATTTTAACATAACATATAAAACGGTAGTAAAATAAAACAATTATTATTTTGAAATAACTTTATGTAAAGATACAATTTTAAAAATCATAAAAATCATTTATTACTAGCTTTTACCCCCGGCTTCGCCCGGTTGGTATTCGGGTTGGGGTTGGGGTTTCCGGGATAAAAAGTAGCCTATGTCCTATTCCGGAGTGTATCCTATGCCTGTGCAAAATTTCATCCCGAGCCGTCCTGCCGTTTTGGCGTGATTGAGTAACAAACATCCAAACATCGTAACTTTCACATTTATAATATTAATAAGATATACAGATGTGTGATTGATGAAAATAGTCACAATACAAAAGGAAAAACCGAAAGCTCAATAAAAAACCAATTAAAGGAAAAAAAATGACCGCTTTCGCAGTGTTTGCCAAAATTTTTATGATTATGAAAAAATTGCATTTGTCAAACGAGAGACTAGAGAAACATGTCTTTTTCCAATCCAAGTAAATATTGTCTCTTCACCACCCCAGGTTGACTGGTAGAGAATGCCTAAGGCATTAAGTCCGCCTTTGTACCTTGTGTCACATGAAGAATAAATAAGTAAGTAATTTTGTGTCGGTAAGAACATTTTCCACGCAATCTATTTTTTAATAATAATAATAATTAATTCAATATCTTGCCATCTTGCTGTATATACCTTTTTTACCTTTCAAATACCGTAATTAAAAACATAATAAAAAACAATAGATGTGCGAACGCCGGTGTTCGCCCGGGACTCAAGAGTTTAGGCACAAGCATAATCTGCTCATACCTACTAAATAAACAAGTTTTTCTAAACAAAGACATTTGTCATCATGTCAGCAAAATTTTCCACGCAATTAATTTTATTATTAACAATAATTAATTTTAATATTATTTTTATAAAATGAGCATAATGGGCTCATTGTGCATCAGCTGTTGAAAGTTCCCACAGTTGGGATTGGCCTTCTCTCGGAATGAGCCGTAGGTAAACCACGCGCTGGGTCGTTTCATTCTGTTTTTTAATTATTTTACTTATAAAAAAAACTTTTCTATTGATATCGGTTTCAATACCAAAATCGTTTTTAATGCATGACAACAGCTTAAAATCGAACTTTTGATGTTTACCTGACTACGCCATAGGATATGATTTCGTTATCTGGACAAGAATAACTTTTTGGGTTTTTTCCATGTTCATTTATATCTAAGACTCTAAGTAATTAAAAGTACCGTTTATGACCAGGTATAAAATAATCTAAAACAATGTTTTGGGAACACATTCTTTATTCGGCTAAAGAGTTTGAGTTTTGAGTTCTAGGAATATGTGTTACCTGATCGCTGTAACATAGGGGTCTGTGAATAGGCTACTTCTAGGCAAGCGTGCCTCTTCGCTGGCCACATCGTTGCTTACCATCAGCCCCCATAGCCAAGTTGATATTCTACCATCGTTAACGTAGTAAATAAACAATAGTAAACAACTAATCAAATATAGGGGAATAACTTCAATTTAACAAAATTAGTGGCCAAGTTCACATAATTCAAAATGACAAAATAAAATTTAATTGTTCCTACAATGATCATCGCTACATCTTGCAGTTGCATAATATAATTAATACTTACGTTGCAGCGTTTCAATTGTAGAAAGAGACTCGTCACAAAACGATTTTAACTTGGCTAGGGGGGGCAGGTGAGATAGTGGTAAAAGGCCAGCTTCATCATCATCAGCCTTTTTAATGTTCGCACTGCAGGGACATAGGCCTCCTCTCTAAGAGAGGGAATGGGCCGTAATCCACCACGCGGGCCCAGTGCGGGTTGGTGGATGTCACATGTCTTCGAATTTTTGGTTCTAGGACATGCCGGTTTCCTCACGATGTTTTCCTTCACCGTTTTGAGAGCAGTGGTGATGAAATAAATTACACAAAGTAATGCGCCTGACTGGGTTTGAACCCGCGACCTACTACACGCAAGTCGGGGCCTTTACCACTCGGCCACCACTGCTCTCAGGGCCAGCTTATACCTATATAATAAAACACAAATCATATAATGTAAAAAATTGTGCAAAAATTTAGGGTTTTATCATTAAAACAATAAGGATCTTGTAGTTATTAGATATATTACAAATTACGATGTACACAACAAGAAAAACAAGATACAACGAAAGCAAAAGAATTTACACACAGCGTTGCCACCTGTATCGTGGTGTTGTTTTAGTTTTAATTTCTTGTTCAAAACTTATTTATCAACACGCAATTTTTGCACATTTACACTACCTATATGATTTGTTTTTCATTCATCAGTTTCCGACCAACGTGAAGATGGCAGTTACTTGTCAATAAAAGTGAATTAATGTAGTTGTGCACCTTTTGACAGCCGCTCACCGAAGTTCTAAGTTCTATTTCGGAAGAGCAATTATTTGTCTGACGTTAGAGTGCATCGATATATTATGTACTACGCACTATATCAGATTATTGTAACGTACACTTTACTTGAGTAAAGCGATCTGCAGGCCATATACCTTTACATTAATGACATTAGTGCAGTTTTGACGTTCATTTAGTGTAATAGCACTATAACTTTTAAGTTTTGTTAGACGACATAACGCCAATGAAGCGCTGCAGCAGACTTTTATGTAAACTTTTCAGTATTTTAATTTAAATAGTTTGTGTGAACGTGCTTGTCTATCGCTAGGGTATAAATATATGTTTGAGTGATTCGATATGAATAGGAAAACAAAATCCTGTTTCACTAGGATAATGCACCTCATACCTACTGAGTTTTTTTTTATGGTAGGTGAAAATCATCCAATGACGAAACCCGCTCTTGCGCGGAGCGGGAGACCAGTGTCAGACTCTTACTGACTAAAAAACCTACCCCGTACCTTCCTTGCCTTATTCCTGGAGTCGAGGTAACAGTTTTCCACCACCCTCTAGGCTCCAGGAGGCTTCGACCCTGAAGGGCCCCTGCAGTTTGCTGACAACTCCTTGAGGCGCGCGGGAACGGTGCGCGCCGTTGACGACTTGGACTCGGTCTTACCAGACGATCGGACGGCGAACTACCCATTGCTCACCGTCCGCGATACCTACTGAGTTACCATGGCGAAAATCCACGTATTTATATAGTAATACGGTTTGAATTGTTTGTCTACCACCTTAATCACCAGATTTAAGCCTAAGCGACTTTCTTTTCCCCCATTTCCTTCTTTTTCCTTATCTAAAAATAGCGCTCACCTTGACAATAATCTTAGTAAACAATTATTTATTACAAAGAAAAACGTCGACTTCTATTAAGACGGGTTAGATAGATGGGGCATCGCTGAGAAAAGTGTGTATTTTTCTACATGGTCACCTTGTAACTCACAAGAAGATAATGTAGAAAAAGAAAAATAAATAGTAAGTTGGAATCTCTGTTAGATCGGAAAATTTTCAGACTACCACTTTTGTCAAACACTAGCTTCCGCTAGTGGCTTTACCCGTGTGAAAATAAAAAAATATCCCAAGGGCAAACACTCCTGAGAAAAACATTTCATAAAATTGATTCATCATCATCATCATCATCAGCCTTTCAATGTTCTCACTGCTGGGACACAGGCCTCCTCTCTAGGAGAGGGAATGGGCCGTAATCCACCACGCGGGCCCAGTGCGGATTGGTGGATGTCACATGTCTTCGAATTTTTGGTTCTAGAACATGCCGGTTTCCTCACGATGTTTTCCTTCACCGTTTTGAGAGCAGTGGTGATGAAATAAATTATACAAAGTAATGCGCCTGGCTGGGTTCGAACCCGCGACCTACAACTCGTAAGTCGGGGCCGTTAGCACTCGGCCACCACTACTCATAAAATTGATTATTTTATGTAAATTGTTTTAATTAACATGTCATTATAGTTTTGAATGCTAACTTTTTAATAAAATTCAAAATTATTATTATCATTAGCCTTATTATGTGCCCACTGCTGGGACCCAAGCGAGAGGGTACCTCGCAGGCAAAGTGCGTGATGGTGGATGTCACATATCTTCGCTCTTTTTGGTTCTAGAATATGCCAGTTTCCTCACGACGTTTTCCTTTACCATTTCGAGAGTACTGGTGATGAATTAATCTACTATTATACAATAATAATAATGGAATCATTCAACCGATAACAAAATAATATTAACATAAATAAAATCATTTATTTGTAGGTTATATTTAAAAATAACAAAAGCAGGTAGATGTCGAACTCGCGTTGAATCTACTTAGGTATTTAAAGATGCAAATAATATACATATAAAGAAAATAAAAAGAATAATATACAATATTATTTTTTGTAGATATATAAATCAAATAATAAAATGTAATACTCAGTTACAAACTCATTTTGTTCATTGACACACAAAATAGATAAATAAATCTAAATAGATTACACCAAATACTATACAAGACCACATTATAATTGTAAAACAAGTACAACTATATTTCCTGGAGCCTAGAGGGTGGTGGAAAACTGTTACCTCGACTCCAGGAATACGGCAAGGAAGGTACGGGGTAGGTTTTTTAGTCAGTAAGAGTCTGACACTGGTCTCCCGCTCCGCCCAAGAGCGGGTTTCGTCATTGGATGATTTTCACCTACCATAAAAAAAAAAAAGTACAACTATATTAAACACGAATATTGTTGCAAAATTTCATTAGAACACGTAAATTCAGCATTTCCCGTTTATCGATTACATGACCGAATTTAATTTCTAAAGGTGCAGCCACACCGCCGCCGGCAGTCGCGCGTAATCAGCATTCAGCTACGACCGCTACGAGCATTTGAATGGGCACACTGAACCAATGAGCGGAGCATGAACGTGAGTATAAAGTTTATTTGGGTTACCATTATCATTTTATGTCATCTTTAATATTACAATATTGTTTTTCGTTTTTTGTAGAACATGAGGTCTTAAAAATTATACGAGTTGGTGATTTTTTTTTCGATTTATGGCATACATAGTTAGTTGCATCAGACTAAGAATTAAAAAGCAGAAATAAAATACAAATTGAAATGAAATATTGTCAAAATTGAAATTAAACAGAAATTAAAATTGACAATAATTCCACTATAACAATGCCAAAAACTTATTGTACTAATATTATAAATGCGAAAGTTACGATGTTTGTTACTCAATCACGCCAAAACGGCTGGACGGATCTGGATGAAATTTGGCACAGGCATAGGATACACACCGGAATAGTACATAGGCTACTTTTTATCCCAGAAACCCCAACCCCAACGCCAATACCACGCGGGCGAAGCCGCGGGCAAAAGTTTGTTTTTTATAAAATGTGAAGCCTAAATACTAAATACCTAAATTAAAATGTAAAGTTCACAAGCCCGTGACTTTTTTGCGAATACTCGCAAAAATTCCAGCGGTGTGGTTGCACCTCAATGGATATACGTATGCAAAACGAGTGCACTTAATTTGAAATTAATTGCTCTGATAAATACCTTTTATTTTCCTAAACAGACCGAACATGCAATTTATAAACTGGAAACCGAAATGAAGCTTCATACATAAAATAAAAATCTGCAAATGATATTATAATTTAAATTAAAAATATAGATTTCTTTACTACCTCACCTTACCGGTTTAAGAAACGAGTTATAGCAATATATAGAATTATAATGTACTATAGCAAAGGTTAGTGTGCAGTCTGCTCACAAGCGAAATTTGAGACATCTCTCTCATGCACACCCTTTTACACACACAAACACACCCCCTCACAACCATACCCCTACACTCCCTTATATTAAAAACGTGCGCGTATACACATACTTGTTGAGGCAGTACCTAATTGACTTACTGTTAGTTAATGTTTCTCTTTTTAATAAACCATTTTTCTTTTAATTGTAAACTTAACAATAAATTTATTATAAGCATAATACTATGTAACTCCATAAGTTAATGTATATTGTGTTCATAATGAGAGAGACCTGGCACCCATAACACAAGTTTGATCTTGATTTGGGTGCTAGAGATCTATAATATCAGTGACTTACAATTTATAAGGCAAGTTGCCTCTGTCTACTACATGGTAACTCTAAATGTAAATTGTTATGTGGAAATAAATAAATTTATTGTTATTATTATTTTTGTGTGGAGCAAGAGTGAGTCTAAGACTTTTACTAACTAAAAGTCACTTTTGTTCGATCTTCGAGATACTTCTTGCGTTTCAGGGCTACAGTAACTCGCATCGTCACACTTTGTCGCGTCTACGATATGCGAGAAACCTCAGCCAAAGTTTTACACTGAAATCAAATTACAAGAAGTTCTACGTATTTTGCGACAAATACGTTAAGTTTGACGCAAAATAAATGAAGTTACTATTTATTGCCTTCGACCTTTTTATCACGGCTTTATGTTAATTCCTATTTTTTTCAATTGATGACAGCCTAATCCGATCAGTAACGTACCTCCAGATTCTATTGAGTAGTTCTGCTATATTAACATCTTTATACATTTTCAAAAAAACGGTTTTTTTATGGTAGGTGAAAATCATCCAATGACGAAACCCGCTCTTGGGCGAGCGGGAGACCAGTGTCGGACTCTTACTGACTAAAAAACTTACCCCGTACCTTCCTTGCCTTATTCCTGGAGTCGAGGTAACAGTTTGCACCACCCTAGGCTCCAGGAGGCTTCGACCCTGAAGGGCCCCTGCAGTTGCTGACAACTCCTTGAGGCGCGCGGGAACGGTGCGCGCCGTTGACGACTTGGACTCGGTCTTACCAGACGACCGGACGGCGAGCTACCCATTGCTCACCGTCCGCGAGCCAGTGTCTACGGTGGCCGGATATCGGTAGGATCGCGGCGGCGACGGCTACGGCGAGGGCGCTGTTGCCTTTGCCTTGTGCGGTCGGCATCCTCCTTTACGAGCATTACTGCTTCGCAGAAGGAGACGCCCGCCTGCCATTCCTCTTCGCTGCGGACCATGACCTGAACCAGGGCCCGGCGCGAGAGGTCGCCGCCGCCGATCACCCCCACGAGGACACGGCGATGCTCTTCCCAAGCAGGGCACACCTCCACCGTGTGCTCCACCGTGTCCTCCGGGCTCGCCTCACAGTGGCGACACCCGGACGTCTCTTTCGCACGAATCCGGTGCAGGAATCTCCCGAACTTCCCATGTCCGGTGAGAACCTGCGTCATGCGGAAGGTGAGGACGCCGTGAGGTCTATCCAGCCACGCCTCAAAGAGGGGCACTACCGCCAAGATTACGGTGTGCCCAGCGCTGGGTTGCGACAGTCGCTGTTTCCACTTCACCATGAGATCCCGCCGGAGCTCCTTCCGCCACGCCTCGACATGTTCGGGCAGCGGAGTTTCGCCCCGGCGTTGCATCTCCACGCGCTGGTCGTGCATGCGTGCAAGGACTGTTGCCTCCAAATCCCATGGTGGTAGGCCAGCAAGGAGGCTCGCCGCCTCGCGGGACACCGTGCGGTATCCCCGCACCATCCGGATGGCCATGACCCTCTGGCAGGCGTTCAGCTGGGCCGCCGGGCGTTTACGTAGCGACGGCGCCCACACTGGTGCCCCATAAAGGGCCAAGGACCGAACGATGCCAGCGTAGAGCCTCCGGCAGAAGGCCTCTGGACCCCCAAGGTTCGACAGGAGCCGCTTGACAGCAGCCCCCGTCCGATTGAGTTTGGGAGCCAGACGTCGGAAGTGCTCCTCGAAATTCCATCGGCTGTCGAGGACAAGTCCCAGGTACTTCATCGTCGACCCGACGCCGATGTGAACTCCTCCTACCGTTAGTTGGGAACCCGTTGGTGGCGCGTTCCGAGGGCCGTGAAAGCACATGGCCTCGGACTTGTGCAGTCCCAACTGCTGGATCCTCTCAACGACTGTCGCAACCCCACGTGTCGCTAGTTCGACCGCCGCCTGGTACGACCCTCCCTGCGCTAAGACCAGCGTGTCGTCTGCGTAGCAGACCACGCTGATCCCTGCGGGGACGTCGGCGCGCAGCACGTAGTCGTACCCGATGTTCCACAAGGGCGGTCCTAGTACCGATCCCTGTGGGACATCGCACGACATCTCTCGCCGTTTCCAATCTCCTTGGTGACCGGGGTAGATAATATACCTGTCGGACAGGTAGGCCTCGACTGTACGACAGAGGTAGTCGGGCACCCGGTGGGATTGACCTCATTAAATCAGGGATGCACCGCACTAAAAACATTAACTCGGCAAGCCGAGAAAAAAAAAAAGCTACATGGTGTCGTTCTACGAGAGAGGCGGGAGTCGACCGACACTTAACCACGACCACCTCACTAGATGATTCAGACAATTGTCTAGTGCGGGTCACGACGACGCAGTGGTAGAAGGTCTATGTATGTCCCACAAGTTGAACCAATCGGTTCGAAGTTCGGAGACGTTCTATTAGGTGCGGCGTCTTCTGATATATGTTTGAGGATACTAACATTACGAGTTACGGTACTAAAATAGATGAGTAGGTACAGAATATTTATTTTGTTCGTCAAGTATAATTTAATAAATAGAGTGATGCAAGAGGAAAGATATATGCAAAATATACTTAATATCAGCATTGCCCACATGCGAAGGGGGGGGTGGTTCGCTATTGATAAATATATCCTTTTTAATTAATTAGCAATATCTTATCTAAGGTCGTTTCGACCGGCTCGAAGAGGAAAGCAGATTTTCATCACGTTGAAAACAGAGTTTTTAGTTTTCCATAGTAAGGTTTATTTTTGCATGAGCACTGTGTTTGCCATTAAGAATGCTTGAACGCGCTTGCTGTGAAATAATAAGAGGACCTGACCGGCACTGACCGCTTACTTTTTCTCACTCGCGCAGCCGATCAGCTCCGTTTGCGTGCTTTTTGTAGCTCGCGCAGCCGAACGGCTCTGATTAGACCGGCTGTGAGTGCATTCGACCAGCTACGAGCGCATCCGACCGGCTGAGAGCGTATCCGACCGGCTACGAATGCATCCGACTCGCTCCGAGCTCATCCTCTTTCGTGTGAAATAGTTGGCAGCTCTAAATAGTTGGTATACGAACCGGTCTGTGTGAAAATAAAATTGCGCGCCGATGCTCTTCGAGCCGTCTGTGTAAACGAACACAAAAGAGCTGAAATATACAGATTTCGTTACAAACTGGTAAAATATGTTTGTTTTTGTTTGGTAATCAAAAATGTATAATATAATCTTATTATTAACACCGACTCAAAGCAAGGGCATACTAAATTACCACGAACAAAATGAAGGATTAGGATTTTTATTTTAAATGTTCAGTAATTCTAATTATTTACCTACCTACCAAGACTTTAATACAATATGCTCAAGGTGATAATGCAAAAAACTCCACTTAATTTATTAATTTTGATTATGACTCATGTATTGTGTGGATATGGCAGGTACCTGGACGATAAGATAAATTGGGAAATATAACTACAAGTTATTGACAGCGGTCGTTGACCCCTTGGTCTGGTAATTTGATTGTACTCTATCTATATATTTTAATTAATATAAAGATTCGAACACAGTACGTATACAAGGCGAAATAAAAATCACCAAAAATATTGATCATCCTCCTCATTTCAGTCGAAAGTTGTACACTGTTGGACTTGGGTTTCCCCAAGTATCGCCACATCGGATTCTAGCTTCCCTTACTAAGTCATCCGTCAATATTGAGTCTTCCGATACGCGATCGCACTTGCAAAACTTTTCAAACCTAACGGCCATCTGTTCCGCGAGTAATGGGCCCTGCCCATTGCCACTTAAGTTTGAGGATTCTTCAGGCTATGTCGGTAATGTAGGTTTTCTGCGAATTTCTAAACATTAATGTTAATCGTTTAATGAATTAACAAAACTTATATTCTAATTAATTTCTTGCAACGATGAAAAAAAACCACAGACTATTGTTTTTTTTTTTGCGCCGTAACTGAAATGGAAAACTCATATTTGATTAACGTATTATGGAAATGAACATAAGAGATTTAAAGATGGTAAATACCCGTCCATTAGATGAAACAAAAACAAAAACTAAGCTTTTAAATATTCCTTATATTACAACGGAAAAATACCCACGTACATTTTTGTAATTTAGCTTAATTTCTTGTATGTTAAGGAAATAATGAGAATGAAAAAGGCAATCTTATAAAAATATTCCTAAAGTAATGTTTGAGCACGCCACATTCATGGTGGAAAGTTTCCTCTGTTGCTTGGCTAGAAAGACCTCACGGCCTTCTCACTTTCCGCATGATGGAGGTATTCACTGGACATGGTAAGTTTGGGAGGTACCGAATTCGTGCGGAAGTGACGCCCGGGTATCACCACTGTATGCATCACCAGGATCTCATCATCATCATCATCATTTCAGCCGAAAGACGTCCACTGCTGGACATAGGCCTCCCCCAAGCGCCGCCACAAGAAGAAGAAGACCGGTCCTGTGCGTCTTGCATCCATCGTCTTCCAGCAACCCTGACCAGGTCACCAGGATCTATCGCTAGGATATAAATCGATGATTAAATCAGCTTTCGGGCAGATCAACGTCTGCCAGCACCGCAAATTTTTAGCATCATATGTATCGTACGTTGTTGAAGCCTCTACGGTCCAGACCAAGCGTTTCGCCTCGTCGTTTATACTGCGTACATCGAAGTACTGGAACAACTTGCCTGTTGCGTTTTTCCCCTCCGATTATTATTTTAGGTGTCATAAACGCATTATGGAATAAGCTACTAATAAACTAGTGCACCACACCTTCTACGATTGCATCACTACTTAGCATCAGGTGGAATCGCAATGAAACACCAGTTTGCATCAATTTAAAAAAGTTATCTATTGTACCTATGCTCTTTTTAATATTTTATTGTACTTTACTGTATTCATGTCCCATTTTTATAAATAAACGATTATTATTATTATTATCTTTTCTCTGCAAATCTGTCCAAAGATTGTTTTAATTATTGTGAAATAAAAAGTATATCTTACAATTAGAATTTAATCATGATCATTTATTTTATATTTGTTTTATAAATATAATAATGTCAGCATAAAAAGGTCAAAGTTATTATTACAGTTTTTACAACACATAAAATATAATAAAAATGTCTTAATCATTACATAGTATAAAACAAAGTCGTTTCCTGCTGTCTGTCCTTATAATAATAATAATCATTTTATTCTAAAGCCTCTTATAGTGTCATTGAATATTTAGAGGACAAAATATGATTTATTAGTGAATTAGGTATTTGACATTGAATTATTTAAATACATTATACATATAAAAATTTCTCTTGAATCATTCTATCTATTAAAAATAAAAACCGCATCAAAATCCGTTGCGTACTTTTAAAGATCTAAGCATACCTAGGGACGAAGCAACTTTATTTTTTACTATGTAATGATGATATAAAGAAATCACAACGGTTGTGGCCATTTACTTTTAAACATTACACAGCACGCTGGCGCAGTAGTTAAGTGGCTGCTATGTTCGGCCGTGGGTTCGATTCCCACACGGAACAAATATTTGTATGGCCCACAATTAGGTGTTTCGGTACTGGGTGTATTATGTATGTGAGTTTAAACGTTTGAGAAAACTATTTAACATTCTTTTACAGCAACAGGTTTCAATTCCGTAATTATGTTGAATAATTTCGCACAATAGTGTTAGTTTTTTATTAATTACGAAGAACACTTAACATTATTTTTTTTTAATTTAAATCCTCTTCGTAGTTTTCCAAATGATTACAAGAACTCATGGACAGAAGATAAGAATTTGCATAAAGCGTAGCGTTCCCTTGCTATTTTTACACTATTTTTTTTTTTGGTTTTAGTATAGATACATATAATCGTTAATAGTTTTTTTTTCATTATATGTAAAAAGTTTACAGTAACTGTTAAACAAAAGTGATCCTTAATGACATGAAACATGTGGTTAGCTGATACCAGTTCAGAGAACAAGCAGAAATATACTTACTCGTTCACGTTAACATAAACGTTTTTACAAGCTTTTTATTAGCTTGCAATGTAACTATGTACTTATGTTCGTCTCAAATCTTGCCACTCAATTTTGAAGCATATTTCTTCATTCGATAGAGCTGCAATTTTGCAATTTTTAGGTATATACCGAGCTATAAAAGCTTGTTATCTACACTAATATAATAAAGAAGTAAAGTTTGTTTTTTTTGTTTTTTTGTTTGTAGGGGGTAATCTCTGGAACTACTGGTCCGATTGGAAAAATTTAAGCAACAATAGAAAGCTGCTTTACTCCTGAGTGACATAGGCTATATTTTATTTACGCGGGCGAAGCTGCGGGCAAAAGCTAGTGAAAAAATATTTTCATTGAAAACTTGTTCTTATTGGGCTTATCATGGACTTTTTATGTAAACGTTCAATTTCCAGTGAGTAGATTTCCTTTCAAAAGCAGGTCTGTTTCTGAAACGTTAAAAATCGTAGTATGACGGCGCAGTCGAATACCTATCTACGTCTACAAAAAATGGTGAATATGTGGTTGAATAGGCTTTTAAATAGTTACCTTTTGAAAATAGGCCATAATCTACCATGCGTGTTCAGTGCAGATGGGTGGATGTAATATCGAATTTTGTATTTTATAGAAGACGTTTTGTTCACAATTTTTTTCCTTCACTATTTGAAAAGCATTGGTGATGAAACAAGTTACACAAAGTAATGTGCCTGGCTGGATTTGAACCCGTGACCTACATCTTGTGTGTCATCCATTACTTCTGGGCCACCACTACTCCTGACGTTGACGGAGCTTATTCACTTTATATTAAAAGTAAATAAGCTCCGTAACAAGTAACTTACCGAATTGTTGGATACTAACGTTAATATAATAAAATTAAGACGATCGTGTGTGTTCAAAAATTCGCATTAAACCTGCAGGTTAATTCATAGTACTTATGTGGTTTCTTTTTTAAAATTATGTCAAAATTACCTGTAATCTACGTATATAACAGAAATACCACTTACTGATTAACTACAAAATCTCGGAAGCTATAACGCCTTAAAGCATTTAGATACTAATAAGAACGGATTTTACGAAACTCCGCCCTAAAAGGGGTAAACCAACTTTCACGGTATTGTAGCCTTTGGCAGAAACAATTAAATTAAAGTTGTTAACAAACTTCCTTATTCCACCGAAATTAAATTTATTACTAGACAACTATCTCGTTGAGCTTGTACGAAAACAAAGCTTTCAAAACTTATTTACTAAACTAACGTAAAATGATTATTACTTACTTCCTGATTACGTTTTGGTTTTCTAAGAAACTATTCAGAATACGGGTGTTATTATTCGGTTTAACTAAGCATGAATATTCTTGAATCAATTGTAAGTTCTAGGTTAATTGGATCATGCAAAGTTATTCAAAGTAATGTCGCCGTCCAACGCGTTTGTCTGTCTGTATGCAAAGAAATTCAAAACCACTGAACGGATTTTCTTGCAATTTTCACCGACAGACAGACAGTGATTTTTGAAAAAGGTTTTCGATTTATAGTGCAGAAAAAACAAGAATTTCTAAGATTTTCAACATCCATGCAAAGCTAAAGTGGGTGGTTAATCATTTATTTATTTATTATTTAATTAATTACTATGATTTAACAACAATTACAGTAACTAAACAAATATATAACAAAATTGTAAATCCCTCTCATAGAACTTCTTGAGGACAAGCCAATAAAATCATCTTCGATTAACCGCAAAATAGTGTTAGTTAGATTGGAATCAAAGAGACCATTCACTGCAGCCAAAGTGCGAGGTAATTTTCTCTCAGCTGGGAAACAGGCGGTCCCAGTGCGGATTGGTGGATGTCACATGTTTTTGAATTTTTGGTTCTAGGACATACCGAATTCCTCACTATGTTTTCCTTCGCCGTTTCGAGAGCGGTGGTGATGAAATAAATTACACAAAGTAATGCGCCTACAACTCGTAAGTTGGGGTCATTACCACTCGGCCACCAGTTCTCTCCAATATCCTGTATCATCATTACATAGTATAAAGCAAAGTTTGCTTTCCCTATGTATCTATAAAAGTACGCAACGGATTTTGATGCGGTTTTTTTTAATAGATAGAGTGATTCAAGAGAAAGGTTTATGTGTATAATACATGCGTAATATATTCAATATTACTAATATTGGATGTGCGTGCGAAGATGGGGGGTCGCTAGTAATTACAATAAGCGAAACTTAGGGACTAATTCGATGTTAGGACCAAACCTGATTAGCGAACCCTAGTGTCAAGGTGCGTCTCAGTATCTGTGTATTGTGGTTCGCGTGCGGTCAAGCGAGTCGCGGCCGCAGTAGTGCTCATGCCAATTAAGACTAATTGCCATAAGGGTCAGCTAACACCGAGTCGCAGTACTAATCGCACTTTATATCATTACATAGTATAAAACAAAGTTACCGTTCCCTATGTATGCTTAAATCTTTAAAAGTACGCAACAGATTTTGATGCGGTTTTTTTTATAGATAGAGTAATTCAAGACGAAGGTTTATGTGCATAATAGGTACATGCATAATATATTCAATATCAGTACCCGGGTGAAGCTGGAGCGAGTCGCTAGTTATTATTAAATCATTTAATTCAGACATAGTCCATAATTACATAAAAATCATAATAAAGAAATAAAATTGAATCAGAAAATAAAATTAAAATCAAATAAAAAAACAAAGCAATACAAAAAAAAATGATATTTAAAACACAATAATGTTATAAATACAATCAAATTAAATATAAATGAAATAATATAATTAAATTGTAATTTTTAGTATAGCGTTACAATTTATTTACTACAAACAAAACATTGTACGTGATACCGCAAGATTTGCTACATACGAACATACGTTTCTATACATATAATACTTATAAAGTTTACAAAATAAGTAGATATAATATAAATATACTGTATACGTGTTACAACGACTTCCATGTTTAAAATAATGAAGGACGAGGACGCAGGCGAGCCCGGGCCCAAAAAAAAGTCATCATCATCATCATCCAAGTGCCAGTCCCGGTTGCTAACCGTGGCTTTCACCTCGCTGCCCGGGGTCCGCTTTTCTGCTTAGACGCCTCCACTTCGCTCGGTCTTTAGCGTCCTTTGCCTTAAGCCCATTAGCATGCATATCGGGCCCAAAAAAGTACCTAAAACAAATCTTACATTGCGTGCCGGATTTCTTCCAAAAAAATATATTTTGTAGTAAAGCATAATTTATAAAAAGTTTTGTTACTACAAATTGAGGGTAATAATAATAAAACACGTATCCACCATATTTATTTAAAGCTATTTCTTTTTTTGTTGTGATTTTTTTTTTATTGAGAATTTTTTTGAGAACAAAATGGTTTAACAAAAAGTCGCACCAGGCAGTGTTGGACCAACTTTTTTAATGAGAAGCCAGAAAGTTAAAGAAATTTCAGCAAAGGGCCAGAATTATAGAAAAAAAAATACAATTTAACTTTTATTCGCAGGCCCTGCTATGGTGGGCATGGGATGGGTGACTTTCTGACCAAATAGTACAATGAAAAAATTTTAAAATAATACATTTTCATACAAGTGCAGAAACTTTGAAGGCCGGAAAGTAAAAAAAAAAATCTAGAATAAAGCGAGTTGAGTTTGTATAAGCAGGAATTCCGTATTTAAATCTATTATTGTAGTGATATAGCGAACAATTGGTTAATCGTGAAACCGTATTTTAACAAGTTTTAAATAATGTTTTATTTTTCCTTTTAAATACCGACCATTGTACCCATATTTTTAATAATATTTGTTCTATGGATATTTGTAAATAATGCGGTGTACAATAAAGTATATAAATATAAACATCTCTAAACATTATCAAATGGAATGTCAGTAATGCGATGTTCACACGTACCGAGTAAAAGGGAGAAAGAGTAAAAAGTTGCTCGGCCGAGACGGTGATGTTAGCGAACTGTAGAGATAAGCACTCGACCGAACACTCGACGTTATGTTCATATTATATCCAGCCGAGTGCATTGTTTCGCTCGTTAGCTCGGTACGTGTGATCAAGACATAAAAGTGTAGACTTTCCATAAATGTAATTTGATAGATATGTAGATTTCCAAAGGTTTCTGAAAACCAAAAAAGAAATATGGACAAAAAAATTCGGACGTATACCTACATGAATTATACAACTGAGTACTTACAGAGGCTACGGCAGGTGCCAGTTTTCTTAAAAAAATATATACAGTCATTAATTTTGGAGAGTATCATCTGGCAGGATTTAATAACTAGACAGCAGCAGTGATCTAACATCATTTGCAATACAAATATTTACATAATACTTATATTATAATAAACTACTAACAACCTTGTATATTAATCATTAATCATATTTTTAATTATCTTCTTATATATATACATACTTCTATACATAAATTTCTTCTTAAAAAAAAAAATACATATAAAAATCATTCCCACTTTTCGTTGTAATTATACAACTCAAGAACGGGCACACTAATGCAAGCCAAATGCTTTGTTCGGACTATTTAGTAGATGGTTAATGTGAATTTTGCATAAAATCAGTCGAGCCGTTCTTCATGTATCATATTTTTCTGTTGCCGGAAGCGAAGCCGCGGGCAAAAGCTAATTTTAACATAATTATAGCACTTTTATATGGCAATCGAGCCGGTTGCCCGACGTCAAACTTTTACTTTCGTGGTAGATATTAGTAAGCTGAAAGGACAAATACAGGTGTTAGTAAAAACATGTAATATATCTAACAGAAGTATTTACAAATTGAATATCTTATATATATACAACACATAAGGAATAATTAAAAATACGTTACACACCAATTTTAAATTATTTTCGTTCATGAATGTGGGCAAAATATTAACTAATTTAGGAGAGAAGGGAGTGACAATTGGTAAGGAGAGGAGTATTTTTTTTTTTTTTTTTTATGGTAGGTGAAAATCATCCAATGACGAAACCCGCTCTTGGGCGGAGCGGGAGACCAGTGTCAGACTCTTACTGACTAAAAAACCTACCCTGTACCTTCCTTGCCTTATTCCTGGAGTCGAGGTAACAGTTTTCCACCACCCTCTAGGCTCCAGGAGAAGGAGAGGAGTATTGAATCTTAATAATATTATAAATGCGAAAGTTACGATGTTTGGACGTTTGGATGTTTGTTCTCAATCACGCCAAAACGGCTGGACGGATCTGGATGAAATTTGGCACAGCCATAGGATACACTCCGGAATAGGACATAGGCTACTTTTTATCCCGGTAACCCCAACACAAATACCACGCGGGCGAAGCCGCGGGCAAAAGCTAGTTTAGAAATATTGGACTAGACGTCAAAAGTATTGTTATTCAAAGAGCAGGAGAAGAAGATATGATCTAAAGTACACTCGCACAGGGATTATAGCACGTTGTTGGCGCTGCGACTCGTCAACGTGTCTCTATCAATGTCATTGTCGTCAAGTGTCAGCTAACTGTCAAAACTCACGCGCACCTGCCAGCTTTTTTTTCAATCCTCAAAAAACTTACTGATTTGTCCAAAATACCGTGCTTAAATATTTTTCACAGTAAAAACGTTAATCAAATTGATAAATTCGGATTACGATATTTATCTCCTAGCACATGCTTTTGTTTAAGAAAATAAAATCCTTTTCTATGTAGTCATCATCATCATCATCAGCCTTTCAATGTTCCCACTGCTGGGACACAGGCCTCCTCACTAGGAGAGGGAATGGGCCATAATCCACCACGCGGGCCCAGTGCGGATTGGTGTATGTAGTAATTAAATAAAATTATGTACCTATAATGATACATGATAATAGCCATACATTTACCATTCGTCTTTATTATTAGAAATTATTCGACTTTAATACCTACCAGTTAATAATGAAACATACGAGAACACGATTCTAAAGTAAAATCTAGAATGAACCTTGTGCATATGCAAATACGTAAAATAATATCTTACTAATATTATAAATGCGAAAGTTACGATGTTTGGATGTTTGTTACTCAATCACGCCAAAACGGCTGGACGGATCTGGATGAAATTTGACACAGGCATAGGATACACTCCGGAATAGGACATAGGCTACTTTTTATCCCGGAAACCCCAACCCCAATAAACCCAACCCCAATAAACCCAACCCCAATAAACGCCCCCACGCGGGCGAAGCCGCAGGCAAAAGCTAGTCTTATAATATACCGCGGAGTATTGCTGGTATTAAAGAAAATACTCGTTTCTTTGTTGATTTTACGTAACTTGTTGCGCAACATAAAATATTCAGTATTTAAATATCTTTTTATTTCTTAGAAATCATTTTCGAAGACAGATACAAAAAATACACATAATTCATAACTAGTTTTTTTTTTCAAATAGGTACTTATTATTATAGAATATAAAATACGATGCAAATAATGAGATTAGGTACAAAGATGTAATTTGACGATTCTCCCACAACACTACAATGTGTTTTAAAAACATTTTCAATAGAATAGAATTGAAATAAAAACCTTATCTCAAACATTGTTAGTTTACAATTTAAATTATTTAATTCTTGCAATTTTGTTAACAATCCACAATATCCTTAACAAAATTGCAAGAATTAATAAAAACTAAACTTAAATTGTTCTTATTTGGTTTTTATTTTTCTTACATATTTAAATTAATTTATTCAGTGTCCTTTAAATGAACTGTCATGTGAAACTGGTATCCAAAATTTAATAATAAAACTTGTATATACGTATATTAACTGCTATTATTTTTACTCATATAAATACATTTCTTTTACGTTAAAATTATCCAATGATATCTCTGAGCCCTTGGGAGAGGCGGGATATAATTTCAGATTTATACTCACTAAAAAACCCACTTCCTTCTTTGTTTTCGTTCCAGGACCTCAGGTTTCGTTTTCACCCCGTATATAACCTGTGATCTCAGTAGGCTTCGGCGCCGCTGGGCCTCTACATTTTACTGACAACTCTTTGAGGTGCGCGTGAAACGATACTTGCCGTCAACGATTCGGGCCCAGCCCGGAGGGTACCTACGGTAACAATGGCCTGCGCCTACAGTGCCAAACATGTTTTCGTTTAAACTTTTATATACGGCCATGCAATATTATGTCACTCCGATGATTTAATAAAATGTTAGAGACATATTTTAAACCTTAAAAAAAAAACATTCTAAAATAAGCTCGCTGTCCCCATCCGTTAACCGTCCGGACTGAGCAGTCATCGACGGCGCGCACTATTGTCACGCGTCTCTAGGAGTTGTCAGCAACTATAAGGGCCCGGCAGGGTCGAAGCCTTCTGGGGCCAAGGGTTGGTGCGAAAGCGGAATACCGGGGCCCTAGAACTACAGCAAAAATAAACTGTACCTAGGTCGTTTAGTCAGTAGAAGTCTGGCACTGTCTACCGCTCTCCCCAAGGGTGGGATTCATCACTGGATGATTTTCCCCACCATAAACAAAACTTCATATGATAAAGGTGAAGTTAGAATGCTATTATAGAAGCCTACATACTTCTTTAAATAATTAGTAGAATCGACTTTGCGCATTTTAAAACCGAAGCTATTATCATACCCGAAACACAGGTTTTATAAACTTAGCTCGGGCAAGTCGCTAATTATACATAATTCTAGGTTATTAAAGTCAAATTTTCTTTAGTTCTTACATAAGTTACTTATTATTATTCCTTGGGAACTAGTTAACATATTGTTTAAGATTTACTACACTTGGTATTTCTTTTTTGTGAAAATAATGAAATAAATAAAGGTTATTATTATAATAAATTTAAAGTCAGCCTGTATCATGTTCATTATTTCTTTTAAACAGCTAGTAAAGAAACTCTTAGAACAAGTGGAACTATTATTTTGATAATAAAAATGTAAACCTTGATATTTGTAATTTCACATTCATTGTGCGTACAATAGAACACTCTACCAGAGCCTATGTTCACCGATAGCTAAAACTTGGGAATCTTTAAGTCAAAAGTGAATAGGTTACTTCTAGGAGTTCTAGGTAAGCACGCTCCATCATCAACCGTATCGTCGCTTTTCATCAGCCCCCCTGGCCCAGTTATAATCGTATCGTTTAGAGTTAGCGCTTATAGTTGGCCACGCCCCAATTCTCTTGTTCGCACGTCATCTCAAGAAAGAGATTGGAGGCGTGGCTATCTACAAGCGCTAACTCTAAACGAAACGGTTGTAACTTGGCTAGGGGGGCAGGTGAGATTGCGGTCAAGCGCAAACCTATGTACAACAAAAAACAAAATCACTTTAAATTCAGTGCTCGTTATGTTTCTACATAATTGGAATTGAACTATCTTTTTTTATTTTGGATAGGCTCCCGTTAGACCACTATCTTACCTTACGGTAAGCGATCTGAGACGCGTTTTCCCAAAATGGCAGCTGCATGGGGTGAACCTGATCTGTTGTATATACGAGGCTCACATGACAGGTCGTTGTGGCGACGCTTGGGGGAGATCTATGTCCAATAGTGGACGTTTTTGGACTAAAAGAATGATGATGATGGGTTGACATGTCATTACTTGTCTGCGTTCACCAATATAATCTGTAAAATTGAATCAATGCTCTTTATTAAAATTAACTGTTTTTCACAACACAGGATTGTTCTCTAGTTTGAAGCACAGTGATCTTATTGATGTGAGATAGCCACTGTCATTTTTTTCATCACTGATGTTACGTTTTATATTGCCAAACACAAACATATCAAATAATTAATTGAGTAATGATATATAATTACTAAATAAAATGCTAGAGACATATTTATTAGTCCACCTTGTAACCCTAAAAAAAAAACATTATAAAATAAGCATTCTAGTTTTACCTGCGGACGGCGAGCAATGGGAAGCTTGCTTCCGCCCATCCGAACTAATAAACGTGGTGGACTAATAAATATTTGTCTAGCATTTTATTTAGTAATTATACATAACTAGCGACTCGCCCCAGCTTCGCAAGGATGCAATGGTGATATTAAATATATAATATGTATTCATTACATAGTATAAAACAAAGTTGCTTAGTCCCTATGTATGCTTAAACCTTTAAAACTACGCAACGGATTTTGATGCGGTTTTTTCAATAGATAGAGTGATTCAAGATGAAGGTTTATGTGTGTGTAATACATACGTAATATATTCAATATCAGTACCCGTGCAAAGCTGGGGCAAAGATATAAACCTTCCTCTTGAATCACTCTAACTATTGAAAAAACCGCATCAAAACCGTTGCGTAGTTTTAAAGGTTTAAGCATACATAGAGACAGACAGCAACTTTGTTTTATACTATGTAATGATTACTTAATTCTTTGACAAGTTTAGATACAACTTCAGATTTCCCATTAAAATAGACAGCTAAAAACATTTACTTTGGTAAGGAGTTTCTCTGACAATTTAATGACAGCGAAATATATTCTATTCTTAAACTAGCCAATAAAATTTGTCCTCCAAAAACGGAATAACAATTTATTCATTTGTTTCTAAGTCATTTGAATACAATGCGCTTTCGGCGCTCGCTAGTTTAGGACGCCGAGTAACTGGTAGGTACAAATAAAGTAAATTAAATGATAATACTACGTGTGCGAATTGAGTCTAGTAGTTAGACATTTTATTTACATTAAAATCGAGGGCACGGCGTTCCTCTTCCCAAGCGGGGCACACTTCTACCGTGTGCTCCACCGTGTCCTCCGGGCTGGCCACACAGTGGCGACACCCGGGCGTCTCTTCCGCACGGATCCGGTGCAGGAACCTCCCGAAATTGCCGTGTCCGGTGAGGACCTGCGTCATGTGGAAGGTGAGAACGCCGTGAGGTCTATCCAGCCACGCCTCAAAGAGGGGCACTACTGCCGAAATTATGGCGTGCCCAGCGCTGGGTTGCGACAGTCGCTGTTTCCATTCCACCATGAGATCCCGCCAAAGCTCTTTCCGCCATGCCTTGACATGTTCAGGCAGCGGAGTTTCGCCCCGGCGTTGCATCTCCACGCGCAGATCGTGCATGTGTGCAAGGACTGTTGCCTCCAAATCCCATGGTGGTAGGCCAGCAAGGAGGCTCGCCGCTTCGCGGGACACCGTGCGGTATCCCCGCACCATCCGGATGGCCATGACCCTCTGACAGGCGTTTAGCTGGGCCGCCGGGCGTTTACGCAGCGACGGCGCCCACACTGGTGCCCCATAAAGGGCCATGGACCGAACGATGCCGGCGTAGAGCCTCCGGCAGGAGGCGTCTGGACCCCCCAGGTTCGGCAGGAGCCGCTTGAGGGCAGCTCCTGTCCGGTTGAGTTTAGGAGCCAGACGTCGGAAATGCTTCTCGAAATTCCACCGGCTGTCGAGCACAAGTCCCAGGTACTTCATCGTCGACCCGACACCGATGTGAACTCCTCCTACCGTTAGCTGGGAACCTATTGGTGGCGCGTTCCGAGGGCCGTGAAAACACATGGCCTCGGACTTGTGCAGCGCCACCTCGAGTCCCAACTGCTGGATCCTCTCTACGACTGTCGCAACCCCACGTGTCGCTAGTTTGACCGCCGCCTGGTACGACTCTCCCCGCGCTAGGACCAGCGTGTCGTCTGCGTAACAGACCACGTTGACCCCGACGGGGAGATCGGCGCGCAGCACGTAGTCGTACCCGATGTTCCACAAGGGCGGCTCTACTACCGATCCCTGTGGGACACCGCACTACATCTCTCGCCGTTTCCATTCATCCTGGTGACCGGGGTAGATAATGAACCTCTCTGACAGGTAGGCCTCGATCGCACGACAGAGGTAGTCGGGCACCCGGTGATACCGGAGTGCCGTCCTAATGCAACTCCAGGGCAGGGAATTGAAGGCGTTGGCAATGTCCAATGACACCGCCAAGACGCACCTGCCCCGGGACACCGCATCCCCCGTCGTGAGGACTCGCACGCGCATGATGGCGTCCACCGTGGAGCGCCTCCTGCGGAACCCGAACTGGTCGTCCGCTAGATCGGGCCCCTTCAGTGTCAGATGCTTGACGAGGCGGTCTGCAATGACTCTTTCAAAGAGCTTGCCCACCTCGTCAAGCAGCTCAATGGGCCGAATTAACTAGTGAGTGGTATTTCATTTTTTTATATATATAGATTAAAAAAACTTATCATCATTACATAGTATAAAACAAAGTCGCCTATCCCTATGTATGCTTAAATCTTTAAAAGTTCGCAACGGATTTTGATGCGATTTTTTTTTAAATAGATAGAGTGATTCAAGAGGAAGGTTTATGTGCAAAATACATGCATAATATATTCAATATCAGTACCCGTGCGAAGCAGGGGCGGGTCGTTAGTTCGTAATAAAACAAACCATGGCGCATGCGTAGGTTCTAGAATTTACGCTTTAAACATTTTTTTGGTATTAAAATAGTTTGTAGCGGATATTTCCTTCAACTATCCGAAACTCGATCCACACGAACTCATTACTAAAATAGACATCCAGTTTGAGATTAAATACAGGCTAAACTGGATTTCAAATGCATTCCGTCCTTTGACGGTGTGCAGGGCATTGTATACCGTCGAGTCCAGAGCAGGGCGAACCTGGTCGGACCAACGTATTGGGCTGCGTCCAAGAAGCCATTTTCCCATCCACTTTACCAGTCACTATAAGCCTTTCAAGGTTTCCACCGTCTTTCTTTGCAATATGAACAAAATATTGAAGAATATTGCGAAAACACTCGGACGTCATCCGCGAGGAGATCTTAAGTTCTCGCAATATAGATTGCGACGTTGGTCCGAAAGACGGAGCATTTTTCTCCAGCACCACATCTCAAAGGCGTCGATGCGTTTGCAGTCTGTAGCTTTTAGCGCCCAAGTCTCAGCGCTATAAAAGAAGATCGAAAAGATCAGGGTTCATACTAGTTTGATTTTGGTGTTAACGGTAATGTTGCGATCTCTCCAGGCTCTGACAAGTTAAGACATGGCGCCCTTAGCCATACCAATTATTCTCCTACGAACTTCTCGCACCAACCATCGTTACTGATATTGGAGCCTAGGTAAATAAAGTTGTCCATAATCTCCAGGTCCAACGCGCCAGTGAGCTCCAATTTTCCAGACCTATCCACCACCATAACCTTGATTTTGGACCTGTTTATGTAAAGCCTCATCTCCTCGCTAATTCGTTCCTTTTGGTCAAGGATTGCAACCATTTCCGCCTCATTTGCTGCAAGAAGAGTGGTGGCATCAGCGTAACGCAGATTGGTAATTTTTACTCCATCAACTGTGATCCCTCCCAGTTCTCGCAGGTTCGCCCCATAATACATAAATTCATTACATGGGCGTAAATTTGTCATATAAGTATTCTAATAATAAGATTGTATTGTAATGCTGTGCTCCTAAAATCATTATTTTTATAAAATACCAAAGGTCTTTTTTATGGAGAGAAATATTTTGAATAACCCTTACCCAGATCGTGAATTGCTGTTAGAGTCTTACTGACTAAACGACACACCCCGTGCTTTCTTTTGGTCCGAGCATTCATACCGGGGCGGGGGCAATTCTGAAGGTCCAAACCTTAAGAATAATACTGAAAGTCTGCAAGCTTAGACTATACACATCTATATTATCCTGAAGATGTTTGTGAACAAGTTCAATGCACCGTGGTTGTCGAAAACACCCTAATTTATTCAGTGTTTGTCAAATGTTCGAATACTAACATAGTTTTTAAGAATTCTGTCACTAACAATTTTTTGGGGCTAGTTGACATTAATAAACCATTATTATTAGTCTTTGATTAACAAATTCATTAAAATTCGAAAATAATACAGTGTCCGAAGCTCATTTAAAATTAATTTACTTTTAATAAATTAATAAATTTTAAGAGGGTGTCCTTAATGACTTACAGTAACACTTTAGTATTACTGTAAGTCATTGCTATATTATAAGGGAAGATACGGACAAACAGATTTATAGACAAGGACAGAGATATGATCCGGCGCTGTCAAACTATCATGATTTCATAGGTCCACGTGCTAGAGGCGAGTCACATATGTTCCGCTGTTTTGATTACATCAATGCAGTCAATGCCTATTACTTGAATAATATTTATGAGAAGATAAATAACATCATGGGATCGACAAACAACACCAACCTTTATGTGTTTCTCTCTGAAAAATCTGATGCCTGCATCAGATTTTACAATTGATTACATCGACCTTTTCCTAACATCGCGTAGGCAGCCGAAAAACAAACAATTAACTGTTTTCCATTATTAGAAAATGTAAATGGGTTAGGTACGAAAGCCATCGAATCTAGACACTTTTATGTTTTTTTTTATTCCTGTTTACACTGGCTTTGTCAATGATTTAATTTGTTTTTCCTTTTGCTTTACTGTAATTGATAGTTGATGAGAGACGTGGCGAGACGTTTTTTTTTTTTTTTTTTATGGTAGGTAAAAATCATCGAATGACGAATCCCACTCTTGGGCGGAGCGGGAAACAGTGTCAGACTCTTACTGACTAAAGAACCTACCCCGTACCTTCCTTGCCTTATTCCCAGAGCCCCGGTGTAACGCTTTCGCATCAACCCTCAGCTCCGGTAGGCTTCGACCCTGCAGGGTCCCTACGGTTTGCTGACAACTCCTTGAGGCGCGCGGGAACGGAACGTGCCGTCGACGACTTGGGCTCGGTCTGGACTGCTACCAGACGACCGGACGGCGAGCTACCCATTGCTCGCCGTCCGCAAGCCAGTGTCTACGGTGGCCGGATATCGGCAGAATCGCGGCGGCGACGGCTACGGCGAGTGCGCCGTTGCCTTTGCCTTATGCGGTCAGCCTCCTCCTTTTCGAGCATTACTGCCTCGCAAAAGGAGGCGACCGCCTGCCACTCCTCTTCGCTGCGGACCATGGCCTGAACCAAGGCCCGGCGCGAGAGGTCGCCGCCGCCGATCACCCCCACGAGGGCACGGCGTTCCTCTTCCCAAGCGGGGCACACCTCCACCGTGTGCTCCACCGTGTCCTCCGGGCTCGCCTCACGGTGGCGACACCCGGACGTCTCTTCCGCACGAATCCGGTGCAGGAATCTCCCGAAACGTGGCGAGACGTGACATTTGTTTTAGGTACTTAATGAATCTTTATGTATATATTTACCAATTAAAATTCTAACACGTGCAAGACTTGTTGCCTCCAGATCCTAGGACAACAGGTCGTCAAGAAGACTCACCACTTGCGGGATACCGTGCGGTATCCCCGCGCTATTCAGACGGCCATGATATTTGCCAGGAACTCAAAGAGTTCCGTGACCTCGGACCTGAAGGACCCTGGTGGGTTTTAGTCGCCAAATTGCGAATTCAAATTGAGTGATCATTTTTAAAGATGCGCCGAATAGTGATTTTACCAAATATTATTCGGTTGTACTGAACCGAATATACTGCCGAATAATTTGGTTCCCCGTTCCATAGTTTTGCCGCGTAAACAAGTACAAGTATCATTACATCATAAGTGCATAGGTGATCAATTATATATACATTATGAATGATTAGAAATCAATAAATATAATTGTTAGATTATGGGATTCTTTTAATTTATTGTGCCAAGGTAAAAGGCATTATTTACATTAATCCATTACACCGAATGTAAATCAGCATTTCAATCGAATGATTTGGCCGAATACGAATACCTAACAATTTTACCGATTGCGCCGCAAACCGAATATATAACGAATATTCGGCGCATCTCTAATAATTATCAATTCATATAAAGTAAATGTGACTTGAAAATTTATTAAAGTTCAATACACGCATAAAACTTGAACAAGTTTAGAATTAAATGGTATAATCAATTCGTATTATAATTTTACTTATTTAATAATAAAGTGAAGTATACCTGCTTCGAACTTAGGAATTCAAGAAAATAAAAACGCGACTGGCCTATAAACAGTGAAAGAAGAATAAGTTGGACGCCTCAAAGAAATGGCTAAAATTGCAGAAGACAGAGTCATCGACCAGGCTATGCGAGTATCGTGCAATGAATACGAATGACTAGGCATTGAATCAATTTACTTCTCAATACATTTCGGTACCTACAGTCCAATATTATTATATAGATACAAACAACAAAACGGACAGTTTCAGAACGTATTGACACTGTGACAGCCTGACTGAGAGCTGTTTGCTGTCCGAGTCGGAAGACGGAAACGTCACTGACTCTGTTAAACACGCCACCTTTAGTTCTTTTACTTGCCACTAGGTGGCGAGCCTTGTTTTGTTGTCAACAAGTCAATGCCGGATCCGACATATATATTTAAATAAGTAATAATAATTTCATAAAGGTGATACTAATATTAGATAGATTTTACTAGAACGGTTGAATAATTTGTATGAAATTTGCATAATAGTGCATTACGAGTATATTTGGGGCTACGACATAGAATATTTTATATCACGACAGTATGTTTCCTCAGGATAATTTTCTATATCCCCACGGGTGAAGCCACTGGCCGGAACCAGTTGTAAACAAATGATTAAATATCTACTGTTCTCAACAATTGTCATCATCACTTCAATATTAATTTCTACATACGTATGTTACATACACACCTAGACGAATACTTAAATAATCTAAACAATAGCGTACTCCATATATTTTAATCCTTATTTATAGCTTTTTTATTAACAATACGTGCAGTGTCCGCTCGACACTTAATGGCTTCGAAGTGTTTTTTTGTTTGTACTTTTTATTTGGGTTTTTTATTATCATTTTGATTTGTTAATCAAATGAGGTTTGAGTGATTTTTATTGTTCAGTAAGTAATTATTTTGTTACCTAAATTTTGAGCTAAATTTAAAAACCTAACGTAGACGAGTCAACGCTCGCTATTTTAAATTTATCTGTGGTTTACCTTAACTATATTTTCCTTATTTATTTAATTATCCACTTAAAAATACAAATAATTCTTCTGATTCATATTAAAGTATAAATAAATGCAGTTAATTAAACCAAACAAAACAGTAAAACCGGCCGAAAGCGTGTCAGGCCACGCTCACTATAGGGTTCTATAGTTTGCTGTCCGTCACGAATTTCTCACAATTTAACAGAACCCCTAAACTACGAGTTCAACGTAACCACTTTACCAATTTATACAATTTATCCAATCAAGTTTGTCTTGAAATTCAATCAAAATTGTCTTGAACAACAGCCTGTTATTTATTTATCTATTACCTGGTCTGGCAAACTTCGTACTGCCTAATAAGAATAATTTTGTCCCCGTTTAAACCTTCCCTGAACTATTAAAAATATTTCAAGACCAAAATTGGCCAAATCAGTCCAGCCGATCTCAAGTTTTAGTGAGACAAACGAACAGCTATTTATTTTTATACATATACTTTTAGCTTTTGCCCGCGGCTTCGCTCCCGGCAACAGATTATTCTACTCTACCCTACTCTACCCTACTCTACCCTACTCTACCCTACTCTACCCTACTCTACCCTACTCTACCCTACTCTACCCTACTCTACCCTACTCTACCCTACTCTACCCTACTCTACCCTACTCTACCCTACTCTACCCTACTCTACCCTACTCTACCCTACTCTACCCTACTCTACCCTACTCTACCCTACTCTACCCTACTCTACCCTACTCTACCCTACTCTACCCTACTCTACCCTACTCTACCCTACTCTACCCTACTCTAAAAAAAAAAAAAAAAAATGTATCCTATGTCATTCTCCTGGCTCTAAACTACCTCCCTGCCAATTTTCAGCTAAATCGGTTCTAGCTGTCCCGGCAAACTTCGTTTCGCCTATTTTTTTTTTTTTTCGTTCTCACCGTTTAAACCTTCCCTGAACTATCACGAATATTTCAAGACCAAAATCAGCCAAATCGGTCCAGCCGATCCCGAGTTTTAGCGAGACTAACGAACAGCTAATTATTTTTATACATATATATACGAAGATTATTTAATTAACTACAAACCTTAAACTATCAATTACAGTGAAGAAAAAGGAAAAACAAATTAAATCACAGACAAAGCCAGTGTCCTTTCGTATTTCTATTAAAACCTCGGCAATCAATCAGCTGTAGGCGCTATCACCAGATGATGACCTACTGACCTCCGGCAGAGTAATCAGACCGGCCATCTTATGCGTCACCAGCCATGGGAGTGTACCCCAATAAAACATGACCTAGTTAAACTACAAACAAGAATGTAGTAAAAGTCACAAGATGCACATGGGTGAGTATAGTCAAGAAAATTTTACATACTATTTATATCGATTCAAAGATTATTACTTTTCCTGATCCGGTAAACTTATGGTTAGCTGTAGTTTTTGCGAACTATTTATATCAACTACTTTCACATATAAACAACTTTTAGGGTTTTGTACTGAAAATAGAAACTATTTACCAATAAATTATTACATAAATAATCATGTTTATTTATTATATTCTGTTAAAAACACGATTTAAATTTTAATTAAATATTAAAACCTAAAAATCTGCACCTCTTTGCTTTAAAAAAAAAAAAAAAAATTATGCTTGACCGTGACGATAAGGAGGAAAAAAAAGCCCCTTGGTATGATAAATGAAACAAAAGCACGCGGGTGATATACGTGTCATGTCGAACCTAATTATAGTGCGATAAGTGTCAGTTTTCGAGTAAGTGTATTGAAAAATGATTATTTATGCAATAATTTGTTATTAACAACAAATTAACATTTATCTGTGTTCTAAATTCAAAAATATTTGAATTTCTATTCTTAATATTAAGTAGGATGTATAGCGGTTTGATGTCTTTGCTTCTTTGTCATCCTGCAAAGGATAAGCGCGGGAAAAGTCTATAAATAATAGTCATAATAAGTAACTTATTTATTGGTAGTTGTGAAAAATATGTTGAATGTAAGATATAAGAGATTTTTTTAGACAATAAGCCGCTGCCTTCAGATATTGTGCTTTACTATAGTTTGCTGCAATCGAAATCTAAAATGTATGGCAACTTTGGAAATTTTTCTTCAGTAATAAACAAAAATGCGTCGTAATTTTCAAATAAAGTAAGTGTATTATAAGTGTTATATGTTCGTAAGTGTATTGAAAAACGTCGTTTGACACACGTGCAGATTTGTCATTGCAGCCCTCGGCTCCATAACACACTCGCCTACGGCTCGTGCGAATTTCGCCTCGGTCGCAATGACAAACTTCCTGCACTTGTATCAAAATGTACTATACCAACTGAGCAATATAAATCACTCAAACCTCTTTCGATTAACAAATCAAAATGATAATAAAAACCCAAATAAAAAGTAAAAACAAAAAAACAGTTTGAAGTCATTAAGTGTCGAGCGGACACTGCACGGAGAATATTTTATTAAAGCTATTGTTAATAAAAAAGCAATAAATAAGGATTATAATATAAGGAGAAAGCTATTGTTTAGATTTTTTAAGTATTCGTGTACTGAATTTATATTCGAATTTTATGAAATTGTAATCTTAAATTAGGTATGTATGTAACATACGTATGTAGAAATTAATATTGAAGTGATGATGACAATTCGGGTCCGTATGGTGTTCGGACCTAAAGAATGGCACCATCCCATGTCTTCCCGTAGGTGTCGTAAGAGGCGACTAAGGGACACACCAGAGAATGGGCAGCAGCATTCTCTGTGGATTTTAAATACCACACTGCGATCGCCAACCCGCCTGCCAAGCGTGGCGATTACGGCAAATCCCCCCACATAATGAGCACCAAAAACAAAAGATGGCCCCTAGTACCCGGCAGCTCGTCTAACCTTGGCTACGGTAGCGGTCAAGGTAATGGCGTGGCAAGGGGTGCGAAGAATCTCCGGACGGGATCCGGCTACCTAAATAGAAAAAACCGACTGGACCTGGCAACATATAACGCACGTACTCTGAGGACTGACGAGAAGATTGCCGAACTTGAGGAGGAATTGAGCAGGTTACGCTGGAGTATTGTAGGATTATCTGAAGTCCGAAGACAGGGGGAGGACACGATAATTCTCGAATCCGGTAACCTGCTCTATTTCCAGGAGGGTGATCTATTATCCCAGGGTGGTGTCGGGTTTATCGTCCACAGGTCCCTTGTGAGCAATGTGGTGAGAATCGAGAGTGTGTCGACCAGGGTGGCATTCCTTATACTCAGAATATCTTCAAGATATTCGCTGAAGGTCATACAGGTTTATGCCCCGACCTCGACACACCCCGACGACGAAGTAGAGGCCATGTATGAGGATGTATCCAGAACCATGCATGGTTGTAAGACTCACATCACTGTGGTCATGGGGGACTTCAACGCGAAACTGGGCAAACGAGACGGTGACGAGCTGCGAGTGGGGCAATTTGGATTTGACGTCGGAACCACCGGGGACTATATGATGAACTCCTTCTTCAAAAAACGTGAGCATAGGAGGTGGACATGGCAAAGTCCTCACGGTGCGACTAGAAATGAGATCGACTTCATCTTGTCGACCAAGAAGCAAGTATTCAATGATGTCTCGGTGATTAATGCGGTGAAAACTGGAAGTGATCACCGCATGGTACGAGGTACATTGAATATCAATATTAAGCTTGAAAGGTCTCGACTGGTGAAGTCTACGCTCCGCCCAGCACAGATCCAGATCCAAAACCCCGAGAGCTTTCAGCTCGAACTCCACAATCGTTTCGAGTGCCTAGGAAGCTCCGTGGACGAATACAACGACGGGTTCGTAGAAACTGTCCATACGGTCGGGTCAAAATTTTTCAAGACCCACCGTGCAAATAAAAACAAAAGGCTGTCTGATCCGACCCTCGAGCTCATGAGGGAGAGGCGTGAGATGGTTCTGCAGTCTTCAGACGCTACGTGCAGATTCCGGCAGCTCAATAGGCGGATCTCGAAGTCTCTGAAACGTGACCTTCGCCGCTTTAATACCGCAAGGATTAGAGAGGCGATTGAGCGGAATAAGGGCTCTAAAGTTTTTGCACGAGATCTTGCTATTGGGCAAAGCCAGCTCACGAAACTGAAGACCGAAGATGGCAGAGTCATATCCGCCAATTCGGAGCTTCTAAAAGAGATCGAGGCCTTTTATGGACAGTTATACACGTCAATCACTAAACCCGCCGCAAATCTAGCAAATGATCCAAGAGCTAGATTGACTCGACACTATACCGAAGATATCCCGGACGTCAGCCTGTACGAGATTAGGATGGCTCTGAAGCAGCTCAAAAACAACAAGGCGTCGGGTGAGGACGGAATTACGGCTGAACTTCTGAAGGCGGGTGGAAAACCGGTCCTTAAGGCCCTTCAGAGGTTATTCGATTCCGTCATACTCGAGGGAGAAACGCCACGGGCATGGAGTAGAGGTGTGGTGGTACTCTTCTTTAAGAAGGGTGATAATGCCCTGCTTAAGAACTACAGGCCCATCTCACTTCTGAGCCATGTCTACAAGCTGTTTTCCAGAGTCATCACGAACCGTCTCGCGCGCAGGTTCGACGACTTCCAGCCTCCCGAACAAGCTGGATTCCGAAAAGGCTTTAGCACCGTGGACCACATACATACGCTGCGGCAGGTTATACAGAAGACTGAGGAGTATAATCAGCCTCTCTGCTTAGCGTTTGTGGACTACGAGAAAGCCTTCGATTCGATCGAGACCTGGGCTGTACTGCAGTCTCTCCAGCGGTGCCAGATCGATTATCGGTACATCGAGGTGCTGAAGTGTTTGTACAGCAACGCCACCATGTCAGTCCGACTTCAGGACCAGACCTCGAAACCTATCCTCTTGCAGCGAGGTGTAAGGCAGGGAGACGTCATTTCTCCGAAACTGTTCACGGCTGCAATGGAGGATGTCTTCAAGGTTCTGGACTGGAGTGGTCTAGGCATTAATGTCAATGGCGAGTACATCACTCACCTTCGGTTTGCCGACGAAATCGTGGTCATGGCTGAGACTACGGAGAAGCTCAGTACAATGCTCGATGACCTCAGTAGAGCCTCCGAAAGAGTAGGTCTTAAAATTAACATGGACAAAACCAAAGTCATGATTAACATCCATGTAGCACCCACTCCTATCAAGATCGGAGACTCTACCTTCGAAGTAGTAGACGACTACGTCTACCTTGGACAGATAATCCAGTTAGGTAAATCTAACTTTGAGAAAGAGGTCAATCGTCGAATCCGACTCGGCTGGGCAGCGTTTGGGAAGCTACGCGGTGTCTTCTCGTCTAATATACCACAATGCCTCAAGACGAAAGTCTATAATCAGTGGGTGTTGCCAGTGATGACGTATGGCTCTGAAACGTGGTCGCTTACAATGGGCCTTATAAAAAGACTCAAGGTCACTCAAAGGGCAATGGAAAGGGCTATGCTCGGAGTATCCTTGCGTGATAGAATCAGAAATGAGGATATCCGCAACAGAACCAAGGTTGCCGACATAGCGAAAAGAATCGCCAAACTTAAGTGGCAATGGGCAGGGCACATTGCACGCAGAACGGATGGCCGCTGGGGCCGAAAGGTTCTGGAGTGGCGACCGCGTACCGGAAGACGTAGCGTTGGAAGGCCTCCCACAAGGTGGATCGATGACCTGGTCAGGGTTGCTGGAAGCCGATGGATGCGAAACGCACAGGACCGGTCTTTGTGGCGGCGCTTGGGGGAGGCCTATGTCCAGCAGTGGACGTCTTTCGGCTGAAATGATGATGATGAATGATGATGACAATTGTTGAGAACAGTAGATATTTAATCATTTGTTTACAACTGGCTCCGTTCAGCGGCTTCACCCGTGGGAATATAGAAAAGTATCCTGAGGAAACAGACTGTCGTTATATAAAATATTCTATGTGGTAATCCTGGATGTACACGAAATGCACTTACTCGTACGTGCAAAATTTCACACAAATCGTTCAACCGTTAGAGTGTTATCTAGTAAAATCTATCTAATATTAGTATCACCTTTATAAAATTATCATTATTTATTTAAATTTTTTTTATTTATTTATTTATTTTAAAATTGTGTAAATAACACCCTTACAGCTCAACGCCAATGCGATGTTATTACTATTATTATAATACTAGCTTTTGCCAGCGGCTTCGCCCGCGTACATAAAATATAGCCTATGTCACTCAGGAGTAAAGCAGCTTTCTATTGTTGCTTAAATTTTTCAAATCGGACCAGTAGTTCCAGAGATTACCCCCTACAAACAAAAAAACAAAAAAACAAACTTTACCTCTTTATTATATTAGTATAGAAGTATAGATTAAGGCATACAAAAATTAAATGGTTATTTAAACATACAATATACCTAATATTAATTAATCGGTTCCATTATATTCAATGCACTTTAGTGCTGCTTCAGTGAACCTCGGCAGGCTGCAGTGAAATAAATCGACATCAATAGCAATAATGTTGAGTACCCTTATGGCGCGCGACAAGGGGGCAAACCTGTTCAAGTTGGTCCTAGAATAAGGCTCCATCAGCGTGGGCGTGGGGCGGCGCGCGCCCCCGCAGCCGGCAGGCGCGCGCAGTCCCAGCTCCGCCAGCAGCTCGGGGAGCTGCAACCAGCCGCGCAGCACCCGAAACACGAAGCTACACAGAGCAACATCCCTCCGCACCGCCAGCCTACTGTAACCTACCATTCCTATCACGAACAGACTTGGGTACATAAGCGGGAAAAAGGGATAGACGCCATACTGCCGCCAATACAAAAACCTAGTAAATTTATTTTGTATTCTTTCCACCATGAGACTATATTTAGCCTCATGAGGGTTCCAAACGGCAGCACTCGTTTCGAGATGGCTCCGAACTAGCGCATTATACAAAACTTTAAGTACCGATGTATTCGTACAGTCCTTGCACTGCCTTAGGATAAACCCAAGATTACGGAAAGACTTGCCGCATATTTCAATAATGTGCTTACGAAATGTTAATTCCGGAACCATCTGTACCCCCAGGTCCCGCACATGCGTGACTCGTGGCATGACCGCAGCACTCATCATGTACTGATGCTCCAGTGGCTCCCGCGCGCGAGTGTAGCTCATTATACAGCATTTGGAGATGTTGAAGTTTAACTTATTGTCTACACTCCACTGTACTACTCTATCAATATCTTGCTGAAGTCGCTCACAGTCTGATGTGTTTGCCACAGACAAGAACAACTTGAGGTCATCGGCGAACAGCAAACACTTCGCCTCCTTTACCACATCTGGGAGATCATTGACCACCAAAATGAATCCTAATGGGCCAACGTTGCTACCTTGATTAACCCCCGAGAAGGTTAAATAGGGCTTGGAAACGTATCCACCATATTCAACGTACTGCCGGCGATCACTAAGGTAGTTTGCGAAGAATTTCAGAAGGTGCGGTGTGAACCCAACTGCCGCAAATTTGGCCAACAAGACATCGTTATCAACAGTGTCGAAGGCCTTCCGGAAGTCGAAGTACGCAGCGTCCACCTGCCCACCCGCGTCGACCACCGGCGCTAGGTAACTCATAAATGTTAACAAGTTACTCCCCGTACTTCGACCAGCCCGGAAACCATGTTGAGCGTCGGTCAGTCGAGAAGCAACTTGATTTAAAATACACCTGTGTAACACCGATTCAAATACCTTAGCAAACGCCGACAGTACCGCCACCGGTCGGTATCCGCTAACATCAGATTTCAAGCCTCCCTTAGGGACCGGGATTACCCTAGTAACTTTCCATTTTTTGGGGTACTGACCTGCCTTTAAATATAAATTTAAAACGTGCAGTAGAGGTCCTTCAAACACTGCGCTACAGTCCTTCACAATATATGGGGGTATACCGTCTGGCCCCGCCGAACGTTTGGGCTTGAGGCGACGAAGCGAAGCGCGCATGTCGTCCAGCCGAAGCTGATCAACATGCACACTAGCCGCGCCTGCCTTCGCACCCGCATCACGCTCAGCCTTTTCGGGGTCGAGCTCCGGCCGCACCACATTTAAATATATATGTCGGATCCGGCATTGATTTATTCAGTCCATCCAACGGTTGTCAGTAAGAGATCGCCCTGTGCGATAAGACCACCCATTCTACCCTTATTTTTAATAATGTTTGTCCTATGTATTTTATTTGTTGTTAATGCGATGTACAATAAAGTATTTACAATAAATAAATTATAAACGTTATAAAGAATCAGTAAACGAATTAATTCCCATAATTCTTTCACCATTTTAGATTTTTTCCCAAAAATATTTTAAAAAGATCTACAATATAAAGGCAACGAACCTTGTCATTGGATGATTTTTGCCCACAATAAAAAATAAACTTCACTACGTTATTATCTGCATAAGCACATAGTCCTCCAGCATAATTACAATGGTTCGGTGTGCCCTTTTTATCTAGTTTCATTAATCTAAATAATTCCGGTCACCTGTCCACTGAGGTAATTACGAAGGTGCGATATTTGGAAGGCCAGCAATAGGAACAAGAATAGAATAGAATAGAATAATACTTTATTGTCCACCAAAAAAGTAACAATTTCACAGAAACTTATATGAATGGGTACAAAGGCGGTCTTATCGCTGACAGCGATATCTACCAGACGACCTTAGGATGGAGTATAAGAGCTTGAACTAAAAAAAAGGGGGTAGTCTATGGTGTACTGCTTTAACAAAACAACATTTAAAAAGTAAAATAAACACACAATACATAGATAAAAGGGGCAAGGGGCTAATAATGACATCAAAGTAATCGGGTTTGCATAAAGCAAAGTTTTAAATAATTTTGATTGCAACTGACTTATTGTTTTTTTAATATTTTATAATGATTTTAGTTGATTCATTGACATTTTAATCTTCTTCTTCTTTCCGTGTCGATTTCACTCAAATTTTGTCTGACCAATATTTAGCCACCTAGACAACTCTTTCGTTGACCTTATACAAGTAATAAAGGTGCAGTGCAGGTGGTACACGCTGAGCAGGACAGGAGGTTTTTTTTTATGGTAGGTAAAAATCATCCAATGACGAGTCCCGCTCTTGGGCGGAGCGGAAAACAAGTGTCAGACTCTTACTGACTAAAAAACCTACCCCGTTCCTACATCGCCATACATACCAGGGCCAGAGCCTTCCTTTTCAGAGGCAAACCCGTGGCCCTAATTGGCTTCGACCCTTCTGCAGGGTCCCTACGGTTGCTGGGCAGGACAGGAGGTGACGCATAGCCTGTGAAGGAGCTGTGAGGGAATTTTAATGATAATTTAAAATTTTATATGTATACATATGTATATTGTGCTTATGATTCTAATATCAGTTTTTATTTCTAAATGGTGATTTTAAGTTATTTAATTTACCTATGAACTGCTGTGGGATGGACTCATAGCTGATAATAAATGTTTTTTTTTTTTATATAAATCTCGTGATTGCATGGCGGTATATTTACAAAACCTTGGCTCATGCGCTGTCAACGCGATAGCTATTAAGTTCGATCATTGTCACGCAAAGGGAGCCATTAACCCTTTAACATCATCGGATTGGTCCAAAGTGTGGTGCGCATTTTTTACGCCAGAGTCGTGTATTGGCGACTGGATAGGTACTACATCGTTTTTTGCTATCCTTGGGTGATAGAAAAGCTGACGAAAAAAAGTATTTAGTCGTGAATAAACGCTAGGGGTTTTTTTAAATACATCTAACATACAATCTTTTTAGGGTTTCGTAGTCAACCATTAAATCCTACACTGAGCGTGGCCCCACGCGCTCTTTTTCGGTTTTATTTTATATTGGGTATACACCGTGAAATTTTAATGGTTGTTTTCCCCCAGCGAAATGGTTGTGTCTTGGTAATACAAACGTTTGATAAAAAAATAAAATATTAAAAACAAAAAATGGACCTGTAGAGTGCAAGCTAATTATGACGTATCACAACGTGCGAGAGCTTATTTTGGTGTAAATATTTAATGAATCGGTTCCAACAAACACTCTTTGCGTACTTATGTAAGTCGGAAATTTTAGACTGCCCTGAAAACTATGACAGGGGAAAATGGAAGTCATCAGCAGATGTTATCAAGTCGCGTGCTAGGATTAATTATGGCGTTCAATGCCGGCGAGCCATCTTGTGACAATCGGCGCGACCCGCTTATGAGACTACTGAATAAATGTGTGCGTGACAGATTTTGCGATATGACAGCAGATGTACTCAGGACAATAGTTCTAGACGAACAATAAATAATTTTATAAGTTTTAAACATGTGGGTCTTTCTTGTTTTTAAACTATAGTTGAACGAAACGGAGTGATTCAGAATCTCTTGAAAATTCATTTTCTATTTTAAAGTATCATAAACCCTTTATTCGGATATATTCGAAAAACACTCGCGCTACGGTCGGTTTCTTTCCGCTACGGTCTTAGATCCACGACCAAATACTCCATCTTGACAGCTACTATTTTTTCAATGAGGATTGAAGAGTTTAATGAGGTAGAATAACCAGACCTTCCGTCACACAAACCTGTCGAATAGGTGGCGTAAATACTCGTCAGACCAACCATAGTTTAACCTTTCGAGTACCGTAATTAGAAACATAATAGAAAGACAATAGGTATGCGAACGCCGGTGTCGCATCGCATGGGGTTAGCTAAGGGTTGCAATCGAATATTCAAATTATTCGAATACTCTTTCAAAATTGACATGTTGATCCAGTACATGATTCTAGACCCCCCCAGTGGTGGAATTTTTGGTTGTCGTTGTATAAACGATCTTTAGGCGATGAATTGGTTTAACAAACTTTTTCCCAAACTAGTTTATATCACTATTATTACAGTATAATTTTGGGTTTCCCGGAAGCAAATATCTCTCGGAGAACAAACTTGATAAATTTCCATCTACCGAGCCACACTATTTATTGGTTTGGTTTACAATAACTTTCCACCTCACAATTCCCCTATTTGTTACTTTTGTTTATCTTAGATACCTATACGATAATTTTGTTTGTCTATTATTGGTATACCGTTTCCAGAAAAATTCTTCTTATGTAGTGGTCTAGTAAAATACATAACAAATACACATAACCTGTACAAAATTTCCATTTTACTGTTATTTTGGGATAAAAAAACTAAGTTATGAATGGTGGTCTAGTTCGATTAATTCCACAATTCATATGAAAGTCGTACTTACGTGAGTAGTCACGCAATAAGCATACATAAGTCTCACGAAACTTGGATATAAAAATTCTATCCTATTGCGGTCATCAGAGATCTAATTGTACTCAACTCGTATTTTTGTTAGGTAAGAAATTATTCTTGTTGTGATTCTAGCATAGTTTTGCAAATAATGTAGTTTGTCTGTTGATGGTGGCAAAATGCTTGTAGCGCGAGCACTCTCGGGCTTATTTGCCTAACTTTACAATAATGATCTTACCAGAAAAGTAAATTTTGTGTAGTGGATGGTAGTTAAAAAAAAAACTAGGCAAGTGCGAAGTCAGACTCGCTCGTAAGTTGATTGGTTAACTTACGTAAGTAATTAATTTAATTTTTTTCCTTTTGTGGTACGAAACTTTAAAAGTGGGACAGTTTTTATTAAATTTATAAATTACACTTTTTAGTTGCGCCATCTTATATTTAGCTAAAATGCGGCTCAAGACAATTCATTACCAAATCGTGAAAATATTTTTTATGGGACCGATTCAAAAAAGAAAAAAAAATTACTATTTTTCAAAATTGGCCCACAAACAAAATCAAACAAAAACATACAGCTGAACATTATTACCTCGTTTTTTAAATCAGTTCAAACACACACGTCATCATTCAATTGGGTTATTCGCTCTAGGACTTAAAAGAGAAGCACAAAAAGAGAGGCAAAATATAATCGTAGCCTAACAAAAGATGACTTAGAGGCGTGTTACGCCCCGTTGCTCGTACGCAATTACGTCATACAATTTCCGGAGAACAACAGGTCGGCACACTAGGTCGAGTGCCTTATTCTGCAAAATAAAGCTCTTCACCTCATTTACAGGACTTTGAACCGTCTTTAGTACTTGCAGCTTTCGTTGAATGTTTTGAACCGTTGGTACACAAAAGTAACATAGTGTTACTTTAGTCAATTTATGAATATTAAAAAAAAAGAGAACAAAAAGATATCACTGTATATGCTTTGATCTATTCAATTTCTAGCACATTATTTGTTCTGTGGACTTAAAAATAACTCGGTTTCCTTTCACCTCAAACCATCTTTGAACGAAGATCACGACGAACTTCAATAATAACACAGGGTAAGTACCCTGTGTTAATAAATATAGATTGAGAGTACTTGACTAGATTTTATCGAGTAACTTCAGTACCTATACTAATTAATTAGGTATTATTCATTTAATAATGAGTTTTAAGTTCACTTATATTATTCATTTTAAATTTTATCACCGTATATACATATTTATTTAACACTAGCTTTTGCCCGCGGCTTCGCCCGCGTGGTATTAAGGTTGAGGTTGGGGTTTTCGGAATAAAAAGTAGCCTATGTCCTATTCCGGAGTGTATCCTATGCCTGTGCCAAATTTCATCTAGATCCGTCCAGCCGTTTTGGCGTGATTGAGTAACAAACATCCAAACATCGTAACTTTCGCATTTATAATATTAGTAAGATGAAATAAACTAAAGATACCATTTGAACTTCGGTTACAGTCTGCGGATGTAGGCAGCACCTACTGAGAAGCAGGTACTGACTCAGCCGCCAGAGGACACGGTGGAGCACATGGTAGAGGTGTGCCTCGCTTGGGAAGAGCATCGTCGTGTCCTCGTAGGGGCGATATCCGGCCACCGTAGGCGCGGGCTTGCGGTCGGTGAGCAATGGGTAGCCCAACGTCCGGTCGTCTGGTAGCAGTCTAAAGCGAGCTCAAGTCGTCGACAACACGCACTTTTCTCGCGCTTTAAGGAGCTGTCAGCAAACTAGAGGGGCCCAACAAGGTCGAAGCCTCCTGGGGCCGAGGGTCGATGCGGAAGCGTTACACCAAAGCTCTGGGACTAAGGCAAGAAAGGAACGGGGTAGGTTGTTTAGTCAGTAAGAGTCTGAGACTGTTTTCCGCTCCACTCAAGGGTGGGATTCGGCATTTGACAATTTTTACCTACCATAAAAAAACGTACTGGCACAACCGCGCTTGCAATATGTTCACTAAAATCTTTAATACTACATAGAAAATCTGTTGTCCAGCTGTAGCCGCTTACATGAGCTGCCTGTATCTGCAGCCTGCAGCAGTATATAGACAGCCTTAGGGCAGATTTTATCATTCACTATAAAAACTTAGTTTTCTGATTTTTTTTTTTATTCGACAACTATTACACAACGCCATCTAGTCTCAAGCTAAGCAGAGCTTGTGTTATGAGAACTAGACAACTGATAAATATACTTATGTATTTCAAAAATACATCCATATTATAGATATATTACACCCAGACAGAACAAATGATCATGTTCATCACACAAACATTTGTCCTGGATGGGAATCGAACCCACAACCTCCCGCATAGCTGTCAGGGTCACTAAATACTAGACTGACAAGTCAGTCGATTTATAGTGAATGATAAAATCTGCCCTAAACTGTCAACTAAACTGAGCTCAGCGTAATCTAGTTTAATGAACCGTGTCGAAAACATGAGCGTTTAAAATTGGAACTGAGTTTAGCGTACACTAGATTCAATTTATAGCGGTGGAACGCAAAAAGAAGCTGAAATCTCGATTAAATGCTCAAACTGTGTTTTGTTTTAAAAATCGAGATTAATTTTATTGGTGAATTTGGACCTTAAGCGTCTTCCATTGGTCTCCTGATACAACAAAATTAAATATTTTTAAGAGACGTTCAAAAGAGATGTGATTCATCATATTCATAAAACCAATAAAAAAACGAAAGAATATTTCAATTTTGTCTCGTAGTAGAGCAGTGGTGGCTGATTGGTAACGGATCCGGCTTATGAGTTGTAGGTCGCTGGTTCAAACCCAGCCAGGCGCATTGCACTGCTCTCAAAACGGTGAAGGAATCGTGAGGAAACCGGCGTGTCCTAGAATCAAAAACTTCGAAGACGTGACATCATCCAACAACTTACTCCTAGAGAGAATCCCGCTAATGTACTCCTCTCCTAGAGAGAAGGCTTGAGTCCTAGCAATGGAAACATAATAAGCCTGATGCTAAGCTACCGCGTAGTAAAAACCACACGGCCTAAATCAAGTAAACCAAATGTATACACTATTCTTATTCTTACTTACTAATACTATAAATGCGAAAGTTACGATGTTTGGATGTTTGTTACTCAATCACGCCAAAACGGCTGGACGGATCTGGATGAAATTTGGCACAGGCATAGGGTACACTCCGGAATAGGACATAGGCTGCTTTTTATCCCGGAAACCTCAACCCCAACCCCAATACCACGCGGGCGAAACCGCGGGCAAAGCTAGTTTTATAATAATTCCTGAACCTTAATATACGGGTATCACTTCAGCTTGATCTAGTAAATTGATAGAGCATATTAAATTTTGTTCTGTAGACTTTCAAAATAACTTGATTTACATTCACCTCAAATACTTACCTTTGAACGAAGATCACAACGAACTTCAATATTAACACAAGGTAACTACCCCGTCTTAATAAATATAGATTGCGAGTACTTTGCTGGATTTTATCGAGTAACTTCAGAACTTGTACTAATTAATTGTTATTAGTAAGTGTATCTCTAGTATATCTATACAGGGTGTCATTGACATGCTAACGCAAACGAATACCATAGATCCAGTACATGATTCTAGACCCTCCAGCGGTGGAATTTTTTGTCGGTTTTTTCTTATTATTTTAAATGTTTTTTTTTAAGTTTTTAAAATTAACCTGTATAAAAACGTCATATTAACATTTTTTGCGAAAAAAATGAGTGAATTACATTCCAAATTAAAAATGTGTGCCCTATTCCAGAACATAGTCTACCTTTGTGTTACTGTTCAATCATATGCATTCATTCGTTTGAAATCGTGAAGGAGTAATAAAAAAACACATACATACAAACTTTTGCATTTATAATATTGTAGATAAATGCAACCGGCCATTGTCCTCGAAAGAGTGAATAATGCATAGCAACTTGTATGGTTACATGAACTGAACGAGATGAAACCTCTCGATTGATTGGGCTGGTCTCAAGTTATTATGGCTTCGTCTTTTGTACCTGCTTTAATAACGCATGAAATGCAAATGTAGAACCAAATCTACGATATCGACGTTGTTCTTGTCACATTGCTGTAAAGGCAGGTACGAGCCTTTTTTTAAGAAATCATCCAATTACTAAACTATTATGGACAAAAGCCCACGCACAAAATGGTTTGGGAACACATTCATTGTGCGTACAACTTATTGGAATTCTTTGCCGAAGTATATGAGGTTTTTTTAGGTTAGAATGATTTTGAGAGAAATCATTGGATGATTACAATATCATCTCACGCTATGGACGAAACGTGAGGATGAGCGTCTCCGCGACACGCAACGTAAAAGCAATCAATCGCTCAATCACTGAGCTAACCGTGGCGTCGAGATTAATATAGGTACAAAATCAATCAAGATAATCATATCCTAAAACTACAACTGTAGGGGCCCTTCAGAGTCGAAGCCTCCTGGAGCCGAGGGTTGGTGCGAAAGCGTTATACCGGACTTTGGGAATAAGGCAAGGGAAAAACGGGCTAGGTTCTTTAGTCAGTAAGAGTCTCACACTGTTTCCCACTTCGCCCAAGAGCAGGATTCGTCATTGGATGATTTTTACCTACCATAAAAAAGCGCAGCAGTAGTCAATCACTCAACCACTGAGCTAACCGTGCTGTCGAGATTAAAATAGGTACAAAATCAATTAAGATAATCATATCCTAAAACTACAACTGTAGGGGCCCTTCAGAGTCGAAGCCTCCTGGAGCCGAGGGTTGGTGCGAAAGCGTTATACCGGACTTTGGGAATAAGGCAAGGGAAAAACGGGCTAGGTTCTTTAGTCAGTAAGAGTCTCACACTGTTTCCCACTTCGCCCAAGAGCAGGATTCGTCATTGGATGATTTTTACCTACCATAAAAAAGCGCAGCAGTAGTCAATCACTCAACCACTGATCTAACCGTGCCGTCAAGATTAAAATAGGTACAAAATCATCCAAGATAATCATATTCTAAAACTACAACTCTAGGAGGGGGGCCTAGAGCTGTAGTTTAGCTTCGACCCTGAAGGGCTTCAGGGTCGAAGCCTCCTGGAGCCGAGGGTTGGTGCGAAAGCGTTATACCGGGGCACTGGGAATAAGGCAAGGGAGGAACGGGCTAGGTTCTTTATTCAGTAAGAGTCTGACACTGTTTCCCGCTTCGCCCAAGAGCGGGATTCGTCATTGGATGATTTTTACCTACCATAAAAAAAAGCGTAGCAGTAGCCAATCGCTCAACCACTGATCTAACCGTGCCGTCCAGATTAAAATAGGTACAAAATCAATTAAGATAATCATATCCTAAGACTACAAACACCCACCTTGAGTAAATTTCTTCTCACTTGCCGCCGAAATACGGCGACAACATACTAATAAACTTTTAATGAGTGATTTGATCTTAACATCCACCATCTTACAGCAATATTGTTACCGTCACAGCTTTAATCTTGTGACTTCGCCTTAATTCTTGAGGTGAAGGTCTTTGGTGAAGGTTACAAAGAACTTTGTAATAGTACATTGTTATACGAGGGATGAAAGTTAGTTATTTAGTCCCGAGAAATTTCTTGGCGACCGAGCGATAGCGAGGTCGCTAATAGTTCGAGGGACTAAATAACTCTTTAACCCGAGGTAAACACTGTGCGTTTCATAACGAATGCGAGGAAAATAAAAATAATAATAAAAACCTGAATCGTCGTCAAATGTCTTCGTATGTTTTTAGGTAGGTATATTTCTTTTGATTTAGGCGGTAAGCAGTTTTCTCCTCAAAGAATCTTGCGTCAAATTTATAACTGAAACTGATGAACTTACGTGTTGATACAAATTTCTTATAACAGAGATTAAGCAAAATGTAAACAAAACTCTACCTCGAAAAAAAAATCAAGAAAGTCCAAGTCGTCGTCTGGCTATTCAGTCAATGTTTTTCATTTTATCATTGTAAAAATTGGTTAGGTCAACATTTTTCTCAAATATAATATTAGTTTTAATGAAATAGTTGAAAATAAATTAAAATAAAGTCAATAAAAAAAAGTATTCTTAAATTATTTCTATCTCTATGTCATTTTAATTGTACTGGCAGTATAAAAATTCGGGTCACGGTTCAATAGAAATGTCAAAATAGAACTAGCTTTTTTTTAAATATTTGGCTGTCTAAATATTAAAAAAACGTACTTCTTCTAAAAAAGTACTTCTTCCAACCCTGTTCGCAGGCAACTTTACACCTACTTTCAGAGTATGAGTAATGAAAAAGCATTTTTTTACACTTTTGAACCATTGAACACTTTTTATTTATATATAATGATTTTATCAAAGTCTATATTGGTTGCATTCAATAGGTATCTCTCCTTTACTTTTTTAAACCATTTCTAAGGGTTCCTGAAAAGGAAAAACGGAAGCTATATTACCGCTTTGTTGCCTGTCTGACTGTTCGCCATGACCTTTGATCTTTGGAACACGTGTAAGTATCGAGTTCAAATTAAAATCATATAATCGGGTCTGTGGTCCTTTGGAACCTTAAAATAATCATGAGTAAACGAAAAAAAAGATATGGCCATTTATGTCGCAAAAAATCAATATTTATTTAATGCAAGTGATTTGTAAATGCAACTCTAGTTCTTTAGAACTTAACTTTGACCCCAATGATCAACTTCAAATGAGATGGTTATTGTTTGTATTTTTTTTTATTGGTTATAGGCTCGCGCTTGACCGCTATCTCATGTGATGGAAAGCGATGATGTGGTAGTCGAAGGAGCGCGCTTACCTAGAAGAAACCTATTTACTCTTGACTTAAAGATTCCCGGATTGTAGCAATCAGAAAACATAGACTCCGGCAAGGAATTCCACTCCTTGGCTGTAAGCACAATGAATGTGTTCCCAAAACGTTTTGTACGTATATGTGGGATGTCCACCATATACCGGTGGCGCAACACTGTATCATTTCAAAAACTGTATGATTTAATCCGCCTAGCTCGTTCCATCATTGAACCACCAGACGAGTTCAATGATGGAACGAGCTAGGCGGATTAAATCATAAAGTTCTTGAAATTTCGTACCCAAAGAGGTTTATTTACTAGTTGTTATTATCGATTCCTGGAAATCCTGTCATGGATTGTGTCTCGTAGGATTGAACAAGTATTATATCACATGTGATACTAAAATATTTTCTCCCTGTCATATTGTCGCCGTACAAAATACTGTGTTCAATAATAAACTAAACTAGATTTACTTTTCCATTTTTAGGGTTCCGTATCTAAAAATAAAACAACGGATCCCTTATATAATCACTTTCTTGTCGTCTATCAAGAAAACGAAAACCGAACCGAAAACGCGTGGAATTATGGAGTTAAAATTTAAACTATTTTTTCAAGTCTGCAGTCCCGTCAAGCTGTAAAAAAATCGAACTTTTAAGTTAACGGGGAAAAAAGATAATATGGTCGTTTATGTTGCAAAAAAGTATGTTGTCAATACTCTCAAGGAATCAAAATTCTTAGGCTTCCCGTTGACTTACAATCCTGAAACTTGGCATAAAGCAAGGTCTTGTCTTATAAGACAAAAAGACAAAAAGGTAAAGGAAAAAATCTAAAAACAGTAAATTTCTAGTTGCGTCACAAAAACCTGCAATTCAGAAAAATCTTTTAACTCAATGTAGGAATTGAATTGTTTTCATAGGTAAGTTTTTACGAAACCCTTAGTGCGTGAGTCCGACTCGCACTTCAACTTTTCTATTCACTAGATGAATGAGTATACTACGTGTAGGTTCGGATTCAAACCGAGGCAGGTGTAAACTTTACCACAGTTTCGCCTGTTTTTATGATAGAGCTATAACCATAAAAATATACACGTTTGAGCCACGCAGCTGCGAAACAACCACATTTTTGTACATGTTGTGGATGTTCATGGTCCGAATAAGTAAAGGAAACTCTAATATCAAGGACATAAGTTTTGTTTTCTCTACTAGTCCTAAGCTAAGCAGAGCTTGTGTTATGATTACTAGACAACTGATAAACGTACTTATATATTTCTAAATACATACATATTACAGATAAAATACACCAGACCTCATAAATTCACAGTACAAATGATCGTGCTCATCACACAAATCGATGCCTCCCACGTAAGTTGTTGTAACCCCAAAAATGCAATTTTACAGGAGAGCGTTTTAAAGATTCTTTTTGCGATACAAACCACATTTTTCAAAGAATCTTTATGAAATTCGGTATGAGAGTATAGTTTTTATTACGTTATTGTTTACTATATGTCATTACTTTATAATTTTAACAGTTTCTTGGATTTTGTTGTTACAACTGTTTACCGCGACATGAGGTCCTTGCAAAATGTTGTAACTATTACTTACATTATTATACACGGGAGTATAAGAGCCGTTTTTAATCATATATGATACTTACATCAATGTACGTCGACTACAAATAAAAAAAAGGGTGTGGTATGTGTATCATTAATTGATATAATAAAATAAATACCAGGTTTTTTCAGCCTAATTTCGTTTAGGACAATACTGTTTTGTTAATACATTTCCGAAATTCAAAAAAGTTGAATATTTTCAAACTGGTTTTCAACATTTTGCGTTTTAGGATTTAAAGTTTAAAATAACAAACTATATTTTAAAGATTAGAAAAATATTAAAGATTAAGATTAAAAATAATTAAAAAATATATAAAACTGAAAATTTAAGTGTTCTCTTGATTTAAATTATACTTTGAATTAATTACATCGTTCTTTAATCAAATTTAATTACAGTTTAAATAATCAAAAATCAAAAAAGTATTTTAAGATTTTGATTATGAAAATTCTAGTAACCGAGTGAGATTTAAAAATAGGTAAATAATTAACATGTTCCTGCTTTAATCCTATGTTATTTGGAGTCGGTATAACAAGTTTATTCTTCCATTTTGTCGTATCACCCGTCTCGCTATCACTGACTCCCTTTTCTTTCATATAACTTCTCCCACAGTCTTTACTTTATATCTATCTTTCCCCTCTCCATCTTTCCAAGTGACTTTACTTAAAGCTCATTCTGTAATATGCATTTAAAAAAAAAGGAGAAATAGCCATTGTTTCCCAACCGAGAAGAAATGGTCATCACGTTACAGTCCGAAAAAACATTATAGTAATATTGAATCTTCAGAACCAACTTGTACCCCTTTTATCTTCACAATATTATTATCTTTCAGATTTCGCTTTCTCTGTGTACCCTTTAGGCAAAAGCTACACATTATTACTATATACACTAAAAGTTGAAACCTCTGTCTAATATAACATTTGTGGATTTTGTCAAGCATAATTTGACTCAATTTGCAAGAAGTTGAAAAGCTCTTGAAATAGTCACAAACTATAGTTTTGACAGACCCAGACTTTTTCATAGGCTGTTATTATTAACAGTATAATTATCTCTTTGATCGGGGATTAATATTGCTGTTGGTATATCAAATTTAACTAATGCCTTATTAAGAACTTAATCACTTATAGAAATGGGAAAACTGTTGTTTTCACACGTCTGAAGTTTGAAGTTTCAGTAACGGTAACAGGCAATTTAATCTTATTTACTTATGTCTCGCAATAGTATCAGCATAAATTCTATGCTGGGCTCTCCTGTAACTAAATTAGCCATAATTATACATCGATTGTTTTCTTTGTCGTCTTTTTAGTTTAATTTATTGAAATAGTGCTTACAGCAGACTCAGTAGACCAGTTTTCCGGCTGTTTTTAATATTTTACTAGAAAGGTTTTCTTTGTTTTTGTTAGTCCTTTTTGAAAAATCTGTAGTCTTTAAATGTGTATTTTTTTCATTACCTTTATCAAACGATACTTCATTTAATCAAATAACTGATAGTGGACTTAGCTTGAAGAGTTCAACAGTGCAGAAACATGCAGATGGTGACTAAGGTAAAAGTATCGAACAACGTTTTCTGATTTGGGAAACTGGCAATAAACACGAACAAGAAGGAAAGTCCTGGTGGCTTTTAATTAGTAAAAGTTGCTTTTATTGACTAAAACTCACTTGTAATCTTTCGGTACTTTACAGGCAATCAGGCCCACATTTACTCGACACGACCTGGATGCTTTCTTTGAGAATTGGTACGATAAAGCGAAAAACTGAGATAACTGGAAAGAATGGAGGGAGGCCTTTGCCCAGCACAGTCTAGCTATAATTCTTCTTCTTCTTCTCCAATCGATGGATTCCGCTTCCCTCAAAGTTTTTGGGCCCAGTAGCTTGCCACATTTATAGCAGCTTCATTGGCATTCTTAAGGTCTTCCAGCGTGCACTTGTAGGGACATTTTGAGCACTCCAATAGGTGGGCCATTGTTTGGTCAGAGACACCGCACTCGCACTGTGTGTCACCGGGGTCTATAATCCCCCATTTTGCCAAGTTGTTATTAGCTATAATTATTATGATATAATATAAACAAAAATGGCAATTACAGTCATAATCCAAATGGTTATTATACTACACAGCTATGAAATACGAGTAAGTGAGCAGTTTAAAGTTTAATGAGGAGAAAATGATCTGTCGTTTTAGGGTTCAAAATTACGAATATGCCATCATCTGTTAATTTAGTCATTTAAAACTTCTTAGATTCAATGAAAATGGTTGTCTAGGATGGCTCTGACTCCAGTGATATTCATAAAACACTCCTTGAAAAATATATACAACGTACTCATTTCAAACGAATAGCGACGTAAATCGTTGTATGTGATGTTACAACTCACTTTTACATATCTAGCATCGAAGTAAAATATTGTATGTATCACTTAACATAAAATATTTTGAAAATTATCGACGTAAATTGTTGTATGGGATCAATACCATATTTTAAAAGGTTATCACGTTAGTTAAAGATAAGGTTAAACGGAATAGTAATTACTAGAATATTAAATTAACGACGTAAAAATTACGTGAGCTGTGCAACTGGCAGCGATTTCCAGCGTAATCTGTGATATGTGTTACATACAACGGGCGCGCGTACGCTTTTCCCCGTTGTAAACCATTGCAAGTAATAAATACTACAGTCTACGCTGGAATCGTTCGAAATATACAACATTATACGTTTCAAAAGTACCTTAAATAATAGGTTTTTTGGACTTTTTGTTTTTTTGTAGGATAGTATACATAAAGTTAGACACTTTTACATAAAAAACCCAAAATCGACATTTTGTGGGTTACAACAACTTACGTGGGAGGCATCGAAATATTTGTCCTGGGTGGGAATCGAACCCATGACCTCCGGCATAGTAGTCAGGGTCAGTGTATTCTTGGTTCCACAATAATTTGTTGTTATTGACTACGTATTACGTACTGGCAGGGTCGGAACCCTGACGGTATTATGTAAAATAATAGGCGACAGGTCCGTCAGACTGTTCTACGCTCTCAACTTGACACTTTCTTTGTTTTAATATAAATAAATGCTTGACTGCGATCCCACTTGATGATAAGTAGTAATGCAATTGTGGATAGTGAGGCTTACTAGTTTATTAAGAGCCTATTCACCTAAATTATTTATAATTAGACGGGAAGACCGCAGCTGGCAAACTGTTCCGGTCCCAATTATTCTGATTTGATATTTTCCATAGTATTGATTACTTTATACTATTAATTTCTATACGGGTTTTATAATTATAAATCATTTATTTTAATGAAATTGTATTTTAAGTATTTTTTATATATTTGTTGTCTTTTTTAACCCAAAGGTAGAGAATTCTGTACATGAAGATAAAAAAAATATATTTTTATAAGGCTCTAGTTTAAAATGTGTAATTATTATCCCCGCCAGTTTGTTCATTTTATAACGGAAATACTTTCTATGAAAGACGAGCTAAATATACATCAGAATCTCAAGAAGTTCAAGTTTTCCACGCAAAAAATATCCTAAAACTGACCGAAGGCGTCGCTAGTCGCCATTCTAAAAGACATTATGTTTTATAGTCCATAAAACGGATGTAGGTGAACACAAGGTCCCCTAATATCACGACTTTATGCCGCGTATTTTGTCAACGCCTAAAACAAGTATAGATTGGAAAAACTAAAATAATTTTCTTTTACTTTTGTTTCATATTTACTTTATCATCTAATGACTAACGTTCTTTTTTTGATCGTCGTAGGGGTCAAAGCTTTCTGGGGTCTTTATCTTTTGTCTTCCGCTCCGCCCAAACGCGGAAATCGTCATTCGATGATTTTTTCCACCATAAAAAATGACTTTACCTGCTTTAGGGTAAAACGGAAGAGCGTAACAGACTTCTATGTACCTTTGGGCGCTTGAAGCTTTGCGTAAAGTGTCAGTACACGTCACGCAAAGCCATTTATTCCGTAATATTTCCTGTTCTATAAATCGATTTTTTTATCAAGTTATTCTAAAAATACGTATGCTATTTTGGAACCATGAGGAAATTTCATTTTCCTCCAGGTACATATAAGTGTAGAGGTACGTTTAGACTGCGACCCTTTATACGGTACACTCACCATTAAATTTTGGTCGTTTTAATCCCGAAGTGGGTCGATTTGTGTAGATGAAATAAAAAAATAAAGTACTTTTTTTTCTTACTTATTGATATACGCAAAGTAAACGAGTCAATGACCTCGTAGGTAGTTGTCGATCATGGCGTACTAACTACCTATGGGTCATTGAACGGGCCCAGCTGACGTTTACTTAAAGAAATCGATTTAGAACGTACGTATTTTTTTTTTACTTTCTTTTTTAATTCTAACTTTACCAATCGCTAGTCTTTCATGCACCGAAAATTGATATTCGAAGATATTAAAACGATCAAAATTTAACGGTGTATATGGACCCGAACGTCTCTAATTACACACTCGTGTTCATACAGAGACGGTCAATGTCATCGACTTATAATCGTATCCTAGCGATAGACAAGCATGTTCATAGAAACTATTTGTCAAAATACTGAAAAGTAAAACAAAAGACTGCTGCACTGCCGTGCAGATACTAAAACGCAGTAAAAATATTGTTAAATACACTTTTTTACTGCGTTTTAGTGTCTGCACGGCAGTGCAGCGCTTCATTGGCATTATGTCGTCTAAAGTTTAAGACTAAGTTTTACAACGCTCTCATATATTCTACTCTTATATAAGTTTTTACGTGAAGTTCGGTAATTATCAGAATTGCGCGAGTCAATGGTGTTTTGGAAAGAAAATTGGTCCGAGCAATCAGCACGATTAGCAACGGCGGACGGTGCCGCCTCAGCACGTAGCGGACAGATACACACAAGCGTTGCAGCACACTTGGGTTAGGTACTCCGAATGCCTCGAATTAACCTAACCAGGTAGGAAATAAGTAAATAAATAATAAATAAATAAATTTAACCGTATATACATTTCATTATTTTTTTAACTTAGTTTACATATTTTATCATCCTGAACGAATGTTCTTTCAAATAATTTTTTTTATTAAAATCTGGTAAAAAATATTGTAATCAATTCAGTTACTGATTTTGAACAAACTATATTCAGGTTTCCCATATACTAATAATCAAAGTCAAAGTCAAAATCTTTTTATTTCAAACGTCAGAAGCTAGTGCACGGTTCGAAATTGGATAATAACTTTGTATAATAATTATTTAAATAGCGGTAATTTAATATACAACAAAAAGCAATGCAAAAACAATGAATTCTCAGAATTCTACATCGTGTATTCGCCTATTATGTTCACATCACACATACCTAGAAGATAATAAGTTTCTAGTTAAAACTTAATTAATCATAAGCATCTAGTGTTTCTTGAAATAATTACAATAACAACGTTCTTACGAATACCTATCTATAGTTCGTTTTTTTAATCCTAGACTACGATTTGACAACTTAAAATGTCAAACTCCAGAAAATTGGGAACATATTTCTAGAGTGTGACATTTTGAGTTATCAAATCGTAGTCTAGAATTAAAAAACGAACATGAAAGTTTAATCATTATTTATTTTATTTTATTGCAGTTTCGTTTGAAAAATTTGCAAACCACATTTTGACTTCTGATATTGTTGCGATCATAATGCCATGTCTATCCATAAAATTCACACCGAGCAATAGTTTGAATTTATTAAAAAAAAACTGTTTTTAACAAGCTTTTCATCTTTTCATCTATCATTTCATTTTTCTCTTTATAAGAATCTTATATTTTTATGTTCTTGACACTGACAGCATCTTAATCCTAACTTTGAAATAAATTGAACGAATTTTCTTGTCACTTCAGCAATCATAAAAAGATGATGACAAAATGATGAGTTCTTTGTAATGACAATAATTAATAAAGGGAATAATAATATGTATTTGCCCAAAAAGATTGTAAAGATGTAATTTAAAATTTAGCTAAGTGTTATTATTATCATTACATAGTATAACACAAAGTTGCTTACCGCTGTCCCTATGTATGCATATATCTCGTCCCTATGTATGTATATATCTTTTCATTACTCATACTCTGAAAGTAGGTGTAAAGTTGCCTGCGGACAGGGTTGGAAGAAGTACTTTTTTAGAAGAAGTACGTTTTTTTAATATTTAGACAGCCAAATATTAAAAAAAAAACTAGTTATATTTTGACATTTCTATTGAACCGTGACCCGAATTTTTATACTGCCAGTACAATTAAAATGACATAGAGATAGAAATAATTTAAGAATACTTTTTTTTAATGACTTTATTTTAATTTACTTTCAACTATTTCATTAAAACTAATATTATATTTGAGAAAAATGTTGACCTAACCAATTTTTACAATGATAAAATGAAAAACATTGACTGAATAGCCAGACGACGACTAAAAAAAAAAAAGGCGTGTAAAGTCTCTCTATAATCTGTGGCCGATTTGGTCTTTCTTGATTTTTTTTTTCGAGGTGTAGAGTTTTGTTTACATTTTGCTAAATCTCTGTTATAATAAAATTTGTATCAACACGATAAGTTCATCAGTTTCAGTTATAAATTTGACGCAAGATTCTTTGAGGAGAAAACTGCTTACCGCCTAAATCAAAAGAAATATACCTACCTAAAAACATACGAAGACATTTGACGACGATTCAGGTTTTTATTATTATTTTCCTCGTATTCGTTATGAAACGCACAGTGTTTACCTCGGGTTAAAGAGTTATTTAGTCCCTCGAACTTATTATAAGAAATTTCTCGGGACTAAATAACTAACTTTCATCCCTCGTATAACAATGTACTATTAAAAGTACGCAACAGATTTTGATGCTGTTTTTTTTAATGTATAGAGTGATTTAAGAAGAAGATTTATGTGTATAATACATATGCACCCGTGCAAATCTGGGATGGTTCGCTAGTCAGAAATATAACACAGATTAGTAGGTGTATCTATTACCGAACGAGGTAAATACCTATATCTCAGTACTGTGATGACTGTAAAGAGATCACATGCGTTACGAATTAGCGCACTGGCTTGTAAGACGTTCGCAGACTATTCGTAGTTTAAATTTAAAATGACTTAAATAAAAAAAAGTATGTTGTTTTATTTTGATTGTATGTCGAACCGTCAGAGTAAAAATACAGGAAAAGTTTAAAACTTAAATTGGGTTTTATTGCTGTTACCACGACCCTGGAACTGGGGCGCCTCTAGAGAGTACTCGAGGCGTCTCAGTACACAGCGCCAAACCCCTCAAAAAATTATTTGTTAAGGGGCCGTGTATGAAATCAACTCATTTTGAACATTTTTGATCAAGGTTTGAGAGACAAAAGAGAAGATTTTTAATCCTTCTTTTTATAGATTATAAAAGTCAAGTTCTTATTCTCCTAAATATACTGAGAATTTTTGTAAAATAATGAGTGGATTAATGGCAATTAGCCATATTCCAAACCCTTTTTTCGCAAAAATAACGAACGAGTGATGGTTGGCTAAGGTTTACACAAAATTACATGAGATTTTACGACATTTAAAAAATACCAGTAACATCATTACATGGTCTACTACAACATATACTGATTACATTATTGACTTTGATTGGAAATATAGCTAAAAAAAAATGTTGAAGAAACGTAATTCTTGGAAAATATGTGGACAAATAAGTATTTTTTTCTATACCTTGGAAACACTTTCAAGAAAATTTTAAATATGCAAAATAATCTTAAGAAATCCCTAGAACAAGAATCAAAAATTTAATTTACAAATAAATAATAACTTCATTTCGTAAATTACAAAACAAAATTGACTATATTATCGACCGCGCAAATTCGATCTCGTCAGTCACAATCGGGCCTTCCCAGCGCGTGGACGCGTCGCTTTGTTCCGCAGCCGCTCCCGAGTTTTACGTAAATAAATTCCCATTATTGTACGCTGACTACCACATTTTGATCCATTAAGTATTATTGTTTATTTTAGGTTTGTTTATTAAGATTGTTAAAATTTCTTTTGACTTCAATGATAATTACAGGTAACGGTTGTTTGTTTGTATGTAAAGATAATTTCCAGAACTACTCTACTATTACTATTTAATTACAATTCTTTTACTTATGACTTCTACAATGTTTATGACCTATTTACGTATTCGTTATGTACAGATTTTTTATATTTTTGACCCCTATGTTTGTTTCGGTTTTTCTTCTCAGGGTAGTCAGCTAAGAAACACCAGTGTCATCTATTTGCAAAATAAATATCATTCATCACGTGGTTACGTACTTATTTAGGGCAAATGCAAAATCTAGTATTCTAGATCCTTTTTTTGTAGATAAAAAAAAAATATATAGGTAGGGCTGATACGTGCAAGAAAAGTTTTTGAAGAACGCAAGATTAATGCACTGGTTGTAGCTTCGTTTCCAGAAAATGTAAGATTTTACTTTCAATTAGCACTAGAAGCGAAATAGTACTTTTTGATACAGTGAAGAAAGTTTGCTATTTGGACCTAGGAGGAGTTCACATGAGCCGCAGGCGAGGGTCTTTTATGGTGCCGAATGCTGATGATTGATATATTTTCACTTGTTTCAATAGACTTACGAACATATAAATAAGCAGGACATGACGCAAAACCTGACACAATAAATGTAATATATTTATTTCAATACACTTACTCGAAAACTGCCTCTTATTGCACTCCAATTAGGTTGAATATAGCATGAATATCACCCAAGTGCTTTTTTTAATTTTTTACAACAAGGGCTTTTTCATTCCCTTCCTATTCCATTCCGATATACGACGAGGCAAAATGCTTAGTCTGGACCGTATATGTCTCGAAAACGTAAGGGTGGATATTTGCCGTACGCCTGGATATTCGATGGTAAAATTGAGATGGCGGAATCAAATGGTGTAATTCCCGCGCAAACTGCATCTCGTAGAAAACCGAAAGGCTACTCTACGCCTGTGCTAAATCTGGATCACTAATCAGCCTCTTTGCACGCCTTTTCACCAAATCCAAAGCTACTAAGTGGCATTTTGCAGTACCAGCCCTTATGTAGCTGAAGTACTCCACAAAATTAGAAGCTGTGTCGGTGTGAAATACCGTCGGATTTTGCAAGAACGTTGAGTTTCCAAGACCTTGACTTTGGACTCAAAGTACCGGCCAAAGTTGAGATCAGAGGAAATGTCAGCTCCAAAGAGCTGAAGGCGGTCTATTCACTCCAAGGTGAACGGGCTCCTTTTGGCGGTGAATGTGCCTGCCCGAACCTGTGTTTTAGCGGCGTTGAATCCCACCAGATTAGCTTCGCCCCACTTGGACACTTTCGCCACACTGAAACATTGGCACGCTTTACCATTGCCTCTCTTTCAGTTCGGATTAGCTCCTTACTATCCCAAGCACTTGGCAGGTATCTCTCTACAATTTATCATCTGTATATCCAAAGATATCAGGCACAAGCAGATCGTTTCTGTGCAGCAGGAATAGGGTTGCAGAAATACGCTTGGCTATAAATATGGCGAGGGTCTGCACGCACAATTTTTGGCACTAGTGCGAAAAACAGTCGTGCCTAAATGCGGTAGAGGTAAGAGCGGCTTTTTATTTACCAATACATACTAATTGACAAATGTAATGTAATTTTGGGAAATTCAAGCGAATGAAAATTCTGAAACGACTATGGATACCTAGTATTGTTGAGAATATGTGTCAACTTGATCTAGGCATAGTAACTATAACCTTATTGTTACGGTGTAAATTTAATAAACGCAAAACCCTTTTAGAAATTTACAACTTTTTTTAGTCGTACTAGTGGTTATCAATTTAGCGTCAGTTTATACTGTAATTCTCATTTTTTGTTTTTTTTTTTTGAGGTCATGCTGGTTTTTATGTCATCATCATCATCCTAGCGTCAGTCCTGGTTGCTAACCTTGACTTTCACCTCGATGCCCGGGGTCCGCTTTCCCACTTAACCGCCTCCACTTCGCTCGGTCTTTCGCGTATACTTGTTTTTATGTACTTGAAATAAATAAATTTATAAATAGCATAGGGATGACGGAGATTACTAGCAGAGACAAAACCTTGTAACCAGGATTATTTACCAGCGATTTGTTCTAAAATACAACCTTGTGGGATGTGAAGTGCAATCTTACAGGTATGTGCCCAGCCTAAATCTATGAGTGCCTGTAACTGTTGGGTCATACAGGTTTTTATGTACTCTTTGGAATATGGACGGAGTTATGAAGGCGACTAACAACTAGAGATTACTTATATAACCATAACCTTGTAGCCAGGATTATATACTAGCAATTTACTCAAGATACACCCTAGTAGTATCGGAAGTACCATGTCATAGGTACGTTTGCAACTTTGTTCTTCAAAATGGCAATATCACATTATATTTAGATCAACCTGATATAATGGTAGTAGAAACCTGATGTAGTGGTTGATGGTAGTGGACTAAATGGCGTACTGAGGTCGTGCAGCTAAAAGAAATAACTTTGATATGACATCGAGTTGAATGCGATTTTTTTTCTTTTTTATATGTGATTTTCGCGCATAAATTTTGCCAAAGTGGATTAAATTGCTTAGTTCTGTTAGTTACTAATGAAGAAAAACTTGAAGCGTGCGGTTTTGTAAGGACATTTACTTCTACTTTTCTATTTTCAGCATCGAGATCTTACAAGCGTGTGGTTGTCGTCAAATGTATGCATAGGACTGTTTAAAATATCTCTTCTTTTTATCTGCCCTGCCGGCAGGAGACATATTCTGCTCTTTTTGAAACCTTATTATACATTTGAGGGCCGAGTAAAGCGTTTATTAGTGATCGGTGATTGACGTTTAGGATTTTTCCAACGTAGCAGGTTAAACTTTCTAAGCTTGTGTATTCGTATTCGGGCGTTATCTCTCTTTTTTCGTGTTGCCTCTCCATCAAACATTGCGTTGGATATGGACAAAGCAACACGTTTTCCAACCACGCTCAATGGTTAGGCGAGTGGGGAAATGCCACCTTAAAAGAGAAATCTCGTAAACATAATTTATTTTTGACGAAAAACATTTTCAAAATTAAACAGAATTTTGAAAATGTTTTTTTTTACAACCATTTTACATAAATTAGCTATCGTAATTGTCATTTATAGTTTTGTATTTAACATTTTTTTTAATGTCTAAATGTATCAACATCCATCTAACACTAAACTGAACTATTTTGACAATTGTGATAAATATAAAATATACACAAGTTCCAGATTTTTATTTACAAACCGTACTTATTATATGATTTTGTTACTTAATCTACTTGTACAAAAGTGGTACATAGGTGAACATCATAAAATAAGAAAATAAAATATTATATCTTCTAAAGGATCAACATTATTTGAGCGTTCACTAAGCTCGACTATTGTGCGCGTGTGCGTGTAGGTGCACGCACGATGCACACAAACATAGCATCACAGCGAGTTTGCCTAAACTCTAGGGAATGAATTTTATGCACGGAGTCTTAACAAAAATAAAGCTAAAGAGTACAGCATTATTTAGATTCAATAAGAAAAAAAAAAGAAATGGTGTTGAAAGCTTTTTTCAGGTTTAAAAAGATAGAGATGCATTACCGCCCTAGAGGGCGCAAATGATCTAGAAAGCACGAATTTGGTTAGATAATAAACAGTACCGTCTGTAGATCTATTTTCTCTTAAGTCAAATTGATTATTTACAAACAGGTTATTTTTTTAAGTACTTCAGGTTTTTTTTTAGTGAGTCTGTTGTTAATTAACTTTTCAAGTAATTTGGGATAGCAGATAGAATAAAAAAACAAAGATACTTTTCATTGTCCAACTATCGTTTGCAGACAATATAAAATAACAAATTTTTTTTTACAAAAAAAAAACCGCCTTCAAAAAAAGCCAAACGATAAAAGATCCTACACTAAAAAGTTGAAAATCAAAATTTGAATTGCTGTAAAGAAACATAATTTATAGGTAAACTTATTTGACATTAATATTTTGCAAATATTCAAAATTTATTACTTCTTTTTGGAGTCGGTGCCAGCCTGATTTGATGAGTATTAATTATACAGTAGGTATATACCGCGCAATTAAAGCTTGTTATGAAAAATATATTTTTATTGAAAACTTGTTTACAAACGAACAATATTTTTAAGGGGTCATTTTTAAATACCTATCCAATAATAATATCAGTCATGAGGGTTGAAATGAAAAAAAAAAAACAGACTTGGCGATACTATAGGATTTCCTAGTTGACTACGAAACCCGAAAAAAACTGCGGATACTGCATAACATTTTTATTATAAAATCCTGTTTGATTTTAAATTTTATAACATTAAACTTTGGTCTCTACTTTAATATGACTTCATACTTCTTAAATTGACATATAACTTCACACATCGTATGAAAAGTCGAAAATGTCCTCATTTCGTAGTATGCGTCAGTAGTGGAATTGCTTTTATGTCTCCGTGATTCTGTCCAATTAAGAGAATAAAATTCCAACAAGAGGGAAAATAAAACGGGTGCATGCATCAAAAGAAACATATTGCAAAGGATCATAGAGACAGAAGAAATCCTATTACCCTCAGCTCTCCATAAAATTCACTGCAAGAAAAGACAATGGACAATATCTGATAATATTAAGAACGCGTAATGCAAACACGTTTTGAACACAAAAAGTGTTTAACTTTTACAGTCTTTTTTATGTTGGGTAAAATTCATCCTATGACGAATCCCGCCTTAGGTCGGAGCGGGGAAAAGAATCAGACTGTTACTGACTAAACAACCCACCTCGTCCCTACATTGCTTTTATATCAGGGCCAGAGTTTTCCTTTCCGACACGAACCCCTGGCCCAGTTGACTTCAACCCTTCAGCAGGGTCCCTATATGACAGTCTTAACCATCTTTTATTCTTGTGTGAACATAAATAGTTAAATAAAAAATGAATAGAAAGACAATATGTGTGCGCCGGCGTTTGCTGGGGGCTCAAAAGATTAATAATACCATCTATTAAAAGTTAAATGTACTATCGACACGAGGAGAAAAGTTTAAAGAACTACACAATGCTGAGGTGGTCACCTTTTCGATTCGGGCACGCTCAGCGTACCATTTAAGTTTTGGTTGTTATTTTTTATCGTATGTTTTATAAATGTTGTGCTGTCTGAATTGAATAAATGTTTTTCTATTCTATTCTATTCTACACGAATACTGACTAAGTGCGTGTTTACGGAGACGTGGAGCATTAGGCGTTTGACGTACATTGCTACATGTTTGCTCGTGCGATGACACGACCCGCTGCTGCAATGTATGATGAACGGTAACATGTCGCCCATCGCGCCACGTCCCCGTCACTTAATGGTTACACTAATGGACCTGTCATTCAAGTTTGTGTTTTTCTTTGCTTATGTTACCTATGTAATATTGCATTCTACGTTGTGTACTAACCTACATCCATTAATTGTGTCCTTGGTTTTTTTTTTATGGTGGGCAAAAAACATACAAAAACGAATAACGCTCTTGGGCGAAGCGGGAAACCGTGTCAGACTCTTACTGACTAAACACCCCACCCCTCTCGTTCTTTGCCCTTCGCACTGGAGCCAAGCCTTCCTTTCAGAAAGATACTCTGGGCCCCAGTAGGCAGAGTTCCTAAAATTGTGTTCGTCGTTAGGTTTTGCTGCGTGAAAACAGTCATTAAAATTTGGTTTTTCTTTTTCAGCGGCCTGCGCGGATTCATCTTGTTCCATTCTGTGCCGATACGGATGCGTGGTAGAGGTAAGACAAAGTAACTTCTTTTGCCTGTGGTAAACCATACTCACAATTTATTGGAAACATTCGACTACACTCTATCTTTTACCTGCCATTACAATAAGGCGAGTGAAAAATCGGGCCATGTAATCATAAAATTAGTTTTATCATTTTTATTATGTTCACATTATTATACACCGTGAAATTTTAATGGTTGTTTTCCCTGAGCGAAATCGTTGTGTCTTGGTAGTACAAACTTTTGATTAAAAAAAAATTAGTAAAACCAAAAATGGACCTGTAGAGTGCAAGCTAATTATGACGTATCACAACGTGCGAGAGCTTATTTTGGTTTAAATATGTAATGAATCGGTTTCTTTTGACGGCGTGCTGCTCATGCGACTCTAGTAGTACCTACAAATTACGTCTAATGTTACTATTGTTTTCGCTTTCTTGAGTTGATGAATATTTTCAATAATTATTTATAAAAAAAAAAACTTTTTATTTTTTTATTTTTACTGTATTCTTCAAAAGTACTCCTTATGGCAAGTCATTCTGCCGCGGGAAAACAACCATTTAAATTTCACGGTGTATAAGCAAAATCTTACAATGAACGTGAGTACAACAACTGAGACTCAGGCATCCTCTTTAGGAGAGGTTGGGTTAGTAGGGCTGAAATTTACCACGCTGGGCCCAGTGCGGGTAATTGTCACCATGTCTTTAAATTCTTGGTTCTGGAGCTTGCTGGTTTCCTTACGATGTTTTTCTTAACCGTTTTGAGAGCAGTACTGATTAACAAAATGCCAGTATGGATTTTTAACCTACGACCTACAACTCGTAAGTCACTGCTCTAAAGAAATCTTACAATACCATGTACGGTAAGCAGCTCATCAGAGTACAACAAACTGTCAAAATTCTGCAAACAATTTTCAACTCTTAACCATAATATAACAAGGTTCAAAATGTATTGGAGAAATCTGACAGATTTGTATAGTCTGATGTGTCTGATGTGACTGTACAACATCCCTAATGCCCTCATAATTACAGCTACTAAAACAGCTTTTCATTGTCACTCGATCCATTCGGTGGAACGTGATCGTACTTATTGTGTGGCTGTGTAACACTATTTCTAACCTTTACGAACTCTTTGTCTCCAAATTGACATGGAACTTAATACCTCCACCTAAATTCGTATTATTACGTTGTTGTGGGTAGGTTTCCCGTGATATTTCTTTTTGCTAAATAAATCATTACATAATATAAAACAAAGTTGCTTACCGCTGTCCCTATTTATGCTTAGATCTTTAAATTAAGCAACGTATTTTATTGCAGTTTTTTTTAATAGATAGAGTGATTCAAGAGGAAGGTTTATGTGTATAATACATGTATAATAGATTCAATATCAGTTAAGTACCCATGCGAAGCTGGGGCAGGTCGCTAGTTCCATAATAATATTGTAAATGCGACAGTGGTCGGTCTGTTACGCTTTCACACTTAAGCCGCCAAACTGATATTAATGAAATTTGGTACAGAGCAAACTCTAAGGATGGATATAGGATATTAACTATCACGCTTTTTGCTATGGATAGTAAGTAATATTACGAGTACATTTTGTTGATATTGTGCGACATTTGCCGCGAGTTCGATCCCCAGCTACGGTTAATATTTTTGTAATTATTTTACTTTCCTTTTTGTAGATAATATACAATTTTACGTTGAAAATAGTAGAATGATGTTTTTTTTTGGTATTTAAAACATAATATTATTCTTATTCAATATTTTTACATTTTTTTTTAGGAATTACCTAACCAAATCGTGTAAGTAACATAATAAAGTCTGCGTATAAAATTTATTTTCCTAATCATTTAATTCTAGATGAATATCTTCGCGCTATCGTCGTTAAGGAGTCAAACGATTTATAAAGTCTATAATAAAAACGCTTATTTAGGAAACAAAAAATTTAACAGTGAGTATTTAATAATAAAAAAACATATATTTTTATTTTTAGCTGTAGGTAAGTCCTCCATGTTACTTAAATAAATAAAAAAATAACTGGCCTTACACTTGAGACGATGGTCGTTCGATTCTCAAAGGGATTTTTTTTAGCTTACATTATTTTTACTTAAAGCATTAAAATTTTGGCCTATTTTTGAATTTTTTACTACTTTTTAATTGAGTTTAGTTTCGGACATCTAACCTAACTTATATGTATGTATTTAATTATTGGCTTTAAAATAACACGACAAAATTTTTACCTGAGGATAGTTTGATAACGCATGATGTATAATAGTTTGATGTCGGGTCAATCACCGAACAACAATAAACTTGTTAGCGTAATTGTGACACCGCGCTCTATATCTTTATTATTTTGTTTTACCTAAGTAATGTCAGTCAGTACGCTTTCGGATAGTATATTGGTCGCGACACAATTTCATCTCATTCGACTCGTTTCTCTAAATAATTTTCCATTTGTGTTTATTTAACGAGTATTGTTGAAATCTCTATCTTTATTCTTGGTTTATCTAAATCTAACCCCACATTGGTCCTTCGAGCCGGATCTCAGATTCCTTGCCTAAGGTTTACGTCGATATCTGGACGTTGCCTCCTTGAAGTGAGTGATGACCAACACTGGAACAACCTTCTGTATATCCGACAACCTTCTAAGTGCTCTGTCATATTTAATCGGTAAATTTTAAATTCGAGAATCTGATGAAAGATAATATATTAATAATAATAATAATATGTATATTATATAATATGTTCACAACTATCACACAACGCCATCTAGTCCCAAGCTAAGCAGAGCTTGTGTTATGGGTACTAAAGATAATAATATTATTGCAATAACTAGATATCAAAGAAATATAATTTGAAACTGATATCGAAATTGAGAAAGTAGTTATCTGAATGTTTATTTATAAACCTCGGTTTTTAGGGTTTCGTACTCAAAGTATAAAGACGGGACCCTATCAAGACTCGACTGTCCGTCTGTCTATCACAAGGTCTGTCTGTCTATCTCATGAATCTTGATAACTAATAAACTGTAGAAATTGTCACAGATTATGTGTTTCTGTTGCTAAAAAAAGAAAAAAAAATTAAACAATACCAAAAAAACGTGATTTTTGTGGTGATAGAGTATGTTTGCCTAGAAGTAATCTAAAACTTTTATAGATCCTCAGGGTGTTTCTATGAGGAAACACACTCCGGCAGGGCGTTCCATAAATGGGAATGAGATGCCCACAATGAACCCATGGCACATTGCTATACAGCAAATATAAACGCTGCTTACACATTCAAATGTGTACGACATTTCCGTGGTTTTTATTTTAGTGGAAAAATCATCCAATGCCATCTCTGCGCATTTGGGCAGAACAGGAAATAGTGTCAGACTTTTACTGACTAAATAACTGACATCTTCTTGAGGCGTTCGTGGAAGGTTACGAGCCTTCGACGACTTGGACCCGGTCTGAAGGGTTGTTACCGGAAGGTTGGACGACAACGGCGCGGTCGGAAATCGGGATCGGAATTCCTGCAGCGGCTGGGCCTCACGCTTGCTTCATTACTGCTTCGACGAAGGAGGCCATTTCCGTCGTCGTCGTTTGTTTTAATTAGAAACAAAAAAACCACCAAACATTTCTTGTGGACAATTACTTTTCATAGCTACTGAATCGTTAAATAAACTCGAGATATACACTAATATAAACTTTATTCAGTCCAGACATTTGATTCGTCTGGGATTTAGTAAGAGCTGGCTTTTCTTGACAAGCTAGTGTTACGAATAATCTACGGTCTATTTATTGTTCTTTGAAGCTTGTAAGGGTCTTAATTTGGACTTGAATAAAAGGCAGTAGACTGTATATCCTGGAAAAGTGTACAAGTTCAGAAAAGCGCTTTATAATAACTAGGCGCGCGAGTGTCATCGGTTATTTTCGCTAGTGAAGCGGCTCTGATTATTCTTTCCGCCGACGCCCACGCAGTAGCCCGATGAGTGACGAAGGTAACCGACGACGCACGAACCAACCCTTTATTCAGAGTCTGTGTATGATCCTACTTTGTCATCAACACAATTTTGTTAGGTAGATTGATTCACGGGCAGGTGCGCCTTTGCAAACGAGGAACAATGGGTATGACGACCGTCCAATCGTCCATCCTACGTTACGAACCAGAGTCGACGGGGCGTCGTTTTCCATAAACGAATCAAAGAGATATCAACAAAAGGGAAGAGAGGAAAAAGTTTACTGGCATGTGGCCCTTCACCCTAAAGTCATTTGAGTCTAACCTCACAAAAAAAAAAATATAAAAAAATACAAAGTCACCATAAGTACTACTTTGTTGTCATCACATGATGAAAACAACAATTATCTTTTCAATGCCATGCTTCAATTATTCGCCAATTTACATACCATTGAAAAGTTCACCAGTTTTTCCCAAAGAGAAAACGCATGTGTATAATTATGTAAATTGCTCACATTTCAGCACTTATGTAATAAAGCGTGTTGTTGTTTTAAATACTAGTATGTCGGAAAACTAAATAAATAATTTACATAACATAATCACTTAATTATAAAATACTAGCTTTTGTCAGCGGCTTTGCCCGCGTACATAAAATATAGCCTATGTCACTCAGGAGTAAAGTAGCTTTCTATTGTTGCTAAAATTTTCCAATCGGACTAGTAGTTCCTGAGATTACCTCCTACAAACAAAAAAAACAAACTTTACCTCTTTATTACATTAGTGTAGACAACTTGAGTCAGGAGCTTTGTATGGAAGGGTTTTCAGATCAAGTTAGGGTTTAATTTAATTTGAAAATATCAACATGTATCGGGAATGTATTTAATTCGGTTTCTTGGTTTCTGTATCATTACCGCTGTCAGAATAATTATCTGGTTCAGGCCATGGTCCTGAGTTCGGGGGAAAAGGACATCCCCACGCCCCAGCTGCTGCGATGATGATCAACGTTATTGAATGATTTTCCAACACTCATAAACTTAATTGTAGGCCCTTCAGGATCGAAGCCTCTTGGGACCGAGGGTTGATGCGAAAGCGTTACACCAAGACTCTGGGACTAAAGCAAGGTAGGAACGGGGTAGGTTGTTTAGTCAGTAAGAGTCTGACACTGTTTCCCACTCCGCCCAAGAGCGGAATTCGTCATTCGATTATTTTTACCTACCATAAAAAAAAAACACTCATAAACTTCAGCAAGACCATCTATTATAACTCAGTATACACCTTAAAGTGAAAGTAGCCAGTGCGTAGACGTGGTCTGGATGGCGCTGTACTTCAGCACAAATTAGCGATATTCATACCTAACCAGAATGAGCTAGAGCCAATTTTCATTTAGTGCCAGAAGCCTTTGAATAAACTAAAGCTTATTCTAATTCAGCAATAGATGAGCTATTTTTATGTATAGCACCATCTAGTGGAGGGCTACGGACGGGCACTCTAAGACAAGCATATAATATGTCAAGCGTATAATGTCTCAAGATAAGCATATCCAGAATGAGCTCTAGCACATTTTGGATATGCATATCTTGAGACATTAACTTCACTAAGTTCAACCAAACTGTAGCCTAATTCTCATAATAAAACCGTAGCGATATCGTAGCGACTTTGCTATTTTCGTATTCACATCCATTAATCGAGTTTGAACGACACTGATTTTAAACTCGTTCGAGAGTCGTTGAAGCGTATTCAGCTATTTCAATCGTCTTTCAATCGTTGTCGGATATGACGTCAACGGCTAAACGTCAAATATTGTGGTCCAAATATCGTTGAATACCGATTTTGGATAGGACTACGATCGAACGACAATGAAACGACAGTGGAATTGGGATTGTTTAATTTTACTTGAATTAGGGCTCTGTATGTCTAATTCATGCAAATATACCAATTTTGACTTAATCACGCTTTCATACCTTAAGAAAAAAAAACAAAAATATACATGCGAGACATGCCTACAGCTTTCATTTTATAAATTACCAACCAATAATACTATTCTAAAAATAAAACTCCAAATTATACCTTCTTTATATTTTTATTTATTTGTACTGTAATATTTTAAACATGTTTAACTTTATACCTAGGGTATAACTTCCTTACGCGTGCCAGAACATTCTCAAAGACTGTGCTTTAGTAGAAACATTTAATACAGAAACGAACAAGAACTTCCACTCCTCTGTTCCTTTTTAGGCTAAATGACTGTAATCTAACACTTAGATGTTCTCAAAGAACCTAGGCATTTAGAAGTCTTTAAGACACATTAAAATCTTAACGACAAAGATGTGGCTTATTGCCAAGAAGCAGTCGTAATCTGCTTTATACCATACTAATCCTAATAGTAGCTCGTTAGTACAATTAATAAACTTTGTCTGACACTTAAACAACAAGAACAAAGAATACTTAATTTGACAAGATTATGTACAGTTTTAATTCAAAGTAAACCACCAGCCTTACCAATATTATCGTTGGCATGGTGTACAGTAAGTGTATTTCATCACCACTGCTTTCAAAACGGTGAAGAAAAACATCATGTGGAAACCGGCATGTCCTATAACCAATGGGCACGCCATAATCTCGGCGGTAAGTCCCCTCATTGAGGCGTGGCTGGATAGACCTCACGTCGTCCTCACCTTCCGCATGCAGAAGCGCGCCATGACGCAGGTTTTCACCAGACATGGCAAGTTCAGGAGGTTCCTGCACCGGATTCATGTGGAAGAGACGCCCAGGTGAAGCCACTGTGTCGCCAGCCTGGAGGATACGGTGGAGCACACGGTAGAGGTGTGTCCCGCTTGAGAAGAGCATCGCCGTGCTCTCGTGGGGCGATCGGCGGCGGCGATCTCTCGCGCCGGCCTTGATTCAGGCCATGGTCCGCAGTGAGGAGGAATGGCAGGCGGTAGCCTCCATCTGCAAAGCAGTAATGCTAGTGAAGGAGGAGGCCGACCGCATAAGGCAAAGGCAACGGCACACTCGCTGTAGCCGTCGCCGCCGCGATCCCGCCGATATCCGGCCACCGTAGGCGAGGGCTTGCTTGGAGTATTACCAGACGAGCAAGGTGTAGCCGTCCGCCGTCTGGTCGTCTGAAAACAGCCCAAGCCGTCGATAGCGCGCACTATTCCCGCACGCCTCAATAAGTGGTCAGCAAACTGAAGGGACCCTACAGGGTCGAAGTGTCCTGGGGCTGATGATGTGAAAGCGTTACACCGGGACTTTGGGACTAAGGCAAGGAAGGAACAGGGGTAAAACTGTACAATACTGGACGCGGAAATTTTGAATTTAAGGGGGAGGGGGGAAGGGGGGAAGGTCCCTCCTCCCCCAAACCCCCTCCCAAATAAAGAAAACGCATAGTTTTGGAGATATTTAAAATTAAAAATTTTGAGGTTAGGTATCAGAAAATCATACATTTTATGCATTTTTTGAGGAAAATTTGTGGGTTTTTGGAGAGAGGGTCACTCTCAACCCCTAGATCTATCCCCCTGTAGTAGCAAATGTATATTATATATACCTATAGTTATTTAAAAGTAAAAAGAAAAAATTCTCCGGGAGCGTTCTACATTGTATTTAAATATTTGTGCATTGAAAGTTTTCTGGGTGGTTTAAAAAAAAATAACCATAACCTAAATCTATCCGAGTCGAGGTGCGCTAAATTTAGTGTGGGTGGTTTAAAAAAAAAATAACCCTAACCTAAATCTATCCGAGTCGGGGTGCCCTAAATTTAGTGTGGGTGGTTTAAAAAAAAAATAACCCTAACTTAAATCTATCCGAGTCGGGGTGCCCTAAATATAGTGTGGGTGGTTTAAAAAAAAAATAACCCTAACCTAAATCTATCCAAGTCGGGGTGCCCAAAATTTAGTGTGGGTGGTTTAAAAAAAAAATAACTCTAACCTAAATCTATCCTAATCGGGGTGCCCTAAATTTAGTGTGTGTGGTTTAAAAAAAAAAATAACCTTAACCTAAATCATCATTTAGCTACTTTGTCTGTGCACAAATATTTATATACAATGTAGAACGCTCCCGGACAATTATTTTTTTTACTTTTAAATGCCTATAGGTATACATTTGCTACTACAGGGGGATGGATCTAGGGATTGAGAGTGACCCTCCCTCCAAAAACCCATAAATTTTCCTCAAAAAATGCATAAAATGTACGATTTTCTGATACCTAACCTCAAAATTTTTAATTTTAAATATCTCCAAAACTATGCGATTTCTTTATTTGGGAGGGGGTTTGGAGGAGGAGGGGCCTTCCCCCCCCTCCTCCCCTCCCCCTTAAATTCAAAATTTCCGCGTCCAGTATTGTACAGTTTAGCCGGAACAGGGTAGGTCGTTTAATCAGTAAGAGTCTGACAGTGTTTCCCGCTTTTGTGCACGTTTAGCAGTAATGTGATCTTCCTAGATATCACAATATTTAATATATTTTTGTTAGAAAAGCTTGTTAACCTTTCGAATATCGTAATTAGAGACATAATAGAAAGACGGTGTGCGAACGCCGGCGGTGACGTTAAATGGGGGCTCCAGAGTTTAAAATAAATAACTGGCCTCCTAGCCAAGATACGTACGTCTCGTTAAAATCGAAAGTTTTGACTTGGCCACGCCCTTAATTCATTTGGTCTGACATCATCTCAACGCTCGATCAGGTTGTAAGAACAAAGGAGTTGAAAGTGTGGCTTATTTCAAGCGTTCGACTTTAACTAAACGATAGTAACTTGGCTAGGAGGGTGGTCATCTATTTTAAAAGGGCTGTTTTGAACTTATATGACTTTTTAATCCCCTGTGATAACATGCAGGACAAGACATGCTTTATACCATCACCAAATAGATGAAAAAACACGGAAAGTTTAGTTTATTATTAACAACAATATTACAAGACCTTGATAACAAACATCTATTTTTTTGAATGTTGCAAGGATCAAACGTTACAGACAGACGTTTGATAAAAGATAAGCGAGAAAATAATAGCTTTTATATCGTTTGATGGCTTCCAATACTTCCTCCTTCCAGAGTTTTGAGGGTTTCTGGTTCTTTTATCCGTATCAAAAGCGAATTTACAACATCAGTAACTCAGAACAAAGGCATTTTGTTGTAATAGACAAGTAACCCATATAACGAATGAACCCATGTTTAATAACATTTGTTGCATAAACGCAAAGACGTACTTTGCGTCTAAGCAACAAGATCTGAAAAGTTAGTTTTCGATAATAAGCTTAGAATACACATTCTAAACTCAATTTTACGTAAATGTGGAACATCTAGCAAATGCGCTGCTAGCGACACAATAGCGAGCTCAATACGCCATGTCTCCGCGCAAGCTTGGCGGAAGAGTATTCCCCTGGAGAGCGCTCCACGCGAGAGCGCCCAAAACAGAGAGCACAGCGCAAGAGCGCCCAGAGCGAGACACCCAACGCGAGAGCGCCCAGTGCAAGACCGCCCAGCGCGAGAGCGCTCAGCTTGAGAGTACCCAACACCAGAGCACCTCAAACGCTGTACATACTTCCTCCCGCTGTAGATATACAGGTTAAAATATAAACGGAACTTTTCTTCAAACGTAGTAATTCTATGTACCAGTTTTAATTTAAGTTCATTCAATTCCGTTCATTCATTTCCAAGAATAAGAATACTTTGTATGAATTGCCGTTACACAAATTATACGCTCCTAAGTATCGAACTCAATCAAGAACACTCAATAGTTTATTGACACAGAACTTTATGGATTTTGTTGAATGAATACAGAATGCACGCTATTTTGTACAGTGAACAACATGGTGCGTTTTTCCCGATAGTATCAAACTATGTTATTCCGGAGTTCAACCTTAAAGCGGGCTAATCGATAAAGCTTGTACGCTGGAATTTGATTAAAGAACTTGCATTTTAACGCCCTAACGTACGAAACTTTTCACTCACAATGCCACTCGCCCATCCCATATACGAGCATAGGTAAGGCAATTAGCCAGTTAGTCCAATCCCCGAGGCAAGTTACGATTGTTTCATTAATATCTAACTTTTTGAGTAGGCCCATCGGCTTGACAAAATTAAGTTATGGTAATTCCGAGCCACAGTCAGCCAATAAAAAACTACGATCTAGCAACTCGGCGTCGATGCTCAAGACTTTGGAGTTTTTACACGATCCTTCACCTCATTACCAGATCCTCTTTGCTGGTTTCCCAATTGACTTAACCGTGTTAAGGCGCCACTAAACGCCAGACACCTTAAGCAAACGAATTAGAAGCTAGCGTCGCTCCCCACGTATCAAGAGTAATCTAATAATAATATGTCCTTCATTTATTAAACAATGACATTTATGAAACGCATTGTTACTGGCGACGAGACGTGGGTTTACGAGTTTGACACGCAAACAAGTCTACAAGTTTCGGAGTGGCGCCTTCCAACTGAACCAAAACCGAAAAAACCACGCCAAAGTCGATTAAAAGTCAAAGTCATGTTGACTGTTTTCTTTGACTATCACAGTTTGTGCTGTGCACTCGGAATTCTTACTGGAAGGTGTATAGCTAAACACAACAATGCAGTTTTAACTTCCGTTGTATACTTAATGTAATTTTGAATGCGTGTCTTAGCTTTGCAAGTCGGCAAGATAATAACTGGGGCCCGTACTCATGATTTATCCTACCAATAAGAAAAAAACATGAAAAAATAGCTTTCACCCACTGATAACGGAAACAAGAATCAAACTACCGGCAGTCGGGACTCTAGAGGCCGGAACATAACATCTATACGACCCGTGTCCAGAAGCACAGCTTTCTGAATCAAGTCATTGTTATTACGAGCTTCTTGTGTTCCATAGCCCCACCCCTTCCATTATTCCTCTCTCGTCATAATTTCAAGTGCTCATAATTATAATAATTCAATATTTATCACAATATTTATTACCCTGTAATTTTAGCATACATATTATGAATTTTATTATTTTAATCCTCTTAATTCAATGATCATTAAATTAAAATACATATCTAATTATAGATAATTAGATATGTATTTTAATAACTTAAAAAGTGGGCCAAACAGTTGGAAACTAGCATTCTAACCAAGGTCACCTTGCTTGGAGCTCAGTTTGTGTGTGTTGCGGCGTTAACTTCACTCATATTGTATTTAAGTAGCTGCGTAATTCAGTGTTAAGTTTTTTTTTTTTTTTATTTTTTTTTTTATGGTAGGTAAAAATCATCGAATGACGAATCCCACTCTTGGGCGGAGCGGGAAACAGTGTCAGACTCTTACTGACTAAAGAACCTACCCCGTGCCTTTCTTGCCTTATTCCCAGAGCCCCGGTATAACGCTTTCGCATCAACCCTCAGCTCCGGGAGGCTTCGACCCTGTTTCGAGGCTGTCCCTACGGTGTGCTGACAACTCCTTGAGGCGCGCGGGAACGGAGCGCGCCGTCGACGATTTGGGCTCGGTCTGGACTGCTACCAGACGACCGGACGGCGAGCTACCCATTGCTCACCGTCCGCAAGCCAGTGTCTACGGTGGCCGGATATCGGCAGGTAAATGTTTAGTGTGTGCAAAACAAAGAGCTAGTGCACGAACTCAGATCATGGGAGATCTGCCAAAGGAAAGAGTAACCCCTACCAGAGCTTTCCTACACAGTGGGGTGGATTATGCTGGTCCATTCCAAATACTAATGTCAAAGGGAAGAGGAATGAAAACGCAGAAAGCGTACATTGCTTTATTTGTTTGTATGTCTACAAAAGCAATACATCTTGAACTCGTGGGAGACCTCACATCAGAAGGATTTATTGCTGCATACAAACGCTTTATATCAAGAAGAGGTAAATGCAGCCACATGTGGAGCGATCAAGGGAGAAACTTTGTTGGTGCGGAAAAGGATTTAGCTGCAGCATGGCAAGAAGCTAATTTGAATTTTGAGAAAGACATTGCGCACGAATTGGCTTTGGAAGGCACCCAGTGGCATTTTATACCAGCTTATAGTCCTAATTTTGGAGGCCTCTGGGAGGCTGGTGTAAAATCTCTGAAGACGCATCTTAAGCGTGTATTGACAACAAATCTTACATTCGAAGAAATGACAACAGTCCTCTGCCAAATCGAGGCCTGCCTTAATTCAAGACCTCTGTGTCCTATTGATGATGACTCAGATGGAGACCACATAGAACCCCTCACGCCTGGTCATTTTTTAATACATGAAGCCCCAATCGTCGTGCCCTCTCCAGATTTTATAAATACTAAGATTCACAACCTAACAAGATGGCAATACACTCAAAAGCTCGTAAGTGACATCTGGAGAAGATGGCAGAACGAATATTTGACAAGTCTACAACAGCGTCCCTTTTGGCACAGAAAAAAACAGGAATTCACTGTTGGTGACATAGTGCTAATCATGACTGACGGTATCCCGCCAGGAAAATGGTTACTAGGCCGAATTGTAGACAAGCATCCGGGTCATGATGGACTTACACGAGTGTATAGCGTTAAAAGTGGCAACAGTATTGTTAAGAGATCTATAACGAAATTATGTCCCCTACCTATTAACACTAATTGTTAACAATTTGATTGTGTGATAACCTTATTGTAGGTATAACTTTGTTTCTATTTTGCATGCAAGCATTATTTATTATGTCTTTATTATTTTGTATTGTTAAACTTAACTTCATTGCAAACCACAACGTAGTTACCATGATTTGTAATTTGAATTTGGATATTTGTAAACGTAACATACTGCTTATTGTGTTTAAATTTTCAACATGTATACAGTCCACTAAATATGATTTAAAGGGCCCTGTCGTCCCTTTGGTGGGCGGTATGTTGCGGCGTTAACTTCACTCATATTGTATTTAAGTAGCTGCGTAATTCAGTGTTAAGTTAGTCGCTAATAAACATCATTGAAGACAGACGCATTTGTGAATTTTTTTACAAGTTTCCCGTACTTACTAAATTGAACCTTAACTACAACAGCAGTGTGTTTGGTATGTTTTTTTTACGGTTTTCAAAAAACTAATACATGAGCTGTATAAATTTGAAATTGGAATTCCTAACCAAAGAAGAGATATTTGAGTTCCAAGTGGCCAGTACGACAAAACACCAATTTCATAATAAGTAAGACCTAATAATATCAACTCTAGCGGGTTGGACGTAAAAGTTTCAAACATTTCATTCTTTATCCAAAAATAAATTATAAAATCAAATCTAGTAAAAATAGTATAAAATGCACCATATCCTTCCCTTTCCAATAATATAGAATGGAACTGCGATTTACGATACGATACGATACTATCTTTATGTTTTTCTGTTTATTTTTGTTTTCTTCTTGTAGAAATAGTAATCCACTAATTGTTTAATTTTTTCCTCGACATCGACATTTCACTTGTGTGAGCTATACGACAGATAGTTTTAAACAAGAGCATACAGACCGCACTTCAAGCTAACATCTATCCGGAAAAAAAAAATGTGAACAACAAAGATAATCCAGCCATTGACGGTCCGCTATCTGTTGAAAAAAAATGACATCTACAAGCGTTCTATCTGCAGTTAACATCTACGTACCTTTGAAGAGATTTCCGCTTGACCAGCCTTAGGGCCGAGACATAAACACGATACGACGTCGTGTCGTATCACGATACGGTGTCGTTTCACGATGCGACGTTGAGTCGTGGGAATCGCATCAGCATCGTAAAAAACTACGTCGTGACATCGTAACGTGCCACGATACACGGTACGACGCCGTCGATACAATGCAGGGTGAATTGTCGCGGTTAATTTCGAGAAATGGACCGCACGAGACGCGTCCTGCTCCTGCTGTTTTTAAGAAGACGGATAAAGAAAAGACAGAAACTCAGAAGGTACTGGATCCACACATTTCTTTTAATCATGAATAACGGGAGCCGTGTATCGTGGCACTTTACGATATCGCGACGTAGTTTTTTACAATGCTTGTCGTAGATTCCCACGACGCGACGTCGCATCATGAAATGACGCCGCATCGTGGTACGACGTCTTATCGTGTTTATGTGTCCCGGCCCTTAAGTTCATTTTTGCTTGCACTCGAAACGAAGACTTAAAATGTTTAGTTTGGCGCAAACGTCGCAGAACTGAAGCATTTATTTTTAAGTGATCACGCTGAAATGACCGCGGTAGTACCTGTATCTATCAACCTTTAGTATATCATTAGAACAATAATGGTGGTATTTAAGATCTGACTTTCAGATTTCGTTCTCTAAACAACACAAAACAAATGATTTACGATTTTTATCTTTCAGACGTATATTTACGTTTCTTAGGAATTTTACCACGAAAGTTTTTGTTTTGTACTAATTATGTAGTAAACTGCTGCAAGTCCGTTTGTGAGTTAACTATGTATGCTACTAATACTTTGCTTGCTTCTTGTTTAATTTCAGTAGGTATACTAGGTTATAGACCCTTTTGATGTCCTTTCTTTTCTTTTCTTATATAAAAGGAAAAAGTAACTGACTAACATATCAAAACTACTGGGACTAGGAGCGTGAAATTTTGCACAAGTTTTTTTTTATAACTATGATAGGATTTTCCAAAATTCACCCCCTAAGGTGATGAAACGGTTTTCATGACCAAACCTACTTTTACGCAGGTAAAACCGTTTACAGAAGGTAGTGTATAAATAAAACTAAATCGCAAGCTTCTCGTAACAAAAGAAATGGATATTGAACAAAGTAACTGGAGCGTCCACTCGCTATAAAAGAGTCGTTCACCACACTCATACCGTACGAGTACTGGATTCACTTTATTTTGATTCATTCTGCACAATATTTAAACTTAGAGCAAATTTATTTATTTTGGGGGGGGGAATCATCAAATGACGAATCCTGCCCTTGGCGGGTTGGAACAGGAGACAGTGTCAGACTTTTACTGACTAAACGACCCACCGTTCCTTCCTGCCTTAGTTCCCCGATGTTCCGCTTTCACATCAACCCTTGGCCCCAGAAGGCTTCGACCCTGCTGGGCCCCTGCAATGCTTGCTGGGTAATTTATTTAACTTAGTCATGCAACCTTTCATTCTGACATTATCATCTTTCATTCATCCGCAAACATAATATATCAAAATCTGTGTTTGAGTTCAGGAATGCGTTAATAGCGACTAATGTCCGAAGAATAAGCGACTTGGAATGGGCACAGTATTTTCTGTCACTGCAGTATATTATTGTCTGGGACAAACGATAAATAATAATACCAGAGTTTCTATGAAGTCTGGGCCCTCCTTCCAGTAGCTATTATTAACTAATTATTATTATTTTTTATTCTAGATAGGCTCGCGTTTAACAAAAATCTCACCTGATGGCAAGCGATGATGTGGTCGACGATGAGGCACGCTTGTCTAGAAGTAACCTATTCACTCTTGATTTAAAGACCAGACCGCAGGGAATTTCACTCCTTAGCTGTACACATAATGAATGTGTTCCCAAAACGCTTACACAAATTTTTAATAATAAGAAATCAATCCCCGCGCTTTCCCAGTTTTTTTTTTTATCACATTTACATCCTCTGTAGTAATCTTGCTTTACTGACGAAAAAACATTATTATCCACATGTTTATTCACACTAGTTTCTTTACACTGGGACTTTTAAGATCAAAGGGCGTGATTTATTATGATAGACCAGCTCAGTTAACCTCCGTCATTTTCTTTCCTCGTCTCCACGACATCAATCATCGCTCTGACATTTCGTGGAAATGTTATTTCTTTAAATTTAAAAAGGAAAGCTTATAAGAGCAGTCAACTCGGGGTTTTTTTTTTTTTTTTTTATTTATTATAGGTTCGCGCTTGACCACTATCTCACCTGATGGAAAGCGACGATGCAGTCGACGATGGAACGCGCTTACCTAGAAGTAACCTATTCACTCTTGACTTAAAGATACCCGGATTGTAGCTATCAGGAAACACCGACTCCGGCAAGGAATTCCACTCCTTGGCTGTACGCATAATGAATGTGTGGTGTGTGTGGGTTTGTTTTCATACAACTGCCCTTATGTGTATGAAAGATTATTATGTTATTACATATTTATTACATAATTATCTTTCTTCAGGTATTATGAAAAAACAGATATCTTGTGTATATTATCTATTCTTCTATAGAAACCGAAACATTATAAATCTAGTAAAGACCTCTGAAAATCTGCTGTTGTACGTACTTAAACTTTAGCCTTCCATAATGTAATCATATATTAAAAATATAAAAAAAAACACTTCCTTAAAAGCTTTGCACATTTAATAGAGATTCTTGAATTGTTGCTTTTTTTGGTGTACAATAAAGTATTATTCTATTCTATTCTATTCTATTCTATTCTAAATGATGACAACAATTGGAACAAGTTTTGTGACATATCTGAGTGAATCACGGAATTACTGAATGCCAACAGAGTTTCCGGCGTTGTGTCTCTTTTTTGGCGTTGCCTATTTTCATCAAACATTGCGTTAGATTACTTTAGTCGAAGCCACAAGCTTTAAAACTTGCTCGACGTTGACGTTCGGCAAGTTGGGAAGGGCCACTTTAATATTCTTTTTTTCGACTATAAATATATTATAATTTTTTTGGTCGCACTTTCTGTCCCACAATTAGGCAAAAGCCGGAGAGGCTTTCAATTTGTAAGAACCCATTGTTTTGCATTTCTTACCCAGCGCCCTCTGTGAATGCTACTGATGTGATGTTATTGCTGTTGCAAATACCTATTATTTACTTATTTGGACAACAGATTTCGTGTAAGTGAGCGCCGATTTCTAGATCGCGCCATCAACATTTTCTTTATAACTATATGATGTTGCCGACAATGGAGCTCGCTTGCCTAGAAGTAACCTATTCACACATGACTTAGAGACCCCTAGGTTGTAGCTATGCGGAAAGATAGACTCCGGCAGGGAATTCCACTTCTTAGCTGTACGCATATTAAAAGTTGAAATACCTACTTCTTTATAAATACGGCTGTTAAACTGTTTGAGCACAGTAGGTGGCTAAGTAAAACTGCAGTATCGGTGCCACTCACTCATTATTTCATCTATAGTACGGGTACATTGACACTTAGGGCACTCTAACTAACCTAGGGCACTTTCTTTTAAATGAATAAACGATAGTAATAATAATTTATTAGAACAATAACCATGCTTACTAAATTTTAAGTGTTCGTTAACAACATTACAATATGAATTTAAAACTGTCTTGTACCTATTAACGGTCACCTTCGGGAACTAACACGTTAAGCGTATCAATTATTAATAGTGTAACGATGAGATCTAAAATTTTTTATTTAGACTATAATAATGATGAATAGTAATTATTAAAATTAATTATAACAAAAGCTTAAAGATTAATTGAATTATACTTCGTCATTACTTTTACGGCATATAAACAAAGAGTGAATATTGCCAGGTAAACAATGTATGCCCTACTTTGATTCAATGAGATTCGGGTCGAATATTATGTAAGTCCTAAACGTTTACGTAGTATCAGGTTTACAAAATATGCATGTCCGTCGATCTAATATGTACCTACTATGAACTAGATTACGCGTACAGTTTAGTCACTTTACTCCACGTAGATGATCTGCAAGCCTACCTTTTTAATGATGACATTAGTGTAGTCTTGACGTTCACACAGGCGTGACTGTGCTGCCATGCTGTAAGTTCTAAAAGTTTTGTTAGACCACATAATGTCAATGAAGCGCTGCAGCTGACTTTTGTATTAACTTTTCAGTATTTTGACAAATATTTTGTATGAACGTGCTTGTCTATCGCTAGGATATGAGTCGATGTGCGTGTCATACTGTAGATAGTTTACATAGTGGGTTTTTATTTATTTATTTCATACTTCATGCACAAATGTACAGAGGCGGACTTAATTCCTTAGGCATTTTCTACCAGTCAACCAGTCAGTGGATAGAGTTTTCTTTTCTTTGCCCTCTGTGCCCTTTACACCCCACGCTGCTTAACACGTAAAGTAAACACTAAGTTATGATAGAGTGCGCCAAACTAGAAACTATTTTCAAAGTAAAAACTTTTCTACAACAAATATTAACTTTCTGACCCATAGTCGAATGGCGCTGGTGTGCAGTTAGATTGGAGGAGGAAAGGAGGAAACTTGATAAAGGTGATTGATGAGGCACAAACCTGATACATTTAGTTTCCTCTAGGTTTAATGTAAATAGATTGCTAGTTAGCCATTCAATGATTCAATTCAACTTGTAGAGCAGATTCTACAATTCTACATGCTTGCAAGTTTGTACAAGTAACACAGCGGCATCAGCAAGCATTATTATTTTAAAGTTTAACTAAGATCATTTACAGAAGTCATTTAGAAAAATTAAAAATAAGGTAGGTCCAAGAATACCACCCTATGGGACTCCCCAAGACACTTATCTTTTCTGGTCAAATTATTTATCACTAGCTTTTTCCAGCGGCTTCGCCCGCGTACATAAAATATAATCTATGTCACTCAGGAGTGAAGCAGCTTTCTATTGTTGCTAAAATTTTTCCAATCGGACCAGTAGTTCCAGAGATTACCCCCTACAAACAAAAAAACATAAAAACAAAAAAACAAACTTTACCTCTTTATTATATTAGTGTAGATTACCGACTGTTATTAAACTCAAACGCCTGTCTCCAGTTAATAGTACTAGGTTCCAACTACTGCGGACCATGTGCATTTAAAACTCCGACAGGCAAGCGCAACAAGATTTCCTTTGACCAGTATCTCTTCGGATGGTAAGTTGTGATGAGATGTTGAATTAGTTTGATGATGGAGCTTACTTAACTATATACTGTTGTGATCGTAATATTCATAGTGATAAATTATTATAAAAACCACAAACACGCGTAATCTCGGGATTACCCAGTTCATGACTTATCTAGTTTCCAACATTCTGATGATAATATTGTTCAATTACCTTGTCTTAATGTTCGCGACAATCGCGACGGAACTCGTTTCAATGTCGCAGTCGTTATGCAATTACCACTGATTGATAATTACGGTGCAATTTATACGATGCAGGCACTTTATTGCACTAACAACGTAAACAACAATATGCGCGGTAGCGCACGCGCATATACACACTTAACCGTGATTACCGTTATTATATTACTGCGAAGAAGAATATTCTCATGCATGTTGTGATATTTTTATAATTATACACTTTTTTCACGACTTCTATTTGAACTAGTTAAGCGCTTTAATTATTTTTTCTTCTTTTTCTGCCAAACATATTTTGTAAAGATCGTAAAATCTTTCAAAAAACCTCTAAATTATTAATCGACATTATTAACATACAAATTTGACAATAATATCATTAATTTGAATGATTGACTAGATTTTGAACATTTTTTCGACTGCATTTCTCTCACTGCAGGTAGTCTCTGTCTGAACTCTTGACAAAAGTGGTAGTTAGATCATTCAGAGAGCAGTTTCTAAGAACTGACAAACGCATAACATTGTACGTTTATATGTACATATTCCAGCTATGCATTTGTTATTTAAAGGTGTTGTTACACTGCGTATGTTTAATAACACCTATAATCATACCTACCTTGGTATGTCTTACCTACGAAGAATACAAATATCTGCGAACTTAAGCCCTACATTTTACTACTGCTCACAAATACCCAAAAAATCCAAATTGATTGCATTTAACATTCAATAAGCGTAACGATGTAGGTAGCTAGAGGACTCAGAAAAGTGGAAGTTCCATGGGGTAAGGTGAATAAGAAACTTTGTACGGAACTGTCCGCAAGATAGAAACAACTTAACTTTCTCAAACAGGAAACAAAACTTGTTAGGAAGTTTTTATGAGGAATGGTTCTGTTATAAGCTTTCATTTATTTGCTAACAATAAACACTGGATAAACCATATCTATAAACAATATTAAAATAGATTTGTCACACACACAAACAATTTATATAATTAAAAGTTAATGAAGTAGTACAATTAGTGAATTGATTAAAAATAAATAATCCTTAGGCCGTTTTACCGACTGAGAAGAAGGCCGTTTTAACGGATTTTTTTTCTATAAAAGTAAAGTTCAGTGATTTATTAGGTATATAGTATACTAGCGACCCGCTCCAGTTTCACACGGGCATTAATATTGAATTTATTATGCATGTGTTATATGTTGGAGTATAACAAAAACAAATCCATCCTACTTCAACACTATAGGCTTTCTCTTTCTAACCAATAAATATTATATTTAATTGGTCTGAGCCCCTGTCGCCACTTGACTGAAATCCCTAGTATGGTTACAGTTACTGTATTCCACTGGCCTTGCTCAGGAGCATACGTCTCACGTAATATTACTAAAACACACCTTCCATTATATAAAGAAAAGGATAATAAATAATTATTATTGAAATCCTTAACTCCGTGTTTCCTTTGGCAACCCAATAACTCTAACATTATATTTACATATAAACCGTCCTCTTGAATCACTCTATCTATTAAAAAAAGCCGCGTCAAACGTGTCCTTTTAAATATGTAAGCATACATAGGGGTAGGGATTGTGCAAGCATTCGCCGACAGACGTTTCTCCTTTGGACGATTCGTCGACAGGACCTTTCGTTTTTGTGAGATTCGTCGATAGAACGTTTCACCGAGGGACGTTTCGTCGACAGGACGGTTCGCATTTGTTTGTTTCGACGACAGGACTTTTCAACTATGGAATATTCACCTTTAGATCGTTTTGGCTACTGTTTTCACTATTTAACTACAAAGGCACCAAAAAGCTATTATATAGCTTGCTACAAAGACATGAAGAAAGAATATGTTTTAATGTGAGACCACCTATACTTTACCGAGCCAAATTCTTCTACTTTATTATTGCAAACATAGGGGAAATAAAAAAAAAAACAAAAGATTAATTAAACGTATTTATTTATATTATAAAGCGGTGATGAGAAAGTGTTAAACTGATAGTTGAGTATGCCTATATTTAAAAAATAAAAACAGATAATCATGACTACCCACATTTTGGTCACATATAGGTATTTTATTATACTAAGCTAAGTATCAGGCGCCTGTTACTGGCAATGTTACAAAAAGCAAAATTTTCTAATCACCGCTTTATAACATAAATAAATACGTTTAATTAATCTTTTGTTTTTTTTTTATTTCCCCTATGTTTGCAATAATAAAGTAGAAGAATTTGGCTCGGTAAAGTATAGGTGGTCTCACATTAATAGTACATTGTTATACGAGGGATGAAAGTTAGTTATTTAGTCCCGAGAAATTTCTTGGCGACCGAGCGACAGCGAGGTCGCTAATAGTTCGAGGGACTAAATAACTCTTTAACCCGAGGTAAACACTGTGCTTTTCATTACGAATACGAGGAAAATAAAAAAAAATAATATAAACCTGAGTCGTCGTCAAATGTCTTCGTATGTTTTTAGGTAGGTATATTTCTTTTGATTTAGGCGGTAAGCGGTTTTCTCCTCAAAGAATTTGGCGTAAATTTATAACTGAAGCTGATGAACTTATCGTGTTAATACAAATTTCTTATAACAGAGATTTAGCAAAATGTAAACAAAACTCTACACCTCGAAAAAAAAAATCAAGAAAGAACAAATCGGCCACAGATTATAGAGAGACTTTACGCGCCATTTTTTTTTAGTCGTCGTCTGGCTATTCAGTCAATATTTTTTATTTTATCATTGTAAAAATGGGTCAGGTCAAAATTTTTCTCAAATATAATATTAGTTTTAATGAAATAGTTGAAAGTAAATTAATAATAATAATAATAATTGTTTATTTATAAAAATGGGACATAAATACAGTAAAGTACAAATAAATATTAAAAAGAACACAGTTTCTTCTTTGCCTGAACTAGGGTGACCCTGTGTTTCAGGCTAGGAAGAGCTTAAATACAACTAATAAATTAACACCAAATACAACTATTTTAAAAACTTAATTATATTTAAAGATATAGTGTCTTTTATTTACAAACAGTAAGTAGGTCTTCTGTCTCTACATACGATATACTTAGGAAATGGGATCGCAGTCAAGCACTAGTTTATTGCAAGTTAAAAAAAAAAAAAAAATATTCGAAAATAGTCTTTTTACATTTATACTTATTTAATCTGTAGATACTTAATATTCTATTTAATTTATTATATAAAAATGGGCTTAAAAAGGTAAAAAATCTTCTTACAAATACAAATTTTGAGGAAATATTAGAGTCGCAAACAATATCATTCCTTCTCTTATTAGTATTTTCGGGGTTGTAGGAAAGCCTGGTGTGCTGTTTTAGTATTAAGTGCATTATAAAAAGCTGGCGAACAGTAAGCACGTTACAGCGTTTGTATAGCTGATCTGTAGGATAAAGAAAGGGAAGAAAGTTAGCTACTTTTAAAATTGCTCTCTGAGCTCTTTCAAGAGGCAGCAGGTTAATTTTATGTGCTCCACCCCAGGAGGTGTTGAAGCAGGGTTGAAGCCTTCTGGGGCCTTGGATTGATGCGAAAGCGGAACACCGGGGCCCTGGAACTAAGGCAGGAAGGAAAGGTGGGCCGTTTAGTCAGTAGAAGTCTGACACAGTCTCCCGCTCCGCCCAAGAGCGGGATTCGTCATGTGATGACTTTTCCCACCATAAAAAAAAAAAAAACCCCAGGAGGTGATACAATACTGGATTACAGATTGGCCTAGTGCTAGATGAATCTGGGTCACCAATTTTGAATCTGCAATTGCTCGCAATTTCTTGAAAACATAGATTAATTTGCGGACTCTATTTACTAGACTTTCAATATGCTGTCTAAAAGAGAGCGTTTCATCAATTATAAAGATGCATCGTTTTAAAGATGCATGGACAGTCACACGTGCTAGTAGAATTAAATTAAAGTAGAATTAAAATAAAGTCATTAAAAAAAAGTATTCTTAAACTATTTCTATCTCTATGTTATTTTAATTGTACTGGCAGTATAAAAACTCGGGTCACGGTTCAATAGAAATGTCAAAATAGAACTAGTTTTTTTTTGCTGTCTAAATATTAAAAAAACAACTGTCAGTTGTAAAGTAAAACTCCCTAGGGAGTAAAAGTACTTCTTCCAACCCTGTCCGCAGGCAACTTTATACCTACTTTCAGAGTATGAGTAATGAAAAACATATTCTTTCTTCATGTCTTTGTAGCAAGCTATATAATAGCTTTTTGGTGCCTTTGTAGTTAAATAGTGAAAACAGTAGCCAAAACGATCTAAAGGTGAATATTCCATAGTTGAAAAGTCCTGTCGTCGAAACAAACAAATGCGAACCGTCCTGTCGACGAAACGTCCATCGGTGAAACGTTCTATCGACGAATCTCACAAAAACGAAAGGTCCTGTCGACGAATCATCCAAAGGAGAAACGTCTGTCGGCGAATGCTTGCACAATCAGGGGTAGGCAACTTTGGTTTTATAGTATGTAATGATTTCGTGTTTTTAAATTTTACAGCAGCGCTGTTGCCGCGTTGCTTTGTTTTTTCATACTTATATCTAAATAAATGACGCTCGGCCGCTACGCAGTTGCAGCGCGACAATCGCCTGTTTTATTTTATTTAGAGTGCAAAATTCGTCGACATCACTACATGGATTAGGGTGTCTCAAATATAATTTACTTTTTCCGGAAAGATTAAGGTAGGCTGATGAGGTCTCTTATTCTCCCTGCGTCCGTTGTATTTGTGAAAGAGGGCAGGGAGTTTCCAGGGGAGGGGAGTTCTCTTTTTTAGATGCATAAAAAATAACAAATATATTTTAAATATTATAGGTTTTAAATTACAAAATCGGAAACCGGAAGAGATGGGAAAATTACTTTTTGAAAATAACTTTATTCTCTGAAACTCTTCAAAGCGATCTCTAATGAAGACGCCTCTTATAATCTGAGTAGCAATGAAAGATTTTTGGTCTGTTTTCTTCAATTCAGATGGGTATTGTTTTTGAATTTCTGTTATACATTGTTCTCTTCAAAAATATAATCCTACAATAATAAAAATCTTTTTACAAAAAAATACAACAGACTTCAATGTAAAATAAAACCGGCCAAGAGCGTGTCGGAACACGCTCAGTGTAAGGTTCCGTTGTTTCCCGTCCGTCACAAATTTCTTATAATGTAACAAAACCCATGTATGTGTGTGTGTGTGGCTTGTTATTAGCAATGTTCAAAATCATTTTTGTTTACTCACATTATGTAATTAGTTTGTAAGCCTTCTTTAAAATTAATAAAAAAAAAATTAGTAACCCAATTTTCCGAGAGATGGCTCTGTACCGGGTGGTAACTTTGGATTGCATGAACCGATTTTAATCTTTATTGTATTTTATTTGAATGAAGATACGCTCAGGATAATTAAATATGTAAACTTAAAGTTAAAAAAATGCTTGCATGTACAGTTAATTTACAAAATCAGTTCAGATCGTTTTTTTTTTTATTTTTCAAAAATTATTAATCCTATCAAGTTCAAAATAATTTTCCTAGAAAATGTATTTAAAGTTTAACTTTTGAAAATTTTTCAAATTTTCTAAACTTATGGTTCAAAAGTTAGTGGGGGGACGCTTTGTTTTTTTTACTTTTGGAGCGATTATTTCCACTCTTTGAGGGGTAGTTAGGAAGGTGCCATCTGACGCAGATGCTCACAGGACATATGAGTATTTTGGGAGGTTTCTGTTTCTGATTCAGGGGAAAGAAACACCCGAGTGATATTATTTTGCAATGAAGCATTTGATTGAAAGTCGAAGTCTCCCACGGCTCCACGGGTATGTCTCAGGGAAACGTGGAAACGAGTGACCTCTCGCGACCGGCCTAGATATTGGCTATGGGAATGAACGATGAAAAATTGGCAGTAATACCTCCTTCTGCTTTTATGGAGACGATATCAGAGCATCAAAAAAAAATTGTAAAATAGATAGGTCTACGGCGTTATTCAAAAAAGTTATCGATGCCTTAAGGCACCAACTAAAAGACACAAGTGGGTTTTAATGGTATTTATAAAAAGCGGGAGAGGTCATGTAACTTATCCCACCTTAAAAAAAATTCTAGTAATCAGAAGACAAGTATCAATTTTACAGGACAAAGAGTTAATAGTCTAAGATCCCGATATAAAACGACCTTCACCGAGATGTTTATTTGATGAAACGTATTTTATATGTAATTTAATATGTCAATAAATAAATTGCATATGGGTTGCCTAACAAATTTAAGTCAAGGGTATTTTTAATTAATAATTGAAAAAAAATTTTTTTTTAAACATTCCACCGGTGTGATTATTAGATAAACTATATACCAATCGAAAGTATGAAGCCCATAGAACATGCAAACGTTAGGTTGCCCTTTTTATTCCGGTCACAACTATCGGGTAGCCAGGTATAAACAGGTAAATCTACACTAGCATTTTGCAACGGTCTGCTTATTGAATTGAACCTTAATAAAAATTAAAGATTATTTAATTATAAACACGGTGGTATAGGGTTGCCTGCGAAAAATCAGTCCCTAATTCCGGTTGTCGAATTTTAAAAAGTAAAATATCGCTGCGGGTGAATGTCTGCGACTGAGAGGTCTTAACCAACCCTCCCATGCGATAGAAGAGGACATAGCATAGCAGCTGATTAAGCTCCGCCCATTTAAAGAAAGAGAGTGCGTATGCTACTTGTGCTTGAAAATGAAAAGGATAGCGATAGACGCGTATACGCTGCGCATCATTTTGGAGTATTTTATTATTAGAATAGAGAAATAGTCATTAAATTTTTTATTTTTCAATCAATTAATTATTTATGTTTTTTTTTTTTATGTGACACTAAAGTATATACACATATTTAGTGAAGAAGAAGGTTATAGTAATACATATATTGTATTACTAATCTTGGAAATTTTATCTTTATTATTAGAAGACAAAATAAAAAACGACAATTAAAAATAAACTTGTATGTATTGTTAAAAATTAAAAATACAATTTTTTTTTTAATTATTCAGGATCCGCGTCATCGGACATATAACTTAGATCTTCAGCTTCTGAATCTTCTTGGTCATTACACTCCGTTTCAAATCTTTCGACAATATCTTGAATCTTTAAGGGTGAATGATCCCCAATGAATCCTACTGGTTTTAAAAATTCATCAAAGAACCAACCGCAGTTCTCAGGCTGAAGTTTCATGCATATGGGATCCGTTGCATGAAGCCACATGGAATTCACGAAAATAGTTCGTAAAATTTTTTGAAGTAATGATATCCAGCATGGTGGTATGGAATTGGAGTCGAAGCCTTTTATTTTTTTTTAAAAGTTCTCTCCGTCTTCTTTTGCAGCGTAAGTTTTCATAAAAATGTGATGTCTCGCGTCATTCACACTGGTGCAGTTTTTGATACCATACATACTAGCTGTGAATTCTTGAACGACCTTAATTTTTTCATCAATGAAAATATCAGCAGGATCTATTAATGATGCAAAAACAGTTTGATATTTTTCATTTTTCGAAAATAGCTTAAAAGGTTTTACTTTCCCTTTATTGAAAAATGCAGCCGTGTAATCGCAACCAGTGAATGCATGGAAGGCTGGGAGACTTTGGCATAATTTAATTCCTAACTTCAACGCTAAATCGGTGCAATTAATGCAATCAACTGTTTGATTATTATATATTATATATCAGAGGCTTTAATTAAAATTTTAGAGCCTGGTTCCGCTTTAGAAGCATGAAAAATAATCCTAGTGTCTGCTTCTTCATGATGACATTCATAATTAGTTTCTTCACTTTTAATCAGCTGCTATGCTATGTCCTCTTCTATCGCATGGGAGGGTTGGTTAAGACCTCTCAGTCGCAGACATTCACCCGCAGCGATATTTTACTTTTTAAAATTCGACAACCGGATTTAGGGACTGATTTTTCGCAGGCAACCCTATACCACCGTGTTTATAATTAAATAATCTTTAATTTTTATTAAGGTTCAATTCAATAAGCAGACCGTTGCAAAATGCTAGTGTAGATTTACCTGTTTATACCTGGCTACCCGATAGTTGTGACCGGAATAAAAAGGGCAACCTAACGTTTGCATGTTCTATGGGCTTCATACTTTCGATTGGTATATAGTTTATCTAATAATCACACCGGTGGAATGTTTAAAAAAATTTTTTTTTTCAATTATTAATTAAAAATACCCTTGACTTAAATTTGTTAGGCAACCCATATGCAATTTATTTATTGACATATTAAATTACATATAAAATACGTTTCATCAAATAAACATCTCGGTGAAGGTCGTTTTATATCGGGATCTTATGCTATAAAGTATTGTATATTTAAAGGCATTCCCTGGAGTTTTTAGTTTAATTTAATTGAGTGAAGTTTAGTGGTTGTTTTAATTTTCATTTTGCTAAGTGACTTCTAGAATGTATTGTAATATGAAATTGTTTTAGATTTATATCAAGTATTAAATATATGAAATTGTCGAAACTGATTACAGTTTCGACAATTTCATATATTTAATACTTGACTTACGAGTATTAACTCGTAAGTGGGAAACTTTCGACTATTGCGTCTTCAGGAACACGATTGCCACTTTATAACCTTTCAACCCCATTGACTATAAGTTCTGCGATCAAATACTACAAACACAATATTACAATCAGCATTGTAATAAGATGAGTTAAAAATAAAATAGAAACTGATTTTAAAGTTATAAACCAAATCGCTGTTAATTGTTAGCTGGCCATTTAGATAAATAGAACGTTTATTTGATGCAACACAGAAAATTAACACACAATACGCAATAAAATTACATACTAGTACCTACATAAATTAACAAAAATAAAGAATTTAAAACAATCTTTGTGATTGTTATTTTTTTTTATTTTTGTTAATTCATAATTCATCAAGTACCTACATCAATGTTGCGAGTACTGATCAGAATTATATAATAAATAAAAAAACAAGTTAAAAGAAGAAAATTAAACATATAAACTTGACAGCCGTTAGCTGATACTTCGAACAACTGAGCACTCCAACTCCATGGCCCTAGTTATCTTTTTATTTTGTGCCCTAGTGTTTCAACCCCAAACGACTCAAACATAGAACTACCAATAAAGTTATTACATTTGATGCCGCAGCTTCCTTGACACAGTGAGTGAGTGTATATTTGTTTTGGAACTTGAAACGTTGTTCTTTGAGAACCTTGACACTTCAAATAAAATAAAATCACTCATTTAGGTAATTTTATTTGAAGTTATATTTCACTTGGCATTCAGGTAGTCTTAGGGTCTAAAATATGTTTTGGAGAGCATCTAAATTGTACTCTTATTAAAGTAAATGTCACAAAAATAAGTCTACAACATTTCCAATTATATTACTTGTGCCGCTTAACAAATCTCGGTGGTTTTGTTAAAAAATATCCTTCGATAGCACACTTTTTATGGTACGTTAGGTTTGTGACAAAGAAACACAAAACGTACTACAATACCGATATAATTTATTGTATATTCTGTCTCCAAGATATATAAATGTAGCAATTCTGGGCCACTTAAGCGTTTTGATTTTGTTCTGAATCCATGATCTGGTGCATTGTTGATCGAAGTTTGAAAGAGTTTCAGCAGCAGCTATGAAAAGCAAAGAACAATGGGGGTGGATTTTAGTTAGGTACTATATACTTTGTGGCTTAAAGATGACTAAAACCCACAACAATACTTTTCCTCACTTCACCCAGAGTGCGAGGAGACAATTGATTTCATGTGAAATATAGCTTACATTCATCAATACTTTCCCTTTCCCCGAAAAATAAGTAACTATTTTAAGATAAACATTTATGTAAAAAACTGAACCTAGCAAATTGACAGGCATTCCATACCAAGTTATAACAATAGGTACTGATATCAGCTCGAAAAGCAGCTCACAGGAAATATGAAACAATAAACAGTGTCAAACGAATAACTGTGCTTTTATTCTATAAGGAAATAAAAAAAATCGATTTCGACATAAACAAACCAAAAAAAAAGTGAAATATCTGTTTTGACAGCTCGTTCACAGTAACGATTTTAGACGTAAACACTGTTTCTTCTATGGTTTCTTCTGTTCTGCTCTGTTATAGGGAGAGAACTCACGAAGCGGGTTTCACCCACGACCGACGCGGTTGCGGGCCCGTGGCTTCTGTAGAATGCAGATATATCTGCACAATATTGAAGTATATGTATATATATCAATATAAGCATTGCACGTTGGCACGCTACCGGCGCGCCACATTCAGCGTTCGGTTTTCGGGCGACCGCGCAGTGGCTTGTGATAATCGGCCGCCAGGCTTGCGGTGGAAAATCGCAATAGCGACGCAGGTATCCTCTACTATGACGGGCGCGTATATATAACCGCGTAAATCTACTATCTCGAGAGTTTGTGAAACAAAATACAAATAGCTGTTTGTGAAAACTGCTCCGTGAGTTCTTAGCCTAATAAAATGTCTTCAATGATGATGTCATGCATGACGTCAAGAAATCGTTGAACCACGCATTTACGGTCACTTTGAACGGTTTTCGACGTTATAATGGTGATGTTGATGAGACTCAGAGCGCGGGGTTTCTGAACAGTAACTATTTTCATTCTGATAATGGTAAAAGGATTCAATATAAATGGAAAGCTTTTTTCTATCTCATTGATTGTAGTAGGTACGTTTACATACGTATCTCTATAATACAGGTCGCATGGTTCGTTAGCCAAGTCGTCAACACCCTCGCAGATAGTTTATCATCCTGTAAATAGGTATATCATCCGTTGGCATCATCATCATCATCATCATCATCTCAGCGTTAGTCCCGGTTGCTTCCTTGGCTTTCACCTCGGTGCCCGGGGTCCGCTTTCCAACTCAAACTCCTCCACTTCGCTCGGTCTTTCGCGTCCTTTGCCGTAAGCCCATTGACACGCATATCGTCTCTTACGACGTCGATCCAACGCCTCTTAGGCCTTCCTCGTTTTCCGGGTCCCGGCGGAGGCGGCATGGCGAGGCATCTGTTACCCACGTAGTCTGCCGGTTTTCGTAAAACGTGGCCATACCAGCGTAGGCGACCCTCCTGCAGTTTATCCGCTATGTCACGGACCTGAAGGCTGCCCCGGATGCGGGAGTTTTTAATGCGGTCTTTCCGCGACACTCCCGACATCCAGCGCAGCATATTCATTTCCGTGACACGCAGGCTCTGCTTGTGCCGCTCAAGTACAGGCCACGCTTCACTGCCATACAAAAGGACAGGCCTAATGATGGTCTTATAGACCTGTCCTTTGAGCCTAACCGGCATTTTGGGGTCACAGATAACCCCCGCCACCTCACGCCATTTCGCCCAGGCCGCCGAGATACGTGACTCGACGTCGCAATCGACGTCCCCGGACTCGTGGAGCACCGATCCCAAGTACCTGACCTGTTCCGTGCGCTCGACTGTGTCTTCGCCAATGCGAACAGGAGCAGCGTTTGTTGTGTTACAGGCCAAGTACTCGGTCTTCGCCGCATTAATTTTCAGACCGCCGTTTTCCAGCGATTCCTTCCACGCTGTCACACGTCGAACCAAGCGCCCACTGTCCGAGTCCGCCAGCGCGATGTCGTCTGCATACATGAGCAGCCATGGCGGCTGCTCGTGTAAGTCCCTGATGTTGGAGGACAGGACGTCCAGCACCACACTGAACAGAAACGGACTAAGGACAGAACCCTGGTGAACTCCGACGGTGATGGGGAAGGGTTTCGTATCGCCAACAGCGGTCCGAACCACAGAACCGGAGTCTCGGTACATATCTCGGATGATGTCAACATAGGTCTCGGGCACTCCTTTGGATCTCAGCGCCCACCAGATCACCTCACGGGGGACACAGTCGAAGGCCTTCTGCATGTCAAGGAACAAGAGGTGCAGAGGCGTATTCTTTGATCTGTATCCCTCCATGGTAACCCTTAGGGCAAAGATGGGATCCATGGCGCCATGGCCTGGTCGAAACCCATATTGACACCCCGAGACGGTGCACTCCTGTCGGATCCGAGAGTCAATCACCCGCTCGAAGAGCTTCATGGTGTGGGACATAACCTTAATCCCCCGGTAGTCGCCACACTCCTGCACTGATCCCTTGCCTTTGAAGACTGGAGTGATAATACTCAGTCTCCATTGACTCGGGATCTTTCCGGTGAGGAGCATGCGGTTAAATAGGTGGGTTAAGATGCCCACACCACGAGGACCCATCGCCTTCCAGGCTTCAATGGGGACTCCATCGGCACCGACAGCTTTCCGGTTCTTCATGCGGCGAAGAGCCACATGTACTTCTTCAGGCGTAACCAGGGGTACAAGTCCCTGATTTGGAGGGAGAACCGGAGACAGCACCTCTTTGTGCTGCTTGTTCAGCAGCTCGTGGAAGTACGAGCGCCATCTCTCCTTCACCGCGAGGTCTTCGCATATCAGATTGCCGTCAGGGTCTCTTACACAGCGGCACTTAGTGATATCCAGTGCCGCTTTGACCCTGGAACGTGCCAACTTATAAATGAGCTTCTGCCCCTCAGACGATTCCAACTTATCATAAAGTGGCTGTAAGTGGTCTCGTCTGGCTCTGGCTACGGCCCTCTTGGCGGCACGTTTAGCAGCTCTGTATGCGTCGCGGTCTTCGGGAGATTTGGAAGCTTGCCACGTTTTGAAGAGAGCTTTCTTCTCTCTGATCTCCCTCTGGACTGTGTCATCCCACCACCAAGTTTCCTTGTCACACTTGCGGCCGCCCCTGGACAAGCCGAGCACCGACTTTGCCGCCTCGGTGATGGCAGCCTGAATCCTGTCCCAGTGGCTTTGCACAGGTTCGCCATCGGTACCATCGCACTTATCGCCGATGGCCGACGCGAACGACTGGGACGTGGCTGCATCCAGTCGCCACCACCGTATTCGGCGTTGTTGGCGCTCATCAAACTTGACCCTAGGTTTGACGCGCAAGTCCATGACAAGGAGACGATGTTGTGCAGTGAGACTCTCGCCGGGTATGACCTTGCAGTTGGCCACCCTACTGATAAGGTGCCTCCGTGTGAGTAAGAAATCGATTTGGGTAGCGTACCCCCCGCTCCTGTAGGTAATCAGGTGTTCGGATTTCTTTTTGAAATACGTGTTCACGATGGCAAGGCCGGCAGCCGCACACGTTTGGAGGATAGTCTCCCCTTCAGCGTTACGGCTACCGTATCCAAAGCCACCGTGAACATGCTCAAAGTCCTTGCACCTGTCACCCACATGACCGTTCAGATCACCACCCAGAACGATTCCCTGTGACAGCGGGATGCCACGAAGCACCCCACCGAGTTGATCCCAGAACGCAGCCTTTTCAGCGTCGCTGCAACCGACCTGAGGCGCGTAGGCACTTATCAAGTGGGTTATAACCCCGTCGATAAGCACACCTACGACCATAAGCCGGTCGCTGTAGCGTTTCACCTCCAGGACTGCGTCTTGAAACTCCTCGGAGAGTACAACGGCCACCCCGTTCTCCCCACCGGCTGCACCCGTGTAGATTAATTTGTAGCCATTCCCGATGAGCCGGGACCTGCGGCCTTTCCACCGAGTCTCCTGCAGGAATGCCACGGCCACCCTTCGCCTGAGAAGTAAGTCGGCTAACTCCCTCGCGCGTCCGGTCAGCGTGCCAATGTTCAGGCTGGCGAAGCGGAGTTTCCGGGTTGGGGCTCGCGTCTTTATCCGTGTTCGCCCCAGACACGGTAGCCCTTGCCCACTTGCCACAGGAGTCGGGCGAATCTCCTGCGCGCCGTTTTGCGGCGGCGCCCTATCCGTGGCAACAAACTTTCTTAAACCGTCCATGTTTATTGGCTACTAGCTTTTGCCCGCAGCTTCGCCCGCGTACATAAAATATAGCCTATGTCACTCAGGAGTAAAGCAGCTTTCTATTGTTGCTAAATTTTTTCCAATCGGACCAGTAGTTCCAGAGATTACCCCCTACAAACAAAAAAACAAAAATACAAAAAAACAAACTTTACCTCTTTATTATATTAGTGTAGATTTGTGGCCTTTACGGGAGCGACTGCCGTCCGACCTCCCAACCCTAAGAGGGAAAGCCAGCGCCAGAGCCTCATCCGCTGATCGGCAGGTGCCCCAACTTGCAGGGGAGGTTGACTTGGGCCCCGAAGGTCGTAATGGGGCCCCATATGCACCCATTCATCCGTTGGCATGCGTCACCCTTTGTCACGGAAGGTCTGGATGAAACCTGCTAAATCCGCTTCTACATTTCACAACAATAGTAGTTTTAGATAGGAAATTATACTGACTTGGAATCGAGTTGTCTCGATATGGAAATGTCCTCATATACGTCTTCACATTTATCATGAATCACGCTCAAAACAGGTATGAAAATAAATATAATAATCTACGCAACGGAATTTCGATTGAGATTGGTCAACTACGTAAGAAATTAGTACATTTGTTAACTTATAAACTTTTTAAAAGTGTAAAAAACATTTTAATCGATTCAGTTACTGATTGAACAAACTATAATCAGCTATCGCTTATACTTAAAATATATACAAAGTCTTTGAGGCAGCGATTTAGGGAGGCCTGTGGTCCATAGTGGACGTATGTCGACTGAAATGATAATGATATAGATTAGGCGCCTATTAAAAATAATTTAAACAAAAAATGGTAAAACAATGTTTTATTAGGGTACCTCCCCTACACGTAAAGTGGGGAATGATTTTTTTTCAGGGTTCCGTAAAATATTTTGATAATGCAAGTATTTTAGGAAATCATCGCTCCAAAAAAAAAAATGCGTCCCCCCCCCTCTAACTTTTGGACCATAAGTTTAGAATATGAAAAAGATCTCAAAAGTAGAACTTTATAAAGCCTTTCTAGGAAAATTATTTGAACTTAACAGAATGAACAGTTTTTGAAAAATTAAAAAAAAAAACTTTCTGAACTAATTTTGTAATTTAACCGTACCTGCAAGCATTTTTTTTAACTCAGTTTTAAGTTTAGATATTTTATTATCCTCTGCGTATTTTCTTTCAAATAAAAATACAAAAAGATTAAAATCGGTTCACGCAATCCAAAATTACCACCGGGTACAGCACCATATCTCGGGACATTGGGTTACTAACTTATACATGGACTACTGGGCTCTGTTACATTGTGAGAAATTTGTGGCGGACTGGTAATCACGAAACCCTACACTGAGCGTGAACCGACACGCTCGTGGCCTGTTTTTAGAAATGTATTTTCTACACAATAATCAGACATCAGTTCTTTGTCATATGTAAGTAATTAATGTATCATTGACAATATTTAAATACATTGACATATTTCAGTAACACGTGTACCTTCATGTATATATGTTATTTAAACACGATAATACCGAGAAACACGACATTTTCGTTGGTAAGTTACTTGTATTAGCAGACTTGGGCCCCTGAGACTTTGCTTCAATTATCTGACTCAAGTCACATTAATTAGGTTCGCCATAATCGCGGCGATAAATCTTCTGTTTGAGGTGTTATCTCTCGAGATGCCACGGCGTCCCCACTTTTCGTATGACGCAGGCGCCCAACGGTCACAGTAATTCCGCGAAGTTCCATTGTCGAATTCGGTGGAAAAAACGTCCTAGTGTCACTATGAGAATAGGTTGAAGAATATGGTGTAGGACTGTCCCAGTTAAGCTTAGTAAGAAGGTGTACTCGTGGTATGTGATCGACGGCAGCGATCTCCCTCTTCCGGCTTTGATCCAGGCGAACCGAGGCGAACGGAACGGACAAGGCAAACATTATTTTACCGACGTGATATATAACTTTTTAATATTCATTCGCACACAAAGTTACTTACAAACAAAAATGACAATTAACTAAACCCCGTATTTATAAATAAGTAAATTTTAGCATCGGACATCTCGGCGTACGGCAAATATCCACCCTTACGTTGTTGAGATATCTATAGTCCGGAATAAGCGATTTGCCTCGTCATTTATACCTCGTACATCGAGGAACTGGAAAACTTTGCGAGCTACAATGTTTCCGTCCGATTATAATTTAGGTGTCTTCAAGGCTAGAGTGAATAGTCTCTTAATAATCTAGTGCGCCTCACCATCAACGATTGCAACACTGCTTACCATCAGGTGGGATCGCAATCAAGCAATAGTTTATAGCAATAAAAAAGTTATTACTTGTGTAAAAGTTTAAGTACCTAACTATTGTATTCTATAGTCAAGAAAAAATGAATTTTTTAAATGAAGATTTCCAACCTTAAGAAATGACTTTACAAGAAATTAATTACCAACAAGTAAATACTTCTCTACAGATATGGGTGTAAGTGTAACATTGCTTTGTAAATAGGATAGAGTTTGTAGTATCTTGAAAAACTTATTGCTGCAAGTATTGTGAAAAACTCTTTAATTTTTTTTATGGTTGGTGGTTCTTTATTTTGGTAAAAGGACTTTAGGGAAATCTAACAGTCCTTAATACTTTAAAATAGACGCTTTCAAGTTCTCTACAACGTAAATATGAAAATCCTTGTTTATTATTCTTTCCTTCACTTTACTTAGGTATGAAATACAAACGGAGATTTTATCGTAATTGAATCTGAAAACATGGGCTTATTATTCCTACGATCACGTTACGAAATGGGCAATTCAATCATGAACAAATACACACAAAGTGTATTCTAATGCAGTTTCTCCAAGACGTTCTGTTTGTTCCATTTCTAGTACATTTGCAATTATAATTGTGTCAATGCTGTTCGCGCACCCTGTTTTGGAAGTAGGTATGCTCACAAATTATTCCTACATTATGGAATGTATTCCTCTTTCTCGTAACCAAAACATAATCAGATCTGAATAATGGTGTTTGTGCCACAATTTCGTGTAACAATAAGGGAAATAAAACGACTTCCATTTGTTTTTGTATCTGATAATCAAGAACAATAAGATTTTTTCATCGACTTCAAAAATACCTTCTTTCAACTTACACAAACATATTTTTATTTTATTTTTATAACGTGGTTTTTCCACGTTAAACAAAAACAGCTACTATGTAAGACAACATATACCAAAAATAAAACAATATTGTAGCTCGCTCAATTACAAATTAACTGTGGGATGCACAAATAAAGTCGAGGCTTCCATACATCAGTAACAAAGAAATTTAGGTAAACAATTTGATATCGTATTCGTTCACAAACACTGATCTCACAATATTATCCGCTGTTTCTATTTACATCGGTGTTCAGTGGGCCCCAAGATTACCCATAGATCCCTGGGGTAATCTTTCGGCTTTCGGCTTAACGGTTGAATGCTCAAAAAAACCTGAAAGACATTTTCATTTGGTACACAGTTTGAGCTCAGTTATAGGTATATTTGCTGTACAAATAAGTAGGTTTCTCGATCAGTTTCGCCCACATGCAGTTAAGATTTTCCTCATGGTAACCGTCTATCGGAATAAAAGTGTTATTTTCTTTTCAAATTATCGAATGGAACACTGACAAAATGGAGGGGAAAATTTCAGATGCTGTGTTAAACTCCTTCCTTTGACCTTTGCAAAGGCCATGGTAACTCTTTGTTGCCATAAGCGGCACGATTGGAGTTCATTATGAAGCATAAATTAAACAGAAGTGACATTACAGTATTTGAGAGTATTTTATCTAGTCGTACTTCTTAAGTGGCCAGCTTTATAAATTTTGTATGCAATGGATCCATAAGAACCTTAGTTTAGGATACTAAACTAAGGTTTTCACACTAGATATAGTGTGAGACACAAGTAGTAGTTATAATGAAGCTGTCTTAGTCATATTACGAATAAAAACCCTGGGAATTAATGACTGTTACTTAAACACCAGTGAGCAGTGGTGGCCGAGTGGTAACGGCCCCGACTTGCGTGTAGTAGGTCGCGGGTTCAAACCCAGCCAGGCGCATTACTTTGTGTAATTTATTTCATCACCACTGCTCTCAAAACGGTGAAGGAAAACATCGTGAGGAAACCGGCATGTCCTAGAACCAAAAATTCGAAGACATGTGACATCCACCAACCCGCACTGGGCCCGCGTGGTGGATTACGGCCCATTCCCTCTCTTAGAGAGGAGGCCTGTGTCCCTGCAGTGGGAACATTAAAAAGGCTGATGATGATGATGATGATGACTTAAACACCTGTTTATAGTCATGATAATAAACAACTTTTACTATGGGACCAAAAGATTTGTTTGATTTGTAAGTTTAGACTCGTGGTAAAAGTTGATTATTATAATGACTACAATCACGTGTTTAAGTATCGGTCACTAATGACCAGTCACCTCATATAATCAGATAGTATATTTACCTCTAGTGTTTTTATGCCCTTATAAAAACAATACGTGTTTTTATCTCGTGTTTTTCCACCCTTAAATAAATTCACAGACGCCTAAACTAATAAAATGGAACTAGTATTAAACCAAATTCAACATTAGTTCTGGTAGGGTCGAGACTTGAACTTTAATAAAAGCAGCAGACTGTAATAGTGACAAACATATATCATACTAGCTTTTGTCAGCGGCTTCGCCCGCGTACATAAAATATAGCCTATGTCACTCAGGAGTAAAGTAGCTTTCTATTGTTGCTAAAATTTTTCCAATCGGACCAGTAGTTCCAGAGATTACCCCCTACAAACAAAAAAACATAAAAACAAAAAAACAAACTTTACCTCTTTATTATATTAGTGTAGATTTCATTATTACCAGATACTTTCAAGGGGCAGATATACGATTTTTGTTGATTTTCAATCAAACATGACGATGAAACGGCTAGTCCGTACGTTTTGAAAAAAATATATGTTAAACTATTTACCTTACAATTTATATATATTAAATTTTTTAACGTGCATTTTTAATGTATGTAACATAATATTTTTTTACGTGTGTGTGTGATTTATTATCAAAGTTATTTCTAACACACACAAAAAAATCAAAGATCAAGCAAAAACCATCGCGTGTATTTTTATGAAACTTGCACAAACTAAAAGGTAACTTAAATACCAATCTTTTGATATACGGCTTTTATTCATATATTATGTTTAATAAATGAAGGACAAATTATTATTCGAATAATTCAGATGCACCTGAAGTGAAGCTCTTCTTTTATTCGCTCAACTTAAAAAATTACATCTATAGTTCTAATATAGAACTGTTTCATCGAATACAATTTTAGTAGGATTTATCGCCATATACATGTCACACAAAGACAAGCTCCAACTCCTTACTTGCCTGGAAAACTAATTATACTCATAATAGCGTCAGAGAAGGCGGGAGGTTTCGATTAGCCGAGGGATGATACAAGACGCCCGCCTAGTTACTGCAATTGCGGCACTGCTTTCATGGACTAAATGGTTTTGATTAGACTGTATCCTGTTATTATTTCAATAGGATGAATCTTGAAATGTTGTTGGCTTTAATACACTTTCCTAGACCGCCTATGATTAACCACAATACGGTTCGTCCGATTGCAATGTACCTACCATCTGCTAATTAATATGAAAGCAGTAGTGGCCGAGTGGTAACGGTCTCAGCTTACGTGTTGTAGGTGTAGCCAAGCATATAAATTTTTGTAATTTTATCACCAGTGCTCTCAAAATGGTTTTTTGACGTGACAACGTCTTAAATTAGGTTGCGGCTGGGAGTCACTTATGAAAAAGTGTAACGCTCGGTAACGTTACGATGAGTCACCGAACGAGAGAGAGGCCCGCCGAATGCCTTGCGTCTCTCTCCCACTCAACTATGATCGGTCTGCCGCGCGCGCAGCACTAGAGAATTAGGACGTTGTCACGTAAAATCTTCGCCCGTAAAACCGACTTTACAGGCAACCATTTTTTTTTTATTGCAATAAACTAGCGCTTGACTGCGATCCCACCTGATGGTAAGCAGTGATGCAATCGTTGATGGAAAACATCCACCAATCCTCTATGGGCCTGTGTGGTAAATTATGACCCATTCCCTTCTTAGAGAGGAGGCCTGTGTCCCAGCAGTGGGAACATCAAAAAGGTTGATGATGATGATGACAATGATGATGAATTAATAATTCATCATTATCAGCACAAAATTCTGCATACCTAATAAAATTTTGTTTCTTTGTTTCAGATGAATAAACCAAGGGACTAAAGCATTTTCATACTACCAACCAGCGGGCCCAGTACAATGACTACCATGAGCCCCATCAGTGAGGTCGTCAACCTTACCAACAACACCGCCTCCCCTGTCGACCCCACGGTGATCTTCGGCCCCCAAAGAGACCCGCTCTTCATCGTACTACCAATAACCATCGTATATTCAGTTATATTCTTCACCGGGGTACTGGGCAATATATTTACATGTCTAGTTATAGTTAGGAACAAAAGTATGCATACAGCTACCAATTATTATTTATTTAGTTTAGCAATCTCAGATCTCCTGTTACTTATAAGTGGGATGCCTCAGGAAATGTATTCAATATGGTCGAAATGGCCGTATGTGTTTGGACATAGTTTTTGTGTGATAAGAGGTTTAGCGGCTGAAGCGTCAACAAACGCTAGTGTTTTGACGATAACTTTGTTCACGGTGGAGAGGTATTTAGCGATCTGCCACCCATTTGTGTCTCACAAGATGTCAAAGTTGTCGCGAGCTACGAAGCACGTGATGTTCCTGTGGGTGGCGGCGGTGGGGCTGGCGCTGCCCCAGGCGCTGCAGTTCGGCATCCGAGAACACAGCGGCGTCATCATGTGCCTACAAACCAGAGTCATTATAGAACATTCCTTTGAAATATCTACATTCTTCTTCTTCTTCGCACCGATGGTACTCATCACCGTACTATACTCACTGATAGGCCTGAAATTGAAAGAGACGAACATTAGCAAAGAACAAAGCCAGAAGGACTTTGACACCTCGATGAGATACACGCACAAGATCAGAAGGAAACATAGCCAGTCTACGAGGAGAGTCGTCAAGATGTTGGGTAAGCATATTTGTACTATTTTCCCTATTAAGTTCAAAAGCAATGAGGTCACTTTCTTGTATATTGTAACAGCATCTATGTGCCTACAATAGAGAGTCATAAGCATTCCAGAGGAGACAACCTAAGTGTAGGATGGGTAACAGGGCACGCTAGGGCTGATGGCTGCTTGGGCTATGAGACAGTTTGAAAGAGTTACTGCAGCCCCTGGGCGATTTACTGAAAGAACACGGGTACTGACTAAAATCAGTGAGTCTGAGGCTCCCTCTCGGTTGACTGAGGAGATTCTCTCGCTCTAGGGCGGAGCTCGGGCATGTCAGACTTTTGCTATCTAAAACCTGTTTCCCTTACATGAATGTCCGTATCCGTGATAAGTATCGGCTGGGTTTGACTGTCTTTATAGCGCGCGATGAACACTACGCGACGTCGACAAGTTGGTCTCGATTCTTACTTACCGAACACCGCGCCGGACTCAGACGAGGAGCTGCCCATTGCTCCGCAAACTTACACGAGCGGCGGACCATATTCTAGAATAACGCCTAGAATACTTTTTATCTACGGAAAATGTTCCCTTGCGATAATTTACTAATATCACGGGAGCAAAACCGCTGACAGCAGTTAGTACCTCCCGCAAGACGATTACGTTTTATGAGACCTAAAGCTAAAACAGTAAACGAAAAAAGACTTACTTGGATGTCAATACTGATTGACCTAAAGTCTTATTTCATGTGAATACTGATTGGCATAAAGTCTTATTTCTTGTGAATACTGATCGCCATAAAGTCTTATGTTCTTCTACTGCTACGCTAAAAAATTAAAAATATTTTGTTATTTTTGTTTTTGTGTTTTATTAACAACACAAAGATACGAACAAAGAAAATGTCATGTCAAATGTTGTTTTCTTTTTCTAATTTAGCTTTTAGGCTGGATGGCAGTTTAAATGTGTAATGTGTAAAAATTAAAAACAAAAAACTCAACCATTTTAAAATTTATTTACTTAACAAAAAGATTTTCTAGTTTTCATTATTACAAGACAGCAAAGTTTTTTTAAATCAACGTAGAAGTAGAAATGATGGGATCCTTATGTTATATTACTAACTTCTACTAGCGGCTTCGCTCGCGTGAATTTTACAAAACTTTGGGCCCACGTTTTATCTCCTTAAGGGTCGAATTTTCAAATATCCTCTCTTAGCGCTCGCCTGCACAAGGCTTCCTTTGGTGATGCTTTGGTGGTACCAAAGCATCACCAAAGGAAGCCTTGTGCAAAATTTCATGCTCCTAGTTCCAATACTTCCGAATATACGTTGACATGTCAGTCGGTCAGTTTCTTCTTTTTCTTCTATATTTATAGATAGATAACACATAATTAGGTTTGCAAAAGAAGCTTTAATTTTGCCAGATTTTCTTTTCACCGTTCATGCTCTCTTTTTTTTCATTGTGTGATAGTTACACAATGCCGCCTACTAGACAACTGATAACAGGTTTTTAATGTATGGGTTTACTAGTAAATGGGTTTAATAGTTAAATGTAATTTAGTACCTACCTAAAGATACTAAATTACATTTTACTCTTATAAGTTATTCACTTACATAAGCTTACTTTTGGAGTTCATAACATCAAAAATATGACCCAAGAAAAAAGGCCAGTTTTTTTTTTATTTTAATTCTAGATAGGCTCGCGTTTGGCCACAATCTTAACTGATGGTAAGCGATGATGTGGTCGACGATGGAGCACGCTTGCCTAGAAGTAACCTATTCGCTCTTGTCATAAAGACCCCTACGTTGCAACTATCAGGAAACACAGACGCCGGCAGGGAATTCCATTCCTTATTTGTACGCATAGTGAATGTGCTCCTAAAAGTTAGGGCGAACATTCAAGTTTGGGCGTACAGCAGAGAATATAGGGAAAACAGTCTAAACAGAACCTTTCATGGAAATATTTATATTATAATATTCGACACCTATCATATAACGCCGTCTAGTCAAGCTAAGCACAGTTTGTGTTATAAGTACTAGACAACTAATAACCATACCTATATATTTCTAAATACATACATATTATAGATAAATTACACCCAGATACAAAACAAATTATCGTGCTCATCACACAAACATTTGTCCTGAGTGGGAAACGAACCCTTTTTTATAGCAGTCAGGGTCATCAATTACTAGAGCAACAGGGCCAGTCACTTTTATAATTACTATTAGGAAAGTTTATTCAGTCTGGTTAATTATTAGCACGTTTTTTTCTATTCGGTTAGTTATATAAACAATTTTATCCCACAATTTCGGCCGAGTGTCTTCAGGATATCGACGTTTTTTTATGGAAATCATCCAATGATGAATCCCGCCCTTGGGTGATGCGGGAAACTGTGTCAGACTTTTAATGACTAAACAACCTACCCCGTTGTTACATTTTTATACACACTAGGGCCAGAGCCTTCCTTTCAGACACGAACTCTTGGCCCTATTGGCTTCGACCGTCAAAAAAGTAGAGAGACTAGATAAAGTACAAATTCCATTCTATTTAATTTGTTGTCTGTTAACTCAGAACTCCGTCATTTATTTATTTATTTCAATAACTCTCTGAACTTTCCGCAACATGGGCGTAAAGTCAACATATTAATATTAAATATTACAGTTGGTTGATTAAAAAATAATAACAAAAAAAAATTGAATTGTTTTCCAAATTAATTCAATTTTTATCAAAACACAATTTTGTTACTTGAATTCATGAAGAATTGAGGGGACTCGTTAAATATTATGTAGTTATATATTATGAAATGGAGCTTACGAGAAAGGCCACAGACAGCTAAAGGAACTTCACAAATACACAGATTAAGATTAAGACAACGTTAAGCGACTAAGACGAAACTAATTGAAATAAATGAATCTAATGAAATTGGTAGGTACTGTTAAACTAATCTGATGATAAAGCCGAGTAGGCACGGGAACACCGTAATAAAACAACGTAAGCTACCCGTTATTCATTAAAATCTTCATGAGATGCCTTCTGGCTATACAATGCGTTCCAAATGAGAATACGGTTGCCATATTGTGACGTCACGTCGTACTGTCAAATTTTAATCGTTCACCGTCACTGTACCCGATGAAATTAGGTACGGTGAACAACACAAAAATTAAAAAAAAAAAATTTAGGGGCCAATCGTGAACGAAAAACAGTTTAATCAGATCCAGTTTTTGAATTTCATTTATTTCTATATCACTGTGTGATGAGTCTGAGTAGTGGTAAATGAAAAAAAAGGTGAATAATTGTTCCAGGGGTCTCTTCAGCACTAATCCGGTGCAAGAACCTCTGTTTGTGAGATATGCACGATAATTTTATATTGTTACTAGCTGTGCCCGCGACTTCGTCCGCGTGGAATAGTTACTTTGGGCATCATATTTATTTTTGCAAACAACCTCAGCTTTATAAATTATAGCTGTTACCCACGACTTTGCCCGTGTCAATTTCTGTTATTCATTTAAACAATTTAGTTTTTAAAAGAACATAATTATCTAAAAATTTCATAGAGCTACACTTGGACATGCCATAATCTCGGCGGTAAGTCCCCTCTTTGAGGCGTGGTGGATAGACATCACGCAGGACATGACGCAGGTTCTCACCGGACATGGGAAGTTCAGGAGATTCCTGCGCCGGATTCGTGCGGAAGAGACGCCCGGGTGTCGCCACTGGGTGGCCAGCACGGAGGACACGGTGGAGCACACGGTGGAGGTGTGCACTGCTTGGGAAGAGCATCGCCGTGTCCTCGTGGGGGTGATCGGCGGTGGCGACCTCTCGCGCCGGGCCTTGGTTCAGGCCATGGTCCGCAGCGAAGAAGAATGGCAAGCGGTCGCGTCCTTCTGCGAAGCAGTAATGCTCGTAAAGGAGGAGGCCGACCGCATAAGGCAAGGGCAAAAGCGCCCTCGCCGTAGCCGTCGCCGCCTCGATCCTGCCGATATCCGGCCACCGTAGACGCTGGCTTGTGGACGGTGAGCAATGGGTAGCTCGCCGTCCGGTTGTCTGGTAACAGTCCAAACCGAGACCAAGTCGTCGACGGCGTGCACTGCTCCCGCGCGCCTCAAGGTGTTGTCAACAAACTGTGGGGCTCTTCAGGGTCGAAACCTCCTGCAGCCGAGGGTTGGTGCGAAAGCGTTATACCGGGGCTCTGGGAATAAGGCAAGGGAGGAACGGGGTAGGTTTAGTCAGTAAGAGTCTGACGCTGTTTCCCGCTCCGCCCAAGAGCGGGATTCGTCATTAGATGATTTTTACCTACCATAAAAAAAAACCCTCCGCGCCGCCCGCTAGCAACCCCTCTCCTCGCCCGCCGGCCAGACGCAGCGTCATATTTTGCACATCATGCGACGCGTGTGAATTTTATTTCGGAGTTATTTTAAAATTGTAATATCTTCTAAGATGTTCATTGAAAATAAGTGATGTCAAAGACAATTTTGTTCACAATTACATACTCTTAATCAACAACACATTTATTTGGATAAAGTTTAATATTACTATGTTGATACAACTCTAACAAATAATTGGTAATAATACAATAATTTCGGCCAAAATTTATACCCATAAAAACGGTTCTAGTGAGTTAACCTTAAAAGATAGACATATACTGTCGCGGACATTTTTTTAGATCATTTTAAGAGGAATAATTCTTTGATACATATTTTTTTGGTATCTTCTACCGTTTTCGCAGCGCACGCAACGGAAGCCCTCAAAGATGAATATTTTCCCCCGTTTTTTCCACATTTTCCATTGTTTCTTCGGTCCTATAAGTCACAGCGTGATGTTATATAGCCTAAAGCCTTCCTCGATAAATGATCTATTCAACACAAAAAGAATTTTTCAAATCGAACCAGTAGTTCCTGAGATTAGCGCGTTCAAACAAACAAACAAACAAACAAACAAACAAACAAACAAACTCTTCAGCTTTATAATATTAGTATAGATTGGTAGATAATTAATCTATTCTGGACCTCTAGACCACTCTCGGCAACCAGCACAATGTCATCGGCCAAAGCAGTTATACGCAACAACTTATTGAAGAACAAAGCTAACCACATCCATCCATCCACTTGCAATAACTTCCTCACTTCAACTGGTATTCCATCTGGACCAATGGCTTTACCATTCTTCATAATCTCTTAAATTAAAAATATAAAAAGTACTTTTATAGAAGCCTAGCGCATTTAATCGAGATTCTACATGTTGTCATTTTTTTCAAAAATCCTTAATAGAGCAAGAGCCAGCGGCCCGCAGGCCTACGTTAAAGTATAAAAGCTGTAAGTTTCTCAATGTATGTCCCCAACACAGGTAAGAACGAATCCCGTCTATGTAACTTGGGTCGCGGTGGCTTTCGCAGATATCAGGTAATAAAGGTGTGTAAAATTGGGTGTAAAATTCGTTAAAGTATAAAACTCAGTTTTTACATATTTTACTTATAATAATCCCAAAAGTCACCTCGCCGAAAGCCAGACACTTCGTACGGTTCCAACCCTCTGCCAGACACCCTTAAAGTATATTTAATTGTTACTATACTTACGGTATAGTATAAAAGCTGTAATTTATGTATGTTATTTGGATAACTATAAAATAATGTTTTGTGGCTAAAATTTGAAGAAACTTACAGCTTTTATACTTTAACGTAGGCCTGCGGGCCGCTGGCTCTTAGTCTATAAGAGTTTAATAAAAACACGTATTTCTTGAAACAAGTTTTGAGAATTATTCGAGTAAATCGTAGAATTACTGAATGCCAACAGATTTTTCAGGTGTTATCTTTCTTATTTGGCATTACTTTTGCATCAAACATAGCCTAACTTACAAACTAGGCCTGTCCTTTTGTATGGCAGTGAAGCGTGGCCTGTACTTGAGCGGCATAAGCAAAGCCTGTCACGGAAATGAATATGCTGCGCTGGATGTCTGGAGTCTCGCGGAAAGACCGCATTAAAAACTCCCGCATCCAGTGCAGCCTTCAGGTTCGTGACATAGCGGATAAACTGCAGGAGGGTCGCTTACGTTGGTATGGCCACGTTTTACGAAAACCGGCAGACTACGTGGGTAACAGATGCCTCGCCATGCCGCCTCCGCCGGGACCCGGGAGACGAGGAAGGCCTAAGAGGCGTTGGATCGACGTCGTAAGGGACGATATGTGTGCCAATGGGCTTACGGCAAGGGACGCGAAAGACCGAGCGAAGTGGAGACGTCTCAGCAAGAAAGCGAACCCCGGGCAACGAGGTGAAAACCAAGGTTAGCAACCGGGACTAATACCGCTAGGATGATGATGATGACTTTTGCATCAAACATCACTTTGGAATGCTTTAGGTGAAGCAACAAGCTTTTAAACCATGCTGGACGTAGACGATAGGCGAGTCAACGCCATCTAGTCTCAAGCTAAGCAGATGTTGTGTTATGAGTAGTAGACAACATCTGTTGTATATCAAAACATACTTATGTCGTCTCGTGTCCAGGATGGTTTTCGAGCTCTGGTCTCTCAGATCTATCATGTGGGCGTATGTGGGTATCGTGCAATGAATAACAACGGGTAAGAGTTGAATCGGTTTACTTCTCAATACATTTCGGTACAGTGCACTATTATCACTTTACAAATTACAACAAAACGGACAGTTTCAGAACGTCTTGACTCTGTGACGGCCTGGCTCAGAGTGTCCCCGCTCCCAGGGCGGGTTGGTTCACCCCGCCACAAGCTCGTAGCAAAGTGGATACGTCACCGACTCTGTCAGGCGCGCCATCTTTATTTAGTTCTTCTAGTTGCCACTAGATGGCGTGCCTTGTCTTGTTGTCAACAAATCGAAGCCGTTTCCGACACTTATATATTTCTAAATACATACATATTATGAATAAATTACACTCAGACACAGAACAAATGATCGTGCTCATCACACAAACATTTGTCCTGGGTGGGAATTGAACCCACGACCTCCGGCATAGCAGTCAGGGTCACTAACTTCTAGACTGACAGGTCAGTCAGGTCAATCTTTATCTGATTAAAGGACTGAATTCTGTGCTCCATAATCCAGTTAGAGTAGAGCAGCAATTTAGGTATTCCAATAGTCAATACTTTATTGCGTTCCATGATGTTACAGAGATTTTATGATATTTAAAAGATTCAATTATGAACCCTGTCGGGCACAGCAAAATTCTGTTTTATACGAGAGAGGATGAATATAATTTAATAAAAGAGTTTTTCATCACTTTTAACCAAATTTTTGTTGAAACAAGTTTTCATTGAAAATTTTTTTTTCATAACAAGCTTTTATAGCGGTGTTCTATAGTTATAAAATTTAAACACGTCAAGACGATTCACACGAGCCTAAACCCGCCGTGGTTGTGCTGTTTAATTACAGAGTTCCTATGGCTACCTCACGATTCCATCATCAGATCAGCTCCATGTCATCATAATATGGCATTGTCATTCTATTTACACCTGCATGCAAAATTGCAGCTCAATCGGTTGAAGCAATCTGCTTCAAAATTGAGTTGCAAGATTTGAGCCGAACATACATAGTTACATTGCAAGCTAATAAAAAGCTTGTAAAAATAAGTAGTCAATATAATATTATTTTAGTACTAGCTTTTGCCCGCAGCTTCTCCCGCGTGGTATTGGGGTTGCCTAATAAGAAGTTGAAGTGGTATATCCCACGGGAACCTTATGTTTTCCGGGATAAATAGTAACGTATGTGCTATTTTGGAGTATACTCTGTCCCTGGGCAAAATTTCATACAGATTCATCAGGCCGTTTTGACGTGATTGAGTAAAGAAACCAAAATAAGAAGTTGTACTTATATCCCACAGGAACCTTATGTTTCTCTGGGATAAAAAGTAGCCTATGTCCTTCCGGAGTGTATCCTATGCCTGTGCCAAATTTCATCCAGATCCGTCCAGCCGTTTTGGCGTGAATGAGTAACAAACATCCAAACATCGTTTTTTTTTTTATGGTAGGTGAAAATCATCCAATGACGAAACCCGCTCTTGGGCGGAGCGGGAGACCAGTGTCAGACTCTTACTGACTAAAAAACCTACCCCGTACCTTCCTTGCCTTATTCCTGGAGTCGAGGTAACAGTTTTCCACCACCCTCTAGGCTCCAGGAGGCTTCGACCCTGAAGGGCCCCTGCAGTTTGCTGACAACTCCTTGAGGCGCGCGGGAACGGTGCGCGCCGTTGACGACTTAGACTCGGTCTTACCAGACGACCGGACGGCGAGCTACCCATTGCTCACCGTCCGCGAGCCAGTGTCTACGGTGGCCGGATATCGGCAGGATCGCGGCGGCGACGGCTACGGCGAGTACGCCGTTGCCTTTGCCTTATGCGGTCGGCCTCCTCCTTTACGAGCATTACTGCTTCGCAGAAGGAGGCGACCGCCTGCCATTCCTCTTCGCTGCGGACCATGGCCTGAACCAGGGCCCGGCGCGAGAGGTCGCCGCCGCCGATCACCCCCACGAGGACACGGCGATGCTCTTCCCAAGCAGGGCACACCTCCACCGTGTGCTCCACCGTGTCCTCCGGGCTCGCCTCACAGGGGCGACACCCGGACGTCTCTTCCGCACGAATCCGGTGCAGGAATCTCCCGAACTTCCCATGTGTGGTCTATCCAGCCACGCCTCAAAGAGGGGCACTACCGCTGAGATTACGGTGTGCCCAGCGCTGGGTTGCGACAGTCGCTGTTTCCACTTTACCATGAGATCTCGCCGGAGCTCCTTCCGCCACGCCTCGACATGTTCGGGCAGCGGATCTTCGCCCCGGCGTTGCATCTCCACGCGCTGGTCGTGCATGCGTGCAAGGACTGTTGCCTCCAAATCCCATGGTGGTAGGCCAGCAAGGAGGCTCGCCGCCTCGCGGGACACCGTGCGGTATCCCCGCACCATCCGGATGGCCATGACCCTCTGGCAGGCGTTTAGCTGGGCCGCCGGGCGTTTACGCAGCGTCGGCGCCCACACTGGTGCCCCATAAAGGGCCATGGACCGGACGATGCCGGCGTAGAGCCTCCGGCAGAAGGCGTCTGGACCCCCAAGGTTCGGCAGGAGCCGCTTGAGAGCAGCCCCCGTCCGATTGAGTTTGGGGGCCAGACGTCGGAAGTGCTCCTCGAAATTCCATCGGCTGTCGAGGACAAGTCCCAGGTACTTCATCGTCGACCCGACGCCGATGTGAACTCCTTCTACCGGTAGTTGGGAACCCGTTGGTGGCGCATTCCGAGGGCCGTGAAAGCACATGGCCTCGGACTTGTGCAGTGCCACCCTGAGTCCCAACTGCTGGATCCTCTCAACGACTGTCGCCACCCCACGTGTCGCTAGTTCGACCGCCGCCTGGTACGACCTTCCCTGCGCTAGGACCAGCGTGTCGTCTGCGTAGCAGACCACGCTGACCCCTACGGGGAGGTCGGCGCGCAGCACGTAGTCGTACCCGATGTTCCACAAGGGCGGTCCTAGTACCGATCCCTGTGGGACACCGCACGACATCTCTCGCCGTTTCCAATCTCCTTGGTGACCGGGGTAACATCCAAACATCGTAAGATTAGATTAGATAGTAAGATTTATAATATTAGCAAGATTGTATAGTAGCTTATAATATTATGTTGATAAAGTTTAATAAAATTATTATTTTTGTTGTTGAGCTACTACGTTTCAAACTGCAATACTTTAATAACTAACTAGTGTGATTGCGGTTTTTCTTATTGCATACTTTTTCAGCGTCGTTTTTTTGTCGTAGTCGGGTTTTACTTTTTTTTAAATGGAATTTAGGTTAGTTCCTTTCAAAACGCCGATTTCATATGTTAGGATCTAATAATAAGAAGTATGAATAGATAATATTACAGAAGTGTGACTAATATATTTGACAAGCCTGTTGATCTAGCGGTCAGTATTTCTGACTACTTTGCCGAAGGCCGTGGGTTCATTTCCAGCACCACCCAGGACAATTGTTTGTGTATTCTGCACGATCATTTTAATAGAGAACAGCTTAGCGGGTTCAATGGCCGTAGGTAGGTCGGTCGATGCATACTAACTACCTACGGCCATTGAACCCCCTCAGCTGTTCTTCACTTAAAGATATGAATTTCGTATACGCGTTAATTAATTTTAGTTTAGAAAAAAAGTAGGTACATTAATTTTTTAATTTTATTCTTACATATCGATAGTGTTTCTTGTACCGGATCGACCCTCTACGGGGTTAAAACGATCAAAATTGAACGGTGCATACCTACGTATTTAAAAATGTATAAGCAAGATATGTTGATTAGTTGTCTAAAATTCATACTCATAGGTAGCACAAGTTCTAGGTAAGTTTGAAACTAAATAACGATGTGTGAAATTTATTATATAAAGAAAAAAAAATGTACATAAACTTCACATTAGCATGCATTAATTCAGCCAACGATGCTGCTACTCGGCTTGTAACTACTTCGGAGGGCATTAACACCTCATGCTTAGGCTGTGAGATGTCAGTGCAGTGTTTTATTTATTTATTTAACAATTCATGTACACACACACACTAGATAGTAGGAGAAAAAATACAGAAAACAGGAGAATAAGTACGGTGAATAAGTAGGTGATTTTTTTTTATGGTAGGTAAAAATCATCCAATGACGAGTCCCGATCTTGGGAGGAGCGGAACATAAGTGTCAGACTCTTACTGACTACACAACCTACCCCGTTTCTATATCGCACTACATACTAGGGCCAGAGCCTTCCTTTTCAGACGCAAACCCGTGGCCCTAATTGGCTTCGACCCTTCTGCAGGGTCCCTACGGTTGCTGACAATTCCTTGAGGCGCGCGGGAACAGTGCGCGCCGTCGACGACTGGGCTTGGTTCGGACGATTACCAGACGACCGGACGGCGAGCTACCCAATGCTCACCGTCCGCAAGCCCTCGTCTACGGTGGCCGGAAGTCAGGATCGGAATCCCGGCGGCGTCTGGGGCGCAAACGCCGTTGCCTTATGCGGTCAGCCTCCTCCTTTGCTAGTATTACTGCTTCGCAGAAGGAGGCGACCACCTGCCACTCATCCTCACTCCGAACCATGGCTTCTACCAAGGCCTGGCGCGAAAGATCGCCGCCGCCGATCGCTCCCACGAGGACACGGCGATGTTCTGCCCAAGCGAGGCACACCTCACCCGTGTGCTCCACCGTGTCCTCCGGGCGGTCCTCACAGTGGCGACACCCGGACGTCTCTTCCGCACGAATCCGATGCCTCCCGAACTTACCATGTCCGGTGAGGGCCTGAGTACATAGGTGATGCTTATTTCTTAAGAAATCTCTTCCAGCATACCTGCGAAAGGAGAATTGGACAAAAAAGAGATGTAGACGTGTGTAGACGTGAAAGGAAAAGATTAAATTTACTAATATTACATTTATCAATTAAATATGCAATTATGTATATAAATATACATACCTACTATCATAAATATATTACAAATACATAATAGAATAAATAACTCAATAATACATACTGAATAAAAATACATACTACACTACACACACACACACACACTATGCAGATGGAGGTGAATGTACTTTTAACTTTAGAAGCGCAGGCGTCCCAAATCCGACCCATTTCGATGTCTCGATAAATATAATAAATGGCATTTTTGTATATTTCTTTGTGAAATGTGATGATTAGGTATGTTTTGTCCATGGAGTTTCTTGCACATTCTTCTCCATTGAGATCTACTTTTTGGAAATTACAATTAGCGTCATTTTTTTCTGACAGACCGACTTCTTGACATTTCAAAAGTGCCTGTTAAGGTTTATTTGAAATAAATGCTTTGAATTTGATATTTAAATTTGAAAAATTTGAATTTGTTTACACGAAATTTCATAAAAAAAGTCATAAAAAATCGCGATTCTACGCATAAAAAAAAAACATTAACTAAATCAGGAAGAAAATCGAAATGGGACAAATAGGAAACGCTCACGCTTCTAGTCCTAATATGATTTAGGTGAGAATGTAACAAGGTCGAACAACAATAGTTTTAAATGAATTTTAAGAGTGGTTAGGTCTTAGATTATAAAACAAAATGGGTTAGGTAAAGAACATGATTTAATCTACACTAATATAATAAAGAGGTAAAGTTTGTTTTTTGTTTGTAGGGGGTAATCTCTGGAACTACTGGTCCGATTTGAAAAATGTAAGCAACAATAGAAAGCTGCTTTACTCCTGAGTGATATAGGCTATATTTTAAGTACGCGAGCGAAGCTGCTGACAAAAGCTAGTATTTTATATAGAAAAACTTAAATTAGATTATTAATTGCTGGGTGTAAGAGAGCATTCAATGAGTATAGAGGTCGGCAATGATTACAATTTTACCTATACAGTAGAGGTAGACCAAAAAGGTCGCCAGAACACAAAATATTGGGTTTTAGGAAGATTGGTCATATATTGGTGATAACACACAATCATCCTTTTAATAAGGTCATTAACCTGATTTTGACAAATAGTTCCTTACATCGATATACATACTTTTAAAAGGTATTATTTGTAAATCGATCCATAAATTAAAAATATTTTTTATTATTTTAAGATTCAAAAAATTTAATTGGTGTCCAAAAAGTTTCGCTGAAGGCACAAAACAATTAAAATTCACGCGTATTATTTAAAATATACGCAGTTACGAAAAAAATCGAAGACATGTGTCATCCACCATCCACTCACTGAGTTCGCGTGGTGGATTATGGCCCACTCCCTCTCCTAGAGAGTAGACCTGTGACCCAGTCGGAACATTAAAGCCGCGCCCGCTTTGCTCGAGACTTGGCAGGGCACTGCCGTGCCCCCAGATAGGCTGATAATGATGATTCAGTTCTACGTTCATTAAAAATGTAAACATAATAAATCAAGTATGCATGGTTAATATGATTGCAAGCATTTAATAATTATATTATTCACTGATGCCTAATTCATACGAGCGTACATCATATAAACACTGATTAATTATTAGATAGTACTACTACCTATTGCACAATTTAATTATGAATAGTATATTGGTTGATTACTAAAATTGTTGGGACTAAAAAAAACTATCACTGTTCATGTTTAACAGTTACTGTTCAAAATTGGTTCTTATTCATAACGTGACTAACGTGATGGATTGTGTGAGGAGTGATATGAAAGAAAAGGAAGTTAGTGATAGTGTGACGGGTGACAGGACAGAGTGAAAGAAAAGAACATGTTGCACCGACCCCAAGTAATATGGGATAAGGGCAGGATGATGATGATTCATAACGTGACTAACATAACGTGTTTAGTTCTATTTCATAATGGGTTAGTCAACAGGAGTGGTCTGGCGTCCTACTCAGTTCCTCGATTCAATTATATCCGATAAGGGCAGTTAAAATCTTAATTTATATACAAATATAAATATTATTGAAATAATATTTTTTCTTACTTTGAAATTATTTCTACCATGAAATACGCTACTATTGTCAATTTGTTTGCAACCAATCTATATATATATAAAAGGTAAAAACTGACTAACTGACATATCAACGCACAGCCGAAACTACTATGACTAGGAGCATGAAATTTTGCACAGTGGGTCCTTCTATGACAGAGATGAAACACGAGTCCAAAGTTTGTGCGAAAACCTATTTTCACGGGGGTGAAGCCTCTGGCAGAAAGCTAGTATTCAAATAAACAGATATGATATATACTCACGAAACAACTGAAAAATGAATTCCACGCAGCAGCGGCAGCATAGACACACCTTTTATTCGTATATTTCTTTTATTCGTAAGAAAAAGTCAATTGGTATCCATTAAACGTGAATGTAAACAAATATTATTATGTCTCAAAACTTCTTGGATATATGTACGAGTATTTTCAGGAAACTTTGCTAACTAAAGTAAAAGCAAAATAAATAGTAAATAAGGTGACTATGAGAGAAAGCAATGTCTTAAAGTCGTGGGTGGAATGTTTAATTCTGTACTAAATGAATGTTGCTAAGTTTTAAATAATTAGCTCCCAAGCTTTGCGAGGGAGATAATATAGAAACCTGAGTGAAGTGAGGAGTGAGGAATTCAAGCCGCCCAAGTCAAAGACAGCTTCAGCCTTTTGTGTTGGATACTCTACTTTTTCATCTTTTGTGAGATAATTAAAAGACAATGTTTTGAAACAAATTATTTAGATATTAGAAAAAATTGTGCACCTACTACTTAATTTAAAAAATAATATTAACTATAACTCGACATGTTTTGAGATTTTAAATACAAAGTAAGTGCATTATCTAAGATTGTAGCTCTTTAATTACTGGTATTGACTTTCCAAATTCAAATCCCTTTATTCCCCAAGGGATGCTTATACTTCATTAAATCTCTAGGGAAAGAATGACTCGCCTTATGTGATGGTCGTATGACATTAAAAAAAAAATATTATCTGTAAAAAGTATAATACACTATGTCCATTCTGGGCAGCACTTGTTCCAACTAACATTAATAAGTATGGTCAGCTTCCATTACTCTAATTTGTGTTCGCGTCCCTTTTCGTCCCTCTGGAAGTTAAATAATTCTATTTAAATTTTGTTGTCAGTACGTTGCACGTTTTCGGTCACAACATGTTATGTCATCCTGCCCTCTATGTCCCAGTACTTGCAAGCTCTGCATATGCCTCGATCACACGTACCGAGCTAACAGGCGAGATGGTGCTCTCGGCCGAATACTCGGAATGGACATAGCGTCGAGTGCTCGGCCGAGCAAAATTTTACTGGCTCCTTTTATACTGAGTAAAATCAAGGCATTATTATTTATCTTTTCAGTGGCAGTCGTCGTGGCATTTTTCATTTGTTGGGCTCCATTCCACGCGCAACGCCTAGTCGCTATATACGGAACCACGGAGAACCATCAAGCACGGTCACCGATACTACTATCAGTGTACTCGTTCCTCACGTACATTTCCGGGATTTTCTACTACATGTCCACATGCATCAACCCGATATTCTACCACATCATGTCCAACAAGTTTAGGGATGCTTTCAAGGTAACTGTTAATCAACTTCTAGCATAATGATATTAATCAACTATATAAGCTTGGGCAGATATCGCCCTAGACAGGAAAGTTTAGAAGGAGAAAATGGAGGCCTTTGCTCAGCAGTATTTTATCCCTGCATATTCGACTATTATATAAATTCCGAAGTGGAATTTGTACTGTCTCTAGTAGACTAGAGACAATCTTAGTAACACTTAGATACTATATAAACAAAGACAAAAATAACTACAGCACAATTTATGTAGATACACTGACGAATTTTATAGGGAAATTTGACAGAAGTTATAAACTCAACGCATTTCAGTCCTGCACCACGAAGTGTATTAAACATTATGCTATGGTAGTCAAAACCTTGATATAGTCTTGATATACTATATGATTTTTGACTACCGTAGGTTTTGATATAGTACGCAGAAAATAATTTAAACCATGTGCGCAGCCTCCCACCTCGACTAAAACCCGAAAATCGGTTATTTTCCTTTTCACACAAATTTGATTATAATGACCTTTGGTTCTCAATCAAAGTGGAATGATGTGCCAGCACTGCAAATGGTTCAACTTAATTCAATATAAAGGACTTATTACGCCTTCCTTAATTGAGGATCCGATATTTAGGCCTTCCTAGATTCAGGGAAGTTTAATTGCATTTAGGAAGGAAGGATCCGATAAAGTATATATGACTGATTTTCTTTTCCTTAATCGGCCCCTGAATACCGGATGCTAAATTTAGGTAGATGTAATAAGCTCTTTAATCATACGCGTTCGTGAAAATTAAAGTTAGCAGATGCTCTGTTTCAGAACTCAATGATGCTGCGCTGTTGCCGCTCCGGTGAGAGGGCCGCCGCCAAGCGCTGCTCCTACACGGCCATGGCCTTCCAGAGGAACCCCACCTCCAGTGGTACTGTCAACTCAGGTTATTTTAGTACACTTTTTTATTTTGTCTCCCTCTTTTTATTTAATTCTTCTAACTGCAGCCACGGCGACAGCGTCAACTTTGGCTTGCAAAGATACACCAGACCCCTTCGGCAAGTCACTATCGTTTCATTAATGTTCAAACCTTCAACTTCTTTGTTCTGACCTCGTAACTGAGCGTTGAGATGGCGTCAGAACAAACGAATTAGTGGCTTGGCGAACTCAAAGCGTTCGACGTTAACGAAACGATCATAACTTCGCTAGGGGGTAGTTCATGCTTATGTAACAATACAAACGATGCCTCTTCTCTTTTCCTTCTCAAGGGCGGGACACTAACGATTAAGTTTCTCGTACAGACTTGACACTTTATTATACACATAGATTTCACTTCACCCATTTAACCTATTGTTTAACAGTAATAGAAAAAATAAATAAAATTCATACATGTCTTGGTGAGGATCGCAAAACGAATCACAAAAAAACGTTAACTAAAAACCAAATCACGTTTTGCAGGGAACTCTCTGAAAAACTCGTTGCGAAACGATCCCAATATCCGATACAAAATAAGAGGCCAAGACATCAGGGACCAATGCGTACCCACCGTGCACGTCACCCACAACGGCAGGAGCATCCTCTCGCCCCCCGTGCACGACTACAAGACCTGCAGCAAACACTCCTTCCAGCATTCCCTCAAAGAAGAAATTATAAACAATAGAAACTCGTACTACGACACAGCCATGCGACTGGCGAACGAGAAACGAAGACCTTGCTCGCCAGTCTGCTGCACCTACCCTTCATCACCCACTGAGATCATAACGGTGGTACCCGAAGCCATAGTCAGTACCATCTCGGAAGAAAAGAGAGATTACTCCGCGGACGAACCTGAAAAGTATCTCAAAGAGATCAAACTAAGAATAATACAACGTGAAAAAGAATACGGATAAAATTATATATAAAAACTGTGACAAACTGTAAAACAGTTCACAAGTGTTAAAATGTGTAACAAAATGAGAACAATTTGTCAATTTCTTTACGTCAGACTGTAAATAGATATATTGACGTACAACATATTCGATTTAAAAGAATTCTGAGTGTGTTATTTAGAATGAAGAAACTACTTCTAGTGTGTGTTGATACAATTTTGTCATGTTGTTGTGGATTTTAATTACAAACGTAGCATTCCATGTGTCTACGTAAGCATTGATTAAACAGGGGCTCAAATCGAATTGGCTAGCGAAACTTCGTGGGACAAGGGGGTATCGTTGTCACCGGAATATTGCAAACATCGTAAGATTGTAATAAACGATAATGAGATACCATTAATCAAATACATATTAGTCGTAACTTATTTTTACAATTTCACGCGTTTTATAATAAACGGACTATGTTTGTAATAACTCGGTAAAATATATTTAAAAACAAAAAAACGATTTTTTTTTTATACCTGGTCCTATATATATTTCTGGATATTTCCCTCAAGTATGAATTTTCGCTAGCTATTTTATTTTACCCGGTGTACAAGTACTTGTTACAGAGCTGTTCGTTTTATGACTAGTAGTTTTGTAATTTGTTTTTAGATATAACCATTTAAAATCAGTATTTGTAAACTTTTTTGTACGCATTGTTACCGATTAAATTATTCCAGTAAGCGAAGAATTTTAGTATCTACACAATTTTTTTGGGCTTTAGATTATCTTAAAAAAATGTATTTCTACAAAACATATGGGAATGACATTGCATTTTTCTAATGCATTACTTTTTTATTTTATATTTATGTTTTGTGTACTTAATGACTATCACCAAATATATATTTTTCTTTCTATATCTATTACTTGTGCTATAGTCGCTTGGTCAATACCAAATATTTTATATACTTTTTTAATCGTTAAACATAGCTGACAGGATGTGGGTTCAAGGATGGTCAACTTTTCTGTGACCATATGCATCAATTGTCTAATAACAATATAAGCGATTTCAGGTTTGGTCCCATAGTAAAAGTGGTTTGTTATTATGACTACAATCACATGTTTAAGTATCTGTCACTAAACTTTAAAAAACCTATATATAAATATATATTTCTACATACATATTGTAGATATATTACACACAAGCCAGATATAACAAATGATCGTACTCACCATACAAACGTTTATTTTGAGTTGAAATTGAGTGGTTGAAAGATGTGTTTTTTAAGTAAAGACCTTGTATGAAATATGAGGATAAATTAATTAACCATTATTGGTTCTTGGTAATCGTAAATTAATTTATAACTTGTTACAGAGAATTTGAAAATATATATTTCAGGAGTAATACAATATTATTTTCGCTTTTCCTTGTACAATGGGAAATAATGCTTTAAATAAATTTGTTCATCAATAAATATACAAAACTAGAACATTAACTGGTAAAACAAGATCAAAATTGGTAAACGATATATAATAATTTTAAACAAAATATATTTGTCTATCATGCTAAGGCGCTATGGGCCATACTATACTTTGACGTCAGAGTTCATATCAGGGGGGCTTAGACAAAGTCACATTCTCACTAACGTTTACGAAATTCGAAACTCCAAATGTATGGAACTGACATATGCCTTCGAAAAGTCACGTGGTCAAACGTTTTCGATTCGCCAATTGTTACTAGTTGTTTATACGTCAAATTGGACGTTTTAATTCGATAACCATAGCCAAGAAGTAGTAATTTTATCGAACCAACACTTCGACTTATCGATATGTTAGTCGATGTCACTTTGTCTACCATTTTGTGGTCGACATCGGTTAGGCGAAATAGAACTTAGAAATGGATTCGACACGGAGCGATTGCCACTTGTCTAGGGCCCCAGGCGTTATGAAATCGTTCATATTTGTACAAAATTATCTTCCCTAGTGCCGGTGTAAAATTATAGTAAGATTTTAATTACATATTTATAAAAATTATAATAAACATCTAATTCAAATCTTACTTCTAATTTGATTTATTTTTTTCTTTATTACTATTATTAAGAAATCAGTTTACAAGTAAGTCCAAGCTATATCCTATGTTAGTTTAATGTTAATGTGTTTTTTTATATATGTTTTCACTGTGTCACAAATAAACATAATTATTTTCTTTATATCTGTAAAATGTCTGGAGTTTACTTAAACAAGTTCACGCAAAGTGTAATTTGTTGTATATATTGTCTAAAGCCCAAAAAAAAAATTATTAACTAGTTGACTCTTTTTTTATAGGACAACTAAAAAGCTAACTTGACAATTGCTGGAATGGACATGGAGATATATTGATATTTTTAAGACTTCGAAATTTTTCTTGTCTTCTAAATTTTGAGAGAACTGAAAAAGAAATGCTCGTTGATGATGACGTTACCAACAATAAGTTCGAAATCCAACAAAAGTCTTAAAAAATAAAAAAATTAAAACACTCTTTTTACAATAATTACTGTGAAGTAAATTTTCGCGATTATTATTTTATGCATGGAAATAATACAATTACTACGCTTCGACAAATCAAAATATAGATTAATAAAAAATATTTCCAATTGAATTTCTACAGGCATCTTCTATTTTAATGAAACAGAATTGCTAAATTATACTTTCTTGGGCCATACTCTATTTTGAAAAAAAAAATACACTAAGTAAAAGATACTAATTTGAGTCAACTAGTTTATTGTTTTAATTACCTCTGATAATATTTTGATAAACTTTACTATATCATACATTAATAGACAAATTACCAATTGCACCATAAGAAAGAAAAATTGTTGTTATTGTAGGCGTAAAAGATAATATTATTTCACAAAACTATTAACACCTCGTTTTGAATCCAAAGATGTCCGTAGCCTAAGTTGAAGAACCTGTATGAGAAAAAGTTACATATATGTAAGCCTTTCTAAAATTAAAAATAAGAATAGCAATAATCATGAATTGAAGAAAATATTACTTCGTTAAAACAATAGAAATTCCACCCAACCCCTTTCTAAGGGCTTGTTTATGGAGACGCGGCGCGATGAGTGACGCCTTAAATGGTCATCGTTGTTGTTGTACTTTGCCGTATGTGTGTGTTTCCGCGTTGATGCAAACGCGCAAACACACACATATGGCGAAGTACAACAACAACGATGACCATTTAAGGCGTCACTCATCGCGCCGCGTCTAATAATCATGAATTGAAGAAAATATTACTTCGTTAAAACAATAGAAATTCCACCCAACCCCTTTCTAAGGGCTTGTTTATGGAGACGCGGCGCGATGAGTGACGCCTTAAATGGTCATCGTTGTTGTTGTACTTTGCCGTATGTGTGTGTTTCCGCGTTGATGCAAACGCGCAAACACACACATATGGCGAAGTACAACAAACGCTCAACGTGCCGCGTCTCCGTAAACAACCTCTAAGATCGTCTGCACATTTTTGTCGAATTCTCGGCGTAATGCTCGAAGCGAGACCATGTCAACTGCCCTGTGACTAATTTCGTTATTTTATTTTTCGACAGCTTTTGCACTTAATATGCTGTTTCCTCCACTAAGTGAAAAGTTCTTTGAAAATAATTTTGCATATAGATCTTTGTTATTCTTATTTTTATAATATTTTGTTTTTGTTAAATTTTAAATATAAATGTATTTTCATGTAATTTAACTTTTTGGGAAAAGGACTTTGCTGCGAGTCCACAAAGTAAGACTGAGATTAAAAAAATAACAAATGTTTCACCAAAACACAAGAAGATATATAAAACCCTGCATAGTATTTTTCTCATTTATTAACTATTGTTTTTTTATGCATACAATAATTGGTATAGGTACATATATCACGTTAACTATAGTAAAAGCATTACGAGCACTCTTAAAAGAATTTCCTTTACGTTTTAAATTTCCTATTCTTGTTAAAATTGTAAATCATGAATTTCCATAAACAAAGATAAATATGTATATTAAGTTTTAGTTTTACATGATAAAAATATAAATGACACTATTTTTGGGCCCTATTTAATAGAAGCGCTTTTTGAACTGCTCTGTGTTATTTTCGTACCAGAAAAGTGGGTTGCAGCCGTCCTATGTGAGCTGATCCTAAAATAAAGAATGACCTGCAACGAAAATATATTTTGCAGAAACTTAATCACAGTCTCACAGAGGCACTTGCTGAATCGTGATCTGTACTCGGTTAGTGGGGCCTCCTGTACAAAGTGTGCATTGACGTAATGGAATGCTCAGCCAACTAAAAGTACAGCCTCACACAGGACTCTATACAGAATCTAACTGACTTTATAGCTTCAAAAAGTGCTTCAAACCTCTGACAGTCTGAAACTCGAACAGGGAACTTGAAAAAACAACTGTTTTTGAATAATTGTTCTACGGTAACAATATGTTCTACGCAAAAATGCCTAAGAAATAAATGTTATCTTTATTATTAAATAGTAGCAGATAAGTAATAATTACGACAATTTGTAGTTGACAAGTTTCCTTGGAAGTAAAAAATGTTTACAGAATATTCATCTACTAATTGTATTTTTTTTTTTTTTTTGAAGACTGCAAATACGCAATTTGTCGATTATTATATTATGTGATTTAAAAAATAATAAAGAAGGTAGACTTTGTTCATTGTTTTTCTTGTTTTTTATTTCTATCTTCATAGTAACCGTCCCAATCGGATCGCCGACCCCAATGCAAACTGAGTTCATGCATTGTCTGCAAACTGAGTTCATAAGAAACCTGCAAACTGTCATTTTAATTAGACGACCTTCAACGTGATTGATTGAGGCTTACTGAGTAAGCTGATGAGAGCCTTATGTAAAAGTAAGTCGCTTAATAATCTCGACTTGATAAACCAATTAAAAATTCAATCGGATCATGCTATTCATAAAAGAAATCCAGCGTTCAAACTTGTCTATTTATGTTTATACAGATTCATCTACTGACTGTACTGAATTTGTTTTGTTTGTTTACAATTTCGTCATAGAAATGTGGTGAGCGTGAAATAATGAATGCATGGTGGAGTACTCTCGTCAGTATAATGAATCTATTGAAAGGAGCCTGCAATTAAATTCACTGCCATGCTGGATATATGTCACAATAATTTCATCTCGAACTCTCACACCGGCCCGTGGCCCGACACGCTTTTGGCCGATTTTTCTTTTTTTTATATTCTCTCCCTCTCAGTATCCAAAATATAATGCGGTTTCAAGGTGAGTTTTTTATCAATTCAAATAGCAAGAAATTTTGTAACATTTATTTTGTCGATTCTAATTTTTGTCCATCATATTCATCATCATAATTTTCAGTATCTAGACGCTGATGTTAATGCATCACTTTTGTTTTATTTATGTTAATAACGACATTATTTGTATTTAACCAATTTATACATTTTTGTCGCATTTTAATATTACCGTAATGTCGTCTGCAAATAATACTACAAATTGTTGAATTTGGCGAGGCACATCGTTAATATAACAGAAACAATAAAGGTCCAAGTACACAACCTTGCGGAACACTTTAATTGACTTCTATATAACTAGATAGATATTTGTGTTCCCGTTTAGTTTTTACACATATCCTTGATATTTCTGTGCACTGCTTTCGATTACTAAGATAGACAGATATATTTGTTTAATATTGTTAATGTTATATCTTGTTTGCTTTTCTACTTATATTGATATTGATTTCACAAATTTATATTGGTAAACTGATAAGATAACAAATGTTTTTTTTTATCCATATTTCCCTATTAGTCGTAGAAGTGTAACAACTCGCCAAAATCAACTTATTAATGTCAATATGGTCATAATAGTCGTATGATGTGTGGGACATTAAATTTATGTTCAGCAAACATTTACAATATGTCTGGTACACTACACAAATCATACAGATAAAAGTACCTACTTATGAGCATTAACAATTTTTTTTTTACGGGAATGATACAGAAAAATAATCTGAAAAATTCAAGAGACTTTATAAGAAATCGGTCTCTTATGACAACGACTCTTATGACGTTACCTAGAAGTTTTTCAAAATTATGTGCAAAATTATGTGTAGTAGATAATTATATCTAAGTTTCTACGGCTGGTAATAGAACAGCCCGTATGATACCCCAGCATGATAATATTCATTATAAACTAGCTGTCCCAACAAACTTCTTATCGCCGATTTACTCACTGTTTAAACCTTCCCTGAGCTATTATTAAATATTACCAATATTTTAAATCGGTTCAGCCGTTGTCGAGTTTTAGTGAGACTAGCGAACAGTTATTCATGTTTAGGGTTCCATAGTCAACAAGGAACCCTTATAGTTTCGCCATGTCTGTCTGTCTGTCCGTCCGCGGATAATCTCAGCGACCGTTAGCACCAGAAAGTTGAAATTTGGTATATCAACCATTTCTATAAAGTGCACAAACAAAACGAGATATTTTTTTTTTATTAGGGCACCTCCCCTAAAAGTAAAGTGGAAAGTGATTTTTTTTTTCAAAGGAACGGGGTAAGTTTTTAGCCAGTAAAAGTCACCCAAAAAATAACAAAAAAATACAATGTAAATTAAACACACAAAGTAAATATTATAATGCAAATTATTAAAATACACGGTGCTTAGAACAAGGAAGTAGTCAGAGTCTATTTCAGTAATTTGTCAAAGTGCCTCTTTGTTATACGAAAATCTAATTAATTTCATTTTCACGAACCGTATTAATAACTGAGCGTTCATCAAAGTTTCACCACAAAGCTTCATTTAATTGGTTTTTAATGATAAGTTTGTCTTAACTTATTCAATCGATGAATAAATTTTCTAACATGCCATCGAAATTAAAACATCGTTTGTTTCGATACTGATTAGTAAAGTTAGTGTTCTGTATCTATTATTAATATTCATATCTGGAAAATATAATTCTGGTAGTAATCCAAGTTTCAGCAATTATATTTTTAATTATACTCCATCACAATCAAGTTATGTATATCTTTTTATTAAAAAAAAGATCGTACATCGTAACTTGTTAAATTTAGTTAAACTAAACAAATGGAAATCACATACAAACAAGTTACGTCATGAACAGTTTTCAGCGTCTAATATAAACAACCCACCTTCTAAGCTTAGAAGGTGGTGGACATAATAAATGTTAAATTCTGTACGTTAGTTATACAGTCACGAATCAAAGGAGAAAACTGAATGAGAAGAGAATTTAGGCATGTGCATCAACTTTATTCTTACAATAGACAAGCACGTTCATAGAAATTATTTGTCAAAATACTGACATGTTAATACTAAAGTCCGCTGAAGCGATTCAGTGGCATTATGTCGTCTAACTTTGTCATGAGAGGCGACTCTCGTCCACCGTAGACACAGGATAAAGAGTACGTAATTTGTAGCTCGCCGTCCGTTGGACACCAGGCCCTCGACGGCGCATCTTGTTCTACGCGTGCCGCAAATAGATATCAGCCACTGGATGAGATTGATCGATGTAAATGGGCTTTATTTATTTACACTTTTTTGTACACTAAGAAAATAGCATTATGCTAAACGAAACTCAAAGAAGAAGTCTAAACGAAACTATGTGTAATATTAAATATGACAATCGTAATAATGCCAAATAAAATTCTGCCATGTTAAAAGTATGCCGTTGCAAATTCGGACATATAACCGTTCTGCCAATCAATAGTTATGCTCAATATTTTTTATGCCTTAAAATTATTCGATGAAAGAAGATTTTGCTGAGTATATTATGCCAAATAAAATTCGGACTATCAAGATTCTGCCAGATAGAAGGAACCCAATTTAATATCCTATTTCATCACGCATGCAGGTTTGCTCCGCATGCGTAAATGTTCCTCCGCAAATGTCCTTTTCATACGAGTGTTAAAGCGTGGAACATGCGGAACGTAGCGTCAGGTAGCTCCGCATGCGGGGGATATCCGCATGCGTGTTGTAATTTCCACTAATTATATTAAAAACACTCTTAGTCTTGCGTTTTAATAAAGATAAGTGCAGCGGCGGCCGTCTTTTATGTACTAATTGGACAATAAATCCAGAAGAACAATGTAGGTCGACTATGTATTATATATATATTCCAGGATGACAGTCTGAGTGCAATGCGATTTGGTTTATCCTTGTTCCTGTACTCAGTACACTATTGGAAGGTTTAGACTTAGGCCATCTGTTGAAGGAAGGTGGTCAAGTTATAACTATCTCACCTCCTTTACATCGACAACTTGAAACTTTTTCCTGACACCAATTTGCACCTGATAGAGCTACTGAAGGTAACTCTTAGTCTCATTAGTGGCATCAGGTTGGATTCTGTATGGACCCAATCCAACCTGATGGCACTAATGGCAATTAATGCGCAAGTAGATTATGGATTCTGTAGGAAATCAACTCTCGGATTCCATGGTCCTTACGATCACTCCGTTCACCCGAAAATAATAAACATTTGGATATACCGAAAGCGTTCAGTTTTTTTTATAGTGGAAAAAAAATCATCGAATGACGAATCCCGTCCTTGGGGGAACGGGAGATAGAGTCTGACTTCTACTGATTAAACGACCTACTTTTGCCTTAGTTCCAGGGCTCCGGTGTTCCGCTTTCGCATCAACCTTTGGCCCCAGAAAGCTTCGACCCTGCTGACACCTCCTTGAGGCGCGCGGAAAAAGTGCGCTTCAAGGAGTTGTCACTTGGGCTCGGTCTGGACGGATACCAGAAGGGCAGACAGCGAGCTTCCCGGGAGCGTCAGGTATTAATGATATTGTCGTGAAACAATTATTGAAGAACCGCTTCGTTGTACGACTAATTAAAGTCATCCCCTGCCTCTTTTATCGATGTATTTTAATAACATTATTTTAGCAGAGCCTTGACAGTGACACTAATACTGTAAAGGTGAAAGTTTCTGAGCGTGTTTGTATGTTTATTACTTTTACACTGTAGCAGCTCTGAAAAAAACCGGGCTTACCAACTAATTAATTATCTCTAGTCAAACACGAAATGTTTCCTTTTCCACGAAAGGAAACATTTCGTGTTTCGTGTGTATAGTCAAATATCAATATAATTTAATACATTCTAATCAAAATTAATTAATTAACTGCAATCAAACTTAATTAAATCTATTCTAAATTGATTCAATCAGTGCAATCAAATTTTATCAATTATTGTTGACTATAATAGTACCTACCGATGACCATTGGGGTGGAAAGGTTCTCGAATGGCGACCGCGTACCGGACGACGCTCCGTGGGTAGGCCCCCTACAAGGTGGATCGACGATCTGGTGAAGGTCGCGGGAAGCCGCTGGATGCGGACAGCACAGGACCGATCGTTGTGGAGATCCTTGGGGGAGGCCTATGCCCAGCTATGGGCGTTGCTCGGCTGACATGATGATGATGATAATAGTTGATTTTTTTTCTAACTTTTAATATTTTTTACTGGTTGTTCTTAAAATCAGTTAATTATATCATTATTCTTGCGCATAATTAGTGCATGCTGTGCTTTTATATAAGTAATGAGGCGCTTAGAGTTAAGTTATTAATAAATAAATTATAATGTTAGTAGGTACTCATCGTTCAAAAGCCCAATAAATAAATACACGCTCAAACGGCAAAACAGATTTGTATCTTTGGAACATAATTAGATCGTTTCGTAGAATAGCACATAGGAATACTCTTTATTCCGGTTGTATGTGCTTTTGAGACAATTCTTTTTCAATTTTCACGCAGACGAAGCCACTGGCAGTAGCGGATACATCATAGATCTAAGTTTTTTTATTGTAGGTTAAAATCATCCAATGTCAGATGCTTAAAGGAATTTTAGCATGGTAGATGATGCAAAGCTTTTGTTTTATTAGTGTAAAACTTGTCAAAATCAGATTTGTACAGCCGAGATTACCTTCTTGAAACCCAAAACAAACAATGATATTACGTCTATGAAAATAAATATTAATCATGTTGTTCTGGGAATGGAATATTCCTCAAAGTAACACGAGAATTGATATTAGTATTATTCAGGTGAAGAGCTATACTGAAGCGAAGAGAAAGTGCCTTCACACTAATGCTTACCTACTGCAAAGGTCAAAGTTTACGAGTACCTATGTCATACGTAAACACGTGTTTTGTGAAATAATAGCATTTCTTGTAGTTGACAAAGATTAGACATGTTACTAACTCTTTCTAAGCAAGTTAAATAAGGAAGAGACTAACGACGCAATCAACCACAGCTGTTGGGAAACTATTGCAAGATGACAATAGCTAGCCAGAGTTTTAGAGTTCTAAAATCAATGTCACCAAGATCTATGATTCTTTCTGCGAGGCAGTACTGCTAGCAAAGTAGGAGGCCGATCGCATCAGGCAATGGCAACGGCGCTCACGCCCCAGACGCCGCCGCGATTTCGATCCCGATTTCCGGCCACCGTAGGTGCAGGCTTGCGGACGGTAAACAATGGGTAGCTCGCCGTCAGGTTGTCTGGTAATAGCCCGGACCAAGCCAGTAGTCGATGGCGCGCTCTGTTCCACGCGCCTCAAGGTGTTGTCAGCAAATGAAGAGGCAAAACTGCGGGGCCGAAGCTTACTGGGGCCCCGGTACAGCTTCTGAAAGGAAGGTGTCAGACCCTGGTATGAAGGCGAAGAAGGAAAGGGGTGGGTCGTTTAATCAGTAAGAGTCTGACACTGTTGTGAAGATAAGATTTTTCCCACCATAAAAAAAACACTTATTTTGTTTATTTATATCGGAATGTATAATAATGTTTTTCAGATTTATATAAAGATTATAAACTAACAGGCGTGTACTTTATACGAAGTTTTTGAATGTTGGAGAGATAAGAGAACTTAATGGTTCATGTCTTTTATGTTGTTGAAAGTGAACAGTAAGTACTACTTACCCAACTAGCAAAGTAATCCTATAAAGAAAGATTATAAGTCTGTCATTACTCATAACGTTCTTCTAAAGGCATTGCATTAAACTATTTAACTTATAACAGAATTTGCCAAGCCTTTACATACTTAAGCGTATTACTTTTTATATCTTGGTCTTATAGTTCGCTACAAGATTGTCCTATAAAACATGTATAGGACAATTTTACTAGTAATAGCATTTCACAAGTGTAGATATTCTCAAGAGCATATGCTTTTAAATCTCAGTTTTATAGTTAGCTACAAGATTATCTTATAGGACACTTTTAGAAGTAAGTCTCTTATAATTGTTTACAGTAAAACTAAATAATCCAGAATAAATTCGAGATCCTATAGTAGCATTTTGTGAGAGATCAAGATATTATAACATACTTAGCTGAGATCACTATAAGTTTGCGCCGTTATAGTTTTGCTCGAGATTGTTTTAAATCTACTAGTACTTGATAAGAGCGCTATATGATCATAAAGCTTATAAGCTACTAGATCAATAACTTTATTAGTAAACTTTAGCCAATTTGTTGAGATCCAGTTGTTCCCCTTGTTAATTAAAGAAATCTTAAATATAAAAATGAAATCTTGTTAATTAAATACTAACAAAAAAAAAAAACATTAGCAGGCATATTTCAAAGGAACCCTAATTTGTTTTAAAATGGAGGCGAGTTGTCTGAACTAATACTGCTACAAGTACTAATTTACCTATAATAGTTCTACAAAGTACTTATGAAAGGCAATTTCAAAACATGGCGAATATTCATAAGAATTTATGAAATATTTTATTTTTAACAAATATACTAATGTACTATTTTTCGGAGGGGATTGTGAAAATAACTGAATTGAGGTACACATTTACAGTAAAAATGACTTTCCCACGAGATCATACCCTATATTTACAAAATATGTTTAGTAATTAATGTTCTACAATAATACAACATAATAGTAATAGAAACTTATGTTTTTATTAAATTTACCACAAAGCTACCGGCACCGCCAGCCGAAGCAACAACAAATAAAACCTCTGTTAAAATATACTTATAAATAATAACTGAGTACGTTAATAGTGCATTATAAACAAGATTGCTTTAGTGAGATACTTATGTAAGATACTAACAAGAGCGTTTGTGCTTGTAATTGTGTAGTCTGATATTATTATAGAAGCTATTACGCTTCGTCAAGTATATTACAGGGCTTAGTAACATTTAATAAGTTGATTATAAGATAGTTATAGAAATGAAAACTCTCATAACTGCGTCCAAATCCAGCTTGGTAGCATGCTACAAGTTTTTTATAAGTGAAAATAAAAGTACTCTTGAGATGGTTATAAGTACTGATTTTGCTAGTTGGGTAGATGTTCAATAAAGAACTTGAGTACTATATAAGTGTTCTTCATATCTTGTACGACAGACGAGAGTAAGACCAAGTGTTTGTTACAGAAGTTTTATCCTCAATAATAGTAGCATCCATTAGCACAATAAAATAGCGAGTGTGATCCGTACGCAACATACACGCTATAGTCGTGGAGTTGCGGATACCAGCCCGAATTACAATACAATACAATAGTGAATGATAAATAATAATAAACAAGCGAGTGAAGAAGGCCCACATTAATGGTCGTTTACGGCGCTTACTGTTCTCGCGCGCCTCAAGAAGTTGTCAGCAAACTGTATAGGCCTTACAGGGTCGAGGCGTCTCGGGCCGAGGATTGATGCGAAAGCGTTACACCGGGGCTCTGAGACTAAGGCAAGGAAGGAACAAGGTAGGTTGTTTAGTCAGTAAGAGTCTGATACTGTTTCCCGCTCCGCCCAAGAGCGGGATTCGTCATTCGAGGATTTTTACCTACTATAAAAAAAACTTTAATGGTCGATTACCTACTTATTGTGAAGAACGCGGTAAGTATTGCTAGGTAATCTATTGACTAGGTATAATTAGGGAGTAATTGACGTGTCGTGCCGACAAACAGTTATTAAATATTTATACCTACTATTCATAGTAACACAACATGAACCTAACACTGAGAGGATTTGTAATATAACACATAAGACGTGTTCTCGTAATAAAAACTCGTTTTATTATTTTAGACGCTGTTTAACCATTCGACTTTGTCAGAAGGCTTTTTATACTGTAAAAGAGTATCTTGAGGACAAAACAGCTTGGGATTGACCTGCTCCAGTAATCACTGTAATTGATGTAATTTCATTTCTTATTTTCTGATTTTTTTTTTTAGGTATCATTATTGTATTTAAATTATATATATTTTATTATTATTATTTTTAACTGACGATTATTGTTATTTTACAATTATGACATATTTCTCTTTTTTTTTGCAACTATTAAATTTAACATTTAAATTTGAAATTGACAATTGTATCTTTTTTTTTTTTTTTTAATTTGCAATATTAATGGGTAAAATTACATTTTTGTAAATTTTTATTATTGTGAATGTGGGGACTATGTGGATTACTTTTCGTTTTTCCTTAATTTTAACTTTTAATTAACTTATCATGTCTGGCAGTTATGAGTACTTTTTGCGGCCTACCCAAATGTCCTTTCTTTGGTATTGTTCGTCAAATCGTTGAGCTCCTTGGTGGTCCTGAGTTGAGCTACACGAGAACTGACAAATGCTTGCACTGACTGGACAGGTCCACTCAGAACTGTGTGGTTCTTTCTTCAAAAGACCATCTCAGACTCCAATCTGCATGGTTCTCATATTATTTGACCATTACATGTTTGTGTATGGACTTTAAAACAGACTTTGACCCCTGAGTTTGTTTCGGTGTTTCTTCTCAGGGTAGTCAGCTAGGAAACACCGGCCTCATCTAGTATAAAAAAAAAAAAACGAAAAAAAAAAATTGACGTGTAAAAGAGTTTGTAAAAACCTATTTGCAAAATAAAAATCATTTATCATTTATCATTTACTACCGTAATTACAGACACGATTCAAAGACAATAGGTGTGTGGACACTAGTGTCCTCTTGGGGCTTATGATAAATGATTTCTATTTTGCAAATAGGTTATTACAAACTCTTTTACACGTCAATAACTAAAACTTAAACTCTTAAACCCCAAACGAACGCACACCCATTGTCTTTCTATTATGTCTCTAATTCATCATCATCATTTCAGCCGAAAGACGTCCACAGCTGGACATAGGCCTCCGCCAAGCGCCGCCACAAAGACCGGTCCTGTGCATTTCGCATCCATCGGCTTCCAGCAACCCTGACCAGGTCATCGGTCCACCTTGTGGGAGGCCTTCCAACGCTACGTCTTCCGGTACGCGGTCGCCACTCCAGAACCTTTCGGCCCCAGCGGCCATCCGTTCTGCGTGCAATGTGCCCTGCCCATTGCCACTTAAGTTTGGCGATTCTTTTCGCTATGTCGGCAACCTTGGTTCACTTGCGGATATCCTCATTTCTGATTCTATCACGCAAGGATACTCCGAGCATAGCCCTTTCCATTGCCCTTTGAGTGACCTTGAGTCTTTTTATAAGGCCCATTGTAAGCGACCACGTTTCAGAGCCATACGTCATCACTGGCAACACGCACTGATTATAGACTTTCGTCTTGAGGCATTGTGGTATATTAGACGAGAAGACACCGCGTAGCTTCCCAAACGCTGCCCAGCCGAGTCGGATTCGACGATTGACCTCTTTCTCAAAGTTAGACCTACCTAACTGGATTGTCTGTCCAAGGTAGACGAAGTCGTCTACTACTTAGAGTGTAGAGTCTCCGATCTTGATAGGAGTGGGTGCTACATGGATGTTAACCATGACTTTGGTTTTGTCCATGTTCATTTTAAGACCCACTCTTTCGGAGGCTCTACTGAGGTCATCGAGCATTGTACTGAGCTTCTCCGTAGTCTCAGCCATGACCACGATGTCGTCGCCAAACCGAAGGTGAGTGATGTAATCGCCATTGACATTAATGCCTAGACCACTCCAGTCCAGAACCTTGAAGACATCCTCCATTGCAGCCGTGAACAGTTTCGGAGAAATGACGTCTCCCTGCCTTACACCTCGCTGCAAGAGGATAGGTTTCGAGGTCTGGTCCTGAAGTCGGACTGACATGGTGGCGTTGCTGTACAAACACTTCAGCACTTCGATGTACCGATTATCGATCTGGCACCGCTGGAGAGACTGCAGTACAGCCCAGGTCGAATCGAAGGCTTTCTCGTAGTCCACAAACGCTAAGCAGAGAGGCTGATTATACTCCTCAGTCTTCTGTATAACCTGCCGCAGCGTATGTATGTGGTCCACGGTGCTAAAGCCTTTTCGGAATCCAGCTTGTTCGGGAGGCTGGAAGTCGTCGAACCTGCGCGCGAGACGGTTCGTGATGACTCTGGAAAACAGCTTGTAGACATGGCTCAGAAGTGAGATGGGCCTATAGTTCTTAAGCAGGGCATTATCACCCTTCTTAAAGAAGAGTACCACCACACCTCTACTCCATGCCCGTGGCGTTTCTCCCTCGAGTATGACGGAATCGAATAACTTCTGAAGGGCCTTAAGGACCGGTTTTCCACCCGCCTTCAGAATTTCAGCCGTAATTCCGGTCTCTAATTACGGTTTTCGAATTCGATTCACATTTTTTTTAACAATTAAAAAGAAATACAATTCAGCGTATCTATCGTCGTAAGTCGTAAACCGTTCTTTTTCATTTTAAATATCAATCCTACAAGAACCTGAAATTTTATTGATATGAATAATAATCACGGTGATAAAAAATAGCACCAGAGCTGTAGCCGACTGAAAGAATCCCCACGACAAGCTGCATGGGGTGGTGTTTGTTTATTTAAACAGTAGGGACCTTTGTCCAGCTATTTTAAGATCAGAACTTTGACCATGACGTTTAAAGTAAGATTGTTTTATTTCTGTTTCAGAGTGTGCAAGTGACAGCGTTAGACACGTTGTCCAGCGCCGTCTCTTTCCCACTGAAAGTAATATCGAAGTAATTCCTACTGCTATAAGGGCTTGTGGTAGGCCCCCAGGTCTCATACAAAAACACAACCAAATCAAGGGTAACATAAGCGTCCTTCTTTAAAAAATAAAAACACTAGTGTGACTGGTTTTTGAGTATATTTAACTATACAATTTTGACGATTTATCAAATACTAGCGACCCGCCCCAGCTTCGCACGGGTACTGATATTGAATATATTATGCATGTATTATAACATAAACCTTTCTCTTGAATCACTCTTTCTATTAAAAAAAAACGCATCAAAATCCGTTGCGTACTTTTAAAGACCTAAGCATACATAGGAACAGCGGTAACTTTGTTTTATACTATGAAATGATAGCAAATGACATCCGATGTCTAGTGTTTTCCACAGCACAAAGGAATCACGGGATGTCTATAACTTGTTTATTTATCTGTAGTGATATCTATGTCACTACTCAGGAACTAAATAACAGAACTTAACCTACTTTGTATCTGGATTTCATCATCATCATCAATCAGCCTTTTTAATTTTCCCACGGCTGGGACACAGGCCTTCTCTCTAGGAGATGGAAACGACCATAATCCACCACGCGGAAATAGGTACTTATATAAATTAAATATTTACAGTTTTGTAATAAAATAGTGGACAGTGGTTTCATATTTAATTTATCAACAATAATAATATAAAATTTTAATCAATAAATTAAACACGGTCAAAATTATAATAAAATGATAGCGATTAAAATACCTATTGATATGTAATAAAATGGCAAAGATTTTCAGAATGAATTAAATGTAATAATTACACAATTTATAGTCAAATCAATAAATCAGAGTGAATAAAATCTAATGAAAAGTAACATAATTATAAATTCAATAAGAAATCTTTCACTTTGAATTAAGGCTGAATGAGACAGTCCGTCCTCTGGATTTCAATATTCTGTTTGGGTTTCAAGCCCAAGCGTTTGGGTTTATATTCAATTAATTGATAAGATTCATATTGTCTATGATTGTTATAAATTTTTCATTACTCATACTCTGAAAGTAGGTGTAAAGTTGCCTGCGGACAGGGTTGGAAGAAGTACTTTTACTCCCTAGGGAGTTTTACTTTACAACTGACAGTTGTTTTTTTAATATTTAGACAGCAAATATTAAAAAAAAACTAGTTCTATTTTGACATTTCTATTGAACTGTAACCCGAATCTTTGTACCGAATTAAAATGACATAGAAATGGAAATAATTTAAGAATACTTTTTTTAATGACTTTATTTTAATTTACTTTCAATTATTTCATTAAAACTAATATATATTTGAGAAAAATGTTGACCAAACCCATTTTTACAATGACAAAATGAAAACTATTGACTGAAAAGCCAGGGAGCCGAACACAGAAAAAAAGAATTGGCGGGTAAATGGTAGACTCTCTATAATCTGTGGCCGATTTGATCTTCCTTTTTTTTCGAAGTGTATAGTTTTGCTTACATTTTGCTAAATCTCTGTTACAAGAAATTTTTATTAACACGTTACCGTGTGTTCACAAGCTTCAGTTATAAATTCAACGCAAGATTCTTAAGAGGAGAAAACCGCTTACCGCCTAAATCAAAAGAAATATACCTACCTAAAAACATACCTTTGACGACGACTCAGGTTTTTATTATTTTTATTTTCCTCGTATTCGTAATGAAAAGCACAGTGTTTACCTCGGGTTCAAAAGTTATTTAGTCCCTCGAACTATTAGCGACCTCGCTCTCGCTCGGTCGCCAAGAAATTTCTCGGGACTAAATAACTTTCTTTCATCCCTCGTATAACAATGTACTATTAATCTGGCGTGCACCTTTCTACAGGTGATAAAATCCCGTAACTGACGTAATAGTATGAATAAAATTCGAAAGACATAAAATCGTTTTTCATTACTCATACACTGAAAGTAGTTGTAAATGTGCCTGCGGAGTGGGTTGGAAGTAGTACTTTTACTCCCTAGGGAGTTTTACTTTCAACCGACAACTATCTAAGTATTAAAAAAAACTAATTCTATTTTGACATTTCTATTGAACCGTGACCTGAATTTCTATACAGCCAGTACAGAGACTGCCTCATCTGTTTCTAAGCTGCCCATAAGTCACAATACAGTGTGAAGTACTTCGAAGCCCCGGGTAGCCTCCGCACCAAGACGCTACTCACCGTTCTTGAGGACCTGGAGTAGATAGAATGACACACTTGTCCTACCCGTACGTATGCAAGATGAACGCTTCGACCGTGAAGTTGCGGACTAATGTCCACAACAGCGTTTTTTTTTTTTTTGATGATGGCAAAAATCATCGAATGACGAATCTCGGCCTTGTGCGGAGTGTGAGACAGTGTCATACTTCTACTGATTAAACGACCCACCGTTACTTCTTTCCTTAGTTGCAGGGACCCGGTGTTCCGCTTTCGCATCAAACCTTGACCCCAGAAGGCTTCGAACCTGCTGGGCACCTACAGTTGCTGACAACTCCATGAGGCATGTCCGCAACAACGTTATAAAGCACAAAGTTGGATGACGCGAATCTGACAGACGCGAGACGTACAGGACCGGTCGATCTAGTGACAATCGAGGGAACCTAGTTCCTACATCTTTCGGCTGAAATGATGATGATAATGATTAACACAACACGGCTACAAGCATTCAACCAGTAAATACGTATAGATTTTTTCGACAGCGAAACAATTATGAAATCCCTTAAATTTAATATATGCAGCATTGGATTGTAAAACTGTTTTGCTTTTCTTTGAAAATAGTGAAATATCTTTTGATTTGGATGACAAAATGTTTTGCACCAATCACCAACCACGATGAATGTTGTGTCGTCTTTGTGTCACTTTTATTGGTTACAGCTCTTGATATTATTATTTATTATCGTTGTCTTTTAAATTTGGCAACCCTGGCAGGCGTCATCGGCCCCAGCTAACCCCATCAATTTTCCTGTCATCTCTTTGAGGCGTAAAGATCAACGCGCCGCACAGTGTTGCCGTGGGCGTACAAAAAAGAAAATTTTAAAGTTACAGGTAGATGAAAAACCGAATTTAAAAATAGACTACATATTCTATTTTTTTAATTCGGTACCTGTGAGACACATGAGTCACAAGTTCTCAGAGTTCAAAAAATTAAGAGTTGTTTTCTAATAAAAATTATGAGAGATCACTTGTCAAAGTGCGCTCTCGACAACTACGTCTCTGGCTTCAAAAAGCGACAGCTCAACATGATTAAAACAAATACTGTTTTCATATTTATTGTTATTAGCATAATCAACAACATTCAATCTAAAGTTCAAGGTATTGTCTTTTATTATAACTCCAAGATATCACCGGTGTCCGCACCGGTGTATTGTCTTTTGTTTCTGTAATTACGGTGTTCCAAATATTAACTTCAATTTAACTTATAGTTTTACTGTAAATGAAACTACTTTGGTCAACAACAAAGGCTATATTTATTACAAATCACAATGGCTGTCCTGCACAAAGGTGGTTACTAAAGGTTACTAAAAAACTGGATCAATAATTACTCCATATTTGTTTGAAACCTTGGTCGCGCCAACATTCCCATGACCTCTAGAGCCCAGGGGTTAATGGATGTTTATGTCTGAGCTTGAGGGTGCGCAGCCCGAGGACTTGACCACCGTCGGCGTGGTCACCAATATGCCACTCCCCTTACGTCAAGCAGCACTCCACGACATCGCTGACTGTGATGCCGACCGCTGACATCACGCAGTACAGCGATCGCCAACAGAAAGGTTAATATACTTGTAGTATAAACACGATGTGTGTATGTACGTATAAAGACAGTGTAATAAAAATTCACAAGACTAGAAGTGTCTTCCTTTTAATTTTTTAACAAAAATTACCTTGGACTTTCTATTATTGTATTGTGGTAATAAATCTTACTATGACCTGGGTTGTTATTATTAATTGTTTCTTGTTGGACGCGCGGTTGAATTTAATCGTCGCGACTTAAGGTGCTTGATAGCTGAATAAAGATCCAAGAAGAAGATTGTTGTATTTTGATCCTAGGGTCCTATTGAAGTCAAAAGAGCCAGAATTTGAAAGAGCTAATCATTTTGGTCTCTTCTGACAGTTTATTGAATGCTTTATTTAAATGAAAGGTTAATGTGTCTGATTTGACTCGAGACAGGCTTGGTCATTTCCGGACGGCGGACGGAGTGCTAATAGTAATCGTCCGGTAATCGACCTGGGACTCTCAACCCCTGTGTCTCAACCAACTACTATGGTAATAGACTAAAACTACATTATGAATTCGTTATTCTACATATTTTTATAAATAAATACATGTTTATTTCAAAACATTAACCATTCATTCGGAAAAGTAGAACGTTTGAGGCCTCCACGTTTCAATTTAATAAAATCCAACTTATTGTAATATTTTACGTATGAAAGGCTTCGGAAACCCTCTGGCTGAAAAGGAGCTGAATATAAAAAAATCGAGCGACATCTACATACACTAATATAATAAAGAGGTTTGTTTTTTTTGTTTGTAGGAGGTAATCTCTGGAACTACAGGTTCGATTGGAACAATTTTGGCAACAATAGAAAGCTGCTTTACTCCTGAGTGACATAGGCTATATTTTATGTACGCGGGCGAAGCCGCTAACAAAAGCTAGTAATAAATAACTTTAAACCGATTAACCGGTCCCATGACAGTATCTTCATTACCTATTATATCTGGAAGCCATTGGGTTCGATTTACTGGTAAAATGAACAAAGAATAATCGAGTTATTATCGCTACGAATTTCAGACACCAGACTCTGAAAATTCAATTTATTCAGCACTAACTTCTGCCCGCGACTTCGTCCGCGGAAAATTTCTTGTTTTAAAATATTTAACTCTGTTCCTATACAAATTCTCGAGATAAAGAGTCTTGACAGACAGATAGACAGACGGACAACAAAGTAGCGCTCAGCGCTATTCTCACTATCCCTTGCTCCAGAGACATGCTGCCTTAAATCAGAGAGACGCTGCGCACGTTTCTCGAGCACGGGCCCGCAATAGGGAGGAGGCCGACCGCATAAGTCAACGGCGCACACGTCCCAGGCGCCGGCGGGATTCCGATCCCGATTTTCGGCCACCGTAGGCGCGGGCTTGCGGACGGTGAGCAATGGGCAGCTTGCTGTCCGGTCGCCTGGTAACCGTCCGGACCAAGCTCAAGTAGTCGACGGCGCGCTCTGATCCCGCGCGCCTCAAGTTGTCAGCAAAACCATAGGGACTCTGCAAAAGGGTCGAAACTATTAAATTGTATATTAAATTGTATATGTATTATAATGAAATAGAACTGAATAGGAACTATCCTATTCAGTTCTATTTCATTATAATACATATACAATTTAATAGTAACTATACTATATTTCTTTTTTTTGACGTAAGACATGTTCAATATAATTTAGCCAGTAAGATGTTAAGGTTAAAGGGGTACAAGACGCAGAGTTCTAGAAAATGTTAATGTTTTATGATAATTAGGAGAGCTAAGTTCAAATAAACCCAAAATATTGCTCGGATAGATATTGCTTGGGCTAAGCGCCCGATCAAGTAAGAAATCTGTCCCGCATGGGTGGAGGAGTAAGACCACCGTGTCCAAATGGAGTCTATTGGTGGCAGTGACCCCTTTGTGTCCTGCCTTGGTTCAGGTCACAGTCCCATTCCAGAGAGAACAGGAAGAAGTCTCGTTCTGCGAAGCAGTTGTACGAATGAAAGAGATGCATACAACCGTGAGGGAAAGAATCTCCTCAAGCCCCAGTCGCCGCCGCAGAACACGCCTCGGACATCGAAAGGAGCAAGGCAATTTTCAGTCACCTTAAATGGACGCTTGTGGGCCTCGAACAATCGGTAAGATAAGGTAAGACCCGAGTTGTTTTTGACGTAAGCGAAGCAGGAACTGATACCTGTTACGTTTGCGGAATTGTTTGAAAATAGAAGGTCTCCAACCTAACTCAGGAAATGTCACTTGCATTAGGTATTAACCTTATTTAAAACAAAACACTAACGATACCATGATATGGATAAAGTGAGAAATGAGTATATTAGAGGAAGTTTGAAAGTGGCGCCAGTGACTGAAAAGTTGAAAGGGAATCGTTTGTCTTGGTATGGCCATGTAAAAAGGCGGGATGAAACGCATGTTACAAAAAAAGCCATGAGTATAAATGTGAATGGATGGAGAGGGAGAGGGAGACTAAAGAAAATATGGATGGATTGTGTGAGAAGTGATATGAAAGAAAGAGGAGTTAGTGATAGCGAGACGGGTGACAGGACAGAGTGGAAGAAAAAGACATATTGCGCCGACCCCAAATAAACGGGACAAGGGCAGGAAGATGATGATGATGACTAACGATACCAACTGACCGTTTGATCGTTTTCTATTACAATAATATTGACATTTCATTTATTCATATGGTTTAATAAATAGAACTTTACTAACATAGAAATATTTATACGCCATAGCATGGCAATATTGCTATACCTACTGTGGCGTATAAAGTTTTGGTTCCAGTATATACTTACTGGAATCAAAACTATAACAACTTTATTGTACCATATTCTGACAAATAAACATTTTTTTTTTTTTAGTCGAACAATTGGCTATTCACACAAAGTTCACAAGTAAAAAAAGCAGCATTTTTGCATGGTCGGAAAATCACCCAATGACAACTCCGTGTCTAATTTTTGCAAGATTCATATTTTTTTTAGATTCAGATTCATTTATCAGAAAATCAAATTCAGAAGCAGGGAATAAGGTGAAAAGGTTATAAATATATAAAACCGTTATATTATAATGCGACGTATTGTGTTGTCGTAGGTATTGTGTGTAATTAACCATGTAACTTGAGGTCTTGTGCATGTATAATGAATGATCTGAGTTGCGCTTGTGCCTTGTCACTGTGTTGTGTTCATCGGTTACGGTTGCCTGTCTGCAGTGTGAGTCCATTTTTTATATATTTATTTAATTTTAGGCACAGACCCCTTTAAATTTAAAGCTTCGCTGCGTTTGTGAGTGAATTATAAGTACAAGAAATAGTAGCTAGGAATTTTTAATATAAAAAAGAAGACTATCGGTCTAAATCTGAAAAAATAAAGGATTGCACCATTTATTAGACGTGTTTTATGAGCAAATTATCATGATGTGCAACATTTATTTTGAAAAACATGTTCAATTCCTTGCCTTAATCTCAAATCTATGCTATTTATAATACAATCCTTTTACAAACGTACTTATAAAAGAATTGCAGTGTCATTGTTTCAGATTAATTCGTTAAACATACCTACATAACCATACCATACATAACGGTTTGCTGAATAATGTTTATAACCTTAAATAATAGCCTTTCATTCAGGGCCTCAATTCTGCTATTACAATAGTGTCAAAATGGTCTGTCATTGATTTCATCATTAATGATTTTGAATAGTTTGGTCTACTAATACAATGGCGTCATTATGACTTTCCAATGATCAACCTTTTAAATTCCATTAAAAGAAATGGCATAGTATGATAATCTCGTAAATGAATATAGGAGGTAAGCAGTAATCTGCTTAAATATTATCGGTCCATTTCACCAGTGACTAATCTTTTTTTTTTTTTTTTAATTCGACGACCATCACGCATTGTGTGTTGGTGTGTTATGATTGCTAAACCATTGATAAACATACTTATATATTTCTTAATACATACATATTATAGATAAATTACACCCAGACACAGAACAAATGATCGTGCTCATCACACAAACATTTGTCCTGGGTGGGAATCGAACCCACGACCTCCGGCATAGCAATCAGGGTCACTAACTACTATGCTGACAGGCCAGTCAAACCATTAGAACGTTATTGTGCAGTTATTGTTTTTAATTCGTTACAAGACAGCTTGTACTACAATTCTATTACGAGACTATGAGCGACCAATGATCAGCCATTATGAATTAATAGTTTGCGCACTTTAAGCAAAATGACAATGGTGTCGTGTTGGAATGACGATATCACGAAAACAGCAGATTTGGGCCCCTGATCTACAATATAAAATCACATTGCTAACTTATTTGAAAAGGAACTAAGCTAATTATAATAATCATAATTTATTGCCAAAAAAAACTTAGTTCAATATTACATTTTATTTGATAATATAATCGCAACATGAATATGGAATCAGCCGAATTGTTTGTATGTTTGTTACATCCTCTCGCTCAAACGTCTGAACCGATTTGGATGGAATTTACCACACTGGTTGACCATGTCTTGGAATAGCACACAGAATTTGTATCCCGGGAGTAAATTGTCCTTTAGATAAAGTGTTTAAATTCATACAGACAGCCGCTGGTAGCAGCTTGTATATTACCGTTTGTTTTTTCAGAATATGGCCTATTTGTATACCAAGTTTCATTGAAATCGGTTCCGCCGTTCGAGCGTATAGAATTAACAAACACACACACACACTAACACACAATTTTAGTCTTGTTAATATTAATGTGACTAGTCCGTGAATACCTATTCTCATATTTCATTAGACGCAGCAATAATGTATTGTGTTCAACTGTTTTCAATAAACCTGTGTCATGTATTCAGGTCATATTGAATTTACTCATACATAATATCTGAATGGTTTGCTGAATATCGTACAAAGAGGGCATATGTTGTCATGGCACATAGATTGCGTTCTGGTCACATTCCATCCAGGAAATTTGGATACCTCATGAAGAAAGTCGATACACCTAATTGCCAAGTGTGTAATAGAGTTGACGATGTCCAACATTTACTGGTGGAATGTGAAAAGAACAGGAAAGAAAGAGAGATAGTGATGCGAGAGCTAAAGGTTAATAGGTATGATATTGGGGCTTTTGTTAAGATACTATCTTCACCAAATTCAAAAGAAGCGGAACTGGTTTATGAAATGGTTGCTGCATCACTATCCCCCTCGCTTACGCAATAATACGTGTATTATTTAGTTAAGTTACGTAATTAGTTAATTTAGGGTATGATGAGGCTGACATACCTTTGTAAGGTAAAAGCCTCTAAATAAATAAAGATTAAAAAAAAAAATCTGAATTTTACGACGTCCTATCTCAGTGAACTATTTATTCTTACATTATTTATATTTTTCAATGCGTAAGGTTGCTGGGATGTTATTTTTTTATTAATTAATATCTCCCATACATCTATCATTGCAGGCATTACCTAGTGCGATAGTGCGACTTTAAAATTAATTTACAATTTAAAAGGAACTTAAAAAAAAGCAATAATTATATATAACTATGATGTATATAGGCATACATAATACATCGCAGTCATCATATGTCGCTTACATACCAAATTCAATATAAATACATAAATTATACAAATATATACCTAAGTTAATCTACCTTATAACATAAAATAATATATAAAGTTATACAAGTACGTATAGAACATAGGTGTATTTTCTATACATATTTGTATTAAAACGTCAGCTGGGCGAGTTTATTGACTTGTACGTATTTATTACGCAATGACCAATAACTGCCTACAAGGTTATCGTCTCGTTTACTTAAAGAAATTAATTTCACACATGTGTAAATTAATACGTTTTAAACGTTTTTTCGAGTTTTAGAGAAAAAAAGTACTTTATTTTTTAATTTTATCCCTCCACCGGATTAAAACGATCACGATCACAAAACAGTGTATGCATATACATAGAAATGTAAATGTAGGTACATATACATATAAAAGTATGCATAGTAGTGGTGGGTTGTTAACGATTTTTGGGTTAACGCAACGAAGCCGTTAATTACATACTGCTAACCTGTTAGAAAAGCCGTTAACGTTATTAACAGGTTTTCATTAACGTAACAGATTGTTTGTAGCAGTCAATAGACGAAACTTTGTTCAAATTGAAAAAGGAGCTGACGACAAAGAATCACATAATTTTAGCTGGTTTTGCATTAGCAGCTTCAGATAACATTAGCTACTTTTGAGAAACAGATAACACTGCGTTACAAATGAAAAAAAAATTGAGTACCCGCTTTGAAATGTCATGTTTTCTTATGAATACTTATAGTTTATTAAAAATACATACAAAATTCCATTCCATTCATCACGTCTCATTTTCAATTTCAATCAACCAGATTTTTTCACATTAACCAAGTTTAATTTTATCATTAAGGTTAAAAAAACAAAAAAAAAAACATTATAAAAAATTTTAACACAAAAGATCGCAAAACTTTAACTTTTTCTTTTGTGCTTTGAATGATCTTCTCGTTTTAAACGCCAGCAGTAATCGCCTAGCATAGCTGTGTCCCAACGCCCTTGAAATCGTTCTTCAAGCTTCTTGACATCCTGGTTGAACCTCTCACCTTGCTCATTACTAACTGCACCAAGATTAGATGGGAAAAAAGAAAAGTGAGAATGAAGGAAGTGAATTTTTAACGAAATTCTGCTACCCAACTTTTTATATGCTTCTAACATGTCGTCAACTAGCTTTTTCGCCCCTGCGGTTCCCTAAAAACCCTTTAATAACTGCTTTCAGCGATAACCAGGCATCAAGTTCCTTGTCAGTAAGCTTTTTCTCAAAACTTGGGCCTTTCATCAACGTGGTAATAGAAAAAATAATTTGGCATGTACCTCGAAAACTAGACGTGATAGATACCACATATGTTTGGAACATTTAATCTGTGACTCATTAGCTATTCATTCCAGCTAATACTTACATGGGTACCAAAACCGTGTAACGCAGTGTAATTTGAAAAACAATAATTTTTTAATTAATAATATGTAATATATAAAACTTTGAGTTAATAATATGCGCTTTGTCAAAATCGTTGAATGAAACAGTTGATAGATTTAACGGGTTTTGCGGTAAACAAAATGCAGTTAATTCGTTAACATTAGATTAACAGTTAAAAAAGCCGTTCGTTGAATTAACGCCCACTCATAATGCATAGAACATACATAATTATATTACATACATATACTTATAGAAATGCGTAACACAAATTGCAATTACTTTTACTTTGACGTATAAAGAAATTTCATCCAGTTACATTCAAGTCTTGTAGGAAAATGAGTTCTTTGTATGGAATGTGTATTGGCGCTTTGGTGCGCGTTTGAGCGAGTAATAATTTGCGGGTCGCGGGTTTGATTCCCGGAAAATCGAAATATTTGAAATTCTTCTGTATTTTAGTAGGAGAATAATGTGGGGTCAATAAACGAAAGTGTTGTTGATAGAAAGTAAGATATAAACAATTAAATAAATCTTAATTCGGGTACCAGAGGTCAACAAAATTAGCACTTGAAATATATTACAATAGCTCCTTCTAACGGCTTCACACACGGATAGGTTACTCCATAAAAACTTTGGACCCTAGTTTCTTACCCTTAGGGGGTAAATTATGGAAAATCATTTTAGTCTTAAAAGAAAACCTTGTGCAAAATTTTAAGGTCCAGGTACCTGTAGTGTCGGCTGTGCGTGGATATATCAGAAAGTATTTTTTTTCTTTTATATACAAGATTATTTCTAGTATTACCTATATGCGCAACTTGAATATCGTTTGTTCGGTTTCAGTAACTGAATCGATTCCTATATTTTTTACACGTGTTATATTTATAAATTTTACACTTGTCACATGCTATATTTTTTCATAAAAATATATTTGAAAGTCACAAGTTGGACACCACCGACACTAAGTACAGCACAGGTCTCAGCAGGACATAGCGGACATTAGATGCTAGCGCACTACTGACACCCTCGCTGGGTTCGGGAGCAAAGCCGAACTCAGCGAGGGTGTGCTTGTGTGGACAAGTAGGTCTCATAACATGCTTATAACTTTGTGATTTTTCAAGACACAGGTGTAAAATTTTCAACATGTTTATATTTGCCCATGTTTCGGGTTTCGAATATACTAAAAATAGGGTCGTATACTTAAATAGAAATAGTTTCTGTCTATGTATATGCTGTGTCTATGTATATACTGTGTGTATATCAATAATATAAGAAATATTATTAATAAGCAATTTCATCATTAAAAACTACTGGGAAATTCATCTAATAAACTTGGACACCGTGATATATAATATCTTATACATAATGAGATTAAAGATTACTCTACTCTCATCATTTTAAAGCCAGCACCAGAACCATAAGTTTTACAAAAGACCGACTAGTCATAGCACGTTCAAAAAGCAATAAGCGTGCACATGTGTTCTTGCTCGTAAGAGGTACTTTTTGAAAAATAGAGAATACGTGGTGAAAACTAAAAGTCACTATTAGCTATGAATACTTTTCAAGCTGTTCTTGAACAGACACGAATTTTGCACATTTGCTTCAGCAGTGCAATTCTTTAAGAAAGCATCCTTAATCGCAACGTTGGCCGCAACGATGAAATCCAAATAGGTACATTTGATTAACAATCCTATGTATCGGAACATAGGGTTAACAATACAATGTACCTATTTCGATTTTGTCGTTGCGGCCAACGTTGCGATTAAGGATCAATCCTACCATTGCACAATGTTTTATGAAGATCATTTGTCGGACATCACTTCTAAAAAAAAAAACTGCTGCTCAAATAATCCTTGTAACTTCATTATATTCAGACTTATACGAGATTTAATTTTAATTATTTTCCTGGGTAATTTCTGAGTATTTTGAAAAATGATTCATATTTAAAATCTCGTATAAATGAAAAATCTGAATCTAATGAGGTTCCAACGATTATTTTTATCTTACAATATGCATAAAAAAAAAATTATTATTAAAAAAACAAAATACCCGACTGCACACTAAAAAAAGAGTAAAACAAGCCCCACAATACAAATTTACTGAATATAATTTATAAATGTTGATGGAAAGCATCGCAGGCGGGGACCAACAGAGGCTTATTTATAGTCATTTCTGTTGTGCACCATTTAGCAGAATTTTCGTTGGTGGCGGTCAAGGTGGTCCCCGCCTGCGATGCTTTCCATCAACATTTATAAATTATATTCAGTAAATTTGTATTGTGGGGCTTGTTTTACTCTTTTTTTAGTGTGCAGTCGGGTATTTTGTTTTTTTAATAATAATTTTTTTATTTATAACTTTTTAGCTGTTTTTATTTAACGAAAATGTTGTAGATGTAGAAGACTATGTATATGTAAGTACCATTTTAAATTATTTCGACGACATTTGGCTTTAGATTACGAGTACATATTTTTTTAAAGGGAAATTTAGAAAAAATATTATTATGTCTTTATCCCGTGGGACTTTTAGGATAAAATGTATCCTATGACACTCCCGTAATCAAGACAAATCTAACGATACCTCATACATCAAAATCCATCAAGCCGTTTAGGCTACAGGAGGTCACAAAGGAACAGACATACATACATACTTACATACACTCGAAAAACATTACCCTCCTTCTTTGGCAGTCGGGTAAAAAAGGCCTTCGACGTTTCTAAGGCCATAATTGCGTCTCATATTTAGTTTCAGAAATATGATTTTTTTCTGAAAAACCATTTGAAAAAAAGACGATTTTCAAAAAATTATATTTATAATACTAAACATGTTAGTGAAATGCGGATTCGAAATATTACATTGATGTTACCTAAACTATCAGGTTTTTAAATAAAAAAGCAATGTCCGAAAAATGGTCTTTATAAAACACTGGGCATCGTACAAAGCGGCGTACTTCGAATATCCGACTTTCTGACTTTTGGGACACGTCATGTTCGGACAATTTTGATATTTTTTAATGACGATTCGGACACCGATCAAAAAAATTACTGTTTTGTACAGTCAGATAAATAAATTTTGTTTCATAAATATTAATCAAATTGAATCAATCAAATAAGAAACATCTCGTCAACAATTACTTACATTGATTTTAACAGTTTTATGTAGGTAGTATAAGTCTTGATAGTTATTTTAACACATGTAATTACTATCTCATGAGTCTGACATATTGCAATAAATAACTTAAACGCACTGTTGTTATGTTACTTAAAAAAATAACATAATAGTGTTTGTAAGATGATTTTTGTACTAAATAGACGTTTTACATGATTTTTGCTTTTTTACTTCATACTATATTCTAAAACTTATGTATCTCACTGTACTAAATAGCTTCATTAAATTTAATAGTGGTCCGAATCATCTCTAAAACAAATAAAGTGACAGTTGGGACACTATGTCCCAACATGATGTGTCCCAAACATCAGTAAGTCGAATATCCACCTTCCGACTTCTATCTCTACTTTTCGTAGCTCCTCTTGATCCCCAAGCGAACGCGCGTGATTTCAACAAGCTTTCACTTAGATTACAAAATATTGAGCGTTTTTTTTTATAGAGTATTTTGCTATTTATCCAAGAAAATAAACACAAAGTTTTTCATAGACAAATAAATTTGAATATGGAAAATTAGCAAACCTTTCCGAACGCTTAGGATCAAGAGGACCGCGTACTTCAAAGAACTGCAACAGTTTGCCTGCTGCGATCTTCCTGACCGATTATAATTTAGGTGTCGTCAAGGTTAGAGCAAATAGGCATCAAGTAGGATTACAGTCAAAATTTAAAATAAAAGTTTTATCGTCTTCTGAGAATTCTTCAGTAGTAGAATTCTTTAGTTTTAAATAATAGTATTAATAACATTACATTAAAACGGTTTGTTCACACGGTTTGTTTATAGTTACAGGAAAAGAATAAACAGCAAAAAAGGGAAACAGTGTGCCGAACCACCGACCGAAACACATAATATATTATGTAATGTTGGATATTTCCAACAGCATATAATATATGTGTTTCAACTGAGATGATAATCATCTATATTTATAAAAGGAGAAACTGACTGACATATCAACGTATAGCTGAAACTACTGGGCCGAGGAGCGTGATATTTTGCACAAAGCTTCCTTTTACGACGTAGGCGAACACTAAGAAAGGGTTTTTTCAAAATTTAGCTCCTAAAGGAATGTAATGGGGGTCAAAAGTTTGTATGGAGAACCCTACTTTCACGCGGGCGAAGCCGCTGGCGGAAGGCTAGTAATAAATAAATAAGGACGAGATATTTTTATTTTATGTGCAAGTTCCCCCTGTTTTTTTATCGATATTCATAACATTGTTCAAGCAGGGGTCTTAGCCTTAAGACAGTTCTTAGTAACTAGTCCACTTAAGATTCCAAAAACCAGCCAAGATTGTCAATGTATGGTTCCGTATTACACAAATTTCTCTCCGTGTAACAAACTCAAACTGCGATTTAATAGCGCGAAGTAGCCCATGTATAAATTAGTAACCCAATTTCCCGAGATATGGCACTGTACCGTGTTGTAATTTTAATCGATTTTAATCTTTTTGTATTTTTATTTGAAAGAAGATTCGCTCAAAATAATAAATATGTAAACTAAGTTTAAAAAATGCTTGCATATGCGGTGTAATTAATAAATTAGTTCAAAACGTTTTTTTTTTAATTAAAATATCAAGTTCAAAATAATTTTCCTAGAAAGGCTTTATAAAATTCTACTTTTGAGATTTTTTTCATATTTTTTAAACCTATGGTTCAAAAATTAGAGGGGTGGGGACGGACGCATTGTTTTTTACTTATGGAGCGATTATTTCCGAAATTATCACACTATTTTGTGTACCTATCGGCTTCGATAATGATGTTTACTAGGTGAAGCAAATTAATTCAAAACTTAGATAATCCTCGTGACGTCTATCAAAAAGGTTGGAATACTTGGAACTTAACTCATTTAGATCTGAGGCCCGAATTCATTCGACTGTAAATTATAATTATTTGATCTACCTACATAGAATAGTTCAATTTCTAAATAAGTAGGACTGTCACGAATACAATTAGAGGTCGAAAATCTATCGAATATTAGATCCAGATGTATATTTGATGCTAAAATAGGTACGATACGGAACGATATTTGTTTTGTGACATCAACTTGGCCTGCATGGTGGATTAATGGCAATAACGCAATCCCAATCGCAATATCGCCTATGTTGGCCGGAAATCGTCCTGTGACTACCGAGGCTCGGGTTGTCTCCGGCGAGGAGAAACAATTATTTACCTTACTGTGATCAACTTTGTGAGGTATCTGATTTAGAGAGGCACTTACACGAGAAGCTAAACTTTTAGACTGATTTCCTAGAATATGCTTATTGCTTTCCTAGCAATTCAATAAAAACTTCTGATTATTAATTAACTAACTTACTAAACTAGTAGACACTAACAAAAGAGTAAACTTTTATCACTTCGTATATTTCGGAGTAAATCAAAGTCTTCATTAAAATGAAGACTACAGACTAAGGGTAACTTGTTGATTTTAAACGAATAATAGTTAAACACAAACTGGATTTCATTAGATAATTAATTTTAAATACTTAGTCTTCTTATTTCTCTGTCTCTAAAGTAAACTGTTATAATTATGTGTATACTTCTTTGTATGAATTTGTTTTTTAGATTACGTGGTTGAGAAATATCATTCGAGTGACCAATGTTTTGTTCGGTTAACAATCAGTAATTCAGGCGAATTTTCTTAGACCAATGGTTTGTTCAACCAACTGTTCTCTGGGCAAACGAATATTTGAGCGAATGTTCTTTGGTCAAATGAACTTCGAGCAATCGTGACGTCTTCGAGAAATACAAAGTTTATTATTAAGTTACCTTACCAACCCAACTGTTTATCCACTTATACGTAGCCAAGTCGTCGACGGCGCGTTCTGTTCCATGGCCAATTTTTAAAAGAAAGCTCCGCGATGGGCAGTGGCTAAAAAAGTCTCTTATTGGGTCCATTCATTAATGCAAGGCGATATCATGGTAGACGGAGGCGCAGGTCGAGAGATAAGCTGGACAAGACAATTATTACCAGAGGGACTGCGCCGCAATAGCCAAGAACAGATGTGTAGGGCAATGGGGCGCGCCTCAAGATATTGTTAGCAAACTGTAGGGGCTCACCAGTGTCGAAGCCTCTTGGGGCAAAGGGTTGATGCATATTACCGGGGCCCGGAGATCAAGGCAAGTAAGGAACAGGGTTGGTCGTAAAGTCAGCAAGAATCTGATACTGTTTCCCGCTCTACCCAAGTACGGGATTCGTCATTCTATGATGTTTACCTACCATAAAAAAGCAAGTTCCATGTAGCAACTTGTTGAAACGTTTTTATAATTTCAAATCAATTGTTTTCCATCTTGTATTAGCATACAATACGTTTATTTGCCCTCCTGGCCTTAACATCGACATATTTTGTTTTTGGCGTACCATTGTAGGCAGGTATTGTCTAAAACAGACCAAAGTAACACAAAATTAAAACTAAACAGTATTTATATGTATTGTTTGTTCCTTTGTAGCGAACTAAATTCAAACTTGTGTGCTAGTTTTAATGATCTGTTAGTTTTATTTTCTCCGCAAGGTAACCAGCATCAATGAGCTTTTTTTAGCGTATTGTGACGAAAAATATATATAGGCGAACGCCTTTCATCACCTAAATAGGCCATTTCTTCAGTCTTAACGGAATTTCACCGAAACAAACGCGATTCGTCGAATACGTGTTGACGTTCAGCAGATCTAGTTACTAACGTTTCTCTACGATCGATAATGTCTCAGCGCTAGTACCATTTATAAAATAAAATTACTACCCCCCTCAAAGCATTCGACGTTAGCAAAACGATACATGGCGTATCGTTTTGCTAACGTCGAATGCTTTGAGTTGGCCACGCACCCAATACCTTTGTTATGACGGCGATGTCTCAATGCTAAATCACGTGGTTAGAGTAAAAGAATGAAAGGCGAGGCCAATTCCGAGCCTTCGACGTTAACGAAACGATCGTAACTTGGCACGATGGGCAGAGCCACTGCATTTCAACATGGCCGCGCCGACTACCGCCTCGATGCTTTGCCAGCAATCAAATCTCGTTCCAAAGTAGATTTTTATCTCTGCGACGCCGTCATGTAATCCTTCAAATTTTGATCGTTTTAATCCAGTGGAGCGCATGAAACAATCGATTTGTAAAGATAAAATTTAAAAATTAAGTTTTTTTTAACTGGAATTAATTTACTACTATTTACACATACGAAATTAATTTCTTCAAATAAACGTCAGCTAAGCGAGTTCATTGACTTTTAGGTAGTTAGTACGCAACGATCGACAACTACCAACGAGGTCGTTGGCTCGTTTATTTAATTGATTCTTTTCACTGTATATCAATTTCAACCTAATCTGTTAGTATAAGTGTACAGATTCAGTTGAAATTAATATACCTACAATGAAATGAAGTTACTTTCATTCCTTCGCCGCAGACTAATGCGATGCATTATTATTCTAATACTCTATCAATTATGTTACAAATATATATTATAAAATAATATGGCCATTCTAATACTTACAACATAAAATTCACTCAATTTACAAAAAAATAACGGATAATAATATGCATTTATCGATCTTTCTTTGAAACGGACAAAAAAAAATTAACAAACAAGACCCATAGAACTATTACAGATTCTATAGTAAAAAGAAAAAAGGAAAGAAAGGAAGTGATAGTTGAATCCATGGGTTTTCAACTATTTTTTTTAAACGAAAACTTAAAAAAAAAACGCATCAAGTTATCCGAAGATGGGTTTGTGCAACGAAAACTTTGGCGCCATGTCGAAAAAGCGGTCTTTAAAAACGGTCCGTTCTGTTATGCTCGCCATGTCCTGGAATAGCACTTGTATTTTTTATAATACTCGTGTTGGACAACTATCTTGCCTATTGGCAAGCGACGATGTGGCCGACGATGGAACACGTTTACCTATTTATAGATTGCGTGGAAGAAGCCTAGCGTCACCTGAAGGTTAGGAAGGAAAGGGGTAGGTTTAGTCATAAGAGTCTGAAGCTTTATCCCGCTTCGCCCAAGGGTAGGATTCATCATGAGATGATTTTTCTAATCGAGCATTGTTTCTCCGCACCGCCGAACGGTGACAAGCGAAAATCACAAAACTCAGCAATAATATAACATTAGAATAAAATCAGTAGATTCAGCAACATAAAACACGGTCAATAAAAGAGCTAGGTGTCACAAATGTATAACAATGTCTGATTTTAGACATAAAACTTCGTCTGCAATACGCTGTCTGTGTCATGTAAGCACTTTTTGAGGACAGAAATAAACTTTTATTGACAAAAATCGCTTTTGACGTCGGCAGTTCAAATATCAGAGTGCGAGTTGTTTTCACGTTAGCGTTACACGGTAAACGTTTCAATAATTTTACCGTGTTTGGCTCTCTGATTGATTAAGAATTTTGGAGCGGGCAATTTGGAACGCCGAACTAAACCGATCGTGTTGTCGTGTTGACGCAAACTCACACTTGGCATTTGAACTGCATATTTTTAACATTTGGTTAAAAATATGCAGTTCAAATGCCAAGTGTGAGTGAGTACCTAATCAATTTCCTTTGTTTCATTATGAAACTTTAATTATGATTAAATTTTGTCAATGTTTTTGACACTGACAAAATGCACAAATTCGACGAACAATATACCAAAGAAAGAACTCTTGGGTGATCCACAGAACATACTCAAATTCCAATATGATTACTTATATACTTTCAAAACATCACGCCCTAGCCAAGTTACTATCGTTTCGTTTCTATTCGCTTGCGTCGAACGTTTCGCCTCGCTGCCTCTATCCTCCTATTCCTTTGTTTTGACATCATCTTAACTCTCAGTCACGTGCGCAAAACAAAGAAAGCGAAGGCGTGGCTTACTCAAGGCTTTCGCTGTAAGAGAATAGAAACGAAACGATGGTAACCTGGCTAAGGAAACTGATGACAAGAGGTTAGACCCGTAGCTTGTCAGCACCGGCTTACATACTAAGTAGCTACGGACATCCTGTGTTCTTTGGTAATACAACTATTCAATTTAATTTCCTTAGGCATATATAAAACGGTAAGAAACTAGCGTACTTTAGTTCTTGCCGTTTCTTCTCCATTTAAAAAATTTTAATGAGAAGAACCGACAAGATAGTCCCTCGAATTTACGTCGAAAAACAGATTTGTAAAAGTGATTTTATGATGTTTAAAAAAAAAATTATTTCAGTTACAGATCTCGTGCAAATATGGTGGAAGTGACTGACGCAGAGCAGAAGGAGGCCAAGCTAAACAGGAGTCGGGAGGCAAACTGGCCAGCGGTTCTGGTTTTAATACATGTGCACCTCCTCTCCTTGTACGGGATATGGCTCCTGATCTACGAAGCCAAACTGATGACCGTGATTTTCTGTAAGTCTTATAAAATCTTAATCTGTAGGTACCAAAAATGCGAAAACGTTTCAGCTAACAAGCGAACGCCGGCGTTCGCCAGTATTTACAGCGGCTGCTCGCGTTCGGGGGTATTAAGAGAAAGTTCATTTGTCTATAAAAAAATTATTTACGTTCTTGGATAAATATCAAAATATAATAAATACCCTATAACAAAAAATGCTCAAATATGATGTATATTCTATTTTTGAAAATTTGACAACCGGATGGCGCGAAATCGTGCGCGAGCGCCGGCGCTCGCTTGGGTGTCGACGTATATGTTGTGTGTTTGTCTGTATGGTGTGTGATTGCTACTGTTAATAATAACTTTTGCACGCGTGTTCGCTTGCATATAAAGATTTGATTTCTTTTTCATCTCATAAAAAAAATCTACCCAATTTCAAACAATCCGCTGTTGTTCATCTAGATCTTATTAATAACACTATTTTAATTATTTAGCTGTAGCGTCGATGAGTTAATGAGGCTTCTATTTATAAAATTATAGTTTTAATTAATTTCTTAGTCCATATTTAAGTTAGTATTATTAAATTTCTGAACTGACTGATATAAGTTCAGAAAATTATAATATAGGTATCCTACCCCTTTGCCAGCAATTTCGTTCGCGAAAATGTTTGACAACCTTCTTTCCCATTTTTGATGGAGATTTGAAAAACTAGTAATGACAATTTTTATGATTATAATTAGTGCCAAGTTGTAAGGGTTTTCCCTTGAAACAATCTTTAAAACCCGCACCCGCGACCCTCAGTGCAGCAGTCAATCGCTAAACCATTGCGCCAGCGGCCAGCCGAGCCGTCGAAAATGATTAGATAAGACTAAGAACTGCCAAAACGGGTGTATACATCCTTTATACTTTTGCTTTGTTAGCACACAATATTATTACAAATATCGTCAATCAAATTGAAATTAATACACTTAGCAGAACTTCTTGAGATGTTGCTTCCTTCGCTAACAAAAATGGAATGGGGAGAACAGTGTGGCGAGTTATTTTGTCATTAAAATAACTCGCCACACTGTTCTGTCAATGTCAGTGTTCCCACACTTTTATCTGTTTTATTCCATTTTAATTAATACAATGTAACAAATGCGTTTCCAAAACACTTACTCGAAAACTGCCTTTTATCGCACTATGATTAGGTCCAACATATCACCCGCGTGCTTTTTTTTCACAAGGGCTTTTTCCATTCTAATTTCGTCACTATCAAAGGTGAAGTTTTTTAAAGAAAATTGAGGATATTATTAGTTTTAATATCTAATGAAAATTTAAATTGAGTTTTTGAGCAGAATATAATAAACTAGCTTTTGCCCGCAGCTTCGCCCGCGGACATTAAATATAGCCTATGTCACTCAGGAGTAAAGCAGCTTTCTATTGTTGCTAAAATTTTTCCAATCGGTCCAGTAGTTCCAGAGATTACCCCCTACAAACAAAAAAACAAAAAAACAAACTTTACCTCTTTATTATATTAGTATAGATAACCATGATTACTTACGCAACAATTTTTTATTACCAACTAATTCACATTTAGCTTTGTTCTAAATGCAAAAATATTTGAATTTATATTTTAAATATAATTTATATTTATATTATGTATAACTGTTTGATATCTTGGCTTCTCCTTCATCCTGCGAAGGTTAAGCACAGTATAAAAGTATATTAAATAATAGCATTAATATCGTTACAATTACAACTAACTTATTTATTTGTGTTATTTGCGAAACAAAATGTTGAATTTAAGATTTGTGGAGAACTGTTTAGACAAACACCGCCGCTGCCAGATATTCTGATTAAGGCGCTGTGAGCAGTAAATCTTTAGGTATTTCCGGGCGGTGCATCGCTGCGAACAAATAAAGTTGAAAATGGCTTAGCGTTTGATTTTAGTTGAATCTCGTGTCCGCTAATATGAAGGATATTTCGCAGTTTTTTATTATTAAAAAAAAAAGAACAACGGTTTGTTAAAATATTTTTACATACCTATCTCTTTAGTTGGTTAAATTTTAATTTTGATAGTTACAAATAAAATAATAGTTATCGCTCAAAAGACTGAGTATTTCGAGACGAAAAATTTTTATCGTATATTTTCTTGCGACTTTTATATATATATATATATATATATATATCATAAGACCCCAACCAGCAAAAACTATGCTTAAAACAATCTCAAGACTACTTTTTTTTGCTCTTACATCACTCCTATATAATTATATAAGCCTGGGTTTGGGCACCAATTATAAGCATATTTAGTTTAATATCGTTCTAATATCCATCTAATTGAATGCTGTTTGCACTTACTAAAATCTAGCCAAAATTAATTTAAGCCGACTTAGGCTAATATTGCTTTAACGTCAGTATCTTGTAAGCCTGCTTAGGCGTATAATAGTCTAAGGTTAGAATATTTTGAGATTTTTGCGTCAGATCCAACTTAAAAGTTCATGTGAGTTTTGGTTTGAAATTAAATAATAACAAAATAAATTTACGTGAAGTTAATGTTGTATGAGTAGTTATATAATATAGAAATATGTGTAAAAGTAGTTTTACGGTAAGTAATCGTATTGGGATTTATTATTTACTGTTAATTATACCTCGTTTTACACTTCAAAATTCATGCGCCTTGTTAAATAAGGTATTTTCTGATCTCGTTTAATTATTTTATTTGTTAACTTTTATTGATAGTGTCGCCATTAGTATAGCTGCATTTTACAAGCCCATTATTAGACTGATTTAAGATTTTTTACTCTAATTTTAGCATTCTCGGTATACTAAAGATTACTCCATATTGGAATAAATTAGGGTTTCTCGCAATTTTACATAAAACCTTAAATCGATAGGGACAAAAAAAATCACGAAGTCGGCGCGCGCGGCGTGGATGGCTCTAGTTCTTAACAATTTTCTTCCTGATGTCACCAGTTTTCTAATTTTTTTCTAGTTTTTGTAATCTATTATTATTATTAAATCTATACTAATATTATAAAGCTGAAGAGTTTGTTTGTTTGTTTGTTTGTTTGTTTGAACGCGCTAATCTCAGGAACTACTGGTTCGAATTGAAAAATTCTTTTTGTGTTGAATAGACCATTTATCGAGGAAGGCTTTAGGCTATATAACATCACGCTGCAACTTATAGGAGCGGAGAAATAATGGAAAATGTGGGAAAAACGGGGAATAATATTCATATTTGAGGGCTTTCGTTGCGTGCGCTGCGAAAACGGTTCAAGATAACAAAAAAATGTGTATGACGAAATTATTCCTCTTAAAATGATCTAAAAAAATGTCCGCGACAGTATATGTCTATCTTTTAAGATTAACTCACTAGAGCCGTTTTTATGGGAATCAAATTTGGCCGAAATTAATGCATTATTACCGATTATTTGGTAGAGTTGTATCAACATAGTAATATTAAACTTTATCCAAATAAATGTGTTGTTGATTCAGAGTATGTAATTGTGAACAAAATTGTCTTTGACATCACTTATTTTCAATGAATATCTTAGAAGTTATTACAATTTTAAAATAACTCCGATATAAAATTCACACGCGCCGCATGATGTGCAAAATATGACGCTTCGCCTGGCCGGCGGGCGAGGAGAGGGGTTGCTTGCGGCGGTGCGGAGGGTTTTTTTTTATGGTAGATAAAAATCATCCAATGACGAATCCCGCTCTTGGGCGGAGCGGGAAACAGTGTCTACGGTCTTACTGACTAAACAACCTGCCCCGTTCCTCCCTTGCCTTATTCCCAGAGTCCCGGTATAACGCTTTCGCACCAACCCTCGGCTGCAGGAGGTTTCGACCCTGAAGGGCCCCATAGTTTGCTGACAACACCTTGAGGCGCGCGGGAGCAGTGCGCGCCGTCGACGACTTCGTCTCGGTCTGGACTGTTACCAGACAACCGGACGGCGAGCTACCCATTGCTCACCGTCCGCAAGCCAGCGTCTACGGTGGCCGGATATCGGCGAGATCGCGGCGGTGACGGCTACGGCGAGGACAAAGTTGCCCTTGCCTTATGCGGTCGGCCTTCTCCTTTACAAGCATTACTGCTTCGCAGAAGGAGGCGACCGCTTGCCATTCTTCTTTGCTGCGGACCATGGCCTGAACCAAGGCCCGGCGCGAGAAGTCGCCGCCGCCGATCACCCCCACGAGAACACGGCGATGCTCTTCTCAAGCGGGGCACATCTCCACCGTGTCCCCGGGCGTCTCTTCCGCATGAATCCGGCGCAGGAATCTCTTGAACTTCCCATGTCCGGTGAGAACCTGCGTCATGCGGAAGGTGAGGACGCCGTAATCTCTATCCAACTACGCCTCAAAGAGGGGACTTACCGCCGAGATTATGGCGTGCCCAAGGGGGTGTGTAGCTCTATGAAGTACTTTTAGATAATTATGTTCTTTTAAAAACCAAATTGTCTAAAATAATAACAGACATTGACACAGGCAAAGTCGTCGGTAACAGCTATAATTTATAAAGCTGAGGTTGTTTGCAAAAATAAATATGATGCCCAAAATAACTATTCCACGCGGACGAAGTCGCGGGCACAGCTAGTTTAAAATAAAATATGGTTAGCAAAATTACTTTTAAAACTATTAAAATTAGTTATTCCCAAAACCGATTTAAGATCAAACGCTTTTATATGGGTCTTATTTTTTGTATTTTAAATATGATCCACAATCACTCTCATATCATACTTATCCAGTGCTATTGATCTTATATTAGTTTCAAATAAGATAAAAAGTGCACGTACTCACAGTACTCTTATGCAACGCTGATATTAGTCTGACATCTTACAATAGCATTTAGCAAGTCTAATATAAAATCAAACGAGCTTAGAAAATACCCATATAGGAGCAAGTTTTTTTCAAGTGCAACTAGTCTTAATACATGCTCTTATATACATATGTGAGATTTGGTTATGAGATTGAGTGATCTTGAGGCCATACCGGCTTGTCTAAATGTAATATAGGATCGATGTATGTTCTAAAACAAATATAAGAGCGCTTTAAGCCTATCACTCTTGAAAAGTGCGAGTTCTGAGACTGTTTTGCTGGTTGGGACTTACATATTAGACATTGCACTGTATTTTTTGGCGTTTGTACTGTGTAGCAATACGGCTAACTTTGCAACGAAAAAGAGGACGTTTTTACGGTGTCCCGTGTGGGTAGCACCTTAAGTAAAAAATACTTGCCATAGTCTGCTGCAATCTAAATCAAAACTAAAATGTATGGCAACTTTTCTTTCTAGTTTTCAAAGGGAGTATCTCTTCATGTGTATTGAAAAACACCAATAGATACACGTATAAATTTGTCACTGCAGCCCTTGGGTCCTTAACATAACATATAATTAAGCCTTGGTCACAATGCCAAACTTGAGACTAGACTGCGTTGTGTGATGGTCGTCGAATATTATATTATATTATAAACTTTCTGCACTTGTATCAAAATGTACTAAGTATTTAGTGTTTCTAACACAGAAAATAACGAACGTGTTTATAATCATTTATAACGATTGCTAATGCATATTTGTTGAGATAATAAATAATAAGTCATCATCCATTTTCCGTTGTAATAATAACATGTTAATTTTCTTTCCTCAACGTATTTTTACACTTAATGTCACTAACAATTAAATACTATTTTCCATTAAATGAGCATCAATCCGGTGGCCATTCAATGGAAGTCGCAAAAATACAAAGTAGGTACATTTCAACAGCAATATTAATTTCAAGAATATGCATATTTCATAAAGAATTCATTGTTTCTACGAACGAAAAACCCTCAAGTAGTTTTCAGCATATTATTGTATCTTCTATCGTAGTTACATTTAAGTTCTATTTTCTATTGTTATGCTAGACTGAGCATCATTATCATCAGCCTTTTTAATGTTCCCACTGCAGGGACACAGACCTCCTCTCTAAGAGAGGAGAATGGGCGGTAATCCACCACGCGGGCCCAGTGCGTGTTGATGGATGTCACATGTCTTCGAATTTTTGGTTCTAGGACATGCCGGTTTCCTCACGATGTTATCCTTCACCGTTTTGAGAGCAGTGGTGATGAAATAAATTACACAAAGTAATGCGCGAGGCTGGGTTTGAACCCGCGAACTACAACACGTAAGTCAGGGCCGTTACCACTCGGCCATCACTGCTCTGACTGAGCACTATGCTGGTTTCTGAACTGCTATCAAGAAAACTCCGATGGAAAAAACCAATGTTTATTTCATAAATATTATTATAATAGTTACAAAAGAAGCAAAAACTTTAGGTATTGTTTCCACAAACGGAAGCCCGCTATGCTGGCAACTACTTGGTACTACGTCGTTTCTAGCATAGCGACTTCTTGCTTTCAGACTCCGCTATAATATGTATAATAGTAGGTAGTTAAGAAGTTGGCAGAATCACCACAGCACTAATTTATTGGATTCGTATTTCTTTTTTCACGATAAAATTATTATTATTTTTATATAAGTCACTTTATTTATATTACAATCTATTTAAAATATCTGTTATCTATTTATTCTGCACACCTACCACAGTGTTATCTTTTTTAACCCAAAGGTTGACTGGTAGAAATTGCCTTGTAGCATTAAGTCCGCCTATGTACCACTACTGTACATGAAGTTTAAATAAATAAATAAAATATCTTATTTATATGTATGTATTTAAGTATGTATTTATTATTGTTTTTATTTATTATTTTTTTTGTCTGTTTTTCTTTGAGTTGCACCTACTGTGTTTTGTTTCTGCACCAACCCAAGGTCGACTGGTAGAAAAGGCCCATGGCATTAAGTCCGCTTTTGTACATATTATGTGCGTAAAGTTTTTATAATAAATATGTTGTATCCCCGCTAGTTTTCTTGCCCTTAAAAAAATATCCAATGCCTCACTCATATTTCAATTGATTGAGTGTTTTTTTTTTTTATGGTAGGTGAAAATCATCCAATGACGAAACCCGCTCTTGGGCGGAGCGGGAGACCAGTGTCAGACTCTTACTGACTAAAAAACCTACCCCGTACCTTCCTTGCCTTATTCCTGGAGTCGAGGTAACAGTTTTCCATCACCCTCTAGGCTCCAGGAGGCTTCGACCCTGAAGGGCCCCTGCAGTTTGCTGACAACTCCTTGAGGCGCGCGGGAACGGTGCGCGCCGTTGACGACTTGGGCTCGGTCTTACCAGACGACCGGACGGCGAGCTACCCATTGCTCACCGTCCGCGAGCCAGTATTGATTGAGTGTAATTTGTGCTCTTCGCTCTGTATTGTTCTATTCATTTCTCTGTGTTTTTGTGTACATAAGTGATAACGGTAACCAAGCCAGTGTTGGTGACTTCTTACACCCAGTTGCTAAAGGGAAATTATTGACACAAAAAAAAAGAAAATGCAAGTCGACGAACGCAATTGTGTAAAAAAACCATCCAACCAATCATTTAAACAGAGTGACTAAAATAACTAGAAAATTTATTTATTTTCCGATTACTTTACTAATTAGAAAATTCTTTAATTTTCTTTATACCATATTCGTTAATTTTCTAATTATTTTACATTTACCAAGTTATATATGTGTGACAGGGGTAATACTTTTATCTTAAGATAGTCTAAACTCAAGATCTTAAGTTTAGTCTAAACTCGAGTCTAACCTAAGAGGCGTTGGATCGACGTCGTAAGGGACGATATGCGTGCCAATGGGCTTACGGCAAAGGACGCGAAAGACCGAGCGAAGTGGAGGCGTTTAAGCTGGAAAGCGGACCCCGGGCACCGAGGTGAAAGCCAAGGAAGCAACCGGGACTAACGCTGAGATGATGATGATGATGATGATGAGTCTAAACTCAAGATAAAAGTGTTACCCCGGTCTTGCTTCATTTATGTGGCAAAGTTGCGAATCTGCAACTTACTTTGCGGCAGATTCGAGAAATTAGACTTTAGAAAACGACATAAGGCACTATTTATCAAGGTTTAGGAATTTTATGCGGGTGAAACCGCTGGTAAAAGTAAGTCTATGTGCCAAATAAAGATGTATCTTTCTTTCTTCGGACCCTTAATTAACTACATAATAAATATACAGAACCCACTAGTCGTCAACACCAAGCCGCAAATTGAGTTTACCGTTTCTTCTGTGTCGTGTCTCTTACGTCATTAGGTCACTTTGCGCACGCATGTTTTTACATCATTACGATAAATGTATTTCTCGATAAATTATTCCATACATGACTAATGATTTATTTTTTACCCGACTATGGCAAAACCAAAGGAAGGTTATAATTTTGACAGGCTATGTATGCATGTGAGTATGTTCATCTGTTCCCTCATAGCTCCTAATCTACATATCAGAACTCGACAAATGACATATCGTTATATCGTCCCCCGAACATAGGCTATATGATGTGTCACATAAATCGATGTAGCGCCCTCTAGAGGACAAAAAGTAATGTCGTAAAAAATAAAGATGAGCCGTGCAGCGCCTTGTTTTGTAATACGCGCTTCCTACTTCTTAAAATCTTTAACAAACTATAAATCCGATTTTAGGAGGCAATGCGAAAATTCTTACAATTGAGAATCTTGAATAAATGCGCAAGCCTTCTTTAGTAGGTACTTATTTATATTTTTAATACATTATGAAGGGCCAAAGTTCACGTAAAATAGCAGATTTTCAAAAACCTTTAATGGATTAGTTTTACACAAATTTATGTTTTGATTTCTATAGAAACCTAGATAATATCCACAAGAAATCTGTTTCACCAAAATATCTGGAAAAAGATGTGTAATAAAATCATAATCACTTAAATAGAGTTTTATATGAAAATGTGTTGGCCGGCTTTATATTATTATGTTCACACTATTCCTCGAAACATGCGTAAGGTCAATAATTTGGCGCTCACGCCCGAGACGCCGCCGAGATTCCGATCCCGATTTCCGGCCACCGTAGGCGCGGGCTTGTGGATGGCGAGCAATGGGTAGCTCGCCATCCAATCGTCTGGTAACCGTCCGGACCAAGCCCAGTCGTCAACGGCGCGCACTGTTCCCGCGCGCCTCAAGGAGTTGTCAGCAAACCGTAGGGACCCTGCAGAAGGGTCGAAGCCAACTGGGGCCATGGGTTCGCGTCTGAAAGGAAGGCTCTGGCCCTGGTGTATATGGCAACGTTGGAATGGGGTAGGTTGTTATTCAGTAAGAGTCTGACACTTGTTTCCCGCTCCGCCCAAGGGCGGGACTCGTCATTGGATGATTTTTACCTACCTAAAAAAAAAAAAAGGTCAATATTTTTTTTTTGTTTTTTTATTAAAAATGACCTTTGGATATTTCAGAATGCTGCTCTAGCTACCAAAGATCCGCCGAATGATCGCATGAAATGTTCGATTTTGTGTAAACCATAATCATAGTCATTTATTTACTTACAAAATAGGTAAATAAAATAAGGTAATTACAAAAAAGTTTGAAAAAAAATGTAAACATCTCCGACACACCACAGAACCGTAAAATTCTTCCGCATTGTACTCGACTGGAAGTGTGTCTAAGATGTCAATCGTTCAAGCGTCACTGTGAATTGCCAACTAAAAACTAGTGCTGGGTGTCCGACTTCCAGAAAATATTTTGCTGGTCACCCTTAAATCCTATCCGGACACAAGGGCCGACATGTGACCGACGGTACCGCACCGTACCAAACTGTTCCGTGACGTGCTATTCATAAAAGTCAGTACCTACCCACGCGACACGTGCAGATTTTTAGTACCTTGCAGCAGTTTGACGTGCTTGAAAATGCCTCGATATTCAAGATCACTACAGCAATTGCTTTAAATATTAGATGGAGATGAATAATTTCATGTGAGAAGTAGGAAACTGGTTCATAACGCGTGGGGGAAAAGAGTTCGCAACCCTATGTAAACGTCTGATAGATGAATTTGATTCATTATCTAACAAATGTTTATAAAGGTTTGTATAATTTATCAAGTTTTTTGAGTATTTTGGGATGTCAAAACATAGTTTCGACATACTTTTATCTAATATTACTAAAAAGTTAAGAAAACACAGCGAAAGTCTCAGGCAAAATACCTAGGTATAGTCCGCTACAAATTCACGCATTCACGGTAAATGTCGGCGCAGCACTTTTTTTTTCTTCGTTCCGTTTACGGAACCGGCTAAGGTCTAAGAACATGCTACCAAGTCATTAGTTATTTTAATTTATTTATACGATGCACATTACTATTCATTTCAAGTCAAAGTGTAAAATTATCTATGTATGTCCAATTCTAAAAGAATATAAAGTTATCAAATTGACTGTCACATCAAAGAATACAATATTGTCATATCCAGTGTACAAAATCAAAATTAGAATTCAGTTTTCAAAGCAAAAAGTGCATGAAACTATGCGTTCCAAATGAGAATAGAAAAGTCAATAATCTCAATCTGTAAAACTTTGAGTGAAAAGTACGGTTTCCAAAAAAAAAACTTGTTGGCTTATGAATAAAGATTTTTTGCGTTTTATTACTAAGACTTAGTAAATTTCAGGTTAAGTAAAAATATAATTCTTTAATATAAATTTGCTAAATATATTGTTTTAAGTCAAAAATCATCATCATTATCATTACATAGTATAAAACAAAGTCACTCTGTAGGGACAGAGTGACTTAAAGATCTAAGCATACATAGGGATGTATGCTTAGATCTTTAAAACTACGCAACGGATTTTGATGCGGTTTTTTTAATAGATAGAGTGTTACAAGAGGAAGGTTTATGTATGCATGCATAATATATTCAATATCAGTACCCGTGTGAAGCTGGGACGGGTCGCTAGTATTTTATAAAAGAAAAACTATTTGCTTCCTTATTTTCATTATTAGGAACAATGACATCACTGGACGTCACTGTCAGTGACAAATACGGATAACGTCATACGAAATGTATGGTACAATATCATATTTCACTGACATCATCATCATTCTGTCATCTGTCATGTATCGGCATTGAGCCAGCACTGTAATGTGCGGAAAGGCCTTTAGGCTCCGTGTTCACCAAAGAGGTGCGAGGGTGCGTTTATAAAAAACCATACTGCTGACCGGAAAATGCAACGTTGGAATGCCTGCCACAAGGTGGACCGATGACCTGGTCAGAGTTCCTGGAATCCGATGGATGGGAGGCCCATGTCCAGCAATGGGCGTCTTTCGGCTGAAATGATGATGATGATGATGAACTGCTGACCGAGGCGAGACAAACGAAGCAGTTCTATTGGTTCTTTACAAACACATCCCTCGCTACGCACCCTCGCACATCTCTAATGGAAACGCAGCCTTAACCTTTTGAATATCGTAACTAGGTGTGCAAATGCCGCCGTTCGCGTTATTGTTATAACCGTTTGTGTTGTCCGAAATATTTTTTCCGTTTAAAAAAATAATTGTTAATTATCATTTTCAGTTTTCACCCTGACATCAGTGGCAATCTTGGGTATGACCACAGGAGCCCACCGGCTATGGGCACACAGGGCGTACAAAGCTAGCACAGGACTGCGGATCACGCTAATGCTGTTCCAAACTTTAGCTGGAGTCGTAAGTATTATGTTACTAATTTTAAATGCGAAAGTTACGATGTTTGGATGTTTGTTACTCAATCACGCCAAAACGGCTGGACAGATCTGGATGAAATTTGGCACAGGCATAGGATACACTCCGGAATAGGACATAGGCTCCTTTTTATACCGGAAACCCTAACCCCAACACCAATACACGCGGGCGAAGCCGCAGGCAAAAGCTACTGCTATAATATTTTATTTTTTTTATAGTGGGCAAAAATCATCCAATGACGAATCCCGCTCTTGGGCGGAGCGGGAAACAGTGTCAGACTCTTACAGACTAAACACCCCACCCTGTTCCTTCTCTGCCCTTCGCACTTGGGCCAAGCCTTCCTTTCAGAAAGAGACCCTGGGCCCCAGTAGGTTTCGACCCTTTTGCAGAGTCCCTACGATTATGCTGATATTACTTCTTCATCATCAGCCTTTTTAATGTTCCCACTGCTGGGACACAGGCATCCTCTCTAGGAGAGGGAATGGGCTAAAGGAAGAGGAAGAGGGAATGGCTGATATTACTTATCGGTCGTGATCTTTGTATCATGTTTTTATTTTTTTTAAGATTTGCCTTTCTAGTGCACTACACCACAGACTAAACCCTTCTTTTTTAATTTAAGCTCTTATATTCCATCCTAAGGTTGCCTGTTAGTATGGCCGTCCGCGTCGGATCTTGGCGAGTTGATGTTAAGCGCTGCGAATTTTAGCGCTTGTAAAACTCGTACGAAAAAAAAGGTTTAAAAAAATTAACCGCCAATAACAGTCTTTGACAAGAATAACAACTGCAAATTAAATTTATTTGTTTAAAGCTTTTTTTTTCGAGTTTTCTAGCGGTAAAATTCGCAGCGCCTAACTTCACTCACCAAGATCCGACAGACAACTGTACCTACTCGTAGATAACGTTCTCAGCGATAAGACCAACATTGTGCCCCTAGATATAAGTTTCTGTGAAATTGTTACTATTTCGGTCTACAATAAAGTTTTATTCTATTGTATACCATTCTATTTTGAGCCCCGATGTAGATTCCCGACTACCGTAGGCGTAGGCTTACCGACGGCAAACAATAGCTCGGTCGCAGTCTAGACGAATCGGTATGGACAAACGAAATATGTCAACCATATTGACGGGGACATTTAGAGCCGACGCTTGCCTCGCATTCTTCAAAATATCATTGTCTTCTCAAAGGACAACGGAAGGAACACTGGTGGTGGGTTTTAGTCAGTTAAAGTCTGACACTTCCTCTTGTATCTCAGAGCAGAAGAAGTCACTTTATTAATTCTAACGTAAAAGAGAAAAACAGCCCTAATGGGGCTGTTTTGCCAAGTTACTCGTTTCGCTAACGTCGAACGCTTGGAATTGGCCACGCTTTCAATTCCTTTGTTGGAACTACGTGACTAATCGTTGAGATGACGCCAGCAGTAACAAGAGCCTGGTAGTCAAAAGACTTTCTATCGGCAATACACATTGAGAAATAACCTATTATTAGCTGGAAGTAGTTTTGATGACTTTATAATGAAAACAATTATTTTGAGATACCTACATTATCACATGAATATAATTAATGTTTGAGTGAGATTTGCCAATAAAAAGAGATTCTTACTAGACACTACGTGCCCAATTACTTTTATATCAAGTAGATAAGTAATATCAATGCAGATGTAAATGTCAAATTTAAACTCAATTGCAGTGTCAATTGTCAGTGAATGCTCAACGGGATGAATCTAAACGTAAAAGCAAGTTATCCGACTTAAACCACGTTGTTTCGATTTCAGCTCAGCTGCGTGTTAGGAGACTTTTCAAATGATAGGCGACACCAGAAATAGCTTCAACTTCATGTATTTGCGAAATTACATTAATTAAAAATTATTATATATAGTGGAGTGCGTGCGATGCAATAGCAGAATGAATCGAACGAACGTTAAGTTTTGAAGATGACGTAGGTGCGTGTCTAATTGGTGATTGGTTGATGGCGGCGTGGACGATCAAGCGTTGTGAGGTAGATGTAAGCTCCTAAGGTGATGTCTGAACACACGTCTAATTGAACACTAAGATGTAATGAACATGACACAACAACACACATGAAGATGGAACAATGCAATATGTCAGTGTCAATCTTGTGTCAATACACTTCAGTTGGTTGCGTCCGAAGTGTAAATACGCGAGCCTACTGCAATAAATAACTATATTTTAAAATCCATATACGTGCACCGTACTTATATTTATGGGGTTTGAGAGTTGCCTTAAATGGTTTGCCTTAAAAGGCATTTTTAATTAACAATGCCTTTTAACATGGCAATGCTGCCAACATATACGATCAAATAGGATACGAAAGTCAAATTTATCATGGGATTAAACTGTTCTTTGGGCTGAAACACATAACCACATTGCGAAGCCGCAACGCTGTTATGTGCGGCCCTTTCTCTGGGTATAATGTTCAATAATATTGCTATATATGCAGGATAGGTATGCAAAAGAGAAATAATTTGAATATCTTACTAATATTATAAATGCGAAAGTTACGATGTTTGTTACTCAATCACGCCAAAACGGCTGGACGGATCTGGATGAAATTTGGCACAGGCATAGAATATGGAGTATATTGTAGAACATAGGCTACTTTTTATCCCGGAAAAACATAAGGTTCCTGTGGGATATACAACTCCTTATTAGGCAACCCCAATACCACGCGGGCGAAGCCGCGGGCAAAAGCTAGTATGTTAATAAATTCACTTTGGGTCAAAAAGTCAAAAGAAGAAGATACAAAATGTGCACGTGAAGGTTTCCAAACTGAAATTGAGAGATCAAAACAACCGAAGATAGGTGACTCTCCTCTAAAGGTTGGGCCGCTGAAATCAGGTCCGTCGACAGCGCCTGCTCTTATCTCTGTCCTTGCCTATCATTGACTGTAGGTTTTGGACTGGATAACACTGATCAAAGATGTGAGAGTTTCAAGTCCAGGTTTTCTAGTTGCGATATTACCTCATTGTTCATTGTAGGGATTGTTCGAAAGTGTTGCCGAACACAAAAGAACACTAACTCAAACTATAACAAAGTCTCACTTTTTCTTGGCATTCATTTGATTATTTCACTCGTAAAATAATATTCCGTCGGCATCGCTATCAAATCAATTTCATATAGATATTCCCAGATCAAGCCCGTCAAAAATCAGAATGGCCCGCCCGATGCAATAAAAATGTTTTATACAGAAAATCTCGTAAAAGGAGACTCAAAAGGCTTATCTATATCTATTGTTTCATTCCACAGGGCTCCATTTACGACTGGGTGCAGTACCATAGACTACACCACGCTCACTTCGCCACCGAAGATGATCCTTATGACTACAACAAAGGTTTCACGTTCTCACATTTACTGACTCGTCTATGGAAACTCAGCCCACGCCAGGAAAAACTAAAGGACGCTATAGATATGTCGGACCTTAAAAAAGATTCGGTTGTTATGTTCCAAAAAAGGTGAGAATGAATTTGGATAATCTTATATATAAAAATGAATCGCAAAATGTGTTGGTAAGCGCAAAACTCGAGAATGGCTGAAGCGATTTCGCTAATTCTTTTTCAATACACTTACTCGAAAACTGCCTCTTATCGCACTCCTATTAGGTTCAATATAGCATGTATATCACCCAAGTGCTTTTTTGAGTTTATCACAACAAGGGCTTTTTTATTCCTTCCTTATCGTCACGCTATTTTGTTTTACTTCGTTTATCGAGTCAGGCGCGAGGCGTCCCCCAGAGTCGCTGGACGACCCCCACGAAATTAGAAACTGACCAGAGCAGATTTGAATGCTATACTTATATATTTCTTATATTTCTACTGTATGTTTGAGATACGATTATTTTTTTTTCTTTTATTCTTTATTTCACAAGTCGTAAGTGTATTGAAAAACGTCGTTTGACACACGTGCAGATTTGTCATTGCAGCCCTCGGCTCCATAACACACTCGCCTACGGCTCGTGCGAATTTCGCCTCGGTCGCAATGACAAACTTCCTGCACTTGTATCAAAATGTACTATTTTTGTTGTGTTTGTTACTGTCAGGAGAAGGTTCTTATGAAAAAAAAATAGGTTACAGTTGGGTAGAGTTGGGTAGAGTAGGGTAGAGTTGGTAGAGTAGGGTAGAGTAGGGTAGAGTAGGGTAGAGTGGGGTAGAGTGGGGTAGAGTGGGGTAGAGTGGGGTAGAGTGGGGTAGAGTGGGGTAGAGTGAGGTAGAGTGGGGTAGAGTGGGGTAGAGTGGGGTAGAGTGGGGTAGAGTGGGGTAGAGTGGGGTAGAGTGGGGTAGAGTGGGGTAGAGTGGGGTAGAGTGGGGTAGAGTGGGGTAGAGTGGGGTAGAGTAGGGTAGAGTAGAGTAGAATAATCTGTTGCCGGGAGCAAATATTATAAAGAGGATTTTTTTTTTGCTTGTTTTTTTAATCTTTTCATCTCCCATCTCAGAAAGAGTATATTTGCTCCTCGATAATATGTGAGTGCAAAAGCCATTTTTATCCGCTAGAGGATAAAATAAATTGAATCTAGAACTCGCACACACCACATCGTGTGCACTAAGTTTATAAAATCTAAACATCACTAGGTAAACATCACTATTTACATCAAATCCACATTTATTTATTTATGGACTCGCTCAAGTATAGTTTAAAAAAAAACGTAAGCCTCGTGTTCATGGTAAACATTTGTTCAGCAACATGATTATATAAACATGTTTGCAACTGTTTATAAATATGGCGGTGATACCTACACAACAACACTTCTTCCTCGGGCAACATTTAACGCGGACTGACACGCCGGTCCAGGCGAACAACCGATATTGATTATAAAAAAGTTCAAACCAGCATTCTCCTCTCATCAACAACGTTGATCAACTGTGGCTAAACAAATGTTTACCATAAAGGTTTTATTCTTAAGTTTGTTACGTTTTTTTTTTCTCAGTAGTTGCCACATTGGTAATAACTAAAGTTTGAGTCATAAATATTTCAAACATATTAGAACCTTAATAATTTAATGTACTGAATTAATAATGACACGTCAGTTTATTTAATTTATACCGTTATAATCGAGTTTTGATTTTAATATTTTGTGTTTATTATATATTAAATTGCTTTCACGGTTAGTAAGTTAGGGTAAAATTTTAAAACTTTTTTTCCTAACCGGTTGAACTGAAATTTTACGTGCATGTCAATCAGATGCGTGCATTATAGCTTACCATCAGGAGTGTGTGTGGTCAAACGCGAGCCTATGTATAATAAAAAAGGATGACAATGCAAAATTATTATGTCGTTGAGTTGATTTAATAATGGAACAACCTTGATCGAGTTCGGGCTCGTATGATTCATCTTAACAAATTTTTGATATACGTACCGCGCTATAAAAGCTTGCAACGAAAAAAAATATTTTCATCGAAAACTTGTTATTTGATACACCCAGTGATACCTATGTATATTAAATAAAAAGGGTTGTTGAGTAAAATACGAATAAAGTTTATTTTTATCAATAATTTCAGATTGTACTGGGGTCTATATGCCGTGTTGTTCCTGCTGCTTCCTCTGAACGCGCCTCTAGAGTACTGGGACGATTCAGTTCTCAGTTCGGTGTTCGTCATCGGCTTCCTTCGATATCTGGTCGTGCTCCATGCTTCGTGGTTGATCGAAAGCGCTATTTGTGTGTGGGGACTGAGACCCGGCGAGAAGTAAGTACCCTTAGGAATATGAAAACCATTAAACTTTATAAATAGCTTTTATTGCAAGGCGTCGACCGCATCGTCGCTTTCCATCAGGTGAGATAGCGATCAAGCGCAAACCTATAACCAATAAAAAATTAAAATATTGAATCACATTGTTATTTGCGACGAAAAATAGATCCTATGCGACAATCGCTAGCGCTCAGCACGTGTTGATTAGATCCTAGATTAGATACTCTAATCATCGCTAACTTGGAAAATTTCTAATGAAATTGTAAGCAATTCTGAAATAGGTATTACCGTTAACATATCGAGTTACAGAGATATTTCTAATTAGGTTACATACATGTCGTCCTCGTAATCAATTAGCTAAAGAAATGCGTGGGTTGAGTCTTTTACACTCGCAAAATGGAAAGATTTCTGTGGCATATTTTATCGTGAATTCTTTGGTGCTTTGATTACTGAAAAGTCATTGATACGCAGTCATTACTAAAAGCATTGAAAGGTAATTTTCAAATATTCCTCCTTTCACGACCCTTTTATATTTAAATTCTTCGAAAGAATAATTATTTGATTCAGAAACCTTATCATAAGAGTCAATGACTGATTGTCGATAGACACTTAAATGACATCAGCAAAAATGCCCTTGTCAGAGTAATCCCTTGACTAATTAATTAAATAAAACTCCAGCCAAGTTCGTGTCGAGCCACGCACAGTTTAGGGTTCCATTATAGTAACCCGTTTCAATAAGTATACATAGATGTGTTTTATGTTAATTACCATTACTGCATTAATCGTGGGGCCCATTACAATTGCTCTTAGGCTTTTAATCCTCTGATCTTAAAAACCAAAATTCACACTAGCACTGTATTCATATTTTTTAGGGTTACGTAGTCAACTAGGAACCCTTATTGTTTCGCCATCTCTTTCTGTCTACAACTGACACGCCTCAAAGAGGGGATTTACCGCCAAGATTATGGCGTGCCCAATTTTCCTTAAGATGGAAACAGTTGGCAAAATTAAAAATAATAATTGAAGAAAACAAAAGTCATAAACTAAGAAATAACGAAAACAATTTCCTTCCGCAAAGATTGAAAAGCTCTGTAGATAAACACTTAAGTAGATAAACGGAACAGAGGCAAAGTTTCCAAGAATGTGCAATTGGTAGGGTTGTCATTGTCATAATGGGTGAAAATAAATGAAATAAAACATATTTTGTTAAATAGTTTTAGTTTTCCTGCCGCAAAGACTGAAAAGCTCTGTAGATAAACACTTAAGTAGATAAACGGAACAGAGGCAAAGTTTCCCAGAATGTGCAATTGGTAGGGTTGTCATTGTCACAATGGGTGAAAATAAATGAAATAAAACATATTTTGTTAAATAGTTTTAGTTTTCCTGCCGCAAAGACTGAAAAGCTCTGTAGATAAACACTTAAGTAGATAAACGGAACAGAGGCAAAGTTTCCAAGAATGTGCAATTGGTAGGGTTGTCATTGTCATAATGGGTGAAAATAAATGAAATAAAATATTTGTTAAATAGTTTTAGTTTTCCTGCCGCAAAGACTGAAAAGCTCTGTAGATAAGCACTTAAGTAGATAAAAGGAACAGAGGCAAAGTTTCCAAGAATGTGCACTTGGTAGGGTTGTTATTGTCACAATGGGTGAAAATAAATGGAATAAAACTGTTAAATAGTTTAAGTATTCAGCATAAAACACAAATATTGTATCTATAATTATTTTATATTCAACATTTTATTCAAAAAACTCTTCCGCATCGCTGTCGACCGGTAAAGTGCCCAAAAGGCTGGCCGCATTGCCACGCTGTATGGCAATGCTTATTCTTTGCCCAAGGTAAAAGCCAGCCCTTGGGTCACGCGAAGTGTCAACAAGTCGTTTAGAAAGTTCATTAAACAACTTGTGGGCACTCGGACCCCACGATCCGAGAGTTTCAACCCCAAACGGCTCGAAAATATAACTACCAACAAGATTAGTATATTTCCGCCGCTTGAGGTTCTCCGCAGCCGCAGCGGCAGTACCGGCACAGCATGATGAGCTAGGAAGATGAGATGGCGCAAGAGTATCGACACAAGTTGCGTCCCACACTTTTACCTTGGGCAAAGAATAAGCATTGCCATACAGCGTGGCAATGCGGCCAGCCTTTTGGGCACTTTACCGGTCGACAGCGATGCGGAAGAGTTTTTTGACGCTTTATTAGATTAGGTATTTTTAGTTAAGTTAATTAGGGTTATGTAGTTTTAAGGTTAGATATCTAATTATTTGTACAGTTTACTAAATAAATTAATAAGTACATTATTTAGTTATAAAACTTAAATATAAAAATTTCACATACCATACATAATTTCAAAAACCTTTTCACATACCTACAAATGTTTATTACAGCTTGTAATAACAATAAAAAGGTAAAAACACACCGACTAGTAAGTACGCTTTCTTATTAAAAACTCATTGCTCATTGTTGAGGCGAGCTTAACTCATTGTTGAGTTAAGCTCGCCTTTGTGCATGAATTTACTAACTACTGTGTACTATTACATGTTTTTGTGTACAATAAAGAATAAATAAGGTACCTACTTACTAAAAAAAGTAATAGTAAAATTTTATTTATCTATTGAAAGTCCTCAGAATAATTAAAGTAAGATATATTTTTACTAGTATTATTTACACACTCTATATAATAAACTAGCATTATTAGTAATAAAATACTATGTTTTACATTCAAATATTTAAACTTCTAACTAATAAAACAAACAAATTAAATAGCAGAGTAACTGCTAAAAATAGGATTTCTCCTTAATTGGTAGTTACAATATTCTTATAAATTACGATAACCGAAAACGAAGTTATAAAATCCTATTTCCCAAAAAAAGTTACAAAAAATATTATTTATTAATTAGACTATCACTGCATATAGAGGAAGCTGTTGTAAAAAAATTATAACTACTGTCACATAATAATTACAATACTGTGGTATTGTTCTTACAGACGTAGTGAAAGACTAGAATGCGATAATTAGTTTATTTATTTATCAATTTACTAGCGACCCACTCCAGCTTCGCACGGGTACTGATATTGAATATATTATGTATTATGCACATAAACCTTCCTCTTCAACTTCCGTAGAGTATTTTTAAAGATACATACATAGGGACGGCAGCAAGCAACTTGGTTTTATAATATGTAATGATGTACACACATTACAAGAAAAGAAGAAGGAAATACGAAAAAAACTAGGCACAAAGGTGATGTTTATTTCTACAGAAATCTCTTCCAGCATACATACGAAAGGAAAGTTATAAGTTATTTAATTACCAACATACAAAACCTTATGCAACAAGGTTGGGGCAGTCTAGTAGTTAGTGACCCTGACTGCTATGCGGGAGGTCGTGGGTTCGATTCCCAGCCAGGACAAATGTTTGTGTGATGAGCACGATCATTTGTTCTGTGTCTGGGTGTAATTTATCTATAATATGTATGTATTTAGAATTATATAAGTATGTTTATCAGTTGTCTAGTACCCATAACACAAGCTCTGCTTAGCTTGGGACTAGATGGCGTTGTGTGATAGTTGTGGACATATATTATATTATATTTACGTGATCCATGAGTGATCATATGTTCACACATCATAAGATCGAGAGTTAAAATATTCAATATTCAGCAACATAAACCAAAACATTGAGAAAGTGTTTGTTTTCTCAATGTTTTGGTTTATGTGTTCCGTTTGGTTGTATAACGAGTTTCCCAGTTAGCCAGCGGCTATGACCGAGTTAAAATGGGTGAATTTAGGAAAATCTAAGCAGTTTCGGCTGTGCCTTAGTCAGTTTTCCTTTTATATATATAGATAATCTTATTTTCCCATAACTTAATACGTTTACTACAAGTTTTAATAAAAAAATGTCATTTAAGTAATTTGGAAGATATTTAGACGATTTTTTTTTTAATTTTATGATTTTTTACTGTTACTCTTATAAGGAAAGCTAGCTTATTTCATCTTCAAACCATTAATTTAACTTGTAGGCTTCACTTGCAGGAAGTGATCATTTGAGTTTACGAAAACCAATATACATGTTTATATTTGTCGGTCATTGCGTACTAACTACTCACAGGTTATTTGACTCGATCAGCTGACGTTTACTTAAAGAAATTAATTTCGTACATGCGTACACTAATTCGAAATTTAGAAAAATGTTCTTTATTTTTTAGTTTTATTTTTAAAAATCAATAGTGACAGTTGTTAGGTACATCCTAACAAATCGACTCTCCACGGCAAAATTTAGCGGTTCACATTTCACGCGTATGGTACCCTAAAAAAATATCAAGATTTTATTATAGGTACCACTTTGTCGACGTTACTAATATGTAGATATATATATATATATATATATATATATATATATATATATATATGCAATATTACAATATTCTAATACTAACATTGAATTATTCTCATAATCTCGTAGATAATGTTGACAGATTTTTACCTCACTAAAACCTCTATGGTTTTCACCAACAGGACAAAAAAGGAGCGTCGTTGCCTCTTAAAAGACCATTTCGGAACTGTTAGGGCACTGAGTTTAACACGTTCTCAACGAACTTTTCTAAAAAGATTAACCTAGACGCGTACCGAGAGGAATGGTCCGAGATGGCACAGGAAAAGAAGACTTGGAAGGACTTGGGGGAGGCCTTTGCCCAGCAGTGGGACAGTAAGGGCTATTAAAAAAAAAACATGGATTTTCTTGCCGGTTCTTCTCCACAGGAAACGACCTATATGGAAACGTGTAAAATAAAAATATTTTGAATTTAACTTTGAACTTTCACATGTGGTATGGTAATATCTTATCGTTACTACAATCTTCCTACTTCATTTGTTTCAGATCTCCACCCGACTCTAACGCAGTATTTATTTTGAACAAGACATTCTGGCCTCACTACCACTACCTCGTCCCTTATGACTACAAATCAGGAGAATACGGAACTTATGGTAAGTTCTCTACTAAACCAACTTCAAAAACTGTAATATGTAAGACTAATTAAATCAATGGCACAGTTGAGCGATTAGGTAGGGTTTGCTCGGACCAAATATTTGTTTAGGCCTCTAAGGGATGAATAAATCCAGGGTTGGTTGACTGGATTTATTCATCTCTTAGAAGCTCTGCGACCATGTTTAAATTTTAAAACGCCTGTCAAAAAGTAACCGCAATACCCTTATTAGTGAAACATCGTTAAAACAAGAAATAGTACATCGTACTGTAATAAATGTGCGAGACTACTGGCAATACATCCGTACATTTTTATAAACTTAATATCACACAGTATAGATTGTTTTTTGTTTTCATTCGAGATCAATGTTCGAGACATGGATGTTCGACATTACATCGTAAAACAATAAAATAACGGCTTTGTGATTCCATAGATAGATATAATAAAAATACGCACAGCCGCGGGTTTCGCGGCGGCAGCCCTAACGCTTTCACTGTTTTAATACTTTTTTTTAGCGACTCGTCAGTTACTACATTTTATTTTTGCCAGTGGCTAATTTGATTATTGAATAAAGTTGCATTCATGCATTGAAGATTTTTGTTGCACTCGAAAAAAAAACTTCAAAGGACAGCTTTGGCGCCACGCCGCAGATTGAAGCATTTTTTTTTTAAGTAATCTGGCAGAAATGTCCACGACGGTACGGTGGACGTTAGGTACATTAAATTTTTTTGTGTTCCAAATTCAAACCTCATTATTCCCTAGGGAACGCCCATACTACATTATCTCTCTAGAGCAGTAGTTCCTAAACTTATTTTTCTCGTGGACCACTTTCAAAATTTTTCTGGTTTCGGTGGACCCCCTGCTGCAGTGCTGCTACATTTTTACCGCATTCTTAAAGTCGCCAAAAAATAAAAATTGTGTCGTTTCTAAGTTCTGTCCCTATACAAGGTGTATCTGTAAACCATTACATCCCTTCAACCTCGTGTTCTGCCAACCATTTTGAGCAACATTTGTTCTATGGCTTTTCGAAATTCGCATAAAAAAATTTCAATTTTCATACAAAGTCGGTCACGTAACTTGATTATTTTGTATGGGGAGTCGAAAAATTTTTTGACGAATTTCGAAAACTCGTAGAACAAAAATGTAATTCAGAATGGTTGGTAAAACACGTGGTTAATGAGATGTAAATGTTCACAGATACACCCTGTATTCCGATAGGTAAAAGAAAAATGGTAGTACATTTTATAACACATAATTAAAAGAATAGAATTACAAGAAGAAAAAAATAATAAGATAATATAGGTTCAGGTCGTAATTTTAATTAATGGGAAGAATGTATTTGATGGAGTGTCAGCAAATGATCAATGTTTGGCTTTATTTTTGTGAGCAATAACCGCAAATCCCCCCGCTCTGTGATGTTTTATTTGCTTCTTTTTTTTTGTTAAGAGGTTTGTAACGAGGTATGACGAAGGAAAAGCTATTAAAAATTTCCTTGCGATTTCCCACAGTCCAGGATATTTTTCAGGTATTTCTGCTTGCAGCCAAAATGTTTGGTACCCTTTTCTAAATTTCACCTTCAACTCTTCATCGGTGCTTAGCTCGAGCTCCTCTTGTAATAAAACATTGGTCACCAGAAACAAATAAATCAGTTTGCCTTTGGCATCAAGTATTTATAGTGGTGATCAAGTTCATGTCTGAACAAGCACTAAGCATTTTCGGGCGGATAGCGCTTTGCAAGTCTTTACATGAAATTGTACGTAATATCGAATACGCAAGTTTGGACAAGTAACAGTCACTTGCTTTATTAAAATATTATCTGCTTAGTTAGGTACTTATAACAATGTAGGTAGGCCCTTATAAAAACCATGCTTACATTTTTGCTCTTTACTATCAAAAGCAGATACCTTTTCATAGACCCCCATTAACATCTTATGGACCCCCATTTTTTATTCATGCCTACGTAGTCTCCCCTGGACCCCTGGGGGTCCACCTGGACCACTTTGGGAATCACTGCTCTAGAGGGAGAATGACTTGCTTTAAGCGATGGTATGGTATGACACATAGAGGAGCATTATCGAGCAGGTGATTTAAAAAGAACATTAGCCTGCTCGTACCTAACCTATCCACATTATGAGGTGTACAATAAAGTATATAAATAACTAGCCTTCTGCCAGCGGCTTCGCCCGCGTAGGGTTCTCCATACAAACTTTAGATCCCCATAACTTCATTTAGGAGCTGAATTTTGAAAAACCCTTTCTTAGTTTCGCCTACGTCATAAAAGGAAGCCTTGTGCAAAATTTCACGCTCCTAGGCCCAGTAGTTTTGGCTGTACGTTGATATGTCAGTCAGTCAGTTTCTCCTTTTATATATAATAGATAATAAATTAGCCATATTCCTAAATAACAGAACTCTTTCATAATGTGGTTTTGTTCAACTTAATCGATAAAATAGACTTTTCTTGAAAAAAAAAAACTACAAATTGCTTTGGTGAAAATTTTAAGATGAAATATCCTTTTAATGGCGAATTATTTCATTCATGAATCAATTTGAACGAAACCGTCGCGAAAAATTATTAGCCGCCGGTCATTTGTATTTTATTCTATTGTGTATTCAAAAACACGTTCAGAATTTATAGACTTGAATTTCTGCATAAGTCTGACTCTGAACAAACTTTCAATAAAATTTTACAACGCATTTGTAACGGACAATTCGAAACCCAGGCTTTTAATTTAAAAATAACAGAGCCCTAATTATCAATGCAGTAAAAATATACGGAGTATTGTCAAACCGAACTGTTGCCTATTTTTGTTCGAGAACAAAAAAAATAATTTGACTTTTTGGTTTGTAAATTCTTTTATTTAATTTTCATAAAAACTTATCAAGGCCATTTACCTAAACCGTTTCACAGGTTTTCATAGTGTAGATGCACAGACTTACACAACTAGTGTATCATGTTATATGCACAGTTTGTAAAGCATCTCCGTGGATGGCAAATATTTTTTTAGTTTGCGTTATTGAAGCGAACGGATGCTTGCTCTGACTGCACCCGTTCCCTTCGATAAAATATACGAGATCCACTTAAGTCTATGTGATTATTTTCTCAAAAAAGGATCTCACATAGTGATAAATCTGCATGGTTCTCAAATGGTCATATTTTAAAATACTCCCTCAGGCATCCAGTGTGTGACAATCCTCGCCTATCTGGCCATGTCGCAAAATACATATAAGTTATTTTTCTTTTACAGATTCCGGCTGTTCAACGGCCTTCATCCGAGTCTGGGCTGCTCTAGGCTTGGCCACGAACCTGCAGGTGGTAGAAACCCTCACCATACAGAAGGCACTGGCTGACGCTGCAAGAACCAACAAGGATCTAAAGGCCTGCATAAACGCAGCAGTCACCAAACAATCGGTGCCTGAAGACCATTATCTTAAGAGAGGATAGTCTTTAGTGTTACTTGTATTAATTTAGGTTTTATTGTATGCAATTAAATCTATGTTTAGTAGTTGTGGTTTTATTTGGGTATCAATAAAAAAACTACTATAATTACACTTCAAAAAGGTTTTAATGCCTACATCTACATCCTACAAGAATTATAAATAAATTCATGCGCTTATTTTCTATTACTCAATTCTAAAACTGCGATTCCACTAAGATGAGCTAAGCTGCATAGCTCTGGAGAAGTCTAATTTATACTAACAGTATTGCTAGCAAAGCGTAACTCAATGGAACAAAGTTCAATGCAGCTAAGTTTATCTTATGATTTAAATAGAAGCAAAGGATGTGTGCTAAGGAATTCAAACTATAACTGTATGCTGAAGATGTGAATCAAGGACTTGCGAGAGTTGTATCTAACTTTGCAAAGTACGGAATACCCCACCTAGCTGTTTAACTCCTCTCCCCTCAAGCGAACGTGTGCATTCGCGCAGCGGAATGTTGTTGAATTTAAAGATTTTAATAATACAGTTAATTAGTGTATGACGTCGTATAATTGTGTATGGTAAAAAAAAATTTGTGCACGCAGCCATTGTGGAGAAATTCACCAAAAACTGATTCCGCTGGGCGAACGTTGTCCTGGCGGAACTTTTTTCAATCCATAGACTTTAGAAGAAAAGAGATATATTCAATAATTAGTGTGTATTTGTGTGTAATTGTGTATGTATGAATAAAATTAGTGCATGCATAAACTTCGGAGAAATTCAAGTTTCCGCTGCGCGAACGTTTGGCCATTAGCTAGTTTTCATATAAAGCGCTTACATAGAGAGCTGTAAATTTTTACATACGTTGTTTTGAATTTGTTTATATTTGTTTAAAAAACAGATTTAGAAAAAATCGTAGGGCTTAGAAGATAAAAATATAAACGTAAAATACGCTTATTAGGTCTTAGTTCTTAAAGTATGCACTTTGGGGTCTAGATTTTCACGTTTATACAAACCTTGTAAGTGTCTGCAACATGTTGCCAAGTATCAATGACGTTCCGTTTGTAATTAGATAGTTACAGTTGAATTTACCATGAATAGATCACTGTTTACAAAGCAGTCAAATATCACGACGTTCTAAAGGAATTGCATGGTAAAATGTATGACAATAGTTAGTGTATTCATTCAACTATTCACATGCAAAATTTCATGTCATTAAATTCAGTAATTAAAGAAAAACAATTATAATACTGACGAAACATCAAAAACCTACATAACCCAACCAAGTTCGGATAGCTATAAAAAAGCGGCCGTGCCATATGTCTAAGAAACTTCTTAACCTTCCAATATAATATTTATTAATATGGTACAGTTGCGTGCACAAGCGTTAGGAAAAAATAGTCAACCTTTGGGTTTATTAGTTGCTGTTCATTTAAGTATGTCTTAGTGATATTGAATCATATGCATAATTAATTATTGAAAAATAGCCGTTATTGCCATCTCTACTGCGGAGTTATGTCCCCTCCCCGCAAAATAGTACATTCTGATACAAGTGGCGAAAAATGGTCATTGCGACCGGCGGAAGGCGGAATTCGCACGAGCCACAGGCGAGTGTGTTATGGAGCTGAGGGCTGCAGTGACAAATTCGGACGTATATCAAACGAAGTTTTTCATTACACTTACGAACACATTAATTTCTTTGAAAATTACGACGCATTTTTATTAATTTCTTACTGATGATAATTTTCCAAAGTTGCCGCACAATTTAGTTTTGATTTAGATTGCAGCAAACTATAGTAAAGCACAGCATCTGGCGGCAGTGGTTTAACATCTAAAAAAATCTCATATTTCTTACATTCAACATATTTTCACAACTAACACCAATAAATAAGTTGGTTAATAAGACTATTATTTAATAGACATTTTTTCCTGCGCTTATCCTTTGCAGGATGAAAAAGAAGCAAAGGCATCAAACCGTTATACATCCTACTTAATATTAAGAATATAAATTCAAATATTTTTAAATTTAGAACACAGATATAAGTATATTAATTTGTTCCTATCAATAACATTATTGCATAAATAATCATGTTTATTAATAATATTCTGTACCTCTTTGCTATTAAAAAAAAAATACCTTTGACCGTGAAAATAAGGAGGGAATGAAAAAGCCCTTGTTATGATAAATGAAACAAAAGCACGCGGGTGATATGCATGTCATTTTGAAACTAATCATAGTGCGATAAGTGGCAGTTTTCGAGTAAGCGTATTGAAAAGAAAGTAGCTATAAAAATCTGCTTTATACGTATACATTACATATCATATATGTGTTGGTAAGTGCAAAACTCGAGAACAGCTGGACCGATTTCGCTAATTCTTTTTTTGTTGTGTTTGTTATTGTCAGGAGAAGGTTCTTATGAAAAAAGGGTAGAGAAGGGTGTAGGATAGAGTAGGGTAGGGTAGAGTGGAGTAGAGTTGAATAATCTGTTGCCGGGAGCGAAGCCGCGGGCAAAAGCTAGGCAATAAATATAAGGTGATTATTTATTTATTGATCTGGTCGGTCTTTCAGTTGATTCAGTATTTATTCTGTGATTTTCTATTCAGTAGTTTGTTTTTAACCAGAAAAACATCTACTTTGTTACGTTTTTATTATAATAATTTAAGTAAATAGATATATAATTAGATTAATCTGTAGATATTAACTTGGGTTTATGGTGTCTGTCCAATCTTAACATAACACAATTACTTATTATAATTGATCTGCCTAATAAACTACGTAAATGAATAAGTGTATAGCTATTAATTTATTATAAAATCTTACCTTATATCTGTTATCAGCTTCTCACTATCACTCACTCAATATAGGTACCTACTACATTATTATGTTAAGCTTCACTGTTATAACATTAATAACACATTTTGTCAATATTATTATTACAGAGCATAGCAAAACAACAGCGCATATGCACATTGTCCTTGACTGCACATTTGTTTGTGACTGGGGATAAAACAAAATCAGGTTGAAGTACAACAGTAAACAAATACGCGCGGGCCGCGGCTAATGAAAACTAATTGCCCTCTTTTTTCTTCAAGGATCGAAGTACCGTTTCAAACGGGAGCCGTCTATTTTTTCACACTAGAATATTTTTGATCAATTCATAACTACAATACTTAGACTATTTAACCAAAAGACTAGCCTTAAGCGTACCGCTTCGAACAAAATAATTCTGCATATTTTGGTGAGGTGCGGGGGAACACGCTCACATACATAAGTCACTACAAGTACAACGGTATACATCAATTAAAAAATCGATTCAAGGAGTCGTTTTTTTTTAGGTAGTTGCAAAGGGGAACGCTCGTGCATGTCTAATCCATTGGTTAAATAGTGTAATAAGCTACAATATGATAAATATTTACCTGAACAGTAGTACTTACATGTGGTAATTATTTAAGTTCCCTAAGAGGTCTATAGTTAGAATCCTGATCCGTGAAATCTTCAAAAGAAATGAGCTGTATGAATTTTATTTGTCTTAAATAATATATAATCTATATATGTCAAGTCTCAAGCGCATACTTAAATAAAGTGCCTACGTAAATAGTACCTACTTTTTGTCATAGTCAAATATATTTAAATGACTTATAAATTATATCGAAACAACAATTGTGTTATCATCTGTACTAATTCAATACCGTTATTATACTGTAAATTTTGGGATGTTACCTAAATATATTGCACGGCCGCTTTTTTATAGCTATCCGAACTTGGTTGGGTTATGTAGGTTTTTGATGCTTCGTCAGTATTATAATTGTTTTTCTTTAATTACTGAATTTAATGACATGAAATTTTGCATGTGAATAGTTGAATGAATACACTAACTATTGTCATACATTTTACCATGCAATTCCTTTAGAACGTCGTGACATTTGACTGCTTTGTAAACAGTGATCTATTCATGGTAAATTCAACTGTAACTATCTAATTACAAACGGAACGTCATTGATACTTGGCAACATGTTGCAGACACTTACAAGGTTTGTATAAACGTGAAAATCTAGACCCCAAAGTGCATACTTTAAGAACTAAGACCTAATAAGCGTATTTTACGTTTATATTTTTATCTTCTAAGCCCTACGATTTTTTCTAAATCTGTTTTTTAAACAAATATAAACAAATTCAAAACAACGTATGTAAAAATTTACAGCTCTCTATGTAAACGCTTTATATGAAAACTAGCTAATGGCCAAACGTTCGCGCAGCGGAAACTTGAATTTCTCCGAAGTTTATGCATGCACTAATTTTATTCATACATACACAATTACACACAAATACACACTAATTATTGAATATATCTCTTTTCTTCTAAAGTCTATGGATTGAAAAAAGTTCCGCCAGGACAACGTTCGCCCAGCGGAATCAGTTTTTGGTGAATTTCTCCACAATGGCTGCGTGCACAAATTTTTTTTTACCATACACAATTATACGACGTCATACACTAATTAACTGCATTATTAAAATCTTTAAATTCAACAACATTCCGCTGCGCGAACGCACACCAAGCGAACGCCGGCGTTCGCGGGTACTACAGCGAACGCCGGCGTTCGCGAGTATTAACAGAAAGTTATTTGTGTATAAAAACTTTTTTTTTACGTTCTTGGATAAATATCAAAATACCCTAAAAAAAAAAAATCAAATATTGTACGTTAATAGTTTCCGTTAATACCCGCGAACGCCGGCGTTCGCTATAGTACCCGCGAGCGCCGGCGCTCGCTTGGGTGTCAAGGAGAGAAATGCATCGCACATAGCTCGCATCATCAACCCTCATAGTACATCTTTCTTGAACGAGAATTAACGAGATCCATAATATTGTAGCTTAATTTCGCTTTTTTCGTCGTTTATACCGCGTACATCGAGGGACTGGAACAGTTTGTCTGCTGCCGTCTTTCCGTCCAATTATAATTTAGATGTCTTCAAGGCTAGAGTCAATAGGCTCTCAACGATTGCATCACTTTATACCATCAGGTGGAATCGCAGTCAAGCACTAGTTTATTGCAATAAAAAAAAACTACCTTGCATGTATTTAATGACACCGCAGCTTTATGTTTGGCTACTCTATAATTCTATAATTTGTTTTAAAGAGATCTACTTGATTTATACTAATATATATTCCTACATATTATAGACAGATACACGATTTAGTCGCTAATACTTTGCAACATTGTGACCTACGTACGAACTCTGTAATTTAATACCAGACCATGGTCAGTTGTCTTGCGACATAGGTCAGACTTAATGCAGCACAATATTTATTATTCTGCGATAACAGCCAGCCAAAAATGTCTTCAACTCCTTCCGATTCTTCCAGCAATATTCTGCCAATCCTGAAACAATATTTTCTAATTTTTTTTTAACGCAATTATCGATGCTTTTTACTTTTGATAGAATAAAACCTTGCTATGAATATAATACTTTCATTGAGAACTTGTTCAATGAAAATATTATATTCATAGCAAGCTTTTATAGCGTTATAACCTATATAATTAAAACTCGTCAAGACGAATCACACGTTCCCAAACTGAAAGGGGTCGTTTATTTACAGAGTTCCTCCGGTTCCATAATTAGAACAACTCCACGACATAATAATTTTGCATTGTCATCTGATTGACAATGTGAAATTATTATTAAAGCTAGCGACGAAAAGAGGAGCTAACGTCACTCCCGGAGCATCAAGATTATTCTATATGTACTTCATTTAGGGCGCCTTCAAATTAGCCGCATATATTCTACAATATATAATTCCTTATAAATATATAGGTACGTGCGACTGCCACGCTACAACCGCGATGATGGGACCGGGCGTCTTTTACACTTCCTAGAATAGCTAAATTCAAGTTCTATGAAATTATTAGGCAAATAGTCTAGTTTAACATATATATATTTTTTTAATACGCACTAGCCGTTTAGCCGTGATGTTGGGTTTAATTTCTTAAGGCATTACTACACACACACACTTGCACATGCACACGAAATTTATTTTAGAGGCACCTTGTTCCCGACCTTGGCCCGCCTTCGTCCACTGTTTATGAGCAAAAGTACAAGTTGTATGTACTTATAGCCGGTCCCAAAACATGTCAAATCTCAAATCTTTATTGCAATTCATAATGTACACGTCAGGTGATGTATAATAAAAGATAGAAACAATTATGGACCCTGTCGGGCACAGCAACATTATAAATAGTAGAAGAGAGGAGTAGCTCTAATCAATTTTCTTGTCTGTACTTACATGTTAAATCATTCAGTTCATTACAATTTGATAATCAGTATTGCTAGAGTAGATAAATAATTATTGTATTATAGTTTTATATTTAATTTAAATTTAAGTTTAATAATAATGTTCCTTTTTTAATGTCGGATAAAAAAAAATACAAATTTAACTTATTTTTAATAATTGCAAAATATTAAAATGTCAAAAGAAAAAATAAATTCGATGTCATTAATAAGAATATAATAATATGTCCAAAAGAAAAAAAATAAAAAAAAATGTCAAAAATAAGTAGAATATCATATGTCAAAAAATTATTAGATAAAGAAAATGTCATAACAATTTCTAAAATAAATTTCAAAAAGAATTAAAAATAATAATAAAATAAAATAGAATTGAATTTTAAAAATAATAATAATAATTGATGCAACTCTGCGCACCTTCTTGATGTCATGTATGAGGCAATGGAGGACAGTCCTTCACTATCCAGGATGTCGACAGATTTTGGAGAACAGCGAACCAATAAGGATTGAGCGTGGCATATTCCAGGGCGACAGTCTGAGTCCACTGTGGTTTTGTCTAGCCCTGAATCCTCTAAGCACATTGCTGGAGAATTCAGGTCTAGGCTACCGGTTGAAAAGAGGTGGTCGGGTTATATCTCACCTCCTTTACATGGATGACTTGAAGCTATTTGCCCCCAACAATCTGCAGCTGATGGAGCTACTGAAAGTCACTGAAACCTTCAGTAGTGCCATCAGGATGGAGTTTGGTGTGGACAAATGTGCAGTCATGCATGTAAAGCGAGGGGAGGTTGTGGAATCCGTGGGTACGCAACTCACGGATTCCATAAACCTGAGATCCCTTTCTCCAACCGAAACCTATAAGTATTTGGGTATGTCGGAAGCGTTAGGCATCAATACTGATGACGTGAAACAGTCGTTGAAGGAACGCTTCTTCGGCCGCCTGAACAAAGTACTTAACAGTCTTTTATCAGGCGGGAACAAGGTGCGCGCTTTCAACGGCTGGGTCATGCCGGTGTTGATGTACTCTTTCGGCACGCACGCTGCTTACCGCAAATCGGATGCATCACCCACGATCATCGGTGATGAGACTGTATATCCCGCGGAAGTGTGGGGGTCGTGGCTTCTTAAATGCTAAGACCCTGCACAACCGCGAGGTATGCAGTCTCAGGGGATATTTCCTGGAAACCGACGTGGGTATGCATCGTGATGTGGTAGCGGTGGACAAGGGCCTCACTCCGCTCTCCTTGGCTAACGAGAACTGGCGCAAACCTATGGTACTGGATACTAATGACCGTAGGGAAGTATGGCAGAGCAAGGAGCTTCACGGGCGTTTTTACCGGCCTTACATGGGCCCGATGTAGACTTTTTAGCGTCCGTATCCTTTTCGGGGAAACCGAAGGTTTTGTTTTGTCTTTGCGATAATGGACGAAGTTATGATGACGAACAACTACCGGAAATACATTGTGAAGGACGGTACGGTTGACATCTGTCGGGCATGCCATCGGCCCGGAGAATCAATCCGACACATTATTTCTGGATGTTCTCATCTGGCTAACGGAGATTATTTGCATAGACACTACCTTGTAGCCAGGATCATCCACCAGCAACTTGCTCTTAAATACAACCTTGTGGAATCAGAAGTACCGTACTATAAGTATGTGCCCGACCCAGTTCTCGACAATGGCCATATCACATTGTATTGGGACCGATCTATCATCACTGACAAGACTATTGTTGCCAATAAGCCTGACATAGTGGTGATAGATCGTCTGGAGCGTCGCACAATGATTGTTGATATAGCGGTCCCTCATGACGAGAACCTCGTGAAGGCTGAGAAAGATAAACAAACTAAATATCTTGACTTGGCTCGCGAGGTTGTTGACATGTGGGAAGTGGACACAGCAGTCATTGTGCCGATAGTTGTGACGGCCAATGGCTTAATAGCCAAGAGCCTCGACCAACATCTGAGCAGGCTCTCGTTAGGCAGCTGGATCAAGGGCCTGATTCAAAAGGCAGTACTCCTGGACACGGCGCGTATTGTCCGGAGGTTCCTCTCTCAGGAGCCCTGACCACCGGTAGCTTGGACCCTGTTCCCGATGCCGGTGGGCTACTATTTTTTATATTTTTAAATGTTTGTGTGTGATGTTTTTTTTTTATATAAATATTTAAAAATGTAATGAAAATGAAAAATTACTTTGAATCCCTTGACGGTAACATTGGAATAAAGTAAATCGTATCGCAAGTTACATACAAGTTGAACATTGCAGGTATTCTTTATTTTTTATTATGGTCATACAACCAGCGCAAATGTTTTTACTCGCCATGATATAAATTGAAGAACAAGATTTGGAATTTTTATAAATTCAAAATTTTGTTGCAGTCGTCTGGGATCGAACTCGTGACAGTTTTCTTGTGGTGTGCCGTCTATTCCAACTAGGCCACTTGTCACTTAGAGGTTGAAGTGAGTTTTGCGTTTCCTTATTAGCAGAGATTTTTGAATACTAAAAACGTTATGATTTCTGAGTCATATAATATAATATAATATCACCAATATTCCACAAATTTTTGCACAAAATTTTTGTACTTGCCGTGTGATGTTTTTTCGTCTGTTTTTGTTGTAACTTGCTGTGACCGTACACTTTTTAGCTTGTCATCGGTGATTTGAGCACTGTTGTTTTTTTTTCACTTTATTTATTGTATATAATTGCGAGACAGTTTCGATAAATGTTTAGAGTTATTTACATATTTAGGGCACTGATGTGATGGATAACACTTCCACTTATTTATTGTCCTTGTAGCTTTACTAATATGGTAAATAAATGATAATATTCACGTAGATTTATTTATGAGCAATTAATTAATACAGTGCAGTTTAAACGTAAGTGTTTCTCCTACTAGCGCCATCTAGCGACCTCCTAGTCTTGCGGATTACCTTGTGATGTTTTACTTTAATCGATTTGGTGAAATACGCGGATGACGTCAGATAGCAGATGGTCATCGCAACTTGTTCGTGCCCTTAAGGAAGGGCCCTGACATTATCTTCGACATCGGATGATATTAAAAACTTTAAGGGTCACATGTTCACATCATCTTATGGGCTGATGCTACAAAATGCCACCTAGCAGCTTTGGACTTGATGGAAAGGCGTGTGATGAGGCTAATTGGTGATACAGATTTGATTAAATCAAATTGTTGTAAAAAGTTACAAAACATTGAGCACAGGCCATTGAGCATTGAAAAAATACTGGCTATATAGAATAGCCAGCCTTTAGGTATTTTACAGGTAGCAATTTGGAGAGTGTGAGTGTGATCAGACATCACGACGAACGATATATATCCACCCTTATTATGAAACTTTTACGGTCCGGACTAAGCATTTTGCCTCGTCGTTTATACCAAAAGTACAGAATACGAGGCGAAAATGATTAGCTGGGGCTGCGGAATTGCTCGTACAATAAAATGTATGGCTTTGAAACACAAAGCGTGACAGAAGGAACACAGATGGGTTTTAGTTAGTCAATGTGTGACACTACTATATCACCTACCTGAGATCATTTATATGCCGCTAAATTTTGAAAGAATTTTGAATCCCGTGGAGGATCGATCTATTTTACGAAATTAACTTCTATAATAAAAGGTTAGCTCAGCAAGTCAATGGCCTGTAGATTTATTATTATTTTATCTTAACAAATCAGTTTCATGTTACAAACACATTAAACCCTATTGACACTCCACGGAATCAAAGCTCAAAATTTTGCGGTGTATATTTACTTTTTCAAATGACCCCACACCAACTTTATGATGCCCACTTGCCATAGACTTACCTAAAAGCAGAGACGTGATGAGTCCAACGATAAGTAAGATGAGAGCAGATCGTACATCAGTAGCTCTGGCGGAGGCGAAGCCGGGGGGCGGAGCACACTGAGGCATGTCTGGAACTAAAGCAGCTTCCAGACGAGCCAGCGCGCCGCCACTGCGCAACTGCAACAGACTAAAACAGAAGAATAATAAAAAAAACAGACTAAATCAGAGGTAATAAGTAAAAACAAGAGCCTCGTCTATTGTCAAACGTAAGCAGGGTTGGAAAAACTTGTTGCTTCACCGAATGCAATTTTAGATGAAAAGGCAACGCGAAAAAAGAAAGCGCCTGACTCACTTCCTTAGATGGTTTTGGAATCAAAGCTATTATGACCTAAACGTAAAGTGTTATCCATATATTTTTTTTTTTACATTTTTGTTGTTTTTTATCAAACGACAAAAATGCAGAATGTATCAGAAACGAGTGATCCATTACCCATATTCATTTTATGTATTTTATGTATGTGAGTACCTAATCATTTATTTTGATCCACTTTGCGCATAACATAAACGCGTAAAGTGGACCAAAATAAATTATTTATTATACGGAAAAATAAATTTCTGTGTGTATCATCGCTTACACCGCGATTGTGAACTCGTATTTTGTTTATTAGATGAGTGGGCGAAAGATGCCTTTTAGCAACCCTTTCTTTTTTTCCTATTCTTGTTATACTTCATTCGTTATTGTTATAGTTTTAATCCATCGCCGCCACGTATTGACTTCAGCGTTGCGTGCACTAAGTTGATTTTTAATTAACCTTCTTGTAAATAAGAAGGTAAGGTTCTAAAAAAGGTATGAGTTGCCATGGAAATAGGATGAAAAATCTATTGGTCTCTACATTTATGTTCATTTAACTGGTCAAAATGTACAGAACTTGCTAATATTTTTCGAGATTCCAGGGACGAAACCTATAATAAAAGTTGTCTGTTATCATGACTATAATCACGTAGCTAATAAATAATTAGTTCTTAGAATCTTGCGGAAGTTTTCGTTTCGTGTGCAAGCAAATATGAGCTTAGCGGTGATTAAGCGGAAGTCTCTTCGATGGTCCATCATTCAAGCTGGTCAAGAACCCTAAACAACATTAAAAAAAGGTTTTTATCTTTTTTTTTCATGTGGGGTCCAATAAACGGAGCGAGCGAGAACGAAGCTCTGGACAGAGCAAGTGAGGGAGTGGCTGACTTTTGCTGACTAAAACTACTTGTGTTGCTTTAGTCACTTATCGTAGCCCTGGCTAATTGGTTTTAAACGTGAGAAAAAAGTGAGCAAGTATTTTCTTATAGATTTTTTTTGTTAATGTATTTGGCTTGGTACTAAGGTCTTTTAAGTCATGTCTTCGTATGAATAGATCATTAGTTTACCATTAAATTGCGGATACAACACATTCAAATGTTTTTTTTTTTTGCAATATTCGGCAGCAAACGTATCGAGCCAGCCTTCTCGGTAAACTTTACCGAAGTAGCCAAAATTACAATAAAATTCACAGCTCCATTTCACCGAGATCGCGCCTATTCCAATGATTTCAAAATAAAGTGCAGTTGCGCAGACACTACCCCAATATTACACCACAATATAAACTAGGGACAATTTGTGGATAATTAAAACCGCTACTGAACTTCACTCGAAGAAATCCCGCCAAAACTATAGATCTTACTTCATTTGGAACTAAAAATACTAATACTATACAACTATTATTTTTTTTCAATTACTTATGTTTGCAGTAAGAGATTGTGATTTATTCCGATGTACTTTTTACTGTTAAAAAAATTAAGCTTGTCATCTATCCATTATCAACAGCAACGCCGTCCACTGAGGCTGCCATTAGATCCTTACGTGAACGGGTAACAGGACACATGACGCATAACAAAAGTTTGGACATGGTCTGCAGAGACCGCACAAACACAAAAGAGTCCCAACTGGAGAGTTTTTGCTGCAATCAACCTGTTTGCAAAGTCTGTGTAAAATTGAGAGAATCTCTGACTCCATGGCTCCATGAAATTATCAAAAGGTCTAAGCATTTCCCGCCAAGTCTAATTTATAACAAGGAAGACAATATCATTCACAAAATCAGTTAATTCAGCAACATCATATGCGTGGGACATCAAAAATTCAATGCATGCGTTTCAAAAGGTTTATTTGGAATAAAATGATTTAACGTTGTCTTTGACTTTGATGTAATTTAATATCTACCTATAGATATTTACTTATATTTTGCTTTCGGATACACGACTTATTAAACGATATGTTTGCACTACGCTGTCCGAGTCACGTAAGCACTATTCAAGAATCAATTTCTCGTGATAAAACCTTTGATAACCTTCACTTCATTTACATATTATATATGACTACATTTCTATAATATTTACTTAACATACTTGAAAACAATTTTGGCATAAGTATACATTCGACGGCCTCCTTCACAAAAATAGAGAGAATGAGAATTATTTTGGGGTTCCGTTTCCGGATGGTAATCAACGGAATTAGTAAGCAAATCTGTCTGGCATCCGGCTGGCTCTCGAGTTTAAGGAGGCAGTTAAATCGCAGAGTATGTATTTCTACTGCCAATGCTGTTGTAGGAACAAAAAGCTATGAAAAATAACAATCAATATCTATAAATATAAATCGCTTGATAAGTTGCTAAGCGCAAATCTCGAGAACAGATCCGATCCCGCAAATTCTTTTTTCATTTTATTGACAGGAGAAGGTTCTTATGAAAGAAAAAATAGGGTAGGGCAGACTAGGGTAGAGTAGAATAGAGTAAAATATAGTAATCAGTTGACGGGAGCGAAGCTGCAAGTAAAAGCTAGTAATAAGTAATTAAAAATGGATGAGTTTACAAAAACCAATATTTTGAACCCCACTGAAATGGAATGAGCTGGCTACATTCTCCAATATTTTGGGTCACAATAATTGATCATTAGTATTTGTTTAATAGGGAAAAGATTAACCCCAATATTCTTAGTTATTTCCTCCACTAGGCCTAATCGCATAGGGATATGCACAGGGGCGTAGCTACCGCCGTATCTGCCGTATCAATTATACTGGGCCCCCGCGGTACAGGGGCCCCGACCTTGGCAAAAATTCGCAACATGTTATCCACAACCATCTCATAAGGCAGCTAAGCATCTGTAATAAAAATATATTTTTTTATACGGGGCCGCCGAAGGACTTTTGATACGGGGCCCCTGTGGGACTAGCTACGCCACTGGATATGCAACTTTGTTTTATACTATATAATATAATAATAATGATTGTACAACGCATAAAAACACACATGACAAACAACTTACGAGAGTAGGGTAGGTCTAGCGTAAGGCGATTGCCGCGGTAGAGGGAAGGCGAGATGAGCTCGAGTGGAGTGCACCGGGAGCTCCCTCAACGCACACCTGCCGCGAGCCTGACTTAGAGACCTGGCCAACAAAACAAACATTTTTATTTATTTATTTAATCTTTATTTACAGTAGTGGTACATGAGCGGACTTTATGCAACAAGGCATTCTCTATCAGTCAACCTTTGGGTTAAAAAAGACAACACTGTGATAAGTGTGCACAATAAATAAATATCCGATATTTAAAATAGAATGTAGTATACTGTCCGCGAGCCTGACTTAGAGACCTGGCCAACAAAACAAACATTTTTATTTATTTATTTAATCTTCATTTACAGTTGTGGTACATAGGCGGACTTAATGCAACAAGGCATTCTCTACCAGTCAACCTTTGGGCTAAAACGACCTGTGGTATGTGTGTACAATAAATAAATACAAGATTTGAACTGAAAATAGAATGTAGTATATACAGCATGACTGAGAAACCATTTCTCAAGTGTTGAGGTTAGTTTCCTCAGTCTTTATTATTTAGATGGATTGAAAAACCACGTTTATTTATTTAAATCGACACATCGACGACGCATTCACTGGTTTAACATTATAAAACAGACAATTTGCAATGTAAACATATTGTAATTAAGTTGTCGTTTACACACGTGCTAAACACTTGGACAGTAAATTATATATAAAAAAATATGATCATACAAAAATAATAAAATTAAATTACACGAAAACTAATTTTTAAAAACATATACGGACATAAATAAATATTATGTAAAATTTACGATTACATTGTAATAAAATTTAATTTAAAATTACATTGATAGTTTCAAAAAAAAAATACATTGTGATCCCAATGTATTCTCCCTGGTGATCTTCGCCCTGGGCTGATTGACGGAATCTTGCAACTCATGCAGACCGCCCGAACGTCCCGCATTAGGGAATGAAAGAACTCCCCTAAACGTCGAACAGAAAGAAGCACACGTGAACACTACACGCTATCATCTCGGGCCTTGACTGAAGGGATGACGGATGTTCTGTAATTCGTCGACCCTAGACCTTTTTAGAGGACTTGTTTATGGGGTAGTGACACCTGTGCAGTCCAAGAGCATGTGCGCGATTGTCCCTTCCTCCCCAGCACGCTCTGCACTGGGGACTGTCCATGATGCCTATTGTGCGAAGATGCTTATTCAGTGTGCAGTGTCCAGTGATAATCCCCACCACCAGGCACAGGCTGTCTCTGTCCAGTCGTATGAGTTTTTTAGTGAGAGCTTTGTTAAGATGTGGCATGGCTTCTTTCGCCTGAATGCATCCTGGTGTCGAAGACCACCAGTGTTCTGCTTGGATATATACAAATACAAAAGCATTTTTGTTTTCCCCACAGATATGACTTAACTGCCTTTTTTCAAAGTTTTTAATTGTGAGTACTATGAAGCAATTTTTAGTTTTAGGCTTCGAGAATATGAGAGTAACAGTGAGTATAAGAGTTCTGTTATCTCTTCAAAAAATCATAGCAGAACTGTCGTTACAAATAAAATTTCAGTGGCATTCCTCACCAAACAAGTGAGCAATGCCACTGAAATATACGTGTACACGGTATACTCGTATAAAGCTTTTATTCAATTTTTAAATCAAAATTGCTATTTTCAATCTCAATTGAACGGAACAAATATTGCTAGAGTTTATTTTTTTAAAAGCAGACTGCACTCAATGTTTATTTATTTAGGGAATTTCAGTGTTATTTATTTATTTATTTTAAACTTTATTGCACACCAAAATGAGGACAGGATATACAATTATAAAAACTAAGTGTACAATGGGCGGTCTTATCGCAGAGGGCAATCTCTGACAGACAACCTTAGGATGGACTAAAATGAAAGGAGATAGATTTGGGGCGGTCAGTGTACAAAAAACGTAAATATAATATATTAATTACATATACCTAATAATGAAAATACACATATACAATATCAATTATATACTAATAAATATTTAAAAAATAATAAAATAAATAAGGTTGAGAAAGGAGATTATAAATGTATTATAGTGAAAGGTAATGCTCCTTCACCATTGCTTTAAAAGTCTGTAGCGTTTGAGCACGCCTTACTTCAATGGGTAATGCATTCCACATTCGAGCAGCTTGAATAGTAAACGAGTTGTCAAAAAAGGAAGTGGAATGCATACGAATACTTAATTTCAGATTTTCCGATGATCTCAAGGTCCTAGAATGTGTCTCACAAAGGAACTGAAAACGTTCTTTAAGATAAAAAGGAGTAGAAGGATTAAAGAGCACATTATAAAGCAAAGAAAGTATATGAGCATTCCGGCGAAGGCGAATAGGAAGCCATTTGAGCTGAGTACGAAATTCGGAAACGTGGTCATACTTGCGCAAGCCAAATATGAACCTGATACAGAGATTTTGAAGTCGCTCAAGCTTATCCAATTGAATTTGGGTGAGATCAAGATAGCTGGCATCAGCATAGTCCAAGATAGGGAGAAGAAGAGATTGTGCTATCGCAATCTTTGTGTTGATGGGAAGCAAATTACGAAGGCGCCTCAGGGAGCCTACCGAAGCAAAAAGCTTTCGACTGACCTCCTGCAGTTGTTTAGAACAAGACAGACTGTTATCGATATAAATCCCCAAGTTCTTGACAGTGTGACTTATAGGAATAATAGTATTGTTAAAAGAAACCTGGGGAAGTGTCGACCAATCGATCTTACAGACCGTACGGGGACTACCGACAACAATCACTTGAGTCTTAGTGGGATTGATCTTCAGTCCGAACTCAGCACTCCAGTCTCTAATTCGAGCTAGGTCCGTATTGATTGTCTCAATGGCATTGGTTAATTCTCCAAGAGAGGATTGGGTATATATTTGGAGATCATCAGCATACGGTAGAAAGAAGATAGTCGTTGAGTGATAGCGTTAATAAAAACTGCGAAAAGTAAAGGAGATAAAACGCCACCCTGTGGCACACCGGCAGATGTGTTGCACCAAGAAGAGAAAGATTCGTCAATGCAAATACGCTGCCGGCGACCAAACAGGTAACTATGAAACCAGTCAATTACCAATGGAGATATGTTAAAGGAGCGTAGGATACCGAGCAAAATGTCAAAGTCAACCGTATTAAAAGCGTTGCTAAAATCAAGCAAAGCAAGTACGATTAATTTTCCCACATCCATGCCAGACCTGATATCGTCCGTGATATGCACGAGAGCTGAGGTAGTGCTGTGTCCAGGTCGAAAACCGGATTGAAAAGGATTTAGCAGATTGTGCTTGGAAAGGAAAGAGCTAAATTGCTGGTGGACCAGTTTTTCGAGAACTTTAGATAGGAAAGGAAGAATAGAAATGGGGCGATAATCAGAGAAAGAAGCAGGATGAGATTTTTTAGGTAAAGGGATAACTTGGGCATCTTTCCAAGCTTTTGGGAAGACACCACTGGAAACAGAAAAGTTGAGGATGTAAAGAATGATAGGAAGAATGTCATCAAGAATAGGAATTATCATTTTACGACTGATACAGTCACTACCGACAGCATTCGATGTAATCGATACAATACTCCTTTTAACATCACAAGCAAGTGTTAGTTAGATTTTTTTTTTTTATGGTAGGTGAAAATCATCCAATGACGAAACCCGCTCTTGGGCGGAGCGGGAGACCAGTGTCAGACTCTTACTGACTAAAAAACCTACCCCGTACCTTCCTTGCCTTATTTCTGGAGTCGAGGTAACAGTTTGCACATACCCTCTAGGCTCCAGGAGGCTTCGACCCTGAAGGGCAGTTTGCTGACAACTCCTTGAGGCGCGCGGGAACGGTGCGCGCCGTTGACGACTTGGACTCGGTCTTACCAGACGATCGAACGGCGAGCTACCCATTGCTCACCGTCCGCGAGCCAGTGTCTACGGTGGCCGGATATCGGCAGGATCGCGGCGGCGACGGCTACGGCGAGTACGCCGTTGCCTTCGCCTTATGCGGTCGGCCTCCTCCTTTACGAGCATTACTGCTTCGCAGAAGGAGGCGACCGCCTGCCATTCCTCTTCGCTGCGGACCATGGCCTGAACCAGGGCCCGGCGCGAGAGGTCGCCGCCGCCGATCACCCCCACGAGGACACGGCGATGCTCTTCCCAAGCAGGGCACACCTCCACCGTGTGCTCCACCGTGTCCTCCGGGCTCGCCTCACAGTGGCGACACCCGGACGTCTCTTCCGCACGAATCCGGTGCAGGAATCTCCCGAACTTCCCATGTCCGGTGAGAACCTGCGTCATGCGGAAAGTGAGGACGCCGTGAGGTCTATCCAGCCACGCCTCAAAGAGGGGCACTACCGCTGAGATTACGGTGTGCCCAGCGCTGGGTTGCGACAGTCGCTGTTTCCACTTCACCATGAGATCTCGCCGGAGCTCCTTCCGCCACGCCTCGACATGTTCGGGCAGCGGATCTTCGCCCCGGCGTTGCATCTCCACGCGCTGGTCGTGCATGCGTGCAAGGACTGTTGCCTCCAAATCCCATGGTGGTAGGCCAGCAAGGAGGCTCGCCGCCTCGCGGGACACCGTGCGGTATCCCCGCACCATCCGGATGGCCATGACCCTCTGGCAGGCGTTCAGCTGGGCCGCCGGGCGTTTACGCAGCGTCGGCGCCCACACTGGTGCCCCATAAAGGGCCATGGACCGAACGATGCCGGCGTAGAGCCTCCGGCAGAAGGCGTCTGGACCCCCAAGGTTCGGCAGGAGCCGCTTGAGAGCAGCCCCCGTCCGATTGAGTTTGGGGGCCAGACGTCGGAAGTGCTCCTCGAAATTCCATCGGCTGTCGAGGACAAGTCCTAGGTACTTCATCGTCGACCCGACGCCGATGTGAACTCCTTCTACCGTTAGTTGGGAACCCGTTGGTGGCGCGTTCCGAGGGCCGTGAAAGCACATGGCCTCGGACTTGTGCAGTGCCACCTTGAGTCCCAACTGCTGGATCCTCTCAACGACTGTCGCAACCCCACGTGTCGCTAGTTCGACCGCCGCCTGGTAAGTGTTAGTTAGATAGATATGCATAAATGTATAAGCTTTAAGCTTGACTACCATTTGCATACAGGGTGTCATTGACATCGTACTACAAACGAATGCCATGGATCTAGTACATGATTCTGGACCATGGAAAAAAGTTGTATTTTTTTTAAATTAAATTCGTTATTTTAACCAACCCCAATGATATTTTTATTTAAAAAAAATAATAATAAAAATATCGAGGCAAACAAAGTCATTAATCTAATCAAACCCGATGACATTTTCAATTTGCATTCATTTTTTTCGCAAAAAAAAATGTTAAAATGATCTTTTTATACAGTTTAATTTAAAAAAACCGTAAAAAATCAAAAAATAAGAGAAACCTACAAAAAATTCCACAATTGGGTTTAGAATCATGTACTGGATGTGTGGTATTCGTTTGCGTTACGATGTAAATGACACTCTGTATATTTATTTATATATTATATAAAATGAAATAAAAAATGACTTTACCTGTTGTTAGCAGATTATAAAAACTATTTTATTTATTGTTTTAATAAATAATAATATCTAAATTTTACCTCAACGTAGATCTTGCAACTCTTTGTCCTGCAAAGAAAGCATAGTCCTGCCTAGCAGCTCTCGCCAACCCTTCTTCAGCCGATGATACCAAGTTGTCAGCATCAGAATATCCGCGAATGTAAAAAGCATTCAACTGTACGTCTTTTGTGGACTGCAATGAAAAGAATAAATCACCTAAGGAAACACTTTCGAAGAGGCGAACACTATTTATTCCTTTAAGCTTCATACCGCAACTCTATTCATACTCTATCGTAAGTTTAAATCTGATTTTCCATCAAATCATACTTTCAGAGAGACTTATACAAAACTAAAACGTGTAGTGGTTGAACTGAGCTTATTTTTTTTATCTCATGTATAAATAAATGTATCATAATATATTACACTGTGTTGATGACGTCACGATTAGCTAGCTGCACTGATGTTAAAATTTAAGGGTCACCATTCTGCCGCGCTTATGATAATAGCATCTACAGGAATGTATTTATTTATTCTTCATGCAACACAAGGTACAAAGGCGGACTTAATGCCTTAGGCATTCTCTACCAGTCAACCTAGGGTGGTGAAGTGACTATTTGGTAGGTGCATAAAAAGAAAATGTTATCTTAACAATACAAAAGTACAAATATTTCATATTCAAATTAAAATAAATCTCTCTCAAATTGGAAAAAATTTAGCAACAATAGAAAGCTGCTTTACCATTGAGTGACATAGGCTATATTTTATGTACTCGTGCGAAGCCGCTGACAAAAGTAAGTAAAAAAATAAAAATAAAATAAAAAAAAACGAATTTTGAAAATCGGTTCACAATTGGCGGAATAATCGCGTAACAAACATGCTAAAACATATCTTCGAATTGATAACCTTATTTTTTTTAAGTCGGTTAAAAATAACCTGTATATCATGCACACCTAATTTATAGAGCGGTAATGCATAAAATATACCTATAATAATAATATAAAGCTGAATGCGTATATATTTTGTACTTTACAATGCCAACTTACGCGGCAAAATATTGGCATTGACCTTGGCATTCATTTGACCCCGGTTTCGTGGAACTTCAACCGTTTCCAAATTTCTTTCAACCCACGTAATTAATTTGGAGTCGGTTTGGTTTGGGGCTTTTATTTGTCATCATCATCTTCCTGCCCTTGGCCCGTTTTATTTGGGGTCGGCGCAATATGTTTTTTTCTTTCATTCTGTCCTGTCACCCGTCACGCTATCACTAACTCCTCGGTCTTTCATATCACTTCTCACACAATCCATCCATATTTTCTTTGGTCTCCCTCTCCATCCATCCACAGCTTTTATTTGTATTAGGACAAATTATCAATTAACTTTTCCCGCATGTGAAGGAGTTTCAGACTATTACTGACTGAAACCAACCCGTCCTCCTTTATTTATCCTATGTAATCCAGGGCCGCTGTTGGCAACGGCGCCCTCGCCGTAGCCGTCACCGTCGCGATCCCGCCGATATCCTGCCACCGTAGGTGCGGGCTTGCGGACGGCGAGCTCCAGAAAAACCCTAGTCGTCGACGACGCGCACTGTTCCCGCGCGCCTCAAGTAGTTGTCAGCAAACTGTGACCTTACAGGGTCGAAGCCTCCTGGATTCCTGGCTCCTCCGAGGTTTCATGCGAAAGCGTTACACCGGGGCTCTGGGACTAAGGCAAGGAAGGAACTGGGTAGGTTGTTTAGTCAGTAAGCGTCTGATACTATTTCTTTCTCCGCCCAAGGGCGGGATTCGTCATTCAATGATTTTTAACTACCATAAAAAGTGCCGCCGTTAAGTTTTTTAACAATCTTGCGACCCCATCCCTATTTGTTGGTAGATCAGGGAATTTTGCAAAGGTACTATAATGACAACCAATTGACATTTTTTAAGGGTACTATAGTGATAGCCAACTCGAAATAAATTGGGATAAGAGAGAAAAAAATGCTACAATTAATCCCTGCTTGGCCACAAATTAACTAATCTACTCCGTCTGCTTTTTGTAACCAACTAAGTTAGGATCGGCTTCCAGTCAAAAAAATTATCGGGATTATCGCAACCAAGTGCTGGGCACGCCAAAATTATGGCGGTAAGTCCTCTCTTTGAGGCGTAGCCAGAAAGAACTCACGGCGTCCTCACTTTCCACATGACTCAGGTACACACCGGACATGGCAACTTCGGGGGGTACCTGAATCGGACGCGTGCAGAAGAGACAAGTGGATTTCACCACTTTCAAGCCCGCCTGGAGGACACGGTGGAGCACACAGAAGAAGTGACCCCGTCTTGGGCCTTAGTGGAGGCCACGGTCCGGAGCGAGGAGGAATTTGAGGCTGTAGTCTCCTTCTGCGAAGCAGTAATGCTAGCTAAGGAGGAGGCTGACCGTATAAGTCAACGGCCCTCACACCCCAGACGCCACCAGGATTCCAGTCCCGATTTCCGGCCATTGTAGGACACAACAACAGCAAAAACAGCCCGACAATAGTCTGGACCAAACCCAAGTCGTCGACGGCGCATTCTATGTATTCCCGCGCGCCTTTTCTAAAAGGAAGGCTTCGCCCCAAAGAAGGAACGGGGTGGGCTGTTTAGTCAGTAAGAGTCTGATACTGTTTCCCACTCCGTCTAAGGGAGGGCCATACGGCTGGTACTACTTATAAACGATATCCTTCTAACGAGGTCTACACAATTTTTTACACAAATGAATGTCTGAATTCTAAAAATAATAATGACCGTAACACATCGTTTAGATACGTCTTAACCTTTTGAACACGTTTTGGTTCTTTAATTCGTTTTTTATTGTCAAATGGCAAAAAAAATCACAGTCTATTATGATTTTTAACAATAAGCTAGTTACATCATAAATGATTGTTCTATGTTAAAAATAACTAAGAACGATAAAATAGTCATTAAGCTCTTTTTCAGTGTGCAGAGATAAAATCGGAACTTGTAAAATATGTTTTGAATTGTATTTATATTCAGCAGGAATTAATTATTTATTTTATTAATTATACCCATTATTGTTTGTACTTGGCCAAAGAAATACTTATATGTATTTAGACATACGTTTTTTTTTTGTTTTTGTACTTACAAACAATGGGCAACCTGAAAAGAATCAACCAAATCTAAGAATCTTTGGTGCCAAGTCGTGTAGATAAATAAATGAAAATCTGTTCATATATCACGGAAACTTGAGCATAGTCAAGAATAATTATTGTTTTCATACGTTAATCCTATATTTTCATTTTTCATATAATCTTGCTCACGTCTACCTATGCCTTCTTATATGCAAAAAATCATGTAAACCTTTAGATCTTTGAAAAGAAACTGCAACTGTGATAAACCCCGGTGCTGCGTGCTCCGACGTGAACATACAATTTAGTGACAAATTACATTTTTTCTTTATTCTTTTTGTTTAAAAATAAAAATAAAAAATGCCTAAGGAAGCAGTTCATGGTTGAATTCACTGAAAACAACAAAACAAAGAACTATTTCGTTAAGTATAAGACTTTGCTATTTTTTGTCGCGCTTCAGAAATTCTTTTGACAAGCTAACAAAACCATATAACGACTCTAATTTTTATACATCTGATGAATTTCAAGGTTTTTTTTTTATGATGGGCAAAAATTATCCAGTGACGAATCCCGCTCTTGGGCGGAGCAGGGAACAGTGTCAGACTCTTACTGACTAAACACGCCACAACGTTATTTCTTTGCCCTACGTACTGGAGCCAACCCTTTCTTTCAGAAAGAGACTGTGGTGCCCAGTAGGCTTCGACCCTTTTGTAGAGTCCCTACATAAATTTCAAGATTCAGATTTTCTGGGTTAGGTTAGTCAGTTTAGTTGTTAAACTAAACCTAACCAAACCTCTAACATTTGTTACAGTTTTGGTTAGGTTTCGTTTTAAAACTCTTATCAGACATGACATATCAACGTCAAGTCGCGGATCTCGCTACTATATACTTTGTGACGGACCGGTTTTTTTATGGTAGGTAAAAATCGTCCAATGACGAATCCTGCTCTTGGGCGAAACGGGAGACAGTGTCAGACTCTTACTGACTAAAAAACCTACCCCATTCCTTCTTGGCCTTATACCCAAGCCTTAATGTTACGCTTTCGTAGCAACCCTTGACCCAGGAGTTGTGACGGACCGGTGAATTGAGGACTTGCAGTAATGTAACGGCTCGGTCACTTGACAGTCACGTGACTGTTGCGTGTGCATGAACTTTAAAGGCTTACCATAAGGTACATCTGGTCAGCACCATTCCGTATATATCCGATCTTGAAGTTCGGAGAGTGGAGCACAGCAGCTATGGTGTCGACACTGGCCACTCTCACTGACAGCACAGAGGTTATGAAGGCAGCATACGCGTTGTAAGTGACCACGGCGAACAGCAAGCACACAATCAGCACGACACTGCCTGACGGGTTCGTGGGTGTCCATGTTCCGCCTGCAGACAAAACAAAACAAATGAAGAACACTTGTCAAGTCGAAACTTCGAAATCTTTCTTAGATAAATTACACTCAGACACAGAAAAAATGATCGTGCTCATCACACAAACATTTGTCCTGGGTAGAAATTGAACCCACGACCTGTGGCATAGCAGTGAGGATCACTAACCACTAGGCCAACAGGCCAGTCAAACCAGCCAGCAGGCCAGTCATACTCATTCTGATGTCTTGGTGATGCATATAGTGGGTCATTTAGTTTCCTGAAAAATGGTTGAGTTGATGGTTGGTAGCGCATGAGTTATGTTCGTGAAAGGGGCTGTAGGTCAAACTAAAGACAAGAGGGGAGAAAGACTAGTCATCAGCTACCACGGTTTATTTGTAACTAACTATATTGAATATTATATTATGCATGTATTATACACATAAACCTTCCTCTTGAATCACTCTATCTATAAAAAAAAACCGCATTAAAATCCGTTGCGTACTTTTAAAGATCTAAGCATACATAGGGACAGCCAACTTTGTTTTATACTATGTAATGAAGATTTGTGCTTTTAATAGTTATGTTTAAGGTTTCGTACATCAAAAGAAATACGGAACACTTATAAGATCTCTTTTTATGTCTGCCTGTCTGTCAACAGACCCTTTATCTCGAAAACGAATGGAGATATGGAGTTGAAATTAAAACCATATAGGTACTCAGGTCTGCGGTTCCTTGAAGCTGAGAAAAAATCAAACTAAGTTAACGAAAAAAAACGACAGTATTCTTCGTTTCGACCTTCCTGGATAAGGCATTCAGTGTCCAGGCCGCTCGCCTACGGAATGCGTCGCCTGTGACAATACAATAAAACGTGCGCAAACACTGCCTGTGTCGAAAAGGCTTGTGAAGGAACATTACTTGTCACTGTGATGTTGTCTTCGTTTTACCACTTATTTTCTTGCCTGTATATATTTTATATGTATGTATCTATTTTTTTTTTAGTTCATATATTGTTTTTGTTAACTTTTGTATTTCCACCAAGTGCGACCCCATTTTGTGTCCTGGCCATTTCTTTCTATACAGGGTTTATTTATTTATTAAAACTTTATGTACATAATACTGTACAAAGGCGGACTTAATGCCTTAGGCATTTTCTACCACTTGACCTTAGGGTGGTGCAGAAACGTAACATGGTAGGTGCAACTTAAAAAGATAGACAAAAAGAAAAAAATGTATGTAATAATAAAAAATACATACATATAAATAAGAAAGGTCATTGTGAAAACAAATCAAACTTGTCACTGCCGAGATAAATCCGCCAACCTCTCGCGAATGTAGTCTCGTGCCTTCACCTTAAAAGAAAAACGGTCGGTCGCCATCCTGATATTCGGAGGGAGCGTATTCCAAAGTGATATCGCCTGGACAAAAAAGGAGGAGTGGATAAGCCCTGAGCGATGTAGGGGACATTTTTTTTTTGGTTGTAAGTTTTTTAGTATAAGTTTTCTTTTCAATGTTATGTTTTAGTCTTGGTCTGTACAAGAAAGTATATAATAAAGAAATAAATATATTTTAACAGTCTCAAGGGAATCAAAATTGGTAACTTCCCGTTGACCGAGAATTCTGTTTGACATAAAGCAAAGCCTAAGGTTTAAGGAATAAATTTGAAAACAGTAAATTTGTAGGTTTTATTAACAGCACGTAAGTTGAACCTTCAACGTGCAAGACCTTCAATTTCATACCTATATTGTATTTTTTAGAAAAGAATTTCTCCTTTCGTAATTAAAAAGTATTTTTATGACAATATGCGAAAACTAAATAAAAAATCATTTACGGAATACACAATGAACATTCGACTCAACCTTAACCAGAAAAGTTGACGCAATCATTGTCTATACAAAATAGACAGAATATCATTAATATAGGTATCATATCATAATCGCAAATACCATTTAGTTGGTGGCCAACGTTAGGAGAAGACTGACAAATAAAAACATCTTGTGTATCTACATTTTAATTCATACTTTACCATTAAAGAAGCACAGAAGAACCACCTTACAGCATAGTACCAGGGGAGGTTAGTACACCAATAATAATCTAACTAATTAGCAATCAGCATCTTTTACTAAAATACTCTTTTTTGAAATTCGAAGTTCCGTACTACACCGTAAGCGCGGACTTGCGGATGGCGAGCAATGGGTAGCTCTTATTTTGTTTTTTTTATGCATTGTCCCATTCATTATAATAATGAGAAATTTAAAATTACATTCTTTTAAATTTCGTGAAAATTAGTAACATAGTAATATTTGCAAATTATTTCGACCCTTCTGCAGGGGGTCCCTACGGTTTGCTGACAACTCTTTGAGGCGCGCGGGAACAGTGCGCGCCGTTGACGACCACTGTGTATGGAGATAGTAATACTTCAACTTTTCCACAAATATATCAGAACCCGTGGTCTCATCTAGAAGAGCCATACTCTTATATGGGTAATTACGGGAGCGTAACTGTACGATACTGACCAGTGTTGACTACCACGGCACGGTAGTCCAATCACGTAACACTTTGGCTTTTAAGGAATTTAAACTCAAACAATCCAGCTCTTGAATTTAATTAAAATTATTTTAATTTTGTAATGTAACCGTACAAGAATTTTATTTAACTTAGTCTACATATTTATTATTCTGAGCGTATATGCTTTCAAATAAAAATATATAAAGAATAAAATCGGTTCACACCATCCAAAATTACCACCGGATGCAGCGCAATATCTCGGGAAATTGGGTTACTAAATTTAACATGGGCTACTGAGTTCTGTTACATTGTGACGGACGGGAATCTACGGAACCCTACACTAAGCGTGGCCCGACACACTCTTGGTCGGTTATTTCTATTATATTCTTAATTTGATTTATTACATAGTAAGTTTAAGTTAAATGTCAGATTTGCTTAAAATATACCAAAGCAGCAATATTACTATATTAACATACATTAATTAGTACTGTAGTAATCCCTCTCTTAGAGAGGAGGGCAGTACCTCTGCATTAGGCGGAAATTAGGGTAACAATAGGCTAATTATGCTTAAATGTGTATGATACTTTGGCCGACACGTGTAATGTATGTGATGTCACAATCCTTCATTTGCTTACCATTATAACAAAATTGTAAAGTTAACTCAATTTTTGTATATATTCTACACCTACATATAAAAATTACTCTTTATTTCCATTGCTCATGCCATAACTTGAGAAAAACTTTACCGATTTCATTCATCTTTTTGGAATTCGATAGCTCAAATAAAAAATATCCTTAAAGGATTATCCATAAAGGGTTCAGTCTTAATATCAATGCCTCTCACTCACTTTGTTGTCTGTCTTCCTATCAAAGCGTCTCACTCACTTTGTTGTCTGTCTTCCTATCAATGCCTCTCACTCACTTTGTTGTCTGTCTTCCTATCAAAGCGTCTCACTCACTTTGTTGTCTGTCTTCCTATCAATGCCTCTCACTCACTTTGTTGTCTGTCTTCCTATCAAAGCGTCTCACTCACTTTGTTGTCTGTCTTCCTATCAAAGGCTCTCACTCACTTTGTTGTCTGTCTTCCTATCAAAGCCTCTCACTCACTTTGTTGTCTGTCTTCCTATCAAAGCCTCTCACTCACTTTGTTGTCTGTCTTTCTATCAATGCCTCTCACTCACTTTGTTGTCTGTCTTCCTATCAAAGCGTCTCACTCACTTTGTTGTCTGTCTTCCTATCAAAGCCTCTCACTCACTTTGTTGTCTGTCTTCCTATCAAAGCGTCTCACTCACTTTGTTGTCTGTCTTCCTATCAAAGCCTCTCACTCACTTTGTTGTCTGTTTTCCTATCAAAGCGTCTCACTCACTTTGTTGTCTGTCTTCTTATCAAAATGTCGGGGCGTTTGGAAGTATCGTGTTGCAAGTACAACCATATACTCACGTCTATAGTCTCTTGAAGTTGTCAAAAAGTAACGAACTAATAGTTACCGACAAAAAAAGATACGGCTGTTTATGTCGCAAAAACTTTCGACCACACTCAAGATATTAAAAATTCATAGGGTACTTGCCGTTGACCCAGGAACCATAAAATTGGCATAAAGCAAGATCTTATAGCAGAGGTACTTACAAGAAGAAATCTGAAAACGTTAAATGTGGTTTCGTCCTACAAAATTAAAATTGAAGCAAAAAGCTTCGCTACCGTTTGTGCTCTCAGAGACTCTTCAAATTAGTCGCGCGCCAGCAGCGCGACAACTTTTTTATTTATGTGAAAAAACAAAGTAGCGCGACAACCGCGCTGCTACCGCATTGGGGTCGCGATGCTGATGCGACTAATTTGAAGGCGCCCTTAGGGTACGGAACCCTAATAAGAAAATTAGGCTGACAATTGGAAATTTTAACCTGCTCGTGTGTGTTTACACACGAGCAGGTAAAAATGTCAAACCTGTTTGACAGTACGCCGTTCGAAAGAATATTGATAACTAAGAGAGAAGCTAAGACACGACAATATTTATTGGGTTACTAATTTGAACAAAAAGGAATTTTAATTAAAAATCGCAAATAGAACTAGTTTTTCAAACCCGTGCAATTACCAGTAAAGTTACAAACCATTCAAATCTAGTAGAAGGAAACTGTCAAATTACAGAAAAAAAAGATCTTAAAATTATAACATCAACGCTATCATTACGTTACGCGCAAAAAAAAAGATAGCAAAATGATTTCATCATGAATAAATGTGCTCTTCCTATACGTAATTCAAAATGTTAAATACTGCGCCATATAGTAACAGTAACCAATTTTCATTTATTTAATTTCGCCAGCATTACAAGCACCACTGGGAAATTACAAGTACAATACCACTATTCAAGTGTAGCAATACTTAGAGACAATCACATTTGTAAGTACCTTTTTTCTATAATTCTGTCTTTCCTTCGTATATACGTGTGTACAAAATTTATATAAAAAAAACATTAACATAAAACATTTGAATAAAAAAAACACATCTTTGTATTAACATTTTCATCGCATAAAATATCCAAATAAAATAATATAATAACAATTAAAATTATGTTACTAACAATTGCACAAAAAAATAATAAAAATAAAAATTAAGTACATTACATTCTGGAAATTACTTAGTGAATTAATCTCTGAATTAAAATAATTTATAAAATATTTTACACAAGTGAAAAAAAGTAAGTAAAAAGTATTTTATGAGGAATTTAAAATTCAACTTTTTTAAATTTTTAAATTTTTTTTAAAAGAGTATCTAACCATGGAGTTTCTTGCCGGTTCTTCTCCATAGGAAACGACCAATTTGGAACCGTGCACTAGCTTCTGACGTTTTATAAGTGCCCTTGTAGGCCTATATGAAATAAAAACCTTTTTGATTTTTTGATTTTGATTTCAACAAAAATTATCACAATTAATTCCGGACGTAATATTATATTATTTCTTTGTTAATTTAAAAGGCAAACAAGTTAATTGATTTCTAGGCCTCTAAGTTATCTGTACAATCACCCCTACCTCCTAGCCCCATGACAAAAACATTCACCAACAAACCTTGCTGGCAAAGTATCCCAGTAGACCAAATCAGCGCTTCAGTGTAGCCCATGCGCCGTTGATGAGCACACATAGTGGAGGATGCCCGGCTGATGACGATGATAGCTATGGCAGCGATCAGCACCACGGCCACCACGCACGCCACCAGACGCACGCTGAAAGGTGCCAGGAAGATATCCCGTACCGTCGACGTCTCTTGTTGGCGCATGTAGATATTGCACCTAGAAGGAAATCTTTCTTAGGCCAAAAATATAACTCAGTTAATACAGGGTGGGCCAAAAGAAATCACCCTATTGGAAGATGCTCTCATTTTTGTAAATGGCCGCCAATGTCAAATCTGTTCTGATATTTGTCAACTAGACAGATGCAGAATACAAGTGAACAAGCCATGGAGCCATACACTCCCCAAGAACCCGGAATAATCGCGATCCCGTATCACCTCATCTCTCGTTTTGGCGATTTGCGCTGGCCCGCAAGATCACCCGATTTAAACGTTCCAGACATTTTTGTGGGGTTTTTTGAAGTCCCGTGTTTACGTGCCTCCCTCACGGACAACATTCGACACGAGTGCGAGAATCTGTCGCTCGAAGTTCTCGCAGAAGTGATGAAAAACTGCCATAACACGAACGTATGGCGATCAATTGTGACAGCGCCCATTATTATATTATTATTATATATATTATATTATTATTATATATATTATATTATTATTATATATTAAGAAAAAGAGAGCCAAACAGCATCGGATGACTTCTTTTGGCCCACCTTATATTATAACTGAGCTATGTTTGAATATTTCATACATACCGGCTGCGGCTTGTGTAAGGGACTAACACGGAGTTAATTAGTTAACGAGGTTATGCCGCTTTCGCTAACCAGGGATAAAATATGGATAATAATCAGCCTTAACATGTGCCGGCTGCCGGGACTCAGGCCTGCTCTCAAGGATAGGGAATGGGCCGTAATCCGGCTCATGGTGCTTGTGTAGGTTGGTAGCGCTCTTTTAGAGCGTTTTTGTTATATTTGGACTACCTTGGACTTACGATCCAAGGACTTCCTCCAAGGATATAAGGTCCTCTTGGGAGGAAAAGAGGATCTTCTTGGATCTTGTGGTCTTGCCTCGCGATATTTTCCTCACCGGTTTGAAAGCACTGGTGATTAAATGAAATAGGTACGCAAAGTAACTACAGCCTAATAAAAAGTAAAAAATACAACCCTCACATGGTCTCAGCAATGGGAAAGATGAAGTCCATATCTTGAAGTCGAGCCGCTTGGACCGTCACTGGTTCCAACGCCACGTCTACGGTATGATCCATCAGAGCCCCCAGCAAGCCGGTCCAGGTGCCCTCATATGTACGGAACCCCAACTTACTGTAGTAGCGGATCGATGAACTGGGGACAAACATCATAATTTTTGTGGTTCATAAAACACTTGTTTTGTCGGTAACGCTAAAGATACCTAGCGATAAAGATTTTAAAGTGGACCTTCCTCACCCGCCTATCATCAACGTCGCGTATGGTTTAAAAGCTTGTTGCTTCATTTAACGCAATCCAAAGTGAGGTTTGGTGCAAAAGTAAAGCGAAAAAAGAAAGATAACACCTGAAAACTCGGTTGGCATTCGGTAAATCTATTATTTACTCAAATGTTTCACAAAACTTGTTGCAGGAAAAACTTGTTTTAATGAAACCCTTAAGGATCTTTGAAAAAAAAATGACACCATTTAGAATCTCGATTAAATGCGTAAGGTTCCTAAAGAAGTATTTTTTTATATTTTTAACATAGAATTACACAATGAAGAGTCAAAGTTCAAGTAAAATAGCAGATTTTCAGAGATTTTTACTGGATTACTCTTACATAAATTCTCGAATGAATGACTCGAATTCATGTTTTGATCTATATAGAAGCTTAGATAATCTCCACAAGAAAAGCTCCACAGAAAACCAAATTATCTGAAGAATGATGTGTAATAACGTCATAAACACGTAAGAGCGGTTGTATGAAAATGTATGTTGGGTTGGCCGCCCTTAACTTGACATTTACTTGGAACTATAAAAAGCCAAAGTCTCTAAGCAGCACCCACTGGTCGTTGGGCAACAACTTCCCATGCGCATGAATTAATTTCTCACATTAATTGGTTTCTAAGAGCCAAGACACACGATGCAATGAATCGTTGGGATCAAAATGCACTGTAGATTTCACACTTACGTAGTATTTAATCGCACTGTCAGGAAATGGAGGATGTCATCCAACATTGGTTCAGCGGATGGGCCATCATCGTCAAGCGATGGACCGCCATCCCCCGTAGAGTTGCACCTTCCTACCACCAGCTCTTCTCCCAAGAAGTTACGAGATTCCACTGGATAGGGTACCTCTACTCCAGACATGGACTGGACTCGATCCCAATTACCTGTTTCATAAACATAAGGGACTTTGCTAAAGACACAGAAAAACCTCGATAAAATCAAATGTTGTACCAGGCGTTCTACTAGTAGACCAGCTTAGAATTACATAATTAAATTAGTTTGCTGTCTCATGATGACGTCAAAATGTTCCAATTGAAAAAAAAATACTCACCTTCTTTGTTTAGGCCTTGGTAAGGTATTCCCCTATTAAATTATTAGAGAAAAACAGCCATGTCCAGTGTGGTTCTTTAAATGAAAAAAAAAACAGATAAATTTAAAAAGAAATAGTTACTTAGGTACTCACCTAAAAAATAGGCATACAGCGTAGAATTAGTGCGCACTTTGAAGTACTGTAAAACGCTAATTATCCTCTCGGTTGTCTCAAGACGGTGAACAAGACTCCACTTCTTAAATTGGAGACTTAAAGAAAATCTACTGACATTCAGCATTTTAAATATTCTTGAATAGTTGTAGTTCAGAACTCCTGACTGGAACAAGTTTAGCACAGTGCCATCTCTTTTATACGTTTTATTTCTTGTTAAATTTCTGAATCTTTCTGAGGTACGGTAATAGCTTCTTTCATATTCCGTTTTCACGTTATGAGTTTCGTAAACATTACGGAATTCATTATATTTGTAGTTTTGGTGCGCTCGCCGGCTGGGATAATCACTTCGGACTTTATACATGAAATTTTCACTGCAAAGTCCGAGTTTATTAGTTTTCGGCACATATTTGCTTTGGGTGTAGGCGACAACTATGTTTTGATCAAAGCGAACTGATGTAGCGTTCAATATTTCGTTGATGAAGCCGAAATCTTTATTTGATCTTGCTGTTAGAAGCCAGTCGTACGAAGACGTGTCCAGTTTTTGGTCATGTAACTAAAAAAATAAAATAATTAAATTAGGTATTATCAATGTTTGTACTGAATAAATTTTAAAAAAATCGGCCTAGAGCTTGTCGGGCCACGCTCAGTGTAGGGTTCCGTAGTCTCCCGTCCGTAACAAATTTCTCACAATGTAACAGAACCCAGTAGCCCATATAAAAATTAGTAACCTAATTTCCCGAGAGATGGCATTGTACCAGGTGGTAATTTTAATTTGCGTGAACCGATTTTATTCTTTTTGTATTTTTATTTGAAAGAAGATTCGCTCAGAATAAGATAATTAAATATGTAAAAAAGTTAAAAAAAAATGCTTTTGCATGTACGGTTAAATTACAAAATTAGTTCAGAACGTTTTTTTTTTATTATTTTTCAAAAACTGTTCATCCCATCAAGTTCAAAATAATTTTCCTTGAAAGTTTATTTTAAGTTCTACTTTTAAGAATTTTTCCATATTTTTTAAACTTATGGTTCAAAAGTTTAAAAAATGGGGGGACGCTTCATTTTTTACTTTAGGAGCGATTATTTCCGAAAATTACATTATCAAAAAAATATTTTAAGAAATCTTTAATCATTTTTAAATACCTATCCAACAATATATCACACGTTATGGTAGAAATGAAAAAAAATCACTTCCCACTTTACATCTAGGTACTCTAATAAAACATTTTTTACTGCTTTTTGTTTTTGCACTTTGTCGGCGTGATTGATATACATAATAATACATATTGATATAAAATTTCAGCTTTCTAGTGCCAACGGTCGCTGAGATTATCCGCGGACGGACAGACAGACAGACAGACATGGCGAAACTATAATGTTGACTACGGAACCCTAAAAAGAACTTATTTAGAAATTTCTTTCATTTATACAATGCTACTTCAATAGTGAGGGAAATCCACTTAAAGAAGCTAGTCTTTTATAAAGCCCAATCATACTAAACAAGCAAGCATAAAGAATTTTAAACGGAGAATAACATATTTATGTTATTCAACATTTTATATTATTCTCTTGACTTTCATGAATTAATTTAATACTAAAATAATATTCCTGTCTTTCCACAACTTTCGGCTGTTTTGATACGTAGCTGTAGATAGCTATCGTATCAAACGTACACGTAAAATATCGTACAAACAGCATACCCAACCAAACCGGGAATGACAATCGAGTTTGGGCTCAAGTTACTCTTCCTATCCGTCTAGGAGGCCTTGGCGTCCACAAAATTACCTAGTGTAACTAATACTAAAATTAAATACGAGCATTCATATCTTTAGTTTGGGTTTGAAACTAGTTAGTACGCAACGACTTCCAACTACCTACAGGTCATTGGACTCGCTCAGAAGATGTTTACTTAAAGAAATTAATTTCGTACATGCGTTTATTAATTCAAGTTTCAAAAACAAAACACTACTTTTTTTATATCTTTACAAATCGATAGTTTTTCATGTAGAGTATCGACCCTCCACGGGATTAAACCAAAAAAAATTGCGGTAGGATTAGTATCCTTTACTTAACTTGGTCATTTATTTACTACTCCAGTTACTTTTTAAAGCATTTGGCAGTTAGCAGTAGCGGTTCATAGTTCTTAAATTACAAACTAAGTTTTTTACTTAACTAGGGCTTTTTCAACAAATGTAGTACCTTTTTAATGAACGTAGTAAAGTTCGCAGTTCCGTTTCGTCTTAGCCGTGGAGATAAGACGATGATGCCGAGATTAGCTCTTAAGCGAACATTCTGCAGCGATTCTGAAGCTGTTGCTACCCCATTGATATTCAGGCACTTCATCAGACGAACTATAGCCCACGTGCAACCTGCAGACAGAACAAAGTTGTATGTACTGCTAAACACCCAATATATTCTAATTAATTTCCTTTGCGGACAGAGAGCAATGGTAGCTCGTCGACCGACCGTCTGATAACCGTCCAACCGATTCGGTCCCGGTATGAAAGACAACGAAGTAATAGGAGTGGGTTTTTCGTCAGTAAAAGTCTCAATCTTCCGCCACGCTTAAGGGCGCGGAAATTCTATTGGATGATTTTCTTACCAAAAAAAATTGTTTACTCGGTACATCATTACATAATATAAAACAAAGTTGCTTACCGCTGTCCCTATGTATACTTAGATCTTTAAAATTACGCATCGGATTTTGATGCGGCTTTTTACAAATCAGTTATTCAAGAGGAAGGTTTATGTGTATAATACATGCATAATATATTTAATGTTAGTACCCGTACGAAGCAGGGGCGGGTCGCTAATTCTACATAAATTAATTAATTGCCAAAATATGTATGACATTTGTAGTTTATTCATATAGTTAAGATTCAAGAATTATATAGTCATAGCGACTTAGATGACAGGACTCGAGGTAAATTCCATCAAAAGGAACCAGTTATATTTATGTCAGTCTTCATATTTCGGTCTTAGCATACGAGGAAAACATAAATCTTCGGGGATGACAGGAGTCCTGTTAAATGTTACGTATTACTATGATGCCTATACGTGTCACTTCCAAGAATTTTATACATAGAAAGGAAACATTTATTTGTACCTCACACAATTTATTAAAGACAAATAAAAGCACGAAATAAGAATAAAAAAATTTGGAAAAAAGCGAATCAGACCCGCAATCTGAGGGTTCCGTAAAAACTAACCTATGCAAATATGTAGTTCAATTCTCGAATAGAGTCTCCAAGATTTTATCACCAAAAAGTAAGTATTTTTTTTTTGTAACGTGTCTTAAACTTTTATTCCTATGATGTTATAAGACCTTACTTTATGTCAAATTGTATGTTTCTGGGTCAACGGGACATATGAGTATTCGGGAAATAATTTAAATCATTTGCTATAGTTACACTTTGATTGAAACCCGATAATCGGTAACTGCGCACTTAAAGTCAATCGTCATGATAGTTCAACTTGTGTAACAAGGTTTATAACCGATTTTAATTTCATCTCGATACCTTCACGTTTTCCCGCGACAAAGGGTCTTGCAAACAAGGGACAGGCAAACAGACCGACGTATTGTGATACACGAAGTGATCCCATAAGTAAGGAATCTGTTTTTTACCTTTTATTAAAAGTAAAAACCCTAAAAACGTAAGTACGAAACCCTAAAAACAATATAACCCTAGGCCTAAAATCTGCCGAAAATTCTTCAGCTGAGCCCCGAGATTTTACCCGCGACTTTGGTTACGGTTCCGCTCGTGTGAGTCGTAACGTGACGTTTTACATAGCCTTTTTCGATGTATACTGGGCATTTTGATACAAGTGCAGAAAGCTTCTCGGCGAGTGTGTTATGGAGCCGAGGCCTGCAATGAAAAATTTGCACGTGTATCAAACGACGTTTTTCGAAGAAATACTGAAAAATACGACACAGGTTTGTTCATTTTGTACCGAAGAAAATTTTCCAAAGTTGCCATACACCAATAGTTTTGATCTCTTTTAGATACAAGCAGACTATCGCAAGTATTATTTACTTTGATCACATAGATATGTGATCAAAGTAAAAAATACTAATATAAAATAAAATACTAATGGCAGCGGCATACCTTCTAAATTATATATATAATAATTTAGAACAAAGGTTTTTTGTTTGTAATTGTTGACAAAAACAATCATTTACTAATTCTGTTCAAATTTTCCTTGAGTCGACGACTTGGCTTGGTCCAGACTGTTAACAGATGACCGGACGGCGACTTACCCATTGCTCGCAGTCCGCAAGCCAGCGTTTACAGTGACCGGAAATCGATATCGGAATCCCTATGGCGTCTGGGGCAAAATCACCCTTGACCGTGACGAAATAAATAAGAAAAAAGCCGTTGTGGTAAATTAAAAAACACGAGGTTGACATAGTAGGCATATTGAACTTAATTGTAGTTCGATTAGTGATTGTTTTCGAGAAAGAGTACTAAAAAAGAATGTTTCAATTCAGAAAAGCTGGTGACCTCTATACCTCTATCAGGTAATAATGCTTTAGCACTGCAGGAACGTTTGAAAGAGTTACGAAGGCCCTGAAAAGCAAAGATCAACTGAAAGGCACAGGTGGGTTTTAGTCAGTAAAAGTCGGACATACCCTCTCGCACCCTCCCTAGACCGAAAGAAGTCATTCGTTATCTTCTCACCTCAAAAAAAGCAATCCTCAAGCTTTTATATAGTTAATATAGGTCAAATGGTACGCCCACACATGCCCGGCGACTCGGCCGGCGCAGCGGCCAACCCGACGGCCAGGCCGCTGGATATGCCGCCGGTAGGCGGCACATGCATCTTTTCGTCGCAAGATTTTAAAGGCGGTCTGAAAGCCGGCGTCAAACTCGGTGACATAAGTGTGGATACGCCATAAAACAATATGTAGCGTAGCAAGTTATCTTTGCGAACATACACAAGAAATTTTTTACAATCTTTCGCAGCACATTGTATGTCAAATATTCAATTTCACGTCGAGTGACTCTTAATGCCGAAGCACATTTTTTTATTTATTATTATTTATAGGCTCGTATTTGACATATAACCGCGTTGAGGCGCCGAGCCACTATAAATATAATATGGCTATAATAATAATAAATATTTTTATTCAGGCCAAATATATCCATATTTTAAAAAACAACACAATAAATAAAATAGAATCGAATAAATCACAATAAAACCTAATCAAATCATAATTAAATACACCATGTCAACAAATCAAAATAAAAAAAATGGTATGCTATGGTATTCACAGCGGTGCTCACCGCAAAGTTCTGCGGTGCGGCGGACGGGAGCGCTGCCAATTTTAGCGATGTGTCACCGCAATACGGATGAGTTTCGGCCCTCTCAGCATTCAACTTCGTAATCTCCGATACGAAGCTATGAGATTATTTTGATTAAGACTAATATATAATGGATATTCAAAATATACGGATATCATCTGTCATAGTAAAAAAATCTGAGAATTTCGACGACATCTACACTCGTGCGAAATTGAAGTGGGACGCTAGTACGTTAAAAGACATTTTTTAAGCTAGACCTTCATCATAATTAGGTACATAGTATTTAACAAAGTTGCTTACCGCTGTCCCTATGTATGCTTAAATCTTTAAAAATACGCAACGGATTTTGATGCGGTTTGTTTTAATAGATAGAGTGATTCAAGAGAAAAGTTTATGTGTATTGCATAATATATTCAATATCAGTACCCGTGCGAAGCTGGGGCGGGTCGCTAGTATAAAATACTATATGAAGGTCTGAAAGTATCTTCGAATATAATTTAAGGCAAATATTTGTTTTCGTTTAACATTTTAAAATATGAAACTCTGTAGTTTTAATATTTCCAATGTATTTGTTTAAAGTATTGGATAAAATGACTTGATATTCTGGTTCTATAGATGTTTTCGGAGCAATAGTTTAGACTTGCTTTACTGTAAATCTTTAAGGTAGAATTACTTATATTGGGCTCACTTTGGACCACGCTTGCTAGTCTGGGCTAGTCGGTGTCCATACATTTTAAATGGCAACTAGATGTGTAGGGCTACATTATATCCACGCCACGCCACGCGACGCGACTCTACGCCGTACAACTCTGGCGTCGCCCACGTTTGCCCACGTGTGCGTCGGTTTAATGTAGTTTCCGCTTTACACCTCAAATCGTGGGTGTGTTTACTAACATGTAAACTCACTTACACAAGACAACCAGAACACCCATCTGTAGGCCATACAAAAATATTTGATCCGTACGCAAATCGAACCCGCGGCACGCAACCACAACGCAGCGGACAATTTAATTAGTTTATCGGCAAATATTTGAAATAGAACTATGTGCCGATACTCCAACCAACTTACTGTAATACCCTTTACTTTATTTGTAAACTTACTTTTAATAAAAGTAAATAACAATACATGTTGAAAAGAAACATCAACATCAACTGACTATCATACTAAGCCTGTGTACTATACTAAAACCAAATATAGCGTTTCTCGTAAGTATAATGTAACAAAAACATTGTTTGACCAGACGCAGTGAACTGAAAAACAGAAAGTGAAACCTTTATATTTTCTATTTCATTTTTTAATCACAAATACATTATTTATATTGTATCTATATTATTTGTTCGTCTTTTGAGAGCAGGTATTATTTACAATGAATCATACTTATAGCTTCTCAGAAATCGAATTTCAAAGCATTTGTGTACGGTCTAGGGGTCGCCCCTTCGTGAAATTGAAATATTTATTTTCAAATACAAGTGACTCTTTTCTAAATTGAACCAAAAATGTTAATTGCGTTTTTGGAAATGGCAGCACTTCACATACAGTAGTATATTGTTACCCTAGGGGTAAAGTAAGTTATTTAGTCCCAAGAAGTAGTTTGGCTAATAGTTCGAGAGACTAAATAACTCTATAACCGAGGTAAACACTGTGCTTTTCATTAGGAATACAAGAAAATTAAAATTATAAAAAAAAATGTATCATCATGTTTCTAGGCAGATATATTTCTTTCGATTTAAAAAAGGTAAAAGCGGTAAAAGGTTTTCTCTTCTTAAGAATCAGGCGATAAATCCATAACTGAAGCTGATGATCTTATAGTATCAATACAAATTTCTTATAGTAGAGATTTAGTAAAGTATAAACAAAACTCTACAACTCGAAACAATCAAGAAATCGGATCGCCCACAGATTATAGAGAGATACTACGGATCGTCGATCGTCGCGTCTTCCCGCCTATTTCGTTTTTTCAGTAGTTGGCCGGCTATTCAGCCAATATTTTTCATTTTATCAGTGTAAAAATGAGTCAGGTCAACATTTTTCCCAAATATATAGGTATTAGTATTAAAGAAATCGTTGAAAATAAACTAAAATAAAGTCACCAATCTGCACTGGGCCCATGTGATGGATTACGGCCCATTCCCTCTCTTAGAGAGAGGAGGCTTGTGGAGTGGTAACATTAAAAAGGCTGATGATGATGATGATGAGCTATTATAATAGATGTGTATATATGTCATAGTCAAAAGTCAATATGCAGTTTCTTCGCGGAATGACTGGTTTATCTTAGGTTAGATTAATTTATTTCTTCAAGTCAGACCTGAGGATAGTCAAACCTAGGGATGCTGGAGCTTCGAAGATGAACTATAACATATGTAACAGCTTATTTAGATATGTACATTATTTTATAACGTTTCGCATAAAAGACTGACCGGATCAGCCCTTCGTGGTTGTAATGATTCATAATAGCGATGTAACGTAGGTAAAAATAATAATCGATTTTAAATGAAAGACAGTATATAAGTGAAGTAAGTGTGTATTAAAGGAAAAAGTAAACAAAATACAAAAGAAAACGTACAAACAAACTAAACTTTTTTATATGTCTGTCAAAAACAGTTATTTTTTTAAACGTCTATAAGTCACCGGATCAGCCCTTAGCGGTTGTAATGATTCATAACAGCGATGTAACGTAGGTAACAATAATAATCGATGGTAGATGAAAGCCTTATAAGTGAAATAAGTATGTAGTAAGTGAAAAAAGTAAACAAAATACAAAACAAAACTTTTTTATCTGTCTGTAAAATGCAGCTCCTTTTTTAATTCTTCAGTTATTCCTACCAAACATCTGTAAGTCGCGCGGATCAGCCCTTCGTGGTTGTAATGATTCATAACAGCGATGTAACGTAGGTAACAATAATAATCGATGGTATATTGTAGTAAGTGAAAGTACGTGACAAGGCTTCAGCTGAGCAGATTTTGAACATTGCTCGAGACACGTAGGAGGAGCAAACGTGAGGCGCGGGCGCAGAGTACCGCGCGACATACATCTCGGACACTGCACGGATGTCAGTTCGACGAAAGCACACGTGATTATTTGTAGTGACAGGATTTTTGTTTAATGGTGTGATAGCAGTGTTCTTGTTTTTTTTTAAGCTGGATAATAAGTGGTGAGTTTTGTTTTTTTATGTATTAAAATTTTCATATATTTTCCGCTTTTTTTTAAAAAAAAAGGCATCAAACTTCAAACGTCATCAAAATTCAATTCTTCTATTAATAGTCATATTTTTTAAATAACATTTATTTCTGTATACTTTATCATCAATATTTTTCTGCGCTGATAACAAAAATATTTGTTGTTGCATTTAATTTTGTAAAGACTCACAATATTTTTTATGAAAATACGTAGATGTTAAACATTTACGTTTTTCAAATTAACTAAAATTCAAATTTGTTAGTTAAGTATGGACTAAGGTAAATTTTGTTGATCAAAACGACCGACCTATAAAATATTACTTAATGTGCATTTCTTAAATAATTTAACTTTTATTAATTTTATATTTAAAATATTTATAATACCTATACCAACATACAAGAAGACTGCTATATCTTACATTATAAATTGCATTTATAACAAAATATCAACACGTATAAGATAAATATTACGTGCCTTATATCACTAAGTCTGATATAGTCATCAAAGTTTGCTGAAAATACAAACGAAAACAATATACTTAATAATTATATGCACAAATTCAAACGCGTGTCGGTCTCACTATAGGTTAATTAATTTATGTCAATTTAAATAAATATTAAAAATACAAAAGAGAAAAAATAAACTACAATTGTTGACGCTGCGTCAATTCTTTAAGTAGGCGTGGATTAATTCGAAACGATGAGGATATTTTTAAACATTACCGTTTTTTTTTTACGTAAGCTCTAATTTCAGTTGTTTACATCCTTTTTAGGCTTCCGTTCCTCAAAACAAAAAAAAAACGGAATCCTTCTAGGATCACTTTGTTTTCCGTCTGTCTGTCTGTCTTTCCGTCAAGACCCTTTATCTTGAGAACGCATGGACGTATCTAGGGTTGCCAGGTGTTAGGATAAAGCACGACATACGTAGGATTTTTGATTGCTTGTCCGGCCAAAATAAGTGGCATCCGGTCTGTTAGGATTTAGGTAGGATTTTTCAATTTCGAAATTCGCGCGCGGATCGAGATCGAATCACGCCGAAGAAAATAATTTTTGTTTTGTTATAATATAACGACTGATGATTAAGAGAGTTAGAGACTGATTTATAATAAAGAAACATTAGCTTGATTTTGCTTTTGTTTTATTAAAATGCAATCAGAAAATCCCGGATTTCCATTTTTTTAAGTAACACCAAAATCTTTCAAAAATGTGAGGCGTCCGGATTTTTCGACCGAATGTTAGGACAAACAAAAAATTTGTTTTACACTTTTTATAAAAAAATGGACAAAATAAACAAGATGTCCGGATTTTTTACCCAAATGTCAGGACAAACTCACAGGTCTGTCCGGCTTTTGCGTCTGAGGACCTGGCAACCCTAGACGTATCGAGTTGAAATTAAAACTTAAAACTACTCGAGTCTGTGGTCCCTTGAAGCTGTGAAACAATCAAAATTATAAATTAACGTAATTAAATATGAAGCCTTTTATAAGAGTACTAGCGTTTGTCAGCGGCTTCGCCCGCGTACATAAAATATAGCCTATGTCACTCAGGACTAAAGCAGCTTTCTATTGTTGCTATTTTTTTTCTAATCGGACCAGTAGTTCCAGAGATTACCCCCTACAAACAAAAAAACCAAAAACAAACTTTACCTCTTTATTATAATTATTAGTGTAGATAGTGTAGATAGATATACGAGACTTTCATGGGAACCAAAATTCATAGGGTAGACACTTCCTATTGTCCTAGAACCCTGAGATGTGCATGAGGCAAGTCTTATAATATAACAACAAATCTGAAAATTTGTGACTACATCGCAAAACAAAATTTTCAATTCAGAAAATCGAGATTCGATTCGGAAATTCAACTATTACCATAAGTTACTTTGTACGGAACCGTAACTGTTTATTATATAAATATGTGGTACCAACTTTTTGATTTTTATATATCGACTAGCTTTTGCCCGCGGCTTCGCTCCTGTGAACTGACTACTCTACCCAAGTCTACCCTCCTAACAATAACAAACGCAACAAAAAAAGAATTAGCGAAATCGGTTCAGTTATTCTCGAGTTTTGCGCTTACCAACACATTTTGCGATTCATTTTTATATAGGTATAAGATAATATAAATATCAAAAAGTTAGAACCATAACACAATGTTGTGAAGTTGACTGTTACAGAAAATAAAATCGAACAATATTTCGGAACTGGTACAGTTAATATAAAACAGAAAAAAAAATCACAATTATTAACATTCAATCTTTCTCTTAAGTGTGCCGTATGTCAATCCATCCTAAAGCATGATCCCCATTAGCCACAGTATCGGATATCAAATCAAAGTCAGACCCGAAACCCCCTTGAGTATCTAATCGGTATTCCTCACAGTTTTGAATTTGGCCATCCAATCACTTGATCCAGCAGGTACCTATCTATTTTTGACAGATGCCTAATCTGTCAAAATACAAATGCAGTCATTAAGTGGCACAGGGTGCGAATTCTCCCAAAAACATTACCGCATTCCTGGAACCAAATGGAAAGTAAATCAGTAAAAAATCTACGCAGTTATAAATTTAAAACAAACGAATACCAATCAATTTATCGTCAACCCACAAACGTAACGATCTCAAACATTCGTACGTGCCGTATCTAGACGATGTAACGAAAACATACATTCCATCATTTTTGCTAACAAACTCACAATTTTATCAATGAATCGAATAATACAATCTGATGAGGCATTCTGAAATTAGCGACATAATGATGTCTTCGTTTTCCAAAATGTATTTATGTATAAATATAAAAGGAGAAACTGACTGACTGACATATCAACGCACAGCCGAAACTATTGGCTTCTTTATGACGTTCCTAGGGGAATACTAAAAAACGATTTTCCAAAAATTTGATTGAATTTTTGAATTTGCCCCCTAAAGGGATAAAACCTATTGTCACACAGGCTAAGCCGCTGGCAGAAAGTTAGTTTATATTATGTAAGTACTTTATTGTCCACCAAGTTATCTTTTCAAAATTTTGAGCCTTAAAAATAAAAACACGGGCGGCCTTATTGCATTCTGCGATCTCTTACAGGCAACCTGGGATAGGAAGAGATTGCCAGGACATTCTGGGTTGCACTTTGTGAATAACAAAACCTGTAACAAATTGGTGAAAAATCTAAGTACATATTTAACACTAGATTGATACATAAATACATATACCTATACTAAAATATAAGCAAGAAAATATGTGACGACCACTATAAAATTCTCGTCCGCACACCTATTGTCATTCTATTATGTCTCTAATCGTAATTAGAGACATATATTATATATTTTATATAATATATGTATTTATAGTCTGTTTTAACCTTTCGAGTACCGTAGTACTCGAAAGGTTAAAACAGACTAGTAATAAAATTGTGAATATTGAGTAGGTATAAATAAAATGTCGCCTCACCATCAACGATTACATCACTGCTTACCATCTGGTGGGATTGCAGTCAAGCACTACTTAAAACACAAGTAAAACAAAAATGAAACGGTAGATTGATTGTTTGAAAATTAATAATAATATTTTTTTATTTTTCTCACTACAATATACAGTTTTCAATCAATTAAACAGTATAAAATGATGTGATAAAAAGAGTCTGCTACAGCACCCCAAAATTAATTGGACTAATTAAAGTTGAAAATGTCAAAAAAACCGACCGCACAGATGCAGCTAGTTATAAAGTTCTAAACAAGGTAAAGTTCAGCGGTCTGATTAAGTTGGTTGGTTGGGTTGGTTACTTGGTTGGTTGGTTGGGTTGGTTAGTTGGTTGGTTGGTTGGTTGGGTTGGTTAGTTGGTTGGTTGGTTGGTTAATTTATTTTACTTTACAGATTTCACGCCGTCTACGCGTCTGTTACTAAAGCCAGAGTAGGCTCTTGCTCTTGCTCTTCTTTGCATTCTTGCAAATAAAAAGATTTTCTTTCTTTCTTTGTGGTCAGGTTCGTTGCATGCGGCATGTTCGCTTGTTTTTTCGACAGTGTCAATTTTTTTTATTTATTACATTTTAGTGACTACCTACTACATATTTTTGCAATCGTCTCTTCGAAAACACTATTTTGATACCTACACAACTATGTCACAAAGAAAACATTTAATTTGGCGCCAAAAATCCGCCTTTATTTTTTTGTGTATCCTGTTTCTGTCTTACTACTGAGACAAATCTAACGACACCTCTCAAATCTCCAATAAGCCATTGAAACTCTAGGGCGGGCCAAAGACATATACATACAGGCACTCAGAAATATAAACCTTCTAGCGCAGTGTGATGAAAAGGCAAGATGATGATTGTACTTGTAGCACATTTTAAAGTGGAAAATCATGAAATAACTTTTCCCGATCTCTTTCTCTTTTTCCGAAACGAGGACTGTCAGACTTTTACTGACTAAAACCCATCCGTGGTACTCCAGTTGCCCTATGTGTTTTATGGCCACGGTAACTCTTTCGAACCATCCCGCAACCCTGGTTCTTTGATAGTAGGTGCCTACGACACGGACATATGTTGTTGCTAAAAAAACTTTACCTACAAAAATTTTTGTGCCCTTAAAATTGCTTCCTACCTTTCAATCACTTTCATTTTTTTTTTCAAATGTTTTCCTTATTTATTTTCTTTGAACCACCATAAACAAAACAAAAAATAAAATTAAAATTGACTGAACCATTTTTTTGTCTTGGCAACACGAACAGTAATTGTAGTTGTATAGGTATAAGATAAAGATTATTTGGCAGAATAGGTAACAATTTATTTGTTGTTCAGTTATAAAATGGCATAATATAACGTCTTCCTTAATACCTTATCTGATACACGTGTTAGTATAATCTACACTAATATAATAAAGAGGTAAAGTTTGTTTTTTTTTGTTTTTTTTTGTTGTAGGAGGTAATCTCTGGAACTAATGGTTCGATTGGAAAATTTTTATTAACAATAGAAAGCTGCTTTACTCCTGAGTGACATAGGCTATAAATTATTTATATAACATGGATGTTAACCGAGCTATCACTACAAGAAATTTTCCGCGGACGAAGACGCGGGCAGAAGCTAGTATATTATATACTAGCTATTGCCCGCAGCTTCGCCCGCGTACATAAAATATAGCCTATGTCACTCAGGAGTAAAGCAGCTTTCTATTGTTGCTAAAATTTTTCCAATCGGACCAGTAGTTCCAGAGATTACCCCCTACAAACAAAAAAACAAAAAAACAAAAAAACAAACTTTACCTCTTTATTATATTAGTGTAGATTAATATTATGTCCACAACTACCACACAACGCCATCTAGTCCCAAGTTAAGCAGAGCTTGTGTTATGGGTACTAGACAACTGATAAACATACTTATATATTCCTAAATACATACATATTATAAATAAATTACACCCAGACACAGAACAAATGATCGTGTTCATCACACAAACTTTTGTCCTGGGTGGGAATCAAACCCACGACCTCCCGCATAGCAGTCAGGGTCACTAACTACTAGACTGACAGGCCAGTCGTTATATTTATAATCGTATAATTTATAAAAACTGTTATTTCAAAGTATTCGTAAATATATTTTTTCTCACGAAAAAAAAAACACTTTGTGAAAACATACCTTAACTTTGCGCTAGGAAAACAAATTATCATTCTGCAAAATAGGTACGTATTTTGTTAAGGGTGATGTTCATACATAATATGGGTGTTAACCACAGATATGTGTTAACCTTATTCATAGATAATGTTAATTTTAACCCTGTTAAGTAATTTTTCCATGAAAAATCATTCAATATGGCTAAACCAGCTGAGAGATTTGAATTAACGATTTTAGTGATTATAATTCCCTAAACAAATACATTTTACAGTCTCAAATCATATTTTGATTACCATACAATGTGATTCAAATAAGAATAGGAACCTCGATGACCTCTATCTCTCTTTTTTTTTATATTGTGCCTAAAGGCTCGCGTTTAACCTCTACGACACCCTGTGGTAAGCGATAATGTGCTGACGATGGAGCACGAATGCCTAGAAATATACATATGTAAATCATTACATAGTATAAAACAAACTTGCGAGTCCCTTTGTATGCTTATATCTTTAAAATTACGCAACGGATTTTGATGCGTTTTTTAATAGATAGAGTGATTCAAGATAAAGGTTTATGTTTATACACATGCATAATATCTTTAAAATCAGTACCCGTGCGAAGCTGGGGTGGGTCGCAGTGTCACATAAAATGTATGCGCAACATTATCGATTTTTTTAAATAGAGTCTTCGTTAAATCAAAGTGAAAAAACACGTTATTTTCTAATCTAACATAACTTACATAACTTTAGCCTTGTAGTGTTCAAACAGCAGGGACTCCTCAGGCTTCCTTTCTAGGAAAGAGAATGGGCCGTAAACAACCAAGCGGGCTCAATGCGGGTTTGTAGTAAACTTAATCTAAATCAGTTAAATAAATAACCGAAATCATAATTGGTACAAAATACTAATACAATATAACACAAACGTTCTCGACTTGTCTGATCAGCATGCCCTTTACGACGTGTCAAGGTAAAACATAATCCAGCAACTTGGATAACTTCTAAAATTAAAGAGCTTATGGCTCGCAGGGATAAGAGCTAATAGCGGGTATAAGCGTAGACCTTCTGAGTTGAGTCTCTCTTACTTTGTTTCACAGTGTAACAGCTGCAGGCATCTGTGTTAAGTTGCTAAACGACGCTATTTCCACGAACCACTCCTTAATCGTAGTTCTTCCGACAGTGTAAGGATGTGGACCTTAATGATCTTAACAACCATTCTATCTCCTTGCCTCTTCCCTAGATCCTGATGGTCTTTCTAGTTTACTATTGCCACGGTTATCCCCAATTTAACTTCAGCAATGTTCTGCCGTGCAGATACTATAACGCAGTAAAAAAGCCTTCTCTACAATACTCTTACTGCGTTTTAGTATCTGCACGGCAGTGTTATCGAGAATGACGATAAGGTATCTTTTCTTGCGATTACTTCTTCTGCGTTTGGCTATGATAAGTTATACTCTAGAATGAGTATGTCATCCTTTCCTCGTTACTTTCTGTTCTCATGGATATATCAATATCTTTTATACCTCATGGTCCTTTCTGTCAATCTGGAAATTAGTATATGTTATTCCTTTACACGGGTTACGGTTACAGCGCTTTTCAAAACTATAGTAAAAGAACACTATTTTTCCTCTATATTATGATAATTATAAGTAAGTGTGTAGTAAAAGTTCTTAATATTGGTGTGTACAATGATCCTTTTTACGGAAAGCCCATCCGTCGTATCAACTTTGTATAGTTTTATAAGTATTTATTCATTTAAATTACGATGTCACAAACTTTTCTTTTCTTATTTTTTAAACACTATTGTCTACTTTGTCTTCTTAAATAGATAAGAAGACAAAAATGTACAAACTTTCTGCAGACCAGAGAAAGGATAGTCCTTTCTCTGGTCTGCAGAAAGTTTGTACATTTTTTTATAATTGGACTAAATCCTCTTCCTTTAAATATTTAAAAGAAAAGGATATAAAATAAAAATTATAAAATAAAATAGATAAATTGTTCTACATAATTATTTTTCTTTTTAATTTTCATTGTTGGTAATAATTGGCGTTTTCCGACTACTCCTACTCTAACACTTCAAATAATGATAATAAAATGAGCGAAATTGAAGAGCTTTGTAGAAGATCAAAAATTCATAATTCGTAAATATTATTTTTTCTCTTTATACCTATTAAAAAATTTTTTTTTTCCTTATCGCACCAAATTGATTGAAATCGACAACATAGACGTCACATTATATAGCGAAAAGTCGATCCTATGTACTACTATTAAATTAGATCATATTGTTATTTGAATGCAAATTATTTGAATTTAAACTTGACACTGACCTGCAAAATGTCAAAAACTTAGATTTGATTTTCACGGGCTTTCCTGCCGTACTCAAGTAACCCCTCGAGCGATAGGGGACATTAACCCCTCCTAATATTAGCATCAATATTTTTTTATGGGACGTTTGTCTTTTCTATTGACAATCACTTGTCTCATCGAAAAATAACCTAAATCTTGTTTAACAAAAACCTAAAAATAACATAATTCTCTTTTATATTTTTGGTTTATTAGTATAATACCTACCTGATACCATTCAAGGGCTTTAAATTGGATGAAATAATATTTTATCTCTTTTAATTTACGTGACAGACCGCATCAAACACAACACTGTCATACTTTTTTGTGATGATGATGATGCCATCAAGCCGATTGCGGCCACACACCGCAATCCTTGACTTTGACTCACTTTTTTTAATCATACACTGGTAATAGAAAAGGATAGGAAGGAATGATAAGAAGAATATAACCATTGTACTATAGTAAAGTTATAAATAAACTTTTGGCAAGCGGCTGCAGTCCCACTGTCCCTTTCAGAGCTGTAAAAACACGTGAAAAATGCAATTCAGGCAGAATAGTATGGCCCCAAAAAAGTGTGCTACCTACGTGTGTTTTAAAATACAAAGTGGTGAGAATTCCGGTGTGCCTCAAAGAGATGTCAGCAAAACCGTAGAGGCTTAGTATCGCTGACGCTACGCTACGTGTCGAGTTAAGGCTAGTGTAGCGCTAAGTATTGCACGTGACCCTTTTTATAAAACGGGAAATACCTATTTTAACCTAAACTTTTTGTCCAGCAACATCCCCTGATAAATTATCACAAGGACGAAAGTATACTCCCGGAATAAAAAGTATCTTATGTCCTATTTCAAGACTAGTCATACGCCAAGTAACAGACAGAAGTGAAGCGGAATGTGAAGACGTAAAATATTCTCATAGCAATGCAGGTACTTACAACTTTACTCCGAACATCGAAGATCTAAACCGGATCAGTTATGCAACGTGCAAATTACAATTATTGAGCCCACGCCGATTATCGTAAGCGCTATTATTTCGAAAATATATTTTGGATCTTAAGCGGTAAGATTTAAAAACAAAAATACCTTTTCAAAAAAGTGTCGCTTACGACGATTGCTTGCAAGACATATGAATTAATAATGCAGACACAATATACCTATATTTTATGTAGGTCAGTGCCAGGCAGTGAGTTCAGTCACTCAGAATCAGTAAGACGTAATGTAATTACACGCCAATCAAGGCGTTGTTCTTCAGAACTTACCTTATATGGCGGTTAATATTTATTTCCGAAAGTCAAGTTCACCGAAGTAATTTATCGTAATTGAAGGGTACATAGGACATTTTGGAGATAATATTTATTTTGCTTCCTGCTTTAATACTGGTGTTTTTAAATGTGAAAGCTTGGAAATTTTACTATCATTTCTGTATCAATCTTTAACGGCTGAAAGGTTTTGGGTGCAATTTGTTTCGTTTATCATAATAAAGAGGTAAAATTTGTTTTTTTTGTTTTTTTTTTGTTTGTAGGAGGTAATCTCTGGAACTACTGGTCCGATTGAAAAAATTTTAGCAACAATAGAAAGCTGCTTTACTCCTGAGTGACATAGGCTATATTTTATGTACGCGGGCGAAGCCGCTGACAAAAGCTAGTTTTACATAAAGTTGTACCATAACATATATATGGGGCAGGAAGAGTGTCCAGTGTAACATCCACCAAACCACACTGAACGCAATGGAAACGTTATAAAGCTGAATATGCAAATAATTACACAAATGTATGTAGAGCTGACAAGTACCTATTAGCACAGAATAAATAATAGTACATGTGGTATAGCTTAATGGGTATGTGCCGCCATAAGGATGTAGTCAATTATTTATCAATAGATTTGAAACACTGAGAGGATCGGACTATTAAAGAAAAAAAAATAATAAATAGAAAGTGCACGTGTGATCTTAATTGATTGAATTTCCAACAAAATTAATAAATACTATTATTACAGTTCTAAATTATAATGTTTAGAGCTGTTAGAAACTACTCTTCATTAAAGAAGTCGTTCTTTACCTTTCGTATTGGGGCCGAACCTTCTTTTCAGAAGCCGGTCCATAGCCCAGTAGACTTCGACCCTGACGGGCGTGAAACGACCCGCGGCGTCTCGAACCGGAGAGTCGGAACGATCGGTTTTAACTTACCATTATTATTTTACCATTAGCCTTTCGACCTTGTAATTACAGACACAACTCAAGAACAATAGGTGTGCGAACGCCGGCGTTCGCGCGGGCTTAATAATTAAACTAATACTTGGCTGTACTACATACCATACATTTATATTACTATGTGCATAATCAGCCTTACAATGTTACCATTGCGCCCAGAGCATGTTAACTCCTCCTGCCCCATACCTATATTCTTGTGCCACCACTTTGTATAAAATTAATAAATCAAATCGTACCCAAAACCGTTCAGCCGTTAACGATTGATTCAGAAACCGAGCTCTCATTTTTGAAAACGCCTGTATTAAAGCAGGAAGCCAATATTTATTTATGTACAAAATGTCCGAATTACCCTTTAATTAAATACAATAAACTTACGTCGGTGAACTTGACTACCGGAAATGAAGAAAATATTTAACCGCCATATAAGGTAAACTGCAACTTTTGACGAACAACGCTTTTATCGACATTGGATTTATATAAGCAATTAATTTTATTCATTCATTTTTCGTACGAGCCTTATTTAAGTGTCATTTTTTTAAGGGATTTTTTATCTTAAACGCCTAACTTTAAGTTATAAAATTCATTAACGAAATTATGGCGCTTACGATAATTCGGCCTAAAGGACTCAATAATTTGTACGTTACATCACCGATCCGGTTGTGATCTTGTTCAGAGCAAAGATGTAGGTACCTGTATTGTTATGAGAATATTTTACATATAAGTAGGTATACCTACTTGTTAAAATATTCCATGTTACCCATAACTACCATTGAAAAGCGATCCGTAAATGGTAAAGCCTCCTCAGAGTATTCATACTATTATATTATGAACGCGAAAGTAGGTTCTATGTCTGTCTGTTATATCTTCACATTCCACATTGACAAACTAGAAGATGATGTTCCGAAATAGGATAAGTATACTTAGGAATTTTTTTCATCCTGGGAGTATACCTCCTCCCTTGAGATAGTTTATCGCACGACGCCGCTGGAAAAAGCTTAGGTTATTAATTTATTTATAACTTCATTGCACACCTTAGCTTAACACAGGATAAACATTAATAAAAATAAGTGTACAATAGGCGGTCTTATTGCACAGGGCAATTTCTACCAGACAACCTAGTTATATTAGGTCTTTACCTATAACTTTCTGTTTTGTAAAACGAGTCAAGTGCAAAACTTCACTCCACACTAGGATTTACGCGATACACAGCGCAATAGGCATACCACAGCAGCGCTGCACCAGCCATGTAGGTGGAAACTTTTATAACTTCGATTGACCTCTAATATGTGCTGATATCTAAACTTTAAAAGCCGCCAACCCGCCGTATATTTTCATACTAGCTTTTGTCAGCGGCTTCGCCCGCGTACATAAAATATAGCCTATGTCACTCAGGAGAAGCAGCTTTCTATTGTTACAATTTTTTTCAAATCGGACCAGTAGTTCCAAAGATTACCTCCTACAAACAAAAAAACAAATTTTACCACTTTATTATATTAGTGTAGATAACCGCTCTTACATGATTATGATGTCACATCTTCCCTCAGATATTTTGGATACACAGAAGTCTAGTATACCTATATTATAATTGCTTCTATAGAAATTGAAAAATAATGAAGTCGATTATAAACCAATCCAGTAAAGACCTCTGAAAACCTGCTATTTTACGTAAACTTCGGCTCTCTATAATGGACTCATATATTGAAAATATATGAAAATACCTCCATAGAGCTTTGCGCATCACGATTAAATGTGATTCTACATGATGAAAATCTGTAAATTAACATTATTTCCTTGAACAAGTTATTTGTGAAATATTCGAGTAAATTACTAAATTTCCGATAACCAACGGAGTTTTCAGGCGTTATCTTTCCTGTTTCGTGTTGGCTCTGGAACAAACATCGCGTTAAATGAAGCGAAAAACTTTTAAAACATGCTCGACATTGACAATAGGCGAGTGGAGAAGGGACACCTAAACTCTATATTTAAGAGCATCTAACCCGTGATACTTAGGTACTATACAGCAACTTGGATATGACGTTTTTACCTAGGTTCACAACTTTTTCTGGAAACACAGATACGACTATATCTGATAGTAGGTTAAGTTTCTTTTGAAAACAAAACCTTTTTGTGTAAGTTTACTTTGACTGTAGAATGCATTAACGTTTTCCATAACATACCTTTTTTCGTGGTGTCATCCACCCTGGGGTAGGTGGAAGGGTCTGTCATACTCTTACTGACTAAAGCCTGGGGGGCTGCGGTTGCAGTTTGACTTCCGCTGCCCCGGGCTAGTGGTGACTTGATCTACATGGGTCTCGTCCCGAATTAGAGAGAGCTCTTATAAGTCTAAGAGATGCACGTGTGAAAGAGTGGCGCGTTTGTCCATAACATACCTGGCTCAAGATCTGGAGTATAGACAACAGCTTGATGCCATCCTCGCCACACGGCGTACTCCAACACAAACGCAAGAGGCGCCAGCGCCGCCTCGGGACAGTAAGCGTTGACGGGTAACGCCGGTGCAATCAGTAAGGCCCTCAGCACATGCAGCAGCTTCATTGTAGTACTGGCTGTTCTAAAATAACAAATTAAAGTTACTTCAATATAAAACGAAAACATAGATTTTTTTAATTTTAGTAATCGGTGGTGAAGAGGTATAAATACCGTTCGGTGATATAAAATAAAAAAATATTTTAATTTCCTCTATAGTACAAGGTTGATAGATAGATAAATTAAACTTTATTGTATATCAAAAAGTAGCAGAACATATACAAAAGACAGCGATATCTAACAGACAACCTTAGGACACGATAGGTCTAAATTTCTAAAAGGAATAAAATATAGAAATGAGTTCAATTAATTACGTGAAAGTCCAATGAATTTGGAAACGGTGACTCGTTGAGTAATAAATTAAGTGGAAATCGGCCAGCTTGAGATACGGAGAAACGCAGATAATGATATGAGAAAACCTTAAGTTTGAAATTTGGATATTAGAAGAGGGAAAAACGAACAAAATGACTGATGAACTGTGTGAGAGATATGCAATTGGAAAGACAGTGACTAGATCAAAACGCCGATACCTTCCAAGTGTGTGGGAGAAAGAGTTATAGCGGCTCCATATTAGTACCGTGAATCTCGCGAATTCACGCCATGAATTCAGAACACAAGCCTAAAAACGAAACAAACGTCAAACGGTTTTTTTGTTTTTCTTTTTCACATTAATTTAATTTAGTTAGTAATGTTTGGACAACTGTAATAATCAGCATAAAAAAAATGTAGGTACTCCGATGATGGCTAGACATAGCGTTCAATAATAATAAGAACATCTGTAACTAACCCACCTATGTTGAACAAATAAAAATATTTGTATTTTTGTATTTGCCGTACCCAACACGCGAAAACCGTCCACATTCACGTTCACGCATGTTTACGGAGCTTCACGGCACTAATCTGGAGCCACCATTACCGAGGCCCTGGAGCCCAAAGGGCTAGAGAAGGAACAATAAATCTGACGCTCCTTGTTACGCCCAGAGTGGACAGGGATATTTGATGATTTAAATAAAAACATAGGAAGAAGAGATGAGAAATAAAATGCATTCTTGAATTAGCTTCACCAAACAAAAGGTACGCGACACGAGAACTGTGATGTGTGTAGGTAATATGTGAACATCACATTACTAAATTGGATTAGGTTTGCTACACGTGCAACTACAAGATATATACACCAATCAAATGATCTGTTCAAGAGTACTTCACGTAATAACACGTTTCAAAGCCAATCAACTGCGTCAGAAGGTGCCACGACATGGCTCAAAACACTTAATCTGAACCCGGCTTGTAGGCACTACTATTTATTCTCTTTTACACTAAACTTTCCACACCACACTCACTACATCATACTCTACCGAAACTACTAAAATTAATTAGACTTTAGTAGTTTCGGTATTAAACTCAAATATTAATTAATCTGTTGTATTTGTTTCTGAACCTACCTTATGATTACGGATTGAAAGAGACTGCACCCCACAACAGAGGGAATTCTAGTGTGGGGTTCAGGGCTTCATTGACTTTTGTAATATTTAATTGAGACAATTATTAATATACATATATAATATATATATATATATATATTTTTTATTCTGTGACCCGACTGTAAGTTAATTTTACGGAACTTTGCGATTAGGCTGCAGCATTGTCGTAAAAAAAAAACAATACATAAAGCCGAACATAGAACCTCCTCCTTTTCGAAGTCACTTAAAAATGGATGAGCACTGTGAGCCTAACTATTATAGATCTACTTTTTATATTAAACTTCAGTAAACGGTATACAAAAAAAATCACAAATACATTTTGAAGTTATTCGCACCTCACTTAAAGGACCGTACAACCACAGCGTAACTACGTAAATAAATATTATTATTTAGTTAATTAAAACCCAAGAGGACACCGATGTCCGCACACCTATTGTCTTTCAATAATTGTGTCTTTAATTACGATATGCGAAAGCTTAACTAACGAAACGACTGTGATTCTTCTCCATAAAATAGGAATAACAGCACGTCCGTTGTCTTATATTAGAACCAAAATACTATCTAACATACCTAATACGAAACACGGGACATATTCCAAAGTAGTAAAACAAACAACTATCCATTAATTTAGTAAATCAATCAATCAATCATAAAGAATTATTGTAAAGTTGTGATTGACACTATTGTTCTTGTCGTGTCTTATAGTATAAGAGCTGCCGGTCACTCCGATGACACAAGGCTAGGACTTTATTAAACTATTAATTTTGGATAATTACGAAAGTAAAGCAGCAGGGCAGCAGTGGTGACCGAATGGTAACGGTCCCGACTTACGAGTGGTAGGTCCTAGGTTCAAACCCAGCAAGGAGCATTACTTTGTATAATTTATTTCATCACCACTGCACTCAAAAAGGTGTAGGAAAACATCGTGAGGAAACCGGCATGTCCTAGAACCAAAAGTTCGAAGACATGTGACATCCACCAGTCCGCATTGGGCCCGCTTTTTGGATTATGGCTCATTCCCTCTCTTAGAGAGGAGGTCAGTGTCCCAGCAGTGGGAACATTAAAAAGTTTGGCAATCCCTTAAATATTTGAAAATGTGTCACAAAGTAGAAAAAAAATCGGCGGTTTGACCGGTAGCTCTCCTACTATAATGATTCGATATATTACACACTAAACATGGTATCTACTCGGTTCAAACAATTCAAATAAATTAAAGCATCCAATGCTGATACGAGTATTCAAGGAGAATTGAACACGTTAGCTTCGAGGTTCATTTAGAAAACAATGGCCTCGTCATCCACGTAGCGCTGCTAGAAAGCTCCGTGATTGATCCGCCCGCCTAAACTTTCATTTAGAGTGAAGCCGAAGCTAAAAGGAAAAAGTCGTTTATTGACATATCTTTTTTTTGTGGGAATTCTCAAATAACGTAATGCTTTCAGTGAACCGAGAGAAAATGTTAGACTTTTACTAAAACCCACGTCTGTTCCAGATCAGCTTTAGTAGGTTGCTGAAATACCAATCTAAATTATCAAAATATATTTCTAAAAAAATTTAAATGAAAAAACTTTTTATAAACAAGCTCGGCTAAACAAACTCGAGAGTCTGCAAAATATGTGCATCCTTTTTATTTTTGGTCTTCGTAAATACGATCACGTGTCGGAATTTCGAGCCAGATTAAAGTGGCTGCCGATTCGGCGTCAGCGAGATACCCATATTCTATACTATCCGCTACAATCCCAATGCTCCTCTATACCTTCGAGAACGCTTTGAGTATTTCATTCCGAGGGGTAAACCCTGTAGTGTAGTGTAGAGAGTTGGTGGCGCACCATCAACTCTCTACACTACACTTCTCCTTCATACCTCCAGCCGCTACGATGGCTCTTTCTCTGTAACTGCAGTGTCTTTGGAATTCTCTCCCAAATTCCTTTCTTGAAGGCCATGTCTGGAGGTGTTCAAGAGGAAAATTAAAGAGCATTTCCTTTCACAGCTGCCATAATATTTGTATTTACTATACATACATAACGTATATTTTTATATATCAGACTGATTTATGTACGTTTATAGAGGTATAATATATAGATTTGTATTTTACACTTGTTTCTACCCTTGTTTGTTATCTCTCTCTGTTACTCAAAGTTATGTTGGGAGAAAACTCAATGTTGAGTTAAGCTCGCCTTTGTACATGAATTTTCTAACTACTGTGTACTATTCCCTGTTTTGTGTACAATAAAGAATAAATACGGACAACAAAGAGATACTATTGCACTGTAATGAATTTGATTAACGGGTACTACCCGTTGACCTAGAACTTTTCAGTTTTCAGATTTATTCCTGTACATAAAATCTGAAAATTAAAAATTTGTCATTACGTCACCAAAAACAAACTTTTTCCGATTCGGAAAAATTTTCAAGTCTCGATTCAGAAATTGAATTATTTTCATAAGTTGATTGGTACGGAACCCTTAGTATGCGAGGCCGACTCATACTTGACAATTTTTTGTTATATTCTCCTCCTTTTCCAATGAGTTCCATCCTACTTTTTCTTTCTCTTTTTACCGTTCTCAAAGCTTTCAACACTGATCTAAATAGGTAGGTGATCTATATCTCACAAAAGCACTCAATAGCAGTCAAAGGCCAGCTAGCTAGATAAAGGGGCATTTCACTTGAAAATTTCATTGTTCTGATTTTATTAATATTTGAGCAAGTATGTTAAGCCGGGTACAGACGAGTGTAACGTGTAATGTAATCTACCGAGTAATGTAACACGAATTCTAGGTGTGGACGACACTATGAGTATTACATGTAACGCTAGCGCTCGCGCTCAGGCTAATCCATCGGCTATCGGTTTTTTGTGCGAACACAAAGGAGCTCGCAGTGCTCGTTTGGACGGCGTTCGTGAAGGTTGTCTCGTGTGTACGTGATTATGTGGAGCGACGAACATCACCCTTCCTATTTTTATTCCGGCATGTTCGTAGCAACTGATAAAATGCAGCTCCGAAAATAGATTCGCATACACAATTCGCTATGAGTTCGTGTGCCGTCCATACTGTTGGCGCTAAATTACACGTAATCTTACATCTTACATTACACGTTACACTCATCTGGACCCGGCTTTATACATGTCTATGTTCCCGATAATTATACCTACGTACTATTTATATTATAATAATTGTAATATTTTTATCGTGCGTATGATTTACAAGCTAAAAAACAAAGAAGAGAGAGAGAGAGAGTTGATTTTTGAAGATTCAACGAATTCTCAGGTATACACTACTTCGACTGACATGGTTACCTAGACCTGTTGTGTTTACAACGGCGGATACTATACTGTTTAAACTACATATATGTACTTGTGCATTACGAATTTAGTGTTCAACGCGAAATAACACATCGTATAACGATGAGCAATTAACGGATAGGACATTTTGTATCAACTGGTACAAGCAATAAACCTGGTACAGGCCATGGTCTGAAGTGAGGATGAGTGGCAGGCACTCGCCTTTTTCTGAGAAGCAGTAATGCTAGCAAAGAAGGCGATCGCTCGCGCGAGGTTACTGCCCTTACGTCCCAACCGCCAAGATTCCGATACCGAGTGCCAGGCGCGGGCTTGTGGTCGTGAGCAATGATTAGCTCGCCTTCCGGCCGTCCGGTAACCGTCCGAACCGAGCTGAAGTCGTCAACGGCGCGTAATTCCACGCACGTCTCCAGAAAATGTCGACATAACCGTAGGTGCCCAGCAGGGTCGCAGCCTTTGGGTCTCGAATGCAAGGCAACGAAGGAATAACGACTCACACTCCATCTGTCGAAAAATCCATAAACAATAAAATAATTTAAAAAGCTCTAAATTAATTATTTTGTAATTATTATTGTTTTTTTTTTTTACTCTATTTAATATCCGTTCAAACCCACCACTTATTATACACACAAATACCATAAATGTCCTTTAATTTTCACCCACTGAACTAAATATAAAGAATTTTCCTTTTTTCAGTTTGGAAAAATGGCTCCAATAGCATTTACGGAGACCGAATTGGAACAACCACTCCACACGACGGACTTCATACGGTACAAGCTCCATCACCCAGTAAAGGACACCAACGAGACCAAAGGCAATGTCACACTCCACCAGACCAGTTCTTATGATCAGATGCTAAGTCGTAACGACCCTAAATTCCTCGCACCGATAAGAAAATGGGAAAAAAGGATGGGATTCCTAACCCCAATCAGATGGGTCAACACTATACTGATAACAATGTTCCACATCATGGCACTTTTATGGTTATATCGTTACGCATTTGTCACGAATGCCTTTAAATGGCCAACTTTCATATTCGGTGAGTAAAATTATATCTACCAGTATAGGTAATGATTTATGATTATGACATAGGCGAGCACTAGGGGCTAATGCTGTGTTAAAGCGGGGCACCCGTGTATTTGCGGCGGTCCCCACAGTGGAAACCGGATTATTACCTGCGCAGTGTCGCTAGTTCTTTAACAGTGTGCATGTAGACTTATCGATGGAGGATCTTAATGTATGTACCTATATGTAGGTGTCGCGGCGTACGGCTGCCCTCGCCAGGTCCCCGCTTGGTGAACCCGGACGGAGCATTATTGTTTGGAACCGCGCGGGTACCCGCTTTACGCAGCGTTGGCTCTAAGAGAGAATTTTCCAAAATTCGACCCCTTTAACCCCGGTTTCTATGTTATTGTGATATAATAGTCTTCATGAGCATCTTCAGCCTTTAAATATGGATACACAATGTTTCAGGATATTTCATGGGCCAGGTTGCTGGATTTGGAGTGACAGGAGGAGCCCATCGGTTATGGTCTCATCGCTCCTACAAAGCCACGTTGCCCCTACAATGGATTCTAGCCATTTGCTACTCAGTGGCTGGTCAGGTAATATTTTTAAAATTTTGCACTTTTGTTACTAAATTGTGGGGTTTTAGATGTTGCTATCTATCCTTACGCTCACAAGAAAAAAGCGAAGCGAGTACGTTGAAAAAAACGGAACCCTTATAGTCCGTCTGTCTGTATAGTAGACATTAAAACCATATACTTAAGACTGCTGTTGAAGCTGAGAAAAAACCGAACTTCTACGGTAACGAAAAAAAAAAGATAAGGCCGTTTATGTCCCAAGAAAGGTATAATCAAGGGAATCAAAATTCATAGGGTCCCGTTATCACAGGCACCTAAAATTTGACATAAAGCAAGGTCTTATAGCACAAGCATATCATAAATAAATAAATAAGTAGGAATCATTCTGAAAACTCTTATGGTAGGTTTACACCCTTGAAAAGCGTTGGCAAGACTCGGCCAATCGCCATTGTGTAGCCATTGTTTAAATAGGGAAATCCCGTAAACACAATGGCGATTGGCCGAGGTTGGGCCAACGTGTAAACGAGGCATTACGTTAATTGTAAATTTGTACGAGACCCTCAGTGTAAAAGTTCTACTCGTTTAAGGAACATAGGAAAACACTCTCCTGCTGCAATTACTTTTCCCACAGTTATTGGATGATTATACTTACCCATCAAAAAAACAAGGACCCCCATTACGTAGAGTAACAAAAACAAATTGACGTAGTTGCCAGTTGTTATGGTAAGTAGATGTCTATAAAATTTCACGACACTCATTCTCCTCCAAGGCAGTGAAGGTTGTGATTTTTGTTTGTATAATTAATGAAATTATGTTCAAAACATAATTTCATTATGCTAGTGTACTATTTAAGTAGTAGTGCTATAATTGTTGTGTACTATTTAAGTAGTAGTGATATAAAAATTCTTTTGTTTCCACTAATTTGATTGATGACACGAAAAAATATTTTACAAAGAATAAAAGAAAAAGTATTGTTTGTCACCATCAATTTTTTATATTTAGGTATAATGAGTTTATGAATAGATACAATCATCATTTACGATACAAACTTATGAAAATCTAAAAAACTAGCTTTTGCCCACGGCTTCGCTCCCGTTCTACCCCACTCTACACTACTCTACACTACCTAGGCTTAATTATCTTATTTTGTTCATCAACAAAAAACACAAAAAAAAGAATTAGCGTAATCGGTTCAGCTGTTCTCGAGATGAGATTAGCGTTTAGCAACACATTCAGTGATTCATTTTTATATTTTTTTATATTATTGATCTTCACGACATGATATTGACATTGACATTTGATTATTGACATTAATGACAAATTGCGTTTTGTGCACAGAACACCATATACGAGTGGGTACGAGATCATCGCGTGCACCACAAGTTCTCGGAAACTACAGCGGACCCCCACGACGCTAACCGCGGGTTCTTCTTCTCCCACGTCGGCTGGCTGATGATGAAGAAGCATCCTGACGTGCTGAAGCAGGGCGCCAAAGTGGATATGAGCGACATCCTTAACGATCCCCTCATTCAGTTCCATACCAGGTAAGTAGATCAATACTGTATGCCCATTTTACTATTTTCAGGCATAATACAGGTTTTCGGTCAGTAAGATTATACGCTGGGTCCAATAATAATTGATTACATATCTGCGATATCTCCTAAAGTATCAAATAACGCATATAATTAAATAACTATAAATACCTTCTACTACAAAAACATATCATACATAATACTAATAAATAATATATATGTATCTTATATATATCATTACATAGTATAAAACAAAGTCGCTTCCCCCGTCCCTATGTATGCTTAGATCTATAAAACTAAGCAACGGATTTTGATGCGATTTTTTTAATAGATAGAGTGATTGAAGGAAGAAGGAAGGATGTTTTGTAAAATGTAATAATACATGCATAATATCAACATTGCACCATATCATATACCATATCAGTTGGGGCAGGTCGCTAGTGTTATATAATTATTACAGTACTAGTAGGTACAGCAATAATAAGACGACTAAGAGAAATGTATTTTCAAGTGTTTCAATAGAGGGTCAGTAATTATGTGGGCTGGAATATCTGTTGCTCCCATAGGCACATAGATTCTCCTCTATACCCAAGCGAAGCTTTCGCAATTCGCGCGTTTACGCGCCATTTGGCACACCAAGCGAACTTTGCATAAATTATAAAATATTGAGCTTTTAAGGGTTCCTTAGTCAACATTGACAACGTCCCTCTTACTTTTGAACCATAAGTTTAGAAAATGAAAAAAAAAACTCAAAGTAGAACTTTATAAAGACTGTCTAGGAAAATTATTTTGAACTTGTTAAGATGAACAGTTTTCGAAAAATTAAAAAAAAGGTTCTGAACTAATTTTGTAATTTAACCGTACGTGCAGCATCTTTTACTTTTTTACATATTTCATTATCCTGAGCGTATTTTCTTTCAAATAAAAAAAAACAAAAAGATGAAAATCGGTTCACGCAATCGAAAATTACCACTGGGTACAGCGCCATCTCTCGGGAAAGTGGGTTACTAATTTTTACATGGGCTACTGAGTTCTGTTACATTGTGAGAAATTTGTGACGGACGGGAAACTACGGAACCCTACATTGACCGTGGCCCGACACGCTCTTGGCCGATTTTTTTATATAGGTTTATCCAAAACGTAAATAAGAAGTTTTATATACAAATAAATGTTAATAATATCGAAAATTAACAAACCTTTCCGTTTGCCAATTACCGGGCCGCATATTCGATGTTTGATTATTACCTGTATGGACAAGCCAGCTCGCAGCCGCAAATTCAGCAAATTCAAGGGACGCGCTTGGGAGAAGTGTTAGTCAACGCTCTTCAGCTTCGATTACCTCAAACGAGTTGAAAAGTGCTGCTAGTGGAAGAAAATACATGACAGAAATACTATTATAATATGGTTTACAGCATTGATATCGTCTTACGAGTCAGTGAAGGACTTAGATACTTATTTACAAAGTAATAATATAATAACAACTTGACAAGATAGTAGGTACGTTGTTCCTATGTTGTCAAGTTTGTCTTGTAGTGAAAGTACCTAACTTTTTTAATCCCGAGGAGTTTAGCGTTCAAGCATAGCGAGGTCGATGGACTAAATAATAAATAGGTGCCTTGAGCCCGAGGTAAACACTGCTTTTGATTACAAATACCTACAAGGAAACGATAAATGATTTTTATTTCGTAAGTAGGTTTTTACAAACTCTTTTACACGTCATTTTTTTTTTTTCGTCTTTTGATACTAGATGAGGCCGGTAGCTGACTACCCTGAGAAGAAACACCGAAACAAACTCAGGGGTCAAAGTCTGTTTTAAAGTCCATACACAAACATGTAATGGTCAAATCATATGAGAACCATGCAGATTGGAGTCTGAGATGGTCTTTTAAAAACAAAAATAAAACCTGAGTCGTCGTATAATTTTAGATATCTTTCTTTTGATTTACTACTGCTTTAGCCTCTTACGAATCAGGCGTTAAATCCATATCTTAATCTGATGATTATCGTGTAAATACAAATCTCCTACTTAGAAGGGATTTAGTAAAATACAAACAAAACTTTACAACTCGAAAAAACAAATGAGTATTGGATTGCCGCTTTTCCGGTTTTTTTTATTTTTTTTTTCTGTTGCCGCAGCCATTGTTTTATTTGTTTTTAATTAACATCATTGAAAAAAAATGGTAAATATTTTCCCCAAATCTATTATTTCAAAGCTATGGTTGAAAGCAAATTATAATAAAGTCATTTAAAAATAATATAATCTTTAGATAATAGTTACCTACTTACCTGTAGGTACTGTACGTCGTTGTATACCTACATATAAAGGTGGGATATGGTTCAATACAAATAGAAAATTATGTAGAACCAGTTTTTTTATTTTATTTGACAGCTGAAATCCCCTCCTCGGGCAACTTCAGACCTACCTTGTAGCTAGCTACCTTACCTAGCAAGCTTAGTACCTATCCAGGCCGACATCATTAGGTACAAAACAAAAGACCTTTGAACTTTTTTTCTTCTAGCCTATCGACAGGACAAGAGGCTGCATGCTGCAAGAAGCTGATGAACTTATCGTGTTAATACAAATTTCTTATAACAGAGATTTAGCAATATGTAAACAAAAATCTACACCTCGAAAAAAAAATCAAGAAAGACCAAATCGACCACAGATTATAGAGAGACTTTACCCGCCATTTTTTTTTTTAATCGTCGTCTGGCTATTCAGTTAATATTTTATCATTGTAAAAATGTCAGGTCAACATTTTTCTCAAATATAATATTAGTTTTAATGAAATAGTTGAAAGTATTCTAAAATTATTTCTATCTCTATGTCATTTTAATTGTATTGGCAGTATAAAAATTCGGGTCACGGTTCAATAGAAATGTCAAAATAGAACTAGTTTTTTTTTTTTAATATTTACTGTCTAAATATAAAAAAAACAACTGTCAGTTGTAAAGTAAAATTTTCAGAATATGAGTAATGAAAAATATTTTTCATTACTCATACTCTGAAAGTAGGTGTAAAGTTGCCTGCGGAGAGGGCTGGAAGAAGTACTTTTACTCCCTAGGGAGTTTTACTTTTCAACTGACAGCTGTCTAAATATTAAAAAAAAAATTAGTTCTATTTTGACATTTCTATTGAACCGTGACCCCAATTTACCTATATACTACCAGTACAATTGAAATAACATAGAGATTGGAATAATTTAAGATTACTTTTTTTTAATGACTTCATTTTAATTTACTTTCAACTATTTCATTAAAACTAATATTAGATATATTTGAGAAAAATGTTGACCTGACCCATTTTTACAATGATAAAATGAAAAATATTGACTAAATAGCCAGCCGACCACTGAAAAAAAAAAGATTTTTTTTTCGAGGTGTAGAGTTTTGTTTACATTTTGCTAAATCTCTGTTATAAGAAATTTGTATTAACACGATAAGTTCATCAGGTTCAGTTATAAATTTAACGCAAGATTCTTAAGAGGAAAAAACCGCTTACCGCCTAAATAAAAGAAATATACCTACCTAAAACATACAAAGACCTTTGACGACGACTCAGGTTTTTATTATTTTTATTTTCCTCGTATTCGTAATGAAAAGCAGTGTTTACCTCGGGTTCAAGAGTTATTTAGTCCCTCGAACTATTAGCGACCTCGCTTTCGCTCGATCGCCAAGAAATTTCTCGGGGCTAAATTACTAACTTTCATCCCTCGTATAGCAATGTACTATTCTACGTAAAACATTTTTTTGTAGGTGTTTAAGTTTTATGTATTCACTAGCCGTATACCAGCGGCTTCGCTCGCGTGAAAATAGGATTCTTCATACAGACTTTAGACACCCATTACATTACGCTTTAGAAGCTGAATTTTGAAAAACCCTTTTTTAGTGTTCACCTACGTCATAAAGGAAGCCTTGTGCAAAATTTCACACTCCTAGTCCCAATAGTTCTGGCTGTGCGTAGATATGTCAGTCAGTCAGTTTGTCCTTTTATACATATATAGATAAAAGGAGAAACTGACTGACTGATATATATATAGGTAGATGAAATGATTTCTTAATTATTTATGATCTATCAGAACGCCCTTGAGACACTGCGACCCGGACAAGTCAGGGTTGCAGATGTCGGGATGACGACGGCCAGAGTGAGAGAGCAAATCGAGCGTACATAGCCCGGTGTAGTAGACAGAGCATTTATTATAGAATAGGAGTATTTGCGTAAAATATAAGAAACCTGTATGATATCACTTATTTTGATTTCCAACCTGAAATCTTTATTACCGGTGTTTCTGGGTGTTTCAATGGGCGGCACAGTCTGAAAGTAGGTTTCATGAGAGCAGTGGTGGCCGAGTGGTAAAGGCCCCGACTTACGAGTTGTAGGTCGCGGGTTCAAACCCAGCCAGGCGCATTACTTTGTGTAATTTATTTCATCACCACTGCTCTCAAAACGGTGAAGGAAAACATAGTGAGGAAAACGGCATGCCCTAGTACCAAAAATTCGAAGACATGTGACATCCACCAATTCGCATTGGGTCCGCGTGGTGGATTATGGCCCATTCCCTCTCCTAGAGAGGAGGCCTGTATCCCAGCTGTGGGAACATTAAAAAAAGGCTGATGATGATTAATGGGCGGTGATACCTAGGTCTTTAATAAAGTTATAAGAACGGCTTCCTTTACTTAATCTAGTTTATTAGACTTGAAAGAAATAGATAAAAGCTTCCTATAAACAATTATGTATAAATGAAATCCTTACCTACTACACCCTATTTATTATGACTTCTTAACTTTACTATAGCTAGGTATTTGCTATCGAACTTTGTCTCAGAATTTAATTTACTTTATTTATTTACCACTGACGTACCTAGCTAAACATAAATACACCCAGACACAGAACAAATGATCGTGCTCATCACATAAACATTTGTCCTGGGTGGGAATCGATCCCACGGCCTCCCGTCCGTGTCGGCGTCCCGTCTCCCGCAGTCAGGGTCACTAACTACTAGACTGACAGGCCAGTCGAAGAAGAAATAATACTGTTGTAACATTTCAGGCACTTCCTGCTATTCAAGATAGCTTGTTGCTGGGTGCTGCCATCGTTGGTCCCGGCGCTGTGCTGGGGCGAAAGCTGGGAAGCGTCTATCATGTCCCAGGCAGTAGTGCGGTACCTGATAAGCCTCAACTTCACTTGGTCCGTCAACAGCTTCGCACATTTATGGGGCAATAAACCTTATGACAAGTAAGATTCATTTTATTTTATTTTATAAATAGGAACAGCAAACAACATTAAACATAAGTAACATAAATACACAACACATCAAGATTTAAGATTTCTTCGCTTTTAATTAAATTTTGTCTACCTATATGCCTGTTATCTACCCAAAGACAGTCTACCTCCAAAGCTGGAGGATACTTTGAAAGAGCTCTAGGCTAAATATCAAAGGTTCCAAACCCATCTGTGTTCTATCAGTTAGATAGAACACAGATGGGTTTTAGTCCGTAAAAGTCTGACATTTTCTCTCGCATCACCCAGGGTGGCAAAGAGTCATTTGATGATTACGCATTGAAACTTTCCCGCTTCCGGGTCCACTGAAGAGGTAGGTATCTAGATTGAACACCACGAATACAAGACTTGGAGTAGCTAATTCATCTTAGACTAAGCCTCAGATTATAATGACCTATTCGAAACAAGCCACAAGTTTTGATTACAAATGCAACTGATTTTCGCCAATCAGTCAAGTCGCGAAAAAGCACATCTTTATTGTGTGTATTAAAATTAATGTCCGACCGAACTTTCGGTTTCGGTTTCGGTTTCGGCCGAGTTTCGGCCAAAAATCAAGTTTCGGCTGCAGTTTCGTTTTCGGCCAAAATCGGCCGAAACTTTTGCCGAAACCGAAACTTATCTCGCAAGGTCACGCACGTTCGCCTAACTTCGTTTTCCGCGGCAAAGCTGTGTCGTAAGCCGTCGGCTCTGTTCGGGAATCGTCGTGTGCCGTTCGGATAGCTCTGTAGTAATGCAATAAAACTTAGTCAGTGCGTGTGCGTCCGACGGAAACATTATAAAAACACCAAATTTCAGTATTTTAAGAAATTTTATACTTGACCATGTGAGTTTCGGTTTCGGTTTCGGTTTCGGCCGAAACTGAAGCCACGGCCGAACATTCGGTTTCGGTTTCGGTTTCGGCCGGAAAACCAGTTTCGGTCGGACACTAATTAAAATCCAAAAAACTAACACCCGACTACTTAAAAACACGCTCTAAAAAGTACGAAACAAGAAAACAAGAAAGCCGTGGTCGTATACCACTTTTTTTAATTTATTATTCTTATGGCATACGACCACGGATTTCTTGTTTTCTTGTTTCGTACTTTTTAGAGCGTGTTTTTAAGTAGTCGGGTGTTAGTTTTTAAACTTTATTTTTATTTAACATATTTTGGAGTTCTAAATAGGTTAATCTTGGGTTCATTGATTTCTCAGCCCATGAATACAGGTAAAGTCACAAGCAAATGCTAGCAATATTTATCTTAACTTTATTTTTTTACTTCGTATGTTTTGTCCGCTAGAGGGCGCCACATTAGATTTTGTGAAATCCCATATAGCCTATAACCAGCGGACAATTAAGACGCTTCTAATGATATGTCATTTGTCGAATTCTGATAAGTAGTTTAGAAGTTACGAGGGAACAGATGAACATCCATACCCACATACATACATACATACATACATACATACAGGTCAAAATCATAACCCTCCTTTTGCTTCGCCGTAGTCGGGTAAAAATAACAGAATCACATTAATTTAAGCAGTAGGTAAACCAATTACCTACCTAATTAACCTCTTCAAATTTCAGGCACATAATGCCAGTTGAAAACTGGGGAGTTTCGATGGTATCGATGGGAGAAGGGTGGCACAACTACCACCACACCTTCCCCTGGGACTACAAGGCTGCCGAGCTGGGCATGCCCCTCAACGTGACCACTTCCCTCTTAAATTATTTCGCGAGCATAGGATGGGCGTACGACATGAAGGAAGCTTCACCATCCCTCGTCAGGTCGGTGGCGAAGGCCCGCGGTGAACCACGAGACGAAGATGACTAAACGAACTGATATCTCAAGACAGCATTTTATACGATAATTTAGTATAGCGCGGTTCATTCGGTTTAGTAGCAGCTGTGAAGAGTGTTACTTGCTGTGCAGTCCAACCTTCACGAATGATGAATTTTGCTGCTGCGTAGCGACTCGCCTGGTGTTCTGAGCCAACATCATATGTATTTGAATCAAACTATAGCACGTACCAACTTAATGCTAAAGCTTTAAGTATATCAAATACCCATATTTATTGTAAGTACAACAAATAATGTATTAGATATAAGTATTTAAAACGGTACCATAAATTGTAGAGCGTAGAATAAGGGCAAACGTGATCTTAGGTTTTATTTATTGATTAATTAATTTAATTGATATTGTATATGTATAGAGAGGATATGGACAATAATAATTACTTTATTCCTATTTCATAGTTTTACCTAAATTGAGGATTAAAGGATGGAACGAATATATAATGTTTTCTAAAGGGAAAAGGGGAGTAAAAATAAATATTTATTAATAAAGAATTTCTATTTATTTAGTCGGTGTAGGTAGACGACTTAGGGCTATTTGACAAGGGTAATATCTGCAATTTTGGGTTCCTTACAGTGAATCATTTACAAATAAGACCCCTGACTGTTCCCAATCCTGAGGTAAGCTCCATAAGTTATTGATTAACATACAAGAACTATGTATGTTCTGATTTCCTAACATCCTTATAACTCAACTATAGTAATTAGTATTACTGACGAAAGGTTTAAGCTAAAACGAATCAAGTGAACAATTTTCTTTAGGAAAACATCGTGACGCAAGTTGGATTAATAAATAGCCTTCAATCATAATTTTGTGTTACAACTTCAACCTATATCTGTATGTATCATTCGTTATACATACAGATATAGGTTGCTCACACACCACCCCAACGTTATGAATCATAATTACATAGCGGACGAAAAAAAACCAGCAAATGTACGGAAAATAACCACCTTTCGAAAAGCGACAACATCAAAGGATGGTGTGCGAACAACTTATGGTAGGTTTACACCAGTTTACACGCTTGCCAAGCGTTGGCAAACCTCGGCCAATCGCTATTGTGTAGCCATTGTATAAATGGGAAAACCCCGTAAACACAATAGCGATTGGCCAACGCTTGGCAAGCGTGTAAACCTATCATTAGGCGTGAAAATTGTTAGACGTGGCTATGACTGCAAATATATTTCAGTCAGTGCTTATGCCCCAATTTTACTGTAAAATATTATGTTCACATGAATTATTTCGTCGGGCTTATTGTAATATATAAATCCAGTCTCAATTTGATTGTCTATTATGTACTCTATAGTACCTATATGGAAACATGTATTTTTCATTAAAGACTTATTGATAATAAATTATATAAGTCTATAGCATAAGATCCCGATATAAAACGACCTTCGCCGAGATGTTTATTTGATGAAACGTATTTTATATGTAATTTAATATGTCAATAAATAAATTGCATATGGGTTGCCTAACAAATTTAAGTCAAGGGTATTTTTAATTAATAATTGAAAAAAAAATTTTTTTTAAACATTCCACCGGTGTGATTATTAGATAAACTATATACCAATCGAAAGTATGAAGCCCATAGAACATGGAAACGTTAGGTTGCCCTTTTTATTCCGGTCACAACTATCGGGTAGCCAGGTATAAATAGGTAAATCTACACTAGCATTTTGCAACGGTCTGCTTATTGAATTGAACCTTAATAAAAATTAAAGATTATTTAATTATAAACACGGTGGTATAGGGGTCAAAATTTACCTCCAGCTGAACATTCATATAATGAATTACCTATTTTAAGAAATTTCTTCTAATATGGCAGATTATATGTTATGGATTTAAACCCCATTTATAAAGGATTATCCTTTTTTTAGAAATTGCAACATGATCTAATCTTAATTTACAAAATGGAGCATCTCCTTTAATAGAACAAATTATTTTCTTCCATGATCATACTTTAGTTATTCTTATTATAATTACAATTTTAGTAGGATATTTAATAACAAGATTATTATTTAATAAATATATTAATCGATTTTTATTAGAAGGTCAAATAATTGAATTAATTTGAACTATTTTACCAGCAATTACTTTAATTTTTATTGCATTACCTTCATTACGTTTATTATATTTATTAGATGAATTAAATAATCCTTTAATTACTTTAAAATCTATTGGCCATCAATGATATTGAAGTTATGAATATTCAGATTTTCATAATATTGAATTTGACTCTTATATAATTCCTTCTAATGAACTTAATTCTAGAGATTTTCGTTTATTAGATGTTGATAATCGAATTATTTTACCAATAAATAACCAAATTCGAATTTTAGTTACTGCTACAGATGTAATTTTATTCATTCTTGAACAATTCCTTCATTAGGAGTAAAAGTAGATGCTAATCCTGGACGTCTAAATCAAACAAATTTTTTTATTAATCGTCCAGGTATTTTTTTTGGTCAATGTTCTGAAATTTGTGGAGCTAATCATAGTTTTATACCTATTGTAATTGAAAGAATTTCAATTAAAAATTTTATTAATTGAATTAATAATTATTCCTCATTAGATGACTGAAAGCAAGTACTGGTCTCTTAAACCATTTTATAGTAAATTAGCATTTACTTCTAATGAAATTTTATTCAAAGAATTAGTTAAATCATATAACATAAATATGTCAAATTTAAATTATTACTTAAAGTAATATTCTTTTATACCTCAAATAATACCTATTAATTGATTAATTTCTTTTTTTTTCTTTTTACTAATTTACTTACTTTTTAATATTATAAATTATTATATTTTTGAAAAAATAATTAAATAATCTTTAATTTTTATTAAGGTTCAATTCAATAAGCAGACCGTTGCAAAATGCTAGTGTAGATTTACCTGTTTATACCTGGCTACCCGATAGTTGTGACCGGAATAAAAAGGGCAACCTAACGTTTGCATGTTCTATGGGCTTCATACTTTCGATTGGTATATAGTTTATCTAATAATCACACCGGTGGAATGTTTAAAAAAAAAAAAATTTTTCAATTATTAATTAAAAATACCCTTGACTTAAATTTGTTAGGCAACCCATATGCAATTTATTTATTGACATATTAAATTACATATAAAATACGTTTCATCAAATAAACATCTCGGTGAAGGTCGTTTTATATCGGGATCTTAGACTACTAGACGCGGTAATAATACTTGTTTTATTTACTTCACATGTTACACAAGCAGTTATCATACGACTTAAATTAACACAACAATTTAAATATAGCAACTATACATAGAATCTTTATGATAATAATATAATAATCTTTCCGGAGGAAGCTATAATTATTGTGAGGGTTCTTCCAAAAGCCTTTTATATTATAATATATTATAATATTATTATTATGTATAATACTGTTACAGTACGGTCAAAATATGGTTTCGCGCTTCCAGTGATTCCAGTTTAAAGAGAGGTCTTTGAAATCTACTATATACGAAAATCTATTATTTTACGTGGACTTTGACCCTCCACAATGTATTCATATATATCATAAACATAAAACGGTACTTCTATAGAAGTCTTGCGCGTTCGATTCTAAATGATATTTCTTAATCGAGATTCTAAATTAAACTTTTTTTTTCAAAAACTTTTAAGTTTAAAAAAAACACGTATTTTCGAACATGTTTTATAAAATACTTGAGTAAATCACTGAATTTTCACGTTGGATTGCTTAGATGAAGCAACAAGCTTTTAAATCATGCTTGACATTGACGATAGGCGAATGGGGAAGGTCCACCATAAAAATAATTACTGCAGAAGCTTAGTCGAAGTTCAGAGAGGTCAAGATATTTTGGCCGTACCGTACAGTATGTTTACAACACGACATCCAGTCGCAAATTTTCTTGCGCAAGTTGGGAAAGGACGCGGCGTACCGGAAGGAAACACTCGCCGCAGATCCTTTTTCTGACGAACTAATATACAACAACAATGTTGTGCAATTCAAACAAACTTTCATCTAATTTGTTTACACTGAACTATTCTAGTGTGGGCGACAACTTGCGCAATTTGCCTTGCTAGGGGGCATTGTACATAGGGACTAAATAAAATCACAATACAGCACCAACACACTAAAATAACAAATTAAACTAAAAAGAAAACAAAACATCGTTAATTGCTCCCTGCTTCTATATCAAACGTAAAGTGAGAACCTTTTTTCGCCCAGAACATGATTGTTGAAGATACAATTTTTCTGTATTCATTTTTGTACATAAAACCACAAATAACACTAAAAACAAATATTTTTCTGAAAGCCGCTTCGAAATTGATTACTTACTAAATAAAGCAGCAATTAGTATTTCAAATATTGGTATGAACAAGTGGGGGCTTCTAACAAACATCTCAATATCTTTTGTACACACGTAACTTTATGGTGATGACGTCACATTTCAATATGTGCATCTATAGTCCTTTACCTGACAGTTTCCCCTTCTACCAGACTTGAAAAGTTTGTAACTTACATAGCATTGATTCATAGCATTTGAATATTTCTATTTGCAATTTTGAAAAAAAATATTTTAAACAAAAATAATGAAAAAATTTGGCTCACTTCCCAATTATTACAAAACTGTAACATATATTTTGTTTTTTAATTTTTGAGATTACAAAAAATAAAACGGTAATAAAATGACAGTCCCTTTCCTAGAACACTGCCTAGAACACTGCCTCGAACACAGAGTACTCACTTTCAACATGCTTACATGCAGACACTAAAAACATTAAAATTAAAACTAAATGCTTCAGTAGTACTAAAATATTTAGGACTGTTCTAGAACCTGTTGTTGAAAAATCTATACTTCTCGTGTCACATACACAGAATCTGAGTTCCATGAGACTCATCTAGCCAATCATTTGTATCCAATGGCTCTCTACAGCAGTAGTATTTAAAATCAAATTCTATGATTAATATATTATGAGCTACATTATATTAATGTACAATATACAAAATCTACCAATCTATAATTTTGGAATTAAAACATTGACATTTGTTTAACGACATCAATTTACACCTTTGGATTATACAAATAGATATCTGACATAACAAAAGCACCTTACAAATTATCTTTTTAAAAAGACACATAGAAAGTATTTCATTTTCTTCAAATAATTTTAACATCTAATGTACCAAAGATCAAAGATAGGTAGTGGTTCAGTCTTCAATTAAAGTAAACAGGTCTTTCTTAGGCTTCACAGGAGTTACTCCAGATACAGTTTCCAGTTTATCTGAACTCATTTTAGCTTCCTTCACTGGTCTATTATTCTCATCCTTAGCTGGTTTTCTTTTTAAGCTCAAAACTTTGTTTGTGTAAATGCCATCACTGCCATTGTGCTCACTAGTTGACACCTTCCTTTTCTTGGTCTTTGTGATAACAAAGTCTAGGTCTGAAGAATCATCATCAAAATCTGCATACACGGGTACTGACCTACCACTTCTTGTAGATCGAACTGGTTGTACTCTAGTAGTTTCTTCAACAATTTGAAGTGGTGGGGGCCAAGCTGCAAAGTTGGCAGACTGCCTTGCCTGGTGGTAGCTATTTAAAGACATAAGTTTTATATAAACAGCTAGACTACGAGCTTTCTCAGCTGGAGTGATTGTGGTGGGTAGTAAACTCCATGGCAAGCGTCTGTCTCTTACATTTAAGAATCTTCTTTTCATGGGTTTTTTGGGTGTGGCACTACTGGTACTAGATTGATTATTCTCAAGCTGAAATAGAAAGCGATTCAGTTTTAAGTCTCATTAACACAACAAGTCAGGTATGGTAAAATCTATAGAAAGAGGCAGTGTGCATTTATAAGAGCTGCTCAATCTGCCTACCATGGTAGAGTACCTGACAGTAGAAGTATGGATGAATTTGCACTAATCTACATTTATGTGTGAAAGCTTTTACCAACACAATGACAACTACAACAACAACAAATACAGCAGCAATAGTGTGTACAAAAGTCTGAAATAGTGCGGAAATCGAGCTCGACTAACCTTTTCTCCACCACGAGCTTCGTCTTCTAGTTTTTCTGATGATTTTGAATTCTTCAAAGCTTTCAAGAGGTCACTCATTTCTTCCTTGCTCAGATTTTCTTCCTCCAAACCAAATTCTAAGAATAAAATGCGAACTTATAATATACAATAATATATATTAATGCATCATTAAAATTGCTGATTAGATGAACGGATGGGTAGTCGCGTTAAAACAACAAATGCAGATGTGATTTATAAAAATATCGAAGAACAATTAGAATAGAAAGAAGTTTGTTGAGATCAGACTACACCATAAGTTCATTTAATGATATTGTATGTAAATATTATCTAGAACTGCATTAAAAATTCTAATACCGATCAATTCATTCTTCATCAGCTTCATTTCTGAGTCGCAACTATCATCGGAAGATAGCGCGGGCTCCATTTTCGAATTTGTTTACTTCGGAAAACTATATTAATATACGTGATCTACATCACAATTTGGTACATAGTTAATTATACAGTGCATAAAAAAAGATAAAAACATTGAAAGTTGATAAACACAATTCCAATCAAATTATCTCCCTACTTCCTATTTACAAACTGTCAATGTCAAATCGTTATTGACAAGACAAATTGATTTGACAATGTTTTTTTCAATGTTGGCAGTAGATTACTTAACCTCCTAACTCCCGATACCAACAAAGCTCAAGTGGGATTTTGAACTTTATTGGCGTCGAGTTACATTTGTTGAGAGTTTACGATGCTTAGCTTGTGGAACATCCTGGCCGGCAGATGGCAGACCGAGTATAGTTGATTAGAATGTTCTTCGCGGCGTTGGCGTCACGATCAAACTCGCTGTTGCAGTTTCGGCAAACCCCCCAGCGTAGACGATGGTTCATGACGATCTTCCGGAACTCTCCCGTCTTCTCGTTGCACGAAGAGCAAGCCTGGGACGTGTACTTTTCGTCCACTACTTCCACGTCAATGTTGCGCTTCGTCCTCAGTCGCTTGAGTAAAGCGTCGTGCTTGAATTTGCGGCCGCTGAACGAAGCCCCGTTCATGAATTTACTTCCGGCTCCGTACAGGACCAACGTTGACTCGACGCCTCCGCCGTCGAAAACTTCTTTGATTATTTTTTCTTGACATGCGATCGTAGGTTTTCTTCGTGCGTTTGGCGGGTTCTCTGTCGTGTTTCTTTTGAATTCGGTTCATGGAGAGACTGACACTGACTCCGTCGGTCTGGAGGCTACCTCCGTATTTCTTCATATCCATGTTCAGCCACGGGGACCAAAGTTCGCGCCGGTGATCGACGATGCGGGTCCAGTATGAAGTGATAGATTTTGGATCGACGCGTCGCAGCAGTTCGTGCCAGCCCCTCGCTGAGGAAAGAGCCGGAAGTCTTCGAGTTTCGATTGAATTTTGATCCATTCCGGGACCGTAGACCACCACTTTGGACCCTTGAGGGTGTCGACGTTGATGATGGTGCAGACGCGTCGCATCTCTTCGTCGGCGACGGGTAGTTTTTTTTTTTAAAACGCAGCATAAAAGGCGGGATCGTTGCGTTTCACTCGAAAATAACGGGCGAGTCTCGAGTAAGCGTGAGTGCTGATGTTTGTATGAAGGACCGTCTCGTACTACTTAGCCATTTCTTGAACCACGAACGTGCGCAGTCGATCGTCGAATTTCCTGTCTCCAAACATGGCACGATACGCGTAGGCGTAGGGTCCTTTGCCCTTCATCGCGTAGAGGAATTTCAACACGTCGGGGCTGGACGGGAGTCGAGGCGCCGTCTTCATGTAGTAATTGATCCACACCCCCAGCTCGATGTAGACTCGAGACAAATCTCGAACGTCTCTGCGAATCTCCGATAACAGCTTGAGTCGTTTCTCGGGGTCCAGCAGAGGACAAAGAACCGAGACGAGACCGCACTTGATCGTGTAAATCTCCAAATCGGCGCTCGAATCGCTCAAATGTCTGTTTCGTATTGGTGGTAAATATTCCTTACATTTTTTTTAGCTTTTTCTCGTATTATCCTCCCCACCACACGTCTTACAGGAAGAAGACATGGCGGGAGAACTGAGGGACTCGCTCCCGAAATGTGTTTAAATAGGCGCCAAAAATGCGATTAAAAACTTAAAAACCCGCGCCAAATGTGAATCGACGCGTTCATCTTTGGCGTGATATTCTCGACAGTCTAAAACACATACTTTAAGGTACCAAGGATCATATTATATTCTATGGACAAGGCAGCAACAGGATACAGAATACTCGAGATAGTCCGAAATATTTTTTTTTGCAGCTCAGTGTCAAATTGCAAGTAAATTAAAATATGTTTTTTTTTTTCATTAACATTTCAGAAAGAATGAAAAACCGGAATATCTATAAAAGATTTTATAAGCTTTGTTGGTATCGGGAGTTAGAAGGTTATAAGCTGTGTTAATGTGACAGTCTTGGTAGTAACTATTTAGTAATCTGTGTCTCTAGTGTTTTGTGCGGTGGTGTTTGGGTGGTGTGTTGCAATGTAATGTAGGTACATAGTGCATGTTGCGTTATTTTTATTGTTAATTTTTTCCTATCTTTGACTTAAACACGCAACTTATAGTAACGAGTAACTTATAGTATGTAGCAGTTATATGCTTCACTCCAGTTTTAACAAAATGGAAGAAGAGATAAGATGTTTTGTTTGTAAAGAATTCTACAGAGAACCAGTATTACTACCTTGCGGACATGCCCTTTGTAGGGTTTGTGCCGTTAATTTACAGACACATATAGAAGGAGATAATTCTGCAGCCTCGAACGATTATCAAGAAGCTGACAAAGCCTCAGTGTCGAGCGAAACTGACAGTGGAGTAGTATGTGGATCAAGGCCTAATAGTTACGCAGGAACTCCGGCTGCGCCCGCGTATTCGAGCGCAGCGTTTTCAATAACATGCCCATCCTGCAATAAGTTAGTTTACTTGGACGATAATGGAGCAGAGGGACTTCCACCGTTTCGCGTTATGCGAACTATTGTTGAGCGGTTCGGAGGGGTTACGGGTGCTCCGCCTGCTGAGGAGGCCTGTCAGATGTGCGAAGGGGAGCGGCGCGCGGCTGTGGTGAGATGCGAGCAGTGCTCGGTGCGCTACTGCGCTGGCTGCCGCGACGCCTGGCACCCGACGCGCGGCCCGCTGGCGCAGCACGAGCTGCGGCCGCTGGGCACCACGTGCGCTGACCATGGCTCGCCCCCTGTCCTCTACTGCAATGCTTGCCTTGTACCTATCTGTCAGCGTTGTCTTGCTGAAAGACACTCAACACATGAAACACAAGCATTGTCTGTTGCTGCCAGAGCCCATAAGGTAAAGCAATAATTATATCTTAAATGAAATGACACACATATTTTTTATATCCAAAGTTTAGAATACTGTCTCTAATAATAATCTCAATCTCTGCCCCTTCCTGTTCAGTTTTAGTATTATTTGGTTGACTGAGATAAAACTAGTTTGCTAACAGCATTGGCACATATTCAAAACATTGTTTCACTATTTTTATTTCAGACTGAATTATCACAATCATTACAACATCTATCTGAACAAGCCAAAGCCATGACAGAATATATACAGCTAGTGAAAGGAACAGGTGATAAAATTAATGTGAGTACTTACAAATTATTAGTTTTTCCTTTTTCTACTAATTAATGAACATAGGTACAAACAGGAGTGTAAAAAGGTGTTGGTGTCAAAAGAAATTTCTTCAAGCAGACCTGTAACAGAAGAATTGAGTTAAATATTTAGACAGTATGTATAAATTAGCTATGAAACTTAAAGTAGCTTAACATTGCTTATTACTTAACCAAATCATATATTACAATATTTATATTTATATTAAATAGCAGTGAATAAATATAGCAGACATCATTATAATAATATACAAATATAGGAATAATTTACTGACTGACATTAACACAACTGGAGATACTGGGACTTGCAACAAGAAGTTTTGCACGTGGCTGTTACAACATAAGAGAGCACTAAATAGTTATGGATACTCAACTCGGGAGATAAAAAGAGGAAATTTTGTTTTCTTTTTTGTACACAAAATTTACCTTCCACCAACTTACTTGAAAATTACAGATTTAGGTATAGACCAAAATCTATTTATTTTACACATTGCCAATTGTCCAGCAGGTACTCTATAAAATCCCTAGGAAATGTATATAATTACCTAGGTACTGGCAAAGTATCTAATGGCTAGTTATATTCATAATATTTCATACACTGCCTGGAAACCCCTGCCTAGGTATTGTATAGAATATCTGAATTATACAGATTGCTGGTAACATATACATTACAATTGCAATGGTAGAAAGAAGGACTGTTTTTTTTTTATGATGGTCGATTTTTTTCTAATATAATTTAGTCATTTAAAAGTAAAAGTAAATACAATATAAATAATTAATATTATTGAGAGCAGTAGTGGCCGAGTGGTAACTGCCCTGACTTAAGAGTTGTAGGTTCAAGGTTCAAACCTAGACAGGTTCATTGTCTTGTGTGAAGGAAAACATTATAAGGGAACACACAACACAGCATGTCCTAGAACCAAAAATTCGAAGATGTGACATCCACCGATCTGCAATAGGCCCGCGTGTATTGATTATGGCCCATTCCCTCTACTAGAGAGGAGGCCTGTGTCTAAGCAGTGGGCCAATTAAAAAGGCTGATGATGATGACAATATTATGTGAGTGAACGAAAGTATTAATAAACAACAAGATTAAACAGACAAACTTAACACAGAAAAGTGTTCCAGGAAAACTAGCTTAGTTTATCATTTGAAGTATAACTGTACTCCATGATTATGTCACTGTTTACAGAGCGAGGACTGCAGCCTTAATCTAGTTTAAATAAGATAAGTTCTACTGTGTACTTATCAGAATTTTTAAATTGTTTAAACAGGAATCTTGTGAAGAGTTGGAAAAACAAATAGACCATGCATGTGCTGAAGTAACCCGTGCCATAGAGAGGAGACGAGATGAGCTCATTCGTGCAGCTCGGAATACGCGGTCTCAAGCCATAACCAACATGAGATCTCTAACATCGCATGCTGCCCAAAAACTACGGGAAGCAACTGCGCTACTACACTTCTCTATTGAAGCTCTTAAAGAATCTGACCATGCAGCTTTTCTACAGGTAAGAAAATAAAATAAGTAATATTGTTGTCAAATCATTTGTAGAGACTCCACTAATTTTTAGACAATAATAGCTGTAGGTCATTAAAGTATCACATTAAAATGTAGAAGCATAATCCAATTATTTTTTTTTGCATCTTAATGCACCAACACAATAAAAAAAATAATTGCACACAGCTCTTAAGCTGAGACTAAACAATTTAGAAATTTCCATTTTATTTAGTTAAATACGTAAATAATAAAAATTTAGATAAAGATCGGAAAAATATGAAAGAATCATTGAAAAATTACAATAAATCAAAAATAATAACTTAAACTTTTTAAATTAGGCATTGTTCCATTCATTATTCAAATGAATAAGTTGTGTTGCGATGTCATTTCGTTGTATTTACGAAACTACCGAGTGAGAGGCTACAATAGTTGTGTTTTTTAAAAAAAAAGGTTTCGTCACTTTCCCAGTTCTAGTATTTAAAAAAAAAAAAAAAAAAAACGTTGTCCCACACTGGGAATGACTCCTGTATGCTGAGAGTCTGCTTTTTTGTGTAGTAATATGGATTTCTATGAAAACAATCCCGAATGCGGCTGCGGCTGCACGAACTGCCGCCGAAAAAATAACCTATACAACCTATTGTCAGACCTACCAAACACTTATACTTTCTAGGAAAACGCACAAAAAATAAATTCATTGTTACCGCAGATAATGCTAGACTGATAAGTATTAACAGTATTAAAGCAGTTCGATAGCAAACACTGATACGAGATTTTTATTATTAGATAATAATACCTGACCCGGAAAAGGTTTATCTGCTGTACATACAAATCATTAAAAAAAAAGTGGCGGTAGGGGTAGTTTAGTTAGGTAAAAATAGCCTACAAGTCACAACCTATTTGTATGAGACCTACCAAATGTACCTACACAAAAAATTTAATAAAAATGGGTTTAGCCATTTTTGAGGAATTCAAATTTATTTAATAAAATTAGACAAGGAGCTTAATTTTAAATGAATACCAAACATTTAAACCATGTCAATAATATATTTCATATGTTTGGCACACTGACTGTTTTCTCAAATATCTTCACATATTGTCAAGCTTATCAATTGAATATTGTTAGATCGACCTCATTTTAATGTATCCTAGTCAGGGCCGGTTTATGCACGTCGGGGCCCCTAGGCAATGCACGTCTCGGGGCCCCCCTACCCTACTAACTTTATATACTTTGTGTCTAAAACTTTATTCATAATTACGCTTTTTTTATTATATAGGTATGTATATAGTTTGGCAAATGGCTAGTTAAATGTCATGTCATCGAAATTTCAAATTATTCTTTTTACTGTTTATGAAACATGGGCTATTTTTTTCCTGAAGCGCGGGGCCCCTAAACCTGGCGGGGCCCCTAGGCAGTTGCCTACATTGCCTTATGGATAAAACGGCCCTGATCCTAGTATCAATAAGCGAACAGTATTACATTATGTACTGTCACATTGATAAAGCTTATCTGCCATGTTGTAATGTTACACTTAAATAGGCCTCGACGTAAGTTACGGGTTATCCGTAAATAACATAATATTTATTGGTGATCCGAAGGCGTAGGCCAGCCCACCTCTAGCCAAGTTACGTCCGTTTCGTTCCGAACGCTTCGAGTCGGCTACACCTCCTTGTTCCTTTGTTCTAACACTTGTTCATTTGTGGCACGTTATCACTGTACCACCGTCTTCCCTGGATTCACTCGATGAGTGAAAAGAGTCGCCACACTGAGCACCCGTGGTTCCAAAGTCCCGCCTGTATGAGATGATGCAAGCGGGGTTTCGGCGTGTTAGGCATCGAGGCGGTTGCCTCCCCCACGCCTTCTTCTTCGAGTGGGATATTTCGCGATCTCGCTCGGCTGCCTCCTTCTGGAATAACTGGAGTAGCTACCGTAAAGTTAACCCAACTAACTCTAACCCCGAGCACTGTAGGTTCGTGTAAGCCATTGACAGTTGAATTCTACGTTGGCGTTCAAAAATGCAAGTGTAAGGTCTCTCTGTTCTGATGACGTCATTAGAGTTAACTCCAATCTCAAATTCTAAAGCAAGGCTGTATCGTGGTTGCGTTCACAAATATGTTAACAAAAATACACAAGACACCCAGTCACGGAACACCTGTCAGGATGCCATACAAGTATTTGTTCAGTGCGGGAGTCGAACCCGCGACCCGCCAAACCACAGGGCCAACCGTGCCGTCATTGTGCGTACAGCTAACGAGAGTGGAATTCCTACCGACGTCTTGTTAGCTACAACTGGGTGTCAAGAGTGAATAGGTTACTTTTATACAAGCAATCTCCATCGTCAACCACATCATTGTTTACCACCAGTTTAGAAAATGGTCTAGTGCGAGTCTAATAATAAAAAAAAATATATAATTTCTAAGATTCGTATTGTCATTTATTATCTCAGGTGACTCAAATAGATGAGTAAAGCTTTCTATTTAAGAAATGTAAACATGGCAAGCTTAAGCATATATAATAATATAATATATAGGCATTTAAAAACTGAACCTTATTTTAGAAACTTATTTTCAGATTCAATTACCCCTTTTTGAGTTAGGTTTCTTTATGATTAAACATGCGACATATTTATGACACCTAGACAAAGGAGTACATGTCAGATAGTTGTAACCAAAAATTAACATAATATTGTTTTCCATTTATGCTGCATGTACACTATCAGCATTAGGAATCCCTTCATGAATAACTCATTAGATTCTACTGACTAATTTATTTACACAAAGTTTTCAATGCGTAGCTGGTATTCTGTGCCTTATTAGTCCTTGTAAAAATGATTGTTTTGTCAGGTGGGGAACATTCTTTCGGCGCGGGCGCAGGAGACCGCGTCCAATCTGTGCTCGTCGCTGGACTCCCCTCCCGTCGCCCCCGCGCTCACCCTCGACGTCGAGCCAGTGCTTCGTACTGTCAGGAGTATGAACTTCGTGGAGTGCATACGTAAGTTTACCATCTACATATATTAAACAATGTTAAGTAAAAATGTCCAGATTTAACACTAAATTCTCTTTCTCTTTTTCTTTTGCGTACATTGGATATACAGCTGCGGAATGTCTAATGAAGTCTTCAGGTAAATAAAGAATCCTTATTAAGTACAGTTTTCAGCATTTCCTTTTACTTTGCGTTTTCGTTTGAGTTTGAGAATCCGCTTAAATTAAAAAAAAACTGACTTTCGAACTGCAAGCCTGATTTGTACGTAGAACGACGTCACGTGGCGTAGTTCTAGTGTAGTTCTACAAGTCCAGTTTCCATATGAAATGTATGGAAACAGTGCAGTTCTAGCATAATACGTATTAAATTATTTTTTTCGGCAACTACCCCACAACGCCGTCTACTCTCAAGCTAAGCAGAGCTTGTGTTATGAGTACTAGCCAACCGATAAACATAGATTACTTACATATTTCTAAATACATACGTATATTATAAATAAATTACACCCAAACAGAGAACAGAAAATCATGCTCATCACACAAACATTTGACCTGAGTGGGAATCGAACCCACGACCTCCGGCTTAGCAGTCAGGGTTACTTACTACTAGACTGACAGGCCAGTCAATGTATGGCCATCGATTCATGAATATTCCTACACTAGCTTTTGTCAGCGGCTTCGCCCGCGTACCTACATAAAATATAGCCTACGTCACTCAGTAGTAAAGCAGCTTTCAATTCTTGCAATTTTTTTTTCCAATCGGACCAGTAGTTCCAGAGATTACCTTCTACAAACAAAAAAACAAACTTTACCTCTTTATTATATTATTGTGTGTGTAGTGTAGATGAGCTGATCCAAAGGCGGAGCTAGTTGTAAATTCCAATGTTTGGTGGTACCACAGCGCCGGGTGCCCCGGAGATGGCAGTGGAGGCGTGCGCGGCGCGCGGCTGCTCGTGCACGCTGGCGTGGCGCGCGCCCGCGCAGCCGCACGCCGTGCGCGGCTACGTGCTGGAGCTCGACGACGGCCTGGGCGGACCATTCCGGGTAAGCAAGTTTATTTAATCATCATTTTCCTGCCCTTGTCTCATGTTATTTGGGGTCGGCACAACACATTTTCTTCTTCCATTTTGCCCTGTCTTCGTCATGCTATCACTATCTTTCTTAAGCATTAAGAATTAAGATGCAATATTTGGAATAGCCAAATGTGAGTACAATGCGCGCACTGTTACCGCGCGCCTCAAGGAGTTGTCAGCAAACTAATGGATCGAAGCCTCCTGTGTTCAAGGGTTGAAGCATAATACCAGGGATCTGGAATTAAGGCAAGGAAGAAACGGGGTAGGTTGTTTAGTCAGTAAGAGTCTGACACTGTGTCCCGCTGCGCCCAAGGGTGGGATTCGTCATTGGATGATTTTTACCTACCATAAAAAAATATGAGTACAATACGCGACATGTAGTTGAGTCAACATCTCAGTAAGGGATTTTCGGATGTCATTTTAGTTCCACAAATTTTCTACGTACTATACCTTTATTATATTTCTTCTCTGGCCACTTATCCATGCACTTATGTCTCATCATCATCAGCCTTATTAATGTTCCCACTGCTGGGACACAGGCCTCCTCTCTAGGAGAGGAAATGGGCCATACCTAATCCACTACGCGGGCCCAGTGCGAATTGGTGGATGTCACATGTCTTCAAATGTTTGGTTCTAGCACATGCCAGTTTCCTCACGCTGTTTTCTTTCACCGTTTTGAGGGCAGTGATGATGAAATAAATTACACAAAGTAATACGCCTGGCTGGGTTTCAACCTGCGACACCACTGCTCCACTTATTGATGTCTCATGTCAAATTAATTAAGTAACGTTTTTAGTCAGATAAAGTTTGAACTTCGTAAGAGTCTCGTTTCGCCCTACAGCATGAGACTCCTCCCGCTGTAGGAATGGAGCGGGAGAGCGTTGGTTGATTTCGTACTAAAACAAAAAAGAAATCACATTTAGTCCTTGGCAGGATATACATATCCTACGTCCTTTCTTGCCATTCAAGACCAAATTGCACCTTCTAGAATCTAGAATTTGATACTAAAAGATTACATAAAACTATCCAAATCGTAAAAATCTGACCAGAAAAAACATGTGTATAAATAAAGTCGAGAATTAGTTTAGAGTTATAAATAAAACATCTTTTATTGTTTATAACTCTAAACTAATTCCCGACTATTCTACACAATAATTTAAACAGTGTACCTATATATTTCAACTATTCGTACCATAAACGTCCTTGACTCATTGTTTTTGATTACCATATGCCTCATTGTTTTCGCTCACGAACCATGCCTATCCCATTACTCATATTGAGTCGGTTTTATAGCGCATTATCATCCATGTGTACCGACTATCATAAGATAACATGACCTTGTGGCTTATTTTTTAGACAGAAAATCGTACCATTGTTTACCGACACATTTTTATCTAGAATTAGGTAATTGTAGCATGTTATCTTACGTTTTTTTTTATTTAATGTTTTTGTGTTTATAAAAAAATTTTTCAATGAAAACAGGCCTGTACAGTAGGTACGCGGTATATCAGTTAAAACTAAATGGCGATCGACCTCGAATGCGCAATAACCGACTTTTTGTTTTGTCAATTGAGATGGGGGACTGAGCGTTAACAAAGCAACGACGGCAGTGTTGGTTCAACTTATTCGCCGCGTACTATACCTAATAAGTTACGATTTTATAAATGTCGGATATTCATAACTCACATACCCAAAACAAACATTACAGGAAAGGGCTGTTCTTGTTACAGATTTAATTTTGTTAGCTTTTGACCGGTTACTTTGTTACCTCCTGATGTATCAAATGTTATAAAGCTAGTGTGAGAATCCTGGTACCCATAACACAAGTTAAATCTTTCCTTGGGTACCAAAATTCATTACAAATACTACCAACATACTATTTATATTCACTAATGTATGTCTTTTTTTGTTGTTTGTAAATATTTGGTTATACAATACTAGCCTTCTGCTAGCGGTTTCGCCCGCGTAAAAGTAGGGTTCTTCATACAAACTTTAGACCCCCCATTACATGCCTTTAGAAGCTGAATTTTGAAAAACCCTTTTTTAAAAAGCCTTATGCAAAATTTCACGTTCCTAGTCCCAGTAGTTTTGGCTGTGCGTTGATATGTTAGTCAGTCAGTTTATCTTTTTATATGTATAGATGATGCAGTCCAATAAATTATTATTATTTATTAATGTCTACAGGAAGTATACTGCGGCCGAGAAACAGTATGCACCATAGATGGACTGCACTACGCCTCGCTGTACAGTGCTCGCGTGAAGGCGTTCAATGGCGCAGGCGAAGGACCCTATAGTGAAGTCATTGGCTTACAGACATCTCCAGGTATTTCTTTTTTTATTGCCCTTTATTCTTGTTTAGGTACTAGCCAAAATTGTCATTCGCAATGGAACTTGTTATATTAAAAAAATATAACTTATGTATCTGTGTATGCTCTCAAGCTGTTAAACCGATTTGGATTTTGTTTTCTATGGTCGAATGCTACAGATATTTACTAATCAATGACATTGTGAGCCCAACATATCATCGATCAACAGCATGCTAAATGTACCATCGAAGACACTTCCGCCTGACTCTAAGTTCATTTTTGCTTGCACTCGAAAGGAAAACTTCAATGGGTTTAGTTTGTTGCCACGCCGCAGGACTCAAGCGAAAATGTTTTCATTTTAAGTGATCAGGCAGAAATTACCGTGATACTGCCTTTATTACGTAGAAATGGTAACCTACAGGAGTTAATAAGACCACCAACACCACCATCTCATTTATTTTGAATATTAAAATGTATACTGGAGCCCAGGCTCTCTTTCTGAAAGGAAAATTTTGCCCAGTGTGAAAGGCAAAGAAAGAGGGGGAGGAGTGGGGTGTTTAGTCAGTAAGAATCTCTCTCTCTCACTATGCCTAAAGGCGGTATTCGTGATTGGATGATTTCTGTCCACCACAAAAGAATTGAAAATATAAATTTGTCCCAGTGGCATGGTTCACGCATTTATTTTGAATATTAAAATGTGAACTGGGGCCTAGGGTCTGAAAGGAGGGCGAGGAGGGTGTTGTGTTTATTCAGTGATAGACACTGTTTCCCGCTACGCCTAAGGGCGGAATTCGTCATTGGATGATTTCTGTCCACCACAAAAAAAAGAAAATATAAATGTTGTTCCAGTGGCATGGTTCACGTGGGACGCGCGCTGCGCGGACGCGGAGGGCGGCGTGACGCTGAGCGGCGACGGGCTGAGCGCGGCGGCGGCGGGCTGGCAGCCGCGCGTGGCGCTCGCCGACCAGCCGCTGGCGCGCGGCCGCCACTACTGGCGCCTGCGCGTCGACCGCTACGACGGCGACGCCGACCCCGCCTTCGGCATCGCCAGGGCCGATGTCGCCAGGGATAAGATGCTCGGTTAGTTTCATCTTCTAAACGATTTGCTGGGAGAAAACTCATTGTTGAGTTAAGCTCGCCTTTGTACATGAAATGTCAAATAAGTGTATCTATATTATGTTGTTGTGTACAATAAAGAATTAAAGAAAACTTGGAAAAATCTCGTCAGACCAAATTATGAGGCAAAAGTCTAAAGACTGTCAGGTCAAAAAGCTGACCTTAATGGTGTCCTTAAACATCACCAACGTAGAAAGTAAATTTGAAGCAAGGCATATATGCTGCTTCAAGGCCGGGGGGCATGTTTGTGCATCGTTATCACAGCGAGCCCTTACGGTTGGACGGCCCAAAGTGCGGGGTGTAGTTGTTCTCTGACGCGTGCGCCGCCACTGTCTCATTCCGCCATTATATCGGTCAACGAAACGCACACGCAATTTTTGTAAATCATATTTTCTAGTTGGATTACGCCTAAATTCTATCGAAGTATTTTATTCATCTCCAAAACAAAAGTTACCTTCAAGAGCAGCAAACTCGCGAGCCGCAATTTTTTTTATAGTAGGTGATATAGACGAGCCACTAATAAGTTGTTTCTAGTTCTTATAACCTTTCGAATACCGTAATTACAAATACAATTAAAAGACAATAGGTGTCCGGACACCGGTATCCTCATAGGACTTAATGAATAGTTGTTTTGTTGTTGCAGGCAGCGACGCGCTCGGCTGGGCGATGTACATCGACGGGTCGCGCTCGTGGTTCGTGCACGGCGGCGCGCACGGCGGGCGCGCGGCGGGCGGCATCGCGCGCGGCGCCAGCGTCGGCGTGCTGCTCGACCTCACGCGCGGCACGCTCAGCTTCACCGTCGACGACCAGCCGCAGGTACCACGGATACCACGACCCTTTCAATATCGTCATTTATTCAAGAATCAACAAAAAGTCCAGTAAAAAATTGTGTAATGTTTATTTGACTGCATCACGAAACGATGACGTCTCCGCACCATCCAGAGTGGAAGGATTTATTTGGTATTTTCTCACTTCAAAATATGCTGCCTTTTTGTTGTTAATCCAACTATATGTTGATCATGCCGTGCCGACCACAAATAGCATAGGACAAAGGCACGAAAATGACAATATTTACATTAATAATAATAAACGTTTATTTCGGACATTTCTGTCATATGCTTTGAACATAACAACACAAATACACCAGGCAATAAATAAATACAAATAACAACACACTATGAAAAACTAAATTACACACAAAAACAAAAAACTACACACATTTATTGCGGTGAGGGGGAACTGTCCAGTACTCACCGTGCAGCGTGCAAGCATATCCAGTGTTGCAGCACCGGAGAGTCCCACCAAGCAAACACGTTCACAATAGTGTTGCTACTGGTTCTAACACGATGCATCAGCGACGCACATTGCTTCCTAATAAGGGCATGAAAGCCATCAGTGTGCGCTTCTGCGACCATAGTCGAGGCACTGCAGAACCGTGGTAGCCCCAGCAGCATCCTAAACGCGTTATTGTATTGAACACGTAAGGCGCTGTATGTTCCCAATGTGTAGTTAACCCACAAGCTGCACGTGTACATTGTTAGTAATAAGTTGTGTGTGCATTGGCAGGGTGATATAGCGTTCACGGGTCTGCGCGGCGCGTTCTACCCGGCCGTGTCGCTGAACCGCGGCGTGGCCGTGACGCTGCAGCCGGGCCTGCCGCCGCCGCCGGACCTGCTCATGTCGCAGCTCTCCATCGACTGAACTGCACACGTCGCTCACGCACCGTGACGCTGCAGCCGGGCCTGCCGCCGCCGCCGGACCTGCTCATGTCGCAGCTCTCCATCGACTGAACTGCACACGTCGCTCACGCACCGTGACGCTGCAGCCGGGCCTGCCGCCGCCGCCGGACCTGCTCATGTCGCAGCTCTCCATCGACTGAACTGCACACGTCGCTCACGCACCGTGACGCTGCAGCCGGGCCTGCCGCCGCCGCCGGACCTGCTCATGTCGCAGCTCTCCATCGACTGAACTGCACACGTCGCTCACGCACCGTGACGCTGCAGCCGGGCCTGCCGCCGCCGCCGGACCTGCTCATGTCGCAGCTCTCCATCGACTGAACTGCACACGTCGCTCACGCACCGTGACGCTGCAGCCGGGCCTGCCGCCGCCGCCGGACCTGCTCATGTCGCAGCTCTCCATCGACTGAACTGCACACGTCGCTCACGCACCGTGACGCTGCAGCCGGGCCTGCCGCCGCCGCCGGACCTGCTCATGTCGCAGCTCTCCATCGACTGAACTGCACACGTCGCTCACGCACCGTGACGCTGCAGCCGGGCCTGCCGCCGCCGCCGGACCTGCTCATGTCGCAGCTCTCCATCGACTGAACTGCACACGTCGCTCACGCACCGTGACGCTGCAGCCGGGCCTGCCGCCGCCGCCGGACCTGCTCATGTCGCAGCTCTCCATCGACTGAACTGCACACGTCGCTCACGCACCGTGACGCTGCAGCCGGGCCTGCCGCCGCCGCCGGACCTGCTCATGTCGCAGCTCTCCATCGACTGAACTGCACACGTCGCTCACGCACCGTGACGCTGCAGCCGGGCCTGCCGCCGCCGCCGGACCTGCTCATGTCGCAGCTCTCCATCGACTGAACTGCACACGTCGCTCACGCACCGTGACGCTGCAGCCGGGCCTGCCGCCGCCGCCGGACCTGCTCATGTCGCAGCTCTCCATCGACTGAACTGCACACGTCGCTCACGCACCGTGACGCTGCAGCCGGGCCTGCCGCCGCCGCCGGACCTGCTCATGTCGCAGCTCTCCATCGACTGAACTGCACACATCGCTCACGCACAATGACAGGAGTTTAACCGAAGTACACATACTTCTGTAGAAACAACACGCGCCTTAAGCGTTAAGTCCAACTTTTTCCTAAACGACTAGAGTTGTTTGTCGCCCGAGGCGTTAGGTGCATATACTTTTTGTTTAGTAGAAAGTTAACCATACCCAGTCTAACTTACTGTTGTCGAATAATATCGACGCTATTTTTATTAGTCAACATTAACGTGACAGATTTTTTTTTGTAAGACAAACTTGATTCACGCACATTATTCTTTTGGTATTCGTTCTTACTGTAACCACACAATGTGGACGTAAAATCGCCTACTGTTAAATACGCAATAGAGTATCGAATTTACATTAATTGTTATTAAATACATATTTTGTAATGGCCCCCATAGTTTGTAAGCTGTGTTTAATGTCATTTAGATAGGTATAGAAATTGGATTGTGTGAGTTTTTGGTTTGCTTAATATATGTTGACTATATTTGAAACGGTATGCCATAAAATGCTATTAATATGACAATTAATGAAGTACATAAAATACTTCTTGTTAAGTAAAATTGGAACTTGTACTTAATGATTAACATAATTTGATCTCTTGAATTAAACTTATTAGTCATGAGCTATGAACAAAATGACGTGTAATATAGAAACAAAAGATTGCTTAGACATGACATTGCCGTAAGTTATATTGCCTTATTTATAAGTTTAAAGTTTTGTGTTCTTAATTTATAATGGAATTAACAAAGTTATACATATTTTATTGTATCAGGGACCTGAAGTGTAACTGAAATATTCCAATACCCACCAGAACTGTTCGCCAACATAAAATTACTTTTGAGGCAGCTATTTTTTATTAATTTTACCTTATTTTTTTATACTTTTATTTTGAATATTATGTTTTGGTTATTTATTTAATTACTAAAAACTCTGTGTTCAAAATTGTACTACTTATTTAGATTTTACTAAACAGAACCATTAATTACAAAAATATATATTTAAAGAGATAGTTTCTTCTACAACATCACACCTGTTTTAGTCCGCAAAGAAGTTTTTTTTTTTTAAGAATATGTATATAATTCAATTTGTTCAGGTCAAATAATATGGTTATTATTACCTTTAGCCTTGCCCTGGCTTTCTTCTTCGATATTGAATATCATAATTTGCTTGTACCAGTAACTAAGAAATTAGCGTATCTTAGATACGAAATATATTATTTATTTATTTATATCTTAACTGTAATTAAACCACCCTTAAAATTCGTACATTGTCCCTCTGAAAAACGAAGGACGTTTCTCATATAATTTTGTGAAAAACTACATATCTTATAGAGAAAAATACTTGTAAATTATTTAATTTCGTCATATTTCTTATGTAAATTAAGTATGTATTTTAAGTAAGTGAAATGGTTAAAAAATATATTAACGACATACTTAATCATAGAACTATAAGACGTTTATTTAAATAGAACCAGTGCTATGACATCCATTACATGAACTGTGTATGTACTTAATTATGACTGATTTTCATTAAATACTTTTATTACATTTTTGAAGTGTATCATTATTTGGACATTATTGTAAACATACAAACGAAAGATCATATTGGTTTAATAAATAAAGTAGCCACTAAACCAGCCTCTCGCCGATACTAATACAAATTTACATATTTAACTAATTGGTACCTTTCACCCGTTTCTTTTGAGGTACGGAACACTTAAACACACAAAAAATTGCAAATATCATTAATTTCGGAAGTCGGTAGACACCAAACTATTATAGAAACGAAACCAGTTCCAATAGAATCACGTTTGTAAGAAAACAGGTCGACAGCAAAAACTGATAATGAACCAATTTTTATTTTTTATGGTAGGAGTAAATCATCCAATGATGAAACCTGGTCTTGGGCGGAGCGGGAGACAGTGTCAGACTCTTACTGACTAAAAAACCTACCCCATTCCTTCCTTGCCTTATTCCTAGAACCGCGGTAACAGTTTATGAACCAATTGGATAATCGCATCAATCCAAAACGGTACGAGTTTTATCGGACAATGAAATTGCGTCACATCACCGCATTAGCACTAGCGATAGCGAATTTGTTGTTGTTCAGCGATATCTTCGCCAAATATAAACCCAGTTTGATGATTCCTTTTTTGCTTCAAAGTTTGTTTGTCTAATTTATACCATTGAAATTTGGTAAAGATCTGATGGAGTACTTCAGAGATAGAACAAGGAACACTTCAGCAAATGATCGCAAATATATAATAATAAACAGACTGGCGGTACCAGCAATCTCCGAGAATTGCTGCGACCGCATGTCTGTTAATTGTTATTTTATAGCATAACATCACGCCATGCGCCAGTATGCTCTTTTGCGAACAACAACACAGATGTGGAAAGTTGCGGGCTTGCGGATGGCGAGCATTGGGTAGCTCGCTGTCCGCCCATCCGGTAACCGTCCGGACCGAGCCCAGGTCGTCAACGGCGCGCCTCAAGGAGTTGTCAGCAAATGTAGCAGAGTCGAAGCCTTCTAGGGCCAAGAGTTGATGCGAATGCGGAACACCGGGGCTCTGGAACTAAGACAGGAAGGAATAGTGGGTCGTTTAGTCAGACACTGTCACTCGCTCCGCCCAAAGGCGGGATTTGTCATTCAATAATTTTACCCCCCATAAAAAAAAGATGTGGAAAGTTTACACTGTGGTATACCCTCATTTTATCACTAATATCAAAATTCCATGATATTGGAGCTATTAATTCGGGCATAACTTTTGTTTATGAACCGATCGCGATCATCATTACATAGTATAAAACAAAGTTGCTTAGATCCTATGTATGCTTAGATCTTTAATAGTACGCAACGGATTTTGATGCGGTTTTTTTTTAATAGATAAAGTGATTCAAGAGAAAGGTTTATAGATATAATATATCACCTTTGCACCCGTGCGAAGCTGGGGCGGGTCGCTAGTATCACAAAATTGTTTTTGTGTTTAGAAGTGTTTCTACCAGGCGGTTGTATTTTCAATAGTTAGATAAGATCTACCAAGTTACGATCGTTTTGGCTTTGATTTGACCACGCCCTTAATTCCTTTTTTTTTACTTCATCTCAACGTTCTGTCGCATGGTTTTACGTCCAAGCGTTCGATGTTAAATTGGGCTGACAATGATGAAGTACTTAAGATAACATCCCGCAGATACACTCTGTAGAGGGACCGTCTTATCTTAGACATCAAAACAGCATCGTCGACTAGCAAAAAAGAACGACAACCAGTAAGCTCGCTTATTGAGTCGACTATAGTCCAAGCGTAGTACCGCGCGCGGGCGTGAGCGTTCGTCACACGGAGGCGGGCTCGAACGGAGTAGGGTGAGATGGTCGACAATGAACCACCTAAATTTTCAAGAGCTGTAAATGTACCCCTATGGGCCTTAACTACATACTTTTTACTTATATTTGTAGATAATTTAACTGGCTACATTATGTAGTACTTTATTTTTGTTATAGTTCAATAGCCACTAACATTTTTTATTTTTTTTAATTATTGAGAAATGATTCACTGTGTACACTCAGTGGTACTCCATGAACCGGGGGTTAGTACACAGTGAACCGTGGGTGCATACAATGAACCATGTCAATAATCAAAGCATTAAAATGATTGGATAATAATAATATTGTTAAATAAAACTCTCAAATTTATTTAAAGTACCTATTTGTTTGTAGTAGGTAACAATCAAAAAGTATTTTTTTTCTAAAATCGTAAATATTGATTAAATCAACATTAGTTTCTTAGGATTCAACAATTAGGGTTTTACGTCGGTATAATATATTGACTACAAGTTCGTAAGTAAATAGAAATAACATTTAAAATATAATATTCTTAATCATTAATTATATTATTTTGATTTTTGTGTAAATCGAGAGCAGCCTTCATTGCTTCAGGTAGATGGGATCCTTTTTTCCTAACCAGATCTAATTTGTTCGGCCATCCTGAAATTTAGATTTTTAATTTTGTGAAATAACTAAGTAGGTACTTTCAAAAAAGTAAATTTTCTGAGTTAATCCTCAATGTACTAAGGGTAGTACTCAATTAATCACTGGTTCATTGTGTACTCTCTCAAAGTGGTTCATTTTGTACCATCCCATACTTATAAACTTTGTGGTCAAATAACCACATGCACAAACATGAGGTTTTTAACGAAACTATCTTATGTTAAAGCGCAAAAAACAACGAAATCATCTATACAACTGACATTTAGCTACTGTTTACAAAAATAAAATGAGACGAAATTTTACTTACGTTATTTTCATGACATTTTCGGTACAAAAACACAAAACACGGGCACGCACGGTTACCTGCGCCGCTAGCTCCCTGACGTTTGGATAAGGCGAAAGGGGGCCTCAAAGGCACTTACTTAATGCAGTTTGCACAAAACGGCAACGTCACATTTCTGAATTATTTACATGATTCACTCTGTACCGCTGGATCATTGTTGACCACTCGACCCTAGGTAATTTTGTATGAGACCGCGCTCGCGCTGGCTGGCCATCGAGATAGATGTCAATGTGGCTGGCTTTGCGTAGAGTTGGCCCTTACTTTTTGAGATATAAAACCTGCCAAGAGCGTGTCGGGCCACTCTCACTGTAGGATTCCGTAGTTTCCTGTACGTCACAAATTTTTCATAATATAACAGAACCCCTAAAGTACGACTTCAGCGCGAAGTAGCCCATGTATAAATTAGTAATCCAATTCCCCGAGAGATAGCGCTGCACCCGGTGGTAATTTTGGATTGCGCAAACCGATTATAATCCATTTTCATTTGAAAGAAGATACGTTCAGGATAATGAAATATGTAAAAAAAAATGTTTGCATAGGTAGGTAAGTATACGGTTAAATTAGAATTGTAGGTCAGAAATAATTTTTCAATAACTTAACATCCTATCAAGTTAAAATAATGTTCCTACTAAAGACTTTCTAGGAAAATTATTTTAATGTATGGTTCAAAAATTAGAGGGGGGGACGCATTGTTTTTTAGTTTTGGAATTTATTATCATTGGAAAAAAAAATATTTTACGGGATCTTTAATTATTTTTGAATACCTATCCAACAATAAATATATCACAAGTTAGGGTAGAAATGAAAAAAAAAACTCCCCACTTTAGGGTCAGTTCACACCGAGACGCGACGCAGATGCAGGAAGAGGCCAGTGATTTCGCGCTGCACCGCGAGACGCATCGTAACGTTGCGAGGCGCATAGTAAAATCGCTGGCAACACGTCTCGCTGCGCAGCGAGGTGCTGGTGTCTCAGTGTGAACTGACCCTTACGTGTAGAGGAAATATCCTAATGGAACATTTTTTTTTTTTCACTTTTTATCTTAGCACTTTGTCGGCGCGATTGATAAACATGATACCAAATTCCAGCCTCCTAGTGCTAATGGTCGCTGAAATTATCCGCGGACGGACAAACAGGCTTGGTGAAACTATAAGGGTTCCTTATTGACTACGGAACCTTAAAAATGTGACTAAGCCGAGGCGAATCGTTTTCTGAGCTATGAAGATCGGCCACCTATATGGGTCTATTATGGGACCATGGACATCCGCCACGGCTACACGTGTACGTTGACAGAGACCCCGAACATCGGTTCTAATCCTCGTCACACAAGTTGAACATCACGTGTAGCTGACCCCAGCTTGCCCACCATCACGCATCTTAATTTTGATTACACGAAAATTTAGTCGATAATTAATCGAAATTTTTCGCCAAATATCAAAATTTGTCGCTCAGTGGTTTAGAAGTTATAAGGGGTCATTGTGGGCCAATCCAGTGTCAGCTGTCCCCAGCTTGCCCACATTTGTATCTCTAAAACTAGGGTACCTAGCGAAGATCTGTTTTCTCCCAGATTTAGTCGCCAATTAGTCGAAATCAGTTGCCAAATCTCAGAATTTGTCGGTCAGTGGTTTAGAAGTTATAAGGGGTCATTGTGGGCCGATCCAGAGTCAGCTGTCCCCAGCTTGCCTACATTTGTATCTCTAAAAGTAGGGCACCTAGCGAAGATCTGTTTTCGTCCAAATTTAGTCGGTAATGTGTCGTAATTTGTCGCTAAGTTACAGAATTTGTCGGCGTGCAATGAAAAAGATATTAGAGAATTTAATTTCTCCATACATTGGTACAAGCAAGTACAAAATCCTTAACTTCCTATACAGTATGATATTTAATGATCATGCTATGTTATGATATAAAAAGTAATATAAAATTTTACTAATATTATAAATGCGAAAGTTACGATGTTTGTTACTCAATCACGCCAAAACGGCTGGACGGATCTGGATGAAATTTGGCACAGGCATAGGATACACTCCAGAATAGGACATAGGCTACTTTTTATCCCGGAAACCCTAACCCCAATACCACGCGAGCAAATCTCAATAGCGCGCGAACGCGAATGAATTCGCGCAAAACGTTTCGCGACGAATTCGCTTCTTCTGGACAAGGTCTAAAAATTAGAAATATATTTTCATATTATAATTAAAATATTTTTATAATATAATATAAATATAAAATAAAATATATAATCTTCCAACTAGCTCTTGGTCTATACCTTAAGGCGGTTCACACACTGCCCCGCATCATGCTGCATGTTGCGTTTCAACGTATCTACGCGCGTACTTGCGGGAGTGCAAATCTGCATCATCGTGCGTGTTTTATACGCACACACGCGTGTAGGTGCGTTTTGTAGATTCACACGCACGGCGGCTCTCATTTATTCGCCGTTCTCTGTGGTGGTCGTGCAGTACTGAGCATCACGATAGTTTTGATAGAAATGGTTAATAGTGTGGAACTCATTCAGGACGCTGCCATTATATTAACTGTTTGGTTTTTGTACGGTCACAAATACACACACAAAAACAAACACACACGTCACGCCCATTCAAAATCTCGCGCGGCACTGCGGGATTCGGTGTGCCATACCTTGCGTCTCGCCCCGCACCTAAGCGCGTGGGTGCATGTTTGTCCGCGTGTATGCGCGTGATTCGCATGAACGCGCGTGGATGCATTTTCGGTGTGTTAGACTGGCGTGTTTTCCATACAAACGGAGATACTTACAAGCAACGGAAGAACACGCATCCACGCGCTACGCTGCATCATGCGGGGCAGTGTGAGAATCGCCTAAAAATTAAACTTTTTATATCTTTTAAACCAAGACCCGACAAATTCGGTGACTTAGCGACAAATTACAGACTAAATTTAGACGAAAACAGATCTTCGTGTGGCTGACCCCAGCTTGCCCACCATCACGCATTTTAATTTGGATAACACGAAAATTTAGTCGATAATTAGTCGAAATTTGTCGCCAAATATCAGAATTTGTCGGTCAGTGGTTTAGAAGTTATAAGGGGTCATTGTGGGCCAAGCCAGTGTTAGCTGTCCCCAGCTTGCTCACATGTGTATCTCAAAAACTAGAGCACCTAGCGAAGATCTGTTTTCTCCCAGATTTAGTCGCCAATAAGTCGAAATCAGTTGCCAAATCTCAGAATTTGTCGGTCAGTGGTTTAGAAGTTATAAGGGGTCATAGTGGGCCAAGCCAGAGTCAGCTGTCCCCAGCTTGCCCACATGTGTATCTCAAAAACTAGGGTATCTAGCGAAGATCTGTTTTCGTCCAAATTTAGTCGGTAATGTGTCGTAATTTGTCGCTAAGTCACAGAATTTGTCGGCATGCAATGAAAAAGATATTAGAGAATTTATTTTCTCCATACATTGGTACAAGCAAGTACAAAATCCTTAACTTCCTATACAGTATGATATTTAATGATCATGTATAATGCTCTTTGCTCGTTTGTTTTGATATACATATATATAATTATATAAAAAGCAATATAAAATTTTCTATAATTTGAACCTACCGAAGCAAATCTATATATAATTACTTATCGACCAAAATGTCACTTGCAGATAGATATTTGCGCTCCGTTTTAATTAGGGTAAAAGAGATAGATGCACGAGTATAGTAGGAGAGGGAAGCAGCTAATTGAATGATTTTTTTTTATTGGATGACTTACCTACCATAAAAAAACAGCTAAGAACATCATCCTCATCCTACACTTATCCCATGTTACTTGGGGTCGGTGCAACATGTTTTTTTCTTCCACTCTGTCCTGTCACCCGTCACACTATCACCAACTCCCTTTTCTTTCATACCTGGTGGTGTTGGTCATTAAAGAAGTTGGTGCTACTGCAAGGCTATAAAAACTTGGGAGTGCTACGACGACTTACAAGACTTAATTTCGTTACCTTCCACAGAAATAATACCGCATAACCTTATTTACACGTTGTAAATAAGGTTATGCGGTCTGAATTCATACATACCCTACCTACCTACCCCAACTATTCTACCTTAGCTATCTACCTCAACTTCTCTACCTACCCTGCCTTCCCACCCTACAATGTAAACTTTTGTTTTTTTACTGTAACATATGCAATGGCATGTGAATTATATTATATGGAGTTTCTTGCCGGTTCTTCTCCATAGGAAACGACCAATTTGGAACCGTGCACTAGCTTCTGACGTTTTACAAGTGCCCATGTAGGCCTATGTGAAATAAAAAGATTTTGACTTTGACTTCATTAATTAAGAAAAAAAATGATATTGTAAATATTTGTGATTTTGTAGTTATATCATTTATTACCTCAATTTTGTATCACAATATCCACTAGAAATTAATTTGCAATTATTTAAAACAGCCACTGAATTTCACTTAAACAAATCATGCTAAAACCTGATACATAGTATTACGGCTTTGTGCAGCCCATCTACAAGCGCCATCTATCGGCTAATCAAGACACCTGGTGTAGTCACAGTTACAGCAATCCATTAAACAGTGCAATCTGTATAAAGTCACATTATGACATTAGCACCATCAATCAATTTTTTGTGATATTAGTACAATAATTGTATATTCATGCTAATTAATAACCTGGCAATATTACTGTAATAACATCTGCTTATAATGTTTTGTAGGATGGTGGGATCGCAATAAATGACTAGTTTATTTATTTGCTTTTGTCTTGTATTAAATTTATAAATAACTTTATTAAAAAACCAACATGTTTTATTATTCTGACGTAAATTATAAAGTAACGTTATAATTCGGTAAAATAGTTGTACGCGACTGTACGTCTTGACAGTAAATAGACCAAGAGCAAGGCTTAATGTTTTCAAAGAAATCTAAGTTAACAATTGTTTTTATGTTTTAAACATAAAAACATGTATTTAATTAAAAATTTGTCTCTCTCTGCCTTGTCTAAGGACATTAGACCGTAAAAATTGGAAATATATTTTCACATTATAATTAAAATATTTTTTCTTGACAATTTCTTGTAAAATCTTCCAACTAGCTCTTGGTCTATACCTTAAAAAAATAAACTTGATCTTTTAAACTATAACCCGACAAATTCTGTGACTTAGCGACAAATTACGACACATTACCGACTAAATTTGGACGAAAACAGATCTTCGCTAGATGCCTTAGTTTTTGAGATACACATGTGGGCAAGCTGGGGACAGCTGACTCTGGCTTGGCCCACAATGACCCCTTATAACTTCTAAACCACTGACCGACAAATTCTGAGATTTGGCAACTGATTTCGACTTATTGGCGGCGAAATTTGGACGAAAACAGATCTTCGCTAGATGCCCTAGTTTTTGAGATACACATGTGGGCAAGCTGGGGACAGCTGACTCTGGCTTGGCCCACATTGACCCCTTATAACTTCTAAACCACTGACCGACAAATTCTGATATTTGGCGACAAATTTCGACTAATTATCGACTAAATATTCGTGTTATCCAAATTAAAATGCGTGATGGTGGGCAAGCTGGGGTCAGCCACACCAGATCTTCGCTAGGTGCCCTACTTTTAGAGATACAAATGTAGGCAAAAGCTGGGGACGGCTGACTTTGAATCGGCCCACAATGACCCCTTATAACTTCTAAACCACTGACCGTCAAATTCTGAGACTTGGCAACTGATTTCGACTAACTGGCGACTAAATCTGGGAGAAAACAGATCTTCGCTAGGTGCCCTAATTTTAGAGATACAGATGTGGGCAAGCTGGGGACAGCCACACGAACATCACAGCGGTTGATCCTGAACGCGCAGTAACTGATTTCAGGCTAAGGACTCACGAAGCGGTTTGCACCCGCGCCCGCCGCGGTTGCGGGCCCGCAGCCTTTGTAGAATACAGATATTTATGTAAAAAATAAAAGCACATTTCACGACGCGTTTTACGCCCGCGGCGGGTGCGATTGTTTGCGGGCCCCGCTGCACCGGCGGTCATTTTCTACCGGCGGGCGCGGGCGCGGTCCCGCAGCCGCGGCGGTTTGCACCCGCGCGCTCTGCGATCGGTTGCCGGGCGACGTGTGCGTTCGCGCAGCGGAATGTTGTTGAATTTAAAGATTTTAATAATGCAGTTAATTAGTGTATGACGTCGTATAAATGTGTATGGTAAAAAAAAAATTGTGCACGCAGCCATTGTGGAGAAATTCACCAAAAACTGATTCCGCTGGGCGAACGTTGTCCTGGCGGAACTTTTTTCAATCCATAGACTTTAGAAGAAAAGAGATATATCCAATAATTAGTGTGTATTTGTGTGTAATTGTGTATGTATGAATAAAATTAGTGCATGCATAAACTTCGGAGAAATTCAAGTTTCCGCTGCGCGAACGTTTGGCCATTAGCTAGTTTTCATATAAAGCGCTTACATAGAGAGCTGTAAATTTTTACATACGTTGTTTTCAATTTGTTTATATTTGTTTAAAAAACAGATTTAGAAAAAATCGTAGGTCTTAGAAGATAAAAATATAAACGTAAAATACGCTTATTAGGTCTTAGTTCTTAAAGTATGCACTTTGGGGTCTAGATTTTCACGTTTATACAAACCTTGTAAGTGTCTGCAACATGTTGCTAAGTATCAATGACGTTCCGTTTGTAATTAGATAGTTACAGTTTAATTTACCATGAATAGATCACTGTTTACAAAGCAGTCAAATGTCACGACGTTCTAAAGGAATTGCATGGTAAAATGTATGCCAATAGTTAGTGTATTCATTCAACTATTCACATGCAAAATTTCATGTCATTAAATTCAGTAATTAACGAAAAACAATTATAATATTGACGAAGCATGAAAAACCTACTTAACCCGACCAAGTTCGGATAGCTATAAAAAAGCGGCCGTGCCATATGTCTAAGAAACTTCTTAACCTTCCAATATAATATTTATTAATATGGTACAGTTGCGTGCACAAGCGTTAGGAAAAAATAGTTAACCTTTGGGTTTATTAGTTGTTTTCCATTTAAGTATGTCTTAGTGATATTGAATCATATGCATAATTAATTATTGAAAAACAGCCGTTATTGCCATCTCTACTGCGGAGTTATGTCCCCTCCCCGCCACATAGTACATTTTGATACAAGTGGCGAAAGATGGTCATTGCGACCGGCGGAAGGCAGAATTCGCACGAGCCACAGGCGAGTGTGTTATGGAGCTGAGGGCTGCGGTGACATATTCGGACGTATATCAAACGAAGTTTTTCATTAAACTTACGAACACATTACTTTCTTTGAAAATTACGACGCATTTTTATTAATTTCTTACTGATGATAATTTTCCAAAGTTGCCGCACAATTTAGTTTTGATTTAGATTGCAGCAAACTATAGTAAAGCACAGTATCTGGCGGCAGTGGTTTAACATCTAAAAAAATCTCATATATCTTACTTTCAACATATTTTTCACAACTAAAACCAATAAATAAGTTGGTTAATAAGACTATTATTTAATAGACATTTTTTCCCGCACTTATCCTTTGCAGGATGAAAAAGAAGCAAAGGCATCAAACCGTTATACATCCTACTTAATATTAAGAATATAAATTCAAATATTTTTGAATTTAGAACACAGATATAAGTATTGTTACGAACGTGAGTAATCAAATGCCGGTTTACTAAGAGAGATTTTATTTTTCCACAAACAATAACACCAATTTAGTCCAATCGCCAATAAACCACTTCGTAATGCACTCTAGAGATCCGTAGAAATATCGCTTAGGTCGTCGTATGGATGAAACAGTCTTCACTTGACTTGGGTAGTTCGCTCTTGATCGCTGTCGAAATCAAACTGACTCACGTCCGGCCAGTGAACACGTATTTATACGCAGAGCCAAGAAAATTCTAGATACCGAAGGTTCGAGGCCACACCGGAACAATACCGAACAATAAACATTATTTTTATTAACCGTAGGTAGGTATCACTTTACCCTACGACTCATACGAATTTCGACTCTATGGTACAAGACGGAAGGTACAAATTCCTTTACCAGGTTACTTAAGTACCTACAAAAGTTCTCAGAATTATTGAGTACCTACTTATACGTGTCGGATTTTTCTAGAATTTGCTAGGCCCTGGTACGTACTTCTATTCTGGAGGTTTCGATTAGCAATGCGTTTTAATTATTCGGTGATACTCTTGACTTTGTCGAAGAAACGGCGTGTTCTATTCCCACGGCGTAACAGTGCCCCCCTCTTAGTCATGCTCGTCCCGAGCATCATTAGATCCATGATACGGCGCCAATCTATCCACGTGGACTACTTTAGGCTTCCCTCTTAGCCCTTTCTTGATGCGGTAGGTTACGTCGTTGATCCGTTTCACCACGGCGTAAGGTCCCTCCCATCGAGCTTGAAGTTTCGGCGACTTCCCTTTTCGTCGGAGCGGGTTGTGGAGCCAGACTAGTGCACCTTCTTCAAATCCCTTGGTGTTGGCATTACGGTCGTACCTAGTTTTCATTTTGGAGCTGGTGTTCATGCTATTCTCACGTACTCGTTTATGCACTTCGTCCAATTGGTCCTGAAGGTCACTGACGTAGTCCGTAACTGGCTTGGTCTTGTCAGGTGGAACGCCAGTTATGGCATCGACTGGAAGTCTCATCTCCCTGCCGAAATTCACCCTTGCTGGAGTATATCCCGTGCTATCGTGCACTGCTGATCGATAAGACATCAGAAATAGGGGAATGTACCGGTCCCAGTCCTTCTGATGGTCATCGACAACCTTAGCCAGGTGATTCTCCAGGGTCTGGTTAAATCTTTCCACCATTCCGTCCGACTGTGGATGCGCAGGTGTTGTGCGTGTTTTGTAAATCCCCAGAAGGGTGCACATCTCCTGGAAAAGCGCAGATTCAAAGTTACGGCCTTGATCGGAGTGGATCTCCAAAGGTGCGCCATACCGACACACTACTTCTTCGACCACCTTCTTCGCCACTGTCGTCGCTTCCTGATTGGGTATAGCAAAGACTTCTGGCCATTTTGTGAAATAGTCCTGGATTACTACTATGTATTCGTTTCCGTCATTTGTAATTGGAAATGGTCCAGCGACGTCGATGGCAATTCGTTCCCAAGGGGCTCCGACGTTGTACAGCTGAAGCTTACCCCTGCTTCTGGTCTGTGGTCCTTTCACAGATGCACACGCTGTACATTTCCGACACCATTGCTCTATGTCATCTCTACAATTGAGCCAGTAATATCGCTGTCTCACTTTCAGTAGAGTTTTCTTAATCCCCAGGTGTCCACCAGAAGCACCATCGTGTATTTCCTGTAGCAGGGGGACCACTTCACTTCGTGGTACTATAACTTGTGTGGTTACCTCCTTGCCATCGTTGGATTCCCATTTCCTACAGAGCACATCATTTTCTAGGACTAAACTGTCCCACTGCGCCCAGTAGCTCTTTGTGACGGGACTAAGTGACGATACTTCACTCCATTGGGGCCTAGCTCCACTACGCATCCAGTCCAGTATTGGTCGAATATCGTCATCTTCTTCCTGTGATTTCTTGAAGTTGCCTTGAGTCCTAATTAAGTTCACGTGTTCTCGAGCTTCGTTCTGCTGGCAGTGTCTGCAGTCCTCGTCACATGGACGTCGCGACAGAGCGTCAGCATTGTTATGCCCTTTTCCACTACGATGTTCAGTCACAAAATTGAACTCCTGCAGCTGCTCGAGCCATCTTGCAACTTGACCCTCTGGGTTTTTAAACTGTAGCAGCCATTTCAATGCAGCGTGGTCGGTCCTCAACGTAAACTGCCTTCCTATGAGATACTTATGGAAGTGCTGCAAGGTTTTTACCACAGCCAGCAGTTCTCGTCGAGTAACGCAGTAGTTCCTCTCGGGATTTGAAAGTGCCTTACTGAAGTAAGCGATCACGATCTGTCTGTCACCTTGCACCTGTGACAATACGCCACCTATTCCCGTATTGCTGGCATCAGTGTCAACGACAAATCTTCCATCTCTGCTCGGATACCCCAGTATAGGTGCTTCACATAGCCGCTGCTTCAGCTCGTTGAATGCTGCCTCACAATTCTTGTCCCAGATAAAATCTCGTTTATCCTCAGTCAGTTGATGCAAAGGTTTTGCAATATCCGAAAAACTCATAACAAACCTTCTGTAGTATGTGCATAGCCCTAGAAATGCACGTACTTCTGTTTTGTTCTTCGGAACTGGCCACTGTTGCACAGCCTTTATCTTCTCAGGGTCGGTTCTCACTCCGTCGGCGGAAATCACATGTCCTAAGTAGCTGACCTCCTTCTTAAACAGGGCACACTTCTTTGGGCTAAGTTTTAGGTTAGCCCCTCGTATTCTGGTGAACACTTTTTCCATGTTCCTTAGGTTTTCCTTGAATGTGCGGCCCATTATAATGACGTCATCCAAATATACCAGGCACACGTCACCAAGAAGGCCTACCATGACTCTTTCCATGAGGCGTTCAAAAGTCGCTGGAGCATTGCACAACCCAAAAGGCATGACGTTAAATTGCCACAGGCCATTGCCAATGCCCGTGCTGAACGCTGTCTTTTCTTTATCTTTCTCGCTAATTTCCACTTGCCAGTAGCCACTTTTCAAATCAATGGTTGAAAACCACCTCATACCACTGAGCATATCCAGCGTATCGTCGATCATCGGCAAGGGATAACTGTCCTTCTTCGTGACGTTATTCAGCATTCTGTAGTCAACACAGAATCTTGTACTGCCGTCCTTCTTCTTCACCAGAACGACTGGAGAAGACCATGGGCTCGTAGAAGGCTCAATTATTCCACTAGCAGCCATGTCCTTTACCATTTCTGCCACTTCAGTTTCTTTAGCCCAGGGTATGCGGCGCGGTCTCTGTTTAATTGGTCTAGCATCACCTGTATCTATCTCATGCTTGACGAGGCCTGTTCTTCCGCAGTCCTTTCCCGTTGCAAAAATATCTCGAAACCGAAGCAGAAATTCCTTGGCTTGCTGTAGTTCTGAGGTCGACAAATTGTTCTTAGAATTTTCCAGAAGTTGCTGGATGTGATCAGGTTCCCCTTTTGTCGAGTCCTGCTTCACTGGAGATGTGTTGATTTGGCGGAGATACTTCACTTCTTCGCATCTTCCAACAACACTGTTTTTCTTCAAATGGACCTCCTTTTTCCCAAGATTTACAATTCTCACTTTAGATTTCCCTTTCGTCATTACTAAAGTTCTCGCGGTGATGAGTTCCGGGTGCCGCCCAGCATCTTCAACCATTACACACCTTTGTTGCCTGATTTTCTTGGGGAATTTTACTTCGACTAAAGTTTCTGTTCTCGGAGCCAATGTAATGTCTTTTAAACAATAGAGGTTACATGTGTTTACTCCTCGCAGGAACACTTCTTGGTCTGGAAACTTCAATACTCCCCTATCAATATCCAAAACACACCGGTACTTCTGCAAGAAGTCCAGACCCAGAATGCAATCATCGGTAATATTTGCAATTAAAACAGAATGTGTGTAAACTTGATCACCAATTTTTAACTCGATATCTGTATCACCGAGGACGGAGACTGGCTGGCCGGTTGCTGTCTGTAGTCGGCAGGATGGAGACTTTCTTTGCCACAAGATCGTGCGTTTCAGCAACTCAGGTCTTATAATAGTCCGTGACGCCCCGGTGTCAACAGTGAAATTGCAAGCACGTTCATTCAGTGTTCCTTCAATGGTTAAACTGTTTCCGTTGTGGACTTGACTGATGGTTATGGTTGGGGCCTTAAGTTGACCAGCCAGCACCCGCCCCGCGGCCCTGGCGACATTTAGTTTAACGACTCTTCGTTAACTTGGGTTCCGGAGTCCACACTTCCCCTCTTTCTTTTGGGGCAATCGGTGCGAATGTGCCCTTTTTCTCCGCACCCGTAACACGTCGGAATATAGCGGGACTTTGCCGAAGAAGAAACCACCCCTTCTCGTTGGCGCGGCTGCACTGAAGGCGAAACCACCACTTCTCGAACTCTGTGCGTACGTGAATCTTGTCGTACGGCTTCCACTTCCAAAGCGTGGGCCATCGCACTTTTCAGAGTTTGGTGGTGTCCGAGTCGCACTGTAGCTCTCACTTCAGTATCCCGTAGTCCGTCGATGAATGCCTGCACCAGATTAACTTCCACGGTCTCCGGTGTCATCGACATATATGCACGCCGCACCAGCCGTTCAACCTCGACACCCCACTGCTGGAGGCTCTCGTTAGGCCTCTGCGTTCTGTCGCGAAGCTGCGCGCGGAATACATGCTCGAGGTGCTTGTCGCCATAGCGAGTGTCTAACCCTTCCATTAGACGCTCCAAGGTCCTGCCGTCTGAAGGAAGGTTCTCTAGAACCAGTAATGCATCTCCTCGTAGTGCCAAGGTTAACGCCGCGAAAGACTGCTCATCATCCCAGCGGTTCGTCTTGGCCAATGTTTCAAATTGGTATTTGAACGCAGTCCATGACGACGTGCCGTCAAAACGTGGCACATCAAACTTTGCGGCCGACGTACAGTGGGTGTGCGCTGATGAGCCAATGGCAACGGGTTCGCGTGATTCGAGCTTGACTATTTTTTTATTCATGTCCAGCAGGCGATCTTCATGGCCATCCATTCTAGTTTCCAAACTATCAGTTCGGGCGGAAACCTCCTTAACCTCTAAAGTGAGATTCTTTACTTTCTCGCCCAGCGTGACGAGGCCGTGATCGATTTTGTCGAGGATAAGGTTTTGCTTAGCCTCTTGATCGCGGCGAGCGGCTTCCTGTTCGCGGCGGGCTTCTTCTTGATTAGCCGCGATTAGGTCCTCGAGCTTGCGCTGGTTAGCCTCCTGTTCGCGGCGAGCGGCTTCCTGTTCGCGGCGAGCTTCTTCCTGGTTAGCCGCGATTAGGTCCTGGAGCTTGCGCTGGTTAGCCTCCATGCTAGCTTGCATCGCAGCCAACACCGCAGCGAGGCTCATTTCCGAGGTTGGGCCTGCTGGCATCTCAGCAGCAGCCGTTGCTCCCATACCAGCCGGGTCTTCTTCCTCCAGTCGGTGACGCGCAGCATCCATCTCCGTTTGTCTCCTTGTTCGTGGTCGCTGGTCGTCGTCCCTCTGTAGTAATGGCATCTCACTTCTGACACCAGTTGTTACGAACGTGAGTAATCAAATGCCGGTTTACTAAGAGAGATTTTATTTTTCCACAAACAATAACACCAATTTAGTCCAATCGCCAATAAACCACTTCGTAATGCACTCTAGAGATCCGTAGAAATATCGCTTAGGTCGTCGTATGGATGAAACAGTCTTCACTTGACTTGGGTAGTTCGCTCTTGATCGCTGTCGAAATCAAACTGACTCACGTCCGGCCAGTGAACACGTATTTATACGCAGAGCCAAGAAAATTCTAGATACCGAAGGTTCGAGGCCACACCGGAACAATACCGAACAATAAACATTATTTTTATTAACCGTAGGTAGGTATCACTTTACCCTACGACTCATACGAATTTCGACTCTATGGTACAAGACGGAAGGTACAAATTCCTTTACCAGGTTACTTAAGTACCTACAAAAGTTCTCAGAATTATTGAGTACCTACTTATACGTGTCGGATTTTTCTAGAATTTGCTAGGCCCTGGTACGTACTTCTATTCTGGAGGTTTCGATTAGCAATGCGTTTTAATTATTCGGTGATACTCTTGACTTTGTCGAAGAAACGGCGTGTTCTATTCCCACGGCGTAACAGTATATTAATTTGTTCCTAACAATAACATTATTGCATAAATAATCATGTTTATTAATAATATTCTGTACCTCTTTGCTATTAAAAAAAATACCTTTGACCGTGAAAATAAGGAGGGAATGAAAAAGCCCTTGTTATGATAAATGAAACAAAAGCACGCGGGTGATATGCATGTCATTTTTAACCTAATCATAGTGCGATAAGTGGCAGTTTTCGAGTAAGCGTATTGAAAAGAAAGTAGCTATAAAAATCTGCTTTATACGTATACATTACATATCATGTATGTGTTGGTAAGTCCAAAACTCGAGAACAGCTGGACCGATTTCGCTAATTCTTTTTCAATACACTTATTCGAAAACTGCCTCTTATCGCACTCCTATTAGGTTCAATATAGCATGTATATCACCCAAGTGCTTTTTTGAGTTTATCACAACAAGGACTTTTTTATTCCTTCCTTATCGTCACGGTCAACGGTGATTTTCTTTTTTTTACTTAGTTTATCGAATCAGGCGCGAGGCGTCCCCCACGGGCGCTGGACGACCCCCACAAAATTAGAAACTATTCACAGCAGATTTGAATGCTATTACTACTGTATATATTTCTACTGTATGTTTGAGATACGATTAAACGTTTTTTCTTTCTTTCTTTATTTCACAAGTCGTAAGTGTATTGAAAAACGTCGTTTGACACACGTGCAGATTTGTCTTTGCATCCCTCGGCTCCATAACACACTCGCCTACGGCTCGTGCGCATTCCGCCTTGGTCGCAATGCCAAACTTCCTGCACTTGTATCAAAATGTACTATTTTTGTTGTGTTTGTTATTGTCCGGTAGGTTCTTATGAAAAGGGTAGAGAAGGGTGTAGGGTAGGGTGGAGTGGAGTAGAGTTGAATAATCTGTTGCCGCGAGCGAAGCCGCGGGCAAAAGCTAGGTAATAAATATAAGGTGATTATTTATTTATTGATTTGGTCGGTCTTTTAGTTGATTCAGTATTTATTCTGTGATTTTCTATTCAGTAGTTTGTTTTTAAACAGAAAACATCTACTTTGTTACGATTTTATTATAATAATTTAAGTAAATAGATATATAATTAGATCAATCTGTAGATATTAACTTGGGTTTATGGTGTCTGACCAATCTTAACATAACACAATTACTTATTATAATTGATCTGCCTAATAAACTACGTAAATAAATAAGTGTATAGCTATTAATTTATTATAAAATCTTACCTTATATCTGTTATCAGCTTCTCGCTATCACTCACTCAATATAGATACCTACTACATTATTATGTTAAGCTTCACTGTTATAACATTAATAACACATTTTGTCAATATTATTATTACAGAGCATAGCAAAACAACAGCGCATATATGCACATTGTCCTTGACTGCACATTTGTTTGTGACTGGGGATAAAACAAAATCAGGTTGAAGTACAACAGTAAACGAATACGCGCGGGCCGCGGCTAATGAAAACTAATTGCCCTCTTTTTTCTTCAAGGGTCGAAGTACCGTTTCAAATGGGAGTTGTCTATTTTTTCACACTAGAATATTTTTGATCAATTCATAACTACAATAGGTACTTAGACTATTTAACAAAAGACTTGACTTGACTTGACTTAGACGGTACCTTAAGCGTACCGCTTCGAACAAAATAATTCTGCATATTTTGGTGAGGTGCGGGGGAACACGCTCACATACATAAGTCACTACAAGTACAACGGTATACATCAATTAAAAAATCGATTCAAGGAGTCGTTTTTTTTTTAGGTAGTTGCAAAGGGGAACGCTCGTGCATGTCTAATCCATTGGTTAAATAGTGTAATAAGCTACAATATGATAAATATTTACCTGAACAGTAGTACTTACATGTGGTAATTATTTAAGTTCCCTAAGGGGTCTATAGTTAAAATCCTGATCCGTGAAATCTTCAAAAGAAATGAGCTGTATGAATTTTATTTGTCTTAAATAATATATAATCTAGATTATATCTCAAATCTCAAGCGCATACTTAAATAAAGTGCCTACGTAAATAGTACCTACTTTTTGTCATAGTCAAATATATTTAAATGACCTATAAATTATATCGAAACAACAATTGTGTTATCATCTGTACTAATTCAATACCGGTATTATACTGTAAATTTTGGGATGTTACCTAAATACACTTCTCATCAAAAAAATCGAAACACCTTGCAAGTTTACGTTTTGTCAGGATTATCAGAAAAATGTGTACATTTAGGAATAAATGTTAAATGTCGTTTAATAGTGAGTAATATGAGCTTATCAAATCTTAATGTTAATGTTCTAAATTTAAATGAATTTTTCATAGGTTTCGTATTTTGTTAAATGAGTAATTTTTATTCCGTATGGAGTATAAAGGAAATGGATAAAACAACACACGTAAATGAAAAAAAAAGCTAAAAAACGTTTATTTAATAACTTGTATTCCCTCCCCGAGCTCTAATTACTGCTTCCATACGGTTCTTCATCGATCGGATGAGAGTCACGATCACATGCTGTGGTATATTGTCCCATTCCTCTTGGATTGCATCTTGCAGCTGGCTAAGTGTTTCTGGGGCAGGATCTCTTGCTCGAATTCGTCTCTTTAATTCATCCCATAGATGTTCAATGGGATTCATGTCCGGGCTTCTTGCTGGCCATTCCATAATAGAGATATCGACTTCGTTAAGATAATCTCGTACGACGCCCGCGGTGTGAGCCCTAGCATTGTCGTGCATGAATATGAAGCCGTTGCCAATAAAATGTGCATAGGGCATCACATGAGGCTCGAGACACTCTTCGACGTACCGATGACAGTTTAGTGCAGGCAGACGTGGCCCAGACACGAAAGCAAGCTCTGTCTTACCGTCGGCGCTGATTCCTCCCCAAACCGTCCACGAACCGCCACCATAGCTGACCTTTTCTTCAATGCAGCATTGTGCATAGCGTTCTCCGTCTCTTCTGTAGACCTTGTTCCTTCCGTCGTTACCATACAGCATAATTTTACACTCATCAGAAAAGAGAACTTTGCTCCACTGTAGGTATGACCAATTTAGGTGCTCACGTGCAAAGTTAAGGCGCGCTCTTCGATGGTCTGCAGTTAATTTCGGTCCATTTGCTGGCTTATGCGGTACCAGTCCACGATCCTTCAACCTTCTTCTAATTGTAGAGTCACTTACAGCCACCCTTCGTACAACACGAAGCCGCTGCTGCAGTTGAAAAGCGTTAAGGCGTCGATTTCTTAAAGAAGTTGTTACAATAAATCGATCATCTCGCTCAGAAGTGACCCGATTCCTGCCAGATCCTGAACGGTGCGTGAACAAACCAGTCTCCCGATAACGTTTATAGACTCTATGAACAGATGACAGGCTTAGATGCAGTCTTGCAGCCACAACACGCTGACTAAGGCCAGAATCCAGCAATGCCACAACTTGGGCGGCTTCTGTGGGCGAAGTATCCATACGTTTTAGAAAAAAAACCTTTTTTCAGACGTCCCAAAGTCACAGTATTGAAATAAAAAACAAAAAGTTTAAGGATAGGCGCCAATTTTTAGTTTTTAAACGCTAAATGTACTCCAACCCTAAACACACATTTGTCTCAAAACAGTGATTCATTTCGTTTATACGATAAACAAATGAAATTCTAATTTTGAATTTAGAATTTTCGCTTATTACTGTAATGGCCAAACTGCCAGCTATAATATATGTATTTTTTTTCATCGTATGAATTCTTTTTTGTGTTAAATTCGGACAGAAACAATGAAAACGGAAGTGTTTCGATTTTTTTGATGAGAAGTGTATATTGCACGGCCGCTTTTTTATAGCTATCCGAACTTGGTCGGGTTAAGTAGGTTTTTCATGCTTCGTCAATATTATAATTGTTTTTCGTTAATTACTGAATTTAATGACATGAAATTTTGCATGTGAATAGTTGAATGAATACACTAACTATTGGCATACATTTTACCATGCAATTCCTTTAGAACGTCGTGACATTTGACTGCTTTGTAAACAGTGATCTATTCATGGTAAATTAAACTGTAGAGTTGGATTACGTTAAGTCTGCGCGTGGCTGGGGGCGTGCTTAATGTTGCCAGTTTAATTAATCTACTTTCCCTCATATAATAAAAAAATACAAAGCACAAGAAATACATTTTGAAATCAAATTTTATTGTGATGGTCATTCTAAAAATTACCTGTCAAGTAAGCAACACGGGCTCTAACTTTCGAAAATGGTACCAAAGGCTCGTTGTTATTTCGTTCTTCACAGGCATATTTAACGTTCAAGACCATCTCTCTCCCAGCACTTTTAATAACTTTCGGCATAATTATGACGAATATATTCTTTTGAAACAATTAAAAACACAAGACGCGACACTTTCTCCAGACACCTGACATAAACGACCAATTTTGTCAAAAAATTAAAACAAATTTTAGCCGCACGCAGCCTTTTTTCTGTAATAGGTGTACCAGCTTCTGCCAGCGGCTTCGCCTGCGTGAAAGTCTGTTAACCGCCATAGGTGTGGAGTTTCGTAAAATCTGCTCATAGCGGACGTCTACACACTGTAAGAAACCTGCCTGCCGAATTTTAAGTTTCTAGTTGTTATAGTTTCAGAGATATAGTAATTAATCAGTGAGTGGTATTTCACTTTTATATATTAGTAGCTTTTACCCGCGGCTTCGCTTCCGGTATCAGAAAAATGTGATAAATGAAGAACCCCTTGACCGATTTTGTACAAACTTCACATAAACCATCTACTAAATAGTCCGAACAAAGCTTAAGCATTTGGTTTGGATAGGTGGGCACGTTCTTGAGTTATAAAATTACAACGTATAGTTGCATTGATCTTTATATAATACATATTGATATAGATCCAAATCTATATAATTATTACTTTAATGAAAGTAAACAAATAGATTGAATTATAGGTTGTTTAATTAATTATTATAAAAAAGTCATGAGAACTTAGAAAATATGTACTTTATATAATATATAATAGCTTGTTATAATAGTCACTTCATTAAGATTGAAATACACAGTAGCAGTCCATTTTCAACAAACTCATTAATAGCTCGTTATAATAATCACTTGTTAAGATTCAAATACATAGTAGCAGTCCATTTTCAACCAACTCTGCCAGGCACCACTCGGGTACGAATATTCAGGGAGATTTGTTGTTCTGGTCACCCGAAAAAAATATTTGACAAATGGTCCACTTTTGGAAAATCGTATTGTAGGTAACGATTTTCTCATTCCACTTAACAAGCACGTTTGAATTTCAAGATAATATCTTTACCAGCACTTTTAACCATTTTCAGTATAATGATGACGATTATTTACTTTGGAAACGATTAAAAACACGGAAGACAAAACATTCTCTTGACACCTGACATAAATGTCAAGATGACGGCAAATGATAGTTTCCTTTTTTCGCCGCGCGCAGACTTATCTAAATTCAACTCTAACTATCTAATTACAAACGGAACGTCATTGATACTTAGCAACATGTTGCAGACACTTACAAGGTTTGTATAAACGTGAAAATCTAGACCCCAAAGTGCATACTTTAAGAACTAAGACCTAATAAGCGTATTTTACGTTTATATTTTTATCTTCTAAGACCTACGATTTTTTCTAAATCTGTTTTTTAAACAAATATAAACAAATTGAAAACAACGTATGTAAAAATTTACAGCTCTCTATGTAAGCGCTTTATATGAAAACTAGCTAATGGCCAAACGTTCGCGCAGCGGAAACTTGAATTTCTCCGAAGTTTATGCATGCACTAATTTTATTCATACATACACAATTACACACAAATACACACTAATTATTGGATATATCTCTTTTCTTCTAAAGTCTATGGATTGAAAAAAGTTCCGCCAGGACAACGTTCGCCCAGCGGAATCAGTTTTTGGTGAATTTCTCCACAATGGCTGCGTGCACAATTTTTTTTTTACCATACACATTTATACGACGTCATACACTAATTAACTGCATTATTAAAATCTTTAAATTCAACAACATTCCGCTGCGCGAACGCACACCCGGGCGACCGCGCGTTGGCGGGGGAGGAGGTTAGAAATCCGACGCCAATTTGCTTGCAGGCAGTGACTTGTTGTTCGTTACGCACGCACGCGCACGTTTGTCAACAATAAAAATCAAACTTTGGTTCAAGATATAAATCAGTGGATGTATCCAGAACCTTTTAGGCCTTCTTTTTTTAATTCTTCTGTGAAGTAAATATAACGCAACAGCTCGTTTCTGGTGTGTATCCATGACGGTCTGGAACTGAACTGAACGTTTAACCACCCGTCTTGCAACCGCCCGTCCTGCGATAATCAACCGCCACGTTTGCGGTTGATAATCGCAACCGCGGCGGCTGCGTTACCGCAGAAAACTGCGATCTCGTGAGTTTGGAAAAAAAAACTCCATCCCGCCACCGCCCGCCGGCGGGCGCGGGTGCAAACCGCTTCGTGAGTCCTTAGCCTCAGTCCCAATCGAATAAACAATAGTAGGTATATATATATATATATATAGTTAGGGACGTCATTTACCAAGCTATAAAAAGGGTGTGCAAACCGCGGCGCCTCCCTATTTGTCGGTCGTCGCTCGGAGAGTGAACATCGCTTAAGCACTATAATTTTGTATTTGTAAGTCAGTTTAATTATTTTGATGGTGATTATTTTGTTCCTTTTGTAAATCCATTTTCAATTAGCGTAATTAAAGTGATAATCAATCATTCGTAAGAATCTTGTTGTTTTTTTTTAATAAATTATTCACCTACCTTCCAAATTCAGAAGTGGGATAAGAAACTCACTTTTTTTGTTTGAACAAAGGAACAAAGTAATCGTCACTTTCATTTTATTGTTTTCTGGTTTGCGTTTCTATTTTCTTACCGTGCTGTGTGTATTTTGTGTACTGTCATTTTAAGTGTCGTGGTTTATCATGCCTAAAAACCGTAACCATCGAAATGGGGGTAGATCGCGCTCTCCGTGTGATGATTTATCACCCCAGCGGCGTGAAAGGTCCAGATCACGTTATTCGCGGAGCAAATTGAATTCTAAATCGCGTGAAAGACACATACGTCGTCGTTCTCGGGATAGGTCAGTGTCCCGGTCGCAGTCATATTACGAAAACCGTCGTGACCGTAGTAGGTCGAATGGCAGCCGTTGTAGGCGATATGATCGCAAACGGCAGAGGTCGGGGAGTTCATGTAGAACACCCCAGCGTACCGAACACTCTCCTAAACCAGTTTCGAATGAAAAAGAGTTGTTGCAGGATACCTTGAGTACAATTTTAAAGAGGTTAGACGCAATCGAGCAATCTAATAATAACGTGATCTGTCATTCGCTTAGCGCAAATAAACCAGAGGGTAGTTCTTTACGAATCACACCTGCTATTAATAGTAATGTTGTTTGTGACGACAACCTCGCGCCTAGCGTAGGTTTTTCGGCCAACTTAAGCGATGTTCAGCCTCAAGTGTGTGTGGACAGGTCCGAGGGCGTATCTAATGCTCGTGATCATGTTCTAGCCGCTCCTAGTATAGACACTTTATCATCCGTTAATGTGTTAGCTGACGCTATAAGGTCTTTACAACCAATAAGATCTCGCGATTATTATGTCTCTAGTTTTGACCCAACTATGCACGATATTGAGCAGTGGTGTGTAGAAGTAGACCGGGCAATGACTTCGAACGGTTGGAGCGATCAGGAGTGTTTATCTCGGGTCGCGTCATGTCTAAAAGGGGATGCCAAAGTGTGGCTCAGCGAATGGGTGACTAGCGATCGTACGTGGTCTAACTTTAAAACTGAATTTAAACCTCTTTGCCCTCGGAAGCTGGACTACGCTAACATCTTGTTCGATGTAATGAATAAGACATCCGACAAATACGCGACTTACGCCGAGTACGCTCGACGTACCTTACTCCGTTTACGCATAGTTAGGGGTTTAAGCGAAGAGCTCATGACTCTCATAGTTATACGTGGAATAGATAATGCCCAGATAAGAGCTACCGCGGCTAATGCGAATTTGACACCCGAAAATTTAGTTTCATTTTTGTCCATTTATACAAAGCCAAATCACCCGAAAACCAGTAACTTTAAAACTAATCCTTCTAATAAATCGCAAATCGACTTTAAGCGGAAGAACATTAAGTGTTCTAAATGCAATCGATTAGGACACCTAGAACGTAACTGTAACAAGATTAAAAGAGATACTAATACGACAAATTCAGGAAATGAGACTTCTTCCACTGCCAAATCCGGGATAGTGTGTGCATTTTGTAAAAAGATAGGACACTCAGAACAATCCTGTTTTGCTAAAGACCGATCACAGCCAAGAAATCAGCGAAATGTCAATCTTTGTACTCCTAGGAATAATAAACATAGCGACATTGTTTCCGCGGTCATTGAGGGTATACCTATAGACGTACTGATTGATAGTGGTGCCATTAACGTGTCGCTGATTTCTTCGGATGTTCTTAGATATCTTTCGTGCCAACCTAAACCCATGTTTTGTACTTTAAAGGGTATTGGTGAAAAGGAGATAGTGGCTACTTCTTTTGTTACTGTAATCATCGAATTAAGTGGTATTTCTGTAGAGACTGATTTAGTCGTAGTGCCGTCGTCTTGTATGAACGCTCCGATCGTTATCGGCACAGATGTTTTAAATCGCGACGGAATTATGTACGTGCGCACTAAAGACAAGCAATATATCACTCGGGTCTCTGATGGTGCTTTTTCCCAAGTGAATCAGGTACAAGCTATCGATCAATTAGTAATAAATACCCCTTTACAGGGAGTCAGTTTACAGTCACTTAAGCTTGTACTAAAGGCGTTTTCAAGTTTCCTTATAACTGGCACTGCCACAACTACTGTAACGACAGGGGAGATGGAAATAAAAGTCACTAGTTCCACTCCCATAACCTACCGTCCGTACAAACTTTCGCATGGCGAGAAGCTAAAGGTACGCGAAATAATTAAAGACCTCTTGGACAAAGGCATCATCAGAGAGTCTCGGTCTGAATACGCCAGTCCCATAATTCTGGTTAAGAAAAAAGATGGTACTGACCGTATGTGCGTGGACTTTAGAGCACTTAATCGAGTCACGGCGAGGGAGAGGTACCCTCTCCCTCTCATAGATGATCAAATAGATCGACTTGGGCGATATACCTTTTTCAGCAGTCTTGATATGGCAACCGGCTTTCACCAAATCAAGATTAAGGATGATTCTGTGCACTATACGGGGTTCGTTACACCGGAGGGCCACTATGAGTATCTGAAGATGCCCTACGGTTTAACGAACTCTCCAATTGTTTATCAGCGGATAATTAATCGCACGCTGCGTGAATATATAGAGGTCGGTAATGTACTAGTCTACATTGATGACGTTCTTTTGCTGAGCAATACTGTTGAGGAGGGTCTTTCGCTGCTTAGGGACGTACTTAAGACATTGACAAACTCGGGTTTCTCAATAAATATAAGAAAATGTTCCTTTTTGACCTCTGAGATCGAGTACTTAGGTAGACGAATAAGCGGTGGTCAGGTGCGGCCGAGCCCACGAAAGGTTGAAGCCCTTAAGAATTCCTTAGCACCCAAGAACGTCAAGCAAGTCCGACAACTACTTGGACTCGCTGGCTACTTCCGAAGGTACATACCCAGTTATGCCACCAAAACAGCTTGCATATCCCTCTTAACAAAGAAGGGGGTTACGTTTAATTGGGGTACCGAACAAGAACGGGTACGTCAAGACCTGATAGACCGTTTGACCAGCGAACCAGTACTCACTATCTTCAATCCAAAGTATCCTACTGAGGTTCATACTGACGCGAGTAGTGCGGGGTACGGAGCTGTCCTTATGCAAACTCACCCCGACGGTAGCAGACATGTTGTAGCATACTTCAGCAGGGTCACGCGGGGAGCGGAGAGCAAGTATCATAGTTATGAGTTGGAGACATTAGCTGTCGTGAAGGCTTTACAACATTTCCGCCATTACTTAGTGGGAATTAATTTCAAGGTCATCACAGACTGCAATGCCCTCAAATCAACGGCAAGTAAGAAAGATCTCCTTCCTCGCGTGGCTCGTTGGTGGATCTATCTACAAGATTTTAACTTCTCGATAGAGTATAGAAAAGGAGTTATGCTGCAGCATGCTGATTACCTTAGCAGAAACCCTGTAGCTTCGGTTAACCAAATAAACAGGTCACGTAATTGGGCACAAATTGCGCAATCCGCTGACGATGAGACAAAAGATCTCATGCAAAAACTATCGGATGGGCAACTTGATTCTAACAAGTATGTAATACGAAACAACCTACTGTATTACAAGTACACTCAACTAGGCAGGGAACCGCGCCTTTTATGCTTTATTCCAAAAGGGCATCGCCTTAGTCTATTAAGAATATTTCATGACGAGCACGAACATATTAATGCGGAGAAGACCTTAGATCTTATTCTGAAACATTTCTGGTTTCCTGGGCTTCGTCAGTTCGTCAAGAAATACGTATCGCATTGCCTGATTTGTGTGTCCAAGAAACGAGTCCCCAGAGCTCCACTACAGAACATATCGTCCTGGCCGAAACCTAATATGCCCTTCGATACAGTGCATATTGATGCACTCGGGCCTTTACCAGAGTGTAATGGGTATAAGTTCGTGTTAATATTGGTAGATTCGTTCACTAAATTTTGTCTCCTTTACCCATTGTACCGTCAGGATGCTAATGAGCTCATGAGGGTTATGACCCAAGCCGTATCACTGTTCGGGGTCCCTAAGTTGTTGGTTACCGATAGGGGACGAATGTTCGAATCCCAACAATTTGTCAAATGGGTTACCGACTTAGGCTCAGATTTGCATTACATCACTCCGGAAATGCACAACTCAAATGGGCAGGTAGAACGCTATGTCCGGACAGTACTGAATATGCTGCGGGTCGAAGTAGGTCACCATAATGCATCGTGGTCTGAAACTCTTTGGAAGCTTCAACTTGTCTTGAATATAACCAAGCAGAAGACCACCCAAGTTTGTCCAATGAACCTGATGATAGGGACTGACGCCACAACTCCTGTAATACGGTCGTTGGTACGCGATGTAGCCGTGAGCAGCCCAGTTAACAACAGGGAAGCCCTTAGAGAAGTCAACAGGAATCGAGCGTCTGAACTTCTACAGCGAAACCAAGACAATCAAGATACTTCAGTTAATCGGCTCAGACGCCCACCAAGAGCGTACAATGTCGGTGACTTCGCATTTGTAATCAAATACTCGCAATCTACTGGGAAACTGGATCCCGGGATGCGGGGGCCGTACAGGGTTACGAAGGTTCTACCGAACGGTCGTTACGAGCTCAAGCTGTTGAGTGGGGGACTGGGAAAGATAACTCAAGCTGCGTCCCAGTATATGGTCCCATGGAAAGGGGAATGGTGCCCTGAAACATGCGCTATTTTCTTTGATGGTAAGTGCACATTGCTCTTAATGCAATTTGCTTGTTCTGGTGACTTTTTACAGAAACGGTCTTTGTACCTTGTGATGGAGTGCATCTACAATGGCTGCTTACCGGGCGCGTGCTGCCTGGTGTACATATGACGCGAGCCGCGCGGTGCACATGTGACGTGAGCCGCGTGGTGCACAACTGCACATGTGGCGTGGGCTGACGCCGACCTCAAATGGACAATGACTGATTGCCTTACGTTTATAGCTGTCATACGAGCGGGCAGTATTTGCCTTACGTTCGTCGCGCAAACGGGTGTGTGTCGCCTTACGTTTGTCGCTTTGTACTTTATGTTACGAGCGGGCAGTATTTGCCTTACGTTCGTCGCGCAAACGGGTGTGTGTCGCCTTACGTTTGTCGCTTTGTACTTTATGTTACGAGCGGGCAGTATTTGCCTTACGTTCGTCGCGCAAACGGGTGTGTGTCGCCTTACGTTTGTCGCTTTGTGGTTGCGGGCAGTAATTGCCTTACGCTTATTGTGCAAACGGGTGTGTGTCGCCTTACGTTTGTTGTCTGGGCGGGCGCTATGTGCCTTACGCTTATTTTACATCAGAATTGGTCATGGTAACGTATAAGCGATAGATATGGGATGATTGGGACGCTGATTATTTCATATCTTCGCAACTACATTTTAATTTTCCTTTCTTTTTTTCTTTTTCTTTTATTTATAATAAGGGCCCTAAATAATGGTTGAATGCCATACTAATGCAAACAATAATTTTCAGACAGCCATAATGATGATGATGACTCAGGGCCAATCATGTCTACACGGGAAGATATAGTGGCAGGATCGCCCACATTAACACCAGATGATGAAGTCATGGAACCTCCTGTACCAACAACAGAGAAAACGGCGCCGGGGCTGTCCATGCCAACACTGGATGATGTCAATACTGTGGAGATTCTGGTCGAGGACGATCCAGAGTCAGGAGAGGCCGAGTTAGGGACGTCATTTACCAAGCTATAAAAAGGGTGTGCAAACCGCGGCGCCTCCCTATTTGTCGGTCGTCGCTCGGAGAGTGAACATCGCTTAAGCACTATAATTTTGTATTTGTAAGTCAGTTTAATTATTTTGATGGTGATTATTTTGTTCCTTTTGTAAATCCATTTTCAATTAGCGTAATTAAAGTGATAATCAATCATTCGTAAGAATCTTGTTGTTTTTTTTTAATAAATTATTCACCTACCTTCCAAATATATATATAGCACAGTTAAGAGTAAACAATACTTTTTTGTAAAACTACTTAGCTGGAAAATAAAAGAAAAAATGGCGTGAAGAGTTTATTTTTGGCCAGTTTTTTAACAACAATATATTTCTGAAATAGATAAAACAAGATAAACAATTATTAAATTACAGAATATGCCACTGCCAATATCACTCTAGAATGTACACTTTTCCCCGACACATTTTGTATAAGAGCATGATTTAATGAAACTATAACATCTATATAAAATCTTATCTGATATGCTTTCTATTTCGGGTTTCAAAAATCTGGTGTAGCTAATATTATAACTGACACTTCCCTGATACTATGCGCGACGTTGATGCAAGATATTATCGCTTTTATTTCGATAACACGGTTTCACTTGGTGTATCAATACTTCGTACGCATAATTAACTGAAAATAAGAGATCAAATTCTGCGCACAAGCTTGGCAATCAGTTTAAAGCATTTTTTCAGTTACAAGTGAATCTAAGAAGCTAGTCAAGTACCTATCAAGCGTCAGGTCATACAGTAGGTAAGCAACCAAGAATCAACGTCGCTACATATTTGTAATAACATATAATCGGGATGTTGCCACTTTATTTTATTAACCTGCGTCGATTCGTAATATTAAATGGTCAGTTACATTTACACACTTCGAGATTATCGGAAGACTAAATAATTAAATGTATAGTTAGAGGGTACACACAAATCTTATCAAAATCCAGTTACGCACGATCAGCAACACAGATTATATTTGCACATTATATCCAATTATTCAGTATATTTAATAACTATAAACATATAGTCGCTGTGTTGCTGGGTGTACCTTGAAACCATCATCAACCTTTATCACAGATATATTTTGTCAAAATCATTTTTCCTGACTCACAACATTTGTATGCAATTTCCACCAAATATTAATTGAATTTCAAGCTTCCATTTTCCAAAACAACCCTTATACTAAATACAATCGTCCAGCAGAGCAATCTTTACAAACATTTCTCAACTTCGTCTATCTTACTTTACAACCTGTATTTGCATTACTGCTTTTATCTTGTGTCAAAGACAGGCTAATAAAATAAACAATTCTTGACTCATATTAACTAAAAAAAATCTGAAACACCGAATTCAATTAAGAATTTGCACTGGTACTATAATTTTGATCATGTTCAGAGTTCAAAACAAAAATTATACAAATTGACAGTAGGACATATATGTACATAAGTGATTATTTAAGTGTGTATTCAGAGTTACAAAACAAAGATTCAATTAGAACAACTTAATATATTGACGAACTTTGATTGTACTCAATACTTCCTGTAAGGCCTGCTTACCAAATTAACTCTTCACTTGACATCCCGAATTGTTTTTATCCCCCGAGAGCAGATGTGATTTCGTTGGTTAAAACGAAATTCTCTCAAACAATTTAATCCCCTGTATGAGCAATTTGCCATGCTGCAAACCGTAACAGGATGGTTCAATGCTCTACTTTAATGTCACAGATCCTTGCAAATGTTAGGGTTTTTTTTTTAAAATAACATGCATTTTCTTACCAGATAAGATTTGGAGGACCTGATAAAATTAGAATGCTATTTATATTTATTGCCATCAAAAGGAGTTTAATGAATAAGAATAAGCTATTTGAAATTAGTTTTCTGATTTAGTCAGGTACTCCAAAGCCTTATATCATATTGTAAATTACTCAACTCTGTGACAAAACCGCTTAAAAATAAAATTAATAACATATGACATTAAAATTCTTCAAAGTCAAATCAAAATGATACTTTACCTAGACAAAGAAAAACCAGAAAAATTGTTTTTTTTTTTTCTTTTGATTATACACATATTTTGATATCAGTTTAAATCATGTCTAAAAGGATTAGTATCATAATGACTTTGCTTTTATAAATACGGTTTGATGACAAATATTGTTTCAAGCGGCCAGAAACAATACAATTTACACTGAAAAATTTCTTCATTTAACAATCGATGTTGTTTGAGCTAGACTAACTACCTACCCACCTCACAGAACTTTTAAGTTTTTTAATAAGAAATTAAACAGGTGCTAGCTCAAACTTATATATGGTGGGTAGGTATTTGTGATATCAGCAGAGTCAACCACAATTTATGTAAGATGATGGACAAATCTAGGTAGACTCTCACAAATGATGCTCAAATAAATATTTTTTATATTTTAACAATGTAGGAATTCGCACACAGTATCCAATATGGACAAAGTACACAAGATACCTTTTTGTTTATGTCCTGATGTGTGGTTTATTTACACTTTAAAAAAGTAACCCATTTCAGGTCAAAGTCTTACTCACGATAAACTATTTACACTCACATTTTGTTACAATAAATTCATTACACTTTTTTACAAATAAGTTTTTTGTTTTTAAAGATTTAAACTATGTAGTTCCTTTCACCAGTCAGCAAGTCCAGTTAGTAGCGGTACGCGCGGCGAGCGAGTGCGCGAGCGGTGCAACGGCGGCACGGCGTTACTTGTCGGCCGAGTCGTCGTCGTCCGCCGGGCGCGCCACGTATAGCGCCGGGTCGATCACCTTCGGGATCGGCTTGATCTCCGTGCCCAGTTCCTGCTCGATGCGGTGCAGAGCAAAACGGTCCTCATACGTGATTAGGTTGATGGCGATACCCAGGTGGCCGAAGCGTCCCGAGCGACCGATACGATGCAGATAGGTTTCGGCCATGCGCGGGAAATCAAAATTGATGACGACGTTAACAGCTTGCACGTCGATACCTCTAGTGAAGAGATCAGAGCACACGAGATTGCGGCAGAGTCCCGCGCGGAAATCGTGGAACACACGATTGCGGTGTGCCTGCGCCATACGCGCGTGAATATAGTAACAGCAGTATCCTAGCTCAGTTATTTTCTTTGCAAGCAACTCCACACGTTGAGTTGAATTACAGAATATTATAGACTGGTTTATTTGCAACTGAAACAATTACAAAAAGACATTTTAATACAAATTAAAATAAGAACACATCAAATGAAAAAAGTGATTTTCAGACCTTTACCTTTGAAAAAAGTGTATTTAAACAATGCACTTTCTGTCTTTCTTGTACAAATGCATAGTACTGTGTGACTCCTTTCAGTGTTAACTCCTCCATGAGATTAATCTCATATGGCTCTCTTAAGTGTTTTTCCATGAATTGTTTGACACTCAGTGGGAAGGTGGCCGAAAACAGCAAGATCTGGCGTTCTTTGGGTAACCTGTGGAATTAATTCTGTTTAGTTTGTTTAGGAAAAACAAAAAAAAACTAGAGAAAACAAGACAAAGGCAGGCTAACACGTTAGGTACTTTCTATCAGTCAATCTTAGGAGTAAAGCTGAAATATTACATGGCAGATACAACTAAACAGAAAGAAAACTGAAAAAGATATACATACAACAGTAAATACAAACCCTGATGCATATCATTTCCTCCAGAGCATAAAGTGGTAACTAATGTTTTGAGTAAACTTTATCATAAAATGTAAAATTAATATTGTTATTTCTTATTATTACATCCAGTGTCTGATAGCGTCATAACTGATTATACAAGAATCTCACATAATTAACAATTGCAAAAACGCTTCTGAAAAAATTGCAATTTTTGCATGGGATGTGTTGATACACTACATTGTTATTGTAAAAAAAACATGATACATTACTATGTAGTGATATGTGTTATGTTTTTTTTCAAAATATGACTATATTCTTTAAATATTACTAACCGTGAAATAACCATATCCAGCATTCCTTTGAAGTCTTGAGAAAGAAGTTTGTCTGCCTCATCGAGGACCAGCATCCTGCACTGGTCCATCTTGGCAACTTGTTTATCCATGAGATCAATCATACGACCCGGCGTAGCTATAATAACTTGAACTGTAACGAAAACAATGCGTGAGGAAACATGCAATTTTTATTGTGTTAATTTATATAAATTTATAATAAAACTGGGTCTTTACCATTTTGATAAATACGCATAATGTCATCCCGGAGATTGGTACCTCCTGTAGTAACCATTACACGAATATCTGTGTGCTTTGCCAGTTCAATGCAAATTTGTGATGTCTGGAGCGCTAACTCCCTAGTTGGTACCACAATTAAAGCTTGAATAGCATCTTTTTTGGGATCCACCTAAATGTAGAAAAAGAAAGATTTATATCAAGTACTTATAACCCCTAACATAATGTATACATGCACTAATAACATCAGTAAATACGGGTTTTGTCACTTATAGACAAGTGAAGGGGAATCCAAAAATATCATCATTCAAGTCACTTGGGGAACAAATAGTACAACTACCTACTATGAAAGTAATAAATTTATAACAAACCTGTTCTAAAACTGGAATACAATAAGCGCCAGTTTTGCCAGTTCCATTTTTAGCTCTTGCAAGGACATCTTTACCACTGAGTGCAATAGGAATAGAAGCCTCTTGAATGGGGGAAGGTTTTTCCCATCCTTTCTCAAAAATGCCCATCAGCAGCTCACGTTTCAGGCAAAACTCTTCAAACTCATTTCCTCTTGTGTCTGTTACATCCTTTAAATCCAAAAAAATACAAATGATCATCATTGAAGGCTAAGCATAACAAAATGAAAAACCTAAGCATGCAATGAACATGAATATTGCAAATCTAGTGAGACAGTAGATGAGAAATTAAATTTAGCCACAAAATAAAGATAGATTAATTTGTTTGTAATATTAATATTTGCAACAAAGGTGCAAACTATGTACGTGTTGTATTGGTGCCCTTGTTTTTGCTTTCAACAACCACTTCCAGTACATTGAAAGTGGCTGGGACAAACTTAAGGGCTTTTTTTTTATTGATTATAGGTTCACGCTTGACCACTATCTCACCTGATGGAAAGGGACAATGCAACGGGTTTGATTTTTATTTTATACAATAGACCTTGTTTTACAATGTGCAAGTGCCCTCCAACCTTAAGGTGATAAACCAATATGAGATTGTTCATACAATATTGTTTTCAAAGGCACAAAAGTATAGAGGACTTATCAAAGCGTATACTGCTATTTGGTTAAATACAGTTGTAGAATATGAGACATACTTATTTACTTATCATATTTTACAATAAAATGATAAATAGTTCAGTATGTTGAAATTGTTTAAAAAGTTTTATATTAGTGTTCCGTTCGTTACATATGCCTGATTTTACTACCCATTAAGGTTGTGCAATTTAACGCTACTATTTTTTTTTGTCAAGCATAATTTTTTTTAATTTAGCCAAACAATTAATACCCTGAATGCCTACATGGAAACTGAAATTGTTCCACCAGGATATGGCCACATATGTCATGAAATGCATATAGTCATTGAATACCATAGAGACATGATAGAACAACAAAGGGGGCAAGAACACCGGCATTCGCTTGGGGCTCAAGAGTCTTGGTGTTTGTTTTGTTAAATTCAATTTCAATATTTGATAACTACCTTATACTAACATACAATCAAATTCATAACTCAACTTTTTCTAGGAGCATGTGCATATGTGATTTAGATATAATATTTATTTACCTAAAAAGTGTCACCTAAATTCTTGTTAATAAACAAAAAGAACATTCTTCTTTGGTAGATTTTTCAATGGTGTAATTTTTTCATAGACAAAAAAGCTCAAGACTTTCTAGACTAATTAGACTTCTACTACTAATAAAAATGAGGGTATTTTTGAAAATTTTGTAACTTACACTAGTCTTTATTCTCCTGTCTTTCGGGGGTATTTTTAATTTTGATTTCCAACCGATGTCATCGATACTTTTATCGACATCTCTGAAAAAAGAAATAAAGGTTTATATAAAATACATTCAGATTAACTATAAAACAGTGACAAAGACCAATATACGAACCCCTTATTCTGACTGGCCATACTGTTTCCGACGTGATTACTTGAACTAATTCTATTTTCGGTCATCATTTTGCCAAATAATCCCACTAGGGACACGACTAAAATTAGAAACTTAGAATCACAATTCTTTGTCCAAGTCCGACACTAAACAAATTTTACGATAAGTCACTTTTCGATACATAAGCTATTTAGAAGTTTATCACGTTCACCAACTTAGTCCGGGGATATCTGGAACAATAAATAGACAATTATCAATTGACTTTATAGTAGAGATAGGTACGCCAAAGCTAGATAGGTAAACGAGATTACGAGACGCGTCAACAAGCACCAAAATAAGTACAAATAAATTACAAAACAGAAAATCCACTAGGAAACAAATACATACAACTACTGTCAATTTAACAAAGCATGTACAATTTAATTGTGATTAGTTATCTAATAAGACGCAAACAGAACAAGATTAGAAAGATTATACGGGATAAAACAAAGTCGTAGTTATATCTTCAAATTTTAATATGGCCGCCATGAAATATATAAATGACAAGTAGTTGGTAGCGGCTGTAGTTCATCAAGTAGTAAAACAATACCCCATTTTTTACTTACACATAATTGAAGTAAAAATAAATCATGCAAAATTCATAAATAAACATTACCTTGATAAAATTCTACAAAAGACGACGACACTCGATACTCGACGACGACATCACAATGTAACCAAAACCAGTGTTGCCATTCGATCAATGATATATAATGTTCCTCCAGACATAAACAATATTATTTTTGTCAGGGTCCTTTGAGAAAATCTTGCCACGCAATGAAATATAGAACTAAAAATAACTAACAGAAAATAAACGAAGAACGAAACCAACAACGAGAAAGTAAAAACGAAACAACTTAAAAAAGGACATTTAAAGAAGACCTTTTGTATCTCGCTTGTGTTTCTATCATACTGATTTTTTTTCTCCACTTGGATTTTATGGTATATCAGCAAAATATGAATTTACAAAAATTTCGAGTTAGGTCACTTTCTTTCTTTCATTTAAGATCTGAAGTTCTTCGTAATAAAGAAACTCTTCCATAGCTTACAGCAAATGACTCAATTGCTATTACCGTAATATGTACTGTTTACATTATATTTTTTCTTAGAGCCTTTAATCTATCGAGACGGCAAAGCAGAGCGCACTTTGGCAGAGGGGTATCCCTCTGCCAAAGTATATTGGCCATATAATTATGCCCAAATGCTCTGAGTTTTGTATGTATCTTCGTTCAGACTTACGATTTAAGGGCTTATTTTTTATTTGCTATTATATATATATTATTTTATTATTTATTTCTCGTATTGTCCTGTAACCTAAATGCTCTAAGCCTGTAACATATAAACTAGGTATTTTTGGCACAATAAACTAGGCTTTTTCGTTGGTGGGAAATCATGCAATGACTTCTTCCAGCTAACTAAAAAAAACCTGTAACCTTCAGTAATTTTCAATATGTCTATCGCAACGGCTATAACGTGAAGCTGTTCGTTCCCTCACGGTTGCAGCCATTTCCTTCGCTAGCATTCAAATCTGTTTGGCTCTCACTTATATAGAGCATCTAAGACACTAACCTGTATAGTACTCAGTACTCATTACAATTTGACTAATACAGGTTTGTTGTTCGGACTTTATGCGGCATATAAGTTAAACAAAAACGGCGATCGACCTTCAATGAACATAAACAGATTCGGGATCGGGTCTCAATCGAAGTGCGGCATGCTATGGACTGACGGATAATAAATAAAATCCTTGATGTGGGTAATAGTGTCGGATGAGATTAATTAATATCAGCATGGTAATTATAATGGTCATTTCATGGCAATACTAAATGAATAGATAACAAAATAGACAATTTAGTTTTCTGTTTAAAAAGGCGAGTGGGGCAGTATATTTAAGGCTTATTACACCACCCGATATTCAGAACAGTCTTTCCGACTGCAAGATTGGACTTGGCGGGTCTTACTTTCTTATAGTTTGAATATCTAGTGGTGGAATAAGGACTAGACCGTTCAGCCCGCGCTCGCGCCCGAAGGGCCTTTACCTACACCCCTCGATATTCAAACGTAAAGAAGGCTTTATGTTAATAGTGTTGGTACCTATTTCCGACTTCATCACTAAACATGAGGTAAACGATTTTTTTTGTCCTTTTCAGCGGCACGCTTTACGCTCAACTATATAAGTAAATGCTAAATCTATGACCTCTTTGTCGTTGTCTCCCTTGGTGCCTTATCCCATTTGCCTGGCATTGAAACATATTGAACTTTATTATACAGTAATAAAGCACACTTTAGAGTTTGCAATATTGCTTCATCATCAATCCAGATTATCCGTAGGGCAGAGATATAACATCCTTGGTTACGTCACTTATGTCACTGTCAAATGAGTCCCAGGCAGGTTCAGTGACAGTCCCAGAACACGCACATAAGCAGACTGTTTGGTTGGTTTCGTTTGTTTTGTGTACAAAATCGAAATAATACAACGCGTTTGATGTCAAATATTTCTTTTAACTATTAATGTTCGTAATTTATTTCATGAAGGTGTTATTGTTATTTTGGTTGTAACTATACCATTAACTTTTTTCTTCATAAATCACTAAGAAAGAGGACATCAAAACACTATGTAAGTTCCACAGGCATTATACCTCTAAAACAGAGATATGCTTTATTGTGTAAGTGTTTATCGATGTTTTAATGATATGCACTATTTTTTAGGACAGAATATTGGAAGTCTCAAGCACGAAAGTATTGCGAATTTTGCAAGTGTTGGTTTGCTGATAACAAAGTAGTAAGGACCAATCACATTTATTTGGGTGTTAATGTTTATTCAAATTAAAAGCTTATTGCATAATTTTAAAGCAAATAAAATGGAGCAAATATTCATTCTTCAAAAACTCATTATGATTTGACATTTCAGTCGATTTCCTTTCATGAAAATGGTAAGCGTCACAAGGAGAATGTTCAAAAACACATATCACAGCTCAGTAAAAAGAGTGCTAAAGAATTCAAGCAGAAAGAAAAGATTGATGATGATATTAAGAAAATGGAAGCAGCAGCTATGGCTGCTTACTTGAATGATGTGAAAAACAATGCTGATATCACTTCACAGGTATTAATTAGATAAGTTGTCACAAGTATAGAACAACTTGATGTAAAATTATTATTGATAAATATCAAATTGGACTTATCAGGTTTTATTTTCGTTGATCAGCAATTCTTTTCATTTTTCTTATCCCTTGTTTTTATTTTCAGAATATAAATGATTTGCTAAATCAGAGTGGCAGCAGTGAAACTACCGTAGTAGTTGCTAATGCACCAATATCAAAGGCAGCCCCAGCCTGGGAAGAAGTCAAGAGTGAAGATGGGAGCTCCTATTACTGGAATACTGTGACAAATGGTACTAGATGCTAGTTCAAATAAAGCATTATTAGTTTATTTCTTTAAAAACATCATATGGATAATAGTTTGATAGAATATAAAACATAAGGAGCATGTAAATTTTTCATTAATTTTTTTTGGGATAACACTTAGCTGATACACAGCAAAAGTGTAGTTGTCTATTAGTGAAACAATTTTCATCATCAGAATCGAACAAAAGTAAGGTTTCTTTATGATTAGTAAGCCTAATACAATTTTTTTTATTATTAAAGAAACAACCTGGGATACACCAGACGAGTATGTGTCAGTAGCAGATCAAGAAAAGAACAAATTAAAAGATGAAACACAAGACAAAAAGAAGCAAAAACTGAAGTAAGTAAAGGGTTATACTATTGTATACTATCTAAAACTTTTCACATGCTGCTCCTATGTTCACAGTTAAAAAAAAGAATTATAAACCTATTTCATACAAGCATGATCCTGACAATTACTAGCGCAATGAAAACATCAGCCAAATGCCTTGAGTAAATGTTGTAGAAAACAAACAAACAATCAGTTTATAAAAAACCCGCCCCAGCTTTGCACGGGTACTGAAATTGAACATATTATACATGTATTATACACATAAACCTTCCTCTTGAATCATTATCTATTAAAAACAACGACATCAAAATCCATTGCGTACTTTTGAAGATCTAAGCATACATAGGGACAGCGGTAAGCAACTTTGTTTTATACAATGTAATGAACTAATGATATGTCCCTCTAACTTTAGAAACTGAACATGAGAACTTGAGAACTGTTACATTGTGAGAATTTGTGATGGACAAGAAACTACGGAACGCTAAACTAAGCGTGGCCCAACACGCTCTTGGCCGGGTTTTAAATGAGACACGATAACCTGACTTGACTCTCGAAAAAAATATGTGCGTTAATTCAGAATTCGAAGAATGGTATTTTTACTTTTGTATAACCAAAATTTTTAAAATAAGTGGCCAGTGACTTATACACATAAACTTTTTTTCGCAAAACTTTGTGAGTGGCCTGGTATATTATTATTCTGTCCCTTTGATGGTACAGCCAAATCCTCTATATGTTTAGTCAAACATCTATTAATCTCGTTTTCAGAAAACAACAACAAAAGCAAGCCCAAAAAGATGTGCACATGGAGGTAAATGCCCACATAGCAAGAGAAAGAATGAGAGAGCTGGCAGTAAACAAAGACCCGCCGCCCGTCAAAAAGTTCGTGGACTACGGGCCAGCTCCGCGCGCCGCTAAGCCTTACGGTTCCTGGACTCCGGTAGTAAATGAGTAAGTCAATATTATGTGCAGTTCTATACCACTTTCATTTAAATGAAAACAATATAATTGGCAAGAAGCTTTCAAGAAGAAATATTTATCTACACTAATGTAATCTACACTACACTAATATAATAAAGAGGTAAAGTTTGTTTTTTTGTTTGTAGGTGGTAATCTCTGGAGCTACTGGTCCGATTGGAAAAAATTTAGCAACAATAGATAGCTGCTTTACTCCTGAGTGACATAGGCTTATTTTATGTACGCGAGCGAAGCCGCTGACAAAAGCTAGTGCCCAATACAGAGCTCAGAGTTTAGCAATGTTAGCAATTACACCTAATATATTTAAACGTGGTGCTCTGCCCGAACGGAGCACATCCCAACCATGTGGTCATCTGTGTCCTCCGGGTGTTTCACACAGTGGCGAAACCCAGGCGAAACTTCCTCACGAATCCAGTGCAGAACTGGATTGCGGAGATTTGCCGTTACACGGGAAACCCGGACGGTATCACCGCACCATCCGTATTGCCATAACCCTCTGGCACGCGTTAATCGCCCTCGGTTGCTTTTGCAGCGACGGCGTCTACGCTGGCGCTCCATACAGGGTCAGGTATCGAATGATTCCTGCGTAGTTCCTCCGGCAGGAGGCGTCTGGACCCCCAAAATTCGGCTGGAACCGCTTGAGAGTGCCCCAGTCCGATTCAGTTTGGGAACCAGACGTCGGAAATGCTCGTCAAAATTCCACCGGCTGTCAAGGACAAGTCCCAGATATTTCATCGTAGACCCGACGCCGATGCGAACTCCTCCATTTTCTAGGAATCCGTTGGCGGCGTGTTCCGAGGGCCGTGGAAACACATGGCCTCGGACTACAGCGCCACCACGAATCCCAACTGCTGAATTCTGTTAACGACTATCGTAACCTCGCGTGACGTCAGTTCGACCCGCATTGTACGATTCTCCCTGTGCTAGGACCGACGACGACGGGAAAATAGCCGCGCAGCACGAAGTTGTACCCAATGTTCCACAAGGGTGGTGATAGTACCGATCCCTGCGGAACACAACATAATATCTTTCACCGTTTCCCCTGTCCCTGGTGATCGGAGTAGATGATATACCTGACTGATAGGTAGGTCTCAATCATACAACAGAATTGGTCGGGCAACCGGTGGTATTGCCAGATACTTGCTAGCCGATTTTTATTTTATTTATTGCTAAAAAGACTCTATATTTGAGTTCGCGGGCCTTCGAGGCGCGAGGCCATGGGTCCGCGACTGCAGGCAGAGATGACGAGAAAACGACGATGACAGTTCTGCCTGTAGAGAGGGTTACAGGCAGTGCGTAAGGTAGTCAGTCTTTTGGTATTTTTCAGGTTGGTTTTGGAGAATGCTAATCAAATAAAAAAAAACATGCGGAATCGGGATCACGCATGAGTAATCCCGCATTTGCCGGATTTGATCCCCTTAGTAACTTAAGTGTACCATTTAAATAATCATATTTTCTTGTATGATATTATGTAAGTGGTGACTGTTAAATAGCTGTTTCTGAACTGTAAATATTATATAGCTTATTTTATAGTGGGTAAAATCATCCAATAACGAATCTCGCCCTTGAGCGGGAAACAGTGTCATACTGTTGTCAGTGTCTTATTGATTAAACAACCCACTTCTATTCAAACTCAAACTCTTGGCCCCAGAGTAGGCTTCGGTTTGCTGAAACCTCCTTGAGGCGCGCGGGAACAGTGCGTACCGTCAACGACTGGGTTTGGTCTGGACGGTTACCAGACGCCCGAACGGCAAGCTACCCATTGCTCGCCGTACGCAAGCCCACGTCTGCGGTGGCCAGAAATCTAGATCGGAACCCCGGTGGCATCTAGGGCGTAAGCGCCGTAGCCTTATGCGGACGGCCTTCTTTGCTAGCATTACGAAGGACGCGACCGCTTGCCACTCCTGCTCGCTCCGGACCATGGCTTCTACCTTTGGATATTATCTCTAAATTAGGTTATTCTTAAAATTACTATCAGTAAAAAATCACAATTTCAGTAATTATAAATAAATGAATAATATTTATTTTACAGGCCTGTGGAACATATTGATCTTCAGCTACCGAAGCCTGAAAAGGAGCTGCCTCCGCCTCCGGTAATCGTGCAGCCTGAGATCATCCAGTTCAAGGAAAAGCGAGTCGAATCGCTTGGCGACGAACCCGTCGAGTTCAAGAAGAGAAAGTTCAATAACCCCAAAAGAAATATGCGTCAAAAAATAGACGATGACTGAATAGCAAAGGCAATTCAATGAGTGTGTAAATAAAATCAATTACTGTAATTTCAATAGTAATGTTTTATTTTTTGGGTTTTTATCCACCAATCCGCACTGGGCTCGCATGGTGAATATAAATATGGCCCATTCCTTTTCCTAGAGTAGAGGCCTGTGTCCCAGCAGTGGAATGCAATTTTTTTTTTCATTACTCATACTCTGGTATAAAGTTGCCTGCGGAGTCAGCTGTCAAAGTAAAACTTTTCCTCCCTATGGAGTTTTACTTTCAACTGACAGCTGTCTAAATATTAAAAAAAAAAAACTAGTTGAATATTGCAATTTCTGTTGAACCGTGCCAGTACAATTGAAATAACATAAAGATAGGATTAATTTAAGAATATGTACTTTTTTGAACGACGTTATTTTAATTTACTTTCAACTATTTCATTAAAACTATTATATATTTGGGAAAAATGTGGTTTTGACCCATTTTTACAGTGATAAAATGAAAAAAAATTAGCTGAAAGCTGGCCGAACACTGGAAAAAAAAAACAAAATAGGCGTGAAAACTGATATACGTTGTATCTCTATAATCTGTGGGCGGTCCGCCGCGTCTTCGATCTCGATTTCCCTATTCCCTTTCCTATTTTTAGCCATGTCTGTTTGTCTGTCCGTCCGCGAATAATCTCAGCGACCGTTAGCACTAGAAAGCTGAAATTTGGTATCAATATGTATATCAACCACGCCGACAAAGTGCACAAACAAAAAGTAGTAAATAGTACATTTTGATACAAGTGCAGGAAGTTTGTCATTGTAACCGAGGCGAAATTCGCACGAGCCGTAGGCGAGTGTGTTATGGAGCCGAGGGCTGCAATGACAAATCTGCACGTGTGTCAAACGACGTTTTTCAATACACTTACGACTTGTGAAATAAAGAAAGAAAGAAAAAAAAATTGATCGTATCTCAAGCATACAGTAGAAATTTAAGAAATATATAAGTATAGCATTCAAATCTGCTCTGGTCAATTTCTAATTTCGTGGGGTCGTCCAGCGACTCTGGGGGACGCCTCGCGCCTGATTCGATAAACTAAGTAAAACAAAATAATCACCTGTGACCGTGACGATAAGGAAGGAATAAAAAAGCCCTTGTTGTGATAAACTCAAAAAAGCACTTGGGTGATATACATGCTATATTGAACCTAATAGGAGTGCGATAAGAGGCAGTTTTCGAGTAAGTGTATTGAAAAGTGTTTTATTGGGGTACCTCCCCTACACGTAACGTGGTAAGTATTTTTTTTTTTTAATTTATACCATAAGGTGTGATATATTGTTGGATAGGTATTTAAAAATGATTAGGAGTCCCATAATAGTACATTTTGATAAAAGTGCAGGAAGTTTGTCATTGCGACCGAGGCGAATTTCGGTGTGTTATGAGGTTGTTAAGTGTTATGAGGCCGAGGGCTGCAATGACAAATCTGCACGTGTGTCAAACGACGTTTTTCAATACACTTACGACGTGTGAAATAAAGAAAGAAAGAAAAAACGTTTAATCGTATCTTAAACATACAGTAGAAATATAATAATAATAGCATTCAAATCTGCTCTGGTCAGTTTCTAATTTCGTGGGGTCGCTCAGCGCCTCGTGGGGGACGCCTCACGCCTGATTCGATAAACTAAGTAAAAAAAAATCACCTTTAACCGTGAAGATAAGGAAGGAATAAAAAAGCCCTTGTTGTGATAAACTCAAAAAAGCACTTGGGTGATATACATGCTATATTGAACCTAATAGAAGTGCGATAAGAGGCAGTTTTCGAGTAAGTGTATTGAAATAGTACATTGTTATACGAGGGATGAAAGTTAGTTATTTAGTCCCGAGAAATCTCTTGGCGACCGAGCGAGAGCGAGGTCGCTAATAGTTCGAGGGACTAAATAACTCTTGAACCGAGGAAAATAAAAATAATAAAAACCTGATTCGTCGTCAAAGGTCTTTGTATGTTTTTAGGTAGGTATATTTCTTTTGATTTAGGCGGTAAGCGGTTTTCTCCTCTTAAGAATCTTGCGTTAAATTTATAACTGAAGCTGATGAACTTATCGTGTTAATACAAATTTCTTATAATAGAGATTTAGCAAAATATAAACAAAACTACACCTCGAAAAAAAAATCAAGAAAGACCAAATCGGCCACAGATTATAGAGAGACTACCATTAACCCGCCATTTTTTTTTTCAGTGGTCGGCTGGCTATTCAGTCAATATTTTTCATTTTATCATTGTAAAAATGGGTCAGGTCAACATTTTTCTCAAATATAATATTAGTTTTAATGAAATAGTTGAAAGTAAATTAAAATAAAGTCATTAAAAAAAGTGTTCTTAGATTATTCCTATTTCTCTGTTATTTCAATTGTACTGGCAGTATAGAAATTCGGGTCACGGTTCAATAGAAATGTCAAAATAGAACTAGTATTTTTTTAAATATTTCAGTTGAAAAGTAAAACTCCCTAGGGAGTAAAACTACTTCATCCAGCCCTATCCGCAAGCAACTTTACACCTACTTTCAGAGTATGAGTAATGAAATAGTACATTGTTATACGAGGGATGAAAGAAAGTTATTTAGTCCCGAGAAATTTCTTGGCGACCGAGCGAGAGCGAGGTCGCTAATAGTTCGAGGGACTAAATAACTTTTGAACCCGAGGTAAACACTGTGCTTTTCATTACGAATACGAGGAAAATAAAAATAATAAAAACCTGAGTCGTCGTCAAAGGCCTGAGTCGTCGTCAAAGTTATGTTTTTAGGTAGGTATATTTCTTTTGATTTAGGCGATAAGCGGTTTTCTCCTCTTAAGAATCTTGCGTTAAATTTATAACTGAAGCTGATGAACTTATCGTGTTAATAAAAATTTCTTGTACTTAAGAGAGATTTAGCAAAATGTAAACAAAACTATACACCTCGAAAAAAAAAGGAAGGTCAAATCGGCCACAGATTATAGAGAGTCTACCATTTACCCGCCAATTTTTTTTTCAGTGTTCGGCTCCCTGGCTTTTCAGTCAATATTTTTCATTTTGTCACTGTAAAAATGGGTCTGGTCAACATTTTTCTCAAATATATATTAGTTTTAATGAAATAATTGAAAGTAAATTAAAATAAAGTCATTAAAAAAAAGTATTCTTAAATTATTTCTATCTCTGTCATTTTAATTCGGTATAAAGTTCCGGGTCACGGTTCAATAGAAATGTCAAAATAGAACTAGTTTTTTTTTTAAATATTTGCTGTCTAAATATTAAAAAAACAACTGTCAGTTGTAAAGTAAAACTCCCTAGGGAGTAAAAGTACTTCTTCCAACCCTGTCCGCAGGCAATTTTACACCTACTTTCAGAGTATGAGTAATGAAAAATATTTTTTTGATAATGTAAATATTTTCGGAAATAATCGCTCCAAAGTAAAAAATGAGGCTTCCCTCCCCCTCTAACTTTTAAACCATAAGTTTAAAAAATATGAAAAAAATCTCAAAAGTAGAACTTTAAGTAATCTTTCAAGGAAAATTATTTTGAACTTGATAGGATGAACAGTTTTTGAAAAATTAACAAAAAAAGCGTTCTGAACTAATTTTGTAATTTAGCCGTACATGCAAGCATTTTTTTCAACTTTTTTATATATTTCATTATCCTGAGCGAATCTTCTTTTAAATAAAAATACAAAAAGATTAAAATCGGTTCACGCAAATTAAAATTACCACTGGGTACAGCGCCTATCTCTCGGGAAATTGGGTTACTAATTTTTCGTTAGTTAGGGTTCTGTTACATTGTGAAAATTTGTGACGGACGGGAAACTACGGAACCCTACACTGAGCGTGGCCCAACACGCTCTTGGCCGATTTATTTTTATATAGATTATATGAGTGTGGCTTTGTATATAGAATTGTAAATAGGTTCTATACTATAATTATCATCAAGTTATGGACATAGATACCAATAGTTAAATGGCTAAATGCTATGTTACCTATCAAATTTAATTACACGGTATGGATAAAAACTGTTTCAGAACATGAAAAGTTAGGGAAATGGAAACCATACTTACTCTTTGTAATTATACTCACCTTTGTGGGTCTTCACCTCGATAACAGAAGGGTTCCCTTAATTTAAAAATGTTCATACTTTGTGTTTAGAAAGATACGGGTCTTCTTATTTTATTTTTTCGTGTTCGAAACTGATATTGTAATATTTAATGATTTTAGTATTTCAGTTTGATGTAAAATTCTTAGCTCCTTATTAAAGTTTACCTAGGACCCTACGGAAGGGTCGAAGCCAACTGGGGTCAAGGGTTCGTGTCTGAACGTAGATGGCCCTGCAATGTTGTTTAGTCAGTAAGAGTCAGACACTAGTTCGCGCTCCACCCAAGAGCGATTTTTACGTACGTACCATAAAAAAAATCTTATTAAAGTAAAAATAGCTACACCGGACCCCTAATCATTATTTTACTGGTAGCTACACTACACCAGACAAGCCGCTATGTAGTCAAAATACAAATGTCAAAACGGGCCTTTTATTTTTTGAAAACTTTAAGGACTAAATATTATTTACAATATTGGTATGACATTATATACGATGCAGTTAGATATTCCCAAAAATATTTCACAAACGTGACTAGAATTCCACTTCTAGGCCGTATGCATGGGTTATCTACTAAGTAGGTACATAACCTACCTACAAGAGTCTAGTTTGTATTCAATACACGGTCAATGAGATATTTTTACAAACACGTCACCAGGATTCAGGATCTTGGTGTTTTTTAACAATTTTAACGTACAATGATATACCTGCTAAACGTATATAATATATGCTACGTTCCTATTGTAATATCCGTATCCAAAATACTTACTGTATAACTACCCGGGTAAGTTTAAATACTTTGATGGGTGAGTGGGATTGGTTGGTTTGGGGTGTCTTCAAGGATAGGTACAGTGAATAGGCTCTTAATAAACTAGTGCGCCTCACCATCAACGATTGCATCATTGCTTACCATTAGGTAGGATTGTCAAGCAAGCATTAGTTTATATTAAATAAATAAAATCAGATATCATCAATGAGTCGTTGGCAGGCAACCTGGAACCAGGAGCGCGAGGGTGTTTCAGACTTTTATTGACTAAAACCTACTCCAATGATGTTGCCTTGCAATCCAGGGCCCCGGGTATTGAAGCGTACCACTAACAAATATGAGACGCCTATGAGCATTTGCAAGATTGCTACGGTATTTCTACAAGACTGCTACAAAAATTCTGTAGAGAAGCGCATGAGACTTTTGCTGCGACGCACGACTTCTACGAGACACCGACGTGATACGATTATTCGCCGACTGGATTCCGATCCTGATTTTCGGCCACCGTCGGCGCGGGCTAACGGCGAGTAATGGGTAGCTCGCTGTCCGATTGTCCGGTAATCGACCCGACTGACCCCAAGTCGTCGACGGCGCGCACTATTAATAACACACACAAAACCGTAGGAGACCAGCTTGCCAGCAGGCAGGTTAAAGTCTACTGGGGCCAAGGGTCTACTTCTGAAGGGTAGGCTCGGCCCTGGAATCTATGTCTGGAACGGGGTGGGTTGTTTAATTAGTTATAGTCTGACACTATCTCCCGCTCCGCCCAAAGGCGGGAGTTGTCATTGGATGATTTTTACCCACCGAAAAAAAAATAGCAGTAGGTAGTTACAAAGGTGGGAAAATCTTCGTAGTGTAGTAGCATCAAGATATCAAATGTAAATAATTTAGTGGTGAAACCTCCTTGTAGAAGCGTAGCAATTAAGAAACTAATAGTTCCAGTTATTGGCACTGCATCTGCAAGCACCATTATAAATGATTGACTGGAATTTCAGAGAGCAAATTCAAATTCAAAGCATTTATTTCAAATAAACCTTTACAGGCACTTTTGAAAAATCATAAAGTCGGTCTGTCAGGAAAAAAATATTCCAAAAAGTAGGTCTCAATGGAGAAGAATGTGCAAGAAACTCCATGGACACTCTTTTTAATCATGTTGTGTTTTACAAATGTATAGGTTACATATTTTTGTCGCTACTATGATGCGAGAACAATGTAACTAAAATAATAAAAAAGTACATGTTCTAAACAAATTAAAATAAACCACTGGCAGCTAAGATATGACCTGTCCCAACTGACAGCGCCCGTTCACGGACATGACGCGTATATCAGCGCCACTCAGCTCAACCATTATGAAGGGAACCGAATGATCCAACACACGCGCCACCATCAGCGAGACATTTAAGTGAGCATGACAAACTCTCAACTGCCATGGCCATTTACGTCAAACAACTTTAAAACATAAATTACTCCATGGTACTCACATTTACAAACATTGAAAAAAAAATGCTTCTACATTATACAACACTAGAATAATGTCAAAATTTAAGATTAAAAATAATAATCAATTCGTAGGTACTAGTGGTAGTGGAGCTGGACCAGCAATGAGCCAAGCATTTTTATCTTGTACTAGCTTTTGTCAGCAACTTCGCCCGCGTACATAAAATATAGCCTACCTATGTCACTCAGGAGTAAAGCAGCTTTCTATTGTTGCTAAAATTTTTCCAATCGGACTAGTAGTTCCAGAGATTACCTGTTACAAACAAAAAAACAAAGAAACAAAAAAACAAACTTTACCTCTTTATTATATTATAGTGTAGATATAATCCTCTAACTTATAATATGCTTGTCTACATAGTGTGCGTTTAACACAAGATTTAAATTTCATTTCATTGAGTTCTAATACACTTCTCATCAAAAAAATCGAAACACCTTGCAAGTTTACGTTTTGTCAGGATTATCAGAAAAATGTGTACATTTAGGAATAAATGTTAAATGTCGTTTAATAGTGAGTAATATGAGCTTATCAAATCTTAATGTTAATGTTCTAAATTTAAATGAATTTTTCATAGGTTTCGTATTTTGTTAAATGAGTAATTTTTATTCCGTATGGAGTATAAAGGAAATGGATAAAACAACACACGTAAATGAAAAAAAAAGCTAAAAAACGTTTATTTAATAACTTGTATTCCCTCCCCGAGCTCTAATTACTGCTTCCATACGGTTCTTCATCGATCGGATGAGAGTCACGATCACATGCTGTGGTATATTGTCCCATTCCTCTTGGATTGCATCTTGCAGCTGGCTAAGTGTTTCTGGGGCAGGATCTCTTGCTCGAATTCGTCTCTTTAATTCATCCCATAGATGTTTAATGGGATTCATGTCCGGGCTTCTTGCTGGCCATTCCATAATAGAGATATCGACTTCGTTAAGATAATCTCGTACGACGCCCGCGGTGTGAGCCCTAGCATTGTCGTGCATGAATATGAAGCCGTTGCCAATAAAATGTGCATAGTGCATCACATGAGGCTCGAGACACTCTTCGACGTACCGATGACAGTTTAGTGCAGGCAGACGTGGCCCAGACACGAAAGCAAGCTCTGTCTTACCGTCGGCGCTGATTCCTCCCCAAACCGTCCACGAACCGCCACCATAGCTGACCTTTTCTTCAATGCAGCATTGTGCATAGCGTTCTCCGTCTCTTCTGTAGACCTTGTTCCTTCCGTCGTTACCATACAGCATAATTTTACACTCATCAGAAAAGAGAACTTTGCTCCACTGTAGGTATGACCAATTTAGGTGCTCACGTGCAAAGTTAAGGCGCGCTCTTCGATGGTCTGCAGTTAATTTCGGCCCATTTGCTGGCTTATGCGGTACCAGTCCACGATCCTTCAACCTTCTTCTAATTGTAGAGTCACTTACAGCCACCCTTCGTACAACACGAAGCCGCTGCTGCAGTTGAAAAGCGTTAAGGCGTCGATTTCTTAAAGAAGTTGTTACAATAAATCGATCATCTCGCTCAGAAGTGACCCGATTCCTGCCAGATCCTGAACGGCGCGTGAACAAACCAGTCTCCCGATAACGTTTATAGACTCTATGAACAGATGACAGGCTTAGATGCAGTCTTGCAGTCACAACACGCTGACTAAGGCCAGAATCCAGCAATGCCACAACTTGGGCGGCTTCTGTGGGCGAAGTATCCATACGTTTTAGAAAAAAAACCTTTTTTCAGACGTCCCAAAGTCACAGTATTGAAATAAAAAACAAAAAGTTTAAGGATAGGCGCCAATTTTTAGTTTTTAAACGCTAAATGTACTCCAACCCTAAACACACATTTGTCTCAAAACAGTGATTCATTTCGTTTATAAGATAAACAAATGAAATTCTAATTTTGAATTTAGAATTTTCGCTTATTACTGTAATGGCCAAACTGCCAGCTGTAATATATGTATTTTTTTTTCATCGTATGAATTCTTTTTTGTGTTAAATTCGGACAGAAACAATGAAAACGGAAGTGTTTCGATTTTTTTGATGAGAAGTGTATATTGGGAGGTATTTTATTATAACATTTTAAACAGTACCCCATGAAAGAAGAGGCCACTTTAGCCAGTCTGAAGCCCGGTTGAACTAACTGATTCCTATTTCTTGTAAAATAATTGTGTCTATCGCCTCTTTTGCCAAAAAGATGAGCAACGGCGTCTTTTCAATAATTATCCATGCTTTGTCAGTTTTTCGAATAATGTTTCCTTGAAACTGAGCCGGAACAAAATGTCATCGTCTTCATTACTTTTCAGTAGTTACGTCCTTGCCTGATCCGCAGATGTCAGTTATGTGGTAATAGTAATGACTACCTATGCATACAGATGAGAACAGTTGCTAATCGTGCTCTTGTGCAGTATAAGACCATTACATAAGCATAATCTAAGCTTATTATAATCTTGTTATTATTCATGATAAATAAACAAGCCTTTTAATTGACCTGTAACTACCTAGGTATTTGATACAGTTTTATTATTTAATGTATTAAATGTTACTGAATAATTGGGGGAAAAAAATCCACTTGTGGTAGGTAATGCTTGTGCCTATCAAATCAACATTTGGGAGGTAAAGTACCGAGCTTATCTGTCATCATCCTCCTCTTTAGTAGTTCACTCTTGACAGCTTGGCCGTGGTTGTTAATAATTATGTTATGTATGGTTCTTTACTATAAATAGAGTATGCTAAAGAACCATACATAACATAATTATTTTTCGAGGCATAATTAGTTTCATGGATGTACCAACAAATAACATAATTATCATATGGTAGGGTATGGTCTAAAGAACGATGGATTTATTTTACCAACTCATGTTTTACCGATACCCTAACGAATCAATTATTTGTATATTAATATGCCTAGACACCCTAAATAAGAACACACCATCAGATTAATTTTGGCACGCCATAATTACGGTAAGTCTCCTCTTTGAGGAGAGGGTGGAAAAGCCGTAAGCCTAAGGAACGGGGTAGGTTGTTTAGTCAGTAAGATTCTGACACTGTTTCCCGCGCCGCCCAAGGGCGGGACTCGTCATTGTATGATTTTTATCTACCATAAAAAACATCAGATTCCTTAAAAACTAATTTAATCTTTTTGAGAAGTTGAAGTTTTAATTCTATTGTTTTTTTTCATAATCTATCTACACTAATATAATAAAAGGTAAAGTTTGTTTTTTTGTTTGTAGGGGGTAATCTCTGGAACTAATGGTTCGATTGGAAAAATTGAAGCTGTAATAGAAAGCTGTTTTACTCCTGAGTGACATAGGCTATAAATTATTTATATAACATGGATATTAACCGAGCTATCACAACTTTTGTCTCACAAAATTTTCCGCGGACGAAGTCGCGGGCAGAAGCTAGTTAGAAATATTTCAGTAATTCAGCTAAAGCTTAATAATTAATAATAGTCTTGAGTAGTTATATTAGACATAGTAACGCGCTGCCTGGGCTACGGGAATGTTCGACACAGTTAACGAAGCCCTGAAACGCAAAGGGCAAACGAAGGGACTCGTGTGGATTTAGTTAGTAAAATTCTGGTACTAAAAATAGTAATGAGGTAAAACCTGTTTCAGCTAGTTCTTTTCAATAGTCTAGTGCATAACAACTTAAGTAGAAAACTATTTTAACTGTGTGACTCTAAGTCTTCTTATACGATGCAATAATAAAAACTTTGGTACTCATTACACATTAAAATAGATCCGATATAAATAACTCGATATAAAGTGTTAATGTTACATAAGCTTGTGTCTATATATTTTTTGCTGCCATTAATCCGGTGTCGGATCTTGTACGCGTCTATTGTCACCTCTGATCCGGGTCCAATATGGAAATGAAGTACTATTAACTGTTAATGCGACATTGTGTATAACATTTTTTACATCCTATATGCAGCGTGTTGAGGACAGTCGCAGGATCATTAGTTTTTCCAATCACGGATGGGACGCCGGCCTCTGGGCTCCATATATAAGCTGGAGCGCGGGAGAAGACGTTATGATATCTGGCGGCGCATCCATCGACTACAGTCCTATCTAGTCTGTGCTAGATTTGTTTGGTGCTGTGTCTTTGTAGAGTATTTAAAAATCTTCAATATGTTCAAACTGGTGAGTTAGTTTTAATTCTATTATAAAGATTTACATAAATGAACTTGATTCGTGTGTGATTTTCTAATTGTTTCTTATATGCAAACGTATCAGTGTTTTCAAATAGTTCTTATGGAGTCCTAAATGTCCTAATTATAATAAAATGTACATTGAAAATATTTAAGCATAATATTTTAAGCAAAGTCAATAAACACCTACGCGCGTATTGTAAGGTCTGGTCATCTTTAAACCTCTGACCTTAGATCAGCTATCAACAAATGGTTATTATTTTTAAATCGATATAACGTTCTCTACTACAATTCCCTTCGCGGAATTGAAGATAAAATAAATATTGCATTCTATATTGATTACAACAGAATAATTAACTAACGAACAGTTTAATAAGTAAGTAAAGTCAAATACGGATAAAAAGAATTATCTAATTAATATCTAATTAATTAAAAAATTCAATCCACATCATTTCATGGTTTATTGGTTTGCCAAAAAAGAGTCCAACCACTAACCCCGTGAAAATTCGACCAGCCGTTAGCTGATATCCCGAATAATTCGACCAGAACCACAAAGCACTAAGGCCCTATGGCCGTAGTAAACCATACCTAAAACGGCTCAAACACATCGTTAACCACTGATAAGATTATTGTGTATTTGCACCATTTGAGCCACCAGTTTTCTGCAACTGCAGCAGCCACCCCTGCACAGCCCGCCGTGCTCAGAAGATGGGACGGCAAAAGGGATACATGTTACATCCACACCAAAATTCTACCCAACTTCCAAGGCATAAACTTACCAATAAATAATATTTGGATACCTAAATTTAATCCTCACTGAAAATTGTCTCAAATGTTTCTGAAGTAAAAAAAATAAATTCATGAAACAGATTGTTCTACTCGTATTAGTAAAATCCTTTCAGGAGTTGTACAAGTTCGAACAGTTAGTAATTTTTTATCCTCATTCACAGTTAATGCTGCTCACCTTCGCCGTGGCGCTGATGGTAAGCCCTGCAGTGGCTAAGCCTCAGGTGCTGGTGGACTGGACCGGCTACTCCTACCCCGCCTACGGCTACAGCTCGCTCTATAGCTACTCCTACCCCTACGCGTATGCGTACAGCGGCTACCCGGTCATCTACTACTAATATTTATCGTTTACCACTCCCATCACCCACCAAAGCGCGAATAAAAATACCTATGGTACATTTATGTGCCATGGAGATTCATGTTAATAATCAGTATTTAAAGTCATTTCAAAATTGTATTTTGAATGTGTGATATATTTTAAAAAGTTAGGTCTGTTATTAATAAATGTATCTTACATAACTGAAATGTGTTATTATCTGCCTCTATACCCTGTGCACTTTTTTACATTTCTTAATTGTATTTAAACAGAGTTTCAAATTATGCTTTTAAAATCTGGAATCATTTTATATACAAAGTTCAGTAGGTATTTAAAAAGCTAAAGTAAAAAGCAGGTATTCAATATTATCTACTAATCTACCTACTAAGTAATTTAATACTTTATGTCTTTATTTAATTACAGTCATGTATTATCGTTTCAGTATCTATCATCAATAACTAAATGACTCATTCTTTAGACTTGAATGGTGCATGAGCCGTTAATAAATATGCTAAACTATGAATGAATCTGATTTGCATAACAATTAAATATAGAATTAGTCGTGATGCGTTTAGGTAGGTATATATGATGTGTGTTTGGATAATATTTATGGCTGACTTCATTATTTTTTATATACATACCTAATTGCATACCTACCTACTTATAATAAAATAGGCGGGTACACCACAGACTAAGGGTCTCAGCACACATATGGGATCGGAAAGGGATCGTCACCGTATCGCCTCGAGCCGTTCAGAATGGTTTGTATTAAACTCCCTACTGCAACGCACACTAATCGGAATAATAACGTAATCGCCTCGCCTCGGAACAGGCTCCGAACTTGAATTCCCGCGCTTACGGCTCATCGTCCCCGCGCTTACGTTTCTCCGTCCCCGCGCTTACGTCTCTCCGTACCCGAGCTCACATCTCTTCGTCCACCCTTTTCCCTTTCCCCTCCCGCTATGGCTATGATAGCCAACTCACGTATTGTAAACCAAGACATAACCGTGCGCTACACTAAACGTTTGGATTCAAACTGATCTGTTGCCAACCAGGTCAGCCAGGGGGCGGCGAGGCGTAAGCGCGGTGTCGCCTAGCCGTAGCCGAGTTGACGTACAGGCGCTGCTGATACACTTTCGTTACGTGCATACGGTAGGTTGACGCCTGGTTGACAGCGAGGCGAAAGGCGTTACGGTTACGATCCCTTTCCGATCCCATATGTGTGCTGAGACCCTAAGGCTCAGCGAACCAGCGAAAGAGCAGCGAAGGGCAGGGAAGACGCGCGGATGGAACTCGCCGGAATTCCCGCGGCGCCGCGGGTATCCGCGCGAATCGTTCGTGTTTCTCACGCAATAATAAGTATTATAGTAATGTAATAAAAGTAATAAGTAGTAGTAGTAGTAGGATTCATATGACACTGAAACTGCACTCCGCTTCGCTACGCTTCGACGTTCTTTTGGTGTGAGTTGAGCCTAACAGTATTATCAATCTCTTTCTATCTAAAATCCATATTGGTAAAGGTTGACAAAGGGATCGCCCAAGTAGGTACCTACCTACATTTTGAAAGTGGCGATTGCAATTTAATGGTCGTGCTTACTTACAATAAAGAGTATCTGTTCCATTTTCATGAAGAAAAGAAGATATTATATTCTTGTATTTTTACAAATTGAAATTTAGCATCTATTCTTTTAAACTGTTCGTGATAGTGAAGTTTCAAAGTGTTAGGACCTTTGTAACCTTTGTAACACTCTGCTCAGCACCGTAGTTCGCTTCCATCCCATAAAGATAATGGCACAATATCATGGTGCTGCTGTTTTAATTTATCTGACGATTTCGAGTTGTTATTATTTATGTATAAGTAATCTCAGAACCCAGGTCCTGAATCTTTAGAAAGCGTACGAGGAGCCGAAACCAACTCGCAGGGGTCTTTGTGATTTTTTTTTTTTGGAATTTGATGCCGATACTTATCATTATTATTGTTGTTTGTATGCATTATACAGTCTCGAGTGGCTTTATTATGGGTATAGAACATATATTAATTGCAATTAGCATTTTATTTGAATGTAAACTATCTAGAGTTTTAAGTCTGTTTTTTTTACAAGAACAACACAAAAGTAGACCTTCATTTAGACCTTTTACTATCACGGAAATCCTATATAGGTACATTTGTGATATGGCCAAATGTGGATCAATATACCTACGAATATCATCAAACGTTAACTTTGAAACGTTATTTCATTAGTTTTAGTGGGGTCACGAAATAGGATAATTTCAAGAATTGGCCGGATACACCATAAAGTCATAATTCTAATATATGGCCACGACCATAGGCCACGACTTATGGTCACATCATAGACCGCACATGTGCACAGTTTTAGTGGGCTATATCATGAAATGAGATAATTTCATGAAAATAATGGCCAATCACATCATGAAGTGATCAGTTCTAAGATATGGCCGCGACCATAGGCCACGTCTTACATATGCGGTCACATCATAGACCGCACATGTGGACACGCACGCAGCTATAGTACTCGAGCTTATTAATCGGGATGACATAGTCAATGACACAATAACGATGGCACACAAGGTCACACTTACATCAGTCCTCATGCTCTACAAGCTCATTAGTATGCCGGTGCAATAGGAGCACCATCCTTCGACAACACAATGATGCCTAATCCGCCTTTGAGAACTCCATTAACGTTATCATGACTGTCATCGATCAAGGAAAATACCTTGGTGTTATGGATTAAAAAGTGTTAAATTAAAGGTAGGTAGGTACGGTACAATTCGCAGCACATAATTTGAACAAAACCAACCAGAATCGCCAAACTTAAGTGGCAAAGGGCAGGACAGGACACATTGCACGCAGAACGGATGGTCGCTGGGGCCGAAAGGTTCTGGAGTGGCGACCGCGTACCGAAAGACGGAGCGTTGGAAGGCCTCCCACGAGGTGGACCGATGACCTGGTCAGGTTTGCTGGAAACCGATGGATGCGAGACGCGCAGGACCGGTCTTTGTGGCAGCGCTTGGGGGATGCCTATGCCTATGTCCAGCAGTGGATGTCTTTCGGTTGATATGATGAGGATGATGAAGTTGAACCAAAAGTGATTGACCTACAATGCGTATTAACAGATTTTCGGGACTCAATCGAAGGGCGTCACAGCGGTGGCTGCGAGTAACCATAGCAACGGCCATTTTAGTTCAACTTATTTGCCGCGTACAATAGCCGTTTAAAGCCTGTTAGAAATAAATATTCCATTATCTTATATTAAATGATCATATATATGTATTATTAACCTATATAATACTAGCGACCCACCCCAGCTTCGCACGCGTACTGATATTGAATATATTTATGCACATAAACCTTCCTCTTGAATCACTCTATCTATAAAAAAACCGCATCAAATTTAAAGATTTAAGCATACATAGGGACAGGCGACTTTGTTTTATACTATGTAATGATATAAAAGGTGAAACTGACTGACTGACATATCAACGTACAGCCGAAACTACAGACTGGGCCTAGGAGCGTGAAATTTCGCACAAGGCTTCCTTTTATGACGTAGCGAACACTAAGAAAAGGTTTTTCAAAATTCAGCTCCTAAAGGGATGTAATGGGGGTCTAAAATTTGTATGGAGAACCCTACTTTCACGCGGGCGTGGCTGCTGGCAGAAGGCTAGTTATGTATGTAATTACTTATACCCAAGGGCGGATCCAGCTTTGGCGGCAGGAGGGGGTCACATAGTTGTGGTCAAGTCAAGAACTTATAATTTAATTTTGATAAAAATAGACGCAAATAAATAGTAGGTATTTTTACCGACTTCATAAAAAGGAGGAGGTACTATGTTCGGATGTTTGTATGTTTTTTTTTTGTATGTTTGTACATCGAATACTCCGCCAATTATCGATGGAATTTCAAAATCCTTTTTTTGTTCGAAGTAGATAGTTCTGAGGAGGTCCCATTGTCACCAAGTTAAACCACGAGGAATCGAGAGAACTCCTTAAATATTATAGGCAAACATATGGTGATTTTGGTATTTTCATCTAGATCTTAAGCTTTTACAGACAAAAAGAAACATTTAGTGGAGTGGAACTGATGAAGAAGACCAGAAATGGTCAATGGAACTTCACACTTACATAGATATCACAATAAAATTACAACACAAATAAATAAATGGTTGTGAATAGTTATATTGATGAAAATGGTATCATCGAAATAACCTGATGATGATGATGGAGCCGGAAGATAGGCAACGGAACTCCGTAATTAATCAATGTATCCTAGCCGATAAATTGATGTAAATACTTTGGCTTTAAGATACTATCGAACTGAACAGGAATTTCATAGTAAAACGACGTATCCTACCGGGGTTTGGGTTCATTGAAATTGTCATGAGAAATAGGCACTCTGGTTATAAGTGCATCGCAACCAAAAAGCGTGAATTTCTCGGTATTATTTGTTTCTTATTTTCCAACCGACCGACTTCCGAAATTAAAGTTATTTTTAAATTTTTAGTGGAGTCGGTATATTTTTTTGTAAAAAGTTTTTTTTATTAATATACGTAAGTCCTGTACTTAAAAATATGTATTCTTTATTGTGGACTTGAAAAACTTAACACATAATAACTTGTACATACAGAGTGTCATTGACATGTTAACGCAAACGAATACCATAGATCCAGTACATGATTCTGGATCCCCAGTGGTGGAATTTTTCGCCGATTTTTTTTTAAGTTTTATTTTTTATCTGTATAAAATCGTTATTCTAACCAAACCCAATGATATTTTTAGAAAAAAAAGAAAATATAATTATTATTATTAAAAAATCTTCGCGGCAAATAAAGTCGTTATTCTAATCAAACCCGATGACATTTTTAATTTAGAATGTAATTCACACATTTTTTAACAAAAAATGTTATAATTTTATACAGTTTAATTTAAAAAACTTAAAAAAATCATCAAAAAAATAAGAAAAGACCGACAAAAATTCCACCACTGGGGGGTATAGAATTATGTACTGGATCTATGGTATTCGTTTGCGTTAACATGTCAATAACACACTGTATATACACGTATATAGGTAATGCGATGGCATTACCTATATACGTGAAAGAGAAGATGTTCTCTTTCTCGACATTCGACTTTCTAAGCATGTTGGATGATTTGTCATAACAGCTAGAGGTATGTCCTGGGCCCGTTCTAGATATTTAGCCGCTTTATCATCATCATCATCATCATTTCATCCGAAAGACGTTCACTGCTGGACATAGGCCTCCCCAAGCGCCGCCACAAAGACCGGTCCTGTGCGTGTTGCATCCATCGGCTACCAGCAGCCCTGACCAGGTCATCGGTCCACCTTGTGGGAGGCCTTCCAACGCTACGTCTTCCGGTACGCGGTCGCCACTCCAGAACCTTTCGGCTCCAGTGGCCATCCGTTCTGCATGCAATGTGTCCTGCCCATTGCCACTTAAGTTGGGCGATTCTTTTCGCTATGTCGGCAACCTTGGTTCCTTTGCGGATTTCCTCATTTCTGATTCGATCACGCAAGGATACTTGACATTGAGTGGCCTTCAATCTTTTTATGAGGCGTATTGTAAGCGACCACGTTTTAGAGTCATATGTCATCACTGGCAACACACACTGATTATAGACTTTCGTCTTGAGGTACTGTGGTACATTAGACGAAAAGACACCGCGCAGCTTCCCAAACGCTCCCCAGGCGAGTCGTATTCAACGATTGACCTCTTTCTCAAAGCTAGACCTACCCAACTGGATTGTCTGTCTAAGGTAAACGTAGTCGTCCACTACTTCGAGTGTAGAGTCTCCGATCGTGATAAGGGGTGGGCGCTACATGGATGTTTACCATGACTTTGGTTTTGTCCATGTTCATTTTAAGACCCACTCTTTCAGAAGCTCTTTAGCCGTTTCTGGCAAAAATAATGGGGTCAGGGTGGAGACGTCAAACTAGATGTACATACTGGTGGTTCGAGAACTTCACCCCCCCTTTCCATGACGCGTCAGTCGACAACAAGCGGTGACTAAGTGGGGCTGGCTAACATTATACCACCATGGACACACCACGCACGTGGGGTTTAAAACCCGAAACATCGACTCCGCTGGTTCCTGAACCGGAAACCCAAATACCTTGGCATTGAGTTCCCCGCAAACGACTACGGGGAGTGAATCAAATCCCACGACGAAGGCATTCAGCTCCCTAAGGGATACGTGGAGATTAGCGAAAGATCTGTTCGGGGACTGGTAGACGCCTAGGCTACCACTGCAATGTCTACGAACCGTGCTGCCGCGCAACACCGTTCCCTAGTGATGGCCTCGAGGGACGATGTACCGGCTCCGGCCGACGAAATTACTGTCACCGAGTCGCTCAAGACCTGTACCCAGTCAGCTATCAACAGATCCTGAGCGAATGATTTGGCTGGGGTGGGCCTTCGGACTTTACCCTTGGCCTTGACGGAGGGATCGCAGAACCTACACCCAGTGTGGTGGTCAGCCTGTTTGCCTACCGTTGCACATGCGTAGCAGTTCAACGTAGCACAGCATTCTGCACCCTTGTGACCGGGCTTACCACACTGATAGCAGTGGTCACTGCGATCCACTTTACGCACGGAGGCGCAATAGGCCCCAATGTAACACCCAGCGGTAGCTCTCTTGTGTGGAGACCCAGCTCAAAGAACCCGTCGGCCTTCCCCAGCGATGGTCATTTTAAATTTTTTGAAAAAAAAGTTGTTTCTTTTTTACTGTATAAAATCGTTATTCTAACGAACCCCAATGAAATTTTTTGGAAAAAAAAAATAGTAATAAAATTAAAAATCATCGAGGCAAGTCGTTATTCAAATCAAACCCGATAACCTTTTTAATTTGTAATGTAGTTTTTTCTAAATTCATTTTTTTTTCCGTAAAAAATATTAAAATTACGTCTTTATACAGTTTAATTTAAAAAACGTAAAAAAATAATTAAAAAAAATGAAGAAAAAACAAACAAAAAATTCACCACTATAGAACTAAACTAGAATCATGTACAGGATTGTATATTCGTTAAATTAATAAAATATTGAATGTTTATAGTCACTTACATAAAATCTGTCTGATGACATAACATATAATTTTATTTATAATCATTATGTTAAATTAGTGGTCCACCTAAGTCCTGCAACCAGCCCAGGGGGGGGTCATGACCCCCATGACCCCCCCCCTGGATCCGCCGTTGCTTATACCAGATAATGTACCTATACCTACATCGCGAATAGGAAAATCATGTGCCTTCTCTCTCATCATCTTTTCTGATATATTATTTACTAGCTTTTGTCAGCGGCTTCACCCGCGTAAATAAAATATAGCCTATGTCACTCAGGAGTAAAGCTGCTTTCTATTGTTGCAACAATTTTTCCAATCGGACCAGTAGTTCCAGAGATTACCTCCTACAAACAAAAAAAACAAAGTTTACCTCTTTATTATATTAGTGTAGATGTAAGTCGAGCATCAGCTGAAAGACCCAAGAAAATATACGTTGCCTAAGTTTTCCTCGGTGCAGCTATGGAGTTGCCAAGTGTAAAAACGTGAGTAAATTTTCACACGCACGCGCACGCACGCATGACCCGTAGTAACTGTGTTAGGAAGTCGAGGGCTGCAGGGACAAATTTGCACGTGTAACAAACGAAGTGTTTTCAATGAGAGTGAATGGGTCATAATCTACCACGCGGAGCTAGCGCGGATTGGTGGGTGTCACATATCTTTGAATTTTTGGTTCTAGGACATCACACATACCTCCTTTTCCTCACGATGTTTTCCTTCACCGTTTTGAGAGCAGTGGTGATGATATAAATTACACAAAGTAATGCGCCTGGCTGGGTTTGAACCTGCGACTTACAACTCGTAAGTCGGAGCCTTTACCACTCGGCCGCCACTGCTCAAATCCAATACACTTACGAAGAAATATTTTCTGAAACGCATTATTGTTCATTTCGTACTGAAGAAAATCTTCAAAAGTTGCCTTTCATTTTGGTTTTGATTTAGATTTCAGCAGGTCTTAATCACAATATCTAGCAGCGGCGGCGTAGCGTCTAAATAATTCTTTTCAAATCCTAGTTAAAATCAACATTTTTTTCACAAATAACACAAATAAATAAGTTAGAAAATAAGACTAATTGAATATTTAATAGCCTTTTTTCTTCGCGATTATAAACCATATTATACCATACCATAATAATAAATTTTGTAAATATAAGTTGTAATCTTTGTATGTTTGTATGTTTAGGGCGAATCTTGCAAATTTGGATTCATTTATCGCCTTAATTGACTATGCTATTTGTAATGTAATGTAACTTATGTACTATTTCATTCCATCATTAGACCATGGTATTGATCTAAAGATAGAATCGAATAGGGAATTAATGAGCGTAAAAAGATAACGTCATAGTGTTGGCGACGGCGCGCACTATTCCCGCTAGCCTCAAGGAGTTGTCAGCAAACCGTAGGGACCCTGCAGAAGGGTCGAAGCTAACTGGGGCCAAGGATTTGTCTAAACGTAAGGCTCTGGCTCTGGTATAAAGGAAACGTAGAAATGCGGTGGGTTGTTTGGCCAGTAAGAGCCTAACATTATTTCCCGCTCCGCACAAGGGCGGGATTTCTTATTGGATGATTTTTAATCACCATAAAAAATATCCTCATAGTGTTGGAGCTCTTTGGAATGGTCTTGATGAGTAGCTAATTAACTACTATATGGCGCGATAAAGCTTTATAAATGTAATATTAAATTAATCAGATATTGGTTGTGTGAACTGCTCCGTTGTAATCAACACAGTAGAAAAAAACTCAGTTCTGATTAGGTATATTATGTAATTACGGATTTAATTACCTTTTTATTTAGATAAACCATACATTTATTTAAGTACTATTGCAATAAATTTTGACTGCCACGAAGCTTAATGAAGTTACCATTTTTTTTTTTAATTTTTGCACCTTCTTCAACCTTAAATAAATAACAATAAAATGAACAATAGATATGAAATATTTCATAAAAATCAAATTAAATACACTAAAGCTAAATTCAGAACAGAGTTCGGTCTTGGCCATGCTAGAGACTGCGGTAATATACAATGTGTGGACTCAAATATTTCTAAAGCTGTCTAGTTTACATTACAAGATATATATACGTAAGTAGGGACCATGGTGAAGCACACCAGCATAATGTTCAGTCTAAAAATAATCCAGCTATCATAGTCTAAAATAGAATAAGGATGTTTTCTCGAAATCCTCAAGAAAACGTCCTTGAAATATCTAAAATCTCTTTCTTATTTTTATAAACTTCTATGCATAATAAATATTCAAAACTTTGGCAGATAATACCACTTCGCTGGCTTTACGGTAATTCAGTTAAGGTGGAATCAGTTCAGTCGAAGAAATGTTCTCTTGAGTGACTCGAATTAAGTAGAAATTAACATTTACCTGATCTTTTCTTTCTTTGTTTTGTCGTATGACAATATGGGAATTAGTGTTCTGCTATAGGACACGAAATGAAAACGGCGAACCCAAGTGAACGTTCTTCTTTTGATCATTTTGAGTTAGGTACTTTTTTTTTCAGGGTGTAATCTGCCACTAGTAGTTGTTATTGCTGTTAACAACTGTTATTGGCATTTATTTTTTAAGTCATTTATGTTTTACGAGTGCACAAGCACTAAAATTCGCACAGCCTAACTAGAAACTCGCCAAGTTTGAACGGCCGAACCATACGTTTGTGTGTTTTTGGGTCTGGTAGCTATTGCACGGTAATCTAGCTTATTTAGCCAAGTAGAATCTATCATTGTAAAAGCAACTGCACATTTTTTCTAAGTTGTACGAATTTGTGCTTTAAATATACCTATATTTAAAGTCTATATCTCTAATGTAAAAAAACTGCTATAACCTCTTCTTTCCAAGTTAACCAACAGTTAAGAAGAAGAGACCAGCTTTATCTTAGTCGTACCTACTAGCAAGTAATGAGAGGAGATCTCACACTTCTTGTCAAAAGTAGCAGGGCAAGACAGTTAACTGCGCAGCGAAACTGATATTGGTGTATTGGTCAAAGCTTCCGATGGCATCCTGTTTTTCAACTACAATAAGTACCTACGTGCACCAGTTCAGAAAAAATTGAACGTTCACATACATTTTGGGCTGAAAGCGTCATCGCGAGTTTAATATTTGCAAACATAAAGAAATTAATAAATAAAATAGAGATGTGATGTATATGCTATAGGCGAAAAAAATGACGTGTTATGAAGTTTTTTCTTTATCTATCTTTTTTTCTTTCTTTAACTCTACACCAGTGTTAGTTGGGCCTTAGATTACCAAATAACGTTGTAAGCCTTAAAGTTTTTTCGGTGTTCTTATAATGTAAACCAGTTTCAAAGCTAAAGACAGGCAATATACACTTTATTGATGATTTAAGTACTTTCTAATATTAAGGTATAGTAACCGTTGCTAAAACATTTATCTAGTTGAATATACAGAATTTTCAGAAAGCGGAACTTCTATCGCTGAATTTTCTATGTTGTCCATCAATATGTCTACTAGAATTTACATCAAGGTAATGATCATGTGTTGATATTACACATTCATCTACATTTAGTGGGAGAAAGGTTATTTCTATAGTAAAATAAAAACAGTTAGTCGAAGAGGAAGCGGATAAGCGCCGATTCTTACTATTCTACATAATTATGTAGTATATAATATATTACGCTTCTAAACATTTTACATTCTTATTTTACGATAAGTTATGATAAATTTTCCTATGTATATAGGCAAGTAAGTTGAGTTAGACATAATTCACAATTCAGATATCTACCAGTCAAGATAGTTCACAACTCTAAGTTCACTGTCGTTCTCGCACTGAGTTTGGAAGTAACAAAACACTTGAGATGGCACTTTTAAACACTAGTCTTGTGAACAGTACTTGATAGTTCATGAGTCTGTTTAGATAATGTGCACGAATGTCCTGGTGTTTGTAAGGTTGATTAGGCGACTTCCAGATCGGAGTCGGAGTCGTCGGAGTAGGGGCGCGGCGTGGGGGGCGCGGGCGGCGCCAGCGCCGGCGACTGCGTCGGGGAGGGCGGCGGCCGCGCCAGCAGCGGCGCGCGCCCGCACGCCCGCTCCTCCTGCAGCTTGCGCAGCCGCTCCTGTTCCTCGCGCTTCTGTTTGCGCCATTTCGCGCGACGGTTCTTGAACCAGACCTGCGAAAGAAAATACCATTTCAATAAACATGTTTTAAAATATTTTTCTAATTACTCACATTCTGAATTTCCATCAATAAAATGAAAAATATTGGCTGAATAGCCCACCACAGAAAAAAAAAGCAAATTAGCGGGAAAATGGCGACTCGATTTTTGTTGTTATTTCGAGTTGTAGAGTTGTGTTTATAGTTTACTGAATCTCTGATATGAAGTCTATCAGATTCAGTTGAGGATTTAACACTAGATTCTTAAGAGAAGAGGCTAAAGCAGTAGTGGATAACCTTTTACCGCCGAAATATATCGGAAATCATACGACAACCTTTGACGACGACATTTTCCTTGTATTCTCGGGTTAAAGAGTCATTTAGTCCCTCGAACTAATACCGTGAAAAGAGGATATAAATGCTGGTAAACTAGTACTACTTAGTAACTTTGTCCAGGCTACCCATACGGATGGGAATGGTAGCTTGAGATTGGTTGGAAGTTGTTTCCCGTGTCTCTTCGACAATCATCCAGAGGATTGTGCAGCAATTAACATCCTTTTAGAATAATCTATTGAAGATTATAACGTTTGTCACAGGACTTGAAACCTTGTATAGTCATAAAGATATCATAGTACGATTTAAGTAAACGTGATAACTATATGAACCTAATACACTAATATGTTCAAAGGTTTCAGCTAATATCTATAGAAAGCAGTCATGAATATTAAGTACAGTAACAAGTTACAAAATGGTTTATATCTAATATTTGCAAATACTTACTAGGTAGACAACAAAACAAATTCTATCAACCGATTTCATATTCGTATTAGATATCTAAATCTCTATATTGGTTCAGTAACTGAACAATAGGAGACATTTTTTCTTTGAGGATAACAAAGATTCAAAAATACGGCGTGCTATCATAACTCAAAGGTTTCTTAAATATTGAATCATTCAGTACGGTAGCTAATACGAGCCGAACCGATCTCTTGTGAGCGATCAATTGATTGTTACACACCGTGTTATCTACGGACAATTGGAACGACCCAATTTTGTAGCAAACATTGACCGAGCTACTGAACTACATAATGGTGAAAAAAACCTCAAAGGTAGTATTGTTGTTGAGGTATCATTGATATTTCCCGGTAGAGCGGGGCTGCGGGGTCGCTTCCACTCGAGTGGGCCGGCACAAGTGCGAGCCGTTCCCAGACTGCGGGTGGTCGCCGCCGTCCGCTGTCCGGCTGCGAGCCATTGTAGCACCTCGCCGTCACAACACTGGACTAGCCTTCTTTCCAATCGCATAAATGCACACGAATCATTTGTAATCTCTCGTCTTCTTCACAGAACTAACGTCCATTGAAATTGTGTGTGAATGTAAATACGTATAAACGAACTCTTTGCTCGAAACCATCATGCGTGCATGCGTAGCGAAACACATTTGTAACACTCCAAAATTAAATACCTATTTAATTATAAGAATATTGTCTGCCTGTTTATGTGCTTACTGAAAGCTAAACTGATTCTCATTTCAAATTAAAAACGTAGTTCCATAAGATCTAGAAAGTTTCTAGATAGGTACTTAATTTGAAAATTAAAAACCAAACTGCAACCAGAGACGCGCTTATTAATTGATTAAAATGGTTGACCATTTCCATTACTTCATCATCCAAAGTTCTATAAGACGCGCAACAACCACAGCGATAAAAAATATCATGAAAAAAGTCAATTAAATTTCCTATAAACATTTTCTAGCCCTTATAAAATACCAATAAAAAAGAACACTTCACAGCACAGCCTTTTCCAAATGATAAGACAAGTTGTTCCGTCACCGGATATTATACCATACAAAATCTACATTTTAAAAGGGGCACCCTGAGCTTATTCAGTAGGAGCCTTTAAAAATTAATTCGTTAACGATAGCCCTATTGTCGGAGTTAATTGCATTACAAGAGTCGGTCGTCGGCCGACAAAGGTCCCATTAACTTTCGATGAAAGAGTGACGGGGTTTTCGCGATCGGCGTCCGCCCGCGCCCCCCGCTCATTGGGCGCCACTCGAGCGGCAAATATGGCTGCTGCCACCGCCAGACACCGGGGCTCCGAGCGGTTCCTTCCACCTCGCACTGTTCGCACCCGACGCCTTTGTCATTCCTCACCCACAATAAGATTAGCTCTATGCTCTTTTGTGTACTACTGATTGTGTTTGGTTTAACTCGTTTGCTGTTTTCATTGCAGCCGATGACTTCATTTTCTGCAATAAAAGCACCCCTGTTTTCTGCGTATCGATAAGTGCGTTAGTGTACTTATTTATCCGTTTGTGACGCCCACAACAATTGGAATGTTTTGATTAATAAATATTAAACATTTATTTCAGGATCTTCAGTTGATGTATGTAGGTACATAAATTTTGCTTACCTACTATCTAATAACTGAGCGGCCTACATATCTCCTTCTTACATTATTGTCAAAATCACTTGAGTGTAATGGACTTCTATAATTATTGTCCCTATTTCGAATGATGGTGACTTGGTATAGGATTAACTATTTGTTAATAACATAATCCAGACTTAAGGTTTGCCAACGTACGTACGACAAAGATAAGTAAGTATACCTACTAGGTGTTAAATGGATCACGGTGAAAACACACACTTTCTATCGTAATCTATCCAAAACAAAGATCGTTGAAGTGACTCAGAAGGCTAAGTGGGACTGGACATAACATGACATCAGGCGGTGGCGGTAAAACACAAAATTGGTGTCCTGATATACCTATTATCGCACGAATGAGATGGAGCGACAACTTATATCTTTCTAAGGAGTTAAAAAGAAGTGACTACAGCAGCATCAATAGAAAGACCGAGGGAGACCGAAGTCCACCTCTAACGTATGCTCCACCGTGTCCTCCGGGCGGTCCGTGAGGACCGCACCGAGTAGTGACACCCGGGCGTTTCTTCCGATGAATCAAGAAGATTTTCTCTTAAAAGTGAGTATAAAAGTAAGTAACTTCAGTATAAAAGTACTTATGTAAATGTTCTTTAAATCGCAAAAAAGACAAAATTTTACCTTACTTACGTTGCTTTTGAATGGAAAAAAATACAATGGTCTTTCAGTTCTTTCAAATTAATTATAATGAATTTCCACATAGGTGTATCTGTTCTTTTCAGGAGATCAAGAGTAAGTACTAATAGTAGTCCTCCTATCAAAAACAGGGCCAAACAGGAACGAGGTGGACGGGAAGGTGTGCATGTTAAAAAAAACCGTAAATGTTTTAACAAGCACACTTCATCACTTCAGCAGAACATATCTCTAAACCCGAGCTGCAGTGGCCAGTCTGACAGTCTCTTAACTGACTGCGGATCTAGGTTGGCCGCTACACAAACAATCTGGCCAAAGCTTCCTCGACTTATATTTAGAAAATTCAAGACTATTGGAAATATAAGTTAAATATACTAAATGCTATTAGAGTAAATGAAGGTTTTGAGAAATATGATACTAGATTAGAAAAATTTTGGTTATTTGTTTGATACATAATATAATATATGAAAATAATGTCACGTAACAGTTATTTCAAGTGATATTATACTATCAGTTATTCTGACATACTTTAAGTATATCCCACACCCATTACAATCACCGTAGCCATAAATAAATCGAAACCCCGTTCACCAAAGACCTAATTGTTATGGGTAAGTACGGTTACCTATATTAAAATAGATTAGCTTCATTAAGCGACGTGGAAACTCTCGAAAGCTTATAGGCATAGCTTATATTGGAAGTTCGACATTAGCCATTGTTTTAATTCCTTTGAGAGCGAGGAGAATTCCCAAATTCTATTGTACGCCAGTGCTGCAGCGAACTGGCATCATGCATGCATAATTACAATGCGGTAATGTTCATTCAGCTGAACACAAACAGGCTATTGAAGACCTACGCTGTGGCGTTATAACGTTATCATAACTAACGAGATGAAACATTTAGAATTTTATTGGATATTTATGTAAATAAGGAACTGTATGCATTACTAATACGTAAATTGTGTCATTTAGATTTAGTCCTGGAGCCCAAGTCTGCTATTTTAAAAATATTGTCATTCCAACACGATTCCATTGTCATTTTGCTAAAAGTTCGCAATCTGTTAATTCAGAATGGCTAATCATTAGGCGGTCAGTGGTGCCGTAATAGAATTGTTGTACAAGCTGTCTTGTAACTAATTATAAACAATAACTGCACAATAACATTCTAATCGTAAATCACTTATTAAAGGAACTGTCAAAATTTTATTAATTTACCGTATTATGTCAAATATTCATTTATCATTATGTACGAGATTACCATAATAAAAAGATTCTTTCAATGAAGTGTCACTGGTTAATCATTGGAAAGTCATAATGACGCCATCATGTTAGTAGATTACCAAACTTGTCAAAATCAACAATTTTGAAATCAATGATCGACTATTCTGACACTATTGTAATAGCAGACTTGAGGCCCTGTTTATTTTTCTGTTGGGTCATTGACTGATCAACGATGTACTGAATTAACTTCTTTCGTTAGAAGAAAGAAAATTATGTTTCGCAGCTGATGTAGAGGAGAAAAGTTAAGACTTAGCAACGGTTCTGCGATCCGAAGCCCGACGGAAGTTGGATTCTACAAGAAAATTATTATTGTTACTGTTGCTACGTCAGAATTTTTTATAACTTCAAAGGACAGACATTGATATAATCACGATTTTGAATACGATTAATAATTAATTCCGCTTTGGAATATTTATTACCGACTTCGATTTAATTACAATAAATGTATGTTACGCCGGCCTTTTAGGCACTTTTGAAACACTGAACGTACGACAGAAGGTATATCGAAGGAAAATACGGGATAGTAAAAAATCTTTTCAACATTTAGATATGACACTAGGTCATAATTATCTAAATGTTGAAAAGTTTTTTTCCAACTAAATGAAACTTCCCATTGACAGTGATTCCCACAAGTTAGCATTTTCCATTTCCTTCTTATGGCTAGCACTTATATTTTGAATTTATTATAGGTACATCTACGATTACCATACCATGTTTTCTCTTCACCACCCTTGTTTGACTGGTAGAGAATGCCTAAAGCATTAAGTCCGCCTGTGTACCTTTGTGTTGCATGAAGTTCTTACAAATAAATAAATAAATAGATTATCTACTATATTACTATCATCAGATTAACTTTAAATATTAAAAAGTGTATTGAACTAGATTAGTAAGCAGAAGTTCATTAGGCCGGTTAATGAGGGTGTAGTATCGTACAGCACCGTGGATGTCGTGTGGGAAGACAAACAGATGAGACGGCAGGGCGGGGCGCGCCCGCGGCGCCCTGCACCACGCCTCGACGCCTGCCCACCCCCGCGCCGAACACTAGCTACTTAGCGGGACACTGGCCTAGACATAACTATAACGTGCGATGCTCCCAACCATAACAGACCTTCCTAAAAGAGGACTTTTGGCCGAAAGGTGTCGTATATCGACGTTTCCGCAGACGGTTACACGACATCACGCAGCGCAACACGACGCCGACTACATTACGTGCTTTATTATAGTAAATAAGTTATTGTTTTATAATATGTATTTAAGATAGTATTATGTATTTTTTTTCTATGCCTCCGTTGCCTGAAAATAAATCGATTATTTCCTCTTTATTTACTTTCTATACATATATAATTTTACATTTTTAAATATTTTCTTAGAAAAAACACATAAAAAAAACATTTAAAAATATAAAAAAAAAATAGTAGTCCGCCGGTGTCGGGAGCAGGGTCCAAGCTACCGGTGGTTAGGGCTCCAGAGACAGGAACTTCCTCACAATACGAGCCGTGTCGAGGAGTACTGCCTTCTGTATCAGGCCCTTGATCCAACCGCGCAACGACAGCTTCGACAGATGGTCGTCGAAGCTCTTGGCTAAAAGGCCATTGGCAGTCACGACAATCGGCACAATGACAGCCGAGTCCACATTCCACATGTCGACAACCTCGTGTGCTAAGTCGAGATACTTGATTTGTTTCTCTTTCTCAGCTTTCACGAGATTCTCGTCATGCGGGATGGTGATGTCGACAATCATTGCGCGGCGCGCTAATCGGTCTATCACCACTATGTCCGGCTTATTGGCTACAATAGTCCGGTCAGTGATGATAGACCGATCCCAGTACAACGTTACATGATCCTTCTCGAGAACTGGGTCGGGCACATACTTGTAGTACGGTACCTCAGAATCCACCAGGTTGTATTTTAAAGCAAGTTGTTGGTGAATAATCCTGGCTACTTGGTTATGTCTGTGCAAATACTCGCCGTTGGCCAGACGAGAACAACCAGAGATAATATGTCTGATGGACTCACCCGGACGATGGCATGCCCGACACATGTCAACCGTCCCGTCCTTCATAATATGTCTTCGGTAGTTGTTCGTTAGGATAACTTCGTCCATAATTGCACAGATAAAACCCTCACTTTCTCCGAAGAGGTCGCTGAAACGTAGCCAGGCCACGGACGCTGGGAAATCTACATCAGGCTCGTGAAGAGCCCGATAAAAGCGCCCGTGGAGCTCCTTGCTTTTCCATACTTCCTTGCGGTCATCAGTAGTCAGTACCACAGGTTTGCGCCAGTTCTCTTTAGCCATGGGTAACGGGGTGAGTCCCTTGTCCACTGCGACCACATCGCGGTGCATACCCACGTCGGCTTTGAGAAAGTATTCTCTGAGGCTGCACACCTCGCGGTTGTGTAGGGTCTTTGCGTTCAGAAAGCCCCGACCTCCACACTTCCGCGGGATATACAGTCTCATCACCGATGACCGTGGGTGATGCATTCGGTTTGCGGTCAGCAGTGTACGGACCCGCCTATCCAGAGCGTCTAACTCGGTCTGAGTCCATTTGAGTATGCCGAAAGAGTACATTAAAACCGGCATGACCCAACCGTTGAAGGCGCGCACCTTATTTCCACCTGACAGAAGGCTGTTTAATACCTTCTTCAGGCGGCCAAAGAAGCGCTCCCTCAACGATTGCTTCATGTCAGTAACGTTAATGCCTAAAGCTTCCGACATACCCAAATACTTGTAGGTTTCGGTTGAGGAGAGAGATCTGAGGTGTATGGAATCCGAGAGTTGAATCCCCTCAGATTAATCTACGTGCGTTTGACGATTTGCTCCACTAAATTCATGAGGGGCCTTTCAAGCTTTTTCACCTTCCCAATTTGCTTCAAGTGAATTAAATCAGTTTTGTCACTGGCGATTTTTTTTTATGGTAGGTAAAAATCATCGAATGACGAATCCCACTCACAATCCCACTGGCGATGGATCTGCTACCACAGTAGCTTTCAATTCTTCGTATCAACCTTGGACTCCGGCCGCCCACGGGGCTGTTTTGCAGGTCGAAATCTCCAGAACGAAAACTTTGGAACCAAAAACGCACTACGTTTTCTTTTGTGACACCATACACATCATTAATCTTTCGAGCCGTTACTGCAGCAATAGTGCTGTGCAATAGCCACGATGGAACTCGTAATCGTAAATAATGCAATATTTTAATTTTCCATTTTGTAAACTGAGTGACGCAAAGAAAAAACCAAAGATTTTAAAAAACATAATTATATGGATTACGGTTTTCTAAAAACAAATGCATGAGTATAATAGCTGTATAAATTTGAAACTGGAATCCTAACCAAACAGAAGATATTTGAGATCAAAGTGGCCAGTACGACAAAACGCCAAATTCATATGGAACGACCTAATATTAACGTGGCACTTATCTGATTCCGATTAAACGTTTCTATTAGGAGAAGCCGCTGAAGTGCGCCTCATAATAGGAAGACTACTGAGATTGCGAGATGTGCTCATACAAATAATTGTATTTGTGTCGGAGAGGTCGACGAATGTAACGGGTGGAATATCCATTTGAAAACTTAGTCTGTGTAACGCAAATTATAACATATTCGATACTAAGGATAAGGTAAGGTTACATGGTTATCAAACATTAATAGAATGGACATGATATTTACTGCCAGGAAAAATTGACTAGAAACAGTCACATTTGGTGCCGTGACACAGGAACTCTTTATATTTAAAAATTCCAGTCTATGGAAAATGTCTCACCATGTTTAAAATGTCTCACCTAACATGTTTGATGTTAACCGATCGAGCTGGGTCAGCTCTACAGTAGATATCAATTGTCTCTCAACTGCAACTAGGGCATCCAAATCTCTTTTTCATGGCATCAGAAATGCGTAATTTCTCATGCAGGAATCCGCAAGCTTGCGAGATATTTTTTTTTAAGGACAAAATTTGATTCGTATAAAGAGTTGTCGTCTGATACATTAATAGACCCAGCACAGCCTCCTTACAAGTGATTTAACAAATGTTTATGGAACTCGAAACCAAGGGCGGATCCAGCTTTGGCGCCAGGAGGGGGTCACATAGTCGTGGTCACTTATAATTTAATTTTGATAACAATAGATGCAAGTAAAAAGTAGGTATTTTATTAATGTACATACGTAATAGTCCAATGCAAATAGCATTTAAAATGATAAAAAGTGGAACAAAATAGTAGTAGAATGAAACCCATTGGAAAAGGAAGCGAATATAACAAAAATTTAAGGAAAGTAAATTACGATCGATCTGAATTCGGGAAGTGGATGGGTGTGCGGTTTTAAGGGTAAAAAATGGTTTATCTCGATTTCTGGCAAAACTACTGGCTCTATGAAAAAAAGTCTAATGGCAAACTTGTACCTAGGTCATAAAAAGATCTACCACTTTTGTATTTACACTTTTTTCACATAACCTCAAAATCTATGTGAAAAGTAAAAAAAAAACAGTTTTTTCTGTACTCAACTTCAACTTACTGTATTTTTTTTATTTAAAATGTTCATACTTAACATCGAATCAGTCAGCCTGTTTTTCAGTCGAAAAATCTCACGTTAAAATATGTAATTTTTTAAAAAAGTTTGTTGGCATTTATTCACCGAAATCTTTACTTTTTGATGGTGTAAAAAAATACATAACTTCATTAAATTTTCTCAGAAAATGCAAAAAAGTTAAAAAACTCGAATCCGATCAAAATGTACAATTGTGAGCTATTATTAAATATACACTTTAATTTCTTGAAAAACAGACGATTCCATGTTACATTGATAAACAAAAAAAAAACAAAATATACAACCATAATTTACAACCGAATCTAAAATATGATATTTTCATGTCACAGTGTTTCGTCGCTTACATAATGCTCCAATGCGGAAGAACAAACCTACGAGGAAGTTTATGATTCAGATGATGAAATTGTAAGTTTATCGGATCTAACCATGAAGAAATGCCATCAAAGAGACAAAAACTAATGGATAAGTGATTAGTATGTAAGATAAGGTATCATGAAGCTTGTGATTAACAATATTATAGTATTTAAACATATTATGATTAATATAAATAACTTTGACTTAAGCGAGACTAAAACTTATTAAGACAGCGTTTTTACTGCAAAAAATGAAATGTGGCTGCTGCAATTCAGCCACATTTCCTACATGACTGCCCTTTAAATCTCAAAAAATTTTTTAGAACTTTAGAACATTTTTGCATGGTTTTTTTTTGCAATATTTAAGTTACGTGGATTTGCGTTTTTTTTTTTATCACTGTATTATGGATTCTAACGTTTTTCTAGAAATTAAGGTGTAAATTTTAATAAATACCTCGTTCTATGTTTAAGAAAAGACTGATTCGAGTTTTTTTTACTTTTTTTACATTTTCTGGGAAAATTTACTGTAGTCATGTATTTTTATTTTCGGTGAATAAGATGCCGACAAACTTTTAAAAAAAATTACATATTTTGACGTGAGATTTTTCGATTGAAAAACAGGCTGATTTTTCGATATTAAGTCAAAATAAAGAGCAAATGTGAATATTTTAAATAAAAAAAATACAGTAAGTTTGGGACATGAAAAGGTAACTTGTCACCAAACTTTCTGAATAAAAAGTTATTTAAATTTAATGAATATAAAAATTAAAACAAAAAACTCGGTTTTTTTGAACTTTTCACATAGATTTTGAGGTTAAGTGAAAAAAGTGCTAATACAAAAGTGGTACCTAGATCTTTCTATGACCTACAAGTTTGCCATTGGACTTTTTACCATAGAACCAGCAGTTTTGCCAGAAATCGAGATAAACCATTTTTCCCATCCACTTCCCGACCTCAGATAGACCGTAATTTATTTTTCCTTAAAATTTTGTTGTTTTCTTCCTTTCCCAATCGGTTTCATCCTACTATTATTTATTTTTTATTGTACACTTGAAAAACTTAACACATAATAACTTGTACATATACACGTACATATTGCCATCTTCTCTTGAAGACATCCAGAGAAGCACTATCAGGCATGGAATGAGGCAGCCTATTTATATTCCATAACGGTGGTGAATGATTTGTCATAACAGCTAGAGGTATGTCCAGGGCCCAACCTAGCTATTAAAATTTAGCCGCTCCGGGCAAAGATAACTTTCGCCACCCTTTACCATCTGTTACACACGGTCTGTTGGGCCAGCGCAGTCGAGGTTTGGGTGGAGACGTCAAACCAAATGTACCGGTAGTTCGAGAACGTCACCCTTTCTTCCATGACGCGTTAGTCGACAACACGCGGTTTCAAAGTCGGGCTGGCGAACGTTATACCACCACGGACTCACCCTGCATCCAACAACACGTGGCTATAGAACCCCAGTTTTGGACGACCAGGCCTTTCTCCAGAACCCAGTCCTTCAACATCGGCCCCGCTAGTTCCTGAGCTGGAAACCCCAGGCCAAGTCCGTAGCATTGAGTTTCTCGCGAACGACTACGGGGAGTGAATCAAATCCCACGACGAAGGCATTCCACTCTCTAAGGGAGTCGTGGAGATCAGCGAGGGATCTATTCGGGGACAGGTAGACGCCTACCACTGCTAAGTCTCCGAACCGTGCTGCCACGCAACCCCGTTCCCGTTCGTGACTGCCTCGAGGGACGAGGTACCGGTGGCGTCCGACGAAATTACTGTCACCGAGCCACTCAAGACCTGCACCTTGTCAGCTATCAACAGATCCTGAGCGGTTGATTTGGCCGGGGTGGGTCTTCGAACTTTACCCTTGGCCTTGGCGGAGGGATTGCAGGACCTGCTCCCAGTGTGGTGGTGAGCCTGTTTGCCTGCTGCTGCACATGCGTAGCAGTGCATCGTAGCACAGCATTCTGCAGCCTTGTGCCCAGGCTTACAACACTGATAGCAGTGGTCACTGCGATCCATTTTGTACACTGCGGCGCAATAGGGCGCCCGTAGCAGCGCTAGCACCGCAGCGGTCTGGGCTTCAGCAGTTTCCCATGCGTGAGACCCAGCTCAAAGAAGTTGTCGGCCCTTCCCCGCCATCTCTGGGGAGGGCCGACGGCTTCTTTGAGCCTTTTATTTATTTATTTATTCTTCATGCAACACCAGGTACAAAGGCGGACTTACCTTAGGCTGTCTTACTTGGCGGACGGCTCGCGTGCCCGTGTTTAAGCTAAAACTCAAATCATTGACGTGACTCAGAAGTCTGCTTAGCTTAGGTAGGATGTAGTTACGTAAAATCTGTATTGTGCCAAATATATAAATAGAATCATTATATTCAATTAGTGGTCCATCTAAGTCCTGGTCCTGGAACCAGCTCAGGGGGGGGTCATGACCCCCATGACCCCCCCCCTGGATCCGCCGTTGCTCGAAACTTTTGTGTAGTATTTGTACCTACCTAAATTGATATTATAAAGAGGAAATATTGACATAGGCTATATATTTTCTAAATTTCACCCATTTTTGATGAAACCACTAGCAAATAGAAAATAATTTTGTATACGTAACAGCAATTACACAAAACAACAATTACATAAAACAGAAATTCATAATTGATGTGGACCCCTGTATTGGAGGTGGAACGGAAGGTTGTCACTCTATCTTCTTAAATCGAAAAGATAAACTCAAACTCAAAATCATTTATTTCAAATAGACCATTTATAGGCACTTTTGAAATGTCAAAAAGTAAATGTAAAAGGTCAAATATTCTGTTGTACCGTTCCTTAAAATAAGCTGATTTTTCAAACCTTTAAATATCATCATCATCTTTTTAGGGTTCCATAGTCAACTAGAAACCCTTATAGTTTCGTCAAGTCGATAATTTCAGCGATCTTTAGCACTAGTAAGCTGAAATTTGGTGCCAACATGGTTGTCAATCCGAATCCGACTCGGCTGGGCAGCGTTCGGGAAGCTATGCGTTGTCTTCTCGTCTAATATAACACAATGTCTCAAGACGAAAGTAATCAGTGTGTGTTACCAGTTATGACATATGGCTCCGAAACGTTGTCGCTTACAAAATGGGCCTCATAAGATGACTCAAAGTCACTCAAAGAGCAATGGAAAGGGCTACGCTCGGAGTATCCTTGCGTGATCGAATCAGAAATGAAGATAACCGCAAGAGAACCACGGTTGCCGACATAGCGAAAAGAATCGCTAAACTTAAGTAGCAATGGGCAGGACACATTGCACGCTCTGGAGTGACGACCGCGTACCGGAAGACGCAGCTCCCACAAGGTGAACCGATGACTTGGTCAGGATTGTTGGTCTTTGTGGCGGCGCTTGGAGGAGGCCTATGTCCAGCAGTGGACGTCTTTTGACTAAAATGATGATGGTGATGATGGTTATCAATCACGCCGACAAAGTGTTAAAATAAAAATTGGGAAAAAATGTTTTATTAGGGGTACCGTAAAATGGTTGTTTGATATAGTTAATATTTTTGGATGTAATCGCTCCAAAAGTAAAAAATAATGTGTCCCTCTAACATTTGAACCATAAGTTTAGAAAATATGAAAAAAAATCTCAAGACTTTCCGTAAATGTGTCCTGCCCATTGCTACTTAAGTTTAGCGATTCTTTTCGCTATGTCGGCAACCGTGGTTCTCTTGCGGTTATCTTCATTTCTGATTCGATCACGCAAGGATACTCCGAGCGTAGCCCTTTCCATTGCTCTTTGAGTGACTTTGAGTCATCTTATGAGGCCCATTTTGTAAGCGACAACGTTTCGGAGCCATATGTCATAACTGGTAACACACACTGATTACTTTCGTCTTGAGACATTGTGTTATATTAGACGAGAAGACAACGCATAGCTTCCCGAACGCTGCCCAGCCGAGTCGGATTCGGATTGACAACCATGTTGGCACCAAATTTCAGCTTACTAGTGCTAAAGATCGCTGAAATTATCGACTTGACGAAACTATAAGGGTTTCTAGTTGACTATGGAACCCTAAAAAGATGATGATGATATTTAAAGGTTTGAAAAATCAGCTTATTTTAAGGAACGGTACAACAGAATATTTGACCTTTTACATTTACTTTTTGACATTTCAAAAGTGCCTATAAATGGTCTATTTGAAATAAATGATTTTGAGTTTGAGTTTATCTTTTCGATTTAAGAAGATAGAGTGACAACCTTCCGTTCCACCTCCAATACAGGGGTCCACATCAATTATGAATTTCTGTTTTATGTAATTGTTGTTTTGTGTAATTGCTGTTACGTATACAAAATTATTTTCTATTTGCTAGTGGTTTCATCAAAAATGGGTGAAATTTAGAAAATATATAGCCTATGTCAATATTTCCTCTTTATAATATCAATTTAGGTAGGTACAAATACTACACAAAAGTTTCGAGTTCCATAAACATTTGTTAAATCACTTGTAAGGAGGCTGTGCTGGGTCTATTAATGTATCAGACGACAACTCTTTATACGAATCAAATTTTGTCCTTAAAAAAAAATATCTCGCAAGCTTGCGGATTCCTGCATGAGAAATTACGCATTTCTGATGCCATGAAAAAGAGATTTGGATGCCCTAGTTGCAGTTGAGAGACAATTGATATCTACTGTAGAGCTGACCCAGCTCGATCGGTTAACATCAAACATGTTAGGTGAGACATTTTAAACATGGTGAGACATTTTCCATAGACTGGAATTTTTAAATATAAAGAGTTCCTGTGTCACGGCACCAAATGTGACTGTTTCTAGTCAATTTTTCCTGGCAGTAAATATCATGTCCATTCTATTAATGTTTGATAACCATGTAACCTTACCTTATCCTTAGTATCGAATATGTTATAATTTGCGTTACACAGACTAAGTTTTCAAATGGATATTCCACCCGTTACATTCGTCGACCTCTCCGACACAAATACAATTATTTGTATGAGCACATCTCGCAATCTCAGTAGTCTTCCTATTATGAGGCGCACTTCAGCGGCTTCTCCTAATAGAAACGTTTAATCGGAATCAGATAAGTGCCACGTTAATATTAGGTCGTTCCATATGAATTTGGCGTTTTGTCGTACTGGCCACTTTGATCTCAAATATCTTCTGTTTGGTTAGGATTCCAGTTTCAAATTTATACAGCTATTATACTCATGCATTTGTTTTTAGAAAACCGTAATCCATATAATTATGTTTTTTAAAATCTTTGGTTTTTTCTTTGCGTCACTCAGTTTACAAAATGGAAAATTAAAATATTGCATTATTTACGATTACGAGTTCCATCGTGGCTATTGCACAGCACTATTGCTGCAGTAACGGCTCGAAAGATTAATGATGTGTATGGTGTCACAAAAGAAAACGTAGTGCGTTTTTGGTTCCAAAGTTTTCGTTCTGGAGATTTCGACCTGCAAAACAGCCCCGTGGGCGGCCGGAGTCCAAGGTTGATACGAAGAATTGAAAGCTACTGTGGTAGCAGATCCATCGCCAGTGGGATTGTGAGTGGGATTCGTCATTCGATGATTTTTACCTACCATAAAAAAAAATCGCCAGTGACAAAACTGATTTAATTCACTTGAAGCAAATTGGGAAGGTGAAAAAGCTTGAAAGGCCCCTCATGAATTTAGTGGAGCAAATCGTCAAACGCACGTAGACTGCTACGTTACATTAGTCAACCGGCAAAATAATAAAGGTATTTTAAATCGAATCATTACCTGTAATGAAAAGTGGATCTTGTACCTACGATAATCGGAAACGTTCATCGCAATAGGTGATGGTTTGGTGAATTAGTGCCGGTGTTGTTCACTTCAGCTTTCTTAAATCTGATCAGACGATTACGGCAGATGTGTATTGTCAACAATTACAAATCATGATGGAAAAGCTAACTGCTAAACAACCGAGGCTGGTCGATCGCCGTAGGCTACTGCTGTTTCAGGACAACGCTAGACCACACACTGCACAATAGTTACCAAATCAGAAGAGCTTCAATTGGAATGTCTAAGACATCCACCGTTCTCCCCGGACCTTGCTCCAACAGATTATTATATTTTTGAAAATTGGATAATTTCTTGCAAGGAAAAAAATCATCTCTAATGGGGCAGTCCAAAGCTTTAAAGATTTTAATAATTCCCGTCCGGATTTTTTTTTTAGTAAAGGGATTAATGAACTACCTATGACATGGCAAAAGTCCATAACTAGCAATGGTACATACTTTGATTAAATAAACGACTTTAAGTTACTCCCTTACAAAACGCCAAATTCATATGTAAGGACCTAATATTATACTATATCTGTTTGTATAATCTTTGTGATCTATTGTAATGATTCACCAGCTGTACCGACATGGCATTGATTTGGTAACTTTGAATTTTTTCCTTATCTGAAGCTTCAGACGATGTTAGAAGTCATTAAAATTAATGGCTTTTACTAAATATAATAATCATGTAATTGTATGAAAAAATACTAACCTTCCCCATGAATCACTCTTTTCATGAAAACTGCATGAATATCAATTACTTAGTTTTTGAGTTCATCACGAATAGACGGAAAAACATGATTAGCTACTTTGTTTTGTGTTAGGTATGTTAGGATGGGGCTAAAAATGGTTGATTAAAACCGACCAGTCTTCGCCGATGGCGGATTTTCGACATTTAAGTGTTCATGATTTAGTAAAAAGATTTTCCGCAAAACGGATTGGCAAGCAAAACAACCCTACTAAGTCTCAGTACAAAAACCGGGAATACAATCAACATTTTCTTTTACTTGCCCGATAAGTAACATGAACTCTATTATCTTGCCTATCGCGTCTCTAATTTATCAAGGATCAATTCTTTTAAAATTCTTCTGATTTTTACAAGAAGATTGTGAAAGAAGGACATAAAAAGTCGTCTAGCAAACGTTTAGTAAACGTTGTTTAATAATATAAATATGTTCGTAATGTATGTTTAAGGTTTGCAACGGCGTTCCATCGTGTGAACCGCGCCGGATGGCTTCTGTTGCGCGAGGCGAGCGCGCGGGCGGCGCGGCGGCGGAGCGGCGGCGAACCGAACCCAAACTTATTGTAATAATGTTGTTAGAACAAACACCGCGCTCCCTCCGCCTTGTTTGAGATTACAATTACGGTTTTAGCGAACTGATTTATTAATGGACCGCCTGATCCGCCCTTGATACTTTAATGTCGATTTAATTTGCATATCTAGGTAAGTAGATGCTTGTGTTTAAGATCTAGCTGGTTTTTTGAAGTTATTTTTGGTGGTAATTAATCTAAGTGGCTTTTCTTAAAGTAATACTTTTAATTTTAGTATACTTTTTGTAGTAATAAAAAAAATCATTTAGGTGTTAGGCAGTCCATAAGCTACGGCAAACATTCTTATTGTCAGCTACCTATACAACCCAAGTTGAGACTGCAAACAGTCTAAATATACTGTCTCCCGTGAAGTTCCATGCTCCCCTAGTACTCAATTAATTAAAAAATTACACTAAGGTTATCTACCCGTGAAATGTAACACATCAAACAGTTTTATATTGAAATCAAACATTTAATGAAAGTCGTTGTTTTTTTAATCCGAAGCATCGTTAAAGCCCCCACACCTGTCGTATTCCATTTGCCCATTAGCAACGAAATGCATTAGTCAATATTAAAGACGCCATCCGCGACTATAATTCCACAAAGGGCACTTCAAATCACACCCATCTCTTTTCGGTTGATGTCAAAACATTACTCCTCTCTACAGCCGGAGGCTGAAAAAGTATCCCCTCGTATCTGTCACTTCGTATCAATTACCGCACGCAAACACCCATGCAGGGCTCGCGACGAAAAGTCGTATCTGCGCTGTGCACGCCACTCGAACCGAAATTCAATTGTCAAAAGATTGCTTTAATAGTACCACAATACCTTCGCGAACCGAAAAAGTATTTCGTTCCGCCGATAGCCTTACAAAATAACACTTAAAGCTACATAAGTAAATGTCAAATTCGTTGAGCCGCACTAGCCCGTAGGGAGTCCCCGAGGGTCGTTGGGCAAACAACGCTCCCCTAAACGTTATACTTTGAAAACAATAATTTGTATTGCGTATCGAACGCGTCTATAAATAATAGAGTGATACTTCACTCGCTGATGTGACCGCGTTGTTACATTCGAGCTCAAAATAATAATTTCATTGATGACAGTTTTAGGGGTATTTATCGTTTATTTTGATTACGTTATTAGTAATTGATAGATAAATTGCATTATGGCTTCATATGATATTTCCTATAAAGACATTTTTCAGTATTCCTACCTTGACATAGATCGTAACTGATCTTAAAAAATACTTTGTTATGTCTTGTATAAATTGTTATTAGTAGAGTCGTGTTTCGCTACTATCTCATTTGATGGTAAGAAATTATGTGGTCCATTGACATTTACTTCGAGTTTTTTTAAGTATTGCCAGTAAATTGAAAATTCAAGTACAAAATTAATAATCTAGCGAAATACTTTTTTTTTTGAAGAGTGGAAATTATCTAACTGACTTCTCCCGCTCTGGGCGGAGTAGGAGGGCATGTCAGACTTTTAAAGACTAAAACCACACTAGCGTTCTGTGCGTTCTAGGATTACGGGTTTCCTTTTCAGAAATTACCCGCGGTCCTAGCTTGTGGGCATCGGCCCAGATGGGCCCCTTCAGTTTGCTGAGGGATCACTACGCGCTTCATACTTGGGACGACGAGCTACCCATTGGTTGGTCTACCGTCGGCGTCCGAATCTGGCCGGCTGGGGTGTGAAGAAGTTCTTTCTCTCACACGTTTGGCCTAAGATAAAGGTGCTTTTAAAATAACTGACTATTAAAATAACTGACTCTCGCTTTCGGAGCCGTCGGTTTCAAACCACCAAAACTGTGTCACCCAAATATCTTTTTGTCTTTCTTCTACGATGTTTATTCTCAATAACTGCCTGATGATCTGGAGGTATTGCCATGTTGATTAGGCATGACATGTAGTACCTGCTTATATTTAATTGTAGCCTGCTTGTACATAATTGCAACGTGTTGGCGAAGTTATACTTAGTAAGCTTTGTCCATCAGGCTGTCAGGAATGAAAATTAGCTTTTTTCAAAGGTTCATATCAAGTATGTTTAAGAATAAAAAAAATAACATACGTATATGAATCGTTTTTAGGGTTCCGTAGCCAAAATGGCAAAAACGGAACCCTTATAGTTTCGTCATGTCCGTCTGTCCGTCTGTCCGTCTGTCCGTCTGTCCGTCTGTCACAGCCGATTTACTCGGAAACTATAAGTACTACAGTGATGGAATTTGATGGGAATATGTGTTGTATGAACCGCTACAAAATTATGACACTAAATAGTAAAAAAAAGAATTGGGGGTGGGGCCCCCCATACATTTAACTGAGGGATGAAAATTTTTTTTTCGATGTACATACCCGTGTGGGGTATCAATGGAAAGGTCTTTTAAAATGATATAAAGTTTTCTAAAAAACATTTTTCTTAAAGTGAACGGTTTTTGAGATATCAGCTCTCAAAGTCGTAAAAAGTATGTCCCCCCCCCTCTATTTTTATAACTACGGGGTATAAAATTCTAAAAAAAATAGAGGTGATGCATGCTAATTAACTCTTTCAACGATTTTTGGTTTGATCAAAGTATCTCTTATAGTTTTTGAGATAGGTTGATTTAACTGTAATTTTGGTTAAGTTATTGTGCTTACACTGAAAACGATGGCTGAACCTTATAAGATAGATCAAAAAATATACTACAGTATTGTACACCTTTAAAAATCCGCGATGATATAAAATCTTTATAATGTAGGTACTTTTTACGAGAAATGCCGATTTGGGCACGCCTATAGCACGGAATATTTATAAATACATATATAAAATTAATATTCATACATAAAAGTACAAGGCAAAATATCGGGAGAGTTTAGGCTCCATTCACCAGGTGTATAAATTGACATAATAAGTTTATTATATTTGCTGCTACGGAACCCTTTGTGCGCGAGCCCGACTCGCACTTGGCCGGTTTTTTTTCAAGATCGTGTCGAGAAGGTACAATGATGTAGGTTACTTGTAGAAGAAAATAATTGCTAACAAACACGAACAAATAAACAAACCGTCGTTATTTGAACTGTACATGATATGATACCTACAAAAAAGAATTGAAAGATTGTGTTATCATTGTTTCGTTTGACAATGGAAGAAGAGCAACAAGCGTAAAATGAAACAGGACGAGCTCTTTGATCACTTGATGCGGGTCGGTGCTCAGCTCATAAAGGCGTTATTGCTTTCAGGCGACACGGAAGCGCAGGACAAAATGGCGCCGCTTTATTACTTAGTAACACATTGCTAGCGTATCTGTTTTATTGTAGCTACCTATTAGGAGATAAGTCCTGAGGGGGGAGGCTGCAGATCACAAGAAAGCGCGGCGCTCTGGCGGCTGGGCGGAGCGTCACGCCCACTTTTTCTTGTTCATCGCTGTGTAGGGATGCTCTTCCATTTGTGTCATCTGCTCGCACACGAGCAACGACCATCTCTACACCAATATCATTATGAATGCTGAAGCTCAAATTATGAGTCTGTACTTCGTAGAAGGAAGACGTTCAGTGCATTTTTTGACTAACGATATTACTTATTTCTGTTAAATTTTATATAATAATTGTGTTGTTTGTTCTGTTGTAAATAAAATTCGGCATTTGTACCTATATCCACAGCTCTTATATTTTTTTCTTACAAATTTCTTGTTTTGGAACATAGGTACCTAGGTACTATGCCATTTTTACGACGAAAGAAACAATTAGAATGTATCGAAAATTAAAATCTGGAATAGTTTATGACAAAAATTCCAACATAGGTACTGAATTATGAATACTGAATTTCGTATTCGGAATTGCAAAGGTCAATGTGAAGAACTGATTTAAAAATCATAAATAAAGGTACCTTCCGAGCGCATGAACATTATATACTAATCAACAATTTTTTTAACGCAAAATATGGATAGATGTATTTTTTTTATATTCGAATTTTATTGTAGAAAATTTCATAATTTTGATTTTAGTTGCATCTTGTTGTTGATCGAAAATCTCAAAAATTGCGTTTTTAACTAAGCAGTGTGTTAACTTTATGAATACAAAACCATATTTGGTGTGCATGAATAAAAAACGTAATAATCCCTTTGTTGCATGTTGATTGTAGATTGAGTAGTGTTACCAAGTAGCTATCAAATGAAACAATATCTTACTTGTCCGATCGAGCTCCATTTAAAATAAAATAGGTGTTTCCTATATTATGTTGATGAAATTACTTTCATTCGAATTCACTCGGTTGCGGTTATGCATTTGTGCAGCAAAGCGTGGCGTTAACACTTAGCTACAAATGACAACACAACTCCGCTCTGCTGAATTACAAGCATATTGCCAACGTTACATTTACTATTCTGCAATAACTGTATATTGCTGAAACATGAAATCAGTTTCGTTGCAAATCTGCATCAAAAGAATGCAATAAAGGTCTCTCTGTGGCTAAAATACTTAAAATAGACGGTTTGTCATTTGGAAAAGATTTAATTGCATTTGAACTGAAACAAACAGGATATTCAGAAAACTTGTGCCTGTAGTTAAAAATACATTACTTTCAGCCTTATAATGTTTTCACAGCTGGAGCTCAGGGTTCCTCTTTGGGAGAGGGATCGAAAGTAATAATGAAAAATATTATATATGGCACATAATTATGGATACACAATACAAACATTAGATAAAAACGGGGCAAGTACGACTATATATATGAAAATAGTTCAATTCCCAAATTGATTTCGAAGATTTTTCCGAACTGCAAGAAGATTTTTTTGTGAACTTTTAATTTATTTTTAACTAGCGACCCGCACGGGTTCAATGGTTATATAAACACATGTATTATACATATAAACCTTTCTTTTGAATCTCTCTATCTAGTAAAAAAAAAACGAATCAAAATCCGTGCCGAGTTTTAAAAATCTAAGCACACTTAGGGACAGACAGCAACTTCATTTTATACCATGTAATGATAATTATTTGCTATGCGTAAACTCTAGCGGTGTGGCAAGATGGAATGGCGTATAACGGTCTTACGCGTACTTCACGTCTTACAACAATTCTAGATAGGTACAACATAATTTATTTATCACTCCTGAACAGTCATATCTGCAGCTACATAGGTATGTCATATGCAAGTGTCATCTCTAAGAAAAGGTATCTAGATTTCAAATCCATCACCTTAAAACCCCTACAAAGGTAATTAGGACCCAAAGTACGGCGACATCTGTAACGTATAGTTTTAAGTTTGCGCGATACAATTTTTAAACTTCCAACGTAACTTTTGATATATTTGTATATATATAATAACAAATGTTACGTAGGAAGTTTCGAAATATATTTATATATATAGTTATAGTTATTATATATAGTGTCGGTATTCTTAGTATTTTTGTCTTTCTGACATCCGTGTGCGCGTCATCAGAACCGATTATTTTGCCAAATATATTGATTGCTACGCTGCATAGATTTCCCGATTTTCAGTAGTATTGGTGTCTACTAAATAAAATCTGAGTTTTTCAACACTAACTGATTAAAGATCCTGGATCTTGATAAGATTAGTTACGCTTTCTATATTCACATACACTCAATCTTAAAACAATATTCCGAATACACATAATTGAAAAAGCAGACGGTTGTGGCGTGCATTATTATGATTTAATTATGAATATCGTTACAAAACATAAACCGTGGAGACAAGTGAATATAAGCCATTCAGTTAATCAGACAGCGGTGGCGCAGGATCAACATTGCGGGAGCCGCCCGCGGCGCTGCCGAGCACTCTCGGAGACAACTAGATTACACCTCACTTAATAATTAATTGGTGTAAAGAGTTGAGCGTCTATCGTACAATGGAAGATTGCGAACCACCCTTCCTTCGTTGTCTTTTCGTTTACTCAGCCACCGTTCTTCGTATAATATTGACACAGTGAGTTTTTATTCAGCAAACCTACCGGGTTGATGTCTCAAGTCAAACGAAAATTGCATAATATAATTCCCAAGAAGTAGAAGGCAGGACCCGACATTTATTCATTCTTAATGTAAGAAATCCTTGAAGGTATATATATATATATATACTTTTGATAAGAGATATAAATTGAGGCACATTTGCACTTCCTTTGCTACTTTTTTCTCCGCTATATTAGATACTTATTCACAAAGTACCTAATTGACGCGAATAAAAGAAAACCAGAATGTTATTCTATTAATTCTATCACAGGAATACGTAGCCAACCAGCGTAGCACCGCGTAGCATTACGTAGCATGCCGTAGCTTGGCGTAGCAAGGCGTAGGCCTATATGAACGTCCCTAAAAAAATATTATTTCAAAATATTGTTATAAGTTCATTAATCTATTGATTTGTTGTCAACGTACGGCGTGCTATTATAATAGGTAGCGGTATTGGAACATAAATCTAACCCATCTACTCTACTCAAACTAATGAAAAAAACTGTACTTAATGTTCATGCCCATCGATACTCTATAGTTTATATAAAAATAGAAATACTCATTTATTTTTATAATTGAAATGATCCAGCTCACTGCATCAGTTAATGCTACAAACAAAAAAGTCAAATCAAATTCAGAAACAAAGCAATATATGAGCGGGCGCTCGATTTTGAGCAAGTGTTGTGATGCCTAAACAAAAGCGTTTTAATAATGCAATTTCCAATTGCCGGTGCGCAAATAACAGGGGCAACAACGAAGCCGAGTGTATTGCCTCAACAACTCGCACTTTTGTTGTATCTACAATGTTCCTCCACACATCCAGCCACTGCTAAATTATAAAACGTTTCGAATGTTCTTTACGAGGTTCTGTACGAAAAAGTTTTTATTTTACACAGCTTTAATTACGTCTTATCTATCACGTTAGGAAGTAGCCAGCCGTGGTAGATAAGACATACCTAATTAAGTATACAAGTAATTTTGTAATAATAACATATATATAAAATTTACAATAATAGCTCAAATAAGACAAGACGGACTTAAATACCTTTAAAAGTATGCGGAAAAGAATGCAAAGCCTTGCAAACGTTTGTTGAATAGGAAAGATTCTCCGATCAGAAGGGTGTAATGTCTGGTCTTGGCAACTACCTAATTTGATTTCGGATTGTTATATTATGTTTTAATTGCATGTAAAATTCTGATATCGCGATGCGGCATAACATAAATGTCACTATGTACCGTTACTTGTATCTCAACATCGAACTAAAGATTTATTTAAAATATCTTACGTGTAGTGCTACGTACTAGGGTACTTTGTTTTATTTCTATGTCTGTTATGTGAGAACTCCGTAATTTATAAACTGATGTGGAACTGTTGTGGTGTGTGAAATTTTCCACATCTAAAAATCAGATGATAAACTGATGAAGAAGACATGACAATTGGATCTCAACAAACAAATACGAAGTACAACAAACTAAACAATACAAACGTGCGAAACAAAAAAAGAAGAAAATTATGACAATATGTTAACATGATCCATTTAGCGATCTAAACTGAACTGTTAAATAGGGTACACAGTATTTTCCGGCCGCACGACTGACATTGGTTACGCCCCTGATGAATGTGACCGTCTTCAAAAAAATCGGTGTTTCTAGTATAGTGTTTACGTTTTTTAACATTGAATTTCCAACTTGAAATTCAATCATTTTTTTTTTACTTCTGCTACCTTACAACTAAAAAAAATAATTAAATAAGAAGTAATTTCTCAGGAAGTTTCCTGTAGAATATAGGTACAAAACCTCCATAATTACTCAACTTACACATTACTTTGGGACTGGCATAATGAGATTGATAACTCGTTATAATTTAACATAAAAAATAATCATCAGCAGTTGTCAATAAACAAAATTGTTTGCACGATATGATTCATTCATCATCATCATGTCAGCCGAAAATTGTCCACGGCTAGGTTTCCCCCAAGAGCCGCCACAAAGACCGGTCCTGTGCGTCTTGCATCCATCGGATTCCAGCAACTCTGACCAGGTCATCGGTCCACCTTGTGGGAGGCCTTCCGACGCTGCGTCTTCAGGTACGCGGTCGCCACTCCAGAACCTTTCGGCCTCAGCGGCGATCCGTTCTGGGTGCAATGTGTCCTGCCTATTGCCACTTAAGTTTTGTGATTCTTTTCGTTGTCGGCAACCTTGGTTCTCTTGCGGATATCTTCATTTCTGATTCGTTCACGCAAGGATACTCCGAGCATAGCCCTTTCCATTGCCCTTTGAGTGACCCTGAGTCTTCTTATGAGGCCCATTGTAAGTGACGTTTCGAAGCCATAATTATGACACACTGATTATAGACTTTTGTCTTGAAACACTGCACGACGATATGATTATGAGAACATAATTGGTAAAAGTGAAGTTTACTATTGACATATTACACCAGTGTGAACTTTACACATCTGCGTTACTCCTTCAGGGCGTACTGGCGTGAAATTAGTAAAATGGTGTACAAACATAAAACAGACTTGCGATTCCAGCAATCCAGGACTTACTATCATTTATTGAAGAGTTCTATGGTCTGTCACCGAAGTTCTTTATCAGGTCTTTACCAAAAAATGATGGGGATGGATGAGGGATCCAAAAAATCATCAAAATTGGTTAACATTTGACGAGAAAAGACACAAAAAACATTGAGATGACTTTTGAGAACCTTCTGTTTTTAGAAGTCGGTTAAAAATGGTACTATTAAAAATGAAGAACAAGAAGTTGAAAAAGAGTTAGAGAACATTATAATAAAACAATATTATTGTGCTAGTTGTACTTCGACTTATTAGACTTGTTATGAGATGCACTCTGCCTGTAACAAGTTATTTAAATATTTTATTTAGGTTTATTCATTTTTAGGGTTCCGTAGTCAACAAGACACCCTTATAGTTTCGCCAAGTTTGTCTGTTTGTCCGTCCGCGGATAATGTCAGCGACTGCAAGATAAAGCTGAAATTTGGAATCAATATATTTATCAATCAAATTATTTTGAATTGATTTTTTTTGATAGGATGAACAGCTTTTGAATTGTTTTTTTAAATTATTTCTTAACCTAAATTGTAATTTAAACGTATATTCTTTCAAATAGTACCACCGGCTACAGCGCCATCTCTTGGGAAATTGGGTTACTAATTTATACATGGGCTGCTTCGTGCTGTTAAATCGTACTTTAAGGGTTATGTTACATTGTGAGAAATTTGTGACGGAAGGGAAATTACGAAACCCTTTACTGAGCGTGGCCCGACACGGTCTTAGCCGGTTTTTAGTTACCTACTTACTACTTCTTGACAAGTCTGTTTTACTATAGCATTTGCAACTAAAAGTGAAAAAAAAAAACAATTTAATGTAAAACCTTGCAAGTGCGAATCGGGCGCGTACTTCCACGCGTGTACGATTCGCACTTGCCTATAAAAACATACATTATGAAAATAGTTTGAATCGAATTATGAATATTTTTCCGTATCGCATCAAAGTTTTTTTTTTGTGTATTCCTAACTGCACAGTTTTCAGATTTTTCTATATACTTGTGCCATGAGGCCTTGCTTTATTCCTAGTTTCAAGACTCTATGTCAACGGAAGTACCCTATGAATTTGATTCATTTGACAGTGTCGAAATAACAACTACTACTTTTGCAACATAATCGTTTTTAGGGTTCCGTAGTCAAAAAGGAACCCTTATAGTTTCGCCATGTCTGTCTGTCTGTCTGTTTGTCTGTCTGTCCGTCTGCGGATAATCTCAGCGACCGTTAGCACTAGAAAGCTGAAATTTGGTATCAATATGTATATCAACCATGCCGACAAAGTGCACAAACAAAAAGTGGTAAAAAATGTTTAATTAGGATACCCTACACGTAAAGTGGAAAATGATTTTTTTTTCATTTCTACCATAACATGTGATATATTGTTGGATAGGTATTTAAAAATGATTAAGGAGCTCGTAAAATATTTTTTTGATAATATAAGTATTTTCGGAAATAACCGCTCCGAAAGTAAAAAATGAGGCGTCTCTAACTTTTGAACCATAAGTTTAAAAAATATGAAAAAAATCTCAAAAGTAGAACTTTAAGTAAACTTTCTAGGAAAATTATTTTGAACTTGATAGGTTAGGTTAGTTAGGTAGTTTTTGAAAAATTTAATAAAAACGTTCTGAACTAATTTTCTATTTTAACCGTACATGCAAGCATTTTTTTTACTTTTTTATATATTTCATTATCCTGTGCGAATCATTTCATTTCAAATTAAAAATACAAAAAGAAAAAAATCGGATCAAGCAATCCAAAATTACCACCGGGTACAGCGCCATCTCTCGGGAAATTGGGTTACTAATTTTTACATGGACTACTGGGTTCGGTTACTTGTGAGAAATTTGTGGCGGACGGGAAACTACGGAACCCTACACTGAGCGTGGCCCGACACGTTCTTTGCCGATTTATTTATTTCTGGTTAACTTAGATTAGTTTTTTCTCAGCTACTATAGTAACATAGACTGGCCTGTCAATCTAGTAGTTAGTGATTGACCATAGATATATCAAACAGTACGTATCTATGTTAGTGACCCTGACTGCTATGCGGGAGGCCGCACAGGGTTTGATTTCTACTTAGGACAAAGGTTTGTGTGATGAGCACGATCATTTGTTCTGTGTCTGGGTGTAATTTATCTATAATACGTATGTATTTAGAAATATATAAGTAAGTTTATCAGTTGTCTAGTACTCATAACACAAGCTCTGCTTAGCTTGAGACTAAGCAGAGCTTTTGACAGACAGACGCATGGTCAACTAAGTGATCCTACAAGGGTTCCATTTTTTCTATAGTGGTACGGAACCCTACAAAAACATTCAAATCTAAAAAAGAAATCCTAGTAGTAAACATAATCTACGTATAATAGGAGCAGTTTCTTTAAAAATAATAAATAAAAAACATGTCGCTCCCTGCCTGTAAATTCGTAAGTATTATTGTTTAAGAAAAACAATTAATCCCCGCATATCTATGGCTTCGTTGAATAAAGTTTGAATATGAAACCAATTTATCCTTCAACAAATTAAACCTGGCCAATGATAAATGAAAACAACAGCTTCGCATAAAAAATAACTTTGGTTGATTACTCAGCTGTAAGTTACGCAAATCGGAAAAACTCTGTTATCCGAGAAAAAGCCGTAAAAGTGGCCCTCATTAGCCGTATTGTTGTGCTTTTATCGCTCCCTCCGCCCGGGCCGGGGCAGCATAAATAAATCAAATTTAATTAACTCAGATTAATTTTCGCGGCGCCCGTCTCACCGCGTCGGGCGTCCCTTTTTATTTGCCTTGAGGCAAAATTCTACTGGGTTGAAAACTCTACCCGCCCGCGGTGATTTGCTATGGATTCCTTAATAAAAAGTTTACACTAAAGCAAATTTCACATGTAGACCGTTGCTCTCAGCCAGACAAGCCATACAAACCATTTAAATTACTTATTTATATTACGTACTGATCTTTCAACTTGTTTTTACGTCGGGCTTCATTCAACCAATTAAGACGAAAAGTTAATGAAATTCAACAACTTGTTAAAATGTATATATAACTGATACATTAAAACAGCAGATCGTTATATTTGAAAACACGACTCTTTTCTCGACGAAATTGAAACACTTATAATCAGTTAAACAGGTGTTAACGAGTTGAAGCCTACCCACATTGTCAGTATAATTAGTTAAGCAATGACTTGACCCATACCTAACAACACCAGCATACACCAGCCTTGGCGTGAATTCACGTTAAAGCTAAATATTTCGTTTTTAAATATTTCCCTCAAGTAGTATAACTTATAATGAGTTATATTATCCGTGTCATATCTACATACGTACATAATGTCGAGCCAACACTTGATGATGAATTTCATTAGACCTTCGAAAGTTAAGAACTACAGAATGTCATTTGGATTTGCGCAGTCCGTGGCCGGATAAGATGAGTGTGTGAGTAAACAGAGGGCCGGCTGCGGGCTGGGTGGCACGCCGTCGAGTGGTCGGCACACACGCCGCAACACCGGTAGCCGCTGCCGCCGGCCCACAAACATCCCGACTTACTTTCAACATCACAAATTCTATCGAGTGCACTCCGTTCTAGTAGCCATACAGGCGCTCGGCTAATCTTACGCTGCGCCAGTGACGATCCGAACCCAACTTTACAAAATTTATCGAAAACGCAATATTGGTGCCTGATTGCGTTAATACTAAATCTATGTAAGAGAAAAACACATACCTAAATACAACATATTATGTATATGACTTCTCCTTATGTATATGGTTTAGGCGAACTAAGAGGGAATGTCAAACTTACTGACGACTATGGGTTTTAGTTTTTACGTGGTCCACGGTAACTGCTTGGAACAACCCGCAACCCTAAAAGTCTGACACTGTATCCCGCTCTGCTCAAGGGCGGGATTCGTCATAAAAAAGACCCTAACAAGAACGAATGTTACTTACAATACATATATGGATTGGTCGCAAAGTTTACATTAGGTACTTATAGGGAAGAACGCATCACACGATGTGATGATACCTATTTTACCCATCAACTTAGAGATTATTTTGCCAAAATTGAAATCTGTCCACGAATTGCGTCATAGCAGTCATAGTCTTGGTTCTAGAGAAAACATGTTTAGTTTTTGACGCGTTTGGGCCGACCACCCACATGGCGTGGTGAACATGTCACGTCACTGTTGACTCGGCCCTTCGCTACTACTAAACGTTACGCCCCGTTAATCTCGTCACTCTTCGTCATACACCAGCCCACGGCCGTTCAAATACCACGGTTTTTTTTTCGTTCGGGAAAGGATTAACTAAGAGTCTTTACTTAGTTATATTTTTATTATTAAAACGAACTGATGTTTCCTTTATTATGATAATGTAATAATTGACGCATTATGTTAGGTAAATTAAGGCACGTTTTTGAAAACCATATATTATTAATGTAATGAATAAAACAGCCAACAGAAATCTCTGTCCTAAATATATTTTTTTTATTTGAAGAAAAATGTCATAAACCGCATGGAACAATCTGTAATCAGCTGAAACCTGGATTTTAAAAACAATATAGCTTAATTGTGGTAGTAATGGAGACCGGATGAAAAGAGTCAGACAAGTAAGCCTTATGGTTAAGCCCAAGCATACGCACAGTTTTAAAATAAATAGGTAAAGACAACTAAGTATTAATTTAAATAGAATATTAGAGGTCCAGCTCGATCACAAACTATTACAGTCTGCGGCAAATAACTTGACTAGAGATTATCGTGGTGGCTGTAGCTCCAATATTATGTCAAAACGTGTGGATTATGGGTTGTAGAAGCTGTGCCACCATATAATCTCGAGTCGCCTTCTATACGAGTTTATGATGTTATCTATTTATTAATAGTGGTGGTGTTGCTACTTATAAATAAAAAAATGCATTTTCTATAATTCATAATCAATTATTCTTAACGACACAATAGATAAACTAAGTTTTATGAAAACGTAGCTATTGTATTTTTATAATCCCTTATCCTATCGGCTAGAGGAAAAGAATATTTTAAGTAATCTACTAAACGATTCGATTCTTTTCATAAAATACAAAAGTCTGTCAGGTAAGTAGCTAACTGAAGAATTCGGTGAACTGAATATTCAATGAAAGGAAAGTGTGAAACACGCGTAGTGAAAAATCGTATTTCTGTTTATTACTTAATATTTTAACGTGAAGCCTTATACAGTAAAGGAAAGAAAATTCTGTTTGCTGTTGGTATTATGAACTAAGTAGATCTCCTATTTAACTTTGTTTGGAGGAAAACAGTGAAACAATGGAACCTTTCAGTTCCGTCATTAGATATCAGCTTATTGTTCAGGCGACAAGAAGTAGGTCTGTGGCCGTCGCCGCGCCGGATATAAATCAATACATGGATATTATATTTTAGGAACGTTCATATTTCGTCGATTTTTTTTTTATTGTCTACATTCTGCAATACTTCTACATAATATACACAGTTCAAATATTTTTTAATTTTTAATCTAAGTAATCATTCTGAATATACTAAAATTCAAAAGTCTCGTACTTCATCATCACCATCAATGTCATATCAAAATCTTGTCACCATAATTATTATGTACTAGCTGTGCCCGCGACTTTGTCCGCGTGGAATAGTTATTTTGGGCATCATATTTATTTTTGCAAACAACCTCCTCAGCTTTATAAATTATAGCTGTTACTCACGACTTTGCCCGTGTCAATTTCTGTTATTATTTTAGACAATTTAGTTTTTAAAAGAACATAATTATTTAAAAGTACTTTATAGAGCTACATACCCCCTTGGACACGCCATAATCTCGGCGGTAAGTCCCCACTTTGAGGCGTGGTTGGATAGACATCACGGTGTCCTCACCTTCCGCATGACGCAGTTTCTCACCGAACATGGGAAGTTCAGGAGATTCCTGCGCCGGATTCGTGCGGAAGAGACGCCCGGGTGTCGCCACTGTGTGGTCAGCCCAGAGGACACGGTAGAGCACACGGTGGAGGTGTGCCCCGTTTGAGAAGAGCATCGCCGTGTCCTCGTGGGGGTGATCGGCGGCGGCGACCTCACGCGCCGGGCCATGGTTCAGGTCATGGTCAGCAGCGAATAAGAATGGCAAGCGGTCGCCTCCTTCTGCGAAGCAGTAATGCTCGTAAAGGAGGAGGCCGACCGCATAAGGCAAGGGCAACAGCGCCCTCGCCGTAGCCGTCGCCGCCGCGATCCCGCCGATATCCGGCCACCGTAGATGCTGACTTGCGGACGGTGAGCAATGGGTAGCTCGCCGTCCGGTTGTCTGGTAACAGTCCAGACCGAGACGTCGACGGTGTGCACTGCTCCCGCGCGCCACAAGGTGTTTTCAGCAAACTGTGGGGCCCTTCAGGGTCGAAGCCTCCTGCAGCCGAGGGTTGGTGCGAAAGCGTTATACCGGGGCTCTGGGACAAGGGCGGATCCAGCTTTGGCGCCAGGAGGGGGTCACATAGTCGTGGTCACTTATAATTTAATTTTGATAACAATAGATGCAAGTAAAAAGTAGGTATTTTATTAATGTACATACGTAATAGTCCAATGCAAATAGCATTTAAAATGATAAAAAGTGGAACAAAATAGTAGTAGAATGAAACCCATTGGAAAAGGAAGCGAATATAACAAAAATTTAAGGAAAGTAAATTACGATCGATCTGAATTCGGGAAGTGGATGGGTGTGCGGTTTTAAGGGTAAAAAATGGTTTATCTCGATTTCTGGCAAAACTACTGGCTCTATGAAAAAAAGTCTAATGGCAAACTTGTACCTAGGTCATAAAAAGATCTACCACTTTTGTATTTACACTTTTTTCACATAACCTCAAAATCTATGTGAAAAGTAAAAAAAAAACAGTTTTTTCTGTACTCAACTTCAACTTACTGTATTTTTTTTATTTAAAATGTTCATACTTAACATCGAATCAGTCAGCCTGTTTTTCAGTCGAAAAATCTCACGTTAAAATATGTAATTTTTTAAAAAAGTTTGTTGGCATTTATTCACCGAAATCTTTACTTTTTGATGGTGTAAAAAAATACATAACTTCATTAAATTTTCTCAGAAAATGCAAAAAAGTTAAAAAACTCGAATCCGATCAAAATGTACAATTGTGAGCTATTATTAAATATACACTTTAATTTCTTGAAAAACAGACGATTCCATGTTACATTGATAAACAAAAAAAAAACAAAATATACAACCATAATTTACAACCGAATCTAAAATATGATATTTTCATGTCACAGTGTTTCGTCGCTTACATAATGCTCCAATGCGGAAGAACAAACCTACGAGGAAGTTTATGATTCAGATGATGAAATTGTAAGTTTATCGGATCTAACCATGAAGAAATGCCATCAAAGAGACAAAAACTAATGGATAAGTGATTAGTATGTAAGATAAGGTATCATGAAGCTTGTGATTAACAATATTATAGTATTTAAACATATTATGATTAATATAAATAACTTTGACTTAAGCGAGACTAAAACTTATTAAGACAGCGTTTTTACTGCAAAAAATGAAATGTGGCTGCTGCAATTCAGCCACATTTCCTACATGACTGCCCTTTAAATCTCAAAAAATTTTTTAGAACTTTAGAACATTTTTGCATGGTTTTTTTTTGCAATATTTAAGTTACGTGGATTTGCGTTTTTTTTTTTATCACTGTATTATGGATTCTAACGTTTTTCTAGAAATTAAGGTGTAAATTTTAATAAATACCTCGTTCTATGTTTAAGAAAAGACTGATTCGAGTTTTTTTTACTTTTTTTACATTTTCTGGGAAAATTTACTGTAGTCATGTATTTTTATTTTCGGTGAATAAGATGCCGACAAACTTTTAAAAAAAATTACATATTTTGACGTGAGATTTTTCGATTGAAAAACAGGCTGATTTTTCGATATTAAGTCAAAATAAAGAGCAAATGTGAATATTTTAAATAAAAAAAATACAGTAAGTTTGGGACATGAAAAGGTAACTTGTCACCAAACTTTCTGAATAAAAAGTTATTTAAATTTAATGAATATAAAAATTAAAACAAAAAACTCGGTTTTTTTGAACTTTTCACATAGATTTTGAGGTTAAGTGAAAAAAGTGCTAATACAAAAGTGGTACCTAGATCTTTCTATGACCTACAAGTTTGCCATTGGACTTTTTACCATAGAACCAGCAGTTTTGCCAGAAATCGAGATAAACCATTTTTCCCATCCACTTCCCGACCTCAGATAGACCGTAATTTATTTTTCCTTAAAATTTTGTTGTTTTCTTCCTTTCCCAATCGGTTTCATCCTACTATTATTTATTTTTTATTGTACACTTGAAAAACTTAACACATAATAACTTGTACATATACACGTACATATTGCCATCTTCTCTTGAAGACATCCAGAGAAGCACTATCAGGCATGGAATGAGGCAGCCTATTTATATTCCATAACGGTGGTGAATGATTTGTCATAACAGCTAGAGGTATGTCCAGGGCCCAACCTAGCTATTAAAATTTAGCCGCTCCGGGCAAAGATAACTTTCGCCACCCTTTACCATCTGTTACACACGGTCTGTTGGGCCAGCGCAGTCGAGGTTTGGGTGGAGACGTCAAACCAAATGTACCGGTAGTTCGAGAACGTCACCCTTTCTTCCATGACGCGTTAGTCGACAACACGCGGTTTCAAAGTCGGGCTGGCGAACGTTATACCACCACGGACTCACCCTGCATCCAACAACACGTGGCTATAGAACCCCAGTTTTGGACGACCAGGCCTTTCTCCAGAACCCAGTCCTTCAACATCGGCCCCGCTAGTTCCTGAGCTGGAAACCCCAGGCCAAGTCCGTAGCATTGAGTTTCTCGCGAACGACTACGGGGAGTGAATCAAATCCCACGACGAAGGCATTCCACTCTCTAAGGGAGTCGTGGAGATCAGCGAGGGATCTATTCGGGGACAGGTAGACGCCTACCACTGCTAAGTCTCCGAACCGTGCTGCCACGCAACCCCGTTCCCGTTCGTGACTGCCTCGAGGGACGAGGTACCGGTGGCGTCCGACGAAATTACTGTCACCGAGCCACTCAAGACCTGCACCTTGTCAGCTATCAACAGATCCTGAGCGGTTGATTTGGCCGGGGTGGGTCTTCGAACTTTACCCTTGGCCTTGGCGGAGGGATTGCAGGACCTGCTCCCAGTGTGGTGGTGAGCCTGTTTGCCTGCTGCTGCACATGCGTAGCAGTGCATCGTAGCACAGCATTCTGCAGCCTTGTGCCCAGGCTTACAACACTGATAGCAGTGGTCACTGCGATCCATTTTGTACACTGCGGCGCAATAGGGCGCCCGTAGCAGCGCTAGCACCGCAGCGGTCTGGGCTTCAGCAGTTTCCCATGCGTGAGACCCAGCTCAAAGAAGTTGTCGGCCCTTCCCCGCCATCTCTGGGGAGGGCCGACGGCTTCTTTGAGCCTTTTATTTATTTATTTATTCTTCATGCAACACCAGGTACAAAGGCGGACTTACCTTAGGCTGTCTTACTTGGCGGACGGCTCGCGTGCCCGTGTTTAAGCTAAAACTCAAATCATTGACGTGACTCAGAAGTCTGCTTAGCTTAGGTAGGATGTAGTTACGTAAAATCTGTATTGTGCCAAATATATAAATAGAATCATTATATTCAATTAGTGGTCCATCTAAGTCCTGGTCCTGGAACCAGCTCAGGGGGGGGTCATGACCCCCATGACCCCCCCCCTGGATCCGCCGTTGCTCTGGGAATAAGGCAAGAGAGGAACGGGGTATGTTGTTTAGTCAGTAAGGGTCTGACACTGTTTCCCGCTCCTCCTAATTTTATATCGGAGCTATTTTAAAATTGTAATAACTTCTAAGATTTTCATTGAAAATGAGTGATGTCAAAGACAATTTTATTCACAATTACATACTCTTAATCAACAACACATTTATTTGGATAAAGTTTAATAATAGTATGTTGATACAACTCTAACAAATAATTGGTAGTAATGCATTAATTTCGGCCAAAATTGATTCCCATAAAAACGGTTCTAGTGAGTTAATCTTAAAAGATAGACATATACTGTCGCGGACATTTTTTTAGATCATTTTAAGAGGAATAATTCTTTCATACATATTTTTTTGGTATCTTGAACCGTTTTCGCAGCGCACGCAACGGAAGCCCTCAAAGATGAATATTTTTCCCCGTTTTTTCCACATTTTTCATTATTTCTTCGCTCCTATTAGTTGCAGCGTGATGTTATATAGCCTAAAGCCTTCCTCGATAAATGATCAATTCAACACAAAAAGAATTTTTCAATTCGAACCAGTAGTTCCTGAGATTAGCGCGTTCAAACAAACAAACAAACAAACAAACAAACTCTTCAGCTTTATAATATTAGTATAGATTTATGATTAAAATTTTGTACTTTTGTAATTTTTATGATTACGTACGAAATTCGAAAGTTACTCGTTAGGTTATAATTTTTGAAGCGCTTATTTGTGATCTTTGACATCATCACATCAACATATTTTTTTTAACAAAACATGACGAGTTACGAATACCTTCCTATAATTTTAGCCGTTTAGACTTAATTGTAAGTAAAATGGTGAATATTCGAATTCTCAAGTTTACACGTAGGTGCATAGCAAAGAATATGTTCCCGTATAAAAAAGAAACTATTATTAGAAAGTCATACCTCAACCCTTTCCTCTTTCAAGTCGACCCGCAACGCGAGCTGTTCTCTCAACACCACGTCGGGGTAGTGCGTCTTGTCGAAGGTGCTCTCCAGCTGCTCCAGCTGCTCCTCCGTGAAGATGGTGCGGTGGCGGCGCTTACGCTTGGGCGGCGGGCCCGCCAGCCCGGCCAGCGCGGCCGCCGCGTACCCGCCGTACAGCCCCGCGTAGCCGCCGGCGCTCGACACCGCGCTGCCCACGCCGCTCACACCTGAACCACACATTACTAGATAGTTACTACGCCTGCACCACCACAAATTGTGATACATGATCAAGGAATGTTGACATTTATCATAGCAAAAATAGGGAAAATATAATAGCATAGTGCGAAAAGAGATTGTCAAATAAACAATTGAGGAGTGACTTTTCAAAACGGCTTATTTCGGGTTCCCAATTTTACTTATTTTTTTAATGCCAATCGGGACTTTATGTACACTCACATTATATGACGTGAAGTGTCCGGTTCTAAAGTACTTTAATCTCGAAGAAAAATGGCCATAGAAAATGCTTTCCGCAACAAAATAGCTTAATTCACGTTAATTCTCGGCCCTACTAATTGTGATAGGAGTTTTTTTCAAAATAGCTCATTTCTAGAACATTTTGTATGGAAATTTTGTTAATACGTATCAAAATGGCTTATTTCTAATCTGGTATCACAGGTTATTTTGGAGGGTTGAAAGATAGCTTTAACAAGTTTTCAATGAAAATATTTTTTTTCATAACAAGCTTTTACAGCGGTGGTCTATACTAAACTCTATAAAACTCGTCAAGACGATTCACACGAGCCCAAACTCGACGTGGTCGTGCCGTTTAATTACAGAGTTCCTATGGCTACCTCGCGATTCCATCATCAGATCAGCTCCATGTCTGCATAATATTGCATTGTCATCCGAACGTAAACGTGTATACCAAATTTCAGCTCAATCGGAAACCGGGAAGTGGATCAAATTTAAGTTGCAAGATTTGATTACAGAACGACAGACAACGGGACAGGTGAAAGTAAATAAAGCTTGTAATATCTGGAAGTGGATCCGCAAATATATTTTTATACATTGGCAACACTTTTTATTTGACTACGGCCAATTAAAAAAATATTAAACGTCATGTGTCACCTTGCTGTCAACTTCTCAATACTTTCTAGGACTGTTGTTCTCAATATTTTCTAGGAGTGCCAAAACAAAATGGCTTATTTCTTAGGAGTGCTGAAACAAAACATCTTATTTCTTGGAGTTTGCGACTAAATGGCTTATTTCCTTAAATCATATGATAATAACTCATAATTTAGAGTATTAAAAAAAATATATACACTGTGAAACGATCTATTAACGTACCTAGATTATGTACATAGAAGTTTGTTACTAAAAATATTCATATATGAAAAGTTTTCGTATTTTTCTTGGTCCTGAAAAAAATGACCCTACAGAAATAAGCCATTTTGAAAAGTCACTCCTCAATTGTTAGGTTGTAACATGACTAGCACTTTGCCCGTGATTTCATTCGCGAGTAGGTAATTCAATTCCGTAAGTACAAGATCCCTTAAGTGCAGTATCCCGACACTTGCGGGATTGTTTTTTTTTTTTTTAAGAAAAGTGGGTTTAGGCGACACGCCGTGCGCTGTTCTTATTACCTCTTTATTAGACCCATAGCAGGTGGGTCAAAGCCTACTGGGGCCATGGGGTAACATAAGAACGTAACCCGAGCCCTTGGAACGAAGGCAAAGAAGGTACAGGAGTAGGTTTTTAGCCAGTAAAAGTCTGACACTGTCTCCCGCTCTGGACATTCAGGTAACATAACAAGCTTAGCTTTGTAATTGTTCATGATACAGTTATGATATTTTGTACATAGATTTTTTTTATACAATAAAAATACTAGACACTTGTTTCCGGTTTCACATATACTGAAATTAATGTTGTATAGATAGATGAAAATGTCATAAATTCTTGTTTTGTTCGATAGGTACATGTCTGTCAGATTTTTCCTATCAGTTCAACAACAAAATTCAGTATTATTTATGAAAGCACATAGATTGGATAGGTAATTCCTTGTTAAAAGTTAGATGTTCTAAATAAAAAAAATACCTGTAAATAGTACATTTTGATACAAGTGCAGGAAGTTTGTCATTGCGACCGAGGCGAAATTCGCACGAGCCGTAGGCGAGTGTGTTATGGAGCCGAGGGCTGCAGTGACAAATCTGCACGTGTGTCAAACGACGTTTTTCAATACACTTACGAACATATAACACTTATAATACACTTACTTCCTTTGAAAATTACGACGCATTTTTGTTGATTTCTTACTGAAGAAAAATTTCCAAAGTTGCCGTACATTTTAGATTTAGATTGCAGCAAACTATAGTAAAGCAAAATATCTGAACGCAGCGGCTTATTGTCTAAAAAAAATTCTTATATCTTACATTCAACATATTTTTCACAACTAATAATAAATAAGTTACTTAATAAGACTATTATTTATAGACTTTTTCCCGCGCTTATCCTTTGCAGGATGAAAAAGAAGCAAAGACATCAAACCGCTATACATCCTACTTAATATTAAGAATAGAAATTCAATTTTTTTTGAATTTAGAACACAGATAAATGTTAATTTGTTGTTAACAACAAATTATTGCATAAAAAATCATGTTTATTTATTATATTCTGTTAAAAACACGATTTAAATTTTAATTAAATATTAAAACCTCAAAAATCTGCACCTCATTGCTTTAAAAAAAAAAAAAAAAATTACGCTTGACCGTGACGATAAGGAGGAAAAAAAAAGCCCTTGGTATGATAAATGAAACAAAAGCACGCGGGTGATATACGTGTCATGTCGAATCTAATCATAGTGCGATAAGTGACAGTTTTCGAGTAAGTGTATTGAAATAGTACATTTTGATACAAGTGCAGGAAGTTTGTCATTGCGACCGAGGCGCAATTCGCACGAGCCGTAGGCGAGTGTGTTATGGAGCCGAGGGCTGCAATGACAAATCTGCACGTGTGTTAAACGACGTTTTTCAATACACTTACGACTTGTGAAATAAAGAAAGAAAGAAAAAAAAATAATCGTATCTCAAACATACAGTAGAAATTTAAGAAATATATAAGTATAGCATTCAAATCTGCTCTGGTCAGTTTCTAATTTCGTGGGGTCGTCCAGCGACTCTGGGGGACGCCTCGCGCCTGATTCGATAAACTAAGTCGTAAGTTTCGATAAACAAAATAATCACCCGTGACCGTGACGATAAGGAAGGAATAAAAAAGCCCTTGTTGTGATAAACTCAAAAAAGCACTTGGGTGATATACATGCTATATTGAACCTAATAGGAGTGCGATAAGAGGCAGTTTTCAAGTAAGTGTATTGAAAAATACATTATCATTCTAAAAATCAAGAACAATTTTTTTTGGTTTCGGAAAAAAAGGATTTGATTTCTTTACCTGATATACCACAAAATAATAACTTTCAAGAACTCACAATATTTTCTGGGGTTTTACTATCCACTTAAAAAAACTTATTTCTTGCGCCTATAAATTTAAAAATATAAATCTGAACTTAAAAATGGGATGCGTCACCACGTATCAGTGTTAATACGCGTTCGAGTAGTCGATGCGTGAATATCTGAGCTTAGTACCCCATGAGCACCCCCGAGCCGCACTCCAAAGCTAACCGTTCAAAATATTAGTGCCCGGAATAAAAATTGAATATTTCCATACCCGGAAACGCGAGAGGCATGAGGCATTACACTGTATTATTTCTTAAAGGAATATAAAAGCTTTTAAAGCCGGCGGCACGTTGCTAAGGCGCTCTCGGCAGTATTCCACACGCGCCACCGCAAGCACCTCCGCCTTCCTAAGCCCTATCGATTTTGAATACAATAAAATCTTATTCAACGCGAAAATGTTAGATATAGCACTCAGGCCTGTTGTGATTAGGAAAGTGTCAGAAAGCTCTTTATTTGATTATTTGTATGAATCTTCACTCTATTTAGATTAGCTGAGTCGTGACAACACCACAAAATTATTTATAACAAGAGCAGATAGTGGTTACAGAAATTAATATTTATCTATTTATCATTTAAACGCACATAAAAAACATCAATGTCTTGTGTATGTGAATTTATATGTTTATGAACGCAACGACGAAAAGGTTTTGTTTTTATTGTCACGTGATAAACTTTTGCATCGAATGAAAACGTAAATAAATATACTTGTAGCAATTCCATTTGCAAATTACTTCGATGGATGTCAAATCATTCCAACTGACATGATACGAGCAATTAATGTTTTGACCCTTAATTGTAAATTAATTCGAGAATCACCCTCAAAGAGGGTTGCCGAAGGGAGCAATTCAAATTAATTGTAGTGTCATAGTACCTACTTATAGAATTAACAGATGGATGCTTAGGGGTTCCCAACGTGTTCAGTGGTGTCCTGAATTATGTTTTTATTAAGATGAGGCCTAGAACAAGTAATTAACTTCTAAATAGAGTGAATGTTAGATAAGTGTACGATAAATCTATGTCTATCTATCCTCTGTGGGATTGAACGAAATAGATACCGGTGCTTTGACCTGCAAAGGGAAATTGCAGGAACACATTTGGGTTGCAGTCAGTAAAATTCTGACACCTCTTTCTGGCTCCACCCATAACAGGACGAGTTATTTGATAATTTCCCACTGAAAAAAGATAGAATTCTACTGCAAGTAAAGTTAATAATTCATAATCGTAAATGGAAATAATTCATGTTAAGGTTATGAATATATTTGACCCATTGTTTATTTTTATTTAATTACAGTTTCTCAAAGATGGCAGATACCTGCTGCGGTCTTCCCCATCCGATTATAATTTGGGTGTTTTCAGGCTTCAAGAGTGAATAGTCTTTTAATAAAATAATGCGCTTTACCATCGACGATGACATCACTGCTTACCATCAGATTTTTTTTTAATGCTTGACTGGGATCACAGTCAAACATTAGCTTATAACAAATAAAATAAATAAATAATAAGGTAAGACTAATTAAATACAGGGGTTGGTAGCGAAATGCGTACAAACGGAACTAATTCAGAGAAACTAGCCTGATTGTTAGGCCGAACATTACCTATTCCTAAAAATAAACTGACTGAAAGATTTTCAAAGACATTTTCAATAAGATTTAGATTGAGTTATTTCGACTAGATATTTAGTCTAAACATTCAAAATTACTTGCGAATTCAATAAAAGAAAATAAAAGTTTGTTTTTGTTATGGCAACGATTCACCGAACCCCTGGGATATTTTGAAATTTTAAAATGTTCGCTAGAATAAGAAAAAAAAAAGAGATTTTAATTGAGATAAGCCGAGTTCACCCTCGGTGCGGTTTGGAGTGTATCCGAGGGATCGCCGCGGGCTCGCCCCGACGTCTTGCACTTAACCGCTAAAGTACATAGACAGGCAAAGTTTCATAAGTTATAGTATAAGTTCATACTAATAAAAATAATGCCAACAAAAAAATCAGTACACTTCTAATAAACTTTTTACACCTGGAGCTTAACGTACCTACCTAAATACTATTTCATTTGACCTTCATTTTTTACCCATACACCTAAGTAAACAGGTGTAGCATAACCAAATTTATAAGGGCGAAAATTGCTAATTAAGCATTACTAAGGTGGTCACAACAGAGGTAGGTCCAGGTACAAAAGCTTCTTTTGGTAGATAGACCTACAACTAAAAAGCACGATATTACGTACAAGCGACGTCATTTACTCGATATCTTCAGTCCTTTGTCCAGACTTTGGCCTGTACCAGGGCCTGGCCGCTGATCGCCCCAACTAGACCCGACGGTTACGGTGTCATTCCCACATTTATATATGCATATTATCCTTAGGCACACCATAATTAAGGCGGTAATTGGCCCTTACCGCTGCCGCTGCGTAAAGCGTGAGCCCGCGCGGGCTCATACGAAATTGCTCCGTCCGGGTTGACCGCGCGGGGATCCGTCGCGGGCTGCTTCGCTCCACTAGGTCCGTTTATTGAATACATAATTACCAAGTGTTTTTCTTTGCTAGTCGTCGACATCAGCTGTGTATTAATAGTTCTCCATCGACACGATTGTGCATGCCCACCGTTAAAGCTGAACTAGCAACTGGGTCTTCGAAGACAGACCCTGCGCCCGCGCGTGGTCTTGCAGCGTATATTGTGTTTTGTTTTTTATTAGTATTGTATACCTATAAGCTAGGTCATCTATTGTCTTTTGTTTATTAGTTTATATATATAGCCGTGCAGCGTCTTACCGTCGAAGTCGGCTGGTGCTTAAAATCAGCGCTGTGGTTCTGATTAACACATTTGCCCAGCTTTTTGCTGAGCACTGGCCGTTTTGCCCGGATGTGTCGCATACATTATAATTGTTCCTGTTGTTTTTTTTATATAGTAGGCGCCATATTGTATGCGCAAGTAAACACTTTTTCTTTCTTTTCTTTTAGCGTTAGCCCTAAGTCCTCTCTGTGAGGGCTGACGCTGGACTCGCGCTTCGTCCAAGGGCGGGGAGGTGTCATAGATGAGTTTCGCACCTAAAAAAACACACTATAGTCATGATTAGACTACTATAAAAATATTTACATAGTCGTATATTATAAAAAAAGTAACTTTGCCCTCACAATTACCCACACTTGCGTCGTGTGCGCGTTCACAAACATGTAGGTACACTCTCGCACACAAGACACCCAGACCCGGAACAACTGTAAGTAGCTACGGTTTAATGAACTAATCCGTCACATAAGTACATAGTTTTAACGATTACTAATCTGAGCCTCGATTTTGGAATTAAACTGTTTTCTTAGCCTAGATTTATAAAATATTTTCAGTGAATTAAAGGAATAAATATTTCTTTTATTCCTATGTTCAATTTTTCTGTAGTCTTTAACTATATAGAAAACAATTAAAATAAATAAATGATAGATAGATAGATATACTCTTTATTGTAGGTACACCATAAACAAAACTGAGTGACTGATGATTATGAATTATGACAAGTACACAATGCTCAAAAATATTTGGTCGTACCGATTTTACCGAAATTATATGAATATAGATTTTTGAAAAAGTTTTTTCTATTCGGGTTATCTCCCGGTGGTTTTTCCTTGCTACCGCCCTGAGAACCTCAGGGAAAAGGAGCTTCGGATCCCCTATTAATTAGTCACAAATAGGTACTGTCCCGCCCAGTACTTTGCTCAAAGTGGTAACTGTATGATTGCTGGTAGTTTTTGTATAATATAGATGTTTATACCTAAGTCTAATTTAACGGGCTACTGCTTAGCGTCCTCAAGCCCGCGCTTATCGTAGCCGGCAATCGGGATCGAAATCCCTGCGGTAGTAGAGGCGTGAAGGCCATTGCCTCACGCGTACGGTCTCGTCCTCTGCTAGCAATACTGCTTCGCAGAACGGGGCGACCGCTTGCCACACCTCTTTGCTTCGGACCATGGCCTGCAGATACCATGGTCCGATCATGACTGTTCATGAGAAATCGTTACCACCGATAACCCTGACAGCTAGGACTTGGAAGTGCTCTTCCTAAACGAGCCACACTTCTACAGTGTTCTCTGGGCGTCACTTCCACACGAATCCGATTCAGCGACATGCGGAACCTGCGACATGCGGAAACCAGTACTCAAAGAGAGGATTTAGGGCCAACGCTAAAAGATAAAAAAGATAACCAAAATACGGTGCATACGAAAAAAAAAAAAATATAAAAAATAAATAATATAAAAATATGCGTCACAATCATGACAAATCTCCAATTTTTGTAGTAAATCTATTTAAAGCTATCTCAAATCTGAATAGCCTTGAAATGTAACAAAACGATATTAGTAGGTAATGATAATAAAACGATTTCTTACTATGCTCATCTACATCTACTGCGGGCAAAAGCTAGTATATCATATTCCACATTTTTGTGAATTTTCCACAGTGACAATTTGAAAATGTTAACCAAAAAAGTCAATTGGCTACTTTTTGGTCGATCAAATGTTATATATTTTATTTGTTTGCAATAACACGATTAGAACACATGACTGATTTACAATCTTCAATCCTGATAGACATTATCCTGCCCGAAAGCTGGTGTTTCGTGAAAAAAAAATTAGAGAACCTAATTGCAGCGGCTTCTACCGAGTCCAATAGTATTTTAACACCATCCAGGAGATTCCTTATTGTCCTGACCTTAATATAAACACAAAGTTACATCCCAAGTTTGTTTGTTTCATTAAACTTGTAGATCTTAGGAACTACTAGTTCGAATTGAAAAATATTTTTTTTATTTATATGCGCCAGTTTTTGAGGAAGGCTTTAGCGACCTACTGTAGCAAAGGGACAACTTATAATTTGGATCGAATGCGTCTTGGCAATTTCAAACCTTAGATTTCGAATACATAAACCTAAATACGTATCCTTCATATTTCAAGTTTCGTTCAAGCCGCTATAGAGACAGATAGTGTGTCAAAACATAATACGGCATATTATAGATTTACGTAAGGAACATTAAAATAGTCATTTTTATTGATATACTTTAAATTTGACCCAATATTGTAAGGTGTTTGAGTTTCCCCCTTAGTAAGAAAGTAAATAAAATTACAAAAATACGTGCAATCATTCTGATTGTGCTGCTGCGTTCTGCATGCTTCATATTTGTAAGAATTGAGTCTTTTACTTTATAAGTTGTAGTTCTCTTAAGTAAGTCTTACAACAACCAAGAACTGAAAATAATACTAACGGGACACTTAAATTTACTTTAACAAGGGTACAAAAGAGTTCACCTATGTATTTTCTTACACACACTCGCACAGATTTCTGTGTTCTGTTTATCTATGGTTCTATTCAAGGTTCTGTTATAATCTTGTTCAAATGTGCTTTGATCTGATCTCCGACGCGCGAGGTATCGCCATAATTCTCATGATCTAGAATTCTAAGGCATCGCAGCACTTTGTAAGTCTGAAATCAGTACTGTAGTAACTGCATGTAGGTCACATATGTATATCATTCAAGCTGACACGATAAGTTTACTTTTAAGCTTCATGGTAAAATTAGCTCTCTGCTAGCGGCTTCACCCGCCAGTAAGCAGGTTTTTCCATACAAACTTTTAACCCCCGTTTGATCTCCCTAGGGAATGAATTTTGGAAAATCCTTTCTTAGAAGCTCGCTTACGTCATAAAAATAAACCTAGTGCAAAATTTCACACTCCTAATCCCAGTAGTTTCGGCTGTGCGTTGATATATCAGTCAGTCAGTTTCTCCTTTTATATACATGAGATAAGAAGAAGATAAGGATTTATTGATAGATGGTTTGTTTAGCAATGTCAAAATATTAAACTAAAATATTTTATAAAATACTAGCGACCCGCCCCAGCTTCGCACGGGTGCAATGCTGCTATTAAATATATTATCTAAGCAACTATTATACCTACACATAAACCCTCATCTTGAATCACTCTATCTATTAAACAAAACCGCATGAAAATTCGTTGCTTAGTTTAAAAATTTTAAGCATACATAGAGACAGACAGGAAGCAACTTTGTTTTACACAAAGACGAGTTGAATGAATTTTATATAATGAAGAGCTGCGAAATACAACAATAACGCATCAAATCAAAGAAGCCTTTTTATTGTAGTTAGTTCCACTACATAAAGGCGCAGGCGAAATTCGGTCCTTAAAAAGTTACCTCTCAAGGGTGGAGCGAGAGAATATTAACGCTACGTCTTTGCGCTAAAGTAGTTATTGAATGGATTTCTGGGAATTTGAGAGCTGGGTGGTTTTTATTATTTGATTAGTTTTTATAGAAAAAAAATATATTTTACTCGGCAATGGATAAAAATATCTTCTTCGAGGAATTTGTTCCCGAGTTCAGGCTGACTGCTAGAACCAACGAGTGGTTGAAGAAAGACTATGCACTCATTTTAGGCACATATCTGCAGGGACCTGCCCAATATTTTTTAGACATGAGGTACACGCACCATGACGATATGGAGTTCGCAACATTATGCGAATTGTTAAGAACTAACAATTCCCGTTGAGTTCCCGTGCGAATGTTTTAATTGCAAATCGTCGTGCCACACTGGAATCATGTGTTGTGGAGGAGAATCCAACTTTATGTGGAGAAGGTGGAACGTCAATTATTTTAGATGAAGATGATAATGCTGATTTATATTCTAGCATGACGGATTATCCACAAAATGATGACGAGAGCTGTGATGTGAGCAGTCGTGAAGACGAAGAGGACCAGGGCATGGATGTGAACAGCCGTGATAACGATGATGATCAAGACTGTGAAATGAGCGGCCAAATCGTTGACGAAAAAACATCGAAATATACGGGTAAGATCATAAGATAAATCCCCGGGTGTGTTCCATTTATTATTTCATCCAATTTTATTCCAGACCAAGATACGGTTTATACAAAATCTCAAAGTAATCATGATGACGTATCCAGTGGAAACGATAACGAAGAGGGTTATAATTTTGAGAATAAAAATTGCGTTACTTAATTTTTTTTACAGCATCAAACAAAGGAGATGGCCTAAGTTGTTACAGAGGAGGATTACCATCCTCCCATGACAACTCATACAGTTAACAGGTTTAGTTTTCGTTTACATAATAAATTGTCTCATGGTGTCCCATGTAAACTAAAAAGGGCGACACAAAAGTCCTCCCCTCACGTTCATATATTTCATCATGTCGAATTTAAGACCCAAAGATGCATGGCACGAAAATACACGGTTAAAAGAAAGTCCTTCCATCATGTTCATTTAAATAAAATTAACTAAATCACATTTATTACATTTTACAATTTAATAAAAGAGATATTATAATGATAAATGTATAAAACTGTTATTTATATCTAAACGGTAATTTTGGAAATTTTATCAAAAGTAATTAGAGTTTATTTTTTATAATTATAAATCATGTCACTGCATTATTTTTGTGAGATCAGCAGGCCATGAATAATTAATAATTTTTTCTTGTTTCATGTTCGTTCGTTTCCGATGAGGGACGCCGCCATCAAAAAAAAAAACAAAAAGAAGCAAACTGTGCGATAAATAATTATTTTATTCCTCTGTATTTTAAATAGTTAGGAAAATATGTTTCAAGTAACGTAAGTTTGGAAACTGTGGTTCACTCTGGTGGAGTGTAGCCACTCACACGGCTGATACCGACTTTGCTGTTAAGCCATAGCCCTCGCAAAGAGGGTCTAATTGACACCATCGGTTCAGCAACTGATTAGTGAAGTCCCACAGTTCAGTCAAGATGGACAGATAGATTACTAATTGACTCTTGTTTTTTTTACAGTTTGGTCACTGGAACATATTCAATGTTTAGCGATTATAGGAACTTGCACAGTTCTGTCTTTTTATTCTCTAATAATGCATAAAATCAAAGAAGCCCTTTTATTGTAGTTAGCCCCACTACAGTACTATAAGAAACCTTTTATGAACTTCTACATCCATATTTTTTCAATTCAGTTGATTGCAAAAAAAAATATTAGTAGCATATTCTGTCCTACTCTTGGCTAAACTCTCCCTTCAACTTTGTGACCTCACTCTTCTTACTTCTATTTCGATGAAATCTAGTCAGTTCTTCTCAGAATCTACTTTCATCACATGTCTTTAACACTTATGAAAGAAAGTATAATAGATAAACTTGAGCGTTAAGGAACATACGAACTTCACAAAATTAGTGTAAATCCTAAAATTGACAATATATTAAGCCAACTGACTTAATATAGCCGCTATATTAAATAGCGGCTATATTAAGTCAGTTGCTATAATATAGCCGGACTATTCGCTCATCCATTACGTCGAAAGAAAAATCTAGTTAACCTGGTTTAAGAACCCGTGAAAATATATTAATAACTATATAATTATTTTCATTTAAAAGACGTTAGTAGGTAAAATTTAAAAAAAATAAGTTACAAGTCAATCAACAAAGAAATCAATAACCAAAATCTGACAAAACATATTTATAATTTTCCTATATTTTTCAAAACGTGATGGGGTATGAGACGACATTGAGATTACTTTTTTGAACGTTTCTAATTGACTTGTCAGATATATAAATTACAAAACAACTGATGATAATGCGTGTATTTTTTTTTCACTTGCTAAATTCAAAACCTGGTAAACTCTGGTAAACAAATATGAAAAAAATATTGAAACATGTTCATTAACAACGAAAGCATAAAGGTTTAAAGCTGGTAGGTATTATGAAAAAGCAGTTCGACATGGTCTTTGATCTTAAAGACGAGTGTATTTTCTTCTATAGCGACTGTACGAGTGTACAGTGTACACAACCAGACAGATACATTTATTTAAAATTCTTATATCTCTTTTACTTTACTACCAATTTTGATAATATTACAGGTTTTAATCGTTTTAATCCAGTGAAAGGTCAATCCGGTACCTACATTACCGATTTGTAAAGATAAAATTAAAAAATAAAGTACTTTATTAGAAGTCGGATTAATTTACATGTACGAAACTAATTTGTTTAATTATAAATGTTCTGTCACTGATAAATTTAATGATAAATGCATTTCGCGAGTATTGAGTATTTATATTTTGTTTTATTTAAGAGTTAGAATGCTGTGCCGTGTGTTTGATGAATAGTATTTTTGTAAGTTAAACCACCGATCCAAGGTATTAAAACGATCAAAATTTAACAGTAAATCTATATGAATTTAACAATTAATCAGTATTAATTATGTAGTTTTAAGGTTAGATATTTAATTATTTGTACAGTTTACTAAATAAATGATTTTTATTATAAAATTTATCAGTTAAAATTTTGATAATGCATTCAAAATTAGTATTCTGTTTTTGTATATTGTATATATTTATAGATAAACTTATTTTGTACTAATATTCTTGATCGAAACACTTTATCAATTATTTTATTCATGTTTATTGCCTATTGACCCCTGAGTTTATTTGGGTGTTTCTTCTCAGGGTAGTCAGTTAGGAAACACCGGACTCATCTAGCTTAAACTGACGAAAAGAAAAAAAATGACGCGTAAAAGTGTTATTTTAAAATCTATTTATAAAATAAATATCATTTATCATTTATTGTTAATAACTTTTCCATCTGAATAAGACAACAACTAATTACCCCAATCAACACGGCACAAAGAGACAATCCCACTCATTTGTATGCGATTCTTAATACAACACACAATGAAATCGCTTGCGCATTATAAGATGGAAACATCATCATGACCCATCTTACAAACATATCCGACAGACTGCTTTGACCAGGCAGCCCCAAGCTATCGTTCTGATCGGACCTGGCAATACTGACCCCAATTTTAAGCAAATAGTCCTCAAGCGCATTTGACATAACACATTAAACTCTCAACATTTTGCGTTGATAACATAACAAGGGTGTAAGTAATTTACTTACTAATAAGTTTAAACGTACTATTATAGGGATAGAGGAAGCCGAGCTGTGAAATTGTTCGAAAGAGTTGCCGTGGTCCTTGGAACGCCTAGAGCAAAATAAGGAACACTGATTAATGTCTGTGTTCCATCTGGAATATTCATTTGGAAATTTCACACCTCGAAAAGTCTAGCGAAAAGATGGATTAATTTTGCGGATGTAGATGTTATAGTATGTAAGAAGCTATAGCTTTTGAAATTAAAGCTAATTGAAATTAATGTAGAAATTAAGGCATGCTATGCCGACCTGCTAAATTTTCTTTTAATTCACATACAATTTAGATAAGATAGTAGGATGAGGATCAAAAAAGGACTTGCAACGTTTTGAAAAAATATATAATGTGCTTTTTACAACTTGTGCTATTTTTGGGCTTCCGTAACTGAAAAGGGAAAACGGAACCCTTATAATATCACTTAGTCGTCCGTCTGTCTGTCAGTTAAAAACCTTTATTTCGGCCACACATAGACAATAAAACGAGATAAATGTTAATTTTTTGGTAATAACAAATTACTGCATAAGTAACCATGTTAATTTATTATACCTATTCTGTTCAAAACCACTTTAATTTTTAACGTTTAATATTTTATTAAAAATTAAAACCGTAAAATATTCGTCTGTTTGCTTTATAAAAAAAATAATCACCCCTAAACATGACGAAATAGGAATAAAAAACGGGGTTTATTATTATTATTATTTCCGTTTACTGGGGATGTCACTGTCATAAATGTATTTTTTTTCTATGAGTGACTTAGTAATTCTTTTGTGAAATAAATGTTTTTACCCGTAGGTATTTCTAATCTATTGTTGCAAAGACGAAACAACTAAATAGTAAAAAAAATATTTTCTAACTAATAAAGTGAAACTTATTATTAAAGAAAAATTATATTTATTTTGATTCGGAGATCACGACCGTAGGTTAAGTTCGTAAAAAATATGTCAAACAGATGGCAGTTTATTTTTTTGTAAAAAATATCTTGAAATAAAAACCAACCAAAAATTAAAACAATCTTATACAAATTATCATTGTCTATAACGAATAATTAATTCTATTCGACAAAAAATAATTTCATTGTTTTAGGTGTCTGTTGGGTAAGTCTTCTATTATCAAAATGTTATTAAATTTTCGCAGTTAAATGTTGTCGTAGAAAGCGTAGCGGGTAGCACGCTCGTAGCGCGTAGCACGCCCGTAGCACTCAAGTGGGTTTTTGGCTTTTGTCTTTATTTCACTACTTGAAGTCTCCAAAAACATTTTTAAAGGATTTAAAGGATAAAACAGGACCCTACTACTAAGACTGTCGTACGCTGTCCGTCCGACTGTCTGTCTGTCCGTATATCGCCAAGCTGTATCTAAGGAACGTGATAATGAAACAGTTTACAGATGACTTATTTCTGTAGCCGCTATTACTACAATTTTAAGGACCAATCAAGCGGTGTTCCCATACAAGATATACGATACGATTTTTTTGCCGCTTTCTTGCAACAGGACCCTGGGTGCGCGAGTCCGACTCGCCCTTTGCCAGTTTTTTCTCTTATTTATGTCTCTATAACTGCCTTCAATATAAGTTTGATACATGTTAAAAGAGTAATAAAAGTTAAACCTACGTAGGTAAACATTTTATTCTAACAATCAATTTTGATTCAAACTCTGGAACAGCGTTCGCTTGCACATTTACCCTACCTTTTCAGACTTTGACTAAGAAATTGAGTGACTGGAAAGTCACTAAAAAATGTGAAGATAGAAAAAAAATGCGTTTAATGTGAATGGTGTTTACCTAAGGTGTTGGCAAACGTACCAAAGAGGTCATGTGCTCTATGGAACGGCGAGTGAGCGAGGTGCTGCAGCTGCAGCGGCGGCAGCGGCGGGTGCGGGCGCGGCGCCAGGATGCTGTCGATGGTGAAGAGCGGCGCGGCCGGGCGCTCGGGCAGCGCGCCGCCCAGCAGCAGCGCCGTGCTCAGCAGCGCCGGCGCCTCGCGCGCCCAGCCGCCGCCCGCGCCGCCCATGCCGCCCTCCTGCGTCGCCACGTCGCCGACCGGCGCCCTCACCGCCTGCCACGGGCCACAAGCGCACGACCGACCCGCACCAACCACCACATCATACCAAACTTAACATAGTTATATCAAACATTTCAAAACACACGCTTTTTAATACTTTTTATTCACTTTGTCCAACTTTAATAAGTTAATTATTTGGAATCAGCGATCGAATTAACTACTAGTCTCGAAACCGGAAAATCGTCGATTTTTGGTGTGATGATGGGATAATGCTCGGGTGATGCGATTGCGAGCAAATCGTTTTAGTGAGTAAGAGCGGGCGCTGCGACTACCGGGCGCGGCGTGTGTGGGGTGAGCCGCGGGCGTGCGGGGGGCGTGGGGGGGCGTGGCGACGCCGGCCCCGCCCCGAGCACAGCTTAATGGATGTGACAATACGACGCCGACGCTCCCGAACAGTTGATATAATAGTAATCTGTGTATCCCTCTCCGTAAGTTGTAATCTGTTACAATGTAACGTGTAGGTATGTCGCACAGGCAGCGCCACAACGCGCTCGCTGGACCGGCTAGCACTTCATAATTAATATGTGGTAATACCACAAATAAAAATTATTATCTGAATTATCGACGCTGACAAAATGTATTATTTTATCGGGCCATTATAATATCCAAGCATCGCAATATCGTCTCTTCTCATTAAAAAAAAAGACAAAGAAGTTTTTAAGCCAGTGATCAGAAGACTGAAACCGCTGGAGAGAGTTGAAAGGGATTTCAGTGACGCGAGGTCCCTTGCTTCTCTTGTTGGATGCGAAACGACTATGTCGGACATTAGCAGGTTAGATGGACATACGGATGAGCAGGATACTGGCAATTATTTCTAGAGCTTATCCCTTAAATTGTCTCTGATCTTGAGCCGCATATATTTCGCCTTTCGTTTGAGACTGGAAAAGGGCCGATGACTTGGAAGCTGAAATGAGCAACCTGTGCTTAAGACTAGTAATCGGGTTAACTATATCAGACCTATATTGGAAACGTCTATCCTTCGTAAGAGTATGGAATGGGTACTCAACGTTAAGCTTCTGATATACCTAGAAGCTAACAACATCCTCAGCATGCAACCTCTGGTTAATGAAGGCTTTAAAAGCCTGCTTTAGCAGGCTGCATACAGGACTACCCAGAGGTTGCTTACAGGACTTATGCAGGATTTTTCAATACCGCGATTACAGTACTGACCACAAGTTCAATCAGGAAAATAATAAAACTCAAAATCATGTTCTCACTTTCGAATCATTCTTTATTACAATTCTTTTCCGAAAATTATAATAACTCTCTGTTATTACTATATCTTATTAACTATTGTTATCTGCAACTTTGTTAGCGTGGAGTTTAAGAACGTTACTCTCCCTTTTTTTGGGATATTTGTGTATTTTTATTTACTTCTCAGAATTTACAAAAAGTCATATTATATTACTCATACGCTAGGTTTTAATATCATTCTTCAACTTGGCGAGACAGTCAGGCTCGGAAATTATCTCAAAAGCGTCATCACATTAATTCTGAAGACATCAAAAAATGGTCTGCTTAATCAGATTATTGTTTAGAAAATTTGGCTTTCTTCCAAATACAAGACGTCCCTGATCTTTTTTTTCCTCCCTGCACTCTTTCCACTTTTTTGTATTTAAGGCTATTTGGGACCAGTCCTTTGTGGAAGAGTCCGACGCACGCCACCACCTTCGGGGCCTACCACGAAAGGGGTTGTAACATAGTTTTTAGTTTTGCCCACTCCTATTCCATCTTACTGTAGCAGCTTTTCGAAGGACATTAGCATTTTGGTGACCCAATCACGAAAACCGACTGATTTTTTTTTATTGAATAGAAAAGGAATTTATTTAACACATAATAATAAAAGAAGAGAAGGAAACAAAAAAATAATTAAATCTAGAGTCTGTGTAATCTATATATATGGTGTAATCTTAAACAAATACAGTATAACAGTACAGTATAGTGTCATGAGGGCCCAGTGGTTAAGGCAGAATGCTTGAGGTAGCGAGTTAAATGACAAGGTGTCAACGGCTTGTCCGCGTGATAGTAGAAAATTGCCCCAAACGAACATACTCCCGGGACGAAAAGTAGCCTATGTACCTATATGCTATTTCAGAACATAATATTGTACACCTCATAAAATTCCGTTCACCAGTTCAAGCATGAAAAAGTAACAAGCCAACACAAATTTTCTTTTTTTTTACCCTTCTTGACAAACTTTATTGATTTTATAAAAGTCATCATACATCGCCTACCTAAGTACCTAGTCAATTTGAACTACTCTTTAATATATTTCTAATGTGTTCTTCTTAATACAGTATAAATGTACCCCCACCACTTCCGAGGGATTCGGGGAACATGATCACGACTCAGCCTTTTTATGACAATTGTAGAAACGTGAGGGATAACAACTTGTTTGTAGCTAACAGCGAACAAATTGAATAAGTTGTTTTGTGAAAAGTTGCGCCCGCGGCGTTCACGACGTGTTCGCCTTTTTGCAGCTTATGAGAATCGTATAACAATACCTAATACTCACACAGTAACACACAGCTTGTATGGTACGGATAAAAGGGTAAAAAAAGGTTCTTGTCAATCTCTGGAGGTAAAAGAAATTAAATGTGTGTGATTAGGTACAAAGCTATCGTGAAAAGAACATTGAGTTAACATAAATAAATATAGGGGATTACAAAAAAAAAAACTTATTTTCATTAGTAGTTAGCTGAATCAACAGTCTGTGAAAGCCAGAGTTATTTTGACATTTTTTTAAGGAATACCTACTCCAAATCCACTTAAAAAATTTAATTAAACAATCTCCAGGGCAACAGGTACTAACGTTCTAACAATCTAAAATATTCTTAACCACTTTTTTCTTCGTTATCTTCTTTCTTTGTAATTTGATGGTAGAATCGCTTCGTAACTACATTCTGTTTGGAACTGGACAGAAATGTAAGTAATCTCGCGTGGAAAAGTTCCCCATTAGTGGTGTAGGTAGGAGGATGACCTTGTGCATTAATAATGTCCGTGGCTGTGCGGCGTTGCGTAGACGAGTGTCCGTTCGGGGCGGGGGCCGCGGCCGCTCGCCAAATATTGACAAAGGTGGAGCGAAACCCGAGCGGGGCTCTGTTTGCCTGTAATTGATGTAATTAGTCGTGTCGCCCAGCTGCCAACGATAAAACCTCCGATCCAATGTTTGAACAGTTAATATGATACTTTTACGAACCGGAAACATCTTTACGGTGTTCTATTCCGACAAATATTGGTCACTCGACGATGCGTGACAGTAAGTCAAGATTACCTGTAAAATCAAGGTAGGTATTTTTTTCTACCAGATGACTGCAAACAATTTAAAAATTCGTTTACGAGACGACAGAAGTAAACAGAAGCTTGTTGCCTCAGTTGTTAAAACAACAAACGAAAATATTCTCTACTCGGGTAAAGCACGAGGACTGGTCGAGCAAGGTACGAGGACAGATCTGCGTCACCCATCAGAATCAGACAAATATACCTACAACAGCAAATACAATATGGGCATACTTATTGACACGTCATAAATACTTAATAACCGAATCATAACATCCGGCGACGCTGGTAGAATAAAATATCGATTTGGCATTAATATTGTCAAATGTAACTAGAATATAACGTGGGACAACAGAATGCATGTAAATAATACATTTGGCGGACATGGAATCGATGTCGCCGACTGTGTCGCGACGTAAGCAGCTGCCAATCCCTCTGCCAATGGAAAATTAACTCCGTATAATACGGCGATTATCCGCGTATGACTTAATACAGCACACACACAAAGGCTATAAGCATTAAAATAGCTAACAATAGCCCGGATTATCCGGGGCTAACCTCCTGATTGCTAACAATGTGTTGTTCAAACCACGTTCGCCATGCTGTCAACATTATATGGATATCGATATACACATGCATTTATAAACTCTGTACAATAGAGTGCGTGCTTACAAATACATGCTCGCTGAATATATAATTATGTGATGCTTGTTTGCTAAAAATAATTACAGATGTTAATCATATTGCATCACTGCTTACCATCAGGTGGGATCGCAGTCAAGCACTAGTTTATTGCAATAAAAAAAAAATAGTTTTTGTATAGCTTATCCAAGTGTGAGGGAGTTTCTACGGCAACTAGTATACCTATATTTCCTAAGTCCACCTTTGTACAGTATTGCTTACTACAGCATAATAAACAAAATATACCAACAGTTCAAGCGCATATCCTACTCACCTATATCTAAATATTGTTTTAATCCTAAGAATATAATGTTACAGTAATAACAGTGTTAGTAAAGCCTACTAACAAGATTGAGTGATGTAGGGCTAGGCTTCTTAGCGCCTAATGCCGTAAGCACGGCGCCCTGGATGCACTAAGAGCATTAGAGCCCTGTGTCGCAGTGGAACTGGGGCTTGAGTGTTCGATTTCTTTGTAAGGATTTACGAGTACTAAGTTCATACCATCTGGTCGTGAGTCACATGTCGCATTCATATTATAAAGGTGGAAGTTAGCTTGTGTAGGTATCTTGCTTCGCCCTCGAACAGCTAAAGGGATTTCAATGAAGCTTGGTACGCGGTTAGACCATGTTTTGAAATAGCACATTGGATATTTTTGATTGAAAATATCCAATGAACATCACACACTCCCTTGAAAAAGTATATTTCTACATTTAGAAATATACTTTTTCAAGAGAGTGTGTTCTTATGGAAAAAAAATCTACTATCACGCGAACGAAGCTGCTAGTAACAGCTAGTATCACACTAGTAAAAAATTTAAATTTCTTTTAAACACTACCCCATACTATGAATTACTCCTGTATCGTAAGTGCCCACATAAACATTAAACTTACTATACACACCAAACCCAGACGTGGAACAACTATCTGTAGGCCATATAAATATTTGTTCCGCGCGGGAAACGAACCTGCGATGTGCAACGGAACAGCCAATCGCTCACCCACGCAACATTACAATTTCATAAGAAATTAAAACACTAATCTTATAAAGTTCAAGACATATAATATATTCTATATGTTTTAAAATCCTATATAATTATTGGGATTGTAATGCCCAACTTCTTGGTATGTTATGGTATATGAGTTGGCTGACGATTCCCTTGATGGAATTATTGCTACGTAATATAACTACTATTTTAAATGTGTATTCATGAGTATGACGTATAAACAAACACAAAAGTCAGTGCAGCGTTGGTTAGGAATGGCAGGAATGGGGTAGGTTGTTTAGTCAGTAAGAGCCTGACACTGTTTTCCGTTCCGCCCAAAGGCGGGATTCGTCAATGGATGGTTTTTACCTACCATAAAAAGTAAGTATGTTGCAATGTTCTTTTTAAAAAAAATGGTTACGACACTCCATTGACATCCAAGAAACCTTGTCGTTATTTTTTATTATCGGTAACTATAGACTACGCTAAACCCTCACCGATGACACGTCATATTCATGCTCACTATCTCCAAACATGAGAAGCTTATGACCAAAACAGTACAGTTTTCAAAGAGATACATAATTAATCTATTTGACATTGATGATAAATAAATGTGAAGTATGTCTTTTGTATGAAGAAAGCGTTTGAACCCGCTACACACCCACAAATGTCTAGTTGCTACGAACATGTGCTACGTCTACGAGACTGCTACACGCAACTACGAGCTCCGGTCTATGTGTGTGAATCACATATTATGACATTTATAACTATAAGATTACCAAAATTTACAAACCACGTCGAAATACAAGTTATTTTCTTCTTTTATATTTTAAAGCAAGATATATAAATTATAGTAAACTATTAAATTACTAAATCCATCTAACCTTTTCAACGATACTGTACGTTTATATTCGATTTTTTTTATATTATCTTAGGATTTAATATATCTAAATATGCTATGCAATTTATCTACATACAAATAACAAAAAAATTGAAGAGAAAGATATATAATAAACTAACTTTTGTCAACGGCTTCACCCGCGTACATAAAATATAGCCTATGTCGCTGAGGAGTAAAACTGTTTCCAATCGGACCAGTAGTTCGAGAGATTACCTCCTACAAACAAAAAAAACAACTTTACGTCTTTATTATATTAGTGTAGATAGAAGTGTCTGGTTGTAATATCAAAATACATTTTTTACTAAATGATTTTTACGAATATTTAATGTGAAAACTCGCATTTTCGACAACTTGACTTAATCGAATTGGAATGATGGTTGATTCGGATTGCGATTCAATTCAACTCGGTCCTCCACACGGCGACTCAACTCGTTCCACCGCGTCAATCTGGATCCGCCGACACGAATTTTTACGTTGAATGAACTCTTGGTTCGTAAGACTACCAAATAAAACTTCTGTTAAACTAGCACTTTATCGTATTTATGTCAAGTTAATAAACACAAGGAATTGTGTTTATTAACTTGACATAATAATAGGACTATTTTATAAATACACTAACTTTTGTGAGCGGCTTCGCCCGCGTACATAAAATATAGCCCATGTCACTCAGGAGTAAAGCAGCTATCTATTATTGCTAAAATTTCGCCAATCGGACCAGTAGTTTCAGAGATTACCTCCTACAAACAAAAAAACAGACTTTACCTCTTTATTATAAGTGTAGATTATTAGTGTAGAAGTGTAGATAGCTGTCCCTAAATCGTTTGGCGTCGCGACTAGCGTCTTCGAGTCAACTTGTGTTATCTGACTTCATTAAAGTGGGGTGTCGCGAATTGAAGAATAAACAACTCCAATTGACTTGTTGTTTGACATGAATAAATCAATTAATATAAGTCGACTCGCCCATCACTAACCCATATGGTTTTGCTGACATCTCCTTGAGGCACGCGTGGAACACTACGCTCCATCGACGACTCGGGTTCCGTCCGTTACGGTTACCCGATGGTTGGACACAAGCCACACCTACAGTGACTTAAACCCACCTAAAGTTTCGTTTTGCATACAAGGGGCTGCGCTTACCCTTTTTGATGATTCCACAGCTTGCTGTTATCCCCAAAATGCCGGTTAGGCTCAAAGGACAGGTCTATAAGACCATCATTAGGCCTGTCCTTTTGTATGGCAGTGAAGCGTGGCCTGTACTTGAGCGACATAAGCAAAGCCTGCGTGTCACGGAAATGAATATGCTGCGCTGGATGTATGGAGTTTCGCGGAAAGACCGCATTAAGAACTCCCGCATCCGGGGCAGCCTTCAGGTCCGTGACATAGCAGATAAACTGCAGGAGGGTCGCTTACGCTGGTATGGCCACGTTTTACGAAAACCGGCAGACTACGTGGGTAACAGATGCCTCGCCATGCCGCCTCCGCCGGGACCCGGAAAACGAGGTAGGCCTAAGAGGCGTTGGATCGACGTCGTAAGGGACGATATGCGTGCTAATGGGCTTAAGGCAGAGGACGCAAAAGACCGAGCGAAGTGGAGACGACTAGTCAGGAAAGCGGACCCCGGGCACCGAGGTGAAAGCCAAGGTAGCAACCGGGACTTACGCTAGGCTGATGATGATGATGCTGTTATCCCTGCTATTAAAAGTTAAGGTACAGGCCCATTACTGTTCCGTGGCGTGTTGTCACTAGGGTTGTTACGAAGGCCACTTTAGCGGAGGCGGATGCGGCTAGTTTTGCCTCCACGGAAGCGGAGGTGAAATTGCATGTAGTAATTTCTAGTTAGTTGAACTCAAAAATCTTTAATTTTTTAATTTTTTTTTTAATTTTTTTTTTTTTTGCAGTAAGAAAAATTAGACAATTAACAGATGTTGATACAGCTAGGTTAGTTTATTATGCTTATTTCCACAGTATTATGTCTTATGGCATTTTGCTGTGGGGATCTGCAGCTGATGTAGATTCAATATTCATATTACAAAAGAGAGCAATCCGAGCTATTTATAAAATGGGTCCTCGCGAGTCCCTCAGAAATAAGTTTAAAGAAATCGATGTACTGACTCTGCCTTCTCTTTATATTTTAGAATGTATTTTATATGTTCGTAAAAACTTAGGACTTTTTAAAATTAGAAGCGATCTCCATAACAAAAACACACGTAATAAACATGAAATTGTTATACCTAAATGGAGATTAGCTAAGACCAGCAAGTCATTCTTAGTAAATAGCGTACGCTTTTATAACAAGCTGCCAAAGGAGGTGACAGAACTTACCGAGAGAAAGTTCAAAACTCATATTAAGCGTGTCCTAACCAAAAAAGCATATTATAAGGTTAGAGACTATGTCGAAGACACAACTGTCTGGCAATGACTGCTTCTGCTCATGTGGCCCCCTGGTAACTTATTAATATTCTGTATAATTGTCTGTTAACTGCTCCATCTTTTTTCATTTTTTTTTTTTTTATATACGACATCTCTTTATTCTTTTATTTTGATACATTCTCACAATATTCCTTATTCCATTTTATACATCCATTATATAATGTAATTGTCTTACTGAGACTTGTGATTATTTTTCTTGCTTTTATATAGCCTCTTTTAATAATGTGAATGTAAGAACATTGTAGACGCAAATTTTAGATGACTTCCTACCATTTTAACGGTAGGTGTTCAATATTGACTGGTCTGCACTGTCCTTACATAATTTATGTGTTGTAATATGGAAATATTGTAAAGATAACAATTTTTTTAAAAAGAGTAACCATGGAGTTTCTTGCCGGTTCTTCTCCATCGGAAACGACCAATTTGGAACCGTGCACTAGCATCTGACGTTTTATAAGTGCCCATGTAGGCCCATGTGAAATAAAAAATTTTTGACTTTGACTTTGACTTTATTTTAAATACTAGTAGTACCTACCATAACGCAAAGGGCAACTGAAAGACACAGCTGTGGTTTTAGTCAGTGAAAGCCTATAACGCCCTTCCGCTCTACGCAGACCAGTAGAAGTCTTCGGAAGATAGTCCACTTCGAAGACAATTGGAATTCATTCAAATATTAATTAATATGTCTTTATTAAATAGGATCATATTTCTCAAAGTAATACGAATCGAAGCTATTTATTTATTAGGTTGATTCTTATCGTGTCAAATTGACTTATGCCCACAATAACTCCGACCACGATTCTTGACCGTTCTGATTCATAACCGTCCGGATGGTTGAGTCGTCGTCTGTCGTCTAGCATCGCTTTTCGCGCGTTAAGTCTTGTTCTATGATTATGACGTAAATACAACTCCGCTGTAACTTCGCTAACATTTTACGGAGGCGGAGGCAAATGCGAATTTTTTTTATGGTAGGTAAAAATCATCCAATGACGAATCCCGCCCTTGGGCGGAGCGGGGAATAGTGTCAGACTCTTACTGACTAAACAACAGACCCCATTCCTTCGTTGCCTTATATTCCAGGGCCAGAGCCTTCCTTTCAGACGCGAACCCTTGACCCCAGTTTGCTTCGACACTTCTGCAGGGTCTCTACGTTGTGCTGACAACTCCTTACAGTGGAACAGTGCGCGCTGTCGACGACTGGGCGCGAATGCGAAGATGCGATTTCTTGATTTCTTGCAGAACTTCCGCAGTAACGGAAGCGGAGGTGAAGCTCCGTTACAACTCTATTTGTGACACACAATACACCATCCAAACAGCTCTTCTCAAGCCAACGTCGCGAGTTATGCAGTCAATCAACTGTGTCGACACCACAATAATGCGACCTCGAGTCAGTAGTAGCGGGTCTAGAGTAAATTAAATGGCGGCAGGTATATACCAGGCGACCCAGCAGCAGTAAAAGCCAGCATGTCTTGGAACCAACTTTAAAACACTGCTTCAGAGAAGGCTGGAGTTCCAGCAGTGAAGACATTTTATATAGCTATACGAACCCACACTTCAAATAAAACGGGACAATAGCAGGAAACTATGCAATGTTATACATAAGCCCGGTTAAAACCGGGTGCAGACTAAAAACTAGGCTAATTAGCTGAGCATGCATAGTTGATGTGCGTTTTTAGACTGCAAACGTATTTCGTATTTAATGCAATTAAAATTTGTGGCCACAAGTCTCAAAAACCACTTGGCTTGTTTTTTGCCTTGGCGAGTCAAACTAGTGCACAAAGGGTTCCGTGACATTATCTAGTACCTAAATTTCTTTTTTAAGAAAAAAAAAATGTTATAAAGAAATACATCACCTGAAAATATCAACTGTAAGTGTAGTAAGTGATAGGGTCCCGTTTTTACCCTTTGGGTATGGAACCCTAAAAATTATTTTAATTATGCTGCGCTAATTGACTTGTAAAGTTCTCGAGTGCAATTGAGTGACTTTGGAAGTCATTCTAACGTTCGCGGTTCCTGTTGGACAGGAGTCTTACACCCTTTGACAGAGATAACGATAATACGACCTAAGCCGTCGGAAATCAATACACTTACAGGGTCACTATGTTATCTGTTTGTCGGTCAAAACTCGTCTCAGGAACACATCGAGGTATCTAGTTGAATTTAAAATCATATACTTTAGTCTACAGTTCCTTGAAGCTTTAAAAAATGTCAAACTTGTAAATAAACGGAACGGTACGGCCATTTATTTTTTTAAGAACCGTACATATTTCAACACTCTCAAAAGAATGAAAATTTCTTTATGATACTTTCCGTTGACCTAGAATCCTGAAATTTAGCACGAAGCATACATAGCAAAATCTTTGAGACTTGATTCGGAAACTGTACTGTTTCCATAGGTAAGTTTGCAGAACGCGAATCCGACTCGCAATTGCAAGGAAATCTTCCGCTCTGGGTGGAACGAGAGGAAATGTAAGCCTTTTACTGACAGAGCCCAGTCGCAGATTAGCCAAGTAGCAGGAGTAGCAAATGCGCGTGTTCGGGAATCCCGCACTTGATCGTAACCACCATTAGTATAGCATCTATACTTAACGTGACCAAACGTCCCGCTTTGGGCAGGACTATCCCGCTTTTAGACCCGCTGTCCCCCGCAAGAGCAAAAATGTCCCGCGTTAGCTTAAATAATGCATCTATCGTTTTTAAATGTTGTATGTCCTCCGACAAATACAAAAATACGACTTAGAAGTCACCCCACTAATTAACTTTTTTGTGTTGTAGTGCTTTGATTTGTGTTATTCAATCTTCAATAAGCTTGTAAAACTCCCAAAAATTTGTTTTATCTTATAAATCCGCAGGTTTTTTTTAGAACTTTTCCTCACTTGTCCCGCTCTGGCACAGAAAATAAATGGTCACGTTATCTATACTACATAAACTCTAAATTCAGCTGAGTATACACAATACATTTCATTTAATCAATAAAAAAGGTGTACGCAGGCGGTCTAGTTAATCGAATTTGCTACAGGCCTCGCGTGTGCTTAATTCGCCACTAGTGCCACCTGATTTCCTTCAGTTGCCCTTTGCATTCCAAAGCGACGGCGGTAACAGTTCCGCAGCGTATACGAGCTAAGTTAATCTTCCAACTTCCTAGAATACAACCGGTTTTAATTTGACCGCAAAATGTGTGTTGCTGTGCTGATGTCGTTCCGGAACCGGAATCAAACCAATATAGTTGAACCGTTTGCTATGGTTACTCACAAGCCTGAAAATCAGATATAATCCTCGTCACACAAGTTGAATCATCATGAAGGTCGTCCTTAAATGCGCTGTGACCTATTTTTGGGTCGTCTGGTAACAGTTCGGACCAAGTCAAGTCGTCGACGGCGCTCTGTTCCCGCGCGCCTCAAGGAGTTGTTAGCAAATGTAGAGTCCCAATTGCAGGGCCCCTGATTCGGTTTCTGAAAGGAAGGTCCGACCCCAGTATGAAGGCTAAGAAGGCACGGGGTGGGTCGTTTGTGTCACTAGAGTCTGAAACTGTTTCCTACTCTGCCCAAAGGCGGGATTCGTCATGATCTTACCAACCATTAAAAACCTATTTTGGGGTCTTAAAAAAAGTAGGGGGCTGCGAGTAACCCAAAGAGAATTTGTAGCAAATGATAACTCACTGGCCACGTTATACCAGTAGAAAGCTAGGTAGATACTAGACTAGATTCAACATTCATTAGGTAACCTATTCAACTTGTCACTAAACCTAATTTAAGTACAATACAATAGTAAATGCAAGTATATTTTGCAAACGACTGCCAACCTACTTTGGTAGTTGATTGAATTAGAAGGTACTTGCACCTACATTATATAATGTCTTTATGTACATGACAAGAGCAGTGGTGGCCGAGTGGTAACGACCCCGACTTACGAGTTGTAGGTCGCGGGTTCGAACCCAGCCAGGCGCATTACTTTGTGTAATTTATTTCATCACCACTGCTCTCAAAACGGTGAAGGAAAACATCGTGAGGAAACCAGCATGTCCTAGAACCAAAAATTCGAAGACATGTGACATCCACCAATCCGCACTGGACCCGCGTGGTGGATTATGGCCCATTCCCTCTCCTAGAGAGGAGGCCTGTGTCCCAGCAGTGGGAACATTGAAAGGCTGATGATGATGTACATGACAAAATATCAGGTTGACTTACATCCACATCATGTTCAAGCAAATTTAAATTTTACATAGTAACGATATAATACTGACACGTTTTTCCACCAGAGTACACAGTACGTAATTGTATTGACCGGTGGGTTTCTAATGGCGGTAAAAAATAACCAAATAAGTACATAGTTAAAGAAAGAAATGCCTTTTCTTAAATATGTATTTATTTTGACATTTTTTAAACCTAATATGCATATGTAAGTTGGCGCTATGGCTCGCGGCTTTGATTTCCATACGGAAAAAAATTTATGGCCAGCTGGTTTTTTTTTTAGGTGTTGCGGGTCCGGGTGTTTTGTGTATGAGTTTACATGTTTTGAACGTACTCACAGTACAGGAGTAATTCATAGTGTGGGGAAAAGTTATTATAAAAAAACAAAATAACATGCCGGCAATGTGGTCGAAGACATTATGAGTTTAATTTAATTTATCAGTTAATGTTTAAATATACATTCTAGAACATAGAAAATATTACCTACAGAGTATAGTCTCCTGGAGCCGAGGGTGGTGTGAAACTGTTACCGCGGCTCTAGGAATAAAGCAAGGAAGGTACGGGATAGGTTTTTTGGTCAGTAAAAGTCTGACACTGGTCTCCCGCTCCGCCCAAGAGCGGGTTTCGTCATTCGATGATTTTCACCTACCATAAAAAAAAACCTACAGAGATAGTAGATACGTTTATATTTCTATGGTACTAATTCAAACCACGTGTTTGATTGACTCATTAACCTGTCTTTAATTGAATAGTTAGTCCACACAATGTTTAGGTAATTCTTGTAGAGCAAGCGAAAGTACTTGAGAAGGCCACAGGCGGCGGCCTTGAAAACTCGGGGCTCTTTTGAAAGCGAACCTTTAGAAAAGAGTTCAATAGACCGTGACGATCATGAACTTACTGAGCATAATTATTTATTTGTGCAAGAATCATGTTTTTTTTTTATTAATATTCATAATAATGTCATTTACATAATATCTACTATTTTTTTGTATACCTATAAAGTCAAGGAGATGTCAGTTATACCGTAGGGGCCCTACAGGGTCAAAGTCAGCTGCGGTCATGAGTTGTGCAAAGAGAACCCCGGGGCCCTAAAACGAAGGCAAAGGAACAAGGAGTGGGTTTTGGTCGTTCACGTGAGGAGTCATTGGATGATTTCCCACCTAAAAAAAACCCTAATAATATTTCTGTCTGTACATAAATATCAAGGCATTAAGTCCGTCTTTGTACCTTTATGTCCATGAAATGTAAATAATATGACGATAAGTGTCCAGATAAAAGGAAACAAGTAGCTACTTAGATAACTATACGAGCATTGTTAACCTAAGATTGACTGGAAGTTGCTTAAAAAATGATGTATAGTAATTTATGTTCCGTCAATTTAAAGTGAATAGTTTGTATCAAAGCGTTGAGTCACCTACCTACCTATTAACGTAACCCAATGCTGCACCAATCTCAATTTGAAAGAGCTCAACATCTCTTGCAAATCGTCGTCTTGCTAAAACTTCATTGCATAAAGTTTAACCGGAAGACCTGCAGGTTCAGATGTGAAAGTTCCTATATCTAGAGATCCTGATTATCCATTCCTTGCTATTGGTCTGTTAGTTCACAGCTTGGTCTACTGTTTCTCTATCTAATGTACCTACCTAGTTAAAAGTAGCTTCTGCCGGCGCCTTCGTCCTCGAAAGTAGCATACAAACTTTGGAGCTCCGTTTTATCCCCTTAGGGGGTGAATTTAACCCCTCAAACGAAAGGGGGCATTGCCCCTTTCTTATAATAAACAAATAAATAAAAGAAATAAGTGAAAAAAGAAAAAGCAAGAATTTTTCAATGTCAGCAAGTTGTATAGACGTAAGTACAAACGGCGCTCAAAATCCTTTCTTATTCTTTAATTTTTTTAAATGCAAGGTATTCAAAAAATAGTGTAAATTCCAGAGTCCTAGGTCCAAGGGTTTGGGCTGGACGACGATGAGTCAGTGAATGAGTCAGGACTTTGTCTTTTATAATACAGCTAACACCGAATTACTAGTGTACAAATTTTAATTACTTACACGATAATATAATATTAGAGCATGAATTTTAGTCTTAGATTAAATCAAACACAGTGGTGAGTGGTGACTCGCCTCCAGCTAGTAGACCGCTGAAATTGTGCCAATTAGCACGATTTCACATCGGTCGCGACGATCACACATATTTACAACACTATTATTTCACGCAGCGCTGGATCTTATCTCTGTCCTTGTCTATCAGTAACTACAGGTAGTGTATGTGTGTGAGTTTCGAGTCCAAGTTTTCTGATTGTGATGTTAATGCGTAACTTATTTATTTCTTTTACACTTTCTTGTACACAAAGACTAAAATATATAGAAAGGAAAACATACAAAGGCGGCCTTATCACACTCGGCGATTTCTTCGAGGCAACCTTGAATGGATAGAAGTTGCCAGGGCACAAAATGCCCCCTTATCTCTCCTTATCCCTTGTAATAATTATAGGTATAAATGATCTTAGTTGCAGAAAAATACCATGAACATTTTTTTTACTCACCTAATACCTACCTATCCACATACAATCCATACCCATATAATAATGTAAATAAGTATAATAACCTGAATGTTTACAAAAGACCGTGATGAACTCATAAGCGTAAATAATCAAGCTGAATACTCAAACAGATCTGCATTATGTTGTCGAGATCCGGACATGGACCGACAAGGGCGGGGATTAACCGTGCCAAGTCATTCGGAAGAATTGTTTAACGCTATCCAAATAGCGGCGAATGGAACGCAAAAAGACCCACTAAGCAGATAATTTTCGATAGATGCAGCTTATGAAACGTCACTCAACTGTGTGCTATGTTGAATGAAGATTTCTACGAGGTGAGGTTCACAATGCGGCCATTGATGTCGTGGCTTATTGAAGAGTCTACGTAGGTGCGCACTCGCTCGACCGGCAGTTCCAAATCGTCAAATATGGACACTTGCTCGTAATCGTGTATATCGTCGATCCATTCTTTCAGGTAGGTACCTGAAAGTATGAATCGATACTTTGATACTGTTCATGAGTAGGTTTTAGATAGAATACCTAATACTTAGCTGTGGAATTATTCGAAAGGTTTACAGTGGCCCAAGAACCCAAAGGTATACAGAAGGAACACAGGTGGTTTTTAGCCAGTAAAAGTCTGACACTCTTCTCGCTCCGTCCGGTGCGACAGTAGATTTAACGCCAAAAAAATAGTTAAATAACAAAAAGTTAAAAAAAAATACAACCGACTTAAATATAAAAAGTGCAAAATAACTTTAATTTCGGAAATCGATGTTCAATAACAAAGATACAACAACACGTATTATGGAATCACCGACTTCCAAAAACTTTAATTTCAGAAGTCTTTTTAGTTATGGTACCGGCTACATTAATGTATCCCTCAGCCAAACTTAAATAGTGTGCCAGTTCTAAGTAAGGTACGAGTATGTACCTATAATATTTAACAATTAAAACCATTACAAAACGATTCCAAAAAGCCATGCTCGACCTCCCTTTCGACTTCATCATCAGATCAGTTGGATATAGTACCCACCTCCTCTTTATTCAGTCAAGTCAGTCATCGACTATGCGTATAAACAAAGCTATATCACTGGTTGCGATAGTTCTGCTGTGATCCTATGACGAGTTCCATTCCATATCTTCGAAGTTCATCATCAGATCATAATAATATTTCTATGGGAACTACTTGGTAGCATGACTTTTCAATCAAAGATATATTTTCAAAATCGGTCCACAATTGACCGCCAAATCAGTGAACATACATAAAAAAAAATTGCTTAAGCCGATAGAACCTCCTTTTTTTTTAAATCGGTTAAAAATATGTTGAACTGTGAATGAGCTTTTATTTTTGTTTTGCCCTTAAGTTCATGCTATGTAAATAAAATTTTATTTTTCCTTTTCTTGTTCCTTGTTGTTGTTTCGTTTCCTTGTTGTTCATGTTCTCTCATTGTTTGAGGAAAGCACAGTTACGACAGGAAAATGAATAGATAACAATAGTTTAAATAGACTTGCACTTATTTAGGGTGCTACAGCCCCTCTATAAAACTCACAAGTTTAATTAATGAACACCTTGTATCTCTGTATGCAGGGGTGACCGCGACGCATAGTACCTAATCGTTAAGTAAGCTCCGCCTCAGGCGAGTGCCCATCAGAGCGAGATAAGGGCGTTAACCATGATTGCATGCAACAGTCACTGGGCGCAGTAATTGACAACCAAATATGTTCTTAGTGTTCAAAAGTACAACCTACTGTTTAAGTACTTAGTTACTTTTTTCGATATTGCGAAACAAAGCATCAAGAAAGCCACATGATTAGCGCAGTGGTTGGGCGATTTAGTGTTGTCTTGCGAGGCGCGGGTTCGATTTCCGGACGGAACAAATATTTGTATGGCTTACAGATGGCGGTGATGGTGGTTTCGTGTCTGGATGTCCTGCGTATACGAGTTTACATATATGTTTGTGAACGCACCCACGCTACTGAGTTAAATACTAGAGTGGAACAGAAATAAAAACAAAAAATAATAAAAAAATGTTGACCACGTCTAAACATATCATGCACACGGATGAGGAAAACAATTTAACCCGAAAAGAAACTAAACCTTTGCGGTTCAGAGAATCAAGAAAATAATCTTAAAAGAAATAACTTAGCTTTTGTTAAGAAAAGCGATATTAACTGGAATTTTTAAAAATCATCCCCTAAAAGAATTTTTAGCTGATTAATATTTTATGGAAGGGTATTGTGTTACCCAACTGAGTTGTGGAGGACATCTGTCCTCCACAACTCAGTGTTTCTCAGCGAAAAAACAACGGAACCCATCTAGGTTCCGTTGTTTTTTCGGTGGGAAAATCATCCAATGACATCTCCGTGCCCTTGGTCCGACCCAACCGGGTCCGAACGATCCCTCCAGAAATCGACCCTTGGCCTCCAGTTGGCATCGACCCTGCTGGGCCCCTACGGTAGTCAGTCCTTGTATAATGCTGGTATCTAGTTACAAGTGCAACCAATTGGGCTGGAAGCTGGACTGATCATAGTTGCGAAGGCAAACAGACAGTAAAGGTTTGTAGAATACTAGCGACCCGCACCAGCTTCGCACGGGTACTGATATTGAATATATTATGCATGTATTATACTTCATAAACCTTCCTCTTGAATCACTATCTATTGAAAAAAATCGCATTGAAATCCGTTGTGTACTTTTAAAGATCAAAGCATACATAGGGACAGGCAACTTTGTTTTATACTATGTAATGATTGCACTTTCTTCTGTTTTTAAGTTCTAAGGGATCTTGAATGCTATTCGTTGTCGTCGAGATGTGGGCACGGTTTAAGACTCATATCAAATATAGTAGTTACTTTTTAATCACTTTTTAATCACTTAATATCAAATATAGTAGTTAGTTTTAAATTAAAGCCAAGATAGACGACATCAGAAAAAAGGATAGATATATTGTAATTTTTTTAAATAAGTTTTTTTAAATCGTCTAAGACATGCCTGTCATGTGTGCCCGTCTGGGTGGGTCTAGAGCCCTAACCTAGACCGGGACAAGTGGAAGGTGTGTTAGAGTTTTACTAATTAAAACCCACATAATATGATCCTTCAATTTCACTTCGCGGTGTAGAGATCTTTTCAAAAATTCAGAAAATTAATAAAATATACAGTTAGAACTTCATATCAAAAAGGATGAAAAAAGAATCAACAATTGATGTATTGATCATGTTTTTTTTTATTTTTGATTAATGACGATGAACAACCACAATCTTTATTTATGTTACGTTTTCTTGCTTATGTGATTCCCCGCGACAGTCTATTTAGAGATTTAAACTGAATATAATTAGTATCTAGATCTTTGATCAAATTACTAAAATATCTAACAAAATGATTGTTGCCTTTTTTAATTTGTCCATGAACTAGTAGAGACGCTTGCGGAATAATTTCTCCACCGCTATAGACGGTGCTCTACTACTTACCGATATAAATAGGCAATCAATTCATCAATCGTCAGTTACAACCGGACTTCCTCTTAGGATTTACCTACTAAGGAAGTACAACAACAATCATGAGGGTGCTTTTAGTACTTGGTGTGTTGTGCCTCGTGGCGCTATGCTCAGGAACCGAAGCCGAGAGCGACGACCAAGCGGTGGCCGCGTCGCACCATCACGAGCATGGCGGCGGCCATGACCACCATGCGCACCACCACCACGACCACGGCGGCCACGGACACAAGGGACACAAGGGCCACCACCACCACCACCACGGCGACCACGGTGAACACGGCAAGCACCACCACGGCGGACACCACCACGAGCACGGCGGCGGCCACAAGAAGCACTGGGACGAGCATGACCACCACGGAGACCACCACGAGCATGGACACCACCACAAGGGCGGCAAGCACGGACACCACGAACACCACGACAAGGGCGAGCACATCGACGGCTACCACAAGCAACACCACAAGGATCACTTCCACAAGGACCACCACTTCCACGACGGCCACCACCACGAAGGCAAACACCACAAGCACCACCACCACCACGGACACCACGACAAGCACGGAGGACACCACAAGAAGGGCGGCCACCACGACTCCGGCCACCACGAGGGACACCACGGCCACCACGGCCACCACGACAAGCACCACTACGACGAGGACCACCACGGACACAAGGGACACCACGGACACGAGGGCCACCACCACCACCACCACGACCATGGCAAGAAGGGCGAACACGAAGACCACAAGCACTGGGGTCACCATCACGGCAAGCACTGATACCTCTCTGTATCCTCATTGTTATGAATTATTACTCTTAAGAATGGATGTTGTTTTTGTTGTTGTTCTTATTTTTATACAAAGTAAATAATTTTCCTTAACTCTGGTTGTTTTCTCTCCCCTGACTCATTTAATATGTTTTGGCTTGACAACGTTTAAAATAAAGTTACTCACAACAAGATGCGTTAGAAAAACAAAAAGTGAACACAATAGTAGATTAAGTTGATAATGTTAGTGTTACCTACTCATTACCGTTAGTGATTCATAGTATTTCCTTACCTTGATCACTGCCTTGTTGACTACCAGTTTATCTAATTAGGTACATACTAAATAATTTAGTAATTATACTACCAATAACCGGTTCTTCCCTTTAGTCACATTTCGTTATCTAGATTTTCTAAGATTTGGGAATCACACGCTCCATCGCAATCCCTTTTATTTTAACAATACAAAATTCAAGTAGTTACATATTCATTGGTGTATAACGATCAAGGAGAAAAATCTTAAATAATAGCACGGAATCAAAATAAAAAAAGAAAAGAAAAACAAAGTTTAAAATTATAATCTATAGATGAATCTAGAGATGATGTCAATATTTCTATGATGTCAACTTACATTTTATTAGTTTCCTAATAAGAATCACTATTGTAGATTATCAACTTGGTTAGGCCTAAAAGAAGAGATCGCAATAAGGCCTTTCATTGTATGTATGTATATGAATTAATTTTTAGTTTTCTTTTTATTCTATGTTTGTATTGGTGCACAATAAAGTGTATATTAAAAAATAATAGATGTCATTCAATATCAAAGAATTCTACAGAAGGTCAACAAGGTCTAATGGCGCGAGGTTTTGAAGTCATCACAATTTCAGATGTGTGCGTGTGGGTCATGGTCCGAAGTGAGGAGGGGCAGGCGGTCGCCTCCTGTGAAGCAGTAATTCTAGAGCAGGAGGAAGCCCCAGGCTTGCGGTAGCGGTGCTCCCGTTCCAGCGGCCACCGGGATTCCGATCCCCATTTCCGGTGACCTTAGGCGCGGACTTACGGATGGCAAGCAATCGGTAGCTTGCCGTCCAACGACACCGTGGCCATGTGTCCACACCATACGAGGCACAAGGTAACCGTCCGGAACGAAAACTAGTCGTGGATAGCGCGTATAGTACCACGCGTTTTTTAAGGAGTTGTCAGCAAATCGTCGGGGCCCAGCAGGGCGAAGCCTCCTGGTGCGAAGAATCTTTTTTCCAAAACATAGTTTCGGCCCCGGTATGAATGGCAACGAAGAAACGAGAGTGGATTTTTGGTCAGTAAAAGTCCCACACCAGACACCATCTCCGGCCACACCACAGATTTGTCATTGAATCCACCGTAAAAAACCGTAAATCATTTTACCATGGGTATATAGTATACATATTATCAGTGAAGTACATGCTATTTACTCAAGGTCTTTGCTTTTTTCACGCTTCAACGGCTGAACTGATTTGATACGTAAAGGTAGACCGTGCCCTGAAGAGCTGAAGAACATTATGGGATATATCTTGGGATTGGGACTACATTCCCTTAGGATAATTTTCAAGTTCAACTCCACTCGAGATGGCTATAGTCATCTAATCAAATATATAAAAATTTCGTGACACATATTTTTGAAATTTGTTGATAGGTTTCAAAAAAGGTTGTAGGCTATTTTTACGCTCCTACAGTTCAATTCTTCCATTAGATAAATTTATATAGCGGAACAACGTTTGCACAGATTCGGTTTTTTTTTTTGTGGCCCTCGCCACAGCTTGGGTCTAAATACCGCGTCGACTATAATCTATACCAATTTCAAGTCGTTTGTGGTGCGGGTCCCAACTCACTATTTGGAGGCCTGTCTCATAGGAGAGTTTTGGCCGAAAGGTGGCGTGTGTCGACGATTTCATGGTAGAATACCGACCTCGCAGCGGAACACGACACCGTCACTTCATGTTTATAATTAATTTGTTATAGTTTCTTTTGTATGTATTAGAGTTATTATTTTGTAAGATTACCTATTTGTGTTTTGTATCTATGGGCCTTTGTTGCCTGATAATAAAGGAATAATATTATTATTGCTCACTTGTATCATAATGTACTATGACAGAACTAGCCTCGCTTCGATATTGAGGGAGCTTTTATGAAGCTAAAAGGGTACGTAATGGTTATGCAAGGTACTTTTATAGTAAAGATTGATGCTGCATTGCATTTTTTAATTGTGTTTTGTGTTGTAACAAATAAATGGTTTATCTATCTATCTGTATTAGTGTTTTCGATAGCTACTGTTACAATATTAGTACGGTATTGTAAAAGATGTTTTGATTCATTATTAGTGCCAAAAGACCATGACATGTCAGCTTAGTCGTCTGTAGTACTTAATAATCGTTTTCTTTATATCTACCACAGAACAAAACTTTAAAGTTTCTCTTGTATGGTCCTTTAAGTGTTTTAATACTTAAATGCTCTTTAATCTTAAGATCCAAAACACTCTTTTAAAAACCTTTACAGTACTTAACAGTCTAATATATATAATAAGCCTAGGTCATATTTTTCACTATTTGGTGATAATATGGCTTGGTTATAGAAGCTTCTGTTACTTGAGTATGATCTATAACACACGAGTCTGAACGTGTTCAGTACTGATAAAGTTATAGTGAAAATCTTCAGAAAATTCGCTGATGCATTTATAAAAGTACCTAAAGATGCACCGAACATACCATGCCCATTTCGTCAGTCTTCTAAAAACGGACAAACTGATAGCGTCGCTAGGCGCGGACGATGCAGCCGCTCGCCCACCCCTTCACACTTAGCAGAGACGCAAGGTTACAGTTTTTTTTAATAAATTAATGTCTGTTTTTGTCATTACTGTTGAATTAATAGAATTGGAAAATTTCGTTATCGATCTTTTCGTTGCCATGATTTTTTTTTTATGTGGAGAAATCATGAAATTACTTATTTCTCCCGCTCTGGGTGGAGCAAGAGCAAGTGTCATACACATATACTGACTTAAACCTACCTGTGTTCCTTTAATTGCCCTTAGACATCCAAGGCCACGCTAATTCTTTCGAACAATCCTGCTGTCCTAGCAGGCAGCGGTGCTGCTAAGCATGTTCAGTTCAGCCGACATATGTTTGAAGCACGCGTGGAAAACAACGCGACATTGACTCGGACTTGTTCCTTACCGAACGGCCGGTCGGTAAACTACCCGCTGTTCGCCGTTGACAACTGGGGCTCGGTCCCTGCCGGACGAGCGACGGCTTGCGGAATTATTTCACCACCGCTATAGAGCTCTACTATCTACTTACCGATATAAATAGGCAATCAATTCATCAATCGTCAGTTACAAACCGAACTTCCTCTTAGGAAGTACAACAACAATCATGAGAGTGTTTCTAGTACTTGGAGTGTTGTGCCTCGTGGCATTATGTTCAGGAACCGAAGCCGAGCGCGACGACCAAGCGGTGGCCGCGTCGCACCATCACGAGCATGGCGGCGGCCATGACCACCATGCGCACCACCACCATGACCATGGCGGCCACGGACACAAGGGACACAAGGGCCACCACCACCACCACCACGGCGACCACGGTGAACACGGCAAGCACCACCACGGCGGACACCACCACGAGCACGGCGGCGGCCACAAGAAGCACTGGGACGAGCATGACCACCACGGAGACCACCACGAGCATGGACACCACCACAAGGGCGGCAAGCACGGACACCACGAACACCACGACAAGGGCGAGCACATCGACGGCTACCACAAGCAACACCACAAGGATCACTTCCACAAGGACCACCACTTCCACGACGGCCACCACCACGAAGGCAAACACCACAAGCACCACCACCACCACGGACACCACGACAAGCACGGAGGACACCACAAGAAAGGCGGCCACCACGACTCCGGCCACCACGAGGGACACCACGGCCACCACGGCCACCACGACAAGCACCACTACGACGAGGACCACCACGGACACAAGGGACACCACGGACACGAGGGCCACCACCACCACCACCACGACCATGGCAAGAAGGGCGAACACGAAGACCACAAGCACTGGGGTCACCATCACGGCAAGCACTGATACCTCTCTGTATCCTCATTGTTATGAATTATTACTCTTAAGAAGGGATGTTGTTTTTGTTGTTATATTTATTTTTATACAAAGTAAATAATTTTTGTTAAATCTGCTTCTTTTCTCTCCCCTGACTCCTTTAATATTTGTGGCCTTGACAACGTTTAAAATACAAATAGTCTCAACAAGATTCTATTGTTGTTAGTGTTACCCACTCAATATCTACCATTAGCGATTGATTATATTTATTATACATTTTCTTACCTCGCTCATTGCCTCGTGTGATATTGCACGCCATCGATTATTTTACCTTTTGAGTATCGTAATTAGAGATATTATAAAAGGACAATAGGTGGGCTCAAGAGGTTCAGTCATTAAATACCAATAACTTGTTTTGCCCTTTAGTCATATTGCATTATTTAGATTTCGCTAATTAAGTGAATCACTCGCTCGTAATAGTGACTCGCAATCCCTTTAATTTTGATAATTCAAAATCAGCAGTTAGAATATTAGCACCAAGGAGAAAAATCCTAAAGATTATAAAAACACAGCATCAAAATGAAGAACATTTATAAACAAGGCACTGTTGGGATGCTGCCATTATACATGCCACTATAAAACTTATGTGACGCATCTCTACCTTTTGCAAAGTACCTATACTATTCTTAAGGTACTATTATAATTTTTGTTTTTGGTGTTAGTATAGAGTATATCTATCTATTTTCTATAATATCTATACGTAATACCCACTTCTAAAGTAAGGGATACAAAAAAGGGTAAAGGGAAAATAGTGACGCATCATCTCTTTATTCCACATAAAACAAAGATAATACAACAATTACATAATTATGGGTTTACATATTTATAAAAAACCAAGTGTTGTAAGTTGTGACTTCATGATTTGGAAAGCAGAAGTAAGTTGTTGAAAGTAAGTTTTTGACCTTTTGATAATTGTCTTGAAATAGCATTTTTTTGTACTTAGAAAATGCGCTCATTCGAGGTCGAGGTCGATTATTGATTGATTTGGTGGATACGTTTCTCAAAATAATTTTGTTTATTTGTATGTATTTATATAAGGATATATTTATTATTGCATTCATTTTCTATTTGTTTTGTTAGGTTGCACCTACTGTCATGTTAGTCTGATAGGGTAGAAAATGCAAGTAAGCTTTAGTAAATAAATAATGGTTCAAATGTGTGACGACGTCTATAGACAACCGATCTTCGGGTCTCCATAGCAAATGTTTCAACTTACTTGCCGCATACCTACTATTCTATTTATTCAAGGATTTTGAAATGGCACTTGTTTACGCTCGAACAGCTGAACTGATTTGGTTGTAATTTAATGCACAAAGGTAGACCATGACCTAAAGAGATCAACTCTTGGGACTGATTGGAATTTGGGACGGACACATCTCTCGGTATAATTTTCAAGTTTCACGCGGGTGAATGATTTGGCCAACTTATCTAATATGTTATGTTGTCCAATTCTTCCGAATCGTCTCGACCGATTTCTGTGTTTTTTTTTTACCTGTACCCTTCTACTATCAGAACAACATTTGCTGGAGCAGTTTGGATTATAATATTAAGTAGGTACCATCGAAGACACTCCGCCTGACCACCACTTAGTTCATTTTTGCTTGCATTCGAAACGCATGAAACTCGAAAACTCGATCCTTCAAAGGTTTGGGTTTGCACCTCGCGGCACGATTCAAGCGAATTTTCTTGAAGTGATCAGGCGGAAGTGACCGCGATGGTACACTTTGTTTAAAATTGCGTTGCAAAGTTCACTTCAAGGCCGTATTTCGTGAAGGAAATAAATAAAATCGCCAAGAGCGTGTCGGGCCACGCTTAGTGTAGGGTTTCGTAGTTTCCCATCCGCCACAAATTTCTCACAATGTAACAGAACCCAGTAGCCCAAGTAAAAATAAAGCCATGTATTCACTGAGCAACAGTGTTTCGGATACACAGTTTCTGAAACATCACGTAAATGTTTCCAGGAACAATGTTTCGGAAACTCTGCCGTCCAAACAGTCAGTTGCTTAGGTCATGTCGCCCGAGGAAGTATTGTTGTTATGTAGTGCCTGCATTTTTTTGAATGCACCTGTTGCGCAACTGATTTTTTTCTGTGTTCTCCGCCGCAAGTGAGGAGCACTGAAACATACCGATAAACACGTAGTGTTTACAGAAACAAAATTATATGTTTCTGAAACAAAATGATTTGTTTCAGAAACACGTAGATTTTGTTTCTGAAACAGAGTTTATAAACAATTGTTGCTCAGTGAATGCGTGGCTTTAGTAACCCAATTTCCCGAGAGATGGCGCTGTACCCGGTGGTAATTTTGGATTGCATGAACCGATTTTTTTCTTTTTGTATTTTTATTTGAAAGAAGATACGCTCAGGATAATGAAATATATAAAAAAGTTAAAAAAATATACTTGTATGTACGGATAAATTAGAAAATTAGTTCAGAACGCATTTTTTTAATTTTTCAAAAACTGTTCATCCTATCCAGTTCAAAATAATTTTCCTAGAAAGTTTACTTAAATTTCTACATTTGAGTTTTTTTGTTCATATTTTTTAAACTTATGGTTCAAAAGTTAGAGGGGGGGACGCCTCATTTTTTACCTTCGGAGCTGTTATTTCCGAAAATATTTATATTATCAAAAAATTATTTTACAGGACCCTTAATCATTTTTAAATACCTATCCAACAATATATCACATGTTACGGTAGAAATGAAAAAAAAAATCACTTTCCACTTTACTGTAGGGGAGGTACCCTAATTAAACATTTTTTATCACTTTTTGTTTGTGCACTTTGTCGGCATGGTTGATATACATATTTTGATACCAAATTTCAGCTTTCTAGTGCTAACGGTCGCTGAGATTATCAACGGACGGACTGACAGACAGTCAGACAGACATGGCGAAATGGTTGACTACGGAACCCTAAAAATAGGGTAAGCTGGGTATTTGGGTAAGTAGCGTAGAGTAGGTAGGGTATAGTAGAGTAAGGTAGAGCGGAAATTAAGTCGTGGGCAAAAGCTAGTTAACAATATATTTTGCTTGTAGGTTATTGATAGACATCCGATTCTGCAAATTATGTAGGTACCTATGTCAAATAAAGTTGGAGGTATAAGTACCGTTTGACAAAACAAATAAATGATTAGGTATTTTATTAATTAATTCAATTAATATTAAATATAAATTGCATAATTGGCTCCTATCCTTAGCCGTGTCCACCGATGGCACACTCCACCCAGTTGGACTATTACGATTTTTCCTTTAGATACCGAATACCTATTAGGTACGTTTAGGACACCAGGCAGTCTGAACATGTTCAGTACTAAGCTACTGAAGCTACATTAATCGCCTTCGGAAAACTCGTTGACGCCACTGCACCGTAGAACTAGTGAGTTTATTAAAGTTTAAAAAAACTACACGTTACTAGCAAGTAATTTTGAATTTCATAGAACCATACAACAGTACACTTAAATATAAAAATAAATTTTGTTGGATAGACTAATAACTTTTCTATTTATGTAAGCTTAAATGCTGAAATCCGGTGTTTTTCAGAATAAAAGTTAAAAACATGTTAAAAAAAAACCGGTGTGGCAAGGAATTATTTATTGGGGCTGAAGATATAAGCAAATGATCTATCCTGTCGGCCAAATCAATTTGGCAAACGATGCACCTAACACCCTGTATATACAAATAAAACTGTTTTGTCAAAAGCACCTAAAAACGGAGAAACAGATCAGTCGCGTAGCTAAGCGCGGTAGAAGCGGGCATTTCGCCCACGGCTTAGCACTTAGCGAGAGGATTACATTTCATATACCCAATAGTATTATTTGCAAAAAATCACAAGTTTTTAGAAATTAGTGTATAATGTATATCTACACTAATATAATAAAGAGGTAAAGTTTGTTTTTTTGTTTTTTTGTTTGTAGGGGGTAATCTCTGGAACTACTAGCCCGATTTGAAAAATTTAAGCAACAATAGAAAGCTGCTTTACTCCTGAGTGCCATAGGCTATATTTTATGTACGCGGGCGAAGCTGCGGGCAAAAGCTAGTTTATAATATTTTTATTGAATTAAGTAACAGAATTAGAAAATTTCAGTGACTATAACTCATTTCGTTGCCATCCCTTTTTTGATCTGATTTATTTCTCCCGCTCTACTTATGCTGACTAAAATCCACCTTTGTTCCTTAATTAATAATAATAATACTTTATTGTTCTAAATATAGTTTAATTACACTGCGTTACACGACTTTGGTACCCACGTAAGTGTTAGCTAGAATGAATAGCTAATGAGTCACAGATTAAATGTTCCAAACATATGTGGTATCTATCACGCCTAGTTTTCGAGGTACATGCCAAATTATTTTTTTTATTACCACATTGATGAAAGACCCAAATTTTGAGAAAAAACTTACTGACAAGGAACTTGATGCCTGGTGATTACTGAAAGCAGTTATTAAGGGGTTTTTAGGGAACCACAGGGCCGAAAATGCGAAAAAGCTAGTTGGCGACATGTTAGAAGCATATAAAAAGTTGGGTTGCAGAATGTCGTTAAAAATTCACTTCCTTCATTCTCACTTTTCTTTTTTCCCATCTAATCTTGGTGCAGTCAGTGATGAGCAAGGTGAGGATGTAAAGAAGCTTGAAGAACGATTTCAAGGGCGTTGGAACACAACTATGCGAGGCGATTACAGCTGGCGTTTAAAACGAGAAGATCATTCAAAGCACAAAAGAAAAAGTTAAAGTTTTGCGATCTTTTGTGTTAAAACTTTTTATGTTTTTTTTAACCTTAATGATAAAATTAAACTCGGTTAATGTGAAAAAATCTGGTTGATTTAACTAATTTTCTTTAAAATATGTTTTAGCATTTAAATTTTTAGTAAAATTTGGCACATTCTTATGGAAGAAAAATGAGACGTGATAAATGGAAATTTTTTATGTTTTTTCATTTGTAACGCAGTGTTATTTATATGGGACACAAGATCCTGCACTAAGCTTAGAGCATTTTGCTCTAAGGCACTAAGATATTTTATCCTGTGTCGCAGGATTCAGTATCTTACAAAAACGAAACCAAAATATAACTTAAGGGTAAGGAGGTAACCAGTACGAGTTTCAGCACCATTCATTAAATTATGCTAAAGACTAAAAGGGAAACTAAGTTCGTTATAATGAGTATAAGTGGGCATGTGATTATGAACGGTTACTATTGCCATTATAGTATAGGTCACGCTAACTCTTTCGAACAACCCCGCAGTCCTGCAAGGTAGCGGCCCTGCTAGGCCTTTCAACTTTAGCTGACATCTCTTTGAAGCATGCTATGTCGACTCGGGCTTGGTCCTCACCGAACGACTGGTCACCGAACTAACCTTTGCTGACTGTTGACAACTGGGGCTCAGTACCCACCGAATGGCCGACGGCGAACTGCTCACTGCTTGTCGTCCGCAATCCTCCGCCTGGTGGCCAGAATTTGTCTTGTGGTGGCAGCAGCGGCGTCTACGAAGACACGTCAGCTGGGCCGACTTCCACTGTATACCCGTCCTCTAGGCGATCCATGCAATTGTGGTATCATTCCATTGCATTGCAAAACATGTACCTCACAAAACACAAATTTAGAAAAGTAAAGACGCCGCGCGCCGTGGCACCTATGCAGCCATTCCTTAAGGTTGTGTCCACCACAATTGTGATACAATGTTGTTATGGTGTTGTGATATCCCGCCGCAACCCTGTCCGCTTTGCCGTAAAATATTGTATAAATGTATGATAGAAGGGAGAATGGGAAGGGGAATGTGTGAGGTATGATGCTCGCCTTTAAAGGTACATGAATTGTCTAACTACTATGTGCAATTCAATGTTTTGTGTACAATAAAGAATAAAGAAAATGGCCTCGTTAATGCGCCTGGGCCCACGTCTAAATTAGTTCCCGCTACGCTTCTGAAACAGATCATTGAACTCAAATAGAAAATCAATGGAGTTTAAATACCTAAGCTACGTAGTAAATAAATAACAATGCGGAACGAAAGGTTCAATCTCATAAAAAGCAAAGTTAATCGTTAGTTTGTAAGTAGTACCTATTATAGTTGGGGTAGCAGGCAGTTTCTATTTACGAATTAATCTTTTTATTCTAGCTGGGATATCATCAAATAACCTGTCACGATCTAGGGTAAAGCGAGAGGATCGTGTCAGCTTTTTACAGAATAAAACCCGTCGTGTGATTCAGTTACTCTTTTCGTACTAGGGCCACAGTGGCTCTTTCAAACGATTCAACATCATGATTTCGTTAGTTATAAAACAAAACCAATAGGTAGGTATACTTATTTAATATTTTTCTTTGTATGTGGTAATAGAACCTAGGATATCTTACCTACCTGTAAATGGACGGCGAGCCATGGGTAACTCGCTGTCCGCCTATCCGGTAAGTGTCCGGACCGAGCCCAAGTCGTCGACGGCGCGCACTGTTCCCGCGCGCCTCAAGGAGTTGTCAGCAACTGTAGGGGCCCGGCAGGGTTGAAGCCTTCTGGAGCCTAGGATTGATGCGAAAGCGGAACACCGGGGCCCTGGAACTAAGGCAGGAAGGAAAGGTGGGTCGTTTAGTCAGTAGAAGTCTGACACAGTCTCCCGCTCCGCCCAAGAGCGGGATTCGTCATTTGATGATTTTTCCCACCATAAAACAAAAAAAACCTACCTGTAAATAAAATCTATATTTTGTGTAGAGATAGCTACCCAAGAACCGCAGCTAAATAATAGCAACCACACGGAGCGGTCTTCAAGTTAAGCAACGCTTGCCGAGGTCAGTTTGTGAATGGGTGACCATCCATTACATAGGTAACTTACGAAACCTCTCTGTGCCTTGAAATACAATTGTTATACCGTTGGACCCGGCAGTCACTTGTTTTTGGTCACGAAGTAAATAGGTTTTTCTCTATCCTTGAAATCTAACAACCAGTCTAGCCAAACTAGCGTGATAGCCACAGCGGCCTAAGTAGTATCAAAAGTCCCACGGGCACTCCTTATAAAAAAAATAGCAAAAAAAATTCGAGAATTGAATTATTGACAAAATTTGATTGGTATGGGGAACCCTCAGTGTGCGAGGCCGAGTCGCACTTGGCCAGTTTTTTTTTGCAATATAGCCGATCTATAGAGAGTAGTGATGGCTGAGTTGTAACGGCCCCTACTATGAATTGTAGGTCACGAGTTAAAACCCATCCAGGTGCATTCTCTATGTAATTTATTTCACCACCAAGGAAGTCGACATGTCCTAGAACCAAAAATTCAAAATCATGTTACATTCACCAACCCGCACTGGGCACGCTGTTGTATTACGGTTCATTTTCTTCCCCTTGCTGGGACTGAGAGCAGGCCTCAGTCCCAGCAATAGGAACATTAATAAAGGCTGATTAAACGCTTGAGCTAAATCACGATTTTTAAGCTAGTTTAGTCATACCCAGGTGTTTTGTTCAAAGAGGGTAAAAATCATGTAAAAATCATTCAACGATAAATACTGTCAGACTTTTACTGACTAAACCACCCACCCTGTTCCCTCTTCGCCTTAGTTCCAGGGCCCTGGTGTTCACTTTCACAACTCCTTGAGTTTCCTCTCTTGAGTCATACCCAGGTAGGATATAGCAACACTCACAAGTCACAACATAAAGATATCCGTTTTCACTATCACTTTAAAATAACTCACAGCGTTGGAAGGCTCCCACGAGGTGGACTGATAATCTGGCGAGGGTCGCAGGAATACGATGAATGCTATACCTACGCTGCGGACCGTTAGTTATTGCGATACTTAGGGGAGAGCTATGTCCAACAATGGTTGTCTTTCAGCTAAAACTATGACGATGATGATTACAATTTCAGCTCAAATGAACACCAGAGTTAAAAATCCAACAGCACGACTTTATTTAGGATTTAATCTCTAGCATGAGGGTCGTAGTTACACTAGAGGGTTACAAGGAGCCCTGACGAGTGCAAAAAATCGTCCCTTATTGTTCGCAATCTTACATGATAATATAAAATTATGGTCGAGGTTATGATTGTGACAAAATGTTCTAATTTTATAACTCGCTGCGTTCTAGCATTATCTACTTATATAATAGTGATTTTTGATGATTTTAAATCTAACATAACGTCTAAACGGCTACTCCATGTTTTGTAAAAAATATCCTTATGTTAAAGCTATTTGCCTAATAATTTGATATACTTACCTACTTACGAATATTTACATTTTTTTTTTTCATAAAACTTTGGGTGTGATTTATTTTCAGTTTTGTCTAACACGAACAAAGAAGCGAAGATCAGATATTGGTGCATTTTTATGAAACTTTGAGAAACTAAAAGATATTTTAATTACCAATCTCCTGAAAGTACATATAAATAAAGAAAAACAATAAAGGACAAAAAATATAGTTTAAAAACTAACACCCGACTACTTAAAAACACGCTCTAAAAAGTACGAAACAAGAAAACAAGAAAGCCATATGCATAATAAATTTAAAAAAGTGGTATACGACCACGGCTTTCTTGTTTTCTTGTTTCGTACTTTTTAGAGCGTGTTTTTAAGTAGTCGGGTGTTAGTTTTTAAACTTTATTTTTATTTAACATATTTTGGAGTTCTAAATAGGTTAATCTTGGGTTCATTGATTTCTCAGCCCATGAATACAGGTAAAGTCACAAGCAAATGCTAGTAATATATATATATTCAAAATGAACAAGTAAAGCGCTTTCAAATGATACCAAACACGGCATATTTATCTTAACTTTATTTTTTTACTTCGTATGTTTTGTCCGCTAGAGGGCGCCACATTAGATTTTGTGAAATCCCATAGCCTATAACCAGCGGACAATTAAGACGCTTCTAATGATATGTCATTTGTCGAATTCTGATAAGTAGTTTAGAAGTTACGAGGGAACAGATGAACATCCATACCCACATACATACATACATACAGGTCAAAAAATAAAGTTTAAAAACTAACACCCGACTACTTAAAAACACGCTCTAAAAAGTACGAAACAAGAAAACACTCTCCAATGAAATTACTTAGTATGTACAAACTATTACATATTTACCGTTAATAATAATATTGATAGAGAAATGTTTTAAGGATAAAGCCGTGGTCGTATACCACTTTTTTTAATTTATTATTCTTATGGCATACGACCACGGCTTTATCCTTAAAACATTTCTCTATCAATATTATAAATTGAAAATATATTAAAATATAATAATATGTGTAAGTTAGTTTATTTAATAACGGTAAATATTTAATAGTTTGTACATACTAAGTAATTTCATTGGAGAGTGTTTTCTTGTTTCGTACTTTTTAGAGCGTGTTTTTAAGTAGTCGGGTGTTAGTTTTTAAACTTTATTTTTATTTAACATATTTTGGAGTTCTAAATAGGTTAAGAAAAAGAAAATACACAATAAAAATAGGTTATGTTTAATAGTTTGTACATACTAAGTAATTTCATTGGAGAGTGTTTTTATAGGTTAATAAAAAGATGTGAATTATATACAATCAGCCCATGAATACAGGTAAAGTCACAAGCAAATGCTAGTAATATATATATATTCAAAATGTACAAGTAAAGCGCTTTCAAATGATACCAAACACGGCATATTTATCTTAACTTTATTTTTTTACTTCGTATGTTTTGTCCGCTAGAGGGCGCCACATTAGATTTTGTGAAATTCCATATAGCCTATAACCAGCGGACAATTAAGACGCTTCTAATGATATGTCATTTGTCGAATTCTGATAAGTAGTTTAGAAGTTACGAGGGAACAGATGAACATCCATACTCACATACATACATACAGGTCAAAATCATAACCCTCCTTTTGCTTCGCCGTAGTCGGGTAAAAATCATAACCCTCCTTTTGCTTCGCCGTAGTCGGGTAAAAAAGAAGAATAATAGTACCCAAATAAATAAATAATTATTCGATTATCTAATCTTGATGCGCGGGGAATAACGCTAGTTCCCCTTTTGTTCGCTCAAGTTCGCGGTTGTTTAGTGTCATCTTAGATCACGACAAAAACCTAGCCAGCCAGCCTCAGCCCACTTTCAGTTAAGACTTGCCTTGTCTAACGTATTTTGAGGCGCGCGGGAACAGCGCGCCGTCGACGACTGGCCAACTATACCACTATCAGGAATATGGCTAATATATTTTCAGGCGCACGGGAACAGATCGCGCCGTTGACGACTGGCTAGCTATGCCACTGTCAGGAATACGGTAGACATATATTTTGTTATCTATACGCGATGCCGATGCTTTACCTATAACTAAACGCTTAGTTTGATATCACGAGTAAGTAGTCTCTGAAGAGCTACGCAGAGAAACTAACCTAATCTACAACCATTATACAACTATTATCAGTAACTGCTAGTCAGGTCCCATTATAACCATAAATAATCTGAGATTATCGTGGTCCTATTCTTAATAAATACCCAGAGGCGGCGTAAGGCGTGGGCGATATGGGCGACCCACGGCCTCGAAGTCCAACTGGCCTCGCGCCTCGAAGGCCCGCGAACGCAAAGAAACAAAATCGGCTAGCAAGTATCTGGCAATACCACCGGGTATCTGGCAATACCAAATGTGCGCCGCATTGCACACTTGGCATCGCCGTGTCTTTGTGGAGAAGATCGGTGGCGGCGATCTCTCACGCCGGGTCTTGGTACAGGCCATGGTCCGTAGCGAGTAGGAGCAGCAGGTGGTCGCCTCCTTCTGCGAAGGAGTAATGCTAGCAGAGGAGGCCAACCGCATAAGACAACAACACTCACGGCGTAGACGACGCCGGGATTCCGATACCGATTTCCAGCCACCGCGCACCGTACGGTGTAGTATCAATTTTTTTTCCTTTTAATAAAATCGGTCCTTTTTCGTCGTCCTTTAGGGGGCCTCGCAAAATATATCCTGCCCACATCAAATTTAGGTCTTGCCCCGCCACTGAAAATACCTAGGTTATAGGTAACTAATAATCGCTAATAGGTAGAGTTTATAGCTGCGATGCGACACACAAATAGATACTCAGGCTTAAACTTGCTCTACACGGGAATATAATTATGTAAGAGTTAGCGTTGCTGCGTAGCCCGAAAAAACGAACGAAAAAATGAAGAAAAGCATCAAGAACCACCCAAAAAGCGAACAAATGCCCAACTGAATATACAGTGTAATAAGTAGTACTTTCAAGGTTTTACTGTTCAGACTTCCACCTTATTTTTAGGTCAACAGGCATGTTCGACGATGCGTACATACACCAATGATTATTTGCGATTATGCTTAAAAAAGTGACGTAGATGATACGCTGAAGGAGAGGAAACACCAACAGCATAGGTACCTAATTACCTAAAGTGTATAATGGTGTGTGTGTGCTGAAAGGACAGATGGGATTACTACGGCTAGAGAATGCGTTGTTATATTAAATCCGCCTATGTATCGTTACTGTACGTGCATGAAGTACAAATAAATAAATTCATTAATGTTGTAGGTTGATAAAATCAATTTGGGGCTGATATATTTGTATGTAGGTAAGTACATATTTATATTTCAAACCATATTTACATAACCCCAATAACATAATACCATTTTAGTTAGGTAGGTATTTCTTATTAATCACTTATAAATACAGTGAGGACTTCTGTACCCTGTTATTAAAAGATTTTTTAATTTTTTTTTTTTTACCCTTACCTACACATGTAAAACTTTATATTTGTTTTCCTTCTATAAAATAAATAAAAAAAGGTTCAAACCCAGGTACTTAACGCTCAACGATCGCGTCTTGTGTCCACTAAATCAATACCTAAGATAGTTAGGAAATTATACAAAAAACATCAAAATAACTAAACTGGCAAAAAATACTGAACGGCTAACCTACCTTCTTTTGCAGTTTGTGTGTACATTGATTGTTTTGTTTGTGAATTAACGGATAAACTGTACCTACTTGTATTGTTTTTTTTTTTTGCGTAGGCATTAGACATGTCGCAATGGTAAGGCGTAACGCGTTCCGAGCTGACGGCGTGGCGTCCTTGCCGATGGTTTCACCGACTGCAACCCGCAAATCTAATGATATAAAATACTGTCACGGGCGGATTACAGGCAGTTCAGTCCCAGTAGCCAAATACAGAACAAACAGCGAAGTAAAACAATAACAATGAGGTCGCTCGTCGCCCTTGCCGTACTAGGATGTGTCGTAGTAGCGTGTGCTGGACGAGAAGAGGAGCAGGGAGACCTGGTCGCCGCTGCCAGCGGCCACCATCACCACCACGAGGAAGGAGGCGGCAAGGAGCACCACGCACACCACCACCATGAACAGGGAGAAAAGGGCCACAAAGGACATAAGGGACATCATCATCACCACAAAGGAGAACATGGTCACCACGGCAAGCACCACAAAGCGGGACACCATCACGAACACGGAGGGCATCACAAGAAACATTGGGACGAGCACGACCACCACGGCAAACATCACGAGCACGGACACCACCACAAGGGCGGTAAGCACCACCACAAGAAACACCATGACAAAGGCGAAGAAGTAGAGGGCTACCACAAGAAATACCACAAGGACGAGTACCACAAGGATCATCACTTCTACGATGACCACCACAAGGAAGGCAAGCACCACAAACACGGCCACCACCATGGACACCATGAGAAGAAAGGAGGCGGTCATAAGAAGGGTGGTCACCACCACTCTGGTCACCACGAGGAACATCATGGCAAACACGGCCACCACGACAAGCATCATTATGATGAGGACCACAAGGGACACAAAGGACACCACGGACACGAAGAACACCACCACCACCACCATGACCATGGCAAAAAGGGCGGTCACGAGGACCATAAGCACTGGGGTTTCCACCACGGCAAGCACTGAGACTGTACTATTAGAATTATATTATTTACTTTGTTACTTTACGCATTACCTCTCTGTAAATAAACTAAAACCAATTTAAAAAATAATATGTCTCATTTCATCATTTTCATTCATTCAAAATTAAATCACCGCAATCTTGAATCAGTATCTCTAAATGATACCAGAAAGTTCCAAAAAGCAAACCAATAAGTGCCACTATAATAATTAGCAGTCGATCTAACGGAACTAATTCAGTTTAACCATAGCATGATGTCGTCACCGTCACCGCGTCGCCGTCGCGGAGCCATTCATCCAGAAATCTGCAGCAACAATTGCCAAACACCACTCTGTAATCGACATCAGATGAAAGCGATCTAATCTATAAATTCAACGTGCGGAAACGGTTTTGACACTGTTATCGTAGCTTTGGTGACGGCTACGTCTTTAGTCGAGCCAGACCAAGTGAGTCGAACTTTCTTTTATTATTCATATATTCATAACTAACTTATGGTATTACTAATAGGATGCGTTCACATAGAAAACACACGAATGGCAGCCGGTTTGCTAGCGCGAACAGTCACATTAATTTTAAAGCGTCAGCTTCCAATTTTCTACGTGAATACACCCTTAATTACCTTTCCCTTTATCGATCAATAAATATATATGTGGATATTAACTATTGATTGTTTCTACTTTTCAGTCATGAGGCTCCTGATTTTAATTGAGCTTCTGGCATGCGTGGTGGTATTCGCGCATGCTCGGAATGTGGCTAATACTAAAGGTGAAAAGGAAATTACATCTAAGGCTGCCCCAGAAGTAGCAGCGACAGCAGCAGTAGCAGCAGTGGCGTTGGCAGCTGCAGCTCCCTCAGGCGGTGACCTATCGGCAGCTGGCAGCGAATCCGGCGACCAGGCGATTGCGGGTACCGAGCACAAGAAGGCGAAGGACAGCCACCACGAACAGGGTGGCGGCCATGAACACCACGCTCATCACCATGAAGAGCATGGGGATAAAGGAGACAAGGGATACAAATCTCATCACCACCACGATAAGGGCGAGCACGGCAACCACGCGAAACACCACCACGAAGGACATCACGACGAACACGGAGGGCACAAAAAGAAACACCACGATGAACACGACCATCACGGCGAACACCACGAGGCTGCCCACGGACACAAGGGAGGCAAATTCGGTCACAAAAAAGGCCACAAAAAGGGTTCAAAGACCACCGGTTTCCACCACAAGTCACATAAAGATGAATATCACAAGGAACACAAGTTCTACGACGACTTCCACAAGGGAGGACACCATCACAAACACGGAGACTTCCACGGCCATCATGATAAGAAGGGCGGTCACCACAAGAAAGGCGGACACCATGAAAAGGGTCATCACGAGAAACACCATGGCAAGAAGGGACATCACGACAAAGGACATTACGATGAAGACCACAAAGGCCACAAGGGCCACCACGGTCACGAGGAACACTTTGCACACCACCACGACCACGGCAAGAAGGGAGGACATTCCGGTGGTAAGGAGCACGGTTACAGTCACGCAAAGAAGGCGTAAAGAGTATAAGACATACCCACTTAATTATTTGTTAAATTATATTGTTGTTGCTTTTTATTGTTATGTTTTTCAACAAGTCATTGTACATAAAAGTTTACGTAAGACATTAATAATTTAAATTAAAATTCAATTCGAAATTGTCTCATGACTACCTATTTTCTATCCCAAATATTTACACGTTACTAATATGTATGTAGCATTTATCAGAATATTATTATATAATTATGTAGGAAGTGTTTATAATACAAAGCCAACAGAAGATAGTTTGACAATGTTAGAGTAATCAAGTTTTACAAATGTGGAAACCACAACAGAAGACAATATTCTTGTTCTGTTAAGTAATCTATTCAACCTTTTACTTGATAATAATGAATCTTAAAATCCTCCTGTAAAGTCTGTAACCATTTATCATGCATTTCACATCTATCCCAAACACTTTTTTTTATTTTTAAATCCTCTTAAACTTCAAAGTAGGTTAAGGGGACAAAGCATTGCAAGTATTGATATTGAAAAAAAGAAATCAAGTAGCAATCTGAACAAAAACGAATAAACATAACATTTTACCTAAGTGATGATGAAAGCAATCAGAGCAAGAAATGATACAATTATTTTATTTTAAATTTATTCAATACAAAGTTGCATAAGATTTACAATAAAGCCATCAGAGGGGCCAGATGGTCGAACTCAATTTTCTCAGTAATGTTCTTAGTCTTTATATTTTCATCTTGGTTAGCAATGAAGATAAGGTTTCCATCATCTCTCCATCCATATTTTTTCACCCAGTGTTTCAGGGTCACATCTAAAACAAACAGACTTTTTATCACTGCAGGTAAAATCTGGATTAAATCCCTACCTACTGTCTATGAATTTTAGATTTTCTATTTTTAAATGGAACACTGGCAGACAAGAGACAGCTGTGGTTAATAATTCCTAGAGACTTCACATTCAACTGCATCTTACTGAAAAAAAGAAGATACATCTTCCCTTTTAACATTACACACTAGAGTAAGTGACGAGACATTAATTTCACAATTTGTTTTCTAGACACTACAGTTTATTAACATTGTTTGAAGAAAATTTCCTGGCTTCAAAACTTTGTACAAAGTAGAAATTTAACCTTTTGACTTTAGTAATTATAGGCATAATTGAAGAACAATAGGTGTGCAAAAATGTGTGCTTTCGCTTGGGGATCAAAAGTTTAAAAAGTTTCTAAATAAATACATATAAAGGATCTCCATGCACAAGCAAGATCTAGATTCTAGATCTTGCTTGTGCATGGAGATCACTCTGTTGTTCTAGATTCTAGAACAACAAATGAAAGGAATGGCACTTACAACTAGACAAGGACAACATGTCTTGAGGCATTAGGCCCTCATCAACTCTATACTTAAAGTAAAATAAATAAAATACTGACCGTCAATTCCTCCCAATAAATTAGCAAGATTATTCTTATCAATGGTCTGGAAGGTAATGCCAACGACGTGACACACAAACTTCCGGATAGAGTCATGGAAACCACTAATACGGTTGCAAAGCTCTGGCATTTGATGTACTCTGTTCCAAAATTGTGCAAAGTCACACTGCTCTAGAATATCCGCCAGATATTTGATTTGTGAAATTGTCTCATTCTCCACCTAAAAGAGATGAACACATTAAAGATATGCTACTTTTGCTAGTAACCAATTTTATTCAAATTGAAAAATAAAATTGGACTTTACATACTAATTTTGATCAGCAAGTTAAATATTTATATCTAGGAGCAAATAAGTTACATAAAATATGAGCATCCGCATCCAATACACCATTCAAGTCAAGTCAAGTCAAAATTTTTTATTTCACATGGGCCTACATGGGCACTTATAAAACGCCAGATGCTAGTGCACGGTTCCAAATTGGTTGTTTCCTATGGAGAAGAACCGGCAAGAAACTCCATGGCCAACTCATTAATGTAGGATTTCAATTAAGTCTGAATTATCATATAATTTTATAAAAGAAAGTTGTGTTAGTTACACTATTTATATCTCAAGTATGGCTGTTCTGATTTGGCTGAAAATCGGTAAGGAGGTAGCTAAGAACCAATAGATTCATTAGTCTTAAATCTTTCTATCAATGGACTTACAACAGACTCCAGAAGAAGACACTTGCACAAGGTAAAATCAGTATGTGGGAAGTTAGTCAGGGCTTTCAAAAGAATCTGGCACGTGATGTCAGCATTGAACTTCTCCGGATTGAATTGATACAATTTTAAAACAGCCAGATTTGCTTCCAAATCATAAGTGTTCTCTCGTGACTGCATTTCAACATACCTCTCCAAGGTTTGAAGATTTGCGGGATTGTATCTGTAAACATGTCACAGTATTAACTACTGATTGTCATATAGTAAATATAAGGCGGATTTAATTCTTAACAAAAATCATAGAACTAATATTACATTATTATTTCCAATACATAACCTTACATAAAACGGAATGTTAATGCATGATCTTACCTTTCAATACTTTTTAGTATTGTTGCAACTGTTTGTTTCATAGTCTCAGCCATTGTAAAGCTTAATGGTATTCCAATATACCAAGTAATTTAAAACAAGCGTGGCAATCATCAATAGCAAACGCACATCAAAGGATGACTGATAATAATGACACTGACACTTGACATGGCTTGCTTGAAAGGTTTTGGCTTGGATACCAAGTTTTTTCGGCTATATTTTCATTTTCATTGGGTATCTTACCGGGTACCAAAACTGTACCAAGTCACTTTGAATTTTATTGGAATACGGATGATACCACGTATTGTAATGTTTTGAAGTATAGGCAAAAAATAGCCAGTCCAGTTCTACGAGCAATGTACCCTACCCACTGCCACTTCAGTTTGGCAATTCTTCGGGCTAAAGGTCTCTCAGGTCTCTGCACACAGCGGGCGAAAATATCCGAAAGTCGAAATATGGGACTTTTTATAACAAACACCATTGTGTACACTTTATGAAATGACTGCCCCAACGGGCAGTCATTTCATAAAGTCTGGAACACTGTCAGTTTTCCCCGTGACCGGAAAAAACATTTTGTAATTTTTTCGTGTAATTTTGACGAGATAGCTCTTATTTTAATCATATGTAATTTTTTCACTTATTATTAAAGGAACGACAACAAACAAAAAATCCGATTACTACACGTTTTGTATATTTTTACACCCATTATTTTAAAAAACCTTCAAAGTTCAATTTTGATTAAAGTAACTCCGGTTTATGGTTCCTTCTACAAAGAAAAAAAACAAACTTTACCTTTTTGTAATACTAGTGTAAAGGTCATTGGGCACTTTGTTCGCGCATTTGACCTATGGCGTACACAAACAAAATATGGCAAGATATATAGATATATGTATGTGCAACACAGTGGTATGGGTCGCATTTTTGTGGGCAATAGGAGAATTGAGAAAAAAATATATTTTACTTACTATCATTAAGGCATTTTTAAAATATTTTTGTAAAGAATTAACTCAAATCTACTGGACCGATTTCAAAAATACTTTTACTATTGTGTACATATACTTTTATAATGTGTGTTTAATAAACACGAAATACCTATCTCGCTTGTAAATAATATAATAATAATAATATCATTTATTTGCGTAAAATGTGGTAGATACAAAGATGATAACAATGGGAGAGTAGGTACTAAAACTCATTCCGCCTTTTAGTGTAGGCATGCAAATATTTAGTCGATAGTGTTTTAGTGACTTACCTACAATAACTTATCACTATCTAAAGTTTTATAAATTAAGCGAATGGAATTATAAACAAATCTACTCTAAACGATTTAAATAAATACATATTTATTTTGGTTGTAACACATGTTTCTACAATGCTAACAGTAAAAACTTCTGTTTTATTAACCAAAAATTTTAACTTTTTAAAAGTTAAATAACTTTTTTCTGACAATGGATACGTAAAAAAAAATCACATATTTTATAAAGTGACACTGAAATCTACAATTTAAAACTAATTTGGTTAGTGTACACAAACTTTCATAAAGCGGGTCATAAACGCCCCATGATCTTTGTAAAATAAACATCATTTATGGATAATGAAGAAATTATTTGTACAAAAAATAAAAGACATTGTAACATTCAGTTCATTCGTTCCTGATGAATGAAATGATTAAGCTGGGTTATGTCACATCACTAGCATTTTTTGTTTGTTGATATATGTATGATATATATATATATATATATATCATATATATATATATATGATATATATTTATATCTACATCTACACTAATATAATAAAGAGGTAAAGTTTGTTTTTTTGTTTGTAGGAGGTAATCTCTGGAACTACTGGTCCGACTGGAAAAATTTTAGCAACAATAGAAAGCTGCTTTACCGCCGGCTCCACACGTGGGTCCCAACGCTCGTACCAACGTTGGACTGCAAACTCGGTGAGGCGTACAAACGTTGGCTAATAAACTAGTTCTGTCCCGTCAGGGCCAATGTGAAGATGTCCGATACAGAAATCGAAACTGCTCTGAGCGAACCAATTTGGTTTAAAAATATCATCTGTTAATGATCCAGATTGAGTAGTCACTAATTTTCTTTCTGTAAAGGCGATATGTGCTCATTAACGATTTTCGCTTTTTTTTTTTAAATCTTCAATTGAGAAATTCATTCCCATATTTTGTTGAATGGTGCGCCATGCATCAGCTATTAAATTTTTATTTTTATGATCCTTTCGAGTGGCGTCCCATATTATTGGATGTGCTTGATAAAGTTCAATAAATTCTATTTCTTTTTCATTTGTCCATGCCGGTGGCGATTTTATGGATGAGGAAGCCATTCCCGCTCGACGTACGCACTCGCTGCGTGTTGTAACAGAACTGAGCAAAGCGCCAACGTGTGGACAGATCGCGAGCGTTGGCGCAGATTCCTTTGATGAAACCGACACGAGCCGGCCAACTACCAACACTCGCCCCAACGTTGGGACCAATGCCATTTTCTAGATCCACACGTTGGACGAATAGCGTTGGGGACAAAGTTGGGGCCAACGTGTGGAGCCGGCCTACTCCTGAGTGACATAGGCTATATTTTATGTACGCGGGCGCAGCCGCGGACAAAAGCTAGTATCATATATATGTATGATAGTTCGTGTAAATACACGATAATTGTCGATGTGTGTGTATTTTACAATTTTGTGACTATTTGTTAGAGTATGGGTTTGTAGCAATAGGAAGCGTGCATTTATGCGTAATATCAATATATATATCGCCATATTTCTATGACCAAAACTCTAATATCCAGTTGTACAGACAATTTTAATAATGTATTTGTTATTAATTTTTAGTAAACTCCATCTCCTTAGATTTTAAACTCGATTTCACGTACAATTTTTCTGCCATAGACCACAAGTTTTAAAGTCTGTGCTGTGTAATTTTTGACAATGACATAATATTGACACCACACATGTTTGACAATTTGACAATGGAGGCAACAAACTGTGAACTGAACTGAATTTTGTGATGCTTTTCGCCTTTAGACGAATATTTAAAGAGACTGTAAATTAGCTAATAACTACGGAAATGCAATGCAAACTAATTATAAGCCTTAAACACTTTTCAACGTTGTGATTCAGATTTAATTTGAAACTATCAGAAAGTGAAAAACAGACTTCAAAATGGATCAAATGCTACCGAGTCCGTACAATATACCTGGCATAGGTACTCCTTTGCATCAACCAGAAGAAGATCAACAAATTTTGCCCAATGCTATGCAACAACAGCATCAGCAGCAACAACAACAGCAGCAACATGCTCTCGCCGCTATGGGCTCCTCACCGCTCGTCGGCTTTGGTTCATCGCTAATGGGAACTCCTCAAAGATCAGTCCATACTTACGCACCAGCTGCCAGCTATGCTACGCCTCAACAAATGATGCAGCCACAAACACCTGTAATTATTATTGAATCATTATGTTTTTAGCACAACGAGTCTCATTGTTCTATCATGTTATGTACCTTTTACTTAATATGATATACTAAAATATAACACCACTTTACCGCTATTCTGATTTTGTTGTAAGAATAACAGAATAGATTGCTCTATTTATATACAAATATGTGCCTCTTTTAAAGACCTAATAAGTAAATTGCTCTGCAGTGTATTTAAGGTACTGGTAAAGTTTTGCTAGTTTTTCTCAAACATAAATGTCCTATTTTTCTAATATAATTATATTTTTATTTAGCAAAACTTAATGTCACCACTGATCACAAGTAGCAGTTTGGTGGGGCAGCAGATGCTAAGCCAAGCCAGTCCAGCACCAATGACGCCCATGACTCCACACTCGGCTGACCCTGGAATCTTACCACAGTTGCAGTAAGTACTCCTGAACATGTTTTGTTTTGTTACCAGAGCCAGTAATTTAAGAAACTGAAGATATAAATTTTGTAAAGATTTCTGTTATTCAAAACAAACAAGTAATTTTTTATATATTTCAGAAATATAGTGTCTACAGTTAATCTAAATTGTAAATTAGACTTAAAAAAAATTGCACTCCATGCAAGAAATGCAGAATATAACCCTAAGCGATTTGCCGCAGTCATCATGAGAATAAGAGAACCCAGAACTACTGCACTGATATTTTCATCAGGAAAGATGGTTTGCACAGGAGCCAAAAGTGAAGAAGATTCACGGCTTGCAGCTCGAAAATATGCAAGAATCATTCAGAAGCTTGGTTTTTATGTGAGTGAACAAATGGCAACTATGTCAGCATGATAAGTTAAAGTATTGATAAATTAAATTATTAACTGGTGATTTAATCCATGTGGTAGTAGATAATCATCCTAAGGAAGTACTAGAATAAAAAATATAAAACTTTTGTGCCCCAAGGTAACGCCGGCACCACACACCTATTGTCTTTCTGTTATGTCTGACCTACATTTATGGTATTCAAAAGGTTAAGTGCCATTTCAAGATATGGTCTACATGTATACTAAGGAGAAAATCCATTCACCTGTTGAGAATCTTAAAACATACAAACACTTGCCAAAGTTGTAAATTAGTGTGATAGGTCAAAACATAGAAATACATGAGACAATGCACAAATTGCAGTAACAAGACATAATTATAATAAATCTGGAGGGTTGTACTTGTGAATATTTTTATCATGCTGTGAGACATGTACAACAGCTTGGAACTGTACTTAATTTGTTGAATACCATCATTAGAGACATAATAGAAAGACTAGAATAGGTGTGTTACGCCGGCATTCATTTGGGGCTTGAGAGTAACAGTTTCATCACAACATATCTTGTAGGATAAAAAAAAATCATAAAAGCCCTATATAAAATTGTTTTATTTTATAATTTATTTATTTGTTTTCCAGGCAAAGTTTTTAGACTTTAAAATCCAAAACATGGTTGGAAGTTGTGATGTCAAGTTTCCCATAAGACTAGAAGGCTTAGTATTGACACACGGACAGTTCAGTTCATATGAACCAGAGTTATTCCCAGGCCTTATATACAGAATGGTAAAACCAAGAATAGTATTATTGATCTTTGTTTCTGGTAAAGTCGTGTTAACTGGTGCTAAAGTAAGAGAAGAAATATATGAGGCATTTGATAACATTTATCCAATACTAAAAAGTTTTAAGAAGCAATAAGTTGTAAGTATGTTTTTGCTTATGGGAATTAATAAATTTTGTTCTATTTTTATTTTATAAATTTTATTTTGTTGTTTTATTTGCACAATTTCTCTTCATGACAGGACTTCTGTTTATGACAGGATGAGGAAAGGTATACAGATAATGTTGGCAACAGCAAAAGAAATTAGTGTTTTGATTATATCACTGCCTATACCTCAACCACCTGGCTGTATGTATGAGCTATATTCATTTATGTTCCACCATAACATCGAAACTAAAGTTGCCATATTATTAAACAAGATGTCAACCTAAATAAATCAGCATGATTGATGTTACAGCAAAAAAAGTAGCAGTGTTTGTAAAAAAATATTTTGTGTTTTAGTATTTGCTATTGGTATAAGGCGATTAACACACTGCCACGCACCACGGAGTGTGGCGCGTGAATGCATGTTTTAATATTGTTTGTAAATATCTTCGGTTGTATAGAAAACACGAACAGTCCAACTCACTGAAAATGCATATGTTACCGGCCAAACCCGATTTCAGGACAAACTAGTTTGGCGGTTTGGCCTAGGCTAAACTAGTTCTGGTCAGTGGGTAGCCTTAGGGGCGGATTTTTAGGAGTTGGAGTATATCCTTACAATTTTTTGGTAAAAAAATTTATGGGACTTCTTCAAAAATTTTTTTTTCGTTTTGGTACCATACGCTTATAGGCACCATGAGCCGTGCAGTAAACGAAAAAAAAAAATTTAGGAAAAAAAATTTTTTTGGGACTTAAAATTTTCTAAGTGTTTGCCCCTATCTATACTCAATAATTATAGTTTAATAAAATTGATTATTTTTCCAATTACGGAGTATTTTATTCAGTAATTTATCTATTTATTTTGACTTTCTAGATATATTAGAATGTTTAGACTAGTCCATACCAGTTTATCCTAGAGTGTGCGCATTTATATAAGGACGAACTAGTTTGGCCTAGCCTAAACTGGTTCATCCTTTCGGGCTTAGGACAAATTAGTTTAAACTAGGCTAAACTAGTTTATCCTATCGCGTATAGGAAGAACTAGTTTAGCCTAGGCCAAACTAGCTTGTCCTGAAATCGGGTTTGGCCGGTAACACATACATGCAGATCACACGCCTTGTGCGCAGTGTGAATCATGCACACACGAGCGTGGGTGAGACGACGGAGATGAGCCGCCGTGAATCCACAAAACGCACCTTTTTACGGTTCCGCAGTCAACAAGAAGCCCTTATAGTTTCGCCAAATCTGTCTGTCTGTCTGTCTGTCCGTCCGCGGATAATCTCAGCCACCATTAGCCTAGTGCTAATTAAATATAAATATTTTTTTTATAATGTTAATATTTTCGGAAATAATTGCTCCAAAAGTAAAAAACAATGTGTCGTCGTCGCCTCTTTTATTGAACGTTTTTTTAGTTTAGAAAATATAAAAAAAATCTCAAAAGTAGAACTTTATAATCTCTCTATGAAAATTATTTTTAACTTGACAAGATGACATAAATCGTTATCAGCGCGTAGTGGTCCACGCGCGTTTCAAGGAGATTTGAGCAAAACCGAATCGAAACCTCTGGGGCCATGGTTTCGCTTCTGATAGGAAAACCGCCACTGAATTCGCCATTGTACCTTGTGTCGCATGAAGAATAAATAAAATCGGGCGGCCCGGGGTCCTGGCATGCATGTCCAGGCAAGGATTGATGATTGATTGGAAAAATTTTGTTAGTAAATCAAAAAACAAAATGCTCCCGAGCAAAGAAGGCGCGGGCAGCTAGCATCGCATCGCGTGGAACGGATAATAAGGGCTAAACCGTTCAGTCTATGTTGCAAAGTACTTTATGGTCAGTGTTGCCAACTGCACCGTAATTACGGTAAAAACACCGTAATCAGAAAAGATTTACCACCTACCGTAGGATTTTAATTACGGTAGCAAAATACACCGTAATACCCAATGAAGAGCGTATTTATTTTTAAATGTTGTAGACAACTATGATTATCTATTTACAAAAGTAATTTTAGCGAGTTTTAATTATATTTTTTTTTACGTTAGGGCATTTTCCTTTTCTCCTACCGACAACACTGTTTTATGCTTCGAGAATTCCCCAATAGCGCGGTACCGGAATTACACGAAAGAGTTCGGTGGTACTGTATGTATTTAAATTTCAATGTTTACTTAGAACTTTTTAATTTAAGTACCTAGTTTATTTGTATCTTAATCGACTGACATTTCATTCAGATTAGGTACTAAAAGTTTCATGTGTTGTGTTGTGTAAGATCTGAAAATTTTACAAGATGGAGAGTGACTCTGACCCTTTACGTTATACTAAATAAACAAAGTAATTCTAGCGTATTTCAAATATACGTATATTACAACGTAATTTCGGAAAATCTACCGTATTTTTAGAAGAATTCTACCACCCGCTAGATTTCAAACTTGGCAACACTGTTTATGGTTCAGTCTGCGCTCGCACCCGACGGAAGCGGTTAGCGGACGTGTTCGTGCGTTTCGTAAGTTTTATTGTGTCCGTTACCCAGGCCAGATGTTGTCGACAATGGACATTTGAATCTTATAGATAATTAGTTGTGCGGCTTCTGTAATTGTTGCGCACATTTTTAAATTTGTTGCGCTTATAGTTTTTTAATTATTTCACAAAAACATTTCCTGCTGCGGTAACGTTACGCCAGCCAGACCTTTTTCTTTCTAATGGGAATATTTAAATAAATATTAGCTATAAAATTAGTTGTCTAGATAAAGTAAATGTTGTGCATTATTTTGTATTTGTTCTTTCTTCGGTTGCGAAGTTATTCGAGATTTTGCTGCGGTAACGTTTTGGGTTTTGCTAGATCTTTGAGATGGTTAAGCGTATTCTAATCATGTTTTGTACACGACTTCCTAGGACTTAGTTTAAATTTGTTGTGCAATAACAAAACCAAAATAATGCATATCTTAAAGGTTATTTCATTAAATAGAAAAACACTTCAATTGGTCCCAGCACTCTCAATAAGAAGTCTAAAGACTTACTTTAAACGTTATTTTAAAGCTTGTAACTGCCTTCAAATGTATGTGAAGTTTCATTAGTATCCTGTAAGTATTTAACAAGTTATGATGATATTCAGTTCTTCACGAGCACGGTCTTGATGCGCGCGGTGTTATTTGGCCACTGGATTGGATATATGAACTGAATGTTATGTCAATTATTAGTTGTTTAGATCAGTTGTATATCAGTAAAATTTCAGCTCATTACATTGGATAATTAATGAGATAATACGATTAAAGTCATTAGGAAGTAAATGACCGTGATAACCCGACCAAGTTTAGGTGGTTACGAAAAAGCGAAAACGCAGAACATTATACTATCTTTTGAAATGTTTAGTATAATACATCTGACAATTTCGATACAGACGCGTACACTGTTAAATACCTATATAATAATAATTTAACATTATCTACACTATGAAAACATTATTATTATCATTATTATCTTCCAGTTGCACAAACTTATCAAAAATCACCGCTAGAGCATGCCGTTCGGTAGGACACGGCAGGGGTGGGGTGAAGGTAATACATTGTTTGCATAACGCACTAAACATGTTCCATAAACACATAATTCATCTTGTAGAGTGCGCGTGCGCTTCGTCAGTTCCGTTTCCTGTTTTTGCAAATATTTATCGAGAGTGTGAGATTTATTGTATAATAACAAGGGTGGCGAATTACTGCTAACGTGGAATGCTTGTATTGAAGATCATAATTATGGTGCGGGCTGCTTGATGAATTCACGAACAAGGTAAGCTTGCATAATGTAACTATAGAAATAGTAGCAAAATTATTATTAATATGTACGCGTCGTTAGGTGCTTATCTAAAACTGTATTTTTAAAGGCTTAAATATTTTAATTTAGAAACTTAGGTACTCATTATTTTCTGTTTTTTTCGTACTTAATTATTACCTACCTGGACTAGAATTCTCAACAATGATAACATATTTATCCTTTAGGTACTACATAGTACTTATAAAAAAAGTCGCTTCCAGTTTGTCTGTCCCTGTTTGCTTAGATCTTTAAAACTACGCAACGGATTCTGAAGCAGTTTTTTTTAATAGATACCTAAATTGATTCAAGTGGAAGGTGATGACTTGAAACTTGATTAATGAAATTCATGACTTAGCGACCAATTTTTTTCGTTATCAATGTCGGGAGTTAGGACTACCGCAACAGGTAGGTAGGTAAGTATTTATTTTCACAAACTCCTTGGACACGTAGACTTTAAGAAATCCATAATAATTACCTTGTTGCGACACTTGCGTTGATAAACTAAACTTGCAAATAGATGACGATGCGAATTTCAAATTTGTAGCAAAACTAATTGAAACCCGATTAAGGATTTAGAAAAAAAAATGTACTTACTCATTCTTTTTATTGTAGGCATAAACAGAATGGCAACAGAGCAATAGCCGTGGGCCGTCACTTGCCAACTCTATTCGTTGAAATAGAAATGACAAGGATAGGTGATGTTTAATCGGTTGCTAAGCAACACAAGTTTTTATAAGTAAGGGAGTAAAATTCCAATTGAAATGATTATTTTACCTTTCAATAAAAAATCTTTAATAATATCATGTCGTTTTTTTTATAACTTTTGTACGTGTCAGTACTAAATTTATAACACTATCCTACACATTTTAGAAGGTACCATAATGTTCTGCGTTTTCGCTTTTTCGTAACCACCTAAACTTGGTCGGGTTACCACGGTCATTCACTTCCTAATGACTTTAATCGTATTATCTCATTAATTATCCAATGTAATGAGCTGAAATTTTACTGATATACAACTGATCTAAACAACTAATAATTGACATAACATTCAGTTCATATATCTAATCCAGTGGCCAAATAACACCGCGCGCATCAAGACCGTGCTCGTGAAGAACTGAATATCATCATAACTTGTTAAATACTTACAGGATACTAATGAAACTTCACATACATTTGAAGGCAGTTACAAGCTTTAAAATAACGTTTAAAGTAAGTCTTTAGACTTCTTATTGAGAGTGCTGGGACCAATTGAAGTGTTTTTCTATTTAATGAAATAACCTTTAAGTTATGCATTATTTTGGTTTTGTTATTGCACAACAAATTTAAACTAAGTCCTAGGAAGTCGTGTACAAAACATGATTAGAATACGCTTAACCATCTCAAAGATCTAGCAAAACCCAAAACGTTACCGCAGCAAAATCTCGAATAACTTCGCAACCGAAGAAAGAACAAACACAAAATAAGGCACAACATTTACTTTATCTAGACAACTAATTTTATAGCTAATATTTATTTAAATATTCCCATTAGAAAGAAAAAGGTCTGGCTGGCGTAACGTTACCGCAGCAGGAAATGTTTTTGTGAAATAATTAAAAAACTATAAGCGCAACAAATTTAAAAATGTGCGCAACAATTACAGAAGCCGCACAACTAATTATCTATAAGATTCAAATGTCCATTGTCGACAACATCTGGCCTGGGTAACGGACACAGTTTTATTCGTACCTATTACTAGTCCCAAGCTAAGCAGAGCTTGTATAATACACCTACCTACTTACTAGAGAACTGATGAACATACATAACATGGGTTCGTGTATATTTCTAAATACGTACCTACATATTTTACATAATAAATTAGACATAACAAATTATTGTGCTCATTACACAAAAAATTGTCCTGATGTAGAAGCGAACCCACGACCTCCGACATAGCAGTCGGGGCCTCTAACCATTAGACCAACAAGCCAATCAATTACGTTTACAGGGTTAAAAAAAGGTTGAATGGGTTTTTGGGGTTAAATTTTATTCGAAATATACAAAAACTTAAACGAAAAAGTGACCTTAAAGACGTAGAAAAGTTAAAATCTAATAAAGTCAAGGGAACACAATACTTAAATCATGGAGTATCATCAAATCATGGCGAAGCCACTAGCAAAAGTTAGCACGTATAATTAAAATTTCATTTGAAAATGAAGGTGTAATGACAAACGCCAACATCGGTTTTGAATGCGAATGAGCAAGCGTAAGTTTTTCCGGGAAAACTTACGCTTACAATTGTCGAATTTTTGATTTGACTGGCGAAACGACGGCGGGTGGTCTCACGAAGACGCCGGAAACGGTAGCGACTGCAATTGCTAATCATTAAGTATATTTTTTTTTATAAGTAAGTATCTGCCTAGATTCTGTGTTGCACAAGCCACAAGGCCCACATTCGTTATAGCGAACTAAAAAACTTATTACTGATAACGAGCCGGTATGATCTAAGACCTTAGCCGGACCAAATGGGGCTCAGAACGAAAAATAATATTGTCAACTTGCTGTCAAGTAACTCAAGTAGACAGAAACGTCAAAAGATGGCAGATTGTATCAACTTATCAAGCAAATGCAAATGAACACTTGCTAACACTGATAACGTCAAAACTATTTTTTAACTTTGTTATTGGGTGGAGATATAAACAGATATCCAGAGTCGCGAAAATGCAAGAATATTCCTCGGTTTGTTGCAACAATCCATATTCAATATGAAATAAGTTGCGAATTTACTAATTGAGGTGTGCTGTGTGATCATAGTTTATTACCACAGAGTACTTTTATATATATAGTGAGTTTATTACAGAGTTCTTTTACGCATTTATCTATTATTGTATACACGTCAGCAATTTTAGATCCAAAGGGACGTGAGAAAATATTCCATTTAGTTAAATATTCCACTACAGCAATGAGAACTGACATAGAGAAAGAGGCTGGAACCTGGCTTCTGAAAAGATATGGCCAGTTCTTTAAAACACAATATCAAGATCTTGCATCTACTATAAAAGGGGAATACTGGGAAGAAAACAGAACTTATTTGCCAGTACAAGTTGTAATGACACCAGAAGAACTTATTCCTATAACAGAATTAGTATCATCTGATAACACTTTAATGACCAAGGTTTTAAGTGTGCTCTCTTCGTTATGTATAGAAGTTGTGGCCCTCAAAAAGGAAGCATTTGAAAGGTATGATATAGCTAATTATCAACACTCTCTCCTAGAAGAAATAAAAAAGTAAAATTTAAACAAGATTATCATATTTTATTACAGGCATTTCCGTTTTTTATCAGTGTATGAAGAATATAATGACCATGATATTAGTACACAAATGGAGTCAATCTGTGCACTGAGTGCATTTACCAGTCGCTGTGATGATGTCCTGCGGAATCTCTGCAGCCAAGTGTTTGCCATATTCACCACAGGTGCCATCAATATCAGTAAGTAAATACTACCTTTTTTGTGATATTAAGCAGCTATATGACAATTTGTAATTAATCTGTATATTTCATTATTCAGATGGGATCCAACTACATTACATTATTAATCACATTGGAGAAATATTTGCTGTTCTTGTTTTGTTAGAAATATTAATATCTAACACTTCTTTGGTTGCTAATTGGAATAAGTACTGTAAAACTTTAAAATCCTTTAGCCATGCTCCAGAAAATTTGGATTTAGCAGAGGACAAGTTTAAAGCTATGATGGGTGCTATAAGCACTATCACAAATAAAATTATGAATGATGACATTGTACAAAAGAGTCTTCAAAACTTAACAGCTCTAAGAAGCAGTTTAGTTGATAAGAACTGCTCATTGGTGGCAACTGAATTTACTCAATATTTGAAGCTGGCAATTGCAAATTTAGACAAGCTAATACAAGAGCAGCCTAATGTTAGCACTATGTATAAATGTATCAAAGTCAATGGCCTGTATGTACTTTCTGCACATTTGTTTGGGAACAGCGACAGGAAGATTTTTAAAGGCTTAATTGAATTAAATACAAAGGTAATTATAACAATAATAACTAAAAGCCCCAGTATCATTAATTAGGGTTTATTTACCAATTGGAATGAATAGTTGCACAAAAAATAAGTTTTCTATGATTAAAAAGAATAAGATAATGGACACTTTTGTATGGACTCCATAATTACAGACACAATAAAGAAAAACAAACAAAAACACACAGGACACTGGTGTCCTCTTGGGGCTTAATGAATTCATATTTTATTTATCATCGAAATCATTTGGCATCATTTTGTTAGTCATCTTTTGGCATACAATTATCTATCCATTATAATTAAAAATTCTGCTTATTCGTCATCATATCGCTGAAAATTCACAGTCTGAATCATATTTAGTATATATTTTGTACCACTGTGGTGGTAATAGTAATACCAAAACGGTAACCTAATATTAATTAAAAAATTAGCATTTCTATCTGTAGTAACCCAACACGAATGGATAACCCAAGAATATATCCAAAAAAAGTTCCCTATTTTATTTTCTTTTGAGGTACAGTACCCTAGAAATAAACCCCAAATTCTCACGGATTTTTTATGGCGAGAAAAATCATGTAATGACAAATCCCGCCCTTAAGCGGAGTGTCGGACTCTTACTGTCAAAACAACCCACCCCGTTCCTTCTTAGCCTTCATACCGGGGTTGGACCCTCCTTTCAGAATCCGGACCAAGACCCCAGTTGGCTTCGGCCCTGCAGCTGGGCATCTACATTTGCTGACAACTCTTGGCTTGGTTCGGATTGTCATTAGGCGAGCCACCTCAGAAGGAGGCGACCGCCACTACTTGCTTCGAACCATGGACTTTACCAAGGCCCGGCGCGAGAGATCGCCGCCGCCGATTTTCCCCCCCGCCGAGGTCACGACGATGCTCTTTCCAAGCGGGCCACACTTCTACCGTATGCTCCTCCGTGTCCTCCGGGCGGTCCACACAGTGCGACACCTGGGCGTCTCTTCGCCACGAATCCGGTGCAAGAACCTCCCGAACTTGCCATGTCCGGTGAGGACCTGCGTCATGCAGAAGGTGAGGACACCGTGAGGTCTCTCCAGCCACTTCTTAGGGCCGACACACACACATAAACACGATACGACGTCGTACCACGATGCGGCGTTGTTTCACGATGCGACGTCGCGTCGTGGGAATCTACGACGAGCATCGTAAAAAACTACGTCGCGACATCGTAACGTGCCACGATGAGAATTGTCGCAGTTAATTTCGAAAATGGACCGCACTAGACGCGTCCTGCTCTTGCTGTTTTTAAGAAGACGGGTAAAGAAAAGACAGAAAGTCAGAAGATACTGGATCCGCCCATTTCTTTTAATCATGAATAACGGGAGCCGTGTATCGTGTTTATATGTGCACCGTGCACGTTACGATGTCGCGACATAGTTTTTAGATAGGTACATTGCACGTAGATTATTTAACCATTCGATATCATAAATTTACGTTATTTTAGGTTTTATGGGTATGGTTTCAGTCTCGGATATTGGTCGGAACGTCGCTTTGTATGAACGATACGCTAAACGAACTTATATTTTTAATTATATATTATATTCGATTAAACATTGTGTCAAGTATGTTATGCCAAATAACAAACCTGTTCTTATTTAAGTACTAACGCAGATTTTGATGAATTTTCTTTAGTGTAGGTACTTAATGTTGCAAATTGTTACAGGCACACAGTATTAATATTATTGGAACAACAATTTGGTTTCCTGAACAATTTCTTCAAAGACATGTAGCATCACAGTGTGCTAAACATGACAAATTATCACAAACAATGGTTAAGGCGAGACAAGCCTACATCAATACAAAGAAAGCTAGCTTAGCCAAGGACATTGCTAACCTTCACATGATATGTACTCAGTGGGTGCTTCAAGTCGAAGAAATGTTTTCTTCTAACCAGCATAAACTGAGTGCTGCTGAAATGAATTTGCATGCTAAAACTCTTTTGGAAGGTCTCGACATTGCATCCAGGACGAACCATTCAGTGCTCACTTTAATTAATTTACATCTCACCCTGGGTATACCATTACCCAAGAGTATGTTGATATCATTGTTTGAGATTATGTACATGTTAAAAACATTAAAGAATGCAGTTACTCGCAATCGTAATCAAATAATTATTTCAATTAATATGATTTTGCAGCATCTCGTGTTTCAGTCAACTTCCTCTATACTTGAAGTAAAAAAGTCTTTAATGACTGATAAAAATTACGCAAATAAACGACTTGATGAATTGACATGTCTAGTGATTGCGGAAAGAGCGCTCAAAGGAGCTGCAACCGTCGAAAGAATTATAGCTGCAAACATTGCCTTGAGCTTTGTTCCTGACACAACTTATTTAGAAGACAGCTACATTAAACTTGGGAAACTACTTGAGAAAATCCAAACTTTATCGATTTTCATATATTCCATGGATAATTTATGCAATTGCTCATGGTTATTGTGGCACCTAAATATTATCCCTTTTTATTTTGAACAAAATTTTAGCATGCAGTTGAATACTTTGAAATTGAAATATTTTCTAATGGTCTTAGAAGACTGCATTGTGTTATTGCATAAAACTGATAAATGTTATGAAATGAATAAGTGCCAACAGTTTCTAAATAATATGAAATCTATGATAGAAAATAAAATAATACTAAGTGCAAGTCAAAATATAGAGACAAATTTGAGACTTCATATACATTCGCATTTACAATTGGATGTTGTAAATCCTTTTACATTTGATATGACAAAGAAATTATTGCTTATTGTGGATAACTTTAGGATGCAGTTCCTGTACATGTCCATCGTGCCTTCAGTAGAACACTACTTATCTACCATGTACTACAACCTGACGACAGTTGTCCTATCCGATTGGAAAACGTATGGTGAAATGCGACAAATGGCTAAATTCAAATTTAATCTGAAGACGGTACAAGATAATCTACCCACGCAGACCTTGGAGCAAGGTTTGGATGTATTAGAAATAATGCGCAACATTCATATATTTGTGTCAAAGTACTTGTACAATTTGAACAACCAAATATTTATTGAAAAAAGCAGTAACAACAAACATTTAAATTCTATAAACATCAGGCATATTGCAAACTCTATCAGAACTCATGGAACTGGCATTATGAATACAACGGTGAATTTTACTTACCAATTCTTGAAGAAAAAGTTTTTTATTTTTTCACAATTCATGTATGATGAACACATCAAGTCAAGATTGGTTAAATATCTAAGAAACTTCAAGGAAACTGCTGACGCTAATGGAAATGTATACTCGTACAAGAATGCCGAAAAATTTAACAAGGGTATAAGAGTGCTTGGATTAAATGAAGAGGGACTGAGCTACTTAGATTTATTTCGTGACCTCATAAGCCAAATCGGAAATGCCATGGGATACGTTAGGATGATTCGGTCAGGAGGCCGACATTGCTGCTCTGATGCTACTATGTTTTTGCCAAATCTCGATACAGTGGACTCTTTTAAACAATTTAGTGAGGAGAGTGGTCTTGGACCAAGGACGATCGAATCATCGGAAAATCTAGATCATAACGTCAATGACTTGATAACGAATTTTATTCAAGGAACAGAATATTTCAAATTACTCGTCGATGTATTCGCGCCAGTATTTCGTAATCCTAAAAATGTTCATCTTAAAAATTTCTACATCATAATTCCGCCGTTGACGTTGAATTTTGTCGAACACATGATATTGTCGAAAGACAAAATGTCAAAAAAGAATAAAGTTGGTGCAGCATTTACTGATGATGGCTTTGCAATGGGTGTTGCATATATTATGAAATTACTGGACCAGGTTGGTATTAAAGTTACAACAGTTCATATTTTTAAAGCTAAGTAATTAAAAAAGCTGTTAAGATTTCGGCGATTTAGATTTATATGACACCAATCACACAGAGTGCAATAGAAACGATTATTATCCGAGTATTGTTTGCGTAATCAATTACACAAACAATACTCTGATAATAATCGTTGTGAATCAGAACTGAATATAACCGCAGAAGAATCAAGTTTACTGACATAGTACGAAGGATTCTTCGTTTTAGGGTTTTGTAGGTTTTACCACGAAAGTTTGGCTATCGCCAAACTTTTAAAACAATAAAACAGATGATCGATGAGCAAGCTAATCATTGTTCGTCTTCAATGTAATCTCCATCGAGTGCTCTAAGCGGCCTGCGCAATAGCGTTTCCTGGTGCCTTAATCCGGTACAGGAACCTCTCGAACTTACCATGTTTGGTTAAGACCAGCGTGTGAGACTTTGTGACACCTCTCGATCTCCAGCTACTTCTCAAAAAGGGGACTTCCGCGTTCGTGACTATGACGAGGCCAGTAGGTACATTGATGACCTGACAAAGGCCATGGTTATATGATAGATGTGGGATGCTTAGTTAGGTATGGCTACACTTGGAGAGGCAAGAATCCCGGTTAGTTGGAATCCAGCTGAGGGCGAAACATTTGGAAAATTAAACCATTAGGTATATTGTATTTCGGGCTGGTGTCCGCAACTCCACGACTAAATAGCGTACATTTTTATATCAATTCGATCTTAATCTAAATTAGATTAAGATCGAATTTTTAAAGAAAGAAAAAACGAAGAACATTGTTTTTAAATGCGTTTAGGTAGGTATTTATAAAATTATGTTTATTATTTTCAGGACTCAAATTTCGAAGGTCTTCATTGGTTTGATTCTGTATGGAAGCACATTAGTGAAGAAAGGAAGCTACTGCAAGAGCAACAAGATAAAGGCTCTGTACAGCTACAGCAGGCTTTAGCATTAACCGAGAAGAAAATCAAAACTTTAGAAGAGGAGTACAAGTTGTTGTATTACAGTCTTACGAGTGCGAGAATATTTTTCAGATAGAAACACACGTAAAACTTCTCCGCTATGTACAGGTTGTCTAATTTACATACTACATATGTACTTTTAATTAAAAAAAAAACCTGTACCTATTCAAAGTATCTACTGTGTGACATGATTTCTCCCGCTCTTCATCCGAGATAGAACCCACTCGCCTTGCCTTCTAGCAACTTCAGTGGACTCCACTACTGAATGTCGAAGTTTGAAATGTCGACGTATGTTCTAAAGTACAAGATCTCGATGCAGGCCACTTTGAAAGTTCACTGAAGCGAAGTATGCAAGGCTGACGTAGGGTTAGTTAAAAAGCATACGAGTGCAATAGGACTATTCGCATTCGTATGCTTTCTAAGTTCGATATCGATATTATCGCTATTAGAACAATTGTAATGGGCAATATACAAATCACATGCATAATTAATAGATATATCTTTAAATTATTAAAAAGAAAAAATAAACAAGAACAAAAAAAAAATTGCTTGGAGAATTACATAACATAATGTTATTAAAAACACCATTTAGATTAAATATGTAGTATAGTAGGTATAGTATCAGTAATGAATTTCAGTTTTGTATATAAAATTAAATCTTCATATACACTATGTATGTGTTACCTATAACATACGTCGACATTCAGTAGCGGAGTCCACTGAAGTTGCTAGAAGGCAGTGAAGTAGTGAAGGAGTGGGTTCTAGCTCGGTTTTTACCCAGCTGCTCTGTTACTTTGAGCTTCGTTCACTTTTGTCGTTGGGATCTGAACACTATCGATCTGTGTAGATAAAATAAATAAAACCGGCCAAGAGCGTGTCGGGCCACGCTGTGTAGGATGCCGTAGTTTCCCGTCCGTCACAAATTTCTCACAATGAACAAAACCCATTAGCCCATATAAAAATTAGTAACCGAATTTCCGGAGACATGGCGTTGTACCCGGTGGTAATTTTGGATTGCGTGAACCGATTATAATCGTTGTCTATTTTTATTTGAATGAAGATACGCTCATGATAATGAGATATGTAAAAGTTAAAAAAATGCTATCGTACCTACATGGTACGATTATATTACAAAATTAGTACAAAACGTTTTTTTTTTTTTTTTTAATTTTTCGGAAACTGTTCATTCCATCAAGTTCAAAATAATTTTCCAAAAAAAGTCTTTATAAAATTCTACTTTTGAAATTTTTATTTGCATATTTTCTAAACTTATGGTTCAAAAGTTACAGGGGGGGTGTTTTTTACTTTTGGAGCGATTATTTCCGAAAATATTTACATTACCAAAAAAAATCTTTTTTTGGGACACTTATTCACTTTTAAATACCTATCCAACAATAATCACACACGTTATGGAGAGGTAGCCTAATAAAACATTTTTTACCACTTGTCGTGTTTGCACTTTATCGGCGCGGTTAATACATACCTATACAAATTTCAGCTGTGCTAAATAACGGTCGCTGAGATTATCCGCTGACGGACAGATAGACTTGGTGAAACTGGAAGGAAAAGGAAAAAAATCGTTTTTAGGGTTCCATAGTTAACAAGGAACTTGTTAACTATGGAACCCTAAAAACGAATTTATAAACGAATCGTGAACGATAAAATTTTAGTGATGTGTCTGAGTAGTGGTAAATGGAGGAATCCTAACAAAGAATTATTTTTCCTTTTAAACTATTTATGACATAAAACAATAAAAGTATTTTGATAATTTACCTACAGTAAACGATTACGTCAATAAAGTTTTTACTTCATCTAGAATTAACTAAGATTTAGTAATTCAAAGCAAAAATGAAACCTTTTTTTATGGCAATTGAGCCGGTAAAGAACCCTTTACTTATACTCTAATGAGGATTTTTTTGCAAACCGTACTTTTCACTCAATATTTGACAGGTCGAGGTTATTGGCTTTCCTATTCCGATTCGGAACGCATAGTAAGTAGGTACTGATCTGGCCCAGCCGACTAGACCACTGCCGATATTTTTTTAGGTAACCGAGTTTTTGGTTTTTAATTTTTATCTTATATAAAAATTATTTCCTTTTTTTTACAAAATTTGGCGAAAAAATTCTGTCTTAGAGACATTTTAATTTTTTTTTATTTAAAATATTTATACATATTTCCTCTTTGATTTAATATAAAAAAACACCCCAATTTTTAATCTAAAATTTAAGTTGAACTGAGATTTTACTTGCTACTGTTATTACAGCCTCCCCAACTTCGACAAACCGATTTTCGTGTCGTTATGAAATGAAATAAGAAATTGATATATCTCAAAGCAAGCTATAGCTATACTCTACCTATGTAAGGTTTAAGAATAATTGAATTAATATAATAAAGTGTATATTGTCTCTTTCCTATCAAAACTATTTCATTGTGTCCATGAAAATTAATAAAACATATAACTATTTTATAACAATAGTTTTATTTAAATGGAATCATTTGTACTAGCTATAATTTGGTGCATTTGCAAAAGAGCTCCATATTCAAGATGATTTTCCAAGTATTTGGCATATTTCATAATAGAACTTCCTGCACCCTCTCCTTGTAGATAAGAAACAATCCTTTTCATAGCCTGATATGCCTCCATTCCAGAGGTGGGCTGACATACTTTTTGACTTAACACTTCATTAGCATGCATACTTTCATCCAGTTGTCCACAAAAAATACATGGCAGTTTCTTGTCACAAAAAATATATTTATCTAATGAACTCTGGCAATATTCTGTATTTAGTGGAACATTGTACATCTTGCACCACCGAGATAAACTATGATCACTTTCACTGTCCTCTTTAACATTAAAGAATAGACTGCCATCCCCGGGCGGGAAGCATAGGCTCCAGACATACTTCTGTGGTATATTATACCATGCCATGCCTATCATATGAATGTAATCCGTAAATGATGAGTTGTCTTTACCATATGTTAAAGATCTACTGATTTGTAATCTTCGATAATGGTACTTGAAACATTCAACAACCTTATCTAAAACATTTATTACATAGTTTAAGTCTGTAGCACTGACTATTCTTATATTTTCAAATTGTAGATTTCGTGTCAAGTTTTCAGGGATATCTAATACCAATGTTACATGGTTACCTTTTGATGCTAATTCATTATCCCACTTTGTTAAGTAACTCAGGACTATGGAATAATTTATTTGAGAATTTATACAATAGTAGTAGTTAACTGGCAAACTGCGCACTTGTGATTCAGGTTCCAATAACTCTTTACCAACAACTGCCACTTCCCTTTTATCACTTCCTAAAGTATTTACAATAAACAATAATGAAACATAGCTGTCTGCATGTTGTCCACTTAGGTAGCTGTTGTAGTCGAGATTGTGGGATAATGCACAAACACCACCCAGATAAATATCAGTTGATTCTGAACTACAGAGAAACCTTTTCCAATCTTCTTTAACTTTTTCACTGCACACATTATCTGATGTGTATTTAGATATATTATGTCTTGTGCGGAAACTTAACAGCCAATCATCGATGCAAGTGAATTCTTCACTCAATCCCTCAAGAATGTCTTGTGCTTTTGTGCGAAGATTATCTTCTGTGACAACATTACCAGTTTTAAACTGTTGTTCAAACCAATTCAAAAGATTTTGTTCTAGATTAAGACTACAAATTTCCTTTAGAAGGTTATATTTATGGGTATATTTTTTTATAATAGAATCTTTCTGTTTGTAAATAGATGAAATAGTCTGGGGGTGAACACCATATTCTCTAGCTATATCGGATTTACATTGACCGTTATCTAGAGCTTGAATTACAAGTAGTTTTGATGTAGCGTCAATTTTCCTGTAGGACTTTTTGGAGATATCTGTTAAATATTCCGATTGATCTTCAACCGCATTTTTGTGACTAGAGCTCCAAATTGACATGCTTTATATAAATAGACACTGAGACTACCTGCTTCGACAAAATTATTGATTTTATTTAACTTATCAGTTTCTCAATGTAAATACTTATTTATTCATTTATACTCGTAAATTTTCATTACATTAAAACGTCAGTCATCTTATCAACTGTCAACTCGGTGTATTATAGTCGGTCGGATGCACAGAGCAGGGCTTGTTAACGTTACCAAATTCACACTATAAGTATCGGTAAGTAACGTTATTTTCATAATGTTAAAATTTTAACGGTAACATGAGTAACAATACTTTGGTATCAAATCTATAAAATAACGTTACCAATTAACGTTACAGGTAACGAAATTGTTATCGTTACTTAATGCGTTGTTGTCAAACCGCGCAACATGCGGCGCACGGCGTGCACTACGGAACGGCAACATCGCTACACCAGTCAAACGATGCTTGCTACTTGCTACTAAACAAAATTCGCAGTACGATTTCACAAACGAGGTGTGCGGTAACGGATTTAATACCTGTATAGGATAGTGTTGAATGTCCTTTTTATATTGGCGTGTTCGTAATAGTTTTATATTTATTTGTTTAATTAAAGCTCATGACCATCTACTATTTTTTTTATGTGGATACAATAGCATTGTAGGTATAATGTAGAAGCACTTTTTAAATTTTGTAAATGTGAAGTACCATGGAGCATTTTTCGCTAGGTTACAACTTATTTGACACTAGCTGTGCCCGCGACTTCGTCCGCGCGGAATAGTTATTTTGGGCATCATATTTATTTTTGCAAACAACCTCCTCAGCTTTATAAATTATAGCTGTTACGCACGACTTTGCCCGTGTCAATTTCTGTTATTATTTTAGACAATTTAGTTTTAAAAAGAACATAATTAGTTTTAAAAAGAACAAAAAAAAAAGTGGGGGTAGTCAAAGTGACAGCAAAAAAATAACACTCTGTTTATAATTTATATTTAAAATAGATATTTTAATCATTTTTATAATTAAATGATAAGTACTGTTAGCTAACAAGTCAAACCTGCCAGTGAAGTGTTTTTAACTCCATCACACAATTATTTTTGAAAAAACCACTGTTTACATCATGGAGTCAATCAACCACACCATCAACAATTTGAGCAATCTGTTCAGTACCAGAATGGCTGAATTCGAGAAGGAGCTGCAGAAATCATCCGGCACTGCAGCAATCACCACTTCAGGTCTGGCAGCGGAGTTTACAACTTTCCGGACACTCATTGTCCAGGCACTTCAAGCTCTCCAACAACAGGTTGGTGTCTTGTCGCGGAGCCTGGATAATTTGGAGATGCGTGGGAGGCGTAAGATCCTGCTATTGCATGGAGTGGCAGAGGAGCAAGACGAGGAGACTGCACAGGTAGTTACACAACTTATAAAGAAACATCTCAAACTCGACTTGTCTGTGTCTGGCATCAAGCGTTGTCATAGGATGGGGCGCAGCGCAACTCACAAACCTCGTCCTATTCTACTCAAATTACATGACATGGCTTTCCGGGACCAAATCTGGTTCAGCAAAACGAAACTGAAGGGCTCTGGCATCACAATATCAGAGTTTCTCACTAGAGCCAGGCACAACCTCTTCATGGCGGCACGGGACAGATTTGGTGTCACACAATGTTGGACCACGGAAGGCACTGTGATTGTTCTTGACTCGAAAGGAACCCGGCATCGAGTCACTTCCTTCATTGATCTCGACAAGATCAAGCAGCAGCCGAAGACGTCGTCTGATCGGGCGGAGCAAGTCTCGGGTCAGCCAGAGCCTGGTGTTGTCCATCCTGTTGCAGTGGGAAGGGTCGCCGCGACAAAAACGAAGCGCACTGTAGCCAAAAAGTGATGTTTTTGTTGATCTTTTTGCTTTTAGGTAGTCCAAATCAGATTGTAGCTTTAATTATTTTTTTTTTTTTTTTGGTATCAGGTAACTAAGTTTCGTTTTATTTTTCAATTACTGACACCGCTTAAATTTGCGCGTACCTTGTTTTGCAAAATTGTTTTGACATAATTTAATTGTGTCACTGTCATTAGCTGTCATATCTCTTTTTAAATTGCGTTTCGTAGTTGCAATGACGTACGACACAATTTTAGTTTTATTACACGTTTTCAATATTAATTTTGTTATATAGTATACTATTATAATTATGTTTTTTCACTGGACTACCATGTCAATTAAAGCTGGTTTATAATCTTTGTTATTACTATATTGTAAGCACAACTGGCAGGTGGACGTATAGCAAACCGTGTATTTTTTATTATTTTTTTGTTCTAAGTATTTTATTGTATTTATTTTTTATATATTATATTTATGCTCAGCCCTGGCTGTAGCAGTGATTCTTTTCATTCTTTAGATAGTGATAATGATAGCTTCGTAAGCGTTCCTTCTCTTTCTGACACTCTTGTTTCATTATTTTCCGATGTCTCTAGAAACTTTAATGTAGTCCACATAAATGCCCAAAGCATTCCGGCCCATTTTGCTGATATGCTGGCTAGTTTTGACTGTAAGAATATTCATGCAATTCTTGTTTCAGAATCATGGTTAAAGCCTTGTCTCCCCTCTTCCTCCTATTCACTTCCAGGTTTTAAACTTGTTAGGAATGATCGCGCGGTTGGTGGTGGTGGAGGAGTGGCTATTTATCTTCGCGAATACATTCCTTTCTCTATTGTTTGCATGTCCGCCCAGCCACCCCCACCGAATGCCGGTGAACATCTTTTCCTGGAAGTTGAACTTAACCATACTAAAATTCTTCTCGGTGTGTTCTATTGCCCTTCTCTTCGAATAAATTTTTTCTCTTCTTTTGAAAGCATTTTAGAAGCTTTAATTCCTTCTTACAGTCATAGCATCATAATGGGCGACTTTAATACATGTCTCCTTAAAAATGACTCTCGATCTACTTCTCTACGCCAAATTATTAATTCTACCAATCTCAATATCCTTGATCTTGGTGCCACTCACCATTTTCCTAACTCTGTCCCCTCACTTCTTGATCTCATTATCGTCTCGTCACTTGATCACGTCGCTAAGCATGGTCAATGTTCAGCTGACGCTTTTTCATATCACGATCTAGTGTTCACTTCTTATAAAATCCGACCACCTAAGCATAGTTCCAAAATTCTTCTGCTTCGCAATTTTGATAGCATGGACATAGATAGTCTTCGTGAGGAGGTTCGCAGCATCGACTGGACGCCTTTGTTATCGTCCTCGTCCGTTGACGAACAAGTAGATATTCTCACTTCTACCTTAATTCAGCTTTACGACTCACATGCGCCTGTTCGAGCTGTAAGAGTGAAGCATCTCCCGGCGCCGTGGCTTACGGAGGAAATCAAACTGTTGCTACGTAAAAAAGCAGCTGCGAAGTTTAAGTACAAAATTCGACCTAGTGATTACAACAGGGAAAAGTATGTCTCAATTAGGAATCACTGCAGCAAGGTGTGTAGAAATGCAAACCGCCAATATATCCATAGTTCGGTACAGAATGGTGATCCAGCGAAGGTCTGGAAATTTCTTAAATCTCTAGGTATCGGAAAAAAGTCTCATGACACAATTCCCAAGGACTTAGACTTCAATTCACTAAATAGTCATTTCTCCACGTCGCCCACATTGGATAGGGCCACCAAAGCTACTACTCTAAGTCATCTTTCAAATCTTCCGACACCTGATTATTCTCCATTTGTCTTAAGTCAGTTTACTGCTTGTGATGTTAAAAGGAGTATTGTGTCGATTACATCGAACGCTGCTGGTAGTGACTGTGTCAGTCGTAAAATGATAATTCCTATTCTTGATGACATTCTTCCTATCATTCTTTACATCCTCAACTTTTCTGTTTCCAGTGGTGTCTTCCCAAAAGCTTGGAAAGATGCCCAAGTTATCCCTTTACCTAAAAAATCTCATCCTGCTTCTTTCTCTGATTACCGCCCCATTTCTATTCTTCCTTTCCTATCTAAAGTTCTCGAAAAACTGGTCCACCAGCAATTTAGCTCTTTCCTTTCCAAGCACAATCTGCTAAATCCTTTTCAATCCGGTTTTCGACCTGGACACAGCACTACCTCAGCTCTCGTGCATATCACGGACGATATCAGGTCTGGCATGGATGTGGGAAAGTTAACTGTACTTGCTTTGCTTGATTTTAGCAACGCTTTTAATACGGTTGACTTTGACATTTTGCTCGGTATCCTACGCTCCTTTAACATATCTCCATCGGTAATTGACTGGTTTCATAGTTACCTGTTTGGTCGCCGGCAGCGTATTTGCATTGACGAATCTTTCTCTTCTTGGTGCAACACATCTGCCGGTGTGCCACAGGGTGGCGTTTTATCTCCTTTACTTTTCGCAGTTTTTATTAACGCTATCACTCAACGACTATCTTCTTTCTACCACCTGTATGCTGATGATCTCCAAATATATACCCAATCCTCTCTTGGAGAATTAACCAATGCTATTGAGACAATCAATACGGACCTAGCTCGAATTAGTGACTGGAGTGCTGAGTTCGGACTGAAGATCAATCCCACTAAGACTCAAGTGATTGTTGTCGGTAGTCCCCGTACGGTCTGTAAGATCGATTGGTCGACACTTCCCCAGGTTTCTTTTAACAATACTATTATTCCTATAAGTCACACTGTCAAGAACTTGGGGATTTATATCGATAACAGTCTGTCTTGGTCTAAACAACTGCAGGAGGTCAGTCGAAAGCTTTTTGCTTCGGTAGGCTCCCTGAGGCGCCTTCGTAATTTGCTTCCCATCAACACAAAGATTGCGATAGCACAATCTCTTCTTCTCCCTATCTTGGACTATGCTGATGCCAGCTATCTTGATCTCACCCAAATTCAATTGGATAAGCTTGAGCGACTTCAAAATCTCTGTATCAGGTTCATATTTGGCTTGCGCAAGTATGACCACGTTTCCGAATTTCGTACTCAGCTCAAATGGCTTCCTATTCGCCTTCGCCGGAATGCTCATATACTTTCTTTGCTTTATAATGTGCTCTTTAATCCTTCTACTCCTTTTTATCTTAAAGAACGTTTTCAGTTCCTTTGTGACACACATTCTAGGACCTTGAGATCATCGGAAAATCTGAAATTAAGTATTCGTATGCATTCCACTTCCTTTTTTGACAACTCCTTTACTATTCAAGCTGCTCGAATGTGGAATGCATTACCCATTGAAGTAAGGCGTGCTCAAACGCTACAAACTTTTAAAGCAATGGTGAAGGAGCATTACCTTTCACTATAATACATCTATAATCTCCTATCTCAACCTTATTTATTTTTATTATTTTTTAAATATTTATTAGTATATTAATTGATATTGTATATGTGTATTTTTATTATTAGGTATATGTAATTAATATATTATATTTACGTTTTTTTTTTTTTTTGTACACTGACCGCCCCAAATCTATCTCCTTTCATTGTAGTCCATCCTAAGGTTGTCTGTCAGAGATTGCCCTGTGCGATAAGACCGCCCATTGTACACTTAGTTTTTATAATTGTATATCCTGTCCTCATTTTGGTGTGCAATAAAGTTTAAAATAAATAAATAAATAAATAATTATCTAATAGTACTTCGTAGAGCTACTAAGGGGGGTCCCTTTGGGCACGCCATAATCTCGGCGGTAAGTCCCCTCTTGGAGGCGTGATTGGATAGACCTGACGGCGTCCTCACCATCCGCATGACGCAGGTTCTGGAAATGGGAAGTTCAGGAAATTCCTGCGCTGGAGTAGCCGTCGCCACCGCGATCCCGCCAATATCTGGCCACCGTAGACGCTGGTTTGCGGACGGTGAGCAACGGGTAGCTCGCCGTTCGGTTGCCTGGTAACAGTCCAGACCGAGACCAAGTCGTCGACGGTGTGCACTGCTCCCGCGTGCCTCAATATGTTGTCAGCAAACTGTGGGGCCCTTCAGGGTCGAAGCCTCCTGCAGCCGAGGGTTGGTGCGAAACAGTTATACCGGGGCTCTGGGAATAAGGCAAGGGAGGCACGGGGTAGGTTGTTAAGTCATTAAGAGCCTGACACTGTTTCCCGCTCCGCCCAAGAGCGGGAATCGTCATTGGATGATTTTTACCTACCATAAAAAAAAACCCCTCCGCGCCGCCCGCAAGCAACCCCTCTCCTCGCCCGCCGGCCAGGCGCAGCGTCATATTTTGCACATCATGCGGCGCGTGTGAATTTTATATCGGAGTTATTTTAAAATTGTAATATCTTCTAAGATGTTCATTGAAAATAAGTGATGTCAAAGACGATTTATTATTGTTCACAATTACATACTCCTAATCAACAACACATTTATTTGGATAAAGATTAATATTATTATGTTGATACAACTCTAACAAATAATTGGTAATAATGCATTAATTTCAGCCAAATTTGATTCCCATAAAAACGGTTCTAGTGAGTTAATCTTAAAAGATAGACATATACTGTCGCAGACATTTTTTTAGATCATTTTAAGAGGAATAATTCTTTCATACATATTTTTTTGGTATCTTGAACCGTTTTCGCAGCGCACGCAACGGAAGCCCTCAAAGATGAATAATTTTCCCCGTTTTTTCCACATTTTCCGTTGTTTCTTCGCTTCTATTAGTCGCAGCGTGAGGTTTTATAGCCTAAAGCCTTCCTCGATAAATGATCTATTCAACACAAAAAGATTTTTTCAATTCGAACCAGTAGTTCCTGAGATTAGCGCGTTCAAACAAACATACAAACAATCAAACGAACAAACTCTTCAGCTTTATAATATTGGGAATCAAATTTGGCCGAAATTAATGCATTATTACCAATTATTATTTGTTAGAGTTTTATCAACATAATAATATTAATCTTTATCCAAATAAATGTGTTGTTGATTAAGAGTATGTAATTGTGAACAAAATTGTCTTTGACATCACTTATTTTCAATGAACATCTTAGAAGATATTACAAACTTAAAAGAACTCCGATATAAAATTCACACGCGCCGCATGATGTGCAAAATATGACGCTGCGCCTGCTCTCCCTGGCGCACGGGGAGAGGGGTTGCTTGCGGGAGGCGCGGAGGGTTTTTTTTATGGTAGGTAAAAATCATCCAATGACGAATCCCGCTCTTGGGCGGAGCGGGAAACAGTGTCAGACTCTTACTGACTAAACAACCTACCCCGTTCCTTATTGCCATAAGGCAAGGGAGGAACGGGGTAGGTTGTTTCTCTGGGAATAATCCCAGAGCCCCGGTATAACGCTTTCGCATCAACCCTCGGCTGCAGGAGGCTTCGACCCTGAAGGGCCCCACAGTTTGCTGATAACACCTTGAGGCGCGCGGGAGCAGTGCACGCCGTCGACGACTTGGTCTCGGTCTGGACTGTTACCTGACAACCGGACGGCGAGCTACTCATTGCTCACCGTCCGCAAGTCAGCGTCTACGGTGGCCGGATATCGGCGGGATCGCGGCGGCGACGGCTACGGCGAGGGCGCTATTGCCCTTGCCTTATGCGGTCGGCCTCCTCCATTACGAGCATTAGGTACTGCTTCGCAGAAGGAGGCGACCGCTTGCCATTCTTCTTTGCTGCGGACTATGGCCTGAATCAAGGCCTGGCGCGAGAGGTCGCCGCCACCGATCACCCCCATGAGGACACGGTGATGCTCTTCTCAAGCGGGGCACACTTCTACCGTGTGCTCCGGGCTGGCCACGCAGTGGCGACACCCGGGCGTCTCTTCCGCAAAAATCCGGCGCAGGAATCTTCTGAACTTGCCATGTTCGGTGAGAACCTGCGTCATGCGGAAGTGAGGACACCGTGATGTCTATCCAACCACGCCTCAAAGACCCCTCTTTGACTTACCGCCGAGATAATGGCTTGCCCAAGGGGGGGTGTAGCTCTATGAAGCACTTTTAGATAATTATGTTTTTTTAAAAACTAAATTGTCGAAAAAAAATAATAACAAAAATTGACACGGGCAAAGTCGTGGGTATCAGCTATAATTTATAAAGCTGAGGAGGTTGTTTGCAAAATTAAATATGATGCCCAAAATAAATATTCCACGCGGACGAAGTCGCGGGCACAGCTAGTTATTAAAATAGTTTGAAATATGACTTAATTGGAAAACAATATATCATTAAATCGGTTTATTACTAATGAATCATTTCAATAACAAATTATTTAGTTTCAGTAAGACTTTTTTTTAAATAAATCAAAATACAAAGTCTCATAACTTTTTCAATTTTATACTGCGTTTGTAATAATTTTCATTATTTATTCATTAAAATCAGGACCTTGACCATGACGTTTAAAGTAAGATTGTTTTATTCCTGTTCCAGAGTGTGGTCTCTTTCCCACTGAAAGTAATATCGAAGTAATACTGCTTTAAGGGCTTGCGGTAGGCCCCCTGGTTCAATACTTTGATTTGGTTCTATTATTTATCTACTATAATATTGAACAATGTTTGTTCTTCGACTTCCAAATACAGACAATAAACTTTGTCAACTATATATACAAAATGACACACACTGTTGACAATCTACAGAGCAAGCAGCAGCAGCAGGATTTAAATTTTCCACGATACCCCTGTATCAGCTTATTTCAAATAGAGCAATTGCAGACGCGTGAATTATTAAAATGTCGGGCAGTCAAAAAAAGTGAAGCTAAATTGCATGTTCCAAAGTGGAACACCATGGACACTCTTTTAAATCATATTATGAGTTAGGTACATACCAAAACCATGGACCATGGTTACGTATTTCTTGTCACTTTGTGAGGACAATGTAGGTATGATAAGTAATGAAAAAAAAAGATGAAAAATCAAGATGACCAGTCTCAACTTACGGCGCTCGTTCAAGAACATGACGCGTGTATCAGCCTTATTGAGCTCGACCATTTTGAATGGAACTGAATGACCCAATAACACGAGCCACCATCATCGAGACATTTGAGTGAGCTCATAATGTCAAACAAGTTGTAATCCAATAAACTTTTGCTCCTTGGTACTTTGCATTAATTTTGAAAAAAAAAGTGCTTTTACATTATACAATGCTATTCTTTCAAATGCAAAAATAATAAATCATCACAATTTCTATTTTAAAAATAATCAATATCAACAATACAAAAAGGGCAGTAGTATCTCTTCCAATATATAAAAAAAAAACTAATTAGTAGGCAAAATACAGCTGCCACAGCTACAGCCATGGCTGTGGCACAGGACCTAGCATGTAGTCAAACATTTTTATCTAGGATATAATCCTCTAATCTATAAAATGATTATCTACATAAGGTGTTTTTAATTTGATTGGAAGTCAAATATACTACTTAAATGTATTATTAATTTCCTCATGCATGTTTTAAGATTTGATTTATTTAGATGGCGAATCTCAAGTGGTATTTTATTAAAAAATTTTACGCAGTACAGTAAGAGCTATGTACTTTACGATGTTGCAGTTGAACTAATAAGTATTTATAAGTTTAATTATTTTTACCGACTTCACAAAAAGGAGGAAGTACTATGTTCGGATGTTTGTATGTTTTTTTTTCGTATGTTTGTTCACCGAATACTTCGCCAATCATCGACGTCCCATTTTCATCAAGTTTAGATTTGATGATGGGATCCATGAGGAATCGAGGGAACTCCTTAAATATCATAGGCAAACCTATGGTGTTTTTGGTATTTTCATCTAGATTTTAAGCATTTACAGTAAAAAAGAAACATTTGATGAAGTAGAACTGATGAAGAAGACCATGGCCAATGATAAATGATCTTTATTTTGTAAGTAGGTATAAAAAACACTTTTACACGTCATTTTTTTTTTTTGATAGATGAGTCCGATGTTTCCTAGCAGACTACCCTGAAAAGAAACACCGAAACAAACTCAGGGGTCAGTCTCTTTTGAAGTCCATACAGAAAATATGTATTGGTCAAATCCTCTGGTTATAAGTGTATCGCAACTAAAAAGGGTGAAATAAAAAACTTTTTATAAAAAAATATACCGATTTCACTAAAAAAAAACTTTTTCGGAAATCGATGTTTAATAAGAAATAAACAATACCGAGAAACACCGACTTCCGAAAAAGTTTTTTTTTTATATATTTAGTGCAGTCGATATATTTTTTTGTAAAGTTTTCTTGTAACATAACAGGTCCGATCAATCACTTACTGCAATGCTTGTAAATTTTAATTATTTTGTACATGATGAAACGCCGTTTTATTGGGGGAACAGTAGCCAATTTCCACGAAAAGCCCAAAAGCTTTATTTAATATATCCATTTTGTGAGAAAGTTCTGCCACTTCTTTTTCAGTTTGGCTGGAGCAATTCTTCATTATTTTTTATTGGGTGGACTCAGATTTTTGCATTTATCCATATCCTAATTTCTGACCGCATCGCTCAAAAATTTTATTATTACTAGCAGATTTTATATTTTCGTGATCACCTGATGAACACAATTATTATTTATTGTGCAGTAAGTATATTTAATACTAAGCAGAAGGACGGTATTTAAGTGGCAGAGAATGACTGAAGCATTAAGTCCACCTCTGTGCATATGTGTTGCATAAAGATATCTAAACAAGTAAAACTCTGGCGAAAAAGTTCTATATTGTTCATAAAGAAAAAGACCATTTGGAATTAAAAGTGTTTTTAAGAAAAAAAAAATATTCTCGATCGATAACAATAAATATAGTCATTTGATTCGAAAAATAGTTGTTCCCTCAATTTTAGCTACCTAGAAAGTTTTAATCCAGGAGTATTTAAAATATGTAATTTTATGGATTTTGGTGTGCTCTTTCCAAATTTTGACTTTGCCAATTCGTATTTTTGCCTTTTGTACCATCATATTGGAAAAATGCGCCTAAAAACTGAAAAAGCACATCACAAAAAGAATCGGAAATAGCACATTCAAATTTATAAAGTTACTTAGCCCTGGACAACTTTCCATGTAAAACAAGGAACTCACGAAGCGGTTTTCACCCACAGCCGCCACGGTTGCAGGCCCGCGGCTTATGTAAAATGCTGTTAAATATCGGCGCTTGAAAGGCAAAAATTACTAACCGACACTGAGCATACTTTACAAAATGTTATTGGGCCCCATCAGTTTAAAGAGTTTATCATTGATTCGAAAAGAAGAAGAAGAAAGTGTTATTTATAATTAATAACTTTAAATCACTCTTGGCAATGTCTACTCAATGTCGCTTAGTATTTTTTTTTTCAAGCAATGGATATGTAAAAAAAATAACTTAATCGGCCGCCAGTTTTGCGGTCGAAATTCGCAACCGTTATGGCTTTTGTAGATCTACCGCCTCGTGAGTTTTAAAATAATATAGCTGTTTCCTCTACAGCGGCGGGCGTGGGTGAAAACCGCTTCGTGAGTTCTTAGCCTCAAACTATCAAATTATTTTATTCAAATCCCTTTTCTAGTATAATAAGGCCGATGTAACTTAGCGAGTCTGAACACATAGGCTTTGCGAACTTTAGCGAATATACACTCGTAAAAACTGTCATTAGCAATTACATTTTAAACAAAATTGCGAATTAATAATTTATAATGTAAGGACCAATACCTACACATAATCTGCCACTGAATCAGTTAGATTCAGCGGCAGATTTAAAAAATAAAATAATAATTACTTAAATACCCACATAACTAAACGAGAAACCCGACTGCCTTAAAAGCATTAAATGAAAACATGCTATACGTATACTACTAAGTAACATTTGCTCCAATATGTACCACGAACCATAAACACACACAAACGCTCGAAAAGTATTATCGTCCTTACTGACCCTATTAAGTAAAAGACTGCAAAGCCACAAATATTCAACATAAGTTAAGTATTTATAGACTTACGAGCGAAAAAAGTATCACGTAAGTCAAGCAATCGAAGATAAATTCTATAGCTATCTTTCTTTAGATTTAAGTAGGTATAGAATTTATTCACCCCTAGATCCTGAATCAGATCCACTATTAACTTCATGTAAATCCTAAGAATCATCACAATGACGGCGAAAATATTCTTCAGTATTCGTACTTCCTATTTAAAAAGAAAATGATGCGCAGCGCAAGTGTTTTTGATTTGAATACCTACGTGATCATAGCAGTTAACAGTATATTTAATGTAAACGAAAGAAAGAGATAAAAGAAATTTAACGTTACTTTTCGTATGCACTTGGTAACGTTATCAAGCCCTTGGTCTTGGTAACGTTATTATTTACCGATAAAATATTCAATAACGTTAAGTCAGTTTACCGGTAAAATTTGTCACAAGTAACGTTATCAAGCATAACGTTACCTCTACTAATAACGTTACCTTCTCACGATGAAAGTAACGATACCAGATTTTTAACGTTATTCAAAGCCCTGGCACAGAGTACTTTTTTATACATGAAAGTCGGATGTCATCATCACGACATCACTGACATTTTTTTTTTTTTCTAATTGTTTTGTGCTGGATATCACAGATCTAAAATACTTTAGACAAAAAGTAGTCAGTGTATTTTGTTATTCAACCAAAGTGATAAAATGACGACAAATACACGTAAAGCACAACAATTTTGCACCCAGCCTTGCCTTTAAGTAGTGGCTGGAAAGACCTCCTCACATGCATGACACAGGTCTTCACCGGACATGATAAGTTCGGGACGTTCTTGCACCGAAATCGTGCGGAAGAAACCCGGGTGTCACCACTGCGTGGAACTCTTGGAGGACACGGTAAAGGCGTGCCCCACGCACGCAGAGCACCGCCGTATCTTCGTGGGTACGATCGGCGGCAACGACCTCTCACATAATTTTAAGTATATATAAAAATTGCTCCGCCCGTGGCTGCGCTTCGGGGCCCGCCTCATAGTTGTCGTTTTTAGGGTTCCGTACCTTAAAAGGGAAAAATTTAACCCTTATAGGATCACTTTGTTGTCCGTCTATGAAGATCATTTATCTCGAGAACGCGTTGATCGGATCTACAGGTCTGCGGTCCTTTGTAGCTGTGAAAAATCAAACTTCGAGACACGGCCGATTATGTCTCAAAAAAAAAGACGCATATATTGACACTCAAGGGAATCAAAATTCATAGGGTAAGTAGGAAGTACGTTGACCTAGAAACCTAAAATTTTGGCATGAAGGTGGTTATCATATAGTCTAAGATCCCGTGAGAGCCAGACCTTCGTATTATAATATAGAACCAGGCGCGAGGCGTCCCCTGGGCGACCCCACGAAATTATAAACTGACCAGAGCAGATTTGAATGCTATTATTATAATATTTCTACTGTATGTTTGAAATACGATTAAACGTTTTTTCTTTCTTTCTTTATTTCACAAGTCGTAAGTGTAATGAAAAACGTCGTTTGACACACGTGCAGATTTGTCATTGCAGCCCTCGCTTTCGCTTCGGTCGCAATGACAAACTTCTTGCACTTGTATCAAAATGTAGGTACTATTTCATTGCACGCCGACAAATCTGTGACTTAGCGACAAATTATGACATATTATCGGCTAAATTTGGACGAAAACAGGTCTTCGCTAGATGCCCTAGTTTAGAGATATTAAGCGGCGAAAATTTCTCATTGTCAAAATATAGAAACCCTTATAACTTTTATACCTGTGGCCGACAAATTCTGAGATTTGGCTACTGATTTCGACTAATTGGCGACTAAATCTAGGAGAAAACAGATCTTCGCTAGGTGTCCTAGTTTTTGAGATACAAATGTGGGCAAGCTGGGGAAATTGACACTGGATCGGCCCACAATGACCCCTTATAACTTCTAAACCACTAACCGACAAATTCTGATATTTGGCGACAAATTTCGACTATTATCGACTAAATTTTCGTGTTACCCATATTAAGATGCGTGATGGTGGCCAAGCTAGGGTCAGCCACACGGCTGATGCTGTTTTGGTATGCATAGGTAAGTTCGGAATCCTCAGAGCGCGAATCCGACGCGCACAGCGCACTTGCCTGGGGCTTTTTTTGCTGTTTGCTACGTACTGCAACACTATGTCCGCGACGGGGTAAAATCTACTTTAAAATTATACTTCTGTACCGTCCAAATATAATTATCGAGGGTCATTTAAAATTCACGTTGAACCCCATCGCGGGTCCACGCAGACCGTTCTTGCATCAACGCGCGGGGACACGCGACACGACGTCTCGACGGGTGGGGTGGCCCAGCGTTAGCCCTAAGAATAACTTTCATTTGGTGGCAAGATTGTATGCATGACTGAACGATGACTGACGAAGCACTCAAACTAGCAAGCCGGGTAACTATCCTGGAAATAACAAGTCTGCATAAAAAGAAGCAAGATAACTTCGACGATTAGTGGGTCTGAGATCCAACTAATGATGTCAAGGTCTGGCTCTAATGGGGGCAGCATCTAAATTACCAAAAACACTCACCATTATTTGCTTAGTCTGGAAATACCGATTTAATGATAAAAAGAATAAAAAAACCTTAATCCATAATACTTATGATGAATAGTATGTATTAATAATATTTTTTATTTAAAGTTTTCGCCACTACTGTTCTTTTTACACTCTATTGTGTGTCATCAAAATATTATATTGCATAATATATTTTTATTTTGTAATACATGTAGTAAACACATAGCAATGAAACCGAGAACACGCCTATTTATACCAAGATAAACTAAATAAGTTCCAAAATCTATACAGTTAACATATATATAAGGCAATTGCCTAGCTGAGTAGTTCACGTAGACACGTTAACTTCGGTGACGATCAAGGCTTCGTATGCCCTTTAAATCAAACAACAGCTTTGTTTCTTAAGCTAATACATACATAAAACACAGAATGCACTCTTATTGAAAGATTGGAATGCATCATATTAAAATTTGTCAGCGCCATGGAATGCACTGCCCAGCTCAGACAATACAATGTAACTAAATTCTAAAACTTATTGCTAACAAATGCCATAACTACATAAGACACTTACTGCTTAGTATGTTATAAACAATACAATATTAATAATGCATATCATAATATTTTTCGTTCAGTCTCACAATGCAATACCATAAATTCTACTTCTTGATACATCTGAATGCCTTATTTTCAACTCACAACATTCTCGCGACCCAGTAGGGAGTGTAATGCTTCGTTACTCATCCATCAGTACCTACTGTAGACGTGAACATAAACCTATATCTAATTTAAGAAATTGCGAATATTACTCTGTCTATATTTAATCATTATAAGAATCACGACAATATTGGTTAATCAGATAATTCTGCGACTGAACGAAATTCTCTACTACATCTATTTCTTTTGTCATAGTCTAAAGAACACTCAATATTAAATACATAAACATGAAATCACTCATTATTTTTCTATTTATTTGAGTCATTAAAATAAGCTGCTATTGAAAAACATTATTCAGAAGCACTTAAACCTAACACAAATACAAATTCCACATCACTTTCATGTTAATATATATGATACAGTTCAAAGAATATAAATAAAAATTTTATCTGGTATAAAGCACACCGAGCAGTAAAAAGTCTGGATCATGACTGCTTAGCGCGTACAATGAGGCGTATACGCACGCATACGAACATGATAGAATCCATAAGATTTTAAATAATGTTCTACTTTCAATTATTTCTGAAAAGGCATGAATTCAATAGCATAATATCACGGAAGAGCATAACACGTTCATGATGGTGAATGATCGTCGTGCGCGTCGGAGTCGGCGCGCTCGGGCGCGGGCGGGGCGGGAGGCACGGGCGGGGGGGGCGGCGCGGGCGGCGCGGGCGGCCGCTTGGGGTAGTCGTTGAAGATGTGGATGTGCGTGACGCGACGTCAGTCCGCCTCGTGCTCGTGCAGCTGCGCCAGCAGCGCCGCGCGCCGCGACTCCAGCTCCGCGTCGCTCCACGCCGTCGACCCGCTCGACCTGCATCACCACAACGTTACCTCCCACACTCACTCTGCATTACCATGCATCACAGTTGCCCCTGTGCACAATGCCCCTACTTCATTCTAATGGTTAGCATTAGGATTAACCATACCCATTTAGTTACACTAAATTACCTTTTCTCACGTAGATGACTCATATTTTATTTGAACAGTAAATGACATTTATTTTTGCAAATAGGTTGAAAAAAATATGTAGCAACCAGGGCAATTATGTCATTTCCTTCTTTTATAAAACTTTCAGTTGATGGGACTGATATAAACTATAAAGCATGTAAGCTAGGCACATTGTGATATGCGTACTACATACAGTACATACCGTTCTTTCTTGTCTTTTTTGTCCTTCTTTTTCTTGGGCTTGTGTGTGTGCTCATGAGACTCCTCTTCGGGGCTGCTGGGGGCGCTGCGCTTCGACTTCTTACTCTTGTGACGCAATGTCTCGTCATCAGATATGCCACCTTCTTCTGGCGTCGGCGATTTCTAAACCAATTTAAAAATTGTTATAAGTTGTTGTTGCTGTGAAACATCTAAATTACATAGATCTTTAACCGAATAAGTAGGAAGCAGTTCACAGAACCGAATTCGTCTGCGTTAATTTACTAGAAAGCAGGAAAATTGAGTTCATTGATGAGTATACCGTAATTGTAAACTGTCATTAATATAGTAATGCAAAGAAATTAAGGATGCGTTTAAACTATTTACAGGAAGTGGCGAGTGTTTGCGGTGCTTCTTCTTCGACTTCTTGTGTTTCCTGCCTTCGTCCGAGGTCCACGTGCCGTGGCTCGGCGCTGGCGACGGCGAGCGCGCCGTCTGCACGGGGGACGGTGAGCGCGACCGCGACTAAACCACAAATCAAAAATATTTATTTATAAGAATATGGCACAATAGATTGAATAAATTTGGTGGTTTTATAGTATAAACACGAATAAATCAGCATGAAGATGTGCAATCATGTAGTTTTTTTTATTAAAAGCAAGAATAATGTTAAGTCGTGTTTATGTTGTATATGGCATGGGCTTAAAGGTACTTTATTGTAAAAATTCAAACCTTGCTGCCCTTGCTAATGAGTCGCATACATATTTGAATCAATTCAAAAATAGTTCCGTCCCATTTCGGCGCACTTTTTCATTTATATATTTTTTGGGGATTTTTTTTTAGGTTTATGTATCTCCAAATCAGGGGATATTTAATATATTAACGATTACAAAAAACCCGAAAAATCCTCAAAAACTATAACTGATATGATAAAAAATGGTATTTGTTGAAATTAACCCTTTTGTGCCCGTTTCATATTCGCCATATTGGCGCTGTCAGCCGTATCGAGTATACCACATTTTTTATGAAAAATATTTCTGCAGCTATTTGGATTATACGTCAAAATTAGAGCGAGTGACGCTGTAAATAAGCAAAAAAATAAGATATGGAACAACCTGTCCAGTGATAAATAATAGAAGTCAGTGAACCCATCACAGAACGCTACCTGCTGTAATAAAGTACTTACTACTTTTGTTGATGACGACACGTGACGTCTGCCCCCCTAGCCAAGTTGATAATCCACAATCACTAACGCTAGTTAATAATCTAATCAAACATATGGGAATGACTTCATTTCAACAAAATTAGTAGCCAAGTTCACATCGTTCAAAATGAAATGTAATCATTTCTACAATGATCATCGCTCCATCATGCAGTATTATGAAATAATTAATACTTGAGGCGTTTCGATTGTAGAAAGAGACTCGTAACGAAACGATTGTATCTTGGCTAGGTTTGGTTAGGGCTGGATACTTTTCACAACTCGCGTCACGCATCTCAAAGCTACAAAGCTCCCGGGTACGACCTCCTCATGAAAGAAATCCTTCCTCAAAAAACAACAGTGTTTCTAACGTCACTATACAACAGAAATCTGACAACCCTGTATTTCCTACTGGTGTGGAAAGTATCCCAAGTTAGGTAAACTACCCACCTAAGTATCCTCGTATCGACAAATCTAAAAATTGCTAAAATACTACATATCGCCAATATTAAATGAAAGGACGGTGATTCCTAACCGTCAATCAGGCTTCAGACAGGAGCACTCCACCACAGAATACGTCCACAGAGTCTAAGATAAAATGAGAAAAATCTTGGAGAAAAAACAAAATTGTTTTTCGGCTTACCTCCACATCCAAAAGGTTTTTAATAAGGTTTGGCACAACCAGAGTCTGCTGCTCAGTTAGCTGAAGGTGAACCTTCCCCATCAGTATTACTTACTATTGAAATCTTACTTTTCAGAAAGAATATTTCAAAAATCTGTAAAAATAGTAGAAACGAAGTCTAGACTTTGCAACATAGAACCTGGAGTCCTCAGGGTTTAGTTTTGGAACCTATTCTTTTACACTTTACACTGCTGACCTATCGCATGTTGAAGGAGTTACGACAGTCACTTTTGCTGATAACAGCGCAATACTAGCAAGCCACACAGTCCTTTCTATGGCATCAAAAATGTTACAAGACGGTCTCGGATAAAATCGAGTACAAGCAAATCTGTTCACGTCACCTTCACACGCTGCGGAAATTAAACTACCCATCCGAGAAATTGGATAACGTGACTCTTCCTCATCAAGATAATGTAAGGTACCTTCGGCTACATCTCGACCGCAGTTTTACGTGGAAACATCATATAAAAACCAAGAGATACGAGATCAATATTCGAAACACAAACTTATACTGAAATTATTATCAAATAAATACGTTAACAACAAGCTCCTTATTTACAAAGTAATCTTTAAGCCAGTGTGGCACTGTGGAATTCACTTAGGGCAGCGCCTTGGTATATTATCAACACCAAAATCCACGACGAACTAAAGATCAACTGACCGACCCCCCGATAGACTATCTCGGAGAAAATCCAAAAATGCTCAAAAACTACAAAATCACTAAAAAAGAAAGGCTTATCATAATCAAAGTATAAAGGGGGACTGAGCAACTAATTGGGTACACTCATCCTGCCAGAAATTCAAAATGAAAACACCTGCTAAAATGAATTACATTGATTACAAATTAAGGAAGTGAAACATGATCAAATTTTAGGCTGACCACACACGTACGCTAGTTGTACGAAATTTTTATGGGAAAATAGTGATAATAAAAACCACTCACCAAAGAGGTGGAGTGTGATCGCTTCTTTTTCTTTGAGCGCTTTGTTTTTCTAGATTTTGGATGATGGTAGTGCATGCAACTCTCTTCTTGTTCGTGCTGGAAGTCCTGCAAAAAGACAGTACTCATTTAAACTGGGATATTGCGTAAAATTATTGATGCTAAATAAACAATTTCTTTACATTGATCAAGAGAGGTAAATTGACAGAGTCGCTTGTAATGTTGTTCCTATCTTATTTTGAAGGTACCGCAAAAGGATAAGATGGAACTCCTATAGGATCACTTTGTTGTTCGTCTGTCAAAACTCTTTACCGGAAATGCGTGGAAGTATCGGGTTGAAATTAAAACCATACTTTTACAGCTCAAGCTCACTCTTTCTCACAGAAGACCTTAAGAGATTATTTCAAGAGAGGTCCCTAGAAGAAATTTGTATGTGCGCGAGTCCGACTCACCCTTGCCTGGCTTTATCCAGGTAATCTCAATTTCACACGATAAAAAATATAATACTGATTCCAATTCACACAACTTCGGTGCTTGGGGTAGAATGTTACCCTTGACTATTTGAAGTAAAATAACTTTGTAAGATAGAACCCCATAATGATTTGAAAGACATTAAGTAATTGTTATTTATTGATGTTTTTACCAGATTGGTGTTGTGTCTGGTCCGAACAACTACCCGATTTCCGATTTTTATGTGTTCTAATGGTGCTGACAACTCATTCCGCGATGCAGGACTTTGTATTTTTGGTTCCTATACAGCGTCATAAATGTCGCTACAGATGACGTTTACTGATTGCATATTAAACACTTGAGTCCCAAGCAATATCTCATACCTATTGTCTTTCTATTATGTCTCCGATTACGGTACTCGAAAGGTTCAACTTAGAAAAAAATTGTTGTAAAAAAAACAAAAGAGCAAAAATGACGACCAAAAAGTAAAAACAACCTTAAATATTCTAACTCTGTCCTCCTCGTAGGGCACGGCTGCGAATTCCGGCGCGTTCAGGTCGAGTTTCTCTTTGACCTCGTTCCATGACAGTGTGTGGTCAATGTTTGCTTCACTCAGGGCCCATTTAAATGCACTCTCAACTTTCTTCTGAGCTTTGGACTCTTCTTTAATCTTCTCTTTATTTCTAGCTTCAGCCTGAAAAAAAAAGTGTTATTAAAATCGGTTAACAAAACATACAGCAAACAAAAAATATAGTAAACTTATAATTCACCTTTTCAAGCAAGGAATTATATGTGAGCTTAACATTGCCCGCATCCAAAGAAGCTGACTTGCTGTCTTCGCAGACGACGGTCGCAAACTCTTCGAAGGTAGTGTCGGGTTTCACTTCAAAACTCTTCTCTTTTAATATTTCTTTTATAACCTTCTTTTCATCGTGGAACCGAGCTTTTAGGTTTTCTACATAGAATTTGAATAAATCCAGTGGAGTAGATCCATTTTGACCTGAAAATATTGATATGTAAAATAACTAACAACTAACACGACGAAGCCAGTTGACTCTTAAGGTGTCTGCACACAGCGGGCGCGGCGCGGCGGGACCGGGCGGCGACGCGACGCTGAGCAGTTGTAATGTACTAGATAGTACGGACGACACCACACAGAGCCGTCCCGCTCGACGCGACGGTAACCTCGGATCTGTATGGCGTCGTCGCGTCGCCGCCCGGTCCCGCCGCGCCGCGCCCGCTGTTTGCAGAGACCTTTATAGACATATATTTCCGGTCCTACCTACACACATTGATTTTTATTTCTAAATTTGGCTTTATCCCTGTGTTCATTACTAGAATATACAAGTAAGATCACTCACCAAGCATGGCTGAGAAGCGCATATCAGCTGATATGACTGGGTACAACTCCACCCATAGGGACATGGAAGTCAGTTTGCCTTCTTCATGCAATGTGTCCAGCAAAACCTGCAAGTTACATAAATATTCATGAAGTGTCATGGTGTGAGCGCGTCTGATATGGAATTTGCTGCGACTAATCTGTATACTGCTCGAGAGAACCGATTTCAGTAACAGGAAAGGTCTACGAACTATAACATTAGGTATTTGATATGGATAACCAAATCTGAGCCGTGAAAACAATATGTTGCAACTTCACTGCGCATTTATATTAAAGATGGTAATAATATATATTTTTAAATACGAATTATATTACCAAAAAATTGTCTCTGTTTTTTCTTTGCTGCCTCTTATTCCGTTTTTTAACTTGTTCTCGCTCTTGTAAATATTCTGCTTCTAAATTTCTAATATGTTGTTCAAACACTGAAATAAATTACATACAATGTTATTTTTAACTCATTTCGAAACTTATGATAACTCATCATCACACCTTTAGTCTTTAGTCTAGTCTTTAGTCTAGCCTTTAGTCTTATGAAGAGTAATGGGCGTCAGGCTCTCAACCTCTTGTATGCCCCGCTCGTATGTCGTATCGTATGCTCGTATGTCTCATATTAATTAGAGACACAATTAAAAAGCTATTGTGTCTCGCGTAGATCTGCGTTCTGCATACGAAAGGTCGTCGTACGATCAATCGTTAACGATCTCCAGGAGATCGATCGTACAGACGGATCGTATCGTATATAGGGCGCTTTAGAGAATAAGTTATCAAATTTTAATTACCATAAGACAACATACCTATAAGTGCATCTTCCTTGTCCATGCCTAACAAGCTCACATCGTTCTTGAAAGCCGAATTTTCTAACAACAGCACCTGTGCTTCGCTCCAAGTGCTACTGTATGTTATTTCACTCATATTCTCTAAAACCTGTTATAGGAAGAAACAATGTTTTTTTTAAACATATGATAACGTCAAGAAAATTAAATAAATAATATGCAGAATAAGTGTTGTTTAGCAGCTACGCTAAACTGCTGAGCAAAGAATTTCCCAAGAGATCAATGTCTCTTCAGAAATTCTTTTCCTGTACCAGCTCTCATGGTACATGCCCAAGTCCAGTTAGTATAATAATAGTCGGGTCTACACCGGAAGATCCATCGGCAGCAGTGCAATCCAAACGTACGGTGCTGTAGATGTGCCGCACACAACACAAGAGCCCGTATTTCAATACGGGCTCTTGTGTTGTATGCGCTCCAGCGCACGCTCCTTGCGGTGGCCGATCCGTTTGTAATTTTTTTGCCATTGTCAAAGGCGCTTCTACTGTGTGGCGCTCGAGTTGTGGATAGTTTTGTGGTTCGCGCGATCAGTCACGGCAACTTTGTGAGTTGTCCATACATCTCGCAAAGTTGCCGTATACCTTCTGTATGAGCCTGTCCAGAAAGCGCGATTTACTATCTTTCAATACCTACCTACGTTTCAAGTTATCCAAAGCATAATACCGATTCAGAGACCCACGCTCCACGGTACTGGATCACGGGATCGCCGGTCCTCAATGGATCGTGCGGTGTGGACTCGGCTAATGATATGCCTACTACCAACATAGAATCTGAATAAAAATTTAAAGAGTTCATAAAACAAGCGATAGTTACGGTTAATCATAAAAAAAATGAATAAACTCAGGTTTAGTTCTTCAAAAATTGAGTTAGAAAAAAAAATTACATTCAATGAACTCAGTTACCTGTGCCAGCATCTTCATGTTGCGTTTCTTCAAAGCCTTAGCTTCTTCTTTCTCACGCTTGGTGATCGTAAATATGCAATCTTCAAATATATCTCTCCGATCGGATTCAGGAACACATCGCCATATCTAAGGGCAATGCTAACATTAACACAATTTTACTACAAAAATGAATGGGCTCGCCACAATTACGGCGGTAAGTCCCCTCTTTGAGGCGTGGCTGGAGAGACCTCACGGCGACCTCAGTTCCTCACCTTTCGGACGCAGGTTCTCACCGCACATTGTAAGTTCGGGAGGATCCTGGACCTGATTCGTAAGGAAGCAACGCCCGGGTATTGCCACGGTGTGGACCGTCCGGAGGACATGATAGAGGTATGCCGTGTTGTCGTGGGGGCGATCGGAGGCGGCGATCTCTCGCGACGGGCCTTGGTAGAGGTCATGGCCTGGAGCGAGGAAGAGTGGCAGGCTGTCGCATCCTTGTGCGAAGCTGTAAAGCTAGCAAAAAAGGAGGCCGACCGCATCATGCTCTCCGCCACCCGCCGCCGTATCTCCGATCCCGATTTCCGACCACCGTAGGCGCGGACTTACGGACGGCGAGCAATGAGTATCTCGCTGTTCGCCCAGGCGGTAACAGTCCAGACTGAGCCCAAGTCGTCGATGGCGCTCACTGTTCCCGCGCGCCTTAAGGATTTGTCAGCAACTGTAGGGGCCCAGCAGGGTCGAAGCCTTTTGGGGCCAAGAGTTGCTGTGAAAGCGCAACACCAGAGCCCTGGAACTAAGGCAAGAAGGAACGGTGGGTCGTTTACTCAGTATAAGTCTGACACTGTCTCCCGCTCCACCCAAGGGCGGGATACCCATAAAAAAAAAACGAAAAATGAAAAACATTATTACCTCAAGATTATTGAACATTTCCTCACATTTATAATATTTCGTAAGTGATGTGACACGATCACAGCTTAGCAAAAACTCTTCTAAATTTTCTCTATTTTTCTTTGTTTTCAATCTGGAATATGAGATTTTAATGAACAAAATGAAATGTGTAACACACAAAGGAAAAGATATTTAAAAATAATTTGATATTCAATATTATATTTCTTACCTCTGCTCCTCTCTTTCGTCCTTTAATTTTTGCGTTTTATATGCGTTAAATGCCTGTTTTTTCTCATTAAGTTTTTTAAATGTTAAATAACGCGGATCTTTAGATATTATTTTTACACACTGTTCCCAAGTTGCATTTGATGGCACATTCTGCAAAGTAAAGTCATGACATCATTCACTGATAGCGCTGGATACTTGAAGACAGCTCTATGATGGTGCTTCATTATTCATTGTAAAATTAGAGTTCTTATCAAAACATGTACGCACTGACAGACGGTTTGCTGAACAAACCGTCAGTCAGTGGTCTGAAGCAGAGTGCTGATAAGTAGCGAAGTGTAAGATTTCGGGCTTCACAAAATATATTTTAAAGCAATACACAGTTTTAATTCGATAACACTACTAACCGGGTGAAATTGCAGAAAAAGCTACTGCGCGTATACATATTATATTTGTTTACTTACCCTATCTTTTAAAAGTTCTTTAAATGCCTCAATAGCTTCCTTTTTGTCCTTATATTGTGGTTCTGGTGCATGTTCCGAGTTCTCATTATTATTGTTTTGCGGAGGTGCCGTCATTTCTTCGGGCTTGCCTAGATAATAATAAATATTTTCAGTAGAATCTTGTACCTACATTAAAACTTAGAGGTATGTAGAACGGCATTGAAGTCATGTATTCTCTAAGTTGTGTCTCAAGTGTGTAAATGGGCAACAGACACCAACGTCCGACATCGGTCTGTAGAATATTATAAGCCCGTGCTTTAAACTTATTTATGTTCGACGCGTGGATCTAATAATAATTTATTATGTTCAAAACTCCAAACCCCGTGTCGAACTTCATTGCGTGGTGTAGAAATAGTTTCACATAAACTATTTTTTAAATGTGGGGTACAGATGCTGTGAAAACCAAATAACAACGACCTGAGGTGCGTCGATGTGCCACCGGTAGGCGGTTCATGATGGATATCGCGCACATACATGTGATTTTCTCTTCCGGAGTGTTTTCCCATAGTTGAGAGAGCACCGTCTCGGTATTTCAATATGGGTTTCGACCAGGCCATGGCGCCATGGATCCCATATTTGCCCTAAGGGTTACCATGGAGGGATACAGATCGAAGAATACGCCTCTGCACCTCTTGTTCCTAGACATGCAGAAGGCCTTCGACTGTGTCCCCCGTGATGTGATCTGGTGGCCGCTGAGAACCAAAGGCGTGCCCGAGACCTATGTTGACATCAGGGACTTACATGTACAGGGACGTACCGAGATTCCGGTTCTGTGGTTCGGACCGCTGTTGGCGATACGAAACCCTTCCCCATCACCGTCGAAGTTCACCAGGGCTCTGTCTTTAGTCCGTTTCTGTTCAGCGTGGTGCTGGACGTGCTGTCCTCCAACATCAGGGACTTACCTGAGCAGCCGCCATGGCTGCTCATATATGCAAACGACATCGCGCTGGCGGACTCAGACAGTGGGCGCTTGGTTCGACGTGTGACAGCGTGGAAGGAATCGCTGGAAAACGGCCGTCTGAAGATAAATGCGGCGAGGACCGAGTACTTGGCCTGTAACACAACTAACGCTGCTCCTGTTCGCATTGGCGAAGACACAGTTGAGCGCACAGAACAGGTCAGGTACTTGGGATCGGTGCTCCACGGGTCCGGGGACGTCGATTGCGACGTCGAGTCACGTCTCTCGGCGGCCTGGGCGAAATGGCGTGAGGTGGCGGGGGTTATCTGTGATCCCAAAATGCCGGTTAGGGTCAAAGGACGGACTATAAGGCCATCATTAGGCCTGTCCTTTTGTATGGCAGTGAAGCGTGGCCTGTACTTGAGCGGCATAAGCAAAGCCTGCGTGTCACGGAAATTAATATGCTGCGCTGGATGTCTGGAGTTTCGTGGAAAGACCGCATTAAAAACTCCCGCATCGGGGGCAGCCTTCAGGTCCGTGACATAGCGGATAAACTGCAGGAGGGTCGCTTACGCTGGTATGGCCACGTTTTACGAAAACCGGCAGACTACGTGGGTAACAGATGCCTCGCCATACCGCCTCCGCCGGGACCCGGAAAACGAGGAAGGCCTAAGAGGCGTTGGATCGACGTCGTAAGGGACGATATGCGTGCCAATGGGCTTAAGGCAAAGGACACGAAAGACCGAGCGAAGTGGAGGCGTCTGTGTGGGAAAGCGGACCCCGGGCACCGAGGTGTGAAAGCCAAGGTTGGCAACCGGGACTGTCGCTAAGATGATGATGAGTGTTTCCCCATTAGTTATAATCTGGAGGTCAACAATGAATAGGTTACCTCTAGACAAGCATGCTGCCTCGTCTGCCACATCGTGGCTTACCATCACAAAAAACTAAAATAAGAGCGTTCAGGATTTATATTTAAAAGGTGCTTTAATATCTATCATATGATAAAAGTTGCGTCAAATGCATAACTTTCTCCATTTTTAAAATCAGTTAAAAACTTTTAATACTACTATACTTCCACTTACTTTCTTCTGGTATTGGAATGGAGTTGGCAAGGGATGGATCAATGGCTGCTAGAGTTTTGGCCATAGCTTCATCTAAGGCTGAGCTTCCAGATTGGTTTGATGGAGACATTGGCAATGGGACTTCACCGGGAGGCACTTCTGCACTTAGTGCTGCTCTGTAAAGTAACGCAATTGTTCATAGGAATCAGAATAAAGAGTTTTAAAAAATGGCATGAATTCCCTGAGCATATGTCAAGTATGTAATAATTCACAAGGGTTTCTTATACATGCATGCATGTTAACTTACTGCTCGTTCCCACTTGCAAGGTATCGGATTCGTACATTAAACGGAGGTTATAGTGGCAGAACATTATAAATGAAGCTATTCATTTTATCGGAAACCGATTTTGTGTCGGCTCTCACAAAAAATGTCGGGTGCTTTACCTGCCGTCTACGCCCTGAAAAAAATCGTGTCGTGTCTCTCTCGCCTATGATTAAGAATGGCGCTGCACACATTTATCTGATGTCGGGGAAGCCCTCGTTCCTCTCGTGCGTACGTCGTCGTCGGTGCGATCGCGAACCAGTGGTCTCGAACCTACCGATTTTTCGGTATTTCTACCGATATGGGCTCTATTCTACCGAAATATAACGATATTTCTACGATTCCACAGTATATATGGAAATTCTCCCGATTTTTCTACCGTTTTCACACTTTTAAGCTGGCAACTCTTTTCTTGTATGTTTAATGTTACGGGGAAGCCCTCAATAGTATGGAACTAGTGCAGAATATATTTCATATATTTTAGGGAATAACCTTGTGTCCTACAATTCGATGTTATAAGGGGTTTCTCGCTCGGGAATTTATCTGTCTAGCCTATATAAACAGGAATTCGATTTCATTTTTTCATTTATTTTATTAACTTTGAAGAGAGAGTACCTAACTTAAAGAGTGCCTACAAAATAAGATAAGATGACCTCGGCTATGGCCAAAGAATATTGGTACCATAATAAATAATTATACTTAAGCGTAATTGTTATAAATTTATAGTCACGATATAATATATAAACGTATTAGATTGAATATTGTGTTATTTTTTTTTCAAATATCGATTTCAGCTGGAACACACACATCGCAGCGCGCAAGCGGATTTGTTGTGTTTTTACTGTACGCACGTTTGGTGATTTGTAGTAATGGAAACAAATATCAACCCCGAACAATTTATCACACTTGTTCAAGAAAGAGGTGTCCTTTTGGACAAAACTCTAAATACTTATAAAGATAAGCAACTGAAAATATCTGCTTTACGGGATGTTTGTTGCCTTACCTGATTTTGTCAATTTGGACGAAAAAAGAAAGACAATTATGGCTTCGACCGTGGCCGACAACAGATTACGTGTGTGACAGACTCATGTGTCCAGTGGCGGGGCAAGACGTAAATTTGATGTGGGCAAGATATATTTTGCGAGGATGACGCAAGAGGAGGTTTTTTTTAAAGAAAATTTTTTTTTGATACTCAAATTATTACGCGTCTACGGTGGCAGGAAATCGGGATCGGACACCCAGGCGTCACTTCCGCACGAATCCGGTGCAGGTACCTACCTCCCGAACTTAGCACGTCCGGTGACGCGAATTCAAATCATGATTAAGGCGTGCCTAGAACTGGGTTGCGACAGTCGCTTTTTTTTCGTTGCGATATTTCCCCTGAGTTTGTTTCGATGTTTCTTCTCAGGGTAGTCCGCTAGGAAACACCGGACTCATCTAGCATAAAAAAATGACGTGTAAAAGTGTTTTTTAAAACCTACTTACAAAATAAAGATCATTTATCATTTATCGCTGTCGCCCTACCATTTTTTTTTTTTTATTGATTATAGGTTCGCACTTGACCGCTATCACACCTGATGGAAAGCGACGATGCGGTCGACGATGGAGCGCGCTTACCTAGAAGTAACCTATTCACTCTTGACTTAAAGATACCCGGATTGTAGCTATCAGGAAACACCGACTCCGGCAAAGAATTCCACTCCTTGGCTGTACGCATAATGAATGTGCTCCCAAAACGTTTTGTGGGACATCCACCATGTACCGGTGGCGCAATGCCGTACGTCTGGTGGTCCGATGATGGAACGGGCTAGGCGGAATTAAATTATGTAATTCCGATGCACACTCCCCGAAATGCAACCGGTAGAAAACCGACAGGCTAGCAACTCGGCGTCGATGCTCAAGACTTTGAAGTCTCGACTCGACAAGTGCATCATCGCCAATGATCCTCTTGGCTACCATCTGGATATCCAGCCGAGGCTCTGTCCGCCATGCTGCAACTTGTCGTGGCAGCGGGGTTTAGCCCTGGCGTTGCATCTCCACGTGCAAATCATGCATGTGTGCTAGACCTGTTGCTTCCAGATTCCATAGTGGCAGACTAGCAAGGAGGCTCGTCGCTTAGCGGGAAACCGTGCGGTATCCCCGCTCCATCCGTATTGCAATGGCCCTCGTTTGGATGGGCCCTCGGTTGCTTTTGCAGCGTAGGAACCCGGTGGCGGCGCGTTCCGAGGGCTGTAGAAACACGTCATGTCCTTGGGCTTGTGTAGGGCCACTCAAGTACTAACTGCGGGATCCTGCCAACGACTGTCGCAATCCCGCGTGTCGCTAGTCCGACCGCCGCCTAGTACGATTCTGCAGAATACCACATGACCGACTGGTGACCGAGGTAGATGTTAACCTTGTCCAACAGGTAGGCTTCGATCACTCGACAGGCAGTCGGCCACACTGTGGTATTGCCAGGTACTTGCTAGCCGGTTTTTATATTATTTATTGCTGGAAAAGTACCTAATTATATTTACGTGTATGATGAATGTTCGCTAGGAGATGAAGCAGTTGGGGCTTTCAGATGACGATACATACCAGCGAAATAAGTGGCGCCAAAGCACCAGGAAAGCCGACCCCTCATAACGGGAAAAGGCAAGGTCAAAAAAAGGAATAATTGATACAATTACTCCTCTTTTTAGGGTTCCGTAGTCAACAAGGAACCCTTATAGTTTCGCCATGTCTGTCTGTCTGTCCGTCCGCGGATAATCTCAGCGACCGTTATCACTAGAAAGCTGAAATTTGGTATCAATATATATATCAACTACGTCGACTAAGTGCACATACAAAAAGTGGTAAAAAAAAAATATTAGGGTACCTCCCAGAGTGGCAGGCGGTCGCCTCCTTTTGCGAAGCAATAATGCTAGCAAAAGAGGAAGCCGACCGCTTAAGGCAACGGCGCTCACGCCCCAGACGCCGCCTCCGGGATTCCGATCACGGTTTCCGGCCACCGTAGGCGCGGGCTTACGGACTAGCGGTCCAGCGCTATCTCTCGGGAAATTGGGTTACTAATTTTTAAATACTGGATTCTGTTACGTTGTGAGAAATTAGTGACGGATCTACGGAAACCTACACTGAGCGTGGCCCGACACGCTCTTGGCCGATTTATTTGGCCTATATTTGCGTTCATGGGCCTTCGAGGCTCGAGGCCCCATGGACCGCGAGGCCGTGGGCGGTCGCCCACGTCGCCCACGCCTTACGCCGCCTCTGCATGTGTCTGAACAAACGCGCTGACATCCGACAAGTGGGAACCAGCTCATATTAGGAAAACTATTGATATTTACTGAGCAGCTTCCTCAGCAGCTATTTTTTCTTTGATTTCCTGAAGCTCCTTTGGTATAATCCAGCTAGATTCTTTAGTTTCAATGTTATGGTAATACACGCGCCCAGCATCCGTTGTATATTCTTTCCAAACACAGGCAGACAATAATTTCTGTAAACAGATAAGTGTATACTCATTACAGTAGTAATAACATTCAAAATATTTCACTGCGTCAAGACTTTCTGAAAACTACTTTTTGGTTACTATTACTATAAAAACAAGCTAAAAGTAAACACCCACAGATTAGTGTATGTATATTCTGCCACCCAGGGTAGAGCAAAGTGTGTAAACCCATTTGTGTTCAGTCACTTTTTGTGTTCTAGGGAGTGGTCTTTTAAACTAACACACAACCCTAGCTGGAGGTTATCATACTTTGCTTGGAATATTATTATTCCATTTTGCTATTGAAGTAGCTTACACCCACATTGGTATCCAAAAATTATTAAGAAAAAAATAACATTTAAGAACAAAATCCTGAAATTTAATGAAAAATATTCAGTTTTTTTTTTTCAATTTAGGAAAATGCTTACTTCTGCTGGAGTTTTCAAATCGTCAGGTTTCTCCCATAAACTTTGCTTACTAACAGAGTTGTAGTAATATGTTCTTCCATCTGGAGCTTTATGCTCAGACCAAGGACTGCTTTGATTGGCCATTGGAGCCACATCGGGAGCTGGAGCACTCATATCCTGCAATTGTTGGATGCTCTTACACATCATTAGTAAGTACATGTAAAGCAAAGCAGTCTTGATGAATGGCAATAACAAACTATTGTGAAAGCTGTTAGCTATAAATCTTAAGTGTTATGTATGCGGTATCGAGAACAAGATCTAATCCCTGGGACTGAGAAATTTTATTTAAAATTGGAATAAATATTTTTATAATTATTTTTAAAATGAATTTTGAATGTCATTTTTTGATGTATATATACACTTCTCATCAAAAAAATCGAAACACCTTGCAAGTTTACGTTTTGTCAGGATTATCAGAAAAATGTGTACATTTAGGAATAAATGTTAAATGTCGTTTAATAGTGAGTAATATGAGCTTATCAAATCTTAATGTTAATGTTCTAAATTTAAATGAATTTTTCATAGGTTTCGTATTTTGTTAAATGAGTCATTTTTATTCCGTATGGAGTATAAAGGAAATGGATAAAACAACACACGTAAATGAAAAAAAAAAGCTAAAAAACGTTTATTTAATAACTTGTATTCCCTCCCCGAGCTCTAATTACTGCTTCCATACGGTTCTTCATCGATCGGATGAGAGTCACGATCACATGCTGTGGTATATTGTCCCATTCCTCTTGGATTGCATTTTGCAGCTGGCTAAGTGTTTCTGGGGCAGGATCTCTTGCTCGAATTCGTCTCTTTAATTCATCCCATAGATGTTCAATGGGATTCATGTCCGGGCTTCTTGCTGGCCATTCCATAATAGAGATATCGACTTCGTTAAGATAATCTCGTACGACGCCCGCGGTGTGAGCCCTAGCATTGTCGTGCATGAATATGAAGCCGTTGCCAATAAAATGTGCATAGGGCATCACATGAGGCTCCAGACACTCTTCGACGTACCGATGACAGTTTAGTGCAGGCAGACGTGGCCCAGACACGAAAGCAAGCTCTGTCTTACCGTCGGCGCTGATTCCTCCCCAAACCGTCCACGAACCGCCACCATAGCTGACCTTTTCTTCAATGCAGCATTGTGCATAGCGTTCTCCGTCTCTTCTGTAGACCTTGTTCCTTTCGTCGTTACCATACAGCATAATTTTACACTCATCAGAAAAGAGAACTTTGCTCCACTGTAGGTATGACCAATTTAGGTGCTCACGTGCAAAGTTAAGGCGCGCTCTTCGATGGTCTGCAGTTAATTTCGGCCCATTTGCTGGCTTATGCGGTACCAGTCCACGATCCTTCAACCTTCTTCTAATTGTAGAGTCACTTACAGCCACCCTTCGTACAACACGAAGCCGCTGCTGCAGTTGAAAAGCGTTAAGGCGTCGATTTCTTAAAGAAGTTGTTACAATAAATCGATCATCTCGCTCAGAAGTGACCCGATTCCTGCCAGATCCTGAACGGCGCGTGAACAAACCAGTCTCCCGATAACGTTTATAGACTCTATGAACAGATGACAGGCTTAGATGCAGTCTTGCAGCCACAACACGCTGACTAAGGCCAGAATCCAGCAATGCCACAACTTGGGCGGCTTCTGTGGGCGAAGTATCCATACGTTTTAGAAAAAAAACCTTTTTTCAGACGTCCCAAAGTCACAGTATTGAAATAAAAAACAAAAAGTTTAAGGATAGGCGCCAATTTTTAGTTTTTAAACGCTAAATGTACTCCAACCCTAAACACACATTTGTCTCAAAACAGTGATTCATTTCGTTTATAAGATAAACAAATGAAATTCTAATTTTGAATTTTGAATTTTCGCTTATTACTGTAATGGCCAAACTGCCAGCTATAATATATGTATTTTTTTTTCATCGTATGAATTCTTTTTTGTGTTAAATTCGGACAGAAACAATGAAAACGGAAGTGTTTCGATTTTTTTGATGAGAAGTTTATATACATATATTATCTAATGATAGAAGATTTCAAATACAAATATAATACAAATAAAATTCAAGTTCATGTTTTTAAGATTTTAAATAATTATCTTTTTTGATAATTATAATTTATTTATGACTTTTTTCGGTCAGTGGGTCGTCTTAGTCTTGAAAGTAATATAAAATAACATAACATATAGTTTCTGAGCCGCAAATGCGATATGATTTTGTTCTTAATCCAAGAGCGTACATTATTAATTTTATTGAAGAAAAAATACAAAGAATACTTACAGGTTTAAAAGCAGGAAAGCCTGGTGGCGGCATGGAAAATGGAGGTATCATAGGCGGAAAACCCATGGGTGGTGCCATACCGGCGATGTTAGGTGGCATTCCAGGCACTGGAGGCATACCAACTGAGGGAGGTATACCGACTGACGGAGGCATAGGCGGCGGCAGGCCGGCTAACATCGTCGGAGGAATGAGAGGCCCCGAGCCAATCAGACCAGGGGAACTAGTCCCGGAATTAGGTGGTTCCTGAATACAAAATAAGCAACTTTAAAGTGACAAAACTTTTCAAGTATTTTTATCACATCATTACAAACTACTTTATGTAAATATTTCGTTCCGCACAAAATACGTTACACCGAATCGGGCGACAAAAACATTTTAAATGAAATTAAAAATACTAGTCATAACCTAAAATACTTACCATTATCAGTTAAAGATCGTCTAGGTTTATAAAATTCAGCGTCGCACACGGCTTTTAAGAAGAGAAACGAAGTAGTATAAGCATCATTTCAGGATAATACAAATGCAGTATTAGATTTATTAGCAAAATTTCAATCGATTAATTACTAAAAAATACTAAAAATCCCCACACGAAGAATGGTCCAATCCCACAGAATCCAATCCAATCAATCAACATCAAAAGTTAACCACAGACAAACAAACAGAAGATTTTATTTATAATGACCTGGAAACTTGGACCTTTAAGTTTTAGACAAAAGTGTTGCACTAGTCGATTTATTTTATTAGCCTCTCCGCACAGCGACATTTCACAGCGAGTTTTTTATTCTCGCGTATTCCGCTTTCGGAATTACACTAATACGCACTGCAAATGAAATATCTTTTTTTCTTGTTATTTTGTTTATGTGCCCAGTTGAGACCTTAGTTGAGGCGCACGAATGACAAACACATTTGTTTGAGTGGTATTCAAATAAATTAATTAACTGACTTCAAAAAAAGGAGGTTATCAATTCGTCCCGTATGTATGTAATATTTTCAGAACTGCCCAGTTTTCATAATGTTAGTATAAAACAACGTCTGAATAAATGTGCCAAATTTTCCGGAACTAAACGTCCGGTTTAAAGAAGTATTAACAAAGTGATTAAGACACAAAAACGCCATCTAGTAATAATAAATTGTAATGTTATCGATAACAATATGTTAATCTGATTTTACGCTAGATGGCCTCATTTCGCACTTGACGCGATTTTTATTCTGAAATGTCCAACCACTATCGCCGCTGGCTGTACATCTGTTTTGAAAAACGCCCAGACACACCTATTGTTTCTTTTTCTTTATAGGGTAACATCTTAGAGCATTTTGCTCCAAGGGTAACATAGCCTACCAATTCCATAATGTATTAAACTCCCCTGAATTTAGGATCATATAAATACCGGATCCTGAATTTTTCCTTTTAATACGACAATCCGTATACGTTGATTCGAAGACTGGTTTAAGAAATAAAGGCTGGTTTGTGCAACAAAGGCTATCAAACAGTATTTGTTGTTCAAACTAGTCTGTCCACTGAACGGAATACGATTGTTCCGTTGCAGAACAGAAAACGGTCTTGGACTGTTCGTTGTCGAAATGAAACGCCCACCGCTGTTTAGCGGCGTCAATGTCATATGTCAGCTGTCACTGTCAGTGTCACAAATTATGAACAGTACTTACAAATAAAAAAAATACTATTCTTCGGTATTTTAATAAAAACATTTTTAGTTAGACGAAATAACGATATTTCCTGTTTATTTTGGTAGGGAAATTTGAATTTACATCGAAACCTTTTGTTTATTTTACCATGGTATCTCGATTGAGGTATCTTTATTTATCTGATAAGAATACTGTACGTCGTTTATGATTCATTAACCGACTTCTACAAAAGGAGGAGGTTATCAATCGGATGTTTCTATTTTTCATAACTACCTATATAAGATACATTTTTAGTACAATAGGTAATGTTGAAGAATAAGATTTACAATGAAGACTTCTCATTTAACTATAAATGGTCAGACTTATAGTAATAACCATTTTATAATAGGCTTGTGTCTTGCTGTATCATCTAGTGTTTTTATCGGCTCAAGTTTTATTATTAAAAAAGTTGCTTTAAGAAAACTTCAAGCCTCTGGAAATGTTCGGGCATCGGCGGGTGGGTTTGCTTACTTAAAACAGTGGCTGTGGTGGCTTGGTCTGATAACAAGTAGGTAACTACTATCTTGTAACCTGTATTAGCCATCTTCACAATATTTTTTACTAAAGAAATTTCTTTACAGTGGGCATTGGTGAAGCAGCTAATCTTCTGGCATATGCGTTTGCTCCTGCAGCACTAGTGACTCCATTAGGTGCTCTGAGTGTTCTTGTAGCTGCCGTACTTTCTTCAAAGTTTCTAAATGAGAAACTAAATTTCATTGGAAAAGTAAGTTATTCTGATAATATTATTGTTTAAATCAACTTTTTATAGAAAATAAATTTTAACAGAATAATATTTCTATTACAGATTGGGTGCTTTCTATGTATTATTGGATCAATAATATTTGTAATTCATTCCCCAAAATCAGAAGAAATTACAGGTTTTAGTGAGTTAGTAGATAAGTTATTTGATTATTTATTTCTAACATATGTTGGAACTATTTTTTTGATGTGTCTAATTATAAAATTAGTTTTTATACCAAAGTTTGGGAACACAAACATTGCAGTTTATTTGTTACTGTGTTCCTCTATTGGTAGTCTGACTGTAGTATTTTGTAAAGGAGTTGCTTTAGGTGTAAGGGAAAGTTTTTCTGGCCATGAAAACAATTTTTCTAATTATGTTTTTTGGTTATTATTTGTCACTGCTGTCATATGCATTATGATCCAAATGAATTATTTGAACAAGTCCCTAGATATATTCAACACAAGTATTGTTACTCCTGTTTACTATGTCATGTTTACCATACTGGTTATAATAGCATCAGGTATACTATTTAAGGAATGGGATCACATGATTACTCCCGACATCATAGGTTGCCTTTGTGGTTTCCTCATAGTGATAACAGCAGTATTTATGTTAAATGCATTTAAAGATTTTCAGATATCATTAAAAGATTTAAATTTGAACACTCGACAAAGAAGAAGCACATTAAATTTACACTCTGCAGAAGCAAGAGAACCTGAAAACTATGCATTAAGCTCACGTATTAGACAGTTGTAGTATCAACTTAACAGTAAAAAATAATTTTGTCCATGCAGCAATATTTAAAGCATTTGTTTACCAAAAATAGCTATCATTGACTGCATTATAGTTTGTGATTATAAAATACAACAGAGATAATTTACACAGTAAGTAATTTATTTAATAATTTATGTAAATTTAATTAGGTGCCCAAAAATATATTTTTTTATTTTTGAGTTGAATGTAAGAGCTGATTAGGACTTAGAATTTACTATGTGTTGAAATAAAGAATGCAATTCACACTCTATACATCATTGCTTAGCAAAATAACACTGTTGAAATGAATTTACAGTTGAGTATGGAACAGACAAGCTGTAATCAATATTCTGCGAATCTGTGACAACTATTTAAATACAGGCTGGTGGATCGCTAATTGGTGTGTGCAATATCTAAATGTGCCATGTGGTATGCAGCATCAAATCAAAATGGTTGTTGTTGCTATTGTTATGCACAGCCCCACTTTGAAACCCAAAAATTCATCACAATTTTGTTTCAAGTTATATGCTGCATATTGTTTTATTTATTTTGCGATAAGGAGTTCTATCCAGTAATAATCAAAAGTAAAAACCATTAATTTCTAACTTGAGTGGCAGTGGTTTGCTAAGCAAAAAGATACAAGTTGTATCCAAATCCAGTATGTTTCCTGTTTACAGTGAATGAATAAAAAAATAGTATTAACATGAAATCCTACAATATTATGTACCTACTTAATTAATATGCATTGATTTAGCAGGTACCTGAATATTTTTAATATGGGGAGCTTTATTTTCAAAGTAACCAGTTAATTTAGATTTTGTAGATGAAAATGTAATGCCATTTTATTTAAATACTGTGATGGAACAGAGACAGTGTATGAGTCAAGATAATGTAAAATAATATATTTTCACAACATTTTCCATAGTTTTATTTCCAACTTATTATTAGCAGTACATTCTTAAAGATAATAAACATAAGTTCTCAAGTATTAACTCAACAAAGATCTGCACTTATAAGACAATGTTCATAAATGAGATTCAATTAAAACAATTGACAATTGACAGTCGAAAAATATAAATGCTTTGATCCCAAGGAATGTAGCAATTAAATGAAAAATAAAACTAAATGTCACAAATAGACTGTAACTGTATGATAAATAAATGTTCTACAAATAGGGCAAGTGCGCTGATATCCATACAAACGTCTACAACAATCTGTGCACAAACATACATGGCGACAAGGTAGAGTAAGTACACATTTCTGTCTCTCTTGACATATCACACATAGTGAGTCAGCAGCATTTGCAGCATCATCAATAGATGAACTAACGTTAACATCTCTAGAATCTATATCTTGCGCCCCAACCATTTGTGTTATCAAAGCAACATCAGAGTTTGTAAAATAATTTAAAAGAGCATAGTATAAGTACAATACATTCCTTATTAATGACCAATATAACATGTTCATTTGAATAATTATTGCTTCTCTAAAATGCACACACAATCGAACAATTATTATAGCACTAGTAATTCCCATAAATGATTGTAAAGGCACTTCTGTTAAATAATTTGTAAATTTCAATAATGTCATATACGCATCTACAATAACACTTCCTATCAAATGGCCAATATACTTGAACACTGCCCGTAACAATTGTGGAAGATGTACAGGAACAAATGTTACTATAAGCCACACTGTGTCTCCAACAAATATCACAGAACTCTTCACTAAAGTAAACACCTCACTTAAAATCACGAGAACTGCTTGAGTTAACCAGTTAGCTGAAGCAACTAAAGCACTGTATTTTGAGTACATTTCGTTATATATATTAATTACTCCATCTTGGATGTAGAGTATTTGATTGATAAATGCATCCACAATCCCATTGGCAGAAGCCGGTATTTCTTCAGTAAATATTGATATATTGTCTTCATATACAATTTGGAAGAAAAACAGTATGCTTTTGACAGTGCTTAATACTACGGATAAAATCCATGTTACAGTTGAAACTATAAATTTTCCTGTAAACGATGCTAAAAGAAGAATCGTTTGAAGACTAGTAGCAAATATGTTGATAATTTTGGCCACAAAAGAAATCATATTTGTATGATCATTCTAGAGACAAAAATGAAAACGGTTATATTTTCTTTTATTTAATCCTTAGACTATTGTAGTAATTCCATAGGTTCTAGATAAATTCACATAATCCTAATCCAACAACAACATCCCAATCCCTAGCACGTCAATCACTCATTGAAGTTTAAGATTTGACAATTGACGTGCGTGACATACCGTGACATTTTTTTTTCTTGGATATGGCATTCCGGCTGTATGAGTCCAGCCTAAGGCTGGACTCACACAGCCGGTATGGCTTGCTGAATTCAGATCCGGAATTCAGAATCTTAATTAAGAACGTCCGACATGGCATACAAAATCACTATGCTCCGCACACATCCTGATTTATTCAGATTCTGAATGATTCAGGGTTGCCAGATGCCAAACTTATAATCTCGTACCAGGGCTGTCAAATATCTCGTACTTCCGAAACAAAATCTCGTAAAAGTAAAAATTTAAAAATTTCTATAAAAATAAAGGATTTAAAAAAATGCCAATAATAGTTTTAACAGCAATGACAACTGCCAATTGCATTTTAGTATTTGTAGGCTACTCGAAGCGAGAATTGGCATTAAAAAGATGAAAAGCGGTTGGGTGTCTTATAGGCTACTTACTTACCTTTAAACCTTAAATCACAAATTATAACCTTTAATAAAAAAACATAGCGACCATGTATGTATGGCATGTGATATTAGTTTATGGTTGTTTTTGTGTTGGTGGGTAGTAGTTGGTGGTTTGGAGAGTTGTTTAATTGGTTGGTTAGTCGTAATTGCTTGAATATGTCTCAATTCATTAAGCCCCAAGGAAACGCCAGCGTTCGCACACCTTTTGTTCTTTAATTGTGTCTGTAATTACAAGATCGAAAGGATAAACCGAGTTTTTACTTTTTTGTTTATTTCTTTAAATAGGCACGCCAACGACTTATTCACAAAACGTTGACTATAATACATTTATATAGGTATCCTGAGCAAGGAAGTCACTTATTAGGCATGCACAGCATTTACAGTAAGTTATAATAAAATCATATTATGAAATTTGAAAGTTAAATAATTTAGTAATTTTGGCCTTAAATTTTAGCAGACTCATGGAAAATATCGACGCTGCTGTCGATAGCACACCCTCTTTAGTAGGAAGACAAAATTTTATTTAATTGCGACTATTTCCGTGTTAAATGAATGTTAAATCGTAAAACAGCACAAATGGCAATTTTTTAAGGTTTTATTTCGTTGGCCTTTATTTTTTTTCTTATAAGTACAAGAAGCCGCCCGCGCCGTTTAATAATTCCTTATTAAGGAAGCATTTTGACCAAAGTTTATGCGACAAGGTCTAGTAGCATGAGTATAATGATACGCTTTATTCGGACGTAAGAATAACGAGGCACGTCTATGTTAATTGTGATAAGCAGGCATGGTTTTGAATATGTCTCGCTATCACTATTATGTGAGATGTCAGAGATTTGTTAATGCTTTTAACAAATCTCTAACATCTCTTTTGGGCTACTTTAGGCAACAGAGGGTTCACCATAACCTTTTATGGAATTTTTCAATTACCAGTGAATTAATTTCCTTGGCCTGGCCAAGGCCTGTTTTAACAAAATTATAAGACAAAAACGCCGAGCAGTTCTACTTCAGGTGCTAACATTCGGCTACTTTGTGTTAGTAACTTAGTAAAATGCTGTGAAAAACGGCATCAGGCTTAGTGTTGTTGGCAACATTGAATGACACGTCGACATTCTTTGCAAACAGCTGGTTTACAGTAGCTGTCAGTACGAAAAAAAAAATATTTATTTTTTCACGTTATTTTTCGTGGCTTACTTACTGTTTTAACGTCAGGTTATTCCGTGAATAATCTTCGATATCAATTAATATATTTTTCTGAAAATACTAAAGAATGCAATGCTCCCTCGTCGGCGAAACATTGGAGGTGTGACAGAGCGCCCACTTTTGGAAAACGACTCAGATACATATGATAAATTAGACAAAAAAGGGAATCAGTCATCAAATTCAAGTATCTTTAATCCGTTCCCGAAGACACAAGTGAAACAAGTACATCCTAATCTTCTACCAGAACCAGATATAACATTTGAGATTCTTGAAGAATTTGTGTTCGAGCCTGTGATGGCTGCTAGAGACAGAACCAATGAATTTATATCTGCTGTACGAAGTCTGCAGGGTAGAACTCTGGCCCGGCCAGTGGTCAGAGATGAGCGAAAAGCTCAAATGCTGGAGACTTACTCGCAATTCATGGGCATGGCAAAAGTTATCAGTAAAAATATAACAAGTACTTATGCCAAGCTTGAGAAATTGGCTATGTGTGAGTATAAATAACATTATTATTGTCTTGTGTCTACTTTTTTAACATTCAATTTTAATAATAGCTGTGTTATCTTGTTTATTTAGTGGCCAAAAAGAAGTCATTGTTTGATGATCGACCAACAGAGATACAAGAGTTAACATATATTATTAAGGGAGACTTGAGTTCTTTGAATCAACAAATTGCCAGACTGGGTGAGATGCCAAGAGGTCGCCGAAGTATGCACAGCCACTCATCTAGTGTTGTACTTGCTTTACAATCACGTTTAGCTTCAATGAGCAATCAATTTAAACAGGTAACAACACTTTTTTAAAGGGTTATTTGTGCTTAAAGTGGCACTAGAGGGATTGGAGAAGTCATTAAGTCTATAAGGAACAATATACCTTGCACTAAGCTAGAACCGCATTACTGCTGTTCTAGATCTGTATTTTGAGTTATATACAGAGATGCGGCATTGGGTATTGTACATTGCCTTATGTTGGTGTGATGGTTTGGTCCACTGCTGCAACGTATGACAAATGTTCAATGCAACACCCATCATGCTGCGTCTCCTTTAACAAGCACTAAGATACTCAATTAAACTTTAAACTTAGAAAAAATTGCTACATGACATCTAAAAACGAAAGCCAAATAAATGTCAAATAACAGCAATTTAGTGGCAATATTAACTTATTCCTACATTCCAACCTAGCCATTAGCCATCTACACCTATCCACACCTAAGTTGGCAGGTTGAGACTTTGTGTCACCTTCCTATTTCAAGTTTGATTTTTTTTTGGTGACCCAAAATCATCTGATGACATCTGTTATTTATAAAAACCTTTCCCCCTCCTTCGTTAATGTTTTTTCGCCCTAAGAAGAGTTCCCTGACAGTTCATTTTTTTCCGTGGCACGCATACTACTTTAGACTAAAAAAAATAATCTGGCAAAACAAATCCAAATTGAATGATAAAAAATACTGCCTTTTGTAAATTACAAAGTAAATTATCGTGATTATAATTTAAGTACATAAAATTAAGTACATAAATTAAAAAAGTATAAATTTAGAAAATGTGTAATGCGTTGAACGGAACTTCTGACTATAGAGATTGACTCTACCTAATCGACACTAATCGACAAAAAATTGATGATTCGGAATGGCCATCTTGGAATCGCGTCCGTATCGCGTCAGTACGAGTGCATTTGCCTTGTATCCTTCTGATATGGATATAAGCTCTAATCAAGAATCAAGTTCTGACAGTGAAGAGTAAATAAATTATTAATATTTTAAACAAGTGCGTTCTATTTACAGTTTTATCAAAATCCATACAGTGCTTTTTGCGTGGACGAGTAACAAACATCCACATACACATCCATCCACAAACTTTCACATTTATAACATTAGGATATTAGTAGGAAAAAAAATCGAAAATTAGCAATCCAATTCCACTGTCTTTGCCAACTGAATCGATATTATAAAAAATCGATTAAATTTCATTAGGTCACTTCACTGTAATTGTCAGACAAGAACTGTCAGGGAACTCATCATAGGACGATAACACATTAGACAGTGTTGGCTATTTGACGGGACCGCCTGGCGCCTGCCTGCCTTCTGGGGCTGTAGTTATAATGCTACAGCCCAAAGAGAAAAAGAAAAGGCAAGTTGGGTGGTGTTACCTCACCTCGACGAGCTCGGAATCTCTGGGGGCTTCCGTATGAGGCGCACTGTTACTGAGGCCCAAATCCTCGAGGTCTCCCGTGCGGCCAATGGCCCTGCCCAACAAGATCAGGGTGGCCCTCGATGCAGAAATGGCCCTAGTGTCCTCTCCTTCAAAGTGTATTGACATGCGTATCATGGACGACACCGTCAAGGTGGGTGAGGTGGTGGCCAGTGGCCACCATTGTAAGGGCGGGTGTGCGACCGGTCAGGTTCAGCTCTACACACAAGTGAAAACTGCTGGAGGCCAGACCTCAAAGTTTCTACCACTGCTACTAGTATGGTAAGCCCGGTCACAAGGCTGCAGAATGCTGTGCAGCTGTGCTAAACCGCACTCTGCAGCCTTGCAAACAGGCTGGCACGGGAGCAGGTCAGGTCAAGGATAAAGTCCGAAGGCCCACACCCGCGGTCGTCCGCACCGCAGCAGCCGTGACCTTGGTCACTGCCGTTGTCGCCGCTGCTTCCTCATCGGCAGTGTCCTCACGTGGGGCTCGGGAAGAGAATGGACCGTGATAACAGCCCCATTACGTCTCCTCCAGGCGAATATCAACCGCTCAGGATCTGTTGATAGCCGACTGGGTGCAGGACTTGAGCGGCTCAGTGAAACTCATTTCGTCAGCCGCCGCCGCCGGTACCTTGTTCCTCGAGGCCGACACAAGTGAAAAGGGTTGCGTGGCAGCATAATTCGGAGACATTTCTGTGGTAACCGTCTCTCTGTCCCCGAGCAGTTCTCTCGCCAAGCTCCATAACTCCCTTATGGAGCTGAATGCCGTTGTCATTGGGTTTGAAAAATAAAGAAAAAATTAACAATGAAAACTCAAAAGTTCTTATTTATAGACTAAGGTATATGCAACATACTTACCTTATACAAGAAAACTGCAGAACGAATATACTGCCGCATAATACGGTTCCCCGTTTCATAGTTTTGCTGCGCCAACAACGCTTGTTTTCCGAGACAGGAAATGAGTATGAAGAGGAAAGAAAAGCTTTTGCCAGATAGAGTTGAAAGCTTGGTTTTCTTGCATCATTAAGTACAAATTTTTTGATTTATAAATTAATTAAACCTATGCATAAGTAAAACTTTCCTAATAGCTTGACTTGTCAAAAATATAAGTGACACATACCACAGAGTGTAAGAAGAGTTATTATTCAGTTTGTTATTTACATTGTTGAAGTTTAAGTAAATATACTCTTATGTGTTCTAAACTCCACTGATTATGCTTAAAAAAATGCAAATCGTTAACTAGTTTATTGTTTTGTTTTTAAGGTCCTTGAAGTTAGATCAGAAAACTTAAAACAACAAAATACGAGGCGAGAACAGTTTTCGAGAGTTGCACCTTTAGTTAAAGAGGTACCATCCCTGTTGCAACAGGATGACGTCAGTATAGATTTGGGAGATGCACCAAGCATTCAAACACAGCAGTTGGCTTTGCGAGATGACTCAGATACGTATGTGCAACAAAGAGCTGAAACCATGCACAATATTGAGAGTACTATTGTTGAATTGGGAGGAATATTTCAGCAGTTAGCACACATGGTGAAAGAGCAAGATGAAGCTATTGGTAGAATTGATGCAAATATTCAGGAAGCAGAAATGAATGTGGAAGCTGGTCACAGAGAAATCATGAAATACTTCCAAAGCGTTACAGGCAATAGAGCCTTAATGTTTAAAGTGTTTGGTGTCTTGATATTCTTTTTTGTATTCTTTGTTGTTGTAATGGCTTAAAATCTAAATAATTTTGTGATATATCAGTTATTTGGAAGCAACTAATAACAAGTTATCCCTTTAACATAAGGAAGAAATTTGTTAAGATTAGCTATGATCACTTTAACTATATTTATGGGCTAAACTTGCACGGCATATAGGTGTGGGTTTCCTACTCTGAATCGAGTGAAGTTTGATTGAATAATAAATGCACCAAAACTTCTGGATTAGTTCGAAATCAATGGCGTATGAGCACTATACATATTATATGTATAGATCATGGCAAAAACTAGAATACCTATACTATAATACAATAAGCTTGAAATATATTTTTCAGCCTTTAGATATTTTGCAGTAGCTTTAGGAACGACAGATGCCCGTAACGGGCACCCGTCTAGTTGTGTCGTGTGTCGACGGCGCGTAGAGTTCCACGCGCACCTCATAGAGATTTCAGCAAAACTGTAAGGGTAAGGGCCCAGCACGGTCGCAGCCTACTGGGGTCTTGGGTTGACTTCTGAAAAAAAAATCCCGTGGTCTTAGAACCCGAAGTTCACCTGGAGGAACACAGGTGTGGTTTCAGTCAGTAAAAGATTGACACATTATCTCGCTCCACTCTAGAGCGGAAGAAGTCATTAGAAGATTCCCACCCACACTAAAAAAACCTATAGATTTCAAGAAAGTCCTATCGATGTAGTTTTCTAAGTTTTATCTAACTGATGTTAATCGACTTCAAGTTGGGAAACCCCCTAGGTATGCAGTAAGCCATACAAATTGTATAGGTATTATAAGTAATACATCGTCGACTGTCAGACTAAATATTCGCCACTTTTGAACATATTGTGTACCTACCGTGGCCACTTGAGTTAGACCGATAGGTATATGTAACTAGTAGCAATGCATTATTTGTTCAATGTACCTACCTCAATTAGGTGTTTTGATAGAAATTACAAACTCCTGTTATTAATTAATTTCAAAATATTTCTTTGAGTTACTACATTCATCGAGAGCTGCCTACATTGGCACAACTTACGATGACTATTATTTTTTATTTACATAATTAAGTAGGTAAGTATGTATTTTAATTCCGAGCGTAACACGACCACAGACCGCGCTGGTTGAAAGAAGCGAGTTATTATAATTTCTATGAATTCATAATCGTCGTTAGGTACCTACCTATTGAATCTTGTTAGTTGGTAAATTTTTCAGATATTTTTTTCATAGTTTTTTATTATTGATTGAGCTTACGCTTAACCACTATCTCACTAGAGGCACAGAAGTCAATCTCATGTACCTATGTACTTCACTTTTCATACCTACGCATTTCATAATCCCCCATTTCATAGCCCCCTGGGGGCTTAGACAAAGTCACATTCTCACTAACGATAACGAAATTCGAAACTCCGAAATGTATGGAACTGACATATGCCTTCGAAAAGTCACGTGGGCAAACGTTTTCGATTCGCTAATTGTTATTAGTTGTTTATACGTCAAATTGGACGTTTTAATTCGATAATCATAGCCAAGAAGTTGTTATTTTATCGAACCAACACTTCGACTTATCGATATGTTAGTCGATGTCACTTTGTCTACCATTTTGTGGTCGACATCGTTAAGGCGAAATCGAACTTAGAAATGGATTCGACACGGAGCGATTGCCACTTGTCTAGGGCCCCAGTTGACAACAAATTATCGTGGTAGTTACACTCGTATTCAGTTGATTGATTAATTGTTGGGAATGAAATAGAAAAACCTATATAGCATTAAGAAACATTTCAATTTTATTGTTATATTACAAACAAGCTACCCACCCCAGCCTTACCTGGTTGCAATTACCTATATAGGTTTCCGGAACCGTACACTGAACAGTTATTATAGGGTTTTTAGGGTTCCGTAGCCAAAATGGCAAAAACGGAACCCTTATAGTTTCGTCATGTCCGTCTGTCCGTCTGTCCGTCTGTCACAGCCGATTTACTCGGAAACTATAAGTACTACAGTGATGAAATTTGATGGGAATATGTGTTGTATGAACCGCTACAAAATTATGACACTAAATAGTAAAAAAAAGAATTGGGGGTGGGGCCCCCCATACATGTAACTGAGGGATGAAAATTTTTTTTTCGATGTACATACCCGTGTGGGGTATCAATGGAAAGGTCTTTTAAAATGATATAAAGTTTTCTAAAAAACATTTTTCTTAAAGTGAACGGTTTTTGAGATATCAGCTCTCAAAGTCGTAAAAAGTATGTCCCCCCCCCTCTATTTTTATAACTACGGGGTATAAAATTCTAAAAAAAATAGAGGTGATGCATGCTAATTAACTCTTTCAACGATTTTTGGTTTGATCAAAGTATCTCTTATAGTTTTTGAGATAGGTTGATTTAACTGTAATTTTGGTTAAGTTATTGTGCTTACACTGAAAACGATGGCTGAACCTATAAGTACAAGGCAAAATATCGGGAGAGTTTAGGCTCCATTCACCAGGTGTATAAATTGACATAATAAGTTTATTATATTTGCTGCTACGGAACCCTTTGTGCGCGAGCCCGACTCGCACTTGGCCGGTTTTGTTTTTGTGGATCCATTTTTTTTTACACAAATTTCACAGTCGCGCGTCTCAAACGTCCCTCGCGGTCGTAATGATCCTCGTTGAGCCCGGTTTTCACGTCGATGAACGGTGTCTATGTCTATGTGTGTGTGCTCGAGCGCGCTTTGTACGTAGATTGACATCTGTACCTATATAATTTGTGCTAGAAGGTAAGTGATGATAAGATGCTTACCTAGAAATAGCCTATTTATTTTTTATTTGGACTCTTAGGTTGCAGCTGTCAGGAAACGTAGATACCTGCAAGAAATTCTACTGCTTAGCTGTACGCACAATGAATTGTACCCAAAACGTTTTGTCAGTATGGGTGGGATGTATTTGATGTCTACCATGTACCATGTAGCAGTGCACCAGCACTGCCGTACGCTTGATCCTCTGATGGTGGTCTTTGCGAAATTAAGTTGTATAACTTAATTTCGACTTACAACCCCCGAAATACAACCGCTAGAAAATTGGCAAGCTAGTAACTCGCCGTCGGTGCTCGAGACTTTGTGGAGTTTCGGCTCGACGACTGCATCAATACCAATTATACCTACTTTTGGACATTGAACAAAGCATTGTCACTTGTCACTAGTTTTTTCAGTCTAACTTATACATCTTTTGAATGATTCTTATCAACTGAATCAATCTGTGTGACATTAGTAAGCAAAATAAAATCCAACAGTAAGTAGCAATACGAGGTCGACTATTAAATATATTTTCAAAAAAATATCTGAATATTTTTATTATATTTTAAAGTTATTTTAAGTCCTTATAAAATGAGCGACGACAATATAAGTATATATAAATAACTAAATAAAAGTGTAAAAAATAGGGTACTTGCATGGTTTTATTTTTGTTTCTTATAACTATAGAGGAAGAGCCCGTGAGAGCCAGACCTTACGTGTGCCTTTAGTACAGGTAACGATCCCCACCCATAATACCTGGGTTGTGGTTGCTTTGGAAGGTAACAGGAAGCAAAGGTAGGTACCTATACAAAAATTCATCTTACATTTTTTAATCTATAAAACTTTTACGTTTATGCATGAAATTTATTAATTAGATATCCAACCTTAAAACTACATAATAAGGCAAGGAAGGTACGGGGTAGGTTTTTTAGTCAGTAAGAGTCTGACACTGGTCTCCCGCTCCGCCCAAGAGCGGGTTTCGTCATTGGATGATTTTCACCTACCATAAAAAATAGTACATTGTTATACGAGGGATGAAAGAAAGTTATTTAGTCCCGAGAAATTTCTTGGCGACCGAGCGAGAGCGAGGTCGCTAATAGTTCGAGGGACTAAATAACTTTTGAACCCGAGGTAAACACTGTGCTTTTCATTACGAATACGAGGAAAATAAAAATAATAAAAACCTGAGTCGTCGTCAAAGGTATGTTTTTAGGTAGGTATATTTCTTTTGATTTAGGCGGTAAGCGGTTTTCTCCTCTTATGAATCTTGCGTTAAATTTATAACTGAAGCTGATGAACTTATCGTGTTAATAAAAATTTCTTGTAACAGAGATTTAGCAAAATGTAAACAAAACTATACACCTCGAAAAAAAAAGGAAGATCAAATCGGCCACAGATTATAGAGAGTCTACCATTTACCCGCCAATTCTTTTTTTCTCAGTGTTCGGCTCCCAGGCTTTTCAGTCAACATTTTTCATTTTGTCATTGTAAAAATGGGTCTGGTCAACATTTTTCTCAAAAATATATTAGTTTTAATGAAATAATTGAAAGTAAATTAAAATAAAGTCATTAAAAAAAAGTATTCTTAAATTATTTCTATCTCTATGTCATTTTAATTCGGTATAAAGTTTCGGGTCACGGTTCAATAGAAATGTCAAAATAGAACTAGTTTTTTTTTTAATATTTGCTGTCTAAATCTTAAAAAAACAACTGTCAGTTGTAAAGTAAAACTCCCTAGGGAGTAAAAGTACTTCTTCCAACCCTGTCCGCAGGCAACTTTACACCTACTTTCAGAGTATGAGTAATGAAAAAACCTTAAAACTACATAAGTAACCCTAACTAACTTAACTAAAACTACCTAATCTAATAAAGCGTCAATAAACTCTTCCGCATCGCTGTCGACTGGTAAAGTGCCCAAAAGGCTGGCCGCATTGCCACGCTGTATGGCAATGCTTATTTTTTACCCAAGGTAAAAGCCAGCCCTTGGGTCACGCGAAGTGTCAACAAGTCGTTTAGAAAGTTCATTAAACAACTTGTGGGCACTCAGACCCCAGGATCCGAGAGTTTCAACCCCAAACGGCTCGAAAATATAACTACCATCAAGATTAGTATATTTCCGCCGCTTGAGGTTCTCCGCAGCCGCAGCGGCAGCACCGGCACAGCGTGATGAGCTTGGAAGATGAAATGGCGCAAGAGTATCGACGCAAGTTGCGTCCTACACTAAAAACCTACCCATCTTCCATGGAAATAAAGACATACCGTCCGGTCTTTGCTATCGTGCGTGCCAGGCCATGAGGTTCCAATACAGCCGGAACGCCGACGGAAACAAGAGCACGTCGGATGATGTCGTTGATTTTCGCATGCCGAGCTATGCGACCTGCACTTCGGCTGCATGACAGACCGTGGTGCCCGAGGCTGTTGAGAACTTCGCCACAGTGGCAGCGATGAGGAGAACAACAAGGAGCGCCTAGACGTAGAGAAGCAGCGAGGCGGAAAGTAGTATCTATATACCTATTTGATTCATATCAATATCAGAACTCGTGTTACTCATTGCCAGACACATATTGTGGTTTCAACCCCCCGCCAGACACCCTTAAACTATAATTATATTGTAATTCTACTTACTTTATATTGTTACGCCGTGGAAATAGAACACGCCGTTTCTTCGACAAAGTCAAGAGTATCACCGAATAATTAAAACGCATTGCTAATCGAAACCTCCAGAATAGAAGTACGTACCAGGGCCTAGCAAATTCTAGAAAAATCTGACACGTATAAGTAGGTACTCAATAATTCTGAGAACTTTTGTAGGTACTTAAGTAACCTGGTAAAGGAATTTGTACCTTCCGTCTTGTACCATAGAGTCGAAATTCGTATGAGTCGTAGGGTAAAGTGGTACCTACCTACGAATAATAAAAATAATGTTTATTGTTCGGTATTGTTCCGGTGTGGCCTCGAACCTTCGGTATCTAGAATTTTCTTGGCTCTGAGTATAAATACGTGCCCGCTGGCCGGACGTGAGTCAGTTTGATTTCGACTGCGATCAAGTGCGAATATCCAAGTCAAGTGAAGATTGTTTCATTCATACGACGACCTAAGCGATATTTTTACGGATCTCTAGAGTGCATTACGAAGTGGTTTATTGACGATTGGACTAAGTTTGTGTTTTGTTTGTGGACAATAAATCTCTCTATTAGTAAACCGGCATTTGATTACTCACGTTCGTAACAATTGGTGTCAGAAGTGGGATGCCATTACTACAGAGGGACGACGAACAGCGACCACGAACAAGGAGACAAACGGAGATGGATGCTGCGCGTCACCAACTGGAGGAGGAAGATCCGGCTGGTGTCGGAGCAACGGCAGCTGCTGAGATGCCAACAGGACCAACTTCAGAAATGAGCCTCGCTGCGGTGTTGGCTGCCATGCAAGCTAGTATGGAAGCCGTTCGCCGCGAACAAGAAACCGCTCGCAGCGAACAGGAAGCTAACCAGCGCCAGCTCCAGGATCTAATCGCGGCTAACCAGGAAGAAGCTCGCCGCGAACAGGAAGCCGCTCGCCGCGATCAGGAGGCTAAGCAGAACCTTATCCTCGAGAAAATCGATCACGGCCTCGTCACGCTGGGCGAGAAAGTAAAGAATCTCACCTTAGAGGTCAAGGAGGTTTCCGCCCGAACTGATACTTTGGAAACCCGAATAGATGGCCATGAAGATCGCCTGCTGGACATCAATAGAAAAATTGTCAAGCTGGAAGCACGCGAACCCATTGCCATTGGCTCATCAGCGCACACCCACTGTACGTCGGCCGCAAAGTTTGATGTGCCACGTTTTGACGGCACGTCGTCATGGACTGCCTTCAAATACCAATTCGAAACGTTGGTGAAGACAAACCGCTGGGATGATGAGCAGTCTTTCGCGGCGTTAACCTTAGCTCTACGTGGGGACGCCCTACTGGTCCTAGAAAACCTTCCTTCGGACGGCAGGACCTTGGAGCGTCTAATGGAAGGGTTAGACACTCGCTATGGTGACAAGCACCTCGAGCACGTATTCCGCGCGCAGCTTCGCGAGAGAACGCAGAGGCCTAACGAGAGCCTCCAACAGTGGGGTGTCGAGGTTGAACGGTTGGTGCGGCGTGCATATAGGTCGATGACATCGGAGACTGTGGAAGTTAATCTGGTGCAGGCATTCATCGACGGACTACGGGATTCTGAAGTGAGGGCTACGGTGCGACTTGGGCACCACCAAACTCTGAAAAGTGCAATGGCTCACGCTTTGGAAGTGGAAGCCGTACGACAGGATTCACGCACGCACAGAGTTCGAGAAGTAGTGGTTTCGCCTTCAGTGCAGCCGCGTCACCGAGAAGGGGTGGTTTCTTCTTCGTCAACGTCCCGCTATATTCCGACGTGTTACGGGTGCAGAGAAAAAGGGCACATTCGTACCGATTGTCCCAAAAGGAAGAGGGCAAGTGTGGACTCCGCAACCCAAGTTAACGAGAAGACGATAAAACTTAATGTCGCTAGGGCTGCGGGGTGCGTGCCGGCTGGTCAATTAAAGGCCTCAGTCATCACCATCAATCAAGTCCATAACGGAAATAGTCTAACCATCGAAGGAACACTGAATGAACGTGCTTGCAATTTCACCGTTGACACCGGGGCGTCACGGACTATTATAAGACCTGAGTTGTTGAAACGCACGATCTTGTGGCAAAGAAAGTCTCCATCCTGCCGAATACAGACAGCAACCGGCCAGCCAGTCTCCGTCCTCGGTGATACAGATATAGAGTTAAAAATCGGTGATCAAGTGTACACCCATTCTGTTTTAATTGCGAATATTACCGATGATTGCATTCTGGGTCTGGACTTCTTGCAGAAGTACCGGTGTATTCTGGACATTGATAGGGGAGTATTGAAGTTCCCAGACCAAGAAGTGTTCCTGCGAGGAGTAAATACATGTCACCTCTATTCTTTAAAAGACACTACATTGGCTCCGAGAACAGAAACTCTAGTCGAAGTAAAATTCCCCAAGAAAATCAGGCAACAAAGGTGTGTAATAGTTGAGGATACTGGGCGGCACCCGGAACTCATCACCGCGAGAACTTTAGTAATGACGAAAGGGAAATCTAAACTGAGAATTATAAATCTTGGGAAAAAGGAGGTCCATTTGAAGAAAAATAGTGTTGTTGGAAGATGTGAAGAAGTGAAGTATCTCCGCCAAATCAACACATCTCCAGTGAAGCAGGACTCGACAAAAGGTGAATCTGACCACATCCAGCAACTTCTGGAAAGTTCTAAGGACAATTTGTCGACCTCAGAATTACAGCAAGCCAGGGAATTTCTGCTGCGGTTTCGGGATATTTTTGCGACGGGAAAGGACTGCGGAAGAACAGGTCTCGTCAAGCATGAGATAGACACAGGTGATGCTAGACCGATCAAACAGAGACCGCGCCGCATACCCTGGGCTAAAGAAACGGAAGTGGCAGAAATGGTAAAGGACATGGCTGATAGTGGAATAATTGAACCTTCTACGAGCCCATGGTCTTCTCCTGTCGTTCTTGTGAAGAAAAAGGACGGCAGTACAAGATTCTGTGTCGACTACAGAATGCTGAATAACGTCACGAAGAAGGACAGTTATCCCTTGCCGAGGATCGACGATACGCTGGATATGCTCAGTGGTATGAGGTGGTTTTCAACCATTGATTTGAAAAGTGGCTACTGGCAAGTGGAAATCAGCGAGAAGGATAAAGAAAAGACAGCGTTCAGTACGGGCATTGGCAATGGCCTGTGGCAATTTAACGTCATGCCTTTTGGGTTGTGCAATGCTCCAGCAACCTTTGAACGCCTCATGGAACGAGTCATGGTTGGTCTTCTTGGTGACGTCTGTCTAGTATATTTGGATGACGTCATTATAATGGGCCGCACTTTTAAGGAAAACCTAAGGAACATGGAAAAAGTGTTCACCAGGATACGAGGGGCTAACCTAAAACTAAGCCCAAAGAAGTGTGCCCTGTTCAAGAAGGAGGTCAGCTACCTAGGACATGTGATTTCCGCCGACGGAGTGAGAACCGACCCTGAGAAGATAAAGGCTGTGCAACAGTGGCCAGTTCCGAAGAACAAAACAGAAGTACGTGCATTTCTAGGACTATGCACATACTACAGACGGTTTGTTATGAGTTTTTCGGACATTGCAAAACCTCTGCATCAACTGACTGAGGATAAAAGAGAATTTATCTGGGACTACATCTGCGAGTCAGCGTTCAACGAGCTGAAGCAGCGGCTATGTGAAGCACCTATACTGGGGTATCCGAGCAGAGATGGAAGATTTGTCGTTGACACTGATGCCAGCAATACGGGAATCGGTGGCGTATTGTCACAGGTGCAAGGTGACCGACAGATCGTGATCGCTTACTTCAGTAAGGCACTTTCAAAGCCCGAGAGGAACTACTGCGTTACACGACGAGAACTGCTGGCTGTAGTAAAAACCTTGCAGCACTTCCACAAGTACCTCATTGGAAGGCAGTTTACGTTAAGGACGGACCATGCTGCATTAAAATGGCTACTACAATTTAAAAACCCGGAGGGTCAAGTTGCAAGATGGCTCGAGCAGCTACAGGAGTTCAATTTCGTGACGGAACATCGGAGTGGAAAAGGGCATAACAATGCTGACGCCCTGTCGCGACGTCCATGTGACGAAGACTGCAAACACTGCCAGCAGAACGAAGCTCGAGAACACGTGAACTTGATTAGAACTGAAGGCAACTTCAAGAAATCCCAGGAAGAAGATGACGATATTCGACCGGTACTGGACTGGATGCGTAGTGGAGCTAGGCCCCAATGGAGTGAAGTATCGTCACTTAGTCCCGTCACAAAGAGCTATTGGGCGCAGTGGGACAGTTTAGTCCTAGAAAATGATGTGCTCTGTAGGAAATGGGAATCGAACGATGGCAAGGAGGTGACCACACAAGTGATAGTACCACGAAGTGAAGTGGTCCCCCTGCTACAGGAAATACACGATGGTGTTTCTGGTGGACATCTGGGAATCAAGAAGACTCTACTGAAAGTGAGACAGCGGTATTACTGGCTCAATTGTAGAGACGACATAGAGCAATGGTGTCGGAAATGTACAGCGTGTGCATCTGTGAAAGGACCGCAGACCAGAAGCAGGGGCAAGCTTCAGCTGTACAACGTGGGAGCCCCATGGGAACGCATTGCCATCGACGTTGCTGGACCATTTCCAATTACAAATGATGGAAACAAATACATAGTGGTGATCCAGGACTATTTTACAAAATGGCCTGAAGTCTTTGCCATTCCCAATCAGGAAGCAACGACAGTGGCGAAGAAGGTGGTTGAAGAAGTAGTGTGTCGGTATGGCGTACCTTTGGAGATCCATTCCGATCAAGGCCGAAACTTCGAATCTGCGCTGTTCCAGGAAATGTGTACCCTTCTGGGGATTTACAAAACACGCACAACACCTGCGCATCCACAGTCGGACGGAATGGTGGAAAGATTTAACCAAACCTTGGAGAATCACCTGGCTAAGGTTGTCGATGATCATCAGAAGGACTGGGATCGGTATATTCCCCTGTTTCTGATGTCTTATCGATCAGCAGTGCATGATAGCACGGGACATACTCCAGCAAGAGTGAATTTCGGCAGAGAGATGAGACTTCCAGTCGATGCTATAACTGGCGTGCCACCTGACAAGACCAAGCCAGTTACGGACTATGTCAGTGACCTTCAAGATCAATTGGACGAAGTGCATAAACGAGTACGTGAGAATAGCATGAACACCAGCTCCAAAATGAAAACTAGGTACGACCGTAATGCCAACACCAAAGGATTTGAAGAAGGTGCACTAGTCTGGCTCCACAACCCGCTCCGACGAAAAGGGAAGTCGCCGAAACTTCAAGCTCGATGGGAGGGACCTTACACCGTGATGAAAAGGATTAACGACGTTACTTACCGCATCAAGAAAGGGCTGAGAGGGAAGCCTAAGGTAGTCCACTTGGATAGACTAGCGCCGTATCATGGATCTAATGATGCTCGGGACGAGCATGACTAAGAGGAGGGCACTGTTACGCCGTGGAAATAGAACACGCCGTTTCTTCGACAAAGTCAAGAGTATCACCGAATAATTAAAACGCATTGCTAATCGAAACCTCCAGAATAGAAGTACGTACCAGGGCCTAGCAAATTCTAGAAAAATCTGACACGTATAAGTAGGTACTCAATAATTCTGAGAACTTTTGTAGGTACTTAAGTAACCTGGTAAAGGAATTTGTACCTTCCGTCTTGTACCATAGAGTCGAAATTCGTATGAGTCGTAGGGTAAAGTGGTACCTACCTACGAATAATAAAAATAATGTTTATTGTTCGGTATTGTTCCGGTGTGGCCTCGAACCTTCGGTATCTAGAATTTTCTTGGCTCTGAGTATAAATACGTGCCCGCTGGCCGGACGTGAGTCAGTTTGATTTCGACTGCGATCAAGTGCGAATATCCAAGTCAAGTGAAGATTGTTTCATTCATACGACGACCTAAGCGATATTTTTACGGATCTCTAGAGTGCATTACGAAGTGGTTTATTGACGATTGGACTAAGTTTGTGTTTTGTTTGTGGACAATAAATCTCTCTATTAGTAAACCGGCATTTGATTACTCACGTTCGTAACAATATTGTAGAAGCTAAAACTTATATATAAAATTTTCGTGTCACAGTTTTCGTTCCCATACTCCTCCGAAACGGCTAGACCGATTCTCATGAAATTTTGTGAGCGTATTGAGTAGGTCTGAGAATCGGCCAATATCTATTTTTCATCCCCCTAAATGTTAGGGGTAGTCCACCCGTGCGAAGCCGGGGCGGGTCGCTAGTTCAATATAGGTACATATTTTTGGGAAACTATTAAATGATGTTTCCTCAGTAGCCAGACATTTTTAACGGTTCTATCATAGAAATAGGTAAAAGTTGCGAGAGCACATAGCAACATATGGGGCAACTAGTGCGCATCAGCTGTCGTTTATTTCGAATTTGTCTTGTGATTGTTTTTAGGGTTCCGTAGTCAACAAGGACTCCTTATAGTTTCGCCATGTCTGTTTGTCTGTCTGTCCGTCCGCGGATAATGTCAGCGACCGTTAGCACTAGAAAGCTGAAATTTGGTATCAATACGTATATAAGCCGACAAAGTGCTAAAACAAAAAGTAGTAAAAAATGTTTTATTAGTGTACCGGTACCTCCCTTACACGTAAACTGGGAAGTGATTTTTTTTTTCATTTCTACTATAACGTGTGATATATTGTTGGATAGGAATTAAAAAATGATTAGGGGTCCCATAAAATATTTTTTTGACAATGTTAAATTTTCGGAAATAATCGCTCCAAAAGTAAAAAATTAGGATGAAAAAAATCTCAAAAGTAGAACTTAAAATAAACAAAAAAAAAATATATTTTTGGACTTGATAGGATGAACAGTTTTTGAAAATTAAAAAAAAAAACGGTCTGAACTAATTTTGTCATTTAACCGTAGGTACATGCAAGCATTTTTTTTAAACTATTTTACATAATTCATTATCATGAGCGAATCTTCTTTCAAATAAAAATACAAAAAGATTTAAATCTTGTAGCGTCATCTATGGCGTTACATGAGAACTAATCCTGCATCGCGCAATCAAAGTCCTCCAAGCGATTTTGGCTAAACACCTGCACCTTCGGCCAGTCACATGAAGAGCCTTAGAGTTCTTGTTCGCTGCCAGTAGTCAAGCCCTCCGTAGCACAGCACCGCTCCGACTCACTGGAGCCAGCTGAATTTCACTGATTCACTGGAGCCTACAGCATGTTATCCCGACTCATTGGGTTAGCAAAACCCCGACTCATTGGCGTATCACCGCAGACAGTTCCAACTCAGAACTATGCGCGATCCGGTTCCGACTCATTGGAACCAACTACCACTGGCCTTGCACGCTTCAAGAACCATCGATCATCGCCGGGGGAGTGGTGTAGCGCCATCTATGGCGTCACATTAGAACTAATCCTGGATCCTGGATCGCACAATCAAAGTTCTCGGCGATTTTAACATATAGAACTGCCCGAAATCATCCATCGGGCAGTAGCCTACCAGATGTCTGTCAACACAGGGCGCAGCTACTGGGTGGCATGTCTGCAAGGAGGCGCATAAACTACATAGCTAAAAACGCCTCCTAGCCTCAACGGCTATCGCAACCCACTAGGGCTTTCAATCCGGAGTTCCGGAGTTTCGGAGCGATTTTAAGCATTTTTCAAATCCGGAGTTGAAATAGAACACCGGAGTTGAAACCGGTTTTCAAAAATCATGTAAACATTATCTACAAAACGACAAAAGGCATCTTGATTCTTGAACGTAACGTAGCCCGGTGTTTGATTCCTTCCTAAGTCCTTAGTACAACACTTCGGTATTATTTGGTAGCGCTCGGCTTACGTTGGCCTGTCGAAAAATCTAAGAAAACGAATAAAAGAGAGAAGACTTGCAAAAAAATGGTTGCCTGTAAAGTCGGTTTTACGGGCGAAGATTTTACGTGACAACGTCCTAATTCTCTAGTGCTGCGCGCGCGGCAGACCGATCATAGTTGAGTGGGAGAGAGACGCAAGGCATTCGGCGGGCCTCTCTCTCGTTCGGTGACTCATCGTAACGTTACCGAGCGTTACACTTTTTCATAAGTGACTCCCAGCCGCAACCTAATTTAAGACGTTGTCACGTCAATAATCGGAACTCTACACTACCTTCACGACTGCGAAGATTTTTTTTCATCAGAAGCAGACAAAGAGAATATAACCACGTGGTTATATCGTCGTTGGAAGCAGATGATACTTTTAGAAAACCAACTAATGAACAAATATCTGAGACAATTGTTGACGTTTTGAAAAGATTAAAATATCGCGTAAACTTGACATCTATATCATATCAACAGAATCACACAATGGAAACGTATGAACCAGAATTGCACTTAAATGTTGCAGAACAACTGGGGCAGGAGTTAAGCAAATAAAAATTAAAAAACAAAGCACCTCATCTGCTAATTTGAATCTGGATGTATTTGTAAAAGTAGAAAAACCATAAATTGCTTTTTCATTACTCATACTCTGAAAGTAGGTGTAAAGTTGCCTGCGGACAGGGTTGGAAGAAGTACTTTTACTCCCTAGGGAGTTTTACTTTACAACTGACAGTTGATTTTTTAATAGGTATTTAGACAGCAAATGTTAAAAAAAAAAACTAGTTCTATTTAGACATTTCTATTGAACCGTGACCCGAATTTTTATACTGCCATGCCAGTACAATTAAAATGACATAGAGATAGAAATAATTTAAGAATACTTTTTTAATGGCTTTATTTTAATTTACTTTCTACTATTTCATTAAAACTAATATTATATTTGAGAAAAATGTTGACCTGACCCATTTTTACAATGATAAAATATTGACTGAATAGCCAGATGACGACTAAAAAAAAAAATGGCGGGTAAAGTAACTCTATAATCTGTGGCCTATAATTTGGTGTTTCTTGATTTTTTTTTCAAGGTGTAGAGTTTTGTTTACATTTTGCTAAATCTCTGTTATAAGAAATTTGTATTACCACTAACTAGTTCCGTAGTTTCCCGTCCGCCACAAATTTCTCACAAATGTAACAAAACCCGGTACCCCATATAAAAATTTGTAACCCAATTTCCCGAGAGACGGCGCTGTACCCGTTGCTAATTTTGGATTGCGTGAACCGATTTTTGCTTTTTATATTTTTATTTGAAAGAAGATAGGCTCAGAATAATGAAATACCTATGTAAAAAGTTAAAAAAAAATGAAAGAAAAAATCATCAATCAAATAAACTATAAATACAAGAATAAAAGTACGAAATGTGTGCGAGGCCAAAAAGGCGCCTAACTCAGCATATGCTGCGTTATTTAAAACGACAAATATCGCAGCGCTGGTATTCTATTAGGGCAGAGGCGACGCAAGGCGTGGGCGACGTGGGCGACCGCCCACGGCCTCGCGGTCTAAGGGGCCTTACGCCTCGAAGGCCAGCAAACGCTAATAATGTAGGTAGATTTAATTACTCATCTACATTAGCGTTACAGGGTGTCAATGACATGTTAACGCAAACGAATACCATAGATCCAGTACCTGATTCTGGACACCCCAGTAGTAGAATTTTGTCTTTTTTTCTTATTTTTTTTAATGATTTTTTTACGTTTTTTAAATTAAACTATAAAAACGTCATGTTAACTTTTTTGCGAAAAAAATGAGTGAAATGTAATTCAAATTAAAAATGTAATCGGGTTTAAGTAGAATAACGATTTTATTTGCCTCGATGATTTTTTTATTAATTTTTTTTTTTGTGAAAACTATTTGAAAAAGAACCATTTATTATTATGATATTTATTGAAATATTTTTAAACATATTTTATATATTTTTATATATTTTATACAAAAATCGGCTAGCAAGTATCTGGCAATACAACCGGATGCCCGACCACCTCTGTCGTGTGATTGAGGCCTACCTATCGGTCAAGTATATCATCTACCCCGATCACTAGGGACAGTGGAAATGTCGAGAGATGACATGTTCTGTTCCGCAGGGATCGGTACTACGACCACCATTGTGGAGCATTGGGTACGAACGTGCTGCGCTGCTATTTTCGAGACGTTGTCGGCCCTAGCACAGGGAGAATCGTACCAGGCGGTGGTCGAACTTGTGACACGTGGGGTTGCGAGAGTCGTTGGCAGGATTCAGCAGTTGGGATTAGAGGTGGCGCTGTACAAGTTTGAGGCCTTGTGTTTCTACGGTCCTCGGAACTCGCCGCCAACGGGTTCCCAGTTAATGGTGGAGTTCACATCGGCGTCGGGTCTACGATGAAATATCTGAGACTCATCTTCGACAACCGGTGGAATTTTGACGAGCATTTTCGACGTCTGGCTCCCAAACTGAATCGGACTGAGGCTACTCTCAAGCGGCTTCAGCTGATCTTTGGGGGTCTAGAAGCCACCTGCCGGAGGCTCGACGCTAGATTCGTTCGTTCCTTGGCCATATATGGAGCTCCAGTGTAGGCGCCGTCGCTGCAAAAGCAAACGAGGGCGCCGCTTAACGCATAAAAGAGGGTCATGGCAATTCGGATGGTGCGGGGATACCGCCGATTTCCCGTGAAGCGGCAAGTCTCCTTGGGAACTTCAGTCCTTGCACACATGCATGATTTGTGCGTGGAGATACAACACCAGGACGAAACTTCACAGCCGCGTCAAGTCGCAGGATGGTGGATTGAGTTCCGGTGGATTGTCATGGTTTTATGGCGACAGCAACTGTCGCTACCCAGTTCTGGGCACGCCATAATTATGGCGGTAAGTCCCCCTCTTTGAGGCCTGGCTGGAAAGACCTCACGGCGTCCTCACTTACCGAATGACGCAGGTTCTTACCGGTATACATGGTAAGTAAGTACGGGAGGTATCGGCACTGGATTCATGAGGAAGTCAAGTCGGGGTTTCGCCACTGTGTGGAGCACCCGGAGGACACTGTGGAGTACACGGTAGAGGTACGCTCCGCTTGGGCGGGGTACACTTGGCATCGCCGTGTTTTTGTTGTGGTGATCGGCGGCGGCAATATCTCGCGCCGGGCCTTGGTACGGGCCATGGTCCGGAGCGACTAGGAGTGGCAAGCGGATGCCTCCTTCTGCGAAGCAGTAATGCTTGCAAAGGAGGAGGCCAACCGCATAAGGCAACAGCACTCACGCTCTCGACGCCGCCGGGATTCCGATACCCATTTCTCAATTCTAGTAGGTATCAAAAAAAAAATTCTCAACAAAATCGGTCCATTTGCGTCGTCCCTCAGGGGGCCTCGCAAAATATATTTCGCCCACATCAAATTTAGGTCTTGCCCCGCCACTGTATTAGGGCCTACTGTAATGCCACGAACCCAGTTACGGACATGATATTAAATACTATCAAAAGAAAATAATAAATCTACACTAATAATTATAATAAAGAGGTTAAGTTTGTTTTTTTGTTTGTAAGAGGTACTCTCTGGAACTACTGGTCCGATTGAAAAGATTATAGCAACAATAGAAAGCTGCTTTACTCCTGAGTGACATAGGCTATATTTTATGTACGCGGGCGAAGCCGCTGACAAAAGCTAGTGTACATTTCCCTTAAAAAAGTATGTAGAGCCTGCAAGGCAGCTATGTGAATTAAACTCCAAGCTCAGAACGAATAATTTTATTGATGTCCTCCACGCGAGGTCATGTAATCGAAAGCTAACAATAGAAAGCTGCTTTACTCCTGAGTGACCTAGGCTATATTTTATGTACGCGGGCGAAGCCTGTTCATCCTATCAAGTTCAAAATAATTTTCCTAGAAAGTTTACTTAAACTTCTACTTTTGATATTTTCAACATATTTTAATTTCAACGCCTCATTTTTTAATTTTGGAGCAATTATTTCCAAAAATATTAACATTATCAAAAAAATTATTTCACGGGACCCTTAATAATTTTTAAATACCTATCTAACAATATATCACATGTTATGGCAGAAATAAAAAAAAAAAAACCACTTTACGTGTAGGGGAGGTACCCTAACAAAACATTTTTTACCACTTTTTGTTTGTGCACTTTGTCGGCATGGTTGATATATGTACATATTGATACCAAATTTTAGCTTTCTAGTGCTAACGGTTGCTGAGATTATCCGCGGACGGACAGACATGGCGAAACTATAAGGATTCCTTGTTGACTACGGAACCCTAAAAATTAATAGCTGTTCGTTAGTCTCGCTAAAACTCAGGATCGGCCAAACCGATTTCGCTGATTTTGGTCTCGAAATATTCGTGATAGTCCAGAGAAGGTTTAAACGATGAGAACAAAAAAGAAATCGGCGAAATATTTATAATTATGTATTTGGTCTGTTTCTATTTTGTTTGTTGGAAAACCATGTCGTACCATTTCTTCACTTTTGCTGAGTTTTGCGTCATATCCCTCGACATACCATGGCCCGATCTGGGGGGGCAAGCCGGGAATTTGTCCAGAGCGGCAAAAATGAGAAGGGGCAAAATTGACTTATTTATATATTCCAACGTAGCCATTATCCAGCCACCAGCACGGCAGCGTCCGCTAATCTGGCGGGACCGTCCTCCTCGGCGGCGACTAGGCTACCCCTGGCTAGAGCCGAACGGACGGTTGACGGCGCCTAGAGGAAGGCGACTAGGACCGTGGGCCTGGATGTTTCTGGCAAGGTGGCCGCCGTCGGGATGGGTGGGTGCGCAACTGATCAGTTATGGGCGGGCACCATTTATGCGGACAGCACGGGCATGCAAGCCGTGACGATTAGCTGTTCCGTGTCGGCGGCTAAGACCATCGCTGCTACCGCTGCTACGTGGGGGCCTATTGCGCCGCAGTGCGCAAAGTGGATGGCAGTGACCATTGCTATGAGTGTGGTAAGCCCGGTCACAAGGCTGCAAAATGCTGAGCTACGTTGCACTGCTACGCATGTGCGTCAGCAGGTAAACAGGCTGACCACCAAACTGGGAGCAAATCCTAATATCCCTCCGACAAGGCCGAGGGTACCATTGTACCAATTCAACCGCTCAGGATCTATTGATAGCTGACTGGGTGCAGGTCTTGAGCGGCTCGGTGACAGTAATTTCCCCGGCCACTTACTTCGTCTCTCGTGGCCTAGGGCTTCCAAAATTACGGAAATATCAATTACGTAACTAATTACGCAACTTTTTTCTTCAATTCCGTAATTACGTAATTTTTCCCTAATCGACTATGAATTTTTGTAAATATTGTAGTTACAGTTTACAATTGTCTTTTACTATCTCAAATGCAAGGTGTTATCAAAATAAACACAATAATTAAGCAAAAAAATATTTATTTAAGAACTTTAGCATCATAGTTTTAATCAGTTTAGTCAAACCATTTTTTTCCTCCCGAATAGGTATAATCTCTCTTCTTGAAAATATGATCTCATAAATGACAAGGCATTTAAAGTTTTGTCACCTAGGGAACTTCTTAGTTTATTACAAAAATATCCGGCAGATGAAAAGGCTCGCTCGGCTTCTACACTTGTAGGTGTTATCGAAAGCAAATAATTATACGCTGCAGTCAAAAAAACTTCGCAACCGCCGCCAGGGCTGTCGTAAATGCACATTTCTACCCTAATAATGGAATGGAGATCTGTGTTTACTGTTGAAATTGGTTTATTCACAGTCTACTTTGTTTATTTCTTTGTCTAACTGTTGTGCGATTGTCAACTCCTCGTCATCATCGTCACTGGTGGCAATTGCGTCCGATACACTCGGTTGTGGTTGTGAATTTACACATTTTTGTGTAGAATTATATTTCAACCGTTCCAACAGTTCCACTATATACATTCGTATCTCATCCGACGATGGTTTCGTGAAATATTCTGTGGCAGCAGTTTTAAAAAAATCCTCATTGATATGCAAATATTGCAAAACACCGAATACATTTGTTCGCCTTTCCTTTATTCGTTTTCTAAGAGATGTGGCTAGTTTTCTACTGAGATCGTTTGACTGAAGATCATGTTTTTCGAGCATAAATCGAAGCGCAGCGTCGGCCGTCAATAAGTTTGAATCACGGCGACATAATGACAAAACTGTAGTTTTTATTACATCCAAGCTGTAATGAATGTCGTGAAGGTCTTGGATCTCTTCGTCTGTAAATTTTACATTTGATTTCAAATCTAATAACGCCTTAAAAACGCATGATTTTAATTTGAGAAATCGGCCCTTCATATCTGACAAGCTGTTCCACCTCGTTTTACTGTCTAGTATTAGATCTATATTTTTACCATATTCGTACTTTTGCAACAAGTCGTTTTTCAAAGGGGAGTTTTTAAAAGAATTTACATCCTCCTGCACTTCAGGTTCTGGAGATTTTTTTTGTTTTATATAAAACTTCAAGGACTGCTAGTTCCCATCCCATCAAGTATCCCATGAGCCAAACACAATTGGTGGTGGCCGTCAAAATTCCTACCCATTTTGACCATTACACTTGCTCCATCTGTTGTGAAAGCAATAATGTCGTCTTCCAGATTTAAACCGAATTCACTGAAATGCTGCTGTAATAATTGAGTGCCTACTTCAGCTGGCATTGATCCTTGTATCCGTACAAGCCCCAAATTTTTATATTTGGCCATATCGAATCGAAGTCTTTATTGTGGATATTTATATTCATATACCTTTTATTTCGGGTAGACGTCCACTCATCAAACGTAATTGAAAATCTTTTATTTTCAGACTTCATAATTTTCAATTGATTTTTCAATTTGTTTTTTGTGTTATCACTCTGATCTAGAATAAAATTATTTTTGTTATAGTCGTAGAAGATTTCGGCATATCGTAGCCAGAGTTTTTAAAAAGGTATCTTAGATCTTCTGAAGTACAAAATGTGCTCAATGTTATCCCATCCAATGCCAATCCAATCCAATAAAATAGGACTGTGCTCAGTGCGAGGCCAAAAAGGCTCCTATCTCAGCACATCAACGTCTAGTAGTGACTAGACGTTGATGTACTCGGCCTTAGCGAGTCCTGCACTTGCGGCATCTCTCCGATATGCTTGGCACGCATGTGAGTGTGTAAAGCTCCAGTTGCGCCACCAGGAGTTTTCAAAATTTTCTTGCAATGCTTACATTCAACACTCTGTCCATTATCAGCTCTCAAGAAATGTTCCCGGATAGAACTTTGTATGCGTTTGTTCAAAAACTCCTTGTATACAGTCTTGTTTGAAGAAGACCTAAAAAATAAAATAAAAAGAAATTAAGTCAATAATAATGATATTGGTTAAACATAGTGGCCAACTCATTATATAACACTAAATGTAAATTCTTACTCTTTTTTTTTAAATAAAACGTTAAGCTGCACGTTGGTGTTTGTGTTTGTGAGGACAGGAAGAAATTCCTAAATTTCTTTCTGTCCTCTCAAACACAATCACCCGGAACAACTACTTGCAGATTATACACATATTTGTTCCGTCCGTGCGGCCTGCGTGGATCGAACCCGCGATACGGTGCGTAGCAGTCGATCGCTTTGCAATTACTCCAACCGTGTCGTCAAACGTATTACGAATTTAGTAGCCAAACGATAGAGAAAGAAAGAAAGAAATAAAAAACATTTATTTAGACTCGCACAGGACAAATAAAAAATAACTACTTAATCTAACACAACATTTTTTTATCACAACATTTTAACTTAAAATAAAACAAAAACAGAAAACTAAAATTAAAATAGGAAAAAGAAAAAACAACAGTGCTCTGTGCGAGGCCAAAAAGGCTCAGCATATGCTGCGATATTAAGGCTTTATATAAACGTTCCAAAAAGATAAAAATTGTTAATTGGGTATTGACAACATCTTTTGAAAGGATTAACATAATCTTTTTAACGTATGTTCATACGTTAAAAAGATTTATTAGAATACGAATGTACATATGGATTTCGTCTAAAAAAGAAAAAAAAAACAAAACCTTATTTTTGCCTTATTTTTCTTGGCGGGGTCATACATAATCTCATCTGGTCACACTCGTAGTGGACTCACTCAACGACTCAACAATTCCCGCCATAAATAACGTCATCTTGGAGTCGGACGGACTCAATTGGGAATTCTCTTTATTAGTTTTATTGCGGGTTGGTTTGGTTTCCAATTTTTTGATACGCATTTAGCTATTTCTTTCCTTCAGAATCCCAAAGACGAAGGACATTGATCTGAATTCTCAATTCGAATAAATTTTTACATTCTAAACTACTACAGAACTGATCAAGAAGCATCATGGTTGGCAAACGCAATAGCCTGTTCGTTCTCAAAAGAGGTAAGGAAACTTGTGTCGTGTATATTATTGTCAATAGTAATTCTAGCGGTTTTGGTTGTTTACCTTCAACCTTAGCTATTACCATACCACCTGGCATGATTACTAACCAATAAATGTTTGATTAGAGGTAGGAATAGGAGCGTAAGTAAGCGCGATACGTCTTACGTGCATGAGTTTAACACAAAAACAAATTCGATTTTTCTTAAAGGTTGTCCATAATTCTACATATACTATACTAGCTTTTGCCAGCGGCTTCGCACGCGTAAGTACATAAAATGTAGCCTATGTCACTCAGGAGTAAAGCAGATTTCTATTGTTGTTAATTTTTTTTCCAATCGGACCAGTAGTTCCAGTAAAAAGTTCGTTTTTTGTATGTAATCTTACATACAAAAAACGAACTTTTTACATCTTTATTATATTAGTGTAGAAGATTGACGAGCGACTTTGTGAACCATTTTTAATAGGCTTGCATACACTTCGTTCTTACCTGTTCTCATGACTGTTTTCACTTTATGTCACTCGATTGAACCTTAGAAAAATCTTTAGTCTGAATTATTGATAACTGGTTACTTAGTAAAATATTAATAAAATAAGTAATAATAAATAGAATGAATTTATTTAATTCACCATAAAATAATGTAAAACATATCTATCCTAACTTGTTATGTTATGTTCAACATAACAGAAGTTTGGAGTGTAGCCTAAGCGCCCGGGCGCCATGGCGTGAGGATTTAGAAGAATTCCCACACAAAGTACCAAACATTTTTTTTTGCTTTTCTGCACTGCTTGTAGTAGCGCTAAGCGTATACTACCTACCAACTCTCAAAAAAAAATAAAAATATTTGTGAATATTTTCTAAGCCTCTGCCCCTAGCTCTACTCAAGGTGATAGTAATGTGGCCTAGGCCAAAAGCACATGTTTTGTGTTGCTTTTGATGTTTTACAAAATTATACTATTTTCTACCGTAAAAGTTACTATTAAATTGTGAAATTGTAGTCATGTGTTATTTTGTTTTTCTAATAAAAGTATGTATTGCAGGTGGAAGAATGGAAGAGGTACATATTGACAAGATCACCTCTAGGATAAAGAAGTTATGTTATGGTCTCAACATGGACTTTGTAGACCCGGTGAGTAGTAATGATGTGTATGTATGTACAGGTATAGAAACCTAGTAGGTATATTTACACATTCCTGTATGCACACCACCACTGTATGGACCAAAATACTGGTTACACACCACAGCACTGCACATCACACATGCTATGGCTTGGTTTGAACAGCTACCACAAGGTAGTTTGTTGGGGTGGCATGTGATTATTGCCTATGATTATAATATTAAATCAATAATGATATAATTTTCCACAATCTTCACACAATGCCATCTAGTCCCAAACTAAAATAAGCAAGACTTGTGCTAGTTATCAAGACATACATGTTATAAATAAATTACTCTCACATATCAAACCTAAACATAATTAGATAGATAGATATATTCTTTAATGCACACCAAAAATAAAAAAATAACAATAGGAACTTAAAATTAATAGGGTGTCACAATGGGTGGTCTTATCGCTAAAAGCGATTTTTTAAAGACAACCTTTGGATGGATTTGAAAAAGAAGGAAAAGAAAGATATGTAGGTCCATGGTGTACTATTTACATATATTCAATACATAACTAATAAAATACATATAATACAAACAATAATAATATATATAGAATATATGAAGTCAGAAAAACAATGCACCTAATGTATAAGTTGTGAGGTAGTGATCGTTAACCATGTTTTTAAAGATTAGCAATGTTTGTGCTTGCCTTACCGACACGGGCAGAGCATTCCATAATTGTTAATTGCCCACATATATCAAGTTCATCATCATAATTGTTCATTTGTCTTGCGTGGGAATAGTACCCACAAGCTCTGATATAGTAGCCAGGGCCACAAGCTAATAGACTAGTCAGGAAACGAATTATAAAAGAATTATTATTTAATTTTGTCATCTCTAAGGGTTCCATATGGTTTAAAGATACAATGTCAAAAATCATTTTGAAATTTTCAGTATTTAGTGTACAGTAAAAACATACCTACTGACTTTCAGGGTATGGGTTTTGCATACATGATACCAGATTTGTTTTTCTGTCAGCTGTCATGAGATTCTGAACATTATAGGGCTATTATTATTATGATCGCGACCATAGAACAAATAAGTATAATTTAAAAAAAAATTACAATAATAGAATTATGGAAGAAATGCGCAAGCACAAAGCACAGCTATGTGGGGTCATGCAACAGCTGACTCGAGTGTACTGTGGCGAGTTTGCACGAACCATCGTTCACTGTCTCCGGCGCGTGGCGTTGTAGAGAGCAGTGGTCTCAAAAATATGATATTTAATAAAATATAATATGGCCACAACTATCACATAACGCCATCGAGTCCCAAGCTAAGCAGAGCTTGTGTTATGGGTACTAGACAACTGATAAACATATTTATATATTTCTAAATACATACATATTATCGATAAATTACACCCAGACACAGAACAAATGATCGTGCTCATCACACAAACATTTATCCTGGGTGGGAATCGAACCCACGACCTCCCGCATAGCAGTCAGGGTCACTAACTACTAGACTGACAGGTCAGTCATTGATTGTCATAATGATTGCAGGTATCTATTACTCTGAAAGTCATCAGTGGTATATACTCGGGCGTAACAACTGTGGAACTTGACAACTTAGCTGCTGAAACAGCAGCAACTATGACTACTGATCATCCAGATTACGCAATACTTGCTGCAAGATTGGCCATTTCTAATTTGCATAAAGAAACAAAAAAGCACTTTTCTGGTAAGTAATTTTATTTTATTTTTTAAATTGTCATATTTATTAAAAGAGTAAATTACTGGAAATTCTTATTATCTGCGTTTAAAATTATTACCTCTGTTTTATCGGAAGTAAAAGACGCGTAATTAAGGTCCCTAGCCCACGGCGTCTTAATAGGATGTAACAATGTAGTATGTTAATAGTACATTGGCATGTTTTTTACTCAACCTAATACGAACACATTATTTATTTCAGATGTGATATCTGATCTGTACAATATAATAAATCCACATACCAAGAAGAGGACTCCAATGATTTCTGATTTTCATTACAATTTGATTTTACAAAATAAAGAGAGGTTGGACTCTGCTATCGTGTATGACAGAGATTTTAAATACAACTATTTTGGATTCAAGACTTTAGAACGGTCATATTTGTTGAAAATCAATAACAAGGTAAACAGTGTTATATATAAATATACTTTCTTTCAAACTTGGCCATTTTTCAGGTACGTCTCCGTACCTCAAAAGGAAAACTGAAAAAGTCAATCTTCTAAGTATATAGTATAATACGCGACAAATATGTTGATAAACTAGTTAGTTGGCTATGATTTCGCGCAGCCTGGCTGGCTGCGATTTAGACCCGAAAAACGGTTACTATAGTAAGATTTGAACCACTTACCAATGCCTGATTGAGCTGAAAATTTGTATACAGCTGTAAAACCGACGAAAAATTTTACCACTGGGGGTCCATTGTCATGTACTGGATCTATGGTATTCATTTGCGTTAACATGTATTAACATGTTAACCTGGATACACCCTGTATACATATAACCTGATAATGTTGCCAGCATAGTCTCTTCATTAGAGAATTCTACACAGTCACGAAATTTTGAACTTTGTATCATGAACTGCTGCTGCTGAAAAAATAGGGAGCTTCTGATGAGGGAACTTCTCTACAGCTATAGTACCTGTAGCATGATCATTACGTTTGAATACGTATTTAATCATTGATACCTACATCGTTCATATTTTACTACTTGTCGGTTTGTTTTTAAATTAAGTCTGTGTATTTTAAGTATATAAGTAAATTTTTGTAAATCTATATACATTTACAAAAATTTTACTTATATATATCTAAGCGAAATACCATTTACTGACTCGACAACCCTACCAGAATAGGTAACAATAATGCACTTCCTTGGTGTGCGTCCACATCTGGTGAATGTGCAGCTCGCGAGCCGTTTGCGAGCTGCGCTCATGCAGTCACGGCAATCGTTCGATGCGCCTCTTTAGCGCAACTCATTAAAGGCGTGCATGCGGCGCGCGATCTTCGCGCACTCAATTCTCGCTTTTTACCTTTTATATGTTTCAATTAAGCGTAAACATTTCTCCTTCGTCCACTCCATGAAAACATGAACTTAGCCTCCAGTAATCAGAAACGAACTGAGCGGGGCTTGAAACGCGGGCGGAAGGAAGACGCGAGCTGCTAGCGCGCCGCCCGTGAGCTGATCGCGTACGGCACTTAGAACGCGTGCGGACGGCGCAAGAGCGGCGCTCAAACAAAAATGTTCGCGAGCAGCTCGCAAACGTCTCGCGAGCTTTTTTTTAACATTCGCTAGATATGGATGTGCGCGACTCTGTACGTATCTTCTCATGCCGCTCATGCGGTCGAAACGTACACTTCTTATTTTTCATAGACAGATCGCTCAAGCTATGCATCAACTACTGGACCATTTTAATTATAACTGTGTAATAACATTTCAGATTGCAGAAAGGCCACAGCACATGCTTATGCGGGTTTCAATTGGCATACATGGAGAAGATATTGAAGGAGCCATTAATACATACAATTTACTCTCTGAAAAATATTTTACACATGCAAGCCCAACTCTTTTTTCAGCAGCCACCCCACGTCCTCAACTATCTTCTTGTTTCCTCATAGCCATGAAAGATGATAGTATTGAAGGAATTTATGATACTTTAAAACAATGTGCACTCATTTCTAAATCAGCAGGTGGAATTGGCCTTCATGTTCACTGCATAAGAGCTAAAGGAACGTATATATCTGGTACAAATGGTATGTCCAATGGTCTTGTGCCCATGTTAAGAGTTTACAACAACACAGCACGTTACGTCGACCAAGGAGGTAATAAAAGACCTGGTGCGTTCGCCATATACTTAGAACCATGGCATGCTGATATATTTGAATTCTTGGATTTGAAAAAGAACACTGGAAAAGAAGAAGTACGTGCTAGGGAGTTATTTTATGCCTTATGGATACCTGATTTATTTATGAAAAGAGTTGAAAGCAATCAAGATTGGAGTTTGATGTGTCCTCATGATTGCCCTGGCCTAGCTGATTGTTGGGGAGAAGATTTTGAATCATTGTATGAAAAATATGAGCAAGAAGGTCGCTTTGTAAAACAAGTACGAGCTCAAGTTTTATGGAAAGCTATAATCGAAGCTCAAGTAGAAACAGGAACTCCATACATGCTTTACAAAGATTCATGCAACCGAAAAAGTAATCAAAAGAATTTAGGTACCATTAAATGTAGCAACCTTTGCACTGAAATAGTGGAATATACATCTGCAGATGAAGTTGCTGTATGCAACTTAGCTTCTATTGCGTTAAATATGTTTGTAAATGATGATAAAACATACAATTTTATAAAATTGAAGGAAGTCACTAAAACTATAACTGAAAATCTAAACAAAATTATTGATGTGAACTTTTATCCAGTGCCAGAGGCAAAAAGATCGAATATGAGACACAGACCCATCGGAATTGGAGTCCAAGGATTAGCTGATGCTTTTGTTTTAATGCGCATACCATATGAAAGCGAAGCTGCTATAAAATTAAATCAACAAATATTTGAAACAATTTACTATGGTGCATTAGAAGCTAGTTGTGAATTAGCTGAGAAGTATGGAGTATATGAGACTTACGAAGGCTGCCCTGCAAGCCAGGGTATATTGCAATATGACATGTGGAACAAGACCCCGACAGATTTGTGGGACTGGACGTCACTAAAAGAAAAGATTGCGAAATATGGTCTCAGAAATTCACTTTTGTTAGCACCTATGCCAACTGCTTCCACTGCGCAAATATTGGGAAATAATGAATCATTTGAACCATTTACATCAAACATTTACCAAAGACGTGTCTTGTCGGGTGAGTTCCAAGTGGTAAATCATCACTTGTTACATGATCTAACTGAAGCAGATTTATGGGATGAAGATATGAAAAATCTTATTATCCACAACAATGGATCCATTCAAAACATTGAATCTATTCCTAAAGAAATAAGAGAATTATATAAAACTGTGTGGGAGATTTCTGTTAAGACTACTATACAAATGGCTGCCGACAGAGGTGCATTTATCGATCAAAGCCAGTCCTTTAACATACATGTTGCTGAACCAAACTATGGTAAATTATCGTCCATACATTTTCATGCGTGGAAAATGGGTCTAAAAACTGGAATGTACTACCTACGCACAAAACCTGCTGCGAATGCTATACAGTTTACTGTAGATAAATCTAAGGTTAAGAGTAAGGTGACAAACGGAAAATCTGAAATGAATGGAAAGTCTGAAGTTGATGATGCTAATATGGCTGCAATCGCTTGCTCCTTACAGAATAGGGATGAATGTATGAGCTGTGGCTCTTAATTTGTACCTATTGCATGTGGTAGTATGTAATAACTGGAATTTTGTAATAGTCTAGTTTTCATATTCAACGTGTTTTTGCTTCCACCCCTGAAGCTTTTTAACAGAAAGACGATAAAATTGTGGTTAATGTAAGATTTTAAGAAAAAATATTATTCCGATTTCATCACAATAGTTGTCACGTTTTAGCATGGCGTAAGCGGTGATTGATCGTATCCAAAACATTTTTTTTAAATGATAATTAATAAAATAAACCATGTTTGTTGTGCTTTGTATAATTAAAATAAACCGTGTTCGTCATTCTTTAGGATCTTGTCATGACAAAGCAAACCACATTTTTTAAAACACTAGTCCAAGAAAAAATAATACTTAATCAGAAAATTAAAAGCGAATGACAAAATCTAGGATAAGTTTCACTACCTTGATTCAAAATTATGAATTGTATTAATATAAACGTTTAATTGGAGATAACGTTTTCTTAAAAAAAAAACAAAAACGTATCTAATCGCGGGACAAATTCTAGCAATCACCGTTACACACATGTCAAAAGCAAAAAAAAATTGGTAATCTTTTTGTCGGGGTTCCTATGAAGGTATATCAACGACCTTATTGTCACACTGAAACGAAACAACTATAATTTTTAAATATTTTTTTACTGTTAAATATAATTTGTCAATTTATTCCTAAGTAATCTTTAAAACAATTCGATAAGTTTTAATTACGTGCCTTTTCAACAATATATTAAGTAAATACTTTACACAGACCTATGATGTGATTTTATTTACCTACTCTTATTACCTTTATCTCGAAAAAGTCCTGCACGCTGTTGGGGTTCGTATAGATTATCCTAAAATACCTACTGAACACAACAACTTCAAACAATTTTACTAGGGGATAGCTGGGGCCTGAAAGGTTCCACGGAGAAAATATTTTAAACTCATCCAATGACTAATCATGTCCTTGGGCGAAGGGGGATCTATATCTCCCTTGGCTGTTTAGTCAGTAAGAGACTATTCTCTTACTGACTAAACAGCCCACCCCGATCCTACATTGCCTTTATACCAGGGCAAGAGCCTTCCTTTCAGACGCGAACCCTTTGCCTCAGTTGGCAGGGTGTCCCTCAGGTTAACTGACAAGTCCTTAAGACGCACAGGAACAGAGCGCGCCGTCAACGACTTTGCTTGGTCCGGACGGCGAGCTAACTATAGTTCGCCGTCCGCAAGCCCGCGCTTACGGTGGTCGGAAGTCGGGACCGAAATCTCGGCGGGTGTCTGGGGCGAGAGCGCCGTTGCCTTTTAATTTGTCGGCCGACCTCCTCTGCTAGCAATACTGTTTCGCAGATGGAAGCGACCGTCTGCCACTCCTCGCTCCGGACCATGGCCTCTACCAAGGCCCCGCGTGAGAGATCGCACTCACGAGGATAGCGATGCTCTTCCCAAGCGGGGCACACCTCTACCGTATGCTCCAGTGTTCTCCGGGCGGTCCACGCAATGGCGACACCTGGGCGTCTCTTCCCTACGAATCCGGTACAAGAACCTTCCGAACATGCCATGTCCGGTTAGGACCCGCGTCTTGTGGAAGTTGAGGACGCCGTGAGTTCTCTCCAGCCACTCCTCAAGGAGGTATTTACCGACGCGACGATGGCGTGCCCCGCAGTGGGTTGTAGGGCATTCAAACTCGGATAGTTTTCAACTCCGGAGCTAGTTACGATGTTGAGCAATCAAATCCGGAACTCCGGAGTTGACAACTTTTTTAGAAATTAATAAATAAGGCCTTTTATTTTAAACAATAGAAGTTTTATTTGTTAAAGAATCAATGTTTTTGTTTAAAAATTTACTGTCTGCCAGATATAAGTTATAAAAGTCTAACTAATACGCATTACAAAATATTAAAACTTAATAATAATCATGAACTTATTAGTAGGTAACCTAAAAATCTTCTTTATTTGAGATCGAAGTTTTTGGTAATAAGTTTTGAGAGTTGAGTCAGAAAGAGAACTTCTAAGTTTCGTGCAGAAAAAGCCTGCTGCCGAGAATGCTCGTTCTGACTCCACGCTCGACGGCAAGACACAATGCAGATAGTGGTACGCTTTTGAAAAAAGTGTGAAAATTTATAACTGAAGTTGATGAACTTATCGTGTTAATACAAAAATATCTTATAAAAGAGATTTAGCAAAATGTAAACAAAACTTTACACCTCGGAAAAAAAATCAAGAAAGACCAAATCGGCCACAGATTATAGAGAGACTTTACCCGCCATTTTTTTTTTCAGTCGTCGTCTGGCTATTCAGTCAATATTTTTTATTTTATCATTGTAAAAATGGGTCAGGTCAACATTTTTCTCAAATATAATATTAGTTTTAATGAAATAGTTGAAAGTAAATTAAAATAAAGTCATTAAAAAAAAGTATTCTAAAATTATTTCTATCTCTATGTCATTTTAATTGTACTGGCAGTATAAAAATTCGGGTCACGGTTCAATAGAAATGTCAAAATATAACTAGATTTTTTTTAATATTTGATGTCTAAATATTAAAAAAACAACTGTCAGTTGTAAAGTAAAACTCCCTAGGGAGTAAAAGCACTTCTTCCAACCCTGTCCGCAGGCAACTTTACACCTACTTTCAGAGTATGAGTAATGAAAAATATATTATTTGACTGGCCTGTCAGTCTAGTAGTTAGTGACCCTGACTGCTATGCTGGAGGTCGTGGGTTCGATTCCCACCCAGGACAAATCGTTGGTCCAGATGAACAGGGTATTAACTCAAAAAAGCATATTTTTCAGGAGAGCAATTTTAAGTTTTCAAATCACTATATTTCCATTTCTGAAGTGCGAAAGAGACGAAGATACTACCCCGCACCCCCGCCAATTTGACGTCATATCGTTATGCAACCACGTTCGTTAGAAAGATCGCATGATTTGAAGTAGGACTGTATTTTACAAGCTTTTATTTAGTTTCACCTGTCCCGTTGTCTGTCGTTCTGTAATCAAATCTTGCAACTTAAATTTGATCCACTTCCCGGTTTCCGATTGAGCTGAAAATTGGTATACACGTTTAGTTCGGATGACAATGCAATATTATGATGACATGGAGCTGATCTGATGATGGAATCGCGAGGTAGCCATAGGAACTCTGTAATTAAACGGCACAACCACGTCGAGTTTGGGCTCGTGTGAATCGTCTTGACGAGTTTTATTTATATAAGCATAGACCACCGCTATAAAAGCTTGTTATGAAAAAAAAATTTTTCATTGAAAACTTGTTTAGGTTAAAAATCGTAAATTTTGAGATAATACCCTGTTCATCCAAACCAACGAAATGTTTGTGTGATGAGCACGATCATTTGTTCTTTGTCTGGGTGTAATTTATCTATAATATGTATGTATTTAGAAATATATAAGTATGTTTATCAGTTGTCTAGTACCCATAACACAAGCTCTGCTTAGCTTGGGACTAGACGACGTTGTGTGATAGTTGTGGAATATATTATATATATAAATAAAATTATTGTTTTTTTTATGTCACTATGTTCAATTAGTGATCCACCTAGATCCTGGAACCAGCTCAGGGGGGGGGTCATGACTCCCCCTGGATCCGCCGTTGCTTACATCTATCTTTGCAAGTAATAAGTTAAGGTAAGGCAGGTTTTGATTTCAACGCGATATCTGTATGCGTTCCCGAGATATAGGGTTTTGACAGACACACGGAAAGCAAGTGATCCCGCAAGGGTGGGTTTTTTCCTTTTTAGGTACGAAATACTAAAAAAGATTTTTCAAAGTGCGGAGTAGAGGAGGTGCGCTGGTTGAAAATAACAATAATAACAGTTTTGAACATATAGGAAAGTATTTTAATTACGAATTATTTATAAATCAAAATAATATTATTGTTGCACTTTGTTAATGATAAAATAATTCTGCTCATTATAAATTAACTTATTCGATAACTTCTTAAGATTGGATAAATGATGTCTAGAGCTTCGTTGATTTCACCTCTTGTTTTTCCACCTGGAATAAAAGGAAATAACAAAAGTTTTAGTATGACAGTTTGAAAAATTATGTTTCCATTCATTCATTAATGTACAAACTGTTAATTCCTAGCGGATTTAATTTATTTACGAACTGTGAAGGAAAAAAGTTTAATCAGAATCCAGTTTCTACAATTTACTCTTTTTCTTTCGAGTTCTTCAATTGTGCCAAAAGGGATCATCAATTTTGGTCCAAATCTATTTGTGCCAAGTAATTTTTTTTATCTCACCTTTGTAGGACCATTGTCCTTGCTTTTAATAAAGTTTACAAAAACCATTTTGCTTACATTTTTGGTCACATGAATTGTAAACACAAAGAGATTTTTTCTTTATTTTCGATGGGAATATCATCTAACGACATCTCCGCGCCATTGGGCGGAAGGAGATAGTGTTAGACTTTAACTTGACCCAGTAGGTTTCGACCCTGCTGGGTCGCTACGGTTTGCTGACATGACCTTGAGGCCATAGTGCAGATCCCTACAGAACACCGAACAACATCTCTCGCCGTTTTCACTCTTCCTGGTGATCGGGATAGATGATGAACTTGTTGGACAGGTGGGGCTCGATCAGACGACAGAGGCAGTTGGGCACCCAGCGATACGGGAATGCCCACCAAATGCTACTCCAAAGGTAAGGAATTAAAGGAGTTGGCGATGTCCAAAAACACCGCTAAGACACACCTGCCTTGGAGCACCGATTGCCCTGTTGCAGGCGTCGCACCCCACAGTATGGGTCATCATACTGTGGGGTGCGACGTCTGCAACAGGGCGTCACGTCCCCAGCCACTGAACGCCTGCCCCACCTCGAATATCTTATCTGTTACTTTACTAGGTATCAAAAGTAACGCGTGTGATAGTGTATCACTCCCGTCCCAATTGATCTTGGATTGGAAGAACAAAATCTATCATGTTGCCTCAGTTAGATCCCGTGGCCATTTACCATGAGTCTTATCACTATCACGACAACAGCATTCGACTCACCAAGGCCCTGTCCGTACAGTTTATTTTCCCGCAATTTTGAAAAAAAATAAAATCTTAAGGAAGTACTTGCACTTCCTTAAGATTTTATCTTTTTATTTCATTTTTTTTTCATCAAATTCGACCAAATTCTTTTATAAGATTCAATGTGTTCAGACTTGTTAAAAAAAATACGCGCGGAATAAAAGGCACTTTGCGTACAGGACCTTATGAACCACGTACAATCCGTCCGTCCTTAATGATTGTTAAAAGGGGAGGGGGAGAGATGACTGAAGACCATCGCTGGAAACTCTTTGACGACAATGGATAAAAATTCGATTTTGGACCAAAAGTGTATGGAATGTGGGTGATCCTTTCATCGATTTGACAGTATGACGTGCGTCACAACGTAGCATTCGATCCTATTCTTATTTGGAATGCCATTGTATTTTGAATATTGTAGTAGACTAAATAGTTTTGAAGTTGAATAGCTATCATAGTGAAGATTAGATTAGTATGGGTGGTGTGGGGATATATACAAATATCTATTTACGAATTATTTATAAATCTTTTGATCTACCAGCACCATAATATAATTTTCTGATAATAAGTTTTCTACTAAACAATGGATCAATGACGTCTGAATAAATAAATTATTATTTACCTGTAAATACAATCTTGCCGTTGACAAATATTAATAAAACAACTCGAGGTCGTACCATTCTGTACACCAAACCAGGAAATAATTCAGGTTCATAAGATGCGAACTGACCATGTGCTTGTTGCAGTGCCTCTAATCTGATTGGAAACCTTAAATCTGCAGTAGCTATAAAATTTTGGATTTTGAAGTCCAAAAACTTAGCCTGTAAGAAAAAAAAAACATGACTTGTATGCAAACCTAAGGATCACAAAATTCACTTAAGGACAGTCTGATTAAACTTGGAGGCTTAATCTGCTTCTGGAGAACACTTGCTAGGTACACAAGTTACTAATGGTCCACCATGGACAAAGTGCAACAACCAAATCCAGATAGACAGATTATGAAACCTAAATTAATCTTTTCTTATGTTTTTTACGGTTTTTTTTTTTAAGTTGAAGTAGGTACATACAGGATATCCAAGTTTTTGAATAATTCGGGCAAATTTTCTAGCAGCTATATAGGAATCATGTTCATTTCTCAGCCCAGTACAGAGTACTTTTCCTGATCTGAAAAGAAAAATGTTTTAAATAAATAGCAATAGCTGCTTCATCAGTGTTTTTGATATTGTTGGGAAAAGTCTGTCTATGACTGAAAGGGGTATTACTTTTTCATTGTGCTTAATTCTTAATTAACTGACTGGCCTGTCAGTCTAGTAGTTAGTGACCCTGATTGCTATGCCGGAGGTCGTGGGTTCGATTCCCACCCAGGACAAATGTTTGTGTGATGAGCACAATCATTTGTTCTGTGTCTGTGTGTAATTTATCTATAATATGTTTGTATTTAGAAATATATAAGTATGTTTATCAGTTGTCTAGTACCCATAACTAACGTGACCATACGTCCCGCTTTGGGCGGGACTGTCCCGCTTTCAGATTGTCTGTCCCGCTGTCCCCCACAAGAGCAAAAATGTCCCATGTTAGCTTTAAGAATGAAAGCTATGTTGATTACGAAAATAAAAATAAATAAATCATGCAGTGAGTTCCATAGTTATCTAAAAACAAGATACGATATTCTATTAATGCGTAATTGGGTTTGATGGCACGGGTGTAGCGGTGGCTGAGCCATTGGCCACTGCTCTGAATGTAGTTACGTGCGATTCTCGCACGGAACAAATATTTGTTTGATCTACAGATAGCTGTTTCGGTTGTTTTAGTTCCGCCAACAAATATAAAAATACGACCAGGTTAAGTAGTGGGGTGACTTCTAGCCACCACACTACTTGTTCTCTAGTTCTTCTGGTTGTTTTGTGTTTAGTGTTTTGATTTGTGTTATTCAATCTTCTATGAACTTGTAAAACTCCAAAAACTTTGTTTTATTTTATTATTCCGCAGGGTTTTTCTTTTGGAACTATTCCTCAATTGTCCCGCTCTGGCACAGAAAATAAATGGTCACGTTACCCATAACACAAGCTATGCTTAGCTTGGGATTAGAAGGCATTGTGTGATAGTTGTGGAATATATTATATTATATTAAGCCCCAATCGAGTGTTGGTGCTTGAATACCTATTGTTCTTTAATTATGTCTGTAATCAAGATAATCAAAAGGTTAAATACACAATTTCCTAGCAAGTAGATTACTCTGATTAGCAACTGTAATAAAAGCATATACTATTTTAGTTTTTCAATTTTTTCATTATTACAATTAAGAATATTTATTTACTTACCTAAATACCAATGCTGTAGCTCTTGGGTCGATTATTTTCATGACTACACCATGAAACCTTGCTGGATTGTATTCAGAAAATCGTGTTCTACAATAAATATCCAATAGTTTTAATTCACAACCTAAATGTATAGTTGATACGCAGTTCCTGTAACATAAAGAAAAACCTGACCAACCAGAGCAATTTAATTTTTATACAAAACCAATAACATACAATAAAACTTCTCAGCCATTACATGGTGACTATATGTTGAAATTCCTTTGATAATAATACTAAAGAAACAGCTTCACTTTGGGTATAGTATTTGTAACAAAAATTGAATCATACAGTCCTTGCTCACCAACATATACTTTGACTGTTAAAAACATTTTACTTTTCAAACTGGTTACTTACTGAACTTTTATGCTGTTCTTAGCTTGATCTGTTCCACTCACCATTGGGGTGATAGCAGTCATTGCACTGTGGGGATTAATGGCTTGAGGAGTAAAATGACTATGGGTTGGTGTAAGTGCTACTTCCCCAGCAATATAAGACTGTGAGCTCGGCATTGCAGGGGTAGCCACTGAAGAGCCACTAGTTCCACAGTGGACAGGAGTATGATTTATATTTGTACTGTTTCCATTGTTTGTATGACCCATCTGGTTTGAAACTCTGCTAATTACCGAAACTCTGTTATTTGAAAAGGCATCTTCTGTGTCATCTTGCAAATTACTGTCCTTTTTTTTTTCAGCGGTGTCTTCATTGCCAGTCTCCATCTAATAAGCAAAGTATTGCTTTATTATTGATACTGCATTATAAAACCATGTTCTTTTTTTCGAAAAAGGTAAAACAACGTTATGACTTGATGGTTTCATTAGGCATTGAAGCTCGAAAGGAAAAAATAAGCTTTTTGCTAAAGCAAGACCCACTATGTATTTTATTTACCTCATTATTCAAGTTTATAGACCAGTCAGGTGTAGGAACACATGGAGTTTTTTTCTCGATATTTTGAACCGACATTTGTTCACCTGAAGATAGGTAAAATCAAATAGAAGAGATAATTCGTGAAATAAAAATTTTAACGACGTAAATTAATAGAATTACACACAACGGCAGACTGAAACATCGACTTAGGTACTCTAGTGGTACTCTATGACTTTGACGTTGACAATTGATTTCATTGATTGATTGACAGTTTTGTATGGCTGGGATCAAAGATTGAACAGAGTAGTGTAGAGTTGTACCCAGAGTCGAAATCGTTCTTTTATGACTCGAGTAACAACCTAGAGTCCTAGAGTTAACTGCATTGATATATGAAATAAGGACTGGAAATACCTACAAAAAAGAAGGTGCAACTGGAAACAGCCTTAGACCAAGGAAAACATAAACTGCTAGAGATCTTACTTTTCATTCGCACAAGACAAAGACGAAAGATATTATCGTCTTCAGCAAAGAAAAGAGACGGAATAACAATATGTCTGTCCTTTATCGCGTGCTGGTCTGGTCTGTCGGGCTGCCGGCTAAAAACTTGTGTACATCATTGTGCACAGTAAGTTTGACGATTGTGCTGTTGAAAATTCACGTAAAATAGATTTTTAACCATTACGTCCTGATAACAACAAAATAGTAACTCTCTATCTATATCTCTATCTTTTCGTGCTCAATTTTCTTAATTATATTTGTGCTACAGTGCAAAATAGTAAGGCGTGTATTAAACTGTAAAAGTGATAGTTTGATGAAAATTGCTGGATTGTCCTTTCACTCGTAAGTATTCGATGTTTGTAAGAATTTGATCCCTTTTTGGTTTATTTATTAAATCAAATTGTTGCAGAAATATTTTAATTTTCTTACCTCAAAGTTCAGTATTGCCATTTTATTCGGGGAATTCACCCTTTAGTTTAATATGGGTTTGACTGTTTTTTTAAGGCTTTGATCTGTGTGATATTAGTAAAACACTACTATATTATTTTAATATATTTAACTATAATATAATACATGAACTATAATTAAAAAATGTGGGATGCAGACTTCCAAATAAACTGGAAATAAGAAACATGTGGATTGCTGCTACCACTATTGGTAGCAGCAACAACACGGGTATCTAGCCCTTGTTGTCACCCTACAATCGCATTAGTTCTATTGTCAATGGCTTATTCTAACCTACCCTGCTCGAAGTTGGAGTCACTTGGGTTAACTCCATTGACATAGGAAATATAAGGACTGGAAATATCTAAGAAAAAAAGGTGCATTCCTACAATCCGAAATGAAACATTAAAATGGCTGCCATTGCTACGGTTGTGCTAACCAAGGATTTAACGAGCATCGATACGCTTAGTTTTTACGTGCAAGTTTTAGGGATCAGTCAATTCATTAACAAAGGTCTTTTTTTAGGTGGGAAATCATCTAATGTTATCTCCTGCCCTTTTCGTGTCGGTTATTACTGACTGAAACCTACTCCCGTTCCTACTTTGCCTTCGTTTCAGAGCCCCAAGGTTCTTATTAAGGTCACCCATGCCCCCAATAGGCTTCGGCCCTGCTGGGCCCTTGCAAATAATGAAGTCCTGGTGATGTGCTCGGTGGTCACGTTAGGGTCGCCGCCACGGTATTGCACAAAAAAGTTCACAGACACCCGCGTCTGTGAACTTTTTTGTTTTAAAATGGTTGCAGTCAATCTCACTCTGGATTGGTGACTATGTGTCCGTTGCTCGAACGCGCTTTGAATGATGATTGTCTACTGTACTATCTCTCTTTAGTGAAGTTAGTTAGCTCACTATTAGTTATATCATTACAGCAATAATTTTTAAATGTCTTAACTGGATATGTATATTAGAATAGTTTTGCCTTGTAGTGTGTGTACAGTGTGAGGGATTTTTTACCAGTTTCTTGTGTAATAGTCATAATAATTAAAAAAATAGACAATCATTTCAGAGAGTTATGGTTTTATTTTGACAAATACACATTAGTTCACATAAGTCAAACAAAAGGACCGAACACATAATTTTTTTTCAACGTACAAGCTTAACAATAACATGACGGCATTAATGAATGCTGCTTTAGAGACAAAAAAATGCGTTTGTTGATTTATTTACTTATTTATTTCAAGCTTTATTGTACACCACAATGAGGACAGGATATACAAATATAAAAACTAAGTGTACAATGGGCGGAGAAGATTCTATACTAAGAACACTAAACGCCTAGTGACTCGGGTTACATTTTAATAATAATGTTTTTTAACATTCATAACACAGGCAGAGTCTCAGCTGTAAGTAGTGTCTACATCAAAATCAACTCAAACTCCAAATTATTATTTTTTAAATGGGCCGCCTACATCGGCATTTATAGAATGGATAACGGATTCATAGAATATCTATAATGAGAGCAGCTCAATCGATTTACAAGAATCATCATAACTCTCTATAAAGGAATACCATATTTGTTTTACAAGGAATGTATTTTTATATTTCAGGCCACGGAGCCAGGTTTTTTATCAGCCTTTTTAATGCACACAAAATGACTTATCAAAAATTCTGTGGAAACAGAGTTATCGTGTAATCTCATCACATCAAGTATTTTATTGCTTTCTTTGATGTGTAGCGAAGAGACATAACATTTTTCACGTCTAGGGTTAATATTTTCTTCACCGATAGCCTTCCTTAATTGTTATGTTTTAGGAAACCTATAAAAAAAAAAAAATGAAAAAAAAAGAATGATAAAACATGATAATTTTAACTTTTATAACTAAAAAAAAATAAGAAATACTGACGTCTAATTTTAGAACTTCACAGAACTAAGGAAACTTCCGTTGTTAAAATGGATTAATTTGGATATGTCGAGAAAATAAGAAAGAAATGAATAGGACATTATATGCAATGGTACATCACTATGCCATATTGACATATTAATGTCAACAACATTTTTCTACTAAAACTGCTTCACAACAAGAAATTAAGGTAAATATCAATACTTTAGCAATAGATTAAAGTCCCCATAACATTTTTTTCAGCAAACAAAACATTTCTAAGTAATATTTGGTGAAAACTGGCTACTAACCTCTACAAAGACAATTGACGTGGATTGTCGTTCTTTTTTGCACCACACTTCACAATACAACACACAGGAACATTGTTTTTTGTTCCAATATATATGTAACAAAGTTTGAAACATATTTATCTGCGTAATTTTCAAGAAAGTCGTAATAATTTAAAACATAAACACCCATTTGACAATACAATTACCACATACTCAAGCACTTATGGCGCATAAAATGGCGGAAATTGGCACTTACCTAAAACATTTAATATTCTTGCCTACAACTCAGCTAATGTCATAATGAAATGTTGCCAAATTAAGCAATAACTGAAATATCGTTGTCTCTTTCGTCAAATACAAATATTGCCTTAGAGTGTGACAAAACGAAATTTCATAGCTTGTTTCATATTTCGATCATATTTGTATAAGCATGTATACTTCTAAAACAAGACAGCGTCTCCATGTATCTATCTCACAGGCGGTCGCCTCCTTCTGCGAAGCAGTAATGCTCGTAAAGGAGGAGGCCGACCGCATAAGACAAAGGCAACGGCGTACTCGCCGTAGCCGTCGCCGCCGCGATCCTGCCGATATCCGGCCACCGTAGACACTGGCTCGCGGACGGTGAGCAATGGGTAGCTCGCCGTCCGATCGTCTGGTAAGACCGAGTCCAAGTCGTCAACGGCGCGCACCGTTCCCGCGCGCCTCAAGGAGTTGTCAGCAAACTGCAGGGGCCCTTCAGGGTCGAAGCCTCCTGGAGCCTAGAGGGTATGTGCAAACTGTTACCTCGACTCCAGAAATAAGGCAAGGAAGGTACGGGGTAGGTTTTTTAGTCAGTAAGAGTCTGACACTGGTCTCCCGCTCCGCCCAAGGGCGGGTTTCGTCATTGGATGATTTTCACCTACCATAAAAAAAAAAAAAAAAAAAATGTATCTATCTCAATGGTTAACTCCAGGGCAGCTACTCGATTAATAAAAGAACGACTCTGGGCCACAGCCCTATAGGATGTAGCATCCCTACAACGAGACTATAGCTGTCACCAGTGTTGCCAACTGCACCGTAATTACGGTAAAAACACCGTAATCAGAAAAGATTTACCACCTACGGTAGGATTATAATTACGGTAGAAAAATACACCGTAATACCCAATGAAGAGCGTATTTATTTTTAAATGTTGTAGATAAGTATGATTATCTATTTACAAAAGTAATTTTAGCGTGTTTTAATGATATTTTTTTTTATGTTAGGGTATTTTCCTTTACTCCTACCGACAACACTGTTTTATGCTTCTAGAATTCCCCAATAGCGCGGTACCGGAATTACACAAACGATTTCGGTGGTACTGTATGTATTTGAATTTCAATGTGTACTTAGAACTATTTAATTTGCCTAGTTTATTTGTATCTTAATCGACTGACATTTCATTCACATTAGGTACCTAAAAGTTTCATGTTTTGTGTTGTGTAAGATCTGAAAATTGTACAAGATGGAGAGTGACTCTGACCCTTTACGTGATACCAAAATAATCAAAGTAATTCTACCGTATTTCAAATATACATATATTACAACGTAATTTCGGAAAATCTACCGTATTTTTAGAAGAATTCTACCACCCGCTAGATTTCAAACTTGGCAACACTGGCTGTCACAGTCAACGACAGGACAGAGTACATTGATTGTCATTGTCAACTCTGTTGTACATGTTTGCCACTTTGCGACTGCGAAGATTTTTGATTTGATTTCTTTGATATTTTAGATATTATTACTTGACATTGGCAAAATCATCGACGTTCGTCAATGGAGCCATATTATATTGAAAAAAGAAGAAGGAGATTTTTTTTATTTTGAACGTAAAATCTTTTATAATTACTGCTAGTAGTCTGATCTATACATAACAAGTAGTTGTGCGCTAAATATTTTTAGCATTTGACGGTCTACTAATATACCGCATGTGTTATTTTCAAAATTGTGGTGCCACAAATACAAGAACTGAAGGGATTTGCTGAAGTTATTATTGCAAGGCATTTTTCTGTACTTTTTGATTTCTAATATTAAATATCAAAATGAACATGCAGCAAAGAGAAGAAAAGCAACTGGAGAGTACAATTCAAGCAATATTGAATAGAGTTAATGATTTGAAAACAGCAATCCAGGCACTTATCAATAAGCTCGAAAATGAATACGAAACTATCAACTGGCCTACTTTCCTGGACAACTATGCAATTTTATCAGGACATGTAAGTGTTTTGTTTGTACGTATTTATGTTGAATGAATCAAAACATGCTTGTAATTAGCACAAGCAAGGAAGTAATATGGTAACTCCCAAGTGTGAAGTGAAATGGGTCAGTGCGTCGTTTTAGGGGCAATGATAATAACATTGAAAATTAATTGAATGATATGCCCCCAGACTCTATTCTTGGATCATTTTTGTTCCTTATTTATATAAATAACTTACCTCATATCATCATCATCATCCTACCCTTATCCCATTTTACTTGGGGTCGGTGCAACATGTTTTTTTCTTCCACTCTGTCCTGTCACCCGTCACACTATCACTAACTCCCTTTTCTTACCTCATAAAAGATAACATAATAATATATAGTATTGTTTGCTGACAACACTTCACTTTTAATGAAACTTAAATGTCAGCAGCCGGTTTCTGACAACATAAATATATCTCTTTCCAAAATAGTACACTGGTGTAATCTAAATAACTTAGATCTTAATAAAAAACCGCTGAAGTATTCTGTTTACAGTGCCTCATGTTCGACAAGTTTCTACTTGCCCAACTAAAAATAAATATATATTTAAGATATATATTGATGTTCATAATTTTAATACAAGAAACAAACATAAATATGTAGTTCCTGCTACCAGGCTCAAAAAAATAGGGGGCTATAATAAACTTCCTAGTAATATTCAAAAACTAAACTAAAAGTTTTTGCAAGACGTAAACGCTAAGTTTACGTCTTGCAAAAAGCCTTTTACACTGTAAAGTACTGTGTTGAGGATGACCAAAATATGTCATAATATTATACACGAGACATATAATATTATGACATATTTTGGCATGTTAATATAAATTTTGCTGTATATATACATATAATACAAATTTTGAAATATTTTGAGGATAGAGGATGTTCCATTAGTTCACCGAACGCCTGCCCGGGCTGTGAAAAAATGGCCAGATTAGTGTATAGTTGTAGCCCAGAGTCGTTTTTTGATGACTCAGATAGCTACACTAGAGTTAACACTTGGGTTAACTCTAGAACTAGACTCCAACTTTGAGCAGGGTAGGTTGGAGTAAGCCATTGACAATAGAACTTGATGTTTAAGTTCAAAAATGCAAGTGTAGAGTATCTACCCTGTGACATCATTAGAGTTAACTCCAACTTCAAATTTGAACGCAGGGCCAATGTCTCACAGAGTTTTCTTTGCTCTAAAAAGTGACATCAGCTTTTTATTGCAACAAAGTACCATATTTCAAAGTAAGACATTCATTAAGCTATGTCAATATTGAAAATTATTTCAGCATATAACATTGTGAATATGCCTTTTTCTTATCATCATACATATACATATTACAGGAGAAAAAAAAAACTGAATTATAAATAATTGACAATAAATAAAACTCAGATTGTTTCTTATTAAGGAGCTATTTCACAAACCGCTGGTGTTCATTCAAACTACACTACTTGGAATGATCATCAGTTAAATACTCATCCATTGTACGTCTAGGCCAGCTGATAAATTGGTCAGTCTGTACTAAGCAAGCAATGATATTTGTTCTCAATTCAAAGACACATATTTGCGTTTTTTGGCAAGCACTACGCCTCCCTTACCATATCTCTACTGTTTGACATATCTATGAGGGTAGAGTAGAATAATCTGTTGCCAGGAGCGAAGCCGCGGGCAAAAGCTAGTTTCTAATAAAAACATCCTCTAGCACAGCATGTATAATCACTATGCTAATTTCTTAGAATACCTAAAAATAGTATAGTACCTAATTGTTATAGTATAGTAGTAAGTTTATAGTAAAAATCAAATATTTTCCTTGTCTTAACAGTTAACTGGATTGAGTAAAATATTACAAGCAGAGCTGGCAGCATCACTTAGGTCACGAATTGTGTTGCCTCTTCAACTGAGCTGTGAGCGTGATGAAGCATTAGCACGGTTAACGGAAGGTCGTGTTCCAGCATGCACTCATGACCTTGTACCAGACTTACTTCGTACTAAGCCGGAGCCTCAAGCTGAACAGAGACTTCAACAATTTAATCACAAAGCCAGTACTTTAAGCTATGATACAGCACAGGTAAAATAATGAACATAGTAATTTAGTTTTTACTACTTACAAAAAATAAAAGACAAAGTTATCAATTTCAATTATTTATTTTTAGAAACAAGTTGCTCAGTTTACTAAAGTGGTAAGCCATGTTTGGGAAATTATAACCAAAGGCAAGGAAGATTGGGATGGAGAGTCTATGCGGTCAGCTGGTACGTATTTTCTTCATAACAACTTTGCCTTCCTTTATTGACATAAAACTTGAAACAGGGCGGTTTGTTCTGAATGAGCATTTAATAAAGTTTAATGTGAAATATATCTTCGCAATGGATGGTCGGGCAAAAGTTAAATAAAAGTTATACCTACATAGTAACATAGCGATTAATGAAAACTTATAGATACTGTATATTAGTAGTAGAATATGGTCTTATGACTGATAGTCGCTGCTTATTCAAAGGAAAATTGTGCTTTCTACTAGTTTAAACTGTTAAATTCACATACACTTACCTTGACCCGCTGTAGCCTTCATATCCAATGTATTTTGTTTCGAGGTCTGAAAATCTAGGTGGTTTTGTATTGTAGGTACGTACAATCCGATTAACATGTTTTTTTTTCTTTTTAGGGATGCAACCAACTCATAGCATTTCGGATACCCATGCGCTGGTTACTGCCGTGGGCACGGGTAAAGGGTTGCGTCCAGGTATACCGTCTATAGTTCCTCAGGGCGTAGCGCCAGGGATGGGCCCATCACGTGGGCCTACACCACAACTTGGCCAGGCGACCCCGTCATTACCAAAAGCGCCGTCTGCTATTAAAACTAACATCAAAGCTGCCAACCAGATCCATCCGTATCAACGTTAACAAAAATTTAAACCTTCTTTTTTATGTAGTATGTATAGGGTAGAAGTAGGCTTCGCCAGGAAATTCTCTTATATTCTCGCCTTAATTTACTCTAAAGAATGAAAAATGTTATTCTAAAGTCACGTATTCATTAGTAAACATTTGTTAAATTAATGTAGTTAAATTAAAAGCAAGTACCCAAACACTTTTTTTTAAAAGAACTATGCGTGTGATGTAATTTGAAGTAATAAAATATGTAATGTTTGTGTTTTTTACTTATTACAAGCCTATTGTTTATTTTTAGACTTGTAACTTTTTAACTAATGACTAAACCATTACATTTTTTCTATTGTGGTAAAAATCATCGAATGTCGAATCCCTCCCTTAGGCAGAGCGGGAGACAGACATCTACTGACTAAACGACCCACCGTGTTCAGCTTTCGCATCAACCCATGGCCTCAGAAGGCTTCGAACCTGCTGGGCCCCTACAGTTGCTGACATCTAGAGGCGCGCGGGAACAGTGCGCGCCATCGATGACCTGTGCTCGGTCCGGACGGTTACCGGATGAGCGGACAGCGCTCGCCGTCCGCAAACCCGCGCCTACGGTGGCCGGAAATCAGGATCGGAGACACAGCGGCAGCGGCTGCGGCGTGAGCGCCGTTGCCTTTGCCGTTGGTTGTTCTATTGCTAGCATTACTGCTTCGCAGAAGGAGGCGACCGCCTGCCAGCTCCTCGCATCGGAAAACCGTTACATTGATAAATGCATGTAGGTACCAATGTGACTGACCTGTTAGCCTAGTAGGTAGTGACCCTGACTGCTATGCCGGAGGTCGTGGGTTCGATTCCCACCCAGGACAAATGTTTGTGTGATGAGCACGATCATTTGTTGTGTATGGGTGTAACTTATCTATAATATGTATTTATTTAGAAATATATAAGTACTAGCTGGTACCCGCGACTTCGTCTGCGTCCTTTTAATACTTTCAACCCCTTCATCCTTTTTTTTCGCAATAAAAGGTAGCCTATGTTCTTTCTCAGGGTCTAAAGATTGTCTGTGCCAAATTTCATCAAAATCGTTGAGAGGTTTAAGCGGGATAGTGTAACAGACAGAGTTACTTTCGAATTTATAATAGTATGGATGTTTATCAGTTGTCTATTTATTTTTTATTTATTTATTAAGGTACATCAACAATATACATAACATACATTTTGTTTTTTTATGGCAGAGACAGAGATCTTATATGTATATCTCTAACAGATGTACACAACATTCACTGTATGTAAACATAAACGTAAATCATAAAAAAAAAGAAGATACAAAATAAGGATACAAAAATGAAAAATAGAAATCAAGAACTAAGGATACAATATTAACTCACTAATTTAAATTCTAAATATATTAGTTATTCTAGTGAGATCAGTTTAAAGCTTAACATTATTTTGCGCTTAAACTTAATGTAGGGATCGTGAAAAATATCTAAATTGTCCGAGCTCCCGCACAAAGAGTTGTATTCACTGCAGATTCGTGCCAGGGGTGAGCGTTTACCCACATTGGTTCTGCAGAATGGAATATGGAATGGTTTAGTAATAGGATATCGCGGTATTCTGGAGGGAACAGTGAGTTTAATATTATTAACTAAATCATTGCACTCTGCCATTCCATTAAGGAGTTTGTGTAGGAATAGAATGTCATGAATTTTGCGGCGATTGTGGAGAGTATTCATTTTAAAGTGATTTAGTCTTTGGTAGTATGGGACCCTATGTGAAATTCCGGACGAGATGTAAGCCAGATGTCTGGTAAACGCTCGTTGGACACTCTCAATCCTCTGTGATTGCACTGCGTATATGGGACTCCACACCTCAGAAGCAAATTCCAGATGACTCTGTACTAGACTGTTATACAAAACTTTTTTTGTCCGTATAAGACGAAACTCTTTGGTATTCCTTTTTATGAATCCTAACATCCGAGCTCCTTTCTTTGCTGCTGCGTTAATATGCGAGGAAAAGGTTAATTTACTGTCTATAATGACACCCAGATCTCTAATTTCGTTGACTTCTTGCAATGTTGTTCCGTTAATGTTGTAATTCGAGTGTATAAGAGCTCTTCTTTTTGTGTACTTGATGTGATAACATTTAGTTGCGTTGAGAGTCATAGAATTTTCGTGACACCAGTCTCGAATTCGGTCAAGGTCATTTTGAATTAAATCAACATCGGATGTAGAATTTACTTCTCGATATATCTTTAGATCATCTGCGTATAGGGAAAATTTAGAATGTTTAATTTGTTGTGTGAGATCGTTGATAAAAACAGTGAATAATATGGGTCCAAGATGAGAGCCCTGCGGCACACCAGATTTGGCAAAGTATATTTCCGAGTCATACCCCTTTACCGATACCATCTGTGGTCTTTGGAATAGATAGGATTGAAACCAATTTAAAAGATTTCCATATATGCCATAGGACTCAAGTTTACTCAGAAGAAGGGAATGATTCACCGTATCAAAAGCACTAGAAAAATCTGTGTATATTGCGTCAATTTGTTTCCCGTTGTCAACAGCCACAGACAGATCCGACACAAAAGACACAAGGTTGGTTTGAACGGAGCGACCAGTAATAAAACCGTGCTGAGCAGGTGTGATGATGCTATTCATGTATTGAGTAATGATAGGGCATAGTAGGGACTCACACAGCTTGGAAAAACAAGACAAAATGGAAATAGGACGGTAGTTTTTCACATTATTTTGTTCACCCTTTTTATACACGGGTACGATTCGAGCTTTTTTCCATTCGTCCGGAAAAACACCATCCTCGAAAGAGCGATTGATGACTAGGCAGAGTGGTAAAGCGAGATATTTTCCGCAACGTTTAACAAATAGAGGAGGTATCATATCCGGACCCGCGCCCTTCAAGGTGTCCAATCTCTTGATGTTATTTAGAACCTGTCTTTCTGTGAATCTAATTCGCCCTAAAGAATTACTTGATGATGAATTTATGACAGTATGTGACGTTAGATTAGAAGAGGAACTGTAAACGGATGAGAAGTGACTTGCAAAGAGATTTGCTACACCAGGACCATTATCCTCACATAGCGCGCCAGAATACATAATTCCAGGCAGTGACAGATCTCCCTTACGTTTATTCTTAACATAATTCCATAAAAATTTGGGGTTTCTAGCAATATTGTCTTCTACTTGGGTGATATATTTTTTATAACATGCCTTCAAATGTTTCTGACAACGATTTCGCAGGATTTCGTATTCAAGCTTATCACGAGGGTTTTTGTATTTCATGTACTTAAGTCGCTTAGAGTTCTTTTCTGAGAGAAGCTTTCTAAGTGCAGTATCAAACCAAGGCGGAAACTCAGACAACCTTGCCCTTCTTTTAGGTACATGTTGTGCAATAATATCTCTTAACAGTTCGTAAAAGGTAGATAGCATATCGTTCACAGTTACAGATTCTGAGAACACATTGTTCCAGTTTATACTTTTTAGTTTTGTTATAATTTTATTATAATCGGCTTTAAAAAAGTTAAAGTCGCTTCTAGGATTATCTTCCAAATGATTCTGCAAAACATGAGAGGTGAGATTAAGAAGGAGGGGCGGATGTTTTAGATCCACCTTAGTGACTAGACTAGAAGCCATTACAACAGTGCTATCCGGTATATTTGTGAGAATTACATCCAAAAAATTACCGTCTACATTACTAATGGCATTTACTTGTTTTAAATCATGTTCTGTGATGAAATCTACAAAAGAGTAACCTAGTGCACAATTATAATTTGACGGGATTAGATGATTCGAGGACTCTTTGGTCCATTGGATAAAACTTAGATTTAAATCGCCCATAATAACTACATCATCAACATGGTTCATAACATTAGATGCATTTTCGAGGAATCTGCCGAGTGATTCCAATCGGACAGGTGGAGGTGGGTAGATGACGCATAGAGCAATTCGTTTGACTATATTACCGCATTTAATTTGTAGCGTGACCCAAATGTCTTCACAATCGCTTTCCCAAGATTCAACTCGAGCAGATGGAATATTACGAGATACTGCCACCAATACTCCCCCACCATCCTTTTTGGTTCCCCTCGACAAACAGCGATCCCTTCTATAGACTATGTATCTAGAGTCAAAAATTTCTCGATTACATATATTGTCGTTTAGCCAAGTTTCAGTTAAGGCAATAATAGGGTAGTTAGACAGAGTTATATTATTGTAAATATCATTAGTCTTAGTCCGAATGCCACGGACGTTCTGGTAGTATATGTCAAGCTCTTTTAACAGTTGTTATTTCTAACGCATTCATTAATACAATCATATTTATTTAGATAATTAAATTTAAGCTGTCCATACTACGAATTAAAATCGCCTGGCTCACTTCATCCTTACGTACAAATATTCTACCATTACGCACCCAGACGAACTTGTAACCTTGTTCTTTGGTTTTCTTGCGAGTAGCTGCATGCAACGACTTGTTGGACGGAGTCAGGTGTTCTGCGACAAAGACTGGGACTTTAGGGCCACCAAGTCCCAAGTGCTGCGAGCTTAGTTTTTCCTTGGCGTTTTTGCGGTTGAAGTTGGAGACAGCAGCGAGTAAGACGTCACGCTTTCGGGGACTGCGAAGTTTCACAACGATAGAGCGCGGTTTATCACTTTGCCTGTTTATTTTTGCAACTCGAGTCACATGTAGGATATCTTCGTCGTTGATGGGACTGTCAACTGTTTTAGCTAATTGCACGACTGTATTGGTTAAGTTTTCGTTTCTGAATTCAGGGACGCCAACAATTTCGACGTTACTTTCACGCATATTTTGTTCTACCGAACACAGCCTGTCAGAAAGATCCTTCACTGATGACTTCAATTCAGCGTTCTCCTTCTGCAGCTCAATAATAGCGGTTGATTTTTCCTCCATTCTAGATTTCAGGTCCTCATACAAATGGTTAAAAAAAGACATTGCCTCTTGGAAGCCCAATATTTGTTCGTTGATAGCCCTTAAGTGTTCCGACATAACACTTTCGACAGTAGACTTAATGGTCATCGTAATTTCTTGTTTCAAAATAGACCGAAGTTTATTTTCAGTAATGTAGTCACTCTCAATCTCTGTGCTTTCTGCAGTTGTGTAACTTGGCTTCCCGCGCAACGTAACATTGCAATTTTCAGATGAATAGCCACCGGCGGTGTGGCCTGGATTGAGAGCAGGTCGAATTGGCGTATTAGTATTGTCGGTTTTAGGTTGCTTGCAGCGGCATTCGGGACATTTCCAAGTGGTTTTAAGGGTCGGGTCCATCAGATTAAACTTTTTAACTGTTACATTAGCACATTCCAGATCGTATTTTCGGGTACATATACCACATTTCAATAATTCCTTCATCTTGATAGATTTGTTACACCCAGCGCAAGTATTAATTGTAGGTGTCATATTGTTATAAATATCAGCAAAATATGGTAACGCGTGCAAGCAATATTAGTGCTTTGAAAGCAAAAAAGCAGTATTTAGCTGTTAAATGTTGAGTTGGGCTGTTGAATCCAAACTCTGAGTAAAGCACCGCAAACCGTGTCATGCGAAAATAATAAAAAAGAATAACTTGCAAAAGGTCCTCAATTTATCGATAAATTTCTACTAGTTTTGTAGGATTTTTAAACTCTGGTATCACAGAGTTTAATTCTTCATAATTTATGAAGTAGCAACACCAAGGAAACTGTCAAAGTCTGTTTTGCTACTCACCACTAGATGGCGCTGTTATTAAATTTTAATTGAATTTTTATTTTTGTGTAGTGGAAACTCCGAATTTACTGTCAATTATTGTTTAGCTACTGACCACTTGTGGCGCTAGTAGCCGTACAAAGTAGATTTTTAAACTAAGTATTATTGTATAACGGTTCTTTGGAATATTTTCACTTAAAAATCACTGTATAAAGTTGTTAAAAATTACACCATTACGTTTATTAATTATAATATGTGTTTTTAATCACTGATTGCGTGTCATCTGTGCATTGGATGCTTATCACTGTTAGTATTTTGGTTCAGTTACTTTTTCACTTCGATGTCCTATAATTGTGATATCACTTATTGAAAGTTTTCACTAACAATGTCACTTCAACAGTTCGGCATTCCCAACAAGTTTATCCACAATATAGACGGAAAAACACAGTAATTACTTAATTTATAGTTTAAAATTACACGGGATATGTTTACTAAGCCAGTGTTGCCAAGTCTTGTCTAGTACTCATAACACAAGCTCTGCTTAGCTTGAAATTAGAAGGCGTTGTGTGATGGTTGTCGAATATTATTGTTATATAATGATTACGTAAGCATGGGGGGGATAGCGTTTGGTTTGGCTAATTCTTGTATAATTATCAAATCTATAGGTAAATGAATAATGACTTCTCGTAAATGAATAAATGCCTCTTGCCAATATTATTTTTTGATCAGGGCATACATTTTCTTTGTGTTACAGTACCTATTTACATTTTAGTTTTTTATATTGAATTTGTTCCATTGTTTTATTTTGAAAAAGTAGGTACTAATCGCGGTCACTTCCGCCTGATCACTTAAAAAAAACGCTTGAATCCTGCGAAGCAGCCAAACCAAACCTTTGATGTTTTCGTTTCGAGTGGTTCGGAGACTGGCTGCATTGCATTACTCATACTCTGAAGAAGTACTTTTACTCCCTAAGGAGTATTACTTTTCAACTGACAGCTGTCTAAATATTGAAAAAAAAAACTATTTCTATTTTGACATTTCTATTGAACGAGCGGCATAAGCAAAGCCTGCGTGTCACGGAAATGAATATGCTGCGCTGGATGTCTGGAGTTTCGCGGAAAGACCGCATTAAAAACTCCCGCATCCGGGGCTAGGGTTACCATATCTCAGGATTTGTCCTGAGATTTCAGGATTTTTCGACTCTTCTCAGGATTCCGGCCGGATTTAGCAAATCTAGTGATATCTCAGGATTTTTAATAAAATACAGGTTACATTTTAAAGATCTCTCTTATTAAACTACTAAAAATAATCTTCTTTTGGTAACAATAGCAGTTAAAATCAATACTTATTTATTGAAGTAAAACGAACTAAAAACAGTCTTCTTTTGGTAACAATTGCAGTTAAAATCAATACTTATGTATTAATTTAAAACGAACTAAAGACAATCTTCTTTTGGTAACAATTGCAGTTGCAGTTAAAATCAATCCTTATTTATCAAAGTAAAACAAACTAAAAATAATCATCTTCAATAATCATCCTTAAAAATAATGTTACTAACATTTGCAGGTAAAATCAATACTTATTTATCCAAATAGGTACTTAATTAGTTTTGTCGTATTTAATATTTGAAGAAACTTTTTTAAGTAAATTCTTTTCTTTGATTATTGATTTATAAAATGCCTCACAAGTTAAACTCTTCAAGTTATATTGAACTAAAAGTAGAGCTCGAATTGAAGACACGTTTAGTCGGTTTCTTTCTTTCGACCATTGAGCTCCCATGATAGAAAAAACTCTTTCTACGTTTGCATTTTGAGCTGTTATTGCAAATATATATTGACAAATACGCAGTATCTCTGGCAATCGTGAAATACCTATTGTCTTGAAAATGTTTGCCCACAACGCATGAAGCATTACGTCAAAAAATGCTTCTTCCTGTTTTGTCAAAAAACTATTCAGAGATGCAATTTCATCGAATAACTTCACATCATCTATGTGTATTCCTTTTCCATTTAGATAATGAATTAATAAAGCAATCTGATCAAAGTCGATCATTTGGCCCTTTTTCAGCATCAACCAATTAAAGACTTTGAAATCATCTAAAGGCGTCATCCACTTGATCAGATATTCTACGCAAGTCTTATACATATTTTTAAGGTCATGCTTGAAAACTTCTTGGTTTTCCGCAGTGCACTTAGCCAGCAACTCTCGCACTTTAAGTGGCATGAAGTTTGCGTTCGCTCGTGCAACTAAAATTTCATGTGTGGATTCGAGGATTCTTTTAATATCTAAAACAGAATTGTTTTCTTTTTCGATGTCTTCAATTTTCGTCTGAAATATTGACATCAATGAGTGAGCAAGAAATAAATAAACTTCGCTGAGTTCATTTTCAAAAAAGTTCTTCAAAGTAATTGGTACACCAGGAGTAGATAAAAAGTACTGCTTCAACGGTTCATACATCTTCAATATTCTTTCGATCGCTGGAAACAGACTAAGCCATCGGGTCTTGCTATGAAACAATAGTTTCTGATAATTGACGTCTATATATTCGCTGATATCCTTCAACGCCTCCGTGCGTACGGTGTATACGGAAAAATAATTAAACAGCTTCATTACTACAGATTCTATATCAATATGCAGATTATCAGTGCCATGTTGAATACAATTGTGTAGTATGTGCGCTGGGCACCCAACTCCTACGATATCTTTGTCCAGAAAGTTTTTTAAATTAGTCCAAACATTTTGTCCCGGTTGCCGATTTACTCCGCCAAAATTAACATTAGCGTTGTCTGCTGTAAATGATACACATTTCATCAACAAGTCGTACTTTTGCAAGCTTGTTTTAATTATCTCTGTTATAGTGTTAGCATTTTCATTGGGTGTGCTCAGCACATCCAGCAGTTTGGTTTTAATTCCTTCTTGCCAGTCGAAGAATTGTATCATAATAGGAAATATTTTTTCAGCACCGTGATTACTTGCATCTGTGGAAACGCCCAAGAAGTTGACATTTTGTAATGAGACTTGTACCTGTTCAATTACCCACGGAGATATCACGCCCGTTACAATGGCCTCAGTCTTCGTTCGTGCACAAGAAATACTCTTCGCAGTGTTGGAATCGGCAAATATAGCCTTAACCAGTTGGCTGGTGCAATCCATAGATTTAAATGACTGGTGATGTTTCACTGTGTGGAAAGCTAAAGTGGCTTCAGCGGCGGATATTTGGTCTGTCAGTCCAGAACTTTGTGGTTGAAATAAAGAGTCGATTTTGGTGTTACTTGAAACAGTCAGACTATTTTTTTTATGTTTTTCCGTTAGGATATGTTTTTCAATATCAGCACCTCCCTTGAACTTAATTGAAAAATGATTGTTACATATTGAACAAAACACTTCGGTAGGTTCTCTTCCATCTTTCATAATCGGAAATCTTTGTTTTAAAGTATCTGTGAATGTACACACGTATCGTGGTCGTTTGGTACTTGAAGACATTTTAACTCGTATCCATCCAACAGCTCCGATTCTCGCTCGCTCGCCCGTCCCGTGGTGACACTCAATGAAGCGTAATCCAACCTTCGCAATGGCGCAAGACGAACTGACTGAGTGACCGACCGAGCGAGCGGCAACCGCGCTGCGGGGCGACGGGCGCCCCCCTCCTCCCTCCACCCCGCTGTTTTGAGTGCGATGTACATACAAGCTTGCAACGCGTCGCGTAAAACGCGTATACAACGATAATAATACGTTTTTGAGAGAAAATTCTCATCTGTAGAAAATCTCAGGACTTTTCCATGGAAATCAGGCCTTTTCTCCGGACTTTTGATTTTTTCATCTGGTAACCCTATCCGGGGCAGCCTGACCTGAAGGTCCGTGACATAGCGGATAAACTGCAGGAGGGTCGCTTACGCTGGTATGGCCAAGTTTTACGAAAACCGGCAGACTACGTGGGTAACAGATGCCTCGCCATGCCGCCTCCGGAAAACGAGAAAGGCCTAAGAGGCGTTGGATCGACGTCGTAAGGGACGACATGCGTGCTAATGGGCTTAAGGCAAAGGACGCAAAAGACCGAGCGAAGTGAAGGCGTGTTTGTAGGAAAGCGGACCCCGGGCACCGAGGTGAAAGCCAAGGGTAGCAACCGGGACTGGCGCTAGGTTGATGATGATGGTCATAGCCGTCTTTATTGGAATAACACGTTGTATTCTTTCACACTTACACCACCTGTATCTTGCTCACTCGATCGATCAGTAGGATCGGATCGGATTAGTATAATTATATGCATCAGTATGAATAATACTAATCCGATCAAGAAGCCCCATATGTTGCTATGTGCTCTCGCAACTTTTACCTATTTTTATAAGTCTGGCAGGTATGATGGAACCGTCAAAAATGTCTGGCTACTGAGGAAACATCATTTAATAGTTTCCCAAAAAATATATAATAAATTTAGCTTTTACAATATAACGTAAGTAGAATTACAATATACTAGCTTTTGCCCGCAGCTTCGCCCGCGTACATAAAATATAGCCTATGTCACTCAGGAGTAAAGCAGCTTTCTATTGTTGCTTAAATTTTTCCAATCCGACCAGTAGTTCCAGAGATTACCCCATACAAACAAAAAAACAAACTTTACCTCTTTATTATATTAGTGTAGATTATAGTTTAAGGGTGTCTGGCGGGGGGTTGAAACCACAATAAGTATCTGTCAATGAGTAACGCTAGTTTTGATATTGTTATAAATCAAATATATAAAAAACAAGTTGTATAGAACAAAAAAAATTAAGATGAAATTTTGCCTTCCAAAGCAACCACAACCCAGGTATTATGGGTGGGGATCGTTCTTACCTGTAATAAAGGCACACATAGAAAAACTTTCAGCTTTTATTATAATACGAAGGTCTGGCTCTCACGGGCTCTTGCTCTACTGATATGAGTTACAGTATGTATATTGATTTCCTTGAGTCTAAATACTTATACGTTTTTTACGATTGCAACTTTATACCTCCTCGCGCTATCAAGATAAATGGCCTTCACAGGCAAACAGACAACAAAGTGATCCTAGAACGGTTCCGTTTTCCTTTTGGGTTACGGAACCTTAAAAACATTGTCAAAGGTATCATAATTTTTAGTAGTAGGTTAAAAATGTGACTGCAGACTACTGAACTATCGGGAAGAGTGATAAAAAACAAACATTATCAGTGTTTAGTTTATTTGGAAATAAATATCCATTTAATACTCATATTATTTAACTATCGAAAGTAATCAATACAGTAATTAAAACAATTATTTCATGTAATATAAACATGGTGTACTTTCACACTCATAATAATGCTTTCTTGCAAATAAAAAGAAACAGTAAATTATAAAGGACTTGACGACCGTACAGACATCATATTATTATTTTTTAAGACAAAAGAATCAAAATCGATTTTAAAGTAGGTATTATTAGGATACACTTTCGTAATAATCCTTCATTCTATCGCTGTGCACACAAGTAAAGTGAAGTCTAAATGGATGTAATAGTTAATACTCATTGTTGAGATTAGCCTATTTAGTGGTGCTATGATATTGACATTTCAATTAGGTAATGCTTAAATGGTACTAACAATCAACTTAGTCCACTTTATTCCATCCACATTCCTAGTGATCATCTTATTCAGGAAGCTTCAGTGTATGTAGACATTCAGCTTTCTAAATCCAAAGGTTTTGCCTGGGTGTTGATTGAGGCAGTCAACACTTGTTTATGCGTTAATTAATTAAATGCTTTATTTCGTAACAACTAAAGTTCATTAACACTTGCAATTGTATGTGTCATCAAAATGACTCAAAACCATTACATAAAATGCATGTTATATATTAACATTAAGTTAGTATCATTAAAATAAGTCAACTGATTCAAAAATATTCTATTCGATGATTAACATAAATAAAAACTGAAGTGATAATAGACTTTTGTTGCTACCATGTTGTTACCATCCAGTTAAAGGCTAATAGTAAATAATAAAGCGTCTTGTAAAGAATTAATTAAAGAGACGTTTAAAGCTTATTTTTCTCCTTTAATTTAATGTGTTTACCTGGAACAACAGAAAAGATACATAAGAAATCAAGAATTTAATAAGTACATTGCGACAGGCCGACGAGTCGAAAGCATAATTATGTCTGTTATTCAAGCACAGGCAAGACAACAGTATTGTAATACCTGATAGGTATTTAAATGAATGGCTTTTTCTATTGACACTTACGATGTCGTCGATCTTGAGTATAGCGCGCACGGTTTCCGTGGAGAGCGCCAGCGCAGAGGTTGTGACGTGCAGCGGCTGCAGCACGTGCTCCTGGCGCATGTCGGTGACGCGGCCGCGCCGCACGTTCACGCCCGCGTTGGAGCCCGCGCCGCTCTCCGCGCCGCCGGCGTGAGCAGCGCGCAGCTCTGTCACCGTCTCGATTGGGTTCAGACCTGTCAATGTACTATTCATTGAAATTCATTCTTCACTTTTGTCTTCCTTTTTATGATGATAACCCAAGAATTTCGTATATAACTATCTCGATTGACTACGTCGATCTCTAAAACGTACTGAAAAGTACAATACGGAATATGATGACATCTCTTTAATCTAATTATATAGGCTTGCGCATTCAAAACACTATTAATTAATATTTATTGTTTGTTCCCAATATGCTTACCAAAGAGAACATTGGGAATTTTTTTCATCTCCACCAATGAAGACCAGCGAAAGAAAACAGCGTAAAGAACAAAGCTGATTTTCACCTATAGTGCAGGGTGTGCGGTGCACACTGGCGAAGGATCTTAGAGGCACAGAGAGCCGCGCATTGCAGTGCAAAAGCTACAAAGTTTCACCATGTTATTTATGTAACCCGAAAGAGGCTACATAAAATATTTCCTAAAAATATCTACTATTATTTGCCGACATCATTGAAAATTGCACCATATGCGCACAAACTTCAGTTAATGCAGGCTTTAGGCTCTAAGGGGCGTGTTAAAGAAATATAGATACACTCGATTGATAGATCCAGGCCCTCGAAAACATACCATTTCCTCGAATTGCCATACTCAGATTTCGGCTATTCCAAATGTCAATGAAAAAAATGGTTGCCTGTAAAGTTGGTTTTACGGGCGAAGATTTTACGTGACAACGTCTTTTTCTCGGTAGAATACAGAGACACAAGCATGCGCCGATTCAATGCGCCTAATTCTCTAGTGCTGCGCGCGCGGCAGACCGATCATAGTTGAGTGGGAGAGAGACGCAAGGCATTCGGCGGGCCTCTCTCGTTCGGTGACTCATCGTAACGTTACCGAGCGTTACACTTTTTCATAAGTGACTCCCAGCCGCAACCTAATTTAAGACGTTGTCACGTCAAAATCAAACTTCTAAGACAACGCAATTTAAAGGTTTTATGCACATAATATACAGGTTGTTAGTGTAAACACCATTATCCTTAAAACCAGTGATTTGGGTTTAGTTATAGAACGTATATTCAACGAAAAAAAAAAAAAATTTTTTTTTAGAAAAATCTCCATTTTTCCTCAAAATTATTTTACCCTACACGCAAAGCCAAATAAGACGACTATAACGGAGCGCGAGAACACACAGAGCGCTAGTCCAAACAGGCCGCCGCGCCGCGCGCGGTTGTGAGCGAGCCCGCCGACACGACACCCCTTCGGCCCCTCAGTCTGTCGGCCGCCTTGCTATCGATTGCACGTCACGTTACGTTACGGTTGCTCGCAGCGCAGCGCCTGCGCCCGCGACGTTAATTTTGTAGGAAGTTACTTTCATACCAAAATAATGCTACATCAATATCTGTAAACTACAAAACAAAACTCAATTATAGTACGTGGCAAATATTTATTACTAGCGACCCGCCCCAGCTTCGCACGGGAACTGATATTGAATATATTATACACTAGCTTCTGCCCGCGACTTCGTCCGCGGTAAATATCTTGTAGTGATAGCTCGGTTAAAATTCACGTTATATAAATAATTTAGCCTATGTCACTCAGAAGTAAAGCAGCTTTCTATTGTTGCTAAAATTTTTCCAATCGAACCATTAGTTGCAGAGATTACCTCCTACAAACAAAAAAACAAACTTTACCTCTTTATTCTATTAGTGTAGATGTATTATACACACAAACTTCCACTTGAATCACTCTATCTATTGAAAAACCGCATCAAAGTCCGTTGCGAACTTTTAAAGATCTAAGCATACATAGGGAAAGCGGTAAGCAACTTTGTACTATGTAATGATAATGATGAATAGGCATTTGCTAAGAAAATATTTTCTACGTCAAATCATAAAATAACTTCTCCAATAGGAGCAAAAAAAAAAGGAGTATCAGACTTGCTAAAAATTCACCTCCTCGGGGCACTTGTTCCATCGGCAACGATAAGGGAGAAGCCAGTAGAGATAGAAATTAGAAACGAGTTGGCGATCAGAAAGAAGGGTACGTAGTTCTGGTAGTTGGGCCCGGGGCCCCAAGCTCGGGCCCTCAAACCTGATTAATATTTAATATTTATACACTGGCAAGTAATTTAAAACCTGTTAATTAACCTTGTAAAGCGAAGACAACAGAACCAAAGTGCGTACAATGGCTTCAATTTTATCGAACGGGTGCAAAGAGTCACAAAAATGCAATCGCATACTTGTTATGAACCATTTCGGGGCCATCGTAATGGCAGTCCGGTTGTCAGGTGCGAGTAGTGTGGTCCTTGTCGGAGATGTTAATCAACTGCCATATCTGGACAGGGAAAATCTTTTCCCTATTAGCTACGACCGTCCAGACTCTGTGGTGACCATTGGCCAAGAGCTGTCCTGTACGTACCGGAATCCAATGGATGTCGCGTATGCCTTGGGGGAGGTGTACCCCGATATGTACTCGTCAAAGAACCAGGTCCACTCCCTACAGCTAAGGAGGTACACAGGTGCGCACATTCCCAAGACAATTCCCAACACACTTTTCCTGGTCTACACACAGGAGAAGAAGAAGACCCTCATTGACAAGGGATATGGGGCTGGTGTTGGATCATGCGTCCTAACCGTACACGAGGCTCAGGGTCTTACCAGCGAGTCGGTCATCATCTTGAAGACCACATCCAACAACATCCGGATTCACAGCAGCGTCTCCCACGCAGTAGTGGCAGTCTCCAGACACACTGACCGCTGTGTGTACTATGCCGTCAACGCTAACGATGCTATTGGACGGTTCGTGAGGAGAGCACAGGAAGCATCGACCGGGGATATCATCAACGCCAATATGAAAAGCGCCATGAAGCATCGGGACGAAGCAGTCGTTGAGGCACTGATCCGCCTACTAAGGCAATGACGAGCTCATGAGCTTTGGACTTCGCGGGTATTGCCGGGAAATGCTTTGGCTTTGACGGGAAACAGCAGCCTGTCTTGAGGTGATACTTTTAAGATAAATATTTTTTGAAGTCATTTAACAGTTTAGATGCTTGTTAATTGTGGCTGACTTAGTAATTTAGAAGGCAACATACATTTTTGGGGGCGAAGCCTGATTAATTAGCACCCTAAAAAAAGATAAAGATCAATCTCGCCGCTACGCACTGCGTTCACAATTTGAAAACACGCTTGTAATACCTCCATCCAAGTTAAAACTACACAGTTCGAGTCCACGTAGCGTCAATTAAAATATATAATAAAATACCGAATGACATCAAAAACGAGGAAAGTGACAGAATATTTATTAAACGACTTAAAAAGCTGCTAGTTGATAAATGGTATTATTCAGTGAAAGAATTCTTTGATGATGACTTCAAAACATAATATATACCTATATTGACCTTTAAATGTTTACAGCTTTTTCAAGTTCGCTTAAAATTATTTATGGTGGATTTTATACATTCTCAAAGAATTTATTTTTGACGATAAAATTTTTATTTTATAATTTTTTTGCCATTTTATTTTATTATTTTTCGACATTTTGTAATGAATTATTTTGACATTTGAAATGAATTATTTTGAAATTTTAAATTATTTTGATATTTGTAATTAATCAATTTTAGTATTTGTATCTTTTGTATTTTTAAAGATCGAATTTGACATTCATATTGTTACGAACGTGAGTAATCAAATGCCGGTTTACTAATAGAGAGATTTATTTTTCCACAAACAAAACACCAATTTAGTCCAATCGCCAATAAACCACTTCGTAATGCACTCTAGAGATCCGTAGAAATATCGCTTAGGTCGTCGTATGGATGAAAACGTTCTTCACTTGACTTGGATAGTTCGCACTGATCGCTGTCGAAATCAAAACTGACTCACGTCCGGCCAGTAGACACGTATTTATACTCAGAGCCAAGAAAATTCTAGATACCGAAGGTTCGAGGCCACACCAGACAATACCGAACAATAAACATTATTTTTATTACCTACCGGTATGTACCTACTCGGCCCCACGACTCATACGAATTTCGACTCTATGGTACAAGACGGAAGGTACAAATTCCTTTACCAGGTTACTTAAGTACCTACAAAAGTTCTCAGAATTATTGAGTACCTACTTATACTTGTCGGATTTTTCTAGAATTTGCTAGGCCCTGGTACGTACTTCTATTCTGGAGGTTTCGATTAGCAATGCGTTTTAATTATTCGGTGATACTCTTGACTTGGTCGAAGAAACGGCGTGTTCTATTTCCACGGCGTAACAGTGCCCCCCTCTTAGTCATGCTCGTCCCGAGCATCATTAGATCCATGATACGGCGCCAGTCTATCCAAGTGGACTACCTTAGGCTTCCCTCTTAGACCTTTCTTGATGCGGTAGGTTACGTCGTTAATCCTTTTCATCACGGTGTAAGGTCCCTCCCATCGAGCTTGAAGTTTCGGCGACTTCCCTTTTCGTCGGAGCGGGTTGTGGAGCCAGACTAGTGCACCTTCTTCAAATCCCTTGGTATTGGCATTACGGTCGTACCTAGTTTTCATTTTGGAGCTGGTGTTCATGCTATTCTCACGTACTCGTTTATGCACTTCGTCCAATTGATCTTGAAGGTCACTGACGTAGTCCGTAACTGGCTTGGTCTTGTCAGGTGGCACGCCAGTTATAGCATCGACTGGAAGTCTCATCTCTCTGCCGAAATTCACTCTTGCTGGAGTATGTCCGGTGCTATCATGCACTGCTGATCGATAAGACATCAGAAATAGGGGAATATACCGGTCCCAGTCCTTCTGATGATCATCGACAACCTTAGCCAGGTGATTCTCCAAGGTTTGGTTAAATCTTTCCACCATTCCGTCCGACTGTGGATGCGCAGGTGTTGTGCGTGTTTTGTAAATCCCCAGAAGGGTACACATTTCCTGGAACAGCGCAGATTCGAAGTTTCGGCCTTGATCGGAATGGATCTCCAAGGGTACGCCATACCGACACACTACTTCTTCAACCACCTTCTTTGCCACTGTCGTCGCTTCCTGGTTGGGTATGGCGAAAACTTCGGGCCACTTTGTGAAATAGTCCTGGATCACCACTATGTATTTGTTTCCGTCATTTGTAATTGGAAATGGTCCAGCGACGTCGATGGCAATTCGTTCCCAAGGGGCTCCCACGTTGTACAGCTGAAGCTTGCCCCTGCTTCTAGTCTGTGGTCCTTTTACAGATGCACACGCTGTACATTTCCGGCACCATTGCTCTATGTCATCTCTACAATTGAGCCAGTAATACCGCTGTCTCACTTTCAGTAGAGTTTTCTTAATCCCCAGGTGTCCACCAGAAGCACCATCGTGTATTTCCTGTAGCAGGGGGACCACTTCACTTCGTGGTACTATCACTTGTGTGGTTACCTCCTTGCCATCGTTCGATTCCCATTTCCTACAGAGCACATCATCTTCTAGGACTAAACTGTCCCACTGCGCCCAATAGCTCTTTGTGACGGGACTAAGTGACGATACTTCACTCCATTGGGGCCTAGCTCCACTACGCATCCAGTCCAGTATTGGTCGAATATCGTCATCTTCTTCCTGGGATTTCTTGAAGTTGCCTTCAGTCCTAATTACGTTCACGTGTTCTCGGGCTTCGTTTTGCTGGCAGTGTTTGCAGTCCTCATCACACGGACGTCGCGACAGGGCATCAGCATTGTTATGCCCTTTTCCACTCCGATGTTCCGTCACAAAGTTGAACTCCTGTAGCTGCTCGAGCCATCTTGCAACTTGACCCTCCGGGTTTTTAAATTGTAGCAGCCATTTCAATGCTGCGTGGTCCGTCCTCAACGTGAACTGCCTTCCTAAGAGGTACTTATGGAAGTGCTGCAAGGTTTTTACTACAGCCAGCAGTTCTCGTCGAGTAACGCAGTAGTTCCTCTCGGGCTTTGAAAGTGCCTTACTGAAGTAAGCGATCACGATCTGTCTGTCACCTTGCACCTGTGACAATACGCCACCAATTCCCGTATTACTGGCATCAGTGTCAACGACAAATCTTCCATCTCTGCTCGGATACCCCAGTATAGGTGCTTCACATAGCCGCTGCTTCAGCTCGTTGAATGCTGCCTCACAATTCTTGTCCCAGGTAAAATCTCGTTTATCCTCAGTCAGTTGATGCAAAGGTTTTGCAATGTCCGAAAAACCCATAACAAACCTTCTGTAGTATGTGCATAGCCCTAGAAATGCACGTACTTCTGTTTTATTCTTGGGAACTGGCCACTGTTGCACAGCCTTTATCTTATCAGGGTCGGTTCTCACTCCATCGGCGGAAATCACATGTCCTAGGTAGCTGACCTCCTTCTTGAACAGAGCACACTTCTTTGGGCTTAGTTTTAGGTTAGCCCCTCGTATTCTGGTGAACACTTTTTCCATGTTCCTTAGGTTTTCCTTAAAAGTGCGGCCCATTATAATGACGTCATCCAAATATACCAGGCACACGTCACCAAGAAGGCCTACCATGACTCTTTCCATGAGGCGTTCAAAAGTCGCTGGAGCATTGCACAACCCAAAAGGCATGACGTTAAATTGCCACAGGCCATTGCCAATGCCCGTACTGAACGCTGTCTTTTCTTTATCTTTCTCGCTAATTTCCACTTGCCAGTAGCCACTTTTCAAATCGATGGTTGAAAACCACCTCATTCCACTGAGCATATCCAGCGTATCGTCGATCCTCGGCAAGGGATAACTGTCCTTCTTCGTTACGTTATTCAGCATTCTGTAGTCAACACAGAATCTTGTACTGCCGTCCTTCTTCTTCACCAGAACGACTGGAGAAGACCATGGGCTCGTAGAAGGCTCAATTATTCCACTGGCAGCCATGTCCTTTATCATTTCTGCCACTTCCGTTTCTTTAGCCCAGGGTATGCGGCGCGGTCTCTGTTTAATTGGTCTAGCATCACCTGTGTCTATCTCATGCTTGACTAGGCCTGTTCTTCCGCAGTCCTTTCCCGTTGCAAAAATATCCCGAAACCGAAGCAGAAATTCCTTGGCTTGCTGTAGTTCTGAGGTCGACAAATTGTTCTTAGAATTTTCCAGAAGTTGCTGGATGTGATCAGGTTCCCCTTTTGTCGAGTCCTGCTTCACTGGAGATGTGTTGATTTGGCGGAGATACTTCACTTCTTCACATCTCCCAACAACACTGTTTCTCTTTAAATGGACCTCCTTTTTCCCAAGATTTACAATTCTTACTTTAGATTTCCCTTTCGTCATTACTAATGTCCTCGCAGTGATGAGTTCCGGGTGCCGGCCAATATCCTCAACTATTACACACCTTTGTTGCCTGATTTTCTTGGGGAATTTTACTTCGACTAAAGTTTCTGTTCTCGGAGCCAATGTCGTATCTTTTAAACAATAGAGGTTACATGTGCTTACTCCTCGCAGGAACACTTCTTGGTCTGGAAACTTCAATACTCCCCTATCAATATCCAAAACACATCGGTACTTCCGCAAGAAATCCAAACCCAGAATGCAATCATCAGTAATATTGGCAATTAATAAAGAATGGGTGTACACTTGATCACCAATTTTTAACTCTACATCTGTATCACCGAGGACGGAGACTGGCTGGCCGGTTGCTGTTTGAAGTCGGCAGGATGGAGACTTTCTTTGCCACAAGATCGTGCGTTTCAGCAACTCAGGTCTTATAATAGTCCGTGACGCCCCGGTGTCAACGGTGAAATTGCAAGCTCTTTCATTCAGTATTCCTTCTATGGTCAAACTATTTCCGTTGTGGACTTGATTGATGGTTATGGTTGGGGCCTTAAGTTGACCAGCCAGCACCCGCCCCGCGGCCCTGGCGACATTTAGTTTAACGACTCTTCGTTAACTTGGGTTCCGGAGTCCACACTTCCCCTCTTTCTTTTGGGGCAATCGGTGCGAATGTGCCCTTTTTCTCCGCACCCGTAACACGTCGGAATATAGCGGGACTTTGCCGAAGAAGAAACCACCCCTTCTCGTTGGCGCGGCTGCACTGAAGGCGAGACCACCACTTCTCGAACTCTGTGCGTTCGTGGATCCTGTCGTACGGCTTCCACTTCCAAAGCGTGAGCCATCGCACTCTTCAGAGTTTGGTGGTGTCCAAGTCGCACCGTAGCTCTTACTTCAGTATCCCGTAGACCGTCGATGAATGCCTGTACCAGATTAACTTCCACGGTCTCCGGTGTCATCGACATATATGCACGCCGCACCAGCCGTTCAACCTCGACACCCCACTGCTGGAGGCTCTCGTTAGGCCTCTGCGTTCTGTCGCGAAGCTGTGCGCGGAATACATGCTCGAGATGCTTGTCGCCATAGCGAGTGTCTAACCCTTCCATTAGACGCTCCAAGGTCCTGCCGTCTGAAGGAAGGTTCTCTAGAACCAGTAATGCATCTCCTCGTAGTGCCAAGGTTAACGCCGCGAAAGACTGCTCATCATCCCAGCGGTTCGTCTTGGCCAATGTTTCGAATTGGTATTTGAACGCCGTCCATGATGACGTGCCGTCAAAACGTGGCACATCAAACTTTGCGGCCGACGTACAGTGGGTGTGCGATGATGAACCAACGGCAACGGGTTCGCGTGCTTGGAGCTTGACGATCTTTTTATTCATGTCGTCAAATCTCATTTCCAAACTATCGGTTCGGGCGGATACCTCCTTGACCTCTAAGGTGAGGTTCTTTACTTTCTCGCCCAACGTGACGAGACCGTGATCGATTTTCTCGAGGATAAGGTTCTGCTTAGCCTCTTGATCGCGGCGAGCTTCTTCCATACTAGTTTGCATGGCGGCCAACACTGCAGCTAGGTTAATTTCCGAGGAAGGTCCTGTCGGCGCCTCAGCAGCTGCTGTTGCTCCCATACTGTCCTGATCTTCCTCCTCCAGACGGTGGCGCGCAGCATCCATCTCCGTTTGTCTCCTTGTTCGTGGTCGCTGTTCGTCGTCTCTCTGTAGTAATGGCATCTCACTTCTGACACCAGTTGTTACGAACGTGAGTAATCAAATGCCGGTTTACTAATAGAGAGATTTATTTTTTCCACAAACAAAACACCAATTTAGTCCAATCGCCAATAAACCACTTCGTAATGCACTCTAGAGATCCGTAGAAATATCGCTTAGGTCGTCGTATGGATGAAAACGTTCTTCACTTGACTTGGATAGTTCGCACTGATCGCTGTCGAAATCAAAACTGACTCACGTCCGGCCAGTAGACACGTATTTATACTCAGAGCCAAGAAAATTCTAGATACCGAAGGTTCGAGGCCACACCAGACAATACCGAACAATAAACATTATTTTTATTACCTACCGGTATGTACCTACTCGGCCCCACGACTCATACGAATTTCGACTCTATGGTACAAGACGGAAGGTACAAATTCCTTTACCAGGTTACTTAAGTACCTACAAAAGTTCTCAGAATTATTGAGTACCTACTTATACTTGTCGGATTTTTCTAGAATTTGCTAGGCCCTGGTACGTACTTCTATTCTGGAGGTTTCGATTAGCAATGCGTTTTAATTATTCGGTGATACTCTTGACTTGGTCGAAGAAACGGCGTGTTCTATTTCCACGGCGTAACAATATTATTTTTTTTTTCTTGACATTTACAATGAATTTATTTTTGACAATGTTATTATGAAAAAAAAAAATGAAAATTGTCCATATTAGGACAATTATAATTAACTAGCTTTTGCCCGCGGCTTCGCTCCCGGCAACAGATTATTCTACTTTACCCTACTCTACCCTACTCTACCCTACTCTACCCTACTTACCCATTTTTTTTTTCGTTCTCACCGTTTAAACCTTCCCTGAACTATCACGAATATTTCAAGACCTAAATCAGCCAAATCGGTCCAGCCGTTCTTGAGTTATGGAATTACAACGAAAAGTGGCATTGATTTTTATATATATAGATTTAATTTCAACATTACAATGAATATCTCTAATCTTGATATTTGTATTGAATTTATATTAACATTCCTAATATATTTTTTTTAGTATTTACAAGAATCCATAATGAATTTGTCTAAACATTGAAATTTAAAGTATTGATATTAATGAACATGTTTTGTTGATCTTTATAAATAATTTAGTTCTGACAATGAAAAATGTATTTTGACATTTAATGACTTAACGACATATTTTACTATTTTTAAGTCCTGGCTGTGTTAGTCATATTTTGTTGAATTCGATTTGTATAAAATTAATTTTGTAAAATAAAGTAGGTAATTTATTTTATAAAATTGCTGTGCTCGACAGGGTCCATGTGGACTATAAAACTATTTTTAAGTTCCAATGTAATACATGTGTAAGCAATAAAGAATTGAATTGAATTAATATTTAGATCTTGTATGCAACATATACTAAAAAAAAATTAATTGTATTATTATTAACAAACCCCTTGATAACCTTGCGTCAGAGAGTCAGGAGTAAGGCAGAATGACTTGATTCGTCAAGCAATCGTCTAATGGTTAGACTAACCCAAGAAATACGCTGGCAGAAGAGCAACCTGTACGAAATTAGTATCTAATCGCCACGAGGTCGACTTGTATTTTTGATAAGCCCTCTAAGAAACTATAAGACAAAGACAAATAGAGCATTTAACCATGTTTGTGTGTGTAACTAGTGGCTAGTTTCAAACAGCGCTGTAACTTCAAAAAATACTCTTGAAAAGTCTGCTAGTCAGCGAAAAGTCGGTCCTATCTTACTTATTCGTTATCAATTTGCTCCAAGATTGAGTGAGCTCAATGTGAGTTCAGTACAGAACGACTACTCATTTCCTATTCGGTGGTCAGACTAGAAAACTTTAGTTTTTGGGATTGAGATATTCCCCAGTATCTCTTATGATATTTCGTATTTAAAGCAGCGCATTATCATCACATGGTATAAAACAAAGTCACTTCCTTCTGTCCCTATGCATGCTTAGATCTATAAAACTAAGCAACACATTTCGATGCGGTTTTTATATTAGATAAGAGTGATTCAAGAGGAAAGTTTATATAAGGTGCTTTTAAAATATATGCCAGGCTTTTTATGAAGTATAGTATTATGTTTATAGATTACAATAGTAAAGATAAAATGTTGATAATTTGTGGTTTTTTTTTTAAACAAAAAATTATTCACGTAAAATTTTAATTCTTTTTTCGCATAAAACCATCCTCCGGTGTTACGATACGCTGTTGCCGCTCCGCGCCGCAAAACACCGGCGCCATTCATAATACTATTTTCATTCAGTTCAAACTGACTTGACAAACAAAAAAAACTTAGTGGCCGGCGCACAGGCGGCATTCGCCTGTGCGCCGGCCACTAAGTTGTCACTGCGGAGCCTCCCCCCCTCCCCCGCGCGCTGTACCCCGTTCGCTGCACGCGCTGGCCGACCACCCGCTTGCCAGTCGCCTCCCGTCCGTCACGGGATTTAGTGTTATTATTATCGCGCGCGTTTTTATTAAAAACATTTAGCCAAGTGAACAGTAAAACGGACACATTGAACAAAGTGAAAACCCATTTATGTGCAACGCAGAGGTGGACTTGTGCAACAGTTTTAAAGTCGGTAGGGAGTGTGTAAATAACTTTTAAATACGTTGGTGTAGGTAAATAACTTTTAAATACGCCAAGTTCCTGTAATTTATCGTTATTTGATATTACACTTTTGAGCCCTAAGCGAACGCCGCCGTTTTGTTCTTTAATTGTGTCTGTAATTACAAAAGTCGAAAGGTTAATCTAAGTACCTATTGTTCACACTAACTTGAACTGAACTGTTTTGAAGTTTATCATCGTAACTGGTAACTACTGGTAAGTAATTGCACTTTAAAACACTTGTTTGCCTACGTATTATTGCGTACCTAGTGAATTAGGTAGGGACAAGCTAGTCAGCCGATTTTAGTTTTCATTCGTAGAACGAATGGAAAGAGATAGCAGCTGTTTCATTGACGAAGAGAAACATCGCGCGTAATTTGTGAACCACGTTGTGCAGAAAAGAGTCAATATTTATTTAACTACTTTATTTTCTCAAACTGGATTAACTGTTCCGGGGTACGAAAGCTCTTCACTATTGTAATCTATAAACACAATACTATCACCCATTAAAGGGGTGGCATATATTTTAAAAGCTTATATGCATAAGACATGCATAATATCAACATTGCACCCGTGCGAAGCTGAGGCGGGTCAGGGTCACTAGTTTATTATAAAGTAGCTTTGCTTTAGTTTTGGGGCCCACTGTTTTTTTTGTCCCTAGGGCCTTTGATGACCTTAGCTATAAAACTGGCGACGGTCACCTAAAATATTATGACCTCTTTATCCGTTTTACTAAAATAATATTAACGTACGTATTTATAAATAATAGCGCATTATTAACATGTTATAACACTCGATAAAATAAGAATGTCGCAAGGTTGGACAACCTTTCATGGGTTTACGAACACGGATACTTTTAAGTGCGGACCTGATGTCTATTTCAAATGGCAAATTAATGTATCCGACTCATATTTGCAATCGACTAAGATTTCCTTGAAGAAAATTGTTTATTTTCAATATCTATTTAAAATGTGCACTTATTGTCATTAAACCCTGTATTCCGTTATAAAGAGAAAGAATAATCACCAGCGTTCTCAGCGAGCGTGGAGGGCACGACCTCGAGCGCGTCGGCGTAGGCGCGCAGGCAGTAGTGGTCGGCGCCGGGCGCGGCCAGCGACGCGCGCGCCAGCGCCGCCGCCGCCGCCGCCTCGGGCGCGCCGCCGCCCGCCAGCAGCGCCGGCCGCCGCGCCACGCAGCGCACGGCGCACAGCGCGTCGTGCAGCGAGCGCGCCGCCTCCGCCACCACGGCGCCGCTGGAGCCGCGCACCAGCACCGACACCGTGCGCCCGCCCGCACTGCACCCGCTCATCTGCAGGGACACGTCAAATATGAGATTCGACAGACGGCATACATAATTATACTTAAATACACTCAAATACCCTTTACTGACTCACTTTGATGTATTTTCCAGCAGGCTCATTGACCTCCTCGACTAAATCGACGTTAACTAGGTTTTCGGCAGTAAAATGGTCCAGTGAAGCAATAGGTCTGCATCCAAGAGTTTTACACACAAACTCGATATCTTCACGTTCAATATCCTTAATTACCATCGTTTTGATCTTGTCCAAAAAGTGAACAGCCAAATCACTCAGGGCATCACTGAAAGTAATTTTTTAAGGGTAATAAAAATAATATTCTGGTAGGACTTATATATGCAATAACAACCCAATTAAAAGGTGGAGAACCAATGTAATGAAGTGACAATGGTCACTACTTGTCTTGCTGTTGTTTTGTCTGTTGTCGTAGCATGCTCATCATCTTCCTGCCCTTGTCCCATTTTATTTGGGGTCGGCGCAATATGTCTTTTTCTTCCACTCTGTCCTGTCACCCGTCACGCTATCACTAACTCCTCTTACTTTCATAGCTTTCATAGTCGTAGCATGCTACGGGTCGAAAATAAGAAAAGAGAGACAAAATTGTGTTATTTACTTCCCACAGACAAATTAATGGCGCGTCTTTCAATTGACTCCTTCTGGCAATCTTTATTATACGTTTACTATGTGCATCTCCCTATCTTTGGCAGTAAATAATCGTAGTAATCTGTCTCACAAACCCAAACAAAATATAATTCAATAAATACAACACAATCTGAGCAGATAAAATATAAGTGTATTATTCTGTTCTATAAAATGAGAATGATCCGTGCAAACAAGGTTGCATAATTTTCCGATTGAAATATACTTCACGAAACGATTTAGCAATATTTATCTATTTTAAGCAATATGTACAGTATCTCGAGCTTAACTAAACATAATAATAATTACTTGGCCGCGTGGGCGCTCACGGATTCCATAACCATGAGATCCCTCTCTCCAACCGAAACCTGTAAGTATTTGGGTATGTCGGAAGCCCTAAGCATCAATATCACTGACATGAAGCCATCGTCGAAAAAACGCTTCTTAGTTAATTAAGGCCCGGTATCCACCAAAGCGGAGAGGAGAGGAGACGAGAGGAGATGTGCCGCGAAGCTGGCAGGTTATTTCCACCAAAGCGAAGAAGAGATGCGTTGCGAAGAGGAGATGTGAGCTGTGTGTAGCAGAGATGTGAGCTGTGAGAAATCCAAAAGAGTCAAGTTCTGTCTTCACGCTTGCATTCAAAGTCAGTCAATCGAATGACGTTTCGGGACGTGCGAGGCGCGCGGAGAAGGCAGCGGGGTGAACGGTGCGCGAGCACGTGCGCAACCCGGCTGCCCGACTAGACACTTCTCCGCTCTGCCGCGCCGCTTGCTCGCTCGCTGCACAAAATTCTATAGAAAAATGAGACATCTCCTCTCCTCTTCACCCATTTCCACCAAAGCTAAGCGGAGAAGAGATGTGGAAATAACGAAATCGGATTGGTTTATTCAAACACATCTCCTCTCATCTCCTCTCCGCTTTGGTGGATACCGGGCCTAAGCCCCAAGCGAGCGCCGGCGCTCGAAAACCTATTGTTCTTTAATTGTGTCTGTAATTAAGGTAGTCAATAGGTTAAGATGCTTAAAGAAGGTATACAATAGCCTTCGTTCAGGCGGAAACAAGGTGCGGGTCTTCCAACGTTTGGGTATTGATGTATTCTTTCGTTGTATTCAAAAGAACTCAAACGGTAATTAACGCCCTGGATAGGCGGGTCCGTACACTGCCGACTGCCAGAGCCCGATCTAGCTATTTAACCGCTCCGGGAAAGATAATTTTCGCCACCTTTTACATAGAAATATCATATAAGCCAGGAGCTAGAGCAGTTATGTTGGGGATGTTAACTAAACAAGTATGTTTATCAGTAGTTTAGTACTCATAGCACAAGCTCTGCTTAGCTTGAGATTAGACGGCGTTGTGGGGTAGTTGTAGAATATTATTATATACTAGCTTTTGCCCGCGGCTTCGCTCCCGGCAACAGATTATTTTACTCTACTCCACTCTACCCTACTCTACCCTATTTTTTTTTTCATAAGAACCTTCTCCTGACAATAACGAACACAACAAAAAAAGAATCAGCAAAATTGGTCCAGGCGTTGTTGAGTTATGCGGTTACCAACACATTTTGCGATTCATTTTTATATATAAAGAACATTAATCGAACTCGAAAACGATCAAAGTTCAGTTATTTAGGTTTCTAACAAGACATGTGCGAGAATGTTTTCTCCCACATAATTCCGAAATTTACACATCTATACTAATATTATAAAGCTGAAGAGTTTGTTTGTTTGTTTGAACGCGCTAATCTCAGGAACTACTGGTTCGAATTGAAAAATTCTTTTTGTGTTGAATAGATCATTTACTGAGGAAGGCTTTAGGCTATATAACATCACGCTGCGACTAATAGAAGCGAAGAAACAACGGAAAATGTGGAAAAAACGGGGAAAATTATTCATCTTTGAGGGCTTCCGTTGCGTGCGCTGCCAAAACGGTTTAAGATACCAAAAAATATGTATGAAAGAATTATTCCTCTTAAAATGATCTAAAAAAATGACCGCGACAGTATATGTCTATCTTTTAAGATTAACTTACTAGTTTTTATGCGAATCAAATTTAGCCAATTTTTACCGATTATTTGTTAGAGTTGTATCAACATAATAATATAATCTTTATCCAAATATATGTGTTGTTGATTAAGAGTATGTAATTGTAAACAAAATTGTCTTTGACATCATTTAATTTCAATGAACATCTTAGAAAATATTACAATTTTAAAATAACTCCGATATAAAATTCACACGCGATGCATGATGTTATAAACTTGACGCTGCGCCTGGCCGGCGGACGAGGAGAGGAGTTGCTTGCGGGCGGCGCGGATGGGTTTTTTTTATGGTAGGTAAAAATCATCCAATGACGAATCCCACTCTTGGGCGGAGCGGGAAACAGTGTCAGACTCTTACTGACTAAACAACCTACCCCGTTCCTCCCTTGCCTTATTCCCAGAGCCCCGGTATAACGCTTTCGCACCAACCCTCAGTTGCAGGAGGCTTCGCCCCTGAAGGGCCCCACAGTTTGCTGACAACACCTTGAGGCGCGCGGGAGCAGTGCACGCCGTCGACAACTTGGTCTCGGTCTAGACTGTTACCAGACAACCGGACGGCGAGCTACCCATTGCTCACCGTCCACAAGCCAGCGTCTATGGAGACCGGATATCGGCGGGATCGCGGCGGTGACGGCGAGGGCGCTGTTGCCTTTGCCTTATGCGGTCGGCCTCCTCCTTTACGAGCATTACTGCTTTGCAGAAGGAGGCGACCGCTTGCCATTCTTCTTCGCTGCGAACTGTGGCCTGAATCAAGGCCCGACACGAGAGGTCGCCGCCGTTGATCACCCCCACGAGGACACGGCAACACGAGTCCGGTGAGAACCTACGTCATGCGGAAGGTGAGGATGCCGTGATAGATATCACGCCTCAAAGAGGGGACTTACCGCCGAAATGATGGCGTGCCCAAGTTGGGGTGTAGCTCTATGAAGTACTTTTAGATAATTATGTTCTTTTAAAAACTAAATTGTCTAAAATAATAACAGAAATTGACACGGGCAAAGTCGTGGGTAACAGCTATAATTTATAAAGCTGAGGAGGTTGTTTGCAAAAATAAATATGATGCCCAAAATAACTATTCCACGCGGACGAAGTCGCGGGCACAGCTAGTAGTTTATAGTAGAGAAGACACAAATGTTTTAGCTGCCGCGAGGATTACTTAAGCCTAGAATGATACGGACCAGTACAGACAAAAATTAACTCTTACCGTAAAATTGACTTCTGCACCAAAAGCACATTACAACCAGCTTTTTTAATTTGTTTGACGATATTCAAGATGTACTGACGTTCCTCTTTCAAAACCCGGTCCATAGCGGCATAATCTGATACAATAACATTGTGGTCCATCTAAAACGAAAATTAATATTACATAAGTTGTGATAAGACAAAATTGAAGCCTTCATTAACGCTTTAACCATCAATCATCATCCATCCATCAATTCCCATAGATGACAGAAGTGCTGACGAGATGGAGAACTTGGTCGTGGATGTCCGAGACCCTAGCGGAATAAACACGAAATTTTTTGCCGGATACATCCGACGTAGACGGATAAAGATTACGAACCTTTTTTTTTTGTTATAGAGGGGAAACCTTCAAAAGGCGCACGGACCTTGGGGATAAGTCCGGGGAGTGTGGGATTTTTACCTCACTTAAACCACCCCGGTGATCACCATCAGCACGTAGAAGAGGCTCCGTTACCTCTCAAAAGACTATTCCGGAACCCCTTGTGCAACGCCTGTTACGGGACATCCTTAAGGAGACTGTATAACGGTCTCCCCTATGCCTCACTCAGCACGGTCACACGTGTCACTGTGCCACCGTCTTCCCTGGAATCACTCGGTGGGTGAGCAGAGTCCCCACTCTGAGCACCCGTGGTTCCAAAGACCCGCCTGTAAGCGGGGTTTCGGCGTGTTAAGCATCGAGGTGGTTGCCTCCTCGACGCCTTCTTCTTCGAGCGGGATCGGCCCTTTCGTGATCTCGCTCGGAAAGGTTAAGACCTTAGGGTACCACATAGGTCAGTGTAATACACTTCTCATCAAAAAAATCGAAACACCTTGCAAGTTTACGTTTTGTCAGGATTATCAGAAAAATGTGTACATTTAGGAATAAATGTTAAATGTCGTTTAATAGTGAGTAATATGAGCTTATCAAATCTTAATGTTAATGTTCTAAATTTAAATGAATTTTTCATAGGTTTCGTATTTTGTTAAATGAGTCATTTTTATTCCGTATGGAGTATAAAGGAAATGGATAAAACAACACACGTAAATGAAAAAAAAAGCTAAAAAACGTTTATTTAATAACTTGTATTCCCTCCCCGAGCTCTAATTACTGCTTCCATACGGTTCTTCATCGATCGGATGAGAGTCACGATCACATGCTGTGGTATATTGTCCCATTCCTCTTGGATTGCATCTTGCAGCTGGCTAAGTGTTTCTGGGGCAGGATCTCTTGCTCGAATTCGTCTCTTTAATTCATCCCATAGATGTTCAATGGGATTCATGTCCGGGCTTCTTGCTGGCCATTCCATAATAGAGATATCGACTTCGTTAAGATAATCTCGTACGACTGTACGACGCCCGCGGTGTGAGCCCTAGCATTGTCGTGCATGAATATGAAGCCGTTGCCAATAAAATGTGCATAGGGCATCACATGAGGCTCGAGACACTCTTCGACGTACCGATGACAGTTTAGTGCAGGCAGACGTGGCCCAGACACGAAAGCAAGCTCTGTCTTACCGTCGGCGCTGATTCCTCCCCAAACCGTCCACGAACCGCCACCATAGCTGACCTTTTCTTCAATGCAGCATTGTGCATAGCGTTCTCCGTCTCTTCTGTAGACCTTGTTCCTTCCGTCGTTACCATACAGCATAATTTTACACTCATCAGAAAAGAGAACTTTGCTCCACTGTAGGTATGACCAATTTAGGTGCTCACGTGCAAAGTTAAGGCGCGCTCTTCGATGGTCTGCAGTTAATTTCGGCCCATTTGCTGGCTTATGCGGTACCAGTCCACGATCCTTCAACCTTCTTCTAATTGTAGAGTCACTTACAGCCACCCTTCGTACAACACGAAGCCGCTGCTGCAGTTGAAAAGCGTTAAGGCGTCGATTTCTTAAAGAAGTTGTTACAATAAATCGATCATCTCGCTCAGAAGTGACCCGATTCCTGCCAGATCCTGAACGGCGCGTGAACAAACCAGTCTCCCGATAACGTTTATAGACTCTATGAACAGATGACAGGCTTAGATGCAGTCTTGCAGCCACAACACGCTGACTAAGGCCAGAATCCAGCAATGCCACAACTTGGGCGGCTTCTGTGGGCGAAGTATCCATACGTTTTAGAAAAAAAACCTTTTTTCAGACGTCCCAAAGTCACAGTATTGAAATAAAAAACAAAAAGTTTAAGGATAGGCGCCAATTTTTAGTTTTTAAACGCTAAATGTACTCCAACCCTAAACACACATTTGTCTCAAAACAGTGATTCATTTCGTTTATAAGATAAACAAATGAAATTCTAATTTTGAATTTAGAATTTTCGCTTATTACTGTAATATGTATTTTTTTTCATCGTATGAATTATTTTTTGTGTTAAATTCGGACAGAAACAATGAAAACGGAAGTGTTTCGATTTTTTTGATGAGAAGTGTATTTTAAAGTGCCCACATAGATTTGTATTCAGTAATGCCAATAAATATTAAAAAATATGAAGTAGTCTTATTTACTCAAACTATAAAAAAACCTTTTTCTGGGTGTCCAAATACTATTGGGTAGTAGCGTTAAACACTTACATCTGTCTTTGGTGGTGAAATACAGAACTGTATGAGTCCAACTTTTGCCTTTTCAATTCTATGTGGGCCATTGACATTGGATGCACGGTGGGGAATTACTAGTCCCTGAACCAGTTCAGTGTCTTCCACTGTTCCTCCAATGCGTTCAATTACTTTTACATCACGCAGATCAACACGTGCGCCCACACCTCCCACGATTGGTTCCATTACTGCAAGAAAAATTTATCAAGTATCTCAGTAAACATGATGATTTCAAGAATAACGAAATCATTAAATTAAATTGATTAACTGAACCTGCACGAATGGCTTGAACAGCAATGGGAGCAAGAATTGTAGAATGCTGTGACACTACTTTAGAGTTCAGAGATGTTGCTGCTGCCTTCAACAGAGCATCTTCATTTGACAAATCCACTGGAGTAGCCATGCCTTCAACCACCTAAAAAAATAAATTAATGATGACAGCTTATTATTATACATAATATCGTACTATTATATAGAGTGAGTCCCTATTTATTTTTAGGTAGATTAGGCAGTAGTATTAGTGTACAACAGTACACCTGAAATATTTTTAAAGAATGTGTGTTGGAAAACTTGAAGTTATACAATATTTTCGATTTTTCACACCACAACATAGTTTTGGCATGGTAAATTTGGAAAAAAGGCAGAGATTGTAGTCTGCCCAAGCTATCTATGACTATAATATTAGGTCCTTATATGAAATTGACGTTTTGTAAGGGAGTAAAAAATATACTACAATTATTTAATCAAAGTATGTATGTACCATTGCTATTTATGCACTTTGGCACCTCATAGGTAGTTAATTGGTCCCTTTAGGTAACCGTCTCATAGGTAGTTAACTGATTTACTAAAAAATCGGCCAAGAGCGTGTCGGGCCACGCTCAGTGTAGAGTTCCGTAGTTTCCCGTCCGCCACAAATTACTCACAATGTAACAGAACCCAGTAGCCCATGTAAAGATTAGTAACCCAATTTCCTAAAAGATGGCGCTGTACCTAGTGGTAATTTTGGATTGCGTGAACCGATTTTTTTCTTTTTGTATTTTTATTTGAAAGATACGCTCAGGATAATGAAATAAAAAAAAAAAAATTAAAAATATGCTTGCATGTACAGTTAAATAGAAAATTAGTTCAGAACGTTTTTTTTTAATTTTTCAAAAACTGTTCATTCTATCAAGTTCAAAATAATTGGGTAGTATTTATTACTACCCAATTATTTCCTCTCCGACAAAAAAAGTAGAATTGTCCTTACTCAAATGATTAAATCTACTGCCTAAAATACTAACTTTCGGACTACTTTTGTCCGAATAAAAATGACGAAACGACCGAATGAGATACTGAAATCTTCGAAAAATATACATGACTGTTTATTGCTATAATACTTTTCTACCAGCATAAATTACGTTCTACTGAAAACTATGCTTTGTAATTTTTATCTTTAGATGCCTACTATTAATTCATAAATTACCTTTCATATTTCATAGACTTTGGTACTATTTTAACTGTAACATTATACTGAATATATTATTCTGAGTGGTAATACAGAAACTTATAAAAAATATAAAAATGTACTTGTAACAATAACTTTTACTTGCATCATACATCATGCATTTTACTATTAAGTATGCTTCTATATCGGTACCTATTTCAGGCGGCAAAAAGGTAGAACAGTTGTATTCATGCTTTAATCCTATTAGCTTGATAATAATGGTATTGTTTCCTATTTGCTTTAGTTCCTATTGTTAATTTTATTTTTGGTGTGCAATAATGAATATATCTATCTATCTAATGTAAAACCAAGCAAACTGGTTTCGTAGAATATTTTACTATTATACTATACTAGCTTTTGCCCGCGGCTTCGCCCGCGTGGGTTTGGGGTTTCCGGGATAAAAAGTAGCCTATGTGCTATTCCGGAGTGTATCCTATGCCTGTGCCAAATTTCATTCAAATCCATTCAGTAGTTTTTACGTGAAAGAGTAACAAACATCCATACATCCATACTTACAAACTTTCGCCTTTATAATAGTAGTAGGATTATTATTCGACAAATTTCCTATATTTTTATAATATCAGCGAGAAGATTTCCTTATTAGATTTATTAGATCTAATCTATATAATTTTGTAACATAAACAGACAAAACACGCAGGGATCGGTCGTTGCAAGCGCACTGCGCTCGGATCTTTCAAACTCGCACGCGAAAACAGCCGAACCCGATCGCGCGGGCCGAACAGTTGAGGTATTTTCATACACTGCCGACTGCCAGAGCCCGATCTAGCTATTTAGCCGCTCCGGGAAAGATAATTTTCGCCACCTTTTACATACAAATATCATATAAGCCAGGAGCTAGAGCAGTTACGTTGGGGATGTTAACTAAACAAGTATGTTTCAGTACAAGTAGTATCAGTAGTTTAGTACTCATAACACAACCTCTGCTTAGCTTGAGATTAGACGGCGTTGTGGGGTAGTTGTAGAATATTATTATATACTAGCTTTTGCCCGCGGCTTCGCTCCCGACAACAGATTATTTTACTCTACTCCACTCTACCCTATTTTTTTTTTCATAAGAACCTTCTCCTGACAATAACAAACACAACAAAAAAAGAATCAGCAAAATTGGTCCAGGTGTTGTAAAACAGCCGAACGCGACCCGAACCCGATCGCGCGGGCCGAACAGTTGAGGTATTTTCATCATTATTGAGAGTTAAAAAATAAATTTGATAACCAACAATAGAAATTAAAACAGTTTATGCAAGTTGTGAAAATATGATTATTTTGACAAAACCTCTGTTGTCGGTAACTTAGTAATTTTGTCGGAGGTTCAGTATTCTATTCGGAAGTTTTGTTGTTCGATGATCCATTTATTTTTTTAGGAGAAAATGTTATTTGAGCATGCTTTTATTTGTTGTTAAATTGGATATTTTTTTCGTTTATGTTTTGGGTTTTTTGTAGGTAATTCATTATCACGCTGGTTAATTAGAATAATAGTCGGCCACAGATCGCTGGAGATTAATTTGTTTTTCGGAACCATTATTATTTCCCAAAATAATTTTCCTTGAAAGTTTACTTAAAGTTCTACTTTTAATTTTATTTTTCATATTTTTTAAACATATGGTTCAAAAGTTACAAGGGGGCGCCTCATTTTTTACTTTCGGAGCGGTTATTTATTATTTTTTTATTTTTCTAGACGCGTACCGAGACGATTGGTTCGAGACTGCGCGGGAGAAGAAGGTTTGGAAGGACTTGGGGAGGCTCATAAAAAAAAAAAAATTATTTCCGAAAATATTTACATTATAAAAATATTTTACGGGACACTTAATCATTTTAAAATACCTATCCAACAATATATCATATGTTATGGTAGAAATTAAAAAAAAAAAACTTTCCACTTTACGTGTAGGGGAGGTACCCTAATTAAACAATTTGTACCACTTTTTGTTTGTGCACTTTGTCGGCATGGTTGATATCCAGCTTTCTTGTGCTAACGGTTGCTGAGATTATCCGCGGACGGACAGACAGACAGACATGGCGAAACTATAAGGGTTCCTTTTTGACTACGGAATCGGATAAAAGAATACCTTATTTATTAAACAGTCTGTCGGCAGACATGGAGTGAAACAAACAGAAATAGATTCAAGCATAAATAGAAGTCATATTATTTAAAATTGTTATAATTTTGTATAAATTTGTTTGAATAGTGTTTAGTTATAATTACATTTAAGTATGTCTAGAGACTCATTGACCCCACAGTCAAACCCTTGCAACAGTTTTGTGGGGTTTAGCTTATAAGTTACTTATCTTCTATGAATAAATACAATAAAATAAAATAAAAAATTCAAATTCCTAACCAAAGGGAAGAGATCAAAGTAGCCAGTACAAAAATATGCCAATTTTATATGTTTAAGTAAGGACTATTTAAGGTATTATTTAAAATTCATGTTATTTTCAATAACTGACTATTGAAAGTAGTTTACCTGTAGAGCCATCTGCAAAGCCTTCTGGAAGCCATCAGATATGACAGTTGGGTGTATTCCTTTTTGCAGCAACTTTTCTGCAGCATCCAAAAGGGCACCAGCAATTACCACTACAGATGTGGTGCCATCACCTGCTTCAATATCTTGCGCACGTGACAATTCCACTAACTGTGAATAATATTTCATAGTATTAGCAGATTCTTGCTCAACAAAAGTAGATGTTGTTCATGGGTACAATACAGGGTGTTTGGTGCATCGTTTGCCAAATTGATATTTGCTATATCTTCAGCCCCAATAAATCATTCCTTGCCACACCGGTTTTTTTTAAACATGTTTTTAACTTTTATTCTGAAAAACACCGGATTTCAACATTTAAGCTTACATAAATAAAAAAGTTATTAGTCTATCCAACAAAACTTATTTTTATATTTAAGTGTACTGTTGTATGGTTCTATGAAATCCAAAATTACTTGCTAGTAACACGTTACTAGCAAGTAACGTGTTACTAGCAAGTAACAGTGTAGTTTTTCTATAAAAAACCTACAAAGTGTATATGGGATATGATAAAATAATTTTAAAACTCAACTTTAAATATCTATTAAAAAAAACTAAAAGCGTTGGAGATCTTCGAATTTTTCAAAAAGTTCTCTAGTTAATGCCCTTTCCAACGGTGTGCAATATGCTAAAAAAAATCTTTTATTAACTTCACTAACTGGCTAAATGTGCACTCAAATCACAAAAGGCTGATATTTTATATTACGGTAAATGCACTAAGAAGTTAAAGAAAAAAAAATAACTTGCTCTAAGTAGGTAGATATTGATATCTCATTTTTACGCACATTATTTTTTTTTTACAAAGGTTATTAACTTTCCTCAAAATTGAAATAAAAATTTATTTCACAAGTAGGTACTAAAATCTCAAATCTTGTTCAAATTGGGTGCCATTGTTTCGTATACATGCGCGACATCTTTCTCTTATCTCGAGTTGTAGTTCGAAGACGAATTTCTGCTTTAACGGTCACATCATCATCAGCCTTTTAATCAGACCCATCAGGTTTTGTTCCCACTGCTGGGACACCGGCCTCCTCTCTAGGAGAGGGAATGAGCCATAATCCACCACGCGGGCCCAGTGCGGGTTGGTGGATGTCACATGTCTTTGAATTTTTAGTTCTAGAACATGCCGGTTTCCTCACGATGTTTTCCTTCACCATTTTGAGAGCAGTGGTGATGAAATAAATTACACAAAGTAATGCGCCTGGCTGAGTTTGAACCCGCGACCTACAAACTCGTAAGTCGGGGCCGTTACCACTCGGCCACCACTGCTCCGTTTAATGATCACAAAAGCCGCCTCAATTCGTTACACTTAATCATCTCTCGTCTCAACTTCCGTCGTATAAACCAGTTCTTTGGCCCGACTCCCGACGTAAAAATCCAGCGGAGTTAGGTCTGGTAAACGTGGAGGTCATGGAATAGGGCCATCTCTCCCAATCCACGAGTCTGGAAATGCGTCATTTAGGAATTGCCTTACAGTTCATCGCCAGTGAGCGGGACAACCGTCATGTTGAAAGACAAAAGACCTGTCTTCATTGAAAATTGGCAGCTCAGATAACAATAAGGGCAGCTCTGTTTGAAGAAATTCAAGATACAGGATCCCCGTTGAGGTTATCAGGTAAATTATGCGGTCCAACCACATTATTTGCAATTACTCCTGCCCAAACGTTCACACTGAATCGTCTCTGAAATGACTTCTGTCTTTTTACATTTAGCCAATTAGTGAAGTCAATAAAAGGTTTTTTTTAGCATATTGCACACCATTGGAAAGGGCATTAACTAGAGAACTTTTTGAAAAATTCGAAGATCTCCAACGCTTTTAGTTTTTTTTTTATAGAAAGTTAAAGTTGAGTTTTAAAATTATTTTATCATATCCCATACACTTTGTAGGTTTTTTATAGAAAAACTACACGTTACTAGCAAGTAATTTTGGATTTCATAGAACCATACAACAGTACACTTAAATATAAAAATAAATTTTGTTGGATAGACTAATAACTTTTTTATTTATGTAAGCTTAAATGTTGAAATCCGGTGTTTTTCAGAATAAAAGTTAAAAACATGTTTAAAAAAAACCGGTGTGTCAAGGAATGATTTATCGGGGCTGAAGATATAGCAAATGATCTATCCTGTCGGCCAAATCAATTTGGCAAACGATGCACCAAACACCCTGTATATTGTATACAGTAAGGAATGTTTTCTATTTGGTAATTGCTTACCATTTTAGCAGCAGGATGAATTACACTCATTTGCTTCAAAATAGTAGCACCATCATTAGTAATAGTAACCTCACCATTACTAGCTTGAATCTGAAAAAGTAATAAGGGTATGTTAAAGACACTATAGTGTTTTCGTCCTATGATGAGTTCCCTGACAGTTCTTGTCTGACAATTACAGTGATGTGATCTATTTCGTTAGATCACATCACTGTAATTGTCAGACAAGATTTAATCGATTTTTTTATAATATCGAATCAGTTGGCAAAGAAAGTGGAATTGGATTGCTATATTTCGATTTTTTTTCCTACTAATATCCTAATGTTATAAATATGAAAGTTTGTGGATGGATGTGTATGTGGATGTTTGTTACTCTTCCATGCAAAAACTACTGTACAGCTTTTGATAAAACTGCACAGTAATATACATATGTAGCTAGCTTCACTGTCAGAACTTGATTTTTGATTAGAGCTTATATCCATATCGTAAGGATACGAGGCAGACGCACTCGTACTGACGCGACACGGTCGCGATTGCAAGATGGCCATTCAGATTCATCTATTTTTTGTCAATTAGTGTCGATTAGGTAGTGTCAATCTCTAAAGTCAGATGTTCCGTTCAACGCATTACACATTTTCTAAATTTATATATTTTTTATTTTATGTACTTAAATTATAATCACGATAATTTACTTTGTAATTTACAAAAGGTAGTATTTTTTTTATCATTCAATTGGTAATTATTTTGCCAGTTTATTTTTTTTTTAGTCTAAAGTAGTATGCGTGCCAGGGAAAAAAATGAACTGTCAGGGAACTCATCATAGGGCGAAAAAACTGTACCATAAATTAATATTGTTCTGATATAGAAATCCTGGGCCAACCTTCCAATAGCTATTTGTATTACTTGCTTGTTTTTTTTTATTTAATTAAGGTTCACCAATAGTTGTTTTAGATAATTTGTACATAGAAAGTTCATGTCTGTACGTAGAATCATGTCTTAAATCTAACTGTACAACCAATTACAGGCAACACTTGAAAAATTAATTAAATGATAAATGATATTTATTTTGTAAATAGGTTTTAAAATAACACTTTTACACATCAATTTTTTATTTCTTTTCGTCAGTTTAAGCTAGATGAGTCCGGTGTTTCCTAGCTGACTACCCTGAGAATAAACACCGAAACAAACTCAGGGATCAAAGTCTCTTTTAAAATCCATACAGTAGCCATGTATTGGTCAAATCTTATGAGAACCATGCAGATTAGTGTCTGAGATGGTCTTTTGAGGAAAGAACCATACAGATTTGAGTGGACCTGTCCAGTCAGTGCAAGCATTTGTCAGTATTCGTGTAGCTTAAACTTAGGACTACTAAGGAGCTCAACGACTTGACGATCAATACCAAAGAAAGGACATTTGTGTAGGCCGCATCAAATACTCAAATCTGTCAGACATCATATTAAAATTACGGAAAACAAAAGTAATCGACATAGTCCCCACATTCACAATAATAAAAAATAAAAAAAAATCAAAAATGTAACTGCAAAATAAATTATTGCAAGTCCAAAGTTAAAAAAATAAATAAAAATAAAATACAACTACAATAATAGTGCTGGAGCAGGTCAATCCCAAGCCGTCTTATCCTCAATATATTCCTTAACAGTATAAAAAGCCTTTTGACAAAGTTTTCGCTTTACAAACAATTTAAATTTACTCAGGCTAAGTTCTTGAATGTTACTGGGAAGCTTATTATAAAAGTGTACACATTGGCATCTAAATGAGCCCCCAATTTTTTTGAGCCTGGTTGTAGGAACCACAAATTTATTATGTTATTTAATAAATTAAACATGAAATAGTTTTGTTTACCATTTTATCCATACCACGGGGACCCAAACTTGTGCGGATGGCATCAGACACAGCTGAAATTGATCATAATAAAAACATGTAATAATAAATAAATACAATAAATTAGATTGATGAGTGGAAAAAGGATGGGGAGGAGGCCTCTCACCTTTGCCTAACAGAATGATATAATTGGCTAACCAGAATAAGAACAAGAAATGAATGTATTCCTGCTACAAAAAAAAATTACCAATGCACATAATCATTACCATAGCAAAAGTGAGAGCCATAGCATAAGGAATATAATTTCTTAAAGATTATTTAAATTTAATTAAAACATTGGTTTAGGTAAATAGCTAACTTGTACAAATTTTTATATATTAAAAGACATGTAAAGATTGTTTAGTTAAAGAAAACAGTATGTAAGTTCCTAAACTATGCATCTGTTTAGGTACTTACATATATTATAGATGAAAATTATTTTCATATTTAAATAATAGAAATGCAGGGGTAAATAAAACAATTCTTTTTTAAAATTTTTCTCATTGATACCATATTATTGACTTTTAGCAAAGCATTGACTTTTTAGTATAAAAATTCATTAATAAATTGATATAATTAAAAGGTATAAATATCCTTTGGTGTTGTTTTTATTCACCCCATTTGACTGTACCTACTTATGAAATGATTTTTATTTATTGGTGTATTATTATTGTATGATGTTGGTCAAAGATGTTAAGTGATTAAACAAATGAAGGCATTTTATTTTTACTGATCAAAGCTCAACAAAGTCATATGTGTATTATTTGTCACACAAACCATAGATAAGTTGAAGAATCACGGGTTTTCTTCGAGTTTTTTTAAGATAAAAATGGAAATTGTTCACAAAAAAAAACTATTTTAAGCATTATTACGTGTTTTTAATGGATTCACAGCACTTTATAATAATGTTATTGTTATAAATTGTTAAATTTCATCAAATTTAGTTACAGATGTTTTTACCTTTTGCGGCATTTATGTTGCTGAGCCGAATGTCAGTTGGTTTGCTTTTATCTTTGTACACCGCTGAATTAACTTTAGCAGAATCACCACCAGCTTTTGGAGCCATTGTAATATGAATTTATATTTAGTTACACTCAAAGAAAATCAAGATGAAATCAGATTGAAATCTTTACTTTTCGTAAAGAATATCAGACTTGAGACTGACAAAACAAGACAGTTGTCGTGACAGTTGACACACACTTGACACTGACAGAACAGTGTTGCCAATTAAGAACAAAGTTGAGTCCATATAGTCGACATCAATGTTGCCAAGTTTGAAATCTAGCGGGTGGTAGAATTCTTCTAAAAATACGGTAAAGGGGTTTGGGTAATTTTGTATGAACCAGTGGCATGATTTTTTTTTTTGATCAGCCACGTTATTTATTGTTACTAACGTATAGTGATATATATAATAATAATGATTCGTAAAATAACTTTGCCCTAAACAATATCGGAGCTGAAATATATGACATCGAAGTAGGAAGAATTTCAACATCATGTCGTCTAAATAAGCGAAAAACAAAATACAGCACGCATGGCACACTACATACATTCATTAATTTACGCAAGTTTACGCATGCACGCATTAAATAAAAAACATGATTACTATAAAATCATTATATTTTTACACAAACCTCAGTTACATAAATAGATATAAAACGACTTTTCGGGTGTTTTATGGTTCTTCTTCTATATCATGCCTGATCAGGCATGATATAGAAATCTGTCTCCTCCAGCGGAGTTCCTCGACCTAATAATCATTAGGTTTTTAGACAGATTTTCTTGATATCTCCCCACCCTAAATACCATATGATATCCATAATGTGGGAACCTAGTGCGCGTTTCCCTACAATGCACGAACAATTGTGTCCTATTATGGCATTTATTTCTTGGCACCCTCGTTGTATCAAAATATACTGTCCCGTCATATATCTAGTATATTCTGCTAGATATATGACGGGACTGTATCCTTCCCCTCAGCAGCTATGGGTCTTGATACTCGGGGTTCCATCTTCTAAACTCGTTTATATGGGGCTCCTTATAAATTTCTATTAAATACGTTCCGTTTTTGACATGCTCACCATAATAGCTGCGAGCTTGTTGAATTTGGTAAGACACTCGCACTCAACACTATCGCCAAACGGGGAGTGAGGGTAGGTGCACCGCCGCACGTGCCATGTGTGTCTCATGGTAGGTTTAGACGCTTACCAAGCGTTGGCAAGCCTCGGCCAATCGCCATTGTGTAGCCATTGTATAAATGGGGAAACCCCGTAAACACAATGGCGGTTGGCCGTGGCTTGGCAAGCTTGTAAACCTACCATCAGAGACACACTCCGGCGGTCGGGTAAACGAATCCTGTGCTATGATTGGGCGAGGAAATCGGTGCTTTTAGTGGGCTCGTGGACGGCTTTTGAGGTGTTGTTTATCGCTAATTACGAGTTAGGGGGCGTTCAAGTATTACGTAACGCAAATTGGGGGGGAGGGGGTGTCTCGTCAAACGTTACGATGTGTTACAGGGGCGGGAGATGGTCTTTCTTACAAAACGTTACGAAACAATGTTTTTTTTAAAATAGAAAGACAGGCAATAAAAACTTCCAAATTGGCAACCCTTTTCATTTACATAGTATTTTTCATTTATGAATCAATCGATTTTATTAGTCTGGTCGTCGGCAACGGCTAAAGAAAAGCTAAAAATAAAGAAAAGATGGTCACTCGAGTGTTACGTAACGTTTAGAGAGGGGGAGGGAGGTACAGATAAACGTTACGGTGCGTTACAAGGGGGGAGGGGGGTGTCAAAAATCTTCAAAAATTGCGTTACGTAATGCTTGAACGCTCCCTTATAAAGAGAAATACAAGTAACACTACAATGTAATGAATGAAATAAACGCAATTTATAGCAAACGGCAATTTGATTTTATAGATTATTTACTTTAAATATCTCGGCTTCGATGCAGGTACTTGGGAAACTAACGTTCATAGAAAAAAATGTAAGGCTTAATGTGTTCTTTTAACAAAATAATTTTCATTAGTGGCCGCGTGTTTAAAAAATCATGCCACTTTTACCCAAACCCCTTTTCCGAAATTACGTTGTAATATATGTATATTTGAAATACGGTAGAATTACCTTGTTTATTTAGAAGCATGTAAAGAGTCAGAGTCACTCTCCATCTTGCAAAATTTTCAAATCTTACACACGAAACTCTTAAATAATGTGAATGAAATGTCAGTTGATTAAGATACAAATAAACTAGGTAAATAAAATAGTTCTAAGTATACATTGAAATTCAAATACATGCAGTACCACCGAATTCGTTCGTGTAATTCCGGTACCACGCTATTGGGGAATTCTCGAAGTATAAAACAGGGTTGTCGGTATTAGAAAAGGAAAATACCCTAACGTAAAAAAAATATATCATTAAAACTCACTAAAATTACTTTTGTAAATAGATAATCATATTTATCTACATCTAAAAATAAATACGCTCTTCATTGGGTATTACGGTGTATTTTGCTACCGTAATTATAATCCTACGGTAAGTGGTAAATCTTTCCTGATTACGGTGTTTTTACCGTAATTACGGTGCAGTTGGCAACACTGGTCGACATCGATACCGGCTCAGTTGCCATTGAATAAAAAAAAAATGTGTCCAAGGATGCTGTAATTCCTATCCTACGGATAATTTGGATTGCTGAAAAAGTAATACGTATTTGGTGTCGGCGTAAGTGATCTAGCCAGTATATAACACTATAAAACTATTTTTAAGATCCTATGTCACACATGTGTTAAAGCAATAAATAATTGAATTGAATATAAAACTTTGATTGCATTTAACCTATGCAAACGGCAAAGCAAAGCAAATCCTTCGAAGGGCTTGCTTTGCTCATATGGCCAATGTACTTTGAGAGAAGGGCCCCTTCTGTCAAAGTACATTGGCCATATGATCCCATGCACGTTATATAAAACTAGCTCATGCGCGGCCGCCGCCATAGTGTGTCGCTTTGTGTCGTAAATAAGTTCTTTTCAAAAATGGTTAGTTATGCAGTTTCCAGCTGTAAAAAATAATCTACTGCTATAAATCTACGAAACTATGGTGTTTCTTATCATATGTTAGTATGCGTTATGCGCCAATATAGTTTTATTTAAATACATTGTCGAAAATAAAATTATACCATTACGATAGAAAATTATAGTGGTAGGTACGGGTAGTTTAATCCATAGTTTAATCATAGTATGTACCTACAGGGGTTCGGTTCGCTTAGTGCTGCGACAATGTAAGTGAATGATTAGTAAAATAAAATGCTTTTTATTCATTTATTCAGTAATAGTTTACGTTTGTCTATATTGTGTCTGAATAAAAGAATAAACAAGTTAAAAAAAAAAATATATCATAATGGGAATAAAGAATATCATAGCAGTTAAATACAGGCTTAGAGCATTTAATCTAAATAATTACTGGAGTAAATATGGCAATTCAATACAAAAGGTCATTGGGCATTTTTTTAGGACATTTATCCCACGACGTACACAAACGAAATATGGCAAGGTATACAGATAGATGTATTTACAACGCAGTGGTATGGGTCGCATTCTTGTGGGCTGTGAGAATTGAAAAAAAAAATTTTACTTACTATTATTAAGGCATTTATTAAGCATTTTTGTAATGAATAAACTCAAATCTACAGGACCCATTTTAAAGGGACCGCGCGGTAGTTTACAGTCCACTGCTTCTATTAGAGAGGAGGCAGTGGGAACATTAAAAAGGTTGATGATGATGATGATGGCGACAATTATTTTTAGGATATATAAATTAAGTTCTACTTTAATAATTATTATATTCTGCTTGCTCAATACCTATTATTATTTCACTTAAAAAAGCTTAGGCATAATTAAGGTATGTCCCCTCTTTGAGGAGTTGTTGGAAAGAATTAACGGTGTCCTCACCTTCTATAAACTCGATCAATTCGGGAAGTTCCTGCACCAGACGCTTGCGGAATTGTTTCCAGGGTATCACCACTGAACCGCTCGCAGGACACCCTGTCCTCGCCAGGCCTTGGTACAAGGCCATGGTCCGAAGCGAAGAAGAGTGGCAGGCAGTCACCTCCCGCGAAACCTAATGCTAGCAAATGGGAGGCCGAACGCAGCAGGATCGTGGTTGGATAGACCTCTTGGCGTCCTCACTTTCCGCATGACGCAGGTTCTCAGGGTGTCGCCACTGTGTGGCCAGCCCGGAGGACACGGTGGAGGTGTGCCCAGCTTGGGAAGAGCATCGCCGTGTCCTCGTGGGAGTGATCAGCGGCGGCGGCCTCTCGCGCATGGCAGGCGGTCGCCTCCTTCTGCGAAGCAGTAATGCTCGTAAAGGAGGAGGCCGACCGCATAAGGCAAAGGCAACAGCGCCCTCGCCGTAGCCGTCGCCTCCGCGATCCCGCAGATATGCGCCATACTCTTGCGCAAATAAACTTTTTTTCTTTCTTTTCTTTCAGTTACCGTAGACACTGGTTCGCGGACGGTGAGCAACGGGTAGCTCGCTGTCCGGTCGTCTGGTAACAGTCCAGACCGAGTCCAAGTCGTCAACGGCGCGCACTGTTCCCGCGCGCCTCAATGAGCTGTCATCAAACTGTATGGTCGCCCTTCAGGGTCGAAGCCTCCTGGAGCCGAGTGTTGGTGCGAAAGCGTTATACCGGCTCTGGGAATAAGGCAAGGAAGGAATGGGGTAGGTTTTTTAGTCAGTAAGAGTCTGACACTGTCTCCCGCTCCGCCCAAGAGCGGGACTCGTCATTGGATGATTTTTACCTACCATAAAAAAAAGCAGGATCGAAACCTACTGGTGCCAAGAATTGTTTTCCAATAGGAAGGTTCGGTCTCAGTATGAAAGGCAAAGATGAAACATGAGTGGGTTTTTAGTCAGTACACGTCTAACACTATCTCCTACCCTGGTCAAGAGCGAGGAACAGAGGATCATTTTGATCATTGGACAATTCTTCCGAGAAAAAGTCGGTTGTCTGTAAAGTCGGTTTACTGACGATAGTTGAACGCACGGAGTAAATATAAAGAGGAGTTGTTGTATCAAGATTGTCCTAAGAAACAGCGCGTGACATTTTGCGGAGTGAGGGGGTGTTACACTCCGCCCATTTCTTTAATTTCCATCTGCCGGTCAATAGCCAAACTACTCACTCGTTCTGTCGATTTTGTCTTGATGTTACGTAACTATCCATCACTAGATGTCGCTAAGTACAGGGTTCCATACCGTTGTATTTTCGATGTACAAAAGTGACTTTTCTACAGATTTATTATAATATACCATATTTTATTTATAGATTTTGATATCCAGTGTATTTATTGTTTTAGATGAGACAGCCACGGGACATACGTAAAATACCTAAATGGAATCTAATTACGGACCTATCATTTTGTTCTGTTTCTTTTTGTTGACGATAGATGGCGGTCTGTTTACGTTTACGAAGTTGTGCACAGGACGAACGCCAACAATACACTGACTTAAGCCACGCCCACCATGATGACGTCAGGACCGTGCTGAGAATCACAGTGCACAGCCGTTTAGGCCATCTCCTCTTTATATTTACTCCGTGGTTGAACGTGACGTCATAAGAAAATACTGATGGAATGGTTTCATTTTTCAAAAGAAAATTTTAATTTTATTTGTTTGATAGATATTTTGTATGGATATAGAAAAGGAGGTAAATGGAAATCACAATTGAATTAATCAAGTTACATTTATTTGTACGCATAAATGCAATTATGTCAATTTTTTTTTACAATGTACATAGTTTTTTTACAAGTATGAATGTGCTTTGAGCAATTGTTTTACAACTTTTATTTACAACTTTTAAACATTTGTGATTTTTCACTTCATACCTACTTGACGAAAACATGTAAATGTATTATTTTATTTTATTGTAAAGCAACTGTCCACGCGGACGCATCGCTCACTCAAGTATGAGAGAAACAGATGTCGAACACTGTCGAACGAGGCCGATTGTGCCTCTTTGTCGCTCGTTGCGTGCTCTCGCTTGCACTTCTAACCTTAAATGAAACGCCTCAGAGCGAGGTAACGCCGCATGAATAATGTTTTTTCATGCTTGCAGCCGGCTACATCGAATTATAAGACGTTGTCACGTCAAAAAAATCTTGATGCCTGTCCCAAGATACAAAGTAAACTACAATTACAACATGCTCACGGCTTCCAACTTCCAACAGTGCGGCGGCATTGTGTACACGAGCAGTAATGCCATTTCTTCCAATTCGTGTGGGATCTTCTAAAATATACCTATGTATAATATTATTGTCGATAAAATGATACATAACAGAATCACAGGTCTAAACGCACCAATCGAATCGACAGATGACGAACGACAGCGACGCAGTTCAAGCGGCATTGGCCTATGCACACATTGTTTTGTAATAAATCACCACGAATCTGTTCTTTTAACCGGATTAATTAGGTCGATGCCTAGACAGTTACCCAACCGCATACAGTTACACTCTTTGGTACTGGTAGACCTGTTTTTCCTATCTGCCAAATGTGCAAGCGAGAGAGGTATTTCGTAGTTATACAAACATATTTATTTTGCTTGTAACACACGTTTCCACCATGCTAAAAGTAAAAACTTCTGTTTTATTACCCAAAGTTTTTAACTTTTTAAAACTTAAATAACTTTTTTCACACATTGGATACGTAAAAAAAATTACATATTTTGTAAAGTGAGGCTGAAATCTACAATATAAAACTGATTTGGTTTGTGTACTCGAACTTTCATAAAGTGAGTCATAAACGCCCCATGACCTTTTACCGCAAGAAAGTAGGTACCTAGTCCTTTTTTAACAGACTTAAAAAATACGGAGGAACTTTTTTGTGGTGGAAAAAATCATCCGATGACAAATCGCGACGTTGGGCAGAGCAGAAAATAGTGTCTGTCTCTTACTTACTAAGCGACCTACCCCATTCTTTCTTAGCCTTCATACTGGGGGTGGAATCTTCGATGGTGGGCTAACCCGCGCCTACGGTGACTGGAAATCGGGATCGGGATACCGGCGGCGTCTGGGGCGTGTGCGCGGTTGCCTTAGGGTCGTCGCACACATATCAAAACGGAAAGGAATTGTTACCGCCTCACCATTCTCCTCGGCGTCAAACAGTCGTCCACTTTATGTAACGACGTAACATAAGCGGATCAGAAGCTTCACCCCGTCGACTCGGCTACAGCTAAGCGACGCCGCGCTTACGGCTCGCCGACCGCTGAAGCGTTACCGAAGATACGTTAGCTAGCGTACGGACAGCCGTAAGCGAAGGTACCTACGGAAAGCCGACCACAAGTCGACCACGCACTGCACCGCGGTTCGTGAGCTTGCTCGAGTTGATACGGTGGCGATCCCTTTCCGTTTTGATATGTGCGCTACGACCGTTATGCGGTCGGCCTCCTCCTTTGCTAGCATTACTGCTTCGCAGAAGGACAACCGCCTGCCACTCTTCCTCGCTCCGGACCATAGCCTCTACCAAAGCTCGGCGCGAGAGATCGCCGCCGCCGATCTCCCCTACGAGGACACGGCGATGCTCTCCCCTAGCGGGGCACACTTGTACCGCATGCTCCACCTCCGTCCTCCGGGCGGTCCACACAGTGGCGAACTGGCGATACACTCTTCCGCACGAATGCGGTGCAACAGCCTCCCGAACTTGCCATATCCGGTAAGGACTAGCGTCATGCGGTAGGTGAGGAAGCCGCGAGGTCTCTCCAGCCACTCCTCAACGAGGGGACTTATCGCCGCGATTATGGCGTGCCCGGCATTAGGTTGCGATAGTTGCTGACGCCATTCCATCATTATGAGATCCCGCCGGAGTTCTGTCGTTCCGACAATCAGTTCGGGTTTAGTAGGTTTCAAAATATATTTATTTCATTAAAGTATGTACTATTGCTACGAGTATTTATGCACTTTTGCCATGTCATAGGTAGTTCATTGATCCTTTTACTAAAAAAATCATTCGGTCGGGATTGCGATTGGTAAAGTATTTTGTTTCCCGCTCCGCCCAAGGGCGGGATTCGTCATTAGATGATTTTTCCCACCATAAAAAAAAACCGAACAAAAATCTAATATATCAATAATTTTATTTATATTTTAGCAAATGTCTGATGCTAATAACTTTGTATCAATTAGCATTGTAAAAAATCTTATTTTTTTGGTATTTGTTTTGATTTTAGAGCTTTGATGAGCTCTAGTGTTGCCAAACAAAAACTGCATAAACAGAAATTCAAATCGATTTATTTTAGATCGATTTAATAGGGTAATATCTCCACTATATTTAACGCACTTCATATGATCATTTTATTAAAAAAATATGAGTTAACTCTAAAATAAATTATTAAAGATCTTAGAATAATAAATCAAAGAATTTATTATAAGTACCAGAAGAACAACAAAATATGGAATCGATTATTGATTTAAAAAATCAATTGGCAATTCCTTATTTATCGATATAATTATAAATATTTTTAATTGACAACACAGAACTTAAAAAAATGTCAATTTTAAATGTGGCCATGGACGACCGAGCTTGGGCTCAAGCTACCCTTCCCATTCGTATGGGAGGCCTCGGTGTCCGCAAAATTACTAGTATCAGTTTACCGGCATTTATTTCCTCGGTTCACGGCACGGAGAAATTAATCAGGAATATTCTAATTTCCACACTGATTAATTTTGATGTGCCGTGGTTAACTGAGGCTGTAAATGCCTGGAAAGTCGCTTGCCCGAATTCTAAAATACCCGGCAACCCCTCTTCCCAAAGGCAGTGGGATGAGCCGCTCTGCAAAGTAGTTCAGCAAAACCTGTTTTCTACATCTTCCTCTACTGCAGAGCGTGCACGCCTGCTGGCTGTGGAGAAGTGGGAGTCAGGTCTCTGGCTTCACGCACTACCGTCGTCGAGCATAGGCACCTTGTTCGACGATTCTACTTTCCGCCTCGCTGCTTCTCTACGTCTAGGCGCTCCTTGTTGTTCTCCTCATCGCTGCCACTGTGGCGAAGTTGTCAACAGCCTCGGGCACCACGGTCTGTCATGCAGCCGAAGTGCGGGTCGCATAGCTCGGCATGCGAATATCAACGACATCATCCGACGTGCTCTTGTTTCCGTCGGCGTTCCAGCTGTATTGGAACCTCATGGCCTGGTACGCGACGATGGCAAGAGACCGGACGGTATGTCTTTATTTCCTGGGAAGATGGGTAGGCCTTTAGTGTGGGACGCAACTTGTGTCGATACTCTTGCGCCATCTCATCTTCCTAGCTCATCATGCTGTGCCGGTACTGCCGCTGCGGCTGCGGAGAACCTCAAGCGGCGGAAATATACTAATCTTGTTGGTACTTATATTTTCGAGCCGTTTGGGGTTGAAACTCTCGGATTGTGGGGTCCGAGTGCCCACAAGTTGTTTAATGAACTTTCTATACGACTTGTTGACACTTCGCGTGACCCAAGGGCTGGCTTTTACCTTGGGCAAAGAATAAGCATTGCCATACAGCGTGGCAATGCGGCCAGCCTTTTGGGCACTTTACCGGTCGACGAGCGATGCGGAAGAGTTTTTTGACGCTTTATTAGATTAGGTATTTTTAGTTAAGTTAATTAGGGTTATGTAGTTTTAAGGTTAGATATCTAATTATTTGTATAGTTTACTAAATAAATTGTTCTAGTTAAAAAATGTTGTGTATTGTCAAAATGACGTTTATTCGTTTTGTTTCTTCGCATCGTGAGTGTTGTTTTTCCAAGTTTTATTGCGATTACTTTGGCTTTTCGTAATGGATTCTGATTCTTCCCTCCTTGACGACCCTGGCACTTCCTTGGAAACTGAACCTTGTATTTATGATGACCCAGGCACATCTACGGATACTGTACCTCGCCCAAACCAATTTTAATAAAATGTTAAAAAATATATAAATATAAAATCTTGATACAAAACTAAGTTTGTATCTTAATTCTTACTAATTTGAACTATTAAATCACACATATATTATTGAGCTGAACTGTTTGTTTATAAATGGCCAAAGTCCCATACAAGTTGGTCAATCCCCTTTAATTCACGATCCGCTCCTCTCCACTTAACTTAGTTCCGATGGTGTGCCCTGCTTGGGAAGAGCATCGCCGTGTCCTCGTGGGGGTGATCGGCGGCGGCGACCTCTCGCGCCGGGCCTTGGTTCAGGCCGTGGTCCGCAGCGAAGAGGAATGGCAGGCGGTCGCCTCCTCCTGCGAAGCAGTAATGCTCGTAAAGGAGGAGGCCGACCGCATAAGGCAAAGGCAACAGCGCCCTCGCCGTAGCCGTCGCCGCCGCGATCCTGCCGATATCCGGCCACCGTAGACACTAGCTCGCGGACGGTGAGCAATGGGCAGCTCGCCGTCCGGTCGTCTGGTAACTGTCCAGACCAAGTCCAAGTCGTCAACGGCGCGCACCGTTCCAGCGCGCCTCATGGAGTTGTCAGCAAACTGTAGGGGCCCTTCAGGGTCGAAGCCTCCTGGAGCCGAGGGTGGTGTGAAACTGTTACCGCGGCTCTAGGAATAAGGCAAGGAAGGTACGGGGTAGGTTTTTTAATCAGTAAGAGTCTGACACAGGTCTCTCGCTTAGCCCAAGAGCGGGTTTCGTCATTCGATGATTTTCACCTAGGATAAAAAAAAACCCTTATACGATGGATTTTCGACAAATAAACACGCCTTTTATATTTAAATTTATTTATATGACTACATTATATACGCTCATTTATATTAGGTATACATGATTACATACTATGCGTTTCAAATAAGAATAGGATCGATAACAAGAATGTAACGACCACCGTACTGTCAAATCGAAGATATTTTTGCAAAATTGAAGAACTCGGAGAAGAGTAAAATTGAAAAACTGTATTCTGATTAAATTTTTTTTTGTTCAAAGTTCGTAAATAAACTGAATTTTAAAAAATATCTTGCCTCGATTTGACGGTAAATCGTGACGTGACAACATGACAATCGATCCTATTCTCATTTGGAACGTATTGTACATACATACATTACAGCCTGTTTTTTTATCACTATCCAACATTGTACGCTCTTGTTGTTAGGTACTTAACCTTTTCGCCGCCAACGTACACAAAACGCAATGCCTCGCCGAGCGCCAAGCTATAAATGTATAACTAAATGTACAGTAAACAGTAGTGATGGGGATATCGTCATATCGATGAATAAGATTTGTACGCGTAAAGTTAAGATTTAAAGTTGATTTTACGAATATAATTAAAAACTGATTAAATATTTCCAGATTTCTTTTATTTACAGTATCCTTAATAAGAAAAAACAGTATAATTTATGAGTTTCAAAGAAAATAATACATAACTCAATTAGAACTACAAGGAATGGGGTACATCTCTATTTGTTTCATGATCTCATTCTTTAACTTCATATCAAGTTATTGGCACTGACGGCACGTTGAATTCGATTCTGATCAGGGATGGGGTCTATGGTCTTTCTTTCTTCTATTTTTGTTTATTCCTGTGTTTTTTTAATAACTTCAGTCAACGTTTTTTACCGTAGGTATCTAAGTGGCAGAATTTTGAATTGTTTTTAAAGTGTTTTTTGAAATGGAAAGTAGATAAGTATATATTTAAATTCTATCACGCTTGTAGCCGTGTACTTATCAAAGCATTGTTTTTTAAGTGTTGTTTCTGTTCTTTTCTTAATTCATGTATCGGTAGTGTTTACTCATCTGCGCGCGGGGGACCCCGCGCAAAGATTGCGTTTCTCTATTTACCCACGACGGAACGGAGCAGGTATATGCGTTTAGGTTGAGAGATGTTTGTGTGTTTGTGCAAAGTAATGTTCCCACCTATCTTCTAAACTAATGATCCGATTTTGATGCGGTTTTCAATAACAGGTTTGTGTTTGATGAGTTCATGTTCTTAGATGGTGTCATATCTGCAACTCACTAGGGGGCGCCACAATCTTAGTTCTTGTCAAAAGTAATGTTCCCACCTATCTTCTAAACCAATGATCCGATACTGGGTTCACCGAACATTTTACATACTTATTGAATTCTTACTCTTTGAATGAATAAACATTATTATTATCATCCAGTTAGACATACCTCAGAATTATCTTCTGGTTCAATATTCTCCACAAAATACTCCGAGTCCGATTCCACACCTTGCAAAATTTTCAGAAGTTCGTCCGAATCAAGATCTTCACTCATTTTTCTATTTGCAAGTGAAAGAAAGAAAGATGCGTGCGAGCGAATCCGATTTTGTGCTGCACTACGCCAAAGTGACCTTGACAACCGCACGCCTATGACGTCACTGATCAACTTCTATAGTAGTTCGTGGCACTCGGTGGCGCACAGGGGCATAGACGACCAATTGTTTTGTAGAGATGGGAAAATAACTATCGACAAGAATTAGTAACAACTTTATAATTACGTATCGGCATCTACCTGAAGGTCGAAATTCATCTACTATCCTTTGTAATAAAGTAGATAACTACGTTCATATTTTATTGACCTCAAATTGTTTTCGATATTCGCAACTTTCTGTATTTATAAATATTTCAATGGTGAAATCAACCTTTCACGGCACATCACTGGCCAACTTGATATGAAGTGATTGGCGTTCTGAGGAAAGTAACAAAATTCAGAGTTTCTGTTTTTGCCGATTTTAGGACAAACTAGGGCTTATTTTGTGTAGAAAAATAAAATCAGGGTAGTAGACAGTGCTATCTTAAATAATAAAATAAACCAAAGCTTTTAATCACAGTAATTTTTTTTTAATAAGACAGTTAAAATGAACAACTTCTATAGAAGTTGTGGCGCTGGTGGCACGAAAATCCCGAACTTCTATAGAAGTGCATGGCGGTGAAAAGGTTAAAAAAACATAATTATACACATAACATGCAAAATATCATCACTAAACTAACTATAAAAAAATCATCTTTGTGTAAACCGTTTCTTTTAATTGTATCAATTAAAAGCTGTGCCATAAGTAGAAAGTCTTACAGTTTACGCCTTACTAAAACTTCGCAACTATCAATGAATAGTTCAGTAGTTTTAATGTTTAGAGAATTTGCAGGATTATTAGCAATTTTTTTATCTATTTGGATAAGAATTTTTTCGAGCACCATTTTTGTTGTAGTCATTGACGGATGAGCTGGTATTGAGGTATCTAATGTCTGTAACGAAAAAAAAATATATTATAATCTTATCTAGTTTTCAACATCGATATTACGAAAAAATTGGACATAGCTATGGATTGCACAATTTTTTGTCAAAGTCAAAGAACTTTATTTGCTAGAAACATGGTAATGTAGATGTTCAATATAGTAATGAGTTTCACATGTTTCACCAGTGCTTGGTAAAGTTTTTTAGTCTGGAAAAGCAAAGCAATCCGTCTCTACAATAACAGCATGGGCAGATAATATAATACTGACTGTATTCTGAAGACGTTTGTAAAGTTGAGGTGCCACTGTCACTATCCACTCCGGCTGATTGCTTGATTGTTCCAAACTTCTCTTGAATCTTTGCGTAGTTATGGCTAAAAGTGATGGTAGAACTATCTCTGGTTCCTTAAGTAAGCCTATTACATTTTCAGCCAACATATCATAGCCAAGGTGGTATAGTGAAATTACCTGTACGAAAAAAAAGCAAAAAATGTAACCTGTTTGCAGAAACTATTTGTTTTCTTTGTTTTATGTACACTATATTATTTACCTGCTGACGCCTAATAAAGTCGATATCGATATTCCATAACTCTGCTAGGAGGATGATTCTTTCAATCCAAGCAAGACATTCTTCACAGTTATATGACTGGTATGTTCCGGCACTTTCCGATGCGGAGATTGTCTCTACCGCAGAACGAATAAGTTTCGTTAAAAACTTCATCCTGGGATTTCTCAATTTTTCGGATGCTTTCATGTTTATTTCTCGGCTACGTACGTTACCACTCAATGCTTCAAATATATACTGGTAGTCAATATCGTACAGACTGTCTAATGGTTTGGACAGCTTCACATTAAAATGACACATATAATACACCGTGCATGATATTTGATAATTCAAATTTAATATATCGGTATTTACGTTCTTAGTATCTTGTGCCACTTCTACTAAAGAAGGCATACTTTCATCCCAAATTTTCTCATATTGAATGTTTGTTTTATTGTGATTAATCGAAATATTTGAACAGTTAAGGAATTCATATAAATATTTCGAAGCAATTTCAAGGAATTTTACCATGCTTGTGCTATCAAAGCCAACATCTTGAAGACACAGAGGATCTTTTGGCAGTCTTCCGACTTTGTTTACTAGGCGACAACTCACTTCAAACACTTGTTTAATATATGTGGACCACATAATAGTAAACAAACCTAATCTAATATGCAAGTCCGATATACATGCAAGACATTGGAGGACGATTTCAAGTTGCTTACAATTTTTCATAGATTTCTGCCAAGCCATAGAATATTCCCAACACATGTTTGCAATAATGTAATTTGATGAAGTGCTTAGTGGAAATTGTTGTCTTAACAAAGAGAGCCATTTAAATATCTTGGGGTTTTCATCAACATATATACGATTGTTTTCTATAAAAAGATAATCAGAATCATCGTCATCATTGGTTTCGGGTGATTCTAAACCCATACTGGAACATTTTTCCAGCAATTCGTTAGCTACAACTGCTTCAGGAACAACGCCCATTCCACATAACCATTTCGCTATTAGTTCTGTCACAGATCCTTTACCTCTTGTGTAAATATATTTAAGGTTTATGTTTAATTCAGTCATTTGCAATTTCGGTAAAGAATTTCCACTGAAGGAATCTTTGAACATAAGGATAATACTAAGGATAGAAATGTCCTCTAGCTTGCCGATTAGTATACCCCATTTGGCATTTTCTTTTGTAACAGACTCCCATATATCATCTTCTATCTCCTGACGTTTAGTTTCAAAAATTTTACTTACAGCTTTACAAGCCATTGCAACTATCATGCTCCGCAAAGGACAAGGCATGTCTACTAACACATCACGAATATCTTGCCACCAGGGTGATACCTCATTGTAAGCTATGTGTGTCGCCTCTTCTATAACATTACACAGGTAGTATAAAACCTGTATGAACTGTTCAATAAGTTCTACACTAATTTCTTCCAAGGGCATGTTCATTAAGTGCATAATTAATAGTTTCACTATTTCCTTTGCGTCCATGTTACATTCTTTTACGAAACCACTTAACATAGTGACATCCCTTAATTTAAATATAGATTTAAAAATGATACTAGCTAGATTGTTTATTTGATCTTCTGTGATATCAATTTTCAAAGAAATATTTTTACTACTTTCATCTAACTTGAAGCACGAAACAAACTCTTTGTATGAGGTAGTATTTTTAACAGCAAATGTAACTCTGGCGTGATGGTTGTCCTTGTAATTATTCTCTTGTGCTAAGGTCAACAACCTCTCCAATATACAATTATCGTCCTCCAAAAGATCGAAACATAGGGGCTGGCTGTTTTCGGCTTGTTGAACCTTTTCAATATCTGTTATTTCTATATTTAAATGTATAAAGGCATGTATTTTAGCTGTTAGATCCTTCATGTCGTCAGTATTTTCTCCATTGATGTGTCTAAAGAACAAAGTAGTTAACCCAAGATTTACAAAATAGTGTTTAATTTCGATTTCTTGAGCATTCAGTTCATCACTTTCAATACTATCCCAAAAGAAATTTAGACAAGTCATAACAGTTTTTGGGGAAATTTCATATTTTCTTACTAACATATCTAAACAATGCTTTTTCAGATCCAGTGTTTTTAATTCTAAGACTTTTTTTAATAATTCGTCCTCAAAATCCTCACTGTCAGTAGAAGATTTTTTGATATGGTCACGTATATCTCTGAGAGCATGAAGATCTTTAGATCTTTGGGAATGTTCTCCTTCTAAGGCATAAAAAAAAGGAATATTAAACTTCTTTAACTTTCCATCTGGGTCTATTAATACACATTGAAATTCAGGTAAATTGAGTTTTTTATAAGAATAATTTTTTTCAGCTCCAACTAGACCACAAGTGTTGTATAGAAGTGCTCCGTTTTTTGTTGCAGTGAATGCTGCTACTCTGCTTCCTTTTTGCATTAGTCTTATATCTATAAGTCCTTTTTTTGGGTTATAAATAATTAAAAATATAGCTCTTTTAAGTTCTTTAATAACTGATAGTTGAGGTTTTTTGTCATCCATATCAAATATCTGTAAAAACATTTTTGCCATAGTCAATTAAAAAAATAACGATAATATTATGCTAGGGAGTTTTGGTTTATTCTTTCCGACTAAAAGTCTATTTGGATGTGTACAGACGACACTTTAGACAAATTGCCTTGTGTTTTTCTTCACAAATGTCGCACAACGTCATCTAGTCTCAAGCTAAGCAGAACTTGTGTTATGGGTACTAGACAACTGATAAACATACTTATATATTTCTAAAAATACATACATATCATTGCATAATAGAAAACAAAGTTGCTTACCGCTGTCCCTATGTATGCTTAGATCTTTAAAAGTACGCAACGGATTTTGATGCAGTTTTTTTTTAAATAGATAGTGATTCAAGAGGAAGGTTTATATGTATAATACATGCATAATATATTCGAAGCTGGGGCGGGTCGCTAGTTATAGATAAATTACACCCAGACACAGAACATTTGTCCTGGGTGGGAATTGAACCCACGACCTCCGGCATAGCAGTCAGTGTCACTAACTACTAAACCAGCAGGCCAGTGATGTTTTTGACGTTCTTAGAAAAAAGGTTGTTTCATTTTCAAATTTAATTTTGATGCTTTTTTTTTAATAAATTATATTCAAGGTGTCGAGACGTGAACGCTATCGACAACCAGCGAAAAGTACCCTGATTTAGAACACAATCTTCCCAGATTATGGTCTGAATCAAGGTACTTTATAAACTGGTATTATGTATCTACCTGAAGGATCAGTTTCTACTTTTGGCTGAAATCACCAGGTACTTTATAAGTATAACACTAGGTATATACGTATTGGCTTTTGCCTCAGCTGTTTGGCAGAGACTTAAAACTTACTTGAACAAATGCACACTGAGCATCTCTGCAACCTTTGATGAGTCTAATTAAATGTCCTCGAGTAACGTCCAAAACCGCCACGCGTCCGAAGCTGTCAACGATAGCCGCCAGCCGACGATCTGGCGACACAGCCACAACGTTGCCATGTCGCTGCCCATCGTATAAGCCATTGCGCATCGACAAAGGTTCGGAACGAATCAAGGGTTCATTTCCAGTCGTTGTGTTCTCTGCTGAACCCCCTCCAAGCCAGCCCCTATATAAATGCAAATTAAAAAACTTGTTAGATAAATGATCTTATCTGGCAATTTTGAGCAATAAGATTTAGTTACCTATCAGTTGCTAATTGCCCAGTATGTACTTTGTCTATAAAATTAAGTTCGTACAACTAACTCCACTGGATAATTCAGTGCTCGCGATTAAATCCGTAAGGATCAACATTTTAACATATTTATTATCTATACACCGTGAAATTTCAATGGTTGTTTTCCCTCAGCGAAATGGTTGTGTCTTGGTAATACAAACGTCTGTTAAAAAAATAAAATATTAAAAACAAAAAATGGACCTGTAGAGTGCAAGCTAATTATGACGTATCATAACGTGCGAGAGCTTATTTTGGTTTAAATATTTAATGAATCGGTTTCCTTTGACGGCGTGCTGCTCGTGCGACTCTAGTAGTACCTACAAATTACGTCTAATGTTACTATTGTTTTCGCTTTTTTGAGTTGATGAATATTTTTATAATTATTTATAAAAAAAACTTTTTTTTTTTTTACTGTATGCTTCAAAAGTACTCCTTATGGCAAGTCATTCTGCCGCGGGAAAACAACCATTTCAATTTCACGGTGTATGTATAAAAGAAAGTCGTGTTAGTTACTTCACCTATAACCACAGATTACTAAATAGTTACTACGTAACAGATACTTCACTCCATACAAAATTCTCAATACCTACTGCTATAATAGCCTACTTCGTCGCGTCAGCAACCACTGCATGCCAAAATGTGCCTTAATGTTTAAGCGTACAGTTGTGATTGCTTCACACCGCATGATCAATCGCAGCACACCGAAAAATCGCAGGGCTGTTTCTTCAATAAAATTAAATTAACATAAGTTTTTCTATGTTATTGAAAACTGTGAATATGTTCTGACTTATCTGTGGAAATTTAAAATTGTAGGTATCGTTAATAAAATATTTTTTTATAAATTGGTGCTGACGGTGCTGACTGTGTAATACGTCTAAATAAAACCATTGTCAACCTTGTTTTTCTATAAACCATCACCTACTCAATTCAATCCGCAGTCCGCACAGAAAACCTGATCTCAAAAAACCAGCTGGTCGTTCGAATGTCACCGCAAGGATCCAGCTGAAAATCAGCGTCAGGTACGTGTGCCTGACACATGCTGAGCTGGATTCCCATTTGGTGCAACACTGAGATACACACCGCGCTATGGTTCTCATTTTTGTATTTTCTTTGTATACATTGTGTTGTAACAAATAAATGGTTTATCTATCTATAAAACATAATTATAGACGTCAGTGGGTAGCTAAAATAAAAAATCTATAAAAGGTAAAAATGTTAGGTGTTTATCACTTCTTTTACTTGATTTGCGGTACGGGTACGAACGAATGGAACTATTAAAATTGAACAACGTGCGTGCTTTTCGCTTGCGAAAACCGCACTGAATTTAGTCCGCCAGCGGCTCGAGACCGCTAGGCCGGGCGGTAGGTAATTATAGCGCGCAAGTACATGGAGTGACGGAGGCCTGCTATAACTCAAGAACGGCTGAACCGATTTAGCTGAAAATTGGCAGGGAGGTAGTTTAGAGCCAGGAGAAGGACATAGGATACAATTTTTTTTTTCATTTTTTTTTTATGTAGTATATTTGCTAATTCTGAACTCTACTCTCCTACCGAGTAGGGTAGAGTAGAACTCTACTCTCCTACCGAGTAGGGTAGAGTAGAGTAGAATAATCTGTTGCCAGGAGCGAAGCAAAAGCTAGTAGTTTATATAAAACGGCTAAAGGCCTGTTTGTCTATTTCAGACTCTCACTCATAACTCATCATCATCAGCCTAGCGTAAGTCCCGGTTGCTACCTTGGCTTTCACCTCGGTGCCCGGGGTCCGCTTTCCTGGCTAGTCGTCTCCACTTCGCTCGGTCTTTTGCGTCCTCTGCCTTAAGCCCATTAGCACGCATATCGTCCCTTACGACGTCGATCCAACGCCTCTTAGGCCTACCTCGTTTTCCGGGTCCCGGCGGAGGCGGCATGGCGAGGCATCTGTTACCCACGTAGTCTGCCGGTTTTCGTAAAACGTGGCCATACCAGCGTAAGCGACCCTCCTGCAATTTATCTGCTATGTCACGGACCTGAAGGCTGCCCCGGATGCGGGAGTTCTTAATGCGGTCTTTCCGCGAAACTCCAGACATCCAGCGCAGCATATTCATTTCCGTGACACGCAGGCTTTGCTTATGTCGCTCAAGTACAGGCCACGCTTCACTGCCATACAAAAGGACAGGCCTAATGATGGTCTTATAGACCTGTCCTTTGAGCCTAACCGGCATTTTGGGGTCACAGATCACAGACTCTCACTCATAACTACTGTAACTATATCCCTGTAAAAATTTGTCCATCCACATAGAAGAAAAAACAAAAAAATTAAAATGCGTTATTGTTGTAAACTAAAGTTTCAATTGTGCATTTAGAAAAGACAAAATGTAGACCTTCTAGGGGTACCTATGATCTGTCTAATAAAGTGGCAGCAAATCCTAAACTTAAACAGAGATACTTAATGAAGACCTAGATTTCCCTTTACTGCTGAACCATGAAATATCGAGCATTCAATAGAACATTAAATATTTCTGACTACAAACCAATCACAGATGTTAGAAGCAAGCAAGTGGTATATCAATGCATATTTTCATACTTACGGAAGGGCAGACTTGATTTTATTAGCAACAGCTCTAGCCACGTCTTGCAACGGGGGAGCAGTTCCTCCTTCCAGAGCATAATGAAAACCAATAAATGGATTAACACCAGCTCCAAGAATTAAGGTGTTCACAGGTGGCACCGAACGATACCTACAACATTTAAACAATTTTCATTAATTTTAGACTATTCAGCTGCATTTTAATACCGCAATTAATTGGATAAAGATGTCGATTATTTAAATTAAATCAAAATAAAAAATGTTTATTTGTCAGAATATGGTACAATAGACAACAAGGAAATAATTCACCATTTCCCTTAAATATGTTCGGTGTCGGGATAAAAAAGTATCTCCGCGCCCACGCTATTGTTGTAAACCACTACCTATTAAATAAACTGATAACCAACGTTCTCATCAAGAAGGGCCTTCTAAACTCGACTATCGTCAACATCGAGCATGGTTTAAAAGCTTGTTGCTTCACCGAACACAATCCAACGCTCCAAATCTGGCAAAGGCAACGGCGCCCTCGCCGTAGCCGTCGCCGCCGCGATCGTGCCGATATCCGGCCACCGTAGACACTGGCTCGCGGACGGCGAGCAATGGGTAGCTCGCCGTCCGGTCGTCTGGTAACTGTCCAGACCGAGTCCAAGTCGTCAACGGCGCGCACCGTTCCCACGCGCCTCAAGGAGCTGTCAGCAAACTGTAGGGGCCCTTCAGGGTCGAAGCCTCCTGGAGCCGAGGGTGGTGAGAACTGTTACCGCGACTCTAGAAATAAGGCAAGGAAGGTACGGGGTAGGTTTTTAGTCAGTAAGAGTCTGACACTGGTCTCCCGCTCCGCCCAAGAGCGGGTTTCGTCATTCGATGATTTTCACCTACCATAAAAAAAAAAACGCTCCAAATCTAATAATCCATGTTTGGTGAAAAGGTAACGCGAAAAAGAGAGATAACGCCTGAAAACCCTGTTGGCATTCGGTAATTACATGATTTACTCGAATATTTCACAAAACTTGTTCCAGGAAATAAGGGTATTTTTAAAACCCTTAAAAGTTTGTGAGACATATTGTCGTGATTCAGAGTCTCGATTAAATGTGGCGACCGCCTGCCACTCCTCCTCACTCCGAACCATGGCTTCTACCAAGGCCCGGCGCGAGAGATCGCCGCCACCGATCGCTCCCACGAGGACACAGCGATGCTCTGCCCAAGCGGGGCACACCTCAACCGTGTGCTCCACCGTGTCCTCCGGGCGGTCCACACAGTGGCGACACCGGTTACCCGGGCGTCTCTTCCGCACGAATGCGATGCAGGTACCTCCCGAACTTACCATGTCCGGTGAGGACCTGCGTCATGCGGAAAGTGTACGCCGTGAGTTCTTTCCAGCCACGCCTCAAGGAGGGGCATTACCGCCATAATTATGGCGTGCCCAGCACTGGGTTGCGATAGCCGGTGACGCCATTTCGCCATCACGAGATCCCGCCGGAGCTCTTTCCGCCACGCCTAGACATGCTCAGGCAGCAGACTTTCGACCCGGCGTTGCACTTCCATGCGCAGATCGTGCATGCGTGCAAGGACTGTTGCCTCCAGATCCCATGGTGGCAGGCCAGCAAGGAGGCTCGCCGCTTCTCGAGCCTTCTGCCAGCGGCTTCGCCCGCATGAAAGTAGGGTTTTCCATACAAACTTTAGACCCCCATTACATTCCTTTAGGAGCTGAACTTTGAAAAACCATTTCTTAATGGCCACCTACGTCATAAAAGGAAGCCTTGTACATTATTTCCCGCTCCTAGTCCCAGTAGTTTCAGTAAAATTATTTCTTGATAATTTGTTAATATTTCCGTAAATAATTGCTCCAAAAGTTAAAAAAGTAACAAACTTTTGAACCACAAGTTTAGGAAATGTGAAAAATCTCTAAAAGCAGAACTTTATAAAGTCATTCTTGGAAATTATTTTGAACTGGATGGATATTTAGAAAAATTGTACAAAATAATTTCTGAACAAGTTTATAATTTAACCGTAGGTTTTTTTTACGTTTTAAAGTGTAGGCCTATGTGACATAAAAATATTGTGACATTGACCAATGTTTAATATTACGTAATATTAAAAAGATTTTTTATTTTTTACTTTTTAGTTTGTTGTAGTACCTAATGGTGAAAATTCATTACATTAAAAAATACAGACAGCCAAACATAAAACCTCCTCCTTTACGAAGTCGGTAAAAAACTAATTGGTTGCATTGCATTTCCATTATAAAACATTTAATTATAATTACCAGACATCATATCCTCCATAAGTAGAAGCTGCCAACAGGTGGTCATAAGTGTTTTTGAGGTCAAGTCCTACAACTGCAGCATCATTCAAAACTTCTTGTTCATAGAACATCCATTTCCGTATACTAATACTTCGGCTATCCACAGAGTAATCCCCCTGGATACCAGCTCTGACTGCAAAGATTATACAGCATGTCACATGCAAAACGAAAATAGTTTGGTCAAAGCACAAGTACAACACAAACAAGTAGAAACAATTACACCACTTTTTACTATGTTTTTCCATTAATCTTTTACTAAGCCAAGCTATCAAATGCGTAAACCTGCCAAAATAGTTCAACAACCCAGAAGGGTTGCTGTCCAATTTACATTTCTTCATATGTGGTATAATAACTATAGTTATTATTATGGAAATTATGAGAATTGGCAGTAACACTAATAAAACAGCACTTATGTGCTTTTATTCTTTTTTATAATTAAGTAATTAAAAAAAATTAAAATTATTCGGACTGTCTGAGGTTTAGCACATTAAACATGATGTATAGTAAGTATAATATTATTTATTAATTAAAAATGCTTGATACTGATCATTACCATTCTTTGTCTAGAAAGGTTAAGCCCTACTCATGCACCAGAGAGATTAAATTTAACTGATTGGCTTGTGTTAAGTGTATAAAGTACCTCTGGCAAGCTGCGCTTTAGCATTCCTGAGTGTTTGGTATAAGCTTGATCCTGAAATGATACACTCACAACTTTGAAAAAGTATGTGTATATCGTCAGGTAAAGTTCCATAAGTCCCAGTATGGCAAGATATTTTCAAAACTGGCTTTTCATCTAATTTTTCCAGTAGCAGCAAGTGACCTGTGTTGGTATAGAATCCAACACTGCCATTTTTAAAGCCAACAATTATGCAGAACCAATCGGGTCCATTCTGTAAAACATTTAGTTAATTATTATAAAACAATAGTCATATACAATTATATGCATGTAAGAAGTTGTTCGTTCTCTGTGATTCGGCCAGCATACACTTTTAGCTTGCATTGATTTTTATTTAACTGTTTAAACTGGAAGAAAAAGAAAAATCATGCAACAATCAAATAAATATCTCCCCTACAGAAACTTGAAATCAAAAATAAACAGGGAGGTATCAAAATTAAACTCAGTGGCATGTGTATCCAGTATAGATATTTCATTTTTTTCTCTTCTCTACTTTTTATTTATGCATAGGTACTGTTATGTTCATTAAACACCATATTTTGGTAAATAGGTTTATTGTGATGTAGCTCCCCAGTACAAAAGTGCCCCTAAGGGTACCCACTGACTGTGAACTGAGAAGTGTTTTACCCACTACTTACTCAGTTTTATTGTCAACTAGCTTATGCCCGCGGCTTTGCCCGCGTGGTATTGGGGTTGGGGTTTCCGGGATAAAAAGTAGCCTATGACCTATTCCAGAGTGTATCCTATGCCTGTGCTAAATTTCATCCAGATCCGTCCAGCCGTTTTAGCGTGATTGAGTAACAAACATCCAAACATCGTAACTTTCGCATTTATAATATTAGTAAGATAAGAATTTACAAGTACCTACATCAAGTATTTGTATACTTGATGTAGGTAGATACATATACTAATCTCCAAAGAGTATATGAAGATGATAATTATGTACCCAACGTTATGAGTTTTAACCTTTCGAATATCGTAATTACAGACACAATTAAAAGACAATAGGAGTGAGGGACACAGGTATCTTCTTGTAACTATTGTTCTTCTTATTTTAACAATCTATTTTATTACTTATTAGAAGTGATTTGACTACAGTTCAATCAGTTTTTTTACCTGAGAAGACTGTTGCGAAGGACATATAGGTAATGCTAACACCACTGTTATTTCTGAAGATAAAGTTCCACTCCATGATATAAGAAATGTGTGACTGTTTGTTTGACTAATCCATTGATTAGTAAGTAAACACAGCCGATTCTTGTTACCAACAGCCAATAAACTACCGCAGGAAGACAAAGAGATCGCACACTGTGGCAGCCACTTTGTGTCTGAAATTGTCAACATTCCATCAGAAATATTTACTAACACAAATTCATCAACCTTGTTACCTAATGAAAATACCTACCTTCTTTTTCTGATATAAACAAAGCTCTTCCTAAACTAGAAATATCGCCACAATCTGCTAGTTGTTCCACTTGACAAGACATTTTAATAACATAATAATGTATGTTATTAATTAAGGTATAGGTATTTCATCTAATGAAACAGAAAACACCTATTACAGAATTCTAATAAGAAGTAAAAATAAAATATTTTATTTTGTGAAATTAAAAATGCAAAATATTGACATTTATTTTTTTTCAGATTACCTAGCGTTCCGAATTATCGAATAGTAAATTGTACAATCCGTTCCAAATGAGAATAGGATCGATGGCAATGTTGTGACGTCACGTCGAACTGTCAAATCGAAGAAATTAGGTAGAGTGAACAAAAAAAGATGTTTAAAAAAATGATTTACGTACGAATCGTGAATGAAAAAAGTTTAAACAGAATACAGTTTTTCAATTTTGTTTATCTCTGTTTCACTGTGTAATGTGTTTGAGTAGTGGTAAATAGAAGAAATAGGCTAATTGTTTCTAACAATGAAAATACGAAAGAAAATAGTTTTTCTTGTAAACTATTTATGACTTAAAACAATATATTTGGCAAATTTATATTAAACCCTAACGTTTTTACTGCAACTAGAGTTAACTAATTTTTAGTAATAAAAAGCAAAAAAGAACTTTTTATTGATACGCAAATAAGTTTTTTGCAAACCGTACTTTTCACTCAAAATTTGACAGATCGAGATTATTGACTTTCCTGTTCTTATTTGGAACTCATTATACTACCCGTGATAATATTCGTGAACTGCCAAAGTCAATCAAATGTCAAAACTTGGTCAAAACCATTGAGATAGATACATGGAGGCGCCGTCTTGTTTTAGAAGTATACATGCTTATACAAATATGATCGAAATATGAAACAAGCTATGAAACATCGTTTTGTCTCACTCTTTCTAAGGCAATAATTGCATTTGACGAAAGAGACAACGATATTTCAGTTGTTGCTTAATTTGGAAACATTTCATGGTGACATTAGCTGAATTGTAGGTAAGTGCCATTGTGCCGCATTTTATGCGCCATATGTACTTGAGTTACGTGGTAGTTGTATTGTCAAAGGGGTGTTTATGTTTTAAATTATCACGATTTTCTCGAAAATTACGTAGATATATGTTTCAAACTTCGTTATATATATAGTGGAACAAAAAAACAATGTTCCTGTGTGTTGTATTGTGAAGTGTGGTGCAAAAAAGAACGAAAATCAACGTCAATTGTCTTTGTACAGGTTAGTAGCCAGTTTTCACCAAATATTACGTAGAATTGTTTTGTTTGTTGAAAAAAATGCCATGGGGACTTGAATCTATTGCTAAAGCATTGATATTTACCTTAATTTCTTGTTGTGAAGCAGTTATAGTAGAAAAATGTTGTTTACAATAATATATCAATATGGCATAGTGATGTACCATTGCCTTGAGAGTATCGATATAATCTCCTATTTATTTCTTATTTATTTTCTCTACATATCCAAATTTATCCATTTTAACAACGGAAGTTTCCTTACTTCTGTGTAGTTCTAAAATTAGACGTCAGTATGTCGTATTTTTTTTAGTTACAAAACTTAAATTATAATGTTGTATAATTCTTTTTATAGGCTATCGGTGAAGAAAATATTAACCCCACACATGAAAAATGTTATGTCTCTTCGCTACACTTCAAAAAAAGCAATAAAATACTTGTATATATAACAATGTGATGAGATTACACGATAACTCTGTTCCCGCAGAATTTTTGGTAAGTCATTTTATGTGCATTAAAAAGGCTGATAAAAAGCCTGGCTCCGTGGGCTGAAATATAAAAATAAATCCTTGTAAAACAATTATGGTATTTACTTTCCTTTTCCCTTTATTATTATCTGCAGATACCCAGAAAACGATGCCAGGTGTTATCAGTTTTATGGAAAAATACCAATATCAGAAAAGGTTATGATGATTCTTGTACATCGACTGAGCTGCCACTATTGTAGATATTCTATGAATCCGTTATCAATTTTATAAGTGCCGATATAGGCCCATGTAAAATAAATAATTTGGAGTTTGAGTTAAATTTGATGTAGACACTTGTCACAGCCAAAACTCTGCCTGTGTTATGAATGTGAACAAAACATTATTATTAAAATGTAACCCAAGTCACTAGGCGTTAAGTGTTCTTAGTATAGAATCGTAAACAAACGCATTTTTTTTTGTCTTTAAAGCAGCACCCATTAATGCCGTCATGTTATTGTTAAGCTTGTAAGTTGAAAAAAATTGGACGTGGTCTGTCCTTTTGTTTCATTTATGTGAACTAATGTGTATTTGTCAAAATAAAATCATAACTCTCTGAAATGATTGTCTATTTTTTTAAATTATTATGACTCCTGAAACTTGCACGTAAAAACTAAGCTTAAATAGTATCGATGCTCGTTAAATCCTTGGTCAGTACAACCCTAGCGATGGCAGCCATTTATTGCTCGATTTCGGATTGTAGGTATGCACCTTTTTTTCGTAGGCATTTCCAGTCCTTATATTTCCTATGTCAATGGTCAAAACCGAAACAACACTGTCATGGCTTCCTTATGAAAGGGTTATCTATCTAAAAAACTTTTAAAATTATCAATTTTGTGCGCCTATACTTTTAATCAAATTAAATTTATTGTAATTTTATGAAAATCTATGATTTTTTTCTTTTTATCTATGTAGCGTAAATAGTGGTGGCCCAAAATGAAACATCTCTTTTGGTCGGCTTCGAATTATAATCGCTTTTGACGCAATTCGGAACGCGGGATATTGTGTATTGTAATATTCTATTGTACTTAGAGCATATAACCCATAGACTATACACTTAATACTGGTAATATAACCTATGGAGATGGCTAGGTACGATTCGCCGAACAAATTTTTCTGCCACTTTTGTTATAATAAATGTTCTAAGCTATTGTATTATTGATTTGTAAACTGTAGGATAGAGATATAACATCCTTGCTTAATTCTACCCAAGGATGTTATATCTCTATCCTACGGTTAATCTCCTTTATAATTTCCTTGATTCTAACATAATTATTATATTCAAGAAAGTAAGAGAATCAAGAGTATCACCGAATAATTAAAACGCATTGCTGATGGAAATTTCCGGAACGAAAGTACGTACCAGGGCCTAGCAAATTCTAGAAAAATCTACCACGTAGTAAGTAGGTACTCAATTATTATTAGAAGTTTTGTAGGTATTCAAGTAGAAGTGGTACAGGAATTTGTACCTTCCGTCCTATACCATAGAGTTGCAATTTGTATGAGTCGTGGGGTAAAGTGTTATTATTACCTGACTGTAATAAAAATGATTTTTCAATACACTTACTCGAAAACTGCCTCTTATCGCACTCCTATTAGGTTCAATATAGCATGTATATCACCCAAGTGCTTTTTTGAGTTTATCACAACAAGGGCTTTTTTATTCCTTCCTTATCGTCACGGTCACGAGTGATTATTTTGTTTTACTTAGTTTATCAAATCAGGCGCGAGGCGTCCCCCAGAGTCGCTGGACGACCCCACGAAATTAGAAACTGACCAGAGCAGATTTGAATGCTGTACTTATATATTTCTTATATTTCTACTGTATGTTTGAGATACAATAATTTTTTTTTTCTTTCTTTCTTTATTTCACAAGTCGTAAGTGTATTGAAAAACGTCGTTTGACACGTGCAGATTTGTCATTGCAGCCCTCGGCTCCATAACACACTCGCCTACGGCTCGTGCGAATTTCGCCTCGGTCGCAATGACAAACTTCCTGCACTTGTATCAAAATGTACTATATTGCTCCGCGACGCGACTCTATTGTTCTGGAGTGGCCTCGAAACATCGGTATCTAGAATTTTCTTGGCTCTGCGTATAAATACGTGTCCGCGGCCGGAAGTAAGTCAGTTTGATTTCGACTGCAAACATGGGTCAACTATCTAAGTTAATTGAAGAGAGTTTCATCCATCCTATGAACTAAGCGATACTTTTACGGATCTCTAGAGTGAATTACGAAGTGGTTTATTGGCGATTGGACAAAATTGTGTCATTGTTTGTGGAAAACAAATTTCTCTCTTAGTAAACCGGCATTTCATTACTTACGTTCGTAACAATACCTACAATATAAAAAACCTCAAATATAAACTTAAGTAAATATTTACACTTAACCTAACTATGTACTTACTACTTACAACCCTACTAAATAACCCCCACCACCTAGCATTAAGTATTAGCATTAAGTGATATGTAATAGAACAAAAAAAGAAATAAGTTAATATTGTATGATTTAATAATAACATAGCTTGCATAGTAATAAGTAAAATAAAATAATAATAAAAAAAGAGTCTGAGGTGGACTCGCGTAGTTTTTTAAGCTTAGTTTTAAGTAAACATGAGGGCATGACGAATGCCATGAATTGATAACAAAAAAAGTGTAAACAATAGTGCATATTATAGAAAAGTGCGCAGACCACCATGTCTGCGGTAAAATAAATTAATAAAAAAAAAATAAAAAAACTATGTACTTATAATACAAAAATACACTCAGCAGCATTTCTACTGGCAATTGAATTGCAATGCTAAAACTTTGGGCACAGAAAGAGCCAGCCCTCTGGTCACGCAATGTATCGATTAGACGGTGTAAAATTTTCTTGAAAAGGAGATGTGCAATCGGACCCTTGAGTCATGGGGTCCGATTGAGACGTCGCAGTTTTGAGCCGTTTGGAGTTGAAACTCTTGAGTTTGAGTCATCCATCATAGTGCCTATGGTGGATGACGCGTATGATAAATAAATAATAATCGTTTATTTGGAACAGTAAAACAAAATGCAAGTACAAACGATGATGACTGCAAAACTGTGGCGCAACCATCAACGCCCAACTCCAGTAGGTGGGATGGTTGTTCCAGACTAATGAAATACAAGCGCTTACAATACTATGAGAAGAGATTAAGTACAAAAATAATAGGAGAGAGTGAGTGTTAAGAGTGTGTGAATGTTGTGATAGTGTGTGTGTGTAAGAGTAGAGTACCTAATGTTTTACAAGTTTAGGAGAGCAGTCTCGGAGGTATGAGCTAATGCAAGCTTTTCTTTTGAATGTTGACATCTGTATGTTATATTTATCTATCCTCTTCTTTTAAAATCCATTTTAGAATTTTAGTCTACTTTTTATTTTACTTTTTTGAATGCGTGTTTTTTTTATTTCATATGTTAATTTTTTCAACCAAAAGAGAATGCTCAGGCCCCACAGAAAAAAAACCCAGCTCCGGCAGAAACGAAATGCTATCAAATTATCGATATTATTAAGTAATAAAATAATCATCGGTCATGATCGTCATGCTTAGGTACTTGCAATCTTATAAAAATTGCTACTTTTATTTTTCAGCCTTCGATTTAAGAAAATGTTTATTTAAATATTTTCAATCCTTATTTAAAAAATATGATATAAGTACCTAATAAAATGCTTAGTTCTCGGGTCTTTTAATTTTTATTTATTTAATGTTATTGTTTTATACTCATTGTTGAAAAGGTTAAACAAAACCTGGGGGCACGGCAGTGCTCCGCCAAGTCTCGAGCAAAGCGGGCACGGCCGTACCATCCTTTTCTCGTTGCGTAGCGTTTCGCGGCTATTTCACTTCCCCTGTATCATCGATGTGGACAAAGCTAGGGGTTTAGGTTTTCGATGATCAAGAATAAGCATTAGAACAAGCTCAGCCTGAAAATTACATGACATTTGAACCAATAGATTACTAGTTATGGTCACTATTATTATAATGTAAACAAAACTATTGATCTAGTCACAAAATATTGAATTATTATTGCAAATCAAGTTGAACAGGGCTTGGCTTCTTTGCGATCTCAAAGCTTTTTACGATGGAAGAATTGCGTAGGGAGACTTGGCTTTTTTACATTCCATGTTTTTGGTGGAATTAGAATTTAGCTACCGAATAATTGGATTTATTTATAATTAGCGACCCGCCTCAGCTTCGCACGGGTGCAATGTTGATATTATGTATGTATTATGCATATAAACCTTCCTCTGGAATCACATCTATTAAAAAAAGCCGCATCAAAATCCGTTGCGTAGTTTTGAAGATTTAAGCATACATGGGGAGGAGAGGAAGTGACTTTGTTTTATACTATGTAATGATGATAAATGGCTCAAGAGGGTCACCTTGTTGACAACCGACAGCTGATTCCAAAAGGTTTCCCCTTCTCTGCGTTCAAATTTGAGGTTTTAGTTAACACTAATGACGTCACAGGGTAGATACCCGACAATCGCATTTTTTAACGCAAACGTCAAGTTCTATTATCAATGGCTTACTCCAACCTACCCTGCTCGAAGTTGGAGTCACTTTGGTTAACTCTAGGGTAGCTACTTGAGTCATAAAAGAACGACTCGGGTAACAACTCTACCTTACTCTAGTCATTTTTGAACACAGCCTTATAGAGTAATTTTGACGGGTGCCTGTAACACTGGTAAAGAAAACTGTATATTTTGGGTAGGTACCTAGTTCTTTTTGAGCTTATGTCAGTAAAGTGTCCCTGTTTACAGTATTAAAGGCATTCTTTCCATGTCATCCTTAACGACAGCCACGCTGCTGTCGCACGGTATGTTGTGGCTAATTTGAAGGCATTCTTAGGGTATCTTTTTTTTTTTTTTTTTTTTTTTTTTTTTTTTTTTTATGGTAGGTGAAAATCATCCAATGACGAAACCCGCTCTTGGGCGGAGCGGGAGACCAGTGTCAGACTCTTACTGACTAAAAAACCTACCCCGTACCTTCCTTGCCTTATTTCTGGAGTCGAGGTTACAATTTTCACTTACCCTCTAGGCTCCAGGAGGCTTCGACCCTGAAGGGCCCCTGCAGTTTGCTGACAACTCCTTGAGGCGCGCGGGAACGGTGCGCGCCGTTGACGACTTGGACTCGGTCTTACCAGACGATCGGACGGCCAGCTACCCGTTGCTCACCGTCCGCGAGCCAGTGTCTACGGTGGCCGGATATCGGCAGGATCGCGGCGGCGACGGCTACGGCGAGTACGCCGTTGCCTTTGCCTTATGCGGTCGGCCTCCTCCTTTACGAGCATTACTGCTTCGCAGAAGGAGGCGACCGCCTGCCATTCCTCTTCGCTGCGGACCATGGCCTGAACCAGGGCCCGGCGCGAGAGGTCGCCGCCGCCGATCACCCCCACGAGGACACGGCGATGCTCTTCCCAAGCAGGGCACACCTCCACCGTGTGCTCCACCGTGTCATTCTTAGGGTATCTTGGGTTAAGGTTTGACATTAATGTTTATTTTTTACAAGTTTACATTTGTAAACTATATATATTATTATTGTGAACGTGAAGACTATGTGGATTAAGCTATAGGTATGTTTTTTATTTTGTTTCTGTCTCTTTTTTCTTTTCAGTAAATTTAGCGTATGTCTGGCAATTTGAGTATTTAACGGCCTACTCAAATGTCCTTTTCTTGGTATTGTTCGCAGGCCCCTCTTCCCCACCGGGCACAATGGGCACGTGCCCAGGGCCCCGCGATTGAATGGGACCCCCTAATTCCTGCCAGATTACCAAATGATAACCGATATTTAGGTATTACCAAAAAACATTAATTTTGAAAAATCTGATGATAATGACTTACTACAATACCTACGCTTATTAGCTTTAGTGTGCCACATGCGCATAGCTATACCTTGTACAACATAGCTTGTTGAACTTTTTGACAGATGGGTCGGTGACGGGAAACAGAAAATATCTATTGGTGTAAAAAATATGTGGCTGTATGTATGTTTTAAACTATTCAAAATAAATTAATTAATTCATCAATCAATTTTAATGCACTAGACATAAAAACATTGGATAGGTAAGAGACCATTGTTTTCAGTTTTTCTATTTAAATTTCGGAAAATGCTTGTGTCTTTAACAGGTACTTTTGTGTTGTGTGTCTATTCTTGTGATTAATAACAATTTTTAAAATTAAGTATTAAGAGAAGAAAATATTGTTCGTCGTTGCAAAGTTACGTCGATTTCAGATTTGACATCCGTCAAAAAGATCAAACTATTAAATGCAACTATGAACAGGTTATAAGTACCTACTCCACTTTCGCTAAATAAATGCGAGCCTAAATAAATGTTTTTCTTTCTTTCTTTTTTTCCACTTTCGCTCAAAAATGAGGTTTTCCGATAGGTATTAGTATGTTTAGGTTAATATTAAGATTAACTAGTTTGTCGCTGATGTCCATAGAATGTGATATTCTCAACTCAATACCATAGATTTTGAAGAAGTGATTAAAGATTTTGCTCATCTTAAATCTAGAAGGGTAGGTACCTTTGCAATCAACTTAGAATTAATCTAAGAATTTTATGCTAAGTGAGTTACTTTTGTAGATTATTTTTTTATATAGTTAGTAACTAAATAAAAATAAATTTAGAACCTTGTTTGTCCACTTTCTTTATCTATTTTAACTAAATAGTGTTTACTCAAGGACATAGGGGCCCCATGATCCTAATGTGCCCAGGGTCTCAAATAGTTAAAAGACGGCCCTGATTGTTCGTCAGGTCGTGTTGAGCTCCTTAGTAGTCCAGGTCCTGAGTTGAGCTTTGCGAATACTGACAAATGCTTGCACTGACTGGACAGGTCTATTCAAATTTGTATGGATCTTTCTTCAAAAGACCATCTCAGACAAATCTGCATGGTTTTTATGTGATTTGACCAATACATATTTTCTGTATGGACTTTAAAAGAGACTTTGACCCCTGTGTTTGTTTCGGTGTTTCTTCTCAGGGTAGTCAGCTAGGAAACACCGGACTCATCTAGCATAAAAAAAAAAATGATGACGTGTAAAAGTGTTTTTTAAACCTACTTGCAAAATAAGGATCATTTATCATTTAACTCAAGGGTAGTAGTAGGTAGAGTTATAAAAGAACAACCCTCTGGGTCACAAAGTCATCACTTTACTCTGCTCTGATCATTTTCGAACGCAGCCCTTCACAGACCGACGCAAACCGTAGGGGCCCTACAGGGTCGAAGTGTCCCGGAGCTGAGGGTTGTTGCGAAAGCGTTAGGCCGCTGCCTCGAATCTTGCGGGCAGCAAGGCGGCGGCGGCGGCGCGGGCGCGGCCGGATCTTATGCGTATAATCAAATGGACCGGCCCTCGAAAACAGTGCGCAGCAGCGGGGCGGGCGCGGGCAGCGAGCGGCGACCGCCTGCGCCCACAATAAATCGAGCATTAGGAATAAATTTGAATTAAAAAGATGTTGCCGCCATTGTTCAGACATTTCTTTTGCGAATAAAACAAATATCTCGATGACACAATAATGTAAACAACACTACGGGGCTAAAATGACGCACGATCTGCCCGCTAGTTTCGAAAACGGGTCTGCGATGTCCGCTTCGCTCCCGCGCCGCCGCCGCCGCCGCCCAGCTGCCCGCAAGATTCGAGGCAGTGGCCTTGCACCGGGGCTCTGGGAATAAGGCAAGGAAGGCACGGGGTAGGTTCTTTAGTCAGTAAGAGTCTGACACTGTTTCCCGCTCCGCCCAAGAGTGGGATTCGTCATTCGATGCATCGTTCCGAGAGTTGCTAATTTGCTACGTTCACGTTACGTTCGATCAGCGAGCTGCGTGGCGTTGAGTCAATGTTAGACAAATAAAATAGCGCCCGTTAAAAATCAGTTGTTTTATTATTATTAGGTATTAAAAGTGTTTACATACATCACAAAACAAAATGAACGGCTCTTTATTAAACAGCGTACCGTTTAGTATTTGGTTATCTATGCATTAACTAACGCATATATCTCGACTCGTTCGGGCCTCGCGACTCGCGGACTTGACAGTTAGCCGCGGTCCATCAACCCACCGCACAGCCCGAACACGATGCTCGCGCTCACCGAGTAGACTCGGTATGTCACTATGCCTTAGATAGAGCATTTAACCATAAGTGCTCTAAGCGGTATCCAGATATTTTGACTCAAGCTGACTCGCTTATGTTCTGACTTAATTTACTCGAGTTAGATAACTCGTGTTACCCATCACTATGAGGGAATGTTGTCAAGTTGTCAATTAGTACTTCTCTTTCGTCTCTGTTTTTCTATTTTGTAATCCAATCAGTCTATTCTTCATAAGTTTATTTACCTTTTACCTATAATAATATAACTAATATAATATATATATAATAAAAAATTGATCTTTTTTGCCATTTTAAACATTTGTCTTTTGATTTTAAAGAGTACAAGGAACATCAGATAACTTGTTAATTTTAATGTTACGTTCTTTAAAAAATATTATGTTTCGTCTAAAGATAAACCTACTTGTCTTAGTTATTACTGAATGAAGGAACGTGATTGATCATCACAAATTTAAAGATAGGGTAAGTACCACAAAATTTATAATATTCGGAATACGACAGTATCAGTATCATAGATCAGTATGAATGTCTTGACAACTGTGTTGATTTAGGGAAAACAATACTCGTGACTAAAACTCAGGCTGGCTACTACTCTTCTACTACAAATTGACCGTTATTATTACGTTCCTGATTGAATAATTCTGGGTATTAGAAATTTTAAAAATAAAAGCCTCATATTAAAGAAAATCAGGCATTAACTGGGATAGTTGGATTTTATACTGCATCCTTTACCCCTATGCCAAGAGTAATTGGACAAATTACTTACATATATGTTTTTTAAGCTCTTTTTAGTCTTCTTTCTTATACAGTAAATTATGTAGTACATATAATAATAAAAACAACACAATTCAGAAACAATAAATAAAGTTTAGTACTAAAAACTGGACATGTGTAAGTCAGATTTGCACACTGAGGGTTCCATACAAATTAACTTCTTATCCCAAATTAAGTTTGGATTTTTTTTCTGAATCAATTAGATTAATTTTTTGTGATATCATTACAAAAGAGTGTCCATACCTAGTACAAGTATATTAATACCAAAAATAATGTTTCATTTATGTGTATAACATACTGATTTTCTGACTGATTTGATTTTGAGAGCATTGGTAGCCAAGTGGTAGACCCTGAGGCCCGACTTAAGAGTTCAAACCCAGCCAGGTGCATAATTGATTTCATCACCTCTTCTCAAAATGGCGAAGGAAAACGTCGGGAGGAAACCAGCATGTCCATACCTACTCATATCCAATTTCAATTTTTTTTTCAAAGGGAAGTTCACTATGATTCTTTATTTCCTTGAACATGTCGAAATGTATGTTTTTTTGGCAACTTAAATGGTCGTCTTTTAACTTAGAATTTTGACATTTTTACAGCTTTAAGGTTTGCTTGGTTTAAAACTATAATTATATTTCTGTAGTCAAATATAATTATGGTTTTAAACCAATTATTTTTAACAATACTGAGGGAATAGTTCAAAAAGCTACCTTTTAAAGAGTCTTAACAGCAGGCATGTTGTTAGTCTTTGATTGGAAGAAAAAAAATTTTACTTATATATTTATCACAAGCTTTTCAATGCAATTTCACCTGCCTCTTTGGTTACTGTTCTGTTCCTATTGTAGTGTGACAAATAGATGATATATATATTCTTCCAAAACTAAAAGGATGTTTCTTAACCAGTAGTTCCTGGGATTACCGTGATCCAAACAGAGTTCAATTTTATAATTTTATAGCAGATGATAATGATGTTATATAAATATATATTATTTGTGCTTGCAGATTACAAAAATATATGGCAGTTCGTTTTGAAATGCATAATGGGGTGCTTACACAGCAAAAAAGAAACTTCAGACTTGCATCCTAATGTGTTTCGTGTTGTAAACATTGATGAGCATGGTGCCGATTTGTGTTCAGGTCAGTTAGAAATAACTGAATCTGATATAATATTATATCGAGAAGGACGAGAGTCAACTGTATGGCCTTTACACTCATTAAGAAGATATGGTTTTGAAGGAGATATATTTAGTTTCGAATCAGGTATGTGTTGAAAATATTTTATACTAGCCTAACCTAACCTAACCTAACCCAACCCCAAAAGGTTGGGTTCCTGGGATAAAAGTAACCTATGTCCTATTCTGGAGTGTATCCTATGGCTGTGCCAGATTTCATCCAGAGCCGTCCAGCCGTTTTGGCATGATGGAGTAACAAACACCCAAACATCGTAACTTTCGCATTATTATATTAGTAAGATAAGATGTATAATTTTTTTTTTTGTTGTAAAGTAACTGTCCCATACTCGGAATTACAACTATATTGTGGGTTCTTTTACGATCACATATACTCATATGCTCGTATACTCACATATTCTCACATTATACACATACCTACTATGAAAGTCTGCGAGAAAGTTATTGAGAGGAGGTTGAGAGAAGAGAGTGAAATTTCACAGAACCAATTCGATTTTATGCCAGGTTGCAGTACAACCTCTGCCATTGTCGCTATATGCCAGCTGTGTGAGAAATACAGAGGAAAAAAATAAAAACTTGCAAGCCCTTTGGTCTACAGCGAGCACCACTAGCAGCTTTAATGCGGCTGTCGAATTACATCAAGGATTGGCTCTCAGCCCTTACCTTTTCCTGATGATAATGGTTGCTCTTACGTTGGACATTCAGGAAGAGGCTCTCTGGTGGTATCTGTTTGCCGATGACTGTGTGCTGGTTGATTGAGTGGCCTAGAATAGATTGGAGGTGTGGTGGCGCAGACTTTAAAGTATTGACCTGAAATTATGTAGAACCAAAACGGAGTACTTGTTCTGTGATTTCGACGGTTTCTCCAGTCCTTTTGCCTTAGCTCTCGCCGGAACGCCCATACCAATCTGTTTCAACTTTCGGTATCTCCGGTCGCTCGTCCAAGGGGATGGTGAGGTAGACCGAGACACAACGCATCGGATCAACGCAGGATGGATGAAATGGTGACAGGTCACGGAAACAGCTTGTGACCCACGGATGCCCCTCAAGTTGAAGGATAAAATTTACAAGTCCGTGATAAGACCTGTCATAACGTATAGATCAGAATGTTGGGCTGTTGAGAAGATAGATGAAAAATCGGCCAAGAGCGTGTCGGGCCACGCGCAGTGTAGGATTCCGTAGTTTGCCGCCCGTCACAAATTTCTCATAATGTCAGCTCAGTAGCCCATGTAAAAATTAGTAACCCAATTTCCCGAGAGATGGCGCTGTACCCAGTTTTATTTTTAATTTGCGCGAGCTGGTTTTAGTCTTTTTGTATTTTTACTTGAAAGAAGATTCGCTCAGGATAATGAAATATGTAAAAAAGTTTGAAAAAATGCTTGCAGGTACGGTTCAATTACAAAATTAGTTCAAAACGTTATATTTTTTTAAATATTGGTTCAAAAGTTAGAGGGGGGGGACGCCTCATTTTTTACTTCTGGAACGATTATTTCCGAAAATATTTACATTATCAAGAAATTATTTTAGGGCACCCCTAATCATTTTTAAATACCTATCGAACAATATATCACACGTTATGGTAGAAATGAAAAAAAAATCACTTCCCACTTTAGGTGTAAGGGAGGTACCCTAATTAAAATTTTTTTACTACTTTTTGTTTGTGCACTTTATCGGCATGGTTGATATACATATTGATACCAAATTTCAGTTTTCTAGTGCCAACGGTCGCTGAGATTATCCGCGGACGGACAGACAGACAGACATGGCGAAACTATAAGGGTTCCTTTTTGACTACGGAACCCTAAACATGCATGTAGCGCAGATGAGAATGTTGAGATTGATGTGTGATGTGACAAGAATGGATAAAGTGAGAAATGAGTATATTAGAGGAAGTTTGAAAGTGGCGCCAGTGACCGAAAACTTGAAAGGAAATCGTTTGTCTTGGTATGGTAAGGTGAAGAGGAGAGATGAAACGCATATTACAAAAACAGTTTCTAGTTTACACATAGACGAATAGAGACGAAGAGGTGGATGGATTGCATGAAAAAAAATCAGTAGTGAAAAAAATAGCCTCCTTTGTAAATTTTTATATGAAAGCAGTGAAATATGTACCTACATAATGATGTTCAAGTGAACAGGTAGAGTTCCTTGACTATATTTTTAAAAGTTGTTACCGTTTGGCCCTTCTTTACCAACATGGGCAAAGCATTCTACAGCGGCACTGCTTGAACTATAATGACTTAAGGCAGATTAAAGGCAGATTTATATTGAGTAAGTAACTGACGTCAGTCCACTGACGAGTCAGTGCTGACCTGGCACTGCTATAGTGTAAATTGATTTCAAGTCAGTACAGTACTGTCACGTCAGTACTGACTTCAATATTCGCGCTGCAATATTTTCGGCGTCAGTCCACTCCCCCGCCACCCGCGCCAGCGCTACTGACAACGTGTAAATTGCCCAAGTCAGTTTCTGCCGCTCTGTTGTACGGTGACCACGATTCGTCGTACCGGATCACAAAATGACACGAAAATTGAGCGACACGGAAAACTTAAAACTTGTACAACTATACCGTGATAATTAATGCCTATGGGATTTCAAATCACAAAATTATAGAAATAAAGAAATGTGTGCAATAGCATTGCAGAATATTGCACAAAATTCTTTGATTCTTTGCTGTTTTTGAGAAATCATTTTTCCGCACTGACTTTACAAACGTGTGTACACCAAAAGAAATATCTTCGACTACTGACTGCTTGTAAATAGTACGCGTCAGTTTTCGGCGCCAGCACTGACGACAGCTACTGACTCAATGTAAATCTGCCTTTATATTGAGTAAGTAACTGACGTCAGTCCACTGACGAGTCAGTGCTGACCTGGCACTGCCATAGTGTAAATTGATTTCAAGTCAGCACAGTACTGTCACGTCAGTACTGACTTCAATATTCGTGCTTCAGTATTTTCGGCGTCAGTCCGCTCCCCCGCCACCCGCGCCAGCGCTACTGATAAAGGCAGATTTATATTGAGTAAGTAACTGACGTCAGTTCACTAACGAGTCAGTGCTGACCTGGCACTGCTATAATGTAAATTGATTTCAAGTCAGTACAGTACTGTCACGTCAGTACTGACTTCAATATTCGCGCTGCAATATTTTCGGCGTCAGTCCACTCCCCCGCCACCCGCGCCAGCGCTACTGACAACGTGTAAATTGCCCAAGTCAGTTGCTGCCGCTTTGTTGTACGGTGACCACGATTCGTCGCACCGGATCACAAAATGACGCGAAAATTGAGCGACACGGAAAACTTAAAACTTGTACAACTATACGTGATAATTAATGCCTATGGGATTTCAAATCACAAAATTATAGAAATAAAGAAATGCGTGCAACAGTATTGCAGAATATTGCACAAAATTCTTTGATTCTTTCCTGTTTTTGAGAAATAATTTTTCCGCACTGACTTTACGAACGTGTGTACACCAAAAGAAATATCCTCCACTACTGACGAAATACTGACTGCTTGTAAATAGTACGCGTCAGTTTCCGGCGCCAGCACTGACGACAGCCACTGACCCAATGTAAATCTGCCTTTATTGTAAAAAATGGTGTAGCGACTTGACATCTCCAGTTTCAAGTTTTCCGATAAGCTATCTAGTATTAGTAGGTATACAGGGTGTCCCGTAAATAATGGATCAAACGTAACGGGTAGGTAGCTTATCTGATTTCCAACAACTAATTTGAATAGTTTAAAAAAAACCGTTATGATAACCAAGATATATTTTTTTTTCGAATTTTACCATTTTCTCTACCAGAATTTAGTTTTTTTAATGCTGTCGCTGCAAATTATAACATTTTTTGGTATAATTTTTATGTAACATTTCTGAATAGCTTAGTAATGTTATAAGATACCATATTTTTTAGTAACATTTTATGTGCCTTAGAAAAAAAAAAATTAAATTGAAAAGATTTTTCTTTACGATGAAAAGACCAAACTTGAAAAAAATCTCCTGTAAAAAAATTGTATGACACCAACAACCACCATTATTTTAAAAACTTGTACATTTAACAAGGTTTTCAAATTGGTATAAAATTTACGTCTAGTCTTTACCGTTACAAAGATATTGCTATGAATCTGAGAGAGGTGTTGAATCAACAAAATAAAAAATAAATAAAAAGGTGTGCACAATTAAACTTTTTTTTTTTAATGTTTTACCGTAGTATTTCAGAGGCAATGATTTAATTAAAAATATCAGCGTATGATAAGAATTAGAAGAAAAAAATCAATTTGTTTAAATAAATCGTTTATTTTGTTTTTACAGCAAATGTTCGAACTGTCTTCCCCCTACGAGAATGCAAAGTCTGCATCTCCTAATAAAGGACGCTCTTATCTGACGGACGAAATGGCTTTGGTTGATTTCTGATACAGCAGATTGGATGCGCTGACGTAACTCTCCTTCTGACGCTATTGGTTGATTGTAGACCCTGTCTTTTAAACATCCCCAGTAAAAAAAATCTAGGGGATTTAAATCCGGAGATCGTGGAGGCCACAAAATTGGTCCTAATCGGCCGATCCATCTGTTTGGATAACTTTCGTCAAGGTGCGACCTTACTGCCGTCGCATAGTGAGCGGGGCACCCATCATTTTGCAACCACATTGCTTGGCGCACGTCTTCTGGAATGTTTTCTAGCAGTGTTGGCAACTCATTCCTTAAAAAATACAGATAATATTCGCTGTTTAGAGTTGCTGGTAGTTCAAAGGGCCCTATTATTTGCCCATTGATTATTCCCGCCCATAAATTTATTTTAAATTGATGTTGGCTCCTGTCCTCTCGCATCAAATGTGGGTTTACCAGCTGCCAACTGTGCAAATTATGTAAATTTAAATATCCATCTCGGCGGCATGAAGACTCGTCACTCCATAAAATTTTGTTAAAAAATTGTGGGTCTGCCCGAATCATCCTAAGCATCCTTTGGCAAAATACTACTCTTTGCTGGTAATCACGTGACGTCAGCGTTTGAACACGTTGTACGTGATATGGGTGCAACCGGTATCTCTGTAGCACTCGATGCACCGTCGCTCTTGGAATACCGACGCGTCGCGCTAAAACGCGAATTGAGATCGACGGATTTTCCTCGATTTCTCGAAGAATTATTTCGTCATTGACTTGTTGCGGTCGTCCTTCACTGGCACCACCGATTCCGGTGCCAAGAATTCTTCCCTCAAGAAGCGCGTTATGAACTCTAATGAGTACGCGATAGTCGGGGTAACGAAGTAGGTTCGGGTATCTTTCACGGTATAATCTTGCAGCCGCCCTGGCATTACCTCTTGTTTCTCCGTAGATGAAATGCATTTCGGCGTACTGCCGTGGCGTGTAGTCGTAACGGGGCATTACGGTGAATAAGGTTTCAGCGCTACTGCACACACGTACAACCACACAATCGATATTTTCGAAATCCGTAGGATCGCCAAGTCGTTTTTCCAATACACCAAGAGTTCCAAATCGATAGGCAAATCAAAGTCCAAATACAACAATCCAAATTTCACAGAAGAAAACACTAAAGTACTAATCGGTAGCGAAAGGAATCTGACGAACAGTATTCACTCGAAGAGAGACTACTTTCAACTAATAAAATCAAGCAACCAAAAATACAAAAGCGGCGCTATCTCTATCCCTTTCACACTAAGTGAGGTGCCTTGCGACTCCGCCGCAGCAACCAAAAATGCAAAAGCGGCGCTATCTCTATCCCTTTCACACTAAGTGAGGTGCCTTGCGACTCCGCCGCAGCAACCAAAAATGCAAAAGCGGCGCTATCTCTATCCCTTTCACACTAAGTGAGGTGCCTTGCGACTCCGCCGCAGGTAGCGATCCTTAATTTCGATCAGAATACGTCATCGGCTCAGAATTACGCTGGCCGCATACCGACCTGCCTAGATTAAAATCATTCAAGCATAAGCCATTACGTGAAGGAAAAATTAGATTGTATCATTTTAATTTCTTTTCTATCACCATCACATTCATAGTAATATCTTTGTAACGGCTAGGACTAGACGTAAGTTTTGTACCAATTTGCAAACCTTATTAAATGTACAAGTTTTTAAAATAATGGTGGTCGTTGATGTCATACAATTTTTTCGCAGAAGATTTTTTTCAAGTTTGGTCTTTTCATCGTAAAGAAAAATCTTTTCAATTCAATATTTTTTTTCTAAGGCACATAAAATGTTACTAAAAAATATGGTATCTTACAACATTACTAAGCTATTCAGAAATGTTACATAAAAATTATAACAAAAAATGTTATAATTTGCAGCGACAGCATTAAAAAATCTAAATTCTGGTAGAGAAAATGGTAAAATTCGAAAAAAAATATATCTTGGTTATCATAACGGTTTTTTTTAAACTATTCAAATTAGTTGTTGGAAATCAGATAAGCTACCTACCCGTTACGTTTGATCCATTATTTACGGGACACCCTGTATGTATACAACGTGTAATAAAATAACCATATACATCAAGAAGCGCTGAAGAATACACGTTGAATAGAATCTCTACACGAAGTTTCAGCTCATATTAAATTTTTCAAAAAATTGATACCAAATTCTTGGTATCGCATGATTCTTGATTTCAATAATCAACAACATTCCACGACACTCGCTAATATTCCGAAACATTCTGTAAATCTGAGCGCCTAGTACCTGGCTACCTAATTTTGTTTTCTTGATGTATATGGTTATTTTGTTACACGTTGTATAGCTCTGGCTAACCAGTGATTGTAGTCCATTCGTTTGGTGCGGCACTTTGCGGCACACTTCGGGCTGATGGTCTCTCAATCTTGAAATTCTGACAAGTATAATATAAATCGCTGATAGCTGCTCTGGAGTGGCGCCACTTGCACGTGGAGTTGCCCAGTAGCAAAAAATTATAATCTCAAACAAGGGCACGGACGTAATGTCTGTGGATGCAATGTAAGGCAGGAGTGCGGTTTTAGTCAGTAGGAGTCTGACACTGCCCAGACTGGCTCGTTTGTGAGGCAGCCTGGGACGTCCATGAAGGATTTCCCATTCCATGCCGAAAAAAAAAAAACCAGTGACTGTAACTGTAAGTACTATTAAGCTGACTAATGGAATGGATCATCACCAATGACACCCATCCATTAATGACTGAACGATCCGATCTCGGGAAGCCTATAACATTTAGGTTCATGTTCGATGATCATGTTACAAAAAAAAAACTTTTTGAATTACAGGTAGACGGTGTGAGACTGGAGAAGGTATATACGCATTCCGCTGTCGAAGAGCATCTCTATTGTTTCGCACACTGCAACAACAAATTCAACTAAGGAATGTGATTCACGACTCTGTGCCATATCCTGTATCCAGATTAACGCCATCTCCTCAGGGCAGGCAAACATTACAAGCTAGTGTAGTTCATCGCTCTTCCATAGACAACGGTCAGCCGGAGAATACGCGTCAGACTATTAACAACAATCTCCCAAATATTATTTCAAACACATCAGTTCCACGCAATGTTACTCAATCTCCAAGATCACCATCTAGCGCTGACATATTAGAGGTAATGCCTTTATATCCAAGATCTCAATCTAGTTCCAATCAAGTTACTAATGTGTACCAGCTCAGAGATTTTAAGAGAGAACCTAATAACAACCAAGGAGAGGCGCCGGCGCCCCCAGGTAACCGTGCTACGGAAATCCGCCATGTTTACTCAAATGATATCAATAGGGATTTAGCTTTCTTACGAAGCACGTTGCGACAAGAGGCGGCTATGAATACGATGAAAGAAATAGAAGATGAAAATATATTCCTTGAAAGTTTGGATAAGAATACTTCAAATAACAAACAAATGAACAGTCCTTTGTCTCCAACTTTGAGTAACTCTAGTGAACACTACGCCCAGTTGAGTCTAGAACAACAACAACAGCAACAATTAGAATCGGCTAGGATGTACATGAACATTGTACGCAACGATGCAGAAGCCGGTAAAAGTGATACCGGGCCTACCACTCCATTGACGCCAAAACAAGTAGAATATTGTAATTTATCTGTAGGCAATAAACCTGAGATAAATACATACGCTAATTTGTCACTGGGTGATCTGGGCGACAGTATTAAAAACGCTAAACAAATATTAAGTTTCTCAGCACCCACTGAACACAACCAAAAATTCTCAGAATCTGACACTTTTACCTCTATGTCACCTGTGGAAGAATTGGAAGTTAACTATGCAATATTAGATATTGATTCAAATAAAGAACTATTAAAAATGACTAGGGATTTAACTTCTCCTGAAAGTCAATCTTTCAGTAGTTCTAAAAATGAAAGCGTTGCTTCGTATTCGTCGCAACCACGTGGGCGTCTCGTGTCGCAGTGCAGTGTAGAGAAAGCTAGCCTTGTGGCCAACACCGCGCCGTCGCCGTCTGTAGCTATCGGTTACACAACTATTGACTTTGATAAAACCGTTGCGCTGACATCTGTAGCCTCCGGAACAGATTGCGATGGAGATGGTAATCGTAAGACTAGACATAATTCATGTAATGTCGTTTGCGGAAGCCCCGCCAGTAATGACAAAAATAAATAAAAGTTAAATATTGCACCTTGTATAACAAAATATTTTAAACCTAGGCGCACATCTAAAATGAATTTGTATGACTAGTGCAAATAAAGTTCTCATACATTATGTGTATGAAACATAAGTACTCAAAAAATAAACGCACTCGTTTTGTGTAATTGTATAATACAAATTGATGCACTAGATCGTCTAATTTAAAACTGCGCGCCCCTCCATTTTATTTACTCTCACACATGTAAAGTTCGATCGAAACCTATCATACGCTTGAATTCGACGCCCGTATTGATTATTTTATTAATTTACCAACCGACACTTTAGTAGCTGTGTCAGTGATCAAAAAAGCTGACAGTCGAGTCGAGCGCTCACGGCTCAATTTAAATTGGTCTATACCCGTTGCAGTAACGTAACCGTTGCTTAACGGTGAAGGAAAACATCGTGAGGAAACCAAGCATGTACCAAAAATTTGAAAACATATGATATCACCAATACGCACTGGGCCCGCGTGATAGATTATGACCCTTTCCCACTTCTAGAGAGGAAGCCTGTGGCCTATGTGTGTATGTGCAGTGGGGGCAGTAAAAACGCTGATGATCATGATACTCATTGCACTTGGTGTATTAATATCTTTAAGACCGATTTTGCAATACTTATCTCAGTACAATTTGTACGTCAGTCTTATTCTTTTAGACCCTTTTCAGAAGATTCTTACTTGGAGAAGTACTACGTCCATAGCCATTTCTGCTTGCTGCAGTTACAAGAATTGGGTGCCTGTGTAATAACATTAATATAAGACTTTAATTTCTATGCTAAGGATTAGGACATGGGCCGCCTATAATAAAAAAAAAAAAAACTAAAGTGCTGCCAGCGTTTATAGGTTATAGGTACCAATATTTTTAGTTATATGAGGTGCAATATTAAGCAATAGGTTATACAGGAAAATAATTATCGTAGTGTCGAATTAATTGTGTGTTTCACACATTTTGGGATGCCAAAGATAAGGGAAGGCCCAAAGGTAATAAAACGTCCTTACATTACTTATTTGGACAAAATACTTTTATCAAATCAATGGTAGTTGTAGTAAAAAATATTAAAACTAAATGCTGGCTTTTGCCTGTACAATTTCTTGTTTACATGTACATTGTACATACCAAATTTGATATAGGTACCCGATAAGCATTTGTTTTAATTATTTCTAGTTCCTAACATGTCTATGTAAATATGTATTTATATTGCATGTTGTTACCAAAGTAGACTTAACCAAATGTGAGTAAATATAACCTTTGTTATAGATAGGGGGATATTACACTATCTTGTATCTAGGATCCTTATTGTATTAACCATATGAAATATTGTACAAGAATCCCAGCACACTACTCTTTCAGGTAAATATATTCAATTAAAAATCTGGGTGCTGGAAGTATTATGTACTAGCTTTTGTCAACGGCTTCTACCCGCGTCAATTGTACATTTCCCCCAAAATCGTGCATATATATGACCGAAATAAAAAGTACCGAATGTGTTAACTCAAGCCAGTATACCAAATTTGTTCTTCGCCAAATGCCTTCAGCTCCTGAGGAATGATTTGTTAACTAATGTCCAAAGTCAGTAGGTAGGGTTAATATATAGGTATTGACTTTTACATTTATGAAAATAGTCATACCAAATCGCACAAATATTATGGTATTATATTATTAATATCAATACATATATTTCGAGAAAGTTAAGGATCGATGACCATATGCCATGGAGTTAAGATAGTGTAATATTCATAAAAAAGTATAAGGTTCCTAAACCTAAAAGTAAACCACCAAAAACAAAAAGTAGTAAATTATAACAAATTTGAATTTAGGTCCATAATATTATCTGAAGTGCATAAATCTGGATCATATGTATATATCTGGTTTAAATGTATTTGTTATATCTCCGGATAATTGCAAACACTCATCTAAAATCTATAATTCAAAATGAAACTGAGTATTTGAAAATGAAGAGTTTACAATTACATGTGATATGATATTCTCTGCAATTATCCGGACAGTAATAAAGTACCTACACCTAAAAGTACCTATAACTTAACTAAATAGCAATTAGTAATGTTATTGTTAGCCAAAGATGAATTGCTAAAAAACATGTACCACAGATTTCATAACTCACAACTTGCAGTGCTTCATAGATAGGTAAATATAAACGCTATCGTTATAAGTATAGTACCAATCGTTGTTGTTGCTATAAGATCAAACAGCACGATCTAGTTTTTTCTGTATTTCAACTGTCACTGAAAATAATATCAACGATACGGAAGTTTTAAGTAACTATTATAATAACTAATTATTATATTCATAGCATAATAGTTTTCATACATTGAAATGACTTATTTTGTAAAGAAAAATATTTTTTCAAGAATATAAATGTAACTAATATTGTAAAAAGGCAAAATTGATGTACCTATGTATGTTTGTACGTAGAATTAGTTTTAAAAGAATTAGTATTGATGAGATTGAAAATTCTTTTACCGATTGAAGACATGAAGACACTACCACTGCTGAGTGCCATAAGTTATTTTTATCTCAGTACATAAATTACACGATTTCCGTGGGCGAGCTTAGGTGTCCACAGGAGCGAGCCTGCTAAAAAAGTTAGTGTTCCGTAATTATTTTAAAGAAAATAAAATGCACCGAATAAAATATACCAAAGATATCCCGGTCGTCTATTCTGTCATACTCCAGGGAAAATCGCCACCGGCATGGAGCTACGGAGTGATGTACACCATAGCTCTTAGTCTTCTTTAAGAAGGACGACAAGGTCGAACCGCTCAAGAATAACAGGCCCATCTAACTTCTGACACTTTTCCAAAGTCATCACCACCTTAGATCACATACATACGTTACGGCAGGCTATACAGAAGACCAAGGAGTATAATTAGCCTTTTTCCGAAAGTTTGTGGACTACAAAAAACCTTTGATTCGATCGAGGCTTTAGCTATGTTGCATTCTCTCCAACATTAAGTATCGGCACATCGAAGTACTGCGGTGTTTGTGCGAAAACGCCACAACTCGAAACCTATCATCCTGCTGCGGGGTTTGAGACAAGGAGACGTCATTTCTCCGAAACTGTTCATGCCTGCAATGGAGGGTTTCTTCAAGGTTCTGAACTGGAGCAGAATAGGCATTAATGACAATGGCGAGTAGCCTAACCTTCAGTTTGCTGACGACATAGTAGTCCTAGCTGAGATTACGGAGTAGCTCAAATTCTGATAAACAACCTCGTAGAACCCATTCCTATCAAGATCGGAGACTACGCTCGAAAATGTAGACGATTACGTCTACCTCGGTACTAATTTCGAGAAAGAGGTCAAACGTCAAATCCGTCTTGGCTGGGCAGCAGGGTCGGTGCCTGCGCGGTATCTTCTCATCCAACAGATGACATTTGGCTATGAAATGTGGTTGCTTACAATGGGCCTCAAAAGAAGGCTTAAAGAGCAATGGAAATGGCTATTCTCGGCTTGCGAGATCGAATCAGGAATGAGGATAACAGTAGGAGAATGCGAGGCGCACGGGACGGTTCATTGTGGCGACACTTGGGAGTCCTGGAAAATGAAAAATGGACCAGTTGTGCGGTATTCGATTGTTTACGAAATGATTTCGTCAATACTTTAAATTTGTTAGTAAGTTGATAGGTGCTTTGTCTGTAAAATTGTGACTAAGGTGCTGATTAAGCAAGGGTCTAACCTAAATATGGTGTTTGGCCACCATACTTTTACTTGTAGTAATATGTGGCAGGCCTAACCTTTTGAATTCAACTGCATTTCAACCAAATAATGTCCATAAACAAGTTAGTTTTTTATTATAATTAAATTGTACGGTAAGCAGCACATCAGACTACAACAAACTGTCAAAATTCTGCAAACGATTTTCAACTCTTAACCGTAATATAACAAGATTCAAAATGTATTGGAGATATCTGACAGATTTGTATAGTCCGATGTGCTGCTGACTGTACCGCAACAATTGTTATTTTTTAGCTTTATTTTTTTTGTAAGCTCTACAAAAATTGGACACTGACAGCAGCAAAAGGTGTTTTCGAATTGCAAGTGTTTCCACTGAAATTCGGAAGCCTTTAATTTGTACATGATGTAGTCTGTCTACAAAATCAAACGAATTAGGTATATTAAGGTACTATGTAGTCAACACCGGTTGAATAATCTAGGTTTATTAATTAAAAGGGCTTGATCTTTGTTTACTGATGGAACCTTAAAACCGTATCGAGTTTCAGTATTTTTTTAAATGGTTTAATATAATTAGGGAATACCAAACAATAAAAAAGCCAAAGATTTTCATTTAGAATTAATTGCGGTTAACTAACATAAAAGTATTAAACTGTTTCGTACCGACTTTTGACAACTAAATTACGCTTTGCCAACAACAGGTTTTTTGTATCGTTAAAGAAATTTCCAAGTCGTTTGACTTTTTAGACAAATTATGCGATGAATTTATAAAGTCTAATATTTTGTTACTATGTAGTTGTTATTGCATCAGCTATCACTTAAGTAATATGAACATAAAATGCAAAACAATAAGGTTCATAATACGGGTCAGAGAGAGCCCCTAAAACAGTTGTAAAGATGCCGTATCTTGTAATGACGTTATCATACATAATATTCTGACTGACCTGTTTTGATTAAAAACGTAAAGCATATTATGCAATTATGCAGTTGTGTGATATGATCTTATAAAATAAAATATATTAAAAATTATTATTCTTCTTACCAAACTGTTTGTTCTATGACTTGTTTGTATTATCCTGTGGTTGATTTTTATATAGTTAGAGCCTGCGCGCACTAGCGATTAAAGTTGGCCGATAGTTCAGTCACAATCGTATAACGATTATTATTTCATAGTTTGGTCGTACAACTTTTAATCATCAAGTGCGCTCACTGCCATATAACTCTATACTGATTCTCTGACCGATCAAACTATCGGCCGATCAAACTATCGCTAGTGCGCGCAGGCTCTTAATAATTTTTTTGGATGTTATTTTTCTGCATAATACAAAGTTGTCAGATTGCGATTTTTAGGGTTCCGTAGTCAACAAGGAACCCTTAATAATCCTCGGATTGACACATGGTTTGGTATGCTGAGAAAGTATGTTTAATTTGGCAGCTATTTGATACTGATGATTCGGACTTACTCCCAATTTAGAACTGTATGAACCAAAGACTTATTTCAACCCTTCCGATGTATTGTGATGTTTTATGTTGTCCTTTAATTGACTGAACATGAGGATTCTTTTTTTTACTAAGTTATTTACATTAACTGTGCCATTTTAAAATAAATGAATAAGATTTTTTGAGGATTTGTGTATATAATGTTAGCTTTAAAAATATATATACCTAGTACCTACCTAAGTATATAACTATGAAATATGAATTGGGCATATATATATAAACTAGTTATCTAAGGAAAATAAAAGATATTGTTCTTACACCTTTTTTTATTATTCCTTTCTCCTAAACCTCTAATCGGTAACGAAAAACATTTGACAACCAATGTTATTCCCTTGATTTTTGACGTATCTAAGTATAGCCGACAGCATTAGGGTAGGTCGGTGGCACAATAACCAGGTAATACTGACCTTCGGCTGTCCTAGCAAAGAACGGTGTTTCGTATGGTAACGTGCCGCCGATGTCTTCTGATTTTTTTGCACTTTTAGGGTCTGTTCACACCGAGACGCACATTTAAAAAAAAGTGACACCTACGCAAAAAGATACACATTTCATTGTGAGAATTTAGAATACGTTGCACCATGCAGCGCTGCGTCTCGTGACACCTTGCGGCGTAGCGCGACGCAGTGGTGCATCACTGCTCCGTGCGGTGCCGATTTTACTATGCACCTCGCAGCGGTACGGCGCACCGCGAAATCACTGACCTCTTCCTATATATATATATAGTGGGCTTGCGGACTACGAGTTATGAGTAGTTCTTCGTCCGATTAGGAACAAACCCAAGTAGTATTTCCCATGCGCCTTAATGTCACAAACCTGAAGGGGCCTAAGGCCAAACGCTACGTAAAACGAGAGCCCGCGCGGGCTCATACTTCGTTCGGGCTGGCCGCGCGGGAAACTGTCACGGGCAGCCGTGCCTCACGCCCACGCTTCGTGGACCGCCTCCGAGTGACGGACGTTCCGTAGTCAACTAGGATCCTTAGGACCTTTATTTATTTATTTATATATAAAAACTTTATGCACATAATGAGTACAAAGGCGGACTTAATGCCTTAGGCATTTTCTACCAGTCGACCTTGGGGTGGTGCAGAAACAAAGACGGTAGACAATTTGGCACCAATATGTATATCAATCACAACAACAACAACAAGGTAAAAAAAAAGTGGACAAAAATCTTTTATTAGGGTAAGTACCTACCCTCCTTCACGTAAAGTCGGAAGTGATTTTTTGTTTCGTTTCAACACTAACGAGTGATAATTATGCTTATTGTTGGATAGGTAATTAAAAATGAATCGGGATATTTTTTTGATAATATTAATATTTTTGGAAATAATCGCTCTAAAAAATACATAATAGTTTCTGAACTAAGTTTGTAATTTAATCGTATATTATTATGCAAGCATTTTTTTAATTTTTTATACTTAACTAAGTTTAGATATTTTATTTTTAAGAATTATTAAAATCGGTTCATGCAATCTAAAATTACTACCGAAAATCCAACATGCATAACCCGTTTAGCTTGTGTAAATTAGTAACCTAATATCCCGAGAGATGGCGCTGTACTTTGAGTTACTTCGCGCTGTTATGTCGGGTACCTACTGTTACATTGCGAGAAATTTGTGACAGACAGGAAACTACGGAATTCATAAAAAAAAAATCGGCCAAGAGCGTGTCGGGCCATGCTCAGTGTAGGGTTCCGTAGTTTCCCGTCCGTCACAAATTTTTCACAATGTAGCAGAACCCAGTAAAAATTAGTAACACAATTTCCCGAGAGATGGCGCTGTACCCGGTGGTAATTTTAATTTGCGTGTCCCGATTTTATTGTTTTTTTAATTTTATCTGAAAGGAGATTCGCTCAGGATAATGAAATATGTAAAAGAGTTAAAAAAAATGCTTGCATGTACGGTTAAATTACAAAATTAGTTCAGAACGTTTTTTTTTAATTTTTCAAAACCTGTTCGTCCTATCAAGTTCAAAATAATTTTCCTTGAAAGTTTACTTAAAGTTCTACTTTTTAGATTTTTTTAATATTTTTCAAACGTATGGTTCAAAAGTTAGAGGGGGGGGGGACGCCTCATTTTTTGCTTTTGGGAATCATTTTTAAATACCTATCCAACAATGTATCACACGTTATGGTGGAAATGAAAAAAAAAATCACTTCCCACTTTACGTGCAGGGGAGGTACCCTAATAAAACATTTTTTACCACTTTTTGTTTGTGCACTTTGTCGGCATGGTTGATATACATATTGATACCAATTTTCAGCCTGCTAATGCTAGCGGTCGCTGAGATCATCCGCGGACGGACAGACAGACATGGCGAAACTATAAGGGTTCCTTTTTGACTACGGATCTCTAAAAATGGTATAGACCGATAAAAAGAAACAGATAGGTACAAAGAAAATACGTGATTTGATTTCCAGGTCGCGTTGCTGTCCGTGGCACGTTGCGTCGTCGTAACGTGTTTGGGTACAGGTGTAGGTACAAAACTTTTGATGAATATACACGCTTTACTAAAAATTTATTATTAAATAATACCTATTTATAGCCAAAGTGCAGCTCATGACAATTTTAATGAGCCCAAATACATCTTGGCTGGCTGGTAGAGAATGCCTGTCCGCCTTTGTACCTTTTTTATGGTGGAAAAATAATTTAATGACGTCAAGGGCGGTACCCTTGGGCGGAGAGGGAAACTCAGAATTTTACTGACTAACCGACCCATTTCATTCCTTCTTAGCCCTCATACCGGGCTCGGACCTTCCTTTCAGAAACCGGACCGGGGCCCCAGTAAGCTTCAACATCTACATCTACATTTGCTGACAACTCCTTGAGACGCGCGGGCCGTCGACCGGCTTGGTCTTGAGTTCTAGACCGTTACCAGACGGCGAGCTACCTATTGCCCGCGCTTACGGTAACTGGAAACTGAGATCGGAATCCCAGCGGCGTCTGGGGCTTGTGCACCGTTGCCTTATGCGGTCGGCTTCCTCCTTTGTTAGCATTACTGCTTCGCAGAAAGAGTCGACCGCCTGCCACTACTCCTCACTACGTACCGTGGCCTCTACCAAGGCCTTTGTACCTTACTTTTGTGTTGCATGAAGTGTTAATAAATAAATAAATACTCGTACCTACCTACATTGTTTAATAACGAAATTCCGGTGCCTATCTTACGATTGTGCAAGCATTCGCCGACAGACGTTTCTCCTTTGGACGATTCGTCGACAGGACCTTTCGTTTTTGTGAGATTCGTCGATAGAACGTTTCACCGATGGACGTTTCGTCGACAGGACGGTTCGCATTTGTTTGTTTCGACGACAGGACTTTTCAACTATGGAATATTCACCTTTAGATCGTTTTGGCTACTGTTTTCACTATTTAACTACAAAGGCACCAAAAAGCTATTATATAGCTTGCTACAAAGACATGAAGAAAGAATATGTTTTAATGTGAGACCACCTATACTTTACCGAGCCAAATTCTTCTACTTTATTATTGCAAACATAGGGGAAATAAAAAAAAAAACAAAAGATTAATTAAACGTAGGGTCGGGTGTCTCACAGTGAACCAGGCAGCTACATTTAACCATCGCCGAATCTCTAAAATGCGACATTGCCAAACCACGCTAATATGAGTGAAAGAGAGGTATTTACTTTCCGTTACTGCCCACTAGTTTGCGTGGCGATCGCGTGCGATGTAGTTGTGTGAGGAGCATTCGAAAGCAAACTGACTCAAAAAGTAAGTATTTTTTGCAAAATTAATTAATTTGTGTTTAAATGATATCGATTTATTTATATATACACTGTTTCCTACGGTTATTTAGCAATTAAAAGCACTATAATTCGTGTTTCTACGAGATGGATTTACCGGTAAAATTTTGAGTTTAGTTATCAAAACGTAGTGTGTCTCACAATGAGCCATCTGCGGATGGTACACATTGAGCCATTGTTTATTGTGTACATTTCAGTCGTTAAATGAGTGTATTTTTACAATATTTTTAATTGTTATAGACTGGCGCGAAACAAAGTGAAAATGAGAAAAGAGAGGGGCTGCCAGCATGCGCACAGATAAGGTGAAATAGGTGAAGAGAAATTGGTTTTGGATTTATTTTTAGAAGAAGTTTTTTTATGTTTTTTTTTTACTTTAAGTGTTTCTATAATGATATTTAGTTGAAGGTAAAACCTTCAAAAACGTTAGTTTCTAAGTTTTAAATGTATCAAGAATATTGTGTTACTTTTGTATTTATTTTGAAAATATAGAATTTGGCTGAAAAGTTTCTGTGATGTAAATGTTTTTAATTTTAATAAATATCTATTATTACAAAGTATTTGTCTTTAAATTGAACTAGAAGACATAGGCAATAAAGTGGCTCAATGTGGACCATGCCCTGGTTAAATGTGTACCACCTGAAGTACTCAATGAACCAAAAATCATTTTTCATAAAAACCTGTTTTGCACTGAAACTAAAAGGAATATGAAAAATTAATGTTTTACAAAATTGAAGCTAAATAGATATGCTAACTATACACAAAAAATTAAAGGCATTGATTGAAAATCCAGCCCGCTATGAGACTTTGAAATTTACCTGGTTCAATGTAAGACAACTTACCCTATTTATTTATATTATAAAGCGGTGATTAGAAAGTGTTAAGCTGATAGTTGAGTATGCCTATATTTAAAAAATAAAAACAGATAATCATGACTACCCACATTTTGGTCACATATAGGTATTTTATTATACTAAGCTAAGTATCAGGCGCCTGTTACTGGCAATGTTACAAAAAGCAAAATTTTCTAATCACCGCTTTATAATATAAATAAATACGTTTAATTAATCTTTTGTTTTTTTTTTATTTCCCCTATGTTTGCAATAATAAAGTAGAAGAATTTGGCTCGGTAAAGTATAGGTTTTTTTTTTTTTTTTATGGTAGGTGAAAATCATCCAATGACGAAACCCGCTCTTGGGTGGAGCGGGAGACTAGTGTCAGACTCTTACTGACTAAAAAACCTACCCCGTACCTTCCTTGCCCTATTCCTGGAGTCGAGGTAACAGTTTCCCACTTCCCTCTAGACTCCGGGAGGCTTCGACCCTGAAGGGCCCCTGCAGTTTGCTGACAACTCCTTGAGGCGCGCGGGAACGGTGCGCGCCGTTGACGACTAGGACTCGGTCTTACAGACGACCGGACGGCGAGCTACCTATTGCTCACCGTCCGCGAGCCAGTGTCTACGGTGGCCGGATATCGGCAGGATCGCGGCGGCGACGGCTACGGCGAGTACGCCGTTGCCTTTGCCTTATGCGGTCGGCCTCCTCCTTTACGAGCATTACTGCTTCGCAGAAGGAGGCGACCGCCTGCCATTCCTCTTCGCTGCGGACCATGGCCTGAACCAGGGCCCGGCGCGAGAGGTCGCCGCCGCCGATCACCCCCACGAGGACACGGCGATGCTCTTCCCAAGCAGGGCACACCTCCACCGTGTGCTCCACCGTGTCCTCCGGGCTCGCCTCACAGTGGCGACACCCGGACGTCTCTTCCGCACGAATCCGGTGCAGGAATCTCCCGAACTTCCCATGTCCGGTGAGAACCTGCGTCATGCGGAAGGTGAGGACGCCGTGAGGTCTATCCAGCCACGCCTCAAAGAGGGGCACTACCGCTGAGATTACGGTGTGCCCAGCGCTGGGTTGCGACAGTCGCTGTTTCCACTTCACCATGAGATCTCGCCGGAGCTCCTTCCGCCACGCCTCGACATGTTCGGGCAGCGGATCTTCGCCCCGGCGTTGCACCTCCACGCGCTGGTCGTGCATGCGTGCAAGGACTGTTGCCTCCAGATCCCATGGTGGTAGGCCAGCAAGGAGGCTCGCCGCCTCGCGGGACACCGTGCGGTATCCCCGCACCATCCGGATGGCCATGACCCTCTGGCAGGCGTTCAGCTGGGCCGCCGGGCGTTTACGCAGCGTCGGCGCCCACACTGGTGCCCCATAAAGGGCCATGGACCGGACGATGCCGGCGTAGAGCCTCCGGCAGAAGGCGTCTGGACCCCCAAGGTTCGGCAGGAGCCGCTTGAGAGCAGCGCTCGTCCGATTGAGTTTGGGGGCCAGACGTCGGAAGTGCTCCTCGAAATTCCATCGGCTGTCGAGGACAAGTCCTAGGTACTTCATCGTCGACCCGACGCCGATGTGAACCCCTTCTACCGTTAGTTGGGAACCCGTTGGTGGCGCGTTCCGAGGGCCGTGAAAGCACATGGCCTCGGACTTGTGCAGTGCCACCTTGAGTCCCAACTGCTGGATCCTCTCAACGACTGTCGCAACCCCGCGTGTCGCTAGTTCGACCGCCGCCTGGTACGACCTTCCCTGCGCTAGGACCAGCGTGTCGTCTGCGTAGCAGACCACGCTGACCCCTACGGGGAGGTCGGCGCGCAGCACGTAGTCGTACCCGATGTTCCACAAGGGCGGTCCTAGTACCGATCCCTGTGGGACACCGCACGACATCTCTCGCCGTTTCCAATCTCCTTGGTGACCGGGGTAGATTATATACCTGTCGGACAGGTAGGCCTCGATTGTACGACAGAGGTAGTCGGGCACCCGGTGATACCGGAGTGCCGTCCTAATGCAACTCCAGGGCAGGGAATTAAAGGCGTTGGCGATGTCCAACGACACCGCCAAGACACACCTGCCCCGGGACACCGCATCCCCCGTCGTGAGAGCTCGCACGCGCATGATGGCGTCCACCGTGGAGCGCCTCCTGCGAAACCCGAACTGGTCGTCCGCGAGATCGGGCCCCTTCAGTGTTAGGTGCTTGACGAGGCGGTCTGCAATGACTCTTTCAAAGAGCTTGCCCACCTCGTCAAGCAGCACAATGGGCCGATACGCGGACGGAGAGTCCGCAGGGCGCCCCGGCTTCGCGACGAGGACCAGTTTTCCCGTCTTCCAGGGAAGTGGGAACTGGCCCCTCTCCAAACATGCGCTAAAGAGCCCCCCCAATCGAGACCCGAGAGCCTCCATGGCCAGGACCCAAGCCTTTCCAGGCAAGCCGTCGGGTCCTGGGGCGGTATTCTTCGCACCCATCCTGCGTACCGCCACTCTCATCTCCCCCTCGGTCACTTCCGGAGTATTGGTACCGTCGTCGCTGACGTGGTCCGCGTCAGACACCGCTGGTGGCGGAGCCATGGGCGGGGGGGAGTGGTCCCCCCGCGCAGGGAACAGAGCGCTCACCACACCCTCCACGATCTGTGGCCGGAGACTCTGCGACAACGGGGGAGCCCATGGGCGGAGTTTCTCCCGCACCAACTTGTATGGGCGTCCCCACGGATCAGCGTTGAGCGTCCCCAGCCACGCTTTGCAGGCCTCATCTTTGGCCCGCTTTATCTCCGATCGGAGGGTGCGCTTTGCCACCCTGACGGTAAAGTATAGGTGGTCTCACATTAATAGTACATTGTTATACGAGGGATGAAAATTAGTTATTTAGTCCCGAGAAATTTCTTGGCGACCGAGCGACAGCGAAGTCGCTAATAGTTCGAGGGACTAAATAACTCTTTAACCCGAGGTAAACACTGTGCTTTTCATTACGAATAAGAGAAAAATAAAAAAAAATAATAATATAAACCTGAGTCGTCGTCAAATGTCTTCGTATGTTTTTAGGTAGGTATATTTCTTTTGATTTAGGCGGTAAGCGGTTTTCTCCTCAAAGAATTTGGCGTAAATTTATAACTGAAGCTGATGAACTTATCGTGTTAATACAAATTTCTTATAACAGAGATTTAGCAAAATGTAAACAAAACTCTACACCTCGAAAAAAAAAAATCCAGAAAGAACAAATCGGCCACAGATTATAGAGAGACTTTACGCGCCATTTTTTTTAGTCGTCGTCTGGCTATTCAGTCAATATTTTTTATTTTATCATTGTAAAAATGGGTCAGGTCAAAATTTTTCTCAAATATAATATTAGTTTTAATGAAATAGTTGAAAGTAAATTAAAATAAAGTCATTAAAAAAAAGTATTCTTAAACTATTTCTATCTCTATGTTATTTTAATTGTACTGGCAGTATAAAAACTCGGGTCACGGTTCAATAGAAATGTCAAAATAGAACTAGTTTTTTTTTGCTGTCTAAATATTAAAAAAACAACTGTCAGTTGTAAAGTAAAACTCCCTAGGGAGTAAAAGTACTTCTTCCAACCCTGTCCGCAGGCAACTTTACACCTACTTTCAGAGTATGAGTAATGAAAAACATATTCTTTCTTCATGTCTTTGTAGCAAGCTATATAATAGCTTTTTGGTGCCTTTGTAGTTAAATAGTGAAAACAGTAGCCAAAACGATCTAAAGGTGAATATTCCATAGTTGAAAAGTCCTGTCGTCGAAACAAACAAATGCGAACCGTCCTGTCGACGAAACGTCCATCGGTGAAACGTTCTATCGACGAATCTCACAAAAACGAAAGGTCCTGTCGACGAATCGTCCAAAGGAGAAACGTCTGTCGGCGAATGCTTGCACAATCCTATCTTACGGCTCCAACATCATTCGATGATACATACATATATATTTTAAACATAATAATTCACAACCATTTATTAGTATTGTCATAGACAGCGCCCGATCCAGCTATTTAACCGCTCAGGGCAAAGATAATTTTCGCCTCCCTTTATTTACACAAAACCATATAAGTCTAAGAACGAATGGGCTGGACTGGTATGAAGGCTAAGAAGGAATATGGTGGGTTGTTTAGTCAGTAAGAGCCTGACACTGCTTCCCTCTTCGCCTAAGGGCGGGATTCGTCATTAGATGATTTTTCCCACCATAAAAAAAGTATCTGCAGAAAATACGTGATATTGTTGGGATCATTTTGGGATTATATCTAAGTACCTACCTGTAATATTCATGTCAGTCTATTTTCTTCTTCTTCTTGAATTTCGTAGAAACTACTAACACGATATTTAAGGGAAAAAATGTGGCGTTGTACAAATGTAGCTAAAAATATTCCTTAGATTTTTTTTTATCAAACAGAACCTGACGAAAAGGGTTGCTAGTTCAGAAAAATAAAATCATTAGAAAATTCGGATGTTTTTCTATTATATTTTCTAAGTCATCTAACTAGGCTAAACTAGTTGGTTCCTTATTTTCTACTTAGGTATTTCTTGTTAGTGTTCCGTTCTGTATAACTCATACAGCTCCTCCTTTAAAGCTCAAAAGGAGTAGCTGGAAAGATCTCTCTTTCTTACTCATGACATAGGTTCAACGACCACGAGCATTTCGGGAAGTTCCTGCACTGGAATCGTGCAAAGGTGACGCACGGTTTTCATCACTGTGTGGACCGCCCGGAGGACACGGGCCAATGCTGAGTAGCGGGGCCACAAGCGGGCGCACGGACGGTTTCCGTGGTCCCGCGAAGGGCCCGTCACGACCTCCGTGACGGGGCCCTTCGTCTCTACGCAGTATCGCTAGTTCAATTTTAACGATGTGGATATGCAGTCCCGTCGATGGAAAACTTAATAATTATTATTACGTAGCAAAAGGCCAACGATTAGAAAAAAAAAAAAACGACAACCAGTAAGTCCGTTTATTTACTTGACTATCCGTTACATGGAGATGGGCCAAAGGTTCTTAAGAACGTGCAATATTGTACATATTTTGGTAGAGTTGTCACTATAGACGAAAACCAATTAAATTAAAAAAATGTTCAATTAATTTTAATATTCAGTAAGGTCAGGTGGGGTAAGAGAAACATAGTTTTACTGGTTTTTGAACATTATGACTCCCAGCTAGTATTAATATGTATGTATTCTAATAGCAATACATACAAAGTTTTGGTAACGAACCATGCTAACTATTATTTTAACACAGAAATTGATTCTTCTAGCAATGACGGCACAATCGGAAATCAAAGTCAGATCTTTTAATTGTTTCTCTTTACCGAAATTTGGGGTTTTTTTTTTTTTTTTTTTTTATGGTAGGTGAAAATCATCCAATGACGAAACCCGCTCTTGGGCGGAGCGGGAGACCAGTGTCAGACTCTTACTGACTAAAAAACCTACCCCGTACCTTCCTTGCCTTATTTCTGGAGTCGAGGTTACAATTTTCACATACCCTCTAGGCTCCAGGAGGCTTCGACCCTGAAGGGCCCCTGCAGTTTGCTGAAGTGAAGTCGTCAACGGCGCGCGGGAACGGTGCGCGCCGTTGACGACTTGGACTCGGTCTTACCAGACGATCGGAAGGCGAGCTACCCATTGCTCACCGTCCGCGAGCCAGTGTCTACGGTGGCCGGATATCGGCAGGATCGCGGCGGCGACGGCTACGGCGAGTACGCCGTTGCCTTTGCCTTATGCGGTCGGCCTCCTCCTTTACGAGCATTACTGCTTCGCAGAAGGAGGCGACCGCCTGCCATTCCTCTTCGCTGCGGACCATGGCCTGAACCAGGGCCCGACGCGAGAGGTCGCCGCCGCCGATCACCCCCACGAGGACTCCCGAAATTTGGGGTAAGAGAAACACTTTGATTTGTACAAGTAAAACCACGTATTTTTATATGTATCTCTAGAAATTTGAGAACTGCCTTTCGGCCTAATGGAAATGAAACCATGCCATAGTTAAAATATGGTTTAATTTAGCTTTACCGAAGAATAAAGTAAATTGGGGGTAAGAGGAACATATAAGTAAGGTCAGGGGTGGTAAACTATGAATACTAAAAACATTTAAACACGGTTTTTAATAAAAAAATAAGAAAACAAACGATGAATGTCTTTAAGTATTTATTTATTATTAAAAGAAGTATCTAAATCACTTTCCAACTTCAACTGAATAAGAACGAATAATTGTGAAAATCTTTGTTGTAGGTACTTAAGAAACGTAAAAAAACTTAAATCACTTTGATTCATCATAAAGGTGACTTTACACCTTTACGATCTTAAAATCGATTGATTGAGTATAGTTGCTCTTGGTATTCCATAATGTTTTGAGTCTGCATAACCCGACAGTGCACCAATTTTAACAGCTGCCAATGCTTCTTATAATTTTTCTTTTGGGTAAGAGTTCCGTTCCGTTTTTCTTATATAATTTCGAGGCATGTTACTTTTTCTGTAACAAATAAATATATATACCCACATCCAATACGACAAAAATTGCACTTCCACACAAATTAAAGCTGTATAATAAATACAGGCTCATGCACACATTGCTCCGAACACCGAGTTAAATTATCTATACTTACCTAATTTAAATAGGTAATATTTCAACTTGCAAAATGTTTGTTACTCCTAAAACCGGGAAAGAGGAACATGATGTTTCTCTTACCCTGGTATGGTAGTTCCTCTTTCCCAGCTTGGTGTTTTGTGCGTTATGTTTTTGATGACATCGAAAAAACATTAAAAACACATGCTACAAGCAACATAACATGCGGAAAATAAAGATTCAACATTAAAATTATACTTACCAACAAAATTTGCCCTATTTCAGATGATTTTCATCCTTAAAAAATCGCACAAAAAAAAAACGCCGCTAGGTCACTATTTTATAGTTTGTCAGCTGATTATTTTCTTTCTCTTTTACTCACGTACTGAGTGTGTTGTAGCGTCATTTATACAAAAATATTGAAACTATACCTGATACTGTTTTATCGACGTAGTAACCATAGAGCTAGGCTTTATAGTTTTCTATTTATGAGTTACTGTTCCTCTTTACCCAGCGTCCCTCTTACCCCACTTGACCTTATAAAAACAAATATATATGTACTAACGACCCGCCCCAGCTTCGCACAGGTGCAATGTTGATATTATGCATATATTATACATACAAACCTTCCTCTCGAATCACTCTATTTAATAAAAAAACCGCATCAAAATACGTTGCGTAATTTTAAAGATCTAAGCATACCTACATGGGGACAGCGGTAAGCAACTTTGTTTTATACTATGTAATAAGGACAAAATCTGAATAAAAATGTTCATTTGCAACAATAGGTATCTTTTTATTAATATTGTAAATTGAAATAACATTTTACAGGTACTTACTAGGTAAAGCTTAATTAAATTAACACTTAGTTAAATAGTAACATAATAGCGTAGTTACGTAATTAGTATCACAATAGGGAAGAGTCAGAGTGGCGCTTGTAGAAGCGTCGCGACGGCTGCCAACGTCAGCAGTGCCCACGAGCACTGGAGCCGGATGCCGTCGTCACCTGGAAAGTACAAGTATCATATGAACAAACGTACCGACCAATAATTATACGAAATTACAAAGGATAATTATGTCCAATTACAGTTCTAGGGTATGCTATTTCAAAATACATGCACAATTCATATAAAGCCATATATTGTGAACTTCCCAAATGGATCAGTGGATATTTAATATTTATTATTTTAAAGGTAATTTTGGAAGGGAAACTTCTAATCGAGGCCATTAAATGATTCGAATATGTAAGTAGGTATGTTATATACTATTTAACAAAATTATTAACTAATTTTCCTGCAAACAAACCAGTCAAATGTTACTCTGCAATATAAATAGGATTTCTAAAATCGTATTGATTTAACTGAAAAAATTAAATTCATTTTGGAACGACGTGATATATATATATAATATGTCATTACTGACTGAGTGGATTATTGAATCATGTTAGCCAATCTTACAAGATTTTTAAACACAAGTCAGAACAAGCTAAATGTAAATAACATAACAAAAGCATCACATAAGTTAGCAAATTAATCCCTAAACTCTTAAACGGTGAGCTAATACTATCTATTAATACGGCGAGCTAATAAACAAATTGATAAACGAAGCAGGCCAATTTATTTATTTTCGACTTTTTGCAATCAATAATTGAATAAATACTTTTTAATATAAGTACTTCTATCTCGTTCATCGTCACAACTTTTAAACGTCATCAGATAATTGCAAACACCGCTATAGTTATAGATATCATGAAAGCTCTGTTTATGAAATTGATATTTTTACAATATAACCGTATTTTACTAAAAATTGTGAGAAAGCAGTAAAGGAACGTAAATTAATCAAGCGCTACGCTGATAATGTCTCGCTCTGTTTATTTATTTAATTAATTATTGATATGCTCATATGACGATAAGATACCAAATAGCATAAAAATATTGCCCAGCTTAATTGAAATTTTGTAACAGACTACTTTTTTTCAAATTGATATACATAATCAAGTGCTTGATTGCGATCTCACCTGGTGGTAAGTAGTGATACAATCGTTGATGGTGAGGCACACTTGTTTTTTAGGAGCATGGGGAAGCCGCCGCAGGAATATTGTTCCAGTCCCTCGACGTATACTTAAACGACGAGGCGAAACGCATGGTTCGATTCGTAGAGGTTTCAACAACATAAGGGCTTGCACTTGCCGTTCGTCGGGTTGTCCGATAGTAAGAATCAAGTCATAAAATTCCAGCGTATACTTTCCAAAATTTATCCTATAAAACACCGAAAGGTTGGCTACCCACCCTACGCCTGTAGGTACTCAAGTACAAATACAAAAAGTTTATTTGTACGGCAATACAAAAAGTATGCTTGTGCGGCAAGGCTTTGTAGATTGGAAATAATCAGATCTCACTTAGTCGAAAACTGCCTCTTATCACACTCCTATTAGGTTCAATAGCAATTGCACTTGTGACTTGGGTGATATAAATCACACAAGTGCTTTTTTGAGTTTATCACAACAAGGGCTTTTTTATTCCTTCCTTATCGTCACAGTCAATGGTGATTATTTTTTTTCAATACACTTACTCGAATACTGCCTCTTATCGCACTCCTATTAGGTTCAATGTAGCATGAATATCACCCAAGTGCTTTTTTGAGTTTATCAAAACAAGGGCTTTTTTATTCCTTCCTTATCGTCACAGTCACGGGTGATTTTTTTTTTCTTAGTTTATCGAATCAGGCGCGAGGCGTCTCCCACGAAGTTAGAAACGGACCACAGCAGATTTGAATGCTATTATTATTATATTTCTACTGTATGTTTGAGATACGATTAAACGTTTTTTCTTTCTTTCTTTATTTCACAATTGGCAAGTGTATTGAAAAACGTCGTTTGACACGCGTGCAGATTTGACATTGCAGCCCTCGGCTGCATAACACACTCGCCTACGGCTCGTGCGAATTTCGCCTCGGTCGCAATGACAAACTTCCTGCACTTGTATCAAAATGTACTATTTTACTGAGTTTATCGAATCAGGCGCGAGGCGTCTCCCACGAGGCGCTGGGCGACCCCCAAGAAATTAGAAACGGACCACAGCAGATTTGAATGCTATTATTATTATATTTCTACTGTATGTTTGAGATACGATTAAACGTTTTTTCTTTCTTTCTTTATTTCACAATTGGCAAGTGTATTGAAAAACGTCGTTTGACACGCGTGCAGATTTGACATTGCAGCCCTCGGCTGCATAACACACTCGCCTACGGCTCGTGCGAATTTCGCCTCGGTCGCAATGACAAACTTCCTGCACTTGTATCAAAATGTACTATTTTACTGAGTTTATCGAATCAGGCGCGAGGCGTCTCCCACGAGGCGCTGGGCGACCCCCAAGAAATTAGAAACTGACCAGAGCAGATTTGAATGCTATTATTATTATATTTCTACTGTATGTTTGAGATACGATTAAACATTTTTTCTCTCTTTATTTATTTCACAAATCGTAAGTGTATTGAAAAACGTCGTTTGACACACGTGCAGATTTGTCATTGCAGCCCTCGGCTCCATCCAATATGGCGGACCAATTATTTTTAATGCACTCCTACAATATGGGTATCAAATAAAAGGGCTTGCCAAGAATAACTAGAAAAAATGTGACGTCATTCTAAACCCAACATGGCGGCGTATCCAATATGGCGGACCAATTATTTTTAATGCACTCCTACAATATGGGTATCAAATAAAAGGGCTTGCCACGAATAACTAGAAAAATAATGTGACGTCATTCTAAATCCAACATGGCGGACCAATTATTTTTAATGCACTCCTACAATATGGGTATCAAATAAAAGGGCTTGCCAAGAATAACTAGGAAACAACGGGACAGGTGAAACTAAATAAAAGCTTGTAAAAATAATGTGACGTCATTCTAAATCCAACATGGCGGCGTATCAGTACATATTACATATCATGTGAACGAACTACGGACTTCATAACGGAATAACGCTGCAACGCGCTGCGAACTACGTCGTAGTAAATCTCGAATTAAAAATAGAGGTACTAAAAAGTTAAAAATAAAATTAAAGAAAAAAAGCCTTTTTAAAAACAAGCTTTTATTATTTGTTTTAATACAACATTTTCCTCAAGCTATCACAATGTAACACGCTTTTATTTATAAATGGGGACTATGATAAAGAGGGGGGACGAGATTGAACAATTATGTATGGTGAAAAGTTTTAGTGTTAAAATTAAATAAATTTGTACAATATGGAATTATTTTGTCCTAGACCAGTAGTTCCCAAACTTATTTTTCTCGTGGACCACTTTTAAAACTTTACTGGTTTCGGTGGACCCCCTGCTGCTTCATTTCTACCACATTCTTAAAGTCGCCAAATAATAAAAATTGTGTTTCTTCTGAGTTCTATCCCTATACAGGGTGTATCTGTGAACACTTACATCCCTTCAACTACGTGTTCTATGGCTTTTCGAAATTGGCATAAAAAAATTTCAACTTTCATACAAAGTCGGTCACGTAACTTGGTCATTTTGTATGGGAAGTCGAAAAAAATTTTGACGAATTTCGAAAACTCGTAGAACAAAAATGTTATTCAGAATGGTTAGTAAAACACGTGGTTAATAGGATGTAAATGTTCACAGATACAGTCTGTATTCCTATAGGTAAAATAAAAATGAAAAATGGTAGTACATTTTATAACACATTATTTATTAAAAGAATAGAATTACAAGAAAAATATAATAAGGTAATATAGATTCTGGTCATAATTTTAATTAATGGGAAGGATGTATTTGATGAAGTGTCAGCAAACGATCAATGTTTGGCTTTATTTTTGTGAGCAATAACCGCAAATCCCCCCGCTCTGTGATGTTTAATTTGCTTCTTTTTTTTTTGTAGCACTAAAACTCCTTTCGGCAAGATATGACGAGGGAAAAGCTATTAAAAATTTCCTTGCAATTTCCCACAGTCCAGGACATTTTTCAGGTATTTCTGCTGTTGTTAGCCAAAATGTATGGTACCCTTTTCTAAATTTCAACCATCAGTTCTTCATTTGTATTTAGCTCGAGCAGGTCCTCTTGTAATAAAACATTGGCCACCAGAAACGAATCAGTTCGCCTTTGGCATCAAGTATTTATAGTGGTGATCAAGTTCATGTCTGAACAAGCACTAAGCATTTTCGGGCGGATAGCGCTTTGGAAGTCTGTACATGAAATCGTACGTAATATCGAATACACAAGTTTAGACAAATAACAGTCACTTGCCTTATTAAAATATTATCTGGTTAGTTAGGTACTTATAACAATGTAGGGTTTTTATAAGGGCCTACCTTATAAAAACTATGCTTACATTAGATAAATTTTTGTGGACCCCCATTAACATCTTATGGACCCCCATTTTTTGTTCACGCCTACGTAGACCCCCAGCAAGTCTCCCGTGGACCCCTGGGGGTCCACCTGGACCACTTTGGGAATCACTGTCCTAGACGAAGACGCTTATTTGTCGTTAAAGGTTACAATCAAGTTACAAAGTGTTATATTTCTTTTTAGAGTTAATTTATTTTTAACTTTTTAGTTCATTTTATTTTTTTTTGCTTGGTAAGGAACTTAAAATTTTTATCCCGATTTACTTCTTTGGAGGTCGATCTGTATAGGTTTAAACTTGGCGTATATACTTATAATAAAGTACTTAAATAGTGTCTACCTGGACGGGTAAATCTAACCCCTCCAACCCCTCCATTCCGTGAACTTTATGACCTCCAGCGTAAGGTGAGAGCTGCGTTTCGTTTACCTCCCGCGTTAGCCTTTTAACCTGACCTGTCAGTGTCGGAGTGCCCTACCATTACGCTAATTGTTTATATCGGACTAGACTAATGTCGAGCTACAGTGTATCGCACAAGCATGCATTCGAAGTAGGTATGGGGAGGGGAGTCGCAACATAGTTTCGTAGTCGACCTCACGTAGTACACTTACCAACGACTACTTACCTAACTTAAGGTGTTTGTAATGATCAGTTGATATAAAATTAGTCAGTGGTTGTTAACTTTATGTCATTCATAATATCAAACAGCAAATACGTTCGTAGGCATAAGCGCAAGGCTAGCCGAGGGACACTTATATTTATTAGATATTTATCTAATTTTGTTGGAGAACTACATATTTAATATATCTCAAAAGTAACTAATATTACTTACGTACATAGACTAACTAGTCAACTCGGGTAACCGCGCATTCACCTATTATATTAAGTTTTAGTTTCTAATAAATTACATAATTTATCAGGCATATGGACGTGGCCAGGAACCTCGAGAGGGTAAATATGTAATTTCCACTATTTACATAACATAACTAAATAAATAAAATACCTTATAACGCTGAATGAACATTTCAAAAATAATAAAATAAAACTCGTTTTAAAGATAGTGTTTAAGTATTTTTAAGACCCCTGTAAATAGGCTATAAAAATACACTTTGTTGGCAATTTTTATTACGCAAAATTGATCAATATATGCCATATATTGCCAAATATAGCCCAGCAAGATGTTGCAATTGAATTGCTGACGAATTTTGTTCCTTCGTTTGTTTAAAACTTCTTGGCTATATCGCCGAGCTACACTGCTAAATTGCTACAATTGTTGCCTTGTGTTGAGCAATATAGTCAACAACTTGCTGGCTACAGAATTGCAACAATAAATTGCCACAAAACTAACCCGTTTCCAAGGACCTTTAGGGTCGTAGCACACATATCAAAACGGAAAGGGATCGTCACCGCAGGGCCTTTCTCCTCGGCATCAAACAGTCGTCCACTTTACGTAACCACGTAACGTAAGCGGATCAGAAGCTCCGCTCCATCGACTCGGCTACAGCTAAGCGACGCCGCGCTTACGGCTCGCCGACCGCTGGTTGACGGCTAGACATTGTTAGTTTTTATTCGTATTTTGGTTTAAAATAAAATGAGTAACACTTTTTTTAAGAGTGTACATGGCGAACGTTCGCAAAGGCTAACTTCACTGTCGCCTCTCTCCTGAATCGTACAGCTCGTGCGGCAACGCAGACCGCGGGCGGAGAGTGAACGAAGATACGTAAGCTAGCGTACGGAGAGCCGTAAGCGAGGGTACGGAAAGCAAACCGCAAGTGGACCGCGCTCTGCACCGCGGTTCGTGAGCTTGTCCGAGGAGATGCGATTACGTTACGATTTCGATTAGTGTGCGTTGCAGTAAGGAGTTTTGTTGTTTTGTAGGAAACAAATAATACTGAACGGCTCGAGTTGATACGGTGACGATCCCTTACCGTTTTGATATGTGTGTTGAGCCTACATCTGCCAGCACCGAATTGCATTTTCCTATGCTTCTATCCTTTTTTGTCGCTTAGAACCGACAATTTCCGCCTCGTTGATTCTGCGATGCGATCATACTCACGCTCTTTTTCTTGACCTAGTCATTACTAGAACCGCCCATTGGTGGCTCTATATGATAGAAGCATAGAAAAGTGTCACTAGTTGCGGCCAGATATAGCTCAACTCTTAATATGTTAAGATGGTATCATTGTTGATAAAAATATACTTATAGTTAGTTATATAATTGGGGATCAGTAGACTGACGTGTCGTGTAGTCCAAGGAGTGGTACCTAGCTTGTCTTTGACTTACTGGGGTTTTGCAAGGAGCCGTGCGTGGGGTCCGGCGCGGTCGCGTCGGCGGGCGGCGCGGCGGAGGGCGGCGCGGCGCGGCCTGGCGTCGACCATCACCAATAACCAACGTTAGTACACAGACAACACACAGTGGCACACACTACTCTACGGCCAGCCACAGTACTAATTACGTTTGCTTATTACCAACAGATTGATCGTATATCTTTATCCTAACACCAACGAGTAACAAATTAATCTTCTGCATTTCATGCAAGATTGCAGGCGTCAAAAAAAACATTTAACTAGACTACTAAATATATTTCACATTGCAAAATGTCCAGAGAAACAATTCCTAGCTTCAATGCTGTAAAATTAATGCTAAACAGTTTTTGACGAATCCTGTGAAATACAAATCAATTATTTAATTGGTTCGAAACCTAAGAAACTTTATAGGTTTTTCTATCCTTTTACTAAAAGCGAAATGCTGTTACTCATCATGCATCTGATTCCAATATCAAAATAGTGTGGATAATGGGTAAATGTGCAGTAATGATGAGTATGATTAGTTGGTTGTGAAAAATGTAAAAGTGTAGGTAAGTACCATTCGTTGCTCGAATAAACACAATAATGTGAAGACGTTCCAAAGCAACACATGTGTGCATTAAGCGGCCATTGATGCATTCAGCTTATAAAGTACACCGCTTAACTTTAAGCTGACTACGTTTTAAAAAATAATTACTCTGCTAGGTGGTCATGAATCCTAAGTAAAAAAAAAAACAATAAAACGAGCGTATACTCGCATCGTTCGTATGAAGTAAACATACCTGCAGGGACGTACTTCTCCACATCTACGTACGGCTCATGTTCTAAAGTAGTGTATGTTAGCTCGCAGCGTATTTCGCCTTCGTCAACGTCTGCTGTACTTACAGAGGCGTTAACGTATATTTTATAAAAGCCCTTTTCATTTTTATCTTCTATAGACTTTGTTATGTTAATTGTTTCCCTGAAACAATAATTTATATTTCTTTTTTTATATGGTCATATTCATTTGGACAACATGTTGATATGAGTTATTCATTCTATTAAAATATTGCTGCAGTTGTTCTATTTCAAATAAATCGGCCAAGAGTGTGTCAAAGAACGACGAAATATGTAAAAAAGTTAAATAAATGCTTGCATGTACGGTTAAATTACAAAATTAGTTCAGAACGTTTTTTTTTTATTTTTCAAAAACTGTTTATCCTATCAAGTTATGTCTGTTAAGTAATATTTACATTATTAAAAAAATATTTTACGAGACTCCTAATCATTTTTAAATACCTATTCAACAATATATCACACTTTATGGTAGAAATGAAAAAAAAAGTCACTGCCCACTTTACGTGTAGGGGAGGTACCCTAACAAAACATTTTTTAACACTTTTTGTGCACTTTGTCGGCGTGGTTGATATACATATTGGTACCAAATTTCAGTCTGCTAGTGCAAGCGGTCGCTGAGATTATCCACGGACAGACAGACAGACAGACATGGCGAAACTATAAGGGTTCCTTTTTGACTACGGAACCCTAAAAAGCAGCTTAGTCTTGGAAGTATGTATGCATATGTGTAGAACCACTTTTTTAGTTTGATAAACCATTTCGGTGCAACTAATTCCCACCTTTATGGGATATAATGGATACAACAGTTATACCAAGATTAAACCGTAAAATGGCATGAGAGTATCGCCGATGAAAAATGCATACCATGCACCTTTTTTATAAGAAATTACCAGTAGTCTCTTTCCACATTGGTGGGAGCGAGAGAGAAGGTCAGATTAAAATCGCCTGTGTTCCTTCAGTTGCCTTTTGAATTCAACCGGTAGCCTTTTCTAACAATCCCGAAACCAGACAAAACTATATACGAAAATAATACACACCCTTGAAAGCTGATGATCATATCTGGCTTGGGCGCCACATCTTCAGCTTCACACTCTATTAACAACGTATCAGCTTCATCCTCTGACTCGCTTTTTATTAACGTGTAATTTATTTCTGGACCGGTTCCCTTCGCTGAAGAAAAAACAATAAGCATTGTATGATTTCTTCATCTTTGTTTCAAAACGTACCTAACTTGATTTAAAATCACAAATAGAAAGAATTTATATTTCGAATTCTTTTAGTATTAAGTAAATTAGAAACCAAAGCCAAAAAGCTATACTTAGTAACTTATAGTCAAGCATAATAGGCGGAACAAGGGAGAACCACACAAATGTCCCTTTTAAGAACACAGGCGTGATTTGCCTTTGTTTCATTAATCATCAAATTTTAAATAATAATAGGACAGCGAGGGGTGTCCTGTTAAATGAGTATGTAGATAGTGAAGGCACAGTATTACAATATATTCCCTACTTAGAGATGAGTGAGAGTGTTATAAACGTAAGACTAGACAAATATAATCAGAAAGCTCTGAACTGCTAAGCTATCGGGAGTTACACGTGTTATTGTGAGTCAACCATAAACGATGCTGTCGTGGGACATTTTTTATATAATTTTAAGGAGAACATCTCTTTTATACATGATTTCTGTGTAGCTGTAACTACTAAGGCTGCACCAGCGACGGAAGCTTAAAAAATGGAGTAACTTCTTCCGTTTTCCCAACATTTCCCTTCACTGCTCTGCTCCTATTGTATCGTAGCATCATGAAAGTACCTATACTATAACCTGCCCAGGAGTGTGAAGAATAATTATACCAAGTTTCGTTAAAAGCGAAAGTTTTTCTTTCTATCACGAATATACCGATAGTTAAAAAGTTAAAAATTTTACTGATTGCATTTTTGGCATCAGTATCGATCACTAAGCAATAATCATACCTTGATAGTTATTTTGGAAATATATTTCACGTAGAGAATGGACCTGTCTACAGATTTATTATAAGTATAAATATACACCTTTATTGAAACAGTGATCGGTTACTATCTAGTAAATAATTTATCGAAGGTACATTCAAAACAATTGTGATCAATTAATATAATGAAATTATTATAATTATTTCAATGTCGATTTACATCACTAGGTACACATAACAGTTTTTGTGCACCGTTATAGAATATGTAGGTAAGTTATTATACAAAATCACGCCCGCGTCTGCCCTTCGCTCGTGGTACTGCCAAATAAAGTATTGTCGGTACCCGGTCCGCGCTGCCCGACACCCCGCGAGTTGCCCTCCGTTGCTCTGCGCAAGTACATTCGCTGCGCGTAAGGATTGTAATACTGTGCTACAGGTAGGGAAAGAAAACTGAATTGATACTAGTTCCACAAACTGGTAGATACTTACAGAAAACAATAAGGTTTCCGTGTTTTCTTATTTCGTCGTTATTTGACACTTCACACTCATAAATTCCGGAATCCACAGGATTTACATTTAGTAAGACGATGGAATCATTGCCCTTAATCTCTGAAAAGTAAAGCAGTTAACTTTTAATATTATTTCGAAAAAGGTACATTTGGTGTAGTGAGATTAACGCTACGGATCCTGTTTCTGTAAGGGATAACAATTTTATTTGAAAGGTCATCAACTCGTCAAGTCCATACAATATGTGATGTACCTCATGGTCAAATCATTTGAGAACCATATAAGTTAAAGTGCGAGACGATTTTTAGATAAAAGTACCTCCAACACACATTGGGGACGCCATAATCTCGGCGGTAACTCCCCTCTTTGAGGCGTGGCTGGAACGACCTCACACCTTCCGCATGACGCAGGCTCTCACCGTACATGGAAAGTTCGGGAGGTTCCTGCACCGGATTCGTGCGGAAGAGACGACCGGGTATCGCCACTGTGTGGTCAGCCTGGAGTACACGGTGGAGCACACGGTAGAGGTGTGCCCCGTTTGGGAAGAGCATCGCCGTGCCCTCTTGATCGGCGGCGACCTCTCGGGCCTTGGTTTAGGTCATGGTCCGCAGCAAGTAGTGGCAGGCGGTCGCCTCCTTCTGCGAGGCAGTAGGTAATGCTAGTGAAGGAGGAAGCCGTCCCCGTAGCCGCCGCGTTCCCGCCGATATCCGGCCACTGTAAACGCGGGCTTGCGGACGGCGAGCAATGGGTAGCTCGCCGTCCGGTCGTCTCGTAACAGTCTAGACCGAGCCCAAGTCGTCGACGGCGCGCACTGTTCCCGCGCGCCTCAAGGAGTTGTCAGCAAACTGTAGGGGCCCTACAGGGTCGAAGCCTCCTGGGGCCGAGAGTTGATGCGAAAGCGTTACACCGGGGCTCTTGGACTAAGGCAAGGAAGGAACGGAGTAGATTGTTTAGTCAGTATGAGTCTGACACTGTTTCCCGCTCCACCCAAGAGCGGGATTCGTCATTCGATGATATCATTTGTCAATATTCTTGAAGCTCCGGACTAATACGGAGTTCAATGACTCGACGAACAATATCAAACAAAGGACAGTTAGGTAGATCGCATAAAGTGCTGAAATTGTCAGATAGAAGTTAAAATTACTGAAAATAAAGTCGTACCCATTTGGCTGGAATTGTCGTGCTTGAGGGCCTCTGCATTTTGTCGGACTATGCGTTGGTATATCTGCTTCCTATCGTCGGGGTTGCCGGAGTCCGGCGTCCACCACCACTTGACGAAGAGTGCGGCATCCGTCTCGTTGTCCCACAGCTCGTACTGACATCGTAGTTCAGCATCATTCCCGATTTCTACTGCTTTTGGCACTACGAATTCTTTTATGGAGAATTGTCGACTACCTGTAATTAATTTGCTTTAGGTACTATCTAAGACAGATAGGTCCATTTGCTGTAAAGGTACATATTCGTAGATTACATATATTATTACGGTCATATAAAAATCAGTATTTATAAGTATAAAATTTAGTTAATATGTGCCCGTGTGTTAGAATATAAGTACATTTTCCTGTGTTATATATTTTTTCTGTTTTGTATTATATTTTTTTTATTGTGTCTCTAATTACGTTAGTCGAAAGGTTAATATATTATGTATTTTGATAAGCATTGATAAATTATTTTGACGCTTATCGATTTCATAAAAATATACGGCTGATATATGTATATTTTGATATAATTATCATCATCAGCCTTTTTACTGTTCCCACTGCTGATTATAATAAATACTAGATCGTATATTAAAAGAACAAATTCGAGTACCTAGTTTGCAAACCATATATTATGTAGATATTTTCGGACCTGCCGATCCGAATATATATACATTTGTACAAATCATCGATCATAATTTCATGAGTCGTAATCCAGATGAAACCAACATGGTGCAATGAAAGACAAAATTCTGAATCCTTTATTTAACATCGGCTCTGGTTATTGATATATTATGTATGTGATGTTTATTGATAGAAGCTCCGTTATCAAGTAATAACAGCATTACGGGGGCGATCTTTAATGGTAGGTTTACACGCTTGCCAAGCGTTGGCAAGCCTCGGCCAATCGCCATTGTGTAGCCATTGTATAAATGTGGAAATCCCGTAAACACAATGGCGATTGGCCGAGGCTTGGCAAGCATGTAAACCTACCATATAAGATTAAATATCACTTAGCGTCTGTGGAAGGGTAACCGTTCATTCTAGACCAAGACTCTTTCGTGTCTCGGAAAGGAAGCTGTTGATCCCGGATGTCATTTGAAGATCTTTGACTGACTCTGACATCGGTAATCGGAAATCAGAAAGTCCACCAGTCAGCTTTAACATCCAGTAACTTAATGATACGGTACCCCTAGGCATGCTGGGAAGTGCTTATTAAGCTGGGGGTTAGTTAGGAGTTTACGAGTAGATTTGTAAAATACTAGTACTGAATTGCATCCAATTAGACTGTTAAGGTACGTTTACACGCTTCCAAGCGTTGGCAAGCCTCGGCCAATCGCCATTGTGTAGCCATTGTATAAATGGGGAAATCCCATAAACACAATGGCGATTGGCCGAGGCTTGGCAAGCGTGTAAACCTACCATTAGTGTAAGCTGACCGCACATGGTAGGGAAGAGACTAGGCAGAATGATTGCTTAATAAATTTATTCTAATAACTAACTAGCTTCTGCCCGCGACTTCGTCTGCGGAAAATTTGTGAGACAAAAGTTTTGATATTTCGGTTAATATCCATGTTATATAAATAATTTATAGCCTATGTCACTCAGGAGTAAAGCAGCTTTCTATTACAGCTTCAATTTTTCCAATCGAACCATTAGTTCCAGAGATTACCCCCTACAAACAAAAAAACAAACTTTACCTCTTTATTATATTAGTGTAGATTTGACAGTACAGAAGGCATGTAGGTTTTCGTAGATCTTTCAGACGCCAGAAAGTCTGTCATCAATCTGTCCAAAGAGTATATTGGCAAGAACTGGGTGGTCGTCTTATAGCATGAAGCAAGACTTATAGACAGTCGCTCCATGTAAAGGTATTCAGAAAGCCCCAAGCTAGTTGGAAAAAGGCTAGAGAGATGATGACTGACGGTTTGCAGGTACAGTTGAATGAATTGTGCAGAGGGAATCAGCAGCTTGCACCGTATCCAGGTACCTACGTAATGATTAAGCGCGGTCGGTAACATTAATATTAACAGTTGGCAGGCAGATTGTTGGAAGCAGTAAAATGTTATGGCGTTTGGTCGAAACAGCTCAGCCAAGGCTGTTCGTAAAAGCGGATGAAAGGTGAAGTCCATGTTCACAAATTCAGGTCTATAACTGCTTTGCCATTAAATTCGCACTACTTTGAAAAAAATAAGATATCTTATAATTAACCATGTTCAAATAGTACACATGTATGAATAATATACAAAACAATGAAACAGATCATGTTTTGGCTACAGAGCTCAGAGCGTCTAGTGTAAATTGTTTTATTGTTGTTGCAGAGCTTAAGAATTGAAATTGACGGTTAGTAGCAGGATCATCGCCATTACGATTAGGTGCCTGCGGAACTATTAGGGTGGACAGTGAATAAATCTGCATTACCTAAGATTTATGATACATACACACGATTATTTAGATACATATATATTTTCTTATTACCTACATCACTGGAGTCTCCACATTAATATACAACCCACGTTATAATTTAGAAATGTCAGAACAATAGGTGTGTCGCATGGCTTAAGCAGCATGAGATATTTTAATGTAAACATAGGTGCCGCTCTGCTGATGCACTTTGAGTGCGGATAAACGAACTTCCGCATACACCACCTTAATGAGGTCGATCCTCTATTATGTTTATAATTCCACAAGGTTTGCCTTTGCATCCATTCCTTTATGAATCTTCTATAAATAATTTGTTATGGGAAATTAGGTCATATCCCAATGAATAAGCGACTATCTTGGCTAACCTTGAAGCGGTCCGGGAATGTTAAAAATACCGCCGCGACCAGAGCGCACTCGGTGTGTGTCGACGCGATTTGTACTATTCGATAAAATACCGACTAGTTGATCAACAATTGGCAAAGGCATGTCTTTTATAGCAGGGACTGTCGATACATTTATTAAACCTATCTTTCAGATCACTTGAATAGTAAAAAAACTCGAAAGGAAACAGAAATCACCTTAATATTAGTCGCGTAGAGTGCGCACAAAAGCAAATTGCATACAAAAGTTTGTCTTCCTGTGGTGTTATGATTGGATGACTCATGAGAAGTAGAACAGGGATTTGAACATCCTATTGTATCTACATGTTTATAATCTACATGTCTGTACCCAGCTCAGAGAAATTTTGCCTTAGCAGCTATACTGTGTAGTATACCTGCCTGCCCAAGAAATATATTTCATGCTTGTCTTGATAAAAAATATTCTTGATTTTTATATGTAGGTAACATATAAAAATCAAGATTTCTTACCATGTGGCCACATATTCAGCTTTAAGCTCTCTTTAAAACAAAACAAAAATCTAGTCTAAATAAATATCTTAAAAACAACATAATTAAATAAAACTTGCTTGCTAGTACAACAGCTGCCGAAACTTGTGTTACTGTATAATACAACGTAAGAAATCACGAAATATCATATTAGATGATTTAAATTTCGAAAATGTCTTGTGAGGAAAGCGATCAAATGTGGAACACATGGAAGTTGGTGCGGACGCCGCGCTGGGGGTCGGCTCACCTGCCAGGCACAGCAGCAGCACCGAGGCGCGCAGCAGCGCGGCGCGGCACGCGGACATGGTGCGCGCGCGACGACTCGACTGCGCCGCGCGCCCGCCGCCCGCCCTTCGGACCATCAATTGGCCTTGAGGCAGCGCGAGGTAACCACTAAATTGTACCCGACGGCACTTGTAGCCCGTCGTGAAGAAGCGCAGGAGCTCATTGTTGTGTCAACTAGGTGTCATCGTGTGCGAGACCTAATACGTGTCGTGTCTCTATAAACGACTTCCCTAGTTCACTTGTTTATTTAGAGAACTATAATATGAAATGTGTTGTAAGAAAATTCCAACTAGAGTTATTCTAATCAATTCCTTTTTTTTTTTTGTAGTGAGAAAACCTTCAATGACTTCTCCACTGTAAGGTGGGACGAGAGGTGTCAGACATTTAGTAACCAAAACTTATCTGTCCTTTAGTTGCCCTTTACGTTCCAGAATTACGGTATCCCTTTTATAAATTCGACGATAAAGACGACGGGGACGGCGAGCTACCTATTATTTATCGTCAGTTAGCTCGGAATTACAGTTGCAGGGGACTGCCCTGTGACTCTTAACAAATGAGTAGTCCTCTTAAGACGGCGACTGGGACGTTAGGATATCGGTTACCTTATGGTTGTGGTCATCTCCTTCGCTAGTATTACTTCACTCCTTAGCAAGAGACGACCGAATCACATTCCCTTTCGCCTCGGATCATGGCCTGAACCAGAACCCGGACTGAAGGGCCCCATAACCAATCACCTCTACGAAGACATGAAGGTGCTCCGCCAAAGTAGGGCACACTTCCATTATGTCTTCCGGGCGGTCCGCACAATGACGAAGCACGTCCAGGTGTTTGTTGCACCTGAATCCAAAAGAGGAACCCGAACTTGCCATGTCTGGTGTGTACCTGCATCAGGCGGACGGTTACGACGCTGTGGAACCTCTCCAGTCACTCTTCAAAATGATTTCAATCGATGTGTGTTTAATTTTAAATGTTGTAATGTATTTTAGATCAAAGCAGCAAATGAAATCAATATAACAATGCTCGTACCAAGCATTGCTTCAGCATAGACCGCGCAATTGAAAGCACAAAGCAATACAATTACATAGCCGGAACATTAGAAAGACTCATTAAAATCATTTTAAACGATCAGTAGGACGAGAAAATATATATTTTTAATGTTTACGTGGATCGGCTTTGATAATACAAGTAGAAATAGTGTATAGATGTTATACATGAATACATATTACCTACATAATTTTTATACATGATTGTAATTAAGTAGACATTTAGAAAACTATCATGTACCTACTTTTAGTGTTGGTTATAGCATCGCCTTGGACGCGTCTGTAAAGGTGTTATAATACATTTTCTCAATAAATAAATAAATATATATTTGGTATAGGTATATAACACATACTACAAAATGGTTTCGTTGGGTGCAAGATCCGAACAGAAAGTACTTACCTACTATGTCTAGTTTTTGGTTGATGATTGCATTAGTGGTGAATTTAAATGAAAGTGTTTACTTATTATAAATAAAAATATATTCGTTCATAATATACACATTTTAACATATTTTTAATTGTGTAATTAAATTATACAAATATAATAATAATACTTAAATATTACTGCGGCGAAACGTTTTTAGTGACAAATATGGCAGTATCATTATCAAAACTTTGCCATTATTGTGCAGAGCAATATTCCAGTTTACTCTGGAAGTGGGATATATTACATAACGAATTAGTATCTCGTTCATCTGTATCAAGTAGGTAGGCGTTTTGCGGAATGTTAACTAAAACTATGTAGTTCGTCACCCTTCTATTTTCAGTTTCCATCAATACAAACGACTTTTGCACGCAGATGACCGGCGATGACGAACGACTTATAACTGATAATGTAAAGGAATATTGCGATGTATGTGTACTAGAGATTAAAATGCGAGAGAAGCCTGTCGCTAAAGGTGATGTGTCGGAAGAGGTCGGGGTGCGCGGAGGCGCGCGGCGGCGGGCGGCTGGCGAGCGCGATGTGCACGGTGTCGCGCAGGCGCGCGCGCGGCACGTCGCCGCGCAGCCACAGCAGCCGCAGCAGCTGCTCCTCCGTCATGTCGGGGCACTTGGCCACCACGCTGTGCAGGTCCAGCGACAGCATCTCGATATCCTGGCACCGCAGCACCTGCGCCAAGTCACACTCTACAATCAACCGGACAGCGACTGTATTGTATCACTACCGCGCACGCCAAAAGACATGCCACGCTGTTGAAACGATGGAATTAAACTCATTGATATTTGCCTCACAATATCTTCTGGGATATTGACGCAAAACTTCAGGATTCTCTATATTTCCGAGCATTTTTAGGGTTTCGTACCTCAAAAGTAAAAAGTGAACCCTTACAGTCTCTCTCCTTACACTCACTTGTTGTCCGTCTATCTGTCTATCAAGACCTTTTATCTTGGGAATGAGAGAAGGTAACGAGTTTAATTAATTCGTAGAATACCATCATTATAAAGACAATACGTGTATGAACACCGGTTTTTGCTTAGAGCTTGAGAGATTAAAACTATATACTCAAGGTTTTCACAGCTTTAAGGACTGCAGTCCCTTAAAAATCAAACTTGTAAGTTAACGGAAAAAAAATCGGTCGCAAACATCATATTTCGAGACTCTCAAGGGAATTAAACTTAATAGAGTACCTCTCGTTGACACAGAACTTTGAAATTTGTCATGAAAACAAGGTATTTTAGAACTTAAACAAAAAAAATAAAAAATGGAAATTTGTATTGTCACAAAATAGTACATTATGATACAAGACGTGTGTAATGTAGGAAACCAAGAACTACCGTTCTTTACCTTCCACTACTCACGTGTATTAGGTATACGACGTTTTTCAATACACTTGAGAAGAAAAAAAATTTAGCTAATTATTATTATAATAATTAAACTAGTAAAATTTTTCATAACATGTTAAAAAAGTGTTTGCAAAATAATCATAATGTACTATTTTGCGATTCGTAAAACTCTTCGAAATTCGATCCGGAAATTGAATAATTTTCTTAGGTAAGTTTGTAGTTGTACCAAACCCTCAATGCGCGAATCCGACTCGCACTTGCCTTGTTTTTTGTTTGTTTATCTTCTCAAATCCGTATAATTTCGTTACATCTTGTAGCGCAACTTTGAAAGTCAAAAAATCAAAACTTCGTAAAAATTGTTCTAACCTCAGTGCTTACAATATTTATCACATGACGAACATTCGAACTATTCTTACTCTGGACACGTCACGTATCATGATTTAAATAGAAAGCGGGTTTACTCCAGGTTAACTCATTTTTTATAGACACCCACAGAATCCTTTGTGGAAATCCAGAAAAAATTAAATAAGTAATAAGCATACAACATCTGGTCTTCGAAGTGTAGTGTTCAACTTAAAAACTGCTATGGGTGATAAACTTAAATCTAAATATATAAAGTTAAAGAAAATGGAAGTGACTCATACTGCATAAATTAAAATGCATGGATTATTCTTGTCGCATTGTGTAGGGTTAGTAGCACTCACCTCAGCCAGCATACTGATAACTTCGAAGGGCCAGTCCACGTTGACGCCCTCTGGCGCTATTTTTCTGAAGAACGATCTTATTTGATTCGCTTCCTTCACTATTTTCGTAGCCGCTAGTTGAGCTTCCTCCACATTTTTAAACGCCACTTTTTTGGACAGCATTGCTGTAATATATTTCTTGTATACCAAGTTCTGAGCTTCATTTATGACATACTCAAAGTTTTTATCCCTCAAATGATTGTAGTCTTGAAAGTAGTCGTCGAGTGTGATGCAAATAGTGTCAACAGGAATGGTGGAAGGCAACCATTTCGCTGTGAATAGGTCGTCGAAATGCACTTCCAGGTCAAGGAATGCTTCCTCCAGAAGAAACTTTGCGGCTTCATCTCTTAAGTTCTAAAACAAACATGATTACGTAATACAATATATAACAGGAGTTCTTACGTACCTACACAAGCAGGGAATCTAACTAACGTTCGCTGTTCCTGTATGTGTGTAACTTTGTCATTTTGACAAGCATTAAGTAGATTATAATTTCTAAACATCATAAGGACCTGGTAAAGATACCAGCATCGTTACCATAAAATTTAAACAATGTGCAATTTTCTGTTACATGATAAATTGTGAAATAATTACTTTTCAGTTTATGAAGAAGTATTGAAACTGGCAAATTAAAAAGAAATGAGGATTCACAACTGACTAAAAAGCGGACATTACATTAAAAAAATTAAGTAATTAATCCCTTAGCATATTAATTTTAGAGTTAACATACGGAACTAATTAATATCGACAACCTGGAAGGAAGTGGAAAGTAGCTCCGCAAACGAACGAATTAATTGTAACAACCTTGACACTATCGAGCAACTGAGGATTTCTTAACCGCCACTTCTGTTTAGTATATAAAATCACTGTCACCGATGGATCGATATCATTCAGCAACAACTGATCTAATCAACCATGAGGAATACCCTTCTGGTGGCCTTAGGCCTTCTGGCCATCGCCGCCCTGAGCAGCGCCCGGGAGATCCGCGAGAAGAGAGACGCTGACTTAGAAACCGCTGCGTCACACGGCCACCACTGGGGTAAGGGCGGCGGCCACGAGCACCATGGACACCACGGCCACGACCACGGCGGCGAGCACCACGAAGGACACAAGGGACACCACGGCCATCACCACGGCGGCCACGGCCACCACCACCACGGCGGCCACAAGGGGCACCACGGAGAGCACGGCGGACACAGGAAGCACCACCATCACGACGATGGCTACCACCACCATGAGCACCACGGCGAGAAGGGCGACCATGGCCACGGCCACGACGAACACGGACACTGGCACAAGGGACACGACACCAAAGGACACCACGAAATCGACAAGCACGACGAGTTCAAGAAGGACAAGCACTTCCATGACCATCATGGAGAGAAAGGCTTCAATGAACACTACGGTGGTCACCACCACGAGGGCGGCCACAAGAAGGGCGGTCACTTCCACCACGGACACAAGCACGGCGGCCACCATGAACACGACCACGGCAAGCACGGCCATCACGAACACGGCGGACACCACCACCACCACGGCGGACACCACGATGAAGGTGGCCATCATGAGCACCACCACGGCCACCACGACCATGACAAGAAGGGCGGCCACGAGCACCACAAGCACTGGGGACACAAGAAGGGCCACTAAGCGTTCGCTCGATGTGCCTGAACTGTTATTTGTTGATATTACGTTGTTAAAGAGTGTTTTTGTTATGTTCTTACACCAAAGAATAAAAGTTTGTATAAAGTAATCGCTTAAATTTAATTTAAAATTAAGAGCACCCACCCCGGTTTTTCTGACATAAAAATATGACAATCAAGTTTGTAATATTAGCAGTAAGAAAACTACACTATTCCTTGATTTTATGTGGGAAATCATCAAATGACTTCTCCTACTCTGGGTAGAGCAAGAGAAAGAGTGTCAGACTTTTGTTGACTAAAACCAACTTGTACGCCTTTAGTTGCCCTTTGCAATTCAGGGCCACAGTAACTCTTTCTAACTATCCCGCAAAAGTTAAAACATTATTCTTAACTCACTTATCATTTGTAAGCATTGCAGCTTCATCTCAGTAAACCGTGAGGTTTTTGTCAAAAGTAAGCAAAAACCAAAACATAATGTCTATAATCGGAGCAGAATAAAGATCGAATATACAAGGTGGGCCAAAAGAAGTCATCCGATGTTGTTTGGTTCTCTTTTTTTTCCATTTATTTGAACCTTTACAATTTTATTGGTCGAGTCGAGTCAAGTCGAGAAGATTATATCGGTCAACTGGGTGGTGTCACAATGGATGGTTTTATGGCATTTTTCATCACTTCGATCTACACATTCTCGCACTCGTGTCGAATGTTGTCCTTGAAGGCTTCCCAAGTTTCGGGCTTGGTTACACAACACGGGACTTCAAAAAACCCTACAAAAAAAGTCTGGAACGTTTAAATAGGGCAATCTTGCGGGCCATTGTAAATCGCCAAAACAAGAGATGTGGTGACCCGAGAACGCGATTATTCCGGGTTCTTGGGGAGTATTTATAGCTCCATGGCTTACCCACTTGTATTCTGCATCCGTTTTGTTCACAAATATCAAAACAGATTTGACATTGGTGGCCATTTACAAAAATGAGAGCATTTTTCAATAGGGTGATTTCTTTTGGCCCACCCTGTAGAATCGATTGTAGTAACAATCGACCTTTTGCCTCTTATTAATCAACTTATTTTTTCCAACCAATTCTAAGTATTGGTTTTCTGGTCATGGACAGTTTGCAAAAAAGGTTGATTAAATGTGTCGAGTTTTTGCCGAAAGTGCACTAGTTACTTCAGAAGTTATTGTTCATTATCGTGCCAACACAAGCTTTTTTTTCTGACGTTGACCGCGGAACACCGCTTGACCTTGTAGCGATGAGAGTTATTTACACATCAAGATCTCACTGACCGTAGCGAACGTTGAACTATCGCGATTGGCCCTGAATTTCAACGAAAGTGTCTGTCTACGTTCAATTTCAATGAAGAGATCCAGATGAACAAGTTAAGAAAAATGCAAGTGCACTTTTTCATTAGTAGTCTTGATTGGTTATCAGATGCAGCGCATTGAGATCTAGATCTAGATTTTGAAGTAAAAGTTTTTAAATCAACTCGAAATCAGTGATTGTATATATAAGCATAATTTTAATATTTAAAATAGTGCACTTTGGTTATATGTATATAAAGCACGTTTTTAAAAGGGAAGATCCTCTGACTTTATGTCTAGTGGGCAACTGCCCGATAGAAGATTTAGGGCTATCGTATATGTTCAAACCGCGCAGAGAACTTTAATAGTGCGATGCACGATTTCGTATTTTTGTAGTTCTTATGTGGCGTCATCGGTGTCGCCACACCCGAATCGGAAATAAAATAGGTAGGTATATGATAATCTACAGGTGCAAAATTATGGCTAAAATTGAAGTGTACCTATTTGTAATTAAAAAAAAAATTATAAACGCATAAGAAATTATATTCCGTAGTCAGTCCTAAATATTTCTTCCGGCTAATCTCTGAAACGGCTGCACGATTTTGACTTGACTTTTACCAAAGTATAAATGACATTGCAAAGAGTAACTTCGGCTACTTTTTATTTATTCGTGGTAATGTGATTTCTAACTACGGAACACGACTTCAAAATGGTTGAAAAACTGACGAGACTTTCATTAACAAATTTTAATATCTTACTACTAATTATAATGGAATTATAAATAATTGGCGATTTTTAAAAAATGTAAAATAAATAAATTAGACCCATAAGGAATTAATCGCACACACATAATATATTATTTAGTGACTCACAAGACACATTTGTACATTTCGAACTTGACGCAAAGCTAGTAGTAAATATTAAAACAATTAAAATTGATAAAATCGTTGAATTACTTGGAAGGTGGTGAGCATCTTATCGAACTTGGCTTCGGCGGGTGGATCGTGTCGCGCGGGCGGCCAGTGGCGCGCCTGCGTCTGCTGCGCCAGCCGCACCATTTGCTCGCTGTTGTTCACGATGGTGATCATGTGGTGCGTGAAGTACGCCACGCGGGACCGGTCCGCGAAGTGGGCGTTCTATTAAAAAAAGAATAATAATAAGGAAAAAATATAACAGCAGACATTCAGATTTCCACGTTATTTTTTTGTGTTTAACAATTACGGTGAACTCACCTTAAATTGTATGACTCCATCTCTGTACATATTTCCGTACCGTGTAACTTGATCGATACTGAGAAGCAACGCCTTAAACGTTATTTCTTTGCTTATAGTTTCAGTAACCTGCAAAAACCAACAAATCAGTCACATGGAAAAATAACCACGGAAAGTTATTTAATAAGGCTACTTGCGGAACGGTGCGGTGGCTACAAGTCGATTGACATCACCACCGTTCAAGTTCAAGGTATAATTTATTTAAAAGAAATACTAGTTTATGGGAAAAAAATAATTCTTTTGTAAAGTTGGACGTAATGTATGATCTTCATGACGTCAAAGTTTGAATTTTGGCATCATATGCTACAATATAACAATTATGTTCGAGTATTATTCATTCAGACGAGGTATAAAAGTTTTTTTTATACACAAAAATATACCAGTCGTGTTTGAGCTTAGGTGAATCGTCTTGTATGTTAATTGTATTGTTTTAATAAAGATGTCATGGTAGAAACCAAAAAGTTGATGAAACCAAAAAGTTAATCAAAAATAAATTGCTATTGATTGTTCGTCATCGGCATTCATCGACAAGTACCGCAACGCATCTGCTCATGTTCACGGTGGCTAGAAGTCGGGGTTGGGGTCCCGGCGACTGGGGCGTGAGGATGTCTGTTCCCTCATGCGTGTGGAGGAAGAGTAAAAGAGGGACTAGGCATGTCGATTTAAACTCGATTAGTCGAAAATTCGATTATTTTGAATAAAATAATCGATTTTTCAGATCGATTTTGGACCCTGCATCGATTCAATTAATCGATCCATATACCTCCCGAATCGGACTGATCAATTCAAAGAATTACCGATAATATTCCTAAACTAGCTACGGTATTTAGTTTTTTAATTTTTTGCTGTTATCGGTCTCAAAAGCAACTGGTAATTAGATATCGGTCTCAAAAACGGTTCATAGAGTACATTTTTAACTTTTATGATCGCTTTCAAAGGTTGCATTAAAAAAAAATCTTTTTTTCGGGCGCGTCTCTTAACTCAACGTCGTCAAACACTCAAATTGCTCGTTAAATTTGTATTTAACTTTAATATAATACTATAAACATAAAATTAATTTATTGACATAATTGATGAAACTAGAATTTTAAACTGCCACATTAGTTTAGTGGTTGCAAGTACTACTGCTGCTGAGCGAAAAATCGTGGGTTCGATTCACACCTCTACCTATTCTTTCGGAGGAATATAAGCGTGATGTTATGTTTATTCATTTAATAGCTTCTATCCAATTACTTGTAATTGCGATAAATGGTCATCATCAATAATGTCCTGTATCTATATTAAGCGTGAACTATATTTTTTTTAAAGAGAATCGACATGCCTAAGAGGGACCCACGGACATAATGGCGTGTTAGGTTTTTTGTCTGTCTGTTCGTTATAGAAACAAAAACTACTCGACTGATTTTAACGAAACTTGGTACAATTATTCTTCATACAGGCAGGTTATAGTATACTTTTCATCACGCTACGATCAATAGGGGCAGAGCAGTGAAGGGAAATGTTGGGAAAACGAAAGAAGTTACTCCATTTTTTTAAACTTCCGTCGCTGGTGCAGCCTTAGTGGTTAAAGCTACACAGAAATCATGAATAACGGAAATGTTCTCCTTAAAATTATATAAAAAATGTCCCACGACAGCATCTTTTATGGTTGACTCACTATAACACGTGTAACTCCCGATAGCTTAGCAGTTCGGAGCTTTCTGATTATATTTGTTAGGTTTATGACACTTACAATTATCCCTAATTCAAAAAAGTTAACCGTTTATTACCTGTTTAATATGAAAAGAATCATTTAAATCGGTATAGAAACACCAAAGTTATGCTATGCGGATTATTTTTGTATAACGGTCACCGCACTCGACTTTTCTATGCGGACGAAGTCGCGGACAAAAGCTAGTAAGGGAATAAAAGTAAACAATTAATTTTAAAATCAAACGTTGCGAAGTTTGAAAGATAGGTAAGTAAATTTATGATTGTTATTAGTTAACTTATGACTGAGGTGGACTTGCCTGCAAGTTTTGATCGATCATCTGGAAAATGATGACTGGTGCATGCGTGTGGTAGGCGCTGGAGTGCGGCTCCACGTCGGGCGCCCGCTGCCCCGCCCACTCCGCGCGCTCCGACTCCAGGGTCTTCTCCATCCACTCCATGTAGTTCGATTCCATTTTCTATATTTTTTTTTTACATTTAAATAAAAAAGGATATTGACTTAAAATATTTAGGAAATTGACTTATACACCGTGAAATTTAAATGGTTGTTTTCCCTCAGCGAAATGGTTGTGTCTTGGTAATAAAAACGTTTGATAAAAAAATAAAATATTAAAAACAAAAAATGGACCTGTAGAGTGCAAGCCAATTATGACGTATCACAACGTGCGAGAGCTTATTTTGGTTTAAATATTTAATGAATCGGTTTCCTTTGACGGCGGGCTGCGCATGCGACTCTAGTAGTACCTACTAATTACATAAAATGTTACTATTGTTTTCGCTTTTTTGAGTTGATGAATATTTTTAATAATTATTTATAAAAAAAAAACTTTTTATTTTTTTTATTTTTACTGTTTGCTTCAAAAGTACTCCTTATGGCAAGTCATTCTGCCGCGGGAAAACAACCATTTAAATTTCACGGTGTATAATATTTGAGAATGTTAGTTACCTGTAATTGGCGACTGTGTAAGACTTAGCATAATTGATATTTTCAAATATAAAATGCGGTACACAGAAGCTGTTGGTTTTACCTTAATAAACAAATAACGTTCACTATAACAAGAGGTGTTGAAGATGTAGTGAAAATAAGATTCATTTTTTTCTAGTTTTTCTAGGCTTAACCTTTTGGCTTTGTGACAGTGTTCCATAGCACACAAGTGTTGCGTTGTTATTTATATGGTTGTTCCTCACTTATTGGTGGTGCAGTGAACTGTTGATTCCTCTCTAAACGGAATCAACGGTTAACTGCACACAAGACTTTTTCTTTCAGGTTTCAAACCGGTTTACATTTAAAACTAAACTTCGTGAGCTAATTCGCAAAAGGTTCGTGTTGTTGATATTAACCAGATGTGTACTGAACTGTAAGAGTGCAGATAATATATGTAGTTTATTTGAGTATATATAACAGTTTTGAATTTTAATTAAGGTCTATTAATGTACATATATATTTTGGTATTCATGTGTCTTCTCTCTTTATTGCACCTATCACTATTTTTCTCCATCATCACCCAAAGGTTGACTGGTAGAAAATGCATAAGGCATTAAGTCCGCCTCTGTACTTGTGTGCATTAAGTGTAAATAAATAAATAACACTAAAAACCTCAAAATTGCATAAGAAACAGAACCCGATAGATTATTTTCATAAGTAACAAAATACGTAATAAGCCAATCAAGGATTTTGTTACGTTAAACAAATCTTTGCTCCGTGCGGGAATCGAACCTACGCAAGGCAGTGCAGCAACTAATAGCTCAACCATTGCGCCAACTATGTTGTCAAAAATTGTTTTTCATCCACAAATTATAAACTGACCTGTAAGTATTCATCCTGTAACTTTTGCATGGTTTCCTTACTAAGCAAAGGCGGTAACGTCGATACATCAATGCTTAACTCTGAACTACCCATCAGTTCATATCCAGGGTAGGTGTTTAATATCCACGACAACAGTGTAACATATTCATTGCCTTCTATGCCATTCGTTACTACATCTTGGAGCTGTAATAATGACAAATATTATGGTAGAAGTAAGAAATAAGAAGACACAAACACTTAAAAATGTACTAGCTGCTTATTTTAACTGATTTTTTTTTCAGGAGAGTTGGATGAGAGATGTAGCCACAGTGTTATGTTGTATTTTACAAGTATTTGGCTGGGTAAAGTCTAAGTAGTTTGTACTGCTTAAAAAGTAATAAGAAATGAATAATAAAAACTTACACTTGCAGATAAACAAATGTGGTACATATTGACGTATTTGTTGACTATATCGTAGTGCGGCGGGAAGCAGGGCACACATAACGTTTTGACAACTCTCAAGTCCTCCAGTATGAGTTGCCTGGTGAGCTCCAAGTACCTCACGAGCCACAGTTTGTTATCTTCACGTTCGTCAACGCGCGTGCCTTCTATACGCTGAGCGACGGCGCATTCAAGGACTTCAAAAGCTTTGGCTCGCCAGTTTTTAGGGCGCCCCGGCGGCATAAAACCAGTTTGGTTTTGTTGCTGCGGAGTAAATAGAAAATATGAGAAACCGAATTGACATTTCAAAAAAAGCAAATAAGTTGCAAGATAAGTTGAGCCAAAATGTTGATCTCAATCGAGGTGGGCGGCTGTGCGTAAAAAGCACTGGTTTTTTTTACTTGTTAGCCGCGTACATACTAACCTGTAAAGCCATTTGATCTCTTTTCTCTTCTCTTTCTATAATCCTTAGTGCAGTAACAATAACAGTGGGCTCTTTACGGACAGTATTTAAAGTTCGCGCTAAAATCAGTTTTATCTGTTTTTCAAGTAAATTGGAAACCATTTCAACATCTTCGAAATATGCCTTCAGCATAATTTTATCATGTGAGGATTGGTTGGGCAACCGATGCAGCTCATACAGTAAGTCATCTCTGGAGTTCTCTAAATCATTCAGACACTGAAAATGGAAACAAATATAAAGAACTTAAAAATTTAATTCGACTGTTTAATCAATAAAATATAAGACATCGCAAAAGAAACAATATCTCGCTCTCCGAGTCCCACACTGAGAGCATTTGAGATTTTGTAATTTAATCGAGTAGAAGGGCCGAGTCACATCGGATTGGCAGCAGCCGACAGCGACGCAGTGAGAACTTTCAGCGTGAAATAATTGTAACATAATCTTAAACTTTATTCGACCTTTTCAATTATTCTTTATTATTTCATTAAGTGCAAAGATAAAGTTTAAAATTGTTTCACACTTAAAGTGCTTGTCGCGTCGCTGCCGGCCGCTGCTATTTCGGTGTGACTCGGCCCTAAAGCATCGAAATAGTTGTCTCCTTTTTTCTCCGAGCCGCATAAGCCCTCTCATGATCTCGTTCAGCAGCCAGTCAACTTAACCAGCTGGCAGCAGATATGCCCGGGCAAGGAAGCACATCATATATTATGACACACACCTAAAACGCGATCTCTAGTAGTTTCTACCTACAGTTAAGGGGGAGAAAAATGAAAAATATATTCTTAAAATTAAGGTGTCGTCTTAAATATTAACCATAAACTCACTTGGTGGGCATGCAGGAGCTTTCCTTCCCCTATCCATTGTTTAGTTTTGGCTACACTTTCTGGCACTGTAAATATGTGTTTCAGACTGTCCATAGCTGTGACATACTGTGAGTGACGAGAGTCCTCTTCTCTGACTGCTTGGAGTGATGCCACCAGGGGTGGCACACTCTTCAACAGCTCCTCCAATTCGTCCATTCTGTAATAGACATAATATATATATATATATATAATTATATTGCACAAAATCATTTGTACACTAGTGCAATTTTATATAATTAAACAAACTTTTGTCCGCGGCATCGCTCACGTTTAATTCGGGGTATCATGGTTCCCCTTTCCTGATTTAGAAAACGGAACAGAATATTATCTCAGTCTTACATAAAGGAGACTGCTCAAGCCCCATAGAAAAAAAAACCCAGCTCCAGCAGAAATGTAATGTATATCAAATTATCGATATACTCGTAAATAAGTAATAAAATAATTATCGGTCATGATCGTCATGCTTACTTGCAATCTTATAAAAATTGTTAGTTTTATTTTTCAGGCTTCGATTTAAGAAAATGTTTATTTGAATATTTTCAATCATTAATTAAAAAATATGATATAATAAAATGCTTAGTTCTCGGGTCTGTTAATTTTTATTCATTTAATGTTATTGATTTACTCATTGTTGAAAAGCTTAAACAAAATAATTTATTTCTATGACATAACGCAAAACATTCTGTACAATCAAATGTCATTGAAAATGTAAACAAAACATTATGTTGCATAGCAACAGACAGTAACACCAGCTTTGCAGTTTGGGATTACGGTTGAAATCAAACTAGTATCTTGGTATTTATAACATTATGATATTAAATAAAAAATAAATTAAGTTTTTGTATTTGTCTGCTCCTATAACCTGCGTGCCTTATAAACTGAGTAATCAAGTGCAGCATACTATTTTCTTTGTAGACAGCCTAAAAGTGGCGCCCAAAGTAGGACTCACGACTAGTGAACTACATCTGGCTATTTTTATATGTTTGCAAGTAAGGAACGTGATGATAATTAATTATTTTTTATAACTTATTATCTACATCTACACTAATATAATAAAGAAGTAAGTTTTTTTTTTGTTTTTTTGTTTGTAGGAGGTAACCTCTGGAACTACTGGTCCGATTGGAAAAAAATTAGCAACAATAGAAAGCTGCTTTACTCCTGAAAGACATAGGCTATATTTTATGTACGCGGGCGAAGCCGCTGACAAAAGCTAGTAATTGAAAATTTGAGATACATCTCGTTTCTGCCGGAGCTGGGTTTTTTTTGAGCATTCCCCTTTCTATCCTTTATTTTGGGGGTTGGAAAAAGATAAAAAAAAAATGTCAGGTATTTTTCGATGGCAACAAAGAGTCTATTAGGAAACGACTTTTAGCTTCCTACCTTGAAAACTACGAAAAGGCCCATATAAAATTCCACCCCCTGTTTTATGAAGTTGGGGGCAGATTAACAAAAAATAAATAAAATGATGCACGGATTTTTTGTTAGTCAGAAATAGTCCACATATCAATTTTTAACTTTCTACCTTAAAAATTGCGGAATGCTCCATACAAACTTCCACCCCCCTTTGTAGGGAAGTAGGGGGTTAAAAAGAGACAAAAAGTAACCTATATCACTCTCCATTCGTTCATCTTTTCTTTTGACTGGCCTGTCAGTCTAGTAGTTAGTGAACCTGACTGCTATGCCGAAGGTCGTGGGTTCGATTCCCACCCAGGACAATCGTTTGTGTGATGAGCACGATCATTTGTTCTGTGTCTGGGTGTAATTTATCTATAATATGTATGTATTTAGAAATATACAAGTATGTTTATCAGTTGTCTAGTACCCATAACACAAGCTCTGCTTAGCTTGGGACTAGATGGCGTTGTGTGATAGTTGTGAACATATTATTATTATATTATTATTATTCTCTTTATTCGTTTTCTATATACATATTATTTTACATTTTTAAATATTTTCTTATAAAAACACATAAAAAAAAAACATTTAAAAATATAAAAAATAGTAGTCCGCCGGTGTCGGGAACAGGGTCCAAGCTACCGGTGGTTAGGGCTCCAGAGACAGGAACCTCCTCACAATACGAGCCGTGTCGAGGAGTACTGCCTTCTGTATCAGGCCCTTGATCCAACCGCGCAACGACAGCTTCGACAGATGGTCGTCGAAGCTTTTGGCTATAAGGCCATTGGCGGTCACGACAATCGGCACAATGACAGCCGAGTCCACATTCCACATGTCGACAACCTCGTGTGCTAAGTCGAGATATTTGATTTGTTTCTCTTTCTCAGCTTTCACGAGATTCTCGTCATGCGGGATGGTGACATCGACAATCATTGCGCGGCGCGCTAATCGGTCTATCACCACTATATCCGGCTTATTGGCTACAATAGTCCGGTCGGTGATGATAGACCGATCCCAGTACAACGTTACATGATCCTTCTCGAGAACTGGGTCGGGCACATACTTGTAGTACGGTACCTCAGAATCCACCAGGTTATATTTTAAAGCAAGTTGCTGGTGAATAATCCTGGCTACTTGGTTATGTCTGTGCAAATACTCGCCGTTGGCCAGACGAGAACAACCAGAGATAATATGTCTGATGGACTCACCCGGACGATGGCATGCCCGACACATGTCAACCGTCCCGTCCTTCATAATATGTCTCCGGTAGTTGTTCGTTAGGATAACTTCGTCCATAATTGCACAGATAAAACCCTCAGTTTCTCCGAAGAGGTCGCTGAAACGTAGCCAGGCCACGGACGCTGGGAAATCTACATCAGGCTCGTGAAGAGCCCGATAAAAGCGCCCGTGGAGCTCCTTGCTTTTCCATACTTCCTTGCGGTCATCAGTAGTCAGTACCACAGGTTTGCGCCAGTTCTCTTTAGCCATGGATAACGGGGTGAGTCCCTTGTCCACTGCGACCACATCGCGGTGCATACCCACGTCGGCTTTGAGAAAGTATTCTCTGAGGCTGCACACCTCGCGGTTGTGTAGGGTCTTTGGGTCTTATTATTATTATTATTATTATTATCTATCTCCACTTAAAATATCCAGGTAAGTGCGAGTCGGACTAGCACACTGAGGGTTTCGAACTTACCTGTGCATAGCATAGCATAGCACCAGCCTTTTAACGTTCCCTCTGCTGGGACGTAGGCCTCCTCTCTAGGAGAAGCTACTTACCTAAGAAAACAGTTCAATCAATTTCCGAATTGAGTTACGAAGATTTTTTTGAATGGCGCTTTTGAGAGTGTAGAAATATGCGTTTATTGCGACATAAATCAATCTAAGATACATACCTATAACAAGGATCTACCCTCATATGTTATTCGATTATGGTAAATATTACATGCTAGATAACGCATTTATTGCGAATAGGTTGCCTCGCTAAATTTAGTGCCAATGATGTTAAATAATGAAGTTTGTTATTACATTTTTAACCTCAATTTTATTACCCTCATCTGTTATTTGAAAAAATCAAGCATTAGCTGAAAGAATGTTCTCCAAGGAACTAAAAAAATACTGGTTGCCTTCGCAAAAATGGTGCGCAATAGTTAGTTGCCCTGATTTAAGATGTAAAATTTTCTTATGCCCTCACTGTCGTTAAGTAAAAATAAAGGCAATTAGTGTTTTTTATTACTTTATAAGCAACAATAGGAACAATTGGTTTTGGAAATGTTGAAAAATCAGAAATATTCGCAATTTACGCTAACTTAAGTAATAGGATTTTGATAATGAGACATTTTATTTGATGACTAATTAGAAAGAACCTCATGTAATTCACTAGGATGTAGCTTAAAAATGATATTGTAAGCAATAAAGTCCAATTAGACACGATTTGAAAAAGTTATGACTTGTTTTGTGTTAATGAAAATAGCTAAACTGACTTTATTAGCAGTCAATGTCCTAAAAACTTTTTCATAAATTAATGTATCATATGTGAAATATTATTAGGTACTTTATTCTTTTATGTTGAAGTAGAGATTAAGACGAACATTTTAATGTATATATTGCAATGTTTTCATGAAAGAATAAATAAATATGGCTTCGGAAAGGGTTCGATTAAACGAAAATTAAAGTTGAAAAGGTCGCAAAGTAATCCTTGGTTTCAATTAGCGACAAGTGAAAATAAAGATTATACGCCAGATAATCTAGCATCAGCTGAAAGGCTGATGCTAGACTTTCTTAACTTTTTTTTGTTAAGTTAACATAGAATGTTTTTTTATTGATTATAGGTTCGCGCTTGACCAATAAATTTGATATTTTCATAGGGATTGTAGATTTGAGTACCTATATGGTTAAAAACTTTTACATGTTCTCGAGATTTCTTCTAACTTTCCTTCAAAAAAAGTTATTTATGTTTGTGATATAACTACAAATTTAGTGTTTTCAGATTTTTTCTATATCTATGTGATATATAACCTTGTTTTTTGTCAAATTTCAAGATTGTGAAGCAATGGGAAGTACCCTATGAATTTTGATTCCTTGAGAGTATAGAAAACATATGTTTTTAACTTAGAAGTTTGATGTTTTTACAGCTACAAGGGCCTTCAGACCGAAAGATAATGTTTAAATTTCAACTCAGTACCTCCACGCATTCTTGCGTTAAAAGGTCTTGACAGACAGACAGCAGGACAACAAAGTGTAGGATCACTTTATGTCCATCTTTTCTTTTTAAGGGTGCCATTTTTTCTTTTTTAGGTACAGAACCCTAAAAATCATGTCATGAATGATAAAATTACATTAACACAACAGAAGCTAGGGAAAGATGATTAGAATTAAAAAAATATATGTGTGTGTAAGTAAAGCATAATTATAACAAAGTGGATAGGTATGAATCAAGGGAAACAAGGAGACCGCCCCTTGAATTGATATAGGATACTCTTTATCCATACTAGATTCCTTTCAGTTAGTTTCTACCTTTCACGCAAGTAAAGCCTCTAGCACAAGCTAGAAATAACACTTACTTGAGGCTAACTTGTTGCACATCTTCCAGACATTCCTGCAACTGCTTCAAGCCAACACTCACTCCATCTAGTTTGCCCTGGACAGCTGACTTCAATTGAGCCTCAATAGATGCTTTCTTGTGAGTGATTCTTTTTTTGTAATGTTCTACCTGAAAAAAGTTTTTTATACTCATATCATAACTAAACCTTTTGAATACTGGAATTAGAGATATAATTGAAAGACAATAGATGTGTGAATGGCAGCATTCACTTGTGGCTTGATAGTTTAATAGGTACTATTAGTTTGAATTTAAATTAGTTCATTAAGCCCCAAGAGGACACCGGTGTCCTCTTGGGGCTTAATGAACTATTATGAAAAACTGACCTATTGTCTTTTAATTATGTAATATATCTGTAATTATAGTAGTCAAAAGGTTAAATAGTATATACTAGCTATTAACTAAAATTGCATTAAGACTCCGTGCATAAAATTCATTCCCTAGAGTTTAGGTAAATTCGCTGTGATGCTGTTTGTGTGCATCGTGCGTGCGCCTACACGCACACGCGCACAATAGTCGAGCTTAGTGAACGCTCAAATAATGTTGATCCTTTAGAAGATATAATATTTTATTTTCTTATTTTATGATGTTCACCTATGTACCACTTTTGTACAAGTAGATTAAGTAACAAAATCATATAATAAGTACGGTTTGTAAATAAAAATCTGGAACTTGTGTATATTTTATATTTATCACAATTGTCAAAATAGTTCAGTTTAGTGTTAGATGGATGTTGATACATTTAGACATTAAAAAAAATGTTAAATACAAAACTATAAATGACAATTACGATAGCTAATTTATGTAAAATGGTTGTAAAAAAAAAAACATTTTCAAAATTCTGTTTAATTTTGAAAATGTTTTTCGTCAAAAATAAATTATGTTTACGAGATTTCTCTTTTAAGGTGGCATTTCCCCACTCGCCTAACCATTGAGCGTGGTTGGAAAACGTGTTGCTTTGTCCATATCCAACGCAATGTTTGATGGAGAAGCAACACGAAAAAAGAGAGATAACGCCCGAATACGAATACACAAGCTTAGAAAGTTTAACCTGCTACGTTGGAAAAATCCTAAACGTCAATCACCGATCACTAATAAACACTTTACTCGGCCCTCAAATGTATAATAAGGTTTCAAAAAGAGCAGAATTTGTCTCCTGCCGCAGGGCAGATAAAAAGAAGAGATATTTTAAACATTCCTATGCATACATTTGACGACAACCACACGCTTGTAAGAACTATCTCGGTGCTGAAAATAGAAAAGTAGAAGTAAATGTCCTTACAAAACCGCACGCTTCAAGTTTTTCTTCATTAGTAACTAACAGAACTAAGCAATTTAATCCACTTTGGCAAAATTTATGCGCGAAAATCACATATAAAAAAGAAAAAAAAATCGCATTCAACTCGATGTCATATCAAAGTTATTTCTTTTAGCTGCACGACCTCAGTACGCCATTTAGTCCACTACCATCAACCACTACATCAGGTTTCTACTACCATTATATCAGGTTGATCCAAATATAATGTGATATTGCCATTTTGAAGAACAAAGTTGCAAACGTACCTATGACATGGTACTTCCGATACTACTAGGGTGTATTTTGAGTAAATTGCTAGTATATAATCCTGGCTACAAGGTTATGGTTATATAAGTAATCTCTAGTTGTTAGTCGCCTTCATAACTCCGTCCATATTCCAAAGAGTACATAAAAACCTGTATGACCCAACAGTTACAGGCACGCATAGATTTAGGCTGGGCACATACCTGTAAGATTGCACTTCACATCCCACAAGGTTGTATTTTAGAACAAATCGCTGGTAAATAATCCTGGTTACAAGGTTTTGTCTATGCTAGTAATCTCCGTCATCCCTATGCTATTTATAAATTTATTTATTTCAAGTACATAAAAACAAGTATACGCGAAAGACCGAGCGAAGTGGAGGCGGTTAAGTGGGAAAGCGGACCCCGGGCATCGAGGTGAAAGTCAAGGTTAGCAACCAGGACTGACGCTAGGATGATGATGATGACATAAAAACCAGCATGACCTCAAAAAAAAAAAAACAAAAAATGAGAATTGCAGTATAAACTGACGCTAAATTGATAACCACTAGTACGACTAAAAAAAGTTGTGAATTTCTAAAAGGGTTTTGCGTTTATTAAATTTACACCGTAACAATAAGGTTATAGTTACTATGCCTAGATCAAGTTGACACATATTCTCAACAATACTAGGTATCCATAGTCGTTTCAGAATTTTCATTCGCTTGAATTTCCCAAAATTACATTACATTTGTCAATTAGTATGTATTGGTAAATGAAAAGCCGCTCTTACCTCTACCGCATTTAGGCACGACTGTTTTTCGCACTAGTGCAAAAAATTGTGCGTGCAGACCCTCGCCATATTTATAGCCAAGCGTATTTCTGCAACCCTATTCCTGCTGCACAGAAACGATCTGCTTGTGCCTGATATCTTTGGGTATACAGATGATAAATTGTAGAGAGATACCTGCCAAGTGCTTGGGATAGTAAGGAGCTAATCCGAACTGAAAGAGAGGCAATGGTAAAGCGTGCCAATGTTTCAGTGTGGCGAAAGTGTCCAAGTGGGGCGAAGCTAATCTGGTGGGATTCAACGCCGCTAAAACACAGGTGTGTCTATTCACCGCCAAAAGGAGCCCGTTCACCTTGGAGTGAATAGACCGCCTTCAGCTCTTTGGAGCTGACATTTCCTCTGATCTCAACTTTGGCCGGTACTTTGAGTCCAAAGTCAAGGTCTTGGAAACTCAACGTTCTTGCAAAATCCGACGGTATTTCACACCGACACAGCTTCTAATTTTGTGTGGAGTACTTCAGCTACATATGGGCTGGTACTGCAAAATGCCACTTAGTAGCTTTGGATTTGGTGAAAAGGCGTGCAAAGAGGCTGATTAGTGATCCAGATTTAGCACAGGCGTAGAGTAGCCTTTCGGTTTTCTACGAGATGCAGTTTGGAGGGTGTGCGCGGGAATTACACCATTTGATTCCGCCATCTCAATTTTACCATCGGATATCCAGGCGTACGGCAAATATCCACCCTTACGTTTTCGAGACATATACGGTCCAGACTAAGCATTTTGCCTCGTCGTATATCGGAATGGAATAGGAAGGGAATGAAAAAGCCCTTGTTGTAAAAAATTAAAAAAAGCACTTGGGTGATATTCATGCTATATTCAACCTAATTGGAGTGCAATAAGAGGCAGTTTTCGAGTAAGTGTATTGAAATAAATATATTACATTTATTGTGTCAGGTTTCGCGTCATGTCCTGCTTATTTATATGTTCGTAAGTCTATTGAAACAAGTGAAAATATATCAATCATCAGCATTCGGCACCATAAAAGACCCTCGCCTGCGGCTCATGTGAACTCCTCCTCGGTCCAAATAGCAAACTTTCTTCACTGTATCAAAAAGTACTATTTCGCTTCTAGTGCTAATTGAAAGTAAAATCTTACATTTTCTGGAAACGAAGCTACAACCAGTGCATTAATCTTGCGTTCTTCAAAAACATTTCTTGCACGTATCAGCCCTACCTATATATTTTTTTTCCTTTTAGCAAGGCATTCATAATGCATCCCTTTCTTTCGACCCATTATCTTCAAAAAAAGGATCTAGAATACTAGATTTTGCATTTGCCCTAAATAAGTACGTAACCACGTGATGAATGATATTTATTTTGCAAATAGATGACACTGGTGTTTCTTAGCTGACTACCCTGAGAAGAAAAACCGAAACAAACATAGGGGTCAAAAATATAAAAAATCTGTACATAACGAATACGTAAATAGGTCATAAAGATTGTAGAAGTCATAAGTGAAAGAATTGTAATTAAATAGTAATAGTAGAGTAGTTCTGGAAATTATCTTTACATACAAACAAACAACCGTTACCTGTAATTATCATTGAAGTCAAAAGAAATTTTAACAATCTTAATAAACAAACCTAAAATAAACAATAATACTTAATGGATCAAAATGTGGTAGTCAGCGTACAATAATGGGAATTTATTTACGTAAAACTCGGGAGCGGATGCGGAACAAAGCGACGCGTCCACGCGCTGGGAAGGCCCGAATGTGACTGACGAGATCGAATTTGCGCGGTCGATAACAGGCGGATGAAACTTCCCTACATTATCGCATCACAAAAAATATCATACAAACTAGCTCCCTCAAGTGGTGGAGGAACCGAGTTATTTGTTGAGTTGACAAAAAAAATATAAAAGAGGGCAGTAGCTACATAAAGAAAACAATTGAATAAAAATAATGTTAACAAAAACATGTTTTAAAACTCTGATATAAACTACAGTATATTTATTTTCTACTTGAAATTAATTAGAAAATAAATACACCTATAATTATTATAAATTACATAATTATTTAATTATACCTATATTTTTTCACTACGGCAACCCAGTGTTTTGTTTAGGGGAAACTAGTTCGTTCATATTTGAATGAAGTCGTTTGTGGTTTCGTGCGTTTTGCTTTGAGTTTATTGTCTTATTTATTACGGCTTGGCTTGATTACGGATTTTCTGATATTCTACGTGTTACGACATCACCTGGCTTGTTACTTGGACCCCGGACAGATTGCATAACTGACAACTTGGCGCTTAGTAACCTACACGGACTTAGTTTTTATCTTTACGGACTTGGTTTTAAAAATGCCGAAAACGACACAATTAAAGTGCTTTTTTGGATGTGTCATTGACGGTAAGTGATAACTTACTTTAATTATTCATTAGTAACGTATGTATCCTATAGGTAGTTAAGTAGGTACTTAAAAGGAAACCCAACAACTGAGATCTAGTTCTAACTAGATCTCAGTTGTTGGGTTTCCTTTAACTCTAGTTACCATTTTGCACCCAATTACATTAAGGTGGATGTTACGGGTTGCTCATTGCCATGTTCAAGTTTTAAGAACAAGTTTTAAATTTAATACTAAACTTCATTTTGAGCTCTCTGGCAATAGCTCAGCTTATCCTCAACTTCAAAAGGCTGGCACTATTGTATCGTCATACCAGAGTCCCAACAAGCAAAAACCTCCTAAAACAACCAACCCCAACACTTACCCAAGAATCTGATGATTTTGCCATTGCAAGTGGAACTGGTTAGTGTTTTGATAAGAATACTATAATTCAGTTTTTGTATGGAACTCAATGTCATGTATTTAAACTATTGAGCCCCAAGCGAATACTGGCATTTGGTCACTTCCTATATTTCTATTATGGGCTAAACTGTACAATACTGGACGCAGAAATTTTGAATTTAAGGGGGAGGGGGAGGAGGGGGGGAAGGCCCCTCCTCCTCCAAACCCCCTCCCAAATAAAGAAAACGCATAGTTTTGGAGATATTTAAAATTAAAAATTGATGATTGACTTGGATAGATTTAGGTTAGGGTTATTTTTTTTTAAACCACCCACACTATATTTAGGGCACCCCGACTCGGATAGATTTAGGTTAGGGTTATTTTTTTTTTAAACCACCCACACTAAATTTAGGGCACCCCGACTCGGATAGATTTAGGTTAGGGTTATTTTTTTTTAAACCACCCACAATAAATTTAGCGCACCTCGACTCGGATAGATTTAGGTTATGGTTATTTTTTTTTAAACCACCCAGAAAACTTTCAATGCACAAATATTTAAATACAATGTAGAACGCTCCCGGAGAATTTTTTCTTTTTACTTTTAAATAACTATAGGTATATATAATATGTATTTGCTACTATAGGGGGATAGATCTAGGGGTTGAGAGTGACCCTCTCTCCAAAAACCCACAAATTTTCCTCAAAAAATGCATAAAATGTATGATTTTCTGATATTAGGTATCAGAAAATCATACATTTTATGCATTTTTTGAGGAGAATTTTTCTTTTTACTTTTAAATAACTATAGGTATATATAATATATATTTGCTACTATAGGGGGATAGATCTAGGGGTTGAGAGTGACCCTCTCTCCAAAAACCCACAAATTTTCCTCAAAAAATGCATAAAATGTATGATTTTCTGATACCTAACCTCAACATTTTTAATTTTAAATATCTCCAAAACTATGCGTTTTCTTTATTTGGGAGGGGGTTTGGGGGAGGAGGGACCTTGCCCCCCTCCCCCCTCTACCCCTTAAATTCAAAATTTCCGCGTCCAGTATTGTACAGTTTTACCCTATTATGTCTCTAATTACAGTATTGAAAAGGTTAAAAGGGATTAAATAAAAACAATGGAAAATGCACTCTATCAGAGTAACCAAATATTAAAATGAAATATTGCCACATGAATAAAAATCTACTTAAATTAATTGTTTATTGATCTAAATAATCAATATTATATTTTATTCTTGCCTAAAAACTTATTTTTTAATATTTTTACATTACCAATCCAGCAGATGTTATAACAGTTACTGGTAAATGCTGATGTTTATGATATCTCACCTGTTGTGCATATTGCAGCTATGTAAAACAGCTAATGTCCATCTGTTTTATATTTCACATTAAACATAAAATAAAAATTTGAAATTTCAGGACCGCTTCACCGATTCCCCAAATGGGAATATCCTCATATGGAGAAGTTTAACCAGTGGAAATCCGTACTTGATAGTGCAACTCAAGAGAGAGGAAACAACTATATATAATTGAATACCTATTTGCCATCATCACTTTGAGGATTATTTTAAGTCGCCAAGCAGACGATTGACAGGAAATGCTATCCAAACATTGAATTTAAGTAAGTTCTACATAGTCTATTTCGAATTTTGCATATACTTCACAATAGTCAGTATTTTATTAATTTTTTTTCCAAGATATTTCACAAGAGAGTCTAAAACACTTTGTCAATTAAAAAAAAAACAAATGTATTCAAAGCCAGACCATAACAATTTAACAAACCATGGATTTTAGTTGAAGAATACAATATGAATATTAACAACATATGAAGTGGCTCAAAAATTTAACAAACTTCACATACTTAGATTAGGGTTGTTGTTGATGCAAATGTCGTAAGAATTGATATATATTTTATTTATAGCCTTGCCAAGAAGTACACAAAGTACACATCTTCAGCAATTTCCTGAAGTCGTAACAATTACATCTGGTACATTGCAATCAGAAGCAGAGCCAATAACCTCACCAACTGGTACGTTATTAATTTACTTTTTATTTAAAGAAACAAAAACATGTAACAACAATGTAACATTACATTTTATAATACTTATTCTGTTTTACCATCATCTAAGCTATGTTTTAATTTTAAGTTACATACAGGTTATAGAAAAAACCATTACTTTTTTCTTCTATTTACAAAAAAAAAAATACATTAAATTAAATCAATATTTTTGATTTGCAGATTTACTGCAAACTGACCAAATTATCCAGCCATCAACTGAGCAGTTCCCAGTGGTGGAGCCATCAACATCCAGCTTTGCACAGTTTGAAGTAGAGACAGAGTCAAGAGCATTATCAAATGGTTAGTAAACTTTTAAAAAAATAAAATTACATGACAATACTTTAACACAGTATATTAACTTGCTGCACAAATTTTAATAAAATAAAGATAATATCTTTCACATGGAATAGAATAATACTTTAACGTACACTAAAAAAGTAACATTTTCATTGAAACTTGTATGAAAGGGTACAAAGGCGGTCTTATTGCTGACAGTAATTATTCGCTTTAGCGTTAGTCACTGTATATATATATATCACTCAGGACTACTTAACTTGGCTCTAACTGATACTATGTTGGTCTACCACCGTCTGACACATCAGTGATGGTAGTACCACAGTAACTACCTCTTTCTACTTTCCTTATTGTTTTTTTTTAATATCCTTATTATAGTACCAATTATTCTTTATTATATAATTACCTCCAGTACACTGTATTTAAACTTTCTATTATTCTAAGTATTACTTATATATTTTATTTTCCTGCTTACCTTTGTATATTTGAATGGCCTGCCAGTCTAATAGTTAGTGACCTTGACTGCTATGTGGGAGGTTGTGGGTTCGATTCCCAAATAGGACAAAATATATTTGTGTGATGAGCACGATTATTTGTTCTGTGTCTGGGTTTTATTTATCTATAATATGTATATACACACCACACATACACAGTATATAAGTATGTTTATCAGCTGTCTAGTACTCATAACACAGACACAAGCTCTGCTTAGCTTGAGATTAGATGGCGTTGTGTGATAGTTGTCGAATATTATATTATTATTATAAGAACTAGTTTAGGCGGCGTATTGTCTGCCAATCAGTGTGAATCATTTTATTAAATAGACTATTTGTTTTTTTCAGCAGACCCAAAGAAACGCTTTTTGAAGCAGGAATCTTCGTTTAATATTATCCAGAGGAGAAATGGGCAAAATGGGAACACCTAAAAATGTTTTTGGAAATCGATGTTGGAGACGACGAGATTAGACTGGTAAACAAATTAACAGAAAACCATATCACAAAAGATAAAATAAAAAAATGAAAGTGAAGTTAGCTGCACAAGTGTTCAGTCAACGAGTATCGTCTGCCATTCGATTTTCAGCAAGTAAGTGTAAATTACATTACATAAATTTTTGGTGGCAATCTAAACACTTATAAGAGAAGCTCTAATTTACATTAAGTATACTCTCTCTATTTTCGCTCTAATTTTAATACTCTAAACGTCCCATTCACCATTTATAAATCTGGATATTTTATTATAAATCTTTAAACATTGTATGAAAACATTGTTGTATCTTTAAATTGTGTTCATTTATACAATACTTGCTGATCCCCGTGGTTTCACTCACGATCCGTTCCTTTGAATGTATGATGTCATGTTTCTACATAACATCATGCTATGACTACCACCATATTCTTATGAATGTGTCATTCTGGTGCAAAATCTATTTGTTACTGTAAATGTTCCAAAAGTCGTTCAGTAGCTCTCATTGATTGAGTAATAAACGTTCAAACATCATCACAAACTTTCATATTTATAATGATAATAGGATAAAAGAGTAATTAATAATATGTATTTTCTTTTTCAGGACATGGAATACTACCAGCAGAATGTGAGGGAACAGCAGATTTCCTCCTAATTTTTGATAGATTTTATTTGACTCTTTTAATGGTCATTCCTACAAAGATGACTTCAAAATACACTTCTCATCAAAAAAATCGAAACACTTCCGTTTTCATTGTTTCTGTCCGAATTTAACACAAAAAAGAATTCATACGATGAAAAAAAATACATATATTATAGCTGGCAGTTTGGCCATTACAGTAATAAGCGAAAATTCTAAATTCAAAATTAGAATTTCATTTGTTTATCTTATAAACGAAATGAATCACTGTTTTGAGACAAATGTGTGTTTAGGGTTGGAGTACATTTAGCGTTTAAAAACTAAAAATTGGCGCCTATCCTTAAACTTTTTGTTTTTTATTTCAATACTGTGACTTTGGGACGTCTGAAAAAAGGTTTTTTTTCTAAAACGTATGGATACTTCGCCCACAGAAGCCGCCCAAGTTGTGGCATTGCTGGATTCTGGCCTTAGTCAGCGTGTTGTGGCTGCAAGACTGCATCTAAGCCTGTCATCTGTTCATAGAGTCTATAAACGTTATCGGGAGACTGGTTTGTTCACGCGCCGTTCAGGATCTGGCAGGAATCGGGTCACTTCTGAGCGAGATGATCGATTTATTGTAACAACTTCTTTAAGAAATCGACGCCTTAACGCTTTTCAACTGCAGCAGCGGCTTCGTGTTGTACGAAGGGTGGCTGTAAGTGACTCTACAATTAGAAGAAGGTTGAAGGATCGTGGACTGGTACCGCATAAGCCAGCAAATGGGCCGAAATTAACTGCAGACCATCGAAGAGCGCGCCTTAACTTTGCACGTGAGCACCTAAATTGGTCATACCTACAGTGGAGCAAAGTTCTCTTTTCTGATGAGTGTAAAATTATGCTGTATGGTAACGACGGAAGGAACAAGGTCTACAGAAGAGACGGAGAACGCTATGCACAATGCTGCATTGAAGAAAAGGTCAGCTATGGTGGCGGTTCGTGGACGGTTTGGGGAGGAATCAGCGCCGACGGTAAGACAGAGCTTGCTTTCGTGTCTGGGCCACGTCTGCCTGCACTAAACTGTCATCGGTACGTCGAAGAGTGTCTCGAGCCTCATGTGATGCCCTATGCACATTTTATTGGCAACGGCTTCATATTCATGCACGACAATGCTAGGGCTCACACCGCGGGCGTCGTACGAGATTATCTTAACGAAGTCGATATCTCTATTATGGAATGGCCAGCAAGAAGCCCGGACATGAATCCCATTGAACATCTATGGGATGAATTAAAGAGACGAATTCGAGCAAGAGATCCTGCCCCAGAAACACTTAGCCAGCTGCAAGATGCAATCCAAGAGGAATGGGACAATATACCACAGCATGTGATCGTGACTCTCATCCGATCGATGAAGAACCGTATGGAAGCAGTAATTAGAGCTCGGGGAGGGAATACAAGTTATTAAATAAACGTTTTTTAGCTTTTTTTTTCATTTACGTGTGTTGTTTTATCCATTTCCTTTATACTCCATACGGAATAAAAATGACTCATTTAACAAAATACGAAACCTATGAAAAATTCATTTAAATTTAGAACATTAACATTAAGATTTGATAAGCTCATATTACTCACTATTAAACGACATTTAACATTTATTCCTAAATGTACACATTTTTCTGATAATCCTGACAAAACGTAAACTTGCAAGGTGTTTCGATTTTTTTGATGAGAAGTGTATATAAAAGCTGCATCAAAAGAAATTCCCCTTACTTCCAACTTTGGGATGATTTGCTTCCAATTTTAGAATCAATCAAATTTGAATCAATAAAATAAAGAAGTGGTGTTAATCAAGTAAAATATGAGTCGATTCCTTCAATTAAAAAATGGATTACAAATATAAAAACATTTTTGAAATGTGAGAATACTTATCAATCACTCATAAATTTACTAATATCGTAGCTAGAAATTTTAATCAGGACCCATTAGAAAACTTTTTCGGTTCTACTAGAAGTAATGGTGTTAGAAACAATAATCAATGTTTTAAAAGCATTTATGAATTGTAACCAATTCATAAATGCTTTTAAAACATTGATTGTTAATAATCATAATTCACCTCATTCTGCAGGAGCGAACTGTGAAGAAGACTTTAATACAATTAAGCAATCACTGTCCCATCTGATCAGTAACAATCATGATGATTCTCACACTGTTGATTTTGCATGTAATATAGATTCGTTGCTGAATATTATGTCAGAAATTAAAAATAATGACTACTGCATGCTGAATCAAAAAAATATGTAACGGGGTATGTGATTAAGAAATCAAAATCAAAAATCTTTAACCTTTTCACCGCCATGCACTTCTATAGAAGTTCGGGATTTTCGTGCCACCAGCGCCACAACTTCTATAGAAGTTGTTAATTTTAACTGTCTTATTAAAAAAAATTTACTGTGATTAAAAGCTTTGGTTTATTTTATTGTTTAAGATAGCACTGTCTACTACCCTGTTTTTTTATTTTTCTACACAAAATAAGCCCTAGTTTGTCCTAAAATCGGCAAAAACAGAAACTCAGAATTTTGTTAGTTTCCTCAAAACGCCAATCACTTCATATCAAGTTGGCCAGTGATGTGCCGTGAAAGGTTGATTTCACCATTGAAATATTTATAAATACAGAAAGTTGCGAATATCGAAAACAATTTGAGGTCAATAAAATATGAAAGTAGTTATCTCCTTCATTACAAAGGATAATAGATGAATTTCGACCTTCAGGTAGATGCCAATACGTAATTATAAAGTTGTTACTAATTCTTGTCGATAGCTATTTTCCCATCTCTACAAAACAATTGGTCGTCTATGCCCCTGTGCGCCACCGAGTGCCACGAACTACTATAGAAGTTGATCAGTGACGTCATAGGCGTGCGGCTGTCAAGGTCACTTTGGCGTAGTGCAGCACAAAATCGAATTCGCTCGCACGCATCTTTCTTTCTTTCACTTGCAAACAGAAAAAGGAGTGAAGAACTTGATTCGGACGAACTTCTGAAAATTTTGCAAGGTGTGGAATCGGACTCGGAGTATTTTGTGGAGAATATTGAACCAGAAGATAATTCTGAGGTATGTCTAACTAATGGATGATAATAATAATGTTTAGTCATTCAAAGAGTAGGAATTCAATAAGTATGTAAAATGTTCGGTGAACCCAGTATCGGATCATTGGTTTAGAAGATAGGTGGGAACATGACTTTTGACAAGAACTAAGATTGTGGCGCCCCCTAGTGAGTTGCAGCTATGACACCATCTAAGAACATGAACTCATCAAACACAAACCTGTTATTGAAAACCGCATCAAAATCGGATCATTAGTTTAGAAGGTAGGTGGGAACATTACTTTGCACAAACTCACAAACATCTCTCAACCTAAACGCATATACCTGCTCCGTTCCGTCGTGGGTAAATAGAGAAACGCAATCTTTGCGCGGGGTCCCCCGCGCGCAGATGGGTAAACACTACCGATACATGAATTAAGAAAAGAACAGAAACAACACTTAAAAAACAATGCTTTGATAAGTACACGGCTACAAGCGTGATAGAATTTAAATATATACTTATCTACTTTCCATTTCAAAAAACACTTTAAAAACAATTCAAAATTCTGCCACTTAGATACCTACGACGGTATAAAACGTTGACTGAAGTTATTAAAAAAACACAGGAATAAACAAAAATAGAAGAAAGAAAGACCATAGACCCCATCCCTGATCAGAATCGAATTCAACGTGCCCTCAGTGCCAATAACTTGATATGAAGTTAAAGAATGAGATCATGAAACAAATAGAGATGTACCCCAATTCCTTGTAGTTCTAATTGAGTTATGTATTACTTTCTTTGATACTCATAAATTATACTGTTTTTTCTTATTAAGGATACTGTAAATAAAACAAATCTGGAAATATTTAATCAGTTTTTAATTATATTCGTAAAATCAACTTTAAATCTTAACTTTACGCGTACAAATCTTATTCATCGATATGACGATATCCCCATCACTACTGTTTACTATACATTTAGTTATACATTTATAGCTTGGCGCTCGGCGAGGCATTGCGTTTTGTGTACGTTGGCGGCGAAAAGGTTAAAAACTGTTCAAATTGTCTTGGTAATTTATGTAGATCTAGTATTGATTTTTATTCATTTAATTATGAAACTGATTACACTAAAAAATCATTATTTCATCTAAGTGATTGATTTATAAATTTATTGAATAATTGCATGCCTCAGGGATAATCCCACATCAAAATGTATAAAACATCAATTTTTTTATTGATTCTGTGTGTGATTTTAGTATTATAACTTGTGAAAAACATAAACTTGATTTGGTTAATTTTATTTACAATTTATCTATTAAAACGATTGTTCACAGTTGGTGTCTAGGGGTAAAGATTGATTGTTAAATGGCAAAAATCAGTTTTTGATAGGAATGACCATATAAAAAAAGGCTTCTGAATATTATATTAAAAGAAAACGATGAAGTTAGTTAATAATATAATTTTAACCCATAACCACTTGACGTCAATTTTGGAGGGAATTTTGTTTTTTTTTTTTAACAAATACAAAGCTGGCGACTGACATGATTATTCGCTCGATATGAGCACGTTACAAGAGCATTGGCACGAGCCAATGCTCATGTCTTTCGCCAGCTTCAAAGTCGATCAGTCAGTATTTCTGCAATTGAAAATTCAGAATAGTTATTCCAACTTAGATGTTCCACTTAGGATTGTTGCATGCCAATTGCATACTTAATGCATATCAGCAACAAAGAAAATATGCATTTAGTTATATTGCAACCACTGTGCTTTATACTGCATGCATATATAGTATTGATTATATATTTTTTCATTTTTGTAAGTTAATAAATTTGTTTCCTAAAATGTGTTATGTTTATGCTAAGATTTTTATTTTTGCTTAGTGTATGAACTTTTGATGGTTAAAAATGTAGTTAATCAAAATTCATATCAAGACATAAATTTGTTTATTGTAGTAATTGAGTTTTATGATTTTTAAACATGGAAAATGCGAAAGGTTGTTTTCAGGATTTAAGGTCACAGCTCATTAGAGCCACCCGACACCCACTCAGCACCGCCTCGCCTCGTGCGGTTAGTATTCTTTATATGAATTTGTATGGGTATGCGCTCACTACATCAACTCCGCAGCGTCACCAGATCGCCTCAATCGTAAGCCATCCACGCGCGGACGGCGGGTGGACCACTAGGTGACAACTCGTTGCTCGCATGCTTGCCTTGCGTTGACTGCGCATTGCCAACGCGCGGGTCCCGAGTGGACCGCGCGCTACCCGCGAATGAATCACGCGAGGACGATACGTTGGCGTCTGGCGATGGGCCGCTCCCCACCATCCCTTCATTCCCAGCCTTTCTTTTGAACGAGTCAGACGTATCGTTTTTACTTTCAAAATGGATAAAGAAAAACTTAACGAAGAAGTTCGTAAATATAAATTCACGGTTTGTAAAATTTGACATTACGAAACACACGCGTGTAGACCTAGTGCCAATTGTTAACAGACTACTCGGAAATTAGTGGACCAAGTGTCGTCCACTCATTGACCACGCCGGGTCCACTGGTTGACGACGCGAGGTCCACTGGTTGACCGCGCGACGTTTATTGGTGATAACGCGGTGTTCACCCGTCGACCACCTGTCGACAACGAGTGGACGCCGGGCGACGAGGCGGTGCGGGGTGGGTGCCGGGTGGCTCTAATGAGCTGTGACCTTAATAGTTAATAGTTTAACTGTAAAACCTTGTCTGTACACCAAACTGCGCGTGTTGGATTACGGCCCATTCTTTCCTAAGAGGCATGAGTCCCAGCCGTGGGAACATTATAAGGCTATGTTTAACTGTAAAACGTCAGGTGGCTGAGGGTTTTTGTTTACATTTTATGTCATAATAATGGTGAATTGTGTTTCTACTTAACTCCACCATATTTGTACTTAACTCCCATATTTTAATAAAAATTACAAGTACATAAAACTGGTGTTTAATTTTTATACTGGCGTATTCTTAATCAGTAAATTCTTAAAAAGTACTTGGAAGTTTGGTAAGTATCTTACTTGCCAAAGTTCCAAGTACTTTTTAATAATTTACTGATTTATTAACTCGAAAAATCTATTTAGAAATTAATACGTAGCGCCCTCTGGCGGGTATCTGCGAAAACACAATTGTAATTCGCGCCATCTGGCGGGTATCTGCGAAAACACAATTGTAATTCGCGCCATCTATGTGTGGGGGATACTTTAAGCTTACTATTTTTGAACTCCGAGTGGCGCATCTATACCAGTATTAAGTGTATAGTCTATGGTCGATAATATAGTCAATTTTGTTTTGTAATTTACGAAATGAAGTTATTATTTATTTGTAAATTAAATTTTTGATTCTTGTAAAGGGATTTCTTAAGATTATTTTGCATATTTTAAATTTTCTTAAAAGTGTTTCCAAGGTATAGAAAACAAGTTTTCAATGAAAAAATTTTTTTTTCATAACAAGCTTTTATAGCGGTGGTCTATACTTATATAAATAAAACTCGTCAAGACGATTCACACGAGCCCAAACTCGACGTGGTTGTGCCGTTTAATTACAGAGTTCCTGTGGCTACCTCGCGATTCCATCATCAGATCAGCTCCATGTCATCATAATATTGCATTGTCATCCGAACTAAACGTGTATACCAAATTTCAGCTCAATCGGAAACCGGGAATTGGATCAAATTTAAGTTGCAAGATTTGATTACAGAACGACAGATAACGGGACAGGTGAAAGTAAATAAAAGCTTGTAAAAATACTTATTTGTCCACATATTTTCCAAGAATTACGTTTCTTCAACATTTTTTTTTAGCTATATTTCCAATCAAAGTCAATAATGTAATCAGTATATGTTGTAGTAGACTATGTAATGATGTTACTGGTATTTTTTAAATGTCGTAAAATCCCGTGTAATTTTGTGTAAACCTTAGCCAACCATCACTCGTTCGTTATTTTTGCGAAAAAAGGGTTTGGAATATGGCTAATTGCCATTAATCCACTCATTATTTTACAAAAATTCTCAGTATATTTAGGAGAATAAGAACTTGACTTTTATAATCTATAAAAAGAAGGATTAAAAGTCTTCTCTTTTGCCAAAAAGCCTTTTATAGTGTAAAGGACTATATTGAGGACGTAAAGGTTTGGGATTGACCTGCTCCAGTACTCACTTCAACTGTTGTCACATTTTCTTTATTTTTATGATTATTATTTTGTTTCCATTTGACATTAATGTTAATTTTTTACAATTTTAAATTTGTAAACTATATATATATTATTATTATGAATGTGAAGACTATGTGGATTAAGCTATATGTTTTTTATTTTGTTTCTGTCTCTGTTTTCTTTTCAGTCAATTTAGGGTATGTCTGACAATTTGAGTATTTAACGGCCTACACAAATGTCCTTTCCTTGGTAGTGTTCGTCAGGTCATGTTGAGATCCTTAGTAGTCCTGAGTTGAGCTTTGCGAATACTGAAAATGCTTGTACTAAATGGACAGGTCTACTCAAATTTGTATGGATCTTTCTTCAAAAGACCATCTCAGACAAATCTGCATGGTTCTTATGTGATTTGACCAATACATATTTTCTGTATGGACTTTAAAAGAGACTTTGACCCCTGAGTTTGTTTTGGTGTTTTTTCTCAGGGTAGTCAGCTAGGAAACACCGGACTCATCTAGCATAAAAAAAAATGATGTGTAAAAGTGTTTTTTAAACCTACTTACAAAATAAAGATCATTTATCACTAACTGCCCTAGGCTACATACCAAAAATCCTAAGTACTTACCTACTTCTACCCCTACTTACTTTTATCTTTACCATTAAGATAATTTGCCTTGTTTAGTATTTTTTGTTATTAAATAGTATATAAACAGAATATGCACGGCAATAAGCTATATATACTGTGATACTAGTTTAAATAGGTACTTAAGTTTTTTTTCGGTTCATCTTACCTACCAACGCCCACAAAAGTAACATAGTAATAAATTAGATTTTAGGTTAAGCTTTGAAACATGTAGTTGAGTAGGAAAATACATGGTTAAAAATCCTAGTATATAGTGATAGGCTCTTCTTACTTTTTCAAGCTGTCCTGGTCTCTGCATCATATTCATTACCATCTTTTCGGCTGCTGCTTTCGCTTCTTCTTCTATTTCGTCCATGGTACTCATTTTAGATTTTACCGTATAAGTAAATATCAGCTAATATCTGATAAAGTACTATGTATTATAGAATATATGAATAAATGAGTGGTTATATAAATATTTTGAGAAAATTAGAAATAAGTAAAACATTACCCAACCAAAACACAAATTGTTGACAATATTGACAAATGTCTTTGACTTGACATTTTAACAGTGACAACATGCACCGCGTTCGGTTTAGCGTCAAAAGCGAATATATCATACGAGGGCTATTGAGTAATACTTGTGACGTTGCGTGTTAGTTGGATTCGGGATATAACCGCTTTTGAGATAATTTTACCACTACCTACGATTCTGTGATTTCGCTGGTCTCTCCGGTCCTGTTGCCTTAGGAACGCCCATACCAATCTATTCCGACTTTCGGTATCTCGGGTCGCTCGTCCAAGGGGATGGTCACTATGGTGAGGTAGACCGAGACATACTTAACGCATCGGATCAACGCAGGATGGATGAAATGGCGGCAGGTCACGGGAACAACTTGCGACCCACGGATGCCCCTCAAGTTGAAGAGTAAAAGTTACAAGTCTGTGATAAGTAAGACCTGTCCTACTGTATGGATCAGAATGTTGGACTGTGAAAAAGATGAATGAAAAAAGACTGCATGTAGCGGAGATGGATGTGTGGTGTGATGAGAATGGATAAAGTGAGAAATGAGTAAGTATATTAGAGGAAGTCTAAAAGTGGTGACAGTGACTGAAAAGTTGAAAGGAAATCGATGAAATCGACACAGCTAGGAAAACTGCGTTTGCATATTTCGTTGTACACTTTTGGGTTTGCGTATGCTGATGATGTGTTCATCTTCCTGCCCTTGTCCCGTTTTATTTGGGGTCGGCACAATATGATTTTTTTTATACAAATTAACGTAATTATACATTAAGAATCAGTGCAAAACCTCTTCTTCTTCCTGTCCTTGTCCTATATTACTTGTTAGTGGCCTAACACGTAAAACTAATTATTATTTTCTAATATTTAGAAGTCGAACAATCAGTAAATTTATTTTTCATTTGTCCCGATTTGTCCGGTAACAAAAGTAATAATAAAAAAGTCATAGACGATAAGGTTTTATTTCCGTTCGTTCCTATTTTTTACGGCTTAAAATTCCTTTAAATATTCCGCGAATAATTTTGAAAATAAAAATTCGCTATGGAATATTTTGCATTTAATTTGATGAATCAAATCAAAATATATTGGATCAAATTATCGATAAATTCACGTAAAAATATCGATATTTTTTTAAAGAGCCTAATGATGACATCAGATGGTTGTCAGATGGTTTTGACATTAATGATGGGTCGTTGCAGGTTTTTCCGTCAACGAAACGCTAACGTTAAATTGCGTTGGTCAACTAGTTAATTTTGTCAACGAGTTAACGTGTTACGAACGTCAACTTGCATGAACGATAAGCGCCTAAACGCTTTTATTAACGTATGCTGTTATTTTTTAAGATTAAGATACAATTTGATGCAGTTTACCTAATGAAATTTGATAACATTTTATGGTTACTTTACCTACTACCTACCTAGGGTTCTAAATGATCTTCCCTTCATACTTTTTTCAGGCTTAGGACTGTTTGATTAATTTGCTATAAAATACAAATTTCAGGCGTATTTAGAAGTAAAAAAAAATACACATTACAAATACAATTTACGTATATTGAAAATACCTACATAAAAAAACGTTGACCGTGTACTAATCAACTCGTTGAATTCTTCAAATGATGAAACGAGTTGAACTTATAAACCTCGTTATCTCGTAACTTGTTGACGAATTCAACGAGTTGATTACTTGATTTGTACATGGTCAACGTAAATTCCTTTGAAGAGACATCAACGTTCATTCAACTAGTTCGTTGATTAAACGCTCATCGCTAATTGACATGACGTGACAGCTTGAGCTCGTGACGTACGTCCCTGTCAATTCAATGTTATTGTACAAAAAATCGTAATAATTTCTTGTATTTTTCTTACTAATGATGCTATTTTTCTGAAATAGTCTGCAGAATGTGGGAAATATTTATATTATTAATACTGTCGGCGGTAGCGTTCTTCATAACGGATGAATTAATACCCAACCTCACAGACTTGTTTGTTAAAGCCGGTCTATTTGGAATAGATCTATGTAAAACTAGTAAGAAGAAAATGTAAGTAACTGAAAGGGATTATGTTTAGTTTCGGCTTGAAGCTTGAAGATGCGGCGGCAATTAAGTACTTGCATGTCAAGGCGTTCTCAAAGGAATATCAAAAAAATACCATAAGACTTATTTTGTGAAAAATTAATTTAGGTTATGCATAAAAGACGTAATGCCTATTCTTTAGTGGACTTTTTCTAAATGCAACCCACTTGTTTTTTTTCAGTTGGCCTATGTAATCTAAATGCATACATTTCAGGGCCATGGTAACAGTTTTGAACAATCCTACTACACTAGTAGGCGTTGCTTCACATGGGCCTTATCAATGGCACTGACCGTTTTTTGAGGCGTTACTTAAGCATAATAGCACCTTGCTATTATGCTTAAGTTTCTTTTGTTTTACTTTAAGATTTCCTAGAACTTTAAATTTTATTGCTAGCTGTCATCAAAGGTTAATCTTGAGTGGTTACAGGTTAAGTAGATGAGACCTAACTGTCTGTCATTATTTTCAGCCCAGAGGCTATTGGCGTTGTGTCTGGATGTGTCTTTTTAATAACAAGCTTTCTGTTTATACCAATTGTTTTTGGTAATGGCTTGATGGATACTCAACACTTCCCTCATAATGAAGTAAGAGACTATTATATTTTTAGATATTTATATTTCAAATTGAAATGTGCAAATATAAACTAACATTAATTTTTAGTTTGCAGAATTATTGGCAGGACTGTTATCCATCTGTTGTATGCTCCTTCTTGGCTTTGCTGATGATGTACTAGACTTGAGATGGAGATATAAACTGTTACTGCCGACAGTTGCATCACTGCCCCTACTTGTGGTTTACTATGTGAACTTCAACTCAACTACTTTTGTAGTTCCTATTCCTTTGAGGCAGTGGTTGGGAGTTTCCATCAACATTGGTATGAATTGTCACTATTTATATAGGACATAGAGCAATAGCCACTGACACCTCATTGGCATTTTGAATTCTGGTATACAATTAAAGTAGCATAGTATCTTTTACCTACAATATGCCAGTTTTATCATGAGTTAAAAGAACTATTTGAATTGACAGTGCAATGTAAAACAGGACTGTATAAGTAAAAATGTAAAAACCATAGAAAAACCCAATCATCCATGGACATGGTTTTGTTTGTTAGCTGCTTATCCTACATATAAATCAAAATGGCAATAAGGTACTATGCTATAAAAAACAGTTCTAACTTTGTATTTTTTATTTGTATCTACTTTCTTTTTATTTATGTTCTAGGTGTACTATATTACATTTATATGGGTATGCTGGCCGTATTCTGCACAAATGCTATAAACATATTAGCTGGCATCAATGGACTTGAGGTTGGACAGTCAGTTGTCATAGCCTTTTCTATTGTTATCTTCGATATTATTGAATTGAGAGGAGACCAGTATAAAGCCCATACTTTCTCCCTACATATCATGATACCTTATCTTGCTACAACATTGGCATTGTTGAAACATAATTGGTAAGTTATTACTGTATTGTATTATTGTTGAAAAAAAAAATGTTAAGTTTTTATCATCCAATACACACAGCCAATTGTGGAATTGCATTGAATATTATAAAAAATAGAGAAGTGTTTTACCATTCATACGTTAAGACTTGTAGACATCGCAAATCAATAAATATGTATCAATGAAATAAACATAACAGGTGAAACACAAAGTACAAAGGCGGGTTAACACTAGACAAGCTGATCATACATTTTCCAATTAAAAAGATAATAATAATATCCACTATCTAATAATGGGCAAAGTTCACATAGCTTTTTACTGCTCTTTAAACTTTGCCCGAGGTTGCCAATTCGTCATGCAGGGAGACCTGAGCACAGGTGTCGCAGCCGCAATATTCCATAGAAACACTGGCCGTTAATCTATTCGACTTCTACAATTATTATATAGGAATAGGAACGACTTAGCGCCATGTTGTGACGTCATACCTGTCAAATCAAATTGGAGAGCAAAATAAGATTATTAATTAAATTTGATAACAGTTGACGCCGGCTGAGTTGCGAAAGAAAAAAAAATTAAATCGTAAACGAAAAAGTTCAATAAGAATCTAGTTTTTCAATCTCGCCCATCTCTGCGGAATAGACGCCCGGGTGTCGCCACTGTGTGGACCGCCCGGAGAACACGGTCGAGGCGTGCCCCGCTTGGGCAGAGCATCGCCGTGTCCTTGTGGGGGCGATCGGCGGCGGCGATCTGACGCGCCGGGCCTTGGTTGAGGCCATGGTCCGAAGCGAAGAGGAGTGGCAGGCGGCCACCTCCTTTTACGAAGCAATAATGCTAGCAAAGCAGGAGGCCACCGCATAAGGCAACGACGCTCACGCCCTAGTCGCCGCCGGGTTTCCGATCCCGACTTCCGGCCATCGTAGGCATGGGCGAGCAATGGGTAGTTTGCCATCCAATCGTCTGGTAACTGTCCGGACCAAGCCCAGTCGTCGACGGCGCGCACTGCTCCCGCGCGCCTCAATGAGTTATCAGCAAACCGTAGGGACCCTGCTAAAGGGTCGAAGCCAACTGGGACCAAGGTTTCGCGTCTGAAAGGAAGGTTCTGACCCTGGTATATATGTGTACGTAGGAATGGGGTAGGTTGTTTAGTCACTAAGAGTCTGACACTGTTTTCCGCTCCGCCCAAGGGCGGGATTCGTCATTGGATGATTTTTATCTACCATAAAAAAACCCTTGCCCGCACTTTCCTGGATTTTAGTCTAATTTGACGGGACTATTGTGGTTCTTCTGTCTTGTCTTTAAATAACACTTTTCTTCACAAATAATAATAAAATTTATTATATCTACCTATTTAAACGTTTGTTTTCTATAGTAATTAATATATTATGATTTCTTTTTTCAGGTATCCTTCAAAGGTGTTTGTTGGGGACACATTCTGTTATGTTTCTGGAATGACATTTGCAGTTGTAGCTATATTGAGTCATTTCAGTAAAACAGTTTTACTATTCTTCCTACCACAAATTATAAACTTTTTGTACTCAGTGCCTCAACTATTCCATATTATTCCTTGCCCAAGGCATCGCTTGCCGAAGTATAGTGAAGAGACAGATTTACTTCATGCAAGCAGAACAATAATAGCAAAAAAGGAAATGACTGCCTTAACCAAATTGATACTTCGCGTGTTAACAATGTTACGCTTAATTGATAAAACTGAAGATAACGAAAGTATAACTATTAATAATATGACATTAATTAATTTATTTTTAATTAAGTTAGGGCCGATTCCGGAAGTACAACTGACAACATGGCTTATGGCTTTTCAGATTGTTTGCACTTGTGTAGCTTTTGTAATAAGATATCCATTAGCGTCATATTTCTATGATAGTTAAAATTAGTAGGTGAACAAAAAGAAATAAGTAAGTAGTTACATTTTTTTAAGTTTTTTATAAAATTGTTTATGTGACCATATCAACTTTTTTAACGTTCTACTATTTTATTATAGAAGGTAAGCCAAAGATGAAAATGTGATAAAAAAATGGCATGAATAACAGTTATTAATTATTGCTCTTGTTCTATTTTCGGTCCATAACATAAACGTAATTAATATAATTCCATTGAAATCGTAATGGCTGTTAATATTTTTCTATGATGTTATCTATACCTACAATAAAAAGTACTTATTATATTAAACAAGTTCTTTATTTCAGATAAAATCAACATAAATTACTATAAGTACATCCATTACAAAAACGAATCACTGCCTATATTTAAAATCTTGTATTACCTATATCTCGTGTTCAAATTGTTTTCATGTGATTTGTGTGTTTGTGACAAGGTGGTAATGCAGATAGGCACCTACATAAAAGTTATAATCTTTTAATAGATCTTAAGATAAAGAACCATGACACTCGAACTCGATTGATATTTTCCTAAGTGGGCAGTCAGCACTAAAACAGATGTTCCCTGGTAGAGAAATGTACACAAATATGAACAGTTTGTTTGTTTGAACGTGCTAGTCTCAAGAACAACTGGTTCGAATTGAAAAATAACTGGCACCTAAGTATTGGATTGGTAATTTATAACATTACGTTATGACTCACGATAAAGGCGCTGCAGCCAGAGACAAGGGTGAGATAGAGGGGAACAGCTAGATTATATTAATTATATAGTATAAATCAAAGTTGCTTTCGCTGGCCCTATGTATGCTTAAATATCTAAAACTACGTAACGGATTCTGATGCAGTTTTTTTAATAGATAAAGTGATTCAAGAGTAAGGTTTAAGTGCATAATAAATGAAATGCATAAATAATATATTCAATATCAGTATCCGTGCGAAGCTGGGGCGAGTCGCTAGTATAATTATATAATAAGCACAGAAACATTATAACACGTCTGTTCCGGTCATTCGTATGTGTATGCGTACTTTAAAGGCGCAAGGCACGGCATTGCTTGTTCTTTTATAAAAGAAATTCTTATCCATGTATATAACTACATTAGGCCAGCTTAGAATCTTGTGTTACCAGTTGTAGTGACGTGTCGTCGACACGAACATAACGTATTAATTTTTTATTCCTTTTTAAGAAATATCAACAGATCAGATTGTGTATTTTTTGGTGTACAATAAAATTGTATCCTATTCTATCAACGCTCCTAAAACAATATGTCGAAATGAAACTTTTTTTCTATATAATAATGATGACCCTTTATTAACATATTCTGTATACATATTATGTAAACTATGTAGAGCGACTAATTCACCATTTGGCATTGTAAGTACATAGTTATGCATGCCGATATGTTTCGTATGTTTTAACGAAAGGATAACAGTAAAGTGTATATATATATAAGCTTAGTGACTTTGACTGAAAACTAATTAAGCGCAAATTTCGGCCCTAAAAATATAATGTACGAAATTTTCAAAACGCAGTTTTTACATTTTTTGGGTTCCGTAGTCAAAAAGGAACCCTTATAGTTTCGCCATGTCTGTCTGTCTGTCCGTCCGCGGATAATATCAGCGACCGCTAGCACTAGCGGGCTGAAATTTGGTACCAATATGTATATCAACCACGCCGACCAAGTGCACAAACAAAAAGTGGTAAAAAAAAGTTTTATTAGGGTACTTCCTCTACACGTAAAGTGGGAAGTGATGTCCCCCCCTCTAACTTTTGAACCATAAGTTTAAAAAATATGAAAAAATCTCAAAAGCAGAACTTTGAGTAAACTTTCTAGGAAAATTATTTTGAACTTGATAGAATGAACAGTTTTTGAAAAATTAAAAAAAAAGTTCTGAACTAACTTTGTTATTTAACCGTACATGCAAGCATTTTTTTTTAACTTTTTTTACATATTTCATTATCCTGAGCGAATCTTTTTTCAAATAAAAATACAAAAAGAATAAAATCGGGTCACGCAAATTAAAATTACCACCGGGTACAGCGTCATCTCTTGTGAAATTGTGTTACTAATTTTTACATGGGCTACTGGGTTCTGTTACATTGTGAGAATTTTGTGACGGACGGGAAACTACGGAACCCTACACTGAGCTCTTGGCCGATTTTTTTATAAATAACATTTATTAATTCAGGAGTGCAATACAATAATGATGTCTTGTTAAACCCACAAAAGTTCTTTTCATTATATTTTTCGAATTCAAACTTTTGAATACCTACCGTAATCAGAGACAATAGAAATACGATAGGTGTGCGAATGTCGGCGTTCGCTCTGTAGAGAGTTTATGAATCATAGCGCTACTCACTCGCATAACTTTAGACGGGTTATGTTACTTAAACGTTAATGTCGATTTTCAAAATACTCGTAGGTATATCTACTGTAACCGATTCCGTGCGGAGGTCTTTTTAGCAATCTTTAGTGCCTGGCGTCAAACAAAAATTCCGTGATGCCTCTGGGGCACCAAGCGCCAGAGACTTTGATGATTCCTCTGGGGACTCATCCGCCATGAATTGTAACTTTTAGCTTGTTCTCGTGTTTCCACGTGTTAAAGAGTCATTTGCCATTGTGTATCGAAAGTAAGCGGTCAGTAAATTCATTCCGTGCGTTTAAAAGTGACGATCTATGTGTTTTTATGGAAATGGAAAGTAAAGGACTAATTGCTACCAGGTGTTGTAAACCTTTTTGCATTATTTTATTGATTTATTTATTTAAGAGTGTTATATAGAATTTGTTCACGTACCATTTCATTTTGCAGCCAGGTGATATTTTTATTTATTATGCAGTGTTTTGTAGGGAAACAATTTTGAATCCGTTATTTCGATGGTAATATTGTTTCTCTACAAAACGCTGAATAATAAATAGAACATATGTATACCTGAATGGGAAGTCCGATTCTAATGAATAAAAAATATTCTACTTGTACCTACAAACACTAACATGATTATGAAGTGTTTTATTTGGATAAGAATGTATATGTATTTTTATTGATAAAAAATGACTCGACAACTTGGTTTACAACCCCTGAAGTCTGCTAATTTACGAAATTACTTGAAACGAACACTGTGGGCATGATATGGGTGACAAATAAAGACACTTTTATTCACGGGACTCTTTTGACAAGTGTCGTTTTAGCCGAGTTTTTTATGTTTTAGTTTTGTATCCTCTCGGGCACCATACGCCAAACGCAATAGATTTACATGGTGCCTGTGCGGCATCATCCGCACGGAATCGGGTAAACACGACTTCTTGTTGTAGATTGGTAGGTATTTAAATTTACAGCAAAAAAAAAAACATTTCAGCTGCAATCTAGCCGAAATCCAAGAAGTTGCGTGATAATTGCATTTATGAATGATTAAATAATATAACTTGTGATTTAAGTATAAAAAGAGATCAACTGATTAAAACTGACTACCTACCTACCTATTGTTTTCTCCCAGGATTGTTATCGTGGGACAAGTAAAACGTCATGTTTGACCTTATGTGGACGGTTTCGGCCGTGAAAACTTGTTTCGATCGGAAATGACTTGAATGTACCTAATATACGGTCAGCAAAAAAGTCACATTGGCATATGTTGCCATACTTGCCATGATATGTTCTTTCCTACCACCATGAGAAAAAGCAGTTACTATTACTTATGTAGGTACATTATTATCTTAATTAACACGAAAAATATGATAGCGGTTTCAGCATATTCTGTGATCGATAAGGCTTTTTATCGTTACTATTTATTTCGATTTAGTTTTATATCAATATCATAATGATAAAACTAATAGGTAGGTTTGTTACAGAACTTTTAGTACCACAATTGTGTCACAGTTCTGTAAGACTAGTATCTTTGCAAAAAATAATAGTTAGAACTATCTTTATGGACATTTTCTGTACCTAGTTGATTGAATTCTAGTTCGTTTGCTATAGCACCGAAATCGGAATTGTTCTATCACTCGCTGCTAGGAATTAATCAACATGAAATTATGAAAAACGAAAGATTTAAGAAAATCACATTTTTTCTACACAGAAGAGGAATATTAAATGTGTGTTTATAATTATATCATTTGAACTTATTAAACAGTTTATTTACAATAATACATACACATCAGTTTCATTACTCAATAATAGTTATTACAATTAAACATTTCTTTGGCCTTTACAAGTTGGGTTTTACCAAAGCAAACATGTCATTTTATTAGATTGTACCTATATCATATTTAGAACAATAAATAGATAGTGTTAAAAAAGGCTAAGTATTTTTTACAAAAATGGCTACAGAATATCCTCTCTATACCTTATTATATGTGTACCTTAATTTAGCCAAATATCATATAGTATATTGTCCTCAGCGTCATTTTCGTTTATCACCCTAAGGGTTTTGAGGGTTTGCAAGTAAAAAGTCAATTCTGAAGTGACAACACCATGCTGAGGACTACCATTTGCTACTAGGTTCATCTTAACTAATTGTTCTCTGAGTTTATCTTTGAAGTTATCATGTACTCTTTTATAAATGGTCCTTATTTGTTCATTAGGAAATATATCAATAAGTGCTTCATGTAATTTAACTAAGTGTTTAGAAATATTTCGGAATGTTTGAGATGGAACAGGGGGTTTAGCATCCCACCCTGTAAGCTGAGATGCAAGCATATTACTTACTATGAGACAAATCTTATTCTCTATTTCCTGCTTATGGCTTACTATATCACTTTCTATATTACTAAACCCATTCAGTGATAATTCTTTTGAATGCTGCCTTTCTAGCAATCCTCTAATCTTAGGTAGAAACCACATGACCACCTGCAGGGATCTAGAAACTAAAGCAAGGTTTGATGTAGAAATTGTTTTTAAGCCAGCACTTTGTATTGCTCCAGCACCTAACACCAATTGGCAGCACCGGGAATTGAATAAACGAATCAATTCCAGCATGCAGTGTACCAAGTACTGGACAATAACAGGGGACTGTTTTGTTGCATCACAATACTCCAGCAAGATCTTTATTAAAAGTTGCACTGTGGCAACAACAGCATAACTCTCTTTATTAATTAATAAATACTTTCCATCAGGCTTCCCACTGTCATATTGTAAAGCATTTGGTATTTCACCAGACTCACGTATTTTATTTATTGCACTTTGCAGTTCACAAGGTACATCTGCAGCTTTCCATCTCTCTGCATTTAGAGCTGAGGTCAGTTGAGTCCTTCTTTCGGCATGTAAACATTGAATGTATTTCATTGCATAGCTCCTAAGAGCTAATTTCATTGCATTACTACAATGTCCAGTGATATTTTCACATTCATCACAAAAATTTTCAATGAGTTTGGACAGAATTGACAATTGAGACATATCAGAAAAAATATAATCCTTGTCTGTTTTGGTTACAATGAGATTAGCGCATCTCTCATTACAATAGTCAGAAAGAGATGCAATCATTTTCTTTAATTTCTCTTCTACAAAAACTAGTTCCTCTGGTGACCAAATATCTTCACTATCATTTCCAGTAACATCATCCATTTGAGTTATTTCCAAAATCAAGTTATTCAAGGATAAGATTCTTTTAAATAAGTTTATTAAGTTAGGAGAAACTTTCCGCAGAAATGTTATACCTTCATTACACAAAAGCCATGTATTGTCAGCAGTAGATCCTCTCAAAACAATTTCTGTATTTCCATCTCTTTCTGAAATTATTTCTATAACAGATTGTTTGATTGTTGCTTGAATGGATGTCATTGCTTCTATTTTGAATGTATCAATAAAATCAAATTCCTTCAAGCGGAGAATGCCAGACACTATTGATACAATTTTCTCCCTTTCAGGTATTTCTGTGTCATCTTTTGGAGGTCTGTTCAGATCTGTGACAATGAATCTTAAAAATTCGTTACTCAGCATTTTATGTATCAATCTCTTCATTTCAGTTAGTTGTGGAGATAAATGACGAAATGCTTGTATACCAGACAGGCGTGTAGAAAGCACTTTTTGGGTAGAACTGATCAAGTCCAAGGCAGCAACATAATCAGAAGTACTCAAAAGAAGCTGTATCATTGGTTGTGTCTGTTGTACAGTACCCATTAACTTTAGAAGATCATGGACGTTATTCAAATTGTGATTAATTTTTGTTAAACTTGCTAATTTTAAAGGGCCTTCAGTTAAGTTTCCCTTCACATGAGTGATATTTTGTCTGGTTTTCCTGACCGTATTTACTGCTCTGGCCATCTGCTCCATTATAGTGTCATGAGACAGCATTGCATGAAAAAATGCATCTGATTTTTGAGCCACTTGCTTTGAGATTTTCATCTCAATAACATCTAAGTATGTACTTAGTGTTTCTTGGAGAGCTCTTATAGCAATACTGGGCTCTTCAGAATTACACAAACTAGGAAAAACTTGGCTAAATACATCTGGATCATTTAATGGTAGTGATTGTTCATAAAATATGCTTGGCACCTCGCATACATTTTCCACTACAGGTGTTTTATTTTTCACTGGAATACTTTCTTTAAATCTACAATGGCGCCTGTATTTTTTAGCAACTCTTTTGCAGTAAGATTCAAAATGTGCTAATGTGATTTCAGGTAAATATGGACTAGGGTATATATCAACTTTATCAATAAAACTGTCTCCCCATGTCTTAGTGAAAAAATTGCTCTGTTTTCCTCTGTTAGGATCATTTAATACTGCTGGAAGATTTTGAGAGGAGGAATAGAAGGTCCAGTCATCATTTGAGTCTTTTGTATATAAGTGATACTCTCTTACATGATACTTAAAGCCTGCTTTCCGCAAATCACCGAACTGCAAAGACGAACACATTCCATTTTGCCCATACTGGCAGAGTATGATAGATCCCTCTTTAATACTGTGCTTTTCTTGAACATGCCTGCAATGAAAAGTATTTATAAAGTAATGCTCTTTTAGTGCATATTGGTTTCAACTTACCGATGAATACAAATAATATGTATAACCTTTCAAATTCCGTGGCAGAAGAGAAAAGTAGTCTCGGACAGTGAACACAGTTTTGCCATGTTGGCTTTTTACAAGTTGTAGAGTTGTCCTCCATACCATCTTTGTTTTATAGAACGGGAATAATTAATTATATGTTCAAGGTAATTAACATAGATATAAAATTTCGTAAATCCACCCAAGAAACTCATGACATGGTAAATAAAAAGTGACAGAAATGACACGATTTGACAATTGACATTACGATGACAGCACACGAAAGCCGCCAGTTTTTTTTTAAATTAATTTTATTGACCAAGGATAGAAACAAAGTCTTTTGTCAATTGGTCTAGATTTCTAGAACAATAGACTTTATTTATTTCTACATGTTTGTTCATTATACATAATTTTTATTGTCCTGTACTATTTTTTTCGACAAACTTCGTTGAGATAGTCGACGCTACAATAAAATTCTTTACTCCGTTTTGCTGATTATGAATAAAGACGCAAATTTTTGAAATTGACAACTTAGCTCTTAATTAATGTTCAACTCTGAATTTTATTCAAAGACATCCTGCCAAAATTTCAACAGCCGCCACCGAACCAGTGGGGTAGCAATTCGATTTAAAAAGGTTGAAATTAAAAAATAATAGGTAATTGACGAGAGTGTTCATCATTTACCTATAATTTATAAAGAACAACGGAGAAGAAGTTGTTTGAATTCTCATGACTTTCTAAATCACCAAATGGACAGAAAAAGACGTAAGTTTGTGGTTGGTGAATAGTGAAAACTAAAGAAAAAGTATCGAATGTTCCAGCGTAGCCCGCGAATCTAAAATATTCGTATTTTATTTTATTTGGCGTGTCAGTATCGGGTCTATTTATCTTGCAGCAGTTGCAGCCCAAACAGGCATTGGCCTCAGTGGGCTTCGTTATTTCTACTGACTAATTCTTATTGTGGTGCATTATAACGAAATTAATGCGCCGTTAACTCGTGCTTGGTCCTTACTAGGGCCTTGATGGTAAACTACCCACTGCGCGCCTTCCATAAGCGCTATACACAAACATAATAAAGAAATACGAAGTATGTAGTGGATTTTAAGGTACCGTATTACAAGCATGTAGTAGGTACCCAACGCAATCCTTAAAAGAAATCATTATCATACTGTACTGAGAGCAGTCTATCAGCAAGATTATTGTTGTAAATAACATGATTAGCTGTCGTTCTGTCAATTTTCGTTACTGCTAACGCTCTGAGCAAAATACAACTATTTGCGTTCCGCAGTTAGATGAAGGACAGAAGGCTGTACTCCTCGACATGAATTGAATTGAGAGGCGGTTTTCGTGTTTGAAGCTCTAACTGGACCCTGCTCCTGACATAAGTGGATCCCATATCTTAATAGGCTGCCACCATGGGATAGGGAAGCAACATTCCTTGCATTCCTTCCATTCATGATCTGCGCGTGGAGACGCAACACCGGGGCAAAACTCCACTGCTGGTTGACGGAGTTCCGCCGGCGGGATCTCATGGTGAAATGGCGACAGCGACTGTCGCAACCCATACTTAGATTTTTTTTAATGTATGAATTTATATTGTAATTGAATATAAATAAAAAATATGAAATCATTACATACCTACCCAATTATATAGGTAAAGATAGGAAGGAATAAGTAAATATTTTTTCAAAGTTTTGCTTCATAGCATTATAGTGCCAAATACCTAACTGGCTTTTTTACCCGACTACGGCGAAGCAAAAGGAGGGTTATGATTTTGACCTGTATGTATGTATGTATGTATGTATGTATGTGGGTATGGATGTTCATCTGTTCCCTCGTAACTTCTAAACTACTTATCAGAATTCGACAAATGACATATCATTAGAAGCGTCTTAATTGTCCGCTGGTTATAGGCTATATGGGATTTCACAAAATCTAATGTGGCGCCCTCTAGCGGACAAAACATACGAAGTAAAAAAATAAAGTTAAGATAAATATGCCGTGTTTGGTATCATTTGAAAGCGCTTTACTTGTACATTTTGAATATATATATATTACTAGCATTTGCTTGTGACTTTACCTGTATTCATGGGCTGAGAAATCAATGAACCCAAGATTAACCTATTTAGAACTCCAAAATATGTTAAATAAAAATAAAGTTTAAAAACTAACACCCGACTACTTAAAAACACGCTCTAAAAAGTAGGAAACAAGAAAACAAGAAAGCCGTGGTCGTATGCCATAAGAATAATAAATTTAAAAAAAGTGGTATACGACCACGGCTTTCTTGTTTTCTTGTTTCCTACTTTTTAGAGCGTGTTTTTAAGTAGTCGGGTGTTAGTTTTTTACGATTTTTCAGTTACAAATTTACAATTAAACCGCTCGGCTTTGAGCTGTGAGCTCAAATGTGATGTTGACATCTGTTGTTAAAAGATCCAATTTCTTGAATTTTCTGCTGGTCTGCATCAATTGAATAACCATGTCTGCTTTTAAAAAAGATATGGAAACAACGAGAAAAGTCTCGCTGTGGGTTGTCCAAGAGTGAAAGCTAATGATCGCTCAAAGCTCCTTCCTCGTATCATACCCTAGGTACCATTAAAATTTCATCATAATCAACCTTTTTAATGTTCCCATTACTAGGAATCCCTCCCTTCCCTCTTCTCTAGGAGAGGGAATGGGCCATAAGAAACCACGTGAGTCCAGAGCGTATTAGTGGATGTCAGATGTCTTAAAATTTTTGGTTCTAGGACATGCCGGTTGAGGAAACCGGCGTTTTGAGAGCAGTGGTGATGGAATAAACTACACAAGGTAATCCACCAGGCTGGGTTTGTACCCGCGGCCTACACTTTGTAAGTTGGGGACGTTACCACTCGACCACCACTGCTTCGTCATTAAAATTATATTATCTTAATTTTTTTTGTTGCTATTTACTGTGTAACAATATGAGTCACATTTTTATGATCTTTCCTTCTAAAATTACAATTTCCAATTATTATTTCGTCTGTTGACTCTCCTCCCACCGAGGCGGTACTTATTAGCCGAATGTCTCCAACGTTTTATGAGTCAATTACTAGTAAATTGATAACGATATGTTAAACTTTGTATTAACTAATTATTATAGCTAAATATACCCATATATATATGCAGCCTAAAATACAATTTATTGGAAATAGCACACTCAGCACAGTATAAACTCTCATGGTGAAGTGGAAACAGCGACTGTCGCAACCCAGCGCTGGGCACACCGTAATCTCAGCGGTAGTGCCCCTCTTTGAGGCGTGGCTGGATAGACCTCACGGCGTCCTCACTTTCCGCATGACGCAGGTTCTCACCGGACATGGGAAGTTCGGGAGATTCCTGCACCGGATTCGTGCGGAAGAGACGTCCGGGTGTCGCCACTGTGAGGCGAGCCCGGAGGACACGGTGGAGCACACGGTGGAGGTGTGCCCTGCTTGGGAAGAGCATCGCCGTGTCCTCGTGGGGGTGATCGGCGGCGGCGACCTCTCGCGCCGGGCCCTGGTTCAGGCCATGGTCCGCAGCGAAGAGGAATGGCAGGCGGTCGCCTCCTTCTGCGAAGCAGTAATGCTCGTAAAGGAGGAGGCCGACCGCATAAGGCAAAGGCAACGGCGTACTCGCCGTAGCCGTCGCCGCCGCGATCCTGCCGATATCCGGCCACCGTAGACACTGGCTCGCGGACGGTGAGCAATGGGTAGCTCGCCGTCCGATCGTCTGGTAAGACCGAGTCCAGGTCGTCAACGGCGTGCACCGTTCCCGCGCGCCTCAAGGAGTTGTCAGCAAACTGCAGGGGCCCTTCAGGGTCGAAGCCTCCTGGAGCCTAGAGGGTAAGTGAAAACTGTAACCTCGACTCCAGAAATAAGGCAAGGAAGGTACGGGGTAGGTTTTTTAGTCAGTAAGAGTCTGACACTGGTCTCCCGCTCCGCCCAAGAGCGGGTTTCGTCATTGGATGATTTTCACCTACCATAAAAAAAAAAAAAAAAAAAAAAAAAAAAAAAAAAAAAAAAAAAAAAAGCACAGTATAAACTAGTACCTAAGCATAAAAAGAATTACTTATGAGCATTTTACTGGACGGTGAGTCTACCATGCACTCTCCACGTGAGTGCAGAGTTTCGAGTTTCAACTAGTTATAGAATAATAAATTAAAAAAGTCTAGAGTGCCCTTCGTTGAACGTCTTCAGGGGAATAATTAAGGAACATTTTTAACAACATGATGTGAGGATTTTATTGGACCTATAGATATTACGTAGATAACTACTAAGTATATATGTATATTATATGCAAATCTGTCTTTCATCCAGAGATTTACTGTAGGAAAAATAAATTTAGGGTTAAGCTCACCTTTTTGCATTTTACTATCCTTCTGTTTTTGTGTCTATATATTTTTGTGTCTATATATTTAAGTAGGTATATTTTTGTGTTCAAAAAAGTGTAAGAAATGAGTTGATTGAGAAAAACAAACTCAATATAGTTCGATATGTTTAATCGTTGTTAAGGTAGAGTATATTTTTTTGAAAATATTGCAAGTTACTTTTTAATTCAACAGATATTACACATAGATGTTAGAAATTAGATTTTACATTTCAATGATCACTTTAAACTATATATATTCCTACAAGGCAATGAACAACGAGTACAAGGTAATTAGAAGTTTTCTACAGTAGGTAATTATTCCTTTTGACAATGATAGCAAGCACATGTTACTGCTGACTTAAATATCAAATTTCTTTCTCCATCCAAGCATAGTACCTTAACGGGTACCTGAAATAGAAAATGAACACAATTATTTAAAAAAGAAAAATGTCCCATTCCTTACTTGCCTTATTCCTAGGCCCTGGTGTTACGCTTTCGCATCAACCCTTGACCAAGGAGGCTACGACCCTGTAGGGCCCCTACAGTTTACTGACAACTCCTTGAGGGGCGCGGGAACAGTGCGCGCCGTTGACTACTTGGGCTTGGTTTGGACAGTTACCAGTTACCGACCGGACGGCGAGCTACTTCTTGCTCACCGTCCGCAAGCCAGTGTCTACGGTGGCCGGATATCGGCGGGATCGCGGCGGCGACGGCTACAGCGAGGGCGCTGTTGCCTTTGCCTTATGCGGTCGGCCTGCTCTTTTTTTTTTATTATCTACTATAAATTTAGGGGCATTTGGTCACAATACGACCACGCCAGCCCAAACCGAGTCGGCCTCCTCCTTTACTATCATTACTGCTTTGCAGAAGGAGGCGACCGCCTGCCATTACTCTTCGCTGCGGGCCATGGCCTGAACTAAAGCCCGGCACGAGAGCCGCGATCACCCCCATGAGGGCACGGCGATGCTCTTTCCAAGCAGGACACACCTCTACCATGTGCTCCATGTCCTCTCGGCAGGCCACACAGTGGCGACAGCTGGGCGTCTCTTCCGCACGAATTCGGTGCACGAATCTCCCGAACTTTCTATCTCCGGTGAGAACCTGCGTCATGCGGAAGGTGAGGACGCCGTGAGGTATATCCAGCCACGCCTCAAAGAGGGGACTTACCGCCGTGAATCCCATGGAGGGTGGATTTGGTACATGAAAAACTGGTAAAATTAAAAAATAAAGTACTTTAATAAAAACTCGAATTAATTTACGCATGTACAAAATTAATCTCTACGTCCACGAATCCGCGTGATGGATTATGGCCCAAAAGTCCCAGCGGTAGGAATATTATGAGGCTGATTATACTGCGTTATACTTACGTCTTCGGATTCCATGATATTGCAACATTGGCCCAAGGAGGTAACGGGATGTCTCTTGAAGCCCAGCATGATGCTGGGCAGTGACCAAGACTCGCAATAGCCGACACACGCGTTTGTAGTTATTTTGAATTCTACGCAGTCTGGAATGCTTATGTTCCGTGTGTAACCTGAAACATCAGGTCCTATATAAGTCCGTTCTGCGACGGTAGTTTTAACTGTGATTTATTTTCCATGAGAATAATGCTATTATAATAATTATGCTATTATAAAAAAATGTTCGGTAAGTTGAAGCATGTATTAAATTCATACAGGAGCTTACCGCTGTAATGACATCCCGGTTTCCTCAATGGTTCTGATGTGAATATGTTAGTAAGAGACAACAGTAATATTAAACTCCACAGAAGCATTTTTTAACTGTTCTACTGAAACCACGGTTTGTGAATAGAAAAGAATTCTTGATTCTCGCTTTTATAACAAAACTGTTGGGCAGGGGTTTACAATTCAGGGCGCCATCAAATGGGAAATAATAAAACCGTGACTTGTCTTTCAACGTTTTAATGGTGTGACGATAATGTAATTTAGATGTATCCATTACTTTAGAACGCATCATGTTGCTAGTTTCCAGTTGGTTGTCAAAAAAGTGTAGGTACCTACTTATTTTGGCAATGTAAGAATGTTCACTAACTTGGTATAAGTACCTACCTAATGTATGTTTTACGTATATTTATAGCTCTTTATATTCGGGCAACTAATGACCATAGATAAAATACATTAATAATATCACGAAGTATACATACTAAAAATCGTATAAAAGTAATGAGTAAACTATTGTACATAAATTACGCAACTGCGGCGTGTATCGCTTCGGGGTGACATGACATCCTTCGTCCAAAACTGTCTTTTGAGGAAGGTCTCAAAATAATGAATCGACATTCGGACCACAAACGACTTAAAATTAGTTCTATGGCGCGATTCCAACAACACAACTCCATGTTGGGTATTGTCAGGGCAGTACCGGTTCGGTTGGTACTAGTCTGTTTAGATAAGGAGGTAGGTACTATAGCCAGTGACGAAACAGCGACGACCGGAGGAAGATGCTACGCATGTACCTATGTATTATCCGCAGTAAGTGTCGTTCTGCAACTTGCTGACTCCAAACTACCGATGTATGTTGCGCCCTACTTTCTGAAATAATGATGCGCAACAATTATACTTCAGCACGCCGTGTGCCTGGTGTAATTCGACACTTCCGGCTTGGACGGTGCCTCGGTCAGGTTTGCTTTCAGGGATAAATATATCTTTCAGCAATTTGGTGGCGTCGATGTGGTGGAACGTGACAGGGTAGCTTGTATAATAAAGTAAGCTCGTCATCCGGTTCGGTGCTCCTTAATATTATGTTGACGTCCGCCACTCGTACGCCGCCATCCCTTCATCAGAATACATTATAAGCGCTAATAGGTCAATTATTGAAGAACAAGTATGTGAAGTGATTTTCACAAAAACATGTAAAAAGTATCATTTTAGATTACTTTCGAAAAGGTTAATAACATCTGACTTTGTTAACGGAGTTGTTTTCAGTTCATAAAATTTAGTGACGTTGGGCATAAAGTGTTATGGGGCGCGCGGCAAACAAGTAAACGACCTGTGATAATTACTGTTATGGCGTTAACATACAAGTTGCTTTACGTAGGTTAATAAATATGCCGAAGTTTTGCTTCTAGATTTAGGTTACGTTGGACCCAGCAAGCTTTAGCGGGTAAAAGTAAGTTCTAAGATTTGTTGTCGTATTCGGTTGCTAGGCACCGAATACTAGCGCATCCCAAGTAAAAACACAAGAACAATACAAAAATATGGATATCGAATATAGAATATTAAACCTGTACAAAACAAAACAATTCGATGCATGCCTCAAGTTGTGTGAGACAGCCTTGCAAGTAAAAGATGATCGGATGATAGAATTCATACGAATGCGTGCTATGACCATACAGGCGAAGGTCGTCGGTAATGGATACGAAGAAGTGGAGTATTGTCCTCAACAAGATGAGCTGACATCGACGGCGGTTGCCAAAACACCGCGGCCTGGAACTGCATTCCAACGGGACACTAAAACTGCCCGGAATATAAATAGTTCATATCAGGTATGTCAATAGTCAAAATGTTCTTTAACACAATATATTTTTTATTTGTTATAAACTAATGCTTGACTGCGATCTCACCTGAAGGTAAACAGTGATACAATCGGCATTAGTTTATTAGAAACCTATTCACTCTAGCCTTAAGACACCCAAATTATAGTCAGATGAGAAGACCGCAATAAAATGTGCGCGGAATAAAAAATGAAACGAAACGCTTCGTCCGAACCGTAGAGGTTTCGACAATGTAGGGAATTATTCTTTGGCAAAGAAAATAGAACAATGCAATACATTTAATAATTATTAAATGCCATCATAGCTGACGTCATCATTCGCTCACTCTTCATGAGCAAACAGCAAGCGGGTCCTTTCCATAGAGGCAAGTAGGGGTTGCCTAATATAATTCAATTATAATAATCCTCATGACTGAATTTCAGTCAAGGTTGTTAATATGTGGCGCGGGGTCAACAACTTCAATCCTGAATTAAGATTTACGTAGATATTCATTGATGCTGTTTTTTATTAAATTACAGAAAACAGCTACGGCTACGGTGCGGTCGAGGGCTGGCACCCACACAGCCGGCGCCCGCAGCGTGCGCACTGCGCTCAGCACAGCGTCGAGGATGTCGCGCGCCGCCACCGCCCTCGCCGGAGGAGCACCCTTCACTCCTGGCGCACCACTCTCCCTTAGATTCCTTTCAAAGGAAGATAAGTTATTTGTCCCAGCGTCAAAGACTCTGTTTGAATATGTATTCTACTGTGAAGGGGACGTTAGGAAGGTATATAGTTTGTCTGGACTATGTAATTTTTTAATGTAAAAGAAAACAAAAGTCATGAAGACTTAATTGCTTACGTATAAATAATTTTGTTTTAATTTCCACAGGCTATGGAAATAGCATTTCAAGCACAGAAATCAGAAGACACTACGGACTGGTGGTGGAATTTCTCACTAGCGCGTTGCTATTACGCGCTCGGTATGTACAGAAACACTGAGGACTGTCTTCGACAAGCACTCAAACAAAACAAACACATTTCCATATATCTTCGGCTGGTGGCGATGTATGTGGGACTGAATCAGCCGATATCAGCGTTAGAGGTCTGTAAGCAAGGCCTTTCCGTATTCCATGGATATACGCCACTGTTAATAGAGCAAGCAAGGATTCACGAGCAGATGGGTAATTCCGCGCTGGCTGTCAAAGAGTACCGCATAGTGGCTCTGGAAGACCCCTCGAATATGGAAGCCATCGCTAACATTGGAATGTATAATTTTTACAACGATCAACCAGAAATCGCGTTGAGATATTACAGGTACGATAAGTCTACGTAATGAGGAATCTTTTATACTTTAGAAGTTGTTGGTATAAAAGAAATCTGATCTGCAGGTTATTTGATTCACAGGAGGTTACTGGCTACAAACCCAGCCGGACCAGAAATATACAACAATCTAGGTCTGTGCTGTTTGTACTGTAATCAATGGGACCTGACAATACCATGCTTCCGGCAGGCTCTCTACTTTTCTGCGGACCCCGATATTCGATCAAATATTTGGTTTAATCTTGCACATGTTGCCTTGGTAAGATTTCGAATTTAATAGTTTTTGACAACCCTATTTCTTTACTTGCGTGTTTATAAATCTATTCTTATTAATTTCAGTCTACCGGAGACGTGACCCTGGCTTACCGATGCTTGCAAGTGAGTCTTGCAATAGACTCGAAGAATGAGGCTTCGCAACATGCACTGCAAGCTTTAGATGCAAGATTGCGAGCAAGACGGAGCAACATAATCAGTTATAATAACCATTAAAACACGCAAACTCTCGTAAAAATGTTATAATTATTTGTGTTTATAAGTTTCACTGTCACGAAAGTTGTAAGATTGTTACTAAAAACATAAAAAAATGGTAAAAATTATTAGTGTGGAGTTTTATAGACCCACCTGTATATGTATATACCAATATATTATATGTACTTCAAGAAAATGACTCACAAGTTGGAGTGTCTCAAGAACGCCATTGACGCTGCAATAAACGTGCCCAAGAGAATTTAAAAACACGCGTGTTCATACTCGCTCCGAAGCTCTAGAAATGAACATTGTAGCCACGTCGATGTATTGTTTTGTAAATCAAAAAGTTTAATCACTCAGATATTGTCAAATGTTTTCGCAGATATCATCAGATTTTGTCAAGCCATAATCATTTAAGTATTTATTAATTTTTGTACACATAACACTTAAAATCATGGTGGTAAGGTAGTTCCCCTTTTCAAGGAATGGCTTGACAGACGACACGGCGTCCTCGCCTTTTGCATGATGCAGGTTCTCACCGAACTTGGTTACATCGGGAGGTTCTTGCACTTCTTCTTCTTCTTTACAAATCGGTGATAAACTCGTTAAACGATTGGGGGCCAGTACGGGGCTACGTGGCTTCTTGCACTTCATTCATGCGGAAGAGAGAGATTTAGATAGATAGATAGATAGATTAAACTTTATTGTACACCAAAAAGTTACAGAACCTATACAGAAACTTAAATCTATGGGTACAAAGGCGGTCTTATCGCTAACAGCGATATCTACCAGACAACCTTAGGATGGATCGTAAGAACTAAAAATAAATAAGGGAGTAGTCTGCGGTGTACTACTAATGAATTAATTAAACTATAAATATAAGAAATAACATAACTACGTTTACATATATACATACATATATATATATATATATACACATACATACATATCATTGAAAAGGACGAAATAAAAGAAAGAAAAGGAAGACATTAAATTACGAAGTACTTACCGTTAGAAAGAAAGGTAGTGGGCTTTAACTAAATTTTTAAAAGAATTTAGTGACTGGGCTTGCCTAATTGCTAACGGCCTAATTCCACAAACGCACCGCCTGGACCGCAAACGACTTGTCACAAGATCTGGTACAGTGTGAGGGCATCAAAAGGGTCAAATTCTCCGATGATCTCAAGTGTGATTTACAGCGGGAGATGTCATTAGATGATATCGCATCTTAAAAAAAATGATTGCCGCGACATGCACGAGTCTTCCTCCTTCTGTTAAAAGCTGTTAAAAGGGAAACATTTGAAGAACACCCAATGAAAATTAAACTATTTATTTAGAGATGATAAATAGTCGCTATGAATGTCCAGAGATTCCATATTGTTCAGCTCACTGTACTTGAGCGCCAAGAGTGCATCGACTGCGGGCTCCGGGTGAGCGAGCAGCTGCGCGCCGTCCGCCGAGCTCGGTACACTGGTCACTGTGCTCGGCGCGATGCGCGTCATGTGGCGGCTCTTCACCTGGAAGTTCATCACATTTTATTACGACAGTAAAACTGAACTGAACAAAAGAGCTACAAAAGCAAAAAATCTTTAAAAATATATATTATTATTTTTTTATTTCAATAACCTGTTTCGTAGAGTCGGTGCGTCTCTTTAAGATCGGCTATATACTCCAACGGTATGGAGAGTCATCACAAACCACGGAAATGAGTTTACTTTGTAGTAGTCACAGGTTCGCCGTTAGAGAGTAATCTGTGGCTAAAGTTCCAAGTCAAAGAGTTCTTCGCAGCAATATTTAATACTGAGCAAGCCGAATAGAAACATCTCAACTAAGAAGGGCTTAACGACTGTGTTGTTCGTCTGGCACTCCTATACTGTAGTGCTATAACCGATGCCTTGCTACACCATAACTAAAACTCAGAGATCTATATAATTTCGAGTATGTACATGTCAGGGTATTTAATACAAATTTCATGGTGATGTGATGGTGGTAGCAAATGTGGAATGAACCCATACACTTTATTGTACACTTCGACTTCGGAAACAATGTAGCAACATAATATATGAAACCGCTACGAAGTAACGATTACGTTGTAACGAAGTAACGTTTACGCTGATACGAGTTACGGCTAGACTGCTACGAAAATAACGTCTACGCAGCTACGAAGTATCGGCTACGTATCTACTAAATAACGGCTACTGAGCTACGAAATAAGGGCTACGCAGCTACGAAATAACGGCTACGCAGCTACGCAGTAACGGCTACGCAGCTACGAAGTAACGGCTACGCAGCTACGAAGTAACGGCTACGCAGCTACGATGTAACGGCTACGCAGCTACGAAGTAACGGCTACGCAGCTACGAAGTAACGACTACGCAGCTACGAAGTAACGGCTACGCAGCTACGAGTAACGGCTACGCAGCTACGAAGTAACGGCTACGCAGCTACGAAGAAACGGCTACGCAGCTACGAAGTAACGGCTACACGGTTACGTTTTAACGGCTACGTTGCTAGGAAGTAACGGCTACGCTGATGCATAGTAACGGATATACTACTACGAAGCAAAGGCAATCTAAATCTGGCAAAGTGGCAATAGTATAAGTGCGTATTTAGGGTCTATTCACCATTTTGATCCAACTTATGTTTCACGCATAGTAACGATTATCTGTTACGTCAAGGGTTTTTACACTGTACCACTGCCTTTTGTAACATTTTTTTTTATTGCTATAAACTAATGCTTGACTGCGATCCTACCTGATGGTAAGCAGTGATGATCTGTTATGCTATGAGGAATCGTTGATGGTGAGGCGCAACGACGAGGCAAAACGCTAAGTCCGGACCGTAGATGTCCGGACTTAGCGTTTTAGAGGTGGATATTTGCCGTACGTCAGGGTTGTCCGATGGTAAAATTGGGATGGGGGAAATAAATCGTACAATTCCCGCACACACTCTCCAAAAGCATCCTGTAGAAAACCGAAAGGCTGGCTACTCTTCGGCTGTGCTCAAGGCTTTAAATATTGGACCCAACTAAATGTGGATCACCAATCAGCGTCTTTGCACGCCTTTCCACCGAATTCAAAGCTGCTATATAATAATAATTAAACAACCACTCATATATCGACCGGCACGTTAGGACCGCGGAACTCACTTGCTCTATTGTAGATGGCGCCACGCCAATACTTTCCCACGTATCGGAATCTTTAGGTATGAACAAAGGCTTTGTGTAGTTAGTGTTCTTCTCTTTGATAGGAACTCCGCCCCCGAAGGCGACGTTGAGCAGCATGTCCCTGGCGCGCCTCAGCAGCGGCGGCTCCTTGCTCGAGTAGAACAGCAGGTGCGCGCGCTTGAGCAACGCCACGCTTCGTATGCTTGTGCACACCGTTTTCTTTATTTCGCTATCTGAAATTAAATTCATTATTTCATTGGATGCAAATGCTGACATTTTTCAATAAACTATGGCGTAAGTCGGGCCAGAAAATTTTAAACTTCTTGTAGAAAAAGTAGTACAGTTTTGTCTGCTAAATTAATGTTACAAAGAGCATTAATTTGATATTTGTTTGTTTGCATGTTACGATTTAATTCAAAAACTATACTTGGTCAAGTATAGTTTTTTCAAAAATTCTTTCACCATTATAAAGTTAAATCATCACTGAGTAACAATGGCTATTTATTTTCTACTAACATCCGTTAAAGCCGCTGGCAGATGGCTTACTCAGTAGCAATTAAAAAGTATATACTTGCTCGCATCGAATCGTTTTTGGAAAATGTTGAGTAAAAACCGTAATAAGTGTTGGTATTCTTTGTTGTGTAAGTACAAAAATATAAGAATATTAACTTCTGCCAGCGGCTTCGCCCACGTGAATGCCCGTTTCCAACTTTCCAGGCTAAGCCCAGTCAACGACGGCGCGCAATGTTCCCGGGCACCTCAAGAAGTAGTCAGCAAACCGTAGGGAACCAACAAAAGGGATGAAGCCAACTAGGGCCACGGGTTTGTGCCTGAAAGGAAGGCTCTGGCCCTGTCATAAAGGCAACGTAGGAATGGGATGGGTTATTTACTTATTTACCTAAGTAAGAGTCAGATTCTATTACCCGTTCCGCCCAAGGGCGGGTTTCGTCATTAGATGATTTTTACTCACCGTTAAAAAAAAATAAAGTACTTCTTTCATTAAACAATGTGCAAAATCGTTTAGAACTTCTGAGTGTAAACAAGATGACATAAGTTTTCATCGGTAAGTATAAAAAAAATATATTTACCTTTATTTGCATTATAGGTAACTACTGGGCTCAAGCTAAACTAGCTGGTTACGAAAAAAAGTGACACTGCGTTGATGTCTTTTGGAACGTCCTTTACTTTCACTGGGATGTTAGATAAGTCTGTCCCTTTCTATCTGTAGTTCTGCAGTAGTAACAACTCCGAGGTCGACTCGCACTTGCCCAGATGTTTTTATATAAATAATTATGCTACCGTCTCGAGTGTTTCATTACACAGGATGCACCTTTTCCACTACTGGGACATAGGCCTCCTCTCTAGGAAAGGGAATGGGATATAATTAACAACGTGGGCCCAGTGCGTATTAGTGTCAGATGTCTTCAAATTTTTAGTTCTGGGACATGGCGGAGAGCAGTGGTGATGGAATAAACTACACAAGGTAATCAGCCAGGCTGGGTTTAACCCGTGACTTTTGTAAGTCGGGTAAGTTACCACTGCTTCGTCATTAAAATTATATTATTTTAATTTCTTTTTATTGCCATTAATTCTATGCAACAATATGAGCCAAATTTTATGATCTTTCCTTCTAAAATTACAATTTGCAATTATTATTTCGTCTGTCGACTCTCCTCCCACCGAAGCGGTACTTATTAGCCGAATGTCACCAACGTTTTATGAGTCAATTACTCGTAAATTGATATCGATATGTGAAATTTTATGAAAAAAGTATTTTAGCTAAATAATGCAGCTTAAATACAATTTTTTGGAAATAGCGATTTATACCTAAGAATAAAAAGATTTATGAGCATTTTACTGGACGGTGAGTCTACCACGGACTGGGGCTACGTGAGTGTAGAGTTTCGAGTTGTAACTAGTTATAGAATAATAAATTTAAAAAGCTAAAGTGCCCTTCGTTGGAGGTCTTCACGGGAATAATTAAGGAATATTTTTGACAACATGATTAATTATAGTATTTTATTGGACCTATAGATATTACGTAGATAAGTACTAAGTAGATATGTGTATCTACTATGTGCAATTCTATCTTTCATCCAGAGATTTACTGTAGGAAAACTAAATTTGGGGTTATTAATCTCACCTTTATGCATTTTACTATCCTCCTGTTTTTGTGTCTACATGGACTAGGTACATGTTTTGTGTTCAATAAAGAATAAGAAATGAGTTGATTAAGAAAAACAAACTCAGTTAATATTGTTCGATATGTTTAATTGTTCTTAAGGTAGAGTAGATTTTTTTGAAAATGTTGCAAGTTACTTTTTAATTTAACTAATATAAATTACACATAGATGTTAGAAATTAGATTTTACATTTCAATGATCACTTTAAACTATATTCTTACAAGAAATGAACAAACAGTACAAGGTAATTAGAAATTTTCTACAGTAGGTAATTATTCCTTTTGACAATGATAGCAAGCACATGTTACTGCTGACTTAAATATCAAATTTCTTTCTCCATCCAAGCATAGTACCTTAACGGGTACCTGAAATAGAAAATTAACATAATTATTTAAATGAGATGTGCGTAGACTAATCTTATTAATTATGTACCTAGTAGATCTATTATATTGATTATATTATACAATATATTCAGTATTTACTCAGCATTCAGTCGTTTCACTCGTCTCCTAAGTCACAACGTTACATGGCGACCCTGCCTATTCCGTACGGGTAACACGTACCGTGGTGAATTTGATCCGGTAACCACCAAATAAGGACCGTGCTTCATAAACATTGAAGTGTTCGTGCACCAATTAATCATGTTTAATATTAATACATTTGCGACGACACTCATATTCAAGAAAAATGGGAAAATCACAAAGCAAGGAAGTTGTGATTGCTCAAAACGCGGCAGGAGGACGAAATGATCTAAACTTGGAAGATTTGAATTTCCATATTACTTCTACAAATATTAATATAATACTGACGATCTTCGTGATTTTTGCAGTGCTTGGTATGATCTATTTGGCATTTCGTATTTATCGGAGATGTCATATGCAATGGATTCGATAGGAGTTCCTGAAGAACGCAAACAGAGGTCCGTTTTTGCGTGACGTCAGATTCGCCCTGACGTGATCAATGAAGAGGCCAGAGTGTAAAAGTGATATAAGTGGTTATAAAGTCAGTCAAGCGCATAAAATCGGTCCTACGGTTTAATAAACAAAAATTATGAAATACGGCTTCTCTGCCATTGCAGAATAATAATAATTAATAAGTCTAATGTCGTGTGTGTAAACGTCGTCAACAAATCAGATATGGGTATGGTAAAATAACTTCATCAAATCAGATATGGATTAATGACAGGATTTTTGAAGGAATTGTATAATGAATTGTTAGAGGTAAGAAAATATTTAATTAAGATAGGACCTTCGCGTAGATAAGGTGATATAATAGGGGTAAATTTAAATGAGGCTAAGGCGATTATTAATCAATATAACACTTATTTAGAAAACATAACAAAGGTTCAGAGGACAGATGAGGAGGCAGAAAATGTTATAACAGAATATTGTGAGAAATTGAATAGCTTGCATGCAGAAATATTAAAGTTATGTCAACCTAAAGATACTTCAAGTGATACCGTTAAAATGGATTTTGAAATGAAAGTTGCTTTGAATTTACTTCCTGTTATGAATGATGAAATTGCCAATACAAGACAGTTAATTAACGGAATATATTATTACAGTACAGTTCTTGACACTAAATGTCATTCCAAGTTGATTAATTTCGTTTTAAAAAGCAGATTGTCGCAAGGCGCAAAATTAAAGCTTGCACAAAATTATGATAGTGTGGCTCAGTTAATGACTGAAAAAACAATTGCTCAATTTACGACAAGATGAACTATCGATTGATGATTATGGTAAAAAACTGGCGGAAATGTTTGTCGATCTTGTTATTTCGCAATCCGAAGGGAATTCTACAAAATATGATATTTTAAAGTCAATCAACGAAAGACAAGCAATAAAGCAATTTAGCGACGGATTGAGAAATCGCAGGTTTAGCACAATTATTTCAGCTCAGAAATTTGATTGTCTCAAGGATGATATTCAAGTTGCAGTAGATGAGGATAGCTCGACGTCAAACGCTAACGCTCAAATTCTTTCAATGAAACGAAATAATAGTAACACCTATTATAAAAACAATTCCGGGCTGCCGTTCCAGCAAAACAATTATAGAGGCTACAGCAGAGGTGCGTATAATCACGGGTTACATCAACGGGTACAGCCGTGGCTACCAGTACCGGGGCCGAGGGCCACAGCACAGCATAATCGAGTATCATCGAGCTCGAGGTAGAGGAAGATATCAAGTTAACTCTCATAGTACTAAACAGAGGAAATAAATCGTTTCGGGAGCATGTTCGTGTACTAACCGATGATGCACAACCTCAACCCAGTACATCCACACAGCAGGATGCGGAGAACATAAGCGAAAATAAGTTGTTTTCGTTCCTAAAAGACATTATATGTTAGCCAGTGGAAGTAGCTACTATGTAAAGTTTAATGTAAACGACAGCCAATTACTTAGTCTGTTAATTGATACAGGCGCATCCAACCCCAACCCATTCCAATTTGTAAAGAAAACATAATCATAAATGGAATTGGTGGCAAAGTCCACGCTATTGGATACGTTTGTTTACAGTTATCGATACATGCTCAAAACATTGTCCATAAGTTTTATGCATTTGAGTCACTGCCTTGTAAAGCCCATGGAATTCTTGACCTGTGCCCTAATTCACGTAAAATCAAACAATCCCAATTCCATTGTCGTTCGATCGTAGTCCTATCCAAAATCGGTATTCACGTGTTCCTTGATAGGGATTCGATACAACGACAATCGAACGACTTCTAAACGACCTGTCAAATATCTGTGAAAATCAAGGAAGTTATTTAACCTACGGAGAAACTGGAATGATTACGAAGTAGTATTACAAAATTTTATCTATTTTTTTCTAACTAGCATCTTTTATTGCAAGGAAATGAAAATGCGATTGAAAAAATATATAATAATAAAAACAACATGGATTTATTAGAGTTTCTCCTTGCAATTTACACAAAATATTAAAATGTACCTATAAAAGATAGTAATTAAAGATTAAAATGTGATTTATTCGTAATTTTTCTTGTATTCTTTTATATATATTGATCTTTCGATAGAATGAATATGCGATGCGTTGAACGCTCGATCAAACCAACATTCGATATTTTGAACACTCGATGTATTGGGTGTGCGATGTATTGAATGTTCGATTTAATAGCCATTCGATATTATGAACGTTCGAGTATTTAGACGTTCGATTTATAGTGGTCGATCAATTGATATTCGATTATTTGTTATTCGATTTGGCGTAGTACACCCATTTTTTTCATAGAGAGGAGACTAAGTCCCAGCGCGGCGGTAGGTAGGAATATTATGAGGCTGATTATACTGCGTTATACTTACGTCTTCGGATTCCATGATATTGCAGCATTGGCCCAAGGAGGTAACGGGATGTCTCTTGAAGCCCAGCATGATGCTGGGCAGTGACCAAGACTCGCAAAAGCCGCGACAGGCGTTTGTAGTTATTTTGAATTCTACGCAGTCTGGAATGCTTATGTTCCGTGTGTGACCTGAAACATCGAAACCTGTATAAGTCCGTTTTGCGATGACAGTTTCAACTGTGTTTTATTTTGAAAATAATAATTATTAATATTTTACTATATAGGCTCAAAAGGCTGCCCAACTTAAATGGGGCTGGGCAGGGCATGTCTGCCGCATGTCTAGCGAGCTGTGGGCCCGTAAAACACAGGATTGGTGCCCAGGCACAGCGACGCGGGGCCGCGGCAGACCACGAGGGAGATGGCGGGACGACCTGGAAGTCTTCCTTGAGAATTGGAGCGGCAAAGAATGTGACCGAGATGATTGGAAAGAATGGAGGGAGGCCGTTGCCCAGCAGTGGGACAATACAGGCTAGGTATAATAATATAATAATAATAATTTTACTATATTGTTCGCAATTACTAAAAGAATGTTCAGTTAGTTGAAGCATGTATTAAATTCATGCAAGAGCTTACCGATTCGATGACATCCCGGTTTCCTCCATGAGTCTGCTGTGAATACGTTAGTAAGAGACAACAGTAATATTAAACTCCACAGAAGCATTTTTGAACTGCTCTACTGAAACCACGGTTTGTGAATAGAAAAGATTTCTTGATTCTCGCTTTTATAACAAAATTTTTGGGCAGGGGTTTTCAATTCAGGGCACCATCAAATGGGAAATACATAATAAAAACCGTGACATATCTTTCAACGTTTTAATGGTGTGACGATAATGTAACGTAGATATATCCATTAAGTTAGCACGCATCATATACATCCCAGTTGGGGGTCCAAAAAGTGTAGGTACCTATTTTGCCAATGAAAAAAATGTTCACTTACTTGATATAAGTACCTAATATTTGTTATACGTATATTTTATTTATTGCTCTTTATATTTGGGTAACTAATGACTATAGATAAAATACATTAATAATGTGACGAAGTATACATACTAAAAATCGTATAAAAGTAATGAGTAAACTATTGCACATAGATTACGCGACTGCGGCGTGTATCGCTGCGGGGTGACATGACATCCTTCGTCCAAAACTCCGTTTTGAGGAAGGTCTCAAAATAATGAATCGACATTCGGACCATAAACGACTTAAAATTAGTTCTATGGCGCGATTCCAACAATACAACTCTGAAAGTATTCACAGGATTTTCTCACCCGTCTTGGTGTAATCTCAACCTGATGGTTGAGATTACACCGTGAGCTGCATCGTGGGTAAAGCTGGGTACAGCAGCATGTTTGGTATTGTCAGGGCAGTACCGGTTCGGTTGGTACTAGTCTGTTTAGATAAGGAGGTAGGTACTATAGCCGGTGACGAAACAGCGACGACCGGAGGAAGATGCAACGCATGTACCTATGCATTATCCGCAGCAAGTGTCGTTCTGCAACTTGCTGACTCCAAACTACCGATGTATGTTGCGCCCTACTTTCTGAAATAATGATGCGCAACAATTCTACTTCAGCACGCCGTGTGCCTGGTGTAATTCGACACTTCCGGCTTGGACGGTACCTCGGTCAGGTTTGCTTTCAGGGATAAATATATCTTTCAGCAATTTGGTGGCGTCGATGTGGTCGAACGTGACAGGGTAGCTTGTATATTAAAGTAAGCTCGTCATCGTCATCGCGGTGCTCCTTAACATTATGATGATGTCCGCCATCCCTTCATCAGAATGCATTATAAGCGCTAATAGGTCAATTATTGAAGATAATTGTTCTGTGAAGTGATTTTCACAAAAACATGTAAAAAGTATCATTTTAGATTACTTTCGAAAAGGTTAATAACGTCTGACTTTGTTAACGGAGTTGTTTTCAGTTCATAAAATTCAGTGACGTTGGGCATAAAGTGTTATGGGGCGCGCGGCAAAACAAGTAAACGGCCTGTGATAATTACTGTTATGGCGTTAACATACAAGTTGCTTTACGTAGGTAAATTAATACTTATGCCGAAGTTTTACTTCTCGATTTAGGTTATGTTGGACCTAGCAAGCTTTAGCGGGTAAAAAAAAAACCGCCTTTAAAAAAGTCAAACGATAAAAGTTCCTACACTAAAAAGTTGAAAATAAAAAATTGAATTGCTGTAAAGAAACTTATTTTTAGGTAAACTTATTTGACATTAATATTTTGCAAATATTCAAAATTTATTGATTTTATATTAGACTTGCTAAATGCTATTGTAAGATGTCAGACTAATATCAGCGTTGCATAAGAGTACTGTGAGTACGTGCACTTTTTATCTTATTTGAAACTAATATAAGATCAATAGCACTGGATAAGTATGATATGAGAGTGATTGTGGATCATATTTACAATACAAAAAATAAGACCCATATAAAAGCGTTTGATCTTAAATCGATTTTGGGAATAACTAATTTTAATAGTTTTAAAAGTAATTTTGCTAACCATATTTTATTTTAAAAATTATTAATAATAATAGATTACAAAAACTAGAAAAAATTAGAAAACTGGTAGCATCAGGAAGAAATTTGTTAAGAAGTAGAGCCATCCACGCCGCGGGCGCCGACTTCGTGATTTTTTTTGTCCCTGTCGATTTAATATATATATAATATATATATATAAAATATAATAAGTAAAATTGCGAGAAACCCTAATTTATTCCAATATGGAGTTATCTTTAGTATACCGAGAATGCTAAAATTAGAGTAAACAATCTTAAATCAGTCTAATAGTGTGCTTGTAAAATGCAGCTATACCAATGGCGGCACTATCAATAAAAATTAACAAATAAAATAATTAAACGAGATCAGAAAATACCTTATTTAACAAGGCGCATGAATTTTGAAGTGTAAAACGAGGTATAATTAACAGTAAATAATAAATCCCAATACGATTACTTACCGTAAAACTACTTTTATACATACTTCTATTTTACATCAACTACTCATACAACATTAACTTCACGTAACTTTATTTTGTTTTTATTTAATTTCAAACCAAAACTCACATGAACTTTTAAGTTGGATCTGACGTAAAAATCTCAAAATATTCTAACCTTAGACTATTATATGCCTAGGCAGGCTTACAAGACACTGACGTAAAAGCAATATTAGCCTAAGTCGCCTTAAATTAATTTTGGCTAGATTTTAGTAAGTGCAAACAGCATTCAATTAGATGGATATTAGAACGATATTAAACTAAATATGCTTATAATGGTGCCCAAACCCAGGCTTATATAATTATATAGGAGTGATGTAAGAGCAAAAAAAAGTAGTCTTGAGATTGTTTTAAGCATAGTTTTTGCTGGTTCTCCTTCCACCTTCCAGCTTCATCATCACATCAGTTCAATAGTACCTTACAGCCAAAGTGCATCTTATGACAATTCTAACAAGCCCAAACACGGCTAGGATATATTAATTAGTTACGCAGTTCCAGTGTTTACCTTCCAGCTCCATCATCATCATCAGATCAGTTCGATGATAACATTTTCAACATAATTATTTAAGATCATTGGTTTATAGTGCATTTTCATAGTTGCTTAACTACCTTGATTGTGATATCTATGCGAGTGTCAAGTTTCGTTAGCCATTTCTGATCTTCTTCACCAGTTCCACTTCATCAAATGTTACTTTTTAACTGTAAATGCTTGAGTTCTCGATTAAATATCAAAATTACTATATAGTTGCCTATATAATATTGAGGAGTTCCCTCGATTTCTCATGGATCCCATCATCAAAACTCGATTTGGCAAAAAAAAAAACAGAATAATGCAATACCTACATCCTTATCCTTACTAATATTATAAATCGGAAAGTGAGTTTGTTTGTTTGTTTGTTAGGCTTTCATGCCGTAACTACTGAACCGTTTGCTTTGAAATTTTGCAGACGAAAAGTTAGAAGTCCGGATTAAATAATAGGCTACTTTTTATCCCGGAAAAATGTGATGTTCCCGAGGGAAAACGAAAATATTGTTAGCTTCATATGAAGCTGTCAGTATCAGTTTGGTGACACATGGCGCTGTGTGTCGTTTAAAACAAAGCTAAATGATACGAGAAATTATCCCCAGAAATGAGGAATTCCCGAGGGATGACGTACAATTTGGTTTATTGCCTAAACTGATTTTTACATCTGCTTATCCTATGTACTTAGTAAAGTTTTTACGTAGCTAAGCAAAAACTTCTGGTATAATAGACAGTTCCAGAAGGTTAACAACGTTTATGAATAATCAAAACAGGTTATAACACATAACTGTAAGTCACTGAAATTACTAATTGGTATAAGTAGGTATTTAGTATAAGTAGTCTTTACGCTAACTAATTCTTTATGTAAGCGATAGATGACGCTGGGTGTATTTTAAAACGTGGTAACGTTGTGTTTTTTGAGATATGTAAGTAGTGGTATGATAACTCGCGCCCTACCCTTACGCTACTTATTCAGTGCACTTTTCGACTTTATTATTTGCCGATTTGTTTTATTACACCGCTCGCCAAGCTTCTTTGAGGGCTTCTGAGAATGATATTCGTACTCAAGTCCGTTTGTCGCAACAGGCTCAACGTCAGACTCTAAGGGCGTTAGAGTCACCTCTTCAAACGCTGTTACGTTTGGAAGAGCAAGCTGAAAGACTAGCTATTTTGAGAGTTAATGAGGCCCTTCTTCAAATGCAGCTACGTTTGGAAGAGCAAGCTGAAAGACAAGCTATTTTGAGAGCTAATGAGACGCCTCTTCAAACGCAGCTACGTTTGGAAGAGCAAGCTGAAAGACAAGCTATTTCGAGAGCTTATGAGACGCCTCTTCAAACGCAGCTGCAAAATTAAAAGTAGGGGTTCTGGTGATGCTGATTGACTGGCGCAGCAATAGGTGAAAGTGTACTCATTCCTCGGATCCCGATTATTCCAACAGACCACCCATTTCAATTTTTTTAACCGAAATGGGTGATCTGGTGGTGTATGTGTGTTGGGTAGTCTTTTAGACTTCAGTTTCCTGTAAGGGTTTCATTTGCAATGACTATTAATGAAGCACAAAGCCAAACTCTAAGGTTTGCTGGAGTACACCTGAAAAAAAATAGTTTTTTGCATGGTCAGCTCTATGTAGCGTGTTCTCGGGTTGTCAGTGCCCAAAATCTACATTTTTTTGCTTCCCAAAGTAAAACATATAATATAGTTTACCACTCAGTTTTGGTTTAACAACTTAACGGCCTAAACGCCTGAATGGATTTTGATAGGTATAGAGGTAGTTTGAGTCCTGGATAAGCAATATTTTGCCGTGGTAGAACTTCTCATTCCCACGGAAAAATCTAAAAAGCGCGACATAACCGATTTCCACGCGGGCGAAGCCGCGGGCGAAAAGCTAGTTTAATATAATTATTAAAGGCTTATGTTTAACTTACCACCAAATATAGTAACAAATAGCAGACAAAAATAGTAAATGATCACCAAAATGAAACTCGAATTTTAATGTAAAATGATAACCAAAGTTTAACACTTTGCTATCCTATTTAAGCAAAATGACTCCAAATAAATCATGGTTAACCCAAAAATAGGAAATGATCACCAAAATTAAACCAGCATTTTAAAGTAAAATTATAACCAAAGTTTTTACATTCTGCTATCCTATTTAAACAAAATGAGTCCAAATAAATCATTGTTATCCCAAAAGTAGTAAATGATCACCAAAAGTAGTAAATGATCACCAAAATTATACCGACGTTTTCAATATAAAATTATAATCAAAGTTTTTACATCTTGCTATCCTGTTTAAATAAACTGACTCCAAAAAAATCATTGTTAACCCAAAGATAATGAAAATGTCAATCAAAATCCAAAAAATTACATTTTCATACCCTTGGCAAAATATAGAACATTTTGATGCAAATACAGGAAGTTTGTCATTGCGACAGAGGTGGAATCCACCCGAGCCGTAGGTTACGTCCGGGTGTCGCCACTGTGTAGCAAGCCTAGAGGACACGGTGGAGCACACGGTGGAGGTGTGCCCTGCTTGGGGAGAGCATCGCCGTGTCCTTGTGGGGGTGATCGGCGGCGGCGACCTCTCTCGCCGGGCCTTGGTTCAGACCATGGTCCGCAGCGAAGAGGAATGGCAGGCGGTCGCCTCCTTCTGCGAAGCATTAATGCTCGTAAAGGAGGAGGCCGACCGCATAAGGCAAACGCAACAGCGCCCTCGCCGTAGCCGTCGCCGCCGCGATCCTGCCGATATCCGGCCACCGTAGACACTGGCTCGCGGACGGTGAGCAAACGTTCGCTCGCCGTCCGGTCGTCTGTTAACTGTACAGACCGAGTCCAAGTCGTCAACGGCGCGCACCGTTTCCGCGCACCTCAAGGAATGGTCAGCAAACTGTAGGGGCCCTTCAGGGTCGAAGCCTTCTGGAGCTGCCGTTTGTTGTGAAAGTGTTACCGCGGCTCTAGGAATAAGGCAAGGAACGAATGGGGTAGGTAGGTTTTTTAATCAGTAAGAGTCTGACAATGTCTCCCGCTCCGCTCAAGAGCGGGTTTCGTCATTCGATGATTTTCACCTACCATAAAAAAAAAACCCGACCCGTAATAGATTAGGCCGTTTATGTTATGGAGCCGAGGATCGCATTGACTTTGCACGTGTCTCAAACGACATTTTTCAATGCTCACTGAAATCAATGAACGGGAGACGATCTGCGACTCGAGGGGGACGATGCGCGTTCGGCCTAATACAATAAATGTAATAACATTATGGTGGGGTCCCTACCCCACCATAAAAACGACAGGCTGTCCCCCCGGATAGCCTGCGCCTTTTCTTGCACTAGTGTGGAAAATTGTCTATTGCCTGCCTCTAAACAGTGCGATAAGAGTGTGTTTTCGAGGGAGTTTGTTTATTTATTTATTTTATTTATTTATGTACACACAAACACATACAAAGAGAAAAGAACACATACAAATAGAAGAGTACAAAGGTGCTGCTTATTTCTAACGAAATTTCTTCCAGCAGACCTGCGACAGGAGAGTTGGATGAGAAATGTAGACACAGTGTGTATAAATAATTCATAAAAGTAAAAAAAAAATACGTACACTGAAATTAAAGTCATTTAATACTTACATATAAATATTTCAATAACCATAAATAAAATGTACACATATATAGATACAATACATAAATAATAATAATAATACATAACTATAATATATAACTTTATGAGATAATGTTAGAGAGATAATGTTCCTTGACTTGCTTTTTGAAGACAGATACGTTTTCAGCTTCACGGATCTTTGCTGGAAGTGAATTCCACAGTCGCACTGCACGAAAAGAGAAGGAGTTAGAATAAAAATGGGTATTATGGGGTGGGAAATTGAGTTGGTATTTAAGGTGGGATCTACAGAGGGCATCGGCAGCACGCGTGAACGTAAAACGATCACGCAAGTAGCCAGGGTATGCAGGGTTAAAAAGAATGTTGTACAAGACACATAATACACGAGTGTTCCTACGAAGGCGGATAGGGAGCCACTTGAGATCCTTGCGGAATTGAGAAACATGGTCGTATTTCCTAAGACCAAAAACAAAACGAATACACAAGTTTTGCAAGCGCTCAAGTTTGTTTAGTAGCTCCTCGGTGGCATCCAGATAGCAGGCATCAGCATAATCAATGATAGGCTGAATTAGAGTTTGGGCAAGATAAATTTTGGTTTTGAATGGTAAGAACCTTTGAAGCGATTTAAGACTGTGAAAGGAAAAGTGCACCTTACGGCTAACCTCATTTACCTGTGCTCGCCAAGAGAGATTACTGTCAATTAATACACCGAGATTCTTAGCAGTGTCGGTGTACTTAATAGTTGAGCCGTTAAGGGATAATGGCGCCAAGGCAGAAATGTTAAGCGCATTGCGATAGTATCGACTACCTATGATCAGAGCCTGGGACTTGGAAGGATTAACCAACAAGCCAAAGGATTTGGCCCACTGGTCAATAGCCTCCAGGTCGCGATTCATGGCATTAATCGCTGAATCAGCATCATCCAGCGAGAAGTGTCGATAGAGCTGCAAATCGTCTGCGTAAAGATGGAAGTTGGAAGTGATAAATCTAGTGACAGTGTTAAATTTGTTATTTGATAATACGCCTACATTTTATGGCAATCACAGTGATTATTTAGGTAGAAATAAAACATTAATTTGCTCGTCAAGATTTGGTGATCATTTACTAAATTTGGTGGTCGAATACAATTTAAAGTGGAGTCGTGACTAAAATAGCTGGTACTATTGTAATTTTAGACTTTATTTTTTTGGTGTTAAGTAGATATTTTTGGTTACAAAACTAAGGGTATCAAAGCATTTTATGGTGGTCATTATATTTATCCCCATTATTAAATGGCATCATAGCTGACGTCATCATTCGCTCACTCTTCATGAGCAAACAGCAAGCGCGTCCCTTCCATAGAGGCAAGTAGGGGTTGCCTAATATAATTCAATCAGTGGCGTGCCTAGGGTTTCAATATAAGGCAAGCCCAAAAATATTAACCAATTTCAAAAAAAGAATGTTCAGTTTTGGACTGAGTATGTAAGTACCTACGTATGGATCATCGCAATTTTCTCATAAACTACTGGTTAGATATAATAAATTAAAAGTGAATTCATCAATCTTCTTTCCTATTTTTTATTCAATTTCACTCACTGAAGGCATGCTAGTACTAGATTGAATATAATAAACATATCAGCAATTGCATACCTCCGGTGGCTTTGAAAAAAGCCATTTGATTTGGTTCATTGCTTGAGGAAACAAAGTTATGGTAAGTAGTTGATTGCTTCCTAACAGGACTAACAGGTTACAGACAAAAAAAAAACAAAACAGAAAGTTCCAAAGCAAAAGTAAAAAAATTACCTACATAGAATATAAAAAGGTATTTAAATTAATTATTTATATTCTAATAGGAATTGTCTATCTTTCTGAAATGATTAAATTACATTACAGCCGGAATAGTTAAAACAAGATAAGTACACTAATTTTAACAATTCAGGAAAGGCATCTTCGAGGTTATTCTCATGAATGAAATCAATTAATTCCAAAACATTACGATCTTTTAGATCAGGACTAGAATACAGGCAAATCAATTAACTTTTCATTGTTTTTTTGTCGAAATAGTTTGCATAAATGTCAAATAATGAATCTAATCCTTCTGTAGGAAAATGTGAGTAATTTATATATACACTGATCTATTAAATTTTCGTTTATGCGATTTACTAGACTGAGAAATACACAGATTAGGCGTCGGTTTTAATGAAGAAATTGACTGTTTTTTCTGAGCAAAGTTTAAAGATTTTACCTTATCTCCGCCAATCAAAACTCGAACGCATTTTAAATCCTCACAAGGTACAATTAGCTCCATTGTTGTAGGTAAGTCACCAAAACAGTTACATATAACACTGGGAAAACTAAGAAAACACATAAAAAACTTACTAACTAAGAAAACAAATAAAACTGAAGTTAGTTGCACTCGAGTGTCAAAAACTATTTACGCAAAGTTGTAGTATTGTCATTTAGGCAAAAAAGTCGCTAGGTATATGAAAAATCTAGCTAAATGTCGCATTTTTTTTACTTTTAAGTTAATGCTTGAATATTTAATTTCGTTATTTTAAAAAGTCGCTAGTTTTTACTGTTGCTAAATCTTAGAAAAAGTCTCCAAACTCGTTAAAAATCTCCAAGATCTCACAACGTTGCTAAAAAAGGCAACACTCTTTAGTGGCAAGCTGACAAGGACACGCATTCGCGTGCAACTTCATGCGCAAGCCAGGCTTAAATCTTCTATACTGATCGATTTTTAGACGCAAAACGTCCTAAGTACTTATACGGCACATCGCTATGAGTGCGAAAGAGACTTTGAAAGCCCGGTAAAAGCCGGTAAGTGTAAGCGAGATAGCTATATATAGTGCCGAGTGTAAGCGAAGCGCGCGAACAATCGCGATGAGTAATGCAGCGGGCGGGCCTAAGTAGATACTTTGTGTTATTTTGATAAGAATTAAGCGCGCGAACTTTTAAATTGTTCGGGTTTGATATTGATTCTTATCGAGCATTTTAGTAAGGCATGCCGGGCTTTTGGGCTTGTATGAAGGGACCGCCACTGAATTCAATTATAATAATCCTCATGACTGAATTTCAGTCAAGGTTGATAATATGTGGCGCGGGGTCAACAACTTCGTTCCTCAATTAAGATTTACGTAGATATTCATTGATGGTGTTTTTTTATTAAATTACAGAAAACAGCTACGGCTACGGTGCGATCGAGGGCTGGCACCCACACAGCTGGCGCCCGCAGCGTGCGCACTGCGCTCAGCACAGCGTCGAGGATGTCGCGCGCCGCCACCGCCCTCGCCGGAGGAGCACCCTTCACTCCTGGCGCACCACTCTCCCTTAGATTCCTTTCAAAGGAAGATAAGTTATTTGTCCCAGCGTCAAAGACTCTGTTTGAATATGTATTCTACTGTGAAGGGGACGTTAGGAAGGTATATAGTTTGTCTGGACTATGTAATTTTTTAATGTAAAAGAAAACAAAAGTCATGAAAAGCCATGCTTCCGGCAGGCTCTCTACTTTTCTGCGGACCCCGATATTCGATCAAATATTTGGTTTAATCTTGCACATGTTGCCTTGGTAAGAATTCGAATTTAATAGTTTTTGACAACCCTATTTCCTTGCTTGCGTGTTTATAAATCTATTCTTATTAATTTCAGTCTACCGGAGACGTGACCCTGGCTTACCGATGCTTGTGTAACTACCTAGGCCAGTCTTGTACATTCTTTACCTGTAACGGAGTATCCCAACTTGCTACATCTGGTACCGGGTCTCTAATAAATAAATAAATTGTGTATTTTATGTGACAGGCTGTTCAATAGTTTAAAACCCATAAAACATTTTATTTAACTTAAAAGTATGAAATGTGATATTGTCCCTCTTAAGAACACATTTGGTGCCGATTTTTATATATATATATCGACTGCCCCTACTTCCCATCACACGGGTACCTCGGGTCCCAAGGTTTTTTTTCCCAGTCTTTTCTAGAATCATTCCAAACCCCCTTTTTTGTTATTACGCAATTAAACCACTTCTAACTAAACACTTTCAATATCATGAATTCCAGTCTCACATATCAATTCTTTCAAGCCTTTCCTTGTCTAAATAACGTGATGAGGCATCGGGCTACTTCGTGCTTATGGAATTCACCATCAGTCAGTGGGGGTCTGACCAGTCATTCAGGTTGAGGACCTCAGGGTAGGGCGGATGGCGGAGCCCTACCTTTTCCCCTTAGGGGGAAACTGACCTTAATACCTTCACGTAGGGAGACTAGGGAGAAATGAAAATTTTATTCAGCCTGGGGTCGACTAGAAACAGTCACACTTGCAAGTGAGTCTTGCAATAGACTCGAAGAATGAGGCTTCGCAACATGCACTGCAAGCTTTAGATGCAAGATTGCGAGCAAGACGGAGCAACATAATCAGTTATAATAACCATTAAAACACGCAAACTCTCGTAAAAATGTTATAATTATTTGTGTTTATAAGTTTCACTGTCACGAAAGTTGTAAGATTGTTACTAAAAATATAAAAAAATGGTAAAAATTATTAGTGTGGAGTTTTATAGACCCACCTGTATATACCAATATACACTTCTCATCAAAAAAATCGAAACACCTTGCAAGTTTACGTTTTGTCAGGATTATCAGAAAAATGTGTACATTTAGGAATAAATGTTAAATGTCGTTTAATAGTGAGTAATATGAGCTTATCAAATCTTAATGTTAATGTTCTAAATTTAAATGAATTTTTCATAGGTTTCGTATTTTGTTAAATGAGTCATTTTTATTCCGTATGGAGTATAAAGGAAATGGATAAAACAACACACGTAAATGAAAAAAAAAGCTAAAAAACGTTTATTTAATAACTTGTATTCCCTCCCCGAGCTCTAATTACTGCTTCCATACGGTTCTTCATCGATCGGATGAGAGTCACGATCACATGCTGTGGTATATTGTCCCATTCCTCTTGGATTGCATCTTGCAGCTGGCTAAGTGTTTCTGGGGCAGGATCTCTTGCTCGAATTCGTCTCTTTAATTCATCCCATAGATGTTCAATGGGATTCATGTCCGGGCTTCTTGCTGGCCATTCCATAATAGAGATATCGACTTCGTTAAGATAATCTCGTACGACGCCCGCGGTGTGAGCCCTAGCATTGTCGTGCATGAATATGAAGCCGTTGCCAATAAAATGTGCATAGGGCATCACATGAGGCTCGAGACACTCTTCGACGTACCGATGACAGTTTAGTGCAGGCAGACGTGGCCCAGACACGAAAGCAAGCTCTGTCTTACCGTCGGCGCTGATTCCTCCCGAAACCGTCCACGAACCGCCACCATAGCTGACCTTTTCTTCAATGCAGCATTGTGCATAGCGTTCTCCGTCTCTTCTGTAGACCTTGTTCCTTCCGTCGTTACCATACAGCATAATTTTACACTCATCAGAAAAGAGAACTTTGCTCCACTGTAGGTATGACCAATTTAGGTGCTCACGTGCAAAGTTAAGGCGCGCTCTTCGATGGTCTGCAGTTAATTTCGGCCCATTTGCTGGCTTATGCGGTACCAGTCCACGATCCTTCAACCTTCTTCTAATTGTAGAGTCACTTACAGCCACCCTTCGTACAACCCGAAGCCGCTGCTGCAGTTGAAAAGCGTTAAGGCGTCGATTTCTTAAAGAAGTTGTTACAATAAATCGATCATCTCGCTCAGAAGTGACCCGATTCCTGCCAGATCCTGAACGGCGCGTGAACAAACCAGTCTCCCGATAACGTTTATAGACTCTATGAACAGATGACAGGCTTAGATGCAGTCTTGCAGCCACAACACGCTGACTAAGGCCAGAATCCAGCAATGCCACAACTTGGGCGGCTTCTGTGGGCGAAGTATCCATACGTTTTAGAAAAAAAACCTTTTTTCAGACGTCCCAAAGTCACAGTATTGAAATAAAAAACGAAAAGTTTAAGGATAGGCGCCAATTTTTAGTTTTTAAACGCTAAATGTACTCCAACCCTAAACACACATTTGTCTCAAAACAGTGATTCATTTCGTTTATAAGATAAACAAATGAAATTCTAATTTTGAATTTAGAATTTTCGCTTATTACTGTAATGGCCAAACTGCCAGCTATAATATATGTATTTTTTTTCATCGTATGAATTCTTTTTTGTGTTAAATTCGGACAGAAACAATGAAAACGGAAGTGTTTCGATTTTTTTGATGAGAAGTTTATTATGTACTTCAAGAAAATGACTCACAAGTCGGAGTGTCTCAAGAACGCCATTGACGCTGCAATAAACGTACCCAAAAGAATTTAAAAACACGCGTGCTCATACTCGCTCCGAAGCCCTAGAAATGAACATTGTAGCCACGTCGATGTATTGTTTTGTAAATCAAAAAGTTTAATCACTCAGATATTGTCAAAAGTATTCGCAGATATCATCAGATTTTGTCAAGCCATAATCATTTAAGTATTTATTAATTTTGTACACATAAACACTTAAAATCATGGTGATAAGGTAGTTCCCCTTTTCGAGGAATGGCTTGACAGACGTCACGGCGTCCTCGCCTTTTGCATGATGCCGAGGATGATGGTGAGGTTCTCACCGAACTTGGTAACATCGGGAGGTTCTTGCACTTCTTCTTCTTTTCAAATCGGTGATAAACTCGTTAAACGGTTGGGGGCCAGCAGGGGGCTACGTGGCTTCTTGCACTTAATTCATGCGGAAGAGAGATTTATAGCGGGAGATGTCATTAGATGACATCGCATCTTAAATAAAATGATTGCCGCGACATGCACGAGTCTTCCTCCTTCTGTTGAAAGCTGTTAAAAGGGAAACATTTGAAGAACACCCAATGAAAATTAAACTATTTATTTAGAGATGATAAATAGTCGCTATGAATGTCCAGAGATTCCATATTGTTCAGCTCACTGTACTTGAGCGCCAAGAGTGCGTCGACTGAGGGCTCCGGGTGAGCGAGCAGCTGCGCGCCGTCCGCCGAGCTCGGTACACTGGTCACTGTGCTCGGCGCGATGCGCGTCATGTAGCGGCTCTTCACCTGGAAGTTCATCACATTTTATTACGACAGTTAAACTGAACTGAACAGAAGAGCTACAAAAGCAAACAATCTTTAAATATATATATATTATTATTATTTTATTTCAATAACCTGTTTCGTAGAGTCGGTGCGTCTCTTTAAGATCGGCTATATACTCCAACGGTATGGAGAGTCATCACAAACCACAGAAATGAGTTTACTTTGTAGTAGTCACAGGTTCGCCGTTAGAGAGTAATCTGTGGCTAAAGTTCCAAGTCAAAGAGCTCTTCGCAGCAATATTTAATACTGAGCAAGCCAAATAGAAACATCTCAACTAAGAAGGGCTTAACGACTGTGTTGTTCGTCTGGCACTCCTATACTGTAGTGCTATAACCGATGCTTTGCTACACCATAACTAAAACTCAGAGATCTATATAATTTCGAGTACGTATATGCCAGGGTATTTAATACAAATTTCATAGTGATGCGATGGTGGTAGCACGTGTGGAATGAAGAGACCCATACACTTTATTGTACACTTCTACTTCGGAAACAATGTAGCAACATAATATATGAAACCGCTACGAAGTAACGATTACGTTGTAACGAAGTAACGTTTACGCTGATACGAGTTACGGCTAGACTGCTACGAAAATAACGACTACGCAGCTACGAAGTATCGGCTACGCATCTACTAAATAACGGCTACTGAGCTACGAAATAAAGGCTACTAAGTAACGGCTACGCAGTAACGGCTACGCTGCTACGAAGTAACGGCTACGCAGCTACGAAGTAACGGCTACGCAGCTACAAGTAACGGCTACGCAGCTACGATGTAACGGCTACGCAGATACGAAGTAACGGCTACGCAGCTTCGAAGTAACGGCTACGCAGCTACGAAGTAACGGCTACGCAGCTACGAAGTAACGGCTACGCAGCTACAAGTAACGGTTACGCAGCTACGAAGTGACGGCTACGCAGCTACGAAGAAACTGAGTACGTATATGCCAGGGTATTTAATACAAATTTCATAGTGATGCGATGGTGGTAGCACATGTCGAATGAAGAGACCCATACACTTTATTGTACACTTCGACTTCGGAAACAATCATCATCATCCTACCCTTATCCCATTTTACTTGAGGTCGGTGCAACATGTTTTTTTTCTTCCACTCTGTCCTGTCACCCCCCGTCACACTATCACTAACTCCCTTTTCTTTCATATCACTCTTCACATAATCCATCCATCTCTTCTTCGGCCTCCCTCTTCCTCTTCTTTCGAGTTTACACGTGGATGGATATCCACGTGTAAACTCAGAACTCTTTTTGTGACATGCGTTTCATCTCTCCTCTTCACATGTCCATACCAAGACAAACGATTTCCTTTCAACTTCTCAGTCACTGGCGCCACTTTCAGACTTCCTCTAATATACTCATTTCTCACTTTATCCATTCTCGTCACACCACACATCCATCTCAACATTCTCATCTCCGCCACATGCAGTCTTTTTTCATCCGTCTTTTTCACAGCCCAACATTCTGATCCATACAATAGGACAGGTCTTATTACGGATTTGTAAATTTTACTTCGGAAACAATGTAGCAACATAATATATGAAACCGCTACGAAGTAACGATTACGTTGTAACGAAGTAACGATTACGCTGATACGAAGTTACGGCTAGACTGCTACGAAAATAACGACTACGCAGCTACGAAGTATCGGCTACACATCTACTAAATAACGGCTACTGAGCTATGAAGTAACGGCTACGCAGCTAAGAAAAAAAGGCTACGCAGCTACGAAGTAACGGCTACGCAGCTACGAAGTAACGGCTACCCAGCTACGCGTAACGGCTACGCAGCTACGCGTAACGGCTACGCCGCTACGAGTAACGGCTACGCAGCTACGCGTAACGGCTACGCCACTACGAGTAACGGCTACGCCGCTACGAGTAACGGCTACGCAGCTACGAAGCAACGGCTACGCAGCTACGAAGTAACGGCTACGCAGCTACGAAGTAACGGTTACGCAGCTACGAAGTAACGGCTACGCAGCTACGAAGTAACGGCTACGCAGCTACGAGTAACGGCTTTACTGCTACGAAGTAACACTACGCTACTACGGAACTATGAAATAACGGCTACGGTGATAATAACGACTACGCTGCTACGTAGCAACGACTATGTTGCTAGGTAGTAATGCATCCTGTAGAAAACCAAAGAGCTGGCTACTCTACAGCTGTACTCAAGGCTTTAAATATTGGACCCAACTAAATGTGGATCACCAATCAGCGTCTTTGCACGCCTTTCCACCGAATTCAAAGCTGCTATATAATAATAATTAAACAACCGCTCATATATCGATCGGCACGTTAGGACCGCGGAACTCACTTGCTCTATTGTAGATGGCGCCACTCCAATACTTTCCCACGTATCGGAATCTTTCGGTATGAACAAAGGCTTTGTGTAGTTCGTATTCTTCTCTCTGATAGGAACTCCGCCCCCGAAGGCGACGTTGAACAGCAGGTCCCTGGCGCGCCTCAGCAGCGGCGGCTCCTTGCTCGAGTAGAACAGCAGGTGCGCGCGCTTGAGCAACGCCACGCTTCGTATGCTTGTGCACACCGTTTTCTTTATTTCGCTATCTGAAATTAAATTCATTATTTCATTGGATGCAAATGCTGACATTTTTCAATAAACTATGGCGTAAGTCGGGCCAGAAAATTAAGAAATATTTCTTTACAAAACTTCTTGTAGAAAAAGTAGTACAGTTTTGTCTTTTAAATCTGGGGGCACGGCCAAGTCTCTAGCAAAGCAAAGCGGGCACGGCCGTACCATCCTTTTCTCGAAGTGTTTCGCGGCTATTTCACCCCCCCCCCCTGTATCATCGATGTGGACAAAGCTAGGGGTTTAGGTTTTCGATGATCAAAAGTAAGTATTAGAACAAGCTCAGCCTCAAAATTATATGGCATTTGAACCAATAGTTTATGAGTTATGGGCGATCAAAGTTACATCATTTTGTCACTCACTGACTCACTGACCAATCATCAAAAATCTAAGGTACCTACTTCTAGCATACTTAGAACCGTCAAATTTGGCACCAAGATAGATTTTTAGCTACATATAAAGGAAAAATTATAAAAACGTTAATAAATTATATACCTTAGAAAACAATTTTATATTTGCGGTTTTACAAGAACATTATGTATCAATTTGACTGCAATGTTAACTTTGTTCTTCGTTTATGTACAAAAAGTAATAAATTGGTTTATATTATTAATAAATCTTTATGAATTAAATATTCATACATTTTAATAGATAAAGTTAGGTGAAAATGTAAAGAATAAAGCTAAAATCTATCTAATAATTTTTAAATTTTCTGATAAATACTTTATGCTCGCTCGATAGATGGCGTTGTACGTATTCCTAAATCGCGAATCTAAAAAAATATCTAATCTAATAGAAGTTGTTTACGTGCAAGTTAGTTGTGTTTTATTGGTTATATATTTAGTTGTTTATATATATATAAGTTCAAGCTGTAGTAATAATTGTCAACATGTTATTACAATGGAACGCGAAATATCGTACATAAATGGTGACATTTGCCCACACCGAGTCATCTCTATTCCTGGAGATGGTTTGTGTTTATTTCATTCTTTATCATACTGCATGTATGGGAGTTTTCAGTCATCCCAGGATATTAGTCGTGCTGTTGTCAAATATGTAGCAAAGGAGTGAGAGATAGAGAAAGGGCTCTAACCGAAGCAGCCGCTGAAGGACATAACAAAATTACTTAAAAAGAAAACAAAGAGACTTACAAAAAATAAATGAGATCCCACCAAAAACATAAAATATAAAAAAGGCCAAGTCTCTCTACGCAATTCTTCCTTCGTAAAAAGTTTTGAGATCGCATAGAAGCCAAGTCCTGTTCAACTTAATTTGTAATAATAAATTAATATTTTGTGACAATATGAATAGTTTTGTTTACATTATAATAATAGTGACTTGGCCATGATCACAATAAGATACAAATATAAAACGGCATATTTGGAGGAGTTAAAATTAAGTTGAACAGGACTTGGCTTCTATGCGATCTCAAAACTTTTTACGAAGAAAGAATTGCGTGTAGAGACTTGGCCTTTTTATATTTTATGTTTTTGGTGGGATTAATATTACAAAGAAGGTAAAGGACATGTCCAAAAATGTATAGACCAAAAACCCAGAATCGACAGGAATGAAATGTATACCAGTGGATTGACATTGAAATATAATATAATATTACCAAGGTGGCAACCCTGAAATCGTTATAGTATAGGAGCTAGGAGCAAAATAAAATAAGAAAAAAAAATCTTTTAAAACAATAATAAAATAAGTTTACGTCATGTTGTGGCTTAATATGACGTTGTTTTAATGTTGTGTCACTTGTGATAATTATCATCAACACATTTCACAAGTAACAGCAACATAATAACAACATAATATCATATTAAATCACAACATAACAAATTTCTCTGTTTTTTGTATTTTTTTTTCTTTTGGCCCATAGATACTACAATCGTTACCATATCGTAACGTTATCGTATCGTTATCGTTATATCGTCGTTAATCGATTAACAACGATATTCTCACCCACAACATGGCTCTTAGCTCCTATACTATACCAATTATTTTTATATTTGCAACCTTTAGCCACAGAATTACCAATAATACACAGAACTATAACGATTGTAGTATCTATGGGCCAAATAAAAATAAAAAACATAAAAAAAGAATTTTTTACTTATTTTATTTTGCTCTTAGCTACAACGATTTCAGGGTTGCCGCTTTGGCAACATTATATTATATTTAAATGCCAATCCGTTGGTACACAGTTCGTTTCTGTCGATTCTGGGTTATTTTTTGGACATCATCTTTGATATTTGTTTGTTTGCATGTTGCGATTTAATTCAAAAACTATACTTGATCAATTTAAAAAATTCTTTCACCATAAATCATAAGTTAAATCATCACTGAGTAACAATGGCTATTTATTTTCTACTTACATCCGTTAAAGCCGCTGGCAGATGGCTTACTCAGTAGCAATTGAAAAGTATCTACTTGCTCGTATCGAATCGTTTTTGGAAAATGTTGAGTGAAAACGGTAATAAGTATTGATATTCTTTTTTGTGTAAGTAGAAAAATATAAGAATACTAACTTCTGCCAGCGGCTTCGCCCACGTGAATGCCCGTTTCCAACTTTCCAGGCCAAGCCCCGTCGTCGACGGCGCGCAATATTCCCGGGCACCTCAAGGAGTAGTCAGCAAACCGTAGGGACCCAACAGAAGGGACAAAGCCAACTACGACCTCGAGTTTGTGCCTGAAAGGAAGGCTATGGCCCTGTCATAAAGGCAACGTAGGAATGAGATGGGCTATTTAGTAAGAGTCTGATACTATTTCTCGCTCTGCCTAAGGGCGGAATTTGTCATTGGATGATTTTTACGCACTACAAAAAAAAGTGCCTGTTTCATTGAAGCACATCGTTTAATGAGGGTGGCAGGCGGTCGCCTCCTTCTGCAAAGCAATAATGCTAGCTAAGGAGGAGGCCGACCGCATAAGGCAGCGTTGCACACGCCCTAGGCACTGCCGAGATTCCGATTCCGAGATCCGGCCACCGCAGACGCGGGCTTGCGGATGGCGAGCCGCCCGGACATCTGGTAATAGTTTGGACCAAGTCAAGTCGTCAACGGCGCGCTCTGTTCTCGGGCGCTTCAAGGAGCTGTCAGCAACCGTAGGGACTCTGTAAAAGGGTTGAACCATATTGGGGCCCAGGGTCTCTTTCTGAAAGGAAGGCTTGGCCCCAGTGCGAAGGGCAAAGAAGGAACGGGGTGGGGTGTTTAATCAGTAAGAGACTGACACTGTTTCCTGCTCCGCTCAAGAGCGGGTTTCGTCATTGGATGATTTTTGTCCCCCATAAAAAAAACATCGTTTAATGAAACAGGTACTTCATTTTTATAGAGAAGATGATATAAGTTTTCATCGGTAAGTATAAAATATATTTACATTTATTTACATTATAGGTAACTACTGGGCTCAAGCTAAACTAGCTGGTTACGATAAAAAGTGACACTGCGTTGATGTCTTTTGGAACGTCCTTTACTTTCACTGGGATGTTAGATAAGTCTGTCCCTTTCTATCTGTAGTTCTGCAGTAGTAACAACTCCGAGGTCGACTCGCACTTGCCCAGATGTTTTTATATAAATAATTATGCTACCGTCTCGTGTCTGTCATTATACAGGGTGCAGTAACAGAGGGCGACCAGTAAAACTATATTATTATTCATATTCGCATAACTCGGTAAAATGTATGGATCAGATGATTTTTATTTCAGATTTGTTTTTTTTTAATTATACTTTTTTATTGTATAAAATACCTATGAAAAGTATAAATACATTTTTATACATTTCGTTTTAGTAATCGTATGTAATACCTCATTATACACGTTGCCAGTGACATATACATAGGGTGGCTAACTTTTTTTTACGTGAAATAAAGTATTTTTTGGTCTAAGAATAATATTGAACAGTATTTCTACAAAATGAACAGTATTTTTTTTATTTAACGTTTTTTAGTAAGTATGTTGTAGAGTTTCTCGCCACCCACCTGAACTTATTAGTCTTTATTAGGGTTCTGTAGCCAAATGGTAAAAAATGGAACCCTTATGAATTCGTCATGTCTGTCTGTCCGGCCGTATGCCACAGCCAGTTTTTTCCGAAACTATAAGAACTGTTGAAACTTGCTAAGTAGATGTATTCTGTAAACAGCATTACGATTTTAACACAAAATAAAAATACAAAAATTTTGGGGGGTTTCCCATACTTCGAACTGAAACTCAATTTTTTTTCATTAAATCCTTGCGTGTCCGGGGTATAGGTCTTTAAGAATTATATTGAAGTTTCTAATATTTTTTTTTTAAACTGAGCAGTTTGAACACATTACAAATATTTGATGCAAACTCCCACAGAAAATTGGTTCGAACGAAATGTGTTTTTTGTAATAATTCATAAAAATTAAAAAAGTAATAATTTCATAAACCTACCTTAACTTACATTACCTTATGTATAAACCGTACCTTATGCATCACTAGCTTTTGCCCGCGGCTTCGCCCGCGTACATAAAATAGCCTATGTCACTCAGGAGTAAAGCAGTTTTCTATTGTTGCTAAAATTTTTCCAATCGGACCAGTAATTCCAGAGATTACCTCCTACAAACAAAAAAACAAACTTTCCCTCTTTATTATATTAGTGTAGATTAGCAGTTACGTCACAAAAACAAAAAATGTGAATCTATACTTTTTTGTAATAAAATCTATACTTTGTAAGGAACCCTCAGTGCGCGAGTTCAATTTGCACTTGCCTGGTTTTTAATAACATCTTATGTCTTACCACAATTATAACTAAAATTAAAATAAATGAGGAGATCATTCACTTATTGTGATGCTGAAAACAGCCCGCGGCAGACGGACGCGACCGATACTTTGTTTTCAATACACTTACTCGAAAACTGCCTCTTATCGCACACCTATTAGGTTCAATATAGCATGTATATCACCCAAGTGCTTTTTTGAGTTTATCACAACAAGGGCTTTTTTATTCCTTCCTTATCGTCACGGTCACGAGTGATTATTTTGTTTTACTTAGTTTATCGAATCAGGCGCGAGGCGTCCCCCCGAGTCGCTGGACGACCCCACGAAATTAGAAACTGACCAGAGCAGATTTGAATGCTATACTTATATATTTCTTATATTTCTACTGTATGTTTGAGATACGATTAAATTTTTTTTCTTTCTTTCTTTATTTCACAAGTCGTAAGTGTATTGAAAAACGTCGTTTGACACACGTGCAGATTTGTCATTGCAGCTCTCGGCTCCATAACACACTCGCCTACGGCTCGTGCGAATTTCGCCTCGGTCGCATGTTTTGTAAAGCTATGGTTTGTCTTAAAACTGTCTTGTGTAAAGTGTGCGCTCAGCCATAAACTTACCGAAATTCTTAAACAGATCATATTTCCCACAGATAATGATTAACTCTGGTGAACTTTCTGCGGTTGAATAGACGTCGTTCATCGCTTGAGTACAAGTTTCCAAAGTTTCCCAAATATTTTTGATTTTACAAAGGTCCACCATGATGCAGTAGAAGAACTTCCCGCGGACGGGTGTAGCTTGCAGCACATTCGTCAGTGTTTCTAGTTTGCCGCCGTATTCCCAAATGTGACATAATGTTTTGTCGATACCTTGTTTTTGATTGGATTTTCGCCCGAACGAATACTCTACGACTAGTGTTTCTCGTGGTGGATCATTCTTCTCTAGAAAGGTATACAGAAGTGTCGTTTTCCCCTAAAACGTAAAAGTTGTATGGTTTGAAAATTACAGCAAACTGGGAAGACGTTGTACCTACCAATAATAAATTTACAATATAAACTCACTCCTGATTTGCTGCCAACTAGAAATATTGTTCGTGAGTTATTTTCGTTCACGTTTGTATGCGTTTTATCAATTATTTGTGTAGCTATTTCAGGTATTGATAACATAATTCTAGTAAACTGTTACCCGAACACAAAACAGGGCTTTACCCGGAGAATATGGTAGCAAACTTATTATTCAATTATTCAACTACTCGTATCGTTGTTTACTAGTTTGTTTTCGCTATTGCGTTTCCTAGCGACGTGATCCACAGACTATTCAGTAAACCCGGCCGCACACCAGGTATACAATTGTTTCTCCACAATTGTAGCGCCACATTTAAAACGCGACACAAAAAACGAACCGGTTCGATCTTGAATTATTGTAGCGCGGATGACGTCTCGCCACAAAGTGCGCCCGCTACAAATGTTTCCTCGGTGTGCGGGCTCACGTAGGAATATATGGGGGCGATAAATGTGTCGCATTTCAAATGTGGTGCTACAATTGTGGAGAAACAATTGTATGCCTGGTGTGCGGCCGGGTTAAGTATGTAGTGTATCGCCAAAGACGTCAAACCAACTAGCTACAAGCAGAGAACGTAGCAGGAGATGGGCTTTTACTTTTAATTCAATGAAAAGATAAATATTTTAATAATTATTTGGCCCAAGTGGATATAGTCTTGAACTATTTCCATACCATAATATATTTATGTTCTTTTTTAAACTGTTGGTCATAATTTTGGGGTTGTCGAACCCCAAAATTAGATTTTCTTAGATTAAATTAAAACAGCAGAGAACAGGTGACTCGCCACTGTAATAGCGACTGATGAAATTGCACATCGGTCACGACGATCACACGCATTCGGTGGCTACCGAAGGATTGTCGACGTTACCGAGGCTAACCTGTGAATAGAAAGTGAGACGACCTTGAAAAATAGATACCTACAGTCAGCGGAATCCCGCAAGTCTCACGTCTCACCTGGTTACCGGACCACCTCGTGGAGGCCTATTGACGACGTATTTACCGGTACACGGTTACCGCTCCAGACCCTTTAAACCGCTTCGACTATCTTTTCTGCGAAGATGCTCTACCCACTTACACGAGAACTACCTCGTCTACTACCTACCATCTCATGAGCTATCCTGACGTAAATTATATCGCCGGCAAATAGAAAGGTGAATTATTTACCTACTGTTCATCATTGACATTAATGCCTATATCTCCAGTTTAGTATTCTCGGTCGCAAGTATCCGTTACTACGACTTACTGTAAATATTCAAAATAAAATACTGTAAATATTTACGGTCGCAATAAGGATGTTTAGAAAGGATGTTTCCCTGCTTCACACCCTACTACGAGAGGATCAAACCACACTACCTGTAATCACTAATAGACAAGGACAGAGATAACAGTCGACGCAGTCGTGCGAGCAGAAATGGTTTTAGCCGCCGAATGTTTACGATTATGAATGACATGAGCAGTATTATATGAATATATATGATATATACGAAACAATAAGTCAAATTATTTATTAGAAATGTAAATAAGCCGTTTATCTGTAGGATATTATACCAAGGATCTTAAATATCCTACGAACAAACTGGATACACTACCAAGCAATATTACCAACTATAGAGTGTAGTTTATTTTCATCAAAATAAGTAGGAACTTATTTTGATGAAAATAAACTACTCTATCACATATCATAATGGTGCAGTGCAACACGGTTTTTTTCTTCCACTATGTCTTCTACCTTTTGCCATCTCAATAAATTAAAGTATTTTGTCAAGTTTCACATACAACTAATTGTCTACTCCTAAGAGAAACTCCTAAGAGTTTCTGGTACTTCGTCGATATATAAAAATCATCCACAGTATCCATTAACATCAAAATGCTGCAATTATAAAAATAAATAGTAAATTTATGGTTACCCTAGCAAAAATTGGCGAAATTACGGGGCACACTGCGTCTTTGTCGTTACTTCGACACATTTTCCCTGTTCGCTTGTCAATCTACACTATCTACACTATTATAATAAAGAGGTAAAGTTTGTTTTTTTGTTTTTTTGTTTGTAGGGGATAATCTCTGGAACTACTGGTCCGATTGGAAAAATTTTAGCAACAATAAAAATCTACTTTACTCCTGAGTGACATAGGCTATATTTTATGTACGCGGGCGAAGCCGCTGACAAAAGCTAGTTAAACATAAAGAAAATAAAGCACAGTTTGCAATATTGCTTCGTAAGCAATCCAGATCATCCGTAGGGTATATAAGATCCTTGGTAGGTTGTCGAAATTGCTCTTGACTTACTCACGTGATGAAACTTAGTAAAAATAAAGCTAACGTTTATCATTAAGTTCATCCGTCTACTAGTTTTTGTGTAAATGAGCAACATACATCTAAACATACATCCATTCATCAATAAATTAATAATTAAATACCTACCACATAGGCAAAGCCGGGTAGAAGTTAGTTAAATATATGTATTTGTGAATTGATATACGTCTATTACATGTAAAGTTATTTTTAATTTACGCCATGACCATTCACATATCACGACTAGTTTTACTGTTGTAGGAATAGTTGTAAAAATATTTTTCTTCATCACTGTATTGAATAAAAGTCAAAACATAAAGTTTTAATAAATAAGCATTACTTACGTCTAATTTTATAAAACAATGCCTTAGTCATTTATTATTACGTGCTATAAGAAATATATATCCATGTTTTAAAATTTGTTTAAATCTTAGGGTTGCCATAATTTGGCATCCAGGACAACAACACGTAAAAATGACAGATTTCGGAGTCAGGTCCTGAACCCAGATATACAAGAAACGCCCGGGTATCACCACTGTGTGGATCACCCTGAGGACACGGGGGAACGCATACGGTAGAGGTGTGTCCTGTTTGGGAAGAGCATTACCGTGTCCTCGTGAGGGCGATCGGCGGAGGTTATATATTGCGCCAGGCCTTAGTAGAGGCTATGGTCCGGAGCGAGGAGTGGCAGGCGTTCGCCTCTTTCGGCGAAGCAGTAATGCTAGCTAAGGAGGAGGCCGACCGCATAAGGTAGCGGAGCTCACGCCCCAGACGCTGCCGCAATTCCAATCCAGATTTCCGACCACCGTAGGCGCGGGCTTGCGGACGGTGAGCAATGGGTAGCTTGTCGTCCGGTTGTCTTGTAATAGTCCAGACCAAGCCGTTAGTTGTTCTGAAAGGAAGGTCCGACCCTGGTATGAAGGCTAAGAAGAAATGGGATGGGTCGTTTAGTCAGTAAGACTCTGCCCGCTTCATCCAAGGGCGGGATTCGTCATTAGATGATTTTTCTCACCATAAAAAATCTATCTGGGTTTTTTTTTTGGTAATCGTAGCTGTGCTCGGAATGTTTTCAGCGAAATCCATCCTAAAAAACTACATTTATGTAAAAAAACCATTCGTGTGGTTGGGGACGGCGTCGTTGTTCAGCCAAAAAACCACAGACAACAAACAAATAGACTACTCATACAAACAGAGGGCTTAAAAAACTTTGTATCCAAACCAAAAACAAGCTAAAAAAAAGATAAAATAAAATGATCTTGGTGTCAAGAGATTTTTGTAGAAAATCTTGTGCGAATAAATTGCGTTGTAATATCGGCTGCGTGTTAATTCTTTTAAAATAAGCTTTGGATTTCATTAAAATAGTTCGAAGTGCATTTCATTTGACATCGATGATTAGTGTCAACTGATTGCAAGTGGTAAGAAATACATTGTCACCTTCACTCTTGTCCTAAAACTTTATTTATTTATTGTGCTTATTTATCATTGTTTATGTTTTTTAATAATGATTTACTGTTTACTTTATCAAACCTTTTCAATATTTTAGAAAACGTGTTGGCGATATTTTCAATATTACGAAAGAGAAAGGACCATTCTGCACATTATTCTCTCAGGCATATTATTCCGTAACCTACATAAAATTACAATTAAAATCTACGTCTAGTGATCGATGTTTTTGTCTTGATCACGAGCGTGTTATTTTTTTTATTTGACACTGTAATTTGGAAACTTAGGATGTTTATAAATAGTATATAGTTCAATGAACTAATTTCATAATTACGTTTCGATATACCTACTAATTATAGTGTTATATCGTGTTCATTAATTTACAAAAAAATTTAAAGTAGGTTTAAGCTTTCAAACATTTTATGGTGACTAATGCAACATTCACAGTTACTTAATCCCATTTCAGGTGACCTGGGCCACTAAATCAAGAAGGTAGCAATAAGTTTTGTTTTTTTTTTAACAATATGTGATACAATCTGAATTTGGAATTAAATAGATTATATTGATATTTCATAACAAACAAATAATTGATGATTTTATAGATGGCAGAAGTGGATCCAGAAACCCTGTTAGAATGGCTGCTGACAGGGCAGGGTGATGAGCGTGACATGCAGCTCATTGCTCTTGAACAACTCTGCATGTTGCTGCTTATGTCTGACAATGTCGACAGATGCTTTGAAAGGTAATTCACTGCAAAATTAAGCCAGCATGGTAGGTAGACAAACTAAAGTATAGGTTAATATGACGGATATATTAACAACATCTTTATTTATCAGTACCCTCCATTTTGTTTTTGTGTACATAATTTGAGATTCATGCTAGTGGCTTCTCTGTATTGCGATGGGATTTATTAAAATTTCATCATGTTAAGAAATTGTTTTATTTGTTAACATGATGAAATTTTCAAGAGTTACGTTTTGACTAATGTAATTACAGACACAATTAAAGAACAAATACAACCCTCCCATTCAACCTTTAACCACCATCTAAACCGTAAATAGAGATAGTTTTGAAAATGAATAATGGAGACTTTATTTATTGACATGTGTTAGTATTTATGCTAATTTTCAAATATGGAATAAGATTTTGCTTACAATACAATTCCCCTTTTCATCCCCTTGAACATTGAATTTTAAAAAATATCTTAGTTGTTTGCTTACGGGTCGAAAAATTTAACATAACTAGATTTTGCTATGTGTTGATATATGTATCAGTCAGTTTCTTCTCTTATATTACTATTATAAAGATTATATCCATACTAAAACAGCATTAATGGAATAACAATATAGTAATATTACATGCTTAGCATACAGTGGCGTAGCGTGCAATCTCGGCGCCCGGGGTGTGAGACTCATTTTGCCACCCCATTCTATAGGTGCTTAATTAAAATTAAATTTCACAGGCAATGAGGTATCTTTTATTGAACTAATACAATTATTGGGAGAAATAATAAAAAAAGGTATTGTTTTGGAATTTACACAATCTAAATACTTTTTTTCTTGCGGAGAGTTGTTCAGTATCATGAGTAGAAGACACTGTTCAAATTTCGTTCACGACTTCAAAATCACCCTGTATAACTGTTAGTATTCCATTATGACCCGTTCTTACAAAAGTAGAGGGCGCGATACTGGTTGCAAATGGGCGCCACAAGGGCTACAGACACTTCTGTTTCAAATTTATGGTTATTGTTGTTTTTTGACTTGTCAGACGTTCTGACGCATGAAATGAAGATCTTTACCCGCTTTACCGGTGACATTTTGCCGCCCCTACGGGCTGCCGCCCGGGGCGAGCCGCCCACTCCGCCCCACCCACGCTACGCCACTGTTAGCATAGCATAAGCCTTGTAATATTATTTACATTTATTTATTTTAATGTTCCTGCTGCTGGGACACAGGCCTCCTCTCTAGGAGATGGATCCACACAGGCCCAGTGTGGGTTGGTTATACATAAAATTATACCAAGTTGACTAACAATAAATAAATTGAAATAGGACTACTTTTGTTTGTATAACTCTTTTCAACATGGCTTTATAATAATTTCTGTAATTAGTCACACAACTATTTCAGACTTAAATATCTGAAATAGTTATGTGTCATCTATACTTATGGTGGAAGGCTTTGTGTATTCAACACACAGATTTATACAGTGTAAATCATTAATTGTAAACACCAGAAATTCGGAAGTATATGTTCCTTATAAATTCGAAAGGATTTTTCTAAATCTTATCACTAAGAGAAAACTGGGTTTGGCTGTATGAAGAAACTTGCACTGGCAGAAACTAGTATACATATAAAGATTATATAACATCGCTAGCAGTGAAAACATAACCAAAACTTTCTTAAAATAAATATTATAGCAATTGTGGGGTTTGAGCTGAAAGTTCTCGGAGTTTTGGATCGGGATTTAGCTGGGTGGAGCATAGACTTCAACAGTCGAGACCTTTCAAGCTTGATATTAATATTCAATGTGCCTCTTACCATGCGGTGATCACTTCCAGTTTTCACCACATTGATGTTGGAGACATAATTGAATATTTCCTTTTTCGTCGATAGGATGAAGTCAAATCTTATTCCTAGTTGCAAGAACTCTGCTAGGTCCACCTCCCATGCTCACGTTTTTTAAATAAGGAGTTCATTCTATAGTGGCCCGCCTTATCCATAAAAAAAAAAACTAGGCAGTAGGTGTCCCTGGTGGTTCCAAAGTCGAAATTCAAATTGCCCCACTCGCAGCTCGTTACAGTCTCGTTTGCCCAGTTTCGCGTTGAAGTCTCCCATAACTACAGTGAAATGAATCTTATGCATGGCTCTAGGTATATCTGAGGATATATCTAGAGCCATGGTTTTAACCTCGTCGTTGGGTGTGTCGAGGTCGGGGCATAAACCTGTATAACCTTCAGCGCATATATTTATGATATTCTAAGTATAAGGGATGCCACCCTGGCCGACGCACTCTCGATTCTAACCACACTTACAAGGGACCTGTGGACAATAAAATCGACACCACCCAGAGCCGAAATGAGCTATGATCGGGATTTCCTTGCGTGATCGAATCAGTATTGAAGATATCAGCAGGAGAACCAAGATTTCCGTCATAGCTCGAAAAATCGCCAAACTTATCTAATCTAATCGCAAATGGCTGCTGGGGTCGAAAGGTTCTGGAGTGGCGACCGCGTACCAGAAGTCGTAGCGTTGGAAGGCATTCCACAAGGTGGACCGGTGATCTGGTTAGGGTTGCTGGAATCCGATGGATGCGAGACGCACAGGACCGGTTGTTGGAGACTGTTGGAGTTGCGACTCTTGAGGGAGGCCTCCATTCAAGTCCAACACTAGACGTTTTTCGGCTGAAATGATGATGATGATCGCCTCATAAACAAACTTCTCATAAACACCCAATACAAAAATAGCTCAATTATGTATGTATATGATGCTGACCATAAATTGTATTAATTAAACATTTTACAAATCAAATGACATCATAAAGTTTTTTTTTCTGGAGTCATATTTTTCACATCTTATGCAATTTTATGATATGTGTATAATATGTGGTTCATCATCATCAGCTTACCTTTTTTTTTCTTTTTTTCACCTTTTTATTGTTCCCACTGCTGGGACACAGGCCTCCTCTCTAGGAGAGGGAATATGCCATAATACACCACGCGGGCCCAGTGCGGATTGGTGGATGTCTTCGAATTTTTAGTTCTAGGACATGCCAGTCAATCACGATGTTTTCTTCACCGTTTTTGAGAGTAGTGGTGATGAAATAAAATTAAAAAAAGGCTCTTAAAATTCAATAGGCTATTAAAAAAAAATGCGCCTGGCTGGGTTTGAACCCGCGACCGGGCCTTTACCGCTCGGCTACCACTGCTCTAATATGTGGTTATCACTGTCAAATTACAATAAACATTGCGTGTGTTTTTAAAAAGCATTTAATTATTTAACCAACATGTATTTATAATTTGTCTATATTTACTAACAATATGATATTATTTATTATCTAATCAAATTATACATGGTAATGTTATTATAAAAATAATATTATCATAATTGGAGCAGCATATTAAATGTGACCTACTTTTATTTCAGCTGCCCTCCTAGAACATTTTTACCAGCTTTGTGTAAAATATTCTTAGATGAATGTGCACCAGATAATGTGCTGGAGGTGACCGCCAGGGCTATCACATACTACTTGGATGTTTCGGGTGAGTCTTGTCACAAATTTGAATTCAGAATAAAATTATTGCTACGTATTGAAAATGATAATGACACGTTTAAATAAATAAAACATGTTTGTTCTACTTTTTTCTCAGACTGAAAAAGATGAAATTGTATTTGTACAATGTGTTCCAAATAACAATAGGATAAATTTTTACTTTATTTTGTAAAATAATGGGTAGGGTGAGCTATACAAGAAATTATTAAGTTATTTATAAATGATAGAAAAAGGCTTAGTCAGAATCCAGTTAGTTCTTTTGTCCATGTCTGCGCCACTCTGTGGAGTGTCTGAGTAGTACAAATGGAAGAAGTCGATTCCCAAGAAACAATAAAAATAAGAACGAAAATAGTTTTATTTTTTATGTAATTATAATTTAAACAATATTTTTACCTAATCTTGATTAAACAGTAACGTTTTTACTCCACTTTCTTGTGGTTTGAAATATTTTTGCTATGTTTGAGTCTTAATTAAATCTTTAATTTGACTGTCCTATTCCTATTTGGAACGCAAAGTAAATATGTCATTTTACGAACAATAAAAATTGGAATGCCTATAAAATATCATCACTGTAAAATTTTAGCTTTGAAATGCTATTGGGTGAAGGTAGCATTAATCTAATCGTGTTTTGCAGCTGAATGTACAAGACGGATTGTTGCTATTGAAGGCGCAGTTAAGGCTATTTGCAGCAGACTGCTCACAGTAGATCCCAACAACCGCACTAGCAAGGACCTAGCTGAACAGTGCATTAAAGTGAGTTTTATAGCATTTTTTGTGGTTATAAATATTTTAGATTATAAAGTACCACGTGTGTAATTTTACCTGTTGCCTTTGATTACAGGTGTTGGAGTTAGTATGCACCAGAGAAGCAGGTGCTGTTTGGGAAGGTGGTGGCCTCCCTGCAGTGTTACACTTCATAACACATCATGGTACATCTGTGCACAAGGATACTCTGCACTCAGCAATGGCAGTTGTGTCAAGGTATTTTATTGATTATTTTCTGATATATTTATTATTGTTAGGAAAAATCCTCAAATAATCATTATATTTGACAAAAATCTTCTGTTGCCAGGGTTTGTGGCAAAATGGAACCGGGAGATGCTCGTGTGGGTGACGCAGTATCGTCCCTGTCAGCGCTGCTGCGTCATAATGACGCGCGAGTCGCCGACGCTGCGCTCCGATGCTTCGCGTCCCTTGCTGACCGCTTCGCACGTGCGCATGCTGACCCGGCCCCACTTGCTGAACATGGTATGTATTATAAACTGTTATTTGTCTATTTATTTGGAAATTCTCAAAACAGTTGCATTTGAAACGAAATATACAATACTAGTCACTTGTATTACGCCCTATTCATTATTTTTTTATTGTTAATCATAGGACTGATCGAGGAACTTGTACGTCGGCTGGGTAGTGCTGAAAGTGGTGACGACAAGTGTTCAGCTCCAGCAGTGTCTACCACTGTTAGTCTACTGTCTACGTTATGTCGTGGATCCGCACAAATTACACATGTATGTGAATTATAATAGTTTTTTTTTTATGATAGGATGTTGTCTTTGTTAATTCATTCAACTAATTTAGTTGAAGAACTTACAAATCCTCATTCTGAGTTAAGTTAAGAGTTACATATTTGTTTATTATCGAATGTTTTAAAAATTGGTTATTTGCAGGATCTGGTCCGGTTAGAACTTTGCTCAGCGGTGGAGGCAGCCGTGCAGGCCGATGAGCGCTGGTGCCTCGAGTGCATGCGCCTAGTTGACTTGTTGCTAGTGCTTTTGTGCGAGGGGCGCCACGCTATACAGAAGTAAGTTCCAGGGATTACACTGCTATTTTTTAAGCAATCAATATTCTAACATCAAATTAATACTGATGCCTTAAACAAGTGACTTCTAACTAGAGGATTGTGAAATAAATTCCTGCTGTTGAATTCTTAACCCAAAAGATGTCAAAATCGAACATTGCAATAACATTTTGACTACAAGTTTTTTCTGGTTTTAGTTACAGTACTCTTCGAAACTTTCAAAAACTGCAATATTAGAATTGTAATTACCAAACAAGGATTATGTGATAAGGAGTAAACAGTATTAATAAAGATTGTGTGTCCCAGCGGGTCGAGCCGCAACGGCAGCTCGACGTCGGGGTCGAGCGCGTCGGGCGGCGCCAGCGGCGAGGGCTCGTCGGCGGGCGGCAGCGGCGCGCGCGGCGACAAGTCGCACCGCCAGCTCATCGACTGCATCCGCGGCAAGGACACCGACGCGCTGCTGGCCGCCGTCTCCAGCGGCGCCGTCGACGTCAACTTCACTGACGACGTCGGACAAACTCTGCTCAATTGGGCCTCGGCTTTCGGTACACGCGAAATGGTCGAGTTCTTGTGTGAGAAAGGTGAGATTTTCGCAATGCAACTACAATAATTTATTAAAAATCGCAATGTGCAGAAATTTCATATTCACCTTTAACAAATAAAAATCAGCTACTTCTCTTTCTCGTTGCTACAAGAAATGTATAAAGCACTCACTAAGGTGAACCTAATGAGCCGAAATTCGATAGGCTTTCTAATAGGCAATCCAGGGTCTGCTCTTACCTTCGAGGTCAGATCAGATCAGTTCAATGGCATCAGCTTGTACATGAGTAGGTATTTCAAATATTAGGTCGAAGATATATTATGTTTAAAAGTAAATACCCATTAAATGCTTAAGATCCTTACCGAAACTAACAAACGAGCTTGTGACCTTGAATACAAATGAACAGATCTTCATAAATAGCTAAGAACCATCTCGATGACGTGGGCTTTTAAAGGAAAAAAAACGCATTCTTGTAGGAGCTACGATGCCACAGACAGACACAGAAACGTCAAATTTATAACACAACTTTTTTCTGTCGTTGGTTAAAAATGGTTTAAGTTCTCTTTATCCTAAAACTATTTGGCAGAAATTGATTTTTTTACTAGCACAGTAAATAATATTCTACCTACCTATCTATTATTTTTAACTCGGGTAATATGATGTGTCTCATTTTACGTTAGGTGCGGATGTTAATCGCGGTCAACGTAGTTCATCTCTTCATTACGCGGCCTGCTTCGGTCGCCCTGCTATTGCCAAGGTGCTTCTCCGATACGGTGCCAATGCTGATCTAAGAGACGAAGATGGAAAAACGCCTCTTGATAAGGCTCGTGAGAGGCATGATCAAGGTAAACAAAGAATATTATAGGCAATTCTTTGGATTGTATTTTTATAATGTCTTTTATGATGGGCACTTTCGTTAGTTGTTAATTTATAAATATATATATATATATATATATATAAAATCATTTGTAATGTAGGTCATAGAGAAGTAGCAGCTATTCTTCAGTGTCCCGGCGAATGGTTGGTGGTCGGCAATCACGATTCTCCCTCGCCGACTAATGATGATGATTTTCCTGAAACTGGAGACAAGGAAATGGCAGCAGTATACTTGGAGTAAGTGTTGATTTATGTCTTTCTTTTTTCTTTATTTTGAATGAATTGTCGTAGTATGAGAATCGTATAAAGATTAGAGTTAGGAATTGGATGTGTAAAGTGTGGTCGTTGCAGACGGCTGGTGCCGGTGTTCTGCGCGCGCTACCTGGGCGCGGGCGGCGCGGGCGTGCGGCGCGCGTGCCTGTCGCTGGTGCGCAAGATGGTGCACTACGCGCCCGCGCGCCTGCTGCGCGCCATCTCGCTGCGCCGCGAGCCGCGCGCCGCCGCGCTGCTCACGCAGCTCGTGGCCGCCGTGCTCGACAACGCCGTAAGTGCACCACTCTCTAGTTATCCATCTCGGTATTTCTGTTACAGTGCCCCTCAAAAAGTTAGTTGAAATTGACGCCCCTTATAAATGATGTCACATAATTTATAGCCCTAAGTGTGAACCAATTTTAAAATCGACTAGACAAATATTTACTCAACTGCAAGAAGTGAACTAGTGAATATTAACAGGATGCGGGCGTTATCAGTTGTTTCAACTGCCTGCCTGTCTACAAATAATAATAATAATTTCTAAAATACGCAGTTTCAATAAATGAACTGTTTACTATTTATATTTGGATACTTTATTTTTATAGATAGAGTAAATACACAGTATATAACAAATTAATTACGTCGTCTATCAAACAAACGTTTACAAAAATATGTCTTATTACTTGGAATGTGAAAAACACGAAAATAGTTTACGAGTATGAGTAGTGGTTGTGTAAATAGTGGATGTATGTGGGGGCGTATAGTGAGTGTGCAGGCTGACGTAGTGAGTGTGCAGGCTGACGTAGCGTGTGTGCAGGCCGAGCTGGGCGCGGGGCGGCGCGCGCCGCCGCGGGTGCTGCGCAGCCGCTATATCCGCCCGCCCGCGGTAACGTTACGATGGTGTGATGCTCCCCAGGCCTGACCGTGCGAAGCCGGCTCTAAAATGATTGATTTATTTTACTTAGCGATGCTTTTATATTCGTACGCAGCAGTTTATCTAAGTCGTATAAAAGTCCAGTGAAATCGAGCTCGTCGTACTGATCATCCGTTTTAGAGCCGTAACGTCATCATTGCTTGAGACACCGTCGCACGGATTTTATGTGTACGTTTGAAATCCATGTTTGGCTTGAATCCGTCGAACGACGCCATCAACTGTACTCAGCTTTGAACTAGCTAAACACAAATAATGAATGTCAGTTATCATGAGCATCAGACTTAAAATACTAATGTTTTTATTTGTTATCTGCTGAGTTGATTAAGATTCTGATTTCTTGTTTCCTCACTATCATATTCTTGAATGCATCCACATTTTTGTAAAGACATCACACCATCGAAACTTACCTGCATCAACAATCCTTCTCTTGTGTTTATTATTTTTTGTGTTTAATAATAATTTCTTTTTACTGTTGTCATTATTAGTTATATCAGTATTGTATATGTTTACAGACAAGAGTCTGTGTAAATGATTGTGCTGTTTTCGTTGTTTATGTATGCATATTAGAAGAAAAAAAATACTTCAATTAAAATTCCCTTTAGGCCTTTTCCGTTTTTACTTTTGCTGTTTTCAACTAGACAGTTTTTTGACTTGTTTGGATGATACGACGTAGGATGACGACGATGGTCACCTCATAGTGCTGGGCATCGCCGAGGAGCTGATGGTGAAGGCGTCTGATATCTACCTGGAGCAGTTCGCGCGCCTCGGCGTGTTCAGCAAGGTGGAGGGGCTGGCTGCTGCACCGGCGGCCTTCTTGTCCTCTGACAGCGACACCTCTAGCATTCCAGGTGATGAAATATTGCTCTGTCATAATGTCTAATCATTTTTTCTTACTGGTTCGATTTTTGAAAAATGGGTATTTAAAAATAAACATTGTTTTGTAAATAAATCTTAGATAATATTAACTATCGAATTTTGATGACTTGGATAGTGAGATATCGAGTGCAATAAATCTAATAATTTAATTCATTAAGCCCCAAGAGGACGCCGGCGTTCGTACACCACGTGTTCTTTAATTGTGTCTGTAATCACAAGATCGAAAGGTTAAGGCGAATGGAAATGTGCGAAATATGAAAACGAAAAGAAATGAGAACCGGAAGAACGGCAATTGATGTGTTATGTTGGTATCGTTAGGTTGCAGTGAGGACGCGTCGTGCCTGTCGAGTGGCGTGGGCTACTCGTGGGCGGAGTGGTCGCTGTGCCGCGGCCGCGACGCGCTGTACGTGTGGAGCGACGCGGCCGCGCTGGAGCTCAGCACCGGCAGCAACGGCTGGTTCCGCTTCCTGCTGGACGGCAAGCTCGCCACCATGTACTCCAGCGGCAGCCCCGAGCATCAGACTGATAACACAGGTATGTATATTATCACTTATTACTTTAATGTTGGGCATTAAAAAAGTTTCAAACAAGATTTGTCGTACCCTGAGGGTGAAGCTAATTTGTTGGTATGATGAACTCTGCATGGTCCTATTTTATATATATCCCAGCTGTCAGAGGTTTATTTTAATATCTATATTTAGCATAGTTTGTGTTTATTATTATTATTTACATTGTTCTCACATACTAGTATCAACAAGAAACATGTAACCGAGATATTTGTAATACTTACCATAATTGAAAAGAGTGTCCATGGAGTTTCTTGCACATTCTTCTCCATAGAGATCTACGCTTTAGAATGTGCAATTAGCATCATATTTTTTTAGGACAGACCGTGTTGACGTTTCAAAAGTGCCTGTAAATGGTTTATTTGGAATAAAATGATTTTGACTTTTGACTTTGACTTATTTTTAATATACTACTTTATGAAAATACATTTGAGCAACTGACCAAGAATACATAGTTCTAAGTACGTCATTACGTATAAGTCTACTGCTAATTCCAGTCCCTTAAATAAAGTATGGTATAGCTTAAAAACAGTTTTCACAATTTCTTTCAATCTACATTCGTAATAAGTTTGCTATCTTCTACTATTTACATAAGCGGTTGTCGTCGTGACCAAACCAAAATAAAAGTTTCTTTTCTTTTATTAATTCTTGAATTTAAATATGATTACAAACTGGTTGATCATGATTTTAAACGCCATATACTGAGTGTCGAGTTGAGAAAAAAAAAATGGTTTAATTTCAGAAAATCGCGGCGAATTTATCGACAAACTACAAAGAGCCCGAGCTTCAGTAAAGAATTCGGTCCCTCAACCAATTCTGTCAAAACCTGGAGCATCCAAATTGATAATCGGCAACTGGGCTCTTTCATGTAAAAAGTAAGTAAATTGCATTTTCTGAACAAATAACATAATTAACATTTACTTAATCGTTTTCTGGATTTCATTATAATAAATTATGTTCTTTTAGGGAAAAGGAACTACAAATCCACAATACCGATGGTCAGCAACAAACCACAATACTCAGAGAAGACTTGCCTGGTTTTATATTCGAATCAAACAGGGGTACCAAACATTCGTTCACAGCTGAAACCTTTTTAGGTAAGAATTCATAATTTTACTGTACACAATGTTTAAAGGATACGTACTTAGAGTAAGAATAAAAAGAAAGTTACACTTGGTACTTTTTTTCTTTGTAACTTTCTTTGGCAGTTTTTTTTAACCTTTAACTTTAATGCAAAGCATAGGGTTATTTTTATTTAACGATTGATATTTTAGGTCCTGAGTTAGCGAGTGGGTGGACCGATCGCAGAACTGTTACGCCTCATAACGCAGTAAACGCCAGTCGGTCAAGATTAGCAGCGAAAGCAGAGGCACTGAAAGCACAGGTTCGTTAATGTCTAGAAAAGTAATTAATGCTACATAATATGTAATTACATGTTTCTTTCTCGTATGAAATATTTGGGTAGCTAAGGAAGCCAGGCCTTTTGTGGTCTTTTTCTCTATCGTTTTGATGGTTAATTTTCTTACGTGAAGTACGCGTTTTGTGCGTGAATAAAAACTATTGATTTTGTAATGGCCGACTCCAAATACAGTTACAGCTTATGACTGATGATGGTTCTCTTTTTGGTGAGTCCTATAATTATATTATCAGACAATATTACAAGGCGATCGAGAGCGATAATAGTACAGTGGTAATAGTCACGACGTTTGATTGTGAGTCGAACTTGTGTAATTTATTTCATCTTCACTGCTCTTAAAACAGTGTTTGTAATCGTGAGGTAACCGCGATATCCTAGAACCTAAACTTTGTAAACGTGTGGTCATCAGCCACACTGACATAGCATGTAGGAGTAAAGTGTATTGTCTTAGAAAGGAGGTCGAGTGTAAGTGTAGGAACATGATGGTTTGTTATTAGAGAGCAGTAGTGGTGATGTACCCCCGTGTGCAGGTGATGGAGCGCGCGCGCGCGCTGTACGCGCGGCACCTGGCCAGCGCCGCCACGCGCCAGCCGCGCCCGCCCGTGGCGCGCCTGCGCGCGCTGCTCGCCACCATGCAGCGCCTCGCCACGCAGCCCACTGGTGACCCTTCATTACTATTTTCTAATACTACACATCATTATTTATTTTAGTTTGGGATAGGTTTCTGTAAAAAATAATAATACTGCCGTGCAGATACTAAAACACAGTAAAATAGCCTATTCTACTATACTATTACTGCGTTTTAATATCTGCACGGCAGAATACTCCACAACTTTCACACATCAGCATATAGTCCCAAACTAAACATTGCTTGTGGTAAAAGTACTAGACAATATAGATATATTTCTAAACATGTGTTGTCATTAATTTAATTATTCACTGTTAATGTGTGTACATGTTTTTTTTAAAATTGCTATAATATAAATATTAGATCTTTACATATGAAATTAGTGTTGAAATTATTGTTGTTACTCCCTTAGGAGTAACCTAAAGTAAAAAAAATATTAATTTATTTAATCAAAGTACATACTTTAGCAATGGTACATACCATTGCTATTTATGCACTTTTGCCATTTCATAGATAGTGCATTAATCCCTTTACTCTAAAAAACCATTCGGACGGGAATCAACAAAATTTTAAAAGGCGCTTTGGATGCCCCATCAGAGTTAAACTTTTTTCCTTTCCAAGAAGTTATCCAAATCCAAATTTCGAAAAAGATTGTAATCTGTTGGAGCAAGGTCCAGGGAGTACGGTGGGTGTCTTAAACATTCCAAAAAAAGCTCTACTAATTCGGTAACTGTCTCTTGTGCAGTGTGTGGTCTAGCGTTGTCGCTATCATACAACATCCAGTTTTCATCACAGGTAATAATTCGATTTAAAATTCCTTCATCATTATGCCGGTTGACTAATATAACGCAGCAGGTTACGCGCGTTTGTCGATTTGCTTCACTCAATTCGTGAGAGTGTGGGTAACATTTCAAGCTTTTTACCTTCCCAATTTGTTACAAGTAGATTTGTTTGGTATCTTTTAAAAAAAAAAAAAAAAAAACTTTGCCTCTCACTAGGAATTATTCCTGTCTCGTGGCTGCGTTCACAAACATGTACAACACCCTATCTGTGGACCATACAATATTTGTTCCGTGTGGGAACCGAAACCGCGACCTTTAACGCAGTAGTCAATCCCTGAACCATTGCGCCAGCCGAGCCGTCAAAAACACAAAGTTTAAAACAGATTTCACTAACACCGCAGCCTGCAGCTAACTCGGATGTGGTTAGCGATGGATCCGATTCCACGATAGACTTCAATTCTTTATTATCAACCTTGGACTCCGGCCGCCCATGGGGCTTTGTTTTGCAGGTCGAAATTTCCAGAACGAAAACGTGGGAACAAAAAACGCAATTTTTGTTTTCTTTTGCGACACCACCGCCATACACATTAATCCTTCGAGCCGTTTCTGCCACGGTGGAACTCGTACTCACTCGTAAATAACAAGATATTTTAAGTTTTTCATTTTGTAAACTGAGTGACACAAAGAAAAAACCAAAGATGGAGAAACATGGATTACGGTTTTCGAAAATCAAATGCATGAGTAAATAAACAGCTGTAAATTTATGTTAAATTTTAAATTGGAATTCCTAACCAAAGAGGAGATATTTGAGATCGAAGGTGGGCAGTACCATAAAATACTAATTTCATATGTAAGGACCCAATGTTGTCCTGTATTACCTGAGATTTTAAAATAATTTCCAAATTGATGTCGCGCTTTCCTTGCCTCACCCTTGGCGTAATACTAGCACAATGTTATGTATATCTATAGTTTTTTTCTTAGTTTAGTTTATTTCTCTATGTAAATAATATTTTCATAGTACCAGTTCATATTATTATTCTCATGTAACATAATTATGTAAAGTTGACTGGTAGAGAATGCCTTGTGCTTTAAGTCCGCCTATGTACCATTACTGTACATTAAGATTATATAAATATGTTTGATCAATGAACAGAGGACTGGCAAAACGAGCTGAACGAGTCTTTGGATCAGCTGACTGAGTTGTTGTGCGGGGAAGAGCTGCTCTCAGCGTATGAGCTGCAGTCTTCAGGCTTAGCGCCTTCCTTGCTGCAAGTGCTGTCACCGCAAGCGAATGGTAAGTAGCCACGAACTGCCAGATTCTACGTTGCTGAATACTCTATTATTTTGATAACTTTATTTAATACTTGTGAACACACAAAACGAGCCATAAAATAAACTGGGGTTGATTGAGAGTAGACGCGTGCACTGTCTGATAAATGTAATAAAATTGAGGCTGGTGAGCACGCGCACCGCACTAGTGCGTAACAAGATAAATTGCGTGCCTGAAAATGGGACAAATAGGAGAGTAAATTATTAAAAATTCTTAGGTTTTTCATATCTATATTATGTAGAGACACATATCTATATATATGTATATAATTGAGCTATTTTTGTATTATTTATTTATTTATTTATCATTCAAATCAGGCATTACAGACCCATAGCAACATCATTAAATTACATACAATAAATGGATTGAATTAAATACATTATAGAATATAAAAACATTGATAAAATTATTGAATTACATTAATAAATTAAGTAATAAAGTTGTGTTTTAGTAGTTTTAGTATTGGGTGCCGAATGACGTCTATTGCTGGACATACTTACTTGTCCATACCTACATACATTCCACACCTATTGGCCTCTCCTACTTGTCGCCATAATTAATGGTTAATGAAGCATATGAAGTAATACTAGAGGAAATTATCCTATTTTTATTACAACAGATATTTTTTTTCCTAATTCAAGGCCGATTTATCTGGTACAAATAAATTCTTTAGACAAGTTAGTAATCCACAGAAATACCTATTAGGGCCCTCGCCCACGGCGACTTTTTGTAGCGATGCAGTCGCGCGTTTAGCAAACGCGCGACTGCATCACTTCTAACGCGTGTTAGTCGCATTTGCAACGCGCTACTGCATCGCGATTGTATCGATACAAACGCGCGACCGCGTCGCACTACTAACTCGCTACTGCATCGCGATTGTATCGATACAAACGCCTGACCTGATATACATTGTCTCATCATTATATTTCTGCGTGTCTACTCTGGTTTTACAATGGAAAGCAATTCACAAAACGTCGAATATGACATTCTATAACAACTTTTGAATTTAAGATCATAATTTTTGAGTTGTTTGAATGTTGTTACATGATGTCCACAAAGTAATCTCTGGGTATTAAATGGATGCATCCAATATTGACGCTGCTTCCGTTGCTTACGCTTCGGCTGCTTACGTAAAAGCAGCACCAAAGACAACGTGACTAATGTTGCCTCAACCGAGTCCATCTTGCAACTGTACTGATCCAAGGTATTTTTGTATCGCCCGTGGGCGAGGGCCCTTAGGGCCCTCGCCCACGGGCGACTTTTTGTAGCGATGCAGTCGCGATGCTCTCGCGCGTAGCATCGATACAGACGCGAAGCAGTCGCTAGCTGTGTGCCCGCGCCCACGGGATCAGATTCAGTCGCGATGCAAACGCGATTCGGTCGCGATGCAAACGCGATTTGGTCGCGATGCAAACGCGATTCGGTCGCGATGCAAACGCGATTCGGTCGCGATGCAGTTATGATACAAAAATACCTTGGATCAGTACAGTTGCAAGATGGACTCCGTTGAGGCAAAATTAGTCACGTTGTCTTTGGTGCTGCTTTTACGTAAGCAGCCGAAGCGTAGGCAACGGAAGCAGCGTCAATATTGGATGCATTCATTTACTTTGTGGACATCATGTAACAACATTCAAACAACTCAAAAATTATGATTTTAAATTCAAAAGTTGTTATAGAATGTCATATTCGACGTTTTGTGAATTGCTTTCCATTGTAAAACCAAAGTTGACACGCAGAAATACAATGATGAGACAATGTATATCAGGTCGCGCGTTTGTATCGATACAATCGCGATGCAGTAGTGCGTTAGTAGCGCGACGCGGTCGCGCGTTTGTATCGATACAATCGCGATGCAGTAGCGCGTTGCAAATGCGACTAACACGCGTTAGAAGTGATGCAGTCGCGCGTTTGCTAAACGCGCGACTGCATCGCTACAAAAAGTCGCCGTGGGCGAGGGCCCTTAGGTATTTAAAAAAAATATTGATTAATAATATTCAATAAAAGGCAGTTTTCCCGTATTTTTGGATCAAACAACGGTGATAAGCTGGTATTTTGGTATAAGTAAACAATAATCCTCTTACACAAGTTGAACCATCATGGCGGTCGACCTTATATACACAGTAACAGATTTTTGGGCCTCGATAGAGGTGGGGGCTGCTCGTAACTGTAGCAAATGTGTTCAAGTTATTTACTGCGTATTTGCAATGCGGGATGTGAAGTTGAGGATTGGTATAGTTGTGAGAGTATAGCGTGGTCCCCCCGTCGCAGACCAGCCGGGGCAGGCGGCTGTGCGCGCGCGGCTGGTGCGCGAGTGGGTGTCGCGGCGCGGCGGCGCGGCGGGCGGCGTGCTGGCGGCGCGCCTGGTGGCCGTGCTGGAGAGCGTGGAGCGCCTGCCCGTGCACGCGCCCGCCGGCGACGCGCCGCCGCCCTCCGCCGGCACGCTGCACCATCTCACCAAGAGGATCAGGTATGTTACTGCTAATGTAGCCATCTATCTGTATTATAAGATTTGGACAGTAGTGGCTTTTACAATAATCTGTAGTTTCAAAGCAAACGCGACGTTAAAACTTTGATGAGCAACCACACTTTCGCCCGCTTAGTTATAATGACACTCAACTAGATAAAGTATTTGATGATTGCAACATGAATCTTTAACCAGTCGCAAATGTAGTGGCAGTGTGAGGCCCTTTCCCAGAATATGCGTCACCTCCTTTCCTGCCCAGCTTGCTCAGCTACCTGCACCTTTCGCAACTTATGTGAAGGCAACGACAGAGTCGTGCAGGTGGCTCAATATTGGTCGAATCAAATTTGAAAGATCGACACGAAAAAAGAAGAAGATATGAAACATACGTTATTAGTTAGTTATTGTTATTATGAAAAATTTCTACTTATGACTAGGGCGCTACATGTCTTCCTAGATTTCACTTTACACAAAACTACGTCTTATTGTTCTTGCACATCTGCATTTGTTTGTGTATTATATTTTCGTAGGCCTAAATATTTGCTCTGGTCATTGTACTTTCTAGAGCTTAAAAGAAAGAACATGAGTTGATTTGCGCCAAGTATGAAGAGTACCAAGAAAAAAAAAGTGGAAAGTTAGTGAGATGTATTTCTAATCATCTATTCTTTATAGACTTCGTATTGAACGTGCGAACGATGAGTCGACCGAGGACACGACATCAAACAACGGCAACAACGCTGGCCGCAACTTGAAGGTGGAGGCGTTGACGACAGTGCGACAGCTCGAGAGGTTCCTCGCTAAGTCGGTCGCACGCCAGTGGTACGATATGGAGCGAACCACTTTTAACTTCGTGCAGAAGATAAAAGCGGAAGCTCCTATCACGTTTACATATGAAGTAAGTCGTCATATATATGTTTTTATTTATTGCTTTTATGGTGACCGAAATTTAACTCTGTATGTTTTTGCTTTTTAGCACGATTTCGACGAGAACGGTATTCTCTACTTTATCGGCAGCAACGGGGGTACTTGCGAATGGGTAAATCCTGGGGCACACGGTTTGGTCAGCGTGTGGTCTTCTGATGGAAGACAGCTACCTTACGGTCGTGCTGAGGATGCACTGTCGCGGTCACCGGAGCCGCTGAACGTACATACGAACGATGATAGACGCGCCTTTATAGCTTGTGACTTGGGCTTACAAGTAGTGCCGTCGGCGTATACACTGCGTCATGCACGTGGATACGGACGCTCGGCGCTCAGGAACTGGTTATTCCAAGTAAGTGAAATTAGTTATTGTTAATACATATGTAAAAATAAGACATTTTTGTTTTAGCAGTATCACTCGTTTCCTATAAAAACTATTATATGTACTTGTATCTAAATAAACAGTGTACTATATCATAATTCATATCATAATTAAGTATACTGTTTATTTCTTCATGTGGTTAAGTAATATCAGCTATCAATTTTTGCTTTGCTTGACATTCACATTTTCGTTTAATTTGTGAAGATGTCAGCGGACGGCGTGACGTGGAGCACGCTGCTGGCGCACAGCGACGAGCAGACGCTGCAGGAGCCGGGCAGCACGGCCACGTGGCGCATACGCGCCGACGCGCCCTACCGCTTCCTCAGGATACAGCAGAACGGCAAGAACGCCAGCGGACAGAGCCATTATCTGTCGCTTTCTGGACTTGAGATATATGGCAAGGTGCGTAATATATGTTAGCACTTGTACATTTTTGGACTGCCTTAAATCAATTTTATAAAATAGGGTCTTTTACTGAGTATGCTTATGTTTAAGGACTTCTTTGCGCCTCGGGAAGCACGAAAATTAGTTCGATCACAAGTGTCAATTGTAGATCTTTGAATTTGTTTATGTTGCCCCTCCATGCAATAATAGTAGATTATATGGTACTAGGGGATAAAGCAGTGTTTTAAGTCGAGGGCGGTATATTGAATTCCGAACGGAACGAAGTTCTCAAAATTTTATAGCGAACTTCAGTGAAGGATTTTATACAACCGAGCAATGCGAGGGAGTTAATGTAGAAATCTATATGGAGTGAGGAATTCAAGCCGCCCAACACAAAGACAGCTTTATCTCCATGTTGCATACTCTATCTACTATTTACACCATCTGTGAGATAATTATAAGACAATTTGCGAAAACAAACTATATTTCTCACAAGTAATATTAACAAGCTAATCTTTATGGCAACGTTGGAATGGGGTAGGTTTTTTAGTCAGTAAGAGTCTGACACTTGTTTCCCGCTCCGCCCAAGGGCGGGACTCGTCATTGGATGATTTTTACCTACCTTAAAAAAAAAAAAAATAACAAGCTAATCTTCCAAAACTCGACATTCAATGAATTCATTTCCAAGATGATAGTTTTAATTTTCTATAATGGGAGTGTTATAGAAAATTAAAATTATCATCTCAACTCTCATTCATTACTTTTCTCTAAAGACTCGTCAGTAACCACATTTTATTATTTTTTTTTGTTAGGGGCCAGATCGATTTATGAATGAACTTATTTGATGCTGGTAAAAGATAAAGCCCATACCCTGTACCGTATTGTGTCACAACTTCAAAAGTATATTAATACCAAAAATAATGTTTAATTTACGTGTAGTATTATATGTGTAATATATATATTAATCTATATATATTTTTAATTAATAATCATATATTGATTTTTTAACCACATTAAAATATATTTTACGTAGTGAAAAGTTTAATTAATAATAACTATATTTTGGAGAGTAAATTTGGTTTGACACAAGTTGGTACGGAGCCACAGACAAATTTGGGCAATCTCTTTTTAATTCAATGTCTTTAGTTTTCGACGTTCCAAATGCAAATATCATTATTCTCTTGGGATCGGCCATATTAAATTATCTTCCTAGGGAGATAATAACCTGCTCTAAGTGAGGATTATATGACGTATGAGGACATTTATCGAGCAGGTGGTGTAAAAAATATTTGTTAATCAGTTGCAAACAAAGACGGTATTTTTAATATTGTGCGGATTTCATTAAGCATGCGGTATTTGTTCCACATGCGTGACGTTTGTGTTTGCAATTGATTAACAAATTTTGTTTTTAAGGTGGGATTGCTCTGCATGCGAAGCTGACCGGAATCACACCTCGCGTTCCGCAAGCGTATTCCACGCATTAAAATAAGAATTTGTGTCGTGCTCAGCAATGCGTGATGATTTCCGCACTATATTATATATCTAGTACACTTGATAAATTGTGGAAGACTTTCAGCTATTAACAACAATCCGTCAGGCACTGCAATCATACTTGTAACACTTGTAAATAGTCATACTTGAAAAGTTTGTATGTAGTAATGAGTAAGTAATTGAATCAGGTGGTAAGCGTTAACGAGGTGGCGCCGCGTCAAGCTGGCGGAGCGGGGTCGGGCGCCAGCGGGGCCAGTGTGGGCGGGGGGGGCGCGCGCGCGCGGCGCTGGGCCCGCGGCGCGCGCGGCGTGGTGGCGGGCGCGCGCGTGCTGCGCGGGCCCGACTGGAAGTGGCGCGACCAGGACGGCGCGCACCCCGCGCTCGGCACCGTCACCTCCGACCTGCACAACGGATGGGTCGACGTCAGGTGACATGCGCTTCTTCATTTTCTACTTTTCATTGTCCTACGTTCAAATCGAGTCCGGCTCTCAAAAATAATTGCCCAGTTTTTTTTCTATTTCTATTTAGTTGGAAAATACATAATAAAAAGAGTGTAACCAAATTTCATAATTTTAGATTTTATGAATTGTTATTGAAAGCGTAAAATGTTTTGGGTGGTATAATTGAATCTTTTGTTGATAAGGTGGGACCACGGCGGACGCAACTCGTACCGCATGGGTGCGGAGGGCAAGTTCGACCTCAAGGTGGTGAGCGGCGGCGCCAGCGGCGGAGAAGCCAAGCAAGGCCGCAAGAGCCACTCTACGCCCAGCCTGCCCGATGCCACGGCCGTTGACCATCAGGTGAGCCGAACGAAATATACTTGAACTAAGGAGATATTATTTTTGGTAAACTCTATATTCCAAAATTAGTAAGAACATCGTGCCAGAGCCAGAGCTACAGAAACAAATATCTTTCTTTTCCTTTAATGTTATAATAATTTAGCGTTAGAAGTACTGTTTATCAGGCTGTTGTCTACTTTAGTCCCACATCGTCATCAATTACTTTAAAAATTTGTAATGACTACTTACTTGGTGTCAGGTTTCTGTGGCTTCAACGGAACAGGCGTCCTCTGCAGACAATATATCTTCCGAGGAGATGGCCAGCAACATGTCACGACCGCGCACACATGCCACCGACCTGTCGGCTATCAATAACTCTACACATCATATCAATACAGGTTAGTTAGTTTCTCTTAGTCCTACTAGGCATAAGAATGAATATGTTCATTCTTGTGCCTTATGCTTGGTTATTTCACGACACGATTTACTAACTAGCATTCGAAAATCGCAAACGCTACGGCTCTGTTACCGCGTAAATCTGCCATCTCGTGAATTTTGAAATAAAATAACTGATTCCTTAAACACGGCGCGGTTGAAAACCGTTTAGTGAGTTCTTAGCCTAAGAGATGATTTTCCAAAATTCAGAATGATACGATGCGGTGGTCCAAGATATGTATGGAAAAAAATCTACTATAACTCACAACACCACTAACTAAAACATTATGTTTATCATGAAAGGTCAAAAATGTAAATAAGAACAGAATATCTATCTCATGTATTTTGTTTGTTTTAGATCTGGCTACTATAGTAGAATCGCTGACCCTTGGAGCTGAAAGTAATAACTGTATGACCGATTTGGGCAACACATCTTTCACAAACATGGAAATGGGACCCACAAGTATCACAGATATCACTAAACCCTACCCTGCCAAAGAACCAGTACCGGAAACTAATGCTCAAGAGGTCAGTAATGTTTTCAATAAATATTGCGCATTTGTAGAAATCGTTATTGAAAAAAAAACCTTCACATAGATTGTGTAAAATGTATGTCTTGTGTTAAATTAAAAAACCTGAATTGCTATTTCTTTGTAAAGTTTTGAAAGACGTCCGAGACGACAATTGTATGGTTTTTGTGGCGCATTCAAATTGTGCAATTAGGATGTTATGCTAACAGTTGTCGTTCTTTCCTGGCGATTAAATAAGGAGTAAAATAAGAATACTGTAATGTTGAACATAAGTACCAAAGAGTATATATAGTTAAACTTTTGAGCCCCAAGCGAACGCCGTTCGCACACATATTGTTCTTTAAATGTGTCTGTAATTACGGTAGTCGAAAGGTTAACAGGCCGGACTTAGAAGAAAAAAACCGATGTATGAAACGCGCATGCTCGATCAATACTAACATAGCAAAATTACAGAACTATGGCCGAGTACATACTGAAAACATACTGATTTTGCGAAAAATCGAACTTGGCAGTTTTTATAAACGGGGATTTCTTTTTATTTATAGGAAACTAAAAAAAAAAAACAAAATTCAGATTGTTTAATACATATATATTCAATGAATTAAATAATTATCAATTTGTGTGACTGACACCAATTTTATTTATCCCAAAAATTACTGAAAAGATTTTTCAACTTATCTGTTTACAATATTTCGATTTGTTTCTTGATTAACTTTCGCTTTTGAGGTGTGTGGACATCTTGACTGTCTTGGTGTTTTCTTGGTGACATTAATAGTGATATAACATGACGTAAATCAGTGTTAAAACACAAGTTATTAAGGACTCTTAAATAAAATAACTAACACTAACAAAATCTAAATAGGGGGCAGTCAGGGTCTGATTTTGAAGTAGAGGGAACTGTAACAACGGGTTAAAATGTTAATTTAACAACAGTATGTATATAATAACTTTATTCAAGGGTTATTTATTTATATAAAAAAAAACCATATCAGCTATCTACCAATAATAAATGACTCGCCAAAATCGTTCCAATCATTTTGGAGATTAGTCTGCACAGAGAGATAATTCTATTGTAAGTCTTGTAAATATCTACAGACACCGTTAAATTGTGATCGTTTTAATCCTTTAAACCGGTGGTTTAACTAACAAAATACTATTCATCAAAATGTAGCATAGCATTCTAACTTTTAAAACAAAAAATCTTACAAGTGATAAGATAATACTCCCAAAATTCAAAAAATCAATAGTATCGTTACGATGTACCTGCTGTCACGTTGCGTTCGTACAACTACCTACTCGATAAGTCAATGACTCGGTCAGTGGTCAACAAACTAGTGCATCTTACCATCAACGATTGCATCACTGCTTACCATCAGGTGGAATCGCAGTCAAGCACTAGTTTATTGCGATTAAAAAAAAAGCTGATGTAGAACCGTCATAATTGCTTTGTGCTTAGATTTCCGGAAATAGCTAATACAATTAAAGGAATTATGCTAAAAGCGGTAGGTACTTGTTAAAATAATTCTCCCTTCATGTCTTTAAAATGTTCGTATTTAAAAATGTGGAATCGAAATTTTTACAACGATTTAAAGAAGAAAATATTCTAATTAGGTACTTACATGATTTTAAAAGAAACTTCTGTTACATAAATAAATCACTTTAATTTTTTTTAACACTTAGTGACACATAGCTTTGTTCACTATTACGGGTCGGTTGGCGGCGCAGCCCTGGATGTGAAGGTTTCCGGAAATGTCCGTGAAACACGGTTTGGCCCTACAATTTTTTGTCCACGGGTTGGGTTAGCAAAGATTCCAACTGGTTTGGTTCACTGTAGAGACGCCGAGCCGCCTGCGCATGCATCAAAACCGCTATTCTATAAAATTGCACCATGGCAAAGAGTTCCGGTTGGAGTTAAAATCACATTTATTATCATCAACCCTTCTAAATTAATGTAGCATCAATTTTACACGTTGTTTATCTCTTATTGATTTATTGAAATGCTCTTAAGTACATGGAGAACAAATTTAAAAATGATTATTAATATCTGGGGTCGAAATGGCGGTCGTGTAATCCTACTATTTTTTGAAAATTCAGACATCGGTTTTTTTGTAGGGGAGTTTCGCCACACTGATGAGTACATCAAAACAGAGTGGTGCCATAAATGATTATAAACAGAGTGTCGTTGTCGTTGATGTCGTTTTTTGAACTGTTTGTGGTCGTTGTTTTGTGTAGGTAACCTACACTAGGATACGAGTTTCTGTGTGCCTGTTGTTGAAAGAGTTAAGCTGATTCATTGCAGTGTGTTGGGGAGTGTCGTATCACGCTCGGACGAAACTCAATCCTATTTTTCATATCGCAGCGGATTTCGCTACATATATGGAAAGTGATATCGATCTGGGCAGTATACAACATAAATGTGAACACACCAATGTGGATTGGACTTTATGGATGATGGTTGTGTGGATGTTTCCCCCCCTGTGTGGTTGTGTGTGGTGGCTTGAGCGGAGTGTGACGCGCGGTGCTGGCGCAGGCGGGCGCGGAGGAGGCGCGCGAGGCGGTGCGCAACAGCACCAACGCGCTGCTGTCCAGCGAGCTGCTGGCCGTGCCCGCCTCGCTGCTGCACACTCTACGCAACAATGCCAACCGCCTTCACATACAGGTATCGACGATTATATTCCACTTGTACTGCATCCTACCAGCCGGCTTCTGGGCTTTCGCTTGTTTACGCGTTCTCTAAAGGCTAGTTACATCTATAATCTGGCCCAATTGGCGTCATGCACACATTTCACGTGTCATAGCGGAGGCCCTTATAATTTAGTTGTCGTATAAGCTTTGTCATGGTTGTTGTATAAATGTTGTACGTCTCAGACATGTGTGACTGATCTTACGAGTTGTTTGCAGTGCGAGGACAACGACGCTGCCGATGGTCAGTATGGTGACCACAAGAAGGACGGTCAGTCCGGCGGCTCTGGCGCCATGAGCGCTAGCGAACCAGACTTAACGCAACAGGTAAACAGATGCCATAAAGTCCTATTTGCGTTTATAATGCTTGAAAACGATGCAATTCATTGGCGTGTGAAGTTGAAAATCATATCGATATAATACCGTTAGTCGTTGTCCTCGCAATGTAGGATGCGATCACATCAGCTTTAAAATATTATATAAAAATTTGCTTAACTCAGATTTACTTGACTGTGTTAGCTCTCATGAAATCACTTTTGATATCATAAATTCATGTAATAACTAGTAGTAAGCAATGAAATTATGGCACTTAATAGAAAAAATTGTGTTGTTTGCTTTGCTATAATTTAGAAAATGCTTGTTTATTTAGGGTGCCGCAAGACTGTTAGAATCTCTGGGAGTGGGGCGCGGCGCGGGCGCCGGCCGCGGCAACAACCCGCAGCGCGCCACCAGAACTAACCACTCTACTAGTCTTTTCCCGAGGTGAGTAATTTTGATTTCACAGTCACGGTCTAAAATTTGGACAAAAACTTGCCACTACTATGGTACAACGAATTTTGGATAAAATGTTCTTGGGTTCTCTATTGACCTGAAAGACTATGTGTTACATTTTTACTTCGGGTTCAATACCATTATGTACAAAATCTAATTAAACCATATTATGCTATGTACAATTATTGTTTTCAGTTTGGTGCGGTTAGCTCTGTCTAGCAATTTCCCCGGTGGTCTGTTATCAGCTGCTCAAAGCTATCCTTCGCTGGTACCAAACGCACAAAATGCTCTCACATTGTCTCTCACTTCGACGTCTAGTGAAAGTGAACAGGTAAGCTTTATAAATTTACTAAAACTCAACTTGAATATCTGTGGAAATGGGCATATATTTGTGTAATTTAATTTTGTATGATTGAAAAAATATTAAAACAATGTATTACGTGAGGTACTATACTCGTAGCATACTAATTTTCCCAGGTATATTTAAGGGGCATGCGAAACCCTATTGCATGATGGGATAATCACGTCATTTGAAACTATTTGGATTAGTTCCACAGATATTCGTACTGAGTCACACTTTGTATATTATTTGCACGTAGCAGTAGTTAGATATTTAATCTGGGTATAAATATTGAAAGTGGCTGCAGGTGTCGTTAGAGGACTTCCTGGAGTCGTGCCGGGCGCCCGCCTTGCTCACCGAGCTGGAGGACGACGACGAGGGCGACGACGCGCTGGACAGCGACAAAGAGAATGAGCCCACATACCAGGAGGTAGTGAGTATACATTCTGTACGTAGGTTGGATCATTCATAGCTGCATGACTGTCACACTCTAGTGTGTTTGGTAGTGTTTTTATTTATTTTCCTTTTTATTTTGTTAACGGTAATTCTTGTTACTAAGTTTTATTTTTATCTAATTGATTATAGAATTATGGATTTAATGTAGCTAAGTTTCGTCAGGGCAATATTTCAAAATTTTGATCTACGTTATTTTCAGTAGTAACCTAATCTTAAACTTAACTAATTGTATTAGTTTGAAGATGTTTTTCGTTATTTTGTTGCTAACATTGGCATCAACGATTTTCTACCCTTTTTTAAGCTATTTGTACATACAGAACGGACAAAATATGTTGATCACTCTGAAATGAGCTTTTCGAACTAAGATTCTTAAAAATAAATACTGTGTAGTTCGAAGTCCAAAGCGGTAAATATATTTCGGCGGTGTTATCATTTTGTTTGTTGTAGACATTTCTGCAGATATCTAATTACTTGGATCATTTTAGGTATCTCGGAATCTTCTGTCGTTGATGGAAGAGGAAGCTTTGGAGGCTGTCCGAGGTAGCAGCGGTCAGGGAGGCCGCCAGCGCAAGCCCTGGGACGATGATTTCGTGCTAAAGCGACAGTTCTCTGCATTAATTCCAGCTTTCGACCCTCGCCCTGGAAGGACAAATCTCAACCAAACCGTTGGTAAGGAGACTAATAAATTTATTATATTTGCAGAAAAAACTATCATAATTATGATAAACCTTTACCTTATTTGAAAATGTCATTATTCATTTTATACTACAGTCAAATAATGCGACTTTCAACTTATTATATACTAGCGACCCGCCCCAGCTTCGCACAGGTGCAATGGTGGTCTTAAATGCATGCATGTATTATACATACAAACCTTCCGTTTGAATCACTCTATAGAATAGAATAGAAATAAATTTATTCAGTACAGACACAACACGACAGTTACAAAAAACACAATACACGTTAAAAAATAACAAACATAAAATGTACGCTGAGCGAGAAACCGCATCAAAATCCATTGCGTAGTTTTAAAGATCTAAGTATACATAGGGACCGCAGACTTTGTTTAATACTATGTAATGATATTTAATGATTGTTTATATACTTATTTAATGATGTGTGTTTCACAGATCTCGAAATCCCCCTTAATGAGTCATCCGATGGCGAAGACAACAGCAGCACAGAGGCGGGTCGGGCGGGCGGCGCGGCGGGGCGCCTGCCGGCGCTGCGCCTGGTGCTGAGCGCGGCGGGCGCGTCCGTGGCGCTGGAGCGGCCGTCGTGGACGCTGTACCGCGCCGTGCTGGCGCTCAACAACCGCCTGCCGCTGCTCGATACTCACCGTGATCTCACTTACACGTACGTATCACTAGCACTCATTTTTCGAGTGAATCACTGAAAGCCTATCATTAAACTGATACTAAGGTAGCAGCTGTCTGCTGCCTCAGTATGAGTTAAATGATAGCTTCATGCCATTACACCTCGTACCTGAGTACGAGAGGTCTAATGAAGTGAAGCGAGATCCTTGTGGTTTCCTCAGACAAAACTGTGATTGTTAGTTTAACGGAATGTCTATAAAGACCAAACAAAAATACAAAATATATTGTTGAATATAAGTGTAGTTTTTGAGCTGACGCTAATATATTTTTACAGATTGACATACAAGGAAATTGAGGGCATGGAAACTTTCGCTTCATCAAGCGACAGTGAGGATGATGAACCATGTGATCCAGGTGAGTCCTATACTTACCTGACAAAATTAGTTAAGTTGGAAAAAATAAATTAACTTCGATCATATTTGTTATATAATATAAGCAGGTGACATCAAATCTTTTGTTCGTTAGAATAATTGGTGGAACCATCATGTCAGTTAAACTAAGCCGCCGGGCCCGCCCACATAAACTCGGCTACCGAGTAAGATTTTCAGAATATTTAAGCTCATGTTTGTTGTAGAACGCGGCATTGCCGGCGCGGAGGGTCCCGAGGGTGCAATGGCAACATGCTGCGTGAGAGTGTTACGTCGGCTGCGCAGTGCGGCTCCCTCCTTACCAGCGGAAGCGTTTGTGTCCACCAAGCTCACTAACAAACTGCATCAGCAACTTCAAGAGCCTCTCACACTTGCCGCTGCAGCTACGCCACTCTGGTAAGTTTGCTTTTACTGGAGATTGGAAGATTAAATTCTACTAGTTTAAATGATTATAAAACAGTTAACACAAAAAAAAATTCAATCAAAATAACTTTAATTTCAGAAGTCTATACCGACTTCCGAAATTAACGTTATTCTGCACATTATAATAAATATTAGGTTCGTCTCTTCGTTATCTGAATTATACCTAGCCTGTGCTGTCCCACTGCTGGGCAAAGGCCTCCCTCCATTCTTTCCAATCATCTCGGTCGTTATCTGAAATTATTTATTTATAGTTAATTAAAACATGCCCAATAACATCAATTAACATAGAATTGTGAAAACATAACAAGTAATAATAATACATAATAATGGTAATTGTATGGAAGATTAGATTATACATTGATTTCATTATTATAATAGAATTATTTCAATAATACATAACTTAAAATTAATATTTTAACAATAAACATAGTGATATACATTAACATCGAATAGTAGACAGTATGCAAGGGCATACTGTCTCTCACAGAACACCAGACACGCACGTATTAGGTTATTCCATTCGTCCGCAAACACATCACATTCAGGGTCGGCAATCAGGAAGGCGTTAAGCATCTTTAGAGTACGACACACTGGGGATTCAGCTCTAGCGACAGTTCTAGATGGCTGTGGTGCAAACAAATTGTGACGGCGGTTCTGACGGTGTGCAATGTATTTATCCGGTACGAATAACCGACAGAAGAGGTTATGGAGTTCAGGGCAATCAATGCGACCACTCAGGATTTTACAAGCCACTACGAGCTGAATAATCTCTGTGTAGGAGTAAGCAATCATCAATCGATTGGATTCGCGAAACCAGTTTTATGTCATCGGCATATGGTAGGGAAGTTGTATGCTCAACTTTAGTGACGAGATCATTGATCATAACCAAGAACAGAGGCGGTCCTAACACGGTTCCTTGACTCACGCCCGATCGAGTATAATAAGGCTTAGACTCAAAGCATCCATGGCGGACAAACTGCTTACGATCACGTAAATAGTCAGCAAAAAATTTGAGAAAGCCGGATGAGAAACCCAATTTAGGCAGTTTTGTCAAGAGGACATCATTATCGACTTTGTCGAAAGCCTTACGGAAATCGAGATACAGAGCGTCGACCTGTTAACCGCTATCTAAGCCACTGGATATGAAGTCAAGTAAATTGCATACAGCTGAATTATAACCTCTTCATTTTCGAAGTTTTTTAAAAATACATATGTTTAACAAACTCAACTTCTGCTAAAGATTAAAGAACAAGTCTCCACCACAGATAATAATAGTAATATCAACTTATTTAATGTTTTCTCTAGGTGCCAACAATTGAACGACTGGTGTCCGTTCCTGTTCCCGCTGGAGACTCGTCAGATGTTCTTCGCGTGCACCGCCTTTGGGACGTCGCGCACCATCGTGTGGCTGCAGGCTCAAAGAGATCGCGCCCTCGATAGACAAAGGTGAGTTTAATCGGTGATCGGTGGTTTTAGGTTATTGTATTTATAACTGAAATAAAAAGGAAAACATATGCTGGAAAAGATTCTTATGTAATGAGAAAATAAAGAAGAGGCAGTACGAACATAGACAACTTTTAAAGATTTCTACTGACTCTATGGCGGACAGTAAACTTACTAGGATTTTGCTAGAACAAAATGATGAATACTGGCAGTGAGATATGTAAATGTTGTAGATCTGGTAATACGGTATCACCTCGGCGCGCGGAGCTGGAGGCGACGGAGTTCCGCATGGGACGGCTGCGCCACGAGCGCGTGCGCATTCCCCGCCAGCCTGACCTACTGAGGTCTGCTATGCAGGTAAGATAACTTTAGCAACTACACTATTTTTCCCTTTTTTAAGGAATGTTGATGTTTATAAAAAAAACGGAACCCTTATAAGATCACTTTGTTGTCTGTTTGACTGTATGTCTTTCGGTTTGTCTATCTGTCATGACATCGAGTATGAGATATTGAGTATACTCAAGCCTGCGGTCTCTTCAAGCTGTGAAAAAATCAAACTTCTATGTTAACGGAAAAAAGTTACGGCCTTTTATATGGCAAAAAATTATTTCGAAACTCAAAGGAATCAAAATTCATAGGGTACTACCGGTTGACCTAGAACCCTGAAAGTTGTCAAGGAACAAGGTCTTACAGTACAAAATATATAAAGTAAAGGAAGATTAGCTTGTAAATGTTACTTATATTTTTCTAAAATACTTTATTTTCGTAAATTGTGTTTTGATTATCTCGTAGTTTATGTCCAACTAGGTGATAAAGCTGTCTTTGTCTTACGCGGCTTGAAATCCTCACTACACTCAGATTTCTACATTAACTCCCTCGCATTGCTCGGGAGTCGGGAGTAAATTATATAAATCACTCACTTACCTTCGGGACTAAAACTTGGTAAATTTCGTTTCGTTCGGCATAGGTACAACATACCCTCCGCGACTTAAAGGCACCTCTTTATCACCTAGTCACATAATTTACTATTTTGTATATCTCTGCTGTCAGGTTTATGAATAACGTACTTGGATGTAACGTAATATGAGAGATGTAAATAATGACGAATACGCGTTTAAGAAGCTACTCGTCGGTGGACAGTAAGACTAAAAGTAAAAGAATATAATCATTACATAGTATAAAACAAAGTCGTTTCCCGCTGTCCCTATGTATGCTTAAATCTTTAAAACTACACAACGGATTTTGATGCTTTTGTCTTCAATAGATAGAGTGATTTAAGAGGAAGGTTTATGTGCATAATACATGCATAATATATTCGATATCAAACCCATGCGCAGCTGGAGCGGATTGCTAGTTACAAATATTTAGTTCAGTACCACCTAGTGAGAAACACAATACGCTCGAGTCCGCTTTAAAGAATGTATCGTTTCGCGGCGACCTATTTAATTTCCGTTGTGTAGGTGATGCGCGTGCACGCGGGCCGCAAGTCGGTGCTGGAGGTGGAGTTCGCGGGAGAGGAGGGCACGGGGCTGGGCCCCACGCTGGAGTTCTACGCGCTGGTGGCGGCCGAGCTGCAGCGCGCCGACCTGGCCATGTGGCTGCACGACGCGCCCGGCGCCGCCACGCACGACGACGACAACGCGCCGCACCACCTCGTGCTGCCCGACGGTAAGCTACTGCTTCAAACTGGAACGTCGTTTTGCACACTGATTATTACTTTACAATATACAACGTGTAACAAAATAACCATATACATCAAGCGCTAAATTAGGTAGCCAGGTACTAGGCGCCCAGATTTACAGAATGTTTCATAATATTAGGGAGTGTCGTGGAATGTTAGTGACCCACTTAGTGTCGTGACGCGTTTGTTATAATTTGAAATCATGAATCATACGATACCAAGAATGTAGTATAAATTTTTTGAAAAAAATATTTTGAGCTGAAACTTCGTGTAGAGATTCTATTCAACCTGTCTTCTTCAGCGCTTCTTGATGTATATGGTTATTTTGTTACACGTTGTATAAGGTTCCATTAAAATAGATGGACAAATTTTGACAAAAAAAAAGATTTGATTAAAGTGTTTTTATTTTGACCTAAAGTAATAAATGAATGCATGGGAATGGGGCACTCAAGAATAAACACCTACATTATGGCTGGTTCTTTGTATGTATTCGGTCGCGCCGCGCGGTTTCTCGTAATTGGGTACCCAGTCAGTTCTGTTAATATTCTGTATTTAATCGCAAATAGTCGTAACTGACAGTTGACTACACATCACCTTTTTAGGATAGTGTTGTTAGGATCAGTAGAAGTTAGTATGGTCAGGTTAATTACGCAAAACTCGAGAATAGGCTACCTTGGCCTAGAATAAACTTTCTTCAAACACACATATATGGTATGATTCGTTTAGGTACTTAGGAAAAGAAAATTTGTACCCCTCACGCTTTGGACTGTTATAAAAGTATCAAAGCTAGTAAGTTGTAAACGTACTGAGCCCGCAAGGTACTTACTGATATGAATCATCTACCTCCATTAGTTTGATGCTACTTGTAATTCTTTCTTGGTTAAGGATTTGGGCACACAACCATTTTCAAGTATTGTTGATTGGTGTACGCGTCACATTAACGTGCTACAACGTTCAACGTCCGTGAAACATGTTACAGTCTCGGTAACGCGACAAAAACAAAATTGCGTCATTGGTCGTCAAGCAAGCGGCGCGCGCGCCCGCGAAGTTCTGTGTTAGAGTGAGATGGTGTGAGTTGAGCAATGAACACGGCGCCACGCCAGCGGGCACTGACCTAATCATGTGCGCTGATGAGATGTATTCATGCATTGCGTAACATTTTTAGTTTCTTTTCATAAGTTGTTTTTTTTTTTTGGAAGTAGCTATGTAAACCGTTTTTTCCTTATTTTCTTTTTTTACCGTTATCTTTATTTTGGTGGTCTGAATGATTTGTAAAATTTTGTTCATGTATTTTAATGGGTCTCTATGTATGTGTTTTCCAATTTAGCCTATTTTACCATAAAAGATTTTTCATTTACAGAGAAACCGCCGGGGTACTACGTGACGCGCGCAGGCGGCCTGTTCCCAGCGCCGCTGCCTCAAGACTCCCCAATCTGTGATACAGTTTGCAAATATTTCTGGTTCTTAGGAGTATTTTTAGCTAAGGTATGATGAAACAATATATTTTTGAGTAGTATGTCATTTCAATTCAATATTTCAATAGCGTGACGGGTGACAGGACAGAATGGAAGAAAAAAACATATTGCGCCGACCCCCAATAAAACGGGACAGGGGCTCTTGCCCCTGTTCCGTTTATCTCATTCACATCAACATCATCATCATCTTCCTAGATGATGATGATGATGTCATTTCAATTCCTTAAGAAACTAATACAACATGTTTTTTCACAGGTTCTGCAGGATGGGCGGCTCGTTGATCTTCCGATCTCGGAGCCCTTCCTCCGTATTATGTGCGGCGAGGAATTGACCAATGACTGTTTAGAAGAGATCGATCCCATTAGGCATCGGTAAGTTACTGTTTTTGATTTTACTGAACGAACAAGCTTATTAAATAGCAGATAATGTTAACAGCAATTAACTAGGAAAACAATTATGCATTTGTAGCATTGTTGCCATTGTAGTAAATGTAACTTTCTTTGTTCAAATACTACCATAATATTGTTTAAAATACTTACATAAAAACAATAATTGTTTTACTGTCTGCGTTATAATTATTATAACGCACACACTTGTATTTTTGCCTGAACTAGGATCTCATTGATGTATTTACTGGTATTGAGATGGTATTGATGTTATTTGTTTTTACCCAGATTCCTACAGAGCGTGTTGTCGGCGGCGGAGCAGTACGACGCGATCATGCGCTCGACGTCACTGGACAGCGCCACGCGCGCCGAGCGCGTCGCCGCGCTCACGGTGGACGGCGCCACGTTCGAGCAGCTGGCGCTCAGCATGACGCACGTGGCCGCGCACAGCGACGCCAGCGTCGCCGTGCAGCCGCTCTGCGACAACGGCGAGAACATCGAGGTAGGTCTTCACGTCATAAATTTAACCGAAGACAGTAGGCTCCTTCGCTCGCATGACTGCTTCGTTTTAGGATGTTGACTTCTTCCCCTGTCTTCTAGAGTTCTCGCACCTTACCTCTGACATGTTGAGTCGGTGCTCGCACCACAAACTTGGACTTGAAATTAGTGTTATGGCGCGGCTCCAACTGTACGACTCTCAAAGTTCAGTTGGTCTTCACGCGTACAGACTCCACGATAACCTCAACCTTCGTAGTGTGATGCAGTCTCGAAATATACAGCTGCGTCGTGGGTATTGCTGGACGCAGCAGCAAATATGGGTCCTGCCAGCGTGGTACCGCACTGGTTCTGACAAGTAGGCTTCTTCCTCTTCTTCTCTAGCTTTGTAAAGACATCATCATTGTGTTTACCCCTTTTCGTTGTACCTGTTTGTGCTACACAGCAGGTTTAATTTGTGGCAAGAATAGCGGAATAGGCACGTTTAGGGATCGACGTACCTACAAGCGTCACTACTTCGCCCGTTGACGATACAGCGACGGTAGCCGCAGAGCAAGATGCAACGCTAGCATTATCAGCAGTGGGTGACAACTCGCCGATTCAAAGATGCCGATGGATGCATTTCGTGCTACGCGACGAATGTTCACGCTGGAGTTGTTGGGTGGCTCTACTTTCCAAAACAGTGTTGCGCGTTTTTTTTTGTATTGGAAATCCTTATGCTCACCCTCACCCTGGCGTAAGTGGAGGGGTTTGTCAGACTCTTACTGACTAAAACCACCCCGGTGTTCCCTCCTACACTTTTGTCGGTGGCTACGGGTGAAGTTTGACTTCCTTTGCCCCAGGTGTTGCTCTCTACAATTTGTGATGAGACCCATGAGGTTTGGCTCACCACTAGATGAGCTAGTAGCTAGGTAGCTCTCCTATACGTCTAAGAGAGGCGTGCGTGGCTACGCACCACCTTCTCGGGTCCAGATTGATGGGCCAACGGATGTCCCCTAATCCGTCGACCTTGGACCTTTTTATGGAGGTTGGAAAAGGCCGTTATCTGCCCTTCTTCTACGCCTAGTACGGGGCGGGAGAGAACTTTTCTCTCTTTCCCTTTCCACAGCTTCCTTTTGCGAGATGACATTTTCGCAGAAGATGATCATCGCGTCCCAAGATTCTGCCTTGCCAAGCATGGAGCGAACCACGGCCGGCAGAGACAGGTCACTACCAACTTCTGAGTCAGCTTGGATTGTACCTCGGCCAAGCTTGCTTTCAGGGATGTTATGTCCTTCAGCAACTTGGTGACATCGACGTGGTCAAACGTATCGAGCGGCAGTTTTTGCAGTTCCTTCGCCACGAAAGTGGGCACGTCGTCCGGGTTGGTGCTCTTCATCATTGTGATGATATCCAGCAAACTTCTCTGGCCGTTATCCTTCCGTCGGGAGTGCATCTGGTCAACTTTGCCCAGTACTTGGAATAGCAATAATTTAGCACTGTTTTCAACGAAGAGGACTGTGGCTATGAGTGGTTGACTCATAGCGACTAAAACGGGCAACGCCTGTTGCCGTGCAACACGCGAGTATTGAATATTAAATTCGTATCGAGCAGTGCAAACACGTCTGTACATGACCGCGCATTGCACTGTAGGAGCATTCATGCTCAATTATGATCTGTAAGACCTAATAGTTCGAATCCAAAGTAACAAGAGAACTGGCGATGAAGAAACCTAAGCTACCCCTTTGTAGACTTTTTGTTATCTTATTGAATATTTTAGGTGGGCCCACATAATGCGCGTGCGTATGCTGAAAGTAGCGCGCGCTGGATGGTGCGCGGTGGTGTGCGGCGCCAGACAGCAGCCTTCCGCCGAGGCTTCGGGGCCGTGTTCCCGCCGCGCCGCCTGCGCGCCTTCTGCGCCGCCGAGCTGCGCCTGCTGCTGTGCGGCGAGCGCGGGCCCGTGTGGACGCGCGACCACCTGCTGCAGTACACCGAGCCCAAGCTCGGATACACGCGCGACAGGTATGACCACACTGTACTTCGGGGCCGTGTTCCCGCCGCGCCGCCTGCGCGCCTTCTGCGCCGCCGAGCTGCGCCTGCTGCTGTGCGGCGAGCGCGGGCCCGTGTGGACGCGCGACCACCTGCTGCAGTACACCGAGCCCAAGCTCGGATACACGCGCGACAGGTATGACCACACTGTACTTCGGGGCCGTGTTCCCGCCGCGCCGCCTGCGCGCCTTCTGCGCCGCCGAGCTGCGCCTGCTGCTGTGCGGCGAGCGCGGGCCCGTGTGGACGCGCGACCACCTGCTGCAGTACACCGAGCCCAAGCTCGGATACACGCGCGACAGGTATGACCACACTGTACTTCGGGGCCGTGTTCCCGCCGCGCCGCCTGCGCGCCTTCTGCGCCGCCGAGCTGCGCCTGCTGCTGTGCGGCGAGCGCGGGCCCGTGTGGACGCGCGACCACCTGCTGCAGTACACCGAGCCCAAGCTCGGATACACGCGCGACAGGTATGACCACACTGTACTTCGGGGCCGTGTTCCCGCCGCGCCGCCTGCGCGCCTTCTGCGCCGCCGAGCTGCGCCTGCTGCTGTGCGGCGAGCGCGGGCCCGTGTGGACGCGCGACCACCTGCTGCAGTACACCGAGCCCAAGCTCGGATACACGCGCGACAGGTATGACCACACTGTACTTCGGGGCCGTGTTCCCGCCGCGCCGCCTGCGCGCCTTCTGCGCCGCCGAGCTGCGCCTGCTGCTGTGCGGCGAGCGCGGGCCCGTGTGGACGCGCGACCACCTGCTGCAGTACACCGAGCCCAAGCTCGGATACACGCGCGACAGGTATGACCACACTGTACTTCGGGGCCGTGTTCCCGCCGCGCCGCCTGCGCGCCTTCTGCGCCGCCGAGCTGCGCCTGCTGCTGTGCGGCGAGCGCGGGCCCGTGTGGACGCGCGACCACCTGCTGCAGTACACCGAGCCCAAGCTCGGATACACGCGCGACAGGTATGACCACACTGTACTTCGGGGCCGTGTTCCCGCCGCGCCGCCTGCGCGCCTTCTGCGCCTTACCTCCTGCTTCTCCTCCTCCTTCTGCGCCTTTTAGAAACCTTTTATATAGCATAAACGCGTGTAGTAAACATGATGTTGTTATACCCAAATGGAGGTTAGCTAAGACATACCATTTACTTCGTAGACAGCAAGGGCCAGTTCAAAACTCATAAAAAGCGTATGCTTACCAAGAAATCATTTTACAAGGTTAAAGACTATGTTGAAGTTACGCTGGTTTGACAATGACTGACAATGAATTTCTGCAGCGAAGGGATTCCCTCTGGTCCATTATTGTTTTAATTTCATTTATATATTTATTTTTAGTGACATTGTTTTTGGAAGGTTTTGTTTTTATTAATTAAACCTGAGTCTAGGTGTTCGTAATAATTCACATTACAAAAAAAGTGAGAACGTTGTAAGTCTACAATGGTCTCAATGTAATTTCTGAATATACGTGGAGCCTACGTATATTCAGAAACTACTGTTATATTTTGCTTGTAGTACTTATTAATATTGGAATGAGGAAGTTTATAAAATTAGCTAAGAATACATAAAATTTACTTTTAATTTTTTCTGAATTTGCCTGTTCAAGCATAATAAATGATAACAAAGCATACGAAATGAAATAAAAAGATCCCTTAAAACACGCACAAAGAATTTCGCGCGATTGTACACAGGCGCTGATTACCCCCACTACTTTCATCTTGCGATTCGAACAAATCAACGATTCGGGAAGTGAACTGTCTTAGCACACGGTTGACCGTTTTTGTGTACTATGGATTTTCGGATTTGGATGTATGAGTACAGTTTACAGGTTTAACAAAAAAATAATGTAAGGTGGTCCTAATTTTGAAGTTGTAGTCTTTATTTCTGCAGTAGGTAATCAGAATATGTTCGTTCGCAGTCCCGGCTTCCTCCGCCTAGTGGACGTGCTGGTGGAGATGTCGCTGCGCGAGCGCAAGGCGTTCCTGCAGTTCGCGACGGGCTGCAGCAGCCTGCCGCCCGGCGGGCTCGCCAACCTGCACCCGCGCCTCACTGTCGTGCGGAAGGTAACATTACACAGTTTTGATCTTGTACATTTTACAAATACCGACTGGTCGAGATTTAAGTAAATAAGAGTATGGATTGATGGATTCTTATTTCTATGATATAAACCCATTCTGCCATTGGGATAGGGATCAATATTCCACTGTGTTGTAGATAAGATTTAAGAAATATCGTAAAGATTCGACTGGTCAAATGATACAAGTATATAAGAATATTGGTTCTTATCTCAATCATGTAAGGGCTACTTTAGAATGAATACAACACAATTGTTTGACATCTAAGTCTGTTTGTCCGAGATCGTGTGTAGTCACATATATGTGAATTTCTATAAGACGTTGTTCCTTTTTAGGTTGACGCCGGTGACGGATCTTACCCATCCGTGAACACGTGCGTTCACTACTTGAAGCTGCCGGAGTATTCGTGCAAAGAGGTTCTGCGAGAAAGGCTGCTGGCGGCCACCAACGAGCGCGGTTTCCATCTCAACTAAATGCGAGTAATACTGAACTCTCCAGAGTTTCAGCGGCTAGACATTTGGGACTATTGAGAATAACTTTTACACTATTGTTACTTACGCACTTTCGCCTGCGGACACGCGGAATTAGAAATAATTATCTATTTATTCAACATCAGTAGCCTTTATCTTTGACTGCTAAGCGAAATAAAAACCATAGTGCTCGTCAGACTTTAACGCAAGTAATTGACCTAACAGAGTACATTGCATAAGATGTTACAGTTACTTTTAACATAGACATGTAACATTATAGTATGCCCGCTCATATTATAAAACTGATCTCTTGAAACATATTTTTTCAAGACATTACTCCTTATGAAATAAATAGTATTTTATTATATCGAGGTATTGATCTTCTCTGAAAGAAAAGTGTGTTGTTGGTCGTATTTTTTGTTATTATCATGCAATAATATATTTTATTTTCAATATTATGTATTAATAATTGCATGGGTTTATAATATTTTATAGGATGGTGTGACATTGTGAAGAAATAAGAGGCTGCCTACTGTAATCTACTTATTTGGAATTAATGGCAATATTAAAATGATTTTTAAAACAAAGGTAATTTTCAGAGATTGACTTAAAAATATACATACATTGCAACATTCTAAACTGTATCCACAAATAAAACTATTTTTTGATATTAATATAATAATAAGATAAGCGATTTTTACTTCAATTTAACTTCGCTATATTCCTAACATAAACATTTTAATGTTCATTACACCAAAAGTATAACAGTAGAGTTTGTTTAAGTAACTTTTATTTGCGTGTGTTTGAAGATAAATTAATGGAATACTATAGGCATCTAGCGTTTCAAGCTAATTTTAGATAAATGTTTGTGTATGCTGTGGTGATAATTAGTTTTATTTTTGGATTTGTAAGTTGTCTTCAGATATGTTTAGTTGAATTGTAATCTCTGTTCTGTCAGCAATAAAAGAAGTGTTTCGAAATATCTATTAATAACTTTGTTTTGAATGTATGCTTCCGTCGTCATTTAATATAACGTTTTCTTTCGAAAAATAAATAGAACATAAATATGTTTCTAAATTTGTCTTCTTTCTATGGAGCATTGTATTGAAACCAAAATTAATGCAAGCTTTTCGGTAATCAACACATATTTCTGTGTAACGGCTAAACTGATCGTTGAGCACAATTTTATTTAATTCCTAACTCGGAAACACAGACAGCTATTAAAGATATTAAATACTGCGCAAATGTTGTCGCTTGTAGCCGTTGCATTTAATATGTGCTTGTGGTACCATAATTAGGACTGAAATTATGATAAAGTATATCAAATTTTAACTTTAGGGTGTGAAACACTGATGCGTTTCTACGAAAGATATTTAGATATGTTCCTTTAGTTAAATAATTTTGTCAACTGAAAGTTGGTATATATTGTGATTTATTATTATAAAAGTACTTTACGAATTAAAATATATTTAGTTTAAATTTAATAGGTATTTAGATTAAAATTATTAACCATAATGGCATCATGTAGTGCTCATGTAATTGTTGTTGAGGATTGTATCAATAAATTAAGCAAAAATCACATGCCTTTTTATAACTCGTGACAGATTCCTTTAGTCCATATATATACTAAAAATTAATAGAGCATGATTTAGAATCGAAGTAAACTGACACAGAGTCGAAACTTTAACTATATACGTACATAGAGTTTTTACCCATATTTTTCACATTTTACATACATTTTTATTAAATGCAAATTTGTTACTAATGCATAGGCATTAGTAGTTCCGCCGTTCAGCGTCTATACGCTCACATCCTAGGGAATATGTAGCCATTAAGTTTTCGGCGGTCCCCGTTGTGGAAATCGGATTATTACCTACGCAGTGTCGTTAGTTTAACATTGTGCATGTAGTCATATCAATGAAGAACTTTGATGTATTATTACGTAGCAAGAGGGGCGCGGGGCGCGGCTGCCCGCGACTGTGGTATGGGACTGTGCGGGCTCCCGCTTAACGAAACGTTGGCCCTAAGTTCGACCATCGATTAAGCTCTGTTCGGCCTTATCCTCAAGCCCTGTTCAGCCCACATCAGCGCCAAGATGGCTTGACGGCAATGTGATTACAAAATGGGGTGTTGCGTCGCAAGGCTGCTGACAGGCTGACTGCTCCGCTTCAGTGGAAACATCTACCTCTTTTCATAGCTCAGCTCCGCTCTGCACCGCTCCATTCCGACTCAGTGGAACCGCAGTCTAATTCCAATCCCTACCCATAATATTATTTTATACATGTCCAAATCCTTTATCTTTCAAGTGATTAATAAAAGGGCTTAATATTTGGTTTTAGCGTAATAGTGATTTCTTGTTCTAAAAATTAAAAAAGCGTTTTTACACCATTCCCGAGAGTGGATTTAATGTACGTTAGCAGCTGAAGGAAAGCCCTTTCAAAAAAAGTTCCAAAAGAAGATCTCAACCAATCGCGCACTCGGAACGTTGGTACCTTCGCCGCGCTCCGCTTGATAATCAAAGAGACCTAAAAAAACTACTTCTGTGCTTCTTTTTCCAACGACTTTCGCCAACTTATCGGCCGCTACCTATAACCATAGTTGCAATTCAGTATTTGGAAATATAGTGACGCCCCGCCCTTTCTGCATACCTACGCATATACTATACCGGCTGGCCCTAGGTAAAAACTATCGATAACGAAAAACCTTACATTACTGGAGAGCTAATTGGAGTTTATTTTATGGATAACCTTTTCATTAGTAACTAGGTACTTAAACAGGCTTCTGAAATATAGACCCCTAAAGCCTAGCTTGGGCACTGGTCTCCCACAATAAACTAGAATAACATGATTAAACTCTTGTGCTTCGAGCGAGCGCCGGCGTACGAAACCTATTGTCTTTGTATTATGTCTCCAATTACGGTATTCATAAGGTTGTCTATATGTATGCGAGTCTACAATGTTTGTAATGTTTATAGTAGTGAGCGAATAAATAAATAAAAATACAATAAATATTTGTATGTAAATTGAGTTTAATATAAGGGCCAACAACGCGTAAAGCGGGGCGTCGCTTGTTGTTGCATGTGTCTAATTTTCGGCGGTCTCCGTAACAGAAACCATTATTTACCACGCAGTCTCGCTACAGTTGCTACTTCAACATTAACGGTGTGGTGCAGTCATATCGATGGAGAAAACTTTAATGTGTTATTACGTAGCGATACTAGCGCGGCATACGGCTGACTGCGACGGGTCTCTGTATGGTGAACCCAGACTTTTGTATGGGACCGCGCAGGCTCCCGCTTTACGCAGCGTTGGCCCTAACGCTAGCTAGTTCGTTTTTACTACATAAAAATGATAATAATTTTCAGATTTGAATTTTCTAGGGATAGTCGGGTGTGTAGGTCAAAATGTCAAAATCATTTTATTCCAAACTAGCGACCCGCCCCAGCTTCGCACGGGCACAGATGTATTATACACATAAACCTTCCTCTTGAATCACTCTATCTATTAAAAAAACACGCATCAAAATCCGTTGCATACTTTTAAAGATCTAAACATACATACATAGGGATAAGCAACTTTGTTTTATACTTTGTAATGTTAAACCATTTACAGGCACTTTTGAAACGTCAAGTCTGTTTGTCCTAAAAAAATGATGCTAATTGCACATTCCAAAGCGTAGATCTATGGAGAAGAATGAGCAAGAAACTCCATGGACACTTTTCAATTATGGTAAGTATTACAAATATCTGGGTTACATGTTTCTTGTCGATACTAATATGTGAGGACAATGTAAATAATAATAATAAATAAAAAGAAACAATTCTAAATATATTAAAATAAATCACTGACAGCTAAGAGATGACCAATCTCAACTGACAGCGCCCGTTCACGGACATGACGCATATATCAGCACTACTCAGCTCAACCATTTTATGGGGAACCGAATAATCCAACACGCGCCACCACCAGTGAGACATTTGAGTGAGCATGACAAACTCTCAGCTGCCGAGCTCATTTACGTCAAATCAAACAAGTCCTATAGTAACCTAAAACCGTAAATTGTTCCATGGCACTCACATTTACAAACTTTGAAAAAAAAAAAGCATTTACATTATACTATTATAAAATAAAATTACCAACTTTAAAAGAAAAAAAAATTATTTCAATGCCAATCAATTTTTACGAACTAGTGGTAGTGGAGCTGGACCAGCATTAAGCCGAGATACAGTCTATATATAATGTACTCTGTGGTAGGTACCCAACTGTTATCTCGATACAAATCTCATTGCAGTGGAAATGGTCCTTATACAATAATGCCATAACGTTACCAACTGTATGAGTCATTCAGATATGACCATAAGTTTCAACTGAGTTCAGTTTGCGATGTCTGTATTGTTGTTTGTTTTTATGGTAGGTAAAAATCTTCGAATAACGAATCCCGCTCTTTGGTGGAGCGGGAAACAGCGTCAGACTCTTACTGACTAAACAAGCTACCCAGTCCCAAAGCCCCGGTGTAACGCTTTCGCATCAACCTTCGGCCCCAGGAGGCTTCGACCCTGTAGGGCCGCTACAGTTTGCTGACAACTCCTTGAGGAGCGCGGGTACAGTGCGCGCCGTCGACGACTTGGACTCGCCAGACGACTGGACTTCGAGCTACCCATTCCTCACCGTTCGCAAGCCTGCGCCTACGATGGCCGGATATCGGCGGGATTGCGGCGGCGACGGCTACGGTGAGGGCGCCTTTGCCTTATGCGGTCAGCCTGCTCCTTCACTAGCATTACTGCCTCGCAGAAGGAGGCGACCGCATGCCACTCTTCCTCACTGCGGACATGGCCTGAACTAAGGCCCGGCGTGAGAGGTCGCCGCCGCCGATCGCCCCCACGATGGTACGGCGATGCTCTTCCCAAGCGGGGCACACCTCTACCGTGTGCTTCACCGTGTCCTCCGGGCTGGCCACACAGTGTGGACATCCGGCCTGTCTGTATTGGGTAGACCTCTTATTTTGAGACTCAATTTTACATAAACGTTACCTGCATCCAGATAGACCGTTTGGACCATCAACATCATGAAAGTCAATAAATACACCTAAATGGTTATTTAGGTTGCGGAACAGAGAGTAAAGTCCCACATACCTGAAAAGGGAGGATCCTCAGTCCAGACAGGTGATACGTCTGATAGGCTACTGCTCGATAGATGATTTCGAGCTGTTCTATATTTACGTTCATATCGCACGGATAACATAGCGCGATGCAGGATTACTTCTTATGTTAAACCATAGATGGCGCTAGATTGCTCCGCCGGAGATCGGAGATTGAGGGTTATAATTAATTGATGGTTCTTACTGCGTGGTAGCCAGTGGTAGATTGGTTCCAGTGAGTCGGAACTAGAATCCACAATGTTCGAGAACAATGTGGATTCACCGAGGTGAATCGGAACTGTCTGCGGTGATGCCCCAGTGAGACAGGGTATTGCTATACTAGTGAGTCGGGATGATGCGGCTCTTGTGAATCGGAGCGGTGCTGTGAGACATAGGGCTTGAAAGTAACCGTCAACTAGGAGAGATTCTTCAAAGCTCTTCATGTAACTGGCCGAAGGTGCAGGTTCTTAACCAAGGTCGCTGGTGAGGCTGAGGGTGATGATCAGATATGTCCAGGTAGGCATGCTGGTGGTCAAGACACCCTTTATAGCCGTGGGAGCTGGTGGTTAGGCTAACTGTTCGAAAGCTCGAGGAAGTGATGATGAAGTCACGTACAAGTAATAGTTGTACGAAGGCTGCCCTGATGTTCTTGTCGAGGGTCACCAGTTTGGAGGTATGGGGAACAGAGTGTTAAGTCCCACAAAGCTCCGCTGTAAAGGGAGGATCCTCCGACTAGACGGGTGTAACGTCTGGTGGGGTACTGCCAATTAGTGATTTCAGGTTGTTGTATATATTCAAATCGCGCGGAGAACTTTGTTTGCGGGGATTTCTTATTTTTTTGTTGTTCTTATGTGGCGCCACAGATACCTATATGTCACTATCTACAGAAAAAAATAAAAATGAAATCCGACCACAACTAAAACCTCTCAAACAAAATCTCTTCGAGCAATGTGATACTAAAATGTGGCAATGCTTTTAAGTACAATTTTAGGTTTGCAGGAAAGAAATAAAGGCATTAAGTCCGTCTCTGTACTCTTGTGTGCATGAAAATGAATTAAATAAGTAACTAAATAAATAAAGTCCTTGTGATTTGAAAACTGCATAATCATAAAGTAGAATAGGTAGAATATACGGTACCTAAGCACAAAGGTATTCGCATCATCAAACGTTGCATGATGATACCTTTGATGGCGTCGGGCGGGATCCCGTCTCCGTAATACGTTAATCAACGCGTTTTTCGCTATAGGTAGGTACCTACTTACCGCATGCGGTTACTTTCCAATAGATATCGTAACAGCTTATTTTCATAACAATCTCTATAAATATCTAATAAAATATTGTTTCAAATGATAAATACCTATCTAAACTTATAAACTTAGATAGGTCCAAATTAATCAATGAAACTAATCGCGATTAGTTCAAACTAAAGACAGTTTCAGCATTTAATCAAGATCAGAATCATAGCTTCATTTTGCATTTCACCACTAGGTACCAATTGAATCTTGTTTTTCTTGTAAGCCGAATTCAGTTTTAATTATAAACGCTTAATTTTCGACGTTTAAGCTCGCTTAATCGCATTTAGCTACTGTCAGTTGTCAATATTATAATTATAACAAACATTGCTTTGTGATGATTATTATTATTTTATACGATATCTATAATTGGGGCACAGTGCTTTTTTACTTTTCTAGAATACTGTTGAATAATCATCAATTGTATCACTAATAATAACAAAATATGAAGGGAAACATAAACACTAGTTGCTTGTCATGCAAATCCATACTTTTTGTTTGTACAGTTCTGAGTTTTCACGTTGAGACACCGGGTGCAACTGCGCAACACACCCGTTCTACTGATTTGCCATATAGCTGCAACCTTGGAGCTTTACACAATTTTCATACAATACCAACTAAACGGACTACTAGTATAAAACTAAGCTGTCGCGACCACAGCCATCAGTCAACTGCTTAGATCACATCGGTGCACTGGAAACATGAGGGCTTCTCTGGTGTGCTGCATAGCCCTTGCGGCACTAGCGTACGTGAGCTGTAGAACTACCCGCGAGAAACGCGATGCTGACCTCGAGGTAGCGGCCACACACAAAGGTGGCAAATGGGACAAGGGTGGCGGCCATGAGCACCACGGACACCATCACCACGACCACGGTGAGAAGGGACACAAGGGATACAAGGGACACCACCACCACGAGCATGGCAAGAAGGGTCATCACCACCACGAAGGGCATAAGGGGCACCACGATGAACATGGTGGCCACAAGAAGCACCACCACCACGACGACGGACATCACCATGAACACCACCATGGTGAGAAGGGTCACAAGGGCCATGGTCATCATGAAGACGGTCACTACCACAAGGGACACTCCACTAAGGGTCACCACGGTGTACACAAACATGATGAGTTCAAGAAGGAAAAGCATTTCCACGACCACCACCACGACGGCGGCCACCACGAGCACCACGGCGGACACCATGAGGAGCACGGACACAAGAAGGGAGGCGGATTCCACAAGGGACACAAGCACCACGGACACCATGAGCATGACCATGGCAAGAAAGGACACCACGAAGAGGGAGGACACCATCATGATCATAAGGGACATCATGAGGAAGATGGTCACCATGAACACCATCATCATCATCATGATCATGGTAAGAAGGGTGGTCACGAGCACCACAAGCACTGGGGCCACAAAAAGGGAAGCAAGTAAATATTTCCTAGAGACTGATACCTACCGATGCAAGTTAATGAAGTCTTTATTTAGTTGTATCTAATTAAGCTTTCATAATAATGTGTTAAGTTTTGTTGACTGTGATGTTTTGTTATTAATAAAAAATAAATGTTTTCTAAACATAAATATTGGTTACGTGTTTATAAACCTATTTATTCATTGACGTAGACTTAAATAAAAAATAGAAGCAATACAGATAAAATAATAAAAATCTGTTAATAATTCAATTATAAAAAAGAAAAGAAATAATGTTTGCAATTGGATGCAGATACAAAAACAAACTTATCAATTTCACAGCACGTTTCGACAACAAAGTTACATAAAATAGTTGGCGTTGGTCCGTTGGCAACGGCTCCCGACGAGATAAGTAACTCGGCGTTGAGAAACTAGAGCGCTGCCCGAGATTGGCCTACATTTTACTGGCCAACGAATTAGTCGTGGTTGCAATCAACCGTTTCCTATAGAAAACACTTGCAGCTGCTGAAATTGATAAGGTTTCTCAATAGCCAGCTTGTCAATACCAATAAGTTAGTCCAACAAAAGCCAAGATAAAATAATCTTGGTCATGTTTTGGACATCTCAGTCAACTTATTTGACCACCTACTGTGGTCGTTTTTTATTAAATTATTTGGCAAAATAGTATCCAGTCGTACATTTTCAATGGCACGTACCACTATTTTTCGACGTTTCACGCTTTATTGAACACTTAAAGTGTACACTCTATTTGTGCTACCGATTCCGTTTGTAGTAAAAACAACCATGCGTAACATAATGGATTTTTTGTCGGTATAGGTCAATGTGGTATATTAGTAAACATTTTTCTGTCATAACATGCTTCTTTTTAATGTTGTATTTTTATGAAATGGCATTCTTAATACTTCAATTGAGGTACCTGTATGAGATACAAATATAATTCGAGTTATCTAATCTATGAAGGGCCGAACTATTTAACAACCTATAGATAATAATAAAATATGATCAGCCTGTAACTGTTCCATTACAGGCTAAAGGCCTCTTCTGTAAAGCACGATCGATCTTTAGATATTATTCACGTTTGCTCAAGGCGGGTTGGCGAACTTTAAGTTCAGGTTTATCCCGATGTTTTTCTTCATGACCTTGGGAAACAGGTATGACTTTATATAGTTAATTCTGCTTGCCTTCACAATATCAAAATAAACTTAGAAAGTAATCGTTTAGTAAATGAATTTATAAAGACGCTGGTTTAGATTGCCAAGTACCTAATTTTCTCAAATTTGAATCTATTAAGTTGGGTGACGCCTTAACCACCACTGTGCTATGATGACAGTCACTTAGTGCCCAATTAAGTTTCAGCTTGTTCAGGTTCACCCTTGACGGTTTTTTTTTTTATGGTAGGTAAAAATCATCCAATGACGAGTCCCGCTCTTGGGCGGAGCGGAAAACAAGTGTCAGACTCTTACTGACTAAACAACCTACCCCGTTCCTACATCGCCATACATACCAGGGCCAGAGCCTTCCTTTTCAGACACAAACCCGTGGCCCTGATTGGCTTCGACCCTTCTGCAGGGTCCCTACGGTTGCTGACAACTCCTTGAGGCGCGCGGGAACAGTGCGCGCCGTCGACGACTGGGCTTGGTCCGGACCATTACCAGACGACCGGACGGCGAGCTACCCAATGCTCACCGTCCGCAAGCCCGCGCCTACGGTGGCCGGAAGTCAGGATCGGAATCGCGGCGGCGTCTGGGGCGCAAACGCCGTTGCCTTATGCGGTCCGCTTCCTCCTTTGCTAGCATTACTGCTTCGCAGAAGGAGGCAACCGCCTGCCACTCCTCCTCACTCCGAACCATGGCTTCTACCAAGGCCCGACCCTTGACGGTTTCAGAAATAACTAGTTGCTTTAGATCAGTCTAATAGATGGCGCTACTGGTTGCGAATCTGGAACAGTTTATGTATTAACTAGCGACAAGCCCCAGCTTCGCACGGGTGCAATGCTGATATTAAATTTATTATGCATGTATTATACACATAAACCTTTCTCTTGAATCAATCTATCTATTAAAAAAACTATTTTTTTTAACTGTATACTTTGCAGTTTGCTCTATGATATCTTCAGATAGTCTAAAATTTATATGTCCATAAAGTTTACATCAAAGGTATTTTTTTTTAATTAGTTATTACAAAAATACAAAACAGAAGGAAACTCAAACCACAAAATCCAATAAATAAAATTGTTTCTTGTGATAAGAGCTCCAAGGTGGAAACTACATTTCGAAGGGTAATCAAAGCGATTGACGTAGGTAGGTATACCTGTGACTTTCTTGTAACAAACTCTGTGTTCTTGGTTTAATAACTTTCATTTTGGATGTTTAATCCCAGAGAAGAAAAATTATTCGTGAGGTAAAATTTCCCAAATGAAAGCAATTAAATAAAAATGCACATACCATTTATTAGCAATCCTAATTATGTATAATGATGAATATTGTATACCGTTTGAAATGCATTGTTTCTACAGTAGAACTTCCTCTACTCTCAATTTTAATGAATTATTTTGGAAAAATAATTCGAGTTTTCTTAGATTTCATTCAAAAATATTTATAAATACTATATGAATGTGCTGATCCAGGACATAGTCTAAATGTGTGATAAATTTCATCCATATCCCTTCAGCGATTTCAGCGTAAGGAGTAAAAATTAGACCTACACACTCACAAACTGTTGCCTTTATAACATATATTTGTACATGTACCTATAGTGTGATTATGAATCTTTAATTAGGTTTAAGTGTGAGACGTCCATTACGAGTAAAGATACTTATCCTCGTCCTTTAATTTTCCTCTTTATTTTGTCTCTCTGTTAAATTTCAATCGCGTTTTCCGTGCTCAGTATAACTACGCACATAACTACATGTTAGATACTGCATGCGGCAGCTTGTGGATCATCAGCGTACCTCTTTAACTTTGCCAAGTTTCAACTACAGTCTCGTCTAATAAAGTAGAAAGCCACTTGTTGTGGTAGGTTTTTTTGTGGTAGATAAAAATCATTGAATGACAAATCCCGTTCTTGGGCGGAGCGCTAAACAGACTCTTACTGCCTAAATAACCTAGTCCCTTTCCTTTCTTGCCTTGATTCCAGGGCTCCGGTAATACAGTTTCGCATCAACCATTTGTCTCAGGAGGATTCGACCCTGCTGAGCGTGGGAACAGTGCTCGTCGTCGACGACTCGGGCTCGGTCCGGACTGTTACCATACGACCGGAGCGCGGGCTACCCATTGCTCGTCGTCCGCAAGCTCGCGCCTACGGTGACTAGAAATCGGGATCGGAGTCTTGGCGGTGGCGGCTGCGGCGAGAGCGCCGTTGCCTTTGCGTGATGCGGTCGGCTACTTCCTTTGCTAGCTGCCTTGCAAAAGGAGGAGACCGTCTGCCACTCCTCCTCGCTGTGGACCATGGCCTGAACCAAGGCCCGGCGCTAGAGGTCGCCGCCGCCGGCGATACTCTACCCAAGCAGGGCGGGCACATTTCTACCGTGTGCTCTACAGTATCCTCCGGGTGGGCCACACAGTGGCGATACCCGGGCGTTGCTTCCTCACGAATCTGGTGCGGGAACCTCCCGAACCTACCATGACCGGTGAAAACCTGCGTCATGCGGAAAATGAGAACGCCATGAGGTCTCTCCAGCCACGCCTCAAAGAGACTTACAGCCAAGATAATGGCGTGTCCATTTTAGTAGTACATGCTTCCTATAGGGAGCAAATTTAAACAATCTTGAACTATTCCTTAAGTATCAATTTCCAAGAAACAATTTTTAAAGTCAATAAAGAGTGTTATGATAATTCTATTCCACTTTGCACGATATTGGACGTCGTCACTTCTAAATGACAAGAAATACAGTTAGCTTCCTTGGCACTATGCCATTATGAGTATGGCCCTCACCGGATTAGCTTAGTTTCAGCTGTATTTTTGTTCAGATATTACAGTACCTATGTTTCAAGTTAATAGTATTTTAGTAATTATGAACATTGCGACCTTATGTGGTTAACGGTATCCCACGCAACAAGTGGTTGAATCTTGAGGCCAGCGGTCTACCGTGGGATCGAATACCTAATAATAAAGGACATTGTGTATACTCTAAGAATTACCACATCTATTTAGTTGTTTTCCCTAGTGTTCCATATGTTTTTATTGAGCTATTAAGAGAAGAAAGTAAGGCATTTTTTCGCTTTTATTTTTTTATTTTTTTTATTTTATCAATTTTAGGAAAACTTACAGCTAAAAAACAACACGGCAACAAAAACATTTCAAGCAGAAGAAGGCCAATTACAATACAATTTTATCAGCCCTTTCAATGAAATGCTGCCTCAAAGTAGTTGTATTTCTTTTTAATATTGGCTCGTTATTGGAATAGTCTCTAATCTGAGTAAAATCAAATAAATAATATAAAAAGGTGAGTACTTTCACTTTGATATATTTTGCAAAATTTTGTAAATGGTACCTAATCACCATAAGTACTGTTACAATTCCAAAACTGTTAAGGTATTACCGAATACTACAGGATATAAATATACTTTATAGTATAAACACCAGAAAAACCACCTATCTTCATCGATTTAAAACTCTTAAAAAATCTTCAATTATATAACCCGTCTGTGTTATATAATTGAAGATTTCTATGTATCTATCAATATAAAAACATTATCGTATAAAAACAGAGACCAACTTTTTTGTATAAACAGGGTGTTTTGAATACAAACAAACTCGTCTCCCGGCCAACGCTTGCCGCAACTCGTGGCGCCGAGTCTGTCGCGCGACGCGGCGGTTAGCACATCTTACACAATGCCTTATATAAAACTGCTGCACCATCAATGATGTTGTCAATATTAAGAGTAGAGCACACCGCATCAACACCGCGTGATTAAAAAAACCTAGCAATATGAGGGTGGCGTTAGTTTTAGGTTTTCTAACGTTATTAGCTGTGGTGCATACACGACGCTTACCCTCACAGCAAGTAGAAAAAACTAAAGAACTAGAGACAAAAGATCAAGCTCCCGCTGCGACGGAACACAAAAAAGAAGCCCCGGTTAGTCATGAATACAAAAAAGGAGGCGGCAGGGAGCATCACGCGCATCATCATCACGACCACGAAGAAAAAGGTGTGAAGGGTTACAAGGGTCATCATCATCATGAGAAAGGAGAAAAAGGACATCACGATAAGGAACACCACAAGGGCGAGTACGATGACCATGGTGCACACAAAACAGAACATCATCATCATGATGGACATTATGATGAACACCACACAGGTGAAAAGGGCGAAAAAGGACACAAATACGAAGAAAAGGGACACTACGACAAGGGTCACTCGACGAAAGGACACCACGAAATACACAAACTTGATGAATTCAAGAAAGATAAACACTTCTTTGATGAAGAGGGAGATTCTGGTCACGAAGAAAAGCATGGAGGATTCCACGAAGAGCATGGTCACAAGAAGGGCGGCCACTTCCACAAAGGTCATCATCATGGCGACCACCACCAGAAAGAACATGGTGAAAAAGGTTTCCATGAGAAGGGTGGCCACCACCACGAACATAAGGGACACAAAGAGTCCGGTGGACATGACTCACATCACCATCATCATCACGACCACGGCAAGAAGGGCGATCATGAGCACCATAAGAAATATGGATACAAGAAGGGTCACTGAACACTTATCTAGGATCTGGTCGAATGTGGGACAGTCCTCGACAGACGACGCTAGTGATTTCGGATTTATTTATTTTCTCGGAACTGTAACTTATCTGATGATAGTGCACTCAATGCTGCGACAACGGTTAAGTGATGGCATAATTATGTAGGTAATTAATAACTAAATTATTGTTTTTTATATTAAGTAACTACTTAAGTCATTAAATAAATAATTCGTACAGCATAATCTGAGTGTATTACTAGTCTTTAAGAAACCCCATTTCTAAATGTAAATGTAGTACACATTTTAATTGATTTTAATGTCGAAGTGGAGAATGAAGTTAAATCGTAACTTCATCCCGACACTTTGGTGAGAGTGCGAAATTTCGTCGCTTATCTAAGTATGCTTTTAAACTAATTAAGCTTGGTAACCACCACTCAGGATCGCACGACTTTCGCGTCGAGCTAATATGTAAATATTATGTTTACTGTGTGTTATTAAAATCTGAAAAGTGGAACAACTGCTCTGCCTGACACAAGTTCACCCGTGGACACCACAGTTTGGAGTTAGAGTCAGCAAACATATCGCCGATGGTCTTTGTGCTATCCGAATGTCAAAATAGCCTTATGTATGCCGTTTTGTATAGGCATGAGATGTTTATTTAAATAAAGTGCGTAAAGATTATTATTATTGTATCATTTTAATAATATACTTTTAGATTTGTTTTATTGTACTGGTTCTGACAAACGTTGGCTTATCATCACACGACATGTTGTGCAAAAAATAAATAATAGTGTCTGGTTCTGAACAAATCGAGATCACGAAGGTTACACGTTACCAAACAGTCAATTAACCTCGCACTATCTCTGTCTTCAATTTCTACAGCATTGTCATTGTCGGAGTTACGTTGGCTCTCAGCAATGTCAGCTAGCCTCGGATTTGTCACGCTTGGAGTTCTGCCCACCTGTAAAGCTAAATAGCATGATATTGGATCTATGTCGCTGGCTGACGGACTGGACGATTAAGGGTTCTGTATACGATCGATTTCTGGTCGGACAACGTGTCGGTCAAGGATTAAACGTGAGTGAGGTTCAGCTCTGCAGAGTGCAGCGCATGCGAGCGACTTAATCAAACTGTCGTTTGGCCGACAAACAGTCCAGTCCATTGTCTGCGTATTTTATTCTGCTATGTTATGGGGAACTCACTATTTCCATACGAGCAGCGTTTCCGCTGTATTTTTAGGCGAGTCTATTGTTTCATTGTGTTGCATACGTAAACAGCTCACGTACTAATTAAAGTACCTATCTATTGGAACGTTATTCGTTTAATTCGGTGGTAACAGATTGCGGTCTATCTAATTATTTGCTAATTTCACAGGCTGTGCCAACTTCATTTGTATTTTATGTTACAACATAATGCTGATTTTATAGCCTGTTTATATTGTACCGACTGACCAACTTCGTAACAATCATTTTATCCTGGTGTCAACAACAGAACTATTAAAGTTAGGTCGGTTCGTTACAAACTACTGATGAAAATAATAACAGATCTTCCACGCTTTTAGATAGACTAAAGGAAAACTGTTTCAGAATCAGTCAAAAGTTTAATTGTCACATAGTACTTTCCCGATATATGTCGGGGAAAGCATCTGGTTCTGTGTGAATAAAAAACTGAAAGATATAATTATATAGTATCGGTGGATTACTCATCTCGTAGCGTCGCTACGCGGTGTAGCTCGCGTAGCGCTACGTGTGTAGCACACGCGGCTACGCGTATCGTAGCATCCATCATTGTGCGAACCCAAATTACACATTCAAATCTTAACAGTACTCGAGCGAGTAATGTATTCGTTTATGGTTCAAGAACTTATTCGTTGACAGAGATCTAATTTATAGCACCTACAAATAAACACATAGCTATAGGTATTAATTAATTGCGAATGTATTCCGCCGTATTTCATGAAATAAACGATTGATGGGTTGTAAAGATGTCATCAAATGTCAGCACGCTCTCTAATTGTAGATAGTGTGAAGCTGGGATGTCGTACGTGTGTGACGTATCTAAATTATTACAGTAAACATCTCTCAACATTCAAGGTGTATTTGCAGTGAATTTCAAATTTTAAACAATTCTCGCAGCAGGTGCGTTTTAACGCTTTTGTTTAAAATTTATAATAACTTTTAAGGATGATACCATATTTTACTTTTAAAGTTTAGTTACCGAAAATATAATTAAACTAATAAACATGCTAGGCTTCTAAAAGCAACTATTATATAAGAATCCATACTCGTATATTATAATCAGACTCTAAGATTATTCTATAGTATTCTAATAAATAATAATTTCTATTTCCCGATAAAGTACGGCAATTTCTAGATATTTTTAAGGTTTTGTAGTCAACAACGAACTCTTATAGTTTCACCATGTCTGTCTGTCTGTCTGTCCGTCCGCGGATAATCTCAGCGACCGTTAGCACTAGAAAGATGACATTTGGTATCGATATGTATAATTATCAACCATGCCGACAAAGTGCAAAAACCCCTACACGTAAAGTGGGAAGTGATTTTTATTTTTTCATTTCTACCATAATTTGTGATATATTGTTGGATAGGTATTTAAAAATGATTAGGGGTCCTCTAAAATAATTTTTTGATAATGTAATTATTTTCGGAAATAATCGCTCCCAAAGTAAAAAATGAACAGTTTTTGAAAAATTAAAAAAGAACGTTCTGAACTAATTTTGTTTTAAATTTAAATATCCTGTGCGAATCTTCTTTCAAATAAAAATACAAAAAGAATAAAATCGGGACACGCAAATTAAAATTAACATCGGGTACAGCACCATCTCTCGGGAAATTGGGTTACTAATTTTTACTGGATTCTGTTACATTGTGAGAAATTTGTGACGGACGGGAAACTACAGAACCCTACACTGAGCGTGGCTCTACACGCTCTTGGCCGATTTATTTTAAGAACAGGATTTTAAATGTATGGGTTTACTTACATTTTCATGAAATTCACCCACATTAGCTTACTGTTGGAGTTCACTACCTACATCAAACCTCAGAAGAAAGGCTAGTTAGTGGGCAGATAGGACAGAATGTAGGGAGAACAGTCCAAACAGAACCTTTCACGTAAATATTAATATTATAACATATAACATCGCACAACGTACTCTAGTCCCGAGCTAAGCAGAGCTTGTGTTATGAGTACTAGACAACTGATAAACATACTTATATATTTATACAAATAATAGATTAACTACACCCACAGGATGCGCGGGCCCGCGATGGATGAAAGAAGTGGAAGTGTCCTGCGCCACCGCCTCTCTTGCGATGCGACGCCATGAAGTTCTATGTTTGGCAGCTTGGGAGTTTTCGTTGACGCTGCAATGAGTCACCGATTTGATGAGGTCTGTCCCCCGTGTTGGAGAGCGTCCACGTGATCTTTTGCCCTCAACTTTCCATTGCACTACCAGTCGCTCCATTGAGTCCTCGTTACGGTCCTCGGACGGCTCGTTATTGAGTGATATAGGCTATTCTATTTTAAAATAGGGTTCCCTGTTACAACTCCAATAAGATAAAAAGTATTGATGTTAAACTAAAATAATGTACTACGGCTATACAGAACATAATTATTGTTATAATTACCTATGTCTAACTATAGTAGTTAAGGGAATGTTAATGTTCACACTGTTTTTTTTTTAATTGCTATAAACTAATGCTTGATAGCGATCCCACCTGATGTTAAGTAGTGATGCAATCGTTGATGGTGAGGCGCCCTAGTTTATTAAGAACCTATTCACTCTAGTCTTGGAGACACTTAAAATATAATCGGACGGAAAGACTGCAGCCGGCAAACTGTTCCAGTCTCTCAATAACATCGAGTCGTCGTTTATAAACGACGAAGCAAAACGAGTAGTCCGGACCGTGGATGTTTTAAGAACGTAAGGGTGAATATTTGCCGTACGCCGGGATGTCCGATGGTAAAATTGAGATGGCGGAATCATATCGCGCAATTTTTGCGCACACTCTCCAAAATGCATCCTGTAGAAAACCGAAAGGCTGGTTACTACATGTTTATTAATTAACTGAATTTAAGGTCAGCTTCTAGAAACGGCAACTTAATCTGTACTTTGGTATCAATCTTAATCTACTCGTAAATACATTTTATTTACAGTTTTATATACTATCCAGATAACCTTAAAAATTAATAAAACTATTTATACTAAAACCTAACTATCTACATACAATACAAAAGTACTGTACACTCAGGCATCGAAGTACTCCTCCACATGGTTGTTATCAGAAAAAAAACTTCATATTAAAGTATTCAATAAATTCGGAAAATTTCACCATTTTAAAAAGCTATAAGAAAATTATCAAAAACTTTAGATAATGTTAACTAGTCACATTATCAACCATTAGTTAATCCTTATAATAAATTGATTAATTTTAATTAAATTGATTACTTATAAATAATTGTCTTTTTAAGATAATTTATTGTGAGGACAAGGTTTGTTTTAAAAGAAAATAAATCGGCCAAGAGCGTGACGGGCCACGCTCAATGTAGGGTTCCGTAGTTTCCCGACCGTCACAAATTTCTCACAATGTAACAGAACCCAGTAGCCCATGTAAAAATTAGCAACACAATTTCCCGAGAGATGGCGCTGTACCCGGTGGTAATTTTAATTTGCGTGTCCCGATTTTATTCTTTTTCACGTGAAGTGTTTTTTTTTTACCCTAATATTTTTTTTTCCATTTTTTGTTTGTGCACTGTGTCGGCATGGTTGATATACATATTGATACCAAATTTCAGTAGTAGTATAATTCATAAAATTCTCTTGTCTTTGGATTTGCGAAAGTTTTTTTTTTATCTATGTAACGTGTTTATTTTATTTTTTATTTAAAAAAAATGTTAATTTGTTAAAGCAGTACACCATTGACTACCCCCTTTTTTCAGTTCAAGCTCTTATACTCCACCCTAAGGTTGTCTGGTAGATATCGCTGTCAGCCTTTGTACCCATTCATATAAGTTTCTGTGAAATTGTTACTTTTTTGGTGTACAATAAAGTATTATTGTATTCTATTCTATTCTTCTATGAAATCACAATAATATTCATAAAAAAAGTTTTATTTAAACTAAGTTTAATGTCTAAATAAAAAGCCTCCCTATATCTACACAGTTTACATAGATCAAAAGTGACTGCGTAAATCTTGTGTGGTTTCGAATAGCTGTTAATTTCGTACCCTAAAAAACCCGCATCGGTGTTAATCTCAGAACCGCAAAGAAGATTTGTGTGCATTTATTCAGATATTTTAGAATTTACGTGGTTACAGTAGACGGGTGAGGGTGTAATCCATTGATAACGCTTTTACACTAATTAGCGAGTGAGTATGGAGCTTAGTGACGTCACGTCACTAGATTTATGGGTGCAGACGCTGTCAGCTCGTAATCCTGACCAAGTGAGCAGGAGCTGACGTGCCGAGCGGTGCCGCGCCCGTGCCGCCCCTCGTCGCGCGGTACCGCCGCCGCCGTTTAGTTATTGTCGCCTCTACTGTTAATTACATCATTACTCCGACGTAACACGACGTAATATAAGCTTAACCATTCATTCACTATAATATAAATCCTATTAAAATAGTTAAGTACCTTTGTGCTATTCTATAATAGGATCTAGTAAACCTAATCGGATCTAGCCATCGTAATAATTTCATTGTTAGTGCAAGTGCCGACCTGTCACCCATAGCTACTACAGTTAAGCTTTCGATAATACACACAGGAAAGCTTGTTAGCTCGGTAATCATAAATCGCCACCGCTATGAACTCGATTTCCATTCACGCATCATTCACGCGAGACTAAACTAATTATTAGCATTTAGTTATAACTACGTTATAATGTAACGCAGTTTTACTCAGAACTCATTAATGGATGCTGCTTTAGGAACAAATTGATTGAATATGTCACTATGAAGGGGAAGGGAATATTACTAGTTTTCTTGTTTCAATAGGCAAAGGCAAATAGAAAATTTCGATTAAAAATTTTCTTGAAATATAGAAAATCTTCATCATATTATCACTACCTGAGATTTGAGCTTAATAACTCTAAGGCCTATTTTTTCTGAGAGTACAGGCGGCGGAGTGGTAGCGGCCCTGACTTACGAGTTGTAGGTTGCGGTTCAGACCAGCCAGGCGCATTACTTGGTGTAATTTATTGCATCACCACTGCTCTCAAAACGTTGAAGGAAAACATCGTGACGAAACCGGCATATTCTAGAACTAAAAATCGAAGGCATGTGACATCCACCAACCCGCACAGGGCGCGCGTGATAGATAACATCCTATTCGCTCTCCTAGACAGGAGGCCTTAGTGCCATAAGTGGGAACTATTTATACTGTTTTATCTATAAATTTTCAAGTTGTAGACCAATGGAGCCGAACAGAACGTTATGTGGTTTTGAAAATATGTTTCGGCGATCGAAAAAAGAAACCGTAGAATGCGTTCGGTGGTTTTTCACACGTACGCCGTAAGACATACCCTTACCCGCCGAGAAATATATTACCGTTACTGGTATTACGTGATGGCCGAGCTACATCACTGTTTAATGCTATATTATTGTTATTTTATTCCGCAGAACTATGCTGCTTCCCCGCCGCTGGGTGATATTTGGTACCAACAATTTACCATTTAGGAAAGTAACCAAAATTAAAAGCCATTAAACATTGTGGTACTTGTTACAAAATATCAATTACATTTTATGCCAATTTTATATGAAGTAAAACATATAGGTTGTTCAAAAGCTTGAGTGTGAGGAGATGCGGTGCAGTGTGCTAGAGCAAAGGATGTCATTATTTCGAGGACACTTCAAGAGACGAAGTCTCCTAACTCAGCCCATTGCAATCCTTATTGGCTGAATTCTTTCTACTACTAAAACAATGTTATTATCTTATCGCCAATATTTTCTTTTACTCCAGAATATTTTTATGGAGCCAGTTAAGTAAAATATAAAACAGATAGAAAAACATCGACTTATTTATTATTCTGTTCTGTTTTTCGAGCCAACAACGACATTGTTATTTTAACTTTTTATGGACTACGTGAACTTGCTTATAATGACTTATGGTGTCGAGGAAAAACACTTTAGAAACATTAAAAAAGTTTGCTGGGAGTCTATTATGTTTTGATATAGGGTTATTGTACATTTTTCACAGAATTTGTATAAGAGTTTAAGTGTCAGTTTTTGTTTGCTATCAACGATCGATGGTCGTTGTGCAGGGAAATACGGGACAGCGGGTTCCAATAGTTCCGTATAACACGCGGCGCTCTGCCGCCATTGTTATACCGTACAAGACAAACAAGTGAATAATGAACGCGTTGGGCCAACAATATCTTTTTGAAGCGCCGACGTTCATACAAGAGTTCTATCGGAAAACGCCTATTTACTTTCAAAAGCACAATGTGCGCGGCGCTATTGTTGCGGCAACTATTTAGACGGCTGTAGTTAAGCATAATTTGGTGTTTGACGTTTAACAATTTGAACATGTTAACATAGATAACAATTAAGTTTTAGTTCTACTCGCTGTAACTAATGTTTGCTTCGCTGACAGGTATCCCTAACCCATACATTATTAAGTGAGTAGGCAGTGCTGTAATATTTAGTAGTAGGGAGCTACCTAAGTGAATAAGTGGTCTTCTTAGATGAGTGCACTGATTTCGGGAGGTTAGTAATCGCTTACAATTCTAAACTCATGCATAATCAAGTTTCTTTACGGCAGAAAAAAATAATGAGGTACACTCAATGCTAATCCCGGAGCTTACGATCTGCCGCCGCGCCATCCTTGAGCGTTGTTAGTATAAGAACTTGCTGGTAGAAGCGCAGTTTTTACTGAAGCTCTTGTAAAGCGGGACTTTGTCTGTTTGTGTTGAATAAACGCGATATGACTAACTCAAGCTAAGAATGCAAAAACTGCGGCCATTTCTTTAATTAATTAGTAAGTTAGGTTATCTGCTTGTGTAATACAATTTGCAGTTTTCTAGCACTTAGCAAGATTACAAAAACTTGGCGGTCGTGGTTGTTAGCACCTCGTTGGGCATTCTCAAATCTAAACCAATATCGTTGGTACTAATTTCATGCTATTTAAGGGAGGCTAATTTTGTGCATTAAGCTATTAAAGGTTTCTTGTTTGAAACTTCACGAAATAATAAATGATTAGATAGTGCATCTAATTTGTGAAGGATACATTTGTTGCACAGTTTCAGCGCGTCCGGTAACTAATTAGGTACTTGTTTGAAAATATACGCTTGATAATATTATATTTCTGGTGCTGGCAGACTAAAATGAGAATTTAATAATGAATCGAATATAATCGTATTAAAAACGCACGTTAATTTGTAAAACCAGAGCATTATTATTAAGTTACTACGAAGTATTACATTTCATTTATACTTTCATTTATTTTCCACCATTGCGTTATATACATCGTGAAATTTAAATGGTTGTTTTCCCGCGGCAGAATGACTTGCCATAAGGCGTACTTTTGAAGCATACAGTAAAAATAAAAAAATAAAAAGTTTTTTTTTTTATAAATAATTATTAAAAATATTCATCAACTTAAAAAAGCGAAAACAATAGTAACATTAGACGTAATTTGTAGGTACTACTAGAGTCGCATGAGCAGCACGCCGTCAAAGGAAACCGATTCATTATATTTTATTTTTTTATCAAACGTTTGTATTACCAAGACACAACCATTTCGCTCAGGGAAAACAACCATTAAAGTTTCACGGTGTATATTTTCCACTATTGCGTCCAGCATTACGCTACAGTTTTGGTCCAAATCGGTTTTATAATATGTGTTTGTATAATATATTGGTACCTTTAGAGGACTATCATATTTTACATACTTATTATCATTTATTATGAATAGTTTATTTGACGTAACAGAAAAACAAAGAAAATTCTCCTTATAATTATTATGTATATACTCGTAGTTACGCTTGTAATTATTTTAGAGAATTATAGTCAAATAGCAAAATTACTATTAAAAGCTAGATGGTGATTTACTTACTAACCACTGTTTTTTTATATCTGAAAATCTGAAGTATAAAAAAGAAAGAGCTAATCACATATTACATTTACGTATATGTGAGTAGCTTTTATTTTTTTTCGACGTTCGTCGTTATTATTATATTTACGTTCGTATAACTTACAAACCAGACTGCGGCTGAAATAGCGATGCTACAGGGTTACGACAGTCGTGGACAGGATCCGGCTGCTGGAACTCAAGGTTGCACTGCACAAGTTTGAGGCCATGTGCTGTCATGGCTCTCAAACAACGATCGACGCGACGGTGACGCCGATGGAGTATCTCATTCTCGAAGGCTGGTGAAACTTCGAGTAGCTTTTCTGACGTTTGGCTCCGAAATCGGAGAGGATCGAGGCCAAACTCAAGTGGCTCCTGCCCAATTGAAGGGGTCGAGACCAGACAGGTATGGGCGCCGTCTGGCGTTGACAGCGACTGTCGCAACAGAGTGCTGGGCACGCTATAATTGTGGCGGTTATAACGCTGTTTGAGGAGTGATAAGAAAGATGTCATTGATTGCTCATCCTCTCTATGACGCAGGTTACAGGACGAAAAAAACGTAAAATTCCTGCACCTGATTTGTGAGGAAGAAACGCTCGGAGGACACGGTGGCGCACCCCCGTGACCTCATGAAGGCGAACTCTCGCGCCAGTTCCTGATTCAGGCATGGCAGGCAGGTCTTCTTCTGCGAAGCAGTAATGCTAGCAAAAAAAATCGCCGCAGCCGTGAGAAATGGACATCCTCACGCCCCAGTCGTTGGGACCCTGACCCCAATTTCAAACCACTGCAGGCGTGGGCTTAAGGACGATGAGCTATGGGTAGGTTGCCATCCAGCCGTCCGGTAACCGTTCGGACGGAGCTTGAGTCGCCGACGGCGTGTAATGTTCAACGCGGGGCTCAAAGGCGTACCTGTTACAAAAATAATACTGGCCCGGTAGGGCCGACAACAACTGAGGCTAAGGGTTATGTAGGTATTAAGGGAAACCCTTGATCCTGGAGCAATGAAGGCAGAAAATGAGTATAGGTGTGGTTTTAGTCAGTAAAAGTCTGACACGCTTACCCGCTTTAAAACGGGAGATGTCACTTGAGTTTCGAGGCAAAATGGTCAAGCAAGCTATTTTTAGGAGCTAAAGGTTCGTGTTTAAAGATTATAATATAATGGTTGGATGTTATTGAAAATTCACACACACACAGAATTTAATTAATTTGCAGGTCAATACAATCTTCTACTTACACATACATATATGTATTTTGGTAGTAATTTTTATAACTTTTTGGGTCGCATACGAATTATATTATTAAGAAAATAAAAAATAAACAAGCTACTCTAGGGATTGTAAATGTACTTTCATAAAACATTATAATGTAAGTATAAATATTATTTTCATGAGTTCTTTATAATGTGTGCCACGACATGTATCGTCATTAAGAAAGTGTTTATTATACCTACTCTAGACAGTGTAACAACAAGAACTTGCTTCAACTGTATTTTTAAGGTTCCGTACCTTAAATAGAAAAAAACTGAACTCTTATAGGATAATTTTGTTGTCCATCTGTCAGTCTGTCTGGACCCTTTATCTTGAGAATGCGTTGAGATGTTGAGTTAAAATTTTAACCATTCACACAGGTGTGTAGTCCCTTGACGGTGTGAAAAAAAATCAAAATTTTAAGTTAAAAAAGATACGGTTGTTTATGTCGCAAAAACATTATATGTGGGCCCCTCAAAGGAATCAAAATTTATAACATACAGAACGCTGACCTGATAATTCTAAAATTTGGCATAAAGCAAGGTCTTTTAGCACACGCATAAGAAAAAATCGGAAATGTGTAAAGTAGTTGCTTATGGTACAAAAAGAAAAAACTTTTTCGTATTTTGAAAAGTCTTCGAGACTCGATTCTGCATTTAAACTATTTATGTATTTATAGTAGTACGGACCCCAACTCACACTTGCCCAATTTTTTTAAATACAGACCTAGTACGTAACATGTCTGCAACAAAAAATAACCCAAGTTCGCTACAGTTTAATCCCTAGTTATTTGAAAAAGCATTATAATAACTTTTGTAGCAGTGAAGGAGCTTCTAATGACAAATATAATTGTGTGTTCTCTGAACTCTAGAACTTTTTACTTTTACGATTATTTTTTGTACAGATCATACATTTTATTTATTTTTATGTATATTTGTTTATTATATATCGTATTTATCAATGCCTACTTGCTCTTGTGGATAAGAAAAAATGTAGTAAGAAAAGTGAATATGGGATAACACGAAAAACATCCGTGAAATCAAAGCACGTAACCTCGTTGTTTTTGCTGTTCTCATGGGAGAAAGGCAAGAGTTTCAATATGGAAATTATTCAAACGTACCAGTGTTTAAAAGAGCCTTTAATGCTGAATAAACTTATCACATCACCAGCGTACTCTTAGACTACTGCTGGAACTAAATTTCTGCCTGATTAATGTTTTGTTACAAAATTGATTAGTTATAATTTTCTAACACTAAAATTAAATGTAACCAATTATATTATTTACTACTGAATTAATGACACTAAATTTTTATATTTATTTAATTTCTGAAGTTTCTGTAGTTCTATCATCGATATATATGTACTAAGCACAGTTCTATTGATAAGGTATGTTCATAATCATTTATAGCTAAAGTGGATTTCATGAGTGTTCCAATAAGCCCAGTCAAGGCTAAAACACAGTGTTCGGAATTTCCATACTTCTTTCAATTTTCAGTATCAGCAGGTATAGCCAAGTCGGCAATCTACAGTCGTTAACGCTAGTTAAAAACTCGTCAAATGTATGGGAATGACATCATTAATAGAAAATTCTTAGTAGTCACATCGTTCAAAATAATAGAATGTAATGTAATCTTTTTTATAATGTTCATCGCTACACCCTGAACCTCAAGCCAATTTACTATCGTTTCGTTAACGTCGAACGCTTTCAGTTGGCCACGCGCCCGGTTCCTTCGTTTGGACCACGTTTTGAGAAGATGTCAGAACCAAGGGATTTGGCGCGTGGCAAACCAAAACGCTCGACATCAACAAAACGATCGTAACTTAGCTAGGGGGGCTGTAGTTTTATGGCTGTAGAATGGTAGCTAAATTACAATTTTTGTAGAACGAGCAATCGACTCAAGTTTATCAATATTACTTATCGTGTTCTAAATCACTTACGTGCCGAGACGTTACCGATGGTAGAAAGGAATTCGACATGATACGGTCGTAATGTTGCTAGGCCCTCAGATCAGTTCGATAGTAGGTACATTATAGCCAGAGGGCGTCTCATGACAATTACTATAAGTCCAAACGCAGTTACGATACATTGTTTTATTTATTCCCGTGCCTTCCTTTTGATTTCATGATCATCAGCATTATTGGTTTCGAGCTCATCGTCATTTATCGAGATCTGGTTGAATTCTGACCTGTCAGTCTAGTAGTTAGGTACCCTGACTGCTACGCGGGAGGTCGTGGGTTCAATTCCCACCCAAGACAAATGTTTGTGTGATGAGCACGATCATTTGTTCTGTGTCTGGGTGTAATTTATCTATAATTGTAAAATGTATTTAGAAATATATAAGTATGTTTATCAGTTGTCTAATACCCATAACACAAGCTCTGCTTAGCTTGGGACTAGATGGCGTTGTATGAATAGTTGTGGACATATTATTATTATTATTCGTGTTTTTGTGAAGTACCATTGGAGGTGGCCAATGGAACGTTCTTCTTTATCAAGTTCCACTTTATCAAGCAGTACTTTTTGAAAGCAAATGATGTTTGATTTCTTGATAAAATATGTAACAGTTCTCTTATGTATAAAATGTCTTGCCATAATGTCTTATATTGAACAAGCTTTTGCGTGCGGCTTCGCCCGCGTGTTATTGGGGTTGGGGTTGGGGTTTCCGGGATAAAAAGTAGCATATGTCCTATTCCGGAGTGTATCCTATGCCTGTGCCAAATTTCATCCAGATCCGTCCAGCCGTTTTGGCGTGATTGAGTAACAAACATCCAAACATCGTAACTTTCGCATTTATAATATTAGTAAGATTCCTCCGTAAAGGCTTGACCGATTTCAATGTAATTATTTGTGTAGATCTTCGTATAATTTGTAGGCTATTTTTCACCCTCCCGCCTCCACTATTACTAGTACTCCTACTTATTTATTTATAGTCAATTATCTTCATATATCATTCTTCTGTACCTTCGTGTGTCTGTCAACGAACTCCTAAACCGCTTGATCGACTTGGATGAGTTTTTTTTTGTATTTTAGCGAGTCCCTCGAAGGTTTGGAAATAAAATTTTATCATTACATAGTATAATACACTACGTACTACGTACTTCGTAGTGCAGGGCAAGGTTGAGGGCACCAGGCCACGTGGTAGATCACCAATGAGATGGACAGACCAGATCAAGGCCGCAACTAAGTGCTCGGTCTACGAATGCACCCGGAAAGCTGCAGTCCGCAATGAATGGCGCCGCATGACCAAGAAAATAACTCATCGTGATCCAGAGTGATGACCACGACCACTCTGACAAGAGTGTACCGACTGAGAAGAAGAAGTATAATACAAAGTCGCTTCCTCTCTATGTATGCTTAAATCTTTAAAACTACGCAACGGACTTTGATGCAGCTTTTTTTAATAGATAGTATGATTCAAGAGGGAGGTTTATAGCCCCCGTGCGAAGCTGGGGCGGGTCGCTAGTTGATATATAAAGTTATATTTTCAAACCAAGGTGGCGCCGTAATCGGGTTCTGATTTTTTTTTATGCCGAAAAACCAGCTTTCGGCCAAAACAACGTGCGTCGGAAACGCTAGTAGTTCAGGAGTTTTCTTGATTTATCATAGATGCAATAATAAGAAAAAAACTTTGATTAAAAATGATTCGATCTGGAAGTAAAATTATATTATTTTTCAAATTAGTTAATTTGTTACAGGGTTCTCGGATAGTTTATTATACAAAATATAAAAACATAACCGAATTGAGAACCTCTTTTTTGTAGTCAGTCAATAAGAACATTTAGTCAATTTTGAAATAAATTTTGTGGGCAAAAAATATAATTGAGCTACTCTGGTAGTCATAGATCTTGATTTAAGTTTACCAAATAATTTAGACATACAATTTTAATTCAATTTTGAAATTTGTATATGTTTTATTTTGTATGTATGATAACTTAATGCTATTTTGTACAGTGGTGATAGTCAGATGGTGATTTCTGTCTGCAGGGTTTAAAGAAAGCTGATATGAAGGCAATGTCGGTCATCCCCTTCGAACCTCACTATCCGTTTCGGAATACTCCAAGTTCGCGCAATTGCTGCTGACAAAAAATATTTTAATTAATGTTGAATGAATAATTAAAAAAAAAAACTTTTCATATTTTTTCTCGTAACTCATACTCGGTTCCAACGGGTAAAGTAATGTATCAAACATTACTTTACCCGTTGGAACCGAGTATGATTTTAGGACTTAAAGCTGTTTGCTACAGAGAAAAAGAAATTTATAAATTGGATTAGAACTTTTGGATATTAACTTGGGTACTACAAAAACAAATAAACAAACAATTTCATAGCTTTGTAATATCAGTTTAGATTTATTATATTAGTGTAGATTAAACTATACTCACATAGGTACGTTGACAGGAGGTAATAAGAATATAGTATTTAGAACACGGAACGGTAAATTGAAAAAACTTTGACAATTAACAATGACTAGGCACAAAAACGATTGTAATGGTCGCTTTTAGTCGGGAAGCGATTATTAGCGCTGACTACTTTACATTAGCTGTCCAATTAAGAGTTTTGATAACTCTAGACTAGCTTTAATACAAACTTGTCTAGAATTTATTACATGGTAAATGGGTAAAAACAGTCTTGATCAGCTAAATTATTCTTATGTTATATAGTGTTTTTTTTTCATTTGGTGTAAGATAGTCAAAGCGGTCTCGAACAAGGTAGTGTTTATTTACATCGTGTTTATAATAAAGTATAAAACATATTAATAACAAATTATCCTATTGTCTTATAGCCTATCATTAAAGAGGCACATAAATAAATTATTTGTGGACTAATTTTAGTGTCCTTTCTTGAAACCCCAATGTTTGTGGTCTTCGTGGCCGCCTTTCTTGCCGTGGCCATGGTGGTGGTGGTGGTGCTCGTGGTGGCCGCCTTCGTCGTGGTGGCCCTTGTGTTCGTGGTGGTGGCCGCCGTGCTCGTGGTGACCCTTCTTGCCATGGTGGTGTTCATGGTGCCCGTGATGTTTGTGTCCATGATCGAAGTGTCCACCCTTTTTGTGGCCGTGTTCGCCATGATGGCCACCGTGTCCTTCTTCGAATCCTTTTTCGCCGTGCTTGTGGTGGAAGTGCTTGTCCTTCTTGAACTCGTCTAGTTTGTGAACGCCGTGGTGTCCCTTCGTGGAGTGACCCTTGTGGTAGTGTCCGTGTTCTTCGAAACCGTGACCTTTTTCGCCCTTTTCTCCATGATGATGCTCGTGGTGGTGTCCATCGTCGTGGTGATGGTGTTTCTTGTGTCCGTCGTGGTGGTGGTGGTGTCCCTTGTGTCCCTCGTGGTGGTGGTGGCCTTTCTTGCCGTGTTCATGGTGGTGGTGGCCCTTGTATCCTTTGTGTCCGTGTCCCTCGTGGTGGTCGTGGTGGTCATGGTGGTGCTCCTTGCCACCTCCCTTCTCGTGGTGGTGTCCGGAGGCAGCAGCCTCGAGGTCGGCGTCACGTTTTTCGCGAATGTCCCGCGCCTGCGCGAGTGCGGCCAGCGCCAGCACTGCGCAACTCAGTAGAAGCGCCACCCTCATAGTTGTTGTATTCTGGGACAGGTCGAGATGAGATATGGCACGTATTGTTGTCACCACCACTTTTTATAGATACTGTGGGTCTGGTTTTCTCGAGCCTGCATTGAGCAATAGTTGCACTGACTCGGGTGCTTGCATTTACTTACTAGCAAGGTCATGCGCCCTAGTGCTTGGTGAGTTTTGATTTAATATTAACTCTGAGCGGTAACGGTAACGACAGTTCTTAAGTCGATTCTTCAGTAGTGGTTAAATGATCTTTGAATGGAAACATAACAGGTTGCGAATGAATACATTGTTGGCAGACTATTGTCATTTTATCTTGCTATGTATCTGGGTAGGACGATTTTTTTTTTTTGTAATAGTAAATACATCCCGTCAAAGAGCTGTTGATTCTAAACATTTAGTCTTACATTTCCCGTAATTCAATTGAATTGAGATGACACCCGTAAAGTTCCGTTTCACTGAACGACATAAAATTGTGACGGCGTGACAATGGCGACGGAAGTGAATGACTTCCACGAATTATTTAATTTTATTAATTAATAAAACCTACCTAAGCTTTACTTTGTTTACAACTAGCTAAGCGAGCAGACGTTGTTTTGTCGCATACGTCATATCGTAAAAAAAACTGAGGGTTCCGTACCAATCAATTAATGAAATTAATTCAATTCCCGAATCGAGTCTTGAAGATTTTTTTTCCGAATCGAAAAACAGTTTTTTTTTGTGACGTAATCACAAATTTACAATTTTCATATTTATTCGTTGACTTGTGCTATAAGGTGTAAGGCCAAGGTCACCCAAAAGTATCCGTGAATTTTGATTCCTTTGAAAGTGTTGTAATGTTCGTTTTTTGCGAATTAAATGGTCGTATCTTTTTCCCGTTAACTTGGAAGTTTTATTTTTTTACAGCTTCAAGGTACCGCAAACCTAATTATACGTTTTTAGTACACTGGATACCTTTATGTATTTCCGAGATAAAGTGTCTAGACAGACAAACAACAAAGTGATCCTAAAAGGGTTCCTTTTTTGGGGTAGGGAACCTTGAAAAGTGTAAATACATTTGATTCAAGTGGGGTTGTTATTGCGGTCGATGCGGAATTGAGTCCAGTGCTGCTGTGATTTAGCACGTATAATAAACGACGCTTTTCAATACACTTATAATTGGGTATTGATGGACGTTTCGTGGGAGTTAGACGCACGACACTTGGGGGTTGACACACGACTCGTGGGCCTAGCGCCTAGCATGATTCGATATCCATATAAGACTACCGAATTTGGCGTTTTGTTTTAATAATTTTAACCATTCGTTTTGAGGGAGACTGAAATTTCTTTATGTTTGTATTTGCTGTAAGAAAACACAACTATGGGTGAAGCTCGCATGTGTACATCATCTGTTCTTTTATTTATGTTAATGTAATTTGTGTAGAGTAAAGAATATAAGAATATTAGAGATTACTAAGACTAGTGGGGTCTCTTCGTCTGTCTGCCTGTCGGTCTTCAAGCTGTATAGCAAGAACCGTTATATTTAGACAGTTAACATTTTCGCAGATGAGAGAGACGTTTTTCTGTTGCCGCTATAACAACTGGGGTCCCATTAAACAATCGTCATTTTTTTTCCGGTTCGAACCCTCATGCGCGAGTCCAATTCGCACTATGCCGGTTTTAATTATGTAGATTTAGTAGTTAATAAGCCAATACAGAGTTGTCTAAATAAATAGTAACATGTAAACACGCATGTAGTAAACAGACCGCTGTAGGGGAACAAGACCTCATTATCCCTCTCGTATGTGCTAGTGATAGAATATAACATGTTCGGAGTATGTAGATTGAACATGATACATGTTGCACATTGTTCTGACGATAACACGCGGAAATCACTTGTTCTTTGTTCTGTTTCAATCACGGTCTCTGTAGATTGGAAGGTGTTTCATTAGCATATTATGTTCGAGGAGTATACGTCGCATTATTAAGGGAATTTTGTATATTGTGACTGTTAGAATGTATTTCTAAATTTTTACAATCTTGCCGAGGAGTATCACGTTACCTAGTTTTGGTTCTTAGGCTATCACTTCATATAAAATAATAGCAAACCGCTCCAGATTCGTAAGAATGTAAAAAAAAAATGGAATTCTGTTTTACTTTTTTATACATTATAAAAAAGTAAAACCGAAAACTCCATGTCATTCCATGTGCGTGTCTTGTACACCGTCTTGTAAACCTTTTTTATGGGTCATCTATCTAATAATACTTTCATGAAATACCAATCAGTAGTTTTTGAGTTTATTGCGAACTGACAGGTAAACACTCTGGGAGACTTGATTTTATTATACTATGTTTTTTTATGGTAGGTAAAAATAAATACTATGTTAGATATAGTTTTCAATTTGAATTATTCAAATTATTTTGGAAACTGTGATCCGTCATGTAGAGGAGTACCTAAAGACACTCAGTTAATTGTGAAACCGACTTTGCTAACAGAGTATTTAATCCTTGCAAAAGTGGATTAGTTAACACAATTGGTTCAGCTGATGATTGAAGTCCCATCATCATCAACCTAGCGCCCGTCCCGGTTGCTACCTTGGCTTTCACCTCGGTGCCCGGGGTCCGCTAAAATGGCCTGGTCGAAACCCCATTGAAGTCCCATAGTAGGATTTTTTTTCCAATGACGAATCCCGCCCCTGGGCGGAGCGGGAAACACATACTGACTAAACAACCTGTCCCGTTCCTTTCTTGCCTTTATCCCAGGGCCCAGGTAATAAGCTTTCGCATCCTATTCTTGGTCCCAAGAGGCTGCGACCCTGCTGGGCCCCTATATTTTTCTGGCCACTCCTTGAATAGTAGGATGAATTATTATTTTACTGCATGCAGTTGAAAGTGCGCTCCGACCTAGTTGGGACAAGGGTAGGTAAATAGTTCGACCCAGTATTGCTCGATGATGTTGGTGGTTCGTCTCCATTTCGTTAATAATGTTTTAGGCTTTTGGTCGGCAAGCCTATTCCCAACAAGCTCTCAGAAATTCGGATTCCGGGCTGCTACGTAATGTTGGCACTGAAAATGTTACCGCATGTGTGTTTGTCGATAAACAACTTAGTTTGTTATTGAAAAACAAATTCCTAGATCATTATCACACTTTTTTTGGATAGGCTCGCGTTTGGCCACTATCTCACATGAAAACAAGCGATGATGTGGCCGACGATGGAGCACGCCTCTTGAGCCCCACGCGAACGCCGGCGTTCGTACACTCATTCTCTTTCTATTGTCTCTACTTGCGGTATTCGAAAGGTAAAAAAGACCCCAAAGTTAACCCGAAAGTCTGTCTGTCCATAAAGATTAAATATAAATAAAACAAAGCGTTTTATTTATATTTAATCTTTATGGACAATATTAGTTAGATATGCAACAATGCATTCTCTAACAGTCAACTTTTGGGTTAAAAAAGAAAACAATGTGGCACCATAGGTGTACCTACAGAATGAATAAAAATTTGATGTGTAAAATAAAATGCTAAGCTAAGGTGTGCAATAAAGTTATTAATAAATATATAAAATGAATTCGTTTGATTTGTATGGTACGCTCGAACATCTGAAACCAGAAATGATATCGATGAAACGTGGTACAAGGGTAGATCAGCCCTACAGCCAAGTTACGATCGTTTCGTTAACGTCAAGGCATGGACAATTCCAAGCGTTCGCTTGGAATTGTCCATGCCTGAGATGATGTTGTTCTGAACAAAGATATTGGGGGCGTGGCCAACTTGAAGCGGTCGACGTTAACAAAACGATCGTAACTTGGCTAGGGGACATATCCTGGTATATATGACATACACACGATTTTTATATATTTATAATCATTCCAAGACTATGTTCGCATGAGATAATTTTCTACTATACCTATATTTATACCTCGGGCAAAACCGCAGGCAGTAGCTAGTTTGTTTATAATGTAAAAGTTATCTTGCTCCGTGTTGCTATTTGGATTATGTAATATAAACAAACTGCTAATAAGGACGGTTTTAATCTTGTATTTATTTCTTTGTGTCGGTTGCCCACTGGGGCTCTGTAGTGGCTTCCGTTCAAAGAAAGCGGTTCTTTATTCTTTCTAAAAGGATACTTGAGACCTTTAAAGGCTTTAAAGAGTTCTCAAAAGTGTAGGTAAGCTTCGGTTGCTTTTAGTTTCATACATCTAGGCCAATCTACAGGCTCGCTGTAAAATATAATGCACGTTAACATATTTTCTTTCATTTCGTATTAAATACACTAGTATTTATGATTACGTATTTTTGTTTGTATATATTAAAATAAAAACTCTTTTAGTTGTGTTAAACTAATCCAGTGAAGACTTTAGGACTACGTGTAGGTATTCCTTTTATTTAAATAATTCCAATTTTTTGTTCAGATATAAATGTACAATCGGATATAAAATTATATTTTAAGAATCATCAATATTAACCTAGTTTTGTATACTTTAATGTTCATTGTTTTCTTAGAATCCTTTTATAGGGTTCCGTTCATTAAAAGGAAAAAAACTATTGCTTATTTGAATCTTTTATATCAGGAATTCGTAGAAGTATCGAGTTCAAATTAAAATCACTCTGCAGTCCTCTCACACTCATGTCCGCAGTCACTTGAAGTTGAAAATTAAACTTCTAGTTTAGAGAAAAATAAAATATACTGCCGTTTACGTCGCAAAAAATTTAATACATTTGAAAATTGTTTATTGTTTTATTTGCGTCAAAAAATATATACATTTTTTCAATTTGGAAAATGGATTCGGGAAATGGACTATTTACGTAAGTTAGTATTTACGGAACTTTTAGTATAACAGTCCGACTCGCATTTGCCCAGTTTTTGACATAGAAAATTGTCAAATAAATTTTCTTGCTCCGGGTGACGCAAAAGAGCGTGTTTTACTGACTAAAATACACCTGGGCTTCTTTCGATCCACCACTTTAACTCTTTAGAACACTCCCGCAACCTTATCCTAGAGACTTTTTTATTGTGGGCAAAAATGATCAGATGACGAATCCCGCTCTTGGGCGGAGCAGGACACAGTGTCAGACTTGCTGACTAAACATCCCACCCCGTTCCTTCTCGGCCCTTCGCACTGAGGCCAAGCCTTCCTTTCAGAAAGAGACCCTGGGCCCCAGTAGGCGTCGACTCTTTTGCAGAGTCCCTATGATCCTAGAGACTTTGGATTTAACTCTAATTCTCATAGTTAATCAAACATACGCATATATTGAAATAGATAATGCCTTAAGGGACTTAATCTCCTTTTAGGGAGAGCGTAATCAGCTGCGGGAATATTGGAAACAGTTACCGCTACCCTGGAACGCAACTGAAGAAACACAGGTAGGGTTTTGGTCATTGAATGTCTGTCAGGCCTTTTTTCTCCACCTAGAGCGGGAGATGTTATTTGATGATACCCTACCGTAAAAGTTTCTATAAAGTTCATAATTCATTAAAATTTATTCAGCGGTTTAGAAATGAAATGTAATATTAAAATAGAAAGACTTAAATATTAAAAATACCTATATCTAGATTGGATATAGTAATAGATTCTAGGTTTGATATTTCAACACTAAATTAATATGAAATGAAAAGTCTATTTTAAACAAATATGGTAACTAATTTCAAAGATTAATTCCACCCCATACCGTAAATAGCATAATGTAAATGGAGACACCAGAAATCAATACTTAATTAGATCTTCACATGACCCGTTTCAGAATAATTTAATTAGCTAAAGCTGCTTATAATCTGTGAAGTCAAAAACGGTTTCGTTGAGTAAATTCATGAAATGGGATTTTATTTGAGTTAAAACAACATTCGTCAACAATGTAATATTTAATTCTATTGTGTTAGGGTTTTCTCTGTCCGAGGTCGTGACCGCGGGTGCGATGGTACTTGTTCACGATTGGGTAATTGAGTACCTAAGTAGATACATAATTTTCTATATATTTTTTATTATACAAGTAACAATAAATATTTAATATACACATCTAAGTATGTAAAAACGTAAACAATTAGTAAGGTGCTATAAGCAGGGGCGTAGTTCCTTTTTGTCCCTCGGGGTGGCGGTGACCTTGCTAGCTAGTGGTATCCTAAGGGATGCAATTATAATAGCTAAGGTAAAAAATACGAGGAAGTGTTGGGAATACCTGACCTCATCAACCCAACTTGACGCCCTGTTATCATGACTGATATTGTGGTTATCTATGACTGATGCTTAGTGACAATATTAAATATAAAATAAAAAGTAGTTAGTTATTTTGTACAAAATGTAATTCTTTGTCGTATAAACATAACAAAAACACTCGTTAACAACTTAATATCAACAAATAACAGTTCAGGCACATTGAGCAAGAGCTTAGTGGCCGCTCTTGTGTCCCCAGTGCTTGTGGTGCTCGTGACCGCCCTTCTTGCCGTGGTCGTGGTGGTCATGGTGGTGCTCATGATGGCCACCTTCGCCGTGGTGTCCCTTGTGGTGGTGGTGGTGTCCGCCGTGTTCGTGATGACCGTGCTTGCCGTGGTCGTGTTCATGGTGGCCGCCGTGCTTGTGTCCGTGGTGGAAGTGACCGCCCTTCTTGTGGCCGCCCTCGTGGTGGTGGCCGCCGTGGTGTTCATGGAAACCTTTCTCTCCATGATGGTCATGGAAGTGCTTGTCCTTCTTGAACTCGTCGTGCTTGTCGACTTCGTGGTGTCCCTTGGTGTCGTGTCCCTTGTGCCAGTGTCCGTGCTCGTCGTGGCCGTGGCCATGGTCGCCCTTCTCGCCGTGGTGCTCATGGTGGTGGTAGCCATCGTCGTGATGGTGGTGTTTCTTGTGTCCGCCGTGCTCTCCGTGTTCACCATGGTGGCCCTCGTGGTGGTGGTGGCCGTGCTTGCCATGGTGATGCTCGTGGTGTCCCTTGTGTCCCTTGTGGTGGTCGCCGCCGTGGTCGTGGTGGTGGTGTCCATGATGCTCATGGCCACCTCCTTTGTCCCAGCCGCCACCATGGTGGGATGCCGCTGTCTCCAAGTCAGCGTCTCTCTTCTCGCGGATCTCCCGGGCGCTGCTCAGGGCGGCGATGGCCAGAAGGCCTAAAGCCACCAAAAGACTATTCCTCATGGTTGATTAGACAAGTTGTTGCTGAATGATATCGATCCATCAGTGTCAATGATTTTATATACTAAACGACGGCGGCAGTTAGGTAAGACACGCTGCTGAAAGTGTCAAGGTTGTAGCAACTAACGACCGCCGGAGATTTCCACTTCCTTCCAGGTTGACAACATTAACTTTGTTGTGAGATAACATCTAAATCTGTAGCGTATCACAATTATGGAGATTTTTTTAACTATGTTTAAAAACATATGTGTTCTAGCAAGAGTGGAAAACAAGCCAAGTTCAATAAACCATATAATATCATGTTTTTGTATTTCCTTGTTAATACAACATTTCATTCTAACTTGACAACCAGATGCATTGCTAGCGACTTTGTTGCGTCACATCTTCCCAGCTAATACGCTAGGGACTGTGCGTACATTTTGGGGTGGTTCTTTGAAACCGAGAGGGTTTGCCATTGCATTGAGGGTTTGCCCTTTAACATTTTTATTTGTATTTTAGTTTACCCCGATCGCTAAATGCCATAACCATTTTGTATCCGGTAAATTTTGTTTCTATACAGGGTTGCCTGGAAGAAATCGCCTAGTGCGATAAGGCCGCCGATTGTATGACGATGATATGACGATTTTATTATAAGTTTTCCTTTTAATGTTTTTTTGTCTTGGTGTAAAAAAGTGTATAATAAATAAATAAATAAATGTATCAAATGTACTCATTTGTTCCCTGTGGCTAACGACACACAATAGATAGGTACGACACATGAATAAGACGTTCTCTCAGTTTGAAAGAAAGACCCTTTGAAAGACATTTTTTTTGTAAACTTTGACATTCAAAAATTCAGGCCCTCAGCCCGATTTGAATAAAAATGTTCTTTGTATTTTTTGATGTTCGATGTCATGGTCGACATTAGTACATTAATATGTAGTTGTACTGTTTTTAAGTCAATAGGAAAGAAATTGTTTTTTCGTCAAACTGTTTACGAATATATGCGGTTTTTATTTTCATGATTACAGGTTTTTGTGGCATTGACTGGAAAATTTTAATTTGTGGGCAACTTACGTCGCACAGCCATGAAAAGAAAACCAAGGAAAGTGTACGAGTCAACTACAAACAGTTATTTTCGTGAGCCTTGACCTTTAAGAATTAACAATTAGCTCTCGAAGTTCACGAAGTAAGGAACAGCTTTATGTTTTCTTTTATCACTTTAGAAGTATAGGGAACGTTCTTGGAAAATACTCTACAAGGAAAAAGGAAGAATGAAGTAGAAGGTAAGGAATAATTGTACAATTTTAAGTAGGTCAAAGTAGGTTCCTACATACAAACTTAGGAACTCCGTTTTGTCCCTTTAAGAAGTGAATTTTAGAAAATCCTGTCTTAGTGCTCACCCACGTCATTATTGACTTTTTTTTCACACAAAAATGAAGTACACTGGCTCCTGAGCTAGTTAAAAACTGTATGAACAGGAGCCAGTGTATTCCTCATATTGTTAATACAAAGTCAATAATTAATATAGTATTCAAATAAATCAACATTACAATAAAAAAATAAAATCAAAATAAATGTCCAGAAGTTAAAATTAAAATCATAATCCAAAACCAACATCAAAATTTAAATCCATAAATACAGTTTAAAAAAAGTGTGTAAAATTTAAATCCAAAAATTAATTAATTAATAAATTAAATCAAATTTACAATATAAAATAAAACTATCTTTAGAGACGGTAACAAAATTTTATCAAAAGTAAAAAGAATATAATATAAATGATGTCAAAATGAGTAAAGTTGCCATGCTTCATGCTTGTTGTTGTTTTTAGTGTAACTGTGTGTGCTATATTAGTTTCATGGTCCTAGTCCTGATATATAAGCCAGTCAGTTTATACCAATTTATACCAAAGAATAAAGTTAAGTATATAGATAAGTTACAAAATATTATTAAAAATTTAAAAAAAGGTTGGTCCACGTATTATGTTACCCTGTAAATAATTGTAAATTGGAAATAAGTAAATGATATTTTTATTTCCAATATATAAACATTAGTACAAAATAACATTAAACATGCCATAAAATTATATTATTTTATAGAAAAACGTAAAGTTTAAGTAACTAAAAAAAAGGAAAAGTAAAAAGTCAATAAAAAATCAGAGTACTGTTTAAAGTATAAGAAATATGATTTGTACATTAACGCGATCCTTATCTCGTTTGCCAAATGACTGACATGCCGTTTATATTCACTTTGAAAATGATGAATGAGGCTGACATAAGACATTTCTGTATCTCTTACTTATTTCCCGTGTTCATATTCGCGGCTCCTCGTGATTCATCTTTGTTTTGTGACGATATTTGGGAATGCCGAGAGTAGCGTGCGTCCGCATTAGCATCTACATAAGAATGTTTGTATCGTTTGAAATGTTATGCTTACTGCATTGGGATGCATATAATAGATATGAAACGGAGTGAGATTTTTGCTTACATTATGTATTGTTGAAAAAAAAAACATACAGGTTAATACGTCGACACCCAAGCGAGCGGTATTTATGTTTAAGGAAAAATTAGTGATCCTGTAACAGACAATCCAAAAACTATAATATGTTCGGCAGATGTTATTAACTGGCAAAAACTGGTGGTCCGGTGGTGTATCTGATATAGGTACTTCAAGAACACTTGACCCACTCAGAGACCAACTAACTTATCATTATAACCACAGTTTTAGCCTTAGGCCCCGTTCTCGACCCACGGGCTACTATTTTATTTTTATTTATATGACAAATATATATAAGTAAGAATAGTGAATAGCGTATTATTATATGAGTAAATTGAAGAAAAAAATATTATGTTGAGGCAGCTTCATTATTTTTATTAATAACGGTTATACATATTTATGTATTTATTATAAGTTTTTGTCTAATTATTTCCATAAGGTTTTTAAGTTAGGTCATGTGCTCTGATCTGGTCTACCTGTCTTCTGAACTGCCTAGTTCGCTTTTTTTTTAATATTACCTGTACTTGAACCATATTTTCTTGCTCCAAATTTCTCATCCTCATAATTTCTTTGGCTATTGTATGTCTTTTACGGTTACTGTTCTTACTTTGTTGGATAGCTTTATCTCTATCATTCTTCTCTATTTAGTATTCTGACAAACTCCTAGCTTGGTTTTAATTGATCATTAGCAAGCTGAATACTTGAATAGTATTAAACTAAAATCATCTTCATTCGAATCTGTTCCTGTAAAAAAGCTCTAGGAACCCATGGATGCGACTAATGAAGCAAAAATTCTTCAACGCTGCGACGGAAGCAACGTTGCATAAAACAAGAATCGTAGATTTAACCAATAACGGTTAGTAAGATAAAGGCATTGAATCCGTAACGTTTGGAGTAGAACTCGGAGTTTATAAATCATACATTTATTCCGTAGCTATGTTATCCAAAATCTCCACGATGGATGGTTGGTTTGTTGCGCAACAGGCTATAATTGTACGCCCAGTTACGTTCAGAATATGTAGCGTTGGCATTTACATAAGTGCAGGCAGTGTGTTATATCGAACATTTGGTTTGCATTACCATCTGCTAACTTGGCGTTTCACCCAAATATTACTTGTGTTAAATACCTACGTTTTGAAGTATTATTCGTATTCGTACCTGCTTAATTAATGATTTTAAAGTAAACAGGGAACGTAAATGTAGCCATAATGAAATGTAAAGCTACATCTAGTTCTTCTTCTATGCCATCACATCCGCAAATAGTGTCACGAGTCAACTTAGTAAAAGATGTGGGGAATCCTTTCTCCTAGTAGCTTCTTATATAATTTAGATAAATAGCATTAGCATTTTCTTGATAATGAAGTGAAGCATTAAATAAATATTGGCATGAAATGCTAGCAATGTGAGGGGTTGTAGTTAAGAATGCCATTATCTTTGCGACCGGTACCGGACCCGGAAGAGAATTCTTGTGGATCGGTATGTGCCAAATGAATCTGTAGTTTGTGATAGAAATGCTCATCATTATTGATTTGTTGACATCCCTTTATTATATCATTATTATGTTAATGGTGTTAATTGATTTTTATTTTGCTTATTAGACAGTAAGTTACGTAGTACCTACTATCAATGATAGTATATCGTAACGATACCCATATACGAATTTATACGTATATGAGCATTCTAATCCATTTTAAGTATACTTTTTTATATAAATATATTTTTAGTTTATGTACGTTGGTATAATTTAAGAATAAAATTTTTTATTCTTTCTTTCTTTTAACCTTGACCACGATTTCAAGGGACAAATAAATTTTAACTGCAGATCCAGAATTATAAACATCGAAATATTTTGACAAATAGATTCAATGGCTTCCGGTTAGATTCAAAGAATATCTCGATTGAAGAAGATCGAAACTCGATTGAAAAATACAAAGCTGCAGTGGCGGATTTGCCCTAAGGCCCAGTAGGCCTGGGCCTAGGGCGGCCGGATATAAAGGGCGGCAAATCGTGCAAAAAAAAAATTGTAATGGGTGCGACGGCAGTGTGAAGCTGGTGGCAATGGACGCGACTCTGGAGTTGGACAGGCGCTATATTTAGATAGTGAAAAAGGTCTCACTCAATCTCTAATTCTCCATACCTACCTACATAAAGAAAACGTACCAGAATCAAGTACCATTACGTTTTTTTTATGATCATCATAAAACATCAATTTGAACATCAATTGAATGGAACGTTGACACGAAAATCGATCGAGAGGGTCATCAATGCATGGAAAATCTTAATACCGCGATTCAGAAAAAGGACGTATTTGCAGAACGCCATCTATGGGTAAATGGATATAACGTCCGCAATGAAAGTTGTGGTAGCGGCATTTGACTTTTTAGTAATTTTATATTATCTCCGAAACTGTATGACCAACTGACATACTGTAAACGGCAAATCTTATCTGTATAATGTCTTTGTGAGAGTGAGATGATTTATTTTGATCAGAATTAATATTTTGTTGCATAAATAATCAATCAAACTTAAGGAAACCGAAAAAAATCTTTTTTAAAACAATAAAACAGAAGAAAACGATAAAATATAAAAGATAGACATATTGTGTCGCGGACTTTTTTGTAGACATAATTAAGACGAACCAGTTTGCCATACATTGTTTTCAATTTTAAGCAACTGTTTAGACAGCGCATGCATATTATTCTGTTTATTGAACTGTTTCTGTCCGACTTGCTAGACAAAAGATGTGATGGCTCTTCTTCTTAAAATAATTTTACACCTCTCTTCAGTAGCTCATAACTAATGCTATTCGCGCCTAAAAACAATTTTTCAGGACATAATCTTTTAGTAAATGATCTAGGAAGAATAGGTGGGTAGGTACGTATTTTTATTACGCGCATGTCGGTCAAGACGTCTCGGTCGCGCGTGCGATGCGTCGCTGTGGCGCCTGTGAGTCACAGGCTGTGACCCCGCGCCCCGCCGCACCCCTCCCATGCATTACTCGCGATTACGATTTCTGACAGTGTGTACCTATATGCAATTGCAGTGAGCAGATTAAGTATTTTTTAAAAATTGTGACGATATTCGTGACACGACGTGTGTGATGCTGTATTATACCTATTAACATAAATATTTGTAATAATTATCTCACGCAAACGTAAAAACTTTTTGTTGAATAATTAAATATGGACGGAAAGAAAAGGATAAGGTTAAGTGGGGCAGAGTATCGTAAGCGAGCTAAAGAAAAAGATGATAAACAAAAGGATACGATTAAAAAAACGCGGAAATTAGACTATTTCTTTGGAAAACCGTCTACAGACATTAAATATCCTATAATTGATGCAACATTCAATGTTCCAAGTAGTAGTGGCACTTCATCAACTGTTGATTCTGCAGTGTCTTCAACTGACAATACTTTGATTGATGTGGCAATGGCAAGTATATCAAAAGAACAAGCCGAAGATGTCCCACTAGTACCAGGTGTGGCAGGAGTAGGAGTGCAGCCCAGTCCTCCGGACCAGGAGCTCGACGAAATCAGCGACGATCCTGCTAAATGGACGATCGACGAGTTCACGCGTGATTACATACCTATTTTATTAAAAATAAAACCTAAAACCGTTTTAAATGTTTTATTTAAATGTCCAAAAATATTCTAAACTAGCTTTATAAGCTAATACTTTTAGTTAAACAGTTTACGGAATCAATTAAAAATGGGAATAAAGTAATTCATGAATAATGTGTCTAGTAATGATGAGTGCTGAGAAAGGGGGCGGCACGTAGCCTGGGGCCTACAGCGGCCAGGACTGCAAATCCGCCACTGCAAAGCTGATAACAGTTATGTGTATAAAGACAAAAACTTGTCGTGAGACAAAACATTCTACTTAGTTTACTGCTATACTAACCAAATAAATAAAAAGGTTTTAAATGCCGTCTTATTATACAAACTTACAGTTGACCGATCATGAGCGTATTGCGTACTACCAACGCAATGACCATCGATGCATAGCTCGGCCCTCCAATAATCAAATCAGATGTGAGTGGAATTCGTTGAAATAAAATCTTATACACCCACAGTCCCATTACATTTCAAACATGAACTGAAGTAGATATTCAATAAGCCTACTCAATATAAAAAGCCTTTTGCTTTGGGTTGCTTGGCCCGCTTTGAGTTCTAGTACATTCTGCTAGATCGTTCAGTTTGAAAAATTCGGCAAATTTCAGAGTATGTCGGTACTTATAAGCTCATTTACATCCCTTAGCCTACACATACTTCATTTGGAGAAATACCAGCTGACATTATTCTGTATACAACTAAAACTATGTTCCTTCGTGTTTGATTCTTATCGCTGGAAATTGTGTTACCGCTATAAGGAAAGTTTCATAAAAACGAGGATACATAGGCTATGAAAACGACGATACAATCAACGGCATGCTAAGATACTGTCGACAACGTCGCATGTATTATAGTTTAGTATCGTGAACTACAATGCATATCATCACTAGTGTATTTTAAGGGCTTCGCAGTAAACCCAGTTTTCTTATGTCTAAGTTGACAACAAAAACGTCTTTATACAAATAACTTGTCTTTATATTTTATTCAAAATTGATATGATTGTAACTAAACAAGTACAACGGTATCGTTTTGTGTACGATATTGCTGAGGTACTTACATGATTACAGATTTCACCTCCGGCACTGACACAGATTTAACAAATTGTACATTTTGTTTGTTCTTATTGTTTCGAAGCTGCTAACAATATGTAATCATAAAATGTACGCTTTTCTGCAAGACGAGCGCGTGCCTCACTCGTTATTGACTTCGTTTTGAATAACTATTTAGTTATGCTTCGTGATGACACTGAATTTATATCTCTACAAGGTAATAATTAAATGGTTCCCAATGGTTAATAAATTGTACAATTTGTTTCAGCACTTTAAATTATGTAGCTTTGTTAATTTAAAAGGGCGTACCTAAATTCTGAAAAATATATCCTACATGAAGCTAGTGAAAATATACTTATAAGCTATTTTTAGTAGACGGGCACTCGGCTAGGACACTGGATTAGGTATTCAGTGGGGATTTCAACCGCCGACGCTTCTCCCGAGTCCCGCGTTCTTAGTTTTATAAAGCTGTGGCTAATAAACCTAATGCCAGAGTTTTCAACTATTCTTATTTTACAATAGATTTTTTGAAACTTGAATATTATTTTGTCTAGAATTCTTGTCTGTACAGGATACTTGTACCAAAAGCATTTATGTTTTGTGACTAACTACTATTTAGATATTTATTTGTTACATGATAAATAATTAAACTATTCCTGTAGATAATTGGAGATTTATTCTACCAAATTACATATAATGGTCATCAGAAAATAAAAAGAATATTTACTTACTATTTTTCAGATTTTAATTTAATTTCTGTAGTAGAATAATGACCAAAGAAAATCCGGTGGCCTAATATTTGTGCTTCAGTAATCTCTGTTTACTTTCAGAATAAGTGGGAGGTTAATTAATTTGAGAAATTAAATTAGAAAAATAATAAGACCTCTTCTTTATTTTTGAGTTCTCCTTAAAACGGATGTTTTTGTAAATGAAATCCTTCGGTATCGTATTAAAAATAAATATTTATTCGCGTATCACAAAGTATCAACAATAACAAAAGCCTCATTTCATAATAATTACTGCGTTAGCTTACTTATGACCTTTCTTCCATCCCCAGTCTTTGTGGTCCTCATGGCCCCCCTTGCTGCCGTGGTCGGCGTGCTGGCCCCAGTACTCGTGTCCAGCGCCCTCGTCGTGATGGCCCTTGTGGTCGTTGTGGTGACCTCCCTTCTCGTAGAAGCCCTTGTCACCGTGCTCTTCTTCGTGGAAGCCGCCGTCCTTGTGTCCCTTGTCGAAGTGTCCACCTTCTTTGTAGCCACCCTCGTGGTGATGTCCACCGTATCCTTCTTCGAAACCAAACTCACCGTGCTTGTCGTGGAAGTGCTTGTCCTTCTTGAATTCGTCTAGTTTGTGGATACCATGATGTCCTTTCGTGGAGTGGCCTTTGTGGAAGTGTCCGTGTTCTTCAAAACCGTATCCTTTTTCACCCTTTTCGCCTTGATTATGTTCGTCATAGTAGCCGTCGTCGTGATGATGGCCCTTCTTGTGTCCTCCGACCTCATCGTAGTGGCCTTTGTGTCCTTCATGGTGGGAATGTCCCTTCTTACCGTGCTCATGATCGTGGTATCCCTTATATCCTTTCTCGCCATGTCCACCGTGTTCGTGGTGGTGGTCGCCATAGTGTTCGCCGCCCTCTCCCTTCTCCCACTTGTGTGAGGCTGCAGCCTGCAGGTCGACGTCTCTCCTGAGGCGCACGTCCCTGGCGCTCACGGCGACCACTAGCGCCAACAAGCAAGTTGCGACGGTAGCTCTCATCCTGTACTGTAGTCCTGGTTCTGTTGAGCAATGATTGCCAAATGATGCCTGTTACAGTTTTCTTTATGCTTATATAGTATTGCCAATAATAGTGTAGTTATTGCTTTTAATGTCAGGGTAATGAATGACGGTCATAGGTACGCGACTGACCTGAATTGTATTTTAAATAATAGATACGTATCATAAGCCAATGTTTCGGTCTTCACAATCTACATTACCTCACTGTACTGCACAATGAATGTTTAATTAAAGAAAGGCTATTCAAAAGAAATACGTCGCATGCAAAACGCAACAGCATGTAATATGAAACAGGTTTCAAAAGGTGAGTATTATAAATTAAATTACAAATTTGCATAACTCTGGTTACATTAAAATGGTATTGATATTGCAGAAAATACGGATAACAACCAACTTTGGTTGACTGGGACAAACAGCAGTAACTGTTTAAATACTGCAATACCTACATAGATCTAAATATAATGATATGCAACTGCACATTAAATTAAGTACCGTTTAGTGAAGTTCCCGTATGTAAATGTACGTGAGTTTTCACATGAGCCACGTTTCAGGCAGCGTAAATAGTGACATAATGTATTTATCACTGTTTACCGTTAAGCTGCGAATTGTTTAACTTGCCATTTAAAAAAAACACGTAACGACTTTTTTTGGCATTTACTTTGGAATTATAATTATGATCAAATGTTCGTTTCGAATAAAGTCAACATTGACGCTCGTCGTTACAGACTTTCTGTTAACTACATCTGTGTTAGCATTGCGAAGTTACTCAAATTAAAATTCATGAAATTTAGGCTTACACCAAACCGAGGCAAAACTCGGATAAACTACCATCGAAGAACCGGCGACGGTGACGAGTCGACGACCAAGTACGAACTTTTGATACAATTTGAACTTTGCGCCAATCCGTCACGCACTCGAGGCCAAAGAATAAATTAATACGTCGTATGTATGTCTAAAATATCGTTGGTTTGGATGAACAGGGTATTAACTCAAAATTTACGATTTTTAACCTAAAAATACAGTCCTACTTCAAATCATGCGATCTTTCTAACGAACGTGGTTGCATAACGATATGACGTCAAATTGGCGGGGGTGCGGGGTAGTATCTTCGTCTCTTTCGCACTTCAGAAATGGAAATATAGTGATTTGAAAACTTAAAATTGCTCTCCTGAAAAATATGCTTTTTATGCTTTTTTGAGTTAATACCCTGTTCATCTGGACCAACGATATGGTGAAGTATGAGTGATTTTACTGTATTCGTATGTATATTTTTCATGCTTTCTTTTGAATACTTAATGCATATTTCTGCACAGAAAATAGGTAATTTACATTATGCTTATCTGTATTAACATTATAAAGCTGAAGAGTTTGTTTGGTTAAGTTTGCTACAGCCCTTCAAATTTAAGAAATTTATCAGTTCTGTCAGATTGAAAAAAAGGGATGGGAGTCATGAATTTGATTACTATAATTTTTGATTCTTAATAGATATTGATTTCATTCCTTAGTATTTATTAAACGTTCATAGTTTTACAGATTATTATTTTAGGCACCTACTGTTTACTAGTAAATCTTAAAATATAGAGCAACATGTGAAAGTAAATATTAAAATTGTATAAGAGAGATATAATTTTTCTGGGTTTTCAGTTAATTTCTAACCAAATTGACAATAAACTATTGATCTTGACTTTTGTAGTTTAGACAGAGTTAACAGAGAGAGAGAGATGAGTGACTTTACCTACAAATGTTTATTAAAAATAACAATAGCTTCGGTACATGTTTTTTTAATTTAATTTATGTGTTTTCGTTGACGTTTGTTTGTCAGCTGAAAGTTATTATATTATTATAACTAGCCTGTGCTGTCCCACTGCTGGGCAAAGGCCTCCTTCCATAGCTGAAAGTTAATTTATATTAAATACCAAAAAACGCTTGAAATGAAAACTGCTTGTTATTATTATTAAGTTCGATTATTCGATCATTTTTAACATTAATAATAATATTCGTATACAAGTGAATTTGAAGAGACGCATCACTACGCTAAAGAACCTTCCTATGTGACTTTGAAACGAAGTCTAGAAAAAACCGATCTATTGTATAGGTATTTTATTAGTGGTTTTGATTACTCTAACTCGTTGAATGCCGGTGCGCAGATCCACGCGAGAATAACGGCTTTTTAATTTGTATTTATTTTGACGTATTATTACGTAGTTATCAATGACATCAATTTGTATTTTTTTTTTTCGTGACTTGTTATTATTTTTGTATTTATTATAAATGTGACCAATTTGTACCAATTTTTTAACATAATACACGTATTCAGATACAAATTAATTATTAAAGAATTAATTTGTATCCGAATGCCAAATTATTGTAACCAGATCTTCATCGATCGAAACTAAATAAAATATTTTTTTTTATAATAAATATTATTGATTGTGTTTATATTCTGCATACGAAAAAAAATTCTCAAAAAATAAAATTTTTGAGAAATTGTATTTTGTGGTAAAATAAAAATGGCTTCTTAATTGTAATGGTTTTATGAAGAAGATTATTGAAATTGTGCGAGCTACGCCTATACAAAGATAGTTCGGCTTAGAAAGTGTACCTAAAACGTAACGACGGCACTTCTTAGATTTGATGGCGTGTAATCTCAGAAACTACTGGTTTAATTGACGAGTTCTTAATTTTAGTATTAGATAGACCATTTATTGACGAACGCTGTAGGCTATATAACATCACGTTACGGCCAATAATATGAGCGGAGCTGTAACCAAAGACGCGGGTGAAACCGCAGGGGACAGCTAGTGTATGATATTCTTGTAGACTAGTATTTACTGAGAAACAAAAATGCTAAAAATGTTTAACAGTAAATATGTGTGCACCTAAGTAACATAACATGAAACGTAACTTTCAAAGAGAATCGCGTATTTTCTTCGACATCAGTCACACATTGCCGACGAACAAACGTAATACAGAATTTCATTTCGCTAAGGTTACAGCGCTGATGAGCCGTCAGAAGTCGCGACCGTTTTCACTCGAGTCAAGGGCGTCGCCAGTCAAGGTCACGTTGCGAAGCAGTCGCCCTCATTTTTTTATTATTTTTTGTCTAAATGAATTTCTTCTGATCGATTTCTTTCGTCACTGTTTCCGGACGGGTGCGCAAGCGTCGCCCGCTCGCCACTCACAAATAGTGTTGCACAGCGATCAATTGACACCTGTCTGCATTGAGCGATACTTGATCAAATTAAATTTAAATTTTATTAGAATTACTTGTTGCAGTTTGGGGCTCAGCGTGTTTGTTCATTAATATTTTATACCTATTTTATTATTCTGAACCTATCATAACTTAGAACGAGTTTAATATAAAAGTATTTTTTATTATTTTAACCTACTGTGTTTGTGATTGAAGCAGAGGTTAGTAAAGGATTCTTTTTTTAATGCGAAATTAAACGGTTATTTTCTACAATGAAAAAAAAAACATCACCTTGGCCCCGACTTTTGACTTTAAAATAAAATTACTATAAAGAATGGTGTTTAGTACTGCTCATTATGTTTTATAATAAGATCTTGAAAATTCATTCACCCCGTTTCGGTTAAAATTAGTGTTGGTCCCTAGATTATCAAATAAAGTTAATCTCGTAACAATTCTGTTGGCCGATCCGCCGTCTCTATAGGAAACCAAACAAAATGGGAGAAAGAAATTTACTACTCAGCCGTGTTCAGAATCCGAATCAGGGAGAGGTGTCAAGTCTGAAACAATAGCTATATACTTACCTGTATATAGTTTACGTCGGTAGCTCCTTAGAGGGTGTGGTAACTTTTGGGTTTAGGATTTGGGTGTCAAAAACATTATGCATGGTTATAACAAAAATTGTGTTACTCACCAATCATTAAAAGTACATTGTTATCCTAGGGGTGAAAGTGAGTTATTTACTGACTAAATAACTCTTTAACCCCGAGGTAAACACTACCCGAGGAAAATAAAAATAATAAAATCCAGATTCGTAGTTGGTCTTCGTATGTTTTTAGGTCGGTATATTTCTTTTGATTTAGGTGGTCAAAGGTTTTCGCCGAAAAATTAAATCCTTAACTGGATCTGATGAATTTATCGTATTAATACAAATCTCTCATAACAGAGATTTAGTAAACTATGGGTAAACAAAACTCAAAAACTCGAAAAAAAAAAATCAATAATCGGGTCGCCATTTTCCCGCTTTTTTTTTTAATGGTCGGCCAGCTATTCTGCTAATATTTCCCATTTTATTGGTTTAAAAGTTGGTCAAGTCAACATTTTCCCAAATATATATTAGTTTTAAAGAAATAGTTAAAAATAAATTATAATAAAGTCCATCTACAAAAACGTATAGGTATATGTACTTTATAATCTTTATGTTATTTCAATTGTACTGGGTGTATAGAAATTTGGGTCGCGGTTCAATAGAAATATCAAAATAGAACTAGTTTTTTAATACCTAGTTGACAGCTGTCAGTTGAAAGTAATTCTCCCTAGGGATGAAACGTACTAATTTCAACCAGCTCCGCAGGACCTAAATTCACAGTATGAATTTAGGTCTGAAGTGAAAAAAATTTAGTAATTGGCGACCCCCACCCCCACCAGCTTCGCACGGGTGTCACAAATTTGTAATTCCCGGTTTATATCTATTATAATTGTATATGCATGTCACCTTAACTTTCCACATGAATTATTTTGTCGATTTTTGAAAATTGCAGGAAGTTTTTGAGTTTATCGTATTCCTGTAGATACAGACGCGGCGGAAGATTGTTGATGTTTTATAATACATAATGAAAGTCTTCTTTATAAGAATTTAATTAGACATTTGCACTTGAGATAATATTTAAAGAAAATGGGACACTCCTATCGCTGTACCCATAGAAATATTTGTTATATGTATGTACTCATTGCGGTGTTATACAAACGTGTAGTACTTAAAGCCAACGAAATATTGTTTGCATGTATAACAACACGTGATACCGAAACTAATTACGGCGTAGTCCGCTTAATCCGAGTCTGCGCTAAACCAAACCTTAGTAGTGGAATGCTTCCAATGTGTCGGTAGTCGGATGGCAACAGGCGGGTGTCGGGCCCACTTTATTACGTCACATTATGTATGTACAGGCACGCTGGCACACGGATCACTGGCACACTGAATGCGCAGCTGAAGGATCGTGTGTATAATGACGGCCCTATGTCCGACTATGTCGAGTTAATTAATTACGTATTTGAATATTTACAGGTTCTAGAACAAGTCGGATTCCTTACGATGATATCCTTTACCTTTTTAAGAGCAGTGGTGATGAGAGAAACAGATATTGGGCGCGCGTAGTGGATTAAGGCATATTCCCTGTCCTAGAGAGGTCTGAGTCCCAGTAGTGGGGACAATATATGCCTGATTATATTATAGGTACAAGCCTGACAGTAGTGGATAGTTTTAGAACTACTCGGAGTTTTGAGAGATCCGAGCCTAAATAAAGGAATAAAGCTAATTCTTCAAGGGTATTCAATTTTTTTTTGTTTTTTTTTTTGTTTAAAAACTTTGCAAGTTGTGGGCTCGCGAAGGTTAAAAAAGCAGATGTGTTTAATTGTTTATTGATTATTATAGATAATTTTAATTTGTTGTAAGAACCTTGTTAACACTGGTTTCATTGAAATTCGAAATACTCGTATGATCAAGAAAGTATAGAAACGACACATATTAGTTGTTTGTGTCTGCAACTATGTTCGCGTAAATCTGGACAAATGCCATTACCACAACTCGTTTAAACTAATCCATCTACATTCGCGATTTGCTCCGAAAGGGGCAATATTTTTTTTTTATTAATTTATTTTACTTTCATGTAAAATGGCTCCGCTAAGAGTCAAGTTGATTTTTCCACCTTCGTTTTGGTCTGCCGTGATGTCGTCTTGCGTTTTATGGGATCCAATAAGTGGCTCTGTTAAGCTACAGCTCATCTGGCGCAGAGAGGTACGAGTGAGACGTGTGTCGGAAAGGAAGAGGAACGCCTTTACACTGAGATTAGATAAAACGACTAAAGACCAAAATTCCGTAACGTTTACGTTAAAACGATTATTAACCGCCTTAGAAAAGGAGGAGGGTATATATTCAGCCGTATGTATTTTTTTATATATATTCACAGATATATATGTCAATTGCAGACTGATTTTGAAAGTTTTTGTTTTGGTTGAAAGATTATACTTTTAAATTGGTCCCATAGAAATATTGTTATAATCTGATGATAAATGATATGGAACAGAACATAATAGTTCGATTTTAACAGTGTGCATGTTCTGTTCAAAGTTCTCCATAGATATAACATTTATGGAGAAGTTTAAAGTATTATTACGTAGCGTAAGTGGCGCGGGGCACGGTTGGCCGCGAAGGGTCCCCGCGTAGTTAGCCCGGATGGAGCACTTTTATATGGGACCGTGGCTGCTATCGCTTTACTCGACGCTGGCCCTAATAATGGATAATAGTCATGCTGTGTGGCTGTTGGTTCTCTGGTTCTTCCTGATTGCGGACCATGGTCTTGACCAAAGACCAGCAGTGAGAGGTCGCCACCGCCGATCTCCCTCAAAAGGACACAGTCGTCGTTTCCTGTATTTTGATAAGTTTTAGGCATTTGAGTGGCCTAAACACACACCTTTGATTTTTTTAACACGATATTCGACTGAAATCTCGTACATCAGACGAAACAGTTCATTTGCAGTAGACCTCTGGCCCTACTATGAGTCTCTGGTAAGCCTTCACCAACTTTAAATAAAAAAAAAAATGATCGGTGTTTTTCCAGTAACCGAGTTCAAACAGTCAGAATTCCCGATCATAGAGACGATCGTTTCAACGAAACGTTCTTTACGTCAGCTTTATTTCCTTGTGTCATTACAGGTAGATTTTGCCGGAAATCGTTGCGCAACAGGACTGCGATATCTCTCCTTTTATGACATTTCTTAGTTCCTGCGGATGTTCCGAAGGGTTCTATTTATAGCCTCCTCTGCATTTCTGTTTGCCATAGTTTATTATACTACACGATGAAAGAGCAATTCCTCAGTAATATCCATGTCACCGTTGCGTGGCAGATCACAACAGGCGTTTCACAACTGATCTCTATAAGGTTAAGATTTATCCGAAGTGCAAAAAGTCTTTTTGGAGACGTAGCCACGAGTTTACAGATTTTAGATTTTTATCTATACTTATACCTACTATGACATTGTTTCATACCAAATTTTAGGATACTAAGTCAACGAGATGAGCCTATAAATTTTGGTTCATTCGAGAGTGTCGAAATACACGTTTCTTGCGCCATCAACGGCCGTATCTTTAACTTAGAAGTTTGATTTCTTCACAATTTCTACACGATACCTCCGTGCGTTCCCGAGTTGATGGGTCTTGAAAGACAGATAACAAGGTGCTCCTACAAGGGTTCCGTATTTTCCTTTGAGGTGTAGAACCCTAAAAAAAATGTTTTATCCTGACTAAGCTCAAAGTTTTGGAATGCTCTAAAGCGTTGGGCTCGGCCAGAGTCCTTTGATCTGAGATGCACATAGGTAAGCGGGGATTTATGACGACACACATAGCGTGCAAACGGATTAAGGTTTTTGGAAAAACATGTGGGTATTTGTATTTATTTTGGACTTCCATCCCCAAACTTGCAAGTCAGTTCTGAAACGATGTCGATATTATTCTTAATGACATAAAATCATAATAGTCAATCTCACTAGTAAATTCAAGTTATAATTGATCCGTGCTTGCTTGTCTCCAAATGTCAGCGTTACCATTTTAATTGGCTTAAGGTTTTCGTCTAAATTCGCAAATCTGTATTAAATCATTTATTTGCCGATTTGATTAGAGAATTATAAGAGTATTATTAGTTTCAAGAATACTATTTAAATACATATCGAATAAAAACATCAAAATATATATAAATATAATACGCACGCATGTATAAGTCGGTGAATAAAAATGCCAGTATTACGATAAAAATATGCAAAAAGCTATTTTATTGTTCCTGTGCAAATTTCATCGCATATTACATGCAATAAAAGATTAAATGGTTACAAAATAGTAACTGTAGCTGAGTATCATATTGGCATCGGAGAATACAGATATAATGCAATATATCTCACCTCCTATAGGAAATAGCGTATAATTCATGGTTTGAATGTCGACTACACCTATAAGGATTATGTATGCAGAACAAAATCGTTTTATACATTTTTGTGCCTCTAGAAAACATCGCCCCACATTTCCACTGTTTTGTAATTATGTATAGATAAATATAAGTAGACAGTATACTCGGAGCAAGCCAGAAGCCGAAGCGTACTCCATGCCTCCTTATTTAAATATCTTTAAGACTCATTTAGAACTCCGAAAATCCATTTTGAAGTTAAGATCAGCGTCGTAATTAATTATTTCGGATTAAATAAACTTCCGTTCTTAATAAGTAACATAAGCTGTAGAACTACCATTATATAGGATAATAAAGAAGCTCCTTTTAGATGAATTCTTGTTTTGCCCTCATGGTTTTTTTATTGGGGTAGGAACTTCACAAACCTCCCTGTTACTATCCATAAGTAGGTCATTTCAAACCGATGGCTCTCGATGAAACCGCCCATTAGTCTATTGGTCAAGCATGAGGTCCAGGTTTGTGTTCCTAGGTCGGGAGCTAATTAGCTAACGATTTACTACATAGGTACCAAACAAAGTAGGTATTAACTCTCGAATAAAGTAAGATATTACATTATTATACGCATTACGTGAAATAAAGTTAAATGTTACAGCTTTTCTAATGTGTTTTTCAATTATTACTACTATAACATATATGTATGTATATAAATTTTATCAAGATCAAGAAAACATGACATCATAAGACCTTTATAAAATTGACCTTGACTTAAAACCTTTTTAATCAATCATAAGGTGTTTGTAAATAATTAATGATTACTTCGTAAGCATACAGTTCTAAATCGATGTCACACTTACAATCATAGAGCTGGCAGTCGATAATATTGTCAAAGCCACGATTCCTGTCAAGTAATAATCCAGTATAAGGTTTCCGCGACCTCAGCCACTGCTCAGCAAACACACCTGCCACGTGCAATGTTTGCAGCTCTAACTATGTAACTCGGAGTTAATTAACATCAGCTCTCCTCTAGCTGTAGTCGAGACAAATATCTGAACTATATTTAAAGCTACAATATGGGTCAGTTCATCTTATCGTCAGAATCCTTTCAAATACTGAAGTAATTCCCCGCTCTTCTCTTCCATTATTTGTTTCAGTTTCATCGGTGACATTGCACAGGTATTGTATAATACAAAACTTACGCTTACTTTAACTTACTTTTGTAGTTTGATGAGAAAACCGAAGTTCGCAGCGTTTCCATTCAATTTTGCCAGTAATGGAATCAAGTTCGACTGTGAGTAGACAGTAGTTTGCTCTGTGATCAGAAGATATGATATAATACGTTTTAGTACTTTTGAATCCTGTTTACGTTCTTCAAGTAAAGTGAAATATTTCCCAGATCGTCTGTGGAAGTACACAACTCGGTACTTGTTTAAGGCTGGAGTTGTTCGGTGTCCCCAAAGTTTAGGCGTTCTATTAACATATCTCATATAAAGATATCTAATACGTGAAAGCTTTACGTCCTTGCGGCTGTAGTTCAACACCTGTGGTACACGTCTCCACTGGTCAGAGGTTACCCTAATGCCGACATAAAACAGGGTCTAGGATAAGCACCGCCATACATAATCGTAACTTGCGCGCTTTATTAACTTATGAGTACGTGCATGAAATTGTTAAACCAGACACGATATTTGTATTAAACCAACTCAAATCTTTAAGATTCCTGTATTGAATGCGTTCACTGTGAGCTTTCAGATTTATATTTTAGCGGCGCCATTTGTAATATCGTGTGCTTGTAACTTGCACATCAATGTCATCGTATTTGAGTTGGTTCGGTCGGTCCAATATCACACGAAATAACACAACATAATAGGCACTCATTGCTGTGTATATCAGCATATAAAGATTTTCGCTTGCTTAAATAAGTACTTCAATTTATTTCACTGCGCGTCTATTTAATTAACGTTCAGAAACATCAAAGAAGAACTTTTAATGTGAAATAATATGGAATAAGTATTTACTGTAAGAGAGGGCTGTCTTCACTAATTCAGCACCATAAAAACGTTTGTGAAGGTCGTCTAAGACATGAGTTTGCTTGTGATCAGTATTCTAAATATACATAGTTAGGTACTCGTACGGGTCTACATAGTTTCCGAAGTGGCTGACTTAGTAGACGCCTGACTGTAAACCGTCTCTGAGCAGGGTAATAAGTGATTTTCCTATAATTACCACTGAGCTAGAACTAGGGCCGGCCCTCAAACTATCACTACTATTCAAATTAAGGATAGGTATAACTTTGCTACCGTTCCAGGGAATTGTTTTGGTAACTACTTCTAGACTTGTAGATTGCCATAAAATTACGAAAAAGTTTTTTTTAGTTCGACTTAACGAAAAGTTGAGTGTGTTGTTCAATTGCGTGTCATTAAATATTGAAAAATCTAGTCATATCTACATAGAAAGGTGGTTTTATTTTTTGCCAGGCCACGTTTAGTTCGCACTACACGTTTTAGCACATACCACGGCGGCGGAGGTGGCGTGGTCACCTCACCAGGAATATATGTCACGCCAGTTGCGCGTGAGCTGGGCGTAGGGATGACAGTCGCTTTTTGTGTGCTAAGATTATTTAAGAGATACCGAATTACATTCCTAAAGATATTATTGTATTAAATTTACATAATAATTATAAAAAAAAATGTTGATACATATTATTCTCGCATCCATCGGATTCCCGTTCCTAGACCATTCACTGTGGCTACACTTGGAGAACGCCTATGCCCAACAGTGAACGACTTTCGGCTGAAACGACGATGACATATCATTCGTCGTCTACTAATTATTTTTATACACGGTCTATAGATTGATGTTGAACTCTGTTAATAAAGGCAAACTGTAAACAAGGTTAAAAGAAAAAGATAAAGATGCGTGAATACCTGACACGGTGTGATGCCAAAGAGTTCTGAGAGCACGACTATGTCTGACTCTTACTTAGCTGGTTTTAAGTATCTTAACTTCATAAGTTAGCGAATAAAACTTCACTAGACACTTCAAACACTAGACATGTAATTAAAATTACATTATAACTAGTTAAATTATAATTAAAATGAAGTGCTACTAAGGCGTCTGTGAATAAAATTAAATTACTTGTTTATGTTACACAGGAAGTTCTATTGTAGAGCACATCAGCGTCCCAAACTTGGGACTGGCTCACAACTTGTTCCAACTAGTTAGTGCGATTAGCAAGGAACCTTTCTTGTTATGCTCATAAAGTATGTCACAGCTGAACTTCATTCATTCGTTTAAGTATTCTACGAAAACGAAAGAAATGGAATTATCTCATGCAATTCAAAAAATTTTATTAAAATATTTATTTATGAAATGTTTTCAGGGAATGTCTTCATGAGCCTTAAAATAAAAAAATATTTCCCTGCACCAAACATATTGCTACAAAGTTTACAGATTTTTTGGTATGTGAAAAATACAATTTTACTATGGAATTTTTCAATAAAAAACGGAGTTCTAAGTAAAGTTACCCATTTATGTTTTTAAAATGTGTCTATAAGTTTACAATATGTGCCTTACATTATGTATATCTAAATTTGGTAATCTAAATAAATAATAGCTTCACATTATAATAAATTCGTGTTATAAGCCGAAAGCAGCAAAATACCTTATACCATAATAAATTAGATGACCATGATACCTTTCTCTGGAATAATATTCATCTCATCTGCCTGTAGGTAGCGACCAGTATTATTACTTGTACTTGGTTGTGACAAAGACCATTGTGGCTATGTGATAAATTGATAATTCGACGAATAGTAATAAATCGGCGTGTGATATTCAAGTAGTTGTGTGACATGCGCTCAGGGCGCGTCGGCGTCGACTTGCTAATCGTTTGTTAATTACAGCGCTCGTTATAGTTCGCTGCAGCGGCCGTAAACAAAAGAGACTTTGAGGTATTCCGAATGCCGACGCAGTGGCATCCCTACGCTGCGACGGAAGCTATTAATGAAATTGGAATTGTCGCCGGCCCCGGAGCTCCTCGTTCTCCCCAATTGATTTTCATAGACAAGAATTGTCATTCCGCTAGAGAGCCGATTCCTCGGGGTCGGCAATTGTCGTGATATGAAAAGCAGGTGGATCGACCTTTCGTGGCTCGAATACTAAACGGCTTGTTATCATCTCATTCTACGCCACCAAAGGTTAAAATATCTCCGTATCCTCTTTTGATATTCTTTTTTAAATCCATTTCATTTTAGATTTTAATTTACTTTACGGTCTCTCGGGAGTCGCGCTGCTGCATACAGCTTTTGCTTTGTCCGTATTGATTAAGTTTAACGTTTTTATTATTGTGAGAGAAAAGTACGAAACGAGAAATATACTTATTATTATATTTGATTTATGTTATTTTCTTTAGAAACAATTTTATATAGTTTTGTGTTTCTAATTTATAACCTTTTTCGTGCTTTCTTGAATCGAAAATACACAACGGTGAGGATGTGAAGTATATTTTATAGCAAATTTTGTTGTGGGTTGACAACAATAAAAGTTGTTATCGGGTCAAAGTTAAGGCGAGTGAGTATCGTAATGAATTTTGAAAGGGGCGTGTTATTGAGTATCGAGAGGCGTCAACACAACAACACGACGGCGGCGCGATGCAAGTTTGCGAGCACATTTACATAACTTGACAATTTCGGCGCCTCGCTCGTTGCTCAGCTCACACGGTATTCTTCACATAGCTCGGGAGTCGTGCCGTTCGTGCCACTGCTGCCACTTATGTCACTAACTGACTATTCGCTCTCGTTAATCGTTCAACTGGAACCACATTAGTCTATTAGATATAACTATGAGCTGTAAGTTTGGTTGCGGCATTGAAGGAGAAATTTTCAAATCGGGGTGCTTGAAGTCATAATGATTCAAAAAGTTAGCAAAAAAATATCTGTAAACAAAATACTAGTTTTGAACCCTACCTATGTGAATTGTTTAAGTACTTACTTGTAGGTAGGAAAAAACAAGCGTGATTTTTAATTTTTAATTGACATCGAAAAGGGAGAGGACTTCCGAAATTAAACTTTTTTTTATATTGAAGTCGATTCTATTTTTTGTAATACGTTTTTTATTGAAGCACTATTTCGCTTTAGGCTAATTGCAACGTTCAGCATGGTACCTAAGAAGTATAGGAGTGATTAGAATGTGCAAGGGCCGACCGGGCGCCGGCGGGGGTGAGGCGCGTGCGGTGTTTTGGCGAGGGGGCAGGAGAAGGGGGCTCGCGGCCCGTGCGAGCGCCACCCATGCATTTCTCAGTTCGCTGACCTGGAATGTATATTTAATTGATTTCGGTATTGCGGTTGGCATGCTAACGAAGCCTGAATTTCGATGAAAAGTTTGATCTTTCGGCTAGAAACTATAGTTGAGAGGCACGTGAGCTTCGCTTCGATCAACCCGAGCAACCACTTCTGATTTGTATAAATATTCCATAACTTTTCTGTATTATGATAACATTTAGTTTCAGTATAATTCTTTTTACGTTTATTTAGTAAGAGAACCCTTCAGACAAAATTCATGAAGACATTCATAAGATGAATTTGATACAATGTTAGACGTACAGTTATAGAAACATAGATACAGACACCGGAAAATGGTTTTGATTCGGCAGTGGTTACTGGAATGTAATATATACTGGTACTTACAAGCAAAGGTACTTGGGCCAAGTTGAAGTGCTACGCCGACGCTTAGGTAATCGGATCCGCGTAGCGCTCGTAGCGTTCGAGTTCGTAGCGCGCTTCTAAACCGCGTAGACACTTGTAAGACGTTTACGCAACTGATCTTGTTACGTTAATGATTTGTTATTATTTCAGAATTAGTCATCTGAGCCAGTTAAATAAGGAATATCAATTGATTGTTTTTAGGCAACAATTTGATCGGGTTCTGATTTTTTTCCCTAATGGAAAACTAACTCTCTCCATCGAATATTCTAAAGTGTTTACTTAACTAAAACTAAAGATAGTAAACCTTGAAAAATTACAGGACCGACAGAAGTAGACTCTGTGGTTGACCACAGTAGAAAAGTCACAAGTTACCGAATTACTGATATTTAATACTAGAGACCCGCCAGCATGTATTATGCGCATAAACCTTTCTCTTGAATCACTCTATCTATTAAAAAAACCGCATCAAAATCTGTTGCGTCTTTTTAAAGATATAAGCATACATAGGGACAGCGGTAAACAACTTTGTTTTATAATATGTAATGATTTACACGTAACTTTAACATTGCGCAGTGATATCAGTAGTGTTGAGGGTTTAATTCGCGCAGGCAATAAATACTTCGCCTACAGATAGCTGTTCTTGGTATGGGTATATAAGATACCCATACACGGAATATGTAAATTTATATGTCAGTGAATGCACCAGTTTATCCACCAATCCGAACAGGGCGCGCATGGTGGATTATGACCCTTTTCCTCTCCTAGAGATGAGCCCTGTGTCGCAGCAGTTCGAACAGTAAAAATGCTGATATGATGACGATGATGAATGCGGATACATTCCATTCATCATCACCAGCCATCAGCTATTGTATGTTTCATAGAGTATTTACCTTTACCCAACTAGATAACTAGTTATACTGTTGTTGCCAAACAATCAAATACGAGTGCGCTAGGTAAAGCATGAATATCGGGATTTCTCTGGAAGCGACTGCCTATGGACACAATAACTCGAGGCACAAATATTCCTTAGTTAGAACCGGTCGGCTTTAGACGTCTGATGACGCACGTACCCGGGGAACGGGTGTAGTCAGTGAGTCAGAAATGTTGACAATTTTTTATTTTATTTGGGATTAAAACTGTTACCGATACACTAGATAAAAAACACCTCAAAATTAGACTCACAAACTATCATATAACCACTCAGATGGCAATGATTTAATTTATGAACAACAGAAGTAAGTTTGTGGTAAAACTACACAATACTACTGCCTTCTGTAAAGCTTTATGTATTTTTACAAAATTTATTTCTCAAAATCAAAAAAAATATTTCCCAAAATTTACTTAAACATAAATAACATTACATAGGTATAATTTGATTCATCATCATCTTCATTATTTCAGCTGAAAGATGTCTTTTGGACATATGCCTACAACAAGTGTCGCCACATTGAACGGTTTATTCACAATTCATCTTCATTCCATTTCATTAAAATATTCTAACAGCTGATGTTAGGTTTGTTTTATGTAGCTTCTTTTAGATTCCGTACGTCAAAAGGAAGAAACGGAACCCTTATAGTGTCACTTTGTTGTCTGTCTGACTTTGTTTGTTGTCTGAACCTTTATCTCGGGAATGCGTGGAGGTCGTAACCTCTAGTTGAAATTAAAACCATATATTTAGATCTGCGATCCCTTGAAGCTGTGTAAAAATCAAACTTATACGCTAATGAAAAATAAATAATAATACGACCATTTATGTCGTAAAAAAAATGTATATTTCGACACTTTCAATTGAATCAAAATTTATTGTCTGTACTTTTCGTTGAACTAGAATCCTGAAATTTGGCTCGAAATAAGGTTATATAGCACACTAATTTATAAGGAACCCTCAGCGTGCGAGTCCAACTCGCTCTAGCTCAGATTTTTATATTAGGCTTTTTATTTCACTTGTGTTCTATACATTCCTCTCTAGCGTATCTGTGTAGTTGCAATTGTCTTTTTCTCGATAGGAAACGTCCATTGGGTCCGTGCATTCGTTTTATTAGGTGCGAATGCCATGTAGGCCTATGTGAACTAAAATGTTTTGAATTGAATTTCATTGTACCTAAATATTTTACAAGACAAAAATCTAAAACATGGTTTACTCTAATCCTATTCTATAAGGAGACAAAACACCCGATTCAAAACTTATAGCTATAGAAAAAGTTATCTCACTGAATCCTCTTATCCTTGATGTTCATTAGCGTAATGTCGGCCAAGGGTGAAAACTAAGGGGGTTGCCTTCGAGCAGAATAAGGACGCGGGCGAGGGCGACGTGTCGAGCGATGTGGCGAATAATAAAATTGACAAACAAGATCACAACTCGAGACGCTGAACGGTGAGTGACGTCACTCGTGATGAAGGTCGAGATTTTTCGTGGAATTCATTAGTGATAAAGCTTAGGCAGTATTGATGATAAACAGTTACGTAGGACGTAAACAAGTGGATACTATGATAATAGGATATAATAAAAGGTCTTGTTTGTAATAAAAGTAATAAAAGGTCTGACCATATTGTTTAATTTTAAATTCGGATTAGTATTTATATCCTTTAATTATAATGTCCCATTACTTTTAAACCATCTTTAAAATTTTGATGGAATAGTATCTAGTACTACTGCTGTAGTTGCTGCCGGTTTGAGTGAAACTGTTACCGCGGCTCTGGGAATAAGGCAAGGAAGGTACAGTGTAGGTTTTTTAGTCAGTAAGAGTCTGACACTGGTCTCCCGCTCCGCCCAAGACCGGGTTTCGTCATTCGATGATTTTCACCTACCATTAAAAAAAAACTGCTGAAGTTATTAATTGCAGTACTAGCTTAAGTAGGTATGTTAAGGTTAAGACCACATTTAATCAACACAAAATATTTTCCAATTAGTAAACGCCAGTGGCAAGTCCCAACGTTCTAGCAAGAGGAACTCCTATACTTTTTGCGATAGGTAGGTCGATACTCAATATTTCATAAAATGTAAAGAGAGTCACGGCCACCGGCTAGGTATTAATGGACGCTTAAATGGAGGTGAAACTTTAGCCAAGTCCCGTTACCGCGGCAATTTGTCAAACAAAAAATATGAGTGAACTTTCAGGCCAGAAGCGTTGTCTGACATGACTTATATAAATAACCTGTGCCCGGCGACCCACCGACGGTTAGTTTTAGCTTTATTTTATGGGACTTTTTTATTCGACAGAACTTAGTGTTGCCCGAGTCAGGGGTCTCGATGACCCTTGTGAGTAAATTGTTATACGGACATATGGAGTAAGCACATGTAACAGGTTGGAACGGAACCGATTAGTTTTTCTAGTTGAGAGCAATGAAAATATTAGCGGGACATTATCGCGGCCAGGAAAACGAGGGAATTAAAAAAGTTTAATTGTTTATTATACAGTATAATAAAATTACGCCATTTACGCCTAATCCAACCTTTTTAGCTAAGATCATAACCAAAACCAGCGTAATGTTTAATACTTTTTTTTCGGCAGGAAATCGTCAATTTATTTTCCCCGCTCTGTATGGAGGAAGTGCCAACTTTTTCTGAAACCTAAAACTGACTGTGTTCCTTCAATTGCTCTTTGTGTTCTAGAGCCGCGGTAAGTGGATCTAACAATCCCGCAGTCCTGAAATTACTGAAATCCCTGGAAGGGTCAGCCCTTATAGAACAGTTTATTTTACCTGATTTTACCTTACTAGATACCACAGATATGTCAAACAGTAGTACCTAGTGCCTTGCACAGATTTTATGATATTTTTTCATACCTTTTTATTTTTACCGTATCTGTGAGGAACGAATAAACATTTTTTTTACTTTCTTTCTTTCTTTACAAGTTTTACTGGACATCATTCGGGAAAGTTTTTTTTCAATAATGCTGAAGGCGGTGAACGAATATAGTTTAAGACTAAAGACATAAACAATTTTCGTCGGAGCAGTTGACAAGCAATTGTGTCTAGTTTTATTACAAGCTTTTTATTAGTTTGCAATGTAACTATGTATGTTCGGCTCAAATCTTGCAACTAAATTTTGAAGCATATTTCTTCACCCGATTGAGCTGCAATTTTGCATGCAGGTGTAAATCGCATGACTAGATAACCCTAACGTGTTTGTAGTTTTCGGAAAGGTCTTAAAGAGTTTTAATAATAAAGGTACCGAGCTATAAAAGATTGTTATAAAAAATATTTTCATTGAAAACATGTTTATCGCACTCTGTACTATGAGCTGGTACTACTGGCAGTTAATATTTACATAAAATAGCCTTTAAATATCATTACATAGTATAAAACAAAGCTTACCCCCCCCCCCCCTATGTATCTGCAGGGGCCCTTCAGGGTAGAAGCCTCCTGGAGTCTAGAGGGTGGTGGAAAACTGTTACCTCGACTCCAGGAATAAGGCAAGGAAGGTACGGGGTAGGTTTTTTAGTCAGTAAGAGTCTGACACTGGTCTCCCGCTCCGCCCAAGAGCGGGTTTCGTCATTGGATGATTTTCACCTACCATAAAAAAAAACCCCCTATGTATGCTTAGATCTTTAAAAGTTCGCTACGGATTTTGATGCGTTTCTTTTAATAGATAGAGTTATTCAAGAGGAAGGTTTATGTATAATATATTCAATATCAGTAACCGTGCGAGTCGCTAGTTATTTAATATCACCCACACCACATTCGATGTAACATCTCAACTTACTCATATTACATAAAGCACTTTGATATAGTAATAATATATTAATGATCCAATAACATCGAATTACACAAAACAGCTAAACGGAGAAATATTAATTCATAGATATATTCTTTATTGCACACCAAAAATGAAAATAAAAAACATTAGAAACTTAAAATTAATGGACAGTCTTATCTCTACATAGTTAGCTTTATAGGATATGTATATACTATGTAAGTAAACGACACTTCCTTCGAATAATCCCGCAGCCCGTTGTCTCAGGTGATATTGTATAACTAAGTTCTGTGAAAATTCTTAAAATCACAAAATATTGGCAGTATTGTCAAAAACGTTTACCATTTTCAGGCACATCTTACCTTTATTGAGGTGGCCGCAGGAAAGAAAGAACGTACATCCTTACGCTCTAGCTATAAGTAGCTGCTGCGACAGCCGGGGCGCCTTCGTTCGCAGCAGCTACTCCGTAAGGATGTGCGCGGGTTTGCGGACGGCTAGCAATAGGTAGCTCGCCGTTCGAACCGAGTTGTCGACGGCTTGTGGTGTTCCACACTTGCCACAATGAAATGTCAGCAAGCTCGTAGGGGCTCAGAAGGGCCGATACCTGGTAAGCCCATAAGGAAAAGTATGAAAGGGTTGTGGTCCTAGAACGCAAAAGGCAATAGCGAGTGTGGCTTTAGTCAGTAAAATTCTGATACATTCATCTCACTCCGCCTCAGATTCATCTACTCCCCGTAGATGAATTTGTTCACTTTAGTTTAGGTTAGGTTCAGTTAGCTAACATTTAGCTAACTGAACCAGTTCCTTTTGAGAGTTACGAACTTTTACTCTAAGATCAGACTTAACTAAAATGTAGCATCGTAATTTATGTAAAGAAACTTTAAAATGTAAAACAGCTATACCACTTCAACTCATTATATGTAGGACCAATTAAAAATAAACACATAATTATTGCTTGAAACATGAATATCGATATTGAAACAAACAATAGTTACAGAAATGATGCATCATAATATTATGTTCATATTTTTTCTAGATTGATATAATCTAGTACTTGACTGCGATCCCACTTGATGGTAAGAAGATCATATTCTCACAAGCACTCTCGATACTGCCGAGGTTTTTGCTATGGACTGATGCCTCTGTTTTCTTAAGTTTTTGTTGTTTAAATCAAAATACTGTCAAAAGCGGTTTCATCTTCAATGAATTGTTTATTACCAAATAATAGTACATTGTTATACGAGGGATGAAAGTTAGTTATTTAGTCCCGAGAAATTTCTTGGCGCCCGAGCGACAGCGAGGTCGCTAATAGTTCGAGGGACTAAATAACTCTTTAACCCGAGGTAAACACTGTGCTTTTCATTACGAATACGAGGAAAATAATAATAAAAACCTGAGTCGTCGTCAAATGTCTTCGTATGTTTTTAGGTAGGTATATTTCTTTTGATTTAGGCGGTAAGCGGTTTTCTCCTCAAAGAATCTTGCGTTAAATTTATAACTAAAGCTAATGAACTTATCGTGTTAATACAAATTTCTTATAACAGAGATTTAGCAAAATGTAAACAAAACTCTACACCTCGAAAAAAAAATTAAGAAAGACCAAATCGGCCACAGATTATAGAGACTTTACCCGCCATTTTTTTTTTTTAGTCGTCGTCTGGCTATTCAGTCAATATTTTTAATTTTATCATTGTAACTTGTAAAAATGGGTCAGGTCAACATTTTTCTCAAATATAATATAAGTTTTAATGAAATAGTTGAAAGTAATTAAAATAAAGTCATTAAAAAAAGTATTCTTAAATTATTTCTATTTCTATGTCATTTTAATTGTACTGGCCAGTATAAAAATTCGGGACACGGTTCAATAGAAATGTCAAAATAGAACTAGTTTTTTTTTTAATATTTGCTGTCTAAATATTAAAAAAAAATAAAGTTTAAAAACTAACACCCGACTACTTAAAAACACGCTCTAAAAAGTACGAAACATGAAAAAAAGAAAGCCGTGGTCGTATACCACTTTTTTTAATTTATTATTCTTATGGCATTATATTCAAAATGTACAAGTAAAGCGCTTTCAAATGATACCAAAAACGGCATATTTATCTTAACTTTATTTTTTTACTTCGTATGTTTTGTCCGTTAGAGGGCGCCACATTAGATTTTGTGAAATCCCATATAGCCTATAACCAGCGGACAATTAAGACGCTTCTAATGATATGTCATTTGTCGAATTCTGATAAGTAGTTTAGAAGTTACGAGGGAACAGATGAACATCCATACCCACATACATACATACATACGGGTCAAAATCATAACCCTCCTTTTGCTTCGCCGTAGTCAGGTAAAAACTACTGTCAGTTGTAAAGTAAAACTCCCTAAGGAGTAAAAGTACTTCTTCCAACCCTGTCCGCAGGCAACTTTACACCTACTTTCAAAGTATGAGTAATGAAAATATTATTTAAGGAATGTGCACATAAATCTGTACCTTGTATATATGGAAACTTTCCGTGTGATGCGGATGCTTGTGATCCCACCGCTCGTTTTGTTTAAAACAATATTTGGCAGTCACGATTATTTTTTAAATCCTCGGTAACTACTTTATAATAATATAGCCTTTTAAATCCATGGATAGTGACTTCGAATAAAAACTTACATTTCATAAGATTAATATAATTATGCATGCATAAAATAACAAATATTAGAATTCATAAATGATAATTCATAATTAACATTGTAATCATCGATCACTAATAAATTGTAATGCATAAATATCTAAATAATTATAAATTTCCAAATTGAGTTTGAAATTAATATAAAATCTCTAGATATTAATTAAATTCCAATTGTCAGAAATACAATAGTTATAAAATACATTCAACATGGACCCTTCATCGTTGAAGGGTCCATGTTGAATGTATTTTCCCTCCTCCTGTCCCTCCATTTTGATCCACGTCTGTCGATCCTTTGCTTTTATGATCAAATTTTCACCTGCGATTTTAATTATTTCATCAACCCAGTTTTCTTTTGGTCTGGGTACACTGAAAGAAAACTGAAAGAGGTATTTTTTTAGTTTCTTGGTCCTTGAAAGTTGTTGTTTTCTGTGTTCTCTCTAATCTTTGTCCATACGGTTAATATAGCCCGCCCATTACCTTTTTAGTTTTTTAAAATGTTCTAGAGCATCTGTTATATTATTTATGTGTTTTCTTAGAATTTTTAGTTTTACTACAATTTATCCGTCAAAAAGTCCAACATTTCAATCTGCTAAATTGACACACTCAATAAAATCCAAAGTTATTTCATTTAACTTTAGATTTTCTTAAGTATGTCAATTTAGCCTAGAAATCCATTCTATAAAACAAAATACCGCCTTATTTTATCTTACAACAAATGGTTCTAATACTGTAAACGACATTGATTTACATATTTTTTTTTAATAATGGTTAACGAATTGCTGATTAAATAGCATTAATAAAGAATTTGAAATTTAAGGTAACCCACGTCACAAATTAAATCGTTTTACGTCCACTAGAGGAAGCCTGAATTGATTATGAATTTTGAAATAAGTGTGTTGTTAGTTGGGTTAGGGTTTGACATATCTATGGTTAGGACTCTATTCCACCCAAGTTTCTCTCTTAGTTTTAGATAAGGAAAAGCGCTGAATATGCCATAGAGCATATAACAGAAGTTATTACACTATCATGCACATGTACACGGTAATCAATTGTATCTATTTTTGATTTCCGTGGTCAAGATTACAAATAAGCACTAAATGTAAACGTATGTATGTATCTATACAAATATTATAAAGCTGAAGAGTTTGTTTGTTTGTTTGTTTGTTTGAACGCGCTAATCTCAGGAACTACTGGTTCGATTTGAAAAATTCTTTTTGTGTTGAATAGATCATTTATCGAGGAAGGCTTTAGGCTATATAACATCACGCTGTGACTTATAGGAGCGAAGAAACAATCGAAAATGTGGAAATAACGGGGAAAAATATTCATCTTTGAGGGCTTCCGTTGCGTGCGCAGCGAAAACGGTAGAAGATACCAAAAAAATATGTAGGAAAGAATTATTCCTCTTAAAATGATCTAAAAAAATGTCCGCGACAGTATATGTCTATCTTTTAAAATTAACTCACTAGAACCGTTTTTATGGGAATCAAATTTGGCCGAAATTAATGCATTATTACCAATTATTTGTTAGAGTTGTATCAACATGTAATATTAAACTTTATCCAAATAAATGTGTTGTTGATTAAGAGTATGTAATTGTGAACAAAATTGTCTTTGTAATCACTTATTTTCAATGAACATCTTAGAAGATATTACAATTTTAAAATACTCCGATATAAAATTCACACGCGCCGCATGATGTGCAAAATATGACGCTGTGCCTGGGCGGCGGGCGACGAGAGGGGTTGCTTGCGGGCGGCGCGGAGGGGTTTTTTTATGGTAGGTAAAAATCATCCAATGACGAATCCCGCTCTTGGGCGGAGTGGGAAACAGTGTCAGACTCTTACTGACTAAACAACCTACCCCGTTCCTCCCTTGCCTTATTCCCAGAGCCCCGGTATAACGCTTTCGCACCAACCCTCGGCTGCAGAAGGCTTCGACCCTGAAGAGCCCCACAGTTTGCTGACAACACCTTGAGGTGCACGGGAGCAGTGCAGGCCGTCGACGACTTGGTCTCGGTCTGGACTGTTACCAGACAACCGGACGGCGAGCTACCCATTGCTCACCATCCGCAAGCCAGCGTCTACGGTGGCTGGATATCGGCGGGATCGCGGCGGCGACGGCTACGGCGAGGGCGCTTTTGCCCTTGCCTTATGCGGTTGGCCTGCTCCTTTACGAGCATTTCTGCTTCGCAGAAGGAGGCGACCGCTTGCCATTCTTCTTCGCTGCGGACCATGGCCTGAACCAAGGCCCGGCGCGAGAGGCCACCGCCGCCGATCACCCCCACGAGGACACGGAGATTCTCTTCTCAAGCGGGGCACACCTCCACCGTGTCCTCCGTGCTGGCCACACAGTGGCGACACCCGGGCGTCTCTTCCGCACGAATCTCCTGAACTTCCCATGTCCGGTGAGAACCTGCGTCATGTCCTGCGTGATGTCTATCCAACCACGCCTCAAAGAGGGCACTTACCGCTGAGATTATGGCGTGCCCAAGTGGAGGGTGTAGCTCTATGAAGTACTTTTAGATAATTATGTTCTTATAAAAACTAAATTGTCTAAATTAATAACAGAAATTGACACGGGCAAAGTCGTGGGTAACAGCTATAATTTATAAAGCTGACAATTTAGTTTTTAAAAGAACATAATTATCTAAAAGTACTTCATAGAGCTACACCCCCCCTTGGGCAAGCCATAATCTCGGCGGTAAGTCAAAGAGGGGTCTTTGAGGCGTGGTTGGATAGACATCACGGTGTCCTCACTTCCGCATGACGCAGGTTCTCACCGAACATGGCATGTTCAGAAGATTCCTGCGCCGGATTTTTGCGGAAGAGACGCCCGGGTGTCGCCACTGTGTGGCCAGCCCGGAGCACACGGTGGAAGTGTGCCCCGCTTGAGAAGAGCATCACCTTATCCTCATGGGGGTGATCGGTGGCGGCGACCTCTCGCGCCGGGCCTTGATTCAGGCCATAGTCCGCAGCAAAGAAGAATGGCAAGCGGTCGCTTCCTTCTGCGAAGCAGTACCTAATGCTCGTAAAGGAGGAGGCCGACCGCATAAGGCAAGGGCAATAGAGCCCTCGCCGTAGCCGTCGCCGCCGCGATCCCGCCGATGTCTGGCCACCGTAGACGCTGACTTGCGGACGGTGAGCAATGAGTAGCTCGCCGTCCGGTTGTCAGGTAACAGTCCAGACCGAGACCAAGTCGTCGACGGCGTGCACTGCTCCCACGCGCCTCAAAGTGTTATCAGCAAACTGTGGGGCCCTTCAGGGTCGAAGCCTCCTGCAGCCGAGGGTTGATGCAAAAGTGTTATACCGGGGCTCTGGGATTATTCCCAGAGAAACAACCTACCCCGTTCCTACCTTGCCTTATGGCAATAAGGAACGGGGTAGGTTGTTTAGTCAGTAAGAGTCTGACACTGTTTCCCGCTCCGCCCAAGAGCGGGATTCGTCATTGGATGATTTTTACCTACCATAAAAAAAACCCTCCGCGTCTCCCGCAAGCAACCCCTCTCCCCGCCCGCCGGCCAGGCAGGCGCAGCGTCATATTTTGCACATCATGCGGCGCGTGTGAATTTTATATCGGAGTTATTTTAAATTTGTAATATCTTCTAAGATGTTCATTGAAAATAAGTGATGTCAAAGACAATTTTGTTCACAATTACATACTCTTAATCAACAACACATTTATTTGGATAAAGATTAATATTATTAACATAATACAACTCTAACAAATAATTGGTAATAATGCATTAATTTCGGCCAAATTTGATTCCCATAAAAACGGCTCTAGTGAGTTAATCTTAAAAGATAGACATATACTGTCGCGGACATTTTTTTAGATCATTTTAAGAGGAATGATTCTTTCATACATATTTTTTTGGTATCTTGAACCGTTTTCGCAGCACGCAACGGAAGCCCTCAAAGATGAATAATTTTCCCCGTTTTTTCCACATTTTCCGTTGTTTCTTCGCTTCTATTAGTCGCAGCGTGATGTTATATAGCCTAAAGCCTTCCTCGATAAATGATCTATTCAACACAAAAATAATTTTCAAATCGAACCAGTAGTTGCTGAGATTAGCGCGTTCAAACAAACAAACAAACAAACAAACTCTTCAGCTTTATAATATTAGTATAGATTAATATAACCAAAAGGATCGCAAATATTTCGCGGCCGGGATTCATTGATGCCTGTTATACATATTGAGTGGAGCACTCAGATATTCTGGTAATTAACCTCTCACGATCCAGCTTTAAATTTGTGTATATTTTATTATAGAAACCATTTTCACACGTTTATAAACTGAATGCCTCCTTTTTGGAGAATTCTTCAGTGTACTATGTTATACTGCTATATACCTATCAGATAATGATCCTCTCGACCGAATTTCGATTGTGGCAGTCAATCTCAACGGAGATTAGCCAAGTACAAAGGAGATTTACTCAGAGGCAGTAAGCGCTTTAAAAGTTGATAGCACCGTACTTTGGATAGCACGTAAAGTCGTCGTCAGCGATCTGAGATATCAGATCGCTGACGATTATGATGATCGTATCAGACGCTGAGAGAGTGCTATATAAGTATGAATCAACATTATGATGAATGACTGTGAATAGCACACGTGCTCTATAATGTCTTCAGTATCCACAAGTCAACTTCAATAATAGCAGTCCTGGTAGGAACCTTCATCGAACTATAAATAAAGGTCTATTAAATCTTGAACTCGAGGTAAAGTTATTAACATGATCGTGATGATCAATCGTTAGCGTAGCAAACAGCAAACACGCCCGAAACTTTCTCCCAATCTGCATACTATTCATAAATATGTAGTGAAACTTTATAACGTTCTTGTGTAACAATGTAAATGATAGGTAAACTTGTGAGCACGCTCACGTGAATCATTGATACGGTGAAGACGCGGCGCGCTGTAATCAAAGCATGAAACAGCCACTCGGGGAGAGCTTCCAAACTAGTATCTATCGCACAAACATTTAACGAATTACCCGAGGATTATTAACTTATTTCATTAAGAACTTTGCGCAGGCGAAATGTTATTTTGGATAAATCCCTCAAGTGTTATCTAGATGATTGCAGCCGGAATCTCTCTCCTTCAACCACGGCGCGACAGTGTTTTTGTTGACTGGACTTGGCTATCTGAACGGATTTCTTTATGTAGCAGAATACATGGGGGTGCTATTGTTGTGATAGAATCGTTCTACGAATATATATTATTTGGTTTATGTAATTTTAAATTATCTTTACATTATCTAATAAATAATCAGTAATACAGTGATGCTTAGCTCACAGAATGCTGACCAAGTTAAGTAGTACGTTCACATACTTCAACACTATTTGGAAGTATCTGAATATACTGCTCAAATAACAAACAAGGCAGTTGCTTTAATTGAGAAAGACTACTATGATTATAAACCGCTATTATTGTGTTTAAGTGCCTCGTTCTTTCTTTAATAACCCTTTCTATCGATAACAGGCAAGGTATGTCGTCTTCTTTGTACTGCATAGCATATAGGCAAAGGAAACACCAGTTAAGTAATTTGCATAAATATACTACTTAATGCTGCGCGATCATAAGATTAATACAATATTTCTAAAGCAAGGATTAAACGACTACAATGTTGGAGATCCGTATATAAGAAACCTGATTAAGATTTGTGAACTTACTGTGATTCGCAAAGTGGGATTTCGCGCTTAGTCTAATGGGTAGTTTCGTGGGAAAATCCAAGCAGAAAAGTTCAAAGTTTTGTTATTGCTTTGTTTTACTCAAATATACCTAATATTTGTTTTGCCCTTAGTGCGCATCAGTAAAATTTTAATTACAGAAATGGAACGTAAAAAACAAAGAGCGTCCTTATCGCACATTATGATCACGTCTAGATAGGGTGGAACACTGTGCCTTGGAAAAAGAATGCTTTAATCCTTACTTACTTATTACTAAGCTCCAAGTCGGTAGTTGTCTACGACCACACTATAATATTTGACTGTCCTCGTATTATCAAATTATAGAGTCTATTCAATTCATATCTAATGACATAGATTATTGTGGAGTGGCGCTATTGAAACAGTAGGTTTCCTTGTATTCAGGCTGTCAGTTTACCTCCAGCAGGTCACCGAATAGATACGTTCTTCGCGGCATTACGGCGTCCGCTTCGGTAATAATTCTTCCGCATATCAGCCCTTGCTCTACGATGTCCCTTTGTCCCTTGTCTTTGATCGAAAGCCTCTTCGATTGATGACATCTATTTGCGCCGAGTTTGAGTTCGTTGAATGACTTTCAAGTTTGCCTTCAGCGTTTGAGTTGTTCGAAAAATAAATCGCTGGGATAATATTGGTTCATGAATCATGCTTGTGTGAAAGATTATCATATGAAAAGATCGGTATGGCGTTAAGTTTGTCAAAAGGTTTTGGAAGAACACTGAAGCGTAGGATTATGGCAGTTTAGTATTAAATGTTATTTTTTTTTAGGGCAAACGTCAGGGCGTTTCAGACTTTTACAGACTAAAATCTACGTTCTTTCAGTTTCATTGTGCGTTGCAGGGGCATGGCAACTCTTTCAAATAATCTCGCAGGGTTTGATATAGACCGTAGCATATAATTGAAGCCATTTTTAAATAAATAAAATATTTTTTCGCATTTTATACCTATGTTGAAAGTTTTTCTATTGTTCTATAGCCCGTTACGGTCATTATAAAGTAAATATTTAAAGGGCAAAATAAAAAAAGGTAGACAATCAATGTTGGTGAACTCAATATTTCATTAAAATCAACTTCACAAAGAGAAACCGTAAAATAGCATTTGAATTTAAGTCGCATTAAAAGTTTGCGTGAGCTGAGTTCGTAGCACAATGGGGCCGTTGGAAAAATTCTAATTACTTTACTGAGTTGGAGTTTAAAAAAGTTACGCTCACTGGTCGGCCGTCTGGCTTGATGCACAAACTTATTTTTAACATTGAACCATCACTAATGGATAGACACGTTGTTCCCAAATCAACCATCGAAATATGCACTCACATATCGGAAAAACGAGCACTTAAAATTCATATTTTCCACGTTGTAGGCATTCGTAGTTATTACTTTTTTTCCCGAAAATCTGATTAGCTTTCATTATCCCACAGCGTTCTGTAAAAGCCTTTTTTATTTATGCGAATATTTTTCAGTAACAATGCAACTTAATGACAAATGAATTTCCCTTTTACATTTATCGTCAGCGTTTTCGTACTTGCAATACGGAAAATGGAGGTACGCTATCGTCTTTTATCTGGCGCATACACTGATGGCGCTATCATATAACACTTTACGCGATCCCGGATCGATGCAATGTAACAAATAATGAAGTGGAGTGAACTCCAGTAAACGCCCACGGCTCAGAAGTGTTGGCAATTTAGAGCAGCCGGTGCCGCTTGTTGCCGTCGTTTTTCTTGCCGCTTTGTTCAATAAATGTACGCCCCGAGTGCCTTTCTCACGATGTTAGGTTCATATTACAATCATAATTACGTAATAATGTTTAAAGCATGTATTTACACTCGCGTCGCATCGAGATGCGTGACTTCAGCAACTTCCTATCTTGTTATACATTTCACTCGTGACTTGAATATCTTCTATATTTTAAAATTGCCTTTTATTTCGTAACAGTCTTTTGTCTTCATTACCACTTAGAAGTTTAAACAGAATCAGGACTTGTGTCTCAACGAATTAATGTAATTTATGTAAGTATCCATTAAAGGAAGACAAACTTTGATCATGGACTCCTGATTATTTAATAGACTTGGATTTGGTTGAAGTTTCTCTGTATTCCGTATTATTTTGTTCATTTAGAGACAGTGTTGCTATCATTTTTGATGATGTATGCGAGTCATTGTGTAAATTGGCTTTAAATTAAGGGGGAAATCTCTAAGCAACAAATTAAATGCTGAAGGGGACTGTGTAGTCAATTCAACTCTCATCAAGAGGCCATGGCGTTAAAACGTAGATAAAGAAAAGGGGTGCATTTTATATTGTCAGCTTAAGATGTATCTATTCTAAATTAGCCAAATGTCAAAACGATGATTTTTACCTACTATAAAAAAATCAAAACAAGCATTTTATTCTTTGACAACTTTAGTCTTCCTGAACGATGTGGTCAATCGCAGACGACATTAGTAATCGACGCGGGAGATTAATATAATTAATTATAAGTATGGGTGCGTTTCATAGTTGTATGGAACGTTAATCAAACACTCAAATAGGACAAGATTGAAGATATCATCAACAACGGCAACTTGAATACTCCAAGCTGCCCCTCAGGAATTCCTAATGGAAAAACCCAATAACTAATACTACAATTAATTTTGAGTGTGTACTGTGTGGTAACTAATTATTCAGTTCCTCCAAAAGTGCCAATGTCTGTCAGCTGACTAATGGTAAGGTACGCAGTAGGTTACCCTCTAACGACCCAGTCAGTTACGTATACATAGGTACCAGTGACGGTCAGCAGCCTCACTCGTAAATGAACTCGAATAAATAAATGTCTTTTTAACAGCCGTTCTCGAGCTTTATCGATACGACTTCATTACTCAGGTAAATAAAAAACGTTTAACCAATTAAATCCATCGACATGAATGGTTATAATACTTATATATATAAATTCTTTATTTACATAATATTTATTTATATATTATTCTTGTAAACTAAGATTAAAATTGATAAAAGAAAACTTTATAATAAAAAACATACAACAGGCAGCCATATTGCACTCAATTTCATCCAAGCAACCAGGAATGGACAGAGATTGCCTGGACACAAAATAGGGTTGCAATTGGTGCAAATATAAAAGTAAACAAAAAAATAAATAGGTACTTAATGCTAGAATAGTATAGGCAAGGTAAGAGGAAAACAAGATCATAGTGTCAAAGAAATGTTCGTTTACAATCCTAGCAATACATCTCCGCACAAAGCATTTTTATAATTTTCAGTGAATATTTTAAGTCTGAAAAACGTGTTGTTCGATGGCATTGGTTTCGAATCGTATCGGAATAGTAACGAACATAGTAAAATCGAGATATACCGGAGCCAGTAACGGAGTGCGAGCGAGTTGTACGAGTCCGTTGAACAAAGCCGTTCCGTGCCCCATGCGAATTAAAATCCCAACAATACCTTCGGGCAGGTGTTTTACGTGTGTTGTGTTTTATACCTATTATCCTGTAACATCCGTCCGGACCTACTTTCAGACCGTTTCATCTTACGCCCAAACGGGTCAGCGTAATTTATTACCTATTGTGCGGATATTTCATTTATCACGGTGAATTCAATTTACAGAACAATTAATCATTCCACAATACTTACTTGCCGACAGCGGACTGGTTGCCCGCCGCCCGCTGCCGCCCGCGCCGCCGGAGACGGAACCACTGCGATAAAAAAAAACTTTTCGTGCTCAAAATACAATAAAAATATCGTTTTCACACATCCTTTACACTTGTGTACGTAACGTTACCTACTTACCGACACATTCGTCGTTCGTATCGCGGGATACAGTCGGACCTTTCGTCGCCTACCTCGACGCAGAAAATGTTCTTAAAAGGTTGTGACTCAGCGTAATTAAAGAGCGGTTTGAATTATCCATTAATGAGCCAGTGAGGACACTTGATTAAAGTGAGATCAAGACTGTTATAATAAATTGTATTACTCACGGAAAATCCCTAGAAAAGGTGAACGAGAAAATCAAAGACCACGAAAAATTATTCTCAAAGAAAGAAATTAAGTTCGAGGGCAAGTTTTAATAAAGTTAAAATTTAAATCCTTAAACCGCTTAGAATTATAATAATCTGGGAGTACGGTTACATCAGAACCGGTAGAAATCCCGCGCTTTATATTCGGCGCGTATTATTAGTGAATAGAGTATGTTCTCGCATGTGTTATTTCAGTATACGTGTTCATTTTAAGCCGGTCGTTAGCATTCAGTTCGCTGCTGCGGAATTGAATTAGTTGTCGGCGTCTCCCGTAACCTTCCGTACGCGCCGAGTGAGCCGACGCCGCTCACCGTTTGACATCACATGTCTGCCGTGATTGCGATGTCGCACCAATTAGTATATGCGCCTTTTTAACATGTAAACATCTAATCTTTTCACGCTTTCCACCGAAAAACATACATAATTCAAAAGCATACGTAAATATGATAATTAGGTCAGTAGGTCTATCCTACCCACGTTCTTTGATTGATTAATTTACGGTTTGTATTCTCTCGCACGCGTTTTTGAGGAAATTCGTATTTTTATTAAAACTCTCTTTAAAGATTTTTTAATTAAGCTTTTCATTATAATATATATTGATTGTGTGTAAATAACGTACATCCTGGTAGATAAGAAACATCAGCTCTGGAAATGGAGAAGTTTATTTAACTTAGCTAATTGAATCACGGCTAATCCGTTCTTGTTTCTATAATACTCGTAACTTTGCCGTAAGTATCACAGAAAGGCAATCTATTTTTAATATTTATCATTGAATAAACACAAGTGTACGAAACCGACAAATAAAAAAAACAAAACGGCGTAGCACGTCACATGTCGCGTAGCAAACGCCTACACGTTCCGTAGCTAATGCCGTATTACCGCATCGCGTGGCGTAGGCGCGTAGACGCAAGAACACTTGTAGGTAGTTTATTATCACGTGTTAGAAAAAAAATACAAATAAAGATTACTTGTCTGTTTAGGTATCTAATTTTAAGGAATCCTATTCAACAATTCGTCCGTGTAAAGTTTGAATACGACAGACGTCGTACCTCTTGTCTTGCAATCTCTTCGTCTTAATTCACTTGCGTAAGGATCGTTGAACATGTGATTCGTTTTATTAGATTGGAAACTTCAGCAACTCTATCAAGCGAGTGGTTGGGACTAGAACGAATGATGTCATGCCTAAAAGCCACCGTTGAGCGCAGAGTATTTTTGACAATGCAGAGGCGTACTCTAATAACAATAAGAGGAATTGAGGCTTTTGTTTCATACGAAAATAAACAAAACAAACGCCGGGAACATTTATGCGAAAAACGTATTTGGTGAGCAGATATACGTTTATTTCGTTTGACAAAGCTATTGAAATACAAACGGCGGCAGTAAGGAGTGGCTGCCTACGTCAAGCAGAAGTGTCGTTAAGTGCTGGGGCCGCGCCGCCTCTGACAATTACCGCTACGAGGCTGTAATGACCCAGAGAGACCCTTATTAAAACTTGCTTCACCCCACTTCCACTAAGTAAAGTTTAAAGTAACGATGCATATTAATTGAAATATCGATGCCGCAGTTTGTGGTCACTTAATATCTAACGGCCTCTGTGACTGATGACCTGATGAAATATTATGTAGGTGAAAGATAATGAGGTATTTATAACATTAATGTTTGTGATAAAACATTTTGTTTTTTTGGTTTTGAGTTTTATAACTTATGGCGGCACTCTGGGTGTATAAAGAGGGTGTGTCAAACTTACTGACTAAAATCACATGTGGTTGTTCAGTAAGTTGCCCTTTGCGATTCAGGGTCGTGGTAACTCTTTCAAACATCCCCATAGTCCTACTCTCCCAATACTGGAATATTCGGATTATATCTGGTGGAAATATCAAGTGGCTTTGTAAGGTTTGTGTTTGAGTTATCGTGGTGAAAGGATTAGTTAGCTAAACTCTGCATTACCTTGTGCTAGCTGTCCAGGAGGCGACGAGCGTTATTTTTAACGCCGCTTTGGGAGACTCGTTTCATGCACAGGACCTCTACAAGGTTATCTTTACAGGATTTATACGAGTACGAGAGATTTGTAACGAAGCCAATGACAGAGCTGTGGTCACCAAATATTCGTCATTTAAAAATTAATTTGTGTTCTTCGACACGAAAACAAGAATTAAATGGCTTGATAAGTTTTTATTGTCGATTGTAAACAACCACTTTTATCTAACTGAAATGAAACGTGTCTTGAAAATCACTAGACCTAACACGTATATCGGGAGTAGGAACGAATTAATGTACGTGCCAAGCTTAAATGTCAATAAAAAGATTCATTTAATACAACATATGAATACAAACATTGTTTTATTACGTGCGCTATAAAATAACAACTCCTTAAGCATATAAATTGGGGGCGTGACATAAACAGAACGGATGGGTGATGCAGCCCGGTTTTATATGTGTCATCGAATTGTGTGATCGTAAGCGCCGTGTTTTATTGCATCCACTGCTTATTATTATCCAGTTTTACTGCCCATCCGATACAACCTCGGCCAATATGGCCAGGATAAAGTTTGATCGAGCTCAATGGCCGCAAACGGCCGCTTGTCATAGAGAACAATACTACATCTATGAAAACTGTGTGTAAAACTTGGTTTCAGAATTAGGTGCGCTGTTGCTCTGAAATTTGTTCGTCGGGAATTCGGGATAAAACTTTTATAGGTTTATGATCATACTCGTTCAGTAGTAGAGTTGCTTTATTTACTATGCCATAGTAAATCACTATTATTACACAGTAAAAAACAAAGTCGCTTCTCGCTGTTTGTTTTTAAGTATGCTTACCTAAATCTTTAAAACTAAGCAAGGGATTTTGATGCGGTTTTTTTGGGTTCCATAGTCAACTAGGCTTTATAGTTTGTCTGTCTGTCCGCGGATAATCTCAGTTACCGCTAGCATAAGAAAGATAAAATTTGGTACCAATATGTATATCAATCACATCGACAAAGTGAAAAAAAGGTTTTATTAGGGTACGTCCCCTAGACGTAAAGTGGGGATTGAGTTTTTCATTTATAATTTTAAAATTTAAATATGAATAGGGGGTTAATATTTTCGGAAATAATCGCTCCAAAAGTTAAAAAAAAAACATTGTGAAAAACTGTTACTTTTGGACCATAAGTTTAGAAAATATGAAAAAATCTCAGCTGAGGCTAATCTTTAGAATTAAATAAAAGTATTCATTATCGGTAATATCTATACAATTTTTTATAAACTTCAATAAGGTTTCAAGGAGTGTTTTTTGAGGTGGGAAATTATCACTTTGTAGGTTCTTACGGTTTTGCTGACATCACTTTGAGGTGTACGTGTGGCAGTTCTTTTACGGTTGCGCGATCTCCTTTTTTAGCATTAATATTTTACAGACGAAGGCAACCACTTCTGGACTATGCCACCACATCTAAACCAGTGCCTAGTGCGACCGATCACTGCCACGGACCGCTTCCATGAGAACAAGGCGTTCTTCCGCCCAAGCGGAGTAGTACATTTTCACCATATGCTCCATTGTGTCCACCAAGCAGTCCACACAGAAATGCGGGAGTTTTAACGCTTTTAAAACAGCTTTAGTGTGTTTTCTTCCTATGCAACTAACAAAATTTTGTTAGATACCTATAATTTTGTATACCTATAGAATCCGGCGCGCGTCATGTTCCCTTATCTGGTAACGTAATTTGATCAGTGTGATTTGCCAATCAGATAATTAATTAGTCATAAGTAATTAATTAGTAATTATTGTTTTGTGGCTTCAGATTCACTACAATCATTTAAGCTCAAAGATCTCCACTGTTGGACGTAGGCCTCTCTCAAGTGTCGCCACAGTGAACTTTTTGATGACTGATGATTTCAGATTATTATATACAAATGTTTTACAAAAAATCTTTTTATAAAACATTGAAGTACTGCTTTTTTTCTGTTAGCATCTTTGACGTACGTTCGCCCTAGACAATTTATTATTGTACATATTATATATTATGTTAATCATGAGCGTCTGCTTCTGCATTTAATACTATATGAGTTTAGTTATTTATTATAATAAAGAGTATTTAGGACGGGGCAGTCGTAAAATTATAAATAATAAAATATCTGGAGTAACGTCAAATGTATCAGCAAAAAAATCTGACACTTACCGGACTTCCTCATATATTAGAAGTGTCAAAACATTCTATACTATTTTAAAATAATTAATGCCAACTATATCTCCAAAAATTTGTTTTTCCAAGAAAATAAAAATTGCCGTCAAGTTTTCCTTCTACCTAAATCAACAAACACCATCTGTTCTGTAGTAAAACCGTAAAAAAGTTATGAACAAACTTATTTGCATTATAAGTTGTCTCATGGCTGAAAGTTAATGAAACAGTAAGTTAACTCGCACTTAATTAGAGGGCAAGTAATTAGGTGTATCTGCGCAGAGTGGGGAGCGAATGCGACTCGTATTTTGCATTATTATGCGAGATTACCGAAAAGCTGCAGTACGCTTCAGAGAGAGCACGCGCGAAACGAAACGCTGCGTCGCGTCGTCGCCGGAAAGTTAACGTTACCAATTAACTCTACCTGGGATAATTTGACTTTTGTGTTTGAGATGGGACTTGTAATGCACACGTTAAATGTACTTTAACATATATCTCTGCGGCTCTATAACTTCATTTAAAAATAAGCCTGATTTATGTAACAGCAGTGTTCTAAAAGTAGTTATATAAAACTAGTTTCACCCAGCACATGTGAATGTACTCGTTGTAGGTTTTAATAAATTCACTCCCTAAGCTTAAGTACTCAAGGATTAAATTTTGGATAATTCTTTCACATTCTTTGTTTAACTTACCGGTCAAAGCCGACATTCTAGGATGAATTAGTTTCGCCTAGGTCAAATCAGTAATTCTTACACGCATAGAGCTCCACTTTGCGGTACTCCTATTATTTCTGAGTGGTTTAAAAAATGTTACTAATTATTGATGCTGAGGCGGGAAAGGATCTTCACTTCAAATTCAGAGCTTGTTCTTAGACTAAAATGGCGGCCTAGGCCTAGGTGAAATTATTTCGTCCTAAAATTGGGTCTTAGCGGTAACAAACAGGGTATAAGGGACGGAGGCCTGTCCCTTATACCTTGCTTGCGCTATGGCTTGCTCAGTAGACGAAATTGAACAAACTTTTCCATTTTTATTTAAAACTGCCTACAAACTTCTCAATCAAGTTTATAATTTTAGCATTAAATAAACCCTTGCACCTCAGCTTTGACGTGTCACTGGTGCAGTGATTGAGCAAGTGGCTAATACATTGCTTGTCGCAGATTCAATAAAGAGATGGGTGCTTACAATTATGAATCTGTTTCTATTTTATTTTCTTTTTGGATTCAATCGAAAATTTGTTAAGTAAATGGAAAAAGAACCTAAGGTTGGTGAATTTTTAAAGGAACCTATGCCTTTCAGTTTTTAATTTCTGATGAAATCAAAAAGTAGCAGCAGCATAAAGGCAACGGGGCCACGTTGCTAATGGGTGCGACGTTTCATAGAGGCTACTGCGCTCACAGCCAAGCTGGATATTAGGCTTTGGACTACTAAGAGATTTCAAATTTCCATGACAAAATTATTCTCTGTTTAGCACTGATGGTTGCTTTTAGTCTATGAAACTGAAATGACTTTATGTTGAAGTTTTAATATGTTATCGCTGAGTGAAAATTTAGATTACATTCGAGGAGATACCTCATTGTCATCTCATACGTGGAAAACATTCACTAAGTACTATTTTTAAGGGCAGTTCCAACAAAGACCCCCTATAGTTTTACCAAGTCTGTCTGTCTTTGGATCTGTTTGTCTGTCTGTATTTCGGTCTGTCTGTCTGTCCGTCCGCGGATAATCTCAGCGATCGTTAGTACTAGATAGCTGAAATTAATGGTATCAATATGGATATCAATCACGCCGACAAAGTGCAAAAACAAAAAGTGGTGTGAAAATAAATAAACGCTCCAAAAGTAAAAAACAATGCGTCCTCCCCCCTAACTTTTGAATCATAACTTTAGAAATTATGAAAAAAAAAATCCAAAGTAGAACTTTATAAAGTCTTTTTAGGAAAATTATTTTGAACTTCAAAGGACGAACAGTTTTTGAAAAAAAATTAAAAATAATTTCTGAACTTAAATTGTAATTTAACCATAGAGGTATATAAGCATTTATTTTAACTTTTTTACATATTTTATTATTCTGAACGTGTCTCCTTTTAAATGAAAATACAAATAGATTAAAATCGGTTCACGCAATTCAAAATTACCACCGGATTTAGCGCGATCTCTCGGGAAATTGGGTTACTAATTTATACATGGGAGTTCTGTTACATTGTGAGAAATTAGTGACTGACGGGAAACTACGGAACCCTACAATGAGCGTGGCCCAACACGCTCTTGACCGGTTTTTTCTTTCTGAGGTACGGATCCCTAAAGCTTCTGTTAAGTGGAATACACCAACGTGCATTAGCCTTTCTCAATATTCGTAATGAATATTTTAATTTTGCATGCCCCAAATGCCTTGAAAGGAATTAATTGTTACAGTCTTTTATCGATTAATTACTTAGGACCAGAATTATCAAATAAAGACTTTTTTATACTATTACTTTGTGTAATAGATCTATATAAAAAAGTTTAATGTAGGTTAAGTTTATATATATATGTCGGAGACGGCGTCGATTTGTTGACAACAAGACAAGGCACGCCATCTAGTGGCAACTAGAAGAACTAAACAAAGATGGCGCGCTTGACAGAGTCGGACGTTTCCGCTTTGCTGCGAGCTTGTGGAGGAGGGAACCCGCCCGGGGAGCGGACGGACACTCTTAGCCAGGCCGTCGCAGAGTCAAGACGTACTGAAACTGTCTGTTTTGTTGTAATTTGTAAAGTGATAACAGTGCACTGTACCGAAATGTATTGAGAAGTAAACCGATTCAACTCCTACCCGTTGTTATTCATTGCACGATACCCACATACGCCCACATGATAGATCTGACAGACCAGAGCTCGAACACCATCCTGGACACGAGCCGACATATATATTCCACAACAATCACACAGCGTCATCTAGTCCCAAGTTAAGCAGAGCTTGTGTTATGAATTGCTCTATATTTAGTAACTAGCTGTGCCCGCGACTTCGTCCGCGTGGAATAGTTACTTTGGGCATCATATTTATTTTTGCAAACAACCTCCTCAGCTTTATAAATTATAGCTGTTACCCACGACTTTGCCCGTGTCAATTTCTGTTATTATTTTAGACAATTTAGTTTTTAAAAGAACATAATTATCTAAAAGTACTTCATAGAGCTACACCCCAACTTGGGCACGCCATAATTTCGGCGGTAAGACCCCTCTTTGAGGCGTGATATCTATCACGGTATCCTCACCTTCCGCATGACGTAGGTTCTCACCGGACATGGGAAGAAGGAAAAGACGCTCGGGTGTCGCCACTGTATGGTCAGCCCGGAGGATACGGTGGAGCACACGGTGGAGGTGTGCCCCGCTTGAGAAGAGCATCGCCTTGTCCTCGTGGGGGTGATCAGCGGCGGCGACCTCTCGCGTCGGGCCTTGGTTCAGGCCACAGTGCGCAGCGAAGAAGAATGGCAAGCGGTCGCCTCCTTCTGCAAAGCAGTAATGCTCGTAAAGGAGGAGGCCGACCGCATAAGGCAAAGGCAACAGCGCCCTCGCCGTCACCGCCGCGATCCCGCCGATATCCGGTCTCCGTAGACGCTGGCTTGTGGGCGGTGAGCAATGGGTAGCTCGCCGTCCGGTTGTCTGGTAACAGTCCAGACCGAGACCAAGTCGTCGACGGCGTGCACTGCTCCCGCGCGCCTCAAGGTGTTGTCAGCAAACTGTGAGGCCCTTCAGGGGCGAAGCCTCCTGCAACTGAGGGTTGGTGCGAAAGCGTTATACCGGGGCTCTGGGAATAAGGCAAGGGAGGAACGGGGTAGGTTGTTTAGTCAGTAAGAGTCTGACACTGTTTCCCGCTCCGCCCAAGAGCGGGATTCGTCATTGGATGATTTTTACCTACCATAAAAAAACCCATCCGCGCCGCCCGCAAGCAACTCCTCTCCTCGCCCGTCGGCCAGGCGCAGCGTCAAGTTTATAACATCATGCATCGCGTGTGAATTAATTTATATCGGAGTTATTTTAAAATTGTAATATTTTCTAAGATGTTCATTGAAATTAAATGATGTCAAAGACAATTTTGTTTACAATTACATACTCTTAATCAACAACACATTTATTTGGACAAAGATTATATTATTATATTGATACAACTCTAACCAAAATCGGTAAAAATTGGCTAAATTTGATTCGCATAAAAACGGTTCTAGTAAGTTAATCTTAAAAGATAGACATATACTGTCACGGACATTTTTTTTAGATAATTTTAAGAGGAATAATTCTTTCATACATATTTTTTTGGTATCTTAAACAGTTTTGGCAGCGCACGCAACGGAAGCCCTCAAAGATGAATAATTTTCCCCGTGTTTTCCACATTTTCCGTTGTTTCTTCGCTTCTATTAGTCGCAGCGTGATGTTATATGCCTAAAACCTTCCTCGATAAATGATCTATTCAACACAAAAAGAATTTTTCAATTCGAACCAGTAGTTCCTGAGATTAGCGCGTTCAAACAAACAAACAAACTCTTCAGCTTTATAATATTAGTATAGATTGTTCTACATGTTGAACTGGGGCATGGGGCAGTTAATTTAACCAAATTTGCCTTTTGTCTCCCAAACTAGGCTAAAACTGTATCTTGGAACGCAGTATAAAAAATATTCGTCCTTTGATTCATAACTCAAGTAACTAAAAAGGTTTTAATAATTTTGAATAGATTCCCATTAATTTACTATTTATTTGTTTATAACGCTCATGACAGTAACATATTTTCTATTATTTATTTAGAAATATTTACGAGTCTTCATCCTATTATTCTAAAAAAATGATTAAGATTATGTTTATGTCGTGATGTTTGTATATTGACCTTAAAGTTGTCCAAAAATATATAAGATTTTGGATACCCGTGATATCCTTGTAAGTTATTTAAAGGTTTGCCATTTTCCTAACAATGCGTAGGACTCGTAGGATCGTGTGGATAGAGGGACTTCTATATTTATAAATTTTCCAGCGTACGTTCGTCTATCTTTTTGGTCAGCCGTCGCCCACTGACCACGGCTATTGTTCAGTGATTAATTGCTGGGAAAATTGAATCACCGTGATAAATGAAATATCAACACAATATGTAACAAATCGCTATAGTCCCGTCCTTCGATCAGCGGCCAGCCGCGATTGTTTGATTACGAACGACACAGAAAGGAGCAAATTAACGAGCGGACGCCCGGCTCTTTGCGGTTTTGTACACACATGCTAAATCACAAAAAATCCCTACCTAGTTTACTTACAGCTAACATCAACGATTTATTAATACCTTCATTTATTTCGGAACGTTTGTTTGCTGCCATTCAAAGTAAAGAAAATAAATTATGTAAGTACTTGCCTAACTTATTCCAGTTTTTGTCAAAACATATTGTAGTTATTGCTAGCACAAATCGATGCGCAACATTTTGATCAAAAATGTTAACAAATGGAGTTTGTAGTGATCCGAATTCGGAACGTTCTCGTCGACACAACGATCAATCAATTTGATATGCTTTCATTCTCGTACCTATTTCTTGTAGCAATATACACAACAGATCATAAACTAAAAAGATTATATTTTCACTCTTAACTGCATAGTTTTGCAAGCCAGAATAAAATTTACGTATGTATTGTCCTATCTATTAAAATTGTTTAAATAAATGTATATTTTATCCATAAGAAAACAACATTTTTTTCACGTTGTTTGTCTGTCTCATTGTTCTGGCTGAATTTCACTGATAGAGCTAGGCTACATTTATTTTATAAAACGAATTAGGGCTCCACCCTAAAAAAAAAAATCCGTAAAAATTGGAACCAAACTGATTGGACAAATTGGGAAATTGACAAAAATTGGGGCTTTGAGCTATTTCACGAGTCTAACGGGGATGGAGTCGCGGGCATCAGCTGTTAAGAATTGTTTCGTCTCGTTTACATTTGACCAAAACAAAAAGCCAAGACGGTTTGAGTGAATGTCGTATTCTAAACTAAAACAGTAAAAAACCGCGTTGTTTCCGGAAAAGCCCTTTAAGCTCGACCAACACACCAGATAAACACAATAAAAAGTTAAAGCCCGATTAAGATATCTTTTTTATTATTTTGGGTTCAGAAACACACACATACAATCATCTCGTTAAAACTTGCCTGGTTTCAAATACGCAACCCTTGCACGCTGAATTTTTGCAGCAGCAGAAAGTTGAATTGCAATGTTTTTCAGCACAGTAAGTGTATTTCAAGCTGCCCTGATAAGCAACTTCGTGGTTTTTCTTCATTCCCAGATGAGTACAGGAACGATTGTGTTTCGGTATTATTTTCACGTAGAAAGTTTTTCCTGAGGAATTATTACAAAGAGGGTCGTTGTACGCTGAGAGTCGTATTTTAATAATGAATGGGTCGTGCATTAAAGCCGTGACATTTAAGTTGGTTGGTGGCGGGTCGCCGCCTGCCCGCCGCGCCGCTCTCGACCTCGCACCTTGATTATAACATAATTGAGTGCTTCCGGTGAGCCAAGGAGCCTCCGTTACGTTTATGGAAAAAATATGAAACATTATCCTCTATAGAAGCCACGTTGAATGTGCGATAGAATAGGAATGTCAGTTTAAAAAATTGTTGAAGCTTTACTTGAAATATGTTAAGATACTACTCCGTATTGCTCTTTTGTGAATCGTAAATAAACTCCAGACAACTATTTGATGCCGCCAAATTGATTCGATATTTTGTGGTTTGTGTGAATATTTATTTTAAAGATTTAAATTTTATTAAAACAACTGAAAATATAATTGTTTTGAATTGTAGATGCAATCTTATTTTTCGTCTTGAAATGGCTTTCTTTCGTACCTAGAAAATAAGAAAACCTTATTATAGTAGTTTTATATGTTTTCAAAAAGAACATCAGCATGTCACTATAAAAATCTGTGGGAGTTTTTAAAATATTCCAGGATGATAGTTTATTCGCGGAAACTTTTCCGCTTTTTATATTTCTGCGTGGAAATGAAAAAGTTTTGCGAGTAGCGGCATCGCACCGCCTCGAGCCACATCCGTTCTCAAATTCTTTGACTCAGGCTGGATCATATTTTTGGCTGGCTAAATTTGCGGCAATGAATCTTTTCAAAGTTTTGATTGTATACATTCGTTACTTCCTACCATTCGTCAACGCTAAAGAGTTCCAATCCATATAACTTTGCGGTCCAAAGAGTTAAGCTTCCAAGTACTTGGGAATTGAAATTTGTTACGGAATTAATGTGTCTTACAAGTTTAAAAATATGGGTATGGAATGAGTTTCAGGCGCATTAATATTAATTGAAGCTTTGTTTATATGTTGCTGAGAATTTCATGCAGAAAATTTCTTGGGAATGATTCACAAATTGTTATTAAGCGGTAAATAAGTAGGTAACCTCTTTGGCTCGTGTAACGGAGATTCCAAAATAGCAATTATAGGTTTCAGCGTATTTTAATTAAGAGATCAAAGATTAGTTTCCAACTTACAACTATTATAGGCTGTTATAAATTGTTCCTTTTATTAATTTCTATACATACACATATTCAATAGTGTAGATTTCTAGAGACAATAATTACATACGTATTAAGGAGTAGGTACTGTCTTTTGTATCAGGCCCGTGATGCAACCGCGCTTCGACAAGTGGTCGTCGAAGATTTCGCTTCAGGCTGTTGTCGATAACGATGATCGGTACGATGATAGCTGAATCCACATGCTATATGTATATCGATGATCTCGTGTTTATTTATCTTTATCAACTTTCACAAGGTTCGACTATTAGTATACGGCGGTAATCAGTTTATTAGCACTGTATCCATTTTATTGGTAATAAAATAATACACCGGTCAGTGATGACAGACCGATTGCAGTACAATATGGCATAGTCTTTTTTGAGTACTAGTTAAATGGTCACACAATCAGCAAGTTTATATTGCTGATGAAAAAACCTGTCAGCGCAGATCCGTTCTATTCTGCTTATTTCGGTTATATACCGATCGATTCTATTTCATTCTATTCTGATCTAATGTATTCGCATAAATATAAGTTTTGTCTGTATAAATACTTTGTGAAAACTTCCTTGAAGAGTTCTACGAAACGTAGTCAGGCCAAAAATCCCTGGCACCTTACATGTTTGTGCGAAGTCTCATTTAGAAATAGGTTCGTATACGAACCACTGCTTCTATTCTTGTCTTGACCGTGTACACCACTACACACTAACACTACACTATCCTTCATGATGTGTGAACTAAACTCAGTGTTTTTGATCGACTTTTAGGCATATTATTGTTTATTTATTATATATTTAAACTTCATGTACTGTAGTAGTACATAGGAGGACTTAATAAGGCATTCTCTACCAGTTAATTTTCTATTCTTTTTGGGGTAAAGGTTTGGAAATCTTTAACACAGTTTTGTATAGTACGGACTCCATTCTCCCGCTAAGGAGTCTCTTTCCAATTTATATTTTTTTTTCCAATGGTGTGTAATATGCTAAAAAAACCTTTTATTGACTTCACTATTTTTTTTTTTTTGTATGTTACATTTAATATGGAAACCCTGACTCCTGCGCTAGGTTGTAAACCTGTGTTACAGGAATCAGTGTCTTCTCCCAGTAGATTTACACAAATTTTATGCAATAAAAATATAAACAATTTAAATTAAACAATATCTGCTTAAGGGTGTGTAATGGTGTGTTTGTATGTGTGTGTGTGTGTGTTTGTCAGGCATGATTATAATGGGACCTGCGAATTGCTTGGTTTATGTCATAAATTTTTCCGTCTGTATGTAATCCAGTGTTGTATAATAGTAATAGATTACTTTGTGATATATATATATATATATTGAGAGAACAATAGTTTTTTTTTAATTATTTCTTTAAGTGTTAATCAGCTGCTTATATCGCTGAACACGGTTCGTTCATGGGCAAAGTTTGATCTAAAGGACGTCGATGCGCTTTGTTAAACATGACATATATTTTCGACGACTTACAAAGATCCATCAGACGTGCTTGTGTATTGCTCTCCCTGAAGAAGTGCCTATCAATACCGATAGCGAGTCGCACTCACTGTAGCCTTTTGTCAAATAGTTCCGTTACAACTTGGAAACTTTATGTTAAACGACGTGCTGCAACAATTCTGTACCTAATATGATTTAGCACGTATTTTAAAGAGGTAGCTCTAGCTTCTCTCAAAGATATTAATAAACAGTGAGTCAAAAGTATGCCAGCGCCCTAAATATTTTGTGATTGGGTAACTGTAGCATATAGGGTCTAAACTCGTCTGGAGTGGATCTATATCCACTAAGCACATACTTCAGTGCGCTCCTCAGTTAATCGTAGCACTGACCACCGTGACAATCCTGATTGACCCAATTCCAGCGTTAAGATTGTGTTTCTAGTAGGCACTTGTACCACGATCTTTTTTTGTTTATTTAAGTAAAAAACAAATTGTGGAGCGATAAAGATATTCATAACAGCTTAAATGTCACATTATACATATCCATGTTCGGGTAGGGATGATAAATGCTTGATTGATAACTCTGGCTATCAATTGCATCATCGCGCGACCTGGGTTTACGTTCTATAGTCCGCATTGGATATGACAATTGTTAGGCCGAGGCGTCCTGGAACAGGACAGCGTCATGATAGACTATAACGTGAGGTTAGTTCTCTTTCTGTAGACCTGTAATATAAAGCGTACAAGTAACCTGTAAAATAAACTACAGAATAATGCAAATTTTAAGTGAGATAAAAGAAAATATCTTACTGATCTATTTGATAATAGGTGGTTTTTGATTGCTTGTTTTGCGGCTGGTTCACTTATATTACCAATGGATTGTCAGTTGTTTTATTATTATTCTTTTTCACGTAATATATTAAGTTTGATAATAGTGATATATTGAGGCGAAGCCCAGAAAATAGTAAAGAAAAACATTAAAGTATTTAGTAAGTAAATATGTTAACTTTTTGATAATGTATATTTTATAGTAGAGTTTTCACAGAAATTTGCAAGGGGTGAGATAAAATATAATGATCCTCGTCTACTGTGAAGCTAATGAATACTTTTCTGATTAGCGAAATAAGCGCCGTCATTAAATAGCCACTCAAGTAGATGAGCCTAAATGTTGTACAACTTTGCGAAAGTTAAATTCGCTCTACAATCATGATTTATATTTCTTTAAAGAGGTACCTATTAAAACTTTTTTCAGATTGCAACTCCTTTAACACTTTCAATTCCAAGTGCAATAAATCAGAGCTAACCGCGGCAGCTTTCACGTTATGACTTCCTCGTAAAATTTACATTTAAAAGTTAATTTTCTCGCTGCGAAGCTTAGGGCAATTGTTAATCTTGGATTCCCTCTTATTGCCCTCAGTGTAAAAAATTAAGAATATTAGTGTAAGTTGCAGCGGGCGGAGCTAGCACCGGGGAGCCAGGCAGCCGGCCGCCCTCGCCTGTACGATTATTGCTCGACGCTACGCGGCGGTGCGGAACCTATGTTTATCTTGTTTGTTTATTTTTGAGACTGTTTCCTCATAAAGTGAACATTAAACGGGTTCATGAACGTAACTATACGACTATTGTCTAACTTTATAATTAAATTCAAGATATCTTGCGCTGCCAGCCATGTTATTTGGAACTAAGGAAAGCTTATAACTTCATCTGCGTACATTTCAGATTTCTAAAGTAGGGGTAGTGGTATTTTCATGTGCTCTAATGTTAACTTATCTCCTGATTCTACTTAAAAAAATTTAGTGGAGGATTTTAAAAAGAAACCTTTGCAGGATCACTTTGTTGCCCGTCTGTTGCTCTGTCTGCCGGTCTGTCTGTAGGTTCGTCTGTCAAGAAGTCAAGTCTCTAAAGTATTTTTTTTTGAGGATCACGCGGATGTATGGAGTTGAAATTAATATCAAATACTCAAGTCTGGTATTCCAACCAGTAAAAAAAAAAAAAACTTCAAAGAAGAGAACGAAATTTTGAAAAAGCTGTTTCAGCTCCATTTACATACATGCATGACCACCCTGTTTAGGCGCATAGTGCTATACGTGAGTACCCCGTTTTTAGAGGTGGGAAATCAACAAATAACTCCCGCTCTGGCTGGAGTAAGTGAGTATTAAATTTGGCTGACTAAAACCCACTTGTTCTTTCCTGTTACTGTAGTTACAAATTACGTGCCAAGGCTACGGTAACTGTTCCCTACAATTCATCAGCACAAACAAGTATCGGCCATAGTGATACATGATTATCCCACAGAATAGTATAATTTATTTTAAGTTTCATAACTCTTCTAGCACACATTGTGTGCAATCTTACACATGTTACAATCTGTTTCATTTAACAAACGTTAACGCTGAAAACAAAATGGCTAACGAGCAGCGAAGTGTTATCACCATCACATCACATCCAGCGAAGGCTTAAGAGATAGTCACAGACACGAAAAATTGTGTGACCAAACTGCATAAATATGCAGAATCTAGGTCGTTAACCGAGAAATCCGGTTACACAAAAGACTTGGTCGGGTGCAGAGTATTTCGTAGTCCGCAAACGAATTGCAAATGCGGCTAGAGCGAGAGTTTGTTCACAGTCGCCAAACACGGCGCGCGCCCGCCGCAGTCGCGTCCTCGGCCGCCCGCTGAATCACAACACCAGCGACCGATGAACAAACAAATATTGTTCCGCACATTACTAGTGCCAGTATCACCTAATCATATTCCCATCGCACTAGTGTCGGCGTAATGTTAATACTCTACCTACACGTATCAAGCTTTCACGCAACGGCGGCCAACTTGATTGACTTTGGTCTCCATTGTAATAACGAAGCTCAAATTCTGCTTAATTTTCAAATTGGCTAAGCGATTAGGTACATACCACTAGATTTCACGATATTCTCTTTTGATAAAATGTAGGAGCTAAAAGTCGAGCAACATTGGTTAACCACATTACCAACTAAAAGCGGTGCGCGTTCTAAATAGCTTTGAAAATATAACTTTAAGGGCTATAAACTCTTGCTGGTTGATAAATGATGGTCTAGTGGTCAAAATGTCAAGAATTCTTGGATTTACAATAATCCAGCTCTACTGTGATACTAAATGAAGGATTTATTCAAACGAAACAAATATTTCACAGATGATTTTAAAGAGGATTTCTTCGCAAGAAACTTTATATCGGATTGGTGTTTGAAAATTACTAAATATTCATAGAAATACAATTAATAACTGTTCAACTACGAGTAATAACTTGGATTTCATTCATCTGTGTCGGTAGTTGTGAAGATATTCTCTGAACACTAAGAGTATTCGGACTACCTACTTCGTCAGCTTTTGCAGATCCTTCTCATTATTTTCTGTCAGATTTTCCCATAAACACGATAATAAGGCATTCTACTGAGCTGTTTTTGGCACAAAAGAGGTTCTAACTTCAAAGAATCTAAGAAAGAGAACAATATAATTAAATTAATTCTCTGAATTTTCTTTGCTAAGTTCTTTACTAGTTCAGAAGCCAAATTGTCAAAGGATAATAACTAAGTATGCGTGTGGTCTATGTTAGTTTACAGCAAAATACCAATGTTGTTAGTGATAGGTACTGTTCAACATTGATCCGACCAATTATTATTAGACTTTTTTTTATGGTAGGTAAAAATCATCCAATGACGAGTCCGCTCTTGGGCGGAGCGGAAAACAAGTGTCAGACTCTTACTGACTAAACAACCTACCCCGTTCCTACATCGCCATACATACCAGGGCCAGAGCCTTCCTTTTCAGACACAAACCCGTGGCCCTGATTGGCTTCGACCCTTCTGCAGGGTCCCTACGATTATTATTAGACTTACATATTTTACTTACATAGTTTATTTTTGGATATAAAAATAAACTTTTGTTACGTGTCACGCGGCAGTAAGAAGTGCCTGATTTATTTTTAAGAGACCGCAGACAATTTGCGATCGGTGTCTTTCTGTTTATTTAAGGCCGCTGTAATACTCATCGATATATTATGTACTACGCACTAGATAGGCGTACCGTATAGTGACTTTGCTTGACTTAGTGATCTGCGGGCATTTATATTGATGACATTAGAAAGCGCTGTATGTTACAAGTTTTTTTATACGACACAATACCAATGAAGAGCTGTAGCGGACTTTTGTAAACTGTAGACTTTTTGTAACTTTTCAGTATTTTGACAAATAGTTTCTGTGAACGTGCTTATCTATCGCTAGGATATAAATCGCAAGATCTTGGCGAGTGTGTTGTTAGGCTCTGCGAATTTAAGCGCTTGAAAAATCGTTAAAAAAATAAATCCTATTAACAAATAAATGCAATTTTAAGTTGTTATTGCTGTTAAAAACTGTTATTGGATTTTTTTTAAACCCTTATATTGTACGAGTTTTCAAAGGTCTAATTTCGGACTCAGAAAACACGAATATACTTTGTAAACACAAGTATGTCTTAATGTACCTTCTTCCAGTTTATTGAATGATTCTTCCTAAAGTGGGCCACGTAACCTAATAGTCCCCTCTAAGGAGTACCTAATACCGAGTTCAATCTTTCCTTCATTTTTTTCAGCGAACTTATTACCCGCCTGAAGCTAGCAGAATAAACCAACGTTATGATAAATCCATGCCAGGAATTAGATATATTTAGTGTACTTACTTTCTAAGAAAATATATTTTATTTAATTCTAGAAATGGTTTGATGCGAAAGGGTAAGCAATGCATTAATAGCTATTTTATGAAATTAAAAATATATGCAATATAGTTGAAGTTACAGTTAATCAACGTTGTTACGACCGATCTCCATAATTAAGATTAAAAAAATAGAGTAGGAAGAGAAACATTAGAATTTAAACATAAACTGTAGTTACCTAACAGTTTAAAATTTAAACTCTAGTGTTTTCTACAATAGTTTCAAAGCATGCTATGATGAAAGGTAAGTAAACTTATTTTCGTTCAATTAAAAGAAATACTAATGTTCATTTGGCACCACTCACCCCACGATTAGTAGGAAGTGCCAGAGCAAAGACAATAAGGCGACATAGACAGTAACTTGAGATGTCTAGTTCAGGTCCTTTGTTTCCGGGAGGGTTCCGGTTACACCCTAGATATCCGGGCAACTCGAACCTTCAGTAGTAGTTGTTAACAAGACTCTGACAGATCCAAAATGATCAACTTCCATCAGTTGATTACGATAGATATTAATTACCAACTCGAAAGAACCAGTACTAACATCAAAATTCACATATAAATTAGTTAATGACTGTTGAATGTCGACGAAATACAAAATGGTGAAAATTGGCTCTTCACGCTGTTGTCCAACTCATTTTGCTGTTGGCCGTGTAACCAGGCAAATGCATCGTGGACAAATAGAAGCTTTAGAATTTCACAAATAGTTGGATAAACGCCATGGTTAGGCGAAATGTTTGTTCAGTGGCACCTCTATAACTAGAGTGGTATACGTTGGTACGGTAACATACTATACTACAGCCACCACTCAAATTCAATGTGCATCTGTTGACTGCTGTATTCATTAAATTTATTGACTATTGTTTGCGGCGTAGTCAACATACCTATTCACATTTAGATATTTATGAAGGCACACAATGACATGATGCCACCTAGCTATTTAAGCACCTACGATAGATACGTAATTACGTCTAGGTATATAATTTATGTATAACATTGTAAAGTATTTCTGGAATTTACTTGTCCAAATCCTTTGCCAGAATTTTCTTATCAGGGCTTTACAATTTTCCGATACAATCGAATACGCTGTATAGAGATTTTACTTTATCCGAAACAGTATTTCATTATTAATATTGGCCTCAATTAGAGGCAAGGCGACACGAGGCGCGCGCCAGTGGCTGTCACCATAACCGAGCCGAGTTAACCGCCTCTCCGAGAGTAATTACACTGAACTTCATTTAACTTCCGCAGCTCAGTCCAAATACCAGTACCACTAAGCACTGTACTTACTTTACTTAGCCCGTAACAAAACGATGCAATTTTAAGTAACGGTCCGGCGGGATAAGTCTAAAGCGTATATAGCTTAATGTACTTATAGAAGTAAACTTTTGTATGGAAGTGTAACGTTCTTGCTAAATAGTTTTGTGAGTTAGGTCGCCTGCGCTGGCTCCAGTGCTAGCTATTTAAGTTATGTCGTGAACTTATCTGTTCGATACATAGTTCAAGGTAGATGACCCAGTTACATAGCATTATTACATTTATAACTTTGTGACGAATGTTTCTGTGTTATGAACATTGATTTTCGTTTAGCTTAAGTGGGTTTTCTTACGTAATGCATGTTTTGTTCTAGTTTATTTCGTATATCGTTATATGATAAGTTTGTAAGTATTCTACCTGCTATAAATTTTCGTTAACGTCTATGTAAGAATAGCAACTCGTGTAGGTACGGCGTGGTATTTGTACAGTCTAATATGAAGCAGCTTTTTAATGTTTTCCTTTCATGTCAGCACATAAATAGCCCGCACCTATAACTTTACCTTCTCTGATGTCGGCAACCGTTAACGACGAATTTTTCAGAAATAAATTGAGCGGGAAGAGGCGAAATATGTTTTCACCGGGAATATTAGAGAGCGATCGGGTACCTGCTCTAAAATATTTAAAATGGAGTAGGTGTTTACGTTCCGGAGGGAGTTACTTAACGATTTTGATACATAATACACGTTCTATAACATCTTTCACAAACACCCTCGGTGCTCCGGTCGTATTAACTCCTTAATCTGGAGTCATGCCTTGAGGCTTTATTAGCCTTATAGCGTGACGCAATTCATCACTGTTACGGCAACTCAGTTTAACTTGCTAATATTGCAGAGCACGTTTTTTCGTATCGTACATAATTAAACGTCTATTTTTGTAGGCGCTTGTGTTTGAAATGTTAAAAATATTATGACTAGAAGCTCACTACTTTAATTAAACCAAACTTCAAAAAGTTATTTCACTTTCTGTTTTAATTCCATTTCGGTTGATCTTAATTTTCTATTTTGTGTTTGCCAACTTGGAAGTCACATTTGGAAAAAAGTCTAAAACTGTTTATTTTATGAAAAATTTCTGACAGGATTTCTGTACAATCTATTTTAATTAATCCTGTGCTATATATTTGGATTTGAGTACGTATATTTGTTAAGGAATATAGTTCCAAAAGTGTAGTTAGCGTCACAACAGCAGCAGATGTAGCACGTTAACATCGCGACGGCGACGGTCACAAGGGGAATAGAGAAAAACAACGTATGGCGGCGGGAAATGGACTGGCAACCTGTGACTGCCTTGCACACGTGTATGATAAACGAATATTGAGAGAATTCTAGTTACATCGTAGAGGAAAATAAATCGAAGTCACGGACAACTCTTCTCTAGGTGGTTCTCTGGGGTAGATGGTATTGATCAAGTGGAACGAGGACTTTGGACACAACATACCAGCAAAAATATAAACGAGTTTTCAAGTTAGCTAGGTAATTTTAAAATGGCAAATTATTGAGGCTATATCTCAAGTCTCAATAACTCTAGCAAACCCAAACCGAGATATTTCTTTTGTGCAAAGTAAGCTGACATGGATAGCAGTGCCGACGAACGTAAGAAGTATGTTATCGATATAATTTGCCTTGTCACGCCTGTGCCTCTATTCCTCAGGAATGGAATAAGGCTCTTGGAGCTCTCAGAGATCTGATGAATTGCCTCATAAATTGTAGCTTACGCTATCCTTCGTACGAGTTGCGCCCAACTCGGCTCATGCCCCAGAACATTTGGTGCTACTCTGAGAATAAGTTTATTTCTATAAGAATTTTAAATATGAAACGCTTACTTGCTTATTTATGACTGAGGATTTAGTAGAATTTCGTACATTTTGTTATTCCAATTAATGCTGGATTACCCAATAAATAAACAGCGCACAAATAATGAACTACCTACAGCTTGTTTGAAAAAAATCATTAATGTCCGAATTACGAACGAAATTGTTTTAATCTTTAGGTATCAGACTTATGTTTTTATTTATGGTGGGAAAAATCATCGGATTCATCATCCGATCCTGCCCTTGGGCGGAGCGGGTGACAGTATCAGACTTCTACTGACTAAACGACCCACTGTTCCTTCCTGCCTAAGTTCCAGGGCCCCGGTGTTCCGCTTTCGCATCAACCCTTGGCCCTAGAAGGCTTTGACCCTGCTGCGCCCCTACAGTTGCTGACAACATCTTGAGGCACGCGGGAACAGTGCGCGCCGTCAACGACTTGGGTTTGGTCCGGAAGGTTACCGGATGAGCGGACAGCGAGCTACCCATTGCTCGCCATCCGCAAGCCCGTGCTTACAGTGTCCGGAAATCAGGATCGGAGACACAGTGGTGGCAGCTGCGGCGTGAGCGCCGTTGCCTTTGCTTGGTACGGTCGGCCTCCTCTTTTGCTAGCATTACTGCTTCGCAGAAGGACGTGACCGCCTGCCACTTTTCTTCGTTCCGGACCATGGAGTCTTCCAAGGTCCGCCGCAAGAGATCGCAGCCTCCGATCGCCCCCACGAGAACACGGCCATGCTCTTCCCAAGCGTGGCACACCTCTACCGTGTGCTCTACAGTGTCTTCCGAGCTTCTTAGAAGATGGTAAGATTCTAATATGTATTCTATCTCAGCGTACACGAGGATTGTTATGCTTATCGCTGAAGCTAGTCAGGATCACCTGCTGCTCATTGAGTCTAAATTATTGTAAAGGTCAGTCGGCCAATTGCCTGGACTGTCATTAAATCTGAACACGATTATATCACGGACAGGAAAATGGCAAAGATAACCAAGTCAAGGAAACAAGCTACGGAGAATTTTAGGTCTTTATGTTATGCATATGTAATGGTATACATTTAAGAAGTAAATATTTTATGCATATATTAAAGCCACATAACAATTCTATTAATTGGCAAAGGCATATTTAAATACGCGCATGATATAGTAAAAAAAAAAATTAACAAAAAAAAAATACATCCAACATAAAAGAACAAACTACAAAAAAATGCTTTAATTTCGGAAGTTGATGTTTTTCTGGTGGGTGTGTGTGTTACCGGATCATTTCTGCCCATCAAAAAAAAAAAACTGACTTCCGAAATTAAACTTATTTTGCACATTTTTGTTATTTTATTTCACTCTTCTTCGTCGTACCTGTACTAGGTACGCCGTCTCAGCCAAATTTAACTTCACCCCTTATTCTACCAGTCAGTTACCGAATACATGTGAACAAATCGATTTTACTTCATACGATATTTTTCTAAGATTTTTTGACAAGTTCCGTTCTATATCTTCGAATTTCATCATTAGATCATAACAATATTCCTATGGAACCAATTCGGGAAAATGTAATCTATCAATCAAAACGAACTTTTTCAAAATTCGTCTAAAATTGTCATCGATGAAAAAATACATACAGCCGAACTTAGAACCTCCTCCATTTCTAAGTCAGTTAAAAACAGCGCAGCCCAAAACAAGGAAGCGACTGCGACACTGACTAACATTTTCTTATCACTCTAGGAAGCTACATTGGCGATAACGTTGTTTTGTATGTGCGGATGTTATGCTATCAACATTTGCGTTTTCATTAGGATTCCTAATTTCCAGGTTGGGAAATTGCGGATCCGGCGAAGTTGACGGCGTTGCACCGCCTCGCATCACTGACGTCACTAGTAAGGAAGGAAGAGGTGGCAGGGAGCGCGGGGGGTTACCTGACTGCTGCATGACGTACTGCTCGTTCATTAACTGCACTTGACTCTTCCACTATATTATCTTATTATCTCACGTCTGTACGGCTGTATAACATAACGGTATGATTAATTACGTGTGTTATGTACGGTAGTTAAAAAGATAATCTTGAAGCACTTGTGGTAGTATTGAAAACTATAGGTATATCTTAAAGATTTTTGTTTTAGTATCTGCTAGATGAACAGATGATCGATGGAGCCGGAAAGTTTAAAAGTTACGACTGATGCCGAATGATGCAGCCTGAGGGTGATGAGGGTTAAGGCGTTCCAATGGACGCACAGGACTTTTGGTTGAAATAATGATCGTGTTGCCCTCTGTACCTCAGTCTATATGAGTGAGATATAGCAGTAGAAAAATGCTATGTACGGATATGGTTATCAAAGCAAAAGTTTTGAGCGAAACAATGTTTTATCAGAATACTAACTGCCATCAAGCAATACCTACGCGTCGAGCATATGTAGAGTTACTGACAGTAATATATTACGGCCGTCGATAAGATCTACCTGTAATACATCACTGGATATCAAAGGTCAGATGTACGTATTAGGCGGTCATGTTAAATTATAAAAAATAAATATATCGACTCGCTTCTCCCAGAAGCTTCGCTGGCGTCGAAGTAGGCTTCTTCACACAAACTTGTGGGTCCTGTTTTATAATATTGTGGGGTAAAATAAACAACACCTTGGGCAAAATTTCACGCTCTTAGGCCTTGTAGTTTCGACTGTGTTGATAGGTCAGTTAGTCAGTTTTTTATTTTATAAATTAGAAACTTTGTGGAAAACCATTGTCTTACGAAACAAAAGGTCAAGATATAAAATAAATTAGGTATCGATTGGCAAATAATACAGAGTTATCCTTATTCGAAGTATCTCTGTTATCGATATATTCATTCTCAGAATTAATTAAGAATTCTCACTGAACTAACATTTATCTTAGGACTCATCCAATTTGTAGAGAGTTTTATTTTATACCCCGGGCTATTATGAAACAAAGGTTTAACTTGCAGTATACCAATCGGTTTTGGAGATTTCTTAGCAAATTGTACAATTGTTAGAAAAACAATTGTACTCTGAAACTTCTAATGATTCGATGTTTATATCTTGGTGCACAATCAAAGATTTCTAATTAGCCTCCGTATTTTCTTATTGAAACCCCATTTATTAAATTGGAAATTCGACTAAAGCCTAACTAAGGTTTTCCATCCTTAGTTAGGCTTTAGCTTTAGGGTTTTCCATAGTCCTTGCACGCATGCACGACCAGCGCGTGGAGATGCAACGCCGGGGCGAAGATCCGCTGCCCGAACATGTCGAGGCGTGGCGGAAGGAGCTCCGGCGGGATCTAATGGTGAAGTGGAAACAGCGACTGTCGCAACCCAGCGCTGGGCACACCGTAATCTCGGCGGTAGTGCCCCTCTTTGAGGCGTGGCTGGATAGACCTCACGGCGTCCTCACCTTCCGCATGACGCAGGTTCTCACCGGACATGGGAAGTTCGGGAGATTCCTGCACCGGATTCGTGCGGAAGAGACGTCCGGGTGTCGCCACTGTGAGGCGAGCCCGGAGGACACGGTGGAGCACACGGTGGAGGTGTGCCCTGCTTGGGAAGAGCATCGCCGTGTCCTCGTGGGGGTGATCGGTGGCGGCGACCTCTCGCGCCGGGCCCTGGTTCAGGCCATGGTCCGCAGCGAAGAGGAATGGCAGGCGGTCGCCTCCTTCTGCGAAGCAGTAATGCTCGTAAAGGAGGAGGCCGACCGCATAAGGCAAAGGCAACAGCGCCCTCGCCGTAGCCGTCGCCGCCGCGATCCTGCCGATATCCGGCCACCGTAGACACTGGCTCGCGGACGGTGAGCAATGGGTAGCTCGCCGTCCGGTCGTCTGGTAAGACCGAGTCCAAGTCGTCAACGGCGCGCACCGTTCCCGCGCGCCTCAAGGAGTTGTCAGCAAACTGCAGGGGCCCTTCAGGGTCGAAGCCTCCTGGAGCCTAAAGGGTGGTGGAAAACTGTTACCTCGACTCCAGGAATAAGGCAAGGAAGGTACGGGGTAGGTTTTTTAGTCAGTAAGAGTCTGACACTGGTCTCCCGCTCCGCCCAAGAGCGGGTTTCGTCATTGGATGATTTTCACCTACCATAAAAAAAAAAAAAAGGTTTTCCATATTATAACTTGGAAATAACACTGTATATATGTTACAAATTAATTTTATATTCAAAACGTTAAACACAGACATTATATTCTGTAACGCTGTCAAAACGTTCGGGACTGACATTTTCTAATTAACGCAAAATTGATCTGTTGTAAATATTTGGAGCGGACGGCATATTTATGAAATCATTTTAGCCGACGGAAGGCTAAGCATGTTTTCACAAATTATGCCCAACTTTATGCATAGCACTCAAAGCCTGAGCTGTTTTAATGGGTTGTCGCTTTTAATGTATTTTTATTGTAATCTTCAAAAACGTGGTTTATATCTCTGAGAGATTGGAGTTTTAACAAGGGCTTGATGGTGTTATGTTGCCTGGAGATAATGGGTTAGGTTGAATCCTTTCTTATAACAGTTTTTTCTTTCGTGATGTGGAATCATCAAAAAATAAATTAATTACGAAGCCCAGCCTCATATAGCTGGTGGATGGGGCGAGAGGAAGTCTTAGATTTTTATTGATTAAAACACATTTGTGTTTTTCCAGTTTTCCTTTTCGTTCCACTGCCGGTAACTGTTATAACTGATCCTGCGGTTCTGGCAGGCGTCAGTTTAAGCGGGTGACGTCAATTTTGTTGACACCTTTTTTAGGCATATTATGAAGCTGTGGGGACACAGAGCTTTTATATCTTGTAGTGTAACTTTTGGGAAGTCACTATCATCGTGTGGTATGTCCATATGTGTACGTATATAGATCTGCTGGTAACATCTCTATTGATCTTTTTCTAGAATATTCTTGAGGTTTTGATACAGGTAATTCTTTTTCTACAATATTCCTAAGTCTGTCTAAGGCTTTAATCGTTGCTCTATATCTGGTAGGCCTTGAGTTCTGCTCCATTTGCCGCCATGCCTCCTGCATGCATGACAAGCGAGCCGCTGTGTGCTCCCGAGGGTAAATCCTAATTGACAAATCGTAAGGAAGAATCACGAGGTCTATTGATTTTACCCTTACTACGAAGGCTACATGTTATATTTATCTTATAGGTATGTGATAAACATAATCCGAGCCTCTCACATATATTTTAGAGAACATATTTCGTAATGTAGGTAGGTGTCTAATTATCTGTAGGCGGGTGGTGTTAAAGATATTTTGGTAATAAATTAGCGGAGACCCTTTGTATAGGACGGGCAGGCCCGGGTCTTGGTCGAGGGGCGATAATAGGATCCCTGTCATCATACGCGTGCTGTTTATGCGTTATTACCTGTTGAACATTAGCCGTATAAAGTAATGTCTGTGGACCGCAAAAGATTACGGTGGTGCTGAGGCAGAACATACGTAAGATATCTTATTTACATTACTTACGTAAACAAAATTTTCGTGAAAGCTACAACTCGAATCTGAAGCCCATTGATACATTGATAAATCACTCTCATAAAAGAGTTCTAAGTTTAGAATGTTTCTATTTCTTACGAAAACTGATTTCTTAAAAAATCCTTCTCGTTATCTATGTTTGAAATTCAAATGATTTATGTACTTTTACTTTGAGAATCTGCTCAATATCTGTATTGAGAGTGGTTATAGGTAAATGTGGGATATCGACTGATAAAACTTGTGGGCCGAGATTTACTGATGGCGTAACATCAAGACAAGAATGGACAAATGGTCTTTTAAATTTAATGTTTGCTACAGAGATGCTTAAGTTGAGTAAAAATAGCAAAGATGCCTACATACTACAATCAGACGCAGCCACTAAACAGTTCACCACGTTCACAGTCAGGATGTTACGCCATCGCGCATCAAATGCGTCTTCCTGTTTAATATAATAAACTGCAAAACAATGGCTTCAGTCACAGGTTGACTCACACTGCTTTATATTCTACAGACTCATTATAATGGTGTGATCAATCATTAGACACAGTCATTCTATGACATTAGATTGACTGTGTTCGTTTAGGTATTCTACACAAGTCAAAATTAAACTAAACATGACCATCCTAATGTCCTCTTGGATGACAAGTGGGTATTTTGGTCTAGTAGCCATATAATATTTTACATATTTAGAATATTTACATTATGCTACTTAGGGTACCTAAAATTCAAAACATTGAAACTATAGGAACGAGTGGAAATGTATTAATATTTAACACTCGCTGAGTATCTCAATGTTCATTTTTCATTTTCTACGGTTCTTGGATTTAGAGTGAAGATGCTCGTACAATATGAGTACTGTGACAAGCATCAAGAAAGATTCTGATTTCAAATTATCTTAGAGACTAAAATGATGAAACATTAATCTTGTTATGGAGTCGGAAAGTTGCACTTAGCGCAGGCAAGTGTCTGTCTAGTCGTAATCGAGCTGAGCGGGGAAGCTAGTGCTACTAGTAGTTAAAGTACTTATGAGCTAGATACTTAGACATGTTAGTCTTTGCTACTGCATCATACTCTATATGGGCCATTGTAAGTAGGTAATCTGTGAGATAGTATATACAGAGAATATGATGTGGTCAAGCAAAGGTCGCGGCTAATTTAATATCAAGATAACGCATTTTAAGAATACAGCAGTTATAAATTAATGCTATTATCACGTTATTCAAAAGACAGATAAAACATTTTATATAATTGTGCAAACAATCTCCTTACAGATCTTTTAATGTTTTGAAAAGCATTAAGCGAAAAGAAAAGTCGTTTGTCTTCGCCTAATTAGCGGCAGGTAAACTGGTCACCGGATAAAACACCGTGAGTTAATGTTTTTCTAGACCTAGACAAAAAGAAAACGTAGGATTGATCGCGGAGCTTAAAACATTATTTGTAAATGTAGGTAGTTTGTAAATACGGTCGAATGGTCGGCAATTGTCGGCCATCATTCGGCAATCAACCTCGCTAAATGAAGATTTCCTGTTGTTGTGAGGTCTCTCGTTGGCCGCAGAGGGTGACATCATTCAGACTACTCGCTATATTTTCCTCTTAACGTTTTTCTTACATGCCACATTAAAACCTTTATGCATTGTTCCGTTTTGTGTTCCGTATAGAGTAGATTGTTGCGAAAAAACATTTAATAGAGCATTGTTATTACTACAATTAAACATGACTTGATGAAGTGATTACCGGCATTAGTATAATCAAAGGTCTTTGATCTATACATCATGTTAATTATACCAAAAATGAATATTAAACCCTACTAGTAATACTAACAACCCAATACTTAAGTACATTATTTAAATAGTGTAGGTACATGTAATATAATAATTTTACGAGGCCAGTGGTCGGTTTTCATTTGTTATCATTATTATTTTGGTAGTTGAAATTGTTGCGGTGAATTATACCTATTGTGTGACCGAATGGTAACTTAATGTGCATATTCACGACACACAGAATTAAGTTTGTGTTAATGTTATTTTAATTATATTGAGTCACCCAATAAAACTAATTGAAATAAAAGGACCAGTTTGTTTGTCTTTTTATTGTAATCTGACTGAAATTATTTATTTTAAAAATAATGAGTGAACTAACGGATGTGCGATTGTTATATTATACCTACGAGTACATAGCTTAATATGTTTCTTTTTTCACAGTATTATTTTTGCTTATACGTAAATCTCGATCTGGTAGTTGAGTCCTGATCCTCGGTCGCTCTTGAGCCTGATGTTGGCGTATGAGAAGCCTACTCCTCCGGCGGTGACGCTGGGGATGGCATCAGAGTGGTCCAGGTCCCGTAGAATTATACCCTGGAAATAGTAAAATGTACCATTTAGATGATTGTCCATGAAATATTGATGAAAATAAACTCGTTTAACCTGTAAGTTACCTCTTTATTATATTAGTGTAGATAATAGTTATTTTATTTCTAATAATATTAGTTGAACGTGCTAATCTCAAGAACTATGGTATAATATCACGTTACAATCAATAGAAACGGAGCAGTAACGAGAGACAATAAGGTACAATAAGTTTTTAAACTTAAAATGGAACGTTCCATTTTAAGTTTAAAAACTAAATAAACAAACTAAAATGCCAACACAATTTTGTTTCCATAACATTTTCTTTCCTATGTTGATTGGTTAAAGGTTGACTACCCACAATCCTGCCCACCTGATGAAAACTGTTTAAGCTGGCATAACAGACGGCCACCTACAATTCCAAAAGGTGTTTCGACTCTTTGCCGGCTTTTATTTGCTGTTCTTTTAACTTTTTCTGTGTAAATAGTTGTGAAAAGACTTTTTGTGATACAAAATGAATGTTTCGATTAGAGTTTTAATGATGGATTACAGTTTTTTCCAGTGAAGAGAAGTGAAAAAATAGTGTAGTGGAGATATAGTTTTTATGAGTCATGTAAATGACGATGACGTTGTAGTCATGAAGTCAAATTACGCATTTAAAGCATGTATATTATTATTGATTATAATTATATTCTAACGTGTCTGGCATCGCGATGAGTCAATTATCTTTATCTTTTGTGCCTGCACGAGGCGTTAAGTACATTACTCACGCAATTAGTAAATTATTGAATAAGATTAACAGGAAAGATATTTATGTTAAAACTGGCAAGGGGTGCTGTATAGGGCGTATTGGAGTTCTAAATATCTAGATACTCTATAATTTTGAGAAAACAAAATAGGTATACCTAGTACGCGGCAAATAAGTAGAACCAATATAGCTGGCATTGTTATGTTTAGGCCCGTACTTTGATTGCGACCCGAGAATCTGTTACAGCACATTAGTTTAATTTATATGCCGCGTCATCATCATTAGCATTTTTAATGTTCCCACTGCTGAGACACAGACCTCCTCTCTAGGAGAGGGAATGAACGAATGAGCCATAATCCACCACGCACCCGCAGTGCGGATTGGTGGATGTCACATGTCTGCGAATTTTTGAATAAGCCGGTTTCCTCACCATATCTATCTATCTATCTATCTCACGATGTTGTCCTGCACCGTTTGGGGAGCAGTGTGAGCACAAAGTAATGAGCCTGGCTGGGTTTAAACCCGCTACCGAAAACTCGTAAGTCGGGGTCATTACCACTTGGCCACCTGTGATCTGCGCAGATTAATTAAAACCAAACATTATTGATATAAAGTATATTTATATCAATAACGTTTGGGTTTATTAAATTTACTGATAAGGAGAGAAATCCACAGGCCAGCAGTTAATTCAACGGTACCTAAATATAAACTTGGGCTTGCATAACAAATTTATGTGAGTTTGAAGCAAACCCGCAAAGGAACCACTTTCGTAAGTCAACTATATTTTTGAATGAAGTCACACCACCTACGAGATTTTTGACATACCTTTATACATATTAAATCTTATGTATAATTTATTATTATGCCAAGGTAAGCGCCTTTTAAACGTGTTTTTGTTTTATAATACCGAGTACCTACTTACAAAGTATGAGTCATTGCAGTTCGTTCGTCGGACCCGGGGGATTCCGGACATCTCCCCAGTGGATCCCCACTGGGTCTGTAGTCTGTAGTCTGAGCTAGTATTATCGTAAATATTACATTTAGGTTTATTAGGTTTTGAAGCATAAGCCCACCACACTCTTTCGCTCCTCTTTAATTTGCTCCCCAAATTTTCTTATCTGTTTGATTAATTTTAGAATAGGAAAATGGTTTTTGGAAATATGATACAAAAGGAGGGTCGTTCCCCTTTTTAGGAGTGTCTTATCATCGATTCGACCGCGATGTTGTTGTTGTTCATTATTTAAATTACTAAAATAACACTTCATTTACCTACGTAAGGAAATCAAGGATATTTATATTTCTGACCAATTAGTCAGAAGGTTCCTGGGTACTTATTCGTCATTATCACAAACAAAGATGAAGTATGAAGAAGCTGCTATTCATGGCATTGAATTCTAATATTTATAGATTTTATTTGAGTTGATTGATTGTACTTATTCAGTAAATGGTTTACAAATCTCAAAATAGAAGAATGAAAAACGAAAATAGAAAATAGCGAAACGAGTCACGTTCTATGAAAATTTGTATTGTTTGTAAATAAAACTTAATAAAGGCGTGATCGATGATAAAGGCTTATCATTAACCGTCACCCTTACTAACGAATACAAAAATCTTGTTTACAGAGACGCGGCGCGATAGGTGAAGTCGTGAGCCGTTCGTTGTCCATTGCAGCAGCGGACCGCGTCATTGTATGGGTAAACACAAACATATGGCAATGTACGACTGCGAGCCTTCTTACTGGCCTACCATCATGGGATCTGTAGGCAACAATCCTTGCCCGCATGTACGATTTGCGCATGGAAGTGCAACGCCTCTGCTGCCACGACAAATCGTGGCATGGCGGACAGAGCTCCTGCGGGGTCTCATGATGGTGAAATGGCGTCAGCGACTATCGAAACACAGTGCCGGGCACGCCATAATCAAGGCGATAAGTCCCTGGAGGAGAGGCACGGCGTCCTCGCTTCATTGAGCATGGCAAGTTCGGTAGGTTCTTGCACCGGATTCCTGCGGAAGAGACGCCCGGAGGAGACGGTGGAGCATACGGTAGAGGTGTGCCCCGCTTGGGAAGAGCATCGCTATGTCCGCGTGGGGGCGATCGGCGGCAGCGATCTTTCGCACCAGGCCTTGGTAGAGGCCATGGTCCGGAGTGAGGAGGAGTGACAGGCGCTCGCCTCCTTCTGCGAAGCAATAATGCTAGCAAAGAACGAGGCCGGGCTTGCGGACGGCGAGCAATGTGTAGCTCAACATCCACTCGTCTGGTAACAGATATAGAATAGACCTAGGTATATTGAAGGATCGTGAATTTACTTTTACCAAAAGCAATGAACGTTAAGTTAGTAACAAAAAACACTAACAAAAAACCAATCGATCTTTTTCATGGTGCCAAACTGAGCTTTGTATGACACGCAAGTGCTGAATGTAAAGTCACGGTCAAAACGTTTTTTATTCCTTACAGCAGCAAAAAAGCTATTCAGTTCAGTTTCAATTAAAAGAATTAGATCATCATCATAAGCCTTTTTAATGTTCCCACTGCAGGGACACAGGCCTCCTCTCTCTAGGAGAGGGAATGGGCCATGATCCACCACGCGGGCCCAGTGCGGATTGGTGGATGTCACATGTCTTCGAATTTTTGGTTCTAGGACATGCCGGTTTCCTCACGATATTTTCCTGCACCGTTTTGAGAGCAGTGGTGATGAAATAAATTACACAAAGTTATGTGCCTGCCTGGGTTTGAACCCGTGACCTACAGCTTGTAAGTCGGGGCCTCTACCACTTAAGAGCAATGGTGGCCGAGTGGAATTAGATCAGTATGATAGAAATAATATACATGTTTTATATTTACGATAAATGTTTTGCAATTAAGGCGTATAGTCCCTTGATCATCTGACCGGAATTAAATGCACTAATATACTATAGCTTAGGCGCAGTACGAGTATCTGTGTGTTTAACTCCGACCAGCTACGCCGTATAGAGCTCTGTTGATTTTTAAACCTATTTTCTTCGATATTAATTGACCTATATGTGCTAAATCAGCAATTATTTTTTGTGTATAAACATATATTTTTTTCAAATCAATTACCTAGCTGTTACCGAAGAGTAAGTAGGCTTCAAAAAGACACTGTTTTATAGCACTGCTCGGGAGTTAGGGCCTTAAGTATCGCTTTATCCTAGAAATAAGAGAGAACGAAAGATCGTTCTTACATTTACAGAATATAATGTATGTATGTGGTTTCAAAATATTCAATAGGGTTCGCTTACCCGTAAGTGAGGTATAACGCTATTCAAATACGGTATACAAGTCAGTTTAATTTCGTTACCTACCTGACTGTACCCAGTAAAATTTATTTGCAAGAAGGTTTAATTTCGCTAAAGGCTTGTTTACACTACTCAAGGCATTTCTTGTCGCTGGAATGTTTCACATTTGTAACCCACTTTATAAAAGGAGACGGTTCTCAATTCATCGCAATCTTTTTTATTTTTCCCGAATATTCGAAGAAACGACTTAGAAAAATCTTTGTTTTTTTTTTTTGTTTTAAAGGGTATATGTGTCCCAAGTAGTCCTACGGTGATCGGGTCTAAATTTAAAGTTGGATTTTTGTGTCATAACGACCAGGGAATGAACAAACAAACTTTATAGGCACACTTCTTTTACTCACTGATTTTATTTTATGGGACTACAGAACTCGCGCACTGTTTAAATTTCGCTGAGACTTTTTTTTTGCTTTTCGCTGAGGGGTAGAACCAATATTATAAAATATAACTTAAAAAAAAAATTAAACCTACTTTGACTTTCGAAGCGGTTTTGAGTTACATGAGGTTTGGTAAGTTAGTATCTGTTTTATTACCTACTATTTAGGTACATTGTATACACTGAACTAGGTATAACACATTTTTCAAGCTGCAAACGATTTATTCCCTGGTGCACTATCGAGGGATACAAAAATGTATACATAGGTTTGGTGTAAATAAAATCTCTTCGGTGATTTCCATCTTGAGTTTATAAAGACATTGCTTGTTATGATGTGCGCAGCCGAGTAGGTTCGTGGCGGAAATTGCGAAGTATTCCACGAATAGTGTGCGAAGGTTACATAAACGAGTACGACTGGGTAATAAATAAACAAAAATGAGAACTCTGTCCTGCATTGCGGCCCGGAACAATACGCGCATTCCATCACAAGCACCGTACTTGCTACCTGTTTTTACAAAAATGTGAGGAATGTTTACTTGCAGTTAGCCTGCTGTGTACAAGGCCTATGATATAAACGTGTAACCCACATGAGTTATGTGCGAAGTTCTATAAAATATTACGCATTGCTTGTTCCAGATTTCAACTGGTTATGACTGGAATTAAAACAATGGAGAACCTAATTCGCTTTTACCTAGCTCGCACGTTATAAAGTAAAGCCATAACATTGCTGATAAATGTTGATAAGTTGAACAGGTCAAATTAATCTTGAGATATGATGCAAGTTATGTATAGATGGAGTTGTGTTATTAGAGTGTAGGCGAGTGTTTGTCGTGACCCTAATTGCTACCTAACATAAAACGAAAGCTGCAATCCTTATTGGCATCGTTATTGTTGACGACTTACTCGCACAGTGTTTGGGACTACCGTACTATCAAAACACCTTTCACTTTACCAAACAAAATAAATACATAGAGAAGAGCAAAAGTGTTTACTTGGTCTCGTCTGCAGCTATGTTTACAATCTGTTGGGCGAACTGACGCAGGCGAAAATATTAATAAACAAGTTGTGTTGTAAGTTTGCAAGAAGTAAATGTGATTCCAAGAATCAGTTGACTGACTACCTTATTTAAATAGAACGACTTTACTCGCTAAGTGCTGTTGTCATAATTAGATCACCATCAACTTTGTCTATGAAACTTTTAGTGCCAGCTATCATTAAAAACTTCTACAAAAGTCAATCAAGTCAAGGTTTGAGAGTATAATTAAATATTTTACACCTCTTATTATAAAATTAATGAAGATAGAATAGACAGCTACTGAAAAGGGCACCACGAAGTTTCAGAATCAACGTTTAAACAATTGTAACAATTATAAAATTTAATAGAACACAAAATAGGTGAAGAGAACGCTTAATGCTTACCTTAATAATTTGTTGGCCCGGATCGGAAAAGAACACTTCTTTAACTCGCTTTTTGAGTGGGATGGCATTGTACTCGGCTTTCTGCTGATGGATTAGTCTGTTGTTGAAACTAGAGCCCACAATCAGATCCTTACAATGGACGACACAAATGATCGATAAAAGTACAATGAATAATACAGGCGCGGTCTTCATTTTGCTGGTAATATGTGTAACGTATTAGGTAATGCGACTCGGTCAGTGGATGTCGATCGACTGGTTAACTCGCCTTCGCGTCGTGTACAAAAACTCGTTTACCTCATGAGCAAGCGGAAAAAAATGCTTAGGTGCTAAACAAGGGCTCTCGTGACTGCGTTCATGTACATACGTTACCTATGACATATTATATATGTATACATAGTTCCTTACTTACGCTATTGATTTCTCCAACTTACGTTTAATTACGCGTTGTGTTTTACGTTAGAGAAAACAGAGCCAAGGTGAACTGCGAATCATTGATTCGGCTCAGTGACTGCCTGGCTCATTAATTGTCTCATTAGTTCACGATATATTCGTCGTAGTAGTTAGCTGGTAAAGAGTCACAATATCCGAGAGACCGAAATGTTAATTGTCATAATAATGTAATTGGACTTACGGTCGTTTATAGCACTAGCTGTTCTTAATACGGTAACCGACTAATTGGGGTTGTTATTGTAAACACAGAGGGCCGGCAGCGACAAGAACACAGTAATTGTGAGACATCATCACCCACATGTGAACAAGTTTGAGCAAAATACTTATTATATCGAGGTTCTTCGCGGTTCATGTAGGTCAAATTCTAATTCGTGATCTTGAAACTTACATGTTTGACTTTGACCATGTTCAAGCGATGAATATACCTACTAGTGGATATAGTGTGAAATGTAAAGCTTATACTAATGCTGTTGTATACAGTAAAAAATGAAAATGTTTGATGGAAGTGATTAATGTTGGAAAGACTGGTTTTTCTTAGTTTGTGAAATGAAAAGCTAACTTTACCGTACTTTCACTTCTCAATTTTAATAATGTTTTAAAATGAAGTTTTGTGGATATGGTTTACTACAAGCAAACATGTGCTTTGTAAATACTTAGCGCCAATGGAATAACCTGTACGTAGGTTGGAAAAAACAACACGTCCTGAGCCTGACCTTTAGAAAGGTTCTCGGGTAGTTAGACATTCATACGACGACCTGGATTATCTGCTTGTTTCGTATTTTAAGTACTACGCATCTACCGATGTGTGTACAGAGAGTTTTATTTCCAATCAATAATGTCTTTGATGTTTTTATTTGAAAGATGCATGTAGAAGGTATTAAGTCAGTGTTTCATTTCTTTTCTTATTCACAAAGCAAATTGGGGTCAGTTCTCAGAGATTTAAGTTATTTCATTTTGAATATTCCTGCAGCTTATCAGAATTCTTTGTGTAAAATTCCCGATAACCTCCACGGAGTGTATCGGTTATTTACATTTTGTTCTAACAAAGTGTTTTCGCTTCTTTTATCGTGTTCAAGGAAATTTCATATTCTATTAGGAATTTTAATTTTGGATGGCAGAATGGATAACTGAATTTGTACTTTTACTACCAATAGGGAGATTTTGCGAAGGATTTTTACGGTGTGCCGATTTTAAATAAAGCAAGTTTGATAAGCTAACGATTTTACTGCACACAGTTCATCAGTAAGAATGAAACCAGATCTTGTTTAAATCAAAGAAAGAATTTGATAAAACAGCTGAAACAAGATTTTATAAAAAAAAAGAAAACAAAACAGGTTCGTATTGCAGGTGTATATAAAACGCCTGTTAAATAGACGAGCGCAACATAAAGCTAAAGTTGAAATAGTTGTGGCTTCGAATCAGCTGATGTTTTATGAGTAACCGGCGGAAAACGCGGGGCTTTCCAAACAGCCAGTACGCCAGCTTTGGTTTAGGGGAAAAACTATTCATCCACTCAATCTCTCTCATCTGATAGCTGAATAAACATCGGTTCAGATAACCCAGAATAGTTCAGACGTGCGCTTCGCAAATGTGTTTATCTTTACACGCAAAAATAAAGCAGAGAGGAAAACAAAATCTCCTTACTGACTTACCGTTATCACCCGTCTTACTTGTCAACACTTATTCAGCGTGTTTAAACTACTAAAATAACGGGGTAGCTTATCTGTTTGCGAAATTCGTGTAGCAAAGCCATCCAGGAGGTAGCGCTCTAAGCATAGGTAATTTATTTCCTGCAAAGAAGCAAAGTATGCCGAGTCGGAGCGTTTGTACACATTAACGTGGCACACCTCATGAAAAATCGCTTAGGAGACGCTGGAGTTCGTGATATGTTATATTACAATGAATGTACTTTATCCTTTTTTCTTTTGGCCGCTTAAAGCACGCTTCGTTACACGGCACTTGTCACGAGTATAATTGCCCGGCCAAGTTTTTGTTTTTATGTAGAGAAGGTTTTAATGTATATTTTTATTATTATTTTAATCTGGGTTCTCTAGACACGGCAAAATTATATCAATGAATGTTAAAGTAATGTAAATATTGATATGTAGCATGTCTTTATCTTTTATCCTTTTAAGACTTTTTGACCTTTTTGAATCTTGGGATAAAAACTTAAACTGTCTATCGGTTGGATACGTTTCACTAATAAATCGCTGAAGAAGTTTTTATGAAATTTGTGAATACGTTTCACGAATTGTGAATTGTGATTGTGTGTGTTGTTGTGTGTCTTTCACTCATATTTGACCATACATCAAATACGAGTATGTATATCAGATTGAACACTAGTTATTTAGTGTAAGTAAGGTAACTGTGAGGTTTACTGTATGCAAGAGATGATATTTTGAAGGTAAAAATGTTTATATTTTGAAAGAATAAAAGAGTCACAATGTAATAAAGTTTTGGAATGTGAACAACAACTAATATTAGTATAGTCGGGGAGACGTAGGTAAAAGGTATACAACAAGATGCGCAGTTATACGATACCAAGAAATATGAGCCAATAAGTCACTGTATACGGTTGATCATTTTAAAACATTTTCTATTTGAAAAGATTTTCAAAATTATAATATTTTCTCTACTAACATATATGAGAACCATTTGTTATATTGTACAAAATTATTCCAGCGCTTTTTCAGTTAAAGTTTCACGAAAATTCTGTTTGATTTGATTTAAGTATATTATTTTTTCTAAGTTATAAATAATCGTGAACAGCTTTTAGGTATACAGTAAGTGAGTAGGGTGGCCTAAGTTTTATAAACTCTTCTTATTTATTAGTTAACTAGATGTAGGTTGTAATATTATATTTTAAGGAGATAGTAACCATTTTAATCTAAATTTCTTGCAGTCCATCCTAAGGTTGTCTAGTAGATATCGATTTCAGCGATAAGACCGCCGTGTACCCATAGATTTAAGTTTTTGTAAAAGTTTGCTGCTATTACTCGTACCTATATTATACTTAATAAAGTTTTTTTTATTGTATTGGCCAATGTATAACTTTTTTTTCATGGTTTTTTTTTTCGAAAACTGTGTAATAAGTAAAAAGTTGATAAAATTAAAGATCAACCTTCAAGTAGTTTTTGAAGTGTCGATTCACGCGATTAGACATTCGTAGTTTTTACACCCGACCAAAAACACTTACAACTTTATTTGCGAAGTCCACTTCACAAACCAACACCACACAAACACAAACCATCTAACAGAAACCCACCACAACCAACAACCATACACAAACACCAAACTACACAAACCACTACCACAAACCACCACCACCACATTATTAAAATAATAAAAAAATAATAATATTGAAACCAATTCTAACATTGCAGAAACGATGTAAAAAGTAAAGTTAAGCTGTTTATTATCGAACATACGATTGCGACGAGATAAAACATTTCTTTAAAACCGTATGTGTATGTCACACGTATAACATAATGAAGGCAAATGTTTGTGAGTGTATGTTTTGTTATCTCTTCAGGATCGAACGGATTTCGATGTTTCTTTGGTGGTAGACTACGAATAGCACGTAGGATATAAATTATACTTTTTATCCCAGGAGTAAGATCCCTTAGAACAAATTTCTTCTTTCACGCAAGCGAAGCAACTGGCAGTAACTAGTGCACAAAATGGACGAAAATGAGGATCAGATTCACAGTAGGTATTCTTAAAAAAAAATAAAGTTACTAGTTAAATTGTGCCCAAGTCATTTACATTTACTTAAACCACTTTTAGTGTCAGATATTACCTACGTTTTACAAAAGTAATTTAAAATCAAATTAAGCACCATAAAATTAATTTATGTTCGAAGTAATACAACATTATAGTAGACAGCAAAAAATTAAGTTTATGATGTTTATTTGATTGATCTTTACCTTGAAGTAATAATATTAAGTACTAGCTGTGCCCGCGACTTCGTCCGCGTAGAATATTTATTTTGGGCATCATATTTATTTTTGCAAACAACCTCCTCAGCTTTATAAATTATAGCTGTTACCCACGACTTTGCCCGTGTCAATTTCTGATATTATTTTAGACAATTTAGTTTTTTAAAGAACATAATTATCTAAATGTTCTTCACAGAGCTACGCCCCCCCTTGGGCATGCCATAATCTCTGCGGTAAGTCCCCTCTTTGAGGCGTGGTTGGATAGACATCACGGCGCCTCACCTTCCGTATGACGCAGGTTCTCACTGGACATGGGAAGTTCAGGTGATTCCTGCGCCGGATTCGTGCGGAAGAGACGCCTGGGTGCCCCCCACTGTGTGGCCAGCCCGGAGGAAACGGTGGAGCACACTGTAGAAGTGTACCCCGCTTGGGAAGAGCAACGCCGTGCCCTCGTGGGGGTGATCGGCGGCGGCGACCTCTCGCGCCGGGCTTTGGTTCAGGCCATGGTCCGCAGCGAAGAAGAATGGCAAGCGGTCGCCTCCTTCTGCAAAGCAGTAATGCTCGTAATGGAGGAGGCCGACCGCATAAGGCAAGGGCAACAGCGCCCTCGCCGTAGCCGTCGCCGCCGCGATCCCGCCGATATCCGGCCTCTGTAGACGCTAGCTTGCGGACGGTGAGCAATGGGTAAATAACAGTTCAGACCGAGACCAAGTCGTCGACGGTGTGCACAGCTCTCGCGCGCCTCAAGGTGTTGTCAGCAAACTGTGGGGCCCTTCAGGATCGAAGCCTCCTGCAGCCGAGGGTTGGTGCGAAAGCGTTATACCGGGGCTCTGGGAATAAGGCAAGGGAGGAACGGGGTAGGTTGTTTCGTCAGTAAGAGTCTGACACTGTTTTCCGCTCCGCCCAAGAGCGGGATTCGTCATTGGATAATTTTTACCTACCATAATTAAAAACCCCTCCGCGCCGCCCGCACGCAACCCCTCTCCTCGCCCGCCGGCCAGGCGCAACGTCATGTTTAGCACATCATGCGGCGCGTGTGAATTTTATATCGGAGTTATTTTAAAATTGTAATATCTTCTAAGATGTTCATTGAAATTAAATGATGTCAAAAACAATTTTGTTCCCAATTACATACTCTTAATCAACAATACATTTATTTCGATAAAGATTAGTATTATTATGTTGATACAACTCTAACAAATAATTGGTAAAAATTGGCCAAATTTGATTCCTATAAAAACGGTTCTAGTGAGTTAATCTTAAAAGATAGACATATACTGTTGCGGACATTTTTTTAGATCATTTTAAGAGCAATAATTCTGTCATACATATTTTTTTGGTATCTTGTACCGTTTTCGCAGCGCACGCAACGGAAGCCCTCAAAGATGAATTATTTTCCCCGTTATTTACACATTTTCCATTGTTTCTTCGCTTCTATTAGTCGCAGCGTGATGTTATATAGCCTAAAGCCTTCCTCGATAAATGATCTATTCAACACAAAAAGAATTTTTCAATTCGAACCAGTAGTTCCTGAGATTAGCGCGTTCAAACAAACAAACAAACTCTTCAGCTTTATAATATTAGTATAGATTATACAATCAGTTTATGTTTATCTTAAGATAACAATAAAATCCGTAAACTAATTACGACTTACTAAAAACAAACTAATATGGCGCCGTCTACTGGTAATGTGACGAAAAGACTGGTGGCATTGCCATGATGTGTGGCAATGCTTATTTTGGTAAAAGTCACGCTTAGGGTCACTGCCTAAGCCTTTTCAGTAGATCTTTACAGTACTCGGACTCCATAATCCGAGAGTTACGGTACGGTAAGGATCTCATATTTCTGCCGCTTGATTCTCTTCGCAGCCGCAGTGGCAGCACTAGTACTACACGACGAGCTAGGAAGATGGTATGGTACAAGAGTATCGACACAAGTAGCATCCCATACTAAATGCCTACCCCACTTCCATGGGAATAACGATATTATCCAGTAAATACGATATATCCAGTCTCTTGCCACCGTCGTGTGCCAGGAGGTTCCAATACGTCTGGAACGCCGACGATGACAAGAGCGTGGCTTATGATGTCATTGACATTTGCATGCCACGCTATACGACCCGCACTTCGGCTGCAGGTGACAGACCTTGGTATCGCTCCTGCATGGAGTTTAAGATCAACGCTCCTGCTCCTGGCAATCATGTATTAAGCTTCCCATGTCGTAATAATATTCCTTTTTTACTTGTCACAAACGTCCTTGCGGTTTTGTGACTCATCATGCTGATGGCCAATACCTTTTTATATTATGTTTTTTTTTTTAAGTCATGACTCTACGTAAATCAACTTCACAAAAGAAAAGTCAAGTGCAAAATTTCAATGGAACAGCTATCGGTGATGTGTAAATTAAGAAAATTGGTTTACAAAAAAATTCCACGATGTATAAAGTACTCTAAAACAGACCTTTCATTCGATATAGCGTCCTGTACAAAAGTGGGAAGAAGAGAAACACCTAAAGAGTAAGGGGAAATAATGTAGGCCACATTGTCCTATTCATAACCAAGATTATAAAGTTCTGAAACTGAATTAACCAATTAAGACTTTTGAAGAGAGAGACGGAGGGAGAGAGACTTTTGAAAAAGGCTTACGAAATTCCCCGAGGTTCTCTGAGTTCATATATAGTAAAATGAAAGTATCGTATCACAAATCATTCAATCGCTCTAAAGTTACTAACTTGCACACAAGCATTCGTGCCGTTCCTAGTTAGTTTTAGGAACTAGGTACTCCTTATTTATTATATTTATCGGTAGTGTTTTATTTTTATTTCAGCGATAAAAATAGGGCGTCAGACGTCATGGCGATGTAAGAATAAAAAATATTATTGTAATGTAACTTCAACAAACCTTTTTCATTTATTGAAAGTTTTTCATGATCCTTTCATATTTTTGTTATATTTTGCTAACATTTCATAATAAATTTATATAGATATCGAAACTTCTACATTGTTAATCGATCGACGATTTGTGGTCAATGGTACGACATGCTTGTCTAAAAGTAACGTAGCTATTCGTTCTAAATTAAAGGTTGTAACTGTCAGGAAATACCGACCCCAGTTTGAACTAAGTATCTGAAAATTATTATGACTGAATTCGGAACATTCGAGTGTTCCAGGAACAGAGTTCGGCCTAGAACCTTTTAACTTTACGGTATTACCGCCGCTTAAATGGGCAGAATACACATTTAAAGAAATGCATTTTGTAATTGCTCTTGGGTAATATGTACATTTGTAACCCAGATTTAACCAAAATTTGCATAATGCTTTAACTTGTCACATAACAGCGCAGGAACAGTGGCTGTACTGAGTTTAAATTGCATTTTGGTAGTTTGGGAATGTTGTGGCTGCATGTGCGTGGCCGCATTTTAGCACTAAAATATAACCGGCGATAATTGGTTGTATCTACATAAACTAGCAATATTACGGATTACTGCTGCCAAATTACTAAACGGATTAACAGCTTAATAGTTACACGGTTTACTGATGGCATTAATTTAATAATAAAAAAATATCTGGACTGCTCTATCCATGCTTTTCTTAGAAACGAATCAAATAGCGAGTGTACATTTCAAACGTTTCTAAGATTTTTATAGGAGACATTCCGGACCGCTCATTTTTCCAATGTCCAGTTTCTTTTGTGTTGATACGCGTGAAGTCCAATAAAATGGCTTTGACTCTTATACCTAAGGGTTTTTTCATTAAAATGTTGAGCACGTCGAAAACAAGTTCGGGCACAAGTAGGTACCTACCAAATAATATTTTCTTACGTCGTTAGTGCCAGTCGATAGAATGTACAATGAGCGAATGGAATGGTTCCTAGCTGACGATGTAACCCTGATAGTAACAATGATTAGTATAAGTAGAAGAAGGCGATTAATATTCGGGCGGTGGCACGCCGTCACTCAGTGAATAATCAGATTTTCCGCGCGGGTCGAGGTGACTCCTTCGAGATGTTATTAGGATGAGAAGTGGCGCTCACTTACATTAGTATTACATGATAATGTTAAAGGTAATACGATAAAAGCCTAGACTGTAATTATATTATCCCGAGTTACGAAACGAAATCGAGTGTCGTCTTTGATTCACTGAAGTACAAGATAGTGAAGAGAATTGAGAGCCTAATTTTACATAATTACTTTCTAATGAAATGATAGAAGAATACACTCATATTTTAATAATGTAATGGCAAGTTGATTTAATATTTCCCAACGCAAAGTGGAGATAAATATATCTACGAAGCAATTTGTACAATTTGTTGCGTATTTTATTTTGCGCGTGATACCAAAGAATTAATAAAAGACTATAATTTATTCGTAAATACTTTTGACCCTGAAATTGATGTACCGACCGCCTAAAAGAGGGGAATGCCAACGCACGACGGCTGGGCGGCGGAATCTCTGCGAAGCCGCTGGGATTAGCGTCAAACGAAGAAAAAGAGAGGCGGGAAATAAGCCGTAATCCATGAGACGTGACCTAAATTCTTCCTTAAACATCGACGATTTGATATCCTCGTGAAAACAATTTGATTTCTCCCTTTCTTTTCTAACCGTGCCCTTTGACACTAAATTGGATTGATCCGTGTTTTACGCATGATCATTTGCATAATTTGTCTACATATTCAGTAGACGAATTTTATATTTATTTACACTTCAATGTAATTTCTGTTTTGACTTGGTAATGATGTCGTGCTCAGATTTATGTTTGACGATATTTACTTAACTAATGCGTTGGCAAGCTTAGCGACGAAATTGCCACGAGAGCAAGCAGTGGAAAGTTCTAATCTGCACTATCAAAGATAATATAAACGAAAGTGCTGTAATGCAATGTAATAAAATATTACAATGAAGTAAATGCTGTATTTTCATTTTACATAAAGGATATTGAACAGGCAAAGTGACACAAAGCGAAACACGGGAACTGTGAATAGCTTATTATTCAGTGCAAGTACCAGCTTGAAGGAGCTCATACATCTTAGGTAGCCTTTACTTATACATACACCTTTTAATGTTTAACGGTCTTTACGTTATTGGCTTTGGTGAACTTTTGCTGAACGACTTACGCCATTCGTTTCTTTGAGACACTCGTTATCAAAGAGAAGGAAAATTTTATATGTTACTTTTCACACTGGATTAGTCTACTCATAAAAATCGGTTGAAACGGGTGTCTGGGCGAGTCGTAAAAATCAATTGTTAGAGACGGCATATAAGTGAAAATGTATCCGAGTGTACGGTTCACAAGTGATGGCCGCCGAGTCATACACCTTCTCGTAACAGACGGGATGTGTGAGATTAGGTAAAATGTAGATACGTTCTAAAGAAAAAAAAAGATGTGCTTTTATTTTCCTGTAAGCTTATCAACATAAAAATACAATTACTTTATGAAAAAATATACAGGAACAATAGTTGTTAGCGCGCGTTGAAAGAAATGGCCTTGCTTTTTATAATTTCGCAAAACAAAACTCGGGGCACGATGAGTCGCTACTCGTAGATGTAATCGAGCTAAATGTTAAAGAGCAACCGTTTACATTAACCGCTTCTGTGAAACAAATGAAAACTATTCTCAGGGGCAGCGTTTCTAAGTAAAATTATTTTTTACTTTTTGTATCAGCATTCTAATTTTCTTTTGTGAATACTCAATATTTGAAATTATTTAAGTCATCCCTAGGCATTAGGTACCTACTCGTGTCATATCATTATCGAAGATAGATATAGTACATAAACAAGTACCATTCATATAAGTTTCTGTGAAATTGTTACTTTTTTATTACTTTTTTAGTATTATTCTATTCTATTCTACAAATTTATCATAGAGATGATATTCGTGTCTACATACAAATATACCAATGGTGACTTCGTTTTACGTTTCGCTCTAAAATTGTTGTTTATACGAGGGTTTCGTAATAAATATTCATTCATATTTACATAGATTCAAAAGATAACTGAATAATATTCGTAGATGCCAAAATAAAAAATAAAAACAATTACAAATTATTCTGAACAATAAAATGTTGGTAAGCTCGCATTTATCTGACATGATACGGAGCAGAGAGCTGTATGAAAACTATTAGTGTTCTATTCATGTTATATTTTGTTATACCGGGCACGAATCCAAACTCTGAATTCACTAAATATTAGAGCTTTTATGGTAACGAAAAACCGAAACGGAATGAATTTGTCAAGCATCAATTCGATGTCAAAGAGCAGTGGAAAGTGGCGAGTTAAGCAGTCGGTAACAGATGTGAGTAAATAAATTTCAATTGCATAGAAAATGACATCGGCCCGGTTATCACAGCTTCTAATAGAAATAACTTTTGGAGCTCTCCACAATTATGGGAAAGGGCCGCAAGATTAGGAGGATTACGTATATGTGAACAAGCCGATATAATTCGTCCACACTTCGCGCAATGTTTCAATAACCCATATCATGGATTAAAGGGTTTTGGTTTGCGCATAATCCTTTCTTATTCCTTCGTAAATGGATATTGAAAAAATTTGATGGGCCCCTTTTTATCGGAAACTCTTTTTCAGAAGTGCTCTATTTTGCCTCTTGGAATGACGTCGATTTAAGGTGAATGAACGAGCGAAATCCCTCTACATGGAAGAGGCGGTCCTGAGGAGGTGATGAGTTTATACAGTACCATTTAGTCGACGGCGCACCTTTGAACCAATAAATTGGCGTCAAGAATAAGCGTACCTACTTACTTTTCAGCAATCTTTTACGTTCACTTCTGTGCGAAAAGGGGTGTCGCTTTCTTTCAGTTATGGAACAAATCTTCAGAATAAGTGGATCGACATTCAATTCCTCCCATCTTGCTTCAATACGGTCTTGATCGCGATACTTTCTTTGGGAAAGTAAACGTCGCGCAATTTTACTTTGTTAGTCGTTTGGTTTCTCCTGGTAAATGTAAAAAAATCTCTACTTCAGTCTGCGAAGGTATTATAACAGACTCATTAGCTTAATTATTCAAAGAGCAAATAGTATATACAGGGGAAATGATTCATTTTGTAGTTTCGTCTGTGATATTGGCGTGGAATAAATTTGTCATTATGGGTTAAATTTGCAAATCCGCATGTTATTATGGTGAGGGCAGCGGCTACTGTGTCTAGAATTTCATTTAACGATCCCAGCTCGACAATAACCGTCCGTGGAATTTAATGGTTCGTAAAGCGGTCTCGATTAAAACTGCCGTCTGTATGGATAAGGTCAGTCGTTTTAGTATACGGAGGCAACTTTTAATGAGTTTATGAGCGCTCCTGGCCTGGCTCGGTGTAGGTAACCCGTCTGTAACTTGTTCCCAGACGTCATATTGATATAATTAGTTCGTCTGCGTGACATGTTGAATGACAACTGTAATGTGATTTCGTTTAAAATAATAAACACCCCGAAATGAGCGGTGTTAAGGGATATAAGTGTTTGCATTACCATTTCTGTGTTGATTTAGGATACAGAATATAGAATCAGGTGTTGAGATGTGTTTTTAACGTTTTAGTTGTAACTTCTAAATATTATGGTGTGATTTAAACAGTTGCATTTACTCCGTCAAAGATTTCAGAAAGGTTTTTCTTACAAGAAAAGTGCGAAGGCAATAAAACGATAAAGTTAATGATGCTTAAACACACATGTATGTGAGTCAGTACCATTGCCGCTAGAGTTTCTCCTTCCGTTGGTCTATATATTTAAGACGTCATGTACAAATGTTGCACGAACAAGGTGCAGAAAGTTGGACAGCAAAAGGGACATAAATCAGGGCGTGGAGTGCGCCAGCTGGCAGCTCGTGAATAGTTCTGTCGGGTAGCGACCGCGTATGACATTCGATTACCCTTGTGCCAGGAGAACGTCTGGCGAACACCCCTACAGCCGTACGTCGTGTGCCGTACGCCGTACATCGTGTATCGTACGCCGTACATATGGCGCAATACATTATTTTTTTGCGAGAACCTAAACTGAAATTATGAATTGTTAATTATATTATTTTTATATATCACAAAACAAGGTTCTCCTCTGTATCTGCCTGTTAGTTTGTTCGTGATAAATTCGAAAAATACTCAACGGATTTGATAAAGACTCTGACTAGCTTTTGCCGGTGGCTTCATCCGCATAAAACGATGGTTCTTCAAACAAACTTTAGACCACCGTTTCATCTCTTTGGGGGTTGAATTTTGGAAAATATTCTCATAGTACTCACTTGCTTCATAAAAGGAAACTTTGTGCAAGATTTTCTTTTAGTCACAGTAGTTTCGGCTGTGAATTGACTATGTCAGCCAGTCAGTTTGTCCTTTTATATATTATATAGACTAGCTTTTACCCGCGGCTTCGCTCCCGTCAACTGACTACCTCCCCTATCCTATCTTACCTACATACCATTGACTACATACATACCTACCTACCTATTACGCTAACACTACAGTATTAGCACTTTACCAAGCACTAAGATGTACATCAATTTCGAAGCAAATCACCCCTAAAATAACGTTTAACTCCTTTATAACAGCATTATGAATTTTAATAAAATGCGTATCTCGTTTTCCATCAATTCTGTTAAAGAATGTTCATGCAAAATTCGAAGTAGATAATAACAATGTGCATAGAGAAAAATGGAGATTTTTGAAGTTTTACGCCTCCCGTTCGAAGCTGGGGCGGATGGCTAGTGTAATAAAGCACTGTAGTACCTAATTATTCGTCGACGACGGTTTCAGATTTTGTTTTATTTGTGTTTGTGGTTGATTAAACCGTACAATAGTACAGAAATATTTGTTCAACGTAGCTGGACGTCATTAAACCAAGAGCAAGTAAGGCTTTTGCATTTCTTATGCATTAAGCTGAGCGCCGGCGCCGGTTCTAAGAATCTAAATAGCGGTAAATGTCCTTACTCTACAATTTACAATAGTATTTAAGAACACAGTAGAGCTCGGAACTTAGTATCTTAATAATATTCATTAATATTCATGGGAACTTATGGATATTTATAAAGCAAAATACCTTAGCGTGTATGTTGTTTGTTTCGAGAAATAACATTTTCTATAATATATCGAAATTTTATTTTATCGAGGTTTTGTCTAAGTCTATTAGTAATCTGAAGATGAACTATACCTTTTGTTGTTATATCGCATCTTGAAACTACATTTTATATAAAGGATCGACAGTTTTTAATCTATTTTAAATAAGGAAGGACGATCTGAATTCTTTTGTATTTTTCTTATATCAGAATATCATTATTGAAGAAACAATTTTGACTTTTTTTTTTGTTTTATTTATAAGTATATGCATTCATGTTTGTAGCTACTAAAATGTGAAAAATAAAAATAACTGTAATTCCAGTTCTTTTATCACTACTTTTTTAATAAAAACTGTTGATTTACATCCCACAATAAATTCCTTTACAAATAAATGATGATGATAAAGCAAATCCATAATGAACCTTAAAGTTAATGAAATATTGATGAGTAAATCTTGTTGCGTGATAGACAAGATGATTTGTTTCCACGACGTGAATGTTATAACAAGGAATGGACAGCGGGCAGCCGAGTGACCTCGTTAAAGTTATCCTTAACTCTATTGGCTGCAGTATTGGTCATTGAGGAAGGAAAACCTTGAGAAAAACAATCAGTTGTAGCGATCCTCAATTTGAACCACATGACTGCTCGTAAACATCCTTATTCCGTGAGCCCGTTACCGACGCACACTCATAAACTATAACGTCCTTAATAAACTGTAACGAAACGACTACTATATCTACTAATAAAACCAACTAAGGCTTTGAACTAGATTTTTCATACTTTATAACAAAAAAGACAATAAAATTTTTGCTCCATCCATGTCTATGTCGCGCATCATTTGTTTGAATGATAATGATGAAGATCCAATTTATAAAATTTAGTCAATGTCTGTAATGGACACTTAAATTACGACAGTAAATTATTAAAGGTACCATTTGACACTTTAACTATAAAGTTACCTACCACTCTCTCAAGTAAGACGTTATTGTGAGTTACGAGGCTAAATGTTAGAAAAAACCCGTGGCCACATTTTACGAATTACGGGAAAAAGCAGCGAATCTTACCCATTATTTCCGGGAAATCTCACGGTAAAAACATTATCCAGTCATTACTACACCGCACTTGGGCAAACTCATCTAGAGAAAAAAGCTTTTAAAAGTCTTTCACCCCGTATCAATAAAATCTATAAATCAGTGATTTTGGAGATGAAATCAATAGAAAGTAATACTGAGGGACAAAATGTAAATGGAGAGGTAGACATTTAAATAAGGGGGACTATGAAGGAGAATTTAGAAGTATAATTTGCGTAAAAACGTGCGCTGTGATCATGGGCTCTCATATTAACTGCCTAATTAACTCCACTCGCTCTGAAGATAGCACAACAGGCAGGAAACGTTACAACGTTGCGTTTGACTGAAACTTTAGCAATGACTGCATCCATTTTTGCTAACGAAGCATTTTTTATGAGGGAATTAAAAGTCAGTATAATGTCGGCATTTAAAATACGCGTAACAAACGGCTGTATTGTAAAAGTTGCTGTATTCTATTTTGGAAATTGTACAACCGAAATCATTCCGACAGTGTTTGCATAAAATGTAATGGCAGATTGCGGCCGTGCCGGGAAGTACTACCAGCGATTCGCATTGTGCCATCTGCTCACATTTAGATCCCTTATAAAATGTTACTGCGCATTATCACACGTGGATATGGCCCCGGCCTCGCGGTTATTTCGAAACGTTACCTTTTTATGACACTAATGGAAAATACTGTTTAGCTTCACACTCATATTTATTTAACACACTCCACATGAGATACTCGGATTTCCCTGAATGGACATTTTTATTACTGTTTTGTAGAACAATCAATCACGCCACCGCGCGATGTATCCAGCGCACGGCTGTCGCTCGCTTTGCCACCCGTATTTACATGTTTGTCATTCACTGATTGTTAATAAATGTTTCTATATTTTTCAGCTGCTGGCCACAGTATTGTAGCTCGGTTTAATAGAAATTGCCGAGGTCGTGATGATTTTTGACTATTTGCCCATTCGCGATGTAAGCGAAATGTAAAATCAAATGTGTGAATTTCGTACGACACGTAAGGTTGTGCAAATGACCATATAAATCATACTGACTGACGTAAAATTGACATATCGAAGTCATAAATCAAACGGGAATACCATAAGAGAACAAGTTTTGACAAGGCACTTAACTCCGCCAGGGACAAAGTGGTTTTTGGGAAAATTTACCTACTCACGTGATGTTATACACATGAGCCGACGTATGTACATAATTATACTTACAATATTTTGTAAGTTAACACGGCGCCGAGTAATTCCCACTCAGCAAGCAAAACTGAACGATAATGTTGCTGTCGGTATTTTTATTATTAATTATGCGATGAGTCAATCATAGCTCTTAATCAGAGTAAACCTATCGACTACCGTAATTACAGACACAATTAAATGACAATAGGTGTGCGGACACCGGGGTTCTCTTGAGGCTTAATGACGAGTCTATTGGTGTATACGTTTTAATGTATTTACATTATAATAGAAGCAAATGAAATCATACAAAAACATTAGTCTCAAATATAATTGTTATAAGAAGTGCCTACTGTCCATTTGCACTAATGAAGGCCGTATCAATGACTGACCCACGCCAGGTAATTAACCACGCTTCCTATGAAGTGCTTTGTTTCTTTGATGACTAATTTCATAAAATAAATGAAAGGGATTCTCACTGAACTTTTATAAATAATGAGAGAGAAAGGGCTTCTTACTCCGGACTGACTTTTTATGACGGCTGAAGCTTTTACGTAATTTTAAGAATTATAAAAGTTGAGAAAAGTGTTCTAACTCTTAGGATATGAATATGGAATCATTTACTTGTAAGATTTTTATGTCCCTCCCAAACGAATTGCTTCAAGCAAAAAGAAATAAAAATGATTTGTGTTCCACTTCGAGTGCGAATAATGTCTATATGGAATAATACAGGTACATATTTCGTTAACTTTTTTGATATCTCACTGCGTTTTATAAAAACTGAATAGGTTGAATACGAAAATGTGAGTTGACAAGATCTTGAAAGTAAGTAAAAAATTCGAAGTGTAGCTTAGAATTTGTAAAAATTGCCACTTAGCGCTTATAGGTTTTTATAATGAAATAGTTTAATGATATTCTGGTGCATTAAATCACTAAAACCTTTTTGATAAAGCAAAAACATTGTTATTTATACATAAAATACAGAACTTCTGAAGGAACTAAAGAAAGATTTTACCGATACGCTTCTCGAACAAACTTTATGTTGGTAGGTACTAGCTCGCTAAGTACAATTTTCAATTAAAAATGTATAACTTCCGCCACCGAGACTGGAAAATTATTTTATGTCAAAACTTCATAGTCAACTCACTCATTATTCATACACTATACTTTTTTGTTTGCGTAATCTTCGGGTATGAAGGCATCTTCCACACTGCACAGACTTTCTGAATTTTTTGGTTTGGATTCGGAAATGCAGACATTTCTTACTCACGCAACGCATACCTGAGTAATGGATTATGTTTATTTTTTCTCGGGATGGCAAACCATTAAATAACTTTTCCGCTCTGCTTTTCGCTTACGACTTACGGCACACTTATGTTTTTTCAGTTGCCCTTTGCGTTCCAGGACAGCGGTGATTTAAAAAAAAAAATTGCATTCATGGTAACGCTAGTTGCATACTTCCTAAATGTTGACTATCAGTAATGATTGTAATAGGCGTTTGATGGCCGGAACGAAAACGTTTATGTGCTCAACGAGTTAAGTCTCGTTCGCGCTTCACAAAATCGTTAAAGTGAGTAATTTGTCATTTAATTATGAAATTATTAAACAGAACCTGTTTAGCAACACAAGCCGGTGTTTAATTTATAATTTTTTCGATATGAATGTGCGGCTGCCTTCCTTCTTTCCCGGCGTGCATACATGTCTTACACACTTGTGACTAATGTTCGCAACCCGCGTCAATGCTTGACGAAGGTGAGGGCACAGGTGCACCCCACTGGAGGCGTATTGACGCTCCAGTTACGAATTCTATGCCAATAAATTCCAAATCAACGTTGTGATAATATCGGTGGCAGCCGTCGTTTCTCATTTTCGTAACATCGTACAAAATAAATTGACGATCGAGTGACAATTTGCTTTTTACGGTGTTTTGAAAATGTTATCCAGACGTCGAGTCGCATGACTTACCGTATGATTCCAATTTATGTAACCAACTAAATTGAAGAAAATAGACAATCTGGTTTTTTAATCAATTTGTTCAATTCTAAGCTTCTATTTCAGTTTGTTAATCAAAACGTAAATTCAGCCTCAACTAGGTGAAGGCTACCCTTTTGTAGACAAAGACAACTAATTCCTGTTCTTAGGTTTTAATGGTCTTCTTAAAGGGGCAATTTACTTTTTAAGACGGAATTTCTTGTTTTAAGGGAAAAAGAAACCCTAACGACGCGGTCCCTTAGAATTTAGGACACGAGACGACTTAAACGAGCAAGAAGTCTGTACAAACGATCCAGAGATGTCTCCATTTAGACATCTCGTCCGCGGACCTTTCGCGCTGAGAATTAATTTAAATGAAATCATCACAGTTTATTCTACTGTGATGGCGAAACGGGCGTTCAACCGACAAGAAAGCGCCGCAAGACTCATTTACAATTCCAATTAAGGGCAATTCTCGTTTACTTTTGTCCTGCACAAGTAACGAACCTAGCTGGCCGTCGTGCAGCGACCTCCAAACATTCGGCTCCGGTAGCCGCGGTCAGCTTGGGACTCGCTCTATAAATTGTACTCTCTGTGTTCGTTTTCGTATCATGCTGCGAATTGCGTATGAACCGTCGAGTATCTACCTCTACTTGTATTCTATTCACAGTCTGTAATAACCACAATAGACCTTAGTTAATAATCAAGACATAAAGTAGGTATCGTAAAAACCGATCTCTTATCTATGTATCACTTTGAATTCATTAATTAGTCGTTAGTGACGGTGTTATTGTTATCTTTTGAAACACATTGAAGAATTATAAATCTATTTTTAAAATATCCTTTCACTGGCGGACCTTATAGCTGGAATCACAACAGACGAGTGAAGCTGCGGGATTTTCTTAAAGACTCCGGTCGCTTCCAATAGATACTGGTATTTGCTGAATCCTCGATTGCGAGCTTAGACATTCAATTTAACTTACTGTACGCTAACGGAGATTTGTGATAGCGTCGTACACAGACTTGCTGAAAAGTAATTTATTATTTTGTTGAGTGAAACACGCGTGCACGTTTGCTTTTAATTTATGAAGTAACACATCCTCAGTACTATAACAATATTAAAATGTATTACCAGAAACTCATATCAATAGAAAAGTATGTGTCAATATACATATATATACACTTCTCATCAAAAAAATCGAAACACTTCCGTTTTCATTGTTTCTGTCCGAATTTAACACAAAAAAGAATTCATACGATGAAAAAAAATACATATATTATAGCTGGCAGTTTGGCCATTACAGTAATAAGCGAAAATTCTAAATTCAAAATTAGAATTTCATTTGTTTATCTTATAAACGAAATGAATCACTGTTTTGAGACAAATGTGTGTTTAGGGTTGGAGTACATTTAGCGTTTAAAAACTAAAAATTGGCGCCTATCCTTAAACTTTTTGTTTTTATTTCAATACTGTGACTTTGGGACGTCTGAAAAAAGGTTTTTTTTCTAAAACGTATGGATACTTCGCCCACAGAAGCCGCCCAAGTTGTGGCATTGCTGGATTCTGGCCTTAGTCAGCGTGTTGTGGCTGCAAGACTGCATCTAAGCCTGTCATCTGTTCATAGAGTCTATAAACGTTATCGGGAGACTGGTTTGTTCACGCGCCGTTCAGGATCTGGCAGGAATCGGGTCACTTCTGAGCGAGATGATCGATTTATTGTAACAACTTCTTTAAGAAATCGACGCCTTAACGCTTTTCAACTGCAGCAGCGGCTTCGTGTTGTACGAAGGGTGGCTGTAAGTGACTCTACAATTAGAAGAAGGTTGAAGGATCGTGGACTGGTACCGCATAAGCCAGCAAATGGGCCGAAATTAACTGCAGACCATCGAAGAGCGCGCCTTAACTTTGCACGTGAGCACCTAAATTGGTCATACCTACAGTGGAGCAAAGTTCTCTTTTCTGATGAGTGTAAAATTATGCTGTATGGTAACGACGGAAGGAACAAGGTCTACAGAAGAGACGGAGAACGCTATGCACAATGCTGCATTGAAGAAAAGGTCAGCTATGGTGGCGGTTCGTGGACGGTTTGGGGAGGAATCAGCGCCGACGGTAAGACAGAGCTTGCTTTCGTGTCTGGGCCACGTCTGCCTGCACTAAACTGTCATCGGTACGTCGAAGAGTGTCTCGAGCCTCATGTGATGCCCTATGCACATTTTATTGGCAACGGCTTCATATTCATGCACGACAATGCTAGGGCTCACACCGCGGGCGTCGTACGAGATTATCTTAACGAAGTCGATATCTCTATTATGGAATGGCCAGCAAGAAGCCCGGACATGAATCCCATTGAACATCTATGGGATGAATTAAAGAGACGAATTCGAGCAAGAGATCCTGCCCCAGAAACACTTAGCCAGCTGCAAGATGCAATCCAAGAGGAATGGGACAATATACCACAGCATGTGATCGTGACTCTCATCCGATCGATGAAGAAACGTACGGAAGTAGTAATTAGAGCTCGGGGAGGGAATACAAGTTATTAAATAAACGTTTTTTAGCTTTTTTTTTCATTTACGTGTGTTGTTTTATCCATTTCCTTTATACTCCATACGGAATAAAAATGACTCATTTAACAAAATACGAAACCTATGAAAAATTCATTTAAATTTAGAACATTAACATTAAGATTTGATAAGCTCATATTACTCACTATTAAACGACATTTAACATTTATTCCTAAATGTACACATTTTTCTGATAATCCTGACAAAACGTAAACTTGCAAGGTGTTTCGATTTTTTTGATGAGAAGTGTATATTTCTATTGAAACAAAACGTGGCACGGAAGCGCCGACCTCTCGTACAAATTATAACGTTCGTGTACACATGCATGTCAAACATCAGTTACAAGTGGTGTATTTGCGTTTTAATAACATTGTGAACGACGATGGCGCGCGGAGAGCTTTAAAACAAAACTCTGCTAACTAATAAATTGATTTCAATGACGATAAAATCGTTCAACTACCTAGTTAGTTTAACGCATTTTTAAATAAAACTGTTCTAAGTTTCTTTGATAGTGGTGGAAAACAGTGCGGAATTATATTTAATTCAGGCAAACTAACGGCTTCCCAAATGACGGCGTAGCGCGTTTGCGGTCGTCCGCCCTTCAAAGGGTCTTAATCGGCACATAAATTTTCTTTTAGGTTCCCGCTAGGTATATGGAACGACGGACGGATTGAACACTATTTGTGATTCTGAACTTTTGTTACAAATTGATGTGATAATATATATTTCTGTTATGTTGATAAAAGAAAATATTGACAAAAATATTAATTCGATTAATGGAGTGGTTTGTTTTGTGGGATTCCAGGGGTTTTTTTTACGGTGGGTGAAAATCATCCAATCACAAATCCCGCTCTTGGGCGAAGCGATAAACATTGTCAGACTCTTACTGACTAAACAACCCTTCCAGTTCCTACGTTGTCTTATACAAGGTGTCATTGACATGTTAACGCAAACGAATACCATGGATCCAGTACATGATTCTGGACCCCCCAGTGGTGGAATTTTTCGTCGCCAGATGCTTCCTTGAGAGCCAAACCCCTGGCCCTAGATGGCATCGCTCCTTTTGCAGAGTCCCTACTGTTTTCTAAAAACTCCTTGAGGCTCGCGGGAACAGTGCGCGGCGTCTACCACTGGGCTTGGTCCGGCCAGTTGTCAGACAATCGAACGGCGAGCTGGGGTCGTTAAGTCAAGACTAAGTAGGTTACTCCTAGGCAAGCATACTTCATCGTCGGCCACATCATCGCCTGCCATCAGGTGAAATATGTGTCAAACACAAGCTTATTAATAATAATAAATAAATAGCTATATGTACTGAATGTTTATCAAAATCTAAGCTAACCAGATTAGGTATAAGTACAGAGTTTCAACCAACAATATAACCAAATAACAATTACGTCTATGATTTCTTTTTTAGGAAGGTATGAGAGCATTTCAAACCAAAATTAATATGCAGGTAACAAGAAGTTACCTGCATATTAGGCACACAGGCCCCCTCTCCTAGTGAGAGGAGGCCTGTGTCCCTGCAGTGGGAACATTAAAAGGCTGATAATGAATGATAATGAACAAGAAGTACTCGAGTCATAAAAAGCCATATTTTATGAATCATAATAAGCAATCATTACCTAAATTACCAAGATAAATTAGGTACCCCTTTGTTTCATCAAAATTTTAGCCCAATATGATAGAGCGAGAAAAAAAAAATGCTGTGTTAGACTTAGAGAGAAATTAAGTTTCTAGATTCAACGATTTTAAATTTCATACCCATCGTGTCTTTTGGGAGTTTCTGAATTAATTCTGAATACTTTATAAATGTTTGTATATTTCTATGAAATTGGATGTTAAAAGTTGGTCGCGACCGCAGGTGCGGGTGTCAACCCGACTCGCATGAAACATTTCTCACTTGCAACTTAAATTCATATTTTCTAGAAACAAATTGCCATATTTACGGCACTTTGAAGTTTCAAATTGAAAACTCATTAATTATTCAAGAAAAAATGTGTGCACAGTGTGTGAATAACAGGCTCTTACTTTGATTAATTTATTAATTAAAATAACGTAGAAGTATACTTCTCCAGTTCCAGTAACTTTTGTCCATTGCCGCAAGGGTGATCAACGGACAAAAATGTTTAATAGGTTCTGGAAATAGCTTTCTGTAAGTTTTTCATTTTGTTAATATTTTAATGGTTGTACGTAGTCAAATTATTTGATCGGTATTTAAATCGTTGTCAATTTGATCACCCGAACAAATTGATATCCATTTTAAAACTAACGAAAGTTCATTTTAGAGCAAGCTGTACGCCTTATGGGTTTTCCCATCGGCATAAATGACGAACTTAGAAACTTTCATTTCCGGTTTAGCCTCTTGAGGGGCTGAATTTTCAGAAGTCTTTTTTTGTAATATACTTATATAACTTTTGTGGTTGTACAGGGATAATTTTAAGATTTTTTTATTCAGCTTAATTCACCGAGTTTGTACTTACTAAGAATTATGAACAGAAATAAAGTGTTACTTCTGTTTTCAGATTTATTCATATACCGGCGTTTGTAGACCTTGCTTGATATCGAATTTAAGGATTCTAAAAACAAAAAAATGTCGAACGTAAGTAACTCCTATGAATTTTTACGCCTTAAACAGTCGTATATTTTTTTCGCTAACTTAGAAGTTTGATTTCTTCACAACTTCAAGGGAATAGGGTAGCTACATGGTTTTAATTTCAAGTCGATACTGCCGCGCGTTCCTGAAATAAAGGGTCTTGATACACAGATGGACAATAAAGTGATCCTATAAGGATTTCGGTTTTCTTTTTGAGGAACATAACCATAAAAAAATCGTATAAATAGAAGATAGACCCAAATTGTTTATTATGATAGTAATGAGTAATGGTGGTGATTACCGCTGAGGCGGTATTAATTTGTTTGTATCTAGTGTCCTCGGTTCTGTTAAGGTCTGAGCAAGGAATCACATTGTCTCATACAAAGTTTGTCCCAATTTTTCACCCCCTTAGGGGTCGAATTTCGAAAAATCCCTTCTTACCGGATGCCTACATTATTCAAAGAACTTAGGCAATCTCTTAGATTTTTACGTTCAGTGGTGAGGCTGTGCGTTGATCTGTCAGTCATACAGGATAAAGGATTTTATATATATATATAGATGACGACGGGGTATAGTCTTTTAACCAGACCAAATATCTTTTTTGATTCAGGTACGTTAGAATGCGGAGCACTTTATTTATAAAACACGTACAAGTTAAAATTGTTTATATAAACACGAAATTGTATTAAATAATCAAGTCTAAAAATAAGTTAGAATGTTTACTACTGAACGTAATAACCTAATGTGATTTTTATTCGTATTAAAAATTTGTTTTACGAACGAAGAACTAGATAATTTAAATTAGCATCATCATCAGCCTAGCGTAAGTCCCGGTTGCTACCTTGGCTTTCACCTCGGTGCCCGGGGTCCGCTTTCCTGACTAGTCGTCTCCACTTCGCTCGGTCTTTTGCGTCCTCTGCCTTAAGCCCATTAGCACGCATATCGTCCCTTACGACGTCGATCCAACGCCTCTTAGGCCTACCTCATTTTCCGGGTCCCGGCGGAGGCGGCATGGCGAGGCATCTGTTACCCACGTAGTCTGCCGGTTTTCGTAAAACGTGGCCATACCAGCGTAAGCGACCCTCCTGCAGTTTATCTGCTATGTCACGGACCTGAAGGCTGCCCCGGATGCGGGAGTTCTTAATGCGGTCTTTCCGCGAAACTCCAGACATCCAGCGCAGCATATTCATTTCCGTGACACGCAGGCTTTGCTTATGTCGCTCAAGTACAGGCCACGCTTCACTGCCATACAAAAGGACAGGCCTAATGATGGTCTTATAGACCTGTCCTTTGAGCCTAACCGGCATTTTGGGGTCACAGATAACCCCCGCCACCTCACGCCATTTCGCCCAGGCCGCCGAGATACGTGACTCGACGTCGCAATCGACGTCCCCGGACTCGTGGAGCACCGATCCCAAGTACCTGACCTGTTCCGTGCACTCAACTGTGTCTTCGCCAATGCGAACAGGAGCAGCGTTAATTGTGTTACAGGCCAAGTACTCGGTCTTCGCCGCATTAATTTTCAGACCGCCGTTTTCCAGCGATTCCTTCCACGCTGCCACACGTCGAACCAAGCGCCCACTGTCCGAGTCCGCCAGCGCGATGTCGTCTGCATACATGAGCAGCCATGGCGGCTGCTCATGTAAGTCCCTGATGGTGGAGGACAGCACGTCCAGCACCACGCTGAACAGAAACGGACTAAGGACAGAGCCCTGGTGAACTCCGACGGTGATGGGGAAGGGTTTCGTATCGCCAACAGCGGTCCGAACCACAGAACCGGAGTCTCGGTACATATCTCGGATGATGTCAACATAGGTCTCGGGCACTCGTTTGGATCTCAGCGCCCACCAGATCACATCACGGGGGACACAGTCGAAGGCCTTCTGCATGTCTAGGAACAAGAGGTGCAGAGGCGTATTCTTCGATCTGTATCCCTCCATGGTAACCCTTAGGGCAAAGATGGGATCCATGGCGCCATGGCCTGGTCGAAACCCATATTGACATCCCGAGACGGTGCACTCCTGTCGGATCCGAGAGTCAATCACCCGCTCGAAGAGCTTCATGGTGTGGGACATAACCTTAATCCCCCGGTAGTCGCCACACTCCTGCACCGATCCCTTGCCTTTGAAGACTGGAGTGATAATACTCAGTCTCCATTGACTAGGGATCTTTCCGGTGAGGAGCATGCGGTTAAATAGGTGGGTTAAGATGCCCACACCATGAGGACCCATCGCCTTTCAGGCTTCAATGGGGACTCCATCGGCACCGACAGCTTTCCGGTTCTTCATGCGGCGAAGAGCCACATGCACTTCTTCAGGCGTAACCGGGGGCACAAGTCCCTGATTTGGAGGGAGAACCGGAGACAGCACCTCTTTGTGCTGCTTGTTCAGCAGCTCGTGGAAGTACGAGCGCCATCTCTCCTTCACCGCGAGGTCCTCGCATAACAGATTGCCGTCAGGGTCTCTTACACAGCGGCACTTAGAGATATCCAGTGCCGCTTTGACCCTGGAACGTGCCAACTTATAAATGAGCTTTTGCCCCTCAGACGATTCCAACTTATCATATAACTATCACTTATCAGATAATTTAAATTAGCATTAATGCATAATGGTAATCTAAATGTCACAAGTTTGATTACAATTGCCATTACATTATAATATTTAAATGCGGAGCAATTAGAGTCACTTTCTGAGCATATACGTTTTTTTTTTTAGGCAAAATTATAATGGACAATCTGCAGAATGCTGCAGCAGCAGGCAGCATCAGCCTTGTAATGTTCCCAATGCTGGGCCTCAGGCTTCCTTTGAAGAAGAGACAATGAAAACCACATCCACCACGCTAGCCCAGTGCGGGTTGGTGGATATCTCATGTCTTCGAATTACCACTCAACCACCACTGCTCCCCTGCAATTATTGTGGCCGAGTGGTAAAGAACACTGCAGAATAACCGTCGAATAATGGAAAAAAGCTTTCTGTTTTCTGCCGATATGTTAATAAAACTCATGAAAACCTTCATTAATCGTGGTATACATTCTCGAAATATTTATTGGTACGCACAATTCAACCATCCACCAGTGTTCGCTACTGATCAATTTAATTTTAAAGCTCTCATATCATTGTCGGGTTAGCAACTTATCGAGCATGGAATATATATATTTCCATGATATATACATATCTGCTTTAGCAAAATATAAATATATCGGTGTTGGTCGGCGTTGGAAAGGCCTGGTGGATAATATCATAAGTTTCGAAACGAAAAATAATATTTTACCTGACACGTTCACAGCACGGTCATGTTAAGATCATGGTATAGTACGGTATACTGGGTCAATTCCTTAATATCGAATGTTTTATTTATTTCGGGATAAGCAGGATTATGGGATTGATGGCTATGTTTGCCTACAATTCAAGCCCATTGGTATAAGGACTAACAGGATTACCTTAAATGGGTAGTTAGTAGTTTAACCACAAGCCCTTAAGACGTTCCTTTTTATGAACAAAACACCAAAACTGAACGGTGAAATGGATATAACTATATAGGGCTTTGGAACGTGGAAGTTAGCTTCAATTTTTTGACTCGCAGACATTTTGACTATTCAAGAGTGTCCGTAAATATTCTATGAAATAATTTTTGAGTTCTAGGATGTATAGTTCTATCACTGTCTCTCGCTCGCACAACTGTCATTTTAACACGTCATGGTACAAACGCATGTTACAGCGGTCACTCACCATTGTAATCTCTAAACGATATGGTCTATTTGTCTAATCTCTATGTAAATACATGCATGCAGTAGGTATGTTATGTTGACGTATCGAACATATTTACCTGATGTAATGTTAAAGTAAATGTACCAATTTTTTTGCATAATGTTCTTAGGACCACGATAATAATGTTGATTCTCCCGCCATAAAGGACATTTTATGGCTACTCCATTCCGAGTCAGACGTAAGTTAAAATGTTTTATGATAATATTTTCGTCTGAATGTTGATCTAATACTCACTTCATTTTCTTAAGTAATAAAATAGGATCCGTGTTCAACAGGTAATAAGATACGATGACAAGGATCGCATTATCGCGCACAAGGCACAATCCTGAAACTGGCTTGATTTATTGCCCGAAATAGCCTTGACGCAGCTCGTAGAGAATTATGTTTTACCAAGGTACAAACCCTTCTTTAAATATAGATCTCACTCTTCCACAGGAATCTAGTTTACTAAGACCTTTGGCCCGGGCAACTTCTCAATGTAATTTATTAGTCCTAGAACAACTTACGTCTCCTTGAAAACCGTCGAGATTCAATCTGAATCAAAGGTTTTTTTTTTTATTAAATATTCAATTCATTACAGCCAGAAATCTTATTCATTCTTGCGTTTTGCTGGCCTACCTCAAAGCCTTACCTCTTGTAAATTAATTAAGATCAGTTCTTTTTATCCACAATTGGAGAGTTTCTGGTCTTAGCGACAGTTTTTTTTTACATTTCATTTGCATAATTTGGCAACGTGAATACATTTCAATACTACCTATCTTAATAAATTCAACAAAGAATAATTAATTTAAATGGGGGCAAACCTTATACAAGACTAAGCTAATATAAGAGATTTGAAAACGAAAAAAAAGTGAATAAATTCATCTATGGAACAGAAATTCATCGCCATTCAAGTACCTCTTTTTACTTTAAGTTATTTTAGCATGACCTTGTTTTGCGGAGGGCGTCACTTTGATTTGTTCTTAGGTATTTACTTCTAATACGTTGAATTTTGTAGGAAATACCTTCAAGTAAGCATGTGATTTATTACATATACCGTTTCGCGTCCAGATCTAACTCAGGTCTTGTTTATTCTCTTAGCGTTTTCTACCACAATTCATTTTAACATCAGCTTTTCCGGCTACCCTCTTTATAACCTCAGCGCAAGAATAAAAGACTGTTAGGACTTGGACGCCAATGTTCGTAACCAACTTTTATCGCCCAATGCGAATTGCGTGTGTGTTTTTTAAATATTTCCTAGTAGCACAAAATGTTGGTTTCAAATTTGTTAAAAACTAATTAAAGTTCATATCATGTGTTTATTAACACATTTCGCTATTCACACTACACGCTTCTTTGATGCTAGTGGTTTCGTAGATACATGTGTGTATGAATGTGTTACATGAGTGAAGAAGTTCTATGACGAATTGACAAACATAATGTCTATTAGCATCTTGTGCGTGTTTGTTGTCAAGTTATTGTTGTGCTTCGAATTTACTCACGATTAAACTTGTCATCCTTTGAATCCCATCTAAGTAATTCGCTGAAAGGGTATCTGGATGAATAGCCATCATTTAGAGAAGGGCCGGCGAGCTTAATTTTAGACTTCACGTAACAAAATGACAAGTGTATTTTGGTTCAAAATGACAAACGTTTAGGAAGATACATTTACACTATGAAACTCATTAACTACCATATTAGGACTGGTGAAATAACTGAATAGATACAGTTAGTGGTGGTGAAATTACTGCGGCGAATATAGGATTTTCATGACATTTGTAACAAGCATTGAACATATTTTCATGCTGGAATCATCATTGTTTAATTTCGTATAAGAATAAAAGTACAAAGTAAGTAGGTACATATACTATGTAGAGCAATGCCAGTTTAATTCAACATATTATGTTGACACCGAAAATAGACAACAAAGGAATTTCTATTTTGGGTTTTGCATGTCGGTTTCATTAACCTCTTCTCGATTCAAAAGTAAGTAAAAGAAAGAACGGAGAAAAACTTCAGTAGAGAAACTAAATCTTTCAATTCAATTACTGAGATATAAGTGTCATTAGTGAACAGAAATAAATATGTCCAAGTTCAGTGAATCCTGGGCTTCGTCTGCAGGAAGAAGTCATGACATACGAGCGCAAAGGGCTTATTCTATCTTATCGCGGGCCCAGTAAACTTGCTTTGAAAACTCCACGGGGAATACACTTGCGCACAAGACAAATGGAATCGTCCCCGACACTCGAAAGCGATAACTGCGAAAAAATATGTTTCTGCTCAAGATAATTCTAATTTCTTTTTAATTTATTGTTGTTATCATTTTAAAAATATTTTTGTATTTTTTCAAACTTTGTTTTTTTTGCTTGACAGTCTCTAGTCTTGTAAGACAAATAAATTACGGCTCGGACATGACTACGTTTTAGAGGCTTTTTTTAGTTTGAAATAATAGGTATTATGGATATCTACCTAATAAATAAATTAAATGTTTTATTGCTGTGCAGGAACAACGCATTACCAATGTAGTCTAGTTGATAAATTTCTATAAAACAAAGATATGACGTTATTAATGCATATCGAAGTGTTAATACAGTCAAACAATATCAGCAATGATTATTATTTAGAATAATTTAATTGCAGCACAGCAATTAGCTCTGCTGTAATGAATTAATGGCCATATTTTATACTGAGGCTGGAGAATCAGCCACCATTTATTCAAATGGCTTCACTCGTACAGTTATCAAAGGCCCAAACAACGTCTCCATCTAAGAATCTGAATAAATTGAGTCGTCTCTATGAACGTCAAGCTGTTACTTTTAACGCTGTCACTACAACTAATTATTATTTTCCTTACGTTTGTTAAGTGCAGCTTTTAAACGGTCGCTTCAATAGTGCACGCAAGCTGAAAGTAATTATGTAAAAGTGCCTTACTCTACGGACATTAGCATACAAAAAGTCATACGTTAGTCCAACTAACTAGAATAACATCAATTAGTTGAAGAATAGTCGCAAGTTCGATAATATTAAGCACAATTTGTACCAGTTTAGCGTTTGTCATAACTAAAGAGCAGGTAAAAAGTTATTGACAAGTCAACCTTGTAAAATGTGCTTCGGTTAATCGCCCTCGTGTCCCAGCCATTTGTAATCGTCTGTTGATGGTCGCCATTTTCTTAATATTATGTCTTCGCAGACGTGACGCCTCGTTGGGCTGGTGACACTACTTACAGCTGCCAACTTGCAAATGAAAATTTGAGGAAAAAACTTAATAAATATTGAAATTGAATTTAGTTAGAACGTATCGTTATATACGTCAGATAACATGACATTTGACACGGGAAGTGTTATTTACGTGGTCTAGCCTACGTTCTACGTATTTTGCGGTTCGTTGGAATTTTATTGTGAGCAATACAACTTGCGGCGAGACGATTCTTTGTGCGAGTGAAACATGAAAAGGTCGTTATAACGTATGTGAATTCATTCCGTTACTGCTATCCAACTTCTGGCTGTGCCCTATATTTCCATGAAGTAGAAGCTTTATACTGAATGAAATGATGAAAAATAAGACTGAATAAAATACATATAAAACCGTTATATTCTATCAATAATTCTACCAATTATCGCTCTGCCTTTTTCTGTATAGTAAAATAAATAAAAACTGAATAATAGGTCGCGAATTGATTCAATTCATGCGTTCTGGGCGTGTTCAATGAGAGCTCTCGAGCTGGTCGCCGCGCCACACGGCTCGCGCTCATGTCGGAATTTAATTGAAACGGACGCAATTCGATCCGGCTCGACATATGACACGCACAAGCGACGCACTAATTACAGACATCATAGCCGCCACGAATAGAGTGACGTCTAGTGGTCATACCAAATTCACAAGTGCCTACGGGACGGCATTCACCCTCACAGCGTCCGCGAATACAAGCATCATGTGAGTACGTTCGTAGAGGCTTCGGATTAAATTCTTAAAACGGCACGATGTTTATTAAGTCAGCTGTTTTGCGAAGGGATGACCACTCCAAATGTCGAGCCTTATCATTTCATTCCAATTTGAGAACGGTTCAGTTTTATGAAATACAAAGAGAAAGGGTATATTTATTTAGTGGGTATTTAAATTGTTTTGAAATCTGTATTGTAATAAAAAAATTAGGCACTATAATTTCAGCACATTTTTATTTGGATAATTTTAATTTTAGCTCACTAGCTTTTGCATTTGAAAGTTATATCAAGAATAATCCTTATCCTAAGCTTAATCCCTGGTCTACCTTTGAGTCAAGAATTTATTTTATATTTTCCATTTTATTTTTTGTTTTCTTTTTTCACTTTAATTTTTGTATTATTATTTTCTCTATGGATTTTTTTTTAATTTTTAAAATGATATGGGGATTACGGAGGCTTCTTAAAAAATCATTTATATGTATAAGATTTCAATAATTGTATCCTAATTGATCAACTAACATGATAATAAAAATTAAAATATTGGTAGCTACTTAATGACTTGTATGTACTGAAAAACATCGAAGTATTATACGTGCGCTTACTACTACTGACGACCATATACGGTAAACTTTAGTGTTGTATACTATAGAATTACAAAGCAGTATAAACACTCGCACTAGCAGTGTTCAAATGAAACTGTGATTAAAGCACAACAGGTACTAACGTATCGTAATATATTTTTACTTAAAAAAAAGAGGAATCGTAATGATATAAAACTCTAGATATATACGTAGGTATATTAGTTATTCAATAGATTCAATCAGTGCATACAACTGTGCTACATACATATAATTAGGCATATAATTTACCATGTGCCTGCGTATGTGTGGGCGACTTAGCGAGGAGGCAGCATCATGCGCTGTACACGCCTAGTGAGCATGTTTCACTGTGGCATTTAGCATTACAAGCTTCAATTCACCCGATTGATAGCAATTGAAAGTAAATTGCATTTCACAGTCTATAAAGTACCTATCTGTTTGTCCCGGAAAACTTTGATAAATTCAATTTTCAACTGGGTAACTTCCGTGTCTGGGCGGTTCACGCTTGATACTTTTTGAATAAATTGGCCCCGCGCCGAATCGATAGTAGTATAGAAAACTCGGAAGTTATCGAAAGGCAACATAACTTTTCGTAGAATATTGAATCAGTAATATCCGTATTTCTGAGCTTGTTTGTGGCCGATGCTCGGACGGCGCGCGCCGTCACATCTATCAAAAAAAAATATTATTTTTGGAAGTAGGCGTGATATTTGCCGGAAATTCGACTTCCTGCGCGTTGTTGTCATACGTAGAATAGATACATTGGGCTGGAAATATTCATCGGCATGCTCTCTATCAGGTTAAGAACGCAAAATACATTAGTTATACAGTAAATTTATAAGTCTATTTTAATTGTTAAGTAATCAGAGAATATAAGTAATTTAAAAAAGAACCATTCACGTATATTAAATTCGAAGCTAATATACAATTAAATAAGCAATTCTCGTAAACAGAAAACAATGCAGTACGAACGTTTATTTCCCGTGGGTTTATTTGGCCGATTCAGTTGCAACATAAAATTATTTAGAACTTGATTTTCCCAATACAAAGTACATAAATGTGCTCCTAAAGAGCTTTAATAGTTGTAGGTCTACAGCAAAGTCACAAAGCTCGTAGAGATAAAAGTTAATTGTTTGAATCAATTTGTTTTTAAATGCGACGTTCGAATAATCCGGCGAACAGCCGCAGGGTTAGGCCCAAAAATAATTCAAATAAGGTGGTCCTCAATGAAGGATTAGTTTATGCGGTGAACCCATACCCTTTAAATCTGATGCAGGGTGGAGACCAGGACTAATCAGCGCGGATTGTTGCCCTTCCGCCACTCTACGCCCTGATTCAAGTAAATGAGAAAACTTTCTAATTGGAATTTCAAATAGGCCTCCGTTTATCCAGACGAGAGCTGTTCGCGGTTCGGCGCCAACATGCTGGGCCGCATTATAATTCTCTTCGGTTTGGGTAATTGATATGGGTTTTAGTAATTTAACATCCAGCACCTACCATTGTCAACAGACCATTTGTTACATTAATACATGCAGTTGCGTGATAACTTTCAGGGTGCCATTACCATGAGGTTACGTTTTGGTGTCAAATGTGAGTCGTTGTTGCGAAGTAGTTTACAGTTTGTCCTAATTGAGGTTTGTATTTTGTTTAATGTTGTTATATTATTTGTTTATTCCATCAAAGTTTAAGAGCGGCATTTTATTCGATCGTAATTCTTCATTTACTTTTGTAACAGTTTGGAAATAAATAGTTGGAATCGTGCCACGCTATTTCCTTTGATGAAATAGGCAAAGTTTTAAATAAACGATCAAGAAGCTAAAAGTTACTGTTTTGAGGTACGCCAGACTGATTCAAAGCAAGCACCAATATATTTTTAAATATCTCCACAGGTATCATGTTCAACTTCGACGATTGAGGAAAACGCTTTGAGGGAAATTCCTTCTCATGTGTAATGCTCTGAGAACGGAGTTAGGTAGAGCCACCTGCCACGATTGACATGCTCATTAGGCAATTTACCACACCGACGTGATTTCGTTAAGTATATTTATACCGTAAAGGAGAAGAGAACAAATAAAATGACTACTTTTCCTCAAGAACTTTTCTTGGTATTATTTGTTTAACAATAATCGTAATATCATATGTTAAAACACTTCATACATTCACTAAACCCGACTCGCTGTATCCATTGTTGTTTAATCAAATGTGGGTCGTTTTATATAGGTAGTCGTAGGTTTGAATAGGTAAAAGTTTCACGTACATACGGAGTAGATATCGATTTCCAATCTAATTATTGTATAACCTTACTAATCTTCTAAAGGCTTCGATTGTATGGAATTAGATTCGTCGATAGTGTTTTTATTAGCACCGAATGTCTGAATTACACTACATTCGAATATCTGAATACACTTAAAATTGCACTGACTTACTAGTAATACTTTATTTAATTGAAGTTTACGAACTTTGATTCCCACCTTATGTTTAAGAAAAAATCAAAATTATACGTCAAAGCAGTGATTTTTTTTCTGAGAACATGATGACTTCTTATGCAAAAAATAGTTACAAAAAGTAATGGAAGTGTAGCTGTTTGATATGCTTACTGTGTAGCATATCGGTAGCCTGCTACAATTGCGTAGCGGATCGGTAGCCTGCTACGACTGTACCAGCCACAACAGTGTAGCGAATCAGTAGCCTGCTACGTCTTCGTAGCAGATCGGACTTTTCCTTTTTGAATCGTTGGTAAATTCCTTAAAATTGTTTGGGTCTAGCAGGTCGACTACTTAGTGATTCGAAAACCTGCCATGTCTACGTTACTGGTGTACGTAATTATGAAAACATTGTCTCATTGGCTTAGTATTATTGTGCAACAACAATGCAATGCTTGTTAGGAAATTTTATTGCTACTAACTGGTAGGCTTCTATTTCTGTTCACATTTTTGTATGTTGTGTAGCTATTTTTGTGTGTATGTCTATTTGCTGGGCTAAGTCTTTCCATAAGACGTACCAACTATTCTTCATCCACGCCACCACGATGCTTCTACATGATAACTAAAAATTCACAATAAACGTTTAGAGCAGGAGTTTAGAGTAGGTTATTAGTGAGTTATAATATCTCGACCCAACACTAACGAGGGAATGGTCGGTAGTAAATAAAAGCGTCAATGAAAGTTAAACTTTTCTTAGATATAGGGAAAATGAAGTGCTGAATCAGTGGGATCAGTGCGCATGTATTAGAGAGTTTCGTCAGAGCATTCGCGTTACATCAGAGACGTTGTAAAACTTGTCCGGCCGATGGTCGAGTAAGCTCGGAACGAAATTGCCAATCCTCTTTCACAATGGACCGTAAAATGGTTTTCCGTTTTTGCCCGACCGAGCGGAGCGCTCCTCGTTGATTCACCGGACACGTCGCTCGGTGGGGCTCGGTGGGCTATCACTAGTGGGGGGAATTTGTGGAAATAACTCTTCATATACCTGCAAGCCGAGCCGCGGGAAAAACTACACCAAGCGCTCTTACACGCTCTTTAGTACCCTCCTCGTTGTAATTACTGTGAAAATTAATCTAAACGACAGGTCCTTTATACTTTCATTTTATATAGTGTGTTGTTTCCACACCGGTTTGACATTTTTCAGAAACCATTTTATTTCTTCAATAGTGAACACAGTGAAACGAAAATCTACCTTGAAAAGCTTTTATTCTGCTTAAACTTTTACAAAGCCACGAGTTCATAATGTCCATGTATTGTTTTTGACATGTTTTTCATTATATTAACTGAATTTAAAATTGAGGCAAATAATTGTATATTCAGACACAATCCGATACAACAATGGTTTTAAATTTCCGCGAATGGGTTGTAGAAATTAAAAAGGTATTTATTTTATTTTTGTTGTAATGAATCTCATGTTAAGCTTTTGCCACAATTATGAAATAGAAATCCAAGGTGCAAATAATCCTTCTCAATTGCGCTACAAGGAATGAAGGGGTGTTGTTAGATTTGTCTTAAATGTGAGAGCAAATCCAAATTAGTTATATAACGAATTTTAGCGCAAAAGTTATGTTTTTTTTACTTACCTACTTACTTTACTTATTTGAACACGACGAGAGAATTTTAAAAGTATTATTATTCCCTAAAATGTATATGGCATCAAATCTATGATTTCTGAAATAAATTCCACCACATATGGTTCGAACTTTTTAGTCGTGGTTTTGACACAGTTTGTTTTGTTTTCCACGCATCCGGAATTAGGTACCTATAACGTGTCCGTAAACTGTATGTGGTCACTGTAACACATGATAAAATTATTTTTGTTTTTGATCTTAGATCTGATGGTAATCGATGATATGACCGACGATGAATCACGCTTAAATACCCCTAGGTCGGGCTTGCGGACACCGAACAACGGGTAGCTCGTCGTCCGGTTGTCTGGTAACAGTCCGGACCAAGCCCTAGTCGTCAACGGCGCGTTCTGTTCCCGCGGGAGTTGTCAGCAAAACCATAGGGACTCTGCAAAAGGATCGAAGCCTACTGGGGCTCAGGGTTTCTTGCTAAAAAGAACGCTTGGTCCCAGTGCGATTGGCAAAAAAGGAACGGGGTGTAGTGTTTATTCAGTAAGAGTCTGGACACTGTTTCCCGTTCCGCCCAAGAGCGGGATTCGTCATTCGATGATTTTTGAGGTTATAACTATCAGGAAACACTGAAACCGGCAGAAAATTCCACTTCTTAGCTATACACATAATGAATGCGTTCCCCACAAAAAAAAAAACAAAAAAAAAAAACTATCGAATCAGAATTTTCACAATAGCTCATATAAAAAAAGAATTCGTAATAGATACCCATTCTACAGCTGCCTGCCTACATCGCCGACAACTACTGGAGTTATTATATCAAAGTCTCAGAATGTTTGTGACAGTAGCAACGTTCTGAGATAAATTCTTTTACAAAAGTTTGGTTTTATTCTCAATCTGTGTAGGCACATGAGGGCTTAAAATATTCTTTGTTGTTTAAGTTTTGTGTTAAGCGTACTGGAGTTCAATTAATTTAAATAATGTATCTCAGGTCTTTGACTCTTGTAGCTCAATAATTATGAAGTTTTCAGAATATCTTTACATAACGAATAGACAAGGCTATATTTAATTTTATTTATTTATTTATGATCATAATTTGTTTCTATAACTACTGCCAAACTTTCGAAAGTTCTCGGTGGAGCTACCGGATATGTAAGACTTTTACTGGATAAAACCCAACTGTATCCTTCAGTTGCGTTCCAAGGCCACGGTAACACTTTCGAACAATTCCGCAATTCTAGCAATTGGCCCTACCAGTTCCCGTCAATTTGGTGCGCCGTTGCCCTGCATTTGGTTCTCAGTGGACGGTGAGCTACTCATTGCTCGCCACCGCAAATTCTCGCTACTACGATGATTGAGAATCACCCGGGGCATGTTCGACTCTCGATACCCGGGGTATTTCTTGCGGCAGTAAACCTATAGCTAGGTAACTAACCCACATGAAATAATTATTATGATGTAATCGGGGTTAAACATACGTAACACGAGGCTTCATTATGTTACCTTTCTGCCCTTGTCTCATCTTGTTACAAAATAGACTAAGAGTACACAGACAAATAATAATTCTTTAATTCTTTATTGTACACAAAAAAATAAGATAAATATAATGCTTTAACAATTCATCTACAAAGGCGAGCTTAACTCAGCAATGAGTTTTCTCCCTGCAAACCTTCAAGTGGCAGAGAGAAATTACATACGAGAGTAGAATCCGAGTGTACAATCTAAAAATACACAAATACGTCTGATATAAATATATAAATGATTGTTGTTGTACATATTTTCTTAAGTTTTTATTTTTAACTTGAGTCAAGATATCGAATTTCAAGGTACACATGTATTTTGTGTTACTTCACATTTTAGAAATAAGAAGCTCAAGCGGAGTGAAAATGAACTGCGTTATTAAATTGAACAATATCGGATAAATGCTTCGACGCAACAATGTAAACTAGAACTATGATAGCAATAACATTAATGCTTGAAGATACTTTTAAAATAATAATAATAAATCATTTATTTCAGACATAGTCCATAATTACATTAGAATATATATATGAAAAAATTAAAATCAAAATAAAATCACATTAAAATTAGAAAATAAAATTAAAATCAAAATAAAATTACTTTTAAGTTTCTTAATTTTCCTTTTCCGTATCCATATTTAACGATTTGTGAAAATTGACCATGCGCCTGCGAAGGATATGCATATTATGCACGTCTGCAGAAGTGAGATGACTATCCCCCACCATCCTACTAGTCCTCAGTCTAGTTTTGTATTTCCTCAGCTCATGGCTAAGTATTAAAATCCTGTGTTATCTTAATACCTCCCATCGTTTTACTAAGCAAGTAAAATGCTTTCTCTTTGTATAAAGTTTATCTCAACGAAAGACATCAAAATAACGAGACAAAGAAAATTACCCCGAACCCCAAACATGCATTATTTAGAAATAAAAACGTCCATAATGCAATGTTCCTAAAGCAAATCACCGCAAGTTACATTACGTCCACTACATATTAATAAACATGAAGACAAAAAACGGTCGGGTAAATAAAAAAGAATAATACGGCGTGGAAACACATTCCGCGCTCGGTCCCGAGTACAATGCGGCGAAACGACACAAGTACATAAGCCAGTTGAAACTACTGGCGGTGACAGCTACAGGCAATATCTTTGCCACACCAGACCAATATCTGTAGAGCTGCAAAAATAATGATACTTGAGAAAAAGTTGCACTACAGAATAATCTACTCTCGTCTCTACATATGAGAATGTTCCTTTCTTGTTTTTAAGTGAGTCTTTTATTATTTCTATTCAGAGAAAAGTTGCATTTTCTTTCCTTTTCCTCTTTAAGGCTTTAATCTTTTCACTGTTACTGTTATTTCTGACTGACCGTCCCTAAGGCATTGCAAGTAACAGATTAATTATTTCTTATCCAGTGCTTAGAACAAAGAAAGACAGTCTCTAATCGTTTTGACCACAAATTGCTTATTTAATACAATTTAGAATTTTCAAAGATTTCTTTAAAATTATATAATTTATATTTTCTTAGAAATGGAGTTAAATAAATTTGAATACTGTTTAAAACGAATTTTTCTCTGGCACTTCAAAGAACCAATAATAACCATAATACCCTTACCTAATTTTAAGAAAAATATTAGGTCAAGGAGAAGTACACAGCCGGCTTATCTAGAAACATCACGTAATGCTCTCGGGATAGTATTTAATTCAACGAATAAATAACGATATATCGTCATATTTAAATATTTCATTGTAACTGTATTTCAGAGAAATTTATATACCATGTGAACTGTGTTGCCGATGAGCGACTGAATCGAAGTAGGTACAATGGAAAATGAACGCCGACGCCAATTATTTCAGCATTTATTCGACAACTTTCGTTAAAGTCAGACTTGTTAGCACTCGGATATAAATATGATTCCATTTACATTGTTTTCTGTTAAAAATATTAAAAATCGAGTGGCTTGTGTTAAAATATATCTTAACGAGATAAGCGGATCGAATGTAGGATTTAACGAACCCTTATCGAAACGTTTCGCTTTGGCAATGAAATGCAATTCGAGATGTGAATTTTATTCGTATTTGATCTTATATCGTGAGCTTAGATCTAAAACTAAAGTAATCATCTTATTGAAATAATTTAATAACTCGGTAAATATGTATTAAATTTAAGTTATCTATAATAATGTGTGCATAAAATAGATACGTATGTTTAATACTTATACTTAATAATATGCGTTTTTAGGTTTCCGTATCTCAAAAGGAAAAAAAAAACGGAACCCTTACCTATAGGATCACTTTGTTGTTCGTCTGTCTGTATGTCTGCCTGTTAAGTCCCTTTATCTCGAGAAAGCGTGGAGGTATGAAGTTAAAATAAAAACCATATACTAAAATCAGTGGTCCTTTGAGGCTATGAAAAAACTTAACTTTAAATAATAATACGAAATAATTAACGAAAAAACAAACGACATATACGCGATATATCGCAAAAAATACATGTTTCGACACTCAAAGGTAACAAAATTCATAGAGTAGGTACTTCCCGTTGACCTAGAACCAAGGTTCAATCAACAGCGTGAAAAAGTAACAAAAATATAAAAAACTAGCTTTGTCAGCGGCTTCGCCCGCGTACATAAAATATAGTCTATGTCACTCAGTGGTAAAGCAGCTTTCTATTGTTGTTAAAATTTTTCCAATCGGACCAGTAGTTCCAGAGATTACCTCCTACAAACAAAAAAACAAACTTTACTTCTTTATTATATTAGTGTAGATAAATTTGCTAACTGATCAATAATAAAAACATATGAAATAAATAAAGATTTCGGTTTCATATCATCATTTTCCAGATCATGACCCATTTAACTTAATTGGGGAAACTGAGTGTTTACTTGCTATTAGCACACAGTTACTTCCTTCATTAATTATTTGACGAGTTCGGACTTTGTGAAGCGACTATCTTCTTGTTCCAGGAACACATAAGTTTGCATAGTTGTTGTAAAACAAACACAACTGAAACTTCAGAAAGCTTGTGTGCAAGATGAATTGACAGGAATAGAACTTATCGATATGTTACCGACTAAGTAGAAACATCAGGTTTTACATGTTTTTCAGTGTTTACATGTTTATATTACGCAGCCACGATACAGGAGTCATTAATAGTGTGAAGCAACTTTTTTTTTTAAATACAGCAATGAATGTAGTCTATAAACTCAGTCTGGTGTCCGCTCAGCTCCAAGTACAAAGAGTTAGTAGTAGTAGAAGTCTTTTGCACTACCCTAGCTTATCAAGGGCGGCTAGCAGCGTCATGGTGTAACTATGTCTTGACTAATTAACTTAAGTTCATTAGTCAAGTGGTCACCTCAGTTTGCTCGCCTATTGACTAAATAGTTACGGTTTTAGGAGCGTACATAGATTCGTTTAAAACATGCGATCAGGTCCTGTGGTGCTTTATCTTACTAAAGGCTCACTTTAAAACATTGTCGGCCGAACATTGGACAGAGTATTAGCTCGCTGTCCGGTTGTCTGGTAACAACCCGGACCAAGCCAGTCGTCGACGGCGATGGGTCATTTAGTCAGTAAGAGTCTGACACTGTTTCCCACTCCACCCAAGAGCGGGATTCATCATTAGATGATTTTTCCCACCATAAAAAAAATATTGGACAGAGTATTGAATACCTAGACAAAGTATAAAATGAATAACGTTACATTCATAATCTGAATATTTTAAGAAATATATCGTATGCCAGGATTATTCAGATTGCCGGTAACTGATACACTTGAAGCTTGGTTACAGATATCTACTTATTATTAGGCATCGACCACATTACATATAAAATCCATAAAGTATCCCTTTACCAGATAAAAAGGGTTATTCCCTAGAATATTAATACAAGATCTTCTATTGAACGCACTTGATTTAAGAGCTATAATAAAAGTGTCCCTTACAAGTGAGCCGGAGGATTCGTTCTCGTATTGCGTGACCTTTCCCATAAGCGGATTATTATGAACCGGGTCCGGCACGGCTGCTGACATTTATGGCGTCATTAATGCCGTTAATTATGTCTGATCTGTCAATAATGCTGTGGCAGATTGAGTTAGGCTGGGATACATTTGTCTAAAATTGCTGACCAGCCCTCAGTAACGCAGCGGTCTACAACGGAACAAGAGATTTTAAATTGAGATTGCAGTCAAGCGCTAGTTTATGTAAAAAAAAAAGTGACCCAGTCAGGTTTTTAAATAGCATAAAAATTAGATTCCTAAAATGAACAAATATAATATTACAGCTTATAATTGATGAAACATTTGAGATATATATTGCGATGAAACTAAATACTAACTGTACTTGGGGTACAGGGCGCTACTTTGTTTATCACGGTTACGGTAACATACCTATGCAAGAATAGTGATCCATTCAATAGCTGAACATGCATTGAACTCGAAGAAACGGTGCAGCGCTCGCTCGCCTGTAAAAGTCTTACCCACTTAACACCTATCGGTTTAGCATTGGTTTTTTAGTAGCATCTTGTAAAATTATATTTATATACGTTTATATGTATACAAAAATTTTTTTAGAAGGCGTCCGAGAAGCCAAAATCAACTTGGAGGGACCCTTGGCCCAGGACTTGTAAACACTTTTCATTGGACGTAGCACAAACCGAAGATTATCCATGTACTACGCGCTTTGCAAGTGTACCTAAAGACAAACTTTTGGTGAGAAACAATTGCAACATATGGAAAACAAAGATATATAGATTGATACCACAACACTTGTGATAAGGCTCACAAGCAACTTGCGAACTTATGCCAGTTCGCAAGTAAAAAAAAAGAAAAAGTATAAAAATGATTTCTAATTAATATAGTAAATGGCTTCTCAGACAATATAATAGATTTCTAAAGCCTGGTCGCATTCGTGCTCCAGGATTCAACAGTACTTGCCTAGACAATGTTATTAATAGATTTACATCAATAAAATGGCAGGAGCTGACTTGCACACTCAATAAATAGGTCCTCAAGAACGGTCGCTAGCACGAAATGGCAAAGCATTATAATTCTTAGTCTGTATTGGAATACAGTTAGAAATAGGTATACAAAAAATTGTGAGCAGTGGCGAGTTTAACCTAGAATTTGCAATAAAATAAATTATTGTGTAATAATAATTATAAAATGCACAGAAACTAATATTACTTTAAAACTAGGTATTGTTTTTGTATTTACATAGATATCGATCGACACAACATTTTTCTATATTCTGTTCGTCTGATACCAGTCAAAAATGTCTGCTAAAAATTTACTCTTGAAATAGAAAATTGAATTAATGTTCGACCTTGATACCTGAAAAATTATTTCTCCTAAATAATGTTATCTCAACCCCGTATTTGTGGCCGTAACGGAAGTGTTTTGAAAGATAATATTCAAAACATTTCTGTAATCAATTTTGTAGATATCAATCACGTGACGTCGGGTTAATTAGCTAATCACCTTGACCCTGGCGCCGCCCGCCAGGTTCCGCGGCGAGGGGGCCGTTGCAAGCTATCGAGGGCCACTAAAACGAATTCCATGTTTCTTAATGTAGCGACGAAATAATGACGCAGTAAATATTAAAATTATACGATCAGAGTAACAAGCTGGACATTTTAATTACACGGTAATGTTACTTGAACGGTAGATGTGGTCAAGAGTATTTTCAGGAAAAACCGTACTTGACAGAGGTATTTCATACTAATAGTTGAAATACGATACAGCGAACGTGATTCACATTTTACGCGGTTTCCATTTTGATATCTTACAAAGGAAGGTATTAAAACAATATCTCACACAAGATAATAACGTCAAAATCCCATAAAAATAAAGTAGATCCTGTTAGATTGTAGTCGTATATAAATACATCTAAACGACGAAGTTAAGGTGATCGTATAGCTATTTACGTGTTTAGTACGCATTCAGTAAAGGAAAAGATCGCGTATCGTAACGGAAACATTTGTGAAGTATCCCTGAACATCGAGGCGTGGGCATGCGGGTCACGTCGGGGTAACAACGCGCGCCGAGCACCTCGGCTTGTTGTGATATCGCCCTCTGGTTTTTTCACAATACCTGACCCCACTACGAGAGATTCCCTAACGTTAGTTTGTTGAGATAGCTGAACCAACTTTATGTTCTTTTTAATGTTTTAGTGGCCAAAGCGGTACGTGCCGCTCACGGTGCTCGGATATCTGTCGTGAACCCTTTTTATCTCTGCGAAATGTTAATTGGAAGGGGATAGCTGGATACCTTTATTATATCATTTTATCGATTTTTTCTCGTGAACTTTTCGTAATAATTTTACGTTCCTATCAACTCAACCTCGGCAGGTTGGACAAAATAACATGATTTTTTTCCCCTACCGATGGGTTTCTTTCGCAAAGTGTTTTCTTCAATGTGGATTCTTTGTCTATAATATATGTAATTAAACAGATTTTGTAAGAGTACTTATGGATGTGATGTCGAACCATTATCAACTAATTATTTTTTTTCGTTCCTTCTTTTTTTACGCTACCAAAGGACTGTAAATCTGATCTACTCCTACTACATATTTTAGGAAAACCCGAAATAAAACCTCTTTACTAATATGTTTGTCAGGGATTTATAAATTTACTACTTTATTTTAGACAGTATTCACAGCACTCCAGTAAGTCATATTATGCTACCAAGGTTACTGTAAGATATTTTTCTCTGCCTAACAATTTATATGACTCAAGCATCAACTTCATATTTATAATAGAACGTATAAAAACACTCTACAAGGACAACAGTTTGCTAAGACTGTTTAGGAGTTCATTTTATAAAGTGAATTATATTATTTGCTTTTCTATATAACATAATGTTTGTTTACGACTCTTTATTATTCCTTAGTGTTCCAGAAACTTCTGTGGAATGGGCTCAACAATCTTAAGACTTCTTTACAAAAACAAGAAAATATTACGTTTCCTTTTAAACTTTTGGTACCACGTACTTGTGTTGGAAACTTTACCAGTGTCCTTTGCAATGCTCTCTAAAATATGAAACGTGATTAAAAAAATATTCTCTTATTTGGAACGTATTTAAATTTAGTACCAGCTGCGGCTGTTTGGCGTCTTTTTATTAGCTAAGCCTTTCTTTTGGTTGTAGAGGATGGCTGCTAATCTAATCAGATGTAGTTTAATCCCAGCAGAATTGATTGTACATTTATATTTTTGGGCTTTCTTGTCCAATATTCATGGAAAGCTAGATAGTTTAAAATACTCTAGAGATAGATTAAGTAGTTAAATAATAATTATAATAATATTTCACAACTTTCACACGACGCCGCCTAGTTCCAAAATAAGTAGAGCTTGTGCTATGAAAACTTTAATATATAACTATATACATAAACTTATAGTCAGATAACTTTTTTTAGCTCAGTATGATGTAAAATATTTATGGAAAAAGTTTCAGCCGGCATACTATGACTTGATTTCAGCTGACTCTTGGTTCACTTATAAGTCATTTGAGATCTTTTAAACAAGATGGCAACAGATCGGAAGATGGAAGATGGAAACACTAACTAAAATGCAACGTTACCACCCGGACTATTAAGGCCTGGGTCCTGGCCATGGAGGCTCTCGGGTCTCGATTGGGGGGGTTCTTTAGCGCATGCTTGGAGAGGGGCCAGTTCCCACTTCCCTGGAAGACGGGAAAGCTGGTCCTCGTCGCGAAGCCGGGGCGTCCTGCGGACTCTCCGTCCGCGTATCGGCCCATTGTGCTGCTTGACGAGGTGGGCAAGCTCTTTGAAAGAGTCATTGCAGACCGCCTCGTCAAGCATCTGACATTGAAGGGGCCCGATCTAGCGGACGACCAGTTCGGGTTCCGCAAGAGGCGCTCCACGGTGGACGCCATCATGCGCGTGCGAACCCTCACGACGGAGGATGCGGTGTCCCGGGGCAGGTGCGTCTTGGCGGTGTCATTGGACATTGCCAACGCCTTCAATTCTCTGCCCTGGAGTTGCATTAGGACGGCACTCCGGTATCACCGGGTGCCCGACTACCTCTGTCGTGTGATCGAGGCCTACCTGTCAGAGAGGTTCATTATCTACCCCGGTCACCAGGGTGAATGGAAATGGCGAGAGATGTCGTGCGGTGTCCCACAGGGATCGGTACTAGGGCCGCCCTTGTGGAACATCGGGTACGACTACGTGCTGCGCGCCGATCTCCCCGTCGGGGTCAACGTGGTCTGTTACGCAGACGACACGCTGGTCCTAGCGCGGGGAGAGTCGTACCAGGCGGCGGTCGAACTAGCGACACGTGGGGTTGCGACAGTCGTAGAGAGGATCCAGCAGTTGGGACTCGAGGTGGCGCTGCACAAGTCCGAGGCCATGTGTTTTCACGGCCCTCGGAACGCGCCACCAATAGGTTCCCAGCTAACGGTAGGAGGAGTTCGATCGGGTCGACGATGAAATACCTGGGACTTGTGCTCGACAGCCGGTGGAATTTCGAGGAGCATTTCCGACGTTTGGCTCCTAAACTCAATCGGACAGGAGCTGCCCTCAAGCGGCTCCTACCGAACCTGGGGGGTCCAGACGCCTCCTGCCGGAGGCTTTACGCCTCCTACCGGAGGCTTTACCCGGCATCGTTCGGTCCATGGCCCTTTATGGGGCACCAGTGTGGGCGCCGTCGCTGCGTAAACGCCCGGCGGCCCAGCTAAACGCCTGCCAGAGGGTCATGGCCATCCGGATGGTGCGGGGATACCGCACGGTGTCCTGCGAAGCGGCGAGCCTCCTTGCTGGCCTACCACCATGGGATTTGGAGGCAACAGTCCTTGCACACATGCACGATCTGCGCGTGGAGATGCAACGCCGGGGCGAAACTCCGCTGCCTGAACATGTCAAGGCATGGCGGAAAGAGCTCCGGCGGGATCTCATGGTGGAATGGAAACAGCGACTGTCGCAACCCAGCGCTGGGCACGCCATAATTTCGGCAGTAGTGCCCCTCTTTGAGGCGTGGCTGGATAGACCTCACGGCGTCCTCACCTTCCGCATGACGCAGGTCCTCACCGGACATGGCAAGTTCGGGAGGTTCCTGCACCGGATCCGTGCGGAAGAGACGCCCGGGTGTCGCCACTGTGTGGCCAGCCCGGAGGACACGGTGGAGCACACGATAGAAGTGTGCCCCGCTTGGGAAGAGGAACGCCGTGCCCTCGTGGGGGTGATCGGCGGAGGCGACCTCTCGCGCCGGGCCTTGGTTCAGGCCATGGTCCGCAGTGAGGAGGAGTGGCAGGCGGTCGCCTCCTTTTGCGAGGCAGTAATGCTCGAAAAGGAGGAGGCTGACCGCATAAGGCAAAGGCAACGGCGCACTCGCCGTAGCCGTCGCCGCCGCGATTCTGCCGATATCCGGCCACCGTAGACACTGGCTTGCGGACGGCGAGCAATGGGTAGCTCGCTGTCCGGTCGTCTGGTAGCAGTCCAGACCGAGCCCAAGTCGTCGACGGCGCGTTCCGTTCCCGCGCGCCTCAAGGAGTTGTCAGCAAACCGTAGGGACCCTGCAGGGTCGAAGCCTTCCGGAGCTGAGGGTTGATGCGAAAGCGTTACACCGGGGCTCTGGGAATAAGGCAAGGAAGGTACGGGGTAGGTTCTTTAGTCAGTAAGAGTCTGACACTGTTTCCCGCTCCGCCCAAGAGTGGGATTCGTCATTCGATGATTTTTACCTACCATAAAAAAAAAAACCACCCGGACTATTGGGAGTGATCGGCGGCGGCGACCTCTCGCGCCGGGCCTTGGTTAAGGCCATGGTCCGCAGCGAAGAGGAATGGCAGGCGGTCGCCTCCTTCTAGGAAGCAGTAAGGCTCGTAAAGGAGGAGGCCGACCGCATAAGGCAAAGGCAACAGCGCCCTCGCCGTAGCCGTCGCCGCCGCGATCCTGCTGATATCCAGCCACCGTAGACACTGGCTCGCGGACGGTGAGCAATGGGTAGCTCGCCGTCCGGTCGTCTGGTAACTGTCCAGACTGAGTCCAAGTCGTCAACGGCGCGCACCGTTCCCGCGCGCCTCAAGGAGTTGTCAGCAAACTGTAGGGGCCCTTCAGGGTCGAAGCCTCCTGGACCCTAGAGTGGTGCAAACTGTTACCTCGACTCTAGGAATAAGGCAAGGAAGGTACGGGGTAGGTTTTTTAGTCAGTAAGAGAGTGACACTGGTCTCCCGCTCCGCCCAAGAGCGGGTTTCGTCATTCGATGATTTTCACCTCCAATAAAAAAAAAAACCACCCGGACTATTACAGTCAGGGCACTAGATAAACAGGCCAGTCAAGAATAACAGTATCTAAATATAATAAATATGATCCGGCACGAAAGCGTTGGGATTTAATAGTTAAAAAATTAGCGTTACAATTTGAACGAAAACATTTTTCCTTTTTTTGCGAGACTCGAATTACCGATAATAGCTTTGGAACGGTTCAAAAAACAATCCTGATTTCACGAATAGTTGCGAGTATTGTAAAATAACCTGGATATGTAACAATACAAAATGTAGGTATTTATGAACGATCAATTTTACAAAGAGATGTTCAAAGCAAAAATGTGTGCGACTGCTTTCAGAAACACCAGCCGATATAAAGGTACGGCCCGACTTTGGCGTTCCGTAGTCAGTGGTATCTTTAATATTCCAGCTATTCCGGGAGAACATTATTATGAAAACAAAATTTGTCTTTTCTCTCAGTAAAGAAAATGTTAGGCACGGAAAGTTCACAAGAAATAAATATCAACCATTAAAAGAAATAATAATCAAATGAAGACATAATATATGAAGGACTGTTTTCTAGTTAAGGATTATGGGTCTTATAGTGATGACTTATTTTTGCGGTTCCAACAACCATATTTCCTCGAAAAACTCATTTGCAGATGAAAACCATTTTAAAATATATGTAAGCTTGTAAGAGCAAAAACGGAAATGGCCTTTATTATCCCAGGTACAGGAAGAGCTTTTTCAATTTTTTTTAATAACAAGAATTTCATAATTTCTAGGTAGGGGAGACCGGGGCTTCAATTAACAGAGGTAAGTATTAACAAGCGAATTTCTAAGAAACTATAAATAGCACGTCACTAACGATTGCTGGTATTCGTCCTCGCAAGAGTGCTGTACAGGTTGAGACTCATCAGTATCGCTCAGTGCACCATGGGTGTGAGTTGTGTGATGTGCGTCTATTTTGGCCAGCTAATAAATATTTTTCACTTTACGATTTTTTTATTTACGTGTTGAATATTTGATTTTGCCGTAATATTTTTTTATTTCGTGGTGGCCACTTTTATTCTTAATAATGCTACATAACTTCATGAACGCTAATGTAAACAATTTCTTAATTATGGTTGTTATTATTGAAAAAGTATCAATGAGGCTAAAATTAACAAAATATACGGGGCAAGTATTAACATGTTAATTCTTACCCCATATGCGGGGTTTTTTTATGGTAGGCAGTCTCAGACTCTTACTGAGTGAACAACCTACCCCATTCCTACGTTGCCATATATACCAGGGCCAGAGCCTTCCTTTCAGACGCGAACTATCGGCCCCAGTTGGCTTCGACCCTTCTGCAGGGTCCCTAAGCTACGGTTTGCTGACAACTCCTTGAGGTGCGCGGAAACAGTGCTCGCAGTCGACGACTGGGCTTGGTCTGGACGGTTACCAGACGATTGGACGGCGAGCTACCCATCCACAAACCCGCGCCTACGCTGGCCGGAAGTCGGGATCGGAATCGAGGCAGCAGACTTTATTATAATGGGTAAGTATTAACTTCTGACTTTTCTGAGTTAAATCGATTTTTTCAAAAAAGTACCAATTTCTTGTCAAATGAAAACCAACGATATGGTTATTGAATAGTTTGGGCGTCATTTAACACAAAAATCATATCAAAATGTTTAGGCGTTTTTAAGCTACAACTGAAAACATGAATTTTGTTAATTTGCGCCTCGCTCTCCCCTACTTAAGTTACAAATACTAAATGTGCGTAGTAGATTCATACTATATCTCAATGTAGCGAATATTAAGATAATGTTTCTCCAATCCAGTGTCGACAGAACAACAGAGCTTCCGATTTCCGGCCACCGTAGGCGCGGGCTTGCGGACGGCGAGCAATGGTAAGCTCGCCGTCCGGTCGTCTGGTAACAGTCTGGACCAATTCAAGTCATTGACGGCGCGCTCTGTTCCCGCACGCTTCAAGGAGTTGTCAGCAAAGCTGTAAGGACACTGCAAAAGAGTCGAAGCATACTGGAGCCCAGGATTTCTTTCTGAATGGATGGATTGGCCTCAGTGCGAAGGGCAGAGAAGGAATGAGGTGGGGTGTTCAGTCAGTAAGAGCCGCTGTCAGTAAGAGTCGCTCCCGCTTCGCCCAACGGAGCGTGAGCTGTTTCCCGACTCTCGAGCGGGATTCGTCATTGAATATTTGCCCACCATAAAAAAAAAGAAAAAATTGAACAACAGAGCTTTTTATTAAAAAAAATAACTTTCAGTTTAACAGCCCTTTTTGATATTATGAATGGTACTGAAGCTGCTTCACTCATCATCATAATCATCATCTGAACCGAAATACTTCAACTATACGACACAGACCTTACCGAGCGTCGCCCAATGAACGGTCCTGCTCGTCCCGCATCCATCGGATTCCCAACCCTTACCATCCCCCAGCCGAGTTGATAATCTACAATCAACATCAGTTGTGTGAACCATCTTCCTGCCCTTGTCCCGTTTTATTTGGGGTCGGCGCAATATATTTTTTTCTTCCATTCTGTCATGTCACCCGTCACGCTATCACTAACTCCTCTTTCTTTTATGAAAGAAAGAGGAAGTGATATGTCACTTCTCACACTATCCATCCATATTTTCTTTGGTCTCCCTCTCCCTCTTCATCCATCCACATTTATACTCATGGCTTTTTTTGTAACATGCGTTTCATCCCTCCTTTTTACATGGCCATACCAAGACAAACGGTTCCCATAATCCCGGTTCTCATAATCTACAATCATTAACGCTAATAAATAACTAATCAAATGTATGGGAATGACTTCATTTAAAAAAAAAATAGTATCTAAGTTCACATCATTCAAAATGACAGAATGAAATGTGATCGTTTCTACAATTATTATCGCTACATTTAGCGTTTTATGATTATAATTAAAACTTATGTTGAGGAGTATCGATTGCAGAAAGAGACTCGTCGTTCCTCAAAAAGATTGTATGTAACTTGGCTAGGGTGGCAGGTCATTGGCTGGTTGACTATGATAGTAATAATTATAAGGTTTATTACACTGAGGGCGGTTCACCATCACTGACAGGACTATTAGGCCAATAAGCCTGATATAGTGGTGTAGGGTGGAATTGGAAGGTTTACAAGATTGATGATGTAGCTTACCAGTCCGCATGACAAGGACCTCGTGAAGCAGAGATACATAAGAAAATCAAGTATCTTGACTAGACTGACAAGGTTTTCTACATGTGGACTTAACAATAATTATAGATTTATAGTAGTATTAGCTTTATTAAATTATAGGAGTTTTTTTTTTATGGTAGGTAAAAATCATCCAATGACGAGTCCCGCTCTTGGGCGGAGCGGGAAACAAGTGTCAGACTCTTACTGACTAAACAACCTACCCAGTTCCTACATCGCCATACATACCAGGGCCAGAGCCTTCCTTTTCAGACGCAAACCCTTGGCCCTAATTGGCTTCGACCCCTCTGCAGGGTCGCTACGGTTGCTGACAACTCCTTAAGGCGCGCGGGAACAGTGCGCGCCGTCGACGACTGGGCTTGGTCCGGACGATTACAAGATGACCGGACGGCGAGCTACCCAATGCTCACCGTCCGCAAATTATAGGAGATGAAGAAGGAGGGTCCGATAGGCGTTGATTAGGAAAACAGTACATTTGAACTCGGTTCGTATTGTTAGGAGTTTCCTCTCTTTGGAGGAAAACTACTTATAGCTTGGATCTTGTTTCTGAAACAGCTAGAATAAATATATAAAAATATTAAAAATACCTATGCAAAATGAAAAAAATATCCACTAGTGTAAAAAATATACATTACGTAAAGAGAATGAATAAACAATATGATACTTGCTTGTTTACTTGAAACAATAAGAGTATTGTTATTTTTCTGACCAAAGTATATTTTTGTTTTAAAATCATTCGCATTGTGCAAATGTGCATTATGAATATTGAAGTAAAAAAACTAGTCAATTTCTGTTACACTGTTCACAGAGTAATATGCCTTTATATTATTATGGATACGTAGAGAGGTTCTGGCAATTGGGACATGTGGTGATACTGAACACGTGTTCGACCGTGTGCTTTTATAGATATCGGACTGGGTCAAATAACAAAAGGAGGAGGAGGAGGACATAAAGAAAAAGTACCTGGGACTCGTTTTTAACAGTCGGTGGAATTTTGAGGAGCACTTCCGATACGTATCTTCCAAACTGGAGCTGGCCGGAGCTGCCCTCAAACGCCTTTTTCCCAATCTGGGGGATCCAGACACCTCCTACTGGAGGTTTAACGCAAGAATCGTGATCTCTATAGACCTTTATGGGGCTCAGGCTCAGAGCGGTCACTGCGTAAACAACCGGCCCCAGCGCCGAATGAACATGTCGTCATAGAAATTGGGATGGCATCGATGATTATTCCCACCAAAAAAAAAAAGCGTTCGCAAACCTAGCGTCTTTCTATTATTTCTCTAATTACGGTACTCGAAAGGTTAAAATTGAACGCATGACGACACGCGCATACGGCAAGCAAAATTACCGCCCAGTGAGTTTATTCCCTAATCGGCATCAACGGTAACCGTCAACAAGCCTTCTTGAAAGGGTGCCTGAATATTTAATATCAGTTTCAGCATGTTTACGTCGTTTATACGGAACATTCGATAAATAAGTGGGTTCGGCCTTGGCATTTTTTAGAGGGGAAAGGAACTCATATGAGAAATATTAAGGCTTAGCGATCGCCAACAGCTGACGCGGGCCACGCGTGACTCACGACGAAATGTACCCTATGACCTTCTTCACCTTGGAAAATGACATTTATCCATACATTATAATAAAGGAAAAGCTGAAGTTTTATTTAAGGGGCATGATATCTGACTTTTGAGCTAGCTAAGTACATACTGTGGCTATTGTAATAGCTATTATAAAATTGATGTCAAGTCGTGGTCAGACGTGCGCTATTAAAAAAATCTCATTTATTTTTAAATAGATATCAACCGCTTTTATAAATTTAAGGTTTCAGTGAATGAAATAATAATATGTTCAAGTGTTTCAAACATTATTAATATTTAAACTTCATGCCATAATGAGAATGCAATGGACGACACATAAAGTTTTATCATCGGTCCGCATAAAATATCTTTGAACCAAGTTAAATGCATTTTTAACTGTTCGAACATCTACTTAGTGATAGTGCCGTCGCCAAAATGATTTTAAAACGATCAGCGACGAAAATGAATCGAAGTGTTCTTATCAATGGATTTATGGGAAAAATAATATTCTGAAAAAGTGATGGTTAAAAACTTTATCACTTCATCATTTAGAATTCAAGAAACCTGAATGCAAATGTGAAGGATATGGATTTATACTTTAAGCACTACCGAAAACTAATTTTATTAGTATAGCATACCATCAACATTATTATGCTCCCACTGCTGGACTCAGGCCTCTTCTCTAGGAGAAGGAATGGCTTATAATCCACCACGCGGGCCTGCCGTTCGGTCGTCTGGTAGCAGTTAAGACCGAGCCCAAGTCGTCGACGGCGCGCTCCGTTCCCGCGCGCTTCAAGGAGTTGTCAGCAAACCGTAGGGGCCCTACAGGGTCGAAGTCTCCCGGAGCTGAGGGTTGGTGCAAAAGCGTTACACCGGGGCTCTGGGAATAAGGCAAGGAAGGCATGGGGTAAGTTCTTTAGTCAGTAAGAGTCTGACACTATTTCCCGCTCCGCCCAAGAGTGGGATTCGCCATTCGATGATTTTTACCTACCATAAAAAGAAAAGCACGCAGGCCTAGTTAGTATGTCACGTGTCTTAGAATCATCCTGGTTTCCACAAGATTTTTTCTTACTCCGTTTTGAGAGCGGTGGTGATGAAATAAATTACACAATGTACGCCTGGCTGGGTTCGAACCCGCGGCCTACAACTCGTAAGTTAGGGTCGTTACCACTCGATCACCACTGCTCTCAATCATAATTTTATTAATAATAAATATTTTCCCTACAAAACTGACGTTTTAGAAAACTTAATATAGTAGTAAAATAGCCATGTTACACAAAAAACAAATAAATCACAAATGCTAAAACCCAATGTATTTTAAATGCTAGCAGATTGTTCGATATATTTCTTATCATCATCATTTACGTATGAAAGATTTTTGAAATACGAGGACTATAATTATTAGAGTTTTAATAGTACATTTTGATACAAGTGCAGGAAGTTTGTCATTGCGACCGAGGCGAAATGCGCACGAGCCGTAGGCGAGTGTGTTATTCATAACACACTCGCCTACGGCTCGTGCAGATTTGTCTTTGCATTCCTCGGCTTCAGCCGAGGAATGCAAAGACAAATCTGCACGTGTGTCAAATGACGTTTTTCAATACACTTACGACTTGTGAAATAAAGAAAGAAAGAAAAAACGTTTAATCGTATCTCAAACATAACAGTAGAAATATATACAGTAGTAATAGCATTCAAATCTGCTCTGAACAGTTTCTAATTTTGTGGGGGTCGTCCAGCGCCCGTGGGGTACGCCTCGCGCCTGATTCGATAAACTAAGTAAAAAAAAGAAAATCACCGTTGACCGTGACGATAAGGAAGGAATAAAAAAGCCCTTGTTGTGATAAACTCAAAAAAGCACTTGGGTGATATACATGCTATATTGAACCTAATAGGAGTGCGATAAGAGGCAGTTTTCGAGTAAGTGTATTGAAAAAGTTATATTATGTCTAGAAAATAGCCTTATAAAACAAACACACATGGTAGTTGAGAAATAAATACCTCTATAAACGGATAGTTAATCTCTAGAGTCAGATGAGCTCATTGTCCGTATCTCCACAGCTCCAGCCTGCTGTGTATCATAAATCTATTGTCTTCAAGTTATCATCGTCTTCACAATGAAAGCAGTAAATAATTAAATTATCTAATCATAGCTAGACGTCGTAATTATTTTTATTGCGGCCATTCCGCAACCATCAAGAGGCTCGTAACTCAGAATTGTAAGCTTTTTAGTATAATCGGTTAGAAATAAAACCAGAACACAATTTGGACATTTTAATTTATTTAGGTTAAGCTACTTTTATTGGCGGTGAGTTATGTTTCTCAGAGACTGAGAAAACGAAAGTTTTTATTTTCGTTGTATTTTTAATTTGGGACAGTCGCTCAGCTGCGGGTGTGTGGTAGAGATGTCGCAGACGTTTTGCCAAAAAAGATTCTGGTGTCGGGAGTGAGCTCGTTTGTCAGGGAGGGCGCGCGCCGCTGCCTCCACTCTCCAGCAATCTGTTTGTCCAGCTGCCACCTTCCTTCTTTTAACAAGAGCTTTGCTTGATATCCGGAAATTTATTTTTCTCACAATTTGTCGCTACCATTGCTCGCGGCCGGGCACACAATTTATGACAACATGCCGAGGACATCACGAACGTTATTCGTAGAAGCTCGTTGATTAAAGTGCCCATCATTCACCAGACATGAACGTCGCCATCCAAACTAAAACATGTCAAGTCTTTATATATGTGCTTTTAGGTTTTCATATTGTATATTTCCTTGTCAACATTTTGGAAATGTGTGAAAAATCTCCTGAAATAAATTCATGACTTGTCATTTGCCCAGTCTTAATAAAATTAAGGAAGTAGCGAATAAAGTCATGATTTTGACCCTAACGAATTTCAAAATACAGGTAATTACATTTAAATTGTCGCCTAATTGACCACCTACACGTTGTCACCATATTTAGAATGACATTAATCAACTTAAATGGGGCAACGTGGTGTTGAAGACGAAAGCACCGGAATAAATTGCATGAGTAGGTTACCTCGAGACAATAATCAAATTAACAAGAAACATTGTATTCATTGTTTCAATATATTTGAGTAGTATTTTAGTGGGCACGTCGGAGTACGTGCAGACAGAGATTGGGCCCTCATCAACCCTCGGATCTCGTCCTGAAGGAAGTTTGACAACTCTATAGTTACAAGTGCACACTTTACGAGCTCACGAATCATTATCTCATTGTTCCGGTGAAACTCAAAACACGTCGTTCACGGCAACGCTTTGTTCCCCGAAATTATGATCGTCCCCTCGGTTATCCCGCACCATTAGTAACATTATGTCCTCGAGTATTAGCTTAGTTATACGCCTGCTATCTCGCCTATGATTTGGACGTCAATACCATGTGCTATACGTACTTTTCTTCTTTTTTAAGCAGATAAGGTAAAAGTCTTCACAAAAAGATAACTTTTTTTTTTGTACTTATTTAAAATCTATTTTTGCGAACACGTGTCAGTAGATGAAATAAATAAAAATAAACATGTCTTTATTAATGAAAATGTGGCATTTTTATCATGAATTAACAAGTTTTTGTGAATATAAACGGTACATAAATGAAACAATATGTATAAAAGGGTTATTTTAACATAAAGCATTAATTGTCCTTTTAATAATTTCTGTTTATAAATGTAGTCGGTAGTTGGCTGAAGAATATAATATAATAATAATAATATGTCCACAACTATCACACAACGCCATCTAGTCCCAAGTTAAGCAGAGCTTGTGTTGTGGGTACTAGACAACTGATAAACATATTTATACATTTCTAATACATACATATTATAGATAAATCACACCCAGACACAGAACAAATTATCGTGCTCGGTGGGAATCGAACCCACGACCTCCCGCATAGCAGTCAGGGTCACTAACTACTAGACTGACAGGCCTGTCTGCCTGAAATGTCATGATGATTTGTTAACGGAACCGAATAGCTTACGGTATCTATTTAAATTTAACTGTGGAGTATTTCAACTAAAATGTGTGAAATAAAAAGATTTTTACAAAAAAAAAAACAACCTACATCAGTGCAAAAAAAACGCAACAAAGTGCAAAATAACTTTAAATTTGGCTTAAAGTTATTTTGCATAAAGTATAAAAAAAAACTTTTTATACTTAATAATTTGTCTAATTGTTTTTTTTTATTATTTTTTTTCTTTGTTTTTTTTTATAATTTATGTTAAATAATAGAGAGACAAATTATTAACTATAAAAAGTTTTTTAAGGGTTTCCACCCTCATCATCCGATGACTTTTCATGGGCGCGTCAAACTTTTACTAACTAAAATTAGACCTGTGTCCTTAAGTTACCCTTTGTGTTCTAGTATTACGAGTTTCCTATTCAGAAATTCCTCGCAGTTCTTGCTATAAAGCGGACATCGGCCCTGTTGAGGAGCCCCACGATTTGCTGATATTTCTTTGAGGAGCGCGTGACTATGCGCTGTCGAGGACTTATGGTCCGGATGATTACCGATTGGGAACCTGTGTCATGCGGGAAGTGAGTGTTGTCGCTCCAGTCACTCCTCAAAAAGGGGTCTACCACCGTGATTAGTCGCAAAAAAATCTACTTGAAATTTGATACAAGATCTGAATCCTGGAACCAAATCTGTATAATTTAATAATAATAATATATAAATCAATGCAACTTTTCGTAGTTATTTTAAAACTCAAAAACGGGCTCACCTATCCAAACCAATTTTTTGCCTTTACTCGGACTATTTAGCACATGGTTTATGTGAAGTTTGCTCAAACTCTACTTCATTTATCACATTTTTCTGTTGCTGGGAGCGAAGCCGCGGGCAAAAGCTAGTCACGTATAAATCCGTTCAGTCACTTGGACGTAAAGAATTAACAATTATTTTACCCAGACCCATATATTTTTATGTTTATAGCATTAGTGGGATGTATCGTCACAATAATACGCATTACAGCGAAGCAGCCAACTCAGCATCCCCTATTCACTAGCTTTTGCGTGCGGTTTCGCCCGCGTGGTATTGGGGTTGGGGTTGGGGTTTCCGGGATAAAAAGTAGCCTATGTCCTATTCCGGAGTGTATCCTATGCCTGTACCAAATTTCATCCAGATCCGTCCAGCCGTTTTGGGTGATTGAGTAACAAACATCCAAACATCGTAACTTTCGCATTTATAATATTAGTAAGATTAAAACCCATGCGAACACCGGCGTTCGCACACCTGTTGTTCTTTAATTGTGTCTGTAATTACAAGATCGAAAGGTTAAAACAAACACGATCCAACGATATTTATACCTATATAAAAATACTAGATGCAAACTTAATAACATGACCTTTCGGAGACATTTTCAGGAGCTGAAAAAGCTCGTTTAAATGCAATTTATTTATAGAAGCTTCTCATTTAACCGTGTAGCCATTTACGGTTGACCTTCACTGAAATGCGCAATAGAAAAGATGTCGCACTTTACCCTTTCCGTGCGTTACGGGTTGATGAAAGAGTTACTTTGGCCCTGGAACGCAAAGGGCAATTGTAGGAACACAGGTGGGTTTTAGTAAGTAAAAGTATGACACGCCATCTCGCTTTACCCAGAGTGGAAAAAGAAGAAGTTATTTGATGATTTCCCATCTTGAAGCTAACTAAATTACTTTTCCTTAAGTTCGAAAATCATCGAACAAATTCTTTCGCTCTAAAGCGGAGTGGGAGGGCGTGTCAGACTTTTACCTTCTAAAACCACACCTATGTTTCTTCGGTTACCCTTTGCGTTCTAGGACCACGGGTAATATATGCTAAAGACCTCCCTTAACCTATCGAATACCGTTATTAGAGACATTATAGAAAGACAATAAGTATAAACTAGTGCGCCTTACCACCAACGATTGCATCACCGCTTACCATCAGGTGGGATCGCAGTCAAGCACTAGTTTATTGCAAGTGACAAAAAAAAAAAAGTATGCGTTCGCTTGGGGCTCAAGAGTTTAAGCGAAGTAGGCATCAGCCCAGCTGAGGTTTCGCCACATTTCACCCTACAGATTTGATAATAATATTTTTTTAAATTATTGATTGGCTCTCGTTTGACTACTATCTCACCGGATGGTAAGCAATGATGTGACTTGACCCTTGACTTAAATAAAGATTGATTCAAAGGTTAGAAAAAAATCCGCAAAGAGCGTGTCGGGCCACGCTCAGTGTAGGGTTCCGTAGTTTCCCGTCCGCCACAAATTTCTCACAATGTAACAGAACCCAGCCCATGTAACAATTTGTAACCCAATTTCCCGAGAGATGGCGCTGTTCCCGGTGGTAATTTTGGATTGCGTGAACCGATTTTTTTCTTTTTGTATTTTTATTTGATAGAAGATACGCTCAGGATAATGAAATATATAAAAAAGTTAAAAAAATGCTTGCATACATGCAAGCATTTTTTTATTAATTAGAAAATTAGTTAATAGTAAATAAAAATTAGAAAATTAGTTCAGAAAGTTTTTTTTTTAATTTTTCAAAAATTGTTCTTTCTACCAAGTTCAAAATAATTTCCCTAGAAAGTTTACTTAAAGTTTTACTTTTGAGATTTTTTTCATATTTTTTAAACATATGGTTCAAAAGTTAGAGGACGCCTCATTTTTTACTTTCGGAGCGGTTATTTCCGAAAATATTTAAATTATCAAAAAATTATTTTACGGGACCCTTAATCATTTTTAAATACCTATCCAACAATATATCACATGTTATGGTAGAAATGAAAAAAAAATCTCTTTCCACTTTACTTGTAGGGGAGGTACCCTAATTAAACATTTTTTACCACTTTTTGTTTGTGCACTTTGTCGGCATGGTTCATATACATATTGATACCAAATTTCAGCTTTCTAGTGCTAACGGTCGCTGAGATTATCCGCGGACGGACAGACAGACAAGGCGAAACTATAAGGGTTCCTTTTTGACTACGGAACCGTAAAAACTTATCATGATGTTAGTAGGTAAATAAAAGATTAAAAATTTCACATTTTAATTAGTTATTTTTGGTTTCTTCTACCTATATTCTACTCCATCAGCTTCCTATTTTGATGCTTTAGTATATAGGGCAGTCAAATTTATCAGCAACAGCCGCCAGGATACGATCACTTTTTTCTGGGTGGAAAATCGTCAAGTAACTTTTGGAACTCTGGATAAACTGAGAAGGATTTTCAAACTTTTACTGTAGTCAGGGTGTTTTTAAGAGCACCAAGGTACTTTTTCATATAACATCTCTTATGTGATTATGATGTTATTACACATCTTTCTTCAGATATTTTGGGTACACAGATCTCTCGTAGATATTATCTAGGCTTCTATAGAAATCATACCCCAAATTTGTGTTAAACTACTCCAGTAAATATCTCTGAAAATCTACTTTTCTACGTGAGCTTTGGCCTTCCATAATGTACTTATATATTAAAAATATAAAACAGTAGTTATAGATTGCCCATTTAGTCAGAATTCTAAATAACAACTATTTTTCACAAAAACACTTTTGGAAAATATACGAGTTGGAGTTTCTATGTGAATGTACGAATTACCGAATGCCATCAGGGTTTTCAGGCGTAATCACTCTTTTTTATTTTACCTTTTTTATGAAACATCGCGTTTGATTGCTTTTTTTATATGAATCAGCAAGCTTTTAAACTATGCGTTAAGTTGACGATAGGGGAAGGGCCACTTTAAATGGCTCGTTTCGTTATAGGGTTGCGATGTCTCTTTCGAATAGTCTCGATACCTTGGAGGTAACTAACCCTCTTAAAATCAAGGTACAACCTTTTATTATATTAGAAATCTTTTTCGTTATTTATTTATTTAACACTTCATGCACATAACGGTACAAAGGCAGACTTAATGCCTAAGGCATTTTCTACCAGTCAACCTTTGGGTGACGCAGTGAATCATGTTAGTGGAATTGTAACACGTGATCGTGATGTACGTATAACCTCTGGTGCCAAAAGCAAGGTATTTAATCTTTGGAAATAGTTACTGCTCTGACTGCTCTTAGAAGTTCTAAATTAATTCTCGTTCAAGAAACCCAAAGCAAGATAGCGCTCATAACATTATTTACAACCGAGAACTCTGCAATCTCCGTTTGTAATGTTATGAATGAGATTTGATTGTAGTTTTATTTGTTACTCGATTCAGTCTCGGAGGACCAATGCTTGGCGATGAAACTTTGCAGGGAAAGTTGCCTGAGCGCAAAGGGACATAGGCTACTTGTGTACCCGATTGGATCGCTGGTTCCTCAGAGATCAACTGTGAAATATGATTTCTTTCAGATATTAAGTTAGGATTTCTTTACCCTAAGGTTTCCGGATTGTTGACGAAGTTTATCTTGTTACGTGTATCGTTTTAGAAATAAAATAGACATATTCATATATATTAAGTTATAGTAAGACGTGTTTTCTTTGTATTGCCTTTGATAAGTATGTAGTTATTTACCTACATAAACGTACTCTTTGTAGTCGTCAAGGATTATTTTTTGTTCCCAGTAGTTGTTCGACCGAAGAATACCGATTATCTATCCGGCGAGTTTCAAGAAAACTAAAATAATATTCCACATAGCGATACTTATAGCAATCTAAGTTCCACCAACCCTTCAGTGTTTACTAGAATCGAAGTAGAAAAGGGACACAAGAAGCTTAAGCATGAACATCTTAAATCAGTATGTAAAGAGAAAGAACGTGACAAAACATATATTGGATCAAGTTCCGAAAACGGGCACAAACTACTAAGGCGGCAGTGAAACGACATCATTTATATACGCTCCATTTCGCATCTTGTATCGTTTGTTAGTTGTGGCAGTATTAAGCAAATGTTTGTTTACATAATATAACACGGCAGTGCGAGGTACTAGTGGCGGTGGTCAGGCGGTCATCTGAACGCCACACAACGCTCCGTAATCCAGCAGTGCATCCATCATTCGGTAAGCCCGGCTCTAGCTCACAACCGCTCAAAACGGCTATAAAGGGGCTTTAAACGATTACGTGCGTAAACGCTCCTTATATCGTTCAGTGTTCATTAAAAGTGATAATTAAAAGAATGGCGCTGTAGTGATGAAGGTACGGGATTTATTATGCACGGGAATTGTGGCCGTTTATGGTGTTTAAGGAACGTGAGAAAATCCGTAAATAAGCTGCTACTTGCGTTGTCCGTAGCCCCTAAGTTGTGGTTGATTCAAGTGGGGAAAAGGTTTCATTGTGGCCTACAAGAGGTGGCCTAGTAAATGTTATAACTCGGCTCACCCCTTTTGTTACGATTTTGAACAAAACACTTTAAGCTATAGTGGTTTATTGGTAAAATTTGATTATACCAATCAAGTTCCTTTTCGTTTAAAGTACTTGTTAACGATTTAAAGGGAATTTCAAAGGAATAAAATAAATCCACTAGTATGAATTCGCAAAGTTAAGCTATTTACCGACCCACAATGGACCTATCTATTAACTTTATTATATAAATATAATATTTATATAGAATGTCTTTACAACATCCATGAAAAAAATAAATCAAATTTGAAATGTCAAAGAATAAATAACCATAAATATTGTTATTTGAACGTTTATTTACATAATATTTAAGTTCTTGTATTCACAGTATTCCAACGTAATTAATATATTTGTACAAAAAGAAAGTCTAGTTTTAACACACAGTTGCAAACACTGCGTTAATACTGCACCGGCAATGTTCCTAAATGACGTTATTCTAAACATAAAAGAAAATGTGTATATCTTCAAGTATATGTGTGACTACGTGTACTAAATGAGAATTTTATATATATAAAAAAAAATCCTATATTAAACTGTTTTTTTTTTAATTGATTACAGGTTCGCGCTTGACCGCTATCTCATCTGATGGAAAGAGACGATGCGATCGACAATGGAGCGCGCTTAGCTAGAAGTAACGTATTCACTCTTGACTTAAACATTCGGATTATAGCCATCAGGAAACACAGACTCCGGCAAGGAATTCCACTCCTTGGCTGCAATTTGTTATGAAAGAAGACTTTTGAACATGATATTTGACCTTTTTGGGCGTGGTGTTGTGTCGTCTCCGTGGTCTAGTCTAGCACTTGGTACCTAGTGCAAGAAATGTACATCAAGTACAAGACAAAACAAAGACAATATAGTGCAAAGTCAAGTGTTACTAGCATAGTTCTAAATCATCTTTACTAACAAAATAATATTACGTATGTTAAGTCTATAAGGCAAGTTTATGATATGGGTACTGCTACCTGAATTAAATTTATTATTTATTACCTATTAGACAAAAGTCACTCCAATTCCTATATAAATATTTATAATAAAATTAATCCGCGGTGTTTATCTAAAATATACGCTCAAGCGGGTTACACATCACATTCTTTGTATGCATTAAAAAAACGTTGCTCTACACTCGAAATTACCTTGCATACATTTGAATTTTCAAAGAAACGGTAATCTCTCAATGGTGGTAAAGTTTGCGATATCAATTTATAAATTTTAGCAATAATAGAAAGCTGCTTTACTCCTGAGTGACATAGGCTATATTTTATGTACGCGGGCGAGGCCGCTGACAAAAGCTAGTATATTACTAAAACAAAGTCACTTCCCGCTATCTGTCCCTATGTATACTTAGATTTTTAAAACTAGGCAATGTATTTTGTATGCGTTTTTTTTTATGGATAGAGTTCAAGACGAAGTTTTATATTTATAATACATGCATAATATATTTAATATCAGCATTGTTAATTTGTTAAACACAAATGATTATGTTGATGTTTAATTTTTTATTTTAATTATTAAAACTTTATGCAAAAGTGTAGTGAAAGAGCGGCGCTTCCTGGCACAGGCATCTATCATGTTTTGTGTAATAATGAAATAAAAAGAATTTTGATTTGATTAATTTTTGATTTTGAAGTGTACGAAGGTGGACTTAATTCTTAAATCTTCGGTGCTGAAGTACTCGAGTTCAAATTTGTGGCTAAAGTTGTAATACCTACGATATTTGTTCATTTATATTTAGAAGCCATTTGAAACTTCAATATAATTATAAGATTTATATCGAGCCACAAACCGTTGACATCTTCGCAACAATGGGACTTGCGTTAAATCGACGGAACGGGTCCTGAGGTCCCCATCGTCTTGCCCCCGATGATCCTCCTCAGGAGATACACCCTGTTCCTATTTGCGATACAAACAAACACACCGACAACAAAGTACCTATGTCGAATAGGGTTCCTCTGGGACGCAGTAGCATCGAACCCTAAAACAGTTACACAACATACAACCGTCGCGTATCAAAAACATCATTTAAATAGGAACCAAACGTACGTAAAAAATAAAAATATGGAACATAAAATAAATTGAAAATTTTGACTTCGCCTATGAATTTCGCAATAACTTTTATAGATCAATGCAATACCGGAAATAGAAGCAATACTTTTTTTTAACACCACCTGCTCGACAATACCGTTTTATATGTCATACAACCCTCAACTAAAGGAGGGAGGATTCTATCTTTAGATCTTATTTATACGGAATTTACGATACTCCACTGATAAAGAGGTTAACTGACTTTCACGCAGGCAAAGCCGCTGGCAGAAGCTAGTACTAATATATTATTTGCTTTATATTCGAATCAACTTAAGGTAATCTAATCATTTCTTTCTATTATTCTTATAAATTATTCAAATAAATCTGAACAACTTTACGTCTATATTCGTATTAACTCGAAAGAACTCGCTTGAAGGCGAATCACTGAATGTAATCTGCTCATCAGACATTCTGCGTTATCTTTACAAATCGTCTCTGGGCATGCAATATCGCGAATGTACTTTTTTGAATGAAGCTTCCTCTGCGACAGTTCATGTTTCTTATTCAACTGAATCGGATCATGCCTAAAGTAGCTAGAGTCTGTCTGTCAGTCAGCACGTACTAACACCAAAACTTTGAGGCCAAATTACCATTTTCATACTCAATGTTAACTGTCAGTAATAAAGCATTTAATAAACTGTTTGACACGACCTCATTAAGCTACTTGAGGAAAATTATTTATCAACAAAAATTAATTTCGTAAATATCGCATCAAAACCAATTGTATGGCGAGCGACAAAATTAAACACAAGTACCAGCCAATAAATTGACAAATTTCACTCGTATAACCCTCTTTTAGGCTTGTTGAAATCACAAATGAATATTCAAATTTAACATTGACTAGCTTACGAGCTTTAATTTATAATTGAAAGTGTTGCCTTTCCTGACGTTTTCGCAATTCGGATGCGGCTAATTGCGATTCTGAATGGAACTTTGAGTTGGGACTTAAACTGGTTATAATGTCCGCCGTACCCAGGTCACGTAACGTTTTAAGCCCTAGGGTTGCGCCTTCCACTTCGCACATCTATTTGTTGTTCACTGTTTTTGACGTTTCACGCCTTTGGAACTGGATTATAATGCGCTAATTTAATATTTAAGTCACGTGCTACAGGTACAGAATGCGTAAATTGCATTAATTATACGGTTAAACTGGATTAATTTACCAAGAATGTATTGTGCACATTTAACAAAGCAAAACCTACAAAAATAAATTATTTAACAAAGTACTTTATTTTATGTGCCACGCGTAGTGAGTGTTTGTTGCTATTTCAGAAGTAGGTACTATTGCAAATTGACAAACTCCACTTAATTAAATTTTGGATGTAATAAAACTTAAATAAGGGTTAAATCTAAATCTGGACTTAAATTCTCGCAACTTATTTCAGATTTCAGTACATTTTAATGACTTCAGTAATTTAAAGTTTATAAAGCAATGAGAACAGCTGTAATTATTAATGAATGTTATATATAGCTCCAGTGTTGTAACAATGTTGAGTGGTGCTACTGTTCAGACTTAGAGTTATGGTTCTACAAAGAAACAAAGAAGATTCGAAAAAGTTTACACACGATATGAATTCCCTGGAGAAGAGACGAGACGTGGTCGGAGAGAGTAGCGTCCGCCGCACGGCGCCGGCCGACGCTGCTCGCCCAGTATTACAAACGTGCCCCTTTCAAACGTCTAACAAGAATTTCTAAAATAAAACTTAAACAACGCAATGCTCTTCGAGTGTGCACTGCGAATTGTTATTAATTGTTGATAATCTAGGGTTGGTGGTTTTCCAGCTTAGCTCGAGACTTATTTAAACTTCATGTGATTAGTAGAATAAAATAGAATAATACTTTATTGTACACCAAAAAAGTATCAATTTCACAGAAACTTATATGAATGGGTACAAAGGCGGTCTTATCGCTGAGAGCGATATCTACCAGACACACAACACAGCACAGTAGCACATATTCTCTATCTTTAATGATTACAGCTTTCGTCAATGCCTACCTAGTGCCTCTTCCCCGTTATGAGTTATGTCTCTGATACGTGGTCGTTCACAATGGGCCTCATCAGAGCGCATGAAACTATCCGCAGCAAAACCAAGGTTACCAACACAGCGGCTGGACATATTGTTTACAGAACTGATTGTCGATGGGCTCGTAAGGCTATTGAGTGGCGATCGTGTACCTACTGGAAGTATGAAGTACGTTGATATACCTATCAAAAAATGGACTGGTGTTTGGTGAGGGTCGCAGGAACTTGATGGTTGCGCACGGAACCGGTGTGTGTAGCTTGTAGCGACACGGATAGAGGTCTTTGTCCAGCAATACATTTCTTTCGACAGCCTAACTGACGGGACCAAGTCGGGTCGAAGGCAGTCAAAGCTGTGATACTGTTCGAAAAATTTACTGCCTAGAAAAGCAACCTTAAGAAAAACAGGTAGGATTTCTCAGTAAAAGGCTTACACTTTCTCTCGCCCAAACAAACGAAGAATGGAGCTAAACCCCCGGAATTAATTTGTTTTAGCCTGTAATTTGTTCTAGAATTTGAGTTATTTAGATTAAGAAGACCTATTAAGCTCATCACTATCTGATCTGTATTTGTCAAATTATCAAAATAATGACAACTGTTTATCTTAGAATTGCTTGAAACTGTTAGATGTCTCTGTGTCTGAGATTATTGGAAGATCAATATAATCTTCCGGTTTATTTATTTTATTTTCTTTCGTAAAATAAAACCCAGAAAGGATTGGTGTAGATTGCCAAGTCAGTTTTCGACAAAAAATATGGTACACTGGGTACATGGGACAAAGGGTAATTCTAGCTTAGCTGGTATGAACTTTTGAACGGGTTGAGTACTTGAAAGTAAAATTAATATTACCACAGTAGGAAACAAATTCACAAGGGCTTAATGACTAGTTAAGTGTAATGTCAGGTGCCCGAGCTCTACCGGGTTCTATTATATTTCAAACCATTCAGGGAAACGCTCAAATATACCTAAAGACGAAATTTCATCCAAATCGGTCAATCTCTTTTGGAGGAACTAGGCAACAAACTGACTTATAGAAGAATTTTATATAAAAATAAATACGTTCAAGCTTATTTTTTGTGTAAGTGAATAATGGAACTGACACGCGAGCACATGACGAGACCCAGTACTCGACGATAGCTAGTGTAAGTTTACACATACGACCAATTATACTGCAGCGAAGGACAAATTAATAGATACGAGTGCACTATCATTTGAATATATATTACTACTACGAGCACAGCATTGTTTTTACAAGCTTTTATTATTAGTTTCTCCTGTTCCGATGTTTTTTTTATGGTGGGCAAAAATCATCCAATAACGAATCCCGCTCTTGGGGTCGCGGGAAACAGTGTCAGACTCCTACTGACTAAACACCCCATCCTGTTCCTTCTCTGCCCTTTGCACTGGGGCCTAGCCTTCCTTTCAGAAAGAGACCCTGGGCCCTAGTAGGCTTCGACCCTTTTGCAGAGTCCCTTCCACTTTGCTGACAACTCCTTGAGGCGCGCGGGAACGACTTGGCTTGGTCCGGATTGTTACCAGTCGATCAGACAGCGAGCTACCCATTGCTCGCCGTCCGCAAGCCCGCGCCTACGGTGGCCGGAATTCAGGATAGCAATCCCGGCGGCGCCTGGGGCGTGTGGGCCGTTGCCTTATTCGGCCGGCCTCCTCGGCATTACTGCTTCGCAGAAGGACGCGGCCGCTTGCCGCCGCTCCTCCCTCCGAACCATGGCTTCCACCAAGGACATGTTTCGATGTTTGTGATCAAATCTTGTAAATTAAATTTGATCCACTTCCCACAATTGAGCTGACATACTGTATGTACCTATGTGTCAATCAGACGACAATACAAAACTATTATGTCGTGTAGTTGACCTGATGATGGAACCAAAGGGTAGCCATAGGAACTCTGTAATTAATTGATAAAAACCCATCGAGTTTAGACACGTGTAATTCGTCTTAAAGAATTTTATTTATATAGGTAAATTCCGTGCTTTTAAAAGTTTGCTATGAAAAATTGTTTCATTGAAAACTGCCATTTTGCTATTTTGCCGTTTTGAGAATTGGGCATTCTCAGAATTTGGCATTTAGCGAATTCGACATTTTGATATTTATGCATTTTGAGAATTGAGAATAAGCCCTTTTGTGACTAACCGAGTCACTCAGTCATTTTGCGATATCGTCATTTTTCGCCTAAACCATTCATTCACATTCGATCATAATACAGGTATATTTATATACCAGTTTCGTTGGAAGACTGAAGGAATAATTATAGTTTTTATATTTTTAAATGTTTTTTGCTGTCGCATATTTACAGTTCACAGGGTGACTTATAATTAGACACAAACAAAGAGGTTCAATAAGTACTGGTACTGTCTCCCAAACTAAGCGAATGCTTGTATTTTGGGAGGCAGTGTTCAGTCGGTAAGTGAGGCACTTGTTTACAGATTACAATATTGGTATGTAAGTCAACGTAGTTGATCATAAGAAAAATGGTTACAAATTACAATTATTATTCATGCGTTTATTATAAATTGGTGGACCATGCATGTTGTAATATTGAGTGATTATGTAGGTGAATAGCAAAGCTTTTGCGTATATATACATAAACTAATACGGAAATTGATGAGGTAAGTATCGAGTTTTGAAATGAGGGATTGTCGTACATAGTTACTTACCGTGACTCTGGCACACATGGATTTTAGTCAGTAAAACTCTGATACTCTGTCCCGTTCCACACTACAATAGAATAGCATAGCATCAGACTTATAATCTTCCCCGCAGTGGGAAGATTATAAGTCTGATGTCTCCTCGCCTGAAAAGGGAATGGGCCGTAATTCACCACGCGGGCCCAGTGCGTATTGGTGGACGCCACATAACTATGTCGAATTTTTGTTTATAGAACATGCCGGTTTCTTCAAAATTTTTTCCTTCACCGTTTTTAGGGCAGTGTTGATGAAATAAATCAGGTTTAAACCCGCGATCTACAATTCGTAAGTCGGGGTCTCTACCACTCGGTCACCACTGCTCTCTTACACTAGAAGAGAAGAAGTTATTTGATGATTTCATAACTCAAAGAGAAGTATCAAATTTTATTGTGTCTGGTCTGACGTAAATTTACTTTTTACCGCAAAATTTCACGATCCTTCTTGTACAGATTTTGGTTTTTAAACGAAGGCTCATAAATTTTATTTACCTGCCTATCTTTGGGAAAGCTTCTTTAGAACAACAGTTAAGTTTCTGAAGCGAATGCTAAAGCTCAAATACGTGCGCGTATTCAGAAACAAAATTAGATTTTCCTTTGTTGATAGCAGAATAGTAACGGCCTATTAATGCCCCTTGTGGGAGAAGGCTCCTTTGTTGAGGTTATCAGCACGACGAGAGGTAATTGGCATAATCGCTAAGCTCCCCACAGAACGTAACGGATACTCTGTTTACTTTTACAGATTTGGGTCTATGCTTTGACAATAGATCAATCCTATACAATCAACTAGTCTAAGTTATGAAAAAATAAAATAAATAGAACACAAAATCAAAATAGTCTTTATTTGACTTAGGCCTACATGAGCACTTATAAAACGTCAGAAGCTAGTGCACGGTTCCAAATTGGTCGTTTCCTATGGAGAAAAACCAGCAAGAAACTCCATGGTTACTCTTTTATAAAAATGATTTGTCGTTCAATATTTACAAATTACAGTATTGATATAATTATGTAAGGACAGTGTAGTACAGTATACCCAAAAGCAGGATAAAAATAATCATATTTATAGAAAAAAAGAGTAATAGGAATTCGCGAAGTCTACAGTGTTCTCACATTCACATTGTAAAGAAAAGCTACATAAAATAAAAAAAATAATTACATCTATCACAACAACAGTTACAATATGAAACGCTAATAAAATAAATGACTAATGAATTTAAGATATTTACTTTATTCTACTTTTACTAAATAGTATTGCAAAAGCAATGTGTCAAAAAGAAAAAAAATGTAAGTATTGAAATAAAGATGGAGTAGTTAAAACACACAATCACACAATATGGATAAGTTCCCAGGGGGGCACACGTGCAGGAGCAGTAATTGCCAAACATAGTCCTTAAACTTAATATATGCTTTTTTCTTTAGAAGACGCTTAATACAAGTTTTGAACTTTACCTCGCTAAGTTTAGTTACCGCTTTTGTAACAGAAGTGTATACCGTTTCCTAAAAATGACTTGCTAGTCACCATTTGGGTAAAACAATTTCGTGCACACTGCGAGTATTTCTTATGTAAATCGATTCTAATTTTAAAAAATCCTAAATTTTTACGAACATTCAGAAATACTTTCTAACATATAAAGAGAAGGCAGAGTATATCGATTCTTTTGAATTTATCATTGAGAAACTCGGACCTATTTTATTAATAGACCAGACGGACCGGGCCTCTTTTGTAGAAACATAGGATTATATCGGATAAATTAGTCATCATGTGGAAAAGGTCATTAATATAAACTAGAAAAAGGAAAGGGCCAAGAATTGAATTTTGAGGCACGCCCATATTTACTAAAGACCTCGAGGACATCGCCCCATTAATAGTTACTTTTTGCTGCCTATAAGATAAATAGGAAAAAACAAGATCATTAGCTCGTCCACGAATTCCGTAATAATGTAATTTACAGATCAGAGTATTATGCCAATGCAGTCAAATGTTTTTGTGAGGTCACAAAATAGGCCAATAGCGTCCTGGGAGTTCTCCCCGGATTCCAAAATGTGACTTATGAGTTTCACTCCTGCATCCGTCGTTAACCATCCCTTTCATAAAGCCAAACTGATGACTATGAAAAATAATACTTGAATTAAAATGAAACAACATCTGGCCAAGTATGATTTTTTCGTAGATTCTACTCAATGCTAGGAGCACAGATATTGGTCTATAATTAAGGGTATCACTCTTAATTACCTGATTTGAAAAATAAAAATAATTTTGTTTTAATTTTATGTTAATTCAGTTAATAATTGTTGAGTTTAGAAGATACATATTTAAAATCATCAAATTCTAATCATCTTCCGAAATGACACTATCGTGTCGTCTATATGAAGAGATACGATAGCGTTTGCTGAGGCAGGTTCCTTGAAGACGGCCAACAAGCCGATAAATAACAAGTTTCAAGCTCTAATGGATCCCAGCATCGCAAGCCGCCTTAATCTCGCTGCCCTTAGGGAAACAAGATGCGCAATATTAAGTTACCTGGGTACATTCATATACCATTTTATATTTACGAAATAATAGTTTTCTGATTTATGATCACAAAAAGCACTCTGCCTTTGTGTTGGTTTATAAGTCAAGAGTGAATAAATTATTTTTAGATAAGATAATAGCCAAGTTACGATTGTTTCGTTAACGTGGAACGCTTTGAGTTAGCCACGCCCCCAATTCCTTTGTTGTGACGTCATCTCAACGTCAGTCACGTGGTCGAAACAAAGGAATATGAAGCGTGGCCTGTTCCAAGCTATTGACGTTTACGAAACTAACTTGGCTAGGGAGGTTGTTGTGACACGCGCGCCTATCAATAAATAATAAGCATAAAATTGCGTATCAGTAATAATACATTATTTGCCTCTACGGCTATATTTTTTGTGACCGTATAGGACCTACCCTTCGGCTAACCTCTTGACTTTCACTTTTGGTTGTGTATTTTATAACAACCTTAGAAAGAGGACGGGTCTATCATATATGTATCAGTATAAGTGTCTATGTTTGTTTGTAACTTCTCCTCGTTAAAAAGGCTGAACAGACTTGAATGAATTTTGACACACGGGCAAACTGGAATAACAAATAAGTACCTATAATGATATTTTTCATACGGGAAGTGTGTTTAATTTACTACTTTAACGTAAGTGAAACCGCTTGCAGTAACTAGTTCCTAACTAAAAGTGATCCTGATTTACAGAATCCAACAAAATAATGTCATCGCTTATATAACATTGTATCTGAAGCATATATGAGTGCCAAAGTTATTGAATATGTGGTGTACGCCGCAAGTTATAACAGAATTCTATTGTAATCTCAACATAAAATAGAAAATATTGGATGTAGTAATATTCTCGATGGTCTCAATATGTTCTACTTTAAGTATATTTAAATCAACATTTGTTATTTTCGCCCACAATTTATATAGAAATAGTTAAAATATATACGTTTTTAAAGCTTCGTACACATTCTTCAAAAGACGCCGCAGCTCTTATATTCTACTGGTCCGCTCAAAGAGAAAACATTCATGGATAAGACAGCTTGGTAGCCACCAGGCAGTATGACACGAAGGAATATGTTACTAATACTGCCTTGGTTTATATAAAAATGAACACATTGATGACAGTCAGATTTTATGTAAGCTCATAATTATCCAAGCTTACGTAGAGTTACTTTCCACGCATTACAAGCCTCATTTACCAAAAATTATAAAACATCATTAAAATAAATGATGTTCGGTGGGTAATGGCTGATTTATGACATCTCCCCAGCAGGAGCAACCCAGCAAAAGCCCGCCGCCCTTTCCCTTACATTCTAATAAAATCACTAGTCATCATTTTGCCACTTCTAAAAATTAATGGCGCCTTACGCAACTCGTAACTCATCGATATTAGAAATATTGAACATTATAGATAGTGGCCATTTGTAAAATGGTCTGTTAACTTGATTAATTCTAACTATTATTGAAATATATTTTGATTTGAAGATGATTTGATGAAGAAGTAAAATCCAATTTCTTGAGGACTAAAACAACGTATTCTGTAAAAATATCTATCGTAATTTGGTTAACGGAGGCAGAGGTGAAGTTAGACGTGGAAAAATAGATAGTTTGGATTATTAAAATATTTATTTTACCTATATTCATAGTACCTATACTTAAAAATCTATTTTTATCTCAATCAATGAGGTATTTTATTACTAAATTGAGAGTTTCTGAATACAGATATTTTTTTATGAGTTCTTAATTGTTAAACAACTGAACAATAGATATTTAAGTATTTTTCGAAATTTCTTAAAATATTAATAAAACTGTTTTTAATAAATAACATCATATTTCTTGAAGTAAATACTAACTTTAACCTGCAAATCGAAAGAATTCATCAGGCTGCTCATATATTATGATCCCCTAGTACAGTCCCATGGACGCGTCGGACGCCGGACGGCCGAGTCGTCGGCGAACGTCGCTACTCACACGATATTGTTCTATAAAAACGTACAAAAAAACTCCATTAGGACTCCGCAAAAATTTTGCGTAGGCTGAGGCAAAAACACGATTTCTTGCCGGATTTCCGCAGTAACGGAAGCAGAGGCGAAACTCCGTTACTCTAGTTTAAATTAAGCGAACTCATATAATTTCTGTTACGGAACAACGTGTGAAAGAGTAATCGATAGAAGGCACGGCACGAGGAGGGAGGTTCTCCGCACGACAAGTATTAAGTATTGTTTGTACCTCTGATTAAAATATATCGGAACCGAAGTCGAAATCAAATCTCAGTAACATCTCTGTTGCAAAACAGGAAAATCCCGAAAAACATGCTTAGGCTTTTTATATCGCAGGAAGCGCGCAAGAGACCGAGCATTTTGTTCACGGTAAAGTTCTTTACCGACATTCGAATAATTTATTAGGTCGATCGGTATATAAATATAATAGGTACTTCGGAAAAATCAACATTTGATTCGGAGCCAAGATACCGTTACTAATATAAAAATATCTGTAATATTTCCATGTTACGCCTGATTAGCTTAAAGCAAATAACATGTAAGGAAAATGTATCAACGTGTAAAATTTAGGTACGCGAAAGATTTTTCTCAGCCAGCGAAAGTGAGGTGGAGCTTCGAACCATCGTCAACGTCACCTCCCAGCGATTTTTCAAACGGTAATACCACTTGATGTATCTGTTCGTCGAACTTGATCGGAGATTTATACATACCTGCATATTTTACGTAAATACTGTAATAACCTTTCAGGTAGATTTTATAGGCACTTTACACGCACTCGAGTGTTCGATTTTATAATTTTGCTGGCGTGTTCGATTTTGGCTTTGCTGTCTGGTTTAGTAGTTCTTTCTCTGTTTTATGTACTAAGTTTTACATACGAGTACATAGTGTGTCTCTTGTTTTTTGCTTTGTAGACTGTACATCAATTTTCACAATTTTCACACGCCAGCAGTGGATAAGACCAGATCCGTCCTTGGAACCAGGAAATCCAGTAACTTGAAGAATAGTGTAATTCATGTAGATTTATTGATCGTGCGGGTATTACTTTACGTAGTTGCGCGATTTAAAATCACATTAAAACATAAAAAATAACTTTTTCGGGTTTTTTCAGGATAAATGAAAATATATAAACCAAGATTTTAGGCCAAATGAATTATGTACACCCGTGTACGTCACGTTTGAAATTTTGTTGTGTCAATATTTTTTCTTTTAGGCTCAATTCAAACTAGGGTAGGATGGAAGCGTCGCGAAGCGTCATGGTCTTCTCTTATAAATAATAATAATATATTCATCTTTATTTTCCCTTTATTAAGGTAGAAAATGTCGTGCAAATATTAAAGCCGATGCCCACGCCCGTCGGCTGTTGATTAGAGTGGAGCAGTTTAGGTTGTCGTCATGCGTTACTCGCGAGTCGCGCGTTGTGACGCGTCAGTTGCCATTCACTAAAAATGAAAATGCTCTGAACTGGTTCAGCACCGTGTGGTTCAGACGCGCTAGTACGGGCGTAGTATTTGAAAAACTGAACGCGACGCTTCATCACTGTACCAGTGTGAGTTGTGCCTTAGGTTCATAGAATATTGAAACGACAAAATAATAGGAAATTCTGAAGTGTAGACATGTCGGTACCCATCCATCAGCGTCCAAGGACTTGTTTACAGTTAAGCACTCAGTGTGTTATTGACAATACAATTTTACTAATTTCACAATTTTAGGTAGTGTTTAATTTGTGGTAAGTGTTAGTCTACAGGGAGGTTTGAGAAAGAAAGTGTTTAAATAGAAATTATCATTCTTTAAAAACTCAAATATATAAGAATACTAGCTAGCAAGGCAAACATTGTTTTGCCGCATAAATTATCTAAGAAATATCGCGAAAAAAAAATGGGGTACGAAAAATAGGCTACGACATGTTCTAAGGCCTACCAAGTATAAGCAGGAAAATCAGTGAAGCCATTTCGGACGAGTTCGATAGCAAACAGTCTGACACAAGATTTTTTATGTTAGATATACCTACGTAAGGTATTGCTAATCATTCTACTACTATGTAAAACATTAGAAAATATAACATAATAATCACTCGTCCTGAAAGTAGTATTTTCCAGAATCAGCTACTGAATCCAATTCAGTTGTTTTTGAAATTCAATTTATCTCAAAACTAAAATAATTAAGAATTATAAATTAATTTTTTTTTTCTTGACAGACTTGATTGCATCTAGAGTCTAGAGTCGTCTAGAGTCATCTAGAGTGATTTTGTGTGCGTGCGTAGATATTATATGTACAAAGCGTGCTTCAATCTCTATTAGTGTATCTAATACCTATCTTAATTTTCCAATTATTTATAATATATAATAACCGAACTCAGAGACGCCACCCTCAGACTGACAATTGGGGAGTACAAGGGTGTTGTAATGTCCTGCGGATTTTATCACGCATGCGGATATGTTAGAAAAAAATGCTCTGCGTGCAGGTCTGCTGCCCGATATCACGCCCCGCATCCTGCGTACGTATTCCGTGCATTACAATAAATACTTGTATGAAAAGGACATTTGCGGGGGAGCAAACCCGCTTGCGTGAAGAATACCTTAAGAGTACATCATTAGTGCTAGCAGTTAGCTTATGCTTAATATTGTACTAGTTATGATAACAACACACTTTCAATTCAGTTCCTTAACAAACAGCTCCGCACCGGGGTCTGTCTAACTAATATTATTTCGAAAACATTTGCACGATATTCTCCCACATCATTTGTCAACAACTTCGGGACGGAAAATGTAGTGAGAAAAGCCACGTTTCTGCAATATTCTAAGGAGCGTATTACCCTACGGACGGTGATAGCGGCACCTGTCATGATAGGCACGATATACCAGTGCGACCAGTATAATACTCTAATATATTATGCCGCAGGACTGCAGGGTTATCAGAAAATCGAGGTTACAACGAAATCCCTAGAAGTGCCCCTCTTTCAGACGATTCGTTCAGCCAATACCGAACAACCTAAGTGAAAAAAATTATATTAAATCAAATCACAGAGGTAACAGACTTAACCTATTAGTATCTTTTTGCCTTTCTTTTACAAAAGAAATCTGTTTGAATGCCATAACATTATTATTTCAGACGTTTTACGTTTCTAATCTGCTTTTTACGTTTCTACAAATATTATCTTAACATTCCAAGCCGTACCTATTACATAAAACAAAATTGTTCGCAAACGAAAGACCATATTTCTTAATCGGCTTAAATGAAATTCGGCATATGGGTACTTTGGGGTCGGTTAAATTCGCGAATGAACCAAATCGACTCATTAGAATTAAAATGGTGCGGTTTGAAATTGCCATAAAAATTACACGCCACCCCGCATACGCATACGAAAAAAAATTGGCTGAAAGGCTTAGCATTTGTGTGCCATTGCAATATAGACCTTACGAGTTTGTCATGAAGTGCATGGTTGTTCAAAGTACAATATCAGTGAAATTTTGGCGACGATGTGACCTCGTGTCCCGTCTTTGCTAAATCCCGATCCCGAATTGTATCATATTAGATCTGACAAAAATAGCTCTTACGTCATACGTCGGAGATACGTTCTTATTAGGAGTTAGACTCAACGTAACCTCTGCTGATGGAAACATAATCTTATTGAACAACGGCCATTAGCAAAGTGCTCAATTTCGAAGTAGTGCAGTACAACTAGCAAATCCTAAACTAGGAGCATCGCCAACTACCCAATTAAGCAAACTGCGTGCAAACTCTGATATAGTAATTTACAACGTTGAACTAAATGCGCCTTTTACAATAAATCTATTTAGGAAGACTAACGCGGTCATTAGTATGGGCAACAATTTGGCTGCGGGCGTAGTGGTAGGTACATCATTAAGGTTAAGACTAAATGGGACAGTGTTATAGAAACGGTTGTGCAATCCATCACGCGTAAGCGAGGCCCGACAGACCACTTAGCCACTGTCCGCCGGCATCGGACGTAACCCTCCGCACAACATCCGCCACGCTCCGGCCGGCGGCCACGCGAGCCGTGCGTACTTCACCGTACGTGTGTAACGACCACGAAGCGAACAAATGGAAATGCTTCAATCTTTTCAATCTTGCGCGACGAAACGACAAATCGGTCGGGTTTATTTTTAACGGTTAAATACTTTTCTGCTTTTAGGCGTTGCAATGAGCGCTTTGAACATTTTTCAATGAGTTTGTTTTAACCAATCTATGTTGGCTCTAATTTATACCTAAACACAACTTAAGTGAATGTACGTGAACAATATTATACGGCTTATGTAATTTCAATGGTTTATAGATATAGCCCATGGTGTGTTTGCTCTCCGAACCTTAACAAACACAAGTGTTTACCTTACATCATTTCATTGAAACAATCAATCAACGGACCCTTCGATGGGAGAATCGAGTTCCTTATATTGACTTGTTCAGACCATGGTCTGGAGAGAAGGAGAGAATGGGATGTGGTCGCCTCTTGTGAAGCAATTATGATACTAGCGAAGGAGTTAGTCGCAAACGTGAGTAGACGGACATCATCACAATACCCAGGAACCGCCGCCATAGGAAAAACCCTGGTGATCGGACTATGCAAGACCACCCCCGGCCTGGTTTGCGAACAAAGAGGAATCGGTAGCTCGCCGTCTGCCCATCTGGTAACAACCAGGCACGAGTTTTCGATGACGCGTAGTTTGCCAAACTACCTCAAAGGGATGTCAATAGCAGCGTAGGGCCTAGTAGGGTCGAAACCCACTGGGGCAATGAGTTATATGAAAAAGAATCCCCGGAATAAATCAACATTTAGGTTGGTTTTAGTCAATAAAAGTCTGACACGTCCTCGTTCCACCCTAGAACGAGAGAAGTCAATAGTTGATTTTCTACCTAAAAGAAGCATTTTCGTATTTATTTATAGCTATTTCCCACATTTGGGTTTTCTTACTGCGCAACCGAGCTTTGTCTCAAACGCTTGCCATTGTTTGTTACTGTTACACCTATAGATATTTAATTTTTACTTTACTAGCGACTCGCCTAAGCTTCGTACAGTTGTTACAAATCTTTAAAATTACTACAACTGTAGACAGCTAAATACCAAATGGAAATGTTTGGCTCCATCTATTTTATGTAGGTATATATGTACGCCTCAAGTCAGAATACGAAAATGTTACTAGTTTTGTAACTTATAGCGTTCGTCTGCTGGAACTTTTCAATTTTTCAAAACTGTCGCCGAACAAGCGACAAAGTGAAAATACTCGTAGATTCACGTCATCACGGAAAATGTTTACAGTGATCGTTTCGATAAACACCGGTCCAAATAAAAGGCATTTTGGTATACTTACAATTTCGAGAGTTATTTTCTTTTCATATGATCACGCCAACCTGTTCTTACCTTGCAGTATTAGAATAGTATATATAATATACATATATAGTAGAATAAAATACGTACTTGTATAAGGGATCTAAATGAAGACACGAAATGAGCGTCAATACAAGAATCCTGTTAGGCTCAAAATGATAGATAAGGTCTAGGCAGACGACAATATGTGAAGCAGTAGTAATATCTTACTTGTACCCCACTCTAAGCCCGGGGATGGTTTACTCTTGTGGGGAAAATGTTCAATATTAACAGATTAACTCGGTCGGGGATCTCGCTTCATAAAAATAAATTCCAATATTCCCCTCGTTGCTCTCATAACTCGTAAGAAACGACTCTCGCTGGAAAGTTTAAGGCGGACGATTGGAGAATAAAAATTGCATTTTTACTATGTTAAATTAAGTTTTTATTGTGAAATTTACGGGGTGTAGTAAAAAGAATGTTACGTTATAGCAATTAGATTTTTTAAGGGTTCCGCGACGGTATAAATGCTGCTGTAAAGAAATTACAAGGTCTTAATGCTTTGTAGTCGCCATTATGATTTGTTGCTTTTTTTTTCCTGAGATAAAAAATAAGATCAGATTACGATGTAGGTATGTTTTTTTTTATAAGGGCATCATAATCGGCTGTAAGGTTCAAGATAGCCAAAAACCGATTTTCACATATTTTAACACAAAAAGTGCAACGATAGAATTAATTAAATAATAATAAATTAAAAGAAAAAAAAAGAAACATCAAAATTGAATTACGTGGAGACTGAAATACACCTACATAAATTGACAAATGTTTCATATCCACCATAAAATATGCATCGCTTAACTTCGAACATTATAATAATTTCCGAATAATGTTACTGTTTTGACAGCTGTTCATGAGGACATACAAAGAGGATAATTACAACAATGTTTTAATAATTTACTCATGACACCCTTATTACATAAATATACATTTCGAATGACGATTTCAAAAACAATTATTATTTTTGCACAAAATAATACAATCATATCTCTATAATATTTGTTCTTGTTATTGTTCTCCAACGGAGCGTAGACATTTTGCTAGTTAGAGAATAACTGGCACAACCTTGCTGTGACAATGACTGTCTGGAGTCTCAGCGGAGACAAACATATTATAATTAGCAATAAACTTTTGTGATAATGTTGTTTGTATTATAAATGTGGCAATATCAAACTAGTACTGTGGTAATATTTCAACATTTTCAAGGAATATAATGGGACAGCAATTTGAAGCTCTTTTTAACGTAGGTAACAAAGAAACTTTCTCAAAAAATAAATTGAAGGATTACACGCTTTTATTTTCTAATGATTTATATAAACTTTTGAAGACTGGTTATAGTTACTCACGCTACCTCTAAGGGCATAAAAATAACACATGTTTTTGATGCAATTATGATAACGTCTTAGTTAAAAGCTCTAAGAGCTTTTTTACTAAAAAATTGTATGTTACTTTTGATTATTAAATTGAAAAAGGTTATGCTATTATAATAAATTGCATCATTAAAATCTAGGCTTGTGTCCTCCAAGTAAACACAAATAAGTACATAACCATACAAATTGTTTTAATGGTCTGAAACTAGTAAAGCTAATTTCTCAAAAAATAAGCAGATTCTAAATAATACAAAGCATTTCAATTTTTAATTAAAATATCGGTTACTCTTAGCACGAGCCTCACTCCTGAAAACTTTCAAAAGTAGTATCATTACAGCTTGGAAATATTCTAAAGTAACAGCTAAATTGTTAATGTACTGATATTCGCAATCAATCTAGTCGTCAGGCAATAAAGCAAAACCCTGTAGATTGAACAAATGTTTGAATTAAAACGGTTCGCGAAAACCACATATATATTTAGTTTATATGTATATACTTATTTGAGTCAGACTCTTTCCAGAATTAAAATACATACTCGTATATATATATATCTACTTGTATATAAATTTATATATCCCTATTTCTCATCGTCTTGCTGTAAATTATAGGACCATTCCCCATTCGTCTATAGTTCATCAGCACAATTAAGGTTTTGAAATAAAAATTAGGTAGGTTGGTAGGTAGACTGAAGCAAATCAAGAAAACTTTTAATTAATTAACAATATTTTATATACATAAAGACACATTGCAATGTATTACTTAGACATCTGTCAATATGAAGAAATTAAATGTATATTAATTATTACAGTCTAAGATTAAAAGCAACAAAGAAATTTCCATTTTTAAAACATATCAATCCATGATTAGCCGGATCACGATAAAGTTGGCTTGCCTTGCTAATCTAAAGGTGAATGCAGTGACTTCGGATTTAACTTAGTAATACTTAAATTATAGTAGTTAATGCAGGGGAACTTTCTGGCTCCACTCTTACATTGTTTGTTCTCAGCCCCTCTACATGTAGGTACCTAATAAGTTTGGCTTCTTCAACGAGATCACTTCGACATTCGAATAGTCATTAATTTAATTTTCATACAATTTTTTTAAGGAAGTGTAGTGTAGAGTAGTATGTAGTAGTAGGTGCAACTCCCATAAAACCTTGGGTGAACTAGTCGACCTTAGGGTGGGACAGAGACATAACGTAGTAGGTGCAACTTAATGGTAAGTAAACAAAACAAATAGAAAACGAATACCATAATTTAAAAAAATACATACAAAAATAAACAAAATTATATTGAGAAACGAATCCACAAAATCAATGTTGTGATGATTCTACCAGCCTCTTGCAAATGTGTTCACATGCCATTACCTTAAAGGAGGACCGACTGGATGCTATTCTGAGGTTCGTCGGGAGTGTATTCTAAAGAGAGATCAACTGTAGAGGGTTAACTGCCGACCCAAAACGCTCAGATCAACTTTTTATTGTTATTAAGTCTTGGTTTAGCTTCTCGATAGTATTCGATAAGGTGTGACTGTAGAATTACAAATCGTCAACATACAGATGATGCGTAAACTGAAGCTCAGAAGTTATAAGACTGATAAAAATGGAAAATAAAAGAGGAGATAAAATACCGCCTTGTGGGACGACAGCTGAAAGGTCACACCTCCTAGATGAGTGAAAGTTAGCATAAACCGACTGCAAACGACCCTGAGGATAATAAAAAAACCATTGCAGTACCACCTGAGAGACCCTACGATAAGAAAGGATAGATAAAAGGACTTCTTGACTGACGGTGTTAAAAGCATTAGAGAGGTCGATTAACACTAAGGCAGTAACCTTAGTATCTTACATTCCCCGCCATATATTGTCAGTCACTTTAAGGATAGCTGTCACGGTACCCGGGCCTGAAACCGGATTGAAATTGGCTGATGAGGAAGTAATGATAAATGAAATCTGAGAATCGTTTATGAGCATAGTATAGGCTTCGAGCACTTTGGACAAGAACAGAAAGATAAAAATTGGACGAAGGTGACTGGAAAGAATGGATTAGAAATCTTAGGTAAAAGACGAACATAGGTTTTACGCCACAGGAAAGGAAAAGCACCAGAGTAAAGAGAAAAGTTTACGATATGGGATATAGCAGGATGAACTTGATCCAAAGCCGACACAATCATATATGGAGCTTTAGCTCGTCCAAAGGAATTGTGTTACGATGGTCTGAATGCTACAATTTACTGACACCTACAGTTCCAAGGAATTTCCAGATATCGGCAGAAGAGGGCGAAATTATGGTAGCCAACTAATTTATATCATGTTTTGATTTTTTCCTGAAGGTTATATAGTAATTTTTTTAATATAATGTTTAATGAAGTTCTCTTTTATATTTATGGATTTCCAGAGGTTTAAAAATGTCAAAATGAGTAAAATCTGGCCTGAATAACAAATAAATATAATGTAATTAATTTGCTTTAAAATATCAATAGAAAGGTTTTCAATTCTACAAATTACTATCACTTAATTAAATTCAATACTAAGAAGTAAGCATAAATAGCCGAAACCCTATTGATATAACCAAAGAAACGAATAAATATACGTTATTATATAGACGAGTAATATTCTAGACAAGCATTTTCACTGTCCTTTACATATTCCTTTAGCACCAAAATCAAGCTAATAACAGCCATATACTATCAGTGAATGGGACCTCGAGTAGACAGCGAGCGATTCTGGGAGAATAATGAGATAATCATCGCGTTTGGCAGCCGGATTGATCACGACATAAGGCGGCAGCTCCCGCCCGTTCCCATGACTTAATCCCTCAGTCGCCGCTAACAATCCACGGCAAAAATACGGGCGTAGTGCATCTGTTCTGTATCGAACGGATTTCACCTGCATTTTTTTTTATTTTCACATTAGCTCGTCTATGTAAGCTTACTGACTAGGTCATGTGTACTTACATGTTTTCGCGTAGAATGCCAATATTATCTTCAAGACGGCCTTGGTTATCGATTTACTGTTTATGAAACTAATTGAAGCACCGTACTTCATACTTCTTGAATTGTCATGTTAAGGGGGTTCTGATTGCCGCATTACTTATCTACAATTACGCCAGGTAAATTCTAAAATATTTTTTGATGTAGTTCTCTCCTAAAAATTATGGAAATTACATAGTTCCAGAAAATTATTTCGACACTGGCAATAGGTCAACAAAACGTCAACACCCGGCTTTAGTAGTCGTATTGAATTTCAGTTGAAAACAAGTTCCTATTCAAAAAATAAAACTGAAATGCGGTTTTATGTTACAATGGTCAACATAGCTGAGCCGTCCACCAACATTATAAAACAATAGGCGTAAATTTGAAATTGTTAATCTTCATTCTCAAACAAAAAACAATTTTGTTTAGCTACCTACCCTTAAAAGTAAATATTATTCAGAATATCGTTTTTGTGTACCTTTTACCTAAACTAACGGCTAGGTACATATTGAAATAGTCGTCTAGGTAACGAGTAATAAACGCCGACATTGACGTGGTATACTCTTTTATGTTGATTCTGATATTTATATTATAGAAGTGCTGGCTTTCTGCTTTATAATAATGCAGATAACCCGCAAAGAAAGGGCGGGTCTGGGTGTGGGGCACCCCCTTGCTGTTCAGGCCTAATGGCCCTGTCGCAAGTCAACAAGCCGACCGACGTGCTCAGCGTCCCCAATTAACACGTACCATCTACTGAAAATAAACATGACGAACGATTGACTTTTCCATATTCAATTTTTAATTCCGTTGCGCGTGATTTTGTAGTTTAGAGTTAGAGTTAGAAGCCGTGCAGCTATGAACGTTAAACTGATGTTAAATCTCACAATATAGTAGAAGTACTTACCTTTGTACCTTCACATAATTTCTGTAGTTAAATAAAACCTTCGTACATATTGCATAGGTATACTGACAAGGTTAAAAGACTACCCGTTCAATAAAATATTAGTGTCTATTCAATGTTCACATACCACAAATATGCCAATTGAATTAACTCCCTCAGTCTGTTGTAACCATGCGGGTCTCCTGCAGCCTGCCTCTGTTCTAGACGTAAGTGGTTATTATTGGAATCAATCACCTAGTAGGTGATTAAGCGATCGTTTGTGGTCTGTTTGTATAATAGCTAATCAGAGTCGTTAAATTTATGTTCACAATGCTGAAAAAAGCGTATGTTAACAAACTAATAGAATATTTATTGTAGTACACACATTCACAATTTGTCGGTCAATTTCTATTAAAATTCAGCCGCAGATCGATGGCAAATCGTTAGCACTGGGCGTCGAAGTCGATTGAGATAGAGCAGGCACAAGTGGGCGCATCCATCACACGCCTATCACACGCTCGGACACTCCATTTAAATGTTTGTTTTCACGCGTTAACCAAACAAGTTATTAGTGTAGGTAGAGACTGGTGGTTACGCTATGTGAACGTACGTACTTCATTAATGTTTTACACTTAATTTCTAAAGAGTAACGAGTTTTGTTAATACGTAAGAAATAATACCATTGTAAAATAAGTTATTTGATAAAAACGTATAAAGTACAACAATGAAAAAAGGTTTTAGTTTAGTTATATTTTAAATGTGTCATTGATTTTATGTAAGACCAAATAATATACAACAAGTGACGAGAGACGAGACGAAAATTTTTTGGAAAATTATTAACATTTTAAATAATGCTACTTACTATTGTTTTTCTTTATGATACTATAGGTAACAATTTAACACGTAACTTTTAGATTAAATGTAACCTTTCGAATACCGTAATTAGATACATAATAGAAAGACAATATAGGTGTGCGAACGCCGGCGTTCGATCCGGGCTCAATAATTTAAATATGTAACTTTTTAATTATATTTAAGCGATCAAAATATTATTCTGGAAACGTTTCATTCTCACTAGATTGCAGATAAATTGAAAATTGAATTGGGGTGTTGGAATTTGCCTTCAGCTGAATATTTAGTTGATTGACATCTATCTACCGACAGATTATTCGAATAGTGTAGCGTACCAGCGAAACGGCAAATGCATTATGCCGAGCCATTTAACACTTGGATTTAGTACTCGACGAGTCAATAAAACAGCAATGGCGCGTCACTGTTACCTCCACCGATATACATAAAGGTATAAATTTTACATAAAAACTCAGACACTACAAACATAAATTAAATTAAATCACTTGGGTGTCCTGTACTACTTTAGCTTTGATTACTTTTCCAAGAAAATTACTTTCAAGTAAAAAAAGTTCGACAGCTAGTCTGTCTGCGAGTATCTTGAGAATACAAAATATATAATATATAAAGTGTTCAAAAACTAAAAATTATTGCGTCGCTTTTCACCGTAAGGCGGGTCAAGGGCGTCCAGAGCATGCATTATTGAACAGTTTTGCAGCTGTTACAGTATCTTTGCAGCATCTCTCCAGTATATTGTAGGAGCTGCTAAATTTATTAAGGTTCCCGCTTCCCTCTGTCCAGTTGTGTTCTCAATTCTTGTTCAAACAACAAAAATCCTATAGCCAACTCCGGAATAGCTTTCTCCAACTTTAGCAAATTATTATTTTGATACTTTACCTGAAATAACAACTGAATATCATCGGAATGATAACGGTTGTGAATAATTTATTCAAGTTAAGCTCTAAACCGAATCATCCGTCCATTATACGGTTTGGTTTCTGTATTAAACAAATTAATATATTATTGGTTTACTGCGTATAGACTATAATTATAGAGAAATTGTATTGTTACCATGTTCATAGGTAACCAATTTATTTATTTTTCATATAATTAAACAACAAACATCGCTTCACAAAATACTCCGTTCCAACATAAACTGTGGGATAAGTATACCTACAAATAAAATCACTAAAATGACGCACAAATCATAGAGAAGAGTCTTTTATTTTATGTGTGTACTAGCTGTGCCCGCGACTTCGTCCGCGTGGAATAGTTATTTTGGGCATCATATTTATTTTTGCAAACAACTTCCTCAGCTTTATAAATTATAGCTGTTACCCACGACTTTGCCCGTGTCAATTTCTGTTATTATTTTAGACAATTTAGTTTTTAAAAGAACATAATTATCTAAAAGTACTTCATAGAGCTACACCTCCCCTTGGGCACGCCATAATCTCGGCGGTAAGTCCCCTCTTTGAGGCGTGGTTGGATAGACATCATGGCGTCCTTACCTTCCGCATGACGCAGGTTCTCACCGGTCATGGGAAGTTTAGGAGTTTCCTGCGCCGGATTCGTGCGGAAGAGACGCCCGGGTGTCGCCACTGTGCGGCCAGCCCGGAGGACACTGTGGAGCACACGGTGGAGGTGTGCCCCGCTTGAGAAGAGCATCGCCGTGTCCTCGTGGGGTTGATCGGCGGCGGCGACATCTCGCGCCGGGCCTTGGTTCAGGCCATGGTCCGCAGAGAAGAAGAATGGCAAGCGGTCGCCTCCTTCTGCAAAGCGATAATGCTCATAAAGGAAGGAGGCCGACTGCATAGGGCAAGGGCAACAGCGCCCTCGCCGTAGCCTTCGCCACCGCGATCCCGCCGATATCCGGCCACCGTAGACGCTGGCTTGCGGACGGTGAGCAATGGGTAGCTCTCCGTCCGGTTGTCTGGTAACAGTCCAGACCGAAACCAAGTCGTTGACGGCGTGTACTGCTCCCGCGCGCCTCAAGGTGTTGTCAGCAAATTGTGTGGCCCTTCAGGGTCGAAGCCTCCTGCAGCCAAGGGTAGGTGCGAAAGCGTTATACCGGGGCTCTGGGAATAAGGCAAGGGAGGAACGGGGTAGGTTGTTTAGTCAGTAAGAGTCTGACACTGTTTCCGGCTCCGCTCAAGAGCTGGAATCGTCATTGGATGATTTTTACCTACCATAAAAAAACCCTCCGCGCCACCCGCAGCAGCCCCTCTCCTCGCCGGCCAGGCGCAGCGTCATATTTTGCATATCATGCGGCGCGTGTGAATTTTATATCGGAGTTATTTTAAAATTGTAATATCTTCTAAGATGTTCATTGAAAATAGGTGAATCAACAACACATTTATTTGGATAAAGATTAATATTATTATGTTTATACAACTCTAACAAATAATTGGTAATAATGCATTAATTTCGGCCAAATTTGATTCCCATAAAAACGGTTCTAGTGAGTTAATCTTAAAAGATAGACATCTACTGTCGCGGACTTTTTTTAGATCATTTTAAGAGGAATAATTCTTTCATACATATTTTTTTGTTATCTTGAACCGTTTTCGCAGCGCACGCAACGGAAGCCCTCAAAGATGAATAATTTTCCCCGTTTTTTCCACATTTTCCATTGTTTCTTAGCTACTATATGTCGCAGCGTGATGTTATATAGCCTAAAGCCTTCCTCGATAAATTATCTATTCAACACAAAAAGAATTTTTCAATTCGAACCAGTAGTTCCTGAGATTAGCGCGTTCAAACAAACAAACAAACTCTTCAGCTTTAGAATATTAGTATAGATATATTTAGAATAGAATATATTTTTATTGTAAAACATGAGTATTCATCATAGCATGTGCAAGGTCTTTTAATAATGGTTAGATCTGCATGTTTTGCCATTTATGGCGTACAAAAACAACATATTTGGTTTAAAATAACCACACAAGTTTTTAGTTTAAACTACAAAATATTTTTTTTCCATCGTGAGACTTATATATAAAAAAAGAAGAAAATGTATACATAATTTAATAGATTTAAGATTCAAATTGTCAAAAAATGTCGTAATTCCAGAAAAAAAAAATGAATTAATTAATTGCGTTCATTTAAGAACTTCGATGTTATGGTATAATATCATTTACTAATGAGAATTTTATCGAATGTATTTTAAATAGAGTAGTAGGCATTTGTCGAATAGTTTTTGGTTTTTTTTTTAGTTAAATATATAAATAATACAACAAATATGGAATGAATAGATCTATAGAGACACGTACACTTAGCTGGGTAAATCTTATGACAGAATCAATAGTAAGTGAATAGATCAGTGTGCACGTTATCATATCCCGAACGATTGTGTGCTAATCACATTAGTGTTGGTATGCATATTACCTCTGGAATGTCCAAACATTGAACGTGTCCAACATATCGGTCGTGTCGGATCGGAAATGTGACAGCCCTTGTTCTGAACTGAAACAATGGATAACAATATGGTTAATTATAGACATTATAGTCCAGTGCAAATAGCATCGTTAACGATAAAAAGTGGGCTTAAATAGTAGTAGAATGAAACCCTTTGGAAAAGGAAGAAAATATGGCAAAAATTTAAGGAAAAATAAATTACGGTCGATCTGAGGTCGGGAAGTGGATGGGTGTGCGGTTTTAAGGGTAAAAAATGGTTTATCTCTAATTCCGGCAAAACTACCGGTTCTATGGAAACAAGTCTAATGGCAAACTTGTAGGTTATAAAAAGATCTACGACTTTTATATTTTAACTTTTATACATAACCTCAAAATCTATGTGAAAAGTCCAAAAAACCGAGTTTTTGAATTTAATTTTTATCTCCTTTAAAAATTACTTTTTTTTCACAAAATTTGGTGAAAAGTTTCCTTTTCATGTCCTAAACTCGCTATAATTTTTTTGATTTAAAATATTCATAGTTACTCTTTATTTCGACTCAACATCGAAAAAACAGCCTCTTTTTCAATCGAAAAATCTCACGTAAAAATATGTGATTTTTTTAAAACGTTTGTTGGCTTCTTATTCGTCGAAATTTTTACTTTTTGATGGTGTAAAAAAATATATACATTACTATAGTAAATTTTCTCAGAAAATGCGAAAAACTAAAAAAACTCGAATTAGAAATTTCGTTTGTTTAATCATTATTAGCGACCCGCTCCAGCTTCGCAGGGGTGCAAAGGTGATATATTATACCTAAAAACCTTCCTCTGGAATCATTCTATCTATTTAAAAAAACCGCATCAAAATCCGTTGCGAACTTTTAAAGATCTAAGCATACACAGGGATAAGCAACTTTGTTTTATACTATGTAATAATGTACTGAGGTGTTTATTAAATTTTTTATAAGATTTAAAGGGGATTTCATGTTGGAAATATGGCTGCTGCAATTGCGTATGCTTACATAATGCTCCAATGTGGAAGAACAAACCTACGAGGAAGTTAATGATTCAGATGATGAATTTCATCATCTGAATAATAAGTAAGTAAGTTTTTCGAATTTAACCATGAAGAAATGCTATTAAAGAGACAAAAACTAATGGATAAGTGATTAGAATGTAAGATAAAATATTATGAAGCAAGATTATATTATTTAAACATATGTAATGATTATAAATAACGTTGACTGATTAAACGAAGCTAAAATTTAATAAGACAACGTTTTTACTGCATAAAATTGCAGCAATCACATTTCCTACATGAAATACCCTTTAAATCTTTTATAAAAAATTAAATAAATACCTCAGTACATCATTGCATAGTATAAAACAAAGTTGCTAATCCATGTGTATGCTTAGATCTTTAAAAGCAAAAAAATTCGCAACGGATTTTGATGCGGTTTTTTTTAATAGATAGAATGATTCCAGAGGAAGGTTTATAGGTATAATATATCACCTTTGCACCCACGCGAAGCTGGCACGGGTCGCTAATAATGATTAAACAAAAGTAATTTCTGATTCGAGATTTTTTAGTTTTTCGTATTTTCTGAGAAAATTTACTATAGTAATGTAGGTATATATTTTTTTACACCATCAAAAAGTAAAAATTTCGACGAATAAGAAGCCAATAAAGTTTTTTAAAAAATCACATATTTTTACGTGAGATTTTTCGATTGAAAAATAGGCTGTTTTTTCGATGTTAAGTCAAAATAAAGAGCAACTGTGAATATTTTTCATAAAAAAAAATTATAGCAAGTTTGGGACATGAAAAGGAAACTTCTCACCAAAGTTTGAGAAAAAAAAGTAATTTTTAAAGGAGATAAAAATTAAATTCAAATACTCGGTTTTTTGGACTTTTCACATAGATTTTGAGGCTATGTGAAAAAGTGTAAATACAAAAGTGGTAGATCTTTTTATGACCTACAAGTTTGCTATTAGACATTTTTCCATAAAACCAGTAGTTTTGCCGGAATTAGAGATAAACCATTTTTTCCCCTTAAAAGCGCACACCCATCCACTTCCCGACCTCAGATCGACCGTAATTTATTTTTCCTTAAATTTTTGCTATATTATCTTCCTTTTCCAATGGGTTTCATTCTACTACTATTTAAGTCCCTTTCAAAAGCTATTTGCACTGGCCTATTAAGCAATCTAAGAGTTTATAAGTATATTCAAAAGTAGGATGATGCCCATTTTTCTTGGTATCATAGAATTTTCAAAAAATGTATTGCACTCAGGAATAATATACCTTTCTACTAGTGAAAGAATTTTCAAAATCTCTTCAGTAATTTCGGAGATAGTACCCAGTTCCTTACAAACGAACTTAAGTATGAGCTCACAAACTTCACTTATTTTTAATAGGTATTAGGATTACAGATAACTTAAATCTAGATGAAGCCTCCTGGGCAAAGGGTTGATGCGAAAGCGTAATACCAGGTCTCTGGGACTAAGACAAGGAAGGAATGGGGTAGGTTTTTTAGTCAGTAAAAGTCTGACATTGTTTCCCGCTCTGCCCAAGGGTGGTCGTTATTCGATGGTTTTTACTTACCATAATAAAAGATGTCGTTAAATACAAATTTAAAAACAAAGTTTTATGAGAATGATACAAGTCGTATAGAAAGAGGAGAAATAGTCAAGACACATAAAAACCTCCTGGGTCAGTAGGATAAAAGTAGCACATGAATCCGCAAATTAAATATCAATATGCGCCAAGTTTATTTATTATTATTTTATTATATACAGATACTAGTGACCCGCCCCAGCTTCGCACGGGTACAATGTGATATTAAATAATCTTTATTATACATTTAAACCTTCCTTCAATTGCTCTATCTATTAACAAATCCGCATCAAAATCCGTTGCGTAGTTTTAAAGATACATATATATATATAAGCAAAATGAAAATTGAAATGAAAAAGCAAACGTTGGAGTTGAGTAACGCAATAATGGATAAAATGGAGGAGAAATTGAAACCTATCGTAGAAGAAAATAAAAACTTAAAAATTAAAGTTGAAAATTTAGAGAAAAAGGTGGAGTACTTGGAAAGGGAGAAGAAAAGCAACAATATAATAATACATGGGCTATTAGAAGATGAAAAGTCTACATTGGATTTACTTGGAAAACTGAAAGAAATGTTTCAAGAGGAATTAAATATTTCAATAGAAGGATATGACGTAAACAAGATCTACCGCATTGGAAAACCAAAAACCGGTGAGAAACCAAGACCTATAGTCCTTGGATTTACTAGTGCATGGAAAAGAAGTGAAATAATGAGAAACAAGAAAAAACTTAAAAATATTTATATAACAGAAGACGGGTAGTCTTCTGTTATATAAATATTTTTAAAAGAAAGTATAGAAAAGAGGAAAGCACTACAAACTAAGCTCATAGAAGAAAGAAAAAAAGGAAATATTGCTTTCATAAAATATGATCAACTAAGTCATCAAAGAAAAAACAAGTAGCAATGATAAAAGAAAAAGAGAAGTTTCCACCTCCCCTAAAACTAATCTACAGCCAAGAAAACAGCAGACACTAATGGCATCAAAAAATAACAGAGTAAATGCATTTGATATCATGAGAGGGAGATCTAACTCCCTGTCAACCATCAGCACAGAGGAAAAACAATAGCAACCAAACAAATACGACCGGAAACAGAAATCAAATATAAACAAAAACAATGAAGAAAATAAAACAAAACACACTCCCCCAAGCCGACTGGTCCTCGTGGGGGAAAAAGACCACGACCCTCTAAAGATTAATAAAACCCTGGATATACACATAGCTACTTTCAATGTAAGAACACTACGAACCACTGAGAAACTCCATGAACTGGAACAAGCTATAGCAGACATAAAATGGGACATTATAGGAATTAGTGAAGTGCGAAGATACGGGGAAGGAATTAAAGATTACGGGAACTACATCTTACATTATAAAGGTGAGACACCAGGTTCATATGGTGTGGGTTTCTTGATCAAAAAAAGTCTTGCTCATAGAATTGAAGAAATTAAAGGCATATCGCACTTCCATTAAATAAAGACGATAAATGGACCATCATACAAGCGTACTCACCTACTGAATCAAATAAAAAAGGAGATGATAAAGACATTGAAAAAATTTACGAAGACTTGCAGGCAATCATCCAAACTGCACATAAAAACATTATCGTAATGGGAGATTTCAATGGACAAATAGGACAACGTAACAACGATGGGGAAGCGTATACAATAGGAAAATACAGCTATGGCATAAGAAGCAAAAATGGAAATAGACTCATCAGTTTTGCTTTAGAAAACAAATTAAGTATTTTCAATAGTTTTTATAAGAAGAAAGAAGCAAAAAAATGGACATGGATCTCGCCAAGTGGACTATACAAAATCCTGAGCATATCTTCTATCAAATAAAAATACAAAAAGAAAAAAATCGCTCACGCAATCCAAACATACCACCGGGTACAGCGCCAATTAGCCAGCGCCGGGTAAAATTGGGTTACTAATTTTTACATGGGCTATTGGGTTCTGTTACATTGTGAGAAATTTGTGGCGGACGGGAAACTACGGAACCCTACACTGAGCGTGGCCCGACACGCTCTTGGCCGATTTTTTTGTTTGCTCCATCGTAGCACACAAATTTTATATGTTATAAAATTTCAGCGAGTGCGGAATCCACGAAACGTAGTGTGCGTAATTTTTTATTTTCTTAATATGATAGATATTTAAATGGTTGTATCCTGTGTGGAACTCAAGTATTTCATCAACTGACAGTAGCTTTTTTCCAAGTAAATCACTCTGTTCTTTTGTGCGTGCCCTTAGAAGGTTGCCTAATCATCCTCAAGGTTAATCTGACCTTGATCACAATGAGATTTTCATGGAAAAGAACCGATTTCGATGGCTACAAAAAATTAACTACATTAAATTCATAAATCGGTTTCCGTGAAATTTTAACTATGTTCATATATATGAAGACCCTGGTATTTATCTACTTTGTAAGATGTATTCGAACAGAGCTTTGATCAGAATCAAATCACGAAATTTCCCAGAATTTGCTCTAATTGAACATTGATGGCCGTTGCGCCAAATTGCGGCCCGATTTGAATGTATCCAACACTCAGATATTTGACATTGTCATTTGATATCATCATTTCATAGTATAAAACAAAGTCGCTTCCCGCTGTCCCTATGTATGCTTATATATATAAAATAAAATAAAATAAGCCTTTATTGCTGAGTTTTCAACATTTTAAATTTTACATTTCATTAATTAGTACATTTTCCTCAGCTTGTCCTTCGACATAGGCCTCCTCCAAAGATTTCTATTTATCTCTATCCCCCGCAATTCTCATCCATTCTGGGCCAGCAGTTCTCTTCAGGTCATCTTCCCAACGTTTTGATTGTCGCCCTTTTTTCCTTTTCCCATCTCTGGGATACCATTCCGATATTGTTTTTGTCCATTTTCCATTCTTCTCTCTCAACATGTGTCCTGCCCATTGCCATTTTAATGTTTTGCATACTTTGTCTGCGTCTTTAAATTTGGTTATTTCCTTAATGTTTTCCAATCTTACCCTATCTCGCCTTCTTACATTGATCACACTTCTCTCTATTCCATTTTGGCATACGTTTATTTTCCTTTTTAGTTTTTCCATGAAAATCTCATTGTGATCAAGGTCAGATTAACCTTGAGGATGATTAGGCAACCTTCTAAGGGCACGCACAAAAGAACAGAGTGATTTACTTGGAAAAAAGCTACTGTCAGTTGATGAAATACTTGAGTTCCACACAGGATACAACCATTTAAATATCTATCATATTAAGAAAATAAAAAATTACGCACACTACGTTTCGTGGATTCCGCACTCGCTGAAATTTTATAACATATAAAATTTGTGTGCTACGATGGAGCAAACAAAAAAATCGGCCAAGAGCGTGTCGGGCCACGCTCAGTGTAGGGTTCCGTAGTTTCCCGTCCGCCACAAATTTCTCACAATGTAACAGAACCCAATAGCCCATGTAAAAATTAGTAACCCAATTTTACCCGGCGCTGGCTAATTGGCGCTGTACCCGGTGGTATGTTTGGATTGCGTGAGCGATTTTTTTCTTTTTGTATTTTTATTTGATAGAAGATATGCTCAGGATAATGAAATATATAAAAAAGTTAAAAAAATGCTTGCATGTACGGTTAAATTAGAAAATTAGTTCAGAAAGCGTTTTTTTTTTTAATTTTTCAAAAACTGTTTATCCTATCAAGCTCAAAATATTTTTTCTAGAAAGTTTACATAAAGTTCTACTTTTGAGTTTTTTTTCAAATTTTTTAAATTATGGTTCAAACGTTAGAGGGGTGGGGGACGCCTCATTTTTTACTTTCGGAGCGGTTATTTCCGAAAATATTTACATTATCAAAAAATTATTTTACGGGATCCTTAATCAATCAATCAATATATCACATGTTATGGTAGAATTGGAAAAAAAACACTTTCCACTTTACGTGTACGGGAGGTACCCTAATTAAACATTTTTTACCACTTTTTGTTCGTGCAATTTGTCAGCATGGTTGATATACATATTGATACCAAATTTCAGCTTTCTAGTGCTAACGGTCACTGAGATTATCCGTGGACGAACAGACAGACATGGCGAAACTATAAGGATTCCTTGTTGACTACGGAACCCTAAAAAGTTTTAATATGCTTTTTACTAGGTGGGACAACAACCACGACATATCCTACTGTTCCACTGACTAAAACCCAATCCTGTTCCTTCTTTAGCATTGTACTTGGGCTCCAGGGTTCTCTTTTGTACTACCCATTTTTCCAGTAGACTTCGGCCCTGCTAAAGCGGCCCAGCAAGGTCGGAGTCTACTGGGACCATGGGTTTTGCTGACATCTCCTTGAGTTACGTGAGGATCTATGCACAGTTGCTGAAGCTGTCGAGCTTGGGCTCGGTCCAGACGGTTACCGGACAGTCTGACGGTGAACTACCCAAGATTCAGTGCTTATAAGAAATATATATAATATAGATTAAGGTTTTATAAGAAATTGCGAGTCTTGATATCAGTTAATGGACTCGGGGTAAAAAAGAACATGTCGTGACAATATTTTGTGCTGCCATACTAGATGTGTTGTTTCAATTAGATCGTTACAATATTTACCAAAATCTGCACATTAAACTGCAGTCAGTCTTTTTAAATTGCTTTTAAATTGTTTACTATCACGGCGAGAATTATTCCGCGAGTATGAAATTAAATGAGAAAATTGTACCAAATATAGCTATGAAAATTGGCTTGAAAAGCCACTAAGCAGAAAAAAACATCACTTGAATTAAGCAAAAGTCTGTTGATGTGGTAGAAGCTATTAATTCAAATTCCTGAAAAAGAGCCCCTAAAATCGTATTGCCTAAGGGCCCCGACATGATTAATCCGGCCCTGTGTCTGACGACCCTGATTACTCTCCTATGTTGACTGTACATTACCTGCTCAATTGTATTTTGGATACGTAAACATGAGGTAACTCTATATAATCGCAATTACAAGGCGTTAATAGAAATTACTTTTCCCATTCTTTTCTTTTCTAAATATAAAATTTAGATATGATACGTTATTCTCCCGCAGCCCACTGCAATGTGTACATAGGTTTATTCCAAGATGCGCTACACTCTGTGTTCGCCTTCTTCTAAAATATGTACGGGTGGGGTTACTATTTTCATAACAGGAAAACACCAGAAAGCCGCATATATCTGATGAAGATAATGCATACAACGGTTTATTCGCTAGCAATGTTGTTAACACACGAACTCGCACTCTAACGGGCATGGTATTTAAATAATCAAACTATACACCAGGGCCTCAAGTCTACTATTACAATAGTGTCAGAATAGTCGATCATGATTTCAAAATTGTTGATTTTGAGAAATTTGGTAATCTACTAATATGATGGCGTCATTACGACTTTCCAATGATCAACCACTGACACTTCATTGAAAGATCTTTTTTTTTGGATCGGTAATCGCGTACATAATGACTAATGAATATTTGACATACGCGGTAAATTAATAAAACTTTGACAGTTCCTATCAGTGACATACGAATAGAATGTTATTGTGCAATTATTATTTTTAATTCGTTACAAAACAGCTCGTACCACAGTTCTATTAAGACACCGTTGACCGTCCAATGATCAGCCATTATGAATTAACAGATTACGAACTTTAAGCAAAATGACAATGGAATCGTGTTGGAATGACAATATTTTGAAAATACCAGACTTGGGCCCCTAGTATTTAAAATGTGTTCCAAATACCTGTTCTAAACTAGTTGATACAATAAATTAATAAATAAAAGATCTAATGAATAATTCACATCATTTGTTTATTAAGTATTATCTGTAAGAATTATAAATAAGAATACATATCTATCAACGAGACAAAAGAAATCTTTTTTGTAGCACGATATCTTTGACAAGTTATCTCAGATCCATAAAAAATCTCTTTGATGACCTTTTTCAGATACTTCTATATATGTAAATAAAGGTCATCGAAAAGAAATATGTATTAGTTCGTATCCCAGTATTAGTGATATATGTCTCGATATACGTGTGAGGTGGCTATGAATGGAATAGTAAGCCCCAGTAGCTTCGGGACTGTTTTGTACGAAGACAGGGTAACTGAAGCTTTCAAACGAGCTTATGACAGTTGATCCTTTTTTGTGTGGTGACATTGACACCCGGCGATTGAGGACTAGGGAAGCTTACGTCGGACTCAAGCCGAATAAAACCACAGAGTATCTAAAAAAACTCTTCACACTGTCTATATGCCATAATTTTCGGTGATGAAAACGTTTTTTTTTTTTATATAAGATATTGTATATCGTAATTCTGGCTCTGAGTGGAGTGAGAGGGAGTGTCATACTTTTTTTGACTGACCCTCACCTGTTTTTCTTTTTTTATATACGAACTAGTTCTTGTCAGCGATCTCGCCTGATGGTAAGCAGTGTTGCAATCGTTAACGGTGAAGCGCTCTAGTTTAAACGATGCGAAATGTTTAGTCCGGAGAAAAAAAGAATGCTATTGTTCACAATCTTTTTATTTATGCGGAGTGCTATGTTATTATTACTGATATTAATTTAAATTGTCAACCTTTTTATAAAATAAAAAGAAGTGAAAATCTATGTTTTAATGCAACTAACCCCTAAAGAATGATTTATTACGCTCAACAGAATTCTTGCACTTATAAGCTTTTGTTAAACTCATTGCAAGTAGGTAACTTTGGTTTGTGGCAAACCTTAATATACTGTATTATGTTATTTTGTTTAAGAATCAAAAGTTAGACACACTAGTAATCTTATAAATGAGAAAACTTTTACGTGTATATTTGTGTGTGTATGTCTGTTAGTCCTTAACGCAAAAACGGCTTAACGAATTTAGATGAGATTTGGCATACGTTTAAATCGGAAAAAGATTTTTTATCCTACATTTTCGCATTTATGATATTAATGAGATTGATATTGTACTATAATGAAAATGAGGCTGAAATCATCATTTCAGCCGAAAGACGTCCACTGCCAGATATAGGCCTCCCCAATTGTCGCCATAATGAACGGTTGATGAATGAACGGTTAATGAGGCTGAAATATTACAATAATTTATGGCTTAATCTATTAAACAATCTAACTCTGTACCTTTGTTCTTTTTACTTCGTATTTGTAATCGTTGTGCTGTGTCTGTTCCGAATAAAAGTATAAACTCTATATTCTACTCTATTCTATTCTAAACATGTAATGTTTTTACCATTGTACAAACTCAAGCTGCTCCCACGAACACCATAATGGATCCACTCAGTGGTTCTGAGATAGCTTTTAAGCTGAGATCCGAGTAAACCTTTAAGGTTTACCGAGACCTGCGAAAATCTAAGGTACATCTCGGTAAACCCCTGGGATCGTCGTCTTGTGTACCCAAAAGTTAATTAAAAGGGCCTTTTTTCTCACGTCAATAACATTTTCGCTGGCAACACTAGATTGTGTACTATTTTATTTTATTTATGTATTTTATTGTTGTTTAAAAAAAGTTTTAAAGTCTTTTTATTATTTCGATATGTTTTGGTTATAAAGTAATAATAATAAGTAGTATTCTGCGTGGTGTGTAGTAGAATTTTGTAAAGAATAATTCCACAAAATATGTAACATAAAAAAAACTTAATTTTTTTAAGTTCTTAGTGTAAATAATTGGACATAATGTTCACGGAACATTCTTCTCACGTTCTTCTTGCCCTAGGCGATTCAGAAGAAAAAGCAAATAAATTATAATTTGATTTCAAAACCACATAAATATCAGGATATTAGAAGCTAAACTGCCCTAGCGTTTGCCCTGCCCTTCTTGCCAAATGCCATGCCCATGTACATTCGTCTTATTTTCTTATTAGCTCTGCGAGCAGCTTTTCATTTAGCCGTTTGCGCGTGAAAAAACTGTAACTGTACTGCCCCTCGCCCCCCCTTTCCTGAACACGGTTAGTTTAGGAAGTTCCTGCATCAGTTTTGGGCAGAAATAACACCCGAGTGTCACCACTACGTGACCGCCTGCTAGACGCGATAGAGTATACAGAAGAGGTGTGCCCGCACGGGCCCCCGATTTCCACTAACGTGTAGCTCTCCTCAAGGAGATGTCAGCAAATCTTAGAAGCACAGCAGTGAGGAAGGCTACTTAGGCCACGGGTTATGTAAAAGGGAACTCCGAGGCTCTGGAATGAAGGCAAGGAAGGAACTGGAGAAGGTTTTTAGTCAGCAAAATTCTTACTATATGCCGAAACTATCTCCCGTTCCGCTCAAGAGCGGGGGATATTATTGGATGATTTTCCCACCTAAAACACCGGTCCCTTATAAGTAACTCATATATAATTTTGTAAGGTTACAGGGAAAATATCGTTATTGTTGATAGCTTATAACAATTATGTAAAGGTACAAAGTCAAAATCATAAAGATATAATTTTGAAGGTAGATAAAAAACCACGTTCTTCTTGATGCCTTTCTGATTTTTCCTAACACCCACAAACGCGTTACACGTGCCTCATCTTAAAAGATCCCTGTGAACGCTGAAGTGAATATAATTATAGCTCAGCTTCTGGTCGACCGATAATATAATTCGTTTAGTAAAATGTAATGTAAACTTGTTAAATATAGCAGTCTCTTGATAATAATTAATTTACACCTATAGAGTAGAAAGAGAGAGTGAGAGATAACTTTTGGCGGGTTGGTAGCCTTGAGGATTATCTGGTATCAGACTATTCTTAAGGGTTTTGAACTTGTATAGTTTACTGGCCAAACCATGAACTGGCCCAGTCCTATAGTAATACTGTGATTATTACCAAAATGTTCGCTATATACCTCACTATCGTATTACCACAGGGTTCACCAGAATAATTCTATCACAATATTATGCAGACTCATCCACAAAATAACGTTATCTAATAATTTAATTAAAATAATATCCATAATTATAGCGTGCTGAATATGACAATAGATTAACAATAGATTTGCAACAAAGCGTATTAATGTACGAACCGACGAAATATTGAACACAGTATTGAAAACATGTCCCGGAGCTGTTCATCTATATGCCTATATTACCTATATTAGAGTTGGTGCCATTATTAATAATATGGTCCTGCTACAAATTACGGCAAATTACTAGAGTTTAGTGAGCAACGCACTAAATTAATTACTAGCTATAAATAATGGGACTCATCTTGTTAGATCACAGATAACTGAAGCTTAGTCTCGCTTCATACATATGTATTAGCTTATATCCTACGTATTTACATATTCATGTTTGCCTTAAGATATATGACACCTTTTTAAAAAGAACTTATCTTTTTAGGATTTCGCAGCTCAAAGGAAAAACATGGAACCCTTATTTTATAATAGTCTGAACATAAACAAAAAACATTAATTGCTGATGAAACAAAAACCAATATTGTGAAATACCGTTTAGGTTTGTATGTGGCCGGTTTTTAAAGATCTAAAAGCTTTTAACGTCTAAACGAGGAATTTCAATGTGTTTTTTGTAGCTTAAACTTTTAGGTCGTGTTGTAAAAAATGGTAGTAAAGGTACAAGTTGGTGCCAATCTGTCAGAGCGGAAAACTTTTTATCCCCCTATAATGCCGACCGAGAACGATTCCGTAAAGTAACAATAAAAAAATAACGATAAACGCTATGAGGTCTAAATTTGAAGAAAATTACCAACCTCCATTGTTTGTAATGGCTTTCTTTGTGCTTTAAAATTAAATTTGTTTCTTGTTTGTTGTACGGAACCCCAAGGTAACTGCGGCTCGCACAAGATACACCAATCTTATATTTTGAGATCTCACTTGAGTCAAACTAGAGAGGTAGGAAGCCTAATATTAACTTCACAGTTTCAAATTGCTATGTACTTTTACAAGATTGCCTAAAACCAAACAGACTGTGAGATTTGCGGTTTTCACATAGACGTGGGTCTCAATTTTGAGACTCAGATGTGGAATAAAATACAATATTAAATTATTTCTAATATCCCTGTGTCGTGTCGTCTTTCTGCACGAAGGACGATGTCAGTTGGGCACAGGCTTTAAGAAGTAAGTAGTTGCAGCAGGTACGACAAATTCTCCCTTAAGTAAGTAAAATCCAACGGTAATATCAAAAGAAAAGAATTGCACGCTATTACTTAAGCTATGTGCTGTGCCGTACTACGCCGTAGCAACCGCGTAGACGTGACGCTACGCAAGTTATGTCGCGCTAAGCCCGTAGCAGAGACGACGATCTGCTACGATTTTGTAAGAATTTTTTAACTTGCTTGTCCAAGAATTAACCCATAATTAATATCATAATATTTTACAGAATCAAAATTAGCAAACGATTCTATCCATTCAAACGAAGCCACACCAATCGAATGGAAGAAGTTCCGTAGCTTAACTTACCCAAATCCTGTTTGTAATTACTTTGACTGATGCTAATCTGTTTAATTACACCTCCACAAATATAAGGTTCTCTCAATATTGCTCAAGTTTCAGAAGATGATCAGAATTTATAAACAATGGTTTATGTTAAAAAGGGAATCGGTGGCATATAAATTAAGCAAAAATGGTTGTTTAATTGCTTCATTCATAAAACAATCTGTTAACAATGGAGCCCAAAAATATAATATCGAATAATAGTTACGATGTGATGTCACTACATATTTGCATCTGTTTTCAATTTCATCTCGTGAATTTCGAGTATGCAGTCGATGTTTACGCAAATTTACATTTGCTCAAATATTGTTTTAAGTTTAGTTTACTTGTGTTGCGTATCTAGCTCGTATTTATATAGAATTCGTGTCTAGCCGAGATTGCGGTCATATTTACGTAACGAATAACGATGAAGCTAACTGGACTTGTAAAACATAGTTATGCTGGCAGGCATCGCCCGTCGGCGGAGGTTCACCGCAACCAGGCGCGGGGCGCGTGTAATGAAAGGTTTCATTATAATCAAGGGCCCGTAAGTATTACTATTCGAGAGAAGCGAGCTAATCACGCCGCCACTTAAAGCCTTTCCACGCCCTAAGTGATGCAAACGAGGAAACTTGGGGATCACAAACGGCTTAGACTTCATCCCATAACTTTGATCGACACTTCAAAGTCTAAAGTCAATTAACTGCAGTGAAAACAGCAAATGTTTCTTTGACACTGTTTATTTATTATGATAATATTTTCTCTTTGATAAGCCAAGATAGTTGGTGGATTATTATCTGTTGAGTTTATAGTATCTTTGGTTTGTGTTAATTTGTTTCGAAGGGAACTTTTACAAAGGTTAATGAAGCGCCTTTATGAAGTGTAAAAGGAAAGTTTATACTCATTTGCTTCTTTTGCCAAGTTAAACATGTTATTAAGGCTCTCACAGCCAGGCGTGATGCGATAAAACAATGTGACAGCGATGAGAATATAATTTTATGATACGTCATTGTTTACGAGTAGATGTGGAGGCAAGCAGCTTTCGGATATCCCACTGGAGATGCCTCGGGCGTTGCGAAACGTAGCACGATTTCAAGCCACCATAAGTACGACTACGAGTGATGGATAGCTCGTCGTCCAGTTGTCCGATAAGAACCAAAGCCGATTCGACATCGCAATGTGGTCCACGTCCACCGTCAATGACAGCAATATTGTCAAAGTTGACGTCTACCAGGCCCGCGAATAGTTCGAAGTCAAGTTTCCTTTTTTGCAAGGGCTACCCCTGCAAAAAATGAAACTAAAGAAACACTGTGGGTGTTGTCAATAAAACAAGAACTCTTTCTTACTTCACCCAGAGAAGAGAAGTTATTTGATGTTAACACAACTTTTGCTTAATTCAGTATTAAATAATAATATGTTTTTTTTCTGAGGTCTATATTAGTAAATAAGTATATTCTCACTCAGATTTGGGCTTTATGAACAAGTGTTATATCCTTCCTCAATGTACTTCTTACTAACGCCGCTGACATTGACACTTAGCACACGGATATTGACCACAATTAGATATTATGACCCAACAGTTGGTCGCTACAGCCCCTCTTACAGCTAATCTTCTTGTTGTACCATCCCGAGGCACTTTTTGCGATGGCTACAAGATAGAAATTACTTTTCAAAAAAAATGTAAGACTGTCTTCTAGACTTTCGAAGGGGGATATAATAATAATCATCAAATTAAAATAATCAGTAGCATCATTTTATGTAAAAACGAACTGTGAAATCTACTTGTCAAGTTGTGTTTTGTCTGTACGTACCTACCGTCTTCACATCGCGTGTGCGATACGAGTTAAATTAGAAATAGTACATTGTTATCCTAGGGGTGAAAGTAACCCGAGGTAAACACTGTGCTTTTCATTACGCATATGAAGAAAATAAAAATAAAAGTCGTCGTCAAAGATCTTGTGCTTTTATATACGTTTTTAGGTAGGTATATTGCTTTGATTTAGGCGGTAAAAGGTTTTATCTTTTTATCTGGTGTTAAAACCATAATTGAAACTAATGAACTTATCGTGTTACTAGAAATTTCTTATAACAGAGATATAAACAAAACTCTACAACTAAAAAAACAAGATAGATCGGATCGCCAACAGATTATAGAGAGATACTACCATTTTTCCGTCTATTTTTTATATTTTTTTTTCAGTGGTTGGTGGCTATACAGTCAATATTTTTCATTTCATCAGTGTTAAAATGGTTCAGGTCAACATTTTTCTAGTTTTAAATAAATATTTGAAAGTAAATGAAAATAAAGTTATTGAAAAAATATTTTTAGATTAATCCTTTCTTTATGGTATTTAAATTGTACTGGCTGTATAGAAATTCGGTTCAATAGAAATGTCAAATAGAACTAGTTTTTTTTTTATATTTAGGCAGCTATCAGTTGAAAGTAAAACTCCCTAGGATGGAAAAGTACTACTCCGCAGGCCAGGTTACACCAACTTTCAGAGTATGAGTAATGAAAAATAATAAACAGGATCTTGCTGAGCTTTAAGGGCAACTAAATCAAATTCGCGTTTTTAAATTACAATACAGATACCTAGTTTAATTTTTTAAATTTCTCTTTTAGGCATGACATAGGACACGACATCCAGGATATCCAGACAGGTGTTGGGCTCCCATAATCATGACGGTAAGTTCCTTCCTTTAAAGGTGATGACCGAAGACGTGAGGCAATGGATATCCTTACGCTCCAATCGCCACCGAAATCCCGACCCTGACTACCAAACACAACAGACGTCAACATCCGGATGGCTAGCAATGATTAGCTCGCTGTCCGGTCATCCGGAACCTTCTGTTATTGTTACACCTCAAAGAGATGTCAGCAAAACCGTAGGGGCTCAGCAGGACTGAAGCTTAATGGCCTCATGGGTACACTTCAAGAATGGTTACTTGTGACCCTGACACGTGGTCGAACTGATGGGACAAGCTGTCCCGTACGGTGTCACCACCTTTTTTATTTTGTAGCGTGGTTCTATATAGCCTTTCTCAATAAATAGGTAATGCAACATTAAAATATTTGTTTTTAATTCGAACTAGTAGGTTGGCTCATTTCACTTGAATGGTTACATAACCCCGTCCGCTGTATACTATTTCTAGTATAGATAGGTACGTATTGTTTTATAATCTAAGGGTACGTAGGTAATATTTTACTAAAAAAAAAAAGTTTTCTTAAACAATAATTTACATATTTTAATCAAATTATTGCCTAAGTAACAAAATATAATATTTACATAATAATTAATTAGATGTACATTTTATTTACCCTCGCGTCACTGCCAACTGAGTAAATGCCACCTAAAAACCAGCCGTCTGACGTTCAGGAAATGCTAAAATAGCCTTTTGGTTGAGACGCACTCAGCACAATTTTGTGCTTTTGTTCATACCTACTTTGTGTTTATTGCTGTTGCACTGTGTCCGTTTCGAATGAATATTTGCATTCTATTCATATTGCATTCTCGTTGTTAAACTTGTACATAAAACAAATATCTAATGGAAACCTTGCCTTGCCTAACAGATTCGTCGAAAACGTTAATTGTCCAAGCTAGTAGTGCTCGCTCGCCGCGCCCCGTATTTATGTTCTAGCTTCACAACCCGCGAAAAAGCTTTTTAACCGTGACCGACATACAACACAAAACAGAAGCCCGATAAAGGTATTCTCTTTTGTTGTTTTAGGTTCAAATCAGATTTACAATCACGAGTTGATTCAGGCCCGGATTCCAATACAACCCGTACAAAAGCCAATAAAATAAAGTTCCCAAATATTACAGTTATAGACGGGAATCGTAGATAAGACGGCCGATATCATCTACCGCCTCAATGTAATGATAATCCTAGGCGGCTCTGATTCCGTAATGAAATTCGCGGCAGTCGAGAGCGATCTCAGTTGATTAATGTCAGTCTCTTTCGGGCTCCGACGGAAATTAAGCTTCCTTAACGAAGTTTATTGCACTTTTTGTTAACTTGTTTCCTAATTAATTTGCAGCAACAAGTGCTCTGCCAATGTACCAGCGGATTAATCAACGCGGAGAGATGGCCACGTATTTATATAACAGTCCTACAAAAAATCTTAAGAGGATTCTTTCTCTTTTCAAAATTTCAAGAATAACGCGTTAATGCTTGTTCAGCGCTGTAGCGCAACTTTTCTAAAGATAAATGTGCCTATTGTTGCGATTGTGGAACTTTGCAAATCACTCTGAGCTTACTCCAATGGAATAATCGGCTAAACTTTTTGTAAATGTTGGCTAACCAATTAAACGAGTTTCTGTAGAAAATTGTTACAGTAACGGAACGAAAAATTATTTTTATCGAACTCCCGCAAACTTCGATGGATGTCATTATGTAGTGTTTCGTAATATGAAACAATCCTGTAGAAATATTTGTACAGCGGCCCTCAGCCTCATAAAACCAATATTGTAACAAATATTTAATATGTGATGAATAGTGAGGACGTGAATGTGAATAGGAAATGCGTAGGCATCAACCACGAGCTCGACGTACCGGAGCTAAATTCTGTAAGATAAGTTAGAGACGTCTACGGAAGAATCTCATAAGCTTTGCTCATAAATCACGTTCATACATTTCACGTGGCTTAGCATTTTTTAGCATGAAACTGACAATTGTAAATCTTACCTTTTATTATTGTGTTTATTCGTGGGCGTACCAGGATCGCCGGAGAGCTTTGTAGATAGAAGTTGAAAGCTCCCGATCATGCCCCATTACACAGGTCCTGGCTCCGGCTAATAGCCGACCGCTAACTTCTGCTCAAGTATAAATCAGGATAATGGCTAACACTTATAACCTTAATTCAATATATTGTTTCAATGTTCTACGTAGGTATACGTACAGGCATTAGGTAAGGCGTTTAGCTCTACACTTTAGTCGGGCCATTTTGTTCGTAAAGCGAAGTAGGTACCTACTGCTTTGCAATTAATATTGTACACATTCATTCATTGAATATAATCTTTCTTGCTCACTTTGCTCTAAATCTTGACAGACGTATTCAATTTGAGAACTGAATAATCGCTAGTGCTAATGTAGATAGTACATTGTTATACGAGGGGTAAAAGTGAGTTATTTAGACCCGAGAAATTTTTTGGCGACCGAGCAACGCGAGGTCGCTAATAGTTCGAGGGACGATCTTTCTGCATCTGATTCAGTTTGATGTAGTAGTTTGTCACAATCAGTCATAACAACCTCACTCACCGGTATGAAAGCTAAGAAGGAAAGGGGTGGGTCAGTAAGATTCTGACACTATTTCCCACCTCGCCCAAGGGCAGGATTCGCCATTAGATGATTTTTCCTACCATAAAAAAAACCTCACTCACCGATAAGGTGAACGGCCCATCTCACCGGTGATCTACCAATTGGCTTGCTGCATTCTGCTCTACACACTTGGCACTGTGTTCCACAACGCCGTCTATGCAGTCGTTACTCTACCTCATGACAGGCAAAGAATTCACCTCTTCCACGAAGCTCCGTTGTTTGCAATCGTAACACCTATATAGATTACGTAGAACTAAACTTCATTACGATTGGCAATCTGTGTTACGTCGGACGAGTTCTTGTACGGTTCGCAGTTCTTGTTTTGGTGTTACTGCGATTAATTTACAGTCCAAAAGATAACAGTCGCGCGATGTATGATGAGAATAGTTTCTTCATTCGGTCAACACTAGTCGAATATTATATCATCGATGTAACGATTCGTAATTTCATAACAATAATTGGTAAATAGGTTATAAAATATTAATGAAAACCATTTGGTAAAACTACTACACAATACACAGAATAAATACGGGCTTCAAGAAGAAAATTCTATCAGTATTTGCTTTCAAAAGAAAACGAATCGAGCCATATAAAACATCTTAGGTCGCAAAAAAATTACACTGAAATGCATTTTTTGGGATATTGTTCGAAAAATTACACAGTTGAATACCTAATCTCGAGCCAATTTTTATATGATAATTTTGAACTTTTTTTGGGAATAATATTTGTCATTATCTGAAGTGCTTAATCTCGAGACCTATTAAATCTACAGAGCTACAAGTTACTGAAATTGTTAAAAAAAATCTACTTAATGAACTATTTACATTTTTTTTATTAAATTAATACCCTGTTAAGTTATAGTACAAAAAAAAATAATATCATCACATAGCTGGTACAGTTACTCACGAAATCCAAACTGGGGTTTACACTATTGGTATCTAACAACATCCTAAAAAATCAGCACTGTCTTGTCTTGTTTGCGATGAATATTATCTATCTATTGTTCCTAAAAGCTAAAGATCTACACTTTACAGATTCATAGATTTTTAACTGATTACATAAAGATGTACTCACTCTCCTAGAGTACAAAACCATTGGTACCGCCTGAATAATTAATTAATTATTCAGGCGGTACCAATGGTTTTGTATGGCCAATGGCCTTTCGACATTGAGTAATTAAAGAGAGGGAAGGATATACCGCTGCTCAAAGATAACCGATGGGCAAAAACTGTAACGTCGTGGCAGAGACTTATAAGCAAACGCCATAAAGGTAGACCCTACAAACGCTGGGAAGATTTCATTAGAAAAATATCTGGACTGCAGTGTACAACAACTAGCCCAGGATCAAAAGAGATATAAATCCTTAGAAGAGGGCTTCACCCGACAGGGATTCTGACAGATTAATCATCATTTTAGCCGAATGACGTCGTGATCGGATACCCGCAACCCTTGCCAGGTTATCAGTCCATCTTGTCCTTCAACAGAGGGCCTTCTAACACTGCGTCTACCGGTACGCGGTCGCCACTCCAGAACCTTTCGACCCCATCGGCCAAGCGTTCTGCGAGCAATGTGCTCTGCTCATTTCCACTTGAGTTTAGCGATTCTTTGGGCTATGTCGGCGACCCTGTTTTCCTGCGGATGTCTTCATTTGTTATACCATCACGCAAGGAAAGTCCGAGCATAGCCCTTTCCATTGTCCTTTGGATGACTTTAAACTTTCTGATGAGCGACCAGTTGCTCAGATTAATCTATAAATATCAATTAATAACAAAAAATATCAATAATTAAATTATCTACACTAGTTCTCAATTATTATTATTTATTACTGATTTTTATCAATAGTTAATTTTAAGTTATTATCTGATGTTATTGTTTCATAAATTATATTATTAAGTTACAATAATTATTTCTAAGTAATTTGCAATTGCTACTGTAATTCGAAATTATTAATTTAATAATTATAAATATAAAGTGAACAATCTCGTGAAGTAAATATTTTATTCTCACATTTTAATGTATTGTAACATTTTACTAGGAAATAAAAGGCTTTTTTAATTTTATTATAAATGATACTGCCGCCGTCAGTACAACACAACAGTTTACTGTGAAATTGTGTTCTCTTCTTATCACTGGGCTCTACAGTTCTATTTTCAGTCTAACATTTCAAGATTCTTGGAATAGGAATTGATTGCAAGAGGTAAATGAGCTTTTACTCTTCATAAAAATTGTAGATATTTAAACTGATATAGCTTTAATATCGGAATTAATTACACTATATTCCTCTTCAATGGTTAATAGTAATTAATTTATCGCGATTTCATAAAAGCAAACAATTCAAAAGTGGAGTGGGTAATACACATATTACTTATTCACGGCGGAACCCGTCGCGTGGGCTGGCTGTGGCTGGTGAAGGCTCGTAGACCATTAACGCGTCCTCACACATCCCCCGCGAGCTTAGGCGGCTGAAATCACTGTTATAAGTAATATCAAAGGAATGGATTGCGATGTCGGCGCCGGATCAAATATTTGGCGAACAACAAAGAACTTGCCGCGTGTATCGCCTGAGCCATTAATCACCCTATTATTGTACGCAGTGGCACAAAACGCAATATTGCCCTTCGACCGACGTCGCCGCGACGCTCATAAACACACTACCGTAATGACCTATTTAAGAAGAGTTAAATGAAAATCGATAACCACAAACTGTTTAAACAACGACCAGATTTAATTAAAATCAAATAAAACTTTTACATTTTTATAACAATGGAGCGTTTATGTCTCGATACATTCACTAACAGACGTCATAATTATTACCTATCTATAAATGGTTGGTATAGTATATGACGGCAGTGTACGCGAGCGCTTGTGGCGGAAATACAGAGCACGTTGACACTCCGTACAGTAATATTTCAGAACAGGCTGTCGGATGAAATTCAGTTTTATTTTAAAACTGTAAAATCCTACGAACTACGACACTATTAATTAACCAGAGCATGACGTTAACAAGTACGCATATAACTTAAACTATTTTTATGTGGATGGTAGAATGTGTGGTGGGACGAGAATGAATTAAAAGAGTAATGAGTACTTTCTGAGGAAGTATGAATTTAGCTCCAGTGACGGAAAAGTTGAAAAGGATCGTTTGTGTTGGTGTGGTCATGTGAAGAAAACTAATGAAACGCAAGTTACTAAAAGCGTTATGAGTATACTGTTACGCCGTAAAAATAGAACACGTCGTTTCTTCGACAAAGCTGAAAGTATCACCGAATAATTAAAACGCATTGCTAGTCGAAACCTCCAGAATAGAAGTACGTACCAGGGCCTAGCAAATTCTAGAAAAATCCGACACGTATAAGTAGGTACTCAATAATTCTGAGAACTTTTGTAGGTACTTAAGTAACTTGGTAAAGGAATTTGTACCTTCAGTCTTTTACTATAGAGTCGAAATTCGTATGAGTCGTGGGGTCGAGTAGTTACCTACCGGTTGGTAATAAGAATAATTTATTGCTTCGCGGAAACGGTTTCTTTTGTTCTGGTGTGGCCTCGAACCTTCGGTATCTAGAATTTTCTTGGCTCTGAGTATAAATACGTGTTCGCTGGCCGGACGGGAGTCAGTTTGATTTCGACAGCGATCAAGAGCGAACTACCCAAGTCAAGTGAAGACTGTTTCATCCATACGACGACCTAAGCGATATTTCTACGGATCTCTAGAGTGCATTACGAAGTGGCTTATTGACGATTGGACTAAATTTGTGTTTTGTTTGTGGAAAATAAATCTCTCTCATAGTAAACCGGCATTTGATTACTCACGTTCGTAACAACTGGTGTCAGAAGTGAGATGCCATTACTACAGAGAGACGACGAACAACGACCACGAACAAGGAGACAAACGGAGATGGATGCTGCGCGCCACCGTCTGGAGGAAGAAGATCAGGACAGTATGGGAGCAACAGCAGCTGCTGAGGCGCCGACAGGACCTTCCCCGGAAATTAACCTAGCTGCAGTGTTGGCCGCCATGCAAGCTAGTATGGAAGCCGCTCGCCGCGAACAGGAAGCCGCTCGTCGCGAACAGGAAGCCGCTCGCCGCGAACAGGAAGCTAACCAGCGCCAGCTCCAGGACCTAATCGCGGCTAACCAGGAAGAAGCTCGCCGCGATCAAGAGGCTAAGCAGAACCTTATCCTCGAGAAAATCGATCACGGTCTCGTCACGTTGGGCGAGAAAGTAAAGAACCTCACCTTAGAGGTCAAGGAGGTATCCGCCCGAACCGATAGTTTGGAAATGAGATTTGACGACATGAATCAAAAAATCGTCAAGCTCCAAGCACGCGAACCCGTTGCCGTTGGTTCATCATCGCACACCCACTGTACGTCGGCCGCAAAGTTTGATGTGCCACGTTTTGACGGCACGTCGTCATGGACTGCCTTCAAATACCAATTCGAAACGTTGGTGAAGACAAACCGCTGGGATGATGAGCAGTCTTTCGCGGCGTTAACCTTAGCTCTACGTGGGGACGCCCTACTGGTCCTAGAGAACCTTCCTTCGGACGGTAGGACCTTGGAGCGTCTAATGGAAGGGTTAGACACCCGCTACGGTGACAAGCACCTCGAGCACGTATTCCGCGCGCAGCTTCGCGAGAGAATACAAAAGCCCAACGAGAGCCTCCAACAGTGGGGTGTCGAGGTTGAACGGCTGGTGCGGCGCGCATACGTGTCGATGACACCGGAGACCGTGGAAGTATATCTGGTGCAGGCATTCATCGACGGACTACGGGACACAGATGTGAGAGCTACGGTGCGACTCGGACACCACCAAACTCTGAAAAGTGCAATGGCTCACGCTTTGGAAGTAGAAGCCGTACGCCAGGATTCACGCACGCACAGAGTTCGAGAAGTAGTAGTTTCGCCTTCAGTGCAGCCGCGTAACCGAGAAGGGGTGGTTTCTTCTTCGGCAACGTCCCGCTATATTCCGACGTGTTACGAGTGCAGAGAAAAAGGGCACATTCGTACTGATTGTCCCAAGAGGAAGAGGGCAAGTGTGGACTCCGCAACCCAAGTTAACGAGAAGACGATAAAACTTAATGTCGCTAGGGCCGCGGGGTGCGTGCCGGTGGGTCAAGTAAAGGCCCCAGTCATCACTATCAATCAAGTCCACACCGGAAATAGTTTGACCATCGAAGGAATACTGAATGAACGTACTTGCAATTTCACCGTTGACACCGGGGCGTCACGGACTATTATAAGACCTGAGTTGCTGAAACGCACGATCTTGTGGCAAAGAAAGTCTCCATCCTGCCGACTTCAGACAGCAACCGGCCAGCCAGTCTCCGTCCTCGGTGATACAGATATAGAGTTAAAAATCGGTGATCAAGTGTACACCCATTCTGTTTTGATTGCGAATATTACCGATGATTGCATTCTGGGTCTGGACTTCTTGCAGAAGTACCGATGTGTTTTAGATATTGATAGGGGAGTATTGAAGTTCCCAGACCAAGAAGTGTTCCTGCGAGGAGTCAACACATGTAACCTCTATTGTGTGAAAGATACTACATTGGCTCCGAGAACAGAAACTTTAGTTGAAGTAAAATTTCCTAAGAAAATCAGGCAACAAAGATGCGTAATAGTTGAGGATACTGGCCGGCATCCGGAACTCATCACTGCGAGGACATTGGTAATGACGAAAGGGAAATCTAAAGTGCGAATTGTAAACCTTGGGAAAAAGGAGGTCCACTTGAAGAAAAACAGTGTTGTTGGGAGATGTGAAGAAGTGAAGTATCTCCGCCAAATCAACACATTTCCAGTGAAGCAGGACTCAACGAGAGATGAACCTGATCACATCCAGCAACTTCTGGAAAGTTCTAAGAAGAATTTGTCGACCTCAGAACTACAGCAAGCCAGGGAATTTCTGCTACGGTTTCAGGATATTTTTGCAACGGGAAAGGACTGCGGAAGAACAGGTCTTGTCAAGCATGAAATAGACACAGGTGATGCTAGACCAATTAAACAGAGACCGCGCCGCATACCCTGGGCTAAAGAAACTGAAGTGGCAGAAATGGTAAAGGACATGGCTGATAGTGGAATAATTGAACCTTCTACGAGCCCATGGTCTTCTCCTGTCGTTCTTGTGAAGAAAAAGGACGGCAGTACAAGATTCTGTGTCGACTACAGAATGCTGAATAATGTGACGAAGAAGGACAGTTACCCCTTGCCGAGGATCGACGATACGCTGGATATGCTCAGTGGTATGAGGTGGTTTTCAACCATTGATTTGAAAAGTGGCTACTGGCAAGTGGAAATCAGCGAGAAGGATAAAGAAAAGACAGCGTTCAGTACGGGCATTGGCAATGGCCTGTGGCAATTTAACGTCATGCCTTTTGGGTTGTGCAATGCTCCAGCAACCTTTGAACGCCTCATGGAACGAGTCATGGTTGGTCTTCTTGGTGACGTCTGTCTAGTATATTTGGATGACGTCATTATAATGGGCCGCACTTTTAAGGAAAACCTTAGGAACATGGAAAAAGTGTTCACCAGGATACGAGGGGCTAACCTAAAACTAAGCCCAAAGAAGTGTGCCCTGTTCAAGAAGGAGGTCAGCTACTTAGGACATGTGATTTCCGCCGACGGAGTGAGAACCGACCCTGAGAAGATAAAGGCTGTGCAACAGTGGCCAGTTCCGAAGAACAAAACAGAAGTACGTGCATTTCTAGGGCTATGCACATACTACAGAAGGTTTGTTATGAGTTTTTCGGACATTGCAAAACCTCTGCATCAACTGACTGAGGACAAAAGAGAATTTATCTGGGACAACAACTGTGAGTCAGCGTTCAACGAGCTGAAGCAGCGGCTATGTGAAGCACCAATACTGGGGTATCCGAGCAGAGATGGAAGATTTGTCGTTGACACTGATGCCAGCAATACGGGAATTGGTGGCGTATTGTCACAGGTGCAAGGTGACCGACAGATCGTGATCGCTTACTTCAGTAAGGCACTTTCAAAGCCTGAGAGGAACTACTGCGTTACTCGACGAGAACTGCTGGCTGTAGTAAAAACCTTGCAGCACTTCCATAAGTACCTCATAGGGAGGCAGTTTACGTTGAGGACCGACCACGCTGCATTGAAATGGCTGCTACAGTTTAAAAACCCGGAGGGTCAGGTTGCAAGATGGCTCGAGCAGTTGCAGGAGTTCAATTTTGTGACGGAACATCGGAGTGGAAAAGGGCATAACAATGCTGATGCCCTGTCACGACGTCCGTGTGATGAAGACTGCAGACACTGCCAGCAGAACGAAGCCCGAGAACACGTGAACTTGATTAGAACAGAGGGCAACTTCAAGAAATCACAGGAGGAAGATGACGATATTCGACCGTTACTGGATTGGATGCGTAATGGAGCTAGGCCCCAATGGAGTGAAGTATCATCACTTAGTCTCGTCACAAAGAGCTACTGGGCGCAGTGGGACAGTTTAGTCCTAGAAAATGACGTGCTCTGTAGGAAATGGGAATCGAATGATGGCAAGGAGGTAACCACACAAGTGATAGTACCACGAAGTGAAGTGGTCCCCCTGCTACAGGAAATACACGATGGTGCTTCTGGTGGACACCTGGGGATTAAGAAAACTCTACTGAAAGTGAGACAGCGGTATTACTGGCTCAATTGTAGAGATGACATAGAGCAATGGTGTCGGAAATGTACAGCGTGTGCATCTGTGAAAGGACCACAGACTAGAAGCAGGGGCAAACTTCAGCTGTACAACGTGGGAGCCCCTTGGGAACGAATTGCCATCGACGTCGCTGGACCATTTCCAATTACAAATGACGGAAACAAATACATAGTGGTGATCCAGGACCATTTCACAAAGTGGCCCGAAGTTTTCGCCATACCCAACCAGGAAGCGACGACAGTGGCAAAGAAGGTGGTTGAAGAAGTAGTGTGTCGGTATGGCGTACCTTTGGAGATCCATTCCGATCAAGGCCGAAACTTCGAATCTGCGCTGTTCCAGGAAATGTGTACCCTTCTGGGGATTTACAAAACACGCACAACACCTGCGCATCCACAGTCGGACGGAATGGTGGAAAGATTTAACCAAACCTTGGAGAATCACCTGGCTAAGGTTGTCGATGACCATCAGAAGGACTGGGACCGGTATATTCCCCTATTTCTGATGTCTTATCGATCAGCAGTGCATGATAGCACCGGACATACTCCAGCAAGAGTGAATTTCGGCAGAGAGATGAGACTTCCAGTCGATGCTATAACTGGCGTGCCACCTGACAAGACCAAGCCAGTTACGGACTATGTCAGTGACCTTCGAGATCAATTGGACGAAGTGCATAAACGAGTACGTGAGAATAGCATGAACACCAGCTCCAAAATGAAAACTAGGTACGACCGTAATGCCAACACCAAGGGATTTGAAGAAGGTGCACTAGTCTGGCTCCACAACCCGCTCCGACGAAAAGGGAAGTCGCCGAAACTTCAAGCTCGATGGGAGGGACCTTACACCGTGATGAAAAGGATTAACGACGTGACCTATCGCATCAAGAAAGGACTAAGAGGGAAGCCTAAGGTAGTCCACTTGGATAGACTGGCGCCGTACCGTGGATCTAATAATGCTCGGGACGAGCATGACTAAGAGGGGGGCACTGTTACGCCGTAAAAATAGAACACGTCGTTTCTTCGACAAAGCTGAAAGTATCACCGAATAATTAAAACGCATTGCTAGTCGAAACCTCCAGAATAGAAGTACGTACCAGGGCCTAGCAAATTCTAGAAAAATCCGACACGTATAAGTAGGTACTCAATAATTCTGAGAACTTTTGTAGGTACTTAAGTAACTTGGTAAAGGAATTTGTACCTTCAGTCTTTTACTATAGAGTCGAAATTCGTATGAGTCGTGGGGTCGAGTAGTTACCTACCGGTTGGTAATAAGAATAATTTATTGCTTCGCGGAAACGGTTTCTTTTGTTCTGGTGTGGCCTCGAACCTTCGGTATCTAGAATTTTCTTGGCTCTGAGTATAAATACGTGTTCGCTGGCCGGACGGGAGTCAGTTTGATTTCGACAGCGATCAAGAGCGAACTACCCAAGTCAAGTGAAGACTGTTTCATCCATACGACGACCTAAGCGATATTTCTACGGATCTCTAGAGTGCATTACGAAGTGGCTTATTGACGATTGGACTAAATTTGTGTTTTGTTTGTGGAAAATAAATCTCTCTCATAGTAAACCGGCATTTGATTACTCACGTTCGTAACAATACATATGGATGGAGAGGGAGGATAAAGGAAAGATGTATAGGTTGTGTCGCCCGTCACACAACCCAGGACAGAAAGGAAGTATATCTACTGACCCCAATTAACACGGTACAAAAGAGGGAAGTTGATGAGTATCTCAATAGCGCATTATCAGGTACAGTGTACAAAAGAAGGAGATTCTAAATGGATCTCTTTCATACTCGTAACAACCATTACTAATTCATCTTTACTATATTCAATAACTTGTCCAGTGATCTTTGAAAATCATATAATATTAGAAATCTTAGAGTATAATTTACCCATACGTATAGTCCGTAGGGTTAAGAGAATGGGCTACCATGAACCTTGAACGTAAAAGGCAATTGAAGGAACACCTCATGGCTCGTCCAGAGCGTAAGGAGTTTTATGATAATGCTCTACCAAAAAAAAAATTGTAACACCGTAGTAATTTTAAGTGTCCTATTTGTAAAAACCAAGTGGTGTACCTACAATAAAGAGAATATATATATCTATCTAATTAGTATCTATCTATCATAGCTAAATTAGAAGCTCTGAAGTCATTTAAAAAACATATATAATTACATACATACATAAACACATATGTCAACCAACCAGATTCTTACAAACTCTGAATCTTTGACATCATTCTACATTTACGTTTAAAGGTATGGAAATGTGATGCAATTCAAATGTTTTGCAAACTGGTTCGGTGAAACAAATGTATCAATTTAAATAATGTCTCCATTGGATTGAAGAGATCGGAAAGGGAGGGATCGGATACGGGCTTTAGGCATTTACTTACTTGTATATTGTAGCTCATGTTTGTATATCCGAGGCGGTTTTATACGAACAATGTTGAAATCTTTTTTGGTCCAAAACAATCCTCTATTTAGCTTCTATAAAATATTATGTAATTTTATTCAAACAAGAAACATATTTAAATACGTTATAACTGAACGTTTGCAGTTTTACAGTACTTTCACTTTATCAAGTACAAACCTTCATGTTACAGCCACCTTGAACACTATGAAATGGCAAACAAATTACATTTTGTACTTGACCTTTTAATTGCCTGTTAAGTATTATCAAATTACTACAGGTAAAAACGGAGATTAATTACCTTACTTTCTTAAAAATTACAATTGAACATAAAGAATAATAATAAACCTCATTTTTCAGTAGCTGTTCTTCTTTATTAATCACATAATAAACTAATTATTTCACCATCATTTCTCCTTCGTCAAGCGCCTGTAAAAAAATAATAGCTACCTGCCGCAGTTCACTCGCTTGCTACGATTAATTTATAAGATAGTGTCTAGCATGGCTGCAGGGCGTAGACCCGACGTAAGGCAGTTAAAAACGATACTGCAATTAGATTATTTTTATACCTATACAAGGAATTAGAATACGCTGTATATGAATATGGTATAATGACCTTAAATTTGCGTAATAGGGTCTTAAAGTAGTTTTTAATGTTAGGTAGGTACTTACGTTAGCTTTTGCGGAAACGTTTGAAAAAGTGACCTTCGAAAACCAGAAGCCACTAAAGGACACTAGCGGATTTTAGTCAGTAAAAGTCTGACACGCCCACTCATTTCACCCTAGAGCGAGAGAAGTAATTCGACGATTTCACACCTAAGAAAAAAGGTACATCAGTTACCTTTACCTAATAGTAACATTTATAACATAGTTCCCTTGGTCCTACTTTGTAATATAAATTATATCCATGAGTCAGCATTGGCAAGCAACGTTTGATTTTGGGGTTATTTGCAAAGCAGCCGGCACTAACATATATGGACGCGCTCTCTTTTACTAGAGCCCCTTGAAAAGGTCTTTATCGGTCCATAAAACTTCTTTTATGCCACGCGAAGTTTCTGTAGCGAACGGTAAGTTGTTTGATGGTCACCCTCGAAAATAATTTTCCAAGCCCTCCTTCAGCGCCGCGATCGATTCTCAAGTTACTGCCGATAAAATAAATTCTATATAAAATAAATTCTGTTATGATCCCTTTTACTTTTGACTGAAAGCTCTCCGAACGAGTAATAATAGGATGATCCAAGAATGAATGTTTTCAATAAGTCGTCCTTTTTGAATTTAGTTTAAAAGATTCTCTTTTTGAATGTGACGAAAAGGAAATGTTTGGGTTTTCATTAAGTCTAAGCTTTCAATAAGTTTGTAACATGTGTACTCTGCGGGCAGTCTCATTTTTCAAAACAACTTTTTTATTGAAGGTATTGCGTACAGAATACAATTTCAATATTTTCCCTCCATTGACTGGCTTCAAAATGTATTTGCTGTTGTTATCATTTCACACCTTTTATGCGTTCGTTATCTATGTTTTGCGTGAACGTGGTATTTATTTTCAACAATAAATTCATAGCAAAATATTTTCTATTTGAGCTTATTTATTATGCCTACAAAGTTTAGCTTCAGTTTCGGTTTTCAGGGTTCCGTATCCAAAAACTCATCATCGTTATGCCTTTGTCTCATGTTTCTTGAGATCGGCGCTACAGGTTTTTTTCTTCGATTCTACCCTATCACTAACTCCCCTTTGTTTCTTATCAGACCACTCACAAACCATCTATCTTCTCTTTGACCTTCCTCTAGCTCTCCATGCTTTTTATCCCTCCTCTTCAAATGACTACACCAAGACAAACGATTTCTCTGTCAACCTTTCCGTCAATTGCGCCACGTTCAATCTTCTTCTAGTTTTCTCACTTTATCTATTCTCGTCCCACCGCACGTCAATCTCAATATATTCTCTACTACATGCAATCTTTTTTCTCAAAATTCTGATCTGTACAGTATAACAGGGTTTTATTACGGACTTGTAGATTTCATCCTTCAACTTGAGGCCCTTGAGGGATATTCGTATTGTCATTGTTTCAGTATTCAGAAGCCGCTAATGGGTCTATATTATCTATTATTATGATCAACCCAATGGCGGCCTAGTGGAGACAATAATATGAACCAATTATGCAAGCAAAGATTGGCCTTGCGCCCTGCTCTCCACCGGAAACGCCGCTGGAATCGGAAGTTGCAGGACGACTTACAACCATTGCAGGCTTTGACGGCGAGCCATGGAAAACTTGCCGTCCGGCCGACTAGTAAAGACCAAGCCTGAGTCGTCGGCACGTTGGGTGTGTTCTGACACTACCTCCCACTCCCAGCCCGGAAGAAGTTATACAAAAAAATCCCACTTAAAAAAAAAACTCTACGGCCTGCGCGTTCAACTATCTATCACAACTCTAATTCTTGTACATTATAATACCTAACGTATTACACGATTAAAAATAATAATTTCAAACTTACATTATATGCAACTTCGGCTCGTACTTAACCGATTTTTCTGACCTTTTTAGTCATAGTAGGTACCTAGCCTCTTTTAAACCTCACGGGAACCCACAAAGTGGCCAACTCGCAATAGCGATCTCAAAAAACCCTACCCTTATCAATACGTTTCCCAGGGTACGTCCAACCGCGATTATGAATTTTTGCCTTAATAATAATTGGCTTCCTCTAAAGGCTGATTACACCCTATTTAGGTTCACCACCCTTCATGGAAAGGGTGATATAGCGAACCTACAGATATCATTTACATAGGTAAGTACCTGCGTCATGTCTGTGAACGGGCCCGGTAATGACAATAATCGACTCGTCCCTTGTGACATTGATATGGGAACGCTATGGCTGTACTTACGACAGTGTTAGGGTAGTCGGGGCCTACCCCTTCGGCAAGCGAAATGCACAGATCTTTTAGGATCTACCTTTAATAATAGCGATTTAATACTTATTCAATTAACATAAAACCTTTTGTGACACGATATATCTCTAAAATATACGGGTAGAGTCCCGGGTGCACACTGTTTATTTTATCTACGTTCGGCAAACACATCGCGTCAATTTTTATTTCGGCCGTATATTGTCAGCGTCAATATTATTCGCTCTACGGGACTACTCTACCAAACTGCGATGTATAAACTTCATGATCCGTTAATGGCTTTCTATACACTTGTACTACTGTTGATTTGTTGCAGTTACTGTCGATCTATCCATCTGGCTCATGGATTTTTAAAAGATGTAAGGATTGGCTATCAGTCAACAAGATAGAGCAAAAAAAAAACATAATTTTTTATGGAGTGGATGGACTTTCCGACCTCCATAACCCAGTCACAGTTAATAAGGTACAAGGATGAAAAAAGGTTTCTAAAAATACTTTTTATTTTCAAAATCCCGATGCGAACCGAAATTAAATTTCATATTACACGCAGGGGCGCACCAAAATGCTCTCTTTGTTTCATTTATTATTGATATTTGATTTCAGCAAAATCAAGTTACGGTCGGAGGTGTCACTCGGGTAGGTCACGTCCGGGAACATAAAACGACACTGGTTGCGTGGCTGTAAAGGTGCCGTATATTTGAGCGAATGTCGTAACGTTGAGAGGGCGCGGTGTAGCATGATACCAATCATATCAGTCCACCAGGTCAACAGACGTTTCATTTCCTTCCGCAAAAATCTAAAGTAATAAATCCCTTATCTCCACCAACAGCGTGTGCTTCATAATAACCGTCATCTAAGTTTTTATTGATATGTTTCGGATATTCAGGAGTGGCACTTCATAACAAGCCGAGTATTACCGGAGCAGTGTTGGGCTCCACAGGCGCAGTGCGACGCGCGGCTGGGACCGATTTCGTGGTCCGCTGGCCGCCACACACCGCTGACCAGAGACAATGGCAGCCGGAGCACTGCCCTCGCCTCTCGTCGAGCCGTCGCACCGACACACAAACTTCTCATTGTTTCTGATTAATCACGCATAGCAGTTTAGATGATCCGCTTTATCAACAACACCAAGTAATCGAGAACCATTAATTGGAGCGAAGCCTCGTGATAAGTGTGTTTTGTAGGTGTGAGCAATTAGGTCGCTTGGGTGTCAAGCAAAGCGGATATAGAAACGGAATCAGAGATCTGAAGATAAACGAAACGGAGGCGAGCTGCGAGGGAACGGGCTATCCATGACGGAGCTATAGAGCAGTAAAATCTGAATACTTACCTGTTGTTTATCCGGTTGAGCAGCGGGATTGAGGCTCGATGGACGATTCGTTTCCGCTCGATGTTCGCTCCACATTTATTACAGTGTTCATTCTTGCGCATCGCATCGAACTTTATTGCCGCTTTGCCAAGTTGTTTGAATGTAATTATTAGAAAATAACATGGAATCGGGTCCATTCGGTTTCTTTCCAGTAGAGGTATCGTATTGATATTGTGCTCATATTTTCGTTAGACATGTAGTAAGAGTATGTCCATTCCGCGTTTCTTATAGCTTTTATATTAAGTAGCATTTTAAATGTATACATATTTATCTTCAGTGTAACTAAGATTGAGATAGGTTGTACTTCTAATCTACACTAATATAATAAAGAGGTAAAGTTTGTTTTTTGTTTTTATGTTTTTTTGTTTGTAGGGGGTAATCTCTGGAACTACTGGTCCGAATTGAATAATTTTAGCAACATTAGAAAGCTGCTTTACTCCTGAGTGACATAGGCTATATTTTATGTACGCGGGCGAAGCCGCTGACAAAAGCTAGTAGGTTTATATAATCCAATGTACTTGTAATTATTGTGACTTCTCAACATGGATCTAAATCTACTGAATACTAAGATTAGTCGAAGTGAATTAAAACTATGAGCAAAATAGATGGGTTGATAAGTCGCGAGGTTAGCGCAAGCGGTGTCATTGTCTGTGGTAACCGAAACAATTAATTACTTTTGGTCGCGGCGCGCGGCACCACTAGGGAGTTGCGCATCTAAAGTCAAATGTACGTACTTGAAAAGAACAGTGACTGCTTTATTCAATTTTCATTTATTTAGAACTAACTGCTGCCAGCGGCTTTATTACTTGCGTACTTATAGAAAGTTATCCAAAGGAAACATAATCTCGGGGTATACAAGTATCCTTTCTGCGTCCTACTGCGGACATGATTTCAACAAGTTTCACCAATATCAATCTTTCCCTTTTATAATATTTGTATAGAGTATAGTTTATTTTGGTCTTACAAACAGACTCTTTAATTTTATTAAGTGTTTAAATATAGATGTCGTTATACCCACGAATCTGTCAGCCAATAGCACTCAATGATATTATAAATCTATTTTCATTTTGAAGTCGAACTAACAATTTATTATCAAACGATAGCAACAATACACGTTAGGTACCTTTTAGTTTATTTATACAATCTAAAATATAACTTGAATTTCAATAATAAATAAAATATCTCGTTCCTGAAAACTGCTCTTTGTATTTCAAATTTAATTGAATATTTGTAAATTTAGATGAATATTTGATGAACGGGAATATTGGACTGTGCTAAACTAAATAATGTGTTTAAACTGTCATATAAAAATATGGGATTTTATTATTTATTAAATTTACAAATTCAGCCAAGCTGTGAGTCTGTTTGTCGACATTTGTTCTCAATTCACATTAGATATACGAATAATAGTATGATGGGCAAACTTCATTAAAAGAATCTGGTTAAGTACGAGTCGAAAACGCGCACCAAGGTTCTGTACCTATATAAATTTTATTTTGTATTTCCCATAAGTCTTGAAGATTTTTCCGAATAAAAAAGTCATTATTTATGACACGGTTTTCAAAGGTTTTCTTAAAATTTCAAGAAGTTCAATAGGACTTGTGTTGAAAGTCTTGAATCCCTTGTGTGTGCCAAAATATACGCTATAAACGGAGCTTAACTTTACATTGACGTAGAAGTAGTTATGACTTTTTGACTGCTCCAAGGAGTCGCAGATATAATTCTTTGATACAAATTTTAGCCTTATATCCCCACGCACTTCTAAGTAATAGGGTCTTGATGGACAAGCAGTCGGACTGACGTACATATAAAGATATTGACAACAAAGTGATCTGACCTATAAGGGTTCCATTTTTCCCGATTGTCAGAACCCCTAAAACTATTTATAGAAATTCAATCGCAATCAAATAACATTGCAAATCTACATACGTACGGTTAACGAAATTTGACTAGACAATAACTGAATAATAGAATTGTGGATAGAATAGAATAAACTTTATTGTACACCAAAATCGTAACACTTAAATCTATGGGTACAATTGCGGTCTTATCGCTAACAGCGATTTCTACCACACAACCTTAGAATAGATTGTAAAAACTTAAAATAAAAAGAACGTAGTCTGTATTGTACTGGAAATTCATAAAATTTTACATTTAGAAAACCATTATTGCTTTGCACTGCCTGCCACTCCTCAAAGAGGGGACGTATTGCTATAAGTATGGCTTGCCCAGCTCTAGGCCTTGTCATAGTACCGCTGCTATAAAACTCCGCAGATTTGCCACGGCTTGCAACCACACGCGTGAAGCTCCATACTAGGATATACTTCTATAACCTGTACTTATTTACAAACAATCAACTCATACGCGAACAGTAGACCCGGAACGTGTCTGTAGGCCATAGAAATATTCCATCCCGAAAGGTACTAGGACTCTATTACTGGGTTCGCGTCTGAAAGGAAGGCTCTGGCTCTGGTATATATGGCAACGTAGGAATGGGGTTGGTAGTTTAGTAGTATCGCGCACATCGAAATATGAACATGGGATTCAGTAAACTAAACGATCGAGCGAAGTGGAGGCGTCTAAAATTGTATTTATATCTCACAACATAAAGAATACTCGTTACTAAGTAATTGCAGCGTTACCAAGAATATCAGCATGTATTTACTAATGGGTTTACGTAATCTCAGTGTGGGAGAGTCATAAAAAAATAGGTAAGTATTTTCGTGTTTATTTTTTATTTTTGTTCGCTATTTTTTTTCTCTGAAATTTCCTGTAATACGGTGACAATCCTATTTTTCTTTTCTATATGTTGTATTGGCCGTGACACGTGTAGGTTAAACCTTGGTATGTACGTCCAAACAATTTGTTCAGCCAAAAAATATCGCTAGCAATTTAGGGAATATTAATTATACTTCCGGTATTACAGTTCCAAAATATAGTGTACCTGCGTGCCCAGTTTTATCCAAATCTGTTCAGCTGTTTGAGCGAGATGGAATCACAACACTGACATTACATACATGTAAGTGTGCAGGTTTGTTACTCCATCTCGTATATTATATACTTTCGACTGTATAATATCAGGGTGATAGTTGATAATTCAAAGGCTTACGTCAACCAAAATTCTCAGAATATGAAATAGTTGCCCACCCAATACTAGTTAAAAAAAATGTATAAGTACATGTTAATATAGTATTGAAATGTAAGCAATTTTTTAGTTCGAAGTTTTTTCTACAGTGTACTATCAGCAGCAATAGTGGTTGGATAGTTCAGAATAAAAATCGCGTGAAGTGCGAAATGAGGCCATCTAGCGTAAAATCAGATTAACACATTGTTATCGATAACATTACAATTTATTGTTACTAGATGGCGTTGCTGTGTCTTAATTGCTTTGTTAATACTTCTTTTTATAGTTTCTTTTTGTTTCTACAAAGATTGAAATAATTTATAATTTATTTTTAAAAGAAATTAATATATTAAAAATATTAAAGTTGAGTATCATTTTACAAATATCTGATTATCTATGTGTTAGTTTTCAAACTTGAGAGGGTAGTTTAATATGAATTTATGAACAATAATTAATTAGTGGGTAGTTTCAATAATACTTAGATCTAAGACTTGTGACTAAGCACAATGGATTGTTTGCTAAGTTAATTTCGATTAACTCCTTCGAGTTCTTTTTGTTAGATTTTATTTTTAATCACATTATTTTATAAACTTATATTAATAATGAGTATGAATTCACAATAAATATATAGTGACAAGAGTAACAAGGTGAAAACGTCTCAGAAATAGCCAGACGGACCGGTGTAAACGTAAGTAGTTTTATTTGTTATATTTAATACTAGCTTTTGCCCGCGGCTTCGCCCGCGTACATAAAATATAGCCTATGTCACTCAGGAGTAAAGCAGCTTTCTATTGTTGCTAATTTTTTTCCAATCGGACCAGTAGTTCCAGAGATTACCTCCTACAAACAAAAAAATAAAAAAACAAAAAAACAAACTTTACCTCTTTATTATATTAGTGTAGATAAAAAAACTCCTATAATTATTATTGCCTATTATATATTTCTGTTTTATTGTTACAGAGAAAAACAGTAGCTGTATGAGTGCCAAGGATACGACGATTTGAAGAAGAGAGTTCTTTGAATCAATATCAAAAATCTAGTAGACCAAAACTAATTAACATGTTGCAATGACAAATCATGGTATAGGAGTACGAATAAAATGGATTTCTGCCAAGAAAATGGTTTATTCAACACAAGCGTTGACACTGTCCGTCGTATTCTTTATGATGAAGGACAAAATAGGCGTGCTCCAGATGCGTTTGAGGTTCATTGTTTACAAATATAAGACAGTATTTGTGGTTCAAATTTGTATATAAATTTAAATGATTCAATGCCTTTCCGAATACAATCTGTCATTGACCAAAATGGTGATATACGATTTACTTACTTAATATTATTTACTGAGTACTTATTCTCTGTAGCTTATTATATGTGTTTAACCAGATACCCATCATTAAAATATATAAGTTATGAACACTTCAAGTAAAACACTACATATATTTTTTTATGTCGCTCACTAAACATTTGATATTTGTTTTTCTTTTAATCCTTTTGACCTTTGTGATAAAATTATTTAGTTTCTTATTTGGTTTTGTTAAGGACGAAGCTTCAATCCTCTTTCCAATTATGGAAACAAATATTTAAGCCATGGCCTCTATAATTAAAATAACTATTGTTATTATTTTAATAAATATAATAAATTATATATAATGTTATTTCATGATCAATACACTGACTGATAAATTTTAATAATAAACTGTAAGAAATATATTTTTTTTAATAGTGCCTTTTTATTTTGGTGGGCCAGTTTATGTGCTTTTTCTCTCTGTATAGTACTAACTTGAATTATAAATTACAAATAATTACTTTTCTTTGTTAATTTTGATTCAATATTTCTTGGTTTGCTTGATTGGCTTTCTTTTGTTTGTTATTCATAACAAAACTCACAAAAAGTCGTATTCAGTGACGTTTGAACTCAGGCTCACTGATTCACACCGCGGCACTGCTAAACCATTAGGCCATCATGAAACTAATTTCTGCAACGAAATTATGAACTACAATCAGTTTTTGACGGCAATAATGACTCATGTGTGTCTATTTTTCGTCAAATTAAACGTCAAGTTTATGCTTTGTGAGATTGCGTCAGGTCGCCACTTAGCTGTGAAGATACCAACGCCATCTAGTTTAATATTAGAAAACTTGAGCTCTTCGGTGCTTCGCTAACGTGCAAAGGAATATAGGCACTAAGGTACCCAGGCACTTTTGCAGCTCCTTGTACCTATTTAATGACTATATACTATGTTTAATTATTTATATGTTGTATATTGTATTTATATTCTGTTGAAACTAAATTAAAAATATAAGCATATAATAAATTTAATAATAGCGCTTGAACTTAAAATTAGCCAACCTTCAATAACAGTACCAACCAAAATTAATATTTCTATAAACCATTAAAAAGTTATTTAATATTAAACTTTAGGTAAATAAAAAGTAGATAAAACTACGAAAACAGTCCTTTATATACATAATAATGTAAGGTTTCGCTTGTACAAAATACTCTGGAACCATTTAACCGGTTTCGCAACTGTACCCAGTGAAGTGTAAGGCATTTATCACGAAAGGTCGTACATCTTTGCATAACGATACAAAGGAAAAGCAAATAAAAAAATAAGCTTTGAAAAAAATTGTGTAAATATTTTTTACTGAACACATCTGTTAGACAGATGTAGAAATTGTATTATTTACTTAGGTACTAGACGGCTTCGATGGTTTTACGTATGTCGTGGCCGGATCATAGAAGTAGATCACTTCATGATTATATGGCCAAGTAAAACTGGCCAGACCGTTTTTAAACATTAAAGTTTGATGATATTTAAATCCGCGTTTGGTCTACTTTCTTTTGACCTTTTAATACCATAGAAATTATGATACATCAATTATATTTTTTTATTCCACAACTATCATACCACGTCGTCTAGTTCCAAGCTAAGCAGAGCTTATGTTATGGGTACTTGATAACTGATAAACATACTTATATATTCCTAAATACATATATATATATAATTGATAAATTACGCCCTGACAGATCTAATGAACGCGCTCATCACATAAACATTTGTCCTGATTGGGAATCGAACCTACGACCTTTGGTATAGCAGTCACATTCACTAACTACTAGACCAATAGGCTAGTCAAAGATTATGATCAAACGATTATTCAAAAATCGTCAAATATTATTAGTGTTTCAATGATCTGGTGACGACATCCACATCTTTGGTTGTTTAGCTTATGCGAGACATAGCGTAATTTTACAGAGCCTATACTATTCCTCACTAATAGTATAGGTATATCATACACAAGGAGATTTTTTAATCCATCTGCTAATTTCATAGATAGGTTTAGTCTTTCATTCTTGTAATAACGGACACAATTAAAGAAAAATAGGTGTGCGAACGCCGGCGTTCGCGTTCTTAAACGGAATTAAACGAACAAAACAAAAAACTTCCGCTTCTTACTTCGGTTTTTTTTTTAACTGCTGTAGAAAATTAACGCAAGGGGTAGAAAACGAAATATCCCAAGAGATATATAATCGTGATGCAAGAATAATGCACACCCTTATACACCCAAATTTGAATCATCATCTTCCTGCCCTTGTCCCGTTTTATTTGGGGTCGGCGCAATATGTCTTTTTCTTCCACTCTCTCCTGTCACCCGTCTCGCTATCACTAACTCCTCTTTCTTTCATATCCCTTCTCACACAATCCATCCATATTTTCTTTGGTCTCCCTCTCCCTCTCCATCCATCCACATGTATACTCATGGCTTTTTTTGTAACTTAAATTAAGTTAAAATCAAAATTGAGTTAAAATATTAAGTTAAAATCTATATTAAGTTAAATAATATTAAGTTAAAATCAAAATTGAGTTTTTTAGATTATTAAGTTAAAATCAAAATTGAGTTTTTTTTTTTGCACTTGGAAAATAGTCTAATTGTAGGTAAATAACATGTATACGCACTACATTGGTAGCGCATAGGTATTAAGGGCCCTGGTTCAGGCCATGGTCCGCAGCGAAGAGGAATGGCAGGCTGTCGCCTCCTTCTGCGAAGCAGTAATGCTCGTAAAGGAGGAGGCCGACCGCATAAGGCAAAGGCAACGGCGTACTCGCCGTAGCCGTCGCCGCCGCGATCCTGCCGATATCCGGCCACCGTAGACACTGGCTCGCGGACGGTGAGCAATGGGTAGCTCGCCGTCCGGTCGTCTGGTAAGACCGAGTCCAAGTCGTCAACGGCGCGCACCGTTCCCGCGCGCCTCAAGGAGTTGTCAGCAAACTGCAGGGGCCCTTCGGGGTCGAAGCCTCCTGGAGCCTAGAGGGTGGTGGAAAACTGTTACCTCGACTCCAAGAATAAGGCAAGGAAGGTACGGGGTAGGTTTTTTAGTCAGTAAGAGTCTGACACTGGTCTCCCGCTCCGCTCAAGAGCGGGTTTCGTCATTGGATGATTTTCACCTACCATAAAAAAAAAAAAAACCCAGTCACAAATACGAGTATCAAAATAGACTATTTTTTGACTGGCCTGTTAGTCTAGCTAACGTAGATCGTTTTTAGAAGGCAGAACGGCTGTCAAGCCACTAGGCGGAAACGATTTTATAAATTTAACTTAAAGTACTCCCAAAAATATACACTAAAAACGTAAGTCAGAAACCTTTTCATTATATAACCTCTTTCAAAACATCTAAGTAATTTTTACCTAATAATAAAAATTACCTACATAAGAAACTAACTATGTATTTTTAACTGATAATACTGGTCAGTATTATCAGTTAAAAATACATAGTTAGTTAAATACCTAACAAACCTATTAATACAACAACTATTATTATAATATTCCTAGGAATATGGAAATAATAGTGTAATATAGGTACATACAATACAATATTATCACCAAACGCCGTCTATCCTCAAGCTAAGTAGAGCTTGTATTATTATATTTATAAGTACATACATATTACAGATAAATTACACCCAGACAGAACCAACCATCGTGCTCACAGATCATGCTCCTCACACAAATATTTGCCCTGAGTGGGAATCGAACTCACATTCAGTCGATTGCCCATACTACTTTACGCAGCTACATTATCAGTAGCCAAAAAAGGGTAGAAAAGGGATGGTTGTATGACATATGATATATTAAAAGAAAGGGCATATGATATATTATCGAACAGGTGGTGTAAAAAGTATCTTGCCAGTTTGCAAGTTAACAAGAGTTATGCATGCAACCTCTTTCAAGATCTCTGCCCGTATAGATGCAATGCAGTGACCTATCGCGCCGGGCCTTGGTTCAGGCTATGGTCCGCAGCAAGGAGATGTGGCAGTCGGAGGAGGCCGACTGCATCAGGTAAAGGCAACGGCGCTCTCGCCACAGCCGCCGCCGCCGCGATTCCGTTCCCGATTTCCAACCGTCGACGGCGCTCACTGTTCCCGCGCGCCTCAAGGAGTTGTCAGCAAACTGTAGGGGCCCAGCAGGGTCGATGCCTCCAGCCTCTTGAGGCCAAGGGTTGATGCGTAAGCAAAACACCGGTGCCCTGGGACTTAGGTAAAAAGGAACGGTAAGTCGTTTAGTCAGTAGAAGTCTGACCCTGTCTTTCCGCTCCGCCTAAGGGCCCAAGGGCAGAATTTTTTCCACCATAAAAAAACCTCTTTCAGTATCTAAAATCAAGTCCGTAGCCAATTCTGAACAATATACTTTCAGGATGTTCGTATATTATTTGTAGTCTAGCTTTTGCCCGCGACTTCGTCCGCGTTAATGTCGGTTGTAGCTTACACGTTGCCGAAGACCAAGTCAAAACAGATAATGAAATTGATTCAAAATACTACAATATAAAAGATAGATAGAATCCTGAAATTTGTCATGAAGCAAGGTCTCATATAACAAGCATATGAAAAAATCTAAAAAAAATATAAATTTGGGGCTCTGTCACAAAAAAAAAAAATTGCGATTCCGAAAAATCTTCGAGACTCGATTCGTGAATTTAACTATTTCTTTCTCTTATCTCTTATATCAAAAAAATATAATCTTATCTTTTATATCAAAAGGTAAGTTTCTATGGAACCCTCAGGGCGTGAGTTCGTCTCGCACTTGCCCGGTGTTTTTGAAGTGGACAATCAAATTATAATCTTTTTTTACCAGTAAACTCCTGTTACTCTGGATGAAGCGAAAAAGAGTATCAGATTTTACTGACTAAATCCATTTATGTTCCTTTAGCTGCCCTTTGTGTTCCAAAATACCCCGTAATTCTCTTGACAAATTCTACAAAAGTGTCACAACGCAATTTCCGTGGGGATAATAAGCGAGGCCACGGAATAAACTTAGTTTGGTTTATTCCTACCGTACCTACACATACCTACTTTAAATATATGCGTACATAAAACAAAACGGCGCACACTCACAGCTCAGATGATCACGAGTTACGTAACACTACACTACAGACGCAGACTTAAACTCAACAACCGTGACAGTACGCACTTTCATTAATAATTTGTAATACTTGATTCTATTAAGAAACTTTCAATTACATTCCAGCAATGATCAAAGAAATATCTTTGTCTCAAACTATGTAACACACGTAGGTACCTAAGCATCAATTTAATTTATTCTGTATTACATATGTATCTCCATCGTCGCAAATTTGTAACACTGAGAAGACAAAGGCTTTGCCTTTTGCCAAAACATTACATTTCACAGACCCAGTGTCTGTGGCACTCTATTAACTAAGTACAGTTCATTACCACGTGTTTTCAACTGTGAATATTCAGGTACGTTCGTACAGAGCCTCTTTCATAATTAAACAATAACACGATAATATCAGAGATAAAAAGACGTTAGGCTGAAAAACGTGAGTAATTAAATAAATAAGAGTAATTTCATATCAATCAATCCTACATCCAAATGCGTAAAAGCCTTTTTATTGTCCCCAGTCCCCTAGTACGTACGACTATGACGTCACCATCTCTTTAATTGGAACAAAAACAAAGCTAACTTGCGTAAAAACAATTTACTCGAGTTCTTTATGCTGCGATCAATACTTAATGAACGGCAGTATTAAGCTCGCTGTTCGTTTAAGAAACTGAACGTCTACCTATATCAAAAGCCATATTCAAAATGGCTTTATAATAAATCACTAAACAACAGTTCCCTTAATGTATTCAAATCCACAAAGGTGCTGTCTATTATCCTTAGCTTACCTTAAGAGCCACGTTGCTTGAAAGTTTTATTACTCTGCGAAATTAAGCGATGAGCGTTATTAAAATGTCATTAGAAAAGCATCGTGGATGAGTCATTAAGTATGGTTCTAATGAGTGATTTATGTTAACTGGAGTGTACGATGTCACACTTGGTACTGAGGTGATGTATGCGCGCTCCGCTACACGATTAATGCTTTGCCTTGCCTCGCGCGGCGCTGAGCAACCTGTTATACCAGCGCCTTCAGCCGTGAAGTTCAGCTACACGTCCCGCTGCCAACATTGACGCCTTACCGCATTACCATCTAGCGCGACCTGTGTCGCTGACGCGCTAATATACTTACCAGAACACTCCATTTATTTTAATAACCTAGTACCTTGTTCGTCACATAAAATAATCACATCCAATTTTTTTCTTTTTTTATTAAAATATGATTATGGTTTAATAGGTAGTAAAAATGTTGGCCTTCATTAGGATAAGTAATAAAGTAAGTTTGACCCGCAATGTGATGATGGCATGTTTTTTTGTCGAATAAGCAAATAAGCATGGGGTTGCAGATCATTATGAAGCTGCTGCAGTCCTAATACGGTCACAACATAAATGTGCGTATTAAGATGTGAATCAAACACAGGTATTATCGAATCATACGCAGTGGGATTTGGATCGTGAATCACGAGTCGTCAAGTAGAATTCGATTGTAATAGCGGCACGGGTGAGCGCGTCGGCGCCCGCTCGCCGATAATGAGCGTCGATACGACGGAATCACACGACACGCCGCTTTCCTCGCCGCCGGAATAATTCACCGTGCACTCGGTAAAAAATATGTGAACCGAATTTGTCTCAGTTACGATAAAATCGGATTTCACCGGAACGGAAGTTTGTCGGTCCGTTGAAGCTGCTTAAGCCCCGCCTGCACTCGCCCTAATGAGATGCAATCGATTTTATTCATTACAGGTGTATTAACATAAGCACAGAGGTACGGCAAACAATGGCATTGATTGTGAAATAAAAAATACAGAACAAAAGTATAATTATTATTATTTCGATGACATTGAATCATCCGAGCTCAAGTGTCGCCACAATGAACGTGTCCCGTCCGTCTCGCATTCATCAGATTCATGCAATCCTTATCAAATCATGGGTCCACCTTGTGGGACGCCGTCCAGCGATGTGTCCGGTGCGCGGTCGCCACTCCAGAACCTTTCGTCCCCAGCAGTCATCCAAATATGTCAACCAATGACCTACTTACAAATATTACACATGTAAAGAGTCAATCGAAATCAAAACGCGACAATTGATTTTAAAATTAATTATGAAAGAGGGAGACAAGCAGACAGATCTTATTGGTTCCTTCTAACAGTTCAAGTGTGCAGTACCCACTTGCTACCAGTGCTTGTATGACCTGAAGTGTAAACTTGGACGGAGCTAAGATTTGTGAGGATCAAAGCACATCGTCACCTGTGAATTCTAAGGTCATTCAAGGCAATATTTAGAGAGTTATTGACTTGAAAGAAAGAAGTTGAATATAAATTAACTGATTTTAAATATCTATTTAACATCTATATTAAAGGATTAATATAACTCGTGGTTTTAATCAAACCTAACTAGCTGGACCACACAAAAGTAATCAAGTTCACAATTGGAACAAATTCATCAATTTTAATTAAAATCCGAAGTAGCACGCTTACTAAACACGAACTAAACACCTATAATGGTGAAATTGCAAACAAAATCAAATCAAACTTCGGAAATCGAAACACATTTACAGTCAAAGTTTATTGAGACCACGTTAACTCTGAACGGGTATATAATAAGCTTATACTGAGGAACATAATACTCGATTCACACTAGGTGAGGGCCCAATTACCTAGCGATGCGTTTTCTATTTATAAAATAAGCTTAGAAGCGACACAACACAAAAGCTTCGTTATGTTAGCGGCCTTTGTAAAGAAAACTTACATTATCATCAACGTTTTGTATCATTAATGCATAATAACTTAATGTTTGTATAAACTTTTCCGTTATTAATAGATATACCTTTTTATATTAGGCTCTCATAGACTTTCCTAAGGTTGTCAGGGATAAGACTGCCATTGTACCCATAGATATGTTTCTAAGAAATTGTTAATATTTTGGTGTACAATAAAGTTAATTCTATTCTATACCTTAACGCAATACCTTATACCAATACCTTAACGCAAATTCAATTGAAAAACATATCACATGTATATGGTATGTGCAATATATGCATTGTCTTCAATCATTTTTTATTATTATGAAAATGATCCTAATAATACGCAAGGACTATAAATCCCTAAGATCGTTTTCTGAGTTTTTATCAAAATCGCACTTAATCTGAAAATCATTGTGCTGGTTTTCAAAATAATTGTGTAGTTATGTGAATTTATATGTTTGCCAGCGCACCCTGGATTCTGAAGAATTTCTAGTAACATGCAGTAACGTAACGGACAAAACTTATTATTGTACACATGTTTTTGAAATTTGAATCCAAAAACATATGCACTCCCTGCCTGACGGTTCCAGAAGGAATGTTAGTTTTATATCATAATGATCCAAAATGTCGCTACCTCATCATTATTTTCTTTATTTTCTAATATACTTTTTGGTAGTTAATCATCAAATAACTTCGCCCACTCGTGTAGGGGTTGAGAAAAGGTTTGCAACACACTAATATTGGAAATTTAGATTAAAATATAAACTTGCTTGATACCGAAGTCATAGTCGTAACTAATGAAATTGATTGGCTCTTCATAATTATAATCATTAGCAGCCAGTAGATGTATAATATTAGATATACTGCTCACCCTTTGGGTCGAAGGCTTAGTCCAAGGATTAGGGGGCGTAAGCGGTAAAGCTGGGTTATAAAATAATTATTATAAGTAAGCCTTCGTAAGTTAGGGAGGACAGAAGATGGTAACTTTTTATTTTACGAGATAGTTAACCAGATCTTGAGCAATAACTTTAAATAAGACTAAGCAATCTCTTTATAAAATAGTACAATTTTATTTATTGTTGTGTACAAAACAATACAATATATTCCACAACTATCATACACCGCGAAGCAGAGCTTGTGATGTGTGTACTAGACTAGATTACTAGATTTAGATATGTATATATCTAAATACATACATATACTCAAATTCAGGTAAATTACACTCAGACACAAAAAAATAATTGTGCTCATCGCACAAACATTCGCTCTAAATGGGAATCGAACCCATGACCTCCGGCATAATAGTCAAGGCACTATCTACTAGACCAACAGGTCAGTTGAAGTAGTGTGTGATATACAGACATCGTCATCAACTGACTGCCTCCGTTTCCAAGATATTTTAATATTCGAGGCCTTATTAATACTGCAAGTACAGCTAAGTCTTATGCCATGCTTTTATAAGTTATATTTGAATCTAGTCCACTGAACAGAATATCTTCAGCAATGGACTCTACCCAGCTGGTAAAAAGGGCTGGTTACAGAAAGGTACACAGCACATCTGCCCATATTCATAACATAGACCACAACATAATAATAATTCAATATATTCAATTCGAATCAAGTTTATTTACAGAATATTATTTAATTGAATTGATTTGAATTTTAATTGAAGTCTAATTTTAATTTGTTTACTTTTATATCTATCTATCAAATTGTTTTTGTTTGTGTGGAATAAATCAAACTTTATTATTATTATGCCTAAATCCAGGTCATAATTTATCCATGTTCATGACCATGTGACTGTTATCCATCTTCAGCCGTAGATTTTCACATTTTCACGACTAAACTTCTCGTTATTTGGTAAAAAACCCAACTCCAGTGGTGTTTCCTTATGAAATATCCAATTGGGTATTTCAAGAACTAAACAAAGGCAAGAAATCTATTTCCTACCTACGCAGTGACCAAGAGCCGCGCTTAAGCCAATCGATAATAAAATGTGTCGACCGTCTAGTGTTTCTTATACTTCAAATGAAAGTGTTTAACATTTGTAGTAAGTTCTTTCTTTGACATTATGTACAAAAACATAAATTTTAACTACTGCAAACAGTTACAAATTTATACAAGTTTAGTAAACAAGGAGTACTCTAAATAAACATGTATGAAGTATAATTTTGGTCGCTTTGCGCTCCGCTTTGCTCACTCAAATTATTGTGAGGGAAATATTTCTTTTATGGATACCCAGGAACGTTATATTCACATTTTCTCTTACAGCTCCAAGTAGGCCCGAAAAATATTCCAGAATTATAATGTCGCTTCATTGTCAACATACCCGAGATACCCAGTATCTACCCACGGTAAACGCGGACATCAAACAAAGACTTCCAATAAAGGACTAACTCCCAATCATACAAAATGAAACGATCAGTCGCCGAGCGATCAAAGAAGGCTTTCTCAATTTATCATCTTTTAAATAACGGCCGATGTCCTCCTCGTCAAATCTCAACAGATTACAGCATATGGTGAGACGCGAGCTTACGCCATGCCGGATTAGGAACAAAAGCGAGGGTAAGCTTACTGCCTAATATCTTCTTTCACATTTTATGATCCAGTTTAATAAAATATAAATCTTTGTTACATTATTCTCTGAATTAAAACGCTACTCTATAGCCATTACCAAAATATGAACCTAATTTTTAAGACTCTCTCGAGATAATTAAATTCAGTAAAGATGATCCAACGACAAGGGCTTCGAATTTGTCGTTGAGCCTTAAAATAAAAATTGTCTGTTTAACATCGTACATACACACAGAACGTATAATTTTATACAACTTGCATGTTTTAATGTACAAACGTATTAAAAACTGGGGCCTCATCGTGTGGGTTCAAGCGTCCCAGTGAGTGGGAAAATTAAGGTAAGTGCCAATAAACGTGCGGAACCTGCGCTACGTGCGAACAGGGCGTTGTTGTCATTTTTTTATTTAGCAGCCCGCTCACGGTGAAGACTATAAAAGCCACGGTTGATTTCTGTGAACATCTTTCTCTATTAAAGGGTAGTTTAGACGCGTGCGCCCTCCGCGCCTAGTAATCTATTTACCTAACTACTCTCTTTATGGTTTTCCTCGCAATGCGTAATATTCGTGGCCGTATTCGTTATATCTTTAAAACGTAGCTAGACGTAAGCGATAAACGTAGAGAGAATACCCCGGGGACACAATTCCTTGTATATTGCACGCGAAAAATCTGTCTGTCAGCTTGTTACCTGAGGATTTGACATAAAGTGTTATTTCTACAGTAGCTACCAACTCTCCAGAGCATTAAGTATGATGATATTTCCAACTTTTTTTTGTTCTGGTAACTCCATATAAATCCAAAGTTTGTTGGCTTCCACATTGTTATTTCTCTCTTTCGTATACTTTGATGGGGGGGTTCAATATTCAATTATATTTGAACAAAAATAACCTGCCGAAGAGAGATGGTAATTTGGTGGTATCAAAAACATGTAAAGCGCAGAAAAGTATCTTAAACAAAAATCGACGACTCATGAATTGAAATAGGTATCTACTTGTGTATAAGGATCGTCAATGTGACAGTAAATTCGGCATTAAAACCGAGCGACAGAACCACCAAGTAGATACCTACATCTCTCGCTTGTACTAATAAGCCGAAAGTTCGAACAATTACTCTTCAATTTGGCCTTTGACTTGTCAAACTTGGGTCGCGTTGAAATTGACTCGATTCAACCTTGATATGCAGAGCGTATCTCTATTCATTACGTCAACGCTCGCTCATTAAGTGTCTGGGAAATGTGTACTAAATTACTAAAGCAAAATGTTTCATATCTGGTTCCTATAACTTACATATCACTTTTTAAGGTTCCGTACCTCAAAAAAAAAAAAACCGAACCCTCATAGGATCACTATATTGTCTGTTTCTCTATCAAGACCCTTTATCTTGGGAATACGTTGAGGTAACCTAATTTTTTGCATTGCTTTAAGGTCCCTTGAAGCAATGCAAAAAATTTATTTATTTATTATTTATTTATTTATTCTTCATGCAACACAAGGTACAAAGGCGGACTTAATGCCTTAGGCATTCTCTACCAGTCAACCTAGGGTGGTGAAGAGACAATATGGTAGGTGCATAAAAAAGAAAATGTTGTTAAAAATTAACTTTTCGTTTGGATTGGAGGTCCGACATGTACCGATCTTCCGGAGCCGAGGGTTGGTGCGAAAGCGTTACACCGGGGCTCTGGGAATAAGGTAAGGAAGGCACGGGGTAGGTTCTTTAGTCAGTAAGAGTCTGATACTGTTTCCCGCTCCGCCCAAGAGTGGGATTCGTTATTCGATGATTTTTACCTACCATAAAAAAAGAACACGTACCGGTGGCGTAACGTAACCCTCGTAATCGTAAACCTCATGTATATACTTAGGTATATGCGTATGTACTGTACCAATATTACGCCAATACCCCGTAATCTTCATAGCTTACCATAGAAGACCCTTCATCTGTTTTAAGCCGGTACAGCTGGTAAAATTTACTTAACGGGAAGATACGAGTAACGCAGAAACCATTTCTGACAAAATATCTGTACCCTGAATATCTTGATTCATAACTTTATGTCAATTATGAATTGAAGTTTTCTATTCAAGTCACATCCTATGGAAGCTCAAATAAGGCAGCAAAAGATCTCATAGATTTCGTTAAGGTGTTTCCCACATTATTTCGATTTAAAGTACGTGTTGTAACCCGTATTTTGTAAGTATAGTGTGTATATATGAAAGGCAAAATCCTGACAGGCTCACTCATCAATACCCATTGTGGGTAAGGGGCTGGGACCCAAACCCTTAGTCCTAGAATGATGATAATGTGTCATGGCCAGGCTTTAGAATTGGTCACTTCATGATATGGCCAACCGACACCGGCCAGATTGCTTATACGTTAACGCCCTGACACCCAAGCGAGCGCCGGCGCTCGCGGCTTGATTTCGCACCACGCGCCGTTGTCAAATTTTCAAAAATAGAATGTACAAGATATGAGCATTTTTTTTGTATGGTATTTTGATATTTATCCAAGAACGTAAAAAAAAAGTTTTTATAGACAAATAACTTTCCGTTAATAGCAAGCAAAGCAAACATTGAAATATCATCAAACTTTAACGTTTAAAACGATCTGGACAGTTTCAGTTAGCCATATCATAAAGTGATCAATTTCTATGATCTGGCTGTATATATAATAAGATAAGATTTTTCAATATTCTCCCCCTAGAAAAATGAAACGGGGGCCCAAGTTTGCTTGGAAAAATCTACTTTCACACAAGCGAAGCAGCTGGAAGAAGCTAGTATAATATAGACTTAGAATTTTCTTCGATAGTTAGGTAATTCATTCACTCTGGAATAGAGACTATTAATTACAAGTCTTATTATCATTCTTTATTTCTCTAGAGATACCATATAATATTAAATATGAAAGAAATAAAAAAATGACTTTCATTAACCGATGGATTTTTCAAAAGAAACATCGTGACCCTAGAAAACAAAGGACAACTGGAGGAACACACGTGGAATTTGTGTCTTTTATAATTTCAGGATTAGTAAAAATTGTTCATATTCATCCCCTGCAAAAAATGCCAATTACGAAATAATTACCCGGTATATTTAAACGACAAAAATAATAATCTGAAAAGTACGTTCATATAAAAAAATATCAATGCTCTTTTCCTTTTTACATATAAAACGAGCTTTTACATTACTGTGGGAAATTTATTGAAATTATATTCATACTATCGTTTTATGTTATATCAACAATTAGACGGTTTATTTCCATTCTGCTCTTGATATCAGCTGATTATTTTCCCGCACACGTAACATGGATGAATGAAACAATTGCCAGCTAATTGTCATTCATTACATAATATTTCCAGATAATTTTTCCGTCTTATACCTAATACAAACGAAAGCTAATTAGACTGTGACATTAATAAAGAAATTAAGTTAGCGGAAAAAGTAGGAGAAAAATATTCTCTCTACCAACTTCTTCGGGTTTTTCGTCCACAGGTCCCTTGTGAGCAATGTGGTGAGAATCGAGAGTGTGTCGACCAGGGTGGCATTCCTTATACTCAGAATATCTGCAAGATATTCGCTGAAGGTCATACAGGTTTATGCCCCGACCTCGACACACCCCGACGACGAAGTAGAGGCCATGTATGAGGATGTATCCAGAGCCATGCATGGTTATAAGACTCACTTCACTGTGGTCATGGGGGACTTCAACGCGAAACTGGGCAAACGAGACGGTGACGAGCTGCGAGTGGGGCAATTTGGATTTGGACGTCGGAACCACCGGGGACACTTACTGGCTAGTTTTATGGAGAAGGAGGGCCTTTATATGATGAACTCCTTCTTCAGAAAACGTGAGCATAGGAAGTGGACCTGGCAAAGTCCTGACGGTGCGACTAAAAATGAGATCGACTTCATCCTGTCGACCAAGAAGCAAGTATTCAATGATGTCTCGGTGATTAATGCGGTGAAAACTGGAAGTGATCACCGCATGGTACGAGGCACATTGAATATCAATATCAAGCTTGAAAGGTCTCGACTGGTGAAGTCTACGCTCCGTCCAGCACAGATCCAGATCCAAAACCCCGAGAGCTTTCAGCTCGAACTCCACAATCGTTTCGAGTGTCTAGGAAGCTCCGTGGACGAATACAACGACGGGTTCGTGGAAACTGTCCATACGGTCGGGTCTAAATTTTTCAAGACCCACCGTACAAATAAAAACAAAAGGCTCTCTGATCCGACCCTCGAGCTCATGAGGGAGAGGCGTGAGATGGTTCTGCAGTCTTCAGACGCTACGTGCAGATACCGGCAGCTCAATAGGCAGATCTCGAAGTCTCTGAAACGTGACCTTCGCCGCTTTAATACCGCAAGGATTAGAGAGGCGATTGAGCGGAATAAGGGCTCTAAAGTTTTTGCACGAGATCTTGCTATTGGGCAAAGCCAGCTCACGAAACTGAAGACCGACGATGGCAGAGTCGTATCCGCCAAACCGGAGCTTCTAAAAGAGATCGAGGCCTTTTATGGACAGTTATACACGTCAATCACTAAACCCGCCGCAAATCTAGCAAATGACCCAAGAGCTAGATTGACTCGGCACTATACCGAAGATATCCCGGACGTCAGCCTGTACGAGATTAGGATGGCTCTGAAGCAGCTTAAAAACAACAAGGCGTCGGGTGAGGACGGAATTACGGCTGAACTTCTGAAGGCGGGTGGAAAACCGGTCCTTAAGGCCCTTCAGAGGTTATTCGATTCCGTCATACTCGAGGGAGAAACGCCACGGGCATGGAGTAGAGGTGTGGTGGTGCTCTTCTTTAAGAAGGGTGACAATGCCCTGCTTAAGAACTACAGGCCCATCTCACTTCTGAGCCATGTCTACAAGCTGTTTTCCAGAGTCATCACGAACCGTCTCGCGCGCAGGTTCGACGACTTCCAGCCTCCCGAACAAGCTGGATTCCGAAAAGGCTTTAGCACCGTGGACCACATACATACGCTGCGGCAGGTTATACAGAAGACTGAGGAGTATAATCAGCCTCTCTGCTTAGCGTTTGTGGACTACGAGAAAGCCTTCGATTCGATCGAGACCTGGGCTGTACTGCAGTCTCTCCAGCGGTGCCAGATCGATTATCGGTACATCGAGGTGTTGAAGTGTTTGTACAGCAACGCCACCATGTCAGTCCGACTTCAGGACCAGACCTCGAAACCTATCCTCTTGCAGCGAGGTGTGAGGCAGGGAGACGTCATTTCTCCGAAACTGTTCACGGCTGCAATGGAGGATGTCTTCAAGGTTCTGGACTGGAGTGGTCTAGGCATTAATGTCAATGGCGAGTACATCACTCACCTTCGGTTTGCCGACGACATCGTGGTCATGGCTGAGACTACGGAGAAGCTCAGTACAATGCTCGGTGACCTCAGTAGAGCCTCCGAAAGAGTGGGTCTTAAAATGAACATGGACAAAACCAAAGTCATGGTTAACATCCATGTAGCGCCCACTCCTATCAAGATCGGAGACTCTACACTCGAAGTAGTAGACGACTACGTCTACCTTGGACAGACAATCCAGTTAGGTAGGTCTAACTTTGAGAAAGAGGTCAATCGTCGAATCCGACTCGGCTGGGCAGCGTTCGGGAAGCTACGCGGTGTCTTCTCGTCTAATATCCCACAATGCCTCAAGACGAAAGTCTATAATCAGTGCGTGTTGCCAGTGATGACGTATGGCTCTGAAACGTGGTCGCTTACAATGGGCCTTATAAAAAGACTCAAGGTCACTCAAAGGGCAATGGAAAGGGCTATGCTCGGAGTATCCTTGCGTGATAGAATCAGAAATGAGGATATCCGCAAGAGAACCAAGGTTGCCGACATAGCGAAAAGAATCGCCAAACTTAAGTGGCAATGGGCAGGGCATATTGCACGCAGAACGGATGGCCGCTGGGGCCGAAAGGTTCTGGAGTGGCGACCGCGTACCGGAAGACGTAGCGTTGGAAGGCCTCCCACAAGGTGGACCGATGACCTGGTCAGGGTTGCTGGAAGCCGATGGATGCAAGACGCACAGGACCGGTCTTTGTGGCGGCGCTTGGGGGAGGCCTATGTCCAGCAGTGGACGTCTTTCGGCTGAAATGATGATGATGACTTCTTCGAGCTAATTTCGGGTAAAGATAGATTCAATGAACTTGGCATGTCGCAGTACTCCGGTGTTGTGCTGGTAGATATAGAGGCCTGACCCAAGGTTTGCCGTTTAGTATGAGCCTATTTTGGGTTTACTGATACACATCCTCTACTCCAGGACTCTGAATGAGTTTGGAGCGAATAAGTCTTGAAGTAAAAACTGCATCGACCTTTGGCTACAAATATGAGCCGCCCACTATTTTTGCAAGCTATTTCGATAAATCCATTTTCGTTTTTCAGAATCACTTCATTTCGAATAAAATAAAGATTTGGATAGGCTTTGAATTCAGATAGTATGTACTTATACAACTATGGAGATTCACAATACTAAATATTTTTTTAATGTTGAGTATCTTTGAACAGAAAGCCTAGTTGTGGTTCAAATACTTTGCAAACTTTCACAATTAGAATAGTATCTGAAAACTATATATGAGTTTTGTTTATAAGGTCAAAGTGAATATCAAAAAGTTAAAAATTATATTTAGTATCCCAACAAATCTGGATAACGGAACCTTGCATATGGTCCAGTGCAAATAGCACTGAAAATGATAAAAATTGGAACAAAATAGTAGTAGAATGAAACCCATTGGAAAAGGAAGATAATACATATAACAAAAATTTAAGGAAAAATAGTAATGATTAAACAAAACAAATTTCTGATTCGAGAATTTTTAGTTTTTTGCATTTTCTCAAAAAAATTGCTGAAGTAATGTATTCTTTTTTTTACACCATCAAAAAGTAAAGATTTCTGTGAATAAGATGCCAACAAACTTTTTTTAAAAATCACATTATCTTTACGTGAGATTTTTCGATTGAAAAATAGGCTGTTTTTTCGATGATACACGATAAAGAGCAAATGTAAATATTTAAATAAATAAAAAATTATAGTAAGTTTGGGACATGAAAAGGAAACTTTTCACCAAATTTTGTGAAAAAAAAAAGTAATTTTTAAAGGAGATAAAAATTAAATTCAAAATCTCGGTTTTTGGAATTTTCACATAGATTTTGAGGCTATGTGAAAAAACGTAAATACAAAAGTGGTAGATCTTTTTAGAGTGGTAGACCTACAAGTTTGCCATTAGACTTTTTCCATAGAACCAGTAGCTTAGCCGGAAACCGAGATAGACCATTTTTTACCCTTAAAACCGCACACCCATCCATTTCCCGACCTCAGATCGACCGTAATTTATTTTTCCTTAACTTTTTGTTATATTATCTTCCTTTTCTAATGGGTTTCATTCTACTACTATTTTTTTCCCTTTTTAAAAGCTATCTGCACTGGTCTAATAGTACGAAAAGTGAAATAAACGATCGCAATATTAATTTCACAGAGTTATTTAACAAAACACAAAGTGATGTGGTAGTAAACACAATTAATCGAGCACTTGTTTTAATGCACATGTCACGCATTCATTATATTAACGCACACATTATTTAAAATACCACATGCGGTCCACCCTTTAATAATTTATCGTGAATATGATAGGTCGTCAGCATCAGTCAATCCTGTGCTACTGAATGGAACTTTGGACATAGAAAACTTACATGGGAAAAGAGCCTCCTTTTTATCTCGTTTCGTAATCCCCGTGAGGGCTGCGAACAGAATGAATTATTATTTCTTTTTGTTGTTCCGTCTCAACGGATTAATAATTTTACGAGAACTTAAAATCTACGTGTTGCTACAGATAAATGCTTATACAATAACGGTAATCTTGTTTTCTTGCGAATAAGCTCTGACAGATTTCTTAATGTCGGGATATATTTTTTGTAGTGAAACGTATATTTTATTTAAATACATAAGTATATCTACTTTATTTTATTGGCTCATAAATAATGGAATACACGTGTATAAGTCGAAGCCGAGCCTTTCTTTCAGAAACAGACTCTTGGCCCCTGTACGATTCGATCCTGCTGGGCCCTACGGTATACGAGTACATTAGTGTACGAATTCCTCAACCAACTGATGAACTGGTTGATGAATTATCACTCCATCAACAATAATGTAACGCATAACGTGGGCACATTATACATTACATTTATTGTTAATAAATGCTATGTCTAGTCTTATTGCAACGAAAATAGGTAACATAATACAAGCACGCTTTTTTTTCTTTTATGATATGAAAAACCAACTAATGGTGAATCCCGCCCTTGGGTAAAACGGAAAACGGACTAAACGACCCACACCGTTCCTTCACACCGGGAAGGGACCTTCCTTTCAGAAACAGGAACAAGGCCCCAGTTTGCTGACAACTCCTTTGCGCGAGAGAACAGATCGCGCGCCGTCGACGACTTGGCTTGATCCGGACTGTTACCAGAGACCGGACGGTGAGCTACCGCTCGCGAGCCCGCGCCTACGGTGGCTGGAAATCTGGATCGAAATCCTAACAGCGGCTGGGGCGTGAGGGCCGATGCCTCTCGCTTGCGGCTTCCCCTTTGCTATCATTTAACACAAGCGTGCTTAAGGCTCTCTTAACCACATTTTCAATTTCGGGTACAGATGTCAACTAACAGTCTAACGAATTAAACCTGTTACTGATTTAGTTTTTTTCTGGTGGTAGGACTAATTGATATTTAAATTCCTATCATTTCACTACACCACATATATTATGGTATGATTCAATTACTCTACAAAATTTTAAATCTTCGGCATACATGTACAATAACAGAATTTCATGGTTATTACAAAATAAGTTATAGGTACAAAACTGGGCTAAAATGTGATCCCTGTGAGACGCCAGATATAACCTTAACCCATTTAAGGAGGAACCCAGTTACGCTATAAGCAGTAAACTTATGCAGGAGTACATTATGAGGGACGCGATCAAAGGCCTTGCTAAAATCGGTGTGTATCTTGTTAACTTGTGTTCCCGAGTCACTCATTTTTTAGTCTCTATGAAAGTCATTAGGTTTGTGCATGTAAATATCGAACTAACCAACCCATACTGGATACCACTAACTAAGGCGAAGTTTCCAATTAAACTGTAAGAGGGACAAATTGAGAATTCAACAATTTTGGTGAAAATATAATTGAAATTGGTATATTTATATTACACTGTATTTATGAATACCTTTGCGATATTATAATAAGGCGGTTGTCTTCTTTTCTTTTATTCTTATGTGTGTAGATACATAAATAGTTACATAAATTATACTAGCTTTCTGCCAGCAGCTTTGCCCGCGTGAAAATAGGTTTTCGCACAAACATTGGACACGTGGTTCATCTCTTTAGGGGGTGAATTTTGGAATCCTTTCTTAGTGTTTGCCTACGTCATAAAAGGAAGCCTGGTGCAAAATTTTACTATACTAGACCCGGTAGTTTCGACTGTGCGGTGATATGTCAGTCAGTCAGTTTCTCCTTATATATATATTTATATTAGTGACCCGCCCCAGCTTCGCACGGGTACTGATATTGAATATATTTATGCATATATTATGCACATAAACCTTCCTCTTGAATCACTCCATGTATTAAAAAATCCGTTGCGTAGTTTTAAAGATTTAAGCGTACGTAAATCTATATTCCCTCCCATTCCCTCTCTTAGAGAGGAGGCCTGTGTCCCTGCAGTGGGAACATTAAAAAAAAGGCTGATGATGATGATGATGATGAAATCTATATTATTATATATAGATAAGAATAACGTCCGGTGTCTATTCGAAAATCCAGAAATTTCAATTTATTGAGCAAGGCATCAATTTCAATCACCGGTATTGTCAGAGGTAAACTACACGCCAACATGTACAGCATATTCTGAGGAAGATGAATGATGATTCACATTTTGTTGACTGTAGATGCTTTAGACAGAAGAAAAGTAAGCAGCGAATATTTCTCAGATATTGATGCAATCTAAAGACGATGTGGTATCGTCAGTCATTGTCTACATAATAATACTAAGAATAATCGATGCAGTTTCTTTTCTTTTAGTTAGAGGAAAGAAGGTAAATATACTGAAGCCATAAAATAGCTAACGTAACCACTGTTTTTGTTGCCATTAACTCTAGTCTAAGATCTAAACTGCGAATCTTCATAGAGATATGTAATAACTCGCTTCAAATATTTGAAACTACGCAGGTAAACAAAACAACAAAAACGCTGTGTCAACTCATACTCACTACGGTTCTATTGTGCGGTAATTTTCATTCACTTTCCGCTTCTTTGTGCCTGTAAGTGTAACCTTATAAAAACACAACAAAGCCTTATAATATTAAAATAAAAACGCATGTAACTGTTTCAAAACGAAAAGTGTAGCACAAAAGTGCAAAGTGGCGTTCTCTGCATGTCTGGTCCTTTAGGGAAATGTTATATCACATGCACATAACAAAACTACGTATTTTTATGTGTTTATTTTAGACGATAAAACTGAAGTCGCAAATGTTAAGTTGAACTTTAAAAGAGTATATTTAACGGCGAGTTTTGCCTCGTGCCGCAATTTATTGCCTCGCCAAGCCGATTCATGTTTGAACACTCGCTTTTATTTTTAAAGTGTATTGCTTTACAATTGCTGGATAAAATGGTATAGCGTTGAAAATAGACTTCTGATTGCTTATTTTTTCTACGGCGCTAACTCAATTGTTTATTGACAATTGTTCAATGGTTTTGTTTATTGTCCTTTAACTTTTTCAGGCCATTCGATTTGCATGAAAAGGGAGAAAGCTGAAAGCTGTATATTTTTTATTTTTACAGTTAACTGTGCGTATTTACGTTGATAGTTACGGGAGTATTGGGCAAAGGGTAATTTTTCTTCAAATAACTCGACACAAAGTCAATAAAGCTGTAAAGTAAACATCAGCGGTGGTTAAATCATTTGATGAACACCGCGAGCGCCACATTCACGCAAGCCTCTAATCAAAATTAAGAATCTTCCGCCGTCACGCAATTGTTGCCTTTTAAGGGCCTGCAGTGAAGTAAACCCGAGCTAGTCGACGCCGCCATTACTTTACAAAATCGATACAAATTTACTTATGCACACTGGGTCTATCCCTAAGTCACTTGCAATGATGGATCGACCAATACTTTGGGTGAAAGTCCAAAATATAAAATCTTAGTTGCAATATAACGTAGTGTAATAATAATGTGGAAACCAAGTGACAAATTTATATAGTAAAATTTAAAACGATTTGTTTTTTAAGTTTTTTTCCCAGATGAAAAAAAATAAACCTTAAACATGGGCCGGGACTAAGTATATAAAGTGTAGTCTAAATTGAAAGAGTAGATGTAAGTGTTTATTTTCTTTTTTGTTATTTTCAATAATAGGCTCGCACTTCACCATTATCTTACCTGATGGAAAGCCACGAAGTGGTCAACAATGGAGCACGGTTGTCTAGAAGTAAGTTATTAATTTTTGTCTTAAAGACCCGCTAGGTTGTAATGTATCTATCAGAGGATCAGGGAACACAGACTCATCTATTTGTTATGGAAATTATTCATTAGATATTCGTACTTTAATATTAAATTGTAATAATACTAAATTTACGCCAATTTAGGTAGTATTAAATTTTGTCGAATACTCTGACTTCTGTTCATTTTTTTTTTTTGAAGTTTTAGACATTCTCCAATTAATGACATACCTATACAAGAGACTTTCACGGTTTGTGCGTAATTTTACACTTTTGTTTATTTGTAAAAAAGGCTAAGTAATGATTACGTCTATAACCGCATTATTATTATCTTGCACCATATTTCCTTAATTAAAAAAAGAAAACTCACTAATTAGTAGCTTTTATAAATTAGAGTTGCTTGGTGGAAGTGCCGACATGAATTTACCAAGAATGTGGATAACTACCCAGCAAACATTTTCGTCATATAATAAAACATTTATATGATCTTGAGTGTTATTAAAGTAATATTACAGTATTATTTTTAACTCTTCGTCATGTACTGGTGCATTATCTGACCGAATAGTCGTATACAGTTTTTGTCGTATTATGATTTTCTTATACAATCGTCATATAATAGTGTCTACGACGACATCTATAAGACTTACATATACAACTTTTCGTCGTGTAAACGTTTTCATAGTATAAACGTCATAATACTGTCAATTTCGTCATATAATTACTTTTTATACAACTGCTAAACGGATAATAATTGTTTAAACGTAGTTTTTGTAACCATTACATATCATTCGAATATTAGTATTACGAACGGCCTCTATACAACCTAAAGTATCACAAACATGACAACACGACTGCTATTTAATTAATAGTCGTATTAAAGGTTTATAATAACCTTCTATACCACTTTCACCATTTTGAAATCGTATTTGTCGGCTCGTGTCCAGGATGGTGTTCGAGCTCTGGTCTATCAGGTCTATCAGATCTATCATGTGGGCGTATGTGGGTATCGTGCAATGAATAACAACGGGTAGGAGTTGAATCGGTTTACTTCTCAATACATTTCGGTACAGTGCACTGTTATCACTTTACAAATTACAACAAAACAGACAGTTTCAGTACGTCTTGACTCTGCGACGGCCTGGCTGAGAGAGTGCGTCCGCTTCCCGGGCGGGTTCCCTCCTCCGCAAGCTCGTAGCAAAGCGGAAACGTCACCGACTCCGTCAAGCGCGCCATCTTTATTTAGTTCTTCTAGTTGCCACTAGATGGCGTGCCTTGTCTTGTTGTCAAGAAATCAAAGCCGTTTCCGACATATTTATCATATTTATTTAGGTTCAACATGGATCTAAAAAAGTGGAAAAGTGTTAAAAGAAGTGGTGGATTCAAAAGAAAAGTTAAAAACAATTATCATTCGATTCAATCACGTACTTTAATACAAAGTGATAGAGCTCAAGCTGTGAGTGAGGAAAATGGGAAGGGTTCCGTATCACATTTAACCGCTGAAACGTCCCAAAGTGACTTTTGTCCCTTTTTGCATTGTAATACGACACCACGTCATAATATACCTATTTGTGTTAATTATACGATGTTTTATTACTCTGTCTATTTTCTACTCGAATCTCGATATATTTCTTCATGATAAAAATATGATATTTGTTTCACAATGGTTAATTTGATTTAAAAAAATAATGTAAAAAAAAATATTCTAGAATTTTTTTTAATTTGGGTGACGTCATCACATATCGTGTGCCTCTAAATAAATATTTTTTTTTACTACGAAGTATGATGTTTTTATTTTAACGTACGTATAAAGAACCATTCTATCAATAAAATTCATAAAAAGTATATGTTATCGCTTTACTTTTAAAAATAATCTTCTCTAAAGTTGAAATAATGATTGTTTCAACAATTTCAACTATAGTCAATGTTTATCGCTCTAAACAAAATATTTGAAACCCAATGTCAACAAACACTTGACACGACTTGAAAGAGAGTCGTTCATAGCATTAAACAAAAACATCACTTGAAGTGACTCATGTTACGCTCGCGTCACCAAACACGTTTTTTGTGGGCGCAGCCATTTTTTTTGATCACGTGACGTTAAATCAAAATGGGCGGGACGCTCAAGCGGTTAAATGCAAGTTTGACCAATCAATTATAAAAAGTGGGCAATAGTGTTTCATACAACTCAAATATATATTTTGCTCCGCTTATTCATACATTTAAGAAATAGGTAATAAAAAGGCAGTAAAACTTGTTTATTTATTTTTTAAATTATTCCCAGGAACGTAATTAACATTTCAAGTAATTCAAAATGTGACACTTATTGAATATCAATATTAAGGAAAGTTTTGAATTACTACTAGTTTTAGAAAAATTTAGTTTTATTTATTTATTCACTCTTTGAGCCATAAATGTAAATTAACAAAATCAAACCTTCATTTAGTTTGCCATATTGAAACATCTAATTTAGCTAGCTAGTTAGTAATAATCTCACAATAGAATATACAAAACTACTACACAACAGGTATCTTATACATATAATTATTAAAACTAAAAATAAGACTTTGGTGAATGTTTTAATCGCGTTCGAATGCGGTAGGGTGCGTTAATAGATACAAACCTATTTTAAACTTTCGATATTAGGAACTTTTATCTTCTTAACATAACATACTAAATCACAAAAATCAGTCTAAGTTCAAGAAGAAGAAGAAAGTAGTTAACAAAATCCTGATATCACGTTTTATTGTATAATTATCCACGCTCAGTGTAGGGTTCCGTAGTTTCCCATCCTTCACGCTCTTATCATTTCAATAAAGTCCATCTTTGTTAAAAACTTATCAACATCCGCATAATTATAAATCATCGTGGGGTTTACCTAAAACAAAAGTTTTATTAAGATTTTACTAAATTCTAAGGCCCGGTGCTCATTATATCGGCATCGGCAAGGAAAGGAATCTTTCGGCATTTGTTATTACGATCATATAATATAATAATATATTGCACAACTATCACACAACGCCATCTAGTCTTAAACTAAGCAGAGCTTGTGTTATGAGTACTAGACAACTGATAAACTACACACACATACACATACATACAACACACACACACACACACTACATACACTACACATACATACACACACACACACTGCACACACACTACATATATCATGGAAATTTCTACTTTATTGCCATGAAATAAATGTATAATGCTTTTTATTACCAAAAATGCTCTGCCATGCCGATGCCGATAATGGGCGCCGGGCCTTTGTCACGTAAATCCCCTTGTTCTTAAAATATAAATTCTTTGAATTAAGTTAGCTAGGGTTTTATTATTTTCAGTATTGATCCCTAAATTAACATTCATGGCGTACATATTTGCAATGAACTTGCAGTTTATAGATCGGGAAGTTATATAGCAGTCTTATAACGCCGTCACATAATAAATTATTGATAGAAATATCTGAAAACATTAAAATTTTAAAAGCGCATTAAAAATTTGTTAAAAAAGTACCTCACATTAATCAGTAAACTTGATTGCACAATGGTCTACCACTGATGAAATGAAATTTATCACCTCAAATAACAGATAAAATGCAAAATGAACTCAGCTGTCAAAAACACTGCTAAATTAATATTAATATTTTATAATAATTTGTTCAAAATGATCTTTAAATGACAATAACTCACCCATACATCATATAAAAGTCATTTTGTGTGACACGAAGTCGAATACAAGCCGCAACAGCTATCATTACACGACATGTAGTCAAATCACCGACGTGTATACGACTACTATGCGACTAAATAGGTATTTATATGACTGTTACACGAAACTCTTAGCACCTTAAGTTGGATAAAATGGGCCCAAATGCCGTCGAGTAAACGTCCTTATGATATTTATACGATTATACTAAATAACATTAAGTTGCTACCAAAACGTCTACTCGACGTCTAAAATGTTTGTTGGGTAAGACATTACAACGTTGGTAGAGCGTGTCAAAAATTTGTGTACGGTACGGTACTTACGGTCATTACACTTCTGTTTCACAGAACCATTCGTTTCCACACAACACTACTTAAATATCTAATGCTGAGAAATATATTGTTAAGAAATCTGTAGACAATCTGACTTTATAAAGTCTGTACCTAATGGTTAAAGCTTTGCTGATCCATAAAACTGCAAAAAAAAATATTGCTAAAATAAAAGCATAAAATCTAAAAGTATGCCATACATAATATTACATACGCTTTCAGAGAATTAAAAAGAGCCTATACACAGCATATCGGATTGCTTCATAATATTAATGTAACTTTTATAGCATCATGAACAAGAATGTCATACAGAGGTTAACATTCTTTTCTTATTTCTTAACGTTGATCGTAAACAATAAAAACGAAATTTAAAAAATCACTTTATACTCATACTCGTAAAACGCGACTTACACAGAGACGAGTTTAGATCCAAATGTCAAGGGGAATGAAACGTACACGCGGCCAATAAAATTATTCTGTTTCTTTCGTTTTTATTGCTGAACAATTTTCACAACCATTTTTCCCTGGCGCCTAGTAGAATAAATTAGAGCGATATAAACTCATGAATCAATCACCGGCTTTCTTCGAGCCTCTAATGTAAATTCAGTTTTCTGAGCTATAGTGGAAATACGATCTGTAAAATATGTTTTAGGAATATTTTTGATGAGAGAATATTATGGTTGTAAAATAAATCTCAAATAAGTATTTGGCGAGTTGTATTAAATCGTGATCAAAGAGCCGAACCTACGAGTATATGTATTTTTACAAAACCTAGCAGTTACTGGTCGAATTTAAGTGACAAAATTTCTACAAAACGCAGTGTTCTGGATATCGTTCTCGAATTGTCGCCATAGCTAAGTATTCGTATGCAGAGAGCTTTACAAAGAGCGAAATGTCGTCGTCGATTTGGTACAAAAGTTGTAAGTGTAAGACTCGTTCGTAGGCCGATATCTAGAGCGTCGGCGTCGGCGTCGGCCCACCACTCGCGAGCAATCTGTTTACGTAACAGCCCCGTTATGTTCGGAGAGGGTTCCCGTAGTAGACGTTAAACATATTGCCTCATAAATCGTGAGAATCCCGGCAAACGCTGTACACCCGTACCGGTGTCGATTTGACTACGTTTCCTTTACGATTCCACCATATTGAGCGATCAGGCTCAACATTTAAATATCACTACATAAATCTGCGTGACATATATAAGACGTTATATTCGCTCAGCCATGTCGATGTCTCAAATAGTGTCCATAAGTTATCCATTACAAGTGTGTATAAAGCGAAAGAAACAACGTTTACGTTTATTATTATAAGGCAACATTTTATTACATTTAGTTACCAAACCCACTTAAGTATCTGTCTAAAATACTTTCATTTAAGATCATGAAATTATTTAAAAAATGAGAAAGGATAAAGGAGTAATATAAACCAGATTATAGTGGTTTCACTTACCTAATAACTAACTAGCTTTTTTTTTAAGGTGGGTAAATCATCTAATGATAACTCCTGCCCTTGGGCGGGGCAGGTGTGTCAGACTTTTACCGAGTAAAAACCTACTTCTGTTCCTTTTGCCTTTCATTCCAGGGCCGTATCTTCCTTTCAGAAGTAGACTCTTGGACCCAGCAGTCTTCTATCCTTCTGGTGTCCTACTGTTCGCTAACATCTCCTTGAGGCGCGCGTGGAACAAGACGCGCCGTCGACGATTTGGGCTCGGTCCGGACTATTACCGGACGGTGGATTAGTATTTAAGTGTAGGTAATTATTAATAGTTACATTTAGAATAATAGTTCCGAATTTGTGCTCACCTTCAATAAACTTCTTTCGTTTAAAATTATATTAAACTATATTAAATCTCCAGTTAAAAACGTTGGTAACACTTTATAGAGGTGAGCAAAAACAGCAACACCTACAAGGAAGTTTACAATTAAAATCTAATTAAGTATTTTTACAAACCATTTTTATCAGGGAATGTTCAAAAGGCCGTTACACCGCGAAGTAGGTTAAACTTAGTTTTGTGGCTAAGTTGGTAAAGATTAGATCGGCACTAACACGCGAGCGGACGCGGGCGCGGGACAGGGAGCGGGTGCGGGCGCGGTCTCGGGCGCGATCGCGGCTCCTCGGACACGCTCGCCGTCCCACGTTGCTACAACTGTTGCAAAATTGCTTTTGTTGTTCGATAAATTAGAAATGCTTCCATTCAGGGTCGTTGAAGTTTTCTTTAGAGGCCGAGCACCATATTTCCTGTTCACCGGCTTTCCATTGGCATGTAAACAAACGATACAAAGGATAAAGGGTTAATATTTCGTTGTAATGACTTGTTTGTGTTACCGATTAGTCTTCATGTGGGCTGCTATTTAATGTACTGTGAACTGATTGAACATAAAAGGATTTTAATTGATGACTGCTAAAGACTTTGTGTGTAAGATTGGGGCCTTTGTTTAGAACAAGACGTCTTCTGTAGGTAAAAGGTAATATTTATTAATAATATCAGAATAAAACAGATAAGGTGGCATATCTACTGGCAGGGCTTTTCCTAGATAGTATTTTTTTTTATAACTTCTCCAGTTTTGGGTTGGTCAAGGAGTGTCAGAATGTTATTAACTCAAATATTTTTTTTATAAGAGTAGTATCTTTTTTGAAGTACCAACAACTGACCCCGTTCATTTTTTCTGGCATCTCTTTGAGGCTTGGTCATTACCAGGCGGCTTGATGGCGAGCTACCAATTGCTCACCGTCTTCAAGCCCAAAAGTTAGTGCATACCTTACATTCGTTTATGGACGCTAACCATGACTAACGTCACTGTGATAAGCACAACACACAACATCGGAAATTTCAGTGTGGATCTAGATTGCCTCACTTGTAGCTTCAACTATGAACAAAAACTTTATTTATTACATGAAAATCTGCGTCTTCCCGTAAATAAAGGACAAAAAGAGCGGAACGTAGTGACTGCTCGCTTTATCATCCAACAAATCGTAAAACTCTGAGAGAAAGGTTTACTAGTGAGTGTGGTGGCAGTAGCCGGCGCGACGTGTGCGTACTGTGACTACATACTGCGGTTTATACACTTTTTACCAACAATATTCGTGCCAAAAGTGGTTTCATGTAAATACGTTTCATATACCCAGTTAAATTAAATGAAATAATCAATATGTATGCGCAAAACAGAGCAACTAGGACAGATTGAACCCTTTCTTAATTGACCTATAAACGATCATTATGCACCAGCGCGTCATGCGCTTATTCATATTAGGTAAAACGTGAAGAAAGCAAATCTCTTGTAACCATAGAAATGTATTATACCTTTAGCGGAAGTTTAATATTAGATAGGTCCGTTGCTTGAGAACTTTTCGCTAAATTCGCTTTGTTGCGTCCAATACGCGCCGGAAACTCGACGCTACTCTATCCAGTTTTATTTATCAAAAAACTGCCATTGACATCAAAAAGTTAATATGTATCATGTTCCTAAACAAAAAAAAAAAATGAGTATATAAAGGAAGTAAATACAAAATACAATATCTGTTGAAGCAATAGACCAGCAACAAGCACTGACAGATTGTTAGGGTTCTTCTAAAACATTCAGACAACCCTTTTCACTAACGTGACTCTAACAAATGGCTCCGGATTTCTCGCTCGTTCTCAAAGCTGCGCAAAAACCAATAAGTACCTCTCCACCTCCTTGCCAAGATATAAAAATTATGGCTTCGAAACATTTATCATGCAAAGTTGACTTGCGTTCCTCGCTTCTATATTATCTAATTTGATCATTTCGGAAAGCAAATATTTAACTGAATTCTTTGTTCACTAAAATATTCAACGTTTCCATCGCGCGTACGTTTCCGCCACAATTGGGTTGATTCGTTTAACTTAGTAAATATTACCTAGTTCAGTACATACTTACATTATACTTTATACTTATGGGCCTGAGTATTACGCAACTTAGAAACATTATGTACTTTTTCTGCCGCTTTCGTCTTGAGCACCTACTTACACTTTATTCAATAAACATTTTTTCATCGCTTCAAGTGATGGCCGTCGGCCTCTTCGTCCTTCATGCATATAAATTACACGTGTCGTAACTGTAGTTTTAAAAATACAAAGCGTTAAACGTACTTACTTTAGCGATCCGGATCAAGGGATTCGTATATTTCAGGGAAATAGGTATTTGATCTGGAATCGCTTCACGCCTAGCTCGTCTACGCGACCATTACGAAGGCAGTATGTATGTAAAATAGGTGTGTAGGCTCATTGAGATGGTTTTCCGGAGCGGGAACATCAATAGCCCGGCCGCGAGTGTTGAGTCCTCGCGGCCTAACCTGCGGCAAGATTCCAATCCACTAACATTTTATTTCACTTACCCACTCTCTTGATAGCCAATACCTGCTCGTAGATTACGTTCCTTCACACGCTTGATCTTGGAGTTTATCGGTGGCTACGCAGCTCACTCGGCAAAGGATAAAGTGGGCCTTTAACTTCAATCCTTTCTTTGTTAAATACATACCCAGTTTAAGAAAATATATTTTCAAAAGCAATTTCTCCGAAAAATAAAAGTAATTTAGGAAAGCCAAAGATTTTCGCTTTCAATATTAGTTGTTCGAAAGTTAGCTAATCGGAAAATGTAAGGGTTTGTCTTAAACTTTACAAAAGAAACTGTCAAGTAAGGGTTTTCTGCTTATTAAATAAGGATTATTTCCGCTCCAATTTCACGGTAATTAAAAGTTTCATGTTTATTTTCTTGACATTCAAAGGAGTTTTTCCAATAAAAAAAATGTGTGCGTTACGAAATTACGCAGCGTACCTAGTGGTGATATTCCTTCAAAACTATTAGGTGTATTTATTGCAACTGTCAAGGTGCGGTGTGTTGCCGATTCCAAGGGTGTAGTTACCGCTATATCTGCCGGACCAATGATATAGGACCCCCGCACAATAGGAACCCCGACCAAAAATTCATATCATATTATCCACAACTGTTTCGTAGAATAAACCTTTTTTTCCATACGGGGCTCCTGTAGGACTAGATACGCCACTGGCCCATTCATTAAAGTTATACCCGTAGATTGCACTTTAACAATCACATTTTCTATGTAAATAGATACCAATCAGTTTACTATTTCGTATCGTAACCTAGAATAAATATTTACCAATAAATACGGAACTAGCGGAACAAATATTTGCCGGCGTCTGTCTGTACTAGATACCTACAGTCGTGTAAAATATCGATATCCTCGATACACGTATGAATGAAAAGAGCACAGCTGACTTGTCGCCGCGGTTCTCAGGCAGAGGTAAGTAAACTCAGATAAGGGCGGAAGTGAGGGCAACGTTCCCGGCCGCTGATAAAACAACACCTGCCTTATACTCACTGCACACCCATCTAATGTAGCAAAAACTATGTCGATGCGATATACTCTGCGCCTGCGAACAGCTATAAACATCGATTTCTTTTTAAATCAATCTTCAATGTAGAACGCACATGATGACTAGTTTTATTTTTATTTCATTAACTTCGCTCGCTCGAGAGAAAAACAGTATATGAGAGGAAGCTGCGGCGATAAAGCCTTAAGTATTTCCTGTTTTATCGCGGGATTCGTCTCAGTTTCCAATTATACGGTAATTATTGTTACAATCATTATAGCGGACCAGTGGAAGGCTCTATTGGAACGGCTAGCGCAAGTAGGATAATTTATAGAGCACTTATCATTGTACAGCTTTCTTTTCCGGGCGAACGAAGCCTGTAATGATATGCTGAAGTGCAGCGACATCATATGCCGCTATACACAGCAAATTAGGTTCAAAGACCGCAACGATGCATCAAGTGAACACAGCCCACCGAGTTGATTTAGTGCAAAAATAAGTACCAGTTAAGGCAACGCTCGAGTTAATTACTACTAATAAGTGTTCTACTTTACGGTTACTCGTTCAAAGGAAACTGCCTCATTTTTATTTAAATTAGAAAAAGTTTTTTTACCTGTTATTTCTGTCACAAATACCTACAGAGAAGCCAGAATAGCTTTTTGACGTCAAAATCTAATCTCCGAAGTGGTATTACGAAAATATCACAAGAACCACTAACGTCCGTCTCAGTGTCGCTCGACATTTTTTCCCCGAGAGGAAATGGCGTGCAGTACAAAAAGGCGTTGAATGGAAGGCGCGATCGACTTGAGAGCCCTCTGACTGCGCGTTCCGTGAGAAGCCACCGATCTCACGATTGATTTACCTGCACAGCACATTGTGTGCACAGTCTTGCATGGCACACGTCACACCGCTCGCAGGTTTACGAGTTCACTCCCATCTGGACGTAATCGTCTGCCAGCTCGTATAATGAAAATGTGCTGCACGTTCATAAAATCACATCTTTCATCGTTGTTTTGATTTTCAGGATTTATCTTAGACTAGGTACGTATATATTATCCCGCGCAACTTTATTTGAACCGATTTTGATGAAGGTAACGGAATTCAATATTACGAAATAGATTTGGATCATGATTTTGATATTTTGTAGTAGGTAAGTAGCTATCCATCGGCAAGAAACTGTGCTGTTGTCACGCAGCGATGACGACTTGCCTACAAAAACCAAAGTTCGATAAAAGCTAGAACGAATTGTCCCAATAAAAAATGTGTATCACGGAATCAACGCAAAACCACAAAATGGTGACTATTTTATGAACAGAGCAAAATTATCGATAGGTATCTAAGTGTCTTGGACATTAATCTTGGTTACAAAATAAGATATCTCTGCACGAGGTATTGATTTAAAATTATAAGATTTTCTAACTAGGATCGTTATTCCAATGGTCGAGTTGGTTTCAAACGCTTTTGTTTTGAGGTTTAATTCAAGCAACATAGACGGTACGACCAAAGTCTATGAACGGTGCAGTTTACAAAGGTTCGGTAAGTTTAGGTGTAGAGACTACCTTTGAAAGCCCAACAGAACATAGTTCTGAAGATCTGCTAATAATAGCGTTTTGAAATCTTTGTAACAGTTTTGGGCTCCCGGTCAGCCGTCGGTGGATATTGTCCCACATAAAAAAGTCCATACATGGATAATTACAACGATACAATACTTTATAGCAACATTTTTTTCTCACTTGTTTCAAATTAGAACAGACTAAAACTGCTAGCAAAATGTGGATGACGGACGTACAAAACTTACCTACACGTTTGTTCTTTTTAGCGTAACAATGACAAATATTCTTACATACATATTCCCACCATTGCCTATCACCATCGCCGTACATATTATGTGTATCTACTACGCACTAGATTAGGCGTGCCGCACACTTACTTTGCTTGACTTAAGTAATCTACAGGCCATACACCTTTACATTGTTGGCTTTATGACATGAATGCAGTTTTGGCGTATCCTGTCTACCGCTGTATGTTTTAATAATTTTGTTAAACAACATCATGGTAATCAAGCGCTGCAGCAAACATATGTTCTAAGTTTTCAGTACTTGACCAATAGTTTTCATTAGCGTGCTTGTCTATCACTATGTAGAATATAAATCGATGATTCCCACTAACCTACCTTCAGTGGGATTAAGTGGCCAATATCTTCAGCTACAGACTTTTTTTTTTGGATATGGAAGATCACACAAGTACTTCTACCACTTTATGGCTAAATGGGAGGGTGTCTAAAACTTTTGCTTTCTAAAAACACACTCCTTTTACCTTACGTTCCAGGAACCGGGGTTTCCCTTTCGGAAGTCGATCATGGGCACTGTAGTCATTGCCATACGGTTTTGCTGACAACTTTTTAAGGCCCTACACGCTGTCGATGAGCCGGACTTGAGCTAGACAGTTACCAGACGGTCCGGACGACGAGGTGCGTATTGCTCATTTTATATTCAGTGTCAGTAAAATGAAGTCCGCGAGGACGTTGACGCAGAAATCTGAAGTAAGTATACTAAAACCCACTGTCAAGATGGGGTTTAGTAGATTATCGCCTGGAAGAGGTTGTGGGACTCGTTAAAGCCGCCCATTGTGTGTATGTGTTTTAGATTCCTCCTTTTGTGAAATGCTATGCAATGAAGTGTATAATAATAAATATAATTTCTTTATTTCCTACCTTACTTATCTAAGAATTATCTTTCCTGACAGTCACCATATCACTCTGCAGAATTGCCTGGACGAGGATCAGAGATCGCCGCTGCCGGGCCGGTCACTTCCACAAGGACACGTCAAGGTTCCACCCTAGCAGAACACACTTCCACCGTATCCTTCAGACGATCCGCATTATGGTAATACCCGGATGAATCGAAACAAAAACCGTGTGAAGTAACTGTGACCAGTAAAGACCTGCCTCAGGCGGATAGAAAGAACACAGTGGCAGCTTTGTAACCAGTCCTCAAAAAGGGGACTTAGCGCCTCGATTGTGATTCGTAACAATTTATTTCGACTTAAAAATTATTTACAAATAAGCTGTTTTAAAATAAAAAGAAAATATAAATTGACGCCATTAATATTATATATGTCGGCGCAATAACAAAAGTTTGTGATTTAAATAATTACGATTTGTAATTAAATTACCCTAAAAATTAGTAGAAGTTCATTGCGATGTAAAATTAACGATAGACGGCAAATAACTATTTTTGTGATCGTTATTTAAACGTTTCGTTTCGTTTTTCTAAAACACGTGGTCGCCCCACTTAGGAGCGAAACATTATAAATAGGCCCGCACTGTCGGTGCCAAAGCATTCTCGCTCGAGCCGCCGGACAGTACGGACCTCTTTGTGACGTCGTTGCTCTGTTCTTTGAATATACGAAGTGTTAGATAACTTGTGAAGTTTTATTTTGAACATCCAAATATGAGTGACCATCATGAAGATAAAATCGATGACGTCAGCTGTGCTGACGTCACACTATTAAAAAATACTACAGAGCTGCCTACTCCGTCATATATATTTCAATCTATTAAATTATTTATTGTATATTTTTTTTGACAGAAACAAACATTTGATCTGTTTCATTACTTACTGAAATAAAATGTCTTTTTTAACATACAAAATAAAATTATCATTAAATAAAAAGGTAAATTAATAAAATGTCAAATATGTGTTTTTTATACATTTTAAACATAAGAAAGATATTTCTTAACAGCGATAACTACTATTAAAAGTCCAAAACGTGTATTGACAAGCAACATTGTACTGCACTACAGAAATTTTGGATTAGAATTTTATATAAGTCTTGTCTAAACATATTCTGTATTCAAAGATCTAAGGTAAACATGAATTTATATGAAGATGAATAGGTGGGAGGATGATCTGCGAAAAGGCTGGAGAAATAGATACCTACAGCTTTTGTCAAAAACATAAAGTGGATAAGTTAAAAATTAAGGAGGAGTAAAAACCTGAGGAGGGTAGTTAGAACGGTTGGTGGTTGATTGTTAGTTGAGATTACTAGAGGTTATATTACTAATTAAATTTAAATTTTAGTTGTGATGTATTTAAAAATATATAGTTATAAGTAAATACGAAAACCGCAAGGTTTAATTAATTATTTTGTAAAAAAGAAACTGTAAGAGTCTTAATTAAGTGAGTATATTAACATAAATTAACATAGTTATATTCAGTATAACAGGTACTACTGTGTATTCTGGGGTGATTAGATAAAAAAAAACTTTCACTATGATTTTTTACATTGTTACCAAAGTATTGATTCCTAAAAAAAACTAGTTTTTCTTTAACTATAATCTACATAATATTATTAAGTGGAAAAATTTGTATAATTTGCTTAGTAAGTATTAATAAACTTAAAAACTACTGAACCAAATTTAAACATTCTTTCTCCAGTAGAATGCTACTACATCACCAAGTGACATACGAATATAATTATTTTCTAACTTCACATGGGGGAAGCTAATGGCTTTATCAGCCCCGGTAGAAATTAGTTTACCAATAAATTGTAGTAGTTGATTACTGCGAAAAATATGGAAAATAGTTCTTCGTCAATGTTTTGTTTCTATTTATACCGTTTGATTGGATCTAGTTTAGTTTCAAAATAAAACATGTCAGGCAATGACAGCATATAACATGTGCCAAGACTGCCTACTCTACATAAAATGTTATTACTGCCCAAACATTTTATTTTAAGAGCAATTAAAGGAAATTAAAAAAAAACTTCAATTATTAATTGAAATAGCTGCCAAAGACCATCTTCTAGCCTTCGTATTAAATTGACATGTTTTAAGTTAAGATATTCCAGAAATTTATGGACACCCCAGGGACGAAATGAACAAAATGATTGGTATACAATAAATGGTCGGTGTGCGTACAGGAAAATTACTCATGATAATTTATTGTATTGAGAGTTGCTTCATTCCATAAAGGTTTAACAATTCGTTTTCCGATTATAAGTTAAAGGGTTCATCAGTAATCAATACTTTGAGGCCAGCACTGGTCCATCAAAGACTAAGCAATTCAGGTTGAGTACATTCTGTCGATAGGTGACTATCCAATACACGAACCCCGTGGATGGCTATGAGACCATCTTCAGACTCCTTCGGACTTCAGAAAACATTTAAGATCCCTCGACGGTTAAGAGTCTACTCGTTAAAGAAATCTAACAACCAAACTGCCTTAGGCCTCCTCTCCTCCAGGAGGGGGAATGAGCAATCCACCACATAGGCCCAGAGAGTCCAGTACGGGCTAGCAGAATCATAAAGTCAAGCAAAATACGCATCACGCATAATCTATTGCGTAGTACGTATAATATATCGATACATACTAGTATTGACCAGCTAGACTGGAAGCTGACAATCATCATCATAATCATCATCAGCCTTTGTAATGTTCCCGCTGCTGAGACACAGACCTCCTCTCCAGGAGAGGGAATGGGCCATAATCCTCCACGCGGGCCCAGTGCGGATTAGTGGATGTCACATGTCTTCGAATTTTTGGTTCTAGGACATGACGGTTTCCTAAGCTGACAATATAGTTGGGAAAAACATAGTCAGACCGTATGAGATCATAATAACACAAAATTAACATAGTAAAGAGACTAATAAAATCCCTATGACTAAGATCTGGCGAAATGTTATTCAAGAGTTATGAAACATGTGTGACTAATAAGACGTTTTAGTATCCTTACTCAATAAAACACCATCTGGTTGAGTCAAGATATTCTGTCTAGAACGTAACGTGTGCCACAACCTCGAGGATTACTCATAGTCGACTACGAAATAGGAAATGTAAGAATAACATTAAAATTCAAATAAGATTTTATTCTAGTAGGAAAGTAACACAAAATATGTTTCTACCAAAAGGTAGAATATGAAAACATAATTATATCTTTTGGTTGGAGTCTATACTCCAACCATCCAACTGACGTACCCCTCGTATGCCGTAATTAGAGACACAATGAAAAAGTTATTGTGTCTCGTATAGATCTGCATTCGAAAGGTGAAACAAACTCGCACGTGTCTTTATGTAGATTTCTGAAAATAACTTTAGACCATTATTTTAATAAATATATTTTTCATTACTCATACTCTGAAAGTAGGTGTAAAGTTGCCTGCGGATCGGGTTGGAAATTATACTTTTCCTCCCTAGGGAGTTTTACTTTCAACTGACAGCTGTCTAAATATTTAAAAAAAAAATCAGTTCTATTTTCACATTTCTATTGAATCGTGACCCGAATTTCTATACTGCCAGTACAATTGAAATAACATAGAGTTAGGAATAATTTTAAAATACTTTTTTTTTAATGACGCCATTTTAATTTTCTTTCAACTATTTAAAACTAATATTACATTTGATAAAAATGTTGACCTGGCCCATTTTTACAATGATGAAATGAAAAATATTAATTCAGTTAAGTAGCCAGAAGACCACTGAAAAAAAAAATTGGCGGTTAAATGGTTGTCTCTCTATGTCTTTTTTGATTTTTTTTTCGAGGTGTACAGTTTTGTTAACATTTTGTTAAATCTCTGTTAGAAGAAATTTGTATTTACACGATAAGTTCATCAGCTTCAGTTATGGATTTAACGCAAGATTCTTATGAGGAGAAAACCGCTTACCGCCTAAATCAAAAGAAACATACCTACTTAAAAAATACGAAGACCTTTGACGACGACTCAGGTTTTTATTTTCCTCGTATTCGTAATGAAAAGCACAGTGTTTACCTCGGGTTCAAGAGTTATTTAGTCCCTCGAACTATAAGCGACCTCGCTGTCGCTCGGTCGCCAAGAAATTTCTCGGGACTGAATAACTTACTTTCATCCCTCGTATAACAATGTACTATTTTCACATCACTGTCTCAGCCGAGCAACTTTTTACTGTTTCGAGCTTTTACTTGGTACTTGTGATTACTTATATAAATAGTTTTACCTTAATTACCTACAGACACAATTCGAAGACTATAGGTATGCGGACTCTGGTGTCCTCGAGAGGCTTAGTGAATTAATTGCCGAATTGAGTTTCGAAGATTTTTGCAAATCGTTTTTTTTACTACATACTTGTTTTATAAGACCTAGTTTTTTATGAACTTTCAAGGTTCTAGAATAACGGGGGTATTTGTTAGTCTGTCTGTCTACCAAGACCCTTATAAATCTCGAGAACGTGTAAAGACATCGATTTTAAATAAAACCATATAACTACCTACTCAGGTGTGCACAAGAAAAGGTCTATTTTGTGGATTTTGTGATTCGAAAAAACCTTGACTCTTTCCGGGAACCGAACTATTTACGGAACCCTTATGCACAAGTTCGATTCGCACTTGCTCGGTTTTTTAAGCATAAAGCAGACGTCGAGTTACGCTAGTTTAAAGAAAACAAGTTAATATCTCATAATTACACATAGAACAATAAACGTTGAACTCTTAATTAAATTTTGAACAAAGAAAACTTGTTTAAATCATAACGGCTTAAAGACATCGCAGTTTTTAGTACTAAGACACACAAACACGACTTCCTGATATAGAACGAAAAACACTTTGCCCACCGCATTTTGAATAGCGCTGAAAATATTAACAAAGCTGAGAGAATGGAACGCGGGGAAAAAGTTATTATCTCAGTTACACCGCGGGTGCACCGAGTTTGCTGTCAAAGCGATATTTTTAAATGGAAAAAAGATATAAAGGAGACATGAAAACCCTTCGCTTCACAGTCGAGTACTTACAAATGTATCGTCGCTAGTTCGCCGGTACATAAAACTGTGACAAACTTTCCAGTCTACTGTTTACTGGAGAATACATATCAGAGACGAAAAGTTTCGCAGTTGAGTCCGATCCGGCGATAGATGTGTGTTCGCCGGGAGCCTCCTACAGATTACGGGGCCATTTACATATGAAACGTTTCACCGAACGCCTGCACTCGACTTGTACTTTTATCCCACTGTACCCATATCCTACTTATTCTGGTAAATTCGTCTTTATGTAAAACGAATGTGGATACTTAAAAGACCATCCGAAAGATAAGTAGGATCATTTCCTTCACCATTTTTTGCAGTCGAACTCAATTTATAGCGCGGTGTTTGTGTGGTACGTACATATATTTTTGAGATTGTTATAGTATAACATCCTGTTATTAAGTAGTTTGTATAAAAAATCGTTGATAAAATCTTCTAAGGACACCGGTATCTGATAAATGGTCTGCTATTACTATTTGTTCACTAATGACATAATGGAGGCAGATATATGATAATATGAGTTGGTACTTACCTACGTAATATCAATGTATTGTATGGTCCCCATAAAGACTATGACGCATCGCCATTAATGCCTTTCCCACCTACGTAAATGCCCAGGCAATGAGAATTTACACAAGCCCACTTCATTCATAAAACTATAAATGAAGTAACTTTATTATTAAAAGAAAACTTAATACTAAAAGATTATTTTGCAAGTAGGTTTAAAAAAACACTTTTTCATTACTCATACTCTGAAAGTAGGTTTAAAGTTGCCTGTGGAGAGAGTTGAAAGTAGTACTTTTCTTCCCTGGAGAGTTTTACTTTCAATTGACAGCTGTCTAAATATTAAAATAAAAACTAGTTCTATTTTGACATTTCAATTGAACCGTGACCCGTATTTCTATACTACCAGTACAATTGAAATAACATAAAGATAGGAATAATTTAAGAATACTTACTTTTTTTTAAATAGTTTTATTTTAATTTACTTTCAACTATTTCTTTAAAACTAATATACACCGTTAAATTTTAGTCGTTTTAATCCCGAAGAGGGTCGATCCAGTACATGAAACACTATCGATTTGTGTAGATAAAATAAAAAAATGAGGTACTTTTTTTCTAAATCTCTTATTGATATACGCATTTACGAAATTAATTTCTTTAATTAAACGAGTCATTGACCTTGTAGGTAGTTGTCGGTCGTTGCGTACTAACTACCTACAGGTCATTGAACTCTCCCAGCTGGCGTTTACTTAAAGAAATCAATTTAGAACATGCGTAAATTAATTCGAGTTTTTAAAAAAAGTACTTTTCATTACTCATACTCTGAAAGTAGGTGTAAAGTTGCCTGCGGACAGGGTTGGAAGAAGTACTTTTACTCCCTAGGGAGTTTTACTTTACAACTGACAGTTGTTTTTTTTAATATTTAGACAGCAAATATTTAAAAAAAACTAGTTCTATTTTGACATTTCTATTGAACCGTGACCCGAAACTTTATACCTAATTAAAATGACATAGAGATAGAAATAATTTAAGAATACTTTTTTTAATGACTTTATTTTAATTTACTTTCAATTATTTCATTAAAACTAATATATTTTGAGAAAAATGTTGACCAGACCCATTTTTACAATGACAAAATGAAAAATATTGACTGAAAAGCCAGGGAGTCGAATACTGAAAAAAAGAATTGGCGGGTAAATGGTAGACTCTCTATAATCTGTGGTCGATTTGATCTTCCTTTTTTTTTCGAGGTGTATAGTTTTGTTTACATTTTGCTAAATCTCTGTTACAAGAAATTTTTATTAACACGATAAGTTCATCAGCTTCAGTTATAAATTTAACGCAAGATTTTTAAGAGGAGAAAACCGCTTGCCGCCTAAATCAAAATAAATATACCTACCTAAAGACATACCTTTGACGACGACTCAGGCCTTTGACGACGACTCAGGTTTTTATTATTTTTATTTTCCTCGTATTCGTAATGAAAAGCACAGTGTTTACCTCGGGTTCAAAAGTTATTTAGTCCCTCGAACTATTAGCGACCTCGCTCTCGCTCGGTCGCCAAGAAATTTCTCGGGACTAAATAACTTTCTTTCATCCCTCGTATAAACTTTACCAATCGATAGTGTTTCATGTACTGAATTGATCCTCCAAGGGATTAAAACGACTAAAATTTAACAGTGTATATTTGAAAAAATGTTGACCTGACCCATTTTCGCACTGATATAATGAAAAATATTGACTGAATACCCAGCCGTCCAAAATAGGCGGGTAAATGTTAGTAGATCTCTCTATAATCTGTGGCCGATTTGATTTTTCTTGTTTTTTGCGAGTAGTAGAGTTTTGTTTAAACTTTACTAAATCTCTGTTATAAGCAATTTGTATTAACACGAAGAGAAAGAAAAAAAAAACAAATAGCATAATCCAGATAGTCCTTACATTCACAATAATAATATATAAAGTTTACACATTATAAATAATCAAACAATAATTAAAACAGAAAAAAAATCAAATGGTAAAAAATAAACATTTATAATGTGAAATTGGCAAAATAAAATGAATAAAAACCATTTGATAATAAAAACAAAAGAAAACGTGACAACATTTGAAGCTAGTACTAGGACTAGGAAGTTTATTATAGAAGTGTGTACATTGGTATCTAAATGAGCCCCCTATTTTTTTGAGCTTGATAGCAAGAACCACATATTTATGTTTGTTTCTAGTATTAAATTATTAACATCACTGTATTTCTTAAACATATATTTATTTTTATTTACGTACAAAATAATTGTCGTAAATATACTACAAGTTTTGCAAAATGTTTTTGGAAATCTGGGACATAATGTAACAGCCTAATAAGCAAAACATAAAGTTGTTTCTGTAGCCAATATAGACTTTGAAACCATCCAACCAATGTGCTCTAAACCGGGTCATTAGGAAGGCAATTATAAAAAAAAATCTAGTTTTAGGCTATTAAAGATTAACAAATTTCCTAATTTTCTAATAAATGAAGAAAGTATTTTTTTTGCGTTGTAATAACATGCCGGATATCCGCTACTTAATATACTATAGGTATCCATATAACATACAATATATGTTTATTAAATGTCAGCGTTTATTAAAGGCGACAAATATACGTCAAAAACTTTCCTTTTCCCAATATCTGTGATGCCTATTATCAAATTGATATAATACGAAACTGGTTTTGAGTAGCTCGTGCTAGTAATTGTTTAGTTTCAAGTGCGACCGGTCCTGTCCATTTTAATACAAAACGTATCTACCGAAATACCGTAACAGCGACTATATACTACGTATGTATTACCAAAAGTTCTTACTTCCGATACATAGATGTTTTATACTATGACAGAATAACACAACTGGACAATGGATTTCAATAGGTATAACAACTGCTTTTATACGCAATCGATAAAGCCATATGTCGGAATTCATAGCCCGTGGCACCTCCACATCTTATTTTATATCACACCTTAATTTTATCCCTTTTTGAACAAAAAATATTTATTCCATTATTAGGTGGAAGCGGGACGTTTTCCTGGAAGGAACTTTGTAACCAAACCTTCCATTTGAGCATGTTACATGAAAAGTTAATGCTATATTTTATTTCTACCCTAATAAATAAAGACTCGTTACTGATTTGTGGTCGGAGGGATACGGATTTAATCTTAGAATGATTTTCTAAACATACCCGTGCTATTGATGCCGTCCTTTAGTTGCGATTACCCGAAGCCGTTCGATTCCAAAATACGAACTGTACGATGCTATATTTTACGATTACACGGTACATGTGGGCATTTATTTATACTATCCTCGTTGAATGAAAGGACTTTTTAACTTCATTCTGTATTAAGTATTGTATCTATTTAATTTAAAACACGTTTTCTACTGATTTGTCGTATCTTCTCACCTCCATGGTTTTTTAAGTGCGACATTCGATCGATATTTAGTCTGATGCCGCTCAGGTACACTCATACAGAAAAGACGGACGGACGAGCACCGTTTACGTAATGTTCTGTAGGTAGTAAACACAATCAGTCGGTGTCCAATTCGCTGCCGTCAGCTATCAAAGTTATCGCAACTGCCTAAGTCGGAGCCGGGTACCCAGTCGGGCGGGTACTGAGGCAGCCGGGAATAAGGAAGTGCGGAGCCGAGAGGGGAGTGTTGCTAGGGTGCCAGAAACGTGCGTGGTAACGGCCCGACCACCCCACGTACAAATCAGACGGCCTCTATTAACTTTGAGACTTTACCTACATACATTTCCAATTGTAACAGTTGGAACTGGTTGTGCGATCACATTTCTCTTGTAAAAATGTCCAGACTGCGGAAGAAAGTTTTTGAGCAAAAGGTCACAATTTTTTCATAAATATATGTAGAGTTCATTATATAGGAACTTTACGAATTTAATTATTCTATATTAATTTGAATCTTACCAGAATTTCATCTTGGTTCAAGAATACAGCACCGATCGCATCCCGGTCAGTCCTGCTACCCTTTCCATCTCGCTTGTGTACCATCTGACCGCTCGTCAGGCAACATACCCTTTGATGACACCCAGTGAACCATTCTGTTAGTTTTGAAGGTACTCTACCCGCTATTGCCAGTGTGTCTTGAATACCTTTATACTACAAAGTTGTCAAACGTTCAAGAGTGATTGTCTCTTAGAAAACAGCTTTGAGTGTAATGCTGACACAGCGACGAAATCCAAAAAGGTAAATTGAAATCACATACAAATTCAATGTACACGTATTGGGTTTCGTCAAGCTCAAGGCTCTTTTCTTAGACAATGGGGGCCTGTACTTACCTATTATTTAATAGTCGTTAATATACCGATCACGCAGAATTTCTAGTAAATTGGTTACTGTTTCTCATATAATTGCTACGATTTCATTTTATATTCGAAAAGCCAAAACCCCAAAACGATTGTGGACAAGCTGGGCGGACGACGTAATTGGACAAGAGGTAATTTAGTTACTACGACCTGCAAAGATCTGACACTTCACTACACCGCAAGCAGTAATGCGATACGGTTTCTCGTTAAAATCCTCTTCAATTCACTATTCACAATGGCATAGATCCGCGTAAAACGGACACCTTTACGTTATATTGAGGCGATCCGCAAAATATGATGCACTATTCAAGCTTGGCCTTTATGCTTAGTACTTGCACACAATGTGGCGTGTACCTGCTCTTCGGGTTATATTTTACACGGGGATGCAACAAAGGGGTGGTTTATGTAGACATTCTCATCCATCCCTCATACAAAGCGTTATTACCTATACCGTGCACTGTACTAAGATAGCAGTAATGAGTAAATATATTTAGTCGTTTACTCGGTAAAACTGTAATAACGGTAGTGGTATGGATATTCAGTTTCTCGAGGCAGATTACTATTAGTTATTTGTGTGTAGATTTACGTAAACATTGTTGCTGTGTATGTATAAACTAGATCCATGACGTTATCGCCTTCGTGAGAAAGAGCAACTATTGTACCTACGGATAGTGCCATCACTAATATATGTAGGATGTAGTACCTACTCGGCAAATAAGTTGATCAAAAATGGCTGTCGTTGCTATGGATACGTGCAGCCCCCCGTTAAGCCGAACTTTGATTGAGACCCGAAATTCAGTTACTTGCTCATAGAAGGTCGATTGCTATATTGGTTCAATTTATAAGCCGCATCTTGTACCGAATTGATGCAGCAGCATCATCAGAATATTTTTATTTTTGATAAACATGGGTTCATACAATTTCAGAAGCTAGTGTAAGATTTTTATGGAGAGGAAACGGCCGGAACTACATTATCGATTTTTATAATATCGTGTAAACTGTGTGTTACTCCATTAAACCATTTGTTTTTTTTACAATATTTTTATACTACTACTACAACCAGCGTTCACAGATTCGTAGAATGAAAACTTTATAAAAATAATATTAATAAATGAGATCTGCACAAAAATAATAATGTTGATTAGGTGGTTGAAGTCTAAAGATGTAGTGTATAACAAATATTATAAAAGCATTGTAATTACAAGAAAAATACAGTTGTATATTATGTTAAATTAAAACAAACATGGAACAATTAGAGCAGTGGTGACTCAATGGTAATGGCTCTGACTTACTTTGTGTAATTTAATTCATCACCACTACTCTCAAAACGGTGAAGGAAAACATCGTGAAGAAACCGGCATGTCCTAGAACCAAAAATTCAAAAACATGTGACATCCACCAACCCACACTTTGCCCGCGTGGTACCCACCACACAGCGTGGTATCCCCCATACAGCCCATTCCAACGTAGTCTTTAACTTTTTTTTCGGTGGGAAAATTATCCGATGATATTTCCTTTCTGGGCGGGCCGGGAGATAGTGTCAGACTTTTACTGCCTAAATCCCAATCCTGTTCTTACTTTGCCTTTGTCCCAGGGTGTCGGGTTAAATTTCACATTTCCCAATGGCCCCAGTAGGCCCTGACCCTGCTGGGCCCCTACAGATTGCTGACATCTCCTCGAAGAGCGTGTGGATTGATACGCGCCATCGATATTTTGGGCCCGGTTTGGCCGTTACCGGATGGTAGGATAGCAAGCTACCGTCCACAAACCAACGCCTACGGTGGTAGTCGTTAACCTTGTAATTCGCGTTTTGGTATGAACACGTTTGATATGGGTTTTAAGTTTCTTTCGCTAAGTTCTGTAACCGACTTTGCCTTTAGCTTATTTTAAAACCATATGCTGTTTATGAGGAATGGTTTACTTGTTCCAGCAAAAGAACTAAGTAAATTGATGAAGAAAGGTCATGCCCTTTCTTTATATTGGGGTCATCGTCAAAACTCTTAATAAATTAATCATTACTTCATTAAATTATTGATAATTCAATTTATAGGCCAGCAGTGGGTGTCTACAAACATTTCGTGTACTACAACCCACGTACCATCTGTTATGTTGAGTACCAAGTAGTCGAGGCAAGCCTAATATCGGACACCAAACCAGCTTAGTCTACTTACGGAAAAAATCCTAGTATCCAACACCATTTTTCCGATTAAGACCCAAGTACTAAAATATTTTAAAATATTTTTTTATTAAAGAACATTTTAAAGTCTTAAATTCTCAGAGACACTGAGGGACACGGTATCGCAATGTCGCAATGCTGTCAAAATGTCCAGCAACATGTCCCGTGTCATGTAAATGCGTTGTAAAATATTGGAAGGCAAGTTGCGGGATGCTGAGAAACGTTGCAGGCGACGTCACGAAGATTAAGGGTTGTGATATTTTGAGGGACATTTTGTCCCATAATGTATCTGATGTTTAAAGCTCCCAAAAATAGACGCAACGCGACAGAGAAAATCAAAACAAAATTATAGATATCATAAGAAAACGCGTTGCACTTGTCTACGAGAACCTTCAATTAGGCGAATATCGCCTTATCAACTAGCTACTGCCAGCGGCTTCAGCGAAAAAAATAACCGAAGGAATAGACTCCTAGCATAAATAGATCCTGTGTACTATTACAGGTCATGATCCACTCATTATTATCATCATCATGTCAGCTGACAGACGTCCACTGTTGGATGTAGACCTCCCCCCAGTGTCGTTCTAATTTATTTATTTATTAAAACTTTATGCACATAACTCTGTACAAAAGCGGACTTAATGCCTTAGGCATTTTCTACCAGTCGAACTTAGAGTGGTGCAGAAACATAACAATAGATGCAACTTAAAAAAATAGACGAAAAGAAAAGAAACAAAATATAATAATAATAAATACAAACTTAGATACATACATATAAATAAGCAAGGTCATTGTGAAAACAAATCCAAGTAGTCACTGCTGAGATAAATCCGCCAACTTCTCGCGAATGTAGTCTCGTGCCTTCTCCTTAAAAGACAATCGGCTGGCCCATCAGATTCCCGCGATCCTCACCAGGTCTTCTGTCCACTTTGTAACTAGTGTGCCCGATGCACCTTTATATTAATTTTACTGTTATACTCATCATAGTTCTTACCTTACCTTCATCCTGAATCGAATCATCGAATCACTGTAGATGAAACATCTTACAAATACGTCTGAGCACCGTAGTGTTATTGGAAAGGCTATACAAACAGTGAAATCTAGTAAGTGGGCGATGGATACATGAGAAATCTCTGCTTCTGATAATTACTATGATTTACCGACACATTTCCAATGAAATACCTTTATTACTGAACATAATTGACCTCAATTACTGACTAAAAGACACCATAATAAATTTAGGTGTTTTTAAGGTTTAAGTGAATAAGCTCGTACCTAGCAACCTTCAAGAGGGGTCGCAATCAAGTACCAGGTAAAAGAATCCATGTTTATTTCTTTATTTGAGACCAAGCGCGGATCCATCTTTGTGGTCCTAATGGGCATACCCACAACTCTGATAAACGTGTGACGTCACACTTTCGCTGTCATACTGATGAAGCTACATTTGTAGTTTTTGTGAGTGCTCAAATAAACAACCATTTTACAGTTCTGTAACTTACTAGTGCAATATCTTGTTAGATCATCATACATTTTGAAAACGTCTCTTTTGTTAGAATGCATTATATAAATCAAAAACGAGTACTCTACATACTCCGTTACGCACTGGGCCGATTTCTCCGTGACTGTCAGCTGGTTGTAAACCTTACGAAGGTTGTAGTCACAAGACTACAACCTTTTTTGAAGGCTGGATCCGCGTATCGCTTGAGTCATTTTAGCTCAATAAAGTTAGTGAGACAACATCATCATCAACCTTCTTAATATTCCCATTGCTCGGACCCAGGCCTCCTGTCTAGAAGAGACTGTATATAATTAATAATTTATCGTTTTGAATATTTCTCGAGACAAGTTGTTTGCAAATATTCCAATTTCTCCGCAGGGCCTTCCATAAATGAGACAAGGCCACCTTTACACCTGGCTATTTCTGAAATTGTGTAAGTGAAGTGAAACCTCTGAAAACAAGTGATAAAAAACAAATCCTCAGTCCCTTGTGGTCCAAGTTATTTTTACTGTTGATAAATATGTCATGAAACGCTTCTGAAAAGCTTTCTACACTGTGTATAGAGGGTCAACAAAGTTAAGCTTGTAGTGAGGTGATCCCGATTACGTTTCAGGCATGGATAAACTGTTTTTTTTTCTATTTTCATATAACAATAGCTTAACGATTTTGAACAACTGGTTTTAAAAGACCTGAACACAGAAATAGTCTTTTTTATGGTGAGAAATTATCATCCAGAGCCATCGTGACTCTTGCGATCCATCCCGCAACCCAAGGCCTAGGGCCTATACCTACATATTGACCCTTCCCCAACCCTTGCTATGCTTTTGATGCTTTTAATCTCGTGCTGGGAAAAACTGGAAACAAATAAAAGATCCTATCTCATAACTAAGCTATATAAAGTAATATCGTAGCGTCATAGCAACCATATCGTTTTTTTTGACGTGACAACGTCTTAAATTAGGTTGCGGCTGGGAGTCACTTATGAAAAAGTGTAACGCTCGGTAACGTTACGATGAGTCACCGAACGAGAGAGGCCCGCCGAATGCCTTGCGTCTCTCTCCCACTCAACTATGATCGGTCTGCCGCGCGCGCAGCACTAGAGAATTTTTTCATTCAATTCCTTGTTCCTATTGTGCAATTTAATTATATTCATATCAATAAATATTCTACCGAGAAAAAGACGTTGTCACGTAAAATCTTCGCCCGTAAAACCGACTTTACAGGCAACCATTTTTTTTTTATGGTAGGTGAAAATCATCGAATGACGAAACCCGCTCTTGGGCGAAGCGGGAGACCAGTGTCAGACTCTTACTGACTAAAAAACCTACCCCGTACCTTCCTTACCTTATTCCTAGAGCCGCGGTAACAGTTTCACACCGCCCTCGGCTCCAGGAGGCTTCGACCCTGATAATATATTCTTTTTTTTTTTTTTTTTACTTTTTTTTTATTTTGTTTTCAGTTTACGTTTTATTTTGATTATTTTGTTTGTTGCTTTTTGACTGTAATTTTCGTGTGCCCTACTCTGTGGCAGAATAAATTTATTTTCTTTCTTTCTTTTCTTTCTTTAAGGGCCCCTACAGTTTGCAGACAACTCCTTGAGGCGCGCGGGAACGGTGCGCACCGTTGACGACCTCGGTCTGGATAGTTACCAGACGTCGGCGAGCCCGTGTCTACGGTGGCCGGATATCGGCAGGATAGCGGCGGCGACGGCTACGGCGAGGGCGCTGTTGCCTTTGCCTTAAGCGGTCGGCCTCCTCTTACATTACTGCTTCGCAGAAGGAGGCGACCACCTGCCATTCCTCATCGCTGCGGACCATGGCCTGAACCAAGGCCCGGTGCGAGAGGTCGCCGCCGCCGATCACCCCCACGAGGACACGGCGATGCTCTTCCCAAGCAGGGCACACCTCCAACCATATCGTACCGTTGCGTCTCGTACATCTATGTATGGACAGCCAGCAACAAAAGTTGATGCGCCCTTAAGTACACGTCAGCTGAAAACGTAGACTTATTAATAAATAATATCAAATTTTAATAAATACGATGGTAATTATTAATACTGTAATTTTATATCTAAAGTGTCAATCGCCTTGTCTTAATAATCCATACTTCCTTCCGGAGGTACTTAATATTATGAAATGTGAAAGTAACTAAGTAAGTCTGTAGTCTAGTAGTAGTAAGTCTGTAAGTATCTGTCAGTTACGCTTTCACGGCTAAACTGCTGAACTGATTTTGATGAACTCCAAGAATGGGTACGGGTTACTTATTAGTCTTCGACTTCGCATCCAGAATAACCAACATTCACGCGGACGAAGCCACTGCGTTGGCATAAACTAGTAGGTATATATATGTTTAGAAGTTCAATATTACTTCTTACAGTAGAGTCGATTTATTTATTATTTGAGTCTTAGGCTGAAACTCGGCGGTTTATCGTGAAAGTTTTGTGTAAACCATATTCCGGTGACAAAAAGTTTCAGAAAATATCAGCCCAGATAGGTTCTCCCTCTACAAAAGCTAGATTCGACATCGAAATATCTACTGTTTTATGTAAATTTTATTTGTATAATCAGATATGCGAATTTGGAAACCTACATACCACAACCAGTATTTGCAAATTAAAATTATGTACACAAACTGAATTTACGTTGAAATGGCCGATATAAAATTGTTTGATATTCAAATCAATTCCATGAATTGCAAAGGGCAATTAAACAAAATTCGATTAAAAGTTAAAATCTACAAATGGAAACAAAGTTAGTTAAAGTTATGGAGAAATTTCAAGATTAACTAGATATAAAGCAATACTTACGTAACTTATGTGTCTATCCACTGAAAATCTGAACATAGTACAAATACATTTGTTTAGTTCTGGGGTAGAATTTAAATTTTTTATATGGGTTGGTCCGGCACCCCTTGTTTTCGTTGCCTAGCCTTTATTTACTTCACGTCTTATATGCAAAATCCCACAAGGATTATTTATTGCCTACTGGAGACCTTGAACCTAAAAATTGTTGTTTTAAATAAACAAACAGGATTTTCAATTCACCGATCGATTGACACATCATGTCACATCACGGTCATATAATATTTGTGGTCTGTCAAATTTACTCTCGAAACCATAAAAGGAAATACACAACAGTGTAATATGGAAAAATTTAATTATCCGTTGCGGCCGCCATCTGCCAAAATGTGTAATAGAATTAATTCCAAAAATGATTTGTCCGAGTCCGCATGTTTTTCAACGTATGGAGAGGAGTACAAGCTCATATTTTAGCCGTCGCTACTCCATTAGTGACGCGGGAACCCCAACCAATATGGCGGGGCGAATCTGCAGTGACAGGGGCATTCACCCCGCGTGCAACCATCCCCTCGTTTTTGTTATAAAATCAATATATTTGGAACAGGGTTTCCTAGTTGCAACAAGATACAGACATGAGTGCGTAGAGCGTCGTCGATAATCCCGCGCCAGCATGACATTTTCCATTTCGTCGAACAATGTATCTGAAGAATTCATTATCAAACAAAATATACGTAAATCGCAGTATCGCTCGTTTTATTCGCACAAAAATAAAGTTACATGGAAGTTTGTTTTGTTTACTAAGCGAGGTAAAATGTTGGCTCGCCACTGTCAAACAGCATTCAAATGAAGTGGTCACATCGACTTCGCTGCCTCGGTAATGAACTCGCCGGGATCACATGCACTGGTCACGGTGACTAATCTTTCACTGGTTGTACTTACGCAGACGCCAACAGACCAAAACGACATGTTGCCTTTCTTTTATTACCTACCTATACTCCTATACTTATATCTAATTACAGGTAACATAAGCCTAATTAGAAAATCAAGTAATAATGTATTCGCAGAGATAAAATAACAATGTTACAAAACTGGCCTGGCTTTATTTTGGTACTGCTATAATTTGATTTCCAAAATTGAGCCAAGCCCAACTAGTCAGTGTCAGCCAGTATAAACGTCTATCAGAGGTGATGCAATATTGCACACAATATAAATAATAAATGAGAGTAACTGTATCAAGCTTTCAGCCTCGTTGATAGTCGACCCACAATTGGTTCACATGCAGAAAAACACACCTTTAGATTCTGCTTTTAGAGTACATGTTTCATTTATAAGTGCGCATCAGAATGCCTAGTTCTGGGCACACCATGGTTATGGCGGTATGTCTCCTTATTGCAGAATTGCTGGAAAGGCGTCATGCCGTTCTCACCTTCCACTTGACGCCGGTTCTCACTGGACATAGTACATTCAAGAAGATTTGAGATGCTTGTTATAATATGTAGGCGAAAAAATACCTGGGTGTCAACATTGCGCGAACTACCCGGAGGACATGGTGCAACATACGGTGTAGGTTGAGCAGAGCACTACCAAAATCCTCGTGGAGGCGATTGGTGAACGAGAGTACTCTCTCTGAAATTAAAATTAAAAAAGAAATTGTAAATTATTCAATAATTTAAATGACCACAGGGCATCTATGCGGATGTCACGGAGAATTTCTGAAAAACATGTTTGTGTTCTAGAATAGAACACGTAGGGAACTTGAAAGACACAGGTCTGATTTTAGTCAGTAAAAATCAGAAACGACCTCTCGCTCCACCCTTTTGTAGAAGAAATCATTGGATGATTTACCACCTCAAAAATAAGCGAGTTTGTTTTACGTAAATGCGATAGAAACTTTTATGATGTTCGGCGCTCCGATTGGCTCACTCCAAGCTCTTAATAAATCAGAGAGAGAAATGCGTAAATACAACTCGCACTCAACGTACAGAGAGCCGAACGATTTGATCGCGTTAACGTAAAACAAACTCACAGTAGATACTGAAATTGATGTCCTCGATCAATCAATTGAAAACAAAGTCTAGGGAAATGATCCGAAACAAAACAAAAAGCTTGAATCCAAAGCTTCAGAATTTGTAAAGGAAGAGCCGTAGAGTCAGATACATTGGTTTTTATATCGGAGGTAGTGGATATAGTGTGACCGCTGCGTGACTGAACATCGAAGCAAAAACTCGCCGTGACAATCGTAGCCTCGTGTTTTTAACGTTCCATTAAGAAAGGATTGCTCTCTCTTTGTGGCTTCGCTTTACAGATCTCAAGCCTTAACAGCGCACGTTTTATAGGGTTCCGTGTCAATAACGAGAAAATGGTTCCCTTACGGTAGTTTAATGTATTTCTGCCTGACTTACTCGATTATCTAAAAACGACCTAATCGGCTTCCGGGTGGGTATGTGTTAAATTTCTAGGCTTAGGTCTATATCAGCCTGTTCTTAGTCCATTGTCATAACCAGATACTCAATGAGACGATGTCTGTACTATAATAATTTTATAAAGAAGCAAAACTTAAGCTTGTATGAACGGGGTAAACCACTAAACTAAACTCTTTCACCAATAGAATGCTTGAAAACTTTTTACATATATTTCTACAGTTACTTCGAAGAACTTGTTTTAACTATTCTTCTGTAAAGTCATCTATCTATATCAACTGGAAATGTAATGTCGGCATTATTGGAAACAATCACTCGAACATTTTTTTGACACCTCACTTAAATATTTTTTTATGGTTGTTAATAATTTCATGAAAAAAAAAATTTTTTTCATTCTTTTAATTTAGGAATACTTTAATAGTAATAAAAAATGAGTACGTCCCCTCATTAATTACGTAATAATAAATCTTACCCGAAAAAATGTCTCTAGATACCTAGGTCAGTACCCCTGTTTGAGAGGTAAAATTCATAAAAGTATGATTTCAGAAGTCAAATTTAATATATTCTTGCTCTTATCCCGAATATAACTTTTTGGACATTTTTTCACAAAAATAAAAGTATTTAATTTTATTCTAATAGAGAGCTATATTTATTACCTTCCTTATAAGAAAGTTTTCTTAATTCGATATCGAAAGTAGGCATCTCTATTCCCAAAACTAACTACATATCTACGTACGGAGTTAGTTTATCGTGTACATAAATACATAAGTATAACGTAAATACATGAATAATATCATATAACTTCATGTGTATATTACTGTTTAGAAGGAATATAAACAATTGTCATAAATCCTGTAATAGCAGGCAACATTCACTTTACAGTTATCGCTATTGTGTTTCATAATAATTGGCGCCGTCTAACAAAGGAATTAGGTGCGATACTGAAACTTGTGTTCATGTTAGGTTTAAGAATTTATTTAAAGAACAAACTACGCTTATAATGAATATTACATTAATAACTTCTATCTTGTTACAAATTGGTGTCGGATAGGTTTCTTAAACTTGTTACTAATCGAATTAGTCCATTACGTCCTGCGGCCGGTTTAAGACCTCTCTCTCAATTTTCCACACACGGCTACCACTGCGGGCCAGTCTCAGACTCAAATTCATCCCTCCACCTTCGTCTTGGTCTGCCACGATGTCGCGTTGCGTTTAATGGGACCCAATAAGTGGTTTCTAGGGACCCTACGGAATGACCCAACTGGGGCCCTGAATCTTTTTCTGAAATGAAGGCCCGAGGTGCGAAAGACAAATAAGGAACGGGGAGGGCTGTTTAATCAGTGAGACTCTGATACTGTTTCCAGCTCTGCCCTAGAGCGGATTTGGTCATTGGATGTTTTGCTCACCATAAAAAATAACTAATCAGTTTATTTAGCCCACAGTTCATCTTACTTTTGTTTTCAAATTACCAAATCGCTTACTATCAATGATATCTCTAGCACCTTCAACCATAAAATTTCCGTGGCCATAAGTTTTTGTTCTCATGTTTGTTTTCACTACCGTATATTACTTCCCTGGTATAATAAATTATCCTTCCATCGCCTGTCTTACTTACCGTTGCCCTCAGTCACTTTTACGACTGGCGTCCGATATAAGCGATAACACTATAGCTCTGTTTTTATTTTACTAGCATAGTTTCAGAGAATGCCGATACAGTGAAAAGGATAACCATTCGCAAATATAACCATCATGTCTAGACATGTCAAGTCAGAAATGATAAATAAATATTATTTATTTTACAAATTGATGTAATGAGCATAAACAACACTTTTACACGTAAATTTTTTCGTCATGTGGTGTATCGTCTAGATTATTATCGTCGATACTTTGTAGCTAGAGAAGAAACACCGAAACAAAATTTAGAGATTTAAAGGTTCTTTATTGATAAATGGTTAAATCAAATGAAAACTATGAAAATTATTGTCTGAATAACTATTTTGAGAAAAGGACTACAAAGTTTTAAGTGGACCTGTCCAGTCAGTAAAAGCATTTATATTTGTGTAAAGAAAAAACAACAACTAGTCTATATTACTGGCACAGGTCAATTCCAACCTTTCTTTTCTCAAGATACTCTATTTTTTATTTGATATAAAAGTAAACTAGTCCTATCCCACGCGAAGGCAAGCAGTAATGCAATCGTTTGTGGTTTTTTTTACAGTATAAACATCCTTTTGGCAAAGTGTGTATTTATATAATAATGATGTTTCTCCTGTGTGTCTGTGTGACTAAAAATTTAAGTCATTTCAATCATCAATCCATTAACCAGTTGGGGTCATCGCGTAAGTGTAACCCCTCGTATCATCAAAACTTTTATTGTAATAAATAACTATAGGTACAGGATTAGCACGTCCGGTCACAGCTTGATACGTTAAACTATTCACGAATAAAACGAAATTGCATCGCAATTTATATTGAAAATAATGTTACAATCGAACCGTTATATTTGAAACACAAATAACGGACAGTTTTGTTGGTGTTTACGTTTCCACACCACAACGGTTAATCAGAACGATATAAAACTTTCATTAATGGTTCTCTGATGGATGCAGGATGTCAATAATAAGTACTCGTGTCGTTATGTTGCCGTAGATTGCATCGGAAGCGAACGCTATTAATGATAGTTGTAAATAAAAAGACGTCGGTCTGAACCGGGTTTATTAATTTGTAGTGTTTTATTGACCTCTTTCATAAAAGCTTTGAAATGAAATTGAATTTATCAGATACTAAAATTGTCATTTAACTGTAAAACTTATAAAGGTGAACGGTGAAAACAGGAAAAGGTATATTTACCGGATTTTATATTTGGCGTTGGCTATTTTCTGGTTCCAATAATTGTGTTCCTGTTCAGTACCAAATGGATTTTACGTGAAAAAACACAAAATGCTCATTCGATCGTCGACAGTTTTGAAATTTCGTTACTTGCATTTATAAATGGAATTAACGTTTCATTTGTTTAAGAGAAAACGGATACTCATCTTCCAAATTATTATATAAAAATTGACTAAGTGTGAACATCATACCGTGTAGGAAAACGGACGTAGTTAGTAATAATAAACGAGCTAAATAATGAGCAAGGAGGGAGTATTTAAAACGTACAAGGGCGATTATACATGCTAACGGCCTTTTGCACGCCATCAAGAGCCCGAAAAGGTTCAATATTGACTTACTATAAGTACGAGCTCTGCTATTTGTGTATCTGCAATCAGTTTTTGGAATCCGACAATCATAGATCACGAAGGCGTCTAACCATTTTTAATTTACCGTGTGGATGAAAGAGTTTATTGATTTGTTAAGTCGTCTAAGTTTAGACATAAACTAGCTCTAAATAAATAAGCTGATCCAAATAGGATAGAACATAGTTTTGAACTGAAACGTCCTGTTTGTCCAATCGCCTGATGCTATCACCATTGGCTAGTTGGTAAGCTATCAGAACTTACTTTAGCACTTCAACTTTAATCGGCTTCAGTATAGTTTAGTATATCTACTAAAGTACCAATTTATATACACCCGGATAAACGCAAACATACTATATTGAAAATTGTCGATAAATTTATTAATTTCAAATATAATATACCTCATCCACGTATTGAAAATAATATAATAATTTTACAATTTAACGAGATCCATTTTAATGATGTGATTGCGACTTTCCGGTGACATGCACACTTACGAGTATGTATGCGCGCAATCTTATAATATACATACAGTAAAAATATAATATAATAATACAGTATAATGTAAATACAGACGTCATTAGTTTTGCATCCATTTTTTCTATTACTTTTCTAAATTATATTTGAACAGATTTGATATATTTTTTTTTATTTTAGATAAAGTTAGTTTTTGAAATCTGTAATAAAAAACAACATATATAGTACGTCTAACATGTCATATAATTTCAAAATGATTTAAAAAATCCAATATTTATGTGCTTGCCTTGAAAAGTAATGCTGTGATTTGTGCTGCTAATTTAATCTACACTAATATAATAAAGAGGAAAAGTTTATTTTCATTACTCATACTCTGAAAGTAGGTGTAAAGTTGCCTACGGACAGGGTTGGAAGAAGTACTTTTACTCCCTAGGGAGTTTTACTTTACAACTGACAGTTGTTTTTTTAATATTTAGACAGCAAATATTAAAAAAAAAAACTAGTTCTATTTTGACATTTCTATTGAACCGTGACCCGAATTTTTATACTGCCAGTACAATTAAAATGACATACAGATAGAAATAATTTAAGAATACTTTTTTTTAATGACTTTATTTTAATTTACTTTCAACTATTTCATTAAAACTAATATTATATTTGAGAAAAATGTTGACCTGACCCATTTTTACAATGATAAAATGAAAAATATTGACTGAATAACCAGACGACGACTAAAAAAAAAAATGGCGGGTAAAGTCTCTCTATAATCTGTGGCCGATTTGGTCTTTCTTGATTTTTTTTCGAGGTGTAGAGTTTTGTTTACATTTTGCTAAATCTCTGTTATAAGAAATTTGTATTAACACGATAAGTTCATCAGCTTCAGTTATAAATTTAACGCAAGATTCTTTGAGGAGAAAACCGCTTACCGCCTAAATCAATAGAAATATACCTACCTAAAAACATACGTTACGCATAAGGTTGTCTGGTAGATATCGCTATCAGCGATAAAACCGCCTTTGTACCCATTCATATAAGTTTCTGTGAAATTGTTACTATTTTTGGTGTACAATAAAGTATTATTCTATTCTATTCTATTCTACGAAGACATTTGACGACGACTCAGGTTTTTATTATTATTTTTATTTTCCTCGTATTCGTAATGAAAAGCACAGTATTTACCTCGGGTTCAAGAGTTATTTAGTCCCTCGAACTATTAGCGACCTCGCTGTCGCTCGGTCGCCAAGAAATTTCTCGGGACTAAATAACTAACTTTCATCCCTCGTATAACAATGTACTATTTTTTATTTTTTTGTTTGTAGGAGGTAATCTCTGGAACTACTGGTCCGATTGGAAAAAAAATAGCAACAATAGAAAGCTGCTTTGCTCCTGAGTGACATAGGCTATATTTTATGTACGGGGGCGAAGCCGCGGACAAATGCTAGTAGTTATTAAACTTGACAAAAACTTAATAACACTAAAGCATTATGGAAAAATTAAGTTTGACTATGTATCAAGGCAGCTGCTAAAAAACGACAGAAATAATAAACCGGTATTCGGCAAAAGAAAATATAAATAGATACCAGATACTTAGGCAGAAGGAAACACAATTACATTATGTAAGTAACTAAAGGGAAAATCGTAAAAATAAAACCACCCTCTTGACTCGATATTAATCAATAGCCGTGACCTTCTGGGATAATTAACTCGAAGTCAATTAAGATAACATACGAGGTTATTTTATTACTATCATTCAGTTTCTGAGCATCATAATAATCCTTTCGAACGAATCTCGATCACGGAGACCAATCTCAACAGAGATTAGCCCAGTACCTAAACAGGAGATACCTATTAGATCTTTATTTTATGAAATATCGTTTTGTTTGTAACAGGGATTTTGACGCGTTTTTTTTTTAATAAATAGAGTGATTCAAGAGGAAGATTTGTATGTATAATATATTTAATATCACCATTGCACCCATATAATATATTATTATACAATATCGATCACGTATACGGAAGTAGAACTGCTAATGAATAGGATGTGGATTTTTGTTTTCATCGCTTTAACAGGACCTCCAAGGCTTCTACTACAGGAAAAAATAAATAAAAACAAAAGCTATTAAACCAACAACACCCAATTGGATTTTTAGAAGAAAGTCGTAGATATACGTCATTGATATTGCTTGCCCTTTCAAATGCATAGTTTCTACGTCAAAACTCATATTATGAAATAAATCTTTTAATTAGATTTCATGGTTATTAATACTGTGACATCACAGAAAATATAAAACACAAAAAAATAACTACTTAAGTAAAGTAATTATTGACTAACATCCAAAAGTCCAGGCTCAAGGTTTGCCAGCGTGCTATGGAGCGCAGCATACTATGTGTTAAATTAACAGACCACGTTCCAAACACTACACTGCGCTCCCAAACACAAATAATGGATGTGGCTCAAAAGGCTGCCCAACTTAAATGGGACTGGGCAGGACATGTCTGCCGCATGTCTAGCGAGCTGTGGGCCCGTAAAACACAGGACTGGTGCCCGGACACAGCGACGCGGGGCCGTGGCAGGCCACGAAGGAGATGGCGGGACGACCTGGATGTCTTCCTTGAGAATTGGAGTGGCAAAGCATGTGACCGGGATGATTGGAAAGAATGGAGGGAGGCCTTTGCCCAGCAGTGGGACAGCACAGGCTAGGTATAATAATAATAATAATAATAATAAGTAAAGTAATAACGTACTTATAATATAAAGTTTACTTAAACTTACAATTTCGAATCAATCCGAAGAACAATTCAAAGTTCATTTAAAAAAAAATGCTAGTTTCTTAGGTGACGTGTCCAGAACCTATGTCCTGGAGTAGAGTATCCCAGGTACAAAGTACAGGTGTAATGGTTCACACCTGCACTTTGGAGGATTTAATAAGTGCCACCGATGCTGCAGTCAAGGTGGCCACCTTCTGGGCCCAAACAATTTAACGAGTTTACCAACGATTGGGAAAGAAGAAGAAGGATAGGTCCTTAGGATTATCAAATGTGCGAGCAAACACCAGTGCAATCTCTATTCCTTTGCTCCCATAGTTCGATGAGACGGCAATCAGATACGACGGAGGGAGATCAGACGTAGGACCAACGGCTATGCATGCATTTTGTGGCACAGGGGTGTTACAACAACAACTTATGAAATCCAGACAGCTGCAGAATAGTTCTATTACAAAAATTCAATAGAACGTATTTTTTTTTTATGGTAGGTAAAAATCATCCAATGACGAGTCCCGCTCTTGGGCGGAGCGGAAAACAAGTGTCAGACTCTTACTGACTAAACAACCTACCCCGTTCCTACATCGCCATACATACCAGGACCAGAGCCTTCCTTTTCAGACACAAACCCGTGGCCCTGATTGGCTTCGACCCTTCTGCAGGGTCCCTACGGTTGCTGACAACTCCTTGAGGCGCGCGGGAATAGTGCGCGCCGTCGACGACTGGGCTTGGTCCGGACGATTACCAGACGACCGGACGGCGAGCTACCCAATGCTCACCGTCCGCAAGCCCGCGCCTACGGTGGCCGGAAGTCAGGATCGGAATCCCGGCGGCGTCTGGGGCGCAAACGCCGTTGCCTTATGCGGTCCGCCTCCTCCTTTGCTAGCATTACTGCTTCGCAGAAGGAGGCGACCGCCAGCCACTCCTCCTCACTCCGAACCATGGCTTCTACCAAGGCCCGGCGCGAGAGATCGCCGCCACTGATCGCTCCCACGAGGACACAGCGATGCTCTGCCCAAGCGGGGCACACCTCAACCGTGTGCTCCACCGTGTCCTCCGGGTGGTCCACACAGTGGCGACACCCGGGCGTCTCTTCCGCACGAATCCGATGTAGGTACCTCCCGAACTTACCATGTCCGGTGAGGACCTGCGTCATGCGGAAAGTGAGAACGCCGTGAGTTCTTTCCAGCCACGCCTCAAGGAGGGGCATTACCACCATAATTATGGCGTGCCCAGCACTGGGTTGCGATAGCCGCTGACGCCATTTCACCATCACGAGATCCCGCCGGAGCTCTTTCCGCCACGCCTTGACATGCTCAGGCAGCGGACTTTCGCCCCGGCGTTGCACTTCCATGCGCAGATCGTGCATGCGTGCAAGGACTGTTGCCTCCAGATCCCATGGTGGCAGGCCAGCAAGGAGGCTCGCCGCTTCACGCAATAGAACGTGTTTACCTGATCCAAGAGTCGAACCCAGGACCCCTCGCTCAACACTCGCGTTAGCAGCCACGAAACCGTTATCAGGCACAAAAGTATTCGTTCGGAACTAGCATCACTTACTAATACGTTACTGCAGTCTGAGATTTGAAATTTAGATCCTGTTTATTCCAAGCCTTTTTAAATAATATAATTAGTGATGGTCGGATTAATCTGTCTAAAATCTTATTCCTCATTAGGAACTGCCATTTTTGCCGCTCCAACTCGAAATAAACAAAAGAATGGCGACTAAAGTTTTTTTTTGTGATTTTCTTTTGTTCTGTTAATGAAGATCGTGAAGATTTTGTCTTGTCTCTTTAATTAAACATAAATAATTTGTACTGCGGTCCTTTTACATCTAAATATGAATGTATAAAAATATTTCTACTTACCTTGTTCATTTTTACTAACCCAGAGATGCAAATGTATGCAAAATAATTAAATTTTCTATTTCTGCGAGCGCGGCCAAGCTTGGTACATAAAAAGATAAAAAGCCTTTTATCTAAACAAAGCGTTGGCTCAGTTAAGACAGCAAAGTCCAAGACACAGTGCTAATTGATGTTAAGGCGTCGGCCAAACTGACCACGGGCCAACGGGATAAGGAAATCCCGGTATTAGCCTTAAGGTGGTTAAGCTTAGCCCCGGACTCAGCGGTAAACACAACACAACCAAAAGGTCGGCCGGATATATGTGTAGTTAGCACACTTACACTTTATTTGTGAGAGTACTTATTTTTTTCTGCTGTATTTTTGGCCAGTTTCCTGTCAAAGGTCGGTTTAAAAGGAAATGGGTTTTACCACAACGAATACTATGAAAAGAGTTGAAAGTGGGAAGCTCAGTAGTAAACGACATTTAGGGAGGTCAGGACATAAAAATAACGATATATGTATACGCTGTACAGTAATATTATAATAGGAAGGTCTCATAACTGCTCCACATAATTATATTGGGGATACTCAGCGCTCACCGAATATCTCTCGGTATTGTCTTTTTGGGTCACACGACGCGTGGGGAGTCTTATTGAGCAGGAAACATTTTATAATTATCGAGGTCCTTCATAAGTTGTCACCGGACCCAAACAACTTTAGACACAGTAAGTACGACCTGTGGGACTTCTTAAACTACGACATTTTATGGCTACTTCACTGTACCCATATAAAATAACTGATTCACACAAATGTATATAAAAAACAACGACGAGGAAACATCATTGTGTCTACATATGTTATCATGATTTATACCGCCGAAAAGTTAACATAAATCATGCTAATGACGATTTTTTTGCCTTTGTCGAAAAAAAATCTTCATAAATCATCATCATCAAACTGACTAAATGATCAAGCCTTAGTTTTGTTTTTGCTGGCTTGACTTTTAGCTAAACTGAACTTTTAACGTTGCCAGTTGTATAAATCTTGGTCAAATAACATAATATGCTTTGCTTTATGTGTTGCATTAATACACTTAAGAAATACATTTCAGCATTACATAATATACGCAATTCGAGTTTAACAACATCACCAGACATACAACATTTCAACTGTCATCCGACCTAATGTCACTCGTGCTGTAGTAGTGGGTCGTGTCGCTGTTAAATTTTCCGGAGACGAGAAATGTATCCCTTTTCTTCGTTTTTGTAGGTATTTTCAAATATAAGTATTAACTGTTACGGTTTGAACTTCGACGACACAAGATTAAAGAAAGAAGAGTGATAAAAAAAGTGTTGATGGAAGAAAGACAAACCATTTTTATTTTTAAGTAATCATTATAATCCTAAAGAATCTAAATATCATAATGGAAAAATAACAAACACTGTTTACCTAGTAAATATCTAGACTGCAGGTTTTCTGGACGACGAAAGATCACGAGGAATGACTATTTATTATAAGAAGGTTTTTTCTTTACCAAGACGTATTTTTACCCCTGTATTTAATTACATGTATAATATGTGTGTAACTTCATAAAAGAAAGTTGGCTTTGATTAAATAGTATACGTCATATTTAAAAAACGGAAACTGTTATAGGAAAACGACACAAAACCGTTTTTAAAGACCGTTTTATACTCAGCGATTGTGTAACCGCTTTTACGACCTGGTTCCAGAGTCTTCGTTGGACAATCCCATTTTAGAATAACTTGATAGTTTTTATTTTATGTCTACGAAAAATAGTTGAGAACCTATTGATTTAACCCCTTGACACCCAGGCGAGCGCCGGCGCTCGCGGGTACTATAGCGAACGCGGGTAATAAAGGAAACTATTAACGTACAATATTTGATTTTTTTTTTGTAGGGTATTTTGATATTTATCCAAGAACGTAAAAAAAAAGTTTTTATAGACAAATAACTTTCCGTTAATACCCGCGAACGCCGGCGTTCGCGGGTTCGCGGGTAATAAAGGAAACTATTAACGTACAATATTTGATTTTTTTTTTTGTAGGGTATTTTGATATTTATCCAAGAACGTAAAAAAAAAGTTTTTATAGATAAATAACTTTCCGTTAATACCCGCGAACGCCGGCGTTCGCTATAGTACCCGCGAACGCCGGCGTTCGCTGTATGGCTGAGGAATTAACTATCGCTTTCGTCGTGTCATTATTCGTATCAAATCAAGTAGTTCTGAGCATCTGATTTATTTACATTTTTTTTATTCACTTGTAAAGAGAGTTACATTTTGAGTGACTTATATCTTTAAATAGTTATTTGAATATTGTAATATCCATTTTACAGTTACAATATTTATACCCAAATTTTTCGCAAAGTCCGCGGCAAAAATATGCAAGTAATTTTATTTCATAGTATATTGATTTCAAGTAATAAAATTAATTATTTGTATATATTTAAAACTGTTAGAAGTTACGAGAAATTGTAACTAGGTACTTCGCTAAAAAATAGTTTAGTCTTTTAAGTCGTCTTCAAACAAGTTGCAACGAAAATAGTTGTCTGTAACCGTTACGCTAAAAACGGTTCCATTTTGCCCGTCAAAATTCAACATCAACCGTCACTACGGAAATCGTCTATTGACATGACATCTTGTTGTTCAAATATAAAAAAAATGTTCTATAAAAAATGCTTTTACTATTTTTTTAAATTAATCTACATCTACACTAATATAATAAAGAGGTAAACTTTGTTTTTTTATTTTTTTGTTTGTAGGAGGTAATCTCTGGAACTAATGGTTTGATTGGAAAAATTTTAACAGCAATAGAAAGCTGCTTTACTCCTGAGTGACATAGGCTATAAATTTACACTAATATAATAAAGAGGTAAAGTTTGTATAGGAACAGAGTTAAATAATGTTAAAACAAGAACTTTTCCGCGGACGATGTCGCGGGCAGAAGCTAGTTATTAATAAAATAATTTAAATACGTAGGAGTTGTTGACGTAATAATATACGTAATCTCACCAACTTTAAACTGAAATATCTTTAAAACGACGATCCTATTAATAGTAATGTCTAAGTTTAGAAATTGAATCTGTATACTTTTATATATTTTTCATCACAATTCGCTGAGAACAATATGTCAGCGGAAAATCTACCATCACTCCTACAAAGTGTATTTTTAAACATTTTCAGCTCACGAATAATTTGAAAAGAATTGCAATCTTCAAACAAATATTGAATAAGAAAACGTTTGAGTAAATACCAACTTAAGTCTCCTTACAAATGCTTATTAGTAGCAAAGGAGGATACGGTAGAGCACACAGTAGTGGTGTGCCCCGCTTAGGAAGACCATCGCCATGTCCACTCTCGCTCTGGGCCTTGATTCAGGCCATGGTCTGCATAGACGAGGAGTGGCAGGCAGTCGCCACCTTCTGCGAAGCAGTAATGCTAGCAAACGAGGAGCCCGACCGCATCAAGCACAGGCAACGGCACTTTTGCCATAGCCGCCGTCGCTGCGATTCCGATACCTATTTCCGGCCACGGGTTTGCGGACGGCAAGCAATGGGTGGCCTCAACTTCCGGTCGTTTCAAGTCGTCGACGCCGCGCACTGTACTCGCTGCTCAGGCTGCAGGAGCTGTCAGCAAACTGCAGGGGCCCAGCTGGGTTGAATCCTCCTAGGACCAAGGATTGATGCGAAAGCGTATTAAAAGGGTCCTGGGATCAATGCAAGGAGGGAACGGTGTATGTTGTTTAGTCAGTACGAGTCTGACACTATTTCCCGCTCCGCTCAAGGACAGGATTCGTCATTGGATGATTTTTACCTATCATAAAAAACAACCTTCAAAAATAGGTAAAAGTCGTATTTGGAAAACCAAAAATAACGATTGTGAATTCGATAGATTGAGGGGAAAATATTATATATTTATTACTTAAAATTTTTATGTTATTTTTTTCATACCTAAGTGAAACATGTGATCTTTTCGAGAAATAAATCTCTATATGAACGAACCTGTGTGGGAGTATGAATACGAATAATAAATATAAATGTCATATGAGAGGACATGACCAGCAGAGCAAACGGTGATATTATAATAAAACTAAGAAATTAAACTGAGATTGGGAAAGTTTTGCAAATATATAAAAAAATTAAACATCACCCATTCCTTCAGCACACTTTAATCTGCCCATCATAAACCAAACGGGTCCGGAGTTAATAATTCGATCTTTGCTAACGACGCCCAACGGCTATGTGCCGAGTTGAATGTGTCCAGGCAAGCTAAGTCTCAACCCCTAGTGAACTGTGACGGAATACACACATCACTTTAGTTATATAGGTATATTGTTGTTCCTTGGGGCATAACTTCTGTGAGACCCACGTAAGTTAAGGCATACGTATTAGAAATACTCTCAATCAGCGATATTATCGCTGAAATGAAATTTATAAAAAGTCTCTGTTCTAGACCTGACTGACAATTATATCAAAATGGTTGTGCCAAGCTATGAATACACCAAAATGTATTTTATTGTTAAAAAACTCATCAAACACATTTATGTCGACTTTATCATTCCACGAAATCTGAGTGTACTGTGTCCCACTAATACTCCGACCTTAATTTTACAATATAGATGTAAAAACTGTCAGGTTCTTTGTGAATCGATGTTGTTGAAAAACCTCTGCAGTATTATCTATGGAAGTAACCACTCATATCGTTGATTTCGCAAACCAAAACACATGCCAAACTAATTTATGAGTGTGCAAGAACATTCATCGGTATGGAGCGGTCAGTGGCGGCACTCCGCCGATTTACCAAATTGCTTTGGGAGCAGATTGGTACCCGATGGGATTAACCATTAATTCAATTATCAATCACACGCCCAACAACAGTTCAATGTTTGCAATAATGTCGGTATGATGTAGATACCTTTGTAACGTCCATGTCCGACTCATCACGCATCAAACCACAAGCGTTGCCCGCCCTCTGAAAATTACTCTTTGAACTCTATTCCGTGAATAGAGATTCCGTGATAAACGGTTCAGTGGGCACATAATTCACACAGTCATACAGTGTGTAGGCAGGTCTGTAGGTATTATAATTATTATTCGCTTTAGCGTTAGATTTTATTGAATCGCCATATATTTCAATGAAATAAAACCATACTGAACATAATCTAAATTTTCAACATATTTACAAAAAAATCACGTTTTAATACTGTTTTGGCACTGTTAGGGTAAGGGCAATGACCGCTATCGACAAGCTAAAACGAAACAACAATATTGCTCTAAGTCTTTTAGTGGATTCATGCCTCGTCTAGTCAGCTTATGTTTTCAAATGAAAGAAGTTGAAGGTAAGCAACTTTTCAATTTTTGCCGGCTTTTTTGTTCTGATTAAGTTTGTTGTAAATTGCTCCGCTCCCGGGAAAGCAGTGTGCGTCACTAGTCTGAACTATCGTAGGTACCAACAGTAATCCCTTTTGCCAGCGGCTCCGCCTGCGTAAAAGTAAAAAATACAATCGCTATGACATTCAATGATAAAGTAGCTTTATCCTTATGAAAGAATTTTGAAAATCATTCCAGTACCTACAGTTGCCATAAAGTTGTAGTTGCTTGAAAGTAAAATAAAACTTACTTTATAAATCGTACCACATTTCATCTTTTTTTAATTTAAAGTCGTTAAAATTATAGAAACCTTACAATCTTAAATAGTTTATGTCATACCGAAATCTGGTTTTAGCTTTTAATAGTGAGGCTCTGGGGCACGGCCGACGTAGTTAATTGAATATGTTTTTCGAAGAAGAGTTGCTTATCGGTGCCTACTCGGCGATTGAATGGCGGTGTATTTCATTAATCATGTTGATTGACTTATAGTGCTTTACGTTATTATTCTAGTTCGCTCGAGACTTTGTTCTCGTTATCTCCTGTGTCATCATGTTACATATTGTGTACTTTATTAATGTCTGGTCTCAAAAGACCCAGTGTATTATCAGTAAAATAAGTATTTGTGTCTATCACTATACGGTCATCATAACTGTCAGTCATCCATCAAAGAAATGTTCATATTTTACTAAGAAGTGTCTTGATGGAACTCGATAACTTTACAGTTCGAATATATAAAAGGCCATATTTCCAACATACAGTAAAGTTGGCATATCGAAATAAAAAAAAACTAATGCTTACTCTTTTATGGAGAAGAGATATTTAATTGAAATTGGAATGGAATAGTCACATTTAATTATGGCAGTACGTGTCAATAACGAAAAATAAAATCAATTTTTATTGGCATTGGCAACATCATGCGCCGGTGGCTTCAATACAGTCGCCGCCGGCCAGTTCGTCTGAATATATATTTTTTTATTTCGATTTACAATGTCCACACCGATATTAATCGATCACGATTCAATCAAAATTGAATATCATGGTGCACGTCGCAACAGTTGTCGCACTCAATAAAAGAAATGAGGAAAATAGTGCTATAGCACAGGCTATAGGTACCTAACTACAATTACTAATTAGTGACCTGTCTACTGAATATGAAAAAATCTATAACTGTAGCAAAAGAAAATTCATGCCATTATCGGAAATATGAACTTTGAGTGCAATTTCAAACTCGACAGTCTCATTTAAAAACTATGAGTGTTTTACTGTGTTATTCACACTAACTAAAATTTATGAACAACATGTTTGTATACCTAAGTGAAAACCTAGCCATGAGATCACACAATCTTAGTTTTTTCTCCTTTTTTAACCTTATATGTCTACATATTGTTTCTAAATTGTGTGTAGAAATTTTGGAGTGCCCTAAGTGCCAGACGTCTGCACTATAATTTGAACTGAATGTAATTATTATTTTATTACATTTTTATAAAATAAACTCCAGGACGCACGTCCTAAATTCACAGAGAAACGTTTAGTTACGTGTGATCAATGACGGCTCATGAGAAGCTCGTAAAATTTCGCAAGTATCTTTACGAAAAAACACGCAAGTAACATATTTTGACGTTTTTACGATAATAACTTTGAAATATATTATAGCTTAAATGCGTCTGAACTCATGCTCAAATTGAAAACTAAAATCAACAAAATAAGATGTGTAATATTTTTTTAGCTTTTTTCTCCTGTTTAGTTGTCTTTTTCTCATTTACGCTTTTTTTATCTAAGGCAGAGGTTTCCAACCATTATTTACCCAGAACCATAATTTCTTTCTTCAGCAGGGAGCAGAAGCCCAGAAGAAATGTTAACTACTCTTTTTAAAAAGGGCCTTTTTTCATTAATTCTAAACTACACAAAAATTAACAGGCGGTTGTCATGGAAAATACAAAATTAGTGACAGAGACCTAAATTTTTTTAAGTTTTGGACCATATTTTAGCCCTTACGGACAACCATTAGTTCGCAGACCACGGGTTGGGAACCACTGATCTAAGGCGAAGCTAATGTGATAATGTGCGAACGAAGTTTTATGATGATACCGCTACAAACGTGTAACCTAGTGAGCCCTGAGACCCTGAGGCTCTACCACGAACTCTTAACGCGATTCATTTGAAGACCTAAACTGCACTGTCAAAAGGATTCAGCTATATGTATATCCTTACATATTACGTCAAGATTTAGGTAGTACCTATAGAGTTAGCTACTACTTCAAAAACCAATAATTTATTTATTTTTGTACACACAAACGCTTAAAAATGCTAAATCTTAATAATAAATCCTAATAATGAAATAACTTGTTTGATAAAGCTAAATTAATATATTACACAAGTCGGTTAGATCAGTAATGTAAGTCTGAGCTTTGTGAGTCATATGTTTACCTGTGTAGGTACTGAAAATATAGAGACGACGTGTTTTCAATTATATTTCAGCTATGTCTCTATACAATATCAAAGACAAATATAATATTAACATTTATATATAAATAATGTTACACTCATAGGCCTAAATGCTAAGTTTGTAAATTATATCTTATAAAATATGTGATCACCGCTAATGGAGGTCCTAAACAGTATGTATGGCAATTAGTCCCATGACTACTACTTAGATTTAAAAAAAAATGAAATGAATTGTAAACTCTTACGGGCAACAAAGTTATCTTAAACTTCATTATTACCATAGTTAGATCAGTGATTAGATTTTTATACTAAAATAATATACTTACATACTTAACTATATTATTATGCTTTTATAAACCTAGATTAAAAAACAAACGAAAAGCAAAAAGCTTATTAACGGTAAAAGGTATGTCACAAAATTTAATAACGAGCTCTTCCAAACCGAGCCTAAATTCAAACAAACTAGATAGACGAACGTAAAAACCACTAAGACAGCGAAAGCTAACAAACGACAAAATAACAAACGTTACACGACAAAATATGATAGCAATGAATATACAAAGAGCTAGCCTCGAAAGCAGTACACAATTGAAATATTCAGGCGAACAATCAAGATCGCTCTGCCTGAGTTCCCATTGTTGCCAGGGCCGAAACATCATTATTGTCAGCGAAAGTCTCCGCTTTTACGAGAAGAAAGCGCAAAGCCATTGATGGTAGGTAAATAAGGTTGTCGTTCTACAAAATTTTGCTTATTTCAATACCATTGTTTCTCTTATCGAAGTTCCGGAGTTACGTATCTTATAGTATTCGAGATGTTAATAGACAAGAAAGTTTGGATACTTGTCGCCTCGCAATTAATTGTTGCGGATTTGTGGTTTTTAGTCGGAGCTTCTGGATCATCGTATCTTTGACTTCAGGACACAACTGAATAGAAAATAGCAGCTTGTAGAATTCGGTGCGGAATAACGGAGACGTCTTCGTTTTATTTCCAAGATTGTAACCATTTTAGATGCCGGTGTGGAATTCCCGGGGGATCTATGTCTAAATTCTTTAACTAGTTTCTAGACTTTACTCTGAATTGTAGACTAGACTAAACCCAAGCTTTAAACATGTTAAAAACTTTATCCTAGAAATAAACATTTTCAATTACTTAACCCAGGTACCCTAGCGTATAAGTCAAACTAAATCCATTACCACAGAGCATCTAGGCATAAAAAAACTCTTATTAACAATGAACAATAATAGCAGTGGGAATATTAGATTATTGTTCGTAGGCAGGATGTGAACTTATTCGCCGGTTTAAACAAAACCTGAATTAATAACTTGTATAGACAATGTGGAGAGAAATAAAATACAGTATCTTATTTTGAGAAACTGTCAACCATGAATCTAATCTGTATCTCTAGTTACGTATAATATCGAGATAAAGAAACTTGAACATAGGTTCGTCTTGTACAAGCCCCAGCGTGTTCAAACGTGTTTAGACCGGCATCATACGGATATCACCGAACGATAAAATTGCAATATAATCGAGCAACTGTTTTGACTAATATGTTTATGGGTATCGATGAGCATACTTACACAAGTAAATAGAAGAGGAGTAATATAAGACATAGTGTATAAAAGCTATTTATAAGAAGCCTTAGGAGCGGAAGTGGTCAAACCCCAGGAGGCCATTCAACCCAACACGCCTACAGAAAAATCGTATAAAGGACAAATCCTACGAAATCATTCATCCAAATAGTATCTACCAATTTTTAACATATTTTCTTCAATACGGTCCTATCGCAAATTACTATCGTAAATATATATCATTACTATTATTACAGGAACAGACAAGAACATTAATCTTAGAACTGTTTGTTTGAATTTGTGCAAAATTCTGAATATTTGTTTAAAAATAATGTTTTGAAGTTTTATGTTTGAAGTGCCAAATCGAAAACTATAAAAAAATCCAATTTTATTAAGCTGGTTAAACTACAAATACGTACTTACTTTTATTTTTTATTGCTTTTGTTCATACTGAAGAAAACAAGGGTATTGTGTCATTTCATTCACAGGTTAATAAGTACTGTGGAGTAACATTTTGAAACATAAAATCTTTTGTAATTATTTGTCATAACCGTGTTACAAAATTTTCACAATAAAGCAAAAATGATTTCAATGTGGATGCGTAATTAGAACGGAATATTATCAATGGAAACATTATATATTTAGTAAGTAAATACAAAAAGAATTGATGATCACAGAACTAGCGGAGATTTAGTTCAAGGATGATGAAAAAGTAATTGCCAATTACCTCACTTCTAAGCTTGAAATATACTATCGTATAAGACATAGTTCCCGATCTTTAGACACGTAACACATATTTATATCTAGTAATAAATTATTTATAAGATATCTACGTTATGTATTCTTACATAACATAATGACTAATTAAAATATGCTGAATTTGCATATAAGGTATAACAAATAAACCAAATGTCCAGCAACAGTACCCAGTACTCTGACAAAACGATATGATTCGCTCTATCTAGCTCTGTAAATTTAAATTCTACATAATGCAATAATACTTTGCCTTAAAAATCTTGTTTCGAAATTCTCACCTCCATTGAACCCGTTTAGAGTTTGGTTCTAATAAAAAACTGAATCGAACGGAAATGAAATAACGTTAACCGGTTTTTCTCCGGCGGGTTGGAAGGTGCGCTTGAAAGTTTTTTCCTTTTTTGTCGCCATGACACTGGCTCGCCATAGAAAATATTTCAAGTCGACTTTATTCTTGTATTGACTTCTAATGGTTTTACGTACTTTATATTGAATCTAGTTTCCTTCAAATGTTTATTTAAATTGTTATACACCTTTCGATGCTATGAATGAACAAGCTAGCTCCAACCGGTTTCTCCGGATGCGATAGCTATAAAAATATATATAACCTTGTCTGGAAGGAAATTAGCCATCTGTTTGCAAAATTATATGAAATAAATTACGATATCTGAGGCAGCTTTGAAATAATTAAGTACACCCCTACATTCGGTTTGAAAAAGCAGGTGTACGACTTAAAATATTCCTGTATACAGTGTAACCTAATGACATTTAAATATATTTAAAGTTGCTCACGACATAATACCCCGTAATATACTAGCAAAGAAATTTGGTCACTTACATTTCCATTAGCATGGTCATGGTAACTCTCTACGGCGAGTGTTCGACGAACACACTGCCCATGCCATCCTGTCAGAGTGCGTGGAGGTACTTTATGTATGAGGCAAAGATAAATCATCACGTGCCGGTATCGAAATGCTTTTAAACTGTTCGTATAATATTATTATGGTTGAATGGGTTCAATATTTCACAACTTCTTATACAATTGCACCACAGGACACTTTACAGACAACATGACATCAATCTTTGACTCATTTAGAATGAAGATAGTGAGAGGTGCTCAGGTGGAACTAGGTGAAACTCAGTCAAACAAAGTATACATTTTACAATCGCCAGATTTATTTTTTTCCATTTTACTGCTAAAACTCTTATTCCTTCTCAACATAAAATTTACACATTCATTATCGTACATTGATTAACATTCATCGTGAATTACATTAATAGTATATATGTCATTCATTTATATTATTTTCAGGGGGAGTTCAATATCTTTGGATAGTTCGTGTATGTCTTACACGGTATAGTTATTATTAATATTCATGTAACATCTTATCTGAGTTTCAACAATCAAGATATATTTATATTCAGTATTTTAATTATTTGGCGATCATAGACGATACCATTCCATATCACGTAATAATTTACACTTACATTCTTCAACTAATCAGTCGCGGACCCATCGCATTTGGATCCAATGTAACTTTCCATTAATTTTCTAAATAAATTATATGATACAAAAAATATTACACTAACAACCTGTTTAAGTATAAATTACACATACCTTACGTATAAGATGATTTCTAGCTTACGATACAAATTTACAATTTCTGACATGTCATCTAGATATGCAAACAATGCGTTCTTTATCAGATTATACATCAGTAGCACAGCCATCCTGAAAGTGATCATCGGCCGAGGGCCTGGTGATGGTGAGCACGCGCTTGAGCGCGGCCACCGGCGGCAGCACCGGGGGCGCGCGCTGCCAGACGCGCAGCGTGCGCGCGCCCGTCACCGGCAGCCCGTAGTCGGGCGGGTAGGGCGCCTCGCCCGCGGGCGCCGGGCTCGGCCCTGTCGCCGCGTGTGCCCGAGGGAACGTTCGCGACATGTAGCCCAGCTCCTCCTGTGACCCGTCCACGCTGCAGTTCTCTATTATAGGCGTTCTATCATTATAGTACGTGGGTATTGCCGTACTGACCGCTCGAGCCAAATTACTAGCCTGGCTCATTTTCATTTGATCCCAAAGGCCGGATGGGTATAATGATTCTGAGGTCTCGCGGGCGTACTCGCCACTTCCTGGTCTAGCAGCGCTTTCCGGCCTCGTATCGTTTATAAGATCGGGGTCGATAGTGCCAGAAACTGTAGGAGACACTACTACGGGTCCCCCAGCCGTCACGACGCTTCCTCTACCCTCGTAGTGATTCGTCGTGTAAGGTATATCATTCGCTCTTGGAGGTTTGAGTACAGGATTGCATTTCGGGTCATTATAATTTGGTGAATCTTGCCTATTTGCCAAAACAGCGACGTGAGGTCGATCGGTTGATGTTGGATGTACTTCGTTTCCTGACACCACTCTGTCAATGGTATTTGGGGTTTTACTCTCACAAGCCGGTGTTGGACGAAACCGGACGAAAGTGATCAGAAGAGCTAATGAAATGACGACGACGACTAGGAATAATGCAGCTCCTAGGCTCGCTATCTGTGCGCTTCCCAGTGATGCCATCCCGACTGGCAGTTGAGTCACGTGCACTGTAAAGTTAGCTTCGGCATTCCCGCCTTTATTTTCGGCAACACAATAGAATTCACTTGAATCAGTTTCCTGCGTATTCGTCAAAATTAAAGAAGACTTCTTTTTCAAATCCCCTTCTTCAAATATATAAATTTTCTGATGTGAATTGAAGTGGCTTCCATTTTGAAGCAATCTCCCATTCCAGTACCAATTGATATTGGCACTCGGCACGGCTTCAGTCCGACATGTAATGGTAGCATTGGAACCTACTGATGCCTCGACATGCCGGCTGGCTGGTAATATCTCTGGTTTACATGCGAACTCTTCAATAGGCAACTCTGAGAATGGTCGGTTGGCTAGACGTGTTGGCGCATAACAGCTGGGCGTTGACAACAATTTATGTTTTGCCAACCATAGTTTGAGATCTCTTAACCGGCAATCACAAGTCCAAGGATTGTCCGATAAGTCTATCGCTCTCAGCTTCTCTACCTTCTCTAACGAGCTCAGAGGTATGTCACGGAGTTTGTTGTGGTTTAATTTTAAAGATTCCAGCGAGCGCAATGTCCTAAACGCGTCCGGAGCTATTTCTCTGATGTCGCACTTGGATAGATCGAGTTTGACGACGCTTCCAAGATTGTTCAAAGCATCTGAATGAACTTTTAATACTGGATTTTGAGACAACGTAAGATCCCTAAGGAACGGCGCATCCTTGAAGCTATCTGAAGGGATCTCAGTTAGTAAATTATAAGACAGATCTAATTCTACTAAATTTGTTAAGCCTTTAAAAGCTCTATCATGTATTTGGCCAATATTGCAATTGCGTAAATAAACTCTCTGTAAGTTGAGCAGCCCTGTTTTGGCGAAAGCTTCCTGAGGAAGTATTTGAAGATTATTTCCGGAAAGGTCCAATACTTGCGTAGCGGGGTCTACTGGCTCGGGTACAGTGATCAGAGCTCTGTCCACACACTCCACAGTCTGTTTGCCACCTTTCCACTTACACGCACACACCGCAGGACAAGAGCCTGGGGGTGCGATACCGGCTAAAATTGTTTCCCACACCATCACGCTCATTGTCACTATAAACCACCTCATTTTGTTTCCAAATCCAATTTATTTTAAGTCACTGTAACATTTCTTTCACTTAAATCCACACGTATAACTTGAGTCAGAAGAAACATAGAGTTTACAAAAATTCAATAATACCTAATGATAAGTCGCGTTTGAACGTCGGTATCGTATCACATCACTACTCGAGAAAGTTGGCAAGCGGTACATGACGGCACAGTGTGCACGCGCGACGACTCGGAGTCAACTGAGAGGGAGGATCGTCGGCTCGTCTCGCTAACAGAGCCCGACGCATGCGTGCTGGCGGCGCCCCGCGCCCCGCTCTGCGGCTCTCCTCGACCACCGAGTTGAGTAGCCCTACTCGACGCGAACTGTTGAAAGAATTCCAAAAGTGTAATTTTCTACCTGGCTGTGACCGCGGCCGATCATCCCACTCGCTAGCCCGTCACGTTCATTCATAAATACCTGAGTCACTAGCGGAGGCACGGCGGCGGCGGCGGGGCGCTAGTTTCAATGGCCATGCCGGTCGGAGATGCAACAAACAATACTGGGCCCGTTCAACTGCGGCACGCAAACCGCTCCGATTGTTATACAATACGCATCCTTTTGTTAAGAGCACGTCGGACTGGGCATCAGGTAGAGGACTAATTATAAATAGCAGTTCGGAGGGATGGCAGGTAGTCAGCAACAATAACACAGGATGTGTCGTACAAAGAAGCGACAGATTCATTCATCTCTTCGTTGAATGAGCTAAGTCGCAATAACTGACTGATTTTAAGGCGATTTGGCAATGAAAAACATTTTTTTGTCCCACTCCATGCACCAACGACAAAATATTTAACCAGCTAACCCTAAAAGCTCGGGATGTAAATGAAACTAACATTTACATCCGGAAGTTTGGCGGTTAACTGCGCGACTCTACATGTCAGAGGTGTCAAGATTGCGCTTTACCAAATAGGTATATCGAATGAATAATTGATGCATGGAATTTAAAAAAATAATGGCAAGTGCTAGTCGAGAGCAGTGGTGACCGAGTGGTAACGGCCCCGACTTACGAGTCGTAGGTCGCGGGTTCAAACCCAGCCAGGCGTATTACTTTGTGTAATTTATTTCATCACCACTGCTCTCAAAACGGTGAAGGAAAACATCGTGAGGAAACCGGCATGCCCTAGAACCAAAAATTCGAAGACATGTGACATCCACCAATCCGCACTGGGCCCGCGAGGTGGATTATGGCCCATTCCCTCTCCCAGAGAGAGGAGGCCTGTGTACCTGCAGTGGGAACATTATAAGGCTGATGATGATGATGACTAGTCGAACTCACACACGAAGGGCTTCATACCAACGTACAAGATTTTATAACTTATTTTTTATTCATTATCTGGTGGTATAAAGGCAATAAAACCTACGGTGAAAATGTCAAATACTAATAATGGATTACGGTTTCCATGAACCACGGCCCTTTTTTAGACCTACCAGCCCTATGGGGAACCCTAAAAACAGAATTAGGTACTTTGACATAATGTAAATTAAAAGATCGCAGAAATTGTGTATTTTTTTAATAAAAACTCACTGTGCTTATCTCTGTGGCTTATCCGCAGTTTAGAACGAACAAATCCCACAATTATTTTTAATTAAGTATAGGTACATTTAATATTAAGGAGAAGTATCATCAGTCGCACGGGTCGGTCTTCAAAAGACAATTCTTACCAAGGTCGGCCCGTGGGTGGCTTGTCATCCAAACTAAAAAATACCTACTCGAACTACTTGATTGACAGTTAGTTACGGCACTGAGAAGCCAGAAAAAGTGGCATCAGTCTTGACAAAGTTACCCAAGTACAGATCTGCAGCCGCCCTACGTAAAACCTGGAACTAGACTGGAATCCCTTTCCAATATAGATAAGAAAAGTACTTGCCTTGCCTGCTTACTGTATATTATGATCGTGGCTGGATAGTCCAAACTCCGCACCTAACAATCTTCTAAAAATAAAATGAGCTGCAAGCAATAATTTAGGCATGGCTTACAAGCGGGATCTTATAAGTGGGGTGTAAAGCTGCGATAAACGAGTGCAACTGCTCAAGTGAGGTAGGCATGTTCGACAAAGGTTCGAAGGAAGCTAATAAAACGAAATTAGTGATGTGGCACGCGGATGGCACGCGGCTGGCAGCCTGGCACGCGGCTGGCAGCTTGGCACGCGGTGCCATGTGCGCCTGCGCCGGCGTCTCCAGTCAGCTGCGCCTCACCTGGCGCCGTCGCCACGCGTCCCCACACATGCCGCCCCTTACAAGGCTTCTCACAGCTTTTACCTAATAAAATTAACAGCGCCACTCAACTAGTTATCGTCGTACAATTTATTAATAGAATCAAATAATATTCTATATTTCATTATTATAATCTTAATTTGTTCAACATGTGTAGCTACCTAAACAGAACTTTATTATATTTTCTGATTAAACAATCGGTTTCTGCAAAAATCATCTTTCACGTAAACGTTAAAAACATACGCCTCTACAAGTTTGAAGTTTCTTGTAGGTGGAACATATTACCATAAGTAACGTTTATTTTTTATCTTATGTATTGCTATAAAAACTAATGTCTATGAAAATAGTATTTCCATTTTAAATTCCGCAAAAAAAGCACAAAAGCGCCAGTAGATTTGCTCAATATAAAGTAATGCTTATATCGCTATGTGTTCAGTTACTCGGACAACACTTGGTTTTGAGTCATACATTATAATGAATGTCCTTTTCCATCCACTTACATTCACTGGCCTTGTTTGACGTAAATGCGGAATAACAATAGAAACCTTTGTCTGATATTTTTATAAAGATATTATATAATATATTTCGTACAAACAGCTTAAATTTTCTCTCTAACTGTATATATATCGTTTCAAACTATTGTTTAACTTCAGTTAGAAAGCACTACTTGCACACATGGACTATTGTCCAGGAGTGCATGAAAGGAAACCAGCAATTAATAAAGGAATTTGTCTTGGTCGAGCAAATGAGCCGATATTAGTTCCTCGATTTGATCTGACAACAATACACATGGGCTGGAAACGATAACACATCACCATTCATCTCGATGGTAATATAAACATATCCGAATGCATGTCAAACAATCTCAGCAGAAGAATGAATTGTGAAATCATAATACGGGTTCCGTTAACGTCTACACATAAACAATAATATTGAATGATCTCTGATCCCACTGAATGTATATTATTATTACTGTATATTCTTCCTGAAAACTGCAGCTGTATGAAACGTTCCCATTGAAGAAACAGAAACACAGTTGAAACAATAATTTAACATTCAACAGTCGGCTTATCTCAAAACAGTTTGGAAAGTTATTATGATAACATCTGTATAACGAAAGTAAACGGAAGCTGAAAATAATGTAAACGGTAAATTCTGTTATTAATCATTTTACCTTCAGAGTGGATTTGGGGAAGCCAGTAATATGTACAGCTGCAGGATTTGGAAATAGCAAATTGTCATGTACATAAGTAAGTGTATATTCGCACTTTTTTTGGTTTATATTTAAAAACCAACTCTTATACAATATATGTCACTGGAATAATGAAAACACTTATAATACACCCTAATCAGAAAATTAGTAACAATCATAATATAATCACTGGACTGTAATGGCAAATAAAAAAAGAACCTTAATTTTAAACAAAATATGCGTATCGCAAGCGCGTCAGTAAGAAAAAACAATCATATCGATTTTATCAAAATGACGTGAATGTATGTATGTATTTATCCTAAAATAATATTATATAATTTTATTATAGAACCATAGGCATAACCAGGAGGGCAGGGAGTGGCAGCTGCGCCCCCCCCCTGGATTTTGTTTACGTCCCTTTTGTCGACAAAAGCTTAAAAAAAACGAACTTTTTAGCATTTCTGATAAAATATTCAAACAAAATATATGTACAACAGAAAAAAAATAGTTTTTATAATCATGCGGGTCGCCCGTTCTGCCTACTGGCAAGAACGCTTGCAAATCCCCGCACCGTCGTAAATCGACACACGATTTTTATGAATTAGAAGAAATTACATCCTACTATGCTATGGCGTATTTATTGGAAACATAAACAGCAGCAGGACTGAAAGTATTGGAATAATGGAGTTAATACAACTAACAAAGTCTTTTTACCCAAATGTGAAGATAGCCCTAGCAATTTTACTAGCAATGCCTTATTCTACTGCTGCAATCGAAAACCATTTACACGGACGTCCAGAAAAAGAGAACGGCGAGCTACCCATTGCTCGCCGTCCACAAGCCTGCGCTTACGGTGCTGAAAGTCTGGGACGTGAGCGCCGGTGCCTTATGTGGTCGGCCTCCTCCTTTGCTAGCATTACCGCTTTTGCAGAAGGAAGCGACCGGCTGCCACTTTTTATCGCTCCGGACCATAGCTTGTATCAAGGCCGACCTTGGGTCGACCGTGTGCTCCATCATGTCCTCCGGGCAGTTCACACCGCGATGACACCTTGCGTCTCTTCCGCACGAATCCGATGCAATAAACCTCCCGAAATTGCCATGTCCATTTCAATGGACATGGCAATTTCGGGAGGTTTGGTTTGGAGGCTTTCAGGCCTGCGTCATGCAGTAGGTGAGGACGCCGTGGGGTCTTTTCAGCCACGCCTCAAAGAGGGGACTTAATGCCGTGATTATGGCGTGCCCGGCGCTGGTTTATGACAGTCGCTGTCGTTATTACGCCATGAGATCCAAACGGAACGCTATCCGTCGTGTCCGACTTATTTCGACAGCGGAGTTTCGCCTCAGCGTTGCATCAAATTGTGCATGGTGGTAGGCAAAGAGGCTGTTTCGGGAGAAACGGTGTTCTCGCACCACCCGTATTACCATGACCCTCTGGAATGAGTTCAGCTGGACCCTCGGTTGCTTCCGCAGCGAGGGCGCCCACACCCGCACTCCATAAAAGGCCATGGACTGGACGATGCCTGCATAGAGCCTCCGGAAGGAGGCGTCATGAACTACTGAAACTGACACTTGACTACATGAATTACTGAAAATTTATAATTTGGTTTGAAAATACCTATATATACATAACAATATTTGATAAATGATGTAATATAAATTACGCTTCGATCAATATAAACACGTAATTAAAACATAGAAGCCTTTTATTACATCTCTACGCTCCACAGCACCTACCTGATACAGAACATAATATTTTCAGGATGTGCGTTTATTATGTAAGTACGTGGTGTATTAGCGCCAATACGCCATAATGTGTTGCCCGAGCTTGTAAGCTATCCAGTCGCCTTTACGAAAATCTTGTCGCGAAAACCCCTATCATCACAATGATGAACCCCTAAGGGTTCGCCTAACCTAGTTTGAGAAACCCTGGCTTAGTCCTACCTAGTCTATTACATGATATCCTGTAGTTTTTCTAATCTATGGCTCAGTGAAGACGATATCCACAATGTAAACATTTTTTATAAGAGCTATTTAATAAAGAGATTCAACAACACCTGTAGCAGCGTAAAAAGGCCTAGTGAATACAAAGTGAGCATTTCATTTTATTTTTTTGCGAACTTCGTGCCTTTATGATGCCGAGTCCTAAAATTTCTTGATGAAAAACCAAGGTGTACTTTCAAGACCGTACGAAATTTTGATTACATTGAAATTCATATACCTAATATTGAGTTAACAGCTAGGTAGTCCCAGTAGCAGTTTATTTAAAATCAATCGACTGCAGCTAGAGTAGTGAAGATTATATAGAAATGTTGGTATTTAAATTAACAAAGGTGCATTACTTTACAAGACAGAGTTTTAAATTTTACATATTAAGGACATCTTATACATAAAAATGAATAGCTGTTCGTTAGTCTCACTAAAACTCGAGAACGGCTAAACCGATTTGGTTAAATTTGGTCTTGAAATATTTATAATAGTTCCTTGAGCTGAAGGTTTAAGCGGTACAAAATTTGCCGGTACCTACAGCTAGTCTTATATATATATAGGTTGTAATTATTATCAGTTTATTAAAAGAAATAAGTTTTATAGAGATGACTCCATACAAAAACATTTTGTCAGATAACTTTGACAAACCATACTTTAAAAAATATGTACTATCGTACCATGGGATATATAGTATACTAGCGACCCGCACCAGCTTCGCACAGGTGCAATACTTATATATTACGCATGTATTATACTCATAAACCTTCCTCTTGAATCACTCTATCTTTTAAAAAAACCGCATCAAAATCCGTTGTGTAGTTGTAAAAATCTAAGCCCCCCCAAAATAAATTCCCCTATGTGTATATAGGGGAATTTATTTTATACTATGTAACTAGCGACCCGCCCTAGCTTCGCCCGGGGGCAATGCTGATATTAAATATATTATGCATGTATTATACATATAAACCTTCTTCTTGAATCACTCTATCTATTAGAAAAAGCCGTATCAAAATCCGTTGCGTAGTTTAAAAGATTTAAGCATACATAGGGAGGAAGCGACTTTGTTTTATACTATGTAATGATAGTAATAGATGTTCGACATATCTATGATAGTATCCATACAGTATATGGGATATTTTAAAAAATGGTCCATTTAATCAAGACTTCGAAATGGTACAACACGTACTACTTATCTTTACACAAAAAATATTATTGCTTAATGTTTTTCCTGAATTATACTTTCGCACAAAACGGTGTATTTGACTACAGTGCAAGCGATACAGACAGATGTGTTAGAGTAAGACAGAGGATGACACTGTTGTTCATTAGAATGAGACTACAGAATTTGATTCTAAAAAATAAGTACGATATGATACCCTGTTAATGGTATTATTGCAAAAGGATCACCAGGCTATATCTCATGAACCCTTATAGCTAGACAGTTGAAGTTTTCACAGATGATTTGTAGGTTCCCATTAAAATAGATGGACAAAATTTTACAAATCATTCAGCCCAACAAAATAAAGAAAAAGCTAAAAAAAAGGAAGAAAGAAGCGCTTTATATACTTACAATACATTTTGAGTGCCCCATTCCCATAAATCAATGTATTATTTTTGGTCAAAGTAAAAACACTTTATTTAATCAGTGTTTTTTTGCTTGGATACCTTTGGTCCGACGTACTGAACGCTGTGTCAAAATTAGTACATCTATTTTAATGGGACCTTATATTTCTATTGCAACTATGACAACAAGCACTAAAAACAGAATAAAATAAATATTAAAGTCCCAGACAACATAAGTGATTTTTTGCCATATTTTGCTACGAACGTACGGAACCTGTCGTGCATCCGACTCGCACTTGGCTGTTTTTTTATCTGTTTTCCTCCCTCGATACGAGTATTAAAAATTAAAACCGATTTATTTAATATAGGTAAACAGATACTTATTATATAATGAATCGAAAATAAGAAAAATATGAGTTTAAATCCAAATAAAAAATCTCTGATGTAGTTCCTGCAGATACCTTTCTTTCAAAGTTACTTCCTCATAGATACTAAAACCGTTCTTAAAATAAAGTCATAAGAGGATCAGAATTTTAGACTACAAAATTACTCAATACCGTTCATTAATATTAATTAGAATTTAAAAGACTCCCTTTCATTCATTAGTATTCAATGCCGCCGAGTGAAAACAAACTTGCAAACAAAAAAACATTGTTTTTTCACTAAAGGATATAAATTAGTTGAGCCGCTAAAGGATTTAAAGAGATTACAGCGCGCTTAGAGTTCATTATGTATGGCGTTCCTAACAATGCATGATGCTTTCCTATTCCCGCTAACTGAACCAATTAAGGCAAGTGGGCTTGTGCTACTGAGTTACTCCGTTACTTCGATAGGGTCAGGTTTCTACTAACATTCATTTATTTGCTTCACTTTAACCAAAACAGGACATTTTTATAGTACTAAATAAATCAATTATTTTTTTTAAACCATAGGGGTTCCTTGTTGACTACGAAACCCTAACCAAAACCGGGCAAGTGCGAGTTGGAAACGCTCAATGAGGGTTCTCCAGAAATATTTTTTTGTAAATAATTAAATTCATGAATTGAATTTCGAAGATTTTACTTAGAAAAATATTTTTGTGTCGTAATCACAAGTTTTCAGATTATACTTGCCTTCTTCGTACCAAATTTCAGAGTTCTAGGTCAATTATAAATACCCGTGAATGTTGATTCTTTTGAACGTGTCAAAATATACATGTTTTTGCGACATAAAAGACTTAGAAGACCACAGACCTAATATATGGTTTAAATTTCAACTAGATACCTCCATGCATTTTCGAGGTCAAGAGCCTTGACAAACTGACAGGCGGACAACAATGTGATCCTTTAAGGGTTCCGGTTTTTCTTTTTAAGGTATGGAACCCTAAAAGTCAATTGTATTAGTACAAGGATGAAAAAAAATCATAGACTCAAGTCCAGAGTTTGTGTCCCAAAGATTGTTGAGCGCAGAAAGAGAGAGTGCGAGGAACAGGACACTGATATCGCGCAACAGTATGACTCACAAGGAAAAAAAACAAAGTACGTCCCTGATGCGGATATACTCGTATTTAACTGAGGCACAAAATTGACTCACCTCAGCATGCAACTCAGGAAAATCTGTTTATTTTTCCATGAAGGATTTTACACATACTGGTATTTTCTTCTGACCTCAAGAGAATTAATTCCCTTCACAACCCAAAAAATACTTGGAGGATACGTAAAAAGATGGCATCGTATAATAAGTACGCTTATGGAGATATCCAAGGTAAGCTTTTTGTATATTCTCTAATACCAACGCGTTTTGTAATATTACGTCTTTTCATTCATAAAATTATTAAAATGTCTTGAGTTCTAGGCTCTTGCTCAGCAGAGGCACAAATCAAATAAAAAAAAAACTGGGCAAGTGCGAGTCGGACTCATGCATTGAGGGTTCCGTACCAATCAACTTATGTAAATAATTCAATTGCCGAATCGAGTCTTGAAGATTTTTCCGAAACAAAAAAAATTGTGACGTAATCACAAATTTTCAGTTTTCATACTTATTCCTATATTTGTGCTATAAAGGTTTACCAATTCGCAGGGTTCTAGCTCAACGGGAAGTACACGTGAATTTTGATTTCTTTGTGTCGAAATGAAATTGTTTGCGACATAAACGGACGCATGTTTTTTCCGTCAACTTAGATGTTTGATTTTTTCACAGCTTCAAGGGACTGCAGACTTGAGTATAATGGTTTGGTGTAGTAAATTTCACTCGCTATCTCTATGTCTACCCGAGATAAAGGGTCTTAAGACAGACGAACAACAAAATGACCCAATAAGGGTGCCGTTTAACCCTAATGAGGTACGGTACCCTAAAACTGTAATAAAGTGTTTTCGACTTTTTATTATTTAAATTATTCTAAATGCAAAAAGTGTCGGAGCTCAGTAGTCTTCTGATAAAATCGCAAATTAAAATTCAACAAAGCAGTTGAAAAACGTGTTCATTAAAATCAAAACCCGTTTGACATTGGCTGGCTCTTAGCAGTCTACCTAAATACCTAATTGCATTTAAAATGTCGCTTGTGTTCACATCTGTACGTTTCTTTTTCTGGGGGTCCTTAATGGCCAAAGCGTCGGCAATAATTAACAATTAAACGAGCGTCCCAATTTAATGATTATGAGCTAGTTCCGGTGGTCAGCGACCGACAACACTTCATTCAACTGTGCGAAAATTCCACTTCACTCATTTCTGAGCTCTTGAATGAAGGATAAAATAATTAAATATTTATGACGAGTGCTCTGTTTTTTGTTCTCCTATGAGGTTATCGTCTGATTAACCGAACTCGACTGTGGCGATCTTAACACAATTTAAATGTACAGCCAAGACTTGTAAAAATCTAAAAACTATAACCCCCTATTGGGTATAGACCGATCAAATTAGGGCGTTACTGGGGCCTCTCCCCAGTAACAGAACAAGGGAATGAAACGGCTTTCAAACTACAGGTATTGCAGCTAGGGCTACTGTCTCAAGTTTAGGAGGAAGCAGAACTGACGGGGGCAACACGGTGAGCCTGAGCGGTGAGAACGAAACAAGAGCAGCCTGGGTTCAGGAAGAGTGCATAACTCTCTACATCCTCTTAAAGCAAGATCATAGCCTGGACAAGAGTGTCCTTGGCGGCAAATCTTAGAAATGCAGTAACATTCTTATCGGGAGGCCGGTTAGTTTTGGTGCTTCAGAACAGTGTCACATAAAAGCTTGGCAAGGCCATTCATGAACTGCTGAAAAGTGGGGATAGTAAGATGCGTAGATTGTCTTTACAAAACATTACAGTCAAAGCGAAGAAAATGATCCTAAAGCATCAGCACTTAAATAATAGGGTATGTGTATGCGTAACCCAGACAAACAAATGTCATACGTACTAAGACAGATGACCTAAAGATGCGCAATTGTCACTCACACAATTTGTTGTAAGCAATCAGAATATATCGAAGCCTACGTTGAGTAAAGTTGCGAATAAGCCTGCTTTATATACTCAAGAAAGGTCAGATTAGTATTTGACCTTGATTCGTTTCTGACTAGTATCAAAAATGACATCATCACCGAGGTATATAGACCATTTCTCTTAAAAGACATATGACCATAAGACCAGCCGATCTTTGACCATATATATTATGGTCGTCTTAAAGAGAATTATGACGAATATTCAGCCTCGCACAGTTTTAAATACCAAGAGCCATGAGTCAGTTTATTGTACCATTTATACAATATTCCAGTGTACATTTGGTTTTAAATTGTACAGTTGCACGTTCTCAGTAAGGACCACAATTACATTTAGACAAATGCCAGCTATCATTATTTTAGTACCTAAAGTGATTTATTCCTGGATGTTGCTAATAACTCAATGTGTATGTGAAAAGCCAAGTTTGATACAGAAGTTAACTTTTGTCACGAAGGTATGTATAACAACTTTTCAAATAATCCAAGAAAATGTAAGGTGACGCAACTTTCTGAATACTCCACTTTCATTCATAATGTAAGTAGGTATACATATTCTTCCATCAACTGGAAGCTCAACAACGGGCGTTTGTTATTTGTAAATACGTATAATATGAACGCCTGTTTACATTCTAACAGACACTTAATTATGTATAAAATAAAATGTGTTGGAATTCATTTCGACAATTCAACTGGATCCAAAGACATACACATGAGCATTGACAGCAACTGCAAGCAACACAAGTTTGACATTACTGAATAGACAACTTCGGTTTGACACGACATGACACTTGAGTAAGTTGGCGAAGTTTAAAATCAATGCGACACACATAACATTACCTATATTCCGATAAATGGGTCAAAACGAAATTGCAAGTTCTGGCGTTGTAGTTGCATAAGTAGCACACACAAAGTCTTACTGGCGAAACATAATTGTTAAAACTAAAGCTCTCTTATCTTCGCACACACTGTAACTTTCCCAGTTTTCTTAGCTTAACATTAGAGATTTCACTTCTTTAGAGAGCTTACTGCCGAAATGGCCTTAAGAGTGTTTTCAAAGGACCGGTGAGGCCATTGCCAAAATCTGCGATCGGCAATACAAACGGTCTATTTTTGGGCATAGGATCCGGGCCAACAATTTTATTATGCTCCAATTATTCTATGTATTTCTCATTTCAAGCCGCTATAACTCGAGTTGGTTGGTTAGCGGACTAAACACAGGGATAAACCTCACTCGTACAGGGTATATCGCTTCAACGCTTTCTGTCTTACTCATATCTGTCCCGATGTCAAGAATTCGGCTTTAGCAGCCTTTGCGACTTTTTTCCTTGTGAATAAATCCCATCTCATTTGATTTAAACAAAACGATTGTGATAAAATAAAGTCGCCAATGATTGGAAAACAAGGTTAATAGTAAAATATTCAAACTCAGGATTTCGAGATTGATCCAGCTTGGATCTATTTTAAAAGACCTTTAAAATCTTTGATTTAGTACAAATACATAATAAAGGGCTCCCGAGCCTCGAAAGGTTATTTCGACCCAACCCTGTAATTTTGCTTATTTCCGGAAACAAAGACAATTGTATTCGATAGGTGCCTTTTTATAGAATTTATTAATCTACCTTCTGATAACTTATCCTTTTTGGGGACTTTCTTTGTTTTTGAACTTTTATCAGATCAATCTGATGAATATGGAAGTAAGCACATTACAATTATGTACTTTTTTAGATATACTGGTCAAAGTATAGAATAAACGTTATTATATTATACCTATTTACACCCAAATAAATTAAATACATGGCACATAAACCTATTCAGTCCAATCTTTAAAAAAAAATGACAAATTTTGAATTGATTTTCATTCACTAAGGGCGGCTTGCACGACTTGCTCTTAAAACTAGATTTTGTTAAAGTCGCATTAGTCATTAAGCTCGACTTAACTTAAACTGTATTAGTAGCGTCTTGCTAGTCTCGAAATCTACTCGACTTAACAAAACCTAGCTTAACACGTTTCATTCTTTTCGTTCATTCATTTGCGTTCCATTTTTCATAATTGTGCTGGATGTTTTACAACTTTTTTGGAGGTATGGAACGTTTCAAATATAAAAACCAAGGATTTTATAAAGGAGTGACTGGAAAGCTTACGACTACCTCAAAAAAGTTCTGAAGAGTAAAGTTAAAAAATGGATTTTTTATCTCATTCATCTAGTATGACCATACACTAACTACGTATTACGGGACAATTTTGCTCTAAACAAGTTCGAGATGTTTTTGATGTAGGTATTATAAATAGATATATATCAATATAGATAGATATCCACTTAATAATGCAATGGTATTCGCGCCATGGTGCATGCTGTAAAATTCTTAGCTCTGTCCTAAAGAAGTTCAATATGTTATTAGTACAATAATTACATAGACGACGTTCAGCCTTCTTAATGTCGCACTGCCGGGATACAGGACCCCTCTCTAAGAGAAGGAATGGGCCATACCATAATCCACCACTCTGGTCCAGTGCGGATTTGTGATTGTTTTTCCTTCACCATTTTGAGAGCAGTAGTGATGAAATAATTAAAAGTAGTGAGAAAACCATAATTTAAAGGAAGATGGTTTAAGAAATGGGGTAGCGAGGTAAGACGGGGACCGGGTGACATTTAGCAGAAGTTTTTAGTGTCGCAAAAAGTTTGGTCAATAGTACGCACGTTGTAACAGTATTGGCAAAAATTGGCCTAAAAATGGAAAGGAGAGTTCATGAGTGTGACAAACTCTTACAAACTGTTAAACCTTTCCGACTTTGTTAACTGACTTTGACTACACTCCATGTTAGCATGCTGTTTGCTGATAAAGAGTTTGCAAAATTGCTTCGTCATCAATCCAGACTATCCGTAGGATAAAGATATAAGATCCTTGATGCAACTGTTTGCTTTTGTTTATGTCACAAAATCTAGATTTAGCAATTTAAACCGCCTACCATGCCAGTTTAAATTTGACATTTCTTTAAGTCTAGCTTTACGCTAAACCGATGTCGTGCAATGCGTTAAGTTCGATTTAAGCTTAAGTCGAGTTTAAATCACACTAAATCTAGATTTAACTGAGACGTGCAAGCCGCCCTAAATTTGTTATATTCGACGAGAAGATTTCGTGTATAATTGTACTGATATTCCTATTTCATTTCAGTAATGACGTAACAAAATTCATTTCATTGTTTTTAACGACACGAACGCGAGCAAATAACGCTAGATAGACCGTCCCGAGCCCATTAAGGTCCAATAACTGCCGTTCGACGCACAACATTCTAAATTTGAAGATCGGCGCATGCTGAGGATAATCTGAATAAGAAGGCAATTTTAGAGCACCCTATTTCAGATGTGGGGGCAACTGGCGCGATAAGGTCGGTAATGGCGCCACTCGGTAAATTAAAAAGCATGGTCTAACTTCGACCTCGCGCCGAGGAATTGTGCCGGATATTTGCATTTTACTCGACAGCACTCACTGTTATAGACTGACGGATTACTAACAATAGTTGCCGTGTGGCATTTCCAAATCGGGAAGCCGCAAAGTGTTGTAAAGATGCTAAGTAAGCTATGCTAATGAAGTGTGTGTGACTTTATTCTCCACCCGGTACTGGGACGTGGGACAGCTTGTGTATAATATTTATCATTGATGCGTCTTGATGTGTGGGGACCTAAATTAAGAAAATTAACATCCAAGATGCAAAACTACTTACTCAACCATAGATCCTGGCTCATGCTATTTAAGAACAGTATGGATTACATGAATCATTTACAAGATCACAATCGAAGACTGGCTAAACATTATTTCAATTTAGCAACCATTTCCAGATAAAATACACGTAAGTATAGCACTAGCCAGAGCCACCTACCTGGCTGGCTTTTGCCTGAAAACATTGAAGCGAACCTTTTCAGGGATTGTGCGTGCGTAACGCAATCTCGGAGGTATTTTTAATTTGTAACACTGTGTGCCGAGTGTGTTATTGTTACATAACAACATTATGGTGACGCGTGACTGCAAATGTTTGTTCATGCAGGGACATCCACCATTTTTTACTTTGTATTAGACCGTTTGAAAAACGGTTCGATGGTAGCGCCCGAGAAGGTAATGGACCAAAATAACAACGGAATACCTTTTTTATCATCACATCAGTCGTAAATGTCCACTTCTAAACATGAGCCTCCCCATAGACCGTTACAACGTCTTCCTTTTATGCTTTAAATATAGGTACGTACCCACTCAATAAATTATAAGTAAAAGGAAAATTGTATGAACAGCCAACAACAATGACTTAGCTTCGCAGACTACGTCGTGGAGAATAAATCTCATAATTCTGTCAAAAATCGCATGTAAAAATGGTGTCTTTATCTTTCTTAATGGACTCATCCCAGTTTCGCTCAACATAAGGAAAAATGAAAGAAGAAATAAATACACGATAAAAAGAAAAGCAATATGCGTGAAAAGAGCTGAAAGTCTAAGTTCAAATTCTGTTTATATTTTCCCTCCGCCATAAAGCAGTCAGAAACAGTGACGAGGTCGCTATTTAGCCTTTTATTCGAATATTCAATACAGTTCCGCCCCAGAATCATTATTAGCTCCCAAGCGGTTCTGTAGTGTAAATAAAAGAGGCTTTATTACCTTATGCTATTAAAAGTCGTAGCTTTATGTCTGTGCCTGTTGGCTCTCGGGTTAGTGTTATTTACTGTGCTGTAATACCTACTGAAGGCCTTTGAACCTTTGAGTACGTATAATATACATTACGTGGTCTGTACTCACGTACTCCGTATGAAGGCGTAGAAAAATATACTTATCTCTTTATATAGAATTTATCACAGTTCTAGTCAAAGAAAGGTTTTATTTATTTTTATATTCCTCGTCAGAACATGAAGTTGTGGCATCAAGATAAGTTTATCGTTCGGAATTTATTATTTAAGTCTTTAAATCGATTTGGGAACGGGTCTTTAACTCCTACTACAAAAATACTTGGATTTTCCTCCTTCACTCATAGAAATGACTACTTTTTGTGAATAGATGTATTTCAATTAAAATAGTTAACTTACTTACTAATCGGCTATTTTTACTGAATACGTCTGCGAACTTCCAAGTAATCGAAATTCGGGGTATCCGTCAAAGCTTTTAGATTTATACCGCTACACAGAAACATTCACAGCTGAAAAAAAAAACAAAGCAAAAAATAAAAATTGCGCACCGTTGTTGTTACGATAATTGAATGAGATGCCTGTCACTGACAGATTTGACAACCGTTTTACGCCTTATTTTTATTTCCTTTTTCCCGTTTTCGATTCCAATGGCGGTCGGAATAACTCTTTGTTTTAATTTCACTCGAGCTTCTCGACCCGGACCGGAATCTGTTTTATCAGACCTAAGTCAGGACGACGATATACTAAAATATAATATCGATAGGGAAAAGGTAAACAATGCGTTTATTTCTCGGAAATCTTGAACCTCTGGGGAATGTTATAGTGTAACATATACGACGGCAAGTAGCCTACATATTGACGTTTATTATATTAGGTTTATGTAAAGGTCGGTCTCTACGTTTCGTTGCATACAAAACATGCCAGAATATTTTTATTTCCAGAGTAAAAATCTGTGATTTTAAACGCTTTTGGTGTATTTTATTACACCATTTTGTATTAGTGGCCGTTTTAAAGAGTGACCTCGACTGAGAAAATAGCGTGACCGCAAAAAAACTTCTGTTACATTTAAATAGGGTGACTAATTTTTTAAGCTGATGTTTAAACATTCGAGAGGTTATTACGATCAGTTGAAAAAACAAAAAAGACAGTTATTTATACATCGGCGGTTGGTAAATTAGAGACAGTAAAAAATGGACAGTAATAAAAAAAACAATTGGCCGGTTATTTAGTCCTACAATATCAGTTCTAAAAATACATAAGTAGTCTGGTACATTATTGGCCAAATTCGATAGACTGTGATAGAATTACCATTTTTACTGACCCGTGATTGTTGAATAGGGCAGTTAGATAGATATGCGAGTGCAACATTACCAGAACTTAATAGACTATTGTTAATTATTTATACATTTTTTGTAATAATTTCTCACTATTATGGGGGAAAACATAATTATTGATCATAATATATCAGGCACATCACAAAAAAAATAACAATGACTTTGGTTCAATCGAAAGTTTAATCTATTAATAATATAAGTCCAAGAGAGGCAAAGCGAGCTCAAAATTTTAGAACACCTCGACATGGGCAGGTTAGATTAGAAAGAGGTTGCGGTGACTAAGTAAGCGAGCAAAGGGAGCTAACGTAAATAACGTCCAACTAATTCCTATTCGTTTAGTACTAACTCATAGCTCTTTCATCATTTTTTATGACTCATTTTTGTTTAATAAAATATACATTTTGTAATTTTAAACTTAACCAAAACTACTGTAAATACAACTGCAACTTTAAATTATAATCTTTAAGTAGCTTACTCGAGACCAAGATATATGTATATAGGAGATATAGGGAATTGTAGCGCTTTATTACCTATTCTGTACCTCCGTAGTTTGCCGACTATCGTTATCAAGCGCCCAGCTCCAATCTCTCACCCCAATTACCCAGCTCCTTTTTTACCCAATTCACCCATTCCTATCCCATTAACTTGGGTAGTCGGGTCATCCCCTCACCTTTTTCTATCTGATTATGCTCAAGTATTATGTGCATTTTATTATCACACCTACTGAATTTATGAAACTATCAATCAGATTTCTGAAAACTTAATTTTGTAATTTTATTCCTTTATATTTTTCTGAAATTCAAAACTTTGTCTCAGATATTCAATAACGAGCATCAAAGACGACGGAAACAAGATATGTAGGTACTAAGAATGACATATTTATAAAATCTTGACATGAAAGGAAGGGCTCGATAGCGGAACGCTTCTATGCTTTGCAGTCACCAAATACGTGACGACTGTTTGCCATTCTCATTGTGAACAAAAGCGGCGCACCAGGCATGAGGCGGCGCGGAGCGGCGCGGGCGGCGGACAGGGGGACAAAACCAACATCCTTCACATCACCTCACGTATTTATAATCCCACATTCGCTTCCTGCTTTTTGTTGAATGTTATTCTAAGGAATTTAAAATTTGCAAAGGAATCGTTTCAACGAACATGCATTATTTAAAAGAATTAGTATCCCTGCCTGGTTTTCAAGCTTTCTTCATAATACCTACAACATCATTATTTAATTTACATTGCTAACTAGCCGGTGTGAGGGCTAATGCAGTGTTTACACTGCGAAAGTTTATAGTTATGGTTACTTTAGCTAATTAGACTGACGGACTTAATGTGGGTAGGTAAATATTAAGTCCTAGTACCATGTCTGATGTAGGAAACGCTAATGTCAGCTGTAATAACTTAGTGCGTTATATAATAAACTAGGTTATTATATCTAAATCTTTTTGATTTTTTAGCCACGCAAAAATAATAATAAGTTGAAAGCGGCACGAGATCGCAAACCTAGTGCACTTTGTAACCCGCTGGAGTCGGCGACTAGACAGATGCCTACAGCGTGCATATTTAACAAATACTTCACGCGTGGTCAGTGTCGGATAGTTCACAAATTTCACGTAAGTGAACTTCCAGGCGGGCCGCAGCTGTCCCGAGGCCGGGGCCCGCAGTCCTGAGTCCCGGCTCACAGCCAACAAACAATGCGCGTCGCCAGGAAATGTGTAGCATTCCCACTCTATAATATTATACCTTTTTATACCGAGCTATAAAACTTTGTACTTTATTTATAACTAGACATCGCATTACATATACTATTAGAATGCCAAAATATAAATGCAAATATGCACTAAAAACGGGTGAAATAAGCACACACCGAAATGCTATTTTTAATATTCAACTTTCAACCATTAAGTGAACAACAGTGGTTCAATTTGGAAAATGTCTCTGCATTTAATTAACTAAATAGCCATTCCTTCAAAATGTTAGTATAACAAATTTTAAAGTTTTTGAAAGGATATAATGATTCTACCCTAGATCGTTTTCTCTCTCTGTTATTCAAAGGTTTGCTGGCAGAAAACTCATTGTTGAGTTAAGCTCGCCTTTGTACATGAATTTACTAATTACTGTGTACTATTACATGTTTTTGTGTACAATATAAGAATAAAGAAAGAATAAAGAATGATACATTTTTCATATAATCTTTGTTTGGTTCCTGCATCATGCGGAAGTGACGCCCGGGTGTCACCACTGCTCACCACCACCGCCACCACTGACCGTCACCCGAGGTGTGCCCCGCTTGGACAGAGCACCGCCACGTCCACGTGAGAGCGATCTCTCATTCCGGGCTTTTCGCGCTTCCACGCGCACCTCGAGGAGTTGTCAGCAAGCCGTAGGGGACCGGCAAGGTCGATGCCTGCTGGGGTCATGGACCGATTTTTGAAAGGAAGGTCTGGCCCCGGTATGAAAGACAAAGAAAAAATAGCAGTAGTTTTTTAGTCAGTAATAGTCTGACACTATCTTCCGTACCACACAAGGGCGTGGAGATATTTTTGAATGATTTTCCTACCAGGAAAAAAAACTCACAAAACAGTCACTATTAATGAAAATGTAGTAAATTATTCAGTAAGACTGTAAACAAGTTTTCAATGAAAATATTTTTTTTCATAACAAGCTTTTATAGCGGTGGTCTATGCTTATATAAATATAACTCGTCAAGACGATTCACACGAGCCCAAACTCGACGTGGTTGTGCCGTTTAATTACAGAGTTCCTATGGCTACCTCGCGATTCCATCATCAGATCAGCTCCATGTCGTCATAATATTGCATTGTCATCCGAACTAAACGTGTATACCAAATTTCAGCTCAATCGGAAACCGGGAAGTGGATCAAATTTAAGTTGCAAGATTTGATTACAGAACGACAGACAACGGGACAGGTGAAAGTAAATAAAAGCTTGTAAAATAGCGACTTAAGAAGTAGCATATTAGTGCAAACATGCAAAGGCAAATCCTATGTCTATTTTTAACATTAGGTACCGCTTGCTCTGGTTTCATACACAATGACAGCTATTCCGTACTAAACCTATAAGCATGCTAAAAGTTTAAAAAAAAAACTTTTGAATGCCGTAATTAGAGACATTAATAGAAAGACAATGGATATGCGAACACCGGATTCTGCGATGGACTCTAGAGTTTAATTACGTTTTTATCCTAATAGAAAACCTACTTTGAACTTGGAATAAAAACTGAATGTAACAACAGCATACGTAAAGTTTTTCCTTCTAAAGTAACACTGTGAGAGAACGTAGAAAATTCGCCTCGGACAAGCTTCGTTGGAAAACTTAAACGTAGTAAATGTTAGCGTCGGGAAACCAACTAATACTTAGATATTTGTAACAGTACCCTGGAATAAAAATGTACTGCAAATAAATAACGCTGCTTAATTTTATAATAGATACTAACAAGTTTAATTACATTATGGATTGCCAGGTATTTGAGGTTAAATAGGAAACTCTTGTTTGAGCAATAATTCAATCAAATTAAGTCATAATTCGTGTTTGTTAAGAGTCAGCAAGTTTACACGGATTGGGGCGGACTACTAGCTCTCTCGCAAATTGGCTTGAGGCACAAGTTTCACAGAGTAATGATACCTCGACTTGATAGCAGACTCACGAGCCATCAACGACATGCAGATGTTCAAAACAAAACAGATTCATTTCGATAGTCACGGGTTAAAACTCGAAGTAATCTAAATTGGCTTAGTGCAGACAGAATGCTACGAAAAATTCTGCTACGCTTTCGCTAATGGGAAAGTGCTATGCAAAGTTAATTAATTTAGTCTGAATCAGAGCTCCATCAGAGCTCTTTTTTAAGTCATAATGGGAAATGTTTTAAATGAACTGAATTTTGAGTAGCAGGTGGTCAAAGAGTCGTTTTAAACTTTTGGCCCTAAAACTTTAGCGTCAAAGAGAAACATTTTCAGTTTACAATGTATGTCTTTATTTAAGTCTGTTGAACTGGTGTCCACAACTCCTCGTTCAAAGCGCGTATATGGCGTACGGATGGGACAAGTATGTTATTCGATCCATCTTCACTTCTCAAGGAAAGTCAACAACACCTTAATGTTACTGAGTCACTGGCCAATTCGCGGAGAGCCCCTTGGTTTCCAAAGTCCTTTACGCTGTATCCGCCACTGCAGCTAAGAAGCAAATGAACTGCTGTCCCGTTCCTCCTTTATTTAGGGTCTGCAGAGTGGATCTTCTGTAACTCCTATGAAGAGGTACTTAAAGGACCCATGGCCAATAAAGGCCGTGACTTTACAACATAAAAGTTAATGATATCTTAGACGTAAATAGAAATCTATATATATGTAAGGAAAAATTGACTGACTGACATATCAACACACTGCCGAAACTACCGAAACGAAAAGTGTGAAATTTTGTACAAGGCTTCCTTTTATGACGTGGGCGAGCAATAACAGAGAATTTTCCTAAATTCACCCTTTAAAGGGATGAAACGGGACTCCAAAGATCGTATGTTCACGCGAGTGAAGTCATGGGCAGAAGCTTCGTCTTCGTCTGCTAGCTGTCAGCAAACTGTAGGGGCCCTTCAGGGTTGAAGCCTCCTGGAGGCTGGGGTGGTGAGAACTGTTACCGCGACTCTAGGAATAAGGCAAGGAAGGTACGGGGTAGGTTTTTTAGTCGGCAAGAGTCTGACACTGGTCTCCCGCTCCGCCCAAGAGCAGGTTTCGTCATTCGATGATTTTCACCTACCATAAAAAAAAGTATCTAAGTTATAATAACCAATTAATTTTTTTTATTCGTAATACGCATCATCAGGAAAGAACCAGTTGCAGTTCTGCCTTTAAGTTTTACAAGAAGGCACTTTGTTTGAAACGTTCCTATAGCCTCTACGTAAACAGCTTTATCTAAATTAAACAATGTCGTTTCCGGCATAGACGCCGGTGGATACTGATGATATATACTTGTACGTTTTTAAAATATCGTATTTACGAATACTATGACTCAGTGATATCTCCACAAAAGCTCGTTTGCATAGCGTTAAACCACGGCGACAAAGGAACAAGGTTGAATCGACAGGTTAATACATGTCTCGTACTGTGGCGGTGTGGGTGACGCGCTGTGTATGATAGCCACAGGGTGCGTCACACACGCATACCTCGCGTTAATACAGGATGTGTCGCACACAATAAGGCCCGTAGAACACGCCGCTGTCTGAATTGTGTGCTCATTCGTAAGGTGTTCGGTACCGAATGCCTCTACGTTGTTACTATTGACCCGCCGTAATCCGGCGCCCCTTATAATCAGACATACCTTGAACAATTTATAATTGGGTAATATCAATATATTTAGTTATTATTTTTTCACATATCGATCACCTCGCGTTTGATCTCACCTGATGGTATGCGACGATGGAACACTCTTACCTAGAAGTAATCTAGTAGAAGTATACCAGAAAGACTTTCAGGAAATTACCGTTAATCTATATATATAAAAAATCTTTTTACAAAAAAAAAACCGCCTTCAAATAAAGCCAAACGATAAAAGTTCCTACACTAAAAAGTTGAAAATAAAAATTTGAATTGCTGTAAAGAAACTTAATTTATAGGTAAACTTATTTGACATTAATATTTTGCAAATATTCAAAATTTATATAATAGATAATATACAAAATTCCTTTTGGGAGGTCTTCCAAAGCTGCGTCTTTTGGTGAGCGGTCGCCATTCTAGAACCTTTCGACCCCATCGGCCATCTGTTCTACGAGCAATGTGCCCTGCCCACTGCCACTTAAGTTTGGCAATTCTTCGGGCTATGTCAGTGACCCTGGTTCTCCTGCGCATTTCTTCATTTCTGATTCGAACACGCAAGGAAACTCCGAGCATAGCCCTTTCCATTGCCCTTGACAGCATTGCCCATGACAGCTCTAATAAGCTCAAACAATGCTAGGATACGTTATTTTATTTTGAAGTTCCCATGCCGACCTTCCACCTTCCAGCTTCATCATCACATCAGTTCAATAGTATCTTACAGCCAAAGTGCATCTTATGACAATTCTAACAAGCCCAAACACGGCTAGGATATATTAATTAGTTACGCAGTTCCAGTGCCTACCTTCCAGCTCCTTCATCATCATCAGATCAGTTCGATGATAATTATTTAATACTAGCTTCTGCCCGCGACTTCGTCCGCGGAAAATTTGTGAGACAAAAGTTGTGATAGCTCGGTTAATATCCATGTTATATAAATAATTTATAGCCTATGTCACTCAGGAGTAAAGCAGCTTTCTATTATAGCTTCAATTTTTCCAATCGAACCATTAGTTCCAGAGATTACCTCCTACAAACAAAAAAACAAAAAAACAAACTTTACCTCTTTATTATATTAGTGTAGATCATTGGTTTATAGTGCATTTTCATAGTTGCTTAACTACCTTGATTGTGATATCTATGCGAGTGTCAAGTTTCGTTAGCCATTTCTGATCTTCTTCACCAGTTCCACCTCACCAAATGATACTTTTTGACTGTAAATGCTTGAGTTCTCGATGAAAATATAAAAAAAACTATATAGTTGCTTATAATATTTGAGGAGTTCCCTCGATTTCTCATGGATCCCATCATCAAAACTGGATTTTGAAAAAAATGGAACCAATCTGGAAGCATATCCTTTCAAGTACAAAAAAAATTTTGCAAATCCATCCATAAACAACGGAGTTCTAAGGTAACAAACATAAAAAAAAAAAATAATACAGTCGAATTGAGAACCACCTCTTTTTTTGAAGTCGGTTAAAAAGAGAAACTGACTGACTGATATATCAACGCACAGCCGAAACTAATGGGACTAAGAGCGTGAAATTTTGCGCATGGCTTCCTTTTATAACGTGAGACAGGGTTTTTCAAAATTCAGCTTCTAAAGGGATGTAATGAGAGTCTAATGTTTGTATGGAGAACCTAGCTACATAGTTTTATTTATAAAAAAACCCTATGCCTCAGCGTCACAGGATATATCCTATGTCATTTACTTCATTAAGTCGCATATCGTATGTTATTATAATAATATACTAGCGACTCGCGTCAGCTTTGCACGGGTGCAACGCTGATACTAAATATTTTATGCATGCTGTTAATAAATATCATTACACAGTATAAAAGAAAATTGCTTTGTCCCTATGTATGCTTAGATCTTTAAAACTACGCAACGGATTTACATGCAGCTTTTTTAAATAGATAGAGTGATTCAAGGGGAAGGTTTATAGGTAGGTATAATATATCACCTTTGCACCCGTGCGGAGCTGGGGTGGGTTGCTAGTTATACATATAAACTTTCCTCTTGATTCGTTTTATCTATTAAAAAAATAAACAGCATGAAAATCTGTTGCGTAGTTTTAAAGACGTTAGCATACATAGAGACCAGTAGCGGAAAGCGACTTTGTTTTATACTATGTAGTGATAGTGCTTACATATACACCGTTAAATTTTTGTCGTTTTAATCCCGAAGAGGGTCGATCCAGTACATGAAACACTATCGATTTGTGTAGATAAAATAAAAAAATAAAGTACTTTTTTTCTAAATCTCTTATTGATATACGCATTTACGAAATTAATTTCTTTAAGTAAACGAGTCATTGACCTTGTAGGTAGTTGTCGGTCGTTGCGTACTAACTACCTACAGGTCATTGAACTCGCCCAGCTGACGTTTACTTAAAGAAATCAATTTAGAACATGCGTAAATTAATTCGAGTTTTAAAAAAAAGTACTTTGTTTTTTCATTCTAACTTTACCAATCGATAGTGTTTCATGTACTGAATCGATCCTCCAAGGGATTAAAACGATCAAGATTTAACGGTGTAGATTAGATCTGAACATTTTATAAGTATGTGTGCTCGGTGACCTCAGTAGAGCTTCCGAAAGAGTGGGCCTTAAAGTGATCATGGACAAAACCAAAGTTATAGTTAACTTCCATGTAGCGCCGACTCCTATTAAGATTGGAGACTCTACACCCGAACTAGTAAACGATGGACAGATGGCCCACCTGGGTAGGTCTAACTTCGAGAAAGAGGTCAATCGTCGAATCCTGCTCGGCTGGGCAGCATTCGGGAAGCTGCGCCGTGTCTTCTCATCCAATATACCACAGTGTCTCAAGACGAAAGTCTATGACCAGTGTGTGTTGCCAGTGACGACATATGGCTCCGAAACATGATCGTTTACAATGGGCCTCATAAGAAGACTCAAAGAGCCATGGAAAGAGCTATGATCGGAGTTTCCTTGTGTAGTCGAATCAGAAATGAAGATATAACTTTAGATGGATACCGGAAGACGTAACGTTGGAATGCCTTCCACAAGGTGGGCCAAAATCCAATGGATGGTTGACGCTCGGGACCGGTCATTGTGGCGACGCTTGGGGGAGGCCTACTTCCAAAACAGTGGACGTCTTTCGACTAAACGATGATGATGATGATGATGATTTTATAAATATGTACCTTATTAATTTGTTAGATGACAAGGTACCCTATCCTTTTGTGTTGGGTATTTATAAAAAGTTCTAGTGTACTTTGAGTGGGTGGTAATAATATTGATGTAACATAATAAATTCACATTCTGAATGTAAAATATTCAGAACAATTTTTTAAATAGGTATCTATTATTTATATTCTAAAATTATCTACCTCATGATTATTTCTGGATAAGAATAATACCTTTTAAGATACCTTGATAAATCTTGCTTCCTACTTATATCACCAGCGTGTCTGCATTTGCGTGGATATAAATACGAATACAATAATAGCAGTGCGTCGATCTCCTTATTATTTACCTACAATAGCATAGCATAGTATCTTATAATATTCCCACGGCTGGGACTCAGGCCTTCTCTCTGGCAAGGATTGCAATAGGAATGGGCCATAATCCACCATGCGGACCCAGTGCGTGTTGGTGGATGACACGTCTTCGAATTTTTGGTATCTACGACATGGTTCTTCATGATGTTTTCCTTCACCATTTTGAGAGCAGTGGTAATAAAATAAATTACACAAAATAATGCTCCTGGTTGGGTTTGAACGATCTACAACACGGGGCCTTTACCACTCGGCCACCACTGCTCTACAATTATAATAAATAATTTCTTAAAAAAAACAGCTGCTGAGTGCTTTTAAAGGAGTGTATATCCCAGTATGCATGATCCCAGTTACACGTAACCGGGATCATGCATCACGATGAATAGTCCCACCAATTCCATTCTGCCACCGCCTTGCAAAACGTTTGTTGGATTAACGCGGGTCGACTGTATTTGTTAACTCCCAAATAACATTCTGTCGGAATATTCGATGTTCAATATTCCAGCCAAATGTTGAGCAGCCCAGATTCAGGCTGTTGAATTTGGTGCTTCTGTTATTGATAGGCTTTATTATTAAACTTCAAAGGCGAATATATTGGTTTTATAAGTAAAAAGAGCAAATAATTTCGTAACGTCTGCTTAGCAGTTTCAAAAGGAATTAACTTCTTTTATTTTTAGATTAGTCAAATTAAGTCTTCTTAGTAGACTAGACTGCGTACCTACCACAGATCATAAAAGTATTTATATTCGAATGTAACCACAGTCTACTAGGTACCTAATAAACAATCAAAACGTATGAATAACTGTTATATTTGCTTTTACGTACAAACTATATAATAATTTATATTTACAAACGCTTATTTTTCGTTATCAGGGAACGAAAAAATCATCGACATCTGCTATTAAGTTTGTATTATGAATAACTATTCTATTTTTTTGTAAATGAATAGGTATTCGTTTCTGTAAAAACACTTTCGTAATCGGGTCAGGAAGTCCTGCATCGGCTTATATCCTAACTATAGACAAGCACGTTCATAGAAACTATTTGTCAAAATACTGAAAAGTTAATACAAAAGTCCACTGCAGCGCTTCATTGGCATTGCCGTCTATCAAAACTTTTACAGCGCTGATAAGTCAAAATTGCACTAATGTCATCAAAGTAAAAGTGTGTATCATGGTGATCACTTACGTGGAGTAAAGTCACTGTTCTGTGTCTCCTGAGATTACCTCAAGCAACCAAATAATGTTGGATAAGACAAATGAGATATTTTATAAGTATACAGTCGGCTCGTTGGTATTGACTAGTTTTTGTGGTTGTCTTATTGTAGTTGTCGTGTTTCCTAAACTAATCGGCACTCCAGAAACTTGATCGTGACTGAATACAACAATACTCATAGACATGACCGTGATTCCGCGAACCTTGCCAAACAAAAGTATGTTGATCAATAAACTGACAAAAAATATACAAAACTGGAGCTTATTCTCGATCCATTATTATTTTTGAAATAACATTTCAAAATGATTTTCCTTAAACACAGCATCCTCCAATAAATTGTTTCAAAAAAGGTCTAATTCCGAAATAATGGTACAAATAAAGTATCAGGACGCCTGACGGGTTACGGGTACCTGTCGAATGAATATGCTAAATAAATAAACTACTCGTGTGAGCCCGGGCCGTGAGATCATTCCATTGATAAATACTGGCCGCAGAGTCCGAGTTAAAAGGGAAATTGTGTTGGAATGTCTGCTGCGGTTAGGGCTGCTGCCCTCTGTTCCCCTCCACTCCGGCAAATGCCATGCTTTAACCAAACGTATTAAAAACGACCGCCAAGGGTTTCTGCTATAGCAGTAATTATTATCTTAACAGACCTGCCGTTATCAGGCTTATTGTGGCAGCCGCACTTGGAATTCAAGCCACGTGTTACTATCGAGCTATGTTCCGCAGTTTGACGGGCAACGTGCCGTGCCGCGGGATAAAATGCTCCACCTAAACAATGTTACCAAGGGAAAAATGTTTCTTGTGAAATATACGCCCGGCATATAGCCGGCGTCATATTGTGTACCTAGACTTTTGACCTCGTGAAATATATGTTAGTGTATGTGAAATTTGACCTGGTTGTGTTAAATCCTCATATTTGGAGCAGTTTTAGAAATATGTTTATACCGCATAATACTGTTATATTGTCACGTTTATTCAAATAAGCAGCGAAGTTTTACACGGAACTAAAAATGATTTGATAGTTACGTTCAATTTTAATTGAATAGTAGGTACCTACATAATTATTTTTATTTAAGAGTACATAATTATTTAAAATTAATAGTACATAATTATTCTGATTGAAAAGTAGGAGTACATAATTATTTTAAGTGAAGCGTGTGAGTCAGCCCTACGCGGTGTGAATGTGAACTCCCACTTGCAGGCGAGTGTCGTCGCCACACCGACACTACCTCCACTCTACAATAATGCCAGACTTACCAATGGCCCCAATAGGTGACAATAAAGATTGAGGAATTGTCCCCCGCACTACACGACACGCCGAACTGGTTCCACTTACGGCAGCTTTGTGTGTGGCTTCATCTTATTTATTCAAGCTTTGTATTCTTATACACATAAAGAATGTTATTTGTCGCAGCAATGGAAATTGTTATATTTTATAGGACTTAACATAACTGCCAATCGGAGCATAGAGCAAGTAACGTAACCATCAGAGATTTAAACATTATTGTACAAATAATAGCAATCTTATTAAACAACAGCATATTTCTAAACAAAACAATAATCGAGATCCTCTTCAATGAAACGAATTCAAAACAATCCTTTACGAACTAACAAAAAAGACAAGTAAAGTTTAATATTCAAAGTAAATTAAAATAAAAATCATGCATCCGGCGTGAGTTGTCGTCTCAAAGTAACGGAAATAACTTATCAGATACGCCGCCGGCTCGCACACGGCAGGCCGCCTTGTCAGTGCATTTATATTCACCGGGCCTCCTACTGCAATAAAAAATACTTAGGTACAGCTGACTCGGCCATACCAAAGACGTTATACAAGCTATGAGGCTTTCTGTCGTCCGTGAAACATACAATGACGACCAACCCGGATTATTCTTTATGCTAGGAACAGGTAATATTGATAGTGATGTGCTTGCGCGGCCTTTTGTTAAAACTATCGATAAATAACCATTGTTTATTGGAATGATTTCCTTTATTCAGCAGGTTTTTGGATTATAACGTGACATAATATTCAAGATAGTTGTAGAATGAAAGTTAAACTACAAAAGCTATTAACTATTTTTAGCGGATTCCAAAAAAAATCTTTTTCATTCCTCATACTCTGAAAGTAGGTCTGAAGTCGCCTGCGGTGCCGGTTGAAAGTAGTATTTTTCATCCCTAGGAAGAATCACTTTCAACTGAAAGCTGTCAATTATTTTATAAAAAATTGTTCAATTTTGACATTTCAATTGTACTGACTGTATAGAAATTTGGATCACGGACTTAAATCAAAGAAATAATATATTAACAGTATTAATTAAAGTATATGTTTTTTTTTTTTTAGTGACATTATTTTAATTTACTTTCAATAATTTAAAAGTAATATATATTTTTTTAAGTTTTTACACCGATAAAATGAAAAATAGTCTGAATAACCTGAATGATCAAAATCAAAATGAGCGAGAAAATGGCGGCGACCCGGTCTATATTTGTTTTTTTTTTAATTGTAGAGTTTTGTTTACAGTTTACTAAAACTTGATTTGTACTCAGACGATAAATTCATCAGATTCAGTTGAGGATTTAACGCCAGATTCTTAAGAGAAGAAGCTAAAGCAGTAGTGGAAAACATTTTACCGCCGAAATATATCGAAAATCATACGATGAACTTTGACGACGACTCAGGTTTTTATTATTTTTATTTTCCTTGTATTCGTAACGAAAAGCACAGTGTTTACCTTCGCTACGCTCGGACGGCAAACAACGACTCGGGACTAAATAACTTATTTTCACCCCTAGGATAACAGTGTACCATTACAGACAAAAAATTGAGATTTAGTTTAGGATTTGCTACGGGAGCTAGGATAGCAATATACTATTTTTTAAATTCTCAAGTGTAATGATTTTGTTTCATAGTAGGTACAACTGAGTATCCCACGTCTCTCTATTTTTTAGTACTGACATGTGTATCTGTGTGTGTTGTATGTGTATAAATAAAACGTAAAGTTATAGGTAATCCGGACAATTTAGGTACTCTCTCAACCCAACAAAATGGTATCCTGTCAAGATCAGCCCATCGTATCTTTGCCACTATGAACTCTCTGTGGAAAAGAAATAGTGCTGCTCAAAGCGGAACTTTTGTCAGAATACTATTCATAATTTATTAAACTGTAAGACCAGTTCTGCGTTAAAACTAAAAAGTAATAACTGTCGCTTTAAATGTTTATCCAATAAGCGTAAAATCACTCTTCCCAAAGGCAGTGGGATGAGCCGCTCTGCAAAGTAGTTCAGCAAAACCTGTTTTCTACATCTTCCTCTACTGCAGAGCGTGCACGCCTGCTGGCTGTGGAGAAGTGGGAGTCAGGTCTCTGGCTTCACGCACTACCGTCGTCGAGCATAGGCACCTTGTTCGACGATACTACTTTCCGCCTCGCTGCTTCTCTACGTCTAGGCGCTCCTTGTTGTTCTCCTCATCGCTGCCACTGTGGCGAAGTTGTCAACAGCCTCGGGCACCACGGTCTGTCATGCAGCCGAAGTGCGGGTCGCATAGCTCGGCATGCGAATATCAACGACATCATCCGACGTGCTCTTGTTTCCGTCGGCGTTCCAGCTGTATTGGAACCTCATGGCCTGGTACGCGACGATGGCAAGAGACCGGACGGTATGTCTTTCTTTCCATGGAAGATGGGTAGGTCTTTAGTGTAGGACGCAACTTGTGTCGATACTCTTGCGCCATCTCATCTTCCTAGCTCATCATGCTGTGCCGGTGCTGCCGCTGCGGCTGCGGAGAACCTCAAGCGGCGGAAATATACTAATCTTGTTGGTAGTTATATTTACGAGCCGTTTGGGGTTGAAACTCTCGGATCGTGGGGTCCGAGTGCCCACAAGTTGTTTAATGAACTTTCTAAACGACTTGTTGACACTTCGCGTGACCCAAGGGCTGGCTTTTACCTTGGGCAAAGAATAAGCATTGCCATACAGCGTGGCAATGCGGCCAGCCTTTTGGGCACTTTACCGGTCGACAGCGATGCGGAAGAGTTTTTTGACGCTTTATTAGATTAGGTATTTTTAGTTAAGTTAATTAGGGTTATGTAGTTTTAAGGTTAGATATCTAATTATTTGTACAGTTTACTAAATAAATCCACTATACAAGCGTAAAATATATAGTTTTCAGCCAAAAAATAACAAAAGGTACGATAAAAAAAAATTATAAACAAACGAAATGGTCGCGGCTGGTCGCGGCCCTGATACTTCCGATTTATAATATTTTATTATTATTGTATTATATTGTATACATTATTAATAATACTGATTGTGCATATGTTTTTTTATTAAAAACGAATGCTGGACTTCTATCCTACATTCTGACATTTTCAATCCATGAATATAAATTCGGTTTGGCTGATAACAAAAATATAGCCGAATATCCCATTTTCTTTATCGAAAATGGTCGCAAACGAAAACGAATATTTGTCGATCACTAACAAAGGTTCACGTCAATAGTTCGAAGCTAAATAATAAAAACAGTTAAGTAAGCTGATGTAAAAATAGACAGATATTGATAGTTTACAAAGTTAGTTTACATGTTGTTGTTTAGTTATTTAAGTCACGTTACTTTTTACGAAAGTTTAAGTTATTAGTTATCAATCATTATTAAAGTTTACCCAACGTACGAACTCAACTGAGTTAAAATTATAGAAGTTATTATTATGTTTATTTTACGAACTGCCAAACCAAAACCCACGGGTTGGAATACCAAGTAGTGTTGTTTTTAGATATATTTTTCAACTAGCTGTGCCCGCGACTTCGTCCGCGTGGAATAATTATTTTGGGCATCATATTTATTTTTGCAAACAACCTCAGCTTTATAAATTATAGTAGTTACCCACGACTTTGCCCCTGTCAATTTCTGTTATTATTAGACAATTTGGTTTTTAAAAGAACATAATTATCTAAAAGTACTTCATAGAGCTACACGCCCCCTTGGGCACGCCATAATCTCGGCGGTAAGTCCCCTCTTTGAGGCGTAGTTGGATAGAGATTACGGCGTCCTCACCTTCCGCATGACGCAGGTTCTCACCGGACATGGGAAGTTCAGGAGATTCCTGCGCCGGATTCATGCGGAAGAGACGCCCGGGTGTCGCCACTGCCGCGAAGTAGTAATGCTTGTAAAGGAGAAGGCCGACCGCATAAGACAAGGGCAACATCGTCCTCGCCGTAGCCGTCGCCGCCGCGATCTCGCCGATATCCGGCCACTGACGCTGACGCTAGACGCTGGCTTGCGGACGGTGAGCAATGGGTAGCTCGCCGTCCGGTTGTCTGGTAACAGTCCAGACCGAGACGAAGTCGTCGACGGCGCGCACTGCTCCTTGCGCGCCTCAAGGTGTTGTCAGCAAACTATGGGGCCCTTCAGGGTCGAAGCCTCCTGCAGCCGAGGGTTGGTGCGAAAGCGTTATACCGGGACTCTGGGAATAAGGCAAAGGAGGAACGGGGTAGGTTGTTTAGTCAGTAAGAGTTTGACACTGTTTCCCGCTCCGCCCAAGAGCGGGATTCGTCATTGGATGATTTTTACCTACCATAAAAAAACCCCTCCGAGTCGCGCGCAAGCAACCCCTATCGTCGCCCGCCGGCCAGGCGCAGCGTCATGTTTTGCACATCATACGGCGCGTGTGAATTTTATATCGGAGTTATTTTAAAATTGTAATATCTTCTAAGATGTTCATTGAAAATAAGTGATGTCAAAGACAATTCTGTTCACAATTACATACTCTGAATCAACAAGACATTTATTTGGATAAAGTTTAATATTACTATGTTGATACAACTCTACCAAATAATTGGTAATAATGCATTAATTTCGGCCAAATTTGATTCCCATAAAAACGTTTCTAGTGAGTTAATCTTAAAAGATAGACATATACTGTCGCGGACATTTTTGATCATTTTAAGAGGAATAATTCCTTTATACATATTTTTTTGTTATGTTGAACCGTTTTCGCAGCGCACGCAACGAAAGCCCTCAAAGATGAATATTTTTTCCCGTTTCTCTCACATTTTCCATTATTTCTTCGCTCCTATAAGTCGCAGCGTGATGTTATATAGCCTAAAGCCTTCCTCGATAAATGGCCTATTCAACACAAAAAGAATTTTTCAATTCGAACCAGCAGTTCCTGAGATTAGCGCGTTCAAACAAACAAACAAACAAACAAACTCTTCAGCTTTATAATATTAGTATAGAAGTATAGATTATTATATTGTTGTATTATAATTGTAACTTAGAAGTATTTTGAGTGTACCTATAATAAACATAAGCAGTTTTTATAATAATAAATAATTTCGCGAAATGGGGTTTCCTTAACCCGTCGCAAGTAAAGTGCCTGTGTGGAGCCCCCTCACAGGATATGCGTCACTTCCTTTTCTGCTCAACATGCACTACCACCTGCACCTTTAATGACTTGTACGAGGCCAACGAAAGAGTTGTCCAGGTGGCTAAATATTGGTCGGACATAATTGAGTCAAATCGACACGAAAAGAAGAAGTAGAACCAAGTTTTATATAGGCAGGTTCATTAAAGCAGCTTCAACGCAGCGACAACGACGTTCAGAAATCGTAAAACGCACTTACTGCGAATTGAATGATATGCCACTCCTACACGAGATTCGAGATTCTCGAGTTTTACGCTACAGCTACGTCGCTGCTACGGGAGCACTACAGGGTTTTCATGCTACGACGCTAGTGTGCGTGTACTCGATTCCATTTTATGCCGCTAGTGGCGCTGGTAGGTACGCGGTTTTAGAGCAACGACACTGCTACACGACATTCCTAAGTATACCGCTACCACGCGCCTTTTCAATGCTACTTGAATACTACGCAGATTTAGTACAACGCCACTTTTACTTACTTTACACAGTTTTTATGACGTTTTCACTTACACATGAGCTAGACACTCAGTACAGTGACCTTGTTGTATTCACATCTTTCATACAACAAGATTTTAAACTGTTAAACATATTTGTAAGTACGTAACCGAAAAATCTCTTAAGTATGCGAGCTAAGGAACTAAACATCCGTTTTCCAAGTAATCGACAAACATCGTTGAAATCCCTAGCGAGACGGCAATATCGCTGCGATGCTATGTGATTGGCGCGCGGCGTGGGCGGCTGCATAATGAACCACCGAGCAGGGCGAGGGGGGTAGGCGGAGGGGCGAGCGAGGGGGGCGGCATGCCCGCGTCGCGTCCCGTTTGACGCTAGATTGGAATCCGCACGAGCCAGCGCCTTCTGCCGTCAAATCCGTCAACATCTCTATCCCGGATATCCGAACCGTGATCTGTTTTTAGAGGACCTGCTACACCTAATACTCGTAGAGTGCATGCATTTATCAACAGTGTAAGGTATTTAAAGCCTCTGAACCGGGAATTGAATACAGTGACATTAATGAAAATGTTTCGCACAAAAGAATCAGTAAGAATTGGCAAATCAACCAAACAACATCTGACAACTTGGCATAGCGTAACACAAGAAATGTTTACGACTGAAAAAACTTTTTAAACAGAAAATCTCTGAAAGGCAGTAGTACGAATGACCGGTCAAAGCGTCCCGGAGCGAGCTACTTTTCCCCTCGATTGCGGCAACCGCTTCCGGTAGCCTTCCGGTGAAATTCCACACTCAGTTCGAATTTTCTTCAGCTTACTTCTCTTTTTAATTCGTAGACTGATTGCGAGGTTTAGGAATTCAACCGCGAAGCTCTTTTCTACGTATTTGTATGTTATTTATTTAGTTTACAGTCTCACAATTAATATTTTCTGGTGTCTAGGAAAAAAATAAAATTATACTGCTCTTCATGTGTCAACGAGAACGGTTCAATAAAAAAGCACTTACTAATTATAATGGAAAATACCTAAAAGAGAAATGTTTTGTATTTGTGGTCCAATTAAACCTTCAGTCAAAATATTAGCATATTACAAAATGTTTTATAATAATGAGGGTTCTATTTTTGTCCGTATATTAATTAACTGACTTTACACAAATATTGATAAGTAGAACTCAAGACTGTAAGTAGGCTACACCGCGTGCTAGCAACCACTAGCAGTAGGTAATAATACGTAATACGTTTCGTGGTTGCCTACACAGCTACCTGTTATATAGCTCTTTTAATTTGGTGGTCGAAAGAGGTTTGCCAACATCGTAGCTTGGGGAATCTACCGGGTACATTAGGTATTCTGTGAATCCACCCGCCGAGAGACAGGCGTGAATTTACTATACAAATACAAGTTACACTCACATATATTTATGTAGTTAATGCCTTTACGGGACATTTTATGGGTTAAGCGGTTTAAATACCTTTGGATATTAAGAAATTTAATTATAAATAAATACATAAGTGGAAATATATAGTCTGAGGTAACAACTATCAAGGAAGTGGACATCTTCAAACTCCAGCTGCCAATCAGAGACACCTTGACCGTCAAGTGTCGAAAGACGTTTTCTAGCTACGCGGGCTTGCGGACGGCGATCAAACTTGTAGGTAGCTTGCTGTCCGGTCGTCCAGTAAAGACCAAGAGAGGCGAAAGCCAGCAAAATTGAATAACCCGCAAGTCTAAGCTGCTAATTTTCGAAAGAATTAACCGTGGCGTTAGAACATTATGCACAGCAAGTTCCCTCTTTGAGGAATGAATGAGAGAATCTTTAAGAAACGTCAAAGAGATGTCTGCAAACCGTCCGTGCTCAGAAGGGTCGATGCCCTCAGCCATGGATTTGTTTTTAAATGAAACCCGTGGTTCCAGAATGCAAACGGCCACTAAAAAAACGTCATTACAGGTAATAACTACCGCGTATAAATTCAAAAGTTCAAAGAGGTTACAGTCACACATCCAGTAAATAATAATACAACCTTATGCTGAGTGACTTATACACATACATATACGATATAGGTACTTACGGATTTACATTCTACATTCCACTGTAGACGACAAGACAACGGAAGTTCACAGTGCAGTCACAGAAAGCCACACAATATATCGCCAGTCACTCAACAAATATTGTGTGGGAGTTTTATTAAAATCGTGATAACGTCAGGCTCTCGTCATACGAGTATGTACCAAAAGGTTAGTAATATTTACACAATTTAAATATGCAAAACTGACACTGTGTCCTTACTATTGCATATTAAAATTTTGAAGGAGACTGCAATATCAGCACATTCACTCACCCCAACAACAAACAAGCCGTGTCCCCTGCAAGTTTAATCATTTTTTTTCTCTTCACTAAACTTAATAAATGAGTTTTTGAATGAAAACGAGGTTAAAAAGGACCTCAAGTTTAATGTGGCCTATAATAATAAAATATTCAAGTACTGTGTCATGCTTTACATTATGTACGAACTTTTTATAAGCTGTATATTTTTATATAGTCCTCATCGTCGCGTTTTCTCGGCGCTTTGCCAGAATTTGCTTTACTTAAAAGAAAGGAAGCTGAATTTTTTGATCGCTCGCTCGTGTAAATGTCATCACTTGCAAACGTCGAATGTTCGAGTGTTTTTTATCTCGGTTACCTCTTTGTATTTCTCATCTATGAACCTTATAAATTATTATTGTGATATTGTTCAAAGATAAACCTTCAGTCGCATAAGATTAATTTTAATTAACCTTATTAACTTTCGAGAGCTAGCTTTGGGTGTTATAGTAACATTCCAAGATTTAATGTACCAAAGGAGTTATAAACGAAGAATATTCATTGTGATGGTTACTAGGTATATACACGAGGGAAACTATAAGGATCATATTTTTTTTAAGTAATATTAAAAATATAATACTGTATTTTACTTAAAAAACTATTCTCAAAATATTAAACTAAACGATAAAGTTGTATTTTGTAACAATAGTCCTGTGACCGAGATTTTCAAGTTTAGCTTGATCTTTTCAGCCTGTATTATAAACCGTCTGACAGCCGCTACATTGTGTTGTAACCCAATGTGCTGATATTTATATTGAATATTTATTACGTAGAAGAATGAGTCAACAAAAGCTAAAAGTAAATTTTCATGAACAAAATGCTTGATAACATCGCTTTTATTCTTTAATATTCTAAACAACATCAAAGTGAAGTTAAGATGCCATAATTTTCTCCTCTCGATTTAACAAAAAGCCACGTAGTTAAAAGTTAAAAATAAACCGGGACCTGTCCTTAACGGATGTGAAAACACAAAAGTGGGAAGCTTTATCGAGAATATATTTATGCAGTAAATAAATTTACATAGAAAAAATATTTTTCTAAAATCAACAGAGAGGCATTACACACCTTTATTACTAAGTAGCTACATAGATATTATGTCAAATTCTCATTGTTAATTTATCGCAAACAAGTTAATAAAAAAACTACACGTTCTTTCGTTCGACAGTTAAAAGTTAATGAGGCCGGTGTTTCCTAGCTAACTGAGGAGAAACACTGAAACTTACTAAGTCAAAGTTTCGTTTGATGTCTGTACAGTAAACATGTAACAGTCAAATCATATGAGCACCACCCAGACTGTTGTCTGAACTATTATTGGGCTAGTCTAAAATTATTGAAACACTAGCGTAATTTCATAAAAGATGTCTTAAAAAAATAAAGCTCATATTCAGTATTAAGTTGAGGCCCTAAATGTGTATTATATTTAATACTAGCTGTGCCCGCGACTTCGTCCGCGTGGAATAGTTATTTTGGGCATCATATTTATTTTTGCAAACAACCTGCTCAGCTTTATAAATTATAGCTGTTACCCACGACTTTACCCGTGCCAATTTTTGTTATTATTTTTTTTCGACAATTTAGTTCTTAAAAGAACATAATTATCTAAAAGTACTTCATAGAGCTACACCCCCCCTTGCGCACGCCATAATCTCGACGGTAAGTCAAAGAGGGGTCTTTGAGGCGTGGTTGGATAGACATCACGGCGTCCTCACCTTCCACATGACGCAGGTTCTCACCGAACATGGCAAGTTCAGGAGATTCCTGCGCCGGATTCTTGCGGAAGACACGCCCGGGTGTCGCCACTTTGTGGCCAGCCCGGAGCACACGGTGGATGTGTGCCCCGCTTGAGAAGAGCATCACCTTGTTCTCGTGAGGGTGCGCTCGCGCCGGGCCTTGATTCAGGCCATGATCCGCAGCGAAGAAGAACGGCAAGCGGTCGCCTCCTGCGAAGCAGTAATGCTCATAAAGGAGGAGGCCGACCGCATAAGGCAAGGGCAACAGCGCCCTCGCCGTAGCCGTCGCCGCCGCAATCCCGCCGATATCCGGCCATCGTAGACACTGACTTGCGGACGGTGAGCAATGGGTAGCTCGCCGTCCGGTTGTCTGGTAACAGTCCAGATCGAGACCAAGTCGTCGACGGCGTGCAATGCTCCTGCGCGCCTCAAGGTGTTATCAGCAAACTGTGGGGCCCTTCAGGGTCGAAGCCTCCTGCAGCCGAGGGTTGGTGCGAAAACGTTATACCGGGGCTCTGGGAATAAGGCAGGGGAGGAACGGGGTAGGTTGTTTAGTCAGTAAGAGTCTGACACTGTTTCCCGCTCCGCCCAAGAGCAGGATTCGTCATTGGATGATTTTTACTTACCATAAAAAACCCCTCCGCACCGCCCGCAAGCAACCCCTCTCCTCGCCCGCCGGCCAGGCGCAGCGTCATATTTTGCACATCATGCGGCGCGTGTGAATTTTATATCGGAGTTATTTTAAAATTGTAATATCTTCTAAGATGTTCATTGAAAATAAGTGATGTCAAAGACAATTTTGTTCACAATTACATACTCTTAATCAACAACACATTTATTTGGATAAAGTTTAATATTATTATGTTGATACAACTCTAACAAATAATTGGTAATAATGCATTAATTTCGGTCAAATTTGATTCCCATAAAAACGGTTAATCTTAAAAGATAGACATATACTGTCGCGGACATTTTTTTAGATCATTTTAAGAGGAATAATTCTTTCATACATATTTTTTTGGTAACTTGAACCTTTTCGCAGCGCACGCAACGGAAGCCTTCAAAGATAAATAATTTTCCCCGTTTTTTCCACATTTTCCGTTGTTTCTTCGCTTCTATTAGTCGCAGCGTGATGTTATATAGCCTAAAGCCTTCATCGATTAATGATCTATTCAACACAAAAAGATTTTTTCAAATCGAACCAGTAATTCCTGAGATTAGCGCGTTCAAACAAACACAAACAAACTCTTCAGCTTTATAATATTAGTATAGAAAAGGTTATTCGAGTAATTTCTTTTAAGTCTTAAGGTTCCGGTCAATCTTACTTTTGAAAACAGTTCAATTCCCGATTTGAGTCTTGAAGATTTTTCCCAATCACAAAATTATTATTTTTTTTTAGTGAAGTCACTACAAATTTCTGTTTTTTATCTATTTATGCTATGAAATCTTGCTTCATGAATCTTGAAATTTATAGCAAAAATGAGAAATTTATAGTGACTACACGGGAACTACCTTAATACAGGATAGTATAGTATATCGGGCTGGTATCCGCAACTCCACATCTAAAGCGCGTATTTTGCGTAAGAACCTTGTGATTTTTTTATTCCCTTGAAAATAGAAATAAGAGATTTTTGCGACATTAACGGCTATATGGTTTTTTTACCATTAATTTAGAAGTTTATATCAATACCTTCACCCGTTCTGGAGATAAAGAGTCTTGATTGACAGACAGACGGGCATCAATGTGATCCTTTAAGGGTTCTGGATTTTGTCCTTACGTGAGGAACCTTAAAAACAAAATAACTTTAGAAATGTCGTCAGAGATTACAATGTTAAAAATTTTGCGACCTTTTAGAAATTCCACATTTTGCCTTACATTTCTTTATTTCAGCGTGTAAACGAAAACACATATCGCCTGACTTTGACCTCATATATAAAAGAAACGGGGATTTATAATGCAAATTTATAAGTGGGTGTGAACGTACTTATGTGATACGTACGTCATTATATATTTTTTTTTTCTAAAATATACTTAAAGTTAAGACGCGTGTCACTTCACACACTTTCATTTTATTGCATTGGCATGGATTTTAGTGTGTGCACTTCATATACTTCATATGCTACAAAAAGTGGATCAATTTGATTGGATCATTAACAAAGTGTTCGCCAAGTGTTGTGGAAAAATGCTTTGTTAGCCTACTTTTATAGCTTAAAGTTTATAAAAAACTTGAGAAAACCTTAGTGATTACCGCGCTGAGGTGGTTAAATATGTATTACGATCTCGCAGCATTTTACGTGGCATTGTATAGCAGCCTTTTAATGTGCCCACTGCTGGGCCTCAAGGCTTACGGCTCCTATGGGCCGTAATCTTCCACGCGGACCCAGTTTTGGCTGGTAGATGTCACATATTTCTAGTTTTAGGACATGCCATTTTCCTCACGATGTTTTCCTTTGCCGTTTTGAGAACAATAGTGATGAAATAAATTACACCAAGTAATGCACTTGACTGGGTTTGAAATCGCGACCTTCAAATTGTAAGTCGGGGCAATTACCACTAGGTCACCACTGCTCTCACGCTCTTGCGTGAAAACGAAACCAAAATCTGAAGACATTGAACTGACAACATTATACTCAGTAAGTTACCTACGACACCAGTTATTTTATTTATTGAAAGGCTTCTATTTAACCACTGTGTAACCTGTTGCTAATAAGAGATAATACCTCAAATTAGGTAACTTAGGATTTACGTTTAGATTTTTTCCTAACTCTTATTCCTAATGCTGGGCAAAGGTCCCAACTCCTTCCAGACATTCTTCTCCCGTGCTGTCTCAAACCAATATTCGTAATTCACATCTAGATCATATCACCATCTCCTTCATGGCCTCTGCAAGAACCCACTACGTAGCTATGTTTGCCCAGCTGTCTTCATGCAATCCCATCTGAGCCTATCAGACATTTTCCCACATAATACACGTGGGAAAACACCTATTGTGGAGTGCAGTGTGTCATTCTTAATTCGTTATGTTCTTATCACACCCGCAATCCTGCGCTCTACAGCCCTCTGGTAAACCCCACGGTGAAACTTCTATAGTTCGATGAGGGATCAGGTCTGAGCATGCTACTTTGGTAAGATGGGCAGGACATACATGTCGATGAATATGTTTCAAGGAGATTGGCAGATTACCCTTCATTAGCGTCTTCTGGGACCAGTAACTTTTCCAGACGTTCTGGATACGCCGGTTGATATCCTTCTCGTGTCTTTTGTTTTTTAAAGATACTAACTGCTCTTAATAATAATATGTAGTTTCATGGTTAATAGTGTTTCGTATCATCATCATTTCAGCCAAAAGACTTCCACTGTTGGACATAGGCCTCCCCCCAGGCGTTGCCACAACGACCAGTCCTGTGCATCTTGTATCTATCGGATCCCAGCAACCCTGGCCAGGTCATCGGTCCACCTAATGGAAAGACTCCCAACGCTGTGTCCTCTGGTACGCGGTCACCAATCCGGAACCTTTCAGCTCCAACAGCCATCTATTCCGCAATGTGTCCTGCCCATTACCACTTAATTTTGGCGGTTCTTTGTTCTATGTCGGCAACCTTAATTACCTTGCGGATATCTTCATTTTTGATTCGATCACGCAAGGAAACTCCGAGCAATAAGCGCGTATACAATTATACATGGAAAGAATAAAGCGGTACCAATTGCTGGCAAGGCTTTAAATCAATACTTTAATTTAAAAGTCATTGGGGTGCATTAAAATAGCCGGGTGGCGATACTTAAGGTGGGCCTTCCCACCTCGCCTATCGTCTACGTCGAGCATGGTTTAACCTTTCAGCTAACAAGCGAACGTCGGCGTCCGCGGGTATTTACAGCGAACGCCCGCGTTCGCAAGTATTAACGGAAAGTTGTCAATAAAAAAAAAATTATGGATAAATATCAAAATACCCTATAAAAAAAACCTGCTCAAATATGATGTAAATTCTATTTTTGAAAATTTGACAACCGGATGGCGCGAAATTGTGCGCGAGCGCGACGCTTGCTTGGGTGTCGACGTATAAGCTTGTTGCTTCATCTAAAGCAATCCTATGTGATGTTTGATGCAAAAGTAAAGCCAAAAAACCGCCTTCAAAAAAAGCCAAACGACAAAAGTTCCTACACTAAAAAGTTAAAAATAAAAATTTGAATTACTGTAAAGAAACTTAATTTATAGATAAACTTATTTGACATTAATATTTTGCAAATATTCAAAATTTATTACTTCTTTTTGGAGTCGGTGCCAGCATTTTTATTGTTGTAACTTAATGTTAGGTAGCTTTGCTTGTGCTTGCAATGCTTAAACATTTTCAATGTACTTAAAATGTTGCAGAAGGTTTTTGTAAGTATATATTTTTTATTTAAAAAAAAATGTGCAAATCGGATGATTTTTTTAGAGAAGTCTAATATGTATTTATGTCTTAGTTAAGTATTATATATTTGAGTATGCAAATAGGTACTAAGTAGTTTTATAGTTAAGTTAGAGGTAGTTTTTCAAGGGATTGTTGCCCATTCGTAATTCCTTGCCTTGGCTGGCACCGACTCCAAAAAGAAGTAATAAATTTTGAATATTTGCAAAATATTAATGTCAAATAAGTTTATCTATAAATTAAGTTTCTTTACAGCAATTCAAATTTTTATTTTTAACTTTTTAGTGTAGGAACTTTTGTCGTTTGGCTTTTTTTGAAGGCGGTTTTTTTTTTGTAAAAAGTTTTTTTTATTTGTAGCCGTTTAGTGTTTTTTTTTATAATGTGTTATGGCAACGAAGTCAATATCGTTCCTACATTTCTTTTGAAAATGTTACCAATGTCATATCAGTAGGAATACATATATTGTTACAGTGTAATCGTTTTGATCTCGTGGAGAGATGATATGATGCATGAAATACTTATGATTCATCTCATGAGTACATCTTATGACAGCTCTCATAATCATCATCATTTCAGCCAGAAAACGTCCACTGTTGGACATAGACCTCCCCCAAGCGTCGCTACAACGACCATTTCTGTGCGACTCGCATCCATCGCGTTCCCGTGATTCTCACCAGGTCATCGGTCCACCTTGTGGGAGGCCTTCCAAAGCTGCGTCTGTTGGTGCGCGGTCGCCACTTTAGAACCTTTCGGCCCCATCAGCCATCTGTTCTACGAGCAATGTGCCCTGCCCACTGCCACTTAAGTTTGGCAATTCTTCGGGCTATGTCGGTGACCTTGGTTCTCCTGCGCATTTCTTCATTTCTGATTCGAACACGCAAGGAAATTCCGAGCATAGCCCTTTCCATTGCCCTTGACAGCATTGCCCATGACAGCTCTAATAAGCTCAAACAATGCTAGGATACATTATTTTACTTTGAAGTTCCCATGCCGACCTGCCACCTTCCAGCTTCATCATCACATCAGTTCAATAGTACCTTACAGCCAAAGTGCATCTTATGACAATTCTAACAAGCCCAAACACGGCTAGGATATATTAATTAGTTACGCAGTTCCAGTGCCTACCTTCCAGCTCCATCATCATCATCAGATCAGTTCGATGATAACATTTTCAACATAATTATTTAAGATCATTGGTTTATAGTGCATTTTCAAAGTTGCTTAACTACCTTAATTGTGATATCTATGCGAGTGTCAAGTTTCGTTAGCCATTTTCTGATCTTCTTCACCAGTTCCACCTCATCAAATGTTACTTTTTGACTGTAAATGCTTGAGTTCTCGATGAAAATATAAAAAAAACTATATAGTTGCCTATAATATTTGAGGAGTTCCCTCGATTTCTCATGGATCCCATCATCAAAACTCAATTTTGAAAAAAATGGGACCAATCTGGAAGCATATCCTTTCAAGTACAAAAAAAATTTTGCAAATCCATCCATAAACAACGGAGTTCTGAGGTAACAAACATAAAAAAAAATAAAAAAAATAAAAAAAAAAAAAATACAATCGAATTGAGAACCTCCTCCTTTTTTTGAAGTCGGTTAAAAAGAGCGATAACACCTGAAAACTCTGTTATTATATAATTCTACGATTTACTCCAATTTTTTAACAAAACTTGTTACAGGAAATACGTGTTTTTATTAAACCCTTCAGGATTTTTGAAAAAAAATTAGAACACTTAGAATCTCGATTAAATGCGCTCGGCTCCTATAGAAGTACTTTTTTTTTATTTTTAATATAGTAGTACATCGTGGAGAGTCAAAGTTCACGTAAAATTGCAGATTTTCAGAAGTCTTTACTAGGTTACTCTTATACAAATTTACGTTTTGATTTGTATAGAAGCCTAGATAATATCCACAAGATATCTGTGTTTCCAAAATATCTGAAGAAAGATGTGTACCTAATAATATCACAATCACGTAAGAGCGGTTGTATGAAAATGTACGTCGGGTGGGCGGCTCTTAACTGTATGTCCGGCGTCCGCGGGCTCGACCAGTCAGCCACCACCTTGCTGACTACTTATATTTTCACTCTTTACAACAATTTAACCTGTTTTATTGAAATACCGGCCAATTTCGAGTCGGACTCACACACGAGGCGTTCCGTATCATCGAAACTAATAAATACCTCCTGCTCTGGTGTGGATCAAGAGAGCGTATGAGACTTTTACTGAAAAAAACCACAGGTATGTTCCTTCAGTTGCTCTCAGGACCACGGACGGGTTTCACTTTCAAAAGTCAGCCCATAGGGCTATGGTCTGACTGGGGCCGGTACACTGCGGCCCTGCTCGATTTTGCTGACGATGTCAACATCAAAATAAGAAAATGAAATTAATGCCTATCAAAACGTTTCAAACTAGGTCCTATAACTTTTGCAGATAGATTCCCTGCAATTCTATAGGCATTATCGTTAAAAAACCTACGTTTATCTATGTACTTATGGAAACATACGCGTAGATACGTAGGTATATAAGCGCTGTACGCACTCAATGCATTCATAAATCCAGAGATCACCAATAAATATAGATTATTCTAGCGGACGAAGCAAAACTGTGGTTTATTTGTGAAGCAAGTAGAACAGTTGGCGGGAAAGCAATTATGCTCACTGTCGGCCACCTAGTTCAAATTGGACGCTGTTGTCGGATACTCGCAGATATAACTAACTACGCGTTATTGAATGCATTCAAACGGACATAAATGGTATCACTGCGAAAATAATTGTAATGAGAAGATTTAATACAATACGAGAACATTCATGTATTTTTTATATGCTAAATAAGATATTTAATTTTATTCCCTCTCATCTGAAAGGACTTTTTAAAATATCTTAAACGATGACCAAATTATAAAGCTACGCAACTGATAGTCCGTCATGGATTGTGACGTCAAAGTCTACTCTAGTTAATCTATCAATGTTGATTTTGTTTTCACTGTTAGTATAGTCTATTCCTACTTTGAATATTATTTTCGCGTATAATATAATTCCCTACCTACCGTCACGCATAATAAAAAAGTATTTATAGAGATTCTCTATAAATCTTTAATCCGCGTCTTTTTATGAGCATTTATTTGCTTATAAAATAAATATATTATTTATTTTGTAAGCAAATAAATTTTGTGTAGTAGTTAGTGTACGTAAAAAAAAATACTACTTTATTGAACAAGAAAATGTAGGCCTTTCGAGAGAGACCTTTCGAGTACTAATTACAGAGACAATTAAAGAACAACCTTTCTATTATGTCTTTAATTACGATATAGAAAAGGTTAAAAGGATAGGTGATAGAATATATTAAAATTGTACACCAAAAAAAAGCCGAGCTAGTGCGAGTCATACTCACACGCTGAGATTTCCTTACAACACACCTATGAAATTAATTCAATTCCCGCAAGTTTCGAAGCTTTTTCTGAATCGCTAAAAAGTTACAGTTTTCATATTTTTCCTATATTTGTGCTATGACACCTTGCTTCATGCCAAATTTCAAGATTCAACGGTCAACGGGAAGTACCCTATGAATTTTGTTTTCTTTGAGAGGTCAAAATATACGTTTTTTGAGACATAAACGTAAACGTCCATATCTTTCTTTTCGTTCAGTTAGAAATTCGATTTTTTCACAGCTTCAAGGGACCGCAGACTTCAGTATAGTATACGGTGTTAATTTCAACTTGATACCTTCACGCGTTACCAGGATGGAGGGTGTCGACAGACAGAGAGACAAAGTCATCCTATAAGGTTTTTTTTATGGTAGGTAAAAATCATCCAATGACGATACCCGCTCTTGGATGGAGCGGAAAACAAGTGTCAGACTCTTACTGTCTAAAAAACCCACCCCGTTCCTACATCGCCATACATACCAGGGCCAGAGCCTTCCTTTTCAGACGCAATCCTATAAAGTTTCCGATGTTTTCCTTTTGACGTACGGAACCATAAAAAATACACACAGCTGAACATATTCAGTAAAAAAGTGGAGGCTATATAACCTCCTCTTTTTGAAGACGGTCAAAAAGGGAGGTGTTATGTACTTCGAATAAATGTTACAAAAAATTGGGTCAAAGATTTTAATCCTTTAAAAACCTTTCGGAAGTACAAGCGTTGCCTTCACGGCGGAGCGGCGGCGCGCGGCGGCCCGGAGTAACACTAACTCTTATAAACTGGGATTATACCACTCTCCGTAACACGACTTAAATTCAAATATGCACTTGCTTAAAAATGCTGCATATTTTGAGGATATTACTGTATGAGAAATTGAGAATCTCGTAGTTTTAATCTAAAGTAGGTATGCTTATCCTTCCGTTTTTGCAAAAAGAGTTTACTTTTCAAAACCTCGTCTGAATAGAAAATGACGCTTGATAAGGACTTTGAAACTTGTAAGTAGGTACTTGTTTACTAACTGTACAAATCGATAAGTAGAATCTTCTATACCCGCGAAAATGTGATGTAGAAAGATGCTGTTTTCGAAAAAGATACGAGTATATTTAGCATTATACTTACAACATTATTTTTAGTATATGCGAAACTGGAATAATATTTATAGTTCAGAATAAGTAACTGAATCGATATTATCATACATACCTAAGTATACAATATACATAGGTACTATAGTAATATATATCTAGTATAGGTTAATTTTAATCCAAATGACTTACATAGATTTCTTACGCTAATATTTAAAATTGCTTTTAAAACACTCGAATTTATAGGTTTACTATAAAATCGAGTGTTTTTAAAAAAAAGCCAAGACTTAAACTTTGCGAGCGTACAGAATTCAAAACGCAAGCTTCCATTAGGAAAAGCAATTTTAGAAATAATATGAGCGTAAAAAATATACTTTTTTACATTTATCATTCATTCTTGAAATATATTATTTATATATTGTGCACATCTGGTAGAGAATTGTTGCATCAAGGTCATCTAAGCATCACTACTGTACATAAATATACCTCCATACACTGTCATACACAGCACAGAAATCATTAAATAAAGTTACTGCCTTGCTGATAAATACTTGTGTGGAAATGCTTCGAATGCAATATTAAATATATAGTAAAGTCGGGAACACGAATTTGCATAAACATGCAATTAAAACTAGGGAGGGACGTCCTCTCAGTGACAATATTGAAGAAGAAACTCCGGTCATTCATATATTAACATAGCCATTAGTCATGCATTTACGCAAAGCTTGACGTATATTCCGAAAGGTTGAATGTTAATCAACCCCTTATTAATGAGAGTGCCTTATCATTATTAGAAGATTACTTCGAATGCCTGAATATATTATATTCAGGCATTAGCGCCACGAAACACGTAAGTTTCTATCTCAACTAATTGACTTCCGGAGGAATACTTCCTTCCTTCTAAGTTTTAGAACGCTGTTGTGAATTTTATTCTTCTTCGCTCAACTTAAATTACGGTTCAACTCTTAACAACGTCATTTCATTCGAAATTTTTCTGCTCTTACCATAATGAAGAAAGTAGAGCATATACTTCACAGCGAAAGCAAAACGAATCAAAATGTGACGTGTTCCACATTCAACAAAAAAGTTAAACATTAGATTTGCAGTCGAGTACATGTTTAACTTCAAAAGTCAACGTTTAAATACGTACTTTGACTTAACCTACCTTGTTTTACGTAAATTCAAAGCTGCGAGTTGGCTTATTTCCCTTTCCGGTTTCGCCCCCTCCCTTCCCCTTTTTCATTTAAGGAGCCACCGATCCCCAGGAGCTTACTTGCAAATCTGTTATCTAATAATATTAGACAGCCGTTTAACCGTATGTGCCCAGCTAAGAACAGGTCAGTTCGCCTGTGCCTGTGGGGATAGTAAGACACGGCTAAGGGCAGCCTGCATAAATCAGGTCAGACGCCCAGCGGCATCCACCAACCCATTAATAGTACGGGCAATGAAATACCAAATCAAACCTTAATGACTACAATCCAACATTGAAAATCACTCGCAGCTCATAGATTAAAAAATACGGACAAAATTACATGATCGTTTAATTGGATACCCACAAACAATGCATTCGAGACAACTTTTTTGACGGCTTCTGATTTATAACACCAAATTCTACACAAAGCTATAACTCATTCATGAATATAGTTTTCGTTCTCATGTTTTTATTAATCGGAAATTACTATTCCAACTTTTGTTTTTGTTGGAAATAAGTAAACTTTAAACCAAAAAGGATACTGTAAACAGTGTCAAATGTCTATTAAAAATAAAGGAGAAAGTTCAAGAACCCTTTTGAATATTTATCACGATAAGTTTCCAAAGGAGGGACGCCATTTGAAAGAGAAATGGTGCATTCAGTATAAAGAGATAAAATACACTTAAGTGTATACAAGACAAGAAATTCTCTTCGACAATAAATCCAGAAAGTAAGATGCAACAAAGAAAATCATGGCCGATAAAAGGCTACGTGGTCTTGCAAGCTCTGGGACTCGACTATTGTTAGACAATACCGGTGCAGAGTGAGGCTTGCATCTAAACTAACGTACTGTAGGACCTCGGAACGATTTGCTAAGACTAGCTTCCAAAGATTGGATGCTTAAAGCTGGAAGGGGCTCAGGGGCACTTTTAGGAAGCACCCCATTACATCACATAGGTTCATAATTATTTATACTATTGCTGTTATTTTTACATTTTACTCAGTGTTAAGCGAATCCAATCCAATTTAAAACGTTAACGATCTAATTCAATGATTTGAAACAAGACACGGATATTTCAAAACATTTGTGAGCTTTTCAACTCCCCATTTGTTCCAATTTACTGCCAAATTATTACCCACTTTACTTTCAATACCTTTATACAATATTTTAATCCACTTCAGTAAACAAGAAATGTTTAATAAAGAACTAAGTTCATAATCCTCAAGTCATTAAAGCTTTCATAATTACAAATTAAATTTGCCTTTAGAAAAATTAAAAACATAATTCCGCAAAACTTCTTCGTTTTTTCTTCACTTTAACACAAGAAAGAACGGTAGCGTTTTATAATACAAAGCTGAATTCTGTTGTGTTTCCAAAGCGGAACGCTTTTAAAATCGAAACTACATAATATTGAGCGGCACTACAACCCCAAACCACCCCGCGGGACTTATTTGCAACAATCTGTGTTCACAAATAATATTACCAGAGCTGCTTTGTGTTATATTAACTTTAGATTTATACAGATTGAAACGTCTATGAATATTTTTGTTGTTTACCAGACACAGCTCGGCATTGTGGCCCAGTAAACAAGTGTTATGAAGTGGAACATTATAGAAAAGGTTAATTGATGGATTCACAATAAAACACGATAGATATGAATGATAATTATGTTCGAAGGCGTAGGTACTTTTAATGGGTATTTGCTAAGCAACAAATAGGAGAGAGTACTCTAACAATATATGTATAAGCTATCGATTGAAACGTCTATGCATATTTTTGTTGTTTACTAGATGCAAGTCTGCATTGTGGCCCAGTGTTATGAAGTGAAATTTTTTAGAAAAGGTTAATGATGGATTCACAATAAAACACGAAATATATAAATGATAAATATGATAAATCTACACTAATCTAGTGTAGATTAGTGTAGATTTATCTACACTAATATAATAAAGAGGGAAAGTTTGTTTTTTTGTTTGTAGGAGGTAATAATCTCTGGAAGTACTGGTCCGATTGGAAAAAATTTAGCAACAATAGAAAGCTGCTTTACTCCTGAGTGACATAGGCTATATTTTATGTACGCGGGAAAAGCCGCGGGCAAAAGCTAGTAATATAAGAAAAGAGGTAAAGTTTGTTTTTTTGTTTTTTTATTTTTTTGTTTGTAGGAGGTAATCTCTGGAACTACTGGTCCGATTGGAAAAATTTTAGCAACAATAGAAAGCTGCTTTACTCCTGAGTGATATAGGCTATATTTTATGTACGCGGGCGAAGCCGCGGACAAAAGCTAGTAAATGATAATTATGAAGGCGTAGGTGCTTTTAATGAGTCTTTGCTGAGCTACAAATAGAAGTAAGTAGTCTAACGATATATAAGCTATCGATTCACGTCATTGGAACTTTCTGTTATTGTTTCCTATTATTCTTTCTTGTCCTCAGAAAAATAAACATGACTTCTTTTATTACCCGGTTATATTTTCTTAAAATCAATTTGTTAGTACGGAATTCAACCACAAGTAACTGAAGTTGTTTTGACATTCCCATTCCTACGTAAACATACAATAAGGTTTGAGTTACGCTCGCCTACAGGCATACACTCTATTTTTATTCACTTATATTATAAGCAATCATAATTAATACGGATTTTTTCAATTCTTTATTGTACCCCACCACAGTATACAATATAGAATTGCAGAAAACTGTCGACTGTATGTCCTCAACATACGAGTAGGTTGTACTCGGTTAAGTTACATCCGTTTCACATCTTTCCCAATTCCTGTCAGCCACATGGAGTGTGTATCGAACGACGCTAACCAGTCATTCTCGACGTCTCAGAAGATCTGCCGCCACGAAATAGACCAATAGAGTCCATTCCCGTAATGTAAAAGGCAATGAACGTGACAATATCGTAAAAGCGGTGTAGTCAGGTCACAAACGGTGGGGACACGTGAACGCAAGAATTTTCGTCATAATTCCGAGGAGTTAACGGGCTCCCGGGAATCACTTTCATTTTCACTTAGCGCCACCGACTGCTCCATAACCATTAAATCCTCTTGTTTACTACTGCTCTTCGTCGGTTCAAAGGCACTGGCCCTCTCGCCACTTATCTAACTTATTCACAGACGGAGCAAACTAAACAGTAAACAGAAACGAAGCCATTTTAGTAGGTAGATATATACAGTCATCTCCAAACAAGATACAATTTTAAATCGCCGCCTGCACGAATTTTAAGCTTGGTATAAATTAAATATTCAAATTCAAAAGTACGAGACTCAAATTCTTTTTGTTATCGCTCTTCTTGCGCCTGTTTATTTATATTCTTTACTGAAAAATAGAGCACTTGTTACGTAAGTTTGTGTGATGAGTTCGTCTGCGCGCGGAGCACGCGGCTAGGCACTTCACATTCATTCTGCAATCCGCTATGACACGCGAGTAATTCACTGCTGGAGTAAATACATTTAATTCGTTATGTTTAACTCTCGGTCTGTGCGTGTCATGTTCCATTACGAAATTCCGGTTCTCTTGGGACGAGGCGACGAAATTACAGTTTTTTTATTTAATACCTTTTGTATGTAAAAGAGGTGTTAAAGTGTTAAAAGCACTGGAAAGTTTCTGTTGCCATTAAAAACTGATTCATCCGTAATTAATTTGATATTGTCAAATTACTAAAACCCGTAATTTTAAGTATTACGAGTATAATAGCTTCGCTTTATTATGTTCAATCTATTCCGGAGTGTGCAGAGTGAAACTGACGTTAGTTGCAGAAGTTTAATAGACAGCTTCCTTTATTTCAGCAAGTAAGTAACACAAGTGGCTGTAGTCATGTAGAAACAGTGTTTTAAACAAGATTCACTGTGAACACAAATTTGGATCTTCACTTGATCCTACTTGGTTAGATAACCTTTTGAATCATCCAAGTTAGCACATACCTTTTTTTTTGTTTTCGAGGGAAAACCTTCAAAAGGCGCCGGAACTTTGAGGATAAGTCCGGGAAGTATGGGAGTTTTCCCTCACTAAAACCACCCCGGTGATCACCATCACCGCGTAGAAGGGCCGTCACCTCTTAATAGATCATTCCGGAACCCCCTCTGAGCAACACTTGTTAGGACACATCCCTGAGGGGACTCCACATACCTAGGTACTGGCTAAACAAAATATGGGCATCGATACAAAAACAAACACAACTTAAATAAATTTTATAAAGAAAAAAATATATTGCATCGGAAACTTATACCAATTAATTAGGACCCTTACATATCACGTTCCAAAATTCTACACAAACAGCAAAATATGACTATATTTTCGTAGACATTTCACTCGCAGCTTTTCCCTCAAAGTAATGCTCAACATTAATATGTACAGTTTAAAGATAGCTTTCATGTACTGGAAATACATTTCAGCATATTATTTGGGAAATATTTCATATTACATGAGAATCTTATATACTATGTATATTATAATCTTCCAGATGGAAAACTATAATTTACTATCTCCTATTTGTCAAGTTCTAGGTTACAGAATTATCTAATCATTTAAAAATGAATGCCTAAGGCGTATAGTCTGCCTTTTATCTTTGTGTTGCATGAAAATTTGATAATAGTACATTGTTACCCTGGGGGGGAAAGTAAGTTTAGTATCGAGAATTTTTTTTATAGTACGTAAAAATCATCCAATGACGAATCCCGCTCTTGGGCGCCCAATGCCGGAAGCTCTACGCAGGAATCGTTCGGTCCATGGCCCTTTACGGGGCGCCAGTGTGGGCGCCGTCGTTGCAGCAGCAACCGAGGGCCCAGCTGAACGCATGCCAGAGGGTCATGGCAATACGCGTGATCCGGGGGTACCGAACGATTTCCCGTGAAGCGGCGAGCCTTCTTGCTGGCCTGCCACCATGGGATCTGGAGGCAACAGTCCTTGCACGCATGCACGATCTGCGCATGGAAGTGCAACGCCGGGGCGAAAGTCCGCTGCCTGAACATGTCAAGGCGTGGCGGAAAGAGCTCCGGCGGGATCTCGTGATGGTGAAATGGCGTCAGCGGCTATCGCAACCCAGTGCTGGGCACGCCATAATAATGGCGGTAATGCCCCTCCTTGAGGCGTGGCTAGAAAGAACTCACGGCGTTCTCACTTTCCGCATGTCGCAGGTCCTCACCGGACATGGTAAGTTCGGGAGGTACCTGCATCGGATTCGTGCGGAAGAGACGCCCGGGTGTCGCCACTGTGTGGACCGCCCGGAGGACATGGTGGAGCACACGGTCGAGGTGTGCCCCGCTTGGGCAGAGCATCGCCGTGTCCTCGTGGGGGCGATCGGCGGCGGCGATCTCTCGCGCCGGGCCTTGGTCGAGGCCATGGTCCGGAGCGAGGAGGAGTGGCAGGCGGTCGCCTCCTTTTGCGAAGCAGTAATGCTAGCAAAGGAGGAAGCCGACCGCTTAAGGCAACGGCGCTCACGCCCGAGACGCCGCCGAGATTCTGATCCCGATTTCCGGCCACCGTAGGCGCGGGCTTGTGGATGGCGAGCAATGGGTAGCTCGCCGTCCAATCGTCTGGTAACCGTCCGGACCAAGCCCAGTCGTCAACGGCGCGCACTGTTCCCGCGCGCCTCAAGGAGTTGTCAGCAAACCGTAGGGACCCTGCAGAAGGGTCGAAGCCAACTGGGGCCATGGGTTCGCGTCTGAAAGGAAGGCTCTGGCCCTGGTGTATATGGCAACGTTGGAATGGGGTAGGTTGTTTAGTCAGTAAGAGTCTGACACTTGTTTCCCGCTCCGCCCAAGGGCGGGACTCGTCATTGGATGATTTTTACCTACCTAAAAAAAAAAAAAAAAAAAAAAAATCCCGCTCTTGGGCGGAGCGGGAGACAGTGTCAGAAATCTACATCTACACTGATATAATAAAGAGGTAAAGTTTGTTTTTTTGTTTTTTTGTTTGTAGGGGGTAATCTCTGGAACTACTGGTCCGATTGGAAAAATTTAAGCAACAATAGAAAGCTGCTTTACTCCTGAGTGACATAGGCTATATTTTATGTACGCGGGCGAAGCTGCGGGCAAAAGCTAGTAACTAAATAATTTAAGGCAGGTTTACATCGTTTTCTTCACTCCAACGCTGTGTGTCTTATTCAACACATAATACCTGTTTTGTTTGAGTGCAAAACAGTCATAATATATTTAATATCAGCATTGCACCCGTGCGAGGCTGGGGCGGGTCGCTAGTACTATATATATAGAAAAATATTATAGAGAAATACTACGGATCGCAGTTTTCCCGCCTGCATTGTTTTTCTTTTTCAGTGGTCAGCGGGCTATTAAGCCAATATTTTTCATTTTGTCAGTGCAAAAATGGGTCAAGTCAACATTTTTCCCAAATATATTTAGATTTAAATAAATAGTTGAAAGTAAATAAAAATGAAGTTATTGAAAAAATATTTTTAAATTAATCCTATCTTTATGTTATTTAAATTGTACTGGCTGTATAAAAATTCGGGTCACGGTTCAATAGCAATGTCAAAATAGAAGTAGTAGTTGAAAGTAATTCTCCCTAGGGATGAAAACTACTTTCATCCCGTTCCGCAGGCAACTTCACACCTACTTTCAGAGTATGATTAATGAACAAATATAAAATTAATTCTTCTCTGACCATCTTCTTTCTTTTCACAACTCGAACTGCTATAGAGTTATAGCTATTCTTTGCAGTTTCATATATGTCTTTGATTACAGTTTTCAATTCCTGCGATTAACGCGTTCCAGCAAACAAAATCTTTAGCTATAAAATATTAATAGCGACCCCGACTTTGAAAAATTTTAAAATCATTGAAAATCATTTTTTGTCTACTATGACATAAATATCATGAGTTACTCTGTTTTATTTTGTTTATTAATAAAAACTGCATGATAATACGATCAGTAGTTTCTGAGTTTATCGTATTCATACAGATAGATACATAGGGTGGGGTCTTTATTTTATAAATAACTAGCTTCTGTCAGCAGCTTTGCTCGCGTAAAAGTATGTCTCTGCATACAAACTTGGACCACTTTTCGTTCTCTTAGAGGATAATTTTTGAAAATCCTCGCTTAGTGCTCGACTATATCATGAAAGGAAATATTGTGCAAAAATTCATAAGCCTAGTAATTACGGCTGTGCATTGACATGCCAGTCAGTTAGTTTCTCATTATACATATATATATACAGATATATTATGTAAGGAAGGACGGTCGTCGCGTCCCAGCTTCGCTAAAGTGCTACAAATCTTTGAAATTCTCGACTTTTCTCTACAATAACACACATCTTTCTCATCTATCGGTAAGAACCTCATTAAAATGAGCAGTTTTTGTGTTTATTGCAAGCTTAGGGTTTTTTTTTAATGGTAGGTAAAAATAATCATCCCGCCCTTGGGTGGAGTGGCAAACAGTGTCAGACTCTTACTGACTAAACAACCTACCCCGTTCCTTCCTTGCCTTGATTACAGAGCCCTGCCGCGCGACAGCAGCGTGGTTGCAGCACTGCTGCCGCGTTGCTTTGTTTTTTCATATAAATAAATGACGCGCGGTTGCAGCGCGACAGTCGCACGTACGTACGTAGCGCCCTTACAGGCACAGACGACGACGAGATGGGAGCATTGTCTCATAATGAGTATGTAAAATAAGAAGAACGTATACTTATATAGAGTTTTTAGCAATAGTAAAGTGCTGTTAGAAGTGTCTGTACAATATCTATCAGCAGGTCAGTAGATGACTTTTTATATCTAGCTAATTTTAATATTTTAACTACGGAACAATGAAAATACACTAACAACGATCAAGTTTCAGAATCAACTGACAACAAAAAAAAAATAAACAGCAATTGTTTCAGACAAACGCTAACGCGTAAATACACAATAACAAATACAGGAATTTATTACTTTTTAGTTTAGTTTTTAGCCCTTTAAAATACTTTGCCCCATACGAAAAAAACTTCCGTATCGTAGGTGCATTCACACATATGTAAACTTACATACACATAACACTTAGACTCGAAATACCTATCTGAAAGCCATACAAATATTTGAATCGTGCGGGAATCGTACCCGCAAAACTTAGCGTAGTAATCAATCGCTTAAACCACTGCGCCAACCTTTATAGTAGGTACCGTTAATCCATGAATGTTAACGATTGTAACTTACTATAGAAACAACATATTTAATTAGGCTTTACTTCAGACGCTATAATTAGTTCTACCTCTTACCTTAATAGATTAGAACTTAATAAATCAATAAATTTCGATTAAATTACCTGGAAAATTGCTTCAATGAATAGCTAATACGTCCCAACAGTAAGATTAACATCTAAAAGTATTTCGATAACCCCGTCACGTCAAAAGTGTTACTGTCCTGAAGGGGAGGTACCCCGCCGACTGGACACTTCCCCTGAGGTTTGAACTTCGGATGGTTAAGTTAGTTAACTCATTAAAAACTGGTTAACTGCGAGGTCGTAGATGAAAGCGACGTTTGCCGCTTACCGTTCGATATATTTTACTTGACGTAAATAGTGTACAACGTTCCGTAATAGAATCTAATACCGCTGAACAACTGCCACCAACTTGTTTCTCGTTACACAATAACATTTGAATTCAATAGGTTATTGTTATTTGAGGCTTTCTGTATCAATGCACCATTTAAAGCTCTGCTTACAGCACTTAATACTGGACGAAGATACGCAACGATGGAAATGCTTTGTTTTGAATACCTACTTGATTGTAAGAGGAAATCTTAACCCAAATTTTAAAAAAGGCTTGCAATATGACGTATTTATCACTGGTATATACCTAAATCAATTTTTATGACTAACCTTTCGTTAATATTACATGATTAAATAATATCCGCAAATGGCGCAACATAATGTCATTTGCTCACTTTTCACACTTGTATTTTTAATTCGCAGCAAACGCGTTAATTAAGCATTTAGTTTGTGAAAGTTGGCTGCGCAAATTGTTTAAAGTTGTTGGTGTTTTTATTGCACACGTTTAGCCAAAGTTGGACATTCACTGGGAAGCTATAAACTACATTATTCACAGTAATTTGGTCTGCTGTGACACGAATACACATAAAACGGTATTCTTATCTCATCCGAAATATCGGGCACGTACCAAAGTCATAATTCCACGATGAAGTACCGCATGGGCAGGGAGCGCGCCCTCTGCAGTGGTAAGAGTGGTGATTCAGTGTTACGATTACCCGCATACACCGGAGTTTCCCCACTCCGTTTTTTTCTTTAGGAAACAATGTAACAGTACCACCTGAGAACCGAAACGGGAGAAAACAAAAAAGCCCATTACGCGGAACCTACCTGAAGAGTGTTCGTACGCGATTACAACTCCCCTTATGAGGAAAACGTGGATTGATATTACACAAAATATTTATGTTCACTTTATGTAACATAGTTTTCTTTAGCAGCTGGCACGATACAAACATTATAATACCAAGCTTTTATTAGAATTCATGCTGTATTTTATTATCATTTTATGTCTGTTCTTATCCAGTCAAATATCATAAGATACAGTGGGTCTGATTGCTGATCCTTTTCTTTATAGTGTTTACCTGAAATGGATGTTGGTTATTTAATAATGTAATACTTAAAAATATACACCAAATATCCTACATTATGCTCTCACTACACTCAGTAGGTTTCTTACATTTCGTTTCCAGATTGCCTTAGGGATTCCTATGACCGCATACGAAGATGGGTAGAACTTTACCTTCAGCAGAAAAATAGGTGCTAGAATAAATAAGTCTAAAATAAAACAAAAAGTTCTCATTATTGGTGGTAGTTAATTCTATCTGTAGGATAGACTCTTCTAGATTATGTTGATATCTGCTTCCTTGACGCAAACCGACCAGTTTTGTTGACATCTCGATGAAGCGCGCAAGGAACACGAAGCGCTGTCAACTCAGGTCTGATTGGGCCCGCCATAATTACGGCGCGGCTGTAAGTTCCCTTATTGATAAGTGGCTGAAAAGGCATCACGGCGTCCTCCGTATGGGAAGAGCATCAATGTGTTCTCGTGAGGACAATCGGAGGCAGCGATCTCTCGCACCGGGCCTATGTAGACGCCATGTTCCGAAACAAGTAGGAGTGGCAGGCAGTCGCCTCCTTCTGCAAAGCTGTAACACTAGTAAAAGAGGAGCCGAATTCATCAGGCAAAGGCAACGGCGTTGATGCCGCCGCTGCCGTCGCCGCATCCCCGATCCTGATTTCTGGCAACCGTAGGCCCAGGCTTGCAGACGGTGAGCAATGGGTAGCCCGCCGTCCGGTCGTCTGGTAACAGTTTAGACCGAGCCCAAGTCGTCGATGGTGTGTACTGCGCTCCTTAAGGAGTTGTCAGCAAAATGCAGGGGACCAGCAGGGTCGAAGCCTCCTGGTACCAAGGGTAGATGCGAAAGCTTATACCACGGCCCTGGGACCAAGGCAAGGAAGGTATGTATTATTTATAATCATCTTACATTAATTAGCGACAGGCCATTCTGTCTAGTAGTTAGTGACCCTGACTGCTATGCGGGAGGTCGTGGGTTCAATTCCCACCCAGGACAAATGTTTGTGTGATGAGCACGATCATTTGTTCTGTGTCTGGGTGTAATTTATATATAATATGTATGTATTTAGAAATATATATGTATGTTTATCAGTTGTCTAGTACTCATAACACAAGCTCTGCTTAGCTTGAGACTAGACGGCGTTGTGTGAGAGTATAAAAAAAAAAAAAATACGTACTTAAAATCTATCTTTCGCTTCAAACCTTTGATGGTTTGCTGTAAGAAAGTTCGAATTCCCTGTTAAGCTTACCTTAATCCTTTTGTATACTTTGTACCTATCTACAAGTTTTGGATAAACTAAAGAACAAGAATGATCCTAGCTTGGCAAACTATATCACTCAATAAACTAACCACAGCCATGAAAATATTTTCCTCTCATAAGAGATTCATATAAAGCCACTTTCAACTTTTAATATTAGTATCCGAGCTGCTCCGATTATGTCATTCGCAGTGAACTGTTTACGACGTCACCGGAGTCGTCCAACTTCGATCGAGACGCAGACGAGTCGAGTGAGCAGCGCCTTTGATCGCTCTCTTGATAAGGCTGCACCTGCGATCCCGTGCATGCCAATAGAAAATAGCAATCCACACCAGATTCAATGGAGGAGGAGTTGGTGGGCAACTCCGGAAGGGACTCGCGTTCCTTCCGGAAGCGCACCAAATCGGAGGACGGGCAATCGTCCTCCGATAATGAGAAGGGTTCGGCCCCAAAGATCCCCACCGGCAGTCGCGGTGGGGTCCAAAGCCGAGGTAGAGGCAGGGGGCTCACTGCGCAGGAGTCCGCTCAGCGAGCTGAAAAGCTGGCTGCGGAGGGGCGCCACCCTGGTGCGGTCGGCGCTGGAGAGCGCCCGCCGCGTCAGGCCGGTGGCGCGCCAGACGCTGGGGCGGACTCCGCCGAAGAGGCCCGCAGGTCCTTCGGCGAGCTGATGGTCGCGGCGCTGCGCGACATGGGCCGCAAGAGGCTCGCAAAGCCGTCTTCCAAGGCGAAGACGGTTTTGAAGCACGCCACCTCTTTGTCCGAGGCCTTCGATAAGGCCTTGGACAAGAGTGTGGCGAAGCTGCGGGCCGAGCTCCGGGCCGAGCTTCGGGCCGGGCCCGCGGGCCCTGGAGCCGTTCGGCGGGAGGCCGTCGGAGGGGGTCCCGGGCAGGGGCAGGGGCAAAGTCAGCCCCAGCCCCAGCCTGAGGCAGGGAGCCAGCTGCTGACGCTGGTGCAGTCGGAGCTGGCTGCCTTCCGGCAGCAGCTGCAGCAGCAGCAGCAACAGTTCCAGCTGCAGATCCAGCGGCAGCTGTCCCTGCTGGAGGGCATAGTCCTACGCCCTCCACTGGCGACCTCCGGCCAGCGCCAAGCGGCAACTTATGCCGCTGCCGCTGCGGCCACGGCTGCTGCGCCCAGGGCGGGCCCGTTGGGGCAAGCCGGGCGTAGGGCCTCAGCGCCGGAGCCTGCGAGGCCGGCCCCGGTGGCTGGGCAGCGTCGGGCGCGGGCCGCTCCTCCCGCGAGGGGTGCCGTGGCGCCTGCTGCCAGACCAGCGGGAGCTCCTATTGCGGGGGCGGCGACTCAGCCGCGCCTGCCGCCTCCCCCGCCTCAAGAGCCATCGTCTGGCGCCGACTGGACGGTCGTCGGCGCCAAGAAAAGCGCGGGCAAGGCGCGCAGGGCGGCCAAAAAGCGCGCAAAGCGCCAAGAGCGCCGAAAGCGGGCCATGGCGGCGAGACTTCGCGCCCCGAAATCCGAGGCTGTAGTGATCACACTACAGCCTGAAGCGGGAAAGAAGGGCGCGAACTATGACGCCGTCATGGAGAAGGCAAGGCGGGCGGTGTTGCCCCACCTTGAAGAGCTCGGAGTGCCTGGGGGCTTCTGCATTAGGCAGACCCTAACGGGGGCCCGAATTCTGGAGGTCCCCGGCTCGGCCAGTGTCGCTGACACCCTGGCCGAGAAGATTAGGGTGGCCCTCAGTGCGGAGGAGGCCCGAGTGTCCAGGCCCACCAAGTGCATCGACATGCGCATCATGGGCCTGGACGACTCAGTCAAGGTGGACGAGGTGGTGGCCGCCATCGTCAGGGTGGGCGGTTGCACGCCCGAACAGGTTCGGGCGGGCACCATCCGCGCTGACAGCACGGGCATGCGAGCCGTCACGGTAAGCTGCCCCGTGCCGGCGGCCAAGGCCATCACCAGTGGGGGCCGACGGCTTCTTGTGGGCTGGGTCTCCGCCCAGGTAAAATTGCTGGAGCCCAGACCTCTGCGGTGCTTCCGCTGCCACGTGGGGCACCACGTGGGGGCCTTCTGTGCCGCGGAGGTGGATCGCAGTGACCACTGCTACCAATGCGGTAAGCCCGGTCATAGGTCTGCCGAGTGCCGGAATGCGCCGCACTGTTACGCATGTGCGGCGGCAGGCAAGCAGGCCGACCACCGGGCTGGGAGCAGGTCCTGCGACCCCCCGGCCAAAGTGAAGGCCAAATTGAGTCGCCCCCCCAACACCACCGCCGCCGCCGCAGCCGCTTCTTCGGCCGCCGGCGCGGTTTCTGTAGCCGCCGCTACCGCTGTGGCGGCGCCCTCTCAGAGGGCTAGGGAGGAGACAATGGACTGCCAATAACGGCCCCATTACGTCTCCTCCAGGCGAATATCAACCACTGCGCCCCAGCTCAGGATCTGTTGCTCCAGAGCATGGCGCAGTGGTCGATAAACGTCGCCGTGGTCTCCGAGCCGCACTTTGTCTTGCCCAGAGCTGACTGGGTTCAGGACCTGAGCGGCTCGGTGACCCTTATCTCGTCGGCCGCCGCTGGTACCCCCGACCCTCGAGGCCGTCACGAAGGGTCGGGGTTGCGTGGCAGCACGGTTCGGGGACATTGCAGTGGTAGGCGTCTACCTGTCCCCGAACAGAACTCTCGCCGATCTTCACGACTCCCTCAGGGAGCTGAAGACCGTCGTCGCTGGGTATGGTACCCTCCCCGTGGTCGTTTGCGGGGACTTCAACGCCTGGAACATGGCTTGGGGTTCCCGGCTCACGAACCAGCGGGGTCGGTTGGTGGAGGACTGGGCTCTGGAAACAGGCCTGGTCGTCCTAAACCGGGGTTCTGTCCCCACGTGTGTGCGGGTGCAGGGTGAGTCCGTGGTGGACATTTCATTCGCCAGCCCCGCTCTGACACCGCGTGTAGTTGACTGGCGCGTCATGGAGGGGGTGGAGACATACTCGGACCACCGGTATATCCGGTTTGACGTCTCCGCCCAGACCTCGACCGCGCCGGTCCGACAGACCCCATGTGGTCCGCGTTGGGCGCTGAGGCAGCTGGAACGGGAGCTCTTCCTGGAAGCCGCGGCGGTGCAGGCCTGGGTGCAAGCACCGGTCAGGCCTGCCGACATCGACGTCGAGGCGGAGTGGTTCCGGGAGGCCTTGTCGCAAATTTGCGACGCGGCAATGCCCCGTCTCCGCCCAGGACGCGCCCGACGCCAGGTGTACTGGTGGTCGCCAGAGCTTGCGACGCTGCGCGCCGCATGCAATGCTGCGCGGCACCGGTATACCAGACACCGCAGGCGCCGCTTCCGCCCGCCGGGTGCGGAGGCCGTAGAGGCGGAGCTGTATGAGGGATACAGGGTGGCAAGGCGCACCCTCCGATCGGAGATAAAGCGGGCCAAAGATGAGGCCTGCAAAGCGTGGCTGGGGACGCTCAACGCTGATCCGTGGGGACGCCCATACAAGTTGGTGCGAGAGAAACTCCGCCCATGGGCTCCCCCGTTGACGCAGAGTCTCCGGCCACAGATCGTGGAGGGTGTGGTGAGCGCTCTGTTCCCTGCGCGGGGGGACCACTCCCCCCCGCCCATGGCTCCGCCACCAGCGGTGTCTGACGCGGACCACGTCAGCGACGACGGTACCAATACTCCGGAAGTGACCGAGGGGGAGATGAGAGTGGCGGTACGCAGGATGGGTGCGAAGAATACCGCCCCAGGACCCGACGGCTTGCCTGGAAAGGCTTGGGTCCTGGCCATGGAGGCTCTCGGGTCTCGATTGGGGGGGCTCTTTAGCGCATGTTTGGAGAGGGGCCAGTTCCCACTTCCCTGGAAGACGGGAAAACTGGTCCTCATCGCGAAACCGGGGCGCCCTGCGGACTCTCCGTCCGCGTATCGGCCCATTGTGCTGCTTGACGAGGTGGGCAAGCTCTTTGAAAGAGTCATTGCAGACCGCCTCGTCAAGCACCTAACACTGAAGGGGCCCGATCTCGCGGACGACCAGTTCGGGTTTCGCAGGAGGCGCTCCACGGTGGACGCCATCATGCGCGTGCGAGCCCTCACGACGGGGGATGCGGTGTCCCGGGGCAGGTGTGTCTTGGCGGTGTCATTGGACATCGCCAACGCCTTTAATTCCCTGCCCTGGAGTTGCATTAGGACGGCACTCCGGTATCACCGGGTGCCCGACTACCTCTGTCGTACAATCGAGGCCTACCTGTCGGACAGGTATATAATCTACCCCGGTCACCAAGGAGATTGGAAACGGCGAGAGATGTCGTGCGGTGTCCCACAGGGATCGGTACTAGGACCGCCCTTGTGGAACATCGGGTACGACTACGTGCTGCGCGCCGACCTCCCCGTAGGGGTCAGCGTGGTCTGCTACGCAGACGACACGCTGGTCCTAGCGCAGGGAAGGTCGTACCAGGCGGCGGTCGAACTAGCGACACGCGGGGTTGCGACAGTCGTTGAGAGGATCCAGCAGTTGGGACTCAAGGTGGCACTGCACAAGTCCGAGGCCATGTGCTTTCACGGCCCTCGGAACGCGCCACCAACGGGTTCCCAACTAACGGTAGAAGGAGTTCACATCGGCGTCGGGTCGACGATGAAGTACCTAGGACTTGTCCTCGACAGCCGATGGAATTTCGAGGAGCACTTCCGACGTCTGGCCCCCAAACTCAATCGGACGGGGGCTGCTCTCAAGCGGCTCCTGCCGAACCTTGGGGGTCCAGACGCCTTCTGCCGGAGGCTCTACGCCGGCATCGTCCGGTCCATGGCCCTTTATGGGGCACCAGTGTGGGCGCCGACGCTGCGTAAACGCCCGGCGGCCCAGCTGAACGCCTGCCAGAGGGTCATGGCCATCCGGATGGTGCGGGGATACCGCACGGTGTCCCGCGAGGCGGCGAGCCTCCTTGCTGGCCTACTACCATGGGATTTGGAGGCAACAGTCCTTGCACACATGCACGACCAGCGCGTGGAGATGCAACGCCGGGGCGAAGATCCGCTGCCCGAACATGTCGAGGCGTGGCGGAAGGAGCTCCGGCGAGATCTCATGGTGAAGTGGAAACAGCGACTGTCGCAACCCAGCGCTGGGCACACCGTAATCTCAGCGGTAGTGCCCCTCTTTGAGGCGTGGCTGGATAGACCTCACGGCGTCCTCACTTTCCGCATGACGCAGGTTCTCACCGGACATGGGAAGTTCGGGAGATTCCTGCACCGGATTCGTGCGGAAGAGACGTCCGGGTGTCGCCACTGTGAGGCGAGCCCGGAGGACACGGTGGAGCACACGGTGGAGGTGTGCCCTGCTTGGGAAGAGCATCGCCGTGTCCTCGTGGGGGTGATCGGCGGCGGCGACCTCTCGCGCCGGGCCCTGGTTCAGGCCATGGTCCGCAGCGAAGAGGAATGGCAGGCGGTCGCCTCCTTCTGCGAAGCAGTAATGCTCGTAAAGGAGGAGGCCGACCGCATAAGGCAAAGGCAACGGCGTACTCGCCGTAGCCGTCGCCGCCGCGATCCTGCCGATATCCGGCCACCGTAGACACTGGCTCGCGGACGGTGAGCAATGGGTAGCTCGCCGTCCGATCGTCTGGTAAGACCGAGTCCAAGTCGTCAACGGCGCGCACCGTTCCCGCGCGCCTCAAGGAGTTGTCAGCAAACTGCAGGGGCCCTTCAGGGTCGAAGCCTCCTGGAGCCTAGAGGGTAAGTGAAAATTGTAACCTCGACTCCAGAAATAAGGCAAGGAAGGTACGGGGTAGGTTTTTTAGTCAGTAAGAGTCTGACACTGGTTTCCCGCTCCGCCCAAGAGCGGGTTTCGTCATTGGATGATTTTCACCTACCATAAAAAAAAAAAAAAAAAAAAAAAAAAAAAAAAAAAAAAACACCAGATTCAAATCTTCCTCTTATTCAACTTTTATGTTGTATTAACCATTTGATCATATTTGGAGATCGAATATTTTTGTTATTGTATGATTTTTTTATGTACCGACAGAATTCAAAGATATTTGAATAAATGAGTCTAAAAATGATGAGGAATACTATTTAAGCTCCTAATTAATCAAAGTATTGCGTTTTTTCCAATGTCCATGTGACATAATTTATTATCATAAGGTCAATGACAAGAGTCATGAAACATTATCTCATAGAAACCTATGTAAGTACTTCATAGGTATTATTCCCAAAATGATCTATCGAGAATCGTTCCAGCAGAGTTTTTTACATACCTACATACTTATTTAAAATTCATTTTTAAGAAGTATAGAACAACGTCTGGGTCTAAAGTGTTCATAAATTAAAATGTTCTCGGGGGCGAGTCTCAGTTTCCTGTCGCGGTATAAATAATTGGCGAACGATGAAATTTATTACGCAGACAAATTTTGACAAATCTTCTTTGGACCGAGTGGCTAAGAAAAATCCTCGATCAATAACAATAATTTATTCCCGATATTTACCTGCTTTCCTTTTATTTTACACTTAAACAACTTAAAAATAGATACACATGTTCTACAATAATCTACTTTACTCAGTGCTCATTAATAAAGTAGGTACTAACCCATTTATGTTTTATTAATTTGACCTTAACATGTGAACTTGAGACCTTTTACCTAGTCACCTTTTTAATAAGAGTATAGCCATGTATGTATGTTTTATTTGAATGATCCAGTATTCTACAGATTCATCATCATCATCATTTCAACTGAAAAAAGTCCACTGTTGAACGTCTCCTCCCCCTCCCCCAGTGTCTCAACAACAACGTGTCCTAAGCATCTCGCGTCATCGGTCCACCTTGTAGGTGGCAACAGATTGCCTAAAAAAAAGCATTTTACAAAATGTGAAAAACGTTCAGGCAATGTATCAAATATTATTTATCCTATACTTAAGCTTTCTATATAATGACGAATGTTCAGCCGGCAATGTGCTAACGACGGCCGTAAGTAGGATAAACCGACGGAGCCAAGAGGATGACAAAAAAATATTAGCATAAAATCTAGGCATTGTACTGAAACACAAAAAGATTTTAACTACTAAAATAAAAATAAAACTGGGCAAGCACGAGTTGGACTTGCTCATATAGGGTTCCGTACAGTACAAACGAGGTCAAGTAAATAGTTTATTGCCCGAATCGAGTTTCGAAGATTACTTCATATCGGATTTTTTTTAACCTCTATAATGGAGAAACCAAATTTTCAGATCCATTAAAGTTCCAGTAATCCAGGCTTCACTTTAGTCGCAACTACGTTCGCGATACACATATATTTCAGTTGTGGAAGATATATGTATATTGTGGAATATATACATTTTTTTTACCTTTTCAGTCTATAGTGGTAAAATGGCTGTGGTGCACGCCATTAGCACATAGATATGCGTTTCAAAGTTCAAAATATTTTTATTTCACCAAAGCCTACATGGGCACTTATAAAATCCCAGAAGCTAGTGCATGATTCCAAATTGGTCGTTTCCTATGAAGATGAACTAGCAAGAAACTCTACCAAACTCTAAAAAAAAATAGTTTTTTTACAATATTTTCCATATTACAAGTAGGAACTAATAGATAAATTATGTAAGGACAGTGTAGAGTCTAGTCAATATTTTACTCAAAAGCACCACAAAAATAATCATAAAAAAGTGAGTCATAATAGGAAATAATTGAGTGTTCACACATTCACATTTTAAAAAGAGGCTTAGAAAAGCAAAAAAAAATAAATAATTACAACTATCGCTAAAACAATTACATTATCAGATGGTTTAAATAAAGTAAAAAGTATTGCAAAAGCAATGTCAAGAAAAATGTGTTCAGAAAGGATTTTCCCTAAGGGGTTGCAACTATAGTAAAAAATTTGTATGGAGTAACCAACTCTTAGGCGGGGAAAGCCACTGTCAGATGCTAGGTCAGATAGTTTGTATGTATGTTGTTTGTATTCATTACTGTGTAAAATATTTGTTAAACTGACTAAATAAAATGAAAACAACTTAAAAACAGTAGACAAAAGCAAGTTTAATGATTTAACCATATTCTACCAACCGATCTTTTTAGGTGGAAAAATTATTTCCTGCCTTACATATGGTCCTGCACCGGATTCGTGTGGAGATGATGCCTGCATCATCTCCACACGAATCCGGTGCAGGACCTTCCCGAACTAACCATGTCCGGTGAGAACGCTGTGGGATCTTTCAAGCCACGCCTCAAAAATTATGGCTTCATTATAATGGTGTCCCCATCATCAGACTTTTTGGTGATGCAAAAACATGTTTTTGCATCACCTGCTGTATCATGATACAGCAGGTGCAATATAATAGAAAGACAAACAGAAATGAATACATAGTTAGATACACACAACCAAATAAACAAAGTTACTCTGAAAAACCGAATCCAATCATTCAATATGTGTGACTATTCTGTGACTATTCTAGCAACTTCTTGCGAATGTGTTCACGTATCACCTCAAAGGAAAACTGGCTGACTGCCGTCCTGATGTTCAGCGAGAGCGCATGCCAAACAGAGATTTACCTAGACAAATAGTAAAAAACCGGCCAAGAGCGTGTCGAGTCACGCTCAGTGTAGGGTTCTGTAGTTTCCCGTTCGTCACAAATTTCTTACAATGTAACAGAACCCTTAAACTACGACGCAACAGCGCAAAGTGGCCTAAAGTGCAGCGCCGTCTCACGAGAAATTGGATTATTAATTTGTACAAACTAGACGAGTTATGTATGTTGGGTTTTTGGTGGTAATTTTGGATTGCATGAACCGATTTTAATAATTCTTTTCTTATTTGAAAGAAGACACATTCAGAATAATAAAATAATATGTAATCCAAGTAAAAAAAGTGTATGCATATACGGTTAAATTGCAAACTTAGTTCGGATTTTTTTTTACAAAATCTGTTTATCTATATCTAAAATAATTTTCGTAGTAAGTCTTTATAAAGTTCTACTTTTGAGATTTCATTTCACATTTTCTCCCCTCTAACTTTTTTTGAACACATTATATTTAGGTACATTTGGTGCGACTATTTCCCAAACAAAGTATTAACATTATTAAAAAAAATATTTTAGTAAACCCAGTTGACTACGGATCCCTGAAAAGGAGGAATGGATAAACCCATAGCAGTGTGACTTTGTGAGGGAAATCACAGAAGACGATCATTAATGACGATTTTTAAGGTGTCATGTGTGTGTCATGTCATTCATTTCAAGAAAAAGAAAAAGGCTTATCCAGATAAAGAAACAGGGTTTATAGTCAAGGCCCTTGGCAAGGACTAGAGCTCAACGCTGACGAATGAGTACAGATTTAAAAGTGATCGATGCGCGGTTACATGGCCATACTTAACGACATTAAAGACAATTCAAATGCAGTAATTCAGAAGGTGCTCATGTTTATTGACGAGGTCTGCATTAAAATATAAGTACTTATGTTAACTCCAAGAAAAGGTTGCCCGTGATACATCGCAGACAACCTATTGTTACTTACATAAATGATTGTCCTGTGAGATGTACAGTAAAGTATAATAAATAAATTATATTTGATCTGAGTGTAGTCGCATCCGGCGACTGCTACTTTGAGACTTACTGCGATTTCGACATGACGACGCTTTTATCAAATGTTTACTGTTTAAAACTTTCTTTTCTTTTAAGAGTTTTCATGTCGAGATCTATTTAAAATGTATTTTATAAATATAAAGTTAAAGAAGTCGGGGGTTATAAACGAATCTTGTACCAGAAACTTAATTCCTAAAGTTTTTATAGTGATGCAGTAGCGCGTCCTCATCTATACAGTCCCGATGCTGTAGCGCGTTAGTAGCGAATTTACATCTCTTCATAAAGCGTTGCAAATGCGGCTAACTCGCGTTAGTTCTACTACAAAAGTCACCGTGAGTATGGAGACTAAAATACAAGATGAATAAAGCTTAATTTTTTCGCTTATTCAGACTTCACCTAGTTTCCCAACTTTTACTTACAGAAGTAAGCACAAATTAATGTGTACGGTTCACGCTAAAGTATAGCGTAACATCAGTCACGCTTGTTACTTGCGATTTTTTCTGCAATTTGCCAACTCAAGACATTTGACACTAATGACCTTCGCCTACCTGAGCACGAGATAGTTCTGATTTAGTAAAACAACGAAGCGTAAAACTGATATCTCTATGATTTATATTCGGCTACGTCGTAAATTAATAACTTGGAGACATCATTAGGAAATAGTCGTTTGTTCGCTATCGTAGCGTTATTGGATATTTGCTAAGTGGCGTGATTTTAAAATAGAATGTATTTTCTATGAGAACTTAAATCAAAGATTGATTTGATTATTAAGTATCTATTTATTATTAAATCCAAACAACACAAATACACACATACACAACTTATAGTTGATACACATATCCTTACTTTAGTGATGCAGTGTTCAATGATTGTGTTCAGTCATAGAAAAAGCACAGCATAACCTAATCGTACGCATCTTGATGCATTGTTATTGCCATAAAATAGACAAGTGAAGAGGAAGTTACATGACAAGTGTCACAGATTAAATATATTCCTAATATCTTCATTTTAAGGTTCCACACCAAAAGGGTTAAGTTTGTCTCTGCTGAAGCTGGAGATGTAACAGATTCTCGGTTTTCTATGGTCATAAGGTGTAACACTGTTATGCCTGATCCACACATGGCCTAGCGCGGAGCTGTTTTTTGTAAATAATTGTGCGTTTTATATTTAGGCAAAATAAACATGTTTTCTTTGTTTATTCACATCCTATTACTGCCTGCGCAGTTTAATGTCAAGCTCCTATTTGCGGGTGGATAAAAATAATAATTATAACCACAAATGCTAAGGCGTGACCGCGTGAGCAACGCTCCGGACCCTTCTTAGCACAAGAACTAAAAACTGAAAACACTAAAAACAAAAAAAAAATAAACTTAAATAAAAACTTTTTAATCAAACACTTTTTTAATTTACACGTTTCCAGTGGACCAGCCGGTACCTAGGTAAAGTACCTATGACAATAACAATTCATACATTACCGAGACAAATAATATAATAATAGGTACAGGTTGCTGGTGACATATACTATGAATCGACAATATTGACGTTAATTTAACTATCATTAACGTTTTGGTAGGTTTATTGACCCCACGAGTCAGTGCTACCACCTTGTGAACGACATATAAAAAAAAATCTTATTTAGTGGTTGTATAAAAAGTTGGGATAGATAGAAATGTGAATATAAAACTAGTTTTAATATATTATTATACTTTGTCAGTTTTCAGTTGAAAACGATTCCCTAGGGCTGAAAAGTTTTTCTTTCAACCCACTACTTTAAATAATCAAGTTTGATACTTACTAAAATTTACTTATATAAGGATACAAATCATATTTCTTCTTAACATAATCTATAATACTATCAGTTAAAATTATATATTAGCAGGTAAATAAATAAACTTCCCAGTCCAGAATAGAGTGTTGCTTTGTCGAATCATGTTTTATTGAAAGAAAACCAAACAAAGTAGTAAGCAAAAAATATATTGCCAGGTTGATAAAAATGTTTGATCTTTAATTTGATAAACTTTGTACAGATCTCACAATTGTAACTGACAAATTAATTGATACTCCAAAGTTTTTCCAAAGAAACGAAAAAATAAAACTGAAGCAAGAAGAAAAAAAATGACTATGTTATTTTCTTTGTAAATAAAATGTAATTAGGTAACAGAACAGCTATTGTGTGAACGATTAAGAAAACAATTTAATATGATGTTGTGTATCCTTGCTTCATATAAGCTCCGGGGATTTTAGAGAGCTTGCTCGGATAATTAGGAGGAGCGCTAAAGACGACGTTAATAGATCTGTAAGATTGATGGTGCGAGCACAAAGAAAAACACGAACTCATGCATCAATCTGACAACCACGACGTTTCCCCACAATTTTGGTTCACATCCGATCCTGTCAGGACATTTCACCGAGTTTGTGGAAAGTGAAAGCATATAATAAAATTAAAAGCAGTTCCGATTTTTCATTAACTTGATTATATGTATGTATGTTGATGTGAACGTATCTATCAGAATGTGAGTTCTATAAATAGTTTATTTTTTAGAGCTCATGTAATTTTCTTAGAGTAGGTTTTAGAAATAAATCCTTTTCATATTCGAAAAATAAATAGTAAAGTTGTACCACAGATTACTAAATAGTTACTACGTAAGTTGTACGTTCATTTTGAACAGAACCTCGCTGTTACCAAACTATAAAAAATATTTGGTTGTTTTAATATGTACCTACTAGATAATTAATCTAACATGTATTGTTTCCACTGCTGGAACGCAAGTCTTCTGTCTTGGAGAAAGAATGTTAAATAATACACCACGTAGGCCTGGTGTGAACTGGTGGATGTCTCATGTCTTCGACATTTTTGTTTTATGACTTCCTGGAGTCACTTTTCTAGTGAAGTCAATACTAATAGTGGCAATTAACTTTTGGATTAATCCCTAAAAATGAGTTTTAAATCTGAAAATTTAACGTTGATAGGGACCGTAGGCTCAGGTCGTACGAGACTTGTTCGCCTCGTCCCTGTGAGCCTCTCGCGCACAGGATCTCTTCACTCCTCTCCATCCTCTATTCTTTATTGCCATCATTTAAGTCATTTTCCAAAGTGAAGGAAAACATTGTGCTATTCGCAAGCTCAGCTAACATTACACTCGTGAAAGGAAACTTAACGTACAGCCATTTATGTTTGATTAATGAGTTACAATTGCACACATAAATCACATTCACGAAATTCTCAATAAGCTTAAAACCAATGTTTGTTAGGTTTTAAAATGTATGCCCATGTAGGAATCGGACCTACGAATAATGAAACCGAATCCATACAATAATGTTTAATGTGTGTTGTATATAGAGACCACCATAGAAAATCCCGCCGATATCCTTCCAGCGAAGACGCTGGCTTACGGACGGTGAGAAATGGGTAGATCGCCGTCCGCTTGTCTGGTAACAGTCCAGACCGAGCCCAAGTCGTCGACGGCGCACACTGTTCCTCGCGCCTCAAGGAGTTGTCAGCACACTGTAGGGGCCCTTCAGGGTCAAAGCGTCCTGGAGCCGAAGGTTGGTGCGAAAGAGTTATACCGGGGCTCTGGGAATAAAGCAAGAGAGGAACAGGTTGTTTAGTCAGTAAGAGTCTGACACTATTTCCCGTTCCGCCCACAATACAAAAATAAAACCTTAAAATACGCTCACCATAAAAAAAAAAAAACCTTAGAAATACTATGGAGCAGTGGTGACCGAGTGGTAAAGGGGGTACTTACGAGTTGCAGGTCGTGGGTTCAAACCCAGCCAGGCGCATTACCTTGTGTAATTTCATCACCATTGCTCTCAAAACGGTGAAGGAAAACATCGTGAGGAAACCTATGTCCTAGAACCAAAAATTCAAAAACATATGCCATTTACCAACCCACACTGGGCGCACATGGTGCATTACAGTCCATTCCCTATCCCAGAGTGGAGGCCTGTGTCCCAGCAGTGGGAACCTTATAAAGGCTAAACTATGCTTACTATGAAAGTTACAGATAAGAAATAGTGAATTTCATGAAGATTCTTTTGAATAGCTTCTGCCAGCAGCTTTTACTCGCGTGAGAGCTATTTTTCCATACAAACTTTGAATGGTGAATTTTGGAAAATTCTCTCTTAGTGCTCGCTTAGATCATAAAATAATATCTTGTGCAATATTTTCCTCTCCTATTCCCAGTAGTTTCAACTGTGCGTTTGTATGTCAGTTTGCCAGTTTCTCCTTTTATATATACACATATGTATAGATTAGAGGGGATACTAGGTGTATGTAGTCACGCTTGCCGACACGCAGGGCCTCACCGGACATGCATGATACGACGCGTGTTGTTCGACGCGCCTCAAAGACATGTCAGCATAAATGACGGGGTCCGTTATGGCCGATATCTGCCAGGGCTGCGGTATTGATCGGAAATCACCGTGGCCTTAGGACGCAAAGGGCAACTGAACGAACATGACTGAGTTTTAGTCAGTAAACACTCTCTCTCGCTCCTAAGCTAATTATGATTTCCCCACCCGAAAATATACCTCTGGACTTCCCAGATACAGTACATGAGTAAAGAGTTCTCACGTTGCTATTTTTATCAAGTTTACTGGCATATATATGACTTATTTTATTAGCTACTAAATGACTGAAAATGATTTGTAAGAGCGTACATATTCGCTCAAACGAGAAAATTACTCGTCTACTTGATAATCCCATTATAATATTATGAGATTTTTTTTGAGAAGGAATTTTTATAAGCTGAGCTTTCCTTCGTTATTAATATGGTTTGTAGTATTTACAATATTATCTCGCAATACAAAAACGAGTATCACATCAATAAGAACGTAAGAACTCAGTGCGACATTAAATGTGCCTAAGATCATTTATATGTGCCAAGATATAACCAACCTCTCTATATCAATCATTGTTTGATGGCTTCGACCCATCTTCAGCTCTGTTCCTATTGTCTATTGAGCAGAAAAATAGAGGAAGTACTTGAGGAAATTGCGTTCGAGATGCAATATAAAACAAATAAACTTGTGAGGGCTGGCCTCATTTGTACCCGCACGATATGTGAATTCCTGAGGGATCGTTTTAAGATCGATGTAATTAGATAGGATGCCATTATATTATTGTGTTATTGATGCCAATATTTTTTCTTTTATATAGAAATGTCTAGTGTTAAACAAAACCAGTTACTTTTTTTTAATTGATTACTTAGAACGGATAGTCGATGGGGATGAAAGGTTCTGAAGTGGCGACCACATACCGGAAGACTCACCGTTGAAAGGCTTCCCACTAGGTGGACGGGTGACCTGCCGAGGGTGACGGGAACCCGATGTATACGAACCGCACAGGACCAGTCATTACGGCGACATTTGCTGGACATGTATCACATAACAGTGGACGCCTTTCGTCTGAAACGTTGACGATAAGATATTTATTTACCTAAATGGTAGAGTTATGAAAATTCACACAAATAATTACTTTTCTATATAGAAAATTACGAGCTTTTCGTTCGGGCGAAACCACTAAACATTTCCAACAAAAGGGATAAAGATTTTCCTGTAAACAACGGAAAGTGAGAGCCACCAGTCAGCACTGCTTTTAAAAGCACTTGGCTGGCACTTTCCCATCAAGGTACTTGATTTAATTTATACTCCCAAGAAAATTATTTCCCTTATCTCAATTCATATTTTTCTATGGATCAAGCATTTTACTGAGATTAATTTACTTTCAAAGTTAGTGTTTCAGATAAGTAATTACATTTTTATTTCTTGACCAGAAAATTAAATGTTCTGTGCGTGTAGGTAGAAAATTTGTTGGCAAAGCAATTTACTTTCTGCGAGGATACATAAATAAATTTAACTGATAAAAGTTCACTCGTGCAAAGCTTATTTAAGACTTGTCGTATTGAAACAGTAAACAAGCTCCCTAATTAATAGAATGCCAAAATAAACAAAATACGTGCCGGCTTTCATTAAGGGCTCGACTACCGCCCGCAATCAGTCCTTGAGTGTGGAGATGTTTGTGTCGTGTAGTTGTATGGCTTCCATGTAGCGCCTTCAATGACCTTAATGGATTTAATAAAATAATTATTTACAGAAATCTCTTCTTAAGTGCTGCTACTGTGAGTTAATTGGAATCAAAAGTCTATTTACTTAATTTTTAGCAGAAGATTCTGGTATGGGAGAACGACCAATACGTTTTTGGTTATCTAAATGCTTTTGGACCCGAGCACGTGGGGTTCTGTGGTACAGAACCGGTGGAAAAAAAACAGATTATCTATTGTATGGGGCGCATATAAATATTTAGTTAATTCTGTTTTTTAGTATTTGTTGTTAAAGCGGCACGGGAATTTCGCGATTTGATTCCGCCATCTCCATCGGACAACCGTACCGTACCGTACCGTACGGAAAATATCCATCCTTATGTTGTTGAGACATCTACGGTCCGGACTAAGCGTTTTGCCTTCTCTTTTATATCGCATACATCAAGGGACTGGAATAGTTTGCCAGCTGCGGTCTTCCCGTCCGGTTATAATTAAGCCTTGAATACACCTACTTCAAGGCTAGAATGAATAGCCTCTTAATCAACAAAAATAAAAGAAACATAAATAGTTTTAACAAATTCAATCTTTAAATCGTAGTATTTTTTTCTTTTTATTTGTTTTTAGAGGCTTTAGTCGTAATTCGACTATGACAGCTTGACTATAACTAACACTTGTGTCTTAGACTATAGATACTAAACTAAGTCTCTTATGGATCTATAGGATTACAAATTTATAAAGTTTCTTCACTTCCAAAGTAAGACTAGATAAAATACTTTGAAATACTCGCAATGTCACTTCTGTTTAATTTATACTTCCTAATGAACTCCAACCGCTTCACTTTTTAAACATTTAAACAGTAAGTGGTATATAATAAATAATGTCTTCTACTGTACTACAGACTAAACAATTTGCAGATTCCTTCTTCTTCATTAAAAAAATATATATTTGTTAAGCGGTATGTGACCAGACCGCAGCCTGAGCGCCATCACAACAAGTTTTCATCGCATTTTAGTGTTCCCAACTCATGGTATATGGCGTAGTTCCATTTGTAAGGTCGCATACAGGTTCCTTTTTCACGTGAAGTGCTATCAAATTGTCGAACCTATTTTTTTATAAATATTCTCTCTGTATTTAGTTAATGTTTGTTTTTGTTTGTTTGTTGTTTGTTTTTGTTTTGTTAGAGATTTCTAGGTATACGAAGGTCTCAGTGCCCAAAAGTACCCCCTCTCAGTCTCTCGCACATATATTATATGAACCACCTCATTACCACGCAAGTCCACATGAGAAGGAATCCGAACATGTTAAGGCATGGCGGAAAGAGCTCCGGCGGGATCTCATGGTGAAATGGAAACAGCGACTGTCGCAACCCAGCGCTGGGTACGCCATAATTTCGGCAGGCCACGCCTCTCTGAGGCGTGGCAGGATAGACCTCGCGGCGTCCTCACCTTCCGCATGACGCATGTCCTCACCGGACATGGCAAGTTCGGGAGGTTCCTGCACCGGATCCGTGCGGAAGAGACGCCCGGGTGTCGCCACTGTGTGACCAGCCCGGAGGACACAGTGGAGCACACGGTAGAAATGTGCCCCGCTTGGGAAGAGCAACGCCGTGCCCTCGTAGGGGTGATCGGCGGCGGCGACCTCTCGCGCCGGGCCTTGGTTCAGGCCATGGTCCGCAGCGAGGAGGAGTGGCAGGCGGTCGCCTCCTTCTGCGAGGCAGTAATGCTCGTAAAGGAGGAGGCTGACCGCATAAGGCTAAGGCAACGGCGCACTCGCCGTAGCCGTCGCCGCCGCGATCCTGCCGATATCCGGCCACCGTAGACACTGGCTTGCGGACGGTGAGCAATGGTTAGCTCGCCGTCCGGTCGTCTGGTAGCAGTCCAGACCGAGCCCAAGTCGTTGACGGCGCGCTCCGTTCCCGCACGCCTCAAGGAGTTGTCAGCAAACCGTAATTCAATTCAATTCTTTATTGCTATAAACACATGTGTTACATAAGATCTTGCAAATAGTTTTATAAGTGCACATGGACCCTGTCGAGCACAGCAATTTTATAAAATAAAATAAGGTAGGTAGTAGCACAAATTAGAAAAAAAATAAAAATAAGATAACGTTGGATATACATCAAATTGAATTAAATAAAATACAAAATATGACTTACACAGGCAGGACATAAAAATAATGAATGCCGAAAAGTCATTAAAAGTCAATGAATGTCGTAGGGGCCCTACAGGGTCGAAGCCTCCCGGAGCTTAGGGTTGATGCGAAAGCGTTACACCGGGGCTCTGGGAATAAAGCAAGGAAGGCACAGGGTAGGTTCTTTAGTCAGTAAGAGTCTGACACTGTTTCCCGCTCCGCCGAAGAGTGGGATTCGTCATTCGATAATTTTTACCTACCATAAAAAAAAAAATCATGAGAAGGAATCCATTGCAGTCTCAGTACAACAAAATATTTCTCCTATATTTTTCATATCTTGTCAATAACTTCTTTCCTTACTTTATATAAATATATTTATATAATATATATCGCACACCTAGATCTAAACTGAGATAACTCAAAAAAGGTAAATTTTCAGGAGACGAAAAAAACGTTTCTCTGAAATTTTTGTTAGGGAAGGTAAACAAATTATTTTGATTATAGATAATAAATGACTAGTAAAATGTCACTGTGTATATACTAGAGCTTAAATTCAATGATTTTTATTGATAATTGCTGTTTTTTGAGTTGTCATACTTTAGGGTGATGATTATGCATAAAAAGTAAATACTATTTTGACTTGAAACAGTTTTATTGAATCATTTTGAGTTGTTACTTATATTAGTTCAAAAAATATACTAAAAATATTCAAACATAAGTGTTCTAAACTGGTGGTATAACACAATTATTAATGAAATATTAATAAAACCCAGACAGTTACTAACAACAAAAAATCTCCAAAATTAAAAAGGAACAAAACGCTAAGATATCTCTCTTCGAGTACAAGAATATCTGTACTTCGGTTTTATTTCTTGAGTCTATCGGATTACATACTTCTTCTACCTCTAAAGATCTGCTAAGTCCAAATAACCATCAGATTCTTGTTTCTTCGATAATCTTCAAACTACATCATTGTGACGGGCAAACTATTCTTTCAGTAATGATTTTCTTGCGATTTGATAAAATCTTTATAGTCCAAAATTCCTCAAGGTTTTACAAATATTAACTTTCCATGCACATTCTCTTTTTAACCTCTTCTTTCCTCTTTTCATTTCTTCATTTGGTTGATCATTGCTAACTTCATTGACAACATGATTCAGAGGCTGTGCAATAGTATCAAAAATATCCCTGGATTCAATATCAATACAGTTTTCCGTTTGTGGCGGTCTAGTAGTATAAAAAACAACCGTGGTTTTAATTTCATATACTTCCTAGCTTTGAAGCAGTGCTATGATGGTAGGAACAGCAGTGGTTTCAGTTTTGGAATCAAAACTACCGTACTAGTTACAGTCACTGGAATTCGATGAGCTTAATGACGTATTGTCACCGTCACTTGCATTTAACGAAGGAATCACTGGGAAAAAGAGTCTGCTTCTTTTCATGAACATAGCTCAGATCAGTATCAGAATAATCTCCAAAATTTCAAGCAAAGGCAACGACGCTCACGCCGCAGCCGTCACCGCCGTGTCTCCGATCCTGATTTCCGGCCACCGTAGGCGCGGGCTTGTGGACGGCGAGCAATGGAGAATGGGTAGCTCGCTGTCCGCTCATCCGGTAACCGTCCGGACCGAGCCAAAGCTGGAACTAAGGCAGGAAGGAACGGTGGGTCGTTTAATCAGTAGAAGTCTGACACTGTCTTCCGCACCGCCCAAGGGTGGGATTCGTCATTGGGTTTACAAAACTTTCCTCACTTGGCGAAATAATAAAGTTACTTTAATTTTCCGGGCTATGGCTGGATTTAATCGTCACAAAACTATTTATGGAATTATTTTATTATTTTGTTTTTGTACTTCTACATTAGTAGTTGTCGCTGAGTTTGCTTCAGTAGCTGTTAATAGGTTATTTTTGTATCTTTCATTGATAATATTGACAAGAAAACGGCCTCGCTTAATTTTTTTTCTGAAAAAGAAAATAACAGTAGTCGTAAATTATAATGATCCCGCAATAGTAAGATAACTCAAAAAAATCTATAATTACAAAGCACCAAATAGCTTAGATTAAAACACCGTATTAAAAAACAGTCAGTTCATAATTTCGAACACGATTTATATGCGTCGTTATGTAGAATATCATTTTATGTATAGAAAAACCTTAAAATAAATTTGTTTCAACAATAGTAGGACAACTAGTAATTTACAAGTTGATCCACCAAAACCAAGTCAAATCAAATTAGTAACTAAATGTTTACGTACCTTATTAAACAAAACTGCAACAAGTCGAAATATCCTTTAGTTATGTGGCAGACCGATTCACCAACACAGTAACAACTCCCTAAATAACTAACAAATGTTTTATCAAAACTGTAATAACTCAAAATGTCTGCGTTTTCGTCTGTAGTACTACATGCACTCTTTATGACTAGTGAAGGTTAACTAACAATATACTTCTTTAGGTGGGAGGGCAGTGACAGACGTTGATTCAACAAAAGTCAGTTAACGCCATCTAGAGACTGATTTACTAATCATTTATTGAACCTGTCATGTTGGATAGTTGCCTATGATTACCGAGCATTTGAATAAAAGTATAACTCAAAATCAACAAATTTTGAGTTGTCTTAGTTTAGATCTAGGTGTGCGATATATAGATATTATGTATTATTTATAAATGTATTTTTATTAGAATATGAATTTTGTGTTCTAAATAACATTTTCTTTTTTATGCACCTACCTTATTGTCTCTTCACCACCCTAGGTTGACTGGTAGAGAATGCCTAAGCATTAAGTCCGCCTTTGTACCTTGTGTTGCATGAAGAATAAATAAATAAATATTTATTAATTAAGTCAGTCTTTTCGAAATGGCATAGGCGGAGGACCTATTTTTCCAGAGGCGCATCGACCCAAATGCTGCAACGCACTTTTGTTGTCACTTAAAAATAAATCGTCGTTGCGACTTTAAGACCTCTTATGTGTCACTTTTGGCAAAATCACTTTTTTATTCCAGCTTTTTTAACAACTTGAAGCTCTATCGAATGCAAAAACTGTCATATGTATACGACAATTTAATCGTCATTTATTTACATTTAAACTAATTTTACACGAAAACTTCTTTTTTATCATACTAATATTAAAGACAACTTACAATAGCACAATTAAAAGCAAGAAATTATATAGCTAGAACCTATATTTTTATTTGTAGTTGGTTTCATAATATATTTTTCAGTAGGACTATCTTATCGGTTCCCTCAAAAAGTTGAATTTTACACAAAAGAAGCCTTAAAGAAACACAGTACTTTAATACATTACAAAATTAAAATTAAAATTCTTGTGGCTATAAGTAACATAACGTAATTTTTTTTACAAGTAGGTACTCATGTTCAATACCTGCCCGCGGGAAATTTATATTTCGGGGAAAAAATAAAATAACCACGGCTTCTTACCTATCCTGACCGTGTCAGGGTGCCCTAAGATTACATCACCTCCTTGCCTCCTTTTATCTTTTACACACATTACCGGCTGCGCATTCGGTATTGTATCGAATATCTAGGCAAAGAATAAAATAAATAATATTTCATGCATTACCTATATGTTTTTGGTTTCTGTATATTGCTAAGGTCAGTCAGATAAATAGGTTTAACGCCTGATTTCATAAGAAAAGCAAACTAAAGTTTTAGCCTAAGAGTTAGTGATGGTTAATATAGCGTATAGCGCCAAAATATAGCATATTATTTGAACATAGCATTTAGCATCTGCTATTCCCAATCTGTTTACGTGCTATAATATAGTGTCTCACTCAACAAAACATCAATAGCGCGGCAAAACGGAATAGCAACTAGCATGATAGCGCCGTGTGTAGAAAATTATTTTATAACGTCTTTATAAATTCTATAGTCTACAGCACGTATTTATGTAGCTTATAGCAGATTTGACCATCATTAAGTTCAGATGATGGCTGAGTTTTGTTATAGCATGCTATAAAAATAGCAGATTATTATCTGCTATAAAAATATATTCAATAGTCGATAGCATGTTCATAGCTTATAGCAGATTTGAACATCACTACTCAGAGTCATGTTTTCATTTAATGATATTGTATTCAAAATAAAAAAACAGTATTAATCTCAGATCAAAGACTTACTTCGTTCCTCGAACTATTGCACTCGGGCTTAAAAAATAAATAAGTTACTTTCATCCAGAGAGCAACAATGTAGGAACTAGTGCTATTTCAAAATTGCATTGCTACTAAACTGTATCTGCATATTTAGAGTTAATCACTCAAAGTAAATAATAGTATATCTGTGTTTTTTTTTATTTTACAAAGCTATAGAAACTAACTGAAATATTAAGTTCGGAAAAAAGAATGTACGTGTTTGACCCAGAACCATTTTTTTTTTGTCCATAACGACCAAAATCGTGGTTGTATATAGGAATGGAAACATTCCTTTACATAGATGACATACTACTAACTAAAATGAATCCTAATTAAAGAATTATTCGGAAAATCCTGCACATGTCCAACTCTTGGTGCATAATAAAATGAAGCTATGAATACCTTTCAAATATCATGTACAACTTGATACAGCGCTGGATTCGAAATCCGAATACAAAAGTACCCATTGTCCTGTATACTATACTGCATAATACAAAGATACATATCTAGATACTTTGTCAAGTAGTGTAACAGTACCTATAATATGATGCCATAACCATTATTTCTACAATATTTCAGTACATATGTATACAACTCATCACGTACTTGTAATAACGTTCATCATAACCATTTTTTCTTTTCAGCAGCACCACATTTCGAAAAGATTTATCTTCGTTTTGTAGCGGTGTTTACGCAGCATTATATATTCCTTCTGCTTGTACGAAAGCTGTAATGTAACATTGGTGGGATAAGAAGAATCCATTTTGTGAAACCCTAAAATCTTCGTTGCAATTGCGGGGGTTTGTCGCGCAAACAGGCAATAAATGCTGGCAGAATACGCCAAGCCGGGATCGTTGCGGTACCTACTGTCGATATTGTTGTGTGGCCTTTAAACAATGGGTTTTTTCTTTAAATAAAAACATTCGTTTGAATGTACAGGAACATTTACATCGTATAAATGCTCTTAGAAAGTTGTAAAAGAAAAAGCTGCTGCCGTTTCGCGGAATTGACTTCAAGAGCTTTTTTTTGTGAAGTAATCTGAAAATATAAGAAAAATACAGTGGGTAACTGACAGGCAACCGAGTAGCACATTAAGTGATATCTAGCTACCTACTCAGGGTAGGCACCAGAGAGAAAAAACACAAAGTACTCATATAATTGTCTTTTCTCTAAGTGACGTATCATGTCAAGTGAGAAATAGATTAAGGTGTAGTAGTTTAAGTATGTAAGTAATGTGTGAGTATGTACTCTGCACATTCTACTCCTATTAATAGGCACATAACTGTGTAATAGATAGAACTTGAAGGGGCCGAATAAGTATAGACTTGGGCCAAAATCTGCCTGGGGTGCGAGATTGATTGAAAGACTCACCGGTACCCTAGATCGCAAAGGGCATTTGATGATACATAAGTAGGCTGTTTTTAGTCATTTATGACAATCTAATAACAAAAAAAAAGATACTACCTAAGTACTCTACCAACATTTTAATAAGAAGCAATACCTAACTACTTCATTTTTAACCCTCCCGCGGGTGGTATAGCTGATAAGTTTTCAGGCAGAAACTAAACACTTACATCGTTCATACACGATACGGTTAACAACTCCATACTATCTAAACCTTTTTTCCTCGTAGAGATCTCTCAAGACTCTAATAAATTAAATTAAACAATTCAGTGTCCTTATCTGCGAGAGAAATAGTGTCTGTAATATTCCAACTTAATGTCACTCTTAAGATTATATCACAGCTTAAGCCCCTTTGTGCCGGCTACTTTAGCAACCGCGTTACTTAAATCACTACAATTAGGTTACAAAACAAATCTGAGACAAAACTCCACTTGGCTCCGGACTGAGCAGCCAAAATGAGCATGAGAAGGAAGTCATTAATAAAACATCGTAAATATTCTCTTTATCCGAGTGGTTTACCGGTCTATTGTTTGATCGTTCTGCTAAAAAATGCGAGGCCCAAGCCCGTGACCGATAAAATTCTCGAAAACGTAGAGTTTTTGTTTATCCATTCATCTGTTCAGCTCAGTGCAAAGAGGAAAGAAACCTATCGCTCCATTTGACAAAATCCCTCCATCACCTATAACGACACCCTGGGGAAGTAAAACGACCTATATATTTGAGATTATCCTTGCAACTCACAGCTCTCAGAAGAAACGTTAGGGTAGGTACTCATTTGATTATTTCCTTGTTAATTGTGTCTTACTTAAAGAGAACAGAAACATTAAAGAATAGTTCAATAAAAAGCATTAACGCTTGGCCGTTCGCCAATACTTGCGAGACAATTCATTCGTTTCCGTCGAAGTATGCTCGTTTTGAACAAAACAGTGTAATCGCCTGGCTAAGGAGGACCTTTAAGTTTCACAAGTATTCAACAGCAAAGGTAATCGGGTCATTAAAATATTTGCAACGGGCAAAGGCATTAAAAATAAAATCTAAACTTCACTCCTTTTTTATGTGCGTACCTAATCATCCAATGACTCTTCCCGCTCTTTGTAGAACCAAAAAGAGCGTCAGACTTCTCACTGTTGTCCATTATTTTTTCAGACAATCCCAGAGCTCTAAAAAGCTTGTTAACTAATCTAATAACGCATAATTTATCCTCAGATTATGTCAACTTATGTTTACCGTACCTATTTTATATTTATGAAACTTTGTTTTATTTATTTTTTTTAAATAACGGTTATTGTTCGAAAGAAGAACACAAACTCGGCTAATTACGCAATCTATCAAAACGGATCGTCATTAGTTTTAGTGAGAATACTAGAACACGAAACAATAATGACCCTCTACTTAAATAGAAATACAGACAGGAAGATTAATAATACCTAAACCCAAAAAACCGCAGTACTAATATATCAGCAGTTCTACACAAATACCTAAAAGAAACGTTCAATAATTTTCATAAAGACATTCCTGTTTCGCAGAGTAAAGCTAAGCGTCATTTTACATAAAAATATAACTAAGTATATACGACTGTCCCAAATGCTGTAATAAAAAGGGATTATGAAGAAACCTCACTAATTTTTAGGCTATTGAGGAAAAAAAATGGTAGCTTTCACGGACTTCCAGCAAAGGAATTTTCCATCGCCTGATTCAAAGTAGCTTTACAGTGGTGCGGGCCAGCAGCACATAATTCATGCCGCTCAGTGAAATATAATGCGGATGTTCTCATAATGTACGACGCGCAACTTAATCCGCCCGCGACTTTTTCCGCCACAGATATTTATACAAATGGCCACCAGCGTAATGATCTCACTAGAACGCTCGTTGCCGGCCGTTTTCGCCACTTTACTCACTACTTAGTCTTGTGTAACTGTACCGTTTTTATAAAACTACAAGAAAACTGTTTACCTATTTGTCACTGGTGAGGAGGGAGAAGTCTTGATGTTTCGCGTTTACATTATCTATATTTTTTTAGTTTGTAAACAAGCAAAACGGCAATTATTAATTGGTTTATCAAACAAACACAGCTACAATATTAATTGCTAATCAACAAAGCTTTTAAAATTATAATAATGCAATGCATTTAGATTAGTACAATTAATCCAATATGCCAGATTACCATGTGGTCCACAAAATACAATCATCATACAACAATGAACTGCTACACTGTACAATGACTACAAAATTATAGATAATAATTAGTTTTTATGCTGTCGCTTTTTTATTTTTTCATTCAAATACCAAATTCAACAGTTAAATTATATACCTATTTAATAAATTATTACATTAGGTATGTATGACTCTGTTATTTTAAAAGTACGCAAACAATAAAATAAATAGAAAGGTTTATCTAGATAATTGATTTCTATGTGCTCAACTGTTAACAGAATGAACAATATTTCGAATATAATATTACTATGTAGCATAAATTTATAATAATACCCTGTTAATACATTTTATGTATTTGGTAACTACAATGATTTTCAGTCTGCAAAATAAGTTTAAATTTCAACTATTCTTAGATATTTATGTAGTATAACTATAGAACTTAAAATTTCAGTTAGAGCAAAAAGATAAGAGGCTTTTTTTTGTAATTTTAAGTTGAGTATTTATTATACAAATAATCCGGCCTTTAGGTAGGTACGTATAGATATACGAACGTCTTCAAAGCAGAATCCCATAAAACGTTTTGACCTATTTGGTCTATTGAAACTTCGTCCACCGCGAAATACCTTCATGTATGTTAAATAATAAAAGGCTGGGGCTACCGGATACGGCGGCCTCAGTAACTCATACACAGTTCCGGCGCAAAAACGACACAGCCGGACAGAGCGCGCGACGATAGCGCAGTTATATGTGTGTGCGCTACCTTATTTACTACTAGTCCGTTTCCGAGGTTTCACTCCAAGCCAAGTCTGCACAGTTTACTATGAGCCATCAAGCCTTTCAGTAAACTAAATAATCTACACAAGCTCGTGTAGAAGAACTTTGCACAATCCTTACTGATTGTAGTTTACCAATATTTCACGAATATTTATTGGAAGGTGGAGCACGTATCTAACGCTTTTCAATCTGTGGTTCTTTTTCAAATTTTCCTCCTTAACGTTAGGTACGTAAATTTTTCACCTAAATCTGAACGTACTTAGAATAGCTTAAAGCCTTTTGTTGGTGTCACCGGAACACGTCCAGGTCATCACGCGGGAGGCGGCGCTCATTGCAGGAGCACGCGTCGACACGGCATGCGTGACCCCGCATCAACATTTTCTCAAGTGCTCCTGAAAATCTCGAGGAATAGTTGTACGTATACACGACTAGGCAATCACTTACGTGGTTATATCGCCGACAGAATCGTGCATGCCATACCAAATACTTGCTCCCATATAAAAGTATCTCTGCTAAACGGGAAATGAGCGATAGTGTATTATATTAGGTGCACTGTTAATATAATATTTATTACGTGTGGTTACAAATGGTTTTATATCATTTCAGATCTTTTTTTCGGTTTCAGAAAGGAAGAATATATACCTGAATGTGACAACATTATGGTGCTTCTTGGTAGTATATATTTAATATCTTTGGGTGCTTCAATATGAATCATGGTGCGAGGCAGCAGCCAATCTCAGCCAAGACAGTAATGATGATGACGATGCTATCTAGACAGTTGCAGCCACAAGACTCAAATATGCTCTTAAGTGGTCTCGTGCGATTTGCATATCCAACTTTGATCGAAAAACTTCGAGTACAAAGCGGATATATCAGAAAATCATTAACGTCATAATAAATGATAGAAGTGGATGGTCTAGCTCTGTTTATGGTTGGTAAAAATCATCCATTGACGAATCCCGCCCTTGGGAGAGCGGGAAACAGTGTCAGACTCTTACTTTGCTGCCCCCTTGGCTACTTGGGCCCCTTCAGTTGGCTGACAACTCCTGGAGACGCGCGGGAACAATGCGCGCCATCGACGACTCCTGGGGTCAAAGGTTGATGCGAAAGCGTAATACCAGTGCTCTTTGATTAAGGCAAAGAAGGAACGGAGTAGGTTGTTTAGTCAGTAAGAGTCTGACACTGTTTCCCGCTCCACCCACGAGCGGGATTCGTCATTGGATGATTTTCACCTACCATAAAAAAACACTAACAAATATAGAAGTTAGAAAATTATCCCAATGAGAATATGTTCTTTTAGGACAATATCTTTTAATATCGGTTCCTAAAATCTTATATGCTTTTCCAGGATACGAGCAAGTCATAATAATATATGTCATCTTTCATTCGATCATCGGTTCGAGCGCGAAGATTGGCGAAGATGTTTAAAAATCACAATCTTTCGTCATTATAAAATGAGTGTTATACCAGCTGTGTGCTTTTATTTTCATGTAAATAGTACCTTCAGCCATTTCTTTGTCACTGTACTCTAATCTTTAAGTTCATTCAAAGCAAAAACATGTCAAACGTACATTAACGTTGGTAAATATATCTGAAACAGAGGTAACGAAACTAGATTGCATGAGCTCCAGGTGTTTCAGCGCCCGGAGAATCATCTCGCGGCTTAATTACGTGTATGACGTCAAGGGTGTGATCTCTGACACGGTTACTGCGAGTGCTGCCAACGTACTCAGTACTTGAAACCGTTTCGGGTAAAATACGGGTGCTAAAGAGTTTACAGAAAAATAACTACTGGAGGACTACGCAGCAAAATAATATATTATTAGTAGCTCGTGTAATACATTTTTAAGTAATAGCTAAGAAATTGCCGTTTTTTTAAATCGGGTTCCTTTGATGTGTTATATCTTTGGATTAATTGTCAATTAAATTTCAATAAACCTTACATATAGGGAGAGCATCGGTGGCTGAGTGGTAAAGGCCCTGACCTACGAGTTGTAGGTCGCGGGTTCGAACCCAGCCAGGCGCATTACTTTGTGTAATTTATTTAATCACCACTGCTCTCAAAACGGTGAAGGAAAACATCGTGAGGAAACTGGCATGTCCTAGAACCAAAAAATTCTAAGACATGTGACATCCACCAATCCGCACTGGGCCCGCGTGGTGGATTATAGCCCATTCTCTCTCCTAGAAAGGAGGCCTGTGTCCCAGCAGTGGGAACATTAATAAGGCTGATGATGATCAACTTTATATTATTCTTTTTACAAAGGAGGTCTTCTTTGTTTATTTAATTTTCAGTAATATCGTTGTATTTATAACGTAGAAACGCTATATTAAAGGTGTTCACAGTTTAGTTAGGTATATCATTAACAATTACAGATACGATTCTCCTGAATCCTTTTTTGCCGAGGTATCAATATAAACAAATACTGATAAATGCTTGGCGTGCCTGGGCAGACCTACTTAAATCTATGTGGTCTTTCCTCAAAAGACCATTCAGACACTATAAGAAGATCGGATCTCGTATGATTTGACCTTTTCATGTTTGCTGTACTTTAATAGACTGACCCCGAGTTAGTTCCGATGCTTGTTTTCAGGGTAACTAGGAAAAAATAACCTCACCTAGTTTGCTGCACCGGATCTGTGGCTACACCCGCAGTGTCACCATTGTGAGGACAGTCTGGACACGGTTAATCACACGGTCGAGGTGTGCCCCGCTGAGGCAGAGCATCGCCGAGGCCTCATAGGGCGTTTGGCAGCTGCAATCTCGCGCCGGCCTTGATAGAAGCCATGGTCCGGAGCGAGGCAGGCGGTCGCCTCCTTTTGCGAAGCAGTAATGCTAGCGAAGGAGGAAGCCAACCGCATAAGGCAACGGCATCAAAAATTTACGTCTTTTATACCTATTTAAAAACGAGTAGGTATGTAGGCACCGCTATCATTTACCTGCAATATTACGCTAAGGTAGCGTAAATAAATATTATAGTAAGCCCAGCATTTCCTCTAAGTTGGGTTCAGCTTCCAGTCAAACCAGCAGCGAATGATACCAGTGCTTTACATGAAGCTGCCTGTCTGACCTTCCCTAGATTGGGAAGCAGCTGGGCTGGTTAACAACTATCAAACATCTACAAGTAACACAAGAGATCTACAATTAAAGTGCTATTTGAGGCACAGAGTAGTCTCAGTATGTCGGTATTTAATTGAAAAAGTAAATAATCTATTTTTGCTCATTAGACTAAAACTGAAAGACGGTTGTCGTATATTTTAACTATCTTTTTAAAACGAGCCATTTTCGTAAAAGTTACTTCAACGTAACGTGAAACTATTTACTGGGGCGTATTTTCGTATAAACATGATATAAATTACATTAATTGGGTGTATCTTCCCAGTTTCATACAGTTTATCTACGTTACTCCGGAATTTCAATGAATTTTTCCCCCGTGGCCATAAAAGTGCAAAAGAGTAAAAACACTCGTTCTTGAGCACTGCAGCGTTCACTGTAAATTACAGCACGTTAAGAACGTACGGAACACTATTGAATGTTCTAAACTGGGAAACTACAGCCGTATCGTCATTTATTTATACACTCCGCAGTGATGACGACACCACCCCTGTTCAATAATCTATTACAATAGTAGCTTCGATAATACTATGGCAATATGGATCTTTTTATCGTATACTACCATCATATGTCAAAACACGACGTGCGACGAATTTATTACGAGAATTAAACGGAGAATTTCTCCACACAGATCCGTTGGAATTTAATGTTTTCAAAGCAACAAGAGCGTACTAACAAGCTGCGGAAGCTGGTAGATTCGTGACGTTTTCAACGAATTATTTTAATTAATTTGAGGCAAGGTAAGGGGGGTTCCGCCTGCGCTGCGCCACCCCAGTCGAATGTCCACGTCGCCGCCACGCCGCCGTCACGCCGCGCGCCATCCTCTACAAAAACTAATTCAACTTGTGCACCATGTGGCCCCGTGTGCCTACCAATTACCACTTTGTAACCTAACTATCCGACTGCCCTAGGCACACTAAAAAACACACACAAGTAGCGCCAACTGACCAATTATACAGTCTGCATATCATTACAGTTATTTTGCAATTGTAACAACATTTAATTAGCTTACTTTTTACTTGATTCCCTAAAAAAATATAGTACAAATTTCCTTGAGTAGAAATGTTGGTCAAGGTTTTTGTGAGGGTTGCACAAGAGCTTTACGAGGAAAATCTCAGAACAACTCGCGAATATCCGTTCGCAGTTTAATAACGTTGAAGTGGAGTATGTACATGCTTAATTGGAGTTCTTTTTTTATTTTCCTTTGATGTACAAATTCAAAGATATCAAAACAGTCATATTACGTACCACCACACATAAAATTGAATTCAAACATATCGCTGTCTTCAGAGTTTTAAGTACAAAGATTTTATTGATCGAAAATTTCTTACCACAACAGGGTGTAATCCACAAAAATAGGTCATCATATTTGATGAAGATGATGCTGCTTCTGCTACACAGAGCAGTGACTGTTTTATTTATCTGTATTCTACCCGTATTTAGAAACTATTTCAATGGTCTCTTTCACAAAAAATATACTTTTCATACAAAATTATCGTCAGCTAATCAAAATCAAGATGGAAACATCAATTTTTTTTTTGGAACTAGCTATAAGTTCCATGAAGAAAGTTGTTCATTTGTATGGACGCAAGCAATATCTAAATTAAACTAATAGTGACGTATACGAATTTTACGTGGACGTCCTCCCATTTTCGTTACAGGAAAACAGTACGCTCTCAATAAAATCAACTTCGGCAAAACAAAACTAAACTCAACTCGATGTTAAGAAAACAATACCGACTTTTAAAAAGATGCCAAAAATCCTGATACAAAATTCTTGGTAGCCGAATAGTAATTTAATAACCTTAGGGGATCCGCAACGAATTGTAGAAGAATAGGTACCTACGGCATAAGTTAATTACACTAATGAAGAAGGGAAGGTACGCTCAAAAAATCCACCCCAAGATCACTCCAAAGTCTTTAGTACGATGTTCTTCGCGTGGTTCATTAGCGCCTTGACTTACGGGCGGGCTTACATGTCACCTACTATTGTAACTTTTACGGCGCAATGCTCTCAGTACAAGGGAGCGGAACCGGATTGTAATTAAACCTGAAATTGGTTTTGGAGTATTTCGTCTTAGTCGTACTTTTGCAGGGAACTGTAATGCGTACCCAGCGTAGCTGTATTAGGTACACATAGCTTGCGATAGGATTACGTTGCTTCCTTGTAATGGTTATTATGTTATCCTTTGTAACTTTATTTTAGGTTGGAAATCATCAAATCCCGCTTTTGGTGGAGTGAGAGGACTTTCACTGAATGAAACCCACATTAGGATTTGTTACATGAATGCAAAAGTTTTAGTACATTAACATTAGTTCCTTTCGATATTTAATCCTTACGTTTTTAAAGTTACTCCTATCATAATCATTTTCCGGGGCGAAACTCTGCTGCCGCGACAAGTCGAGGCACGGTGGAGAGAGATCCGACGGGATCTCATTGTAATTGCGACTGTCTCAACCCAAGGCTGGGCGCGCCATAGTTACGGTAAAACCAATCTTTGAGAAGTGGCTGGAAAGGCCGCATGACGCAGGTGCTCACCGGACATGGTAAGTTCAGGAGGTCGTCTGGTAACAGTCCGGACCGAGCCCAAGTCGTCGACGGCGCCCTGTTCCCGCGCGCTACAAGGAGTTGTCAGCAAACTGTAGGGACCTAGCAGGGTTGAAGGGAATAGTAAGTATTACCAGGGTCCTGGGATCAAGGCAAGAAGTCTGAAACGGTCTCCCACTCCGCCCAAGGGCGGGATTCATCGTCATTGGATGATTTTTACCTACAATAAAAAAAAATCACAATCATTTTAACATTTTTGTCACTTGATATGGATGAATATTTTAATACCCAATTAGTTCTATTACTACCCTCTGTTCTGTTTGCACTTAATATTGTTTTTAGGGTTCCTTAGTCAACAAGGAACTCTTATAGTTTCACCAAGTCTGTCTGTCTGACCGTCCGCAGATAATTTCAGTGACCATTATTAGTACTAGAAAACTGAAATTTGGTACTAATATGTTTATCAATCACGCCGACAAAGTGCTAAGATAAAAAGTGGAAAAAATATTTTATTAGGGCCCTATAAGTAAAGTGGGAAGTGATTTTTTTTTTCATTTCTACCCTAACGTGTGATATTATATATATGTTGGATAGGTATTTAAAAATGATCCGAGGTCAAGTAAATTATTTTTTTATAATGTTTATAATTTCGGAAATAATCGTCCCAAAAGAAAAAACAATGCATCCCCTCCCTCTAACTTTTAAACCATTAAGTTTAGAAAATATGAAAAAAATCTGAAAAGTATAACTTTATAATGTCTTCCTAGGAAAATAATTTCAAACTTGATAGGATTAACAGTTTTTGAAAAAAAATGAAAAAACATTGTTCAGGATACCTACATTGGGGCACGCTCTCGATTAACACTATTAAGTCTCGTTCGTAGACGTTACTTATAGGGCACTGTGTAAAATGTACTGCTTCATTTCGATTTACAGGAATTGCAGAATAAACTTGAGATTTAATCTGCTAAATACATGTTTGTAGCTGCATTTTTCTTGAAGATATGATTAGAAGCAACTTTCAAAAAAATCTATAGCGTCTAGGATGTTTCTTACTTCGCCCGTCCATCTTGCTTGGATGCTAAAATGAAACCACAAGGTGGCCGTCCTTATCATGTAAGGAGGCTACATAATAGTGAAACGGACCAGTGCCCCATAAGCCCCATAAGCCCCACCGCCACCCCTAAAAATGTCCATTTCAAAATTGCTTTAATAAATTATATGGAATCTGCATCTTCTTTTTTCTGTATCCTTCCTTGCATAAATCCTTCTTGGTATCTGGCATAGCGACCTTCAAGATCTCCTTCTGTGATACACACTTTCCCTCTGACACCAAGTTCCTTGTGAGACACTAATACGTTCTCAATTTAAAAAATGTCATTTTCAATGTCAACTTCATTTTCAAGCATGAAACTATACTAAAGGTACGGACAGACGTGCTCATTACTAGCACGAAAGCATGCTTTTATTGAGCAAGTGCACATTAGTAGCACGTGTGTAATGTAATGAGCGTGCTTATTTAGAGCGTGCTCAAAAATCAAACGTCGTTTGATTTTCGAGCATGCTACCTGAGGCGCGGGTAGGGAGGGCGTGCTCCGAGCACGTCTGAACATGCTTTGAGCATGCCTATTTAGGAGTATGCTTTAAAACAAGCATGCTTATTTCTGGCAGATGTGAACAGTGTGCAGAGCGTGCTAATTTTAATGCAAGCTTATTAGCATGCTTTTTTTAAGCACGTCTGTCAGTACCTTTATTACACACGTGCTACTAATGAGCACTTGCTCAATAAAAGCATGCTTTCGTGCTAGTAATGAGCACGTCTGTCCGTACCTTTATTAGTTTAACTATACAACCTAGATAATTCAATGTTGGAATCTTTTAAATTGTAAAATCCACTCACATAGGAATACCCTTTTAAGAAGAAAAAACGGCATGTAACTCAATACTAACGACGGAGTAGCTCCTTCATTAGTGGGCCAGTGCGGGGCGCGGGGCCTCAGCATAGACCACATTTTTTGTCCCGCTACCAGAGAATTTCCTTATAAATTATCACCGTGGATACCGTAATTTACTACAATGCTGGAAAAAGGCTTTACTTTTACCCTAAGCATCAGTTTTATGGTTTTAAGTAACCTACTTTGTGATTATATTAATGGGTGCGTTCTAGTACATAGTTAGACATTAGGTAGCAACTTTTTAAGTTTCTTATAATATCACATCACTCATCATTACATATAAAACAAGTCATTACATATAATAGTATAAAACAAAGTCTCGCTATCCCTATGTACGAGTATGCTTAGATCTTTAAAAGTACGCAACGGATTTTGATGCGGTTTTTGTTAATAGATAGAGTGATTCAAGAGGAAGGTTAATGTGTATAATACATGCATAATATCAACATTGCACCCGTACGAAGCTGGGGCGGGTCGCTAATAATATTATAAAGGAGAAAGTTTGAGAGTATAATATGTTTTATACTCCATCACGTTTAAACGGCTGACCAGACTTGGATGATTTTTGACACTTTGATAGATCATGTCTTGGAATAACATATAGTACCTAAGTATACTTTTTATTCCCAGAATTGGTTTACTTGAGATAATAATTATCTAATTTCTCGCGCTCGCAAAACCTACTATTATAATCACTTGAACTTGATGTTATTAAGCTTTATCAGCGTTAATTTATCACCTGCTCGATCTTATCAAGTTTTATCAAGATATTAAATTATTCAGTGTTATTTACGTTGATAAACAAGGAAAAAATAATATTAATTATGAAACAGATGTTGTTCTCTTGTACAGTTCTTGTACATGACATCTACATAGAACTTCCATCAAAACTGTCCGCAAAACCGTTGCGTCACAGTCCGTGCGTTATATTTTGCGCACGAAACCTTTCCATACATCAAAACAATAACAAATAAGTGGGCAACTGCTTAGAAAATGTAACATAGTTTTACTAATATAACAGCACTCTATTTCCTGAGCCATTTGTCGCGACAAAGGGACGAGTACTTGCAGCGTGTAATCCGTCCATCATACCATGCAAATTGAATCACGTCGCTCATCTGCTCACATGAGAGTGTCTTTCTCTCTAGAAAAGCGTTGCTTTACACTGAACATAAAATCGTACCTCGGATCTACATATGTATGAAATTGTGGTAATTTTTACATAGAATGGGCCTATCCATTTAAGTCACCAAATGTGATGCCTGCAAATTACAGTTTTAAGAGTAAATGTAAATAATTTATGTCCCTATCTAACAAAGTAATTTCTAAGATATGTTTTTTTTTTCTAAAACTTCTTCGACAGAGGATATAAATTTATATTACGGTCATAAAGTATCTGCAGTAAAGTGAGTTCATTTAGTGAGAACTGAGGTCAAAAGTTTTATTGCGCCTTTAATTGATACGTTTTAATTAGGTATGGTTTTAATGGTTTTACGAAATGCATTAAACGTATTATGTATTAAACGATGCTGACGCCAGAATCTGAATAACTCCCGTCACCTTATGCGACCACAAACGGCCACAATCTTCCAGAAAGGAATGTTCCAACACTACATCTTCCTTTAGTAATTACGAGCATTGTGCTAATGCTACTTAAATAATATGCTGCTATTTAAGTGGCATTAGCACAATTAATTCATGTTTTAAAAAAAAGAAATAAATAAAACTGTCCGTGTGGAACATCGGGTATGACTACATGCTGCGCAGCGACCTCCCTGCCAGATTCAACGTGGTGTGCTACACTGATTGCACGCCGGCCCTGGCGCAGGGAGAGCGGTACCGGGTGGCGGTCGAACTAACAACACGTGGGGTTGCGATAGTCGTTGACAGGATCCAGTACTTGGGACTCGAGGCGGCGCTTCACAAATCCGAGCCCATGTGTTTTCATGTCCTTTAGAGCGCGCCACCACCGGGTTTCCAAATAACGGTAGGAGAAGCTCACATCGGTGTCGATTTGACGATGACGAACCTGGGACATGTCCGGCCGATGGAATTTTGAGGAGTATTTCAAACATCTGGACCCCAAACTGAATCGGACTGGGGTGGCCTTCAAGTCTCTACACGTAGAAATGGCTAAAAAGACATCACGGCGTCCTCACCTACAGCATAACGAAGGTTCGCACAGAACACGGTCATTTCGGATAGTCCCTGAATTTGTGCTGAATCGACGCCCGAGTGTCACAACCATTGAGACCGCCGGGTGGGTAACGCCGCGTCCTGCGCGTGGAACGATATTCAGTGTCAAAGCCTACTGGGGCCATGGATCGCTTTCCGAAAGAAAAGTCCGGCCCCGGTATGAAAGGCTACGAAAGAGCATAGGTGGATTTTTTGTCACTGCAGTCTGACACCATCTCCCGCCCCGCCAAAGGGCGTGGAGATGTCATTGGACTATTTTCCCACCGGAAAAAAAATGTCGAACCATTGTGCTGCAACTACATGTCAAAACTTGCTCTAGTGTGTTAGCTCCTCCATTATTTCCACGCTGATGTAGAAACAAAGGATTCTTTACGCCTTAAGCACATTGTAACAAAAGCGAAACGAAACTGCCAGTGGCGAAACTTTCTTTGGCATGATTTTTATTTGGCCGACTACTGAATGACGCGTTCCGTTCCAGATTGCAGCATTTACTGTTACTGTGCCCCTGCACAAGCACCTACACAAACAAACAATAATGCCTATTTAAGAGGTACATATTTACTTTCAAAGATGCACACACACATACATCTACAGTGAATGTGAAGCCTAAAATAAATTACATGGATTGGATTTAATTAATTTCACTCAGTAGTTCGTATTTTCCTAAAGTGCTAACTCATAACAACGATAAGAGGGAACACTAAAGGAGGACAGGTACGAACTGTAAGCGTTACAGCTGAAGCCGGCGACGCCCAGCACCAAGTCGTACCTGCAAGATGGAGCGAAGCGGACGCCGGAGTTTCATCAAGCTTCAATAGTTGAACAAAGACGGATAAGTTGGAAGCGAACGGCGGACTCGATCCGCGCTCGTATCGGAAACTGAACAAGATCGCGCTTTGTTCGTAAACAATGTGCAGCGGACAAGGTTTCCCATAAAACTTTGAAACTCAAAAATGGACCCCGACGAGGCTACGCGAACTTAACTAAGAATTAAATTTATTAGTTATGGGTGGGTTATAAAACTAAAAGTAAAAGTTTTGAGTGGATTTCCACGTTCGTAGCCCGTAACTAAACAACACAATGAATAATGACGGTATTCAAGTAAAAGAACAGATTAACTATGGAATTTATTTCGTATAGGTGTAGGTAAACAAGCTGGGGTGGCCCACCACTTGGAAGTGTTTACTGTCGCCTCTACGCGGTGGCAACGCCAAGAGGTTTGTCGATAGGGGTTGGCCGACCTCAAAGACAAAGTTCAAGAGTCTCATATGAACTTTTAGATTATCATATGCTGTATCTATGTCGAAACCAGTATCTTGAAATAGCAAATTCTACTATCTTGCTATAGCAAGTAGCAGAAATCACTTCACCTGATGATAACTATAGCAATATGGCGACATCTATGGCGCCACATAAGAACTACAAAAATACGAAATCGTGCATAACCTCCCATAGTGCAATCAAAGTCCTCCGCGCGATTTAAACAATCACGACAAATGCAGCTGCTAACTTGCAGAGGCCCACCAGACGTAACACCTGTCTGGTCGGAGGGCCGTAGCTTTTCAATGGAAGATCGCGGGACTATACTCTCTAATCCGCATACCTCCAAACTGTCCCTTGACAAAGAACGTGAGCACAGCCCTCATGCAGCTACTACTTCGTAACGTCATCACATCTTCCTCAAGCTTTCGAGCAACCATACAGCCAGCAGCACTACTCAGACTCACTGGAGCCTAAAGTTATCAACCCGACTCACAGGGGCATCACCGCAGACAGTTCCGACTCACCGATAACTATGCGATTCTGACTCACTGGAACCAACCTACCACTGGCTTGGCACGCATCAAGAAGCATCAAAAACCATGTATACCCAATCTCAGGAGGAGAGTGATGTAGCGCCATCTATGGCGTCACATAAAAACTAATACTGAATCGCGCAATCACAGTTCTCCACGCGATTTGATCATATAGAACAGCCCGGAATCATCTGTTAGGCAGCATCCTACCAGACGTTAGGTACACCTGTCTGGTATGGGTAGCTCGCTGTCCAATCATCTGGTAACAGTCCGGACCAAGCCCAGTTGTCAACGGCGCGCACTGTTCCCGCGCGTCTCAAGGAGTGGTCAGAAAACTGTAGGAACCCTGCAGAATGGTCGAAGTCAACTGAGGACAAGGGTTCGCGTCTGAAAAGAAGGCTCTGTTCCTGGTATATGGCAACGTAGGAATGGGGTAGGTTATTTAATCAGTAAGAGTCTGACACTGTTTCCCATTCGTTATTGGATGATTTTACCTACTATAGAAAAACTTTACCATAGAAAGACTTTATACCCTGTTCCGCATACCTTCAAAGGTACATAAAAAGTATCTACACAAAATGTTAACGCAGTCAAGGCAATAGAAACGTTCGTAAGCAAAATAATCGAGAAGCGAAAACAAATGGCCGCGGTTAAGTGAAATTAACTGCGAGGAAGAAGCGACAAAGCCCTAGCCAGGCTATTAATTTCCCAGAGCCACTAATATTCGATTCCACATTGGATTCATGTGTTCCACGGGGTCGCTAGTTTACTTCTAGGTAAAGGAGTCGTATTGAAAGGTACCACAAATAAATCCAAAGCTGTAATTGTTATATATGTATTGTAGGTACTTTATTGTGTACCATAAAATATTATAGAACTAAGGATATCCTAAAAACTTTTCTTTCCTATATCAATTTTATTTTTTCTTTTAAAAAAGTTGCCCCACTTTTTTATAGGTGGAAATATCACCCAATGACATATCCCGCCTTTGGGCGAAGCGTGAGTGAGTGGCAGATTTTAATGACTAAAAAGTCATCTCTGTTCCTTATTTGCCTACATTCCAAGGCCCCGGGGTTCACTTTCGTACAACCGATGACTCCAAAAGGCTTCGCCCCTGTTAGGTTCCTACTGTTTGCTGAAATCTTTTAGAAACGCGCGTGGAATAGTACGCGCCGTCGTCGACGTCTTGGGCTCTGACTGCACGGTTACCGGACGGTCGGACAGCGAGCTGCCCATGTGAATTTAAATACTTAAGATATCCAAACCTGAAACACGTACCTGTAGGCCATGCACATGTTTGTTCGAATCCTGTTCATGGTAGCCAATCTCAACGGAGATTAGCCGAGTACTCAGGAGATATCATAGTGTGTGCTAACACAGCTGCACCCAGTTTCTCTAAGCCATAAGCTGTCCATGGACGTATAGCTTCAAGCTAGAACTACATTAAATGACGCACACGTGTAACACGCCTGGTACAGTCAGCACCAAAAGTCGATGAACAGAATCAATGTAACAAAACACCTGTTCACAATAAAATGCTATAAATTAGAGTCGCAACTAGGCAACAAAATAGCTTGTACACCAGAAATTTACAAAAGTCGTTAAACACGAGTATTTCAGAAGTATCTGTACACCATCAATCCAAATGTCGCTGAACATCATTGTATCAAAGCCACTAAAGTCGATGATCCTTGTTGCGACTATAACTTATGGCATTTTATTGTGAACAGGTGTTTTGTTACGTTGATTCTGTTCATCGACTTTTGGTGCTGATTGTACCTGAAGGCGTTAAAGTTCGCAGGTCTAGCTTCATGCACGCCAAGTCAGAACAGCTATACCTACTGTACGAGTATATACGTAGAACAACGTCACGTGGCATGGATCAAGTGTAGTTCTACAAGTCGAGTTTCCTTAGAAAATGTATGGAGACCGACGAGCCCAGGTCGGCGTGTGTGGCCTACGTGTGCACAATGTACTACCTTATAAATTCATCACAACAGCAGCGGATATCCCGGAACGTGGATTAAGTAGGTATAGTTCTAAGAGAGCAGTTTCCATATAAAATGTATGGAGACGGACGCCCCTAGATGGACATGTATGGCGGACGTCCGCGTAGTGTAGTTCTAGCTTTGTAGTCAATAAGATAGAACAGAGGCAGGACCAATGGCTTTACGTGCTTTCTGAGGCACTGGGTTGTCAAACCATCACCTTCCAAACTCCAAGCGGCTACAAAGTAAGTCCTAAAGGAGACTATAATTACTTTTTACAAAGCCCCACGTCAGTAGTCGCGCTTGAACACAAGACCACCGAAGCAGTTAGACTAGACTTTCAATAGACAAAATGTTCTTCGACAAATTGATTTCATTGTTGAACATTGCTCTGGCACTGAACATCATATTGTCGAATATCTAAATTTCTCCGAAATATTCTATTAATAAAAAATCTTTTTATCAAAATTATTGAATTGTTCTGTGTTACTAAACCAACATAAAAGAGTAAAGCTATTTATTTTAACGAAATAAATAATGTCAATAGAGATATTCACGAAGTATTCCTAGGTAAAGTTAAACTTGTGTCGTAGGCTCACATAACGAGTCCTGGAGGAAATCGGTTCAGTTGAATGCATACAGGTAGTTACGACTGGGTCACTTACACCGCTTACATATAACGCAATGTACATAGTGATAGGTACGCAGGTATGTATACACAAAACGAGATTGAGCCAACCTCATTGAATAAAAACTTCGCTGAGTTTGTAATCGCAGTCGCTTCCTCGTTTAATTTAGTTCAGTAACGTTGGAATAAAATCAGTGCGTCTTAGTAGGTACCTTCTCTAACTCTCGATTAAAGCTTTTATCGGAGGACTGATTAAGTGTCGAGACCAGGATGGATTTATTGTAAAAGTTGGCCGTTCGTTGAGGTTAGTGATTCAAGCCCGCACACTTTAGTCGAATAATTGTCTACGTGATCGGAATGGAGGCTTCTTGCCGCCTTTAATAAGATCAGATAAAGAGCTCACACTGGTGCAGGTGTGTGCGCAGATCTATTCAGCTCTGGCTCAATATACCCTCCTCTCATAACGCTTAAGCGCGGAATTTTCTTAGTAGGAAGAAATTCCTTTATCGCTCTGTGTAGATACCGGCTGCTGTTATACTGCTTCTCAAAGAAAACTATGTAATATGTATTAAAAACAGAGATTTGAATAAAAAAAAGCGTTTAAAAAATACTTTCATTTCTTTTTAAAGTTCAAATCTGTGAGATACAGAGAGTATCGCCATAACAGATGCAGCACCGCCTCTGCCTGTGTCGGCTGGCACATGAATTGCCCGCATCCATCACGACGCTCAGAAAAGGTCCATCAAAGTACATAGCAATCCATCAATGGGCTCTGAATACTCCAGCGTGTCACGTCAGCCAAGCTTCTGCACGCAGATAGGCGGAAGCTGAAATATAGTGGGAAACTACAAATAGTCAACGTAGCGATATCTTTGGAAGGATTATTAAAATTTTGTTTTAGTTCTATCACCTTACCTTATAGATACTTTTTTTGTTAGTATTTGAATTTTTAAATTTTAGTACAAACTTTTTATTTTTTTGTTTTCCGTACCTACCTCAAATCGAAAAATCGGAAAACTTATAGGATCATAAAGTAAATAATATATGACCATTACTTCATTTCTTCAAGGCAAGAGTGAATAGGCTCTTAATAAACTTGTGCGCCTTACCATCAACGTTTGCATCACTGCTTACCATCAGGTGGGATCACAGTCAAGCACTAGTTTATTGCAATTTAAAAAAAAAATACTATGCAAACTTCCACCAAATTGGTTTGAACGAGATCTAGTGAGTACCAAGTTTTTTTTTTTTAATGGGTGATAAATCGTAAACTGCAATTTACCTTTCATTCAATCAATTCAAATATAAAAAAACATTTTATTTTATAAACATTAACCTTAACCTTAAGACGTATTCCACGAAGCGCACCCAAATTAAGCGCACCCAGACGAAGCGCACCTAAAGTATTCCATCTAGCGCACCCGTAGCTGCGCTTCAAATAAAAATTTTAAAATAATTAATTTTCTATTCCACGAAGCGCACCCAACGAATATCACTCGCATAGTGCGGAGACTATGTCGATAGAGGAATAATTATTTTTTTTAGAAAACTAACTTAAATATCAAATCCATCTTTCAGTTTCATTAGAATAATGTGACACAATACTTGTAATTTTCATGATATTCATATTAAATCCCAAAGATAAGACGACATAGGACGCGCTATTAGCGCATCAAGTACAAATAATATTAAAAAAATGGTTGCCTGTAAAGTCGGTTTTACGGGCGAAGATTTTACGTGACAACGTCCTAATTCTCTAGTGCTGCGCGCGCGGCAGACCGATCATAGTTGAGTGGGAGAGAGACGCAAGGCATTCGGCGGGCCTCTCTCTCGTTCGGTGACTCATCGTAACGTTACCGAGCGTTACACTTTTTCATAAGTGACTCCCAGCCGCAACCTAATTTAAGACGTTGTCACGTCAAAATCTTTGAGACAGAAAGTTATAAATATTGAAAACCCAACTTTTTGATTATCGTCAATAGGCATCATTGATGATAATCAAAAACTTGGGTTTTATTTCTTGAGCTTTTTTTATGGTTGGTAGTTAGTCTTTTAAATATACATATTTTCTTCTATCGACATTTTCATTTTTAGTCCCTGCTCTATGGATATTCGTGGGTGCGCAAGATGGAATACTTTAGGTGCGCTTCATCTGGGTGCGCTTATTTTGGGTGCGCTTCGTGGAATACCTCACCTTAACAACGTTAACTTTATGCATAAGCCGTGAATCTTTATTTTCTAAAAAATAACGTACCTAACTTCTTAATTCGTGAACCGAACTGTTTTCAAAGGTAAGTAAGTTTGTCCATACGGAACCCTTAGTGCGCGATTCAGACTCGCAGTTATAAACTAGTACCTCACTGCGATCCCCCTGATGGTAAGCAGTGATGCAATCGTTGATGTTAGGCGCACTAAGTTTATTAAGAGCCTAAGTCTAATAGTAAATACTGTCGGTTACTAACACGATAGTATATTTATTTAGACTTACCCTTTGTCTTGACTAAAATAAAGCAAAACCAGAGAAAGTGACTTTTTCATTTGTAAATCAATACCTATTTTAGTTTAAAAGCAAAAGCAAATAAATGTGTGTTCCTTCGATTTGTTTGGTATACTTACCCTCTGTTGGGTGTAAGTATCAATAGGTCTTAAATAAATAATCAGAAACAAGGGCGGAAGGGCCTAAGTACGGGACATTAACAAGGGTCCAGTCCAATTTTCGTCCTGTCCACGTTGATATATTGAGGGCCGATGTGAAGCCGTGGCCCACCGCGCGCCCGACGACACAACTCATTTACTTTTTTCTCCAGATACCGAACACAATAATTGCATTGCGATACCAAAGTCAAACTATGGATTTGCTATTAGGTTCTTTTTTCTCTATACCTAGTAAAAAGGACGTGATTGATTTTGAAACTAACAAAACAAATTAAGATGAACTGTCTCACGCACTGACCAGACAGAGTTTTAAAAACTAATCTGTAAGTTCTATTTTTATTGATAAATCAGCCTTTTTGGGGTGGGAATCATCAAATAACTCATCTCGATCTGGATGGATTGAGAATGTCAAGTTTTTATAGGTTAACTCTCCCGAGTTCCTTTAGTTGCCCTTTGCGCTCCTGGGTCGCGGTGCCTCTTTCAAACATTTTAGCAGCCCTAGTAAGCAGACAACTACATATTTGATACCAATGTGAAATACAACGTGTCATCGACAAAGGGACCAAGGGCCGACACATCACTCCGAACTATAACCACAATGGTAGCACTTGGGCGTTCCTTCCCGGCTCCCGCCGAAACCTCCCAATACAGCTGTGTCCGGTGATGACCTACGTTAGGCGAAAAGTAAGGACACCTAGGTACCTCTTCAATCACTTAGGAAAGAGAAGACTTGTCGCTACGAAAGCGACAGGTGGCCAAGCATTATGGACCTCCAGTTGGTGTGGGGTACCGCACCATCGTTGCTTTGCGGGAGACAATGGTGTCCTGTTAGACGACGAGCCTTGCCACCTTGGTATCTGGAGGATACAGTCCTTGCATGCATGCACAATTTGCGTATGGAGATTCAATGCCGGGGCGAAACTGCGTTGCGGCAGCAACTCACAACCTAGTGCTTGGTACGCCATAATTATGACAGTTAGTCCCCTTTTTGAGTGTTTGGAAAGACGTCACGGTGTCCTCACCTTTTGCGTGACGCAGGTCCTCACCAGACACGGTAAGTTATACAAGTTGCTGCAACGGATTTGTACTGAGTTAACGCCCAGAAGTTACTATTGTGTGGACCGCCCGTAGGACGCGGTGAAGCATATAGTGGAGGTATGCCCCGCTTCAGCGGAGCATCGCCGTGTCCTTGAGGGAGTAATCGGCGGCAACGATCTCTCTCACCGTGCCCTAGTACGGACGATGTTTCGAAGCGAGGAATAGCAGGCGGTTGCCTCCTTTTGCGAAGCAATAACTGGATGCGTGAGGGAACGGACTTCCTCACTCCACGGCCGCCGTTATCCCGATCCCAATTTCCAGCTACTGTGTGGGCTTACAAACTCTAATCTTTCAGCCCAATTAGGTAGGTACTTGTCTATAAATAAGTAAGTAAACTTCGTTCCGATCTACCCAATAAGAAGGTAGGTTCATGGTTATGTAAGTATGAATCTCCTAAATCCTTCCTTTAATCTTTACTACAGTTTATTTTATAAACCATTACCTAAGTTGAGCTGTCATTGCTAATACTATAAACATTTCCACGACTAAGAAACTGCCGTAAGTGCTTGAAAAGGAAAAAGCAAAGCGACTAACGCAAAATTTCAGTCTCTGCAAGCCAACAAGTTACGAACGCTGGCGGTGCTTTAAAAATTCAGTGTGTACCCACCCGCCATGCTTGCATTTTTCGAGAGTACTAAAGTCTGCTTCGTTTATATTAAAGACCTCTATCTATTCGTTTTATCCACCCCGAAATATGCTTTCACTCTCGTCGGCTCTTCATCCCGTAAAAGAAGCTACCTAACTCCTAGATACATTGCCCGCTTTTCAAGTGAAAAGATCTTAGCATTACTTTTTCAATGATCGCTTCAGTTATCTAGTGTGATGAAGCTTACATTATAATACGGATAGTACTTTCGTTACCTTGTCACTTTCAAGGTCTTTATTAATAATTACGTAACTAATCAAAGTTACATTATTGAACCCTAGTGATTATGATTTCCACCAAATACCGGGGAGGTCCGTAGCTACTACGTAAGCCGGTGCTGACAAGGAACCGGTCTAACTCCTTGTCATCAGATATGTTGAAAGCGTATAAGCAATCATATAATGGTAAAATATAATGTCAAATATGTCAAGAAAAAATGATACCTAGCCCTTTTTTCGGTGAGTAATTCATCCAATGACATCTCCGCAGCCTTAGGCGGGGCGGGAGATAGTGTCAGACTTTTACAAACTAAAAAACTCACTCCTGTTCCTTCGTTTCATTTCATACATGGACCTGACCTTCGTTTCTAAAAATGACCCTTGGCCCTCAGTAGGCTTCGACCTTGTTAAGCTCCTACGGTTTGCTGACAACTTCTAGAGCGCGCATACACACCGTCGACGGCATGGGCTCGGTCCGGAATTCCGGACTGTTATCGGACGGTCTGACGGCTGTTCTTACCTAAAGGCCTTTTACAGGATCACACCTAAAGTTTGGTCTTCGCCATAATAGGTTTAAATTTTATTGTTATTGTATTTATTTCATTACGCACGAGTGCTGTAACGTATAATCTTTTTGCTTAACCTCATTGTTCACAAAACTGAATACGAAAAAATTACACAAATATGTTATTGCATTAGTTCAATAGTATAAATTAATGTCTTACTTACTCTTCATTACCATTACATAGTATAAAACAAAGTCGCCTGTCCCTATGTATGCTTAAATCTTTAAAACTAAGCAACGGATTTTGATGCAGTTTTTTTAATAGATAGAGTTATTCAAGAGGAAGGTTTATGTGCTTAATACATGCATAAATATATTCAATATCAATACCCGTGCGAAGCTGGGGCGGGCCGCTAGTTTCATATAATTTCTGTGTTTTTTTTTTAATTTGTAAAACACTGGGCAAGTACGAAATAGACTCGCTCACTGAGGGTTCCGTACCTACGGTTTACGATTTATTCAAAAAATACTACATACTACCTAGATCTTGTTCAAACCGATTTTCGGTGCAAGTTTGCATGGTATAATGTACATCATATATTTTGTTTAGTTTTGTCATTCTTTTATTCTAGAAGTTCCAAGGGGACTACACATTAAAGTAAGTTATATATACCTCCAAAGTTTATTGTTTTCTATTTTTGTGTAAAAATCTTAATGCGGTTCACGAAATACATCTACTTACCAAGTTTCAACAATACCATAGATCTTATATTTTTGGAAAAAGTGGTTACATACAGACGGACAGACAGACTTGACCAATCCATAACTCCATAAGGGTTCCGATTTTTTGCCATTTGGCTGCGAAACCCTATCATCATCATCCTACCCTTATCCCATTTTATTTGGGGTCGGTGCAACATGTTTTTTTCTTCCACTCTGTCCTGTCACCCGTCACACTATCACTAACTCCCTTTTCTTTCATATCACTCCTCACACAATCCATCCATCTCTTCTTTGGTCTCCCCCTTCCTCTCCATCCATCTACGTGTAAACTGCGAAACCCTATAAACTATTTAAATAGTTCATTCAAATTTTTTTTTTCTTTGTGGTCTATTGCCACCATTTTGATGAAATGGTGAGAAAGAGAAATGCGCGCGATTTACGGAATATTTTTTCGAGTGAAGTTCATCGGCGGAATTAATTAAATAAAATCAAATACTACAAAACGATTAAAATGTTACATCCGGACTATAAAATATTATCACTACGTATGAAATTATCGTAAAAACTTTTCTTGCAAAGTAACAAATGACGAATGATCAAAAGCCCGTGTAGCCGTAGCCTTCACCTATGGGTAAATTAAATGCGCACGCATAGAAAAACAGATTTCATTTTTTACCGCCATGTTATAAAGAATTTTCTTTACTCATACTCCGAAAGTAAAAGTGAAGTTGCCTGCGAAGCGGGTAAAAATATTAGCTGAATATCCGGCAGACCACTGAAAAAAAAAAATAGGCGGGAAAGCGGTGATCTGTATCTCTCTATAATCTGTGGGCGGTTCCATTTTTTTTTCTGTTATAAGAAATTTGTAGGTTTATCACGATGAGTTCATCAGCTTCAGTTATAGATTTCACGCCAGATTCTTCAGAGGAGAAAACTTTTTATCGCCTAAATCAAAAGAAATATACCTACCTAGTTACCTTAAAACATAGAAAAACCTTTGACGACTCAGGTTGTTGTTATGTTTATTTTCCTCGTATTCGTAATAAAAAGCACAGAGTTTAACCCGGGTTAAAGAGTTATTTAGAGAATTAGGTTTGGCGTCCGAGCGTAGCAAGGAAGCTAATAGTTCGATTAAGGAATACTTACTTTCACCCCTAGGATAACAATGTACTATTGCTTAACGTGATAAAATATTTGACTTACTATTGGTATTGGACAATATTTAACAAGGTACTATTTAATTAACTTATTGCACGCAGAATTCAATAACATTATAATGAATTATTTTTGTTCTTAATACCCTTTCCTTTTCTATTTCATTATATAAAAAATTACTTCACATGCCATACGCAGGTTAAATTTTAATAGAATATAAGATGCAATAATATAACATAGGAAACCTTAGAACGTAGGTAATATTGATCTAAGTATATAAATGTGAATAATTGAAATTGAATTGTTATTTTTCTTTTCTTCCATAATAGCGTTGCCTTTTCACCAAACATCACGTTGGATTGTGTTAGATAAAGCAACAAGCCAAAGAGTAGGTACTTTTTAAAACACGCTTTTAGAAGCCAGAGTACTTTTTAGGCTAAAGTGCCGTTATTTGACAGTATAGAGCTTATTACACCTTCCTTTTAGGATCCGATAGTTAGAAGCCGATTTAGGAAAAGAAAGTCATATTATATACCTACTTCAACGGACCTGTCCTTTTTAAATGCAATTATACTTCCTTAAATTTAGGAACGCCTAAACATCGGATCCTGAATTTAGACAGGTGGTGATTTATTATCTCTAGATAGCGCAACGCAGGATTTCGTAGTTTAGAACTTATATGACGTCATAGATGTGTGTAAATGTCAGTACATGCAATTTTATGAAATTAAAGTTGGGATTTTATACGAGTAAATAGTCAAAATGGATAAATATTCAGTAAATATCCGTTTTTACCGGAGTAAATAGTCAAAATGGATATTTACTGAGTGTATGACATAGTTAGGTAGGTACATTAGATCTTGTTAAAATAATTTATAAGTTACATTGAATAAACAAAGCAATGCCACCAGTTGGTCTATCTTCAAATCTCGAGTGGCCCTCCGTCCGTCTAGATCGGCATGATGGCTAACTGTACGTGAAAAAAAAACTGACCATAGACTATTGCTCGGTGCATGACGTTATATTTTCAATGCTGCCAACGCCAATATTGTAAAACCAAAGATTTTATTGCAAAACAGTTAACGGATATTGACCGATTCTATTTTTAATAAAAGGCTTTCGCGAGATTCGATTTTTCGCATTTTCGAGTAGTTTAGTGGAACACAGGAATTTGTGTTAACAAATGAATAGCAACACTAAAATAGCCAAATTATTGAAGTTCGAATTGTACGTTGCGTTGTTGACATAATGTTTATGTCTTGAGATTGAGATTACCAAAACTCGTGTTCTATTCGAATGATTTTACGTGCAGTATTTGTTTGTTGAACTGTTTACTGTTTATATTACTATTTACTATTTAGTTATTTATATTACATTCTTATTAAGATGGATGATGGTGATAGATGTCCAGTTCTGGAGTCCTGTAAAAAATTGAAACCGGAGTTTAGTAATTTTAACAAAATACCTATAACCTCAGATAATGTAAGTAGAATTTAAACAATAACACTACAAAACCACATAAGTATTACAATATTTCACACAAATAACTAAGTATATTGTAACGTTTTATTTCTTTTCCTCCAGTTTTCACTTGGCCGTGGGTTAAAAAACTCTGTTGTAGTTCCATTTATATCAATATCAAGAAATCACTGCAAGTTCAAAAAAGGTAAAAATAATGAATGGACTATAGAAGATAACAGCACTTTCGGTATCAAAATCAATGGAGTGACATTAGGCAAGGGGCTTGAGAAAATCCTATGTGATGGAGACATCATATCATTAGAACTGACTGATGAATTTGTTTATAAATTTATGAATTCACCATCAGAAGAAGTATTAGAAGTACCAAGAAAGCGGTTAAAAATGGATAACAATGTTCAAAATAACAAAATAATTGATGATGTTAAAATGAAGTTTGAAGAGTCACAATCATTTGAAATAAAGCACATTGAAGAGAAGATACAAAATGCTAAACAAATGCAAAACACATCAATGATACTAAAGGAACAATTACAAACTGATATGAATAGAAAAATTCTTCAACTTGAAAATGAATTTGCTGCCCAAATAGAAAATTTAAAAGGGGAGAAAAATGAGGTTGAACGACAAAAAACAATACTTTTAGAAGAAAGAGATGCACAGCTTGCTACCATCAAACTAGAAATGGAAGAGAAGATTAGTGAACTTATGGTAAGTCATGTATTTTGCAAACCTGAAGTTATTATATGCTAATATCTGCCATAAGTAGATTCTGAAAGGCAAAATAGGAAAATTCCTATCTTAACAATAAACTTTCAAATGTTGTAAAGTTAAATAGTTATTGTTTTCCATAATTTTCTAATTGTCTTCACCATTACCTATTTTGACTGGCCTGTTGGGCTAGTAGTTAGTGACTCTGACTGCTATGCCGGAGGTTGTGGGTTTGATTCCCACCCAGCACAAATGTTTGTGTGATGAGCACGACCATTTGTTCTGTGTCTATATATACATATTTAGAAATATATAAGTATGTTTATCAGTTGTCTAGTACCCATAACACAAGGTCTGCTTAGCTTGGGACTAGACAGTGTTGTGGAATATATTATATTATTACCGTAACTTTTTTTTGTTAACCTTTTAAATACCATAATTACAGGCACAATTAATAGACATGGTGTGCGGACTTAATGAACTGATAACTTGATAATAACAAAGAACAAAAATAGTGTAAAAAAAAAGAAAAGATAGTGAAATTAGTCCTGCCATTCATGCATGATCACATGCGCAATATAAATAGTCTGCCCCTAAGATGACCCACTGACCATTGTTTTATTTTTAAATATACACACTATCCCCAGTTGTAATTCAATATTTGAGAAGATACTGTATTAGTTCAGTAAAAAGTTGTATTTATTTTTACTGACATGTTAAACTCTTGAGCCTCAAGTGAACGCTGGCATTTGCACACTTATTTTCTTTCTATTGTCTCTAATTACAGTATTCAGAAGAAAAGTGGAAAAACAACCAGTCACATTGGAAAAAGATTCTGTGTAGGGTCACCAGATCCATAACAAATAGGTTATACAATAATAATAACATGTTATTATTTCTCCACTACCTAATAAATAAATAACATCACATTATGACCCACAGAAACAAAACACTAACCAAAGAGAAGAACCTTTTTTTTTCTTTGGAGATTATAAACAAAATTTTACTCACACCCACACAAATCCATAAATGATTTATCTGCATACTATACATATACAAAGTACTGAACTAAACTATTTCAATCAATATAATATGCTAAAATGTTATTTTAATCTATTTTTCTCAGGAACAAATTCAAAAACACAATGAGACTGAATCAGAACTGCTTAAAGAGAACAATTCATTAAAAGAAAAGCTGATGAAAGAGAGAGATGAATTTTTATCGGAGCTGAATAGAGAAAACACTTCAAAACAGGAAATGTTGGAGAAGTTAGAGGCCAAGATACGTGAACAAGAAGAAGTCCGGTTAAGGGAAAGGCAAGAATTTGTAGATATGCTCCAAAGGGAAACTGAACTGCTTCGAATAGCTAAGGAGAAGGTAATACCCTCAACTTAATTTAAAAAAATCTTATATATGTTTTTATTGTATTTTATTTTTGGCATATATGTTTTTATATATTTAATGGTTTTTAAAATTTGTGTTAGCATGGGCTTATGATTACCTAAAATTAAGAGACAAACACACACAAGAATTATATATATAAAAAGAAACTAGGAATGCGTCCATTGCCTGTATAACACTGACATCTTGTTTTCCTTTGTATCATTCTCCGCGATATTTTACTGATTAACCACTAAGCATTAAATTCCGCGCTATAAATAATCGTGTAAACGTGCCACACAAACTTATCGTTTGTTCGTATAAAAGAGGTACAATTTATTTACGATCGGAGAATCCCCATTAATTGTCACTTCATTTTCTAATTTCTTATGGCTTATTGTTGCTTCAAATGCACTTCGATCAGTAATAATAACGGTTATCAAATTTTATATTGTGAGAATTTTGCCATCTCAATCTGAAAAGTGAATCTTTTTGTGTAGTAAATTAGTGTTCCGCAAAGGGTGTGTCAGGGTACCATGATAATTATATTATATTATTACCTTGGAAAAATTACCAATCTTTTAACCGTAAGACACACTAAAAAAAATGTAAGTAACCTATGGACTGTGTTCGAAATCCATTCTCCGGCTAAACGAGGACAGGAAGGTGTTTCACTCAAGAGGAACACCTCCACCATATGCTTCTTTGTGCCCTTCGGAAAGCCCAAAGGTCGTCGCACGATACCGCGTCGTTTTCGCCAGAACGGTGACATCTGTAGTGCCTCTCTAGCACTCCACAAATGTAATATTTTTTTACATTTGTGGAGTGCTAGAGAGTTTTTTAATTTATGGTGTAAACCTCAAATATTTACCAAAAGTTTGCAGAACACTGTAATTAATAAAGTTAAATTATAAGTGGCTCTTTTAAATTGTGCGCACAGCGTCGCTTGACGTGGCTAGTTTCTAGTCTAAGTATTTTACACAATTAAAGTCTCATGATTATTGGTAGGAATTGTATCGGCAGAACAGTGTATCAATGCATCCCCACTGTAAACAGAAAGTAATGAGATCCATAAACAATATAATATTAGAATCAAATAAATAACATACAATCATCATATTTACAGGAATTAAAAGAAATAGAGGAACAAAGAATTCTCAGAGAAACAGAACTAAAGCAAGAGCTAGATAACATCAAGAAGAATCTTGAAGATAAAGTCCATCAAACAGAACAAGAGAAATTAAAAGCAGAAAAATTACTTAATGAACAAATGGAGCATATGAAGAAACTAAGTAATGAGGAAAAAATCAAAGTGGATCAACTGGTAACAACATTACTTGCAATTGTTTTTTTTTTTTAAACTTGTTCTGAAAGTCCATTTAATCCATTTAGACACCTTTACTTAACTAGTTTTTGGCATCAACATAGCGGTTTAAAAAAAAAACTAGGCTAGCAATTTAACATCTACACTTATATTCTATTCTTCTATTACCATTACTCACTGACTGATCCACCAACACACAGTACAAACCGTTAAGGGGTTGAAACAGGTTTCTAAACTTTCTATAAGATGAGGTAGAAGCTAGTACAATATAAAATTAATCCTTTTTGTTAAATGCAGATGACAGAGAGAGAAGAAATACAAAAGAAATTAAATGAAGCTCAAAACAATGCTGAAAAGTCACTTGAAGAATTGAGGGTAAATATTATATTAAGTTTTTATTATGATTAAACTCTTGTTCTTCAGCTAATGGTTTGATTATTTACTTAAATAAATGGAGTTTAGTAAATGGAAACAGCAGTTGTGGCATCCAGAAATCATGAAAAGTGCAGGTAGACAACTTTAAATACTCAAACAAATGGGACATTATTTAAAAAAGTACCATATGCACATTGGTTGTCGATGGAGACCATAGTTGTCATTGCGCTACATTGGCTAGTCTAGTAATTTAGGAATGAATCCTAAATTGTTACACTTTTTGTCGAACACAAGCTTTTCGGTATTCTGTTCTGTGCAGTAATTTCGACTTAAGTATGTCATGGTCTTTTGTTATAGATGCGTGTCACAGAGAGAGAAACTGAGCTAGCTGCATTGGCAGCAGAAAGGATTCAGAAACAGGCAGAGCAGTCAAGTGAGGTCATCAACACGTTGCAGGAACAACTTGAAAGGGTATGTAGAAGCACCTTTGATATCAGGACTTGAGGGTTTATTTGCTTAGCTGCATGTGCGTTCGACGCGGACCATGAAGACGACGATGCACTGGATGTAATCGAGGCAGAAGTGAAAGTGACCAATGGCACCTAGGAAACTGTACACCCAAACCTCGGATGCTTTCAAGCCTCGACTAAGGGGTTTTTAAGGGCACAGTTGCAGAGGTGCCAGTTCCCTCTTTGTTTGAAGACATGAAAATTGGGCAGGGAGTCGGGGCGCCCTGCGGACTCTTATCTTTATACCGCATTTTCTTTGAAAGAGTAATTGTAGACCGATTAGACAGGCAAATGGTGCGACTTGGACTGTTAGATCCAGTCCAAGTCGCACCATTTGCCAGTTTAATGTCCACAATGGATGCTGCAGTGTTCTCATGCAGGCGGGGGGTGGGGCGTGCGGCTCCTAATCAACGATTTAAGGTGCTCTTCGTCACTGCACTACGCAAGTTCTACTTTGAACAATACCTATTTGAATAATGTCAGCTATTTCGCTGTTTCAGTGTTACGAGAATTTATTTTAACCGGCTTATAAAATTATCTTTAGAAATAAGCATCACCTCTGTACTTATTTTCTGTTTCCTTGTTCTTTTCTTTTATTCTTATATGTGTACATAAATAGTTAAATAAATTTATAAATGATTGTGACATTTACGTACACAAAGTGGTTGTGGTGGTGACGGTAAATTCAATTATACGTATTTGTTAGTACAAAAAATCCAACGGAAATATTGTGTGAGTGTTTTGCGAAACAAAATCTAATAAGGTAAGTAAAACCACGAAAGGCTATCTTGTAGATTAAAGATATTTGAAATGTATTTTTAGATTATTAGTTTGTTTCGTTATGAGACATTCTAAATATAGCAAATACTCCTGCCTGAATTTCATTACATATGGGTAAAGCTATGAGCTCAAGCGTGGCCATCTTCTGTTTCAATCATGCTGGACTCAATATCTACAATGTGTCCGGGTTCGGACTGTACAAACTTTAGGGGGTGATACTTTGCTCTATGTTATCACTAAAATTATTCTATATACGAGGTCTAAACCCAACCCCCTCTGAATGGCAGCCATTTTTGTATTTTGGTTCAGTTTTGGATAACGTCCATACTAAAACTTATGTAAAATTGGAATTTAATGCCCGATTATCGTATAAAAAAAACTTCTCGTAACGGCAAAGTATTAGCAATCAGATAAATAACTCAAATCATTTTAATTATTGCTGTAGCATACTGAAATAAATGCTTAAACATCAACTTGATGTCAAAATTATCATCGTTTTTTTAGTTTTTCAAGATTATATCAAAAAATACCCCCGAGAACTGCTCTTTTTTATAAGCGTGACTCACGGATGATAAGTTTACCTAGATAATGATACCAAAAACTCGATTCTTTGACAATTAGTTTAAGAGATATTGTTGCTTAAACCTAGCCCTTCCGTGCGAAAGATATGAATGAGCGTTGTATTCTATGGGGAAGTAGGAAGAAAAAAAGGTTTATTGCGTGTCACTGTAATGAAAATGGGACAAATACGATGTCAATACAAAAGAAGTAAGTAATCGTCAGATGAAACTCAAGTAGATTAAAGTTTACCAGTCCCTGTCTTCTGGTTATTGTGGCTACACATAATTTGCTCCTGTGCGCATCGTTATTGGAACTCGTGCTCGTGTGTCTACTAGAGGGTTCATTGCTGATATGAATTTGGTTTACGAATTTCAAGAGCTACTGTGCGGGAGTATCAAAGGCTACTTCCCCATAGAATACAACGCTCATTCATATCTTACGCACAGAAGGGCTAGGTTTAAGCAACAATATCTCTTAAACGAATTGTCATAGAATCGAGTTTTTGGTATCATTATCTAGGTAAACATATCATCCGTGAGTCACGCTTATATAAAAGAGCAGTTCTCGGGGGTATTTTTTGAAATAATCTTGAAAAACTAAAAAAACGATGATAATTTTGACATCGAGTTGATGTTTAAGCATTTATTTCAGTATGTTAAAGCAATAATTAAAATGATTTGAGTTGTTTATCTGATTGCTAATACTTTGCCGTTACGGGAAGTATTTTTTATACGATAATCGGGCATTAAATTCTAATTTTACATAAGTTTTAGTATGGACGTTACCCAAAACTGAACCAAAATACAAAAATGGCTGCCATTCAGAGGGGTTTGGGTTTAGACCTCACATGTAGAATAGTTTTAGTGATAAAAAAGAGCAAAGTATCACCCCCTAAAGTTTGTACAATTTTGTATAATTTATTTTGTTTTTAGCGTATTAAATTTAATGGTCCACTTTAAGTATTAACCTTGTCAAATTATGGCCTCAAAATCCACCTAATTCTGGCGATATCTTAATAAGACTGACCCTTCTGTTCCACTCAGTTGCCACCCTCCAACGAGACACAATCTGCCCAGCAACAGCCCCAAGTTACGTCGCCAGAAGATAGTAAGTATTTTGACTGTCCCTAGGCAAACAATCTGAAGTGAAAAAGCTTACTTTGCAAATAGGTTTTCCATAACACTTTCAGTTTAAACTTAATGAGTTCAGTGTTTCCTAGCTGACTACCCTGAGAAACACCGAAACAAACTCAGGGGTCAAAGTCTCTTTTAAAGTCCATACAGCAAACATGTAATAGTCAAATCATATGAGAACAATCCAGATTAGTGTCCGAGATGGTCTTTTGAAGAAATAACCATACAGATTTGAGTGGACCTTTTCAATTATTTGCAAGCATTTGTCACTATTCGTATAGCTCAACATAGGAAGATTTAGAATGATTTGAAGTTTATTTTAGGGACCACTATATTTTTAGAGAGTATATCTGTATATAAATTTAGTTTTCTACAATGCAGGAGGAATTCCGAATAAACCTAATTACAATCAAGTTTTATTTATAGGGCATGTCCAGCGCTCCACTACACGGCAGGCTAGCCGTATGAGCCGAAGATCAAGGTTACGAGGACAAAGTTAGTATATTTCCTTTTTTATTATCATTATAAACTAGTTGACTGCGATCCTGCACCTGATGGTAAGCTTTCTTTCTTTTTATTCTTGAAAAAGGACTGAAATTAATTTTAAATTTTCTTAACTACAGCCGGTAGAATTGGGGTGGCACGCAGAGCATACGAGGTCGGTTCGCGACGCGTTGCTGCCGAAGAGCGTCATGCAGCCGCATTGGAAGCGCTTGTCAACCTTGTCAGAGAAATTAGGGATGATATACATACTTTGTAAATCGCTAAATTTAGATGATGGTATAGTATAGTAGTATAGTATATCGGGCTGGTGTCCGCAACTCCAAGTCTAAAGCCCGTATTTTGCGTATATGATGATGGTATATTATGTGATATAGACCAGGTGTGATGTAGTTCCCACTTTAATATTGTATCAAAATCCAAGGGACTACAAGTTCACCATACCTATATATATTATAATGTTCTATTGAACAGATCCTAGACTTATAACATTTAGATTCATTAGAATAATATACATAATATTAACCTACGTACTCATCAAAATATATTATTTATCTTTGGTTTCTTTTTTTAGTCTTAGAAATCAAATTATACAAAGTTGTAAATATTAAAATAAAATTATATTTACATTGAAAGACTGATGTTATTCATCATATTTTTTAATTAGTGTATCATAATCAAAATAATATATACCTAATATATAAAAAACATAAGCAAATAATAATAAACGTTTTTTATTGAAATATGTGTATTACTTAATCCTATATCGCACTTTACAAGTGTTCCTAGAAAATAAATTGTCTTATACCTAATGTCAACAAGACGATATTTTTATACACACTATAAAAAGTCTAGTCTGACCGTCCCCGGTTGACCTTACCGTATTCGCTGGCTTGCGAAAAGCAAATCATGGGTAGCGCTCCGTCTGATAAAAACCAGGCCCGGATCAACGGCGCGTTGTATCCAACGCGTGCCGCATTCTTTCAGTTAAACTTTGCGCTCCAGGGCCATGTTGAATCTTTTGAACAATTGCAAACCTGGCTAAAGCTGATGCGGACTTTTGTACTTGGTATAAGAAGCCGAAGCCGTCTTGTAGAGGTTCTTAGATATTTCAAGGAACGTGATACCAACCGACGACTAAAGAGACGTCAGCATAATTATTCGGGTCCGTCAGGACTAATGCATGCCAATGCATTAGTCCTGACGGACCCGCTGCAGGATTGTTCTAATGAAGTTTTGTGGCCCTGGAATGCAAAAAGCAACTGATGAAACACAGGGAATGTGATACTTCATTACACCCTTAGCAGATCGTTTGCACGTACCTATCCCTCTGCAAAAAGGGTTAATTTGTTAGTTTAAAAAAACCTCTGTACGCACAGCTCCGTATAATAATCCCACTATAATCCTATATTTTATTAAAAATCTTGCAGGTAAAAAGCCAACTACAGACTGTGGAAACAGAAAGGAACACCATCTTAGAGAACATCTGCGCACCGGAACGTTCTGGCGAAGGCTCGTCCAAGGAAATGGTGCTAAACGAGATGGGCGAGCTCATGGAAAGTGAGCTGCAGTGCAGCATATGTAATGAACTGTTTGTTGAGCCTACTACACTAAACTGTTCACATACTTTTTGCAAATACTGTATATCTATCTGGAAGAAAAAGAAAAAGGATTGTCCTATATGCAGGTAAAATTATAATAGATTTTTGTTCTTGAAACTTTTTGAAGGATTTTTTTAGCTAGCTGATTTTGTCTTACTGCCGCTGAAAGGCCTCCCTACCTACGGAGTGGACATCGCTTCAACACGCTTCGCTTCCTCTTTCTAACTATAGCAAAATCTGTCTAGCCCACCATTCATCTTCTTTCTGCTGCGACCAGCGCTTTTAATTGAATTTATGTTTTCTTTTTTAGAGCTTCAATCACATCTGAATGCAAAAGCTTAGTACTAGACTCCTTCATAGAGAAAATGGTACAAAGTCTTAGTGAGGAAATGAAAAGAAAAAGAAAAGAAATCTTGGACAGTAGAAAAGGTATGTGATATTTATTTTAATGATTACGGCACGTAAATATCTTCGTTTTCAATGTTAGTATTCTGGATACTAAGAAATTCATATCGTCGTCAATCGATTATGATATGCAAAACTGGAAAAAACGCAAGATTGTTTGTTAGATTAAAATATTTTTGTTGGCAAAATCTAATAAATCATTGATCTACTTTTTAACTGAATAATTAGAATCAAAAAAGGAAACCTTGCCTACACACTTACAAGCAACATTTATTTCTTGATTGTAATGTAATCCAGTAAATCTGACAAAAGTGCTAACCCAAATTGCATTTGAGGTCGCGGTTAGGTCGCTGCGCGACTATCTCAAACATAAGACTTTTTGAGTGTCCATAGTCTCCTCGCGGGTACGGAGAACGATGCGGGCAGCTCAACGTAAGATGTGCGCGGGAAACACTCGCCATAACTCTGATCATACAAGTGGCCGCAGTGTGTGTGTGTGGGCGGTGAGTGACAACGCGCGCGGAAGTGGGAATCCCAAACTTTTCCGAGCTAACCCCGTGATTGGTTATGGCTTGCCCCCAAAGCGCGTGTCACTGCATCTCGCAATGCGTTGCAAGGCTAGCCGAGCACCCACTCACTTTATTTTTTTCCAAATTCTTTCTTGATATTATGCATAAACAATGCAGCTTCATAATCTATAATTTTAACACAATAGTGAAGGTTATGACTTGATTGGTAGCAATATATATATAGAAATACATCTATCTCCAAAGTTACTTTCATTTTTATCACACACACAGATCTTCAGCGCAACACCAAACCAAGGATATGCCAGTGCGTCTTTTATAGCGTAGCTTACCTATCTGATAATAGAGGTAAAGTTTAGCGGAGGCGTAGCTACCGCTATATCAATTATACAGGGCCTACGCGCTACCTACAGGAGCCTCGACGTATACAACATTTTATCAACAACATGTCGTAAACTAAGCATTTTTAAAAAGCACCATTTATGTTTTGTATACGGGGCTCCTGTGGGATCTCACTGCTATTTAAATTCATCAATAAAAAAAATAAGTATAATATAATATTCAATAATCATACATACTGAGTTCATTAGTTTAATAAAATCCGTGATCACTTGTTTTAGACATTAAATTTTGATGCAGTTTTCATCATAACTTATTAAAACAATTTATATTCTGGAACGTGAACATTATACGATATTTCTATCGGCAGTATCGCCACATCAGATTCTTGAAACTGTGTGAGGCAGGAGCGGGATATTCGTTTATTCTTATAGAAATAAACTTTTTCTATTATCTACATAGTTTATAGTTTTATTAACAAAAACAACTGCAAATAGATCTATATACCTATAGTGTTTGTTTTTTATTCGGTATTTCATTATTTAGTAATGATGAGTTTTGAAATGGCGAAAATGTGCACGGTGGTTGCATTTATCCCTAATTGAAAAAAAGAGTTCTTAGTAATTTTCTTGCATTTTTGCTTACATTAATGAAATGAGAAGATGTACATAATAAGTATTTGACAACTTAACCTTTCGAATATCGTAATTAGAGATACAATAGAAAGACAACATGTGTGCGAACGCTGACATTCGCTCTGGGCTCAAGGGTTTAATTTACGCTGATGTATTCACAGCCGTCTCCCTCCCAACCTGTAACCTATTTCTTATTAACCTACACACATTTCTTATAAACCCAAACGGCTCATATGACATTTGGAATGGAATATGCAAACGCCACAATTAGAATTAAACGCACAGAAATAATTTAAATAACTTGTAAATATTGAAGCCATTTTACAATTACGTAAGTTAAACTAATCAAATCAAACCTTGTTCTATTGTGCAACACTAATTAGAGTTAGTCATTATTTTTAATGGAGTACAAAATAGTAAAGGGCTAGTTTTAAAACATGAATAGCTTTATGAAGCTGTATTGGTTGCAGAACTCGAGTCGGAACAAGGGCAGTGCAACGCCAACACAGACGGGTATGCTTATTTAAACTCTTCAATAATATTTTTAAATACCCTTTACTCTTCAAACCGCGGAAGAGAAAGAACATTATAAATAACAAATGTAAAATAAAATATCCAGTTAAATATGCAAGTGTATTGTCCTGTTCACGAGGGATCCTGTAAGTTCAATACTTGTGTTGGCCGAAAATTCGAATATGAACAACACATAAGAGTTTAATCATATTTCAACTCTATTTTAATTTGGTAAGGTTATATATTAATTTAAATACTACTTACAACTTCAACGAATTTGGTAATTACAAACGAATTTGCAAGTTGATTGAGAACGCGAAAGTCGAAAATGGTTATCGCTGAATGTCCAGCTTTTAAAACGAAGCGCTTTAGTATCACGTTTCCATTTGCAACCCGCATGCGTTACATCGCAGTCTACCTAAGTAAAATGTGATGGCTCGATATCGTGCTCTGCAATTTAATTAACTTGCATGCGAGTTACTTGCAGGTGTTAAGGCAGCCTGAAAGATTAACCAACTAAAAACGAAGTATCTATTGTTTACAGAGGAGATGATAGCTCTTTCTACTCCACGCCCGACCACGAGTACCTCGAGGAGGAGGAGGAGGTCGAGTAAGTGACTAGTATATTATTACAGCCACATCGCGGCTACCCCTAAAGGCCAGTTCACACCGAGACGCGACGCTGCACACAGATTTTAATAGAGTGACTCAAAATAGAACTTTATTTACTATGCGAAAAGATACACATTTCATTATGAGAATTTAGAAAACGTTGCTCCATGCAGCGCTGTGCTTCGTGACACCTCGCGGCGTAGCGTGACGCAGCGGTGCATCACTGGTTGAGTTGCCAACGATTTTAATAGGCGCCTCGCAACGTTACGATGCGTGTCGCGGTGCCGCGCAGTGCAACGCGAAATCACTGGCGTCTTCTGCACTGTCGCGTCGCGTTGCGTCTCGGTGTGAACTGACCCTGAGGGGTGAGCCTCAACAAGTTATTGGCTTAGCTATGTAGACCGAAAAAGTACCATTTAATTAAAGGGAAAGTCAGAAACAGCAGCGATCAGCGATTAGTACAATAGCTGTACAGCAGAAAAGTTAAAAACGCATGTAAATTGTTTTTTTAGGAAGTTTGAATTTTAAAAAAGATCTGTAACTCAAATTCCTTCTAATCTGAGGGATAGAAATCAGAGCAGGGGATTTTTAAAGGCGTGTTTTATTCTAATATAATATTTAATGAGATGAAAAAAATCAAATCAAGGACCTAAGCCTGGCACTTACAGTTGCAACAGCTACATTAATCACTAATGAGCCAGTGTAGACTCGCTCGGGATGTTTGCAGTAGTGATACTAGTCTATTCTATACCCAGAATGAATATTACTTTATATGGTTTTCTCAAAACAGTAATTACACTACCAATACTCATCCAATTTAGTATTAAAATTAGCTGTGAAAATGGTAAAGAAAAAACTATCTTCATGTTCTAGAAACAAACTTGTTGTTATTTTAAATGTAATACATTGATAACGGAGTATCTACTGAACCTCAACTATACAGACACAGAGAAACTATTGGAAGTTTTAGTATGATTGTAGCATTAGTTTATAAGTTGTTATTCATTAATTTCTGTTTACATGCACCCATAACAATAATCTTGTAAGTGATGACCCGAAACATAGGTTTTTATAAACCTAGCTTGGGCAAGTCGCTAATTATGCATAATGCTAGGTTAATAAAGTTTTTCCTTTAGTTCTTAAATAATCGTAAGTTACCTATTAAGTTATTCTTTGTGAAAACACTTATTGTTTAAGATTCACTACGTGTGCCTGTTACCTAACTATTTTTGTGAAATCATGAAATAAATAAAGATAAAGATAAATAAAGATTGTAAAATTTATCAATCGAAAACTACAACGGGCTGTGACTTTCGTGAAAGGGAGTGGTAGTTACAGTTAATTTTATAGTTTTTCCTGGAAGTAAAACATTTAAGTCGATTATGCAATGCTAAACTATATGAGAGAAATAATGCAATAATTTTTGCTTACAGGGCCGAATACTACCAGAGATACGGTGACAGATACTGGACCGAGGGTGATAGTGGATCTAACACTGATGGCTACGACGAATGGGGTACGTATGACAACGAAAGTGTTTTATATACTCCTGTAGTTCCACTTTCAACGAAGTTCCTTTCAAGCGTATCATCTAAACCTTTGACACTAACTACACTCTCAACACACTACAACAGTTATTAATTCAAAATTGCCGCCTGAATAGCTGTAGTTTCAGAAACGTGACAGCATTTCCCTTACTATAAATGCATGAAAAGTCGAGTGCTAAAAGACAACTTAGATGCCTTCTTCTTCCAAGGAGGTTCTTGTCTTAATTTCAATAAAACTTTTTCAGATTATTGAGTAACATTTGATGTTTAGCAGCCGGAAGTGATAGTGATGGAGGGGCGGCGCTAGTGGAGGGCCGGCCCGACGCCTACTACGGCGGCTACGGCCGCTGCTTCCGCTGCGGCGCGCGCGGCCACTGGGCACCCGGCTGTCCCTTCGCGTAGCGGCCATTCCTCTCCGCACCACGAACATCCAGCTAAATATTATACTCACCGTCATCGTATCGCCATTCACTAATTTTGCCCAAGAATCGTAACAGCGTCTCGCAATCAGTCGTATGATAGCATTAGTTGACGTTCTACCTACTTAACTACTGACGGACGCTGATTGTTGTACAACATTACCCAGACCGATTATGTTCGTACTAGTAATAGTTATGAACCATGAGTCGTCATTTGAGACACAGACATCTGATTTAGCTGAGAATCTCAAATTTATCGTCAGTAGGCATCCCTATAGCAGACGGGAACAAGAAAGAGACTATATTTTTTTTTAAAGAATGCGTGTCTATTCGTGGTCTTATTTCGAATGTGTTAGTTAAATAGTTTTCAGGGAAATAGACCTCGAAAACATAAAGTCTTTATAGTAGTCCTTTCCCGTTTTCATTAATATGTATTTTTTTAAATAATTTTAGGTAGTATGTCTCTTTCTTGTTGTTAATGTGAACTAATGTTTTATCAGTAAAGTGCTAAAGTAATTTTTATTTTTTTATAGGTATTAGGTTTAGTAAGTGTTGCATATACTGCTCACAATTCCACCAATTTCATCACTTGTTTATTCTTTCTAAGATTTTAGTTATAACCATGTAATACATGTCTAGTTAAGACTACTTTGGTACAAAGTGTATCTAATGGAAATTTATCTGTGATAAATCGTCTATAATACATAGTTATAGAGGTACTGGCATATGGAATTACATCAGTCATGTTTATTTGATAAATAAATTTCCTTATAAATGTAGACAGCCAGACCTATACACGTGTTACGGTTGGTACCATTCATTGGCATAAAAGAGTTATGATATGTCCATGTCCAATTTTAATACACATTATAATCTGATCTATATACTATAAAATTATGTATATATATATTACAATTTTTATATAGTTTATATTTTACGTAGTATATATTATGTTATTGTGTTTTTTTTTTATTTTATTTGGTGTTCCTTTTTGTTTCGGTCCCTATCATAATAATGTAATCATAGTTACAATATCAGATCCTAAGGTAAATTTTGAATGTTTTATGTGTTCAAAATTAAAAATTACTAGAACGCATATTTTTTTTTTCAATATAAACAACATTTTCGAAGATGAACAACAATAATTAAAAAATATGAAATTTCGCACTTCTTTACTAGTCGCTTAAAACAAACCATACCGCCGAACGAGACAATATTGATTAGTAGTAATAGCATTATTTAATAAATTAAAATAGTATTGAACACCGAAACAGTTTTAAGTGACTGATTGATTCATATATTATATAATAATATAATATTTTTTTCTGAAATAAGTCATAGGTATATTGTGAACGCGAGTCAACGCCTCGATAATTTGTACTTGGACACAGTTTTGGCGCGTACGAGTCAATCTACCAAGGTTCGACTCTTAATTGTGTTCAGTAATTTGACTTTTGAATAAGCAAAATAATTCGTCAATCTTCGTCTTACGTTTTAGTAAATGAATATAGCGCGAAATAATTCTCAAGTTTCAACATATGCAAGATAAAAATAATTTAGCCGTAAATGCAAGTCACAACTGTCAAGTTAGTGAATACAATGTAAAGTCTAACTTCATAACACTGTGCTTGTAAATAACTCGTAACTAACAGCCTTTGTTATCATAAAAAATAATTTAACATTAATTAGGAAGTCTGCGATTATTCTAATTTTATAATGATATGAAGATAATCACAATTTGTTAAAAGTATCGATTTGTGGGACGTTCTTTTTTTTACCGACAATTTATAAGTACAAGTGTGCCGGAGGCCTATTTTGTCCATTCTGTCAAGCAAATTAAAAATGTAAAATTTTATTTCCCTTTAATAAAATTATTGTTTAAAAAAAACAAAAAAAAAAACCTGTAAATACGATGAAGATTCGAAGCGACAAACAATTGTCCGTTAAACAAGAACGTCCCCACAACAATTTATTTTTAAAACAAATGTAAATTTCATATAATTAGTATCGTTATGTAAAATGATAATTGAAATGTTTTAATTAAATCAATCTTTTAGTTCAAATGCAATGCAATTTTATTCCATTTTGCGCGTTGGTTGTTTGATATAAAACAGTAAATTCACGTAGGGATCATCTTCTACAAGACCACATCAGAATTATACATAGACTGCTGGTCGAAGTGAGATCACGGCGCTGCCCTGCATGAACCGGAATCTCCATCGAATGTAGTAAGAAACTATATACGAATGTATTAAGATACTTGTCGATTCATTAATTTTGTACTTCGATGGCGAGACGATGGCGGTGACCTACGTTATTGTTAGCTTGATGTCCGTACTATGCAAGAGATGTCCTCCATTCATGAGCACTTGACAGCAGTCCAATTCTGAAATAAGGTCTTTCCAATGACTCTCCTTTTAACTCTCGGCTAGTTCTCTACGTCCATTACCAAATACCTACACCAACAATACCACCAACTTGAAAGAAATAACTTGAGAGTGTTCTACTCTGCGCGGTGCACACTCACGACATTAATGGCTGGTTAGCTGTTTTTCTCCAAGTTCTTCATCATTTTTTGTTTTAAAATTTAAGTATCTCGCACTAGGATTAACTGCATTTATCGTGGGTGCGTTCACAAACAACACTTACTTACGCAAGACGCTCGGAACAATTATTATTTGTAGGTTACATACAAAATGTTTGTTTCGCGACATGCAGCTGCAGATTTACATGAAATATGGGTAATCCAAGTCCCGAAATGAAGAAAACTTTCAGGATTATACTACCTCATTGACAAGGCTTATCAGCTTGTATGGCCCAACTGTGGAATACATAGTTTTCTCTCTTCGCATTATTATATAGGTTGTAGATTAAAACACCATTACAGATATTCAAATCCTTAATGGCCTGTGCCCTTAATTCACGTACAATTAAACAATCCCAATTCCATTGTCGTTCGATCGTAGTCCTATCCAAAATTGGTATTCACGATATTTGAACCACAATATTTGATGTTTAGCCGTTGACGTCCTATCCGACAACAATTGAAAGACGATTGAAATAGCTGAATACGCTTCAACGACTCTCGAACGAGTTTAAAATCGGTGTCGTTCAAACTCGATTAATGGATTTTCGGTTTTGATTACGAGAATTAGGCTACTGGTCTAAACACTAAAAACTATGTATGAAGTACAAAAACTCTAGGTAGGCACATCCTACTAATATAAGTCGGAAAGATTACATGTAACTATGGGGATGTTTGTTATTTTTTTCACGCTAAAACTGCCGAATGGATTTCGATGAAACTCAGCAGCCGCCTTATAATGTTCCCACTGCTGGGACTCAGGCCTATCTAAGAGAGGGAATGGGCCGTATTCCACCACGCTAGCCCAGTGCGGGTTGGCAGATGTGTGTGATGTGTCACATGTCTGAATTTTTGGTTTCCTCACGATGTTTTCCTTCAACGTTTTGTAAGCAATGGTGATGAAATAAATTACATAAAGTAATGCGCCTGGCTGGGTTCAAACCCACGACCTTCAACTTGTAAGTGGGGGCTGTTACCACTCGGCCACAACTGCTGTCATAACGATGTAACTTTGTACACGGGAAATCCATCTCCTGGAATAGCACATCCCAGCAGTATGTTCACGGGATAATTCTCTACTATCACTCGGGCGAAGCCGCTGGAAGCAGCTAGTTTGGTTATATACCTAACTAATACATAATAGGTATGCAACACTGCTGCAATCGCTGGGTCTAGAAGCATGACTTTCAGCACCAGCTGTCTCTATGGCCACTACAAATGGATTTGATCTGATGACTCTTGTAACTTATTTTTTTTTTCTATTACCTATACACCGTTAAATTTTGATCGTTTTAATCCCTTGGACCGGTGGTTTAACTAACAAAATACTACTCATTACAAGCTTGTACTGCGACGTAACATAAAAAATAAAGAAATTAGCAAATGATAAGATTATACTCGCAAAATGTATCAAACCAAAAGTTGCGCCACGAGATAGTTACCTACGTCGTCGTCGGTCGTTGCGTATCGGGCAGCGTAGGTACCTACACGGCCCGATCAAGCATAAGGTTATTGACTCGACAGCTGATGTTTGCGTAGGTAAACAAATAAATTGATTCCAAATTTTCCTTCATACTTTTACGGGCTTAGGACCGTCATAACTGTTTTGTGCATAAGACGTCATGCCTAATAAAATAATTATGCTAAAAGCGGTAGGTAAGTACCTACATGTACAAATAAATCTCTACAGGCCTGCTAGTTATGGTGTATTTAAAAATGTGGAATCAAATTATATACAATGATTTAAAAATAATCAAAATTATTTACAACGATTTAGAAAGAGCTATGCTAATAACGGTTGGTAGTTAAATTTCACGATAACGTAATAATTGTTCAAAATACAAACCATTCCTTTCGATACACAGTCTTGCACTTTTAATGAGATTGTCTTTTAATTTTACTAATGTGTCCCTGTCACTTTTTATTACATCGAAGGCGTCCACTATCGCACTTTTCATTTGTTCACGAATTTGATGCTCGTTTTTGTACACCAAACGTTTTACTTCACAAATAAAAATCCAGCGGGGTAAGGTCCGGACTCCTTGCTGGCCAAGCAACTGGACAACCCCGCTCAATCCAATTATCGTCAAACACTGAATTGGCGACCGAGACCCTGAGCGTGTGTAGGTGTACGGAATTGTCCGTGGTCCAACAAACTCTGCCTACTCTGCGTAGCCGCTACAATCGTTTGTCCAGATGGAATTTGCGAGTTGGGTATACCACGCAGTCGCAATGATTGCAAATGGTTTGGTTCACTGTAAAGTCGTCGAGCCTCCTGCGCATCTAAACCCGCGATTGCGTAAAACTGCACCATAGCAACGAACTCAAGGTTGGAATACGCGTAATTCCGAGACGCCATTATTCGCGAGATAACACAGTGCACTCCGATAACGTCATTAGAGAAACTGACCCAGGGAAACTCCCATGACGTGTCACTATCCCTGCAGTTAGCGCGCGGGGTGCGCGGGGTGAGAGGGGCGCGCGCGCCCTGTTTGATTGGCAAGGTATACGGCGCGCGCGCCCGGGGGCGGGACTTGGTCTAAGATTGGCTATTTTTTGCGAGTCCACGTTGACCAGCGACCGCGTCAATGTTGTTACTCATAAGAATGCTGCCTACTAACGGTTCGCATTATTTATTCACTCATGCGAGAATTGATTCGAGTTATTAAAAAAAAAGTACTTTATTTTTTAATTTTATCTTTACAAATCGATAGTGTTTCATGGACCAGTTCGACCCTCCAAGGGATTAAAACGATCAAAATTTAACGGTGTATAGAGGTAAAATATATGCAATATGTGGCATACAAGTTTAACTAAAATAGCGATCGACCTTTAACGACCATCAACAGATTTTCGGGTCTCAAAAGAAACGCGGCAGGCACGGTGGGAGGCTGCGCGTAACAACAGCAGACGGCCAATTTAGTTCAACTTATTTGCCGTGTACAATATATAGGGGGGAATCTCTGAAACTACTGAACCTACTTTGAAGTTTCTTACACCAGTAGATGAGTAGAATGCTAGGTACTTTAAAACCTATTTTTAGCTTTTTTCAACTATTACGCGGGCGAAGCCGCTGGTAGCGAAGGTAAACGATAAAAAAGCCGCTAGTAATCAATATAATCCTTAGAATTATCCAGTTATAATAAGTTCTTAAAGTCTTAACATATGTTGCTCTTGGTAACTAGTCTATTTAAGCGTCCAAAAACCATAGCCATAATATATATGTCTATATGTTTTCCATAATAAAATTATGACGCAATAGGTTTCCACCGACTGGAAGTTGAAAATCGTCGGTCGGTACCACGTCTCTTGAAAAGTTTCGAACCTTTTGAGTACCATAATTAGGGACAATAGATATGCGAACGCCAGCGTTCGCTTGGGGCTCAAGAGTAAGGTCCTCTGAAAGTTGAGTTCGGCCTCTGTTTGCCTACCAGGTCCAGAACTCCAGGATTCATAGATGAATATACCTATAAATAGAATATTTATTAATTTTATTATTTCACTCGGAAGACTTACCCAATAAACTCGCCCTCCTTGCATGCTATGAGATATGCCTAGGTAACTACCGACAAAAGGCCAATTTATAAGTCGTGACTAGGTTGATGGAGCCGTATTGATTGCAGAACACAATGCATCAAGCCCAGTCATCCAACGAGATCATCAGTCGGTGAGTGGGTATGCTTTTTTTTATTATTATTTTTTCTGATGCTCTTCTATTATTTTAAAGTACCAATGTGACATTTCAAGAAACCGTGCCCAAAGGTACGGCAGTCTATCTGGAAAAGATTTTTATTTTAAATAATTTTGGTTTTGTTATTATTAAAAGTATTTTGGTTTTATTAAATTTACAAAATTTAAAAAGAGGTTATGTATTTTCTTCTTATGTAATTATAATATATTCGTCTAAAACATATTACAGTTTAAAGAACAGTATATATTTACGATAGCTTCTTAATTTTATTTATTAATGCGACAAGGCATTCTCTACCAGTCAAGCTTTGGGTTAAAAAACACAACACTGTGGTACGTGTGCACAAAAAAATACCAGATATGTAAAATATAATGTAATATCATTAAAATAATTAAGCTATAGTAATAAAATACGTATATAAGCTAATATTATAAACTAATAACCCGATTTTTGCGGCGCAGTGTATTATTGTGTGATATATCTTTTTCTCGCAACCCCTCGGATAGATTTTAAGAGCTCCGTTTTAGAGATGAGTAGCACCCCAAAGAACATATTGCACTATGTGTGTTCCGAGCAACACTTTGCTACCTCCTTATACAGATATGATATCTGTTACAAGAACCTAGTGAATTATCAATTTTGTATCTAACATCTTAATGGCTATCAGAATAAAGTTCAAAATGCAATAACTAGTTCAAATTTTCGCTAATAAATGATTGTATCGTTACCAGACGAAGTGACAACCCTGAAGAGCCCGTAAATGATGACAATAGCGACTACAATGATGAAAACGAGGAGGAACTCCAGTCTGAGTAAGTTGAAACAGAATACTGTAATAAGAGCACTTTCAAACTACTTCGATACGCGGCGATAGTTATTCTTAATATGATATTAGTGTACCTATACATAATTTTATTAATAATAGTTTTCATGTATTTGAACCGTTTTAGACAAAGTCACAATCTTGATGACTCGGAACATGACAACGAGAGTCTCTCTCTGGAGGAGGAGGAGGAACCGGAGTCCGAGTAAGTTAACACTGAACATTTAGAACACGGGGTAATTTTGACAGAAGCTTATAACCAATAGAAATGTGAGAAACTGTTTACCTCCTACTCATTTCCTATTAGTTAACAAGCTGTATTAGGGATGTGCTGGCCAGTGCGGGTTTGTGCCAGGGCTAAAGTTAATCCAACTTATGTTATTTATTTAAAACATACTTTTTACATGTAGGTAGGTATAGCACTGTGTCGATAGCCAATGATATTGAACTGGGTAAAAGCCTATGGCAGACCGAAACGGCATGGACTTAAAATTTTACCCATGGACATTCAAACATATCGATATAGAAATACAATACAAATTCGTATAGGTACTTTAAAATGATTCAGTGGCATCGAAAGGGATATTATCGCACAGCATTGAAAAACGTGTGACGTCATTGCTCCCGCGGTGGGATGCTATCGATGCCGAATTACTTGCGCATCCTTCTCCATAGATATCTACGGTTTAGAAAGATCAATTTCTTAATTTTTTCTGACAGACTGACTTCTTGACCTTTCATAAGTGCCTGTAAATGTTTATTTGAAATAAACTGCTTTGTATATTTGAATTGTTTCAGTAGTCCCAGTCTTTCTAATGAGGAGAATGAAGAGGAACAAGAATCTGAGTAAGTTTATGCAGAGAACCTTCCGTTAAGCTTTGTACTGGGACCGCCAATAATGCGTTTCCATATAACTACTTTTTTCGTTTTGTTTAAATTAATTTGTTCCATACTTGAACCATCAGAAATACTGCGGTGCGCGATAAAAAATCATCAGCATCATAATTTCAGTATCATAATGAACGATCCTGTGCATCTTGCATCCATCGGATTCCCGCAACCCTTACCAATTCATCGGTCCACCTCGTAGGAGTCCTTCCAACGCTACATCTTCCGCCATAACAGACCTTACGGCTCTAACAGCCATCCGCTCTGCGAGCAATGTGCCCTGCCCATCGCCACTTAGGTAAACATCGCCATGCAAAGCCTTATCAGAATCCGGCTTGTTCGTTAAACTGGAAGTCGGCAAACTTGCGCGCGAGACGATTCGTAATAACTCTGGGAAAACAGCTTGTAAACATGGCTCAGGAGCGAGATGGGCCAAAGTGGGAATTCTTTAGCAGGACATTATCGCCCTTCTTAAAGAAGAGTACCACCACGCCTCTGCTGCCTGTGGCGTTTTTCCCTCGAGTATAACAGAATCAAATAGCGTCTGAAGGACCTTAAGCCCATTTTCCACCCGCCTTCAGGAGCTCGGCAATATTTCCGCCCTCGCCCGACGCCTTTATTTTTTTTCCGCTGCTTCAGAGCCATACTAATCGCGTTCAGGCGGACGTCCGGTATATCTTCAGTAGTGTCGAGCCAATCTAGCTCTTGGGTCGTTTGCTTGATTTGCAGCGGGTTTAGTCATAGACGTAGGTATAAACTGCAACTTAAATGTAAACTGTCCATAAAATGCCTCGATCTCTCCCTGATCTCGCTCGGATTTGGCGGATATGACTGCCATCGTCGATAGAAGATATAAAATGCTTCCTTCGAAGTAAAGTAGACAATTCAAGAGTCGTGTTTTTATTAGTAATAAAAGCTTACGGAGATAATTTACGAAATACTTGCCCTTGAAAGTCTTATTGGCCTGATTTTTGTCGAGATTTTAGTATTAACATTAAGAATGTCAAATAAATATAAAGGTTTGTAAAAATGTACAACAAGTATAAATCACTACGTACGTGTCTGTCGTCTGCTAACATTCTGCGAAAATATCAATAAAGTCTGTGAATTACTGTATTTGTGAAATTAAAAATATGGTCCTATTGTTCACAGACTTAGTCAAAGCCCTTACTCCGCTGCCTCGGCAGATGACTATGGAAATCTCTACCCTGAGGACAACGAAGAAGACCGTAACGAAGAGGAACCAGAGTCTGAGTACCTAATGTTTTCAACGTATTCAAAAGCTAATACCAGCAACAACAGCAAGATAACAACAACTGTCGATACGGGGCGGCGGCTGTTGTTGCTGTTGTTACCATATGCTGAAGACGTGCTACCGATTATTTGGACATTTCAACACAACAATGATCCCAAGCACACTGCAAGCACGATTAAAGAATTCCTCACATCTCAATAAGTATCTGTCTTACAATAGCCACCAAACAGTCCAGATTTCAATCCCATAGAGCATCTTTGGTACGAAGTTAACCTAAGTTAGTTATACAACGTTCTTTTGACAAACTTGTGGTGTCTCTTCCACAAAGGCCATTCGAAGTAAAAGAATGGAACTCTATTTCTCTTGATAAATGTCAAAAATTGATAGCGCCTATGCCTCGCCGGTGTAAGGCAGTCATCAAAAACCGTGGACTCGCTACAACTACAAACTATTAACTTATATTAAAATGTATTTTTAAAATCTAAGTAAAGTATCTACTGAAATAACTCTCGAGCATTTAAGAATCGTTCTTAATTATTTGTCCAGCGTTATTACTATTTGAAATTGCAACTGTCGATAGTAAATTTGTAAGGTAAATAGTAAGTGATTTTAATATTTTCTTTTAATCGCGTTTAATCTATCCTTGTAGCTATTTTATATCATAATTAATTACTTTTGACAAGGAACATAAAAGTACCGTCATACGACATTATTAATTATATGACCACCACTGTACCTCTTCCGATTTATGAATTAAGATTTTCAGTCTGTTTATTAGACCATCTCTATTTTGGCTTTTAAATAAAACCTTTCAAACTTTTTCGTTATAGTAGCATTTAATAAATTCAACTCCAAATTTTGCATTATTTTAAAAAATTGGTTACTTTGATTGTAGCTCGTTTTTTTCCCGTTTTTGTTTAGTTTTTATTTACTCTATGAATTGTTTCAGTCAAAGCCACAGCCTTGAAGAGTACGAACATGATGAAAGCCAATCGCACGAGGAAAACGAAGAAGAGCCTGAAGAACCAGACTCCGAGTAAGTATAATATTCACTATTATACACCGTGAAATTTTAGTGGTTGTTTTCCCTCAGCGAAATGGTTGTGTCTTGGTAATACAAACGTTTGATAAAAAAATTAAATATTAAAAACAAAAAATGGACCTGTAGAGTGCAAGCTAATTATGACGTATCACAACGTGCGAGAGCTTCATCATCATCATCATCATCAGCCTTTTTTTTAATGTTCCCACTGCAGGGACACAGGCCTCCTCTCTCTAGGAGAGGGAATGGGCCATAATCCACCACGCGGGCCCAGTGCGGATTGGTGGATGTTACATGTCGAGAGCTTATTTTGGTTTAAATATTTAATGAATCGGTTTCCTTTGACGGCGTGCTGCTCATGCGACTCTAGTAGTACCTACAAATTACGTCTAATATGTTACTATTGTTTTCGCCAGTTTTCGCTTTTTTGAGTTGATGAATATTTTTAATAATTATTTATGAAAAAAAAAACTTTTAATTTTTTTATTTTTACTGTATGTTTCAAAAGTACTCCTTATGGCAAGTCATTCTGCCGCGGGAAAACAACCAGTTAAATTTCACGGTGTATAATGAAGATCTGTGACTCTATTCGGCCGGTAATGCGTGGAATCCTAACTAAAGGTTAGGGATCCACACACCACGGGCCGAACTTTATCCAAAAGCATACTGAGGTCTTAACAAGCTTTGCGAGGCAGCCTCACAGTTCGGATAATTTGTGTGCGTTGAGAAACCCGGGTCTTGCATTCCTGAGTGATGTGGCTGGCGAAAATGCCATCGTACGAGGCGATCGCTGTCTTTCTTGCGTTAGTAAATGACGCTTCTAAGTTAGTAAAAAGGATCGAAGCATAGGAAAGTTCGATTCAGTGCTGACAGATGTAGCTCAACCCTTATTCGGCGCCTAAGACTTTTCTAGATTCGGAATGTTTGTTTAGGTGATAATGACCAGCTATTGACTGAATTATTTAATCTGATGTCCTTCCTGTTTTATTCTAAGTCACAGTCCCGATGAGTCCGCGCCCGAGAATGAGGAAGAACCCGAATCCGAGTAAGTTTTCACTGCGTAAATACATTTTTATCAGATTAGTAGTTTACATATTATGTACATATATTATATCGTGACAAGCACGTCTCAAGTTATGTTTCTAATGTACTTCTTTTGCACATTGTAATATTTCCAGACGAAGTCCTAGCCCTGACGAGTCTGCTCCTGACTACGAGAGCGCCTCACATGACGAGAATGGACCTCCCCATTGGGAGTCAGAGTAAGTTAAAGCTACGTATATTCTATTACTTAAACATAAAATTACATTTTTTGATGCAGGTATATATAAAAATTCAATACAAGGGCAAGCCGCAAGAGTAGCCACACAGTAGAGCATGGCATGTCGAAATCGACCCGCGAATCGAATCGCTTCGCTTGACACAGGTCTTTCTCTCAGTCAACAATGGATGCAGCTGAACACTAGATACGTATCTACTACCTTTCTAGTCTTTTCAGTGACTAAAAGAATAAAATTCAGCCTAATTAATAACTGTAAACCAACTCCAACATTGTGTGAAAAGGGTTAAGTTAGCATATGATGGCGCAGGCAGGAACTATTGGAAACTATTACATCGTCCAGCAGGACATCTATTAGAAATATAAAAATTGTTGTTATTTTTTCAGTCAGAGTCCCAGCCCTGGCGAGTCTGCACATGAGTACGAGGACCCCTCACACGACGAAAACGAAGAGGAACCAGATTTCGAGTAAGTTTACTTAGTGAACATTGAACCTTTCCTTTTTTATTATATAGCTGAAAAATAAGTTTGGCTAACGCGTTAATGAGAACTGCTGAGTCCGAATTGAAAAAATCGTTTAGTGTTCGATAGCCCATTTAGCGAGAAAGGTTTTATAAGACGCTATGATCAATAGGAGCGGAATAATAACCAAAGAAACTGGGACAGTATTTTTTGTGTCGTAAAGTATTACAATACCAACTTAATAAAGCCAACCAACCAACCACCACCAACCAACCAACCAACCAAACCACCAACCAACCAACCACCAACCAACTTAACCAACCAACCAACCAACTTAACCAACCAACCAACCACCACCAACCAACTTAATAACTTATTAAGTGACATAATTAAGTTTCGTGCTGTGACCCAGTTTCGATTTTTACTTGCTATGAGAATACGTAAAAAATATATGTCAAATCGTTTGATATAAATTGTTGCGTACCCAAAATTAAATAATAATAATTGTTGTGATGAATATTTAAATCGAACTCACAGCGCGGATCACTCCGCACACGACTACGAGAGCTCCCATGGCGACATCGATGAAGACCAGGAGTCTGAGTAAGTTTACGCACATAACATTCTATTACACGGGTAGATGAGGCAAACAGATTCAATATACTATGCTTCTACCACAAGGACACATGAGTAGATAAACCGTACAGAGGTAAAGCTTAACCCTAGAATACTAATCATATTTTTTACACCACCTGCTCGATAATTTTCTATTATATGCCATACAACCCGCACTTAAAGCATTTGTGGCCGTTAATGATTTTTCAAGATTTCGTTGTTCCATCTAACATATTTCAACGCTGTATTTTGCTATGCCTACCTACGTCCGTATGTCGTAGAGCAATTACGCAAAAGTATCAACCCCCCACCGCTCGATTCCCGCACCCCTCAACTATTTTACTATAGCTTGTTACATATAGACTTTGTAGTATAGTAATATTTGGAAAATTCAATTTAAAAAATATTATTTATTACTCATACTCTGAAAGTAAGTCAGAAGTTGCCTGCGGAGCGGATTGAAAGTAGTTATCTTCATCCCTGGGGAGAATTGCTTTCAACTGACAGCTGTCAGTTATTTAAAAAAACTAGTTCTATTTTGACATTTCTATTGAATTGTGTCTATTCAGCCAGTACAATAAAATAACTTAAAGATATTATATATTTAATTAATTAAAATAAACGTTTTTTTGTAAATGATTTATTTTAATTTAATTTCAACTGTTTCTTTAAAACTATTATATATTTTGGAAAATGTTGATTTGCATTTACACGATAAATTCATCAGATTCAATCAAGAATTTAGCGGTAGATTCTTTAGAGAAGAGGCTAAAGCAGTCGTACAAATAAATGCAATTTGCAGTTGTTATTGCTGTCAAAAAACTGTTATTGGCATTTATTTTATAAAAACCATTATTTTTGTACGAGTTTTCAAGCGCTAAAATTAGCAGAGCCTAAATTCTGACTCGCCAAGATCCGACAGCTGTACTGTATCAATAAAATTAAAATAGGCTCATGTATATCACCCGACGTTAGCCTGGTGAAGCGCCTTACGCGGTGTCCTACGTACGCAACTCGAAGCGATGTGGCGCGATCAAGAAAACAATTGATACTTTATTGTGGTGCCTTACGCCTGATCAAACACACGTGGGTGCGGTAAGCGACAGTCGAAGCAAAGCGGGTGCACACAGTTAGGTTAATGTTTTTTTTATTCTTGTGATGGTTGTTGTTTTATATAAATAGCAACTAATTCAGGGCTTCATGCGTACGTAGGACATAGCTGCCTCGTCGCATTCCATTCACATACACCTCATCGGATGTTTTCGCTACTGTAATTGCGTTAAATCACCCACATGAGACGCCGCGTAAATGTTGTGTTTCCTACAGCTTCAGCTTGCTTAACATCTTTGAAGTGCTAGTGCCACATTAAGGTACTAGGAACATCTTGAGTTGTATCGAAAGCTACATAACTAGTAGATACCCGACATTTTGCTATAATAATATTGGCTGAAATATTTCCAGACTAAGTCAATACGACAGCCCCTCAGTCGAGGTGATCGACGACGAACCGGAGTGTATGTAAGTTTACACTGTGAATATTGTAGTGGATATAACGAATGTTAGATTTTTCCTTTTATTCATTTTTCACTTTTGCAAATGCAAATTGACATGTTATTTTTATATGATGATTATTACTGTGCTCGTTTCAAATCCTGGTAGATAAAATTGTACTTATTCTCAATTAATTACTTGAGGCAGGGGCGCCGGCTTTTAGAAAGCCTCATGGGTGCTCATACTCATTTGGTAACTCTGAAAAGTGGCGAAATGAGAGAAGAGAAATGCCCACTAATCAACCGACAAATAAATAAATTTGTTACATACTACGTATCTACTTAATAATAAATCATCATCATCATGTCAGCCGAGCGACGCCCACTTAATTATAAATATAAATATCTACACTAATATAATAAAGAGGTAAAGTTTGTTTTTTTGTTTTTATGTTTTTTTGTTTGTAGGGGGTAATCTCTGGAACTACTGGTCCGATTGGAAAAATTTTTGCAACAATAGAAAGCTGCTTTACTCCTGAGTGACATAGGCTATATTTTATGTACGCGGGCGAAGCCGCTGGAAAAAGCTAGTGTTTTATAAAAATATAATTAGATTTGTGTTGGTGCGGAAACGGAACACGAGACTCTTGCGTTTCAAACTTAACAACTGCGCTAAACGGGTCGTCTGATAATAAAAAAGCCTGTTCTGACTGTTCTGAGCACATAATCCGTGGGTGCTCAAGCACTCGAGCACCCACGGTGTCGGCCCCCCTGACTTAAGGATTTGTTTACACGCCATATCCAGCTCACCACACTGGCATTACACACTCAATAAGCAAAGCAAAATTTTCCTGATTTTTTCTGAGCTTTCTTAATTACATCAATTGCTGATACTTACATAAGTTATTAATTACATAAATTTTGTTTTCAGCGACTCAGATAGCGATGATGACCTGTGGGACACCGAGAGCGATACTGATTCTTAGAGTACCTACCACTACCTGACTGAGTTATGGACGGGGAAGGGTATGTAATGTAACATTTTGAAGTAAACCAGTGTCATACATCAAATGAAACAATAGTGGATGCTAACCAGTATAGACTAAGAGCCAGCGGCCCGCAGACCTTCGGTAAAATATAAAAGCTGTAAGTTTCTCAATGTATGTCCCCAACACAGGTAATAACGAATCCCGTCTATGTAACTTGGGTTGCGGTGGCTTTCGCAGGTATCAGGTAATTAAGGTGTGTAAAATTGTGTGTTAAATTCGTTAAAGTATAAAACTCAGTTTTTACATATTTTACTTATAATAATCCCAAAAGTCACCTTGCCGAAAGCCAGACACTTCGTACGGTTCCAACCCTCTGCCAGACACCCTTAAAGTATATTTAATTGTTACTATACTTACGGTATAGTATAAAAGCTGCAATTTATATATGTTATTTGGATAACTATAAAATAATGTTTTATAACCGACTTCAAAAAAAGGAGGAGGTTCTCAATTCGATTGTATTTTTTTATTGTTTGTTACCTCAAAACTCCGTTGTTTATGGATGGATTTGCAAATTTTTTTTGTACTTGAAAGGATATGCTTCCAGATTGGTCCCATTTTTTTCAAAATCGAGTTTTGATGATGGGATCCATAAGAAATCGAGGGAACTCCTCAAATATTATAGGCAACTATATAGTTTTTTTTTATATTTTCATCGAGAACTCAAGCATTTACAGTCAAAAAGTAACATTTGATGAGGTGGAACTGGTGAAGAAGATCAGAAATGGTTAACGAAACTTGACACACGCATAGATATCACAATCAAGGTAGTTAAGCAACTATGATGGATTTGGAATTGCGCAATTGAATCAGCGCTTCCAAAAATATGAAATACCTTTAGCAAAAGTAGAAGGCTACACCAATCTTACCTAGTAGTAAACAATGATCCGATCGTGTTAGCTGTCCGAAAATACACTCTTCAGACAAACTTGCTTCATTACTTTACGCTCAAATAACAATACGTACACTTATTCAAAAGATTTTAAGGAACTAATTATAAAGTAGTAAAGCAAAGTAGGTACTATGTAGTCCTTTTAAACCTTGGCCACTTAAATACGACACCAGGTAACTACTTCTGTGTCTTTTACCGATACCTACTGTGAATACAAAGAATTACAGCGTACCTACTGGGTAATTTCCATAGAAGGAGGTCTATCCTGTATGTTGTAAAATTTGTTTCTTGTGATACAGAAACATGTCTTGAAGTGTAATTAAATACATCAAGCAGCAATATAAGAACAGATAAATTGTATATAATCACGAATATTATCTTTTTCCAGAACATTGAATAGCACAAGCGCACCTCATCCGAAGGCGGGTGCGGATACTCCACTAAATCTTCTCTTCGCCGTCGGCTCGATCGCAGCTGCTAAAATTAAGATACAATAAGGCTAACAAGTTTTGTCTCTGACTACCTCACTTCAGAATTCAATGATAAGATACCTCGAATAACAGTCCTGACACAACCCTAACCTAAACATACACGAACAAGGTCAAATCCTTTTACGACCCTTACTTTTTTAGAGTATGTTTAATACGTCTACACCCAAGCGAGCAAAATGTACTTAAATACCTATAGAATGCTTATCTCATGTATGCTAAATTTCAACTTTGCATATTTTGGAGGAAATGTAGTCTCGTAGACAAATACGTCCAGTGATACTAGTTTTCCTAAATAATTTACTTCTAAGTTAGGTATTGATGAGAAAAATACACGAATCGAAATAAGAAGCATATATAATGCTTAAACCGTTTGATGAATAGTGGCAATTTTTTTTGTTTTTTGTATTATGTTCGACTCATCGTATTTCTCAATTCGTATTCGCATAGTGAACTGTGATGTTGATATTATTTAAGTTAGAACTCTCATATTGCTGAATACTAACCAAAGGTACTTATGAATCATATATTATTGCTATGCAATTGCGCTCAATTTTAAGTTATTATATGAAAACTATTCAAAATCAGCTAGGCCGTGTCGTGTGGGCAAGAGCCCACACTATATAATTATATGACTAAGTCTAGGCGACAACCAATAATTAATGGTAAAATGTCATACCGTAATGTTGTTCAAAACAAGTATGTTTTACACTCAGTATATACTTACAGTAAATCAAAACGAATTAAGTATTTAGTATAAATGTATTACAAGATTTATACTAAAATAAAAAATATTTTTGTCCAACGTTATTATAGGAAAGAAAATTCTTAGTACTTATATCATTATGAATTATAATACCTCTCTAGCATGTACAGTCCCACTGCTGGGCAAAGACCTTCCTCTATTTTTTCCATTGTTCTCGGCTCTAAACCATCAATTAGTAATCACAAAGTGTAAAATTCAGTTCCCCCGATAGGCTTGGAGAGCCCGAATATTCGAGTAACCATCACCATACGTAAACTACAAACTTCTAAACAAAAATAATCATCATTTTGGAAGCTCCTTATAGACTGAAAAAGTTGACTAGTAAATAATATTTAACAAAATATTTTCAGAGGTCTTTTTATAATAAGGACCGAAACTGCGATAAACGGCACTCAGTGCGTGTCTAACAGCGCGTGCGACGGTCCCCGTCACGGAAAACGATTTATTACCTGCGCAGTGTCGCTAGTTTAACTTTAACGATGTGCATGTAGTCGTGTCGACTTAGTATCTAAGTATTATGGAGCAAAAAGGGGGCGCAGGTGCCAGGTCCCCGCAACGGATTAATTTTTTATATGTGACCGCGAGGCGCCTTCTTTACGCAGTTTCGGTTTTTTTTTTAAGGTCATTATTAATTTATTACAAAAACTTATTAAAATTAGGTAAAGAGAATCGTTTGGTATTCATATTGTGCTTGTAAGTAGGTGTTTATGTATGTTTTATTTTTAATTTGTTTTATTAATGGTCTTGCAACGACCATATGTTACAAATGTTACCAAGTGTTGAAATTGCAAAAGAAAATAAATTTATTGCCATCGTTACCTACGTACAATTATTATTCATTATAATATTTAAAATAAATCAATATTTTTATACGTTTATAGTGAGTTTTTTTTTAAATTTCCGTTTTCCCATTCTCATTTAATTTAGTTACTCCACACTAGGAATTACTCCTGTGTCCTGTGTGCGTTCATAACATGTAAAATCATCATATATACAAGACATCACAAACCCGGAATAATGATCTGTTGGCTACACAAATATATTCCATGCGGAAATCGAACCCGCGACACAGCGCAGCAGCCGGCTAATAGCTTAGCCCTTCTGCCAACCATTTCGTCCGTGTTCTTTTCATAGTCTTTTACATAACTCAGTTACATGTGTGCGTGTGGTGTGAGGGCCCGTTACATCACGGATTGTATACTCTCCATCCTCTAAAAGGATAAACAGATGTGTAGGATGGATATATGGGGTGTGTTCCTACAGTACTAGCTTCTTATATTTTTTCATTTGGCTTATGTTCAAGTTGAGTGTTATCGTTATCCATTTTGACTTAATTTATTTGCATTTTAAACTTTTGGCTAGTCGCGCCTAAATACTTGATAGTCGCGTGGGGTTCGACGGTTGGGGGTCCGTCGACGATAGTCGCGTGGGGGTTTACCCACATGAAAATACGGATACACGTGTGCGGCACGTCTATACAAAATTTATTAAAATGTGTGTTAAGTCACCGTCGCTGGCCACCGGTGGCTGTGGTCGGTGGCCCATTTGCGCCGGAGTCTGACACTTTCCCGCTCCGCCCAAGAGCGGTATTCGTCATTGGATTATTTTTGCCCACCATAAAAAAAAAAACTAGACAAATCGAAACAACAAATTTATTTATAATTAAACTATATTACAGTGTGTAATAGTCATGCAATAAAATAATATTGTGCTCAAAATTATGATGAAGTATTGAGAAAAATAATTGTGTTATTAACACAACATGCAGAATTAACACCAATTTTAATAAGATAATAATTAGAACAATGTCGAAGTTTAATAATAATTAAATAGACAATAATGAACAAAAATGCAAATTTACCTATTTTGATCGACACTTGTACCTATTTAAAACCGTTAAGTATTATAAATAGGAATAAACCTACTTCAAGGCACACACTGCACTATCAGACCGTGATAATTCCACTGTCAACAGTTTATCTAATTCACACAAAGCATTCACATCATGAAACTTTACTCATAATTGTGTGTATAAAATACATATCTGTGAGGAAAAAAAATAAGTTTGATATTTACAAGTGTCGATATTTTATCATACTTTTCTTAATAAAGACATTATCTCAATATAATAATGTTTACTAAGTATATAACAACAAAATAAAGTAGTAACGAAAGATCATCTGAGAACAATTGATAATGAAATATCACACAACCATAACTTCTTACACAATAATTTAAATAAATACTTTTAAGTGCTATTTATCAGAAATGTCTTTTTATCTCTTAAAGTCAAATAATACGTGTCCCAGTTTTCACGACAAATATAATACAACTGATTCACTTTAAAATTCATATTTGAGAACTGAAATTATTTCCACGCGAAAAGGAGCCCGATAAGAATCATCAGAGGCATTCCGATGACGCAAATTAATTAATTACACAAAAACAGTTTATTATCAAAAGCTTCTGGCACTTACTACACAATTTAGGTTTCCAATATATAATTTACTGATACATACTACAATGATAAAATCCAAATTATTCTTCTTATTATATTTCACTAAATAAAAAATATTTTTTTACTAGTATCATGCCATCCAACCATGGTAAAAGCATTCAAGTAAGTAAGGCGCCTCAATGTAATTGTGGCAATATTGAAATATATTTCGTTACTCATTTCAATTTTTTATTTGAGTGATAAAAATAAATACTCTTTAAAACATCTCCTCACAGCCATTCTAAGAACTTGTCTATGGCTAATGTTAAATATTATATTCATCCAGTACTCGGCACTCTGGTTGAAACTTACCAAATACTCAAAATAAGTAATAAGTGATAATCTTGAGGGCAACATTACCTAAAGTACAGAAAAAATTAAATTAATCATTCTTCTTATCCCCAGGTTGTTGTTCGGTTTCTGTAATAGCTGGAGGTGAGGCGCCATTTTTGACTTGTTTCTGCTGTTGTTCCATTTCTCCAGAGAACCCAAATTCATTGACACGTTTGTGGTCAACTTTGTAGATCCAGCGCTGATATAAGAAGATGAAGAATACTATGTCTGTAACAGAAATCATTATTATTTTGTATAACCAAAACATTTCATAGTTATGGGAAAAAAGACATCATAACATGTAAATGTACACTTACCATCTCTAAAGCAGCCCAAACGATACATAGTTGGCATTTTGATGACAAATGCAAAGATATCATCTATAAAGGTATTAAGGAACTTGTATGTCATCATTCGCCAGGGCAGATGTGCTACTGATTTCAACTTGTAATTGATGAACAGCTGGGGTGTCATCATAATGAATCCAAAGGTTAATAAATATCCATACATCATATTCAAAACAAAGGAGTACCATCCCTTGTGTTCCTGGTACAACAAAGAGTACACACCATAGCCAATCAACAGAGGGAAACAAGCCCAGCTAAGGTAGCGGAACGCTAACATGTCATACTGTTTTGTACTGGATTCAACATAGGATCCCTTATCTGTGAAACTTAGTTTTGGGAACCCAAATATACGCTCTTCTCTATTCACTTTTACATCCATTACTTTGTTGATTTTCCATACTTCAATAAGTAAACCAATGAAGCATGAAATTCTGACCATGACATTTGTTTCATTATCAAGGACATACAACAAAACCACAGTGGACTGGAAAACATTAAAGAATACTGATCTGACAGAAAGACCTTCAAGAGACTGCCTATTGTTCCAAAACTGAATATCATTTTTAAAAGCAAGTAACTCAAATATTGAATGTAAAACAGACACACTAATAGTGAGTCCAAGTAAGTATGGGGATGTATCAAGAAGCAGTTCCTTTACTGTATCCTGCTCCTCATCTTGCTCTTCAGCTCCCAGTGCTGAGAACATGCTCAATTTGTCTCTCATAGCTTGAGCTGTATACAACTGCCATTTAAAGAGGCTCAGTGGTTGAAATGTGAGTTCAAGGTTAAGAGTATCAGTGGTCTTATTGATTGGTACATAATCACGCATCATGTTCCAATAGTCATTTAAGAAAACAGCTGGCTTATATTGTTTCCCATCTGGTAAAAAGAAAATGAATTCATCTAATGGAGGTGGAACACTTCCTTGCATCCAGTTTGTTTGATCAGTGACCAGATTTATGGTCAAATTAGGATGCCAATGAGAAACTATTTCCTCTTTAAGGGTTTCAGCTTTAATTACTTCTTCAGCAGACTTTTCAGTTTGCCCAGTTAACAAGTTATGGGTTTTCATATAACGTAGCTTTTTGTATTTGTTAAGCTGCTTTTTTCCATAAGTAATGTAAGGTCCACCATAGTCCTTTTTATTTTTGGGATCAGGTGATTTGCCCGTCTGTACCATGAACACATGAAGGTAAATTGATCCATTATTCTTTAATGACTCTGATGGTTTAATACTGGTGGAGTGTGAGAAAGTACCATCATTGAGAGGCCCTCCATACCAATCACCATAAACAATTCCAGTATGTTTCCAAATTAAATCTGAATCATCCAAATTTGAATAAAACTCTCTCTCTGATACATAACAATACATGTCTAATACTGTGCCATTTGCAAACATATTAGTAGCAGCAACACGGGGTGCTGCATTTGGGTTGCTTATATCTGGCTTAGGTGCAGATGGTTGACGGAACATGGAAGTGATAAAATAAACTACTAATGCTCTTATTATCAGTGACTTTGTGATGGCAAAAAAAGATTCCATCTTAGTTGGTTGCATTCTACGCCGTTGTTCGTCAATCTGGGCATTGATCTGAAACAATTGTGATTATATTATAATACATTGATCTTGACCTACATGGTATTTTTACAGGTTATTTTATGATACTGAATTATGTACATTTATTATAGATGAAGAGAAACTAACAAATCAAGAGGGAGGACCCACCAGGACTAACTCAAGTTTACTCGCAATAGGTATCCAAAAAAAAATCGCAATACCAAATAAACTTTACTTACATCAACAGCATCTTCAGAAGATCCATTTGCTTCAACTAGACTGTTTTCGGCGGAGGCCTCGCTAGGAGAATTGTTGGAAGGACTGAGATTATCAGTTTCCGCCATACTGAATATCTGAATATTGCTTCGGTATTGCTTATTATTTTTAATAGCACTTTACATCTGCAAGGACAACTTATTCTCGTCAATCCATAAGACATAAAATTGGATTTTCTCTTTCTATCAATTCACTCATCATTGACAAATTGTATTTTTTCATAAAATGTTCTTGGCTTTGAGTCAAAGGCTTTTAAGAAATTTTATTTATCAGACGATGATGATGGAATCAAACACGAAATCAGACGGTTAAACGAATGGTACATAAATATCATTGGCTTCATGCAAATTTTAAATGCTATTTGATGGTGAAAATAATGTAGGTATAATACGCGGAATTATACAAGTTGAACTAAAATGGCGATCGACCTTCAATGCGATATACGTCAGTAGACAGATATAATTATGCCCGTAACTTTGCGTCATTGAAGCGGAAGGCTGCGCGTAACCATAGCAATGACGACCATTTTGGTTCGACTTATTTGCGTCGTACAAGTTATCAAAACGACACCATTTGCGACAAAACACAATTCTTCTTTCAATATACCTAATCTTGTAATCACGTGTCTGTCCAAACTTTTTTTGGATACTTGACATCGCGGATAAATAATTTAAATTATGCCGTTTTATCACCGTTACGGCCCATTCACGGTCATGCGCTGTGAGAGGCAGCTAAGCGCTGGGCGGTGAACGTTAAAGTCAAACGTATGAAAATGTTTGAAGCACACAACGCCACGCACGTGACACCACTTTTAGCGGAGCGCGCCCGTCATGGTTCGGAGCGAGGAGGAATGCCAGGTGGTCGTCACGTTGTCCGGAGTAGTAATGCTAGTGAAGGAGACAGCCTCACGCGTGAGGATTATCTCCACCTCACGCTTCACCGCCTTCACTCTCATTACTACTTCGCAGAAAAACATAACGGCTAGGTTTTCTCGCTTTGCATCTAGGTCAGACGAGAGCAGTCGCCAGCGATAATCACCAATTCAAGAGAACATGTCGGGACTTCGCCCAAGCGTGTGTACGCCGTGGCACCTTTTCAGCCACTGAAACAATAGATTAAAAGAGATTTTATAGAAAAAAAGCTGGCGCTGTATGACGACAGTCACTACATTTATATCGCCATAAGATCTTGCCAAGATATCTAATTGCTGTGCCTTATTTTGTCACCACAGCACAGTAAGATCTCCCGGGAGTCATCAAATAGTGACACATTTTCCGCGCTTCCATAAAATATACCGACTATTGTCATTAAATTTTCGTTATTGCTAATGAAAAAATTCGCACTAACGCTTTCGCCCAGTTGTGTTTTGACCCGTCTCCGAGGGGGACTTGGGGACAGACCAACATAACTTAGCCTTAGATTTTTTATGACTGAGGTACACACCGCAATCACAGCGCTGAGTCGGGAGTGGTTAGAGAGGATTAATTTACAACTGAGGCAAGTCCTCCCTGGACATGGTAATTTCGAGGAGTTTCTATTTCGAACTCAGGTGAACGTCAGCGTGTCACCTTTTTAGCGCATCGCCCGGAAGATACTGTGGAAGTTTGCCTTCCTTTTGTGGAGTACCGCTTGTGTCTTGAGGCGATAGGCGCCGATCACCTATCACGTTAGATGATTCAAGCCATTGTCCGGAACGAGAAGGAATAAGAAGCACCCTAGAGCGGGAGAAATCTATAATTTGGCACCTCAAAAAATAAAAATCCACCCTCTATATTATTGATTTATACCTCTATAAAATTAAAGAGTGTGAATATTAAAATAACATCTTTTTATTAAATGTGCATGTTTTCTATACTTGTAACAAAAATTGTATTTTCATATGCTTGCTCCGATTGACCCGGACGTTACAAAGAGTTTCGCCGCGTTAACAAGATTTCGAACTAAGTAATACGTCTTCGTTTTGTTGAACGGTTTAACTTTGAGGACTCTCACTTAAAAAAAAAATTACCTACTGCTTCGCAGAAGCAGGAGACTGCCTGCCAGTCCTCGCTCCAGGCCATGGCCTGTAACAAAATACCTACGACGCGAGAGATCGCCCCCACGAGAACACGGAGATGCTCTGCCCAAGCGACACGCACACGTCTATCATATCCGCCGGACGGTTCACTCAGTGGCGACACCCATGCATCACTTCCGCACGAATCCGTTGCAGGTGCCTCCCGAAAAGTCTGACACCATGTCTTGCTCCACCCAAGGGTGGGAGATGTCATTAGATGATTTTCACCCACCGAAAAAAAAAACGGCTCAATGGAAATTGCAAATTATATTATTTTACTTAACATATTATTTTCCCGGAAAATGCCAAAAAAATAGTACATTTTGATACAAGTGCAGGAAGTTTGTCATTGCGAGCGAGGCGAAATTCTTGGAGCTTAATGGAGCCGAGGGCTGCAATGACAAATCTGCACGCGTGTCAAACGACGTTTTTCAATACACTTGCGATTTGTAAAATAAAGAAAGAAAGAAAAGACGTTTAATCGTATTTCAAACATACAGTAGAAATATAATAATAATAGCATTTAAATCTGCTCTGGTCAGTTTCTAACTTCGTGGGGTCGCCCAGCGCCTCGTGGGGTCGCCCAGCGCCTCGTGGGGTCGCCCAGCGCCTCGTGGGGTCGCCCAGCGCCTCGTGGGGTCGCCCAGCGCCTCGTGGGGGACGCCTCGCGCCTGATTCGATAAACTAAGAAATAAAAAAGGAATCACCCGTGACCGTGACGATAAGGAAGGAATAAAAAAGCCCTTGTGATAAACTCAAAAAAGCACTTGGGTGATATACAAGCTATATTGAACCTAATAGGAGTGCGATAAGAGGCAGTTATCGAGTAAGTGTATTGAAAATCTCTAAAATGGATGAACATATTTTGAAGGAACTTCCACTAACAGATATCGTAAGTCCACGAGTTCCACTAACAGGTATAAGGTATGTTATAAAAACTGATAATTTATCCCAAAAAAGGAGAGTAATGTTCCTAAACTCCATGCGAAGTCACGTAAACATAAATGAATAAAACAATATCATATTTAATGGTTTATTGAAACACAAAATTGAAAGACTGACAGTTAATCGGACCCAAAATGCATTCGGAAACCTTACCTTCAATGTTTAGATTCCCAAACCATTACCAAATTAGTTTCGACAACATTAAACAAAACATAAAAAATATTACTAACAGCATGTCACTTTATAAAGTTCGCCTAGAATCTACTCAGTAATACTCAGATTCTGCAGTGCATATGTTGAAATTCTGACACTGGTTTCCATCACAGAGATTTCATTACCTACATTTTGAAGATTACTTAAAAACATAGAAATATCCTACTTCCTCACTAGCAATGTAAATGGATGCATGATTTCCTGCCTATCATTATTAATTAAAGGCCCAAAACAGCCTTGTGCTTGCAAAAGATACCTTTAAAGAAAAGGTTTCTTTCCTTTTCACTTACATTCATCACCTCGCATTGTTCCAAGCGGTCCTCTGTACAAACTGTCATAATAAGGTATCATTTATAGGCACAAGATAAAGACCAATATAAATGGCAACAGTCCACAAAATATGCCTAGCTTAGCCAACTTCAATAGTCCACGTGTTTAAACTCAAATATTATGTATTATGAAACCTAGCAAAAATCTATCTGAATTATAAAATATACATACTTTATAAATAAAACAAAAAAAAATGTTATGCATCACAAAGATTTAGACGTAACGGTAAATCTTAAAATTAAGTACCTATTAGACCTACAAGTGTTGTTTTACGACAAAATGTAGCCATGGTTGAGCTGAACAACTTGGCTTCTGTGTATCATCAACTAAATTAATTAAATTTAAAAATACCTCTACGAAAATTGAGAGAGTATTTAGATGAACAAAATCGAATTAAAACAATTTATGACTGCATTACTTCAACTTACAGTATTAAAATGATTCATAACATATAATGAGAATATAACAATTATTAACCATCAAGCATACACATATAAGACATAGACTTTTATCCACACTAAATTGTGAACTGCCACCATTTCTAAGGTTATCACTATAATTAATCTTGCATTTCTTCAGGCAACTCGTGAGGATTGAGAATGCCCGGCACCGATAACTGTACTCTTCGCTTCTCCTCCTGTGCTTGACGGAGAGCAAACAAGCGCTCCTCCAAATACAAATCACTGTCGTCTTCTCCCGTGTACTCCTGAAAACAAAATTTATCAATTGTTATGGCTATATTCTTTTTTCTGCGAATTCGTCGGCGTGGACCTGAGGTGTCGCGTGTACAGATACGGAGCGCCATATCTGTACTAGTAAAAAGTTAAGTTTCACAGTTCAGTGCTCAGTCACTTGAAGCAAACCTACTCAATAATAAATTACAATAAAATTCATACTTACTCTTATTTGAACTAAAAAGTCTCTTAAGTGATCTTTGAATGCAGGGATATCTTGATCCAAGTTGAACAGTCCTTGTACAGTGATTTTAATTTGATTGTCTGTTAAATGGGGGAAAGCTCTTTTCAGCAAATTGGCCACATATTCCTGAAAAAAAAATTAATAAAGATACATTTGAAAAATTTGATAGAGTGCAGTTTTATCTTCCTCAAAAATAATCGGGGTGTTTTCTTCTTAATGTCAAAAGATTCGTTCATTAAAACAGTAAAAAGACAGTGAGAAAATTTTCGTAATAATAAGTAAGCCTAAAAATAATATTAGGAAAACTATCCTAAGTTTTGATGAACGTTATGCACATCCTTCGAACCATAGGTTAGCCAGCGATCAAGTTTCCAGCTCTGCCTTCCTAAGGCCCTGTCCGCAATTCCGCACAGCGATATTTTCAACGCGGATTTTTTTTCGCAATTCTGACACTGAATCTTATGGAAGAATTCCCGCGAATTTTTTATTGCAGTGCGGATACTTCCATAGCTGTGTTTCGAATCGAAGCGATTATATCGCAAATCCAACGTGTAATGTATAGGATTCTTGTGTATAGGATTCTTATTGCAATACATATTAGTGCCTGGCCCTAGTATGTATGGCAATGTAGGAACGGGCTAGGTTGTTTAGTCAGTAAGAGTCTGACACTGTTTCCCGCTCCACCCAAGGGCGGGATTCGTCATTGGATGATTTTTACCTACCATAAAAAAAAGTATGTGCATGTGTAATAAGTAGTTTAAAACACGAACTTCAGTGGGTAATATAATTATTTTAACCATATAGTACTTTGATTTCAAAACTTGTGATATTATTACGGAAATCTTAACATAAGACTGATTGAAATATCTTAACCAAAATTTATAATAGGCATAAATGTAAAATAATATTTTACCTGAATATAGAGGACATTATCTGGTGTGGGCCCAAGTGGTACTGTAACTCGGCCAGCTTCTACAAGTGAGAAGACATATGCTAATATTGTAGCATGCATCGTAAGGCCGGCTCCATGGGACGTGTCTGTTACCACACTAAATACATGCTCTAAGATATCACACAAATAGGTCTGGTAAAAACTCTGTGCTGCCTGAGGGTGTTGTTCAACATTGTGCAATAACCGGTACAAGATCTGGAGTCCAGTATCAGCCACGTTCCTCATTGTGTGCTTAAATGCCCAGATAATGGAATCCAGTACCAATTTGAACTGTGCTGGAGGTATGCTTAGGAATGCCTTAAAACAATGTGTATTAACTGCCTGTAATAGAAGGAAGAACTCTGTCCTATGCTCTGGATATTCTTCAAAGTCTTTGTTGATCATTTCAAGAGTACATTCAAACACAGCATCAAATATTTTTGGTACTTCTGAAGTTATATGCCCTCCTAACTTATACACAATTGCAGCCATGCATGATAACACTTCTGGTTCCCGTGCATCAGGTACTGCAGTTCTTTGGTAATCCAGGAGAACTGCATCTAAAAGTGGTGGAATGAAATTTTCCAAAACCATGCTATTGTCTGTAGATCGAGATACCCAACTGGCAATCAATTTAAGTGTCTCTTTCTTTATTATCCGCATATTCTTAATCAGTGGCTGCTTAGTGACAACAACACCATTCAGAGCAATAGCTTGACTGATGTTTTCAGACATAACTTTGTAAACATTGAGCATGTCCAAATATATTCTACCCAGCTGCACAACATATGGGTGTCCAAGGGCCCGACAAGCTCGTACATTTGTTTTGAGAATACTCACAAGCTGTTTAACAGCCTCTGGGTCTTTCAAGATATCCACATTGTGCGATGCTTGGGATATTATATCATCCCAAACCTGATTGGGCAGCAGCATATATTTCTCAATGAGCTGCTCTTGAGCCACTTGATCCACTTGTGCACTAATCATGTATCCTACAGCTTCATAGAAAGTGTGCACTTGAAGTGTTTGTAAATCACAGATAATGGAACTGATTGTGCTTAAAATCTCTTCAATAAATGGACAAGCTTCTCCAACCTGTGTAGTGACAAAATGACGCCGACATTTTATAGCAATCTTAATGAATGTGTCACATGCCATGTCTTGGACACCATCATGAGTTTCATGCATGAATTCAAAAAGTTTATTCACCACTGTTTTCAAGAATTTCCAGTGGGCTCTTAAGAATCTAGGGTATTGGCCCACAACATACATTATGTTACTTGCTATAATAGCTTTATTATCTTTGCCTTTTTTCTGTTCACAAAGGCCCAAAAGCTCCTTAATTACAACAACAAGGAATCTTTTCTCATCTTCCTCCATCATTGCACCTGAAATTGAACCAATAGCCCAGCATAGTGTATTCAGGTTTTTCCATGACCATTCAGTACCATTTACCTGATTTTGAAGTTTCTCTGTCATAATGCGTTCTGTATCTTGGTAATCCAAATGCGTCAAATAAACTAAGGTTTCTCTCATATTCTTATACAGATTAATCGAATCAGTGTCCTTCATAAACTCTCGTACTACTTCACCATTCTCATTCTCTACAACTAATACTTCTTCAGGCTTAGCCATTCTAGAGATCATAATGTAGCGAACACTGCTCAATACATCGGAATACAAAGCTTTCCTACCAACACTCTTCCCAAGCGTATACATGTTGGATGTATGTGAGCTAGGGGCAATCTTGTACAAATCAGCAGCCAAAGCATTCCAAAATTCCAGACAAATTTTAAAAATCTCAACTTCTTCTACCTCAGATATCAAAACAAGATAGCGAAGGGCATTCATCAGAGTATTTGTAAGACCTCTTCTTTCAATAAGTTGCCCATGTTCTTTCAAATAAGTGCAGAGAAATAAAGCAAGGTTTTGGATAAACACTTGTTCCTGATCTCGACCAGCAGCATAAGCTTCGCGTATGTTGGTAGTGAGCGGTAGCATAGCTTCCAGCTGTTCCATGGTCTGCACAAGTAGAGCAACAAACTGCTCCTCATAGTTACTCACAGTCACACCAGCAATCTCTGTCAGGCAGCTTAATGTTACATTACGGAACATTGGTACATTTAAAAACTTAAATATGAGTGTGCTTATCAACTTCATTTCAAAAATGTATCCAAGAGGAATCCAGTTCAAAAATCTTAGTAGAGTATGAAGTGTTGCATCCACTAATGGTGCATTTTGTGAATTTTCAAGGACAAATTGACAGAGTTGGAATATCTGACTGAACTCGGAACACATGGTATCTTTTAAATGTTTTGCTTTTGTTTGAGTGAGTTGTCCTGTGCTAAACACAAACACTTCCTCACTTAGTAGCTTCAAGATCACCATGTTGTTTTGACAAAGGCTTTCATTTGTCTTAGAGGCACCCACAATATCACTTATAAATGTCTCCCAGTTATGAGGCCATTCTCGTTTCAAAACTTGAATCAAGATCATATTGAGTTTTTTCAAATACACTTTATTGTTATCCATAGTTACAGGATCCGATGAGTTTTTGATAATAAGACCAACAATGTATTTCTTTATACCTTCACATTGATTTCTTGGTAATATTTTCCATCTTGTTAATATTACTTGTTCTAATATTTGTAAGGCATAGTATTTTGTTTCCTGATTTTGTGAATATTCCAATATAGTGTCAACTCGAGTCCAGGCATCAGGGTGCTCTTTTAGTGCTGTCAGTATCTCCTGTGCAGTGCGTTGTTGTTCTCCAACAGTTGAGTACAGACATCCAACTATATTATCGAGTAGAGTGATGTCCAATTTCTGGTTGAAATCCAAAAGTTTAGAAGCTTGTTGCTCTAAAGTTGCCATTCTGTTTGTTACAACTTTTTGAAAATTTGTTCCCTTTAATAAAAATCAAAACTCTGATAATTTTTTCACATTCATTCCTCACCATACGTATCACTGAAAAAAAGAAACCGTGAATTAGGAAGGACTACCAACTATATAACCTCTAATGATGCATAGATAAAAATTGGAGATTTAGGTTTATTCAACCTACCTAACTATTACTTAGACAACATGTTTTGAGCTTAAAGATTACAATAATACTATGTAATAAGATAATTACAAATGCTTTTTTGTTGTAAATGAAAATATAGAGCACACACCCCGCATAGGTACTGAAGATGTTTGTTAGGAATCGTAATGTTGCATACGAGACAAAAACTTTTGTTAGTTCATTTTACAAGGGGTAGAAAAGAGTGGTTGGTGTTAACGACAAATATAATAACTTACCCGAGAAAATAATTTGCGGCGCAATCAGTCTAACGCACTACCATACATACTAATCCGTTGTTTTCGTGAAGCTTGAAAAAGCTTACAAGCATGTTGTCTATGCTTATTTTTTTGTGTACCAGAATATATTTTTAAAAGAATTCTTTACAAATCTTTACTAAAATAAGTTATTTTTATTTTAATGTAAGCTGTTAAGTTGAAAGTTTAAAATTTGTTTAAATTATTTAACAATAAATGTTTTTTTTATTTAGTAGGACAATACCGCATACCGCCTGACTCCTTGTGCCCGATACACACTTGATTGTACACCATAAACCACAAAACATTTTGTAGAGTTACAAACTTTGAATTGTTTGACTCTTATTGGACTAAAAAAAACAGTCTTCATTTATTTTACCTACTAATTAAAAAAGGTATGAATATGAATAGCAAATATTTTAAATATCGTGGTTTACACCAGTTCACATATTTGTGCTCACTTTTTGCCTTACCATTCGCCTTGTTGTTCTACGAAATATTTGTATAAAAAGTGTGCGAAACGACTAAAAAGCTTTGCCAATAATCAAGCTACACATGACACGCGCAAACGGCTATACACGGCTAAATTTTGACCTTTTTAATCCTGTGGAGGTCAACTGAGCGAGTCAATGACCTGTAGGTATTTAGTACGAATTGACTGACAACTACCGGCAGGTCAGTGACTCGTCTACTTAAAGAAATTAATATCGTACATGCGTATTATCCGCGTCTCTTTACAAGATATCTGTAGTGTTTCATGTACTGGACCTTTCACTGGATTAAAACGATCACTGTGACCGTATGTGTGTAGAATAGGCTCTTTCCGTTTTGAATTTTCCACACCCACCATACTGCCACACTGACGCTTTTTGCAGTACCATTTTTTTTAATTTCCCACCTCATAAAAAAAGCAGCGCTACCAGCCACAAAGAATAATGCCCAAATGGGTATAGTGCATATCTTCCACAGTCGGTACCCAGAATGCATATCATAATATATAACTGATAACTTTGAATTGTAGGTACTATTGAAATACCTAGATTTAACGTTATATAAAGCACGAGTTTAAAAGTTATTACACATGTAAATATGAATTTATTTCATTATTAGTTATTCACTAGACACTTATTTTATTTTTGAGAAAATGCTTTCCTAAAGTCTACTACCTGAATTGTGACCTGTTGAGTCGATTGCAATTGATGATGAGATTAAGAGGTAAATTCAAATCAAGAAATAAATCATATTATATGAAAAATATTGACCTATCACATAAGGTTCAATATGTAAAAGGGCATTAAACATAAAAAAAAGGTGCCATTTACAAAAATAGATATTTTGTCTTATTGTTATTTTTTTATATTTTTTTTGCATCTGCTCCTTAAAGTTCGTTTTTTAATTCTAGACTACGATTTGACAACTCAGAATGTCACACTCTACGAAAAAAAGGTGCACACCTAAAATCCGAAATCGAACAATAAATGGCTGCCATTGCTAGGTTTGTGCTGACCAAGGATTTAACGAGCATCGATACTATTTAAGCCTAATTTTTACCTGCAAGTTTTAGGGGTCATAATAATAAAAAAAATAGACAATCATTTCAGAGAGTTATGGTATTATATGGTTATGGTATTTTGACAAATACACATTAGTTCACATAAATCAAACAAAAGGACAGATCACGTCATAATTTTTTTTCAACGTACAAGCTTAACAATAACATGACGGCATTAACGAGTGCTGCTTTAGAGACAAAAAAATGCGTTTTGTTTACGATTCTATACTAAGAACACTAAACGCATAGTGACTTAGGTTACATTTTAATAATAATGTTTTGTTCACATTCATAACAGGCTTGGCGAACTTTCTGATGAGTACAGGTTGGAGTGTGGAGTGAGACAGGGGGGGTTAACATCTCCTTCCCTTTTCAACTTGTATGTAAACGGGCTGATTGATGAGCTGAGCAACATCGGATTGGGGTGCTCGATTGACGGTCACTGTATCAACAGTATTAGCTACGCAGATGGTATGGTTTTGCTCAGCCTATCAATCGCCACGCTCAGGAAGAGAGTACATGGTCTCCTGTGATGGTGAGCAGAAAAGAGAGCTAGTCTTATTTCAGGCCAGGGGTCGTAAACTGGGGGATGTGGCACCTGTGCTGCTTAACGCTGTCGCTCTTCGAAGAGTGAGTGAATTTAAATACCTTGGCCATGTGGTAACCGAGGATTTAAAAGACGACCAAGATATAGAAAGGGAGACGCACGTTCAGGATAGTGATCCTGAACGTGCTCAGCCACAAACTGGACATCCCCCTTCAGGGACGACACTGGGTTCAAACTCAAGTGCGCGTCCCCGGTGCCCCAGCGGGAGGCAAATATTGAGATTTTAGGTTAAATGTATATTTCAATGTGACATAATATGTATAATGACATTTTTTTTTTATTGGATACTAAAATTTAATTGATAAAAAAATACGATATAATACTATAATATAATAAATTAATAACATATAATGTGATAATGATAATAATTAATAACATATAATGCAATGATAATATAGAATAGAATAATGTAATAAATTTGAAAATTATGGATTAACGTCTGAAATAAAGTGTTTTTTTTTTTTATAACACAGGCGGAGTCTCGGTTGTAAGAAGTGTCTACATCAAATTCAACTTAAACTCCAAATTATTTATTTTACATGGGCCTACAACTGCACTTATAAAATGGATAACGGATTCTTAAAATATCTACAATGGGGGCAGCTCAGTCGATGTACAAGAATCATCATAACCTTTTCTGATATTGGTACTTTCCATAAAAGCAGCGGACCCCGGGCACCGAAGTGAAAGCCAAGGTAGCAACCGGGACTTACGCTAGGCTGATGATGATGGTACTTTCCATAAAACTGATAACTCCTGGCGTCGTTTTTTGGGTATCTCAAGATAATATTAAAGGAATACCATAATTGTTTTACAAGGATTTATTTTTATATTTCAGGCCACGGTGCCAGGCTTTTTATCAGCCATTTTAATACACACTAAATGACTTACCAAAAATTTTGTGGGAACAGAGTTATCGTGTAATCTCATGACATCAAGTATTTTATTGCTTTCTTTGAAGTGAAGCGAAGAGACATAACATTTTTCATGACTGGGGTTAATATTTTCTTCATCGATAGCCTCTAATCACATTTTTTCTTAATTGTTATTTTTTTCGGAAACCTATAAAAACAATTATAAAACAAGATAATTTTAACATTTGTAACTAAATAAATATAAGAAATACTGACGTCTTATTTTAGAACTGCACGAACTAAGGAAACTTCCGTTGTTAAAATGGATTAATTTGGATATGTCGAGAAAATAATTAAGAAATAAATAGGATATTATATCGATACTCTCAAGGCAATGGTACATCACCATGCCATTTTGACATATTATTGTAAACAACATTTTTCTACTAAAACAGCTTCACAACAAGACATTAAGGTAAATAAATATCAATACTTTAGTTATAGATTCAAGTCCCCATAACATTTTTTTTCAACAAACAAACCAATTCTTATTAATAATTGGTGAAAACTGGCTACTAACCTGTAAAAACCTGTAAAAAGACAATTGACGTCGATTTTCGTTCTTTTTTGCATCACACAAAATTATAAAAAAAAGAAAAAGTTTTTGTTTAAAATAAATTTTTGTTTTGTAATATGTATTAGTTTATAAATATTTAAGGTAATTTGTGTATTTTTTTTATGGGCCTCCGATGCATGAATATAAAATGATTATTGTTTTTTTGTTCTACTATATATATAACGAAGTTTGAAACATATATCTACGTATTTTTCAAGAAAATCGTAATAATTTAAAACATAAACACCCATTTGACAATACAACTACCACGTAACTCAAGTACTTATGGCGCACAAAATGGCGGAAAATGGCACTTACCTACAACTCAGCTAATGTCACCATGAAATGTTGCCAAATTAAGCAACAACTAAAATATCGTTGTCTCTTTCGTCAAATACAAATATTGCCTTAGAAAGAGTGAGACAAAACGAAATTTCATAGCTTGTTTCATATTTCGATCATATTTGTATAAGCATGTATACTTATAAAACAAGACGGCGCCTCCATGTATCTATCTCAATGAGGTTAATGCTCTAGATATAGATCTCTTATAAATCTCCTCGAATTTGTCAACGTCAATGGAGTCATACAATTTTTTTTAATATGGCAACTTGTTTATGTCGAATAGTTGTAGTTTTTCTTTAATATGGCAACTAGTTTTTTTACATTACTGCCAGTTTCCAGTATTGAACGTTGCACGGTAAAAAATAAGAAAGAAGGTAGATAAAAAAAAAAAAATAGGAGAAAAGGATCAGGTTTCACAGTCACCAGTTTATTATGCGTTCCAAATAACAACAGGAAAGACAATAACCTCGATCTGTCAAATTTTGAGTGAAAAGTACGGTTTGCAAAAAAATCTTATTTGCGTAGGTATCAATAAAAAGTTTTTTTTTACTTTTTATTACTAAATTTTAGTTAATTCTAGTTCAAGTAAAAACGTTAGGGTTTAATATAAATTTGCCAAATATAGTGTTTTAAGTCATAAATAATTTACAAGAAAAACTATTTTCTTTCTTATTTTCATTGTTACAAACAATTCGCCTTTTTCTTCTATTTGCCAGAAAACAAAAAAAAACTTTTTTGGTTAAAAAATTTTTGGGACTTAGAAAATTTCTCCTTACTTTTCACCTTGAGTATTGTTAGGGGCTAATACTTCTGCACTGCTCATGGTGCCTATAAGCGTATGGTACCAATTCGAAAAAAAAAAAAATTTTCGAAAAATTTCTGTTTGCAAGTCCCAAAAATTTTTTAACCAAAAAAATTTTTTTTTGTTTTCTGCACGGCTTATGGTGCCTATCAGCGTATGGTACCAATTTGAAAAAAAAAAATCGAAAAATTTTCTAAGTCCCGCGCCATAGCGCCCCTAAGGCTACACTCCAACCCACTTTCGGAGTAATGATGACGATTATTTCCTTTTTTTTTTAATGGTATATTTACTTTGGAAACGATTACAAACACAGAACACAACACATTCTCCTGACACCTGACGTAAATGTCAAGACGGCATAATAATATAACTTTTTCAATACACTTACTCGAAAACTGCCACGTATCGCACTATGATTAGGTTCTACATAACATGTATATCACCCGCGTGCTTTTGTTTCATTTATCATAGGTACCAAGGGCTTTTTTTTTCCTCCTTATCGTCACGGTCAAGCATAATTATTATTTTTTTTAAAGCAAAGAGGTGCAGATTTTTGAGGTTTTAATATTTAATTAAAATTTAAATCGTGTTTTTAACAGATTATAATAAACTAGCTTTTGTCATCGGCTTCGCCCGCGTACATAAAATATAGCCACTTTATTATATTAGTGTAGTTAAACATGATTATTTATGCAATAATTTGTTATTAACAACAAATTAACATTTATCTGTGTTCTAAATTCAAAACTATTTGAATTTCTTTTCTTAATATTAGGATGTATTATGCGTTCCAAATAAGAACAGGAAAGTCAATAACCTTGATCTGTCAAATTTTGACTGAAAAATACGGTTTGCAAAAAAATCTTATTTGCGTATCAATAAAAAGTTTTTGCTTTTTATTACAAAATTTTAGTTAATTCTAGTTAAAGTAAAAACGTTAGGGTTTAATATAAATTTGCCAAATATATTGTTTTAAGTCATAAATAGTTTACAAGAAAAACTATTTACTTTCTAATTTTCATTGTTAGAAACAATTCGCCTTTTTCTTCTATTTACCACTACTCAGACACATCACACAGTGAAAGAGAGATAAACAAAATTGAAAAACTGTATTCTGATTAAACTTTTTTCGTACACGATTCGTACGTAAATTATTTTTTTATAATATCTTTTTACCGGTCGACAGCGATGCGGAAGAGTTTTTTGACGCTTTATTAGATTAGATATCTTTTTTTGTTCACTCTACCTATTTTCTTCGATTTGACAGCTCGACGTGACGTCACAACATGACCATCGATCCTATTCTCATTTGGAACGGGTTGTATATCGGTTTGACGTCTTTGCTTCTTTTTCATCCTGCAAAGGATAAGCGCGGGAAAAAGTGTATAATAGTCTTATTAAGTAACTTATTTATTGGTAGTTGTGAAATATATGTTGAATGTAAGTTATAAGAGATTTCTTTAGACATTAAGCCGCTGTCGTCAGATATTGTGCTGTACTATATATTGATACACGTGCGAATTTGTCACTGCAGCCCTCGGCTCCATAACACACTCACCTACGGCTCGTGCGAATACCGCCTCGGTCGCAATGACAATCTTTCGCCACTTGTATCAAAATGTACTATTTCATTACACTAACTCGAAAACTGCCTCTTATCACACTCCTATTAGGTTCAATATAGCATGTTTATCACCCAAGTGCTTTTTTGAGTTTGGCTTTTTTATTCCCTCCTTATCGTGACGGTCAAGGGTGTTCTTTTTTTACTTAATTTATCGAATCAGGCGCGAGTCGGCCCCCACGAGGCGCTGGGCGACCCACACGAAATTAGAAACTGACCAGCGCAGATTTGAATACCATTGTTATTATTATATTTCTAACTTTCTGCACTTGTATCAAAATGTACGACTGTGCATGCATGAGTAAGTAGTTGTGTAACACGGTTCGCACGGGCAAGGGCCCACATCTACTTTTTTTATTCCGTGGCGTGGTCCACACTGTGGAAGTTTTGTTACATTGCAGGTTACGTTACAGCTGTCAGTACCCGACAACTACACAACGTTTTAATTACCGGTTTTAATTACCGGTATTAAGTACCTACGTAATTAAATAGACACTCAAGCACATTTGTGTATACCTAAGTAGTTAAAAGTATTACGGTTACTAAGTAATTAAGTGACCGCGTTAACTATGTATATTAGTAACGCTTAATTAACTTTCTGACAATATTCTACCAGAATGATTCAAGCAAATTAAGTTTTCAGTTCTATGATCAAGGTAATATTTGGTAAGTGTTATGAATATCTCGCCGTAAAAAAAAACAAAAATTTATGAGAATTTTGATACAAGTGGAGATTGTTGATCATTGCTACCAAGGCAGAATTCACCCGAGTCATGGGCGCAGGTGTTATAGAGCCGAGTTTAAACTTCGTTTTGACGGTTTTGAACACTAACTACAGAATAAATAAAGTGGTTTTTTATGGCGGGAAAAATCATCTAATGACGAATCCCACTCTTGAATGGAGCGGGAAACAGTGTCAGACTCTTGCTAGCTAAACGATAAACGACCCACCTCTTTCCTTCTTAGCCTTCATACCGGGGTCGGAACTTGCTTTTAAAAATCGGACCGGGGCCCCAGTAGGCTTCGGTAAATAAACGTTGCTTTGTACGCAGGACGTTGCTTAGCGTTTAGTCTAATAAAACTACAACTACAACAAATTGAGGCGTACTGCTCATGCATTTTTTTGCACTAGTCCGGAAAATAGTAAATTTCGCACCTTGAAGCGATAGGCATATCTAACTTGAGCTTCTTATATTTAATCTCTTCGAAGCGCGTTGTGCCAAAAGTTGAACGTGATTTTTTATTCTTCTACCGTATTTACAGACACAATTAAAAAACAATAGGCGTTTACGGGACACCGGTGTCCTCTTGGGGCTTAATGAACTAAATAGATATTATTTTAGTTATTGAATGTCTCAGAGTTTAATTTGTAAATAGTAGGTCGTGTGTAGAATGAAGTTGCTAGTTGGTACGTCTATCTACTATCTAGGTACCATACCATCTTATAGGGTTTCGTATTTGCCCCACAAAGCCGTATAAAGGAAAAAATAAAATGAAAATGCTAAGATAAAAAAAAATGTTTTTCGTTGAGCAACTCAATGCTTGATTCCTTCTTACATAACTAATTTTATGTAGTAGACAAAAGATGGGTTAGATAATTTAGTCATAAAGTCAGCCAATCAACCTGTCAGCAGTTGGTTTAATTAAGACTTAATTCAGTGTTTTAAAATGCATTTTTATGTAAACAGACTTAGTAATGATTTGTAGGAATTTATTCGTATTTATTTTTCTGTGTAAAATCTACGTATTTATAGATTTAGTCTACAGTAAGTACCCTGTTTACCTTTAATTTCGTCATAAGTGGTGTGAATAGGTGCATAGGGGTGAATGGAACAAAACTTTGATTAGGATTTTCACTTCAATATACATTTGCATTGGTCCACATAAGTGCCGCGAATTCACTCGCGAATTCATACCATTAATAAACTACACAAGTCAAACCCCGCGCAAACCATCTACATTCACATTTACGCCTTCACAGTTTCATGGCACTAATCTGGAGCAGCCATTATATTCCATTTCTAACAAATCATCGACTTATATTGCACTAGCTTTTGCCCGCGGCCTCGCTCCTGGCAACAGAAAAACTTGATAAATGAAGAACCGCTCGACGGATTTTGTGCAAACTTCACATAACCCATTAAAACGAACAAAGCCTAAATATTTGGTTTGGATAGGTGAGCCTGTTCTTGAGTTATAAAATTACTACGAAAAGTGGTATTGATTTTTATATATATTGATGAATTGGAATACATAAATGCCTTCAAAATTTTGTCTCTAATCATCCCGTTTGACTGTAGGTACATACACTTTAAACACGGATTGAGGATGGAGGATAATGGAGTGTTGTGATTGTACACTAGCAATGTTTCTATACCTATCTTCGTTCGGTTACGGTTTAAGGACCTGCTGTTTTATGCTATTGATTTCTCGCATTATCCTCTTACAAAAACTCTAGGTTTAATTTCTGGCGACATAATCAAAAGTGAATCTTGCTAATAGTTTGCATTGCTTCTCTCCTTACTATATCCAAAGGTTCTATTATTATCAATAACTATCACTTATGGAAGATATCTTATCGGAAAAGAATCGTCACCGAAGAAACTCGAGCCGTTTAGTATTATTTGTTTGAAACTCCTTACTGCAACGCACATTAATCGGAATCGTAACGTACCGTACGGCTGTCGGATCTTAGCGAGTCTCACGTTAGGCTCTGCGAATTTTAGCGCTTGAAAACTCGTACAAAAATAAAAGTTATAAAAAAATGACAAGAAACAGTTTTTAAAAGCAATAACAACTGCAAATTACAATTATTTATTTAAACCATTTATTTTTTACGAGTTTTTAGGCGCTAAAATTCACAGAGCGAAATTCGCGATTCGAATGGATTCGAGTCAACGAACCGGAGCTTCGTCTTACGTTGTGTGGTTATGAACGTGGACGACTGTTTAAAGCAAGGGGAAAAGTGAGGCGGTGACGATCCGCTCCTGAGTTGATATGTGTGCTGTGACCCTTATATTGAGTAATAGTACTACTTAAGCCGGGTCCAGACGAGTGTAACGTGTAATGTAATCTACCGTGTAATGTAACACGAATTCTACGTGTGGGCGTCACTACGAGCATTACGTTCGTGTGCCGTCCATACTGTTGGCGCTAAACACACGTAATCTTACATTACACGTTACACTCGTCTGGACCCGGCTTTACAGTTATTAAAAAAAATACTTAACTGCACGTTCTACACTTACAGGTACTTCAATAAGAAATGACTTGAATTCAAGTCAGTATGGCGATGGCTACGGAACCAAATGGATGTATTTCCCAGATGGTGATGGAATCCTTCATTACATAAGCCTAACATTAACAGAAGATGATATGCTTCTAAATCGTAACTCAATGATTGATGAAATAGAATTTAGATTATATGTTGGGTATGTATTATTCGACAGTTTGACGATTATTCACAAAATAAATATGAAGGTAAATATAAAAATAACGATAAAAACACAGAAAATACATGTTTGAAGTAGATACTGCAGTCCAAACTCATCGCGGTGGATCAAGAAAGACTTCGGACCACTGTAGTTTTTTTTTGTATACGTTTTGCCAGTGTCGTAATCGAGCGAGCGCCGACGCTCGAAAACCTATTGTTCTTTAATTGTGTCTGTAATTAAGATAGTCAAAAGGCTAAGCCTTGCGAAATGCCAATTACGGCGCGGCGATGCTTGCAAAATCTGTAGGGTAAATGCCGTATAAAAAAATTGCACCATGGTACAGAATCCGTTGTATGTGGCTCACACTTGACTTGGTTTTTTTTAATTAGGTACTATTTATATGCTACGCAGGAACGATACGGAGAGCTATATTTTATTGAACAGAAGAGGACGAGCAGTTAGCAAGAGACATCAAAATATAACAAGGAATATATTATTTAATTCTAATAAACCATTAAAAATAATAACACATGGATGGCGATCTTCAGTGAATAAACACGGTGTATTAGATATAAAAAATGCATATTTAGAAGCTCAAAATGTTAATGTTATAACTATAGACTGGAGCAGCACTGCGAGTTCTATCTTGTACTTTTGGGTAGCTAATGAAACTAAAGCAATCGGAAGTCAAGTAGCTATCTTCTTGGATGGACTCAACCGCCTGTACAACGTGCCTAGTGAACAGATTCATCTTATTGGACATAGTCTTGGTGCTCATATAATGGGTATAGCAGCGTCTAAAAGTAAGATCACTGTATACAGAGTCACGGGTACGTATTTTAAAAGTATTGGAAACTAGTGACCTGCCTGGCTTCACGACTATGCAAATTATACTTCGACAAACTCCTAAAGTAAAATTCGTTATGACGGCTCCACATTAGTTTCACATTCTCGTGCAAATTCACAACATAAGTCGTACTCCGCGAGCCCATTCCTTTTTTTCACTCCGCGAAAACTCACATTCACGCCTGTTTACGGAGCGTCACGGAACTGATGCGGAGCCGCCATGAAAATGACAAATCGCGCTTTAGAATAAGCGGAGAAATAGACGATGGTGGATAGTAAAGCACGTTGGGAACTTCCTAATCTGCTTTTCTCACACAAAGTGTGAGAATGCAAAGAAAAGGTGGAAAAATTTATATTTCAGTTTCGTTTTCGTTATATTTCGGAGAATATAAACACATCGACTTACAAAATTATATTCTAGCCTAGCGATACACAATCGCGTTCTTTCTGCAACACAATATTCGTCTGACAAAACTTTTAAAATTTACAGCGCTGATAGCTTACACTTACCTAAAGGATATATTATTTATTACTAACTATACCGCAGATATGACACACGTGTTAAATAGATTTTAACTAACTTTTTTTCAGGTCTCGATCCTGCAAGACCTTATTTTGAGTTCCCACCCCAAGATGTGTTCGCAAAACTGGATTCTTCTGATGCTAAAATTGTTGACGTCATTCACACATGTGCAGGTCTCTTGGGTTTTGAAGGAGCTATCGGAACAGTTGATTTTTATCCCAATGCAGGCATAGCACCACAGCCTGGTTGTGAAGATATTGTCAAGTTTTTTGGTTCGTGATTACATGTTTTTGTATGTTTTCTGTATAAATGCGATTTTTTTTTACTATATTTCATAATTAAATTTTATTGTTAACAGGAGCTTGCAGTCACGGCCGTTCATTTGATTATTTCACGGAATCAATCAAATACCCTACTTCTTTTCCTGCGTATCAGTGCCAATCTTGGGTTGAATTTTTAGAACATCAATGCAGTCATAAAGGATTTATGGGTGATGGTCTCAACAAAAACATGTCCGGGAAATTTTATTTAACTACTAACGCATTTGAACCATTTGGTATACGTTTAGATCTGTAAACGATGGTCTTGTCCTAATGACAGCTCCACATTAACGCCGTGAATTCAAGCCATGAATAAACTACACAAGTTGTACCCCGCGAACACCCCGCGAAAACCATCCACATTCACATACACACCGTCTGTTTACGAAGCTTCTCAGTATAAATCTGGAGCGGCGTTGATATAAGCCACACGAACGCTTTTTTGTACATAGGCACCCGACTTTGTACGTGTCCTCACGTCTAGGTACGTACTAAATGGAACCACGAGTGATCAGGGTGGGCACTCTGCTCACCCTTCGAGTGATTCCAGGGAAGACGGTGGTTCAGAGATCACATGCTACCGTGACGAGTGAAGCTCAGGGGTGACCGGGATACAGTCTCCTCAGGTATGTGTCGTAACAGGCGTTGCACAGAGGGGGTTCCAGAATAGTATTTTGGTGATCACCGGGCCACCCCGGTAAAACCACTTTTAGTGAGGTAAAAATCCCACACTTCCCGGACTTATCCCTAAGGTCCGGGTGCCTTTTGGAGGTACGCAGTTAAATATATGTATTTTTTACGATACTCGCGCCCATCCATTTTATCCTCCGCCCACGCTACGTAAACTCCCAATCATTTGGTACCAGAACTCTTCCTAGTTAAATGTAATATCTAGTCAGCTGTTTTTTTTTTGCGCAAATAGCATTGCCAATCAGAAAACGATCCAACGACGAATTGAAATCTATTAACAATAATTTACAAAAATACAAGGTTTAGGAAGACAATTGTTCCCTGTTCAACCACTCAAAGCCAGACTGATTCTTCTTCTTCTTTTTTTAAAAATAATATGGCTCCATCAACGGACGTCGATGATTTTGCCAATGTCAAGTAATAATAGCAAATATCAAAGAAATCAAATCAAACTAAAAAATCATGAAAACAAAATGTCTGTCCTAAAGCCCAGATATCTTGTCCCCGAACCCGAGTATCCCAGACTGATTCAGTTGTTCTGTTGTTCAAATTCAACATTGACAGTTACAAACTCCTGCCACAAACTTCACTCGATCGATTAACCGACCAAAAAAACAGGCAAAGTAAACAGTATAATGCGTTCCAAATAAGAACAGGAAAGTCAATAACCTCGATCTGTCAAATTTTGAGTGAAAAGTACGATTTGCAAAAAAATCTTATTTGCGTATCAATAAAAAGTTCTTTTTTGCTTTTTATTACTAAAAATTAGTTAATTCTAGTTGAAGTAAAAACGTTAGGGTTTAATATAAATTTGCCAAATATATTGTTTTAAATCATAAATAGTTTACAAGAAAAACTATTCTCTTTTTTATTTTCATTGTTAGAAACAATTCGCCTATTTCTTCTATTTACCACTACTCAAACATATCACACAGTGAAACAGAGATAAACAAAATTGAAAAACTGTATTCTGATTAAACTTTTTTCATTCACGATTCGTACGTAAATTATTTTTTTTAACATCTTTTTTTGTTCACTCTACCTAATTTCTTCGATTTGACAGTTCGACGTGACGTCAGAACATTGCAATCGATCCTATTCTCATTTGGAACGGATTGTACGTATTATGCGTTCCAAATGAGGACAGGAAAGTCAATAACCTCGATCTGTCAAATTTTGACTGAAAAGTACGGCTTGCAAAAAAAATCTTATTTGCGTATCAATAAAAAAATATTTTTTTTGCTTTTTATTACTAAAAATTAGTTAATTCTAGTTGAAGTAAAAATGTTAGGGTTTAATATAAATTTGCCAAATATATTGTTTTAAGTCATAAACAGTTTACAAAAAAAACTATTTTCTTTCTTATTTTCATTGTTAGAAACAATTTGCCTTTTTCTTCTATTTACCACTACTCAGACACATCACACAGTGAAACAGAGATAAACAAAATTGAAAAATTAAACTTTTTTTATTCACGATTCGTACGTAAATTATTTTTTTATACATCTTTTTGTTCACTCTACCTAATTTCTTCGATTTGACAGTTCGACGTGACGTCACAAATTGCCATCGATCCTATTCTCATTTGGAACGGATTGTAACATCAATTGACTAACTAGTGTTTATCAATAATTTATGACACAAGTAAATATTTCATGTTAGATATAAAAACAAGTTTTTAATGAAAATATTTTTTTTTTCATAACAAGCTTTTATAGCAGCGTTCTATAATTATATAATTAAAACTCGTCAAGACGATTCACACGAGTCCAAACTCGACGTGGTTGTGCCGTTTAATTACAGAGTTCCTATGGCTACCTCGTGATTCCATCATCAGATCAGCTCCATGTCATCATAATATTGCATTGTCATGCGATTTACACCGGCATGCAAAATTTCAGCTCAATCGGAAACCGGGAAGTGGATCAAATTTAAGTTGCAAGATTTGATTACAGAACGACAGACAACGGGACAGGTGAAACTAAATAAAAGCTTGTAATATTACAAATTTATTCGTAGTATTTTTATATTATTTTAGTGGATAATATCTTCTTAATTTGATGTTTTGTTGTTTTCTTTTTTTCCGAATGTTACACTTATTTTTTAATTTTTAGTAATCCGTTGTATTTATATAGGTATCCCATATGTCCTTCAGGTTTTGCGTTGGTAGCTTAGAGCAAGGTTTGTAGTGTTGGTAATTATTTCCGATTTTACCACTAATTATGGGATAAATTTTTCCTGACACGGTAACCCTGTATGTGGTGAACCAAAAACTACTTTATTTTTGTCCCCTTCACCGACACGCTTTATGCCATTGCTTTACGCTCATATAAATAAATGCTAAAAATCTATGTTCTAAGGTTTGACCCCAAAAATATATAATATTCTTGTTTGACCCTTAGACTAAGGAAATTATATCTCTTAAGGAGTAACTGGAAAGTTTACGAGCACCCCAAAAACGTACTGAAGGAACAGTACAGTTACAAATAGGTATTTTATCTCGTTCTACTAGTGTATCCATAGGTATACCAACTACGTATTACAGGACCATTTTGCTTTAAATAAGATCTTCCTTTTTCTTCCTGCCCTTACCCTGTAACACTTGAAGTGGGCGCAACAGGTTTTTTTTCTTCCTCTCTGGCCTCTGCCATTTGACATCTTAATAAATTAAACTAGGTTGTCAGGTTTCACAGTCGATTAGGAGTTATTGGTACTTCGCCGTCCATGTGTAGAAATCATCTACAGTATCAATTAATATCACAATGATAAATATTATGTAAATTGTTATGATAAAAATAATAACAGTTTACTTAAATAGTAAAATGTTTACGCTCAAAAGGAAAGGGACACTGCCTCTTTGTCGTCTTACTTGGTGCCTTTTTCTCGTTTGCTTCATTGATGAAACATATTGAACTTTATATGAACATACATAAAGTACACTTTAGACTGCGATATTGCTTCGTCATCAATCCAGATTATCCGTCCTAGGATAGAGCTATAGGCAAGAATATTAAATGCTATAGGTAACATCCTTGATATGGTTAGTATGTAAAATCTTTGGTCCCTGCCTAGTCTGTGGCAGTGATGTCAACTTAACTACTTTATAGCTAGATCTAGCTAGATTTTTTTTTTTTAAATTTAATGAAACTTATAGCTAAACTTTTTAGCTACTTTAACTAGCAACTTTTCATTTCATCATACTTAAGACATGACTACATGAGGCTATCGAGATTCGTATAGTAGTAGGATAGACGGCCAATGTAGTTTGTTAAAACTTACCAACCACTTTAAATCCGTACTTGATAAAATAGGTAAGATGAAAAAATATTCTAAATCAAGTGTATCTGAAACTTGTTCAGTTTCTTTTATCTTTATCTCAACTTTCTGCATCTTTCTCTTGTATTCAATATTCGGAAATAAATAAGTCAATATTCCTTAGAGCATTCAAGTTAAATGCTGTAAGGAATATTGACTTATTTATTATTTACTTAAGCAGGATAATGTAGTAACAAAAGTTTGTTTGTGTAATCTAAAATATAATTTCATTAAAATTTATACTTAGCTGATTTTTGATTTGTTAGCAGTAGTGTTTTATTTAATTTATATAAATTTTTCATAAAATCGCCGTGTGATCTCCAGTAATCATGTTAGAACGGTATTCATTTTCTTTGGAAAATTTAGCTACTTTTTAGAGAGAAAATTACTCAATATAGCAATTTTTTGTTAAAATTTTAGCTACAAGCCGTTGGCAGTAGTTGGCAACACTGGTCTGTGACGTTTGAAAGTTGATGTCAATATCAAATTGACAACAGGTGACAAATCCATGAGATCAGATGCAGAATAAGAATCGCTATCATTGGAAGATTACTATCATTTCGAGACAAATCAGTTATCGATTGTATGGTACCTACATTTCTAGCATTATTTGAAACAAAAATAGAGTAACCTATAAGTAGAAAACGAAAATATCACAATCACTTAGTTTTCATTGTTACTCCAAACAAATCTGTTATTTTATCTAGTAAGCACAATTTTTTATAATTTAACATGAATAGGAAAAGAAATGTAAATTATATAAAACCAGAAGATCCAGAATTTCTTAAGGTATTAAAAAGGCAAGCTGGATATGACGATAAGAATCACAAGTTTGATGAACTAATGAATAATGAAGAAGACTTTGCTGAAGATGAAGATAGTGAACAACCGCAAGTAGTAGTACTTAAAGAAGGTGACTTAACAGCTGAAGAAGCTGAAACAGAGAGGCTGCGAATAGAAAAATTAGAATCTGAAACAAAAGCAGACCTAAGTCAACGAGTTGTATTTAAGACAAAAGGGAAACCATCTACAGAATCAGCAACGGCTAAAAGGAAGAGAGAAGATGCTTCTAAAAAGAACTCGAAAGAAAAGAAGAGCCGCCCTATATTATCATTTAGCGATGATGATGGAAGTGATGAAACATAACATATAGTGATATCAGATTATTATAATAAAATATAAGGGTTGGAAAAGTAAAAAGCATGTATTTATAGAACACATTAATTTTATTGAATTTACCTTACTGCTTTGTAGCAGTTAATCTGTCTGTTGAATCTATCTGCCAATTGCAAAACTATCCTTTTGAATCAATATGATTTTGGTTGATTGAAAAGTATTGTTTGCAAGGAAAAGTTATTTGTATAACAATAATCGTCTTCCTTTTGCGTTGTAATACTGAGTATTAATTAAATCTAGCAGGAGACAAGAATGCTTAACATTCTTGTTTCACCTTTTGAGTGCAGATCTACGCAAGATACAATAACTTATTGTCTCTAATTACGGTATATCAAAAGTTTATCTAGATTAGCCAAAATTATATTGTTATTTAGTAAAAAAAAACTTTCTATGTGCCTCACTCAAAAACTGTGATGCAAAAATGAGCAAAATTGAAGAACTAGATTTGGAACTAGCCTAACCATTGAATACCATAATTATGTAGAGACATGATAGAAAGACAATAGGTTTGTGAATGCTGGTGTTTGTTTGGGGCTCAGAAGTTTAATAGTACAACATCAGAACATGGCGATAAATCTTCTCATTTTCTCAGAGATATGAAATGTAAAAGACAAAATTTTGAATAAAAAATGAATTCATATACAGTGTAAACTACTTAAAACAACATTTGACAGACAGCATTTTTCACTGTTATAGAGTGGTTGTTAAATGGAGAGAAATAAGTCTCAAAAAAAAAAACTTACAATTTTCATTTAATATGTACCTAACAACATTTTTAATCCATGTTTTGTGACCGAGGTAATCATTCGCAAGTCCATAAATAAAAAAAAAAACAGTTCCTACAATTTCTGGTATGTCAGTAGACGTAAACATAAGCCAAGTAATAAAATAACAAACAAACAAATGTACACATCTGCACTTTTTATCAATTTAGGCAACTTAAAAATACTGCTTGAAAATGTATAAGGGAGCGTTCAAGTATTACGTAACGCAATTTTTGAAGATTTTTGACCCCCCTCCCCCCTTTGTAACGCACCGTAACTTTTTTCTGTACCCCCCCCTCCCCCTCTATAAACGTTACGTAACATTCAAAGTGAGCATTTTTACCTAAACTTTTCTTTATTTTTCAGCTTTTTTTAGCCGTTGTCTAAGACCAGACTAATACAATCAGGGATTCCTAAATGAAAAGTACCACGTATATGAAAAATGTTGCCATTTTGGGAGTTTTGATTTCCTAATTTTTTATTTAAAAAAAAAACAGTGTTACGTAACGTGTAGTAAGAAAGAACCCCTCCCGTTCCTGTAACGCATCGTAACGTTTTACGACACACCCCTCCCCCCCAAATCGCGTTACTTAATACTTGAACGCCCCCTAACACTGTTGCCATTATATAGTCAGGGTGGTGCCTATACAGTGTGTTATCATTTTTAAAACAAACTTAACCCAACTTAGTAATTCTCATATTATAGTTTGTCGTTAAATTAAGATCTTGATCTTAGTATTCAGTATGGGTTATCACTGCCTGTTTGGCCTTCAGGTAATACAAAATTTCGACATTATTCCAAATGGTTTTACTTTGTCTCCTATATTTGCTATCTGGTGTCATCACAGCTTTGTCTTTTCTTTATTTTTGTTTTTGAGCCATTGGATGTTACCACAGATTCATTCTTATAGAACACTTGAGAGACTTCATTATCATTTTCATATTCTAGTAGTTTGTGAAGTAAAAATCTTCTTTCGTCTTTAACAATTAATATACTTTCCTGAACTTTTGCCACTTCATCGCACAGTGCAGCATTCTCCTAAAATAAAACGTTTAGAAGCTATATAAATTCAATTAAATGCGAAGTTGCACTGATCATTAATTAGATAAAGTAAATCACAGACACGGTTACTGTTGGAGATGGAAATTGCTTCTAATAAAGCACGCAATTTTCACATGTGTAAACGAAAAAAAATTATCAATCTATTCGTCATGTTATTCGTAGATGCAAATATAAAGTTGCTTGAAATTTGTATTAATTATTTGGTATCTAAAATTACTTACTAGTATAAGACTTTTTATTCGCATTTTCATGAACTTGTATTTTTTTCTATACCGCTTGTCGTTCTGCATAGTATTCATTATTACTTCAAGTAAAGAGTGATAAAATGGTGTTTTTTTTTTTTATTTATTTATTAATACATTTGTATGTTTTCTTCGGGAAAAAAATAATAATCAACCTAAGATGCAGAATCAATCCCAGATTCCCAGAAAATGACATTAACAAAATGCGACATTTGACAGCATTTTTTTTGTTTTGGTTATTACATTGCCTGGATACGGAGGCCTTTACACGATTCAACGAACTATCTCATTTCAGCAGCGTAGTTTGTAGAGAAAGCAGACTCGTTACAAATAAACTATAAATATACAGATTAGACTATTCTATTACTATACTTCTGCATCGTAACTAGTGTTGTAAAAATACCAAATGTCATACTGGTATTAAAGCATAAAATACGATATTATTTGTATTTTATTTATTTTGATTTGAGAGTGAGTTCTAGTTTAACTTTTCGGATACCGTAATTAGATTCAGAAAAAGGCTCAAAAGTTTAATTTTAGAATGACTAATTCTAATTTAATTAGGTATCTTTTTAGTACTTAACTAAATTTCACAGACATTACAATATTGTATATAGGTATACTTATCCGTATATTTTTCATTATATTTGTTATGTATTTAAATGTACCGCAGAGTAGGTACGATTTACCGCGTAAGCAGCTCGCGCGAGGCTCGACGTTATTCTATTCATCGCCGTCAACATGTTAAAACATGTTCCACAGTGCTGCGTTCACGCCACTCGTGTTTGTTAGTTAGTGATGTAAAATACCGTATAATACCTACCAAAAGACCATGTATTAAACAGGTATTAATATACAGATTTTTTTTATTTACTATAAACTAGTGCTTGACTGCGATCCCGCCTGATGGTAAGCAGTGATGCAATCGTTGATGGTAAGGCGCACTAGTCTATTCACTCTAACGTTGAAGACACCCAAATTATAATCGGACGAAAAGACCGCAGCTGTCAAACGAATATTTCATTAATTACAAAATTACGAATGCGTTCCAAATGAGAATAGGATCGATTGCTAGAATTCTATGTTGTGGTGATGGCACGTCATACTGTCAAATTGAAGAAATTGGGTAGGGTGAACAGAAAAGGAAATGTTTATTTACGATTCATGAACGATAAAAGTTTAATCAGAATCAAATTCTTCAATTTTGTTTATCTCTGTCACGACGCTGGTTTGTGTCTGAGTAGAATATATTTTAGAAAGGAGTTCTGATGAGAAATAAACCAATCGATGTGACTGCAACATTTTATACGAACACACAAATTATTATTGCCCTTGAAAAAGCACTAACTTATTATAGATATTTCTGATTCTTGATTTTGATCCTAAACATTGTTCGAGCCCAATTAGGCCTATTGGTAGCAGCATCCACATGTTTGTTGTTTCCGGTTTATCTGGAAATCTGCAAATAAAATACTTTTAATATCTCTCCTTTTTCTAATATAGTTTATGTATTATATTATAATAATAGATATATACGTAGTAGTGTTTTACTAATATCATATAGATAAAAGCCTTAAAAAAGTTTTTATGACATTTTTCACGTTGTGTAGATTGATTAGAATAGTACCTACATTACTGCAACCATGTGATTATAATAGTAAACCAAAAAGGGATCAAATGTTTATAAGGCCTAAAACATACACAAGCGACGTAAGACAGCAGGCGTGCGCCGCTTCAAACAATGCCACATATGAACCTTTATTGCCTGTCCACGCCTAATTCAAATCGCGTCTGCGCCGTATCTGTCCCACGCCTGCCCCGTGCCTTCGCCTTACGTCGCTTGTGTGTGTTTTAGGCCTAAACATACACACAACAACAATACTTATACGATATATACGAGTGAAAGGACAATCCAGCAATTTTCCTCAAAATATCTCTTAGTTAGTTCATTCATCACTTGGCGACCGAGCGAGAGCGAGGTCGCTAATAGTTCGAGGGACTAAATAACCCTTGAATCCGAGGTAAACACTGTGCTTTTCATTACGAATACGAGGGAAATAAAAATAATAATAAAAACCTGAATCGTCGTCAAATGTCTTCGTATGTTTTTAGATAAATATTTCTTTTGATTTAGGCGGTAAGTGGTTTTCTCCTCAAATAATCTTGCGTTTTTATAACTGAAGCTGATGATGAATTTATCGTGTTAATACAAATTTCTTATAACAGAGATTTAGCAAAATGTTAACAAAATTCTACACCTCGAAAAAAAAAATCAAGAAAGACCAAATCGGCCACAGATTATAGAGACTTCCCGCCATTTTTTTTTTCAGTGTTCGTCTGCCTATTCAGTCAATATTTTTAATTTCATCATTGTAAAAATGGGCGAGGTCAACATTTTACTCAAATATAATATTAGTTTTAATGAAATAGTTGAAAGTAAATTAAAATAAAGTCATTAAAAAAAAGTATTCTTAAATTATTCCTATCTCTATGTTATTTTAATTGTACTGGCAGTATAGAAATTCGGGTCACGGTTCAATAGAAATGTTAAAAGTAAAACTCCCTAGGGAGTAAAAGTACTTCTTCCAACCCTGTTCACAGGTAACTTTACACCTACTTTCAGAGTATGAGTAATGAAAAGTTTAATACACTGCATCTGCACCTTACCATTTTGCACTGTCGCACAAATGTAATTTAGCAAAGCGGGTTGCCAGTACCTAGTTGAAGTTTAATCAGCAGAATCTAGTACTTCAATTTTTCTCATCTCTGCGTATCTGCGTAAAATGTCTCGAGTAGTGGCAAATGGAAAAAGGCCAATTATTTCTAACAATGAAAATAAAAAAGAAAATAGTTTGCTTTTTTTAAATAACTATGACTTAAAATATTATAACTAAGACTTAGTAATACAAAGCAAAAAAATAAACTAGGCAAGGGCGAGTCGTAGGTACTCGCGCAATGAGCGTTACATCCAAACTTACCCATGAAAACAGTTCAATTCTCGGACTGAATTACGAAGATTTTTCAGATTCGCATTTTTTTTTTTTTGACCTACCTACGAGTTTAAACTTTACATTTTTTTTCTAAAGTAGCACAACTTTACGAGACTTCGCTTCATGTTGTGATTGTAACTTTTCATTTCCAGTTACTTATTATAATTAATCATTATTTTATTTACCTTTTGATGGTTTTTTTTATTAAGTACCTTCAAAAGTTATGTATCCGGAATACCTGAATTAATCAAGGAAAGAAATTGAAAGAAAACTGACGGAAGTATAAACGAATCGACTGTGTGGGATTGTGAAAGTTACATGTAAGTTGACTTATGAAATGATCATTCCATTTTCAAATTACTTAGTTTTATTTTATTGCTATTGTATTTTTTAAAACTCGGCATTTACATAATTAAACAATTCGTTTGAAAGTTATCTTGTATTTTGAAGCGGTTTTTTTTACATTACGTATAAGCCGTGAAATGTGCCATTTTGACAGAGTAAGGGTCAATTTATACTAGTGCAGAGTCGAAGCGTATCGAAGCGTCTATCCAAAACTGAACAAAAAAAAAGTCAACCTTAACTCCACAGCATAACGTGCACTTCTGAGATTTTAAAAAGACGCGAGCATTCTTCGGGATACGCGCGCCTGCGTGTGAACAAGGCTGATTAGCGCGCTCGCACTAACACATATCCACTATCCATGCGCCCACTAGCGAATCTACGCGTCGGCAGTTGGAAATTAGCCTACGTAGGTGTTGATCACGATGGATTCGTAAAAGAGTGCGTGCGTATTCTAGTGCATATACGCGTGCATTCGTGCGGTTTCGCTTTAGTTGCAAAGAATTTGACGCTTTGATGCGCTTCGACTCCGTGCTAGTATACATTGACCTAAGTTTGACAAAAATAATAACGGAGAATATTAGGACAATCCAAATTGTAAAAACAACATAATAAACACGTTTGTAACAATTTATCATCCGCATATATCTCTTAGGACGCCTTCAATTTAGCCGCTGCGGCTAGGCGTCATTTATTTGTATGAAAAAACAAAGCAGCGCGATTGCCGTGCGTCATTTGAAGGCGCCCTTAGTGTCTAAACACACTATGCCGAACGTACGCGACCGAAGTTCCGCGGCTGATTTTACGTTCTAACGTCTTCGGCTGATATGACACACCATAAGTGCCGAACTTACTCGGCAGAAATTCAGTTGCGCAATTTTGTGTGTATATTTAGTGTTTCGAGCGCTGTAGTGGCGAAGTGTCTTGTTATCTAAACAGCCGGACAGACAAATGCAAAATCAAACTCCGAACTTCGGTCGCGTATAATGTGTGTTCTACAGAATACGTTGCCGCCGAATTTCCGCTGAACTTACGCTCGACTGAAGTTCGGCTGTACGCTATAACGCAACGTAATTTCGGCATAATGTGTCGCCAGTAATTCAAATAGCATTGCAGGCGTAATCATGCCGAACTTCCGTCGCGTATCCTCGGCATAGTGTGTTTAGACACTTAGTCTTAGAATTTTCAGTTACAACGACAATAGTATTTTTTTCTTAAATGATTTTTATTTTATTTAAAGCAATTGTATTTGTCCGTCTTCCCCTATATAACGTTACGGACTTTATATTGTTCGCTAATTAATGTTTGTAGAAGTTAATATTCACAAGGATTTTCTAAGATTTCTTTAAGTATATACAATTACTATATTATACAGACATATGATTTTCATATTTAAATATTAATACTTCTAAAAATTATATTAAAATATTTAATAATAATATTTTTTCACTTTAATTTAAAGGCATTCTACTTTTTATAAGTATGTTATTAAAATAATTATTCGCCTTTTAATTTAATGAATAAAATTAACAACTTTGAATAAAGAAGGAATGTTTTTGGAGACATTGAATTCACTGGACTACAGTAGTGGACTGCGCGCTATTGGCACATAAGTAGATAAACGATACAGAGGCAAAGCTTCATACAACCGCGCGAATCGGTTGCACTACTACAGGCCCGCGGGGAATGTGTGCGTGACCACTGGCCGCTTGTTGCGCACGCGGCGACACTGGAAAAAACCAGTTAACATAGACGCAGTCAGTGGACAATCACAGGGTGGTAAAATGTTTGTTTTGTTAGTTACAAGTTTAAATCTATTAATATAGAATATGGTATTTTATTATGAATAATTATAGTTTATTGTAGGTACTGTGTGTATAAATAATACTAGAAAAAATAAACAAAACACAGAACAGAAGAACAGAACAGAGTATCATAGTTTAATTATAACAGTAAGTACCTTTTTTTAATAAGGAGAGCGATGTACGCCGTAGGTAGTGTGTTGAATGTAAAATGTACATAGTATATATGCATATATTTGCGTTTAATGCTGAAACTATTTAACAAATGTTTTTTGTTCTTACCTAGTGTGACCAACAAAATAGGTAACAATATTGCGCGTTATTAGGAAGCTTTGCATCTGTACGGTTTATCTACTCATGTGATATTGGTTATAAAACGTCGCATTGAGCGGTTTGCGTAGGATAAACTGTTATCCTAAGAAAACCGCTCAATGCGACGTGCAGTGGATTGCATCTATTAGATATCTAAATAATAAGTATTCTAGATTTCAAATTATTTGTTTTTCATTGATCACGGCATTTTAATAATACATTTTTTAAATATTATTCTTTACCATGTTGATACTTACAGTAAATATTATTTTCAACTATTCTGATATCACACAGTGACGATCATAACTTCTGATAATACAATGAACATTTTGAATACTATACTATATTAACATACATACCTTTGATTATAACTCTTGGTTTTGCGAGCTTAAGCTCTTTTATTTTTGTACAAGTGCACCAACTTTACAAAAATAAAAGTTAAAAAAATGCCAATGACAGTTGTTACCTTTTAAAACCATTTTTTATGAGTTCACAAGCGCTATAGTTCGCAGACCCTAACTTCAGGCTGGCCAAGCAAGAACGGCTGTACTGTACACATTTTGTAGTTTCTGGGTGACTACTGGGTGGCACAGTTTCATGGTTAGCTCACATAGACGTGACGCCGTAATGAATTTTGTAGGTAGAGTGTACCTGGTCTAAGTATTCAAATTTTCTCACTAAAACGTACCTGCACTTTTTCGTGTGAGCCGAAGTACGGCTAAAATAATCATGACCACTCGGAACTTCGAAAAATAGACTGTGCAGTAATTCTTTTTGTGAATCTTGTGACGAATACGTATTGCATATTTTTTAAGATCGCGCTATAGTTCAGAAAGCTAACTTCAGAGCAGCCAACATATATTTTGACCGCACTGAAGTAATTGTAGTTTTATAGTAAAGCTACCACTAACTTAAAAAGTACACGTAAAGTAGCGTCTCGTCTCAGTGTGAGCTGACCCTTAAGATGTAGGTATATTACAATTATCAGATAAGTTTTGTCTCAAGAATAAATATGGCGATTTCACACGCCTTTTACACAAAACTGTGTAACTTATGCCTTACAATTATAAAAGTTATCTGATGATTGAAAAGTCAGCCCTTGTATTGTTTGGTAGCTGCAAAGTTAAAACTAAAGTAAATGACAACAGTTGATACAGATTATTTACTAAAATGTGATGCATATTGATGAAGTTGCAAGAACGCTGATGATGCTGATTTGGTATAAAACAAATTAACTAACTTAGCTTGTGTGGTTCTTTAACATTCGGTATATTATATTTCAGAAATATTCCTGTTTTATTACCTAGTAGGTGCGTAAGTAAAAGATAACTTTCAATTCTAGGGTAAAATTACTCATGAATGTATCTAAACAACTTTGAAAAAAAAAATGGCCAAGAGCGTGTCGGGCCATGCTCACTGTAGGGTTTTCTGTACCCTTTACTGTCCCACTGCTGAGCAAAGGCCTCCCCCAAGTCCTTCCAAGTCTTCTTATTCAATATGACTCATAAACATATTTAAATGGTTACTTGACTAGTCGTCGCCTCTTGTAATCTTGTCCTGCATTCTTCCGTTGCGATCATACTTAATTTATAGTATTATATAATATAGTCGTTTAGCTTTTGACTGAAGTGCCATACAAAGTGTCAAACTGAATTTATAAGAAAGAAGTTTAAGTTTGTTCTACATATAAAAGTGATTTATTTGTGATTGTGATATTAGTAAAAATATGATTCTTGATTAAAAGAAAGTTTCGGTTTTGGTTTCGACCGAAACAAGTTGCCGAAATTTGGTTTCGGTCGGACACTAAAAGACAAATACATTCAAAAACTTTCCCCTTATTTGGGTAGCAAAGTTATTCAGAACATTTTTGATGGCAACAGTATTTTTAGAGGTTTCAGTGTTGGTCTTAATTAGTATAAGTATACAAATGTATACAGTATGTATGCAGTTGTTTATATTCATGAGTATTTTTACACTTTAAAAGAGAAATTATTTAAAAGTCAATCTACATAAGTAGTTAAAATAGTACATTATAACTTTTTTGTTTCTTAAAAAAAATATCAATAAGTACATGCTACATAATTACTAATATGTAAGTATTCACGGGTGGGACATTTGGTAAATGCAAACATAGGCGCTCTTAGAGGCATCAAAATCAATATAATTATTTTATGCCCAATTAATTCTAGCCACTTTTCCACGCATGCGTGAAAAATAAACTCATAGCTGTAAAATAGCATTATCCGCACATTACCGTCGACTGTACGTCAGTGCTGGTAATACTTGAACTACGAAAATTATTCTTACTCCTAGGGAATAGAAGCATTACAATTATTATTATCAACAAAATGCAGTTGACTGTATTGTACGAGTAAGGGAGCGTTATAATACACCACTAAAATTTGATCGTTTTAATCCCGTGGGAGATCGATCGACGGTCATGAAACACTATCGATTTGTATTGTCAATAATAAAAATGAATGTTGCCTTGTTAATAGAATTTAAATAAGGCTTTAAAAGTAAAGCTTGGCGACCGCGAGGAAACGCGCAATGGCCGCAAAAAAACTTTTGCGTAGTGTGATCGAAGCCACAGGATAATTATAATATTAAATCCAAAGCATGTTAGTATAATATACTTGTTGGCGTGTAGGGTTTTCATTTAGTCAAAATAGTAACATCTACGAAAATACTAATTATTCTGCAAATGAAATCGTTATTAATAATCGTAAATTGAAAATTGGATTAAACTACATCGCATTGCTATGTGTATAACACTGCAACAGACTTTTTTTTTGTTATACAGGGTGCATTTGAAATCGTGGGAATTCTTTTATACTAAGGGTCTATTCGATACTAATTGCATCAGGTCTATTATTACGCAAATCAAAAATGTTATTGGTATTCGTCATTAGATGATTTTTCCCACCATAAAAATGTAAGTATTAAAAAAAAAAAAACATTTAAAAATTAGTAAGTCACATAACAAGCACTTGCGCACGATGCGCAAGGCTAACAATTTGATAAGTTGTAAGACTGTAAGTTACTGCATTTTTATGGTAGTCCATACTTGAATAAATAACATTTTTTTTTTATTGCGTATTAGCAGGCCCAATGCAATCAGTGTCGTCAGTAGTGCTTTAGTTTAAAATAATGTCCATGACTTCATTTGCACCCTGTAGATTTCTGTTGCTTCTTTTTTCGTACAACTAGAAAGATCCAAAGTCAAATTATTCCTTACTACATGACACAATTATTTCATTTGGGTGTTTTGTTCAGCTTTAAACTTGACTCTAAAAATACATGATATCACCCAGAATAAAAAATGTACTACCAACATTAACAATCTAATAGAAACGCATAAACTACATAAAATACTTTGTATACATCTATACATCACTCATTCACCAGTCTATCAGAGAAGCGTAATCGGTTCCAATTCTGTAATATTTCTATTACCAATCCCTTCAACGTTCGCGTCGAGCTCGTTTGGCGCGCGCTGTCGGAAGAGCAGAATTGGTGTCATCAACGGCTCTCTTCGTGGGCGCCTGTGGGCGCTGTAACTGGCTCTGCGCTGTCAACTGCAGCTGTAGCGCATGCGTGTTCAGTCGTTCTGCTAGAAGTAGAGGTCTGAGCGCTGCCATCTTATGGCTGTAGAGCGTGACACGCGGCCGACTATTGACTGCAGCCGTTAGCTGCTCGCGCACAGACATCTCTGTGTTCTCGGAATTGTTGTTCCATTTGTCATTATCGCCTTTATCTTTTTCAACAGTCTCTGTACCTTTAATTGATTCTGAATGATCATCAGTGTCAGTTTTGCATATTATATGGACTTGTGCTCTTACTTCAGCATCAAATTTTGATATTGTGCTCACGAGGGGTTTCGCCCAACCAATATGAAGGATTGGTGTTTGACTACCTTCTTCCCATTTGCAGATGCCATCATAAAATCTAAAAGTTAACAGAACTTGTATTATTAAGAGCTGCCAACCCGAGGTACATTTTCAAACAACCGCTCTTACGTGATTATGATGTTACTACCCATTTTTCTCCAGATATTTTGCACATCTTATGGATATTATCTACGCTACTAAAGAAATCAAAACATAAAGTGTAAAGCTAATCCAGTGAAGACCTCAGAAAATCTGCTATTTTACGTGACTTATGGCATCCATGTGCGCATATATTAAAAATATATAAAGTAGATAATATCTATAGAAGCATTGCACATTAAACCAAAATTCTGAATGACTACAATTTTTCTCAAAAATATTTAAAGTTTTTAAAAAACTCGTATTTCCTGGATTAAGTTTTGTGAAATATTCGAGTAAAACATCGCGTCGGATTGCGTTAGAAGAAACTACTGTGGCGAACAACGAGTGGAGAAGGCACCTCTTAACCATTTCATACTTATTTGCTCCGTGTCTTCTAGATACTCTGTGTATTTTTTGAAGTAAGTACAAGCCTTAATACCTTAACAATGACGCAAAGCACTCAGGGTCCTTCAGAATGGATCTAGCTGAATGTCCAGAGCTTTCAGCTTTCATCAACTGCGGAATTAGTTCATTTGCTATTTCAGAAAACTCTTTGTATATCTCTTCATCATCACGGGAGTAGTTGTAGCTGCAAAAAGGGGTAATGTTATGTTAGATTATATTTCCATACAATTGAAAATAATATTGTACTAGCGCACTAGATATTTTCATTAACTAATAAAACACGAACCATTTGTATAAAGTTGAGGCCAAATTTGTTTTTTTAGGAATAATAAGTATAATCATTAATTAATCAGCCTTATATTGTTCCCACCGCTGAGACTCGGGTCTCCTCTCTAAAAGTGTATAACCCATAATGTGTCATGTGATCAAAGTGCGGGTTTATAAATATTATGTGACTTATAAATTTCGGTTTAGAACATGTTGCTGAACAGTGGTGATGAAATAAATTACACAAAGTAAAAACCACTAGCTCACCACCGCTCCTGAACTGCAAAAAGCATTTTTTCATTAAAATATAAGTTGCAGTATGTACCTACTGCAGTAATAGAATTAAAAAAAATATATCTTAAAAAGGTCTTACTGCCGAATAACGTCACCAGCACAGGCCCATGCATGGAAAGCTTCTTTGTACATTTTACTGCGATGGTAGTGTCCTCCTTGGAAAGTGTACGGATAAACGTGGCGATCTTCATAATTAGTCCTTGACGAGCGAATAGCTTGAGCGTAAAGTGCAGCAGGGTCTGGTCTTTGTGTGCCATCCGGTCGTAAATTATCCAATTCATTATGTAGAGGCAATTCTGCATCAGCTTCTACTGAACAATTAGCTAGTCTCATGTATTCTTCCAAGTCTCCAAGATTACCCAAAGCCATGGGATAAGCATCCAAATGACCTGAAAATGGTAAAAATTTTAATTGCATAACCTGGAATTAATTTAATTATCAAAGTTCCGCACCTCAAAAGGAAAACGGAACCCGGATCACCTTTATGTCCGCCTGTCTGTCAAGACCTCAAAAACGCGTGGAATTATCTTTACTAGTTAGTTTAATAATTAAAATAAAATATATACTTAAATGTGAAGTCCACAAAACATCTCTGTAAAAAATCAAACTACTCACTAAAAAAATACAGCCATTTATATGGCAAAAAACGTATATTTATTGAAATATACGTTTCTTGCCATATAAATGGAAAGTGTCAGATGACCTGGAATGGCTAGAATCCTGAAATTTGGCATGAAGCAAGGTCTCTCACCTCACAGCATAGACCTAGTAAATTTTGTAGTTACGTAATGTTTTTTTTTTTTTTGTAAAAATCTTCGTAACTCAGAGAATGTAAATGTGAGCATAAGTAGTTTGTACGGAACATTTAGTGAGCGAACCCTCAGAGCGTGACCCCGACTCGCACTTGCCTGGTTCTTTTTTTTATCATAACATTTTATAATAACTGAGATCAGTTTTGATTATAAAATGTTATGATAATGTTGAAATTTTAATAAAAAACATGCAGATTTTCATGCTCTAATTAGAAATATTGTAATATGACATTTTTTAGTATATTTATGCACACAAAAGTTATTTTGGAGCGCAAGTTAAGCATCGCTAGGCAAAATAGCTGAACCACCGCCATCATCATCAGCGTTTTAGCCGAAAAACATCCACTGCTGGACATTGCTTTACCCCCAGTGTCCCCATAACGAACTGCAATCCTATGACTCTCACCAGGTCATCGGTCCTCCTTATGGGAGGCCTTCCTCCAGAACCTTTCGGTTCCATCGAACATCCGTTCTACGAGCAATGTGCCCCACCCACGGAAAATTAAGTTTGGCGATTCTTCGAGTTATGTCAGCGACCTCTGTTCTCTGCCGATATCTCGTTCCTGATATGATTATGTAAGGAAACTACGAGCATAGCCCTTTCCATTATAAGTGACTGTGTTTCAGCGCCATTTCATGTTTATAAATGTTTATAGAATGCCTCGATCTTTCCATAGAAGCTCCGATTTGGCGAATATGATTCTGCCATCCTCGGTTTTCAATTGCATAAGCTGGCAGAGGCCCAATAGACAAATCTTTTGCAAATACCTAGGAGACCTCATTCTGTTCGATCGTATCCTCAACCAGTTCGGTATTAAAGTGGCGGAGATCACGTTTGAAGGATTTGTAGATTCGTCTATTGATCTGCCGGTAAATGCATGTTTCTTAATTGCAGAATCATCTCACGCCTCTTTCATGAGCTCGAAAGTTACATCAGTCTGTTGCTCTTAGTAGTACGACGAGTCTTAAAGTGCTTAGACCTGATCGTATGTAATCGTTGTATTCGTCCATTCGATTATGGAGTGCGAGCTTAAAGCTCTCAGAGTTTTGGATATAAATCTTTGCTGGACGGAGCGTAGATTTCCACAGTCGAGACCTTTCAAGCTTGAAATACATATATTCAATGTGCCTCTCACCACGCGGTGTTCACTTCCAGTTTTCTCCGTGTTGAACGCACACAGAGACATCAATGAATATTTGCTTCGTGCTTCGTCGATATAATGAATTCAATCTCATTTCTATTAGCACCATCAATTAGAAATGAGATTGAATTAATGTCATTGATCAGTAGCCTAATTCTCGTAATGAAAACCGTAGCGATATCGTAGCGACTTTGACATTTTCCCATCCATTAATCGAGTTTGAACGACACCGATTTTGAACTCGTTCAATCGAAAAGAAGTAGTTTAGAAGTCATTCGATTGTCGTTCTATCGAATCCCCATCAAGGAACACGGGAATACCGATTTTGGATAGGCTTCGAACGACAATGGAATTGGGATTGTTTGATTTTAAGTGAATTAGGGCTCTGTGCCCTTTTTCTTCTTCTCTCTTTTCCCTTTGCTAGGACCAGTTTTTGAAAAAGAAAAACCTGCCCAGCGCAGTACCCGGTGCTTCCGATGTCCAAATCCAAATTGCCCCACTCGTAGCTCGTCGGCAGGCCGATTAAGTGTTGGACGTTGCTAGGTTCAGTTATTCTTTATTAATTGAGTAGTTGGATCTTTTCAGGAGATTCTTAGAGGAGCCTTTGGCTCGCCGTAAGTTTGACCACTACTTACTAGTTAGTGATCGAATTGTAGATGTTGTAATAAACAAAGAAAATGATTGAATTTCAAAAATTGAGAAGAAATGCTACTGTCCATTCTTATGTCCTTTACGGACATAAGAATGGACACTTTTAAGAAAATAGTGCTAATTTTTGTTTAATACTAGTCTCAAATAACTGTTACACAGCATGAATTTGTAGTTTCTTCTTGTACAATTAGGTACTAAATAACATTGTTATATTTACCTCTGTCATACAATAACCACAGAAGTTTGTGCTGCATTTGAGCAATTTCATGGACATCTGTAGTCTGAGTGAGTGTGGGGTTGATTGAAGATACAAGAGCAGCTAGTTCCATAACTCGTGTGCATATCACTGGTTTGCCAGCTACATAGAGCCACGAACGTGCAGATACTCCATCACCAACTGATCGTCCACGTTTGTCTTCATTACCCTTACCATGCCAGGTCACCTGGAATGAATAATGGCTTTTTTTTTATTTATATTTCAAGTTCTTGTTTTGAATATTGCAGGATATAATTGTCTGAAAGGATCAGGAGAGGCCTTTGACCAAGAGTGGGGCAGTAATCACTACATCAATTTCAGCTTTCAGCTCTAAAGTTGGCATGAATCTAATTTTAATCTAACTGTGCTATTATTATGCTACGGCCAGACTTGAAGGCCAAGATTCTTGTTGGCGTTGTGACGATAAAACTTCGTGTGTGTTGATCGAACGACGAAGAGCTTGGCCACATTAAAATGAAATTTCGCTGCGTCGCGATAATTATAAACACGTTCAAACCGCTCGGCGCTTTGCATTCTACTGAAGCGTGCAATGTTTAGCCAATCGCACGAACTTTGTCGTGATTTGCGGCAATTCACCGAAAGCAACGCGAACGGCATACGTATTCGCGATACGATGAATTTTTAGCCAGACGTGTCGCGACAACGCAAATCTTATCGTTATCGCGATAGTGTGGCCGTAGCATTAGAATTTTTTAATCAAACCTGCGGTAATTCAGTTAGATTAGGCCCAACTATTTAAGCAGTGAGAAAACTAAGGCAATTGTCAGACGTAGTCAGGCGTGTTTTTTAATCAGAGATTTAACAATTCAAATGTTGAATGTTTTTTTTCCTATTTCTTAGTTGTCTAGGAAGACGAACTGGCAAGAAACCCTATGGCAGCAAGACACTGTTTTGAAAAAATATTGATTTTACAATACATTGTAAACTCTGTATAACAACACTAGATTTAACGACAAACTCTAAAGTGACAAATTAACTTTGGTTGGCTTAGCTACCATACAATGATACACTATACGTAGCGTCACACCCACTCTCAATAATGACAACAATTAAGTAATAAAAAAGACCTTTTAATTTGCTAAAATTAGTAAAAGCTGCGCAGTTGTGTACATTCTTTTGTTGCCTTATTATCCTAGCCCGCAAGAAACTTAACATTATGCATACCAAACTTTCTAAGAAATTCGTCCTTTTGTTTAAAATTGGGAGCGTAGACTGTTTTTGACCAAGATACAATCCTCCAAATAAGACTAGTGTCTTACAGCCAATGGAGTGTGATCAAAAGCTTCAAGGATCACTACAGAAAGAAAATTGTCAAATCTGAGGGTAAAACTTCTGTTAGTATGCTGCATGCAGTAAATTTTTTTTGTAAACAATTTACAGCATGCTGCAAACTGCAGCCTGGGAACCAGTGACACCCGAAACTATACAGTACTCTTTTCAACATGCTGGACTTTGAACCAATTTTACGAGTGATGAGGTGGAAAAATGAACCTGAGTTTGATAGTGACCACAGATTCAAAAGTTTAACATGGCTGGAAATATGGTAAATCTTCAAACCTACATGGAAGTAAGTAGATGATTGGCTGCTTACAAAGTCTTCACTCACAGACAAAGAAATTTTACATTCATTGAGAAAAACTAAGGATCAAGAGCAAGGAGATGAAGCTAAGCTCTGCTGAGCACTAGAGAAGCTCTGGAAGCAGCTAAATTATTGGCAAATTATTTCGTTTATCACCAAGATTACTGGTACAGCAAAAGACATCAAACAAAAATAACAGATTATATGCAGTAGCATTCAAATAATATTCTTTTTTATGTACATAACTACTAGCACTAGTCTGGTATCCTGTAAACCTACGACTTGTAAGAATCCCTTACCAATAAATAACTATGACTATGAATAAACTTTTTCTTTTTCTAATTTTGATTTTTCTTCTCTCCATTTGACAACAAGTCAATGCAAAGTCGCTTCAGTGTTGTTATATAGAGTTTATACTATATTTCTATAAAACCAGATTTACAGGCATGACAACAGTGTAGACCAGTCAATAATTTAATTATGCTATATTTGGTAAACCCACTTGAAGTTATTATAATATTAACAGCCTTGTAGCTTAGAAGCGTTCTAGAAGTTGGTCACACATTCATGGAACCAACGAAATTCTACCACAAAGTACAAAACAAATACATTTTAAAATTTAATAATACTAGGTATTAGACTTTTATAGTTAAAATTATTGGAACTAAAGTAATAATGAGATAACATACCTCAGCTGTTTCTGTGCCATCTTTCCCAAAAACTACCCAAGCATGATCTTCAGACAGGGCCAGGTGAACGTCTTGTTTACCCAGAACTTGACAGCCTGCAGTTACTGCAAAAGCTACTCCAAAGCAGTCAAGTTTATTTCCTGTTAAAAAACTATAAATAGACTGTAAATGCGCTCGATCTTTGTAGTAACTACGAGTTAAAGAATTCCAAACCACATCGGCAACTCGCTTCACCAAATCTCTTGTAGTGTAAATCCCATTCAGCAATTTCACATCGACACCTCCACGCATCAATGACACAAAACGTTCATGAAGCGACTTCACCTCTTCGTATTCAACAGATGGAAACTTCATTTTCCCAACTTTGTTGGACGCCAAATTCATTTCTTTGTCGCTGTTTTTTACATTAGTTAAATTATTTTCAACCGCTCCAACAATAATAGAAAACAAAGCTAAATCTGCCTCCTTCTCACTGCGTAGTTGTTCTTCAAACAGATCGCATACTTTTTGTATGCTGTCTAATGGAAAAAAATGTTTGTATTCCAATAACGCCATTATTATGATTGCGATTATTCACATATTATTAAAAAAACAATAATAATTATTATAAACCAGACCGTTTTGCCGGTTTGTAATTATTTTATGTTTACTATGTATTTGTGTATAAGTCACATTTTTTTTTTATTGACAGTTGATACATGAGCTATTGAGCCACAGAATAAAATTACGTGTTACCTGGAGAAATCTGGACCAATTTTAGAATATAGTACGGCATTCCAGTAAAAACAAACCTGACAAAGTGTGTAACAATTAAAAAGCGTATGGGTTAAATGGCTGCTACATTTCTTTAAGGCATTACTCGCTGTCCGCAAGGCCGCGCCCATGGTAACTGGAAATCGGGATTGGTATCCCGGTGGCGTCTGGGGCGAGAGCGCCGTTGCCTATTGCAGTCGGCCTCCTCCTTTGCTAGCATTACTGCATCAATTATAGGAGGCGAGGGAAGCGAAATAAGACGGGAAATAAAACCAATTATACAATGTCGTAAGAAAAAATATTTTTATGCCATGTAACGGTATTTACCAGAAGTTTTTAGTGTCTCAAAAAGTTTGGTCAATAGAGCGCTTGTTGTAACTTGGTAAGAATTGGCGATGTGGGTAGTCATATCTGCCCTGTTTGTGAAGGTGACGACGATGAAATATTCAATACTCAATTTTAACCTTAGCGAGATGGGAAGATTTTTATATTTTATTTAAGTTCATATTTGTATGAGAAGATTTTTATATTTTTGTTTTGACTGAATATAATTAAAGAAGACAGACTTATGAATGTCGTCGTAAATCCTCCATCTTCTTGCTGTTATCCCATATTACTTCGGGTGGGCGCAAAATAAGAATATAACATGCAAAATAACAATATAACAACTGACAATACGCTTCTTTTTTAATTCTGTCCTCTACCTTTTGACATCTCAATAAATTAAACTAAGTATTTATGCGTTTTGAAGGGAAACCAGAGTGTCGGTTTTCACTTGGGTTTCACAGACTTACGAGTTACCTACTAGTAATTCACAGTCGATAGATAAAAATTATCTACATTGTCAATTAATATTAAAATGCTCCACTGCAATAACAAAAATAATAAACAAAACTTAACACTTAAGAAAATTAAACTCACTTTAGAGTTTATAATATTGCTTCGTAATCCAGAAGCAATCTAGTTTGGGCGTACGATATAATTATAAGATCTTTGGGTTATACTACTAGTATTGCGAACGCCGGCGTTCGCTTGAGGCTCAAGAGTTAACAAGTATTAAGGGCCCCATGTACGGTACGATCCGTCTGTACGATCGATTTGAAGGAGATCGTAAAGGATTTATAGCAACAAAAGTGACGCACATACACGTTACGATCGGTCGAAACGATCTTGTTTGAAACGGAAGGAGAAAGTGTGTTCAAAAGATAAATATAAAAGATTTTTTTTTTTTTCTAAATAGGTTTTAAAATAACACTACTTTCACACGTCAATTTTTATATCTTTTCTTCAGTTTAAACTAGATGAGTTCGGTATAAAATTCAATACGTGCTCCATAAAATTGAAAATGAACTTTAACAGACTTCTAGAAATGAGGTTCTCAGTATACATGAATGCTTGTCCGCGATTATCTCGCTTTTGGTTGGACAGATTTTGATGTGGTTTTCATAAGAATATTTGTCGCAATTTGGTATTCTAAGTGTCTTAAAAAAATTGGGCCGATTCTGATTTGTTTTGATCGAATGATGGAACCGAATGGTGGAACTCGGCGGAAGGTATCTATTTAGGTTTGGCTGAGCGGTACTACGAGTTACGGTTATAAAGTGTGCAATAAAAATGAATATAAAAAAGTGCAAAATAAGTTATTTTGCACTTTTTTATATTCATTTTGAAACCACCCACTTTAGTTTTTTTGCATTATTCTGTATTTTTTTTTTTACTTTGAAGTGGGTTCTACTTTTTATATTTTTATAACTTTTTAAATATTTTTTTCTTATCATATGTACCGGTAACTTTAATTCAGCTGCAAAGTCTGGGTTAAGAAATTTTTTCTATAAATATAAAATCCATAAAAAAAATTATCATTACTCAATGTGGTCATTTTATTTGTTTCATTCCTTGAGTACCTACTGTTAAAGACTTCGGGTTCGTCATATACCAGATGACCCGAATAATTATAAATAAACGATTATAGCGCCTTCCGCTTGTCAGCTTCCGGTACATCAAATAATTAGTAAAAGTTATTATGTTGTGCATTATTCTTTGATATATATTATTGTTAAAAAATAATATTTAATGAGCCATTTCGATAGATTATTCAATTATAAATTAATAGTAATGAATTCGTTCGTATTATAAAAGCCGCTGTGTTGATAGTTTTCCTTTCATAAGTCTCCTTAGTTACGGTTGCTAAGCAAATAACATTATGAGAAAATTACTCGCTACTGTAATATTTGAATTATAATTATAAACTTGTTGAATGAAAAATATCCTTGTTTTACTGTGACCATCCTGACGAAACAGTTGGTTCAAGGTTGGTTCACACTACACTAATATATACAGTATGAGTACGTTACGCGATAATATATGTTGATCGCAAAGGGCCATCGGTCTGATCGCATGGGATTTTGTTGCGATCTCAGATGTCGTCTTCGATGAAGTAATCAAGTAAATCGTTAACGAACAGACGGATCGTAACGTATATGGGGCGGTTTAGGCCATAGGCGTATAGTCTATGGTTTATAGTTATACTCTCTCTAATCTGTGGTTGACTTGTTGACGTTGCGTTTGGTTGCGTTGATCACAAACTGTCTGTTGTTGAATATAATGTTCTCAATTCTTAAGACTTTTATATTTTACGAAATAATTATTACACCGTTTTGGGATGTGCAATAGTTGTCATGAATAATTTGAACATCGATGAAACTATTGGATATGTTAGAAAAATCGTTGAAAATATTCAATGTGCTATTTGGTTAGTTGAGAAGTAAACTTTTTGTTTCAGGAATTGTGTGAAAACTTATTTCATGAATCATTTATTCTTCAATCGTGCCGTTATTTTCAGCATTAATTTCTATTGATATACTGTTTATTTTTGTGTTCTAAGGGCTTTTAAATTTTCTGTCATGAATAATCCAGCTAACCATTTATTATTAGTACTGTTTTATGAAATTAGAAAGCACAATCTTTAATATTATATCTCACTGCCCTACTTTTCATTGTATAAAAATTGAAGGGTTTATTTGCTTTTTTCAGTGATAAAACTGATGGTCAGCGACTGAGATATGCATGTGGACATACTGCATGTGATGACTGTGTTATTGATGCTGTAGACTGTCAGCTTTGCCTCACTCCGCTTCGGGTCTCAAGTCCACAACCCAAGCTTGATAATGCCTTGACACAGAGGGTAAAAAATACATCAGAACTACTAAAAGTTTGCCAAGATTTGTTTAGTACAGATGGTATGCTAATACTTTATTGTAACATATTACTTAGGTAAATCTTTTTAGTACAAAAGGTATAAATAGAATTATAGACCTATGTGGGAATATTGACTTATTGATGACCTCTTTCTCAGATTTTTAAGCTTTTCCTGTAATAATAAATATGTTGTAAGCAAATGTAAATTATGTTGCTGTTGTTTTCAGTTTTCAAACACAAAAGATTATCTGAGCAACTAAGGATAGAAAAGGAGCTGTTCCCAGAATGCATTCAAGCTCCTGTGAAGTATGAGAATAAAAGAAAATCTACTTTTAATTCTTACAAAAATAAGGAAAACAGAAATATAAGTTATTTTCCTGGAGAAGAGATATCATATTCTAGAGAAAATATTACAATGGACAGTTCTGCTAGATACGTTCAACAGTGGCTCAAAAAAACTGAAAATGATTTTACTAGAAAACCATTTAGAGATTTGAATGTGAACACTCAATTGGAACAAAATAAAATACTTCCAAAAAATAATTACAGACTTGAAACTCAAAAAGACAAAAATGTAACACTTGTCAATACAAATAGAAAGAGATCACACTTTAAAACCACTGATAAACAGACACCTTTGCGGAAAGGAACTTTGAAGTCAATAACTAACCAACATTATGGCAGCTCTAAGAAACTTAAAAAAGAATCAAATCTGTTTAATACGGATTGTACAAGGAATAAAACAAAGATAGAGTGTGATAATGATGAGAGTGGGATTTTTATGGATGATGATCCTATTGTAATAGATGATTCACAAGAAACAGTTATTGATAAAGATAGAAATGCATGGCTTGCTGTGCTCAAAGCCAATGAAAATGAAGTATTTGAATCTACCTCACAAGTTAATTTAGATTATAGTGCTCATAAAACTATAAATATTACCAATGAAGAAGATCTGATGCAATCTGAAGGATTAAGCATTACCAATAAAGAAAATTTGATGCAATCTGAAGGATTACATAGCAAAACAAATCCAAACATAAAAGTACCCTTTTATAAAAAGAGTTATATCATAGAAACTTGTACATATTGCAATGCCACAGCTGATAAAGCAGTAGGTAAATCTGAAAAAGTGGAAATAACCATTGATAATGCTAGTTTCACAACCACAATTAAGATTTTAAAGGATGTTGATAATAATAATTCTAACTTGAATACAACAAATTCTGTCTCAGTCCAAACTGATATAAGTGAAACTATTCCTATTGATTATATTGAATCAAATTTGAAAGAAAACAATGGTAGAGAAGAAGTTGTTTCACAAAAATCAGATATACAAAGTGAAGACCTTTTTAAAGAAGAAGAAGAAAGCGTTGGAACTGAGTGTAAACAAAACAACAATCAAAACTGTGTAGTAATTGCAGAATCCGACAGTGATATGGAGATGGAAAGAAGTGGCCCAGTGCCTGTCAAAGTGGATGTCCACAGATCATGTGATGAATCGTAAGTTGTATCATTATTTCAGAATATAATTAATAAGTCTGATTAAGACAAGACTTAGGCAAAATAGCTTTTGTTTTCAAAGCTCTGTGTAATATTATTTATGTTAATATTACAAAGTATTTTATACATTATATATTAAATGAGTGGTTCCCAATGTTCCCATTCTATGGCCTGTGCATCACCGCAGGAAATAGATTTTAGGTTGTTATCAGAAAAAAATTGTCTTGTTTGAATTTGTATTGAAATGAAAACTATTTCATTTCAATTGATAACACATTTTTTTTAGATTAACCCCATTACATTTTCTTCTGGCCTTCTGATCCTGGCATAACAAATATTTAAAATGGTTTCTCAAGTGAAAGCTTTTAATTTCTCAGGCACCAGTGTACCAAATACAGTACACCTCATGTCAGCTAACTTAAACCTTATTACGTAAAAATAAAATTTTTGTTGGGTGGCCTATTACTTATTCAGTTACTGTCCCCAATACCTGGGGGATGCCTAAGTCCGACTGAAAGTGTTTAGTTAATTGGTATTGTGGCGTACTAAATTTGGTAAACCTTGTACCAGCTAACTTTAAACCTTATTTTTACACAATAAGGTTCATGTTAGATGGTACAAAGAGAACGGTTTACGGTACACGGGCCAATGCCTCGTAACGCGGGGCCACGTGTGCGCCCGCACCGGGGCCCGCAACGGACCCCGCGACGGACCGCGTCGCGGACACAGTGTCGCTAGTTCAGCTTTAACGGTCTTAAGTCTGGATGACGAACGTATTATGACGTTGCACAGTGTTTTAGAAACCCTCAAAATCGGACATGACTAAGTTATTGCCACGAGTCTATGGCTTTTCATATTCCAAATGCAAGAGTAAAACTCCCATGTGCGCAATTTACTTCGTTTGTGAGAAAAATAATGTTGGTAATTATTTAGCTCACTAAAAACGATAATTATAGTAGTCAGTAGTCCGATTTTGGGGGTTTCTAAACTACTGTGCGTCAAAAATCGATGTCTAGCAAAAAAAAAAAACGATAACTTGTAAGCCTGCTTATTGAGTCGACTAGCTTCCAGATGGCACAGGCACCGCGCGGACGTCCGACACATGGAGGCGCGCCCCGGAGCGTTGCCCTTAGACCTAAGAGGTTAAATATACCTATTTAGCGATTTATCTAATGTACACTTAACTCTAATTTCAGGGAATATGGTGTTCTTAGTGAAATAATGAATGCTCAGGAACACGATACCAGACCAAGGCGTGGACCGCGAGGTTTCACACCTACAAGTACTGATTCTTCAGACAAAGAAAATTACAATCCCAACAGGATGAAAAGAGTTTTATGTAAAAAGAAAAAAAATACTAAAAAGTAACATAAGAATGTGATGTTGAAATAAGTTTGATGATATATGTTGTAAATTATACTAAATTGTAAAATGACTTTTGAATTTGATCAAGTTGCAGCCGATTTTTGAGTAGTCAGATAATGTTACCCTATTAATAAAGGTAACAGTGTGACATAACAGTTACTTATATTCAAAGGTTGTCAAAATACCATTTTTATTTCTCGAAGTAAATGTTAACATCAATCAGTTATCACTGATCATTTCAAAGTAGGTAAGTTACAAACTAACTGTAACAAACACAAAAACCAAATTACTCACAAACTACAAAAATATTGCTATGAAGATTGACAGCATAATCATAGTACACAGCCACCTACAAACATGATTTCCCACTTCAGATCTAACCGATAAATAAATAAACAGAAGAATAGCAAATAGGTACCTAAATGAAGTACTGAAAGGAGTATTAAAATCCAAGGAGCTAAGCAAACATACATACATTTAAATGTAAGTTTTTATTATGCTTAGAAAAATAAAACATGACTAAATGGATACTGCCACTCAGAATAACATGTCTGAGTATGGTTTCCTAAGCAGACCATAATACGTGAGCTGTGGCGGCCATAAACTTTGGTGGGCTTATTCCAACTACCCTACCTCTCTCCAAAAGCTGATTAGGCCTGTCAGATTTTTCAGGGCGTCAATAAGGGAGTTTGGTGTGCCTAAGGTTCGGTTGCGTGTGTCAATGACACCTGCAGTCCAAAAGCACGTGCGCGATTGTCTCTTCCCCCTAAGCACGCTCTGCACAGAGGACTGTCCGTGATGCCTATTGTGTGTAGATGCTTGTTCAGTGTCCAGTGACAGACCCGCCACTCGGCGCAGGCTGCCTCTGTCCAGTCGTATGAGTATTATTATAGTTAACTGACGATTGGGAAATCGGCGTTTACTTTTATAAAATTAAAACTTGTTTCAACATTCTATAAAATTAAGTATTCATAAATTGCTAAGGATTGTGTGCCTTATTTGTTAAGTGGCATGATTAGAAGTTAAAAGTTTAAACTTTTTTTTTCATTGACTAACCAGATCATCAACCACAGCGTTTGTGGCAACCTCTAATAGCGTTCTGTTCTCGTAAAATTAAACATAGGCATAATTAAAATAAAGACGTTCAATAAAAAGCTAATTGCAATTGAAATCGTATGTACCTATGTCGTTGGTAAAACTATCATAGCTGCATTCAAACTGCTAATTCACTGCAGATTCGTAGGTAATAGTTATATCAAAACATAAATCGCAAACTTTTGTTGTAATCATATTTCGCTTCACTTTTAGGGTCGAGTCACATGACAGCGAAGCAGCGAGCACTTTCAGTGTGACTGACTGACTAGACTGAAAGCGCGCCCGCGGGCGACCTCGCGACATTTTCAAGCTATCATATTTATAGTCAAAATAAAATTAAAACAAGTTTTAAATGAAAATATTTTTTCTATAGGCTTTTAGCTCGGTATATACCTTTATTATTAATACCTACTCATTAAGACCTTTCCGAAAACTACAAACATGTTAGGGTTATCTAATTATTACGGACTTCCTATGGCCACCTTCCAACACCACCATCAGACCCTGACTACCTCATATGATCAAAGTACTCGTCAATACAAATCCAATGAGTCCAAACGATAAGGTTGAGTTGTTTTATTGCTGAGCTCTTATGGCTATCTTCCAGCTGCATCATCAGATCAGCTCCATGTTATCATAATATTGCATTGTCATCCGATTTACACCTGCATGCAAAATTGCAGCTCAATTGGGTGAAGAAATCTGCTTCAAATTTGAATTGCAAGATTTGAGCCATTCATATTTTACATTGCAAGCTAATAAAAAGCTTGTAAAAAAAGCGAAATCAGCACCTGTAACGGTAACCGTTTAACGATATATTCACTTGGGTTTGACCATATACTGAAAAAAAGTTATTTTTTAGTATTTTGTTGTTATAGCGGCAACAGCAATACATAGGGTTGCCAACTCTAAGGCCCGGTATCCACCAAAGCGGAGAGGAGAGGAGACGAGAGGAGATATGCCGCAAAGCTGGCAGGTTATTTCCACCAAAGCGGAGAAGAGATGCGTTGCGGAGAGGAGATGTGAGCTGTGTGTAGCAGAGATGTGAGCTGTGAGAGATCGAAAACAGTCCAAGTTCTGTCTTCACGCTTGCATTCAAAGTCAGTCAATTGAATGACGTTTCGGGACGTGCGAGGCGCGCGGAGAAGGCAGCGGGGTGAGGGGTGCGCGAGCACGTGCGCAACCCGGCCGCCCGACTAGACACTTCTCCGCTCTGCCGCGCCGCTTGCTCGCTCGCTGCACAAAATTCTATAGAAAAATGAGACATCTGAGCTCTCCTCTCCGCTTGACCCATTTCCACCAAGTTAAGCGGAGAAGAGATGTGGAAATAACGAAATCGGATTGGTTTAATCAAACACATCTCCTCTCGTCTCCTCTCCTCTCCGCTTTGGTGGATACCGGGCCTAACATGTGGAAAACAGGACAAGACGCGTGAAAACCCCGGATTTTAGAGTCCGAAAGCCGGACATGTCAACGAGTTCTTTTAAATCTTTTTAATCGTGCAAACTTTTTATTCATACGACAATAAGATTTTTTTGCAAACCGTACTTTTTACTCAAAATTTGACAGATCGAGGTTTTTTTTTTTTTTAAATATGGCAACTTGTTTTGAACATTACTGCCAGATTCTAGTATTGAGCGTTGCACATTAAAAAATAAGAAAGGAAAGAAGGTAGATAAAGAAAAATCAAGAATATAAAGAATAAAGAAGAAAAGGATCAGGTTATTGACTTTCCTGTTCTTATTTGGACCGCATAATATATACGGCACAGAGCACTATTTTATACAGGGTGTCATTGACATGTTATCGCAAACGAATACCATAAATCCAGAACATGATTCTGGACACCCCAGTGGTGGATTTTTCGTCGATTATTTTTGAAAAAAAGTTTTAATTCTTTTTTTTTTGCCTGTATAAAGTCTTTATTCTAATCAAAACCGATGACATTTTTAATTTGGAATGTAATTTACTAATTTTTGCCGCAAAAAAAGGTAAAATGACGTTTTTATACAGTTTAATTTTAAAAACGTAAAAAAAAGAAAAAACCGACAAAAAATTCCACCACTGGGGGGTCCAGAATTATGTACTGGATCTATGGTATTCGTTTGCGTTAACATGTCAATGACACCCTGTATATCTGAAAGGGAATACTGAAAAATCGTGCGACAGACACTTTGCGTATAACGAAATAAACATAAGATTTCGTTAAACTCAAAGTGTCTATGCAACATTCTGTATTATAAAATAAAATAAGACCACATCGTGATGTGGTTAAATACAGCATGAAATATAGAATTTTAAATCAGACTACGACACAGGATTTTGAATTTTATTTCCTATGTGGCAACTACAGACCTAATTCAAAATCATCTTATCACTCCCCTCCAGAGATCAGGAGATTACTGATTTTATGATGTCCGTGCCGGGCCAGTGGGAGATTGGTTTCAGTGCGTCGGAACCGGAAGCACCATAGTCCTGACTAGGTACCTACTTACATCTTGTACTGAGTCTGAACTATTTGGGGTGATAACCAATTGAGTCGGTGTGATAATGTCTCAGTGTGTCGGGCAATGCTACAGGCTCCAGTAGCACGGAGTACCTAGTGCTGCTGCTGAGGCTGAGGGCGATGACCTGGTACGACAAACTAGGCATGCTGGTGGTCAGGATAACCATTTATGCTGTTGGTTGGTGGTGATATCACGGTATAGTAGCATTAGTAGAAATTGTTCGTAGGGTCGTAAATCTCCATTGAAAAGAGTATTCTCCAACCAGACTGATGTTATGTCTGGTCCTGACCACTGCGTGATGGTTGATTTCGGGCCGTTGTCCTAATCTAATCACGCGGAATACTTTCATACCGAAATGCGAGATTTAAAATGTTTAGTTCCCATCTTCCCATTTAGTTATCCAGACGGATATAGATGTCGCTACAATCTCACAAAATAATGCAGTGACAAGATAGAAAACTTTATACAAAAAATATAACAACACAAAAATATAAATACGAATGAATATAAAAAAAAATCATACAAAGTAAAATTTTCATAAAACTAGGTAGATCCCTTTATTTTTATGACAAATAAAATAAGTATTCACTAAAAAAACACTAAACATATGAAAATACCTTTAATTTCGGAAGTCGGTGTTTCTCGGTATTATTTATTTCTTATTGAAATGCGGGATTTAAAATTTTTAGTTCCCATTTTCCCATTTTACCTAAATGATATCCAGGGTTTGTTCCCACTAGTTCTACTGAACAGTTCTACGGTAGAACTAATGGGAATTTTTTTTCCCACTAGTTCTACGATAGTAGGTATAACAAAATAGTAGAACTAGTGGGAACAAAAATTCCCACTTGTTCTACTGAACTGTTCCACGGTAGAAGTAATGGGAGTCTCTATACCCACTTGTTCTACCTGTTTCATCGGTAGAACTAATGGGTTATTTTGTTCTCACTAGTAGGTACTACGTTTCGATAGGTTCTAGAAATGGAAGTAAAGTACCAAATATGCCAGTTATATCTCAATAGCTATTAGGTTTATAAGAGATGCTAGCAAAAGTGATGCAGTGACCGCTTCTTGGACATCCACTATTTCATCGTTGGATAGCAGGTTGACAATTTCCATCGACGATGGCAGTGAAGGCACTTCTGATGATTCATCGTTAATGTGAATATTATTACTTAAAAGGGAACGTGTTTTTTGTTTATGAAAGTAAACGTTTCCGTTTTTCATTCAATCAGAACAAACCCGTCAGTTTCAACTCGACCTATGTATGCTAGACGATGAATCATCACAAGTGCCTTCACTGCCATCGTCGATGGAAATTGTCAACCTGCTATCCGACGCTGAAATAGTGGATGTCCAAGAAGCGGTCACTGCATCACTTTTGCTAGCATCTCTTATAAACCTAATAGCTATTGAGATATAACTGGCATATTTGGTACTTTACTTCCATTTCTAAAACCTATCGAAACGTAGTACCTACTAGTGAGAACAAAATAACCCATTAGTTCTACCGATGAAACAGGTAGAACAAGTGGGTATAGAGACTCCCATTACTTCTACCGTGGAACTGTTCAGTAGAACAAGTGGGAATTTTTGTTCCCACTAGTTCTACTATTTTGTTATACCTACTATCGTAGAACTAGTGGGAAAAAAAATTCCCATTAGTTCTACCGTAGAACTGTTCAGTAGAACTAGTGGGAACAAACCATATCCAGACGGATATAGATGTCGCAACAATCTCACAAAATAATGCAGTGACAAGATAGAAAACTTTTTACAAAAAATATACCTATTTCTCGGTATTATTTATTTCTTATTGAACACCGACTTCCGAAATTAAAGTTATTTTCATATTTTTAGTGATTTTTTAGTGAATGCGGTATATTTTTTGTAAAAAGTTTTTTATTTCACTCTTTTTAGTTGGGATACACTTATAACCAGAGTGTTTAAAATGAGCCCAAACACGACCACGGTACTGTAATTTCAAGGTTTATACTTTTTCTGATGCTCATGGCTTCAGCATCAGGTCTCTATGTACTTCGGTGTTCCTCATTAACGGTACGTTTATCCACACATCGAGCCCTTTTCAATGAGCCTAAACACGATATATCTGCTGTTAGTTTTCAAGGGGTTAGATACCCTGCAGACTATCCTAACTTCTGCATTAGATCTTAATTTGACGAGAGACAAAAGTGGCAAATGCCCTATCAAACATCAGAATAATTTACTAAAACAGTCCTTGCCTGTTCGAGTAACTTCTTACTGTTAAGGAGTTGTACCTTCCATTATCAGCCCAGCTACATGATATAGTGACAACTATGGTGATAACCATACGTAAATACACAAAATACTTCATAAATTATGCTAAAAACAATAAGTGAACCTATAAAATTTGAGGTTTGCCCTCGACTTCTCCAAGATTCCATTATCAGATCTTAACTTGGTGACAATGGGACCACCTCAGAACTATCTACTTTAGAACAAAAAATTAATTTTTAAAATCCGTCGATGATTGACGGAATATTCGATGAACAAACACACAAAATACAAACATCCGAACATAGTACCTCCTCCTTTTTGTGAAGTCGGTCAAAATAGACAGCGCCTAACAGTTGTTTCATTCTAATTTCATCATTCCACAATACAGTTATTTTAAACTTCTTTGTATATAACAGTATTCATACGAACACACGTTAGGGTGTACCTGACAGGTTTGCCTGTACCTACAGTTGTATTTTATAGGTAAACCGTGTATTTTGCACAATTGTATAGGTTTCCACACAAGCTTACTTAACAGGTGAACCCAAATGTGTATTACCTTTAGTACCGAAAACAAACATCAATCATCCAAAAATTGTAACCTTTTCGTATACTTGAATTATAGTTTCTCTAAACACACTTCCAAAGGCCCGGAGATACTGAGCGTCTCATTCCTGTTCTTTGCCTTCGTTCCAGCGCCCCCGGTTGACTGACATCTCCATCAGGCGCTTGCGGAACAATATTCCGGTTCGGATGGTTACCAGACGGTTGGACGGCAAGCTACCCTTGCTTGCCGTCCACAAGCCCGCTCCTAAGGTGGCCGGAAATCGAGATTGTTGAGATCGTTGCCTCACTCGTGCGGCATGATAATGCTAGCAAAGGAATCCTCCTTTGCTAGCATTATCATGCCACCTTTCCTCGCTTCGGACCATGGTCTTTACCAAGGCTCGGCGTGAGAGATCACTGCCGCCGGTCGCCCCCACGAGGACAAGGCGGTGTTCTACCCATCCGGGGATACTTCTGCGCACACAGCTTTAGCGTGTCTTCGAGGAGTTCCGCGCAGACGCCTTGAGATATTTCCAGCCACTTCTCAAAAAGGAACTCATCGCTATAATTACGGCGTGCCAAGCATTGGGTAGCGACAGTCGCTGTCGCCATGACCAGGAGATCCCGCCGAAACTCTGTCCGGCAGGGAAGTTTCGCTCCGGCGTTGCATCACCACACGCAAATCGAGCATGTGTGTGTAAACCGTGTATATAAATATTTTTTTAACTTTTTTACATATTTTATCATCTTGAGCGTATCTTCTTTCAAATAAAAATATAAAAAGATTAAAATCGGTTCACGCAATCCAAAGTTACAACCGGGTACAGCGCCATCTCTCGGGAAATTGGGTTACTAACTTATACATGGGCTACTCTGCCCTGCATGCCCTAAAACGCAGTAAGAGCAAAAAAGCAGTTTCGAGAAAAACGCAAAAAACACTTTGACGTCGTATATTTTATAGTAATAATGTTTTATGGTAGATTTTTTTTTGCCTAGAGGATTAAGGCAATTACAAAGAAAGAATTTTGAAAAAAAGCGTGTTATTTAGTCCATTCAATTCAAAATTAAATGGATTTTTCGAAAATCATGTCTATTACTGCATGCGAAAAAGTATAGATATACAGATTTAAATGCAGTAAAACATACTTGATACCGCAAAAACTCATCAGTTAATAGTCGTATTAACCGATTTCACAGAATAATTTGCAGTATAAGTATTTTTTACTGCATTTTAATAAGCACGTTTAACTAATTGTACATGCAGTATGTGACAAATTTTGAAAATAATTAGGTTGTGTAGGCATTTATAAAGAAAACAAGACATTTTTGTTTGTATTTTGTTCTGTAGAAACTTTTTTTTTACCATTTCTGCTAATTTAAACTTTAAAAAAAAATGCTAAAAACAGAACAAAATAAATATTTAAGTGGGTGTTCTCATGCAACAAACGTGATTTTACCATTTTTCTTGATATTAACGACAATACGAAGACCACATAGCTTGAAAGGCTTACAGCACATATAACTGTATATTTACTTTAAAAACCTGTAATTTAATTAACTTAAAAACATTTAAGAAGGGATCCCATACAAAAAACGTGATTTTTCCGCATACATGTAATGTCTAATCTTGTATAAATAATGGTGCAACACCGTCGTGTAAGCGAGTCCGACTCGCACTTGCCTGGTTTATTACCTTTTTTGCTGATTTTTGTACAATATTTGCAGGTTTTCTTTGTCTTACTTTATCCTTTATTGAAGATTACTCTTATATCTGCTGTGGTATGGAATACCATAGAGACTTTTAATCTTAAACAATACAATAGCCAATAGGCTATTGTATTGTTTAAGATTAAAAGTCTCTTCTGTCTGCTACCGAAACGTGTGAATCTTCAACACTACCTGTGTCTCGGTAATAAATGTTGTCGTGTCCTAACATCAGTCTCAGTAATATTAACACGCTTGCAGCCGCCTGATTTGTAAGCATTACTGTTCTGAACGTGGAAGCCGCCGCCTCACTCCGGACTAGGACCCAACGTAAGAAGCCGTTGCCGCAAATCTTCCACTCGGGACCACCTTACTCGTGGAGTACCAACTCCTACGCGGGGCACATCTCCACTGTATGCTCCACCGTGTTCTCCGGGCGGTCCATACAATGGTGATACTCGGGCTTTTTTGCACGGATCGGGTGCAGTTATCTCCTGAATTTACCATTTCCGGTGAAGATCTAGGTCATACAGAAGATGAAGACGCTGTGAAGTCTTTCCAGACCATAATTATGGCGGATAGCCTTCACAGACTTAACAGCGTTTTCACCTTCCGCTGGACTTATTATTGTTAAGTTTTTTCATTGTGTTGATGCCAGTCAATAAAGCTGATTAAAACTAATTCGTTTCTAAAGTTGATCTGTACAAGCTATGAGTTGATGAACAGTATTAAAACTATTTACTTGGAATATATTGATGTACCTATTCTAACTTCAGAAAATACTATATAAACTATTATTACTAATGTTTGGATGCGATGATACTTTTTTTTTTAATTCTTTATTTAATTTAGGGACTTTTATATAAAATACATGTCAGAAATACTTTTAAAGTGATATTCTAATGTGGAAAATAGGTAGGTATTATTACGTCATATTTTTTTCCAACAAAAGATAAAATACTAGCCGTTCACTTTGATGTGTATGTTTCCTCCCGTTGCTTACCCATCTTAAGTCAGACTTTAGGCCCTACCACGATCCGTTTTACGACCTAAACTGAACTATTTTATAACTGCTACTATAACTGGTAAAGCCCATGGTTAACTTGGATGGCAAACTTACGTTTGTTTGCAAAGCTTTGTCGTGATGTTATTTTGTAACTATCAACGACAGCCATCTCGAATGAATAGTTTATAGGTAATTATTTTTATTTTAAAGTCTTGGACGATTAATTTTAGCTGGAACAGACGGTCCATTTGAGCAGAAGGTCTAGCTTTGAAATGAACTCAATCATCGGTTCCAGCTCGACTGGGCTGGGAAGCTGTGCCATAATTTCTTGTTAAATATGCCACAAAGTCTGAAGAGGAAAGTCTATGACCAGTAAGGCTTCATCAGAAGGTTTAAAGACACCTAACACAATGGAAATATTCTTCCGTCATCTTGGTAGTGAAATGAAGATTATCCACAAGACAATCAAGATTACCGACATAGCCCAAAGAATTGACTAATCTGTTAGTACAATGGTCCCTGATTTCTATGTGACTATGGACGCGCACGATCAGCTGTCTGTGACTGATTGAGAGACAATTCCTGACTAGAACGCAGTATAGTCTAATCGTGACACCAGTAAAATTTAGTAGCTTTGTTCGAGTTACTAATTATAATGCAGTAAATGTGACTTATACTGCCATTTAATAAAAAAATAGTTAGTTTTCAACTTTAGAACGATACAGACTATAGTGCAGTAAGTACTCAACTTACTGCAATTTAGTTTGATTTTTAATCAGTCGTCATCAATGCAGTATTACTATTTTCGGTACAAAAAGGGCTTACTGCGTTTTAATTTATATTGCATAATATTTCTTTAGTTGTGGATTACAGATTTTATGAGGTAATAGAGACATTTACTGCGTTTAAGTTCGTAAAGTGATAGGCCGATTTAGCCGTAACAGCTTTAACTGCATTTTAGTAAGTATACCAATGAATTTTGGCATATAATTTTGTGTTACTGCATTAGTAAATTTCGTTTTTCTGCCCAGTAAATCATCGAATCAAAACCTAGGTAAGACGAATATGTTCCTTTTAAAATGCCGGTTCAGAATCAATATTTAACTCAAATACCTAAAAAAGCCTGTTACTGCGTTTTAGTGTCAGCACGGCAGTACTGGGTTCTGTTAATTTGTGAGAAATTTGTGACATAATCATAATCGTTTATTTGTCAGAACATGGTAGGTATGTACATTATATGGTTTTAGATTTAAAACATTTGGTATCATCACGTTCTACCACGGGCGTACAAATATAAAAGGTTAATTATTACAATTAAAATTTTAAAAAATATATTACAAAATATGTAGATATGTTAGTCAAAATAAAATCATAAGACACGCTATTGGCCGGTTTTTTTAAACTAAATAAAAGGCCGCTGCATAAGTGACGGGATAATACCTTGGACGTGACCGCCTCGTTCAAAACGGGAACGTGTTCTTAATGCATACGTACCGTAAATAGTGATTCGAATCGACGTATCATCTTGGATTTTTCCTTCATGATCAACGCTGATGCAAACGTCCAATACTACTTTTTTCTCCGGAACGAATGGAGTGCTAAACATGGTTGGCGACGATATTTTTCCCGCCCCGTCAGTGCCACGTTCCCGTCCCGTCCCGTCCGTGTCCCCATTACATATTATTTCATATATTATCATTTCCATATACATTTTTTGTATGAAACGATATTTCCAAACTTCCCGTTTCGTTCCGTGCCGTCCCGTCCGTGAAAAAACCCGTCACGTATGCAGCGGGCTTAAGTTACCACCGAAAACACATACGTCTAACGTCTAGTTAGACAGATTATATATATTAGGTACAGCGCCATCTCTCGGGGAATTGGCGCAGTACTTAAAGGTTCTGTTACATTGTGAGAAATTTGTGACAGACGGGAAACAACGGTGCCCTACATTGAGTGTGGCCTGATACGCTCTTGGCCGGTTTTATTTAGTTTCACCTGTCCCGATCCCGACGTTTGTAGTCAAAACTTGTAAACTAAATTTGAGCCCATTCCCGGCTACTGATTGTGCTGAAAGAGATTACCCCACCGTGTTTGATCTTTTTGGAATGGTCTATGTGAGTCATAGATGTAAGTAAGAATGTGAGTATTAATTATATTAGTACCTGTTTACCTACCGCGCTATAAAAGCTTGATACAAAAAAAGTATTTTTATTGAAAACTAGTTTACAATTAAACTCTTGTCTATATGGCTCTCAATCTCTCATTACGGTATTAAAGGTTAAATCGGAATCGCAGTTTTCAAAAGCCGCGGCAACCTGTGAGTCCGATTTAGTCACACAAGGCTGCATGGCATGCAACTGCAAGTCACTGCATGGTTTTGTAAACCTTCCAGTTTCACTATTATGTATACGTACAATTCTATGATGGCTTAGTTATTTTTTTTATGGGTATAAACAAGTGCCTGACTACGATTCCACCTGATAGTAAGCAGTGATGGAATAGTTGATTGTTAGGCGCACTATTTAGAGTATATTCCAGTGAAACAAGGGTATTCAATATTTAAACTTGGAGCCGAATTTTGCTGACTGATTTTGAAGTCTGTAAGTCTGTAAAGCCTGGTGTGTGTTCAATATCTAGTTAGTAGGTTATGAAAACTATAAAAACAACAATATCGGAGGTATCACTGTATTGTCAGAAATTTCGCTATAAGTTTAGTAGGGGCGGGATCACCACCAGCCACCGCCGCCGCCACCGCCGCTTGACCAGCCGCCGCCGCCTCCGCCGGATTTCCAGCCACCGCCGCCTCCGCCGCTGGACCAGCCACTGCTGCCGCCGCCGCCGCCGAGTTTCCAGCCACCGCCGCCGCCGCCATAGCCGCCGCCGCCACCGCCGCCGCCAAGTTTCCAGCCACCACCGCCGCCGCCGCTGGACCAACCACCACCGCCGCCGCCAGACTTCCAGCCACCGCCGCCGCCGCCGCCATAGCCGCCGCCGCCGCCATAGCCGCCGCCGCCGCCTCCTGTGCCAAAAAAAATAGTAGTCAGTAACTATGGCTGCAAACCGCTTGAGGGATGAAATTCGATCATTTAAAAAACAAACAAAATAAAGTTCAGACATTTAAGTACCTTCCTAAAGCACAAATAAAGTACAAACTTGAATGCCGATGGTTGATGAGACAATTTAGAGATAGCAAATTAAAGATGTTGCAATATCTCGTTAAGTCATGATGCCTTCTACAAATAAGTCAAAAACCTTGACTTGCGGTCAAATATACTATGTAGCTTCATATATATATATATATATATATATAATTTATTTATTAAAGATTGCGTAAAATTCGTTATTATTATTGTACCTACACTCAAGAGTCAAGTTTTACATAGACAACAGACTAACTTATGACCAGTCAGCCTGAATGCAGCCGTTACGAAATTCGTAATGGTTGCCGCAGAGCGAATGGATGACCCTAAAGAACTATTGATGATGTCTCACTCGACCTCTAAACGCTAGGTTTTGTGGGTAGGTGTTACCAATTTACAAATTCTGTAGGCAGATAAGTGGTTTAGCCAAATTACATTAATAGGTTAACGTACCTAGGCACCTACCTACTTTACGTCTATTTGTAGGTTTAGTTTATGAAATAGGATTTCAGTAAGGTTAATATCTGGGTACCTATTCAACTTACACCAAGTAGGTAGACAGCAAAGGTAGAGTAAGTGTAAGTGAGGTATTGTTTTAGGTTCATTGACATGTCGTGACTTCTTTGTTACGAGGTCAGTAAAACGTGGGTTTGCTTGCGAAGTAGATAGAGCAGCGCATACATCGCTGCTTCGTAGAGTAGTCTGACTAGTAAGTAGGTTGACTAGTTGATGCAGTCTCTTAGACTGCATCATGCCAACTTTCTAAGCCCTAACTAATTGTAGGAAAGTTTTTAATCATGACTTCGCTATATTATGTATCTAGGATGTGTGATTGTCTCTACAAAAGTTCTAATTTTTCAGAGAATATGACAAAAAAGCATCTTACCGAAGCCACCACCACCTCCTCCAGTAGTGATGATCTTGATGATTTTCACCTCTGTGTAAACGAGAATAGAAATATTATTCATTAGATATCACAAATATATACAAGAAATCTGTGAAATGTAGAGTTTATTACATAAATAGTTCAACATTCAGACTGAATGTTTGATAAGTTCTGAGTAGAAAAATTGAACTGGTATTACTGACAAGTGGTAATTAGGTGGGTACCCAGTTAAGTATCCATCCACCACCGACTGTTGGTATCAGCCTGTTGTCGTGCGGGAACCAAAAATAAGTTGTACCGAAGTTGCAGAAATCATATATCTCAACTGTTGCGAAATAGTATGCATATGGCACAAATTACTAACACAGAATTATTGTGGACGGTTCTCAATCACAGGCCTGGAGATGTGGATGTTGATAGTAAGAGCAACTAGTGCAATTATTTCACTTTGTGTACAGCCAATCTGTCACAAAATGCGTTTTGAAATTAAAGGTTATCTATTTTGAAAATCGTTATCTTGGTGTGCAATGAAATGTATAGAAAAATAACTTACGTCCGCCGCTACCACCACCGCCGCCGCCGCCGGACCAGCCTCCGCCGCCACCCCCTCCGGATTTCCAGCCGCCACCGCCGCCGCCACCACCGTAGCCGCCGCCACCGCCGCCGTAGCCACCGCCGCCGCCAGACCAGCCGCCACCACCACTACCGCCACCGCCTGACCAGCCACCGCTACTAATGTAGCCGGCCTTGGCCGCGACCACGGCTAACGCTAGCAGACAGACGAACACCTGGAGAGGTAAAGTTTATATTAGATGCATAGTCAACCGTTGCAAACAAAACATTGTCCTAAATTAAGGACTAAAACAGATGTTTACAGTGATTTTGTTTATTTTATCCTACGTATGATTATTATTTCAACTAAACACGGGTAACTAAGCAATAACACAAAGGCACACGATACTGTTCTCAAAGTAATGATGAGAAAAAATTGAAAGTGCTATAAGAGGTCACAGTGGAATGAAAGGAGGAAAGATTACCTACGTTGTATTATAGCATAATAAAGTCGGTCATCTTTATTTACTAATGCCTTATAGCTTTGCACATCTTTTGTGATTAATGATTAAGTTCCCACGTACTTTTTAAAATAACATTACAGAAGATTCTTACCCATACTTTTAAAGCAGACTATTATTTTAAGCACCATAATGATGACAGATTTAAATTACAATTTTAATAGATTTTTTTAATTTGATGGAATATGAAAACGAATAAAGCAGATATAGATGATGAGAATATAGTTAAAGATATAAAATGCGATGTAATACATTTTTTTGATTCCAAGTTTTGCTAAGGATCACATCTAGTTAGCTAAGTTAGCAGTCTGAATATATCTAAATTAAAATTATTGTTATTTCAGTTTCTAAATTTTGACAGTTGCTAGAAATGTACCTATAGGGACAGGCAAGGAAACAATACAGTCCCTTTATTTTTTAGTACAAATAATTCACATAATCGAAATCACTGTTGAAATCTAGTCAGAGCTCCTTAATGCAAAGTTGTTTAATGAAATATTGAATTACCTTCATGGTGAAGCTGAGAGCAAACTGCTTGCTGAGGGGTCGTTGTTATCGCATTATATATGTGATGTAGCGTCTCCCACCCGGGTCCACTCGCGGCCGCTCGTCGTGAAGAAGGCGAACGGAAGCTGCTCAGCGGCCGTCAGTGACGCAAGCGCAACCCATTGTCCCCGCGTTGATTTGCCGGACTTGCGGTTACTCACATTAGTCTATATCCCGTGGAGCTTTGCTGACATGATCGGTTTTTGTGATTAATTTATTTTTGAAAGGATTTTTTTTATTATGTTGATGATGGTTGCAAATCAGTGTGAGATCTTTTGGTTGTGCACTTACAGCATAGCCTTGGCAGAAGGGTCTTTGATTAATACGCTACTTTACCTGTATCAACTGTTTTTCTTTCTTGCTAAGTTTTTGTTAGTCTCCTACATATTTTATACTGCGTATAAAGTTAAATAGTTAACTAAAATAATAAAAATAAATTAAAAGCTTATTAAACATATTAGGCAGATGTTGTTGGTACAATATAAAACGCACTTGATTGCTGTTTTCTAAAAATTATCTACCTATATCATATTTATTTTGTATTTGCATCGCACTTTTAGTAACTTAGTACGTTTTTATAGAAATACAAATTAAAGATGACCGTCGTGTAATCAATTTCAAAATACTGTCCTCAATAAGAATATTTAATGGTTTACATTGTCTTCTGAAAAATGTTTCTTTAATCAGACTTATCAGACTTCCAAGTAGTTCCCTACTATTATTTTATGTTAGTAGGTTTTGTTATAAAGTTGTTTTTTATATTATATCAACTGGGTATATCTAGGGTAAGAGATTTCCTATTAAAAAGGTGTCCATAGCGTCTACTTGTTTGTTCTTTACAGCAGAAAGGAGTTCGATGAAACTTGACACACAACTAGACCATGACGTGGGGATATTTCCTTGCCAATGAAAGCAACTAAGTTAAATTTTGGCATACTCTGAAGCCTACATACTATTTAATAGTTGGTTAGGATAATTATGGAAATTATATGCGTGCTGTTTGTTATCGTCAGCTCGAAGTCACAATAGGCTTACCTCATTATAGCAATAAGAAACCTAAGTACGGAGGCATAGAAACTTCATGTGCCAGTTTCATAAACGTAGGTAATTCGAAATATCTCAAAAACGTTCAATTTGAAAGTAAGCCAAATCAAAATGTCGTAATAATCAGAATGTAACTTCCTAGATTATTTGACCACAGGAGGCGTACAAACAATTTAAGTAGATTTGTTCCTACTGCAAAACTCAAATAGGTAGTTACTTGTGTAATTTTAAGATGACCATAGAATAACATGGGAAATGTATGTAGGTATCTATCGAAGTATCGACGTATTTTTAGTGGTTCGTACCTCAAAAGGAAAAATCTGAACCCTTATAGGATCACTTTGTTGTGTATCAAGACCAGTCTTCTCTTTAAATTAATCAAAATTTTAAATTAACTAAAAAATAGATAAGGCCATTTAAGGCCATGGCCGATGGACATGCCGATAGAATTTCTATAGAATTGAGGCGTTACACTTCCTCAGTAATGCCCGTGATGTCATTTTTGTAATTTCGTGAGCGAACAAGGTAACATTTCACAGGTTTTTTCAAATTACTAATGTTCGCCCCACTACTTTGCCCACGTTTGACTATCATTCTATAGTTACATAAAATTCTGGTCATGCCATTTATAAACATCGCCTTTCTCGAAATGCACTATAGCGACCATAAAATAAATGCATAATTATTTTATGGTCGCTACAGTGCATTTCGAGACCCTATATACTTGGACTCCCATTTGACCGATTTTCGGGTTGCTGCCAGCTATGACCATAACCTTTTTTTGTGAGCCTGGATGGAGGATGAACCTACATGGTGTGTCAGAAAACAGACTAGAGCCAAATTGCGTTCCTTCAGTTATCAGAGTAACTCTTTGGAACTTTCCCGCAGCATGTACCAATTATTTAGTATTTTAGTTTCGTTCTAAATTGTAGATAGCCATCATCATTTCAGTTGAAAGACGTCCATTGCTGGACCATAGTAATACTGCATGTTATTTTATTAATATTATTTTTGTATTTTTCTTTTTAATATTTTATTATAAACGTGTCCTATTTTATAAATTAAATGATTATGAAATAAACCGGGAAAGAGCGTGGTAATTATGGATTGCGTAAACCGATTTTAAGAGATACACTCAGGATAATAAAATATGTAAACGAAGTTAAAAACATGCTTGCATGTAAGTAAGGTAAATTACAAAATTAGTTCAGAAAGAATTTTTTTTAATTTTCAAAAACTTTTCATCCTATGAAGTTCAAAATAATTTTTCTAGAAAGTTTATAAAAAACTCCTACTTACCTGAAAACTGAATATTTTTTTGATAATGTTAATATTTTCGGAAGTAATCGCTCCAAAAGTAAAAAATGAGGGTTCGCCCCTCCCTCTAACTTTTGAACCATAAGTTTAAAAAATATGAAAAAATCTCAAAAGTAGAACTCAAAATAAACTTTCAAGGAAAATTATTTTGAACTTAATATTATTATGATGACCAGTTTTTGAAAAATTAAATAAAAACCTTCTGAACTAATTTTGTAATTTAACAGTAAGTACATGCTAGCATTTTTTAAAACCTTTTTGTATATTTCATTATCCTGAGCGTATCTTCTTTCAAATAAAAATACAAAATGATTAAAATCGGTTCACGCAAATTAAAATTACCACCGGGTACAGCGTCATCTCTCGGGAAATTGGGCTACTAATTTTTACATGGGATACTAGATTCTGTTACATTGTGAGAAGTTAAAATTTGTGACGGACGCGAAACTACGGAACCCTACACGAAGCGTGGACCGACAAGCTCTTGGCCGATTTATTGTTTTTGCATTTTGTCGGCTTAGTTGATATACATATTGATACAAAATTTCAGCTTTCTATTGCTTACACTGACATTAACCGCGGTTGGACAGACAGACAGACTTGGCGAAACTATAAGGGTTCCTTATTGACTAGGAGGTACCTAAACATATAGAGTATATGATAATTTATAACAGTAAATAAGTAATATATTATTTTTAAATTAGTTGTATGTAATTAGTTGAGTACATACCTACTAGATTACCTAGGTATTATCTGTTTATTGAGGTAGGTACCTACATATTTCTTGATGATGATTTATTAATGATTAATTAAGCCTGTTATTTACCTACATAGATCTTTATCGATATCGAAGATTATCATTAATAATATCAATCAATACCTACCGCAGATTCGGGAAGTACAGTACAGTCAACCGCATATCATTCGTAGCTTGTACTACAAAAATAGGTCTTAGGCTACTATAAACGATGACGACTGATGAATTATCTCTCTCTGGTTTGAAGTGTTGGTGTGTCAACTACGATGAGCTAGATTTAATTATGTTGGTATGTACCCCGGTTTACCTGTACCGACCAACTTATTTTTGATTAATTTAGAAGGCAATCTACGTCTTCTGCTTTTGAACGCAAGGTTAAAAATCTTAACAACGTCTGCAACCTTAAAAACAGTTTGGTGATGTGATGATGCATTTGAACTCGATATTTAAAACCGAAAGTTCTTGAAACTGTATTTGCAGGTAGATAATTCTGACCTTGTTTTTATGATAAATTGTTAATATTTGAGCACTTGTATTTTGTTTGTCAATAAATAACTAATTATTTAAATACCAAGGTGTTATTATAGATGTATAGCTTACTAAAATATTACCAAACTTAGTGTCGGTCTCAACTTAGCGGATCTATAGAATCAAAATAGGCCCTCCAACTCTCGATACGCAAAAAACTTGAGAAACAAGAGAACATAAAATGAAAAACTAACCGAAGCTATTTTTATAGCAAAGCTCATTTAAGTAGACTATGATACCAACCATAGAAATATAAAAATCAGATACCAACCATGTTCTTAGGAAATATAAAGATTCTTTCAACCTAGGTATGTAAATGTTTTTTCAAAATTCAGCTCTTTGCATCATAATGCAGATGTAAGGTGAAAGATTCAAAAATAAAAACATGTAAACTATGTATCGTTTAGATTTTTTTGCCTTTCATTCAGAAGTCCTCATTGTACGAAGATGTTAACACCCAAAGATATTATATTTGATTTCAACAACCCAACTGCACAATCTCTTACTTAATTGTAGCACTAAATGTATATTTTGACCGTGTAAATTTGATTTTTCAAGATTTAGGTCCCTAGGACCAGGGCGCGTGCTGTATATTTACCAATTTAATCCCTGCAGATTGGTTAGGAAATACAAGTAGGTCAGGCAGGCTTTAACAGCTATTGCCGTTGGTCACGTTCGCGTACCATGAATTAAATACTCGAACGGCCCTGTTTAATAAGTGCCTAGTATGCCTAAACTGCCTACCTATTACTCCTGTGTTGAATTCCTCAGTAGGTTATAATAATAAATAACCTAAGTACATTCCAAATGCTAAAAGACCTCAAACGCATCTATCTAGGCATTCTAAGTACCTACGAGTAAATCGCTGCAGCTTATTTCCTAATACGAACTTACGTTTAGTAATCCATATAACAACATGCATATCCAGTGTTCTTTTTATGCGTTTGGCAATTAATTATGGGCGGTTTGCAACCTTCCGCATTGACTCTTTTACCTTTTACCCTGCTTCATTTTTATGGTTCCGTAGTCAAATAGTAACCAGTCTGGTTTTTTTTAATGTGAGATAATCATCCAATGACATCTCCCGGTTGTTCCCTTCAGCGGGTGATAGTGTCAGACTTTAACTGACTAAAAAACCACTCCTGTTACTTCCTTTGCTTTCGTTCCAGGGCCCCGGGGTACCTTCACATTATCCATGGCTGTATCCGCTCTGGCTGATCACATGATACATATATATTTTAGTAATTATTATTAGCTTAACTGAAAAAAACGCACTGACATAGATTCGCCACGTATCTGAACCGATTCTGTGGTGTGTTTTTACTTGGAGATTATTAACGGGGCTGAAACTTGGAAGACATACAAAACTGCCTTTAGATATGACAAAATATATCTGAGTTATTTGTTTTGTTTTGGTTTATCATCAAATCTCTACATGATATCATTCGGTTGGCATGCTTAATCTTTATATTAATTGTAGTTTATTTAAATTTATAATTTCATTGAATTAATATTGTCGGTTTTAAGAAGACACCCTGCGTCATTTGAGTTACATACTATTTGATGACCTTTCGGTTTTTATTAATTTGTATGTCGTGGACGAACAAGTGATCTTCACACATTACGTTTACCACTTACCTACTTACCTAGCGGTCAGGAAGTGGTCTGTATGCTGAAAACCGTGACCATGCATAGACGTCTAGGTTTGCGGCAAATAACATATTCGCTGATAGATCGTGACTTTAAATCAAATTCGGTATCAACATCAATTAAAAACAACACACTCCAAAAGTAATTACTCATAAATATACGTTGAGGAAGGACGGATTCGGAAATGGTTCGTAATTGTGCCTAAAGTAAACTTTAGCATCCATAGAGATCGAGATGCGTCAGATGAGATTATTACGGTGAGAAGGCCGCACAGCCGTGTAAACATTAATTTTATTATGTACGTACTTGCGCTTCTCAACAATGTGTGGCAATCTAAATGTCTTATAGGTTAATTTCGCAACAACCTCAGTATTGAATTAGCTACGTTTTGTATAATTCTATACTTAATGATTAGTTAGCTCGAAGTTGGGTGGATATTGATGAATGAGAATAAATAATACTTAGTCAAAATAAAAACTAATATCACCTTCTCTACAAGTAAACGAATGTAAATTAGTGAATAAAATTATATGGAAACTAGCTGTTGCCTGCGACTTCGATCGCGAACTCAATTTAATAGGAACTACGCACGTCGGATTGGAACTAGGGTTGCCATCCGTCCGGGTTTCCCCGGATTTGTCCTAGTTTAGAGGTCATCCGGGGAGCGTCCGGGGAAGGTTTCATTTGTAGACCGAGTTTAAAAAAATAAATTAATAAAAAAAAATTGGGCCGCCCGCGAAACACGCACTATGCTCGCATACCACGATTAAAAAGATTTAAAAGATCTCGTTGATATGTCCGGCTTTTGGACTCTAAAATCCGGGGTTTTCACGCGTCTTGTCCTGTTTTCCAAATTTTAGAGATGGCAACCCTAATTGGAACTGACTAGTGACTAAGTTATTTAGGACTACTGAAGGCATCTAAAGAGTAGAAAAAGTCAGAAACATTGTTTAAATCAGAGACATGCAACAGCAAGCACTTTTAAACCATATAAGTAGTGCCTATAGTACGTAGTATCTTTTAACTACGAGTGTAAAATATTTAATTTTAGTGATTTAATATGGAAGAATGACTGCTACTGATCCATGTAGGGTGACGTGCCTTTATTCCTGAAACTTAAACTATCCTTGACTCATTCTATCCATAGCATAGCGTAGATATTGTAAGTGTCAAGCTGAACTATAGAATACGGGACACCGTGTCATAGTATGGATACCGTGGGGCTCCAAAATAGGAAATATTGATGTGGTCGACAAGGCATGTTTGCAGAAGGCAACGGGATAGCCTTCTGCACGACTGCACGGGACCTGAGTTGTTACGCAGTAGGGCCCAGAGGACGGGCATCGACTTATTAGAGACGATTACGACGGAATAGTTACCGGGCAATACACCGCAAATAATAATAATAATTATTCATTTAAGTATTTTCAAGTAACAAATGACTCCTAATTATTCGCTTAAACGTACACATAAATGACAAGACACCACAAAATAAATCACATTAAGTAAATAATTATTATGACTATATATATATGATGGTAAACTATTTGACTTCTTTTTGTATGTAAATATTGAGCTATGAACTTGAATGGAATCGACTTTACCACAACGAAGAAGACAAAATCCTAATTATCTATAACTTAGGTTGAAATATATTTCTTAGGCTCTATTAGTCGATCAGAATGTAGATCACAGGCGTGATGCTGCTATTTATCATCATGTAGGTACGTAATTGTATGCCATCTTTATCTCGCAACATACATCACACAATGATAAACATTAAGTATAAATGAATATTGCGCTCAGTCGCGAAACATTGCAATTTGTACTCAACTGTCTGTGATGGAGTAATTGCTGACAGAAACGTTAGTAACTATGCTACTACATCCACGAAGATTTGAAGATAAAAATGCAGTTTGGATTAACAAATTTCAAGTATATTATCCGGTGGAGCGGCGCGTGAGCCCAGGAGAATGTGCCCTAAATACTACTACTACTTACTACCAATTTGTACTTAAATAAAACATAACCAACCTACATATACCTATACCTTTTTTTGTTTTTGTTTTCAAGTTATAAGCTTTCAAAAAATAATGAAAATACTCTCAAAGTTAAGAACGTTCCCGTATCACCATTTTCCCGTTGCTTGCGGACAAGGCACCCCCTTACAGCCCTGTCTAAAAGACCACCCTGCATTCAGGTCTTTACAAATGAAGAAAATAATATCTTGGGACTTTCCTAAAGTTTCTAGTTGGGTACATAGGTACACATAGGAAACGATAAAACACAGCAAATATTGAAAACTTTTATTCTTATTTAGGTATGGGGGCTCTTTGGACCTGGATGACGGTCCCAAAAAACTTATTTTTTTAGTTTAGGTGTTTATTTAATTTACGGTCTCAAAATACTCCTGAAAAAAGTGGAAGTTAGGACTGCGGTCCCGGTCCAAATGCTCCAAGAGTCCCGACCGACAAGTTTCTGGGTACCCGGCACAATTTTATCTAAATTAACTTAGAAAATCGATTTTTTCATAGTTTCTAGGAACTCTAGACCTTTGGTTTAAATTTCAACTCTATACCCTCGTACCTACCTCCGTAAGTTCTCGAGATAAAGGTAGACTCTTTACCATAGACAGACCGACAACTTCCCCTCAAAACAAGTGTTTTTTTTTTGTAACGTAACAACAAATTTAGGTACTGCTTTCGGATTTTTCTCTAGGTATATCTGCGGCTTGCTTTGTGCCTAATTTCAAGATTAAAGGGCAACGGGAAGTATCCTATGAAATATGAATTCTTGAGAGTATCGAAAATGTAATTTTTGCTACTTAGAAGTTTGATTTTTTTTGAGGATACGGTTTAATTTTCAATTCGATACCTTCACGCGTTTTCGAGATAAAGGGTCTTGAAAGACAGACGGACAACAAAGTGAACCTATAAGGGTTCCGATTTTTCCTTATTGGTATGGAACCCCAAAAAAAAGGTTTTTAGGACTTAATTTTGGCGTTGATGACTAAGTGAGTGAGGTCTGCTCTTTTTAATTGTATTGAGAGAATTGAGAGATGTTCTGATATAAGACACTGGTTGATTAATTAAATTAACAATTACTATCAACATTTCTAACGTAAACGTAATACGTCTATTGCATAAAGTCGTTTTAAATTCGAACGTATTATTTAGATTGATGATACAAACCACAAAATTGATTAAGTATTTTTACAACTAAGAATTTTAAATTAATTATAGTTATGTAACATTTTTTTTTAAATCTCTAATGTTTTTATCCCGTTCAAATTACATTAAGTATACAAAAATGCAAAATTAATACATTATTTGCATTTTCTTACCAGAAGTGTGCTTTGAGATAAACATTTAAAAAATTCAATAATTATTCATTCTGCACGGAGACAGAGGTCATCGATTGTAATTTATTATTTTAATTTGTGAAATGTTTGTTTTCAAATCGTTCAGTTATGATTATTTCAATGGCTCCACTGTTTATATTATGTTTAATATTTATTTAAAAGATTTTAAATAGTACTTATTTTTAGGGTTCCGTACCTCAAATGGAGAAAACGGAACCCTTGAATCACTTTGTTTTCCGTTTATCTATCCGACTCTCTATCGAAAGACCCTTTATCTCGGGTAGGCGTGGACGTAGGTAACGAATTGAAACTAAAACCATATTTTCAAGTCTGCGGTCCCAGTCCCTTAAAGCTGGGAATAAATCTAAGTTAACTAAGTTCTTCTCTAAGTTAACTAAAAAAACGTACAGTAGTTTAGGTCGCGAAAAAAGTATATAATAATCTAGTTTAAAATTATTAAAATCATTCCATCAAATATAGGTCCTGTCTGTTGTAGTCAACGTGTTCCGAATTATAAATAATTATTTGTTTTATTTTATGTTTGTAAATTAGTACAATTGAATTGGTTTGAACTACAGTAAACTATTTTTTTTCCTTTTCAGTTTTCAGGGAAAGTTATATTTCACGCAGTCAGTTTTTTCTTTCATAGGTGAGTGAGTCTATTCCTACGGAGCCCTCATTGAGTGAGTCCGACTCGCACGCTGCCCAGTTCTTTTTTACTTTACTAGTGCTGCGCTCAAGTGTTTGTACTTGTAGTGAATCAAACTTCCAAGCTCTTCCTTGCTCATTAATAGTTGAGTGATCACGGCACGCCGTAATCTTGGCGGTAAGTACCCTCTTTGAGACGTGGCTGGAAAGACCTCACGGTGTCCTCACCGTCAGCATGACACATGTTCTCACCGGACATGGTTAGTTCGGGAGGTTCCTGCACCAGATTCGTGAGGAAGCCGAGTGTCGCCACTGTGTGGACACGGTGGAGCACACGGGAGAGGTGTGACCCGCTTGGGAAGATCGGCGGTGGCGACCTCTTACGCCTGACCCTGAACAGGGTAGGTTGTTTATTCAGTAAGAGTCTGACACTGTTTTCCGCTCCGCCCAAGGGTGGGATTCGTCATTGGATGATTTTTACCTACTACAAAAGAAAACCTAAAACCACAATTTTTTTTTATTAATTGATAGCTTTCTTTTGACCACTTTTTCATCTAATGGTAAGCGACGATGTGGTCGAATGGTGGGTTGCAATAGTGACGAATTTCTGAACAAAAGGGCCTCTCTGATACGCCTTTGCCCACGTCTAAACTGTTCACGTTACGCTTCTTAGTGATAAATCCTAGATTCCATTGTCGGTAATTGGTTTTTTCCATCTCGAATTTTCTAAAAGCAGTTCGAAAATTTTTATGTGTGGCCGGTTGATTGCAATAGGGCCAGTCCCACTACATGGGATTTCAACGTAACAAGTGGCAAAGCTGGATTTTTTTTTTTTGACTTCACTGGTCTAAAAACATCTCGAGAAGAAACCATTCTTAATTCAAATTCAAAGAAGGCAAAATTATTTTCGGCAAGTAAGAAATTCGCAGTTTAAGGTTGGAAACTTCGTAGTTCCTATGTAGATATGCAAAACTCAGGGTCAAATTAAATTAGTTACTTAAAGAAATAGTTGGCGTGATAGGTATCAATATCTAATGATGATAATAACAAAAAAAACAATTTGTAATTTCGTTGAATTACAGCTTACAGCTGACTACGAGGTCAACGGCTGTGGGTGGTACCTACCTACTATACTGCTGTGGCTACTCGAAATAGTACATTTTAATACAAGTGGAAAAATTTTGTCATCGCGATCGAAGCGGAATTCGCACGAGTCATAGACGAGGATGCTATAGAGTCCATCAGCCTTAAGTCCATCAGTACTATTCCTCTAATAAAAGAGCTTTGAGAGCAACGCTGACCTAGCGACGAAATCCAAATAGCCAAATTTAACAATCCTGTGTTTAGGTACAACCCAATGTACCTACTTATCTATTTAGTGTTCGGAGCTGAGGGTTGGTGTAAAAGCGTTACACCGGGGCTCTGGGAATAAGGCAAGGAAGGTACGGGGTAGGTTCTTTAGTCAGTAAGATTCTGACACTGTTTCCCGCTCCGCCCAAGAGTGGGATTCGTCATTCGATGATTTTTACCTACCAAAAAAAAACTAAGTAGGTATATAGTATTCGTCGCTGCGGTGAACGCCGCGCTCAAGGCTATTTTCTTAGAGAATAGCATTCCAGTAGTCCATTGCTGCAGTGACAAATTTTCACGTGCATCAAAGGACGTTTTTTAATACATTTATAATATTTTTCACGACGCATAAAAAAATAAGTAAGTAGATCGGACCATCCAATAACGTAGAACCTACGTATTAAAAAATTGTATTTTTATATTGTGAGATCACTCCTCAATATAAATATAGAATTTATAATTAGGTACGATTTGAAAGATTGTGGTAAGGTGTTTTGTCAAAAAAATCTTAGATGCAAAATACATATTGGATTTAGGTAACAGCAGCAGACCCTGTAGCCTGAATCCAACATGTAGGTGGTAGGGTAAATACGCCAAACTTCGGCCCCTCCCCAAACTTCGGCCGTCTGCACATTTTCAGCTTGCGTTCCTTTAAAACGTAATAAAGTGGCAAGAATGCCACCCTAATTGCAACCTTAGTTCATACTATATATGTACAAACCGTTATTATCCCATTACGTCGCTCACTCTTCGCGTACTGAGCGTCAGCAGCGATTGCGCCGTCGAAGCGTCATATCCATATTAAAAGTACCTTACTTGCTGTGAATACCCACATTTCGGGGATTGATATTAGAACGGTAAGACATTCCTTTCTTTTTGTTTTAAGCTTTCTTGTTAGTAATAAGTGATTTTTACTATATTTTCAGATAGTTTTTCCAATATTTTACGTATTGTTTTAAAGGAAAAATAGGAGGCCGCCAATAGAAAACCAATTTTGAGTTAAAACCGAATTCTCGGCCGTGGCCGACTTAATGTAAATGCAGTCTGTTTTATAAATTCCAATTGTAGTAATTCCATTGGCTCCATAAGAGAATTTGCAACGCATATAGACCAATAAATCTATTTTACGTTTAATCGCCAAATAGCGGCCGGGGTGATATTAGTTAAATCTCGAGAAATAATGGACACGAAATAGGGGCCGGCTTTAGAAATATTAAAGATCTTAATGTCGACCAGCCTCAAATTCGAGCGCCACTATACAGGCTGATTACTTTTTTATTTTCTCAAAGTTAAATATTAAATTTATTAATATTATAAAGACGAAGAAAAAATAGTAGGAGTTGATAATATTATTAATAACCTCTCTATAATTCAAAGTTATCACGAGTTCCCTACAAAATCTCTTTGTATTTCGAACTAAATCAATACATTTGTTTTTTTGTTTGTGAGAGGTAATCCCATAAGTCTGAAGAGATTACGACTGTTTTAATTCATGACAAACACATTTATAATTACCATAGCATAATAATGTTTAAGTAACCTTTATTTTATTATTTACCGACTAAACAATCACTTTTGAATTATTACAGTTTTTTATTTTTTATTTGATGTTTTTATTTTATTTTTTATAACTAGCTTCTGCCCGCGACTTCGTCCACGGAAAATTTCTTGTTTTAACATATTTAACTCTGTTCCTACACAATTTCTCGAGATAAAAAAACAAAATTTACTTTTTTATTATATTATTCATAATCATAAAATATAGCCTATGACACTCAGAAATGAAGCAGCTTTCTATCAGTGAAAAAATTTTTGCAATCGAACCAGTACTTCCAGAGATTACCTCCTACAAACAAAAAAACAAACTTTACTTTTTTATTATGTTAGTGTAGATTATAATATATAACATTTTTTAAAGCAAATAGAAAAATACCTACTTTACCTGGTAAGTATTAAACAAATACGATTAATAATGTAGGCATACTTAGTAAGACTCCTGCCAAAACAAATCATATTAATAATATTTGTCAGTTTTAATTTAAAACACCCTATACCCGGCCGACATTTGGGAAAAACGCGACCGACTATGGGCCATGAATGGCCGACTTTAGGATTTTTTCGTTCTCGACGCATTTAAACTTTAGTACTTTTTCCTTGTAGTAGAAATGTTAATCTTATGCCCATAAACATGAAATACATATAACAAACTATCAAAAACCGCATCAGAAGCATCTCTAAGTTGCAAATTGATGGTACCAGAGCCATCCCAATACAGAAAAACCGTGAGGGGGCCGACATTTAGCGTATTTACCCTACCTATATTTTTATAAAGTCTATTTTTTCCGCATCCTACCAACGATCCAACACAATTTGTGAATAAAAATTGCTGACAGACAAGTTCTATCATTTCCTATTCTATTATTTAATTTATAGTAAGAAGGTCATAACCATAAGTCATCATTACGTAGGTACGTACACGTCATTAGAGTGAATCGGTAACACCTCACTATCTATTCGGAGTTCGCAGCCATATCCGAGTAAAAGGCATGGCTTACGCAACTACATAAATGCAGGATGACCGCGGTTTCGGTGATCGTTCAAGACGATTTTAATTGAACAGTGCTCGAGACCCAGTTTGGAATGACGATACGTATCTTTCTTTTGTTCGTATCGTAAATAAATATTTTTTTTACTAAATATTACATACGTTTGTGGGGCAGCGGATTTTTTTTTAGACTAAACAGACTACAAATAAACTTCACGATATAATTTTGATCTTCATTAATCCCTTCTTTGAGACGTGGCTGGAAAGACCTCATGGCGTCCTCACCTTCCGCATGACGCAGGTTCTGACCGGACATGGTAAGTTCCTCAGGTACCTGCACAGGATTCGTGAGGAAGCCGGGTGTCGCTACTATTTGACCCGCCTGAGGACACGGAGGAGTGCAAAGACACATATGTGTTCTGCAAAGCTGAATACAATTTTTTCAGGCGTACGAACTGTACAAATATTACTAGGTAAGTATAATTGTAAATATCATTGTCCAAGTTACTTACGGATGTCCAGATATTTGTCTGTAATGTAATCTTGTAAATTAAATTTAAATCAGATGACAATGCAAGATTAACGTGGAGTTGATCTGATGATTGAACTGGAAGATGGTCATAGGAACTCGATCATTAAAAGACACAAGCCCATTGAGTTTGGTATTTTGGTGCTACATTGTAACGGGTCTGATGATAGAACTACAAGGTGACTAAAAGAACTTGGTAAAAAGCGCAATAAGACAATCCTGTCGTGTTTGAACTTTTTGGAATGGTTTATATGAGTACTAGTGACCCGCCCCAGCTTACAATGCACGGGTACAATGTGATATTAAATATATGTGTATCTTACTAATAATATAAATGCGAAAGTTACGATGTTTGGATGTTTGTTACTCAATCACGCCAAAACGGCTGGATGGATCTGGATGAAATTTGGCACAGGCATAAGATACACTCCGAAATAGGACATAGGCTACTTTTTATCCCGGAAACCCCAACCCCAACCCCAATACTACGCAGAAGCCGCGGGCAAAAGCTAGTTATACATATAAACCTTTCTCTTCAATTGCTCTATCTATTAACAAAAACCACAACAAAATCTGTTGCGTAGTTTTAAAGATCTAAGTATACCTAGGGAGGAACAGCGGAAAGCGACTTTGTTTTATACCATGTAATGATCATACATAGGAATTTACCGCGCCATAAAACAATGTTATGAAAAAATGTTTTCATTGAAAACTTGGTTTACTTACTAAAACCTATCTGCGTTCCTTTAGCTATCCCTTGTGCTCCAGAGCCAATCTAATTCTTTCGAACAATTCCGCAACGGCCATCACCCTGGCAAGGTGACTAGCCTGTGAACGTGTTTCTAACCGAAGCCATTAAACCTAATTAGTGCCTTAAACCTTCGTTATCGTGACTTGTCAGGTCGTGAATCTACATTTTAATTAGTAAGTGTTATCGATCATAAAACAATTTAACGGACAGTTAACTATATGATTACGCCTTATTTAAGTCATGAAATTGCAGCGTTTATTAAGATGCATCGGATTCCTGCGGAAGAGACGCCCGGGTGTCACCACTGCGTGGACCACCCGGAGGACACGGTGGAGCACACGGTTGAGGTGTGCCCCGCTTGGGCAAAGCATCGCCTAGTCCTCGTGGGATCGATCGGCGGCAGCGATCTCTCGAGCCCGGCCTTCGGAAGCCATAGTCCGGAGCGAGGAAGTCGCTTCCTTCTGCGAAGCAGTAATGCTAGCAAAGGAGGAGGCCGACCGCATAAGGCAACAGCGCTCGCGCCCCAGACGCCGCCGCCGCCGGGATCCCGAACCGCAAATAGGAGAAGAAAGGAACATAATTATGTTGACACCCATACAAAATTGTGAAGCTTTTATAAATAAATAGCTAGCCACCCCAGCTTCGCACGGGTGCAATGGTGATATTAAAATATTACTTATGCATGTATTGTACATACAAACTTTCCTCTTGAATCACTCTATTAAAAAAAACCGTAACAAAATCCGTTGGGTAGGTACTTTTAAAGATCTAAGCATAGGTACATAGGAACAGACAGCGGGAAGCGACTTTGTTTTATACTATGTATTGACAATAATATAATTAAATAATTATGAAATTGTTTGGGAATTCACTTCAATCACCCAATCATTATCAAATCCATTTAGATTCTGATGATGAAAAAAAAAATGTTAGTTCAATGACGGACGGGGGATGAACGAATTTCCATACCGGAAAAGTTTTTAAGGAAGAAATCACTATGTCAGATCATCACTGGTAACGTTTGGTAAAAATCACCAGCAAAATTTAGGTACAGAATCCTACGCTGTTCCGAGTTATTGGCACAATTGTGGTCTTTGGCTTCCACAAAGGCCATTAAGACCTAATTAAGAGTTGAAGTTGAATCATAGTGCATTCGTAGGTACTATTCTTGCATTTTTTTTCCCAAAGAGCCATTTTTACAAATCAAGCACGTGTGTTATCCCACTTTTAGTAGGTAGGTACAATAAAAGTTTATTAATTTCCCACTGATGTTAATAAACTCTGCTTCATTTTTTTTTTAAACTTAAGTTTTTTTTTGCCATAAAAAACATGAAAGATCTTACTGTTTATATTCTTTGACTTTTGAGTTTCTAAAACATGTTTTAGTTTTTTTTTTGTGTTTATGTGTTGTTGCATAAAATTTAATTTTAAATCAAAAGCACCAAATAGGTAGTAGGTACTAATTTCAAGTTCCTAGCAAATCACCCCCAAAATAACTTTTCTCCCATTTTTGACCTCACTAGGGGACAAATTCAATCTAATACGTAACATTATCTTCCATCAGTTCTGTAAAAATATTGTCCCATACAAATCTTGTTCCCTTTTTACACCCCTTTAGGGATCGAATTTCGTTAAATCTCTTCTTTTCGAGGAATATATCCCTTCAAGTTTTAGTTGTTCCGGCGTGAAGTACCGTCTCACCTTAGTCAAGTTCCCCAATTTTTTGGCAGCTTGTTGTTGAGCTTTTGTTTCGATATAGGAGCCGAAGTTAAGGGTAGGCGACAACGTTACCCCAAGAAGCTCAAAGTTGTCGGTTATCCGCACAACTACCGCCCGGAAAGTTGGAGCCGGATGGAATTGACTCCGTTTGGCGGAAAAAAGACATGCCTGGGTTTTAGCAGCATAGAACTTGACCAGATAGGCTACTTCGTGACACAGAGGTAAGAGCCGGCGTTGTCGTGCGAGCGATATGGAGTTAGCCGCCGAATGTGTCCGATCGTCACATCACGATCGATGTGATCTGAAATCGTGACAATTTGTCACAATTTCAGCAGTCCACGCGCTAGAGGCAAGTCACCTATCTTGTGCTGTTTTGATTTATTCTAAGGTTCTAGTCAAATTGTTTTATCACAAAAAGTGTTGAACTTTAGGTAATTGTACCCTACCTGGGCCTTAAGTCTGCTATTACAATAGTGTCAGAATAGTTGATCATTGATTTCAAAATTGTTTATTTTGACAAGTTCGGTAATCTACTATATCATGACGGCATTATGACTTTCCAATGATAAACCACTGACATTTCATTGAAAGAATTCTTTTAGAAAGGTACTCCTGTACATAATGACAAACGAATATTTGACATATGCGGTAAATTAATAAAAATTTTACAGTTACTTTAATCAGTGACTTACGGTTAGAAATTTAGAATGTTATTTTGTGCAGTACCTATTGTTTTTAATTCGTTACAAAACTGCTTGTACCCCAATTCTATTACGACACTACTGACCGCCCAATGATCAGCCATTATGAATTAACAGATTATGAACTTTTAGTAAAATGACAATGGAATCGTGTAGCAATGACAGTAAAATGACAATATTTTGAAAATGACTTGGGCCCCTATTCTAATCTCTACTGATGAGTGAATGCAATGCACAGGGTTTAATTATTAGGATAATTAAGGATAATTAAGGTCGCGAAACCAAACAGTAAATACACCACATACGTTTATAACACTTTATTTCGAAGCAAAATTACAATATTCGCAGAAGTTTAATCATAGGGAAATAGGGTCAAAACTCTTTTGAAAATCTAAGATTTTCAAATAGGTTTTACAAAAACTTAATTTTCATATACCACCTAGATTTTTATTTAAATATATGTACATTGTTAAATTGACAAAAAAAATAAATAAACATAATACACTAACAATTCATTTTCAAAGGCAATGGTCAAAATCGACAATAATCGTAGTTTCTAAAACCTCAAATATATTAGAGAAAATGTCCCATAATATGACACGTAACGCTCAATTTACGTGACGCTGCAACGTCCTGCAACTAGCCCCAACATTTTACAACGAGACGAAGTATTGTTGGACAGTCTGATATTGTTGTGTGTCATATTGGAGGACAGATTAGCCCTAGTGTATCTGAGGCTTAAAGTTCCACCGTAATCTCTGGCAAAGTTACCAAGCTGCTATAATCCACCTGAATCGTTCATACTCATTGTGCACAGTTCCATTGTGGCCCCAAAGTAGTCTGTCTCCGTAGCTATCCGTATTCACATCCAGTTTTAGTCCTTGCCCATACTTATAGTTTATTATGAAGAACACTAGAGTACCATTTTTAAACAAAGGTTCCAAATAATATCTGTGCCTTTCTTCGTCAGAATTGACCGATCCCCAAGCTTTTCTGTCTCCGTAACTGTCTACATTTACGTCCAATTTTAAGTACATGTTGCGATGAATATTATAGAGCTTAAATGTGAGGCCGTCACTGTGCCACACGGGGAGGATCTTCCAACTCAGTCTCTCACTAGTTATTTCACATTGATCATTGTCGCCCCAAGCGAGTCTGTCATTGTACGAGTCAGTGTTCACATCGAGTTTCAAAGGCTGCAGGTATTGCTTATTGACGATCGTAACAGCGTCTTCGTTGAAGATGTGTTGGAAACACTTAGGGAAACTATTGCGAACGACATTTTTAGCTCCACCTTCCCATAGTTTATAAGCAAAAGTCATGACTTTTCGTGGAGCATCTGTGATTAGTCTCATTACAACGTTGTTGACGAATTCATTGTCATTTGCCACTCCGTAGCTTTGGGCCTTACTCACTGCAGCGTTATAGTCACCGTTAATGACGTTGTTGAACATTTCTTCCTCAAAGCTTTGGGTATCCAAAAAAGCCACATGACTATCATAGTAAGTTAATCCTTGTAGTTCGTGGGGCAGGGTAGCATCTGGACTAGGGGTCAGTCCTTTTTTCCTCAATTCAACAGCGAGTTCAGAGATCTCCTGGGAGTCACCATGGACTCCATAAACCACCACCTTGCCGTGGTCGCTGTTGACGATGCGCGCGATGTCCTGAGCACAGCTGCTGGTGATGCGGGATGCTACCGCGACGGTTACGGTAAGGACGGAGTTGTCTTTGATGTAGCCGCTGGTGTCGCAGTGGTCGTCACTTCGGAGAGGAATTCGGTTCGGTATCTTCCTGTCTAGGTCCGGACCATTGCTGACCAGTTGGTACTGATGGTTGACATTATAACAATCTGAGAAGCCACGAACCCCTTCTTCGGATACAATCTTACCCTCACCCCAGTAGTCAACATGTTGAACCAGATTGTTGAGGGAGGCAGGTATTTTCTCCAAGTGGTACTCTCCTAGGTAAGGAGTCTCCGAGTAAGGAAACCGCTTGTTAATATGAGTGTTGTAGTTAGGCCGCTCAGCAAGCTTCCAGAGAGTAGAGGACCGCATGTTGTAGTTCAGTGTGTTGAATAATCTATATAAACAATGAAACAAAAATTAATATGCACAAAAATGTTGAGACTGATAGGTAAGCCTAGCCTAGAAACGGCTCTATGATTTTTTTTTATAGAACTGAACAATTTTAATGCTTTATAATTACAAAAAATCAAGTAGGTAAACAATTTACAATTTTAGATTTAAAAAAAAATCAAAGTGAAAATTAATTTGTCGGATACAGCTATTCAAAACATTTCAGAATTTAGTGACTGGAGAATAAGATGGCTCGCAGACTGTGTACCGAGTGTGAGTGGTTTTTACGAAACGTTAAGCGCGTTTAGCTCTCTGATTGGTTAAAGAGCTTGGAGGACCAATCGGAGCGTCGTACATCATAAACGTGTATTGTATTATATTTCAGGCGGGTAATCCGAAACTCCACGACTAAAGCGCGTATTTTGCGTACGGGTCATAAACGTGTCGAGCCCGTTAACGTAAAACAAACTCACACTTGGCACTCTGATGACTAGGCGGGCTTTTTACTACCACTTACCAGCACAATATAAGTACAGCTTTGTTTGTTTAAATTCACAGCACCTCGCGGGTTCTTTTATACGAAAATTAGGTTTCTATAGGTACCTACTGATATAGTAGTTATCACTGGTAACCACAACTTCCATACAAACTTCAAATCAAATATTTCGAGAACATGAGCCGCAAAACCATACTCTATGCCTATAAGTAAAGATAACATGACCGTAAGTCGCAAGTGCGAGTTGGAGTCGCACTCTGTGGGTTCTGTACGATTGATGAACGCAAAAATGTTCTGAGAATTCGGGAATTTTTTACATAAGACCATATGTAAAAAATTGCCGAATTCTCAGAACATTTTTGCGTTCCGTTCTAGTAGTACTCGTGAATTTTGATTCCTTTGAGAGAGTCAAAATAATTTTGACACTTATTTCGACGAAATACACGTTTTTTTAAGAAGGCCATGTCTTTTTTCCGTTACTAATTTAATTTTTTATTTTTACATAGCATCTAGAGTCTGCAAACTTGAATACTTATAAGGTTTAAATTTCAACTCGCTACCTCCACGCGTTCCCGAGTCTTGACCGACTGACAGACGGGCAACAAAGTGACCTTATAAGGGTTCCATTTAATACCTGATAGGGCTGCAGGAACGTTTGAAAAAGCTACCGAGGGCCTAGAACGCAAAGGTTGGCTTTAGTCGATAAAAGCCTGACAAGCCTTCTCGTTCCGTCCTAGAGTCAAAGAAGTTTTTTGATCTCTTTGAGGAGGAAAGACCTCTCGGTATCTTCCGTATGACGTAGACTTTCACCGGACATGGTAAGTTCGGGGATTTACTGCGCTGGATTCGTGCGGAAGAAATGCTGGTGCTGGTGACACCCGATGTCACCATTGTGTGAACTGTCTGTAGGACTCGGTGGAGCATACGGTAGAGATGTACCCCGTTTGGGCAAAGCAAGGCCGCGTCCTTTGGGGGGTGAACGGCGGCAGCGATCTCTCGCGCCGGGCCTTGGTACAGTAGGCCATGGTCCGTAGTGAGGAAGAGGGGCAGGCGCGAAGGAACGCAATCGCCTCTGAGGCTGAGATCCCGATTCTGATTTCCAGTCGCCGTAGGCACTTGCGGGCTAGGAACAATGGATAGCTCGCTGTCTGGCTGTCCGGTAACCGTCGAGACCGAGTCCAAATCGTCAACGTCTTCTGTTAAATTAACAGAAGACGTTGACGATTTGGACTCGGTTGGACCTTAATTTGTTTAAAAGCTTTTACTAGGTACGTATTAGGTTATGGGGCTTCTATGCTTAAAGTTAAATTCAGTCTGGCAGGCTGCAACATTCACCTGCAACAAATCAAAAGTTTGCGAAGTTTTTGCAAACAAATTTAGACCATGATCAGTCTCCAATGTGTTATCACTATTATGTATTTTGTTCCTGTTGGTTTCATTGTTTATAATTTTCCAAACCGTTTTTATTTTATTATCATCATCTACATAATTTGAATATATTACAGAATTTCGGTTCTTATCTACCTTCCGGCTTTTTCATCAGAGCAGTTCTATGCAACCCCTCCCCTTCTTCCTTCAGTCAGACACCGACTACATGTACAAAGCAATTTTACTTATGACAGTTCTGCTATGATTTTTTGAAGAGTTCCGTTCTCTATCTTCGGTGTTAACAATATTTCTCTAGGTATATATTTGCTCATATCTTTCAATCAAAACAAAAATGTGCAAAATCGGTCCACCATCGGTCGGTTGGTCGGTTCGGAGATATTGGAAAACGTACATAAAAATAACTTACAGCCAAACACCCTCCTTTTCGAAGTCAGTTAAAAATTTATAATACGAAGGATTTAATTTTTGTAAGATAGTGTTGAATATGTTAATAGACTAATTAGGTTACCCCACTCCGCAGTTAAAGCTACAGTTTACAATGAGTGCGTAAAGATTACCATTTGATATTCTTTGTTACCTACTGACCAACATGTAATTAACGTAGCGAAACTATTTCAAGTGCCATTAGGTACCTAGCACTGTCCGAAAGACATTCAATGAACATCATGCCTTTCAACCACAATGAAGAAATCTTAGTCTGTTGAAGGTCATAGTGCAAAATTAAGAGGAGGGCCTCCCGCGTGCTATATGTATAAAACGACGAAGCTTGGTTGGAGCTACGCGCCCTGAATACTTACGTCTGCCTAATGGCAGATTGTTTTAACTGGCTAAATAATCAAATAACTTCTCTCTCCATACGGCACGCACAGGTCATGGATGAGTTTGTTGACAAATAATAATTAGGTAATTTATAATGATTGGCCGTAGATATAGGCACTTGATAGCGCCTGTTGCAATGGCAGACCTATAGACATAGAGCCTACTTGAAGATTAATATCCCCATTGCGCAGGTCTCTTGTCCTTGGAAAAAACGTTTTTAGTGGTCCACTAAAATAAAGTTGAAGGTTTTGCTATAATTCGGTACTAAGTACTCACTTATAAGGTACGTAAAAATATGCAAGAACTCAAAACACATCTCGCTGATTACGAAATCTGTCACACGCCCAGTGTTGCAAACAAGGCGATCATTTTACCGAGCAGGGAAAGGATCTAACGCAGTGATTACTGAGATACTACCGACGATATTGTATTACGTTGCACAAACAAATTTAAGAGGTTTCCTTTCATAATAAGAGATGTTGAGTAAAGCCCATTTAAGGAATTGTGTAGTACAGCACACATATAATTTACGCTCCACTTAAAAGCGACGGATATGAAGCAAATTTTATACACAATATTTTTAAATTATTCAGTTTATTTCAGGTTGCTCAGTTAATGTGTCTGGGACCTATGACTGGTAACTATAGCGGTTGGATTTCTCGGGTTTTAATCGGTTACAGTCCGACACAAGCACAACTCTTCATTCTTTCTCGACAGAGCTTATCAAAAACTAGCTATGCAGATGTAGCGTGAGATACATATTGTTTTCTGCTACTTGCCGTAGGTATGTGTTACGATCCAGATTAAAATTTAGCTGGAACTCTATAATTATGCGAACCATTTGACAACCTAATACAACGGTCAAAACTCGTTTATCATTTATCTCAATAGCACACTTGCTTGTAATTTTAACACGCCATGGTTAGGCTCCAGTTACAAAATAAAGATTCTTGTACCACTATTGTTTAGCTAAATTACTTTATTGGTGTTAAGGTTAACTCATTAAAACAGATTCGTCACAATAAAAAATTTAGTCAGCTTAATTATATTCAGATCAGCAAATAGTTTACTGGAACCAAATTGAGATAATCCTGTCACTATCTTTATAAAAAACATTGTAACGTGATCGTATTCAACCTATTCCACTCATCAGTAAACAGGTGCAATCCAGGGTTGATGACACAAAGACGACGTGAATTGTTTACTCATTTGGCTACACTAGCTATAGGCATATCCTTCAGATCTATTTTCACCGATGACTCACAAACATTTGGTAAACAGATTGGGCAGCATAGCAATGTATACTATGTGCCTAGATTAGTATACACTTAGAGTATACGACATGAAAATAGAAATGACATGCCTATGTCCATCGACGCCTATGTCACTCGCTGATCTTTTCTTGGGTGATGTCCCCAAGTTTCAAGTTTGCCAAAGCTTATATAAAAAAGTGAAGGTGTTTTGATATATCTGCTAATCAATCACATTGCTGAACGGATTTGAAGATATAATTTAATTTAATATTCCACAACTATCACACAACGCCGTCTAGTACCAAGTTAAGCAGAGCTTGTGTCGTGAGTATTAGACAACTGATAAACATACTTTTATATTTCTAAATACATACCTATTATAGATAAATTACACCCAGACACAGAACAAATGACCGTGCACATCACACAAACATTTGTCTTGGGTGGGAATCGAACCCACAACCTCCAGTATAGTAGTCACTAGTCAGGGCCACTAACCACTAACTAGACCAACAGGCCAGTCTAAAATGAATCAAAGAATGTTTGGAACACATGTAAATCATAAGTGTAAAGTGTTAAATAAGTTATTATTGGTTTGAGTTGAAAGTAATTGCTGACATCGAAGTTCTACTTAGATATGAGTACGTACGTTTACATTGACTGTTTTTAGGTTAGCGTGGTCCATCGTACATAATATGAGATAGTGGTGATACAAGTGAGTATAATTAATTAATTAAATTATAAAGAAAAGAAACGAATTTGAGCCTCCAGAAAAACATCGAGGAAAGCTCTATTTGTCAATCTGCCCAGCCTTGTCCCATTTCTGGTCGATATGGTGCCCGTATAATCAGAGGCAGCTAAGGACCAGTACTTTAAATGGAATTACTGCTACTTTATCTGAGGTCAAATGAGCAATCGCTCAATTTTATTAAGTATGTACCTAGGTATTCTATAACGGGATAATAATGTTACTGTATACCATGGCCATGGTAAGACCGACGTCAGTTTTCTGGTTTTTGACGATTCGACTATCAAAGATCTCCAACAGCCATGCGTTGCAGAGTACGTAACGTGGTTTTTGAGATAGGTACGGTGGAGTCTCGTTATAGGATGGATGGTCACCCATTGATTTCCTAAGCGTTGCTTAACTGTGAAGGCCGTACGTTCGTTTGTTATCATTAAACAATGAGTTCTAATAGAATAGCTCTCAATATTTATGCATTAAGTATTATTTATTAATATTATCATCAAACCTATTTAATGATCTACCAAGTTATCGATAAGTTGGTAAATCACTTAATGTTTTCTGTCCATTTAGGGTGAAGTAACTCTCCCTCTCTCTTCGAGTTAGACTTTAACTAACTAAAACCCTCGCTGTGCCTTTCAATGGCCTTCTGGGTTCTAAAACCGCGATATCTATTTCGAAAATAAAGTGCCAGTCAGATAGTGGTCAAAACTTGACAATACAGATAAGAGAGTACCTAACCTACCCACATATGACAAATTAATGCCGCTGCACGCTGGTTACAAAACCCGAGTCACCTATCTTGAGCAAACATTTAAATCTGTTTGGATTTATAGTTGCGTATTTTCTCACTGTTTTATTCTATTGTGATACTCACAATGATCGTCAAGAGTGCACCAGATAGGTAGCATAATTACAGGTGACGAAACCTAATGCAACACTACAAAACCTCTATGTTGAATAGGTAGGTATAGTTGGTACCTCACTACCTACCTACCTTAACCTTTCGACTACCGTAATTACAGACAGTTCAAAGACAATAGGTGTGCGGACAGCAGTGTCCTCTTGCGGCTTAATGAATTAATAATGTAAATGTTAATTTTGACTGGATGACTTTGATTTAAATAACTTAATATCTCAAGACCTAATGTTTTCGTAGGGACCCTACAGAAGGGTCGAAGCCAATTAGGGACAAGGGTTTGTGTCTGAAAGGAAGGCTCTGGCCCTGGTATGTATGGCGATGTAGGAACGGGGTAGGTTGTTTAGTCAGTAAAAGTCTGACACTTGTTTCCCGCTCCGCCCAAGAGCGGGACTCGTCATTGGATGATTTTTACCTACCATAAAAAAAGACCTAATGTTTTAGAAACCGCATTTATATTACCATTACTATTAGACAGGTACCGTACCATCTGGTATGAATGTGAGCGCAGTGAACGAACGAACGAAGGTCGAAAACAAATACGCATGCCATCCATCCGTTTTACATTTATGTATTTTATACATCCACGAAAAATGCGCAATCAAACACGAATGACCATGCACATTATTGTTGTTGATGGCAATCCACTAGCTAAAATCACGATCGGATATATAATTAAGTTTTACGTAACTGTTTACGTTTGTTATAATCTATAGCATTGAAGAAAATGTTAAAGGCTGACCATCAGTGTTAGCATTACATTCAATTAATCAGTCGGCTATCATTACTTGTAGATATTTATTTGCTCTGCTCGAGAAAAGAAAGGAAAGAAATCCTAATTAACAATACGTTACACATAGAGACAAAATAATGCCGCCTCCGCCGGGACCCGAAAAACGAGGAAGGCCTACGAGGCGTTGGATCGACGTCGTAAGGGACGATATGCGTGCTAATGGGCTAAAGGCAGAGGACGCGAAAGACCGAGCGAAGTGAAGGCGACTGTGTAGGAAAGCGACACCCCGGGCACCGAGGTGACAGCCAAGGTGTGCAACCGGGACGGTCGCTAAGATGATGATGATAGAGACAAAATAACATAATTATGCATAAACAACATAACTAGGTACTTATACCTAGCCCACGGTGTTATACTCGTATATACCTACAACATTATTTTAGTACATAATATATGCGAAACCTGAATACAGTCTGTTCAGAATCAGTAATTAAATCGATTCCAATATTTTTTTCACCCTGTCATGATCAAATCTTAAGTTAATGGGTACGGAACCCGTACCCATCAACTTAGGTATGTCTAACTCAATTCCCGAATCGAGTCTCGAAGATTTTTCAGAATCGAAAAAAGGTTTTTTTTTCTGCCGTGATTACAAATTTCCTGTTTTCAGATTTATACTTGAAAGTATTATGACCTGGCTTCATGTCGAATTTTAGGTTCTAGGTCAACAGAAAGTACCTACCCGTGAACAACAATATCACTAACTAGATTAATTTGATCATTTACTCCGTGTGCCAAAGTTTTTTTTTTTTTTTAAACATTGCCCCACACTAGGTCACATACACAAGATACCCAGACCCGGAACACCAATCTGTAGGCCACAGAAATATTTGCTCCGTGTGGGAATCGAACCCTGCGCTACTGCGCCAACCGAGCCGGGCGTATGAAATGGCGTTGGAAACTTCATCTGTTGGAACACGAACACGAATGATTAACAAACTTCCAAAAATCGAATCATAGAGACTTTCTCTTTTTTGATATTACTAATTAAACAAAACGGTCAATTCCAATTACAAAACATTTATAAGAGGTAGGTTAGCGATCAATATAAATAGATTGACGTCTATCGATTTAACGATTTTAATCTAGCTGCACCTTCAGACATTATATATACCCTTCGAAATGTGACTTTATATAAAGTCACATTTCGAGGGGTATATATAATGTCTAGGGTTGCCATCCGTCCGGGTTTCCCCGGATTTGTCCTAGTTTAGAGGGCATCCGGGGAGCGTCCGGGGAAGGTTTTATTTGTAGACCGAGTTTTAAAAAATAAACCAATAAAAAAAGGTGATTTATAACATTTTCTACTGTTTTTTTATTACATTGAATATGTTTAAAAGATCTTGTTGATATGTCCGGCTTTCGGGCTCTAAAATCCGGGGTTTTCACACGTTTTGTCCTGTTTTCCAAATTTTAGAGATGGCAACCCTATATGTATCTATCAGCCTATCTCCGTGGAATACATGCGCAGTTTGATTAAAATTCAGACCTATTTAAAACAGGTACTTATTCACAGAAGTTATAGACGGTCGAAAAAACGTGTTTGTAATTTCCCTATTATTATTAGTCTGGGAAAACAGATCATTAATGATCTGAATCGGATGACAGGAAGCTGAGTCGAGCTCACGCAAGTAGGTAAGGTATACAGGTGAAAGTGGAAACATTTGCAGACCGTTTTTGTAGTGTCGTGCACTTGTGCTTGTGCCTCATCCGGACGTAATCATCATAAGATATTTACGTAACTGCTTGTGTCATAAGTCGTAGTCTTTGTGTAGCAGGCTAAAGATAAGCTAAGATTAGTTAGGTACATGGTTACTTCAGATTCACTACGAAACTTTTCAACACAGTAGGTATTCTCATTTTACAGGTAGATGCATCGCACAAGTTGAAAAGCAGTGCGATGTACAGTGAAATACACAAAGCTGGGTGTTGCTGGGCATGCCAGGGCTGCGAGATTGTTCGAAAGTGTTACCAACTACTATAGCCCTTTTTTTTGGTAGGTAAAAATCATCCAATGACGAGTCCCGCCCTTGGGCGGAGCGGGAAACCACTTGTTTCTCGCTCCGCCCAAGGGCGGGACTCGTCTGACTCTTACTGACTAAGCAACCTATCCTATTCCAACGTTGCCATATACACCAGAGCCAGAGCCTTCCTTTCAGACGCGAACCCGTGGCCCCATATACCTACACCAGGGCCAGAGCCTTCCTTTCAGACGCGAACCACTACTATAGCCTTCGCAAATGCTATCTGAAGGAACATAATGGATTCCAGTCAATGGCAGCTGTCATTTCCTCTCGCTGCATCCATAGCGGAAAAAATCATTTGATGATTAATTTACCCACGTAAAAATAAGGGTTAATACTAATTTAATCTAACACTGGGCCTAGCCTTTGCCACACCGGTCAGATCAGTAAACGCCAATACAATTCAACAAGTTCCCTACTTGAAATCGAATGACGATTGCTCGAATAACATTTAAGTACTTCAAAACGTTTACTCGAATGTACATGAATTCCATGAATTATTAGCGCGACAGTACATTATCTCGATGCATCAAAATCTCGAAAGCTATAAGGTTGAATCATCGGCAGCACGAAAGCCCATTATTTTGAAACATCAATTATTATTATAAGCCCACTGTGTCCCACTGCAGGGCAAAGGCCTCCCTTCTGTTATTCCAATCTTTTCGGTTCTTAGCCACTTCTGGCTAATCCTTAAGGTAGGAGTCCAAATTATCACGCCATCTCCTTCTGGGCCTACCTACCGCGTCGCCGGTTCCTGCTATTCGGAACCCAGTCAGTGGTTGAGTTCTTGAAACATCATTTATTCGATTTGCAGAATATTTTTTGGGTGAAAGACAATTCGAATATTCGATTGCAACCTCTAATTGCAATGTGCTCGAACGTACATACCAAAAGTAGAATTAGATGCGGTGGCAAAAGGTTTGAGAGAATTATTGAAAAAAAATAAATTAAACGCCTGTTTAGTTTATACTGGCAATCACGATCAAACGTATAGAGAATCATTCATACCACAGGCGTTTCAGGATGGACTTTACACTCATTACACAAAGAAATACCTAGTAAGTATTGGTAAGTATACTTTGTGTCTGCAGGGTCCCTTCAAGGTCGAAGCCTCCTGGAGCCTAGGGTGGTGCAAACTGTTACCTCGACTCTAGGAATAAGGCAAGGAAGGTACGGGGTAGGTTTTTTAGTCAGTAAGAGTCTGACACTGGTCTCCCGCTCCGCCCAAGAGCGGGTTTCGTCATTCGATGATTTTCACCTACCATAAAAAAAAGAAAAAAAGTATACTTTGTGTAAGTAGGCTGGTAGTATTCTAATTTCTAGATTTCAATTCTAACAAAAAATTGCATTGTTTAATAGAAGTGAGTAAACGTTGTGATTCGAGGTTTTTTTTTGGTAGCTAAAAATCATCCAATGACGAATCCCGCCCTTGGGCGAAGCGGGAAACAGTCTCACACACTCACTGACTAAATAACCTATGTATGCGGCCTGGACTTGCTTGTTTGGCGCGCATCAAGAAAACCATTGGTCTCTGAACTCAGGAGAGGAGTTACGAGCGGTGATCCAAAAGTAATCATCACATGCGCACACACACCGTTACTCATACACACTTACCCACGCACACACACAAACATACACACACACCCACACACAAAAATACACCCACACATATACATGTTTACTCTCGAATACGTACATGTCAGCCCCTGTCCGGTGCGGACCTAGGGGCGTGAGTATTTATATTGCACTAGTGAACACAATATTCTCAAAATTTAAATTATTCATGTTTTTTTCCAATCAACCCTTGAACTTCCTTTTATGTTTTGAAACGTACGTGCAATTCATAATTGTAATTTTGAAGGTGCGAGCCTGGAGTTCTGTCACACAGGTCTTGTACCCAGTATAGACTCCAGCTCTCACAAAGGATACTTTATTTGCATTAATTTATTAATAATATGTATGAATGTTAAGCCTTTTGAGAGAAATAAATAAACTTTATTATTATTATATTATTATTAATGATAAACGGATATCTATACTAATATTATAAAGCTGAAGAGTTTGTTTGTTTGTTTGTTTGTTTGAACGCGCTAATCTCAGGAACTACTAGTTTCTAATAAAGATAAAAATCCAAAAAAAAGATCCAAGATTTAGATTCCCCGGTTCTTCACTACTTCCCACCTAAAAAATTGTAGGAATAGGACGACATTTGGAGAAGCTACATTCATTTGAATACCAGCAGTCAGAGCGACAACACGAAAATGGAGAAACAAGAAGTGAGATGCGTCATCAAGTACCTGTGTTTAAAAAAAATGTCTACCAAAGAGATACACGCTGATTTGGTGGAGACACTGGGGGACTCTGCTCCTTCATATTCTACGGAGGCACGGTGGTGCAAAGACTTTAAGCTGGGTAGAACATCCACAGAAGATGAACATCGCGAGGGACGAACAAACTCGTCCCTCACTGAAGAAAACGTGAAAAAAATCAAAGATATCGTATTAGCAGACCGAAGAGTAACCGTCAAACATTTAGCTGAGGTCACAGGGATCTCCTATGGCAGCATCCAAAACATTTTGACCAGCAAATTGAATATGAAGAAGGTCTCCGCGCGTTGGGTACCGAGAATGTTAACGGAAGAACAAAAGAAAGAGCGAGTTGACATTTCAAGAGCCAATCTTGCAAAGTTCCAGACTGATAAAGAAAATTTTTTGTCTCGATTTGTGACCATGGACACAACATGGATCCATCATTTTGATCCTGAGACCAAACAACAATCGATGACTTGGAAAAAGCCATCCTCACCGACGCCGAAGAAGTTCAAAGTTTCGAGCTCGGCGGGCAAGGTTATGGCGTCCGTTTTCTGGGATGCTGAGGGAATCATAATGGTTGATTACCTGGAAAAGGGAGTTACTATAACGGGCTCCTACTACGCTGAACAAATAAGATGACTGCGAGAAGCCATAAACGAAAAAAGACGGGGCAAACTCCGAGCGAAAGTCCTGTTTCATCAGGACAACGCTCCTGCACACAAAGCCGAAGTTGCGATGGCTGCCATTCGAGAAGCAGGCTTCGAACTGGTCGACCACCCGCCCTATTCTCTAGATTTAGCCCCCAGTGACTTCTATCTCTCACCACACACATCCACGACTCAAGGAACACCTCCGAGGCAAGAAATTTGACGATGATAGCAACATGATGGCCGCGGTTGAGGACTTTTTAGAGAGTCAAGATAAAGATTTTTTTTCTAAGGGAATTTTAGGTTTAGAAAAGATATGGACCAAATGTATAGACTTGCTAGGAGACTATGTTGAGAAATAAATTTATTTTTTTATTTTATTTATTGTGTTTATTATTGATTATCATTACTTTTGGATCACCCCTCGTATGTAGCGGCTTCTAGCTACGAAATCCCACATCGCGCATTAAAGTTCTCGATTTGAATATAGACAACAACTCAAGATCATATCTCGGGCCCAAACCATGCAAACATCCGTCTGGTCAGTCGACCATTAGTTTTCAATTGAGGTATGTAGGGCTTTATACTCCGTTTACGACACGCATAGTAACGCAACAAAAGTAAAAAATTCTTTTTAGTTTACAAAAGCGTTTTTTTTTTTTGTTGTAAATTCTTTGAATCTCGTATAGGCACTTCCAAGTCATTGAGCTCCTGAGTTATACTATAGGGATACTAACTAAGCTTGTTGCAATGACTGCACAGGTTAACTCAAATCTGTTAGGTTCTTTCCTCAAAAGATCGTGTATAAAGGCTTTCCATTTTACGGATTCCCGTCAGGCTGATGTCCTCTAGGCTTAAGATTAAACTATATCCAATATATCTTAATTCTTAAAGGGATCGTGTTCGTAGCTTTTTCTTGAGCTCCAGCTGTCGGTTTTCAGTAAATTGCTGAAATATCGGAACTAGCACAAAACAAAAACAAGCACACTACGAGGCATTACTTAATTTATTCTATTAAATACTACACTATACACACTAATTACAACGAAAGTAACAAACATTTATTTCTTCTTCTTTCTTTCAGCGCGACTGCCGCCCATGTCCTGTAGTTGTTGCTTGAGCTCAAGCAGCTGATTGTCGGGCACGTAGCGAACCTCTTCGTGCGCGATTTCGTGCTCGTGTACGCGCAACGTGCAACCCTCCGGCAACACGGCTCGAGAGACGCGCAGTAACGTACCCAGAGCCCACGCCGGGACATCGGTTACCTATAATGTAAAACGCTTTGGATATAATAGGTACGTACACTTAGTACCTACGCGGCAAACACCCGTTGCTATAAATACGCGCAGCCCCCCGCTTCGATTGAATGAGACCTGAAAAAACTGTTATGGTTGGTACGCGACAAATAAGTTAACTAAAATGGCCATCGTTGTTACTTATGTATGTTCCCTCGGGACAATTTTTAAGTATCGTGCGGGTGAAGCCACAAGCCACGGACAGCAAATACCTTTCTACTACGTTACTATCATCATCATCACTCATACTAACTCATTAGATACTTTTTAAATATGTATTTATTTTCACATAACTCTTCGGCGACGGACATCAACTATGTCCGAGGTTTCTGAAAGTAGCGCCTATATTTATTTAAAAAAAATTGTCATTAAAAAATTATAAATTCCATAACAAAAAACCGGCCAAGTGCGAGTCGGGCTCGCGCACAAAGGGTTCCGTAGCAGCAAATATAATAAACTTATTATGTCAATTTATACACCTGGTGAATGGAGCCTAAACTCTCCCGATATTTTGCCTTGTACTTATAGGTTCAGCCATCGTTTTCAGTGTAAGCACAATAACTTAACCAAAATTACAGTTAAATCAACCTATCTCAAAAACTATAAGAGATACTTTGATCAAACCAAAAATCGTTGAAAGAGTTAATTAGCATGCATCACCTCTATTTTTTTTAGAATTTTATACCCCGTAGTTATAAAAATAGAGGGGGGGGGACATACTTTTTACGACTTTGAGAGCTGATATCTCAAAAACCGTTCACTTTAAGAAAAATGTTTTTTAGAAAACTTTATATCATTTTAAAAGACTTTTCCATTGATACCCCACACGGGTATGTACATCGAAAAAAAAATTTTCATCCCTCAGTTACATGTATGGGGGGCCCCACCCCCAATTCTTTTTTTTACTATTTAGTGTCATAATTTTGTAGCGGTTCATACAACACATATTCCCATCAAATTTCATCACTGTAGTACTTATAGTTTCCGAGTAAATCGGCTGTGACAGACGGACAGACGGACAGACGGACATGACGAAACTATAAGGGTTCCGTTTTTGCCATTTTGGCTACGGAACCCTAAAAATATATTTGTAGAGATTACAACCGTTCCATCCGGCTTCTATACCAATGACAGGCAATAAACATTTTTTTTTTATGGTAGGTAAAAATCATCCAATGACGAGTCCCGCTCTTGGGCGGAGCGGGAAACAAGTGTCAGACTCTTACTGACTAAACAACCTACCCCGTTCCTACATCGCCATACATACCAGGGCCAGAGCTTTCCTTTCAGACACAAACCTTTGGCCCTAATTGGCTTCGACCCTTCTGCAGAGTCCCTATGGTTGCTGACAACTCCTTTAGGCGCACGGGAACAGTGTGCGCCGTCGACGACTGGGAATAATTTTAATATCACGTTTTTAAACGCGTCGTCAACGCGCTTTTGTAAAGATACAGATGCGATACGCCCGCGAGTAAAACGCAGACTGTACAGTTTATACAGCCTTAGTGAATACCTGACTCGCTTGTATAACAATACAAATGCAAAAAATCGCGCGTGTGTGTATCGATAAAACGCGCTTCCATATTGCGTTTTTAAGCAGACCTCAACACCAACAGTAGCATGATGACTTCGCTCGAAACAGCATTGATTGGATGGGCATTGTTATAAATTTAAAAAAAAAGAAAGAAGTAAAATTGCAATCATCTGCAATTTTTCTTCTTCCTTTTTTTTAATTTTTCTTCTTCCTCCATAACAAAATCATTACATAAACAAAGTTTGCTGTCCCTATGTATGCTTAGATCTTAAAAAGTACACAACGGATTTTGATGCGGTTTTTTTTAATAGATAGAGTGATTCAAGAGGAAGGTTTATGTGTATAATACATGCATAATATATTCAATATTAGTAACCATGCAAAGCTGGGGCGGGTCGCCATTACAATTTAAAATGTAAATAAATTACCTGCACATTCCTTTCATAGACATTTAGATGATATTCAGCTTCCACAGCAGTGCCACCTGGCTTAAACTGTTGTACTTTCAGCTGTTGTGCTGGGGTTGCCCAACTTAAAAAAAAAGAAATATTAATTTTTATAAGATTATAACTTGTACAGATAAATTAGTTTCACAATATATGCTATAGAATTAAATATACTGCTTAAAATATAGGTACAGCAAAAATAACCATATGATTTGTTAAAATAAATGTTATGTTTGTTATTGTTGTTAGAAATAAAAAAAATAGTGAATTTTCAACTTTTGAGAACTTACAATTTGTTTTATAAAATTTTAACATTATTTAATGTTAAAGTCTGTAGATCAGTAGTTGTTTTTTTGTATTTTTTTTTATTATTTAATATAAAAACTACCAAACTAATTTTAAATTGATTACATCAGAAAAACAACCATGATTGACAAGGGGCTTTTCTCTTTGTAAATGATAGCTATGTGTTTTTCTGTACAGACTCCACTTGGGCAGATCAGCCAGAGGTGGCACCCAGTATTTATTTATTTACCATTCATCAACTTGAATCCCCATAACTTCAGCATATCGATGGATTTGGCTCTGGCAGGCTTCCAACAGTGCAAAGTCATATCCTTTCAACTGCAGATTCAGGCAATCATATACAGGTTCATCAGGTTCCATGCTCTGAAATAAATACAAGATTGTACTTCTAGCCCACCTGTTACTACAATGCTAAAATTGTATTTGGATGATGGATTCCTTAATTTAAGAAAAGTACCTACAAGAATTTAACCTTTTCAGTACCATAATTAGAGTCATAATAGAAAGAATAGGTATGCGAATGCCAGCACTCGCTTGGGACCCAAGAGTTAACTCAAACAAGATGCCAAAAATGGCATCCACTCAATGTTTGCTTCCCTATCTTAAACTAGGTTTGAATATTAATGTTACATTTATTCATTTTAATGTGATTTAAACCCTAAATTAATTGGGAAGACAAGGCTACAAGATGATGATGACATATTACTTATCTTAAATGTACTTGTTAAAAATACAAAATGTGTATTGAATTACTGTTCATTCCTGTGCAAGCTTTACGCAGTTAGGCTGATGAGATAAATATTAGTTTATCTTGTCCTTAAAACCTGAATTAATTGTGATTACTTACTATTAAATAGTCAGGTTCATATAAATCACTTTTAAGTCGTTTCTGCAGATTATGGACTGCTGGCATGTTAAGATTGCATAATTTATTAGGCGTGAAAAATTGACGAACTTTTGTCTGAAAAAAAAAACGATTACTTTTTTATTGTATTCTTTCATTTAGATATACTTCCAAATTAAATATTTTCTAATAAAATTAGCACACACTCACAAAATGATGTAGTTTTGTAGTAAACATTTTGCGGTTTATTTATTTTGAATTAATTATTAGAAAAGTAGCAATATATTAGAAATTTCAGGGGAGCGAGCGAAGAGGTTAGTTATTTAATGTGTAGGTATACATGATGCGACCGACTTGACATTATTTGTACAATGTAATACAGGTACAAGATTTACGTTATAGAGATAACTTAATTAGTTTTATTATCTATTTTAAACTGCAAAAGTGAAACATAAAAATAGAAGCATGACCGACTCAAAACACGAATATTGACTTTGCTATTGAGTTGAGTTTGACATTTTGACAGTTGACATTTACTAAGACTGACAGTAGCAGTCGCTATTGCCAACTCCAAAAGTAAAAAATCGCTCAGACTCATCAAAACAAAAGTCGCTTAAATAAATAATAGTTCCATATAATAAAAACTGTTTACAATACATGGCATAGAAGTTGAACTAAAATGGCGATCGACCCTTAATGCACATGTAACAGATTTTCAGATTCCAATCGAAACGGGAGTCGGCTTAAAACTAAAGGGTTCAACTTATTTGCAGCGTTCTATACTTACGTTTTATTTATACTAAGATTATACCAATTATTTTAAAATTACAGACGCATAACTTTTTTGATATTGCGGCTATGTTGGTCAGCTCGAGTCGTTCATACATACAAAAAACATTTGAACCATAGATATCCATGGAAATAATAAATACTACTCACGAGTTACCTTGCCACAATTATCACAGCTGACAATAAAAGGTTTCATACATACAATCTTAGTTTTTCATTCAACATCTAGTTTTAGGTGAATCTAAGTAATTGATATTGACGGAAGAAGAAAAAAGACTTAGATCATTATCGCCTGGTTTTTCGAGCATAGCAAGAAACTATAAAAAAGGGAAAATAAAAAAGAATATATTTTCAGACGCACGCAAAGCCCTTGGAAAAGGCCTTTTGGGCAATAAAACTTTCGTGGTTCAAGTACTGCGTTACAAGATTTGTTCATTTTGTTCAAGCACGTCAGGAACACTCCACTTTGCTGAACATGAATTAAGGAACTGGCAGTTTAGATCCACATGACATGATTCATATTTAAAAAAAAATCAAATGTCAAAAAGTTGTCTATGTTTTGCTTTACCTTCGTGCGTGAAGACATCAATGAAATGGGAAGAACGGTAAAGAAAATCATAAATTAGGTGTTCTGTATTTACGATATTTTAGTAGTGATAAACTTAATGGTGAATCGTTTATGGTTTTATACCTCTTGAAGGAAGCAATTACCCTACAGAAATGGCGTCAACAGGCAGTACACCTTTTCCTAAATGGCAACTGGCAATTCTTCTTGGCGCACCTCTTGCCATTAGTTTAGGTTACCTTTATTTCAGAAACAGATTAGAAGACCCAGAAAAGAAAAAAGTATCCGAGTTAAAAGCCAAGACCACCATTTCATTGGATAATGAAGAAAATAACGCCAAAGTTTCCGAAAGCGCTATCGACCGCGCAATGAAACTGAAAGGTGCCGGAAACCGGGCTTTCCATGCAGGAGAATTTGATAAAGCAATATCTCTGTACAACGAAGCGATCGAGGCCTGCCCTCCTGACCGTCCCGTAGACCTTGCCACTTTCTATCAAAATCGTTCGGCATGTTACGAAAAACGCGAAATGTGGGAACAAGTTAAAGAAGATTGTACGTTTGCTCTTAAGCTCAATGAAAAGTACGTAAAAGCTTTCTTGAGACGTTCTCGTGCTGCTGAGAAAAGTGGTGATCTTGTTTTGGCTCTTGAAGATGTAACTTCTGCTTGTATTCTCGAAAGGTTCCAAGTACAGAGTTCTCTTGTCAATGCTGACAGAATTTTGAAGGCGCTAGGTAGGCAGCATGCACGCGAAGCCCTTGCAAAACGTCGCCCAGTCATGCCATCTAAACATTTCATCAAGACATATTTCTCTGCTTTCTCTGAAGATCCCATTACTAAGTTGCAACTTGATGATAAGGCTACCAGTGGTTTTGCTAAAGCTAAACAAGCTCTTGATGCTCAAGATTATGATTCCATCGTTGAGGCATGCTCTCAGGAACTGAAAGAAGCAGATGGCAAATATAAAAATGAAGCTCTGTTGCTGCGTTCCACTTTCTATCTTTTATTAGGAAGACATGATGAGGCTCAAGCTGATCTTGCAAAGGTCATTGATAGTGATGCTTCTACTAAAGTTAAGGTGAACGCCTTAATCAAGCGTGCTTCATTATTCACACAATTGGAAAACACTGAACGCTGCTTAGAAGATTTTGCAAAGGCTGCACAGCTGGATCCTAACAACTCGGACATTTACCACCATAGAGGACAGGTGTATTTACTCCTGGAGCGTATGGATGAGGCCACAGCTGAGTTTGCAAAGGCTGTTGAATTGAACCCAGATTTCTCTATTGCATACATACAGAAGTGTTATGCTGATTACAGACATGCACAGATCAACAAGAATGTTGGAGCACTGACACAAGTGCGATCTGACTTTGAACGTGCTTTGGAGAGATTCCCTCGCTGCGCTGAAGCATACATCTTGTTTGCGCAAGTATTATCAGACCAGCAGGAGTGGGGACGTGCTGAGGCACTGTTTGATGCTGCCCTCTCGGTAGACCCGTACAATGCAACTCTATATGTGCACAAAGGGCTGGTGCAGCTGCAGAAAAGCACAGACTTTGACAAAGCTGTGAAACTGATTAACAAAGCAATTGAAATGGATGACAAATGTGATTTTGCATATGAAACATTGGGTACAATTGAAGTGCAGAGGTAAGCTATGTATTTTTATAATATTACTTCATACTATTTCTAGTAACTATTGATTTAAGTTATGATTATGTCATAGTTACTTCAGATGCCATACCTAACTGAAATTGAGTCTTGTGATTTATGCCAACTGAAATCAGTTAATATCTACTAGTATTTCTTTACTATTGACATATTTTATTGGTGTATTATCCACTGTTATCACTGAGCCATTTTATCATCCATACCAGTAAATATATAATGTGATAAGAAGTTTTATCTCACACTATCTTGTAAAAAGAACATTGTTTTATTGTTATGTAAGAAACATCAACCTTAGAATATGAGATTGGGAAATGTTTGGAATGCTTATTCCTTATACATATTATAAAACAAAATCACTAATTGCATTTGTCTATCTGTTTGTGATGAACTCAAAAATAACTGAACAGATTTTCATATGCTTTTCTCCAATAGACATTCATATTGTCGCTTAAGTTCTAACACCGCGTATGTCAATAATAGCAACTTTTCAGTAGAGGAAAAAAACTGTTTCGTTATTTAATTAATTATTTCTCAAAAAATATATTTTAATGAGAAATAATTAAAATAGAGTCTATTTTAATTATTTCTCATTAAAATAAATTTTTATTATACTCGCTATAAATGAAACGAAACAGTTTTTTTCTTCTACTGAAAAGTTGCTATTATTGACATACGCGGTGTTAGAACTTAAGCGACGATATTATTGTAGAGCCAAGCTGAGAATTTTAATTAATTGAAAGACTGCAAAGCTTGAGGTCTCTATTTTATAATAAAAGAGTATTGGTATTTAAGTTGGACAAGTTTAACTCTAAGATATGTACTCTATAATATTTAAATCAATAGTACACTATGAAAAAAAAAATTGAATAATACAGTCCAAAAACTATCATATAATCAGGTAGTTATGTATCATGTACCTACCTATATCAGACATCGTTATGATTTCGGTCTGATACTTTAGTGTCTTGATACTGAAACCGAATTTCAAACAGTCCCAGTTTTGGCTGAAACAAATACTGAAGCAAAAATTGTGAAAATTGTATTATTACACAAGGCTAAATTTTGTGAGCATGTTTAAAAACTTGTAAGTTATATTGTTAGTATGCCAACAAATATCTACAGGTCATTGATTCGCTCACCTGATGTTTACTTAAAGAAATTTATTTCGTATATGCGTAAATTAATTCGAGTTTTAGAAAAAAAAGTGCTTTATTTTTTTAATTTTATCTGTACATTTGTACGATCGATCTACTGGGTCGATAATAAAATCAAATTTTTTACCGTGTAATCATATATTCGTTGACTGTAATCAATTGTATTGCACTAACTTTTAAGTTTGGGGGTAGGTAATAATTATCGTTTTAAAAATTGATAAATAAAAATGAATTTTAATGTACTATGCTTGCACAGTAGTATCTGCTCATCAGGGGCGTATCTACCGCCGTATCTGCCGTATCAATTATACTGGGCCCCCGCGGTACAGGGGCCCCGACCTAGGCAAAAATTCGCAACATGTTATCCACAACCGTCTCATAGGGCAGCTAAGCATCTGTAATAAAAATAAGTTTTTTTTTTATACGGGGCCCCCGAAGGACTTCTGATACGGGGCCCCTGTGGAACTAGTTACGCCACTGCTGCTCATTTAATTGAACGTGTTTTAATTTTACACGTAGTACGGACGGGACGTAAGTAACGGCGTAAGGACGTAACTGTACTTTGAATACCTTAGCAATAAGTATTGTATTGTTTTGAAACTCTGAATTCATAATATTATCACCACCGTCTTATTGTGTTAAATGAAAGAGTTAACTTACGTTAACTAACGTTATATGAAAGAGTTAACTTAACCAAAAAATTTAGACAGTTCCTCGTTAGGGTTGAAAACGCCGAACATGACCGATCATGGCTGCAGCGCGAGAACTTCCGAATGCAGTTTCGGTTTCAGATGTAGTTTCGGCAGGATTTCCGCTGAAATCAAAACTAAACCGAATCATTTTTTTTTTGCCGAAACTCTACCGAAACCGAAATAGAACTCTCGGTCGAACATTTATACTTATTCTTATTAGAACTACCACTACCAACAGTTTTTACCAAGAAATCTTAAAATTTTGGGTGTTCTATTATTAGCTATTTAGCTAGAGAAAATGTTTGAAGCAAAACCATTATCGTCAAGACTCATACATTTACGATTTACTCTTACTACTAACCCGAAGATTGGTAAAAGCAAACAAAGGGCGTAAACGAAAAGAAAATATATTATACGAAGTGCAACGTTAGAGATTTAAATGTAGAAATTAAATTGACTTATACAAGCAAGAAATACATAATTCCGCCACACGTCGCTAGATGGCATTGTTCAGTATGATGAACTGTAACTGCGTAAAAGAGAATAAACTTTATTGTCATAATTCTAAGAACATTGTTAGTTTGTGTATCCTATGGATTCTTGTGCAATATTCGACGAATTTTATTTTTTCATTTTGTTTAAATCCGAAAATGATACTTACCGGTGGTATGGTACACCTCTATGAGTTAAATTTTTAGTCCGGTAGGGTATTTACAGTACAGTATGGCACAATAAGGCATTTAATATTCTAATTATATTGTAGGTATGTTGACGCAGTTTAGTTTGTGAATGAGAGTGTTCGCAAACAGCAGGTTCTTGTACTTAGCAGCGGCGACACTGTCACGCCTACTTACTATTTTCAGTTCTTTCTATGTTTCTTGGTTCAAAAGATAACGGTCCAGCCAGCCAGGGTTTGCGTAAAGGATTAAAAAAAAAACTTGGCCGAGTGCAAGTCAGACGCACGCACTTATATAAACCACGCAGAAATAATTCAATTCAAATTCAAACTCAAACTCAAAATCGTTTATTTCAAATAGACCATTTACAGGCACTTTTGAAATGTCAAAATTGAAGCTAATTTGCACGTTCCAAGGCGTAGACTCCTATGGAGAAGAACGTGCAAGAAACTCCATGGGCACTCTTTTAAATCAAATTTATACATTTACATATTATGTACTTGGTTACAAAATTATGTTGCTTCTATTATGCGAGCACGATGTAGCGGTATTTTAAAAAAAGTAAGATAATAACTAAAAAAAAGAATTTCAAATAAGCGCCTAGCAGCCAAGAGATGACCAGTCTCAACTGATGGCACCCGTTCACGAGCATGACGTGCGCATCAGCCCCACTCCGCTCAACCATATTAGAGGGAACAGAATGACCCAACACACGCGCCACCATCAGCGAGACATTTGAGTGAGCATGACAAACTCTCAACTGCCATGCTCGTTTATGTCATTGCAACCTAGCGAAAAATGCTCCATGGTACTTCACATTTACAAAATTTAAAAAGTGCTTCTACAATGCTATTGTATCCACATAAAAAAATATATATATAGTAGATGGTTATGAGCTTCAATTAAAAAAAATAAAATATAAAACTATTACGAACACGCCAATATAAAAAGGGCAACAACTTCCATCCTTTCAATAAATATGTTAACAAAATAACAAATTAGTAGGTAAAAGTAGACTAGATTCCTGGTTATGAGTATAAAATATCTTAAGATTTCTCACCAACGAATAAATTACGAATTTTATTATAAAGATACGAAATTTAGTAAGTCCTGCCTGCAGTGCATTTTTCTGAAGAAAAGCCATATTTTCTCCCTTCTCCCAATAGTACAAGATTCAGGAATTACGTACAAATCGATTTATTTTCAATAGCTTTGCTGCAACACCAAATCCTGCCAAGAATTATAGTGACCCGATTTGTTAAGCGTTATGCGGTAAAAGTACCTATTTGTTGAGCAAAATCGGAAGAATAATGCACTCTGAAAAATACTTAAATATAGATTAGTACCTACGCGATATTAAAACGTATTATTATTCCAAAAAAGTTGGCATGACTACTGATACCTTTTTAAAACCTTATAGTACCTACTTAGAAATTTAATATAAAGTCATTTACTTATGAACTTATAAAATAATGAGACCTTAAAACCGCCGACGCCGAATTGTTTTTTGCCAGGGTCGTGTGTTTGCGACTGAGTACATTTCGTTTAGCTTTTAAATCCCCGTAGGCAAAAGAAGAGCTGACGAGATGGAGTATTTGATCGTGGATGTGCGATTGAGGCATCATAAACGCCAGACTATCATATATCTCCGAAGTAGGCGGTCAAAAGGTTAATAATATGAATTAAATACGCGCCAAGCAATTATTTGCCCCAATTTCATAAAATTACGCACATCTTGGAAACTAAATAACTAAGTTGGTTTGGGTGACGATAGAATTACTAATAATATAAAATTTTGTTTTGCAGAGGAAACCTGAGACGATCCTTAGAATTATTTGAGAAGGCTATCTCGCTAGCTAAAACTGAGCTAGAGATGACACACTTGTTCTCCCTGAAAGATGCAGCTGCAGCACAACTGAAGGTATCTGAGCGCTGGGGACTGGACTGGACCGCAAGCTAAACTCTTGCCACACCTTTTGCCTCCTACTCAACGAGAATAGAACCTGGCCGTCCAAGTTAGCCAGAGCGCTCAGTATATTATTCGTAATTGTTCTCATGTATGTATCCGTAAATCCGTTAATTACCAAAATTTTGTTATTTGTTGAAGCTTTAAGACTGCTTGGAATACTATTGTTTCAATGTGTCATGTCATTTTAATTACCAATTTATTAGACGTTATCAAAAATTGTGCCAGATGGTATTCTCGTTGTGGACTACTGGTACCTAACCGCCGCCGACTCGCATTGCATTGTTAAATGATGTTTTTGGTGTTATAATTCTAGAAAGCTGCTTCTTTAATACGGCTTTTATTTCCCAATATATTGTAACTAGTTAGGTGCACCTAATACATGTAAATGTCAGTTTATATCACATAATTCTTCTATTCAGTAGACAAACATAAAATGTTACTATGTATCTGTTCTGGGCTTTTCTTAATGATTATCACAAAAATAAATAATAGCTTACACAAGTAGTTCACAAAAATAAATTGTAAATATTTATAAAATTCTGTTAAAAGCAGCCCTTACAATGTAGATGTAAATTGATTTAATGGCATTTATCAGATATTTGATTAAAATGTCAAATATTTATGTAGGTCGTATGCCTGCTTCATATTGAAGTGGTAAACTAATTGTTTCTCAAAAAAACCTTTAGTTTAGATGTTTATTTACATTTCTGCATTTAATATGAACAAAATACGATGTGTAGCTAAATTGTTATGTAACTTAAAACTGTTGGATGTTTTATAAAGAAAATAAAATGTGTACATCTAAAGTGAATAATGCGCGAGGCTGAGCGGAAATTTGCATGTTTTATTTTTCAATAAGTTTGTTAACTTATAGAGTTTACATTGTGATATATTATTGTTTTATTTTTTAATTTGCATTTATAGCCACTTAGTTATTTGGATTGTATATTGAGTTTTAAATTTTTATGATATAATATTTTTTAAAACATGTATTAACAAAATAACGCTCAGTCGCCACGTTGTAATGGATATTATTCAAAAAATTATAATGTTGTATGCCCTCAAATAATGTTTCTGGGAAATGGAAACTTCGTCATACGCAACTTGTGCATGCATAATACACGGGTGGCTAGATTTTTCTTTTAATTTATATTATTACAAAAAGTAAACAAAAAGAAGAATTAATGTTAAATACTGGCTTGAGTTGTGTAATATGCAGGTAGGTATGTATTTAGTTTTTTTTTTTTGGGGTCCAAAGAATGATTGCGAGTCAGAAGCGCTGCAACATTTATAAAATTTATTGTTATGTATTGTGGCTATTAACGTAGTTTTGGGAGTGCGCCATGAGTTTGTGCGGCGGTGAACGCGTGCTGGGTGCGTTCAATACATTTACTCACACATGCAGAACAATAAAATCAATACGCTACTAGATTTAATACTGTTACTTATTCAATACTTTGTATATTTTTACCTAGACAAAATATAATCGGTCAAGTATGGTTTAACCGTCTGAATCAAAACTAGAAAAAAATTAAAAATTACTTGTTTATGATGTTTTGGATGCACCCTCAAATTTATCAGTTAGATTGTGAATTTAGATTTGTAGCTCGCTGAGATGGTTCTACAAGAGTTGTTACCTCACCGATAGTGGATAGTTATCAATTTATGGAAACTACGAAATACATTATTGAAACGTAATCACAATTGGTTTTAGTCTTATGATAATGTGCTCAGTTTACCTTGTAACTACCGCAACACGATTACTTGAATGGTTTTATAAGGCTTAGTTCACACTCAGACGCCTTGCGGCGCCGAAACTCAGACGCCTTGCGGCGCCGAAACGTGATTGTGTAAATTTTTTATATATAAAGTTGTATATTGTTCCGCTTTCTTCAGAAGTGGTGTGCGAGCTGACCCTTAGAATCGAGAACTAAAAACCTATAAACAAACTATTTCTAAATCACATCACACGAAGATTTTCACCACATTGAGAAAAAAAAACCTTCATTGTAGTATCAGAATTCTTGGTTCGATTTGAACATAAAAATACTGTCCGAAATCGAATGGCAATTGCCCGGGCCAGGCACAATAACCGTCTTGTCCTCCCTTTTCAGTAAACTATTACGGGATTTCACAATTTGTTCCCCATAACACATCACTAACTAATCTGGTAACCCTCAACAATTAACGCCAGCGCAGCTTTCGTGCAGCTACTACAGCGTGACGTCATCATCACTTTCGCATGCTCTCGAGCAGCGAGCCATACAGCAACCACGGCTTTAATGGGTATCCTGCAGGGGCACTGGTTTTTAGAAAACCTCATCATGGCATCATACTCATTTGATGAAAAAGTACTGAAGTGTAAAAAAAAAATGCACATTGATCAACCGTCTAAATGTACATACTGAGTACTTAATTATCAGGGGTTGGTGCGGGAACTGAATCCGCGACCCTTGTGTCTTTATAGCGGCCTTGGCACCTCGCTGCACTTTCGGCGCCTCTTTCTGCTAAGCAATAATACTAGCAAAGGAGGCGGCTGCACGTGCGAGCGGCTGTCACGCCCCAACCGCTGGGATTCCGATCCCAATTTCGACGTAGACGCAGGCTTACGGTAGAAGCAATGGGTAGCTCGCGGTCCGACCGTCGGTAACCGTCGTCGTCGACGACGCGTAATGTTCCACGTGCGCCTCAAGGAAATGTCAGCAAATAGTGGGGGTTCAGCAGAGTCGAAGTCTACTGGGGCCATGGATTTGCTTCGGAAAGTAAAACTCGGCCCTGCCCTGGAACGAAAGGCTATGAAGGAAGTATGAGTGAGTTTTAGTCATTAAAATTCTGAACGCCGCCCTCTGTAAGAGCGGGAGATGTCATTGGATGATCACCCATAAAAATGTGTAATATCAGATTTCTTTATTATTCCTAGATACCTACTATTGCAGTGCAGGTCTCCCTAATGGAAGAAGTCCACAGCGCTGGGCCACAGCACGTAGGCTAATGTCTTAGATGAATTTTTGGTATTACTACTTGAACATGCTCGATATTTCTACGATGATGACAGCAGTGATTATTTAACTTACCAACACATTACCACACATCTAGTTGGCCGTAAGTAGGTATGGTTATATGGACCTAATGTCATATAAACAACTGTTGACTTGTACACTAAATGCTATTATTTGTGATCTTAAATTTCATTCTGGTTATCCCCGACACCTGTTCTTTACTATGTTACAATGGCACGTTCACACATAAGCGCTATGGAGAAGATCCGGTGACTTACAGAGGATTATTTAGCCCCAGTCGGAGAACTCTCGCGAAAACACGATGTATACTGACGACGAAGTGTAGTACACATTCAGGTACCTAACGTTCACGTTCTGTCATAGGTACTTACATAAGCACCATTTTCTTTTGTTTTTTAGATGTGGGAAATAAGTAACTTCTGCCGCTCCGGTAGAGTTAAAGCTAGTCTGAGGGTTACTCCCCTCGTTCTTTCGGTTCTTTGCATTTCTGGGGCGCGGTGACTTAAAGATGAACATGATAGACATCATGTGTATCTACAATGATTGAAGCCATCATCACAAAAAAATATATATATATACCTATGGGTACTTACGATGTCAGGGACACAAAAAAGGCCAGGGTAGAGTCGGGCTAAAAAGTCAAACGACTTTGGTAATTATTAGGGCACAATGAAATCTGATGTAGTGAACACAGGTTGAATAATTACCGGTAACGTTGATTAAAAGATTTTTCAATACACTTACTCGAAAACTGCCTCTTATCGCACTCCTATTAAGTTCAATATAGTATGAATATCACCCAAGTGCTTTTTTGAGTTTATCACAACAAGGGCGTTTTTATTCCTTCCTTATCGTCACGGTCAAGTGTGATTATATTGTTTTACTTAGTTTATCGAAACGGGCGCGAGGCGTCCCCCAGAGTCGCTGGGCGACCCCCACGAAATTAGAAACTGACCACAGCAGATTTGAATGCTATACTTATACATTTCTTATAGGTATTTCTACTGTATGTTTGAGATACGATTATTTTTTTTTTCTTTCTTTCTTTATTTCACAAGTCGTAAGTGTATTGAAAAACGTCGTTTGACACACGTGCAGATTTGTCATTGCAGCCCTCGGCTCCATAACACACTCGCCTACGGCTCGTGCGAATTTCGCCTCGGTGACAAACTTCCTGCACTTGTATCAAAATGTACTATTGATAACTGTTAAGAACCTTGTAGAACGTACATACCTATCGAAATTAAATATTTTAAAATTAATTTAATACTATTTGGACATTTGGCTAAAGATTTTCATTTACTTAGAATATACTTAGGTCTCCTGAATAGAAGTTTTATTCTAACTAAGAATAGGTATAAGTAACTTATAAGTATCAAACTGTTTCATACCGGCTTATGACGAGTGAGTGACAACTAAAGTTCGCGTTGCCAACAACTGATATTTTATTTCGTTCAAAATTTCTAAGTCGATTGACTTTTTTGACAGACTCTACCAACTTTTCAATTAGAAAATAACTTTCGACAGTCTTAATATAAGACGTTAGAGGATTCTACGTAGTGTCTTTCAAGTCATTATTAAAAAATGGTGCTTAAAATACAATGACTCTGAATTGTTGATATTACCTATTTGATTCTAAATTAACGCGAGCAAAGCCACAGGCAAAAGCTAGTGAAATTGAAGAGCTGCTGAGCTAGCAAAAAATCGCAGCAGTTGACAATATTCACTAAATTGTAAGTCTAGAAAGAGTGGACAGGTGGTAGATACTACTAGACTATTCTATTCTTATAAGTAAATTGATACCAATCTAAATAGAATCTTTGTAGAATTTAGTATAGCCTCTTTACTTTAATCGGTTATTTTGAAACAGCTTTTTTCTCTATCCGGCCACGTACACCACTTTTTTAGGTAGATCCTGTGTCATTATCAATGATAAGTATACAGGGTGTAAGCGATAGTCTCTACAAACTCAGTAGACGAAACTGAACGTCCTTCCACAAGATTTTTTTTCAGGCCCATTCAAGTTCTAAATTTTCATATAACCAGATTTATTTTACACTAACTTTTGCTCACAACTTCGTTTTTATGTATGTATTGTAGGTGTGGCGGTAGGTTGAGTCCTTCGTTTTGGTTCAGGTTTATTCTGTACTAAATTTTATCAAAATCAGGTTAGTAGTTTTTCCATACTTTCACATTTATAATATTTGTAGGTAAATAAATAGTTGGTATTACTAGGATTGTACTCTTTGGTCTTCGCATATTCATTCTATGACATCCTTCCTTCTTAGCATGATGTCATAACATAAAGAAATTCATGACAGCTCAACGAGTATACACAACTTCTTACAATTCTGTGATAAGGTTTCAGAAGCTTTTAAATATGCACACAAATGTTGTTGATAAACTTGTGGCTTTGGTTGCTTTTGTTTAAGACAAGTGAGGCATTGGTCTGTTACAACTGTTCGTCGACGCACAGCGACTGGAAGCGCTGCGGAGGAGACTTCGTACCATCGATGTTCACATTTAACAGCACTCGGACGTTCCTTATTAATTGCACAGGAGGTGTTTCTATATAAATCTTATATTATTATTTATTACGATTTATTATATTACAATTGAGCATGAGCTCATAAATTTAGTGAATACAATGGCAATAATTTTATCTTGCAGAGAATGCCATGTGTTTTGTAAGATCGTGGAATGCGCGAGCGCGGCATGCTTGGATAGTGCAGAGAGGTTGCTACCAATCAACGCCAGAGGATCCCCTTCCTCGATCCATGACCATACCCACAAGAGCTATGACATGTAAACATGAAAGGTGAGTATACAAGTGGTACCACTGTATATCAATGCTGTTATTTCCAAAAGTGTTTGGATGCAAATAAAACAGTAGAATAATCAAAAGGTGCTTAATTATTAGGTACCTGCCAAAATGTATTAAGTGCTTAGCAAAGCATCAGAGAAACCAGCTAAGTACGTTACGTTACGCGTTATTTATTGTCAGCTTGGTCTAATGGGCAAAATAAAACAGTCTAGTTGAGGACTTGTTTTTGAAGTCGTTTGAAAATATAAGGTAAAACATCTAAGTGCGATGGGGTATGTTAAGGTATCTACCATCTTATTTATATTTAAAATCTAAATAGGTAGGTTTCTATTTAGATTTTTTAACACAACACACAATAGGTATAGGTATTAGAAAAAATGGATTTCTCACCTCAAAAAAAAAAAATGTATTCGAACACTGGTTCCTACCTTATGTTTTTTTACACTAGAAATTACACATAGGGATATAGTACCCACTCATATGATAATCACTTACGGAAAAATGCAGATTGGTTTCCCGGATGCCCCTGGAGATGCTGGTCGCCGCTCAGCCATCACGAAAGTCAAGCGAGACAGGCGCACGGTCAAATTCGTGATTCATTTCTCACAATAATTTAAAATTAATGACATTTATATTTTACGATTACAAAGTATTTTACAAAAATACTGCCTACTCCAATGCATAGTCTAATGCATTTTGTATCTTGGGCACCAATTTATAAAATTACATTAATTTTAAAAACATGTTCGATAACATAGAAAACTAAATTCAAATTAAAATCAAATAAAATCTGCCAAAAAATAATTGTTATTAAATCGCTGTTTTTAGCGATATTAAGCGTCGTTTGAGCATTTGTTATTGTTTTCTTGGCTTCATAACAGCATCGGCTTCGGCTCGGCCGCCTCGGCTGGAATGACTAAGTTTGTCCACTTACATCCTATAAAAATCCGTGCCGATCACTTCACACACATGTGCTTAAAAACAAGTCTTTGAATAGCTAAGCTGAATGGGGCATGTTTATATACCTACATATTTACCTACTGCACACGGATATCAAACTAGTGACCCGAAGCGCAAACAGACAATATCTCAAACTATTGAACTACGCCAATCGAGTGCCATCATGGTGCTCAGTGTACGTGGTCGAAGTTATCGGTCATCATCACCATTCAGACCTAAACATGATTTGCCAAACCCGAACCCTTAATCAAATGTACCTACAGCTAGTCCAAACCGAAACTGAAGTGGTAATAGAAAAAGTGTCAAAAAATAAATATTCGTAATATTTCGTACCTGATATTTTTAATTATATTTCGATATAGTAGTAGGTTATATAGTTTACCCTTCATAAAATTAAACTAAATAATGGAATAAATTTTTAATCAATGATTAGGTAGTTGAATAAAAAATATCATATTAGACGAACGAGATGGCAGATTTAAGGTATGTATCACAAGCATCTCCTCAAAGATGAGTTTCGGTCGACAAAAATATTCAGTCACCATTTAGCCGATACCGTTATCAGATATACTCGTACGTACCCATACCAGCGAAAATCAGTTATTTTGACCGAAACCAAAACCGAAACTTTGGTCAGTCTCTAATAGCTATATCTAAATCGATCCTTATTAACACACCTACTATGATAATTGTAGTCTTTCGTCCCATTTCAGGCATCCTGAGGCCGAGTACAAGGTCTGCCTGTGTCAAGCAGACTGGTGCAACTCGGCGACCAACTTGTTTCCTTCTATTGCACAATACTTACTCAAGTTGTCCACGTTCATAGTCGGGAGCATTATTATTGTCTGATCACATAAGTCACGCATGTTTCTATAAAAAGTATGTAATGTTTAAAATGTTTACAACTATCATTTACGCTGTTTTACTTATCTGCCATTGATCCTCCATCATAGATGACTCCTTATAGGCTACACTGGATTGCAATAAATGTGACTTTATGGGTTTATAAGCAGCTTTCACTTTATCTAAGGTGTCTCTGTCTATTTCTACGAAAAGGATGGTAAGAAATGTGTGTGTTAGTGGGCCGCGTCCGCTGCTCGCACGTGTCTTTTTTGTAGACGTGCATCAATCTAAACCTACATACTTAATTAGAAAAATGGAAAATTATCAAAGCTACAATTTATCAGGGCTGTCAAGGGAAAAGCCACGTAAGAAACAGAATTATCAATTAGGTAAGTACTTATTCATCTTGAAACATAGTAATGTCTTAATGGATTAGTAAAATTCGGATACTCCCACTTCACCCGGAGCTAGGGAATTAATAGGTATATGATTTCCAACCTTAATAAAAAAAAAACATTATGTAGATATAAGCGTGTACTTTTGAGTATAGTTCAATCTTTGGAGAACAATCATAAAAAAGTAAAACCTTCATTTTTTATAAAGTCGTATAATTGTTTAATGAAATGGATCACTTATTACTAAAATAAATACATTCACTATACATATTCGTACCTGAATACAACATACAAATAGTCTAAGTCCAAAATATATTAGGTAAGTACCTTTAGTCCGTGATTGAGCCACAGCAACATATCCAACAAATATATCTGCTATCTGCAGCAACATATTCAGAATATATATTTTCACTCTCAATTTGGCAAAAAAAGAACGTTTGCCAATTTTTATCCGATAAAAAGAAATACAGGGTGTCATTGACATGTTAGCGCAAACGAATACCATAGATCCAGTACATGATTCTATACCCCCCTGTGATGAAATTTTTTATCGGTTTTTTCTTATTATCTTATTATGAATTTTTAACGTTTTTTTAATTAAACTGTATAAAAACGTCAGTTTAACATTTTTTCCGAAAAAAATGAGTGCATTACATTCCAAAGTAAAAATGTCATCGGGTTTGATTAGAATAACGACTTTATTTGCCTCGATGATTTTTTTATATTTTTTTTTTTTGCAAAAAATATTTTTTTTCTTTTTTTTTCTAAAAATATCACTGGGATTGGTCAGAATAACGATTTTATACAGGTAAAAAATAAAAAAACAAATCTTTTTTTTCAAAAATTTGAAAAAAAACCGACGAAAAATTCCACCACTGGGGGGTCCAGAATCGTGTACTGGATCCATAGTATTCGTTTGCGTTAACATGTCAATGACACCTTGTATAGTTATTCGCTCCTCTACTATATACGTGTCAATATATAAGGTGCTTTTAAAATATATGCCACCCCTTTAATGGGTGATAGGATTGGGTTTATAGATTACAATAGTGAAGAGCTTTCGTACCCCGGAACAGTTAATCCAGTTTGAGAAAATAAAGTAGTTAAATAAATATTGACTCTTTTCTGCACAACGTGGTTCACAAATTACGCGCGATGTTTCTCTTCGTCAATGAAACAGCTGCATTAGCTATCTCTTTCCATTCGTTCTACGATAAAATCAGCTGACTAGCTTGTCCCTACCTAATTCACTAGGTACGCAATAATACGTAGGCAAACAAGTGTTTTAAAGTGCAATTACTTACCAGTAGTTACCAGTTACCATGACAAACTTCAAAACAGTCCATTTCAAGTTAGTGTAAACGATAGGTAGGTACTTAGACTAACCTTTCGACTTTTGTAATTACACACACAATTAAAGAACAAAACGCCGGCGTTCGCTTAGGATTCAAAAGTGTAATATCAAATAACGATAAATTACAGGAACTTGGCGTATTTAAAAGTTATTTACCTACACCAATTGCACTGTATTTACACACTCCCTACCGACTTATCCACAAAACTGTTGCACAAGTCCACCTCACACAAATGTAGACACGCTTACGTACATGGCTTTTCACTTTGTTCAATGTGTCCGTTTTACTTTTCAGTTGCCTAAATGTTTTTAATAAAAACGCGCGCGATAATACTTCCCGTGGCGGTCGGGGGGCGACTGGCAAGCGGGTGGTCGGCCAGCGCGTGCGGCGAACGGGGAAGTGCGCGCGGGGGAGGGGGGGGCTGCGCAGTGACGACATAGTGGCCAACGCGCAGGCGGCATTCGTCTGATATGAATGAATGTAGTAGAATGAATGGCGCCGGTGTTTTGCGGCGCGGAGCGGCAACAGCTCATAAAGTGTACAGGATAGTTTTATGCAAAAAAAGAATTAAAATTTATACGTGAATAATTTTTGTATGAGAAAAAAAAACACAAATTATCTACATTTTATCTTTACTATTGTAATCTATAAACATAGTGCTACACGCCCTGGAGAGCGTGGCATATATTTTAAAAGCACCTTATAGAAGCATATTTCCAAAAAAGCTTCTATTCTGTACCTACTACATACCTATTGTAACTACCTAAACAGCCACAGAAACCGCATAGCTGCTGAAAAATAAATATAAGACAAAATATATAATTTAAAAATACAATTTTACTGGTACTTATAACTTATAGGTCATTCTGTAGTTTGGCTGAAACATCACTTAACGCTTTTGAATCGGTTGCTACACCAACTTGTGTTTTAACCGAAAAGCTTAATTCCCAATGTTAGTCTTATTGGTGTTTTTTTTCATTTAGATCACACAAGTCCCACCTACTTTGGTTTTCAATGCGAATTTCACTAAACTTCTATTTCATTAGACGTGGTTCATTAGGTAATTCAGGCAAATTTCCTGACATATAGGCGACTGTACCTATCGTTTACACCCAGAATACCTCTGAGCTATTTCAAGTGCCAAGTTATGACTTCCGTTGTAGAGAAAGCTGATCCATCGGTGGGGTCGATCAACAAATAATAATCTAATTGTCTAATTCATTAAATATCAAACTTCTGTACCAAATCGTTTTTGGCATTGTGCTATGTAATTTATCCTATTAGGTCTCTGAAAGCACTCACAACTCATCTTTCTTCTTCTTGTTCACTGTCATCGTCATCTTCTAATTCATCTACGGCTTGTGCTGCATCACTAGTGACCGCTTGCGCGATTAGTCCAGTAATACCAGTCTCATTTTTCCTCCCCTCTAAAAAGTTATAAACGTATTCTTCTATAGCCTCTTCATCAAACGGTAACAAGTCTTCGAGCTCAATTTGTCGTTTTGTTCTTATTTCTTTTGCAGTCTTTCTAGAATTTGAATAATCATTTTCATCGTTGTCGACAATGCCTTTCCTGTATATTTCTATCGGCACGTCACTGCCATCACTGACATCGTATTTTATCCCAAGGTCAGTTTCTTGAATTTCTATAGACCCTAGCCCACTATCGATCAATGACTTTAAATTTTTTCCTTTATGTTTTCGACTCGTATCGGTCAAATCTAATTTTTTGGCAGATTTTTTAATTATTGGATGAAGATGTTTAACTTCGTTTGTTTCTAAAGGTTTAGAAATCTCATTATTGTCTGTTTCCTTGCTGTCAGGCACTTTTGGTTTTGAGCCATAGGTTTTTACCTTTGAATGACCTTGTATAATAAGATACATCGGCACGGTAGGCGTCTCTGTGGTCTGTTTGATATTCTCCGAGTACTCTTCGATAGTAGTTGGTATCGGTGTTGTAAAACGATTATGTAAATAGGGTCCATGAGTATATAAGGCAGATTTCTTATTAGTAACTTGTGAACTCACATGAAATTGTTGCTTTTTTGGTGTCATTGAACTTTCAGCAGGTTGAACTGGCGGTGGTGGTTGCATGGTTTGCATTGTTTCAATTTGTGGGTCGTCAGGTTTATTTTCGTTGAATATGTTAACAGTCTCAGACGCATGGGCATAAAGATTGTCCTCAGGCCTTTCTGGGCCGTCCACCATTGGCATAGACATCATCGGTCCGAGCATATCAAATAAACTGGTTTCTAGTTTTGTAGTTGTAGTGGGAACAGGCGTCGGCTGAAATACAATTGTGCTTCTTTTTGCTGTTGTTGTTTCTTGTGGAGTCTCTGTCGTAACTTCAAGCACTTCAGTAGTTCGCTCTGTTGGCCAGGTCACTTGGGTAAAAGCCACAGTAGCTGGTACCGTGGTGGTAGGAGGTAAAGTTGTTGGAATAAATGTCGATACAATTGAAGGGTTTAGTATAAACTTTGAAGGGGGCGGTGATTCGGACAACATCGGTTTGTAGAACGAATAGGGATGTCTTGAAAACTCTGTGTGATCATTGAATATTAAATTATGAGTGTCATTTGCAGCATCGTTATCGTCGACCGGGGTAGTTGGTCCCCAACCAGCATAATCACTACTTACAGAATTTTCTTGGATTCTAGTTTCATTTGAATCCCTAATCCAATTCTGAGTGGTCGTTGAAGACTGATAGATTAGGTTTGATTCTTGCAAGGTATACAGAGATGTAAGCTGTTCGGGTGCAGATGTAGAATCATGAATTACATTCTGAGGTGAGTTGTTCGTTTTTATTTGAGACGGTACTTTATTATTTATGGGAGTTTTATCATCAGAGAGAATAAATAGCGGTGGTTGGTGCCCGGGTGGAGGTGGCGGCGGGGGAACTAATATAGTCATTGGATAGTGATCGCTCAGTTTATAGGTAAAGTCTTCATACTTATTTGGTTGCGGCCGATGCACGTGTCGCCTTGGAGGCAAAGGGGGCTGTCTAGACGTAACGCTCGGTTTCCGTGACGATACACCAAGCATGAGCACTTCTGATTTCCTCTCTGGATAATGTTCCCGTTCCAGTCTAGTTTCTTCAGCCCAATAATGGACTCGCTCGAGGACTGGCGGTTCGTAATCATACGTCGGATCGTTGCGCAGTGGGTCCCCTCGACCAGTTAGTGGCTTCCATTGATCAAAGTCCATTCGAGGTGAAAATATCGATGTTAAACTGCCTTGATTTTCTATTTCTGTTCCATCTGAAATTAATATAATAATTTGTAGCCGTTACTTATTGTTACAAAATAGCATAACTCTCGTCCGAGTCTCACTCGATAGATACTTACAAGTTACATTGGTAATTTGATTGATCGGTTCCGAATTAGCTGCGGCCAAGTCCGAAGAAAACGAGCGAGAAGTTGTGACTGTCACAAGGAACAGTAACAACAAAATATGTGGTTTAATCTGGAAATAAACAAAATATTCATAAATATTAAAACCACATCTAAACCTTCGATAAGTAAAACGAAGACGAAGATGGTCAAAATTTACGTTTTAATATTAATTATCATACTTTTATTTCTCATTGACTTAATGTTCGATGCATATTTTTATTCCTCAAGTGCATGATTCATATTTCAGTTTTTCGTCGCATGCGTCGTTTATATGTAACTATTGAAAACATGATTTTCATCCAATTAGAGTGAAGGCGAATGGTTTTTTGGGAGGTTTTGGTCACGACAGTACCTCGTTAAAATGCCGACTGCCTCGATGGGAAGAAAGACGAGCTAATTTTATATTTTAACCATCCTCTTTATTTATGTATGCTTGACCTCAATGGCTTTTTATGGAAAAAACTGGGCAACTTTAAGTCGTTTCCTTGTTCATATAGCTGTTCCAAATTTGTATACTGCATTAAATCACAAATTAAGCTAAAATAAGAATTCGTTCAAAGATTTTTGGCGAATAAACTCTTGCTTGTATGAATTCATTCATTTCTTACTGAATTATTTTTTATTTTAAAGAGGTTTTTCTCGTTGTCCGTATGCTGGCCAAATAATCTAAGTCTTTCCACACATTCATTTTCCCGAAGCTATTAAAGAAAACATACCCATGTGTGAGAAAGCTCTACAAAGCTCTAAACCGTCACAAATCTACTCTTTCCTAATGAACTTTCAATCAAGCGTGTACTTTCAGTTTTCAACCCCATCGAAACACGTTCATAGCTCTAAATGACAAGACCGGTAACGGACAAGTTGACGATATCTAATATTTGGGTATTTCTTAACAAATTTCGAAATTTGATTCCTGAGTCATTGGTGCTAAGACATATGAATTAATTATGAATGTTACTTTTTTATTTCAATGTAAGCTAGCTATGCTACTATTGTTAAAAAAGAAAACGTGTTACCACTAATGAATAAAAAAAATATGGCCACTTTGTTACCTTAAAAATCATTCCCTCACTTTGTCCCTTAGTCCAAAAACATTTACTAAGAAGCCTGTTCATCTCAAATGAAACAATATTGTTATAAATTAAATATTGTGAATATATTAGAAAGATAGTGTTATTGTTTATATAAACTTTCATTACACTATGACGAATAGGTAAAAAGAAAATACTATCTTAAATTATGTCCCGCCAAATAAAATCATTCCCTCACCATATTATGTATTTTCGATTCCTGATCGTATCGAAAGTGATTTTTGAACGCAACCTTAAGTTTTTTCAAACTGGCAACACTCCTAAACGTTTCAATATGGCGACTTCTTCTCAACAATAGGTGAGTTTGTGCAAAAAAATATTTTGTTGAAAATACTTAAGTATTACATTTATAGCGCTCATTACCTCACATCACATATAAGCTAAAGGTATTTTAGTATACTTGTTTATGTTTTGTAGTTTTTATGCGTTTTGGGAATAAAATAATATTTCAAAGCGTTAAAAGCAAATTGAGGTTATGTGCCGGTGTTTTTGTAGCTTTAGTTAAAATTCGTCATTCCCTCACGGTCATTCCCTCACTGCAATCAGGGGTGAGGGAATGACGGTTGTATGAGGGAATTATTTATACAGAGTTATTTTAGATTTTTCATTTATTTTATTCGATTTGTGTTTAACTGCATTCAATTTTATACAGGTATTTTATATGGAAGAAAAATGGCACGGCAAAAGAAATTGAGTGATGTAGAAAAGAAATTCAAAAAGAAAGAGTATGACAGAAAAAGACGAGAAAAAATGAAAAATAATACGGAATCTTTGGAAAAACTGCGGGAAAAGGAAAGGTTAAAATATATAAAGAAAAAAGAAAAGGGTCAGGTAAAATCAGTACAAATTTTAAAAATAAATATTAGTAGGTAAGCATATAAAGATTAAACATTTGTTACCGTCTGTTATATATTTTTTTAAAGAATTTGAGTTTATTTTCTTGATTATAAGTACGAAGTTTTGAGTTAAATTTGTTTAGAATATGATACTTGATGTTTAATATAATAAAAGTTACATAATTTCATATATTATTGTTTGTTTCTATATTAGAAATATTTGAAAATCATTCCCTCACTCCCTTAGTCATTCCCTCATTTCCTTATTTTTTTAAACTCATTTTATATAGACTGTGGATAAAAATATGGAAGACTTTTTCTCATTAATAAACCTCTTATACCTACATTTTAGCTTTCTGCAAAAAAGAACAATTTATATGCGCAAAAATTTTTTTTTCAATAATACCTGAAATTTTGACGTTTGATAAGAAATACCCATTTGATTATTAACCTTTTAAATTTAAATGGTCAGTTCTATGTATAATTAAAATATATCTAATTGACGTATATGCAATTAAGATGTATAAGAACCCTAAGATTTCATTAATCTCGTGACATAGCATATTTTTTGCATAAGGGTGTCTAAAGCTGCGCTACCATAAACTTCTCTCAAATTGTCGAACCACTAAAGACTAGAGGTGGTTCCGTCATCGATACTGTCTTTATTGGGAAATCGTAGAGATGTAATAGCAACTACTATGCCCCCAACACCTTAGGTAGCACTACCAGGATACAATGGACACAGCAGCAGTGAAAGCGGCACGTGCGCCGAATAACTAACACGCACAGTACTTGACGGGAATCATATTAAGGTGTTTTGCATTTAATTTATCCTATTTTAAAGTGTCCTTTCACTCTCATAAAATACATAGGAGGTGCCTACACGTATTGTCAAAATTCATGGCGAAAACAAAGTGTGACAAATTGAAAGAAGTGAGTTACGGTACCTATTCTTTGAAAAATACAAGGTTGGATTTTATAATTCTAAAAAAAAAATGCCAAAAAAATTCCAGCATCGAATAAGAAAACATTCCTACATATAACAATCGTTTATTTTCTTTATTTGAACTGTGAAAATTTAGATACTCCACGAAATCTTTTAAAATAATAACTTTGTGTTTTTTATAGGTTGTAACAATAATTTTATATCAATAAGTTCAAAAAGTTAGACTGCCTCCTGAAACCGAAATCCTGTCGCTATATAATGGTTTGTGACTCTTACTACCCAATCTCAAAATGTTGCAGATTTGCAAATCCAGTTTCATAAGCCTTTGTTTTCAGCGCATCTTGTTTGATCATTCCACATTCAAAAAAACTTGATGGTACGTAAATGTTTTTCTTGAAAAACTCTTTCAGGGAAAATTACAGCAATAGAGTTTGACAAGCCCTTATTTTTTTTTTTTTTTGAGCTACCGGGAGTTTGTTCCTGCTTTCCTTGTCAAATAAACTAACAAAGAACACTGATAATTCTCAATTTTAAGTTGTCAGAGACAGTAATTTATTGTCAAGTGCAATGTTAATTTGGACCCCACGCTCATCCAATCGGCACGTTCAGTAAACATTTGTTCGGACTCCAAACGCGGTACAACTTTCCTTTTCTAGTTTAATACTTAAGCATGGCTTTGTGGTTAACCGAGTCCTCTAGTTTTACTAACTGAATGAAATTATATGCTAACCACCGGCCAGCTCAAGTTGCTAGTGAAAACGATATAATTGACATCTCTAGACTTTGTAAGAAATACTAACCCACCAATACTTATGTACAGTAGGCCGTACATATGAGGAAGTAGAGACCAAGAGACATGTCGATAACTTGTGTGCTAAGTTGAGATATTAATAGGCATTCTTATCGGATACCTACGCCATACCAAGAACATACTACCGCCCGTGTTTAGGATCTTGACGATCAACGGTTTAGGCTGTGCGTTCATCCGGCAGTCAATCATTCAGGACATGCCAGGCATATTTTTATTAGTATACTTAGATAACAAAACCAGCATAAGAAACTGGCCACAAACTCAAAAACAAACTCTGTACCTGCTATTATGCTAGGCCAGCCCAAGGTTAATGTAACCTACCCCTTTTGTCTCGAGTTGAAATTCATTTAATATCTTGTCCCACCTGGGTGGAGTGAGACGATGTTTCGGACTCTTACTAAAACCCACCTGTGTTCGTTTAGTTGCGTTTTATGTTCCAGGACCACGATGACTCTTTCGAACATTCCCGCAGCACAATATGTTACTCCTGACGTACAGCGGACGTACATGCATGAGGCGTACTTAGTTATGTAGTTCACTTTAACAATACAGACCTTATCCGTTAGAAAAATATATTCTTAATTAATCTATAATATTTAAAGGGAGAAACTGACTGACTGACATATCAATTCACAGCCAAAACTACTGGGCCTAGGAACGTGAAATTTTGCACAAGGCTTCCTTTTGAAACTAATAAAAAGATAAAGACATTGCGCACAGATAATGGAAAAGAATATATAAACAATGAGTTTAAATTGTTTTTGTGTAAATCTGGTATCCAGCATCAAACAAGTAATCCATATACGCCACAACAAAATGGTATGGCAGAGCGTATGAATCGCACATTAGTAGAGAGAGCTAAATGCCTAATTTTGAATTCCAGGCTACAGAAAATTTTTTGGGCTGAGGCGGTTTCGACAGCGGCATATATAACAAATCGTTCACCAACAAAAGCTTTGGACTACAAGACACCATATGAAATGTGGACAGGTAAAAGACCACATTTAAATAACATGAAAATATTTGGTTGTCACGCAATGGTTCATGTGCCTAAAGAAAGCAGACGAAAATGGGATTCAAAAGCTACTAAGATGATATTTGTGGGTTATTGCGAAAACACTAAAGGCTACAGATTATATGATGAGAGTAAAAAACAAATATACAAGAGTAGAGATGTTGTTTTCTTGGAACACACAGCTAGGAATAATTGTGTAATTATGCCACTTACTTCTTTGCAAGAACAGGAAACGACAGCCAAACAAGAATCTGATACCGATACTTTAGCAAATGAAAGTTCAGAAGAGGAACAACTGCATGATGCCAGCAGTGATATATCAAATCCAGAGAATTCAAGAGATAATGACCCAGATTACACACCGGAAAGACTTGACGATTCTATACCGTTAAGAAATATAACTCTGAGGCCAAGGAATATAAAACCTACTACTTATTTTTGTCACGAAGAGAAACCAACAAGTTCATCAGCACTATTAAAGGAACCAGAGACTTTGGAAGACGCTCTTTCAAGCCCAAAAGCAAAAGAGTGGAAAGAAGCTATGGATAGTGAGTATGAATCGCTCCTTCAGAATAATACATGGACACTGGTAGCTCTACCTGAAGACAAAAGAATAATCCCTTGCAAGTGGGTTTATAAAATGAAAATTGATGCAAATGGTGAAGTTGTACGATACAAAGCAAGATTAGTCATAAAAGGATTCAGACAGAAGAAAGGAACTGAATATAATGAAATTTTCGCTCCGGTAGTACGGCATACTTCAATAAGATATTTGTTTGCATTAGCTGTAAAAGAAAACTTATATATAGACCAAATGGATGCAGTTACAGCATTTCTGCAGGGAGATATAGATGTTGAAATATATATGAATCAACCACCTGGTTATGAACACGGACAAGAAGTTTGCAGATTAAATAAGTCTATTTATGGTTTAAAACAGGCGAGTCGCCAATGGAATTTAAAACTTACTTCTGTTCTCAAAGAGTTGGGATTGAAAAGTACATCTGTTGATCCATGTATTTACTACAGAAAGGATAATGGAAGCATCATCTTTATATTGATATATGTTGATGATTTATTAATTTTTTATAATAATGTAGAGAAAGGTGAAGAAATCAAGCGACAACTTAAAAGTAAATTTGAAATGAAATCGCTTGGACCTGTCAATTATTTTATTGGCTGGAGGATAAGTCAAAACGCGGCCAGAGATCAAATTTATATTGATCAGACAGCTTATATAGAAAAGATCCTACAGAGATTCAATATGACAGATTGTAATCCAGTCCATTCGCCCTGTGATCTTAATTCCAAATTGATCAGCACAGGAGATCAAATTAACATTATTAGCAATGTACCTTATCAAGAAGCTATTGGGAGTTTGCTTTACCTATCACAAGGTACAAGACCAGATATCTGTTTTATTGTAAACAAACTGAGTAGTTTCAACAACAAACCAGAAAAACAACACTGGTTAGCAGTTAAAAGAGTGCTACGCTACATAAAAGGAACTAAGGATTATAAATTAAAATTAAACCAAAATAAAGATGAAAGAAGAGTATTTGGCTACTGTGATTCAGATTGGGCTTCTGACATTAACAGCCGGAGATCATGCTCTGGCTACACTTTTTTGTTTCAGGGTGCTTCAATCTCGTGGTGTTCTAAACGACAGAACACAGTTGCCTTATCAACCATGGAGGCTGAGTATATGGCACTAACTACGGCCACACAGGAGGCTATGTGGCTAAGGCATTTAGAGTCGCAACTAAATTGGAAGCTCACAGATGAGCCTACCATAATTTATTGTGATAATCAAAGCGCAATCAAATTTGCAGGTATTGATTCTTACTGTGCTCGCAGCAAACATATTGATTTGAGACATCACTTTCTCCGAGAAAAAGTTGCTGATAAGGAAATTCAATTATGTTATATTGGGACTCAAGATATGGTTGCCGACATACTTACAAAACCAGTTTCTCCAAAGAAAAATGATGACTGTTCCATGGCTATGGGTTTGCAATTAAGAAGAGGATGTTGAAATAATTAATTGCAACACTGAACATCATCTGTATTATGCACTTGTCAACTTGACGTTTTACATACTCTGTAATGTCTTGTCACAAAATATATCGTTGTATCATTTTGCTCAGTTCGTGTTTTTAATTTAATCACCTAGTTCAATCAAGTAAATACTAAAATACTATCTAATAATAACACCTTTTATGACGTAGGTGAACACTAAGAAAGGATTTTTCAATTTCAGCTTCTAAAGGGATGTAATGGGGATCTAAAGTTTGTATGAAGAACCCTACTTTCAAGCAGGCGAAGCCGCTGGCAGAAGGCTAGTATATTATATAATGATTGAGCCTGCCCCCGTAGTGTAGCCAAATTACGATCGTTTAGTTAAAACGTCAAATTCTATTCCTTTGTTCTAGACTAAGCGTTAAGATGACGACAAAGGGATTGGGGGCGTGGCCAATTCATAGCGTTCGACGTTAACGAAACCATCGTAATTTGGCTAGAGGAACTGGCATTAATCTTCTACTTCTGTCGTGTCGATTTGGCTCATATTATGTTCTCCAACCAATATTTAGCCACCTGCGTAGCTAGTATAAATCAAATAACACATCTACTATTTTTCGTTGTGTTAGCCCGGTTTTAATGTCATATAAAACATTAATTGTATATATTTTTTTCTATATATAATGTGTAATGTATCGTATGTATGTATAAAACGTATGGAATGTGTAAAATTCGTGCACTGAGGCTTCCGTACACTTACCTATATGAAAACAGTTCAATTCCCGAAATGAATTACGAAGTTTTAATTTGTATAAAACTGCGTAATTCAATTCAATTTTTTTTATTAAGTTTATTTTTATGACGTAACTGCCTACTTATTTACAGTTTTCAGAATTTTTCCCATTCTTGTGTTATGAGACCTTGACAAATTTAAGAATCTAAGTCAACGGGAAATACTCAATGAATCTTAATTCCCTTGACTGATAAATACTTGTTTTTAGGGTTCCGGTTCCGTAGTCAAAAAGGAACCCTTATAGTTTCGCCATGTCTGTCTGTCCGTCCGCGGATAATCTCAGCGACCGCTAACACTAGCAGGCTGAAATTTGGTAAAAAATGTTTTATTATGGTACCTCCTATCAAGATCGGAGACTCTACACTCGAAGTAGTAGACGACTACGTCTACCTTGGACAGACAATCCAGTTAGGTAGGTCTAACTTTGAGAAAGAGGTCAATCGTCGAATCCGACTCGGCTGGGCAGCGTTTGGGAAGCTACGCGGTGTCTTCTCGTCTAATATACCACAATGCCTCAAGACGAAAGTCTATAATCAGTGCGTGTTGCCAGTGATGACGTATGGCTCTGAAACGTGGTCGCTTACAATGGGCCTTATAAAAAGACTCAAGGTCACTCAAAGGGCAATGGAAAGGGCTATGCTCGGAGTATCCTTGCGTGATAGAATCAGAAATGAGGATATCCGCAAGAGAACCAGGGTTGCCGACATAGCGAAAAGAATCGCAAAACTTAAGTGGCAATGGGCAGGGCACATTGCACGCAGAACGGATGGCCGCTGGGGCCGAAAGGTTCTGGAGTGGCGACCGCGTACCGGAAGACGTAGCGTTGGAAGGCCTCCCACAAGGTGGACCGATGACTTGGTCAGGGTTGCTGGAAGCCGATGGATGCGAAACGCACAGGACCGGTCTTTGTGGCGGCGCTTGGGGGAGGCCTATGTCCAGCAGTGGACGTCTTTCGGCTGAAATGATGATGATGATGATGGTACCTCCCCTACACGTAAAGTGGGAAGTGATTTTTTTTTTCATTTCTACCACAACGTGTGATATATTGTTGGATAGGTATTTAAAAATGATTAGGGGTCTCGTAAAATAATTTTTTGATAATGTAAATATTTTCGGAAATAATCGCTCCAAAAGCAAAAAATGAGACGTCCCTTCCCTTTTGAACCATAAGTCTAAAAAATATGAAAAAATTTTCAAAATTAGAACTTTGAGTAATCTTTCTAGGAAAATTATTTTGAACTTGATAGGATGAACAGTTTTTGAAAAATTAAAAAACCGGTTCTGAATTAATTTTGTAATTTATATACGTGCTTGCATTTTTTTTTAAACTTTTTTACATATTTCATTATCCTGAGCGAATCAAATAAAAATACAAAAAGAATAAAATCGGGACCCGCAAATTAAAATTACCAACGGGTACAGCGCCATCTCTCGGAAAATTGTGTTACTAATTTTTACATGGGCTACTGGGTTCTGTTACATTGTAAAAAAAATTGTGACTGACGGGAAACTACGGAACCCTACACTGAGCGTGGCCCGACACGCTCTTGGCCGATTTTTTTGCAAAATCACTTTATTGGGTGCAACCATAGGTGTAACATACAAAAAACAACAAAATTGAACCGCTTGGACGCCATTACCTACTTAAATAGTACGTATACTCGTAGGAATACGGATTCTTTACGCATGCGGGATTGCTCTGTACACGTAACCCCCGCAATTTAATGTCCTTTTCACAAGTATTTATTGTAATGCGTGGTGTACGCACACTGTAGCAATTTGCTCGACGAAATCCGCAGGACACTAAAAATACTCTTAGTTATTATTCCTTGCCTGTTTTTCTTCTACGTTGACTAAGGAAACTAGATGGTCGTAAAGTAATGGCTTTACTTTTAACCATTCATGAAAGCGAAGATTGCTCAGGTAAGTGAACTTTTTATGTTTTTATGACACATAATGCATCTGCGGAAATTATGTATCATTACTTTTTACTTGCACCCATCTAGCTGGTGCTCCTTTTGCTACAAGTGTAGGGTTTTTTTATTGTGGCGTGAAAAATCATCCAGTGACAAATCCCGGGACAAACTATCAGACTAAACGATCCACCCCCTTCCTTCTTTGCCTTAGTTCCAGGGCCCTGGTCTTTCGCTTTCGCATAAACTCATGCCCTCAGGAGATTTCGACCCTGCTAGATTCCTATAGTTTGCTGACGACCCTTGAGGCGTGCGGAAATAGTGTACGCTGTCGACATGGACACGGTCCGGTGGATTACCGGACAGTCCGAAAGAAGCGTCTACGGTGGCTTGAAATTGGGATCAAAGGTACGGCGGCGGTGTCTGCGGCGTGAGCCTTTGTCTGATGCGGTCGGCTTCCTCTTTTGCTAGCATTATTGCTTCGCCTGCCTGCCACGCCTCCTCGTTTCGCACCATGGCCTCTACCAAGGCCCCTGCGATCGCCCCCACGAAAACAAGGCGATGCTTCCTATGCGGGTCACACTTCTCTACAAGCTATGTTAAGACCACGACTCTATAGGCCTGTGGTGTGTACCAGCTATTTGTTGCCTATTAAAATCCTTTTAAAATGTCTATTTCTTTAATTAACACACTTTTCTTTGTCTCGTAGTACGTAAATGATTTCTACACTACGTTAGGAGGCACAGCTAGTTATGATGACATGAGTTCTATTTACAAATTTTATCTGAAGCATGTATCCGTTCAAGAAGTTGAAGAATAGATAGGTATAAACAATTAAACCATTATGGAACTTTTGCAAACAAAATAGTTACGGTAGCTATATTGTTACTTAAGTTATAAAAATAAATACAACTCTTTAAAATAATTAATCTCTCCCTCTATTTTTTTTATCATATATCTTGTGTGTAGTGCAATAACAGTATATTTGAATACAAATGCAGAGAGCTTGTCATTGTGACCGAGGCCGAATTCGGATCGAGTAACCTGATAAGATAAACCATTTTTTCACAATAAAATTGTAGCGGGGGCGAGCACACGTACTTTTCCGCATTAGTGCGGAAAACAGTCCATTGCGCGCTTGTAAGCTATAGGATAAGAGCGGATTATCGAATTTAACTGTATTGAAAAATATTTTTGTTTACCTATTTAAACAAAGTTGCTGAGATTTTATCTCTTATAAATCTTTTGCTAAGGTGGAAACTCGCCTCCAATAGGTATTGCATGTAGAGACGAGTAAGCACAGCTACCCACTTAATTTTAATAGGTAGGTGTGTAGGCACCAAGAATACCTATACCTCTACAATGGACGTGACATAAAACTGCCTTCGAACCTGTCTCCGACACAGATTCCGTTAGGCTTCGGTGCCAGCGATGCTGCATACGGATACCAATATAAGCGCATGCATTATTTGCTTATACGTCGGCTTACTATTATAATAACCAGATAGATTAGATCTAGAATTCATTGATTTCTTGAAGTAGCAAGAAGTAGTAAAATGAATTTTATATATGGATATCCAATGACGATAAAAGTATTCTTATCTTTTTGTTTACTAATATGATATTAACCTGTGGTAATAACATTTGAAAAAAAAAACATTACCTGTCAGGTGTAATGTAATTGTTTGTGATTTGACGACAAGAATGCCGTTTTGCAAAAGTGCTTCGCGAAAAAGCTTCGAGATAGGTTTTTTTTTTTGGATAGGGTCGCGTTTGACCACCATCTCACCTGGTAGTAAGCGACGATGCGGCCGACGATGGAGCACGCTTGACGCTTGCCTACAAGTAACCTAATCACTCTTGGTTATTGGGTACAGCTATAGATAATATAGTTCTCAATAGAAAGATCTAAGATATTGCCGATGCAATCTTATTGATCATTCTGAATATAAATGAATATTCTTCGAGGCTCATAATTATACTTTTCACAAATTAAATATGTTAATCATTCGATCACGGCAAATCGAAAACGAAATCAATCCAGCAACTAAACTTTTAGTGGCATTTGAACAGATTTTGACAGATGAAATGCCAATAAATTTGACCCACTAATAATAAAGGGACGGGCGACTTAATTAATTACGTGTGAATATGATTTCTTACAGCAAGTTATTCAATTTACGCAAAGTATACTTCAAGTGGGTGCTAGCATTTGAAATTTCGTTCGTAAGGCAGATTTATCCGAGGGCGAGGGCTACCAACCATACCTCATATTTTTAACATTTAACGACAATGCTATTAAATGTTTAGATTGGGCAATCAAACCGAAAACGACGTTTATGCGTGTAATCAAATCGTAAAGAAACGTAGCGCAGGCGTGTCCGTTAAATCAATTTCTTCTAATGACGTATTGTCGAGTATAGTAGACGTATTGTGAAGTAGCGTGAAGTGAACTGCCGCACGAGCGCGAACACAGCCGCATGGGAGCCATCGCGTGATACATCCTCACTGGTAACATGATCAATCTTTATCGACTTAATTATATTTTCGGCTTTTATATTAGTATCGTTACCCAATATTACGTCAAGATCTGCACGAAAAAACATAAAAGAAATATCTACCTACAGTTCCGCTCTTTCGATTGTTTATCTTATTGTTCACAGATTCTCAAACGGCGATACCTATATATTTTAAGCGGGTTTTTAGACATAAATCATTATTCATGTTCTTCCAAAAAGTCGTATATTTGTTAGTGAAAGTTTTTGAAGCATTTATTTATAAAAGTCGACGTTGATTCACGAGAGGCGGAGAGGAGTGGGGTGGGCGGGGGTGGCGGGGCGAGGGCGTGGGAACGGCGCGCGCGCAGACCGAGTGGCGCCACGGGCGGTTTGCCGCCAACGCACCCGCCCGCCGAACAACCGAGCGCCCTCAGCCGCACGGCCGACCTGCGGTGTGTAGGTTTTTACAGTGTACTCTTTATTTGAACACATTTGGTTTTATATCCTTGATTGAACAAGATGTAGACCACTCGAAAGTGCGTCTTATTTTAGATATATATATTTGCATTGAAATGAAAATAGAATTTGTTAATTGCATTTGATTTTTCAGTTGATGTTTTATTAATTTTAATATTATTACATTTTTATTGTTATCTAAATAAAATAAATTGTTATTCTATCTATAATAATGTAACTGTCAATGTTGACATTAACGCGTTTATTCTAACTACCTAAATGATATACTTAGTGCGGAAAGTTATTAAATTGAGAAACAAATGTTCGACCTCTAATCTGAATTGGAACATTATGAAGAGCCGTGGTCAAGTACTCGCATATAGCTAAATTAGCTTATGTACATATCAAGGATAATTTATAACGTATAATAAGATCACTGACGTAATATTCTCATTATAGACAAAAAATATGTCATCAGTCAAGTTTCTGTCATGCCTGAAGTGAAGCTCAAGTGGAGAGCTATTAGTAGACTAATGGTGGGTACGGAATACTCGCAAAAGCTTTTGGATTATAAGGAATCAAATGATTTTATCGTCGAAATAAAACATGTCTCGTATGTTCAGTAGGCGACAGTTCAATCAATAAGATCCTATTGTTTTAGTGGACCGTGCTAGCGGGCCGGGCGAGGCGACACCGACCTCTTGGCGTGTGGGTGCAGAAGGAAAGATATAACACTTTCACGCGCTTTATGTGTCGATGACCTGTCGGCTCGGCGCTCGTCCGCTGTCGGCTCATCGGCTGGGAGCCAGAAGACTTGCCCACGTCCGCGCCCCCGCGACCACCACTACCACTTGATTTCCCAGGATTATAATGGACGATGCGCGCGGACGATAACGAGAACATATTGATTTATTTATAACGTGTATTAGGTATCTACGTGCTTGTTAAAGGACAACTGACTACTTTGTGAATGAATAACTTATTACCAGCAGCGAAAGTGACAATTAGGCTAATCGCTTCACAGTAACATGGCCGTGACATTTAGGTACGTTGAAAAATCGTAACTCTCCTTTTGGCTCCGCCGTAATCGGGTAAAATTGAGCGTAGCTGCTAAGTTCTAAATTATCATTTATCCATTTTGAGTAAAATAATTTTAAGATTTACGGACACCTAATTTTGTTATAACGTAGAGAACATTCACATTAAATCTAAAAAGATCCTAGATATTTTTCATGGTGATGTGGAAAATTAGAAATTTTGAAAAGAAACGTTTTGTTTTATCAATGTTTAGAAGGACGAAAGACAATGAGAAGTTGGAATATGATTGGTAGCGACATCTTAAAATATGGACTTAGAAATGATTTTGTATCAAATTATGGATTATGCATAAGTGTCAAGCAGTAAGCATACTCATGCGCTACATTATACATATACGTAACATTTGTGTATTTTTATATGGATACATATTTTCAATGCTTTCACGCATTTTTTTTTCGAACAATCTACTTTTCTTGAAAATATATAATAATTAATGTTATAAAAATATAAAATAAAGTGATTGATCCGCTTTATCAGATCGATTTAGTTAGCGAAACTTTGCACAAATGACAATGCGATGTATCTAATGATGTAAATAATGATAATGCAAACAATCTAAACAATTAATTTTAAATACTTAACAAAAAGTTGAGTTCAGGGTCAACAACCCAATATCTGCTTAAAATTATGACTTTTTTATTTATTTATTAAATAGCTTTAATAAATAAATTTCTCGAAGAGTTCTGGAAGAGTTTCTGTTAAACTTACTAAAAAGAAAAACAATCATAGACGAAAGGAAGTCAAATTTAACTTTATATACTTATAAGTGAACATCGGTGAAGTTTCGCTGGCTAATTTAATTTGCCAGTATAATAAAGGCAGGCAACACGAACGGCCGCCATTACGTCATGCTGGTCTTGAAGCTGTTTGTGTTGACAAGTCTCCCAAAGCTTGTTTAGAAGGAAACTCGGCGCGCACTACCGGAGTTGAGTAGACGACTCGATTTACTTGTCGGACACAAAATTTTATTGCACGCCTTTGACCCACACTTGACCGGTTTTAGTGAAGTCGTTTAGATGCCGCCTCAAATACGTTTTTAGTGAAGTCGTTTAGATGCCGCCTCAAATACGTTTTATTTGCTGACTAAGCACTTTATGACAATTCTCACTTTTTATTTATGGGCAAATGTACGACTTTTGTAAACTCGTTGACGTGTTGGATGTACGGCTAGTTAATTACTCTGTCTAAATGATATCAATCGGTAAAGTTTCAGTTCTTTTTATCATGGAATTGAAGTAATTATCACAGGGACACAAATTAATGTTACAGATTTGTGTTTTAATTTTGTCCGGATGTTTTATAAGTTACATCTAAATTCATAGGCCGTTAACAAAAACTGCCAGTGGTTCGACCATACTCATAGCGATCTTAACCGTTCTGTCAAGAGAGAAGAGAAGAAAAAGAAACTACTAATACTTTGGTATATATTTCCTTCTTTTCAAGATGTACGTAGTACTACTTTTGAAACTAGATAAGCAAACAAGATAACTTTATAACTTCCTGCACTAAAAGCCTATAAGCACCTACATAGGTACTTATAATTAGTTTTCAAATAAAGCTTTTGTTAGCGGAAAATGTGAAAAAAAGTCTAGAATTGAATCTGCTGACAATAATTACAAAGATGACATCGCGCTTTTAAATTACAACGGCTAACATAAGAATAACTGTTAGTAGAGATTGATAAGTTTGTATTAATATCTATTAAAAACAAAATAAGTTAAAAATTTCACTTATTTAAGTAAACACTGGACCTCTTGCGCGTTGAAGTCTTTTGTACGCAAGTGGAATTAAAGGTTTGTAGCCCAGCGTAAGATAACATTTTAAAGTAAATATATTCACATCTAAGCTACTAAGCAGTTTGGATTTTTTATTAATTATAATAATTATTAATAAAATAATAAGTAGCATATAAAAAGGCTTTTTTTCAAAATATGATTGTGAAATTTTTATAACACGGCCGGGGATTTCAAAAAAATAAACACATGATCCTTTTTCCTCACGCTAGATCACAATAAAAAATTGTTTAAAGAAATCTTCTATATATAGTATACGATACTGCTTTCCAAGCTCTTCACTCAAAAACAAACAACAGAAACAGTGAACTTACCAGAAACATGTTGATCGTATCGTCGCGACTGTCTTACAGGACACCACTACACTCGACAGATTGTCACAGCATGCGCGCGCACTCTGGCGCGTCCCGCTCGGCGTCTGCGGCGAGTCTGAAGCAACGCGCACGTCACGCGCACGCGCCCGGCCGCCGCCGGCACCTCTCCTGCCCACTGCCACAGCCTGCAGACGCCTGATTCACTTGCTGAAACGATACTACCTATTGAGCAGTATTGAGGACACCTTCAATAGTATAGTTAGTCATTTATACACAAAACGTATTGTGTAATTGTGTACTTATTCTACTTCACTGTTTGATGTTCAAAACAAAAAAAAATGAATATCAATTTTTCCCATCATTATACTGGCTTCGACACATCCATATTTCCCCGTTTTCCACTGAGGGTGGAGTGGATTGTACATATAAATATATACATATTTCTCTGGCCCGTTTTTTAGTTTGCATGGCTGGGTTTTTAAATTTGTTAAAATTAAAAATTAAGACAAGTATAATATCAATAGCTCATAGTATACGAATTTTGAAAAAATATTAATACAATGAAGCCGCCATTAGTTAAGTGTGGTGTTTTGAGTCTTGATCACGAGGAATATCAAAATAAAGTGTAGCACAACTGATAAGTAAAGTTTTAATTAAAACAAGTTTTTAATGAATATGTTCTTTCCTAGTAGCAAGCTTTTATAACACGATATACCTTTACCTATTTAATACTCATCAGCTATCTTATTGCCGTGTTCGTATGGCCATCATCAGACCCTGGCTAGCAGCGAAAGACATGTCAGAATTAATCATACGACTCGCAAACTTGAAGGAGTTGTGTCGTTTAATAGGTACCGAGTTTCTTTGGGCACCGTTTCCTTCATCGGATCAGGTCCATGTCATAATAATTTTACACTGTCATCTGATTTACACATTTCAGAACTTCAAAAACTTCAGAACAGATGAAAGAAAACCCCAATAAAAGCTTGTAAAAAACCAGTTGCAAAAGCCACTTTTGAAGTTCTCTGAATGTCTGATATTGTTGGTGAAAATGTTTAAGGTTGAACTAGTCGCGGGTTCGAACTCACAGGTAGCAGGTCAAAAGTTGAGGTGTCTCATCTTACTTCTGTCTGACAGAAATAGTTTCACTGATGAGCAATGAGAGGCTTGTCTATATGAACATTTGAACAACATGTAGTTCAAGCGAACTACATGTTGTACACGCACAAACACCGTTACGAACTGAAACAACATTTCACGATGCGTAATAAATTACACTAAATAATACGCCTGGCTGAGTTAGAACCCGCGACCTACCTAAGTATAGTATTTGCCTATTAGTAGCGGCCGATATTATTTATCTAATCTGTCAAGACTCTCGAGATTAAGGGGAGGTATCAAGTTAATACTTAAACGAAATAAAAAGATGCAGACGTTTACATCGCAAAAAAAACACACACGACAGCTACTCAAAAGAATCAAAATTCATAGGGTAGGTACTTCCAGTTGATCCAGAATCCTGAACTTTGGCATGAAGCAAGGTCTATGTTACAAATATAGGGTAAAAGTCTGAAAACTGTAAAGTACTCGTAGTTTTGTCAGCAAAAAAACTTTTTCGTGATTTGGAAAAATCTTTAAGACTCGATTAGGAAATTTAAAAAAAAAATCACCTAAGTATACGGTACGCTCCGGTCTGTACGGTATCCTTGGTGCGCGAGTCCGACTTGCTCGTACCCAGTTTATTTTTATTTTCCATAAAGTATTATTTAGTTAAAGGTCTCTACATTTAAGTTGATAGGTCCCGACATAATAGACATCAGAAGTAATTCACAACGTATATTTTTCAGGACCATCGACAAGAGGGTTGTTGACCTATAGTTTTGTGCATGACATGACCCATAATTGCCCATGGATACAAAATATCAATTTAAGTAACGTCATTAGCATTGTATGCACACAGAAAGTTCTGATTTGTACTTAAGAGTAACAGGACAATAGAGGAGATCGTTAATTTAATTTGCATCGACTGACCTCCTTAAGCAAAATTTTAAATTTTACGATTAATCTGAGGTTTTGGTTTTTTGTTTGCAATTTTGAGACCGCTAGTTTAGCCGTATTGTATGCAAATGTTGTTAAAGAATGGGGTGACATGAGACTGTATGTTAACTACTATACTTTGGTAATATGACGGAGCTGCCTGTGACCTGCCGGCTGCCCGTTGGTCGCGTCGCCACCATCCATCCATGTACATCATTGTACATCTTATCGCCTACCTATAGTGTACTATCGCAGTCATTTCTGCCTGACCATTTAAAATATAATTTCGCTATAATCCTGCAGCGCGGCGCCAAACAATACCTTTGAAGTTTTCGTTTCGAGTACAAGTAAATATGAACTTAACGGTGGTCAGGCGGAAATGATGCTACATAAAATTATACTTTGATATACCATGTTCCTGTATTTACACAGCTATTATACTTGTAAGGTATATTTTATACTTAGTCGGTATTGTACTTGAAATATATTGTAAAACTAGTTTTCGTAAACAGTCTTTCTCCAGTATTACACATTTACATTAGTTAACAGTAAACATTCCAAAGTATTTAATCACATTTGATAACTATCAACAGACCTCTAAAATTTCAAGATTGTGAAAAGATGATTGTAGATCTTGCGAAAGATTGATGGCATAAATATATTCCTTTTCTTGATAAGTAGGTATTTATTAAATGCAACGCTTAGGCTGTCGTAGCTCCTGAAATCGTTGGTGGGACAGCACCAACGATTCGCCATCCCTGCCATAGTAACCTATGGCAGGGATGGCGAACCTATGACACGCATGCTAGCGGTGGCACATCATCATCATCATTTCAGCTGAAAGACGTCCACTATTGGGAATCCCCAAGTGTCGCCGCAACAACCGGTCCTGTGCGTCTCACATATTTATTTAACCAAATAAGTAAAGGATTAACTACAAAGATACACTATAAGAATTCCGAGTTGTAAATTAAGTTTTTACGTTCAAATTACAAAACTAAGATTTTTTTGCGGCAGGTCATGACCACATTATTACCAGACAATCGGATGGTAAGCTACGCATTGCTCGCCGTTCGTAAGCTCGCGCCTACGGTGGCCGAAAATGGGAATCAGAATCCCGGCGGCGTCTCGGGCGTGAGCGCCGATGCACTTACTGAGTTAAGATTTGTGGCAGCGTTAATTGTACTTAGACGAAGCGCAACGATTTCTCACGTCATCACAATTAAGTAAAACGCTTGTTTTACTTAATTGTGATTACAATTTCCTAGTTTGTCCCATAAGCGTGATTACTTAATTACTACTTATGTACAATTGACTATACCATAATAATAAAATAATGAAATCGATATTTTGTGTGCAGAAGGCAGAGAATCCACGCTCGATTCTGTTAGCAATAATTGAGTTTTTTTTTTTACTTTGCCCCACACTAGAAACTATTACTGTTTCGTTTGCATAAACATACGTAACTAAACTCACCAACACAAGACACTCAAAACGGAACTGTAGAACTGTAACTGTAAGACGAACAAATATTTGTTCCGAGCGGGAATCGAACATACAGCGCAGCAGTTAATCACTGTTGAGTGATTATCTGCTGCAATGCGCAATAGTTGTATTGCGCCAGCCGTATCGACCAAAGTTGAGATAACTCTAAAAACTATTACCTACAAAAATAACTATCGCACTATTTGGAGTGCAGAAACTAAATTTTAACCCTGTGATGAAAAACGCAAACACGTAGCTGTGTAGAGGTATGTTATGTGAAATTTGCAGTTCACTTCTCAGTATGCATGCCACGCGTCGCCTTCCTTAGAAAGAGTCCACAACAACAAATGCGTTAGGTAGACGCGCCAGTGAAACGCACACAGTATTCCAAACGATTGATTAACTACATCTATAGTTATAGAAAAGCTATTGCATGCGTGGCTAACTTTAACTTAAGTTGTGCAACATTTCCAATTAGATTTTACGTTATGTTAATTAGATTACAGGAGTTACGTAGGGTTATGTAGGAACTCAACTTCTGGTTATGGTAAGTCGTTCGCGTAACGCACAGCACCGTCTAAAAGTCGCGCAAGTGCTGTCTGTATCATACGATGTTTTTCAACATGTACAATATTACAAAATAAAAAAGATCAAATTTTTATAACAATAATTATTATTAAGAAAACAACAGAGTCTAAATCGTCCAACAGTCTACCTAAAAAAACAAAAACGTTTTAATCAAAATATTTGATGCAATTAGGCAAAGTTTGTCACTAGAAAATAAACCGAGTTAGAAGTGAAGCCGCGATAGAGCTACTACATGAGTATTTGTCAGTCTTTCGTATCGAACAACGTTTTTCAACCCTCAAAAAAATATAAAATTTCATAAAAACAATTTTGTTGCAACTAATTAAGACTTCTACTGGGTTTGATTCTACATTCTAGACTCCTGTTACCCAGGGGGCCAGGGGGGGCTGCTAGCCTACGTATGTAGGTCTGACTGGAGCAACTTTTCGCACAGTTCACTGCCAGCTAGCTAAAAGCGATAGAGCTACAAACAATATCACATTTTGTTATAAAAAGGCAAATTTTGTCATAGCAGCCGAGTCGGAATACACACCCGAGCCTGAGACGAGGTCGATTTAGAGCCGAAAAACTTCAGTAATAATTGCCTACATGTGTAATTTTCATAACAACCTATTTTTTAGAGTTCCGTAGTCAACAAGGAACCCTTGTAGTTTCGCCAAGTCTGTCTGTCTGTCTGTATGTCCATCCGCGGATAATCTCAGCGACCGTTAGCACCAATGTTTGTCAATCACGCCGACAAAGTGCTAATATAAAAATTGAAAAAAAAAATGTTTTATTAATTAACCCTACACGTAAAACGGGGAGCAGGTTTTTTTTTCACACGGTATTTAAAAATGATTAGCGGTCCTGTAAAATATTTTTTGTTATATTTTCAGAAATAATCGCTTGTTATATCTGTGAGTGCCTCCCAGATACATCATCACCATACATTCGGTTACTGTGAATGGATTGCGCTAAAAAACAATGCGCCGTCCCACCCCCTCTAACTTTTGAACCATAAGTTAAGAAAATATGAAAAAATCTCAAAAGTAGAACTTTATAAAGTGATGATAGGATGAACTGGTTTTTAAATGATTAAAAAAATTATAATTTCCGAACAAAAATTGTAATTTAATCGTATATTTAACTTTTCTACATATTTTACTATCCTAAACGTGTCTTCTTTCGAATAAAAAAAAAAACAAAAATATTAAAATCGGTTCACGCAATCCCAAATTACCACCGGGTACAGCGCCATCTTTTGTGAAATTGGGTTACTAATTTAGACATGGGCTACCTTCGCACTGAAGTCATAGTTTAAGAGTTACATAGTGAGAAATTTGTAACAGGCAGGAAATCACGGAACCCTACAGTGAGCGTGGCCCAACATGCTCTTGGCCGGTTTTTTTAGTAATACTTAGGGTGAGTGAGGAGTTAAATATTGCATGTCATGAATTAGTTAAAGATATCTATGTATGTAGGTGTTGTAGGTGCAAGAAAACAAAAATATAGCTTTGGTTATGTTTATTTGCAATGTGTCTCATAAATTCGTTCAAAGGATCATCATGAAGGCTACTACTGGAGTTCTTTCTTCCATACTCTTCAACAAGTTTCATGTGTTCTTCAAGATTCTCTATTTCATTAGATTCTGAGTCAAAATATCTGTCTTCTGCATCTTGCGAAACTTGCTGAAGATCATCATATTCCTCATTATTATCAATATTATGATACTCAATATCTGTGTCTCTTCCCTCTATAAAACTACAAAACATTTCTTGTAAAAATTCTTCCCGAAGAAGGTTCCGTTCTGGTACAGTAATCAAATTTTGCTTTCTAGGTTCAGGCATGTAACTTGGTCTTGTGTCAGGAGTATCAAAGTCACCCCATTGCTTTTTATTTTTAAAGTTATTAGTGTTGTCACTACTACTGCTTTTAGGAACTTCTTCAGTTTTATTTAATGTCATTGATTCTAGATCTTCTTGGAGCATCTGCTCATTCTTCATTTCTCTCATGTCATTCCGATCAACGGTTTCTAAAATCATGCTCAGAAAGGTAAGGTTTTCATTGTCAACACCATCACGCTCTTTGATCTCTTCATCAGATAGATACTGGCCAACTAGCTGTTCATAAAGTAAGGGATTGCGATACATCATTTGTTTTTCACTAAAATAATCTGTTTCATTTTGAAGTTTCCGTAATGCATTATAGCGTCTATTACGGATTCTTTTATTTTTGCTTTTTTCAGAATGGTAAGTTTTTAATTGATTAATACAACCCTGAAAGTCATCCTCATGAGATTGTAGATTCTCAAAGTAACTGATGTGATTTGGCGCTAGATATTTGCCGAACTGCATTAAAAAGCCCGTGGGTGATTGTTTATAAATATCGCAGGCCATTTTAATTTTATCGCTTGTACGAACCTCTGTTTCATCCACATGTGCATTTTTGAAAGAAATTTTTGCACATCTAACTAAGTAATCTATTATGTCATGAATAGGATCAACTTCACCATCAGATTCTTGCAGTTCTTGGACATCATCACCAACTTTTGTTGGAACTGGCTCATTTGCATCCATTTCACAAAATTTTGCAAACTGCTAAAATCCAAATTCAATTCCTTGGCGTCTTACAATTAATATTTGAAAAAAAAAATCAAAATAGACTGTTTTTAAACAATTTGCCCTTTTAGAATAGAGATTAGCTTTCATCAGAGAGTATTATTTTCTCTGGAAATTAGATTTATTTGTATTTTCAAATTCCATTTATTTTTTTTCTATCTGTCATTTCTAATCACCCATAGACTTTTTCGACCACAGACCTGTATATAAAAAGTACTCTGACTCCTGACTGTGACCACAGGCTAATGAGTATTGTATAATCATTACATACTATAAAACCTAAAACACGTATAAAACAAAGTCCCGCTTTCCCTATGTATGCTTAAATCTTTAAAACTACGCAACGGATTTTGATGGGTTTTTTTGTAGTAGATAGAGTGATTCAAGAGGAAGGTTTATATGTAGATGTAAGATGGGTGACATTTGTATAATGTAAAAAAAGAAAATCGTGTTAGTTACACTATTTATAACTCAAGATTGGCTGAACCGATTTGGCTTTCTATTAATAAGGAGGTAGCTAAAAACCAGGAGAAGAATATAGGATACTAAAAATAAAAAATAAATCTGCTCATTTATTGCCTCTAAAAAGCCTCTGAAGCGTAACAAAGTTTACGGGGTCAGCTAATAATTTTATAAAATTAATTATACAAACATCACTTATAGCATGGACAAATTAAAATATGGCCACCGCTGCGGTAAGCGGATGCACGTGTGGTCCTATATTTAAAATACCTACTCTTTTGCTAATTTTATCGTTTGATGAAAAACTTTTACTTGTCAAAATGTTTTTAAATCAACCCGAGGTACATCTTCATACAACCGCTCTTACGTGATTATGATGTTATTAATCCTGTTTCTTCAGATAATTTGAATTCACTGATATCTTGCAGATTATGTCTAGGCTCCTATAGAAATCAAAACATTTGTGTAAAACGAATCTAATAAAGACCTTTGAGCAATCTTACATGAACTTTGGCCCTCCATAATAAACTCATAAATATATTAATCGAGATTGTAAATTATGATAATTATTTTTATCAAAAACTTTTGGGTTTTATAAAACGCATATTTTTCGGAACAAGTTTTTTGAAATATTCGAGTAAATCACGCAATTACCGAATGCGAACAGAGTTTTCAGTCATTATTTCTATTTTTTCACTTGGCTTGGCCATTCAATATCGCGAGCGCTTTAACGAAACAACAAGCTTTTAAACCATGTTCGGCAATGACGATAGGCCTGTGAGAAAGAGACTAACCCATCGTTAGCCCTTACGACCTGTTCACGACCTTGCGGCTAAGACGGGTCGTTGGAATGAGTTACATCCGTATTCTAATTGAACTTCAGATAAAACCGTAACTTAAAAGATTCTGTGCTCAAGCCGAAAATACAAAAAAAAAACCACTAGTTTCTCTATCAATTGTCAATGTCATTCGTTGACATTGACAGTGACGGGGGCTTTTTACATTCTGCCTGTGTGAATTGTAAATAATAGGTTTATCTTATATTTAAAAAAGTCCCGACGAAACTGTTCATGACGCATAATTATAATTTTCAAAACAGTTACAAAAATAGTGTACTGTAAAAGTTACAACATTGAATATGCAAAAACAAAAAAGAAGTAACAAAAAGTAGTGATGATAAAAATTACTTGATAAACAAAGATAATTCAAAATGCAGTGGCAGTGGGAATACATGTGCGGCCCTCAGGGCTTAAGACCATGGAACGACGTAATAAAAGACTTCGGACAGTGCTTCCAGGAATTATTTTTACAAATACCCGTATTCTTTATTATTGCAATTATATCAGGTTACTTTGTTGGATACAGAAGAGATTGGGTGGTACGTGAAAAGGCACAAGAGCGGGCAATAGTACTTCGAAGCTTTGTTACATTAGCTTTAGTTTTCATTCCAATAATTGAGTTGTATGTTTTTATAACAACACCTGGCTTTGTTTTGTACCCTGTCAACTACTTTGCGGCCGGTGCGTCATGCTTGGCGTGGCTCTTTCACTTCGGTTATGTTTTGGCGTTGAAACACCGACTGGGACAGAGTTCTCGCGGACCTACTTCTCAGCTGTTTATGTGGAGTTTAGCAGTGATTGTCAATGCAATAGCGTTGCGAAGCAATATATTTTCTGGAACAACAATAGGTTTTAATATTGCTACAATGTGCTGTCATGTCTTGTATTTTCTGACTCTGCTACCTTCTAGTAATTCAAGACCCACATTCTATTCACCATGCCTGGTAGGCTCACAACATACACATGTAAGTTTGTAACTTTTCTTTATTGAATATTACAATGTATGATGTTCCATAGGATATAATATGTGATGTTATTGTTAACAGAATGAGTACACACCATTGTTACCACACATGGATGAAGGTATACTGGGAACCGCTATGCAAGGAGCTGGCTTTTTATCACGTTTAACATTTTCCTGGGTTGAACCCCTTCTTCAAAAGGGTAAGCAGGATTTGACTCGCATTTAACTACAGAGTAAATTTTAAATAACATTATTTATTTCTTTTAAAGTAAAAAAGCTTCAATTAATTACTTACATGGTTTTTAATATTTTTTTTATTTTATAGGCTTGGATAATAAATTAAATGACCCAGAAGAATTATTTGATATACCAGCAAAATATTGTTGTTCTTATGTGGGAGCAAGGATGGACCGATCACTCATCGGCAATGTGGACAATTACCAGCAGTATGAGGAAGTGCCCCATGAACCTTTTATAGGCTCAGGTAAAAACTTGACCATATACCTACCACATATTGCAAGTTGATTTTTTACTGTTTACTATTTATTTTGATTACATCTTTAGAAAGCTTATGCATATTGTATGTTTGAAATGTTTCATAGAGGTTGTAAATTACAACATTATGTGTGATAAACAAAAATAATAATCAACTATAGCAGTTTGTCCTTTTACAATGGTCTGGACATCTTTGTTGTTTTTTACAACTTCCCAACTGATAAACATATTTCTAAATACAAACATACTATAGATAAATTACACCCAGACAAAGAACAAGCGATTGTGCTCATCAGGTGGGAATCAGTGCCACTGACCATTTTATCAACAGGCTAATTAAAACATTAAATCATTATTTCCAAAGATATATGAGAATTTAAACTTGTATTTTCTCATACACAAGGCCACCAAAGGTTGTTGAATGTCTCAACCCTTTTTAATGAAAACTTATCCCTAGCCGAAAAAGCCATACACTCACTTTTCTTGTTGTTATAGACTAGTCCATGACTGAGTGTTTATTTCTCACAAAGGCCAAGCTGCTTAGATAGGCCACTGAGCACTAAGTCATCTGCATAGCTTGTACAAATAATATTGTCTACACAAACTTTCAATGTGACATTGAATATGCATGCTGCTCAGCCTGAGTGCTTTTAAATAATGGTTGAAGAGAGCTGGTGAGGTCAATGCATCTTGCATCACAGCATCATCGAAAATCATACTAGACTGATCTGGAGCCCATACTACTATTTCAGAAATGAATGCATTCCCTTGACTCTATTACTAACTAATGTTTAAAATGTTGTAAAGGATAAATAATTATTATTTAAACAGATAATATTTCCAAGGCTATATTGATATGATGATAATGATGATATAGAATTTATAGCCTAGGTAATATTGCTTTGTTTAACTAAGAGATGTATGTAAATAGACTGCCTCGGATTGCAATCCAATTCTTTCGTTTACAACTCAAGAAAATGGTATTATAGATAAATTATTATACTTCTAGTAGCTTTTGCCCGCGGCTTCGCTCCCGGCAACAGATTATTCTACTCTACGCTACCCTACTCTTGTCTATTTTATTTTTTTATGATCGATTTTTCCTGAATTTTCTTTGTTATAAACCTCACGGAGCCCGAGACCTTTCCAATGAATGCAAAACCGTGGAAATCGGTTCGAGCGTTCTAAAGTCATAGCGTCAGGAAGGAAAACCCGACTTATTTTTATACACCGTGAAATTTAAATGGTTGTTTTCCCTCAGCGAAATGGTTGTGTCTTGGTAATACAAACGTTTGATAAAAAAATAAAATGTTAAAAACAAAAAATGGACCTGTAGAGTGCAAGCTAATTATGACGTATCACAACGTGCGAGAGCTTATTTTGGTTTAAATATTTAATGAATCGGTTTCCTTTCAGCGCGGGCTGCTCTTGCGACTCTAGTAATACCTACAAATTACGTCTAATGTTACTATTGTTTTCGCTTTTTTGAGTTGATAAATATTTTTAATAATTATTTATAAAAAAAAACTTTTTATTTTTTTTATTTTTACTGTATACTTCCAAAGTACTCCTTATGGCAAATCAATCTGCCGCGGGAAAACAACCATTTAAATTTCACGGTATAGTATAGTATGTATAGTAGTATGTATAGTAGATTAACTGTTTAGCCTATAATAGTAACTTAGATAAGCAGCATAGAAATAAGTAGGTTTTATTTGTAGGATATGGCGCAACAGGAGAATCAGCGCCGCAAGCATCGACTCCCGTGACGCCGACGACGCGCGTGCTCGTCCGCTCTCCGCGCCGCCAGAACGTCACACTGCTACGAGCTCTACACACATGCTTCGGCTGGCAGTTTTATAGTATCGGAATACTTAAATTAATTTCTGATATGGCCGGCTTCGCAGGGCCAATACTACTTAACTTTCTTATAAAATTCGTGGAAGACGAAAGCATCGATCAACATTTAGGGTGCCTTTCTTTTTTATTTCTAAATATAATATGGGTAATTTTAGGCTATTTAACGGTCGTTATAACCTGTTTGTGTTATTTATTGCAGTTATGTGTATGCTGGATCTCTGCTCGGGGCTACACTAACAGCTGCTCTGTTTAATGTGCATTTTAACTGGTTAATGTCTATCATTGGTCTGAAGATGCGCGGAGCTATTGTGGCCACCATCCTTCGAAAGACTCTCAGTGTCACCTCTACAGAATTAAATAACGTATTCTCGATTGGGGAGATCACTAACTTCATGTCGACTGATACAGACAGGATTGTGAATTCTTGTCCTAGCTTTCATGCATTGTGGAGTATACCATTACAGGTACTAAATACAAATAGTGACACATTTGCATACTATTTTTTCCAAGACACAGGTGAAATTAAATTTAATTCTTATTTAATTTACAGTTGTTTATAACACTATTTCTTCTATATCATCAAGTGGGCATATCTTTCCTCGCTGGTGTGGCTTTCTCGGTGATACTGATTCCAATAAACAAATTGATAGCAAATAAAATTGGACAACTAAGCACTGAGCTGATGAAACACAAGGACACGCGCGTCAGCCTGATCAGTGACTTGCTGAAAGGCATCAGAACAGTGAAAGTTCATGTTTGGGAAGATTATTTCATTAACAGAGTATCAGGTTAGTAAAGTTAGCAAAACATTAATTTCTATTGCGTTAGCAATTAATCTGCTGCCTCTTTTTCTCTCTAGTAATTTTTTTATATACTTTTTAGTCAAGCAAATAAGATTGAGTATATATGGGTACTTACTGCGTTTTTGAACTACTACATTCTTTGTAATAAAATAGCTGACGCAAAATAATAAATCTTTTGCGTCAGACATTTGGTGTTTTAGATTCATGGGATTTAAATCAACATTGAATTCTTACATCCATCTACATTTATTTTTATACAATTTTAATAAATTGTTTTATATGGAGACTCCATATAAAATAAAAATGTATAAAAATGAACGATCTTGATCCAGTACAATGGCCCATTATTGTCATTAATCGGTGTTATGTGACGTCAGAGGCGCGCGGTCAGGAGCTGCGCTACCTGCGCGGGCGCAAGTACTTGGACGCGATCTGCGTGGTGCTGTGGGCCACCACGCCTGTGCTCGTGGCCGCCTTCACGCTCGGCACGCACTCGCTCCGCGGGCTGCCCCTCGATGCACCCACTGTATGTATCCATCTCACAAATCTTACTAATATTATAAATGTGAAAGTTACGATGTTTGGATGTTTATTACTCAATAACGCCAAAATGGCTGGATGGATCTGGAAGAAATTTGGCACAGGCATAGAATACACTCTGGAATAGGACTTACTTTTTATCCCGGAAACCCCAACCTCAACCCCGCGGGCGAAGCCGCGGGCAAAAGCTAGTTTGTCATAATTTTCTATAATTTATTCATCGATTAATCGCTCGGTTTACAATTATCACATTTATGTAAAATATTATTAATTTCAGGTGTTTACAACGGTTGCACTTATCAACATGTTAATAGCTCCGTTGAATGCCTTTCCTTGGGTGCTAAATGGGCTAACAGAAGCCTGGGTATCTATAAAACGTATACAAAAGCTGTTGGATGTAAGTCATTTTATTATAACCATGTATTTTATTTACAAAATCTTTGCATTTAAATCTAATAAGTTATACAACCCGCCCCAGCTTTGTACGGATACCCACGTCGATAACAATCAAATAAATCCTGAGCCTGCACACCTGCTGTTTTATACGGTCTTAAAAAACCTCTCTCTCTCTAAAAGTCTAAAGAAACCGCGACCTTCACACTGTTTCAGGATTTTATAATTATTGTTATTCTTTCCTGTCTTATAGTTACAATTCTAAATATTTAGCTTCCAGACATGGACTCGGAACTTTATTACGACCGCCTCAATAAAAACCACGATGAAGACAAAATTATCATATTTAAAAATTCCACATTCGCATGGGCTAAACCTTCGAAAAGGAAAAAGCTACCAAAGAAATCAAGGAAAAATAAAGGAAAGTCTAAAAAACGGCTATCGAGAGGAAGCATACAGAGGCGAGACTCAACTTCATCATCTGAACATTTGATACAAGATGAGCCGTTTACGTTGAATGATATTTCATTAGAAATTGGTAACGAAGAGTTAATTGGTATTACTGGTGCTGTCGGCAGCGGGAAATCGTCGCTACTACATGCCATCATGGGAGACATGATTAAGAAGAATGGCTATCTACAGATACCGGAAAACCTTAGCAGTAAGTAAAACCTGAAGGCAATTTTTCAAATAGGACTTGGATTGTAAAATAATACCTATTTTTATTTTACATAGGTTTTGGATATGTATCACAGAAACCATGGCTAGTACGCGGTACAATCCGTGACAATATATTATTTGGAAAACCGTACGAAGAGGCAAAATTCCGAACTGTAGTCGACGCTTGCGCACTCACTGGTAAGGAAAATTACATGTTTACCTTTAGGTTTGGTGTTATCTGTAATAATATCATAAGTTTTAGTTCACCTAATTTTATTTAAAGTAAATAGTAATAGGTATAAATTACGAGAATAAAGTATAAGTTACGAACATCTTTTATAATACAAAAAAATGAATAGCTGAATGTGTTGATAAGCGCAAATCTCGAGAACAGCCGAACCGTCAGTTGACGCGAGCGAAGCTGCGGGCAAAAGCTAGTAAATCAATATTATTATTACTTAACATAGCGATGTTTTGATATCAATAATTTTGTATTATAGAGGACTTAAACATCCTTGGATGGAACGCGTACGTAGGCGAGGGCGGCTGCACGCTTAGCGGCGGGCAGCGCGCGCGCGTTGCTCTCGCGCGTGCCGTGTATCAGGACAAGCAAGGTACTGTGACTTATTGCTGTCAATTCCTTCACTCATTGCCTTCTGATACTAACATAGGTATTTTTGTGCAGTGTATCTATTGGATGACGTGCTAGCGGGTGTAGACGCGACGGTGGCTCAACACATCATGCAGCGCTGCATCCTAGGCGTGTTGCGTCACACCACGCGAGTGCTGGTCGCGCAATCGCCGCGCCACCTCGCGCGCACCTCGTACACCGTGCTCATGCGCGACGGACGCATCGTCCGACAAGGTACTGCATACTGGCGAGCTACGTCATGGGATCAATAGCACATTTTGATACAAGTGCAGAAAGTTTGTTATTGCGACCGAGATGAAATTCGCACGAGCCGTAGGCGAGTGTACCTACTATCGAGTCGAGGGCTGCAATGTATCAGAAGACGTTTTCAATACACTTACGACTCGCGGTGGAGGGAGAACGCGTGCACTTTTCTGCACCATTGGGGAAAACAGTCCTAAAAACGGTGGGATAAAAGCGGGTTTTCGAGCAAGTATACTGAAAATGTTCTTTGTCGCATGCATTGTAACCGCTGTACAGTCTCTACACTTTGCCTGGCCATTGTCATGGCCGCCGAGGACATCCCAGAAAGAGTTGGCAAAACGATAAATTTGTATAAGTACACCATATTGGGAGTCGTTCAAGGTGTCGAAGAACAAGGACAATATTTTTTTAAATAGGGTCAATACTTTACGCACTAGTAGGACTATTTTAACTTTTTTAAATAAGTTAAAAGAGTAAGAGATGTTTCTCTTACTCATTCAACTACTACTACTAGTCAACACACATTGCTCGCGGACGGTGAGCAATGGGTAGCTCGCCGTCCGATCGTCTGATAAGACCGAGTCCAAGTCGTCAACGGCGCGCACCGTTCCCGCGCGCCTCAAGGAGTTGTCAGCAAACTGCAGGGGCCCTTCAGGGGCGAAGCCTCCTGGAGCCTAGAGGGTGGTGGAAAACTGTTACCTCGACTCCAGGAATAAGGCAAGGAAGGTACGGGGTAGGTTTTTTAGCCAGTAAGAGTCTGACACTGGTCTCCCGCTCCGCCCAAGAGCGGGTTTCGTCATTGGATGATTTTCACCTACCATAAAAAAAAAAAAAAAAAACTACTAGTCAACAGATGAAAATAATTCCGAATTACATATAATATTTTTAGACTGTTTTTATTTCGCCACCGGGGCTCCGATATTTATTTTGTGCTAATGCTACAAATTTCCTAAATATTCATAGGTCCCCCTGAAGCTGTATTGAATGACATCGAAGAGTTCATGCCAAGCGAGTCTGACTCATTGGGTGAGGAGCCACCTCGAGCCCCGGAGCCCGAGCAGGACAATCAAGACATTGTCAGCAGGGACAGTCTGGATGATGAGGTTTGTACATGTGCACCAATACCTACCTGTATATAACTAAAACAAATATGCATTGTCGTCGAATCTAAACAAAGGCCATGTATATATTGCCACGGCTTATTTCGGCATTCAGTCGACTGCCTAGTTATTTTTTACTGATTAACGCCATTAGTCAACTAATCGCCCGAATGATAAAATTCAGCCAATCAGTCAAACAGCTAAACAAATGACTTGTATCGATAACGTTTAAATACTTCCTTTGTCCTGAAGTTTGAGATAGTGTAACAAACCGATAAATTATTTTTGGTTTACATTCAGTCGCTAACTGGTTAATTAAATATTGAATTTGAAGCTATGATTCGCTTTCTGAAAGGGTCACTCGTGGTCCTGGGATGCAAAGAGCAACTTAAGGGGCATAGGTGTGTTTTAGTCAGTAAAAGTCTGACACGCCCTTTCACCCCGTTTGAGAGCGTGAAGTTATTTTAAAAAATCGGCTAAATAATATTCAGGCCGCCAGTTGAACGGTACCGTTTAGTTACTAGACTAGGTTGTCAATTTAATAGCATGCTAGTATGCTGCGGTATACTCCTATAATATACGTGGTACATATTAAGTGGATATCTAATCGCATTCTTATTATTTTTCATCATAATTTCGGGAAATTAGGGACTCGAATATTTTGAAGTGACCAGCTCTTGTTTACTACTATTGGACCTGGGAAATTTATGTAATTCCCTTTTTTTGGCAGGAAACAATGACCGAAGGAACTGTTGGTTGGTGGGTCATCGGCTTGTACTTACGGTCGATCGGAGTCTTCCTCTCAATCGCCATCATACTATCGTTGATACTCATGCAGCTCTCACAAAACTTCACATTCCTCTGGCTCACCTACTGGGTGAAAAATAAAACTAAGAATTCAACATCATTACACGAGGATGAATACACGGTTCATCCAACGGAAAAAACGTCCATATTGGACCATGGAGTAAACGCTATTGACAACGCAATACATACAATTATAAATACGACAACGCAGTGGTTGCAAAATAGCAATCTAGGAAACGACACTGCACCAGAAAACCTGGATAATAAACAGTTTGCAGTGCCGGAAGTGACTGCAAATATCACACCGATTTATACCGACAACTTTTACTTGGAAATATATTTCGCTTTGGCGGGACTTAATTTGGTATTCACAATAATGCGAGCGTTCCTGTTTGCCTACGGCGGAGTCAAAGCGGCCACCAGGATCCACAAGGTTCTGCTAAAAGTCATCGTCAAAGTATGTTTACCACTTACATTTTTTCACTTCAATTGATACCATGATCGCCTTTGTAATAATATAAAAAATATTTCAGGCAAAAGTGAAATTCTTCGACGTAACACCACTGGGTCGTATACTAAATAGATTCTCATCAGATACTTACACGGTGGACGATTCTTTGCCTTTTATTTTAAACATTTTGTTGGCGCAATCGTTTTCTTTACTTGGTAAGTTACTTTCTTTATTATCGTTATAGTAGGTTATAAAAAGGACATTTAGTAAAATTACGAAGTTTGCTGATTATAGGAGTCGGAACTGTTTATTTGAAATGTTGATTCGTTATTACTATATTTATTTACTATACTTAACCGTTATAACTATATAAATATCATATCATATCAATATATAAAAAAATCAGTGCCACTTTTCGTTGTAATTTTATAACTCAAGAACAGGCTCCCCTATACAAACCAAATATTTAGGCTAACTTGGGACTATTTAGTAGATGGTTTACGTGAAGTTTGCACAAAATCGGTCGAGAGGTTCTTCATTTTTCTGTTGCCAGGTGCGAAGCCGCGGACAAAACTAGTACATTATTAGCTATGCTAGCTATGTTTATCAATGCAGTAAACGCATCGGACTCATGCTCTTGGTTTTACAGGAGCAGCAGCGGTGACTTTGTACGGTCTGCCGTGGCTGGTGGTGGGCGTGGGCCCGCTTGCATTTATCTATTACCGGCTGCAGCGCCGCTACCGCGTCACATCGCGCCAGCTCAAGCGGCTGCAGAGCGTCACGCTGTCGCCGGTCTATACGCATTTCAACGACACCCTCGACGGTTAGTATACCAAATATAAAGATTTTGGAAAGCCTTGATTGTGTTTGGAGTGACAATAAACTCTCATTGGTAGGTCACGACACGGTGCGCGCAATGGGCGTGAGCGGCGCGTGGGTGTCGCGCGGCTCGGAGCAGGTGGAGGCGTGGCAGCGCGCGGCGCTGAGCGCGGCGGGCGCGGCGCAGTGGCTGGCGCTGCGCCTGCAGGCCGCCTCCGCCGCCGTCGTGGCCGCCGCCGCGCTGCTCGCCGTGCTGCAGCGCACGCTGCACGCCGCCGACCCCGGTGAGTACATGTGCACAGTGACGACAGGTTGAATGGCTGGCGCTGCGCCTGCAGGCCGCCTCCGCCGCCGTCGTGGCCGCCGCCGCGCTGCTCGCCGTGCTGCAGCGCACGCTGCACGCCGCCGACCCCGGTGAGTACATGTGCACAGTGACGACAGGTTGAATGGCTGGCGCTGCGCCTGCAGGCCGCCTCCGCCGCCGTCGTGGCCGCCGCCGCGCTGCTCGCCGTGCTGCAGCGCACGCTGCACGCCGCCGACCCCGGTGAGTACATGTGCACAGTGACGACAGGTTGAATGGCTGGCGCTGCGCCTGCAGGCCGCCTCCGCCGCCGTCGTGGCCGCCGCCGCGCTGCTCGCCGTGCTGCAGCGCACGCTGCACGCCGCCGACCCCGGTGAGTACATGTGCACAGTGACGACAGGTTGAATGGCTGGCGCTGCGCCTGCAGGCCGCCTCCGCCGCCGTCGTGGCCGCCGCCGCGCTGCTCGCCGTGCTGCAGCGCACGCTGCACGCCGCCGACCCCGGTGAGTACATGTGGTTGTTGACGCTGCGACACACACGACGACGGCTGCCGCCCTCGTGTCGACGGCTGGTGTATGAGATATACAAATTTTGTGCTGCCGATCAGTGACTATATTAAGTTATTATTATTTTTTGTGAATTTATTCCCCAAAAAACTCTCTGAATCATAAAACTTCTCTTATTTTTTCGCATAAAAATGTTAACAATTTTGGAAAATGCTACGAGAATTTATAATTATCGGAAGATTTGTGAGCTGCTATTCATTACAGGCATAACTAAGCAACAGGCCACGCTAGAACTACTGGGGTGACCTGTGCGTGAAGCGGCCGTGTATCCTCCGTATTTATGTTTTGTATCGCAGATAATTCAACTAAATTTAATAAATATCTACGCAGGACGCGCGAACTCGTAATATTCCCTCCGCTGGTCACCCCCCGTCCGATCGTTGTATTATTATTCTTCCCGCTGATCGCAGACGCAAAGACACGTCGCGGCAGCGTGGCTTGCGACTTAGATTTACCTATTTATTATCAATAGTAGGTACATATGTTTTAAATGGTCTATTTGAAACAAACGTTCTTGATTTCTTTCCTGATCGCAGGTCTCATCGGTCTGGCCATATCGTACGCGTTGTCGATGACGTCCATGTTGAGCAACCTGCTCAACTCCTTCACCGAGACCGAGCGCGAGATGATCGCGGTGGAACGCGTCGGCGAATACATCAGGACGGTACGTTGTATAAGGAGAGTCACGACGAACAACTAATAACTTCCTTTATTATAAAATTGTAATGCATTTTGATGTTTTTGCAGGTGGAAAGCGAAGTCATTGACGGTGACCCACCACCATACGGCTGGCCCTCACAGGGCGTCATAGAATTTGATGACGTTTACCTGAAATACAGGTATTATCTCTTTTAAGTCTTTATTTATTGAGTGATTATTAGTGTAAAAGGACATACTCACACAAACGTGTTATTAATTTCATCTTCCTGACTTACCTACTCCTTGTCAATTTAACACTGCTTATGAATAGTTTGAGAACCACAGGTCGACTGCAAGTTATTTAATAGGTAGTTTCTGCCCACGAACCCCTATTCGTCATTATACGCTTGTATGCCTGTGTACACCAAGCATGTGAAGACGAATATGCATTTATGAAGTTGCGCGTCCGTGTACAGTAGACCTGATTTTCTTGTTTCCTTTTGCAGCGGTCGGGAAAATGCTTCGATGGCGCTGAACGGCGTGTCGTTCTCGACGCACCCGGGCGAGAAGCTGGGCGTGGTGGGGCGCACCGGCGCCGGCAAGAGCTCGCTGCTGAGCGCGCTGCTGCGCCTGGCGCCGCTCGCGCGCGGCCGCCTGCTGCTCGACGGCGTCGACATCTCCACGCTACACTTGCATGCGCTCAGGTAGCGGAACAGTGCTCTGCTATGCTCCCGCACATGAATTCCTTTACTTCTCTAATGTATCAATATTGGTCTGATCTCCAACGTTGAACTATCGCAGGTCCCGAATCGGCGTGATCCCACAGGAGCCGTTCATATTTGCGGGCAGCATCCGAGACAACGTGGACCCGCTGCGGCAGTACCTGGACGCCGAGGTGTGGCGCGCGCTGGACGCGTGCGGCGCGCGCGAGCTGGTGGCGGCGCGCGGCGGCCTGGCCGCGCCCGCGCACGCCGCGCAGCTCGCGCGCGGACACGCGCAGCTGCTGTGCGTCGTGCGCGCGCTCCTGCACCGACCTAAGGTACATAGTGGGAACAATGCCATCTTTTGATTCCTATATATCTATTCACCATTTCTAAAGGTTAAGAAGCCACTGGCTCCTTAACTATAATTTTGTGAAAATACAGGGAAACCCCAGCTATCGGTAGTAAAAACTATATAATGTGGTTTCCATCAACAGCTAAACGTATTTATGTTGTGTAGATCCTGCTGGTGGACGAGGCGACGGCTAACCTGGACGCGGAAGCCGAGCGCATGATCCTGGACGCGATCCGCTGCTCGTTCGGCGGCAGCACGGTGGTGTTCGTGGCGCACCGGCTGGGCGGCGTGCTGGAGTGCGCGCGCGTGCTGGTGCTGGGCGCGGGCCGGGTGCTGGAGCTGCTGGCGCCCGACGACGCGCTCGCCGACCACAACTCGCACCTCTACACGCTAGTGTACGGCTCCTAGACCTTCACCCACACCCACGTATTGTTAACATTGACCGCCAGAGCTTGAACGCATCGCCGTGCCCTCAACTCCTAGCATTAAAATTTCGCGCGCTTTTTTTAGTTGAATGACACTTTTATGCGTCCTTGGCGGTCAAAGGGTTAACATTTCAATGTTATCATGGGGTATTCATCCTGTTTAGCACCGCCCCTTTCTCACACTGAAACCATGATAACTTTAACAAGTCACAGTAGGGCCGCAAGTTGTTTATGATCAATGGCTCTCTAAGGAGTCGGCGGGACTCGAAAAGTGAACTGAGTTTCTAGCATAATCAGATCTATTCATTTTATTACATATAGTGAGTGTAGCGACTACCATTGGCTGTATTCAAAATAATACTGACTAGTCGCGTCAGTAAGACTGAAAACTGTCTTTAAAATATCTTGGTGGAGATGACTTTAATTGCAGTAAAGCTTATGAATGCTATTTTGTTATAAAATTACGTTATAGACTTGCCCAAATTCTATAAGATAAGATTTAGACTCCTGGTTTTTTTTCCTTTTGTATTATAAGCCAAGTCGAAAATTCGTTTCGTCATTGTTTGTTTTGATACGGGACCAGAGTATTTATCATTTAAATGTTTTAAAGTTGGCAAACTTGAACCATGATGGCATTTACTGTAACGACTCATCGACTATAGTTCGTTTTTTATTAATCCTAGACTACGATTTGAAAATTTACAATGTCAAACTCCAGAAAATGGGGAACATATTTCTAGTGTGACATTCTGAGTTGTCAAATCGTAGTCTGGAATTAAAAAACGAACTATAAGTTCCTTGATGTGTCTGACATCGAGTTACTCGCCTCTAGCATGAGTCGCACTGGATATAGTCCAAAAAGAAAATCTAACTACCCACAAATATAAAACAGTAGACCAAATTGAAGCTCGCCAACAGTAAACATTAAGAACTTCAGAAAATTAAGGGAATTTAGAGTATTTATAGCAGATCAAGATAACTTTTAAAATATACAAGAATTGCCTCTTAGTTTAATTTGCTTGAACTCATTATAATATTGTTATTATACGATCAAGACGTGTATCGTTTCGTATTTAAGCAGCATTACAATGTCAATTGTGTGTTACTATTTCTTATGACCTGAATTTTGTGTTAATATTTTTGAGTAGTGCTAGACTGAAAGATTAGTCTAGACGCAAAGACTGATAAGTCTTGCTGATTAATAATTTTAATTTCATGAGAGTATTAGTGTTGTTATAAGTGTATTATAAACCAAAGTGTTTTTGGTTATTTAAGATATAGCCCTTTTAATAGAAACGTTACTAAGAGTTATGCTATGAGATTTTTTCATTTAGTAAACCCACTCATGACGGAAGCCTATGTTTCCGTAAGTGTGTTTTACACTATATGTAGATCCGATCGCAAAAAACTATGCGAGTTTTGCCTTAATTTTCCTTAGATTTGAGGGCCAACGCTGCATAAAGCGGGAGCCCGCCCGGGCACGGTAACTGGACTATTTCCTGCATAGTGTCGCTAGTTCAACTTTAACGGTGTGCATGTAGTCATATCGATGAAGAACTTTGACGTAGCGGCGGGTGCGCGGGGCGTGGCTATGTGCGCTGGGCCCACGCGTGGCACGCCGTGTCGGAGCACTTGTATGAGTCCGCGCGGGCTCCCGCTTTACGCAGTGTTAACCCTTATTCTCACCATCGAGTAATAAAACACCCCGTGTTTACATGGGCTATAACTTAGGTAACAAACAAATATTTTACAAGAACAGGCGCCAACTAGGCAACTAGTGACAGCCATGCATCAATAATTAAATACTTGTGCTATAATTTGAATCGCCGCAGTAGAACTTTGTACTACATGCTTGTCGCGACAAGGCGATTTACGCGCTTTTACTGGATGCAGCACGGTATGCGAACTGAAAGTATGGAGCTGGTAAGTATTACGCGCGTAAAACAGTGTCTGGAGTATGCGAGAGTCTGTATGCGCTTAAATCGCCTTGCTTGACAAGTTGACAGGTTTTAAGAGTGCTTGAGTGACAGCATATTGAAACTAGCGTTGCAAACCCTCACAAGTGAGACTAGCACTAGTGACCTAGTATGACGCCTGTTATAAAGATAATCTTTACTGTAAGAAAAAAATGTATTTACGTCGATTATATTATTTAATCCATATCAAACTTTAAATCGATTTCTTTTATTTTAGTAAAAACAAAGTCGATTCTTGTGATATTATAATTTATAATGATAGGTATGCGTAGTTTTCGCATTTATATTTTTTTTGGACCATCTTAGTAAAAGTAACTTTCTGATTTCACTGGTCATACGACTGTTTAGGGTGCACTATTTATAAGTTAACGGTAAATTAAATACGAAAATTACATATGCCTAAAGTTAAATATTATTGTAAGTAAATATTTTTTTAACATTAAATATTTCTTAATGCTATCGAATTTTTTTCTCCTAAGAATTAAAAACTAGAGAAACACCTTAGTACTACTATGATTAGTCATTCATAACACTCATAACTTAGCAAATATTAATGTAGTAATTTACCACGTAATAGCAGAATCAATCCCCTCTCCGGGCATCGTGAATTGCAGAGCAGTTCCCGGCCACCGTAGCTCACCACTCGGCCGACTGTATGTTAATGACCAAAACTGTAGGTAAAATAGTAGGCAAAAATCATCGAATGACAAATCCTGCTCTTGGGTGGAGTGGGATGTTTCCCGCTCCACCCAAGACCCAAGTGTTAGACTCTTACTAACTAAACAACCTACCCCGTTCCTTCCTTGTCTTATTCCCAGGCCCTGGTGTTATGCTTTCGCATCATTCCTAGGCCCAGGAGGCTTCGACCCTATAGGACCCCAATAGTTTGCTGACAACTCCTCGAGGCGCGCGGGAACAGTGAGCGCCGTCGACGACTTGGGTTCGGTCTGGACTGTACCAGACGACCGGATGGCCAATTGCTCGGCACGAGAGGTCGCCGCCGTATCGTGCGCTATCCCCACACCATCCGAATGGCCATGACCCTCTGGCAGGCGTTCAGCTGGACCGCCGGTCGATATCGCAGCGAGGGCGCCCACCCCGGTGCCCCATAAAGGTTTGGCAGGAGCCGCTTGAGAGCAGCCCTCAGAGAGGAGCCAGACCTCGGAAGTGCTCGTCCCACCGGCGGCTGTCGAAGACAAGTCCCAGGTACTTCATCGAAAATGAGGAATTTTGTAAGGAGCATTCCGCAATTTTCAAGCAAGAAAGCTAAAAATTGGTATGCGGACTATTTGACACTAACAAAAAATCGTGTATCATTTTTTTTAGCCTGTACCCAATCCCTTAAAAGAGGGTGAAATTTTATATGAGACTTCTCGTATTATTCAAGGTAGGAAACTAAAAATTAGTACCTACACAGACTCTTTGTTACCAACGAAAAATACCTGACATACTTTTTTTTAAATCTTCCCCCCGGCACTCAAAATAATGGCGATGGAAATTTGTGTAATAATCTCCGCAAAATTAGTACAGGTTCTATGATACAAACGAATATTTAAGTTAAATCTATCCATAATCTGCTTTTGAGAAAAAAATCAATATTCGAAACAAATAAGTGTTACTCATGGATTCCAATAGATGGCGCTGATAGGTTTCTGAGACACGCTGGGCTCTTTGGATCAAAGCAGCCATCGGGCCGCATTACACTATAGTGCATAATATAATTTAGATTATTGATTCAAAATTGATGGATCTGCTTTCGATTTCTAACTATTTGTGTTTAGCTTTGCGATTATTGTTTTGATTTGGTTTTCCGATTTCTGAAACCGTTGCAGTTTAAAAGGCACAATTTGCTTTTTAAATTTAGTTTCGGTCATGTATGACCATTCCCAAAGCACGAGGACAAAGGTGGCTGGGTGAACTAACATCGTCTATAGTAGCGTATTAAAATAACATTCTGTTCCGAGTTCTCTTTCGTGCTCTAAATCAGGAAAGGGAGACCGTGTTATCCCGAATTTAACGCTAGCGAAGGTGCGGGCAAAATCTAGTTTGTTAATAACTTCGTTTGAAAAAATGAAAACATCCCGCCAAGATCCAAGGATCTTATATCTCTATCGTATAGAAAGTAAAGAATATGTTGTCTATGGTCAGAATATAATGTCTATTATCATTCCCCTCGTTCCGAAATGTGTATAAAGAGATTATATCGCGAATCCAACCAATACGCATCGGAACAATTATAATCAATAGCCCTTAAATTTTGTGACTGTTAAATTTAGTCGGAATCCGCAATATAATCGCTTTTAACGCAGTTCGGAATACGGCCGTTGTTAACAACCGTCAATGTCATTTTGTTGTCAAATGTCAATCAATTATGTCGTATTTAGATACCAAAAAATTGAAGGTTGTTTTTATTCTTTATTCTATTAAAATTTACATTTATATTTATAGAAAATAAATACTGCCCAACTTGTCATGGTTAACTATTAGTTTACACAATTTGCGTGCAATAATATTGCTGGTGTATGAAGTACGAAAACAGCTTTCATAATGGACAACGTAACAGAAAAAATGTTCCAATGTTTTGGACATCGCAAGTTCAAAAGTGAACTTCAAGAGCGTGCAGTTAGGGCAATTGCAAGAGGTATGGAATGCAAATTTACTCAAAATAAAATCAAACAAATAAAATCATCGTGCAGATAAAATTGAGCTGTGAAATTCAATAAACACAAATCACCAAAATAGTCACCATCAGTCTTCAAAGATATAAAATGTACTCCATCTATTTTATATTAATAGACTACTAGACAACAGTGGCATACCCAGATACAAATGTCTATACAATTATTTCTTCAAATAGTTTATGAATCCATCTATTTATTTTGTTTCATTTTTATTATATTTTTCATTTATTTTTATATTTTTATTAATCTAAATGGAATAAAATGTATCCTTTCAGTACCCTTATTGTAACATAGAGATACTTCATTAAGTATGTCATATAAATACAAATTGATATTTATTTTTAGATTAATCCACATCTATCACACCACTGTCTAATCCCAAACTAAGCAGAGCTTGTTTTATGAGTACTAGACAACTGATAGATAAACATAGTTATATATTCCTAAATACATACATATTATAGATATACACTTCTCATCAAAAAAATCGAAACACTTCCGTTTTCATTGTTTCTGTCCGAATTTAACACAAAAAAGAATTCATACGATGAAAAAAAATACATATATTATAGCTGGCAGTTTGGCCATTACAGTAATAAGCGAAAATTCTAAATTCAAAATTAGAATTTCATTTGTTTATCTTATAAACGAAATGAATCACTGTTTTGAGACAAATGTGTGTTTAGGGTTGGAGTACATTTAGCGTTTAAAAACTAAAAATTGGCGCCTATCCTTAAACTTTTTGTTTTTTATTTCAATACTGTGACTTTGGGACGTCTGAAAAAAGGTTTTTTTTCTAAAACGTATGGATACTTCGCCCACAGAAGCCGCCCAAGTTGTGGCATTGCTGGATTCTGGCCTTAGTCAGCGTGTTGTGGCTGCAAGACTGCATCTAAGCCTGTCCTCTGTTCATAGAGTCTATAAACGTTATCGGGAGACTGGTTTGTTCACGCGCCGTTCAGGATCTGGCAGGAATCGGGTCACTTCTGAGCGAGATGATCGATTTATTGTAACAACTTCTTTAAGAAATCGACGCCTTAACGCTTTTCAACTGCAGCAGCGGCTTCGTGTTGTACGAAGGGTGGCTGTAAGTGACTCTACAATTAGAAGAAGGTTGAAGGATCGTGGACTGGTACCGCATAAGCCAGCAAATGGGCCGAAATTAACTGCAGACCATCGAAGAGCGCGCCTTAACTTTGCACGTGAGCACCTAAATTGGTCATACCTACAGTGGAGCAAAGTTCTCTTTTCTGATGAGTGTAAAATTATGCTGTATGGTAACGACGGAAGGAACAAGGTCTACAGAAGAGACGGAGAATGCTATGCACAATGCTGCATTGAAGAAAAGGTCAGCTATGGTGGCGGTTCGTGGACGGTTTGGGGAGGAATCAGCGCCGACGGTAAGACAGAGCTTGCTTTCGTGTCTGGGCCACGTCTGCCTGCACTAAACTGTCATCGGTACGTCGAAGAGTGTCTCGAGCCTCATGTGATGCCCTATGCACATTTTATTGGCAACGGCTTCATATTCATGCACGACAATGCTAGGGCTCACACCGCGGGCGTCGTACGAGATTATCTTAACGAAGTCGATATCTCTATTATGGAATGGCCAGCAAGAAGCCCGGACATGAATCCCATTGAACATCTATGGGATGAATTAAAGAGACGAATTCGAGCAAGAGATCCTGCCCCAGAAACACTTAGCCAGCTGCAAGATGCAATCCAAGAGGAATGGGACAATATACCACAGCATGTGATCGTGACTCTCATCCGATCGATGAAGAACCGTATGGAAGCAGTAATTAGAGCTCGGGGAGGGAATACAAGTTATTAAATAAACGTTTTTTAGCTTTTTTTTTCATTTACGTGTGTTGTTTTATCCATTTCCTTTATACTCCATACGGAATAAAAATGACTCATTTAACAAAATACGAAACCTATGAAAAATTCATTTAAATTTAGAACATTAACATTAAGATTTGATAAGCTCATATTACTCACTATTAAACGACATTTAACATTTATTCCTAAATGTACACATTTTTCTGATAATCCTGACAAAACGTAAACTTGCAAGGTGTTTCGATTTTTTTGATGAGAAGTGTATTACACCCAGACACAGAACAAATGATTGTGATCATCTCACAAACATTTGTCCTGGGTGGGAATTAAACCCACAACCTTTGGCATAGCAGACGGAGCCACTAACCCCTGAGACTAATAGGCCAGTCAAAATGAATAATTATTTCAGTATCCTATATGGATCCTTTTATTATTAACCAACTTATATGATTTCAGGTGTTCATGATGTGTTTGTGTCAATGCCAACAGGCTCAGGAAAGTCTCTATGCTTCCAACTGCCAGCAATGTTACAAGACAACAAAGTTGCAATTGTATTCTCTCCACTATTAGCTCTTATCAAAGACCAAATAGATCACCTCTCAAAAATAAAAATATCTGCAGAATCTATAAACTCTAAAATGACATCAAAAGACAGAGAGAGAGTTCTTAATGATTTAAGGAGTATGAAACCTAGCACTAGATTTTTATATGTTACACCTGAACAGGCTGCAACTGGCACATTTAAGTCTCTTATGGAGCACCTGATTAAATACAAGAAAATTTCTTATGTAGTTGTGGATGAAGCTCATTGTGTAAGTGAGTGGGGCCATGACTTCAGGCCAGATTATTTAAAGTTGGGTAATCTTAGAGAGCAGTATAAAAGTGTTCCATGGGTTGCCCTCACGGCTACTGCTAGTGCAGAAGTAGCAAAAGATATCCTGGCTAATCTCAAGCTGTTGTTACCTGTGGCACAATACAAAACACCAAGTTTCAGAAGAAATTTATTTTATGATGTAATATATCAAAATGTTATAGATGATGAAGTGGGCCATTTAACAGAATTCTTAAAAAAAAATCTAAAAGATGAAGAAAATGTGAAACCAGTTAGTACCTATTATTATTGTTATATTTTATGTAAATTGACACATATTACAATTTCTTTTTAACTGTACTTATACCATATTTCAGAAAGATAAGAATGCTGCTATTGTTTATTGTCGAACCCGAGAACAAACTGAAGATTTAGCTCACATGTTAACCAAAAGGGGTCTAATGTCTTTAGCTTATCATGGAGGTATGCTTTGCAAATGCTTATAAAGTTTTGAAATTATTAGGTGTGTGGTATTTTTATTTATAAAACTGTTAAATGAGTGTGCAATTATGTTATTTACAAATTGATTTGAACTGTTATTAGAAGTTTACTAGACTAGTTGCTATTTCAGGTATGAAGTCGGGTGACCGCATATCAGTACAGGAGAGGTGGGCGCTCGGCGTGGTGCCTTGCGTATGCGCCACAGTGTCTTTCGGCATGGGCGTTGACAAGGCGAGCGTGCGCGCCGTTGCACATTGGGGTATCGCGCAAAATGTTGCTGCATATTATCAAGTAAGAAAATAACTAATTTCTGAATGTATAAGCTTCTTGATTTCACTGTTTTTTGTCTTAAGGTGCCATATAACATGATCAGAAAATTCCATATCCTTCTAGGCGAATTTTATTTTTTTTGTTAAACATTATTGTTTATGTTAATTGAAAGTGATTTCTCTTAATACCGTTTAAAGAAAATAATAATGTAAATGTTAACAGTAATATTGCAAACTTATCATTCAACTTCGTGTTGATTTGTTAGCTGGACACAGCGTCGTAACAAAACAGATATCGCCCTCGGCGAAGGAGACCCGAGCCTTGTGCCCTAGTATTTGGGATACTGTTGAATATGTTATACAATTAACCTACAATTTTCAGGAATCTGGTAGAGCTGGTCGTGACGGCAAGCCTGCTTTTTGCCGTATTTACTATTGCTGCAGCGAACGCAATGCGGTTGACTTTTTACTGAAAAAGGAAGTAGCACGAGCAAAAACACCGGAAGAAAAGACTAGGTGTAAAACTGCCTTCAAGAGCTTTGAAATTATGGTGAATTACTGTCAAACTATTAAGTAAGTTCTAGGTCTCAAGTTAGCTTGAAAAGTGTCAAGTTAAATTAGTTTTGAAATAAGATAAGAGGAAATTTGTACCCAGGTGCCGACACAAAGTGTTCGCGGAGTACTTCGGCGAGGAGGTTCCGAAGTGCGACGGGCGCTGCGACGTGTGCACGGACGAGCGCAGCGTGCGGCGCGCGCTGGAGCAGCACCAGCGCCGCGCCGGCTCGGCGCAGCTGCGCTCCGGCGGGCTCGTCGTGCACCAGGACTCCTCCGACCTCTATGGAGAGGGCCGCCAGGGACAGAAGAAGTTATTATCTTTTCCTAATCATTTATGACCCCTTATTACTCAGTATCAGTGTTCTTCAAATTGCATTCTGTTTTTTGGTATATGACCTCCTCTGCCCCAAGCATTTTAACAGCTTACACGATTTGCTAGCAGTTTTGTTGTGGGAAATTTAAATAACATCCTAACAAATTTGTTTTATTATCATTTCAGAGAATCTGAATCATATTATGGTGGTGGAGATGACAGTGGTGAATCAGATGGTGAAAGCAACAGGCGTCGTATTGCGCAAGAAACTAAGTCTCTCATAATGCAAGAGTTTGCTAATAGAAAAAAACGCACTGATGACAAGAAATCTAATAATGATGCTGAATCCGCCAAACATTCAAAATGCAAAGCAGCTGAAAGTACAGGCAATAAAGTAAGTCACTATTTACGATGCAGCTATATACCAAGATACTATAAACTGGGCAAGAGCGAATTGGACTTGCACACTGAGGGTTTTGTACAAACTAACTTATGTAAATAGTTCAATTCCCAAGTCGAGTCTAGGAAGCTTTTTGCGAATCGAAAAAGTGTTTTTTTTTTGTTACGTAAGCACAAATTTACAGTTTTCAGATTTATTTCTATACTGAAGCTATAGGACCTCGCTTTATGCCAAATTTCAGCGTTCTGGGTTAACGGAAAATACCCATGAATTTTGATTCCATACAGTACATTTTTTACGACATAAATGATCATAATTTTTTAATCTTTTTTACGTCCAAAAAGGTTGCGGACCGCAAACTTTCTACCTAAGTACATTATTTCAATTACAACTCAATAGCTTCACGTGTTCCCGGGACAAGGAGACTTGACAGACAGACACATAACAAAATGATGCTATAAGAGTTCCATTGTTCTTTTTTTTTAATTGTTTTAAACTAGTACTTGACTGCAATCCCACCTGATGGTAACAGTGATGCAATCGTTGATGGTGAGGGCCTCACCGTGAGGCACACTAGTTTATTAAGAGACTATTCACTCTAGCCTTGAAGACACCTAAATTATAATCGGACGGAAACACTACAGCCGGCAAACTGTTGATTTAACAACTGTTATTTTTTTATTTTATTAACTGTTACTTAATTTGTTGTTCTGTTTTGAAGTATGGAACCCAAAAAACAAAGCTTTTTCTTTTGTTTATTATTTTGTGCACACAAAAGTGCAGAGGCAATCCTAACGCCTAAAGCAGTTGTTTCATACCAGTCAACTTTTGAGTGAAGTAGACAAAAGAAGTGGTAGGCGGATTGAGGGTATTTTATTAACATTATAATTAAATAAAACCATTATTTTTACCTTACATTTGTCTGTCTGCAACATCATAGAGTACACATAAATAGGTTGTAATTTTTAACGAGAATAATAGTGAAACAGGACCGGTCGTTGTTGTGACACTTGGGGACCTTGTCCACAAATTATATAGGTACATATGTCAATCTACGTACAAAGCGCGCTCGAGCAACGTACACATAGACACCGTTCACCGACGCAAAAACCGGGCTCAACGAGGATCATTACGACCGCGAGGGTGTCACGTTTGAGACGCGCGTCTGTGAAATTTTGCAACTACCACGATAATTTGTTGTGCATAATCCAGTTGACAACCCTAACGCGCGCGACCGCCGTGCGTAGGTATGAAAAGTGAAGTACATACATGAGATTGACTTCTGTACTTTTCTATTTTGTGCCTTGTCCAACAGTGGACATCTTTCGGCTGCAATGATGATGTAAGTGATGAATGAAGAGAGTGAAACAACTAATCCGAATCGAACCATGCTATTATGATTCCACTTTGAAAATGGAATGGTAAGATTAGTCATGTACCTTTCTCATATTGAAATCTACCTAACATTTTATTTCAGGTAAATGGATTAACAGTAGCAAGCCGCGACAGCTATCTTGCGTTGCTGACCGATGCTCTAAATAACAACTTTCAAAACACAAAAGAAATAGCCCAGTTAGACAAGCCGTTGTCGAGACACAACATAGAACAGTGCGCTATAGAAATGGAATACGAAGCATTTTCCAGTAGTACAGTTATCAGTCTATATAGGCGAGCAATGTCCAAATTGGTGAGTTGTTTAGTGTGCGAAACAATAATCTCGTATAATAATACTACGTGTAGTCTTTAATACAAATATTTTATTATCAGATTTCAGCTGTTAAAGCCTGTAAAGATGAAATTTATCCTCAGTTGAAAAATTTCGACCCAAAGAAAAGCAACACGCTTGGTGAATTCGTTAAAGAATTCGAGCAAAAAAGAGGCAATGGTTTTATTACAGCATCACAATTAGGTAAGTTTGATTGAAAATTAAAAAGATTGGTACCCCTAAACTGTCTTTTGTGGATAGTTTTTGTTTATTTAGATAAATATGTGTGTCGTTTCAGAATTATTAACCCAAAAAAATGATATTCTCAAAAAAAAAAAAAAAAAATAAAGATCTTTAATATTGAAATCATAAAGAATTTACATATTAATAATGTTTTTAAACTGTTTATTGCTAATAATCTTAGTTTATTTTACGTCCTATAAAATAACGTCCCAACACTAGTAGCTACTAATCTGTAGGTGCCCAAAGTGGAATAAAATTTTAAATAAAAACATATTCCACTACCTACGAAAAATAACAGCTTGTGCCCAAAGTGAAATACCTCAGGTGCCATTCACTCGGGTGCCGTTTTAGCGGGTGCCCAAAAGTGGAATATCTCTCGTATAACATACCGGCGCGTTAATACAGCTACGACATATAGGTATAATATTAATGATTTTTAGCGGTATGTGTGTAAACACCTTACCTGTGATAGACTTTCACAAGTCGATAAGGTTGTTATTTGGTAGCTGTCAGAGGTAATAATAAGCATGGAACATGTTTACCTCATCTTACTAGAGTGGCAAATGTAGTTAAATCTTTCCATGTAATGAAGAAACATTTTAATTACATCTAACCCATTTCGATTTCTCCATTCTAAAAGTAGCTTTTCGTACTAAGCGTCACAGCTGCAGTCGTCATACAATGCTATTTACTCGTTATTTCTCAATGGCCGGGATTGTATGACGACAGCATTTTATAACGGCCCCCGATATGTTATTTGTACATAGACCCTCCATCTGCGACGCTTAGATCGAAAGGCTGCTTTAGAATCCCTAATCCCGGAACCTAGTAATAAAAATATGATAAAGTCAGACTTATGATTGTCACTCATTGTTTTTATTTTTCTATTAGATATGGATTTAAAGAATGAAGTTCGGCAACTATCCAAAGCAGACAAAGAATCAAAACGAAAAGCAAATTCTTTCAGAAGGGACCCTTTAACACAAACAAAACTGAAAAGTTTTTTTAAAAAATCATCAGAGGCGTCTCCCGATAATACTCCACATGAAAGTGATAATGATTTTAGCGGCCTTATTATTGATGAAAATAATGAAGACAGCAAAAGTAGTGATAGTAACGAATGTCACTTAAATAGTAATGATACTACGCTCAAATTAAAAGACATAAATGACGAAGTGATAAATACTGATGAAGATACTAAAAATGTTGATGATCATACAGAGTCAAAAAATAGCAAACGCGAATCTAGTAAAGGATCGAAAACATTTGTAATAAATATAACATTACAGGGAATACCGAATAAACAGAAAAACCCCTGTGAAGCAGAAAAAGAGGTTGAAAATAAAGAAAAGCAAGGTAATGAAACTAAAAAGAAAAGTGAAATAGATCTAAAAGAGCATAAATCTAAACCTCCTTCAAAACGAAAAATCAAAGCTCTCTTTGGGGAATCTTCCGACAGTGATGGTGAAACTCGACCATCAAAAAGAATAAAAAATAAAAGTCCTGACAAAAGTGATCGTAGAAAGAAACAGTCCAAGAAAAATAATGCTAAGGAATCAGACAAACAAAGCTACAGGCACGATACTTCTGTAGAATCTACATCTTTATTTGGTCAGTCAGATGAAGAATCTGAAAAAGAATTAGTGATCGATGATGGCACTGATTCAACTATAAACAAAAGTTCAGAAGATACATTAATACTTAGTGAAATTAAAGATGAGCCAGTCAGTAAAAACACGACTGGTTCATACGAAACAAAAATCAACCCTGACGCGTCTTTTGAAGAAAATAAATCGAACTGCTCTTTAGAGCACATGGACAGTGATGACGCAAATTTTAACAAGGCTCGTAAATTAAGTTTAGAAGCTGACGCTGTTTTGGAAAAATTACAAATGTTTAAAGATCTGCCACCTGAACCTGCACCTTCCGAAAACCTCCCTGATGTCGAGCAAATCGAAGCACTAGTTACTACAAAGACTTCCCCTACATTACCTAAGCATAAGGATAAAGATAAAAAAAATAGTAAACACAAACTTAGCCTAAGTAAAAAAATTAGAGGTGAACGAGAGACAAAAGATTCAAAATACGAAAAACATAAAACAGATAAACCACATCGTCACAAAGAAAGTAAACATAAGACCAAAAGTGATGGGAATAAAAAAGAAACCACAGAAAAGAAAACTGAAAAAGTAGATCTTGCTGGACTTGTAGTTAAACTACTTATGCCATACTATAAGAAGAAAAAAATAAGCAGTCGGGACCTGTTTAAAACTACTGCACGACATATTGTTCATCAGTTACTGGCTATACATGTTACGGGTAAGTTAGAACAGTTTCAGAAAAAGATTTGAGAATTAAAAATTTGAACATAATTAAGAATGGATTAGAATTAATATTCTAATCCATTTTCTAATCTGTTTAAAACTTCAAATTCAGCTGTTTCCGGCAAACAGTGTCAGACTCTTACTAATTAAACAACCTAGAACCAGAGCTTTCCTTTCAGACGCGAACCCTTGGCCCCAGTTGGCTTCAACCCTTCTGCAGGGTCCCTACGTATGTGACTAGGGGAGTCGCATAACCTACTAGAGAGATTCGTTTTCCAATTAAATGGTTTTTAGGGCTGGTAATGAAGAAAATGGATAAAAAAAAACAGAACCAAGATAACGTCAGTGTGTTTGTTTGTCGTACCTAGATGTGTTTTTCGTGATTTTATGGGTACAGTACAGTTTTTTTTTAATCCGATTTTCTCCAAGAACAATTTATTTGCATCACAGCCATCTAGAACTGTCGCTAGAGCTGAATCCCCAGTGTGTCGTACTCTAAAGATGCTTAACGCCTTCCTGAATAGTGAAAGTGATGTGTTTACGGACGAATAGAATAACCTAATACGTGTCTGTCTGGTGTTCTGTGAGAGACAGTATGCAAGGGTGTCTACTGTTCGATGTTAATGTACATGACTGTTTATTGTTAAATTATTTATTTTAAATTATGTATAATTAAAATAATTCTATTAAGCATTAAGGCATTAAGTCCGCCTTTGTACAGTACTATGTGCATAAAGTTTTAATAAATAAATAAATAATAATGAAATCAATGTCTAATCTAATCTTAAATACAATTACCAATATTATGTATTATTATTTGTTATGTTGACATGTCTTACATGAAAGTTTTCTTTTTTTTTTTCAGAAGAAGCTGCTATTGATTTGTTGTTAAGGAAAACGTTTGGTAAAGAGATGAAAATAGAAAATGAGAGTGATTTAGTGGTTAAGTTAAATTTGAGCAATGTTGTATAATTTATTAAGTTTTAAAGCCTTATTAACAATTTGTTATTCTTGTACACATGCATAATTAATTAAATATACAGGAAAGTTTCAATTTTCGTTTAATTTTCGTTGTTAGTAACACTATTCTTTTTTTAGCTTTGAGTAGAGCGAGTGGAAGTGTCAGACTTATTGACTAAACCCCTCTGTGTTCTTTTAGTTGTCCCTTACGCTGATACAACTCTGACTTGCTTTGGCACAAATTAAGCAGCTTTAACAGTATACCTGTAGCTGGTTACGTAGTTAAAGATAACACTCGGCCCTAGAGCTGAATATTGACTGATAAATAGGTCGTTGCCTATTATACAACAGAATGACTGAATAGTTAGACTTATTACATTATTTTCAGCACAAAATACGTGACACTAACGTATTTTTTACTTTTTTTATGAAGTTTAAAATTCACAATTGGCAAAATGTGATTATTACCTTATTACTTTTTTTTTGTTGTATGTTGTTTTGTGTGAACCATGTACCCACTATGCCCACTACACGGGTGCCCGGAAGTTGTGCAGTAATACATTTAATTTCTCCATCGACACAAGTGTAAAGTTGAACTAGCGACACTGTGCAGGTAATAATCTGGTTTCCGCTACGGGGATCACTAGAAAGGACACGTGCGCGACTGCACGCGACGTACCGATAGCCTTTTCATACATTTTTCCATTGATTGCAGGAAATCAATTGTAGTACATGTGAACGTCTCGTCTCTATTATTTGCACTGAGTAATCTCAGATTGAGCAGCCTAACAATTCTGTTCAGTGATTTGAGCTGCATATTTGTGGTGTATTGTGTTGCGGGAATTGTAAATCCAATAAGATTGTGACGCCGAAAAAAATACATGCGGGTTTTATTTATATTTTATTTATTTTTAATTTTATTTACAAAATTTGATACAAGGACAGAATGACAAAAAAGTACATCTACATATTTTATTTTATAATTAAAAAAACTATCGTCAACTTCTAGGAACGATAGTTAAAAACTCTTTCAGTAATATTTGTCCGTCTTAAGCTTAGGTTTAAGCGGTACCTTATATGTAAAATATTATAAAATTAATTAGCATAACCGTGTTCCAACTATGTTGGGGGTGAGCTTCCATAAGTTCAGAAGCTGACTGACCTTTACAACCCAGTAACTGGGTAGCACGATTTCTTGAGTGTTTCCAGATTTTTAGATTTTTACTCGTAACGATAGCTCAACGTTTAGATAAGAGAGAGACGAACAGATTTACTTGCCTTTCAAGGCAAGGAGGATTAGCGATGTGTAATGACTGTCTTCAGATGCATTTCGATAAGCGCAGCATATCCTTGATCGTCCGTATGGCTATTATTATTTTGTCACGAGCACCTTAGTGTAATTAACAAACCGTAATAAATTGGTATTGCACATTGGTAATATCTGAGGTTGATAAATATATGTTTTTTTTTTGGGAGCTTATATTAGTAGTATTGAATCCAATATTTATTTCGTTGCTATCGCTCGAAAGTAATTTTTTGAGAGCAGCCTATGTCGAACGCGATGTGTCGATGAAAAACAAAACATTTTTTAAATAAATATTAAATTAGATATTGACTCCTAATAAAGACGTGACGTGGAGGGTACGAAAACGTTTGTTTGCTAACGTTTTCAAGACCGTGGGCCCTCAAAAGGATTATAACGTGCAAGGAATGTATGATGTATGTACATCTACTTATAAATCGCTTTCTAAGAGTCAATTTATAATAGCGCAGAGTCGTAGCGTCAAATAATTACGAATAATAATTTAGAATACGTCCGCGAGTCCATCGTGATCAACACTGACGCCAATTTCCGACTGATGACGCGTAGGGTCGCTAGTGGGCGCATGGATACACGATAATGCGCGCGTACCAATGAACGTTGTTCATGCGCAGACGCGCGAATTCCGAAGAATGCACGCGTCTTTTTTAAATCTTAGAAGCAATGTGCGCGTTACGCTGTGGAGTTAAGGTTGAGTGTGTTAAGGTGTCTGCACACAGCGGACGCGGCGCGGCGGTACCGGGCGGCGACGCGACGCTGAGCAGTTGTAATGTACTAGATAGTACGGACGACGCCACACAGAGCCGTCCCGCTCGACGCGACGGTAACCTCGGATCTGTATGGCGTCGTCGCTTCGCCGCCCGGTCCCGCCGCGCCGCGCCCGCGCCGTGCAGAGACCTTTATGTTCAGTTTTGGATAGACACTTCGACTCTGCGCTAGTTGGTATTTATTGATCCTAAGGCTTCGTTTAAAGAGACGCAGGGTGTTGTGCGGCGCAAAATGATAACGTTTGTGCCTGAACGCTCTCATACATTCCCGTATTTGAATAGACCTCGCGACGCCCCGTGTCTCAAACTAGACCTAAAGCGTGATCACGTAGAGCCAGAAAATTATTCTTGTGATAATATCGCCTATAAATTGCAGTCACGGCAAGACTATCTATTTCGTCGCTTAAAGGCTGAAACTGCGTCAAGTGGTCGCCCGCGCGATGCAATCAATCAATCAATCAATCATTTATTTATTTATGCTTTATGCCCCTGCAACATGCTCTGTTGCGGGGACCGGCACTGGCAATCGTCGCAGGGAGCCAGGCCCAGCAAAAATTTTGCTACTTAACTTCTCCATTGACGCGACTACATGCACACCGTTAAAGTTAAACTAGCGGCAGTGCGCAGGTAATAATCCGGATTCCGTGACGGGGACCTAAGCACTCGACACACAGGCTTTGTCACGCGATGGCTATCCGTCGCGAGCGCCCGCTTAACACAATTTATACCGTTAGGTTTAAGCGCTAGCTCTAAAACACACACGACGACAATTTAGACGTAAGATGATCCAATATTGATAATTTTATTATTAGTCTTGGATCAAATTGTGATCGATTCGGGCGTATAAATTACACTATATTATTCCCTGTTCAGCGTACAATACGCCTATAAAGTACTTTACAATAGTAAAATATCTATTAAGAGCATATAAAGGCACAACACCTGTAATAATATTCCACGTGTTAGATTTAGCTACGTTTAAAAAAAAATGTATGCCAGTATTCAATACAAGATTAGATAGATTTATTTTTTATTGCAAGTAGTTACGGGAAAATATTGAATTATTATAAGCATCGGTAGGTAACCTGTGAGCTAGATAAGGTTAGTGACGTACCTATTCGATATCCAAAGTAATATTATACAAGTACAATCCCACGTATTTGTTTGTTGCGTTTACCTCTCTTGTTCCAGACATACAGGAAAAGGATTTTTTTTCGTTCCTTACCATTCAAATCATATTTTAGAGATTGTAAACAAATACATACCTGCAAACAATATAACTAAAACAAAAAACTCAATCTTTTGACATGGGTCTTAACTACGTCAAAAATTTATTTTGATGTGTGTTTTTAGAAAATGTTTGATCAACTTTTGCTGGTAGTAGTTTTGTTTGTTGTATTATCTATTCTGCGGTGCAACGATCTCGTTCCGCTGCACCATCTAATACCTATGGAAGGGATACAGGTAGCTTTGGTTTAACTTTCGCAGGTTTTGTTTCAGATCTCACTTGGCATACCAGATAGCGATTTTACGTGATCAGCAAATGATGATTTTGCTGTTGTACTTAATGTATTCGTTTCAGAACTTGAATTGGATAAGCTTCGTCTGCCGATCGATGAGGCATTTCTAATTGTTGTAGGTTTGGACTCTTTCGGACGATCCAGCAAGTCCATAAGTTTATTAAATTCTTCATTCAATCTCTGTATTGACTTGTCGCGATCTTTTTTCAAAGTTGTGACTTTTGATGTACCAGGAGTAGATATTGAAATGTCAGTGGTTAACGATTCTACTTTAATAGAACTTAATGTTTCAGTTTCAGAACCTATGTCGGTACATGACTTTACGTCAGACGCAGGTCGCGACTTTGCCTTATTTGACGCTGCTATTTTCGACTTTGCGTTATTTGACGCTGATTTTATAGTATTGGATGAGCTTTTTGCAGTAATCGACGCGGCAGTTTTCTTCTTTGTGCGTTTAGTTTCCTTCTTTGAAGGGCCGTGCAGATCCATAATCATATTAAATTCTTCATCCAATCTATCCATCTCATCTGACGCTGCTATTTCCGAAGTGCTCTTTAATTTACATGGTTCAGTTTCCGAAGCTTCACATATAACTGCATTAGATAAGCTTTCTGCACCACTCGATGCAGTAGTTTTTTGTTTTTTGTATCTAGACCGCTTCTTTGAGCGATCGCGCAAGTTCATAGACAAATTAAGTTCTTCAATCAATGTATCTATTGACTTGTGGCGACCTTTTGCCAAAGTCGATTCAACTTTAGTTGAATTTGATGTTTTAGTTCCAGAACTTATGTCTGTACGTGCCTGCACGCCAGACGCAGGCGGACACTGTGCATGAACTGATCCAGCCATTTTCGAAGTATTCTTTGTTGTGTTATGTTTAGCTTCAAATATTACCACGTTGGGTGAACTTCCTGCACCAGTTATTGTGGCAGGTTTCATTGTTCTAGGTATAGACTCGTTCTGTAATGGACCATATAGATTCATAGGCGGGTTAAGATCTACATTCAATGACGGTTCTATTATAGGACTCGCCGAGCTATGTGCAAAACTTGATGTGTTAATTTTAGAACCTGGTTTAGCCTTTTTCGGAGTGATCTGCACAGCTGTTGGTTCTGTTTCCAATATTTCAGTTATTAACACATTGGATGCGCTTCTTGCACGTCTTGATGCCGTAACTTTAGTTGTAGTTAGTATTAAATTGCTCTTTGAATTGCCATGTAGTTCTATTGACGGTTCTTCTTTCAATGTGTCTTCTAACTTGTGGCAATCTTCATCCATTGTACCATAACGTACCAACGGCAGAGATGCAGGCAGCTTCGGTTTAACTTTTGTGGGTTTTAAAATTGTTTTTGTTTGTTTATTATGCGATAGGCTACGAATGTTGCGTTCAGATATGAAATCTTCAGCTTCTGACGTCAATGGCGATTTTGAACTGTTTGCAAATGATGAGCTTTTTGTAATTTGCGCATTCGATGAGCTTCCTTTTGATGTGGTAGTTTTAGTTTTTCTAGGGCTAGACGCGGTAAGGTTTAAAGAGTTAACTTTTTCTTTCAAATTTGGCGTACGGCGACATTTTTTCAAAGTTTTATTTTTTGATTTAGGTTTTTTTAATGTCGTGTATTTCGGCAAACGACGATTTTTTTTCGAAGTCTCGATTTTTGACGTATCAGGTGAACATTTTGATTGGTCAGCAAATGATGTTTTTTTACGGTTTATGTTTGTACATTTCTGTACGTCAGAAGCAAGTTCTGATGTATTTGATGTAATATTCGATATGTTATGTCTTTTTTTCCTGGTATTACGAGAAGAATCTTCATCATTAGACGCAGTCGTTTTCTTTATGTTCGGGCGATTTGATATTTCGGGAATCTTTGTTGATATGTCAGAATACTTTTCTTTGATGTGACAACTTTCCGAAGTTTTGATCTGACTTTCTTCATCATCAGATGTTACAGTTTTATTAGATGTTGGTCGGGGCTGACTCCTCGACGGACCGGGTTGTTCCGAAACTTTCGCATTCGGCATATCAGGAATAGCGGCTAAAAAACCGGGTTGACCAGATTCGGCATACAAGCGAGCAAATATGGCTCGTATGGCAGTGGACACTGTCGGTGCGAAGTTGCTGGCTCCGGTGAGGGCGGCCACGGCGGCCGCGGGGTCGGGCGCGCCGCCGCTCGACGCCGCGGATCAGATGCGCAGCGCGCGCTTGCGGGGCGGCGCGGCGGGCCGGGCGCGGCGCGGCGCGCGCGGCGTGTCGGGCTCGGGCGGCGCCGTGCACGTCACCAGGTTGCGCACGTTGCCGAACGTCGCCTGCGCACCGATTGTGGACTGGAACCTCTGGATACTCTTCATTAGTTCCTCGTTGTCTTCAAACAGCTCTTTGATCTGCAAATAAGAATACTCTTATCACCAGTTGTTCACGTATAATCTTAGAAAACAGTATTGGTCTTGCATGATAACTTAATTTATTTTCTTATCATTTTTTTTTAATGTATTTCGGAAACTTATCCATACTAATATCATAAATGGGAAAATAACTGTATCTGTTTGTTAGTCCATGTTTCACGGCAAAACGGAGCGACGAATTGACATGATTTTTAAATGGAAATAGTTGAAGGAATGGAGAACATAGGTTATTTTTTGTTTTTTTTTTTTAAAGCCTCACTTCGTAAAAAAAATGTGCATCATTTTTTTCTTTTGTAAATGAGCCCCCAACTCCTCAAAAGAGGGGGTAAAATTTTATATGAAACTTTTCGTAGTTTTCAAGATGAGAAGCTAAAAAATCGATACACAGACTCGTTGTTACCAACGAAAAATACTTACCTTTTTTTTATCATCACCAACCCCTAAAATAGGGGATAGATGAGTTATCTTCAGTGTTTTAAATTCGGAAAGGAGAACCGTGTTACCCCGAATTTAACGTGAGTAAAGCCGCGGGCTAGCTAGTTGCAATATAAAACGAAAACTTTACTGAATAAAATAAAAACTGGATTTTTCAATTTTCATGTGATCTTTGGTGGTGGATCCGCTGGTGGATATTGTAAATAGCTACGTTACAGATTAGGTACCTCTTTTTCTTTTTTTTTTCGAGGCTTTAGTCATAATTCGACTATGCCAGCCTTATTACAACTAAGACGTGTGTCTTACCCTAGATACTAAAATACGTCTCTTATGGATCTAATGCGTACAAAATTAATGAAGCTCATTGGCCACTTCCGAATTAGGACTACATAAAATCCTCTGAAATACTCCAATGTCACAATACCTCTTGTTCGTAATCTTTCAAAAGATCGTTAGCGAATTGCACCAAGTATGTGTTGATCTGACCACCCCGAGGACTCAAGCGAGCATACAGCCTCAACACCGCCGGTACTAACACCTCTGCTACTTGTATCTTCATTTTCTATAACAATACAATAATAACAAAATAATTATATGCTTTAGCCTAACGACAGTAAGTACGAAAATAAATCAGAGATCAATACTTACATGAGATACAATGTTTGTAGTTACTCGCTCTTGTAAATCGTCAATATCGTTCACTTCGCCTGACTTTGGCTGTTTTTCTGTAATTGTGCAAATGCAATATTATATCAAAATTAAATTGTAAACTTTTACCCAGTTCTGTACAACCCGTTCCAAATGAGAATAGGATCGATGGCCATGTTGTGACGTCACGTCGAACTGTCAAATCGAAGAAATTAGGTAGTGTGAACAAAAAAAGATAAAAAAAAAATATTTACGTACACGATTCGTAATCGTGTACGAAAAAAGTTTAATCAGAATACAGTATTTCAATTTTGTTTATCTCTATTTCACTGTGTGATGTGTCTGAGTAGTGGTAAATAGAAGAAAAAGGCGAATTGTTTCTAACAATAAACATAAGAAAAAAAAAAGTTTTTCTTGTAAATTATTTATGACTTAAAACAATATATTTGGCAAATTTATATTAGACCCTAACGTTTTTACTTCAACTAGAATTAACTAAAATTTAGTAATAAAAAGCAAAAAAAAACTTTTTACTGGTACGCAAATAAGATTTTTTTGCAAACCGTACTTTTCACTCAACATTTGACTGTTCGAGGTTATTGACTTTCCTGTTCTTATTTGGAACGCATAATAATACAATTATTCTCATCAGTCTATCCTTAAAGAAATTCTTTGCCTTTATACCGTAAAGAGGTATTAACAAGTATAAATTTGAGATTTTATAATTACTGGGAAGCTTCATCCTGGGTCCGCAGAGCAGGGTGATGGTATCGAGCAAGGCGTCGTTCATGGCGGGCGGCAACTCGTCGTCGCCCTCGTCCGTGAGGTCGGCGGCGTGCTCCAGCACCTCCCGCGCGAGCCGACACTGGATGTTCAGCTTTTGAACCAGAGACATGCGTTGCAGCATCACGTCGTATATTAGCTGCCGGTTGTCGAACGTTATATCTGTTTAACAGATTTAAAAGCTAACATTAGTTATGTAAAGGCCCAACTGCAGGGCCGAAGCCTACTGGGGCCCCAGTCCGGTTTCTGAAAGTCCGACCCCGGTGTGAAGGCTAAAAGAGAACGGGGTGGGTCGTATAGTCAGTAAAAGTCTGACACTGTCTCCCGCTCCGCCCTGTTATTTTTTTTTTGGATGAGCTCACTTGAATAAATTACAACTTTTGAAATTATCTGAATCATTACTATGATAATTATTTCTACTATGAACACAAACCGAGTTCATAAAATGTAGTTCTCAATTACATCGCTGTTTTCAGATAAGTACTCACATAAAAGTTTTGAGTCTCAAAATGAATATAGGTCATGGAGCGCTTGTTTCAAAACTCGAAAACACTCTCTGGCGCTGCGCCAGAGTGTTAATATATTTTTAATTGTATATAATTGATTTATAATATAATTGATTTGACTTACTATACATACGCATTTAAGAATAGTCGGAAACGGAAACTTTTATTCTTTGAGTATGTGGGTGATGAACGAAAAATGTCTTTACTTTTCCCATGGCGACGTACTAGGTCTAGTAGTAGTAGTACCTAATGCAAAATCGTAATAGTCCGAGTAAGTTTGGCCGACTGGAGTTAACCTTATCTGAACGATAACGCGTAATGGTTCAGTTCGACACTCTATGACCACCCAAAGCAATAAACTGCTCTAGAAGCCTAAAGAAAGTTTTAACTTCAAAATAAGCATGAAAGCATTTGTCCTTACTTATCTCTTGGCGGTTGTAAAACAGCACGCACTCGACGAAGTGATGGTAGATGACGTCGACGGTGAGCCCGCACGTGACGTAGTACTCGGCCGGCTCGCGCACGTCTACGTCTTCATCCGCCAGCAGCGCGCAGTACCTACACCCAAGGCCAAGTAACATCTTAACAATAGAACAATGGATAAAGCGATTCTTATCCGACTGTCAAGTGAATATGGTTAGAAAAGTGTAAGAGCGACAAAAGTAGTCTTTTTTTAGAATTCTGATTGCACAAAAGAGAATGCCCATACTCTCTTACATACAGATTTTTCTAACCACATTAAAAAAATATAAAAATGAACATAAATGGTTAACAATTCCTATTTCCGCAGAAACATTTTTTTTTTTACATTTTCGAAATCATTTATAATTTTTTTGGTTTGACACAAGTTGGAACAGAGCGACATACAAATTTTGGTAACCTCTTTTACAAGATTGTAGCATCAACAAAAGAATAGGTGTGGGTACGTCGCACAGTATACTACTGCTCTCAGTCTTTACGTGATTTTAAATATAATAATGGCCCAAAAAGCCCTTGAAAGTGTAGTACGCGAGTTGCAAAAGGTTGTGAGTGATCTCGTGGTAAAAATCAGTGCTCTTGAGACTAAATTGAGGAGCAAACCACTTTATTAGCCAAGCAGGAGCAATCGTTGAACGTACTAACGGTTGGTGTTGAGGGTACACTGAAAAAAGTCCCACCAGAACTAGCGGTCATCGACGGCGTTCAAAAAAATGCAGCGATTCCGGCGACTACGCAGCGACCAATGCGTCGGGCGCGAATTAATTCTAGCGCAAAAACCGCTGCCAATGCAAAGGAGTCAACTGTTTTGAAGACACCCGAAACTGATCGAGTCCTGCCCATTATTGCTGTGACTACGGCGAGTGCAAAATCCACTCCACCTACAAAAACAGCATTAGTATCACGGGACCGTGGAGCCTTTAAGTCAGCGGAAGCGGTCGTCACGGAGAACAAGAATTCCTATGAAAACGTCACTTCTGATGAAGGCTGGCAAACAGTGCGAAAAGCTCGAAATTCCAAACGACGTGTAGCATCACAGCTCAATGACGCACAGCACGGTTTCCGACCGGGCCGTAGCACTAATTCAAATTTGATGTGTTTCGTGAATCAGGCCGCTACGGTGCTGGACTCTGAGCCGGGTGCCCAACTGGACGTCGCCTACTTCGATTTCAGGAAGGCATTTAATAGTGTGGATAATGACATGCTTTTGAATAAGTTTGCAAGTGTTGGTTTCACTCCAGCTCTTCTAAAGTTCTTCTCGAGCTACTTGAGGGACCGCAAACAAATTGTTGAGTACGCAGGCTACTCATCAAACCCGTATCGCACCCTTACAGGGGTAAGTCAGGGAACAAATTTAGGACCCTTAGAATTTATTTTAATGATTAATGATCTGCCAGAAATCATTAAAAACGCAGGGTGTTTATTGTTCGCGGACGATTTGAAGCTGTTCATGCGGATAACGGACGAATCGCACTGCGAAGAGCTCCAGCGCGACATTGATCGGGTGGTAGCGTGGAGTAGGGAGAACAAATTGCTCTTCAATGTGGCCAAATGCAATGTAATGTCCTTTACGCGTGCTGCGATACCCCGACGTCACGAATATAGCATGGACGGGCAAGTAATACCGCGGGTGGGGACAGTGCGGGATCTTGGCGTCACTTTCTCTGAAGATCTGACATTTCGCAATCATATCGTGCAGGTATGCAAAAAAGCCTTTAACAATCTTGGATTTGTCACGCGTGAAACCCGGGAATTCACTAATATGGCAGCTGTGAAATCGTTATATAACGCACTGGTACGTAGTAACTTGGAAACGAGTGCTATCATCTGGAATCCTTATGAAATTAAGTATTCTACGATGGTGGAAAAGATGCAAAATAAATTTACTAGGTACTTGTACATGAAGCAATTTGGAGTCTACCCTTTCTATCCACTTATGTATCCAACCCTCTTTGTTATAGGGATGGTTGGTTACTATAAGTTGGAGGTAAGGCGCAATCTTGCTCTCGCTAAGTATGTGTTTTTGGTGTTACGGGGTATCCTAAAGAATCCACAAATTTTGGAATCGTTAAGATTGCTTGTTCCAAACAGTAGGCTGCGATTAGGACCGAGGGAGAGGCTGTTTAAAGTCCCGGTAGCCCGCACTAATCTGTTAAAGTTCGCACCTGTGACTCGGGCGGTAGAATTACTTAATAGTATCTCTTTACGTTTAGACATTTTTTCTTGCACATTGGCGGAATTCGAGAGGGTGACAATAAGTGTGTTGTCCTCTGTGTAACCTGTACCGGTTCTCCAAGGCGCTGCTTCAGACTGGCCATCGATTGTTGTATATATAAATATATATATATGTTTATGGACTAAGTACTATAATGAATATCGTGTAGGTCTCTGAGGGTAGCGTCTCTGAGTGCGGCTATTTATGACTACATTTGTTACATTAGGTTTACCTGTCAAAACAATTGTGGTGATAATAAAAATAAATAAATAATAAAATAAATAAAAAAATATTCGCTTTTTCTGGTTTTTAAAGAGTAGTAAAGTCTGTTGCTGCATTGCTCAGTGCATAGCTCTATGTCTATGATGTTTATTACACTTATCTTTAGTGTCAGTAGTGATCCAAATATACGTATTATATTATATAATACCGTTGGGGTAACTTAAGTAATAATAATAAAAGATTGAATTATTTATATTGTGGCGTAGTACCGAAAGCATTTTAATAGTTATTTTATTTTTATCCGTGTGCGTTAATTGTGTGATGAAAGGATGATGGTGCAAAAAAAATGGGGTCAAGCAAATATCAGTTCTCTGTATTGAAAATGAAAACGAGCATTCTCGTCATTTTATTTAGCAAAATACTGAATATTATCTTTAGCTCCGCTAGACAAATTGTTTCTGGAAAAAGCAATAGTAGTCTGCCATATTTACTTACCGATAATAAAGGGGTGTTCGCAAACGCAAGAACCCGCCCAACAAGAGACGAGTAAGTTGACGCGTGGCCATGCGACGCAACATCGTGGGCGCATCCGTCAACAGGCAGTCGCACATTGTGCCCAACAGCGGTTCCACTATGCCGGTGTATCTGAATACATTAAATACATTGTTGAACTCTCAAATATATATATTTTCAATACACTTACTCGAAAACTGCCTCTTATCGCACTCCTATTAGGTTCAATATGGCATGTATATCACCCAAGTGCTTTTTTGAGTTTATCACAACAAGGGCTTTTTTTATTCCCTGCTTATCGTCACGGTCACGGGTGTTTTTTTTTTCTTAGTTTATCGAATCAGGCGCGAGGCGTCCCCCACGAAGCGCTGGGCGACTGACCAGAGAAAATTTGAATGCTATTATTATTATATTTCTACTGTATGTTTGAGATACGATTAAATGTTTTTTCTTTCTTTCTTTATTTCACAAGTCGTAAGTGTATTGAAAAACGTCGTTTGACACACGTGCAGATTTGTCATTGCAGCCCTCGGTTCCATAACACACTCGCCTACGGCTCGGGCGAATTTCGCCTCGGTTGCAATGACAAACTTCCTGCACTTGTATCAAAATGTACTATTTCATTACTATTCGTAGCGCGGATTTTTGTAGGTTAAATATAGTCCTGACAAATCTTTTCTATCGCATGGTTATCAACACTATTCCCTCAGAATATTAGACAATATCTAAAGTTCGAGTGAAAGTGACAATGCCATTAATAACTTTGGAAGGTTATAACTTGTTAAACTTTTTATACGCCGGTAAATTTTGATTTTTTTAATACCAATGAGGGAGGATCCGGTACATGAAACACTATCGATGAATGACCTGATGACATGAACTACTAGACTAACAGGCCAGTCAGGGCCACTAACTAATAGACTAAAAGTACCTGGCGCATATGTCGCTGAGCCCCACCAGCGAGTTGACGCGCACGGCCAGCGGCTCGGTGGAGCGCGCCAGCAGCGCCGCGAACACGGGCGCGCACGTGGCGGCGGCGTCGCGCGCGCGGATGTTGTCATCCTCGTGTCCCACTGTGTCAAGTACCTGGCGCATATGTCGCTGAGCCCCACCAGCGAGTTGACGCGCACGGCCAGCGGCTCGGTGGAGCGCGCCAGCAGCGCCGCGAACACGGGCGCGCACGTGGCGGCGGCGTCGCGCGCGCGGATGTTGTCATCCTCGTGTCCCACTGTGTCAAGTACCTGGCGCATATGTCGCTGAGCCCCACCAGCGAGTTGACGCGCACGGCCAGCGGCTCGGTGGAGCGCGCCAGCAGCGCCGCGAACACGGGCGCGCACGTGGCGGCGGCGTCGCGCGCGCGGATGCACAGCCGCGCCATGCCCGCCACCGCCGTGGCGCAGCGCGGCGCGTCCCAATCTGTACAACATTATACAAGTAGCTGTAGGTGGACTTCATCATCATCATCAGCCTTTTAATGTTCCCACTGCAGGTACACAGGCCTCCTCTCTCTAGGAGAGGGAATGGGCCATAATCCACCACGCGGGCTCAGTGCGGATTGGTGGATGTCACATGTCTCAGGTGGACTTATTATAGTATAAATACAGATGAATCCATTGGTGGCAAGTTTTTTGTATTTAGCAGCACAAGTGGCTTTGCCCGCATGATCGTAGTAAATAGTCCTGAGGGAGTATACAAAAAGTATGTGCTATTTTATTCCATGACATGCTCTACGAGTGTACCTACTAAATTTCATCGAAATTCCTTCAGTCGAAGAAGTAATACATACTCGCAAACTTTTGGCTTTTTTATATTAGTGTGATATTATGCTGAGATAGTATATTTTTCCAAAAATCTTATTATAATTATTTGTTATTTTTGAATATATATTTTTTTCGTTCGTATTTCCTTCCTAGGACAGGCGTCCCAAATAAATAATATTTAGTTTTTATTTTTGTTTACCTGGCGGAGCGTCAGCAACGGCGAGGAAGACACGCAAGAGGCCAGCGCTGGGCGGCACGGGCGCCGCCAGCGACAGGTCGGCGGCTCGCAGCGCCTCCTCCACGTCGCCCGTGCTCACCGCGCGCCGCTCCGCTGTCGAACCGAAAACATGCACCGACCGAGCCTCAGCGTATTAAGCCGGCTCCAGACGAGTGTAACGTGTAATGTAATCCACCGAGTACTGTAACACGAATTCTACGTGTAGGCGGCACTACGATCATTACATGTAACACTCGCGCCTGCGCTCGTGCTGACCCATCGGCTGTTGTCATTACACGTTACACTCGTCTGGACCCGGCTGTAAAGATACTTCAAGTACCACGTGATAATAGCTTTTATGACAGGCGTACAGCTTCTTACACAATTTAATAAACCAGATTCCTGTAGGCATTAAACACTCATTTAATAGTAAAACCAAGCGTTACTGTAGGTTGAAAGAGCACTATATCGATTTATTGGACTTTGAAAATTAACAGTTCGTTGATCTATCTGGCTGAGGTATATACTGTATGCTAATTGTGCGCCAATTTAAACTCTTGAGCCCCAATAGATAGAGAAGAGAGATAGAGCCTTTCTTTTATGTCTCAAATTACGGTATTCGAAAGGTTAATTTAAAAAAGTGAACGTTCATTGAAGTTAATTTAAATAAACAAAGGTTTCCGTTGTGATCACCAGATGGATTCAGTTTCAACAAAAATAGACGTTTACTTGAATGCTAACATTAACTTATAAATCTCGCATTTAGATCACCGGCAACCAAAACACATCAACATTACGCAAATTACCCTATACCTAGGGGTAAAGAACAACGGTTTTACAACATGTTATATTTTTTCCAAGTCTGTTACAAGTAAGTCAATACAGATAGTCAATATAATACAAGTCACGACAGTTCGTAGCGTAACGGGCACCAGCTCAGAGCTGGGGGCAAGAGCAGAACAACCCCTCAGTCGCCCAGATGCCCTGGTGACCATGTGTTTGTGACAACAAAACAAGCTTATAACTTTGTGATTTTTCATGGTACAGTTATGAAATTTTGTATGGAGATTCTTTGCATAAAAATACAAGACCCGCGTTTCAAGTTCCGCATATACTAAAAATAAAGCTGTATAATAAAGCATTACTATATAGCACTGCCAGTCGTTTGAAGGTTCAATGTGATTTACGCGACGATACTCAAAAGAAAATTCAAAGGTAAGCTTTCATTCCGACGATTCAGATTTAAGTTTTGCTAAAAGGTACCACTGTATTCATTGACTGGTAGATAGGCGATATAATGTAAGTTCGCCGGGTCAGCTGGTAAATTACATAATTTTAACAAGCTAAATAAAAGCTTCTCTAGTGATTTAGTATGTATTGATAGGTCAAAAATGTACTCTACACTTTCAATTATTCTATACTTACACAACTGCATCATTTCTGTAGCCCATGTTAAATTATCAGGATCCAGTTGTGATGCCAACTGTGTGCACTTTATTCGACATGCTGCAAGAAATAAGTATAGCAGTATAACCTGATTTAAAATAAAGTAAGTAATCTATCTTTAAATATTGTTGCTGTTGCTGTCTAAAAATATTGTCAGCAGAAAAATAGAGTACTACTTGTTAAAATTCAATATTATAATAGGCCTCCAGTCCGAATTTCAGTTTCTCAGTAGAGACATTTACATACTTGGTGGACTTTGTGTTCCTTGTCACTTACGAGTGACGGGTAACACAGAGTCTAACAAATATATAATCATTACACCGGAAAGGCCAATCAATTTACTTCCAGAACTCGGCAATCGAGATGGTATAACTTTATCATCATCATTTCAGCCGAAAGACGTCCACTGCTGGACATAGGCCTCCCCCAAGCGCCATCACAAAGACCGGGCCTGTGCGTCTTGCATCCATCGGCTTCCAGCAACCCTGACCAGGTCATCGGTCCACCTTGTGGGAGGCCTTCCAACGCTACGTCTTCCGGTACGCGGTCGCCACTCCAGAACCTTTCGGCCCCAACGGCCATCCGTTCTGCGTGCAGTGTGTCCTGCCCATTGCCACTTAAGTTTGGTGATTCTTTCCGCTATGTCGGCAACCTTGGTTCTCTTGCGGATATCCTCATTTCTGATTCTATCACGCAAGGATACCCCGGATATAGCCCTTTCCATTGCCCTTTGAGTGACCTTGAGTCTTTTTATAAGGCCCATTGTAAGCGACCACGTTTCAGAGCCATACGTCATCACTGGCAACACGCACTGATTATAGACTTTCGTCTTGAGACACTGTGGTAACTTTATCACTTGTTTTTAAATCAAAATTCAGTTATTTACTTAATACTTAAAAGTAAAAGAATATCTTTAATCAATAATCTCCAACATATATATTTTTAAACTATTCTTTGACTTAGTTTTTTTTTTAAATGTGGAAGTATCAGTAGGTGTGTTACCAATTCGTGAAGCGATAGCCAGGCGCTGCACGAGATGTTCGCGCAGCTGCGTGCGCTCAAGCGCCGCCATGAAGCGCGACCACGCGCCCAGCAGCTCCAGCGTCAGCCCCAGCAGGCGCGCGTCGCGACTCTGACCATACCAACGTTCAGTACGTTAATAGAATACAATAATACTTCATCGTACACCAAAAAAAAGTAATAATTTCACAGAAACTTATATGAATGGGTACAAAGGCGGTCTTATCGCTGACAGCGATATCTACCAGACAATCTTAGGATGGAGAATAGGGGCTTGAACTAAAAAGGGGGTAGTCTATGGTGTACTGCTTTAACAAAACAACATTTAAAAAAATAAACAATAATAAAATAAACATATATAACATAGATAAAAAAAAATTACAAGACATAATACATAAGCTTAAAGAAATATAATAAATACAAAAGAAGAACAAAGTATACTTGTTCGTTGTCGGTCAGTTTGTAGTAGTAGTCGAGCACGAAGGCGACGTCGGAGTAGTCCACGTGCGGCGCCACGCTCGTGAGCAGCAGCAGGCACTGCAGGTCGCGCTCGTCGCCCATCACGCCCAGGTGGGTGCTCAAGATGTCCACTAGGCGGTGGCTGGCAAATATCGTTATTCAATTAAAATAAGTATTCAATTTTATTTATACAAAAATACAAAATGTTTATTTTCAGAACCAAAATGTATAAGAAATGTTTGTGATTGGAGCCTCCTTTTAGACAACTTATGCCTGTATTAGGAGATTCCGCTCTTCCATAACTTAACAATATAGCAATAGTTTTTGGATTTATAGTTTATAATTAAAATTTATTTTTATTCTAAAATGTATGTGCAAAAACGCCACACACACACCATCATACACATACACCGACTATGTGTATGATGGTGTGTGTGTGGCGTTTTTGTGATGGGTGTGTATTATCATGTTATGTGATGTTCCACTGCAAGGCAAAGGCTTTTCGTACCTCCTTCCACATTCCTCAATCTTCTATACAAAAGGGGGTTCTCCCCTCTTTTACTACAGCAAAATCTTTCTTTCCACCATTACTTAAGGAGCTCAAATTTAGTGACTAATATTATCAACGGGCTGTGTAACTAAGTACTAGTCGTCAAACTCGCAGACCGCATTGGAAACTTTATTTCAAAACACAAATAGCGCACATTGCCCATACAGTTGCGAGATAAAAGTAAGCTGGGCTGGTTAGATCCGCCGCATGTCAGAAGAGCCATTACTCTTCACCCATTGGTGAAGATTGACATAGATTGTCACTACGGGATTTTAAATACAAGTAAATGACAACACATGCCCATAAATAAATGGTGGGAAAAAAAACATTCATTTGTGACTTGAACAAAAGATCTTAGCTCCTTCTCAAAGGCCTAGCCAAAATGTTTAATTTCAGTCAAAGAAACCATTTTGGATTTCATCTTTGTTGCCTGGTTTATCAATTACGAACCCAAAGTGACCTTCGTACTATTTATATAGATAAAAAGTTCGAATAGTTACAAGGAAATGTCTTACTTAATGCACTTTGCCGACTTTGAAAGCATAAGGCAGACTTTGTGCAAGTGCTTGTTCTTGTTTCGGCGTATAATTGCTGCGAGGAACATCCACGGCATCGGATCGTCGCAGCCAGGCGCAGTGAACTTGCGCAGTCGATCGATCAATAGTTTCTCTATTAGACTCAACACCTGTTCTTGTACCTTGAAAGAAAACATTATTCATAATAATCACTGATATGTGCCTAAACCGAATCCTATATACCCGAAGCAGAATTAAAGATTTATCAGAATCAAAATTGGAGGCAGTACAAAATCAATTGGAAGTCCCGACCTTTCAGATTACGAATTTAACGGCCCGGTCGAAGCACATAATTTTCTAAAAAATTTATTTTTTTGCAGTGGAGTAAAAAGGAATAGCTTCAGCTATGTGAACTAGTTACCAGCGATAAAATTATACATACCTTAGTCTCTGGGTCAGAGACTTGATGCAGGGGCCCGTCGAGGAATGCATTCAGAACAATTTCGCTGGGCCGTACGGTCAGCAACTCGCCAAGACCGGCAATGGCAGCTGTCCTCACAATGATGCTCGCATCTCGACAGAGGCTCACCAAAAACTGTTAACAAAAGCGTAAAACGATTTCAATTTATATTATCTTTAAGCATATGCGGTAAGGCTAAGAACTCGATGCGGTTTTCACCCGCGACCGCAGCAGTGGAGGTAACAGCTGTTTTATTTCTAAACTCATGAGACCACAGTTTTGTGCGGTTATGCAGTTGTCACAGTTTTGTGTGGTTATGCAGTTGTCACCGTTTCGTGCACACTTTACCCTACTTCCCGGCAGGTACTGCGTTCGGCTCTGGTTGGCGGCCGAACGCACCACCGCACGCTCGTCGTTGTAGTAGCTTGCACTGTACTCACCGCCAGTTGTTGTCCTTGCGGCGGCGGCGCGCCGGTGTCGGCCAGCAGCTGCTGCAGCAGCGTGGCGGCCGCTTTGCGCACTATCGCGCGCTCGTCGTTAGCGCTGCGAGCCACTACTGCCATCAAGCGCGACACTTCGCCATCGCCATTTAGATGCTGCCACACAAATACCGGCTATTAATATAACGCATTTGCGTTTTTTAATTTATATTTGTTTGTGGGACAGTTTTTAAAAAATCGAGCGCAGCACAACAGAGAGGTACAATTGTGTAGATTGCAGCGACTTGTAGACATGGATCTCGGCGTGTATTCAACAAGATGTGCAACGTTAATCCCATCTGTTGTTCTTCAAAACGATTGGCGTTTTAGTTGTATGTTAAAAGAAAGCTTTTAACGTACAACTAAAACAGCTATCATTTAAGACATTTTTTTCCTATTTTTACCTCCCCCCTATGTAATAAAAAATAAAATTCGACCGACGAAGGGAGGGACCCTTCAATATTAAAGCATTTTTTTTTGTGATGTTAATTATAAATCATTGTACGAATAAAAAACACTCATACAGAAATACCGCATTGAAAAAAGTATAGGAAAAAACTTACCTTCATGGCGTTAATCAATGGCACGTGTTTGCTGGTGAGGCACCTGGTAAGAATAACGAGTGCGCGCGTGCGTACTGTGCCTGACTCGTCGTCAGTGCGCTCGTACACGGCGCGCAACATCTCCACGTGCATCACTTTATGCTTGCGCGCACGCAACGAGCTCACTGTGTCCTCGCCCATTGTTTCTTCTTCTTGCTAGAGACATAAAAAATTGTGTAGGATCATTTCCGTTGTCACTATTTTTGGGTATTTTATAATCATAGTTGACGATATTTCATATCTACTGGTTTTGAATTTCATTTAAACTAAAATGTTTTTTAAAGTCTAATTAACAGAGCCTACAAAAATACAGGCAATGTAAAATAAACCGTTGTGAAGTGAAAGTCTAAGTTTTTTTAAGTTTTACTAAGCAAAACTGTGAATGACCACTAACTAATTAAGGTGAATAGAAAAATAAAATTAGCCAATCAACTCTGGGGAAATAGGGAATACATTTCCAAAACTAGAATTAATACATTTTGATAAAAGTGGAGAAACTGATGAAAAGGAGGCGGGACTCGTCCGAGCCGCAGGCGAGGTTATTATGGAGCAGAGTGATGCAGTGATTTTCCACATGTGTCAAACGACGTGTTTCAACATATTTATAAAGGAACAAATAAACTGGAGTTAGCCGGTGCCCAGCCTGATCATTATCATTACATAGTAGGTATAAAAATAAAACTAAGTTGCTTCGTCCCTATGTATGCTTAGATCTTTAAAAGTACGCCACGGATTTTGATGCGGTTTTTTGTAATAGATAAAGTGATTCAAGAGGAAGGTTTATATGTAGAACACATGCTTAACATATTCAATATCAGTACCCGTGCGAAGCTGGGCCGGGTCGCTAGTACTATATAAATTGTCGCGGGAGCGAGGTGGCGCACTTTTGTGCCGAAACGGGGAACTCACTCGAGCAGCAGGCGAGGTCGAGATTGAGTGCTACAGTGACTTTCCATGTATGCCAGACGACGTTTTCAATACAGTGACCAAGAAATGAATAAACTGGAGTTTAATAAACCAACGATTCGTGGGGGCTGCGCGGCGTCTAGTCTGATATAAATACAATAAAATATGGGCTCTGGGCGGTTGCACGATTCGTCCGTGTGGAATAGTTATTTTGGGCATTATATTTATTTTTGCAAACAACCTCCTCAGCTTTATAAATTATAGCTGTTACCCACGACTTTGCTAGTGTCAATTGCTGTTATTATTTTAGACAATGTTGTTTACAATTACATACTCTTAATCAACAACACATTTATTTGGATAAAGATTATATTATTATGTTGATACAACTCTAACAAATAATCGGTAAAAATTGGCTAAATTTGATTCGCATAAAAACGGTTCTAGTAAGTTAATTTTAAAAGATAGACATATACTGTCGCGGACATTTTTTTAGATCATTTTAAGAGAAATAATTCTTTCATACATATTTTTTTGGTATCTTAAACCGTTTTGGCAGCGCACGCAACGGAAGCCCTCAAAGATGAATAATTTTCCCCGTTTTTTCCACATTTTCCGTTGTTTCTTCGCTTCTGTTAGTCGCAGCGTGATGTTATATAGCCTAAAGCCCTTCCTCAATAAATGATCTGTTCAACGCAAAAATAATTTTTCAATTCGAACCAGTAGTTCCTGAGATTAGCGCGTTCAAACAAACAAACAAACAAACTCTTCAGCTTTATAATATTAGTATAGATGCGCTTTTATAAGATGTCGCGGACAAGTTACCAAGGCAATTTATAGGTACCTGTGCGGCGCCATTGGATTGTTGCTGGGGCGTTTGTGGATCATCCTGTTGTGGTTCTTGTTGATTACTGGGGCCAGCAACTAAAAACAGAGATTTCTCCATTCACACTAATACTGTCGCTTTCCATTTTTTTTTTCATCATTGCAATAAATTCGCTCAAATTTATTGCAATTAAATGATCTTTATTTTGCAAGTATATAGATTACTATACTAGGCTATACCAGCCATATTCTAGCCTCTATCCCAGTACGCAATCAGTTGTACATATATGTTATATTTACAACTGATTGCGAACTTTAAATCATATACAAAATATATTTATGACTAAATTTTGCTCGTATTAATCCTGCGGCGCGTCGATCCGGTACATAAAACGCTATCAATTTTTAAAGATAAATTACGCCTGTACGAATTAATTTACGCCTGTACGAAATTAATTTGTCTAAATGAACATCAGCTGAGCGAGTTAATAACCTGAAAGTATGCATCGACCGACGATGGCCATAAGTTATTCGTGACGTTACTACTGATTTTAAATTGATTTTACTTGTATTACCTTACCAGTTGCTATTTTTTTTTTGTTTTAAGATTTAGAATGCTGTAACAGCTCATAATAGTATTTTTTAAGTTAAACTACCGCAGCATCGTTCTAAGGGATTAAAACGTTAAAAATCTAACGGTGTATGTAATCCAAAACATACATTTCCAATAGCAAGGTCAATAATGTTTTGAAGCAGTTTATTATTTATTGTTATTTTACAATTTACTACCATTTGTGTTTTCATGGAGCTACCTAATTCTTGTTAAATTGTTTGTTAAATTGTATGTTGGAAAGGAAGTAGAAGGAATAAAGATTTATTATTATTATTTTCTTATAAAATAAACAGATCAGAAATACATACTTGGTGCATCATTTTCGGTAGTTTCAGGTGTTTGTCCAGCCGGTTCCTCATGTTCTTCATGCCCACTGTCTAACAATTTAGCTAGAGTCTCCTGTGAAGTAATAATCAAATAAATGACGGAATTAAGAAACAATATAAAAAAAAAGTTTTTGTCTAATAGGGTTTAATAGAGAAATTATCATTACGGCTTCACCCATTTTATGATAGATCGAGAGGACGTTTAACTTTACTGAATGTAACCCATTTATTTTCTTGTTTGCCTTTTATGTTCTAGCTAAGGCCACGGTAATTCTTTGAATATACCCGCGAGTTTCAAGAGAGGTTTTAATAGAGTGGTACATACTTTTAATAATCAATTTGTGAACGATGCTAAAGCAAATTTTTTTTGAACTCAGGAGGCAAAATAATTATAACATTTCGGAGCAAAATTTGCATGCCCATGCTTTTTAAGACTTTGTTAATACATTTTGTCACTTAAAAATCAACTTCATTTAAACGATGTTAAACTCGATACTTGAATGTCAATAGATTACTACTATTTATCTCAAATTATTTTAAGTGTACCTAAATGGTATTGATACGTACAAGGGCTAACTGGCGATGAGACAATCTTGACGCTACAGATAAATCTATCAGCCATTTAAGAAATTCTGTGTAAGATGCCGGTGGTAGAGAACTCATCATGCCAACAACTAATTTTGATCGCAAATCGCGAACTTCTGCACGTTCCTGTAAAAATAATAAAAAGGTTAATTTATAAATGTTGATAATTATTAATGATTTATTAGGATATGTTTTCTCTGTAGTGGAGACGAGCATATAGGTGCTATGTAGCAGAAGTGGTTTGGACTGAGGCAGGCCTGGGTTAAGTTACAATTGATGTGCTTTTGCAAAAAAAAATCTTTAGGTTATAAACGGATATAAAGTATCTCTATTCGACCTATCTCAGTAGTTTTAAAACTTAAAGAAACTTTGATATACTTAAAACCAATAAGTTAACATAAAAAACCTATCTGGTTTCATTTAAGGTGTCGAAAACACCTGAATAACGGACCAATTAGTCTTTTGGAAAATTATTTTAAAGAAAAAATTTCTGCTCTTACCAATCCATCTGGACTTAAGCAAAGATGTTCTAAAAGACACATGTAACCGTTTAATGCTGCCTTGCCATGCGTGGCCAACAGCAGAAATGAATATGTTACATAAGATGGTCCAATACATTTCTGAAAAAATAAGAACAAATAAATTATTAGAACAGAGAAATTAACTTGAGTTGGATGTCATAAAATAAAGAGTGATTTTTTGCGATGCGCCTTTAAAAAACAAGCTTTACTTTTTTTGTAACTTTCAAATATTTCCAAAACGTAATCAAGTTTGAAATCGCAAGTTAGAGACAGATTCGCGATTTTTTTTATCGAGCCTATTTTATTTATATCATGTAGGTACCTATTGATCTTTGTCTCGCGCTTGCTCATAATATATAATATATACTTGGTCAATTTTAATAAAATATTATTTAATGGTGTTTTCTTCTTTTCTTTTATATTTGTAGATTTTCTTCGAAGTGCGATTCGTCCGTTATCCGCATGAACAGCTTCAGATCCTCCGCAAGTAATAAACACCTTGCGCTTTTAATAATGTTAAGTATAAAATGTTGGTAATTATTTCATTTTTTTTTTAAACACACAAATCTAAACCCACAAGAGTGCAATTTCAAAGATACATAATGGGAAAGAAGAAACTCTCACAGTTATTAGTAAGATTAAATTCTCATGTTGGCTTTCGCAAAATGAAACTTCCGCATTTTTTTCAAAAACTGCGCATAAGCCTAAATAGGCAATTGTTACATTAGAAGGTAGTGTCTCATACCATTCCAATTGACTTTTTCGTAAGAAAATTAATTGACTTTAGCTACCACTCTTATTTGTTACATAATGTACTTTGTGAAGGGCTTCTTTTACCACTTTGTCAGTGTCTCCTAGTATTAAAAGGATTTTACATTGTACATCCAATGGCTAAATACAAGTTTAAAATAATAAAAGTGTACTTACATTGGCATGCTTGGCATCCAATGATGTACTAACTAGCTTTGGTAGGATGCATTTAAAAAGCAAAGTTATTGCCTTCTCATTGGATCCTCTTGAATCAGTTAATAGTGTATGTATTATTTTGTATATCATACTTGATATACGTTCAAGTACCAACTTATCTGAAATGAATTAAATAAAACAAAATGCTCAACAAAGTTCACAGCCATAATATACATAGTAGGTTAAATTAATTAAAAAGATTACTTTTTTTAGGTGGGAAATCATGCAATGACTTTTTCCGCCATAGGGCGGAGTAGGAGGGTGTGTCAATGTTTCACTGACAAAAAAATATATAAGTGGGTTCTAGCATGAGTCACCCTAATTGGTGGGGTTGGTCACATGCTGGTGGTCCCTGTAGTCAGGATGTAACCAAGCTGACTATGGCTGCACATAAAAGACTTAAAGACTTTAAGGTGATATACTCCTGTTATGGGGCTATTTTTTTTACCACACCCCTACAGCTGCCCTCCCCCTTGTCAGCATTAATAAGTAAAGCTCTCAGCCCTACTTCAGGCTAACATAAACATTGGTATAGGCATTTTTCGATATGTTCTGGTTTTTTAATGATTAATGAGAGGCGTGGTTATGAGTTTAAAAATAATAGGCTTAAAATAGAGGCTGACTCTAAGACTTCAAGGATATCACATTTTTATCGCTTTTTGCAATATCAATTTTGTTCTCAAATACATACTGCTATAAATATATTGCTGACAAAACCACTATCTAGACCCCCCATCCCCCATGTCATTAAAAATAAGCAAAGCAAAGATCGCCACCTATTTTCAGTTCTTAGCTTAAAAAAGGTGGGAGGGTATAAGTATTATATACTTCAATGGGCTATCAAAGATTAAGCTATTTAACTATTTAACAAAGTAATGCAAATAAGTTTCAGGCTATTTCTCTGTGGAATGCGCTCCCCCAGGAGATTAGGATGGCTAGGAACCGATTAAAATTCAAGATTGAAGTTCGCGAGCATATTCGTAAGAAGTTGGCAGTAGTATCATCACAACGGTAATGTTTCTCTGTTGGTCGATCTGAATTATTTTTTTGAGTATATATATATATATATGTATATATTTAGTTTATGAAATTGTGCTTATCTCATATATTTTTATTGTACATTAATTAATTATCATATTGACATGCTTTTTCTTTCTTTTGCACCGGCCATCATGATTCTCTGCATCACCCAAAGGTTGACTGGTAGAAAATGCCTTAGGCATTAAGTCCGCCTTTGTACTGTTATGTGCATTAAGTGTTAAATAAAAATAAATAAATAATAAGTTGTGAAATCTTAATTTGGACACCATATTTTGCTGGATCTAATAGGTAAGAGCCAATTAGTGAGTACATAACATATTTTACACAAATTCCTCATTCATTTTGACTGCAGTGCTGTTCATTTTGTGTGAGCAGTTTGGAAACAAAATATAATAACAAAAAAAACAGAACGACAAAAATAATCTGCACCTTCTTTATCTGAAATTTCAAAATATATAGGTATTATAACAGTTCATTTAATATTTTTATATTATGATCAAAATATATCACCAACTTCACTTACCCACATTCAATTTGTCAACAATAGCATATCCAGTTATATCTACTAAATTGCCTAAAATTTCTTCAAAATTCATATCATTAGGGCTTAGTTGTAAATGTTCTACAATGACTGTTAAGTCTGCCACAAACTCTGACAGTTGCTTCAAAACAAAATTAACTTCCTTAGTAAGTTCCTTTGAGTTGAAATTGCTTGCATTCTCACACATCTCTAAGGGAAAGTGAAGGCAGGCCAGCGACTGAGCAAACAGTTGTGAATGATAGATGTGATACACTTTAAATCCTGGTATTGACAGTAACTTATAGTATACTCGAGATGCTAATAGAGCATAGTTTCTATATTCCCTGGTATGAACATTCTTGCTTCCATAATCTATATAGTATCCTAGAATAGCCAACACTTTCTTATGTCGTACTATCTTTGATAGTGACGCCCAAGACTTTTCTTCATTAGGTATGTATTCTGAAGTAAGCCATGCATCAGTCGCCTCTATTATATCCATAAATGTGGTATTCAAATCTAAAGATTCTATCGCACTCTCATATTCTGGCGGCAAATCACAGAACTCTAGAAATTCTGTTTGATAAATAGCAGTAACCCAACCATGGTCGAGCTGGTCCAAGTGCAAGTTGTTTAGTTGTTCAACTAAAGCCATTGTATCGCCGTTATCACAATATTTCTGTATAATTTATTTACAATGTTTCCCGAGCCTCATCTCAATGTTGATAGAACACAATATTAGTATAAGGAGCCACTTATTTTTCCTATTCTATTCAATTTTTATGGATAAAGCTCCATCATCTGTAACAATGAACGATTTATAAGAATAATAATTAACATTTAATTGATTATTGATTTCCCACCAACTGATTATTGTGATACATGTGATACATATACAAACAATTTGACACTTAGTAGCGCTGGCAGCCATGCACGGATGAAATAAGTTACTCGAGTCAATCCATACTCGAATCCGAGTCTACTCGAGTTAACTTGATTGCTAACTTGCTCCTCGTTCCGAACATAGGTTTTAAGCTTTTAAATTACGTCAAAAGCGATTATATCGCGAAGCGCACCTTAATTAATAGTCACAAAATATAAAAGCTATTAAGTAATAAGATGAAATTAGATTTTTTTATATACCTACTTATTCTAGATAGACTCGCGTTTGACCACAATCTCACCTGATGGTAAGCGTTGATGTGTCCAACAATGGAGTACGAGATGTGGAAAGATGTATGATTTACTGTAGTCAATAACCTTTATTTTTAATACGTGTATTCATAGTGCATTTTTACATACCCAAGACTACTGTACACAAAAAAAAAGCATGGCGTAGGTTTTCTCAAAATAGATAGACAAAATTATTTCTTATAAACTATAATCTGCCAGTTGAAAATATATAAGCAACTTATTAACTTTAATAAATCCAATTAAATTCCATTCGACTCGAGTTGATTTGACTTGACTTAGGTGTTTGATTGGTCGACACTCGTTAGTGAGCTGTCTCGGTTACAATCTGAATCAATCGACTGAGCTAGGCCACTTCAATTCGAGTCACTCGAGTAATCGATTATGCAAGTTGGCCTAACTATCCATAGGATTGAGATCCTTGGTTAGCCCATCACTTTGATTTTTTTTATTTGATTTACGGTAATGCTTTTGGTTTGGATACTAAGTCTTTCAATACATCACACTATTCTTTGTATATCACTATTATTTATATTATATAGACTGTAATGTGACTACAGTACAATGAAAATGATTAATAAATTGATATTGCATATGTACGAAAATAACTTAAAGAACTTTTTCTAGTAACCAACCCAAATCACTATACAATACTAAAAAAGAAATCAGATGCTTGCCAAAGTACCAAGTGCTCATCTCTGTTAGCTAATAAAAAAAACACGTAAATGTCAAAATTTTTGGGATGGGCAAATAGCCAAATAATAACCAAATATATCGACATTTTTACCATAGATAGAGGTGTAAAAGTATAGCAAGTAATATTTGGTTATGATCGTTGTCCTTACTGGGGCAACATAACATTTTTTTTTTTCGTAATACGTATATGTTTTACGCAAAATAGCGCTTTAGACGTGGAGTTGCGGACACTAGCCCGATATATTATCTACTAAAATATACGTTTTAAAAAGAGTGTCCATGGAGTTTCTTGCACATTCTTCTCCATTGAGACCTACTTTTTGGAATGTGCAATTAGCGTTTATTTGAATTTGAATTTGAATTTGAATTCAATTATTATTTTCATAACTTTATTAAAAAAGTAATGAAAAGAGGGATTTTCCAACCAGACGGGTGATGTGTCTGGTCCAGCCAACTACCCGATGATAGAAGCAGGCAACCTGCTTCTATTATCTGGCATAGCTAAATTAAAAGTCGAAGCAAGCTATTAGTACCTCTCTCTAATCTGTGAAGCTTTTTGAACAATATAGTGGAAGCTAGCAGTAGTACAAATCAAGTAGGCACACATTGTAAGTACCGACATCTTACATCACGACATCTTACGCTGGCTGCAACGATTTTTTTTTTCTAATTCATATAAACTAATGTTGCTGCAATGCAACTGCAATCCCACCAAATGGTAAGCAATGATGCAATCATTGATGGTAGAGCGTACAAGTTTATTAAGAGTTCATTCAATCTAGTCTTGAAAACACCTAAATTATAATTGTATGGTAGGACCACGGCAGGCGGTGCAATATTGCACTTTCTTAAACTTTTATCCTTTTCTGTCACTTACTCAAGTGAGAGAATAGAAGTCTGATCGTGGTGGAATTGATTTAGCCGTTAGCAATATCATATTATGCTCTGGCTGTAAAAAATGGCAGTATTTTTTTGCACGGTAATTCTAATGTTCGATGATATAGTTATTTGAATGCTAATTACTGGCGCTTTACCACGACCTTTTATGGAAAAGTTCTATTCCTAGGGAGTCAATTTCAATTCAAACGAACACCTGTTACTGAAGCGCTGAAAATCGTACTATCACAGCACAGTCGAATACCAATCTATTCCACAAAACAATCTTACTTCTTACTAATATTATAAATGCGAAAGTTACGATGTTTAGATGTTTGGATGTTTTTTTTTTATGGTAGGTGAAAATCATCGAATGACGAAACCCGCTCTTGGGCGGAGCGGGAGACTAGTGTCAGACTCTTATTGACTAAAAAACCTACCCCGTACCTTCCTTGTCTTATTCCCAGAGCTGAGGTAACAGGGATGTTTGGATGTTTGTTACCCAATCACGCCAAAATGGCTGGACGGATCTGGATGAAATTTGGCATAGGCATAGAATACACTCCGGAATTGGACACAGGATACTTTTTATCCCGGAAACTCCAACCCCAACCCCAATACCACGCGGGCGAAGCCGCGGGTAAATAGCGCACTATATTACGAAAAGTCCATACAAAAAAGGTGAATGAATTTTGAGCGGATTTCGTAAAAGTCATTTAGCAGGCCAGTCGCAAGCCTGCTATATCGAAATCATAGTACAAAAACGCCAGGCAGTTTAACTTCAGGCGTGCTATAACAGGTCAAGACCTCTTTCTTACCTTAAAAAATGGAATTTAGTGACCTAAAATAAGTATCAAATATGTCATAGTACGCGGTAAATAAGTTTAACCTGTTGCTCACCACCACGATCGAGGTTCACTGCGCATTCAAAGTCGTTCGCTATTTTGGTACAATTCGTGTGTTATAGTAAAATATCGATATTTTGTTAAATCGATATTTATGCCCAGGCCTAAAATAAATTGACAGTTCACACTAGCAGGAGGTATCAAATTGTATTTTTAAAAATAAAGCGAAGCATTTATCTGCAGCATTTAAAGTAACTCTATAAATATATTATCATGACAGCACGAAAACCTATCAACTGGTTTCTAACTGATACAGGCCGAAGGTTTTCATTTGCTGTAATTACTGGTACTGGACTTGCAGCTACATTTGCAAAGTATGGACCACATACTTTTTTCTTGGATAGATACAAAAACTTTGTACATTATTATAGGTAAGTTGGTATCTTCATCTAAGCGGAATCTAAGTTGTAGTAAAGGAAAACCGCTGGTACAAGATTTACTAAAAGTACACAAGGCGCGCCTCTGCCTAACCTTTCACGGAATATAGGCCTGATGTTATGTGATGTAATAAAATAGTTAGTATATTTAATATAAATATATTATCTTACACGTTTTTCAGCAATGGCCAGCCAGCAGTTTTACATAAGGAATTTAGTGACAGATATTCAAAATGTTTAGATATCCTAAATATATCTGATGTCCAACGAAAACTAATAGTACCATTCAGTGTTTTTGGATATGATTTATTTCATGCTGGTAAGTAGTCTCCATTTACAATAACCATTAACCTTTTAAATACCATAACTACAGTTTAAACTCTGGAGTCCCAAGCGAATGCTGGCATTTGCACACCTATTCTCTTTCTATTTTGTCTATGATTACGGTATTGAAAATGCTAAGAGTACTTAACTTTTATAAATGTTATTGTATCTCAAATATAAGTTAAAAATACTTAATATGTAAATATTCAAGTTACTCAATGATAAATTAATTTGCTAAGCCCCAAGAGGTCACCCTCGTCTGTACTCCTTTAATCTTTCATTTATGTTTCTAGTTTGGTACTTGAATATCGACGATGAAGTGACAAGAACTCCTAACTGTCATTTTTGCAATTTTGCTTTTTTACATAGATAAGACTAAATAATCGTTTACGTTTGCTGGCAAAAGCATGTAACAGAAAAAAAAATAAGATATAAAGTTACATGCTTCTGCCAGCAAATGTAAACGGTTATTTAAAGTCTATCTATGTAACAAAAGCAAAAATGTCAGTTAGGAGTTCTTGTCACTTCATCGTCGATATGAGGTCTGTGGGAATAAATAATAACATCAACCTACATAATAACTAATGCACATATGTTGAATTTTGAAATTAAGCTGCACTAGCATAAGCTAGCTAAGTTGATCTGTGGATGGGTGACCATCCATTACATATTCAGTGTCCTGTGTGCCCCAGAAAAAGCTCCTATTAATATTTGACTGGTACTATTAGGGTTCGATTCCCATCCAGGACAGATGTTTGTGTGATGAGCATGATCATTTGTTCTGTGTCTGAGTGTAATTTATCAATAACTAGCTTTTGCCAGCGGCTTCGCCCGCGTACATAAAATATAGCCTATGTCACTCAGGAGTAAAGCAGCTTTCTATTGTTGCTTATATTTTTCAAATCGGACCAGTAGTTCAAGAGATTACCCCCTACAAACAAAAAAACAAACTTTACCTCTTTATTATATTAGTATAGATATGTATGTATCTAGAAAGATATAAGTATGTTTATCAGTGGTCTAGTAACACAAGCTATGCTTAGCTTGGGACTAGAAGGCTTTGTGTGAAAGTTCTAGATTATTATTATTAATAATATAATGTGATATTTATTATTTTAGAAGCACACACAACAACACACACACAAAAACATAAATACATTAACTGAAACTGTATTTCAAATTCTGTGTTTTGTTACAGGTAGTATCAATTCAAGGTTTGGAGTAGTTGTAGGTATTCCAGTCAACTTTAAGTATAGAAGCTTAGCTGATTTAGAAGCAGATGATATTCAGGTGTGATTCTAGTTTTTAGTTAATTATTACAATTTCTCTCAGCTATATTTGTGTACAACTTATTTCTAAACGGGATATTGTTTTTTAATGTTTAAAGCCATGAAATAGACACCAATTTTAGCAGTTGACAAGATTTTGAAGTTTCCCAGTCAATATGGTATCACTGGCTTTTTTTATTTATTGTGGTACTGGTAAATAACATTTACCAGTATCATTTTTAACGCAATTTGGTACAAAGGGTTATAACCCTTTTTTTTATGGTGGGCAAAAATCCAGTAACGAATCCCGCTCTTGGGTGGAGCAGGAAACAGTGTCAGACTCTTACTGACTAAGCAACCCTTCCACCTTTGCCCTTAGCACTGGGGCCAAGCCTTCCTTTCAGAAAAGAACCTGGGCCCCAATTGGCTTCAACCCTTTTACAGAGTCCCTACGAGGGTTATAACCTTCGTACCAAATTGCGTTAAAATGATTATATCTCAAATCCGACCAACGCGCAACATAACACTATTATTACTCAGGATCAGGGAGCCCTTTTATTTTGTGACTTAAATTTGGTTGGTTGCTTTTGACGCGATTCGGAACGCGGGGATACAATCTCGCAAGGAGACCCACAACGTGTTCACATTTAGGGCCTATTATCAACATTTTTATTGATCTTAACAGTACCAGAAGTTTGAATTAACTTAAGGAATATTTTTATGTTTTAGGTAAAAGTAGGTACCTAGTTAATTCATACTTTTTGGTGTCGAATTTCTAGCAGTTTCTATTTATGGCACTAAGATAGAGAGAGACAAACAAGTTTTTTTGTTTAACTGACTAACTGAAGTTTTTAATATGGCACGTAGAGAATCCAAACGGATTGTAATAGATTCGTAAACTTCGTAAAATGGCGAAAACAACAAAAAACAACTTCGTTTGAACTTAAACAAAATGTTGCCATGTAAAATATGCAGGTAAAACATAACTTCACGGAGACAGCATATTACTATTAATAACTTAATTTGTGTTTAAAATATTTTCAGGTGAACCAAAAGAAGGTAGACTGGGAATCAGAAGCTGGCAAAAAATTGGCTGATGCTTTAATACTTCCTGAGAAAGTGCAAGAGTTTGCAATATGTAGAGAAATCATGATGACACAGAATAACAAAATAATTTTTGACGCTGCCTATCCATTCACATGTCTATTTTTTGCTTACAATCTTTCCCAAATTCTTAATAGAAAATTGAACCTGTATGCTGCTCCTCCCATTGTAAGAGGGGTATTGTACACATTAATAGGAATGTTCGCAACAGGTACATATTTTCTTATGAAAGACATGACAGAAGTTCATTATGAAGCAGACACCGACCAAAGATTATGTGATCTCGGTCCCGAATTTGTTGAAAGTGGAAAAATATTTTATGAAAAACTTTTAAATAGAAATCAAGCACTTAGAGAATTGATGGGCAGTGAAGGAGAAAGGAAATATAGTAAATTGGGCAATGAGAATTTTGGAATTCGACAACCACGTATAGCCCTTGTTCACAGAAAACAATTTTTTGAAGAAAAATTGAAAGAATTAAATGCCTCCCAAGGAAATGCTGCTGAAGCAACAGACTAAGGATAAGTTTTAGTCATTGTACATAGATTGTTATATTTTAAACTTACTGAAATAAATAAGGTGTAGATATAGGAAATAAATGGTTTTGTTACATTGCGACTTTCTTTTGCTTTTAGAGTACATATATCTGGATGACCTCTATTACTAAGCCGTCCGTCGTATCTTTGGGTTGTACAGTATACCACAAGAACCGTAAACAGTAGAAACTTAAAATATTCACTGAGAAAGTAATTCTACTAACATGAATTTAAGAGAAAGATAGGTTTTTTTTTCGTGTCATGGTAGGTACGGAACCCTGTATGTGTGTCCAATTGGCACTTGGCTGATTTTTAATTATTTTAGAAAGAACCATTCTAGATAAATTAGGAACTAGATACATCATTGGCTGGCTGGCTAATCAATGACAAATTATATATATTTTGCAAATAGGTTTAAAAAAACGCGGTAGGTACGGTGTACGGGCAACGCTGCAAAGCAGGAGCCTGCGCGCCAGCACCTGCCGCGTGTCGTCGTCTTTCGTGCAAGTGTAGTTTCCGTAGCGGAAACCGGATTATTAAGTGTACTGAGTCGCTAGTTGAACTTAAACAGTGGGCATGTAGTCATATGACGATGGGGAACTTACCCAGCAAAAGTGGCGCCAGGCGATATCGATATTTTAAGTATAGAAATTGTTTATTTTGTTAATAGTTTATTATTTTATTTATGTTTTCTTTTTTTTACGGTTTACGCTTTAAGGCATTTCCTGCATGTCCTCACCAAGGTCCTCACTCTTTGCGCCAAGTATTACGTGTACGTGTAGATATACGTGTTTACGTGGTGCGCACCGAATAAGTCTTCTCTGTTAATCAATTACGTTCTAATAACGTGAAATTTTAACTAAAGATCCATTATTTTTTCAGGTTTTTATGCGATATTCCTCTTGTTAACTTCGATAGAAGAATCAGTTATCGACTTTTGATTTTGGAACTGGCAACACTATCAGTGACACTGACACTTGACAGTGACATGATACATTTACGGTTCATTCATGTCGTATTCCTCTTTTGTCAATTAATCAATGAACAAAATCTAAATTGACCTTTCACTGAGTGAAAACCTTCCTGTATTATATTGACTCTATAAAGTGCGAATAATAACTCCAATTTTGCCAATAAAATATCTAATCTATTTTACTTTTCTGCACTAGAATATTTAATTCGAGCTCTACTCATTTTATCTCTTAGTTTCTGTGTGGTGCAAGTGTAAGCCACAGTGTAGGACTAAAGTGTACTGATACTGAATAGATTGACAAAACAGTTTGAAGGAGTCGTATGTTTCGTTAATTTAATTGCGTATTAATGAATTAGCGTTTTTGTGTTCAAAGTTACTGGCGTCAATATGTGTGGAGGATTTACTTGTTCTAAAAATGCGCTTATTGCGTTAAACATTCTCTATGTGGTAAGATTCTTTGTCACAGAAATATGATATTTACACACTGTTTAAATGGATAACTCTTTGAGATTCTATCATGTCAATGTAGTATCTAACAGTCTTTAAAACCTTATTTTCCCTAATGCTTATGTATGGACATTGTCAGGTAGTGGCCAGCATTCTGATATCAGTGGCGGTGTATGGGCAGGCATCGTCACTGGTCACCAACCTGCCGATTGTAGGAGGAATACTGGCATGTGGGGTTTTCCTCATATTGATTTCTCTGCTTGGACTGCTAGGAGCTGTCAAACATCATCAAGTTATGTTGTTCTTTGTATCCTTTTCCAAAATAATTTGCTGTTATACTTCATACCTTAATCACAATGTGGACTTTCAGATCTCTTAGCTTGATAAAATAAATTTGTATAAATGTATATATGCAGTGTAGATACACATACACGTAAGATTAGAAAGTAATTGTGCTGTTTGCCTTAACATTACATCAAGTATTTCTTAATGCAAATTCTTTTGTTTTGTCATGCAATATTACTTAACTATTTAGTTTCATAAAAGGTTTACATAACAGTACATTAGCTATTAAATGGACCTAACTTGTAATCTGATTTTTTTATTGTGAATTTTTCTTGAGGGACTACAATGGCTAATACAATAAATGATAACACTAAAACACCTTGACTCAGTGTTCAGTACATGGTGATTCTATTCCTTCTGTTCTTGGTACAGTTTTCAGTGGCATGTGCCTGCCTCACTGTTAATTCTGACCATCAGGAAATGCTAGCTCGACAGGTGAGTGAATCAACCAAAATTATTCCTTTTATGTTAAAAAATACCCCATTTATATTATTTAGCATAGATTGTATGTAGTTCCGGTAGACTGTTGAAGCTGTTGCCAGGCTGCTGGTTCTGTCAACTAAAAGAAAGGCAAACAACTAGCCAGCTATAGCAACTAATATACATTTAGAATTTTATTTGTTCTAGTTGAGCACTGTACAAAGCTTATCTGTATAACATACAAATGGTATCTTATCAAATTATCAGCCAATGTATAGATAATTCAAACATCCTCTGAGTGAAATAACTTGTTATTGTCCCTATTTTATGTGATTATGTACAACTCTGCAGACAGCATTGCAAACATATAGTGTAGAGAATGGGGGTGCTCCAACAATGTCACAGTGGCAAACTGTCTGCCATAAAATTGTCAATGAAAAAATGGGGGTGAGGGTAGGAGGTTAAAAAAAAAGAGAATTAGCATAAGGCAAAGGCATTTAGTCTGCCTTTGCACAGTATTATGTGCATAAAGTTTTTATAAATAAATAAATTGGTTTTGGTGTTTCAAGAGTATGAAAACAAACACTGTGGCACAAGAATTAAGTATAGACATTATGTCCTAAATTATGCCATCTACACCAAATGAACTGATTAACTAGCTTATTAGATCTTATTTAATCTAAGTGAAGCTTCTGAATTGCTTAGGACGGGGTTTAAATGATTTGATGACCTTATTACATAACATGAGAAGCCCTGCTTATGATTAATTTTTATGATTCCAAGGGATGGAACAAGGTGACCATTGATGTCAAAGAACAAGTTCAGGAAAGGTTCCAGTGCTGTGGTTTCCAGAGCAGAACACCTGAGAATGGCACTGCTGAACATCCTTCATGTGTATCAATAGATGTAAGTATTTCAATAATTTTGTACCTTTAAATTATAGAAGCCTTGCTTTGTTTTGAAGTGGGTAATCTTCAAATATCTCCCTTTACTCTCGTGGAGCGAGAGGGACTGTCGACTTTTACTAACTTAAAATTCAGATATACTCCTTTAGTCAATCGAATCACTCTGGACATCAGCTTGATTAATTCCGGACGGCGATCTACTTATTGTTTGCCGTCCGCAATTCCGCCTCTAAAATGGCCAGGAAACACCCTTGCAAGGCCTGACTATGAAGTCCCTCTTAGAACAGATGGAGTTAATGAATTATTTAATCATCATTTTCAACCCAACAAAAACATATTCAATAAGAACAAGAACCATCAACTAGAATTTTCGGCCTGACCTGAATAGATAATGTTAATACTATTATAGCCCAGTTGTTGATAACCTTTTGATAATCTCTAGAGAAGAAACAACATTTTGTTGTTTTTCACATTATTTAAAAATTGTTTGCAGCATTAAAATATTTTTATAAATGCTATATTGAAAACAAAAATGCTTTATTCAAACTAAAAATATGAAATCCAAGTAACAATCCTAATAAAATTTTTGTTTCTATTTACATGGGGTAAATAGAAACAAAAATTTTATTTACCGTGTAGTATTTTATGATCGATTTTTTTCAATTACAGAAAGTTTGCTGCCGTAATGCATTTGAGCCCATACACTGCCAATGTGAGCCATGTATGGGAAAGCTAAAGGAGACTATTGATTATGCTTTCAAACTGTGCGGTGGTATTGGACTGTTTTTCAGCTTCACTGAGGTGAGTTCTATTGACTTTAATTATCTATATTTTATCATTGTTAAATGAAAATACTTGTACAACTTTGTACAATGAGATAAAACTGAGCATACCACAAGTAAATTAAATATCTAGTCAACATTAATTAGGCTTGGAATTAACAATAAGAAATAGTAAAAACAGATATTTGTTATTATTAACCTCCGGTGATAACATTTGCCCCAATACATCTACACTAATATAATAAAGAGGTAAAGTTTGTTTTTTTGTTTTTTTGTTTTTTTGTTTGTAGGGGGTAATCTCTGGAACTACTGGTCCGATTGGAAAAATTTAAGCAACAATAGAAAGCTGCTTTACTCCTGAGTGACATAGGCTATTTTTATGTACGCGGGCGAAGCTGCGGGCAAAAGCTAGTAAATTATATTACAGTTAGGAACATATAAATATAGATGGAGTGGATGTGTATCTAAAATACAGATTGGATGAAATGCATGTTTTCTAGATAGAATACAAAATAATACAACTCCATTTAACCATACATTTTTACATTTCTTTAAGAAGAAAAAATCACTTTATGAGATCGTACTTTAAACACGCGGCGAAAAAAACTTGAGCGAGAAATGTCTGAGTCTCCAAAAATAAAAATTATATCCTTTAAGTATACTTGTTGCATTTTATTTTGTGTTGCAAAGAAAGTTTATCTACTGTTTAGGTACTTATCTACTATAATGTATAGAGCAATAATTTCAGACATTTCTTGGATGTGATGTGAAGCAGGCCAAAAATCACAGTATACAGTATATCGACACATGCTACTCACACAATAATTCTTTTTATATTTGCATGTAGATACGAGGTACTATAATCAGGATTAAGCATGGATAAACTTATTGTTCATCGATTTTACCACTTGTTTTTATTTTTTTCTAAAACTTTTGTAATCAACATTGAAGCATTTCAGATGATCGCTCCATTAGATGCAGCTAATTACTTGTTAATGTTACTAAAATATGGTGAAAATTATCACGTAGAGTGTATACAGATTGACGGTAATCTAGTACCCACCGTCGACAAGCTAAGCTCCTCATTTAATGTGCTCTTAGTGGTTGTTAATATATTGTGTAAGGCGTTAGGGTAAGATCGGGGCTGAGGTAAAATTAAGTATCGCTCATATTTCGCTATTATTTTAATGCTAGTCACATTATTATTTTCCGCCCGCCGCACAAATTTTCTAGCATTAAACAATCTAGCCAAATAAGGAGGATTATTTGATTTAAGTATATGTTCTTACCCCAGGGCTTGTGAACAGGATACTTACTTTTTATTTGGAAATTATCGAATAATTGACACTGTACAGAGCGAGAGGGACAGTCAGGCTTTTACTGCCAAAAAACATGTGTTCCATTAGTTACCTTTATGTTTCTGGTTACGATAAATTTATTAAAAAAATTCGACTCGCGAACTTGGGATTAAGTCGTAGCTCGGTAATGTTGTCTAACTGACGTAGTAAATATCATTATTTTCATCATCTTTCATTTCATTGCCCGAAATAAGTGATGGGGCCCGCTGGGCAAGGCGTGATACCATTCGCGTGTGTGCGCATTGTAATTTTATCTTGGACCTTCCACTCATTTTAGTGGTACGCACTTGGATTAATATTATAGATCGTAGGAGTCTGCCATGAGGATTTTTCTACTAAATAAGGGGATTTTTAAGTGATGAGGCCCTCGGACAACCTACTTTGCATTAGAACGGAGCAATCGCCTGTCGACTCTATTCTGTCGAGAGCCTGTAGTTATGATTAAATCGCTTTTCACTTTAAATTCTTTATTCTCGAACACAGGTGTTTTAAAACTACTTCAAACCTAGGAACAAACCTGTGTTTCTCAATAAAGAAAACAGTAGGTACAATGGTGTAAGTATTTATGAGAACCCTGGGGGACAATGAAAAGAAGGCAAAGAAGGCATTCCTATGTGGAACAGGTTTTAGTCAGTAAAAGTCAGACACTCCCTCTCGATCCACCCAGAGTGGAAGAAATTATTTGATGATTTTCCATTTTAAAAAAATGCATCTCTTGGAAAATCCTACCGAGACGTCCTCTAGATGAACTCCATAGGATTCTAGGTGGCGCTCGCGTCAAGAACAATGTTGCTGCTTAGCTTGCAGGCGGCCACGTCTGTATGCCCTCTACGTGAACATCTGTACATGAAACATTTGTCAATATTCCGCTTGCACTTGTAACTAACAATCAGACGATTAATTTGCAGTTTCTGGGTGTATGGTTGACAGTAAGATACCGTAACCAAAAGGATCCGCGTGCTAACCCCAGTGCATTTCTGTGAATGATCTGACGATGTGGATTTTAATCACTTGAGGTGGATTGGTGTTTTGCTTTGGATTGCATGTGTGATATTTTAATTGATGTGCGCATGCCGCTTTTTATATAATTTAAAATAGATCACCAGTATTTACTCAATATAATTATCATGTTAGAGACCAAGTTATTAATAGGTAGGACTTAAAAAATGCCTGATACGAGAGAGGTATGTGTTAATAACTATTGAAAAAACCAAACGTCTGGGCGTTATTTATACTGTCTGTCACCTGTAGGGCAGAGTAATTAAAACCAAGTTTAATTACTGTTAGTTATATTTCAAAAGAAGAATCCATTTTTTTAATGAAATCCTTGTAGAAGCTGAGGTGCTCTGCTGACCTATGATAATAAAACATTAACTAGAGTACTATATTATTAATGAGGCTCATAATCAAATCTAGTTAGGTAAGTTAGGATAAACCTATCCTTAATATTACATGGAACAAAACATCTGAGTGTGGACAGCCTAAACTTTTCTGACTCATCTTCCCATCGGATAACACTCCTCATATTTTATTTTATCAAAATATCAAATATTAATTTCTTCTTCGATTGATAAATCGGAACTGAGCGACGCAGTAGCTATGTAAAGTACCTACGTAGCTACTTGTAGTGTAATAATAGTCCTTTTTGAATTCCTAAAATGCAATTATTACAATCAATAACGATATAGGTAGCGATTGTTTTAATAAGAATGGTATGTATTTATATTAAAACTTTGAATGAGTTCGTACCGCGAATATTTATTTAATTAAAACAAGACAATAGGGATATAACACCTTTTGTGTTATCTATGAAACATCAATTGTTATTTACACCCTCCACCTCATCCACCTCTTTAATTATTTGTTTTAGAAGAAAATCTTTAATTGATAGCATTCTACCAGCTAAAGTAGACATAAATACTACGTTCATTTTTTAAATAGTAAAGTTTTGATTTTAGAAACTTTTCGCTACACATAGCATATAACTAAGTGATTTTTTCTACGATTGATAGGTAGCAGAACTGTTGATGCTCGAACTGTTTTAAAGATTAAATGAGTTCACTGCTATGATAAATTGTTCTGGGCATTTATTGATAAGTAATATGTTTAATATGCTCAGCAGTGGGCGTCGTTCGGCTGAGATGATGATGAATATGTTTCAGCTGAAAATATAATACCTAATGAAGAGCTAACAATATATTAGGTCCTTACATATGAAATTGGCGTTTTGTCGTATTGGCGACTTTGAGACTGAAATATGCTTTGGTCAGCAATTACTAAAAAAAAAAAATTTATGGAAAAGCTAGCTTCTAAACAACTGAGGCTGGTTAAACCTGCTTCAGGACAACGCTAGACGGCGCACTGTATAACATACAGTTACTAAATTAGAAGAGCTTCAACTGGAATGTCTAAGACATCCCCGGACCTTGCTCTAACAGATTACCGTTTTTTTTTCGAAATTTGGATAACTTTTTGAGAGGAAAAAAAAAATAACTCCGATTGCGATAGGGCTGGCCAAAGCGCCTTCAAAGTTCAAAGATTTTATTGAGTCCCGTCCGAATATTTTTTTTTTATATAAAGGGATCAATTAACTACCTACGAGATGGCAAAAGTGCGTAGATAGCAATAGTAATACTTTGATTAAATAAATATATTATATTAAAAAAATGATTTCATGGTACTCCCTTTCAAAAAGCCAATTTGATATATAAAAACCTAATCACTAGACACTACTAACACTAGTTTTTTTACATGTGTAAATTTTCCAAATAAAAGAATTAACAAGATTCTTATACACATATATATATATATATATATTTCTATAAGTTAAGTCGTATTGTGTAAGCTATATTATGCCAGTCAGTTTTTCAGGAGCCTAACTTACTATATTTTTTGTACCTAATGGTTTTAATTTTATTTGCGTGCTTATGTTAAATGTTGCACAACACATTATTAGCATGTTTGCACGTGCATGCTTGTTTTTATTGTCACTTATGTACTATTTTAAATGCGCAGCGTTGCTAATGCTTCATTTGAATGTTTCAGTTATTCGCTGTATGGCTCGCCCGACGATACCGCAACCAACCCGATCCTAATTATAAGGAACCCCACGCTATATTCCCTAGAAAGAACTACCTTTATTGAAATGCTACCTATTGATTTTAGAAGTGTAATATTCCTCCAGACTGATTTAGTGAACTTTTACTTTTTCCCAGTACCACAGTTTGTGTTGGTGTGTCTCCTGTATATTACAGTCTGTCTTCATAATGTACAAGGGATTAATTTAATTTTTAATAAAAGTAATAAAACGCAGGTGACCCATAACTGCCTGCCGTATAAAATCCAATGTCTCTGAATTTCCAAAGCATACTTTTCGTGGTAAAATTTGTTTTAATCCTTAAATCATGTTGAGATTAGATGCAAGTAGCATCACTTATTATTAAGTAAGCAGGTGCTTTTAAGAATAAATAATTAGAGTCCGCCTAGTCTTACTTATAACTTAATTTTGTACAAGGCGTGTTTTAGTTGTACTGAGGTATTTTTCCCAGAAATAATAGTTTTTGTCACTTTGAAGCCAGACTGTAAAGAGAAAATTAACAAATAATTTAGCCAGTTTGTGTAAGTAATAGGAATGTGATAACAGATATTCTTTTCAAATTTCATCTTCAGTGTTGTTCAAATTTTTGGGCTTTTAAATAGTTTAATAAGATAAGACCCAGACCAGACTAGAATCCAAGTAAACGCTATTTTTTTCTTTGTAATGTTCGTATAATATAATAGTAACGAATGAATTCAGTGGGTGTACTGTAGTGTCTAGTAAAACAACTCACATTGATCCGTAACGTTGAGTTATTTTCACTTTCTTTATTTTAAATCGACAACCGTTCCGATTGAGTCGATTCATTTTTGATTAATACCTTTTAACAAGTTTTTAATGTTAGATGAAAAGAAACTACTTTGTGTATATTTTAGCTCGTCAATGTATTTATTCCTTCTAGTAATATGTTCATTACTTAGATTCTAGTAATTGTAATTCCATTTAAAAAAGACTAGTGATTACCGAAATTTAATTTCTATGAATATTTACTTGTATTTAGATTAAATTGGCTTCTACAGTTAAGCGTTTCATATCAATTGGATGTATTATATATTTGAGAAAAATGTTCCAAAATGTTTTAATGATATTAGTGAGTACGATACTTGATAGTAATGGCTTTGTATTTTCCATGCTTACGATCAACTGTTTCAGAGGCGAATTGAATAGGTTAATTATTATTTATTATCTTCAGTTCCAAATTTCAATTGACTTTATAAATAGAAGGTAATGCTTATTAAAGAGGCTTGAACTGACGTCGCTGAGGTCGATTGTGATCTCATTGTGCTGCATTTGTTTCCATACATAAAACAATGCCATTGCAGGTACTAGGATTAAATAATATTTTTTAGGTAAATGTCATCTACTAGTCAGTAGTCTTATTATTTAGCATAATCTTGCTTTCAATTTGAATATGCCAATAAACGTTTAAGCTAAAATTAGGCTTTTACGAACTGAATTCGTCATAGATAGATTAAGTGCTATCTTTAATTTGGACGCTTGGACTGTTGCCCTAACTTTTTTTTACCTGCTTGTTTTTTACTCGATTAAGCTTTAATTAGAAGTTTTAATTATTATTTTGTATAATTTGACATCACCAGTTCACTTCCTAGCCTTATATTTTTTGAAACTTTTATAATAGCAAAAATATATTTTGATATTTAGAAACTTAGATTTGATTTTAACAGTTACACGTTCATTAGAAGGAATTTATGATTATAGTGACCAAGTCTCGAATTTCGCCAACCAGAAACAAAAGCATACTTTTAATGTATTTTACAAATAAAGTACCTACCTAATGTAGTGTAATTATGTCAATAATTTTGCCAAAATGAATTGTCCTTGTGTATTATCAGTGTATTGATATATCTATCTTATTATTCGGAAATAAAGTGTGCAAGCATTATTTGATGTTTCATTGTTAACTTTTAACTAACCAACCGGCAACCCAACCACGATGGTCTAGTACTTAGTTATTTACAGGCGCAAATACTGGAAGAGTAATTTTCAGCGCTATTCTATTCTGCTTGAATTTTTCAAGTTGGCGCGAAACTATGAGAAATACCGAAAAATGCTCTAAAAGAGCCCGAAGCTGACTTTGATGAAAATTATAAATGGACTACCTATTGTAAACATAAAATTTCTAGAAATCGAATCCATTAATTTTTGGAAAAGATTTGCGCCTCTGGATTCGGGCTCAGGTGAAGGTGAGTTTTCATATTGAAGAACGTGATACCTAAATAAAGGTTAGTTTGCACGCGGATGAGTCATAGAGTTGAAGTTGAACATTTCTGAAAAAAAAAAACAAATGACATAAGATCACTGGCGGATGATCCATTCAATTTTGACTTGATATGCGTAAACATGTCGCTTATGGCCTTTTTTAAAATGGGAAATCATCCAATGACTTCTTTCGCTCTAAGATGGAGCGGGAGGGTTTGTCAGACTCTTAGTGACTAAAACCCTCTCTTGTGTTCCTTCTGCATGCACCGCGAGATTTCCTGTCAGAAGCGAACCCGTGGCTCCAGTAGGCTTTGGCCCTGTTGGGCACTTGCGGTTTGCTGACATCTCTTTGAGGCGCGTGTGGGACGCTAATAATTATCAATGACTTGAGTCTTGTGGTTAGAACCCTGACTGCTATGCTGAGGTCGTGGGTTCGATGCCCACCCAAGACAAATATTTGTGTGATACTTGTAAGCACGATCATTTAGTCTGGCAATAAATGGTCTATAATAATTGTCCTACCTACCTACTATACAACTGATAAACATGTTTTTTTCTATTCAGTTGTCTAGTAGGTACTCGGCACAAGATCTACTTAGTTTCAGACAGATGGCGTTTTGTGAAAGTTATGCAATATTATTATTATTAACTTTTTATGTCAGATAGTCTTCTGTTTTTGATTAAGTCTGAGGACGCCTTCAATTTAGTCGGAACGTGCCGCGCGACATTCGCACGTTTTTACTTTAATGGAATAACAAATTAGTGCCGCAGCGGGGCTGCAGCAGCGCTGCACAGCAGCGCGAGGGCCCCGTACCTAGCATTCTTTTGGCAGATACGGTGGTGGTGGTAGCTACGGCCCTGAACACATAATTTCAATTTTCCGCTCTTTATTTTTAGTTCATATTACTGCGTGATACTCAACAAACAGTTTTTTGTCTTTCTTTCCAAATCGCCTTAGTTCATTAAAAGCCCCAAGAGGACAGCGGTATCAGCACACCTATTGTCTTTTAATTGTGTCTGTAATTACGGTAGTCAAAAAGTTAAGATCTCAACAGAGCGCCGTCCGCCGTGCTCCACAAAGTTTCACCGGCTGTCGAGAAGGAATTCATCGATGACGCAAAGGCCATTTGAACCTTTTCTATCGTTATTTGGGATTCCGATAGTGGCGCGTTAAGCGTGGTCGCATGTAGAGTTAAAACGATTCCCAACTGCTTAACTTAACGACTCTCGAAACCCCGTGCGTCGTTATTTCTACCCAGCCCCGGATCTTCAATTTTTTTTAGGCGGGGCAAAAACTGAAAAATGCCGCCCCACCTACCTACTTATGTTTATTTTCACCTTGATCATCCATATAATTTAAGCTATCAATATGTTTTTTTTTTTATGGTAGGTGAAAATCACCCAATGACGAATTTAGCTCTTGGGCGGAGCGGGAGACAGTGTCAAGACTCTTACTGACTAAAAAACCTACCCCATTCCTTCCTTGCCTTATTCTCAGAGCCGCGGTAACACTTTCGCACCATCCCTCGGCTCCAGAAGGCTTCGACTCTGAAGGGGGGGGCCCTCAAGGAGCTGTCAGCAAACTGTAGGGGTACAGTTTGCTGACAGCTCCTTGAGGCGCGCGGGAACAGTGCGCGCCGTAGACGACTTGGAATCGGTCTGGATAGTTACCAGACGACCGGACGGCATGCTACCCATTGCTAACCGTCCGCGAGCCAGTGTTTACGGTGGCCGGATATCGGCTGGATCGCGGCGGCGACGGCTACGGCGAGGGCGCTGTTGCCTTTGCCTTATGCTGCACTCGTCATTACTGCCTTATTACTACTTCGCAGAAGGAGGCGACCGCCTGCCATTCCTCTTCGCTGCAGACTATGGCCTGAACCAAGGACCGGCGCGAGAGGTCGCCGTCGCCGATCACCAACACGACGACACGGCGATGCTCTTCCCAAGCAGGGCACACCTCCACCGTGTGCTCCACCGTGTCCTCCGGGCTTGCCACACAGTGGCGACACCCGGCCGTCTCTTCCGCACGAATCCGGTGCAGGAATCTCCCGAACTTCCCATGTCCGGTGAGAACCTGCGACATGCGGAAGGTGAGGACGCCGTGAAGTCTACCCAGCCACGCCTCAAAGAGGGAACTTACCGCCGAGTTTATGGCGTGCCCAGCGCTGGGTTGCGACAGTCGCTGTTTCCACTTTACCATGAGATCCCACCGGAGCTCTTTCTGCCACGCCTCGACATGTTCAGGCAGCGGAGTTTCACCCCGGCGGCGTTGCGTCTCCACGCGCAGATCGTGCATGCGTGCAAGGACTGTTGCCTCCAAATCCTATGGTGGTAGGCTAGCAAGGAGGCTCGCCGCCTCGCGGGACACCGTGCGGTGTCCCCACACCATCCGGATGGCCATGACCTTCGAGGGTTGGGGTACCTTCGGCGGCCGACGAGATAAGGGTCACCGAGCCGCTAAGGTCCTGAACCCAGTCAGCTCTGGGCAGGACAAAGTACGGCTTGGATACCACGGTGACGTTTATCGACCACCGCGCCATGCTCTGGAGTAACAGATCCTGAGCGGGGGCGCAGTGGTTGACATTCGCCTCGAGGAGACGAAATAGCGCCGTTATTGGCAGTCCATTGTCTCCTCGCGAGCCCTCTGTGAGGGCACTGCCGCAGTGGTTGCGGCGGCGGCGACAGCGGCAGCTGCATTAGAAGCATCTGTGGCGGTGGCGGTGGTGTCCATTGGTCTGTGAAGTGTGAATTTGGCCGCCCCTGTTTTTGCCGCCCCCTGAATTTGCCGCCCGGGGCATAGGCCCCGGCTTGCCCCCCCCTAGATCCGGGGCTGTTTCTAGCGTTCAAACTTCGTATCGCCACTCTCGGATCTACTTCGGTCGCCAATCCCTCGCGCTTCAAGGAATTGTCAGCAAACGGTATGTATGTATGTACACCAGGGTCCTGGAAAAAAAAAATAAGGAACGGCGTGGTTCGTTTAGTTAGTAAAAGTCTGACATTGCTTCCCGCTCCGCTCAAAGGCTGGATTCGTCATTGGATGATATATCTAATAATGCATCTAATAGTAGGTACCTACATTTTGATACAAGTGCAGGAAGTTTGTCATAGCGACCGAGGCGAAATTCGCACGAGCCGTAGGCGAGTGTGTTATGGAGCCGAGGGCTGCAATGACAAATCTGCACGTGTGTCAAACGACGTTTTTCAATACACTTACGACTTGTGAAATAAATAAAGAAAGAAAAAACATTTAATCGTATCTCAAACATACAGTAGAAGTATAATAATAATAGCATTAAAATCTGCTCTGGTCAGTTTCTAACTTCGTGGGGTCGCCCAGCGCCTCGTGGGGGACGCCTCGCGCTTGATTCGATAAACTAAGAAAAAAAAATCGACCGTGACGATAAGGAGGGAATAAAAAAGCCCTTGTTGTGATAAACTCAAAAAAGCACTTGGGTGATATACATGTTATATCGAACCAAATAGGAGTCCGATAAGTAAGAGGCAGTTTTCGAGTAAGTGTATTGAAATAGTACATTGTTATACGAGGGATGAAAGTTAGTTATTTAGTCCCGAGAAATTTCTTGGCGACCGAGCGATAGCGAGGTCGCTAATAGTTCGAGGGACTAAATAACTCTTGAACCCGAGGTAAACACTGTGCTTTTCATTACGAATACGAGGAAAATAAAATAATAATAAAAACCTGAGTCGTCGTCAAATGTCTTCGTACGTTTTTAGGTAGGTATATTTCTTTTGATTTAGGCGGTAAGCGGTTTTCTCCTCAAAGAATCTTGCGTTAAATTTATAACTGAAGCTGATGAACTTATCGTGTTAATAAAAATTTCTTATAACAGAGATTTAGCAAAATGTAAACAAAACTATACACCTCGAAAAAAAAAAGGAAGATCAAATCGGCCACAGATTATAGAGAGTCTACCATTTACCCGCCAATTCTTTTTTTCAGTGTTCGGCTCCCTGGCTTTTCAGTCAATAGTTTTCATTTAGTCATTGTAAAAAGGGTCTGGTCAATATTTTTCTCTAATATATATTAGTTTTAATGAAATAATTGAAAGTAAATTAAAATAAAGTAATTAAAAAAAAGTATTCTTAAATTATTTCTATTTCTATGTCATTTTAATTCGGTATAAAGTTTCGGGTCACGGTTCATTAGAAATGTCAAAATATAACTAGTTTTTTTTGATATTTGCTGTCTAAATATTAAAAAAACTACTGTCAGTTGTAAAGTAAAACTCCCTAGGGAGTAAAAGTACTTCTTCCAACCCTGTCCGCAGGCAACTTTACACCTACTTTCAGAGTATGAGTAATGAAAAAGACGTTTTCATCCTCACATTATCAATAAGTAATAATGGTGAACGGTTTTCAGTTCATACGCATGAAATGAAAACGCACAATGGCCCGGCCCGGTTTCATATGACCCGGCCCAGTTTGATATGGCCAGGGTAACGTAGGCTAGTTAAGTAGTTTACTAAATTTTTCAACGCCTTTGCTACCCTTGTGGACCCACAATTCTTCAAAGTAGTAGGAGCATTTTCACCAATAAGAAATCAATTTGACTAATTTCTTATTTAATCAAAGTGTAAACTGTATACCTAGAAGGTAGAAGCTATTAAGTAGTTTAATATTAGTTTTAAGTTTTCGACGCATTTGCTATCCTTCTGGGCTGTTCAACTCTTCTAAGCATTGGGAGCATTTTCACCAAGATTTAATAACTTTTGATAACCAAAATCACCGATTTCGGTCCATATCTGGAAGTTTTCAAGAGGAAAATTAATAGTACTTCTTCTCACAACTCACATTAAACTCGTATGTATTGCTATGATTGATTGATACTCATTAGTGTGTACGTATTTTTATATATTAGATTTAATATATATAAATACCTACACACCTAAGTCGGCAGTTCATAAATATATTCCAAAATATAATCCATACTAATATTATAAATGCGAAAGTAACTGTGTCTGTTATGCTTTCCCGCGTAAACCTCTCAAACGATTTTGATGAAATTTGGTACAGATATTCTTTAGACCCTGAGAAAGAACATAGGCTACCTTTTTATTAATATAAATAAATATAAATAAACCATTTCGCGAAACTCGAGCGGAACAGTGGTATCCATTTTGGTATCATTATTAATTTATATCGGTAGATCTAATATAAAGCAAACCTAAAGCAAAGCATGTCAAATAAGCTCTTTTATTCACCTCCGAACACCTGTATGGATTGGATGTAATCTTTCGGCATATACAACGAAACTTGACACCCTGGGAATCCATACATTGCTGCTTGCATATCGATTGCTTCATCCATCGCTTGTTGATGATGAGATTGTAAGGATTAAAAAACGCAGAAATGTGACAGCCGGAGTGTTTTAAAATAGTAAGATCCTCCCCAATGTTGAGAAATTTAACCTCGGGGAATATTTCCTAGACGATAACGTGAGTACCTATGCATCGAAATGGACGTACTATACAGCACAAGAGACTCGCCCTGTTGTTGTCACCTTTGTTATGAAATTTGTTTTTGTTATTATTGATAGGCTCGCCACTATATCAGCTGATAGTAAGCGAAGATGTGGGCTACGATGGATCAAACTTGCCTAGAAATTAATATTATTAGGTACCTACTTCTTTTGACTTAAAGGCTATCAGCTAGGCTCTAGCTATCAGGAAACACAGTTTTCGGCAGAGAATTCCATACAATAAAATGTATTTCCATGTAACGTATTGTGGGTGGGATATCCACGATGTATCATGTGGCTGCACGCCGTTCATCTAGTGTCATGTTCCCATGATGGAGCGAACGGCGGAATTAAATTGTGCTATCCAGTGCAAAGTTCCCGGAATGTAAACGATATAAAAACGACATGTTAGCAAGTTGATGTCGATGATCAAGACTTTGAAGCTTCGATTCGACTGGTGCATCATTGCCAATGAACTTGGCTCGCTTCTCAATCGACTCTAGCGTCTCGAACTGGTCAACTGGTGCTAACCTGTATTGCTTAGCATTAAAGATGGGATGGCAGATTAAGGAAGTTCACGGACGCTTATCCTTGTGCTGTGGGTTCGATGTCGACCATTAAGCGTTCGTAGTCTGATTGCGTTTTCTGCGAACTCTTTGGGGAATTCGGGATTTATTTTATGTACTTATGTACAATTAACTAACTGATGCTGCCTTGTACAACCTTGAAGTCAGGATTCAGGAATATTCAAAAGCAACTTGGTCTAAAATACTTGCTTTTACTGGGCTTCGATCAACATTGATTGAAGTATGTGGGATATTAATTACCGTTGGTGCATCACAGTACGTCTAGTGTCCTGTGCCCTGTTCCCAATACCGATGGGATACCATACTTCGAATTTTAGATTGTTTTTTTTTTTTTTAAGAAATTATTAAAGAGGCTCCCCATTTGTCCAGGGGTCCATGGCATTTAGTTCCCTCTGCCTTCTTATTGTTACACTACTGAGTAGGTTTGATTTTGGTAAGGATTGAGGACCAAGAGAGCTACCAACTCAAAAATAGGTGAATTATAGTAACCACCTCACTAAAAGAATTTTGTTCATCATCAGCCTTTTTTTGATGTTCCTGTTTTTTTAATGGCTGGGACACATGCCTCCTGTCTAGGAAAGGCCTTCAAATTTTTGGTTCTAAGACATGTCGGTTTCCTCACGATTGAGAATCTTGTTAGAACAACACATTATTGCGCGAAATCATTTTGCAAACATTAGGTAAGTACCTAGGTAACTATATTGTTTGTTTGTGTTGTATAATGCGAATTTGTAACAGTTTCATAATCGCCAACAATGGAAAAGAAGTAGATAGTATAGGATAGTGTAGATTGCATATATTATAAAATTATAGCTAATTACACGATAACAACAGCAAAGACATTTTAAATGTGGGTTACAAGCAACAAAGGGGTAAACAAATTGAAATGCGTCAACACATTTTTCAGCGACCTCCGGATGCAGAGAAGGGTTTTCGTATCGTCGTCTACGCGCACAGCGGTCGCGCAGGCCCTTTGCCTCCGCCCGCGCCCTGGCGACTCTGGGCGGAAAACCCTCGGTAGCTGATAGCAGGCAGTCGCGCACCGCTCGCTACCACCGCTACACTCATCGATCGGTCCTAACACTGATACTGTGCCTAACGCGCTCATTGAAACTGTGCTGTGCCTGTGAAATTATTAAGACAATACAACATGTCCTTCGATAAAGACGAACTCCGTGATGAGTAAGTATCACAAACTTGCATCTATTAAGTGTTTCTAGCTACTTCTTACGGCAATGACTGTCACTTGCCACAACTTAAAACTAGGTGAATCGATGACTGGGTATATCAAATCATTAAACGGAGACTTATTGTCTTATTAATTTTTCTGATTGGTTATGGATTTCCTGAAGTTCATAATCATAATTCAATGCCTCCAATATTTCTTCAATGTTTTGAAATTTATAATGAAATATTATAGTAAACGTATCTAGAACAGGGTAACAAAAGTTGAGGTAACTTTTAATTGTTGTTTGTTTAAATATTAGCTAAGTATTTAAGTATAATTTGGTAGGCAAAGTTAAACAAGAAGGAAGTGTAGATGAGCAGCGCGAATATGATGTTGATTTGCAGATTGTTGCTTCAGTACTTAAACATAAAATCTGGAATAGGTTTCTAGGCAAGACTATAGTCTTTTATTGTACAAGTTATAGGAAAGGTCTTGTGCTACTTGTGCTGAATACAATAATAGCTAATCGTTCAAAACGGGACAGTAGCAGTACTGCATACTTTGTTATTAAAGCGTTATAGGTCATCCCCTCTTAGCTCATGAATTATGGGTCATCCACTGTGTACAGTGAGCATAATATATCCATTTTAATGAGCGAGTCGTACGTAGGTGTTCAGTACGTGTGTTGTGTTGTTCACTCTGATTGAAGCGTGCTTATTGCTTGTAAACATTACCTGACCATAGCCAGTCAAACCAACAACATTCAGCACTCTGATGAATATTTTTTTTTAGAGATAATATTTTTCGTAATTATTTATTTTACTTCATTGAGACTTGCTACCTCATTAACAATCAACTGAAGAATCTATTTTATTAGATACTAAATCAATTTTTGTAGCGTTTGCTGTAGGTTGGTTGTGGTGACTACCAAACTGATTTGTGGCGCTAACGCCTCGATGATTTTTCTTTTCAGATGAAATATTGTTTTGAGATGTCAGATATGAAAAAAAAAACTAATTAAGTTTAATATTTTATCAATAAGATATGAGCTTCTAACGACAATATAATACATAAAAGCATATAAGCCTTTTATTTACGCCAGCGCCCACCACAGTACCTATTTTGAGTTGGTTATCTAACGTCTTGGTAGATATCTAATAATAGCAATAATCGACAGCTGTGATAATAAAAATTGCCTATAGATAGCCAGGTATTTCCAAGCAAATCATACAATTGAAAGACCACCAACAGTTCTTTATCTTTTTTAATATGATTGCGTGTTTATTATCTAATCCGTTTATATAATTAGCAGTCGCTAAGTGTGAGAGCACCTGGGAACCGTTAACAGTGTGCTCAATTAGGTAGATAATTAATACAATATTGTTGAAAGAAACTCTCTGTAAAGGTTGCCTTGCAATACGATCTAACGAATGCTGAAGTTGGTATCTTGTCTCTGGTGATTCTGGTGACAGATCCAGAGACAGGAGTAGTATCATCATCATCATCAGCCTTTTAATGTTCCCACTGCAGGTACACAGGCTTCCTCTCTCTAGGAGAGGGAATGGGCCATAATCCACCACGCGGGCCCAGTGCGGATTGGTGGATGTCACGGTACATGTCTTCGAATTTAGTATACTATCTTACTAATATTATAAATGCGAAAGTTACGATGTTTGGATGTTTGTTACTCAATCACGCTAAAACGGCTGGATGGATACACTCCGGAATAGGACATAGGCTACTTTTTATCCCGGAAACCCCAACCCCAACCCCAATACCACGCGGATGAAGCCGCGGGCAAAAGCTAGTTACTCATATAGATGATATGAATAATCGTCCACAAGAGATGATTGATCATGCATCAACCTTCTTAGTTGTTGCTAGTGCCCTATATAATTCGCGTCTACTTCGTTACAGGGGTTTGCATCATAATTATATCACAGACAGTATCCCTTTACGTTGTACCACATGCACAGCTGTTAGCATAGAATGTTTACGGGTAGTCTATAAAGCAAAATGAAAATTTATACGAAGAAGTATCTAGTGTCGTCAGCAACTAGGATGCCTAGTAAGGCATCCTAGGAAATCGGCCGATCAAGAGGCTTAGGACTACTGTCCTAAGCCTCTTGATCGGCCGATTTCCGGCTACTGTAAGCGAGAGCAATGAATACTAACAATGGGTACCGTCATTGGTTCACGGCGACCATCTGGTAACCGCCCGTTAAGCCCAGTATCAGATGTTGTGGTTGCCCTTTTTACTCGACTGTGGTGAAACTGAAAAGGACGGGGATACGTTTTTAAACTAGGATATACAAGGTTAAGCTTACATTAGAATTAGTTAAGATGTCATTGAACATAAAGCAATAGCAGAGAATTGGAGTACGAGCGAAGCGAGTTCGGAAATTGAAGCTTTACTTGACTAGATTAGAGTAGAGAGTAGAGGTTAGTTTGTTGTCTTATTGGCGGCATGTCAGTAGCAATAGCTACCAGGGTTAAGGTTCCACATCCAACGCAGTGTTACAGTGTGTTATTTACCAGGGTCCTGAGTTTGCGACAGGATAATCTAACTCGTTTAACTCTTCAATATGGGCCAGTCAAAATCAACATTCAACATCGTAAACGCGCATGTATCTACGATTTGTTTTGTTATTAGATCCCTTGAGAGCAGTTTACACCCAAGTTTTTAATACTGAAAATTCTCCAACGATACAGATGAGATAAGAGTTGGTTTCAGTCTGTAAAAAACGCAGGACGTTATTGGATGATTTCCCACTTGACAAGATACAATTAGTTATAATAATTCTTACTACTTCTATTGATATAGGTCCTTTATTTATGCAGTATTTTCCGGAAAAAAATCGGAAGTAGTCAATAATTTGATAGACAAAAAGAATACCAATATTTGTCACCATAAAAAGTGGGGACTGGGGAGTCAGAGCTCCCTACTGGCGGCGGCCTTGGGCGTCTGTTATTGAAAGCAGTTTTCAACATCGAATGTTGGAATAAATCTTTAAGTAGTTTCGATCTACTTACAATTGCTACGCCTTGGAACTTTGTTGAGTTAGTTTACGTTAACGTGCTATACAATGCGATGTCCATTAGTGTTAAACTTTGAACATCTGGTGCTGAAGATCATAGCTCGGCAGACGCAGTTTATAAGATAGTTAGAGCTATATTTTGCTCCAATTAAGTGATAATAGCTTCGAGGAGTGGCTGTCTCATTTACACGTTACTGTCCAAGTGGGTTGGTAGGTATACCTACGAGAAAATTTCTGATTGATGGACACATTGAAATTGCTGGTTGATATTGAATGAAAAACTCTAAATTTAATAGTACATTGTTATACGAGGGATGAAAGTTATTTAGTTCCGAGAAATTTCTTGGCGACCGAGCGAGAGCGAGGTCGCTAATAGTTCGAGGGACTAAATAACTTTTGAACCCGAGGTAAACACTGTGCTTTTCATTACGAATACGAGGAAAATAAAAATAATAAAAACCTGAGTCGTCGTCAAAGGTATGTTTTTAGGTAGGTATATTTCTTTTGATTTAGGCGGTAAGTGGTTTTCTCCTCTTAAGAATCTTGCGTTAAATTTATAACTGAAGCTGACTAACTAAAACTTATCGTGTTAATAAAAATTTCTTGTAACAGAGATTTAGCAAAATGTAAACAAAACTTTACACCTCGAAAAAAAAAGGAAGATCAAATCGGCCACAGATTATAGACAGTCTACCATTTACCCGCCAATTCTTTTTTTCAGTGTTCGGCTCCCTGGCTTTTCAGTCAATAGTTTTCATTTTGTCATTGTAAAAATGGGTCTGGTCAACATTTTTCTCAAATATATATTAGTTTTAATGAAATAATTGAAAGTAAATTAAAATAAAGTCATTAAAAAAGTATTCTTAAATTATTTCTATTTCTATGTCATTTTAATTCGGTATAAAGTTTCGGGTCACGGTTCAATAGAAATGTCAAAATAGAACTAGTTTTTTTTTAATATTTGCTGTCTAAATATTAAAAAAACAACTGTCAGTTGTAAAGTAAAACTCCCTAGGGAGTAAAAGTACTTCTTCCAACCCTGTCCGCAGGCAACACCTACTTTCAGAGTATGAGTAATGAAAAGAAATTTAAACATCTGCAAGATTCAAAAATTCTTTCTTAAACCCTCCGTGATCCTACCTTTCCCTAAAAGAGGAGGGAATTATGGGTTGATGCGAAATCGAAACACCAGGGCCCTGGAACTAAGATAAAGAAGGAACGGGGCGGGTCGTTTAGTCAGTAAAATTCTGACACTATTTTCTACTATTTGCTCAACCCAAGGGAGAGATTAGTCATTGGATAATTTTCCCGCCATAAAAAAAAACCCCAAAAGAGAATACTCAAGTTTTTTTTGTAGTTGGTAAAAATCATCCAATGACGAGTCCCGCTCTTGGGCGGAGCGGAAAACAAGTGTCAGACTCTTACTGACTAAACAACCTACCCCGTTCCTACATCGCCATACATACCAGGGCCAGGGCCAAAGCAGGAAACTCAAGTTGGAGTCAACATCTAGTCTAATCGACTGTTCTCTAGTATTCAGTCACTGGGCAAAACATCACATTTGGGCAAGGTTGACTACCAAACTTTCAAGCTTATTACGAAACAACTGTCAAAGACCGACTGACAGCCGAGGCCAACTGCTAAACGTGCTTATCGGAAAGCACGTCAAGTAGTTGGCCACAAAGGGGGTTTGGTATGTAATTAGTACGATGGACCAATCTAGAACTGCCTTGAAGACCGTTGGCGTTTCAATTATTGTGAAAGCTAGATGGCGCTGAATTCAAACCTTTTTGTTTATTTGGTTTTTAGTGTAATTTAAACGTTATTAAAAAAGCAGATACCATATTTGCAGAAATCGGATCTTCCACTTTACTGAATTTAGTCAAACTATTGTCTCAAAATACACTAAATTTATCAAACATCCCTAAATTAACTACCGATTATTCGCATGATCGAATGTCAGCTTAGAGAGTCTTTTAGTGAGAAAATAACAACGCTTGAGCTCGTAGCTTATGTCCCATGCCACTCAAACTCAAAAACTCAAACTCAAAAACGTTTATTTCAAATAGACCATTTACAGGCACTTTTGAAATGTCAAAATTGAAGCTAATTTGCACTATTATTTAACATCAGTCTAGAAATTACTGAGATTTTTTGGGATAGAAGCACTTTCATAATCACACAAATGTAATGTAGTTATTGTTACCTATAAATGTTATGTTGTAAGTTGTAATACGTGTAGGTAAGGGGAATTTACTTTGTTGACTGAATGACTGTATACCTAAAAAACCTGCGTCACATCACGTCTGCAAATTCGAGCTGTTGACGTCATTCTAGTAACGTCTTGGTAGGATAGGCTATTGGGTAACCTTTAACGGTTATAGTTCATTTACTTGTACATTTGGACCTTGGAATAGCTTTCCAGGGTCTTGGTTAAAGATCCCCGAAAGGAAATGATCGCAAAAATAATGTTAATTGTGTAGTTGACTAATTTTTTTGTTCCTTGCGTAAAATTATTTATTTTTCTCGTAATAATTAATGAATAATAAGAAGTTTTCAAATCAACAAAAAAAAAAGATGAACAAATTGAAATGCGACGTCACCGCATGTGTGAGTGATAAGTATCGATGTTTATACCATGCCCCCACTCTTCTTTCATACTTCCTCACCAATGATCATCATCATCGTCATCATTTCAGCCGACAGTTGTCCACTGCTGGGCATAGGACTCCCCCAAATGTCCAATGGATAAAATCTTGAAATAGCATCAGCCTTATAATATTTTTGAATAAGAGCACAATTAAAAAAAACATTACTAATAATACCTACACCTAAATGCTTTATTGAAAAACCGATTTTGCTGCTGAATTCAGGCAAAGATTACAGTGTTATTTTTTGTTTAGTAGGTACCTAATTACCCATAAAATACTGTAAAAAATTAAACACAGGAAAGTAAACAATTAGTATGAAATTCGCTATAGTTACTGTGATTACTTGAATGAACTTCAAGTCAGCGGTCATTTGCACCACTTGACTTGCGTTTAATTTGTGAACAGTCGATAATTTATTTCCTTAAACCGAGTTTAAGTAGGTACAAACAGTAGTCCTTGACAGACCGCGTTAAACGTAAACCTTGGAAGCCTATCTCTAGTCGTCGGCTTAATTCGAGTTTTAGATTAGGTTAGCGTAATTTATGGAAAAGCTTGAAGTTTTTTATCCAATTTTCCAATCATCCCAGTTATAGGTACTGTTGTTGTAGCTGTCGATAGCATTCATTTGAAATTTTGATGGTCTCTTTACTCTTATATCTCTTAATCATTATACCACCAAGCTAAAATAATTAGTTTCCGATGAAACATGTTGTTAAGTGCAATGATACCCAGTCATCAGCGTTAAATTGCTGAATCGCATAACTTACGCAAGCAATTTAATAAATGCGTTCCACAGAGTTCCTTTACTAGGACTGATTAAAGTGTCTGCGGCAGTGACATAAATTATAATTCATTATACATCGAGGCATGTGCTTTGAGAGCAAACATTGAGTTGTGTGTGTTAACACGCAATGGACTGTTGTGTTTGACAAAATAGTTTTTTTTTAGAACAAGCTGTACGATATCGCAATGTAGTGTAATAAAAGTTTCGTGGATTCCCAGGCTGCTTTATGCGAGCCGGCCAGCGAGAGAAGTATTCGCCTTTGGAAAGTCGACCCAACAATACGTAGCAACCGCTCGTCGCGGTTCGTTCTCGTGTGCTTTTCGTAATTCATTGTGAGGCACTAAGTGTCGGAATAACAGTGCGTGTTACAAATATTTATTATTTATTAAATACATAAGGTAAGTAAATATTTTTTTCTGAATTTTTCACATTTTCAAATGCATTTCTAACTTGACTTTTGAATTTCTTCGTGATTTTAAGTAATTATTATCTTACATCTTGTGTAATAACCATCTGTATTTAGAAACAATTTTATGAGTTTGTTGCAATACATATCCCAATTGTAATTAATCACGATTCAAACATAGCTATGCAGTTATTGTCTATTTTGTTTCTTAACAAAATAAAATATAGTAAGTGCGTACTTGAAACGGTAACTACTAAATCTTTCAACATCGATTAGTCGCTAACCTTGATTAAATTGTTTGCAAACAGATTGTATCAACGTAGTTTATTATCACAACGCTCAAAAAGTAACATCATACGATAACCTTTGATATAAACTGTTTCGGCGAATTAACCAACAGTCATATTATATTCGCAGTAAACGGGTAATGCACTTTTTCCGCACTGTGGTTTTGTAAAAAAAATGGGCAATATTATAGTAAAACAATTAATTAAATGAGTTGCTTTTATTTGTTGAATATAGGTCCGAAACTAAGGCAATATGCCGTGTAACTGTAAGGTGGAAGGTTCAAGTGAACCATCTCAGCATCAGAACGGATGCGAGCTGAATGTGCAGCGCAGGGTGACCGGGCAGAACGGCCGCCATCCACATCGGAAACTGTTCGATGATAATGGTCATGAAGAAGTCAAGGAGAACAACACTGGAGAACCAGAAGACAGAGATATTAGGTTGTGACTTGTGAAATTATTTTTGGATAGAGGAAATAATAATACCAGTATTAATAATAATCTTTAGCACTTTTAGTGTAGTAAAATGTCCTAAAGTTATCCTGTTTCCTTCTATTACAAATATGAAAGTTTTTGAGTTTCTGACAAAATATCTGCAAACAGCTGTGCTTTAAGTTTTGAGGGGTCGATGATCTTTATCCACCCCTTGGGTTTAACTTATTTTTTGCAAGTCAGTGATTCAGTTCAGCTGTTAGGGGTATATGATGAATTCATTTTGTGTTTTTAGTTTTCCTTCCTTATATTATAATGATCGACGACATAACAATAGAAACATTTAATATAGGGCTTCCCGAAAACAGGTAAAGTTCATAACAAAAGCAAGTCTTACGAATAAAAAGTCCCCCTCCGACATTGTACACGTTGAGAGGATCACGATAAAAAATATTGTGGACGTTGATATGTAAACACCATTACCTAGTAATTGAAAATACTTATCCTTACTTATAAGCTTGTAATAGATACTCATGTCCGACCCTTTTTTCGCCAGGTACCCTGATGGCACTGTGCGTCTGCGGAACCCTAACATCGAGCTAATGGACCAAGACATATTATACCACTTGGCTCTCGGGAGCGGTTCTCACGATCTTGTTGAAATGTTCGGAGATGTAAAGGTACATACTTGTTATTACAGTGGATTTACTAGTTAAACTTGGTCTTAAAAACTTTTGGCGTATTCTTATTTTTAGCACAATTATCCGTAATTGCGCATAAATCGTGCAATTACTTGATATTATCCTGTGCCAAATAAGATTTTGCATTTAATTTTAAGATGATCTAGTTTATTTATGGCAGTCACATTGGTGATAATTTGCCAAGTTTTGCATGAAAATATGATGGTATTTACATACCTACAGATAATTTTAAAGCTCTTTTTCCGATATGTGCGCAGTTTGTATGCATGGGAGGCACTCCGAAGCGGATGGAGCAATTCGCGTATACGATCATGGCGGAGATCGGACACAAGCTGCCGTGCGGGACCACGCTGCAGGACATCAGCCAGTTTTCCTACAGATACTCTATGTACAAAGTTGGACCCGTGCTTTGTATCAGTGTGAGTAAAAAAGTCAATAGTAATACTTATTATTAGTGTGACAATAGTTTTAATTTTATAAGTTTGTATTTATAGATAGATAGATAATTAAGATAATCATCAAACTCACATTTGGATAATTCTTAGACAATTGAAAAAAAAAATAGTGTTGCAGATGAACATAGGCTACATATTATGTGTATAGTGTATAATGGCAAATATAAGGTACCATAATAAAGCTTATACATGGGCAGGCAAACGCACCACTGGAAGCTCTACGAACCTTCTGAAGTGTTTAAATGCTCGCGTTTGACAATTATCTCACTTTATGGTTAACGATAATCAGATTGATGGTGGAGCGATTTGTCTAGAAGTCACCTATTCACTCTTGACTGTTTAAGTCAAGGTTGTAGTTATCAGAAATAAGACCAGCAGGGAATTCTTCTTATTCAGTTCTGAATGGTTAAGTTAATCGTTACAGCCGTGGCGACGTGAGGGGAATATAGCGTAGCAACCCGGCCAAGAACTTGTATTTCCCGAAGGAGTATGTACAGAAGTAATTACGGTATAAAGTTTTGTAGAAAGGCCAATTGCTATTTTCCAACTCCCAGCGGCTTTTGAGAATTTTCTTACAGATAATCCGAACCAAAAATTTGAATCACCTTGATTCCTTTACACATTTCTATTTCATTTTCGTAATGGCCCAGTGGTTGGCCAGGATGTGGGTTCGAAACCGGGCAATTACCAATGTGTTTTTTTAAATTTATATATATATATTTAATTTAAAGTAGATATATATATATTTATATATATCTACTTTAACTTTTCGACTGTTACCGATGTATTTAAAAAACCATTTACCGTGTAAAAATTGTAAATGAATAACTATTTAGTAAAATTAACTACGCCGAGATAGATATTCCTCTGGTGTTATATTATACTGACACCCTGTGCCTTCCTAATCATGTAAAACCGCTGGCCCTGATTGTCTTTCATAGATATTTGACAGTCAGACGCCAGAAAGTCTAACCATCAGTCTATCCAAGGAGTATCGCATTATCCAGTAATTGCATTGTGGAGTTTTGCTAAACAGTTGCACCATGTAAAATACAAGTATTCATCCGCATCTATTTAGACTGGAAGCCGGGTTGAGAAAAGGTGATATTTTATTGTAACTTCTGCCCCCCTATTCTCTAAAAAAACAGCCTTGAGCGTAGCGCTGGGCCAGCGACGAAATCCAAATAGTTAAAATGGATTTGGTTAAGCTCTATTTGGATTTCGTTGCTGGCCCAGCGCTGCGCTCATGTTCTTAGAGAATAGCACTTCTGGAATAATTTATATGTATTTCATAAATTCAGCCAAAAGACTTCCACTGTTGGAGATAGGCTTCCTCCAAACGTCGCTACAACGACTTGTCCCATGCGGTTTACACCCATCAAAGTCAAAGTCAAGTCAAACTCATTTATTTCAAATAGACCATTTACAGGCACTTTTGAAATGTCAAAATTGAAGCTAGTTTGCCATCAACCCATCATTCCAGCAACCCTGACCAGGTCATTGTTCCACCTTGTGGGAGGCCTTCCAACGCTACGTCTTCCGGTACGCGGTCGCCACTCCAGAACTTTTCGGCCTCAGCGGCCATCTGTTCTGCGTGCTATGTGCCCTGGCCATTGTCACTTAAGTTTGGCGATTCTTTTCGCTATTTCGGTATTCTGTGTATTTGCTTAAATCAAATATTTTGAACTGAACTGTATTCAGTTCTATAGTGATTTTCGATTTGATTGTATTGTAGGCAGTTTTACTATTGCTCTGTTGGGACGGAACGACCTTCAACTACTTGTAATCGAACTGCCCTTAAACACGGCCACAGCTCATTGTGTGCGGATTGCATTTCGTGCTACAAGCGCAGTCGCCTTGTAGGTTTTATTATTGATAGGCTTGTGTTTGACCATCATCTTCAGTGATGATAGACGATGGAACTCGCAAGAAGTTGTATAACCTTTTGATTTAAAGACCCTTAGGTTAGGTTGAATAACTGCTGATGATCTTCTTGGCTTCAAATACGACCTAAAGATGAGAGCAGTATTCTATTACGTACACCATCAAACTTGCGCTTGATATAGGTTTTTTTTTATGGTGACCCTGGGCCCCACTTGGCTAAGACCCTTCTGCAGGGTCCTTACGGCGTTTGGTAAAGTTTAAGCTACGGTTCTGACATGAAGTGTCCCCAACTTTTTGGTAGTTTATCTTGTACGTATATTGATATAAGACGTAGCTTTGATACACACAATAATATTATTAAGTTTCTTGTCAAGATATCAAACTTTTTTTATACAATCTATTCTCAATGTGACCTTCATATCTATAAACAAATTCATATCTTTTCTATTCTTTATCAAAATGTAAATATAGTATATTATAATAAATTGTAATTAATTAATTATGTAATAAATTAGTTTCTGTCAGCAGTTTCGCCTGTGTGAAAGTCGGTTTACTCCCTTAGGGGTGGAGTTTCGTAAAATCCGTTCTTAACGGATGTCTAAACCCTATAAGGAAGGTTCCTTATAGGGTTTAGTTTAGTGGTTTAGTTTTGGTAAACTGATTCTAAATTTAATTCGAACGGTTTGATTCAAACCTATTCAAATCGTACGCACGTCTAATCTAAGCCTAATTCAATACTGACCTACGAGGCTCACTGTAGATGGCGTTACGTGAGGGTATTGGGTATCTTAAGTTTATTAGAGGGTACGCCTGGACTACTTAATCTAGTTAATACTAATCTGTTATCAAGATCGGTAATTAATACCGGGTGAGTACGACATATGTTTGTAGGTATTACTATGATCACATGTGTAACGCCTCGTGACTGTCTCGTGAGATAGCTACTGATAAAACAACAGTAGGGCTGTTACCGCTGTTACGAGTAGGTACCATTGCTCTGTTCACTGTGTGAGCCTGTAATCTTAGTTAGTTTAGCGGTTTTGTGTCATTTGACTTTGAATGACTGGCCTGTCAGTCTAGTAGTTAGTGACCCTGACTGCTATGCGGGAGTTCGTGGGTTCGATTCCCACCCAGGACAAATGTTTGTGTGAGCCCGATCATTTGTTCTGTGTCTGGGTGTAATTTATCTATAATATGTATGTATTTAGAAATATATAAGTATGTTTATCAGTTGTCTAGTACCCATAACACAAGCTCTGCTTAGCTTGGGACTAGATGGCGTTGTGTGATAGTTGTGGACAAAAAAAAAAAAAATTGAAAATTATAGAATGGGCTCAAATCTCTTGTAATCCTGGAATTTAGCTACCCAGAGATGATGTAGTTAGTTACGTTGAAAAAGTCTTCTGTATATTAAATTGTAGTGTCATTATCATTAGCCTTTTTAATGTTCCCACAGCTGGGACACAGGCCTCCTCTCTAGGAGAAGGAATGGGTCGTAATCAATCACGGGAGCCCATTGCGGATTGGTGGATGTCACATGTCTTCAAATTTTTGGTTTTAGGACATTTGCGTTTTCTAAAGATGTTTTCCTTCAGCGTATTGAGAACAGTGGTGATGAAATAAGTAACACGAAATAATGCGCCAAGCTGGGCTTAAACACGCGATCTACAACTTATAAGTCGGAGCATTTAGCACTCGACCACCACTGGTCTTGACATCATACAACAAATTTCACTAAACCTATTGTTCAGATGTGTTCCAGTTCATTCGACAATAAGTATACTCTTTCCATCAGGTAGGTCGTCGACCTAACCGAAGTAGGTATGTACTATTATTAGCTATTATATCAACTAAATTGTCAAAGAATTTAAGTCACTCGCGGTAAAATGTCAACAAAAGTACCTAATTAAATTTTTGAGGCATTCCGATATTCAAAACATAGATATCTGTCTTGACAACCTTAAATTAGACTTGGTCTGAGAGCGATTGCTTCAATTGAGACAATTTATTATTTCCATACATCTTGATCTCATCATGATGGTCCACAGCAAAACAGTGGGCTTCATTATTTAATTTAGCTGAATTGTCCGACTTCTAATTCTAGGGTATAAAAAATATACATTCTATTTTTACTTGCAAGCAAATCTGTTTCATTTTAACCATTATTTTTTTCTTATATTTTCCTCATATATATGATTGAATTTTATTAGAGTTATATTTAAAGGCTAGAGTGAGATCCTATCATCATTAATTCACATTTACAGACTGACGCGGTAATGTATTTTTAACTGGAACTAGCTTCGCGTCCCTTTTCTCATTATTTATGCATTATCCCATCTTTTTGCCAGTTTAGTTCATATTTGAAATCGCTGTTAGTAGGTAAGGGGGAGAAGTTAATATAGAGAGACCCAGCTGTTCTACAAAACTACTAAAAATTAAATAAACTTTTTCGTCAATTCCGGAATGCTTCTGATAAACTTTTCACCTAAGAAATTTATTTCGTGACGTTGAGAAATAGTCCCTAAATCTGTCTGAAAGCCTGAATTATATAGGTGCATTCTGTGTGCTGCATAACATGCTCTAGGCACGGACCTCGGCACGGAAATGTTGATTTGTCTCGTAAATGGATCGATTAGTCTGCGCAGTAGGTAGCCAGTTAAATTAACCTAGCCCCCTATGACTGGCCTACTGTTCCAGAAGTATGCAGTATTGACATATATGTATGTACGTATAAAATGTCATGCAATTTCCGTTAGGGATGTAGACACATGTGAGGTAATGTGAGGGTCTATTGTAAATTGCGATAATTGTTGACGAGTTTTCAGAAACGTTTAAAACGCTCCTTTGTTAGGCGTTGACCTGGTTCTGCTCAACTATGTTCGATATAAAACATTGTTTCGTCAAACATGTTTCAGGAAGACGGTTTGTCTGGACGTTTTATCGTGGAAGCTATAAACTTTAGGTACCTAGCGGAGTGTCAGCGAAATGTTTCGCTACATTACTCTACAAGTTTCGTAAATAAAATCTCGACATTTTATGAGCCGTCCCGCATGAGGGTTTGGGCTGTGGAACTTTTCTTATGTGGATTATAATCTGCGTGAAAACAGCGATATAAACGGAAAACTTACAAAAAGAGACCAAATAGAAAATGGATGTGATTATTATGGATGTATGTGGATGTATATGGATGTGAGATCAAACTAAAATTATCATTGTTATATTTTTAGACTGACAGACTAAACCAAAGAAATGATTAATAAAGAAAGAAAAAAAGAAGATTAATAAAACTCTTGTTTAACTTTATATTAAAATCTGTCTGTCCAACTGATCCTTTTAGGAAACTGATGTCCTAAATAAAACGAAATTGCGTTTCATACAGCGTTGTGTGCGAAACAAATTTCTCAATACCGTGATGCACCCATATTTGACCAATAAAGCTGCGGGTGGTATAAAAGCGCACGTTTCATTTAGGGTGGCAGCTTTGTGTTTATTTATTTATAGTTCTTTGAATTCAGGTGCTCATCGTGTTGATTGATCGCATAAAGGGAAATTAAACCATAGTGAAGTTATTGTAATCTCTTGCATATGTACTAACCGCGGGAGGGTTCTGGTGACCTGCAATACAGGTTGTTGCACATACCTACATCAGGCACCAGTCCCTCGTCAATTTAGTGCTAAATTGTTTAACCTAGCATACGGAAAAAATGTGTAATTGGTGAAGGGAAAACAAATAAATAAAAAACATTTTCCGTTCCGGTTAGTGTGAGAGGGAGGGTGTCAGAATTTTACTACATAAAAATCCACCTGTATTCCTTCAGTGGCTTTTTCTGTTGTGGGGTTGCAGTTTCGACCTTAATTTATCCTTAGGTAATCTGTGAATTGATTTTAAGTAATTTTATTGTGACCACCAGACCAGACGGTATCTAAATGGTAACGGTACTTTAACGACATACGAGTATATATTTAATTAATATACGATACTTGGACTTTGGAGAAGAATATTCACAAATCGGTCAACAATCACATTGTTCAGTCTACTAATTCCCTAGGCAGAATCATGTCAAAATACTTTTTCGATTGTATGAATTCGGTTACTAATGTAACAAAAACACCCTGAGGGGACCTTTCATACAGATATGTTACTAATATATACTAAAATATAATTAATATAAAAGTAATTCTGCCAGCCAGTTTGTTATGCTTTCACGGATAAACTGTTGAACCGATTTTGAGGAAATTTGGCGCAGATTAGGTAAGCTTAAACCCCAAGTAAAGACATAGGCTACTTATTATCTGACTCTGATATCGACTTCCAGTTCGCTATAACTGACACTCAAGCGGACGAAGTCGCTGGCAGAAGTTAGTCTACTTTATAGGTAGGTGGGAAATCTATGGTTCTTAATAAATAATAGAGTGGGTAGTAGGTATATCAAGGACCACTGTGGAATAATTTAATGGGGCTCTTTATTGAACGGCTTGTTAGAGACTAATCACAGGCTGTAGGAGCTAACTGTGCTTGACGAATGATTCCATTTGCTATACTTAGCCTACGATATGACGATACGGTCATGATTACCAGCAATAAAAATTGCTGCAATATTTATTGCCGGTAATCATGGCCATTTTTCTGTTTAAAAATGTATCATTGCATATCACATATATCGGTACGGTTCCTAAGTCTTAAAATATGAATACTTACGAAAATTCTAAATTTTTAAAGTTTCGTAATAAAGAAAAGGTACTTCTAATACTAAACTTGTATCCGAGTTGATCACTCTGAGTACAGAGTGATCAACTCGGATACACGTAAAAAGGTAAAGGATAAAGTACAGTAGTACTCATGACAAACATTAGGTTCTATCTAGTATGTCTAACACTTTTTCCGGTATGTACGTAGAGGTAGACAAACGCACGTAGACGTATTTCCGGCAGTTATAAAAAAAATCTAGTGCATTCCACACTTTGGAATTGCCACTCATTTTCTTATAAGGCTTCTGCTCATTGTATTTTTTTCTTTGCAGCACGGTATGGGCATACCTTCGGTGGGCATTCTTCTCCACGAGGTGATCAAGCTGATGTACCACGCGAGGGTGCGGGACCCCGTGTTCTTCAGAATCGGCACATGCGGCGGTATAGGCTACGAGGGAGGCACTGTTGTCATTTCTGAGGAGGCCGTCGACGGCGCTCTCAGGAATGTTCTCGAACTGGTACGTTTCAGGCTTAACAGCATCATCGCACCTGAAGAAGGTATCTAGGAAGATATGTGGGACAGACCCCCGTCCATACACCTATACCTACGTCCATGCACTTATAGTTTAGAAAGATGCTGATTCAAAGGAGGAAGAGAAAGAAAGCTAGTGAGAGTTTAGTCGCGCCGGAAAAAAATGCTTTAATTTTCCCTATATCTTGGTGTGTATCCACATAAAACTTAATATATTCTTTAACCAATTTCAGACGGTATTAGGCAAGAACATCCAAAGGCCTGCGAAGCTGGACAAGCGATTGGCTCGTGAGTTGAAGGGCCTGGCCGATCCCGAGGACCCGTATGACACCGTCACGGGAAAGACTATGTGCACATATGATTTTTATGAAGGTAACCTTTTCTACCAGTTCTCAGAAACTAACGTACCTAATGTCAGCTGTTTTATCGAACTATGAGTTAAATTAAAAGAGGAAAAAGGCACTACTATTCTATTTTTAGAATAGGGTCATCAATCTCATCAAGGGCAAAGCAAGTAATGGAAAAGTCAGGTTCAAGCAATGTTATCTCTAAAGCGCGCTTTGATAAGTACCTACCTGTAATAATGTCATTGTTTAACACACTGTTTTCCAATATAGAAATACACATTCTAATTATTAAGATTAGCAATAACTGCATGCCTTATAAGGTTCTTGTTCTGTCTCACTGTTAAAGGACAAGGTAACGCACATTCTTGACTCCGAGCATATTTCAGTGCGAAACAAGGAAACAGATTGGAATTCACACAATTGATAGATAGTTCTCAAGATAAAATCAGCGAACGTTGAACATAATAATTATTTTGTTGTATTGAGGTCAGTAACAAATACTTGTGCGTTGTTGTCATATTATCAGGTCAGGGGCGCCTCGACGGGGCGTTCTGCGACTTCACGGAAGCCGATAAGATGGAGTACTTGGAGAGCATTCACAAGTCAGGCGTCGTCAACATTGAGATGGAGTCGCTGGCGTTCGCAGCGCTGACGCACCACGCCGGCATCAAGGCGGCCGTCATCTGCGTCACGCTGCTCGACAGGCTCAGGGGAGATCAGGTAAACGTTTGACCCTTTATAAACTTCGGCTCTAACTATAATTCATCAAAATAGCGAGTGAAATCTACAAAAAAATATTCAACAGTGGATTATAATTATTTGTATGGCCTATTGATTATTTTTTCGACTCTGTGTGTCTTGTGTATGTTAGTTAAAAATATTTGTGAACGCCACGTTCCAGGGCTAATTCCTAGTGTAAGTTTAAAAAAAGTAAAAAAAAAAAATAGACAATAACTGCAAAGAGAGACATAATCTTCTTATTATAAAGATGAGTAGCTGTTCGTCAGTCTTGGTGATATCCTTATTAGGTGGTATTACGTTTGCCGGGGCAGTTAATTATTGAGCATTATACTTACTGACTAATAAAGAAAACGATGTAACTCTTCTGTATGGTGTGATTACAGGTACTAGCTCCAAAGGAAGTGCTGGATGAGTGGCAACAGCGTCCAACGAAGCTCGTGTGCCGTTATATTAAAAGGTAATTAATTAATCATCATTAGATAGTATAAAACAAAGTTGCTTACTGCTGTCCCTGTGTATGCTTAGATCTTTAAAAGTACGCAACGGATTTTGATGCGGCTTTTTAATAGATTGAGTGATTCAAGAGGAAGGTTTATGTGTATAATAGATGCATAATATATTCAATATCAGTACCCGTGCGAAGCTGGGGCGGGCCGCTAGTTAATTATAAACCACTATTTCATATTACATGTGCAATAAAACTGATTTGATTGGCCTGTTGATCTAATGCTTAGTGACCCTGACTGTTATGCCGGAGGTCGTTGGTTCGATTTCCACCCAAGATACCTAAATGTTTGTGATGAACTCGATCATTAAAAATTGTTCTATGTGTAATTTATCAATAATTTGTATATATTTCGAAATATAAGTGTGTTTATCAGTTGTGGAGTACTCATAACACAAGATCTGCTTAGTTTGCCACCTACTAGATAAGGCCTTATCTAGTAGGCGCACTAGTTTAAGAGCCTATAATTCACTAGAGTGAAAAGCACTAGAGTGAAAAGCTAGTAACCATCAACGATTGCGTCACTTACCGCCAGGTGGCATTGCAGTCAAGTATTAGTTTGTATCAAATAAAACAAAGATCTGCTATTCATTAGCTCACGCTACAGGGATTTGTTTGAAGTGCCTTTAAATAGTTCCTTCATGGACCAGTAGTTCCTTCAGGCATTTTGTTCGGCGCGCTATTTCTTAGTCTTGCCTTGTCCGATTGCGGAAAGAGACAACTAGGTCTAAGTAGTATGTTATCTTGGATATATATTGCATATTCTTTCCGCCAACGTGTACCTATGTCTCTTTTAGAGCTGTTGGTCAAGTTTTTAGTTTTCGATATGTTCCTCTAGGCTTGCATCGCTAAGATCTTGTAGTGTTTGCTCTAGTCGCATAACTAGTGTAAATGGTACAAGGTAGGTACAGCTAAATAGCGGAATGCTACAGGCCTGTGCTGTGGATGATGTGTCATCAGCAAAACAAAGACAATGTGTACAAAGTGAGTGGTAAAGTTTTAAACTTTATGGCGATAATTTCCAGATACCTTCAGATGAAGGGGCGACTGTCGCTGGACGGGCACGGCTCCATCGCGGTGAAGAGTCCGCGGCGGTTCAAGCTGGTGCAGCAGGAGTCGGAGAACTACGACTAGGCGCCGCGCCTCGCGCCCGCCATGGAATCATCTCGAAGCGACGGAACCCGGCTTGCACTAGTTTGGAGCCATCTGTGCTGATCGCTCAAATATTTATTACGCTCTAACTTTACCTACCTTATACTTAGTTTTTATTTTACTTATAAGTTTCTTCAAAACATATATTTTTTCGACTACTTTTGAAAGATATCTGCATATTTTAGGACAGATCAACGCTTTTATCAAGACGTCTAGGCTTGTTCAAAATAAACATACATTTGCTCTAACATAAAGCTTTGCTTTAAATATTTTGCGCCTTGGAACAGTTTCTATTATATCTAAATAGAACTGCGTCACACTGCCAAATTAAAAAAAAAAAAAATTACAGCTACAAAAAGGATTTTTTAAAATAAATCTACTGTTTTGTATCCTGCGCCAATTTTTTATTTAAATCTTCCTATTTACTTATACTCTTGAGGTGCAAAAATCTAAAAGAAATGTAATAGGATGGAAGATATAGTAATAATTTGTGGCAAAAACTGAAACAAATATAGCTGTTTTGACAAACGTTAATTAACTAACATGATGATATTAACTTCATTAAATGCTCTCCTTTTTTTATTAAATTTCCTGTAACACTTTTATTGTTATTGTCAGTGTCATTCGAGCAAGAACGTGGTTGCCAGATTTTATAGTATTATAAAAAACTTGGATGCGAATATTATTGAGGAATGAGAGTAAATTAAAATTAGTTCAAACATACCTACTGAAAATATTAAAGTAGCCAAAAAAGGAGTGGTATTCTGAAGAATAAAATGTCAATACTGGCACTTATACGAAACTTTTAAAATTTTATAATTTGTTTACATTATTTTTTGTAGCATCGAGCTGTTTTTGTGTCTTTTAAGCGGAGTATATAGAGAGACTAAAGGATTTTCTTCTGTGTTCGTTAAATATAAAGCCTAGGCATGGCGTAAATGAAACTTGAGTGTTGTTGCTATGATATTTTAAAGCTAGGATTGAATATTTTAAAGCTAGGTACAATAGTTAGATGTTCGTTTGTTTATGTTGTTGCACAAACTGTATTAGCGACAATTGTGATAATATTTGGCAGTAGTGTTAAATGTAAGGACCACGCAGCAAACGTTCTGATTCTTTGTTGGCGATGTTTGCGACGTGTCCCTCAGACGTCTTGGAACAGTCTAGACAGTGCCACTATCTTGTAAGCAAGTGAAGGTGCACTACACGAGAGATAATTATCATTTATCTCTTTGTTAAACATAAAGCGTTACCAGTTTCACTGTCTATAACAGTAAAGATCTACAAGAAACGCAAATGAACCAAATAACCTGTATAAAAAATACAACTGAGCTTTTTGGGGCTCATAAATATTAATATCTAGTTTTTGTTTATCTTGTAACACTCATCGCCATCAGACAATCGTACGTTTGTTCAATTGATTTAATGTGCTTCCACGAATGGTTATTGTTGATAATTTATGCACGAAGCGTTGTCAACATATTGCTTTATATGTTACGAGATATAAGATAGTGTAAGAGATTCCAGTTGATGTAGTTTTCATATTATAAGAAATCTGAGAATAAGAATGTTAATCCTTGAAATTGAATAGCTAATCTTTAAATATCTAATGGATTTGAGAGTAATATAAATTACCTTTATTATGAAAAATGACCAAATCTAATTGCCCGATAGATTATCGACATTGGAGAGTTGGCTCACAGTAACTTGTGCGCTAGGCTAAAGTTCAACAAAGTAAGCAAGTTTATTGTTAATCAAAATAGTATAAGGCCCGCGCTACGATTTTGAATAATATAGTTTTAAGCATGATAGTCCTAATTATAATGTTATACTTATTGTATTTAATATTTATTCATATGTACCTACGAATGTAGTTTAATTTATAGAGCTGTTTTGTTGATAACTGTTCCAATTTAACACATATCTAATTATTATCTATATATTAAGTCCTAAATAATCCTTTACCGTAATATTTTGAACTACTTTTTTCAACATAAACTTCTTATCATCGAAATATGCTTTAGGTTTAATAATACTGTATTTTTTACATTTTGAAACTTCGTAAACAATACCTTAATATTTACTCTCTTACATGAATCTCAGATGAGATTCTCTACTATATTTATATTATACTTACTCATTAATGATACCAATACTTTATATATATTTACTATTGAAAGTTAGACATAAATCTTTTTAAAAGTGTACACATAGGCGTTTGCTTTGTTGTATAATACATACATATGAATATAGAGCACTGTTGTTAGATGTTAATGAATATTATCGGCCACAGTATCAAGTGTTGTTTGTTGCATATCCCCTATGTTATGTCCGGGACATGAGGCGACAGAGCATAGGCTCTAGCACCATAATCGAAACTGTATATCGTAATGAATTAGGTACGTATATTTTTATAAAAATTATATCGGAATAACCATTTTCTTTGAGTATACAAGTAATTTATATGATTATACGATAAAGATTTGTTTTAATTAGCTTTTCACGTAGTTATTGACAGTACGGACACCTGTTCAATAGTTGTGCTAATTTATAGTAGACTAGCTTATACACCGGACTATTTCCTCCAATAAAAGGAAAGGACAGCCTCGGCACTACCTGAAGCATTACTGTGTTAGCCTATTTGTTTGTTATAATATATCATTACTTACTTTTTGCAAAGTTACAGGAAAATGTTTGGTGCGTTTCCTTTTTAAAAGTGAATTGCTATTAAAATATCTTAAATGAAGAGTTTCAATACGGGCATTGAAAAAATATACACTGTTGTATGTTCATCAATATTTATCTCACATTACTTTGTGTATTCTTACCTATTTATTTACAAATATCGATTAAGTTAAAATAGAAGTGGCAGTGAGTTATAAGTATTAATAATTTCGTGTACAGAGATACATGGCACCAGAATTATTATTAGATAAGTAAATATAGAGAGATAACATCGAGTTTTTCCTTTACCTTTAATTTGACATTGTTTTAATTACAACTAAAGAGAATATGGTCATAACAGAACACCATAATACATAACACATTATTACTGTCGATAAGTTAATCTGCCCCATCCATTACTTCGACTAATTAAAAGTCAAAGTCAAATGATCGATCACTTGTCGAAATATTTACTTTTATTCAGTAATTCAGAATAAAAAAAGAATATCATTTATGATTTAATTGATTGCGAGTGCGAGAGACAGTTTTAAGATTAATTATTATTTAAGTTCATGTAGGTTGATTATCCGGTTTGTAGACGTTCGCAAGTTGAAGGTACTAAACTGGAAAATATGGATTTCCATTATATTTAATCATTCAGTCTTTATAATACATAGTAAACTGTTAAAATGTACTTTTATTGTTGGTTATTCATATAGTTATGATATTTGATGTAAGTACTTAATTAAATGAGCAAGTAAGTTATGTGTTCGTTTATTTTGGAGCTGGACCAGAGGTGTGAGTATCACTAGGTGAGCTGTAGGAACTTCATGAGCGCGTCGTGGATGAGGCGCGGACTGGCGTCGCTGTCGGCCGTGTAGCGCACGCCCCGCAGCGCGCCGTCCTCGTTCCTCACCACTCCGTATTCTCCAACGATGAAACCATCAGGAGTTCTTTCTTCTACTCTATATTTCTTAAACTGGCGACCTTCCAACACATATCCTACTTTACAGTTTTCTTGCTTACACTTCTCAGTGGCCGTGTCTTGCTGGACGCCATGACTCCGTCCATCGGTGAGCACGCTAATCTTTTCGTCTACTTCGTAGTTTTTCTCCGGCTGGTGCTCAATAGTGGTCTCTTTTTGAAACACATTAGTCACTGTGCTTATGGGAGTCGTATTCACAGTAGTGCTTCCAAACGGACGTTGAGGTGTTTGCCAAGGCGAGTAGTTGGGAGGGATGCTCGAAGGCACGTTTTGATTGAGATGCAAAGAAGCAGGTTCACTGTAGAATTTGGACGGTTCACTATAAATTTTAGCAGGTTCACTGTACACTTTAGCCGGCTCACTATATATTTTAGCCGGCTCACTATATATTTTGGCTGGTTCACTGTAGAATTTAGCTGGTTCACTATATATTTTGGCAGGTTCACTGTAAATTTTAGGAGGATCATAGAAATGTTTTTGATTAGGAATGATTTGACTGGTCGATATATAGGAAGTACTGGGCTCATTGTTGTTAGTTGTTTTGGGGGTATCGTGTACTATATTAAAACTCACAGTGGTCAATCTTGGATTATTTCGCCCTTCGTTCTGTGGTCTATTTGTTAAGCCTTGAACGTTATTCTGAGAATGCACTGGTGGCATTGTTGCTGTCGGTGAAACTTTTTCAATTCTTTCATTATATTTTGTAAATTCGACTGACTTTATAGAAGGTTCAGCTACAGAGTCGTCAGTTTCGTAAGTTTTACTATTAGTAGTAAATGTCTCAATACCCGTAGATTTTTCATCCGTTTGTTTGTCAACGATTGGTAAAGTTGATACACTTTCTACATTTTTATTATCTTTATTGTTATTAGTTTCTAACCCGTGTTTTATATGAGGCACAAATAAAGAATCACTTGTCATATTTATATGTTGGTTTTGAATGCGAGGTTCAGCTTGTCGATTTATTTCAATATTCTGTAATCGATGTATGGTTTTTTGATCTTGAAATCTGTTTGCATCAGCAGTTGATGGGACTTTTCTGGCCAATGGGATATCATGGATATCTTCTTCATAATCGTCTACTTTCGTCGATAGTTCATCGTAGTCATCGTTTTGGCCCTTAACCATTGAGTCGAATGATGGTACTGAGTCTGAACTATGCCCTCTTGATTCCTTCTTTGCATTCAGTTGCTTTATATATTCTATATTAGCACCTATGAGACTTGGAGGTACGACTGTTGCTGCAGTTGCTGCCATTTCTTCAACATTAGTCGTTATGGTTGGAGATTGTGCACCTAAAGGAGACAGTTCAGATGGAGCTTTTTTAAGATCAAGATCTATGCCACCATTATGACTATAAGTAGGTTTTCCTTTTCCGCGTCCGACAGCTACAGATGACGTTATTCTTACTGATATAACTTTTTCGTCTGAGGAATCTGTCGAATCTTCATATCTTGATATTTTTGGAGAATCGTTCATTTGTGCATGATCGATGCCGATGATGCCCAAATCGTACTGATTTGGTACTGGGAACGATGCCGTGAAGCTTTGTAGGATCTGCAAAAATAAAACAAATAGGTTATTTTATAATTATGGGGTTTTTCCATAAACAAAAGTGTTACCGTTTAACTAATCAAGGAAAGAGTTATTTACAAGTCAATCACTACATAGTATAAAACAAAGTCGCTTTCTCTGTCCCTATGTCCCTTTGAATGCTTAAATCTTCACTACATAGTATAAAACAAAGTCGCTTTCTCTGTCCCTATGTCCCTTTGAATGCTTAAATCTTTGAAACTACGCAACGGATTTTGATGCGATTTTTTTAAATATATAGAGTGATTCAAGAGGAAGGTTTATATGTATAATAATATCCATTAAATAGTGGAGAAGTACTGTTATTTTTGAGGTTTCTAATGTGATGTCGTAAATAATTACATTTTTTCCGCTTACATTGCAAACGCAGGCAGGAATAATGTACTTAGTATTGTACACATTGCAAAGGTCTACAGAAAAGTCCGCGATGGTATATGTCTATCTCTTATGGATAATCCACAATAACATTTTTTTGTCATTTACTTTTTACGACAAATAATGGCTAATTTTCGAAGCGATTTTAACCAATACAGCATTAATCCTTAACCAATTAAATACCTTGAATACATTGTTCATTTAATATAGATCTATATGGCCCTTTACACCGTATGATTTAAGTGAATATTTTTGAAGATATTACAGATTAAAAAATTGCGGGACGTAGCGTTTGCAGCGGTACCGGTCTACCGCCCGGTGCGGCAAGAGCGTGCCTATAAATAGCGGATTTTGATGTTTTTTTTTTTTTAATAGATAGAGTGATTCCAGAGGAAGGTGTATGTGTAAATTACATGCATAATATATTTAATATCACCATTGCACCCGTGCGAAGCTGGGGCGGGTCGCTAGTATATGAATATAATAAATAATAATGGCAATGGCCTATGTATAAGTAGTCAACGATTTGGTCTGTGATTTGGTCTCTACATAACCTATGTGCAAGGAGTGGGCGTTAATTCAACGAACATCTTTTTTTAACTTTTTTTTTACCGCAAAACCCGTGAAATCTATCAAGTGTTTCATTCAAGATTTTGACAAAGCGCATATTATTAACTCAACGAATAGGTATTCAAAAGTAGCTAACGTTACATGAAGCTGCTAACGCAAAAATTATAAAATTCTTCGTCGTCAGCTCCTTTTTCAATTTGAACAAAGTTTCATCTAAGTATGCTACGTTGGTACAAACAATCTGTTACATTAATGAAAACTTGTTAATAATGTTAACGGCCTTTTTTAACAGGTTAACAGGATGAAGTTAACGGCTTCGTTGCGTTAACCAAAAAATCGTTACCCACGACCCACCACTATTATGTACCAGTGTATGAGTATGAGTACACCTACTCATAACCCTAACTGCCTCGTTGGTTACGACTCTCTGGTTCTACAGCTATTGTATGGTTTCACATTGGGACTTTTTTTGGCGGTGTGACACTCGCGTGCCTAAGAATGTTCATTACGCGTTGGTCCTAAAGATACACCTCATTTCTCTCTGTTTGTGTGATATTGTCGCTCCAACGGATTATAAGAGCAAGAGGACAGAAAGTGAACCTGTGTTGCGGACACACTGATACACTATAATTTACTACCGTTACGGTGCCGATGGATGCATGGCCAGTCTTCGCTGCCCTTGGCTGCCGTGGCGGAAATTCGGTTAGAATTACTATTAGTAGTAAACTGACATCTTCGAGAACCACAACAAAGCGCAATTTTTAATTGCTTATAAGCCAGTCAAATTTGTAAAGCCCTAAAATCTACTCAGCTAGTTTAAAATGAAATCGTTTTACAACAAGAAATGCTTAAAGTATAATTAATTGTGAAGTAATTATTTAATATAAGCTATATATGAAAGCAGCAACCGTAACACATCCAACACATTCCGCTCTACAAACTACACAGAGGAATGTGGGCTGGAAAAATGTTGTTCGCACCAAGGTAAATGAATCTGTTGATAATATACGATATGAATAAACTGGACGACTACTAGCACGACTTACTGCCATGGCCACTCTATCTATGGATCGAGATAAACGGGGAAAAGAATTATGTTTTATTAATGACTGCATTGTCCGCACATAGATTTTTTTATAGGGCAGGAAAGTATATCATCGCCTGTATACGAAGCGTCGCAAACAAAACGAATCTCCGAGAATTAATGTTGACTAGTCGATATCGCTCACCTCGTGAATGTAAAGATATCTCATGTTTAATCATGATATTCTTATTTTCCAGTCATTTCACTTAATTGTTGAAAATTATTATAACAAAAGATTAGGCATAACGTGGAAATTATTATGTTAAACTCCAATATGTTGCAGTAACAATTTACTTCTATGTGACCATCATGTGACGCATTATACGAGCGATATGTACCTGCTCGTATATGTCGCCGCAATGTACGAGACAAATATCACGCAAGTTACCGGCAATCGGGATTTACTTATTAAAGGTACCTTAAAAATAAAGTAAAACATACCTACCGATTTATTTAAGATTGTCAACGATTTTGCTTACAATTCATACATCCCACTTGGGGGTATAATAAAATAAGTGTGTTCTGAATTGATTTCTTCAATATTAAAACCAGATCCACATATTTCGTAGGTCAGCGTGGCTTGGTAACTTTTTATATTGTCATGTGTTACATTTCCTTGTCCATACGTCACGAGCTCCGTGTATGAACAGATTTGAATATTACATGAACAGATATTAATCGAAAGTAGTATTTGAATTAATAAATTATTTCCAATGGACAATATCTTTTGTAAATCTATTGTCCTTGAGGTTTGCAAAAAAAAACATTTAGAAATTAATTATTTGATAAGGTCGCGCTGAGGCAGATTAGTCAATAGTAACCTAGGCTACTACGTAACTTTAAGTGCTGATCTAGGTTAACAGATTACAGAGATAGTTATAGTTACTAACTGAATGGTGATATACTGTAGCTAACTAGACTTTATGTAAAGTTTATATATGCACCTACATATGTATATAAACTATGGAGGCATAATCAACACCTTAGTAAATCTTACTTGTTTGTTGTTGTTGTTGCCCATTAGGCAAAGGATTATAAGCCTCAAACCTATTTAGCTACTAATAAAGTTACTAAGTAGCTAATTTAAGTAAATACAATTTTTCAAGTTGATAGAGATCCAACTTTCTAAATAATATTAATGAAAAAAAAATGGCAGGAAATCGTTACTTTCAATAAAATTTTAATGAAATAATAGCCGCTATGCCCGCGTTAATTAGGTACAATTCGGTGGCAATCGTTTTAAAACCCGGTGTAATTTTGGACATTATAATTAAATAATCATTCATCAACGATATATTTAGTAAACTAGAAATAATTAGTGTCCAGAGCGGAAATTAGTGGTGTAGTGTCTGGCGGGCGGATGCGAGGAGTGCGACTAGTGCGAGGACAGCGGCGCGGGCGCGGGCGACGCTGTCAGTGACCGCGTGGGCGTCCTTGCCGAGTCGGACCTAACTACACCACTAACTGCTCTTGTAGGAACATAGTGCACTTGTACCTACTGAAATACCAAATAAGTTTAATTCGTTGCCACGGTGAAAATTTTTGGTTATTCAAACACTCGAGCACTACTTGAAGAAACTGCGTATTTACATGAGTAAAATATGCAGTTCCTAAAAAAGTTTCAATCTGTAAAGATTGTGGTGTCTTTTAAATAATCTACATGATACAGGGCAATTTGGCGAGCCGATGTTACTTCGCTTCTTTTGCATTATTAATAAAATCCAAGTAGACCTTATCAAAATGATTCCACTCAAAAGCATAGATTAGAAAATGTGGATTATCTTATTCAATGAGGACCACAATTTTTTGTCAACTATCTAAGCACCAGTAAATATTGTAATGAGACAAAAAAAAAACCGAACTTGAATCCATTGGAATTTGTCGACAAAAAGTTTAGCATACGTAGCCGCGGGTGTGAAATGCGAATAAGATACTTAAATACGTTTTTTAATGTGACATCGTTATTAATTGAGTACATGTCGAACTTCTTGAACCTACTTATTTTTAATATGTATTTCTTTAAAAAAATAAGAACACTGCCAGCTGCCATGAAAGGCCCAGCGTCCGGGATCAACATTCGTGCGGGCAATTACCGAGACCTGAAGAATAAACTCTTTCGAAAACTGAATTAAATTTAGTAACTATTTGATATGTCTGTGAAGAAATAAAGAACCTAAGTTAGTAGTGGGTGGAGCGGCAGGCGCCGCCGACGCGCGGAAGCTATCAAAAATGCGCTATGAAGAAACAAAGTGACCTTATATTAAATCTAAAAGTGAATATGAATGTGACCTTTAAGAAAAAATGCTCTACAAATACAAAGTACGCATTAATTAAGTAATCGCTTTTCAATGTTAGTAATAAATAAGGAAAATATGCGAACGATACCAGTCGTTAGAGCATAGACTTCGTTAGTCGTCACGTTACCTAAGTTGGTGACCATTACGAGTATTTTATTTAAATCCTTTACCTAACAAGACGACTCAATTAAGCGGTAATGGACTTTAGGTGCGCAACGCAAATACCATGAACTTCGAATGTAGCTTCTGTGACGCATTTAGGAAATACCGGCGCGGGCGTGTGCGCCGTGGGAGTTCCAGCATGCTGTTCCACCACCTTTCTTTTTGTTGAAGTGGAAACAGCATACCCAGTGCTTTTTTATTAACAGGTCCAGTTCTTAATCTGCCTTTATACAAACACTAGCTTTTGCCCGCGGTTTCGCCCGCGTGGTATTGGGGTTGGGGTTTGGGTTTCCGGGATAAAAAGTAGCCTATGTCCTATTCCAGAGTGTATCCTATGCCTGTGCCAAATTTCATCCAGATCCGTCCAGCCGTTTTGGCGTGATTGAGTAACAAACATCCAAACATCGTAACTTTCGCATTTATAATATTAGTATTAGTAAGATGTATGTGTTCTCTTTCTAATATTTGCATCTATAATTGACAAATCCCCGATTAGCAGTTTGGGTAACGTTGATTCCTATAAATCACTTTCGATGGGCTACTTTTTAAGATACTTTTAATGGAAATTTAAGCCAGATTGATATAAAACACGTATAAGGTGTAGCGACGCACGCATGGGCGAAGTGTCGGTGGGCGCCACCACACGTGCCCGCGCCGTGACAGTGAAAAACACGAAGGCCACCAGCTTCTACAAAAACGAAACGTAAATAACATGTCATATATGAATCAGAGCAATAAACCATTAATCCTAATTTAATCTAGTTACTGAGATATTAGATACTATTAATCATATTCATTAAATAGGTTCTGTCTGCAGTGCATTCGAAATAATTCTGTAAAACAAATACAGTTCTATGCACAGAAGCAGTGTAATTAATTATTCAATGTTTTATAATGTCTTTAAATAATTCTTAATGACTACTCATTAAGAATCATTTAAAGACGAAACAGTGTTTAAGAACATATACCTACTTATATGTTCTTAAATACGGAATTGTAGTGAAAGTACCACAGGGAACAATCTTCGGTCCTACTTTATTTGAATAAATACCTAGATCAGTATATATTAAACAAGTACCTTGTTAATATAATAAACAACATAGTTATTTTGAATTTGTAAATTTGTTAGATACACTTTTTCATCATTGGTGAAAACCTAAAAATCCATTCTATAGTTTTTGGGTCTATTGCGAACAGATGGAGAGATAGATGAAGTTGGAGATTTTTTTTTTAATAATGTAAGAATGAGAAAGTACGAAATTATACCCAAATCGTAACTTTTAGACCAGAAAAGGGCTTTGGTAGTCTGATTTCTTGTGAGTAGGTTTTGGATAACTAAAAAGGTAGTAACAGACATAAATTAAGCTAGAACCACATTAGACCGACGCACACGTGGACCACGCCTGATTTGTACGCAAAATGACGTTTTTTTTGTCAGTTGTTTCGTAATACGAGTAAGCTTGAAAGTTTGGTAGTCAACCTTGCCCATATGTGATGTTTTGTAGTCAACCTTGCCCAAATGTGATGTTTTGCCCAGTGACTGAATTCTAGAGAACATTCGTTTAGACTAGACGTTGACGAGTTTCCTCTTTTGGGGATTTTTTTTTATGGTGAGAAAAATCATCTAATGACGAATCCCGCCCTTGGGCGAAACAATAAACAGTGTCTGTCTCTTACTGACTAAACGACACACCCCGTTCCTTCTTAGCCTTCATAACTGGGGCGGACTTTAATTTCAGAAACCGGACTAAGTAAGTAGGCAGGCTTCGGCCCTTCAATTGGGCCTCTACATTTGCTGATAACTCCATGAGGCGCCCGGGAACAGAGCGCGCCGTCGACTTCTTGATTTGTTCCGGACTGTTACCAGACGACCGGACGGTGAGCTACTCACTGCTCGCCATCCGCAAGCCCGCGCCGGCCGGCCGGAAATGGGTTCAGAATCCTGGCCGCGTGTGAGTGCCGTTGTCTTATGAAGTCGGCCTACTACTTTGCTAGCATGCCTTTCAGAAGGAGGCAATCGCCTGCCACTCTTCCTCGCTCCAGACTATGTCCTATACCAAGGCCCGACGTGAGAGATTACTATCACCGCCCGCCTCCACAACGACACGGCGGTGCTCTTTCCAAGAGGGGCACACCACCGCGACGTAAAATAACGTCGCGTGCCGTCGCGTGGTGTGGATCTAATGTAGCTATTGCTAACCAACTCTATTTGCCATATAAAATGTATGGAGATCGTCGCGCCCAGATCGGCGGAATACCTATTTGTTTTTTACTTAAATTAGTATGCTTAAAGCTAAATTAAGTAGGTAGGCTGCAAACAGTGCCACTCGCATGATAGTAGAAAATTATCCCAAGGAAACATATTCCTGGAACAAAAAGTGTCATAATCGTTTGAGAAAAAAGACGCCTATTACTGGATAAACCCATGTGTCACCATAACTAAAACGACCAATGGATTCCCGCGAACCTCACCAGTTCATCGTCCATAACGCGGTCGCATTCCAGAAATTTTCGGAATCACACACAAAAACACACCTAAATCGGCATCCGCTTATCCAGGATATAACCTGAACCTATGCCAAATATCATCTAAACCATTTAACCGTCTCAGTGTGAAGGCGTAACAAACATGCACACATACAAAAACCCAGAAAACAAAATAAACTCGAACCCAGTAAAGACAACTATCACAAGCACGGGTCAGCATTTCCTAATGATAACTCTGTATTTCTGAGAATTCGGAATAATATTAATTGATACCAGGTGCTACAGTGCCCGTATGTAATTTGATTAGGCTACAATTTGCAAAGGGCCTTGGACTTATAGTTAACAAAAGGTATGATATAACGTGTAGGCAGGATTATGCGTTCCGGTAACTTTATAACTGTCTTAATGCTAGACTAACTAGTTTTAGAAGTTTTATATGAACAAGAATGGACTATTTTTTACTTAGGTTCTTTTAACAATTTCTTGATGACCCGAGAACACGTTATTCTAACTTCGTGACTCGGCTTAAAAGTTTTTGCTATCTTATCTTACCTAGCAAGTCTATGCACCTATACAATAGGTGCAGAGACCTCACAGTGCACGATAAAACCGCCTTGATGAAACAGATTTTTATAACTTTTCGTTGCAAAACACGTGTCTCTTACCTATCATGATATTTAGAATGTAATAAAAATGAAATAATCATTTCAGTGGCATATTTTTCCGGTTTTGCTCCATAGGAAACACCCGTGAAATGGAATCGTGCACTACTTTGTGACGTTTTATATGGGTCGATGTAGGTCTACCTATACTAAATTAAATATTTTCAATTGAATTGAGTTGCAGAAATTTCTATTTTTGGAACTTAAAGATGTATTGAAAAAATGGGTAGGTACTTATAAACTTTTAAAAAACCTTTTAAAGCTTTCGTATAGTTAGAGAAATGATTATTAAGCCATTGTGTCTGGCATAGATCTGCGTTTAAACTAACGTATTAAAGAAAAATGTTCCTAGGGCTAAATAAAATGTACATTCTAAATGCACGCTCAAGAAAAACCAGAGCCAGTCACTAGTTTAGACTTGCGCGAACGATTAAGGGCGTTTCTTTAGATAAAAGTGCTCGTCGAAGGCCGGCTACTGCGGCACACAATGCGCGAATATTGCCGACTAATTGAACGATTGTGGCCACTGTCGCACCTGCGTCACGTCGTGTCACCTCACAATACATAATGCGCAAGGAATCCATTTATCATGTCATTGAAGTTCGGTCAGAAAGCAATGACTCGCTTCTGATCATAAAGCAGAACACATAAAAACTAATCAAAAGAGCGCTGAAGATATTGATGTCAAATATATTTACTGAAGTAGGTATATAATAACTTAGATTAAATTACTATTTCGTTTACTAGCAACTACATTGCGATGCAGTTATAACTGATAGACTTTATGTCTCTTTCCAGACTGGAGGCTAAGATGTTGTATGGCTTCCTTGACCTCAGAACCAGTGGTTTAGGAATACAGCAAATTTAAAACTACACAACTAATAGTAGCTGCGGTAATGTAATTGCAAATTGGAATCGGCAAAATTATTTGTGATGATAGTATTGGTTAGTCCGACAGTCAATCAGCCAATTTACCGTTTCCTCGTTAAATGGCTTGATCCTGTATACCTACTAACTTTTGCTTACTTTTTTATTGAACTCGATGTACCTACTCTATAATTCTTTTATTCGTTTAAGCATTACTTACATAGTATTGATCAGTTCATACAGATCTAGATGTAATAGTACTAACGCTTAAATTTTTCAGCTAGTATTAGAATTTTTTAACAATTTTATTTACATGTTTGACGCTTAAAATCTTTTGCTGTCCTACGGCAAGGAATGAGCTCATAGGGCATTTGTCTCAAAGGGATTTATTTAGCAATTCTTTGTCTTTATTATCCATATAAGGTCTGCAGACAGTGGACGGGGAGCGAGCAAACCAGTTCTGATTTACCAGATCGTGCGGTATTTTAAACTCGAATGCAAATAAATTGACCCATGATAAAGAACTTGAGAGCACAAAGAAAAGATGGTGCATACCGATCTGTAAGTATTGTACTTTACTATTCTGACTTGGCATTGGAGTTAACATTGCAGATATTATTTAGCTTGAGCATTATTTTACGATTGCAATTACAGCAACAAGTAATGCGTTTTATTGAGTTTAATACAAAGTTAAGTACTTAAAGACCTATGTGAAGAATGATTGTTATTTTTGTAAGGACCTTTAATTTATCTTAAATAAATGGTACCGTTGCTAAAAGCAATTTCGCAGAATATGATTTGATTGTTTGTAAGATTAATACCACTGATCGTAGGCTTATAAAGTAAAGCGGAAACGATGTGAAACTTTAATTCTACCAATTACAGCAGTGAGTCGATCGTGTGTTAAATTACCCTCATGTAGGTAGCAATTATTACTGAAGATTAGCCTAAAATACATTTTCTGTATCTCCTCTATTAGTACAAGAATTTATCTGATGTATGTTCTAAATATTTGTTCATAGACCTCCTGGTGGAAAATATTCAAGCAAATACTTATACTTATGTCTTCGCTATAAACTGTGATAACTTTAGATTTACTTGAAACACTAAATTGAAAAAAATATATACCCCAGAACAGTTCGAAAACACTTAGTAAATTTTATCGACATGACTTACGAGAAAACATATTAAAGGCAACGTAAATGACTATCTTTAGTTAATCACAGGAAGGAGATATGCCTGTCATCTGATGGTTTAAAGTTAAACTGATATTATCGAAAGTAAATTGGAGACTGTAAGACAATATTACATCCATAAATATATGAACACGCCTACCCGATGCCATTTTATAAAAAGACCAGGAAGTGCTCTAGACCCGTTTCGCCCTCAGCTGAAACGAAATTAGTGTGCGAGCCGATCCAGTTTGTTTAAAGATCAGTCTGACATTTATCATACAAATATGTTTACTTTGAACTTGCAAAGGGCGCTGCAGCCACCTAGCTGTTGCTAAGGGATTTCTATTTTTATTAAGTAGGTACCTGGGTTTATACGCTAAACTAGTCTTGACTTATATCGGTTTGCCGAGCCTGCCAGTGAGAATACGATCGATGTATTCAAGTTCAACAGTCTACTCTTTGCGTCTCTGGCATTCAATGGGGAATTGCAAGTATGTAGGTATTTGCAAGCATGATCACGCTCACATAATTCAACTTATTGCATAATAAAATTATTCATGAATGTTCGCTTTTTAACAAAACTCTGTACTTGAACGAAAAAATAGATGTCTGATTTTATTTGTTTTGTGGAGGTAACTAGGTATGTGAATGTATTTAAATGTTATTCATCAACCTTGCTGCAGTGACATGCAATTAAAAGTGTAATAAAAATGCCCGCTAAGTATGTTTGCTTCTTATTAGCTAAAACAAAACTTGTTGGTTAAGTTTTTATGCTTATTGGTTTATTAAATGAAAAGTTGCATTTTTGTTTATAGACCACGTAGGTACCTACTGCTGCGAGCAGTTGTAATATCTACATAAAGATGTTCCAACGAGATCCACTAGGTACATTGGTGGTAAGTCTTGATAATTTAACTGTAAATTAAACTAATCTTTAAAAAATGCCAAGGACTTGTGTGAAAGTGCAAAGGGACGCTATCATAATCTATAACGTATAATAATAAGTAAGTTTAATTGTTTATTGGTCGTTTAGGTTATATTGTAATCAATGACTTATCACGAAATTTGTTAACCTTGGTACAATCAAAATTAAAGCCTTAGATAAGTTGATATTAGGACAAAAAACAAATTCCTGATGATGATCTACCTAATGAATCATTAGAGCCAGATCTATCCAAGTTTAAATTTATGAACTCCCGCACAGTGTAGGATTGTTCTAATCCTTACCTATACCTAATTATTACTTCTGTGAATACCTCCATTTCCGGAAGTTTGTTCTAAGGAAACGTTTAAAAAAAATGAGCTTCACGAGTAAGAAGTACTTTGTATTATTTACTATATAGTATAATAAAAAGTGCCTAACAAATGAAGGCCTTTCCAGTAATTTATACCTACGCATTTCGATCTAGCTAACTAGTTCAAGTATATTGAGAACTAGATCGGAAGTTGGAATCTAAGTTTGATCAAAGGATATAGTGGTCATATAGGTAGTTTAGAATAATTAAAGCAAGCAAGCTGTAGTAACAAACTTAGTTAAATAATGGGTATAAAACTACTATATCTATCATGAAACCTCAAGTTTAGAATGCATTTGTTTGTTTACAATAACCAAATGTCATATTGTAAGAAAGCAAGAGATGTAACATGAAATATAAATGATATCATACCAGAAGAAAAATCCATAATAAGTTGTAACTCATTTCGTAGCAGGACAAACGCCGCACCTTAACTAACGCACTAGTTAGGTCTACTGTATCGATAATGACATGTCCACTCTGACAGGAATTACTAGCAAACACATCTTATTGACGGAAACAAAGGGGAGGCGTTATGTGCGGCACATCGGGACAGGAACGGGGCAAAGGGGTATAGGGCGGCTCCAGGACTCTGTAACACTAAGCGAGTTCCTCTGATTCGCTGTTCGACACGAAAAAGCGATTCGCTTCTACTACACGAGTGGCCTGCGCGCGCGCCGCGATCGACTACTCCACTCAACAGCACTGGTGACCTTAACAATTAAGAATTTATTTTATTAATGCACTTTCTTATGACGTGTTACGCCGACGGCTGGGGAATATGAATCGACGTCTATGATGAGACAAAGAGCGTTTTGTGCGATAATAATTTATTGGTGTTAACTATTTAATTTAAAATTTTAATTCCGAATTGAACTAATTATACAATAAACTGTGATCAACTCTTTTTCTTTGGTAAAGAATGCAGAGAGATGACGGTAAAAACCATATTTGTAAATAAGTTAAGTAGATAATAAAGGGGTGTTAAAGGGCTGGTTGTACTATTGTCCATAGTAAGGGTCGTGTTGATGCTGTGGCTGCGGGGGCGCGTACTGCGGCGCGTATTGCGTCTCGGCGTACTGTGGCTGGTACGATGGAGTCTGCAATAGTTAAAAAAATAATATTATTCTCGATTTTTAATAGTTGGAAGGCTGAAAGAAAGAGTTATGTACGTAATCGAAGCTGGTTTCAGTATTACCTAGACCGTACCATCTATGCTACGGTCAACAGAAAAACTGAATGATGTTTTTTTTTTTTTAATTTAATCGAGACGATAATTTAAACAGCTTATTGAACTTTTTTTTCATTGAACTGGGCATGATAATGTATATAAGGTCCCATTAAAATAGACGGACAAATTTTGACACAGCGTTCAGTACGTCTAACCAAAGGCATCCAAGCAAAAAAAAAACACTGATTAAAGTGTTTTTATATATTAATCGGACCTTATATTTTTAAACACTAAACTTCCTCAAGCATCTTTAAAATTAAGACAACCAAATTTTTAACGAAAAATATTTTGCGATCAGTTTCTAAACTTAAGGAAATTGTTAATTGCATCGTCAATTAATCTGAAACTAATCGATTTCTTTTGACTCAATGAATTTAAAGTGAAGTCATCTTGATTAAATCCTTTGTGGGTTGCATTTTGCTAGTTTACCTACCGAATGCCTATAGGTAGCTAAGTGGCTAATGTTAATAATTCGCGGACGGCGAGAAATGGGTAGCTCACCGTCCGATCGACCTGAGACCAGACTCGAGTTGGTGGCGCGTTGTGCACTAGATGTCAGCAAGTTTGACGGGGCCAGTTAGGGCGGATTCTCCGAAACAGTTACCTTGACCCTCGGAAAGAATAACTCAAGGAATACTGGCATTTGGTCAGGAAAAGTTTGACTACCTGTTTCGCTCCACCCAGAGCGGGATCATTTGATAATTTCCCATGTATAAAAGGGATAACCGGTAGATGTTAAGTCTTTTTTTATGTAAGGTAAAAATCATACGATGACGAATCCCGCCGTTGGGAAAACGGGAAACAGAGTCAGACTCTTACTGACTAAACAACCTACCCGGTTCCTTCCTTGCCATAGTCCCAGAGCCCTGTTGTTACGCTTTCGCATCAACCCTTAAGGTAGATATTAAGTCTAGGTAACCTATATTAGGCGATTAGCACACGGCACCGCGCACCGCCGCGGTTGGCGGTGAAGCGGATCTCATGTCGCATTGATCTCTATTAAATCCGTCGATGCCTAACACACGTAAACCGCCTGACCGCGCGTACGAGCGGTGCTCTCACCGCCACCGCCCCTCCACGCGGCCGGCCGCGCTGAAGGGCAATGCATCACAACACGGGGCGCCGCATAACCGCGCGAATCATCGTGTGTGTAGGATGTGTTGCGTCCATTCTTGCCAGTGTCTGTGATCAAACTGGTCAAATCCGCGTTAAATCCAACCGCGCGGACAGGCGCGTAAACCGCCTTACCGCGCGGGGTACCGCTACGAAATCCGCTTTACCGCCACCGCCCTCCGCGGCGGTGCGCGGTGCTGTGTGATAATCGCCTTAGGCATAATTCTTACAATAGTTATGTTTCAACAGCACGGAAGGGAGACTTGTATTACATTGTGAATCACGTCAGCAACTGCCTGCAACTCGCCCACGGCTTTGACGTGATTTAATTGCTTACTTATCATTATTTTGTGGTATGCAGTCACTACTAACTAATGATTTCGTGTTGCGGTCTCGCCGAATATACTTGGACGCACGAAGCACGGTTCAATGTCGTCGTTAAAAACAATACCCATTTATTATTTACTTTTATTATTTATTTTATTTTTATTATTTACTTACTAAACTGGAAGTAGCTCTGAAATATTATTATTGTAGGTCATTTAGTTGAAAACTTTATGCATCACTGTGACAGGTCTGGTTTGGTCTCTCTGCCCTGCGGTCAAATTTGAGGTTGGAGTTAACACCAATGACGTCACTGGGTAGATACCCTACACACACATTTTTGAACGCAAACGTCAAGTTCTATTGTCAATACCTTACTCCAACCTACTACCCTGCTCGAAGTTGGAGTCACTTTGGTTAACTCTAGGGTAGCCGAGTCATAAAAGAACGACTCTGGGTAACAACTCTATATTACTGGGTATATATATGTCACTTGGGGAGTGTACATTGAAGCTACACAATTTAGTTCTGCACGGCCCGTTCCATATCGGACCACCAGTGCGTTATAATTATAACTATGGCGTTACGCTACCAGTACGTAGTGAACATCTACCCATACGTACCTACTCGCAAAATGTTTTGGGAACATATTTATTGCGCATAGGTAGAGCTAGAGAGTGGGAGTCTAAGGGTCTAAGAGTAGGTTACTTCTAGGAAAACGTCGACCGCATTATATTATTATTAGGTGAGTTAGTGGTCAATCAATAATAATAAAAAAATCATCTTTCCAAGGTTATTTTTATTATTTAATTTGTTGAACTAAATTAGGTTAGATAAAAGCCTTTGATATTTTTTTTTTATATTTCGATGGGTAAAATCATCCGCCCTTAGGTGGACCAGAAGGTAGTGTCAGTCACAAAACCCACCCAGTTCTTGCGTTGCTGGCCCTAGTATGTTTAGGGTCGAGCTTTCTTTTCAAACGCGAATCCTTGACCTCGGTATGCTTCCTGCCTTGCCTGCTGCCAGGCTGGGCCCCTGCGGTAACGTTTTATAGGTGATAGTTCCTCCAGTATTTACTATCATGTTATAACGTACCTGATAGTTATAAGCTGGTTTCTTCTTCTCCACTTCTCCATGACTATGCTTCTTCAAGACCAAGCTCGCTGCGATCAGCTCCTTCACCTTCAGCTTGGTGGACAGGAAGTTAGCCGCCAACGCTTTGTTAAAGGCTTTTAGTTCCTTGATCTTCGCCTTGACCGCCCAGAGGCCGTCCTTGAGCAAGTCCAGCTTGCCCAGGGGCATGTCATTGTCTTCCTGGTATTCGTCGTGGTCGTAGGAAGGCGTGTCGTACGCCGCGCGGAGCAGGTGCTGGTCCTCATCATCGAGATCGGCGTAACGTGGCATGTGCCGGCCACAAACTACATACAGAAAAACATACTTTTTAAACCTGCTAGACAAATTATATTTATCCTATCTATGTTATTTCTAAAAATTCACCCGGAAATTAAGTTGAAGCATTAGCCAATTTCAGTGTCTCAATCAAAGTGTGGGGGCTGTTCGAAACCATAGCACATGTTTCAACCTATTAACCGCGTGCCTACTATAAGTTATTTTATGCAAAAATAATCAGTTACATAAGTAGATGACCATTAATCATATTTCTATAACCGTATAGACGAGTGTCGATTGATGAGATGATTAATTGCACTCGTCGTGTTTTACAAACGATCTGTTATTTAAGTCATTCCAACAATGTTTTAGCGACTAATAAACAAGTAATTAATTCCGTTAGTCGCTAATGATGCTCATTAACACCGCATGGTGCGAACGCATTCGGATTGATGCATCGATTTGTATAACGACAGGCATTGAAATATTGCACGAAATTATAAACAATAGATACCTACTTACCGGAACTGATAAAAAGTACGAAATAAACGAATTTGATGCACATTTTCGATGATTTTAGCCGGATCTAAGTAGTGTTCGCACGTTTGTTCAAATGAGCTGGCTTCCTTGTTTCTTTAGTTTGAGGTAGATAGTCATTGAACTTTTAAATTGACTGAAACTAATACCCTCATGTACCATCGGTTAAAGTAAAGGTAGTGTCATACTGTGCGCACTGCGTACCAAAGATAATAGACGTAATATAGTTTTAGTATCTAATTAATCAAATGAGTGCACTTTTTACTATATACTTATCTACTATTTAGTTTAAGAATAATTCTTAAATTTTCTTCCATAATGATTACAGTAGCTGAGGGCGAAATCCGCGGATGTGGCTAATCACATTATTCCAAGTTTTTTTTTTGCTATTTCTCTCGATTTCGAAATGAGTTTTATCTCCATATCGATCGAGGTCGAATTAGTGATTGATAGCGCAATTATACGTTCTTGTACGTAGCATTATTCTTACTGTAAGTCACATTATCATTGAGCATAATTAGTTACGCGTATATTATCTAGATAAATCATACAAAAACCAACAACTGGTGGTCAGCTAACATTAAGTGGTTATGTTAATTATAACATAGTGGCCATATTGATCGGGTGTGTCGAAAAAAATCGAATAAATAAAGCAATTACGTGAATTATGTACATATTTATTTACTGGATGCGGAATACTAAGTAACGTTGGGTGGCTACATATGAACATGTGGTTTCTAAGTAATTACAGGTTTCTAATAATTTATAATTATTATAAATAATAATATATGACATTAAGTACATAGAGAAACGACGCAATATGTTTGCCCGGAAAGAATTTGACTAACTAACGATATAATCAATTTTATAGAACTATACTTACATACTAGTGAACGCCCACGACTTTGGGTAGAATAAATAAACTGATTTTTAAATTCTAACTTTTATGAGTCTTACTAGTTAATGCTGTTCCTACATATATAATGAAGTTTGGATTTCTTTCGAAGATTTATTTTTAATAATGTTTGATACCATTACTGTGAGTAAAGCCATAATCATCTTTTTGCTGCGAAAATACATGAAATTGTTATGGTAACCCTGGCACGTGAAGAGCAACTGACGGAACATAGATGGGTTTTAGCCGATAAAAGTCTGCATGCTTTCGAGTTATTTAATTAATAGGTACCCTTCATAAAAAAAACCCCATCTTGAAACTGGGTTGTAGAGGTCAGTTAATCAGTCGCCCCATGAAAAATACTGATATCCAGCTGCTTCCCGTGTGAATGGAAGCCGACTCCAAAACAATTGGGAAAGGGCAGGCAGATTTAATATTTATTTACAATAAAAACCTTACTTGTAATAAATTTATATCATAATAATTCATAAATAGGTCCTTAATTCTATTAATTGCACATTTGAGTCATAAAATACACTTATTTCACAAAAAACTTACACCTAACGGTTTAATGAAAACTTGGACATAAATATTTCTAGCACAGTATTACAAACGTAATGTAATTAAAAAAGATAAACAAAAAAATAACAAATAATATCTTTGCTTGACAAACTAATGGAAGACTTTAACTTAATATAGGAACTCCAAAAAAAGATAGATAAGATATTATTAATATACATATATTTAACATTGAGTATTTGCAGCGGATAACATAAGTCATTATAACATTCTTAAGATATAATAACTACTTCCTATACAATTATATGGTGGCTACTTAATGTGTAACATTTATCTAAAAAAATAATTATACAGCCCAATATTTTTAAGTCGATTGATTTTTTCGGTGATACATAATTGTTAAAATGATCCTGTAGATACTTGTGCAATCAATAATTTTCTTATGATACACATTTCCTTATAAAAAAAAACAATTTTCTTATAAGAACCTGTAAAATGTTGGACGTTACTCTTCATGATTTGCTGAAGTCATTTAAAATCCTTGTTATCGATTTTAAATGAGGTATAGAACACTGAATTTACTGTATACGTTATGCCAAATCTGCGAATATCCATCGATCAGTTACTATTATTCAAATGCAAAACTAGATTGAGAAACGTTTCATAAATCTAATGGTTATAAAACAGAACAATCATTATAGTCGTAGTGGTTTTGTAGCATCATCGTTGAATTACCGTAAACTCGTCGTAGCATTCAATTCAATCTATTTTCAGATAATAAAATCAGTATCAATACAGCAAATTCAAGTTAATAAATTATATAAAGAAATTGTCAAATAAATTTAATAAAATGTATAGTAGAAATTATAGATTTAAAATTACATTAGCTTTGTGCACTACATAACGCTACGACGACTACGCATCGTAGCGTTGCCGTTGCTGGAGCAGCCCCGTAGCATTGTCGTAGCAGCATCGTAGCGTAGCGTAACCGTAGTATTATCGTAGCGTCGTCGTAGCGTTGTGTAGTGACGTAGCGTTTAGTTGTATATTCAATACATTGATTGATGACTAGATTGATATTATATTGAATATTAGGAAAAAAAACATTAATAATACTATTTAAAGTCATTTAGTTTTTTCTTTTGCACTCTAATATTCGGTAACTAAAATATGTAGACCCTATGATAATATATCGATACAATGAATAATATGCGATATGTTTAACGCTTGAATTGTACTGTGTGTTAGATCAATAAACCACACAATAAAATCGTTATAGTGAGCATCAATTGATTTTCGACGATTTGGCGTATAATTTAGGACAGGTGTGTTATGCGATAACGAATACTCGCCTCATAGAAAAGAAGTCTTAAATACATAATAATTACTTAAAAATACTTAATTACTTCGACTACCATGTTGACAGGTAAGTTTCGAAGGCAACCTGCTAATTAATATTCAGGTATATCGTTGCCAACCGCTATTTGCTCGCTACAGTTGACCTGGACTTAGTAACATCAGAAGTTTTTGTAATTAAATTCATTAAACTGCAGCAGCTTTAACGATTTCTTAAAACTACTACTACTAGTTGTAGTTTACCATTATTCAAATGTACTTAAACTCTCCAGCCGATTGTCTTTCTATTATGTCTCTAATTACGGTATTCGAAAGGTTAAACCAAATCGTCACATTCGGTACACACCTCATAACCCCCAATTTTTAACACTACAATAGGCAGTTAGGCTGACGATTATATTTCACAACTGTATGATGCGATTCGTCTCAATAGTCCGAAATATAGTGTTTCAGATATGATGAAAGATGCAATCAATTTCGCGTCCTAAAAATTCTGGGCTTTAAGAGGCCCGCAGACAAATTGAATGGCACAGTATGAGCTCGCAAAGGCAGTTTCATACAACACAGAAACTAAGTATAAATCGCTATATAATACATGTAGTATGATGATCATAGGCGGACTTAATGCAATAGGCATTCACCGTTATTCTACCTTAGAATAAAAATTGATATATGCTCAGTGGCGTAGCTAGTCCCAAAGGGCTCGTTAAAACAAATTCTTGGTTTGACGAGACGGTTGTGGATAACACGTTGCGAATTTTTTGCCTACATTATATTTGATACGGCAGTTACAGCCTAGCTACGCCACTGCATATGCTAAATGCAATGGTTAGGTGGAATTTCTTCTGTCACACGATCTGTTAAGATCTGGCACTAATGTTAGCAACTCGCTACGCTTTCCTAAAGAGGTGTTTCCGTGTGAGTGGTCATCACGGAGAGCAGTGGGCCAGGTCTAGAAGCGAGCGCGGCGCCTCGCGTGTCACAAGCCCGCCCGCGCCTTGTATATCTCGTCGTCCAGCTCGAACGCAGGGTCCGCGTATCCGGAATCGTCGTAACGCAGCGACCTTTAGACAAACAGCACAGCAAACTTTACAATAAGGTATTATTATAAAAATAGCATAGCATAGCAAAGCTTATAATGATCCCTCTGCTAGGACTCAGGCCTCCTCACTAGGAGAACGAATGGGCCGTAATCCACCACGCGGGCTCGGTGCCATAGTATAAAGAGGAAGGAAGTAGGCAATCTTCGGCCCAATCCGCGTTATAATTGCCTACTGTCTTAGGGTTGTCCTTTTAGCTAAATTTTTATTCAATGCCTATACCTAAATGGATAAGGGTCGGGAAGTTGTATTTTTTACTTGTATTGTCTGGGTACCTACAGGGTTTGTGGGGTGTGACTCTTTATGTCGCAAGATGGCACAGGCGGTAACATAGACAAAGAGCTTGTGTTTAAATTATTTTCTTATTAGTTTATACATAAACTGGTCAGATTTCTGTATTTTTTAATAGGCATAATGTAGTATTTTTACACATAACAGACCATATTTATTTTTAATAAATACAAACATAAATAATACAAACATATCTATTGAATTACACGTTTATAACAAAATTACAAATTAGCTATAGAAAAATACTTTCTTCGGTTTCGACTATTACGAAATGACAGAAAATCAGACATTTTGGTTTCGAGAAGCAGTGACGCGCGAGCCTCGTGCAGTGTTAGCCCCGACTGGCGCACTGAGAAACGGGTCGAGATTTTGTTAATGTGTGCATGCGCCGACGCATAGATACTATGGCGCACACATACAAGCCGCGCGCGGTGCGTTTGTATGAAGATAACCTACTTCCCTCCTCTTTATACTATGTCGGTGCGGGTGTCTGTCACATGTCTTCGAATTGTTGGTTCTAAGACATGCCGGTTTCATCACGATGTTTTTCTTCACCTTTTCGACAGACCTATTCGTCGATGAAGGGATTGTCCAGTTAGATCAATGATGCAGTTTGCTCAGTCTGCTTTTTGGGCGAGGAGGGACGCAATCAATCTACTTGTATAGCCTTCTCCCAATATTGTTGGGGTCAACCTTAGGTAAGTCTAACCGCATGCGACTGAGTACCAGTATTTTGACAAGGAGCACCTGTCTATCTTACCTTAACAATAAGCGGCATATAAGTTGAACCCAAACTGCTACACATAGACCTTCAAAGCGCAGCCAATCGAAGCGGGGTTGAGCGTTACCATAGCAACGAAGGACATTTTGGTTTCACTTATTTGCCGCGTGTGATCTACTATAATTATACAATTTATTCCCCTTGGAGAAACTGGTTTCAGATTTTATTGCTTCTTGCTATGGTAACGACGGTCAAGAGTGTAGAAACAGATAAAAACAGCCGGAATCAAAGAGTAAAAGAGAATGCCCATACGTGTGTCACAAGTATATTAATATCAAAAATAATGTTTCAATTTTAATTATGTTTATAATGTACTGATTTTCTTAACCACATTCAAAATATGTGTATGTGATGTATGTAAATGGGCTGGTTAACAATTCCTACCTCCGCCAAAAATAATATTGTCATCATTACATAGTATAAAACAAAGTTACTCTGTCCCTATGTCTGCTTAGATCTTTAAAACTACGCAACAGACTTTGATGCGGCTTTTTTTAATAGATAGAGTGATTCAAGAGGAAGGTGTATGTGTATAATACATGCATAATATATTCAATATCAGTACCCGTGCGAAGCTGGGGCGGGTCGCTAGTTCTAGAAATAATTTTTGGTTTGACACAAGTTGGTACGGAGCCACAATATGCACTACGTACAAATTTGGGCAATTTCTTTTTCTGAGTTTAATGAAAGGTAAAACCAACCTGTCAGGAGTCCTGGTCCGGCAGCGCGAAGGAGGCGGGGAGCGCGAGGAGGCGCGCAGCAGGGCGGGGTCGTCGTAGCGCCGCGACACCACCGTGAAGTCGTGGTGCGCGTCGATCAGCTTCTGCAGCCGGGACACCATCTCGAAGTCCGACACCGACACCGGCACGAGGATGCCTAGCAGCTTAGCTATTGAATTCCTGAAATAGAATTTTGAAAATATGACTGGCTTGTTGGTCTAGTGGTTAGTGGTCCTGACTGCTAAGCCGCAGGTCGTGGGTTCGATTCCCACCCAGGACAAATGTTTGTGTGATGAGTACGATCGTTTGTTCTGTGTTTGGGTGTAATTTATCTATATGTATCTATTTAGAAATATATACTTAAGTATGTTTATCAGTTGTCCAGTACCTATAATACAAGCTCTGCTTAGCTTGGGACTAGACGACGTTGTGTGATAGTTGTGGAATATATTATAATTGTCAGCTATACAGCAGCCAAAAAACTAGCTTTTCCTCTCAGTACTAAATCACAGTTTTATATACATTTCTACAGTATTATTTCAATACCTATACAGCGTGTACATGGATGGTGGAACTGTCCTCAAGTTTTTCATATTATTTTTTTAAATCTGTATTTTTTTTTAAATTTAAACTGTATGAAATTGTTATTCTAATCAACCCCGATGACGCTTTTGGTGATAAAATAATAACGAATAGCTTAAAAAAAGTATAATACTTTTTGGTGTTGATAACATCATTATTCTAATTAACCCCAATCATATTTTCAATTTGAAAAATAATTAGTTAATATTTTATTAAAAGTGTTAGTTAACAATTGTACTTATATACTTTAAATTAAGAAAAATATGCAGGTTAAAAAAAGTGTCCAGAATCATGTACTAAATCTATAGTATTCTTATTAGTGGGACCATGTCTGACACACGGTGTATAGCAAAGGATTAAAAATGGTAATCAAATATTTCAATGAAGTTAAGCTTCTACAGAACAAACCTGAAGCTGGTGAGCTGTGCCTCCCTGCGCTGGCACTCGGTGAGTGCCTCCTTCGTCCGCGCCAGGTCTTCACGTAGGATGGTGATCTGGTGGTCGCTAGAAGAACGTTCCTGCTCGAATGTCTCTCCCGTCGAGCGCACTTGTTCCTTCAGCACGTTCACCTTGCGGTTGTAGCGCACCCGCAGGAGTTCCGCCTCTTCCAACTTCTTTTGAAGTTCTTCGACCTTTCGGGCCCGTTCCAGTGATGTTATCTGTTTTATTTCAAAGATATAGAATGTAGGTCTCACTAATGACGCTGGCTTTGAGTCTTGAATTGCATTTCTGACTTGTTTTTCTCGATAGGAAGGTTTACGTTTACGCACATTACGTTGTTTACGTTACTACCTCGTCAATGAAATTATTGCTACCAACTTTAATAGCATTATTTTAGTGCTGTTTTATATTTTTTACGATATATATGTAAATAGTCTACTACGTTAAAGTCTATGGTATATGGAGTCTTTTTAGGAAGGACATCGTATGCGACGGTTTGCGTTTTTGGCTGGAGTGGGTTTTATCTAACTTAACAAAACTAAAATGTCACCGAAATCATTCTAAAAAATATAATTTATGATTCTTGTAACTAATGACTCCAATTACATTACAACATAATATACAACAGATGCGATTAGGTAATGTTACTACATAAATATTTTTTAATTTAAATAATAATCATAATTTTCTTTAATTATCAATTAAATCTTAATTATGGAAGAGAAATCATAATCCTGCAACATACGCAAGTTGTCTTTTACGATGTTCTTCGTGAAAAGGCTCGATATAATCTGTAATGTAAGGCAGTAGTGTGGAGTGTGGGATAGGTAAAGCGTGATGATTCGAATAAATGAATACATTTTATAAAGTTCAACTGCAATAAATGAGATCACGGTTCTGTTAAACAAATCACTTCAGCCTTGTATGCAAATTAGGTATTCCAGTAATCCGTTGTCTAGATATACTTCACCTATATACACTTGTTACATCATGTTGAGCAGTAACTTATGTATACTCAAGTCTGAAATGTACATCGTCCTGCACTGAGCCACTAAGAGACTTCTTAAAAGAGTAATCATGGAGTTTCTTGCCGGTTCTTCTCCATGGGAAACGACTAATTTGGAACCGTGCACTAGCTTCTGACGTTTTACAAGTGCCCATGCTGCATGGGCACTTGTAAAGGCCTACGCCTATGTGAAATAAAAAGATTTTGACTTTGACTTTGAAGCGATTGCAATATCAAGGCCTTAGGGAAACAAAAAAAAAACATAACAAAAAGAAACCCTCGATTCGGCCGATTATTGGCAAAACCTAGTATTCCATAACAAATAGCCCACCTCCGTCCTCTATACACTTCAGGACAGGAGTAGAAAGAGAGGCCTGCCTCACCATCTATACTCAGTTCGAATATGACACTTAGACCATGAAAAATTGTATCTATACACTTCTTTATTACTGTAAAATAATCGATAATAAATCTATTAATTAAAAACATAGTACCTAACTATGTTTGCTTTTTTCGTACTGAAATCTTTTATTTGTTTGATTAATAACACACTTTTATTATTGGCACCAGCCTTCAGACTTGAAAAGCCTTTTATGCGTTTGCCAGCCCGATTGTTTAGGAAAGTCATTAAACATCACGCTACAACCCTTATGAATCGAATTCAATCAAAAATTCTATTTTGTTTTCTAAATAAACTGCGGGTTAAATGGGGCATAGTTATAATTACTTATTATCTATATTACATATTTTATGTTTGTGTGTGTGTAGATAAATTCCGAACCCGTCCAGTCGATGTATACCTACCTATTAATACCTAGGTACTAATAATTGCCTTGTTCGTGGGTAGGTACAATTCTTTTACTCTTGGTAAACTACAGTATGAATTTAATTGTCTATTTCTCATTCTGGAAATTGCACAGTTGTTACGGTATATCCGCGGGAGTAAAGTTGCAGTATAAAGTTTATACATACGTAGTACTAATGTATGTATAAAAGCAGATTTCTAGTCTGATTCGCTTTTTCTACTTCCGATAAGTGTCAAAAAGTGTATTAAAAATAAAAACGTTTGTTTTGCTCTTCTTAATGACAACGGTCGCACATTTAATCTTATAATCTTGCCTTTAGGAAGTAATATATTCTGTTATGTACCTTATACTCAGCCGCGTCTACAAGTTGCGCGTTGAGGTCGCGTATCTGCGCGCGCGCGTCCGTTAGCTGCACCTGCAACTTGTCGCATTGTCGCGCGAGCTTCTTGTTGCGCGACACCGCCTCGTCGCGCTCCGCCTGGAGCACGGCCCTTACGCGGCAGCTTTCGTCCTGGTGGTTGGAAGTAGAAGAAAAATAGTACATTTTGATACAAGTGCAGGAAGTTTGTCATTGCGACCGAGGCGAAATTCGCACGAGCCGTAGGCGAGTGTGTTATGGAGCCGAGAGCTGCAATGACAAATCTGCACGCGTGTCAAACGACGTTTTTCAATACACTTACGACTTGTGAAATAAAGAAAGAAAGAACAAATGTTTAATCGTATCTCAAACATACAGTAGAATAGTACATTTTGATACAAGTGCAGGAAGTTTGTCATTGCGACCGAGGCGAAATTCGCACGAGCCGTAGGCGAGTGTGTTATGAAGCCGAGGGCTGCAATGACAAATCTGCACGTGTGTCAAACGACGTTTTTCAATACACTTACGACTTGTGAAATAAAGAAAGAAAGAAAAAAAAATTAATCGTATTTCAAACATACAGTAGAAATATAAGAAATACATATATAAGTATAGCATTCAAATCTGCTGTGGTCAGTTTCTAATTTCGTGGGGGTCGTCCAGCGACTATGGGGGACGCCTCGCGCCCGTTTCGATAAACTAAGTAAAACAATATAATCACCTTTGACCGTGACGATAAGGAAGGAATAAAAAAGCCCTTGTTGTGATAAACTCAAAAAAGCACTTGGGTGATATACACCCTATATTGAACCTAATAGGAGTGCGATAAGAGGCAGTTTTCGAGTAAGTGTATTGAAAATATAATAATAATAGCATTCAAATCTGCTCTGGTCAGTCTCTAACTTCGTGGGGTCGTCCAGCGACTCTGGGGGACGCCTCGCGCCCGTTTCGATAAACTAAGTAAAACAATATAATCACCTTTGACCGTGACGATAAGGAAGGAATAAAAAAGCCCTTGTTGTGATAAACTCAAAAAAGCACTTGGGTGATATACACCCTATATTGAACCTAATAGGAGTGCGATAAGAGGCAGTTTTCGAGTAAGTGTATTGAAAATATAATAATAATAGCATTCAAATCTGCTCTGGTCAGTCTCTAACTTCGTGGGGTCGCCCAGCGCCCATGGGGGACGCCTCGCGCCTGATTCGATAAACTAAGAAAAAAAAAATCACCCGTGACCGTGACGATAAGGAAGAAATAAAAAAACCCTTGTTGTGATAAACTCAAAAAAGCACTTGGGTGATATACATGCTATATTGAACCTAATATGAGTGCGATAAGAGGCAGTTTTCGAGTAAGTGTATTAAGAACATTTTATTTAACTTCCTAAGCATGTCTTGTACATAATGATGTACAAGACATGCTTAGAAAGTTACTTTACTAAAATCCAGGTTTCCTTAGAATGGTAAGGAAACCTGGATTTTGGTAAAGTTAATATCCTGCCAGAACAGTAGGATTGTCCAAAAGAGTTACCAGAACTCTCGCAAAGAGTAACTTGGAACGCAGTTTTAATCAGTAAAAAGTATAATTAATAATAGTGTGGTTTAGTTTACTTTTGTTTAGTTTGTTTTTAATAAAGTTAAATCTTGGTTAGGAGTAAGGATATTAAAATAAGTATATAAGAAGTTTCTTATTGTAGCATTGTATGACAGAACAATGTAAAGAAATTAACTAATAAGTTATTCAAAGATTTTACATAAGAACAGATTCCTCAGTGCATTACATACCTGCACACTAAGCTTCCGCCGCAGCAAGTCCAGGTGCAGGTCCTTCCTCTGCAGTTGCTCTCTTAGAATCCTAATCCGCCTTTGTAACTGGTAAACTACGGCGGTCTGAAATTCGGAGCCATGTTACAGTTCTAAACACGACACTAAATGACAAAAGTTACTCTATAATTCAACGCTGTCATGCAAACTGTGCGCGTGACTGTACTTCGTTTGTTACGATACAGACGGACGATATCGCGTGTGCTCCCGACTGTACATTCCAAGAGAATTCAGTTAAGGTTATTTATACATTGAAAAAAAAAACTGAAATGCATGCACTATGTTAAGAATATTTTAAGTCTATATTATTTAAGGGATGCTGCGATCTCAATCAATTTTTAACTAGGTACGATTTTAGCCGTGGGGTTTAACTTTTGCCTAAGCTCACACAGTAAATACAGTATCCTGTATTTCTATGCTCACAAAGTAAACACAGTATCCCGTATTTCTATGCTCACACAGTACACATAGTATCCCGTATTTCTATGCTCACAAAGTAAACATAGTATCCCGTATTTCTATGCTCACACAGTAAACATAGTATGCCGTATTTCTATGCTCACACAATAAACAAGGTATACCGTATTTCTATGCTCACACAGTAAACACAGTATTCCGTGTTTCTATTGGTTACAAAGCTTTTGCCAAAGTTATACCACAAGGCCAAAATAATAGGACTTAACTATGCCATAAGTTAGCAGCAGTCCTGACTTTTTGTGAAAAAAAAAGGTATTTTTAAAGCTACTGTAATAAATTCAAAGTGAATGCCATTGTACATAAATATTGAATAGCCGCCCACCTACTGACGAAATGTAGGACGTTTTACACGCACCTTCAGTCGCTATGAAAGTTTTCGTGTCCGTTTTTGCTAACCCTAGACATCACCTGAATGAATTCCTCAATAAAAACATCAGTTTTGGATTCTCAACTCTGAAACCCTGAGCCGAGAGATCAAAATCCGTGAATCAAAAGTGCAGTAGTAAGCTACTTTTGTATATAAAGATATCTCAAAGTTAGGTCACAGCTAGCGTGGTGTAGGTCGCTAACTTCTACCTATTAGCATAGGTAGTTATCTATCTTTATGTACTTACACGACTGTGATACAATTTTACTTTTTCGATGCAGTGCATATTGGGAGGCAACCTTAATACTACAGTTACATAAAAATGGTATTTCTACGTACCTACGTGAAAATTACAACGATGATGAAAATGTATACCAGGCACTATCATACAACATGTAACTAGAATAATACACGCCTTTAAACACCGCAATTAGAAAAATAATTTAACTATGGTTATAATTTAAGTACTGAATTTTTACTTAAATACACTAATGTATATAGATATACCTATAGATAGATACATTATACTGTTTATTGTAGGTACACCATAAATACAATTTAGTATATTACTAAAAGGTGTAATTTAGTGTTGTTTTTAAGGAATTTGTAGTTCTAATTGTATGCAAATTATCGAAGCATCGATGCCTGTTGTTGGATTGTAGTGCATCGATATTGGTATGTACTCGCGCAGACACAACCAAGACTTATCAAGAATAGAGAATTTATTTTTAATTATAACATCACTTATTTTAATAAGAATACTGTAAAATAAATTAATACATTAGTCTATTCTGAACATAATACTTCCAGGATGACTTTATTAGGTATGTTACATGTTGTACATAAATAATTAAAATTAAACTATTTGGTTCACCGAATAGTTTAATTTTAATTAACAGGTGCACCTGTTAGATAGCTGTAAAAAATAAATACCTAATTATGCAGGTAAACTGCACCTATTGATTCAAATTACCTGCAGTTAACTGTGTGAGGTTACATTATTAGATATTGTTTAATGGTGCTAATTTACTGTGCATAATGAATTCATAATACAAAGTATACTTGATTGTACATCAACACTGTAACACTACTTTGATGATGGATGCACGATTCATTAAAATGAAACTGAGAATAATTTGCTTGTTAGTGGTTTCTCAAAATTACTGTATGACTGCTTTAATTTCTATTGTAGGTATGTCATGTAAAGTAAGCAAAGTCATTCCAATTGGATAAAGTGCAAATCTTACTTCTTTAAGATAAGGTAAATCATGGAAAGATCTTTCTCTTCGCAGTCTGGGCAGCGTGCCATAGTATCCGTAATATAGCATCTACACAGAACACATACGGGTTAACACACAGACGACAAACGCTTTGTACAAGTTGCGACACCGCCTGTACACGTGAACAAGTGTACCGACACGGTAAAGGTGAAGGTAAAATACTATTGTACATGTTATTACACTGCTTAGGTGGCTTACCATAGCGGTTTAATAAATTGTGGAATTAGCATAATAATTAAATCTAAAATGGTATACAAAGATAATGTCGGCAGTTAGAAAGGTATAGATATTTATATAATTAGGAGGGTACACCCATGAATATTAGACAAGAATTACAAGATTTTACCCTGGTATTAAAGCTAGTGGGACAAACTGTTGTGTTTATATAACAGGTAGATAATTTTATACAAGTTTTAGACAAAGTATTGAACAAGGCATCCTTCTTGTTCGGAGATCCCTACCGCAGGTATTGCAGTATACGAAGCATCTGCTCAGTCGCCGGTGGCGCAGTGACACTAACCTTGTCTACAATCTTATCGCTCTCAAGTCGCGCCAGCTGCTCAGCGCGGTGTATAATAGATTCAGTGTGCAATTCTATTCCGATGTCTTGGGTTAACTCGTCCATATTGAGTGTTCTGCTAAGACGTTCTAGGAATGCAACAAACTGTAACAAAAGAAATTTTCATACGCTTGCTAATAATTTAAAATTAAATTAAACTTCTACAAACCATAGTCCAAGAAGTGTAGGTACCAAAATCACACCTTTAAAGGATGCCATAGTCATAGCTAATCACGACAGTACTGCAGTTTATCAAACATCTTCATCTAGATTACAATTCCGAGACAGCAGAAAAGCTCCTGGCGATCTTCCTAGCAAACCAATTTGGTTTTTCTGATTTCTTTGGTCTGTCTGGTAGGCCAGATGTTGAACCTACCTATAAGGACATGTCCCTTTAAAAAGATTGTGAACTATATATAACATACTGTGATACTGCTTACAATTTAAAGCATTATTTTTTGGTACATTACAATCTATCGAAGTGAAAATGTTAAATCACTCTCTATCGCGTTTTAAATTGTCAACTGTTTGAAGGCTGTCCCTGATCGGTCGGTCTTACAGTACATTAGGCCGTTCTGTACCGGCTACGTTCCGGGACTAACACTAATTTATACTAACTTGATTGTCATTCAATCTGAACTTCTGATTCATCACCACATTCATTGATTTCCACAACAGCTAGCTGACGCTATTGACACCGAGTAAAGCTACTGTTATAAAAATACATAAATACAAGTGCACCTAATTATTCACACGATAATGATGATCACAATAGTGTTTCTTTGTTCAGTTCTGTACCTACTAGACTTTTACTAAAAGCTATGACAAAAATATCCGAAAACAATCAGAACAAACTTTAGCAATGCAAAAATAATACTCACATTAGCTTTGTCTTTGCGCAGGTTCTCCCTGGAGAGTTCCATGGCGGTCAGTTCAGATTCCAGTTTATGTACTTTAGCTTCGAGCATGTTCCTCTCATCCTCCAGTATCCGCACACGCGTCGTCGCCTGGTCATGCAGGTGTGCTGTCCTGCCTAACTGCTGAGACTCCATACCCAACTTATCACGTAATGCATCTATTTGCTACGATCAAAATAATATCACTTTTATTCGTAGCTAAGTAAATTGAATTAGGTACCTACTGTGTACATACTTTTATGCCTAACGGAATACACAGAGACATTTTTTTTTCAAAGGACTAATCAATGAGTAAAAATTAGAAGCAAGACTATTTTACTGATTTAATCAAATTGAATAAAGAGTTCTGAGGAAAGCATTTGGAGAAAGTTTTCTAAAAATTTTGTATTTACGTCCGGGTTGGATAATTCATGATTTAATTTTGTACTCACAACAGCTTTGTCTTTATTATCACTTAGAATTTCGCGAATTCTATCTTTTATCGTACTTTCGTGGGCTTCCACAAACCGTGTCGGCAAACTCAGTAAGATGGCTATCGACTCCATAGTGTTACGGAATTCCGCGTGTAGCCTTTGATATTTTTCATCTCGATGCCTCAAATCCTCTGAAAATATCATTAAGTACAAACAATAGTACAGAATAAAACTGGTTATTCATTACCAATTAATTAATAAATAGGTACCTTTAAGCTGAATTATTATCGATTCGTTCTGGTTCACATTATCAGTGACAACATTTAGGTTTTTGGAACAATGTGATAATTTCTCTCTAGCTTCGTGCAGCTCCCGTTCGATAACTCTGTTTTGGACACATAGAGATTCTTTTTCTTGTTTAAGCCTCTCTAGGTCAAGAAGTTGTCCTGATATTTGCCTTTGTAACATATCTTTATCAGCATTAGACCTCTCCAGTGCATCTCTACAACTCCGCAGTTCCTGCTCGACGGTTGACAAGTTTTCTGTTGTATTCATACATCTGTTTTTTAGTCTTGTAATTTCTTGAACGAGTTCGGCGGCTTTTATAATCAAACTTTCTGGTGAATGAGTGTGTGCGGTATCACAAAAATCGGATTCCAATGCTGCGGACATACGCCGAATCAGATCGTGAAACTGACAACGAGCATTTTCTTTTTGTTGTTCTTCGCTGTGGCATTCTAATTCAAGAGAACGCAATTTCTTTTCCAAGTCCTTAATTTTTTCTTCACAGTAGCGGTTATCTCTTTGTAAGGTTTGTACCGTGATTTCACTTCGACCGTGCGATGTCTGGAGATTTCGCTGAATCTCTTCGAGGTCTTGGATCTTCTTGCGAAGAGATGATATGATAGCATTTTGACGAGCATTCTGTTCACGAAGGTGATCGATCTCCACTTGCTGCTCAAGTATCCTCTGGTCTCGAGACAACATTTGATTTTTTAAGTCACTGTTCTGCAATAAATACACTTATGGTATAGGTATCGATCTAGTAAGTAGTATGTAGGTTTGTTTTGGAATTAACTTTGTCAAATTAACGACAAGAAGTTAAATATTGTGGCTCACTTCAGATATCAGCTTATCCCGCTTGTACTGGAGCCCGGCGAGATCACTGCGAAGACTGGTTATTATGTCGTTACCAACGTCTGCCTCCATCTGCAGAAATTTCAATCCGTATTTACACTAATTTAAGAAGAAAATATTTCGATCATAGGTCACGTCTATGAAACAGTTGTGTTGAAATAAAAGACTTACAAAACTCCATACTGAACTAATCTTGTTTAACACTACAGTAAAAAGAAGTCAGTTTTTCGTGACGAGCAAAAGACGACTAGTCTAGTAAAGTACCTCTCCTTGCTTGAAATGTAGCGTGATCCGGCTCGAGGTTTCATACTTACCTACCAAGAGTCACGATATCTTTTCTACCGACCTATATAGGCAGGTACTAACATGCATAGCTTTGGAATTTACATAAACGATGGGGAGCGTACCCCAAATCACGATTTTTATGGACATGATAATTGGTTAAATTGTGATATAGTTGCGATGTAATCACGGCCATCTAATCGGGCGTTGTATTGGGGTAGGTAGACGACGAAAACACGGAAATGTTGCTGAAAGGGAAGCTTGTAATCTACGAGTTGCTTGGTCTGTTACGTATAGGAACGTATACCGGTAGGCATACTTATGATTATATTCCACGAGAAATCCGTGCGAGGTACGGGACAATGCACGCTACCACCCCCTTCAGCGAACATTTTTTCTAATTCTCGTTAAACTTATCGACCTTTTGATTTAGCCTGTTTACTTTTTTGGCTGATGAATTATTTTATTGAGCGTTTTATTGAAATGGTTGGTTATTAGTTGATATTATTATATAATTAAAACAGTATACTTATTTAAGTAACTTTGAGTTATTTTTACAATAGGTAGGTAGGTAGGTAGGTATACCTAGTAGGTATGCGGAAATAAGTCGCCTACTTCGATTGAGATCCTAAAATCGGTTAGGTACTTGTCAAGGTCGATCGTCTTGATGGTTCAACTTTTGTGACGAGGATTAATTATACCTAATAACGCTGCAAATGCATAATACCGCGAGTATCGTCCTTTTTTAAATTCACGAGCCCAAGGCGAACGCCGCTGTTCGCACACCTATTATCTTTCTATATGTCTCTAATTACGGTACCGTATTCCAAAAGGTAAATACCTGGATTGATTATTATTGTTGAGATTTCCATTAATTTTGAGCAGACCGGAGTAAATATCTGGGCAATTTATTGGACAAAACTGCATTTAACTCTGAAATTATGCACATATGTAGTTCTTCCCTATTTCTCTCTCCTAATTTTTGCTGTGCCCGACAGGGTCCATACTCCATATTGTTCTGTGACAATTTTCAACATCATCTATGTACTTACCTACACATATCCCGATTGCAATAAAATACTGAGTATGCGAGAATGTAATCATTAACTGTTACGACAGTGTATCTAAAAGGTGTGAACGTCTGTCGGGTTGAAAATCTTCACAAATATCTTTCGCCCCGGCGGGGACATGTGCAGGGGTCTGTCAAACTCTTACATACTGAAACCGCACACACCTTCGGCAGATAAGGACGCTGGAGTGGTTACGCATTTCAACACCTCCCGCTATCAGATCTGGCCCACATATGGTCCGAATGTCTTATGACCAGACCAGTGCGTTTTGTCAGTAAATACTATGGCTCTGAAACGTGGTCGCTCACAAAGGGCCTCAGAAGGCTTACATTTACCCAAAAGGTAATAAAAAAATAAGTTTCCTTGCCTGATTGAATCAAAGACGGAGATATTAGCTGAGTCAAGGTGGCCAACAGAGCTTGAAGTACGAATAATCACCAAGCAATGGGCAGGGCACAATGCTCGCAGAACAGATGTTTGTTGGGCCAGGTTCTGGAGTAGCGACCGCGTACAGGAAGACGCAGTATTGGAAGACCTCCTACAAGGTGGACTGATCTATCAAGGTTTGCGGATATCCGAAGGATGCGAGACGCACAGGAGCGTTCATTGTGGCGACACTTGGGGTTGGCCTATGTCCAACAGTTGACATCTTTTGGCTGAAATCATAAGGCGAGATTTAAGTCTCCCGATCCCTTTCCACATGACTTCCTCACATGAGGCGTCCCACGTCGACATGGTGTCCTACGCACTCTCGCTTACGACCTGAACACGACATGACACTGAATTACGAACATGGCCGTGAGTGAAAGATTATCTCTATCGCAGCTGCATCCGTTTGTGTAGAATAGATGGAAGGAAAATTCAAAGTTTAAAGACCGCTTTTTCCATTTTGCCTTTAGCCTACTACAATAATTGTAGTAGGGGAACATGGGCAACAGTGGATCACGGGGAACAGTGAATCATTTGTTAAAACTCTGTATCTATTGTACTTGCGCGTACACGCGTCGGTTTCATTAATGCTATCCTATACCCCGCGCCACCCGACCAGTCGCCATAACTGAACCATAACGGGAGGACGCGCAACGGCGCGTTGGTGAGAAGGTAAGTACGAAAAAAATTTTTTACGTAATTTTTAAAATTGCTTTGGTTTAAAGTTATTTACATATTTCAAAGTCTTTGCATATTTTATATTTGTATATGTGTTTAATTGTATAAAACTGTATGAAGTGGTGTGATATAAGCGATGTATATTTTTTATAAAATTATTATTTCCGTTATTGGTAAATGGGTTACAGTGAATCAAGTGATAATGGGGTTCGTTGGATCATAGATCCACTGTTCCCCGAAAAGGTCGAGTTTCAATTATTCCCACTTTTTTACAGGTCAACATGCCCCATGATAGACAAAGGAAAACAGAGACTGGTCCCCATACAGAAGAACAAATGCAAAACGCTTTAAACATGATGAAGCCATGATTGGTCGAAGTTAAAAGAAGAGCTGAAGAATTAAAGAACAAAAAGGCTAAGATACAGACTAAGACCGCTGTGAAAAGAAAGGTCTTAATTAATGACAGTTCCAGTGAAGATGACGACCGAATTAGCATCTATTCTGAAGAAAAACCAATGTTTGAAGAGGAAACTGAAGTTTTGACAATTAATCCAGTCAATTTTATCCCACTGAATAGTTTACCAAAAGAAGAAGACTTTGTATTTACATTTTCATCCGTTGATAGTTTGTAACAGTTTAATTAAAGATTTTTTGTTTATTTATTTTTGCACGATTTAGAAGTGCATTTTTGTTATTTTAATTTATTCAATGGTTTATGTTGTTAAAACAAGATTTTTAGGAGACTTTCACGTTCAAGAAGATTTCTTCTACTACTTTTGTTTAGTTTTAGAACATAACATAGGTACTATGTTGTAAAACTAAACAAAAGTAGTAGAAGAATCGGATTTTATTTTGTTTCATAATTTGTTATATTAACAATCTTAACAAGTATTTTGTTAATTTTGTACCCAGAACTGATGGAAATAATGCCGATAATTATATTTAATTTGTAATAAATAAAGAGTTTAATTAATATAATAAGTGTTTTTTTTTATTTTAAACAGTTATGATTCATAGTACCCCATTTGATCCACTGTGACTCAAACTCTGATCCAAAGTGACCCACTCATGGGTCACAATGGATCATTTTACTGTATGAGAAAGAAAAATCATATAAAATAAACCAAACTACAAAAGAGGCTTTTGAAAAAGAAACATGAAATATTAAACATGCTTCCATACATAGAATTAAATAGTTCAGCCAAAAAAGCAAAAATGTAACCGAAAATGCCTTGAGAAAAAAAAGTGATCCATTGAGCCCCATGTTCCCCTAGGCTAAAGGCAAAATGGAAAAAGCGGACACGACTAATTATTAGTCGTGTCCTCTACAAGGACACGGCAGTGCTCCGCCCAAGCGGGACAGACTCCACACTATGTTGGCGCGTAACGTAGGTAGGTACGTATTCAGGTATTATTTTAGGCTAGGTTTGACTTTTAATGTCTATCAGATAGATTTATAAATCTGCAACCAATTGGTACCTCATTAATTTAAAATATCTCAAGTATATCGCCTAATAATGCGAGATACAATTAATAAACCATTATTATTTGTTGTAACGAGACTCTAAATCTATAATAGACTTTCGAGCATCAGGTTCTTTAACCTTTCAAATACTGTAATTACAGACAGAATTAAAAAACAATAGGTGTGCGTACACCGGTGTCCTCTTGGGGCTTAATAAACTAAAGTATTAAACGGAGGGAGCAGTCTTCTTGTCTGATATTACCTTGAGCCCATATTCAGGTAGGACCAATCAAATAAAAAAATAAATGAAATAAGGAGAAATTATAATTGGAATGAATTAATAGTGGTATCGGTTGACAAGATTACAACTGCACGTTAGTATCATTATTTTACATATATTTAGTATAAAACAAAGTCGCGCTGTCCCTATGTAGGTATGCTTTAATATTAAAAACTACGCAACGAATTTTGATGGTTTTTTTTTTTAATAGATAGTGATTGAAGAGGAAGGTTTATGTGTACCTATAATACAATATATTTAATATCATCAAGCTAGGACGGGTCGCTAGTGATCTTGATTCTGCGCAGCACACGCTCGAAGAGTGTCCTGCGTGGGCCTCTGAGCGGCACGTTTTGGTTGCCAAGACTGGGCGGGATCTGTCTCTGCCAGCAGTAGTGAGGGCTATGCTGACGAAAATGGAAAATTGGAGAGCAATGACGTTCTTCTGTGAGACCGTGATGATCCAGAAGGAGGCCGCTGAACGGGATCGTGAGAGGACCGATCCCACTCATAGGAGGTGTCAGAGGGTCAACCACCTCGACGCCTAAAACGCCGAAACCCCACCTTTAAGGAGGGTGGGACCCCGAGGTCACGGGCTTTCAGAGTGGGGGACTCTGTCTGTCCGCTGAGTGACTTCTGGAAAGACGGTGGCACAGTGATCACGTGCTACCGTGTACAACGAGGCTCAGAGGAGACCCCGCACAGTCTCCTCAGGGATGTGCCCTAACAGGCGTTGCACACATAGAGGGTTCCGGGGTGGTCTTTTAAGAGGACACGGGGCCCTCTTTCATGTGCTGATGGTGATCACCGGGGTGGTTTTAGTGAGGTAAGAATCCCAAACTCCCTGGTCTTTTCCCCAAAAGTCCAGGCGCCTTTTGAAGGTTTCCCCCCGAAAACAAAAAAAAAAAGGACGGGTCGTTAGTTTTATATAAAACAATGTAGGTAACAAACCTCTGTTGGACTTTTGCTGCACAACACTTCGTATACCTTCCAATTTTCAGCTTCTTCACTTCCTTTATCTTCTTCCATTTTTTTTTTTATGACAAAACGGTTAAGTTTACACATACATCACCAAACACATTGTAAGTTTACGCAGTGATAGTCTATTCACTGATTGCAGCGTTGCTATGGACTTCGAAAACGTAAACATAATAAAATTATCGATTGTATATAGGGAAGTTTCACGTTCATGTTGCGGTTAGGGTGTGGATACATAAGTAGGTAGGTAGTATAGTAAGTAGGTACCTACATAATTTTTTTATTAAAGGCGGACTTGATGTCTATATCAAACAAGGAGAGTCGCTTCTTGACGTTTTGGGGTATATTTGCTTATTAATGTTCCCACAGCTGCGGCATAGGCCTCCTCTCTAGGAGAGAAAAAATTACTCTGATTACTTATTATTATTTTCTCTTCTCTAAAACATAATGCATACTAAATCTTTAATCACATCGAGTAAGAGTGTAGGTAGTTATTGAAGAAAAGATTTAGCAGCAACTTTCGAACACGAGAATTTGGGTAGGTACCTATGAATAAAGTTGGTGCAAGTGAACGCGGGGTTCAGCTTTAACGGTGTGCATGTAGTCGTGTCGATGGAGAACTTTAACGTCGACGACTAGCAAAAAAATGCGACAACTAGTAGATCGATTCATGGAGTCGATGAATCCGCGCGGGCATCCGTCCTACGGATGCGGGCTCCGGAGCGCCGCTGCCCACGACGGATCTTCGTGCCAGATGTTTGATATTTCGTGACCGCGCCCGCGAGTCAACGTAAACAAGCACTTTAGCTTAGAGCCCTTACACACGAGCGGCATGTTCCCAACGGCAGAGGTAACTGCAACGGCTTCCGTTGACGCGTCGACGGCTGCCGTCGACGCGTCAACGGAAGCCGTCAACAAGTCGACGACAGCCGTCGATATTTCAATTTTGAAGATCAACGGCAGCCGTCGTCTTCGCGACCGCACCCGCCACCGCGCCCGCGCGTTCCAATGTGAACAAGCACTTAGTGTGCATGTACAGTCTTGTCGATGGAGAATATCCGCGCGGTCTCATACAGAATGTTCTGGGTTGGCCGCAAGATCCGTCGCTCCAGGGCCTGCCTCCGTGTGGCGGACGCCCTCAAGGACTATAAATCGCTTGGGAAGAGTATGGATGAATAAATAAAACATTTTTACGTAAACAAGATATGTATTAAGTACAAAAAGTTTTACACAGTATCAAGAATACCGAAGGCAATTTCAGTTCCAAATTCAATAGTTTGAGTTATATTTTTCGTAACCAACATATGCCGGAACTTGCTCAGCAAGGTCTAGCAGAATAGAAAATTGATAGACTTTAATTACGCTTACAAGTTACATATTGATGATCAGATCTAGTAATTTTGTAAAAAATATAATCAGTCTAAATAATTACTCAAGACGACAATTTAACCCATTCGCTGAAAATTATCTTTAATCCAATGTTGAAATTTAATTTCTTTCCATCGTGATGCCAGAACTATTATCAAATTAATGTTTATAGTTGTATTACGAATTAGAGCCGTACAATATTCTTCCAAAAATAGTTTTTAACTCAGCGATTGGGCTAGAAAACAATCAGCAGGAATGTCAAAAGTATCGTCATTATTAAAATGCACTTAACTCGCTTAAATCTAAACAACTTATTTTAACAGATGCCTGTGGCATATTTTCATGGCAACTCAGTAAATGTTAACAGCTTCATGCCCGAGGCAATTTTTAAACTGTCAACTTTATACCTATTCCGAGAATGGATCCTTTCTTAAAATATCAACAATGCGAACTTAATAAAATAATTCGAGGGCATAATCTCATATGCCTAGCTTATATCACTACATATAACTGTCGCTCGGTGGTGTGTCATGTGACTAGCAGGTAGTTAACATTAAATAACCAACAGAGCAGTTTAAAAAATAGAAACTATCAATAAAAAATATTAAAAAGAAAAACATATCAAATGAGGTAATTAATACAGTTTGTCTGTAAAGCCTTAAACTTAACTAAAATTTAGAAAAAAACAACTACGGAACAAAACTCGTTAATGGTAGCTATTATGACGCACCTGGCTAGGGGTTTTGAAAGAAGCCTATAATTAATCGTCTTAGGCAGTAGATTATTGATCACTATCTGCAACTCAAAAGCCTATCTGGTGTGGCCTTGAGGTGGCCCTTGGCCAGAAATGAGCCTGTTCCGTTTTCCTTAAAACTATCCATTTAATAATCACAAGGTAAAGACAAATAATCCTGGAACTTAGCTCCGACTGAGAATATTCTAAACATAACAACGTAAGTTACGTTTTGGCACCGAGAATAAGGGTCAGTTCACACAGAGACGCGAAGCTCCGCGCATTTGGGAAATTAAAAAGCGCGCGCAGCATCTCGGCTCGGTTTTAACTGGCTCTAAGAAACAATGACTGTCCATTAAGTTTGGCGCGGTCAGTAACAATATAATAAAAATGCTCTTGAGGTAAATAGTCTACAGGAAGTATAAAGTATCACTTAAGGTATAATGCGGCTGGCTGTGTAGACTGTTTGCAGCCAAGAATGCCAGTTTGTGTGCATACTGGCACACCGAAGGTACACGCACTTGTGACGAGCAGTTGAAGTACAGATGTGTTAGTTTGTATGTTAGCCATTGCATCTGAAATCAATGAAAAGTTGTGATATATATATATATTTTTTAATTATAGCCGTGCTTAGAAACTGGTATCGAAGACAATTTTTTTTTTAAATGATCAGTCTGAAATGACCGCGATGGTACATCTGTTGATGCTGAGGCGGTTAGCTTATTCCAAATAATTTTATCTAATTCTAATGCAATAAAAATCATGAATTTCCTAAACTTTTTTTCAAGTTAACTAATAAAAAAGTATAAATTACCCGATCTGGATGGAGTCCAGTGGAGTCCTCGATTACATTGTATGATGTCGGAGATATGGTACCTTCTCGCACATTTTGCGAGACAAGATAGAAATCGTACCTGTAAAAACAAAATATTGTTCAGGATAATGTCGAAAATGGATAAACATTCACTTTCCGAGAATGTCAAATGCCTAAATAACTTTCAAAATTTACATTATTTTCCATTATATATTAAGAGAGCTTTGACACCTGAGGTGTCGGCTTAGTGACATTGACTCTCAAAAATATGACCAACAATCATTAATATATAATAATAATATGTCCACAACGCCATCTGGTCCCAAGCTAAGCAGAGCTTGTGTTATGGGTACTAGACAATTGATAAACATACGTATATATTTCTAAATACATATATATTATGGATAAATTACACCCAGACACAGAACAAATGACCGTGCTCATCACACAAACATTTGTCCTGGGTGGGAATCGAACCCACGACCTCCCGCATAGCAGTCAGGGTCACTAACTACTAGACTGACAGGCTAGCCAAAGCTAAAAAAAAGCAAATAAAGGCAATATAGACGGAGATGTAACGCATCGGATCAACGCAGGATGGATGAAATGGCGACAGGTCACGGGAACAACTTGTGACCCACAGATGCCCTTGAAGTTGAAGGGTAAAATTCACATACAAGTCCGTGATAAGACCTGTCATTCTGTATATATCAGAATGTTGGGCTGTTAAGAAGATGGATGAAAAAAGACTGCATGTAGCGGAGATGAGAATGTTGAGATGGATGTGTGGTGTGACGCGAATGGATAAAGTAAGAAATGAGTATATTAGAGGAAGTCTGAAAGTGGCGCCAGTGACTGAAAAGTTGAAATGGAAATCGTTTCGTCTTGGTATGGCCATGTAAAGAGGAGAGATGAAAAGCATGTTACGAAAAGAGTTTTGAGTTTACACGTAGATGGACGGAAAGGAAGATGGAGGCCGAAGAAGAGATGGATGGATTGTGTGAGAAGTGATATGAAAGAAAAGGGAAGTTAGTGATAGTGTGACGGGTGACAGGACAGAGTGGAAGAACAAAACATGTTGCGCCGACCCCAAGTAATATGGGATAAGGGTAGGGTGATGATGATGATGAAAGGGTAATTAGTTTATGTGTCAATCACTAACCGCTCTGGTTGAGTCACAACGTCATCGATGACGGTGCCGGGGCGAGGGTTCTCGCCGGAACGGCCGCGGTCCAGGAATATGCGGGTATTGATCCTCTTAGAAACAATTATGAAGGCCATTTTGTATTCAACCTCGCCATAAATCTCAGCGAGTTTTTTCTTTATTTCTGCCACCTAGAAAGAAAACAAAGAACAAAGTGTGATGATATAAGTTTTTTTGAACTTTAGGTACAATGTACCTATGGAAGCTGGATTTGTAAAATAAGTAGTGGTGGTGTAGTAAAATAATTTTAAAGCAAGTGAGCTGTGTAGTAATTTAATTGAACGAAATTATGACATATATACCATTAAATTTTAATCATTTTTGACATGCAGCGAATCAACCCTCCACAGGATTAAAACAATCAAAATTTAACGGTGTATTTAGCTATAAATCTTTATGTTGCATATGTCTAATCAAACCAGTTCCGCTTTACATTTACCCTGTATGGTCTAGGTAATGTTAATTTTTAAATAGGGCGAGATTGGCAATTCCCTAGCAGCTTTTTCAATGATTTCAAATATTTTAATGTATGATACAAAAATAGGTATTTTATCTTGCCCCCTTGATAACTTGTTCCATATGTCGGAAGAGTAGTTTTACAGCCGTTTTTTATTCATTATTATTTTATACAATGTTTTAAAACTTGTTTTAATCTTATTAAACAAAACATTAAAAAAGCATGATTTATATTCAAACTGTTGTAATCATGCCAACCATACTTTTTTTTAAGAAATAAAAATAAGAAAGAATATTTGACGTACCTCATGACTGTGTACATAGGGAATCTGTCCGTCACCCACGCCGTCACGGTAGATAAAAATACGTTGTGGTAAACTGCCATCTGCAAGAAAATCATTTTGTAGATGATGAATCAACCTTATTTCCAATGATTTCGATTTTGATTGTGAATGCTGATATTCTATACTAAACATAATATTATTCGAACGTATAACGATATTGTGCTGTTCAACAAGTCTAACATGGACTAAGCTAGTAAAGAATAAAAAATATGTTACCGTTTAGTTCACGGTATCTGCGCAGGGCTGCAGCGATATTGAAACCCATGTGCGCACTCAGCTCCTCGCCGGACGTGTGCGAGTTGACGGCCGAGAAGTAGCGAGTCAAGTGGCGGTCCAGTGTCGCCACGAACCCGCCGAAACTCTTCTCCTTCGAGCGAGTGTCGTGGCACACGTCGTAGCCTATCACTAGGATACTCTGCAGAGGGATATCTACCCTCCATGGGGCACCACCAAGCTGTAAAAGACCAAAACACAAACATATGTATGAACTCGATCACATACAATAGTAAACACAGATTAGACAAGAATAATGCTTACCTTGCAGTTTATTTGTATAGCTACTTTAGTAGCAATTGACATGGCCGATTTGGAAGTCATATTGCGAGCACATACAACTTGCGTGGGTACGGCACGGTCTACCGTGCACTTCTTTTTAATAGCCTCATATCTGGAATACAAAAAGAGCTCATTGTTATATTCATTACTAGCGACTGGCCCTAGATTCGCATGGGTACTGATATTGAATATACATATTATGCATGTATTGTGTATACAAAGGAAAAGTAGGGTGAATCACTATCTATTTAAAAAAACCGCATCAAAATCCGTGGCGTACTTTTAAAGATCTAAGCATACAGGGACGAAGCAACTTTGTTTTATACTATGTAATGATAATGAAATTGGCGAAAGTGCATTTTCCTCAACAAATATCAGTTCAAATTATTAGTAAAACTACGCGAAGGAAGTCATGGCCTACTTAGTAAATTCCATGATCGATCTTGAGATCAATTTGAAGATATTTATTTATTATAAAAAACATTTACCTGTCTGAAAATTGGCGTGCCAACACGCATAGTATCATAGCAGGATTCTTTCGTGCAATGGCCCCCTCACAGGTGTTCGCATATTCCATGGGACCGTCATTTCTGATGGTAACTGAAACACCACAACATGGATTAAGGTTATTTAGTTATGGACTATGTAGCGACATGCCACAAAATCCTGTTTGCAATCAAGTTTCTAATCTTTTTCTTCATTAAAAAGCAGCCTTTAACTACAAAAAATGATTTCTTAAAAATTCAGTTTAGCTATGAACTCTGTCAAGTGTGCACCTGCAATTATATTAAGGTGCATAAGTTTTCAGTCTTAAGGTATGTAGTACAACCAATTATTATCACTACATTTATGAGCTATGTTAGTGCAACCAAGGACAACCATTGGTTGGTAGGAAACTTGCGATATATGGAAAACAATGATGTCGGAATATAGTATTGGGGGGCAGGGCCACACGGTCAAGGTCCCTACCAAGGTATGGTAATGTAACCGAGTTCATCATTCAACATTTTTTCATAAAAACCACACAGGTGGGAACTATTATTATCAGTGTTTACTGCAGCTGGACAATAAAAGCAATCCAGAGGTGAGGAACAAGAATTCTTTTGGGGGAGCAGTTATAGGTCCTGTGCATATTGTATCACTACTAGTCTGGCCACTCACCATCGGCATGTTACGCCAAAACAAATTAATAGCAGACTCATTCTGTTGTTATTATTACAATTTATTTGTTTTTTTTTTTAATTGCAAATTGTATGATTGTTTTTCTATAATATTTACCTATAAAATAAATTATTTTGATGTTGTTTATTATAAGACCAAAACCTTATCTCATTTACAAGACTGCATATGGTTGAGGCTACATATGTATGATATGAATACTAAGAGTTGCCATCCATGTCAACACAATTCAATTCTATGAATAAAAGAAGAAAATGAGACAATATTTTCTATAAATTAAAAACTGACTGATAACTCAACATACACCCATACTATTTAATATTTATAATTGCTTAATATCTGATTTCTTTGGACACTCTTGATTTCTTACACTCACATTGGTAACAGTGTGGACAAGCATCTACTAAATCCAGAGCCAAAAAGACTATAAAATAGAATATTGGTAGTAGAAGTTAATGTCTTCTCAGTTTTTCAATGAGAGTCTTTACTTACTTATTTCAGGTCTGGGCATTCTGAAACCCACACCTGCACCAGTCTTCATAATCAAATCAACAAAACCTTCTGCATCGCGTTTTTGCCTATCGGGTGTAATAACAACCCAGGAAGGCAGTTGCGAGATGTCAAGTAAAGGCTTTGACCTCATGTCCCTAGTCCAGCCTTCAGTAGTGTCTCCAGCTGGGTACCGGTTGTTGTTGCCCTGCACGATATTCTCGGCAGGAAGTTGGCGACCCTTGAATTTCACTAATTCCTGGGATAGAGTAAGTGACCAGTCACCCATTTCCTAAACAAAAAAAAAAAAAATTGAATTAATGACCATTTTTATATAAAATTTGGCACCCAAGGAAAAATTGAATCACATTAATAGATCAAGACACATACCTTTACCACTTCACGAGATTTCGTCAAACGTTGGTTGAAAGCCAAAAGTTTTTGAATACGTATATCGGGTCCAATCTTGGTGTGTACGTCAAGAGCCCTCATAAGCTTGAAATTGGAGCGCATCTCGTCGGTCAGGCCTGTCTGGCGACACAGCTCGGGCACCAAGTACACCAGCTCGGGCATCCCGGCGCGGATGTCGCGAGGCTTGGAGCGAGAAATTAGAAGAGGCTGGCCAGCATCATGAATATTGATGTTATATTTCTGAAAAACAACAAGATAGGAATGAATTCATTTAAAATTAAATAAACTAGCTCCTTTTTAACATAGTTAAATTGTAATACATTAAAATAGATATTTTATTATTATACCTTTTTGTAATATTCGATGTAGGTAATATGTTCGTCCCGCATCTTGAACGTTGATTTTGGGGATGTTTGCCATGAAATATCGTCAACTCTGTACGTCTTCTTATTATAGTCAGTCATAACGATCTTCCCTGGAAAGACGATAAATATATATTTATTTTTTTGTGAAAAATAGGGTCTTATTTATCACAAAAAAATTATTTCATTGTATTTTTAACAAATGTATTATTTCAAATCTTGTGCTATTGAATTAAAGTAACGGACTTGGAATCAATTAAAGCCGCCGCCTACTTACCCACAATATCTTCAAGGAAGATTTTTTTATAATTGCTTCCTTTGGTTGCAGCATACTCGCTCAGCATTTGTAGAACAGTATCCAGACGGAGCACCTAGAAACAATAGAAATAATAAGCCATCTTATTCCAAAACGTGATCTAAAATAGTCCGGTACTGTTACTAGGTGTAGTTATTTATTTATTTAGTACATGGAGAACATACAGCTAGTAAAATCAGATAAAAGAAAGCATAAACATTAGCCAATTAGTTAAGTCCTCACGCCAATTAAATTTAGTACCTAATAGTCCCGGAACTATTTTAGATCGCGTATGGAACTTATATAAAACGCGTGAAACCCAGCATTGAGCGCGAAGCTTCTTCATCAGATGACCATGAGTTTCTTCAGCAATAGCAATATTGGTACAAGTATACGCGTATCATGGTCACCTCATTATGCTCTAAAGAAAATCTTTAGAAAGGTCGTTAATCTCAGATCTGCTGAATTTGTCATCCGTGATCCTAATCTCAATCAATCATTGGATTTGATTCATTTATACAATCAGTATGGTGGTTAAACTTTGGCAATCAGTGTGGTGGTTAAATTGCAGAGAATGCGCATTCTCTGGTGAATTTATATACATAGAAAATACTAATACAAAAAAAAAATATGCTTACCTTGTGTGTTATTTCAGTTACCATCAGCAGTCTATCTTCATACTGATTTATTGTGGTTTTATATCCAGGCCATATTTGTAATCGGTACTCCGGAATATCAACCTAAAAATATGGAAACATCTTTAAATGCAATTGACTGACTAATAAATCAGTATTTGAGACTAATAACAACACAAACATATACCTTGGCAATTGGATCAAAATAGTCTCTGCCCATGAGCTGCAAGTTCAATAACTGAAAGCATTTCCTGATTATGATGTTAAATATTTGTATGTAATGGTAATCCCCAGGGCTAACATCGCAGGTCAGCTGCAAAATAAAATAAATAATTATATAACTTAATTAGTTAATTACTTACAACAAATCAAATAATGCTTTATGAAATCAGCTTCACACCTTAATTAACATTCTCATTCGAGCTCCATCAGTTTTTCTGTCAGAGTATAGCTCTAAAGGATCAGGATGCAGTCTTTTTACAGTGTACAATACTGCTCCATCAAATAAGTACCTTAAACAAGAAAACAGAAGTATTAATAACAGTAACTAAAGAAAGCTCTGCCCACTATTAATTTTAGTAAATCAGTGTATGAGAATCATGTGGAAGACTTCTAAATGAGTCATTTTTTCTTGTAACGATATAGCAAATGAAGGTATCCCATCACAAGAGACTTACCCTCCAAGAGTGTTAGCGTGGATGCGCAATAAGCCTTTGCGAACTGTCGTATTATCCTCTTCCGGAGAGAAGTCCACGTGATATTGGTACAGGCGCCACTGGGGTGTTGTTTGTACAGTGAAGTAGTTAGCTTTCAGATCAATTGCAGTTCCAGAGTGACCTGTAAGTAAATTATGAAGTATTTTGTAGCCTAACATTTTAACAAAAGGCTGAAAATTGCAAAAATTGTAGGCTAATTTGCATGAATACAATAAATTGCAACAAGAATAAATACAATAAAAGCAAAATATTATCGCGCCATATACTAGAGATCAAAGTAAACAAACCTTTCTTAGACTGGATTGTTGTCGGGCGAGTTCTTAAAATGGTCATTTGTTCTGGCAGAACCCGTCCACCGCCACGGCGTGACCCACGTCCAATGACCGTAGAACTTGCATCACCACTAGCACTGGGCTGAGCTTGTGCAGCTAAAATTTCATGACAAAACATGTTATTTTTTAACTCTTGCAGCAGTTTTGGTTGAATTGAACAATATTTTCGTAAGACTTACCAATTTGCATGCTTTGCATACGCTGTTGGACATCTATGTCCCCGGGATGTTCTTGATGGGTTGTTGGTGTAGTTCTGTGTGAGGCCCTGCCTCCCTGCACGGTTGGTGCAGGTACACCAGCCCTGACAGGAGGAGCTACTGAAGGAGGACCCCAAGCAGATGGTGGCTGAGGCCGGGGCCCTTGTTGTTGCTGCCTCTGAGGTTGTTCTCCAGGTCTACGCGGAGGAGGCCCAGCATTATCTCCCCCTCTTCCTGCCCGTCCACGGGAGCGTCCTCGCCCAGGTTCAGCCATCTACATAAGCACAAATGGGTAAACATTTAAAGGTGTTTTTACAAAATATGGAAATACAAATCTGCAATAAGTCTGGCACAGGGTTGTTGAGGAAACGGCAATCACAAGCTGGCAAGTAAGAGAATTTAGGGAGAGTTCGATTTTTCGGGTTCTGTGGCTAAAAGTTAAAAACGGGACCCTATTGTTGAATTTACTGTCCGTCTATCACCTGCTTATGTTACGAAATGTTGATTATTAATACATAACCTTAAACATTTTATTTTCTACTTTCTCTGAACTTAGTATTGTTATTAATTTCGATTAATCAAATGTTTCTTTTATTAATTTTTTATAGTCCAAGCATCTTAGAGTTTCTAGGCCATTGTTTTTTTCACAATGTATTTCTAAAAAATACTAAATAACTAACTAATACTAAAAAGCTAAAACTCCTATAGGTACAACAAATGTGGTTTTTAGTGTTCGTTGCCAAATATTTTGCGCAAGAGACACTTCCATATTCGTAAAATGTGTCCACCTCCACCTCCACTGTAACTTCTAACAGAATAATAAAAAAACTAAAAAAAAAAATATGATCTACATTACCATGTAAACTTTCACCGAAAATTGGTATGAATGCGATCGAGTAGTTTTTTATACGTCATATAAATCGTAAACCGCATTTGGTACGAAACCCTCAGTTTGCGAGTCCGACTTGACCAGTTTTTAGCCTTTCATACCGGGGCTGGACTTTTTTTCAGAAGCTGGTCCATGGCCACAGTAGGCTTCGACCCTGCCAGGCCCCTTCTGACAACTACATCTCTGATTTGTCACCACTACGCCCGCCTTTCGGATCAGGATATTTGATACTGCCCAGTCTCCAAAAAAAAAAAACGGTAAACAACTTAAGCCGCCTCAGTATCATTAGTATCCATATTTTTTTCGACAAAGTAATCAAAACTCGTCAGTAAATCTCAACGTTATTAACAAAAAATCACTACAGTCAGTTTCCAACTGAAAGAACGCATCAAATTTGTTTCGACGTGAAACCAATGAGCACTCTAGCAGTATTTCTGCAGAAAACTTTCAAGTACCTACTTTACAGTTTTTTGACACTTTAAGGTGCACCTTCAAGTGTTACAAGATTTACGACAAGCAAGATGTCGACCCTTCACTACATAGTATAAAACAAAGTCGCTTTCTCTGTCCCTATGTCCCTTTGTATGCTTAAATCTTTAAAAGTACGCAACGGATTTTGATGCGGTTTTTTTTAATAGATAGAGTGATTCAAGAGGAAGGTTTATAGATATAATACATCACCTTTGCACCCGTGCGAAGCTGGGGCGGGTCGCTAGTAAAAGATAAACAGTGAAACAATCGATAAATATTTAAAAAAAACTGGGTGGGTCGATTTTTTTTTTTGATAAAACAAGAGGTTTTTTGCGATTTCTTTGCCATTTTTAGCTCGACATTTAATATTGTAGTAGGTATGGAGAACTACTGTGGTGCGTGTCTGACTCCCACTTGGCCAGATTTTTTTCTAAAAAAACAACCGAATAATTATAATTTACTTATTTCAGTAACTAGAACAACAAATGACAATTACAGTGTTAATGTACAAATTATGTATAACAATACTTTATAAATATTTGTAATATAATAAATCTACATAATACAACTAATCACATTGAGTCGACGCGGTATTGCGCTGAGTCGTTCGTGGTGTCATATTGCCTTCTGCGAAAATGCAGATAAACGACATTGCATCGGTCAGCTAAAATTTCTCCTTCAAGAGTCTCTTATCTGATTAATCGCCTCCTTAATCCAGCTGGGCCCTTGGTTTTATTTAGGTTTGCCTACTACTGTTACTTGTTATACTGTTATTCACTAAATTATACTACTAATACATATTAATGTTGAACCAAAATAAAGTACACAAAATATAGTTTTCAGCATCAAAGTTTTTTATTACTTTTATGTATGCAGTTTCGAGAGGATAGAAATAGACTTCCCCCGTAACTTGTACCAATGTATCTCTCAATATAACTATTAACCCTCAAAGAGTCTATTGACTAACTGAGGGTTGGTGGAAAATAGTTGAGGTAGATTTGATTTTGTCAGTAAATTCGTGAGGTACCTACATTAAACAAACAAAAATAGTTTTTCCAGTCTAACTCAAGTGGTCCCCCTGCATACCTAGAATTAAAATTAATAGTGTTCATGTAGCTTTATCACTATTTTAAACATGATTTTGTCTCTTTATGCTTTACTTATACTCAATGTGCCTAGCCTTTACTCAAACATGTCTTTGATGTATGCATCTTATGATCATCTAAATCATTCAAGCCTATGATTTTGTCTAGAAAGTTTCTAGTTTTCAGCTTGAATATCTAGAAATAAATACTGTATGCAAGTAAGACATCTAAAAAATAACCAGCATTGGGGCTCTTAGAGGCTAGCAATGTTATTGACCATTAATTCATTAAGCCCACCTAGTCTTTTGTGTCTGTAATTTCAATAGTTGAAAGGCTACATAAATTAGTTGGCCAGATACATCAATAAGATTGATATAAAACATTACATAATTACATTAACATTTCATCGGAAAAAAAAACAAACCCTTTGCATAGGTACTTTAATTAAAGACATAATAGAAAGACAATAGGTTCACTTGGAGCTCAAGAGTTTAATTGAGCTGAATTTAAACACAAGGCTTGGTATAATCATCATCATCCTACCCTTATCCCATGTTACTTGGGCTTTGTGCAACATGCTTTTTCTTCCACTCTGTCCTGTCACTCGTCACACTATCATTAACTCCCTTTTCTTTCATATCACTCTTCACACAATCCATCCATCTCTTCTTCGGCCTCCCTCTTCCTCTCCATCCATCTATGTGTAAACTCAGAACCCTTTTGTGACATGTGTTTCATCTCTCCTCTTCACATGACCATTCCAAGACAAACGATTTCCTTTCAAGTTTTCAGTCACTGGCGCCACTTTCAGACTTCCTCTAATATACTCATTTCTCACTTTATCCATTCTCATCACACCACACATCCATCTCAACATTCTCATCTCCGCTACATGCAGTCTTTTTCATCCATCTTTTTCACAGCCCAACATTCTGATCCATACAATAGGACAGGTCTTATCACAGACTGTGGTAATAATATACATAACAAATAATGCTGAGCAAGGTGTGAGATAAAATTCAAATTATGGTTTAGTCAAGACGAAATATCCTGTACACCAGAAATGAATGCCAGCAAAATAAGGATAAATTTGGGTCTATGACTAATTTGGGGAAGAAATTTTTGTTACTAATGATTAAATTGCATTAAATAACATTTACATGAACTGATATGGATTCTATAAATAAATTGATTTAAGGTAGAATCTACTAATAACATTGAAGGGTAATTTCCTTTTATGATATTTGTTATAAATACTTACTTGGTGTAAAAAAAACATTGGTCATAAAAGTGACTATTTGAATATGTAAGTCAATGTATCTGAACAAATTTTATTTTTATTACTTGAGTGATTACTTTTAATAGTTGAGTCACACCGATTGGAAGACAGGTTGGTGTTGGCCTCGCATAGGTCTTTTATTTTAAACCTTTTCCTTTTTTTATATTAAAAGATAATGTAATTTTTTATTATTGTCTTTTGTCCTGTGCAAATCTAATAAATGTTTTACTTTTTTTTTCAAGTAGGTGCCGCAGAAGTTTCCATTTATGAAATACTAGCCAGCTCCGCTCCAGCTTTGCACGGGTGCAATGGTGATATTAAAAATATTATGCATGTATTATACATACATATAAACGTTCCTCTTGAATCACTACCTATTAATAAAAATTGCATCAAAATCCGTTGCGTTAGTTTTAAAGATTTAAGCATACATAGGGACGAAGCAACTTTGTTTTATACTATGTAATGATACCTATTCCGTTACAGTAGCTACAATCTGCCAAAAACATTATACTGATTTTATGTAGTTTTGGGGTAGAATTGACATAATTACAGTTAGGACCAAATAGGAGGTCACGGTTTTAGTCTTATCTCTAAGCTTTCTTATGTACAGACATCATTTACAGGTATTTTAGCATACTTTTTAGATTTTTATAATATTAAATAATAAGAACAGACCAAATCCGTAGTTGGAGACTACTGTCTGCGACGCCATCCACATCGCCGAAGATAGGGCAACATGGCGAAATATAGTCCATCAAAAAGTTATTTGTCGAGGTCACGACCCTCAGCATTGAAGATAAACGAGGCAAGGAGGAGGACATACAATATAAGTACCTAGTTAGACGTAGTTTGTATTTCAGTGAAATAGAGATACCCGACACTAGCATTGGTAAGGATTGTGAAAGCAGTTATATTAGCAGAAAGAACCATACATAGGGAAGCATCCCAGCTACTAGGAATAATGACCTCGAATTTGATGTATATACCTGCTTGCTCCATAAATGCAAAGTTGATGTTATTTGCATCAACATAATCATTGCAAATTGCCAGCTTATAGGAGAAAACTTTTTCCAACACTTAAGAATTAAAACACATTTCCACATCTACCTACCTAAACAAAATAAAACGCCATGCTCATGTGCATTGTTTAGTCAAGCATAAAAGTGAGTCGAGGCACAACTACACAAACGTATTTCAATCATCGTTAGCGTTTCAATCATCCATATTGTTTTGCTATATTATTCAATTAACCGATATTTTGTGATTGTATGATTAAAGTGTCCGTGGAGATTTTTTTCTCCCTTCTTTGTCCTCCAAGGTCTATGTTTCGCAAATTGTAAGCAACTGTTTTGCCAAATGAAACCTTCCCATACTATTGAAAAATACTTTACGTGGTTATTTTGAAGTAAATGCTGAGTTTATCATTTAAGGTTTTCGTGGAACACTGAATCGACTTTCTAAAGAGCTCATCATGCGTTTTAGCCGCTACCTACCTGGTTTCAATAAAATAACGGATTTTACTTTTTGCCAAATTGAGACAGTTATGAATATACTTATTGCGAAGTAACAATAAACGGTTATAGTTAAAAAGCTGCCAAACTAGCCAAACAATTTTTCAATTGCCTAGTAGGTAGTGTACAATTTATTCAATTACCTAACTTTTAACGAGCTTCCGTATATATAGAAAAAATAATATTTTGTTACAGATAACTCACCGTAATAAAATTCGCTGTGCAGATAGTAGGTATTCAGCAGCCAAACTTAAAATTTAAGAAATTATAAATGGAATCAACCAACGCCGCCGCCGTTCGTACAACAAACACAATGGCGTGCGTGCCGAACTCGCCGACAGAAAAATCGATGTTCTGCCTGGGGTTGCCAATTAAGACTACTGTAATTTCCCAATTAATACAGTTAAAGTAAAATTACGTGATTATGAAAAATTAGTTTTATTTCAATAGAATTAATAGTGAACATGAAATGAACTGATTTTTTAAGAAATATGAAAAAATCGTTCCTAATATATTCCCTCTTCTAGAGAGGAGGTCCTAGTCACAGCAGTTTATAATGCTGAGGCTAGCATAGCCTATGAAAAATTAAAAACGTATGGATTGAAATGAGAAGAAATTATTTAATTAAATATAATTATTTTTACCAGAAAGTTAGAATAATTTCACCACTGGCAACCCTTTTCCAACATGGCGCACGGATACGGATTTAAAATGTGAACAAATCAAAATAAAGAAACGCAGAAACACGGCAGTGTTGTATTTGTATACCTACAATATCAAGCTCCTAAATATTTTATTATGGTGATTGATAATTTTATAGAATCTAATCTTATAAAAATGTTAAGTTCCATTGTTTGAAATAAAAATTAATAGTTTTTAATAAGTTTTTGACTTGGATACTAAATCATTTGAGCTAAGATATTTAGTTTAAAAAAAAATCTTTAAACATTGCGAGTGAGCAATTATCTAAAGACTTAAAATTGATCGACGCTTTAAATTGGTGTTGTTCCGTAGTTTAAACTTAGCTAAGAAAATAATTTAATTCTCGAATCGAGTCTCGATGATTTTTGAAAGATAGTATCTAATCTACTCATTTATTTTAGCTTTAAAAAGTGAAAGGGAGTTGTCAGCAACTGTAGGGACCCAGCAGGGTTGAAGCCTTCTGGGGCTAAGGGTTGATGCTCCGCCCAAGAGCGGGATTCGTCATTCGATGATTTTTCCTACGATATATGAAAAATAGTAGGTACATTCATACTTTTTTTTCTTTATTCCTAATCTTAAATTTTTGACGATATCATGTATGTGTTGGTACGGTTTTAAAACGAACGTCTATCTAGGTACATTATAACTACCTACTTATGTGGATAGGAATTTGGTATTTCAAATGACCGGGAAAGGGACATGAAAAACGACTCTAATGTAGTTTTGATGTTATCGAAAGAGCTGTAAAAGCACCAGTGTATTTTTCTATAGAAATTAATGGTTGTGTGACCGCGTGACGAATCGCCTGGGTTGACTTTTTCGCCCAGAGGGTGCTTGCTACCGCTCTGAAGTTTGAATGAAGTTAAATCGTAGTTATAAGTAGGTAGGTAGGGTATAGTTAGCAGTTGCACTTCCTGGCTGGACAGGTACAGAAATAAACTACACTATAGGTACCTATAGTCTAGTTCTAATGCTATTATTAGAAACCTTGACTTGATAAATCAAAGTAACCGGGTGTTATGAAAGGAATAATATAAAAAAAAAGTAGAATTGTCGTTGATGTATTATAATACAAGGGAAGACACGTTATTTGCTAATATCGCAATCAAAAACTTAGAGTCTTAGACTTGAAACTCTCACATCTTCGGTGGCCCGTACACAGTCAATTTCGATTATGATCGTTAAACTTTGATCATGATTTCGGATCTCAGGGTCTCGTTACAATATTATACAATCAATCTGGATTTCTTCAGTTTGTGTATCGTAACTGCCGGTTTAACAACTGATGTCATTTTTTTTTAAAGATGCCAAACCCCGACCGAAAAAGACCGAAGAGACCTATAAATCATCCATTGACGAATCCCGCTCTTGGGCGGAATGTGAGACAGTGTCAAACTTTTTTCTGATTAAACAACCTACCCCGTTCCTTCCTTGCCTTGATCCGGGGGCCCTGGTAATACGTTTTCGCATCGACCCTTGGTCCCAGAAAACACCGATGTATTGACATGGTCTACCGCTTACACGATCAATATAAGTCGGGATCAACGGATTGCAATCTGGATTACAAAATATCTAGATATCTTGTGATCAGATGCGTCAATTTCTCAATCTAAAACGTGAATTGTCGATCTGGATCGCGATAATTGATTTTGATCGGGGATTGCAATTGAGATGACTGTGTACGGGCCGCCATAGGCCCACACAACAGAAGAATCAAATCTAGAATTCTTACTTGTAAAACACTAGCGAAGATAAGATTTCTAATGCCTTGATCACACGTACCGAACAAACGGGTGAGACAGTGCTCTCGGCCGAATACTTGGTACGTATGAAATGCTTGGCCGAGCACTTATCTTTACAACTCACTTACATCACTGTCTCGGCCCTCCGGTGATAATTTTTAGGTATAATTCTGACTTTTCTCTACTATAATTTCCATGTATCTATTACGTATACGAGCTCGTACTTGCACTCAAACCTTGCTATGGATCACTCATAACCATAATCAGTCTTACAATATTTCCTCTGATAAGACTAAGGCTTCTTCTCTAAGACAGGGAATGGGCCATAATCACACGTGGGTTGGTGGATGTCACATGTCTTTGAGTTTTTGGTGCTTGGACAATGTTGTTGTTTTCTCACGATGTATTCCTTCACCGTTTTGAGATCAGTGGTGTTGTAAATTGCTTAAAGTTATGCACCGGGCTGGGATTGATCGCTCGACGTACAACTAGCAAGTCGAGAGCGTTACCACCGGGGACCACCACCGCTCTCTGAATCATTCTATTGGTGGAAATCGCATGAATATTTATTCAGTAGTTTTTAAATTTTTAGCGTGAACAGACATACAGATTCTGTGGGTAACTTTGTTTTATAAACATGTAAGGAAACTCAGAAGTTAGACAAGTTTATTGAACAAATGAGCAACATGATGACATTACTGACATCTGTTATTAATGAACTTGTATTCCGTTGGCTTATTTTACTAACAACCGTCGTCACCACATGCTCGCCTGAACACATGTCATAAAAATTAATTTTCAATCCAGTTGCTCGAAAACTCGCTCTTATGCCACCGCTTTTAGGTTAGCAATAGACTGTTTTCCGCACTAGAGTAGAAAAGTGCGCGTGCTCGCCGTCGCCACAATTTCATTCTCTCTTCTTATTAGTCGGGCACTCTTGTCAGAGTGGTCGAGGCTGTTGATGATGGACAGGGTCGCTGCAATACAATGTTATTACATGTACCTATCGTATAAGGCTGGGCTCGCGTCGACCCAAACGAAGCCTACGTCTAACCTCTCAAGTCAGCAAAATGTCGTTTAATACACGTGCGTTACTGCAGCTCTTAGCTCTATAACACACTTGTCTGTGACTCGTGCGAATTTCGCCTCGGTCGCAATGACAAACTTTCTGCACTTTTATCAAAATGTACTATAATTAACAACTATCCACAGGCTCTCGTAAATGTTCGGGCAAGGCCAGTAATTAAACGCTATCGATTAATTCACCTAACAATTTGATCAAGTGACTCAATCATTCGGGAGGCCAGTCAAATGGCACCGTTTAGTAAAAAGGCAATGTTTATTGAAAGGTAAGTATATTATAGACTAGCTGCTGCCAGTGGCTTCGGCTGCATGAAAGTAAAAAAAAATGGCCAAGGGAATTTACTTCCGGGATAAAAAGTATGCCAGGTGCTGTTTCAGGAGATGCTCTACCACACTCACACTCGAATTGTAACTGACAGTAACGGAGAAAGTACGGCCTGCGAGCTAGCTCCGGCCCGCGGTAGCATTTAATGCGGCCCATCGTCGACGATCCTTGGACGTGAATAGTATAATTATATTTTGATGGCCTAAAGTCTACTGTAGGTTCTACTTACACAATAATAGCCGCATAGGTACAGGAGTCACGTAGGGGGCCTTCGAATACAAGATAATTTTTTAACATGCCTACAAGAATGCTATAATGTTTTTATAAGAATAATAAGAATAATTTATTTAGACAAAATTACATACCTACAGTGTTTTGATTCCTGAAACTCACACTAGGATTCCCTGTGTCGTGAGTTCCAGGCTCATTCGTTTCGTTGTCAGTTTTTCTATTAAATTAGAACAAAAATCTTATGCTCATCCGTTACATTATGTTACTTAAACTAGGTTAGTTTGTGTTAGCAAGTTAGCACCTATACAAAAAGAAGATTGCAGAAATAATAAAAACGAAAGAGTGTTTCTGATAAGTATTATCATTAATAAATAAGAAAATTTATAATTCTGGCACTTTTTTGATTTCTTAAGAAGAAGAAGACCAGAAGAAGACCTTCTGGTGTTTGCATGAAGAAAGCGTGCGCTTTCTGAGTTAGAACACATAAGTACTCAAAAACACCTTTATAATCATTATCATTATATTATATAGTATAAAACAAAGTTGCTATGTCCCTATGTATGCTTAGATGTTTAAAAGTACGCAACGGTTTTTGATGCTGTTTTTTTCAACAGATAGAGTGATTCAAGAGGAAGGTTTATGTGTATACATGCATAATATATTCAATATCAGTACCCGTGCGAAGCTGGGGCGGGCCGCTAGAAATAAATAAAAATGAATTTAACTAAGTATATAATTTATAAACATGCTGCGACATAGGCCAATGTGACTTTAATTACCTATCTTAATAATATATATGTTACGGGTAATGCTAGAAGACGGAGTAAACCTAGGTTTACCCGGGTTAACTTAGTATTACCCAAGCTTCTTGGGTAAAGTCCGAATAATAAGTAAAATAAATTTTAATTCGGGGTTTACCCATGCTCACCTATGTAGGTCTACCCAACTCGGGCTGGGTAATGTTAGGTGTTGCGTATTTTTCGAGCCCGTGGCGTAAATCTCGGGGGTCCGCGTTCCCCCGCGCCGCTTGCGCTATTATTTAGGTCTACCCAACTCTGTCTGGGTAATGTTAAAAAATTGTTTAATGAATTAGTGAAATTAAAATCCAAAGGCACATTATACATTTATTATTAAAAAACATACAAAAGAGAACGTAATCGCTTGAAGAGGACAAACTTAATAGCTTTAATAGCATAAACTAATAGCGGTCGTTGTTATTAAAATTGAAATTATTTATTGGAACAAGATAAACTGCTGTGACATTTTGAATTGCACAATTTTCCTGCAGCTTTGCATGGAAAATTCTTTGTAGCACATTTTGTTTTGCAATTACGTGTTTTTTTTCTGATATTATATTTTTGATATCAATCAGTTTATCATGACACACAGAAAATTTATTCTTTGAGAACATTTCCTCAATAGTACCACGTTCGTTTCCTAGCCTATACAGATCATCAGCTTTTTTTATAACTGTCATAAGCATATTCCAAAACTCGCCTCTTCCTCTATAGACATCTGGTATTTTGACTCTTACCGTATCTCCAACGGAACATAGAGGAAATTTTAAATTAGATAAGACTTTAATTTATTTAGTTTGACTTTTTTAAGCTCAATCGGGCAGATAAATAATGGCGCAATCGGCGCGGAGGAACGCGGACCCCCGAGATTTACGCCACGGGCTCGAAATATACGCAACACCTAACATTACCCAGCCCGAGTTGGGTAGACCTAAGTGAGCATGGGTAAAACCCGAATTAAAATTTATTTTACTTATTATTCGGACTTTACCCAAGAAGCTTGGGTAATACTAAGTTAACCCGGGTAAACCTAGGTTTACTCCATCTTCTAACATTACCCGTAACATATACATCTGGTAGTTTTGGTTTTGGTCAATATTCGATGCGAAACGAAAGATCGATATTATCAAGATAAGAGGGTGAAGACAGCTTTCAAGTGTTTGCTTACGTTTAATGGGAGGGAGCCGATATTGCACTGATGGCGCTAAGTAAAGACGGTCACTAATAAAAGGTACGGCTATTAAACAGCTTATCAGCAGCGTTTAAAAATCAATAGATATTTCTTTGCCTCTTTCTTAAAATAAATTGTTATCTATGTTGTTTATAGAATGTTTATTTCTCATAAACATGAAATTATTATTATAATTTTTGTGTTTTACTTATATGAGATAGCTGGAACAGCATTGTGTTATCAAATCGGTATCAAGTCAAGAGTGAAAAGGTTACTTCTAGGCAAGCAACATGAGAGATTGTGGTTGAACGCACACTTAAATATATAAAAAAAAAACAGCAATCAACTAACTATATTTCATTGAAATTCTTTACAAGGAAGTTTTAATCCTTATCAGTTGCTAAACAGTTCAAAACTATTTATGACCACGTTTATTTAATCTGAAACAAGCTTTAATTCTCACTAATAGTATTTTTATATCTTAACTAGCGACCCGCCCCAGCTTCGCACGGGTACTGATATTGAATGTAGGTACTATGCGTGAATTATACACATAAACTTTCCTCTTGTATCACTCTATCTATAAAAAAAAAACGCATTAAAATCTGTTGCGTACTTTTAAAGATCTAAGCATACATAGGGTCAGCGGACTTTGTTTTATACTTACTATGTAATGATGACGTACACTATACGTCTATAGATACATTGCATTTTCGCAATGGGATAGTACCATATGCTGCCTACCATAACCATAGTTGCAACAGAAAAACGATGTTAGTATTCTGTCTTTATTTTTTGTAATACTAACTGCCTTGACTCACACAGAAGTCACAAAGAAAATTTTTAATTTATACATAACATTTTTAAATGATAATATTCATAATTGATATTGTAATATGTTTAAAACATCTTAGCTCTATGTTAACGAGATCGCGTCTATTCCAATACTTTCGCATATTGCCCAGTAGTGTAGACTTGAGATAAAAAACTACACAAATTTTCCATCACAATATCTAGGTACTTGGAATCAATATGCAAACATAAAACACAGTCCCAAAAACTTATAATAAAAGAAAACGCAATTATACACAACATTGTATACCCAATTGTTTTCTTTTGCAAGTTAGAAGGAGTTTCGTGATAAAGGAATCAGTTTTTTTAGCAACTACTTATTGTATTATATCTACCTACAGCCAAAAGTCTTAGTACGCAGATAATCTTCTTAATTTAGTTCTTATCTGTACCACTTACCAGTTCTAAATGTAAAATAAAAACGGATTTACTTGACACTGCTTTAAAATTGCACGTTTTATCTCCGGAATTTTTATTACCACTCGTTTTCCTTTTTGTAACAGGAGCGGACTCTCCCTCATTGTTGAAAATTTATTTAAATTCTTAAAAGAATATTCTACTCTCTTTGTCTTCTTACGCTCCTTGAGTTCGGAAGTCTTGAACGAATTGCTTAGTTTGTTTGTGAGTAAAATAGTTAATTTTCATTTTAATGAAAATCTCCGTTTATTTACTTTGCTTGAAATTGCTTAACTAAGATTCTAAAGCAAATATTTTACAAGTTGAACGGTTCTTATAACTGCTCCCAATTTTCCGTTTTCTATAGGGTGCCTACGTAATTAGAAATGCTAATAAATGCTTAAAAATATAAATTTGCAATGCCTAGCCAAAACAGCTACCTTACTTCATAAGGGCTTTTCAATCTGGACTAAACAATAAGGCCGTTGAGAGAATCACCGCGTCATATTAATTAAAATCTATTCCCTCCGAAGCTACCCCTTAATTAAGTGCTAGTAGAGTTTTGTACGTAGTCTTCCCCCGGGGCCGGGTGACACGGAGCCACATAAAACATTCATACCCTAAAACCGGTTAATAGCCGCAGTTTAGAGCGAAGTACTCACGACGCCACGCTCTCTCCCTGTCGCGTTTATGTTGCGATTCATTTGATATGCATCGTTTGAATTTTATTGCTGATATAAGTAGGTGAACTTAATACTATCCAATAATATAACTAACCAGAAATCGTTTATTTGTTGAAGTAGTTATTTATACAATATATTAAATAACCATCAATATATTGCGCGGTTTTATGCAAAAAAATTACCCTTTGTAAAGAAGATAGAGACGGCTGTTTAGTGTACTTCACTATATATATAACTATTACATCGTTTTTTTTTAACCTGTGTACCACAATAAACAATTTCACTTTGACTTTGACGCTGCTTTGTCAATAACTCGACGAAATATAGCCAACTACTAATAAAAAAATAACAAAACATTCTTTGTCGTACACCAAAATATGGAATGCAATGGGGCATTATCCACTACAAATCAGATAGCGGGTGGCCTCACTGCATTCCATAATCTCTTCTCAAGAACTTGGCCATTATTTGGTCACTTAGTTGCATAGTCGTATAATTAGGAGGAAATGATAAAACGAGCATTAACTATATCGATATCGCTAACTACCGATAAACAAAAACCAAACGGAAAACCAAAACATATTTCCTCTTTGTTATAGGAGTTTTTACATTGTTTTGTTCTTCATAAGTTTCCTGCAACTACACTAATTTATTTGTAACTATTATGTGTTTCTGACCCCGGATTTAGACAAGTTACTTTTCTTTCTTTTTTGAATAGAATAAAGCAATAACATTAGCAAGCCGCTAATCCCGGCCCCACGACATCATTGCAAACAATATATCTGCAAATTAATCAAAGTTTGAAATTATTTAAATATTGATTTAACTCCAGTAAGTAGCGGGGCGGGAGGCCGGTCGTCCAAATATTTGTTGATGGCAAACAGCAATATCGTTGCGCCTCCCGGCTGTTCCCGGCTGCTTCCTCATTCCCGATGTTCGCTCGATATGATAATGACGGATACGTTATACGAATGCTGATGTGTGTGAAGTTCGGCTTAGCGGGGGATTTTATTCAAATTGCGGATAAACTGTTTTAATACAGTCTGTTATTGCTAAGTAGCAATGTCTGTATACGCATATGGTGCAAGAATTAATAAGCATCGTATCTACCTGTTTATACATCTTATATAGGAATGTGTAATGGTATCTATCATCGCATAGTACTCATCCATTAATATACAACAATTAGCAAAATTTATTGTCATGCTTATACTACATACTATAAAACAAATTTACTTACCGCTGTCCGTCTGTATGTATACTTAGATCTTTAAAACTCCGCAACGGATTTTGACTCGATCTTTAATAGGTAGAGTGATTCAAGAGGAAGGTTTATATGTCTCTAGCAATCTCTAGCAATTTGAGTATATCATAAAATAGAGTTAAATCCTTAACTTGCAGGCTTACTGTATTTATAATATTTCATCATCTTTCCACCTGAACGACGTCCATTACTGTACATATAGGCTGACATATAGCCCTAAGTTTCCCAATGGAAATGTTTTTTTTTTTATAGCAAGCTTTCAGCTCAAACTCGATGAGGTTGTGTCGTTTAATTACAGAGTTCCATCATCAGATCAACTCCATTAGCGTTGTCATCTGATTGACACGTGCATGTAAAATTTCAGCTCAATTGGTAACCGGGAAGTGGATCAAATTTAATTCACAAGATTCGATCACAAACATCAGGACAGGCGAAACTAAATAAAAACTTGTAAAAATAACTGAAAGTAATTTAGTGTTTAATTTAATTTAGTGTTTAAAGTCGTCTGTTATCAATCCACATCTGCGCAGTTTCCTCCCGAACCAGTAATTATAATGGGTAACATTATCCTATTGTCGCGGTTTCCCTAATGATTCGTCACTTTTAATGAGAACCCCCGAAGTTATGATGTATTAAGTTTTAACTTTGCTTTTAGAACAAACAACTCTCATAATGACAAAGACATTAAATACACGATCATAATTATAGTACAAAATGATGGCATTGTGGTACTAAGAAAAATATTTAGACTGTTGTGATTGAATTCTTTAGAATTGACATTGAAGCAGAATTTTTTTCAGATTTTTAACGGATAATCGGTATCAATTCAGTATTCCTAAACTAAACCTAACACTCTACATATTTTGCTACCATCAGACCTGGAGAGGACAGAGCCAAAAACATTTTGGGAACAACACATTCATTGTGCGTATGATAAGGAGTGGAATTTCTTATCGGAGTCGATTTCCTGATAGCTACAACATGGGGATCTTTAACCTTTTCGCCGCCAACGTACACAAAACGCAATGCCTCGCCGAGCGCCAAGCTATAAATGTATAACTAAATGTACAGTAAACAGTAGTGATGGGGATATCGTCATATCGATGAATAAGATTTGTACGCGTAAAGTTAAGATTTAAAGTTGATTTTACGAATATAATTAAAAACTGATTAAATATTTCCAGATTTGTTTTATTCACAGTATCCTTAATAAGAAAAAACAGTATAATTTATGAGTATCAAAGAAAGTAATACATAACTCAATTAGAACTACAAGGAATGGGGTACATCTCTATTTGTTTCATGATCTCATTCTTTAACTTCATATCAAGTTATTGGCACTGAGGGCACGTTGAATTCGATTCTGATCAGGGATGGGGTCTATGGTATTTCTTTCTTCTATTTTTGTTTATTCCTGTGTTTTTTTAATAACTTCAGTCAACGTTTTTTACCGTAGATATCTAAGTGGCAGAATTTTGAATTGTTTTTAAAGTGTTTTTTGAAATGGAAAGTAGATAAGTATATATTTAAATTCTATCACGCTTGTAGCCGTGTACTTATCAAAGCATTGTTTTTTAAGTGTTGTTTCTGTTCTTTTTTTAATTCATATATCGGTAGCGTTTACCCATCTGCGCGCGGGGGACCCCGCGCAAAGATTGCGTTTCTCTATTTACCCACGACGGAACGGAGCAGGTATATGCGTTTAGGTTGAGAGATGTTTGTGTGAGTGTTTGTGCAAAGTAATGTTCCCACCTATCTTCTAAACTAATGATCCGATTTTGATGCGGTTTTCAATAACAGGTTTGTGTTTGATGAGTTCGTGTTCTTAGATGGTGTCATAGCTGCAACTCACTAGGGGGCGCCACAATCTTAGTTCTTGTGAAAAGTAATGTTCCCACCTATCTTCTAAACCAATGATCCGATACTGGGTTCACCGAACATTTTACATACTTATTGAATTCCTACTCTTTGAATAAATAAACATTATTATTATCATCCAGTTAGACATACCTCAGAATTATCTTGTGGTTCAATATTCTCCACAAAATACTCTCGAGTCCGATTCCACACCTTGCAAAATTTTCAGAAGTTCGTCCGAATCAAGTTATTCACTCATTTTTCTATTTGCAAGTGAAAGAAAGAAAGATGCGTGCGAGCGAATCCGATTTTGTGCTGCACTACGCCAAAGTGACCTTGACAGGCGCACGCCTATGACGTCACTGACCAACTTCTATAGTAGTTCGTGGCACTCGGTGGCGCACAGGGGCATAGACGACCAATTGTTTTGTAGAGATGGGAAAATAACTATCGACAAGAATTAGTAACAACTTTATAATTACTTATCGGCATCTACCTGAAGGTCGAAATTCATCTACTATCCTTTGTAATAAAGTAGATAACTAAGTTCATATTTTATTGACCTCAAATTGTTTTCGATATTCGCAACTTTCTGTATTTATAAATATTTCAATGGTGAAATCAACCTTTCACGGCACATCACTGGCCAACTTGATATGAAGTGATTGGCGTTCTGAGGAAAGTAACAAAATTCAGAGTTTCTGTTTTTGCCGATTTTAGGACAAACTAGGGCTTATTTTGTGTAGAAAAATAAAAAACAGGGTAGAAGACAGTGCTATCTTAAACAATAAAATAATCCAAAGCTTTTAATCTCAGTAATTTTTTTTTAATAAGACAGTTAAAATGAACAACTTCTATAGAAGTTGTGGCGCTGGTGGCACGAAAATCCCGAACTTCTATAGAAGTGCATGGCGGTGAAAAGGTTAAATCATGAGTGAATAGTGTGTCTTTATGGAATTTGCGCAAGTAGAAATTGGTGTTCTTTATAGTATTGTTACGAACGTGAGTAATCAAATGCCGGTTTACTAATAGAGAGATTTATTTTCCACAAACAAAACACCAATTTAGTCCAATCGCCAATAAACCACTTCGTAATGCACTCTAGAGATCCGTAGAAATATCGCTTAGGTCGTCGTATGGATGAAAACGTTCTTCACTTGACTTGGATATTCGCACTCGATCGCAGTCGAAATCAAACTGACTCACGTCCGGCCAGTGAACACGTATTTATACTCAGAGCCAAGAAAATTCTAGATACCGAAGGTTCGAGGCCACACCGGAACAATACCGAACAATAAACATTATTTTTATTACTCGTAGGTAGGTACCACTTTACCCTACGACTCATACGAATTTCGACTCTATGGTACAAGACGGAAGGTACAAATTCCTTTACCAGGTTACTTAAGTACCTACAAAAGTTCTCAGAATTATTGAGTACCTACTTATACGTGTCGGATTTTTCTAGAATTTGCTAGGCCCTGGTACGTACTTCTATTCTGGAGGTTTCGATTAGCAATGCGTTTTAATTATTCGGTGATACTCTTGACTTTGTCGAAGAAACGGCGTGTTCTATTTCCACGGCGTAACAGTATATTAATACGGTATGAGGAAGATGAGAAGCAATTGTACCCACGCTAGCTCCACTGAAATGTTTTTTTTTTTAAGGATTGCTAGCCCACTGAAAACACTATATTTTTTTTTTAATTTGTATTGTATTTTATTTCTGAAATATTTTAGTATTATTGTAAGAGATTGAATTGTAGACGGAATAAATACGACATATTAGTTGTGTAACAAGCAATAATTAAAACTGTAACTACATAGTTTAAAATCAAAAGTTTACTACGGTGTTCCCGTCCGATTATAATTTAGGTGTTTTCAAGGCTATAGTGAATAGGCTTTTAATAAATTGGTGCGCCTCACCATAAACTATTTGCACCTGCTTAACATCAGGTGGGATTGAAGATCAATAAAAATATAAAACTTTTTTCATAGCAAGCTTTTCTAGCGCGTTATATACTCGTACCTATATATTTAAAACTCTTCAAGACTAATCACACGAGCCCAAACTTGATGGGGTTTTTTGTTTAATTACAGAGTTTCTAATATGGCCTTCCGGTTCCACCGGACCAACTCCACGATATAATAATTTTGTATTGTCATCTGATTGAAACATGCATGCAAAATTTTTGCTCAGTCGGTAACTGGGAAGTGAACCAAAATTAATTTACAAGATTTGATCACAAACATAGGTACTAAATAAAAGCTTGTAGAAAAATCGCAAAAATAATCTAAACGATGAATTGACAGTTTTTAATGCAGTAGTAGGATAAAGAGTAACGGTCGAGGGGAGAGGGTGGTTCTGAGAGCGGATCATCTTTAAGCAGGGTATCGGCGACGCGTCAAAGTTTCGCCGCGCCAGCAAGTTTCTCCCAGAGTAATGAAGACTTATGGGTCTGGACGTCCCCGACGCTTCTCCGACTTGATAATTGTCATCTCGGATATTACAAGGAAGAGATCGTTATCATAACTGACATTGACACATTTGAGCGCTTTTTTTTTATGGTAGGTGAAAATCATCCAATGACGAAACCCGCTCTTGGGCGGAACGGGAGACCAGTGTCAGACTCTTACTGACTAAAAAACCTACCCCGTACCTTCCTTGCCTTATTCCTGGAGTCGAGTTGCGTTTTTGATTGGGTAATATTTTTTGTAAATTAGTCGAGTGTCGTTACTTATATGTTGATTTGTAGTTTTCGGATGGATTGCTATTGGATTAATCAATATTTACCCATGCAATTAGGTACGTAGATTTTTAAAGATCTGTTTGATTAATAAAAATCATCATTTAATTCAGATAACTTATCATCATTGAATTGCAGTCAAAACATAACAAAAACCATTAATTACAATTAAAATAATATTAACAACATAATAAATTACAATTTGAATAAAAATAAAATTAGAACTAAAATTAAGATGTATATAAAAAAAACAAAAATTATCAGTATTATATCTTGTATGTTGCTTAAATTTTTTGGTATTTGAAACCTCTTTGGGTTGAGGTTTAAGTCCCCTCTATGGAGCTTTGTGTATCGGGGCTCTAATGCGAGTACATCGTTCCGTGTGAACGCGCATGATTCATCAGAGCCCATTCACAACAATCTCTGGATTCAGCGCCGGTTTAGATAGAGATGAGGATAAAAACGGTTTTTTAGAAGAGCAGTTTTCTGGGATTTTTTTATTTGTTTTTTCGAAACCATAGATAATCTAAGTCGATTCCTAAATTGTTTAAGAACAATATTGCAAAATCAATGTGTCAAAAAAAAAATAGATGTCATATATTAAAACCAAATTTTTTTTTTTTTTTATGGTAGGTGAAAATCATCCAATGACGAAACCCGCTCTTGGGCGGAGCGGGAGACCAGTGTCAGACTCTTACTGACTAAAAAACCTACCCCGTACCTTCCTTGCCTTATTCCTGGAGTCGAGGTAATAGTTTTCCTCCACCCTCTAGGCTCCAGGAGGAAAAACAAAGATGGAACAGTTAATAGACACATCTACAGAATATAGCCGTTTAAATTTTAATGTATCTAATGGGTTTACGAGGTACACCGTTATAAGCTACAATGTGGTGCGAGTGGTCTGATGACCACTTGACATGATGATTATGGCCTTCTCTACTATAGTCTTCGTGATGGTAACCACATCCTCGAGAAGACTTATCATGGCTCTGAATGAAAAACAAAGAGTAACTCAAGGTACATAGATAAGTCGGTATGTCAGAAAAAGTTTTACGTTATTTGATGATTTTCCATTTGTTAAGTTTTCGTAATAGGATCTAATGATTAACATATATATTAATACATACATACAGGTCAAACTTGCCTTTATTGGCCGGCCCTAGCTAACACTGACGAGGAACAGAAAACCTACTTCTCTCTTGCTTTTATTAGCTGGTTTGAGTGGAGATTCGCAAGAGGAAACGAGCTTAGGAGACGGATGTATAATCCAGTAAGGTAGGTACTGGTAGAGAACTTGGCCGTACTTCTGGGATTGTCCTGATAGCCGTGGTATACCTCTCCACTCCTCAATCACCTCAGGATATGTTGCCCTCTTGTTGCTACGTCACTTCGTGTTAACGGCCGTTTTGGGGGCCCGTTTATTGAGTGTGCAAGTCACTTCCTGCCTTTTTATCGATGGAATTTAGTAACATTGGTCAAACAGGGGTCATAGCCTTAACATAGTTCTAACTTAACCAGTCCGCTTTAGATTTCAAAAACCATAGCCCTATCTTAGTTTTCTATTTGTCGCTATAGTTTTTCATCAACCGGCGGTTTCCCTTGGATGCACTAGCGTAACGCGTACAGGGATAATAACCGGTTAGCACCATGTTCAATTAAAAGCGTCTAAAAAGGGTTCTGCGAGTTGGTTTCAACCCCTCCTACGCCTTTCAAATGTCCAGGACCTCAGGGTCTTGAGATAAATACATATTAAATGTATATAATAATATTCTTACTCTTAATTACATACATATGCTATTATGTGTCTAGTTCATAGCATAGCTTATTTAAAGTGTCAGTGAACTAATAAATGATCAGTAGATAGATAAATAGATATACTCTTTATTGTAGTGACACTATAAATACAATTTGGTACATTAGGAGCTAAAAACAGACAGCAGTATTAATAAAGAAAAAAAAAAACAATTATAAGGAGGCTGTATCCACAGTGTCGCAGCACTAACTCGACAGAGATTTAGCCGGCGCGCCGTCGACGCCGCGGATTACCGTGATTTCCCGAGGGGACGAACGAAAAGACACCTCCGTTGCATCCACATTATTACTTTCCCATACCGCGGACAGCTGCTGATGTGTCGGGCACTCGTAATTATTTCCTGATGTAATCATTATTGGTGCTTCGGGATAAATGTCAAGACGTTAGCCTTAATTGCTGCCTGCTTAGGGAATTGTGCTTGTACCTTGTGTTTATGTTACATTGTTTTGGACATGTATAAATAATTTTAACAAGTATAACAATTTTTCCTCTATCTCTTTAAATAGGACGTATTTAACGAGATAGACGTAACAAAAAAAAAACTGTATTCTCATCTCATCTCTCATAGAAAATTACTGTATTTTCGATTATCTATCGAGAATACAGTAATTTTTCCTATATCTGAGAAGAATAAATTAAGCTTAGCAAATGCTGAATCTTGTGCGAAATAAAAAACGAGAGATCACTGTTCAATTCATAAATTCAGTAAACAGATCACACACGACAGATAAGGTTAGACATCTTTAATAGTATATTGTTATACGAGGGATGAAAGAAAGTTATTTAGTCCCGAGAAATTTCTTGGCGACCGAGCGAGAGCGAGGTCGCTAATAGTTCGAGGGACTAAATAACTTTTGAATTTGAGGTAAACACTGTGCTTTTCATTACGAATACGAGGAAAATAAAAATAATAAAAACCTGAGTCGTCGTCAAAGGCCTAAATCGTCGTCAAAGTTATGTTTTTAGGTAGGTATATTTCTTTTGATTTAGGCGGTTAGCGGTTTTCTCCTCTTAAGAATCTTGCGTAGACATTTTAGAAAATAAAAAGAAAAAAAAAATTCAAAAAAAAAATTAAAACAAAAATATCATCGAGGCAAATAAAGTCGTTATTCTAATCAAACCCGATAACATTTTTAATTTGGAATGTAATTCACTCATTTTTTTCGCAAAACATATTAAAATGACGTTTTTATACAGTTTAATTAAAAAAATGTAAAAAAATCATAAAAACAGAATAAGAAAAAATCGACAAAAAATTCCACCACTGGAGGGTCCAGAATCATGTACTGGATCTATGGTATTCGTTTGCGTTAGCATGTCAATGACACCCTGTATAATCGCGCAAAAACTAAGCAGAGAAGCATTCATAAAAATATGCTTTTCTTTTATTGTCAGGCTCGCGTCTGAGTACTATCTCACCTGATGGAAAGTGACGACGTGGTCGATAATGTGGTACGCTTGCCTAAAAGTGACCTTATATGAAGTAGCAGCAGTACTACTAATATAGTAACAACGACTGCATCACTGCTTGCCATCATGCGGGATCACAGTGAAGCACTAGTTTATATAAAAAGTCGATTAGTAATAAGTTTGTCTTTTTACCATTGTGTTGCATAAATAAATATCCTGCAACACTATCGTCGTTAAGCAGAAAATCAATCATATCTTTTTCCAGCAATTTGTTTCGCTCAGCATAACGTAAATAATGAATCAAGTATAGCCGAATGAGCATATTAATGTTTGTGATGAAAATAAAAACATCGATGTCCACCCTCGAAGGCGTCGACAAAGCATCAGGAGCGACATCCGGCGGAAGTTGCGTAACGAGGCCGTTGTTCCGCGCCCCGCACTCCACGCACCCCCGGAATGGCGTGGAACCTTGCGGAACCCCGCGGAACCCCGCAAGTATTTTTCCGAACCCCACTGAGATTATTTGGATAGCATTCAGTGGTGCTCAATGCCGCCATGGTGATGAATACCGGTTCGTATTAATGATTTGTCCGCGGGCTGTCTGCTCTCAATACGCGGTCGTTCGCCGCCCGTTATGAATGTAATGGCTCTTAATAAGCTTGGTTTCAGTTATCGTTATTTTAATCTGCTACTGATTGTGTTTACCAACAGCGGATAATTATGTAATTTTAGCTCATTGTGGATGGATTTATTTTTCTTTCGTGAATGTTTGAGGGAAAATAATATAGGTACTCCTTTGTAGTTCTTTTCAAGGAATTCTGCTTTTTCCTGGTTTACCAATACCTACGTTAAGAACAGCTTTAAAATAATTTTAAAAATATTACTGATCTGTCTCATCGGTAGTCTTTTTCATTATTTTAAAGGTCTCAATACTTCATTAAATTTATTTTTTAAGGAAATTGTGATACCTTGAATTAGTTTGCTTTTTAATAGTCGTTTTTTGAGGTTGAAAAGTCATTTATTTAAATTGTATGTACAATCGTAGTCTCTCGGCGTTATTACCAGCTAAACCTTTGAGGTAAAAGAATACTGCACTATGGTAGGTGTACAGAATATATAAACATAGAATAACAAATCTGTATAAGGAATTTCCATAGGCGCGGGCTTGCGGACGTAGGCGCGCTCTGTTCCCGCGCGCCTCAAGGAGTTGTCAGTAAAGCCGTAGGGACTCTGCAAAAGGGTCGAAGCCTACTGGGGCCTAGGGTCTCTTTCTGGGTCGAAGTCGGACCCAGTTCGAAGGGCAAAGAAGGAACTGGGTGGGGTGTTCAGTCAGTAAGAGTCTGGCACTGTTTCCCGCTTCGCCCAAGGGCGCGATTCGTCATTGGATGATTTTCACCTACCATAAAAAAGTAGGTATTCATTTTTAACCAAAATTATAACATATTTAATAACGTGGAAAGACTCTATGTAGTGTTAGTCAATAGAATTCAAATAATATTATATTGATGGTTTACTAATAATCATAGGCAAGTTTAATTATATAAAAAATCATAGATAAGTTAAAGTTTGATCATATTGACAATAAATAATAATAATATAATTGGTATTAAACTATTTAGCAAAGTACTAAAACATACGCTCCTATTTATTTCAAAAACCAAAAAGCACAAATATTGTAATTTTAACTTTTGATCTTGATAAATATCTACTAACGAGGCAAAGCTCATAATATCGCTGAGAGCACACCAATTAGACCAGCTTATGGTATAAGAGGCTTTGCAGTACAGAAGCTGTCGGGAGAACGGTTGGAGAGCTGCGTGGGTCGGTATTACGAGTCGTTATACCATCCTATAAGCTGTATTCCGAGAATAACGTGGTCCCCGCCAGGTAACTAATTAGCCAGAAAATTCACAGTATTCCTCTTTGATATAGATTCGTAGGAACCTTTGAAACGATATTTTCAGTATAAGCTTCATGTAGAATTATAACGATACTAGAACTATCAATTAATGTAAGCAACATTTTTATTGTAAGCAACATGTGTGAATCTTAGGTTAATTGTAATAATCGACATTTTTCCATTTTTGATAAAAGACTCTTATGTTAATTAGTATTTCTGGTATCGATAATTCTTTTTATTCGATTAGTTTCCTCATTTTGATTTTTCTTCGTCGAAACGCTGAATTTGCCAATTTTATGTATTCTTGTGAAAAGAGAAAGAATATGAATTGAGAATTTTATGTATTCTTAAAAGATTTAATTATGTTATGATTACACAGACCTAAACAAGATTCGATTAATTGAACAGACGTATCTGTTAAAGAAAAAAAAAAACAAAAAAAGGCACTAAACATTAACTATAAATTATATCGTGAACAAGTTACAATATTTTACGTCACAGCATGATGCAAAAAAGGGTAGTGGGCGGAGTTCTGAATTTAATCAAACGGGCCGTAATGCCCACTGTGCAGTTTGTTTAGGAACCAGCATTTTAATTTAGGGACGACGTAATAAACCACTTCAACAAGCGCCACTTGCTTAGATTTTGTAGAAAACAACTATGATGATATTTTTTAAAGTAAGAGAAGAAGAAGTAGGTAGCTAGCATTAGCAATATGTATGTAAAAATAAAAATACATTGATATAGGCATTCATTTTAATCTTATAAGTTTTATTGGACGCCGGTTCGTCTAGTAGTCGTAATTATGACTGCTAGATATCATATTCTAATGGAAAAAAAAACCCGGGTGACACCATTGTACGGATTGTGACGAAACGGAGTATACGGTGGAAATCTTTCCACTTGGACTAAACATCTCCATGCCGTGTCCTCGGGGAGGCAAAAGGTAACCTCTCGACCGGCTCTGGTTCGGACTATAGTCAGAAGCGACAAGAAATTTGAAGCGGTCGTCTTCTTCTGCGAAATACTAACGCGAGCGAAGAAGATGGCCGCAAACATAGAACGGACGAGCGATGGGTAGCTCCGTCCAGACGGTAAGGAATAAGCCTGGGTCGACGGCGCGTAGAGTTTCACGCACGCTTTAAAGAGATGTCAGCTAAAGTAAAGGGACGATATATATGTATAAGGACTATGCTTACTAGGGTTGCGGGCTGTTTTAGTCAGTAAAGTCAAAGTCAAAATATTTCATTTCACATAGGTCTACATGATCACATGTAAAACGTCAGAAGCTAGTGCAAATTCGTCGTTTCCTATGGAGAAGAACCGGCAAAAATTTTGATACACCTTTTTGTTATATAACTACAGCCGGAGAAATCATAATTGATGGTTTCCCTCTAAAACAGGATCATATAACAATTTGACTGTCTCTCAAAACCTTTTCAGAAACTGTCAAATTTACGTGTATATAGGTGTAGATAAATACCAGTGTTTCCATTACGACTATCATTAAAATTAAATCCCAGTTATATACAGACAGTAATTACATGGATGGCGTGACAGACAGCCGAGCCGACGGTGTCGCCGCGCGCCGCTAATGGAAGCAGGCCATTACTCACATAATTATTATTGCGCATCTATCGGGTTTTACTGATCTCTCAGCTTTTAAAACAGGTATATTTATCGTTTTACTGTAATTTTTTATGTACCTATTGTGGAAAACAATAATCTATATTCTTTATTTCACTATCATAATAATATTATAAAGGGGTTTGTGTGTGTATGTTTGTTACTTCTTCATAGTCGAACGGCTGAAAGGAATTCCATGAAACTTATTGCACGGGTAGATAATCTTGAAGAACCACATAAAGAATTGAAAGATCTTAATCACCACCTGTGTACCTACCTGAACATGCGGAGCTAGTCCTCACCCTCAGGCGCATCAGCGATCTTGACTAAGAACATTGCAGCTTGGGCCAGTCACATGAAAAGCCACGAAGAACTTATCCTGGTCAACACCAGAAGTCGAGTCACTACGTCGCACAGCACGGTTCTGACCCACTGAAGCCAGCAGCAGTGACTCCTACCCACTAGAGCATACCTACAGCAACATCTCGAATCATTGGGACATCATTACTCTGACTTATTCTAGATGCCCGAATGAGTCAGAGTGTGTCCAATCTTACTGGGGCAGAAGAGTGTGTGAAACTCAACTTACTGGGACATCATCACTCCAATCGTTTGTTTCATTGTGTTGGCGTACACACTAGTCTCCGTTGAGAATGCTCGCTGCGACTGAAATCCAGTCTGGAGTACTATAAGGTGGGCTGAAAATTTTGTAAGCGGACCCATTGATGGTGTTACTTAAATAAAATCCATGAGGTTTTCAATTAGTAAAAACATTTAAAAGATACGTGTATAAACTGCACGCCTGTGAGCTATTTGGTTCTTGAGATATAGATGAGAGAGTGAAACTTCTTGTCAAAAAATGTATAGACAAAAATCAGCTATTAAATGAACATTGCTTTGTGATGAAAAAAAAAATGTTGAAGCTAAAAATGGAATTAACAAATGTTAATTGCACTCTCCGGCAGCAAAATCAACGGTTGAGAAGAGGTGTTCAATGTTTAGAGGAGGCGAAATGACCATAGAAGACGATGGACGCAGTAGACGCTCCAAATAGGCTGTTACCGATGAAAAAATTAAACTAGCCTTAAAATAATCTTGAATGATCGTAAAAATTAGTTGATTGAGATAGCCAACACCCCAAAGATATCAAAAAACTGTGTTGCAAACATCTTGCATGATTTTTACATTATGATATTAAAACATTTAAAGGATACAATTAGCTCCATTTATAGAAGAAAGAAGTGCCAGAATTAGGAAAAAGCATCATAAAATACATCAATGAAAGCAATGGCAAAATTACACGTATTTTGAATAAATTGAATTGGTTCTTTATTCACCATATTCTCCATATCTAGTTCTAGGGAATTTTTCCTTTGCAGATCTGAAATAAATGGTCGTCGGAAAAAAATAATCGCAATGATGAAGAGTTAATCGGAAAAATCGAAAATTATTTAAAAATAATCGAATCGAATAACAAATATAGCTGTACTAAGATGAGTACAGCTATATTTGTTATATAGTTGTAAAAGATGATTAAATTGAATAATTAAACCGAATTTTATCAAGAAAAAAAGGGTTTACTATTTTAGGCTACGAACTTTTCAGCCTACGTGTTCTTCACTTTCCATAAGACCTGGAAAAGCGACTTGTATTTTAGAAATGCCATGCGACAACACAGAAAGATGTATTCTCTTTTAATTAATTAAGGATAAATAAAAATTTTTAATGACTTTATTTTAATTCACTTTCAACTATTTCATTAAAATTAATATTATATTTGAGAAAAATGTTGTCATTTTTACAATGATAGAATGAAAAATATTGATTGAATAGCCAGACGACCACTGGAAAAAAAAATGGCAGATTAAGCCTCTCTGTAATCTGTGGACGATTTGGTCTTTCTTGATTTTTTTTTTCGAGGTGTAGAGTTTTGTTTACATTTTGCTAAATTTCTGTTATAAGAAATTTGTATTAACACGATAAGTTTATCAGCTACAGTTACCTATAAATTTAACGCAAGATTCTTAAGAAGAGAAAACCGCTTACCGCCTAAATCAAAAGAAATATACCTACCTATCTAAAAACATACGAAGACCTTTGACGAAGACTCAGGTTTTTATTATTTTTATTTTCCTCGTATTCGTAATGAAAAGCACAGTGTTTACCTCGGGTTCAAGAGTTATTTAGTCCCTCGAACTATTAGCGACCTCGCTCTCGCTCGGTCGCTAAGAAATTTCTAGGGACTAAATAACTAGCTTTCATCCCTCGTATAACAATGTATTATTTTGTTCCACTCTTGAAAAAATCAGAACAACAATAAACTAAAAATAATTAACAATAAAAAGGTCAACACGCAAAAATAAATCAAATAGGTCTTATTCCAATTTGTAAGAAAAAAGAAAAATGAGGCATGTGTTAATATTTATCCCTCCTAACTATAATTGGTACGTTAGCACCCAATATAAGAGCTATAATAAATAATTTTCCGCTGCCAATTTACTCGGCGTGAAGGTAATTCTGTTTTTATGACGTCAATCCCCTTATCTCAGTTTCCAGTTGAGCAGAGGTCTTACTGAGATGTGTATGTTTAGTTCTGATGTTTTGGTAGAAAAAAAATACCAAAATTCTGTTGTACTACATTTTTAGGTGTGACTTAAAATGAAAAAGCCAGTAGCAGTGAATGAAAGAAATAAATAAAATGTAGCTAGAAAATACTATTTTTTTTGTTAGGTACCTACTAATTGGTTCTGTAGCTAGTAATTAATGTTTTATTTTGTCCTTTATTTACGATAAATGGATAAAACAATATGATGATAAGAGTGATAGAAAACTTATTTTTCAAATACCGTTATAAATTCAATAGAAAATAGCTTTTCGCTGAAAGGAATCCATTTCACATTTCCAATCCACAACTAGTATTTTTCCATGGAATTTTTTTTGAACAGTTTTCCTGTTTAACAGTAAAATTGCGAACAATATGACGAGGGGGGGTTTGAAGGCGGCGGGGTTGCTTTGCGTGGGACGGGTGGGAGTGGGGGCGCAGGGGATGTAAACACAAAGCTTCAACGACGCCGGCAGTCACGTGGCGCGCCCGCCGGGGGCGCATCACTCTTAAGGGTGGAAGCGGGAACATCACTATCTCACCAACAACAACATTCCGACCAACACTTCCACTACACCCACGGAACATCGTTAAAAGTGATTTTTATTTTAATCCAGTATTTTTCCCCATAAGAGTGATGCCCCCCGGTGTGACTGTCTATCGATAAAAATAAAATAAACATATCGAAATTATCATTTCAAATCAATGTTTACGTATTGAATTAGAGTAAATTGTATATAATACAACAGCCACTCTAAAGAATATCAATACAGAACATATCAAACTAATTTTAACATATCTTTTAATTAAAATATCATAAAAAAAATTAAGTCCTAAATTAATTAGATTAGGCTACTTCTAGATTTAACTTCGGCATTGTGTAGCTAAATATATTAGTAGGTGTAAACAATTTATATTGGAAAATCAATCTCAGGTAAGAACAAACTTTTTAATCTTCACTTTATTTAGCCTTATTTAGTTTACTGTTTATGTAGTTTTAAGACGAAACACTATATTTGTCTATCTGTTTATTCTGTAACTCCTAAAGGACTTTTTATTAACTTTCATTAATTTAAAAATTACTTATAAACTACTAAATAACTAAAAATAGTATTACGCTTCAAAGTTTCACAATAATTAATAAAAAGAAATTTAGTGCAAATTGAATATGATAATTATGTGTTATGACATGATTATGACAATGATTGCATTATAAATAATTTTATAATACGGGAGCTACGTCTGCCAACAAACTATTATGCAGTTTGATAAAAGTATTTCATCATCATCATCGGAACATTAAAAAGTCTGATGGGACACAGGCCTACTCTCTAGGGAGATTAAAAGGATTTATTTATCGTAAATTAAATCACTTATTATTGTTATAACCGGAACAAAAACTTTTTGGTTGGTTATTATACGTCATATTAACAAGTAAGTAATTTTATGTTAAATAATCATGTAATTTGCATCAAGCAAATTTTTAATATGAACGTTGGAAAAAGTTATAGCTGTATCTATAGTATTCAGATTTTTTTTCCGTTTATTATACAGGTACTGCGACATAGAATATTTTTTCTTGTTAAGACGAGTTCTCAAAACATTTAATATAATGATAGTAAGTATAGCCTATAGATTGGTAAGACATTGAGTAGAAGAATAACGAGGCTATATTCGCTAAGTTTGAATCCAAGTTCCACGATTTTTAATTTCTTAAATAAATAAAATTAAAATATATATTTTTTATATTAATTTACTTGTATATATAGCCAATTAACTTTTCCCGCAGATACGCTCTTATAATTTATTTAATAGGAAATGTGCATATTCATGATATTTGTATGCCACAGTGATTTCATTAGAGGTTTTTAAAGTTAAGATTTTTCGTAATTGCATTAGATGTAACTAACATCCAGAAATATTACAAAAATAAAAAGGATAAAGAGATCTCCTCGCCTCTTTAAAATATTAGTAAAATATACATATGGCTTTATTTCTTCATTATTATCGTGTTTGTAAATACATATTTAGCTATAATATGAAAGCGTTTTTATTTGCATTAACTCCATTTTAATGTTTTGGAAAATTTATACCTGGTTAACGGTTAGTTTATTACTTAAGTAAATATATAGGGTGTCATGAGATGGTATGGTGATATCTTAAAACCTACTTCTGTCTATCTCAAGGAAGTCATAGTCAATTGCCAAAGAAATTGTGCCTCTATTACTTATTTTGATTGGCTAATGAAAACTTTGTACGGAATATACGAGTTTTTGGGGAATTGTTGTTGATTTTTAAGAGAAAGATTATCATTTCAATGACTTAATACAGTTCTTAAAATATGGCTACACCTCCTCGTTATACCCTGTAAAAAAACAAAACTACCTATAAAGACCTAAACCGAAACAGTTTTTTATTTAAACTAAAAGCTATTTGCTTAACTATATTTATTTTTATACCAGTCAAAACGACTACAGCACAAAACAGCAATAAAACGTCGCTAACAATAGCTGACAAGCTTTTACATCAGATAAAAATAACGTTGTTTTGTGTACCATTTTATTTGGATCATGATATTAATCAGTATGGAAAGCTTTCACATCCCCCTAAACAGTGAACGTATCTAATCTAATAACGCTCCCGCCCCTGAAAACGTTTCAACTATTATACGTCAGGAGTTGTTTGCGTCGGCAAAACGTTAATAGAGTTATTAAATTTAGCGTTAATTTATTCAATTTCGGGTGGCTTTGAGAGACAATGGCTGGCAGGGGCGGGGCCTTGGCTAGCGCCGCCTCTCCTCACCTGAAATCTCATTAACATATAGCTATTTATTACAATGGTTGCTATGTATCATCGGTCGATATTTATTGGAAACGAGATGCAATACTGATCTGTTTCCCTTCTTTACGTACGGACAATGGTCGCTTACAGGTTGTTTTTTCTATAAGTATTGATTTCCACCAGACGCAGGTAGTCTAGAAAGCTTTTAAAAGCAGTATTGGAAACGTGACATAAATATGTAAGAGCATTTGGTATCCAGGCACTAAAAAATTAAAATGTTTTCCTTTCGAACAGCAACGTATAATTTATTTTCTAACACACACTCAGTTCAAAGTTGAGTTATTTTAAGTAGGTTTTAGAATCGCTTATTAATGAGTCAGCCGTCATACTTAACGTAGATAAGTCTCGCATAAATGGCGTTTAAGATTTAGGGCCGCATCATTTCATTACATAGTAAAAAAAGTAGCTTCCCGCCGTGTGTCCCTATGTACGCTCAAATCTTTAAAACTACGCAAAGGACTTTGATGCGGTTTTCTTCAATATATAGAGTGATTCAAGAGGAAGGTTCATATGTAGGTATGATACATGCATAATTTATTTAATATCACTATTTCGTCCGTGCGAAGCTGAGGAGTTAAGAAATAAAACTTAAGGTTTAAAATAAAAGCGTCTATTCGAGACTATAGTTTAATTTTGCATTCAAAACAAAACACAGTTTATTTTTTATTTAAAGTAATGACAATTAGTTTTATTTGTGAATTGAACCCTAAGTTACTGGTCAGTAATTTATGAGTATTTACAATTGTACGTAATACTTATGTGGTGTTATGATGAGTGTATTGACTTTTCTTTCATTCCTTTTCCGAATGATTTCTATTTTGGCTTTAGCCGCCGCCGGATCCAGGTGGGTGCTGTGTAAAAAAATGTCATCTATGATTCCCATGAAAGTAAAAATCTGATGTCTAAATTTTGATGAAGTTTTAAAGAATTTGGTCATAAACTAAAAAGCTGATAGGTCTAAACGCGACCTTAAGTTCAAATAATGATTAATTTAAGGCTCTGTAACTGCATTAGTGATGCAGTGAATTCTTATGTGATAATTGGATTATAAAAAAAAGACTATTATGTCAAAATTACCTCTATTATCATAGTATATAAGTTATCTGTTAAAACAATTTTTTTAGTTTATGAAAACAAAAAAGATGTGAGAAAGCATTGATATAAATATACATAACCATAATGAGAAAATACTTAATCTTATTCGATTTTAAAAATGACGGAATAATTTTTCTTTTCTGTTTCTTTGTTTATAATTTATTATTGATAAGTCTGTTTTCGGCCACTATTTTACTCGGTTACGTTTTACTCCTACAGAAGTTCAATAAGAGTTATGTCGCATTTATTGTCAGATCCTAAACAATTTTCTAAAACATACTTTCCATGTCACAAAAAACCGGTTCTCACATTTCCACACTAAAATGTAATAATTCAGCAACTTAGACTTTTCTATCAGAGAGTTCTCAATAAATATCGGAGGGTTTAGGGGTATTTTATTGCTTCGTGAGCGAAAACTGGTTGAGTCGCGTCCCCAAGGAGCGATCGGTTGGCAAACATCGCAATCTGGCACTGGAGGATACGGATTGTAGCCCCGTAGCGCTTCCCACTGTTGAAATTCAATACCAAAATAAAATTAACATAAACGTTTTCTTTTACCTTTGCTTTTGTTGACCTGACTGAGTAAAATACTTGTTTGTTGGATTCTATTATTCGGGGTTATTTGTGGTATTATTTCATTCATTCAATTGAGATATTATTTACACATTTACAGTAACATAACCAATGTTAACAATCAATTAAAAAATTATACACACTATACTACACAATAATCATACGCGCAATTTTAATGTGGATAGGTTGCATATTTTCATGCCAATTGTTATATTAGTATTTTGATAATTATTTATGATATAACTTTCCTGTCTGTGTCATTAACCGAGCAGATAAAAGTTGAACATTATGCGAGTTATTTTAGATTTTTATCATTTAACGCTTTGGAGAAGATTTTAGGCGGTATGCCTAAAATCTTCTCTGAATCGTTATAAAAACTTTTAATTTTATATGAAACATTATTAAAACAGTTGCACAATTAATTAGCTTGCTAAATGAACTCCTTTAAATTGAATTGGCACGTGTATGAAGAATTTAATAAACTGTGTCCTGAGTTACTTTCGCCTGACTTCACAATTTTCTATATTAAATTGTGGAGCGGCGTGGGAGCGGTTGCCATGATACCTTAGAGGAGTTAATAAGTCATAAATAGCGAGTTAGAGGGGGACAAAGCGATGGAGTATGTGTGGGTGGGAAAGAGAGGGTGCGTCACCCCAGGTAGTGGTGGTGATGGGCAATCGTCTGGAAAAAGGTGCGTTTGGAGGAGCTATGAGGTGTCACAAAATTGCGATTTTCGACAATATAGTTGTCTGTTACCGACTGAGTGTTACATTATTGTCCTTGATGTAATTCCGAGTGAGTAACGTGACGCTGAACGGTGACTGAATGATTACAAATAATTTCTGAACTAAAGGTTTCTTTGTCAAAGATCGTTTTGGATTTTGTGTCAGGTTTCTAGCCGATCATCGTTTATGTTACGTTATAACGGCTAACCTCTTTCAAAGGCACCATTACACCATTACCAGACTATGTAACAAATTGAGATATAACATTGAGTACTGCACTTTTACTACTTCTTACTAATTCCTTACCGTCTTTTTTTTAAATTATACATATCAAATAAGGGCACGGACGTAATGTCTATGGATGCAATGTAAGGCAGGAGTGCGGTTTTAGTCAGTAGGAGTCTGACACTGCCCAGACTAGCTTGTTTGTGAGGCAGCCTGGGACGTCCATGCTGGATTTCCCATTCCCTGTCGCAAAAAAAATCCTTACCAATGTTTAAAAACAAATGAAGGTTACATCGAGTATTATTTTACGATAGAAACGTTAAGTCTTACCTATGGAACGGTTCTCCAACCCTCATCATCTAGGACAGGTTGAAAGTCTCATTGTTTCTGTGGAGGGCCATCGAAATGCACAGCGCTTTAAAGCGGTAAGCGATGGAGGCGATAAGCGCTGAGTGCGCTGTATCGACGAGTGGCCGATCTCTGGCGAGTGCCACTTGCCACTCATAATACTTGCCGATAAAATCACGTACGAGGTTCTTAAGAATTCGTACGCCTTTCTCGGGTATCCTTTGATTATTTTTAAAAATCAAGGAATATATAATTTATGTTGTTAATCAGAAAACTTAAATATACAATTTGAGGTAAAACTATTTTTACTGCATAATACGACGCTAAAATTGATTGAGTTGAGAGGTTTTAATTTTACCACGATACCTTCACGCGTTCCCTAGATACTGGTCTTGACAAACAGACAGGCAAACGGACAACAAACTGATTATAAAAGGGTTCCGTGTTTTCCTTTGAGGTACGGAACCCTAAAAAGGCTCGTTCTGCTTCTTGCACTGTTTCTGGATGTTAGATATTACCCTACTATCTATATACATAAATATAAAAGGAGAAACTGACGGACTGACATAACAACGCAGAGCTGAAACTACTTTACCTAGGAGCGTGAAATTTTGCACAAGGCATCCTTTTATGACGTAGGGGAACACTAAGAAAGGGTTTCAAAATTCAGATCCTGAAGGGATGTATTGGGGGACTAACGTTTGTATGGAGAACGCTACTTTAAAGCGGGCGAAGCCGCTGGCAGAAGGCTAGTCTTCTATAAACAAGATTTACCTACAAGCTCCAGGAGGGTTTAAATAGTTTAAAGTTAAAAAAAAAAAACTGTTTTAGTTTACATATTTGGGGAACTTTTAAAATTAGTCTGTTATGAATTCCACCAAGAGTCAATTTTAAAACTGCCGTCATGTGGAAATATTCATTAAAACTATATAGAGGCGCTACTCGCAACCTATATACATCATAAAGTCCTAGCGTTATGTGTAATAATTAGTTTTAAAGCTTGAGCCATATTTACTTCTAAAAATTATTAATAGTTTTTAGCTTTTTATTTTAGTAGGTACCAAGGAACTGCTGTGAATGTTCAATTACAATTAAATTAAAGCTTTCAGATGAATCACTCTGGTTATTTATTTACACACAAACACAAAAAGAAAAGAATAGATACAGTTAAAAGAGTACAAAGGTACTGCGTATTAGTTTACCGCGATCATACAGACAGACAAATGCGGTGGAGGATTTTGTTTTATAATGATATGAAACAATTACCTTTCAGTTAACAAAATAGAAAACTTATCCCAATTGTAGTGCTCATAAGTCATGGTTTAATGTAAAAGCGATGACGCTTTTGCATTAAACCATGCCTTCTTCTTTGCCTTAGTCCCAGGGATCAGGTATGAACCTGATCCCTGGGACTAAGGCAAAGAAAAAACGGGGTGAGTTTTTTAGTCAGTAAGAGTTTGACACTATTTGCCACTCCGCCCAAGGGCAAGATTTTTCATTGGAAGATTTTTACCCACCATAAAAAAAACTGACTTCAATAATTTAATTTATTGCCTCCAATCAGTTTTGAATGACGTCATCTCTATACGTAATAATCAAGTTGTTCGCTCAGCGGTTTTATAACTATTTAAATAGATTACCATTCACCCCTAATGCGACGTTTCACGGTATAAAAATATACATTAATCGTCCTCTAAGAGGGAGGTTTCGCTTCGTAAGCTAAAATTAAAGCAACGCTGAACTAAACACGCAGATTTTTAAATTCGGTTCTTCTTCGAATGACTTTCTTGGTGAAAAATAAAAACATTTTTTTTATTTTATTCTTTTTAATAGGCTTACTCTTGGCCATTATTTCACCTGATGCAATGATGGAAAGCGACGATGTGGTCAAAAATGGAGCTTAGTAAGTTTAGTTAATAAGAATATTTCTTGTGTACTGTAAAACTCTGTATTTGAGTTTTGCTACGGTATAAAGTGCGAAGTTTGCTGACAATAGTACATTGTTATACGAGGGATGAAAGAAAGTTATTTAGTCCCGAGAAATTTCTTGGCGACCGAGCGATAGCGAGGTCGCTAATAGTTCAAGGGACTAAGTAACTTTTGAACCCGAGGTAAACACTGTGCTTTTCATTACGAATACGAGGAAAATAAAAATAATAAAAACCTGAGTCGTCGTCAAAGGCCTGAGTCGTCGTCAAAGGCAAGTTTTTAGGTAGGTATATTTCTTTTGATTTAGGCGGTAAGCGGTTTTCTCCTCTTAAGAATCTTGCGTTAAATTTATAACTGAAGCTGATGAACTTATCGTGTTAATAAAAATTTCTTGTAACAGAGATTTAGCAAAATGTAAACAAAACTATACACCTCGAAAAAAAAGGAAGATCAAATCGGCCACAGATTATAGAGAGTCTACCATTTACCCGCCAATTCTTTTTTTCAGTGTTCGACGCCCTGGCTTTTCAGTCAATATTTTTCATTTTGTCATTGTAAAAATGGGTCTGGTCAACATTTTTCTCAAATATATATTAGTTTTAATGAAATAATTGAAAGTAAATTAAATAAAGTCATTAAAAAAAAGTATTCTTAAATTATTTCTATCTCTATGTCATTTTAATTCGGTATAAAGTTTCGGGTCACGGTTCAATAGAAATGTCAAAATAGAACTAGTTTTTTTTTTAATATTTGCTGTCTAAATATTAAAAAAACAACTGTCAGTTGTAAAGTAAAACTCCCTAGGGAGTAAAAGTACTTCTTCCAACCCTGTCCGCAGGCAACTTTACACCTACTTTCAGAGTATGAGTAATGAAAAAGTATTTTCAGATTAATTGTGTTTGCAGCACACAAAATAAGGTACGCTAAAATGTTGTAAATAATGGATCGAATCTCTGAAAAATATATCTCGTTTCAAAGGCTTAAAGGAGCTCCTATCATAAAAAAGTTAAAACGGTCTGATGGGCAGATTTTGATTCAAACGCGTTATTCAGCGAGCGTAGCAATATGAATCATGGGCCGGAGCTACGAAACGCTACGAAGTAGCTACGACGTGCTACGAATAGCTACGAATAGTTTTATGGATGGCTAGTTTGACAGAATTTATGACAGTATGAATATATTAAGTGATTAATAGTTGTCTCGTGCTTCGTTATAAAAGTACTAGTACGATTCTACTAGTGAAAACTCTGGATAAATTGTCTCTACGTTTTATAAGTTGTATTAAAATGTTGGATTTATTTTTTTGCAATCTTAACCAGATCTAACGATCACTGCTAGTTGATATATCAGATTTATCTATTAGGTACTTCAATGATTTTCCAGGTAATATTCAACTATGCAATAATCAGGATTCTATGTGTATTGTTCAACAGTATCTTTCTTACATATGGTAGGTACTTTAAAAGACACAGATTAGAGAGATTACATTATATCAAAAATATTCTGAAATCAATATATAATATAGGGCGTTGATGAGTCAATCAGTAAGTCAGACTATATTTTATGCATAAAAATAAAACAGAACACCTCAAAGAGACTTCACTCAACTGTAAAACAAATCTCTTGTTTTAATGAAACATCAGCAAATCTTTCTGAATATTTCGAAACATCGATGCCATCTTTTACCGTATCCATTTTCCGATGAGTAATGGTATCTGAAAGCCATGGCTACGGGTTCGGTGGACCGTGGCGACTTCATTTGCGAGCTCCTCTGCCCGTGAAATGAAGTCGGCTCGATATAGCGATCATGTTATATCGGTATCGGGTGCGGCCACGCATGTAACTGAAACGATTATAAACGAGCTATCGCTTGCAGTTTTAGGTTATAAGATATATTTCAGACAAGCTTCTGTCAGCAACTTTGCCCGCTAACGAGTGTAATTCCCTGCTGGAGTCTGTATCCCCTGATGGTGACAACCCGGGTATCTTAAGTTAAGAGTGAATAGGTTATTTCTAGGTAAGCGCGCTCCATCGTTCACCGCATTATCGCTTTCCGTCTGGTGAGATAGTGGCCAAGCGTCCACCTGTTAACAATAAAAAATAAGCAGAAAATTATCCCAGGGAAACGTAATCCGGGACAAAAAGTATCTTATATGCTATTCCAGGATATGTTCTACCAGTACCAAAAAACATACAATCATACGTGAAAGATTTTGTGTTTATAATATTAGTGTGAATTGTGAGTAATATATTTTTAGATTATGTATTTTTTGTTGTTTTTACCTTTACCTTAACGAGTCGATGTCAATACCAATTGTGTATGGTATAATTACAAGTTAAGGGTTATAGTCCATTAGTTCATGTTATATAAAGGTATATGCTAGCCAGTCAATCAGGTATGACGTTGCATTGAAGACATATTTTGTGCACAGAATTTGCTGAAGCATGTTTTTCTTGTTTCAACAACTTGAGTTTTATTATAATCGAGACCTTTACACGTAATTAAATTTACAAAAATTAAGATTAATGTGGAACTTCCCAACTCGCCTGTCGTCAACGTTCATTTAATGCAATCTAAAATAATGTTTGACGCAAAAGTAATGCGAAAAAATAGAAATAACACCTGAAAACTCTGTTGGAATTCGGTAATTCTACAACTTATTCGAATGTTCCAAAAAACTTGTTCCAGGAAATACATGTTCTTGTTAAACCCTTAAGGATTTAAAAAAACATAATTTACAATCTCGAGTAAATGTGCTTCTATAGAAGTACTTTTTTATATTTTTAATATGAGAGTCAAAGTTCACGTAAAAAAGCAGATTTTCAGAGGTCTTTACTGGATTACTCTTACACAAATTTATATTATATATATTATCCAAAAGATATCTGTTTATCCAAAACATCTGAAGACAGATGCTTAATAACATTGTAATGACATAAGAGCGGTTGTATGAAAATGTACGTCGGGTTGGCAGCTATTAATATTAATGTTTGTTACTACTTCATGTTCAGTCATGTGCTGCTTTTATTCAAGTAGTTTCTCTTGGGATATTTTCAAAGTTTTGTACCTTAGTATTTAGTAGTCGGTAAAAACGAAACCCTTATAGAATCACTTTGTGGCCCGTTTCTCGTCGTTCCGTCGCCACGTCGGTAGAGATACTTTATTCAAGCACGTGTGGAGATATTAAACTGAAAAAATCAAACTTTTAAGTAATGTGATCTAGCATCAATATAGAAAGAAAAAAACTGAAAACTGTAAATACGTAGTTAGGTCATAAAAAAAATGCTTTGTTGTTCACTATCCTCTCGTTCCTGTTTCATAATTATTAACATCAACAAAACAGACAACTCTACGTGCACCTAGTTGCATAACTATAACTAAAAAGTAATTTCAACTAGGAAATATAATAGCCCTATATAATACGTCACGCAGAAATGAACAGTAAAAATTGTTGAAAGAGTCACCGTGGTCTAGCGTAAAGAACAACTGAGGAATTACAGGCGAATTTTATTCATTAAAATGACTTTACTGTAATGTCTTTACTAATGAATCTGACATTTCCTCTTACTCCTTCAGGAGCAGGACAAAATATGATAAGTTTTCTCATTTAAAATACATTCAGACAGTCAGACGGATAACAAAGTAATCTTATAAGGGTTTCGTTATTTCCTTTTGAGGTTGTGACCATAGTTGTGACATAGTTTCTTCGGCGTCTTACTGGCTGTCTGAAATATCTATCGTTTATGTAATAGTCCTGTGTCATTTGGCAGCGTAAGTTAGAACTACCTACAGCAAGTCATGAGGTTATTAGTGTAAGCAAAAAAGAATATCATATTACTGGAATGTATGCTTTTACGTATCGATACTAAAAATATAAATGTGTAAGTAACTCTCTGTCTGTTAAGAATTTACGATTAAACTACTAGTCCGATTTTCATAAAATTTGGCATGGAGTAAGCTTGAACTCCAAAAAAGAATATAACCTACTTTTAAATCATCATCAACTTCGACGTTGTGTCCACAATAACCGTTATCCATACCAACCGAATTTGCAGAGAAAAGCAAGTTAATAATAATAAAAAAATATTAGCAATAAGATTAAAAACAAAAGATATTTTACACATATTTTATATAGGGCTGAACAAGTTGTGTGTAACCGGGTGAACGCAAGCAAAGAGTAACTGACGGAATGGGTGGGTTTATGTCACTAAAAGTCTGATTTCCTACATATTACTCATACGATATTAAATGAACTACCTATTTTTTATATTGATTTTTCGTGTGGATTTTCATGACTTTACTTTAACATGACTAAATAATAAAGACTAAATTTTTCAATGATAGTATCTAATGATATTCGTTTTTCAAAGTATTAATTCTCGTAAAAAAATTAAAATTGAATACACCAAATGAATTTTACAAATCATGACGTTTTAATACAGCGGATTTTGTTAAGATTTTTTTTCAATTAATTATAGTTAAAATTTGAGGATACAAATCTATTGATTGATTTTCTTGCTATGATCAAATGAACATTTCATCATGGTCAAATTTTGATAAAGGAGTACTGAAACGCCAATGGTATTCGAACAGAATTAAATATACGCTTTACTATAGTCGGTAATTACATAGTAAGAAGCAATACTGTAACATATGAAACACGAAGCTATAGATCATGTTTACCTCTACATAGCTACTGACACAAAGTATCGATTACCCGAGGAAGTGTACTGAGACAAAGTTATGTACTGTTGCAGCTAGTTCACTTGGATCCCCATGTCTGTAAGCGTTAGGCTATAAGTTAGCTGCTCAGTGTAACATTACTAGGTTTGACGTCAATAGTAGATAGGTACATATTTTGGGACCTCCTGAAAATTTTCAGAAATGTGATAAGCCCCGCCCGATTTACAGCAGCGGCTGTGATTCGTCGAGGTTCGTGTTCGTCGGCGCTCGTAGCGGCCAATGGCGTGCAGGGCTACGCGCAGCCGTAGCGCTACGCCGTAGCGCGCGCGGGGCGCTCCACGACCGACAGACCAGCCGAGCTGCTGCGCCAGGGAACTGAAAAATGTAAGTACTAATTATTTTATTGCTACAGAATCTCTGTTCTTATTCTTATAACTGTATCTGCGTGTTGTACTTTTATTTGAAAAGTGTGCACAAGTGCTGTGGCTATAGATATAGATATAGCTACTGCTATATAGGTGTATCCTCATGTATAGCTAGGTAGGTACCCAGTACATACTAGATGATTATGTAACGTGGGGCGGAAGATACGGCAGAAAGATTTTCGGATTCTAATTGTTAGAGAAACCGGAGTGTTAATCCAATGTGTTTGCCACCGTTTTTAAATATATTTTTAAATAATTGAGGTACTCGGTGGGTATTGATTTTTTGCAAGGCTTAAATTTTGTACATTTTGTCAACTTCTTTAGTATTCGTTTATTAACAGTGGAGAGTGAAACAATTGATTGAATCAATTGAAACGTAGGCTAGCTTTCTGCTAGGGCCATTGCATAAAATCCATTTATATCCTTGTTAATTTGAATTGGTTTTGTATACGCGATTACCAAAATTGCGATTTGCACTAAGACAAGTTATCTTCAGAATATATCTTCAAATAGTATGACAAAAGTAGACACTTTGTCCGGACATAAATATCATTTCATCTATGAAATGATATCATTCATCTATGAAATGATATTTAACAGAAAAATTGTATTCCTTCTTATATTTAACGTCCTTTGATCAGAATTAATTGACGTCAAAAGCGTTAAAATTAGCCTCGTTAAAATTTGTAAGGCTGCAAACCTTTTTTTATGGAAGAAACTTGCGATTGAGGAACCTGGGGTTCCCTTTCAGATAAGCCCTGACCCCAGTAGGCTTTGGAAATATAACATAGCTTTGGAATGAGTTCTGTCATAGCACTTTGGCTCATTGGAGAACCCCCAACCAACGAAGTTATACTAGCAGCATCCCACCTGACTTCGAAATCAGTTTGTTGATTTCCAGTTCCCCTCCATGATAGTTCATGAAGGAAGTTTTTTGAGATATCTAAAAAGCCACAGTTCTTTCTTTTTCTTTAATACTGTATTGGTAGCGGCAGCAACGTCATTACATCTTTGTGGCTAGCCGATAGTCATGTTTTTTTTTTATGTTGGAAAAAAAACATCGAATCACGAATCCCGTCCTTGAGCGGAGCCGGAGACAGTGTCAGACTTCTACTGACTACCGACTAAACGTCCCACCGTTCCTTCCTGCCTTAGTTCCAGGGCCCAGGTGTTCCGCTTTCGCATTAACCCTTGGCCCCAATAGGTACAAGCCACAGTTTTTTCTTTAATACTGTATTGGCAGCAACGCCATAATATCTTTGTGACTTGCCGATTGTCAAGTACAGCTTTCTTCTTTCGTACTGACATGAAACATGACGTATAAACTATGTAACTCAATGATAAAACAACATTCGATTGGTGTAAGATCATTTAAAATTGGTGTAGAAGTTTTTGAGCTAACTATTACTAGAAAAAATACAAATCTCTTCTGTTTAGCAGCAGGAGGAAGTGACATTCTATCAACGATAGCCATTTGCAAAAAAATGGCTAAGAAAATAAAAAAAAAACCTTAAATAAAATACAGGCAAAGCTGATAAACACGACGTCTTTTAAAAGAACAAATCGGTTAGTTGACCAAAATCAGAGGTCTTGAGTGAAAGCTAGATGATTCTCATATGAACTAACTGTACTATAGAAATATTTTAACCATTTAAGTACCATAATTAGAGACATAATAGAAAATTAGAGACGTAAAAAAAAAGTAGGGATGCGTTCGCACGGAGCTCAAGGTTCAAATCTTGCTGTTCATCGCAATTGCATCTTTGGTTAAAGCTCTGCTTGCGTGGGTCGTAGAGTGATGTTATATTGCATGTTATTTATTCGTTATGGATCTTGCTAATAAACAAATTTCAAGAAACAAATAAATCTTTTGTTTAATGACGTTGTCCTGTCGGAAACCAGCTGACAGGCAGGTTTCGTCAGAAAACAATAATGAAGACCTAATTACTGCGCTACCTAGCGGATTTAATTGTACTTTAAACCGTCCAGGAACCCACTCAAATATACACGCAAAGTTTTATCCAAATCGGTCCTAGCATTTAGGAGAACTTAGCTGGCAAATATGTACAGAAGAATTATTTGAAGATTATATAATTACTAAGTATAGATATGGTGATAAAATATTTTAACGGAAAGCATAACAAGTTGCGATGTGCTGTCATTGAAATTATGCCCAAAATACTAAAGCTACGGTTTAATAGATAGATAGATAGGTATATTCTTTATTGCACACCAAAAATAAAAAAAATAACAATAGGATATTAAAATAAAAAATAATTATAATATATATAGTGTATTATTATGTATGTATTATAATTTAAATATAATGTTTAATGCCATATGGTACAGGAGATCGATATGCGTATTTTTTAACTTTCATGTGATCAAATTTTTTATGTGTGATATTTGTTTCTTATTAAAACCTTTTAATCAAATTTCATTTTCTGGTAAAAAGATATATAGGTAGGCAAAAACTTACTTCTAAGTATGGTCGAAATTTTAATAGTAGTTTTGTTTACAGGTGTTAGTGAAGAGTGACGTTTGATGAGGGACCTGCGACCGGCAGCATGCAGGGGCTCAACGCCGCGAAGGAGAAGGCCTCGGGGCTCTTCGCCAACAAACCCCTTCTGTTCAAGTGAGTCAACATTTTTTATAACCAATATTATTGCGAAAGGAAGACTACTAGCCAATAAAATTCGAACTCTATCGGAATTGATTTTAATCAGGATTGATCTGTATTTTTCTTTTCAAAGCTTGCTTTTTTGAGGTCTAAAAATCAGAAAAAATCAATCTAATTATTTGAAAAAAAATCTGAAATTTATCAACGGTTTCATTTAATTATTACTTAGCAAAAGTAGGAAAGATTTAAGCTTTTTTTAAAACGTAGTAAGTCCAGATTAAAATATCATCTATTATGTAACTGAATTATTTTGCATAGTTTAAACTTAAATATAGTTTTTGGTTAAGAAAAGAACAGTACCAACCTGAAAGGTTATCGTTTAGAAACCAGAACATTAGTACATCTTACAAATAGGTACCCCTCGTGTACAGGGTGTATTATTATTACGTGATTGCTCGCTTTTTAGAAAATCGTGTGAAAAAGACACTTTTCTGGATTTTTCCAGGAGAAAAGAAGATATAGAAATCAAAATTTTCGGCCGAATAAATTTCTTAAACCCGTGTGTACAGTACAACAATTAGCGTTTTTTCAACGTCATTTTATTTTTACATACTATGTACAATCAGTGTTTGAGAGGCATTTGAATTATTTTGTAGGGTATACGCATTGACAAATCGACTGTTATGGTATTTAAATGTTATTACAGTCGGTATTTTAAACAGTGAGGCTTGTGAGTAGCAACTCTGCTTGGTATCTGTATCTCTGTATCTCTGCTTGATCCCTATAAGTTTCTTATTAGAAAATTCTTAATTAGGTTCTGAGCAAATTCATGGCGATTGATCGTAGCGGAGACTAGCAACCTGGGAATATAGTAAACACATACATTATTTTAGAATGTGATGATTTAATTATCGATCATGTCTCTTCACATCGATTGCTTCTAAAGTGTTTGCCCATACGTTAACGTAGAGAGCAAAGGGCGCTCACTACATTGCTTTCATTTCTCGATTGTCCTAATACCCCTTGTTATTTAGTCCACAACAAAAATCTACGCTCATCTCATAAGTGTCTTCTTCTATATCCCACTCATCACACTGACTTTCTTCTTTGTTTAGGCTATTTCTTTGTAGAATGCGCTCTCCCAGGAGGTTAGGATGGCTAAAAACCGATTAAAATTGAAATAGCCCGGACCGACAGCACTTCTATTATATTTTCTCAGAGGAATAAGAATGCGTTAGACCTATTAGTGAAGTAACTGTGGATTCCCGTAATTGAACGTGAACTTCCAATAAGTCGGTCCATAATCAGCAACTTCTTGAAAGGCTTCCGCATATTATAAAACAAAACCTGTCTACGTTCTAACAATTTGACAATAATAATATTTCAATCTGACATTCATTAGGGAATGTTAACATACGTTTTAGTACGTAGACTTAAACATGGATTACTTTTACATAAGTCCATTACATTCTTTTTTTATTTCCATATAATAGTAGGTAGGTATGGTATTTAAAAAAGACTTTGTACTTTGACTTAGTTTCGGAGTATTTTTCAGAGTAGTTAGGAAGCTGCTGCTTCGTCTAGTTTAAATTGACGTTATATCTGTGTTATTTATAATTAATTTGCTGAATAAATATCATTTAACCTTATGTCGTAAAATGAAAATAGTGCTCTTAGCAATAATTTAACAATAACGATTGCATCATTGCTTACCATCAGGTGGGATCGCAGTCAAGCACTAGTTTATTGCAATTAGAAAAAAAGGTTGGCACCTTTGCACCTTGGCACCTTTCACATGAGACAATTATGTCCTTGGCCTTGCGGCATACAGTTGTTGCAGGGGACTTATTAACACTGGCATTCAAACTCTGATGATATTGCGTGCTGGTTGTAATATTGCCTTACATATGTTTTTTTTTATTTTAACAGAACATGCTCAAAAATGTAAGGACATCGTCCTCACTTTTATAGTACTTAAAAACCTATGTTAATCGAACCTTACAGGAAGTATATCCAAAGAGTATCACGTTGCCCAGTAATTGGTTTATGGATGTCTGATAGGCAGTTAATTTATGTAAAACATTGATCTGGAAGCTTTGGTGGCAGCTTCCAAATTCGTTAGTTGGGAAAAAGGCTAGGTAGTTAACGCTGTGCTCATCTTAAAATCTAATAACTAAATTATTGTCAAAAAATTAATATTTGAATAATCCGTAAAAGGTTTACTGCAATTACCAACAGCAAATGAAGCTCAAAACTTTAATACGAATTTGAAGACAAACTGAACCTTTCTTAAGGGATTTTTATAAAAGTTCATAGAGATAAATAAAGAGTACATTAAGATGAAGGGAAGGATATATTCAGACTCACGTTGTGTGTGTGCCTTGGCGCTGGTATCTGGCTACTATGGGTCTCGATTTTGTCTGACTGTTACCTACTTGCAAGTAGTTAAACAGTTACGGCATGCGTGGTGCATTCCCTCTCCTAGAGAGGAGGCCTGAGTCCCACAAATTGGAAAATTTTAAGGCTGCTATGCAATGTAATGCAAAACAGTCAGGCTATTGCTAATTATACATTGCAATTTCATTTCAGAGATCCTTAAAGCAAATATTAACGGTAGTGACAATTTCGTTTTTTGACACAGCCATTACGATGAGATTATCGTAATAATTTCGTAAAAAAAACTGCCAGTATCAGGTGATCGTGTAGTAACACTATTTTTATGATTATTTTCACGAAAGATCATTAACGCTATCATTACGAAAATAACTCCTGGCAATGAGTTCATCTAATGACAAGAAGATTAAAGAACAATAAGTGTGCGAATGCCGGCCTCGCTTGGGGCTCAAAAGTTTAATGCAAAATCGACATACCTTATCCCTGGGACTAAGGCAAAGAAGGAACGGGGTGGATTGTTTACACAGTAAGAGTCTCACACTGTTTCCCGCTCCGCCCAAGGGCGGGATTCGTCAAGAATTTTACCTACCATAAAAAAAACCCTGACCAAATATCTATTCATTTACACACATTATTTTTCAAGCTTCTATTGTAGTTTTTTACTGCGAATAAAGAGTTAGGGAGAAATTCTGTTCTATTTGAAATGATTCACTTAAAACATTACATCTAAGGGTGCCTTCAAATTAGTTGCAACGTGCCGGACGACTTTTATTTATATGAAAAAACAAAACTGTCGCACTAATTTGAAGGGGCTCTAAGTTTGGTTTGATCTTAAATCCTCGTTTAGAGTTTGCTTACGGACTGCACATACAATTACGATTTTTTATAAAACAATTGACAGCAGGTATTTATCAACAGAAACCTATATAACAATATGATGTTAACCATAAAGGTATCTCTAACACATATGTGGATAGGATACTTATTATTTTCTTTAGTTTACAGTTTGCATCTTCCATCAACCTTCTCGTAGTTTAAGAACAGAAAAATACGTTTGGAACAGACATAATTATTTATTCATAAATTCCTTAACTGATATATTGGTATTTTAGCAAATGCATGAAAGGCGTAACCATCCACCGACCGTCTACATAGAAAACAAAACGAATTTAGAAACAAATGACCAAACTGCGTTCTTTATTTCGAGTTTCCCTAAGACGGAACGTAGTTGTTATAAAAAGTCTATGAAAACGGTATATAAACAAAAAGAAACAATCGAAGGTTGGGCAACGCGCGGGGAATCGAAGCAATTTCGCAGGAAGCCGCGAGACGATCGCCGATAATATTGACAGGCGGATAATACTTGTTGCAATCGAAATAAAATATAAGGGCGGAGAAATCGCGGGCGATTCTCTAACAACCATTTTGCTTGTAGGGTCGCATTTTTCGGAAAGAAAGAAAGAAACGTATATTTTGACAGAGAGCCGGATGGTTATACTCACAGAGCTCAGTTACACCATGAACAACAAAATATATTTTAAAACTAACCGTATTTAAACGACGACTTTTAAGTGATTGGTGGAAATACATCATCATTACATAGTATAAAACAAAGTTGCTTACCCCATGTATGCTTAGATCTTTAAAAGTACGCAACAGATTTTGATACGTTTTTTTAATAGATAGAGTGATTCAAGAGGAAGGTTTATGTCTATAATACATGCATAATATGTTCAATATTAGCCCGTATAAAATTGGGGTGGGTCGCTAGTGATAATATAAATTTGACTAGTACTATTTGCATGTGTAGTGCAATCGGGACAGAGCACTTGCCAAGTTGCCGCAATACTAGTCAATGTCTAGGGGTAACTGGGTTAACTACATTATTATTTGGCTTCGAAAATGTGCCAAAAAGATATGTAAGCTATTGCTTACATTATGCTGACATAACAAAGAACAGCTTTGTACGGTGCTGAGTCAAAAAAGTTTATTTGATAGGTACTTCAATCCGATTATCGAAAATGGTCTCACATTTTTTTTTTTTGTTGAGTACATCGGAAATAAAACTAGAACTACAATGCACACGAGCGAGCCACGTACGCCAATCTGGGTCTCCATATATTTTATATAGTAAATATTTTCGCTACTTTTACACAACGCCATCTAGTCCCAAACTAAGCAGAGCTCTTGGTCTGAGCGCTTGATAACCAATGAACATACTTATATATTTCTAAATACATATTTATTATACACTAGCTTTTGTCAGCGGCTTCGCCCACGTACATAAAATATAGCCTATGTCACTCAGGAGTAAAGCAGCTTTCTATTGTTGCTAAATTTGTTCCGATCGGACCAGTAGTTCCAGAGATTACCTCCTACAAACAAAAAAACAAACTTTACCTCTTTATTATATTAGTGTAGATAGTGTAGATAAATTAGTTCTGTGTCTCGGTGTACAGACATAGAACAAATGATCATGTTAATTACAAATAACATTTGTCTTGGGTGGGAATCGAACCTACGATATCCGGCATAGCAGTCAGGGTCACTGGCAATTAGACCAACAGGCCAGCCATTTATATGGCAACTGGATTTGTAGAGCTACCTTAGAATCACGTTAAGGGCCGTTATTCTACGTTTAACTTATTCGTAGTCCACGTTTGTCTCAGTCTAGTGCAGCTTAAGTAGGTACTGTATTGATACATAGATAGTAGACTCTTTATTATAGGTACACCATAAAAACCATTGATTTATTTTGCATTAATATTTCTCGTGGCGTCACATGTACGTAACAATTACTTCTCTTGGATTTTCATATATATCATCTATCATCTTTGATACTTTATTATTGTTTTTTTCTACTTCAACTCTTCATTGATAGTATTTGCGGAAAATTCATAATTTTCCATAATTTTGTCCAATTTGTCAATAACATTTTTATTTTTATGAAGCAAAATTGTATGTCTAATATTTTTTGTTAGTGTAGGTAACTGGCCACTTAAAAATCATTATTTTTGGGTATCAATCATCTAACCTTATTCGAACCAGAATTTTCAATATGTACTTTTATATAAATTAGGTAGGTACTAAACGTACATTGACGTTGAAATTAGGTTAGCATAGTTATACTTTTAGATGGCTAAGTTGATAGTCATGATTTATCTACTAAAGTTCCGTAAAGATGCAGATAAATTGGGAATATCTGACTCAGATATTTAGGATGTCTGCATCCTCATCAATTTCTACGTTAGAGTGGAGACAAGTTCTGCCCTCCCATCCTTGCTTAATGTTGATTTATAAACAGCCCTTTTCATCCTTAGTCTTCATTGCCTTGGTGACTGATTTTCCTTTTCCTTTACTGAATTTGTTTAATCGGACGTACGGAAAATAAACGACAAAGTTCAGTACCCAGTCGATATAAAGATAACTTTTGTATTTGTATGACTGCTATTAAGAATTTTACGATAAAAATAACAAATCGATACTTGTGCTGCTCCACAGTAAGAACAAAGTTCCCTTCAAACAGATCATAATACCAAATGGTCCGGATTCGATAAATAATGCGATTACTGCGTTAGCTGGTGGCAACCCTAGAGGCATGGAAGTACAGTCGAGTGCTCAGCGCTGATAACAAACAGACATCATCCGGATTTGTGTCGTCATGCGAACGCTCCCGATGCAAGGAGCCGAGTACCTCCGAGCACATAAGTATATTGTAACGGTGATTTGTTCACAAATCTCTGAGTATTTCGAGATATGAATTGTTTTGGCTAAGTCGGAACATGCTTTGTGGAGATACGGCAACGAGAAAAATCGATGAAAGCATTTTTTTTTTAGTTTTTATTATAAATATCATTAATTTAGTATACCTACATATGTCTAAATTACCCGTCATGAATATTTTAAATTGGAAAAATTATGAATTAAAGATTTATTCTAGGAAAAATATAGAAATAACAAGTACAGTTTTAGTTAAGATACTTGTCAAGAGTAATAGTGTAAAAAAAAGAAAACCAAAGGTATTTTCAGTACATCCTAAAATTAAACACACATTCAAAGATAAAATAACGTCATACACGATACTATAAAATATAGGTCTTTTATCATAATTACGAGTCAACGGCCAAAAAATGACCACTCGCTTTAGCAGCAATCATACATCTGCGTCCCGAGATATCCCAAAGGTTTAAAGCCCATAAATTGCATAGCGAGCTCCGAGCATGGAAGGGTAGTCGGTTCATTATTTAGTCCGTTTAAATCACTAAGTCCTTAAAAGACATTAGCAGGCTTTGTAGCGTTATCGCAGAACACAAAAGAGATTTAGAGCGAGCAGACAAGGGGAGGAACTCGTCAGTTTTTATTCAATAATATTTAGCTATATTGTGCCGCGTACGGCTTGATTGTACACGGATCTTTTAATGGTAGGATTAATATTTTAATTGGGTGCTTCAGAAATTAGAGAAGCTTAATGAGAGTAATCGCAATGGCTTTCGTCTTGATAGACAGTTTTACGATGCTTTTTTATTATTGATAGGCTCGCGTTCGACCACTATCTCACCTGATGGAAAGTGATGATGTGGCGGAAGATAATGGACGCCTGCCTAGACTTAACTCTTGATTTAAAGACCCAAAGCTATGTGATTTGCTATCAAGAAACACAGATTTCGACAGGGAATTCCACTTAGCTGTACGCATATTGAAAGTATTCCCAAAACGCTTTGTACATATGGGTGGGATCTCCACCATATACCAATAACGCAATGCAGTGCGTCTACTGGTCCATAGATGAAACGGACTTGGTGGAATTGGATTCCATGGCACCAAACCGTTGTCTATCACCTCACATCATCCTCTTTTCATTTTGGGGCTGTTTATTAGTGTAACTATTATATAACAATAATTATTTTTGGTCATATGAAAATTAATCAATTTGCAGGTTCTCAAACTTCTGTTGATAGAATTTCAGCCAAAGCTGTAAGTGAGTTTTCTCTCATTAACCATATCATAAACCATAAGATTCTGAATAAAGCGAATTTTGTATTGAGAACGATCCAAACAGGCTAACTAATTTAGTTTTATAAACAAGTTTTCAATGAAAATATTTTTTTCATAACAAGCTTTTATAGCGGTGGTCTATACTTATATAATTAAAACTCGTCAAGACGATTCACCCGAGCCCAAACTCGACGTGGTTGTGCCGTTTAATTACAGAGTTCCTATGGCTACCTCGTGATTCCATCATCAGATCAGCTCCATGTCATCATAATATTGCATTGTCATCCGAACTAAACGTGTATACCAAATTTCAGCTCAATCGGAAACCGGGAAGTGGATCAAATTTAAGTTGCAAGATTTGATTACAGAACGACAGACAACGGGACAGGTGAAACTAAATAAAAGCTTGTAATTAAGGCTTTTTCATCGTGCAAGGTTTTTTATGGTGGGTTAAAATAATCCATTGACGAATCCCGCTGGAGCGGGAGACAGTGTCAGACCTTTACAGAAACCGCCCACCCCGTTTTTATTTGCCTTTTGCACTGGGGCCAAGCCTTCCTTTCAGAATAAGACCCTGGACACTACTTGACTTTTCTTCTGAAGAGTCCCTACGTCATCCGCAAAAGGGTAAATTTTTATTTTTGTTAAATAAAAAATTAAAACTGATATTATGAATATTTCATACTATTTTTTAAAATTGTTCATACACAAAGATCCTATTACATAAATTCCAAATAATATATTAACACAAATGATGAAGCTCTAAATTGTTTTGCAATCAGTACGGGGCATTAAAAGGTCTAGACAACTAAATACGTGTTCAGCACTTACGCTAATTGTTTCCGCCATTTGAATATTGCTCGCGACAATTACCCGATTGGTCCGCCGCCAGAGGCCGCTGCTGCATAACGGACCCCTAAATTAATTGCTCTCTGCTCACTTTGTTTTATTTTGATCAGCACAAAACGTACTGTTGGAATGAGACACAATATTACGGGGTGAGCAATAAAAAATATAGGTAACGGAAATGATCAAGTAAAGTAATAATTTTTTATTCCACTTTTTAAAAACTTTCATTAATATTTGTATAAGTAGCATCACAAACCAAGGAATTTTCCTTGGTTTGTGATGCTACTTATGCAGAAAAGTAATGTTTTTTTTTTTGAATAATGTAGTTCATCGGCATTGCTAAATGTAGTAAACTTGAACATGATAATGCTTATACGTCCCATGCCAAACAGTGGAGGATGATAAGAAATAAATTTTAGCGGTACACGTAATTTAGGCATAAAAATATCTATTTTAGTGTGTTGAACCTACTTCACAAATTATACTTCTAATATTGCAAATACTTGCAAAACAAATCTAATCAATAAAAATCAAAATATATCCCTACTAATAAATTCTCTGAACCATAACGTAGGTAAGCGAGGAACAAATAACAGGAAAACTTCATTTCCTCAATTTTCACCTCTTGCATAATTTCATTGTCCGGGAAAAGCGGACCCAGTACTTCCTGTACGTCGATAATATTTATTTTACTATTTTCATAACGGTTATTTATGTACAAAACATCGTAATCTAGCCGATTTCTATTTGTTTATTACGATTTTTCACTTATTTACACTGATATCATTATTAGGTTGAGATAGCTGAACTGATGGAATACTTAAAGTATTCATTTTTAAAACAACTTGCTTACATAGTCATGTCTGCTAAATTTACATTCAAATCTGGTTTGGTCCAGATCCTTTTAAAATCTGTTAAAAACCGTTGCTAACTAGCAACGAGTTTCAACAAGTAGGGCTCTCATTTTAAATATTGACCGTTACAAATTCAAGTTTTGATTGTGCGAATACATCACACCATCTTCGTTGTCAGTTAGGTCAAGGTTGAGTCAGCTATACAGATGAATTTACAAAGATAGATTTAACGGTTTTAATGTTATGGCACTAAGTAATGGGAAATTTGCTTTTCCTTTTAAAGTGTGACATTGGCTCTTGAACGTAAAGGCTCTAGTGACAACCTAGAGAAGGAAAGTGATTTGATTGTTTTAAAAAAAAGTCGTGATGTGAGTTGTGATGAATAAATCTCATAGCTAAAATCTCATGGAATTATAAAAAAAACATCTTTTAGTAAATAATCGGCTTCTTTTTCCAAAAGTCTAAGAGCAAGTAGCATTCTTCACAATATTTATTTTAATAAACATCACTTGAAAAATCGACTGTGTTTCTATGGATGCCAGACGCACTACAGCGACACTTGGACAAAGGAGAACCCTATTTTAAACAGTAGACGTCTTTCGGATGAAATGATGTGCGCCGAAAAACGGACCGATGTATATTACTTCTACTAATTTCTTGCTGCGTCCAGCGTCGATGGCATTTCTTATACATGCGGTACATGAAGAAAATCAATCCAAGGCCTATAACTAAGGCGATGATGGATAGGATGATATTAGTCGTATTCAAGTGGAATCGTAACTCGTCTACAGTGGCTTGATTGGATCCAGCGGCATTTTGCGCAATTATTACTTCTTCACGTGATTGAGTTTTGCCCATTTTGTTGCACAATACTTTCTTAAATAACAATACGTGTGATTCACAATAAAACAGTCAAATCTCTGCATCTTTCACAAAGTTCAATAGTCACTGATGTTTTTGAATACCATGCCGAATATGGTTTTACTCCGCCGAGTTCTATGCGGTATCAAATATACGCGGCTGTCACGGTCGCCATGTGCCGTACGGATCTAACATTAGGAATCAAACACAACGAATGCTGAGAATACACTGGTTTATTAATGTAAAGACATTGGATTATATAGGATTGCGATTACATACAAGTACATAGTACAGTGGGGATCTCACAATGTTGATATTTGAAAGAAGAAACAGTTCTTGTAAAATATTTAATAAAATCAATAACATTTAAGATGACTTTTTTTGAATTATGGCTTTAGAAACCAGAACAGTTAAAAGTTAGTTATAAAAAAAGTTTTGGTGATAAAAAACTTATTATCACCAAATTTTTTTTTATCACAAATACATTAAATAATCAAGTAAAATTCAAAATTATGAATACAGGGTACGAAATATGATTTTTGTAACCATATTATTTCGAACGGCTATTATACTCATAATAATAGTGTCAGAATATCTACAAAACACTGTCAATTTCAACGTACAGCAGGTATTGTAATCGAATTCGAATTTGCGAACACTAATTGGTAAACTAAGCAATACCTGATTATGTTACTAACAAGACAAGCCTTTATTCTCACACAATAGTGGTGTATCAAGATTCAAATATTATTAATTCCAGTTTCTCTATAGAACTTGCCGTCATAGTGTTATATTACTTAACTAATTGCTTGTCAAAGCTTCGCCTTAGGGCTAGCGGATGAAAATTTAATGAGGAATGCTTTCTGGGACTGATGCGGGTGGACAAGGCCAATTAACGACATATTTTGGTGAAAAGTACCTGAATAGAGTTGCTGGGAAGTTTTAATGATGGGTTTAAGAAGGTGGACGCTTTGTTAAAAAAGTTTGCGACTAATGTTAATCACTTATGTTTATTAAATAGGATCTTTGGGAACAAAAATGTGTTGTACTTCTCTTAATGATGTCTCTACGTACGTGGCCACCTTAGATTTGTCGCATAAGAGAGTACTTTTTCTAGCAGATTGTTTGAAAGAGTTACCATTTCCTGCAACGCAAAAGACAACTAGAAAAACACAGGTTAGTAACAGGCTAACATTCTCTCTCGTTTCATCTGGAGCTTGAGGACTTGTTTTGATGATTTCTCACCTCTTAAAAATAAAGGAAAGATGAATAATAATTTTCTAGTTGAAGTTCTTTATCAATAATTCAACAATGTGTTTTTTCAAGAGTTGCGAGAGAGCTGAGTTGAGAAAAGGATTGTGGATGAAAATCCAATCCTCTATTCCAGTTATTTTTCTGACCCAAAAATAACAAAAATAGCAATAAGACTTACCCTCAATACTAAAGTAAACTATGCCAGTTAATCGTGTCGTCATCTCTTGAGATCGATAGCCGGGAGGCGCCGCGGAGTCTGTCCGTCGGGACGGCGCGGCGCCCGGTCCGGCGGCGGGTGCGGCGCCGGAACCGGCGGCACGGCGCCAAGGGGACGCGAGATCCGCAAATAAATCTTATAAACCGCTACTGCTATAAATTATTTATATTTGTTATGATTTCTGTGTATCTATATCGATTAGCCGGTTATTTGGGGGTAATTTAATTAGGGGATACTTATTTGTCTATTTTTTAGATAGGTGAAGCTTGGTGTTTTGAATTCTTTAAAGCTCACATGCTCCAAAAACTTAGATTTAGTTGCTAACAAAAGGTTAAATAACAATTAGGTACTCCTAACTATATGAATATTAAAACAAGGATAGCTTTAAGTGTATTTTTTTTTGTAATATTTTGGTTTTTAATGAATTAATTAAAAAACTATAGTATTACTCCATTACTATAGATTTAAAAAAATATTTCACTCGCAGGACGCTACTCTATCATTCATTTATTTATATTTAGGTTAAACTCAGTATAATTTTTTCATTTACACATGCCCGAAGCCGTTAACACTTGCTAGTTTACAAAAAGTATCACCTAGCAAAGATTTTTTGGTACCAATAATAATTAAAGTGACTCCTCCGATGAAGACATAAAAGTTAATTGATAGATTATGTAGGCACAGACTTTACAATATCAACAGTATCATTTCTGACAGAGAATCCACCTAACAAATAAATTAAAAAAGTCCAATCAACCGACGCCCACAACGGCAGACGGATTATAAAAGTATATTCATCATCCCTCTGACTTGTACTCATTACGGGTTCTAAATTGTCGTAATGAGAATCCTCTGTGAAAGGACACAGATTTAATTTGCTGCGTGGCCGCGACCACACAGGGTGAGGGAGGTACCTACGCCGGTATTAATCCCACTTCAAAGGACACACTGGAATTACAGTATCCTGTATACAGCGTAGTATTATATTCAAATGAGCGTAGTTTGATGTACTCGACTTTATTATTTCTGGCTCTGAATTGATACGGAGTTACATAGTTTAAAACAAAGTCGTTTTCTTTACGTATGCTTAGATCTTTAAAACTAAGCAAAGGATTTGCTTAGTTTTAAAGATAGGTAGAGCGATCTCCTCTCCCCTCAAGCGAACGCCGGCGTTCGCGGGTACTACAGCGAACGCCGGCGTTCGCGGGTATTAACGGAAAGTTATTTGTCTATAAAAACTTTTTTTTTACGTTCTTGGATAAATATCAAAACACCCTAAAAAAAAAAAAATCAAATATTGTACGTTAATAGTTTCCGTTAATACCCGCGAACGCCGGCGTTCGCTATAGTACTCGCGAGCGCCGGCGCTCGCTTGGGTGTCAAGGGGGGAAGGTTTTGTGTGTATAATACATGCATAATTTATTTAATGACAGCATTGCACCCGTATGAAGCTGGGGCGGGTCGCTAGTATAATAATAATATATTCCACAACTATCACACAACGCCATCTAGTCCCAAGCTAAGCAGAGCTTGTGTTATAAGTACTAGATAACTGATAAATATACTTATATATTTCTAAATACATACATATTATAGATAAATTACACTCACACACAGAAAAAATGATCATACTCATTACACAACCATTTGTCCTGGGTGGGATCGAACCCGTCAATCCAGTAAAGTTCCTTTCAGGGTCACTAACTACTAGACTGACAGGCCAGTCTGGTATATACCTAGGTGTCACCTAGTTCGTTTTGTTGAAAAAGGAACAAGGGTTTTTTTGTAAATCGACAGCGTGTTGCGTTCCAAGCGCCTCAAAGAGTTGTCAGTATTAATGGACAAGGCCGTTGGAGGCGATGTCGGTATGGATTGCGGAATTTGTCTAAAGAGTTGTTGAGGCTCTGCAGCATTTGCAACGCAAAGGGCAACTGTGTTTTAATTGTCTTTGGGCTTGCAGAGTAGTGGTAATTGGTTTTAGTCAGAGACTAACACACAATCTCGCTCTACCTAGTGCGGAAGGAGTTATTTTTTGATTTCCCACCTCAAACATAAGGATTTTCGTTAATACGATTTAGTCTAATCAAATCATTAGTCAAAGATATAGTAATATAAGTTAATGATGATAGAGTTATATGATATACATATAAAATATTGAACTTAATCACAAGTTTGCTGCAGCGCGAGTGGCAAAACTATTAAACTCTTGAGCCCCAAGTGAACATCTTTCTATTGTGTCTCTAATTAAGATAACCAAAAGGTTAAAACATGTAGCGATAAATAGCTTATAGAGTATACTTACGATAAAACAGCACTAATGTGCGTAGTGCATATACTCTTATAATTATACTCGTATATCGATGAATATAACTATACTCGTATATCTACACTAATACACGGTGGGCCAAAAGAAGTCATCCGATGTTGTTTGGCTCTCTTTTTTTTTCTATATTAAAATCTTTGATTCTGTTTTCTGATTATGATTATATGAATCGTTAGAATTTTATTGGTCAATTCGAGAAGATTATATCGGCCAAATGGGCGCGATGGACACGATTATTCCGCGTTCTTGGGGAGTGAATCGCTCCATGACTTGTTCACATGTATTCTACATCTGTCTAGTCCACAAATGTCAAAACAGATTTGAAATTAGCAGCCATTTGCGAAAATGAGAGCATCTTTCAAAAGGGTGATTTCTTTTGGCCCACCCTGTATAATAAAGAGGTAAAGTTTGTTTTTTTGTTTTTATGTTTTTTTGTTTGTAGGGGGTAATATCTCTGGAACCGATTGGAAAAATTTTAGCAACAATAGAAAGCTCCTTTACTCCTGAGTGACATAGGCTATATTTTATGTACGCGGGTGAAGCCGCGGGCAAAAGCTAGTGTTAAATAAACTGGACGACCTCAGAATGAAAAACATGATCAAAATATTTGCAGATATTTTCCTTTGACCTACTAAACACAGTGTAAAACTAGAAACCTAATTCAATCCTAATTCATTAAGCCCCAAGAGGACACCGGTTTCCGTACCTATGGTCTTTTAATTGTATCTGTAATTACGGTAGTCGTAAGGTGATACAATTAAAATATGCCGAGTTAAAATCTCAATCTCGATGTTATTGCACAGATTTGCGATATTGAAATTTGGCGTTGTCTTTCTATTATGTCTGTAAATACGGTATTCGAAAGGTTAGGCCCCAAGAGGACACCGGTGTCCGCACCTATCGCCTTTTAATTGTGTCTGTAATAACGGTAGTCGAAAGGTGATAAGTATTAAAATATGCCGAATTAGAATCTCAATCTCAATGTTATTGCACTGATTTGCGATATAGAAATTTGGCGTTATCTCTTTCTATTATGTCTGTAAATACGGTATTCGACAGGTTAGGCCCCAAGAGGACACCGGTGTCCGCACCTATCGCCTTTTAATTGTGTCTGTAATTTCGGTAGTCGAAAGGTGATAAGTATTAAAATATGCCGAATTAGAATCTCAATCTTAATGTTATTGCACTGATTTGTGATATCGAAATTAGACGTTATCAACTAATTTTGAACTAAGGAGATCGCTTGTCTTAACATCAAAATTTTTTGTTACTGAAGAACGCTTTTTCTCTCATCACTACAAACCACTCCACAGACTAACATAGAGATTGAGCGTAAAAACCGTGTGTATTTAAAACAAAGACGGATGTCTGGCGCCAACCGAGGGTAGACGCCGCGGCGCCACTCATTCCTCTCTCGAGCGCCTATATAAACTACAATGTTACAAATGACACAGAGCACTTCTAACTGCCATCATGCCATGTTAGATGGTAGTTCTCTCAATTGGTATTGTTGGTTTAGATGTCAAATGTAGAGTTTATTACTTGGAAATTGATGACGAAATGATGAAAAATCCAAGCATTAATCTTAATTCGGAGATTCCAGTATTTTGTAAAGTGCGTAAGTAAAATTATATAAAAAAAAAGTAACGTAAATGAAATACGGAAGATCTGCTTGCTACGCAGCGTTGTAAAAATACCTACATTTGTTCTTATTTTGTTTTTTAGTGTCGTTATTATTGACGAAACATTTTTTTTTATTATTGATAGGCTCCTGTTTGAACACTATTTCACTTGTTGGTAAGCGACGATGTACACACAAGCATTAACTCATGTGAATCATATAATCTGTTACAAAGTTAAACCATCAGTCATCATTACAGTCAAAAGACATTCACTGTTAGACATAGGCGACTCCCGCTTGCCGCCACAATGAGCGGTCCTGTGTGTCTAGCATTCATCGGATTCCTGCAACCCTTGATAGGTTATAGGTTCACCTTATAGGAAGCGTTTCAACACTGCGTACCGGTACGCGACTCCAGAAAATTTCGGCCCCAAGGGCCACCTTTTCTGCAATTGCCATTTAAGTTTAGCGATTCTTCGTGCTATGCCCAAAAAATCCCTTACAAAAACTGATAATAATAATTGCCTTCTCTGTCTGTAATTTGCTCTGTGGCGTCGATCGACATCCGTCGTTTTGTCTGCGCCTCCACCTCCACTAATGTACGCGGTGTGCAAATATTTGAGTTCGCCAAGACTTATTGATCAGGAGAGAGATCATGACGGCTCGCACTCCTCGCTTCCGTCACGTTTGGAGTGCTTGTAAGCTGGTGTGCGTGCAATTTTGCACTCTCCCCGGCCCTCACACTGAGCTTCGGGGAAAACAATGTTTAACAGAAATCGATGCACTTGTTTTGTTCTTGTTTTAGTGAAAAGCTGTGGAAATAGTGCTGAGTTTCGTAATAGTGTAGCGGTTGGCAATAAGCACGTTTGTTGGATTGTGAAACACTTTCATTGGTAAATAAAATTTCATCGTAACAATTTTCCCGCATGTTTATGGCTTCGCTGCCGGAACTGTAGTACGTTTCGCAACTATTTTTATAGAACTTTTTCTGTTATATTGAAATGATTTTAACTTTTTGGCTAAAGTTTGAATAACTGCTAGGGAAACCTATTAAAGAAAATTTAGCAAGAATATATTTCTAAATCCATAATGTTTGTAGCGAGTTAATATAAGCTGAACGTTTCAGCACTCGATTGAATTTCCGGGCGGTAACGACGTTGAGGCCCAGCGCCAGCGGAAATACCGTTAATGCATGTCAATTGTTGTACCCCTAACTTTGTTGAACACCCACTCTCCAGGCGACAATACTGCTCTCCGTTCTAAATTATGAATTTAAACGTTTTAGGAAGATTTTGCTAAGATGCCATTTATCAAGTATTTTTTTTTATTTTATGGTAATTTGTTGAGTGCTTTACTTTTACCTTGATTCGTATATATTATTATTACCCTCTAAGACTCAAAGAGTTTTCAATAATACCATAAGAAACATGGTCGCAATTGCTGGGAATGAAAGATTTAGAAAAATTAAATAAACTGAAACCGCAACCTGTGATGGATGAGAAATGATATTTATTTTGCAAATTGGTTTAAAAAAACACTTTTCGAACTCAAACTCAATATCATTTATTTCAAATAGACCATTTACAGGCACTTTTGAAATGTCAAAATTGAAAAATGTGCACGTTCCAAGGCGTAGATCTCTATGGAGAAGAACGTGCAAGAAACTCCATGGCCACTCTTTTGAATCAAATTTATATTTACATATTACTTGATTACAAATTTCATGTTGCTTCTATCATGCGAGCACGATGTAGCGGTATTTAATAAAAAGTAAAATAATAATAAAAAAAACGAATTTTAAATAAGCTTTTTCTTACACGCAAATCGGACGATGGGGGCTCTCACTGGTGATATGTTTAAATGTACATTTAGGGCAAGTAAGCCAATAACTTAACGAATTAGGTGCCCTTTGGATCTCAGACGTATAAATAATTTAACAAATTAAGCAATTATAAAAATCAAACTCGTACCCTGTGCGTACCTACCTAGAAATCAAAATCAATTAAGTCGTGGTACAAGTAAATACTCGCACAGATGTATGATTCATATATGCGTCGACCTTTATTATCTCAAACAATATTATTCAAAACCCAGTTTTTGAATAAAGTATTAGATAAACCAAGTTTTTTTTTCGTGTTGGAAAAGTCATCCAATGACAAATCCCGCCCTTGGGCTGTGCGGGAAATGGTTTCACTAACTAAACGACCCACCCTGTTCCTTCTTTGCCTTAGTTCCAGGGCCCTGGTGTTTCACTTTCGCATCAACCCATGACTCCAAGATAAGCCAAGTAGAATTTAGTTAAGTTGTAGCCAAAAAACTTTGCAGATAAATATCTGCAAAGTTTTCTGGCTACAACTAAACTCAATGCTATACTTTAACCTAAATAGGTTAAAGTAAATTTTTACATGTTTGTAACACAAATTCAAAAACCACTCCTAAAGTTTGATCCTTAGGCGAGGAATTGCGGACGGCGAGGTAACTTTACGGACCGAGCCCAACTCTTTGATGGCACGTATTATTCGACGCGCGCCTCAAAGAAAAGTCAGACAAACTGTAGGAGCCAAGCATGGTAGAAGTCCAAGAAACTGGTGCCATAAGTTCTTCTGAAAGGAAAACCCCTGGAAGGTCCTGGAATGCAATGCAATGAAGCAACTTAGGAGTGGACTTTAGTCAGTAATAGTCTAACACGCTCTCCTGCTCCACCATAGGGCAGGAAAGTAAACCTTTAACTTTGATATCCAAAGTTATCTCAGACATTCACTTACGTTGTTTGTAAGTTAAAATAAGCGGTGCACATTTATTATGTACCAACTCAGACAACTAGCTTAACCCCCGATTTTTGAATAAAGAATTCAGTCAAAATCTACTTTAGCCTGATATCCTATCAGACATTCTACTTCAGACTATCAGACATCTACATTACAGTAAGTCATGACAGGCTAGACATTCATTCACACAGATTGTACCTACAATCTCATGTCTAAACAAGTGAGGCACGCCACAGCACGTCACCGCACATTGACGCGCTGACGACGCGGCGACGCGGCGAGCTGTGAGCAACCATCAGCTTCCCCGTGTGTACACAACAAAGGGTTGCACTCGCATTGCTTAATGGACAGTGAAGGCTGAGATAGCGCTGTGATAAATCACCGACGTGATTACCGAGCCATTATCTAAAATACAATCTCGGGGGCGACAACTTGGAGAAAGTAAAGTTGTTGATGTAATTGACGGTGATGTGCCGTCGTCTTTATTAGATCAGAGTTATGGAGGAATTTTTGGAGCTGAAAACTTTTATAATTTACTTAATATTTTGTAAATGTAATATTAAATATTAATTTTCAATCAAACTAAAAAAGACACCTACGTATTCACAACATGTTAGTGAGTTAGTTTAGTAAAACTGGTAGTAAATCATCAGTTATTCATCTTATTTTAACCGGTGGATAAGATCAACGAAAATAATCTAAAAGGAAAGATTAGTATTTCGGATGTTGTTACTACTTGTTGGTAGATAGACACGACGGCTTAAAAGGATGGCTTTCAAGCTATCATATACAAGAAAGCAAATACATCCCTAATATCGATCTTGATAAACATTGCAACATAAATCATGAATCTTGTTTGTTGATGTAAAAATATAAAGTTATTTCAAAACACACTAAAAATAGAAACCACAAAATTGCATTTCAACATACAGAGCACCCTCGGCAGTCGATCAACGGCAAACAAATAAGCGTATTGGTACAATCGAGTCTATTTCATGCAAGCCCCTCAACTGACGCTCAAAGAGAAGCCAAAGCGATTCCCACTCCTTTGAACCACGCTCACAAACGTTACAAAGACGTACCTTACTAGCTACGTACATATTTCTACTACGATTTAATGAAGCAATTAAAAATTCAGATTGATTTTTTTTTAGATCTTTCACTTAGAAAAAAATTGGTACTTCCAACCTCTTTATATTTAACGTTACGACTACCGTAATTGCAGACATAATAAAAAGACAATAGGTATGTGGACACTGTCCTATTGGAGCTTAATGAACTAAGGCATGTGTAAAAGATAGGGACCTACTCAAAATAACGCTCAAAGTTAACGAAATAATAGAGACAAGAAAAGCTAGTTCCTAAATACATCACGAAACGTCAACTCCAAAGACAAATTAACAACGTCGTCTGGGCAATATTCATCAATCTTACAATAAACACTCACATCGCATCGTATTGAAACGTAGGCTTAGTATTTAAATGGGTTCCCATTTGTAGTCCCGAAACATGAAAATAGCGTGGCTCTCAAACAGAGAGGGGTTGCGTAGACTTAATAAAATGCGCAAAGCGTTCGCTGACATGGATGTATGCAAATCAGACGACAGACTTGTACGCGGGAGCTGAAGAGCCATCCATCCATACCCACTGTGGTAAACATGGCGCTGATGAAACTATTTTATATTCATGATTAATATTTGTAGATTTGATTGAGTTTTTCAATTCACACTAAGCTAATTATGATCTTATTGTTTACTACATTTCATTTCATTATAATAATATACATTATTAAAAAAAATATTTCTTATAATGATCATGAATTGTACACATTTCATAACGTCTCCGTCTTGGTCACAAAAAACTTTCCCCATCGCGCATGAGTGTCGTCTCTACAGCTTCGCTAGTCTACTCTGGGTGTACTTTAAAGTATATTGCGTATCCTCATACATACGTATGGTGAGGGTTATTGTTGTTTTTCAAAGCTGGTAACGCTTCGCCCATCTGAAAGGGGTTTTACCACGGTTTCACTTCGCCTCCAACAGATTTGTAGCTACGCATTGCACATTTAATACGCGGTGGGTACTTTTATACCCCGCGGTCCGATTTATTGAGTGTTTAGGATTCATAAAAACGTTATGTGAATTCATTAAATCAGTTTATGGGTTCTTTGGTGAATCATATTTCAGAATTTGTCTTGTGATGATTGTTGTTTTAGATTTATAATATCAAATTATTTATGATCTTCAAATAAAGGCAGGATGAAGTGGCGATACTTTTAGTCATATTTCTATATTACAAACTTTATAGTAGGTACTTCGCACTAAATTGGATTATACTATATTAGAGTCTAGACTGGAGCTCATAAAATACACTATAATAAATACCCTCGAAAGTATTTAGAACTTTGCTCATATTTTACATAAAAACTACTTCCATCTTCGGATGGTTTAATATGAATGTGTCTAAACTGTTTATTCCTGAAGAAAAGGGTCTTCAATTCAGCTTACCATCTCGCCATCGTGATACGATCAAATGGATGCAACTTAAATAAGCATTAAGAAACATTTTTGCGACCTCCTCCGAGATAAGTTTCTCTTGATCCCTGGCCATTGTGATACTCATCTGTAGAAAAGTCCGTGAAAAGCCCCGGACTCATTCGCCATTCATGGGGCGATTTGATTTACTTAAGATCTTCGGCCTGATACCGTCTATTAAGGGAGTGCTTCACGGAACAGGACGGTCGTTTTTATAAAAGTGTACTATAATGTAGTAACCGAGATATATGCTATAGCTATCTGGGTATCGCGGATATCTAAGAGATAATGTGATATGTGGTTTAATAATGGAGTTTATTGAGCAAACTGATATTGAAAACTATTGAAATGTGTTGTCCTAGGTTGGAAGCTATATTGTGATAAATCTCAAAGTACTAATACCGTAATCAGAGCCATAATAGAAAGACAATAGGTGTGCGAACGATAGCGTTCGCTCGGAGCGCAAGAGTTTAAATCTATACTGATATTATAGAGGTATTGGTAAGTATGTATGTAGGCGGAAATTTTTGAAACTACTAGGACAATTTTAAAAACAACTAGTAGAATACTATTTTTCCATTGAGTTACTTAGGATATACAGATAAATATACGGTATATGGTGAGGTCGAAGCCAGTCATTTAAATAAAAAATACTGTTCCTTTACAAAGTTTATATAAATATAAATAAATACTTAATTTTTGTACCTATAAACAAAAGATACAGACAGTTGGCAGTGATACACACAGCACATGTATTCAAAGGCGACCTTAACTTTGAATTGAGTTTTCTCCGAGTATTTTTGGATTGCTTTTAAATATTGAATCAGAAGGAATTTTTGTAAATAAAATAAATTCAAGTAAACCTCATAAACCGATACTGATTTTTGGTAAAGTACAATTCTGATTGTATTTTTTTTGTCAAATAAAAATTCATTTGTAAGGTAGTTTTTTTATAGAGTTGGTTTACAAAGGAGGTGCATTAGAAGGGAGGGTTAACGCGTGGTTCCGGGCGAGCGGACGGACGATTTATAAAATGAGTTTGCGGTGCAACCAAGCCGTGATACCCCATTGGTTACGTCTCACTTCTTTATTAGTGACGCTCCCGCTCGGGAGTTGCGTGTTATCGATAAACTGTTTAATAATAAACTTGTTATCGTTTCGAGAAGAGATATCAAATGTTGTATAGATAGTTATCAACAGTTGTTTGTGAAAGTTTATAAAGGTGAGGTACTTGACGCTCTACTTATCCAACTTCCTTCCATAGTTGATAGACCTTATAGCCAGAGTGAATCCCATGATAAATTTTAGTTAACTAGACTAGGCTAGAATGTTTTTTTTTAAATTTATTTATTCCGGCACTTCCACGAATAGTTCCCCGAAACATTTACAAAAATAAAAATCTTATTAGTATAGGTACATCTTGTTAAAACGAATTAGGTATTCACTTAGAGGTTTGCACAACACTTACCGAATTAGGTTAATTAAGAATAGTTATACTTTAAATTAATTGTTCAAATATTTAATTGAAACGGTACAAGACAAAAGCGATATAATAAAGAATGTATAATTAATAATTAATTGCAATAGAACAAAAAAAAAAATCAAAGGAAGTAGAAGGAGGTTTCAAGATTTTGATTAATAAATCAAAATCTCGGAGTTCTGGTATATAAATCTTATATCCTCTGACAGATTTCATTCCCGTCGAGTCGAACAAACACACCTTGTTTGATTAACAAACAAACAATTTGGCCTTACTTGTCACATATATCTATTTAGTAACCTTTATTATTTTAGCTAACATTGATTTGTAGATTTCATCAGTTTCCTAAGTCTAATCTAATTGTGACTGTAATACATTTATTTTATTACAGTGTATCCTAATATCTACGGCATCACATTATTTAATATCCGAATCCATATTAGTTCCATCTATTAGTTACGAGTACGTTATGCCATGTCGAAAGAAAGAAAATATTATATATTGTGTAATTGTAAATTATTGTGGTTTCTTATTTTTTTTTCAATTTTGTTCTTTAAGCATTGCCCCAGGATGGTTCCTGGGTCGGATGGTTCTTCGTCGGCGATCGCTTGTGGCCCAAGAGTTTACTCTTGGGCCACAAGCGATCGCCGACGAATATTTTGTTTCTAATTACGGTATTTGAAAGGTTTTGATGGGTTCATACGCGTGCAAACTGACGTACATAAAACACAACACAAAAAACAAAAAACAAACTGAGAACAACTACCTGAGCTGAGTCCATTAATAAGGATGTAAAATTAATGTGAAATGAAACTTTTTGTTTATTTCTACCTAAACATAGAAAACTTAAATACTATTTGCAAAGACGCTTTCTTTTATAAACTAGACCACTAAATAAAATAAAATAAAATCTAATTGTATAAAAATAATATTAAAAATGTAACGATAAAAGAAGACAGCGCCACATCACTATTTCACGGGCATTTGTCGCGGGACGTCACCATTTTTCCCTCGCTGCGCCGCCATCAGTGGAAAGTTAAAAGCATTGAAAGACATATCGCGGGTTCCTTCCAAGCTCCATTGTTCTCTCGCCCTTTGTCCCGCGCCGAATGTTTTAATGTAATTGGCTTTGTGAGACGATTTTTTTACCCCACTTTCCTCGGCATGTGTGTGTGTAACACACGAAAAGTTTTACTTGCGAGTATATTCAGTCCACTGGGCTTATTGTGACTTAGGCTTAATTATTTGTTGTACTTCCTTATTGAACGCCATTTGTGCTTTGTGCACTCCAATCAAAAAGCCCCATGGCTTTTTGATTGGAGTGCAAAACAAGGTCAGGGAAAATCAGTTTTACGTGTTCATGGAAGTTTTAACATATTTAATTAAAAAAAACGCATTAATTAGCATTTTCATATTTTAAGCCATTATTATGTTAACTTCACAAACATGATCAACTCAATTCAAAACTATTTTATGCAAGTACGTCTTCCGCTACTTATAAGGCATCACAAGCTATTGCACCAGGCAATGATCAGATACATCACTTACTTTTGAACAGAATGATCCAAATTAAATTAGTCAATACAAATCACGTGTACTACTAGTCTACAAGACAAATGAACAGTAGTAGCGCTAGTTAATCTAACAATACTAGTGTGTCATGCATATTACTACAACATCCATCCTATTTGAACCACCCCATCTCCACTGACTCCAGTAAGTGAGTTGGATATAAATTGGGGCATTGTCTGTGAATCTGGAGCATTCGCGAGACTTTTAGACTCATTCTGCAACGCGAAGAAAAATACTAAAGTCCAATACTGTCCGTGTCTCCTTCCCGTTCATCGAATTTCCTAAAGGACAGACAAGGAGAGATAAGGATTGATTATTATTATCGGCATAGAATATTTGCAGAATAAGATAGCTGATCTTGAATGAATTCCCTTTTGTTTTCTCGCTCTGATGCTGTTTCGTTTCGCTCTGGCGCACAGGACTTAGCACTATATACACTCCTGTCACCAGAATACAGGATCAATCCGCAGCGTGATTCGGTACTTTTTTACAAATAAATATAACTTAATATTTATGATGGAAAGTTTTGTAATAGAAATAGAACTAGGTCAGTAAGATGCTTTTGGGTGATCCAGTATTGAATGAATAATGGATATTCCGCCCCCGCTTGAAATGTTGTTTTTAGATAAGTAGGTTTTTTATATTCAATTAGCATCGATACCACACGCAAGAGATGACCAACTGATAACCCTTGTGTTTTGCTCTTAATTAATAAACTTATCACTACCGGGTAACAAAGTTGTATGTGTACTGCAACAAGGTCATGGTTTATTTTTCAATAAAACCACACTAACGATAATATTTTATGTAGCAATTTAACACCAACATTTATTGCTGGATACATGTCTCTTGAAAAGATGGCACTTCATTTAGTGCACTAATGTGGCTTTTTAGCCACGAAAAATATTAAAGAAATAATTAATGATCTCGTAAATTATAATTAATAAAATAAACGAGCAACAGGTCAAACATCTTTGCAGAATATCTCTGTGAGTGAGGACAGAGGGAGCGTGGCACGCATTTCTGGCTAGTTTGATATCAGCTCCCGTCACATCGCTACCGTTTCTTCGTTCCTTCGCTAAAATATACGATAAATTACTCTTGATCAATCGTTTCTTATACTTGACCGAAGTTTGGGCACAATGATCGAGTTCTATTGTGAAATATAAAGTGTTCTTCTGTTTAGTATTATGAAATAACTGTGAATATTTCAGTGGTCCCAGGCAGTGTTTGGAAAAATTCTGTTCACGTACTCTTAAGTTTATTTATGTGGTGTTTAAAGAAATCCACAGGTTGTTGTTTCATAGTGTTTCACATCCTACGGAAACGTGGTTGAAATTCGGACTTTATAACACAAGTATAAGGTAGTAAGTTGCTCAAGAGACTTGGGGGTGTGAATTCTGATATCACCTGTTGATTTCACCGAGAAAATCCTCAGGGAACATGTTTTGGAGGATACTGTAAGTATTCCCTTAAGATGGAAAGAATCGTAAGGCTTTACTGAAAATTTAGTCCCTTCTAGGAAACAGTTTCATTGACTGTTAGTACATAGATTTATTTAGAAATACTATATTGCTTAATTGAAATACATGGTTAAAGAGTTGCTGAATAAAATTGTGGGATAGATTGACATATTAATTGCATTATTTTGATTGATTGTTTGATGAATATAATTCCTAATATTAAAAAAAAAAATGAATAAATATAATATGATTAAATAATATTTCAAGTTTTTAATTTTTCATAAATTCACAGAGACTTGCATTTGGGAACCATATGGTTATGTTTATATGTTTTTAAATAAGATATACAAGTTCTATAGCTAATTCTTCATTTTACTATGAAGTTAAAAAAAATAGAAGTCTAATTTTGTTAGACATTCATCAATATGATAATGTACTATGAATATTAATAGGTAACTTGGAAAATTTTCAGACCACATAAGTGTTCATTGTTGAGGCAAAAAGAAAAACGAAGCTACAATATTTTATTTTATTATGTTACCTTCGTTAGTATATTTCTATGTGATAACTTAAATCCGATGCGGCATTTCTTCGGGATCGCTGGTCCCTCGTCACGGCACAATAAGCCACTGTTATATTTATGTCTCCATACGTCATCATTCCCCTCAGAACGGTCTCAGGAGACAGCATTATGATGTCACAGGTAGACCAATTTATTTTTATGATTGAACTGTATGAACTGAAAGATCGATACAGACACACTTTTTGTGACATTTATTCTTGATACTTTTAATCGAATTGTTATAGAAATCAGGTATGTACTTTCAAATAAATAAGTAAAATAAAGAGTTGTTAAAGTTTCGATCTGAAAAGCTAATATTCAATAACAAAAAATCATATTATGTGTCATATAAATTCATATGTTGCGCAAATATAATACCCAAAATGTTAACAGGCAATTTCATCTTACATTCCAATTACCGTCACCTTCATATCTATAGCACAATAAAACCCATTGTGACCTAATAACAGGTTTCAAATTGACGTGAGATCGATACAAGGCTCCCGGGGCTTGCGACACGAATATTAAAATCATCTACAAGTCTTCAACAACTGTCGACTGTGCCGGTCCCCAGCTCTATTAGATTTGAGGGAAAAAATCGCCCCCGGGACTCTTATTCAATTACCTGACTGTACATTTTATTAGTTTGTTACGTTACTGTATTATGTTGATCATTATTACCGTGTTTAATTAATTATCTTTTGAAAAGATAAGTCTGTTTTGCTAATTAGTTTTTGACACAAATACACACCTTGTGTATCATTTCTATAGATAATATATTATGTTATAAATATGAAAGTAACGCTGTCAAAATTACATATTGAATTCATTTTGATGAAATTTTGTACGGAGTCACTTTTTATCTGGCTTTAACTTGTCTGCACATCTACAATAACCGGCATTATTGCATTATACTTTTTTACAACTGTAAACGGACATTTAATTTACATTATTAACTGTTTCTTCTACTTTATTTGCATATAAACTCAACTTCAAAAACGCGTGAAGTGCAAATCCACCCCTTGCACACGCTACCCGCGCCAACCATTTCACTTCCTAATCCGAGGTATTTGCGTAATTGATATTTACAACTAACCTGGAATTGAGAACGCTTTTCCCAGGATTAGACGGGATTTGTTTGGATTTTCCTTTTTCGCGAATTCACTTCAATTTATTTACAGCCTTGTACCTCGTCGTGAGCGCGAATAACGTTTACTGATGCCGTTCAGCGTTATAGCTAGACCTTTTCTTGTTTTGCATATTTTATTTGAAAAGGTTGTTTTACTATTGTTTTGATTGTGAGAGGTACATGTTAGGGTAATCGAAAACAAAATAATATTATTTTATTTTTTAACAAAAAAATATTGTGACGAAAAATAAATTCAAAACGATACGTATCCATTAGCAGAACACAAAAAAATCTACAAATGAACGGGAAATTCAAGAAACAACAGAGGCGTATCCGGGACGTGAGGTACGCGCCGCCCGACAGATTAGGGCCCAGCAAAGAGAGTAAGAATCTACCGCCAAATACGAATATCATAGCAAATACAACGAGCAGTCTTGTTTGCTTTCCATTTTTATGATATTTGTTGTACGCTACAAGTTGAGCGAAAATAAAATTTGTGTTTGAAATAGAAAATATCATCTAGAGCACGTTCATCAGACTGGCTTATATCCATGCAATTTTATTATGTCGGCAGATACGAGCACTGAAATGAAAAGTAATATGAAGACGTTATTCTTACATACAGTGTTGTTTAACTAATCTCAAACTGGTTTGAAATTTATAAGAGTAAAGATAAATATCATACTGACAATACAAAATTTCAAGCAAAAACTTAAGATCAAAGAAACAGCACTGACTGAAGTTCTGAGCAAAGTTACTTTCCTTTATATTGTACTGTGCGTCACAAATCGATGAAATTATTGTTTTATTTGCTGCTATCTTCTTTCATTCGATTTCCCGACATCCATGAACGGTCATAAAATAAATCTGGCCATAAATAAAAGCAAGGAGACGCTAACAAGCGTCTCGGGTTCACCAAGTGATATTTCTTAGCTGCCGTCGCCATTTTTGTCATAACTCTATTATGTTCGCGAGTGTCGAAATGCGAGATCGTTCACTTGATTTATTTGTAGACGCTCGCTGCGAGATGCTGCGATGCGTTTGCATGTTGAACGATGAACGAGTGTATCTACACAATAGTCTGCTTCCACAATGTAGGACGTGAGGGTGGGTGCATTGTTGCACACTGCTTTTACGTGAGTAGTAAAAATAATGTTAATATTTGGTATTTTGGTATTTATATCTATAAATTATTATATTAATTATCAACAGATTAACAGTCATTTTATATAAATCCCTTGATACTGTTCAGGAAGTTGTACACCTTTATAGTACTTTGTAATAAATTCATTAGCAAATATACTATGTTCTGATTGTATTAAGAGTACCAAAACGTTTAGCGATTTTGTAACACTAAAATTTATAGTATAATTAGAAGTAGAAGGAAATAGGAACAAACATCCTAAAATACGTACATATTATCACATACTAGATACCAATACCAAGACGAAGTCTGTTAAATCCCACTCAATAAATGCGTAGCGGTACCGAAGTGCGCGTAGCTGTAATAGGTCGTTACGTTACATTGGTTACATTTATTTATTACATGTTTTATTCACCGGCCGCCGGTTTCGGATCGCTGACAGGCTGGCTTACAGGCTAGTATCCCAAGATAGTCAAATATCACATTAGTTCTGCTTCTAATAAGAATGTAGTGTCTCAGTTTGATTTTCGTAGCAGTGCTACGCGCTACGAAAAAGCGTAGCATGAGCGCTTTTGTAGTATGGTATTTTACTTCTTTTGGTTTAGTGATAGCATATTTATATTTAAAATTAAAAAGTAGTGTAGCCTTTTGGCTACATTATACTACATAGTACCTATATCACTAACGGTATATTGATAAACCATAAAATTACACAATTAAAATAAAGTCTTCCAGAAAGTTTATTATGTAAAAAAAAATTAAAAGTCATGTTATTTCATTCAAAAGTCAGTCATTAACGAAAGTCTCACGAGAGAATGTTTTGTATTTTTCACGGTTCATCAATAGTATCCCAAAATGCATTTGCGATCGGTGATCGCAGAGGGTGGTCGGGAAACAAATTTAACCGACAATTGTAAATCAATTAGAGAGGGTGGCTTTACGGGGTGTAATAGCTACCCCCTCCCGAGCGCGGCAGGGCCGGAATCGAACATGTTATACGTATTCTGCTACATTTAGTATCATAGGACAACATGGCCTGGATTTTCTAATAAAAATGTCAGTTTTGATTTAAAACAATTTTATCTATGACATAAGAATTTATGAACTAAATACTAATTAATTATTTACAAAATTAAACTTTATTAATAGCAGCAGTAGTCTATTAAGTTGTTTAAAGGTCAAAGTAAATTACCAAGAACAATTTACAAGTCCTTCAAATAATAGTTAACGACATTTTGCGTTAATTAAACGGGCACTCATATCTCAAGTCTTAATTAATTAAGAAGTCTTCGCGTCCCTCCCTGCCCTCTGTAGGTATTCATAGTGGGGAATGTTCAAGTGCATATTGTGATCTACGCAACAACCCCCTCTCCTCCCCTAAGTCTTCAACCCCCTGCTCTTCACGTCTGATCCAGGAGTTCTGTCTTCGAGAAGTCGAGAAACCTATACTCATGGCTAATATTAAACTCTTGGGCTCCAAGCAAATATCGGCGTTCGCATACTTATTATCTTTCTATGATGTCTCTAATTACGGTCCTCGAAAGGTTAAGGCCATGTTATTGTAACCTTCATTTTGGAAACACAATCTTTTCAACTACTCTGCCGTTTTCAATACACGTTCTTCAACGGGAAAAATAAAGATCGATAAATCGTACTCAGCATCAAAAAGCTTTTCATTGAAGAGGACACAAAAGGTTAACCCTTTCTAGTAATAATTCAGGATTTTCAGCTAACAGCAAGAACGTAGCGACGAAGTGCCAAATGACAAAGTTAGCTTAGAAGTTTAACTGCGAAGTGAATCTCTGACCGAGTTCCACACTCGGTCACTGATTCAATTAGCACTCCAAAATTGTATTGAGCTATGTCTCGAGAATGTGCTACTGGATTCCTATATTAAACCTAGATTCTCAGTATACACTGCTTCAGCAATATATATTTTTTATTTTATTCAGACTTGATTCAACCTATCATATAGCCGTTTTTTTAAGATGTGTGCGGATTCATAGATTACAGTCTATTTCGACCCATTTTTGATTTTTTTTTATTAAGCTTTTGGGTACCATAATGACTTGGTATACACTGTCCTCATTCATATTACAATATTAATAGCTATCTAGTATAGTATTAAGTATTATAGAAATAATGTAAAACTCACCTTTTTTTAGAAGGTGATAGGTGTTATGAGAGATAGAACACGACCAATTGGAACTGTGAACTAATTTATGACATTAGTGCATTGGCACTTACATATGTCAGGCCTATTTGAAATAAAAATATTTTGTTTTCATTTTGTGTTTAAGTAAGCTCTTATTAATTAAGAATCAAACAGCTATTTTTGTTTATTTAATAAAATAAATAACATAAATCACAATATTGTTGTACAATCAACCTGCATTCACCCTTTTAACTTTATCTCTGATAGTTATCTAGATCAATATTTAAATTTGAAAATGACTGTATCCATTAACTTTACGTAGACAAACGGGGACAAAACAGTAATTACAGCATTTAGAGTTGCGTCACATAATTATAGGCCCAATGTATAGGGTGCATTAGTGGTACAATGAAGCGCCGCCGACGCGCGACACTCCGAGGGGTGGGCTAGAGGGGCCACGGTAGCAAAAATCATAATCACATGTTTTTTATGAGTATATCAGAGTATATATACTCTCTGCATGAAAATAGAGCTAGTTATTATGCAAAGTTTAACTTAAGAATTATTTTCTGTATTGTAGACAGTATTGAAGTATTGAAAGCTTCAACAGTAATTCAATACTTCGTTATTTCTACAGTTTTGATCATGAAAAGAACACCTATTTAGTGGCTGCTCAACTTTATCTATAATATCTCCGTAATGTTGTCTCAAAACACACCAACAGAAATCCTATTACAAAAATCCAATTGTCTAAAAAGCTTTTAAAAACTTGCACTAAAACCATTAAATCACCCTAGTTTAATCGCATAATTGCGTAATTAGCACAACATCCCTGCAGATGTGTCGGCCTAGAGTAACTGTTGACGGCGGCTCTCGTCCAGTCACAGCTAAACGCATTAGCGTGAGCCAGCGTGATGGCGCATGGTGTGGCGACTGGCGCTGCTGGGGTGTCGGACACCCAGCGTCACCCAAGCGCCACGTCGGATACCCCTCTTCGGGCGACCGGGTAGTCGGGTAGCGTTCGCGCCTCGTTTCCACTTGGTTATGCCTTTTATGCGACGATTCATTACCAACAACGTTAAACGGGGGACGGGGACAGATAGCCACATTTATTACTTTTGTCAGCGGAAAAATGAATTTACACGCCGATGACTTACGCACTGCCGTTGTCGCCCACAAGTCGTTATATTCATCGCTACTTTTAATGGCTTTTGAATTTTGTTGTTTTGTGTACGGCTTTTGTCATTTCCGTGTATTTTAAAAGAGACATTTTAATCGGGAATACGATTACAGCATTACATTTTTTTTTGTAAATCATGTAAACTGGTGCTTGATGCTATCCCGTCTGATGGTAAGCAGATGAGGTGTACTAGTTTAATGAGAACATACCTATGCCTTGAAGTTACCTAAATTATAATCAGACTCGAACACAGCAGCAGGCATTTCGTTATAAATTACAAAGAATCTAATAGAAAAACTGTCGATTTACATATTCTTTGTTTTAAAGTCTTGCAAATAGGGTTCATCCAAACGATAAGCGAGACCTTAACGAAGTTACAGGTTTTCCGATAACATTCCCGGTAGCTGAGCCGTCAAAAGTGGAGCCTATCAGTTTGCAAACAATGAACCGTGACGCGACGTCAATGCCGGATAATCCAATTTGCCCACTAATGGGCAAGCCGAGTTGACTCGAGGGCACACAGACAGATAAATCTGCACTTGTGATATGGTTGGAATACACGCAGGTGTTGTAAAATCAAATCAGATCTAATTTTTTATGATTTTATGGCCTTGATATTGTGTTATTGTTCCAATTTGTAATTCTATAACAAAACATACTAAAACTCAAGGCATAAAAAAATAAAATACTGGAATTCGACTAGCCAACCTCAATATCAAACATATCGAAGTCGAATACAAGTATAAACATAATCATACGAGATTTATTTGCATTTACGATTTATATAACTATTTATTCCTAACTCACTAGTCATAAATACCATTAAAATATTTTGTGTTTTAAGCATAAAACGTGATTTATACTCTAAAATATTGAAAAAAATCTTTTAATTATCAATACTGAACACTGAACAAGATATGCATACGTAAAAAAAAACCTTCTTTTCATTAGAGTTTGAAAACTTGAGATTTTCACCTTTTTTCTTCTGAGCTGTGGCTTGTCAAGTATTTAAAACAATTTCAATAGAGGTACAAAAGTTGAGCGGTCTTCCGATTCACTGCGAGCCCCTCTTGTAGTGCACTATTCAGCGGATAACTGAAGAATCTCTGACATGAAACGAACTCGGATAAGTTTCGCACAAGTTGCAGACTTTCCTCTTGTAGAAGATTTCAATAAAATCTGTGGTCTACAATATTCTTTTTGTACTTAATTAAAAGTGTGTTGGATTGAGTTTCGTGTTAAGTTTTATATTTTACACTAGGTTAATACCTATTGTAAAATTTAGTTCACATGCAGTTTAAGAACATTATTCCTTTTTTGGATCAGTCGTGCTAAAAATGTTATGCATTATAGAGAAGTTCTCATTCTCTTGAGAATTAGGTCCCGTTCACGTGAAAAATTAAAAAGCATATCCCGGTGGAAGTCCCGTCAAATTTTGTTCAACCGTTCCAAAGACTAATTTTGTAGTATAAAATCCTGCTCCCGCTAAGTTACAGCGCTTACAGTCCCCTCAAAATCCATCCAAGCATTTATTGAGGCATGGCCTAAAATTATATAGGTATCGAATATAGATTTGGCAAAAAATCATAACAACTAGATACTTCAACTTTATTTAAATGTTAACGCTGAGATAAAAATAAAATGAAACTGCTAGCAATTAATGTTATCGTTGCATAAGTGTTTTATTATTAGTTTCCATTGTGAGCGCAGGTGCGACCGTACATGCTGGCAGCCCTATTAACCGGCAGACGTTTTTAATTTTATTTTCTCGGGCGAGGTGTGTCGCTTCCCATCCGCTTCAATTACAGGGAAAATAGCGCAAAATAACGCGGAATAAACTAATTGAAAGTCTATAAGTCTGTGTTTGATGTTGGAGATATTGTGCGAAAGAGTTCATAGGGAGATCTTACTTGTTTACTAAAGCTATTGTTTAGTTTACACTTGGAGGTGTCGGTGCGTAAGTTCGTTTTTAGGTCTTTTGAAACAAATGAACTTTTAAGTAGGTGCCTTGAATGATGTGGTGTGTCATATATAATTTTTGGCTGTTTATTTATTTATTTAAAATAAGGTTACGGCGCAGCCCACCACCTCAATTTATATGCAAAAATCTGTTTCTACGTAATCAAAGTCGATCGCAATTTTGGGTCAACTTGTATGTCACCTATTGTATCTATTCTTAAAGATTTTATTTTGTTACAGAAATACTCAATATGAGAACTTCCACGTTGATCAGAAGGGCTACGACCAGATGTACGATGGCGAAGACTTGGAAACACCACCGTCGCCTGACAGGCCTCCTCCACGACCCATAGGTAGGTACTTAGCAGTCCACCTATTCGCCTTTGTATAGCGTACCAAGAAAATACATGGACTGATGACAATGGGAGACTCATATTAAACAAGTCAATCAATCTCAGTGGTAAGAACACAGGGAGGGCCGTGTGTCGAATAGGGATTCGACGACCTAAACAGATCTGTTAAAAGGGTGACTGGTAATACGTAACTCATTATTAAACATGTGATTATAGTCATGATAACAAATAACTTTTACTATGGAACCAAACCTGAAATCGCGAAAAAAATCAGCTGATCAGTGCATTTTTGTTCGCCTTACTGGTTAAGATGTACGTACTACGTTTTTTTTGGCGTGGCGGTTAGTTCAATTTACTTGCCGCTTATACACCAGGAGTAAATTTTCTTGCCTTTAAGATAAAATTATTGTATGACTAGATAAGTACGTGCGTGCGGAATGTCCGTGCCTGACCGCACGGTACACCGTGGCCCTGCTGGCGTGCTTCGGCTTCAGCATCATGTTCGGCATGCGCTGCAACATGAGCATGGCCAAGCTGAAGATGACTGAGAAACAAGCTGTAAGTACTAACTACAGACACAACTAATAACATATAGTATAGTTTTAAGTTTTAACGCTACGAGAGTTTTTAGCACCGTAGACATTCACCAACCCGCAATGAGCCCGTGTGGTGGGTTACCTATTCCATTACAGGAACATTACGAAAGATAATGCTAATTTAAAAGTTATGTGGTATAAAAGGGCTTGGGAGCTTTTTTAATAGTAAATTTAAAGTTGAACTAAATTTATCTTTTATTAATCTAATGCATGTCAAATTCCAACGAAATCTTATCATGTATTTAGAAATCTTAAGGGACTTTTTTGTTGTGGGTGAAAATCATCTTGTATGACAAATTAATTATTTTTATCCAGCAAAACTCGACAACAGACAAAGCTCCATTCGAATGGACTGTGAGTGTCGAATCTTCAATAGACTCGTCATACTTCGCCGGGTACCTCATCACACAAGTGCCCGGCGGTTTCCTGGCCTCCATGTACCCTGCCAACAAGATCTTCGGAGTGGCCATTGTGACGTCAGCGATATTCAACATGGCGATCCCTGGAGCTATGTCAGTGGGCCCTGCTGCTGTTGTCATCTTGAAAGTAGCGCAGGGATTTGTTGAGGTAAGTGTAGTATGTTCTCGTTTTAATTTTTAATATTCAATGAGAGATCTGGTGCAAGACAATGGCCAAACTCTAATTGGTTTTTGCGGTTGAGGAAAATCGGTCAAGTGGGCTATTCTTATATTATAGTGCCTTTTTATAAGCACTTGCCAGTATTCATCATATTACGATAGCACTCCAAATTAGTACCTAGCATACTTTTTAACCCATAGCTATGTCATTCAATGTTTATCTAACGACAAACATAAGTTACATAACAATTATCATTCTAGATCATATAATACAGAGGTCCAAAGGGTTACTGGTAGAAAATACCTAAGGCATTAAGTCTGCCTTGTACCTTTATGTGTATGAAGTATTTAATAAATACATACTGATAGTCTCTTCGGTTTTATTAATAAATTGAATAAATAATAAGATGAATTAAAAAAAAACCATTAATTTATGAATTGTAAAAAAAAGTAAAAAAGTGTTAAGAATATTGTAAATATAGTTGAAATAATGAGGAACATCCGTATTTGAAATAGATAATAAAATCTATTTGTTGTAAAAGACTATCTCAAGTAAACTGCAAATACAGCGCAAGGAACGAATATATTAAATCCAATAATACTTTCACAAGCACGGAACTCTCGTAATGAAGCTGTATGAAACACACAGTAACGAGTGAAATGTCACACGTTTAAAATTTAGGACATTTGACGTTCCGGACGTGACAGTGCATGATCAAGCTTATTACTAATGCTCAAATTTTCAAACCGGGATCGTTTCGAACGTCCCATTCGTCACGTTTGTGTTTCAACACTCACCCTCTTTGTACTTTTGGTACTTTGAATGCATATTGCTGTGATACTACCCTTTTGCTTGTAAAGGACGCATTCCTTTTCCCTTTTCTGAAGATTTCACGTGTCATGTAATGTTTGGTAGTTTGGATTTTTAGGTCAAATAGTGTGAATCTGTTTTCCATCTATTTGATGAAGTGTTTGGAATTTTTGCTCAGTTATTTAGATATATGATACTTAAGGCAAATTGAACGGTCAGTGATGGGAAATAGAAGTTTGAAGTTATGCAAATCTCCATTAAAGAAGGAGAATTCTTCGACCAGATAGCTATTGTATCTGGTCTGTTTAATTTTGTACTGTTGTATATTATGTTCTTATCATATGGAGGACTCTAATACCGTAATGCAGGATTTTTAATTTTCGTTCCTTAATAGACGTATTAGGAAATATGATGACAAACCAGAACTAATGGATAGTGAAATGACTACTGAACAGGTTAAGAGGAAATAGATCCGCTTACACTTGGAACATTACCTGTACCTAGTTGGTGCGCTTATAATATAACTTACATTCACAAACCCTCTGAACCATAGCAATCATTTGTAGGCCAAATACTTGGTCTTCGTGAAAATTGCACCCGCGATACGTAGCGCAGGAGCTGATCGTTCATCCACTGCGTCAACGGTGTCATCAACTAATAATCTTCAATACGAAATCAATTTCAAATAACTTTGATTCGTGCACCTCTTATTTCGGTTTCAAAAGAGTGATTTTCAATGATTGCCTACAGAACGATCAGTATCTATCGACAATCGCTCTCGAGTACAGTCGGCATCGCTTGCCGAGGTACAAAGCCTCTTCAGGATTACCGGCCCCCCGTTACCATGACGACGTATTTGCTCGTCTCCGCGTATCCCGGCTTAGTTGATTCTTCAATGCCACCGCTATCCTATTAAATCTTTAAGATTGGGACCATTGACATAATATAATACTTATAGAAATCTTAAATCCACCTTTTTCTATTTGATTCAATAATAATATAACGATCTTGAAAGAAATTCTGCGAAATATTTATTTAGGATTTTGTTACATCATTATTTTCTTTGTAGGGTGTGACATACCCGTCTTGCCACGGTATCTGGCGGATGTGGGCACCTCCCCTGGAGCGCTCGCGGCTGGCAACTCTGGCATTCTGTGGCACGTACGCTGGCATCGTGATTGGCATGCCACTGTCCGGTTTGCTGACGGATTACATCAGTTGGCAGGCACCATTCTACTTCTATGGAGTGTCTGGCGTCATCTGGTAAACAATTTTCTTTTAATGATGACCAATTATCGTGTATTATACCTAATTGATAAACAGTAACGAAAGAACAAGAAACATTGTCTCAATATTCTAAGTTATTTAAATATTCTACTAAACACGATTAAATTACTTGTTCTCATAGTGACTTGATTAGTGCGGTGGGAATTGACTCCTTATACTTACTTGGTTACTAATTCATCCCTCTCGTTCAAAGGTACGTACTATGGTTGTGGCTGGTCTTTGAAAGGCCCAGCAAGCACCCTACTATTTCCTCCAAAGAGTTGACCTACATCGAACAGTCCCTTGGCACTGCGACGCAGGCTGCCATGCCTGGATTCTGGGCGACACCCTGGAAAGCATTTGCTACGTCACCACCAGTAAGTTACACATCAATCTTCTATTTTGTTTCTTGTGTCTTTGGAACAGTGTTCGATAATCAAAAGTTTAGGAGTATTTTTTTCTTTTGAATGCTTTTAAAAGAGTTTAAATGTTTTTAGGTGTACGCTATCATCGTAGCGAACTTCTGCAGAACGTGGAACTTCTGTTTACTAGTCATATTCCAGTCGTCCTACTTTAACTCAAGATTCAACATGCAAATCACAGAGGTAAGCTTCAACCCCATATATTTATATACAGAGTTGTACGTGCGACAAAACTAGACAAATTTCGTGAGACTCTTCCTTTATTTTATCTCATCGTTTCAGTCTGGGTTTGTTGGCGCCATTCCGCATTTAATAATGACGTCACTGGTGCCTATCGGCGGCATGATGGCCGACTACTTGCGCAAGAACAACATCATGACGACTACCACTGTGAGGAAACTCTTCAACTGTGGAGGCTTCGGACTGGAAGCGTTCTTTTTTGTGCTCGTTGCTTATGCTAATAACAAGGTAAACTACGATTTTATCAAATAAATTAGTACTGATTGTATGCTGTCAGAAATGTTCTCATATATTTTTTTAAACTTAGCAATCATTTCTGATGCTCAGAGTCATAGAGTCCATATCTACTGACCGTTCATTCTTGTGATTGGATATGACGTCTTTAACAATGTTTCCAGACACGTGATTTTCATCAAATTAAAAATAATAATTCATATTGTTGCAGATAGTATGATTATTTTGTTAGATATTCAGGGTATTATTCAGCTATATCATTATGAATCCAATCTAATTTGTTCTTGTTAGTACGTGGCTACAATAGAGCTGACCTTGGGCGTAGCGTGCAGTGGCTTCGCCATATCAGGCTACAATGTGAACCATTTGGACATCGCGCCTCGATACGCTTCCATCCTCATGGGGCTCTCTAACGGCATCGGCACCATCGCTGGCTTCGTCGTACCCATCGTTATTGACTATATGACGCAAGAGAAGGTAAGACTATGGACCTACAAAACTGGTCAGTATTAGTTATTTAGAACATGTCAAATCCTATTTTAATGCCACACTTTGACACATGTTGAAGTATGGCACTGAAGTGCACATTGATACTTGTTCATATCCAAACTAATGTAAATATTGTACTGAAATTCTTGATTAGGAATTCAGTTATGTGTTTATTAAAATGAAGTGTTGGATTCCTTTCATTTGTGTGTCAAAAACTACAAAATATATTATTCTGGAGGAGTCGCTCGTCAACTGTAAATGTAACAAAGGAATTGTTTTACTTTTAACCAATTGAAAATATTTTTTATTCAAAGCCACCCAGATTTTTCAAGAGCCACCTTAACTAACCGAATCAGTTTTCAAAGGGAAAATGTTTTTCAATAAATATGTTCTTGAATTTTTATTAGATACTCCCCCAATGCAATAGAACGGTATCGCTTTCAGGCGCGAACTAGCGAAACAATAAGGACATTCGTCCGTGGCTAATTTAAAAAAGGAAATCGAGCTCCATGGAGTCGCGAGCGGAATATACAATGAGTACATGGAATATAGATTGTGGGTGCGCGACGGAGCGGCACGGTGCCGCTGAGCACTTTATCAACGCCCGCCGCCGCGCAACGCCGCGCACCACTGACTGCATTGTGCGGCTACTTACTAGATATTTGTTACAGATATGCTTATCTGAAACTTTAAATGTCTCGTCAGCTTTTCGGGTGTAGATAATGTGGTTATTGTGGTGCGCTTTTCAGAAGTTGTAACAGGGTTTAACCTGTATTTAGCTTGTTCGTTTAATAATCAAAGCATCGCATTTTCAAAAAGTTTGCTTTGATAACTAGTTGTACTTACTCTTTCTTTACCTTAATACTTATAGGTTATTCCAAGAGCCAATGAAGGTGATCTAATTTATAACATTCTCGATTGTTAAAAGAATCAACTGGAGAAGGCCATAACGGAGTGGCGCGCTGTGTTCCTGATGGGCGCGACCGTTCACTTTGTGGGCATCACCATATACGCCATATTTGCGTCCGGAGAGCTGCAGCCGTGGGCTGAGACTGCGGTGGACGAACCTCAGCCTATGAAGTCCTTAGACCAAGAAACTACATTTGTGAGTAAACCTCAACTAATCACAACTTTTGTTTACAAATTCAGACTGGTAGACTTTTTAATAGTAATTTTATTTTTCGGTTTAATTTTCCATTAAATTGATTTTTCATATGATCACACAAAATTTTATCACATTAATTATTCTCAAATTGTAAAAATGCCACATTTTCTTGCACCAAGACGGAGAGACCATCAGCCCCTCTGAAGGGTTCAGAGCAAGCTGGATACGGCGCCATAGCGCCACCACCGCGGCCACCGGCGCCAGGCGCTCACGTGCCCAACAATCCCTTCGTGTCCGGCGCCCTATACCAGGCTGAGCCAATCCAGCCCCCAGCGCACGACTACTATGACGGGCCCGCCGCCAACGAACAACACTACCCTGAGTAGAGGCCAACAATAGCTGGACGACACGTATCGAACAACTGACTGGTTTACGTTATGGCATTTCAATGTGCGTTTCAGCGACAAAAGTAGTATCGGTTAACTGAGAAGAAAAGAATTGCCGTTACAAATACGCGTTCTGTGATTTTCCTTTAGGATTTTGACTTCCATAATAAATTCTTGGTAGCTCAGACATCTCTCAATTTAATGACTGCAATGTAAATGTCAGTTGTTTTATAGATGTGTTTCGTCAGTTATCGATGTTACCTCTCATTTATTGATAATAGGTAAATATAATAAAATACTTTTACAAATAACTTGACATCAGTTCCCGGACGACTCGCCGTGTGGCTCATATTTTTATAGGAAAAGTATATTGTTCTCATCGTTAGCTTGTATGTTAAATCTTTTAGCGTTTAGAAGTGAATTGGGTTGTTTTATTAAATCAAAGATCTCGATGTTTTTGTTACTTTAATCGTTAAAAATACCAATCTGAGCTTTACCTAACATGTCACGCTTGAGTTCCATCTATCAGTATTAACTTACGTACCTGTTTTATTTACATTTGTACGTGTACAGGTGTATATAAATTATATTGGCATATCACAGTAGAAATATTTAAATTTGTCACTGGATGGTTTAGCTTAGTAATCAATTTATCGTTAGTTTTGCCTCATGATATCGTACTTATAATAAAATTAATGGTTACTATAACATTTCTAGTCCTTGTTACTAAGTTTCATAAAACTGTTGTAAAATGTTTATAAATATTTATTAAATAATTGAATTGTTCAAAATTTAGAATTGTACTTAATTGGATGCGTAAATGTATATGTATCATAGGAGTAGACATTGAATAAAATGTTAATACTATAAAGGGAAGTAATGTAATCATTCTTGTTGGTATTTTTATTGTTATTTAAATATTATTTTTGCCTTAATTACGTTGATATTGCAAACCAGGCGATGAAATTAATTTAAAAAATTTAGATCACGTATTTATTTTTATTTGTGACGTGTAAATATTAAATAGTGGTACTTAATAAAATATATAGATTTGAAGCTATATTTTCTTTGACAATTACTTTGTTTAAAATAAAGATGGAAGAGAGTTAGGTTGGTTGTTTAAAACCACATCTCCCTTCCTAGAGTAACGCCTCTACGCTTGAAAATATTAACCATATTCATAACTCAGTACTATACTTAGTAAACATGCGTGAAAATGATGGAGTTTGCTTTGAGTATAACATCACCTAATATTAATAAATAACTACTTAAATAAATTAGTGTAATTATTGGCTGTCATTCCAGAAAAAATAAAAAAAAAAACAAAAATAAAAATTTTAGTGTTGTAAATTCCATACGATTTTTTCTAGTCTTTGTAAATAGGGCATGAGTTTAGGTCGTAAGCTTGTACCCACATAATAGTCTTGTGATATACATTAGAGCGAATATCATTACTATTGGAATAGCATAACATTCAGCTATTCTGTGAAGTACATATTCGAGTATTTTGTAAAGGTAAGTTCATAATCAATTAATGTTGGATGCACAGAATGTTTGCTCGATTCGTGGTTTTCCATCACTGTTTACTGCACTAACTTCTGAATAACAAAAGATGTCTATATTTCTATTTAATTTATAACTCGTCCTTCACATATATCTTAACAGAAATGGTTGATTTTGTAACTTTTTAACTATTCGTTTATCTTCCATACACCCTTTCATATATTTAATTTGAAGGTCTCGTGTCAGCTCTGATTCTAGTATTCTGTAACTACATTTATTTTATTTATTCTTACAGCTAGTTAGTTTTAGAAAGCGGTATTTATTAAATCCCTTAGTATAATAGCATTTAGAAAACGCATAACATGTAATCATAAGTATTATAACGTATCGTGCAAGTACCTATATAAAGCGAAAACATAGATTAATAGGTATACTCGTAATGACAATAAATTTGAACGACAAACAGACAGATAGACCATAGTAACTAAGTCTAATATTCATGCTGCTTACTGCACAATCCCTTTTGATTTTAACGTTAAGTAATCATAAGACAATAATTTACCTTTTATGTAGATATATATATATTTGTATTATATATATACATATGTTCAGTTAAGTCGTGGTTGCAGACGCGACTGCTGAGCATGGGGTCTTGTGTTCAATGTCTAGGTGTGGCAAAAAGTGATAATGGGTTTCTTCCAGGAGTTAAGAGTGACTCAGTAGAAACCCGGGGTTTGGTAATTGGTAGTGTGACACATCCGGGCTCGAAAACATGCTAAGCCGCTGATCATGCTCCTGATATATCAAAACAAAACATGTAGAACCCACCAGTGCATATCTCCAGTCATGTCAGATTGTCTTCCCTTAAGAATATCAGAGTAATAGAACAGCAGACTTAACCAAGTTGTTAATTATCAATCGTTAACGCATTAAAAAAAAATCAAATGCATGAGAATGACATCTTCTCTACAAAATTCGTAGCCAAAGTTAAAAATGACAAAATAAAATGTAATCGTTTCTACAATAATCATCGCTAGATCCTGTACTTTTATGATACGAGTATATATGGTACTTAGGTTGAGACGTTACCGTCTGTAGAAAGAGATTCAACAAGAAACGGTTGAACTTGGTTAGGCCTGCTGAGAATCCACCAGTGTGTACGTATGCGTTTGTGCACTAAAATATATCTATCCTGCGCAATTGGTTAATTTCTGTAAAGTACGTGTTGCCACCATGATCGAAATTCGTTTAAAAGGAATACGCACAGAGGACATGTTTAAGGAAATACTAGCTCAAAAGACAAAAGTAAAGATTGACTTTATGACAATAATGCCTGACTTGTGGTGTCTGAGACCAACAATCACTTGTTGAAATGCGCACATATTGAATAAGAAATGGGCAAAATATATATTTTTTATTAAATTAAAAAACTTTCGTATAGTAATAAAGTCAACACATTCATGTAGACAACTTATGAAATAAAGGGTTTTTCAAAAAGAACTTCATTTTTCAATAAAGTCAAATTGGATAACACGAGAGTTTCGACATTGATTTTTTTTTTAATATCGACATAAAAACTTTTGAGAATATTATGAATTAAATTTTGCTCGGAAAAAGCATTGAAATGATGAAAATATACTATGAAAAGTGCCAAATAATTAATTTATTTCAAAACAAATTTTTCGAAAGCGTAATTTCACGAAATAGAGACGTTTAAATACTATGATAGAGCCGCTTGCTGAAATAACGTATTCACTTTTGATTTACAGTTTTACAGACCTCTAACTTTAAATCTGGTTTATCAGGATTATCAGGATTGAAACATTGGATTAATTTTCTGAGGCAGTGAAAGATTAACTAGAAATTATAATTATAAAAATCTACATTTGTAATTATGGTCGTGGTCGTGTTGTCCGATATCATTTTTATTATAAACAAACAATAAATCAAATCTTTTTTCATAATACGCATTGCCGAGCCTTGCCCTTTCTGATAGAATAAAAAAGTAGAGGCTTTTATTGAAAAAACAACGTTCTTGTCGAAAAACCCTACAACACTACAAGTTTACATAAATAAGCAAACTTCAATTTCAAATAAAAAAAATATTTCATATTTCACCCTTAGCATCATAGTATGATACTATGATGCTAAGGGTTTTCTTTTTTTAACATTCATAAAAAGCCCAAATCGTAAACTTAATTTGTGACAATACAATAACGAAGTGGGTAGTATAAATACTAACCACGATTTGCGAACATTATATTGAAAATAATAAATAAAACTAGTAGATATAATAATATATATGTATTGTATAGTGATAACATAATAATTTATAGTCGTATTTTTAAAAATAAAGATTTTTCATAATTCAGCAAATAATAACCTTTTAAAAATGCGTATGCGTAAGTAATCATGTATACTTATTATATTCTGTTAAAAAAAAAAAAACAATTTTCATAAATTTTGACCTTCGAAATTTGCAACGTTTTTCAAAACATCTTCTCTATTCACAGATTGTAATGTAGTTATTATACGATGACGTAACATTTTTCGATTTAAACGTTCTTTATGATCCTTAAAAATTTAAGTCTTGTAAATATAATAAAATAGAAGCATACAGTCTGCGGCAATGATTGACTAAAGTATTCAAGCTACTGTAGATACATTCGCGTAGGAGTAAGAGTTAGTTTCTTGGACATGGGTGAGAATTATCATCTCGGAACCGATTTTTACTTTCAGTTATATTCACCAAAATCATTGTATAAGGTACAAGTTTAATAAATATAAATTGAACACCTCAGCTTTGCCTAGGCTCTTTATTTTCAGAAACTATGAAACATTTTCAGTATAACTGTTCCTTCCAATTTTAGTGTTCCGTGCTTTGTACCGCAAACTTCAAACATCGTAGAGTATAAAATCATTTTCATCCGTTAATCTATAGGTTTTTCTTTATTATCAATAAAAATTATTGCATTCACCATTCAGCAAACTTTTCATACAATTTTAAGACACAAAAGACTACATTAAAAACACGACGTAAAACATACATTTTAAATATTTTCATATCAGATTACTTTAATTTTTAAAATATGTCTTAAAAACATTAAAATTATAGACTTAATTATATAGTATAAAGCAAAAATCGTTGTTTTAAATAATCTCTACGCCGTCAATTCTGTGATGTAAAATACTTTGACTAACTCGAAAGAATATTACTTGAGTGTGTAGTGATTTGTATCTATTTATAAATAAATCTTCTATTGTTATTTTAGTGATATAATCAGTTAAAAGGTTAATAGTCGAATGGAAAGTAATAAATTTGGGTTAGATTAACTAGGAGGTCAACCCTTGAAAAGAATTTGATTTTTGTTAAAATGTGTCAAAATTTGACACTAATTAAGCAATAAACCCTGTAACCGCATATCACTGAAACTTACTTATAGTATCTTACTACATAAATAAAGGCATGGTCATAGCCTCTTGAATACACTAGTACCTATTTTTATACCTAACACACACAGCTATCTACTTCACTATATTTATTTAAAGTATGTTGGCCGGGGCAAGTGCATTGAATATAATAAGTGGTATTTTAAAGACAAGTTGTACATACTAATCTTTTATATATTTATCTATTTGTATGTATCGTTTGTAATGATAATTTTCACAATGTCCAAAGCTATGGCGGAAAGGGTACGGGTCCCCCACGCACTTGTTGAAGCGCGCACTTTTATACTTTGTGATTGAGTAATAATATTAAGTGCATATACAAATAAAATACTATAAAATATATATTTGTAATAAGTTCTTATAAAATATAAATTGACAATAAGTTCTTATAAAATAAAAATCGACAATAAGTTCTTATAAAATATGTATTACTAAAAAGTTCTTAAACCAATGGCGACAATACAGGTGTCAATATTGTAGAACATTATGGAATATACATAGATACGTGGTTTGAGTTACAGTTTTATTAATTAGGACCATTAGAAACTCGGTTTTTTCATTTACGCCATTGGAAAAAAAATAGATATATTTATTATTATTTTCTTGACAACAGCTTGTTGTGCTATACTTTATAAATATTTTAATGTATAATTATATTAGGGAAATGTACAATAATATTAACTATGACTATAGGCTTATACTAGGACAATAATTTTAAACGGGGTGATCTCACTCTATAAGGCTGTGGTGACAATAAAGCTTGATAAAGCGACCCTTAGCTGTAAATATAATACAATAAATAAGACAATACTATTTATACTTAAACTAAGATAATATATAATACATAATGTTTTTTTTATGCAAATATTTTACTTATTTTGAATTCAGTATTTTTTTTTATAGTTAAACGTACAAAATATTAATTTTCAAGATATATACCTATAATGATAGCTCATTAGTTTGTTATATTCAACACGTTTTTTTTATTCATATACAGGCTGATGTTTTATAAAACCGAATTTATTTTTAAATACGATATATATATATATATTTAATAAATTTATATATTTTAGGGATTATGATTATAATAATAAAAGAAGAAGGTGAAGATAATAAATTAGGGTTAGTTAGTTAAGATATTACTTGCACGGAAGCACTGTCACAAGTCAATTACTGATTAGGCTCATGTTTAAGGATTTGCTTTCAAAGTCCTGATAGTATCGAAGCTAAATAATTTTGTAAATAAGTTCGAGTCGCTTCTTAACATTTTACTAGAAGAGCTATATTTTTGGTTCACAGCTGTTTTTATTTATCCATAGTTGCAGAAGTAAATTGTATGGTTTAGTTTTACAGTTATAGGTTTGCAGTTAGGTATGGCGTTACTAATTCGAAGTTTAATAAGTAAATAGTTATTTTGGTCTTTATTAGGTTTAATTGCGATGGCATTGAGTAAGTGTACAGAAGCGGTGCCGGATTTAGTAATCTTGTATCTTTAACTTATTATTAATACTTACAGATAATATAATTGCGTCAAGCTGATTCTTCATTAGCAAGATAATTTATAAGATGAATACCACTATTCGACGATGTGAGTCTACAATTTAGATTGAAAATTAATTAATTTAGTTTACTAAACAAATAGCCATTCATGACTTCCAATGCATATTTATTACTATTCATTTACAATATACAATTTATTGTACACCAAGGTTAAACACACATATTTCGGTTATATTTATTTTTCTTCAGAGATTGTAAAACAAAAAACACTTTTAGTAACAAACTCGCTCTAAAGGCAAAGGCAATGTGGCAATGCGACAATGAGAGAACGCGTCTTCATAAAAAAGATAACTTTTCGCTATCGCATCGCATCTGCCTGTCGCCCTGTATTTAACTTAATAGATAGACTAGTCCGGCAGTGCGTAGATTTAAAGTTTTGGTTATAAAATGTAAATTCGTAAGTTCAGCTGAAGCTTGTTTCAATCTGGCCTATTATTGATTTAGTGTGTAAATGATAGCATTAATTTAAACTATTTTAGGTAACGGTATAACTTCAAGCACTCTCTTTGTAGTAAAACTAGTGCCAAAAGAGTCGGGATTTTGAGAAAATTTTGAACTATTTAACAGCTGAAGGAATACTGTTAAATCTAGTTAGGATAGACTTTATGAAGGATAGTATTGTAAATTAGTTTGGACTCAGAGTGGGAGATAATAAGTTATGTAAGACAATATTTAATGCATTGCAAAATGCCCTTAATATAAGTAGATAACTTTAGGTAAGATAGAGTGAGATCCTTTGGCAACTAGAATAAGATAACTAAATGTATAAGTAGCTACTAACCTTTATATAACTTGGCAGCTCCAGACAAAGTCTTTGAGCAAACTGACGCATCTTCAGAAAGCTAACCTACTTTTATTTACATGAATAACCAACCTCTTTGAAATTCTGTGACGTCATTTGTGCTTAATACGCTCCGTATATTTTCATGCTGATATAGTTAATATTTGTATGACCCGCTTTTCAATTCTGACAGTATCTTTAATCAAATTACATCATAAATCAATACTTGTGTCTAATAGGTACATGCAAATTCTTGAATAATATAAGAATTGATTTTATAGATATTTTTTGCGTATTGTGGCGTTACTAAGTGAGTAACTAACACTTTCTTTTTATTATTCTTCTTCTTTATAACTTTACTTCTAATTATGATAATTTAGTACCGTATAAAGATTTAAAGGAAGGGAAATGTGTGTTTGAGCAACTCCTATGATACAACGATTCTAACATATTCGTGTCTGATGTGATTAGGTATAGAAATATTAGGATTAATTAAGTGACATTAATTGTACACTTTTCATTATGATCCGAGCCTGTTCAGAAAGAATATGTAAACAACAGTTTTTGCTTTTTGTAGGAAGGGCGTATTCTTACCTGATTTCTAAGTATTTATGATAACATTTTTATTTCACACTACCTATACTAATAGATCAGTACATAGTTGTAATAATAAAAGTAAAAAAAAGATATTATCGTAAATATGTTTTCATTAGTAAAGAGAAAAGGAAACCCTATCCTACAATAAGCAAAAGCTGTCGATTACAACGTTCGTAACAGAAATGGGTCGATATTTTTTAAAAGAGATCAGTTAAACTGATTTTAATTTTATTTATTAGAACTTGACTTTGTTTTAAATGGTAGCCATGAATCTCGTTTTAAAACTCACTACAAATTAATTTGTTTGAAGTTTAGCTTAAAAGTAAGATTCATACTTAGGTATCCTTATAATACCTTTGGACTATAGGATGTAAACAGTACCTGTAACAGCCAATCATGTACCTTTTGTGCAGTTTATGCAGCCTGAAGAGAATTGTCCGAAATGTATACCTGTAAAAATTTACAGGTATACATCCTGTATATGTTTACAGGTATACATGTACCTAATTTTTTACAGGTATACCGGTATATTCCGGAAATTTCTATCTGGTGGAGATATTAAAAGATTATGTGTACAGGCCTTACTCTACATTTACATAAATAACTTATATTTATTTACAAACTGTAACTTGATTATTAGCTGGGTTTTTACAAATTATATTTAAAATAGCGATGTAAGAACCTAATATATTTTAGGTAGATAAAAATGTAAATACTTGTTTATGTGTACCTGTGTCTTATTATTCTGACGATCACTCTTCGTCTTCCCTCTTTTTATTGATTTTTTTTTGTATTTAATAGTTCTTTTTTTAGAGGTGGGTTTTTTAGAATATGTACGGAAGAAAGTTCTCTACAAAAGGATATACGTATGCAAAATGTATTCGATGTTTTATTTAATTTATAAATAATAGTGATTAACCGATATTTTATTATTTATTAGTAGTTCATTTGTATATTTTTTACTAAATTAGGTACTAATATGTGTATCTAAATATGATCTCAAATGATCTCATTTACTCACTCAAACTAAATCTGTTTTCCTTACAATCATAACATATTTGTTATATCATTGTTCTGTAGTGCAATCGCCTATATTTATATTAAATGTGCTTGCTGTTAAAATTGTACCCAATTGTCGTTTTGAAATGGTAACATTATCTTCCCTAATATATGTTTTAAATTTATTTACTGTTGTTTTCATTTGTGGGTGTTCCTAGTTACCTTGAATTATGATGACTCGGCTCTAGTAGTTGGTAGTGGATGAATTCGAGATACTAGTTTCGAGATAGTAGCTTCGACTGAGTGAAAATCAAAAATCTTGTAATAAAATAAATTCACAGTAAAATTAGTCTATACTTTTGATCCTAATTTTATTAATATTCATTCATCCGTTGTAATATTTTCAATATAAAAATACTAAGGGTATTATGGTCAATAAAGTTAAAAAAAAAACATTTTCTAAGCTATACATCACTCAAGACTACAGCATGTTTATTCTTCGTCTGCAATAAAACCAAATAAAAAGTTTTAATTCTATTCGTTATTGGGAGATATTTGATTGGAGGGTATTGTTTTTCGATATTTTTTTAAAACCCTTTTTTGACGTGGGATATCCTCGAATAATAGTGTTGTGGTAGTGTCTGATTTTTACTCACCCCAACTCACCTTTATTTAGTCTGTTTAGGTTCTAACTAATTAATAAAAAAAAAGAAAATCTTAGATGTCAGATAATTTACTATAAGCGTCCCGCAACAGCTTCGCACGGGTGCAATGCTGATATTAAATATATTATATATGTATTATACATATTTAATAAATCTTTCTCTTGAATAACTCTATCTATTAAAAAAAAACTGCATCAAAATCCGTTGCGTACTATTAAAGATCTAAGCATACATAGGGACAGTGGTAAGCAACTTTGTTTTATATTATGTAATGATGATGATAAATTAGATACTTAGATATTCCTATATATTTAATAATCATCATTTAGAACACAGAAGTAATATTATAAAGTCTATTATTTACAATCTAATAAATAAAACCTGACAACATAAAAAACAAAATGTTTAATCTGCCAGTGTAAAGTACCAGAGCACTGTGCTTTGAAAAGATTTTTTAAAGTACAATATGAAGACATGCAAGTATGAAATATCATCATGGACATGCGAGCCAAGTCAAATTCACTCAGTTAATGTAACTAACAGTCATATATTCTTCTACGGAAAATAAGGTAATAATAAAAGACAGCTTTCCCTTTTAAATCCATGTTTAATCCTAAATTACAGTATTATCACAAATTTCTTAAGTATCGAAATAAATTAACACTCATTTTGAGCAACTACACGATCATATCCATAGATACAATGACGGCGGTGACTACTTCCACGAATATAATAACACAATCGAAATATACGAGTATACAGTACGGCAATCGGTTCTTGGTGAGTCTAAAGTTAGGGCTATGCGAATTTTAGTTGTTATTGTAGTTAAAAACTGATATTGGCATTAATTTTTTCAAAAACCTTAATTTTTGTACGAATTTTCAAGCGCTAAAATTCGCAGAGTTCAACTTCAGACTTGCCAAGATCTGACGGCCGTACTGTACTTACGAGTATGTACAAACAGAACTTGATAACTTTACAGTTTTCAGATATTTTTTAACAAATATCTATTTTTATTAGTAATCCTATCCTACCTAGTCTATTGGTAAAAATAATCTAATTTATTGCATTTTAATACCAACAACTAATACCACTGGTATTTGTTTCAATTCGTATTTAACAACACGTGCAAAAATAAGGTATATTCAGCGAAAAAGCTTTGTTGGTAATTTATGGCCTTTATAAAAGAGAAACACTTCATAAAAGAAAAAATAAAATTTACACATAAGAAAATCAATATAGTTTAATTACTGAAATGATTGGACCAAATCCCAGTTGTTGGTAATCGTTCTAAATGTAGAACAAAAATAATGATTTCAAACAAATGCAAGTGGTATTAGTTTATGATATTAGACCGGAATATGTCAATAATCCGTTTCATTTTCAATAATCTCCTAATTAGTACTAGTCTTAATAGGTACTTTAATTTATTAAAACCCCGATATCAATGGCTAGCTACTTATTATATAAAATATTTTGGTAAGGTTTATTTTTCTATTGTGTATGAGTATGAGGTAACTCATCAGCTGTATGGGGTGATAGATCGGAGTCTTCTAGACTTGCCAGGGAATCCTCGTGCGTACGGTGGCTTAGCGTTCGTGGTTACGTAGTAGACACCTCTAGCGCTGAAAGACAAGACAGAAACATTAAACAACTGTAAAACATTAATAAAAGTCTGATGTTTCAGCCAAAAACGTCCACAGCTGGAAATAGTCCTCTTCCAACTATTGTCACAACGATCAATCCTGAGTACCTATCTCGCATCCATCTGATTTGGTCCACCTAGTGTGAGGCCTTCCAGCACTGCATCACATACGATCGCCTCTTCAGAACCTTTCGGCTCCATTAAAACTTTTGCAGCCTTTTTTAGATCATATTTGTATAGGTGGTGCAAAAAATAGTGTGTCAAAGAGAGTATTAAAATAAAGTCACATAAAAATCTTCTGTTCTGCGTGAGACAAAATCTGAAACTGCTGCTGTAATGTCGCCAAACGAAATTTTTGCATTAACTGCCGTTTTAAATACACAGTTTTGTTTTGTTTATAACGGTATTTCATAGTTTATTTTGAATACTCATTGCCTTTGATAAGAATTACTCGTAGAAGAATAGTTTGTAGCTAAGAGTTTCACTAATGGATAAGATAATAGTAAAAATAATGTAAGCAAAAAGTGGAGCTTCTGCAAAACATCTCAACAGTGACGTAATAGCCGCAACGATTTACCCCAATTGTGAGCACTTACTTGTGGCTAACGTGTTCACCCATGAGTACATACTCCGAATCCTTCGGCTCGCACCATCCGATGAGGTATGAGAACAGAGTATTGCAGGGACCCGCCCAGAACCCGGCGCGGCTGTTGATAGACTCGATGAAGTATGGAGTCACCTTTGTGTGATCGCACGAAAGGGTTTCTGTAAAGAAATTGATGAATAATTACGTTTGAGTTAATTATTAGGTATTGATGAGATGTACAGCGCCCTCTATGATATGTTAGTGGAACTTAAAAACTGTTTACAATGCCCATAGATGGCGCTATTTTTGTTGTGTGGCGACATCTTCTTTGAGTTTGGAAAACTAATTCAAATTGCAATGGGTTCACCTTTCAGAGGATAAATTGCATACCGGTTAGTTCCCCAAATTGACAAAAGAGGGTTATGTGTTCAAGAAGGGATTGGCAAGGACGGTCTCATTGGTGGCAAAGCAGTAGGTGTAATATATAAAATTGATACTAGGCCGAGTATTTTACGATCATCTCTACCATATAATTAGAATTAGGTACAACCATCATAATTATGTTCCTTTTTCTTGCTTGCATAATGCTATTACTGGGTGAATCTGTCTCCTTTAACATCTAGCGTCCGGAATTCCATTTAGTTTTAGTAACATAAATGTTTGTTTTATTTATCTTTGAAAGATACTTACGGAAAATGGTGTCATGTGCACATCCAGGCTGGCTTGATCCTCCGTTGACGTAGAAGTCTGCATGCCCATTGGGGCCCCACTGGCCTAGGATACCGGCCCCAGTGTGCAGGATGTCCACAAAGTGAGCGTCGGTGTAGTCCAGGTCTCGGGAGCGGTTCGTTCCCATGTAGAACAGGATTGTTGGGTCGAGACCTGAAAAGTAGAAGAAGATTGATAAGTAGTCTTTTAAAGCAATTGATGCTCTGGTAAATATTTCTTTTACTGTGCTAGGAAGCAACACTGGTAATTAGATACTTACTCCTGTACCCACTGAGTGCAATCAGAAAGAAAAAAATATAATTTATTATATTTTTTTTACATAATTTATTTTGACATTTTTATTTTATGTTGAGATTTTTATTTTGTTTTGACATTTTTATTTTATTTTGAGATTTTTATTTTGTTTTGACATTTTTAATTCAATCCGTGATCTTGATCAATCAAAATTTTAGTGTGTGTATAATTTTAATTTTGTAATTTATATTTTTTTCTAATTTAATTTATAACATAGGAATAATTTCCTGAATTTTTTTTTATTGGTTCCCAGACCCGAAACCACTAACTGAAGGACATACATACAAATTTTTGTAATTATACGTTATTTGACTGGCCTGTTGGTCTAGTGGTTAGTGGCCCTGACTGATATGCCAAAGGTCGTGGGTTCGATTTTTGGTTCGATTCCAACCCAGGACAAATGTTTGTGTGATGAGCTCAATCATTTGTTCTGTCTCCGGGTGTAATTTATCGATACTATGTATGTAGGTATTTAGAAATATATAAGTGTGTTTATCAGTTGCCTAGTACTCATACCACAAGCTCTGCTTAGCTTGGGACTAGAGAACGTTGTGTAATAGTTGTGGAATATATTATTATTTGTCAAGCATATGTAACGTTTGATAGATTTACCGCGGTGTAGATGTTTGTCACGCCTTTTTGCTCCACTCCTAGACCAGGAAATGTCATTTGATGATTTAAAAATTCAAATGACATATATATAAGTAGATTTCAAAAATTTTTATCAGCGATTTTGCCGTTGTGAAACCCGGAAATTAATGAAAGCATCATTGGGATAAATGCGTGATAGGTCAGGATCCCTATGGAAGGATTTAGGATTTCTGGTCTACACGTGTGCAAAATTGCGTCTACATTTGTCCAGCTATTAAAACGTGTAAAGGTATCCGTAGCACATAATTTTAGAATGCATATCAGGGTATATTTAAAGCTGAAATGACGACCAATTGTATTTTAATACCTATAATATTTTTGGCACAAGAGCGCTTCATTCATTTAATGATTAGTTTATTGATCGGTATAAAATCATCAAATAACTCCTCCCATAGCTTTGGAGGAAGCAAGAGGAACTGTTAGACTTTACTAACCCATGTGCCTTCAGATGCCGTTTGTTTCCAATTCTGCAGCAGTTTAATGACCCAGCAGGGTCTAGCTAATTTATTGGCAAGGGTTTGTTTCTGAAAGGAAAGCTCGGCCCTGGTATGAAAGGCAACGTAGGAACGGGATGGGTTTTTTAGTGTATAAAAGTCTGACACTATTTCTTGCTCCGCCCAAGGTTGGGAGATGTCATGATGTTTGGATGATGATGATGGATCATTATCGACCGGAAAAGCTTAATGAATATCTTCACTCTGACATTGTAAATCATTACATAACACAAAACATAGTCAAAAGTATGCTTAAATCTTTAAAACTACGCAACGGATTTTGATGCGGTTGTTTTTAACAGATAAAGTGATCCAAGAGGAAGGTTTGTATGTATAATACATGCATGTATTTAATATCAACATTACATCCATGCGAAGCTGGGGCTGCGTGTTGCCAGTGATGACGTATGGCTCTGAAACGTGGTCGCTTACAATGGGCCTTATAAAAAGACTCAAGGTCACTCAAAGGGCAATGGAAAGGGCTATGCTCGGAGTATCCTTGCGTGATAGAATCAGAAATGAGGATATCCGCAAGAGAACCAAGGTTGCCGACATAGCGAAAAGAATCGCCAAACTTAAGTGGCAATGGGCAGGGCATATTGCACGCAGAACGGATGGCCGCTGGGGCCGAAAGGTTCTGGAGTGGCGACCGCGTACCGGAAGACGTAGCGTTGGAAGGCCTCCCACAAGGTGGACCGATGACCTGGTCAGGGTTGCTGGAAGCCGATGGATGCAAGACGCACAGGACCGGTCTTTGTGGCGGCGCTTGGGGGAGGCCTATGTCCAGCAGTGGACGTCTTTCGGCTGAAATGATGATGATGATGATGATGAAGCTGGGGCGGGTCGCTAGTACGAAATAAACAAAGGTCAAAAAACTGTGGCGGAATTGTATCATTACAATAATTTATATGGCGACCTTGTTTCCACTACTTGCTCTGGCATTGCAATGAATGCTAGAGGCGTTTTAGGTACTATTAAGTATTTACTTATCCATTATAATCTAGTAAACAGAGTACAATAATGTTTATAATTAAATAAGATTAAATACTTAATAAATAGGAGTTTCAATGTCATACAATCCCTTTTATTAAATATTTACCGGCTTTAGACGAATATTACATAAAATCTTTTTATTTTTGATTCAGGAAGTCATTTAAAACCTGTTTCGGTGATCACGCTCACTTTCAAAAAGTTATTAAGTACCGAATAAGGAGAGCGGAATCAACCATTGCCGGGGTGCTTACAAACATATTTTTGTAAGACATGAATTTGTACTACAAATGCGTTAATTGTGCTGGCTGAAAATTTCAATACCACTGGTGGCACAGTAGTTGAACGATAGGCTCCTGCATGGCTCCTGCATTGCTTATCACGGGTTCGATTCCTGCATGTAACGAATGTTTGTTTGATCGACAGTTTAGTGGTTGCTGGTCTAGGTTCCTTGCGTATGTGATTTTACATGTTTGGGAAGGCACCCACCATACATGAGCAATTGCTAAAGAAAAAAGATTCTGTCTATGAATATCATAGAACTTTAAATCTAAAGTAATTTATAACAGAGGCTGGATGTTTTATGAATTTATGATTTAAGTTAAAGGTTTAAACGAAGGCATCACATGTGACTCTACCTAAATTGAAAAAATATATGGTTCTCCTTATAGGTAGTGCGCACTGGTAAATTTTGTCAGGGTGACACATTTTTAACCAACAGTTACGTGTTCAAGTGCGCGCACTACATGTTAGGTTCAAAAGCACGGTGACTTTTTGTCAAAAGTCACGGTGATAAAAGTCACCAGTGCACGCTAGCTCTTAGTCAAGCGAAACTTACCAGTAATCCTTCCAAGTTTCCCATTACCCAGGTAGTTGGCGACGAGTCCAAGTATGTGGGCCCCCACACTGTACCCGATGGTGTGCAGCTTGTCAGGAGCCACGGACTTCACGGGGTGGTACTGCAGGTACTCTACCAACTGAGCGATACACAGCCCGGCGAACCGAGGCGCCCACTCTATCTGAAAAGTTAGAAAATATGGCTAAGCATTTACGAAGTTAGAAAATTGGTCCGGACGGTTACCAGAAGATTGGACGGCGAGCTGCCCATTGCTCGCCATCCACAAGCCCGCGCCTACGGTGGCCGGAAATCGGGATCGGAATCTCGGCGGCGTCTCGAGTGTGAGCGCCGTTGCCTTATGCGGTCGGCTTCCTCCTTTGCTAGCATTACTGCTTCGCAGAAGGAGGAGACTGTCTGCCACTCCTCCTCGCTCCGGACCATGGCCTCGACCAAGGCCCGGCGCGATAGATCGCCGCCGCCGATAAAGTGACAGCGTCTGACATTATTGGTCCAAATCTGGCCATACGTATGTAATTTATTTCAAAACCACTGCTCTCAAAACGATAACGGAATAATTGTCAAGGTAGTGGCAAGTTAAATATGGGAAGTATCATATAGATAATATAATATGAGTCCATTGGTAAGACGATCATTCAAGCCCTTTTGAACGCGTATAATACTGAAGGTCTTACCAATACCAAAACCTCAGCGATTATTATGCTAAAATTTATTTATAAACGCTGTCAAATACCTCTACATTATAGTATCACGTGTGGATCGTACATTTAACAATTACAATTGTTATAAAAAGTTTTACGGTAATCTAAATTATATATACGAGTGAAAACGTAAATTATTTTATGAATGGAGCGTAAAAAATAAAGCTTTTCCTGTTTCATTGTTTGTTTTTTAGTTGCGTCGTTATCTTAATTTTAAAAGAATTTAGGACTCATAATTTATAATAGTGAGTAAAAACAAAAGAAGAGACTGTTTACTAAAAGAGCATGACGGTGCACAGACCTCGGTTGCGAATAAATTGGGGACACAACTTAATAAGTTTGTTACATAATATTATAAAATACTAGCTTTTGGCAGCGGCTTCGCCCGCGTAATTAAAATATAGCCTATGTCAATCAGGAGTAAAGCAGCTTTCTATTGTTGCTATTTTTTTTCCAATCGGACCAGTAGTTCCAGAGATTACCTCCTACAAACAAAAAACAAACTTTACCTCTTTATTATATTATATAGTGTAGATATAGTGTAGATTTATGTGTATCTCTTTCACTGCTATTAGTGTCAGTGATACTAGTCTGTATTCTGTGATGACAGTGCTTGTTAGAGTCACTTTTTTCTTATCCGCATTTCATCTTCTAAACGCTATGTTATTATGCAATATTTTATGCAAGTTACCGGTGAAGTGTTAATGAAAAAATATGCTTGTCACGTACTGCTTGCCTAGTTTCAGATTCTGTAAGTAGGGCATAGTAGACAACTAAAAAATATTTGCAAAATTAATGATAATTTCTTCCTAGTTACACAATATTATTTAGGCGAAAGTATTGTTAAAGTACATATTTTTATTTTATTGTTTGTTAGTTCTTCACGCACGAACGGCTGAAGAAATGTGGAGGAAATTTGGTACATTGGGTCCTGAAATAGCACATTGAATCTTTTTTATCCCGGTAGTAAGTTTCCTTGGGACTATTTTCCCTTTCAAACAGGTGAAGCGTCTGGAAACAGCTAGTGACGTAATAAAAGGTTCTCATGACCAAAGATGGTACGGAAGTTGAATTCCGATTCCGATTTTGGTTGCGATTTTTATTGGGACTTATATAAGTACAAACAAGTTCGTACTTGTTGCTACTTTCTTTCGGATCTTTTGCCGATTACTCTTTGTCTTGTTTAGTTTCTTATTATGAATATAATAATTATAATATATACCTAAATACATAGCTGCCGATACGGGTAGGGTTTTCATTCAAAATTTAAATGAAGACTGAATGAATATGTATGTTACATATTCAGTCTTCATTTAAATTTATCCGTGTTTTTATATGTATTGTTACGCCGTAAAAATAGAACACGTCGTTTCTTCGACAAAGCTGAAAGTATCACCGAATAATTAAAACGCATTGCTAGTCGAAACCTCCAGAATAGAAGTACGTACCAGGGCCTAGCAAATTCTAGAAAAATCCGACACGTATAAGTAGGTACTTAATAATTCTGAGAACTTTTGTAGGTACTTAAGTAACTTGGTAAAGGAATTTGTACCTTCAGTCTTTTACTATAGAGTCGAAATTCGTATGAGTCGTGGGGTCGAGTAGTTACCTATCGGTTGGTAATAAGAATAATTTATTGCTTCGCGGAAACGGTTTCTTTTGTTCTGGTGTGGCCTCGAACCTTCGGTATCTAGAATTTTCTTGGCTCTGAGTATAAATACGTGCCCGCTGGCCGGACGTGAGTCAGTTTGATTTCGACAGCGATCAAGAGCGAACTACCCAAGTCAAGTGAAGACTGTTTCATCCATACGACGACCTAAGCGATATTTCTACGGATCTCTAGAGTGCATTACGAAGTGGTTTATTGACGATTGGACTAAATTTGTGTTTTGTTTGTGGAAAATAAATCTCTCTCATAGTAAACCGGCATTTGATTACTCACGTCCGTAACAACTGGTGTCAGAAGTGAGATGCCATTACTACAGAGGGACGACGAACAGCGACCACGAACAAGGAGACAAACGGAGATGGATGCTGCGCGCCACCGTCTGGAGGAAGAAGATCAGGACAGTATGGGAGCAACAGCAGCTGCTGAGGCGCCGACAGGACCTTCCTCGGAAATTAACCTAGCTGCAGTGTTGGCCGCCATGCAAGCTAGTATGGAAGCCGCTCGCCGCGAACAGGAAGCCGCTCGTCGCGAACAGGAAGCCGCTCGCCGCGAACAGGAAGCTAACCAGCGCCAGCTCCAGGACCTAATCGCGGCTAACCAGGAAGAAGCTCGCCGCGATCAAGAGGCTAAGCAGAACCTTATCCTCGAGAAAATCGATCACGGTCTCGTCACGTTGGGCGAGAAAGTAAAGAACCTCACCTTAGAGGTCAAGGAGGTATCCGCCCGAACCGATAGTTTGGAAATGAGATTTGACGACATGAATCAAAAAATCGTCAAGCTCCAAGCACGCGAACCCGTTGCCGTTGGTTCATCATCGCACACCCACTGTACGTCGGCCGCAAAGTTTGATGTGCCACGTTTTGACGGCACGTCGTCATGGACTGCCTTCAAATACCAATTCGAAACGTTGGTGAAGACAAACCGCTGGGATGATGAGCAGTCTTTCGCGGCGTTAACCTTAGCTCTACGTGGGGACGCCCTACTGGTCCTAGAGAACCTTCCTTCGGACGGTAGGACCTTGGAGCGTCTAATGGAAGGGTTAGACACCCGCTACGGTGACAAGCACCTCGAGCACGTATTCCGCGCGCAGCTTCGCGAGAGAATACAAAAGCCCAACGAGAGCCTCCAACAGTGGGGTGTCGAGGTTGAACGGCTGGTGCGGCGCGCATACGTGTCGATGACACCGGAGACCGTGGAAGTATATCTGGTGCAGGCATTCATCGACGGTCTACGGGATACTGAAGTAAGAGCTACGGTGCGACTTGGACACCACCAAACTCTGAAGAGTGCGATGTGGAAGTGGAAGCCGTACGACAGGATTCACGCACGCACAGAGTTCGAGAAGTGGTGGTCTCGCCTTCAGTGCAGCCGCTCCAACGAGAAGGGGTAGTTTCTTCTTCGGCAAAGTCCCGATATATTCCGACGTGCTACGGGTGCGGAGAAAAAGGGCATATTCGTACCGATTGCCCCAAAAGAAAGAGGGGAAGTGTGGACTCCGGAACCCAGGTTAACGAAGAGTCGTTAAACTAAATGTCGCCAGGGCCGCGGGGCGGGTGCTGGCTGGTCAACTTAAGGCCCCAACCATAACCATCAATCAAGTCCACAACGGAAATAGTTTGACCATAGAAGGAATACTGAATGAAAGAGCTCGCAATTTCACCGTTGACACCGGGGCGTCACGGACTATTATAAGACCTGAGTTGCTGAAACGTACGATCTTGTGGCAAAGAAAGTCTCCATCCTGCCGACTTCAGACAGCAACCGGCCAGCCAGTCTCCGTCCTCGGTGATACAGATGTAGAGTTAAAAATCGGTGATCAAGTGTACACCCATTCTGTTTTGATTGCGAATATTACCGATGATTGCATTCTGGGTCTGGACTTCTTGCAGAAGTACCGATGTGTTTTAGATATTAATAGGGGAGTATTGAAGTTCCCAGACCAAGAAGTGTTCCTGCGAGGAGTCAACACATGTAACCTCTATTGTGTGAAAGATACTACATTGGCTCCGAGAACAGAAACTTTAGTTGAAGTAAAATTCCCTAAGAAAATCAGGCAACAAAGATGCGTAATAGTTGAGGATACTGGCCGGCACCCGGAACTCATCACTGCGAGGACATTGGTAATGACGAAAGGGAAATCTAAAGTGCGAATTGTAAATCTTGGGAAAAAGGAGGTCCACTTGAAGAAAAACAGTGTTGTTGGGAGATGTGAAGAAGTGAAGTATCTCCGCCAAATCAACACATCTCCAGTGAAGCAGGACTCAACGAGAGATGAACCTGATCACATCCAGCAACTTCTGGAAAGTTCTAAGAAGAATTTATCGACCTCAGAACTACAGCAAGCCAGGGAATTTCTGCTACGGTTTCAGGATATTTTTGCAACGGGAAAGGACTGCGGAAGAACAGGTCTTGTCAAGCATGAAATAGACACAGGTGATGCTAGACCAATTAAACAGAGACCGCGCCGCATACCCTGGGCTAAAGAAACTGAAGTGGCAGAAATGGTAAAGGACATGGCTGATAGTGGAATAATTGAACCTTCTACGAGCCCATGGTCTTCTCCTGTCGTTCTTGTAAAGAAAAAGGACGGCAGTACAAGATTCTGTGTCGACTACAGAATGCTGAATAATGTCACGAAGAAGGACAGTTACCCCTTGCCGAGGATCGACGATACGCTGGATATGCTCAGTGGTATGAGGTGGTTTTCAACCATTGATTTGAAAAGTGGCTACTGGCAAGTGGAAATCAGCGAGAAGGATAAAGAAAAGACAGCGTTCAGTACGGGCATTGGCAATGGCCTGTGGCAATTTAACGTTATGCCTTTTGGGTTGTGCAATGCTCCAGCAACCTTTGAACGCCTCATGGAACGAGTCATGGTTGGTCTTCTTGGTGACGTCTGTCTAGTATATTTGGATGACGTCATTATAATGGGCCGCACTTTTAAGGAAAACCTAAGGAACATGGAAAAAGTGTTCACCAGAATACGAGGGGCTAACCTAAAACTAAGCCCAAAGAAGTGTGCCCTGTTCAAGAAGGAGGTCAGCTACCTAGGACATGTGATTTCCGCTGATGGAGTAAGAACCGACCCTGAGAAGATAAAGGCTGTGCAACAGTGGCCAGTTCCAAAGAATAAAACAGAAGTACGTGCATTTCTAGGGCTATGCACATACTACAGAAGGTTTGTTATGAGTTTTTCTGACATTGCAAAACCTCTACATCAACTGACTGAGGATAAAAGAGAATTTATCTGGGACAACAACTGTGAGTCAGCGTTCAACGAGCTGAAGCAGCGGCTATGTGAAGCACCTATACTGGGGTATCCGAGCAGAGATGGAAGATTTGTCGTTGACACAGATGCCAGCAATACGGGAATTGGTGGCGTATTGTCACAGGTGCAAGATGACCGACAGATCGTGATCGCTTACTTCAGTAAGGCACTTTCAAAGCCCGAGAGGAACTACTGTGTTACTCGACGAGAACTGCTGGCTGTAGTAAAAACCTTGCAGCACTTCCATAAGTACCTCATAGGAAGGCAGTTCACGTTAAGGACCGACCACGCTGCACTGAAATGGCTGCTACAGTTTAAAAACCCGGAGGGTCAAGTTGCAAGATGGCTCGAGCAGCTGCAGGAGTTCAATTTCGTGACGGAACATCGGAGTGGAAAAGGGCATAACAATGCTGATGCCCTGTCGCGACGTCCGTGTGATGAAGACTGCAGACATTGCCAGCAAAACGAAGCCAGAGAACACGTGAACTTGATTAGAACTGAAGGCAACTTCAAGAAATCCCAGGAAGAAGATGACGATATTCGACCGGTACTGGACTGGTTGCGTAGTGGAGCTAGGCCCCAGTGGAGTGAAGTATCGTCACTTAGTCCCGTCACAAAGAGCTACTGGGCGCAGTGGGACAGTTTAGTCCTGGAGAATGATGTGCTCTGTAGGAAATGGGAATCGAACGATGGCAAGGAGGTGACCACACAAGTGATAGTACCACGAAGTGAAGTGGTCCCCCTGCTACAGGAAATACACGATGGTGCTTCTGGTGGACATCTGGGGATCAAGAAGACTCTACTGAAAGTGAGACAGCGGTATTACTGGCTCAATTGTAGAGAGGACATAGAGCAATGGTGTCGGAAATGTACGGCGTGTGCATCTGTGAAAGGACCACAGACTAGAAGCAGGGGCAAGCTTCAGCTGTACAATGTGGGAGCCCCATGGGAACGCATTGCCATCGACGTTGCTGGACCATTTCCAATTACAAATGATGGAAACAAATACATAGTGGTGATCCAGGACTATTTCACAAAATGGCCAGAAGTCTTTGCCATTCCCAATCAGGAAGCGACGACAGTGGCGAAGAAGGTGGTCGAAGAAGTAGTGTGCCGATATGGCGCACCTTTGGAGATCCATTCCGATCAAGGCCGTAACTTTGAATCTGCGCTGTTCCAGGAGATGTGTACCCTTCTGGGGATTTACAAAACACGCACAACACCTGCGCATCCACAGTCGGACGGAATGGTGGAAAGATTTAACCAGACCCTGGAGAATCACCTGGCTAAGGTTGTCGATGACCATCAGAAGGACTGGGACCGGTATATTCCACTATTTCTGATGTCTTATCGATCGGCAGTGCACGATAGCACGGGATATACTCCAGCAAGAGTGAATTTCGGCAGAGAGATGAGACTTCCAGTCGATGCTATAACTGGCGTGCCACCTGACAAGACCAAGCCAGTTACGGACTATGTCAGTGACCTTCAAGATCAATTGGACGAAGTGCATAAACGAGTACGTGAGAATAGCATGAACACCAGCTCCAAAATGAAAACTAGGTACGACCGTAATGCCAACACCAAGGGATTTGAAGAAGGTGCACTAGTCTGGCTCCACAACCCGCTCCGACGAAAAGGGAAGTCGCCGAAACTTCAAGCTCGATGGGAGGGACCTTACACCGTGATGAAAAGGATTAACGACGTGACCTATCGCATCAAGAAAGGACTAAGAGGGAAGCCTAAGGTAGTCCACTTGGATAGACTGGCGCCGTACCGTGGATCTAATAATGCTCGGGACGAGCATGACTAAGAGGGGGGCACTGTTACGCCGTAAAAATAGAACACGTCGTTTCTTCGACAAAGCTGAAAGTATCACCGAATAATTAAAACGCATTGCTAGTCGAAACCTCCAGAATAGAAGTACGTACCAGGGCCTAGCAAATTCTAGAAAAATCCGACACGTATAAGTAGGTACTTAATAATTCTGAGAACTTTTGTAGGTACTTAAGTAACTTGGTAAAGGAATTTGTACCTTCAGTCTTTTACTATAGAGTCGAAATTCGTATGAGTCGTGGGGTCGAGTAGTTACCTATCGGTTGGTAATAAGAATAATTTATTGCTTCGCGGAAACGGTTTCTTTTGTTCTGGTGTGGCCTCGAACCTTCGGTATCTAGAATTTTCTTGGCTCTGAGTATAAATACGTGCCCGCTGGCCGGACGTGAGTCAGTTTGATTTCGACAGCGATCAAGAGCGAACTACCCAAGTCAAGTGAAGACTGTTTCATCCATACGACGACCTAAGCGATATTTCTACGGATCTCTAGAGTGCATTACGAAGTGGTTTATTGACGATTGGACTAAATTTGTGTTTTGTTTGTGGAAAATAAATCTCTCTCATAGTAAACCGGCATTTGATTACTCACGTCCGTAACAGTATTATTTCAAACAACGACTTCGCCTCTGGAGCACACGGTGGAGGTGTATCCTGCTTGGGAAGAGCATCGCCGTGGCCTCGTGGGGGTGATCGACGGCGGCGACCTCTCGCGCCGGGCCCTGGTTCAGGCCATGGTCCGCAGCGAAGAGGAATGGCAGGCGGTCGCCTCCTTCTGCGAAGCAGTAATGCTCGTAAAGGAGGAGGCCGACCGCATAAGGCAAAGGCAACGGCGTACTCGCCGTAGCCGTCGCCGCCGCGATCCTGCCGATATCCGGCCACCGTAGACACTGGCTCGCGGACGGTGAGCAATGGGTAGCTCGCCGTCCGGTCGTCTGGTAAGACCGAGTCCAAGTCGTCAACGGCGCGCACCGTTCCCGCGCGCCTCAGGTGGGGAAAACTGTTACCTCGACTCCAGGAATAAGGCAAGGAAGGTACGGGGTAGGTTTTTTAGTCAGTAAGAGTCTGACACTGGTCTCCCGCTCCGCCCAAGAGCGGGTTTCGTCATTGGATGATTTTCACCTACCATAAAAAAAAAAATCTCCGACTTCGTTTGTTTTCGATTCCATTACGTCTCTACTTCTGATTATTTCAGTACAATTACTGACTATTACAATGAACTTGAACAAGTACTGTAATCTTAGCGATTACTGATGACCTATACAAGTACGTGATTACTGGTATTATGTGTACACGTTATAATTTAACTTTATGAATCATTTTTGATGTTTCGTGGGACCAAAATTTTATCAAGGCCCTGCAGCTAAACGCAATTTGTTGCAACTTTTAAATGGGACTTACGCATGTGGTTTACCAAATTATAATGTTATTATAAGAAACTAATAATAGCATTTGTGAACAATCATCGCCATTATATAGAATCAAAAACGGCCATTTCACAAAAAAGTCATCATCATCATTTCAGCCAAAAGACGTTCACTGTTGGACATAAGCCTCCCCAAAGTGTTGCCACAACGAACGGTTCTGTGGGTCTCATATCTATTGTATTCCTAAGCGACCTTCTATGGAAGGTCTATCAACGCTATGTCTTCCCGTACGTGGTTGCCACTTCAAAACCTCTCGGCTCCATCTGTTCTGCGAGCAATGTGCCCAGCCCACTGCTATTTAAGTTTAACGACTCTTCGGGCTGTGTCCCTAAAAATCGCCTTTCAGTAATTAAAAATCCAGACGAGGTCTATTTTAAGGTTTTTAGTTTAGTTAAATGGTCGGACCAAATTAACAAATCATTGATATTGCTGAGAATAGAAACAAATGACAACGTGAAACAAAATATGTTTCCCGGTGAAGGACATAAGACCATCGTTAACGAAGAAGATGAGATTAGATCTGCACTTTTGCATGAAAAAAAGTCTTATATAATTGTTTTGTGTCTTTACACAAAACCCGTTTGCCATGAGTACACCATAATAAACATATCTAAACAAATAAAGCACTAATTACTGAAGCAAATAAATACATACCTGACTCAGACAAGGCTCCTTCACAAGAGATCCATAATCCACAATGATAATATTGTAGTTTCCCCTCGTGAAGTAAGCCTTCCTCATGTCGGTACTCGGCGAAAGGTTCCGACCTCCGCCGAAGCCATGGACCACCACCTTCGTCGGATGCTTGGTGTTGAACTTTGAGTATGTCAAGGAGTCATTGTCTAGGGTGTTTATTAATTCACCCTTTTCTTGAGTTGTTCTGTAAATTTAGAAAAAAATGTTTAAGACGTTACAAATTCGCATGACTCCTCATCACTCTTTCAAAAAATGCAGCCTACGTACATTTATTTTCATGCTAATTCATTTTATTCGTGTTGCTCCGTGAACAAGTCATACGATTGTAATTATTATTTTTGTATTTTTATTTATCTCGGGACCCTGAGGTCTTGGATCTTTGGAAGGCATACGAGGGGTCGAAACTAACTCGCAAAGGCCTATTTAGATGCCTTTAATGGAACGTGGTGCTGTAATTATTAATTATTATTTATTATTTCAGTGTTTCAATGTAACCTGCTTGGTAATATTTTAATAGAAATAACTGACTGGTTATGCACTGTGAGAATAGTATACTTCGATACGAGTGGGTAAGTTTTGCCATTGTATCTGAGGTGAAACATACTAGTTACAGGCGAGACTGTTTTAGATTCAATCAACTACAACGTCAGTCGCTCACATGTTACAAATTATGTTTTACTACTCTAATATAACACGCAAAACTCAACTAGTTGGACTCGTTCGGTAACTAGTTACATCCTTGTTAAACGAGGACACTAATGTAAACAACAGACGGGGTGCATATTTGATGGATAGCGGGCCGACGGGATTTTTGAATATTGATAACACCTCCCCAGGAATAACGAACACGCCAGAATTGAAAAGAACGTGCGTGGAACAACGTAAATATAATCTACAGACCCCGATACATACAAATACTAATCCGATACATAAAAATACTATTTCGGTTAATGATTATGCTTCTACCTGCTCTGCGCGCAAAACACCTGAGAACGCGCGCGCGCACACAGACACTTCAATCCTAACAATGGAACAGCTGTCGGGGCCGGCCGCCAATCACACCGTAATGAACACCGCTAACGGTATGACGGTAATTAATTGTGACAAATCTTTAGCAGAGATTGTTAAGTCAGCAAAAAGAGAACCAGAGTCAAATGCCTCTGTAAATAATGAGTGGTCAGTGGTGCAGAGAAGAAGATACAGAAATAGGGTGGAAGGCATTAGGGGAAAGGCCTCAATAAAACCTGAAGATAGATTTAGACCAGCAGATCTTAAAATTCCCTTGTTTGTGTCTAATGTCCACAAGAATACATCTGAAAGCGACATAATTGACTATATTTTCAAGAAAACACGAAAATGTTGTTCTTCAAAAAATAAGAATGAAAAGAGAACGTAATTACAACGCCTACAAATTGATGGTTACGAAACCAAAATTAGAAATGTTTTTAAATGCTGAGATCTGGCCTAACGGTGTGACGTGTCGCCGCTTTATGTCGTACAAACATCTATCCGATGAGAAGATAAGAAATATTTCTATTGATAATGTATAATGCTACTATGATCACATTTAACTGCAAAAATATAAAACGTTCTGTGGATGGCATAAAACAGCTATGTGAATTTGCTGACATCATTGCTCTGCAAGAGACCTGGTTATTGCCCTGCGAACTGTCTTATCTTGCTAATATTCATGAAGAGTTTGAGAGCACTGGCACCTCTGCGGTGGACACCAGTGGAGGTACCCTCCGAGGAAGGCCTTTTGGAGGGGTGGCGCTTTTGTGGCGTAAATCAGTCTTCCAATATGTGTCAGTGGTACAGTGTTCCAACCCGCGTATATCGGCTATTCTTATTTCGACTAACGATCGTCCCGTTTTGGTGGTCAGTGTATACATGCCAACTGACTGCGCCGAGAACGTGCCGGAGTTCACAGACTGCTTGAGTGCAATTAGTGCTATTATTGAAGAGTGTAGTGTTGAATCTGTGTTCATCCTCGGAGACTTAAATGCGCACCCAGGTGAGCGTTTTTACACTGAACTTTTAGAAATCTCTTTAGAACAGGATTGGATCTGTGCGGACACTAACAAATTGAGTTTATCATCTGATACTTTTACTTTTATCAGCGAAGCACACGGGTGCCGTAGATGGCTTGACCACTGTATTGTCACTAGGGCCGCGTGGCCTTCTGTTATAGATGTATATGTAAAGTATGATGTGTATTGGTCAGACCACTTTCCGTTAGTTATTACGTGTGACTTTGATGTTATTAAACAAAAGTTTTTGTTAAGAAGCATTCAACCGTGTGATAAAGTAAAATGGGCCGATAGGAACTCAGAACAAATCAACGAATACACGAAAATATGTAATGCACATTTAAAGTGTGTAGACTTTCCTTGTAATTTCCAGAATTGTTCCGGAAAAACATGTGGCAATGAGCATCATAAAACTATTATTAATAAATTGTATGATGATGTGATCAGTGTGTTACGGAAAGCTGCGATTGCTACTTGTCAGGTAAAAAAGGGTAAACCTAAAAAGTTAGTAGCTGGGTGGAATAATTATGTGCGCGAGGCTCACTTGGGTGCTAGACTTGCGTTTAATGCATGGGTAAGCGGCGGGAAACCGTCTAGCGGTCTCTTGTTTGATAACATGAATGAATCGCGTAAATATTTTAAAGGTAGACTTAAATGGTGTCAAAAAAATCAAGATCAAATAAAAATGGATTTACTGGTATCACACTATAATAATAAAGATTTTAAAAGTTTTTGGAAGTGTACTAATGCATTGAATGCTAGGCCTGGCATCCCTGTGAGTGTCGACGGTGTTTCTAGCCCCGAAAGCATTGCTAATGTTTTTATGAAACACTTTACAATAAGGTCACCTTTGGGCCCGGCTTGTGGACGTGACGAGGCTGAGGCAGAGGGGATAAATATGTATTTCAACTATAATCAATGCAAAAGATATAAAAGTTGCTATTAGGGGTATGAAGGGAGGAAAATCCCCTGGATTTGATGCTCTTAGCCTGGAACATCTGAAGCATGCTGGTCCCCACCTGCCTAGAGTACTGGCAATGTTTTTTAATTTGTGTATTAGTCATTCACACTTACCAACAGCCCTGATGAGGACTCTGGTGGTACCTATTGTTAAGAGTAGGACGGGGGATGCATCTGATAAGTCAAATTATAGACCCATTTCGTTAGCTACTATTGTAGCGAAGGTGTTTGACAGTGTGCTTAACAGATATTTGAATAAGCATGTTAAATTAAACGATGCTCAGTTCGGTTTTCGAGCTGGCTTGTCGACTGAGACTGCTATTTTGAGTCTTAAGCACACTGTGAAATACTGTACTGATAGGCAGACTCCGGTTTACGCTTGCTTTCTAGACCTCTCGAGGGCGTTTGACCTTGTGTCTTATGATAAGTTATGGCAAAAGCTGAGAGACACGGGCCTGTCGCCAGAGTTGACATCAATATTTCGGTATTGGTACCTCAATCAGATTAATAATGTAAAGTGGGCGGGTAAGTTGTCGAATGACTACAAACTGGAATGTGGAGTGAGGCAGGGGGGTTTAAGTTCGCCTTTACTTTTTAATTTGTACACTGATGCGCTTATTGAGGAACTTAGCCAGATGCCCGTGGGATGTTATGTTGACGGTATTTGTGTAAACAATATCAGCTATGCCGATGATATGGTTTTACTGGCTCCCTCAGTATGTGCATTACGTAAGTTGATAACTCTTTGCGAAAAATATGCGGCATCACACGGTTTATGCTATAATGTAAAAAAATCTGAGTGCATGGTCTTCAAGGCGGGGGCAAAGTGCCCAACTGTGGTTCCACCGGTATTGCTCAATGGTGTTTCTCTTAAACGTGTACACCAGTTCAAATATCTTGGGCATGTGGTTACTGACAGTCTTGGAGATGATGCAGACATGGAAAGGGAGCGCAGAGCGTTGTCAGTCCGGGCGAACATGCTGGCCCGTAGGTTTGCACGCTGTGCAGATACGGTGAAGGTAATGCTATTTAAAGCTTACTGTACCTCTCTGTACTCGGCAAGCCTGTGGACTAGATATACCCAAAAGGCTTACAACGCTTTGCGCATCCAGTTCAATCATGCCTACAGGGTGTTGTTGCGTCTGCCACGCTTCTGCAGTGCTTCCAGTATGTTCGCTGAATCGCGCACAGATGGCTTTGATGCCACGTGGCGCAAGAAGACCGCATCATTATTAAGTAGATTGCGTGGCAGCGACAACAGCATCCTTAAAATGATAGCCTGTAAGTTTGACTGTCCTCTGGTGTGGAACCTTACCCAGAGGACTAAGTCATTTTTAGTTGTTAATTACTAATATAGTGTTTTTAAGATCTTACTAACAAATAATCAATCTGGCTGTAATGGACTAATTATTTCAATTCACTTTTTAAAATTATTATCAATTTTAAATTTTAACCTTTTTAATTTACTGACAATTTTATGTATTTTATTGACATTTATTTTTAATTTTCTGACATTTTAATTTATTATCAATTTTTATTTTTATGACATTTCTTTTTTTTAATTTTTGACATTCTTAAATTTATTGATAATTCAGTACTGTATGATAATTTAGTGGTTTTTGCATAATCTTGTAATACAAATTTGAAATCTCTTTACTAATATAGAAATAAGTACTACCTACTAACATTTATTGTGGACCAAATGTTGTCTTTTATAAATAAATTATTATTATTATAATATAATATAATTGTAACGAGAAGATTTTTCCTCACACTATTTTCAGCGATAAGTAATTGTAGCTTAATTTCTTTTCTTAAAATATGAGTTCTATATATTAGGTAATAAGTATTCAAAAATCTTTCCTTCAGTTTTTCAATTCGAATATTTTTTTTTTATTTGGGAAGTCATAAAATAATTGTGGCTGGAGTGAAAGATTTTTATTTATATTTACACTTTATTGTTGACTTTTAAAGCAACCGAATTTGCACACATGGCTTGTTTTTCGGTAGGAGCTTTAGCTGTTAAGCAAAAACAAAATGACATTGAAAGTTTGACAAAATTTTACTATTATTTTTGATACTTTGTTAATTCGCCAATTACTCACTGTTCTTTATTTATAAGACAAATTAGTGTCACTATTGTAATTGCATTCGTGTGAAGACTGATGTGAAAAAAGGTCATTATTAATTTCCAATTAATAATATAATAAAAAGCTATTGCTTATTTTCTATATAGGTAGTATCAATTTGATCTCACGGCTACATCCTATGTTTTGTTTTCCTAAATTGCGAAAAAATCTTACTCAACTCAAAACAATATTTGCAATATATGGTATGGATTTGTTTTGTTTTGGTAATATAACGAAAACTACGAAAACGATTTTCAGCAATCGGAAATGTCTCTAAAAAGAAAAAAACAAGAATGGCCTACAACCTTTGCCTACAACTAAATTGAGAACTTCTCCCTTTTTTTAATGTAATGGGTCGAATGAAGAATCCAAAAAAGTGAACTATTTTAAATATTACTTACCTAGTGTATAGATAGAACTGCATCTTAGGATGTGGACACCGATACGGTGGCGGTATACATGATGTGGTGTTCAGGATATCTCTCACTGACTGCGGCCTCTTCTCCCGAGGAGGTTCTTCTTGACTCTTCGACACTGAAACAACGAGATAAGTACAGTGTTATTTGTAAACTCTGTTACGTGGTCCTAGGGCAAAGAAAAATCGAAGGAATATCGGTGGGTTTCTAGTAAGAAAAAGTCTGATCCTTGTTTCTAGTAAGAAAAAGTCTGATCCTTGTTAAGAATGAGCCTTTTTCACCTTACAGCCGGGAGATCTCAATTGGACTCATCTAGCATAAAAAAAATTGACGTGTAAAAGTGTTTTTTAAACCTACTTGCAAAATAAAGATCATTTATTATTTATCATTGAATCCTCAAAAAAAGTGCAACAAATGTCACTGGAGCCGAACATTATTCTGGACAAATCTTCTTGGCAAGCATGCTCTCAAACATCTTCTTATATATGATGTATATCCAAGCAGTTGCTTATTACCAGTAGTCAGGTGGTCAATACGAGTGTATTATTAACAAAACAAAGAATAACTAAGGTTTCAGTAACAGTACAGTAATCTTTATACTTGTGTAGTTTTAGAACGCAAAGAGTAACTGAAGAAAAACAGGTTTTTTTTATAGTAGGTAAAAATCATCCAACGACGAATCCCACCCTTTGGTGAAGCGGGAAACAGTGTGTGACCCTTACTGACTAAACAACCTATTCCGTTCCTTCCTTGCCTTGATCCCAGGGCCTAAGAAATACAGGTGGTTTTTAGTCAGTACAGGCACTCCCTGTATACACTCATAGATAGAGAGATTTAACTTTATTGTACACCAAAAAGAGAAAAAAACCTTAGGTGCACCTCTCCTCTCAACAAATCCTTGTACTTTACTCGTATACTTATTATGAATCGTTAAACTTTTATATTTAACTTTCTTTTCAATTCGTTCCTCATAGTTAGCTCTCAATAATAAAAAGATGCATATCGGAGTTTAATCGTCATTTTTCCATAAGTCATTAAAAAAGCGTATTTTCTTTAAATATGTTTCAAGAAAATCATACATTAAAGTAAAGGTCGTTATGTCGTATGTTCATACTAGCTTTTGCCCGCAGCTTCGCCCGCGTACATAAAATATAGCCTATGTCACTCAGGAGTAAAGCAGCTTTCTATTGTTGCGTAAATTTTTCCAATCGGACCAGTAGTTCCAGAGATTACCCCCTACAAACAAAAAAACAAAAAAACAAACTTTACCTCTTTATTATATTAGTGTAGATGTAGATTAGCAAGCAAAGACGCGGTAAATTTCATGGTCTGATTATGTTGAACAATTCTAATTTGTATGTACTTACATTTCTTGCATCGCAGACGTATTCTGTCATTGTGTCTAGAATTTTGTACGAATTTACGCATTTACATTGAGATTGTAAATTGTACCATTTGAGTGTTAAGCTATTCTACGTCAAGAACAAAAGATTTATGTAATAAGTGAATGGTGTTTTATGTTATTTTGAGACAAAGTGACACTAGTCGACATTTTACTTTGATGGCTGTCGGAAATAACTATCATAATTTTATTTCAGTGAGAGTGTTTCGATTCTTTTTGTATTGGTCTCAAGCATAGTTTCCGTTCGAGAGCAATTGCGGTTGAGTGAGAAGTATAGAGTTTAATTTAAATTAAACCGTATAAAAGCAGGAAAAAACAATTTGATAAATCAAGCTTTTCTTGCGTACCTACAGGTTAAATCAATTACGAAACATAAATTCTATACTAAAAATTAAATTTGATAAATCTGTAGTCGATTTAAAATTCTTGCGTACAAGTAAAATCAGTCAAAAACATAAATATTTAAATAACAATACAATTAATTCAATAACACTATTATTCAATAAATATTAATAGTGTGCTATAATTTGCGTAACAAAAAAAGTCTTAATATTTATATTGAAAACAACACCATGACCGGTTGTCCATGATATTTATTAAATAGTCAGAAATACGAGTATTTTATACGTATATGTATATTTCGGCGTGTTGTAACTCTCACATAAAGTCTTATTTTAGAATTCGTGTGACCTCCATTTCAACGCATATTGTATTATTTTATATTCATTTTTAACGTCTACGATTTTATTATGTATTATGTCGTTGCTTTGGTTAGATTTCTATGTAACAGAGAATAAAAGTTATTTTATATACTGCGATATCCGCCTAACCGATAAAACTATACACTATAGTAATTTTGTATAATTGGTTGTTATCTAATTATATAGCGTGTCTTATAGAATCTAGATAGTCAGCAATTTAATTTATTAGCCCTTTAGACGGAGGAAACGAGCGTTATTGTAAACATCCTCCGGAAGAAACAATATTTTTCAAGTAAAATATTGGTATAAAATAATGGTAAAATAAGGAAATTTATACTAGAACAATAGGGCTTGCGGACAATGAGCATTGGGTAACGCGCCGTCGGACTGTCTGGTAATCCGTCCGGAACGAGCCCGATTCGTCAATGTCACGTAGTGTTCCACGTGTGTCTCTATTTTGGCCTAGGGCTGATGCGAAAGCATCAGAGTCCTGGAACTAAAGCAGGAAGGAACGGTCGGTCGTTTAGTCAGTTGTCTGACACTACTACTTACTACCATACAAAAAAAACGTTTACAAAATTTCAGTTAAACCGTTGGGGAACAGCAGGGTTGAAAATTAAAACCTATTCTCCTCAGTAGGCTAGGATCCTGCTGGGGCTTCACCAATCTATAGCCCCAATTAGGTTGTGAGAAAGAGAACACCGGGGCCCTGGCACGAAGGCAAAGAAGAAACAGGAATAGGTTTAAGTCAATAAAAGTCTAACACCCTCCTCTACTCCTTGGATGATTCCCCACCTAAAAAAATCTAGAACATATAATGTTCTAAAAAATAACAAACTTGTAATCTTTACATAACAACAGACACCGAAGAATACGAGAAGGATCATGAAATATCGTTCCACTAGAAATGAACACCACATTTCCTAAGCTACGAAATAATAATTGTGTACAATTACAAAACTGTATACCTAATCCAGCAAGTGTTGCAGTTTAAGCTAATTACGTTCCAACCGACGAACGACACCGAAGGAATGCGACACAAATTACTTTAAAAGACATTTCGAAGTCAAATAAGTGGTCTATGGAAACGTAAAACGGAACGTTTATATATATTTCTGATGGAAAGTGTGACGACCTTGCTCGGAAATTGCATGTGTTTTCATAAATATGTGAATTTATAATATTTGAATAATGTTTTATAGTAATAATTTAGAGTTTTAAGGTCGTTTAGATATTTAACTATGACTTTCAATCCTTGAATTTAATAAATATTTTGCATCTTTCAATTGGCATTTAGAAACAGCCTAATTTAATTGATTCCCTCTCTATGGTAAGTTGTTGACCTAGATGACCTATAAAATATCGACTTTAATTATATGGAGAATCTAATGTCTCAAATCTCAATACATATTAATTAGACTTTCTTTACTTAATTGGTAATCTTTGGTTACTTGTATGACATCGGTTTAAAGAAACTCATTTTAATGTGATTATCTAATGAAAATGATATTGTAAGGCTGTTGCGCTGCCCCAAGTAATATGGGGTAAGGGCAGGAAGAAGGATAAGATAAGGTTGATGCTGCTAAATATAATTAAGTAATTATAATTAAGTATTGGTTCCTGTCTTGGATTTCGAACTCATCACACAGCTCCATAGTGATCAAAGTGTGATCAATAGCGTTGTTGTCAGTCTTATTTCTGATAGAGCTTTTTGGATTATTTCAATTTTAATGGGACGGTTGGCGCAATGGTAAGCGATTTGTTGTGGTGTCTCAGGTTCGATTCCCACACGGGACTTTTTGTATGGCCTACAGATTAGTGTCCCAAGCCTAAGTGTATTGTGTATGCATCGACTTATATCCTAGCGATAGACAAACATGACAAAATACTGAAAGGACTTCTGTATTAGTCCGCTGCAGCGCTTCATTGGCATTGTCGTCTATCAAAACATTTAAAACTTACAGCACTGATACGTCAAGACTGTACTAATGTCATCAATGCTAAAGTGTATAGCATGCTGATCACTTAAGTGGAGTAAAGTCATTGTACGGCACGCCTCATCTAGTGCGTAGTACATAATAATAATATATCGACATGTGTTTGAGTTTACATGTGAACGCACCCACGATACAGTATTTTTCTTAGTGTGGGGCAAAGTTAAAAAAAATCAAGTCAAATCATAGGCAATTATACTACCTGGCACTACTTATACTAGAATTTTCTTACGTAAGTAATCGTTTTTTATGTATGATGACCTTTCAAATAGTCTATCGTATCGAATGAGCCATTTAAATATAAAAAAATAACTTGCGATTCTGCTTGTAAATTTAACATATTTAACATACCTGCCTACTTACTTTTTATGGAAGTGGGAAAAACTTTGCTTAAGGAGGTGCATGAGAGTGTTTTACTTATACCCTTCCATGTGTTTTTTTCCCTAGTCGTTCGGGAGCTGCAGTGTCTCTTCCGATTGGATTATTTAGATTTGAGATGGAAAATCATCAAATGACTTTGCAAGCTCTGGAGAGAACAAGATGGCAAAAGATTTGCAAGTAAGCGTCCCTTGGTAGGAAATCATCAGGGTAAATGGAATATCCACAAAACTTCAATACTCTAAATAATATCTGATAATATCTTGGGCGATGGACTATCAAAGGAAGGAAAAATAAACATTCTTTTTTATATAATTTTTGTTTTAGGAGTAGCATAGCAGTTAAGTAGGATTGTGCGAAAGAGAATGCCGACGTTTACAGACTAAAACAAACTCCTGTTCTGGTTTTGCCTTCGTTCCAAGGCAAAACCAGAACAGGAGTTTGTTTTAGTCTGTAAACATCTGACATACTCTCTTGCACTGCCCAAGAACGAAAGATGTCATTGGATGACTATCTACCTTAAAAAAACCCTATTGCAATATAATGCAGGGAACATTTGATGAGAACACACTTTATGTCACAACAGTGAGTGGTGTTTTGGACCAGTGACCACTTTTTAAGTTTAACCACCATGTTATGTTTCTGCACCACCTAAAGGTCGACTGATAGAACATGCCTAAGGCATTAAGTCCGCCTTTATACAGTGTTATCTGCATAAAATTTTAATCTATACTAATATTATAAAGCTGAAGAGTTTGTTTGTTTGTTTGTTTGTTTGTTTGTTTGAACGCGCTAATCTCAGGAACTACTGGTTCGAATTGAAAAATTCTTTTTGTGTTGAATAGATCATTTATCGAGGAAGGCTTTAGGCTATATAACATCACGCTGCGACTTATAGGAGCGAAGAAACAACAGAAAATGTGGAAAAAACGGGGAAAAATATTCATCTTTGAAGGCTTCCGTTGCGTGCGCTGCGAAAACGGTAGAAGATACCAAAAAAATATGTATTAAAGAATTATTCCTCTTAAAATTATCTAAAAAAAAGTCCGCGACAGTATATGTCTATCTTTTAAGATTAACTCACTAGAACCGTTTTTATGGGAATCAAATTTGGCCGAAATTAATTCATTATTACCAATTATTTGTTAGAGTTGTATCAACATAGTAATATTAAACTTTATCCAAATAAATGTGTTGTTGATTAAGAGTATGTAATTGTAAACAAAATTGTCTTTGACATCACTTATTTTCAATGAACATCTTAGAAGTTATTACAATTTTAAAATAACTCCGATATAAAATTCACACGCGCCGCGCTCTGCCTGGCCGGCGGGCGAGGAGACGGGTTGCTTGCGGGCGGCACGGAGGGGTTTTTTTATGGTAAGTAAAAATCTTCCAATGACGAATCCCGCTCTTGGGCGGAGCGGGAAACAGTGTCAGACTCTTACTGACTAAACAACCTATCCCGTTTCTCCCTTGCCTTATTCCCAGAGCCCCGGTATAACGCTTTCGCACCAACCCTCGGCTGCAGGAGGCTTCGACCCTGAAGGGCCCCACAGTTTGCTGACAACACCTTGAGGCGCGCGGGAGCAGTGCACGCCGTCTACGACTTGGTCTCGGTCTGGACTGTTACCAGACAACCGGACGGCGAGCTGAGTGGCCGGATATCGGCGGGATCGCAGCGGCGACGGCTACGGCGAGGACGCTGTTGCCCTTGCCTTATGCGGTCGGCCTCCTCCTTTACGAGCATTACTGCTTCGCAGAAGGAAGCGACCGCTTGCCATTCTTATTCACTGCTGACCATGACCTGAACCAAGGCCCGGCGCAAGAGGTCGCCGCCGCCGATCACCCCCACGGACACGGCGATGCTCTTCTCAAACGGGGCACACCTCCACCGTGTCCTTCGGGCTGGCCACACAGTGGTGACACCCGGGCGTCTCTTCCGCACGAATCCGGCGCAGGAATCTCCTGAACTTCCCATGTCCGGTGAGAAACTGCGTCATGCAGAAGGTAAGGACGCCGTGATGTCTATCCAACCACGCCTCAAAGAGGGGACTTACCGCCGAGATTATGGCGTGTCCAAGGGGGTGTGTAACTTTATAAAGTAGTAACTTTTAGATTATTATGTTCTTTTAAAAACTAAATTGTCTAAAATAGTAACAGAAATTGACACGGGCAAAGTCTTGAGTAACAGCTATAATTTATAAAACTGAGGAGGTTGTTTGCAAAAATAAATATGATGCCCAAAATAACTATTCCACGCGGACGAAGTCGCGGGCACAGCTAGTAAATAAATAAACACACCTTTTACCATATCACCATATAAGATGATAGTTTTCCGCAATTCTCCGCAGTAATATTCATAACCAGCTGACAGTCGCTATCAGTTTTCAACGGCACAGATATCTCACTACCTACCAGGCGGTAGGAAATACGGCAATCGTGGAAAGGTAAGTGCACCGATTGCATAATCATAATGAACCAATTATGAGTTCATCGATGGCTCGGTGGAAAGTACAAGTGAATCGAATGAGTAGTGAAAGTGTCACCACGCTTGTAACCCGGCGCACTGTGATTCAAACCTGACCAATTTGACAACACCTCTACCTTCCTTCAATCAGTACGTAGCCAGAGATTGAGTTACATTGGTCTTGGTAAGCCAACTATGTTGGTATTTCTTGTTCCCATTACGTGTGGGTACGCATTATATATCGCGATACAGATCTTTGTTTAGTGCATGAGAAATTACAGGTGATTCATATATTTGCGGTTACAAATGCACGTAATACGGTTATTTTATTCATGTAATAGTTTTATTGTTTTGTGTTTTATGATTTTTATTTTGTGGGAATCTAAGAATATTTCGTTCACAGCTTTGTTCTAGGCTAGGTCTAGCGTTCACAAACATTAAATTCACATACACGAGGCTCTGAAATTCGAAACCAGTTCTTTAGATCATACAAATTTTGGCTGGCGTGTTAGTCTAGTAGTTAGTGGCCCTGACTGCTATGCTGGAGGTCGTAAGTTCAATTCCCACTCAGGATAAAGTTTGTTGTACGATCATTTGTTCTGTCTGGGTGTAATTTATCTAATAATATAAATATAATTATGTATGAATTAAGAAACATATAAGTATGTTTATCAATTATTTATTACTCACAGCACTGCTTAGTTTGGGTAGATAGTTATCAAAAAATTGTTTCGTTCGGGAATCGAACTCGAGATACGCAGCGCAATAATCAACAACTGCGCCAAGTTTTAAAAGCTGTAGGCACTAAGATTACTTCTGGCTACTACTAAAGTAACAATTCCGAGTGCCACAAAATCTATGTAATCAAGAAGCAATGTCGTTTGGTTAATCAATATGCTACCAATGTACAAAATGTCGGGTATTTAGGTCAAGAAACTCCAAGCATTCGATTCTCTAACATCAAGCTTGTTTTGAGGTAGAAGTCCTCTAATAGCTACTTCTACTGCGGGAGGGGCTGGAACAGACTTTTACTGACTAAAACCCACCTGTGCTCTTTCTGTTACCCTTTGCGTTTTAACCTTTCGTATGCCTGTATAAACGCAGATCTACGCGAGATAAATTGACTTTTTAATTGTGTCTCTAATTACGGCATACGAGAGGTTAAAGATACGGTAACTGTTAGTACTTCAATATATACAAAAATACAACAAAATAATTAATAAAAATAGAACGACTCCATAAAATTAAACATTATTTAAATTAATTTCTTAGAATGCTCTATATTATCGAAATCTTAAATAAAAAATGAGGGTCGAAAAAATTGTTCAATGCCCATTCATCGAATGCAGGCCACAATGTAAACCAACGTAACTAAGTCAAATATATAATTATGTTATACATACTAAACGTAGATGGAGTATAGCAGAGGGTACCATAGCTGCACTGCAGTTACAGAAATGAAGCTATCATAGGCTAGAAGTAAGACGCAGAGTACTAAAGAGAAGAGGTCTCGATGAATATTCCCGCTGCCCTATCAGGCATCGACCCCACTGGGCGTAGTCCATTTGCTGACATCTCTTTGAGGCGCGTAGAACACAGCTCGCCGTAACATCACACATACTGAAGTAAGTGTTAATGAGTAAGTTGCGTAAATGGAATGCACGCATGGTCGCCCCGCGGTTAATGTAATAAGCCTGGTCATAACATCCACGATTTCTTTCGCAATGTCCATCACAAGTATTTGTCGTGTCGGATATCGGATGTTGCATTCATATCCATATTTTAAATTCTAAGGCCATCACTTCTTATCTTGCCTAATCGTAGTTTTGACCTCTATTAGCAGATTTTAGATATAATTCGACATTTGTATTATTCATTTGCATTTTATATTTTGCTTTTAGGCGTACAATAAAGTTGTTTCTATTCTATTAACTTGTCCGTGAAGTAACTAAGGTGCTAATTGCGTGGTATTTCGGGTGAGCCTTATTATTTTTTTATAACTAAATGCAATAATAAAAAATTGTACATAAGTGCCGAACTTAGGCGGGTGCACAGACATAATATGGCAGGTGCAATTTAATAGAAGACAAACAAAGGAAGAAACAGGACCTCAGGGTCCTAATATAAGTAAATAAATGCTTAGATATATATATACATATAAAAAACAATCATCCAATCTCAAGAGTGTGATGATTCTACCAACTTCTTGCAAAGGTTTTTTCGTGAATTTAATTTATAGGAGAACGTTCTGGTTGAAGAACCGTCTTGAAGAAGGAACGGACAAATCCAGAGCGAATTTTATTTTCTAAAGGTATCTCATATTATTAGAGTACTTTTGACAGGTACGACTTTATATTCTAGTGGCGTTTTCGTTGGGCCTTCGTTGGTATCCACACCGTGACAGAAATGCATACGTTGACCGAAGTACCTCCACTCACACTTAGTTCATTTAGAAGATAAGCATCACAGATTTAATTCTAAAGTAATGGCACCTTTCGAATCAAAGTGACGTAACTCAAAGATTGCGATTTGTAGAAAATGAGGAAGTCTTTATAGTCGTAGTACATAGTATTTAACCAGTTGTTCAACGCAAGTTGAACTTTTAAGTTCCTTCAGTTTATGGTAAAATCTGAATTGAAACGAATTTTGAATTAGATCACTTTCATTCTAAGGGTGTGAAGTTAGGCTGCGGGAATGTGCTCAATAGAGTCATCGCGGCCCTGGAACACATAGAGCTGAAGGAAAACAGATGGATTTTAATCTATGAAATCTGACACTCTTTCTCACTCAATCGAGGTCTGTATGAGTCATTTTATTATTTCTCAACCAAAGAAGGGTATGAAGTGATTATATAGTATTTCATGGTGGAGCACGTACGATAGGCATTAATTGAGAAACTTAACTTGTAATAATTTTATGATTTATAATATAATTTACTTGCTATCCGACGCGGACGTAAAAATTATATCGGAGTTAACAAAAGATTTTATCGTTGCTCTGATCAATACATTTACAACAAAATGGTTGCACCTCTTACAAAGGGCACGCCATAATTGTTTCGGTGTGAAGAGGAAGAGTACAAATACAAATATTGTGTTATTTACTTGGCAAACTAAATAGGCATATGCTACTATGTTTAATACAGGAAATATAACAGCCTCATCGGCAGCGACTAGCTATATTTTCGAGCCGTTTGGTGTTCAAATTCGTGGACCGTGGGGTCCGAATGCTGGTACGCTTTTTAAAGATCCAAATGCCTTGTTGACTTTTCCCGTGACCTAGCTAGTTTTTACCTCGGTCAAAGAACAGGCATCGCCGTAATACGTGGCAACGCCGACAATTTTGTGGGTACATTTCCAGTTGACAGTGATTCGGAGGAATTTTAGCTAAGAGAGTGTATATATCGAGAGTGAAGAACATAATTAGGCAGGTCTACACATGAACACTGGGCCAAAAAGACCCCTACTAACTTGGATGTCTGTAATAACGAATTACCTAAAGAAAGCCCAATCGAATGACTCGACGACCAAGGACCGAAATTTCTGGCGAAAAATGACTAGGAGAGCCAACTACAAATAAAACAGGATAAGGGTAAGTAAAGAGAGAGTGTATATATCTATAGATTTAATTCGTTTTAAATAACGGGCAATCGTGAGTCGGATTTTCGAAAAAACTTACCTATGTAAATAGTTCAATTCCCGAATTGAGAAAGATTTTTGGAGTCACAAAAACTAATGTATTTTTTGTGAGATAAAAACCAATTTACAGTTTTCTGATTTATTATTATATCTGTGCTATAAGATCTTGCTTTGTTCCAAATTTCAGGATTCTGGGTCAAAAGGAGTATCGTCTAAATCGAAATTTACCTTATGAAATTTGATTTAGACAACCATATTTTTTTTCGTTAATTTAGAAATTAGATTTTTCACAGTTTTAAGGGATCTTATGTCTGAATACGATATATGGTTGTAATACCGAGTCGATAACTCCACGCGTTCCCAAGATAAATGATCTTGAAAGACAGACAGATAGACAACAAAGCGATTTAATAACAGCTCCGTCTTTTTTCCTTTTGAGGTACGGAACTCGACAAAAAAATAAAATGATCAAAAATAATTAATTGTAAGTCTTCTGATGGAGTTGTAATTTACTGCTCTATCATACATTACTCATTACGAGCCTATAACCGGTTCCTAAATACCAAATAATGTTGCAAGAAACAAACGGTAAGATCATTAAAGTAATAAACATTGAAATTATTTAACAATTACAACACAATCAAGACATGTGGCGAAATGCCTAGCTGTTTTCACGGTCAGAGCACCAATGATGCAATTTGAGGTCAACTAGTCATGTTTGAAAAATGTATGTTAATTAGAAAAGTGATCGTTTTCTATACTAAAAGGTTATCAATGAAATATTTTTCTTTAGAGGTTGACTACTTTTTTGACAAAGTCAATTAATTAGTAGTTTTTATTTTTTTAAGTGGGTCAACATTCAATGATTTCTTCCACTCTAAGTTTTTGAGAGAAGATGTTTCAAACTTTTTCTGACTAAAACCACATCTGTTTTTTTCAGTCGCCCTTTGTGTACCACAGGTTCCCTTTTCAGAAATTCCCTGTGGAATAATTAGATAGTATTTTTTTCAAGTATGAGTAGAGGCCCGAAGACGCACGAAATATTATGTAGATATTGTTGCGATTATAGGGTCGAAATAGTTAAAACTGCCCTGGTAACTCTAACAAACAACCCCAGTAAACTCTGCGTAACTCTACAGGGACCACAAGTGTGATTATACGGCCAGCCTCTAAAAACCTCCAAAAAATTTAATGTTATATATCGTCTCACTGCATGCTAGTTACCTACTTGTATAATTATGATCGATTGATACCAATGAGCAGTGGTGAACGGCCCCGATTTACGAGTTGTACGTCGCAGGTTCAAACCCAGCCAGGCGCATTACTTTGTGTAATTTGTTTCATGACCACTACTCTCAAAAACGGTGAAGGAAATTATCGTGAGGAAACCGGTATGTCCTAGAACCAAAAATTCGAAGACATGTGACATCTACCAATCTACATTGGGCCCGCGTGGTGGATTACGGCCTATTCCTTCTCCTAGAGAGGAGGTCTGTGTCCCAGCCGTGGGAACATTAATAAGGCTGATGATGATAATAATTATTACAACAATTACCTTAAACTCGTCTCAATCAGACAACCTGTCCAAAACTGTCAGCCTTCATGTGTCTACATATACATAATTTCCACCATTGTAATCACATATCATTTGCGACGGCTAGCCTTGACCCAAAGACATCTGTGGCCCTATACTTACAGAAAGTCGTGTAAGTACTTGTACTTCATGTAACCTGCTATTTTTATTATCTGCTTACACGGATCAAGAGTTTCAGGTCAAAGTTTACGTTTGGGTCATATGTCAAGAAGATTATGATGAAAAGAAACCGGGCAAGTGTGATTTGGACTCGCACATCAAGAGTTCCGTACAAACGAGCTTATTTATGTAGATAGTTCAATTTCTGAATCAGGTTTTTTGCAGTTTGGTAAAAATCTTCTCTTATTTTCATTATATTATAACTACAAATTTACAGTTTTCAGATTATTTCCCATTTTTTGCTATAAGACTTTGCTCCATACCATATTTCAGGATTCTAGGTCAACGGCAAGTATCCTATAAATGTTTATTTCCTTGAAAGTGTCGAAATAAACATTTTAACAACTTAGAAACTTGATTTTGATTACACAGCATCAAAGGATTGCAGACTTGAGTCATCATCATCATCTCAGCGCTAATCCCGGTTGCTTCCTTGGCTTACACCTCGGTGCCCGGGGTCCGCTTTCCAACTCAAACGCCTCCACTTCGCTCGGTCTTTCGCGTCCTTTGCCATAAGCCCATTGGCACGCATATCGTCTCTTACGACGTCGATTGCAGACTTGAGTACCTTGTTTTAATTTCACCCGATATCTCTACGTATTTCAAAGATAAAAGGGTCTTGACAAACAGGCAGACAGATAGACAGGCGGACAACAATGTGGAGAAAAAACCGAACCCTTATACGAGTCGGTTTTTTCCTTTTGAGGAACTGAACCCTAAAAATAAAATGATACAATGAAAAGACAACTATGTTATATAAGGATGAAGTAATCGATCAATGCATACATAATGTGCATCAGATATACGAACATATATTCTCTAGAGTAACACTAATGACACAACCAACCTAGATATCATAAATGCAATTATTGATAGTCTATGCCAATTAGGTCACAAACAATTAAACTGTATTGTTTTGTTGGAATGTTAATAGAATTGATAAAACTGACAAATTTCGAGGTTTCTAGAACACTAGGTACTTAGTTAGCACAGGTCTTTTGAAACTGAAATCCTCAAAAATGCAGCTCAGTTTTTTTATGGTGGGTGGAATTCATCCAATGACAATTCCTGCCCTGAGGCGGAGCGGGAAATAGTGTCAAATTCTTACTGACTAAACGACCTATCCCTTTCCTACATTTCCTTACATACCAGACTCAAACAAACACAACTCGTTTCAATATTTAGTAATTCGAACTAAGATAATTTCAATTACTTGTCTATTGTTGATAAACCTTGTTTCAGTAAGTAAACTCATTAAGCTGTCTATAAGTTCTACACTAACCTATCTCAACAAACCACTCAATGGACTATTTATATAAATTGTTTCAGGGTTAACTTTTTTACTGCTAACGTATAGTTCGTTTTTTAATCTTAAACTACGATTTGACAACTTAAAATGTCAAACTCCAGAAATTTGGAAACATAATTCTAGAGTGTAACATTCTGAGTTGTCAAATCGTAGTCTATGATTAAAAAACGAACTATACTTAATATTTAGTATAGAAATGTTGAAGCACACTAAAATGTTAGCCTCCAATATTAGCCCTAAAAGTTAATTCATGGTATTTTCCTCAAAACAATAGAATATAAAAAGTAAAGTGGAACTGTTTGTCAGGCTAATGTGACAAACAAACCGGATTGGGTAAGCTTGTGCACGAGTCGTCGGCACTCGACACTGCGAGAGTGGGTGAGCACTCTTATGCAACGAGAATGTCGGCCGAGTAACATTTCGGAAGTAGCCATTGTAAGAGAACCCACCTGCGATTCATGCTTCGAGACACACGTGCTTCACGAGTTGTGGATTTTCTTAAGATATTCTGCTTATGTTTATGTTAATTTTTTCTACTTACAGATTAGATTAAGTAATGCGGAAGGGCATATCGGAAGTCTTTAGGTACGGTTGCTGGGTTCAAAGTTATACGCTCTAGTGCTTATTTGAAATGAGGTAATTTTTAATTTGTATAATGTAATAATATTTTTATGATTATGCACTGTAATATAATTGTAGGCATGAGGAATGGGTTAAAGATATATATTTCAACCTTAAGCAGGTTTGGGCCATTTGTAAGTTTTAATTTTTATACACACATTATCAGTAGATACGAGTACTTGAATTTGAGATCGGCAGTTTTGGTCGAAACTGGAAGAGGGGCCAAATATTCGGTTACGGTTTCTCATCAGCTGAAAATCTTAATAAACGAAATAATTATTCAAACTTAAATAAGAAGGACATTCTCTGAAATTACCTTCTTTTATCAAAACTATACTTTAAGAACATTTTGATTAAGGAAAGAAAAAAACACATTTTAGGCATCTCCCCAATTCGTGTGCCCGGTAGCATCTCTACGCGGATGAGGAAGCTGATCGGCGGTTACAGCAAAACAAACTTACTGCTCTTATGCAATGAGTACTTTATCAGTTGTAGGTTATGTGTGTCGGTGCATTGCTGTCGTGTTGTGAACTGCAGTTCGCGAACATTCGTATGTTCTCGTGTTATGAGATTTTTTTTTTTTGGTGTGACCTTTTTTATTTAAGTACCTTTAATGTAATAATTATAACAATTTATTTATTTAACATGCCAACACAGTTTTTTTTTAACAAACTGCATAACTTAGAAAGTTATTAAAAATTAACAATGATCTGGACAATCTGGATATCCAGATGATACAAGTTACGCTTATTGGGGCGATGGACGGCTTCTTAAAGGAAGGTCCAGTCCTGGTATGTAGGGCTAAGGTGGAACGGAGTGGCTTTTTGGTAAGTAAAAGTTTGACACTATCTCCTGTTTTATAAGTGCCCATGTAGGCCTATGTCATCATCATCATCAGCCTAGCGTAAGTCCCGGTTGCTACCTTGGCTTTCACCTCGGTGCCCGGGGTCCGCTTTCCTGCCTAGTCGTCTCCACTTCGCTCGGTCTTTTGCGTCCTCTGCCTTAAGCCCATTAGCACGCATATCGTCCCTTACGACGTCGATCCATCGCCTCTTAGGCCTACCTCGTTTTCCGGGTCCCGGCGGAGGCGGCATGGCGAGGCATCTGTTACCCACGTAGTCTGCCGGTTTTCGTAAAACGTGGCCATACCAGCGTAAACGACCCTCCTGCAGTTTATCCGCTATGTCACGGACCTGAAGGCTGCCCCGGATGCGGGAGTTCTTAATGCGGTCTTTCCGCGAAACTCCAGACATCCAGCGCAGCATATTCATTTCCGTGACACGCAGGCTTTGCTTATGTCGTTCAAGTACAGGCCACGCTTCACTGCCATACAAAAGGACAGGCCTAATGATGGTCTTATAGACCTGTCCTTTGAGCCTAACCGGCATTTTGGGGTCACAGATAACACCCGCCACCTCACGCCATTTCGCCCAGGCCGCCGAGATACGCGACTCGACGTCGCAATCGACGTCCCCGGACTCGTGGAGCACCGATCCCAAGTACCTGACCTGTTCCGTGCGCTCAACTGTGTCTTCGCCAATGCGAACAGAAGCAGCGTTAGTTGTGTTACAGGCCAAGTACTCGGTCTTCGCCGCATTAATCTTCAGACCGCCGTTTTCCAGCGATTCCTTCCACGCTGCCACACGTCGAACCAAGCGCCCACTGTCCGAATCCGCCAGCGCGATGTCGTCTGCATACATGAGCAGCCATGGCGGCTGCTCATGTAAGTCCCTGATGGTGGAGGACAGCACGTCCAGCACCACGCTGAACAGAAACGGACTAAGGACAGAGCCCTGGTGAACTCCGACGGTGATGGGGAAGGGTTTCGTATCGCCAACAGCGGTCCGAACCACAGAACCGGAGTCTCGGTACATATCTCGGATGATGTCAACATAGGTCTCGGGCACTCCTTTAGATCTCAGCGCCCACCAGATCACATCACGGGGGACACAGTCGAAGGCCTTCTGCATGTCTAGGAACAAGAGGTGCAGAGGCGTATTCTTCGATCTGTATCCCTCCATGGTAACCCTTAGGGCAAAGATGGGATCCATGGCGCCATGGCCTGGTCGAAACCCATATTGACATCCCGAGACGGTGCACTCCTGTCGGATCCGAGAGTCAATCACCCGCTCGAAGAGCTTCATGGTGTGGGACATAACCTTAATCCCACGGTAGTCGCCACACTCCTGCACCGATCCCTTGCCTTTGAAGACTGGAGTGATAATACTCAGTCTCCATTGACTCGGGATCTTTCCGGTGAGGAGCATGCGGTTAAATAGGTGGGTTAAGATGCCCACACCACGAGGACCCATCGCCTTCCAGGCTTCAATGGGGACTCCATCGGCACCGACAGCTTTCCGGTTCTTCATGCGGCGAAGGGCCACATGCACTTCTTCAGGCGTAACCGGGGGCACAAGTCCCTGATTTGGAGGGAGAACCGGAGACAACACCTCTTTGTGCTGCTTGTTCAGCAGCTCGTGGAAATATGAGCGCCATCTCTCCTTCACCGCGAGGTCCTCGCATAACAGATTGCCGTCAGGGTCTCTTACACAGCGGCACTTAGAGATATCCAGTGCCGCTTTGACCCTGGAACGTGCCAACTTATAAATGAGCTTTTGCCCCTCAGACGATTCCAACTTATCATAAAGTGGCTGTAAGTGGTCTCGTCTGGCTCTGGCTACGGCCCTCTTGGCGGCACGTTTTGCGGTTCTGTATGCGTCGCGGTCTTCGGGAGATTTGGAAGCTTGCCACGTTTTGAAGAGGGCTTTCTTCTCTCTGATCTCCCTCTGGACTGTGTCATCCCACCACCAAGTCTCCTTGTCACACTTGCGGCCGCCCCTGGACAAGCCGAGCACCGACTTTGCCGCTTCAGTGATGGCAACCTGAATCCTGTCCCAGTGGCTTTGCACAGGTTCGCCATCGGTACCATCGCACTTATCGCCGATGGCCGACGCGAACGACTGGGACGTGGCTTCATTCAGTCGCCACCACCGTATACGGCGTTGTTGGCGCTCAACAACCTTGACCCTAGGCTTGACGCGCAAGTCCATGACAAGGAGACGGTGTTGTGCAGTGAGACTCTCACCGGGTATGACCTTGCAGTTGGCCACCCTACTGATATGGTGCCTCCGTGTGAGTAAGAAATCGATTTGGGTAGCGTACCTCCCGCTCTTGTAGGTAATCAGGTGTTCGGATTTCTTTTTGAAATACGTGTTCACGATGGCAAGGCCGGCAGCCGCACACGTTTGGAGGATAGTCTCCCCTTCAGCGTTACGGCTACCGTATCCAAAGCCACCGTGAACATGCTCAAAGTCCTTGCACCTGTCACCCACATGACCGTTCAGATCACCACCCAAAACGATTCCCTGCGACAACGGGATGCCACGAAGCACCCCACCGAGTTGATCCCAGAACGCAGCCTTTTCAGCGTCGCTGCAACCGACCTGAGGCGCGTAGGCACTTATCAAGTGGGTTATAACCCCATCAATAAGCACACCTACGACCATAAGCCGATCACTGTAGCGTTTCACCTCCAGGACTGCGTCGTGAAACTCCTCGGAGAGTACAACGGCCACCCCGTTCTCCCCACCGGCTGCACCCGTATAGATCAGTTTGTAGCCATTCCCGATGAGTCGGGACCTGCGGCCTTTCCACCGAGTCTCCTGCAGGAATGCCACGGCCACCCTTCGCCTAAGCAGTACATCGGCCAACTCTCTCGCGCGTCCGGTCAGCGTGCCAATGTTCAGGCTGGCGAAGCGGAGTTTACGGGCTGGGGCTCGCGTCTTTAACCGTGCTCGCCCCATACACGGTAGCCCTCGCCCACTTGCCACAGGAGTCGGGCGAATCTCCTGCGCGCCGTTTTGCGGCGGCGCCCTATCCGTGGCAATTATCTTTTCCGACCTATCCATGATAATTTGACTTTTGTGGCCTTTACGGGAGCGACTGCCGTCTGACCTCCCAACCCTAAAAGGGAAAGCCAGCGCCAGAGCCTCGTCCGTTGTTCGGCAGGTGCCCCAACTTGCAGGGGAGGTTGACTTGGGCCCCGAAGACCGCGGTGGGGCCCCATATGCACCCAAATGTAGGCCTATGTGACATAAAATATTTTGACTTTGACTTTGTTCCGCCCAATAGCGGGAAATGTCATTGGTTGATTTTACCTACCAAAACAAAAAGATAATACAGGTTCAGTTTGAGACCCCTTGGGAACAATACCTATGTATTATTAGAAGTGTATTAACTGTAGTAGTGTTATATATTATGAGGTTATGATTTCAACGATGAAGGTCCTATCGATATACATCGATAGGGCTAATTCAATTATTTAAAAAAAATAATATTCAGACTGACTGAATTGGAAATTATTAACATATGAAATGATTGTCATGACGAGAAAAGTTGGATGACATAAATATCTTAAATTTGATCATCTATGATGATACAAATATTAATTCGTTTGATACGAACTGATAAATTATCTATGTTTTTGTTAAAGAAATAACGTTACAATTTCGTTAAATGATAGTAGATGCGGAAGAACATTTTGTTTTTTTTCTGAGAAACCTTCACAGTCATTTCTACACCTATAATGAGGAAAAAAATTAAAAGAAAAAAAAATATATAATTATTAACTTACCGGTTATTTGCAGCGCAGTAATTCCAACTAAAATTAACCACTGTGCACTAGTTATCATTTTCGATTTCAACAATAATAAAAAAAAAAAACTAACAAGTTCTACATAAACAACTGATTGTTTACAAAATGGAAACACTAATTACTAATTAAAACTATTTTATTATTAAAAATAAAATCACAGAAAATATAATTATTATAATAAAAAAAATAAAATAATTTATTAATGTTCACGCGGTTTACGTGTATTATTATTGTGTATAAATTATCTGTGCCGTTTGTATGCGTGTGGCACGTGCGTATTCCGTGCGGGTACTGAGTAAGCGAAAGTGTTTGCATGATGTTGACCCTCGCCCGGACCTGACTTCCCCCTTTTGCATAAGATGACTGCGAATTCGACAAGAATTCGGTCACTGATGTTTGTATAATTCCTGCATGCGATATTTTAATTTTTTTACAACTTATGGGAATGTGTTTTTTTTTATATACTAGATATATTAAAAAAAGTAGTTGATATACTTACTTGCTATAAATATGTATATCATATTCTGTGTTACCTACTCTTTTACCAAATATAAAATTAAACCTCAAAAAAATTAATTATGTATGAAGAGAAAAACAATAATAGAAAGAGAATAAAAAATTAATTAATTCTACGAATTGTTCCTTAGTCTTCGTCCTCCTTACTTTGGTGTACCCGACAGCAACCATATTGACCTTAATAATATTTATACCACCTATAATTATGTACATATAGAATGCAATAAACTATTGAGTGTTAAAAGAAACAAGATAAATAAAATATGATATTGCAAAAACCAACGAATTCAACAGTTCCGACGTTTCTAGACGTTTCCTTTAGGTGATTCGCATTATTATGCGAATAAGGGGGGCAGCCCTTTTGCGTAAGATGACTGCGAATTCGACAAGAACTCGGTCACTGTATAATTCTTGCATGCATTTATATTAATTAACTTTATATTTTTCTTCTCATGGGTTAAATATAAATAAAGAAAAAAAATTACATGCTTAATTGAAATTATAAATTACATGCTTAATTGAAATTATGTGTGTCATATTTTGCATACTTACTTTTTATCTAATAAAAAACATCCGATGTTAAAAAAATATGCACCGCTATAATTTTGCTAAACTAAATGACCTCACCAAAGTTTTTACCAATAGGTTATTCGTATAAAAAGCGTGGTCCAAATATAATTTTTTTATTGGTAGGTTACTCCGAGTAAAGAAATTAATTCGGTTACATAAACCGAAATGACTACGGAGAATTCCGACAAAAACACAATATTATTACATAAGTTTACTATATTAAAGTTTAAGATAAATGGCCCCACTTTAATACGTGACATGATAGCTTATTCTTGGCAGTTAGTTAAAAAAAAACGTTTTTGAAATGTAAATCAACTAGGTATGTAGAATACTAATCTACTTTTAATTCCTATTTCTAGCTGCCTGAGTTATGCAACTGAATAAAATGCATATCATTAATGCTGCAATTTTAAACATATTTATGTTGCTAAGTAGCATTATATTGAGTTTGGTTAACACGCCTTAAAATCTCTATTTCCAAATTCACGTGCTTTTATCAGATTTCAGGTGTCTTGTATGTTAACCCATAAACACTTAGGTATATTAGATTTAGGCATTGAACAACGTATAAGGGTAACAGGGAAAGGGAGGACACAGAAAAGATAAATGGATTGTGTGAGAAGTGATAGAAAAATGAGTTAGTGATAGAGTGGCGAGTGACAAGGCAGAATGGAAGAAAAAACTTGTTGCGCCAACCCCAAATAAAACGGGACAAGGGCAGGAAAATGATGATGATGGAACAGATATTTCTATGAGTGGATGTTCTGGATTTGGATTGCTTATATAAGTGAGATGGACTATTTGTGAACGCACTCATGATGTACCTAATTTCTTAAGTGTGAGAAGACGTTATTTAAAAACAAAACATGTCAATATGGTGGAAGTACGTATAGACACACCTAAACGTACTTACTTGCTATTTTAATCGCTAGCAGTGTTCAATTCTAATGAATGATATGTAAACGTTTATGAATATAAAGATGAGCCATTAACCAACGTTCAGATCACAATAGGCCACAATAGGCCTATGGCATTAAGTCCGCCTTTGTACTTATTATGTGCATAAAGTTTTTATAAATAAATAAATAGGCATTATTATAAGACACGCGCTGACACGGTAACCTGTGCACCTGTTGTGGTAGACATTGCCTAACCGCAAGGATAATAGTTAACGGCATCTTGACCGAGATGTAATATTAAGCCTCAGATATATTAAGTGATAAGATGTCCCCCGATATGACATGATGCACAACCCCATATCAGGGCTTAATCCCAACACGACGCGCAATCTGTAGGGGCCCTACAGAGTCGAAGCCTCCTGGGCCAAGGGTTGATGCGAAAGCGTAACAGCAAAGCCTGGGAATAGGGCAAGGAAGAAATAGGGTAGGTCTTTTAGTCGGTAAGAGTCTGACACTGTTTACCGGTCTGCCCAAGGGCGGGATTCGACATTCGATGATTTTTACCGCGCAACTCTGTCAAGTTGTTCAACAACATGTTTCGCGTCACGTGAATAAGTTGTAAAATTGTTGAGAGGCAAGTTGTGGGACACTCAGCAACATTGCAGCAAAGAGGTTTGGCGAGCAGTTTTAAACAGCTATGCTTGCTATCAATCTATAGATGTCGATCTTATCCAATTTTCCGTTTATTCCATAGTTTATGTAAGCAAAACAAGTATATTTTTTATAAATTAAATAAGTAAATAATTAAACGTAACTTGAAATCTGTTGTTATGATGATGATCCTTAGCTGATGAAACTGTGAACGTTGCATATCTTTTTTGAAAATACACTTTCCTTATAATTGATATTCTGCTGCACTTGACTATAGTCTGTTAATACTTATAACATAACTGTGAAAAGTGTAATTAATTTAAGTTATTTCAAAACAATATTTAAATAGGCAAATCGAATCTTCCAGAGCCATCAAAAGTTTTCGTCATAGACATCGTGTTTATAACTTACGGCAATAACCGATAAGGCTCGTAGCACACTTGTTGGTAACCCACACGGCGTTGCCCAATTCGCGGATGGCGGCTAAATAAGGCCATGGATGCAACACGAATGCTGCGCGGTGTTGCAAGCACCAATCGAGGATAGCGACAAGGATGTGGGGAAAGCCCATGCGAATGTCCGCTTGTCAGCTCCGTCATTATCAATAGCTCGGTTGTCCGGTAGCGCGGTTTGGAAATATTTAAATATAGCCTGGTTTTATAGCATCCGGATTTTTGATGTTTGAAGGTGAAAATTTGTCGTGTGTTCCATCCTTAACCCTTTAACTGCCTAATTCGAATATAATATATCCAAAGTAGCCTGTTAAAAGAACGGACTGAAGATACATAACATGATTGAAAAGAGTGGCCATGGAGTTTCTTGCACATTCTTCTTTAAAGAGTTCTACGCTTTAGAATGTGCAATTAGCGTCATTTTTACAAGCTTTACAAAGCAAGCTTACCGATGTTTGTGAAAAAATCTTGTAAATTAAATTAGATCCACTTCTTGCTTACCGATTGAGCTGAAATTTTGCATGCATGTGTAAATCGTGTGACAATGCCATATTATGATGACATGGAGTTGATTTTATGAGGGAACTAGAATTTGAACACCTAGTACAATAAGAACTTGGCAATAAAACAATACAAACCCTTCGAGCTTGGGCTCGTTTGATTTGTATTGACGAGTACTTTGATCCTATTTGGTATAAAGGGTCGATAATTTTGTGTACGTTAAGTATTTTTTTAGGTGTGCACTTATTTATTGACTTCACTCGTTCTAGGGTAGAGTGGGAAGGCGTATCAGTGTTTTTCTATATAAAACCACACCTATCGTCAAATATGAAATTCAATGAGCGGTTAACTTGTTTCTTGAATAGGCTGTATAGAAAGACATGAAGTGAAACATACCATCCGCAGGGACCCTGCAGAAGGGTCGAAACCAACAGGGAACCAAAGGGTTCGGTCAGAAAAGAAGGCTCTTGCCCTGGCATACGAGTATATAGCAACGTAAAAACGGGGTAGTTTGTTTAGTCAGTAAGAGTCTGACACTGTTTCCCACTTCACCCATGGAGGAAATTTATCATTGCACGATTCTTACATAACATAAAAAGTTCAGACATACCATACCACCACCACACAAAAGTTCACAACAAATAAAACTTGTACTGTGTGGCGCCTGTTACGCATCTGTTTTTATGTGGAGTACACTTACGGTGTGTACCGGTTCAAGACTCACATTAGGCAACACACACACCGACTGTTAACTACAGTTTAATGAATTTTGATGAAGACTTACATAAACGTACGATTAAGTAAGAAAGGTTATCAAGATTGGCGCATTACGGAAGAAGTAACTTTATATATTGGTTACTGTTTACCTTGTTACAAGTACCTCGTAGGGACCCTGCAGAAGGGTCGAAGCCAATTAGGGCCAATGGTTTGTGTCTGAAAGGAAGGCTCTGGCCCAGGTATGTATGGCGATGTAGGAACAGGGTTGTTTAGTCAGAAAGAGTCTAACACTGTTTCCCGCTCCAACCAAGGGCGGGATTCGTCATTGGATGATTTTTACCTACCATAAAAAAAAATTTGCTACAAGTACCTTACCTTATAGTTAACCTTATTAGTTCAGATAAGACTTTCAAGAGCGTGTTCTTGAAAAGTCTAGTTTGTATTTGGCATAATTATATAATCATTAGTGCATAACAAGTTGGTTAGATAATTTAATTTATTAATTAATTATCTAATATATAAAACTGTCACAGTGTTCGTCATTGAACTCCTTGGAAACGGTTTAATCGATTTCTGTGAAGTGTTTTTGTTCATATATTAGTATGGTACAAATCTAAAGCTTGTGCACTTGTACAAAAATAAATAGTTAGTTTAAAAAAATAAATGCCAGTAGCACTCGTGATTGCTAACTCATATTGGCATTTTTTTTTAAACCTTTATTTTTGTCCAAAATTCGTAGAACCTAATTTCTGACTCGTCAAGTTAGAATGATCGTACGAATAGGTCGTAGACTATTTTGTACCCACCTATCCTCACCCTATTTTTTTTTACGTTTGATTTTTAATATGGTACAACCCCGTCAGCTTATAAAAATGGTAATGTATGCAAGGATGTAGCTTTGGAGGTTCAATTTCATCAATGTGTTAGTACGTGTAAAACTGACCATAAAATTGCAACGATCATAAATAACATCGTAATAAAATTGGACATCAAATGAAATGTTTAAAATGTCTAAATATAGTCAAATAACCTTGTATTTACCGGCTGGTAACTGCAATAGTTGCAATGCGTCTTAATTTATGGTAACTGAGTTGTATCTTTCGTTAATTATTTCTTCCGTAACATACCGCGCGCAGTCTTCTTACATACTTATTATGCTGTGTGGGTAATCTCTGTAAAATGGTTGAGTTCCGTAATCTAACAGTAAAAACTACTTCTCAGGGTAATCAGCTAGGAAACACCGGCCTCATCTAGTTTCAATAGACGAAAAAAAATTGACGTGTAAAAGAGTTTGTAAAAATCTATTTACAAAATAAAAATCATTTATCTTTTATGCCACAGATCAGGCTTTTACCAACTGAAACCCATCCGTATTTCTTCAATCGGCTTCTGCGTACCATAGCCGCGGTGGCTCTTTCGAACGATCTCTCAGTACTGGTAAGCATTGGTCTTATCGGACTCCGACAATACCATGCACCACGTAAAGCTCTGATCATTTGACAGCACTTTCAGTGCTTCATGCCAAATTTTAAAGTTCTAGATCAACGGGCAGTACCAGTGAATTTTGATTTCTTTGAAAGTATCGAAATAAACATTTTTTGCGACTCATACGGCCGTATTGTTTTTCCCGTTGTTTTTGTCACAGCTTAAATTTCAACTAATAATAATATAGTTTAAATTTCAACTTAATACCTTTACGTGTTACCGATATAAAGGGTCTTGACAGACAGACGGACAACAAAGTGATCCTATAAGGGTTCCATTTTTTCTTTTTGACGTACGGAACCCTAAAAAAGGCATTTCAAGAAAAAAATAATGACACAATTTTTTTTATAGTCGTTTAATTCCTGGTCTGACGTAATTCGAGCTTCGTTTTCTTCTTCCCTTATTCTTCTGATTGGTGCCGCGCGCGTACGGTGGCTCCGAGTTCGTGCTGAAGAAGTATAACCCTTTCGCACTAAAACAACAATACAACTGATGTTACAATAATGTAATTTTAAGGTAAACGCTCACGACCTTGAACGAACAAAAGAGAAGCTATGGTAACGTCCTGCGCATCAAGAATATTCGATTACTAATTTGGCCATCGTCAAAAAAAAACCACTATGAAACGTTTGGGTATAAGTTCTTTTAGTTTGTGTAAGTTTCATAAAAATAAACCCAATGTTTCCTCCATAGGTACGATCTTTCTTTCACAGTTTTGATAGCAGTGTGATGATGAAATAAATTACCCAAAGTAATGCGCCTGGCTGGGTTTGAACCCGAGACCTATATATAGCACGTAAGTCGGGGCCTTTACCACTCGGCCACCACTGCTGTCCTTCTCCTTGTAATGAAACATTTCAATTAATTATAATGCCTGTATAAAATTAATTATATTCGTAACAAAGGGAAATAAGCTAAAAATAGTTTTTAATGCTCACGCACTCATTAATTTGCATAAATACGTTACACCACGCATATTTTCTGAATGTAATCATTACTCTTAAAGTTTTAGAATAGTGGTTTCCAAATTGGGGACTGCAAAATTTAAAGATACTTAGTTAAGCAGAAGGTAAAAAAAAAAATAGAAATTTGCAAGTACATTATATTTTAGGTTAATATACCTATACCGTGTCTCTGACATCGACACATATACGAATGCCGTGGGTCAATAATTTTGGACCCCACTGACTTTACCCTGTTTTTTGTCAGTTTAAACAGTATAAAATCGTTTGGCCGTCTTCCCGTCCGTCCGTTCCGTCATAATTTTGGTGTTTACTAAAAACAAAAACAAAAATGTTGGAAACCATTTGTTTTAACGGTTAGCGCAGCAGTCTCATGGTACAAATCCGCGTAAAGTCCCTAATCTTGCCGAACCGTGATGTAAGCGTTGAAGTAACTGGTTATGTATATTATGAAGGAAAGTCGAACCTATTATAACATCATTTAGAGACAAGATCGAAGAAACATTTGCTAAATTGAAATCATGTTTACCTGTTACATAATAAAGTATATTGTTTAATGAAAATATTGATTTATTATTGGTAATGAAAATCAAAAGGTGAATGACACATTTTTCTATAAGGTTCAGTGTCATAGTACTTACGCAATAATGTAATAAAAGCTTGTAATTATGACTTCGTCACGAGAAGGAAGCAAAGCTGAAGAAACAGGAAACTCTTTGCAGTGAAAGTGTTTCGGTGCCTGCACTAATCATAGAACTGCAAATTATTTACAATGCTATTCATTATTGTTGGGAAAAAGGAATTTAAAGTACATGTACATTTTTTTGAAGGGAAAACTATATGGAGCGCGAGGCAGTGTCAGACTTATACTGCCTAAAACCTCCTTCTGTTGGCGTTCTAGAGTAACGAACAATATTGCAGTATTTACAGAAGAGAAGTACATTTACAAGCAGCCGGTGGGGAGAACGGGGTGGCCGTTGTACTCTCCGAGGAGTTTCAAGACGCAGTCCTGGAGGTGAAACGCTACAGCGACCTCTAGGACAGGATTCAGGCTGCCATCACCGAGGCGGCAAAGTCGGTGCTCGGCTTGTCCAGGGGCGGCCGCAAGTGTGACAAGGAAACTTGGTGGTGGGATGACACAGTCCAGAGGGAGATCAGAGAGAAGAAAGCTCTCTTCAAAACGTGGCAAGCTTCCAAATCTCCCGAAGACCGCGACGCATACAGAGCTGCAAAACGTGCCGCCAAGAGGGCCGTAGCCAGAGCCAGACGGGACCACTTACAGCCACTTTATGATAAGTTGGAATCGTCTGAGGGGCAGAAGCTCATTTATAAGTTGGTACGTTCCAGGGTCAGAGCGGCACTGGATATCACTATGTGCCGCTGTATAAGAGACCCTGACGGCAATCTGTTATGCGAGGACCTGGCGGTGAAGGAGAGATGGCGCTCGTACTTCCACGAGCTGCTGAATAAGCAGCACAAAGAGGTGCTGTCTCCGGTTCTCCCTCCAAATCAGGGACTTGTGCCCCTGGTTACGCCTGAAGAAGTGCATGTGGCTCTTCGCCGCATGAAGAACGGGAAAGCTGTCGGTGCCGATGGAGTCCCCATTGAAGCCTGGAAGGCGATGGGTCCTCGTGGTGTGGGCATCTTAACCCACCTATTTAACCGCATGCTCCTCACCGGAAAGATCCCGAGTCAATGGAGACTGAGTATTATCACTCCAGTCTTCAAAGGCAAGGGATCAGTGCAGGAGTGTGGCGACTACCGGGGGATTAAGGTTATGTCCCACGCCATGAAGCTCTTCGAGCGGGTGATTGACTCTCGGATCCGACAGGAGTGTACCGTCTCCGGATGTCAATATGGGTTTCGACCAGGCCATGGCGCCATGGATCCCATCTTTGCCCTAAGGGTTACCATGGAGGGATACAGATCAAAGAATACGCCTCTGCACCTCTTGTTCCTTGACATGCAGAAGGCCTTCGACTGTGTCCCCCGTGAGGTGATCTGGTAGGCGCTGAGATCCAAAGGAGTACCCGAGACCTATGTTGATCATCCGAGATATGTACCGAGACTCCGGTTCTGTGGTTCGGACCGCTGTTGGCGATACGAAACCCTTCCCCATCACCGTCGGAGTTCACCAGGGTTCTGTCCTTAGTCCGTTTCAGTTCAGTGTGGTGCTGGACGTGCTGTCCTCCAACATCAGGGACTTACACGAGCAGCCGCCATGGCTGCTCATGTATGCAGACGACATCGCGCTGGCGGACTCGGTCAGTGGGCGCTTGGTTCGACGTGTGACAGCGTGGAAGGAATCGTTGGAAAACGGCGGTCTGAAAATTAAAGCGGCGAAGACCGAGTACTTGGCCTGTAACACAACAAACGCTGCTCCTGTTCGCATTGGCGAAGACACAGTCGAGCGCACGGAACAGGTCAGGTACTTGGGATCGGTGCTCCACGAGTCCGGGGACGTCGATTGCGACGTTGAGTCACGTATTTCGGCAGCCTGGGTGAAATGGCGTGAGGTGGCGGGGGTTATCTGTGACCCCAAAATGCCGGTTAGGCTCAAAGGACAGGTCTATAAGACCATCATTAGGCCTGTTCTTTTGTATGGCAGTGAAGCGTGGCCTGTACTTGAGCGGCACAAGCAGAGCCTGCGTGTCACGGAAATAAATATGCTGCGCTGGATGTCGGGAGTGTCGCGGACCGCATTAAAAACTCCCGCATCCGGGGCAGCCTTCAGGTCCGTGACATAGCGGATAAACTGCAGGAGGGTCGCCTACGCTGGTATGGCCACGTATTACGAAAACCGGCAGACTACGTGGGTAACAGATGCCTCGCCATGCCACCTCCGCCGGGACCCGGAAAACGAAGAAGGCCTAAGAGGCGTTGGATCGACGTCGTAAGAGACGATATGCGTGCCAATGGGCTTACGGCAAAGGACGTGAAAGACCGAGCGAAGTGGAGGCGTTTGAGTTGGAAAGCGGACCCCGGGCACCGAGGTGAAAGCCAAGGAAGCAACCGGGACTAGCGCTGAGATGATGATGATGACAGAAGAGAAGTACATTCCAGCCCTCCTAGCCAAGTTACGATCGTTTCGTTAACGTCAAACGCTTGAACTTGGCCACGACTTCAATTCCTTTATCGAGAAGTGAGATGATTAAGGTAATGCACATATTTAAACGGATTTTGTACCAGGTTCTAAAGCATGTGATACTGAGATAAAAAAGATAAATCCTACTAATATTATAAACGTAAATGTTTGTTACTCTTTCACCAAAAACTACTGAATGGATATCTGTATAATTTGGTATGCTGGTAGAATTTTCCACGCGGGCGAAGCCGCTGGTAGCAGCAGGCTAATTGTTTAATAAATCATTGCTTACGTTAATATTACATGTAGTTTAATATAGTCACACAGCATTGTTATAATAGACGAAAATCTTAGTTTCAAATCACATATACAGGTGTTAAGTAAAAAGATTAGAAAGCTCCTTTATGTCTTTAAAACATTAAGACATATTGTTACCCCAGCAATTCTAAAACAAGTTTATTACGCGCTGTGTCAGTCACTGATCACCTATTGTATATCAAGTTGGGGCGGAGCACCCAAAACGACACTAAAACAACTTGAAGTCGCACAAAGAGCCATATTAAAACTCTCTACTTTTAAACCATTCCGTCACCCAACCAAACTTCTGTACGAGTATTGTGAGGTCTTGACTGTACGCCAACTCTTTCTCCTAAATATTATTTTAAAACAACATAATAGTTTAGAGTATAGTCCGATCCTGTCATCTAGAAGAAGGGGTTTACCAGTATGCAAGACTTCATTGCAGCCAAAAACAGCATTTGTGCGACGGTTTTACCCTTTTTTGGGTCCCTACATCTATACTAATATTATAAAGCTGAAGAGTTTGTTTGTTTGTTTGTTTGTTTGTTTGTTTGTTTGTTTGTTTGTTTGTTTGTTTGTTTGTTTGTTTGTTTGTTTGTTTGTTTGTTTGTTTGTTTGTTTGTTTGTTTGTTTGTTTGTTTGTTTGTTTGTTTGTTTGTTTGAACGCGCTAATCTCAGGAACTACTGGTTCGAATTGAAAAATTCTTTTTGTGTTGAATAGACCATTTATCGAGGAAGGCTTTAGGCTATATAACATCACGCTGCGACTTATAGGAGCGAAGAAATAATGGAAAATATGGAAAAAACGGGGAAAAATATTCATCTTTGAGGGCTTTCGTTGCGTGCGCTGCGAAAACGGTTCAAGATAACAAAAAAATATGTATGACAGAATTATTTCTCTTAAAATGATCTAAAAAAATGTCCGCGACAGTATATGTCTATCTTTTAAGATTAACTCACTAGAACCGTTTTTATGGGAATCAAATTTGGCCGAAATTTTACCAATTATTTGGCAGAGTTGTATCAACATAGTAATATTAAACTTTATCCAAATAAATGTGTTGTTGATTCAGAGTATGTAATTGTGAACAAAATTGTCTTTGACATCACTTATTTTCAATGAACATCTTAGAGGATATTATAATTTTTTAAGAAGATTTATAATTCACACGCGCCGCATGATGTGCAAAACATGACGCTGCGCCTGGCCGGCGGGCGACGATAGGGGTTGCTTGCGCGCGACGCGGAGGGGTTTTTTTTATGGTGGTAAAAATCATCCAATGACGAATCCCGCTCTTGCGCGGAGCGAGAAACAGTGTCAAACTCTTACTCACTAAACAACCTACCCCGTTCCTCCCTTGCCTTATTCCCAGAGTCCCGGTATAACGCTTTCGCACCAACCCTCGGCTGCAGGAGGCTTCGACCCTGAAGGGCCCCATAGTTTGCTGACAACACCTTGAGGTGCGCGGGAGCAGTGCGCGCCGTCGACGACTTCGTCTCGGTCTGGACTGTTACCAGACAACCGGACGGCGAGCTACCCATTGCTCACCGTCCGCAAGCCAGCGTCTACGGTGGCCGGATAACGGCGAGATCGCGCCGGCGACGGCTACGGCGAGGACGATGTTGCCCTTGCCTTATGCGGTCGGCCTTCTCCTTTACAAGCATTACTGCTTCGCAGAAGGAGGCGACCGCTTGCCATTCTTCTTTGCTGCGGACCATGGCCTGAACCAAGGCCCGGCGCGAGAAGTCGCCGCCGCCGATCACCCCCACGAGGACACGGCGATGCTCTTCTCAAGCGGGGCACACCTCCACCGTGTGCTCCACCGTGTCTTCCGGGCTGGCCACTCAGTGGCGACACCCGGGTGACTCTTCCGCATGAATCCGGCGCAGGAATCTCCTTAACTTCCCATGTCCGGTGAGAACCTGCGTCATGGAGGATTCAAGGACGCCGTAATCTCTATCCAACTACGCCTCAAAGAGGGGACTTACCGCCGAGATTATGGCGTGCCCAAGGGGGTGTGTAGCCCTATTAAGTACTTTTAGATAATTATGTTCTTTTAAAAACCAAATTGTCTAAAATAATAACAGAAATTGACACGGGCAAAGTCGTGGGTAACAGCTATAATTTATAAAGCTGAGGTTGTTTGCAAAAATAAATATGATGCCCAAACTAACTATTCCACGCGGACGAAGTCGCGGGCACAGCTAGTTTATAATAAAACTAGCTACCCGCCCCGGCTTCGCACGGGTGCAATGCAAAATATACCTACTACAGAATGTCCTTATACACAACGTTCACAGCTTTTTTGTCATTAGCCAATACAAACATGTTTTGCTTAGACGTTACTCTTGACAGCGCGACATATAATTGGCCATGTGAAAAACACTCAACACTCAAGTCTAATCCTGCAACGTTAAAAGTTTGACCCTGCGATTTATTAATGGTCATTGCAAAAGATATCTTTACCGGAAATTGTAGGCGTTTAAATTGGAACGGTAAATCTGATGGTATCAGAGGAATTCGGGGAATTAGTACATCTTCTCCGGTACCACATCCGGTGAGTATTGTGCACTCTATTATGAATTTTTTTAGTGATTTTACCAGCAAACGTGTGCCATTGCAGAGCTTAGGAGGATTCAGATTTCTTAATAAAATAACAGGACAACCTACTTTCAATTCCATTTTATGAGGAGGGAGTCCAGAAGGGTTCAAAGAATTAAGAAATTCTGTAGGAAAATGTACAGCTTCTTCCGAGTCGAGAACAGTATCGACCGAGTAGTATATTTGCGTCGGCGTATTAATTTTAAAAATTAAAAGATAATCAACAACAAAAGATACTTATTCTATTCAGTTTAATTAATTCTTGATATTTTCCTCGCTAGAGAGCTCCGATAAACGCGTGCGATCGCTGCAAATCATAAAGTGCTATAAGGCGAAGCGCGGCCATCGATGCGCTATTTATAGGCACGCGCCGCCCGGCGCAAACAACTACGACCCTGCATTTTAAATCTATATCTATACTAATACTAGCTGTGCCCGCGACTTCGTCCGCGTGGAATAGTTAGTTTGGGCATCATATTTATTTTTGCAAACAACCTCAGCTTTATAAATTATAGCTGTTACCCACGACTTTGCCCGTGTCAATTTCTGTTATTATTTTAGACAATTTGGTTTTTAAAAGAACATAATTATCTAAAAGTACTTAATAGGGCTACACACCCCCTTGGGCACGCCATAATCTCGGCGGTAAGTCCCCTCTTTGAGGCGTAGTTGGATAGAGATTACGGCGTCCTTGAATCCTCCATGACGCAGGTTCTCACCGGACATGGGAAGTTAAGGAGATTCCTGCGCCGGATTCATGCGGAAGAGTCACCCGGGTGTCGCCACTGAGTGAGCCCGGAAGACACGGTGGAGCACACGGTGGAGGTGTGCCCCGCTTGAGAAGAGCATCGCCGTGTCCTCGTGGGGGTGATCGGCGGCGGCGCCTTCTCGCGCCGGGCCTTGGTTCAGGCCATGGTCCGCAGCAAAGAAGAATGGCAAGCGGTCGCCTCCTTCTGCGAAGCAGTAATGCTTGTAAAGGAGAAGGCCGACCGCATAAGGCAAGGGCAACATCGTCCTCGCCGTAGCCGTCGCCGGCGCGATCTCGCCGTTATCCGGCCACCGTAGACGCTGGCTTCCGGACGGTGAGCAATGGGTAGCTCGCCGTCCGGTTGTCTGGTAACAGTCCAGACCGAGACGAAGTCGTCGACGGCGCGCACTGCTCCCGCGCACCTCAAGGTGTTGTCAGCAAACTATGGGGCCCTTCAGGGTCGAAGCCTCCTGCAGCCGAGGGTTGGTGCGAAAGCGTTATACCGGGACTCTGGGAATAAGGCAAGGGAGGAACGGGGTAGGTTGTTTAGTGAGTAAGAGTTTGACACTGTTTCTCGCTCCGCGCAAGAGCGGGATTCGTCATTGGATGATTTTTACCACCATAAAAAAAACCCCTCCGCGTCGCGCGCAAGCAACCCCTATCGTCGCCCGCCGGCCAGGCGCAGCGTCATGTTTTGCACATCATGCGGCGCGTGTGAATTATAAATCTTCTTAAAAAATTATAATATCCTCTAAGATGTTCATTGAAAATAAGTGATGTCAAAGACAATTTTGTTCACAATTACATACTCTGAATCAACAACACATTTATTTGGATAAAGTTTAATATTACTATGTTGATACAACTCTGCCAAATAATTGGTAAAATTTCGGCCAAATTTGATTCCCATAAAAACGGTTCTAGTGAGTTAATCTTAAAAGATAGACATATACTGTCGCGGACATTTTTTTAGATCATTTTAAGAGGAATAATTCTGTCATACATATTTTTTTGTTATCTTGAACCGTTTTCGCAGCGCACGCAACGAAAGCCCTCAAAGATGAATATTTTTCCCCGTTTTTTCCATATTTTCCATTATTTCTTCGCTCCTATAAGTCGCAGCGTGATGTTATATAGCCTAAAGCCTTCCTCGATAAATGGTCTATTCAACACAAAAAGAATTTTTCAATTCGAACCAGTAGTTCCTGAGATTAGCGCGTTCAAACAAACAAACAAACAAACAAACAAACAAACAAACTCTTCAGCTTTATAATATTAGTATAGATTATAAAGCTGAAGAGTTTGTTTGTTTGTTTGTTTGTTTGTTTGAACGCGCTAATCTCAGGAACTACTGGTTCGATTTGAAAACTTCTTTTTGTGTTGAATAGATCATTTATCGAGGAAGGCTTTAGGCTATATAACATCACGCTGCGACTAATAGAAGCGAAGAAACAACGGAAAATGTGGAAAAAACGGGGGAATTTATTCATCTTTGAGGGCTTCCGTTGCGTGCGCTGTGAAAACGGTTCAAGATACCAAAAAAATATGTATAAAATAATAATTCCTCTTAAAATTATCTAAAAAAATGTCCGCGACAGTATATATCTATCTTTTAAGATTAACTCACTAGAACCGTTTTTATGGGAATCAAATTTGGCCGAAATTAATGCATGCAACCAATGAGTTGTATCAACATAATAATATTATACTTTATCCAAATAAATGTATTGTTGATTAAGAGTATGTAATTGTGAACAAAATTGTCTTTAAAATCACTTATTTTCAATGAACATCTTAGAAGATATTACAATTTTAAAATAACTCCGATATAAAATTCACACGCGCCGCATGATGTGCAAAATATGACGCTGCGCCTGGCCGGCAGGCGAGGAGAGGGGTTGCTTGCGGGCGGCGCGGAGGGGTTTTTTTAATCATCATCATCATTAGCCTAGCGTATGTCCCGGTTGCTACCTTGGCTTTCACCTCGGTGCCCGGGGTCCGCTTTCCTGCCTAGTCGTCTCCACTTCGCTCGGTCTTTTGCGTCCTCTGCCTTAAGCCCATTTGCACGCATATCGTCCCTTACGACGTCGATCCAACGCCTCTTAGGCCTACCTCGTTTACCGGGTCCCGGCGGAGGCGGCATGGCGAGGCATCTGTTACCCACGTAGTCTGCCGGTTTTCGTAAAACGTGGCCATACCAGCGTAAGCGACCCTCCTGCAGTTTATCCGCTATGTCACGGACCTGAAGGCTGCCCCGGATGCGGGAGTTCTTAATGCGGTCTTTCCCCGAAACTCCAGACATCCAGCGCAGCATATTCATTTCCGTGACACGCAGGCTTTGCTTATGTCGCTCAAGTACAGGCCACGCTTCACTGCCATACAAAAGGACAGGCCTAATGATGGTCTTATAGACCTGTCCTTTGAGCCTAACCGGCATTTTGGGGTCACAGATAACCCCCGCCACCTCACGCCACTTCGCCCAGGCCGCCGAGATACGTGACTCGACGTCGCAATCGACTTCCCCGGACTCGTGGAGCACCGATCCCAAGTACTTGACCTGTTCCGAGCGCTCAACTGTGTCTTCGCCAATGCGAACAGGAGCAGCGTTAGTTGTGTTACAGGCCAAGTACTCGGTCTTCGCCGCATTAATCTTCAGACCGCCGTTCTCCAGCGATTCCTTCCACGCTGCCACACGTTGAACCAAGCGCCCACTGTCCGAGTCCGCCAGCGCGATGTCGTCTGCATACATGAGCAGCCATGGCGGCTGCTCATGTAAGTCCCTGATGGTGGAGGACAGCACGTCAAGCACCACGCTGAACAGAAACGGACTAAGGACAGAGCCCTGGTGAACTCCGACGGTGATGGGGAAGGGTTTCGTATCGCCAACAGCGGTCCGAACCACAGAACCGGAGTCTCGGTACATATCTCGGATGATGTCAACATAGGTCTCGGGCACTCCTTTGGATCTCAGCGCCCACCAGATCACATCACGGGGGACACAGTCGAAGGCTTTCTGCATGTCTAGGAACAAGAGATGCAGAGGTAGTAGGAGGGGTTTTTTTAATGGTAGGTAAAAATCATCCAATGACGAATCCCACTCTTGGGCAAGCGGGAAACAGTGTCAGACTCTTACTGACTAAACAACCTACCCCGTTCCTTCCTTGCATTATGGTTGAACGCGGGAGCAGTGCACGCCGTCGACGACTTGGTCTCGGTCTGGACTGTTACCAGACAACTGGACGGCGAGCTACCCATTGCTCGCCGTCCGCAAGTCAGCGTATACGGTGGCCGGATATCGGCGGGATCGTGGCGGCGACGGCTACGGCTAGGGCGCTGTTGCCCTTGCATTATGCTGTCGGCCTCCTCCTTTACGAGCATTAGGTACTGCTTCGCAGAAGGAGGCGACCGCTTGCCATTCTTCTTCGCTGCGGACTATGGCCTGAATCAAGGCCCGGCGCGAGAGGTCGCCGCCGCCGATCACCCCCACGAGGACACGGTGATGCTCTTCTCAAGCGGGGCACACTTCCACCGTGTGCTCCGGGCTGGCCACACAGTGGCGACACCCGGGCGTCTCTTCTGCAAGAATCCGGCGCAGGAATCTCCTGAACTTGCCATGTTCGGTGAGAAACTGCGTCATGCGGAAGTGAGGACATCGTGATGTCTATCCAACCACACCTCGACAAATTGACACGGGCAAAGTCGTAGGTAACAGCTATAATTTATAAAGTTGAGGAGGTTGTTTGCAAAAATAAATATTATGCCCAAAATAACTATTCCACGCGGACGAAGTCGCGGGCACAGCTAGTTTGTAATATCTTCGGTAATATTCACTTCAATTACATGCCGTAAAAAGCATATTGATCTATAATAAATGCACAATGTATTTAAGGTACTTAAATGGATAAGGATTAATGCTGTATTGTTTCAAATCACTTCGTAAATAACCATTTTTTAGTAAAGAATAAAAATGGTTCGAAGTGATTTGAAACAATACAGCATTAATATGCTGTATTGTTTCAAATCACTTCGTAAATAACCATTTTTTAGTAAAGAATAAAAATGGTTATGCTGGGTTATCCCTAAGAGATAGACATATACCATCGCGGACTTTTTTGTTGAACTTTTTAAGGTGAACAATACTGTAGTACATTATTTTGGTCTATCTCGTAGGGTTCAGCCAGCGTTTGCAATATAAGCGCAAAAAAACGTGCTTATTTACGACATCACATTAGAAACCTTTAAATTTATCAGTGTTTCTCTACTATATTATGCATTTATTATACATACAAACCTTCCTTAAGAATCACTCTATCTATTAAAAAAAACCGCGTCAAAATCCGTTGCGTAGTTTTAAAGATCTAAGCATACATACGGACATACAGCGAAAGCGACTTTGTTTTATACTATGTATTGATTATTGAAATATCTTCCCTGAATAGTGCAGCTTTAAAGAAGAAAAACATCTCTAATTGGCTTTGGAAGTTATCCTATGAAGAAACAGAAGACCTGCTCAATATCTTGAAGTAGTGTTATAATAGCTACTGGTTCAAGTTTTTTTTTTTTTTTTTTTGAATCTACTTAGTGAAATTATTAGATTCTCTACACACCCTCTCACATACACTCACTCATTTTCTTATATTACACACCGAGAGGACCTTCTCTACAAATTCCTTATATATTTGGTTTAGTTATATAATAACCGTAATTTTAAGTATATTTTTGGCTAGTTTTTCTTTTGTTTTAAAGCTCTCACGTTTCACTCTTACTCGAGGACTTGAGGCGCTGCTTGCTGAAATACAGGTCATAAACCTAGTTCGGCAGCAGATGCTAATTGTTTGACACAATTTTTTTGTATTTTTCATTTGTTAATTTTAAGTAGCTTATAAGCAATTGTGTATCCATGTTCTTGTTTATTGTTCAATAAATTATATTATTATTATTATTGCAAATAAAAGAGACTTCTCAAATGCAAGCAACTATGATAAATGTATCTACAACAGTAGCTTAATTCGAGTAATCAAAACCGTAGCGATATCGTAGTGACTTTGACATTTTCGTATTCACATCCATTAATCGAGTTTGAACGACACCGATTTTAAACTCGTTCTAGAGTGGTTGAAGCGTATTCAGCTATTATAATCGTCTTTCAATCGTTGTCGGATAGGACGTCAACGGCTAAACGTCAAATATTGTGGTTCAAATATCGTGAATACTGATTTTGGATAGGACTACGATCGAACGACAATGGAACGACAATGGAATTGGGATTGTTTAATTTTACGTGAATTAGGGCACTATTTTGGATTCATTAGACGACCTTGTGAACTACTTACTTCCTAGGCACATATTCTCCGAAGAGTACTTCATCAGCCGAGTCGAACAACTCGCACCAGCCAATCATATAGATGATCCAGGAATAACACTTTGTTGCGTAGAAACCAACGTCTGTCGTAATGGACTCTGCGTAGTATATTGGCGCTCTGGCGTGGTTGCAACCAGATTTTGCTGAGGAAAGGAAGTATTGAAAATTAAGAAAGATTACAGGTTTTTTTTATTCATAGGTCCGCGTTTGACTACCATCTCACTTGATGGTAAGCGATGATCGCTCCCATGAAGATACTGCGGTCAGCCCAAGCTGGGCACACCTGCTTATGTAAACTCCAACGTGGCTTGCGGGCAGTCCATACAATCAGATGATTGACTTTCCTAAGCTACCATGTCCGACCTGTGGACCTGCGACATCCGGAAAATAAGGATGCTATGTCATTTTTCGAGCCACCCCCTCCAAGAGAGGACTTACCACCATGGTTTTAGCTTGTTCAAACTTCCATTCCATTAGGTTGTAATCATCAGGAATCACATCAATTCATACCACTCCTTAGGTGCACGCACAATGTGCTCAAAAAACATTTTGTGTATGGATTATCATGAACCGGTGGCGCAATGCTGTACATGTGATCACCGATTGCAATGAAATTTAAAACTCTGTTTTGAATTGGTAAGTTTGTTTCAACATTTTAAAATGACCTGTAATTCTGAATTCATGTATACTCACTTTGTTCTTTAGTAGCTTTGCAGCCAGGCTGTGTGATGCCCCCGTTAGCATAGAAGTCGATATGTCCACTGGCTTCTAGTTTACCCTTCTCCAGTGCGTTTGTATGAAGAACATCTACAAACTTGGCATCACTTCTATCTACTTTCCTCCTAGGATCGGTGGTCACAAACAAAGGCATGGCTGGGTCCAGTGCTGTGAAATTATTATTATTTAAGAATTCTTGGTTTTTAAATCTACAAATACTTAAAATTTTGTAACTCCCTATGAAAAGAAAAACTTGTCGAATGCATAACCTGTTTCTTTTTACAGAAGTCGGTTACAAATAAAGTATTTTTTTTTAATAAATACACTTTTATTTTATTCAATTAATGTTACTACTGTGACTTAATAAACACGGATGTAAGACCATTACTATTTTTAGCTCACCGTGCCTTTGTGAAATAAATGGCAAAGAGTTGTAGGAATGAACGTGTAAAGTTATGTTACTAGGTAGTTGGTTTAAAACACAGAACAAATTTGTTTTAAAACAATGATTGCTAATAAAATAAATCAGGAGTTAAGACTCTTTGATCTTTTCTCTTGAATTTCTAATCTTTTTGTCCACTTTTTATATCTATAGGATATACTGTTCCTCCAGAATTGCCGATCAATGACACTTAGTGTTTTCGTTCAACTTTAATGGGAACATTCACCTTCAACTTAAACTATCATTGCAAAGTCCTTTATTGGAAAAATGCCCCAAGGTCCCAAAGTTTCCCAAAACATCTGTTCTTGAAGTGAAAGGTAAGTCATACCTCCAAAATCAGGTGTCATCAGTCAAACTAGTCGCGAGGAGTACTATAGTAGGCTTGCGTTATGAGAGAAGATCAGACACATTTTAAATAGAGTCCCGTTATGAAGGTAATAATAATAATATATTCCACAACACACAATATAACATATCACACAACGCCGTTTAGTTCCAAGCTAAGCAGAGCTTGTATTATGGGTACTAGAAAACTGATAATCATACTTATATATTTGTAAATATACACATAGATAAATTACACCCAGGTACAGAACAAATGATCGTGCTCATCAAACATTTGTCCTGGGTGGGAATCGAACCCACGATCTCCGGTATAGCAGCCAGGGCCACTAACTACTGGAACAACAGGTCAGCTATCTTTAATTTTAAATTTACCAGTGATCCTTTCCAAAGAACCAGAAGTGACATAATCTCCAATAAAACCAGTCGTCTGTCCTCCAAGACTGAACCCTATCACATGGAACTGTGTGAGGTTGAAGCCATATTTCTGGACCAGCTGGTCGATGAGCTGGGCAGTGCACATGCCCACCAGCTCCGTGTTGCGGGCAGCCTCGATGTAGCAGGGCTCCCTGGCTATCGGGTTGTAGTCCACTGATATTATGTTGTAGTTGCAACATTGCATGTATGCTGGAAACATTTATATATATTAATACTAGCCTTCTGCCAGCGACTTCGCCCGCGTAAAAGTAGGGTTCTCCATATAAACATTAGTCCCTTATTACATCTCTTTTGGGCCTTAATTTTGAAAAACCCTTTCTTAGTGTTCGCTTACTTCATAAAAGGAAGTTTTGTGCAAAACTTCACGCTCCTAGTCCCAGTAGGCGTTGCGTTGATATGTCAGTCAGTCAGTTTCTCCTTTTATAAATATAGATTTAAGTGTTGTATCTTGGACTGTGATAGAGCCAGTTAAACCCTTAATGGACAAATAAATTGACAATTGTTGAGCTACAGCAATAGTATGTAGGTACATATATTTGTTGGTGTTAATACTCGTAAAAACCATAAACACGAATAGTTGTGATATGAACATTAATTTAATTTTTAAAACACGTGAACTAAAATTATTGGCAAATCGTGACAAAATAAATCCGTTATAAAATGATTACTAGAATAAATAACTTTTTTATCAAATAATGTTTTGATGTTCTTTAAATTTGAGCCCCAAGCGTTGTCTTTCTATTATGTCTCTAAATACAATACGGTATTCATAAGGTTATATACCTTTCAATGTTAAAATATTTTTGAAACGTCATTAAAGTTTTTTTTTTCAAAGAAAACGGTATCCATCCATCATTGAGTTGTTTTTTGACCAATAACTTTGCCAAAGTAAAACCCAAACCTTTTTGGATTCGATTAGGTTAATTCAGTAAACTTCAATATGAAGAATGAAGATGCTAATCTTACTAATATTATAAATGCGAAAGTTACGATGTTTGAAAGAATGAAAAAAAAAGTTTGTTTGTGCATAAGTATGGCGCAAACATAAAAATAAATAATGACAAAAACAAACTAACTACAAAAATATGCGACACACCCGCACAAAACGGCCGGTCTTCAGCAAAAAGCTGGGGCTCATGTGTGAAACAGAGCCACAGCGCTGATTTTTTTTTTCGCTGTTTTTTGAGTTTTTGGATGTTTGTTACTCAATCACGCCAAAACGGCTGGACGGATCCGGATGAAATTTGGCACAGGCATAGAATACACTCCGGAATAGGACATAGGCTACATTTTATCCCGAAAACCCCAACCCCAACCCCAATACCACGCGGGCGAAGCCGCGGGCAAAAGCTAGTTAAGTTATAAGTAGTAAATTTTATGACTGAAACGGCAATGAAAATATCACTTCTTTTACTATGCACGATTAGTAACAAAACCAGTTTGCCCTCAATTCATTAAGCCCCGAGAGAACGCCGCGCCGGCGTTCGCACACCTATTGTTATTTTATTGTGTCTGTAATTACAAGACCAAAAGGTTAAAGAAATTTCATTTTGTCTTTTAATTAAACTGCCTTTAAAAAATAACACTACTCTTTGATGGCGTTGCTTAGGTCAATAAACAAATGCCTCTGTATTATCGGTATTTTTAGGGTTCCGTAGTCAAAAAGGAACCCTTATAGTTTCGCCATGTCTGTCTGTCTGTCTGTCCGTCCGCGGATAATCTCAGCGACCGCTAGCACTAGCAGGCTGAAATTTGGTACCAATATGTATATCAACCACGCCGACAAAGTGCACAAACAAAAAGTGGTAAAAAATGTTTTATTAGGGTACCTCCCCTACACGTAAAGTGGGAAGTGATTTTTTTTTCATTTCTACCATAAGGTGTGATATATTGTTGGGTAGGTATTTAAAAATGATTAGGGGTCTCGTAAAATAATTTTTGATAATGTAAATATTTTCGGAAATAATCGCTCCAAAAGCAAAAAATGAGGCGTCCCCCCCTCTAACCATAAGTTTTAAAAATATGAAAAAAATCTCAAAAGTAGAACTTTAAGTAAACTTTCTAGGAAAATTATTTTAAACCTGATAGGACGAACAGTTTTTGAAAAATTAAAAAAATAAAAGTTCTGAACTAATTTTCTAATTTAACCGTACATGCAAGCATTTTTTTTTAAACTCTTTTACATATTTCATTATACTGAGCGAATTTCCTTTCAAATAAAAATATAAAGAGAATAAAATCGGGACACGCGAATTAAAATTACCACCACCCGGTGGTAACCGGGTGGTGGTAATTTTAATTCGCGTGACGACATCTCTCGGGAAATTGTGTTACTAATTTTTACATGGGCTACTGGGTTCTGTTACGTTGTGAAAAATTTGTGACGGACGGAAAACTGCGGAACCCTACACTGATCGTGACCCGACACGCTCTTGGGCGATTTTCTAAAATTTCTTTTGACTACAAAAAAAATTTTGGTTACAAAAATAGTTTACCTGGTCTGATTTCCGTGTTTGGCGAAAAATCTTTATGGCCTGTATATCCATGGATTAATATTTTTATAGGAGCGTCTTGTACCCAGGGTGCAGACTCGATGGAATTCTGATCCATAGCCAGCACTTGATGCGGTTGGTTTTCATTTTGTCTACATGAAAAGTATAAGGAAAATTTAACAGTAAAAAAAGTCGGTAACAAAATAAAACAAAAAAAAAGTAAGAAGCATCACACAATGTAATGATAGGATTATTTCACTTGAATATTATTTTCTAATTTAATTTTAGCGGTACGGTGTGTGTACCGTTGTTTTTAACGGAATGGTGTGTCACCTTGAATAACGAAATATATTCACAAACATTGACTGATAATTATTATCAAACCATATCCTTTGTTGTCGTTTTATGTTTTCACATATGCCTACATTTATTAATTTAATTATTATTTGTAACAACAATTGTTTTGACAGTTACAGTGTAGACTATAGTGTATTGAGATTTGCCGATTGTGTAAGACCCAAATAAACTGTTTCCTTTCTTTCTTTTTTGCTTTAAGAGGCAAAATACAAAACAGGTTAAAACTTAGGCAATACTTATTGTAATCCCTTAGACACTTAAGTACAGATACCGGCACGAATCTTGAGCACTCGGTGAAAAAGCGAAGATAGCTTTACGCATCGCACACATTACAATCACTAGTACAAGTATTACACACCCCGCCCTGCGTGTCATTTGTTTTCACTAAAGACTCGATATTTCATTTTTGCTCAAAGGAAAATCAGCCTTGAAGTAAAAAGTCAGCGCTCAAATACTTGCCGATATTTGTAAAGCATTGAAAGATAATTCGTACAAACTCCAGAATTCTTTAAGTCAAAAGTGATTCAAATCAAAATGGTTTTTATTTCACATGGGCATATAAAACGTCAGAAGCTAGTGCACGGTTCCAAATTGGTCGTTTCCTATGGAGAAGAACCGGCAAGAAACTCCATGGTTTCACTTCTAGGGAACTATTAACATAGGTAGCAGTCTAGTCATAGCAAAAAAAAAAAATGAGAAAAGAACTCGGTCTGTCAACAAATAGACAAAATGTGAAGATTACCACTTCATGTGAAGGGGTAACCTATGCTGAGGTTGTTACCTTTTCAAGTCGTAATGGCGGAATGGATGAATAAACGGAAGAGGGTTGATCAGATATCTGAGAGTATGACTTTCACATGGGCAAAGTCGCAGGCAAGTATGAAAGGCACTTCTATGTTCCTTCTTTCGGCCCTGCTGGGCTCTACTGGTTTGAGAAAAAAAAAACTTACCTAGTATAAAGCCAAAATGTTACATTTTCATTGGGACACTCCATTGGCGGTGCAATGCAACCAAAATCGGCCGTAGTCGAACTAATACCTTCAAAAACACTTTTTATGTTAAATTGTACACATATGTCGTCAGTTACGGTTAAACCCTATAAACCTCCACTTTAATAATTGTATTGACTACCTTAAAACTTTTTAAGAAAGACAACTTGTCTAGTTTTTTTCTTTGTCATTTATTTACTTTAACCGTTGTCACATTATCTTTTAATACATGTTAAAAAGTAACCATTAGCCTTATTTTTTTAATTGCTTCATTAATAGTTTTCACTGCAACCTCGATTGTAAAAAAGGTGTTTAATTGTTGTTTATCCATTTTAGCCTGTTATCAACTTAATTAAACACAAAAAAAATTACTTTAGGAATAATTTCAAAATGACAATTTTATTCAGGTTGATTTTATTTTAAAATTATTATTAAATAGGTAATAATAAAATACCGTATTTTCAAACCAACATTCCACAAATTGTTTAAATTCTAGTGGTCGATTACAACTAAATACATCATTTTAATCAAACTGTAAAACCGGAAGAATTGATTTCAATACTCACATATGCAAATGAAGTTAAGAAACAAAACTATGAAAATCATAGTGACGACTACATAAATAGACTTCGACTATCGTTTAGGACTCACTGGCACATTTATATAGACTTCGTACGGAGTGCCTTCTGAGCCGCCAAACTTACCGACTGAACAGCTGATTAAAACAATAAAAACTGTATATACTACTAACAGACTTTTCGCCAACTCGAAGTAAAGTCGAAACAAGACTGTGCCGTTATGAATATTACATGTGCTTATCACTGAACTAAGGACTAACTGACAAATATACTCAGCTGCAACTAGCGTATAAAGTTTTTATTACAGACTAATACAGGTATCAGATCGTTTGTAAATGAACTAAAACAAAAAGCATAAAATTCAAGACGTACAGTTAAACTGTCTAATAAGAATTTTGATTATGATCGAAATTAACATAAATCCGACATCATAACAGGCGCATATTAAATACGAGCGAGTTTATTCAACTTCACGCCAAATTGATATATTCATAAAATTGTTGTTTATATATCACATAATTTAAACAAGGGAACAAAATTCGACTTTCTGTTTATTACATGAAATTTTATATTCGCTGATTTCAAATCTGGTCTCCATTTCTTTTTATCAACTTTAGCTTTTTTATTGACATTTTGGACTTACTAAATTTGGTCTCCACAAATCCGACCTGTTCTCTTTATAAAGTATTTATTACAATGTCCACATAGCAAATAATCGGAGAAACAATTCGAACTATTTCTTCAATATGAGTGTATTTTGATCGATTAAAATTTTCTTTAGACAGCCGCGATCCGCGACCAATATGTAAGTAAATGTAGATAAATGTAAGAGATTAATGTGCATAAAAAAAGAAAAAATCTTTTCAGACACAAAGGCGGTTCAACGGTAAAATATTTAAATTGTGTAAAATATTTTTGTTTTATTTTTCTGCCTCTGTGAGACAGCATTAATTTATTTGTCTGAGCACTGAGTTATACAAAACGGTCAATCCCAGACAAGCGATTGTTCTGAGGAAGCTGAATCTAATTAATGAACCTCTAGAGCATAGAGATCGCATCTTACGGCTATCAAACTGAAGCTCATAAAACAATTTGTAAAAGCTAACAAAAGAATGGCAATTGTTTTAAATACATCTATAATAATGATCCATAAATTAAAAGCATATTTGGTGCTGAAAATTTGCCTGCAAATAATTAAATTGCATTGTACATTTTCTGAGAAATAAAATTGGATAAAACCTATGTATGAGCAAGTTGAAGATATGTTGCCGCACTTCCATCTGATTGGTCATATATTATTATTGCATGTATGAAATGTGTTATCCCAGAGTATACTCTACTCATGTACAAAATTTGATCGAAACGAATAGTGTGATATTATATATGCGTAATATAATATATGATATGATGTTTGCATATTATTGCATTAATGTACATAAAATAGATAACTTAAAAAAGATGTGTAAAATATTATGTTGATTATTATTGCAATAATCCTGTATGTATCCAGAACTAAAAGTATTTGATATATTTTTATTCTGACTACGTTTTATAACATTCATTAGGTATATATAAAAACTAACCTTCTGCCAGCGGCTTTGCCCGCGTAAAATTAGGGTTGAACTTAGGCCCCCAATACAATCCTCTTAGGAGGTGAATTTAGAAAAACCCTTCCTAGTGTTCGCCTGCATCATAAAAGAAAGCCTTGTGCAAAATTTTACGCTCCAAGGCACAGTAGTTTTGGCTGTGCGTTGATATGTCAGTCAGTCAGTTTCTCCTTTTATATATATAGATTCTTAGCTGTTCATTAGTCTCGCTAAAACTCGACCACGACTGGATCTATTTGACCAATTTTGGTCATGATATATTCGTAATAACTCAGGAAGGGTTTTAACGAAAAATGTTAGTTCTTCAGACTTGACCGCCTGAACGAATTTGAATGACATTTGGAACACCATTCCTAGCAATAGCATAGGTATAGTATATTTTCTATTCTAGAGTTGTTTCCTTGGGTCAATTGTCTACTTTAATGCGGGCGGAACCACTGTCAGCATACCTACAAACAAAGACAGATACTGTTATCTTTCAGTCAAATTACGAAAATTGGCCTTGTAATACGCCTGAACGATAATTGGCGCTTAATTTGATATAATTAATAAGAAAACAACAACAAAAAGGTATCACTTTTTGATTGCAGTAATTTTAGTTTCTTTGAAAAAAAAAAAACACCTTAAAAACAACTCCTCCGCACTATTGTTCCAAATTATTATGTAAATGACATTGAAATTGTCGTAAGGGAACAAGCATGCATTGTCATCTTATCTGCGTTTAGTGTATTTTTCAGTGTTTTCTTTATTCCTAATTACTGTTGAAAAGTGCATTGATAGTGAATTAAGGGCATTCTAGTTTCCAATTTATATGTTTGCGTTTGCATTCAAATCATAAACAGTTTTATTTAACAAAATTATTCTGCTGTTTTGTTGACTTTTTTAATGAATCTAGTATGTTTTTTTTGTAGGTGGGCCCTTTTTTCATTATTCGGTCCAACCGAGATACCAAAACTATTTCATTTATAATAAGTGTTCAAATCTCATGAACTGTTTCAGCATAAATAACTCCGATGTCAAATTGCAACGGTTTAAAATAGTTTCGTGGTTACCACAACAAAAATTCTTATGAGATCTGAGATCTAAAATTGAGGTGCAGAGGATTTATTAGCTAGGATGAAAGACAGGCTGTTTCTTTTATCTTAGTAAATCAATTCACAGTAGTGAACTACTACTAGTTTTCTTTCAGAAAACCTATTGCTATGCCAAAGGTTGTCAGTTGGATTCCCACTCAGGACAAATGTTTGTGTGATGAGCACGGTCATTTGTTCTGTGTCTGGGTGTAATTTATCTTCTTCTACACAAAAATGAATCGCAAAATGTGTTGGTAAGCGCAAAACTCGACAACAGCAGAACCAATTTCGCTAATTCTATTTTTGTTGTGTTTGTTATTGTCAGGAGAAGGTTCTTAAGAAAAACAATACGGTAGAGTAGGGCAGAGTAGGGTAGAGTGGAGTAGAGTAGAAAATTCTGTTGCCGGGAGCTAAGCTGCGGGTGTAAGCTAGTCTATAATATGTTTGTATTTAGAAATATATAAGTACCTATATCTGTTGTCTAGTACCCATAACACGAGCTCTGCTTAGCTTGGGACTCTAGTCCACAACATCGTCTACTATGTTGTGTGATAGTCGTGGAATAAAATAAAAGATAGTACTTATTGTGGGTTACTTTTCAGGTTGAGTAAATAAAATACATTTAATTTAAATTATGTTTTATTTATGAAATCAGTCAGTTATTTAAAATTATTTAAAGTCATTTGGCACTTTACTAAATAATATGGCGATAATATCGGGAACGATAGCTCTGACTGTTCTGCTTTTCCGTCTAAATGACAAACTGACAACAAATATTTAAATATGATTATATGTAGATACAAACATTATCACATGGATTTACTTGATTCCATTAAATAAGCGTATTTATATTATTTACAAGAGACGGTTACACATTATTATACCCATTCAGTCAGAGCTCAAAAAATTTTGTGTTACAATTTGAACCTAAAATAATTCACTGTTACATATTTACAATCAAAATATTTGTATTCCGATATCATTATATTTACAACCTTTATGTACAAAGAGGTTTTACATGTTGAAGCTGTGATAAACCAATGAGGAATTGTGCAAATTGTAAACTTAACGTTCCAGGATGTTTTCACTCATATTGTTTTAAGATTTATTTGTGTTTTAATACCAGCTTCAAACGACGATAAACAACTGCGTCTATCGTAAAAACTACACTTTTATCTTGGATACATTTGGTGTAATATTTACTGCGATTAAATGACGATGAAATTGATCGTGTCTCTGACAACAAAGGCTACCAAATTTAACACTAGATGTATCCAAGATATTATAGTCATCAATTATGAAATCATATAAACAATATATGGCAAGAAAATAGAGACCTTGATACAAGATCACAACAATTATTTTACACTATCTTAATACAAATATTTAGTTCTATATACAGTCTAAGTTTATTCTAAAACATTAAACGTATTCTTCTGACGGTTTTGGGGTACCGTTCTGCAGTCTTAGCGAGGAAGACATTCTCCCGTTCACCGAATCAGGTAATTCAGCTATATCCTTGAATACATCGATCATGCTTTCAAAATTAGGTCCCCAGTTGAATAGGTCGAGAGCAGCAGGCCCCCAGCCCAGCGCCGCTGATGCGGGAGAACCATTTGCTTGCCGGTACAAAGCTGAACTTACATGAGGGGCTAAATCATCATCAGATGCGACTAGAGTGCTCAACGAACCACGGAACGAGGAATCAAAGCTTTCGTAAGGTGGTGGCAAAATAGGTTTTTTTGGATTACTTCCGCTACTAACATTTTGTCTTCTAACATCTTCTAACTTATCTGCGTTTATACTATTGTTATCATACTCTATTTCGGAACAAGTAAAGCTATCGTTTCCACTCTCATCGTCCGACCCAGTAGAGCTCCTGTTATCATCTGGAGGTGAGTGATGTCTATGTGACATGTGGTGACCGACTCCTCCCCCCCGAGGTGCTTCACTTGAACTTGAGACTGCATCTAACGTGGACACTAAACTAGAAGTTCGCTGCCTCGCATTCATTCTTTCTATTTCTTCTGCTGTTAGTCCTACTGCGCCTGACCCAACAGACACCACTTGTGGAACTTGTGGCGGAGCACTGGGTGTTTTTCTTCCCGCTGAAGAACTTTGCCCACTTAGTTGTGACATAACAGGACTGTTTAAGCTTCTTTCACTATTACTATGCAATGCGTCTTTACCAACACCACCAGAACTAGATGTAGTGGCTAACAAAGCGCTCTGCAATGGTTTGCCAGATATATCATGAAGAGTTAGTATTCTGGGTTGCTGACTGAGTTCACTGCTCGGAGATAATCGTGCCAGTGGTGTAGTTTGATGTTGCCTCGGTTGTGGCGGAGGTTGCGCTGCCTGCGGGACTCGAGACGGGTAACCGCTCGGATGATGTGGTGAGTGACGATGTTGAGGGGTCTGGTGTTTATGGTGGTAGCCTGCGATGGGTGGTGGAGTAGCTTTGTATTTACGAACACCGGCTGCTTCCCGAAATCCTTTATAATGATAAACAATGTCTATGTCAGAAGGTGCGATTGAGCTGGCGTTTTCAAGATCATAGTGTTCTGGCACTTCTGAATTTAAGTCCATACCGCTAGGGTGATCGTGAGTGTGGTGCGATGTATTAGTAGATGGCGGCGGTGGAGGGTGGTGATCTTCCCGAAGGGCTGGACTTTTTCCTACAACTTCACGCTCTATTATATCTGGCCGCTGTGGTCTTGGTGGATCAATGTTCATTATTTCTCTATCTTTGTACTTCTTTGACAATAGTTCAGGACCAACGATATGGCCGACATTGCGTGTTATATCCGCGTTTTCTGACATGTAACTATTTAGGCTTGTATCATTATTATGAAGATTTCTATTCATTATGCTGTCATTTGTACCTGCTATTAGATTTGGTGCGTTTAACATAGCTGGTCCACCATTTTGCTTGGATTGTACAATATTGCCTTTGCTAGCAGATCCGTTGCCTTTTTCTTTTTTCTGTTTACGTAGTCTGTAAAAGATTATTGAGACCGAAATGGCGACTAATAGAATAACGAAAAACACAATTACAAGTGTTATGCCAATACGCAATGGATGATTTTGCGCTGCGCCAACTCCAAAGGCACTATGACAACCGTTTAATATTTTACCTCTATGAATTGTTTCTTTGAATATGCTGCCGTTTCCACTGAATGGTTGAATTTCGTTGTTGATTGAAAAATTAGCCAAGCAGCCTTCAAACTTGTTTTGGCTTGATGTAGTTATCCATTCAGTTTTGACTCCTCCGATTGATATAACTGTTAAATAGGGATCTAAAAAGTCGTGAACTCCTGCGGAATCTAGTTCTTCGCCAACATTTTTGCTGTCCACAACAAGGCGTATACTTCTACCGACTGACACTAAGGTAATATTATGCCAATTACCATCGGAAACATCATTTTGCTCTGATTGGCTCATATTTACAACGGTGTTTTGTTTTGAGGTGTAACAAACTTTTCCTTCTAATAGTTCAATGACCGTGTAATATTTGTCAGTTGCTGCATAAAATAAGACACCGTCTTTTTTGTGAGTCCTAAAGAAAAACGATAAACTCTTTGCTGGACTGTTGACTTTAGGAATAACTTTTCCAGAAGATTTGCTATTCTTCTTCAGCCAACCAGTATTACCTCCGTAAAATGTTTCTAACAACTGCATTCTTCTATGCTTTTCAGATATTGTGTAAGTAATAAATCCATTTTCAGCTACAGAAATAGACTGCAGGGAGAGGCCACAGTCAGGAGAAATTAAGTCTCCTTTACACTTACACAAGTTAGCTTTCCATCTATCCAAACACCTTCCAGAGCCACAAACATCTTTCTTAAAACAGGCGCCTCCTTCAGAGCGTTCACACTTTGGTTCAACGCTCCGTGCTTTTATGGGGTTGGTGAGGTTTAGCATACGACCGTTGATGGTAATACTGTGCATACATCCAACGAAATCATCAGAATGAATTTGTCCTGGACGCTCTAAGACTGGGTCCGCTTCATGAAGGCCGCCGATGAGTAAGGGTTCGTTGTTGAAATTTAAGGTCCTGAAAAAAAACAAACATTATAAAAATAAGAGGTCCATGTAAATTTTACGGTCGTTCAGACCGTCTACGATTTATGAAGTGAGGTAAAGTTGGCACAGCTTATCAAATTATATCTCAGATATACATTTTTTGGCATTCATTCATTAATCATGTCAGCAAAAATCGTTCTCCCTATTGAAATGTAAATATATTTTTGGGAAACTTAATAGTTGCCTGAGGAATCGAATCCTAAACTTCGTTTGTTATACCAACGTGACGAAATATGGATAGCAGAATAATTATTAATACGTACCCTGCTTGCCCGGTGTCGTCATCATAGCATGAATCATCTCCAGGATCACATTCTGTGCAGCTGTCTCCATGGTCAGTACACGTCGCCACACTTAATGATATCACTCGTCCATTTCTTGTCGCAGTTAGTTTGTACCAGTTTCCATCGGAAAGGTTTTTCTTAGAATTCATGATGGCAACTGAAGTAATGGATGTTCTAGCGCCACCAAATGAAAACACTGGTTTTCCACCCAATAACTCAATTGCTATAAAATCTGATCTTCCGCCCGTCTGTCCTCCATAGTTATACAGCAACAGAGCATCCGGTTTTGTAGTGGCGAATATTATTGTTATATCGTTGGTTGATGCATCAAGAGATGGAAATTGCATATAAGACAGTTCGCCGAAACCGAAAGTAGTACTCTCACAGTGTGTTCCGTAGCGACCATTTGTGCAGCTGCATTTATAACCTGGTTTTAAACTAATGCATATTCCTCCGTGCATGCATGGGTTCGGTCGGCATGAGTCGACCAATGCTTCACAGTGATTACCACGATATCCAGGACGGCATAAGCAGAAGAACGAATTCCTATCAGCGCTTTCTTTGCAGGAACCTCCATTCTTACATGGATTACTACTGCAAACATCATCTCTTTCCATTTCACAAGTTTTACCATCTCTGCGAGCTGGACACGTGCAAGTAAAGTCATGACCCTGTTTTCGACAGATTCCTCCAAAGCGACAAGGATTTGGTGAACAGGGATCTTGGCGTTTCTCACAATTTCCTCCAATAAATCCGTCTGTACAGTGGCAAGTATACTCGTGTCTGACCAATGGCGAAGACAAGATAAGGGAAGGACTTTCTGTTATTTTAGTATCATCCAATACTCGGATTGAATCTGTACAAAGACCATCATTTTTGCATTGTTGATATGCGCACGGAAAATAGGCTACTATTATTTGGCTCTTTAGTAACTTGGTTATTTGGAATTCTTTAGCTTTTAAATATTTTTCAGTCAATTCCCTTTTCCAAATGGAATTATTACTCTTTGTTGCAATTGTCAAATCCAAATGGCCATCTACTTCATTTATACTGTACAAATAAATGCTTTCATTATTTTTCAAACTTTCTTTTAGTATTTCTAGTAAACTTCGATAGTAATGAGTTAAAAATTCTGATGCAGTCATGTTCATTATTCTTAGAGTGATTGATTGCTCCACAGTATTATTGTCAAAAGAAAAATATTCTACACTTATTGAAGATAAAACGTCTTTGTGAACTCCATCATTTCCTGACACCGAGAATGAATATCCTTGTCCAGGTTTAACAGCGTTAGTATATAAGTTACATCCAGAGCGAATATTGAGAAGTGACAGTGTATTTTCAGAAGTGGACTCTTTGATAATCTTGCATCTGTAATCTCCTACAATATCTGGGTCATTAGGTTTTACATCAGCGATTTTGCCTCGTGGAACTTTATTATTAAAAGCATAAACAATAACGTGAGCTGATCTTGGCGTTGGTGGATTGTCATTTCTGTCCAAAACTTTTATGAATATGGTATAGTTCGATTTCATAACTGGAGTTCCACTATCTTCAATTTGTATCATAACTTCAAGAGTGGGTGTTATTTCTCTGTCTATTTTCTTAGTTGTCAATAGTACGCCTGTATGCTTGTGAACTTTTACGTAGCTTTGATGCTTTCCGCCGACAATTGCATACGAGAATGGGGCTCCATTTGGTGGTAAATCTGGGTCGTTAGCAGAAAGAGTTGCAATGCTGGTATTAGGAGGTTCATTTTCGTAAACAGAACCTTCAAATCCAGATGCGTCGAATATTGGTCCATTGTCGTTGATGTCTGATAAAGTTATTTTAACTGTCGCTGTGCCAGTTTGTGGTGGAATACCTGTATCTATGGCACCTACAATTAAAGAATACATTGGTAAAGTTTCTCTATCCAAGTGGCGTACCACTTCAATTTCTCCGGTCTGCGGATCTATTTTGAAGTCTTGGTTGGTATTTCCACCAAGTATTGAGAAACTAAACTGATTGTTCTGTGGTCGAACATCTTTATCTACTGCTTTTACTTGAATAACTTCTTGTCCAATACTTGCACCTTCTGAAACTGTAGCCTCGTAGTAATGGCGCAAGAATTCTGGAGGATCATTTCCATCTTGAATTGAAATAATAACTTGTGCTTCATCAGTATCGTTGCCACGAATACCACCAGAATTTTTTGCAAGAACTGTTAACACAACTCTATTTTGTGTTTCTCTGTCTAAATAGCGAGCCACACGAATCACACCTGTCTGTGAATTAATACTGAAACCCTTGTCATTACTTGATCCTACAAACAAATAGTATATAATACCATCATCTCCGCTATCTTGATCAGTAGCTTGAATAACACCAACATTCGCTCCAACTTCGGCAGATTCTGATACATCGAAATGGAAAACGGGTTGCTTGAATTTAGGATAATACTCATTTACACCCGTTATGTAAACAATAACTTCAGTAGTATTTCGCATTATCGAATCAGGATTCTCAGCTCTAATTTCCAAGGTGTAAAGTCTCTTTTCTTCATAATCGAATACTTCTTTAGAGAATATTTCTCCAGAGTTGACATCTATGTGGAACAGTGAGGCCATATCATTATTTATATAGTATTTAATTATAGCATTCTTCGGAGAATCTATGTCGACTGCTGTAACTTTGTATATGAAACTATTTACTGGAGAGTTTTCTGGTAAATAAGCAAAATATTTTGTCTGATTGAATTGTGGAGCATTGTCATTGATGTCAGTCAAAATTATTGTTAACGTAGCAATTGCTTCTTTAGACTTAAAACCGAGATCTTTTGCAGTTATATTTAGTCTGTATTCCTGGATCGTATCAAAATCAAGCGGACGATAGATACTTATAGCTCCTGATATTGGATGGATTTGGAATTCCTGTCCTGCATTTCCTGATGAAATGGAATATCGTACGATGCCATTAGGTCCTTCATCTTCATCGCTTGCTTTTACTGTTAAAATTGGTGCTCCTATTGGTTCGTTTTCGGGTACAATTACTTGATAGCTTAAAGCTGTGAATTTGGGGCTATAAAGATTTTCGCCAGTTACAACAAATATTACTGTTGTTTCATCAGACTGTGGAGGTACTCCACGATCTACTGCTTTTATTTTGAGTTCATAGTATTGACCCAGATAGTAAAACTGTTTGCTTACAATAATCCAGCCACTTTTTTTGTCGATAGTTAAATAAGCGGTACCATTTCCTCCAGATACATAATATTCCACTTCAGCATTTATTCCGAAATCAAGATTATCTTCCGCTGTTAGTTTTATAATTCTTTCTCCTGAAGTAGCATCTTTTGGTACCGGTACAAACTTCTCGTGGTCATTGAATTTCGGCGCATTATTGTTGGCGTCGACCACATTGATTGTGACTAAACATTCAGAAGACATGGGAGGTTTTCCATTATCCGTTGCCACAACAACAACAGAATACGTATTTTCAGGTGATGAATTGATTGAGGTTCTTTTGTAATTCATCTTGAATTTACTAAGTATCTCTCCTGTAGCAGGATCTATTGAGAACAAATCAGAAGGCTGTTGCAATGAGTACGATATTATAGAGTTAGGACCTTGTTTGTCTCTGTCAGTAGCAATAACTTGACCAACAAAACTGTTTTTCTGTTGTAATTCTGGGAAATTGAAACTGTAGTATGAATATTCAAACTCTGGTGCATTATCATTTTGATCCTGTATTGTGATAGTCAATGGTGTTTCTGAACGCCAAGCACCATCAGTAGCCGCTACTTTAAGAATGTACTCATCTTGTAATTCTCTATCCAGAGGTCGAGCAACTGTGACATTTCCACTAATTGGATCTATTATAAATTTCTGTCCTGGATTTTCAACAAAATTGTAAGTAGCGTTCGCGTTTGGACCAGAGTCTAGATCAGAACTTGTAACTCTTATGACAAATGACCCTATTTCGGCATTTTCTGTTACATTCACACTGAAAAGCCGAGTAAATCTTGGAGGGTTATCATTTTTATCTAAAACAGTCACAATAACTGTCGAGGTTCCTATGAGTTGAGGTACTCCATGATCCACCGCTTCCACAATCAACTCGTAAAATGGAATGGACTCTCTATCCAAGGCTATGTTTGTGTAAATTTCTCCAATTTCTGTATCTATTCTAAATGTCTCATCATAGTCATTGACAAGTTTAAAAGATATTCTCCCATTTTCATTAGAATCATCATCATGAGCATTAATTTTAATTACTAACTGAGGCGGATATTCTTCTTCTAACACACTTGCATTATATAGTGCACTTTCGATCACAGGAGGATTATCATTTGCGTCTGTGACTTTGATTTCAATTTCAATAAATGATTTTAGTGGAGGATTGTCGGAATCCCTAACTTCAAACCATACTTCGTATAGAGGCATTGTCTCATAATCAAGCCCTTTTCCAGTGATGAATACTTCACCGCTCATAGGTTCAACTCTCAAAGCATCACCAACATTTCCGCCTGCAATACCATATTGTAGTAATCCAGTTGGTCCTTTTTTCGGAGATGTCGCTGATAATCTCGTCACCAAAACACCTTCTGGCGTATCCTCCGAAAACGTAAATGTTAATTTGTTTGTAACTGTAAACTTCGGAAAATTCTTTACTGACTTTGGAATCAGAATCAACTCTGCGGTGCTCTGCTTTGGGATTTCGCCACTATCTGTTGCTATTATAAGAAGATTAAAAGTTGAACCATTTTTATCTTTATACTTCATTAGATTTTCGTTGGCTTTTATAACTCCAGTTTCTTTATTTATAACAAATAAGTTTTCATGTTCACCTTTTAAGTCATAGACTATTTTTTTGTTAAGTCCAATATCATTATCACTTGCTTTTACTCCAAAAACAAAATCTCCTTTAACGGTTCGATCAGATATGTGAGCTTCATAAACCGGATGAGCAAATGTGGGTGTATTATCATTTTCATCGTCAACTATTATTGTAAGGTTGGCAGTAGCGGTTCTTGGGTCAGTGGTGGATGAATCCTGCGCCATTATGATCAGATAGTAAACATCCCAATCTTCTCTATCTAATGTTGCATTTGTTGAAATAACGCCTGTGGCAGAATCTATCTGAAATCTTTCCGATTTGTCACCGAGAAGACTGTATCTTATCTTGGCATTGTTACCAACATCCTTGTCTGTTGCTTTAGGACTAAGAATTACAGTTCCAGACGGTAAATTTTCTTTTACGTTGGTTCTATAGCTTTGCCTTTCAAAGTCGGGACTATTGTCATTTACATCTTGAACAACAATTTTTACTGTTCCTGACCCAGTAAGTGGAGGTGACCCTGTAAATAAAAGTATCTTAATTAATAAAACATGCTTAAAATAGCAAGAACTTAGTTGAAAAATTAACTAAAAACATTCGAATTGCTTTCGTGTTAGAATATTTCCATGAATAAAACAACTGACAAAGTATATGTTTACGAGTATAATCCTGAAGTGCTGCGAATTGCTAACTAAGTATATTTTATAGCTGGGTAACTTACCCGTATCCATTGCCACAAGTGCTAGGGTATATTCATCCTGTACTTCACGATCTAATGTTCTTAACAAGGAAATTTGCCCAGATGAAGCATTTATTTTGAAAAGATCTGCATCGCCTTCCTTTATGAAATAGCGGACTTGATTATTAAATGGAGGTGAATCAGCATCATAAGCATGAATTGTTATTATGTACCCGCCGTTGGGAGGAATTACATTTTCCATTACGTACGCTAAGTACGGTGAATCAAGGAACGTGGGTGGGTTATCGTTTATGTCTTGAATTGAAATAGATAATTCAGCCGTATCGAATCTGACATCGTCTTTAGCACAATCCTCGGCTCTTATTGTTAGCAAATAACGGGACTTTCTCTCGAAATTGAGATTCTTAGCAACTCTGACAATGCCAGTATCTTCGCTGATGCTGAAATCTCTATTTTCGTCTCCAGAAGCAATAGCATATCTCACTCTGCCATTTACACCTTCGTCTATATCGGTAGCAGAAACCTGAAAGAAAATGAATTGTTTGTATAAAATAAATAATGTCTCTTTCTAAAAGTTATCTCTTTATTGTAGTGGAATATTATACTTCAAATGAAATCTTAATAACTATTCAGTATGACACTTACTTGTAAGACGCTAGCACCAATACTGGCGTTTTCTGGGACTGAAGCACTGTATTGTTTTGGATCAAACACAGGACTGTTGTCGTTCTCATCCAAAATATTAATTTTTATTTTAGACTTGGTTACGTTGGGTGGATCACCTCTGTCCTTAGCTGTGACAATTATCGTATAACTCGCTTTTAGTTCTCTGTCAAGCTTTCCTGTTGCTCGTAAAATACCATCAACATTTCCCAAAGAAAAATAACCATTAATTTCAGGATCCGGTGTCATAAAATATTCAACATATCCATTTCTTCCCTCATCTTTGTCGACAGCTTTTATTGTCATTACGACTGTATTGAGTGGAATATTTTCGGACACTGTTGTTATATTGGGTGTAACAAACTCAGGTGCCATGTCATTGACATCCTTTAGTTGTATCGTAACCTGTAACAATAAAACAGTGCCATAAAAGTGTGTGAAAACGAAGCATACAAACATAATAAAATTCAGATAAATGAAACTAAAATCTTCTCTGTTGGAGACGTTTTTGGTATCAATGGAATATAAAAGTGGCCGGATGTAGCATCAATTGAATTTTATTATGTTTTCGAAAACAGCATCTTGCATTTCTAAGAAAGTTAATACAAGTTAAATAATAAAGCAAAACGCGTCCTATGCTTCCGTCTGCTCTCATCAGACGCATATTGTGGAATATAACAATAGACGCACCTCACAATGGCTTGTAATGAACGTGATTTTTAAGGGTTTGGAATACAACATTTAAGTTAGTTAAATTAGTAATAGTTTCATAACTGTTTATGTGGCTATTTATTAAACGGTAAGCAAATTTACATTTTGAAAATAGCATAACATAACATCAACCTTATAATGTACCCACTACTGGGACTCAGGAGAGGGAATGGGCCGCACGAGGCGAATCCTCATGGGCCCAGTGCAGTGGTTTCATCACCAAGATGAAACAAATTCCACAAAGTAATGTGCCTGGCTAGGGTTTGAACCCGTGACTTATAATGCGTAGGTCGGGGCTTTTACCACTTGGCCACCAGTGCTCTCATTTTGAAAATAAAATGTTAAATTATGGACACTATACTTACACCAAATTTGACTAAGTAATCTACAGTAGGAAACACTATTTTATATAGGTAGACATTTCTAGTAAGAGCTTTCTAAAAGTGACATGACCCTGTTAAGGTAAATATAGCGTCCCACTCCCATGTAAACATAATGTAAGCTGTTCGAAAGTAAACGTTAGAACATAACTTCAAAAATATGGTAATAAGAATGTGCGAGACGAGACAACGCGTTTATAAATTGCCCGTATCCACTTGATCGATGGGACGTTTACTGGTAAACATTTCACAAGAATACGTCTATGCAAGTGCATTTTAACGAACAAGTTTAAATGCAAATAATGAGTTTACAAAATGCTGCAGAATGTAGTTGCATTTTAGAAATGAAAAAAAAAATCAAAATGGATGATAAAGGTTTAGCTACATAGATGATATGACATTGAACGGGATTGCATGAAAAACTTACATTGTTAGCGTGCAAATTGATTTGACAAATATACTTTTGAAGGGTAAAGCATAACTTGCCTACAGCTAACCAACAGATACTCTCCTATTTACTTTATTTTTATTTATATAATTAATAGGCTCGCGCTTGACCGCTATCTCATCAGACGATAAGCGAAGGTCTAGAAATACCTAACTTAGTTACTCATGTTGTAAAGACTACCAGGAAACACAAATTTTAACAAGGAAAGTTTTGTCGTTACATTTTTCATGCGATCTATTTAACATTTCTTCCAAGAGTAGGATTCGAAGCTGTTCAAAATATTTTTGGCAAACTAAACAAAAAAAAGAACATGTTTATTTACCTGTACAGTTGAAGACAGTTGAGGCTCAGGTGGCTTAGCCATATCTTTAGCAGTCACAACGAGGTTGTAGATCGGAAGGGTTTCTCTGTCTAACAGCCTCGCGGTGTATATCGTGCCGTTCTCAGCTATCATGAAGTCCTGACCCTCATCACCAGAGCTAATGCTGTATGTCACTTTGCCATTTAAACCTGGAAGTTGTTAGAAAAGGTTTCAAATGCTGGTTTGTGATATGCTATGATCAAAAACATTTGTAGTTGTACCTGTTTTATTCCTCTGTATGCATTAAACGATAACAAATTTAATAAATATTATAATTTTGAAAAGCTATAGTTACAAAGTTTAATTTACAAATCTATATAAATAATTACCTGAATCCAAATCAGTAGCGCTAATGGTGACCACTGAAGTACCGATTGGGACGTCTTCTAGGATTTCGTTTGAAAAGCTCATGGGATCAAATATTGGTGCATTGTCGTTGAGATCAATCACGTTGACGTACACTGTGACAGTACCCGAAAGAGAAGGGTGGCCATTGTCCTGCGCTTGTGCAACCAATATGTAGTGTTGTGTCTGAAATAATTAATTTAAATGTTATTCATACAATACAAGAAAATAGTGCTCTATTTTAATGAAGTCTATTTTATGAGTATATCTATACTAATATTATAAAGCTGAAGAGTTTGTTTGTTTGTTTGTTTATTTGTTTGAACGCGCTAATCTCAGGAACTACTGGTTCGAATTGAAAAATTCTTTTTGTGTTGAATAGACCATTTATCGAAGAAGGCTTTAGGCTATATAACATCACGCTGCGATTTATAGGAGCGAAGAAATAATGGAAAATGTGGCAAAAACGGGGAAAAATATTCATCTTTGAGGGCTTTCGTTGCGTGCGCTGCGAAAACAGTTCAAGATACCAAAAAAATATGTATGAAGGAATTATTTCTCTTAAAATGATCTAAAAAAATGTCCGCGACAGTATATGTCTATCTTTTAAGATAAACTCACTAGAACCGTTTTTATGGGAATCAAATTTGGCCGAAATTAATGCATTATTACCAAGTAGTATAAACATAGTAATATTAAACTTTATCCAAAGAAATGTGTTGTTGATTAAGAGTATGTAATTGTGAACAAAATTGTCTTTGACATCACTTATTTTCAATGAACATCTTAGAAGATATTACAATTTTAAAATTACTCCGATATAAAATTCACACGCGCCGCATGATATGCAAACCATGACGCTGCGCCTGGCCGGCGGGTGAGGAGACGGGTTGCTTGCGCGCGACGCGGAGGGATTTTTTAATGGTAGGTAAAAATCATCCAATGACGAATCCCGCTCTTGGGCGGAGCGGGAAACAGTGTCAAACTCTTACTGACTAAACAACCTACCCCGTTTCTCCCTTGCCTTATTCCCAGAGTCCCGGTATAACGCTTTCGCACCAACCCTCGGCTGCAGGAGGCTTCGACCCTGAAGGGTTATATATATACCATAGTTTGCTGACAACACCTTGAGGCTCGCGGGAGCAGTGCGAGGCGTCGACGACTTCGTCTCGGTCTGGACTGTTACCAGACAACCGGACGGCGAGCTACCCATTGCTCACCGTCCGCAAGCCAGCGTCTACGGTGGCCGGATATCGGCGAGATCGTGGCGGCGACGGCTACGGCGAGGACGATGTTGCCCTTGCCTTATGCGGTCGACCTTCTCCTTTACAAGCATTACCCATTGCTTCGCAGAAGGAGGCGACCGCTTGCCATTCTTCTTTGCTGCGGACCATGGCCTGAACCAAGGCCCGGCGCGAGAGGTCGCCGCCGCTGATCACCCCCACGAGGACACGGCGATGCTCTTCTCAAGCGGGGCACACCTCCACCGTGTGCTCCACCGTGTCCTCCCGGCTGGCCACTCAGTGGCGACACCCGGGCGTCTCTTCCGCACGAATTCGGCGCAGGAATCTTCTGAACTTCCCATGTCCGGTGAGAACCTGCGTCATGTCCTGCGTGATGTCTATCCACCACGCCTCAAAGAGGGGACTTACCGCCGAGATTATGGCGTGCCCAAGGGGGTGGGTAGCTCTATGATGTACTTTTAGATAATTATGTTCTTTTAAAAACTAAATTGTCTAAAATAATAACAGAAATTGACACGGGCAAAGTCGTGGCAGCTATAATTTATAAAGCTGAGGTTGTTTGCAAAAATAAATATGATGCCTAAAATAACTATTCCACGCGGACGAAGTCGCGGGCACAGCTAGTTTAGAAATAGATTGGAATCATAACAATGTCAAAATACAAAATTATCCAAGAAATATAATCGTAAGTTCCAACATCAAAAAATCTGAACTCTAAAACAAGGCATTACATGAAGTACGACGGTAACATTTTACGAATGACGGCGGCATTCAGATTTTCCATATAATAGGACACCAAAGCTTCCCAGCTATGACAAGCTCCCTCATTCGCGGATCGTGAAGCGAGATGGCGATTTAAAAAACAAGTAGTGGTCGCGGAATCCGGCTCGGGGATGTTTTGCGGACGGCTGCTTTGTCAGACATTGTTCGAGCCTTAATTTCGATGGCGGATCGAGCGGGCAAATGCCGAATATGATGCGCGACGCGAAAAAACTGTACTGGGATGAAATTAGCAGCTCTCTAGCGGGGTACGCGGAATTGGCGGGCGGTCGAGAGAACGAATGTACCCAGCGAATTGTTTTTACTAATTAGCGGGGCCGGCCGACTTGATGAGTCCAATGCGGCAGACGGCTCGCGAACACCGCCCTTATGTGCGCTGGAGGCACGTCCGAGCATATACACACGGCACATGTAACGAGAGGATAATTTTTTAAAACAATGGAGCGAGTTTCTTTTAGCTCCTGTCTGAAAAAATGTTGATGTTACAATGTTGATGTTACGGGGTCTCCGCGGGAGATAAGTAGGCTACCTAGTGACTGACATTGCAAACCTGCTGGCGTATAACTCTTTTGTCCACTGTATTGATTTGGGCTGATGTTTTAAAAAAAAAATACAATCGAATTGAGAACCTCCTCCTTTTTTTGAAGTCGGTTAAAGATATTAATAATACCTATTGGCAACTTATACTAACGAGTTATTGCTTATATAGTAAGAAAGGAACCAAGCTATACGTCTTACGTAGATGTGTCTTTATCTTTCGCCCAAATTATGATTGTTTTTAGACGTCGAAGTAATCTCTGAATTTGTTCAAAACTGTAATTCTTACTTTCGAGACAAAACATGTGCTTATAAACTTCATACATAGTATACGTAACAGTTTTCCTAACATACATGAACAGACATCGATCTACGTAGTAGGTAAATATTTCTTTAAAATATTGTACATAAAATATCAAATCCCCTCCTACCTAAATTCGAAAAATTACAAAACGACCTTTGATTTATGTCCATAGAAAATTTAACGACTTGTTTGTCATTTTACTGCAGCATTGATGAGCACAATGAGGCGGTTGCGACTTGCCGCAAAAACATGTTAAATAGGCTTTATGCTGGACTTGTGAAAAAAAACTTGGTGCATATAACATACTCGCAAGTTTAAGGCGTACCTCGCTTTGTTCAATCACGGATTTTTTTTATGATTGTTCAGTTAACATGCAAATGTTAAACGCGATAGCTGCTGTCTTCAGAAGTTAACTTCTACGTAAACAAAGGCATTTTGAGTTTGTTTCGTGATGGGGATTGTACCGTTTTATTAATATTAAGATTGATATGATCATTATCATTTTACTTAACCAACTAAACCTACAATTTGAGATTTAACACTGTCGCTTTGGTCCCATAAAACAAAATTAAATTAACGTTATTAAAAGAGTACTTACGACTATTTTTTTTTTTCGAAATTGAATTAAATAGTTGGAATTTGGAATCAGATTTGTTGCTGATTTCAAATATGTATTTTAGTCAATTTCACAAGAAAATATTTTGTACACTTTTTAATAACGACAGCTACTTAAAAAGAATATAATTTTCGAAAAAAGTCATAAAACTTTAATTTATTCAATATGATAATCCATTACTAAGGAATATCAATTATTCGAATAAAGACTGACAAATGGATTACATATACATATAGCTAGATTATTATATATTATAGTACCTATAGTTATTTTACTATAGATATTTTACTTTAAGAGGAATTTTTTCTTTATTACAGTAATTGTTTGACTAGCTAAAGCTTCGTTTATTATATCATTGATTCAGTGTTCCAAGGTATGGGGAAATGAATGATACACATCCATGTCTGTCAATTTCATTTTACTGTCGGGTTATAATCTGACGATTTATGTAATCGTGTTTCCACTAGTTACCTTTTCTTATGTAAATAAGTATTTAATTAGGTAGATAGATACCTAGATATATTCTTTATTGCACACCAAAAATTAAAATAACAATATTAACTTAAAATTAATAGGGTGTCATAATGGACGGTCTTATCGCTAAAAGTGATTTTCCAACCTTTCCAAGTCATGAATCTACAGGGGTAAATCATAACGGTAAAATATCTTTCAGCAAGGTCCAAAGACAGGTCCGCATTCTGCTGGTCAAAATCAACCAAAGGTAAGTAAATTACTTAATTGCAATTTTAGAATGTCAAAATTACTCTGAAATTGATACTTGCAATAATTCTGTGGTACATATAAGCCAACATTATTATCAGGCACGCCAGTATGCACTGGCTTCATATTAAATACCTACCTACCTAGCCTGAAGGCAATATTGTCCCTACTTAAATTGCGTATATTATCTACAACATGCAATATTTTTCATGGTCCATAATAAATTTTACTCAAACTTGTCTTATTTTTGCGAAAAGACATTAATGTCTAGTGTATATCATGTCCGTACACTACTGGTATGAAGATTATCATGCAGATAAACTGATATATGTGGAATAGCTTATCATAAATTAAGAAAAGTAAAACAAAAATAATGTACCTATCTATAATTAGCAGTCAGTAGCTACAAGTGTAAAAGGCAATTCACAAAGAGTGTCCTGAAATATTGATATAAGAACATTTCTGCACTTTTTAAAATAGGGCTACTTCCGCGTTGATATATTTATTTAGCGTTTGGTCCATCGTTCCGCTAGGTCTATATTTATTAATCAATCAATCAAAACATTTTCAAATAAATCATTTACACTTTTGTCAGAAGTCAGTAAAAAAAAATGGTTTATTTTTTTGTCATTTCCACTGCTTTCAAAACGGTGAAGCAAATCATTGTGAAGAAATCGCTACGTCCTTCATCCGAAAATTCAAAGGCGTGTGACAGTATGGCGTCCAATCCACTAAACCGCACAAAGGCCACGTGGTGGAATACGGTCCTTTTCCTTTCCTGGAGAGGAGGACTGAACAATGGGAACATTGCAAGGTTGATTATTCAACGTTATACTTGTATGCAGCAAAAAGTTATTAGCGTCTTACCTGAAGAATAGATACTTTATATTTCAGTAATTTTAAAGGTTCCGTACCTCAAAAGGAAGATGTAGGATCCTACATCGTACAACAAAGACATAAATTTGTTGTCTGTTTGTCTGCCTGTCATCAACTTGAAATTAAAACCATATACTCCAGTCTGCGGTCTATTGAGGCTGAGCAAATATCAAACTTTTAACTAAATAGAAAAAAGATTCTGCCGTTTATGTCGTAAAAAACGTACATTTCGACACTCTCAAAGGAATCTAGGGTACTTCCCGATGCCCTAGAATCCTGAAATTATTAATTTGTAGTTAAAAAAAAATAACTTCTCATTCTTATATTCATTATTGTACACAAATTACAATTACAAACTTTTTACGTTTCGAAAAAAAATTCGAATAGTGATTCGGGAATTCAACTGTATTCAAAAATACGTTTATAAAGAACCCTCAAGTGAGCTAGTTCGACTTGCGCTGTACTGACAATTCAAAATATCATCTGCAGGATAAAATCGACTTACATTCTCCAGCAAATTTTATATTTCACGTAAATGAGCCGAGTGTAAATGTTGAGCAACTTTACGAGCTAACCAAAGTTTAATCGCATTTTTATGTCAGATGTAAACCTTGGATTAAGGTATCTTCTAATAACAATAACTAAACTAATAATCTTATGATTATAACTTAACTAATAATCTTATATTTGGAAGTAGTTAAAAAGGTGACGTCGCGTAGAGGCCAAGCGGTCAGTGACCTCATCAAGATCTATGTTACGATAACTCTTTCAACCGCAATGTATGGCCGCGAGCAGTAAGGGGCTGGCACATGTGAATCGGTACAAAACACTATAAATAGTTTTACCACTTAAAAAATTGCAAGGTATGTACATGAAATTATTATGAAATGTGGCAGGCGTGGCAGTGAGCGATGCATGCCGGAGATATGTGTATTATTGAAAGGGATCTAACATGTGCTATCAGCAACTTGTAAGGTACCTTGTATAAAAAGGAATTGACCAAGATTTTTTTGAACAAAAACAAAACCTTAAAAATCTACGGAGGCATATTTGGGAATACACTACACTATGCTCTATCATGAATTGCCCTTTAAAACCTACGTACAAGGCTCAAGACTATTCTGCATCTAAGTCCGGCTAAACAAAAACATCCACACTGATTTTCTTCGACATGATAATCAACGCAAGTACTAGCTCTATTCTCACTCATCAGCTTAGCTCATAAAGTAGTGTTTTCATCTCTGAGTACACATCAACAACCGACTTGAGGCCTCATCAACGAGGCGCCAATTTTCAATATTGTTGTATGAAATATGCAGATGAAAGTATTAATATTTTATTATGCTAGAGTTACGGTGCTCAGCTCATTTGCACCCATACAAAGCTCTCAACAATGTCCGACGCAGACAACATTTATGAATTTAAAGCCAGGTCTTACTAGCGGTGTATAGTCGTAAATAATCCTAAAGTAGACGAACAAAGATACTGATCTTTATTATTCGCTGTAATTTGATAAAAAATAACGTGGCCATGAAACGCAAAACACCGATATTTATCTCGGCAATACAGATTTTAATTGCAAGTTTGAGCTGCTAGGGATCTCTAAAAAGTGTATGCACGGAATTCTTTCTTGTTACATCAATGAAATAATAACTTATATAATGTAAATAAACTTAAGTCTTTTTTTCCCATGAGGGTAAACAGAAACTACAGTGACACTTTTTTGAGGTGAACTAACATTAAACCACCTCTTTCGCTTTGGGGAGGAGCGAGAAGACGTGTTGCACTTTTACTAAGTGGGACCTACCTGTTGTTTTATTTGCCTTTAACGTTCTAATGTTATGGTAACTCTTTGAAATGTTCCCGCAGCCCTAGCAGGGACAGAATGCCACCTGATCCTAACATAATCCTTTTACTTAGTTCACGTCTATGTTTTAATGATTCATAAAGTAGGAAACGATGTTAGTACCTCGATGTACACGGTTCTTATATTCATACACCTTGTTACGGAATTTACAAACAAGATCGAACATTTTCAAGGAGGCTTTAGTTTAAACAAATTGTAAACTGTGACTTAGTTGCAGGTCTCAAGTTACAAGTTTGTTGAAGCAGAGTTTTAAATAATAAATCATGGGACGATCGTGTTTCTGTTTGAACTTCCTAAATAGCTAATTTTATAATCAACATTTTTTATCACCCTATATAATTTGATAAAGTATTAACGCCTTATTTAAAAACTGGTGGCGTTGATTAAAATTATGGCAGTATTTTTTCATTACAAACACGTATCGTCCTGTATTTAAAAACTTGAACGAATGCAGATTAAATTGATTATACCTTCAGAGTGTAGGTCGCATGTCGCTTCAGAACATATACAATTTACCGGTACAATTAATTAAGCTTTAATTAATTCCGTATTTACACAAGCAAATGTTTCAAAATAAAAATCTTGAAATGCAACAACATCTACCTGATACAATTGTTATTTATTGCCGACTAGTAATCAACGATTGGATTGGAATCAATCAGACTATTTTAGTACATGGAAGGGCAGTTACATTAATGTAACTGGACGCTCGGATGCTTACCAGCAAATATAAACTTTAATTCCCCTCGTTACAGCTCAATTTTGAAAAGGGCTCCAGTAATGATTATTCGCAAAAATTGCAAATGTACTATTCAAAATGCGTCTTTGTAGTTCGGCCCCGATATGCCAAGGTCTAGGAGAGCGTTCAATCAGCTTTATTTGTGTGTCGTGATCGTCCGCAAATGTTTTACACGTTAATCACTTAATCTATTTTAAGTGTTTATAATTGCACATTTGGTCCGTTTTTACGACGGCGTCGCGCCACTTTATGAGTGTTTTAAAGTCTTGCATCCGTAGGTCGGTACTCGCTGCAGTGGCATGCCCGCTGTGAGCTTATTGTCAATGTACATTTACTACTCAATCGTTTTAAAGCCCAATTAACATTCGCTGTCATTTTATTTTCGGTTCGGTTCATCGAGACTTGAGCAATAAGCATGCGTAACGTATTTTATACGTGACCCTAATCTCTATCTTATCTTTGAAGGTTCTTTTTTAGCGATTCTATGGTGCGGTTGCTGTAAGAAGTTTTCAAAGAAAGCAACCGTTATGCTGCTAATGAATGCCCACGAAAAAGTCTTTGGGCCTAATCTACTGCGATTTTATTAAAGATTCTATTTTAAGAATAATCGCATAACGTTATCCTAAAAATGTGTAAGTAATAAAGCTTTTTACGGTCATCTTCATGAACACCTTTAACAGTACAGACTAAAGGGAAAGATAAAAAATATGTGTACTAGTGTATACTGTCTTAATTCTGAGTACAAATAGAAATACTACAGTGCTTAAATAAATCTTACCTCTTCATAATCCAACTTCGCCGTGAGTGTGAACACCCCCGTCTGAGGGTTGAGCGAGAACACGTCATTAGCCCAGTCAGAGATGACGGTGTAAGTGAGCTGGGCATTGGGTCCTGAGTCGAGGTCAATGGCCGCCACGGTGCCGACCATTGCTCCTCTCGCAGCGTTTTCCGAAATGTCGAAAGAGTAGGCACTTTCCTTGAAAACTGGCGGATTGTCGTTCGTATCGGTCACCTGGAAATTATATCAATACATGGAAATTACGAAAATAGCAAGGGATTTTCGAACTTGATTTTATCAACGGATGTACGGTTGATGAAACATTTACATAACTGAATATTTGAAAGTTAATTTAGTCGTAAATAAATAGCAGAAAAGTGGTTAGATATCGTAAACATTAGGTAGGCTCAGTGATTAGTTAATCGTTGGTCATACGTCGAGTTGACAAGTGGATGAAGCCGGGTGATAAGCACTCTACTGATTTGAGCCGACGGACCAACGGCCTGCCGTGCAGATGTTTGGATTCATGTACAGGCACTAACAAAACGGTTTATGAAATGTTTAATAGCGTGTCAGAGTTATTTCCCACGATTTTACATGACAAAAGATCGTTTGCTTACAGTCAAGCTGTAATGTTCTTTATTCTGTATTGTGTATTCTCTTGGTTTTGATGGAACTGAAGGCTTTGTTGGAAATTACTACGAGGTTTTTGGTATTTCTCAAGCAAACCGTCTTTGCAACTAAAATGTAACCTATAGTTACGATGGAATAATTTAATAAACAATTAACTGACATGGAAAAATTGAATTTCTAAATTTTTATTATTTTTATAAGGTCTTACTTAACGTGCATTATGCCAAAGAACATCTGTATGTCACAAAATCTCAGATTACACCTTTTATATACAGACATACATTTGTATACAAAAAATATTGTAACGTACAGGTTTTATTACATTTTAAGTATCCTGTAGCACTATAATCTCTGACATTCTAACATAAACCGTGAAAGTGCTTCTGTTAACGAGTGTACAGCTTTCGAGATCTATCTTTATCACTACGACTGTACGTAATACGAGTTTCTCAAAAGAAAAAAAAAACCACAAACCTGAACAACAACTGTGACATCCGTGAACTGGACGCCATCGTCTGCTCTCACGACCACCTGATACTCAGAAGTCGTTTCCCTGTCCAAAGGATCTTTGAGAGTGAGCAGGCCAGTTTGAGGGTCGAGAGCAAATGGCGTTGGCTCATCGTTCTGGATACTGTAAGTAATGCTTCCGATGGTGTCCGGATCTTCGGCTGCGATGGTCGCTATGCGCTGCCCGGGAGCCATGTCCTCTGAAGCGAGGTAAGCAGGGGGAATGTTCTTGAACTCTGGAGGACTGTCGTTCTTATCCAGGATTACGACTTCCACCTGAAAAATAAAGATATTGTTAGTTTTCTGAGATTTTTGGATTATTTATTAGTATTGGCTAGACGAGTCAATGGGGTCTTACTTTTCTATACATTAAAAAAATATATGTATAATTTAGAGCCATGAAATCACGACGATCTTAGTTTGCAGTATCATAAAAACAATGCCTTTTAAAGTAAAACAATGCAACTTAATAATAACGTATTTAAGCAACCGTCGACTTCTATAAAACAGTCGCAAGAGAAGGCTGGTGATGTTTTATTTATGAGCTTGGCACAAAATCGGCCACTTTAACACAGTATAAGAACACGAACCAAATTAATAATTCTAAAAATGCAGCCAGCGAGCGAGTGGCTGGACAAATGTGTGACTGGGCTGACCGCCGCCGTCCGGCCCGGCTGTCCGCTGTCCGGTGCCCGGCTGTAAGCACGACGCGCCGGACGACCGACAGGATGACAAAATATGCCTGTGGCCCTTTTATTTGATACTCTCCAACATCGATAATCGACTTTTTTTTTTCAAACTCACGTTCAAAAACAAGCGCTATGCGAAAATTGTGAAACAGCTTCGCTTATGTCAGAGCCCATGTACTAATTACAATACGGAGACAAATATTTCTCTATCATTAGCAATAACCTTTTCAACCAAAATAATTACACAACAAGAAATGAATGATCGTCATGTGTTAATTAAACAGTCACCTCAATCAAACCGCGATTCGAAACATCATTACGTGATGTTTCATTTTCCAAAATGTAACGCGAGAGAACATGAGGGCATTATTAAAATATTTCGGACAACTTAAAAGGGTTGAATTGAAAGAAAATCAAAAATAATATTCCGAGTAGGATGCACCGCATTCGATGTTAGTATCTGTGATACTAAGTGCATTCATCAATATGATTAATGGACAAGTTTTTTTCCTTTTTTGTAATTTAAACTTTTTTTACTTTTTCGGTGGGTCCCATTTTTTCATTCTTCATTTTTAAGGAGTATTTTGATGAGTTTTTGTTTGAATATTTCGCAAAGATTGATTACATCAGAGTATAATTACGTATTTATTGATCAACATTAATGAATGACTGATAGACATATTTTTTATTGATGGTACCAGTACCAATGGACGAATGTTTTTTTTTCAACGTTTGTACAGTTACTATTTTTTACTTAGCGATCTTAAGACGAAGGTACAAGGTGTTTAATTCTCGCTTGATGCGATGAATTAGATAAGATTTATGAAGTCAGAGCAAGCTTTACAAGCGTGGCGGTTGAACATTTACAAAAAACCATTCGAAAAGAACTCGACAAGTCAACAAAGACAGAGAAAAGTAAAAGACTAAAACGTAGCAGTATTTCGTCATTCGTACTGTGAAGCACGAAGTATTCGGGACACAATGATCGGAGCCGTCACAGATAAGAAGAGGCCGATTGTGGCGAGTTCCCTGCCCTCGCAGCCTCGCGCCCGGCTGCGCGGCCGCAGCGAGCCGCCGGTGAGGACAGCCTGCGCATTTGTTATGATGACTCAATCTTTTCTTTGTATCTGGACTAGGGTGCCGTCTTAAGAAGCCTCCATAGAGCCATCCTCACGCCCACGAGCCCGCACGTAAGAGAAGCAGCAATTAACGCTGATTGTGTGATCTTAGCTCTCGACCAAATAAATTGAAACGTGTTAATAAAATTTATTGTTCACGAAATGAGAAGGCATGAGAACCGTAGGGGTCGATTGTAAACATTAGCTTTATAGTTGTTACTGTACAAATTCCGAGCCGCTTTACACATTTTTGAATGGAAGCAATATAATACGGAAATGACAACGTTTGTATATTTAATTGTCTCATTGATGAACGCAGCTCCCTCAGCGGTCCGCCACACTGCCGCACTTGACAGCCGCATCTCGCATATAAACTGAGTAAAGTGTTATAAAATCAAACAGTATATTAAATTGTATGAGATAGCAAAATATGACTGTTGACCGCTGTCGGTAGTGGCGTGTAGCGAGCATAAACAACGAACGGTTGAACAGGCAAGCGCTACATACTTCACAACAAAAAGACTAAAAAGATTTATTATGGACAAAAAGGTTAGGTACGCGATGGGTACGCGGACGGCGTAGCCTGCACTGCGAGCTCTGTGAGCGCTAGGGGACCCCCTAGAGTTCATGTTTGAAGTAATCGATTAAGGGAAGAGAAATGACAGTACGTCGGTTTATTGGGATCGTCGATTAGTCAAGTTTCGATAATTGATTGCGGTTCGCTACTAGATTAATAAGAAATATTGAATGTTTCCTTGTAGCGTGCGTGTTGAATAATGACCCGTACTTAATAGACGTAAAAAATTGACAATATCAAAACTTGAACATCTTATCGGTGAAATCTATTAGAAATATAAATTATAATATCATTTACATAATACTTAGTTGAAAAACCATTAAAATTCTTATGTAGTGACACCTACGAGTTCTGTAATCACTGCACTGAACAAGACTCTATGCAATCATCATAATGTAGGTAAACGAATACCGCGATTGGTTGCTAGAGCTGCGAATGGAATGTTTCCGTTGTTGATAAAAATACGGTATGTTCGCATTAGAGGCGGGCAGCTCATGAGGAGCATTAGGAGACGGTATCAGACAGGTACAGTAAGAACAGGTTGAGCTTAACATAACAATAGCGCATAAGTAGCGACAGGACGCCGACTCACCGACTTGTGCTAGTGAAATCACAGACGATTCTATACATAGGTACGATGATTCTGACTTTCATGATCGCTTGATTTCTTTGTAAGAATGCGTATCATAAATGCTCATCCTTTATATTTCAATTCTTTTTTAATATTCTAAAATATTTACGTCAAATAGTGAGCAAGTATTTCGTTTATGATACATTCCATGCAGTTTTTGGTGCGATGCATAGCCGGTCGCTCGATGGCACTTACAAACTTGATTTATCCACGCTATAACTTACACAGATTATTATTGAAATGGAAATTACGTGTAGAAAACGATAAATGACTGCTATTTGTCTAATTCAAGCTTGGTACGTGAGTACGGAGAAAAACTACAGCTAGTTTACATTCCTACGATTTCCCGATTTAATTCTGAACTTGCAATTCGAAGTAAACCTATGAGCAATGACTAAAGAAGATTTAGTTTAAGTAAACGATGTGAATATTTGTGTGTGGGGTGAATGAATTATAACATAATCTATCTTATGCATGATTAATGTAATCCCAATTTCTATATTAATATAAGATTAACATTTTTCATATAATTACAATCCGGCTGCAGCCGATCGTGAACCTTAAGTTCTGAAGGATGACCACACAACTCTGTCGTTTTTAAAACAGTGTAATTTTACGAACATCAATCTTTCAAGTCGTTTACCTCCAAATTTTACGTCACTCCCTTTATTACCTCATTCCATTTTTTAATGCAATCTCGTCTTGTGTGCAATAAAACTGTTTGAACTACAAAGAATTTATTTTTATTGATGATGTGAAAATGAGAACAAGACATTCTGAATTCCTGCTCAGAGATACGGATCTGTTTAAAAATGAATGGAACTAGATCATAATGTTGTACAAGTATAAATATGTGATGGAAGTATTAACATATTCTGCTGCTTATCTTGCGGTAAAAAAAGCTATTGACTCTTATTATCGTCGCCAACAGAAATGTCAGGCGCTCATCTACCGGCGTACTTACTGTTCATTACTGACCAGTCGACTTTTATTGACATTCTGCCACTTCCATACATATGGATTATATTAATTTTACCCAACAAGTTTATATTAAGGACCGAAAGTTGTCTATTAATAAAAAGCAAATATAAGCTGAAGGTTTTAAAGATGTTTAAAATATTGTTCGGTTTCAGTACGGTTTGACATATCTGTGGGTTTCAAAGCTTAATTATATGATTTCAATATACTGCACTATGAAAGACAATAAAGATTTACATTTTACAAACAATCATCATTGTTAATGTCTATGTCTGAAAGTAATTTATTTCACTTTAGGAAATACAAACAAGGTAATATCTGAACTTACATAAACTCATCGTAAACGAAATTAATTTTCCGCATAACTAAATAATAAACTTGTACTTCGATTGCCTATTGTTGCACAAGAAACGAAACATTGTAAGATGTTGTAAACCTTACATAGAGCTGTAAAACATTGGACAAATCTTCAATACCGTTGGAAAATGCAGTGTGTACAGCAGATGTAGGTATATGTCGAGCTAGCCGTGAGCTCGCGAGCCCGTGAGGCTGGGCTACACGAACTTATGAGTGGATGTTGTCCGCCGACGGATATGGTGGCATCGTTTAGGGCTAGACTCTATGTTTAGAGCACTTCGTGACCGCAGCGAGGCCGCTATCCCCTCGGGACTCTGCACAATTATGTTATGGTGTCAGAGATTAGTAGCCGAGAGACGCGATACTGATCTTTATTGCATCTATTTATTTTGTGCCTATGTATTACGAGTTTGATCTATGTCTTTTTGAACGATATTCAGATATGAAAGTGAGTTAGTAGTGTGCGTAATCGTTGCTCGCTCAAATGTTTTTTTTTTTATATTTTGTAGGATCTATATTTAGCATCGTTATAAGCAATATGTAAATCTAGTTAGATAAGCTAACACTCAGCACAGTATGATCATGCGAACGTTTAATTTACCTAAGTCCGAGTCTGCGCTTGCTGCTTGCCGCGTGCATTAGCATGCGGCCGCTGGGTCCGCCCACACCGGCTATCGGCCGCAAATATATGTAAAATATGCACAAAAGTACCCCGGATAAAGTGCACCGATAACAGGCGACGCAATTTGCATCGCCCTGAGCACATCGATCGAAACCGTTTTGGACCTATGTTTACCGAAAATAATGTCCACTATGTAACTCAATATACTTACGAGTATATATCTAACTAGCTGCTGCCGCCAGGTTCGCCCGCATGATAACAGAAAATTATCCCAAAGGAACATTATCCTTTGATAAAATCTGTGTTGTTCCAGGACATGGACTACCAGGGTACAAAGTTTCATTGAAATCCATCCGATAGTTTTTGCGTCAAAGAGTAACAAACATATATACATCCAAACTTTCGTATTTACGTTACTAGTAGGACTAATGATTCCTATAGACCTTGTACCGTTCGAAAACTGAGTCTTTTTCAGAAAATGGAGATGCCGATCGTAGGATCACGGTTAATCGGTTAAGACATTTATAAGAAGTAGTTATACTTTATTCGCATCAAGAATAGAAATTTAAAGAAACCTATTTTATTGTCGGCTTAACCGATTTTAACTTCTATTCCGTAATAAGGATGGCATTAAATTTTACCGCATTAATACTTACTGTAGCCGCCATTTGTCATTCCACGAATGTAATAAAACTCAAAATCCGTTGGATGGACAGTAAAAAGGGTTTCCTTCAATAACTGAACTTATTTTGAACAGAGTATAGGTGACAAACACAAGTACATAAGAACTGTATATATAAAGATAATAAGAACTAAGTACTTAACTTTCTATATACATACCTACTTCATACATATACAATCAACGTTGATTTATTATCGAGACAATAAATGTTAATTAGAGTGACTCATCAAAAAAGTGTGCTGTAGAAATATTTGCAATGTAATAAAGTTTTTCAAATACAAAACACCGTTATGTATTGATAGTTGGGTAAATATATATCTGTAAATATCTCAAGTTCTTGATCTGTTTCAATGGTACCGTTGTGTTACAGCTCGGATATCATGTTTGAGACAAGTAATCATGACGAATCAGATTGCGCCGTATTCTAAAAGTATTTTGATTGTGTAAATCGTTTCCTTCGTGCTATATGATCTTGGTGAATAATATTTATTATTATGCATGCATGCGAGGACTGCACAGCTCGCGGGAAGGCACGCAGCACCCTCAATTTCTCCTAAATTCGCCACCCGAGGGCACTATCCTCGTATTATTGCCTGATCGATAGTATAATTTCGTAATAACTACGCGCGTCTCAAATATTTTTGGAAAAACTTAAGTAACAAAATGGTTCATATTATACTAACACTTAAGTTCATATTGTGCTGCATTTGTGCTCCATAACGCATGGAACACGACTGCGAATTCAGCCTGATTTTAATGGTATGCAGATAAGATTTAACAAATAAGCAGGCTGTTAAAATTCAGAACGGTATTCGACGGTTATACCATTAGTTATAGTTTTAGTACTAGTAATAGGTTATGTCAGGTAATGAAGCTTAAGTCGCATTCCGTTAAAATGTAGAGTACATAATTATGAACGTTATTTTCTATAATGCAGTCAAAGTGAAAGCCGGAAAGCTCTGGAGTGGTGCAGTAAACAATATTCGCCGTCTCCGTGCAAATAAATGAAGTACACGAACGAAAATCACGAGCTCTGAATTTTTCAACGTCGCCCGCGCATCGAGATCGCGAGCGCAAGCGGCGAACACAAAGCACTTAACGATTAACGAACTGAAACCAAATGAGAGCATATCATTTATATTTCGGGTAGATATGGTTTATACTTTTTTTCTCTCTCGTAAATTGGTATAAACTCCAATGATCTCTACCTACTCAATCAAATAATAAATAAGCTACGAGGCAAGCCTAGATATTTTTCGCCATAATGTTGATTTGCTATAGCCATTTGTTTCAAAATAATCTTTTGTTTCAAATCAAATCCTTTTAAAATCATCCGATATTATCTCCAATCTCCGAATGTATTAAATTGACGAGTCATCGCGTTGAAAATAATAGCAATAGCAACAAAAGAATTATAATGTCTGCTGCCAAAACCGTACAATAACAGCGGCGGGTGATGGTCGCGGCGATCGCGGCTCGCAGGTGGTTCTAGCGATTTATCGGTGGGCGATACACCGTTCGATAATGACGGGGCACTCCGGCCGACAGAGCGATGTCGCAAGCACTCGCCGATTTCGGTCTGCCCGTCGGTCATCTCTAACGATGGAGCGATAATTAAGATCGGACGTCGGCATTATTTACGCCCGCAGCATCCTGCCTGACCCGAGCTCGAGACGGTCACGACTTTTTCCATGTCGGGCGAGACTATTGTTGCTTTTACTCGTGTTTAGTTTAGCTAGATCTGCCGGTGCACGGCCGATTTGTACGTCGCGAGTTTAGCCATCGAGCGGCGACTCAGCCGTGTACTCGATGAAGTTTATGACTTTTGAGTTGAGATAAACTTATCTCTATTACAGTCGTTGCCTGATGCTACTCGTTGGCCAACTCTGAGTTTAGTCATGTTGGCGTGGAACGCCGGCATTTGCGGCGCTGACTCTAGCACAAACAAGTATTTGGCTAAGAATTACCTACTCGGTGGTATCTTCATAATTTACATTGTTTCTAAGTTCATACTAGTGTGGCATTGTTAGTACGGTTATCAAGCATCTGCCGCGACACTGCTCGCTGCTGGTTTATGATAATCTCGCTCTCAAGTTAGTACCGTGATCTGCACGCAGATACAACTCATCTCGCCCCTTTACGTTTGCTATTAACTAATAATATTTCATTTTATATGTACAGTTTCTAGTTACGTTTCGTACGGTAGTATTTAAGTACCTATGTTTATAAAATGTTGTTAAGTTATTTTAATGTTCAGCCAGTTTATTATTACGCGAGATACGAGAAAATGGAAAACCATATACCATTTTATAACTTATAATTCAATCAAAGTCTTTACATTCAAGTCGTATTAAATGACCTGTGTACTTAAAGAAAATCAATTGTAAATGGTAATAATACGCCATTTTAAAATAAAACTACCTTATAATTTAACCCTATTCATTATAATATATTATAAAATAATAGGTATGTCCAAGCACATATTCAATTAAAATAAATATGAGCGGAGCGTCGCTAATAATGTTTGTTTATCTTTTAAGGTAATACCAGTAAATATTGAAAGTGTCTTGTAATACGAGTCGCAGTAATCTATGAAGCGGTGGCTTGGCAGTGGTGGGCAACTGGGAACTGGGCACTCGGACCCCCTGCTGCGGGCCCGAGACCTCGAGCGACAGTAAGCGCATTGCTCACTGAACACTTTTATATTTTTATACAATGTGTTTTACTTTTAATAAGTTTTCAAGCAAATAATCGTTATTACTGTTACAAATCTACACTAATATAATAAAGAGGTAAAATTTGTTTTTTTTGTTTGTAGGAGGTAATCTCTGGAACTACTGGAACGATTGGAAAAATTTTTGCAACAATAGAAAGCTGCTTTACTCCTGAGTGACATGGGCTATATTTTATGTACGCGGGCGAAACGGCGGACAAAAGCTAGTTCTATATAAGAAAACAAAAGCATCATCATCGTCATGACTTTTGCCGATCTCTTTCGTTGAGTGTATACATACCAACGCCAAAAAAGTACCAATAAAGTTATATTCTATTTCATTCTATTCTACCATTTTTTCTAATATGTAACTTATCACAATACCGCACAATAGGTGTGCGCTAATGAAACCAGAGTAAACTTATACATTTAAGACCCAAATTGTACCAACACTTACTGCGAATTAATTGTTTTGATTTCATAAAGAACATATATCTGCAACATAAACCAGATCTATGATGGTCCGAGGATAAACCAGTTTTGAGATGCGGGTTATTGTTACCATAGGAAACAGAGACTACTGAAAGAACACAAGTGAGCTTTAGTCAGTAAAAGTCTGACACTCCTCCTCGATCCACCCAGAGTGTCATTATATCATAACTACCCTCTGAAAAAAAATACACTGTTAAATTTTAGTCGTTTTAATCCCTTGGAGGATCGATTCAGTACATGAAACACGATTCGATTCGATTGGTAGAGTTAGAATAAAAAAACAAAGTACTTTTTTTTTTAAACTCGAATTAATTTAAGCATGTTCTAAATTGATTTCTTTAAGTAAACGTCAGCTGGGCGAGTTCAATGACCTGTAGGTAGTTAGTACACAACGACCGACAACTACTTACAAGGTCAATGACTCGTTTACTTAAAGAAATTAATTTCGTAAATGCGTATATCAATAAGAGATTAAGAAAAAAAGTACGTTATTTTTTTATTTTATCTACACAAATCGATAGTGTTTCATGTACTGGATCGACCCTCTTCGGGATTAAAACGACTAAAATTTAACGGTGTATACTAGCTATATGAAACCCATAACATCGCAAAAGTGTTATTAACTTTAGTGGGTCCTATCACTATTACAAATAACCAACCTACTTATATAAAATACATAAAACATTATATATCATCTTTTTGCTATTTTTATAGGCCGGCTAACAACCAATGTGTTAAGAACACAGTTATGGGTGCTAAATTATGCATCGGTATGTAGTTGTTTTTAATTAAAACATTTCTGAAGGAGCGACCGTTGTTCCATTCGTTTTCTTCAGCCTAGTTGATCCTTATTGGTAGGTTTCTGTGCTAAAAAAACTGGATCTGAGTGCAAAAGCTGCATATCAGATAAACCATAAAATAGTGTTGTAGGCGAATAAATAAAATTCATTCCGATCCTATGTATAGTTCTAAAAGTCAATTTATATTATATTTCTTGACGCAGAACGAGAGGTTTTATAGATCGTCAAATATGAAAGTGAAATTGGATGGAGTGAGGCGTAGAGTCAGGATTTTACTGACTTAATCATACAAGGCCGCAGTAGCACTTTCAAACAATCTCATAACTCTTTAGGAAAACTGCAAAGCCTAATAAAGTTTTAACTGATCAATATTCTCACCAAAACAGTTGGAAAATTGGATTAATTAGTACAATATAATATTCGACAACTATCACACATCTCCGTCTAGTCTCAAGCTAAGCTTATGTTATGAGTACTAGACAACTGATAAACATACTACATGATCGTACTCATCACACAGACATGTGTCTTGGGTAGGAACCGAACCCACGACCTCCTAGCCTCCTCCTAGTATAGCAGTCAGGGTCACTAACTACTAAACTGACAGGCCAGTCAAAGTAAAAAAAAATACTTATACACTTTAAAATTTAGGTTTAATTACTATCACGGTAATAAAAATTCAGGTTTATTTTTTTAAATATATAAAGTTTAGAGAATTGACAAACTTGATAATAAATTAAGTAGAATCCATGCAGCATGTATCAAAAACACGTTCTGTCACACATCCCGAGAACTGTATCAGAGATATAATTTATATTCTTTTTATTATCTCCTAAAGTTTATTATAAAGGCGAGTTTTAATAGCCCGGCATTATTACAACAGATCTTGTACAAGTCAACTTTGAAGGTGAATAATAATAGATAGGTTTTATCCCTTACGATTTATTGCTCGAATAACTAGAGACTTTACTGTGATAACTTCATTTGGTAAATGTAATTGGTTGTAAATTTTAAAACATTTATGATGTCTATATATTATGACCAATGTTTAATTGAGAAACTAATAAATAGTTTGTGTTGTTAACTCGTTAAAGGCATGCGAAATAAAACAGGGATTGTCATGCGTCCTTTATTGTGGCCGAATAACTTGGAATAATTAGGCTATTAAATTCACCGTTATGATTGATACCCATAGAATTGTGATGTTCTTTGCTGGGAATGTATTGTGAATTCATCTTTGACAGCTGTTGTCAAGGTATTTTCATTAGTAAGCCTTATAGAAAATCGAACTTCAAATGTCTTTTTAGTCTATACGGATAGTCAGCTGCCAGCATCGTCAGTTTTATCAAAGGGTATAGTGTTACCTTATGGTAATAGAGGTCCGAGAGGCATCGCTCCATGTAAAATGTAAGTAGTAGCATCATTCTAGAGAGGAACCGAAACTAACAAAGACTAACAAATTGGTGTTACAGAAAATATCAACGAAACATTTTAACTAAGGTCAAAACAAGTGAATTTAATTGAATTACGTATTTTAGAGCTGTTCACACAGATGTATTACTTGTAAAAATATAAACCATAAACCAACCATGAAAACTTATAATTCCATTTTTTTTTTAAATATAATTCTATTCTTACAGTGTCACGCAGGATATATGATCAAACACAGGCAAAGAAAAGCATAATTATGTCTTATCAAATATTGAGAAATTAACATTAAATAACTGACTCGGTTTTAATTCATTCGCGTGTTGTAGGTACTCATGATTTTCATCTAATTCTGGCTACAATTTCACATACGGTGTGCTAAGACAGAAAAGAAAAAAGTTTCATGATAGAAATACAACAATTAATAAAACATAGTAGTGCTTTTTATTTTTATTCCACACGTTCTGTCCGAGTTTTAAAATATAAGACACTAACAAACACATAACATACATTAACAAATTTCAACGTTATACTTGCATAATAATAACGCATATTGTATGCATTGCATATGTCTATCGTTAGCCGAGGATCTAACAGACAGTCCCGTTTGTTAGTCGGAATACAATTAAGACTAAAATAAACATTAATTACAATGACAGAACTATAGTTTTTTACTCAACACTTGAGACGGCTAACATCCTAGACAGCTTAATATATGCAATCGATTCATATACGTTTGAAATATATGGTTCCGTGATTAACAGATACACTATAAAGAACGGTACGAGGAAAATTTTCGGTTTGGTAAGCGGATATAAAGGATTAATTTTCTTTATAAACTACATTATATTAAATTGACACTTAAAAATACATTATATAAGGAATCTATGTTTTTTAAGGTTCAGAAAGCATGGCAAAACTGCAATACCTTGACGAACTTATAAAATCTATTTCTAAAACTCTTGAAAACTTTCGATTTGAATAGAAAAATGTCTATTTATAGAGGAAGGTATAGACCTTCCTCTATAAATAGAATTTTTTCTATTGATTATTATTTTTCAGCTTTCCTCTTAGTACACGAAGATGAACCCAGGGGGGACAATTAGTTGTAAATAAGAATTTGGTACATTGTGTTTGCTGTGTGGTAACGACCCCGACTTACGAGTTGTAGGTCGCGAGTTCTAACCCAGCCAGGCGCATTACTTTGAGGAATTTATTTCATTCTTCACTGCTCTCAAAACAGTGAAGAAAAACCACGTGAGGAAACCAGCATGTTCTAGAACCAAATATTCGAAGACATGTGACATCCACCAATCTGCACTGGGCCCGTGTGGATCCACCACGGCCTATGGCCTATTCCCTCTCCTAGAAAGAAGGCCGGTGTCACTGCAGTGGAAACTTTTAAAAAGGCTGATGATGACATTGTGTTTTCCAAACCCACGCAGACATAGTCACGGACTGAAGTAAGTACCAGATTTTAACCGCAAAATATCAGTGAATGACCCATGTAGCTACGAGTGCGTACTTATAGTTAACAATAACTTAGTAATTAATAGTAATGACTCGAGCTTCAATCACTTAGGAGGCCAAACTTTCTAACGAGCCCCATCAATCCATTCCTTGGCCAAAATATTTGTACAAGATGAAAAGTGAATAACTGTGAGTTTCTTTGTGTCCGATCTTAACAATTACTGACTTTAATTATGTATTCGTTCCTAATTAATACGAACATGATCAAATGAATTCGCCAATTCAATACTATTTGGTATTTTATTGAATAAAATTATATTCACAAAACTTTCAAAATTACAGTTCGAAAGTTATTGTTGTGAGCAACGGTTTTTTTTTAAGAAAAGATTAAGTCGTAGATTTCTTAATAAATCTTATTAAGAAATATTAACATCCTAATAAAAATCATAAATCTATAAAGTCTGTATGATTGTATAAATGTGTGAAGGTGTCAAGAGACATAATGTCGATGTTTTTATATACTTTTTTCACATTTTCGTGTAGTTGTGATGTGTGATATTTTATTAGCGGACACACCTAGAGGCATTGACTTTTGTTTGGACACTTGCTAATGGACAGTCAAAGCATTATTGCGAAGAAAAAAAAACGTATCTATCGACAATGGACTGCCATTAGTGTAATGAATAGGTACCTATTCTGTCCGCATGCGGAATCAATTTGGCTATCAGTATTTGTCGTTATTTGATGGATTGTTACTTAACAGAACAATCGTATCGTAACGTAGATATATTTGCAGGATTTTCAATTTAAAAAGATAACACGCAAATTACGTTACGTAATTCTTTTCGGTATTTTATCAATAGCCAATACCAACATAAAAAACTGCCTCTGCTAATAAGTTTGCATATAATTGGATCCTTTTTTTACCTCATGATAAACATGTTCAAAAATAGAACATAATAGCTAACAAGATAAGCAACATTTGAGCGACGACTTTTTTTCTTTCACAGTTTCATTAAAATTCTCCTTTTTAACAGTAAAGTAGAATGTTATCAAGTTCCAAAGTACACAATGGGAGCGAGATCGTTGTCTACGGCTGGCCACGACGGCCGCGGGCCCGAGTTCGATTCCCGTTCGACGAAATTCAGGCTAACGAACGGCCCTCCGATAGTGTTGTTACCTAAATACCGTTTTTTTGCACTATTCTTTTTACATAAGCGATGAACTGCTAACAAGGAACCGTTATGGATCGGTTCGTTTTTTTTTTTAATAAAAAGCTTACTGAACGGATTTTACTAGTACTTTATTAATGGTACGGAGTTATGAGCTCAGATTGGGCTCTTTAGTAATGACTGGTTACATTGTTTGTACACGGAGAGTAAGCTTTCAATCGGCTTAAATCAATTACATTGACATTGACCGGTAGACCATCTAAGGTTATTATACTAAGATGTTTAAACTAATGATTGTTACCTGCGCAGACATGCATAAGATAGTCACGACATTAGTACAGTACGGCCGCCGAATCTTAGCGAGTCTGAAGTTAGGTTCTACGAATTTTAGCGCTTGGGAACTCGTACAAAAATAAATGGTTTAAACAAATAAATGCAATTTGCAGTTGTTATTGCTGTTAAACTTGGTCAGGGTTGCTGGAAGCCGATGGATGCGAAACGCACAGGACCGGTCTTTGTGGCGGCGCTTGGGGGAGGCCTATGTCCAGCAGTGGACGTCTTTCGGCTGAAATGATGATGATGATGATTGCTGTTAAAAACTGTTATTGGCATTAATTTTTTTTTAATCTTTATTTTCTTACGAGTTTTCAAGCGCTAAAATTCGCAGCCTAACTTCAGATACTCCAAGATGCGACGGCCGTACTGTAGCTCTATATATATATTTCTGCAAGAATTTATTTCCAAAAACAATAGAATTTTTTTTAAAGATCATTGAGTTAGTAATTTCTTTTTGTATTTATAACAAGTGATCCTATTCTTCTTCTTTGTCAGTTCTTATTCCCATTATCCGGGGTCAGGTCTCCTCACATTTCTGTGCTTGAATAGTCTGACCTAGCTGGTCAATGTTAGATCGGGCTTTTCTCGATGTTAAATCGCGAGGTTAATAGCAGTTGGCCTGTACCTCTCTTTTGTTCGGGTAAATTTAGAATTATTTTCAGCCACATTGACATGGATATTGCTTCAGACCTCAACTTTGGGCGGTTCATTGAGTCCAAGGCCAAGGTAGCTGCTAGATAACTCGGCGTTCTTGCAAAAGTCCGACGGTACTTCACACCGAGTCAGCTTCTAATATTGTACAAAGCACAGGTCCGATCGTGTGTGGAGTACTTCAGCCACATATGGGCTGGTGCTGCAAAATGCCACCTAGCGGCTTTGGATTCAGTGGAAAGGCGTGCAAAGAGGCTGATTGGTGATCCAGATGGTTGGATCCAGTCTTCAAAGTCTCGAGCACAGGCGCCGAGTAGCCAGCCTTGCGGTTTTCTACAGGATGCATTTTGGAGTCTGTGCGCAGGAATTGCATGATTTGATTCCGCCATCCCAATTTCACCTTCGGACATCCCGGCGTACGGCAAGTATCCACCCTTCCGTTGTTGAGACATCTGCGGCTCGGACTAAGCGTTTTGCCTCGTCATTTATACCGCGTACATCGAGAGATTGGAACAGTTTGCCGACTGCAGTCTTTCCGTCCGAATATAATTTGGGTGTCTTCAAAGCTAGAGTGAATAGGCTCTTAATAAACTAGTGCGCCTTACCATCAACGATTGCATCACTGCTTACCATCAGATGGGATCGCAGTCAAGCACTAGTTTATTGCAAGTAAAAAAAAAAAAAAAAAAAATTAAAAAATTCAAAATTAAGACAGGCTAACAAAACGTAGTTACAGAGACTGAGTTATAATATATAGATTGGGATTATATTAATTTCATTACTGAAAGCTTGTTTTTATTACAAAACAGTATTATGAATGCTTATCAAAACGATGAAGGAAAACATCGTGAAGAAACCGGCATGTCCTAGAACCAAAAATTCGAAGACATGTGACATCCAACAATCCGCACTGGGCCCGCGTGGTGGATTATGGCCCATTCCCTTTCCTAGAGAGGAGGCCTGTCTCCCAGCAGTGGGAACATTAAAAAGGCTGATGATGATGAGGAGATTATATTTAAAAGCGTATATTATTAGCGTATTTATATTTAAAAATTCAAATCGTTATTCAGTGCTCGGAATAATTTAATGCCCAATAAAAAATGTGATAAGGCCTGCCTAATAAATCCGCCGAGTATATCCAAGCTTCATTATCGTGCCCTAAACTTAATCGAAAAGTTAAAAATTGATGAGACGTCACTGTGGAAATAATTCACACTCATTTTAACCTGCCGAAAGTTAAGATGTCTGTACACTGTGCAAATTTAAAATGGAACAACTCTTATTGATATTTTATGAGGATATTTAAACAATGATTTTGTTTTTGGAATGTATCTTATAATTTACTAGCGACCCGTCCCAGCTTCTTCATGTATTATACATATGTCTCTGTCTGCATGTGGTTTCTGTTTTGTGTGTGTCTATGTTTCAAATAAAATATTTTTCTTTCTTTCTTTCTTCTTTCTATATAAACCTTCCTCTTGAATCACTCTATCTATTAAAAAAAAACCATCAACCCCGTTGCATAGTTTTAAAGACTTAAGCATACATAGGGACAGCGGAAAGCGACTTTGTTTTATACTATGTAATGAATAAAATAATATTTTTAAATTCTAATTAGACATTTAAACAACCTAGTAGCAATAACCTAAAAAATAAAACTAAATTATTTTGTTACACAATTTTGAAAACCGTAGTCATTTGTTTTTTAGCCTGAATAAGTTCATGTGAGATTTCATTTGTTTTACGACCGTTGAACAAGCTCCGACTAGCCTGCACGGATCCTAATTCCCCGGATTATATTACCTAAGGGCTTAGCCAGTTCATTAGGGATCGTTCAATCATTCTTTAAGGGGAGGTAGTGAACATGAACCAATTTTTACATTAATTCATGGCGAGGTAACTTACAAGGATAATTTAATTACTTTGAAAGTCACATCCACTTTTATGACTACTATTACTATATTAAAAAGTAAAAAAAAAATTAAAAGTCGGAAATTTTTTTAATCAGCAGGTTCCCTATCTATATTTAAAACACGTCTTGAATAATTTAATAACGATCGTAAGTTCATGGAAATGAATAGTTATTTTGAAACAGACACCTACCTGACCTTAACTACTAAATAAGAAGACCTTAAGTATAAGCAGCTTATCATTCCATTCCGTGTCAATAGTAAAAGTCAACTCAGGGAAACAAGTTCTGTTCGATGCCTCATGATGTTACTTACAAATTATATTTATTATCCTACAGAACATAGATTTTAACATGCTTTTAGGCTGATTTCTTAAACATAAAATCTTTTAAGTACCATTTTGAAATATGAACAATTAACTATGGTAGCTACACCTATTTTAAACACACACCTCTGTTGGTCAAGTTTTATCGCCCTTTGAGCTTGAAACTCTTAGGTCCGATGACTTACTTATTTATATAAATTACTAGCGACCCGCCCCAGCTTCGCATGGGTACTAATATTGAATATATTATGCATGTATTATACACTTAAACCTTCCTCTTGAGTCACTCTATCTTTAAAAAAAAAACGCATCAAAATCCGTTGCGTACTTTTAAAGATCTAAGTATACATAGGGGCAGCGGTAAGCAACTTTGTTTTATACTATGTAACGATTTAAAAATTTATACCAACGTCCGCTAGGAACTTCGCATAACTCAACCTAAGGGCTGCACTTTTACTGCACTCAAAGGCATACAACTTGGCAATGCCACCAGTGTTTATTCACATTCCAAATCGACAGCAATGAAGAGGATTTTGATTTGATGTCGCTATACGTACCAGCAGTAGATATTATGAAAGGAGCAAAGAGAAAGAATGCAGTGCCTTTGGTATGACATAAAAACGCTTGTTTCAGAAAAATAATCATCACTTTGAGTTTCAAAACCTGCATTAAGAGTGGCCGACGTGAGGAAGTTACCTTTTAAGTATTGATGCAGTATTACCATCGACGCAAAGATTAATAACAGAATTTAGCAAACTGATACACGAGCCTAGTGAACCGCGAATCATAAACATAATGTAATACTTAGCGCGCTTATTAAAAACTTTCAAGAGCGTTGTTTCTCACGGTCGTCACGTAAAACGAAGTGGAGCAGCGAGCAACGACGGCGCGGCGCGGCGCGGCCGCTCTCATAATGAACTGTGACGCGTGCGCCCCAGTTGCGCTAAGATACCATCGGCTAATCACTGCGAATTAATGAGATACCCATCGACTGATAAACGACATGTTTCGTACAGATATTTTGTTGGGGTCAAACTGTTTAATTGGGTTAAGGAGAGTTATTACTAAACTCTCCGTAGATAAATCTACGTAATAATACCAGCTTGGACCTGTAAGGCAAAAGCTTCTTTGTACGGAGAAGGCACATGAATTAATCATCAGTCTTGCTAATGGTAGAAAGGCAGATTCAGACCTATGTATGTGAACTGTAGGTTCAAGTTTCCTGATAAATTTGAAAAGTCGCATAAATTGAAAAAGTTATATTACAAAACTCCATTGTCATTTTAATTATCCTGATTCCAACCCACTAATTCATAAGATCCAAGAACTTAACTACAGTCCTAATATAAGATATAATACCTATATCTATGTATATTAAAGCTATCTATCATATTGGCACATTATCTAAAGCAATGCAGTTTAATACTAAAACAATCGGCCACCCAGGTGACAGGAATTCTGCAAAGATAGTTCCATCAAGATATGAAAACCTGCTTTGCCAACGTTATGGTTAGTTTTAATGCCAAAGTACGGAAGAGGCAGTTCGAAGCGACAAGGAAGTTCAGAAAAATACTTTCTCGAGCTTTTTTTACAAGACTGAGTAAGTAACTTGAATATAATATAACCAAATTAATTAGGTTGGCCAGACTTGAATAATAGCTTCTTAAACTTCATATGTTCAAGCTTTGGAAAACAAGTGAAGCCGTTGCTTTCAGTTGTCCTCCGAAGATATTTGATAGTCGTCACAGAAAGTGATATGCCTAAAAGTCTGACATCAATCCAAGGAATACCATGTCGCCCAGTCACTGGGCTGTGGCAGTCTCTTGGATAGGCAGCAGTACCATACCAGATATGGGTAGTCAACCGGATACGGGACAGCGTAAGACTAGAAGCCGACCCCAAAGCTAGTTAGCAAAAGGTTAGGGAATTGAAAATGATGATTAGTTAATTGAAAGTGAATCTATGATGGCTGGTGGCGCTAATTCCACCTATTTACAACAACTGTAATTAAAATTTAAATAGGCCAGGATTTCTCAAGCGAACCTTTAGGATTTCGTTAGTTAATAAGTATTAGGTGGACAAGGTTCACGAAAAACTTTGGAAACCATAGAATGATCCCTTTAAAGTATAGCATAACAGCATCAACTTTATAAGATTCCCTATGCTAGGATTCAGGCCTCTTGTCTCTAGAAGAGGAAATGGGCCATGCCAGTTTCCTCACGTTTATTTTCTGGAGGAAAACATGAAGTATGAAATAAAATACACAAAGTAAGGCGCCTGGTTAAGTTTGAACCCAAAACCTACAATACAACTCGTAAATCGAGACTTTTACCACTCGGCCACCACTGCTCTGCCTTGTTCTACCCTTTAAATGCGTTATAGATAAATTGCTCTATAAAAAAGCTTTCCGAAATAAAGTTAGTATAACTTAATTAAGATCATGTTCTAACCACGTCAACAATTTCGATTCATACATAGCACGCACTTACCAGTAAATGTCCATTAGAAATATAAGTTAATGGGTCTATAAATACATGTCAGTCAATCAAATGTCTACTTAATTTGGTGCGCAAATATTATCAATAGGTGACTGTCGCAGTATTGAGTGACACTTGATATATTGATACTGTCGGTGGACCAATACCTATATCGACGGCCAGACCGAATATTCGCCCACTGTAATGTATCCTGCACCCACGGAAATGGTGTTAGAATTTCATTCGTCATTTTTGATTGATAATGGACGAAAACTTGGTGTCCCATTTTCCAGTTCCGACACAATTTAATTTCATATATCAAACGCTATTCTAATTAAAATAAATATCGAAACCGTAAGAAACGAAGGTTTTCAAGTAATCGATTTAGCGCGACTGCTGAACAAGTTCCTGAGTTCGATTCCCGGTCGGTAATAAACGAGAGAAAAGATTCTGTAGTAGCCCGTGTAAGTTGGTGGTGTGACACCCTGATCTCTCTCTGGTCGCACCGAACTGCTGTTCCATCGGACTATAACACACACGTTAAAGCACTATAACATCTCCTAGATACTTTTAAAATCCCCTGAGTTTGTTTCGATATTTCTTCTCAATGTATTCAGCTAGGAAACACCGAACTCATCTAGTTTCGAAAAAAAAAAATAACATGTAAAAGACTTTTTTAAAACCTACTTGCAAAATAAAGATCATTTATCAATTAAATCTCTGTACAAAAAGAACACGAGAGGATTATCAAACTCCTTCACGTTTGCTACACGTGTAGACCACGTCCTGGAAAAGTTTGTAGGATACTTTTTGTCCTGGAAGTATGCTCTGTTAGAATATTTTTGTATTTTAACACGAGCAACAATTGCTGGAAGAAGCTAGTTTACACATTTTATGTTTCTCAAACTTTTCGAACTTATCGAAAAGTTAATTTGACCATTTACACTAAAGTACATTGCTGGTTAATGTACATTAAAACTCAACCAAACCATTAAGGTAACAAGCCCTTTTATTGTGTAAATTCAATTAGCCATAGCCTAACATAGCAACACTAAGTAAAGGGCCCTTCTCTATCAGTGTAGCGACACGTCCAGCCAGGCAGGACTCAATCAAACTTATCGTCATGCATCAAGATCGTCGTAAATGTGTTACGAGCTTTTATCGCTCTCTTGTATAGCGGCTTTTGAAGTATTTACGTTCATATTTACTAGATTTATTATATGTGACGGACCTATAAAAGTAATAATGGGGCAAGCGTCGCAATGTTGTATTAGATTAATAGTTGTGTCGCTAGATAATCGTAAACTTTTAACGAATTCCATAATAATTCGTCTTTCATGCTTTCTTTTTGTCAACATTGCGACCACTTTTGCTGACGTTGAGTAGACATTAATGATATAGATATAATGCATTTTTGAGCCAGTCGCAGTTTTAAAATTTATGACACAGTTAAGAAGCTCTTAGTGGAGTCATTTTGTTTGTACAAGAAGACTACTGGAGCCATGGGTTGTGAGAAAGAGAACCTCAGGACCCTGAAACGAAGGCAAAGAAAAAACATAAGTGAATTTTAGTCAGTAAAAGCCTAACCAAACACACCCCTGAGTTATTGTATGATTTCCCACCTAAAAAAAGCCCCCAGAAAGCTGTGTAATATCAATGTCTTCATTCTTTAACAAAGTTTATATTAAATTATTAAAGGAATAAAATAAACTTTCATCTTTTATACTTCAAAGCTTACTTACTATTCATAATAATAAGAGAATAGCTTGGCACAATGCTCTGTACTCAATAAAACATTGTATTTTCATCCATGTATCCAAATATATATAAAACGAGAAGTGAGCGCAAGAGTTAATGTTTATAATAAAATTAAACACTTCACTTCGCTGTTGTTTAACTGTAGTAAAACCAAATTTATACTCAAAAGCATTGTTTCCTAAACACTGATTTTGTATTTGTTGACTAACGACTAAACTTTCATAGGATAGAAAATATCTGTCCCCATTAGCATACGCATATAAAGTCTTTTTGTTAGTGTGTAGTGGAGCTTAGTGTAGTTAAGCTCATTTATCGGCTGAATGCAGAGAAGCACGTCTGTGGTGAAGTGTTGCAGCGGCGATATATCCGCCTTTCGGTTTAGTTTGTTTTAGATAATTACGGCTAGCTGTCCGCCCTCGCCTGGCCTTGAGTTCCCCACTAATGGCCGTGCCATCGTTCAAACCGTGCCACTTGTGTGACGGCAACATGGGTTCATTAGCGCTATCACTGGCCCGGTCCAAGATTGTGAGGATGTGAGCGTCTGTTATCTTTCAATGCTTTTAGCGAACAGATTACTGTTTCAGATTCTTTAAACTTGACTCGCTACTATAGTTTTCGAATGCCTAGATTTTCTTATCCTTTTTCTGTCGGAGAATCAACATAATTGACTACATGCGCCAGCACACACAAGTACGCGCCGATTTATACGTTACGAACGGATTATGTCGCCTCGACTCAATATTATCTTGTTAATTAATTAAGTAACACGGATTAAATCATTTACATAATCGTGAATAGATTATTAATAGTTTAGAGATAAAAGAAGCAATTAAATCAATTGCAACTTAATATTGTCATTCAAACAGCATAATATCGCATGGCGGTGATGGCGATCGCCAGATGACTTCGGGCAAACAATTTGTTATTCAAATGTAAATTCCAACGAGCCAAAACATGAGCAGCTTTGACAAGTCGTTGACAAGATACGAGCACCGACAAAAGATGTAACAGCCTACTATACATACTTATCTACTGTCTAGGTGGACAAAATATGGGAGCTAGGACCTAGCAGCGTACCTACCTCCATCAATCTGCGGCTGACATTTCGAATAGCGCAAAAAGTAGTTTTGCAAAATGTCGTATGTTTTTGGTTATTAAGTTGAGATGACGAGGGCTACGGGTAGTGTTTTGCGTTGCTTGTAGTCGAAGTGAGATCGCGACGCGACGCGTAAAACTGTCACGATAAGAATCGATCGCGATGATACGGATCGACTCTCTCGATCGGAACTCGGTCTGCGATTCGTACGACAGTTGCCCGACATTCCAGAGAAAGCACCCCGTCTACCAGCACCCGGAACATCAACCTTAATAGACGTGACATAGAGCGGATATTTATTGAACGTGGCCGAGATACAGTACATTTAGAACAGAATAATTAAAGTGATGTTGTGCTGGTAATAACATTATTGGAAACTTAATTAGAAGTGGTGTATTAATTTATATAATTGCTTATTGGTTTAGTCCTGCGATAAAGTATTTATCTAGTGAAATTGTGAAGCAACGAAACAGTAAATCTGTAGTCTGTCGTCACACTGTAATTACTTGTTAGATCTTAGTCATCAGTCCTGAACATGACAAAACATAGAGCTCAGTGCGTTATGTGTACAATATGATACCTGCTAATGGACATCGACGTATGAACTATAGAAAAAGCCTGATTGAATGTTATAATACGACTTTAATGGACATTTGCCTCTCATAATGTAGATTATGTCATAATGTCTACCTTATTAGATTTAAGTAATATTTCAGAATATATTTATAACATACTAGCTTTTGGCCCGCGTACAAAAAATAGCCTATGTCACTCAGGAGTAAAGTAGCTTTCTATTGTTGCTAAAATTTTTCCAATCGGACCAGTAGTTCCAGAGATTACCCCCTACAAACAAAAAAACATAAAAACAAAAAAACAAACTTTACCTCTTTATTATATTAGTGTAGATTATTATTTTCATCTTGTTTTACCTTAAAATCGGTATTTTCAGTCTATCTAAAATATTTTAGGAGATTTTTTTTTATTCGAAAGTAAAAAGTAAGAAATCAAAATATTCTCATCAAGACAGAAGGCTAGAAGTATGTAATTTAAACTTAAATTTTCTTGAATGAATGTCTCGATTTGTAATAATACGGAATTGTTTTATGAGTGCAATCAATTTCCATTTACGATCAATTAATTGCACTTCATCTTATGGGTTGGATGCAGCGCATCGAGCCAGTAATGAGAGACGCTGCCATTCTATTACCTGCTAAATGAATCTTGATTAATTTACACGTTACAAGGAAAGCTTTCCAGCTCTATACTTAGGCAAAGCGTATTTATTTACCACAAGTTGGATGCTCACTGGTTTAAACAACTTCTATTTTAATTACTCTCAAGGCGACGTTAGTAATTTTAAATCAAACTTTCTCTACAAGGTCTGCTGCTAGGCTAGGGAAGTGAAACATATTTGACGTCAAATCAATATTCCTGTGACGCCAGTTTCAGGGAGTAGTTGTCGGGGTCTGTCGCGGGTCGTTCACTCGATCTCGTCCAATTTATTTACTTTTTTTCCAGGTGTAGTGTTACGGCTATAAAATTCAGTTTTTGTTGGTCGGGCGCATGCTCGGCTAGATCTCCCGTCGCGAGATATGTTGATTTACGTTTAACGCGCGTGACCCCTCGTCGGAGCCGATCATAGACTCGATAGACGATTCGAACTGGCGCGCACCTAAGATATCGCCACATCGCACTCGTGCCGATGTATCTTGGGAAATATTTCGCGGTGTATAGCCTCCCGCCGGCCACTCGGACAAACATTAGTAGATTTCTTTGTGTTTCACACGATTCATTCTGTTATTGCTACAGAAATACATTTTCAAATACCATTTTCTAGTTCCTACCAATTTTGATTTATCTGTTTTACCAGAATTACTGTGTATGAGCGGCTAAATCACTAAGAGCTACTAAACCCTTGTTTTCCATTTCCGGAGATTTATGTCGTGCTCGTGGTAGATTGTAAAGGTTAAAATACGACTTTCGCAAAGATTTAACTGTGTACTTAATTAATGTACCTACATCACGTGACAGGACCTTTAAATTGGATATTATTTCAATTAGCTTGAAACGTAACAATGTATTATTGTATGGAAATATTGGACTCATTACATTAAAAGTGGTAGTTGCGTTCTGTTTGAAAGCAGCGACAATGTTTGACCTTTTCCCTTCATGAACAACAATAGTATCTAGTGCTGTATACCTAAATACAATTCAATTCAAAGACCTACAAATGTAATAAGTGCAATCTGTTCCCGGAACTCTTTCAGTGAATACCGTTCAGTAACAAGCAAAGCGTATTACGAGGAGATCGAATAAAAACCGTATTTCATTGCATTGAACGGTAACTGTGTCTCTAAATGAAACCATTTACATGTATTATTAACGAAGTCTAATTAAGAATTTGCAATCAAGTATGGGAACGGAAGAAAAAACAGTCTATATGATATGATATGAGAGTGCTGAGAGCCAGATGAAGGAAGTGGGATGCTGCACAGCAACCGTTACTAGTGACGTAGCTGCCCATACAGCATTATATGCCCCGCGGGTGAAATCACTAAGTGAATAAACTCAGAACATGTAAATATATGTAAGTTTCTATCTAAGTAAGCTTATCATCTAGTCGGTATCTTAGAAACATGGTAATTTTCTTCTTGATTAAACGATTCTTTAACGATTTTATTTCTTTTGATTTCTTTTTAAAAATTTTCCACATTACCTACATAAAATTAATAAAAACGGTATTTCAAGATATTTCTTCTCAAAAGCTACAAGTCATCCTGCATAAGTCAAAATGAGATAGTGTTAAAGTGTTGCAATACAGAAACGTTGCGCATTACGGGCATTTAAGAGCAGAAGGTAAAAAACAACGCGAGACAACATCAAAACTTGAAGGTGAACATATCTTTAAAACACATTACGGGTTATCCGACAAATAAAAAGCCTCAACTCAGATAACCACACTTCATTAGCATTTTGCTTTCTGCTTAGTTAGCAACCTGTGTGATATAGCTTAGTTAGCAAGAAATATATGCAAATATAAAGTAAATGTACACATTTTTTACACTGTAGAGTAGTATTTATTCAATAGATCTGCTTGTTTATACAAATTAGGTGGTGCCAAAACTATCATGACTGCTTTGGAGCGATCGTTAAAATTAAAACATACGAGTATAGACCCAGCTTTATAAAAAAAATCAATCGATGGCTCCGTTGAAATAATATTTATATATATGCTTTTAGACATTTGTTTTTCACAAAGTGCTCAAATAAAGCAATTTATAAGTATTGATTTACATTATATTTAGACATTTATAAGGTATTCTTTTATTTTAAATGTCGCATGTAAATTATGGATCAAAAAGCGATTTTAGATATTATGCAAATGTGTGAGAAGCCACGAAAATTGCAAATACACACCCTGCTGTGATTATACGAGACATATTTATGGCGCTGCTAATATTTTCCCTTTACTGCATAAAAAATTAAAACATATGAAATTATTAATGTTTGATTTATACCGGAATGTTATAAATATTTACTTTAATAATTTTATAATGCATTTATTAAACTGGTCTGGCACCTGTAGGCATTTACTAAGTAGCTGCTAATGTTTTAAATCGAAACAATTTTCTTTATAACATCATTTATTAGAATCTCTGAATAAATTTCAATAGAATCGTTCCCGATAATCAAAATGTTCGCACAGATGCGATTCGCAACTATTTACCACCGTCCAATCGCAATAAAGCACAATAAAGTTGGACGTCTTCCGGCATCCGTCAGGCGGAGTGTGCTGGCCACTGGTTGCGCAACCCACCACCCAACTAGTCGGCTCGACAAACCACCAAGTTGGGCCAATTGAGCGATTTGTCAACTATTGCGTTAGGTAACCGGTCACCGCGGGCGACTCGAAATCCTCAAAGCGTCGCAAATATTTTCCGTTCCTCAGCCTCTCCTTACATTACATCGATTCTGATAAAAGTGGGTTCGATGCGGTAATGGATACTTTGTCAATCAGCAGTGACGAGCTGCGAGCGTGGGCTGCGAGCCGCGGAGAAAGCGACGCTGCAAGCATCGCATGCTCCTTACGCAAGATATATCTGCAAGGAACACAATGGACGCGGAATGCTTGCAGAACAAGCTTTTTGGATATTTATTGGATAGATTTTGTGTGGGATGGATTTACTTTGGTGAGTTACACGCAGACACTAACGCGTTTATAGCAATAATAGTTTAGTTGATATCTTGCTGAATAAAGTGCCAACACAATCGAATAAACACACATCATGAACATTGATGTGCAATACGATTCAACGATTAAATTGAACAACGTCACTGATCAATGCTGATTAATTCATATAAATTACATTTCAAATGAACTTTGTCTCATATAACGCTACAGCACACAACTAAAGACCATTCCATGTAACGGTAACTTAATTCTGTACAAAGTTGGTAGATAATTATATAAATAGGGTCGGAGATCTGGCGAGTTAAATAAAATACATAATACATAACATAGATGGCGGTATCGAGCGCGGTACAATGTTACAACATTATCGGGTCATGACGATCGACGCCGGGTGTCACTATCGGTACAGTCCTCGCCGTAAACGTATAAACGGTGGACTGGTTCTAGGATTGGGAGAGAATGCTTGACACCTTGATAGTATGAAGAACGCGCCGCAGTTATCGGCTTATACACTTTTATAGCTTTTTATGTATTAATACTTGGAATTAAGATGTTCTCACACCGACCTAAGAATTAAAAAAGAATGACAACGGAAATGAGTCAGTATGATCCTTGTCGAATAGACTTCTCGCAACTGTCAGCTTTATTATTCTGCTACGCTATAAAGAAATATTTTTGGTGTTTCTTTAAATTGTGTTTAACACGCGATTTGTATCTAAATCAAATTAAGATGAGCCTATCACATAAAACTTTCACGTCCGTATCGATCGTGAAAGAATATCTTTCACAAACGGCCTCAATTTCAATACATTTCAATATAACTGCTGCAACGAATGAATTGTATATGGCTATAATTTGCAGAAAATGCATTCGAAGAAGCCTAGATCATTGATAACATATTCCGTTCTTTTTATATTGAGTTAAAAGAAGAACTTGGGGTAACGGGTCGGTCTAGGCAATATTTTCAACCAATTATGGCAAAGACAAAACGAAGGCGATGGTCTTCGCACGTGTTTCCATTTATTTGAGTGGCTTTTGCGTTCTTTCTCATAAATTTCATAAATCGTGGTACTTGAGAATTTCTAATGGAACAGGTTCTGTTGATTAATTGTCTCCATTTTGGGGTCATTGAAAACTGCTGCTAATCTTAGAACTAACTCAGACAAAGCCTCCAAGTTCGCTTCTGCCAAAGGCTTAGAATCCTTTTGAGGCATGCAAGGCAGCGTCAAGCATGTAAATCAAATTTATTCAACTAACAGCTATATCTATTAAATCACAAACACCGCGAGCAATATATATCATTACATATAAGTAGGAACTATTTATTCGTTTGCTTTGAAACTCTAATTTATTCAGATTATTAATTTGTCCCATGACAGGCGCTATGGGTGTACACGTTTTGGTCTAAAGCAAATCCGATGTGCTTGATTTTATCAAACAATTTTATGGTGCTGAGTTGTCCTTATATCGAAGATGACACATAACGTGAAATTATTGCAACGTCAATAATTTTAATTGATTGAAAGTAACTTTACAATTTGTTCCTATCTTATGGGTATGTGACATTGGTATATAATATCAATTTTGTTCATTAGTTAGTTGCGACCTCGGCGAGCCGCCTCGCTACCCGACACCCGGCCGGTACTAGGTCGACATAGATGCTCGGCTCGCGGTGCGAACTATTTGTACCGTTCAAACCCACAGTTAGGGTTACACGCGTGCTAATCCAATACCAGATAAATGATACTCTGCTATGTAGGACGACGACATTTTGCCTCTAGGACAAACAAATGATGCGGTATGCTGAACACTTTGCGCGTAGTATCATTTGGTGAAACATTGTACTGCTATTCAGCAAGAATAGCAGTACATTTGATTTTAACACATTGACATTTAAGAACAAGAAATAGGAGATCGAATCTTGTCTACAGGTATTTAGTGCGAGAAGGTGTAAGGTCGACTTTGCGCGAATTATGTAAGCTTTTTTAGAACACCGACGACGTTTGCAATGTGCTCTGTACATAACATAAAGAACACACTGCCATTACCGCTCGTGCAAGAAGAATGGTATTTAGGGCAGAGATAAGTCATAAAACTGGAAGGTTACAAGTAATTCTGAGAACCGATTCGATCTGCACTTATCCCAAATTGGATATCTTGTTTGAAATGCCTTTGATGTTTATCGTAGGAAAACAAAATCTGGCGTGAAACAAAGGCAGTGCCGGAGCTGAGAATAAATAGGAGGGTGTAGGTAAGTGAAGGCTTGTGATCCCCGAGGTTCGTATGCCCCGGGCGCGCGGGCTAGCGTCTAACGGTGGATGCGCCCACTCCGTAGGTGTCGCAGGCTGCGCGGCCATCCGTCCCGATGTACCCACGATTTACGAGACATCTCCTACTTTATTGGCTAAAGCGATTCACATAAATCGACTAAGTACATCTCGGGTATAATTTTTAATGCAAAGGGCAATTTATACTTGTAAGCATAGTTCTAATTTATAATTTCGCAATAGTTCTTAATCTCTGCCAATATTTGTTTGCGATAATAATAGCTTATATATCACGTAATGGAATGACTAAGATCTTCACAGTTTTACGAGTACTTTCGCTTCTTCTTTTTTTAATTACATCCAGATATGTCGAGTCGTTTACAGACCAGCGCTCACTAGTAAGATGTTAAGGTAGTTTTTTATTTATTTTCATTTACTCGGTTCTTGTTTTATTATTCTTCAGTTATACTCTTGAAAAATGAGTCAAGAAATTTAATTTAATTTTTTGTTTGCATACGTGGGGTAGTGGTCGATGGGGACGAAAGGTTCTGGAGTGGCGACAGCGTACCAGAAGACGCAGCATTGAAACGCCTCCCACTAGAGGGATCGATGACCTGGTAAGGGTTGCGAGAATCCGATGGATGCAAGACGTATTGGACAAGTCGCTTGAGGGAGTCTTATGTTCAAAAGTGAGCGTCTTTTGGCTGAGGTGACGATGTTAATGATGTGGGATATTCAAAAACATGACACCATGGGAGCGTATTTGTTAAATGTCGGGGTATCAGTACAGTTATTTGTTAACGTGGCTTATAATCGGCTGAAAGATTGAGTGACAGGACAGACGGGGGCCGGCCGTCACCGCGCACTACCAAGTCTAGACGCAGACGCGTCCGTTAGGCATTCAGGCTCACACAACGTACCCGGAATCTGACTAGATATCATCTGCTCGCCGTTCGTTATTTGTTGACTTGAGAATAGATGGGGCAAACTGCCCAACAACTAAAATTTGTGGATACGATTATGTATATAAATATCAAAGAAGGAAAGATTATTTATTGGTCAAATGCGTTTACATGAACTACATATCAGACATGCTGTATTAAATTAATTTTGTAGGTATAAAAATTACATTAAATTACATGTTACCGCTAAATCGGCTAGACTTACCTGGTTAATCTACAGATTATCTGATTAAGTCCGTTAAGCGCAAAAAAATGTTTAAGATCTTATATTGGCTAGATAAACTGTAGACTTCCTGGATAGTCAGCAAACTAACAACCAAGCACACGGTTAACTTATAAAACTGGTTCTTTATGACAATCTGAAATTTCTAATAATAAATCAAAATTTTGATGACATCTTAATTTTAGGACACCCTGACACGGACAGGTGTCCGTGTCAGGGTATTTTTTTTTATAAATACCCCAAAATAAAGTGGAGAATAATCTGTTACTTTAAGTGAAATTTCACACTTTAATACCTAGTTAATCGCGGAATACGTTAATACACGCATATCAACGTATTGCCCGCTCATATATATATTGAATTCGTTGAATACCGTCATTAGAGACACAATAGAAATACAAAAGATGCGCTTCGGGCTTGAGAGTTTAAGACATTAAGCTTAATAAAATTATATTTTCCCACAAGTGGGCAAAAACTTTCCCCAAATCCATCCAGGTAATCTTTTCTCGAGCAACGTCGAGCCAGATTTTATATATGTATTTTATTATATTATAAGGTTATATCCCAAGGCCAGCCAATTTTTTCGAAGCTTTAGGTATCGAACAAAGACACGATTTGGACAAAAAATTACTGGAAAAAATTGACATGTTCAATACATTCTTGTTAACGAAACTTGACCAGACGGAGGAGATGATATTGTGTGACCTATGAAAAAATGAGGTTTAACTGTTACCCACATAACGCAGTTCTTAGAAGTGAAACCATTAACAGAGAGAGGTAATAAAGTTTGTAATGTTCAACTGTAAACAGGCCTCAGATATTTTAACTGAAACCTAACCGTCTATGGTCGTATAAAGAAGAAAATCACTACTTATCTTCACGGAATTAAATGAAACTTGTACTAACAGACATGTTGGCCAAGTGGTCAGTGGCCCCGAACGCTGAACAAGGATCGTAGGTTTGTTTTTCCGGTGGGTAAAAATCATCCAATGACAACTCCCTCCCTTGGGTGAAGCAGCAGATTGTGTCAGACTTTTTTTTCTGTTATTTGTTTTTGAGGCTTGGGCTATGACAGTTTCGTTATAACTTACATTTGTATGCTACATTAGATACTGAACTAAGGCTTTTATGTATCTATTGCATACAAAATTTATAAAGCTCACGGTCAGACTCTTATCCACTAAAAGACCTACCCCGTTCTTACGTTGCGTTCCATACCAGGGCCGAGCCTTCCATTTAGGAGCGAACCCTTGGGTCCAGTAGACTTCGACCCTTCTGCAGGTTCCCAACGGTTTACTGACAGATCCTTGAGGCGCGCGGGAATAGTGCCGTCGTGGACGACTTGCGCGTGGTCCCGGGAATCATAGGTTTGATTTTCACCCAGGACAAATGTTAGTGTGATTAGCACAAATATTTGATCTGTGTCTTGGTTTATATCAACTATAATATGTTGCATTTATAAATATACTAGCAACCCGCCCCAGCTTCGCACGGTTGCAATAGTTACATATATTATTAAATATAATTATGCAATTATTACACACTAGCTTTTGTCAGCGGCTTCGCCCGCGTACATAAAATATAGCCTATGTCAATCAGGAGTAAAACAGTTTTCTATTGTTACTAAAATTTTTCCAATCGGACCAGTACTTCCAGAGATTACCCCCTACAAACAAAAAAAACAAACTAACAAAAAAACAAACTTTACCTCTTTATTATATTAGTTACACATAAACTTTCCTCTGGAATCACTCTATCTATTAAAAAAACCGCATCAAAATTCGTTGCGCAGTTTTAAAGATCTAAGCATACATAGGGACAGTAAGCGGAAAGCGACTTTGTTTTATACCATGTAGTGATAGGTATTATCAGTCGTCTAGTACTCATATCACAAGCTCAGGGGGCTTAGACAAAGTCACATTCTCACTAACGATAACGAAATTCGAAACTCCGAAATGTATGGAACTGACATATGCCTTCGAAAAGTCACGTGGTCAAACGGTTTTTGATTCGCTAATTGTTATTAGTTGTTTATACGTCAAATTGGACGTTTTAATTCGATAATCATAGCCAAGAAGTTGTTATTTTATCGAACCAACACTTCGACTTATCGATATGTTAGTCGATGTCACTTTGTCTACCATTTTGTGGTCGACATCGTTAAGGCGAAATCGAACTTAGAAATGGATTCGACACGGAGCGATTGCCACTTGTCTAGGGCCCCTGCTTAGTTTGGGACTAGATGGCGTTGTGTGAAAGTTGTGGAATATTATTATTATTACTCACTGAAGTTTTTATTTTAAAATGAATTTAATTACTCATTAATTTAAAGATGATGTTTATTAAATTGACAGGAAACGAAGCACGTACGGTTTCTAAGTTGAAATTGTTAGAAGAAGAATGGAAAGTATTCTGGCATCCGTCTGTTACGGAAGTGTATCGTAAACATGTTATTATGCTGTAGTTCACGTTACCTGTTGCGATCACCGTTTATTATTATTTAATGTCTTTATACGAATCGAATAAGGTTTATAAGTCAAGTAAATGCCAATATAAATAAGTTTACTTGATGATTATTCTTTTTAGGGTTCTGTACCTAAAAAGGAAAAAACGGAACCCTTATAGGATCACTTTGTTGTCCGTCTGTCTGTCTGTCAAGACTTTTTTATCTCGAGAACGTGTGGGGGTATCGAGAGGAAATTTGAACCATATCTCAAAATCTTTAGCTGTAGAAAAACCAAACTTCTAAGTTAACGGGAAAAAAGATATGGACGTTTGTGTCGCAATAAACTAATATTTCAACAATCTCGAGAGAATCAAAATTCATAGGGCTTTCCGTTGACATACAATCCTGAAATTTAGCCCAAAGCAAAATCATATAGCACAGATATAGTAAAAAATCTGGAAACTGTAAATTTGTAATTACGTCACAAAAAAATGAGATTCGAAAAAAATCTTCTTAACTCAATTCAAGAATTGAACTATTTTCAAAGGTAAGTTCCCTCTCCTAGAGAGGAGGCCTAAGTCCCAGCAGAGGGAACATGAAATGAATGAATGCTGATGCTATGCTATGCTATGCATAAGTAAGTTCGGAACCCTCAGTGCGCGAGTCCGACTCATACTTAACTGGTTTTTGTTATTGACCAGAAAATTATTAAAAAGATTATCAAAGTTTTTGATGAAGTGTAAAATATACGTTTGCAAAGAGTAAGGTATAATCTGCGAACACTAATCATATAACAATGCTGACCTAATATTTTTTATAAGTAACGGTTTCAAATGTTTTAAAATATACTTTATCTTTATAACTGATTATGATAACAATCTTCGATAACGATTAATAGTACAAAAACCGGAGTTATATCAAAAATCGAATAAGAGGCTCTTTCTGTTTTCACTTTAAATATTATGCAAAATACTTTGACATTGTAAGATATCATCAGACAGAAAACTGAACGGGAACTTTTCCGAAAGTGGTATAAAATTCAATTTGACAGTTTTATTTTATGGATATAGAGGAGTGGGGAGGGGTCCCCTCCACTTGTCTATCCTCAACGTAGTCATTAGCCAAACGTAGCCAACGCAATCCAATGCTAAGTTTGATAAAAAAGCTACGCGAAAAATAAAAAATATTCTAGCAACACATATTATATTTTATACAAATTTAATTTATGACTGGCCAAAATTCACACTAAATAGTTGATTTTCGGAGGTCTTAACTGGATTAGTTTTAAACAAATTAATGTTTTGATTTTAATAGAAACCCAGATATTGTCCACAGGATATCTTTGTTTCCGAAATATCTAGAGAAAGTAGTGTAATAGTGTCATAATCATGTAAGAGCGGTTGTATGGAAATTTATCTCGATTTGGTCACTCTTAAAAGCACCGTTTTGGCTGCGCGTTGATGTCTTTTGTCTAGCGTTTACTACTGACTCCACAAATAAAATCTTTCAACGTTTTTAATCACTCTTTTTGTTAGTCGGCAGTGTTTAAGCTTTAACACAATTCATTTACTGTGTTATAACGGTATATATCACGTGTGTTAAATTTTAAAATCTACTAACTGCTGAAAGCTTCCCATGCTTTAAGAGGAAGAACTAACAAAAAGCATAACCGAACAAATTTACAACTCATTTAGCAGTCATAAAATTAGAGTCCAACGGATATCATTAATAAAAACAACAATCGGATCTAATCCTACGCTAAATTCGTGTACGACGGCGACCCTTTATCAAATAGATTAGTTTATAATGCTCTAATAAGTCTAACAATAAGTATAGCCAGAGATAGAACGGTTTAAATGCGTCTATAAATTGGTGTTTCGCGAGACATCATGATAACGCCACAAATCAAGGGGCACGTTAATTACTAGCCCTCGTTCAGACGTCTATGCTCTAGGGATGGGATATTCTTACGACTATCGACTATCGACGGTTTCAGTTACCAACATTAAACTCGACCATTAAGTAATATTTAATGTCAAAATGTAATTTTCTTAACAATAACTTAACACCGCATTTTATGATCGACTCCATGGAAATGTAATAAATTTAAAGGAAATGTAATTAGACATATATTTCTATAATTAGTAAAAATAATTAATATTTTATGGCATTACGCGTAAATGGATTTTGATTTTGCAGATGCCATTAATAAATATTATTATTATAACTATTATATCACCTTGTCGTATCGTCTATGAGAATGTGAAAAAATTCCATAACGGCAGAATACGGAAATTCCGTAACTAACTCAACTTGAAGTTTAAACGTTTGGGTACTTTATATGCATTAGCAGCGAAATTAGCAAAATCTAAATCGGCAACGTGATTGTAGTGTGATCCCAGCCCTAGCGCACTAAATAAATAAAGATGTGAGGTTCGTTTGTACACGACCGACTCATACTGGAACAATTAACTTGTACCTGAACGAGTACATACCTAATTGAGAACCAGCATCCTTTCGACCTGTGACTCAAGCGTGACTATCGCACTTCAAGCCCATCTTATCCTACTTTCAGTCCAATCTTTCCACGATCGTCAAAAATATGTAACTTTTAATGAATACTGTAAATATGAAAGTTTACATGGTATCATTTTTAGGGTCCCGTAGCCAAATGGCAAAAACTGGAACCCTTATAGGTTCGTCATGTCTGTCTTTTTGTCTGTCTGTATGACACAGCCAGTTTTTTTCAAAACTAGAAGAACTATACTGTTGAAACTTAGTAAGTAGATGTATTCGTGACCCACGTTAAGATTTTCACACAAAAATAGAAAATAACAATAAATTTTGGGGTTGAGGAACCCCAAAATTTGAACGGAATCTCATTTTTTTTTCATCAAACCTCTTCAAAAATGTTAAATGTATGTTTTCTTTCTAAACTGAATAGGTTGGGCGAGAGACACTTCCAAAGTGGTTCAAACGATTACATCACTGCTTACCATCAGGTGAGATCGTAGTCAAACATTAGTTTATGGCAAATAAAAATATAAAAGTTTTACAAATATGAAAGTATGATGATTAATGAATGCATTATACACGAATATATTCAAAAAATCGCCTAACTTAAGTGGCGATGACCATGACACATTGCTTACGAATGGCCTTTCTGAAAGGCTCTAGAATAGCGACCACGCACCGGAAAACATAGCATTGAAATACCTCCTCCAAGATGGACAGATAACCTGGAAAGAGCTGCAGGAATCCGATGGATGCGAGACGTACAGGACCGTTTATTGTGGAGATACTTGGGGGAGGTCTATGTCCAATAATGGATATCAATCGGCTGAATTGATGGTACACTCAAACCTTCCTCATAAATTATTTAGCCATTGATAAAAATGGTACTTGAAATATTCATTCAGTAATTTTTAAATTTATCGTGTCCATACAAACAGTGAAAGACTTTGTTTTACCACGTGAATAAAAATTAAACAGACAATTACCTTTGTTATGACCAACCTGACGTCATACACAAATCTTAAAGGCGTGAGAAACCTCCTTCGTGTCAAAATACATATGTTTACGAGGCCTTCCAAGTAAATGTATGTTCCGGTAGTAATGTTAGTGGAAACTAGAGCGGTTTTCACAACCGGACTGCCAATAAAATAACGTGTGACAAACAGCGCAATGGACTCATATCAAATATAAGACTTCCTTTCAAAACACAGCAAATTTATTATCAAAGTAATGTAAAGTTATACACAATAATATTACAAGAGTGAAAGTTTGTGTTTTTCTTAGGGTAAAAGCCGGATAGCTGACCCCGTTTTTAAACTCACTAAATATTTCTTAGAACAATAACATAAATATTTTATTTGTTTAACTGGCAGGTACTTTGGTTATTAACCTACAAAATTACGAAATCTTAATTTTTCCGGACCTTTGCGGATAGAGATCTATATTTTTGATTGACTTGTGGATAGAGATCCGTCAATAAAAAAAATATATAGAGACAATTTAAGGCATTTACAGATAGAAATCGGCAAATCAATCCAAAATGTAGAGACATTTTAATTCATTTTCTCTTCATTTTCTCTACACTGTAAGGCATTTGCGGATCTCTACATTTTAAGGTATCTATCCCGTATAAGGGATAGATGGCTTAAAAAATAAATATAAATCGCGTTAAGGATAAATGACCCATAAAGGAACAAAATAACTATGAAATAGATAATATATATCGAAAACTCGCCTTTTAATATTAAAAAAATTTATTAAAAATAAAGTTCTTGAGAATTTAATCATAAAACTGAGATACACATAGATTTTTTTATATATCTCTTTTTTACCAGGCGTGGGATATGTGTGTCACTTCATGTAATTTTCAACACTTTACGAGTCATATTTTATCCCGACTTAAACATAAAATTTCCAAAGTTTTTTTTTAATGAGATCTCTGTTCTCATGACGATTATAATTGAGTATATAAGAAGATAAAAGTCGCACGGTATCTTCATCTCGATCAGAGATAAGCGACTTTCTAATCGGGTCAAGTAACGTTTATGTTTACAAACTAGTTAAGCAACGGATGTATCTTGTTAACTGTAGTGACAAATGTTGTCCAATTGTTTTACTCAAAACCGCTATATCTCTCAAATTAAATCGTATATTTTCATTTTCTTTTTTCTATCTTTTACCTTGTTAACAGCCATGTAAGCAGATAACTTCAATTAAAATATTAATAAAAATGTGAAACCAACAAAAAGTAGATTCATAAAAGGCTGACCGACGAAAGTTTTAGATAAAAAGACACTTTCCGTGTGATTTGTGGTATTCACATCCGAATATCTATCGTTAATATTCTACGATCGTTCGCCTCTAATCAAGTTGTCGACATATTGAGATAGAACCTCGACCAATACCATTTCGCCCCAGTTTTCACGCATAAATCGTTTGAAATAACTTTTACTCAACACTTTTACAGAACTACCTGTATATATCAATTACAGACACGATTGCGTATCTGTGACTCGGAATTATTGTATTAAATGGTATTTTTACACGACGCAGCACAATTTATGGCGTCTTTCAATGTTCCCAATAAGCGCGCACACGCAATGGCGCTGTCACGTCGCAAAAAGAATCAAAAGACGCCACGCAAGACGCAACAAGGCCTGCGGTTAGCGATTTTATATTTATAATCATCGTCGGCCGTAAAATAGTAAAAACTAAACATGCAGATATCGCTTATTTACATGTACGATGAATAAAATTGTTGCGGAATAAATAGACGCCATCACGAGCTTTTATTGCAAGTTTTTATCGAATTTTTGATGGTATGTTTGGAATGAGTAGCTTTATAAAAACATAAAATATGTAAAGTTATACGTCCGCATGAATATTGACGGATGAGTCTTTAAAAAAACATTATCAAATCAACAGAGCCGCTGGACGACACAACCTACTTCAGAATGTCAATTAAAATCAGAGATGCCATCTCAAAATTAAAATCAATAAATTTTTATGCTGCATCCACATTATTTATAAGATATATCTTAATATGATTCACATATAAGGAAGCTTTGCTAATAAAGCGTGATTAATTTCCGTGTTTAGCCTGTGGGCACGGTACGGACAGCGCGCGTTAGGTGCTGCCCCGGGCCAGCGTGGCTCAGCGTAGCCATAGATAACAATTTTATAAATGGAATAGTTTATTTCGAATTTAGTCGCATGAATAATAATTTAATCGTGGAACAGTGGGCAAGAATTTTATTAGAAAAGAGAAAAAATATTTCGCATCTCATTAAGATTCTAGGTTGTGGTGCTGCAACGTAATGATTTCACTGTTTATCAAATTGCGACTATAATATACTCAGTGGATAATATACATAAAATCGAAACTTAATTCTTATGAAGTTTAACACGTGTAGGGTGCCGAGTACCACCGGTGAAACATGGTGCTGACCTGGTGGGGTGTAACTCATTTTAGGCCAAGAGTACTACTACGGTCTGCTGGTCAAATGCAGCCAGCCAGTGCTATCCATCTGACCTATGACAGCTTTGAGTCTGACATAAATTTGGCCGCGACACTCGAATATCTTATTGTTACTTTTGCTGTAATAAGTTGAAGAAGAAAAGACAATGTAAATATTTACAAGGTAACATACAGATAGAAATGATGACGAATAAAACCTACGTATCTAAGCATATTAATAAAAGACTATGACATGAATCCGTTTAAATTATAAATCCGTTGAAATTGAAATTATAATATAAAATCTCTGCTGATTTTATTTGTATTTATATTTATATTATAATTTATTATATAATTTCTAAAATTATTGTGATTTCCCGCCGACAGTAGTTTGTAGTTGTAAATTAATTTTACTTGCAGCAGTTACAGTAAAAAAAGAGATATTCATTGATTGATTTAGAATCGAAATTATCTAACGCGTAGTAACACTACTCCGCCACTAGATGTCGTTAAGTGTCGCAATAGATAGACAATGAAAAATCTTATCAACGGCCCGTGGCAAAAAGTCGGTAGTCACAAAAATAATGTTTTTAGATTACCAACTCTATTGCTCGGACAATAAGTCAGTAATCGAAAAACAAATTTTTGCGACTACCGACTTATTGCTCGGAAAGTTTTCTTAGGTGACACATAGATAGTTGACGTGTAGTCTAGAAATATATTTTGAGGGCTGAAAAATTAAAACTATTTAGAGATTCGGAACTTGCTGAAAAAAACATTTTGGCTATAAGGCTTCAAAGATCGGAGACTGCTCTAATGATGAAAAAATACAATTACCCTTGTAATAAGATGGAGAAGATAGTCTTGTTAGAAAGAGAGAGAATGCATAATTCATGCCTCTCTGTTACCACTTGTGGCGCAATCCACGCGGACAGACTATAGGCGGTGATGCCACATGACAGATTTTCCATAGGATATTGTACTCACGAAGTGCTGCTCTGAAGAAAGATTAACTTCAAATTTAATTTCCATAATAATAACACCGATAGAAAGACTAATAATTTTTGTTGTCACCGCCGCGCCGGTGTACCAGCTATATACAGGTGAGGCACGTGGCGATAAGGCAAGACTGACAGGATCAGAAGGTCTACCCGACTTCCAAGGCATTATAGTCATAATGCCTTGGAAGTCGGGTAGACCTTTGATGCGGAATGCAACAGAAGTTTTGACACCCTTGAGCTATCCCATATTTTGAACATGGCAGGCTATAATAGGGCCTACTGAAGGTGCAGACAACTACAAATGGTAACCTAACCTATAGGGTCCAAGCCAAGCACAAACTAACGGTGTGATGTGTTCTATGTGCGCCTTAAGGACATATCAGCATAACCGAAAAAACCCAGCAAGGCTGCAGGAACGATTAAAAGAGTTGCCTTGGTCCTAGAACATTTATGGCGTCTTTTGAGGCTCCCAATAAGATAGATAGATAGATTAAACTTTATTGTACACCCAAAAGTTACAGAACTTATACAGAAACTTAAATCTATGGGTACAAAGGCGGTCTTATCGCTAACAGCGATATCTACCAGACAACCTTAGGATGGATCGTAAGAACTAAAAATGAATAAGGGGGTAGTCTGCGGTGTACTACTAATGAATTAATTAAACTATAAATACGAGTATAAAACAAAACATAACTACATTTACACGTATACTTACATACATATATATATATATATATATACACATACATACATATTATAATTTGTTACACAATTTCATTGAAAAGGACAAAAAAAAAGAAAGAAAAGGAATACATTAAATTACGAAGTACCTACCGTTAAAAAGAAAGGTAGTGATTTCTAACTAAATTTTTAAAAGAAACAAGCGCAGACACAATGGTGGATTAAAATTCACCCCAGCAAAACAAATTCAGCCGTCAAATTTTAAATTTTTTTCATGTAATGCGGGCTACAGTGAGTAGAACTCTCACTTTTTCATGCACTGCTGGAAAATTATCTGCTAAATTTACGGCCACCCGCTGCGCCCTAGAGCGTAAGAAGTCCTAGGACGATTACTCACCTAAAAAAATACACAAAAGTCCAAAAGCAATTAAAGCTGTTCAAACCAGATAAAATATACAAGAAGACTTCTATTACAGATACGTGAAATATAGCAGCAACAAATACTTTACAATATTTATTTGATTCATAAAGAGGAATTATATTATTTAACATCATTGGCAATAACTTGCCAATGATGTTAAATAATATAATTATTGTATACCGGTCGAATACACAGCTTCTGTAAAAAGTCTTAAGAACAAAGTCGCTACAAAAAACTAGTCTGTAATAGTTTCACATCCAATTCCTATGATCGAAGCCTTACACACAGCCTGATTCAAGATCTAGAACGAACAGGACTTAATGAGGCCGCTTACCATTGTAACTGAGTACTTCAAACTAACATACCTCTGCCGTGATGTTCTCCTAGAGATGCCATAATAATTCATACAGCTCACTAACAGAACACTTTATTATCTACACAGATGGACAGAAGTGTGTCGGTAGTAAATAGCTTTTCGTGATAGCAGCGCTTGTGAACCCTGACTTACTCCTAAGGCATTGTTTATGCTATCGAACTGAGGTGATCGAAAAAGAATTTTGCCTTACCTGGTAATTAATGATAGAAATATCGTTCGTACATATATAAGGTAATTCTTAGAACGAAAGAAATAGAAGCTAAGGGAAACCTCTTTGAGACCACGTGGTGGATTATGGCATTTTTCCTTTAATAGATGGAGGAAAAATGCCATAATCGGCATTTTCGTCATAATCGGCAAGGAGGTCTTGGGACTCAGATCTCCTCTCGGTACTGGAAATATAATAAGGAAGAACATTAATAAAGGTAATTGAAACAAAGACTAAACTCTTGCAAACTTCTGTGTAATTTTTTTTCTGTTTAATTTTATAACACTGTGCCCTGAAAATTACTGCAGAGCGGACTTTTTATCCCAACGGTCTCGGAAAATTGACAGTTTTCTTCTCATATTTTATTTATGTACGTCCTTCTTCAATGAGATAAGTTAAATAAAATATAAAGTACAATATTACATTAGTTGTAGAGAACATAACTTCAGTTAGATAAGGCTCATTACGACAATTCTCAGTTTAAGATCGAGATAGTGAATGTCGCCGATAAATATGATATATTTCCTTCTTATCATATAGGAAACTAATATTTGTATCGACGAACTGTGCACAAGAGTATAAACCTTAAGTAATATACGAGTACAAGTCGCTTTTTTGCTATGTTGTTCTGAATTTAACCCTTTAAACACTGTAAGTACCTTTCATTATGAAAAAGAATACTGCTATACCTGAGGGAAAGACCAATAATAAATCGCCGACGGCCATAATTCCGCTAGACGCCTTTCGTTTTTAATTTGTATAATTTATCTTTGATATAAGGAAATTGAATTTTAATATAACATGTATTTGTGTAAATTGTAATGATTTTAAAATGGGAATCATTTCCAGACGAATGAATGATTATTATTATTATTAAATATAAGGAGTGGAATTAATGCCTCAATGCCAAAAACGTAGGTTACATCTAGGCAAGTGAGAACCGTCGTCGAAACATAGGTCTATTAGCTGTCAAATGCCTTAAAAAAAAGTGATATAATCTAAATTACCACATGAGTATATGGTTAAAATATCATCTATTTGGTCATTCTTCTCTACTTGCATACCTATATATAAGTTTACTTGTATTTTGGCTTGCATCGGGTAGGTAGAAAAACGGACATCTATCTGTGACCCAAAGGTTAATCTCGTATTCTACAAACAACACATGCAATGTCTCACTTCCAAAAAACTGGTCAAAACAAAGTCATTGACATCATTCAGTGGTGAAGATAACGCGCCTTCAGACATACATATCTTTCTGAACCTTGTTATAAATACTAAAAATAATTTGATACTTTATCGATATTCGATACATTTCTAATTTAATATTTTCTAGTATCAATACTATCGTCATCAGCCTTTTTAATTACCTACTGCTGGGACACAAGCCTCCTCTCTAGTAGAGGAAATTAAACATAAACCACCACACAGTTCATACTGGTCACATGTCTGCGAATTCCTTTGATTCTTGTACTTATAAAATTAATCCTCTAACGGAATAAAATTATATATTTCTAGGTTTTATTGCATATCCTATAAAAGCTTTCAAAACCATTTTCAATTTCCGATAGATTCTGATGTACAAAAATACACACACACACATTTTGCTGGTGACTAAATACTTAGAGTGAGTGGATTGATAAAGTGTGGACCAAATTAGAAAAGTGCAGATAAGCCGACTAACTATTAGAAACCTGACAAGTTTAGAAAATATATAGTTTATATATGGCATATATTTAGTCTATAGATATAGGCTATACATTATAATAAATAAATTATCCAATATACTAAGTTTTTTCTAGACTTGATTACCATAAAATCTTCCATAGGTACTGAGCTCCATCTTTTGAATCAAATTTTACAACCAATAAACAGTAAACATTTAATATTTTTCTTTGTCTTTCTTATATCTACTGTAAAACCTCGAAGAATGTAAAAGAAAGAAATTGTCTTCATAAATAAAACACCTGGTGTATGTTGGGAACTATTTTTCAACGTAAGCGCACGCAGGTGTTAATTCAATTAGCACTAGTGCTACAAAGTGATATCGAATGTCTTGACACTTGTTCTTCATTGCGTCATAGATGTCTGTGTGATAGATGATTTCACCCGTTTCGTACAGATTGTGAAGAAACAAAACATATGTTACATATCATGACTTAGTAACAAGATATATACAATTTATTTATTTTAACGATGAAATCTCATCTGCAAAAATTACTAACTTTTATACAAAATTTATTTGGTAATTTAACATATTTTTAGTTTTTTTTAAGGCAGGGGGCGTATCTAAGCAATGCGTGTAATTCGGATACGTAAGATATATAGCCATAGCCATTCGAAACAATAGAATCTAATCGCACCATGAATTTTGGGTTGTAAATTAAGACTTTCTTTATTTTTCACCTTTTTTTCAAACGTCTAGTCGTATGTTGTTCAATAAGGGTGAACTCTTAAAACACTTCAAAGCAACATTGAAAATACGAGTATATAGACTTCACGCTGCGCTCGGAAAATATTTACTGAGTGGCCCTTCCGAGATTAAGCTCTCAGAAAATTTACTCATATTTTACTCAAATGATATATGTATGACCTTCTTCAAGAACCTCCATTTCCATTATAATAGGGGATGGTGAATGAAGGTGATGTTTCTTTAGAGGAGGCAGCAATCGTTAGATACATACATAATAAGGCTTTACACTGAGCCTTGGGTTTATTATCTGCATAGTGATAAATGATATTTGTTTTGTCAATAGGTTTTAAAATAACATTTTTAAGCTAGATGAGTACGGTGTTTCCTAGCTGACTATCCTGAGAAGAAAGACCGAAACAAACTCAGGAATTTGTCAAAAAGTGAATGCACGAGCAGTAATGTATTTATTAAAACCGACACTTCCTCAGGCTTCAGACTGAAAGGAGTGGTTTAATAACTTCCCGCCATAAATAAACTAGTGAATGAATGCATTCACTTTATTTATTAATTACCGTTTTTATGGTGGGTAAAAATCACTCAATGAATCCGAATCCCACCCTTGGGTAGAGCGGGAAATATTGTCAGACTCTTACTGACTAAACAACCTACCCTGTCCCTACGTTGTCTTACATACCAGGGCCAGAGCCTACCTTTCAGACTCAAACCCTTGGCCCCAGTTGGCTTCGACCCTACTACAGGATATTTACATTTAAGTAGAGTTGTGGTATATTCCATATGTTTCATAAATTGTATATAGACGTCGCCATATGTCTTGTATTGTCACAGTCGTGCGTGCTGGCCCTTGCTAAGTGAAAACTAAACAGACCATAGTTCTAGGTAGTAGTATTATACCTGGCGTTTACCGTTAAAAATCATTTGTAAGCGGTAAGCCTGTGAGTGTGCATACTTTTGAGTACCGAACTCAGGTTTATTACATGGTCCTAGTATTTTCCCTAGCGCCGTGGGAATTTCTGAAAGTTATTCTGGCCCTGGAACGCAAAGGGTAACTGGAGGACACAGGTGGAATTTTATCAGCAAAAATCTGACACCCCTTCCCCATCCTAGAGAGTTGATTTACCAAATCAAAAAAGGTACTTTACACTTTTTTTTTCTTTTGGGGTCACATAATTTCTCCTACTTTTTGTGAAGTGAGAAGGAATTTCAAGCTTTTACTGACTAGAACCTACCTGTTATGTATGCCAAGTATACGAGTTTGTTCGAAATAAACCCTAATCCTGGATTACAGAGCAACTTAATAAACACGGGTGAGTTTCAGTCTGTGAAAGTCTGGAGTGAGAGAGAGTTCCACAGAGAGTAAGAAACTTGTTATATACGAAATTAAGTACCTATATCACTTAATACATCTTTTTCCTTGTTCCATATTCTTACTCATAACATTAACTACTGCAAATTAAAAAATTAAGTGTACATGAAAGATAACATCATACGCTCCACAACATTTGGAATAAACGAGTATCTCAAAATATGAGTGACATGCAAATAGACAACGAAAACATGAGTAACCAGTGTTGCAAGTCACAAGAGCACTATCTCGAGGAAAAATCTCAAAATGGTGGCGGACCAAAAATTGATGAATCACATCGAGCGGCGCGGCGCTCAACTCCGCCACTCTGCACTCGCCTGCACTCGGCTGCCTTCGCCACCACTCGGCACAACCATTACCAAGAACAATTTCCCGGACGCCATCTTTGTTCACGATTCAGTAAACCACAGAATCATAAAGCTTCACGTTCCCCCAAACTTGAAATTGTCACACGGAAATATAATGCTTTTTTAATTACTTCCAAACGATACTGTACGAACATTACACAAAAATGTTACATAAGTATCCCGCTCAACTCAAACCATCAACATTTTATAGTTCATTAGTGTCGCCGGCCTGAACAAACAAGAATGTCTAGAGAAATCAAATGATTCAATCATAAATTGAAACTATGTCCATGTATGATACATGGGTAATAATATTACTGATAGACATTAACATAATGTGTATGAATGGATAATATAATATTTTTCCAGTCACGATTTCGAAATAAGGTAATGTGCGAGCGTATTCGTAACTCTCTGTGTAGATATTCCTGTGCTCAACGAGCGATATGATCGGACTCCCCGTCGCCTTATTGATAAGGTTTCCATACTTCCCGTGTGTATTGGAATGCTTCTGAGTTTATTTAATGTAATTCCTATCTATACAGCATTTATATACGGTATTTAATGTGTACGTAGACGCTTAGGATGTTAGCATTAATGTAAAATATGTTCCTCATTACGTTGTATTGTTCTTGTAATAAAATATGTTAACATTACACCTCAAGGGTTAAAACAATATCGAACAATAACCAACATTGGAAATCGAACGGTGCTATATATCAAGCGATAGAATAGCCACCGTAAATTGAAAGCAGCGATTATGATGGGCAAAATAGATTCGCCCGGGGTCGAGGCGACATCACGAAGCGAGCCGAGGGTTAAAGAGCGATCCTTCTAAGCTGGCTCGAGTTATGGGCTCAGCCGACACAATGGCCAATTTCATAGAATTTCCTTTGATGGATACCAGTTAACCTGGAGCAGTTAACGGTGTTTTGCAATCATTTTAAATTAAACACACATTTAAAACCTTACACCAGTACATTAAATTTCATTATACTATTTGTCCGGGAATTTAAGATGTTTATCTCTTGTTTTGATCATAAACAGAAGTTTATTATTTGGTGGGATGTATCGAAAGGCATTTTTTACGTCCCGGGGAGCCTTAGGACGGAAGATTTCTCATGCATTGTCCTTTGAAGTAACCAAACTCAAAATTTATTTAATAATGGAAATATGGTGACTGTATTTGACAATAATTCACTCATATCCATTTATTATAAGCCCTATCTTGAGCAGTCAGGAGGACAGATATCTTGATGTATGATTACACATACAAACACACCACTACATATAAGTGCTCGTATGTATTTCCTAACATACGTGAGGTCTTATCTTTTACAAGCTGAACAAAATTGTACGCATTACTAGAAACTGGTGCTTCGGTAGCTGCACGCAGCACTGGGACTGGCTTCTCTATGTTTTGCAATAAAATAATTGTGCAATAGCAGCTGGTCTGTAGGCTGTAAGATTGGTGGCGAGGTCCACAGATATTGAGTTAGGGTTGACCCAAATTTACAAAGATATGACAGGGCTTTGTTTTAAAATCTATTTGACGGCTACCCTCAAAACCTGAAGCGAGACATAACAATGATGAAACTAAATCTCAAATCATATCTGTTTAAAGTTGTTGAAGATGTTTTTTTTTTGTATTGGGATCTCTAGGGCCATCACTCTCTCAATTTTGCTTATTTACAAGATTATGTAACGACAAAGCATTGGAAATCCATAACGAGCGCTGGTCAGGGGTATGGTCATCGAAGAGAATTCGTCACGGGCGCGACACGACTCCGACACGCGGCGCTGCGCCGGCGCACCGTCACGAGCGCACCGCCCCCCCGCGCCGCCCTCCCCACACCACCCGCTACAAACTTAATGAATTTCAATATTCACTGCAACACATTTCCTTTTTTTTGTATCAACGAGTATTCTTCGTAAATTATCGGCCTCAAAGAATATTTTACATCAATCACGGTACCGTTATGAAATAATAATTTAAACAGTTTACATAATTATATCGAATTAAGTCGCAAATCTTTTACCATAGTTGTTTGTGTAAAAAAAGCAAAAGAATTCTCCTAGCGCATGGAGGATCGAAGGTCAGCGTCGTAAAGAGCAACTATAAGGATCACATGGCATCCGTCGCGTCGCGATCCTTGTAAAACCTTGTAAAATAAAACGTTAAAGAACATCACAACGACAATTCGACACAGAGTCGACTTGTTCAGCGATCACAAAGCTTTCTCATTAAACCGTCACCGGTCGAAGCCGTGACACTAAAAGTCATTCCGACTAAAAAATTGTTCAACCTGTTTCGTTACATTTCTCAACGCTCGGAAAAAGAGCACAAAAGATTTTCTTAGTTGAAGCGTGACTGTCGTAATTAGGTGGCGAGAGCAGAGCTCATGGTAAACGTTCAGCCAATACACAAGGCAGGGATCATCAGCAGTTTGTCACTGCATTATGCTCGCATGAGAGTGTCAGGCGCAGTCTCGTATGCATCACGCGAGATTATCTCCGTTATTAAATAGCTGCTCTTACTATGCGCAATTAACTTACATACTTTATGACTTCTTGTATGCAATGCTGTCTGTGAATCATTTTTCTTCTAAACTGGCCGTAAGCATATAAATGCCAATCGAGCTTTTTTCTCTGAAGTAAGGAGAATTGTAGACATATGTGGTATACAGACATGTGGTTTGTTAATTTATTAAATAAATATTAATTGATATCAAGATGTCAGTTTTTGTAATATAATATTTGTAGCTATAATTGGTAGCGCGCAGCTCTCAAAAGCCAGAAGTAATTATTGCTCGTGTAGCTCCCCGTTAAGCTTTACGACAACTGTTAAGAGATTTCCCATCTTAGATTTTTCACTTCCCCATATAAAAACAAAAATACGTTCGTCGAACATATTCTAGTTTATGTGACTCGAGCACCGATACTCTGGGACCGCCAATCATTTACAATGTCCCATCACATAAAACTCCAGTTTAATAAGTTGCTTCCAATTTAAAATCAAAATTATTTTTAAGTCCGCTGTCTCTGAGAAGAGGGGACCCGACGGGGGCCGGATTATAAATCATAAATGCCACGTTAGCCCTGCGCCCTGCCAGACGGCCAGCCGAGTATCGAAATTATCGCCCGAGAGCCCGCGTAAAATATACAAAACAGTTTCAGGTTACCGCGTCAAATATTTCTTTTGGACAACTAAAATAAAATGCGCTGACTCATTAGAGCACAGTTTTATCTTCCTTAGATCTTTCCTAAAGCTATCCGTTGTATAATGAACACAAGTGAAACTATAAAACTGGTTTTTATGATAATAATGGGTTTATATTTAGAAATCCGTCATACCAAAACAAGTATGTCGATTAACTATCAGCAAACTATTGAATAATTAATTGTGTTAAACGAATGTTTCGCTACATTATAGAATTATTGATTGATACATTACATTACTGATAAAGATGATTAAATTGAACAGTGTCATTAATCTAAGAATAGACCTCCCATACGGCATGCAAAGTGTAATGAATACGTATTCTCACAGTGGTCGGACACACGCCACGGTAGAAACTGGCGCACTACTTCCGCAGCGGACTACTCAAATAGGAATTGAGACATTTATACAAACAAAATCAACTAACATGCAGACATGAATGACAAACTCACTCCAGTTTCTGTGATCCAAATAAAATGACTTACTTCCTCTAGTATCACTCGAACTGTCGCATGTCACCGTTGACTAATTAATCCACATCTAAAAAGCTTTTAATTTAGACAAATATATGTATATAGGTCTGTGAATGAGTAAACAGAGTTCAAGAAAAAGAGTCGAGTGTCTTAAATCTACATAGAGGTACGGTTAGCTGTAATTAACGAGTAATTAAAGTTTTGCATAGCCTTTAAAATGGAATTCTGTGAATTTGCTATTGGTGACAAACCAACTAACATATTTTGCATTGATTACTATAAACTGCACACTTCTTAGTTTACCAAGTTTTGTCGCAAGAAAAATAATTTATATTTTCATATTGATAAACAAATAATGTCATCGCTAGGCAATATGAGTCAGGATAGACACAGCAATAAATAAGTAACAATGTGTGCAAAATAAAGACGTAGAGGACAGACGTATGTAAGCACAATCTACAAATGTCAAAGATTCAAAATCTATGTCGTGCATATAACGAACACGGCGCTCGTGTGGGCTAGAAAAGCAGTACATAAATTATTCTCATTGTTCCGAAAGGCGAATGATAAATGTATTTGTGTTCTTAATTTAAGTTATGCTATTGGTAAAAGTCGACTGTACCGGTCCACTCGGGAAATCTCGAAAGTTACGTTACACGCCGAGTTTGGTCAGCGAGGCTAGAGCCCAGATTGGAATTAGGTGCGTTAATTGATCTATGTTTATCATGCTGCAGAAATAACGGCGACATTTCTGCAATTGTTAGATTACGACCGACTACTGTTTGGTATTGCCAATCCTAGCTGTAATTGCTTGGTGTGTGGTATGCAACATGAAGTCTAACACTACAACACTGTAGATCCTACTGTAGACCTACTGTACTAAATTCTGCTAGAACAGGAACTAAAAGATAAGATATAATTTGGGTGTCTTCAAGGCTAGAGTGAATAGGCTCTTAATAAACTAGTGCGCCTTATCATCAACGATTGCATCACTGCTTACCATCAGGTGGGATCGCAGTCAAGCACTAGTTTATTGCAAGTTAAAAAAAAAAAGAGGATAACTTTGCGTTTGCTATAACAAGTAATTTTATATTTTATTTCTGGTAGCACTTAGTACCTAGGTACAACACATAATACTTCTTTATCAGTATGACGATATTTTTTTAGGTATTTTTACAGTTGCCAAAAAGTTGATCTCATTGAATTCAGAACATAATTTACTTTGAAAGCGAAGTCTATGTAGGCCGGTGTCCGGCTGGAACGCGAGCGCTACGTTCACGTCTAAACCTACAATATATCATTCGGAAGTAGCAAAAACTTGGTGTCGGATCGTTGCGACAGTAATCACAGGTGCAAAAACTTCTCCACAACTACCTACAATTACAGACCATTTAAGGCCGACGACGTGACTTACATAATAGTTAAAATCTTAGTGTTTTCTATAAAGAAATACTATCTGAAGTTTCTATCGGCTGTTAGTCTACAAACAGGGACGTTAATGTATTGATGCTCTTTTCAACACTTGTCCTGAAATAGCTCGGAGCAAGTTCATAGTGGTTAATACGAGTGTCACAGCGGACTGCTTATGATAATTACACTTACAGACACTTTGCCAACGAGATAAGTAACAACTAATTACAAGTAATTTCTTAAAACATGAATGTTTAGTGAATTTACAAAAAGGCATCGTTAGAGATTTCAAGTAGATAGAGTAATTGACTGTATCTGCTTGACATCTCCCACGAATTAAGTAAGAATGTGATTTAGCTTAGTATCGGCAGTGTCGCATGTCCGAGGGACAGTACACACGACCGTATCAAACACAGTTTGCAGGATTACTATTCTAGAAAAACGGCTGGGGGCGAATAGCGTTGCAATTACAGTCGGAGCGTCTTCTCGTCCGTCCGTCTGTCCGCGGATCCAAGATGGCGGCCGCATGCCTGCCCAAGATTGACTAGTAGCTGAATGCTTCTTTGCCAACGGCGATCTAGGTTGAGCCGATCTATCTGAGGGCATGTTGGCATGCAGGAATGAAGCTCTTGCCCCTCGGTAAATTAAAATACTTTTTGTTTGATAAGTGTTCTGTGATTATCTCGTGTGTTGGATATAATGCAGCCGTGTGAGACATGTCATTAAAACGCGAATTGTTTATTAAACTTACCGCTCAATAGTTTATAATTTCTAAGTACTGCCGCTGTACATACCTGGAACATAAATGTTTCGTATATTAACCTCATGCACATAATATTACATATGTGATAAAACCGTCTAGCACCAAACCAGAGATAAAATAAATTTATTTTATGTAACACCACAGAATACATTTATATAGCATATTAAGTATAATTAATAGTCAGTGTCGAGATTATGCAGCATAAAATACAATTGTCCATTTACGTGGTTTTGTAATTAATACTAATGTGTTTATTACCGAATGAGCTGTTTATGAGTCGGGGAATGAATGAATGAAACTCATCTCGTAGTTCAGGCGACCGCTCAGCCGTGAAACGTTACGGAAACCCTAATAACAACGTTCACACATTAAAGTTTAAACGTTCCCCGCCCGTTGTGCACAAAACCCATCATTACACAAATGTATTCGCTGTTAACCCAAAACCACATAAGTCACATTTATCGCCACATCAAAAAGCAATCAAGCGACAAAAGTTAAAGCGAGTCATCGAATGGAACTCCGTCGAAAATATGTTGGAAACGCACCTAATCGATTCCACGGCGAGGCCACAGGGCCACAGGTAAGCTCTGCCCTAACGTAATTTACAAAGGTGCCCTATAAAAAGATGGGGCGTCAGGAGCTGCATATAGAATTTTATTAACAACAATAAAATGCATTTATTTATGTTTACTATCCGCAAGTGTATTTACTACGTAGCTGTGTGAATAAATACCTATTCTAATGATCCTTGTTACTTAAAGATGAGATATTATTAGTTAAGATGTTAAATATATTGAAGTGTTCTTATTAAATCTGAATTATTAAGCTTCATTCTGTTCGTCTTTCGTTTTATAGTAGGAACAAGTTATTATTATCTTTATTATTTCTAAGCGCATAATGTCTTAGTAAGTTCCTTCATACTGTGAAACAAAATATTCTATTTGCGTAGCAATTAGAGAGAAAAACGATTTTGCACATAGTTCCATTTTAATTGTTAACGTATCACGCAGTCATTAATGTGTCACAGGTGTGCGAGACATCCTCACTACAGCCAGAGAATATTAATCGAGATTGACGGTGGACTCGGCTTTGCATTTTTAATTTATGCTCCATCTTACGCAATTTAATTGAAAATAAACTGCGGACATCTAAGACATTCTTAGCATGGCTATAGAAGGCGCTGTCAACTTTGTTAGATGTCATTTTAATTCCATTAACTGCGCTATAGAAAAAAGTAATCAAGAACAAGTCCTAGACAGCTAATCCGTACAAAAACAAATGAGTGCTTCTAGTTCCTAGCTGTGTAACTTGGATCATTTCTCATTGTTACTATTGTTTTATAGCTCTTGGGCTAATAAATTTGATATGGTATATATAAGTAATGCCGCCCGCGCGTAGAGGCACTCCTGCGCATCCTTAACTTTGCCCCAGACACCCCCCGCTGTCACGAGAGATATGTTACCTGCCCGGCGATGGAGGAAACAAACACTAACGTATAGACGATGCTATAAATTACTAAAATGACCGTGGCATTCTGATTAAGAAACTAATTTCGGTGCCGAAGCTTAGATCTTGTTTGTACCTCCACGTTTTTTAACAAGACATTCCGTGTTTATTTAATTTAACTAAATGTTCTTTAAACTTGATGATTGTCGTTTTTCTAATTACATAGCTGGCGCGGTACCGTTACTAAATATCTTGCTTCGCCGGGACGCTCTTACTTTCCGTACGGAGATTCTTAAATTGATTCGTGACAAATATATGCACGTATTATACGATTTCCGCAATATTTTAATCAAAAGCTTTTTTTGAATTAATACATAATACTCGTAATAAAAAACATTGCTAATGTTTACTATTGTATGCTCTCTTATCAATATACAGAAGTATGGCTCATTGTTTAATCTTGAATAAATTAATAATAAAATAACGTGTCTTAAAATTTACGATGCCACATAAAAATAATGGTAGTGAGTGTATAGTCGATGTCGTATGTGAAAGCGCACGCGCCGGAAGCCTCTCTCCGGCCTGCCGCGGTGTATCTGCGACTTACTGCGCTAAACCGACTATAACTACTGGTTCACCCGAGTTAAATAAATTAATACCTTACTTTTGATTAGACGGTCATTATGTTGTTGATTGGTAGGTAAAGGCGTCGGCTTGTATTGAGGCTAAACGTCGTGGTGGCTGAGGAGGCGGAAAGTTTCCAACGTAAGCTGACAGCGTATGACTCTGTCGTGTTGCCAACTATAGCATTCTCTGTCAGAGAGTAGGCAGTTTTATTACATTCATGCTAAAAAGTTACCGCGTGACTGACCTTAGCGGCACGTTTAATTTTATTGCAATCGCTACGGGGCATTAGTAAAACCGACGAAGTAGAGGGACATAAACAAACAACTTTATAAACGCCATAATCAACAGTAAACCGCTTGACAACAGTTACGCAATGGTAAGAAGAAAATCGTAAACCAAATCCGAAGGAATAGGCTGGTTACACTATAAAAATGTTTATTGCTTTTCTTCCCACTTGTCCAAGAGTTCATTGACATTATATTTGAGATTGAATTTACAATACAGCTAAATATGTACATATATGATTACCGTCAATTAATCAATGTATTAGACAGAAGCATTGAAATGTGTGCGGGCCTGTTTGTTCTGACGCGCTGCGATGCCTATAAAGAATTTTCCGAACTACGTGACTTTGAAGGTAGAACTACACTGCACACGTGTGTCACACACGCCAATCTGCACTCGTCGGGCTCCATATATTTTATATGAGAACTAGACTTGTAGAGCTGCACTTGATCAAACGCCACGTGATGTGATTCTACGTACAAATCGTATGTACACGTGTGTACACGTCTAATGTATTTCTAGCTAAAATCTCACACACTCTCCCTGTCTCTCTCTCTCGCTGTGACAAATTTATTCTACGGAACTACGCCTTTCTGAATAATTCGACTTCCTGTCCTATCATGTCTTACTAATAGTAAAGTGAAAGTTTGCGACGCTCTTTGATTGTTTATTACTTTTTTATGCAAACCGTATTGAACGGATTTTAACAAAAGTTTATAGTAAGGGTGTTTTTAATATCGTTAAGCTGATTTTATTATGCATGCGGTATTGCTCCGCACGCGTAACTCCCGCAAATATCCTTTTTTTGTAATGCGGGGAAAACGCATGTCGGATGCAAAGTGGAGAGTCAGGGTGTTTTACAAAAACACACTGACGTACTTTTAATATTATAAAAATGAATGAATAAGTACGTATTTATGTTTGTAGCTTTTTCAAGCTCGAATGGCTGAACGCGTTGGATGAAATATGGCCCATCTTAGGAACCACATAAGGTAATTTTTACATCGGGAGCATATTTCCTTGGGATAATTTTCTTCTTTCACACGGGTAACAGCGCTGGCAGCCGCTAGTAGGTCATAATTTATATGGTCCCCTTATTAGTACTTCTCTAAGTACTAATTATTTCGGGTGAAGTTATTGGCAGACACTAGTGTTGACATATTCGAATCAGAAAACAGAATCGAAGATTTGTGCAGAATACAATTTTACCTGTCATAGTTATTATAGGATCTTTTTTGTTTAAGCCTCTTGTACGACTATGTAACCTACATTTGGAAACTCAATACTATAAAATGTACTAGTTTTTATGTTCTTAAACAGATACGGTCAGTTAAAACTGGGTGACCACCTGTTTTAATTTTTTTTTAAGTTAGTACATTTTTCGTTTTCTCTCACTATACATCCCGATTTTTTTTATCATATAAAAGGAGAAACTGACTGACCGACTTATCGACACAAAGCTGAGACGCATTAGTTTGGGTCTGAAATTTAGGACAATTTTTTTAATGTAGGCGAGCACTAACTAGGAGTTTTTGGAAGGTGATAAGTGGAAATTAATCGGATTGGTATGCAATTTTGTTTCCAAATTTATGTATTAAGGCGAATACATTTCGTTTTTTATTAGGTAGCACTTATAGTACATAACACTATCCACTATGACTGAACACTAACTCGAACGGTTTTGTTATTTTTAGTCTTCTCAGTATATTCATGCGAACGAGAAGCTGATTTGCCTACACATGCACTTTTGTGAGAGTGAACAATTTGTTTTGCAGAAACAAAGACTTTTTCTTCCATAACGATACATTATTTTGAATCATAAATCTAGTTCGCATTCAAGATGTAGTTTTCCAATGTAGCGTCAAGAGCCATATTGTATACAGTACATCTAAATAAATAAATAAAAATATTAGCATTATTTCAAAACTAACTCTGTAAAACAAATTGAGTGAATAAAACTTGGCACAAACTCTAATCGTAACCTTTCGAATACCGTATCCCACACCAAAGGCCTACCCAACTTTAACCAGGTTATTATGGTAAGTGCTAATATTTACTTAAAGTTATTTAAAAGAGTAGCCATAAAGGTTCTCACACGTTCTTCTCCATAGATATCTTCATCTAATCTTGACAATTCAAAAGTACCCATACCAGTTAATGTGAAATAAATGCTTCGACTTTGACATCAAAGTGATGTCAGGAACTAGGAAGGTTCAATCTCAATTAGAACGCTATTCACATGATTATGTTGTTCTACGGAACTCTCAGCACATGAACCAATGTCACACTCGCTTTCTCAGTTTATTTAGTTAGTGTAGGCGATCTATTTGACACAAGATATTTGAAAAGCGACGTGATAATTATTATTTGGTGTCAAATAGTGAGAAAAGTCGTGAGAATAACATCAAGTGACGTAAAACGTGGGCTCGTGTCGGTATGGGCACTCTCGCAGCCTCAGACACCCGGACACTCCGACAGTCGGACGCGGGCAACGCCACGCCGTGTGTCCAAGTTTATAACCTTCACCTTAAATTGACAACTTTATCTTTTACGTCTAACTATCGCACATTTTCCCATTTTTGGACCGAGTGCTTCAATAAGTACGTATAAAGTTGAGATTATCTCAAAAAATACCACAGCCGTTTAGGATTACGAATAACGGTTCTCATATTTAGCAATGTACCGTACTAAAGACTAAGCCTAACTTGAGGATTTGCTGAAAACTATTAATTTTAATGACCTATGACTCATATACGTTCACGGACGTTAGCGGTACAGAGCTTGTAAAACCGGCGTACAATGAAATATTCATTATGAGCTATCGCATGACCACTCTGATTGTGTTAGTGCGGCACTAACATGACTGAGCCAGCTATTGACCCCACTCCCGGCCAAACTTATAGGTTAATAATAAATTGTATGGGAAATACGGGATCCCATTAAATCACATAGCTCAAAACATGCTACTGGCGCCGAAGACTAATTGAAAATAGCGAATACGCAGTGCCTAGATTCAGCGTATTAATTAAAACCAAAGAGTCTCGCCTCTCCTCGCTTACGCTCAAATACTTAGTTGCTTGCTACTATTGGTACATGCTCATCCCCACCCATGTCACTACAAACTGAACATTAATGCCGTGTCGTAAGGGTTAAGTTCCAAAGTCTCCGCTCAAATGTTTCGTACACAATTTTGGACTATAAACAAAGGGCCTAAAGTTCACTTTAAGGTAAATAATAATAAGTATGAATGTAAAATCAAACAAGGAGCGTAGTTAATAATTTATTGATATAAGACATGCGAAGCCCATAAAGTTACCTTTGGCACACGTCTCGGTCTCTTTTAATTTGTAACTCGTTAGCATTAAGCAGCCGCGGTGAGCCCGCATGCTTAGATTAAGATTTTAGCCGCGGTCAAAGAACATTTTCAATATTGTTGCATTTTATTGGTTTCAAGTTGTTATCGGGAGACTTTCAATTTGACTTGATCAGACCCTCGATTGCTAATTATTAAAACGCCGTCTCGTCGCGACGCCTGACGCTTATGACGAGACGGAAAACAACAGCTAGTGCTAGCAGAGCTGTCGCTTGCCGTTCCGTAAGGCAACACTGAAGGTGATGACTAACACTAATGTGTATTTGAAATAAATAAAGAGTCATTAGAAGGATGAGGTAACAGAGCTTCATTAAGTGAGTAAATACTCAAAGCGAGCGTAACAAGCATCGGTGTGTCAAACAATAGTCATAACTGTTGAACAAACAAAAGTTATCGCTCATAAGACAGGCGTTTGGCCGAAATAGAGGGGGCGGTGCAAGCGGAGAATGTTAGAAAAACTTATAGAAAATGACAAGCGGCCGACAAGGACGGAAATAGCCATAACGTAGAAACGAGCAGGACGGATACAAAACTCGTTCTCCGGCATTCCGCTGCATGGTAGATTTAGGAACGGGGGCAGAACGATACGATTAGAAGGTTATGTTGTATTATTTTTAAGGATAGTTTAAATAATTAGATATCAATAAATAAATGAAAAATTATAGCCCAAAGCTTTGAACAAGTTCACGGGCTATTATTAAAATTTATTTACGAGGCGAGGGAGCGGTTCGCAAATGCTCACAGAGTCTGCTGCCAGGTCAGGATACGATCAATTTGTTTCGTTGACAACTAAATTGATACAATGACTGGTCGTTGATCTCACCTGATTGAATCATGCGTAGAAGGCATCTTCCTATTGAGCTTACCTAAAACCAATGTTAGGTTTTTTATCTAAAATAGTCACGATTTTCATCATATGTGTATAATATGTTTTATTTAATTACACATTTGTATTTTATCTGTGGTTTGAATGCGTATAAATTATACATTTAAACTTTTTAACGTTTTTCAAGGAAAAATATCCCTCGCAATATATTGTAATCATGACGAAATAAACCCAGTTACATACACAAACGTTTATTGATTAAGAGGAAGTATGATAGAGCTTTAATGAGCTTTCATTGTTCCGCCATTTCTGTAGAGAGCTGCCTCTGTCTAATCCGTTATTTTATATAGCGATGTCGGGAGCATACTAGCTATTTCTTAACTAGTATTCTACTGAAGTAAAATATTAAACTTTCGCCTTTATAATATTAGCATGTTATACTAATATTATAAAAGCGAATATATATTAAGCTTACTTGTGTTTTTGTCACTTCTTCGCGCTCAAATGATAAAATTTGACACAAGCATATGGTATGCTTGTGTCTTGGAATGACACAAAGGATACCTATATTTTGCGTTTATTTTTCCTTGGGGCAATTTTCTACTTTCATGTAGGCGAAACCGCTAGTAACAATGAGTATGATACTAAATTGTTATCTCCAAATAATGAAACAATTACATTTTTTTTTTCTCTGAATTGCTGTTGAGTGAGAAAATGTTTTGTCTCTATAAGTACTAGTAGTAGTAGTAGTTACTCGTATAAGTATATTGTGTATCAAAACAATAACAAGGGGATGATAATCACGGGTAGATTTTTTTGTTTTTATGGTAGGTAAAAATCATACAATGATGAATCCCGCCCTTGGGCGGAGCGAGAAACAGTGTCAGACTTTTAATGGTTGAACGACCTACCCCATTTCTACGTCGCCATGCATACCAGGGCCAGAGCCTTCCTTTCAGACGCGACCTCTTTTCCCCAATTGACTTCGAACCTTCTGCAGGGTTCCTACGGTTTGCTGACCACTCCTTGAGGCGCGCGGGACTCACGGGTAGATGTTAATTTTAACTCTTTAACCACTTTCTTCGGATTGGTGTGACGAATGTTGTCCTGTCCTATTCGCCAGGGACGTTTTTTCTATAAAAAGTCTTTGAGACTAGTTCTCAATCTCATTTAGCTCTTTGATTCCCACAGATGACAGAAGAGATGAGACGAGATTCAGTACCTATTCAGTCATATTACTTAAACGTTTACGTAGTAGAAAGTAAAATAGGAGATGGTAAAATTCAAAGTGCATTGGTAACACTATTATTAATTTTGATGAAAACTGCAACATAGGTCTTGAGGGTTACATCAAGACCTATGTTGCAGTTTTCACACAGAAAAAAAAAAAAATTCTTTGTTTAGAACAGAACTTTTTTTTATTTTTTTTTTCTGTGTTTATTCAACCACGGGATCATGATATATGTTATGACGTTTACCGTTAATCAAAGTTAAGCCTACACGGTTACTAAATCCAAATGACAGATCAAACAGTTTTATTAATCTCGCTATTTTTCCATATTTTTTTTATTGTGAAAAACTGTAATACAATATTTATGGGTGTTTGACAGTATTGAAATATATGCATACATTCCAATTAATCCCAATATATTGCCTTATTATGCAAATAAAGTAACAGATTATGACAGTTTAGGCCTACGAATATCAACAGAATAGGCAGATTCTTGCGGTTTAACATCCTGTTTGGTTATAAAAGTTTCGGTTTTGGAAGCAAATCGTAAAAATCTTGTAGTTCCATAGCGTCTACATACATAATCGGACAGACATACAATATATGACACTAACAAAAGACATCAACGCTGTTTTTGGTTCGTGTAAGGTTGGTTACATCTCAGAAAACACTGATGTCTGTAGGATCCGGAATGTAGTTAGTAAGTGATACGTGCGCGGGGGCACAGCCTCGTGACCTATGTTATTTACGCAGATTATTCCGCTATTCCCGCTGCGTGAAACGAATCGGTGCTAATACTGGCTGGTGGGTATATAAGGTAGCATTATTGGTTTGTTATTGTTGTATTTTGTAGGGAGCCGGGTACCGCCCACCGACGCATGCAACACGCAACGCGGTGTCCGGTTGCTTGTCGTGTAACGTTACCGCCGTGTAACGAGCTGGCCGCGACAAGTTATGACACGCCAAGAAACGCCGACACTACCCGTGATAAAGGTTTTTTCTTTATTTTTGATACCGACTCCTGTTAAAATGTTTTTTGCCAATACTTCGATCTTAATTCCGTGTTTCTAAACTGACGTGTTAGTGTAGCACTACAAAGAGAAAAGGAAGGTTTAGCTTGCTTAAATGGTGTTCAGGCGATATTGTACCAAGAACAGGTATCTACCCTGTGTTGTTAATTGTTATAATTGTTTTTATTTCTATTTGACAAAGTTCATAAATACAATTATGTTGTTAGCAAAGTCGTAAAACGAAATTACCAACATTTCTCTCACTGTTACAACTATTTTATATGACTGCTTCAACAAGTGTTGGTCATTATTTTAAATAGTAACTACAGTGCTGGTCAATTGTTTTATGATTGACATACAATATGTAGTTGATGAATAAGTTCAAAGCTTGCTAGACACTACAAATTGAAGCAGTCCCAGATGCTCGCAAAGGTTCTCGATAAAACTTTCATACATGCAATCATAACCGTGTAACTACATATTTATTAAATTAACATAATATAATAAAAAATACCCATCATAAACTCAATCGATCGTACCCTCAACCCTCGAGCAACAAACACGGTATTTTAAAAAATTTAAAAGCGATACGTTATATAAATTCCGAACATGGGCGCGACAATCGCCAACCAGAAAAGTGTCGTAATAATATGGCCATAAGTCATAAAATTTCTTGAAATAATTCCATTCTCTGATACTCATTATGAATAATTCGTCTGCGAAACTTTTTCGAAAACTGTGTACACAACAGGAATTCATAAACAGCATCTCCTTTTTGCGCTCATTAACCGACCTCACCGTGAAATAGTTGCTGCTTAGTATTAGTTTTAACGATTATGTATGCATGTGTAGATAATTTGTACAACTTGTTCGGCACACACGGCCTATTGGCTCGGGATGCCTAAACAAATAGTATAAACGTACGAAAACTGTCACAGTTCCGTCCCTATTTACCTAGCATAAGCTCGGCTTGGCGTTTAAAAAAAAATATGGAAGAAAGAAAAACTCAGCGGCTTGAAACTTTTTTCTCGGAAGTGTCTGTGTGGACGCGTGATAAAATACATGGCTGTATACGGTAACAAGTCTAGAGACAATGCGAGTGTTTTTGTGAGCAGTAGCAGCGCCTAGATCATTACAATAGCATAAAGTAGCCAGTTATGAAGCAGCCGTACGTTGTGAGAACGCGGTTTGCAACCGGTTTATATGGCTTAACGCTTTTTATAGGAAAAAGGATCCATCGTAACCCGAGCGATTTCTGAAACACTTGAGAACATTGAAATAGTACCAAAGCTGGTCGCTTATTAGTAGCCCACAAATCAATGTTACAATGTTGTATTTTAGAAGCAATCGGGAGCGATGCAGAGCGAGCGCGGCCATCGCTACCTGTATAGAAATTATAACATAAAAGACCGATCTCGAATTATCGATACACCGCGAACAACCGATCCATAAAAGTCAGAAAAAGAAAAATCGAATATCGTATAAAATCGTATCGGCAGAGATAAGGGCGGCGACGCGTTCGTGCCGCGTAGCCCACGGCTGCGACTCGATATTTCATGAAACACCCGATTTATATTCGCTGCCGTGGTCCAGCAAAACTTTAATGTTCACCGTTCGTAATTACTGGCGAAAAAGGCAATATAAAAACAAACGAACGTTATGTTCTCATGTTGATGCTAAACGTTTACTTGTGATTGTACGCTGTGATTAGTTAGGATATTCATTAACCTGCTCCAAAAAGACGACATTCTTTTATAGACCGATGAAAGGGATTTCTTCAGAATCGTTTTTTAGATAATCATAAAACGAAGACCATGAAAGTCTTGGCTTTCCATACATTAGGTATTAAATACCAACAATGCGATGAGCTCACCGTAATAAAACTAATGTCCATTGGGAGAGAGCCACGGGTGATCACTAGATTCATAATAATTTATAATTATAAAAATCTCCCAAATGACAAGACTTGTAACGTTGCCATTAAACTTAATCCCGTGTTATTCATTAGGCAATTTCAAGTTTACGAGCATAGATACCGAAGTCCCCGCTCATAGTAAAACTTGGATTGTAAAACTATTATTACTCGTATTATTTTGATGGCAATAATAAATTTAAGTCTCCTTATGGTAATTCACGTCATACGCAATATGATTTCCTTCTAATTATCTGGAATGATATTTCGCACTGAAGTTTTCTTGTTGAATAAATGCGTTATTTATGCCGCATTCAAGTTATTATCGAGGTTCTTACAGATAACTCTTATCTCTAATGAAATTTGATTACATGTAACAAGATTTTCTCATATGTAAATGCTGCTTGGTACTTATCGTTTATTCATATATGGGTTCAGAGGAACTGCTACTTACTAATTAGTAATTACATCGTGAATGGCGATTTTCTAATTAGTCTTATGAAGTTCAGGAACGGTAAAGTTCCGATTTTAATAACATTTTTTTTTTTTACTTGCGGAAATTGTCGTGTAGTACTGTAGTAGTGTACTCTTTCCGCTACAAAGGATGTAAAGACCGTTTTGCTACAATTAATTTTTTGAAGCACTTTTACTCAGTTAGTCAATTCCCAATGTTTCGATTAGGTTTGAGATTGTACTACAGTGATAAAATGAATGGTTCTAATACTCGTAATCTTATATATAAAATTTTCGTGTCACAGTTTTCGTTCCCATACTCCTCCGAAACGGCTAGACCGATTCTCATGAAATTTTGTGAGCGTATTGAGTAGGTCTGACAATCGGCCAACATCTATATTTCATCCCCCTAAATGTTAGGGGTAGTCCAACCGTGCGAAGCCGGGGCGGGTCGCTAGTTTTCTATAAACTTCAAATGGTTAGCACGCAAAACCTGTTCCGATTTTTGCTCCTTATAATAATAACTGCAAATATGCAGTTCATAAAAGCATAACAAAAATGTACTCAACAATGAGTTTTCTCCCAGCAAACTCTTAAATAATTGATAGAGATTACATTCAAGGATATATATACCAAGAGTATATTCATTAAGAAGCGAAATGCTGTGCAATTCAGATCAAAAGCTTTGGATGTGTGAGAAAAATTTCATAAGTATGACAAGTCTGCTATAATATCCATATATAATTATTGTAGCAGAAAACGTAATATTATTTCAGAATAAACTTTACTTATTTATATTTTTTGTTTGTTGAGTTTATTATCTTGATCCTTCTCACATTTATCGAAAAAAGATAGAAAACCTGCACAATATTTAAGTTAAGATGTCAGATCAATATATTAACAAGAGTAATTGGAGCGCTTCATTCAAGTAGTGCTGCCGTTGTCAGTTACAACGTTTATCAAGCAACGAGTATCAACAACATACATTAGTTGCCGCTACAGCTTTTTACTTAAGATGCGTATCTTGCCACATACGGATTTTGAGACAGTTACTTTCAAACGTCGACAAAAATGTTTGGGTTTAGTGAATCAGCGGCCAGCAATTTGTCCCTACCTAGTGGTTAATGAACGAGCTTTGCGTGGTAACCTTACATTACTGCTGTACACATAAAAATTAAGCGTTCAGGGAAATGACAAAAAGAGTAATGTTCTCATATACATACAGCAACTTAGTTTTTCCCACAATTATTTATCATATTTCCACGACAAGTTTACATTGTCGACATCTAAGTATATTCACCTTTATCTACTACTGTGATTAAACTATTTTTAAATCGATAAACATCAAGTAAACACTATGAATAACTTAAAAAAAAAAACATGTACATGATCAAGACATTAACACCAGTCTTCGATCTACTTACCATTTTGAGGAAAAACAACTTGAAATTGATGATAAGTAAAGAATTTACGAAGAAATGTAACGAACATACCGCGGGAATCTACTCAGGTGCATTGAAAAGGTGCCAAGAACCGGTCTCTTATGACAGTTAATACGAATACCGTTTTATTTTTAGAAATACAATAATATAAAGGTAAGCTTATGTCGCTTCGGACCAAGTGTTAGGAAATGTTTGAATAGTTTGAGATTAATGAATGTTTGATTTTATATCTTAGTAATGTGTTCGTTTGGCAACTTCGTAGCACTTGCTACGAATTCTCGTAGCGCAGTTTTCGTAGCATATTTTTATTCTCTTTATAAACGGAATGTTTTGTTATCACAGAATTTGTGACAATTCACGAGAAAAGCAAATATTACTTTAAAAAAATCCTTATCAAAATGGCCATTTATGTTTCGTTAACTTTCAAGAATTCACACATCCACCAAAAATATTGTTTTATAATTGTATGTATTAATCAATTGAAAGCTTCGGCCGCGGAACCCGGACCATTACAAGGTTTTTTTCTTTTTGTATGATTCAATCTTTAATACTTATTACTGTGACAGGTATATGCCCTTATCTGTGGCCAGGCTCTGATGGATCGATGTTAAAAAGCCTCTCTTATTGCCGAGGCTCTAATCGACTGCCCTTTAATGGCCGCCGCAAAGGTTTTTTAGAATTTTTATTTAAATGTTTGTACAACAGTTCTGTTCTCGTTATCTCAGCACCTGTTTGTACACCGTTTTCTAGCTTCGAAGTAATAAAATGGTTGAGTAAATAATTAAATAAATATGCTATCATTCAGATAACAGTGTATAATCTTCTTTATTTATTCGGATTTGGACGTTTTATCAAGTTTTACGCCTTCATAAAGACTGTCAATATTTTATAATTGTAATATGTTAACGTTATCTTTATTACAAAATATAACGCATAAATACTATACAAACCCACTTGATGCTAAAGACAGGCCTCGCCACCAACAAAATTGTTTTAATCAAATCCGATGTTCGGTATTTAAAAGCATTCAGGTAAATGATCAGCTCTATACAGATATACTGGCACATGTTGTACAATAATAAATATTCGTAGTAACACAGCCGGCCTCCCACTAAACCCATGCCAGCGCCGACCACAATAGAACACGTCAGATTAAAAGATGAATGATTCCAATTTTGGCGTCCCACAAGCTCGTGCACCGACCCTACCTGAGATAAAAGCCTTTATTCACTTCTCCCACCTTCGAACGAGTATGCACTACCAACTTCTCAACGATTTTAACATCTATCGAAGTCGGAATGCGCTTTAATAAACACAATTTTTAATTAAGCTGTGTTCAGAATTTTTAATGGCAGTTCGTGAATTCATCAGTTCCATAGCTAATTATGGCGGGATTGCGTTTATTTAGGATTGAATTGTGCAATGGTCGGCCGAACCAGGGCTGCATATTAAAGTACGAGTGTCGGATATCCGACGGCGAGCTAGGAGTACAGTCGCAGCGATAAAACTCAATCCACCATTTTATCTAAATCAATTAAGAATTGAACGAGAACGAAAGTTGAACCTTTGTTCGACACTAACTAGATTTGTTCCAGAATATTAGTGCATATTTATTTGAAATGATTCATTACTATCACTTAGTTAACTCGTGTAGTCTATTGTTGTCAACCAAACGGAGCATAAATTACGAAAATAAATAACTTGGCATGTTTTTGAATGACCAAAAGCTCATGGGCTCATGTGACAAGCGCGCTGCGTCTGCGCCGTCGCGCCGCTGTCGACTGTACCGAGCAATCCCGAACAATGGCTGCTAATAATAAGGGACGTCGTATTTACGAGCATACGTGCCCTCCGAGCTGAGACGAGCTAGCCCTATTGTGCTCAGACCTCCTATGATTATTTCAGTCCCTTGCACTTTTCCAGAAATCCCCTTTTTAAGTTTAGATTTTATAGCCTTTAGATGGAATGAATCAGGCGTCCGCCGCGTAAATCTAATTTACGCTTTACCGAAACATTCATTGAATAGGAATTTTAAGCTGTAGCCGGTCGTAAGTCATTTTTAAAGCTGGCACTTTACTTGGTAGAAACACTTATGGGATTGTTTTTGTTTTAAAGTTAGTACCTGAGTAAATGCTGATATTTTATTAGAGCTTATAAGTAGATTATTTGATATAAACTTCTAATGATGATTGGAACTGGTAAAGTTAATAAATGAGCGATTATAAAAATGGTCGTAGTGCTTTATGCGTACCTACTTCACATATACTTAAACTTATCTTCTGCAATAGTAATCGAACTTGACGAACCTTAATTTGCGTATTGGATTTTAATCAATCATTTCATACATGCATAATGACGTGAATTATATAATTATGGCCATTGAGATAATTACTGACATAAGGTTAGTAATTGCTGTATGCTAGCCCTGTTATAAGAGCGGTTGCTAGTCTAGACCCACGCGGCGCGGTGACCTAAATACATGCGCCAGAGTTGCACCCGGCCTCCGCCAATCACACGCCGCCATTCAAATCGCCGGCGCCGATCCTAGTGTCTATAAATCTGCAGAGATACATAACGCAAATTATAGGTAACCGAGCTATTAAATAATATTAGCAAATACCCTTTGTGCTAATGTATTTGGTTCCTATTAATTCTGTTTATCGTAAGTCTTGCCAGGATGTAAATCATTTTAATAGTGCTCTTTATGATGGACTTGTTTCTACAACAGTTTTGACAGTACGGTCAAAAATTTATAAAGCTGATAACCGTACCTACTTAGTTGGTTTTTAATGATATAAGTTTACACTTTTACATGTGTTTAGAGTTCTGTATGGATCACTTTGTCATTCGGTTGTATGTCAAGATCCTGTCCCTGTATCTCAGGGACGAGTGAAAATACTAAGTTGAAATTAAAACTATATCATCAAGAATGTGGCCCCTTGCAACTGTGAAAAAGTTTTAACTTCTAAGTTAACCAAAAAAACAGATACTGCCGTTTATATCGCAAAAAACGTGTATTTTGACACTTTCAAGGAAATCCCGTCATACATCCCGTTGTCCTAAAATCCTGCAATTTGACATGAAGTCAGTCAGAAATCTGAAAACTGGAAATTTATTTTTACGTCACCAAAAATCAACTTTTTAATTTACAAAAATCTCAGAGACTTGAATTTTTCTTAAAAAAATTAAGTACAGCAAAGGTTTAGTTAATATATTTTTGTATTTATAAAATATTTTTCTTTCATATACTTTAGTCTATCTGCGATAGTCTATGGTGCTTTCATAATAAAGTCCGTCGTGGCAACCCTGAAAAGTGAAACCGCATAGTGAATAAGCAGTAACCTTGCATGGCGCCTATCTCGCTTTGAAAACACCACTATCTCTGTCTCAAGACATAATAATGCTAAAAAACATTAAACCGGTTCAATAAATTATGCAAAAAACATAATGAACGGATTAGACCGAGCCTTGAAATTAAATCTCATAATCGTAATAATCATATAAAATTGAATTTGTTCAGAAATCATATAATTACGTGATAAAACGGTTACAAATTATGATAACTCCTTTTATAACGCTTGATAGATAAGTATCTTATGAGTTTCGTAAAAGGCCTTTTTTGGTGATTTGAATTAATTTGATCAAATCTCCAGGAGGGATATGTCCTTGTATTTAATATATTCGTATTATATACTCGTATATAAGATCACACCCATAAATGATTGTTTATGTCTATATTAAAATACGCTTCGAGTATGTAAATGCTTAGAAAGCATACAGGGTCCTATAGCATATAGGGTACCAGACATTAATAATAATAATAATAAACATTTATTTCGGAATAAATTCCAATTAATAATTACACTAATATTATAGAAGCAAAAGTTTGTGTGTATATGTGTTGTAGTACATAGTTCAATTTATTTATCGCGTCTTCTTTACGCTCAAACGGCTGAATGTATTTGGATAAAATTGGGCACGAAGGGATTCTGGTAGTTTATTACTTTGAATAATTATCTATTACCACGTGGATAAATCGCTAAAATGTAATGTAATGACATATCAACACAAATTATTGGTTAATCATCCTGCGTTATCACACTATAAATCTAACATGAGATGAAATAGCTGCCGCCATCATTATCTAAGCGGTTATTTCCGGTTTAATATTTGGCTCAATAAATCTGGGCGGGTAAAAAAATAAAGTTAGGTACACGTTTTCGTTAGGAAAGGGAGAAGCGTCTGCTTCGACGGCCGACAAAGTGACCTAAAGCGAATTGTTACATCTTGACCGACGACGGTATAAGCCCCTCGTAAAATGCGCAAGCGGGACACCTACTGGCACCATATTAAACAGGCTCTAAAGTACACACTAAATGGGTAAAGCAAAAAAACTAGTGTTTGTAAGCTAAGTGGTATAAGAAGGATTTGTTAGTGTTAAGAAAGAGTTTTGTTTAAAGGTTCAGGACTCAAAAGCACACGTTTTTACGTGAGTTTGATGTTGCACGTAAAGGCAAGGAGGATGAAAACTGAATTTTTTTTTATAGGTTCGCTTTTGACCATGAGATATCACCTGATGGTAAGCGATAATGTGGCCGACGATGGAACACGCTTGCCTAGATGTAACCTACTTAAAGTTCCTTAGGTTATAGCTATCAGGGAATACGTGTACCTAAGCAAACAAACCGAAGGGCAAGAGAACCAACTCTACCAACGACTATAAAAAATATAAGATTGACGAAAAATCATCAAATTTAAATGGTCATACACATTGCTCGCAGAAAAGATAGTTGATAGAGCCGAAAGGTTCTGAAATGGCTACTGCGCACTGGAAGACGCAGCGTCGAAAAGCCGTCCACAAAGTAAACCGATAACCTGGTGAGGTTCGCGGAAATCTGGTGGATCCAAAACGCACAACGTTATGGTAACGCTTGAGGGAGCTCAATGCCCAACAGTGGACGTCTTTCGGCTGAAATTATGACGATGAATAATCCCTAAATATGGATTGCAGCTGAAAATCAGCGTCGTGTGGTGGCTTTATGCTGAGCAGGGACCCTTTGGCATTATTCAGTGTACGTTTTGTTTAGTTTTAAGGTGTTTCTGTTTTTATAATGCCAATATATGCGAATTACTTTCTTTCTACAGCAAATAAAACGGGCGCCCAAAGTATAAAGTACCTACAAGTATGGAGAAAATTAATTTCATTCGGGCAAAGCCACTGGCAGAAGCTAGTATGCTATAAAATTTAATTTAGCGTAAAGCTCTCTCTCGTAGGTCGGATTATCGCAGCCGTTGACAAGAAAGATTAAGCCAGGAGCCGATTAAGGCGCTCAGTAACAGTGTTAAGTGAGAGATTACGTTTTATGTGAGCGACGGAGCTGCTGTCAAGTAAAATATTTGAGTTATGATCCACTTTGTAAATTGTTTTATATGAAATATTAAGATGGCTCTATCATTTACTAGAGATGTGTTTTTTCTGTATCCTTTCTTGATCGTTTTCTAGGCAGGTATTTCCCATAAAGGCGTAAAAATGATGCATTGTGAATTCAATCTAACCAGAAAACAAAGAGATTCATTCTTATACACGACTAATCTTTAATAGAAAAAATGATGCTCCTGAGCTGCATGTTTTGTGGTCCTTAAAGTTAATATTAGATAACGTAATTTGCGACGTCATTTTAAACATAGCTAAATTGGTACGTTTTAGATCACTGAACCAGATATTTGACCGTTGATGAAGCATTGCCTATGCTATCATAAAAGTTAGTGCAACTTAATCTTAAAATCAATAATTTCGTAAAATATCGATTAAAGTTATGGTAATCATAGAAACTGAAAAAGCTCAAAATACGAGTAGGTTCAGCAGTATTTTTTATTCATATTCAGAATATTCAAATTACATTATAGTGTATTTTAAATCTCCTCACTCATCCTTAATGCGGGAATTATTCCTTGCTCATCTACATTTAAATATGACTACTTATAGAACAGCGGTGCGATACTCCGGTATGATACCATGACGTGGACCTGCTAACCATTCACTTATAGGAATGCAAGCATTCACAGCGAGGTAAAGTATAAAATAAAAAACTATAACACGTGAAGACTTGTATCACAATATGAGCTTTCGTCGCTCGAGGGATGAGCGAACCTTTTAAAAGCTTTTCCGAGGCCATACAGGGCATTAAGCTCAAGTGAAGATAAACCTGGTAACAACCTCCGGACGATATGTTGCCTGCACCATAAATATATTTATCTACTTTGCTTTTGTTGCCAAGATAAATCGGCTCGTTTGACTAGTGCATCGTTTCCAGATTGAAATATACAAAGTGTTACCACTTTGTCTGCGCGTTCCACAGCCGTTGTTCAAGTGTTCAAGTTCTAGTCCGCTTATTTACGCTTTCTTGCTATTTGTTAAATACTGAACGTAAAGTGCTATGTTCATTACCTCGGTAAATGTGTAAAGTAATTGAAACGCGGCTGTAATGTGAAAATAGTGCTTACTTCTTTAATTTGTTACTCAGCTGAGGAGACTAGCGTACATAAGTACGTACCTAATTCGATGAACACGATGTAAACACTAAACATTCTCAGTACTGCGTGTCAAAACATCGTCAGTTATTAGCCGAGTCTCGCTTGAATTCGCTTGCAACTTTTTGTGCAAAAACTTTATGTTTAAAAGGTTTTTTCTTTATTATAACATAATTTGGGTGCATGTTTTAATGTTGTTTCACAAAACATTTAAAAGTATTCTCGACCCTTGTCAGGCGTGTTCCTACACATTTGTCCAAATGCAACTTTACAAGCGCCATTATATAAAATCACCATATTTTTTGTAGACTGCATTCAATTTATTAACATTCGCACTGCTCAACTTCCAAGACTTCACAATGACGAAGCTGCATACTTTACATACAGTTTTTGCTACTAAAGCATCGCTTTGACCACATTTGCTTATTTGAATGACTACTACGAATTTGGTTCGTGATTGTAAGAAATACATTTTCAATTTCAGTTTCTAATAGGTTTAACATGGCTAAGTCACATGTTATACGGTATGTAATCGTTAACAAAATAAAGAAACATAAAATCTATCTTCAATGTAGGTAAATAGCGTGGCCATAAATAAATAATTGTATACATTACAATTGACGCTTACAAAATAAAATAATCCCGCTTGAGAACCAATGACAAAACCTCGCTCGATCCGGAAACATATTCTTAGTTCAGATAATATATGAGTGTCGCTTAAGCAAAAGTAACTTCGATATTTCAAGCGGCAGTTAAGTTATTGGCCGTTATTAATAATGCGCCTTTCCTAACTTAATCTGACTTGAAAGGCATTGAGTCGCGCGTCGTGCAGGCGAGGCATTGTTCAGACAATACTTTAGCCGTGTGTGCATATAATCGTGTCCCTATATCCTTTTACAGTCGTAGGCATTTTTACATTGAGTCTATTAAGCCGCAGTTAATCCTCTTCAATGTTATCCCCGCTTAAATTCCATTCTTAGAATTAGAATGATCAAATAGAGCACGTCATTATGGAGGTGAAGTTTCTCAAAGTCTTAATCTTGAGAGAGTTGTAGGACATTACAATTATGGCTGCGGAATTGTTCGAAACAGCACGACCCTGGAACAATTGAAGAATACAGGTGGGTTTTAGTCGGTATACAAATAATCCCTCACGCTCCACCCTAATCCCATCTTCAATCGGTGGACGCCACAAGCATCCGGTATGTAAAAACCATAGTAAAAACCACCTCTAAGGCAAAGAAGACCTACAGCCTAAAATATAATGATTTCCTTTAAACTTAATATACTGTCGACGTTCACTTGGAACTTAATTTGCATTCTTGATAAGGCACATAATCTCTAATACAACATACTTTACTCTGAATTATTAATTATCGTTCAAATAGTAACAGAACTAAGATAAAATAGCGTAAATATGTTAATTATCCTCTTAATAAATAGATAAAGAAGTAATTATTAATATGTATTGCATGAATATTCATACTTATTTAGAATACCTATTGAACATTTTCCATTTTCGACCTGATATAAAATGCAATAATTGCACATCTGTCTCACACCTGAACGAAGTTTGACAAAATAATTCGTTTTCGTAATATATTATCAAACAGTAATATAAACATTTATATTATCTGTGTATAGGTGCAATATCTTACAAATAAAACTGCTTGTATTAGTACATTAATCTATACAATTAATATGTATTATGAACATGTTTGTTTGGCTCATGAATTTCTCATGAAACGTGTAACCTGTACACATACCGATACTATTTTTAATTTTTTTAGACGATTGTACAAAGCCATGGTTGTGGACCTTATTTGAATTGAATGTGGAAAAACATTGCGTACATGTGGCGTGGGTGTGTCCCTGGTCTGGCCCAAATTTGAATGTTTGTATTTGATGAACATTGACTTCGAATAATTAGGCTCAAGACGAGCATGACTTTCAAACTGTAATTGGAAACAATTCAACTTATTTAAATGAGTAGGTACCTACCTGTCTTGTCAACTTTAACTAAATAGTACAAGATTAATATGAGATTTTGTAATTTCACATATTCCCCAGATTTTAACACAAGACTCTTGAAGACTTCAAGGAAAAAACCTCCAATGTTTTCTTAACAACATCCATCGACTCATTGGACTCAAAAATATTTCAGAACGATACATTGTTTATTGTTTCTACATCAAAATCATTATAAATCATTAAGGCGTCGGGTATGTACTTGAAAATACTCACGTCAATCGTTACTCGTTAGCTAGGCTGGCTCAAAGTTAACTCCTAAAGAATCCAAGTATCTCTTGAGAGTAAGCGCTGTGTCATTGCTTGAGCCCAGCAGAACAAAAATGCTATAAGGTAGACGTTACCTGATATTTTATTTTCTTAACGGATTGCAATAAACTTTACGATCGTTTTATCACTAATTTCTGTTAAAATGTGACATTTTTAATTAACACAACGGCACCACAAAAAATATTCGTTCGTAAGCTATAAAAATACGATATTAAAAATGTTGTTATATGCTTCATTTATTACCATTATTATTGTAAACAGTGCGTGGAACTTAAAAAAAAAATAATAATAATAAAATATTATATAAAAATAATATAAATATTTCACTTTACGCTGATTATAGATTAGAAAAAAGGATTCTGACAGTCGTGACTGCCGTTGTTATGAGAGTATAAAAAAAATATTAATTTGTTCTAAAATCGTCTCCGCGACTTTTCCTGTTCCGCTAGAGGAATACGAACGATTGAGTGGCCATAGGTTGGCGTGTGGGCCGTGGAGGACTATTGAGGATTTTCTCTTTTTTTCTGCGTACGCGCGTCGTGCGGGTCGCCGCGCCGCGCCCGTCCCGCGCCGCGCCTTTTCCGCGCCGCTGCTATGCCGGCATTGTCCACCCTACACTAAAATAGCCCGCATTTTAGTACCACGGCAAAACGTTGAAAATACATAACGAATGAGTTATGGAATTTGTGTGAGCAAACCTAAATGATTTATTGGAACTCTATTGCGTACTTAACGATAATTGAGTTTGCCAATATGAAAAGCTCGTAATAATTAGTTTACGTTTTATTGGGCAAAATGCATAAAAGTGTGCTTTATCCCTAACTTGTGCAAAGCCGTTGTAACTGCGGATCTATAACTTAATTACCGTTGAATTTAAAAAATATTTTTATAGTACATTTTCCTCGTTCTTCTGATTGCAAGGACAATTTTAATTCAGACCAATCTAGTGAAAAGTTGAGGCAACAAACCAAATCTTAACCCAAAACTGTTATAAATCGCACTAAAAAATAGCATAATAAAGTCATATCGTAGACACGTCGGGCAAACATATGTAGGTATGTTAATGCGCTAAATGGGTTACAATTCATATTACAATCAATATAATAAATACATGTGTCGCATTTGCAAGCATTGTCTGCTATAAACAGGGACGCTAATGCCTCGCGCAGACTGTAAAAATCACGACGGCTTCACGGCGGAGATAGCAACTATCTGAACGATTACTCAAGGGGACACGGTACGAATAAAGCGCACCCTTATCTTATATTTAGCTGTTGTCGTAAACCTAGCCATAGTGTACTTTATGTCATGCTAGCCTGACGGCTAATTTACAATTTAATAATATTAGCTGCATTTGAATACGGACAGCAAACAAGTTCGAATGAAAGTAACAGTTGAATGAACTTAAAATTCTAATCATTATAAAGTCGCAAGTTATTGATATGACTAAAATAACGTAACAAGTAAACGAGGTACGAGCCTTCATATATTTGCTTTTACAATAAGAAAGTTATGGATACCTGTGTTGAATGTCAATTAATTTCATCTTTCTTCTAAATAAGTACGTGTGTATAAACATATTAACCAAGATGATGAGCGAATTAAATTGGTTAACCAAACTATTATGTTTGCATAAAATAAACGAGTTCAATTAACAAATAATCAATAGTTTATTAAAGCTTCGCCTCATTAAAGCTCTTTAAAAACGAACGAGAAAAACTATTCTAAAAACTGTCGACAAAAACTTAATAAGGTTTAATTTATCTTTGACTTTAATCAATATAAATAGGAGTTTTTTGCATGACAATGTAAATAGACTATTGGAAGATTTGTGTGTAGTATGGATAGAGATAGAGCTGCCAGTCTGCACGGGCTCGAAGAGCTGTTCCCAGTAAGGTGACGTAGCGGCTGGCTAGCGGTCTTGCCATATATTACAGCCTACAATATCGTTACTCAAATACGGTTACCTAAATTAAATTTTAATTAATAGCATGGAAGTAATTACCCTACTACAACGCCGTTTAACAGACCTCTAGAGAAATTTAAACTATGCATGTTGGTAAGCCTCGATAAAATCAATTTTGTACTTTACTGTCGGATGTCATAATAAATACTGCTATATAGCTTTTCATTTACAGAATTATTTTGATCTAACTACCGTCTCACTTGTTAATCGAAAACAAGTCTTACATACTTTTATTTTAGACCAAAATTGAGTTAGCAAATGTTTCAATATGACGATTACCTTTCTCATGTTTCGTGGACAGTATTTATTTTTGTATGAGTCCAAATTCTTGTTAGAATCGAGTGGCGAGAAGAAACTGGTTTTGAATTGTATCTGGTATAAATATGTAGATAGTAACGCCCCCGAGGTGATCACTAGTTGTTATGAAGCATTTTAAATATTGCCTCGCATTTCAAATAATATGATATTTTGTATCTCTATCAGGGTTGGGAATGTTTATTTTGATTTGCTCTTTTAATTTATCGCGTATCGAGTTAACGAGACGATTGAACGACTCGTAGATTACTCAAACGAACACTCGAACAAGATGGTGGGCCGATAGCGTATCGAGTTATAACTACTTGTTACAAATAGGCCCGGCCATGTATAGCCACCGACGTTATATATCGAACGCAAGAATATAAAATGACTAGCAATAATATAAATGAGGCAAAAATATTGTGAATCCGACCAACCTGTTGTAGATCAATACTGTAACATTAACATACATTATTGTCCGTAGACAACATCAATAAAGACATCACAATCATGAAGGCCTAACATCTGCAGTGCATATACAGGTTGTTTTACTAACCTATAGATAATTATGCCAAGTTTGTGCGTAATAACATCAATTTAATTTCTTATAAGCTCAATTAATACGATCAAAACAAGGACAAGTCTTTTTTCCATTGAACAGCGACCGTCTGGAAGATTATAGCAGTTATAAATACGAGCTGTATATGTCACTGTTCAATCAGTATTCAGAGCTCATGAGGCAGTGAGAAGGAATTAAGAGCGACATCATGTGATCCGACAGAGAACAATAGAGACACTGTGGACAAAAAGCTTGCAGCGAGCACAGGCGAGCGAGCGTACCTGCGCGAGCGCCGAGCACGGCCGCGGGTATTAATTAGTAGCCATAGGGTGACAACGCCACCCAAAAAATCGGGAAGTGAACGCTTTACGAGCACTGTGCAAGAATTTCTCATTCGAAAAATACTTTTTGGCGGAGATAAAGTATTCTTTTTATGAAGCTTTCACAACTTGCGTTAAGGATAGGTATTGTTTTAATTGAATACCACTTTTTGTCGCCGAGTTCGTTGTCCGGAAAATTAGTCGTAATCATGGTTCTCCTAATTAACGAAAAAGTGTCGCCATATCGAGGCGCCAGAAAAGGATGCCCGAATTACTCGTGCATTGGCCGTCGCGAAACTCAAAAAACCGTTTAAAAATCACTCGCTCCGCCCCTGGTCCGCCCAGCGACTCCTGCGCACTTATGATTTATCGTTACGAGGACAACCCGCCCCTCGCACTAACTACCCGGCTTCCGCACCGCTAATTATACGTACACATAGCCCTCTCAAAATCTTAAATCGCATTCTCGATTCTGTCATCGGGAGCTCGCAGCGAGCGCGCCTCGCCATAATCGAATTCGATACGGCTTATTCGTCTTAATCGTTTAACTTCGATTCACGTGCTATATCCGTTTGTTCCTTCGATGCTACCACTGTTATTTATATTTTTACCTCAAAATGTTATAATACATAAAACATAATTTTAAAAGAATTTATGAATTGGATAAAAGTTTCTTTGTGTAAGCTAAGTAGCAGAAAGAAGAATGAACTGGAACTTGATTGAGTTTCAAAATTTATTTCCTATCCTATACCGCAAAAGGTGATTGGGTAGATATTGTAAACCCTAAAAATGTTGATAATTCGTAGCCGGTAAACGTCTTATTTTTTTTATTTGTGTAAAAGAAAAAACGCAATGAACTACAACAATAGTGCGCGATGCACTATCACCGCGCAGGTATGATCGCGAACCGACATTTTATAGATAAAAGGTACTCTGGTAGGTAAAGGTACGTGCGAAGTAAAATAATACACACGTTGTACTGTATTGTTGGCTGGTCGCTGATTTAGTAACCGGTCACGCATCAAGGACGTGGTTCGAACGTATTCAGAATAATTTGGAAGTGGACACGGACAGTTCTCACGCTATTGGCATTCTTACGCGGTAGATAAGCTATTCATATGCCTGTGCCCGCGCATAATGTCGCCATATATTTCTCTTTAATTCCTTTCGGTAATCTTCTTCGAGCCGAGATTGAGATACACCTACGAACCTCACGGTCTCAGTGCCAGCCCTAACCTTCGGACGTTTTCGTTACGTCTATTATCTAATAGTCGTTTCAAAAGAACTGGTATTACTATAATAACATCATCCGTATAGAGGATCGTTTGAATTATAAAGATATTATTATCTGCTTTTAGGCGATCCGATAGCTTGGCCCTGCTGAATCATTTTCACCTTCTTATTTTCACTCTTGTAATAATAATAATACGTTTATTGCAACCATCACAGAGTCAAGGCACACACACAATAAAATAACAACAAAAACATATACAATACAATTACAAATACCACATATACAAATTTGATAGACACGTAATATTATTTACAGATTTCGATTGTTCAATATCAATACAGATATTAACAATCGAACTTCTGCGCGAAAACTAATAGATATTTATTCCCTAAACTCTATCCTAAATTAATTATCAAGTTTAATACTAATTAAGCGCGATCTAAATGTAATTTCGGGATTACAACTCAGTTTAATACCTACCTAGCTTCCTACTTTGGAATAAGGCGGTACATGTGTTCCCACTGTTAACCTTCAAGCGGGCGCGCGGCGTCGAATCGACCGCACTCGTTATATTTACGATCGTATTTTCAAAATTGCTTGTCGGAAGTACGTATCATTTCTAGTAGCTTGTCATTAGTTCACTACGGACTAAAATAACTCCATTTCTTCTTTGTCCACTCCTCCTGAGAGACGCAGAATGTGTATGTTCAGGTCGCGGCGCAGACGTCGAAAAGACTACACGCGCCTGCCTCACATTTTTACATGGCAGAGAAGGCTGATTCTGAAGAAAATTTAACCAAAATAGCTGAAAGTCTCTATGAAGTTTATTATTTGGTCTCTTGTAATATAACATGTGTAAAAAAAAACTGATTGGACATATAGGTAAGACTCACTATAAAACTCTTGTTATACCGAGCAAAATTGATACCTAATCCAAAAAAGTGGTGTAACTTTAAAATTATGTTTTCAATTTTAAACAAATTATTTTTCATTTGAAAACTAGATTATGTCTGATGTATGTGATTATTTATTATTAATAAAACAATTTTCTAAATTCATGAAATACACCGGCGGTCCTTTAGGTTACGCGCGACCGCTGCCGTTACAAATAGTCGCGCGCCCGCTTGAAGGTTAATAGAGGTCATGATCCAACTTATTTCAAGTGGAAAACAAGCGTAAGCCCAAGTCACAGATGCAAGTTTTGATAAATCGATCATTCATGGAAGCAATTACGTCTAAATATCAAAATGATTAAGTATTGCGTGTTGAGGCAAGTGTTCATCCAATGTAAGTAAATGTAACAATTATTCAAGAACACACAAACGCAGCGGGTATGTGCCCACGGTGTGTTAAACTAACACACAGAATTTGTCCATGACAAATTGGACGCTTAACCGACGGACGATGTTCTGAATAAATTATTTACAAGTTTAAAAAAAATGTCCTGTTTGCTGTGACTACAATAATCTAACGAGAGTCTCGTGTTCCTCTAGATATGATGCATAAAATTAATATTTATTCACATAATAATCTAATAAATTAGCCGGCTTCATTATACCGAAAAAAAAAGAGATTTTAGAAAAATTGTCTATGCAAATCTGATTCGACATTGATATTATGGGTATTATTAGTATGGCAACAATAGCTTAACGACGAGATTTGGTTAGGAGTCACGTGGTCGTCAGGTCAAACTCTTTCCGATGAACTTTTAATCTGGACAATTATCTACACTATCTACACTAATATAATAAAGAGGTAAAGTTTGTTTTTTTGTTTTTTTGTTTGTAGGGGGTAATCTCTGGAACTACTGGTCCGATTGGAAAAAAATTAGCAACAATAGAAAGCTGCTTTACTCCTGAGTGACATAGGCTATATTTTATGTACGCGGGCGAAGCTGCGGGCAAAAGCTAGTTCCAAATAAAAGGACGCTATTTTTGGAGTATTTTTATTTAGAAGAGAATAAACTTCATTGTACACCAAAATAGTAACAATTTCACAGAAACTTGTATCAATGGCAATCTTATCGCTGACAGCGGTATCTACCAGTCAACCTTAAGATGGACTATAAGAGCTTAAACCGAAATAGGGGGTAGTTGTATGAACATCATCACTAACCTATGAAGAGAGGCTGAAATGGCATGAGCGGTCTATAAAATTAAGCTCATATATATCTTGCTTACAACCATTACCTCAGTAGTATAAATACTGACTTTGCAGATACTATATCAGTGCCACTGAAGCTGCTATAAATGTGGTAACCTATTGGGCCCAAAAACTTTAGAGGGAAGCGGAATCCATCGATTCGAAAAGAAGAAGAAGAAGTGACTATATCATCGCTACGCGTTTAGTAAACAGCCTTCCATAACATTGGAACCGAACATCCAAGTGTATGCTGATGATCACAGTGGATTCTGATTCTGATAATTATAATCGACTACCTCCTTAAACTACTACAATAAACAGAAAACATGCAAATATTCTGCTGTGTTTGTTTTCTGTCATCAATCATTTCACACAAAGAAAATTTAAACCTATAAACAAAGAAATGACAGTGGCAATTTCATTTCTTCTTTTCTTATGCCGTATTACTCTTCTGCCCTTATGCCATATTACTCAGCGTTGGCGCAACCAGTTCTTTTCTTCCACTTTGTCCTGTTACCCTTCACAATATCACTAACTCCCTTTTCTTTCATATGACTCCCCACAAAATCCATCCATTTCTTCTTCCGCCAAAGTTAAAAAACAAACACTATAAAAAATACACAAACTTAAGCCTAATTTATGGTTAAACTCCATTTAATTTGCAAGTTCAAGCTTTTATTTTTATATTCTCACTATGAAAGAAAAGAAGACAAATGACAATCCACTTTTGTTTTTAATCTTCAAATATAATCTCTGACTATAACTAATAGACTTCATCAGTCGAGATTAATTCACTTCCTAAATTCTTTTCTCGTTTTAAAGAATTCCACAGAAAATTAGAAAAACTCTCCATGTTTACTTTTGGTCATCTATCTTTCTCAAAGTCACGACCTTTTTCTTAGTTAACTTAAGCAGGTGTTTCTAACAGTTATAAAATAATTTTGTTTCTGTTCAACGGTAAACGTAGCTTACAGGTCAACGTTAATTGGGTAAAAGCTGTATGAAGAAACTTACATTATACTATTGAAAAATATACCCAACTACAGTTTCGGCAAACGTCGTGCCGCCTTATAAGGATAATTTTCTCACTGTTTAAACTTTCCCTGAATTTTTACGAATATTTCAAGACCAAAGGCCGTTCTCGAGTTTTAGGGAAACTAACGAACAGCTATTTATTTTTACATACGAAGACATGAGACTTCGTTTTCAAAAGCTGTCGATTTTCGGTATAAAGCCAAGTCCGTTCTAATCTAACCTAATTTGCTGCTTATTATCCCGAGCTGGTAGTATGTCTTCGGCCTTCCCTGACCAGTAAAAGTCTAGTTTGTCCGTCCGCCGCCATCGGTGACGTCCGTTCTACTCGCCTAGATTAATCAACGAGTATGTACATATATAATGTAATACATCAGTCCAAGTTTTAAAGGCAATATATAAAGTCAAGAGCTATCTAGACAGATAGGGATTGGTATAGGAATCAATATAAATAAATTGCCCAATAGAATTGCCGGAGGAACACGCCTGGCTTCAGATCAGATACTATAAGTCAGCACGCAACATATCAATTAAAGGGTGTATTAAACATTCTCATCTCCATACACAGAGTGTGATTTAAATGCGAATACTGCATACTATTTTATTTATTGACTTGTTACTTGGCGCGACGTTGCAATTGTGTCAAGTGTGAGTTAATGTTAGCTCTTACAACAAACGCTGTTATATCAATGCTTAATTATAGACATTAAAGCGGCTTGAACAATGTTATTGTTGTCATAAACCCCATATTATGGCTGATAAGCGAGTGCCTTAAAGTCCATAGTCTCTATCTGAATTAGTATCTACATTTCACGTTAATATGAAAATAATTATATTTACAGTAACATTTATAAGTGAAAAGTCAACATTATTATGCGTTTATGTAGTTGAAAGCTGACATTTCCATCAGATGAAGGAGCAAAGGGTATCTGTGTGTATACGTAGTACCTTACGCGAGCCACTAACGCCGCGAGATATCTCTGTTTTGTCATAAATCGCAAGTTTATTTACGATCAATATCTCCACTTGATTTATAACGACAATGCTATTACGTCCTCTCGATACTTATGCATGACCATCCTTTGTCTTATTATGAGAAACGATACTTAAAAATATCGTATAGAAATGGTAAGCTTTGCGCAGCTTCTACGAACTATTTGAAAAGAGCTCAGGAGAGCATCTTTTGTGAACATCCTGTTGATACTGAATTCTTGGTAGTGGTTGGAGAGCGAATCTTCTTCATGTTGGTAATATGATCGTAATGAGTGTGAGACAAATTAATATGGATGTTTACCTAAATGTAAGGTTTTTCATAGTGCTAAGTATATTTACACTTATTAAATGATCATTATATTTTAAACAATTGAATAAAATATAAAACTACGGTAGAAAATATTTTTATAAGTGATATATGTTTAAATATTTCAGAAAATTCTTATACGCATCTCTTAATAGGTATAGTAATTCTGAAACAGTTATTGCTTTAGCGTCATTATAGGCAAAGCCGTGGGAAGTCCGTAGTATTTAAATTTTAAAATAGAAGTTGTAAAAATGATGTGTATATAATTCTCATCGAAATAATCCCGCAGATAAGGCCAAATACAAACAGCTGTGATCTTCTGGTCATAAATATTGATTGTCTTCATCAATTTTCACATTCAGTATATACCAATATGTACCTACCGCATGACGGCACAGTAATAACTTCACAATGGCTTGTAAACGCACAACTTGATGGATCCGTCAAGAATTAATTTATTGTATCGTTTTAATACTAGCCCGCGATCAGAGCGTGTAGGTACAGTCGCTAATTAAAAATGGCTGGTCTGTTCTGGAAACCGATCGTACTAGTGTATCTAGTCAAGTTTTTTTTTTAATTCCTTGATGGGCAAAGGTACCGTTGACCCCTGTGGACATAAACTATCCGTGGAATTGAAGGAATCTACCTGAATTAGCTCCACGTTGTACTTCATTAAAGCATTCTGAGCATTTTCTAATTTGCACCGTTTTCTAGTGACATATAACGAGTCAGTGTCCATAAAATGAGAATAATTTTCATATATTTGTAGGTCGTTATCGCATGCAATCACAAGATTCACACTAAGTTATTTTTTCCCAAAAATGGGTATCTATTTACTTTACAGACAAAATAGCGTTACACACTGAATATAAATTGCTTAATCAAAGTAAAAAATGAAATTTATGTTGCAGGAATATTGTATAATACGAACTTTCATAATAATGCTGGAGCTCGACGGCTCGAGCGAATGCGCGAATCAAATATACAAATAATTGTTTAGGTAGGCACAGACACAACAAACAGCTGTAACTTAAGCGAATTCAAACTTTATTGCAAACGATTGGTGCCCACAGTCTATATTCTTATTTTATCTTTTGATGCCTAAACATAAAGTGGGTCGTTATTTTATGCAATTTACTCCAATATAAATAATTCATACACACCACTTTGCATTTCATCATAGTAGGTAGACGTACAAAAATAAAAAAGACTGAAAAAAGGCAAAACGAGATGTAATTCCAACTTTTCACTTAGAAATTGCACGAAATTACTTTTATGTAGTGAATATATATACGTACTTTCTTCATTAAGATAAATCTAAGTCAAAATCCTAATTGCGTAACCTTTACTTGGCTTTTCGCCAACGAACCAAATTCCGAACAATCCCATTTACCCGCAACGTATTGTTCTTAAACCAATTTCCCAGCGGTCCATCACTGTCTAAGAGTTGTGTTTAGAGCGAGTTAGATAACTAAGATAGCATAATTATTCAATAATACTGTTAGAGCCGCTTTGAAGATACTTGTGCCATAATAAGCCTTACATTTTCATTACAAGCTGTTGAGTTGGGGTTGTGAGGTTATCGCTGAGTTACGCCCGCAACTGCGATCGTTGTCACCGTCCTCATAAGTACTTCTTGTCTAAAACGGTCAGCATTAGATCGTTCTCGCTGTTTCGAAGCGAATTGAGCAACGTTTATGAAGTCACTGAGGAAATTCTCGTGACTTATCTGTACAAGTCTAAGAGGGAAGTTAGTTTGTTGTTTCGATATTACATTATAATCTTACGCCTTTATCTCACAGCATCGAAAGATATTTTGGAGACTTTTTTAATTGCTTGCGCACTGTTCTCAAGACTTATAATTTACATTAACACTTAACAAATTTAATAAAAAATTAACAAATTATTTTTTTATCAACTGTAATGTTAATAAATTTTATAAGGTAATGTAAATTTTATTCTACTACTTAAATCTTATAAAAAATATTTAATAGGTAACATGTGAATTACAAATAAAGTACTAACATTAGACACTAAGGTTTTATTAATTATGTCGCTGACTTAGCGACGAAATCCAGATAGATACATTGGATTTATATGCGATTTCTATATACTTAGGTATTTGGATTTCGCCACTGAGCCAACGTTGAGCTCAAAGCTGTTTTCTTAGAGAATAGCACCCCCTGACTGCGATTCCACCTGATGGTAAGCAATGATGCTATCGTTTATGATAAGCTGTACTAGTTTATGAGGAGGCTAGTCGCTCTAGCGTTGAAGACACCTAAATTATAATTGGACGAGCAAACTGCAGCCGGCCAATTGTTCCAGTCCTTCGATGTGCGCGGTATAAACTACGTGGTACTCGTAAAAAGTAGAGGTTTAAACAAGGTAAGGTTGGATGGATATACACCGTACGTCATCCACATAAATACTAATCATAAAAACATACTTATAAATATTTCTTTCCAGTTTTTAATATCCTAGTATATTTTCGAAATCAAAGACCATGTTAAAGATGAAACAGACTGAGGAATTGCAACACTGCGACAAGTTAAACAAATCATTATTCAATGCTTTTCATACATGACTAAAACACAAAGAGAGTGCCCACTAACCATGCACTAAAGGTGCTTACATGAATTTATTCATCTCCATATTAGAAACCCGAGTCAGGTAACAATATAACGTTAGTCTATTCTTAGCCATAGGCACACAGCTTACAGCCTCCAACTACCTAAATATTGCGTGTCCAGACAAATCTTAGGCTCATCGAAGACTAAGTTAGTCTATCAACATCTTAATGCCTCTAGATAGACCCAATTAGAAAACTGATGAGTTATTTACTGTGAATTTTATCAAACAACTTACTTTTATTGTACGTGATTAAGTTAACAATAAATGATCAATTCAATAAATAAAATTAATTTAGAATCAGCCCTTTCTAACCGCGTGACGTTCCGTTATAGTCTCACGCGCACATATGAGATTTGTTTATAACTTTAATATCTCTATCAAGTTTAATATATGCGTTTAGGATTTGTAAAGGGAAGCGTTCTTTTATTTGTACTCTGTAGCGTCGTATTTTCCAATTTATTTTATTTTAGTGGTCATTAAACATAATTTATTACCGAGAGGGCGCTATTAAAAGGCTTAGTGGAAGTTATCTGTAGTTTCGCTTCCACTTGTCATTTTTATTGATCTAAACACACTTACGAGCTGGTCTGTATGGTAATAAAAGCTGTTTTTCATATGCACTATACCTGGGTTTTGTGAAACAATAACATACATGCTCAAGAAATGAGCAGTGTGTTGTACTTACATTATATAGAATGGGAACAAAGCGCAGTTCTGTGTTTTGTGTGTTTTTACCTGGAACGAAGAAAGAAAGTGTTAGTTATTTCTAAAAGTACAATCATGATCGTAAAGTTCGATCCGTGGCATGAAATACTTGGACACTCAAGACTTCTTCTCAACATACGGACAACGACAATAGCCTGTAAAACAAAGACAAGGAAGAGGACATCACTTAAATTTTAAATACTTAACTTAACAAAGAAAATAATATAAGTTATGATCTTTAGAAATATTTGTATTTTTTTTTATATTCATGTTATTAGTTGACCGAACTTTAAATTCTACATCTGGTATATTGTACAGCGGAATATATGAGCAAGACAAGTCCTGTTGTCCTCTAAAGATTAAGGATATATGACAAAAAGATGTTCCATAATCAAGCAGAGCCTTTATACCCATCATAAAGCTGATGAACAACCGGTAACGCGCCAGCTAATTAGTACCCCACTAGTCCGCCATGTTAGCCTCTAACTAATCCCTCCAACGTGTCCTATTTATTCAGCTCACATCCAACAGACTTCTCCTTAATAAAGAAATCCTCTTGTTGACTACTTTTTCCCTTCCCACAAGAAACTGGAATCAGGAAACCTAATACCAATTTACTGATAGAAGAGAAATCATAAGAATCCGTACGACACGAACCTTGATTAAACATTAATGAGGACGAGTTCTAAACTCAGTGGTTATATTAAAATTTATCTATTTCCAGAGTAAGTAATTCAAGAAAGTTCTGCTAGAAACCTAGTAGTTTGAGTTCAAGTTCGCGTCCAACCGGTTCCTCTATTAAAATAGTATCATACTAGAGCTTCCATCATCAGATTCCTACCATGCACAAATCGAATGGACCGTGCACAATTACTAATTGTTGTAATTGTCAATACCAAGACAATCAATATTTTGTTATTTTAATTGTCTGTTACAGATTGAATTGACTGAATGGAGAATTGAACGCGCTATGTATGTGAAGAAGTAAACAGTGAATTTTTGTACTGTTTAGTTTTTGTGGGTGAAATGAAAATTATGAAAATCCTAAATGTAGATTTACATTTTGGAGCAAAATTAGACTATTACAATGTAGTGCAAACCATAAACATGCATCTATACATATTAACATACATGATTATCGTGACTGGCCCTATATCGCGTGGTCATTTAGATCATAAAACAATAGAACAGTTGCAGCCGAGAGAATGCATTGCGCAGTTATGCAAATAGTAGGGGTCGCGACCGTAAGCATGAATATTGATACAGCATTGTCGAGATTGCAGATTTCTACTGCGATAGCCCGGGCCCTTACTCTCTGCCAGCACGATTCGTAAACGAATTAACCTAAACTGATTATCTGACAATGGATATTAGATCTGTGAATAATATTCGTAAATCTCGCAGAAATTTGAGCTAAAAATCCATTCCGTTGCAATAGCATAAGACTTTAGAATAATAAGAATGGCACGGAGACGCTGCGAAGTGGTCACGAAGCCACAATGGTCGGCCCGGCTAAGAAATGGCTTCAAAAACGTATATAACTTCGTCAAATGGTCATAAAATGAGACCCGTTTTATGGCGCACCTTTATAGCCGCGAGCTACGTAAGGATGAGCGGCGGATGCCACGCCGACTTGGCCCCACTGTTGGACCAAACTTTGTTCATCTCTACATACTATAAGAACCGGCATTTCATACAGCTGAGTAAGAGACACACATAATAGAATTCTGACTTGTATATGATTTGTTCGATAGTTTTGCCACGGTGCCATTCTTCAATGAATGGATTGGGTTTTCAACTATTCAGGTACCAACAAAGCATGTCGCCAACTTATCAATTTGTTCCATTGATATGGCACTAAAAAACTGATTGTATCATTGTTTCTCTAATATTTCCTCAAAAATCTTTCACTTAAAATATCGTAATATTATAAAGTGCTGAACATGCAATCTGACCTGTAATTACGAATACAATCCCAAGACAATATCTAATGTTATTGTTTAATAGCGACGTAATTTAGTGACATTCTAATGCATAAATTGTTTTGATTTAACGTTTGTTGAGGCACTTGAACTCGTAATTATTTATAGTTTAAATGAAGCTATATCGTAAACGTCCTCTGTGATTTATTTCCGACCTAAAGTCATTATAGCAGGCTCAAATCGAACAATCTACTTTCCCGTATATGTAGACACATTATAATGATTTTTTTGCTGAATATTTATATATTTACGAGCGTTTTAAAATTGATATCCTCGCGGCCGAAGTATCAAACCTGTTTGCTTGGTTTATGTATAAACATCATTGATATTTATTAGATTCAGGGCTTGTTTCACTGCCACTATAAGATAAAGATAACAGATATCTCTCAGATAACAGAATAATATAACAGATTTTTATGTTTTTGAGATCATTATCTACGACAGCATGTTATGAAATAAATAAAAGTGATACCTTATTAAATTGTTAGTCTTTTATGTATCATAAAATCATGCTTGTAATTTTAATTGGTCGCGTTTTTGGTTGATGACATTTTTTTTTTCTTCACAGAGATTGGCGCTACTTCAAAAAAAAAATACAAATATATCGTTGACCAAAAACGCGAACAATATTTCTAAGAAACTACCTGACTCACTTAACGGTGTACAATGCGGGAGCTAACAGCCAAAAAAAACTCTTTCAACATTTAAAATGTCCCAAATTTTCGACACTTCGTACAGGTACATCAATCTTATCTTCATATTTTTTTCAAGTAACCCATTCTCAAATTCAAAAGTGAGAATTTTTGTGCTTTAGTCATGAAATTTCACCGCTGCTGTCATAGCTCTTTTCACAGAAAAAAATAAATAAACCAATAATAAATGTGAACATTCTAAAGAACCCAAATTCTATAGAATGATTTTATCTATTTAGGAAATACTCATGGCGACAATAACCACAATCTTCCACAATTATTGCACTATAAAATATTTGACTATAAACGGCCGTGTCATCGACCTCTGTGCTCCACAAGGTCATTCTTTAATAATTAAGTTCTTTTCATCTTCGCCAGAATTAAAGCACTTATACGGAACAAAAAGCCGAACCCCTTTGCTTAACTGAATTATTTTATTGAATGGGCTTATTACTAAAGGAAAGGAGGGCTCTTGTTAAATAGTGTAGAGTAATTCAAGTTCTCACACTTGTTCTAGAACCTGCAAACAGGTTTCAGAATTTCTAATTGGTTTTAGTAAGCCATCAATACTAATGAAAAACGGAGTACATGCGAAACTTTTTTGAAAAAATTGAATGTATCAGAGATATTGTATCAATTAGAATCGATTCAATCGGTTGATGATAAAACGATAAAAAACTAGCAGCTATGATTGAATTAGTATAAGTTGCAAATAACTCTTAAAATACGTTATGGTTGTTTTGCTCGTTCCAAGGAGTACATATCTTATATGTATGCAAGATAACTTCAGTTCAGGATTACAGGTCACCGATAATTAATTTAAATAAGCAACTGGTCGTAATTCACAAACAAACCAACAAGTCGAGTACATTTCTGTAAACATTTCCAAACCACTTGAGCAGTGGATTTACTCACAGGCTGTGGATCGTGAATAACTATGTAACAGGTAATTACGGGTTACGCGCCAACCAAATTAAATATTTTTAACGGCCCGTTTCCTCAGAATAGTGATGTGTCAGTGCACGCGGTATTTTTTTTATTGTTATCTATAAAATGTCATTGATCTCTTTCATTTTAACTGCAGTTTTAATATATTTTTCTTTCTTAAATAATTTATTACACAGACGCTATGTAAACCCGTTAATATTTATGTATTTTACAATTAGCTGTCATGTCCTAATAGTACCAGACGCTAATATTTGTCGCATGATTCTAGGTTAGGAATTTGAGTAGGCATTCATAAATAACTCGACTCTGACAAAAGACATACCTACGTGTCTAGATTGCATAAATTATACTCTGTTTTACAATAGATAAATCTACCCCATTTGACAATTAAGTGATAAATGTAATCGTTAAATTTTCGTGTGTGCCTTATTAGTGAAAGGAATGTTGATAATATACATTTAATAAGCCTTAATCTATCAATAACGTATCGATATAATAAATAATAGTGAACATTATCGATGAATCGCATCCCTAATAACAAAATGGCGTTTAGCTGCCGTTCGGGGCGCTTGCGCATCGACGATCGACTCACGCGCCCTCTACAATTATCGGATGAAATGTAGTCACTGCTATAGTCTATTGTCTTGCCCTTCTAGATATATGGACTCCACACTCGGCTCTCCCATCACATTCAAATTGCTACGTACAATTATTATTTAGATATATTTTTTATAGATTCAAGATGGATTCAATATAATTTATTTAGTGAAAAGCAGTTGGCTTTTCTGATGAAATAATGTTTTGTGCTTAGTTCACAACTCAACATAAATTCTTATGGTTTGTACTACTATGTACAGTTCTTGAAAGCTACAGGCAATTCTACGAAGGTTTAGGCTTCGATAAATAAATAATTTCGAGAAAGAGAAAGAACTCAAATAAGTTAATCGTAATTCAGTATCTTGACACTTTACATTAGATATTCCATATCAAAAATATTGTTTAGCGAATTAAATTTTTATTAGTTTTAAATTTCATGTAGTAACGTACAGTACATGGACTAAATGTAAGAAGGTATTCTCCAACAGTCCTTTTTTTAAGGTAAGAAATCATGAAATTATATCTCTCGTTCTCGGTAGAGCTAAAGGAAGTTTCTGATTTTTACTGTGTAAAACCTACATTGTTCCTTCAGTTGCGCTTTTTGTCTAAGGGTCACGGCAATTCTTTCGAGAGATCTCATCATTCTCTACCAATCTTAAAGGTTAAATAGTAGAGATTACCAGTGAACATTTAAAAAACAACATATTCTCAGAATTCGAAGAACATACACTAATTATATGCTCACGCTGGAAGGGGTCCAGTAGTGCACTAAAATGTCACTAGGTGAGCGATAAGGATGCTTTAAAAGCTGTTAAGCAGAAGTCGTTAAAGGTGGAATGTGTTTAGAAGCCAAGCCGTCGGGACTCGCGAGATTGATATATAGACAAGAGCAATTATAAATAGTAGTAAATCCTTTAAAATATTATGGCTCAGGCAGGTCGACATATTGCTATTTAAGCTACTCCCAACTCCTCGTCTATAACGTAAGAAGAAACATAAAACGTTTTCTAGAATCTTCGTTTATTACAAGCTTTATTTTCACAAGCTTTTATTTGGCTTCACCTGTCCCGATGTTTGTGATCAAATCTTGTAAATTAAATTTAATCCACTTCCCGGTTACCGATAGAGCTAAAATTTTACACTCCACGACATAATAATTTTGCATGTAAATGCATTACATGCAAAATTATAGAAGTTATATGTTTGAGCCGTTTGGGGTTGAAACACTAGGGCCATGGGGTCCGACCGCTCATCGAGTTGTACGTGACATCAGCAAACAGCTGGTCGACTTTTCTCGTGACCAGAGCGCTGGGCTTTACTTTTGTCAGCAAATCAGCATTGCCATCCAGCGTGGCAATGCTGCTAGCGTTCTGGGCACTTTTCCCATTGATATCAGTGTGGATGAATTTTTTGATGCCCAATAAATCATTTGTAAAAATTAGTGTATTTTTAGTTTATTTAGGTTATTTTTATTATAATTAAATGTATATTTTTATGTACAGTATTAAAAACATAATTAAATAAGTTATTAAGTTAATTTAGGGGAATAATGTAGATAAGGTTAGTATAATGGCTTTGATATGTATTACCACGAACAATCATTATATATATATAAGATGTAATGCGCAATAAAAATTTACTATGAAAAAAACATTATCATTGAAAACGTGTTTCATTTGAAAATGGAAGTAGTGAACCCTGCATTTAGTAGGTAAATTGTATGTCAACAGGGACAGACTATAAATAGCTGATATTTAAACCAAATGCAACATCTTAGATAACATTTAACGTCGAACTAAACGGTTTGTCCGATAAATTGATGCGATAGCATGAGAAGTGTGAAATATATGTGAAACTTTTTACATAAAAAGTACCATTATTATATATTTATTTGTGAATACGAGAAGTTAAGGTAATGTGTGAAAATGTATATGTGTGTGAATAAAGTAACGGTGCTGGTGGCGTGGGCGTAAGATTCTTAACATTTCACTAGTCCCATTTGCATTTTACAACTTTTATCGATGTACTAAACGAGATTCTGCCGCGGATGGCGAAAATCAGTGCGTCTGCCATATTGCTTATATTGTATCTTATGTCCCAGGGCTTTTAAAAGGATTAGAGTCTATATTCATACCGGAGGTTTTAATTAACCGTTTTTCACGTTTCAATCTCTTAATCAAGCTCTTTTTAATACTTACATAGTTATCAAGAAAACTAGTTATCTTTTTTATTGTTATTATCATATGTAGCATTTAATGTTATGATATGGTCCACGATGGACTCGATTGCTTAGCAGTCTCTTAACTTAATTACCCCTAGGTTCTAGCTTCACGAAACCAAACTGCTGTAGGTAATTCCAGTCCGATATTAGAACTTCGATTTGATTAGAGCAGTCATGGTGCCCGAATTCCAAAGGCCCTTTTTATAATTTATAAGTTTTTGGTCGCAGGTTCAAACCCAGCGAAGCGCATTACTTTGCGTAATTCATTCATCACCACTGCTCTCAAAACAGTGAAACGGTGAAAAACTGTCTTAGAACCAAAAATTCGGAGACATGTGACATCCACCAAACCGCCTCCACCTAGAGAGGAGTCTCAGCAGTAGGAAAATTTTAAGGCTGATGCGAATTAAAACTTCTGGGCTGCTCATAAAATAAACTTTATTAGAATTCTTGTAAACGTCTTTTAAAACCATACAACAACATTCAAAGAATTCGAAATGTATAACACGTTACTAAGTTAACAGTAAAGCGACAACAATCAATAAAGGCTCATAATCAGCTCTACTCAAAAACGATGTAAGCATAAAACATGCCAAAACACGCTCACCAAAGCAAAATAATAAGCAGAGAGGACGCTTAAATATAATACGATATGTCAAAAGTGCGATCCTAATTGTAATTTAGTAGGTAATACACGCGAGAGATATCGAGATCAGCCAGCTACGCTTCATTTCAACCTTACCAAAATTTATTTGACTTATGCGAGGACTGAGCATAACACGTACAATAACGCACTAAATCATATCAAATCGTAATGCGACGGAGGTGTGTCGGGAACGGAATTAAAACGCAGTAATATCCCAGCCTTGCTGTAATTCTGGCCTGTCTCAGATCTCCGAAGATTATCGTAAAGTATTTATTTATCCAACGTTCCCTCGGGAGGTTAGATACCATCAGGAAATCAATTTTGCAATGAAACGTCGTGGAGGCGTAAGGTTTGTAGCCTTTTAGTTACAGGTGGCGGTATTATGTCGATTTAAAAGCTATTGAGCTTCCAAATTGTAAGAATTTTGAACCAACCCTTAGCTGACAAGCACTTGAGGAGATTGGCGTAATAACTTCTGTAGAAAACCTTGATGAAATATTGAAAATAAAATCATTTTTGCGGTCTATTTTTAAACTTGGAGCTTCATAATGGTATGTTGCAGTAAACATTTTATAGGCACTATAAGACTGCTTCATGATCGAAAAATTAAGTTGCGTAGTTTTCAATACACCTGCAGGCAGGAAGGCAACTATAATTCTACAATAAATCTTTCGAATCTTAAATCTCGTTATACATTACATCGATATGCCTGTGCAATGTACCACGCACGTACGTATACACACTATAATTTTTTGAACATTCAGATTAAAATTCCATGCATTCAGTTTAGCTAATTTGAATAATCAATACACATAAATTACTCTGTAAGGGTTATTTTCGTGTTTTTATTTCTTTAGACAGCTTTACATTCTGAAGTTTGTTTAACGATATCTCAAAGTAAATTATTTGACAAGTTTAATAAAATATTTTCATATAATGATATGCTAGATAAATATGACTTGTCTTCCGCAGAAACGAGCAGATGTGTTCCGGGATAGGAAAGCTACGACGTCGCTGTATAATATTACATTGCGTACATCTCTCGTGCAGAAGATATGAACATAATAAAGACGACAGCGACATGCTCGCCTCAGCTAAACTCCCATCACGCCTCCGCCAATGATACACAAATCATAATAAACTTCACACAACTTCAAACTTGTGAACTACATACACACAGCGGCCTCATAAGTATCCCTACAGAAACATCGATGTATGACGTAGAAAGCAACAGAACCACGAGGAACCGGTCCAACTTCACATGAATGCACACACATAAACTGTCCAATTAAGCAAGGCCTATGACAACGCGATCAGTGTCCCCGCGCAGGTCTCAGCGCAGGAATGTAGAGGCGGGCAGGACAGGTCATGCTTCAACGGTCGTTATAGTCAACAACGATAAGAAAGCGGACCCGGGCGAGGGACTGTCAAGAAACAATCTATATTGTGATTATAGACAGATATTGAAAAATTGTTGCGAAAATAAATGCTAATAGAGATAGCCCATACATTCCCATAGTACGAATGCCATGAATACTTATACAACATGTATGTGTGCATGCGTAAGTATATGTTTTATTAAACATTGATTATGTTTTTTTTATTTTACATGGTCTATGGATGGAAAAATAAGGCTTTATTTTCATCAGAAGAAATAGATTTATACCAATTGCTTCACTTTGAATATGAAGCATTTCTGTTCACGTATATTATAAAGTATATTGTAAGTATATGTAATATCATTATCATCATTACATAGTATAAAACAAAAATCACATGTTCCTATGTATGCTTAAATCTTTAAAACTACGCAACGGATTTTGATGCGGCTTTTTTTAGTAGATAGAGTAATTCCAGATTAAGGTTTATGTGTATAATACATGTATGCATGTATTATACACATAAACGCTTCGCACGGGTACTGATATTGAATACTGGGGCGGGTCGCTAGTAATGTATATAAAGTAATTTTTTTACAATTACTACAAGTTAGTTACTTACAGAATACTTAACTAACTATACTGAACGTAATAAAGTAGAGGAGTTATTTTAATTTTTAAATCTATATGAACTAACAGTCATTAGAAAAAATGTGTCTAATAAGGGATAGCTAGATTCATGACGAATGGTAAAAGCTATATAATAATATCCAACGACCCACGGAAGCAGATCAGTGACCAAAGACGCTAGTTAGAATGTGGGGGACAGGTACTAATTATAACCATATACGTTACTAGCTGTCCTCCAGTAGGTTTCACCATACAAACTTTTGACCCCCGCTTCCCCTTTATGGGGTAAATTTTGGGAAAACCTTTCTTAATGTACGTTTACGCCATAAAAGGCCTTGGGCAAAATTTTACGTCCCAGTAGTTTCGGCTGTGCCTTGATATGCTAGTCAGTGAGTTTCTCCTTTTATATATCGCACCTTCGGTAAGACAAGGGCCGAAGTGCTAAAATTTCCGAAAATGAGTTAAATATGCGAAAAAAACCTTAAAATCTATAGAAACCTTAAAATGTCTTTCTTGAAAAAAATTAAAATTAGCACTTCGGCCCTTGTCTTACCGAAGGAGCGATATATAGATAAAACTACTAAAACCAATCTATGGTCGTGTATGCAAAAAACTCTTCCGCATCGCTACCAACTGATAATGTGCCCAGAATTCGGTAGATTTTTTCCTCGATCACCAGTTCTTTTCAAATCTCGTGTGAAAAAATTTCCACGTGACGCTGCATTTTTTGCCGAAAACACAATTAAAGCCACCATCTAAATCGAACATTAATCAACTGAATAAAGTATCTACAATATTTGGTAATCGATAAAATTATGATTTTGTCTTCAATTTCAAACTCATTAGAGATTCATTTCAAAACGAGTATCAGACCATAAAGTTTGACAAATTAAACACCTAAATGAGAAATGAGATATTTAATTATTTCACATCGCCAGCTATTTATCAATGTTAAGTGTTATATCGATTTTTAATATAGGATATTTTAATACCAGGATCTCTGACTAAATATTTTATTACAAATACCGTGAATTTAAATATTATTAAGTAAAAAATATATATTGGGTGAGCAACGTTCGGGAATCTCCGCGGTATCTTCTCGTCCAATATACGAAAGTGTCTCAAAAGTCTAGGCATTGTGTGTTACCAGTTGTCACATAATTATGACTCTAACGTGGTCGCTCATAATGATCTTCATTAGCACACTTGAAACGACATTAAACTCTTGAGCCCCAAGCGAACGCCGGTGTTCGTTTGGGGCTCTATTATACAGAAAGACAACGGGCCCAGGTCCGGGACCTATTGCCTTTCTATTAGGTCTCTAATAACGGTATTCAAAAGGTAGGGCAATGATTGTATTAGAAATGAAGATATTCGCAGGAGAACCAAAGTTACCGACATAACCCGAAGAATTGCCAAAGTGGCTGTAGGCAGGGTAACTTGCTCGTAGAACCAATGATCGATGGGGCCGAAAGGTGCTAGAGTAGCAACCGCGTACCGGAAAACGCAGTGTTGAAAGGCCTCCCACAAGGTACACCGACGACGTGGTGGGGGTCGCGGGGATCTGATGGATGCGAGACTATTAGTGGAAAAAGAAAGTTTCTGTTAAGGGAATAGTTGCTGATGCGAAAAGACCTACTTTTTGTCTTTGCTTGCACTATCTCTCCTGATGGCAAGCGGTGATGTAATCGACGATGGAGTACGGTTGCCTACAAATAACCTTTTCACTTTTGATTCAAAACACCTACAAAAAAGGACCAAAGGAGAGGAACAGAATCAATTGCAGAAATGTCGTCAATACGAATTCCAATTAAATAAATAAATATGCAAGGAAATTAAATGATCAACTGGATATGTAACACAAACAAATCATAAGTCTATAACATTCTACTATTACTGTAATCAATGTCCATTAATTAAACACTCGTTCAAAATTATTACACGAACTGTAATTTACTTATTCCTTTTATGGAAATGAGGTTTTTGATAAATATACTGGCGATCTAAGTCTCAAGTACAGTCACCGTAAAAATGGATTCGTCTCTTAAAATATAATAATAATATTCCACAACTATCACACAACGCCATCTAGCCCTAAACTAAGCAGAACTTGTGTTTTGAGTGAGTAGACAACTGATAAACATACTTATATATTTCTAAGTCTAAATATATAAAAAAAGAAACTGACATACCAACGCACAGCCGAGATTACTGTGACTGGGAGCGAGATGAAACGAGGTCCCAAACTTTGTAAGGGGAAAACTGCTTTCAAGCGGGCGAAATCTTTATTACAACTGTCAGTTTTCCTATGATTAAATTAATTACTAAAAGATTTCAATGTGATTTACTAAGATATTAAAATATTAAAACACTGACCATTAAAGTAAATTAACTTTAATTATATTTCTTAAAATGGGTAGTTCATTAGAAAGGCTTGATAGCATTGGTATGGGGCTGGGAAACTGGCCTCCTCTCTCTCTCGGAGAGGGAATAAATAGACCATAATTCACCATAAGGGAGGAGGACCTAGTATGGATTGGTGGATTTCATATGTCTTCGAATTTTTGGTCCTAGCATATGCCGGTTTCCTCAAGAAGTTTTCCTTTACCGTTCTGAGGGCAGTGGCGATGAAATAAATTACACAAAGTAATGCGCCTAGCTCGGTTTTGTCGGTAGTACTTATTATACTTTTATTTTAATTTTGTTTTCAAGTAACTTATACAGTTTTTACGCAGTTGAAGTTGATTCCAAAAAGTGACAAGACTTAACTCCTAGATCCCCGAGAAGACACCGGTGTCCTTTCGTAACTTCGTGACATTCTGTTAAACACCAAGCGAGCATAGCGTTCGCATAAATTATAAAATATTGGGCGTCTTTTTTAAGGAAAAATCGTTAAAAAAATCCATCAACGTAAATAAAAAGTTTTTCATAAACAAAATGTAAATATTAGAAAAAAGAAGGTGAGAATTAAAAACTGAACCGAAGGTATTACCGACTAGACTGTACTAGTTCTTGCTGGGCGACTATAAAGAGGTTCGATCTCTCTTCCCGCGTCGTCTACGTCGGTGACACAAACCGATTTTCTATTTCTATCGCCATGAAAAACTTATCCAACATGTGAACTGCACCTAATAGCTATACATATAGTTTACTGCGCTATGTTTGATAAATTAACTAGTGGCAAGCCCCAGCTTCGCCTGTGGGGTGCTACAAATCTTTAAAATTTTTGAGTTTTGTCTTCTATAATACGCAGGTTTTACGAGTATACACTCGGAATTTCGTCATGTATAACTCTATCTACTCATGACAACCGCATTTAAATTGGATCAATAATTTTTAAATTTATAGCAAACGAACAGACGGACAGATGCAGTGGCTGGCTTTGTCTATTAATATGTACTAAGATCGTTTTGCCTTGGCTTATAGAACTGAGAAAGTCTGATTCTTGAAATTACTTATTGAAGCTTGGATTATGGTTGAATATTGTCTAGGATTTAGTACTAGTTTGTCAAACGCAAACTCAATAGACATATTTATGACGGCACTCCGATTGGGCCACTCCAAGCTCCTCACCAATCAGCCCCCCTAGCCAAGTTCCAATCGTTTCGTTATGTCGAACGCTTTGAATTGGCCGCGCCCCCAATTCCTTTGTTCTGAAATTGGAGGCGGGGCCTATTCCAAGCGTTCGACGTTAACGGAACGGTCGTATCTTGGGTAGGGAGGCTGAGAGTCAAACACGACAAACGTATCGATCGCGTCCACGTGACAACAAGTCACACTAAGACCTCAGAAGTATTACCTACTTAGCATAAAACAATTTTCAAATGTCTAGTTTATCTTATTGAAATGTACAAGATAAATCAATAATTTGATACAACTGAGGAGGTAAAAAAATACAATACATTAATTTAATTGAAACCCAGTTATCCTTGAAAGTATCAATGTCTGTATTTTATGTGGTAAACAATAAATCAACGCTTTAAGAATGTCTAGACGAAGATTTGGCTCTAGACTTTTTCTGCAATTTAGAAATATTTCAAGTCTCTAATAACTAAGCTATCGAAAGCAATCAATATATATAGACTAAGAGGCTTGTAAATATAAAATGATGATTCAATTTGTCGGTCCACAACCTTTTATCTCATCAAGAAATATGTTTTTTAATTATTTCTCTTCAGCCTTAGTTTTAGGATTAGATTGATAAAAGAGATAATGTTTCTTTAAATAAACTGAAATGTTATGACATTTCAATTAGCATCAACAAAAAATTAGCACTGACGAGGTGTCAGTGTTAACAGGAAACCGTTACGATAAAGTAATCGTTTGCGTCAGCACACGTCTATAACTCTTGTATTTTATTGTTTGACTAAACCTGTCGAACTTCTTAATCGTTACTAACGTTTGACGATAAAATAGATACTACTTTTCGAGATTAACTGAATGTTTAATTTTATTTGCTCGTTGATGGGCTGATGTCGAAAATGTTAACAATAAACAAGAACACAGACACCGAAGCTTTAAATTTTCCAACACAAAATAACAGAAGTGTTATTCTGCAACCGACATAAACTATTTAAATGAACTCAAAATAAAACAAAACTATCAAATGATTGCTAACCTCGTTGATCTACAACCTAATAATTCATTTACTAAAACATTTCCATGAGAAGCGTTTTCTTCCAATATATCCTTTGACTTAAGATTGCAGAATTAAGTAACTAGGGCTGTGTAAGTAATTTGATACCGAACTAAAGTTAAACCTCGCACGATTTCGCTGATTTACGCAACTTACTCAAATGGTACAGCGTAGGATTTCACTTAGGATACTGCGACTCCAGTCACGACTGACGTCTTTCGGCAACTTGTCCGTCACCGGTTATCTACCCGATTATACCAATATAATGGCAAATGCGGTCGTGTGACACGAACTTTATAATTGGTTGATTATTGTCACTGTTAACTCATTAGTGACTGTAAATCTGGGGGCGCCTTTACGAGCTTAGGATAGTTAACAGTGAGATCATACACGCAACTACAAATTGAATGGAGCGGGCAATGTTTGCAAGAACAGATTACGTAAACGCCTACGTATATCCAATTTTATCCACTGATTAAGGAGTGGTTGCAGTTTATAATTAATTTGCTACCGGTCATCTCCGAAGGCGCAGTCATCAGTCATGTTGGTATGTAAATTAAAATCAAAGAACGGAAATCACTTAATGCTTTTTAAAGATATAACAAAAAGACTTGTTTATTTACCTTCGAAAACGCCTGGTGAGTGATTCTTTTTTCAATGATATCAATTTTAGTGGACGTGCCACCCAAACTCGTTATCAATTGCACCTCGGAACGCATTTAGGCGGGGTAACAGGTTAAAATAAACGTTGATTTAACATTTAAAGTTTTCGCCCAATCAGCACGTTTGGCTGGCCACCAATAAATTCAATGATAAAAACCGAAACGCTAATAATTTAAAAACGGCCGGACGTTAAATCGGCAATTCCGAGCGACGCGCTTGTCGATCCAACTCATTGATTCCTATGTCTTTTCTGAAGAATGTCAATGTCATTCTAATGTGGGAATTAGAGTAAAATACTGTGACATTACGGATATCACTGTCTTACGAGCGAGCGTTGCTTTCTGTTGCATGATGTAAAAACACATTGACGCCGCACATCAGTTGGTATACAAGACCGTTCAGCTTTTCTTACTAACCCTCATTACACCAATTTCTGAACTCTGCTCATATCCATACAGATACAAGAGCAGCATTTATTAACATAAATTCTTGTTCGCGAACACAATTTACTGCGGCAATGTTTAACTTTCCTATCTGTTTCACATTTAGCATTCATATCTCCAATATTTATTAACTTCAGCCGGGTAAAAGAAGAATAAAGAAAACATTACGCGGGTGGGGGTTAAACGCGGCGCGTAGACACAGGACTATTAGTATTGGCGTGAAATAATGAAAGCCATTTCACAGTATAACGTAACGTTGTACGTTCATTAAGGCGGGTGTCGATGGCCGCGCCGGCGGGTGCAAGTTGCATAAATCAGTCCCGGGAATGCAGCCCGGCGCCCTAATGCGCTTTCGGTGTCGGTTGATAGTCACCCCCCTCCCCTTCTTACCTGAAATCGCTCCTTTTCACACAATCATACCCCCCCATGATTTTATGGCCTCCACGATTAAAAATGCAATGATAATTGAGACAAAGTTAACTGCGCACGGACAGTTTCAAAAAACCAAGCATTCTGCGAATTTGAAGGCTACGCAAAATGTGGTGTACGGAATGTTTTATATTCTAGGTAAGTTGATGCACGGAGCAGATAATAACGCAACAGATACCAAAATGATGATTCACATCAATAGCTTGTAGGTTCATTTAGTTCTGTGGATGCGGCACGTTTTAGGCTTGAGCATGGGGCCTATCATTTGAGATCAGAAACGCATGAGTAATCTATGAGATGGTATCTTTTTAAACAAAACACTCTAGGAAACTTGTCTTAAACAAAAGGTTCAATTTGCCAGTAATGGTTGGTTCACATCGTTACGCGATATAGCTTAATTAATTCAAATTTGTCGTCAGCTGACCCGTAACGGTTGCGTGGACATGGTCCCGGGCGCGTCGACCGCTCCTGACCACTTTTCAGATTACGATCAGAAAAATAATTAGGGTCGTTTTCTTAAACTTGACACTTCTAACCTGAAGCTCGTGCATTGACATGGACGAAGCTTTAAGCTCACTTATATGAAGGTAAGATTAAGTTTTTACTGACCTAAAGACATGGGTTGTTCGAATGCATTTATGGATTGAATTAAATCAAAGCGAGATGTGACATTGAAAGTTAATGGTTTATTTGTTGACAAATAAATACGTTGACGCAATAGTAGCTAAGAAACAATTTCAAAATAATAATAACTGAAGTTATCTAGTTGGCTATTCCCGCGCACACTCTCCAAAATGCATCCGTAAAAAACCGAAAGGCTGCCTACTCTACGAATTAACCTTTCAACTATCGTAATTAAAGACACAATTACTTTTACAATTGACTTTACAATAGGTGTGCGGGGCACCAGTATTCTCTTAGGGCTTAATAATAAAAAATTAACTAAAATCTGGATTACGAATTAGTCTCTTCGCACGCTTTTCCACCTAGCCCAAAGCTGCTAGGTGGCATTAATATGCCAGAATCTTATCTAAAATAAGATTTTAGTATCTGATCCCTACAATGAAACAGCAGCCTGAAGGTAGTCAAGTTCCAGTAATACCCACTGTGAATTAAATGCCCCAGAATATCAGATTTCAATAATATTCCACACGAAGTTCTTTTATCCACATATAAAACGAAATACAGCCTAATAAAGGCACCAACTCCTAATTGTATGTAAATCAGCGAGCTGAAATAACGAGATTCCGCATTATAAAATAAAATGTTGTTAAAAAGTACTGTTTTATGACAATATATTGAGTAGTAAATGTGACACTTCTCACTCGACGACCAATCGCTTGCCGTCGATTAAGTAACATTCGTATATTCGATCCGTATATTCAAATAAGCAAGACTCGAGTTTTAATACGCTTTTATTATTTCTCCGATTCTTACAGTTTTACTGTAAGTACGAGGACGTTTCGGACACCCGTTAAAGATACCGGCTTTGCCGACGTAAAATAACTCTGCCATTTTTATGTGTTGCCTCATGACTAAAATGATGTGATTACTTAAAAAATTTCCTATACAGAATAATTCTTATGCTGCGACATTTACGACACCCTGACAGGATTTTAACATTGAATCACCCTGAAGTCACTGTTTTATTGATGTCGTAAGAAACAGCTTTATGACAAAGCCATTACATTCACCGCCAGATAATATCTACTGAAGCATCTCCTAACCATGTTATTCAGCCTTCAATCTAGTCACACTTTATTTTTTTATAAACAGCTTTTGTACTAGAAACGACACTTGTGTATTTTATATAACAAGCAGAATTTATTTTAATGACAACTTTTATCTGTAACGAAGGTTTTATTTTATGATCTTCGCAATTAACAAGCACTCTTTATAGTAAAAATAATTATTTTATAAGGTTTGCAGTTTATAGTTTAATTGTGAATTAGTATTATTTTAACTTTTAAACTCACTCTTTTAACTTTTAAAAACACTCCGTTTATTCTCAAAGAACAAATTAATTTTAAAATAAAACGGTTGGATTGTAAACGGCCGGTGTAAAGTGGGTACATGGCCACACCCGCATGTCACAGGATCAACATTTTATTCGTCAAAAGGTGAGGTACAATATCGTAATCGTAATGTGACGAGATCTTTTACGAGCACACGACGAGTTTTAGGTACTTTTTATTTCTCTCGCAAATAACAAAATTGCGCTCAAAACTTGTGAGTCAAAATGACTTTTTCGGAACGAAGGTTAAATTATTATTGAGGTGTATTATGTTCAAAGAACTACTAAATATGTAGCCCCATCTATTGACACCGGGGCTCTGGGAATAAGGCAAGGAAGGCACGGGGTAGTTTCTTTAATCAGTAAGAGTCTGACACTGTTTCCCACTCCGCCCAAGAGTGGGATTCGTCATTCGATGATTTTTACGTACCATAAAAAAAGCCCCATCTATTGAAACTAAAACATAAGCAGTTAAATGAAAAACAATATTCTCTTTGTGTGTAATATCGATAGAAATACCAATGGGAATGATATTAATGAAATGAAACGTATAACAAACAAAACTCATGTTTCACGTACAGTTAATCTTTAGAAGGTTTCAGAACGAGTGTCCTGATATCGTTTGCGAGACGCGACTTATCGTAATTTAGAGCCCCCGATTAGACTGCGCCGGCCGACATACGCTAACGAGCATACATTTTTTATTTATTTTTGTTTTAACAACAGTACGGTGCCGATGTTTTGTCTCTACCGGCGATTGTGCCAAGTTAATTGGATTGTTCGCTTTGAATTGTTAACTGTACAACAACGTTAAAAATCACTTGATGCGACCATACAATCTGTCCAATTAATTATATTATTTTATTTTCATCTTACCTTAGTTGTTGTTGTTTTAAGTGGAGTTCCCGATGACACTGCGTAAATCTCCACTTCGTACCGGTCCACACCAGCTTCTCGGTCCAGAGAAACAGCCGTTGAAAGTATTCCCAACGAAGAATCTATGTCAAACAACCTGTCCACTTGCCTACCATCACCAGTCACATTCACTATGTAATATTCTAAACCTGATTTATAGTTATTAGTCAAGTTTAGCACTGCCGTACCCGCAGGTTCGTTCTCAGCCACGGATACCGACCCTACGTTAGTCCAAGTGACCCCTTGTAATTCTGTGCCCCCCATGATGACCGTGAGGTAAGCCTCAGTACTTTTCTGTTCACTCAACACTGCTTCGTCCGTAGCTTTTATGACCAAATTCCAACGCGCCTCCGGTGTCGCCGGAGGATAACGTAAAGTCAATGCACCGTTACTTCTGTGCAGATCGAATAGATCGTTGCCACCGTGGATAAGCTTGTAAGTGACCAATCCATTTGTTCCTGAATCTAAGTCACGGGCTAAGACGTTCATAATAAATATTCCACGGCCTGCACTTCTTCCTAGTCTCTCTGTGTTGATCACAGCTGCGTTCATAGATACAAAAACTGGAGCGTTGTCGTTAATATCTTCGACGATTACAGTAACTAATTTCTCAGCAGATAGCCGCGCCGATGGTGGCTCGGCTCTATCATAAGCGACAACAGTTATTCTAAACGTGTCAATACTTTCTCTATCAATAGGTAATAAAGTATGTATGACCCCGGTGATGTTATTTATGGCAAAGTGCCGCTTGCTGTCATTAGGGTCTTGGTGCGTGATCGAATAATAAACTTTGCCGTTTAATCCAGAATCTGGGTCCTCTGCGGTGACTGTCACTATAGGCGTGTGCTTCGGAATTCCTTCTCGTATTTGCCGCACAATAGCTGTGTTCGTAAAGATGGGTGCGTTGTCATTTGCGTCGATTACATTTACAGTAAATAATATGCTTGAAGATAAGCTCGGATTGCCGTTGTCTGTGGCAGTAATGTTCAAAACGTACGAAGTTAGATCCTCATAATCTAATTGTTTGTGCAAAAACAATTCGCCCGAATAGCTGTCAATAAAAAAGGCATCTTTTCTATTACCAGACGTAATTGAGTACTGCAGTTCCCGATTGATACCCAAGTCAGCATCGGTTGCGTGGAATTGAATTATTTTTTTATTTACTGGTTCCGTTTCTAGTACTGACACTTTCATTTGTGTCTGAGTAAAAACTGGTGCATTATCATTTTCATCAAGCACGTCAACTGTGATAGTTGTTGTGGCGGACAGACGAATGATCTGACCGGAATCGTGCGCTAGTATGGTGAGCTTGTAGTGATCCGTAGTTTCACGATCTAAAGGTTTGTTGATGAGTAGCTGTCCAGTCGCTTCATCTAATGTAAATTTTCCTAAATCGTCACCTCCTATCAATTTGTAATAGATGTCACCGTTCAAACCTTCGTCAGCATCTGTCGAATACACTCGCATAATAGAAGCTCCCACAGCGGCACCTTCGGATACCTCTACCTTATAGGGAGTTCGCGTAAAGACGGGCGGGTTGTCATTGACATCTGTTATGTAAATCGTAACTCTCACGGAATCAGTCAATTTAACTTTACCGTTATCACTAACAGTCACTGTTAGCGTAATGTAGTTTTGACCAGAATTTTGTGCCAAGCTTTCTCTGTCAAAGGACTTTAACGTTTTTATAAAACCATTTCTGGAATCTATTCTAAAATCATTTTGAGCTATAGGCAAGGAAAATGTTAATTCTGCATTACGTCCAATATCCCGGTCCGTAGCTGTTAATTTTCCAACAAACGTGTCAGGTGGTTCATTTTCCTTGATTTTGAATATGAACGTGGTGTTAGTAAATTGAGGGCTATTATCATTTTCATCCAGAACATGGATAACGACTGGCACTTGAGATGATCTCGCTGGTTTACCGTGGTCTGTTGCGATTATCGTTAATGAGTAGTAATCACGTTCTTCCCTGTCTAGTAGACTTTTCACATACAAATAACCATCTGGGAATACTCCAAACTTGCCATCTGTGTTTCCTTCTGCGATATAGTAAGAAATTCTACCACTGGGACCTAGATCAGCATCCGATGCCGAAATAGCAAAAAATCTTGTGTTCACCAATGTAGACTCAAGCAGAGATGTTTCGTATGACGTATGGTCAAAAACAGGCGTATGATCGTTGACGTCATCAACAATAACTGATATGGAGTGCTTTGCCGCTAGGGCTGGAGTTCCATTATCAGTAGCTGTTACCTCAACAAACATTACAGAGCCTGGTTCGCTAGATATTGGCTTGTTCAAATAAATAACTCCTGTCGTTTCCGATATTCGAAAGTTACTTTCAGGGTTGTAACTTAACGTATAAAATATTGTTCTATTAGAGCCTGAATCACGGTCAGTGGCTCTAGCAAAATAAACCTCTTGTCCTACTGCCATATTCTCAGGAATATGAATTTCATCCTTGTCTTCAATAAAAATAGGGTAGATATCATTGACATCCAACACTGATATATTGACAGTGGTGAAACCGAAAGCAACTCCGGTCTTTGCCATAACTTTCAAGTGGTAGGTCATTTTATCTTCACGATCTACATTAGCATCAGTAGTTATCACTCCTGTTTTTTCATCCATTTTGAAAATATGCTTTGGGTCACCTTCTAAGATAAAGTAAGAGATTGTATCACTAGATATTCGGGCATTAACTTTTCCTACAAAACGTCCAATGTCTGCCTTTGTGGTGCCTTCATCTTCCAAAATTTTGAAAGTATAGCCGTTGTAACCATCAAATTGTAGATTTTTACGTTGGGACGTTTTTACAATTTCAACTATAGCATCTTCAAATGCTCGTCTGTTTCCTTTATCTTTACAAGATATTTTGAGCGTGTACACTGTCTCAGGGGCTTTTCTAAAGTCTTTTTGTAGTATTATATTTCCTGTCCATGGCTCTATATCAAAATAACCGTCTCCGCCACTCTCAAGCCTATACATGATTCTAGCATTTTCGCCTTCATCTAAATCCAAAGCTCTAACTTGTAACACATTACTTCCAACTGGCAACTCTTCATTGATGCTTTCTATGTATCTTTGAGGATAAAACATTGGATCATTATCGTTTACATCCAAAACTTTGAGCAATATTGTAGCAGTAGAAGACTGTGGAGGAAATCCTTGATCCTTCGCTAAAACTTGTATTTCATACAAAGGTATTCGTTCCCTGTCTAATTCGATTACTGTACTAAGTTGTCCTGTAATGGGATCCAATATGAAAGTATTCGGGTATTTTCTCTCTATACTTGAAGGTAAATAATATGATACTGAACCATTTGTACCCTGATCATAATCAGATGCAGTCAGAATTAGTATTTCCTTGATAGGTTTTATGTTTTCATGCAAAGTTGCATTGATTTGAGGCTGAGAAAAGCAAGGTGCTTCGTCGTTCTCATCTAAAATTGTAACTTTTAATCTAGTGTATGCCCATTTAGGATTAGGTCCTCCATCTCTTGCTGAAACGTTTAGTTCAACAGTTCCTTGAATCTCTCGGTCTAACATAGATTTTGTTGTAACTAAACCTGTCAAATGATCTATTGTAAACCATTGCTGTTGATTTCCGTCATAGAAATCATAAAATATTTCAGCGTTCACACCTGTATCTTCATCAGTAGCAGTGATGCTGGCCACATAAGATCCAGATGGTGCGAGTTCTGTCAGAACCGTTGAATATTCTGACTTCTCGAACACAGGTTCATGATCATTTACATCATTGACATGAATAACTAAAAATGAGGTAGTGGTACGTGGAGGAGATCCTCTGTCAGTAGCAACAACAGTCAAATTATACTTGCTAATTTCTTCCCTATCTAAAACACCATTTACATGCACAATATATACACTGGATGAATTCTCCAAGCGAAAATGGTTGAGCTCATTACCTGCAACTATACTTATGCTAGTAATGCCATTTAAACCTGCATCTAAATCAGTCACTGTAATAGCAGCTACAAGAGAACCATTTTTGGCATTTTCGTCTACAGTGGCGAAGTTAGCTGTCGGAGGAACATAAGTAAACGTTATTACAGGATCGTGATCATTGGCGTCTATGAGATTGACAGTGACATAGGTCCTTGCATCTTGCCGTGGTACGCCATGATCTTTCGCGATAACAGTAAGAACGCAAGTCATATTGCAAGTCGTATTGCTACAATACTTAGGGCAATTCAGCTTCTTCGTAGTTGTAATGACTCCAGACTCAGGATCCACTGCAAACTGTCTCTCTGTATCGGTCACTTCATAAGTTATTTTACTATTATCACCTAAATCACTATCCGTGGCTGTTACCTTTAGAACTGTAGTACCGGGAGGTACACTCTCATTTAGAGACACTGAAAAGTCACTTTGATCGAATATGGGAGGATTATCGTTAACGTCTAAAATAGAAACATTCACTTGTAAATACCCGTATTTAGGTGGATTACCACCATCACGTGCTGATATGTTCAGGATGTAAAAGTCGGTGGTTTCTCGATCTAACTTTCCCGTTGTCTCAAGGTGTAAATAAGACGTTTGACCGCTTGGATTTACGGTGACGTTCAACCTAAACTTCCCCTCAGTATCACCATCAACTATTCTGTAATCATTCGTGATACCGTTTTCTCCTAAATCCATATCAGTGGCAGCATCGAGCAATAACTTAGTCCCGGCCGCGGCACTCTCGGAAAACGCAACCGCTATACTCGGTTCGGGGAATTCTGGATAATTGTCATTCACATCTGTCACTCGTAATCGCACTTCTATCGGATAAGTCGGTTGACTGGACAACACAACAAACGCGTAGCGGTCGACGGCTTCTCTATCCAGGACCAAGTTGGTCTTGATCTCACCAGACACCGGGTCGAGGATAAATTCCTTGGGAGGTTCATTAAAACGGTAAGTGAAACCAGGTTTTGTGGGAATCCTGCCAACGATGGTGCCGACGGGCTGGTCTTCGGGCACTCGAAGGTCGACGCCGGTGTCGACGGCGCGGGACTGCATCTGCTCTGCGGCGGCGCCGACGCCCGCTAGGAGCGCCGCCAGCGCGACCAGCGCCACGTGCCATCGCCCCATCCTCGTCATGACACACACAAAAACATCGCAGGGTTGTTCCTCGTCAGGGAAAGTTGACGCGCGCCGGGAGCGCTCGCTGTGTCCCGTTCGCGCAGACTCGCGCACTCGCTCTCGTCAGGTATGCAGCATGGCCGCGACGACCTGCGCGCGCACGAATATCTCACGGAGAGTGCGACCCGCCGCGGCTGCGCCTACGCCGTCACATTCATTCGTAAACACGTGACAAAACACTATCTACGGCCGTCACACACGTATGTCCCGATGTGCACTGAACTAGACTCTTATTACGAAAGTCATCCGATAGCACGCAACACAATTTGAAAGCACTGTTCAGTTATGTTTTTGTTATGTTTGACAAGTGAAGAACGCGTCGTAAGCGGCATGCGGGCGGCGTCGCAGTCGGCACGGCACTGGCGGGCGGAGGCCTCCACGCCGCCCCGCGCCCCTCCCTCCGCGCGTCGAACCTCCCCCGCAGCTTTGAAAGCTCTCGACTGTAGCTGCGTGATGATGATGCCGAGATAATGGACGTCGAAGGATTCTACTATTTATTGTTCGATACGAGTCACTTTACCATTCCAAGAAAGCTTACGGGTGCATAGGTAGGCAGAAAATATAGTTATTTAGAATGGAAACTTGTTTTTAATCTTCTAATACGCTGCTTATTTATTTAAAGAACTGCATTAGGTCCGAGTTTGTTGCAAATACATTTTAAAATTATCTTAATGGATCAGACGAAAACCTACATAAATATATTAAAATACCTAAGAATTTATGGAATAACATAAAATTAAGTAATGGTTACTGCGGTCGTAAATCGTATTTTTGTTATGAGACTCCTTTTTTAGCCAATATTGAACAGAAAACAATTACTGCAAATAATAGAGGTAATTAAAGTATTTTCCACGGTTGGCACGTAGAGGAGTGTGCGTTGATGTCTATTACACGCGGCTACGCGGCTCGTGCGCTTGCTCATCTAACAGCTGAGCTTGTAACAGTTAGTTCCGTGTCAAGTTGACACAATGCAAGCTTAATTGCTACACTGTTTATATAATTGCTGTGTTTACTACTCGTCCAAGTTGCATTCCTAACATATTAGGCAGTACCAGAAATGTTTGATTTCTAGATAAAATGTATGTACTTACTCAACTGTAAATGTAAGGAAAAATAAATATTATATTGTACCATAGCACGGGGTACTTTTCATGATTTTAGGTAATGAGAAAGCCTGTTTTGATCTAAATTATACTAATAGTGAAGAAATATTGCTACAGCCGTCACGAATGCTTTGATATGACAATAAATAGAGGATCTTACTTTTATTATTGCGGTAATAATAATATTTTAAGTTATTTATTAGTATTAAATTAGCTGTAATTTTTATACCCTTGTTATTTGGGGTCGGAGCAGTACGTTTTTTCTGCTTCCACTTTCTGTTTACACACAAATAATTACTAATAGAAGAAATCGCTGAATGCGTTAAGGCCACCCATTGTATAAATTAATTTCAACTTTAGTTTCTTCTTTTCTGTATGTGCAACCTATACCATCAATGCCACTTTCCGTTGTTATTTTATAACACAAGAACACCCGTTTTTCTGTTATAAATTTTATAAATATTTTTATTATCGGTGGGAAAAATCATCTAATGACGAATCTCGCCTTTGGGCGAGACGGGAAACAGTGTCAGACTAAAGACAGTCTAAAGTCAGAGTATAACTGACTAAACAACCCATCCCATTCCTTCTTAGCCCTCATAACGGGGCCGGAACTTCCTTTCAGAAGACGGAAGCCGAAGCCTACTGGGCCCCCCCCAGTAGGCTTTGGCCCTGCAGTGGGGTCTCTACATTTGCTGACAACTCCTTGAGGCGCCCGGGAACAGAGCACGCCGTCGACGACCTGGCTTGGTCTGGACCGTTACCAGACGATCGGACGGTGAGCTACCCATTGCTCGCCATCCGCAAGCCCGAGCTTTCACAAAATCGGTCGACATTTTTCTGTTGCCGGGAGCGAAGCCGCAGGCAAAAGCTACTAGCTTTTGCCCGCGGCTTCGTAAAGTATATAAATTAATTAATTTAATATTTATTACCTCAGTCAGTAATAACGGATGCAATATCGATGCTACGACCGCGTTGACATCGCAATATGCAAAGCTGACTATGCTATTAACAGATTTTAATTAGAACAAACGTATTACATTTATCATAATTTCATAACTTGGGTTGTTCATATAAAATTACAGCATTAAAAAACTTTAAAAAAAATGCAATCTAACGACAGTCCTCGATGACATCACATAGTGACAAAGCTGCAAAGACACACGATGTTCAAAAACACTACAACATGTAGGGTGACTTGACCGATACTTAAATACGTAATTGTAGTCATGACAACAAACAACTTTTACTATTGGACCTTACCTGAAATCGCGAAATAAAATCTGCTGGTAAGTGTTCACCTAACTGGTCAAAATACTGGAACTGGAGTCGGACTCTTTTCGAAACATCTAGGCCCCTAGGAAAATTCAACACCCACTAGCGTTGATAATTTCGTTTGTTTCCGTCCCAATTTTATTTTATTTTTTTAAACTTCTTTTATTTTATATATTCACTCCTTATTTTGAGAATGTTGGATGACCTGTAGTTCTTCAAGTATATAAATTAATTAATTTAATATTTATTATCTCAGTCCATTCAATAACGGATGTAAACAGAAGCTACGTCCGCGTCGACAGTACGTAGTATGCAAAGCTGACTATGCTATTAACAGATTTTAATTGCAACCCGTTCCAAATAAAAATAGGATCGATGGCCATATTGTGACGTCACGTCGAACTGTCAAATTGAAGAAATTAGGTAGAGTGAACAAAAAAGATACTTAAAAAAATTAATTTACTTACGAATAGTGAACGAAAAAAGTTTAATCAGAATACAGTTTTTCAATTTTGTTTATCTCTGTTTCACTGTGTGATGTGTCTGAGCAGTGGTAAATAGAAGAAAAAGGCGAAATGTTTCTAACAATGAAAATAAGAAAGAAAATAGTTTTTCTCGTACACTATAATATTTGTGACTTAAAACAATATATTTGCCAAACGCATATATTTATAAAACCTAACGTTTTTACTTCAACTAGAATTAACTAAAACTTAGTTATAAAAAGCAAAAAAAAAACGTTTTCTTGATACGCAAATAAGATTTTTTTGCAAACCGTACTTTCCACTCAAAGTTTGACAGATCGAGGTTATTGACTTTCCTATTCGACGAAGTCGCGGGCAGAAGCTAGTAAGTAATAAATTCAGTACCTTCAACCCGTTAACATAAGGAACTGAAATCGTGAATTAAAATCTGGTGGTTCGCCTAACTGGTCAAAATGTCCTAAACTTGCTGTTTTTTTTTGCTATTTCAGGTTTGGTCCTACAGTAAAAGTTATTTATTATCATGACTACGATCACATGTTTAAGTATTAATCAGATTCACCCTATATAATTGACAGAAGAACCACTGTACAAATACTCAGACAAAAACTGAAACTGGAGTCGGACTCTTTTCTTCTCGAAATATCCAGGCTCCTAGAAAAATCAACTCTATTAATTAATCGTATTTATAATTTCGTTTGTTTTTTTCCATTGCAATTTTATTTTATTTTGTTTAACTTCTTTTTTTTATATGATTTTTATATGGTTGACCTGTAATTAGCTACTGACTTTGACTAATTGATATCCTTAAATATAAAATACTGTACACAAAAGCAATTGGTTTTACCTTCATAAATAAATAAACAACCTATCATGTGAAATGTGTTAGCATCACCATGGCGGCCCCTATCATAAAATCCAGGAGAATCACGAATACTTTCATTTGCATACGAGGTCTGAAGAAAAATGTCACTCTGTGCTGAAGCACCACAGTGCTCAACGGCAACACTGTGAAACTGCAGCGGATCAAAGCGTATAGCGTCTCACTAGGCGTTAGGACGAGCTTGGTACAATGGCGTATAGACATGAGCCCATTGTGCTCCGGCGGGATCTCATGATGGTGAAATGGCGTCAGCGACTATCGCAACTCAGAGCCGGGCATGCCATAATCAGACTGTCGAGACCTTACGGCATCCTCACCTTCCGAATGACGCAGGTCCTCACCGAACATTGCAAATTCGGGAGGTCCTTGCACCGGATTCGTGTGGAAGAGACGCCCGGGTGTCGCCACTGTGTGGACTACCCACAGAACACGGTGAAGCATACGGTAGAAGTGTGCCCCGCTTGGCAAGAGCATATCAGCGGTGGAGCAGATCGGCGGCGGTAGTAGAGGCCATGGTCCCGAGCGAGGAAGACTGGCAGGCAACCGGCTCCTTCTGCGAAGCAGTAATGCTAGCAAAGGAGGATGCCGACCGCATAAGGCAACGGCGCACATGCCCCAGACGCCGCCGGAATTCCGGCCACCGTGGGTGCAGGCTTGCGGACGGCGAGCTACCCATCGGTCGTCTAGTAAAAGTCCAGACCAAGCCAAGTCGTCGACGGGGCGCTCTATTCCCGGGCGCCTCAAAAAGTTGTTAGCCAATGTAGAGGCCCAACTGTAGAGGTGAAGCCTACTGTGGCCCCGGTCCGGCTTCTGAAAGGAAGATCCGACCCCGGTATGAGGGCTAAGAAGGAATGAAGTTGTTTAGTTAGTAGTGTCCTCTTGGGCCTTAATTAATTAAGCGGAAGTTGTGAAAGTATTTTGACATTAATTATATATATGTTTTTTTTAATAATATGTTCTGCTCTCTTTATGCACCTGCCCTACATCTCCCCACCACTCTAGATTTACCTTATACATAGAGAATTCCTAAAATATTTAGTCTGCCATTGTACCTTTAGTTGCGTAAAGATTAAATAAATAAAGGCAGCTTGATCCTGGTGTTGGAGACTTGAAACTGCTGACTAAACTAAAGTTTCTACATAATAGGAACTTATGCTCCTTGCGTGCTCAGATGTCACTGATTACGAACACTAGAATTACCGAGTTCCCCCCAGTTACCAAGAACATCCTTACAGGCTTAATCTGCTTTTGGAGAGAGGTGTGCCGGCTGGTGCCGAATGATGGTCGTCATGGTCCACGTACAATGGTTCAACATGGACTAAGTGTTTTTTTTTATGATAGGTGAAAATCATCGAATGACGAAACCCGCTCTTGGGCGGAGCGGGAGACCAGTGTCAGACTCTTACTGACTAAAAAACCTACCCCGTACCTTCTTTGCCTTGTTCCTAGAGCCGCGGTTACAGTTTCACTCAAACCGGCAGCTCCAGGAGGCTTTAACCCTGAAGGGCCCCTACAGTTTGCTGACAACTCCTTGACGTTGACGACTTGGAATTGGTCTGGACAGTTACCAGACGACCGGACGGCGAGCTACCCATTGCTCACCATCCGCGAGCCAGTGTCTACGGTGGCCGGATATCGGCAGGATCGCGGCGGCGACGGCTACGGCGAGAGCGCTGTTGCCTTTGCCTTATGCGGTCGGCCTCCTCCTGAACCTGCGTCATGCGAACATGGACTAAGTGTGGACATCAAACTTCAATTTAGATGGATAAAACTTTTTAAAGATGAAAAGATTAAAATGCGTTGCGGTGTATAATAAAGTATAAAATAAATAAATAAAATTTTGTTTTTTTTACTGCACAAATTCTAATACACGCTTTATTCAACAAAAAACAAAAAGTTCGTTTAACCATAATCTATGGTTTAACCGCAATAAAAGCTCTATAACATTCATAGGCGTCCATCTATCGGCCGCTGTAAAAAGCTCTCATCGTTCACCAAAGCCTTAAACTAGTTTAGAATAACTGAGCTTTCCATTGTAAGCTTCTTCAATGGTAGCACGTTTACAACGGATAACTAGATGGCGCTATAACGCGTTATTTAGATCTTGTTTTTAATGTTATATAATGCAAAAAGTATGAACTACATTTACTACATACCTGAATTTGATTTATATGGTATCTGAAATTATTAATTTTAAAAAATCCGGCCAAGAGCGTGTCGGGTTTCTGTAGTTTCCCGTTCGTCACAAATTTCTAAAAAAAAAAACTACGACTTAACAGCGCGAAGTAGCCCAAAGTAAAGCGCCATCTCTCGGAAAATTGGGTTACTACAAACTAGACTTTTTTTTTTTTATGGTAGGTGAAAATCATCCAATGACGAAACCCGCTCTTGGGCGGAGCGGGAGACCAGTGTCAGACTCTTACTGACTAAAAAACCTACCCCGTACCTTCCTTGCCTTATTTCTGGAGTACTACAAACTAGACTGGTTTTGGATTTTGGGTTTTCGGTGGTAATTTTGGATGGCTTTTTATTTGAATGGAGATACGTTCTGTAAACTAAGATAAAAAGGATACTTGCATTTATAGTTTAGATCAAAAATTATAATGTACAATTTTTCAAAAACTTTTTTTTATTTCAAAATAATTTTCCAAGTAAGGTTTTATAAAGTTTTACATTAGAGATTTTTTTCATATTACCTAAACTTATGGTTCACAATTTAGGACGCATTGTTTTTGATTTTTAAAGCGATTATTTGCGAAAACATAACATTATCAAAAAATTATTTGGGAAACCCCTATTTGTTTTTAAACACCTATCCAACAATATATTACACGTTAGGGTTGATATGAAAAAAAATCCCCACTTTACGTCTAAGAGGGGTACCCTAATAATACTTTTCTTTCCACTTTTTATTTTATCACTTGGTCGGCGCGATATACTTATTGGTACCTAATTTCAGCTTTCTAGTGCTAACGGTCGCTGAGATTTTTTAAACCCTGTAAAGTAGATGGTATAACTAATCCTGTATTTACGTGAATGTTATTTAAAATAATTGTTAAAAAAAGACGTCATAAAAAGCTTCCGGTGTTTCTTTTTTTAAAGGATAATCATCAAAACCCTTCTCCCCTTCTAAGTAGAGGGAGAGAGAGCGTTAGATCTTTTCTGACTAAACTCCACTTGTGTTTCTTCAGTCACCGTTGCCGTGACAGTAAAACGCAAAAGGTTCTTTCGTTCTTTCGAACAAACCCGCAGTTTATACTTTCGGTCCTCATCAGTTACCATTTGCCAAGCTTTATAACTTTGTTTGTATTGTAATCATAGATGGCAGCACTATATACCATATTCAGCTAAACACACTTGTCTTTCTAAATTAAAATCACCATCTCATTCATAAAATTCAACATGTAAATGTTTGAATTTCGAAATTAATTTAAAAAGTTAGTATTTGAATTTAGAATCTTTTTTTTTTCTCGTTACTTATTCAAAGCAAGCTCTTCAAGCCAGTTCGATACAGTGAAAGGAGGTAAGGTGGAAGGAGGAAAGGGGGTTTCATGCCCCCACGGAATCACAATAATTGCGTCTACATCTAACGATCGACTGGATTCTATTTTTAAATTGCATTTTGTAGAACCTACTTACAAATATTTTAGGTCTTATAGTTCAATCGGCTATTCGGTGCTATTTCGGTAAAATATTGGACTCGAGCATTTATTTATAAGTTGATGCCTATATTTAGTCGAGTTTCATTTATAAATCTAGACTACTTTTACCTGAACGAAGGTTAATAGGCAATTTTATTTTTGACCGGTCAATGACCACAAATCGATTTTATTTCAATGCAATCTAACGAGTATTTTAGTTAGTATATGAGTAATTAGGCCACATAGGTAAAGTATAAACTTATCATCTAATAATGTTGTTTGTTGAGTATACCCTAGAGTACAAGGAGTCATTATTTTGATGATTTCCAACTGAAAACAAAAAAAAAGTATTTATTACTTTTGAAGGAGTTTCCGAGTATATTGGTCTCTTTGAGCTTATATTTTTTAATTTTGTTGATAAAAATACTACACTAAATATTTACAAAAGCTAATGGCTTCGAACTATTTGGCACAGACGCTAGACTTACAAGATAAGAAAGACTATAATATTAGTATTCCGTCTTCCGACCTTCACAACCCAATTACTGAGGATAACGAAATCTGTATGAACTGTTCCTCCGAATCATATTCCCAAAGGAGACTAGTTATCATTCATTCAGAGATCAAAAGGCATACGTAACTACATCATTCAATATCGCACTATGTAATCTGAACCAAGTTACATCACAAAGGTAAGAACCTTTTTCGGCAGTCTAAAAATAAACTGTGTCCTATACCTAGGCACTTCTCCATCGGCACTTGTTGCATGAAGGTTTGACGTCACGGCCTCCTCCCTTTTTGTGCGCTAGTGCTGAGGGGGGACCGCGCCTCCTAGGGGGGAGACTGCTGACGTAAACACTTACATTCATGAATGGATTGAAGCCCGAGCTCGCTATGGCTTGATTAGTACCTACCCATACGTGAGTTATATTGATTATAGTACCAATAGCTTCATAACAAAGTCAGCTCTCAAGCGGTTTTTTTGCAGCTAGTATATTGTATTCTGTTATTATGTAAGTCAGAAAATAAAGCGTAAAACCGTTTGACAATCTAATTAGTTAATGAAATAGTGTAGAACAATAATGATACCACCATACTACCTGAATAATTGCTGTATATTGAAGCATGAACTAACGTTTTCCTTAGGCATCCCACTGTTAGAACAGCAAAGCCAAACTAATTAGAAACTATACCCACGTTCCACCTACTGGGGTAACATCAAACAGAACTTACATGAAATCTTATAAGCTCCAATATAAGAGTATCTTCCAGACCCTTTTGAACACAGGCATCCGAGAACTTTCAAAGACGAAACTTACTTCAAAGGCTAATTGGTAATGGAAGCTTCGGCTTGAACAGAGATGACTATTGACATAACGAAGAAAAGGACTCGCTTTACTGACCATAAAATTGGGTTAATCAGAAGCAAACAATAGCTTTTATATATTTAAAGTAAATTTAAACGGTAAACAAATTATATTCATAAACATATAAATACGATAAACATAAGAATGCGCTTCGTATTGTCAGCAGTTGTATACTTTACATTGTAATTGATTTTGTTTATTATAATCAAGTATGAGCAGTGGTGGCCGAGTGGTAAAGGCGTACTTACGAGTAGTAGGCTGTGGGTTCGAACCCAGCCAGGCGCATTACTTTGTGTAATTTATTTCATCACCACTGCTCTCAAAACGGTGAAGGAAAACATCGTGAGGAAACCGGCATGTCCTAGAACCAAAAATTCGAAGACATGTGACATCCACCAACCCGCACTGGGCCCGCGTGGTGGAATTACGGCCCATTCCCTCTCCTAGAGAGGAGGCCTGTGTCCCAGTAGTGGGAACATTAAATAATGAATAACAATTACATAATTGTCACATTAATTGGAACAGTGGACACCGTAACATACTGTCTCTCATAGAACATCAAATATGCATAATTAGGTTTTTAATGCTTACATTGCTGAGAACCAGGTTCCTTTTCTAGTAAAAGGAATGGCCGCAATCCACCACGCAGTGCGAGTTACTGGACGTCACATATTTTGGAATCGACACCAGACAAGTACCTGCGTATTATTTTATCTCATTCGTCCGCAAACATATCACACTCAAAATCAGCAGTCAGAAAGGCATCAAGGAGATCGTCAGCTTCATATATCTCTAGCATACAGTATTATTATTGTACTGCCAAGCCTATGTAAATATCTACATAAAACTAGGACATCAGCAAAAACATAGGCTATACGTAGGTTGCTACCATCCCGTGCTAGTTCGAAAGTGGATCAAGGAAACGGCCCGGTTGCACTGTGGAGCTGTAGATAGGCATAGGCTGTACCTATCACTATGTAGTGCAGCTTTATCGATTTATGACCTACTTTGCCAACCTGCTCTGGTTACCTTATACATAAATATACTGTACTAAACATAACAGCGATGCTGTTTCAATCAGCTATCTAATAACATCCTTTATGAAAATGTACATTTTCCGATATTTTCCTCAGGTCTAAAAATAAACTCTAATAAATTCTACCAGCAGTGTACACGATTCATATATCGTATTTTGTGCGTAAATTGATCGTAAGCTTTGATAAGTGCCTATTATTAGAATATGGGCCAGCAATCTGAGCACATTTGCTTGCTCAATAATGTGGTACTAATACTCAATATTTGAAAATAAAAAATCTCCTTATTGTTTAGTGGAACATCAACCTACTGCTCTGGGTGGAGTAAGATGGAGTGTCTGGCTTGTACTGGCTAAAATACACATGTCATGTTTCTTTAGTTGCCTTTTAAATTCCATATTCTCTGTATTGAATCGGGTCTGGTCCTCTACAGATAGCGCCTACAGAAACTGAGAATCGAAGGAAAAGCTGGAGTTTGAGCTATCCATCTTAGTCATATTTTTTTTTTAACTAATTCACAAATGTTAGAAGGAAAAAAAAATGACATTTGTCATGCAGCTGGGCTTAATAAAGAGCAGTGGTAGCCGAGTAAGAGCAGTAGTGGCCGAGTTATAGGATCAAACCCAGACAGGCGCATTACTTTGTGTTATTTACTTCATCACCACTGCTCTCAAAATGGTGAAGGAAAGCATCGTCAGGAAACCGGCTCTAGGACATAGAGCAAAAAATTCGAAGACATGTGACATCCACCATGACCCGCATAGTGGATTACTGCCCATTTAATCTGCAAGAGAGTAGGCTTGAGTCAAATATGATAAGGCCGATTTTATGCCAGGGCTATACGCTGCAAATAATGATAATAATGTAAATTTCATACATTACAGAGCCCTGGGAAATGTCTATAAATAGCTGCATAGACATTATGACCTTTTATTGTTGACACGGGCGGGGTGGGTGCCGGGCTCCTCAAACAGTAGCGCGTGGGCAGTAGCATCCCCCGGAGCTATGCAATCGCTAAAGGTCGTAACTGCCGAAAATTACTACGCAGCGCAGTAATACTTATTGCCTGCAATTTGTATTTGCTGTTATGATATGTTTTAGATAATGACGTCATCTGTACTAATAAGAAATGTCTCACCGTATCGTCACATTACAGATTTCAACAACTGTGCGGGGTGTGTGGTTGGAGTAGATATAAAATCACTGATAGGTTTTGGATAGTTTAATGTTCATAAATGTTATGTTAAAAGTTACGATAAAATATTAAATGTTAGTTGAATGCACTCGGTCCGTTTAGTAGCTCGTAATGCACTGAATTTTGAAGTACGATGCACTAGGTAAATTGCTGTTACCGAACAACAACTTTACAATACGCGGCTTATAAATTGAACCAAAATAACGATCGAACTTCAATACGTAGAAACAGATTTTCGGGTCTTCATCGAACTTTAGCAGCGTCCATTTGAGTTATACTCATCCGCCGCGTACTATTCCCATTGTCTGCACTAACAGAAACTGACATTTCACATAGTTTTCAGGCAACCAGCCAAGCCTTCGCGCCAGTCACTTATTTTTGGGCCATGCGCCATCACTACTACGCTTGTACGCATTAATCATTCATTTAGTATATATACTACTAGCGACCCGCTCCAGCTTCGCACGGGTAATAATATTGAATATATTATGCATGTATTTTACACACAAACCTTCCTCTTCAATCACGCTATCTATTAAAAAAAACCGCATCATAATCCGTGGCGTAGCTTTAAATATCTAAGCATACATAGGGACAGCGGCAAGCCTAAGCAACTTTGTTTTATACTATGTAATGATATCTATTGTGAATAATACAATGGCTTAAGTTTTATACTACAACATACATAAATTTAAAAAATGAAATTAATAAATAAGTTTGCGTTAACAATGTCGTACATTTTATAAACTTATCAAACAGCAAAACTAAAGTGTGCTTATTACAGTAGGTTCAAATACAATCTAAACAATAAATTAGTGAGTACTTAGGTGTCTTGTGACCACTGCTTTAATGTTAAGCCTTTAATTTATTTTTTAATGCTCATTTACATATTCTAGTATTCTTCTTAACCATTTCCGAGAGATTAAATTAAGATCTAGGACAAATGCTTGCCAGTTTACGGATTGTTTAAAGAAGTTACCGTAGCCCTTGCAACAAATGGGAAAACTGAAAGAACACAGTGGTTTTTAATCAGTAATAGTCTAACAATCACTCAGCATCTGATGATTTTCCACATAAAACAAGAGCCGAGTGATATTTTCGAACAACCCCGACGTATGATATATCTAACGTTGTATTATCATTATTATCTATGATATGTATGTATTTAGAAATATATAAGTATGTTTATCAGTTGTCTAGTACCCATAACACAAGCTCTGCTTAGCTTGGGACTAGACGACGTTGTGTGATAGTTGTGGACATATTATTATTATTATTTATTCTCCTTGAAATAGATTAATTGTTGTTGTCACTATTGTTGTTGTTAATTACGTATATTGTTAAAAAAAGGATCGTCTGAAGAATGAACTTATTAATTATATAATGACGTAATGTTTACTTCAGTGAATCAAGCAACTATTCCTCTACTCACTTAATTGGATATTTAATTAATTGTTTTTCTTCTAACTGTGGCGGTGTTACTTCGCAGAAGTCAACCTAAGTACACAAAACTAGCATAAAATATCAAGAAACCTTTATTGCGTTAAAGGTATTTTATTTTTAGTATGTACTTATTCCACGAATTCTATTTTAAACCTCACTGAGCTAGAATAATGAATAAAGTTGGAATCCAATAATATTTTAGTGGATGTACCAGCCAGTTCTAAAAATAGCAGCAGCTACCCCCTACTTAAGAAAGAGACGGCACTATTCATGAAGCTTACGTGAGTAAAAGAGATAGATGTCTCCTACCTGCGGAACTTTCTTTCAAGTCTGTCGTGATTTTTTTTTCCTGACTTAATTCCGATATGGCATTCACGACAAATATAATTCTTAGTTTATCAAATGACATAAATAGCTGTAAGACATTTTCATTGTCATTTAACATTCATACGCTGTGTAGATAGTAGAAATTATCCCAAGAAACTAAGGCCGACTTAATGCCTTAAGCATTTTCTACCAGTAAACATAGGGTGGTGAAGAGGCAACAATATGGTAGGTGCTTATAAAAGAAAATATTATTTTGCCTTTTGAATACCGTAATTAGAGATATAATAGAAAGACAATAGGTATGCGAAAGCTGGAGTTACGGTAACGGGAATCCTATATACTATTCCAGGATATGATCTACCCGTGTACCAAGTTTTATTGGAATCCATTTAGACTTAGATGTTCCTCTTTCCAAGCCTTCAGTGCTTACTGGCAAGACCTTAGGTGGTGTTTATTTCGCAGCTGATAGCTATAATTAACCATAATGATTTCTTGGAAACATTATACAGTTCATATTCATGAGTAAACCAACTGTTTCCTCAAACCAATTGTCGATGAAACATTTGAAGCCACGTTTATGAAAATTCATTACTACCTACACACAATCTGAAATGTCATAGGTTAATTTTATGGTTCAGTAATTTACAATTCAGCACAAATTAAAGCAACTTGTTCAAGCAGAAACACAATTATAGCGTAAAATAAATCAAAATGTCGATGTTATTGAATTCGTCAAACTGAATTACGTAAATCATATTTATTCATCTGTATGCGATCGGTGGCCATAATAGTGTGTTGGGTGGGGGATGCATATTATTGTTGTTATTTACACTAACATAATAACGAAGAAAAGTTTGTTTTTTTTGGTTTCTTTGTTTTTTTGTTTGTAGGAGGTAGTCTCTGGAATTACTGGTCCGATTAGAAAAATTTTAGCAACAATAGAAAGCTCCTTTACTCCTGCGTGACATATACTATATTTTATGTACGCGGGCGAAGCCGCTGACAAAAGTATTATTGTTGTTATATAAAATATACAAGCAAAGCAACTGTGTGCAACTGAGATGAGAATACTTATAGGGAGATGTGGTGGTAAGCGATAGGCAGCATTAAAATTACTATTGAGGAAGTGTGAAGTGGCATGCTGACTGTTTGCGTGGAGTAGTCACCGTATGAGCATGTGATGCGAAACAATTAGGAAAGTAATGTTTTGAGTAATTATAAATGTAATAAGATGGTTTGACCTTTTTGTGGTAGAAAATAATCTAAGAACTTCTCCATAGAGCAAGCGGACATGTCAGACTTTTACTTACTAAAACCACACCTGTGTCTTCCAACCGGGGTGAAACTCCGCTGTCTCAACAAGTTGAGGCGTGGTGGACAGAGCTCCGGCGGGATCTCATGGTGAAATGGCGACAGCGACTGTCGCAACCCAGCGCTGGGCCCGCCATAATCTCGGCGTTAAGTCCCGTCTTTGAGGCGTGGCTGGATAGACCTCACGGCGTCCTCACCTTCCGCATGACGCAGGTTCTCACCGGACATGGCAAGATCGGGAGGTTCCTGCACCGGATTCGTGCGGAAGAGACGCCCGGGTGTCGCCACTGTGTGGCGCGCCGGGCTTTGGATCAGGCCATGGTCCTCTTCGCTACGGACCACGGCCTGGCCAAGGCTCGGCACGAGAAATCGCCGCCGCCAATCACCTCCACGAGATTATGGCGTGCCCAGACAGAACGTAGGTGGGTTTTAGTTCGTCGAAGTCTAAATATCTCTCTCGGTGAAGCCCAAAGCAGAAGAAATTATCTCTCTCTCTCTCTCTCCAATAAGAAATTCTTTGCAAACTGTACATTTTCATTTTGTGCTCAATTATGATTAAAAGTTCTTTCCCAAATTAAATGTAAACGTAATATTTCGTAGAAAAGCCGATACGTTTCAAGAAACTATTAGCATAATCAAGTTCGTGTGGCTTTAACAAAAGCTAACTCGATTAAATTCAACATTCAGCGTTATATTTCACTAAAGTAATAAAGATATTAAAAAGTAAAAGAGAAGTGATAACCTGGAAAAATGAATGCTGACAGGATTAGTAGATGGAAAACGACAGAGCCTGAGTCCGATACGTTGGTCAGATCAAATACATGCGACACCTTTTATATCGCCGAAGATAGGACAACGTGGCGAAATGTAGTCCACAAAAAAAGTCATCTAGGCCACCTTCGGCATTGAGGATAGGATACCTTCGCAAGGAGAAAGAGGAATAAAGACTTAATACATACTTATTTTTGAGTCAAACCGCCTAGCGGCTTTAAGCAGCTAGAGTAGGGCTAGCACTCAGGTATATTGTACGTAAAATGACTGTCTATCTGAACTCCATAACCCAGTACCTGAGTTTATTACGTGCTTTCTGTGACCCGAATAAATTTCGTTATGTGATCGATTTATTACTACTCGATGAAATATATAAAGATCGACTCATGGCTTTAACTCCTCAATTTAAAACAAAGGTGAACTAAATATAAAAACTTTCCCTCATTGAATAACCATCGACAAGTCCCCAATACGTAAGATCTATTTTATGAAATATATTACAATGATCTTACCGAAGATGTGCGTGGGCAAATTTTCCAATAGAAGCCTATTACAGTTATGAAAGACAATTGAAATTTGAAATAACAATAACGTCACAAGGCCACATCTGCTGCCGTCACTTTTCAGAACTTTGGTTATGAATTTGTTTTTGACATTCGTTTTTTTTAACCTGTCGTATATAATCTTGCACACTTTCCAGTCTTTTGCAGTCTGGTCAATCCACAAACGAATTCAAGTGAGCTCGCATTTTCCAGGTCTTTCTCGGTAATAGATGAATTATGTTATCTACACAATCTTCTACACTAATATAATAAAGAGGTAAAGTTTGTTTTTTTGTTTGTAGGAGGTAATCTATGGAACTAATGGTTCGATTGGAAAAATTGAAGCTATAATAGAAAGCTGCTTTACTCCTGAGTGACATAGGCTATAAATTATTTATATAACATGGATATTGACTGAGCTATCACAACTTTTGTTTCACAAATTTTCCGCGGACGAAGTCGCGGGCAGAAGCTAGTTTTAAATAAATTAATAAATAGCGTTCGCACAAATTATATACAGGCCTCGCAGGTTTCATGTCGATTCTCTTTCATTGACCGCCTCCAGTCGTCTTCACAAAAGTATTGGAATCATTTGTTCTGACCAACATGACTGAGCGTTGAAATGACATAATTTCCATACATTGGAAGTTTTCTTTTAGCGTTGGCGGTTGCAGATTATCAACTTGGCTGAGCCTTCTGGCTTCCATTGCGTGTCGAATCTGGCTTATCTATCCATATATACATTCTACAATATAACTTTTAGTTACTTATTGCTTACATAGTGAGTCCCGTTTTAGAGCGTAATGTGGTGTGACTATTTATTTTCAGTTGAGAAATAATCCATTTTCTTCTCACGCTCTAGAGTGGAGCAAGAGAGGTTGTCAGAATTTAATTGACTAAATCGCAACTGTGTTTTCTTTATTTAGGCTTTGTGTTTGCCCACAAGTGGTTAATTCTGCTTTTTAAACAAATTGTTGACACTTCGCGTGACCCAAGGACTGGCTTTTACCTTGGGCAGAAAATAAGCTTTGCCATAGAGCGTGGCAATGCTCCGGCTTTTTGGGTACTTTACCAGTCGAAATTAAACTATTTTTCTGTTTATAGCAGTTAAAAAACCCCATAATACATAAGCAATACGATATATAATTTTCATCAAAGTATAAATCAAAATGTCACTCACCCATATTATTTAATTTTTCACAACACGCGTCACTGTAAGAATCTGGTGACCATGACACTTTCTGATGATCCTCATTCTTTAAATCCTGTTACTTTTATAAATATTGAGCTTGTGACAACGAGAACTCTGTTCCCCTACAGGGGCCCTAGACAAGTGGCAATCGCTCCATGTCGAATCCATTTCTAAGTTGGATTTCGCCTTAACGATGTCGACCACAAAATGGTAGACAAAGTGACATCGACTAACGTATCGATAAGTCGAAGTGTTGGTTCGATAAAATAACAACTTCTTGGCTATGATTATCGAATTAAAACGTCCAATTTGACGTATAAACAACTAATAACAATTAGCGAATCGAAAACGTTTGACCACGGGACTTTTCGAAGGCATATGTCAGTTCCAAACATTTGGAGTTTCGAATTTCGTTATCGTTAGTGAGAATGTGACTTTGTCTAAGCCCCCAGTTCACGCGCGCATCAAGGAATTGTCAGTAAACCTTAAGAACCCAGCAGGTTCAAAACCTACTAGGGCCAAGGACTGGGGAAAAGGAGAAGTTTTCTGAAAGGAATGTTCAGCAATGGTATAAAAGGCAACGAACGATCAGAAGTGGGTTTTTGGCTAGTAAAAGTCTGAAACTATCTCCCGCCCCGCCCAAGGACGCGGAGATGTTATTGATAATTTTCTCACCGCAAAAAACAAATGTTCTGCACAGGTTTTACTTATACGCGCTTACAAACTTTAGGAAAAGCTTTAGAGACCTAATTGTAATTAGTTTTTGAAGGGACGTAGGCTGGTTGAAATAAGCTCACCAAAGGTTTTAGCCGCCATGACCTACACATAGGACTAAGTGTGGAAACCAGACTCAGATAGATAAATAGATAAATTTATACTAATATTTGTTGCGAAAAAATCTCTTAGGGTAATTTCTGACATTTTCTTGAGAAAAAGCTGGCAGAAGCTATTATTGAATTTTAAAACAACGTACATTTACGTACGAACGTAAAAGTGATTCCACTAACATTTTAGTTATGTATTTTCAGGTCTCGTGGTTATTCAGGCACCTAAATTGCTGCTCCAATAACCATTACACAAAATGAAAAGTACGGATAACACAACGCTATGATCGCAGGATTTTTTAATAAATATTTTTTGTGGCCCCGGGCAGACTAGCTACAATAACCGAAGAAAGACGAACGTAGGCGTCACACAGGGCTCGTTTAACTGAAAGAGAATTTATACTAAATTAATCGCGGGCTTTATCAGAAAATTAACATTAAAATTAATTAAGTATTTCATATAACTCGGTGTCTGTTTAAGGCTCCCACGCGCTAATCTTTGGGATCATATTTAAACAAGACAACCCTTTGAGAATTAATAGAATGGTTCCAATCACATGTCTCGTAATTAATTAGGAGCGGTTAGTGACTTCTAGCTGTGGGTAATGGGGCCAATGCTTTAGATTTGTTTCTATAGAACGTTTTCAGCTTTATTAATGTGGGCCACACACCGTAATACAAAGAAAGTCGACCTGTAAAAAATGTTGGCTTCAGGGTAAAAATAAAACATTTTAACATTCCGCCAAAAACATTGGAAATCGTGACATAGCCTGAAGCGCGATCATTGTCAGACTGCATACAATGAAAAGCGAAATGAATAAAATCTAAAACAAACAAAGGGGTTTGGGTAAAAGTGGCATGATTTTTTAAACACGCGGCCACTAATGAAAATTATTTTGTTAATAGAACACATTAAGCCTTTCATTTTTTTCTATGAACGTTACTTTCCAAAGTACATCGAAGCCGAGATATTTAAAGTAAATAATCTATTAAATCAAATTGCCGTTTGCTATAAATTGCGTTTATTTCATTCATTACGTTGTAGTGTTACTTGTACTCTTTATAACTGGTAATTAGCGATAAACAACACCACAAAAGCCTTCCATGAGCCCACAAAAAGCACCGATCTCCTCGCCCAATCATAGCACAGGATTCGTTACCCCGAGTCTCTGAGACACTCCATCGCGCGCGGTCATATGGTATTTAGGGTTTTTTTTTATGGTAGGTGAAAATCATCGAATGACGAAACCTGCTCTTGGGCGGAGCGGGAGACCAGTGTCAGATTCTTACTGACTAAAAAACCTACCCCGTACCTTCCTTGCCTTATTCCTAAAGCCGCGGTAAAAGTTTCACACCACCCTCGGCTCCAGGAGGCTTCAACCCTGAAGGGCCACAACAGTTTGCTGACAACTCCTTGAGACGCGCGGGAACGGTGCGCGCCGTTGACGACTTGGACTCGGTCTAGACAGTTACCAGACGACCGGACGGCAAGCTACCCATTGATCACCGTCCGCGAGCCAGTGTCTACGGTGGCCGGATATCGGCAGGATCGCGGCGGCGACGGCTACGACGAGGGCGCTGTTGCCTTTGCCTTATGCGGTCGGCGTCCTCCTTTACGAGCATTACTGCTTCGCAGAAGGAGGCGACCGCCTGCCATTCCTCTTCGCTGCGGACCATGGCCTGAACCAAGGCCCGGCGCGAGAGGTCGCCGCCGCCGATCACGACCACGAGGACACGGCGATGCTCTTCCCAAGCAGGGCACACCTCCACCGTGTGCTCCACTGTATCCTCCGGGCTTGCCTCACAGTGGCGACACCCGGACGTCTCTCCCGCACGAATCCGGTGCAGGAATCTCCCGAACTTCCCATGTCCGGTGAGAACGTGCGTCATGCGGAAGGTGAAGACGCCGTGAGGTCTATCCAGCCACGCCTCAAAGAGGGGCACTACCGCCGAGATTACGGCGTGCCCAGCGCTGGGTTGCGAAAGTCGCTGTTTCCACTTCACCATAAGATCCCGCCGGAGCTCTTTCCGCCACGCCTCGACATGTTCGGGCAGCGGAGTTACACCCCGGCGTTGCATCTCCACGCGCAGATCGTGCGTGCGTGCAAGGACTGTTGCCTCCAAATCCCATGGTGGTAGGCCAGCAAGGAGGATCGCCGCCTCGCGGGACACCGTGCGGTATCCCCGCACCATACGGATATATGGTATTAAGGGTGGGGGAGATATCAAGAAAATCTGTCTCCTCTAGCGCAGTTCCTCGACCTAATAATCAGGCATGATATAGAAGAAGAAGAACCATAAAACACCCGAAAAGTCGTTTTATTTCTATTTATGCAACTGAGGTTTGTGTAAAAATATAGTGTTTTTATAGTAATCATGTTTTTTATTTAATGCGTACATGCATAAACATGCGTACGTTAATGAATGTATGTAGTGTGTCATGCGTGCTGTATTTTTTTTTTTCGTTTATTTAGATGACATGATGTTGAGATCCTTCCTACTTCAATGTCATATATTTCAGCTCCGATATTGTTTAGAGCAAAGTTATTTTATGAGTCATTATTATTTTATATATCACTAGCATTTGTCAGCGGCTTCGCTCGCGTACATAAAATATAGCCTATGTCACTCGGGAGTAAAGCAGCTTTCTGTTGTTGCTAAAATTTTTCCAATCGGACCAGTAGTAGTCCAGAGATTACCCCCAACAAACAAAAAAACAAACTAACAAAAAAACAAACTTTACCTCTTTATTATATTAGTGTAGATGTAGACTATACGTTAGCAACAATAAATAACGTGGCCGCTAAAAAAAAAAATCATGCCACTGGTTCATACAAAATTATCCAAACCCCTTTACAGTAAAATTAAAAAAAAAATTGCTATTTATATAATTATCGTTGTCAACGATAAGACCGCCATTGTAGCCATAGATTTAAGCTTATGTTCTGTTGCTTTTTGTCGTACAATAAACGCGTAGTCCGCCTGTGTACCTTTGTGTTGCATGAAGTTCTAATAAATAAATAAAGTTTATTGTATTCTATATTTATTATTGTTATTCGCTGTACTGATATACAACAGTTAATATTACAGGAAATTTTGAATTACAAGTTAGTTTAACGAACATGGCTATCGAGTTTATGAAGGTCTTTCGACAATAAGTAAGTTTTACTAAAAATAGTCAAAAATGTCGCTAAATATATTTTTCCTTTACCTAAAAATAAATAAGTGGATGTAATTAATAATATTGAAAACCAGCGATTTTTATGCATGCCAGCGTCTTACTGGTAGAACTCGAACCAATGAAGATCAGGGACTTGTCAGCGTGAGTGATATACATATTGGTACCAAATTTCAGCTTTCTAGTGCTAACGGTCTCGAGATTATCCGCGGACGGCCAGACAGACTGACATGGCGAAACTGTAAGGGTTCCTAGTTGACTACGGAACCCTAATCTTTTGCATTAGGGTTCCGTCCAAAGTAATTTTTTAATCTTTATTTAAGGAGACTCGGTCAACATGACGATGTCGCCCCGTAATTCTAATTATTCTATAACTTCTATGGCTAGATACATTTTAACATTTAAAAAATCCTATATTTTAAAGGAACATCGTCCAAAGTTGTTAGACAAAAATGTACATCAAGCTTTATAGCGTAAAACTTATAAATGTTATCACTATGCCATTAAATAATAGGTAGTTCCAAGTAAATCGTCTGCAAAGTCGAGGGCGTTGCTGCAAAGTCTCCCACGTTCATGCCTCATATGTTTGGCTTTCCTAGGACTACGGCCAAGCCAAAATTTACTGCAGGGGCGTATTGGAATGACTGGATACAGCAGATTCTATGAAAAGATACGTGTATTGCAAGTTTCTATAGTAGAATATCTGTTACAATTTTTTTTTATTCAATGAACATAGATGTTATATTCAAGAAAGTAAATAAATATAAAATAAAATTCAAATGTACACTAAATATTTACACTAAACCTAACTAATTACATACAATACAAAAACACACATCGCTGTCATCTGGAAACGTGCCCAGAAGACTGGCAGCTTCGCCACGTTACTATTTTAGTTCAACAAACTTAAAACAAATCTGTAAGTGTCTATAATAGAGGAATATATGGATGAAAATCCAGCACAACGTCGAGTAGTGATCAATACTCGTGCCTCTGTCAATGTAAAAGCGATTTTCCCTTATCGTAACAATTTCTAAGCACGTCATCAAAGTAACAATGTACGTTTTCTTTTACGGAGAGTTTCTTCACAATTTGGACATTGTTTTACGAATACTTACCATATTGTTTCCAATTATTTGCTTGCGCACGAATACACTATTTGATTAATTAAAGTGTTTGAACTACAACAAATGAATTGAATAAATTAAATTCCTTTCTAGTGATCTACTCATTCTTCTTTATCCTAATATTTTGTTGACATATTTTTTTACTTAGATCGTTTTTTTACTCTGCTTATAGTTAAGTTTTCCAAATTGCATTTATTTTTATACTGAACAATTTTCAGCATGCAAACTGTATAATATCAGATCGCAAATCTAATGCATACTAACCAGCCAACACTCAAGGCTCGGTCTTTGCTGGACCTGTGAGGTTGTGACCCAGTTTACCGACCTGACACAGTTTGCTGACCCTTAGGACACCTGGAACAAGCCCAGGCACTTCCAGGTCAGTACTCTCTTACGACTCGATCCGAGATGTTTGTACACGAGCTTAGGTTTATATTGCAGTGTCGAAGTAATTTAATTGGTTTCTTGTTGTAGCGTGGAAGTTGTACAGATTTAATTTTAAATAGTTTACTACTTATGTACATACAAAAAAAAACTGAAAAAGACAACACATGATAGCCACGTAGGGAATCTGTAGAAGAGTCGAAGCCAACTGGAGCCAAGATGAAAATCAAGGAAAGTTCTTAAATCAAAATCAAATCGTTTTATTTGTCACAATGCAGGTAGAAAATCTTTGGCCCTGTTATATAACACAGCGAAGGAATGGGATTTGGATTTTTACCTACAATAAAAGCACACATAATATTTAATCATCACAGTAGTAATTTTGACTGAGCGTAGATATCTCAGTCAGTTTCTTCTTTTATATAGGTGTATACGTAGATAAAATACATCGGGAAAATAGGAAAATAAATAATATAACTGCCTACATTTCAGAATCCCATTCTTAAAACACGAGTGATGGTAGCTACTTGGCATTCGTGTAGGTCTTTGACTCTAAGTAATCCTACAGAGAGAAATCTAATGGTGTTAAATGACATGATCAAAGGCTCTAAGCAACCAATTCTGTTCACCGAAATGAGAATAATTTTACGGGTTTTGCGAACTTAGTATTGTTCAACAATTGCGTCGTTACTTTTATATGTCTAGTCTCTATTTTTATTACTATCCCTAAACTGTCAACCTTTTTCTTCTTTATCCTAAAACACTTCACTCGAAGCGCTAAAATTTAGGACACCCTTCAAGAGACTGAATTCGTTACTTAAAATTGTAATTAAAATTTGAGAACGTGGTTTATTCTGAATGAAACCAAAATGACTGAACTAAGTAACTTAGGTCAAATTAAATACAGAGGTCGGAGTGTTTGCCCTGAAACTGTGGAGCTTCACACGCCTACAGGGCCCCGGGCATCACTAGTTTTGTTACAATTTTAATCAAACCAAAGGCGAACTTTAACAATGAATTTTTTACAAAAAATACAGACCGACTTCAACAAAAACTAGTGAATAATTAAAATATCTTACAAGAAAAAAACACAAATACATTTTTAATTTCAGAAATTTGAATTTTTTTTTTTTTTTGGTAGGTAAAATCATCCAGTGAAATCTCCTGCCCTTGAGCTGAGCAGGAGATAAGTAGTGTCGGACTTTTACTGGCACACCAGGTCCGAGCATATCTTTCAGAAGCAGACCCTTGACCCCAGTAAGCATCGACCCAGCTGGGTCCCTACGGTTTGCTGACAACTCCCCGTTTGTTTCTTCAGCATTGAATAGGTTCAATCTTTTTCATCCTCATGAATTCCTATAATTAGAATACTTTCTATCCTGGACTATGTTCTCCTGGAAAAAATCGTCTTAAAAACGCGAGCGAAGCCGCTGGCAGTAACTAGCATATCAAAAATAACAAACGTTAAATCAGACTTGAATAAATGTCCAGTTTATACATAAAACTAGCTACCCAAAAACAACGGCTATCTCTGTAAAAATGGCCGACATACTGGCAGCGTGTAACTTATAACGCTGGCGCGCTGGGTACCTATTTCATGTCACTCGCAATAGTAAACAAACAATGTGTTCTACTCCGTGATGTTCTACAGCTTTATTTGTCTGAACTTTTCCACTGGCCTCGAATGATTCACTTGTTCAGCTAGCTCGCGTGGTAAAAGTACCTGGAACTAATGCTAGCACTATTAACTAATCTTCTTGGAATTCTATGCGTAATTACCAGTTGTTACACGTAATTTTACTTTATACAGAAAAGCTAGCTGTTGCCAGCGGCTTTGCCTGAGTAAAAGTAACAAAATATCTCAAGGGATAATTTTCCCGGAATAGTACATTGTTATACGAGGGATGAAAGTTAGTTATTCAGCCCCGAGAAATTTCTTGGCGACCGAGCGAAAGCGAGGTCGCTAATAGTTCGAGGGACTAAATAACTCTTGATCCCGAGGTAAACACTGTGCTTTTCATTACGAATACGAGGAAAATAAAAATAATAAAAACCTGAGTCGTCGTCAAAGGTATGTTTTTAGGTAGGTATATTTCTTTTGATTTAGGCGGTAAGCGGTTTTCTCCTCTTACGAATCTTGCGTTAAATTTATAACTGAAACTGACTAACTAAAACTTATCGTGTTAACAAAAATTTCTGCGTATGTTTTTAGGTAGGTATATTTCTTTTGAAATTAAAGGACATTGACCGGTTCTGGGCCATATGCTGCCCAAACTTGGGAGTGCTACCAAATGATTACTGGCATTAACATACAATTAAAAGAAATATTTAAAAAAAATCGGTCCCAGGGTTTTTTTTAGTTTTGTTTTTTAAGATTTTCGGGGCGATTTTAGTTAACTATTATTTTAATAAAATGTTTTTACACAAAAATAATATGTAACTCCATTACAGTCAGATTCCATCAAACGTAATCTCGCTCGGCTCGAAAACCAGTTCTATTTAATGCTCAGTGCTTTTTTTATGGTTGGTAAAAATCATCGAATCACGAATCCCGCTCTTACTCTTCTCTGACTAAACCATCTACCCCGTTCCTTAGTCCCAGAGCTCTGGTGTAACGCTTTCGCATCAACCCTCGGCCCCCGGAGACTTCGACCCTGTAGGGCCCCTGCAGTTTGCTGACAAATTCATGAGGCGCGCGGGAACAGTGCGCGCCGTCGACGACTTGGGTACGGTCTGGACTGTTACCAGACGACCGAATGGCGAGCTATACATCCCGCCTCCGCGCGCGCCTGCGCCTGCGGTGGCCGGATATCGGCGGCAACGGCTACTACGAGGGCACCGTTGCCTTTGTCTTATGCGGTCGGCCTCCTCCTTCACTAGCATTACTCCCTCAGCAGAAGTAGGCGACCGCCTGCCATTCCTCCTCGTTGCGGACGATGGCCTGAACCAAGGCCCGCAGCCGATCGCCCCCACGAGGGCACGCCGATGCTCTTCCCAAGCGGGGCTTGACAGATTACGCAGCAGTATATCATTTCTTATCCAACAATATAACGGAGATCTAACGATCTGTCAGCAAGAGTAGACATTTTTCGTGTCGTCGAAAATCTAACACTGCTACATACTGATGCATCAGGACAATTGTGGAATAGTGTGCATAAAAAACGATTGCTGCTCATGTTTCACAGGCCGCAGAACAATTGGCAGTTGTGCCCATATTATGTGCTTAGTTTGGTTTTTAGGATGGGCTAGGCACCAAGACGTTATTAGGCGTCCTGCTCTGTTTCTTGGTACAATTGTAAACGATAACGATGATGACTATTAAGTAAACAATTATAGATCATACGATGTAAACAAATAATGTAATAATATCAATACTTGTAATTCATTGTTTAATATCAAGTAGATAACTGTGAGTATTATCAATGTAAATCGATACTGAAAATAAGAAATCATAAAATACTTGATTGTAATAATAAAGTAAGTAATTGTTTAAAATAATTACTGCTTTACGTACCATTGGATGTCATTTTTCACCAATAAATAATCTTAACAAAAAATATTTTTTTCTCACATCTCCGCGAATAGATTTTGATGAGCTTTCGTTTACAGACTAGTGTTAGCCTAAGGTACATAATGCACTATGTGTTCATTCTGGGCAGCACTTGGCCCAACTCCCATACATGGATGGTCAATGTCCTTTAAAGTAAATTTGAAATTTATGAAATTCACTCGCGTCAGTATTTTACACCGAGTTATTTACACTCCTTACTTTGTAGAGGACCTATTATCAAATTTATCTTATGGTTTTAATTGAAGATTTACATGTATGTAGTTATGACAGCCTACACCCGCGTGAAAATAGTTTTTTCATTACTCATACTCTGAAAGTAGGTGCAAAGATGCCTGCGGACAGGGTTGGAAGGAGTACTTTTACTCCCTAGGGAGTTTTACTTTTCAACTGACAGCAGTCTAAATATTAAAAAAAAAACTAGTTCTACTTTGACATTTCTATTGATCCCTGACCCGAATTTCTATACTGCCAGTACAATTGAAATAACATAGAGATAGAAATAATTTAAGAATACTTTTTTTTAATGACTTTGTTTTAATTTACTTTCAATTATTTCATTAAAACTAATATATATTTGAGAAAAATGTTGACCAGACCCATTTTTACAATGACAAAATGAAAAATATTGACTTAAAAGCCAGGGAGCCGAACACTGAAAAAAAGAATTGGCGGGTAAATGGTAGACTCTCTATAATCTGTGGCCGACACATCGAAAAAAAAGGAAGATCAACCTTTTTTTTCGAGGTGTAGAGTAGGGTGGAGTGAAAATGGCGAAAAATTTTTTTTTTTGGAATTTCACTTTTCCTGTGTCATCAACCATTGACCGCACATAAAAGCTTTATTCATGCTAAAAATTAAAACTCTAGGACTTTATTTTGAGGTGGCGCGCAATGAGAAAAGAAAATCAATTTTTACTGCTATCGCGTACCTGCACGTCAATGTTATTGTGTATCTATATGTAATAAAACTTATATTTCATGTATTTTAATGGGTTAACTTATTCGTCCTTGCAGAATTTTCTTAAACTTTCTCATTTAAGTAGTAAAGTAAAGTATAAATAAAGTCTGTTATTCGTCAATAAAATGCCAAAAACTCGAAAAGATGGGGGCATCGCAAATTGAGTGATAATTTGTGTTACCAAGTTATTGTGATATTATAAAATATAACTACAAACGCATTCCCATATAATTACTGGATTTGAACACTAATACCCTCAGCACTGACCAAAAATATCTATATGAAATATTCTCTGCCATTTCGATAGGTATGGTCCTACAAAACTTAGCCAGCAAAGGTCCTGGTAAACTATGTTCACTGTGGTTGACTTGCGCTAATAAAACTCTTCGTTTATATGTTGCAACAACGAAACCTTCTAAATCTTGAAAAGATCCTGCAACTTTCATAATGAAAGTCTATTCACTAACTTGTTTTTACGTTAAATCAAAACCTTCTTGCAAATATGGTCTAATTCATATCTTTGACATGGTTCAAGATGTTTGTATCTACCGGATGACCAAAAAAGCGTTATTATAAAAACTATTCAGAGAAATTCCTTCTTTGAACATCCAGAAAACATACTATTAGCAATATTACAAGACGTTGAGTCTCACATAATGGAACTAGGACTTCGTTGACTTTTAATGGCAAGAAAAGAGTTTAAAGGAAAGGAAGTGAGAGAATTTCAACTCCCAAACCTTAAAATCGATGCATCGAATTATTATGATTTCACTAACTGGTCAAATTAACAAAAAACAGAACCTCAGATGACCATGAAATATAGTGACGTAGAAATTTCAAGCGTGGATGCCTCAGGTGGCAAGTAATATGAAATCGAAAAGTATCCTTATTGCTCATAGACAGTAAAAAGATTAAGCTCATTACTGAGGCTTCTTCATCTGTTTGTAAGCCCGAGGCAAGAGATGGATTCATTCGCCCGAGGATAAAGTCAAGGCAAGTCATACCAGTGTTTGACATAAAATCACAATTATTTAAGCAAAAAAAAGATATTTCTTTTGATTTAGGCGGTAAGCGGTTTTCTCCTCTTACGAATCTTGCGTTAAATTTATAACTGAAACTGACTAACTAAAACTTATCGTGTTAACAAAAATTTCTGCGTATGTTTTTAGGTAGGTATAATTCTTTTGAAATTAAAGGACATTGACCGGTTCTGGGCCATATGCTGCCCAAACTTGGGAGTGCTACCAAATGATTACTGGCATTATCATACAATTAAAAGAAATATTTAAAAAAAATCGGTCCCAGGGTTTTTTTTAGTTTTGTTTTTTAAGATTTTCGGGGCGATTTTAGTTAACTATTATTTTAATAAAATGTTTTTACACAAAAATAATATGTAACTCCATTACAGTCAGATTCCATCAAACGTAATCTCGCTCGGCTCGAAAACCAGTTCTATTTAATGCTCAGTGCTTTTTTTATGGTTGGTAAAAATCATCGAATCACGAATCCCGCTCTTACTCTTCTCTGACTAAACCATCTACCCCGTTCCTTAGTCCCAGAGCTCTGGTGTAACGCTTTCGCATCAACCCTCGGCCCCCGGAGACTTCGACCCTGTAGGGCCCCTGCAGTTTGCTGACAAATTCATGAGGCGCGCGGGAACAGTGCGCGCCGTCGACGACTTGGGTACGGTCTGGACTGTTACCAGACGACCGAATGGCGAGCTATACATCCCGCCTCCGCGCGCGCCTGCGCCTGCGGTGGCCGGATATCGGCGGCAACGGCTACTACGAGGGCACCGTTGCCTTTGTCTTATGCGGTCGGCCTCCTCCTTCACTAGCATTACTCCCTCAGCAGAAGTAGGCGACCGCCTGCCATTCCTCCTCGTTGCGGACGATGGCCTGAACCAAGGCCCGCAGCCGATCGCCCCCACGAGGGCACGCCGATGCTCTTCCCAAGCGGGGCTTGACAGATTACGCAGCAGTATATCATTTCTTATCCAACAATATAACGGAGATCTAACGATCTGTCAGCAAGAGTAGACATTTTTCGTGTCGTCGAAAATCTAACACTGCTACATACTGATGCATCAGGACAATTGTGGAATAGTGTGCATAAAAAACGATTGCTGCTCATGTTTCACAGGCCGCAGAACAATTGGCAGTTGTGCCCATATTATGTGCTTAGTTTGGTTTTTAGGATGGGCTAGGCACCAAGACGTTATTAGGCGTCCTGCTCTGTTTCTTGGTACAATTGTAAACGATAACGATGATGACTATTAAGTAAACAATTATAGATCATACGATGTAAACAAATAATGTAATAATATCAATACTTGTAATTCATTGTTTAATATCAAGTAGATAACTGTGAGTATTATCAATGTAAATCGATACTGAAAATAAGAAATCATAAAATACTTGATTGTAATAATAAAGTAAGTAATTGTTTAAAATAATTACTGCTTTACGTACCATTGGATGTCATTTTTCACCAATAAATAATCTTAACAAAAAATATTTTTTTCTCACATCTCCGCGAATAGATTTTGATGAGCTTTCGTTTACAGACTAGTGTTAGCCTAAGGTACATAATGCACTATGTGTTCATTCTAGGCAGCACTTGGCCCAACTCCCATACATGGATGGTCAATGTCCTTTAAAGTAAATTTGAAATTTATGAAATTCACTCGCGTCAGTATTTTACACCGAGTTATTTACACTCCTTACTTTGTAGAGGACCTATTATCAAATTTATCTTATGGTTTTAATTGAAGATTTACATGTATGTAGTTATGACAGCCTACACCCGCGTGAAAATAGTTTTTTCATTACTCATACTCTGAAAGTAGGTGCAAAGATGCCTGCGGACAGGGTTGGAAGGAGTACTTTTACTCCCTAGGGAGTTTTACTTTTCAACTGACAGCAGTCTAAATATTAAAAAAAAAACTAGTTCTACTTTGACATTTCTATTGATCCCTGACCCGAATTTCTATACTGCCAGTACAATTGAAATAACATAGAGATAGAAATAATTTAAGAATACTTTTTTTTAATGACTTTGTTTTAATTTACTTTCAATTATTTCATTAAAACTAATATATATTTGAGAAAAATGTTGACCAGACCCATTTTTACAATGACAAAATGAAAAATATTGACTTAAAAGCCAGGGAGCCGAACACTGAAAAAAAGAATTGGCGGGTAAATGGTAGACTCTCTATAATCTGTGGCCGACACCTCGAAAAAAAAGGAAGATCAACCTTTTTTTTCGAGGTGTAGAGTAGGGTGGAGTGAAAATGGCGAAAATTTTTTTTTTTTGGAATTTCACTTTTCCTGTGTCATCAACCATTGACCGTACATAAAAGCTTTATTCATGCTAAAAATTAAAACTCTAGGACTTTATTTTGAGGTGGCGCGCAATGAGAAAAGAAAATCAATTTTTACTGCTATCGCGTACCTGCACGTCAATGTTATTGTGTATCTATATGTAATAAAACTTATATTTCATGTATTTTAATGGGTTAACTTATTCGTCCTTGCAGAATTTTCTTAAACTTTCTCATTTAAGTAGTAAAGTAAAGTATAAATAAAGTCTGTTATTCGTCAATAAAATGCCAAAAACTCGAAAAGATGGGGGCATCGCAAATTGAGTGATAATTTGTGTTACCAAGTTATTGTGATATTATAAAATATAACTACAAACGCATTCCCATAGAATTACTGGATTTGAACACTAATACCCTCAGCACTGACCAAAAATATCTATATGAAATATTCTCTGCCATTTCGATAGGTATGGTCCTACAAAACTTAGCCAGCAAAGGTCCTGGTAAACTATGTTCACTGTGGTTGACTTGCGCTAATAAAACTCTTCGTTTATATGTTGCAACAACGAAACCTTCTAAATCTTGAAAAGATCCTGCAACTTTCATAATGAAAGTCTATTCACTAACTTGTTTTTACGTTAAATCAAAACCTTCTTGCAAATATGGTCCAATTCATATCTTTGACATGGTTCAAGATGTTTGTATCTACCGGATGACCAAAAAAGCGTTATTATAAAAACTATTCAGAGAAATTCCTTCTTTGAACATCCAGAAAACATACTATTAGCAATATTACAAGACGTTGAGTCTCACATAATGGAACTAGGACTTCGTTGACTTTTAATGGCAAGAAAAGAGTTTAAAGGAAAGGAAGTGAGAGAATTTCAACTCCCAAACCTTAAAATCGATGCATCGAATTATTATGATTTCACTAACTGGTCAAATTAACAAAAAACAGAACCTCAGATGACCATGAAATATAGTGACGTAGAAATTTCAAGCGTGGATGCCTCAGGTGGCAAGTAATATGAAATCGAAAAGTATCCTTATTGCTCATAGACAGTAAAAAGATTAAGCTCATTACTGAGGCTTCTTCATCTGTTTGTAAGCCCGAGGCAAGAGATGGATTCATTCGCCCGAGGATAAAGTCAAGGCAAGTCATACCAGTGTTTGACATAAAATCACAATTATTTAAGCAAAAAAAAGAGTCTGCAGCTTCAGTTTTCGAATGTTAAAATGCTTTTTTTTAATATGTTTAGTATATTTATAAGTACAATACTTAATTTCAAGCTCCAATATATTCATTCTGATAAATAGTTTGTCTAAAATATTTTTTTTATAAAAAACAAATTTTGTTATTTTCTTTAACTTTAAATTCGATGCGCCACCTTAAGATGTAAATGTAGGAACTTGAAATTTTATTTTTATACGTCTAAGAATGTCGGTCATCCATTGGTGATACAGGAGTAACAAAGTTTAAAGATTTTTTTTTTCACTCCACCCTAGTGTAGAGTTTTGTTTACATTTTGCTAAATCTCTGTTACAAGAATTTTTTATTAACACGATAAGTTCAGCTTCAGTTATAAATTTGACGCAAGATTCTTAAGAGGAGAAAACCGCTTACCGCCTAAATCAAAAGAAATATACCTACCTAAAAACATACGAGGACCTTTGACGACGACTCAGGTTTTATTATTTTTATTTCCCTCGTACTAACTATTAGCGACCTCGCTTTCGCTCGGTCGCCAAGAAATTTCTCGGGACTGAATAACTTTCTTTCATCCCTCATATAACAACGTACTATTTCCATGCAAACTAAGAACCTCTGGTTTTATTCCTTTAAGGCAGTGATTTCCAACCTTTCTTTAACCGGGAACTCTAATCGTAGTCGTAGGAATGCGCAAGTGTCCCCCTACCTTTTATCGATGGATATAAAAACATGGTTCAGGCAGGGGGGACTTAACATAGTACTAGGTTACCAGTTTACTTAAGACTACAAAAGTTCTTACAAAAGACCTTTTATCTGTGTTTTCCATATGTTCTAATAGTTTTTCATCAAGCGGGGACATAGCATTTCGCGTACAGGGATATAATCGTAGGTAGGTATTACGTTCCATTAAAATTATCTAAAGGACCTCTGCTACTTGGCTTCGGCCCCTCGTACGCCTTCCACAAAAAAACTAATCCTTTACTAACAGGCAACAGATAAAATACACAAATCATTACATAGTATAAAACAAAGTTGCTTATTCCCTATGTATGCTTATATCTTTAAAAGTTCGCAACGAATTTTGATGCGATTTTTAAAAAAGGATAGAGTGATTCCAGAGGAAGGTTTATAGGTATAATATATCACCTTTGCACCCGCGCGAAGCTGGGACGGGTCGCTAGTATATTTGTAAAATAATTAAATTGAAACTATAACAAATTATTCCAAACATAATCCAATACAGTCCAATACAAAATGTATGCGGTTTCAAGTGATATGTCTATCAGCAATAAAATTTTCGTATCGGTATATCTAAAGGAAATAAATAAACCCAATCAAGTGGAGTATGTAATATTCTATTATAAAGTATATGACAGCCTTATAATAATTACATGTACCTATGTGTGGGTGGATTGTACTGTACGCTTAACAAACATAAGCCGACTAGAGATAATAGACTATATTAATATTTGAATGACGCAAATATCTGCAATTACACGTAATTTGATGAAAAAAGATACCTTATCTCTTGCAGTACCGCTTTCATCTTTTTATATCTAAAAATAAAACTTAGTGTAAAAATAAAACACGCACATTTTTTTTTTGATGGTAAAATATTTCATTGACATCTCGGCGTCTTTGGGCGGGGCGGGAGATAGTATCAGATTTTCTTTTCTTCAGATAGTGTCAGAGTTCTTTGCCTTCGTTTCAGGGCCTCAGGGTACACTTTCACTTCACTTAACGTTGGCCAGGTCAAATATTAAAATATATTTATTTTATTTATTTCATGAGTATAATGTAAGTACAGCGGAAGCGTTTGCCGAGCCGTGGAACACAAAGCATGCTATAAACAAAAAAAAATTACAAATCCACCAGTACTGCAGGGATTTTCTGAAAAGATAATCTTTAGTCTTAGAACGTAAAGAACAACGGAAAGACACAGGTGAGGGTTTTGTCAGCAAAAGTCTGACACACACTTCCGCTTCTCTCAGGCTGGAAAAATTCATCAGATGATTCAAACAACAAACTGGAATAATACAGCACATTTATCATCATTTTAACTCAAACAACAATAATTCTGTATGGTTTCAGTTCAGTTTCAGAATATTGTTGTCGTTAATATTTTTTTGCAATTAACTGGTAAAGTTACGTCGTGTTAACGTGACCGAAATCACCCCACAAACAAATTAAAAACACATTGTTACATGAAACGGTACTGTTACAAAACGAAGCCTTAAAAACGTCGTATTATGATTAGTTTGAAAGTTCCACAGAGTTTTTCGCAACGACGGAATTCGTAGCGGGTGTTTTTGAGCGGCTTCCAATAAGTACAAGAATACTAAAGGTATATTTTCGCTACATATCGACTTTACATCGACTGCAAGGCGCCTGTCGGTCATCGACCCCTTGTTTGTGACGACTTCCGCTCCCAAACCTGACGATGCACTTCGAATGCACCGAATTTCTCCCGATACGACCCCCTCTCCCGACCTACCCCATGGAGAAGAGAAGCCACCCGTAAGAACTTCCAACGATCCATAATGTTACGAAACCAGTAGTTGTGAATCAATATAACCGATTGCTATATAATTACCGATAAGGTTCTATTCTATAGGTATCTTTGAACTTTGACACGGTACCTGAAATAGATATCACAGAATAGCTAAGATTATTTATAGTGTGCGTGGGAAAAGTACCAAATGCTTTACACCTCGGATTACTCTTGATAAAAGTAGGAATAATAATAGTACTAACAGCTCTAGAACAACCTGCACACTTCGACGAAGTTAGAGCTTCATTTTACTCGGTTTCATTTCATGAAACGTTTTTACTTTTGCATAAATAAAATATTATAAAGGTGCAAATTGGTGTGTTTGTATGTTTGTTACTCGAACGACTGAACTGATTTGGACGACATTTATTGGTCTAATAGACCATGTCTTGAACCACCTAAAATACTTTTTATTCTGACAGTATGTTTCCTGTCGACAATTTTCTGCTTTCACGCGTATGTGAATAATAATTCTCATTTTTATAAAGTAAAGTGGTTTCCTGGAGAGAATTCCTAGCGATATTAAAATAGATTAGAACACCTAACTACCAACTCGGGAATACTGTCAGGCGTGATTCAACGTTGTATTATATTTAATTTTACGGCTTTCATTTGGTTCTCCCACAATAATCATTGGGGATTTGAACAAAGTACCTGTACTTATAAAGGAGTTATGTATTCCACGTGTACGAATTAAATCGACTAAAAGCATCCATTTGCTCGTAAATATTTTTACTACGGATTTTATGGGCTATTACCGGTTTCCGTACTTGTGCTTCAGAGTTTTATCAATCACTATATCCTGACGACGGAAATGCGAGAAAAGCTTCTATAGCTTGAACCGAAAAGTACTTAACACACTTGCTATTATTGAAAAACAGTAAACATAAGTCTTAGAATTGTTTTAGCGAAGTTGCTACTGTTAAAATTGGCTGACCAGAAACCCTGAAAGCACTTTTTAGCAAGCCCGGTACATTTATAAATATTAAATACCTAAGTTATAGAGTTATTACCTTCAGGCACTTGGTCCTAGTGAATATCGGTTATTGTGGACTGAAATTCGAAGCCAGATGACAAATAACCTATGCCTTTCCTTAACGTTCAAACTCCTTTGAGTTTAGAAGTTACTTTGAACTTCTAACCCAACTTCATCAAAATCAGTTCAGTAGTTTGACCATGAAAGCGTAACAGATAGTTACTTTAATATGTCTATCTTGCTCTTACATTTATAATATTATTTATATCAGGTATAGTATGGCTTTTTTAACTAATTGAATTTTACTGAAAGTTGTCTGTTATAAAATACCTTGATGCATTATGAATGTCAGTGTAACAGCAAGCAGGTACCAGTATAACAGCATGGACAGTTATTGAACTCATTCGTATAGAAACAGTGTTTTTCTTTTCGTTAGTTTTGAGAAAAGGTAGTAGTATCTTTACTCTCCTATATCCACGCCTCATTTTCTACTTTGTTAATTTTTATGGCAGTACAACGAATGTCAGGCCGGCTACTGATACCATAAGTTGTAAAAGGTAACAGGTAAAGTAAAAGGTAGGGCTATTGTTCGTAGGGACTCTGCAAAAGGGTCGAAGTCTACTAAGAACCAGGGTCTGTTTTTAAAAGAAGGCTTGCCCCCAGTGCGAAGGGCAAATAAAGAACGAGGTGAGGTGTTTCGTCAGTAAGAAGCTGACACTGCTTTCAGTTCCGCCCGAGAGCGGGATTCGTCATTGGGTGATTTTTGCCCACCTTAAAAAGGGCTATTGTTAACAAGTTTTCAATGAAAATATTTTTTTTCATAACAAGTTTTATGGTTCGGTGGTCTATACTTATATAATTAAAACTCGTCAAGATGATTCACACGAGCCTAAACTCGATGTGGTTATGCCGTTAAATTACAGAGTTCCTATAGCTACTTCGCGAATCCATTATCAGATCAGCTCCATGTAATCATAATACTGCATTGTCATGCGATTTACACCTGCATGCAAAATTGCAGCTCAATCGGTTAAAGATATCTGCTTAAAAATTGAGTTGCAAGATTTGAGCCGAACATACGTAGTTACATTGCATGCTAATAAAAAGCTTGTAAAAATATCCAAGATATAGTTTACATTCTAAAAGGGCAGTACTTTGTATTCAATAGGAGGCGACGCTCCCTCAACTTTTTAGGTGAAATATCTGCCATGACGTAGGTTGAGACCGTCAACTACGTCCTACGCGTTGTTTCTTTTATTCACGTCAAATTAACTTCTGTCTCGAATTTTCACGAAAGCAGCTACGCGGAAAAATCCTGTAGGTGATTGTACGATGTTCCAACAAAGTTTTGATAAACGTGATTCGTTAACCTTTTATAACCTTTCATCTCGTAGCAACAATTATTCGGTTCCCCAAAAACACGTCTGTTCGAAAATATTAACAGGTTCACTGTCCACAGACATATACGGTCTGTAGAGAGACTTCTATATCAGTCCACAGACCATATATTATGATCTGTTCGTCAGTACAATTTTTAAGCCATCTGATACTGCGGACGTGAGGAGAAAATCTTGTATTTAGTGCAGACTTAGCAGGAAACCCACCGACTTTTAATAAAAACATAACCGGACTTATGGGCTATTCCCACTCTGGAGCCTGGACAATAAACCTGGTATTTTTAATAATAAGATTTACAATCGCGATCACACGGACACACGAATGAGAAATTATTTAGGCAGCTAACGTGGCTCTGGAAACCCATTCAACAAGTTAAGTCAGCTTAGCCTACACTACGCGGGAATAATCGCCGAAGCACTCTTAAAAACTGATGCTGGGTGCCTCAGCACACGAACTGTTGTGGAGTTGAGCTAGCGAGCTCTTACCGAAAAAGATTCTTCAAACAAAATCAATTACGATGGAAACAGGACTAACAACCCTATAACCGTGTAGTAAAGTACAGTACTTACCTTCGAAGCACTTATTACCATCCATACTATAGTCATTTTGCATAGCAACATCAAGTGGTTATGTATGGCGATGTAGGAACGGGGTAAGTTGTTTAGTCAGTAAGAGTCTGACACTTGTTTTCCGCTCCGCCCAAGAGCGGGGCTCGTCATTGGATGATTATTACCTACCATAAAAAAAAAAACCTCAAGTGGTGCCATCATTAGTTTAAATTCAATTTGGCTCACTCCAACCTTGAATGTTACGCGTGAGGTTAGATCCTTTTTGCTCGCGGCTACCAAGGCACAGTCAAAAACTAAGTTCTTGTTAGACGGCTATGTCGATGGCTTGATTCAGATTTCGGTACTCCTGGATACAGCTAATGTACTAAGGAAGTTCCTTTGCCTGGAGCGCTGACCGCCAATAGTTTGGACTGTGTTCCTGAATTCGGTGAAATACAATTTTTATAGAACCGTGTAGTCAAACAGTACCTACGTACCTTCAAAATTTAACCTTTCGAGTACCGTAATTAGATTCATAATAAAAAAGACAATAGGTATCGTCTCAACAGTTTAAATGCTTTTTTATGTTTTTGATGTGTTGAAAATTTATTTTCAATACACTTACTCGAAAACTGCCTCTTATCGCACTCCTATTAGGTTCAATATAGCATGTATATCACCCAAGTGCTTTTTTGAGTTTATCACAACAAGGGCTTTTTTATTCCTTCCTTATCGTCACGGTCACGGGTGATTATTTTGTTTTACTTAGTTTATCGAATCAGGCGCGAGGCGTCCCCCGGAGTCGCTGGACGACCCCACGAAATTAGAAATTGACCAGAGCAGATTTGAATGCTATACTTATATATTTCTTAAATTTCTACTGTATGTTTGAGATACGATTAAAAATTTTTTCTTTCTTTCTTTATTTCACAAGTCGTAAGTGTATTGAAAAACGTCGTTTGACACACGTGCAGATTTGTCATTGCAGCCCTCGGCTCCATAACACACTCGCCTGCGGCTCGTGCGAATTTCTCCTCGGTCGCAATGACAAACTTCCTGCACTTGTATCAAAATGTACTATATTCTAAGTAACAAAGATAACATACCTAAATGATATTAAAAACATTTAATTATTAAGAATCTAACTAATAATATTAATTTATTTTCTCTCGCTCAAAAGTACTTTAACATCAAAACTTTTCGCATGCAGGCTCTCGCTATATCTTTGGAATTTATATTTTAGAGCAGATCATATTTTCTAAGACTTTGCCTTTGAAGTCAAGTCAAATTGATAAGAACTCAATAATACAGTATAGGAGAAGGTAGATGATTAAATTAGACATAATTTTGTTCTTAAATATCTATCTAGAAATATGAATATTCAATATTCATATTTCTAGATAGACTTATTTTAATGAATGCTGTTGAGACGTTCTCGTGCTAGCTACGGCAGATATCCACCCTTACGTTGTTGAGACACCTGCGGCCCGGACTAAGCGTTTTGCCTCGTCGTTTATACCGCGTACATCGAGGGACTGGAACAGTTTGCCGGCTGCAGTCTTTCCGTCCGATTATAATTTAGGTGTCTTCAAGGCTAGAGTGAATAGGCTCTTAATAAACTAGTGCGCCTTACCATCAACGATTGCATCACTGCTTACCATCAGGTGGGATCGCAGTCAAACACTAGTTTATTGCAATTTAAAAAAAAAACTACCCACGTTGCATACAAATCTATTCTAACTGCTGAATAAATGTAAATATTGCTGAATTTAACTACCATACTATTTAAGTAACTACTTTCATGGTTTATTCACGTTTTTCCCTTTATTTTATGTTTTCATTTATATTGACAGGACAAATCATTTTCTACTTTAAACACTATGATGTTTTTATAAGATTTTATATAAAAAAATAATTAAATTAAAATGTATGGCAAATCGGGAACGCCAAATTTACAATGAATTGTGCTAATAGAAAAAAAGTATGTTACTTATTAGACCCCTCAGGTGGGGTCTGTCGAACAACTCACTAAAAGGGTCAAAGGTCGTCAAAATCTTTACATATAGGATCAAAAACGTACCTAACCGAACTGAGACTTTTCATTGGAACGTTTTTCAATCTTCTTTTTGATGGTGTTATTTATTAATTTCCAAAAGTTCGTCAGAACCTGAAATCCCTGCTTTTCAGATTCTGAGGACCTTTTGGAAATTGCTTTCTTCATTGCTGTTTTCGTGGACTTTTTACTATGTACTAGGCTTTGTTTTTATTTTATTATACATTGTAATAAAGTAAGCGCATCTCTCTAGGAAGTATCTGTCAAGAAGTATAATTTTGACAGATCCTCCTGAGAAAGATATTTGTCTCTTTGCCCTGGTTTTGTGGTGGCTGGTGGCTCAAAATTTTAAAATTTTGAGCCACTGAAAATTTTGACAAACAATGATTTGGCACAATATTTAACAACTTAGGTAACTTAGATACAACCTACATATTATAACATAAACAGTGCATCATAATTCATAATAACAATTGAGGATCCTTTGAAATTGACTCATTCGACCTCGATTATTTTGATATGTTAATTAACTAAAACTCAGTTAGTTACCAGTAAAACCAGGAATTATATTGAAATCGTGATCTTACTTGATAGCCGTATGATGGCAGTCTTATTTTTAAACAAAAATTCAGTAGAGCGGTGTTTATTTTACTTTTGGTACCTTTTTTAGTTGGGAAAATCATCCGGGGCGTGACAGAGTTTTACTGACTACAAAGCCACTCCCGTACCTTTTTTGCTTTCGTTTCAGGACCCCGGGGTTCACTTTTGCTCAACCTGTGGCCGCAGCAGGCTCCACACCGACCCTGCTGGATCCCTACGGTTTGCTGAGATCTCCTTGAGGCGCTTATAACACCACGCTTAGAATAATATCAGGAATACGTATTGATCTCCAAGGCTCGGACGCTTGATGAGGTTGGAGGCAATGGATGGGTGACCATGCTAACAAGATATTCTTTCTTGTCTGACAAAGCATGCCAAGCCGTTGGTACTAGGTCACTTATAGACTTAAAAGAGACCAGTTTCAACAATTCTGACAGCTTACAAGAGGTGTTTGAACCCAATTGCTGGATTGTGGGGGTAGATGCCCTGAGATAGGCATGCTCCCCATATAAAATGATGATGTTCAACTGCATTTGATTTGACTAGAAGCCGATTCCAACATAATTGGGCAAATGGCTAGCCAGAGATAGTGGACACTAGTGGAATAAGCTTCCGGACGAGTTAAAACTTTCCACAAACGTATGTAAGTCATTTCACCATTCGTCGTTAAAGAAGTTCCCAGTAAAACATTCAAATATACCCAAACAAACAATAAATAGGTCAAGCTAAATAAAACGGTTTAATATTACAGAACAGGAGCCCTGTTACACATCCAATATTCTTTTGAGTTTTCTAAGAAATACGAGTACGTAAATAAATCATACGAATCCATGAAATTGAAAATCATTATGTAGGTAAAAATTGTTGAGATGGTTTTTAGGTTTTTTGTCCTAGCCAACGACCGTGTACTAATCTATTAGCACAATCTTGACGTGAACCTCGCTATTTAATGTAAGGGTACAATCTCTGTTCTCGAATTCGGTGAAGTAAAGTATTGTGAGAAAACCGGCATGTCCTAGAATCTAGAATCAAAAATTCGAAGACATGTGACATCCACCAACCCGCACTGGGCCCACCACGCGATTACGGTCCATTTTCTCTCCCAGCGAGGAAACCTGAGTCCTAGCAGTAAAAACATTATAAGGCTGATGCTATGCTTATGCTAAGAATTGTTAAGGCGCAGAATCTTACTAATATTATAAATGCGAAAGTTACGATGTTTGGATGTTTAGTTGTTTGTTACTCAATCACGCCAAAACGGCTGAACGGATCTGGATGAAATTTGGCACAGGCATAGGATAGGTACACTCCGAAATAGGACATAGGCTACTTTTTATTTAGGAAACCCCAACCCCAATACCACCACACAGGCGAAACCGCGGGCAAAAGCTAGTTTAATATAATTAGACTAATTTAAACGAAAGCGAAAATCTAAAATCTAGAATGGATTTACAAGTTAGTAGCAACCAAAATGGAAGTACTTACGTATAAACCCAAGCAGACAATGTCACAGGAAAACATAGTAATATCATAAAAATATAGTACTAACTCCGCCTCCACACGTAGACAAAGTTGACGCAGCCTTCACGTACAGTCGACAGTGAGACAGAGAGTTTGACCCTGAGCCGGTTGAGTCTAGTATGGACTATCTGGTTACATGTCAGCTTACACTGGCACGTTACTACTGACGTGTACACTGTTGTACAATCGTGAAGTCGGGAAGCATCTTCCCTATGACGCAGAGGGCGATTCTTTGAAACCAACAGAACGTCTCATTCACCGGGCTTAGCTCGTATCAATTTTGTGACGTAAGCCACTGGGCAATGCCTTTGACACATTCAGTGATCGGGAAATTAATCTTACTAATATTATAAATGCGAAAGTTACGATCTTTGGATGTTTGTTACTCAATCACGCCAAAACGGCTGGACGGATCTGGATGATATTTGGCACAGGCATAGGATACACTCCGGAATAGGACGTAAGCTACTTTTTATCCCGGAAACCCCAACCCCAACCCCAATACCACGCGGGCGAAGCCGCGGGCAAAAGCTAGTATCCAAATAAAGATATCAAATTGTAATGAAAAATTCAGGCCAGATGAATAAGACAGTCTCTCGTTTTCAAAGAATCACCCCGGAGCAGTCATTACGTCCTACACGAGTTTTATACTGAACTACACTTATGGCAGAGTACGGCTATTACTGAAGGCTCTTGGGGTTAATTGCCTTGCCTGCGTCATACATATGAATGCTACGAAGCACTGAAGAAGCTGAATGAATATTTCTGTATGAATGAAATTAATTCATATAATTGACTAGTGACCTGCCCCAGCTTCGCTCGACGGTCTGTGATCTTTAAAATTCTCGGCGTTTCTCTAGCATTATATGCATATATTCTTCATTTAAACCTTACTGTTCCTGTTTATTAGTCAAAATTGCATGTAGATCAGTTCAGTAGGTTTTGAGTTTACAGCGTTCTTACAGACATACGTAACAAGGGACTAGGCTTTTTAAAGTATGGATGAATGATAAATTGATTTCTGAAAAGATATAATAAAGTTTTTGGTTATTATTGCCAGGCTCGTGCATTTTCTCACCTGATAGAAAGTTATGGTGTGGGTGGTGATAGACCACGCCTACTTTGTGTAAGGAAAATTTATCAGGCGTATTTATGAGATCGCAGATCTACATGAACGTAAAACCATCGAAAAAAAATCTCGCTATTTTTATACCCCTTTTCTACCTTTTTATTTTTGTAGATAGGTATCTACAAGTATATAGTATTATAAAAAATATAGAGGGAAAATAAATTCAAAAAAACTCTCACTAATTTATTTATAGTCACTCTTAAAAATTCTACTCTCCAATTACTTAACAATTTGAAAAAGTTTGAACTATAAACTATGTTAAGTAGATAGAAGTCAAACTTTCACGATCTCAAATTCAATATCATTCCTAGAAACCAGTTAAGAATTCTGTTTCAAAGACTTTGTTGTGAAACTAACGACATCAAGAGGGTCTGAAGTACTTCATGTTATTTTAATCATTCTGAACCCGTCCTTACGGATCCTATTCTAAATTTAACTCGTAGCTTTATTATACGTGCTAGGTACGTACACAGCTAGCATGTAAGTGCGTGCGACATCGTCCACGTATAGATGAATGTCGTAGGTCCTACGTTGTGCTAAGCAAATATCACCCTTCTGCCACACTTAACCCATATCATGTGCATCGATATTTCTAAACTGTAATTAAACGTTATGAAGTAACCGCTCATCAAGCCTTCAACCGTTTTCTAGGAGTAAAAACAGTGTCATAGCAAGATGAATAATCTGTGGGCGCGATCGATAGCAAAATGCCGCGGGTTGAGGGTAGATGAAGGGGCGAGTTGCGGGGCGACGTGGGTCGCGGGGCGGCGTGGGGCCGGGGCAGACCGGGGGTGCTCGGGGAGCGCTGTTTCATTGAGAACGTGTGGGCGAAGCGCGTGGGCGACCTGCTTATAAAGCCCGCTGGCCCTCCCCTCTTATTTGTAGTCTTGTTCTGATCGCGCTTTGACTAACATCTATCAGTGAATTATGTGCAACATGCGGCTTTCGAGCTTAAGGTGAGCTTACCTTTGAAATATTTTTCATTAAAAATTCATAATTTCAGGAAAAATGTAAACAATAATTTTGGTTTTAAAAATCTGTTTTTTTTTTAAATATGATTATTGAAGAAAATAAAAAATTAAAGTAGTAAATTTAAATGTAACATTTTTTTAAGTGCCTCCTTAACGGTATTTATTTTGTTTTAGGCTATTATCAGTCTTACTTGGCTACTTAGTAGCTCAAGCAAAGGCTTACCCTATGCAAGGATGGCCCATGTACCCGCAGACCTCTAGGGAGTACCCAGATGACGAATACTATTATGCGCCAAAAGTGCAATATTTTTACGATGCCCCAGCAATCAGCGTTCCTGAAATGCACGCGCAAGTGCCGTACCCTTACTTTTACGACCCCTATGGCCACTTTATTGCCAATGAAGCGCCGAAAAGACAAGAAGAGAGACTAGCCGCGCTGCCAATCGGACAAGAGACTTGGTTCGAGAGCGACACCACGCCCCGCTGGCAGACCAACGATGTCGATGACGTCAGTGCAGCCTTCCTCGACAATCTGATCCTTACGCAAATGGCACAAGACGCACAGAGGCGGCGCGAGAATGCCCGCGCAGCCTTCCCGCCTGTTGATTACGAGGACCACGACACCGAGGACGAGGACGTTCGCGAATTGAAGGCCTTAGCAGGCAAGCCGCTGTATCATGTGCCCAAGACCGTGCCCAGGATTGAAGACGACGACTATGCATCTGACGATGGGTTCATTAACTGGAACGGAAACAAGAGAAGTGTGACTACTGCTGCCCCGGAAATCTCCACTGCAGCACCTAAAGCTGGCGATAAGGAAGTTGTGATGCCGCGTCCTGCCAACAACCCATTCCACCGACACCAGAACACTCAGAACAAAAGGAGCAATGCCTTCTACGATACGATTTTACAATACTTCGCAGACAAGAAGACAAATAAAAACTCACAAGTAAGTAATCTTAAACAATTTAATAATTCTTTATTCTTTTCCTCAAATGTTTAGGTCCCGAAGAGTTATTGAGTGAAACTTTATATTGATAAACACTTTTTAGCAATAACTGGTTAATGTAACTTCATAAAAAAGGTTTGCTACATCAATATATATAAATGTTTCATTGTTTGGGAACGCAATAAGACTGTGGAAGCTCCGAAGTCTAAAAATAGCCTGGCTGGGCCGGGGGTGGCGGAGTGGAGTGGCGGCCTGGCGGGTGACACAGTGGGCCCCGAGGCCGGGTCAATCGGCGCCGGGGGTGTCGCCGCACAAGTACTGATGCCGCGTACCTCGCTATAAGCCACTCGGCTGAAAACCGTTCCAACTTATTAATGAACATAGACTCCCAAATGAACATTATGTAACTTTGTCCACAGGACCAAGCAAAAGGACGAAGAATTGAAAAACGTTTCATCGCAGACGACGCCGATCTTGTTGGAGAACTTCGAGGCCTAAAACACCGCATTGCCACTTAAACAAACACTTCTGAATTATCGCCAACAAATATGAGACTGAGTAATAAGTAGACTTAATAGTTACGCAGCGGCGACATCATGGAACGTTCGCGTTAGGGGCAAACAAAATAACAAAAAAAAAAACTATTAACATTTGTCACGCGTATAATGTATCCATTTCATAAAGTTTCGTCGTCCACTTCGAATAATAAGTAATTTTGTGTCAATGATTATAATACAAAAAAAAGTTTAGAAGATCTTTTTCTATCTCTATGAACACTTCTTCCGGAACAGAACTTGTGGTAGCTATGTTAAGCGTGAGTCGAGTGTAAATGATGGTACAAAATGTGACTATAATCTCCATTTAGAACAAATGTGTCGTTGACTGAAAAATGCATGATAGTATAATAATAAAAGTTGCTCCTTCAAATGGCAGCTACTATGCCGCACAACGAGTGCAATTTGTAAATATGGGTAGGTACTGATCGTCTAAGACTTATAATTATTTAGATAGAAGTCAATACATCAAAAATCTTATAAATAAGAAACATTTATCGAACTATTTTTCAGTTTTGTATAAAATAACTTTTGGGGAATGTCTTACTGCTTCTGCAATTTCATGCTACGACACAACCATGACGAAGCAACTTTCCAAAATGTTTCTTCACATTACTATTCATTAAATTATTGTTTTCATGCGTTATTGGCCTATCTGGTAAACATTGTATTTTTATCTCGGGTGCTAACTCATTATTTTAAGTTGAACTTACAAACGGTCTATGCAGACAATACCAGAAAACTAACTTTTTGCAAAGCAAAAACGTACACATACTTAGTATATGAATATATCTATTTATCTGTAAGGGTTAAGATTCTCTTGGAAGCAGAGGATTACGTGATATTTTAGCTTTACTGCTTCTCATCTAAAGTGATTTAATATGCATCTGGTCTATGAGACCGATAAAAATACAAAAAAAAATGATAAACCTTTGTTATCCCCCCTCTTTCAATTTGCTAATGTTGCCTATGTTCTTCGATAAACCATTTTTGTACCCACATTTTCTAACATTTTTACTTTGTCTTAATTAAGAAGTCACCATTGATAAGGTTTGATAAGTAATTGTATCTTTCAAAAGTACATATCTGTTTAAAGTAACATCAAAAAATACTTTCCTATGTTTCACGATCCTTGAAATTAGTTGTAATGTTATGTAATATACCTGTAAAGTATTACTAGTTGATGTTAAACATTAAAGTTAAAATATATTGTAAAGTACAGTTAGAGTTCTGTATACGTTTCTGTTCGATCACAGCTGTTACTTTTATATTTGCAAGCTCCTAAAATAGTTCAATCCTAAAGAGTAAAGACGTAGATCAAATTAATTTTGTATGTAACTTGTCCAAGCAGGTGTTTAGATGCTGTTTTGCAAAGTATTGCTCAGAATATTGTCTATCTGTAGGTACATACATTGCTATCTGTGTATTTGAATTTTATATAGGCATTACTGTATTTTAATAGATAGGTATTTTTTTAATTATGGCCTACTTGTAATTGAGAAGAACCTATGGATACAAATCCAGACCTAATCGAGCTATGAAATTGTATCAATATAAACGAGAAAAAGTAATTAAAATCATTACGTAAATTGTATGAGCATCTTTTACTGTATTTTATTTTATACTTCCTTACACCATCCTATTTTGTTCCTATTTTCACTTACAAATTAATTAATAAAAACTAAAGGAAAAACTGTTGCATCAATGGCAAACTTTTTGTATAGATTTCAATACAAAAAGTTAGTTACTACTGACAAAACTGGTAAAGATAAAGTCTGATAATGACGTCGTCTGTAGACAGATATACTACTACCTGTTTCAGTTCAAATAATTACAAACATACAGATCTGAAATCTACTCGTAAAGCAATTAACACCTCAAAAGAGCACTTGTCTTGATGATACTTATAATGAAGACCCAGTTAGAGGGGCTTGTAACTAATTACGGGTTCCTAAACTTGAGTTACATGTAGAGCTACATATATGGCATGGCTATATAAAAACTAGCAGTACTGTAGAGGAATCTGTATTTGGTGTATGAAGAGTCTTAGAGAACAAAGGATATAGCTGATGAGTTTTTGGACACCATCGGGCTTTGAATTAACGTCGGCGTCATCTCGTTCTGAAGACCTACAAACACAAAGAACCAGATTACGTCTCATTAGCTTGGACTAAGTAGGTATATTCGATTTCTTACATCAATTCCACTGACCTACTTTTGCTTTAAAATGCAAAATAGTTCTCGAAACATGTGGAAGCGATTTTCCAAGGAAAGATAGAATACGCGTGGTCGGTAGGCAAGTAAAACACGATAGAATGAGGAAAGTGCGCAACATTGTTTCTAAGAAAACTGAAATCAGATATGTATACCAGCAGCCCCGACCAAGATAAACTCATAGAAACTTCTAGTAACTGTGAATACCTTCAGTATGTACGAGTATTGATTCAGGTAATTCTGTTGCCTGTGAATTTTAGAGAATTTACCTACGAATTACGAGGGATTCAAATAACCACAGCATAACGAATGAAATAAGAGGAGTTTCTTTAGTAAAACATATTATTTTTCTTCTAAGATAAATACAGAAAATGGGATGAAATAGGCTAACACAGCAAACCTACGCGTTTTACCTTTGACCTTTTGCTACAACGCCCACCAGCGCCCTTTATTTTCATACTGCGGAATTTCTCGACTAAATTGAATAATCAACGAACGTGACACCAGGGGCCTTCTCTTTCGCATTAAGGAAAGTGTTTCAAGGTATTTTAAAGCAATTAAGAGAGGGAAAAGCTGTTTATTAGTGAAAATTGTTCACACAAAGACGCAAGGTGAAATACTGTTGTGTTTGCTTTTCATCACAACTACAAACATGCTCTGTTCCAAGGAAATAAACTGTTGACAAGCCCTTCAAACTGTTGAGCCCCAAACGCCGACATTCGTAAACCTATTTTCTTTCTAATATGTCTCTAATTACGGTATTCGAAAGGTTAAAATATACCTATTCTACTGAAACTAAAAGCTACATAAAAAAAAAAAGAATTCAATGTTTTCGAGTACAATTGGTTCTCAAAGTAATTCTCCTTCCTACAATCTATTACCATGTTTGAATATTTCATGAAAAGCCCACGAGATGCTCAAGGCTAAGATCGTTGTCTAATTAAAACCAACAATCCTTCATGGCTTTAGCAATTACAACCAAGATCAAACAGGTCTCAAGCAGGGTTTACAAAGGATATCTCAAATTCCCAAATTCCAAACACATTTTTTAATGTAAGTTTTTTTACAAGTAGGTAATTAGGAGAAATTGTTTAACGTAATATCATTTTTTTCTTCCTTTTTAACAAAAATGTAGCTCTACGATATTAATTTATTCTTGTTCCGTGGGTAAGATCAAAAACATGTAAACTCACATATAAAAGAAAAAAAATTCCTTAGGAAATAATGTTGCTTGTTGCCCTAGGAGTGAAAGTAAGAGACTGTTTGTCGAGCCTAACTAAATAACTCTTTAACCCGAGGTAAACACTGAGCTTTTAATTACGAATACCTACTAATAAAAACCTGAGTCGTCGTCAAAGGTCGTCGTAAGGTTTTCTTTTTATTTCTAGACTCTCCATTACTGCTTTATCCTTTTCTATTAAGAATCTGGTATTAAATCCTTAACTGAATCTGATGAATTTATCGTTTTAATACAAATCTCTCATATCAAACACTTTTTAACTCTAAACAAAACTCTAGAAGTCGAAAAAAACAACAAAGATCGGCTCGTCATTTTCCCGTTTTTTTTTTTTTTTTTCTTTGGCCAGCCAGCCACTCAACCAATATTTTTCATTTATTGGTGTTAAATGGGTCTGATAAACATTACCAAAAATATTATATATTAGTTTCAAAGAAATAATTGAAAGTAAATTAAAATACAATCATTTAAAAAAAACCTATACAATGCTGTTAGGCTGTATATAAATTGTGATCACGGTTCAATAGAAATGTCAAAATATAACTATTTTTTTTTAATAATTTGACAGCTGTCAGGGATGAAAGTACTAGAATACCTACTTTTAACCCACTACCCGCTCCGCAGGCAACTGCACATTTACTATCAGAATATTAGCAATGAAAATGTCTTTTGGAGATTGTTCAGAACTTTAAACAACACAACTATCGTCTATTTAATATAGCACAAGCAAAAAAAATCGTTTCCTAATTTACTATTTTTTTTTTCAAATAAAAAAATATAATTTATCAGCATATGAACAAACTGGTAGATAGTTTTTTTTTTTAATATTTACATATGAAAATCACTATTATTATGTTGAGCTGAGCTGCTGCGATTATTATTAAGAGCCTAGATGATTCTAATTTTAATTTGGTCTATCAGTATTTATCATCATTACATTGTATAAAACGAAGTTGCCGCTGTCTCTATGTACCTATGCTTAGATCTTTAAAAGTACGCAACGGCAATACGTAAGTAGGCGGGTCGCAAGTACTATTTTTTATAGATATTGTTTCGTTCTTTTTTAATAATTTATAAACTATATTTTTGTTACTATAACTATACTTTGCTATATGTTTGTAGAGGGAGAGGAGGACCAAAGAAAAGGTGGATGGATTGAAACCAATAAAGCGCTGCAGCGGACTGTTGTATTAACTTTTCAGTATTTTGACCAATAGTTTCTATGGACATGCTTATCTATCGCTAAGATATAGGTAAGTTGTCGATGTATTCTTACAGTTTCACTAATAGACAGTGATTCTTGAAGATTTTTTAAATATATAATACATGTATAATATATTACAATTTGAGGATTTTTTTTTATGGTAGGTAAAAATCATCGAATGACGAATCCCGCTCTTCGGCGGGGCGGGAGACAGTGTGACAGTGTGCGGCAGACTCTTACTGACAAAAAATCCAACACCATTCCTTCCTTGCTTTATTCCCAGGCCTTGACGTTTAGAGACATGGATGGATTTTGTAAGAAGTGATATGAAAGAAAGAAGAGTTAGTAATAGTGTAGCAAGCTAAGACAGCGCAACATACCGTAATCGTCTCCTGAAAGCTACGGCGTAGCACTTGTAGCCTACTGCTACAATGATGTCGACGAAATATTACGACTTTTTTATTATACAGATAGGCTAAAGTCTGCCAGCGTCTTCGCCTGCGTGACCGTCGATTTCTTAATACTAACTTTGGGCCACCATTTTATCCCCTTTAAAACCAATGCGTATTGCCAGTGATGAATTACGGTTCCGAAATGTGAAGTGTGTCACTATCTCTCATTCCAATATATCCTATCACAGATTGACCAAGGTTCAGCTAAAGTGTATCAAGATACTCTGTGTGCCTAAACGGCATAGCAAAGCCTCTTACAGGCTGTCTCTTTTAAATAATATATTGGTACTATATATACCTAACTAGGATCTTTTCAGCATGACTCAGCTCTCGATTATAAGGCACGTACTACCCAGGCTTGATTGCACGACTTCATTTAAGCTAATGATTGAACTATCTCTGACCTGTGGTCTATCTCTGTCCTCAAACCTTGGACTACAAGTTTGTGATCTATATTAGAGAACATGGGCTGTTTCAACCGTCTCATCAGTTTTCAAGCATCAAAATTTGCAGAGCCTAACTTCACATATACGACGAGAGCAGCCTGAAAGGAATTGACGTAATTAATTTTAGGGCACCCCGACACGAATTCGTTTTTTTTTAATAACCAATTTAAAATAGGTGCTTACTTTACACTCCAGGGACAGAGAACCTAACCATAATAAAATAAAAGTTGAATCTATACTAATATTATAAAGCTGAAGAGTTTGTTTGTTTGTTTGTTTGTTTGTTTGTTTGTTTGTTTGAACGCGCTAATCTCAGGAACTACTGGTTCGAATTGAAAAATTCTTTTTGTGTTGAATAGATCATTTATCGAGGAAGGCTTTAGGCTATATAACATCACGCTGTGACTTATAGGAGCGAAGAAATAATGGAAAATGTGGAAAAAACGGCGAAAAATATTCATCTTTGAGGGCTTCCGTTGCGTGCGCTGCGAAAACGGTAGAAGATACCAAAAAAATATGTACGAAAGAATTATTCCTCTTAAAATGATCTAAAAAAATGTCCGCGACAGTATATGTCTATCATTTAAGATTAACTAACTAGAATCGTTTTTATGGGAATAAAATTTGGCCGAAATTAATGCATGCAACCAATGAGTTGTATCAACATAAAAATATTAATCTTTATCCAAATAAATGTGTTGTTAATTAAGAGTATGTAATTGTGAACAAAATAGTCGTTGACATCACTTATTTTCAATGAACATCTTAGAAGATATTACAATTTTAAAATAACTCCGATATAAAATTCACACGCGTCGCGTGGTTGCTTGCGGGCGGCGCGGAGGGGTTTTTTTTATGGTAGATAAAAATCATCCAATGACGAATCCCGCTCTTGGGCGGAGCGGGAAACAGTGTCAGACTCTTACTGACTAAACAACCTACCCCGTTCCTCCCTTGCCTTATTCCCAGAGACCCGGTATAACGCTTTCGCACCAACCTTCGGCTGCAGGAGGCTTCGACCCTGATGAGCCCCACAGTTTGCTGACAACACCTTGAGGCGCGCGGGAGCAATGCACGCCGTCGACGACTTGGTCTTGATCTGGACTGTTACCAGACAACCGGACGGCGAGCTACCCATTGCTCACCGTCCGCAAGCCAGCGTCTACGGTGGCCGGATATCGGCGGGATCGCGGCGTCGACGTCTACGGTGAGGGCGCTTTTGCCCTTGCCTTATGCGGTCGGCCTCCTCCTTTACGAGCATACCTAACTGCTTCGCAGAAGGAGGCGACCGCTTGCCGTTCTTCTTCGCTGCGGACCATGGCCTGAACCAAGGCCCGGCGCGAGAGGTCGCCACAGTCGATCACCCCCACGAGGACACGGCGATGCTCTTCTCAAGCGGGGCACACCTCCACCGTGTCCTCCGTGCTGGCCACACAGTGGCAACACCTGGGCGTCTCTTCCGCACGAATCCGGCGCAGGAATCTCCTGAACTTCCCATGTCCGGTGAGAACCTGCGTTATGTCCTGCGTGATGTCTATCCAACCACGCCTCAAAGAGGGGACTTACCGCCGAGAATATGGCGTGCCCAAGTGGGGGGTGTAGCTCTATGAAGTACTTTTAGATAATTATGTTCTTTTAAAAACTAAATTGTCTAAATTAATAACAGAAATTGATATGGGCAAAGTCGTGGGTAACAGCTATAATTTATAAAGCTGAGGTTGTTTTCAAAAATAAATATGATGTCCAAAATAACTATTCCACGCGGACGAAGTCGCGGGCACAGCTAGTAAAATATATACTAGCTACTTGCTAGTATATTTTAATAGTAACAATGTAATTTAACATCACCAAAGTCCCAAAATCAAGCTCGTACGAACACTTTTTTTTTTTTTTTATGGTAGGTGAAAATCATCCAATGACGAAACCCGCTCTTGGGCGGAGCGGGAGACCAGTGTCAGACTCTTACTGACTAAAAAACCTACCCCGTACCTTCCTTGCCTTATTTCTGGAGTCGAGGTAACAGTATGCACATATCCTCTAGGCTCCAGGAGGCTTCGACCCTGAAGGGCCCCTGCAGTTTGCTGACAACTCCTTGAGGCGCGCGGGAACGGTGCGCGCCGTTGACGACTTGGACTCGGTCTTACCAGACGATCGGACGGCGAGCTACCCATTGCTCACCGTCCGCGAGCCAGTGTCTACGGTGGCCGGATATCGGCAGGATCGCGGCGGCGACGGCTACGGCGAGTACGCCGTTGCCTTTGCCTTATGCGGTCGTCCTCCTCCTTTACGAGCATTACTGCTTCGCAGAAGGAGGCGACCGCCTGCCATTCCTCTTCGCTGCGGACCATGGCCTGAACCAGGGCCCGGCGCGAGAGGTCGCCGCCGCCGATCACCCCCACGAGGACACGGCGATGCTCTTCCCAAGCAGGGCACACCTCCACCGTGTGCTCCACCGTGTCCTCCGGGCTCGCCTCACAGTGGCGACACCCGGACGTCTCTTCCGCACGAATCCGGTGCAGGAATCTCCCGAACTTCCCATGTCCGGTGAGAACCTGCGTCATGCGGAAGGTGAGGACGCCGTGAGGTCTATCCAGCCACGCCTCAAAGAGGGGCACTACCGCCGAGATTACGGCGTGCCCAGCGCTGGGTTGCGACAGTCGCTGTTTCCACTTCACCATGAGATCTCGCCGGAGCTCCTTCCGCCACGCCTCGACATGTTCGGGCAGCGGATCTTCGCCCCGGCGTTGCATCTCCACGCGCTGGTCGTGCATGCGTGCAAGGACTGTTGCCTCCAAATCCCATGGTGGTAGGCCAGCAAGGAGGCTCGCCGCCTCGCGGGACACCGTGCGGTATCCCCGCACCATCCGGATGGCCATGACCCTCTGGCAGGCGTTCAGCTGGGCCGCCGGGCGTTTACGCAGCGTCGGCGCCCACACTGGTGCCCCATAAAGGGCCATGGACCGAACGATGCCGGCATAGAGCCTCCGGCAGAAGGCGTCTGGACCCCCAAGGTTCGGCAGGAGCCGCTTGAGAGCAGCCCCCGTCCGATTGAGTTTGGGGGCCAGACGTCGGAAGTGCTCCTCGAAATTCCATCGGCTGTCGAGGACAAGTCCTAGGTACTTCAGCGTCGACCCGACGCCGATGTGAACTCCTTCTACCGTTAGTTGGGAACCCGTTGGTGGCGCGTTCCGAGGGCCGTGAAAGCACATGGCCTCGGACTTGTGCAGTGCCACCTTGAGTCCCAACTGCTGGATCCTCTCAACGACTGTCGCAACCCCAAGCTCGTACGAACACTTGTATTCCCCATTCTTCTTTACGTTGCGGAGTGGACAGTGCGTGAGTTGGAAAAGAAGAAGATGCTCTGGAAATGTGGTGCTGGAGAAAGATGCTTGGGATATCGTGGACAGAGATCCGAACCAACGTGTCCATACTTCAAGAATGGGCATAACACAGCGTTTATATGCCGTGTACCACGGGGGAACTCGTGTATCTGACTGCACCAGACAGTCTGCAAACAGGGAGAGATGGCGGGAGATCGTGCGGAGAGTTGTGTCCGCCTCTACCACCGATGTGGATGCCTCTATGTGACCACGACCGCTCTACCAAGAGCGAAACGACAGAGAAGAAGAAATGTAATTTGCTTGGAACTGCTCAAATTCTGTTTCAGTCTACGAGATTTAAAATAAGGCTACAAGCTCACATGTGCATGGCACCACTCCATTCACTATTCTAGGGGAATGGCGAGGCGAGTGGCTAAAAAACAGTGCTAAACCCGTTAAAAGATTCGGAACGCACTCAAAAAGTAATGTCAGCGCACCACAGATTTATTATTATCTACCAAAAATATTATATCTCTATCCTAGATAGACTGGATTGATGACGAACCAATATTGCAAACTCTAAAATGTGCTTTATTATCATAACAATAAAGTTCAATATCTTTCATTGACAAGCAAACTGGAAAAATGTGCCAAGTGAGACTACGACAGAGAGGTAAGGCGTCCCTCTCTTTCGCCAATTTTGGCTAGGGTAACCATAAACTTACTATTTAAGTAAATTATTATCGAATATTGCAAGGCCCTGTCAGTTCGCCCATTATTTGTCACAAGCATTATCGCTAAACAGCATGCTAACGTGGAGTATATTCAGAGTCAGTTAACAAGGCGGAAAGGTTTACCAGTTTGTAAAAGTTTGTCACACTCAAGAATTCTCTGCATTCAGGTTTTTTTTTTTTGGCCCGTCTTTCTTTAAATTATGATTTTCTTTTATTTATTTTATTACCATTACCATTGCGTTATTAAATGGATATAACCAGTATCTTCTTTGTTATTTATTTAAAATAGAGTAATATCTTCTTAAGAACAAATAAGCATAAGTTTATCACGATGAATGGCAGACAAACGTCTTTCGACATACAAAAATCTCGAGAAACTGGTTAGGGTTGTAGAATACCGACCAAAGAGAATGTAAGTACTACGTTTAGATACAACAATAAACGCTGAGAGATTGCGGCGATTAGCCACATGGGATGGATAAATTTCTTGACCATAAAGCATTTTATATTAAATTACTCATAACACAAGCACTGCTTAGCTTGAGACTAGACGGCGTTGTGTGATGGTTGTCCAATATTATTAAATGATTCAGCAATATGACACCAATGACAGAAAACTCCCTGTTCCCTTTGGTAAGCATATTAAGAACAGTTGATACATAGGTATCGATTGATTGTTTTTAACTTGCGTATCTATACCTATATCAAAACAGCTCGTTTTTGGAGCAAAATTGTCCCATAATACATAGCTAGTGTACGGACACATTAATAGAACGAGATAAAATATCCATTTGTAACTTTACTCTTCAGACCCTACGTTTTTGAAGTTCTTGTAAGCTTTCCAGTTCCTCCTTTATAATTTCCTTGTTATCAGATAGAAACAAGGATGTTATATCTCTACAGGATCAACAGTAGGATAGAGATACAATATCCTTGGATGGGATAGAGCCAAGGAAACTATGGGATAGAGAGATCAAGGAAGTTATATCTCTATCCTAAAAAGATAAAGATATAACATCCTTGTATAGAGCAAGTACCTTTAGTGATGCGCCGAGTCGATATTTTGTTAGATAGTCAACATCAGTTATTTTTTTCGGTAATCGATTAATTACTCGATTCAAGACCTGATTTTATAGTAATTATTAACAATATATTTTTATTTAATTTTGTTTTTATATAATAAATAAAAACAATTAAATTCACACACACAAGCTCACTGTCAGTACAAAAGTCGGAGATTACACTTATATTATTAGGCATCACTTGGATATGAGCTGCAGTGGCCTGTATGGAAAGCAATCAATAGACTGCGCACCCAAGTAGGTCGCTGCAAACACAACTTGGCAAAATGGGGATTTATAGACCCCGGTGACACACACCTATTAGAGTGCCCAAAATGTCCACAAGTGCACGCTGGAGGACCTTAAGAATGCCACTGAAGCTGCTATAAATGTGGCAACCTACTGGGCCCAAAAACTTTGGAACCCATCGATTCGAGAAGAAGAAGGCATCACTTCATTTCTTATGAAACTAGCAGTAAGCGTTTCGACGACGATTAGTTTTTAATACGTCTTTTTCCGCGATAGTGAAACAGTTTGACGTCCTGCAACCAAACAGTCTTCGTTACACAAACCAGTCTACAAATAATTCTTGATGCGACTTTTTATTTTATCTTTAAAAAAATTATGTTGACAATCTATAATTCCACTATGATACTCTCGCGTCATCGTTCTTATCATTTTAGAACCAGTTCTCGCAATGAAAAAAAAAATGGCTATGAAATACCACTAGCTACTATACTAGTACTAAGTTCACTGTCACTTTTAAACCGTCTTCAAACTAGTTGTTACAGCGAACTTTTTTTTTCTCCCGTTACGTCGACCGGAGATTGTTGTGGCTACCACTCAACGAACGTTTTCTGCAACTACTTCACTCAGCAATAGATTCGTCTTTAAACCTTACAACCTTAGCGACGAAAACCATTAAACACATAACAGAATCGAATTAGTGAATACTAAGTTGACTCATTATGACTCTGTAGTGACATCTATGGCGCTCCTTAAGAACTAATCCTGCATAGTAAAATCAAAGTTCTCCACGCTATTTGAACATTTACGACAGCCCAAAATCAACAATCAGGCATTAGCCCACCAGATAATATTATACCTGTCTGGTAATCCCTTTTCAAAAAAGGCGGGACTCTACTCACTATTACTGCATACCTCCAAACTGGTTACTCACGACAATGAACGTCACCACAGTCTTCATGCTGCTACTACTTCGTGAAGTCATCACCACTTCCTCAAGCTTTCGAGCAGGAAGCCATACAGTCAGCATCCATGGCTATTAAGGGTATTCTGACCACCAGCATGCTTTGCTGGTGATGCCTGGTCATCGTCCTCAGCCTCATCAGCAAACTTAGCTAAGCACCTGCATCTTTGGCCAGTCACATGATGAGCCTTGATGAACCTCACCTTGTCGACCACTGCGGTTAAGTCCTACTCGCCAGCAACACTACTCCGACTTACTGGAGTATCTAGCACCAGCCCAACACATATGTGGGATAGGAACACCTCGACTCACAGAGGCATTACCGCAGACAGTTCCAATTCACTGAGAATTATGCGCATTTCGGTTCTGACTCACTAGAACCAACTTCCTCTGGCCTAGCTCGAATCATGAATTTTAAGAACGATCAATGATCTTCGATCTACTAAAGAGAGTAATGTAGCGACATCTGTGGCGCAAAATAAGAACTAATCTTGAATCGCGTAATCAAAGTTCTCGACGCTATTTGAACATACATACAATTATGTTAGCCCGAAATCCGTAATCAACTATCAGCCAGGAATATAAACCTGTCTCGTCGGAGCCTCTCTTTTTAACGAGGGAATTGAGATTAAAGTCTCACTTAGACTTTAATCTCTGTTCCGCATACCTCTAAAACTCGCGGAATGGAATAGATGCGTACTAATAGAACAAAAATAAATTGGTAATCGATAAGCGAGGCAAAGTAGGTATCGAGTTTGATTTGAGTCAAACCGTTCTCGGTCAGCACTAACTACTGACATCGTACAATGTCAATGTCATTGCCAAAAAACTCCTTCAGTCAAAACAAACTAACTTTAGTTTAGTTTACTTTTTATTATTTTAAAGGCTGAATCTATGTGAAAGTAATTATATAGTGCATTTGCTGCAACATCCCAGTGAGTCTGAAGTATTTTGGTGCTATAGAACCTTAACAGTTCAGTGTTTGAACGTAAAAACCGCTAATATTCCCGTTACTCCGTATTCACAAGTTCATATCCACGTCAGAAGTGTATTCTTGTATTTACAGGCTGCAAAAATGGGTCGGTCAAAGGGGTACCAGGACTTGGATGACAGCCATATTAGGCCCCGGTCTCCAGGGCCACCTATGCCTCCACCCCAAGAGATTGAAATGGCTTCGGTGTCGGTAGTCCCAGACGGTACGCAAACTTTCATTTTCTTGTACGAATACTTCCTTTAGAGATTTTGATAGCCTCTTAAAATATTGGTATTCACACTGCGTTTTTATTAACCATACAATCAACTGTTGTAACTATATGTAACTATTAATTGAATAAAGCATTTATGTTTACTGTTTAGAAATCGGCTATGTATCAATCATGTGTCACGAAAAAAAGACGTTTTATCAAGAGATCTCTTGATGTTTGTAAAACAGCAATTATCTGTTAGATTGAATCAGCTCATAAACTAGTGTATGTTTCAGATACTTTCACTGTCACTCAAGCAGTGAATGCACTTGGCTTTGGTTGGTTTCAAGTGAAGCTATCGCTCTTCACTGGCCTGTGCTGGATGGCTGATTCTATGGAAATGACTATATTGAGCATTTTGTCACCAGCTTTACACTGTGAATGGAATATTAGCAAGTAAGTATCAGTAAGTTTAGCAGAGGTTAAATTATATTGAAACCATGACAAAAACTATAATGGAATGGTCTGGGTCAGTCATCAAGATGAAATGGTACCAATATAACCAATACATACATAACTGCTATGTATTACTATAATGCAAACTATCTTTCCGAACTATACCTAAATCCAAGTTTAATTCCTATTAGGAAAATTATTTTTTATGAGGGCAGCCTCATAGGGATAAAAAGTACACACTTTACAAGAATTATCTCATTTGGTCAATTAATAAAAACCTTACCTTTTTTGTCTTAACCTCTATAATATCACTGATAGGCAAAGGATGAAAAAAAGATTTGGAAGAAGCCATAGGACTGTAATACCATTATTTACACAATGTTAACTGTTTTGTTTGTATTTTCCTTTTCCTCCTATTACTACCTACTTAACTATGTCTACATCTTTGTTTTTTTTTTCAAACTGTTGTCATAGGTATACTGGAAAAAATTGTATAGAAATAAGCTTTACATTTGTACCTATTTTTCTTCTTCTTGTCTTAATTATGTTTGTAAATAAATTGTCAAATAAATAAATTACAGATACCAGCAAGCACTGACCACCACAATTGTGTTCATGGGGATGATGTTGAGTTCCACATTCTGGGGTAATATCAGTGACCGCTATGGCAGAAAAACAGTAAGTGTTATTTCAAACAAAATCTTATAGTATTATATTGACTGTAGTACCAAAAAAACTATTTTTTGCATATAAAATCGCATTCCAAATTTTTCTCTGATTCTTAAAACCAGTCTTGATCTAAATTAACTAGAAGGTTTAAGGAAAATAAGTTTTCTTTTTAAACTCTTGAGCCCAGAGCTAACGCCGGCGTTCGCATACCTACTGTCTTTCTATTATATCTCTAGTCACGGTATTTGAAAGTTTAAGGTGTGAAAAAATCCAATTCATTATTTTGCTCAAGTGCACAGCGGGATGGTTTTTCAGACTTTAACTGACTGAAACCACACTATTATAAAAGTACAATAAATGCTAAAGTTTGTTTGGATGTGTGTAATTATTTATGTTTGGTACTGCTTCACACTTAATTTCTCAGGCACCAGTAATCCAATGGTACACAGTCTCTAGGGCCACCTGTGCCAATACCCCAAACCAGCTACCTTAAAACATATTAAATACTAATAAAGTTTAAGTTAGCTGTACCGAATTTGCTATAAAATATTTATTATCACAAGGTTGCTTTCAACTTCATATCCCCATGTGTTAGTCAGTTTACCCCCTTAGGGTGAATTTTCGTAAAATCCGTTCTTAGCAGATGTTTACACCCTATAGGAACCTACCTACCAAATTTTAAGTTTGTAGGTGTTATAGTTTCTAAGATTTTTATATAATATAGACTAGCCTTCTGACAGCACCTTCGCCCGCGTGAAAGTAGGGTTCTTCATACAACTTAATTAGGCCCTCATAAATTACATTTAGGAGCTGAATTTTGAAAAACCCTTTCTTAATGTTTGCCCATGTTATAAAAAGAAGCCTTATGCAAAATTTCACGCTCCTAGGCCCAGTAGTTTTGGCTGTGCGTTGGTATGTCAGTCAGTCAGTTTCTCCTTTAATATATATGGATTGGCAGAAGTTACGTAAAAAAAAAACTATAATGTAAATCAGTTTAATACTCAACTGAGTAATGTATAAGCAAGAACCATGAAAGAACAAATATTTATGTTGTGCAATGAGATATGCATCAGTGTTCTTACATTCCTTTCAATTTGTTTACAGGCTCTCAGTATGTGCGGAGTATTACTGTTTTACTACGGCTTGCTGAGTTCAATAGCACCAAACTTCCTCTGGTTATTATTTCTGAGAGGTCTTGTCGGATTTGCTATAGGATGCGTACCACAGTCGTAAGTTATTTCTGTTAAATTCTAAAAGCAAACCTATCCTACTCATTATTACAAATAAGTTTGTTAATAAATCACAGCTTGACCATGATTGGGTTTAGAACTTAGGAATTAGATAATTTTTCGTTATTTACGCAGGTAAAGCCACTGGCAAAAGCTAGTTTTTATATATCTGACTGAGTGAGGACTTGTAATTGGCTTTCTAATGGTTATGGTAAGTCTTCTCCATGTACTAAATAAATAAATAAAAAAATTGTCCATTTGTTATATTAAGATACTTGCTTGTGCCAGTGGCTTCGCCCGCTTGAAAATCGGTTTTTCCGTACAAACTTACAACACAACACACAACGAAATTAGAGTTCCATGCTGTTTCACTAGTCTAAGCGAAACTTTGCCCACTAGGTAGTTACTAATAAAAATGTTACTTAAAAACTAAACTGTAAATATTTAATTTCAGTGTCACATTATATGCAGAGTTTTTGCCGACAAAACAGAGGGCAAAATGTGTCGTGCTTCTCGACGTAAGTATTGGCAAGCGAAAGCTGGCTTTTGCACACCTTATGTCTTTTCATTATGTGTCTAATTACGTAAGTATTCAAAAGGTTAATCAGTTCTACAAGCAAGGTACCACTATGGTTGGTACTTAAGTTTGGCGAAGTCGGCAACGTTAGATCTCTCGCAGTTATATTAATTTCTGATTCGATCACACAAGGAAACTCTGAGCATATACCTACCTGTTATCCAATGGGCGGTTTTGCCTTCTGATGAGACCCATTATGCCCCAACCACGGTTCACAACCAACAATACAATGGTGCCAACAATATAACAAATGGCTCTAAACCACTCACCTGAGAGCATCAAAAAATTGGTCATGACTTTCGTTTTACGACATTATGGTATATCGGACGAGATATTATTACTAGCCCATACTGTCCCACTGCTGGGCAAAGATCTCCCTCCATTCTTTCCAGTATTCTCAGTTTTGCCACTCCTGGTCATTTCCCAAAGAAGGCATTCATATCTGACATGCCCAATGTCAGATACTACGATTGACCTCTTTTATTACGTAATATAAATAAATAAAATGTTGTCGAAGTCTCGTCGAGTGATGCCAGGAAAAGAGATTCAGATTTGCAGGGAAGTGTGGCGTAGTGAAAACCTTATCTATTGTGAAAACTGATAAGATACTTCTTTAATTTTCTTGGACCTTAATAACTGGTTGTTTTTTTTTTTTATTGTGGTTAGGCTCGCGTTTGACCACTATCTCACCTGACGATAGAGCGCGTTTATAATAATCATGTTCAATATATTTTCCAGTGTTTTTGGGCGCTGGGTGCCTGTTTGGAAGTAGCTCTGGCGCTGGTGGTGATGCCGACGTTAGGTGTTCACTGGCTACTCGCGCTCTCGACTATACCTCTACTGATGTTCGCTCTTATATGCCCTGTAAGTACTGTTTCTTTGTTTGTCCTGTAGATATCACTGTCAGCAATAAGATCGCCTTTATTTATTTATTATATATACACTTTCTTGCCTTTGTTGGGTACAAATAAATTTCTGTGAAATTGTTACTTTTTTGGTGTATAAAAAAGTATTATTCTATTCTATACTGTCATCATCACCATTGGCCCTATAATGTTCCCACTGCTGGGACTCGGGCGTCCTCTCTAGGAGATGGAATGGGCCGTAATCCACCACGCGGGCACAGTGTGGGTTGGTGGATGTCACCTGTGTATCCTCACGATTTTTTCCTTCAGCGAGAGCAGTGTTGATGAAATGTTATCCCAAACCGCGATTCAGTGAAAGATCTGGATATTTGCATGAACAAAGACGTTGATGTGGTCCTCAATCTCAGGAAGTTAGCCAACAATTGTATGCGATGATTTAAAGGACGATTTATCTAAATTCTATGATATTCTAATAAACAGACGTGTTATTAGACAAAACAAACGAAAAATTTGTTTTGTGCAACAGCGGCCACACACACACACACACTTTTTTTTCATTGTACATTTCACTAGATATCAAAATAATAGAAAAGGGATAGCATAATAAATCAAACAAGAAAAAAGAAAATGTCATTATTATCAATTACGTGTGAATGTAAACTAGCATTATTCTGGCCACCAATCACCTAAAAAACTCCTAATTAGATCCTGATTAGGAACTTATCGTGCATTGCGTGTTTATCTGCTCGTTGTTAGTTCGCTGCCGCCCATCCGGTAACCGTCGGACCGAGGCCAAGTCGTCAACGGCGCGCACTGTTCCCGCGCGCCTCAGGGAGTTATCAGCAACTGTAGGGGCCCAGCAGGGTCGAAGCCATCTGGGACCAAGGGTTGATGGGAAAGCGGAAAACTGGGGCCCTGGAACTAAGGCAAGAAAGCTCGGTGGGTAGTTTAATCAGTAGAACACTATCCCCAGCTCCACCCAAGGGCGGGATTCGTCATTCGATGATTTCTCCCACCATAAAAAAAAACATCCACCTTAATATATCTAAACTCTTAATGTTTTACAGTGGCTGCCTGAATCTGCAAGATACCACGTTGCTAGCGGCGAACCCGATAAAGCATTGGCTACCCTAGAGCAGGTAAGCTTATAAATAAGGTTTCTTTAGTTCGGAATGTGATCAACAACTATATACTTCAACACAACCCTTCTTTTTTCAGTTTCATAGCCATCTTCTGTAGGTACCGGTGAGAAAAATGACCAATGCTATTCTTTTGTATTCTCACACACAACTTTTATAAAACAAAATAAAATCAATACAATCTGAAATTAAGTCTTGGCCCCAGTGCGAAAGGCAAAGAAGGGACGGGGTGGGGTGTTTAGTATAGTATAGTACGAATCCTGCTCTTGGGTGAAACGGGAAACAGTGCTGACACTGTTTCCCGTTCCACCCAAGAGCAGGATTCGTCATTGGATGATTTTTGCCCCCCATAAAAAAAATACATGTAATCTGTATATACATATAAAAGGAGACACTGACTGACTGACATATCAAAACACTGTCAAAACTACTGGAACTACGAGCGTGAAATTTTGCACAAAGTTTCCGTTTATGGCGTAAGCGAGCACTAAGAAAGGATTTCCCAAAATTCGCCCCCTAAAGGGAAAAAACGGGGGACAAAAGTTTCTATAGAGAAACCTACTTTTACGCATACAAAGCCGCTGGCAGAAGCTATTAATTTACATATACGATGATGTGTGATGTGTCGTTCACTCGTTTCTTACTTATAGATAGCCAAAGACAACGGCAGACCGATGCTGCTTGGTCGGTTGGTGTGCGACGACTCCGTGGGCATCGGCCAGCGCGGAAGACTCAAACATCTCCTGATTCCACATTTGAGGAACACCAGCTTGCTGTTGTGGTTTATATGGTTAGTTTCATAAGTATTTAATTTTTTCTTTATGGGTGTAAAAACAGTGTCTCGTCCAGGCTTGCTTTAACTCTAATGACGTCACGGGCTAGATACTCTACACTCGAACTTTTGAACGCAAGACGTCAAGTTCTATTGTCAATGGCTTACTCCAACTAACCCTGCTCGAAGTTAGAGTAACTTGGGTAACTCTAGGGTAGCTACTCGATTCGTTTATGAACGACTCTGAGGTATAACTCTGCATTACTCTGGCCATTTTTGAACACAGCCCTGGTCACGATTCGAGGCATGAAGGATACACGGCGCAATGACGAGGAGGATGTGATAAATAAATACATTACTTTAGAAAATCACTTATGTACCGCCTGACCACCGCTAAGTACATTTTTGCTAGCACTCGAAACGAAAACTTCAAAAGGTTTGGTGTCTCGCTGCATAATTTCAGCGAAGTTTGTTTTAAGGGATCAGTCATGACCGCTATAGTACATACACCGACACACACACTTATGTAGGTACTTATTTTTATCTTTATAGATATAGTTCTTCTGTACTTGTCACCTAACACCTCTTAAACGGCATAACCAATTCAGATAAACATGTAAGTCAAAAAATATTGCTATTGCATGGTGGCTGTAATACGGGTAATATATGGGCCTTATTTTTTAATTCGGACGTACAGAATAATAGACTATCTAAAAATGATAATATAACTATTAACTACTAATATAACTGTACCCTATTCGCGTTAAGACTATATATTTTAAGAAGCCTTTTTTAGTAGTGTGAGTTCAACCGATTTTAACTTGTTGGATGGCATTAAAAGCAATAAACGTCGTTAAAAAACGAAATATTTACTGCAGCCGCCTTTTGTCATTCCACCAAACACAAATAACTGTAAATCGGTTTACGGAGTATGGAAAAGGAAGCTTTAGTATAATCAACTAAAAGCTACACCGTGTGTATATTTGTTACTTGTTCACGCTTGAACGGCTGTACGGATTTGGGTGAAAGGTACACACAACACATATATGATACCTTTTATTACGGGATATGTTTCCTTCAAATAGCAGATGTCGGAGAAAAAATAGCTAAGCTGAAGTGAGAGTGGGCTGGCCACGTCGTACGAATGCACCCGGACAGATGGGCGAAGATTCTCGCTCACTGGTCGCCTGAGAGCACCGCGGCGAAGGTGGTGTGATGATCTCATCACGTTCGCAGGACAAAATTGACCGGAGATCGCCCAAGACAGAGAAGTTTGGAAGGAAAAAGGGGAGGCCTTTGCCCAGCTGAAGGATATAAAGTAGGCTATTAAAAAAAATTTTTCCTTATGGTAATTTACAATTATCATGCAAGTAAAGCCGCTATCAGGAGTTAGTGAGAGATAAGTGATAAAATGTTTTTTCCAGGATGTCATGCGCATTCTGTTACTATGGCCTGGTGCTGATGACAACAGAACTGTTCGAGACTGACCCCAGCGGCTTGGAGGAGCCATGTGCCGCTGACTGCAGACCCCTGCAGACTACTGACTATATGGACCTACTGTGGACTACACTCGCCGAGTTTCCTGGTAAATTGTTTAATTATTTTTTTTGCATTAAAGTCTCTGGACGTTCTCATGAATATAACATTAAAGCAAGATGACATTTGAACATCTGTATCTCTTCATTTGTAAATAAATTTGTATACCACACACCTGGTGCATAAAGACATGCTAAAATTGCCTAAATTATTTATTGATAACAAATGATGTCAAACATGCGTTTACACCCTGTGCGACAATATCATAAATGTAACTCCTAAAACGATCCACCATAATCCAGATTTTTGAGCTTTATTTGACACAAGCTTTTGCCCGAGGCTTCGCCTGCGTGGTATTGGGGTTGGGGCTTCAGGGATAAAAAGTAGCCTATGTCCTATTCCGGAGTGTATCCTATGCCTGTGCCAAATTTCATCCAGATCCGTCCAGCCGTTTTGGCGTGATTAAGTAACAAACATCCAACCATCGAAACTTTCGCATTTATAATATTAGTATATTAGTAAGATTAAAGATGTACCACTTTATGTCAATATTATTTTAAAAATGTAAATGAAATAAAGATAGTAATAATATTCCACCGCTTTCACACAATGCCCTGTGATCATTGGCTGCATTAATTAATTGATTTATAATAATCGTGACGATAACACCCAATTCCACATAACGACAACCTCGTGTCTATTATTTTTGCTTGTTAGCCAGTTCTGTCCAACCCCTGAGCAAAGACCCCCCTTCCCTTCTTATTTATTAATCATATTTTCTCTACAGGCATTTTTACCACAATATTCATCATTGAAAAGTATGGCCGCAAGAAGACAATGGCCACACAATTCGTCATATTCGCTATGTGCATCTGCGTTTTAATATACAATGGAAAGTAAGTTATTCAGTATCATTACATAGTATAAAACAAAGTGGCTTATCCCTATGTATGCTTATATCTTTAAAAATACGCAACGGATTTGGATGCAGTTTTTTTTAATAGATAGAGTGATTCAAGAGGAAGGTTTATGGGCATAATATATTCAATATCAGTACCCGTGCGAAGCTGGGGCGGGTCGCTAGTTATATCATAAAAAAGAGTTATTTTTAGGGGTCCATATCTCAAAAGAAAAATAACGGGACCCTTATAGGGTCGCTTTGTCAATATGTCTGTTCAATGTCTGTCAAGACCCTTTATCTTGAGAACGTGTAGAGATATCGAGTTGAAATTAAATCGATATTTTCAATTCTGCGGTTCCTTGAATCTGTGAAAAAATTAAATTTCTAAGTTAATGGACAAAAAGATACGACCATTTGTCTCAAAAAAACGTATATTACGACTACCTCAAGGATATCAAAATTGAACTTGGCCTGGAACCTTGAAATTTGGCATGAATCACTAGCTGTACGTAGAAATAAAATGAAAACTGGTAATTACTTCACAAAAAAATACATTTTTTATCCGAGAAATCCACGAAACTGACTCGCACTTGCCCATTTTTTTTTTTTTTGTAGTGGCAGTAATTTTGTTATTATAATATTTTTATTTTTGATTACAGCCGTACTTTCCTGACATGTGTACTGTTCCTAGCAAGAGGTATTATAGCCGGCCTGTTTCAAGCTGCATACGTTTATACACCAGAGGTAAGCTTCACTTCCTTTGTGTTATTCCAACACATCTATGCTGTATAATAGTATCAAAAATTACATTTTATAATTATCGAAACTTTAGTTAAAGAGATTGGAAAAAATTACAAGATTAGAAATAGTATCCACATCAAAAATGAAAAACCGAACTAACTGAATACATTACTAAAAATGCTTACAATAACTTTTTATGACGTCATAGCTTTAGGTTGAAACCAAGTATACAACTCGACCGTTTACTTAGTCTTGGTATAGCAAAATGATAGTATTAACAAACACACATACAAACTTTAACCTGTTTAATAATTGCTATTCAAAAAAGTAGTGAAACATTTTTTGTGACCTTCAGGTGTACCCGACAGCTCTAAGAGCAACTGCGGTAGGCGCATGCAGCGCTGTAGCGAGACTGGGTGCCATGATCACACCATATGTAGCACAGGTATTTGCAAAGAAAATACAATTCTTTTTTTCCATTATTTATATAATAGCTTTTGTACACTGACAACCCTATCTTGCGATCAGTCCACTCAAAAGTTGTCTGATAGAAATTGCCCTGTGCAATAAGACCTCCTATAAATATTGTACATTTTATTTTTTTATTAATTTTTGTCCTGTGATAAGCTAAGGTGAGCAATAAAGTTATAATAAATACTTAATCTACATCTACACTAATATAATAAAGAGGTAAAGTTTGTTTTTTTGTTTTTATGTTTTTTTGTTTGTAGGGGGTAATCTCTGGAACTACTGGTCCGATTGGAAAAGTTTTAGCAACAATAGAAAGCTACTTTACTCCTGAGTGACATAGGCTATATTTTATGTACGCGGGCGAAGCCGCTGACAAAAGCTAGTAGAAAATAAAGAAGAGAAAAGACGGAACCCTTATAGGATCGTTTTGTTGTCCGTCTGTCTATTTAAGTTAATATCGAGTTGGAATTAAAACCCAACTCAGGTGTGCTCAATTCAGGTTAAACTCATGTGACCCTTTGAAGCTGTGAAAAATCAAACTTCTAAGTTAACTAAAAGAAAGTTGTGGTCGTTTAAGTCGCAAAACTCGCAAATAACGTATTTTTATATGTTTCGACACTCTTAAGGAAATCAAAATTCGTAATGTACTTGACCCAGAATCCTGAATCTAAAAAATATTTTTTTGCGGTTCGGAATAATCTTCGAGCCACCAATTGAGAATTAAACTACATAGTAAGTTTACACGGAAACCTCATTGCCCGACTCGCACGTGCCTAATTTTTTTTGCCGATATGAATGTAACAAGATCATGTAATTACGCCTACACTTATTCATCGTTGTTCTGGTAACCCAGAACGCGTCCGAAAAATATTTTTTGTCAAACTCTGCAAAATAGGCCTCCGTGGCGGCGATGACCTCCGACCTCCTCATTCGATCCATATCTATTCCCGGCGAGTGATTTTTTCAGATTAGGAAACAGAAAGAAGTCACAAGGGGCCAAATCTGGAGAATTCGGTGGATGGGGCAGCAATCCGTAGCGTAATTCGACCAATTTGGCCATGGCAGCGGCAGACGTGTGAACCGGTGCGTTGTTGTGGTGAAAAAGCACTTTTTTCTTCGCCAGATGGGGTCGTTTTTTTTTTTTAATTCGGTGTCGAATCAGCCCAATAAATCGGCATAGTAAAGCCCTGTAATTGTTTTACCCTTCTCGAGGCAATCGATGTAGATCACACCTTGTGAATCCCAGAAAACGATGGCCATAACTTTTCCGGTCGATTTTATAGTTTTCGCCTTCTTTGGAGCACGTTCCCCGGTCTGGATCCATTGTTTTCATTGCTCCTTGGTCTCTGGTGTGTACCAGTGGATGCAGGTTTCATCGACGGTCACAAAACGACGCAAGAACTCCGCTGGATTCCGCTTAAACAGCGCCAAACACGTCTCCGATGTGGTCTCACGGTTGCGTTTGTTTTCTGGTGTGAGTAAACGCGGCACCCATCGCGCCGACAGGTTTCTCATGCCGAGTTCCTCGTGAAGAATATGATGCACTGTTCCTTCTGAAATGCCTATAGTCTCAGCTAGCTCCCGAACCTTCAATCTTCGATCTGCCAATACGAAATCATGGATTTTTTAAATGTTTTCCTCCGTAGCAGCTGTTTTCGGTGCACCTAGCTGGACGTGGTTCATCAAAAACCGACGTACGGCCACGTGCAAACTCGTTGAACCAATTCTTGAAGGTGGCCATCGATGGAGAAGAGTCACCGTACACAGCATCCAAGCGCTCTTTGATTTCGATGCGCGTTTTCCCTTCCAAAAATAGGAATCGAATCACCGAACGATATTGCTCTTTTTCCATCTTTGTAAAACCGATTGACACGTTCGCTTCCATAAGTTGTCAAATTAAAACAAATGAAGTGATTGGAATGAAAATTTGAAAAAAGAATTAAAAACAATGTGCTACACTGTGGTAAAACTCTTGTGAAACTACAGCGCCCTCTGGCGATGAGGCTAGGTACTTATTGAATGCATCTCGTATATAAAAAAAACAAAACAGCGCGACAACCACACAGCTCATCACGTACAATAGTCTGCATAGGACTAAATGCGGAAACCATACCCAGACAGAACATAACCGCACAGCAGTTTGCGGCTAATTTGAAGGCCTCTTAAAACCAGTGGGTTTTGGCAGTGGCCTAACCATATAACTCAACTCTACTCTCTCTACGTGTCGTTAACCAGTTCATTTATATTTCCAGGTGCTGTTAAAGAATTCCATAGTGATAGCAACAAGCGTGTATTCCCTAGTAGCCGTGCTGGCGGCGGGGGCGTGCCTCGCACTACCCATAGAGACCAAAGGAAGAGAGATGAGAGACACTGTCACGGTCACAAACTAGGCCAATATGGTAACACTGTCCTTGAACTGGCCTAGTGAGATTCAGCTGGATAAGAGGCCAGATTATACTGGTTCTTATGTATTGCGGCCTTAAACTGTTTTTATGTACTTTACATTCGTATGTATATTTATATTAACCTATGTCATAAATACTACTATGTTTTATATATACTTTTGTCATAGTCAGACTTTAAATCTGACTAGTGAATTTTGGTTTTTCACACTTAAGAAAATTCTACCTATTTTGCTACCTAACAGTAGTAAGTATTAAGTATTTAGTGTGTAAAACATAGGTCTTCTCGGAAAATGTATCTTCAATGTTGCAGCTTGCTACTATTGTTATAAATTGGAGGAAGTTTAATCTCAGCCTTTGACTACAAACATGCATGAAAAAACTTGTAACGAACCAAATATCTACGTATATAAAAGAAAATTATCATTTATATTCAATACTTTAGCGGCTTCGCTCGCGCAGCAGTAAAATAAAAACCCAAGTGAACATACACCCGGGATAAAAAAGTACGCTATGTACTATTCTAAGACTTGGTTTACTCGTGTACCAAGTTTCATCGCGATCAGTTCAGCCATTCGAGCATAAAAACTAACAAACAAAAATACCTACTTACAAACTAAAAATGAGGGAACAATTTATTATAATGTCGGTTTTATAAGTATTTAAATCAAATAATATATTTAAATGTATTTACTAATAAGAATACTAAATTATAATTATTATTTCCTGAAAATGCTTTGTGGATAAACTGAGTGAACTGATGTGATGTGTTCTGAACAACTCTTTGACTAAAATATTGCTATTGTGTCGATACTGGCAACAGTATTGGGTATTTTTAACCTTTTAACATTCTCGCGTACATTCCATCAGGGTCGCATATCTACGACCAAATAGTCCATCATGTCATCTCTTCTGTCACTTATATAGATGAAGAGTCAAGCGAAATGGAGTGCCCAGTCACATCAATCTAACAGAAATGGTTTAAACTTGAAATAAAACAAAAAGAAAATATTTTCTGAAAACAGTATTAACGGTGAAAGAACAATTGGTATCTCATAATTATGTTATTTATGGAATATACTAATATATGAGATACTAATGGAGGCGAGGTGGAAATATCACGCATCTCTCCTTTTTCTACGAGCGTCACCTAATTGTGGTGACGTTATCTACCAGTTTTTTTTTTTATGTTATACACAAAGAGGACGCGTCTTTTTTCCGCTATTTGACAATTTCCTCTTCCAGCAATTTGGAAAAGTGTCAAACCAATTTCTTCAAAAATTCTTTCATATATTCGTGATTTTGGAAAAGGTTAGTTTTTATACAAATAATAAATGAATTAGTTAATCAACTAATCAATCGCGAATAACGAATGTTCGGCATTTATGTATAAGCAAAAAAAATCTCAAGTAAAGGAGTTGTTCTTAGATCTTAAGTCAAAAGACTGCTTTTGTGTAGCTACATATAATTATCTTAATATGTTTTAATACATCCTAATAATCAAAATGCAAATTGTACTTAAAATACTCAATACTAATAAATACTCAGAAATTCGTCCGTCCTATTTACAATCGATGTCTTCCACTAAAATGTCAGTATTCATATTATGTAACATTTGTATTTGTATTATTTAGGGTTCAGACATGCAATGAATTTTGTTTTTAAGACAATACGTGTTAAATCCTAAACTAGCTCTAGCCCGCGGCTATGTTCACATGAAACTCGTTTTCAATCCGTGTGGATCGGTCACCTTCTTCTGTAAAGCATAAATGTTAGCGATGGAGACTGCTGCACGCGTGTGCGAATGCATATCCTCACATCCCAGCTGCAGCAGCTTTTCAACCAACATAGACGTGGGTTTGCGGACGTCGACCAATAGGTAGCTCGCCGTCACTCAAGAAAGGCGCCGTTTCTTGCAAGAAACGTCAGCAAAACCATAGGGGACCAGCTGGGCCGAAGCCTACTGGGGCCATGGATTGACTTCCGAAAAGGGAAACTCGTGGTCTTGGAACGCATATTGTAAAAAGTGAACTAAGTGTGGTTTAGTCAGAAAAACTTTGACATGCCCTCCTAGAACTGGAGAAACCCATATTATATTTATCAATCGATTATAATAGTTACGTGGGTGCATAATCAGTAAATCCATGATCAGCTGAATGTCCGATAAGTGTTTTAATCACTTAATCACTTTACAGAACTACATTATCATGAGCCCATTATCTATTTCAAATACCTGCTATTTTCGTACTTGAATGTTTTTGTCATAAATACCACGAGGTCTCTATCTTCGTAACCGCTAAATATCGAACTAGTACTTTCTTATACACTTAATTTTTTGAGTTTTGAAAAACAGCGCAGTCAATATAGTTAAACCAGGCAGGCAATTTGTGTAATTTATCTCATCACCAGTGCCATCGAAACAGCAAAATAAATAGAACGAAATATTCGAAGACGTGTAATCCAACCCAGACAACCACCGCGTGTTTTTGAGCTGCGGGACGGTTTGAAAGAGTTACCGTAACCCTAAAACCGCTATGGACAATTGAAGGAACACAATGTCTGAGAGACCCTCTTGATACTTCCTCTTCAAATAGCTTTACTTCCAATTCAAAAAATCTTTTCCGGGGTAGGAAATCATCCCATGACTCTTACTTTTCCTGCACAAGGGTGGATATGAACGTTTACTGACTAAAGCTACCACACCTGTGCCCTTAAGTTGCCCTTTGCATTCTAGGTCCGAAAGGCCAGCTTTTTAGGAATTCCCCGTGAATGCAGCGAGCATCGGCCCACTGGGCCCCCTAGTGCTTTGCTGTCCTTATCTTCAAAATAACTCAATTAAATCCATTGTATGTCTGAGACCTCTTATAACGTTTTATAACTATTAACATAAGGTTGTGATATCAAACGGTACTTAAGCGAGGTGCTATAACGGTACCTACCTTTGAATGGAGTAATATTGTTAATGATATTAAAGATTTATAGCATATTATATTATAAGAATCTCATTTATTATTATTGCAATTTTTTGACATTAGTACAATGCGTTCCAAATAAGATTAGGATCGATTTGTCGCCATGTTGTGATGTCAGACCTGTCAAATCGAAGAAATTAAGTAGGGTGAGCAAAACAAATTTTTTTTTTTAAATAAAATTTATTTACGAATCCTTAATAAGGAGTTTTCAATCAGAATTTAGTTATTAATTTCCGCTTTGTGTCACAGTTGAAGTGGTCATCGTATTTATCATCACTGATGCTTACCCCTATAAAATGAAACATGGACTAACATGTTTTTTTTTTAAGGCATTAAGTCCGCTCTCGTACAGTATTACTTATGTACATAAAGTTTTTATTACTTTTTATAAATAAATATTTATGTAACCCAACTTTAGTTATAAATAAAAATACGTATTAAAGTATATTCTTAGTAAATTAGGTATTATATTTACCTGCATTTATGATAAAATTCAATCTGAATCTAGCAATTTAATAGCGCTCATCTCGACATCTCATCACACACTCTTCTTTGGTTTCTGGCGAACTTGTAATTATGACTTATATTTTGTTTTTTTTTTCGCTTTTATATAAGCAAGGCTCGGTTTAACAAAAAAAAAAAAACTGTTGATACGCAAATAAGTTTTCTATACAAACCGTACTTTCTAATCAACATTTGACATATCCCGGTTATTGACTTTCCTATTCTTATTTGGAATGTATTGTACATGATTTTTTTCTCTAGGCTAAGAAATAATAAAATAATAGGTAAAATTAAGAAAGCTAATTTTAATAGCTTTACTATGTTTAATTATTTTGTTACAATTAACACTGTTAATTAGTTAAAATATGTTTTGTCTGGCTTCAGGAAAACGAACGCTCAAGATTAAGTTGAAGCGCGTTCGTTTTATTATTTGAAAAAATATGAAACGCTATAACTACCCATCTATTTAAAATCACTACGAACAATGTTTTTATAATGGTCACAAAAATAACCGTTAGTACAGGTTTTTTTAGTAATGTTAGAAATTTTAAAATAGTTTTGACCAATTCTTGCAGTTGAAAATGATTTTGACTGATTAGCAGTTTTAACTGTGACAATACCTTTATTAAGATAAGGTGATTCAATACCTTATCAGTTTAACGACAAACGTTCGTTAAGATAATAAAAAAGGTGTTTTCGTGTTTTCTCAAAATTATTAATTCTTTTGTTTATCAATGAATTTTTAATTGTAGTTTTCCAAATTGTATTTATTTCTGTCTCATTAGAATCAGGGTTTATTGTGTGTACAAATAAAAAATGTAACATTTGTGGTAAACCTAGACTAGGTCATAACATAATCAGTTATTGTAAATTCTTTGAAATTGTATAACTGTATTCATTTAAACGAAAAAAAACCGTAGATATACTCATATTAATGTAAAAATATTTTTTTCTCCTGTAGAAGGTATTCAGTAGCCTGCTATCAGCCGGAAACAAGATACCGGTAAAACACAAACATTGAAGGTGTGTATGTTTGGGTTTACTTGTATTAATGTAGGTACTTTTTGTCGTACCTACCTACTCAAATAGAAGTTGACGCCCTAGATAGGCGCGACCACATATCGAATGCATCACCCACGATCCTTGACTGACATGTCCTCCAGAATTTGGATGCCGAGACAACCGCGAGGTATGAAGTCTCAGGGAATATTGCCTTGAGGCCTTATTTATATGTAGTGGCAGCAGAACAGGGACTCACCCCATCTACTTCTGAGATCTGGCGCTAACCTGTAACGCCAAGATCGCAAAGAGGTATGGCAGACTAAAGAATTTCAAGAATTCTTTTTCTAATCACTACAAAGGCTCGATGTAGACCAATTAGCTTCCATAGCCTGGCTGCGCTTCTATGACCTCTTTGGGGGAAACTGATTATTTTGTCTGTGCAATTAAATATGGTCGAAGTCATTACAACGAATAACTACCTAACGGCGACTTATTGTGAACCGCGCCGTCAAACGGCTAATATCTGTTGGGCATGCCACCGAAAAATGATTTCGCCACATTATCTCTGGTTGTTAATTATACCTAATAGAAATTACATAGATGCTCAGGCACAATCTTAGGGTTGTCCACCAGCAACTTACTCTGAAATACTATCGTATAGAATTAGAAGTGCTGGATTACAGGCCCGACTTAGTTCCTTATAATTATCATAATTTACATTGTACTGGGATCGGTCTATTGTAGCCAATAAACCTAATGTAGTGGTGGTGGACCGAACGGAAGAGACGGCCTTGATTGTAGACATAGCCATCACTCATGGCGATAACCTCATGAAAGCCCCGAAAGACGAGCAAATCTTGTATCTTGACTTAGCTCGTGAATTTGCGACATGTGGGAAGTCTCATCGTATTCGCCAATAGCCGCGTACTGACCAAGCGAGCAGCCTCGCGAGGCAAATCCTCGGTCGGTCAAGACGTGCCTCGGCCTAGGCAAACGCATGCACTGCCTCGGCCGAGCGTGACGCGGCCCGAGCCGAGCGTTGTCGGTTTTTGTCGATACTCAAAGGCGCCTCAGTACGTTTGCTGCGCTCACTCAAGACGGTAGTGTTTTGCCTCGTATAATCGTTGCGTGTTAGTTGTGCTTTCTATTCGATTTCAAGTTAAACTGAGCGTCGATGCTCACGGTGGCTCGGCCTTGCCGCGCGAGGCAGCTTCCTTAGTGCTTGTTCACGTTAACTCACGGGCGCGGTCACGAAATATCAAACATATGGCGCAACATCCAAGTGTTCACGTAGGAATCGCACGTGCGGTCTAAGTAGCGGGCAAGCTAGCGAATAGCGCGCGCGCCGCTCGCGGCAATATCAAACCCGTGAGCTGTTTGTGTGTGTTCACGTCGAACTAGCGGCGGAGCGTGCGATTCAACCAGTTTGAACTTGTCTCTAGAAACGTTAGCGCGTCACACCGCGCAAACGCCTGGCGGTCAATGTGAACACAAACCCGCCACGTCTTCGCCACCGCACCCGCCACCGCGCCCGCGCGTTCCAACGTGAACAAGCACTTACAGATCGAGGCCGCCTCGCGCGGCATGCGTACTGCGGCAAATGTCCGAGGCTGCCCCGCGACTTGATAGTCACGAGCTTTGACCAAAAAGGTTTTTCTCATTAGGTGCCTGGGTTGATGCAAAATGCGGTACTTTTGGATTCGTCCCGTATTGCGAAAAGGTCTCTCTGGAGACTACTATTGTACCATTTTTTTTAATATTAATATTATTACCGTTAGAGTACGGAATATACAAATTAACTAGGTAATCTGAAAATTGCCGGGTACAATTCGTTAGTGTGAAATTTCATTTAAAGTAGCAGATTATGTAAAAAAAATACCACAAAGGCTAAAGCCAGAGCAAACCGAAACGGAGTTCTCTCCTCAGCCTTGTAACCTAACCTAACCGTGTCGGGGTCCTTAAAATAAATGTCATCGAACTAGATTATTATTCGAAATTTAATAATTACGATGTATTCGCATGTTTTAATCAAATAAAGAACCTGTTTTATGACTTTAGTCTGCTGATTACCCAGGGAGTCTGCAGAATATCTAATTAGTATAAGTATTCAAACTTTTCTTTCCACTTCAACAGGTTCAATCAGATAATCTGCAGATTAACTAGTTAATGTGCACTACCCACATTAGCGGTAACATTTAGAATAAGTTCAAATAACGAATAATGGAGATAATAATAAGCTTACTGTAACGATAATAAACTCATGTAATTTTTTTACTGTGATGTAATCACAGCTATAACACCAAATATATTTATGCTTATTTATTTTGTATAATGTTAAGTTTTACACGATTTTAATAAATAATACTTGCACAAGTCGCTTTTTATTTGAGGATGGAGAAAGGTAAATAAAAGAAGTATATTAATAATATAAGAATTTAATTAATTGTAACTATATCGAAATTAATACTCACACTCTTAATTATTTTTTCTTACAAATGTCAGAAGCAAATAAAATTTTGGAATCACAGTATAAATCACACAACTCAAAAATAATTTACTGTTCACTAATATTATAACATAAAGAACTAAATACCTATGAATACAAGCAGTCAGTCAAAAAAATGGCGTACATCTTTATTGTATGTTAGCCTATAAATTACATGGAAACATAACTAACGATTAGGGGATTATGATGTTTGTAACGTCAATTTAGCTAAAACTGCATAATCAATCAGCCCTTGTAATATCGTGGTTCTTATTCACTTAATTATGCGATCTAAGTGAATTAAAAAATAAAAACAAATATAAACCTGACCATCAACCAGCTCTTGCGATTCTAATTAAACACTATACTGTAGCTAAAGCCCAAATCAGCATTATTTTAATCTTAATCTAACACTAGCAAAGGATGGTCAGATCTATAGTTGCCATACTATAACTGGTGGTGAATCTTAATTTAAAATTTAATAAATATCATTTTGGCTATTTTCTTTTCACAAATAAACGCGCAATATATTTCTACTCACTTCATAGCCTGTAATACAGTTCAACATTGCCTAGATTAAAGAAAAATATCGCACTAACTCTCATACCATTTCAATACATCTTCTATTCTAGTGTTAATCAGTAGCCATGTAGCTAAATAAGTAAATAGACCTACTACTAATGTGGTACAGTACAAGTAAACCAATCTTCATGCAAACACTAAGGCTGTCTTATTGCACAGCCTCACATTAACAAGTGTAATCAATATCAATAAAAGATATTTCTGACCATACACAAAATGTGCAGAAAACTTTGATAATAAAAATAATGTATACCTTCTCAACTGCTGCACATAGTGCGTACCTAATCACTGCAACAATTTTATAATTATATATCTATGCTTATAATTAACCTGATAAACACAAACTTGCAAATCCTATTGAATATTTTTCAACATACATGTTTTAGTACAGTATTCTCAACATCATAAATATTTAACCTTATTGCTTTATTCAGTGTATAAGATTTATTAATAAGGATTATAATTAGTAATCACTGATTACAAATTTATAATGCTGATAGTTTTGAGATCAACTCTACTGCATCAGGGGACTTGCAGTTTTTTTTTTATTATTTAAATTTTTATAATTACTCACTCACTCATTCAATCAATGTTATTCTACTATTTATTTATTCTGTTAAGATATTATTAAGAACGCTAAGTGCTTATCTATTAAATAATTTAATAGATCTAGATTTAGTTTCAATTAACATTGAAAGATGCTTAAGTATACCTTCATATCCTACTGAAATTGATGAGTCTAGGTATACTTTGTTACATTAGGTACACAGTTTACATTCTCAGTTACGTTTACATACATTTTAACTACTTACTTAAAAAGTCCACATGGTGCCCATACTTTAGAATCCATTAACACAAAGTGTTTAGAGTGTATGGACACTTAGTTTTAGGTGCTCTGCATAGATATAAGTGTATTAACACTTAAACAAAAATATTTATGAGCTTCCAAATGTTCTACTCTATTAAAAATGAATTGTTAATCTTAAATATTCATAAGAAAAAAATTATAACAATCAGTTGAAAACTAAAAAAAAACTATTATTATGATACGGTGGGAAATCACTACTTTAATATGATACAACAAACCTACTTTAACAAGATAAGAAATGGAAAAAGCTGTAATATTTACATACTTATAACAGAATAACCTAATCACTTGTCACAAATATACATTATATTCATTGAAGTATTTTTATTACATAAAGAATGTTCATAAATATAAACCCTTCAAAGTAATGACACTAAAACTTATTTGTATGAATGGTCATCATATATAATTAAAAATACAGACTTGCTTCTGTTTTTAAGTTCAAATAAAAAACAAATGTCTTTATATCTGGTTTTTTATAAAAATAGTCTAGTTAGAGCATACTATATTTAAAGCTGCCTTAAATTGTGATGAGAACATAAATTGATGTGATAAGAATGTAAGGTATGTTACTCTATTAGCTATCCAATACATATTTATTTGCAAGTAACAAGTTTGGAGTTACATAATCTAAGTAATAAAAGGGATCAAATGTTTGTACTAAACCAGTCTGATCGTAACTCAATCATCATCTAATTCTATAACTATTGGTTCAACATTTTCTGTTGCCTTTGTGTATTCTCCCTTTAATTGTGCTAGCAATGCACACTTTGGTATTTTGAGTTCCTCGGCTTCATCTATCAAAACTTTTAATTTCTGTAGTCTCCCAATATCAGGAGCAGTGGGAAGTAGTATGTTCTTAGTTTCAGTCATCCATTTGTCAAAACTATTGACTCTAAAATCTATAGTTTGTAGCATAATGTGCAACTCATCCATATCATAACGATAGTTCAATGTCTTTTTCTCTAAGGGGCATTGACACAAGTTACTTTCATGCTGCAAACAGACCATGTGCTTACAATCGCTACATGACACTGAAGATAGGAAACATGTTGTTTTACACACTTCACATAGCCGTTCATCATCACCAAGTAACTCAAATGCAGTCCTTCGCACACTCTTAAGACCTTTTTTAGCTATTAAAGCTCTCAATGATCCTTCTTCTTCGGTGGCTCTCACTAATTCTTTTTGAGTTTCCAGTGCAGTTTCCAAGTCTAATCGGTCACCTTCTAATGCCATTTTACAAATTAATTCATCATGGGAAAAGACACAGAACCTCTTAAGATTTTTGTAATGGATTATACACTCACGGCCAATTTTTAACCAATCTGGTGGGGCAAAATTAACAGCTTCAGCAAAGTTATATCCTTGGTTAAAGCCTGCATGGTATGCTCTGGGAAAGGTGACTACAAACTCTCCAGCATGCTGGTCAGTTCTATAAATTGGTACACCAGCTGCCATCAAAATATTTGGATTCATTATTGTCACAAGTTGATGTAATAAATCTGGTTGTGATTTAAAAAGATCTGGTGCTGCAGCCTTCATTGCTGTTTCCAATAATTCTGCACCACTACCAGGTACTCCATACCAAGTTTTGGCCTCACCCCAATGCAAATAATTAATTGAATAACTCCAATGGTCTTCGTTATGCCAACAAAATGCTGAAAAACACATTCCAACATACATCCAAGGCACAGTCATACCAGATATGTCAGCATTAATGAATCTTAAGACAGACCCATCCAGAACAGGCAGATTATTCAAATTCCATCCTGAATCAACATACTCTTGATCACCTGGATAAAGGTTTAATGATGATTTTGTAGGAAAACCTGATCCATGATCCATTGAGTGAAGATCAGCACCATACTCTACTGTTACATCTTCCTCCACCGAAGAAATAATTCTCCAAAACTCTTTTTCAGCCACTGTCGTTGGAACTAAATGTCCAGACATAGTGAAATAGTCAGATTTAAACTTATCTGCCATTTCCCCAAATTGTTGTAATGTGTATTCTCTTTCTGCCTGAGCAAATCCAAATGCTTCAGCAGGTTTGTGAACCTCTTCAGCAATACAGCAGGGGCAACGCCAATCTCCATCAGGTACTAAATTTAATGGAGGTCTTAAACAAAATGTATGATAAGTATCAGAACAACCATTGCAAATTAACAGCAAGTCATCCCTATGGTCTTTTTGGCAAATAGCACACTGGTAAACAGCTAATGGATCAAGATCATACCGGGGCCTCTTCCTTGATTTTGTAATATCAAATTCTTCATCATTTAGTCCAGGCATTTTTGGTCCAGGTCCATAGCAAGCTAACCTTCTTAGTTCTCTGTTTCGTTTTATCTCTTCAGTCTCAACTTTGAGCTTGGAGCTATCCATATCAAATTTGATATCTGATCCTGTCTTTGTTTTCTTAATACTTGTGTGAGGTTTTTCATCTAATTCTACTTTGATCTTTGTTATCCTTTCTATTGGTACTTCTGTAATCTGCGGTCTTCCAACTTCATCTTCCTTTATTTCAATTTTGGTGTCAGTCTTCTTAACAGTTTTTAAGATATCTGCTTTACTTTTTTCAAATATTTCGTAAGGAAGTAATATTTTTTCATAATTACTTTTTAGAAAATTCATAGTACTCATGTGTTGACTGTAACCCATCGCATTTGCAATCTTACGCCATTTTTTTGGAGTGTTACAGGCTTCAAAGCCGCCCTCTTCATCTACCCAAAATTTGAGACAATACAAATCCAATGTTTTATTTTCAATCATGGGAATTTTCAATGGCGACCCTTGAAGTTCCCAAAACTTCAAAATTTTTTCAAGGAACAAAAGTTTTAGACGCGTGATGGCTTCCAACTCATTCACTTTCTGTATCCTCGGAACAAATTTTAATTTGTCCACGTCTAATGAAAAAGGTGGCTGCCAGCGCGACGGAGGCTTTATTTTGCAAATGCCCGTTTTCTCTGCAACTGGGCGAATTTTAGCTATGTACCCAAGTGGATCCAAAAATTCTTCGGGCGTAGGTTCAAAAACGGGTGCTTCAGGTGGTGGTGTAAAAGTAAATTCTGCACTTTTATGCATGGCATTTTTCTGTATGTTCTTGCTATCCATTTCCGCTAAGTATCCACACTAATTAATAAATTATTTTATCTCACAATATCTCACGTACCTACGTGAAACATTTCACTGGCTGTAAAAGTCTACGTGACTTCTCGCCATGTGTAAATGGCTCCTTATATTTAGAGATAGTAAAATTCACTAAAACACTGCCATTACTATATTCCGCAATAGGAACAGTTGTGACGATTATAAAAGCAAAATAAAATCAACACTGATTGCCTTGCGCACAAGCCGTAAGTATTATTATCACTATTGAAACAAAATTAGTATTGATTATACGATTTCGTTTACAAAAGCTGTATCAGGCTAGTCACAATCTCACAACCAGCCAGTTACTTGATAACTCACTCGACCACGATTCGTTCATTGATGCCTCGTTCAAACGTAGCTCGAGCTCGCTCGTCAAAAATATTACGCACACATTCACATTAAAATAATATCGTCGACTTGCTCTTCGGTTCTTCCTCGATCCCATTGGTCATTACGTCGGCACGGAATTCGGGATGTTAGCGGCGTCCATGCTTACCTCGGTCGAATCTTTGTGACTTAATTTTTAGAGTTGAGCTCTGTGTTGGTATCCTTTTTCTATTATTTATATTAGACAGAGATAAAAAATGGCGTTCATACAAACATTGTAAGGCTTTGTGTGTGAAATATTTTAATTTTAGGGTTCAGTTAGCTAAATTCCCATGTAAAGTCAATTTTAAATAGCAAAATAAATTGGAACCAGAAAATAAATCATGATATTATCATGAGCTATAGAGATAAGATAAATAAGAGTAGAAATAAACAGACAGCCTTCGTGTAGGGACAGAGGACCGATGGAGTATGGACCGTGATTATTAATTAGGGTTGAACAGTAGTGAGTTGTGACTGAGTAGTAATTTGTATTTGTTGAGAATCTATGTGTTGCTATTAGTTACTACAAGAATACAAGCCATTCTAAGAACTCAGTAGGTAGGTACTAATTACGTACCAACCTACCAAAGCTATTTTTTCTTGTTGCGCACTGAAAAAAGATGGCGGATGGAATCAGGAATGGTTTGTTTTAATTGTGTGACGTACACGAGACCAGACACTTAGGTTGAGTCAAGATACTCAGAATACAAATAAGTACCTACCTATTCAAAATAACATATTTTGGTGTAAAGAATCAGTAGCCAAAAACCTCATTTATATAGGTACCTATATTTATTGACCTATATTTTAGACTTATGATTGTAATGGTCGCTGGCCTTTGATGACCCTTGACCTACTTATGTAAGCTATTACATAAAGTTAACATTTTCGGATGAAATACATTGCTTATTTCTATGTTACTCGATATTGTCTGGCTCACGTTGTTGCATTTTTGCGAATCAAAAAAATATATTTTGCTAAGAGAAGGAAACGAAACCACGTGCCAAGCGAACTACTACGTTTCAGATGGTTTCAGCGTTAAGGCATTATATAACAAGTCATGTAAGGCCAAAACTAAAAATATGTATATCTATCGCTTTAGCCGCAAGCCACAACATTCAAGCTACAGGTACTTAGGCAAGTATAGATCGCCTGATTTTCAAAGAATTATATCGTGTGTAGTGTGTACCCAGTGTACCTAGTCAGTTCGAACGCACCTACTATAGTAAGTATGTGTGTGTAAATGTCTTTAGGCATAGTATACTTTTTCAATTATAATTCGAAGAGATAAATCAGAGGTTTAATCATTTGGATCTAAATAAATAATTAAAATTACATAAACAGTTTTGACTCCTAAACTACTCGTATAATGTAAGTCGTTTTATAGGCAAAAGGCAACCATTAAAAAGCTCAAATCTAGCCAGACCGCTATATTATGTACTGATTGTCTTATAGATAGTTTTGTTATTCTAGTGTTGTCAAACACTATTTCTAGTATATCCTGATACCGGGTTCGATTCTTAGGTTGGGAAGCGTCATTGGGTGTTCTGTCTAGTACTTGCAGCGAGGAATCAGTAGATACGAGTACTTGCAGTCAATGAATGGCAATAGGGACTTTACATAACTGGCTTAATGTGTGTGAATTTACTATAATTATTATAATAACCTTCGTTCACATAACCCGTCGGGGAATAGTACCTATACATTAAAATGGGGCTGTATAGAAACTTAAGGGTTAACTTTAAAGCATATTTTCACGATATTTTATTTAACTACATATGTCATTTATTAATGAACTTTTATTCTAAAAAGCCGTTGCTTTGTTATAACTTTTGTTTCTATTCACCCCTGACTTTCAATACTCCGTGTTTTACTGTAGGTATAGAATGTTTGTATGAAAATCTCTGTTTGATAATCTAGTTACTCAATGTAATAACTTCGGAACTCTATTTCTTGCAATGTTTAACCACACTGCAAGAATAACATAATATTAGCTAATATGGAATATTTTTGGTAAACAGCTGTTCTTTTACTACTGACATGCATTTTAATTTTTAATCGGTCAACACTGAAATGAAAATGTCATCTGTCATGTCACTGAGATAACCTCAATCCGCTTCAATCGATGTTTAGTGTTTTATATTGCAATTTATAAATTATAATAATTTAACTATGTTAAATACATTTCGTGGAGTTTGGACATCTAATGTTCAATTACAGCAGATAAGATGTGCACATAGGATAAGAGGCAAAGCTCCTATTTTCTGTCGCACCATAAAGGAACGCCTCGATGAGCTGAATTACAAAGATGAATTGTATACAACCAGAATTGATATCGGTCTGCCCCGAACCAAGTGAGTATATCAAACAACAGAATGTGTGAAGGTTCATTCATAATTATTATAAAAAATTTGAATCTTATAGCGTTTGAAATCTAATAAGCATCTAACCTAAACAAAACCTTAAATCTCTATAACTATTCTTGTACTAATTTCCGAGTCTACGAAAAACTGCCATGGTCTCTTTTAGTATTTCATAAGATAGAAATAGTTGAAATAAATTCATTATTTTCCCTGATATTAATTACCTTAATCTGTTTTAGAAAATCATCAGATGGCAGCCGTATCTCTAGACTGGAACATCTTAAAAACGTGAAAGCGGATAAAAATCTAGAACAGCTTGCACGCAATCATAAATTGGAAATTGACTTGGATGAAGCTAAAGAGGAATGGCTTCAAACTTTAGGTCCCCAGCATAAAAAACAAATTGCTAACCACTACAGCATATTTGAGCACTTATATGGAGAAGGATACTTTGTGCCATATTTGAATTTGGAAGTGTTGTATGATTTGAAAAATGGTTCTTACCTTCCAGTTTATACTGGAAATGAAATTAAGCCAGCAGAAGCACTTGAATATCCCATTGTTAACTATGAATCTGATGCAGATACATTATGGACACTAGCTTTAACAAGTTTGGATGGGCATTTAACAGAGAGTGATAAGGAGTATGTACACTGGCTTGTGGCCAATATCCCTGGAAGCTCTATTGAGAAAGGAGATACCATTGTGGAATATTTGCAACCTATCCCATTAAAGGGCACTGGATATCACAGATATGCCTTTGTTCTTTATAAGCAAGATGGAAAAGTATCTTATGATTTGGAAAAAGGTAGAATTTTACAATATAAAACTAATCTGTAGAATGGATAATTGATTAATTTTTTTTTTGTCAATAAGTGGCTTTATCCAACCACAAATATTTCCTTTTAATATTAATCTGTAATTTGAGACATAATTGAAAGGCAATAGATTTGCAAATGGTATTTGCTAGGGGCTCAAGAGTTTTAAGTACCTTGAAAACTTTTAAAATCTGGTGGGAGGGTATACTATCAAATAACAGAATAAGGATGCATATACTGAAGTATGAAGTCACTGCTATTTGATTCACAAGTACAAAAATTATAATAACATATTCCCACCATGTGTTTATTTTAAACACATATTAGTATAAAGAAAAGTGGGGGCTGCTTTAATTAATAAATATTTGAAGCTCTTTTGTTATTTTATGAAAATGGTTTTTTTTTAGTTTTGTTATTATATAGTATAAAGTTGCTTACCGCTATCCCTATGTATGCTTAGATCTTTAAAAGTATGCAATGAATTTGGATGTGATTTTTTTTAATAGATAATGTGAATCGAGAGGAAGGTTTATGTGTTTAATACATGCATAATATATTTAATATCAGTACCCATGCAAAGCTGGGGCGGGTCACTAGTTTGATATAAAATGTTTTACAAAAATGAACAAGCAATTTATGCTAATCAATTTTATTTTTTCCAGTAACTGCATCATCACCTCTACAAGATAGAACTTTTGTAACAAGGGACTGGTACCAAAAGTACCAGGATAATATCACTCCTACAGGATTAGCATTTTACCAAACTAACTGGGACCTTTCAGTTAGAGATTTCTTCCACAAAGTGCTGCAAAGCAAAGAGCCTGGTAACTAGATAATTATTATAGCTCTGTCTGTCTGTTTTTAAAGGTGTTGCAAATTGTAGAATCACTTTTTCCCTTTCAGTTTATGAATATGACTTCCCTAAGCCCTACATAAGGCCTCAAGAATGGTTCCCCCGAAGAAAAGCATTCAACCTGTACATGGATAAGTACAGAGACCCAAAGCAGATCAACAAAGAATATTTATTGCGCAAGTTGAAGAATGAAGACCCCTTCAAGGCGCCTCCACCACCACTTCAGTTCCCCAATGCCCAACCTTTCCCCAAGGGCATGCCGTCATGGTTGAAACTACATGAGAAGAAGATTAGGTTGAAATGGGGCAGAGTAAATGATGTTTAAATTAAATTAAAGTATTAGGTAGTTCAGATATTGTTTTTTCATTTGACACTATGGATTTATTCCAACTTTACGTGGGTGCTGGAAAGACCTCACGGCGTCCTGATCTTCCGTATGACGCAGGTTCTCACCAGACATGGTAAGTTCGGGAGGTACCTGCACCGGAGTCGTGACGAAGCAACGCCCGGGTGTTGCCACTGTGTGGACCGCCCGGAGGACACGGTATATGTGTGCCCCGCTTGGGAAGAGTATCACCGTGTTCTCGTGGGGTGATCGGAGAGGCCATGGTCCGGAGCGAGGAAGGGAGGCAGGCGGTCACCTCCTGTGAAGCAGTAATGCTAGCAAAAGAGGAGGCCGACCGCATCAGGCAAAAGCAACGGCGTTCTCGCCGCAGCCGCAGCCGCCGCCGCCGTGTCTCCGGCCACCGTAGGCGCGGGCTTGCGGACGGTGAGTAATGGGTAGCACGCTGTCCACCCATCCGGTAACCGTCCGGAGCGAGCCCAAGTCGATGTCAGTACGCGCGCCTTAAGGAGTTGTCAACAACTGTAACCTGTTGGCTGGGGCCCAGCAGGGTCCAAGCCAACTGGGGCCAAGGATTGATGCGAAAGAGGTACACTGGGGCCCTGGAACTAAGGGGCCGAGGAACGGCGGGTCGTTTAGTCAGTAGAAGTCTGACACTGTCTCCCGCTCCGCCCAAGGGCGATTTGTCATTTGATGATTTTTCCCAACATAAAAAAAAAACTACGTGGGGTTTATAAATCTTTGAAATCCTCCCGAATTGTACAATTTATTAATTGTTGTACTGTACACACGGAATTCATTCGACCGAGAAAATTTTGGTTTCTATATCCTCATTTTTCCTGTAGAAAATATATGAAAAAGTTTTTTAGGGTCCCGTACCTCAAAAAAAAAAAACGGTACATATAGAAAATAAGATCCTTCGGCGGCCGAGCGGTGCATGTATTTTACCTAAATCTATTTCATGAATCGCGCTTGGTGAAAACTGCATGAAAATCCGGTCAGCCGTTTTCATGAATTTATGATAGGTACCTACATAGTTATGTACCTATCACAAATTCATGAAACCGGTGATTCACCAAACCCGTGTCTTTACCCGACCTGTTTTGCCTGTCAACCCGCCTGCGCAAATTCACCGGCGTCGTCTCATTTTCGTTTGCTCCGGTCGCCGCCGCCCGCCGCTCTAAATAATCATCCCATTTTAAGGGCCATCGCTGCGTTATGCGAGTGCGACCGATCCCACAAGCGCGGGATGTACCTACTCTTCCAATTTTTTTATACACGGTGCAGTTTTGAGACACATCATTTTAGGAGATTGAAATAAAAATGATAAATAATCATATAAAAATACGATACGTCGTCAATCATCAATAATACTTATTTTATTTTTCTAATTTTAACCATTTTTCAGAATAACTCTTTAAATAGTTTTCTTAAAAAGCGAGTGTGAGCGCGGTTTAGGGCGATTTTAATAGGTTAAAAAAAAAAATACTTAGGTACTCATTTTATTGACGATTCAGGTCGAGAATCATTAACTCCTGAAATATTTTGCAGCTTCAAAACTGCACCTTGTATAGATACATGTATACTAAGTATTAAAACAGAATAACTGCAGTTTTGTCTACTACCAGTGGTACTTGTGCCGCGGCTTTGTTACTTACTGCTTCTAGCTTTTTGTGGCGGCGTATAGGTATGTGTTCTATATAATATTCTTGATGTCATCCAATGAGTTCTTCCGCTCTAGGGCGGAGCGACGGGACGTTCTTTTCAGAAAGCTTTGTCTCTGGCTGGGCTCCTACAAATTATGTACCTTCTATCCAGTAGGTTTTATTTAGGTTTTTTGCTTCGAATAATATTTTTTAAAGATGGTCGAAGTAATTTTTGTGGTGAAGGAATCTGAGGAAAATCTTTGGAGATAGACCTTGGAACTCTTGAATAATGATAGAATATTTTTCGGGAATGTTGCAATCGCATGTTTGTTTATTGGTAACAGCATTTCGTATTAAATCGCTACCGTAGCGGTAATTGCATCGCATTTTCACCATCAATTATCAATTTGGTTTATACTATAGTTTTTTCGCCCTATGATGAGTTCCCTGACAGTTCATTTTTTCCGTGGCAAGCATACTACCTTAGACTAAAAAAAACTGACGAAATAATTGCAAATTGAATGATAATAAAAATACTGCCTTTTGTAAATTAAACAGTAAATTATGGTGATTATAATTTAAGTACATAAAATTAAGTATAAAAAAGTATGAATTTAGAAAATGTGTAATGCGTTGAACGGAACTTTTGACTATAGAGATTGACACTACCTAATCGATAAAAAATAGACGTATCGGAATGGCCATCTTGCAATCGCGACCGCGTCGCGTCAGTACGAGTGCGTCTGCCTTGTATCCTTCCGATATGGATATAAGCTCTAATCAAGAATCAAGTTCTGACAGTGAAGAGTAAATAAATTATTAATATTTTAAACATACTGCGTTTTATTTATCACCGTGGTTTCGTCGGCGGTATATCAGGTTTTTGCTCTGCTCCCATGATGTTATGTAGCCTATTAGAAAATCAGCAATCCGATTCCACTTTCTTTGCCAACTGATTCGATATCATAAAAAAATCGATTAAATTTCGTTAGGTCTCATCACTTTAATTGTCAGACAAGAACTGTCAGGGAACTCATCATAGGACGAAAACACTATAATGTGCTAGCCACAACACTCTCCGGTCTACGGAGCGGGAGAAAAAAAAAAAAAAAAAAACACTATAATTGTAACCAACCTTAGACATTTTTTTTTGTGGAGGGTAGGTATTTTGTCATTCCTGTAACCATATGAAACTTGAAAAATATTTTTTCTTTTTGCAAAAAATTGCCGACTTCACAAAAACGATGCGAGTAAACTAAACTAGAAATATCGGGTTCCGAAAGTTTTTTTTTGTGCAAATTTTGATAGGTATATGGGTTTTTTTTTAAAGGAAATGTGGTCGAGAAAAAACAAGTTCCGTTACGTAATTTTATTAAACATTAAAAAATAAAATTAACTTTCTTAAATCAGACATTTTATACACAGTGCAACGAATTTGGTTTATTTCTGTACTTTATTATCGAAATTCTACACCTAGAAAAAATCTATGCAGTCTATGTTCGCTTAACAATTTTGACAGTGGAATTGAGCAGAAACCTTCGTCTGAATATAAAAAGCATAAATAATAACATTTTATAATATTCTCCTGTTTTTTTGTATATATAACACGAAAAAAATAATAATATATGATGAATGAGAATCTCAAATATTGGTATGAAGAGTAGAGGTGTGGTGGGAATATCTTTTGTACGCGTCTAATGGCACTGACGTCATACTTTAGTTCCTCCATTTTTTTTATTGTCAATTTTGTCTTCCACCAGATTTGAAAAATTTCAAATTTTTAACTACATATTTTGTAGAATTCTTTGTATTGTCGAGTTTATTTAAACTTAATGAAAAAATATATAAAAATACTATTTCTTGCATAAAAAAAAATATATATTTTTAGAACCTACAATAAATCACTAGCGTGCTCGTTATTTTACAACTAAGACTGCATCGTATTTGCTTATTAGATTAAAAAGAAAATTATTGTCAATTAAAATTTTTACTCCAAAATTACACAAATTAATATGGCAGAATGAAACCTAAATAAGTAAATAATCAGAATACTTAGTTACAATAAATGCATTTAAAAATAAAAAAGTTGACATTGAGTTAACTATTCAGTATTGAACAATTCTCAAGAACACCAAAGATCTTGTTATATTTGGAATATATAGTTTAAAAACCTTTTCCCCGTGATTCTAATCAAAGCAAGGTCTTTTTATGAACAGTGACATTACAATTATAATATTTCGTATGAACCTTGAAAGTGACAAGTAACAAGCAGCTTTGCATTACAACAATGAATCAATAAAAAGTCCAATTCTAATTAACTATTTCACAAGAAGTGGACATTTTTATGAAGTACAATTTTATTATATTAATGTTTGAAATATACACATAGGTTCGTGTTTACGTAAATAATTATAATACCCACTCCATATTATACATGTGTTATATTGTATCTTTATATAACTAGAGAATTTGCAACTCTGATTACTAATTTGATACCAAACATTGCATAAGAAATGGTGCAGTCTAGTCGAGGCCCACGTCGTCATCCGTGGGAGCTTTAGGTCCTCCTGCGCCGGGTGCAGCACCACCAAAACCTGTCAAGATAATTAAAGAATGTAGAATGCGTAGCGAGCAAAGTGAACTTAAAAATGTTGTGTCAGGGCGCTTGGAACTGGCGAGCAACAACTTCTCTCGTTTCGAGTGGCGTATGTTTTATTCTTTAGGACTGAAACTGCATGAAATGGACGAATGTTGCAGGCAGCCGCCCGCCGCGTCCCTTTTGCTACGTAATAATACATTTAAGTTTTCCAGACTACATTGTGTACCTATGTACACAATGTTAAAGTTAAACTAGTGACACTGCAGGTAATAATCCGGTCTCCGCTACAGGCACTGCCGCAAATTAACGAAGCATTGGCAAGAGCCAATGCTGCGTTAATTTGCGCAGTGTTGTGTGCATGTGGTCGTAACGATGGAGAACTTCTTAGCATCAAATACAACGAGAAAATGAATGTGTAATCACTAGTTCGCCACTCCACTCTTAGCACTAAGCAAGCGATGCTAATGCAAGATAGACGAGTGTAAGATTTGAAATCAACAATCTGAATAATTGCCTTAATTATAAGTTTAAACTCAGATCACACAATTTATTAAGTATGTACCTGGAAAACCGCCAGCACCACCCTTTCCGAGTTTAGATTGCAATTTCTCTATAACAGCCGCAATTTTAGGGTTATTCTGATACTTCACGAAGTTTGCTGGGTTGGACGAGACATCCTGGAATGCTGCAGCAACCTCTGGGTCCTAAGAATAAAAAAAAAGTAAGAAATTTTAGCAGTTAGATCTTTGCAATATAATCCATGTATAATTTATTATAGAAAAAAATGCTAAGGTTTTAGTGTTTGCCGTTCTTTAGGTTTTTGTTTGTTTGATTTTTAGTGTAACCTTTACGAAAATCTCGCTATTTTTTATAGCCCTGAAAAATAACTAATAATCAGTAAGTAAATAAGTTATGTTAATCTTATTCAAGGCATACCTAGCCTTGGATTAAAAAAAAAATGCATAATAATTAATATTATATATGTTATGAAATTGGTCCAAATTTTTGTTCTGTAAGACTGAATGGGTTGAGATTAGGCCAAAGTTAAATATGAAATTACCTGGAACGCCGACATAATTTCCTGGTCAAATAACAGATTGCTGAAGTCTTGTGGGTTCAGTCCAGCAGGGAAGCCGCCACCTGCTCCGGGGAAGCCTCCCGCGCCGGGGAAGCCGCCGGCTCCGGGCGTGAAGCCGGGCGGCGCGGTGGGCGGAGCGCGCGCCTGCGCCTCCGCCTGTGCACGCGCCGCGCGGGCCCGGGCCTCTTGAGCCTTGCGAGCTCTGCGCAACTTTTCGCGATGCTGAAATATATTGTTGGATAAATGTCTAAAAGTGTCAGCTAGACTAATATTTACCTAAAACATAGTTAATAGTTTAAAAGTTTTCCTCGCTGTGCTGCCATCTCAACGTGATACTGGTAGAATAGTCGCAACTGGCTCAATTGCCATAAAAGAAAACCTTTTTTGTTCTTTAAAGAATAGATGTAAATCAAGTAATTTCTGGTTCTACAGTCCGTCCAGGTAAAAAAGTGAATGTGGCCATTATGTAAATTCAAAGGGCAACTGAAAGATACAGAATCATTGCCCCTTAGAGAGAACAGGCATTTATTTTATCATTTCCTACCTCAAAAATTATTACAGTTTACTATTAAGTCCACCCCATTGTTTTTCTACACTGAGCAATAGATTATGATAGTGGTCTTATCATTAAGACACCAATTGCAGCACAAGTGGCCAACCAACCAATCTCACTTGTGTCGGTCAGAGTTGACTAGTAGGAGCTCATAAATTTTTAGACCTCTTGCTTTAAAAGTTTATGAGGACTATGGCGCGAATTTTTTTTTACATGCATTATGCATGTCATACTGGGCTTGCGTGATGGATTGCAATCCATTCGCTCTTCCAGAGAGGAGGCCTGGGTCCCAGCAATGGAAATATTACAATGTCGACTATGGTATGCTATGCTAATTTCTTTATGATATTACCTCTCTTTCTTCCTTCTTGCGTTGAGTACTGAGCTTGTGTTGACGCAGTTTCTCAGCATTGGGTTTGACCTCGCTCAGCCATTCATTGGTTTGATCATCATAGTCAATTTTAAGAGATTCACAAAGATCATGAGATGCCTCTTCAAACTTGCCTAGTAACCTGTTGGAAATATTACGAAAGTGATCATAAAATTGCATAATGCTGCCTGTAAGCTGACTTTTATGTGGCTCAAGGTGTAGGCAAATAGTAGTATATAGTATTTCCAACTGGTGTGTTGAGGGTTCTCAACACACCAGTTGGAAAAATTATGTTGGTCAATATAGAATGCAGTAACCCATTTTCGGTGAGGGGCTGTGCATAGCCTGTTGCTATCAAAAGGTTAACTTATTTGCCACACTATCTGTTTCTGCTGATTGTAAACTTGCCTGTAAGCACGTCCACGGAATTTATAAGCAGCAGCACTGTCGCAGTTGAGCTCTAGAGCGCGCGTGCAATCTTTGATGCAGGCATTTGGCTTGTTCTGCTTCAAGTAAATCTGGAAAAAGAATAAAAATTTGATAGAAATCTATAACTAAGCAATGAAAAGTCACATTTGGTTTACTTGTTAATGGCAGCATCAGTCATTATTTTTTAAGGTTTCAAATTATTATGATTCTTACAGTACAAAAAAAAATGTAACAAGGATTATGATCCTTACCTGTCCACGTTTAGCAAACAGTAAAGCACTTTGCGGGTTTAACAATATAGCTTCATTATACAGTTTAATGGCTTCATCGTATTGTTGTTCTGAGAAAGCCTTCATTGCCTCAGACCTCTTCTCATCAGACTGGTCTCGTTCCTCGTCTGTGACCTCTTTTGTTTCATCACCCATTACTTGAGTATCTTCCAGTTTATCTGCTTCTATGACACCTGTACACAAAATATAAAGGATTTAATTTAAATCTTCTATCTTGTTAAGTGTGCTTTTTAGAGATGTGCTATGCTGTGTTGGTATGGATGCCTGTTTTTGTGTGATGTTAGATGCATTCTGCAGATTGTTGTGTGCAGCTTTCCACATCTTCCAGACAAACTGTACTGAACTGTAGCTACATCACTATGGTGTATCTTTACAGTAACTAGTTCCGCTACCTCCATTAGCAGCAGTGGAAATAGTAGTTAATTTTTAAAATTTTCGCAGCAAGTAACATAGCAGAAAAAACACCCTAACAACAGAAGTCTTTCTAGCAGAATGTATACCAAGAAGTTAATAGCTAGCTAATATTATCATAACAATATCTGATTTAAAAAATTATTTATTTGTTCTTTAACAGCAATAGTTAAGTCCTTTTTTATTTATTACTGCAGAATAAGATTAAGTATGTAAGTTAGTAAGTAGTAGTTTTTAGTATACTTTAGCTTTTATGAATTATTTATACACACTGTACTTTTCTCACCTAACTCTCCTGTCACAGGTCTGCTGGAAGAAATTTCGTTAGAAAGAAGCAGTACCTTTGTACTCTTCTATCTGTATGTGTTCTTTTTTTTTTCTAAGTGTTTGTGTGCATTATGTGGTTCAGTCATGAATTTTAGTAATAACTTAAAGAAAGCTTTTAATTATTTTATTCCTCAAACATAAATAATTTACACATGTTATCATAGTCTTTATAACAACAATAGTTCTGCTGTTTTTATAAATAACTTATTTATCTTTTACTACATATATGTACTACTTAAAGCTGATAATGTAAATATTATTGAAAGTTGTATAGATCTATACAAGTAAGACATGTTTAACATGAATACGAACTAAGAAATGAATATAATGAATTATTTATTACGCTTAGCTTTTACGCAAGCCCCAAGGGAACACCGTCATTTGCACTCCTAGTCTTTCTATTGTGTCTCTAGTAACGGTATTCAAAGAATTAATAATAAGCAGAATTTACTAGTCTTCAAAAATATGACACATCATCTATATTATACAGGGTATCATTGACATAGTAACACAAACAAATACCATAGATCCATCTTCCATAGTACACGATTCTAGTGGTCCAGTGGTGGAATTTTTTGTTGACATTTTCTTATTTTTTTTTAGAAAAAAATGAATGAATTACATTCCAAATGAAAAATGTCATCAGATTTGATTAGAATAACCACTTTATTTGCCACAATTAAACTACTGGGACTAGGAGAGCACAATTTTGTACAGTGCTTCCTTTTATGTCATAGCCAAACACTAAGAAATATTTTTTCAAAATGCACCCCCTAGAGGGATGAAATGTGTGTCCAAAGTTTGTGTGAAAACTTATTTTCAGGGGGGTGTTGGCAGAAAGTTAGTTTTGTTATTAAACAGGTGGAAGAGGCTGTAAAGTCCACTATTTGCTGCACTGGACCCCACCCCTGCTATGCATGATTTTGTTATTTTTAGTAAATCTTGTGTCCCAAGCTATGCTAAGTTTGAACTACAAAATTATGTAGATTTTTCAAAACTTACCTTCCATATCTAGCTCCACATCTGAATCTTCAGCAGATTCCTCGCCCGATGATGTTGGAGCGGTATCATCAGCATTACTGTTTGATGTGTTGCTGAACCTAAAATGATTTGTACTCATAATATCATAGATTTCAGCTAGTATTACAGGGACTTTAAATATGACACGATTAGAGTTAACATCATTCTTGTTTCATAGACATTATTAGTTGAAATCTGTTTTTGAATGTCTTCAATAAAATCTGCTGATTAAAAGTTAGTAAAATGAAGTAAAATGTACATACGTATCGCCAGATGGTGCGAAGTTTTTAGCACTCGGTGTTGGGCCCGGAATTGTAACCCCCAGACCAAATAGGTATTCTTTGAAGAAAGCTAATTTTGGGTGATGTATTATTTGCGGTTCTTCTTTGCAAAACTCGACGAACGCTTTCAACTGATTCAGTTGCTCCTCATTAAACGGACAGTTCATTTTTCTTGATTATCACTGCTAGAGCTGCCGGCGAAATGAATAATTAACATAAGTAAAATGTAACGTCACGATTAGTCAAATATCGATTATAATGCAAATAACGGAATAGAGCAGATGCAGAAAATTACGTTCAATCCTGAAAAATATAAATAATTTACTCACTTTCTAATAAAATGAAGAATATCGCACTGCTAATAAGACCGCATAAAACAAATAAATTGACACTTGATCGTTGATCGGGGTCGGGTATGGAATTTTCTCGCTTCTGCGACCACAGATAGCACAAAGCACGAACAATAAAATTCTTCTCGACGACCGATTTCTTTTTGCCAAATTATTTCTTACCTTTCTGAATTCTGACTCTATTCGATGTTTGTTTTACATCGAAGATAAAAAATGAAGAAATTAATGAAAGCGCTGATTAATTGCCCAATATTTGCAGGATGCAGCGCAACGGGATTCGTAAACAAGAAAAAAGTAAGTTTTATTTGTAAAAAATGTAAATAAGCGGGCCTCAATTAGGGGTTTGGTGGGTCATGAGCGAATCAGCAAGAATCAGCACAGGTGACAATGTAACAACGTCTAGAACCCTCAAGACCGTTCATTTGGGGGAGGCTTATATCCAACTTTGGGCTAAAATAATGATGATGGTGATGAAGGCGAGTGTGCAGTAGAGTGGCTTAACTTTACGTATTTTGACCTTATAATGTATTTGACCTTTTAAAAAAATGAAACCGTGTCTCATTTTTTTCACCCCTCTCCTCCTCTTACATAATAAATGAATGGTCCTTAATATAATAAAACTAGCGACCCGCCCCGGCTTCGCACGGGTGGACTACCCCTAAAATTTAGGGGGATGAAAAATAGATGTTGGCCGATTCTCAGACCTACTCAATACGCTCACAAAATTTCATGAGAATCGGTCTAGCCGTTTCGGAGGAGTATGGGAACGAAAACTGTGACACGAAAATTTTATATATAAGAGATAACACGTAGAGTCACAATTTTAGAATTTATATTTTTATTTTATTACTACGTTATTTTTTAGACTCCTGATTTGCTAACAGAATATATTTTTTTTACAGGGCTTCTTTTTTAAATAGGAAATCCCCTCATTGATTTCTTTCGCCGCAATGCGGAAAAATTAATAAAATATCTCCTTCCGCTCTGCCGCACGCCCTTGTCAGCCAGTGTTGCCATGCCTACAAATCGAAAAGTCGCTAAATGTCCCCTTGAAAAGTCGCTAGATGTCGCTAGCTATAGACAAAGATCAAAAGTCTTTAAATGATCCCTGTAATAGAATAAAAATTGATCCCTGCGGAAAACCACATGAAATCTCTCGCCGTTTCCACTCTCCCAGGATTCCAGACCATACCGGGCTCTTCTTCCAATATAATACGCCATAATATAGATGTCTCGTAGTCCTAGTCCACAACTGGACAAGAGCACTACAACACCTTTGTAATCAATTAATATCGTTTTTTTGTTGGCCTTCACTTATCATTCAACTCATTAAGACCCAAGCGAACGCCGGCGTTCGCACACTGTTGTTCTTTAATTGTGTATGTAATTACAAGCTCGAAAGGTTAAAAAACTGCGTACCTATACGCACGTACGCCATGATGGTATATGAAAGTTACAGAGTCATCTTTCATTTATCGAACAAAATACTTGTTCTAAGGTTTAACTTAATGACTGGGGCTAGCAACAAGGCTGTGTTCAGACAAGTGTGTGTTGCATGCCCCTCATAGATGGCGTTGCCTGTCTGTTTTGGTCGCGGAACAATGCTATCCTACTTGTAGTAAGTTTATGAAGGTACTTACTTGCAAAGAGAAAAAAAATGGTTGAAGAGTTGAGAGAACTAAGTAAGACATGTAAATAAATAAAAGAGGGTCTGGGTGTTTGTGTATATTATTATGATTCTAAGTGATGGTAAACGAGACCACGGTGTTGGAGTAATTCCAAATACATAACGGGGGGCCCGTTATGTATTTGGAATTACTCCTGGAATTACTCTTATTTTTTTTGATTATTTAAAAAAAATAAGAAGGGAATTTTGATCAATTTTGATATAGTTATATCAGTGGATGAAGAAAATTATAGTAGTAGGTAGAAAAATAGGTAATCTTAATATGAAAATACTAATTTTATTAAGGAAGTCGTACTATAAGATGAGTCTACTAAATCAATTGGTGTCTGTTGGGCAATAGTTACAATTATATATCATATTCAAGAGAAAAAATATTATACTTTCCGTAAAATAAAAATGAGCGAGAGTTAATTTAATTAAAAAATTGACGACGGGAAATTCAGAAAATAGTTTTCGAAATTTTCAAAAAAATTATAATCTAACATCACAAAGTATCAGGCCCTTTTTACTCTACTAAGTAGAATAAAAATAGAAAAGAATCATAAAATAACGTTAGAATGGTAATTGCCTCCTGTGTTAGTCCGGTCTCTTTTATTTTTCGACACGTTCGGGGTCGAGGCGGGAACACTCGTCCTTTATGCCACATAGCTTTTTAATGAATGATATTATTAGGGTACATTTACCGGTTGTTGGGTAGGTACTGCTATAATTAACATGGCCAGATTTATTTGTAGGTACTCCGTATCGTATTGTACAATTTATTGATTTTTGGTGCCTAAATATTTTCTTGATAGCCTAGGTAAATAGGGCTACCCTTGTAGGCGTAAGAATAGGTACTACAATGTTAACCAATTTCCATAAAAGGATTCAGTTCTCAAGTTGTTTTCTGAGTGATTTTTTAGGTAGGAATACAAATCAACATATTTCATGTCTTTGTAATATTACAGAAATAAAGGTCTACTGTAGGAGTCGAGCATGAGCAGATCATGTGTCGAGCATGAGCAAAGCACGAGTCGAGCATGAGCAGAGTACGAGTCGAACAGGAGAGGAACACGGGTCGAAAATGAACGAAACACGAGTCGAACGTGAGCGGAGCACGAGTCGAGCTTGAGCAAATCGTGTCGAGCATGAGTGGAGCACGAGTCGAGCTTGAGCAAATCATGAGTCGAGCATGAGCGGAGCACGAGTCGAGCTTGAGTCGAACCAAAGTCGAACATGAGCGGAGTACGAGTCGAGCATGAGCGGAGCAAAAGTCGATCATGAGCGGAGCACGAGTCGAGCTTGAGTCGAACCAAAGTCGAACATGAGCGGAGTACGAGACGAACATGAGCGGAGTACGAGTCGAACATGAGCGGAGTACGAGTTGAACATGAGCGGAGCACGAGTCGAGCATGACCTATACCTATGTGGGTACATTGCCACTATTATTAGGTAGGTGGAGCAAGGTTGTAGCGTTCAGGGTGTAGAAGAAGAAGAAGTAGGTGAGTACGTTGCGACCACTAGGTATTGGTGGAGAATGAAATGATGCACCACTAAACAACATGCAACATATAGGTTGGTACACATATAGTTATATCATGAAATTCCGCTAAAGTAAAATATATAGGTACCTATAGTTCAAAATATATCTACGATACATCTATCTAAAATGAAGGTGATTTACCCCTGGGAAATATTTTCTTAATGTGAGGAATTTCCGACTATCGTCAATTAACTTATAGTTAATGTAATAAATGACTGATTTTATGGAAACAACAGTTAGCAGTTGATAACGAACGGAGTATGCGACTATAGTTAGTGTGGTGTCACTCAGCGTAATGGACACAGTGTAAATTAGATACAAGTCGCTTCCGTGAATAATTGTATTTGTTCCGAGCTTATTTACTTAATAAGTTGTTTAAAAAGTTAAGATGATGGATAAACTAAAGAATTTACAGTGCTTTTTAATCGTAGGTAAGTAAACAATACTTAAATTGTCACTAATTGGTGATGACTATGTTGAAGACATACTCGTACCTGCTGCCTGCAGTTTCACACGCGTGATAGCAGGAAATAATCCCAAGGCAACATACCTACTTCCGGGATAATAAGTATATGCCATTCTTGAGCATGGGCTGTGTACCAAATTTCATCGAAATCCATTCAGTAGTTCGAGCTTGAAGAAGTATCAAACATATAAACTTACAATTTTGTTGCGACAAGAAACGTGTAACGAGGATATTTGTAATACAGAACATACATGATTGAAAAGAATGTCCATACAGTTTCCTGCATATTATTCTCCATAGAGATTAGAAATCTCGTTTTGGAAGGTGTTAACTGACTTCTTCATAATTCAAAAGTGCCTGTTAATGGTTTATTTGAACCTTTGAATGTTCGCCCTTATAATAAGTATTAGTGTGATTTATCTTTCAGTTTTTATCAAATTACTTGGAGCACAAGAAGTTCCCAACACAAGTAGTAATCAAGGCAGCTCTCCAAGTTCGCTACAGCCGAGATTTTCCGATCTCGGCGCCATGGGATTCCCAAACTTTGGCTCGGGAAGAGTCGGAAATCCGACAAGTAATTATCCAACGAATTCCTTTTTCCCTTTCGGAAATCAGGTAAAGTTTATTTATTAAAGTATTTAATTAATTACCTACCTTAGCTGTACTATTTTTAACGTAGAGCGCAGTAAAATACCCTTTAATAAAATATTTTTTATTCGATAATGATATGATAATCATAATTGAATCATTTTGGATGTTTTTTTATTTGATTAAAAATATTTTGTATACCAATTTACGACTATCGTTATGGGGTAACATTTTTTTTATAGATCCATTTATTATCTTCTTCATCATCCATAATCTTATTTTTAGTAATCATAATTATGATGCTCGTAAGATTTACGGCTCTAAATGCTCTAGATATAAATAATAGCACAAGTATATGATGAATTTTTTTTCAGAATAATTTTTTGCAAAGGCCTCAACAGGGCTCTGGTATGGGTTATCCAAATCAAGGTAATTTGCTAAACAGACCTCAAGATTATCCACAACAGCAAGGTTACCCAAATCAACAAGGTTATCCGTATCAGGGTGATAGTATGAATCCGAACCCGAACTATCAGCAGCCACAGTATCCTAATCAAAATATCCAGAACAGGCCAGTTCAGGGAGGCTACCCAAACCTAAACGCTTATCCCTACCAGGGAGACAGCAATACCAGATATCCAAACTATCAAAGACCGTATCTTAATAGACCAGACGATGGCTCAATTATGTATCCAGATAACATCAACGGACCGTATCAAAATGGAGTAATGCCACCAAACCAAGGTGGTCCTGGGCAATCGTTCCAGTTCCCTCAAGATAACCAATACCCTCAGGGAAATTATCAAGGCAACCCTAATATTAGCCCAAATGGAGTAAACCCCAACTTTAGACCGGATGATTTAGGCAATTTGCCTAATACAAACCTACATTTTCCTGATGGACCTTATCAATATCAACCTAACCAATATTACCCTCAAACTAATTCACCAAATCAAAATATTAGACCAGTTCAAGGACAACCTGGAAGTTATCCAAATTATTTATCAAATAATAACAATCCTAATAATAACATACAGTTTCCAATGAATAGCCCGGGAGGTGTTAATCCATCAGCAATACAATATCCCAATCAAGCTATTCCAAGTCCAGTAGGGTCGGGAATCGATTTTTCTGGTCCATCTGCAAATCCGGGAAATTTCAATAATGTACATCAAAATCAACCTCCATTACCCAACAATCAAGGGAACAACCCAAGTGATAATGACACAACGGCTATTTTGGGAAAACCGGTGATTGTGCCACCAACAAACACACCGCCCGGCCAGGCGGGGCTTGATAACAGGTAGGTAAATTGATATCATCATTAATTCCTAATTAATTATTTAATTAACTTGAATATCGATATTAATTAGTGACAAATGCACGGTATTTATCACAAACAAGATTTAATATAGAAAATGATAGAAAACATGGTAAGCTTTAACTTTTTCGGGTCTCAATCCAAACGAGGGGTGCGCGTAAACAACGACGGCCCTTTTTGTTCAACTTATTTGCTGCGTACTACACTGAACCTGAGATCTGGTTTCCGAATATTAGGTTGTGCATTTTGCTAAACGATTTTACATGCAACATCTCTGTAGATGAATTTCTATCCTGTTAAAAAGCGAACTCAAATATAGGTAATTGTCGAAATACCTTTAATTGACGTTTCTGCAAGGAATAAATCAGACTTCTTTCGACTGATAAGTCGAAAGAAGTCTGTTGCTGGAAATAAGCCTCCCCAAGTTTGCCTTAACCTGTGCCCAGTGTGTTTCGAATCCATCGAATTCCTGATTCTTTACTTGGTCATCGGTTCGTCTTGTGAGAGGCTTACCAAGGGCAAGCAGGATATGCAGGAGTAATATTATGTTTTTTTTTCAGTGCCACGGATGCAGCGACTCAAAAAAAATGTGTCCAAGATTGCCCCAGCACATCCGAATATGCTCCAGTGTGTGGCACAGATAACGTGACATACGTAAATCCTGGAAAATTCGATTGTGCCCAAAAGTGTGGAGTGGGTAAGGCTTGCAAAAACTATAATTAATCTTCTACATCTATTTCGGTATACAAAGACTGACCTTCATGAATGTTATTTATAATATCTTGTTGTAATAAGATCTCGACAGTTTTTCTGCGCAGAAAACACTAATTAAACGGTAATTGGTGTTTTCTGTTCAACATAAACAACGACATTGTCTTTTGTTCTATGATAACATACAACCTATTTGTTTTTCAGCGGTACATCTTCAAAAGGTTGGTAGATGCCCCGAAGATATTGTGTCAAATACTTTGCAACAATCATAAGAGAAAGAAGATTGAACAAAACATAATTATATACTCAACTTAAAAATAATTGTATGCGACGGCATTACTTTCAGTGATAAAAAAACTGGATCATCAAAGTTTTCTAGCTGTATTCAGATCTCGGTCACGTAATAAATAGTTTTTCCACTTGTTCCATTTTTACTTCAGCCTGGTTTTCCTACGAACATCACTGACATTATATGTAATATTTTATGTGAATTCTGGGTCAAACATGACGAGTTCAGACAGCATTTTTTCGTTGACGATGTTAATAAAGATTTAATAGTTCGTGAAAACTTTTTCCATGTAAGGCCGCTATCCCACGTTTTACGAGCTTTGGCGTTCAGGCAACGTCTGCACAGCGTAGGCGCTACACGGACGCGACGTTAACGTTGCGCATCAGTAGGCTATTAAAAATATTTTAACTGGGTATAAAACGGGCAGACTCGGGCGGCGTGACTGTGTATGCTACTAAAGACTCGCGTATACAGTACGGCTGACGGATCTCGGCGAGTTAGGCTCTGCGAATTTTAGCGCTCGTGCACTCGTAAAAAAAAATAATGTTTTACACAAATGATGAGCAGTGGTGGCCGAGAGGCAACGGCCGCTACTTACGAGTTTGTAGGTCACGAGTTCGAACCCAGCTAGGCGCAGTACTTTGTGTAAATTATATCATCACCACTGCTCTCAAAACGGTGAAGGAAAACATCGTTAGGAAACTGACATGTCTTAGAACAAAAATTCGAAGACATGTGACATCCACCAATCCGCACTGGGCCCGCGTGGTGGATTATGGCCTATACCCTCTTCTAGAGAGAAGGCCTGTGTCCCAGCAGTGGGAACATTAATAAAGCTGATGATGATTACACAAATAAATGCAACATTTTTTTGTACGGGTGCACAAGCGCTTACGTTGGCAAAGCCTAAATTCAGACACGCCAAGATCCGTCGGCGGTACGGCCGCGTCACGTTGTAGCTGGACAAACGTTCAATAAATGAAAACGCCAGAAATACGCCAATGGGGTAGCGGCCTTAAATAGAAATACCTTTTATTTTGGCCTGGATGTATTTAAGTGTGTTTATTTTTGTACAATAACTTCTTCAACAAATAATATAGAGAAGAAATATTTTTCTAAAAATGGTAACAAAATTGGTTATTAAATGAAGTAGTAGTCGTGATTTCAAATATTGGCATGGGAAAGAGTGACCTACGGCGTGAACATCTGGTTTTCTCTTTCGTACAGGCGTAATCTAATGGCGGTGACGCCACATTTTAGTATAATTATTCACCCTTATCTTGTGACTTGACTTGACACTTCCATCAGTTACTGAATATACAAGTTAAGCAAGTTAAATACTTAAAAAAAAAGAATCAAGTAAGTACCGAATTATGGTTAGATCTAGTTAGTATAAAAAAGGATGTGATAAATCTGCAGTTTTTTTTTAAATTGAATAGTAGGTATATTATACCCACTTTACAAACATTAACTAGATACCTACATAAGCCAAACTTCAATTTTATTATTATATTTCAACATATTCAATGGCCACAATCCGCCTCTCAAGTCCATTTATAATAGGGATTTGGTTTGTGGACACTGAAAGGGTTAGGCGCACTGAGGTGGATTTTGAGTTATCGCTAAGTTTTATTTTTGTAATACTGCAAAGGAAGGCAGCCAGGCATCGTCTAATAGGCGACGAGTGGTTTCTCAGATGTTGGGAGTAAATAAACACAATTTCAGTGTGCATTATAGTGGTTTGTGTAGAGTAAGTACCCACTGTTTGACGATACTCGGTTTATTAATAGAATTTGCCGTGGCAATACATGCATGGCGCTTCACATCTTGCGTGTGCATGTTTCGAAAACAGTTTTGTTAGGTTTTTCATACTTTTTGAATCTTTTTATTATTGGTGGGTACAGACTTCTGCTGTCAGCGTTTATACCTATCAGCAGATACCTAGCATATACCTACGCATAATGTTGCAGAACTTTTAAAAAGTATACAACCCATAATTGTCACCACTTCGTACTTCGTAGGCTTATGATTCTGGGAGTCTCTGCTTCCTGATAACTATAACCTGAGGGTGTTTAAGGCAAGAGTTAACAAGTTACTTCTAGGAAAGCGTGCTCCATCAGTAACTACATACATAATCACTAATTATGTTATCGGGGCCATGGATCGATTTCTGAAAGGAAGGTCCGGCCCCGGTAAGTAAGGGTAATAAGGAAGGTGGTGGGTTTCTAGTCAGTAAAATTTTGACTCTATCTCGCGCTACGCCAAGGGTGGGAGTCGTCATTGGGTAATTTTTGTTCATCATAAAAAAAAACACTAATTAATATCTGATGAATTAGTAGTTAAGCACGGAGCCTATCAACAATTATATAATAGGAAAACTGTTAGTACACCTTAACATAACTTTTTCATATCATCATTAGTTAATGGCACTGTTGTTTTCATCAGCTTTGAGTACTCGAGACTGAGTCGAAAACTACATAGACAGTCTAAACGATTTTATTATAAAAATCGTACAAAAGACTTTCATATTTCTATTGGAACAGTACCCTTGTGGAATAGATTGGGCTGAGTATGGTTTATACGGACGTCGTTCATATCACGAACCTATGATTGCAAAGCGGAGTTATCGGTTTTACCGTAATGAAATCCGTCTGCTTCTCTGAATAGCTACGGCCATTTTCTATGCCTTTGTGTTTACACGTCACATATTCAATGTTTTCATTATTTTCAACTAAAAGGTTTTTGCCATCATATTTGATGAAATATTATTGATTTAGGATACCTAGGCATTCTCTTTCTGTTAGCTTTGGTATCTACATAAAATTGTATTCTTATTGACCCTTTTTACCAATGCGGATTCAATAAAGACAGGTTTTTTTTTTAAATTTCTGTTTGAACATGACAAGGTGTGTCTGAAAGGTAAATAAAATTAAAGAATTATGATAACAGATGTAATAATAAAATTAAGGAATAATAAAAACAGATAGAATAATAACATATCAAAACACAAAGGTGCGTTGTTTCATATTTATACCTACGTACTTTTTTCCAGAAGTAACTCAAAAGTAACTGAGCAAACCAAGTATTGTTATAGTCTATCGTACAATTTCGTGGAATTTTCGGTGTTCCGAGCAAATGTCTTTGAGAAAGTAAAACAAGCCAGCTTCAAAGCCACAAAGCTTCAATACCTAGCCGTCAGTCGGGGGCACGTCCCCAAACCATTGTCGGAAATCCGCTCACTTGTAGTAAATCGGAACTGTCGTTAAGCTTATCGGTTACATGTGACTCGTTTACTTCAATGACGTCACGAGCTTGTAACGAGCCAACTTCCACGATAACAGATAATAATATATGTTGACTATTTAATTCAAATTACGATTCGGAGGTATCCTCATTTTGTTTTCAAATGAAAAGGAACTACTTTCTTCTATACCGTCAATTTTCGTCACGCGATGTGTATCAATTTTTTCGTGGCATTATTTATGTACGGCACTGAATTGGATATTACGAGGCATAAAGCTTTTGGCCGGCTAAGTCTGTTATGGGACATTGTTAATAAAGAATTACGATTGTCCATTGGTAAGTACGTGTAACCATATGATAAGAGTGATTATGGGTTTTTTATATTATGGGACAGTAACAAAACCTTTGAAAGCTTTTTTTTAAATTATGACATTCAACATCACACTTGTAAAATTTAAATATTCATATTTGAAACATTGAAGAATAAATAATGTACAAAATAATCCCGTGTTACCTTCTCGAGACGTCCAATAATAATACAATAAAATCCTAATACAACTTATGTAAAGACAAGTTCAATAAATGGAGACACTTGTTTCCTTTTGATTATAAAAAGGTGAAGAGAGGTGCTAAGGCTAAGGGGGCGAAAAGGTGGAGTGTCGAGCGAAAAGGGTATGCCAAGGAAATTGTGTAAAAGTACCCTTGAGTGAATCTCGTCGACGGAGTGCGTTTATATTGTCATGCGGCGAATATGGGCACCGGTCGTTTATTAGATTACTGGGATATATGGTGCACTCTGACTGCTGCAAGAGTTTCGTGCCTGGAATATGATATTTCCAGCCTATATGAAGATTGAAGTGGCACTACTGAAGGCTTTTACTGCGGCGTCACCTCTTCAGGATTTAAAGAGGGGATGCGTACGGTTTACTTCGGTGCCTTTGAATTATTAATCTTGGCATCTTTGGCTTGATGTTACACTTAAGTCGCTATACGATTAGGTTTGTATACCTCTCGTTCTCACTTAACCATTTTTGTACTGCCTCCATGTCGTACAAATCATTTATGAACAAACTTTTTTATATATTTAAATTTATCAATAAACATCAATAATAACATCGAATATCAGGTCAGATTAATGAATACTGAACATGTAAATTATAATTTAAATACACTTGCTCAGAAAGTGGCTCTTATTGCACTACGCTTAGGTATATATCTAATGACACCTGTTACCAAACTGTGACTTTTTGATTACCATTACGTATTAGTGCTGTAAAGTAAGCTATAACCTTTTTGTTCAACCTCTTAGTTCACAAAACAAATTTTAAATATGAAAAAAAAAACACATACCTACCTAAGTTTATTATGTTCGTTTAATAGTTTAAAGCAATAGTACTGCCCTGCTTACTCATTTCATGCAATTTCGGCCATTTAAACTAGTAAAACCGATTTATTTGATATAAAAAAGAGAAAACATTTAAGTAAATTATAATATCATTGATTAAAAAAAAAAATGTTTTTTTCTTTGTGGTCCATGGCCACCATTTTAAGATACATGCGGTTTTCAGAGTGATTTATTTTTTCTTTTTGGTCTATGGCCGCCATTTTAAGACGCGTGCGGCTTTCGAAGTTTTTTTTTTGAGTAAAGTTCATTGCCTCTATTTATTAAATAAATCTAATACTACAAAAACATTAGAGAATGTTACAGTTACAATAGAATATTTTCACTACAACATTATCGTAATAAATTTGACGCAAGAAAACAAACGACTATTAGGCAATAAGATCAAAAGCCAATGTACTAAGCCACAACCTTCACAAAAAAAAAAAAATTACCGCCATGATATGAAAAATTTTACTAGTTTTACTGTTGTAACAATAGTCAGCTAAATTATTTTTCTTCACAAGTGTATTGAAAAACGTCGTAATGTATGATACACGTGAGTAATGTCTGGTTACCGCTCTTGGCTTTATTAAGACCGTCGCCACGGCTCCACGGTAACGCTATAACACACACTTGTATCATAATGTACTATTAGAATTGAAGTTGGAGTCTATAATTATAAGCACGCCTATAGACAACATGTTACTAAAATAATAATCAACCTTATACTTGTACATCCAAACGGGATAATTAAGTTACCATCAAAATTTAAGCTGAAATGAAAACTGTAATTTTACTTTAATGTGTGAGGTACCTACAGAAACTAGCAGCCGATTCAGAACATAATTATTATGTGAACGTTTATTGTTGTTGTTGTTTACGTTTCTTGTGTTCTGTTGTGTTTGTGTTCCGCACAAACTTACACCTATGAAAAAAAATCATTCCCGAATTGAGTTACGTAGATTTTTCCAATTGCAACAAGGTTTTTTTTTGTGACGTAAATACAAAACAGTTCACAGATTTTTTCATATAATTGTGCTGTTAGCCATTGCTTCACGCCAAATTTTAGGGTTGTAGGTCAACAGAAAGTACCCTATGAATTTTGGTTCCCTTGAGAGTGTCGATGACATAAACGACCGTATCTTTTTTTTCGTTTTTTTGGAAGTTTGATTTTTTCACAGCTTCAATGGACGGCAGAGGCAGACCTGAGTCATCATCATCATCATCATTTCAGCAGAAAAACTTCCACTGCTGGACATAGGCCTCCCCCAAGAGCTGCCACAAAGACCGGTCCTGTGCGTCTTGTATCCATCGGACTCCAGCAACCCTGACCAGGTCATCGGTTTACCTTACCATCATGCAAGACCTGGCCTGAGTATATAGTTTTATTTTCAACTCGTAGAGGTTTCGAACCTGTACGAGTTTTCGTAATAAATGGTCTTGACAGACATAAAAATAGACCGACAGGCTGACAACAAAGTGATTCTATAAGAGTTCCGTTTTTTCCTTTTGATGTAAGGAACCCTAAAAAGCTGCATATTCAACAGAAAAGGCAGGACCGTAAGACAAGACAGTGTCTCCATGGTAACTGTCGTTAATGTCCCGCATATGTATAATGTATGCAAATAGTTCAGAGTTTGTCACGGGGTATAAATATCTTGGGCAAAGTCCCGGGGGTGTTAGTAATCTGTAACGTCGTAGTAGCCCCGCGGGCCATCGTTTTGTATGCGCCTGTTATTAGGGAGATCAGACGGATGATCTAGATTAAACCAATTGTCCGTTTAATGGAGGCTAATAGTTTCATGTAGGTACATATGGACAGATTTAATTAATGAACTTGTTACTGCCAATGACTTCACTCGCGTAAATGTAGGAAATTTACCCAAGGGAAGCATATTCCTGGTATAAATAGTCATATGTGCAATTCCAAGACTTGGTCTCTCTGTGTGCCAAATATTATCCAAACCCATTCAGCCGTTCGAGAGTGAAGTTTTATTTAAAAAACCGGCCAAGTGCGAGTCGGGCTCGCGCACAAAGGGTTCCGTAGCAGCAAATATATTATAAAGATTTTATATCATCGCGGATTTTTAAAGGTGTACAATACTGTAGTATATTTTTTGATCTATCTTATAAGGTTCAGCCATCGTTTTCAGTGTAAGCACAATAACTTAACCAAAATTACAGTTAAATCAACCTATCTCAAAAACTATAAGAGATACTTTGATCAAACCAAAAATCGTTGAAAGAGTTAATTAGCATGCATCACCTCTATTTTTTTTAGAATTTTATACCCCGTAGTTATAAAAATAGAGGGGGGGGACATACTTTTTACGACTTTGAGAGCTGATATCTCAAAAACCGTTCACTTTAAGAAAAATGTTTTTTAGAAAACTTTATATCATTTTAAAAGACCTTTCCATTGATACCCCACACGGGTATGTACATCGAAAAAAAAATTTTCATCCCTCAGTTACATGTATGGGGGGCCCCACCCCCAATTCTTTTTTTTACTATTTAGTGTCATAATTTTGTAGCGGTTCATACAACACATATTCCCATCAAATTTCATCACTGTAGTACTTATAGTTTCCGAGTAAATCGGCTGTGACAGACGGACAGACGGACAGACGGACAGACGGACAGACGGACATGACGAAACTATAAGGGTTCCGTTTTTGCCATTTTGGCTACGGAACCCTAAAAAGGTGCATGAATCTAAGTTTCATGTTGTACAATGTTTGTGAGTTACCATTGTCCTGGAGCGGGAAATAGCAACTAAGGGACACAAATAGGTGTTAAGTTAGTAAAAGTCAGACTAGCTTTTTTCCTCAGGCCTATTTTTCACTCTCTTTTCAGACTCTGAATAGAGAGAAGTAATTGGTAACTTCCCACATGAAAAAAATGCATTAGCTTTGGTTACCATCGGTGACTTTGACCAAAACATCCTAAAGTTTAATTAAAAGTGTCTCACCCAAAGCTACTAATAGCCATTGTCTGTATTAGGGATGTAACAGTAGTGGTTTTATGTCGGAACCGAACCGAGGTTTTCAAATAATTGTCAAAATCAGAAACGGAATTGTATGCAGAAGTGCCAAATGAAAAACTCGGATAAGTCAACATTCAAATACGAAACAAAAGAACGAGGGAAAGAGTAATTGACAGTAGAAATGGGTTAGGGAGGTTCCTCGTTTGACAAGTATAAACTTGTTAGAACCTTTGATGTAAGTTCCGATTAAAAATCGGAACAGTAATCGGAATCGAAGGTGAAAAATTAATTGAATGTTCCGAACTTTCGGCATTGGAATTGAACCGTAACATCTCTGGCTGTACATTGTCAATTTGTTAGCGCGAAGCAATAAAAGACTTCCTTTCCCCTATATCCCTGAATTAAGTAGCTCAATGTTTGCTAACTAAGTCTCGGTAAACACAATTAAATCGGCATCTCGCGTGTGGACGGATTCCGACAGACTTAGATATAATTTTCCGAAGTAAATCCGGGCTTTAAGGAGCCCTTCCAAATTCCCCCGTCCGCCGTAAAGGGAATTTTAACGATAGCAAATTGTCTATTTCGACTTATCTTCTTTGCTACTGAAATAGTAGTCATACGGTGTATTTTTAACTGTTCGCTTGTTGCAGCCGCACTGTCGATTTCCTAAGGGGAAAGTGTCTTCATTTAAGTTATTATACTACAGCTTTTATTTTTTTTGTTTCCTTTTGTGTTCTATTTTTGCAAGCTTTTTATTAACTTGCAATGTTTGTATGTTTATTTAGGTCATTATCATCTTCCAAGCCATTAGGCGGTGTAACTGAATACCTGTTTTTTATATATTGGGCAACATTAAACTCTTAGACAGACAAACGGTCTAAATCTTTGTTACTTAGCCTTAGTTAATCTAAGGCTAAGTAACGTCAGCCTTAATTCAATATGGCGGCCTCTTGAAGATGGCAGTCTAGTTATTGTTTTTACGCATTGTCTTAACCTTTTCACCCCCGAGCGAACGCCGGCGTTCGCAGGTACTAGCAGCGAACGCCGGCGTTCGCGGGTATTAACGGAAAGTTATTTGTCTATAAAACTTTTTATTTACGTTCTTGGATAAATATCAAAATACCCTATAAAAATAAAAATGCTCAAATATTGTACATTCTATTTTTAAAAATTTGACAACGGCGCGTGGCGCGAAATTATGCCGCGAGCGCCGGCGCTCGCTTGGGTGTCGATGTATATCAAATACAAAATGATTGTTTAAAAAATACAAAAAAAAAAACAGCAGTGGACGTCTTTCGACTGAAATGATGATGAAATCCACAATGGCGGATAATTTTTTGAATATGTATTTTTATTTTATTGACATCTAGTTTCCTGTGTTCAATTTTTATTGCGAAATGGATAAAATCTATTTTTTATAAGTCCGTGTAAATAACGGGTGTTAGAAAATTAACCTGAGAATGCAGTGCATTTTTTATGACGTTGTCTTCTTCAGCTATTCATATCAAAGTGCATAATACAACGGGTCATGAACACGGCGTTCAGCTATATGATGATGATACCCACAGATGTTGGCTAGGTGATGCAGACTGTTTGAATAAATAAGTTCTATTGTTACGAGTATTTCTTAGTGATCGCTTTGTTTGAACAGAATACAAATTGACACTTGAAAGACAAAAATATCTAAGCGCCATTGAGTAAAATTTCGGGAGGGGTGATTTGAAATTAAATTTTGGAAACACATTGTTGAAAATGACGAAGTAATCGGATTTGTATATATTATGAACATCATGGTAATATTTTTTAATTCATTTTTTTAATCACTATTTTTTTTTCTAAATATTTTAACTTTAAATCACTCTCCTGTATAGTTTACTTAATGTCACTTAAATATTTTTACTTTTCAAGCGTCGAAATGTTTTCTTTCACTGTTATGAAAATAGAAAAGTTTACGCAAATTGTCGTGATGTATGGATCACTATATCCTTAACAAGATATTTGTTGTTTGGTTTTATACTAGCCTTTGCCTGTGGTTTCGCCCGTGTAAAAGTACTTTAGTAAAATATGCCTATGTTGCTCATTGATATATTCCATTGGTACAAAAATTATCGAAATTGGTTTAGTAGTTTGTCATTTAATAATTATAAACAGCTTGAAAAATCCTTTTTATTATATTAAAATAGACAACACCAAAGTTAACTGTTTGTTTCAATATTCTTCTTTTATTTTTTCAATACGTTACGAGGCGACGTTAGTGGCCAGTACAGACTGGAATAGAATTGCAAGAGATGTCTTAGTTATAGATTAGAGAGAAAAGTTGTTGAATAAATTGATCCTCAGTACCTTATAAATGTAAGAACTAAGTAGTATTTTATTGTAACCTATGGTAACACAGCAATAAAGTTTTATTTATTTATATCTAGGTATGTAACACGATTTAGTTTTGAACCTAAAGTTCAAACAAAGTAGTATTCTCCAAAGATGGCAAGTTACGAACAGCTCCATGCTACGCCGTAGCAGCGCTACGCTCCACGCTAATAGACGCCGCGCTACGTGCGCTACAAGCGTCTACGATAGTGTAGCCGATTACATGATTTGTATTTTCCGATTCACATCTGAATTCACATTTCGTACATTTCATGTTTGGAAAAGTATTTTATTCGGATAGAAAGTTTAACTGTTCATATTTATTGCACACTGTATCCAGTACCGAGGGCTTGCACTCAGCATTCATCAAACAGAGACATGAAAAATATTATTTAACGAAATAACTGAGTGATTTTTCACCGAAATACAAAAATGGTTAATTAAATTATATTGTATTCGACCACGAACGGATGAAACTCTGGCAGTGAGTATATTCGATCCAATTAACAAGTTTATTTTTTGTTTTATTGCAGGGAGATTGGGGTTAGACATTTGGTCGGCCGGTACTGGCTAAATCAGAAAAGGGGGACAGAACCGGGCTAACGAACCGGACCAACCCATTACTTGAGCAGACGGGCGCTGTCATGGCTACAGTGACGTAACAGCTAGCTATAGAGCCACCTACTTGCGGGAACAATGATTTAGAGCCTCCCCCACCCTCGGACACGCGAAAGGAAAATGTATTTTTATAAAGGTAAGAACAAATTAGAAAGTAACGGAAGAAGTGCTCATTAATTAATATTAAATTTCGAATATTAAATAAATTCGTGGTTGTTGTTCACAATGAGTTTGGGAGAGTTTTAAATATGATGACTCTTTGGAATAGGTTTAAAGGCCAGGCAATATTATTAATCCATTCATTTTGTGGAATTCTCGCCATAGAATAGAGAGCCCACTCGACGCTCGCTGGTGGGATTATAAATACAATAATTATACATTTACTGAAATGAGAAGAATTTAAACTATTTTGTTTTTACTTGCAGCGTTAGAAAAATACAACTTTGTGTAACATATATATATCTCCAAAATTACTTTTACCGATACTGTTATGATTCATAATTACTCCGTGTTTATAATAGTGCATGATTAGAATTACAAATAATGTTTTTTTATTTGTTAATAGATAGAATCGTTACTATTAATATTTTCGACTTAAAATAAGTGATTAGACATTATTACCAAAATGCTAATTACAATCCTTCATCAATAGACCTAGATGCGTACCGCAACGGCTCAAGATGGCTTGAGAAATGAAGACCTAGAAGTTGTTAGTTACTAATACTTTCCTACTGCTGAGTAATGGCGTAAAAAAAAAAAAAACTAAAAAGTGACTAAATAAAATAAAACTAAAATGAATACAAAAATATTTCTGCCCAATCGTCCATAACAATTATGTGTGAGACGAGCGTGTGGATGTGTTGACACACACATCCACACGCAGACACAAATAAAGAAACGACCAGCCAAATATAGGTATATAATTGAAAACTTTTAAAACCACATACATGCCAATTTATCACTCGAAAAAAGTCGTCGGCAACAAAATGTGAACTGGCCACATGTGCTATTTTTATCCGGATTAAAGCATAAAAAGCCAAACAATGTTCGGCTTAACCCGCACATCTAGCCAAACCTCAAATAACGCCACTCCGGCAAAAAACCACAGACCTCTTAACAGGTAGGTATAGTGTGTTTTTCCTTCATTGTCTTATTTGGTAAACAAACGCGATATGAAATTTACTTGTTTTCGTACGGTTTATGTGCACATACTCGTGTACGAGTATGTAAACCTGTTATTCGTACGTCTATATTTGTATTTAACGTATAAGCTAGAAACATGAAAATGTACTTTTAATGACATTATCATAATTTTTGCCGAAAAAATGTATTTTGCTGGACATGGCCACAAGTGTCGCCACGACGAACGTTTCGGTGCGTTTCGCATCCGCCGAATTCCCGAAACTCACTCCAGGTCATCAGTCCACTTTGTGGGAGCCCTCCCAAAACTGCGTCTTCCGGTGCGCGGTCGCCTCTCAAGAACCATTCACTCCCATCGACTTGTTCTGCAAGCAATGCACCCTGCCCACTGATACTTATGTTTGGCGATACATCGGACTATGTCGGTAAAACCTCTTCTCCTACGGATATCTACACTTTTAAATTCATCACGTTTCTAAAGTACACTTAGTTTTAATAGGTAATTAAAAAACATTGCCTATACACAGTCAGTAGATAAATAGCCGGATAAATAGAATACGTGCTATGCAATATTTCTGTTTATTAAGACAAGTAAAGAAAAACATACTTTAAATGGTAATCCAGCCCGGAATGCAGCGGAAATGTGTAGAATAGTCTCGAAATATAAATTGATACTCAGTCAGCACCACTCGTTCCTTGAAAATGGAGTTTCTTGTGAGAAATTCAAGGAAATCGAAAATTTACGTTCGCTCAAACACAAATCGCTTACGACGTAGTCAGTCTGATTGCGGAGTTTCTGACAATTTGCGGAAGAATTCGTTGTAGTTGTTGTTGTTATTAATTGGCTTTATGGACCTTCGAAGAGGTGGCGGGATGATCTAGACGCGTACCGAGAGGACTGGTTCGAGATGGCATGGGAAAAGAAGATTTGGAAGGACTTCGGGGAGGCCTTTGCCCAGCAGTGGGACAGTAAAGGCTATTGAAAAAAAATGGACCTTCATTATTTATTTATCGTTCCTTCTATTATAATTTCATGTAAAATTGTTCCTTTTCAGGCTGAGTTTCTGGCCGTTTTTTTAATAGACCGTGTTATTATTGAAACTGATTATGTTACAAAAAACGTTGTGTAATCACACAGGAATGAAATAAAGTCGTAAATTAAATGTCGATATAGAAATTAATAATCTTAAAAAATCATGTGAACCCAGTAATCCGCAAGCTTTTTGCAATTTTTCTGGTCTTAAAAATAGTCTACTATATATGTATTTTTCCGGATCTGGGTTTTTTTCGGTGGGTAATAACTTATAATTCAATAACATCTCACGCCCTTGGGCGGAGCAGGAGATAGTGTCAGACTTTTACAGCATTACTACTTCACAGAAGGTGGTGACCACCTACCACTCCTCCTCGCTCCGAACCAAGACCCGGCGCGAGAGATTGCCAGAGGTGAGAACGCCGTGAGATCTTTCCAGTCACACCTCAAAGAGGGACCTTACCGCCATAATTACAGCGTGCCCATTCCGGATCTGGGTGACTTGTGTATGTCAGTAAACATGTTTGTGAAAACACACACCCACGTTACAGTTGTAATTTACCATGGTTTTCAACAATTTATAGCCCATATAATTAACCACCCCAGCATAATTAACATGCAACCTGCAAAGGTCTTCGTATTTTAGTCTTAAGTGTGCATACGACAGATGTACAAAATGTTATGCCACATTTCTCAGTTTTTTTTAAAACTAGCTGTTGACGTGACATTACCCGCGCTCGTTATAGTACAAAATTATCCTATGAGAACGTAGTCCCGGAATAAGAAGTATCCTATGTGCTATACCCCTGTGCTAAGTTTCATTGAATTCTGTTTAACCATCCACGAGTGAAGAAGTAACAAATATACATACAAAATTTCACGTTCATAACTTAGGCTGTGCGTTATGGTATTTTTCGAAAGAGTTACCGTACCCCGGAAACACAAAGGGAAATTGGAAGAACATAGGTAGATTGTAGTTAAATTGTAAAGACGTATGTGTGTCTTACCCTTCACTCCACCCAATGCCTAAGAAGTTATTTGATGATTTTCTACCATATAAAAACTGTAACCATATAAAGAATGTACCTTCAATAAATTGTGGGTTTTGTCGAGCTAGAAAAGGTTATTTGAATAATTTTCGATTTACACTATATCGATCATTTCTGTAGTTGCCTAGCACTTGTCTGTTATAAGCAGGCATGTCCAGCCTAAATCATCTAAATAACCCATAAACAAAAACATTGATACACGGCTATGAAAATTAATAACCCGTATAGAACGATACCTAACAAATAAAACATAACAATAATATAAATCACTGACAATTTATTATTGTTCCCTTAATTTTGTGTTGTAATGAATAATAACTAAAATTTCAATGCGGTTTCACCGTCGGCAGCTCGTGGAATATCTGATATTTAACTAACTTTGAATCCCCGCAAAAGATTTAAGCCCGGCTTCTAAACTTTCTGCAAAGAGATTTGAGGTCTATCGTATCAAAAGGGCGAATCGCGTATTTTCAAATTCACCAAATTACTCGTAACTAACAGAACCCGAGTAGACTCAGTAACAATGCTCATTAATTGTTTGATCCACAAACTTTTAGTTTTATTTGAATCATTTACTATTAACTTCACGGTTTTTAAATGTATTCGCTTATAGTAAGCAATAATACATTCAGCAATAGGCCGGGACTGATCGATGGACTTAAAGATGATTGACTAACAAAGAACAAAAAGTTAGTTATCTAGAAGACGTTGATTGAACGACCGCAGAAGTTCGCAAGAAATTGTCTGAAAAGAAATTTGAACTTTAGGTAGGATGATAATTTGCGCTAAAAAAACCTGACGCCGAAAAATTATGAGGAAACCGTATCCCTTTTTTATCCTAATAACAAAATAATGTGGAAGTGATTTGGTTTGTCCGTTTTAACCACTAAAGACTGTATTGAAATCAGGTCTTGCCTATGTCTTCGATGCAAGCACCATGTAAACAAACCCAAGGTAAGAAACTACTTAGGTTAGAATACAAAGATTATATGAAAGATTATTAGAGATTATTAGTTTTTCAGCCTTACAGTTCGCACTAAGATAAAATAAGCTAGTTATGTATATTTGTGGCTAATACGATACCAGTGTTTGAGTTCATAAGTCTTATCTCTCCTTCTTATGAGCGCACTCGATATTGATTGTAGCTTTTCAAATCGGAGAGATGCTTTTAACACTTCAAGACTGAGGAAGCTCTTACCAGAACCAGAAACATTCATCGAGGTCAAGTTTCCACTTTTCAGTAGGATTAAACATAAAACAATTTTTTTAAATTTAATTTTAGACTTCTCAGAATAAGATGAAAGAGAGAATAAGAAGCTGATTATTTCTCGCAGAACTGATAAAGTGTTATGAATCCAGCTGTTCAATTAACAAAGCTAATATTTGAACCTATAATAATATAACTTTACGATCATTTTAATTAGTTGTAACCGACATTATATTCCCAGGCCACTTTTTACGTACTGTTTCAGATGAAATAATTAACCAATTATGGTGCTGTGATTGGTTTATGGTTTTGATTTTAACAGGAAATATATTTTAATCATTTTATTCTGAACGAATAGTTTGATTTGGGATTTTATGTACATATGTATTTGATTCATGCAAAGAACGAGTAGGCATCAAACAGGCGTAGAAAAATACGTTTCGCGATTCCCTAAAGAATATTCGTGAGCAGACAAAATAACCGAATGCTTACTTACTCTATTCGGCGGCAGTTTGTGCGCCTCCATATAAAACGTGGAGCATTTTAATGCCATTGTTACACCGTGCAGAGTCATAACAGTTGATCCCGACTTTATTGCACTTCTCAATGCAATATTCTACCTTTAGCTCGCAGGTTGCTGCAAATCTGGCGGATATCAGATGCTTACTGAATACCCAGGCCATGAAAAGCTGGTTCTTTACAAAGTTCAACAGTTAATTACTTTTTAAGTATGTTTGAGGCGAGTGTTAAGTTATTTACTTTAAAGAGAAAAGGCGTGACGAATCGTCATTTTATTGAAGATTACTTTTTAAGTTTGAAATCTATGCCTAGATAATGAATTTCCAAAGAGACTTTGATCTGAGATGCTTATTGACATTTATTTTTGCTTAAAATTTATTAATGAAGGGTATATTATAGAATTACTTAGTTTATTATGACAAAACAATGTGTAAAAGAAGTTAAACAAAGTTAGATAAAACCAAAAAAATAAGAAGATTTATTACACTCGCTCCTGCGAAATGTTCTGAAAGCTTTTACACTGATTATTCAGATTATATTAATATGTAATAACAAAAGAATAGAATAGAAAGCGAATACAGGAAGATAATCAGAAACAGGTGTCAAACCATCCTTTTATATTGGTCCCGACCGCGCTCGCCAACGGGTAGTCGTAAAAACTTACCACTTCATCGAGTGGGTTTCATGAATCGGGTTCGACTCGGGGAGGCTCGGCGCACTTCGCGCTGCTTCGGCCCTTTTGGGCGGGCGGAAATTCAGTCTTCGAACACAGCGGCTGAAGATTGTCGCGTGCCCGTCGCTCTGTCATTTTAGTTAACATCGTTAAATAAACAATTATTGTTGTTAATAAAAAATTGTAAGAGCGTGATAAAAGTAGTTTGAAAAGTTAAAGTAATTTTACAACTGTTTTAGTACCGTGTGGATAGTGTTGAAAGTTTTTTTACAAGTGTATTGGATTGCGAACAAAATTGACTTAAGTACGTCGGGAATGATGCTAAGGCGGCCTACTAAAAGTATGGCATTTAAAAAGGTGAGAATAAGGTTTCTGAATTAGATTATAGTAATGTTGTGACCTTTAAAGTCGGCTTTGAAATGTTAGAATGTTATAAAGAGTTGGAATAGGCGTAGGTTCATATTGTTGAAAGCAAGTTAAACTAATGCTAGACAAACTCCGAACTGCTGAATAACTAATTCTTTTTCAGATGTTAAAGGTTAACATTTAATAGATATACCAATATTTTAATAAACGGTTACAAAACACAGGCTTGACGATTATTTCAAATGGCAATTCATCCTTTTGTGTACGTGATGGTAATTACATTTAGCCACGTTTCTAGCTGATTAATTCTTAAGTGACATAATTAAATTGAGTCTCGTGAAAGCGGAGTTTTCTTTACGAAGGGAAGGAAACGATATTTTCGTATCTGTAGAAGGTGTGAAGAGGTTTAATTTCTTTACATTTAATTTCCTTAAAGATACCGTTTGAATACAAAATACGTCGTTGTTTGGTTGTTGTCCTGATCTTCTTTCTCTCCGATCGTGATTCGAAATACTTTTAGTTCTGTATTCTCTGGCACGTTTTGAAAACGTTTGACTATTGTTTGACTAAATTGTATAGCACACTTTTAGATGTAGCTTACTGAAAAAGGGTACATCATTTGAAAAATATGTTTATACGATAACAAAGCAAAAGGACTGCTTTTTCTATGGTTACTGCCTACCTGGGGGTAGGCAAATATAGAAAAATCAGTCCTTTACCAAAAGTTCCAAAGTTTCCTTTTTAGAAAAGGCGTCTCCGTATATATAAATTAATTACTCGCTTGTATTAAAAAACAAAGGACTGTCTCTATTCTTTAGGTATAATGATCATGATTTTTCGGTTCCTTTTTTCCAATTCTTAAGGTCAGATTCAGGTCGTCCCACCGTCTTCTTTGTGGTCTGCCACGGTCCCGTGTTTTACCAGTCCTGTGTTTTAGGGGTCCACATTTGTACAGAGAGTGTCAGAAGAGTAGGAGATGACTCCTTCTAAGGCTTTTTAGTATGAGTGTACCCAGTCGATGCACCTGTGTGCAGTTATATTGAGTAGTAATTGTTTTAAGATCCTTAACTACACTAGTACACAATTGTAAGTCAACATTCTATGGTATATTTTTTCGTATACATAAATGTAATGTACAACCTCAGTCCAGTCCTGCCGTGCAGATACTAAAACGCAGTAAAAGTATTGTAAAATACGCTATTTTACTGCGTTTTAGTGTCTGCACGGCAGAGTCCCGCCAGAGACCCTCAGGAAATCAGTTTTGCTTTGTCTATGAGTACGAAAAGAGAAGGGTACCCAATTTTTGTGCGGAAAGGTTACTTAATTATACTTGCTGGTATCTATTTAGCATTTTCCTCTAATATTATATGTACTATGTACTTGAAATAATAGTAGAACAGGGATGTTTAATTAGCTACACGTTACAGTACAGGGCAAGGCTTGGAGTTAGTTTTATTAGGAACGCCGACCTTAATTTGCCTAGGCATATTGTTCTTAAATCGTAGGCGTTTCGTTGAATTAGGTCCTGAAAAAGGAAACTATACACGTGCGTACCTACGGTTAATGAAGATATATTCTTGCCTACTATTTCATGGAAAGTAAACATAACTAATGAAATACATGTATTTTAGGCACCCGCATAAATGTGCTGTCGCTTCGACGAATACAAGTTTGATATTATTTTAGGAACAAAATATTCGTTCTGTATTCAACAAAATGCGTCGAATAAATAAGCTAAGCTACCGGAAAATAGTTGTGTGGCTTCCTTTAAGGAAAATTTAGTCTACTCTATAGCATTGTATATTGTGAAGTTGCTTACTGTTACCTCGGAACCAAGTACCTGTGAGCTAAATGTTTGTTGTTATTATTCCATTTATTTCTTTTTATACATAAACTCTTTACATTTTCAAATATTTCTTCAATTGTTCAAGGTTTTTCAAATGTTCATCAGCCTTATTGTTATTAATGATGTTAATTGGTAAGCTCGGGTTTGAACCTTACCTCATTATCAGCGATAATGTGGTCGATGATGGAGGTTGCTTACGTAGAAGTAACCTATTCACTTTTTACATACGGTCCCATAGGTTACAGCTCTCAAGAAAAACAGTTTGTCTTTCCTGATAGCTGTCGCCAAAGGGAACAAAGAAATCCACTTCTTGGCTGTCATCATCATCATAATTTCAGCCGAAATATGTCCACTGTTGGACATATTCCTCCTCCAAATGTCACCGAAATGACCAGTGTGTCTTGTTGGCTATACGCACGTCACATAATTAATTTTTTCAAAACGGTTTTATGCGTATGGGCGGGATGTTTGGTGGGCCCAGTAGGGCTGATGTCTGCTAGACTATTTGAAAGACAGATCCCACGATCAGCCTTTTCTTTAAAAAGCAAAGTTCGCTGCAACCGCGCTGCCGCCCTTAAAGTCAGCCTTCTCGTTCCACTCAAGAGTGGGAAGAGTAGTCAAGTGACATCCCACCTAAAAAAAAAAAACATGGCAGGATTTATGACATTGTTCACCATGTATCGATGACCTTTCATCCCATCTGGATATGATTCTTATTATGAGTTAAGATTTTATTTTAATTATGTGGGATTGGTATGGCTTTGTATGAAGCCTGTAATTTAAAACTAGAGTTTACTGCGATCCTACCTGATGGTAAGCAGTGATGCAATCGTCGATGGTGAGGCGCACGAGTTTAACGAGAGTCTTGAGCACGCCTTGCTTTCATGAAAATACGGGGTACACCACTAAATATATTTTACCCAGGCGGGTCTCGTATTTAATTCAATGTCTTAATATTCCGGTATTCACTTATAATAGACAGTCACGAAATAATTCCGAATTTCGATCTTCCGTGGCAATTAGTGTCAGTAGCTAAATTACCGTTATAACATTTCGAGCATTTCCTTCGGTTTGAATTTAATCAGACTGACTTGGGTTAATTAATAACAATATTATGTGACGGTTCAGAATTAAAGTTTGTCTTTCGGACTACAAAGTATTTCATTCGATTGATCACTGGGATTTGTAAGTAGCAGATGCCCCTTGAATTCTTCGTTATTTAGATCATGTTTCTGTAAAAGATTGGGTACGTACACTGTACCGCTCGTTTTGTGAGAGTTCTTTCCTTCGTTTCCTCTTTAATCATGAGCTGAGAAGGGTTATGTTTTTTGACTCGAGTATCAAAGCGCTAGTTCGGAACGAGGCAACTGTATCTAATAAACAATGTAGGATGCGTTCGGTATAGACACAACAAACGAGTTGTACCTGTTTTACCGTGTTCAAAAAAGAAAAGTTACTCAATCAGATAGTATTTCTTTTTTTATTTCACTTTTTACCCTAGAACTTCATCATTTATGAACCGACTAGTTTCTGCCAGCGGCTTCGCCCTCGTGAGAGTATGTTTCACCATACAAATTTTAAGCGTCCGTTTCATCCTCTTAGGAGGTGAATTTTGTAAAATCCTCTCTTAGTTCACGTTCCTAGTCCCAGTAGTTTTGGCTGTGTAATGATATGTCAGTGAGTTTCTCTTTTTACATATATAGTTCTTCCAAATTAGTTTTATTTTTTCATCAAAATTTTGTTCTGAGGAATTGATAGGACTGGTAAAATATTATAGACCTCTTTAAAGTGATTTTAGTATTTTCATCAAGAAAGTCAAGCATTAGCATTCCTAAAATGAAAATACTGTATCTGGAAATCAGAACTTCACCAACATACAGATATTTCTAAATAGATATTACAAAAGAGTGATTATGACAAAATAAATTGTGTTGACGAAAATGGTTATCGAACTGAGCTGATTATGATGTTGGAAGGAGGGTACCGGATCTTCATCCTAATCGTGTTTGAGCTTAGTATGCTTGTCATAAGTTGACTCTGGCTATAACTAACAAGTCGAATTGATCTGATGAAGAAACCGGGAAGTAGATACAGGGACTTTGTAATACAACCAAGTAACCTAGCCATGTTTCGGCTAATTGAAATCGTGATTTGATGCACTCAGCCAGAGTGCATCAAATCACGACACACATAAATGGTTAAAATGGTTACATTATATTTATACCCACCCATTGTATAAATGCGTTATAGTTTTAGTTTCTTATTGTATGTATAAAGCATATAATCAATAAATAATACCTTACAATAGAACATACATACTTACTAAATATCTCTCGTTATAGAGTACCTTAATTAAAAAGAAAATAAATAAAGCTATATTTAATTTCGGTATTTTGTAAAGGGATAAAACGAATAGGCACAGATAAGTGTAATAACGCAATGGATAGTCACACACTACAGTTTCATGTTTAAACATAATTTGACGAGTTGAAAATACTCGCATGAATAATAAATACGCGAGTCCGAATGGGATACTATTGTTGACATGAACATCGAATCTAAAAATGAACAATAGCATCAACATCCGTAATAACTGCCAAATTGAGGATATAAAATATTAAATTAAATGTAGGTAACATGTACGTGCCGTTTGTTTAGTAATTGTTTTGTGATTTAAATGATTACTTTTAGAAAGGGCAATAAAACTGTGGAACAAAGCTTGTATTTTAAGCCCCCTCTGCAGAGCCTGCATGGAGGAGAATGAGACAGCAGATAATCTGCTTCTGAGCTTCTGGATACAGGGCAAAGTACTTCGGAAGACCTGGTACCCTCCACGAAATAGTCATTAACACCAAAGCGCTGCCGCCCTTCCTTGAGGAGTTAGGGTGGGTCGAATGACACATTTGTCCCATCCGTACATAAAATTTGGCCTTAAATGTGGAGTTGCCGATCCAGCCCGAAATACAAATACAAAAGTGTCACTAATGAGCTACGAGCCACGTCCTTGTTTTAGGATCGGCCCTGAATAATATACAAAGTACGTTTTTCAAACGACTTCAATTACAAGCAAGCGTCTTCTACTCAATACGCTTCAAAGCTTGGGTTCATTGGGGTCATAAAACTGGGCATTTTATGATCCTGGAAAACTGCTGTGGCTTTGCATACTATGCATTTTTACTGGTATTCAAGTCATATAAGCTCCTCCAGTTTACGACTAACCTTAAATTAAATAAAACATGATACAGTGTGTTTGCAGTACCCACAAATATAATTTCGCTCAATCAAATTAGTTGGAATTTAATTCGATTGTCATGAATACTGTTATGTGCATACGAGATATTTGTGCGTAGTTTACGGCTTGTTGTGAATCGTTTTGGAACATTTCTGAACTAATTTATGAGTACATTGTTAGCGTTTGGTTTAAACAATAGTATAATTTTAATTTAGTATTATTGCGCTTTCACCTAAAGTTAGTGCTGTAGTTTCAAGCAGAGATGGAGAGAGAGGACGCTAGTACATTTTATTTTATGTACACCGTAGGTAAACTAAGGTAGGTAAACTAAGGGATTACTCTAAGTGCTCAGGCTAGAGGACCCATCGTGTACGGGTAATAACGCGATTCCAACTCTATACAATTTGAATAGCAAACAAGAACTTAATAATAGCACCATTTTGTTTGCAGTGGACATACATCTTTTTACTGAAAAGTTTTATGCAAATAGGATTAAGCCTGCGGCTGTAAAATCCTCCAGCACGAAGGTCATCGACCGTCTGCCATAAAATATTAACAGAAAACCGAAAGATAAAACTCGTAACAGTTAACAAAAGAAATAAAATCCGATTAATACATCTTCCGCGGGACAATAACAATGGTAGGTATTACAACGAATTCGTCATTCGTGAATTATGGCCGTCAGAGACACAATAGTAGATCGTTACTTACGTACGGAGAGTCGTGTCCCTACAATTATATCGGCCAGCATTTATCGGCACGATTTATTTATTGGATTACGAAGCGACTATTATTTAATTAACGCGGGACAAATTTAGCAAATTGCTTGAATTAATATTTACAAACCGGAATCGGGACGAGATAAAGTTTCAGTAACTAGCTACTCCTCGCTGCTGGAGTGTTTGACTATGTGAAACTCTGGCCTTATTGCTGGCCGTTCTACATTCTTCGGGTTTTCGTAATTTTAAGGGTTTATATTTGATTTTCACATTAATTTGGGAATTTCGAGTGTACCGTTATTTTTCTGTAGTCTCTGTTGTTGCTATACAATGGTTTCCTTAATAGCTATTCATGTTTTTCTTTTCTATTTTTTTCAAGTTTCTATGCCAATGAATGCGTCATCCATTTATCATTCTCCCGTTGCATGACAATGAATCATTTTTGGTTATTGCAGTTCACTACATGGGTCTCTGCTGCAATCGTCAGGCCATCTGGCTACTACGTTAGCCAATTTGACCGGTTTTGATGTTCCATTTGGTCTGTGTGTGTAGTTAGCTTTCGAATATCAGTTTAGATCTTGAGCCCGTTTGATTCACACTAGAAAACCGATATGGCCACGTTTTGAATAGCTTTCGCTTCAACACTGGTGTCTCGGGGGATCACAATCCAGTATAGCCTTTTACATAGCTGTACGTTTAGACGAAAATACGCTTTCAGATAGAAGTGGTTTGGCTGAACTCACTGTGTGCGAGTGATATCGCTGTAAAATCACAGTTGAGGGCTTAGCTGGTGAAACTGAACAAAAAATGTGATATTCGTGAAAATATACTTGTATTATAAAGATGTTATATATAGTGTTCTTAATGAAAAAGGACTTTATTCTAGTTTGGAAGACATCTTATTTTATACAATAGTTACTCCCAGTTTTGATGTTACGTCATTCGTGGTGGTCTTAATTATAGGGTAATATATTTTTAGCAGAGCAGTGGTGGCCGAGTGGTAAAGGCCCCGACTTACGAGTCGTAGGTCGCGGGTTCAAACCCAGCCAAGCGCATTACTTTGTGTAATTTATTTCATCACCACTGCTCTTAAAACGGTGAAGGAAAACATCGTGAGGAAACCGGCATGCTAGAACTAAAAATTCGAAGACATGTGACATCCACCAATCCGCACTGGGCCCGCGTGGTGGATTATGGCCCATTCCCTCTCCTAGAGAGAGGAGGCTTGTGTCCCTGCAGTGGGAACATTAAAAGGCTGATGATGATGATATTTTTGGCCAATAAATGATTACTTGCGCAAAAAACGGTTACTATTTTCTACAGTACAATTATACTTATCATTCAGAGATATAGGCATATGTTTTCTACTTTCATGCGGGCAAAGCCGCTTGCAGATAGTATTTGATATTTTGGTAAAGTGAGTATCCTAAAAACTATAATCGTTATATTTTGAGCTGTGGCCGGTATAAAAGTCGACGGTGTCTGGTCTCGCTTGAAACTATTACAGTCGTTAAAAATGTCTCATACTTTTTATAGAATCGTAAAATATTTCTTTAACTTTTTCGTCGCAAGCTCTTTGCGTGAAATAAATGTGCCTCTTCAAGTGCAAAACCGTTTGAAATTTAATTTTTTGCTTTTCATATTTTTCAGTTTCAAACTACTCTCTAAACCTTGAATAGGTACTTTTTTAAGGGGCCGTGTATGAAATCAACTCATTTTGAACATTTTTGATCAAGGTTTGAGAGACAAAAGAGAAGACTTTTAATCCTTCTTTTTATAGATTATAAAAGTCAAGTTCTTATTCTCCTAAATATACTGAGAATTTTTGTAAAATAATGTGTGGATTAATGGCAATTAGCCATATTCCAAACCCTTTTTTCGCAAAAATAACGAACGAGTGATGGTTGGCTAAGGTTTACACAAAATTACATGGGATTTTACGACATTTAAAAAATACCAGTAACATCATTACATGGTCTACTACAACATATACTGATTACATTATTGCCTTTGATTGGAAATATAGCTAAAAAAAAATGTTGAAGAAACGTAATTCTTGGAAAATATGTGGACAAATAAGTATTTTTTTCTATACCTTGGAAACACTTTTAAGAAAATTTAAAATATGCAAAATAATCTTAAGAAATCCCTTTACAAGAATCAAAAATTTAATTTACAAATAAATAATAACTTCATTTCGTAAATTACAAAACAAAATTGACTATATTATCGACCGCGCAAATTCGATCTCGTCAGTCACAATCGGGCCTTCCCAGCGCGTGGACGCGTCGCTTTGTTCCGCAGCCGCTCCCGAGTTTTACGTAAATAAATTCCCATTATTGTACGCTGACTACCACATTTTGATCCATTAAGTATTATTGTTTATTTTAGGTTTGTTTATTAAGATTGTTAAAATTTCTTTTGACTTCAATGATAATTACAGGTAACGGTTGTTTGTTTGTATGTAAAGATAATTTCCAGAACTACTCTACTATTACTATTTAATTACAATTCTTTCACTTATGACTTCTACAATGTTTATGACCTATTTACGTATTCGTTATGTACAGATTTTTTATATTTTTGACCCCTATGTTTGTTTCGGTTTTTCTTCTCAGGGTAGTCAGCTAAGAAACACCAGTGTCATCTATTTGCAAAATAAATATCATTCATCACGTGGTTACGTACTTATTTAGGGCAAATGCAAAATCTAGTATTCTAGATACTTTTTTTGTAGATAATGGGTCGAAAGAAAGGGATGCATTATGAATGCCTTGCTAAAAGGAAAAAAAATATATAGGTAGGGCTGATACGTGCAAGAAAAGTTTTTGAAGAACGCAAGATTAATGCACTGGTTGTAGCTTCGTTTCCAGAAAATGTAAGATTTTACTTTCAATTAGCACTAGAAGCGAAATAGTACTTTTTGATACAGTGAAGAAAGTTTGCTATTTGGACCGAGGAGGAGTTCACATGAGGCGCAGGCGAGGGTCTTTTATGGTGCCGAATGCTGATGATTGATATATTTTCACTTGTTTCAATAGACTTACGAACATATAAATAAGCAGGACATGACGCGAAACCTGACACAATAAATGTAATATATTTATTTCAATACACTTACTCGAAAACTGCCTCTTATTGCACTCCAATTAGGTTGAATATAGCATGAATATCACCCAAGTGCTTTTTTTAATTTTTTACAACAAGGGCTTTTTCATTCCCTTCCTATTCCATTCCGATATACGACGAGGCAAAATGCTTAGTCTGGACCGTATATGTCTCGAAAACGTAAGGGTGGATATTTGCCGTACGCCTGGATATCCGATGGTAAAATTGAGATGGCGGAATCAAATGGTGTAATTCCCGCGCACACCCTCCAAACTGCATCTCGTAGAAAACCGAAAGGCTACTCTACGCCTGTGCTAAATCTGGATCACTAATCAGCCTCTTTGCACGCCTTTTCACCAAATCCAAAGCTACTAAGTGGCATTTTGCAGTACCAGCCCATATGTAGCTGAAGTACTCCACACAAAATTAGAAGCTGTGTCGGTGTGAAATACCGTCGGATTTTGCAAGAACGTTGAGTTTCCAAGACCTTGACTTTGGACTCAAAGTACCGGCCAAAGTTGAGATCAGAGGAAATGTCGGCTCCAAAGAGCTGAAGGCGGTCTATTCACTCCAAGGTGAACGGGCTCCTTTTGGCGGTGAATGTGCCTGCCCGAACCTGTGTTTTAGCGGCATTGAATCCCACCAGATTAGCTTCGCCCCACTTGGACACTTTCGCCACACTGGAACATTGGCACGCTTTACCATTGCCTCTCTTTCAGTTCGGATTAGCTCCTTACTATCCCAAGCACTTGGCAGGTATCTCTCTACAATTTATCATCTGTATATCCAAAGATATCAGGCACAAGCAGATCGTTTCTGTGCAGCAGGAATAGGGTTGCAGAAATACGCTTGGCTATAAATATGGCGAGGGTCTGCACGCACAATTTTTGGCACTAGTGCGAAAAACAGCCGTGCCTAAATGCGGTAGAGGTAAGAGCGGCTTTTCATTTACCAATACATACTAATTGACAAATGTAATGTAATTTTGGGAAATTCAAGCGAATGAAAATTCTGAAAAGACTATGGATACCTAGTATTGTTGAGAATATGTGTCAACTTGATCTAGGCATAGTAACTATAACCTTATTGTTACCGTGTAAATTTAATAAACGCAAAACCCTTTTAGAAATTCACAACTTTTTTTAGTCGTACTAGTGGTTATCAATTTAGCGTCAGTTTATACTGCAATTCTCATTTTTTGTTTTTTTTTTTTTTGAGGTCATGCTGGTTTTTATGTCATCATCATCATCCTAGCGTCAGTCCTGGTTGCTAACCTTGACTTTCACCTCGATGCCCGGGGTCCGCTTTCCCACTTAACCGCCTCCACTTCGCTCGGTCTTTCGCGTATACTTGTTTTTATGTACTTGAAATAAATAAATTTATAAATAGCATAGGGATGACGGAGATTACTAGCATAGACAAAACCTTGTAACCAGGATTATTTACCAGCGATTTGTTCTAAAATACAACCTTGTGGGATGTGAAGTGCAATCTTACAGGTATGTGCCCAGCCTAAATCTATGCGTGCCTGTAACTGTTGGGTCATACAGGTTTTTATGTACTCTTTGGAATATGGACGGAGTTATGAAGGCGACTAACAACTAGAGATTACTTATATAACCATAACCTTGTAGCCAGGATTATATACTAGCAATTTACTCAAGATACACCCTAGTAGTATCGGAAGTACCATGTCATAGGTACGTTTGCAACTTTGTTCTTCAAAATGGCAATATCACATTATATTTGGATCAACCTGATATAATGGTAGTAGAAACCTGATGTAGTGGTTGATGGTAGTGGACTAAATGGCGTACTGAGGTCGTGCAGCTAAAAGAAATAACTTTGATATGACATCGAGTTGAATGCGATTTTTTTTTCTTTTTTATATGTGATTTTCGCGCATAAATTTTGCCAAAGTGGATTAAATTGCTTAGTTCTGTTAGTTACTAATGAAGAAAAACTTGAAGCGTGCGGTTTTGTAAGGACATTTACTTCTACTTTTCTATTTTCAGCACCGAGATAGTTCTTACAAGCGTGTGGTTGTCGTCAAATGTATGCATAGGACTGTTTAAAATATCTCTTCTTTTTATCTGCCCTGCGGCAGGAGACAAATTCTGCTCTTTTTGAAACCTTATTATACATTTGAGGGCCGAGTAAAGCGTTTATTAGTGATCGGTGATTGACGTTTAGGATTTTTCCAACGTAGCAGGTTAAACTTTCTAAGCTTGTGTATTCGTATTCGGGCGTTATCTCTCTTTTTTCGTGTTGCCTCTCCATCAAACATTGCGTTGGATATGGACAAAGCAACACGTTTTCCAACCACGCTCAATGGTTAGGCGAGTGGGGAAATGCCACCTTAAAAGAGAAATCTCGTAAACATAATTTATTTTTGACGAAAAACATTTTCAAAATTAAACAGAATTTTGAAAATGTTTTTTTTTTACAACCATTTTACATAAATTAGCTATCGTAATTGTCATTTATAGTTTTGTATTTAACATTTTTTAAATGTCTAAATGTATCAACATCCATCTAACACTAAACTGAACTATTTTGACAATTGTGATAAATATAAAATATACACAAGTTCCAGATTTTTATTTACAAACCGTACTTATTATATGATTTTGTTACTTAATCTACTTGTACAAAAGTGGTACATAGGTGAACATCATAAAATAAGAAAATAAAATATTATATCTTCTAAAGGATCAACATTATTTGAGCGTTCACTAAGCTCGACTATTGTGCGCGTGTGCGTGTAGGCGCACGCACGATGCACACAAACATAGCATCACAGCGAATTTGCCTAAACTCTAGGGAATGAATTTTATGCACGGAGTCTTAAGAATTTCTTGTTGGTAAAAAGTATTGCGGCAAGCGTCACAGCGACTAGTTCTTGTTGTTTTTTTTTGAGCTTGGAAATCAATTGATGTGTTGTCCCACTGTGGGTGGAGTGAGAGGGAATGGCAGACTTTTATTGACTAAAGCCCACCTTCTTTCAGTTACCCTTTACTTTCGAAGATTACAATAACTTTTTAAAATAATCCACGTTCAAATAAGTGAATGCGAAATTAAAAATAGTTGTCTATTGAATACAAAGCCAGATTTCGTATGTAACCAGTTAGAAGAAAGTCTAAAGTGGAATAGCTAGTTATCTGTCCGGCATTTGGCCAGTTCGTTACCCACTAAGGGGATTATCGGCGACTCCGGCCGCGCAGCGCCACACGCGTGACAAGTTAGCACATACATTTGTGTAGTCGAGCTCTACTACTGTTGTGTATAAAACAATTCGAATAGTTTTAGTGAGCGCTTAATATTTAACAAACATTGGAAAACTATAGTGAGTCCCGTTTGTTTAGATGGTTATGCGAACGGTAATTTTAAAATTGGATTGCTGTTTGCGGTGGCTCTACACGGAATTTTCGTAGTGTTAATGGAGTTCAGGATTTTTTATTGTTATTAAACTTTTCGATAAACAAGTAGTTTCTGACGTTTTATGAGTCTCCATGTAGGCCTATGTGGAATAAAAACCATTTTGATTTTGTTGAGTTGCTGTCTGACTTATTGGCAGTTATAGATTTTTTGTTAAGTCTAGCTATAAAAAAATATATCGCTGCGATATAACCGTATCCGCCATGCTTTTATAACTCGAGATGATGTTGAGACTTGGTAGTCTCAACATATATATATTTGAGATATTTGATATTGAGTTGGTACTCAATATCAAATATCACACACAGATGTTAAATTGGAATGGAACCTATTATTTTCAAATAGCCTTTTAATACTGCAATGATTTTCGCATAAAAATCAACTTATAATGCTCAGTACTACAGTCAATATTTGAGTAGTTAGCTAGTGATGGATTGAAATTATTATTCTCGAATAGTTTTTATTTAAATAATGCTAGATATTGTTTAAGTGTGGTTTCCATCTCTCATACCTCAGTGATATTTGTTTTTAAGTTCATCATCATCAGCCTAGCGTAAGTCCCGGTTGCTACCTTGGCTTTCACCTTGGTGCCCGGGGTCCGCTTTCCTGACTAGTCGTCTCCACTTCGCTCGGTCTTTTGCGTCCTCTGCCTTAAGCCCATTAGCACGCATATCGTCCCTTACGACGTCGATCCAACGCCTCTTAGGCCTACCTCGTTTTCCGGGTCCCGGCGGAGGCGGCATGGCGAGGCATCTGTTACCCACGTAGTCTGCCGGTTTTCGTAAAACGTGGCCATACCAGCGTAAGCGACCCTCCTGCAGTTTATCTGCTATGTCACGGACCTGAAGGCTGCCCCGGATGCGGGAGTTCTTAATGCGGTCTTTCCGCGAAACTCCAGACATCCAGAGCAGCATATTCATTTCCGTGACACGCAGGCTTTGCTTATGTCGCTCAAGTACAGGCCACGCTTCACTGCCATACAAAAGGACAGGCCTAATGATGGTCTTATAGACCTGTCCTTTGAGCCTAACCGGCATTTTGGGGTCACAGATAACCCCCGCCACCTCACGCCATTTCGCCCAGGCCGCCGAGATACGTGACTCGACGTCGCAATCGACGTCCCCGGACTCGTGGAGCACCGATCCCAAGTACCTGACCTGTTCCGTGCGCTCAACTGTGTCTTCGCCAATGCGAACAGGAGCAGCGTTAATTGTGTTACAGGCCAAGTACTCGGTCTTCGCCGCATTAATTTTCAGACCGCCGTTTTCCAGCGATTCCTTCCACGCTGCCACACGTCGAACCAAGCGCCCACTGTCCGAGTCCGCCAGCGCGATGTCGTCTGCATACATGAGCAGCCATGGCGGCTGCTCATGTAAGTCCCTGATGGTGGAGGACAGCACGTCCAGCACCACGCTGAACAGAAACGGACTAAGGACAGAGCCCTGGTGAACTCCGACGGTGATGGGGAATGGTTTCGTATCGCCAACAGCGGTCCGAACCACAGAACCGGAGTCTCGGTACATATCTCGGATGATGTCAACATAGGTCTCGGGCACTCGTTTGGATCTCAGCGCCCACCAGATCACATCACGGGGGACACAGTCGAAGGCCTTCTGCATGTCTAGGAACAAGAGGTGCAGAGGCGTATTCTTCGATCTGTATCCCTCCATGGTAACCCTTAGGGCAAAGATGGGATCCATGGCGCCATGGCCTGGTCGAAACCCATATTGACATCCCGAGACGGTGCACTCCTGTCGGATCCGAGAGTCAATCACCCGCTCGAAGAGCTTCATGGTGTGGGACATAACCTTAATCCCCCGGTAGTCGCCACACTCCTGCACCGATCCCTTGCCTTTGAAGACTGGAGTGATAATACTCAGTCTCCATTGACTAGGGATCTTTCTGGTGAGGAGCATGCGGTTAAATAGGTGGGTTAAGATGCCCACACCATGAGGACCCATCGCCTTCCAGGCTTCAATGGGGACTCCATCGGCACCGACAGCTTTCCGTTTCTTCATGCGGCGAAGAGCCACATGCACTTCTTCAGGCGTAACCGGGGGCACAAGTCCCTGATTTGGAGGGAGAACCGGAGACAGCACCTCTTTGTGCTGCTTGTTCAGCAGCTCGTGGAAGTACGAGCGCCATCTCTCCTTCACCGCGAGGTCCTCGCATAACAGATTGCCGTCAGGGTCTCTTACACAGCGGCACTTAGAGATATCCAGTGCCGCTTTGACCCTGGAACGTGCCTACTTATAAATGAGCTTTTGCCCCTCAGACGATTCCAACTAATCATAAAGTGGCTGTAAGTGGTCTCGTCTGGCTCTGGCTACGGCCCTCTTGGCGGCACGTTTTGCGGTTCTGTATGCGTCGCGGTCTTCGGGAGATTTGGAAGCTTGCCACGTTTTGAAGAGGGCTTTCTTCTCTCTGATCTCCCTCTGGACTGTGTCATCCCACCACCAAGTCTCCTTGTCACACCTGCGGCCGCCCCTGGACAAGCCGAACACCGACTTTGCCGCCTCAGTGATGGCAACCTGAATCCTGTCCCAGTGGCTTTGCACAGGTTCGCCATCGGTACCATCGCACTTATCGCCGATGGCCGACGCGAACGACTGGGACGTGGCTTCATTCAGTCGCCACCACCGTATTCGGCGTTGTTGGCGCTCAACAAACTTGACCTTAGGCTTGACGCGCAAGTCCATGACAAGGAGACGGTGTTGTGCAGTGAGACTCTCGCCGGGTATGACCTTGCAGTTGGCTACCTTACTGATATGGTGCCTCCGTGTGAGTAAGAAATCGATTTGGGTAGCGTACCTCCCGCTCTTGTAGGTAATCAGGTGTTCGGATTTCTTTTTGAAATACGTGTTCACGATGGCAAGGCCGGCAGCCGCACACGTTTGGAGGATAGTCTCCCCTTCAGCGTTACGGCTACCGTATCCAAAGCCACCGTGAACATGCTCAAAGTCCTTGCACCTGTCACCCACATGACCGTTCAGATCACCACCCAAAACGATTCCCTGCGACAACGGGATGCCACGAAGCACCCCACCGAGTTGATCCCAGAACGCAGCCTTTTCAGTGTCGCTGCAACCGACCTGAGGTGCGTAGGCACTTATCAAGTGGGTTACAACCCCGTCAATAAGCACACCTACGACCATAAGCCGATCACTGTAGCGTTTCACCTCCAGGACTGCGTCTTGAAACTCCTCGGAGAGTACAACGGCCACCCCGTTCTCCCCACCGGCTGCACCCGTGTAGATCAGCTTGTAGCCATTCCCGATGAGCCGGGACCTGCGGCCTTTCCACCGAGTCTCCTGCAGGAATGCCACGGCCACCTTTCGCCTAAGAAGCACATCGGCTAACTCTCTCGCGCGTCCAGTCAGCGTGCCAATGTTGAGGCTGGCGAAGCGGATTTTCCGGGTTGGGGCTCGCGTCTTTGGCCGTGTTCGCCCCATACACGGTAGCCCTTGCCCACTTGCCACAGGAGTCGGGCGAATCTCCTGCGCGCCGTTTTGCGGCGGCGCCCTATCCGTGGCAACACTCTTTCCTGATCTTTCTATAATTAGTGGCTATTTGTGGCCTTTACGGGAGCGACTGCCGTCTGACCTCCCAACCCTAAAAGGGAAAGCCAGCGCCAGAGCCTCGTCTGTTGTTCGGCAGGTGCCCCACTATATTTGTTTTTAAGTTCAATGGGTTGTATTTATACCAACTTTTTCAAACAAAGAACTACTTAGCGTGAAGAGAGAACCCAAGTATCAAGAAGTTTGCTAACATTTGAACCACACCCACGCTGAGAGAGCGTGGGTGGGAGTTGAAAGAAGTGACTGAATGACTACAGATTCAAGAGACGTCTCCAGATGGAACGCTGAACCTTTGTGTGATATGTTATTGTCTTACATTAGAATAAATGTGTATTTATTTTGGGATACTGAAATACAAATCCCATCAATTCTTCACAAAATAACCTGGTTTTATTTCAGACTGCTGGAGGAAATTTCATTTGAAATTGGATTTTTTTTGTCTTCTATCTTTATTAGTTATTTTAATTTTTAAATATTGGTGTATATATCAATAAATAAATATATTTAATAAATCGAAATTAAATATAATTCCAGCGTTAAGCACTAATTCATATTGTAGGCACTAGTGCTGAGCCCCGTTTCGCTTTTTACTTTTTTCATTTAAGAGCACTGTAGACTTAGTAAATCCTATTACGATTCACCTTTTATTTTTTATTATTATGATTATTTTTATTGTGCTTTTAATACAATATTGACTGGTCTACACTGTTCTTACATAATGATATAAGTACTGTAACAACGAATTATTGTAAGAAATCATTTTTTTAAAAGAGTAACCATGGAGTTTCTTGCCGGTTCTTCTCCATAGGAAACGACCAATTTGGAACCGTGCACTAGCTTCTGACGTTTTATAAGTGCCCTTGTAGGCCTATATGAAATAAAAACCTTTTTGATTTTTTTTGTTTTTTTTTTTTTTTGATTTCTGTAGGAAATCACACGCTAAACGAAGATTGTTTTTAAGAGTGTAGCAATATTTATCTTACTGCATAAGAACCCAAAATCCAAAATCTTGCATCGCTGTATCAGAGTTCTGCGTGGAATTAAAACATACACTACCAAAAAAAAAAAAAAAAAACTGAACTGAACACAACCAAAGCAGCCTGTTCTCAACTATCGGGCAGTTGCTTGGACTAGACGAAACCCTTGTTAGGTCAGATGATCCTTCCTTTTCAACGGTGGTTGTGCGACTTTAAGTATACTCTGTTTCGCATACCTCTAATAGGATTTTCGTGCTTTTGAACATGTACGGTTTTGACAGCGGTTTCCCTGGCGAGACAGTTGAAAATTGTCTCACGGGAGTACCACGGGTATATCAAATACCCTCTGTTCTAATGCTGAACACGAATTTTCCCTGAGCCAAGCTTTTTTTTTATTAGTTTCACCCGTAGTCTTTGAGTTGTTGAGATGAATTTTTAAATTGATCTAAACTGTAATAAGTAAGCAGTAATGCAATCGTTGATGGTGAGGCGCACTAGTTTATTACGGAACGGAACGGTTTGAATCGGACGGGAAGACCGCAGCAGGCAAATTGTTCCATCCTTCGATGTACGCGGTAGACGACAGACGAGTCTAAACATGAGACGTTTTGTTATTGACGAACAAGCGAAAAAATATTCACATTTATAAAAATTAGTTGGTATTTCGATCTAGTTATAAAGCGAGATCTTTTATTTACGACAAACCCTGAAAACAGACGATTAAAGAGCCTTATAGAGCTCTAAAGGTTAACAACCGCATTAGACTGAACGCTAGCTTAGCTTAACAAAGAATCAATTTAGACTTTATTCGACGAATCGTTGAGCTTTTTATGTTATGAGTTGAGCTACATAATCTGCTATAAATAATAATAATAAATATGTACATAAAATTTATTAAGAATTAAATTAATTAACCTTTCGAGTACCGTAAATAGAGACATAATAGGAAGACAATAGGTGTGCGAACGTCAGCGTTTGCTCGGGGCTCAAGAGTTTAATTAATAAACGAAATAACAATAAATTCTTTTTTTCGGGCATTTTTGCCTATAGACCAAACCTTACAGACATCCCACACACCACATTAGACAAGAGCCCGAGACCTTATTTTATACGTTACAGACTAACATATTAAAGTAAATACAGTTTATTGTTAGTAAATACGACGTATGACTATGTTAAAAGCAGTTTCACTGCACATAATCAGTTTGTGTTGTTCGGTGGCACCTGTCCAAGGAAGCGGCGAAACACCATGCGCTTTGCAGGTCGTGGGTTCTATTGCCACTTAGAACAAGTGCTTATGTGGTGAGCATGATCATTTGTTTTGTGTGTGGGTATAATTCATCTATAATATGTATGTATTTAGAAATATATAAAAGTATGTTTATCAGTTGACTAGCTCTGCTTGGCTTGAGCCTAGACGGCGTTGCGTAATAGTTGTGGAATATTATATTTATTTTCAGACATTATGCCTTAAAGATATATTTACAGACTAACGTATATAAAGTAAATACAGTTTATTGTTAGTATGGACGACTTATGACTATATTAGTAACATTTCCACTAATTCACTTTATGCTGCACTGACTGAATAAAATAAAAATAAATAAAAAACTGCAGCACTGACTGGATAGGTGCACGCAAATAGTTGTGGTTCTTTAAAAAAAAATCTCATGAATTAAAAGCTATTGATGAAATAACTTGTAACTTTACATAAGTGTATTATAAAACCAAGTCCGATGCCATGTCTGTACCTAATAAACCCAAAAACTACTGAAAAGAATTCCATGCACTTTTTGCCGAAAGTTTACAAGTGTATCATAGATTGAAACAAAAAACACCGGCCAAAGAGCGTGTCAGTCCACGCTCAGTATAGGGTTTCGTAGTTTCCCGTCCGTCACAAATTTCTCATAATTTGAAGTAGCCCAAAGTACAACGCCATATTCTCTAGGGAATGTGTGTTACTACTACCTAATTAGACGGGTATGTATGTATGGTTTTCGGTGGTAATTTCGGATGGCGATTTTGATATTTTTTTTTTAATTTGAAAGACGTTCAGGATGATGATGACATATGAAAATTATTCTATAAAAATGCTTGCATATACGGTTAAATTACGAACTTGGTTCAGAAATTATTTTGTAAATTTTTCTGAATCTTTTCATTTTTATCAAGTTCAAAATAATTTTCCTAGAAAGTCTTTATAAAGTTCTACTTTGAGATTGTTTTCATATTTTCTAAACTTATGAAGCAAAAGTTAAAGGGAGAGAACAATTTTTTTTAAACTTTAGCCTTCTATATTGTTTCTGACATTGAATTTTTTGACCACTTGAGGACGCCACATTCAAATTTGATGTTTTTTTTTGAAGCACAAATAAAGCTGTTTCAAATAATATAAAACACGGTGTATTTATCTTAACATTATTTTACACATGACTTTGTTCGTCAGAGGGCGTTGCTTTAAATTCGATTAATATTTTGGTAATACACATGTGTAGTCCTTTCAAATGATACCAAACACGTTGTATTTACTTTAAATTTAAATGTATTAAATGTAGCCAAACAAAGGACGCCCTCCAGTAGAGGGCGTCACTTCAATTTCAGACAATATTTTATGAATGTACAAGTGAAGCCTTTAGAAATGATACCAAACAAGTTGTAACGATATGTCATATGTAGATTTCTGATTAGTAGATTAGGATTATGAGAGAACAGATGAACATACTCCCTACATATACATATATATACACCTCCTTTGGCTTTGCCGTAGTCGTGCAAAAAAAATAGGGTAGAGTGGAGTAGAGTTAAATAGAGTAATCTGTTGACAGAAGCGAAGCGTCGGGTAAAAGCTGTTATGTTATAGTAGAGAAAGCCAAGAATTTCAAAGATTTCAATCACCCATACCAAGCTAGGACGGGTTCATAGCATCAGATATGAGTGTGTTCGTACAAACACGCGTCGATTATGTTTTCACATTTTAGAATTGTTGTCTGTGAAAGTAATTTAAGTCAATAAAAAAAATTGAGACTATATTGTCAAGTTAAGATTTCATAAACATTTGAAGAATAAGCAGATTTTTGTGACAACATATCCCATCCAAAGTAATGTACCTACAACTAACACTGCAACAGATATTAATAATTAAAAAAATCTATGTATGTTACGCCTTCACGACTAAACTACATAACCGAATTATCTTTGGTCATCTCTGGTCTGTCAATTAGTCTCTGGTATGATTTTTTATTATTTATGGTTATTTAGTCGATAGTCTTATTATTATAGCGTTATTGTGACATATTGCTTTCATTGAGTTTAAAAAAAAACCGTGACAGTTGGTCAGTAAAATACCACTCCGTAACAATTCATTAATATGGAGCAGGCGAAGGGTTAAAACGAAGCACGACCCATATATTTCTTAAAAGCGTACACTAGGACTTACTGTTTACGATGAAGTGTCTTTTCCGACCAAACGTTTTCCCAATACGAAACTATTGACTATTGAAAGTGTAGTTATTTAAGGCCTGTACCACAATCGTAGGGTAGAACCGTTCCATCACATGCAAAGCCCCAGCCACTCAGTATGAATAGGTGGCCTTCCTCTACAAGAATAGATGACCGATTACAATCGGGCCCTTTCTTTGCTTCGAAATCTCTTCTGTGAGGTATGGCCGTTACTAACGTACGTTAGGAATATACGAGGAACGTAGAAGCTGTTACAAAATTGAAATAAAGCTGGAGTAAATAATGTACATATACAAAATGAATTTTGCATAGTTCGATATTGAGATAGACTCATGGTAGCACAGGTTTACCTTAGTGGTTTTTGGTTGCTATTTACCTAATTTATATATCCTATTAAATAAATAATGTAAAATATATGTAAATATGTGGAAGTGGACTTGTGTTTAATATTGCTCTATCAAACATCAGTGGTTTGGCTAAGTTTATTCAAATATAAACAAAAATATATTATGTACGAAAGTATGTCAAAGTTCAATGTATTTATTTGCTACAACTGCTATGATACATTATAAATTATTGATTTACTATGCGATGCTTTGCTAATTACACAAAAATACAGTTTGAATCATTGCTTATAAAATCTTCAGTTACAACATAACATTTCTCAATAATATTATTTTAGTCAGTGGTTTCAAAATGTAAGTAATTTTTATTCAACCAGCTTCTGCCAGCACGCGTGATTGTAAAAAAATATCCCAAGCGGTTATGTTATCTGGGGATAATAAGTATCCTGTCTGCTATTCCAAGTCAATGTCTATCCATGTGCAAAAGGTATATATATATACGTTAGTGTACACCTGACAGATTTGCCTGTACAGTTATATTTGTCAGATAAGCTTCTGTAGAATCTTGCACAAACGTGTATGGCTACCGAGTTTCATCAAAATTCATTTGGCTATTCAATCGTGAAGAAGAAACAAACTTACTCGTATACACACACAGAGTCATTTTCGTCTACAATTATTATCAATATTGAAGGCATAAATTTGTAATTGATTTCAGTTCACATGAACTCGAAATGCAGCTAACTTCTATTACTAACCACGATTAATATCAGTTCCTCTTCAAAGCAATCTATTCAGCGATTCCAAGAAATAACCTAGTTCGAGTTCTCGACATTATCGATCTACTTGATAATTGATTTCTCTGCTTAATTAAGTAGTCACTCCACTTACGAACGTCCCTGTAATCTAATTACGTACTTCCCATAATTTTAATATTGTCATCATCATGAAATTGAAATTAATGGATCTTAAGAAAATTAACGTTTTGAATATGCGGAGAGGGATGCCATCTCTTGCGTATATTCTTGAGAGTTTGAAGGTTATACAGGCACTATACTTTCGTTTACTTTATTATCTTAATGGTGAAGAAAAACATCGCAAGGAAATAGGAAGCAAGTTCTAGAAATAAATTCAAAGGTATATGCCATCCTCGTCGTGTTTTACGCCTCATTGCGGGTCCTAGAGAGGAGTCCTGAGTCCCAGTAGTGAGAACTTCTTAACATTGATTATTTATGTATTCCTTATTATTCTTAATTGTGAGGAAAAATACCTCGCGGGCCCAGTGCGGGACCATGCCGATGTCACAGGTCTTCGAATTTTTAGTTCTATAACATGCCGGTTTCCTCACGATGTTTTCCTATACCGTTTTTGACAGAGTATCTACTCGTAAGACGGGGCCTTTACCACTCGGAAACCAGTGCTCTGTTTTGAGAGCAGTAATGATGAAATTAAGTAATAGAAATAAAACCCCCCCTGGCCAAGTTGATAATCTACAATCGTTAACGCTAGTTAACAACTAAACCAATATATGGGCATGACTTCAACAAAATTAGTAGCCAAGTTCACATCATTCAAAATGACAAAATGAAATGTAATCGTTAAAAATGATTATCGCTATATCCTGTAGTTTTATGATATAATTAATACTAACGTTGAGGCGTTTCTATTGTAGAAAGAAACTCGTCACGAAACGATTGTTACTTGGTTAGGCGAGCAGGGATCATAGGAGTAGCTTTTAGTCAGAAAAGTCTGTAACGCCATCTCGCTTCGTCATTGGGTGATTTTAACTAAATAAACATTTCTACTGGATTTCAACAGCTTTCAGGCGTGGCAGGTAGATATAAAATACTGCATTGGATGATTACTCTGTAAAAACCCCTTTAATAAAGATAAGACTGTTCCACCGTGTTTACAAGTCGCAGTCATAACTTGTAGCCATTTCCCTGAGGAGCCAGTTACTTCAGTGTGAATACCTAGATAAGCACTGAGTTGGAAACCTTTCAGTAAATTATTAAGAGCAATTTTCAAGTGCTTAACGAAAGGATATTTAATAAACCATGCCCAAGTGACAAAATTCGATGTAATTAACTTAAAATAGTAATTCCTGTAAAACTGTTAAGACATTTTTGTTTTGTTTTTGGAAGGAAATTTAACACAACTTGGCGAAATGTGGTTTTATATAGGCTAATTAATGACCTATACTTAAACATGGAGAGCAGTGGTGGCCGAGTGGTAAAGGCCCCGACTTATGAGTTGTTGTGTTGTTGAGGTCGCCAGCCAGGCGCATTACTTAGTGTAATTAATTTCATCACCAGTGCTCTCAAAACGGTGAAGGAAAACATCGTGAGGAAACCGTTATGTTCTAGAACCAAAAATTCGAAGACATGTGACATCAACCAACCCGCACTGGGCCCGCGTGGTGGATTGTGACCCATTTCCTCCCTTTCGAGAGGAGGCCTGTGTCCCAGCAGTGGGAACATTAAAAGGGCTGATGATGATGATGTCTTAAACATGTGATTGTAGTCATGATAACAAACAACTTTTACTCTGGAATCAGCAAGTTCAGTACATTTTGCCCAGTTAGTTACTTGCCACCTCAAAAAAGGGGCTCTACAATAACCAATGCTTAAAATCATGCTGACCGTCTGTTACGAAGCGGGAAAGTGAACTTCTAGCGATTCAATATTAAAGGCAGGCGCGGTAAGAAGTCGGTTAAGTAGGCGCGTCCATATTATGTTACAAATTGGTTTTTACCTTTAACTACCGCTGAATGAACTTTTCATGATTTACGAGCGTTTATTCCACGTTTTTGTTTCCCTAATTGGCAACTATGCGTTCGTAAAACTCTATAGACTGTTCAGGTATACCTTTTTTTGAGGTTGGAAAGAATCCATGACTTCTTTTGCTATAGGGTAGAGCAGGTGTCCGATTGGAGGTATCATCTTCATCCTACCCTTATTCCATATTACTTGGGGTCGGCGCAACATGTTTTTTTCTTCCACTCTGTTCTGTCACCCGTCACTCTATCACTAACTCCCTTTTCTTTCATATATCACTCCTCACAAAATAAATCTATCTCTTCTTCGGCCTCCCTCTTTCTCTCCGTCCATCTACGTGTAAACTCAGAACTCACATGAGCATACCAAGACAAATGATTTCTTTTCAACTTTCGTTACTTTCGTTTGGAGGTATGCGGAATAGAATGTATAATCCCGCTACGCAAAAGTCGTGGAGTTGCGGACATCACCTCGAAATACAATTATAATACAAAGTCCCCATAACCTCTATTGCGAAAGGAGGATCGACGGAACAGACGTATGAAATTTCTGGTACGGGCAACAGCCCGATTGATGGTTTCGGGCTGAAGTATAAGTTCTAATAATTATTGCGCTCAGTATCTAATGGCACGATTTTTTCGTTTCTCACGAAACGCGTGTCCAAAGTTTTTGCGAAAACCTATTTTCATGCAGGCGAAGCCGCTGGCAGAAAGCACTATAATGTCACCATTGTATCAGTGCGATGCTGCATCGGGTCGCTACTTTATATAAAGACAATATAATAAACTCAGGAACATTATAATTATGTTACTTGCTCAATAAAAAAAAACAATGTTCTTCATTGAATTCAGATAACAGCCTACATCTAAACTTACTGTATATTAGTGTATTATTATTGTTATTTTTTTTCATGTTCTACAGATTTTCTGTGATGTTCAATTTGATAAGGATAATAAATTGAGGTCCTATTGACATGAAAGAAACGTTCATATTTCTGGAACAGGGGAAAAAATTCGGAGAATTTGATACTGGACAAGGGAGTTCAAGGCAGAACATTATTAACGGCGATGTTCCAAATAGTAACGTGACTCGTGTAAGGAGCTATTGTAATGTCAAGTCACTCTTACTACACTGTATTTCTCCTTTCATGTCTTGGTATACAAATACGGGTGAAAATAATTGACTTCACGTCAATCACACGCATTTGATAAGGTTTGAACATCTTGATATCAGAAATATTTTTTTTTGCTTAAGTACCATATCCTATCTTTTGCTGCTTACTCCTCGTGATTTTACTAACGTGAATGTCTATGTATATATATATATATATCTATTATGTTACGATGTTTGGATGTTCGATAAATAATACTCAATCACGTAGCAGCTTACTTGTAAACACTAGTAGCAAGATATTAGTACTGCCGTGCAGATACTAAAACGCAGTAAAAGTATTGTAAAATACGCTATTTTACTGCGTTTTAGTGTCTGCACGGCAGAGTAGTAGTTTCGTAGCAAAAGCAGGTTTTGGTTTATTGGAAAAGCGGTCATGCAGCAATGATGTTCGTAGCGTCCGCTACGGACGGTCGTAGCATTGGTGTTGAATGGTGTTTGTAACCATTCTAAAGCAAAAGCAGCCTAGCAGCGACTTTCGTCTATGTAGTAGTTTTGTAGTAGTAGCGAAGAAAAGTTGTCGTTTGTTGCAGTTTCGTAGTACCAACACCCAACACTATAGTGTAAACATGCGTCAAGCCCATAGTTATGACCAAGTGACGTGAAGTGTTGTGTTTTCGTTTCATAATAAATAAGCATAATTAAAAGAAGATCCCACAAAATCATATTTGAATAAAAAATGCAAACAAGCTCTTTCTTCCTATAATTGGAAGTTTTCTCGTACTATTCCGTTTTATAAAACCGTAAATAATTCTACGATTTACTCGTAGTTTCTTCAATTTAAGCATAAAAACAAGCAATAAAATATTACAAGATGAATCTTCGAGAAATAAATATGAGTAGCTTCCGTTGCTTTTAAAATTTCATGTAGTTGCTCGGTAAATTGATATGCTGCTCGATTTTATGATGAGATATAAACTAGCTGGCCTATCGCGATCTATGAATAAGTAATCGAATATATTTTATCTCACTCGATCGTATTCCTTTCAAAATATTCCTAAGTTTATGAATACTTACATTTTTATTTGCAAAAAAAACTTCGTTTGGATAACGTTCGACGCTTTGGAATCTGTCAAGGTTCACTCCGATGTAATATTTTTGATCAGGGCGAGATTATTTCGAGTTTTTCCTTGTGGCTTCGCTGCCGTGGGCGACGCCATAGGCATCTTGTAGTTTAAGGGCATAAAAGCCATATCCACTCAGCGATTGTGTATGTTTTTACTAGTATGATTTGTAATTGGATCAATGCGGCTAAAGATTAACTAACAATTTCACTTATCAGAACGTTACTTTAGATGTAGGATTGTACTAATTTTATAAAGGTGAAAGCTTATATGTTTATTTGTTACTCCTTCACGCTAAAATGACTGAAAGAATCTGAATGAAGCTACCGCGATGACTTGCATATCCTGTATTAACACAGGCTAAAAAAGAAAATTTTGAAATACTAATTTCACACGGGCAAAGCCGTAAGCTATAATAGTGATATACAACACTACAATACATTTATTTCATGCGTTTATTTGACATTCATACAAAAGGATAAAGGAGGATTCATCATCATCATTTGAGCCGAAACACTGTTGGACAAAGGCATCCCCTAATCCAATGAATGCATGATGATTGGGAGGATTATATAAAAAGCAACCAAAATCTAATGAGGTTTAAACTTGTGCTAAAGTTTTAGTAATATTAGTCTTTAAACAAATATATAAAACATTCCTAAATACTTAAGTATTATTGCTTAAGTTACATTACTTAAACAAGCAATCTGTATTCTTATTAATAACATTTTATTTATTCAAGCAAGTCCTTCGAGCGTTTTCCCCATCTGGCGTAACAAAGTACAAATTACGCAGGACATCATACCCACTTAGTGCTTCACCAACTAAGAACACCGATCAAGAACTTTGTTCTCAAGCTTTGTATAAAAAGTAAAATTATATCAAGGGATCTTAAGAAACATTGTCCTAATTGCTTCGTAAATCGGGTTTTACAACGTTTTTGTGGTTTTTTTTATTTTGTGTGGCTCAAAGTTTGCTTTACCTACATCCTGGGGGGTTTTAAGACAAGAGTGAATAAGTTACTTCTAGGCAGGCGGGCTTCATCATCACATCATCGCTTAACGCCAGCTGGTTTGGCCAAGTTGATAATCTACAATCTTTAAAGCTATTAGTAATAGTTCATAGTTAATAAGTTATAACTCCTTTTGTATTTATTAGTTATTTGTGTATTGTATACTATGGGCCTTAGTTGCCTGATAATAAAGGATTATTATCATTAATAATATATCAAGTGTATGGGAATGATATCATCTCAACAAAATTCATGTTCAATTTCATATTGTTTACAGAATGAAATGTAATCATTTTTACAATGATTTATCACTACATCCTGTAGTTTTAAGGTATTTTTGATAAATACACTGAAGCGTTTAGGCGTTTCGATTGTAAAAAGGGACTCGACACGAATCAATCTTGACTAGTTTTTCTATATTTTGGTGCAGGTGTGATAGTTTCGACTAGCCGGTTGGTCTAGTATTTAGTGACTGCTATGCCGGAGGTCGTGGGTTCGACTCCCACACAGGGCAAATGTTTGTGTGATAATCATGATCGTTCCCATTAAGCAAGTATGATTTGCCTCCTGGCGGCAAGGGTTGATGCGCCTCCTGGGGTCAAGGGGTTTTTTAGTCAGTAAAAGTCTGACACTCTTTCCCGCTCCGTCCAAGGGCGGGATTCGTCATACGATGGTTTTTACCTACTATAAAAAAGTAAGCAAGCATTTTACATAATACTACTACTACTATAGCACTCCTTGTACAGATAGCAAAGATTTGAATTTTGTATATTTTTGTTTATAATGAATGAACTCAAAAAATATTGTGCCGGTTTTTTAAATATTTTATGCTTTTACGTAAGCCGTTGGCTAAAGTTACGAAATAATATTAGTGTGGTGTAATATTATTACTGTGATGTTATATTCTGACGCCTGTATGACATGACGAGAGTATAAAAATGGAGAAATCAAATGTGTATGTACCTACGTAATGTAGGTATATACTTAATCTAATTATATGCCGAGAACACCGCAAAAAAATTCGGCGACAGATATAATTTTCCGTTAAAACATAACCGAATTCAGTATTTATTTTCGATTTGAATAATGAATGATCGCTTTGTAGGTTTTGCCGAGCACGCAGTACTTAATCGAGTGTCTATCATCGACATGAATGCTTGTCACTGATGTATCCATGACGCGCCGTAATTTAGACCCGGCGTGACAGGCAAAATCTATTGTTTAGGTCTTATTAAAAGCGCGTGGAGTTTCACACAGTTTTCATGCTGTTGAATTAATGATTGTATAAGCGAGGGCTTTATACGGACGCAGGATACACGTGTGCGCATATATTGGAACCACGATTGGAACTGTGTTTAGGTACAAGTTTTAAACTCAAGGTGCTTCCGTGAATGCTTTTGTTGGTCTTTTCATCTATTATCATTATTTGCTTTTATCTTTGTTATAGTCAGCACAAAAGAAAAGTTAATTTTTAAATTAGGCGCCTTTTATTACAATTATTATATTCAGGTACGTATCTCACAGTTAATCTATGAACAGCGTTTCGGCTACAATATTGTTATATGTTTTATGTATCTTTGTTATCTACGTTTTATATTACGGGCGTTTAAAATGAAAACGAAATTGGGGACTAAAATATGTAGTTACTAGGCATTTTGCGGATACCTACCAGTTTGTTAAAATTGTTACGAGTATTTGTAAATGAAAAATGTAATTTTAATTGTATAAAGGGCCGGGGTTTAGTTTCAATTAAGCTCATTATGTAGATAAGGTACACGAATATTGTTGGAATATATCTTCTTTGCTTTACGAAAACACCACATTTCAACCCATATTATCCGTCAACAGCAAACATCCCTGCAGTAGTTCAAAATAATCACTTGCACCGTTCTTGTGCGCGGCGCATTATATGAAACAACGTTCCCGGCTGCCAACGTTCCCGACAGAAACAACTGTTTAGATAGGACAAAAGCTCTAACTGGGCCACTTACGACGCGTCGTTCTACTTACGGGCCGTATCTCAGACTTGTCAGATTCGCCCTGTTCACCTAAAGAGCGCACTTCAAGCGCGCTCGGGCGAAAAATCAAAGAAGCATTGTATGGCATATGTTTGGACATGATGCGTAGTTTTAAAGTTTGGAACTTAATGTATTTGTGATGAAAAACTTGAGTAATGTTTACAAAATCTCAGACAGTAATCTACCTACGCTATTTGCTCTGAATCGGAGCACAATAGTTAGTCGAATGTTATTGGGGTTTTATTTCAGGAATTGTCGGAAGTAATTCGAAGTTTGGAACTTGTTTGGACACATGACCGTATGAAACTTTTGCTTGAACCGAAAGATTTCAGGTCTGATTCTGACCTCGATTAAATATAGCATAGTGAAAGCAGTCTTAATTTTCTACATTTGGAACTCAGGGCTTCTCTCTAGGAGAGGAAATGGGCCGTAATCTACCACGCGGGTCTATTACGAGTTGGTGGATGTAACAATCATGCTTTCGAGTGTTTGGTTTTAGGACATACCGGTTTCCTCACGATGTTTTCCTTCGCCGTTTTGAGAGCAGTGGGCTTTTATTACTATTAGATTAAAAAGTCGATGAGTGGGCGCATCCCGACATCACCGCATCCTATCGCCCCGCACTAGCGTCTTTGACATTCAAAAAGAGAATTGCGCGCCTTTTTCACGGCGTCATACTTTTGAATAGTTTGGATTAAAATTTAATGTTTTATGTGTTAAAACTACTTTTATCTTTCTTATTACAAATTCTACAAAGTAAAACGCGTGTCTAGGCGTGAACTCTCGACGTAATGTTATTATTGGGCCATTGATTTCTGCTATGCTTCAATATTCTGTCTGATATTTTAAGAAACAGCTCACGGGTTGGCAGCAGCAAGCGCAGGTAAAATTAACTTTGCGGGTCGATCGGTGGAGTAGAACTTTCACCAGGAACCTCTTTTCAAAGCAAAACTTTATAAACGTCTTACAGTATCTATTGGAGAATAGTTTGAAGATTAACAAGTAAATCCATTGTACTGTAGTATGACATTGACAGGAGTATGTACTTGCCCAATAACTGGGTTGTAGAGGTGTGATAAGCAGTCGCCCCACGTAAATCAAGAGTATCCGGTTAGACTGGGTGTCAATCCCAGGCTAGTTGGGAAAGGTTTCGGAGATGGTAAGTAATAAACATTGACATTTACCGAATCATCATCAGTAGAGCTGTCAGAGCTGCAGAACAATTTGAAAGAGCCACAGCAGCCCTGGGACATGGATGAGTTTTAGTGAACAAAGGCCAACAAAAGCCTGACTACCTCTTAGTACGATGCTATTTGAAGATTTCCTCCAAAGTACACTGTTTTATTGGTAATTTTCTCTAATAAAAACAAAAGAAGCATAAAAAAGATACACGAATATGATCTAAATACAGTTCCTTTCCAAAAAAATATTGTTACTTTTATCTAAGTTGACGTTGGCGTGACCGGAAGAAGATTGGAAACTTCACCTGCAAGCATATGGTTGAATCATAAAACTTAATGTTATTTACTGATACCGCTTCCGACCGATACTGTTCCGATGTTATGGAACAGGTATTGAAGATGCAGAACATACTCGTAATATTACGTCAGCCGTTGCGTTTTATGCTTCTTTTTTTCTTGAATTAGTAGTGTTACGCGGTTCGCTTGCATGTGTCTGATCTGTTATGAGAGGCAATAAGGCAGTGTGGGAATTTATGTTCCCAGTGGCTTGATATATGAACTAAGTGAGTGTAAATGTTCCAATAACGTTTGTGGCTGAAATAGTATTATCAAGTATTATATTATTGTTCCTAGTTTTTATTATTTATTAAGCTCACCAACTATAATTGTCAACACTTGAAATTACTACAAAACCTCACTGAAATCTATGTAGCCTAGTGTTACAATTTTTACAGGTAAGCACCACATACGCTAAAAAGTAAAAAAATATTACTGAATGAATTATCTAAATATCTACTAGTTTTCTATGTGTGCAGTACGTACTATTCAGATAAAAGTTGCCTAAGTATTCTATATCCCAATCAAAAGCCATGTCTACCCTTAGTCCTAAATTCATTTAAATCATATTATTTCATTGAGTAATGTGAGATTAGATTTATTTATTCAGGAAGGGTTATTGCTAGGATTAAGTATCATTTTCAGCAACTGGAAACATTTGTTAATTAATTAGTAAGTTTTTGCTGGTTTACATTAATGTAGATTGGAACCTTACAAACTCAGTCGACTGCAATAAGAGCGACTCCATAGTGTACGTACCTACTGGGGCCAAATTTTGTTATTTTCATAATATTGTTATTCCAACACGTTGTCATTATGATGAAAAGTTCGTAATCTGTTAACTCACAATGGCCAATCAATGGTCTCGTAATGGAATTGTGGTACGACCTGTCTTGTAACGAATTAAAAACGTGATGATGATCACTGATCAAAGCAACTGTAAAAAGATTTTAGCAGATCACTGCTTACGTCAAACATTCATTTGTCATTATGTACGAGATTACCGTTCTAAAAAAAATTCTTTCAATGTAGTGTCAGTGGTTGATCATTGGAACGTCATAACATATGACGCCATTATATTAGTAAACTACCAAATTTGCCAAAGTCAACAATTATGATTTCAATTATTGACTTTGGCACTAATATAAGATCAGACTTGAAGCCTTGCTAGGCAACATAGACAAACATTTTATTATGTAAAATCTCACGTTTGACTTCCCACTGTAGGCGGTCATGTAGTCACTTATGAAGCTAGCTTTCTTAGAAGTAACTTATACAGTCTTAGCTTAAATATATATACTTAGCTTCCTGCAGGAAAATTCACATCGAAGCTGTACGCACACTAAATGTGAACTTGCAGTTTCTAGAATGTTGGCTGTTTGTATATCGGAGCAGCGATCACTTGTTACTTACTTAGTGACCGGACGGTTCCTGACGGATAGTCAGAGTACAACATGTAATGTAACTATAATTAGCATTAGTAGCTCAAACAGCATTATTAGCTGAGATTGTATCACATTATTTTTATTATATGGGAAACCTGAATATAGGTGGTTCAGAATCAGTAATTGAATCCATTACAATATTTTTTCACCATGGTAGACACCACCGACACTAAATACAACACAGGTCCCGACAGGTTATATCAGGCAATAGGCGCCAGTGCACCACTAAGTGCGGGAACGAAACAACCCTTCAATCACCCGGATGGCCTGGTGATCATGTATTTGTGCGGCCAACCAGGAAATAAAGTCTGCCATTACAATAGTGTCAGAATAATCAATCATTGATTCCATAACTGTTATTAAAGAGGAGTTTGGTAATCTACATTGGCATTTGGCATTATGACTTTGCAATGATCGACCACTGACAATTCATTGAAGATTTTTCTTCCTTTGATCAGTGACTTCCCATCAGAATGTTATTGTGCAGTCATTTTAATTCGTTACAAGACAGCTCGTACCACAATTCTTTTACGAGACCATTGACCGACCAATGATCGGCCATTATGAACTAACAGATTACGGACTTTTAGTAACATAACAGTTTTTTTTTTTTTTTTTTTTATGGTAGGTAAAAATCATCGAATGACGAATCCCACTCTTGGGCGGAGTGGGAAACAGTGTCAGACTCTTACTGACTAAAGAACCTACCCCGTGCCTTCCTTGCCTTATTCCCAGAGCCCCGGTGTAACGCTTTCGCATCAACCCTCAGCTCCGGGAGGCTTCGACCCTGTAGGGCCCCTACGGTGTGCTGACAACTTCTTGAGGCGCGCGGGAACGGTGCGCGCCGTCGACGACTTGGGCTCGGTCTGGACTGCTACCAGACGACCGGACGGCGAGCTACCCATTGCTCACCGTCCGCAAGCCAGTGTCTACGGTGGCCGGATATCGGCAGGATCGCGGCGGCGACGGCTACGGCGAGTGCGCCGTTGCCTTTGCCTTATGCGGTCAGCCTCCTCCTTTACGAGCATTACTGCCTCGCAGAAGGAGGCGACCGCCTGCCACTCCTCCTCGCTGCGGACCATGGCCTGAACCAAGGCCCGGCGCGAGAGGTCGCCGTCGCCGATCACCCCCACGAGGGCACGGCGTTGCTCTTCCCAAGCGGGGCACACTTCTACCGTGTGCTCTACCGTGTCCTCCGGGCTGGCCACACAGTGGCGACACCCGGGCGTCTCTTCCGCACGGATCCGGTGAAGGAACCTCCCGAACTTGCCATGTCCGGTGAGGACCTGCGTCATGCGGAAGGTGAGGACGCCGTGAGGTCTATCCAGCCACGCCTCAAAGAGGGGCACTACTGCCGAAATTATGGCGTGCCCAGCGCTAGGTTGCGACAGTCGCTGTTTCCATTTCACCATGAGATCCCGCCGGAGCTCTTTCCGCCATGCCTTAACATGTTCAGGCAGCGGAGTTTCGCCCCGGCGTTGCATCTCCACGCGCAGATCGTGCATGTGTGCAAGGACTGTTGCCTCCAAATCCCATGGTGGTAGGCCAGCAAGGAGGCTCGCCGCTTCGCAGGACACCGTGCGGTATCCTCGCACCATCCGGATGGCCATGACCCTCTGGCAGGCGTTCAGCTGGGCTAGTAACATAACAGTGGGATCGTATTGGAATGACGATATTATAAAAATAGAAGATTTGGGACCCTGGGTTACCAAAAAAAAAAAATCATCGTCATCATCATCTTTGTGATTTTTCGTGATACATTTATAAAATATTGTACAATTTTTGACGCTTTAGTAGATTAGGTAGGCCGTAACCTTTAAAACTTAAACTTACGAGTAACTAAAAGTTACTCGTAAGTTTAAGTTTTAAAGGTTTTCTTTTTTTTTATTTATGTGTATGTATGTAGTTTTAAGTTTACTTTATTATTTAATCTATTTTTTTTATTAAATAAATCTTAACTTATTATATTAAATAAAAAATAATATAATTTTTTTAAGATAAAAATACCACATGTTTCCGCTATCGTACATACTAAAAATAATGTATCGTAATGATATATTTTTTAATAAATGAGTTAGAACTTCTCTAACAACATTATTAACAACTCTTTACACCGTCGTCAAACTTGGCTGCACTGTGCGATATCAATATCAAAGGGAACCCTTTCCTGGCTGCTCGCAAGCATATTATTATTGTCTAGCTTGTCCATTATCTTTGCTTTTGAGGTGGGATACCATCAAATTATTTTACCTGCTCTGAGTGGTGAATTAGACTTTGACTAGCGTTGATCTACCTGTATTCCTACAGTTGCCCTTTGCTTTTCTGAGATGTATTTTTCTAGCAATCCCGCAGCTCTGCCCGCTATTGGCCCGAGCGTGCCCTTTCAGTTTTGGTGATATCTTTTTGACGTCTACTTAAGCCAATCTGGAAACAAAGAATCGACCTAGGCCTGGTAAGGTCTAGGTCTGGTGTAAAAGGTACAGGTTACAGGTATGACCCTGACAGGACCAAACGCTAAAGCGTCACCTGTTGTGCGTACGATGTAAAATAAGAATTGCCTCTCTCTGGTGTTTTCTACCAGTTCCTTCACTCGCATTTTCGCAGAAAAAGGTGAGGCGTATATCATTATAAAGCTTACTAGCTTTTGCCCGCTGCTTCGCTCCCGGTAATAGAAAAATGTGATAAATGAAGAACCGCTCGACTGATTTTGTTCAAACTTCACATAAACCATCTACTAAATAGTCCGAACAAAGTCGAAAAATTGGGTTGGGATAGTTAAATCCGTTCTTGAGTTATAAAATAACAACGAAAAGTGGCATTGTTTTTTATATTGATATCATCGATATAGATCAGAATCACTAGATAAGGCGTGCCGCACCTAAATAATCTGCAGGCTATTTACTTTTACATTGATTACATAAGTGCAGTTTTGACGTATCAGCGCTGTAAGTATTAAATGTTTTGATAGACGACAATGCCAATGAAGCGCTGCAGCGGCCTTTTGTATTAACTTTTCAGTATTTTGACAAATAATTTCTATGAACGTGCTTGTCTATCGCTGGGATATAAGTCGGTAGCTAATATAAGTATTTATTCCCGTACTGCACCTTCTACATACTACGTACCTACTAAAACAGCTCCTACTTTTTGCTTAGTAAAGCTTAATGGAGTATGGTATTTCACAGTGTCACAATTGGCATGTCACACGAAAAAATTACTTGACATCTATTTGATCATTTCAAAAGGTAATTTCGTATAAAGTAGTTCATAGTATAGAGCTAAAATATTTTATTTCTTATTTCATTGTACACTATTTATTAATACCTACACAGACGTATGTACTTTATACCTAACACTACCAACTAAATAAATAAATAACTTGTCCCACGTTTTTTTTTCGTTTATATCGTCTCGTTTGTACATCAAAGAACTGGAACAATGCCTATGCCTTCTGCGGTCTTCCCATTCGATTATAATTTCGGTGTTTTCAAGGCTTGAATAGGCACACTAAACTACTGAAAACCAGCGTCTGGCAACTACCATTATCACGTAGTTGTCAAGCATTTTCATCTTAAGAGGCCGGCGTTCGGGACGATTTATCCATACAAACGTAATACCAAAATCATTTGCAAGTCGAGCATATTTCAAACATGTTATGGTGATATTTGGATTTAGACAATATTTATCTAGGTTCCCAGATCTTTCTTTTTTAAAAAAGCTTTAAACAAGGTTTTTCTGTTTTGTATATATCATCATCAGCCTTTTTAATGTTCCCACTGCTGGGACACAGGCCTCCTCTCGAGGAAAGGGAAGCATTGTATGCATGTGTCAAATAAAATGTTTTTCTTTCTTTTCTTTATATTTCTGGATGGATTTTGACTTTCATGTAGACAGCTGGCTGAGGTTAGTTTCTGAGGTTTTAGTGGGATTTTATCGAGTGAAGTTCAGTTGCTGTTATAATATTGTACTGTTTATTTGTTTATTAATTTATTAAAGAACTTCATCAAAAGATGTACATTGTACACACACTAATAAAGGTTTGAAACGAGTACATTTAAGTTTTAAATTAGTGACAAATTACTTAAAAAAAAATATTGTCTTCTAACTTATTACTTAGAAAATTAACCACAAGACTTTAGTGATACTTTTTTTTTTATTAAAGCCATGATTTTTGTTTGTATGTAATGAATTTAAGTAATGAGTTTTTGACAAAGTCACTTCAGAGCCAGTGCATTAGCGCAGCTTATTGTGATTTAAAACTGGTGTGGTTTCGTATCAAAAATGTAAACATAACTTGAGAATATTCATTTCATATCAGACAACTGGAGTTGAGAATTTCATTTTAGTATTGTATTAGACTCGATACATTTTCTGCCAATATACCTAGGTACTTCAAAACATTGAGATTGTTATATTCGCATAATGGGAAACAACTTTGTTTTCTATTATGCGACTAGGTACATATTCTGAATCAAATATTAATAAATAGTTTCTAAACTTGACATTGGTAGTGGTCAATAAAGCAGACTTTTATTGTTTCTTACCGCCTATTTTTCCATTTTTACTCACCGTTTAAGCGTTCACTGAATTATTACGAATATTTTAAGACTACAATAAGCTTCATCGGTTCAGCCGTTCTTGACTTTTAGCAAGACTAACAAATAGCTGATCATTTTTATGCGCGCGAGCCCTATGCTCCTTCTTTGTCTTCGTTCCAGGACCCTGGAGCTCTCTTTTTTGCATGTCCTTAGGGCGGGTGCGGAACACTACGTGTCGTCGACGACTCAAGCTCAGTCCAGAAGGTGACTGGACGGTCAGACGGCGAGCTTTATAGCCCTTGCCTGCGATGCAACTGAGGCGGAAGCGAAGCCGTTCCCTCACGTATCAATGAGTGACATAGGCTATCAATTTTCTACAATCACGTAGGCGAGGCCGCTGGCAGAAGCTAGTCCCGATAAAAAATAGGTAAATAAAAAAAACGGGAATAACGCCAAAAAGGGGGAAAGCAACTCAAATTATTAATATTCCTATTCTCAATTCCCCATTAAATTAATCATTTGAACACGTGTAATAAAGACATTACAAGAAACACGAGTAAATTCCCAGTAAAAACGTCGGCTGTATGTAGATATTCCAGTTGGAATTAGGTTGTGACGTGCGTGACTGTGGCGACGGGAATCCGGCCATCCATTGGCCACCGGTCACGCGAACCAAAGTAATTCTAATTACGAATGCACCTGAGTGGCTGTTTATTGCGAAAAATGTGGCTAATTACTTTTTAACACTGTTGGACAATGTTTTACTTTCACTCCTATTTTTTTTTCTTTCTTTCCGCACCGATAGTGCTGTTAGCCAGTATCGAGTTTAAAAGTATTTTGTATTTTATACAAAAAACCGTATACTCGTACACTCTTGAGCCCCACGCGAACGCTGGCGTTCGTACACCTATTGCCTTTCTAATAAGTCTCTAATTACGGTACTCGAAATGTTAATTAAATGATTTTAGTCTGTGTTCAGTTAAAACGATTTTTTTTTATACAAAATAATAAAAAAATAATTAATAATTTTCTTAATTTTTTTTTTTTATGAACCTGCCTTGTTTTCTCTGCATCATCCTTGGTTGACTGGTAGAGAATGCCTAAGGCATTAAGTCCGCCTGTGTACTTTTGTTTTGCAGGAAGTTTTTATAAATAAATAAAATCTGTTTAATTACAGTAACTTGGTCAGAGGGTAATTATATAGTTTTAATGTTGCAGTATATAGCAGTATATCGACACAGCCTTCTCGGAAAGTTTCGCTGAGGTAATCTGTACTCACGTCAATTTTACATGAATTGCGTGTGGTGTATCTCATAATTTTATATATTTTGCAGATATTTGAGCTCCAAAATTACTCCAATTTTGTTCTACAATATCTACCAGGAATCAATCTGTGAATAAATAAAGCAGCAGGCGAAACTGAAAAATCCAAACTTCGAAGATACGAGTAGCTTAAAAAAACATGTGAACATTCATGTCGCAAAAACGCTATATTTTGACACTTTCAAGAGAACCAAATTTCGTAGGGTACTTCTTGTTGACCTCTCTCTCTCTCTCTTCTTAGTCGTGTACTCTTGACAGAGTGGTCGTGGTCATATGTCGGTCGAGTCCTGCGCACCGCCTCTCTCGCGATGCGACGCCATGAAGTTCTGTGTTTGGCGGTTTGGGAGTTTTCATTGATGTCTTGTTGACCTAGATTCTTAAAAATTTGAAGAAGCAAGGTCTGTAGCACAAGAGTAGGAAAAAAAAACTGTAAATTTGTAGTTGCGAAACTTCAGTGCGCCTCGCTCTTTCCCAATTTTTACCCACCTTTTTACTCTTTCCAACTTGTTATTATATGTTCTTTTGGAACAATGTTAGCCCAGAACTCCCTTTTCACGGATACGTCAGGCAGAAATACGAGTAAGTTCAATATAAAAATGAAGACCAGACAGTTTTTAATGTAGTAATAATTATTTTTTTATTACCCAGAGACCGTTCCTAATTCAGGGAAGTAAGAGTAGTGGGAGCTCATTGTCCGGGTGCCCGGTAAGAATCGAGCCCGATTCATCGACGACACGTAATACGAAACGGTAGAGCTCCTACGGTTTTACAGGTTCGATAGCCGCTAAGGCCTCTCGCCCTCTGCGACGGGCTATAGAAGAGATGCCAACGCGCTACTAACGCGCTACATTATCACGACTGTATCGATGCGAACCCGCTACAGCATCGCCACAAATAATCACCATGGGCGCGAGCCTTAAACGGGAAACGTGAAATAGGAACTGCGAAAGTGTTACAGTGGCTCTGCAACTGAAGGATACAGCGTAGGTTTTAGTCAGTAAAAGTCTGTTACTCCTTAACCTAGAGTAAGCAAAGTCGTACTTTAAAAAATTATAGTAGAGAGTTTCGGGAGAATTTAATAGGGCTTTGTTGGATTTAGTTCAATATAGGTTGAAGCCAAAGAAAGACCAAAATAAGGATTTCAAAATAACTGTTTATTGTCCTTTTCTTTATATATTGGAAGATGTGTATCGGAAGTTATAAGTTTAATTAGTTTTTGTTGTTAGCTAAGAATTTGTTTGTTTGAACGCGCTAAACTCGGCAACTACAACTTTGAACTGAAAAAATTCGTTAGTGTCGAATAGTCCATTTATAGAGGAAGGCTGTATAAGCTCAAGTTTCGACCCACGTAGCAGTAACCAAAGACATGGCTGAAACCGCGTGGGATAGTTAGTCTGTAGTATTATCCTGTCCTTTTATTAGTATAGTTAAAGAAGTTAAAAATAAACCCTCAGCCTATTTTTCTTCTTGAGATATTTTCGTCCTACAATGGATAAATCTATTTATATAATTGTGAATCGCCTACTTAAGTTAGCTAATCAAATTGGGTTTGATTTACTTTTCTATTTTAAATTATAGCATTCCAATGATAGGTCACAGAACACCCTAAATAAAATGACAAATTTTAATATGTGATTTTTTCGCCTACCTACCTGTCTATGCTTATTTGTTTATTCTCACATCGGAGCACCTTGCAGCAATTACTCCAGTAGAATACAATTAGTACAGAATCACATCTTGTGAGCGAAGGAGTGGTACACACACTCACGCAGTATCAGGCCGGCGCTCTTCCAGTATTCTACAGTCATGTATCTACTAAATTCCACATTAAAACAAGAATACGTTATACAAAAGATAATTTTGGTCTTATGCTCAGCCGTGTTACAACACTAGTTAGAGCAAAAGCTAGTTTAATAAACGTATTCAGGATCAAAAAGTTAGAAAGTTCGCTGAAAGAAAGACCAGGGGGCTTAGACAAAGTCACATTCTCACTAACGATAACGAAATTCGAAACTCCGAAATGTATGGAACTGACATATGCCTTCGAAAAGTCACGTGGTCAAACGTTTTCGATTCGCTAATTGTTATTAGTTGTTTATACGTCAAATTGGACGTTTTAATTCGATAACCATAGCCAAGAAGTTGTTATTTTATCGGACCAACACTTCGACTTATCGATATGTTAGTCGATGTCATTTTGTCTACATTTTGTGGTCAACATCGTTAAGGCGAAATCGAACTTAGAAATGGATTCGACACGGAGCGATCGCCACTTGTCTAGGGCCCCAGATACTACATATGATGTTAGTAGGTACTATGGAAGGTGGGTAAGCCACTTGGGATACCACCTTGGGTGTACTACGCCAAATCGAATAACAAATACTCGAATATCAATTGATCGACCACTATAAATCGAACGTCTAAATACTCGAACGTTCATAATATCGAATTGTTATTAAATCGAACATTCAATACATCGCACACTTAATACATCGAGTGTTCAAAATATCGAATGTTTGTTTGATCAAGCGTTCAACGCATCATCTTTTGCCTCTTTTTTGTGGAGTAGGTCTTCCCAATCCCGCGTTTACCTTATCAATTCTCCTATTTGTTATAGCTTGCTCCTTAACTAAAAATTCACACTTTACAACAGTAGGGAATAATTAATAATTATCGCACTTGCTTATTTACCCCAAGAAGAAATACCAGATGCTTTCAATAAATTGAGATTACAGAGTCCCTACTGTTTGTGCTACCATAGAATTTTTAGTTAAGGAGCAAGCTATAACAAATAGGAGAATTGATAACGTAAACGCGGGATTGGGAAGACCTACTCCACAAAAAAGAGGCAAAAGATGATGCGTTGAACGCTCGATCAAACAAACATTCGATATTTTGAACACTCGATGTATTAAGTGTGCGATGTATTGAATGTTCGATTTAATAACAATTCGATATTATGAACGTTCGAGTATTTAGACGTTCGATTTATAGTGGTCGATCAATTGATATTCGACTATTTGTTATTCGATTTGGCGTAGTACACCCTACCACCTTTGTTGACATCCTTGCGTCATTCTGTGTTCCAAGTACGGCGAGCTTTAAAGGTGTTGCCGTCTAATGACAAAAAAGCTATTAACATTATAATATAGGGTGACTGGTAAATGGTGACCGATACTTAAACTCGTGACTGTAGTCATGATAAAAAAAAATTGCGGGATTCGTCATTGGATGATTTTTACCTACCATAAAAAAAACCTATACCTACATAGATAAAGAAGAGGTAAAACAAAAATACCAAACAGGTACGGTTGATTGCTCAAGAAAGATGAATAAATTCTTCACAATATTAAATATTTTCTTTGCAAACTAATAATAGATCAAGCGCAATAAGCGCATTAAAACAATAGTAACTTGATGAGTTTCCAACAGTTTATGATTTTCTTTGAAAAACTTTGCTTTAGTGTTTTAATCCACCCATTGTATTAAAGTGATTTTCTTCTTCCATGAAAATCCTGTAAATCTTCAAGATGTTAGATAATATCTTGTCAAACTTTGTTTCTGAGGAGCGAAAAGAGATTAAATTACATCTATGTTCCTTTAGTTGCCTTTACAGATGCTCTTTAGATATCCCGTAACCTGTATGTTGTCAACCTTAGAAGCATGTACGTGATACAGGTGTTGTAGGTAGCAGTACTTGGTGTCATGGAAAATTGACTGGCCTTTTGGTCTAGTGGTCAGTAGCCCTGACTGCTACACCGGAGGTTGAGAGTTCGATTCCCATCCAGGAAAAATGTTTGTGTGATTATCGTACCTACAGACAGAGATTACAATGATTTGTTCTAAGTCTAGGTGTAATTCATCTATAATATGTATACATATCATATGATATGTAAATATTATTTCTAGTGCTCATACCAAAAGCTCTGCTTTTTTTGGGACTAGATGGCGTTCTATGAAATTTGTTATTAAATTACTCGTTAACAAACATACACCTCCAATGACCCGCCTTCGTAATATAGAACATATATACTATTTAAGTCATACCAATATTGTAAAGGCAAAGGTTTGTGCGTGTCTGTAAGTTAGTTACTTCTTCACGTTCAAACGGCTGAACAAATTTTAAAGAAATTGATGCACGGAAGACCATGTTGTCAAACTTGTGCAACACAACACGTTGCCATGCTCCTCAACTCAGTTATCTATCTTGCAGTGATTAGCTGGTCCAAATGTACAGACAAACTGAAAAAAACGTTGTATTTTGTTACAATATATAATTAATAGTAACTATGTATCGAATTGAGAGCAGTGGTGGACGAGTGGTATCAGCCCCGACTTCTGGTTAAAGACATTTATTTCTCAAAAACAGAATAACAAATTCACTTACATGAGAAACACTTGTTGACAAAGTAGGTTATTAAATATTCGTTCATAAGGAACGAGCGGCGGAACAGTAAATTAAAAGTAGGTACCTATAGGAATATTGTTGTTAGTTATTCTCTTAAACTATGTTAGTATCTTAGTATTAACTTATATAAATTTAAGTAAGTACACATAATGTTTGCTTAACAAGTATTGCAAAGTGACATACAAATATCATTTAGTAGAAGGTAGTCCGAAATAGTTTTGTTCGTAGTTTGAGTACACAGAAATCGCAATTTAATACGTAATATGGGATTACGTATTAAATTGCGATTTCTATCGTCTTTGCCATTGATAGCAATTGCTTATCACAATATCAGAAAGTTTTTGTAATTTTACATTATGTTGTTCGTTATTTTGATTGTTTTTGTACGGAGTTTTTTTTTTATATTCATTTTTTATATATATATATATATATTTATTGTTTTAATTAAAACTTATTTAATTATAAAGTTGTTTCATAATGATTACTAAAATAGATGATAAGTGTTCATTATGTAAAATTTTAGTTTTTTTTTTAAACAGGGGAAATGATTGTATTTCTTTTATATCCTTAGGCAAACTGTTATACATATCAGCACCCTCGCGTCTAATATTTCTACTACCACATTTAGTCCGAGATCGGTATAAACAGATATCGTTAGCATTTCTTAATAACCGGGTTTGTATTTGAGCTTTTTTTATGAAAATTATTTGGGAATGTGTGGCTTTTGTAAGTATTTTTCTTACCAGAATACAAGTTTGAAATTTATATATTTGAGCAAGTGTCATTAGTTTTACGAGACTTACGAGTCTCATTAGACTTACGAGTCGTAGGTCGCTGGTTCAAACCTAGCCAGGCGCATACTTTGTGCAATTTATTTCATCACCACTACTCTCAAAACGATGAAGTAAAACATCGAGAGGAAAGCGGCATGTCCTAGAACTAAAAATTCGAAGACATGTGACATCCACCAATCCGCACTGGGCCTGCGTAGTGGATTATGGCCCATTCCCTTTTCTAGAGAGGAGGCCTGTGTCCCAGCAGTGGAAACATTTAAAAAAGGCTGATGATGATGATGATGTATCGAATTTACTTCCATAATTATGCACTTGTTAAAGATGTTGTTTTGATATTAGAAACTATTCAATCAATTTTACTAAAGACTAATTGCTCCGGAAAACTTCTTATCGCCTAATTAGGATCATTTTCTCACAGTTCAAACCTTTCCTGAGCTTTAGTAAATAATATATAAGAATATTCCAATAATAAAATTAGCTAAATCCGTCCAGGCATTATCGAGTTTTAGCAAGACTAACGAACAGATATCGATTTTTATATAAAGAAGAAGATAATAGGTTTTTTTTTTAAAAGAAGATAATAAGTAAACTTGGTGATAGAAATAGGTGCAGGCAATGGTACTCACGCCGCAGTGTCTGTAATTACGGTAGTTGGAAGATTCATTATAACATTAATATTTGTAAATTCCAGTGTAAATATCTGTAGCAAAACATACTCAAAATTTATTTTGAATTCCTTGTACGTCAGTGTCGTATACTGCCATGAACACTGAGTTTTCGATTCTAGGAATTATTTCCCCTTTGTAATTCATTTCTGTGTTTTTACGTACATCGTTGTTTTTCTGTATCAATATTATATATTTATATTGGTTTTAAATAATTATGAATATAAAAGGAGAAACGGACTGTTTGACATCAATACACAGCTGAAACTACTGGGAATAGGAAAATGAAATATTCCACATGTTTTTTTTATGATGTAGGTGAGCAGTAAAAACAGTGTTTTGGAAATTGAATTCTTTAAAGCAGTGCAAACGGAGAGTTTAGTTTGTTGGCCAAGTCTCATTCAGTGTACCAATATATACTTGAAAGTTGGCAAAAATATTAAACAAAGTATTTAAACAAGAAAAATATAAACACTCAACTAATTAAAACTATATATACTTAAAAGCCGAGTTTTATGACGCCATATTTCTAGTTAGATATGGCATCATATAATTCATCCGCATTGCTGTCGACTGGTAGTGTGCCTCAAAAGGCTGGCGGCATTGCCACATTGTATGGCAATGATGGGTTGAAACTCTTGGGTCGTGGGGTCCGGGTGTTTAAAGAGTTATCCGCTTAGTTAAGTCTTCGCGTGACCCAAGGGCTGGCTTCAACCTCGGTCAGAGATTAAGCATTGCGTAACCTAAGTAAATAATAATATGGTTTTCGTTTTCAGATTAGCCCCCTAGCCAAATTACAATTGTTTTGTTAACGTCGAACGCTTTGAGTTGGCTACGTTTCCAATTCCTTTGTTCTGACGTCTTCTCCACGTTCAGTCACTTAGTCAGTCACAAAGGAATTGGTAGCATGGCCAATTCAAAGCGTACGACGTTAACGAAACGATAGTAATTCGACTAGGGTGGCAGAGCTATCCTTAATAGAATAATTTAGGGGGTTTTAAAAATAGAATGAAGGATTCTTATTTTTTAAGTTAATAAACAAAAAACTTTGCACAAATTTTAATCAAAATGAATAGTGAAGATTATCATTATTAGTTTTTCAAACTTCCCCTGGTTTTTGGTTGCTAAAGTTTTATGAAACTTTTCTTGTTAACGAACGCACTGGCAAAGTGCTAGTGTTCATTAATTTAACATTAGTTTAAAATGGTGCATTCTTTCATTCAAATAATTTTTATAAAACAAACAAAATAGGCTAAGATACCGTGTTTGGTCAGTAAACGTCGGAAATTTCCTTATGTTCGGAGTAGAAGATATAAAAAGTTATTAAATATACGAGATAGAAAATATTATACTTCTGCGAAGCCGTAATGCAAGTGAAGGATATGGTGCTGAGCTGGGTTTGGAGTTACTATTTTCAGTTGCAGGGCGGTTTCTGTCTACCGTAAGCGAGGCCTTTTTATTGGCGAGCAAAGGCAAGCTCACTGTCATCCGTTGTGTTTTACTTGCACCTTAAAGAGCGGTCAGCAATTGACGGGACCTGCTGGAGGCAATGTTCTCTAAGGGTGCGGGAGTGTTCGAAAGTTTACTGCGACTCTAGAACCCTTTTCTTTTTTCTCAAAAACTATGATAAATGATTTGTATTTTGTAAATAGATTTTTTACAAACTGTTTTACAAGTCAATTTTTTTTTCGTCCATTGAATCTAGATGAGGCCGGTGTTTCCTAGCTGACTACCTTGAGAAGACACCGAAACAAACTCAGGGATATGTGTTTCCTAACATTGAAACTTTGCATAATAACTTTTTAAACATAAATCATTTCAATAAAAAATTGGGAGCTCCAAATTCACTGTCCAGTACAGCATAGAATAATCCATAGAATGCAACCACTTACAAAATGACAAATGAATGTTTAACGCATGCGATTATCTGCTAAAATTTTTGCGGTTGCACTGATTAGTGTGAACGTCATTGTGCAGTCATTTTTGTAACGCAATTCTATCACGAGACCACTGACGACCAATGAACGGCTATTATGAATAGAATAACTTTTAGTAAAATGCCAATAGGGACAAATTGGAACGGCGAATTTATAAAAATAGTAGACTATTAGAGCCCCAGGTATATTGTATACCTACCATTAAAAAGTATCGTTCGGAGCAGCAATAAAAGTACGTCTATAGTTCGTGGTCACTAACAATTAAACTTGAACAACAACTTGAAAGCAACAATAAAATAGCAAAACACAGTGAGTACGACAATAAATTTATATTTACGGCAGTTAAAATAGTTGAACGGATATGCCATAGTTTGATTTGTGCTTTCTTGTCAAGAGCCCGCTTTGTTTCAAATATTGGAAAACGAATCACGTCCTTAGTTCGGCGTGTGTCGAATGGTAATCTGGCGTTTTCAATATTTTTGTAACAACTTCAATACGTATATGTTACGTACTTACTGTAGTATTGATTCGGCTATCGTTTTTGTATCATAGCAGTCTGTTGTTGTATCTGATGGGTCGAGTGTGTTTGTCTAAGGTATTAGCAATTAGGCTGTATTCAGTAAATTGGTGTAAGAAATCTTTTGTTCTGATTATACCTAACTTAGTATTCATGGCGATCCTGGATGCAGACAAATAAAATCTGTTTTTGTTTTGTTTAGATGGCAGTGTCTTTACAGTCCCTATTTAATTAAAAAAGTGAATTTATTACTTAAGATTGGTCTATTTGACATCATTACCCTAAATAGCTGTTTTGAGGTACAAAACCAGGTTTTCGTGTTTAAGGCATTTACGACTCAGAAACCCAGTACTATTTGATGCTATAAAACCTTCTAAGCAAACATTTTTCCGACTTAAAAAAAGCAAAAACTTTCTGTTTTCGAACACTCATGTTTTCAAGCAAAATTAAACAATATTGAATTTTTTATTTTATACATAGTTTCCATCGAAATTTCCTAAAGAATCTGGGTAAAGAATTCTAATCAATTTCCTCGTTAAAATTGGTTCATGTTTTTTTTAAAGATTTTTATGTAAATACTTTGTATTCAGGACTGTTGTTGCGAGAAATATCCTTTGGTGATTTGAATATTTTTGATATCTTTCGCACCTTCCTGTTGTTTCTATGATTCTACTAAATTCTTAAAAAGTCATTTTCGAGAGACCCTTTTCCTGGAAATACTCATTGAATTAAATACAAGAGTGTGAAGATTTTCGCTTTAAAAAGCTGTATTTATTTTAAATTAAACGAGGCACTGTTCGTGATGAAATTATTAAGGAGACTGGGAGTAAATTAATCATGTACTCGAGCGGATCTCGTTCTTAGCACCTACAAAATAATAATGTTTAGTTCAAATATCTTATTTATTTAAATTGAACGGTATTATGAGTTGGTCTAAATGCTAACATTTATTTATTTAAAATAGAGTTGGGAGTTAAATTAAATATTTAAATCATTGAATTGTTTATCGGTATGAAAACTTCATTTTATTTTCGTGGAAAATTTAAGAAACATTAACACTTACACTAAATTTATTTAGCTTTTAAATTATATATATATATACTTATATTGACTTAAGCTAAGTTGAAAATTCCTTGAAAATGGAAACATTTTGCTTAGTCACAGAGAATAGATAATAAAAACAGAGATAACACTTAAAAATATAGTACCTAGTGTCAAAACCACAGTATGAAAACAGTTGGGTACGACGGTATTACTAAATTGTACAAAGTGTATAATACCAAGCGCGTGACACCAATTTAAAAAGAATTTCAGCAAAAGATTGCGTGGAAATTGGATTAAGTAACAAGCAACCTTTTGGGGTTTCAGCAGATCTCTTTGTAGTCTGTTAGTTGGATAGCGTCGTACACTTTTTAATGTTTTTCACTTGCTTACTGAGTCTTCAAATATGCAGAAATATGTAGAATGTATTAAATTACAAGCTTTTAATTTAGTTTCCCCCGTCTCGATGTTTGTCTGTAATCTAATCTAGCAAATAAATTTGTTCTATTCCCGGTTGATGATTGAGCTGAAATTTTGCATGCATGTGCTAATCAGATGACAATGCAAATTTATTATTACATGGTGCTGATCCCCATTGAGTTTTGATTACTTTTACGCAGGCGAAGCCACTGGCTGAAGCTAGTACTGTGATTTATACTATGGATTAGGCACCCTCGAGTATTTACGTATATTTACAAACCTTACATTATTTTTCTCCGAAATGAAAAAAGGACCCGTGCTTTCGGTACCCTCAATTTACAACTCAAATGTAGATCCCACGTGGCTACACTTTGATGGATATCTTCAATACGGAGCGATGGACGTTGAAGTATGTCTGACATCGGCCTTTGTAAACAAAAGAGCCCATCGGCGCGTTGACCATAAACTAGAGGAGAACAGGTGTATCATGATAGAGTGTAACTGTCCGACACTGTGATTGGCACTCCATTAGGTTGTGCCTCTGATTTTAGGACCAGAGGGCGTAGTGTTTTTAGACTACTCGATTGTGTTATCGTTACGTACACGTTACATCAATTTGTGTGCGTGTGTGTGTCTGTGTCCCACGCTGAACTCTATTATTTCTCACACTGGACTGGCTGCTGTCAAAGAGCTTTTGTCCTAGTTTGATATTCGCCATATTAGCGCTGTCGGCCAAGTGAGTGTCTACGGTACTAAAACTGGTAATGTCGCGCCGCATACAATATTAGTCAAATTAGTTTCGCGCGAGTGGAGCTTCAAATATGCACAAAATATTAGCTTTTAAATGTATGGGCCAGCCAATTCAGTAAGTATAGAGCCGCACAGCGTTTAAAAGTTTTTGACCGATTTCAAAAAGGAGGAAGTTCTTAATCGACGTAATAAGATCGACGTCTTAAGATCAGATGTATTTTTTTGATAGAAACTTGTACTGGCCAACGATTTGGAACAAGCCATGCCACCTGTGAAACAGTCTTTATGATATACAGAAAATAATGATAAGACTAGAAAGAAAAGATTAATAGCGACGATGCATGAAAGACTAGATTATATTCAGTTTGAGTCATACATAAAACAAACTTATGTGAATTCTTGGCTGAGATTATGATGCCGAGCTCATAAATAATATTGTACGAATGCATACGAATACAGGAGCTCCGCGAGTGCCGATGCAAATTCCCTGTTATCGCCGACACCTCGGATTGCGTTCTTAAAAAATTTAAAATTCACTGAATAAATTTTAACAAACATTTAAAACATATTGAATTATTTATTTTGACTTTTACGTATTCTTCAGTATGAATACCGTTTGAAATGTTATTAAGTATGATAATGAGGATTGTTAGAACGGTAATTTTATTCTGCAAAGGGTGATTATGCTCGGGTCCTTTAATAACCACGAATTGTTAACGGCGCTTTTGTTTAAGTCACTAAGTGTGCAACTGCCAATTCCTTTTCTTTTGATGTTATTTTTCCTTGCTTTTATTTGCTTATTTAAGGTATTATAGCTTTTATATTGTTGTTCGGTGTGTTTAAGATTGTTGAGCCATTATTTCGAGCATTTTTAGAGCGATATTACGTTTTTAGATGTTAAAATAAATCAGAGGCTACATTTTTAAATTTAGATTCACTTATAAAATCATTTTAGGGGTAAATTCTCGATACATTCCAATTTACTCATATTAAATATAATCCTAAAAAGCTTGAAATACTTTATTAATGAATTATAGAAAGTTCATGAGGAAATTGCGATCGGATTTCAGGCAACGTACCCACCTATTGGTAATTAGTTTTGACATGTTCGCAAACTGCCTGCTTTAATTAAACCTTACAGCGGGTTAACTAATAAATGGGATCTAATCAATTTTTATTTCAGGAAATCGTTGCTTCGTTAATATTGAGACAAGGAATCTAGTTGGCTTTAAGAATATGTATGTTTTAGTTTTGTCGGAATTATAAACAAGTAAGTGTAGGTTTGAGAGCAGTGGAGGCCGAGTGGTAACGGCTTCGGCTTACGAGTTGTAGGTCGTTGAGTTCAAACCCAGCCACGCGCATAACTTTGTGTAATTTATTTCCTCACTACTACTCTCAAAACGGTGAAGAAAAACGTCGTGAGGAAACCGGCATGTCTTAGAACCAAAAATTCGAAGACATGTTACACCTACCAATCCGCATTGGGCCCGCGTGGTGGATTATGGCCCATTCCCTCTTCTAGAGAGGAGGCCTGTGCCCTAGCAGTGGGGACATTAATGAGGATGACGATGATGAAGTGTAGTTAAATAGTCTAGGTGATAAAGCTGTGCCTTATGTGTAAAGGATCCTGGAGATTAAACATCGAGCGTAGTGAGGATGTAAGCTAATAATGTACTGCTGTGAGAAAAAGGAAGTATTAGGAATGTAGTAGTATTAGTGTGTGTGTGTTATGTAATGTGTGTATAATAAAGTTGGAGTTACGTTAGGTATTTGACTCAGTATTTGCAAAACAAAATTACAATTAAAAGTTTATTTTTGATGCATCCACAGTTGTGAATTTTATGCCCCAGTCGCCACGCTCACGATTGCCAGCTACGATAGCTGTGGGGTTAGGATGACGGGTAGCTCGCTGTCCGGCTTTCCGGTACCCGTCTGAACCGAGCCAGAATCGTCAACGTTTTAAACAAGTGGTACTAAAACATAAAGAGCAACTAAACGACACACGTATAGTTTTAATCAGAAAATGGCTGACGCGCAGTACCACTCCACTCTATAGCGAAAGAAGAGATTGTATGATTTCTCACTTCAAAAAAAACTAGGCAAGTGTGAGTCAGACTTACGTTGTGAGGGTTCCGTAATACAGATGAAAACAAGGAATTTGGTTACGAAGATTCCGAATCGCAAAAAAAGATTTTTCTTTATTACAAATTTACAGCTTTCTGATTTTTTTTTTCATTGCTTCTTATTTGCTTTAAAGATTCTAGGACAACGGGAAGTATCCTATGAATTTTATTTTCTTTGAGACGGTCGAAATACACGTTTTTTTTTTGCGATAAAATGGCCGTATGGTTTTTTTACTCACAAGTTACATTTTTTGACAGCTTCAACGGACCACAAATTTGAGTTTATAGATTTAATTTCAACTCGATACCTCCATTTGTTTCCGAGATAAAGAGTTTGACAGATAGACAGACAACAAAGTGATCCTAAGGGTTCCGTTTTTCCTTTTGAGTTATGGAACGCTAAAAAAGCCAGTTGTGGAAAGATAAAAAACAATAAATTTGAACAGAACAGCGATTCGTACTAGGCACAGGCGTCTTTTTTATTATGTGTGTGTTTCTTTTTTAGGGTTCCGTAGCCAAAATGGCAAAAACGGAACCCTTATAGTTTCGTCATGTCCGTCTGTCCGTCTGTCCGTCTGTCCGTCTGTCCGTCTGTCCGTCTGTCCGTCTGTCACAGCCGATTTACTCGGAAACTATAAGTACTACAGTGATGAAATTTGATGGGAATATGTGTTGTATGAACCGCTACAAAATTATGACACTAAATAGTAAAAAAAAGAATTGGGGGTGGGGCCCCCCATACATGTAACTGAGGGATGAAAATTTTTTTTTCGATGTACATACCCGTGTGGGGTATCAATGGAAAGGTCTTTTAAAATGATATAAAGTTTTCTAAAAAACATTTTTCTTAAAGTGAACGGTTTTTGAGATATCAGCTCTCAAAGTCGTAAAAAGTATGTCCCCCCCCCTCTATTTTTATAACTACGGGGTATAAAATTCTAAAAAAAATAGAGGTGATGCATGCTAATTAACTCTTTCAACGATTTTTGGTTTGATCAAAGTATCTCTTATAGTTTTTGAGATAGGTTGATTTAACTGTAATTTTGGTTAAGTTATTGTGCTTACACTGAAAACGATGGCTGAACCTATAAGTACAAGGCAAAATATCGGGAGAGTTTAGGCTCCATTCACCAGGTGTATAAATTGACATAATAAGTTTATTATATTTGCTGCTACGGAACCCTTTGTGCGCGAGCCCGACTCGCACTTGGCCGGTTTTTTTATTTTGAATTTTCTCATGGATGCCAGTTCGATTTTCGAACAAATCCGTATATTTAATACTTGTGAAAAATTTTCGTACAAATAATTTAAGTCACCAAAAAAGGCAATATTGTTATGAACATTTTAAAAAATACAACGCACTGAGTTACACGATGAAAAAAAAAAACAAACAACATAAATATATAGCCAACAGTTTCAGTATCTTTAATTTCGAGTAAAATAAAAATAAATGTTTAAAATTTAGTAAATTTTACAAATAGTAAAGATTAAATATTTTTTTTATTTTTTTATTTATTTATAGTTTATTGTACACCGCATTTAATACAAATATACATAAGATTAATTTAGCTGTTTATATAGATATTTGAACTATTTTTTCACGAAGTTAAGGATAAGTTTGCAAATATCTCATGCAAATATTTTAGTTTTAGTTTTAAGTTAAAATAATTTAATTTATTCTTTAGTTATAAGAGGTAATTATTGTATTTGGTAAGTGAGTTACTTTTAAGTAGGCAACAGTTAAGTTACGCATGTTGTGCTTACCTGTAAGGAATTGCTGCACTAGTCTATAAGTTTATTCCTTGTTTTTAATGTCTTTATATGTGTGTAGTCAATTGTTGGTGAGCCAAATAAATAAAATAAAATAAAATATATAAAATATCTCGCGGTGAAACTGACGACAACAGTGCGATGTATTTTTAGACATTTTGAAAACTGTGAGGTGGTGTATTATATACTTACTTTGTCCCGTAAGGGGTCCTTACTAAGGGTCCTCACAATGTGATTTGTATTCATATCACATTACTCACGGTTATAGCCTAGGCCTTGACTTGCTTCACTATAGGTTTGCATTACTAATAATTTGACATTTCCGAGTAGATGATGTATTTCTTTTTTCGTTTTTTTGTGAAGCAGTTCATTTGTACTCTTCTATTATTTTTTAAGTATTTATGTGTACATAAATAAATAAACAATATATAATTTGTGGAAATACGCTGATTCCAAACATATTTACATTGGTAGAAAACTGAGTAAATAAAAGAGGGTAGTTGATCGCAGAAAACTACTGGTTTCCTATATTATGTAAACTCACTACATATTTTTACTGAGTTTATTATAATAAATTTGATTGTGCATTTCTTCAATAATAAAATAAACAATGTTCCCGGAAAAAACTGATCCGATTTCTGTTATTTTATTTCCCGAGTGTTTTTAATAAAACAAATATAAGGGTATATTTTTTTTATTTTCATGGCTTTGTATTCATTACGGTTATGTTGCACGGTGTCTGTCTACCATCTATAAACTACGAGTTCGAATGAATTTTTGCATCAAAAATAAATATTTACAATACCTACGTAAAATTTTAATATGCTTTCAGGATTTTCTTGGAAAACCATGTAGGATAGTTTGTAATTTTGATTTTTGATTGGTTTTCTACTAATTTTTTTATTTAATGTTGTGTATTTTTTAGGGTTCCGTACTTCAAAAAGAAAAAACTGTACAAAAGTGAGTCAAACTTTCACACTGAGGGTCCCGTACAAAGTAACTTATCTAAATAGTTCAATTTTTAAATTGAATCTTAGAAGTTTTTTGCGAATCGAAAAAGTAGTTTTCAAACTTTTGGTATAAGCTAAACCTACTTGTGGTATAAGACCTTGTTCACCAATTTTCAGGTTTCTAGGTTAACCCAATGAATTTTGATTCTCTTGAGAATATCGAAATATACGTTTTCTATGATATAAATGGCCGTATGTTTTTAGGGTTTCCATTCACTAGAAAGCTGAAATTTGGTACCATGTTTATCAATTGTGAGAAATTTGTGACGGAACCCTACAGTGAGTGTGGCCCGACATGCTCTTGGCCGGTTTTTCATTTTTTTTTAAGTATCTAGGCTAGCGTGCTTCATCGTCGGCTACATCATCGCTTACCATCAGGTGAGATAGTGGTCAAACGCGAGCCTATGCATGTATAATAAAAAGAAATTACTGGGTAGATTAGAATTTTAATAAGTAATTTAATCGTTAATAATTAAATTACTTATTAAAATACTAATCTACATAGCTACGTGACGTTATCGTACTTGGCACTGTCGTAAAAGAGGCGGCCGCACGTGCGTGGAAACGACCCTCACCGTAGGTGCTGGCTTGAGGACAGCGAGTAATGGGTAGCTCGCCATCCGGCCGTCTGGTAACCATCCGGATTGAGCCCAAGTCGTCGACGGCGTGTAGTGATTCACGCGCGCCTCTAGGTGATGTCAGCAAAACCCTGAAATGCAAGGCAACGAAGGAACATTGGAATGGATTTTAGTCAGTAAAAGTCTGGTACACCGCTTTGAAGAGTTATAAGATGATTTCCTACCTAAAAAAACAGTTTCCATTATGTAAATTGTTATCTTGGTGTATAATAAAGCATATCGCGGGTCTCAAACCATAGGGGCGTATATGCAAAAATGTGATTTTTCGTTTTTAATGCCATTGGATTCTACTACAAGCGATACATCAACTCGATTTTTTTTATAATTTTATGTTTATTACTTTTTGCACAAAAAATAAAATATTATTTGGCGTAAGCTGGAGAGTCTACAATTATTTTTTATAGACCAAATAGCCGTATAATAGACGTAAGAGCAATATTATTGCATATTGGGGCAGTTTCGACGTGCCATAGAGACGTAAGTGCGTACGACTTTCAATTATATTGTGATACAAGGAAAGCATGTCGGACCATACAGGCGTATAAACATACTTCTACGTTTTTTTAACTTAAAATTGCAATCTTACTTCGAGCTATGCAGGCGTATGAACATACGACTGTTTTTTTTTAAATAAACCCTACCTTTTTTTTACTTTAAATTGAAATCTTTTGTCGAGGGATAAAGGCGTATGAACATACGACTTGTTTTTTTTTAAATAAACTATAACTTTTTAGGTGGACTAAAATCATCCAATAACTAATCCCGCTCTTGAGTAAAGCGGGAAACAGTGTCAGACTCTTACTGATTAAATACCTCACCCCGTTCCTTCTTTGCCCTTCGCATTGGGGCCAAGCCTTCCTTTCAGAAAGAGACCCTAGGCCCCAGTAGGTTTCGACCCTTTTGCAGAGTCCCTACTGTTTTGCTGACTACCGGTACTCCATAATCCATGAGGCGTGCGGGAACAGAGCGCGCTGTCGACGACTTGAGCTTGGTCCGGACTATTAACAGACAACCAGACGGCGAGCTAACAATTGCTCGCAATTCGCAAGCCCGCGCCTACGGTGGCCCGAAATCGAGATCGGAATCTCGGCGGCGTTTGGGGTCGTTCTTAGCTAGCATTATTGCTTCGAAGAAGGAGGCGATCGCCTTCCACCCCTCCACGCTCATGACCGTGGCTTCTACTAAAGCCCAGTGCGAGAGATCGCCGCCGCTGCTCGCCTCTACGAGGGCACAGTGATGCTTCTCCCAAGCGGGGCACACCTCTATCCGGGTGAGTCACACAGTGGCGACACTCGGGCTACTCTTTCGCACGAATCCGATGTAGGTACCTCCAGAACTTACCATGTCCGGTGAGTACCTGCGTCATACAGAAAGTGAGGACGTCGTGAGGTCTTTCCAGCCATGCCTCAAGGAGGAGACTTACCGCCAGAATTGTGGCGTGCACAGCACTAGGTTGCGATAGACCGTCGACGCCATTCTACCATCATGAGATTCCGTCGGAGCTGTCTGCTATGCCGCGACTTGTCGTGGCAGCGGACTTTCGCCTCCACACTGCACCTCCATGCGCAAGTCGTGCATGCGTGCAAAAACAGTTATCTCCAGATCCCACGGTGGCATGCCAGCAAAGATGCTCGCTACTTACTATAGGACACTGCGGGGTATCCCCGGATCCCGGATCATCCGTATTGCCATAACCCTCTGGCATGCGATTTCTGGGCCCTCGGTTGCTTCTGCAGCGACGGTGACCACACTGGCGCCCCATAAAAGGCCATGGACCAGACGATACCTGCGCTGAGCCTCCGGCAGGGGGCGTCTGGAACTCCAAGGTTCGGCAGGAGCCGGTCCGATTCAACTTGGAAGCCAGACGTCGGAAATGATTAAAATTGGAAGTCGAGGACGAGTCATAGATACTCTATCATCAACCCGACGCCGATGTGAATCCCCCTACCATTAGCTGGAAATCCGGCAGCGGCGCGTTCCTAGGGCCGTGAGAACACAAGGCCTCAGACTTGTCCAGCGCCACCCCGACTCCCAGCTGCTGGATCCTGCCAACGGCTATCGCAACCCCGCGTGTCGCTAGTTCGACCGCCGCCTGGTTTTAACCAAGGAATAGAAATGACGGTTTGACAAGTTTAGTATACATAATATACTATTGATAAATCAGCCCTGAATTTCTTTTAAGGTATTTTATTTTTTTTGCCTTTATAAGTTTCAAATTATTAATTTTAATATAAATTCTAAACATGTTTTAATTTTTGAAAGTTTTCAAGATTAAGCTTTATTTTATTTCAGCTCCATTTCAAATGTTTGTGGTTTTTAAGTTATTTAAAATAGTAACGTTCATATTTATGAATAAAATTTATTTATAAAATGCTTATTTTTCGTTTCAAACGCGAAAATATTGTTTAATTACTATTTATCATTTCCTTTTTTAAATTATAAAACAAAACTTGTTTATACTTCCTCTTTGAATTAAAACGCTTCGCAATGTTAATGACAAGCCAGACAGGCGTATGATTTCTTAAATTTACGTAAATAACGTTAATTTTTATTAGTTCTCATACCTAAATTACTATATTTGAAGTCACCAATTAAGAAATAATAAATATTGGTATAAATATTGACAATTTGACAAAAAAGGTTTTACGTCCATAAATGACATATATTTCAGTGAGTATTTTGACGTAGCTTTACCGTACAGTCGTCATGCTATACAGACGTATCAACCAAAAACTAGTGTTATAGAGTTAATACCTAGAAATTAAGAATCCTATATTAACTGCAGCATAAATATAAAGCTACATGCAAAAAAACAACGTGTTGGCTCAATCACAGGAAAAGTTATTAAGTTTTTTATCTCTCCTGAAAAGTAGGGGTTTTGTGGATACGCCTCTATGGTTTGAGACCCGCGATATATACATAAATAACTAAATACGTACCATTTCTAATTCCACATATGGACCGTGAACGTCCACTGGGACTACAAAAAAGGGAAATGGTTACTGTCCTTACTTACTAAACGTAGTTGCGTACCTTCGGAATGAAACTAAACGAATTATTTAACGGTTATATCGCTGTATTATAGTTTTCTCTACGTTTACGAGCGTTTTATATCGTCGGCGGTAATCGAAACGGTCAAATGTCTCATATGGTCAGACAAACCGTGACCACGAATGCTGTTAATGGCTCAAAAGCGCCAAAAATGTAAACTACAAAGGTTAAATGATACGTAAGTTTAATTTTTATTACGGATTTTCCGAGTCATATGGCCCGATGGCTTTATTTGTTACGGATTGCCACGTTGACGGAATAACTGTTAATTTTATTGTGCACTTGTTTGGGCTTTATTAAAAATACCGTATGGTATAGCAAATAAACGATTTATTATATTGTTTTACAAATTTGTTTTTCGTATGGTTCAGTCATATTTCATTCATAGTCATATTTGACTGGCCTGTCAACCTAGTAGTTAGTGACCCTGACTGCTATGCCGGAGGTCGTGGGTTCGATTCCCACCCAGGACAAATGTTTGTGTGATGAGCACGATCATTTGTTCTGTGTCTGGGTGTAATTTATCTGTAATATGTATTTATTTAGAAATATATAAGTATATAGAAATTTATTAGTTGTCTAGTACTCATAACACAAACTCTGCTTAGCTTGAGACTAGATGGCGTTGTGTGATAGTTATCCAATATAATATATAATATAATATTTTATTTCAGCAGGCATTTACTTTATTTTTAATTTAGTAATGTAGCTGAGTGCATAATATCGGAGCGTTGGAATGTACGCAAAACAATTTTATTGAAAATCTTATGTTAAAGCTAAAGAGTTAATAAAACAACTACGCCTACTTCAAGGAAATTTATTCCATTTGGCATTGACTACAAATACATATTGATTTCTGATCAAGAGATCCCTGTCTCAGATTTTCAATTTCAACTTTTTTTTATTGTGTTTAATAATATGGTTGAAATAGGTCAATAAGTGTAAGGATCCAAAATTAGAACTTGAAATACTCGTTTAAAATAGTCTTCTGTCTGTGTATATGATTATTATTTGTGGTACAGCATAATTTTGCTAATAACACGTGCAAACTATATACCTATACTAATAGACTATCTGACGCTAGAGAATATTTAGAAAGTACTTAAATAGTAAAAAAAAAGTAAAAAATAGAAGAATTTCCTCGCAAACGCTGACTGTGAAACACGTGAGAGTGAAACAGACAGGACTAAAGCGGAGTGAAGCAGACAGGTTTTTTTTTATGGTGGGAAAAATTATTTAATGACGATACCCACCCTTGGGCGGAGCAGGAAACAGTATCAGACTCTTACTGACTAAACGACTCACCCCATTCCTTCTTAGCCTTCATACCAGGGTCGGACCTTCTTTTCAGAAACCGGACCGGGGCCAAGAAAAACCAGTCATAACTTAATTTTATACTTTTAAATGAATTTGCATAGTTTAAATATAAAACGTATAAACGCAAAAGAAAACAGATATTTGACTGAGGTTGGACGGGAAATATGAGGAGGAATGATTTCATGAAAAGACAAGCTTAAAAGTAAGATTAGGTTTTTGAGAGTTACAGATAATCAGACGTCTAATCATTAACCTGTAGTATTATATTGTCCATGACTGGGTTATGAGACATTCCATGTAGAACACGGCATTTAAACGCATTCGACTAGATTGGAAGCTTTTGTGCTAGGTGAAAATAATCTAATGACATCTCCCATCCTTGAGCAGAGCGGGGGATACTATCAAACTTTTACTGACTAAAAAACCCACCCCGTTCTTTCTTAGCTCTTCATACAGGGGCCGGAACTTTCTTTCAGAAGCTGGTCCATTGCCCCAGTAGATTTAGGCCCTGCGGGGCCTCTACATTTACTGACAACTCCTTGAAGCGCGCGGAAACAGAACGCGCCGTCGACGACTTCAGCTCAGGTCGATCGGTTACCGGAAGGTCGGACGGCGAGCTACCTATTGCTCGCTGTCTACAAGAACGCGATTAGACTGGAAGCTGACCTCAAGCTAGTTGGGAATAATCTAGGGTAGAAAAAAAAAACAAAGAAGAAGATTTTTTTTTTCTTTGTTTGTCATATAGATAATTACTCTAGGATATGCCGGTTTCCTGACGATGTTTTCCTTCACCGTTTTGAGAGCAGTGGTGATATAAATTACACAAAGTAATGCACCTGGCTGGGTTTGAACCCACGATCTACAACTCGGAAGTCGAGGCCGTTACCACTTGGTCATCACTACTCAACTGTAAATAATAGTGTCATTAATCCACTTACCTATAGTTTTCAAGAAACGTGATTTATTAATTTATGCACTGTATCGGAAAATGAGTCAGGAAGGAAATCTTAATAGTACGAGTATTTTCAGTTAAAAAATTCCGTTGACACTGCAAACTTAATGCTGGTCCAGTGACCGAGGATCTTGGCTTATAAGTATCAATTTCAATCTCATCTGAAGGGTGAAACTTGGAAGGCTTTAAAATTCCCTCTCTTTTCCGCTGTATTAATGTTACAATTTAAAGTTATAATAAAACCAGCTTTTTTATGAAATTTTTTATAAAATGCAGATAGATAATAAACGCAATATTTGAGTATTAACCTTTCCAGTATCTTAGTTAGAGACATAATAGTAAGACAATAGGTGTGCGAATGGGGTTCAAGAGTTTAAATTGGAAACTCATGTGTGGGAGTGAAAACCTGTAAAAGTGGAGGCAGGACCAGAGTCAAGTCCGATGACCTTGTCAAAGTAGTAGTCAAGAGTTGGATCTCCGTCGGACGAGGAGCAATTGGTAGCTCGCCGTCCGGTAGGCACCAAGCCTCAAGGCTAAGTTAGTAAAAGGCGAGACAAGCTAGTGCCAATGCTTACGGGGCTGAGCATTGTTCGAAGGAGATGACGAAGTCCACATAAAAATGGACAACTGAAGGAATACGGTTTAATCATTAAAAGTCTGACACTCCTTTCTACTTTACCCTGAGCGGAAGAAATTATTAAATGATTACCCGCTTAAAAAGAAGGCAAGAGTTGAATGCCTTCAACCCGGTTGCATGTCTATAATGGGCGAGAAGTATACTTAGCACGGAGCGGATACTGGTTAAGAAGAGGTAATGAAATACCTCCTCCTAGAGTTAACGATTTCGAACCTACAAAAGTGTTAAATAATGCATCACGTTCAGGATGAAATGCAGGTCGTGTCGACGATGTAGTACCGGGGACCCGTCGTTAATAGCCGGAGAATTTCGTGGAGCACTTCCGTGCGGGCTAGGGCTGCCTTAAAGACACACATACACATGACACTTTTAATATATGGTAGACTATGTCCTTAAATAGGAAAAATATATATCATCATCAGCCTTATTAATGTTCCCACTGTTGGGACACAGGCTTCTTTTCTAGGAGAGGGAATGGGCTATAATCCACCACGCGGGCCTTGTAGGACAGGCTGGTTTCCTCACGATGTTTTTCTTCACCGTTTTGAGAACAGTGGTGATGAAATAAATTACACAAAGTAATGCGCCTGACTGGGTTTGAACCCGCGACCTCTTGAAGTGGTTATACTAACATAGGTTTAAGTTATACTAACATTTTATGGGTAAGCTGCCTGAATAATAAAATGCAAACAATCAAAACAGATGGACGATGGGGTCGAAAGATTCTGGTGCAGTAAAGGTTAGAAGGCTCCCCAGAAGGTGGATTGACCTGGTGAAGAACGCAGGAATTCAATGGATGCAAGAAGTACCAGTCATTGTGGACTCATTTAACAGTGGATGTCTTTCATCTGAAATGCTGATGATGATAGTATCCTTTCGGAGCTTTATTTTTTTTATATTTCTCATTTCTTCGTCTTCTTCCAAGCGAGTAAACCTTATTAATAAGTATTTTCCGATTAACAACAGCTGTTGGTATATGATAGCACCTTCATAACCAAAATTTCACTCTTCACCAAACAGTAATGGAAAGCATTGCCGGCACGCGACTGATTACATTGCGTGACAATTTGAGTCTTCTTTATGGCTATATTTACATAGAGTTTTGTCTATGTCAGGATGGCCCAATTGAAATATAATTTAAATAGTTGCGTGATCAACGTTATGCGCCATGCGTGTTTATACTTTTTATTTAATGTGTACTTTATCTATTTTTGTAACGCCAAATATAACTTTTTATAGGTCGTAATTCTATCATCAAGGGAGTATTGCCATAATAAAAATTAAGTACCAAACTTAAGGTCACAACGTAGGAGGTCCGATGCCCGCTAGGACCGCGGGGATTTTATGAAAAGAAAAGCCGTGGCCTTAGGATTCTGACATGCCTTCCTACTTCATCTAGAAATGGAATCTTCTCTTTCTTCAATGGAAAATTTAGTATCTTAAAAATGACGACATAAATGACGATAATGACGACATAAAATAAACAAAAATACATGATATAATCTAATTTATACACAAACATATTATAATGATTACTTATTATGTTATTGAACCCATTAGTTCTACAAAACTATTGAATTTCATAAATTGTTACTTAGTTGTCTTCCTCTCTCCTCAGTTTTGCTATGCCCGACAGGTTCCATATTGATCTGTGACAATTTGAACACCTTTTATACACATATGGATTGCAATAAAATAAAAATAAATAAATAAGTGTAAAAATTCCTATGAGATACGTTATATAGGTAATACAATTGATTTCAAAGGTGAAGACAAGACTTAAACCTACACTTTTGATACTGCACCTGAAAACTGTAGTTTACGACTAGAATACGAAAACGAACATGTTTAGTTTAGGAGTCGAATTCACTGCCGCTGTCTGTGTTTACTGATAGCTAACTTTTAAGTCAAGAGTGAATAGCTCTCTTCTAAATAAATGTGGTCAATCGTCGACCACATGGTCGCTTTCCATAGCGAGAGAATGTCAATCGTAACAATAATTGTATATTGTGCTATGTTCCTATATTGTCATTATCTCTAATTACGTACCTATCTAAATATGACATGCTCTGTGAGGTAATTTCTGAACCACGCCATCCACCTCACTTTCTCTTATTAAGGCATGAGGCATTCTTAGGTTTGTCCTTCCCCTTCTTCTTGTTCGTGTAGTTGCCATCATCATCATATACTCGTAGTATAAAACAAAGTTGTATGTATGCTTATATCTTTAAAAGTATGCAACAAATTTTGATGCGGTTTTTTTAAATAGATAGAGTGAAGAGGAAGGTTTATGTGTATAATACATGCACAATATCTTCAAAATCAGTACCCGTGCGAAGCTGGGGCGGGTCGCTAGTACTCATTAAATGAATCCCCCTACTCTAGACGGAGCAAGAGAAAGTGTCAGTGTTCTGCTAAGTAAAACACTGAGTTCTTTCAGTTGCCTGTGGACCAGTGCCGCTACAACTCTTTCGAATACTCCCGCAAACTCATCCCTTCTCCTAGAGAAGATAGCTGTATCTCTCGCCTTCGTAATCCTTTCATCATCTTGCCGATTTCCATAATACTCACCTATTGTTACCGTTTAACCACAAGAACATGAATAGGTAAACTGAAGACTGTAAAATGATACCTCAGCTACACAATTAATCTAACTGACCACAGTAAGCCTTTTAACCACGAAACACGAGGAATTAACACTACGTTGAAGTTTCACAGTATGAATGTAGAGATGATATTTGAGATTAATTACAAACAACGTCACAAGATAGTAATGTTGTCGCCGGATTACGACTGACGAGGGTCACTCCATTTGTTCCAAGTTTATGTTACAATTATCTACATATAAACTAGCCGACGATTAAATTCCAAGTATACGTACAATTTGTGTAATAAGGAAGATTTTGGAACGCACAAATCTTGAGGAGTTACAGACTACAGATTGTATTTTCTTACTGCAGTTTCTACCTTTATCGATACTTGTTGTAAAGATGGCACGTAAATAATTTGTTTTACTTTGAGACCAGAGTAAATCGTTTAATTTGCTAAAACAAAGTCATTTCATTTATCCCCATTTCACTCTAAGCAAATTATAAATCAAAGAAACAAAGAAATTTTAACGTAACTTAGACGGTTTATTAAGAATGGAACGTTTTACGTTTCGAATTACGAAATAAAAAGAGCAATTTATTCTAAGGATGTGATCAGAATAATGATTGCAGAATTTATTTTTTAACACGAGTGCAACCTCGAGTTTAAAACGAAATTGTGTAAAGAATTGACGGGAGAACGAATGAATTGTGTAAAAGAAGTCGTGCTGAAAGTCAATAGCCTGACAAATGGATGTTTTCCCCAAGTCAGCATGTTACAAAAGAAACATCCAAATGGATCGTCATACTGCGAGCTGCATTACAATGTTAACAAAAAAGTTTTTACGGGCGTTTATTAATATTGCCTATGGTGCGCATATCACTTTGTTTTTGTCATGTTGTGTTTTTATTTGTTTTTCATATCGAATCGATGATGGTTAATATTTATGAAAATTTTGACCCAATATTTGATCATGTTCAACGGCATCAGTTTATAGGTGCTCAATGTGTAGGTGTGTGCTGTGGGGGTTGCGTTACAAATAAACTACTATGGTTTCTATGACATGCCTTTCGGCGGTGTTAATCAAATCAAAATATTTAATTTAGTATTACAGCGGCATTTACGAAAAGAAGGTAGTGTTGGGCTCTTTTTTGTAACCTACTCACTCATCATAATATTTAAGCAGGTTGTTCACACTTATTTTATCGATACTATATTGAATAGAAATACAAGTGTAAATAATATAGTAAATTATGAGTTTACAACTAAGCAATTATATTAATAAAATGTCAAACTTCATTAAATAACCCGCTCCTGATCGTTCCCGCTGCAAAGGTGCTCATAACATTCGCCGCATTGCCTCGCTGAATAGCGATAAAACGATCTGGACTGGGAGTCGCCTATTGCCTCGCCAAGCCTACGCCTACGGCCCAAATTCCCTTCAAAAATTTCATTTTGCCTTCATACTCCAACTGACCAGGGTCTCCACAGCTATGGGCACAAATTAAGATTATTTTATTTGAGGTTAAAAGTTTTTTATAGCAGGTATTTTTAGCTGTGGCACAAGGAGTATAAACATTCATCATCCTTAGCCTTTTTAATATTCCCACTGCTGGGACACGGACCTCCTCTCTAGAAGAGTGAAAGGGCCATAATCCACCACGAGGGCCCAGTGCGGCATGTTGGATGTCACATTTCTTCCAATTTTTAATTCTAGGACATGCCGGTTTCCTCGCGGTTTTTTATTTCACCGTTTTGAGAGCAGGAGTGATGAAATAAATTACACGAAGCAATGCGCCTAAATAGGTTTGAATCCGTGACCTACAACTACTAAGTAAGCTTTTTCTTTTCCGACCTCAAAGCCTTTCTTTCCATTTTACATTTACTATCTAGACAGAGACATCACTCTGAAATCTGGCGTCTTACCATGACGTGTTTTGGAGTCAAGGATTGATGCGAAAGCGGAACACCGGGGCCCTGGAACTAAGGCAAAAAGGAAACCCGCCGTTCCTTTGTTTAGTCAGTAGAAGTCAGTCAGACGTGTTTCAGGCGTGCGAGCAATAAAGAAGCTATACACCATATAGCATCGTCCTTTTAACACTTCAGTTTTGGTCATAAAATTGATCGCGTTCGTAGTAGGGCCTCTGGTACGAACACTATTCACCGGTGGTACGAGTAGGCATCTATCTGACACTTTTTTTTGTTAGGTAAAATTCGTCCAATGATATCTCCAGCTCTTGGGCGTAGCGGGAGATGGTGTCAGACTTTTACTGACTAAAAATCCACCCCGTTCCTGCTTAGCTCTTCTTACCGGGGCAGGCCCTTTCGTTCAGAAACCGGTCCATGGCTCCAGTAGGCTTCTGACTACTTCTTGAAGCGCGCGGAAACAGTATGGGGCGTTGACGACTCGGGCTCGTTCTGTGCGGTTACCGGACGACAAACTATTGCTCACCGTCCGCAAGTCCACGTTTATGGAACGCGCTAGACATCGCGCTGCCACCGTCGCACAAGGACACGACGGTGCTCTGCCCAAGCACACCTGGTCCATGGGCTTCACCGAATCCTTCGGGTGGTTTACACAATGGTGAGACCCGGGCGTCACTTCCTCACGAATCCGGTACAGGATCATCCCGAACTTGTGTTCGGTGAGAATCTGCTTCATGCGAAAGGTAAGAATGCTGTGAGGTAATTCCATCCATGCCTGAAAGAGGAGACTTAGATATTGCCATAATTTTAGCGTGCACATGTTGCTGATACTTACGAAAACCTGCTCGCGTAAAA